>CM029925.1:55238968-61186468 GCA_017639245.1 Myiopsitta monachus
TCAGGGCTTTTGAAAACCTGTTCCATAATCTATTCAATGTAAAGAGTACATTTTCCTTTCAACTATGGGGGTAAAGTGAAAATTGCCACAGAAAACAGCTACAGCTGGGGGCTTTGATAGCACCCATCCCTCCTTTGAAGTCAAATGTGGTCTGATCTACTCTCCACAAAGCCACCACAACAACAGAGCTGAACTGTGTGTTAATAGAAATCCTTACAACAGTTTATCACAACGCAGACTGAAAGCTGGTACATGAGCAGAGGGAATGGGTGCATTTTTAGATGCATTTCATCTTAAAAGTAGCTACACTGCAGCAACTGTACTTTGCACTGTCTTAAGCACTTAAAATCAAGTGGGACATCACTAAGAGGAAACAGATGCTAGATTATCCTCTGGAATTGATTACTACATGTCTAGCTAAAACCATCTTAACGTACAAGAAACAGCTCAAAATGATATCATAACTGTACTTTCTAGTGCATGGCTGTGCCACTTATTCTCATGGTTAAAGTAGGTGCTTGGGAAGGAGAGAAATTGAAAGATGAAATAGAGGGAAAAACCAAACTGAAATTGTTCTTTTGTTAACAAGGCATGTTAAGTGTGGTGCACTGATGCACAAAAGAGTAAAGAAGAGGCAGAAGTGAGAAAAGTGACTCAGTATTCAGCTTGAATGCTTTTTACAGTAAGAAAATAATTTAAAGTCATTGTAAAAAATTAATTACTGTAAAAAATACACATACATAAGATTAATCTTATGTATAATTAAATGTAGAGATTGGGGGCTGCCCATAAATGAGTCAGTTTACACCTTACTTGCTCAGTACATGCAGGTTCAGAGCAAATGAATTTCTTTTTAATATTTAGAACTTCTTCCCTCCCCAAACACCTTTATCAGTTCCTTTAAATATTTGAGTTTTCTTTAAAAAAACCAAACCCAAAAGTCCTTGTGACTCCCACAGAGGGATGCAAAATAGCATGGACCTGCAGGAGAGGGGAAATAGGAGCTTTTGCTCTCAGAGAAACACGAGACACTCTAAAACCAATTCTGCACTACAACTATCAGGGTTCCTCCTGATTTACATAGGTGCAAAGGAGATGAACACAAAGCCATTGTTGTGGTCACTGTTTGAAATAACAAAGCATGTATATTACAGCTATTTTATTATCTCTCAGAATTACTCCCTAGAACAGCAGGAGGAGAGCGGGTCTTACTTTTTAGGGAGGTATATTTTAAGTAATTCATCAGAGCTGCTTCTTTTAGTAATCCAAAACAGCTTTTCTGCTTCTATAAAAGCTTTCAGATGCAGACATTCTGCAGCAATTCAAAGGTGAGAGAAAAAGCTATTAGCCTCCCTGAAAACACTGTGAAACTCTGATTTCTGGACTGAAAGCCCTGGGTAGCACAAAATGTATTTGCCCACTTCTCATTTGCCAGCAACATTCAAGAGGAAATCATCAGTATCCCAGTGTAAAGTTTATAACCCAGGGCTCCTTTGAGCTGGTGCAGGTAAGATGGGTTAAGGAGTGATCAGCGCGTGTGTAAAAGACAGGCACAGCTCTGTGTGTCAGCTCACTGCTTTCACTGCTAGTTTTAAACTGGTTTTACTCTATTTCCTTAAACAGCACTGGTTCAACTTCAGGAAAAAGAAGGCTGCTGGGTTGGGAAAAATAAGCCTGAAAACAAACATTTGCTGTTCAGTGGATGAGCATGAAGCCAAAATGCCAGAACAAAGCTGAGGTACCGAGAGCTTTCTAAGCCTCATTGAGAGTCCTCTTGTGGTTTAAAAAGTACATTTAAAAAGAATTAAATCTAACATCACATTCTAAAATAATCAAAGAAAATGGCAATGGAAATAGATATCCCAAACACACAATACATTGCCTAGCCACATTTTTAAATTAACCACACAGTGTGATATATAAAAATCAGCAGTAACATTTTACAGTTCTAATAATAACATGCAGTCCGCAGGCATGTGATTCAGTACACATTCCTTGGGAATGTATTTGGCCTTTGGCCCTGTGTCTCACAGGGCTCCTGAGGAGAGAGCAGCATGCCTATAAATTTATGACTGGATTACCTGTCATGTGTTATTCCTTACCTAATTGTTTCTGTAACCTATCCTTACCCTTATTATTGTTCTTTCCCATTATCCACTTAGGACTGCTTAATGTATGTGTTGCAGGGGAAACAATGGAATTTAGGTCAGCACTGTATTTTTCATGAAAGGCTATTTTTATCCCAAAATACAAACAAAACAGCTATAAATATTCCCTGTATTCCATATGTTGAATTTTGATTCACATTTAAGCATTGATTTTAAATATATTGTTTTCCTTTTATGGTTAATACAGAAATTAGAGCTGTAAATCAGAGCTGGATTCTGGGGAGGAAAAAAATTTACCCTCCTGCTCAGGACCCCACAACTCTGGTTAACAGGGAATGGGTAGAAAGAATGGAGCAGATGCACACAGAGCTCCTGCGAGGCAGAGATTAGGGAGTGTGTAAAGGTTCAGGTAAGAGCAGGAGCAGTAACAACCCAGAGCCCAGAGAGGGGGAAGGGCAGGGAAGGAGTTAGTCACTCAAGAAGAGCAACCATCCTTTACTTCAGAGCTACAGACTCCTACTTCGTCCCAGATGGCTCTTCCAGCTGTCCCTAAGCACCTGTAACCATACTGCTGGAGCATGTGGACTCTGGCTCTGCTTTTGCCCTTCATCTAGCTCACAGTGTGCCCTTTACCCTCTCAGACAGCTTGGTATGATGGATCTTGATGACATTTAGCCAGAATTTTCTTAAACTTTATGTTTAATTTAAAATCATCTATGACTGCATTCAGATGACTACTTCCCTGATCACAGATATAAATCTGCTATCAATAATAATAGAGAAGGCAACTGTAAGTAAATTTCTTTGACTGTGAAGATTTGTGTCTGGTATTTCCCACTAAATCTGTGGTGGTGTAAGGAGAAAAGTCTTTAAAACTGGTAGAAAAACGTAGCATCACCACAAGCGATATTTTGTATAGGGGTCATAGTTTCCAATTAAATATCACAAATTTGACAAAACCTCTCTTTATAATTATTATTAAATATAATGTCTGATTTCCATTGCATGAGGTAGAGAGGCCATTGCACATGTGGTTAAATTAGGATATATCAAGGGTAACCAACTCAGACAAGGACATAAGAAAACACAGGCTATAGGCACTTGCTCCTAGGGGCTTATCTGTCAGACTCAAGGCATGTAGGAAGTAAAAGCAATGCAAGTAAAAATTATTATTTTTGGTTTCAAACATGTGGCAACTATCTCTACTTAAAAAATGAGACTTCTTTGGAGAAGGTATTCTGTAGACATGGTCTGGAAACACCTGATATTGTAGTCATGACACTGCATGGGATGAACCAGGCTTTTTGTGTGGACCATAATTTAGAAATAAGCATTTTCTTTACCTATTTTAGGTCACATGCCATATCTCAGAAGTTTAGGATGTTGGGGTTTTTTTTAAATAGCAAAACATATTAAACAATTTTATGTTTTGCCTTCAAAGTATGGTAATGGAAAAATTCAGATCACACAAGAGCTTCTGCCCACGCTTGCTAGCTAGAACCATAATAGCATATGTTAATGTATACTATCTAATGGACTTTTAATTCCCTTATAATTTAGGGAGTTATAAAGAGAAAGGAAAAATGTGGGGGAAGAATAAGAGGATATCAGTATTCAGCAAGAATACATTAATAATTTTTGAAGCTTTAATTTGTAGAAAAAGCTAGATTTATGTTTATGTTAGAATATCACTACTATTACTTCTTTTAGAGAGAGGCTCACTATTCAAGTACACAGTTTAAAACTGGGGAAGAGAATTTCCTCTTTCCTTTGAAAGGATTTTGCTCAAAAGAAGCCAGAGAAGACAGACCCAGCTTATCCTCCTTCCTGACTGATTACTCTATAGGAATATCAGTCTGGAAAGCAGGATTAGGTTCACATGAAAGTGGAAAAATTGGAATTATTCAATCACTGGGGCATAAAAAAGGTCTCCTCTCTCACCAACTTTATAACATTGTTAGTTCACTGAGCTGACTCTGGGAAGAAAGTAAAGCAATCAAGCAGTTTACAGTAAGTTCTGTTTTACCGCATGCTTTGGAAAGTAGGCATGTATGATATTACAGAGATTGTGTCCAAAAAAATCCACCTAAGTTGTTCCCATGTTCAATTTTAAATTGGTAAAGATATAATTCTTATTTAAAATCGTGTTTTAAAGCGACCCAGAATTACTTTTGCACTTGAAAGCACATCACAGCCTTAAGCTGCAATGACTGGACATTCCTGGGCTAGGTGCAACTTCTGTTTGTCCCATTAGAAAGCTAGAAATAGAGTCTTTACAGAGGTATAAATCATATGGGTTTAGCTCATAAGTATCACAAATACCAGATCTTAAACCTGTCACTAGTGTTGGAACGTATATTAGGCATAACAGAGCTGAGCCAACATAATTCTGAAGAGGAATTTCTATTTTTTACTAGAAGATGATAATTTATTCTAGGCTCTTGTTTCTCTGAAAAACTGGCAGCTCAGTGCTTTGGCATGTTAAAGAAAGCATATGCTAAAGTAATGTCAGGCGTCTTTGATTACAAGCAGAGTGGAAAGGCTGGAAACACTGACCCCAGCCTATGAAGGCATTTAATCTCCTACTTATATTTAAGCATGTGCTTTGAGATGGACATCTCATGCTTGAAGTTAAGGAATTCTTACATTTCACTGGAAATTTCTTCTTCAGAAATTACCTAAAATTATTAGGACAAAAGCTACGTATGCAACATTAACAAGTGTCCATTATTAATTCCATTGCCCTGAGTAGAGAAAGGGCAGAAGGAATGGAGTATTCTCCATCATGTACACACAATCAGTATTGCCCCAGTACAGAGAACATAGACACCGCATTTCCGCAGCATCCCTCCAGAAGCTAATGAACACCCCAAAACCAGAAACCATCCCACTCATCTGGAGATAAAGCTGTCTACAAAGGTGAGCATATGATGCACCACAAAAAAAAAATCTATTCCCCCAGTATAGACAGTAATTCTTTCTTGCAGAAAACCAGCAAGAATCCTAACCAGATTACTTTGATGGATACATTTCACTGGAAATATTAATCCCATCTTGCAAAAGCATTTGAACATATCTTTAATTTTCTTTAAGTCCTCAAATACTTTGCTGAATTAAGGCTCAAGCAAGTATTATATGCAACAGAATTAATTCCGGTTTATGCATATTTGCATGTGTGTGAGTAACTGTTTAGGTCAAGTAAAATAAATGCAGAGACAAGCATGTTAGCAGCAAAGTGACCCTTTAGAAGTCCTAAAAAATTACTCTTGCAGTCCATAGTCCAACATTTAATAATGCTGAACTTGATAAGGGATCTCAGAACCTGAAAAAGGAGATCTGAAAGGCACCTTTATAAAAAACAATTGATTTGCTTCATTTCATTGAAATGGCTAATGCTTTGATGGTTCATATTTACAATAGCTTGTCCTGTTCCTCAATGGAGTTGATATGTTGGAGTCTTTAACACCATAAACTTGATCAAAACTTCCTGGGTAATAAACAGAGCAGATTCAAGATATGAGCCCCCTCCCCATCATGCTACTGCAGCCCATCTGTGTGCCAATTTGTAACTAAAGACATCAAGAAACGTGTTCTTCATGCTCAGATGCCCTTGGTAGTTGAAAATAGTTCTGAGAGCTCAATATGCAAACTGGGTTCAGAGTCTGAAAGACTTCAGAGTGAAAGATTTGACCTTCTGTAGCAAAGGCTGTAGCTTGGCTAAATCCGTTGGCTGAGACCAGAGTTCTTACACACCTCGCAATGCAAACTGGATTTTAAATTCAACCTGGTTTAAAAAACAGAACAAAACTAAAACAAAATAACCAACCAAACCCAACTTTCTCCCTGCCTTTCAACAAAGGGTAAACTTGCCACCATCCTAAAATTTACACCAAGTTTCCATCATCATGTATAGCCGTATTTGGGGAGTAAGGGGCATGTGTGGGGCTGATTGAAGGTTTTGGCAGCAGCAAAAGGAAACTTTGAATTCTTACTTGAACTAGTATCAAGTCATTAAAGAACAACAATCCTCCCTCCAAAGATGGTTTTGTCATCTATGAGGAACATTTGATGGTGTCACTGCCACTCCCCATCCACAAGAGCTCTGATCAGATACGCAACATCTCAGTGAATGCACTCCTGAGCAGTCCCTTCAAAGGAACTCATCATCCTGTTTGCTCTCTTAATTATTTGTCAAAAGAGTAAACAATAGGATCAAATAATACATGATCTTGAGTCCTGTAATGCTACAATAACAGTATGGCAACTGGATTTGAGAACTAGGTAAATACACTAAGAGCAAGGCTACTTATCACAGACTTTCTATGCTCGCCCATATCACTGAATGTTTTTTGTCGCACTCAATTTCAAGTAACTTTGAATTTTTAGGTGTATATTAGCAATCATATTTAAGTCTGACTGTTAAAGCTACCTCCTTGCTCACTATCTCAAGGGTATTTCTGAGACTTAACAATTATACACTATTTATATTAGAGAATTATAGTCGAAGTACTTGCCGCTCTCACATTCCGTCACTTCATTGCAAATCACTGGAGGCAGATCTCAAAACATATTTATAAGCCTGAAGATACGCAGATAGTTGTCCAGTGTGACTGTCATACACAATCAGTGCACAGCTCCTATAAACTATAAAAAAAGTAACTTTATAAAGCTGGCTCAAAATCAGAACCTGCATCATTTCAATATCAGTATTTCGTGTGACTACAGACTTATTAAATTATCTGAGCAAAACTTGGCCCCACATTCAAGATACTGCCATTAGAGCCTATAAACAAAGATTTCACTTTATTCTTATCTACTAATGTTATATTTTAAAATTAAAAGAAGAAAAAGGGAAAATGCAAAAGGTTTTCATACAATATGTTTTGCCCAACATACCACTGTGTAGCAGCTTTATGGATTGGTGCTCCTAAGTATGAATTGCCTTTTCCCTATTTGTACAAGTCTGGCTGTCCTTTTGACTTCCCTAATTGCATGCATTCTTTTAGCCATACAGTTAATTGGATCAAAGGATAGCTTTATTATGTTGTTCTTAAAGCAAGTTATATGAATTGCTAGAGAGGAAAACAGATTTTTTTTCTAATAAAATGTAAGTCAATGTGTCTGGTGTTCAAGACAGACCATACTCTGTTATGTGGTTCAGTATAAATTTATTTATTTTTTGTAGTGGTTTTTATATAATAATACAATGTAACTAATAATAAAAGCATGGATAAAATCCAGAAAGTATTATAACAATGGAATAACCACCAAATGAAAGAAAATTCTTAACCCAGGTGAGTAGAAAAGGGTTAAAAATATTGCAGGAATTCAAGAAGCTTAGATGACTTTGGAAACAGAGATCAAAAACAAAGAGACTGGAAGTATAATTAACTCCATTACTGCTCAGTCAAATGAAAACAGCTGTGACACCCCGTTTTATTTATGACAGCAGCAAATAGCTCTATTCCCTTGCTGGTTATTGCTGTAGGACAGCAGTGGTTCTACAGCAGGTGAAATAGAAACAAGCTGCCAATATTTATGTCACCAGATCAGGTTATGGATGCAAGATTTATGCAAAAGTTCTATGGAAATATCTAAGTAGCTTTTATATCTTCCTGCACCAATCTTTTTTACAATAGCAAACTGAATATCTCTTTATTAAATATGATCCTACGCTCTGAGTAGTACTGTGGCACAAAGGCAGCTCCCCCACTTCTAAAGATGAGAATGTGTTCTACCAGAAACCCCATTTTGTTCACTCCTAAACATAAATAAAAAGCCATTTAGGTCTCAAAACCACTCATTTATTTGCAGATCCAAGCTAGATTTTGTGAATGTGGAACAGGATATGCAGTAGGTTGATAATAAAACAGTTTGCTGCACTTCAAAGAGCCCAGGTTGCTTTTAAAAGTATGGAAAGCCAGCAAGAAAAATAATTTTCAAATTAAAGACCTTAGTTTATTAGCAAATGTCATTAAATCAGATGCTATCTGCTTTGATATTAAAAATATGAGTGGGCAGATTTTCCTAAAGCTGCCTCCTGCAGCTTTAATCACAGTGCTTCCTACACCTAATCAGTCTTGTTACTCAAACTGCCCATTGAATAATGGCTGAGAAATAAGATTGTTGATAAAAGGACAGAAAATAAAGCAAGTAGGATGTTGCACACTTCACCCCTAACCTTTTATCCTCTCTGCTGCTCATTGACCTCCCTCTTCCCATTCCCCTCCAGTTCTGATGCTGCCTGTGCTTCCCAGCTCCACGGTGAGTCAGCATTTGCTTGCTCCCCACCACAGTGTCCACCTGCACCTCCACAGATCCAAACCCTTTTAGCTCTCCATCCCTCCTTCACTGAGCACCAGAAGTTTGCTTTCTAAGCAGCTTGCTTTGGTCCTGTGTAGCCAGAACCGCGCTTTAACAGCCATTGCCTTCCAGGGGCTTTCAGATACTTCTTTTGTCATCCCTTCCAGAAGCAGCCACCTCCTCCATGTACCCCACAGATCCCATAACAGGGACATCAGTGGCATAGGAGGCTCCCAATCCCTCTCCTACTACAATGATATATGCCCTAATGGTCCTTCCCACCCCTGCCAAAATCTCTCTTCCTCCCTTATGGGTGTTCAAGTATAAGAGTAACGTCAGGAAACAGCTTCTGGGGTATGTCTATGCTGGAACACCTCTATGGTGCTGTGCCACCATCTCCAAGTAACATGGGAATAGTGGTGTAGCTGAAGTTGGGGCTCAGACAGACACACACCACATGTCTGAGTTCTCCATTCAAATCTGACATATTTTTGCTTTATTTCTCAATAATCAACAGTGCTGATGATATTCCCTGCAATCTGTAGGACCCAGCAACTGCATATCCAAACAGACCACATCAAGATGACCACAAGGGTTTCAGATGCAGGTAGAAACAATACTGCCTTTTTTTGTACCACACAAATATGTAGATCTAAAGGGTCTAAAACTCCCTCTTATTTCATTTTCACCAACAAACATATGCAGAAATCCCTTATCTTAGGGAATAAAGGTCCTCCTTCCTACCTAGTACAAAGACACAGATAATTTGCAAATAATGTACAGAAAAGTAGTACTGCAATCATGAACAAGGTCAATGCATGCCTAGATGTGGACCGAAACCTAAACTCCCAGATCTCACTAAGATCCCAGATGATTTTCCTGCTTCCAGGAGAGGCCTTGCATTTCTTGACTTTCAGTCCTCCTGCAGCTGCAGCATCACCATCGCAGCTGTGAAGGCAACACACAGCTGTGCTGGCAGAGCTGAGCTTCCTATGGAGCCATCCCTGTGAATGCTCCTCCTAAAGCTCATGGAGAAATAAAAGTACCCCTGGCACCCAGAGCCATGTGGGGCCGGTCCCCTTCTGCCACAGCATTACTGAAAAGACTCAATATAGGGGTTTCCATTTCAGCTTTGTGGAGAGGGTCAGATTCTAAAAATTGTTATGGAATTCCATTTTTACTTTTTCAAAGTGAATTATTTTGTCAATAGCAAATTGCATCCAGCTCTAGGTAGCTGTTTGCTCTGTGAAACGCCCTCAAGGAGAAGCATAGAAGACCCAGAGCAGAGTGAAGGACTGAAGTGATCATACAAAGGGCAGGATACAAAGAATGCTGAAAAGGGTACAAGACCAAATACCTTCAAATCTCTGGCCAGGTACCTGAGGCACAGAGAGGGGCTGATACTCTCAGAATCTAAAAAGCCTTGCACCCTGTCAGGCCAAAGCCAGAGAAGCACAGGACAACCAAGATACCAGCTCTGAGAGTGAGCCCTGGACCACCTTCTCAAGAAAACGTCTTTCTCTTGCTTTCCACGAAAGGTTATGGCCAAACCAAAGAATACGGTTGATGTGCTAATGTATGGGTTGATACAGTAGACTTTACCACAACATCGCTCTTGATGTTTTGTAGCTTCCCAATAACATGACTATAAACTCTTCTGTATTATAATAGCAAAATTAGATGATCACAACAGTTATCCATGAAGAAGCATATGAGGCTACCAATAATCAGCACAGGGATAAATTAAAAATCATTTTGAGGCCTTGATATCAGATAAACATAGAGAGCAGATTCACTGCTTCTGGTATGTCTTCCCAGATTTGTCCTATAATCTAAACACAGACAATTTTTAAAACTTAGAAACAAGGAATACAGACTACCCTGCTGCAATTCTGTTGACCTTTCAGCAACATAATCAAGACAAGAACGTAGTTCTATGAGGTATTAATGGTTTTAGAAATTAAATAGTTGTTCTCTTAAAGTAAATATGATGCAATTTAATATAATTTATCCAGAGAGTAGAAATCGGATAGTACTCCAGATCAAAACATGAGAGCTAACCATAGAAGTAAAACCCCCATTTGAGTAAGACATACTGTACTTAGTCAAAATAACAGCTAAATGTCAGCATGTATTTCTGTATAGGAACTTCTTTGGTTTTAGTATAGGAGAGCTATACTATTACTATTTCTAGTGAAAGGAAAAAGACAATTCTTTTCATTAACTGCTGTTAAGCACTTATTAACCTCAAAATGAATTAATTTATCTGCCCCTAGTCCACATCACTGAGATGGCAACAGTAATTAAAAACCAGATAAACTGTTAAAAGAGTCCATGATTTAATACACTGAGGCGACCGAGTTCTTAAGTGGGAAACAATAGAGATATTAAAACCCACCACACTGATAAGATTCTGCTTTAAAGATGAGACCTCATATGCCAAATTTCAACAGAGAGTGATTTCTTAAAGTCAAGCCATAAACCCTAAACCTGGGATTTCATGGAGACACTATAATTTATATTACTTGTGCTTTTTTCAATTATTCAGATGCTCATGGCCCAACAAATTGAACAATGAATGCAGTAATGAATTGAACCCTGACAAGATGATAACAG
The DNA here is from genome assembly GCA_017639245.1 of Myiopsitta monachus. Classification (NCBI taxonomy): domain Eukaryota; kingdom Metazoa; phylum Chordata; class Aves; order Psittaciformes; family Psittacidae; genus Myiopsitta; species Myiopsitta monachus. Next base: position 55,249,996 of record CM029925.1, read on the forward strand.
AAAATATTATGAGTAGTCAATACACAGAGGAACCCACTTACAGAAAGATCCCTCAAAGAAATAACTTGTTTGAAGGACACATTTTCTCCTGAAATCCAAGACTTGCAGGAAAATGCGCGGAAGGGTTGCCATTAACAAATAACCGCTAAAGGCATAAACCTGCAGAGCAGTATATTTCTAGTGACCGAACTGTGAATCATAATCATAAATAGGCTGCTTATATTTTCTGTGGATGTGGGTTATGCATTTCATTATTGCTTTTTTTTTCCTCCCTCTAATGCAACAGAGAGAGAAAAAGAATGGCCATATAAATTCTTAAACACTTTAGCTGCAGGCTTAGCCTTGGAGGTGTGATGATATTCCACAGATGCTAAAGCACACAGGTCCTAACAGTATTTAATACATTTGCATCCACACTGCAAGCCAAAAACATAAATAATAGAAATTATAAATATACTATTAGAAAAAATGGCAATAGGTAATGCATGTTTATTTGCCAGCTAGTGTTTAAAGGCACAATGCAGGCAGCTGGCAAATGCCATGTTTAAAGAAAACATAATTTCTTATTTCTGTGAAATAGTGAAAGAAACTGCCCATGTCCAGTATCTAAAGAAAAACCCCAGTAACTCAAGAACCAGATGGCACAGCCTGCCTCCAAGTGCTCCATTCCTATACGGACACCTCTGCTATGTAATGATAGCTCCTCAAGAATCTACATCAATTGGGAACATAGATCTGCACTTAGGAAGTCTTCAGTATGGGTACATGGCTCCTATCACAGACAGTTCCCAGCTTAGCACCCTTTCAGAAGCTCCCATGCTCTCACATTGTATGAATTGTCCCAGGACCACCTCAATGAAAATCCACAAGCTGGGTTAGAGAGTATGCTGAGTACACTCATCCCTTCTTATGAACTTAAAGGGATTTAGTCAGCACTCAACACTTAGAAGACCTGATTTTACACCATGGGGAAATTCAGATCTCTGCTACAATACTGCAAATTCCATAACTATATGGATGGAAGAAATAAAAATATACGGTATCTAAACTGTGCATGTATGATTTTTCTTTATTTGTTTTCTCTCTTAACAGAGGAAAAAAATAGGCACATTCAGTAGCCTAGCACTGAAAAGACAAGTCTGTCAATGATGAACTGGCTTTGAAAGCAAGATGCTTTAATAAAAATCACTGTAATTACACTTAAAAATCACTTATGTTTTTATTTCAGCATTTTCAGTACTCTGCTGGTAGTAACTGACCTCCAATCATATTCTAAACATTAAATTGCACCCTTTGCCTTCCCATTCTTATTCAGAAATTGTATTTTTAACAGGTCTGTCACTGTTCCCTTTCCATGAGCATTTCTTTCCAGTATTTAACTCATGAGTTGTGGCAGCTTGCATTGCTTACCAAATCAAATATCCCATTATTGAAATCATGATCTAGCAGTAAAACCACACTGATTTGTGTTTATTAATAATATTTTACAGCTTAAAGCATATTTTCTTAGCCAGAATATTTTGCTGCTTAATTCCATCATCTTAGCTCAAATGAAGCCACTGGGATGGTTTACTTTATATGGCAAAACTCAGTGTAGGAAAGGGATATATTCTTCACTAAAGAGAGAAACTTCTGAAGATTTTTAGATGAATTATTGCTATCATCCTTAAATCCAATTTAAGGCAGTGGGAACTGCCCCAAAGAAATACTAGTAACTAATTTGAGCACAGTTTCAGCCTGTATAACCCTTCCATATTTTTTGTTCCCACAAAAGAGCTGTGAACTGGCGTGTTGGACTCTCCAGATGAAAGACATCTTGTAATTATAAACCTGTTATTTTAAGATAGTTTCAGTTGGCTCTGTACAATAAATCCTCATCCCATTAACTTTTCTCAGCAACTCTTAAGACCAGCACAGCTTGCTGCTGGTGTTTCAGGGTACACCCCCTGCAGCAGCATCAGAGCAGTTCAGTGATTTTCACCCCCCTACACACCGCAGGGCAACATTTATGCAAGCAGTTTGTGCTGATGCTAATACGTGGATTACCAGCATAAATCCACTGCTCAATATGGGGATAACTTCTAATCCCCATATCATGCTTCTAAAGCTCAAAATAGCAGCTTCCCCAAAATTTCTACCCTATCCAGCAGCTCCGTCTTCTCCAAGACCTAAAATATTAGATCATTCCCACTTCAAATCAGACTATGTCAAAGCCTCTGCTAAATCCCAGCTATGCGAATTACATGCTGCCCACCTAAGACAGTCACCTGAGTGCCGATCCCAGCTATTTCAGGCACACAGCCCCTCTCTTCACCCTCATCCCCACAGCGCTGCACCATCGGGCCAGGCAGTGGGGAAATGCCTCCTCTTCTCATTCAATGAGGAAATGCTACAAAGCATATAGAGATACCCATGAAATGAAAAGGCCTGTTAAAGTGGCAGATGTTATTTAACTTCAACATGTTGTTTTTTATATTTCTATGAGGAGAGGTAAAACCACAGCAGTACTGAGAGATGAAGGGTTATGCTGCAAGCATTGAAGAAGGATGCATGTCCTTGCTAAGAGCCAAACACTGAGGAAACATCTTCAGGAGACTCCAGCGACGTGTTGTGGGACTCTAAGGAGCTCTGGAGCTCACTTTCTTTAGTGGAGCTCACCCTTGCTTTGGACACTTCAATCATCCCTATAAAAATCTGGGTTTACTCCAAGGGCTCCTAAAGATTATTCAAGGGGTATGGGTCATGTTGTTATTCATTAAAACAAATGCACATTGATACTCACACTTACACAAAAAAAAACAACAAAACCAGTAACAGCAACAAGCCTTTGGTGCTAAACAAATTGAAATAATGGAAGATAGTTTAAGACAGAATCATAGAATGGTTTGGGTTGGAAAGGACTTTAAGATCATCCAGTATCAAACCCTTGCCAGGGACAGGAACACTTTTCACTAGACCAAGTTGCTCCAAGCCCCATCCAATTGGCCTTGAACACTGCCAGGAATGGGGCAGCCACAGCTTCTATGGGCACCCTGTGATGAAGTATTTCTAATAAGAGAGTCACTCTTTCTTCTACAAATCCACTCCCAGTCCAAGTCTGTTCCTTATCTGCCCTGGGTTCAGCAGTAGCAGTCATTTTCTCCTTCTTGGTAGCTGGTGCAGAGCTGTGTTTTTGACTTTCAGCCCGGGGACAGCTCTGATAATACCAATGTTTTTAGCTACTACTTAGTAATATTTAGTCTGACAAAGGACTTTCTGAGCCTCATGCTCTGCCAGGGAGGAGGGGAAGCCCGGAGAAAGCAGAGACAGGACACCTGACCCAAACTAGCCAAAGAGGTATTCCATACCACAGCACGTCATGCCCAGGACGTAAAAACTGGGGGCAGTTACCCAGAAGGGTTAGATCACTGTTCGGTTGGGCTGGGTATCGGTCAGTGGGTGGTGAGCAGTTGTATTCTCTTCCCTTGTTATTTCCCTTATCATTATTATTCTTGGTGGTAGCAGCAGTGGTTTGTGCTATACCTTAGTTACTGGACTGTTCTTATCTCAACCTGTGGGAGCTACTTTCTTTCAATTCTCCTCCCCATATCCCTGGGAGAGGGGGGAGGAAGGTGGGGGAATGAGCAAGCAAGCTACATGGCTGACTGGACCTAAACCATGATATTATCCTACACCTCTCTCCCAATAACCATCCCAATTTACTGAATGGCAACTTCAGTACCCTTTAAAAACAACAGCACTTATACAGCAAACCAAATTAACTTCAAAAAAAAGAACTGGGATTTGGGGGGTTTTGTTTTTTGTTTTCTGAGGCTAGATACAAAAAGACATTCTGTAAATACTGAGGGTGCCTCTAAGTACATGTTTTTAACTGCGTAATATGTCTTAATATGATTCAGCACTCAATGAGAGTCCACTTGTAGAGAGAGAAGATTCTCTTGTCCTTGCCCTCCAGTGGTGGAGACATACTAATGATTCAAAAGTGATGTATTCTTCAGGAAGTCCCTAAGCTTCATCCAAGCTTAAATGTCAAGTAAACCTGGTGCTGGTATTTTGCACAACTATTAATATTACCTCATGAGCATCTAACCACCTGATACATGCAATTTATCACAAAGTTAAACACTTCTGCAGGAACTTTTTTATCTTATTGATACATCACTGGTAAGCAACTGGATTTACACAGCAGAGTTAAAAGCATACTCCACAAACAAAAAGACAAGCAGTATTTAAAGCTTCAGGAATGTTTATAAACATCATGTTATTGCCTAATTGTTACAGAAAAATGAAATGTTAAATAAGGTCTTATAAACCATAGCTTCTATGAGATCTTCTCTTCCATGAGATGGTCTCATGTTTCATTTTACTAACTCTGAAAACACTGCTGGAAATAAAGATGAAATAAGAAGCAGTTTGTTGGTTTATGTTTTTCTGGTTTGGGAGTGGGGTTGTTTGTTGGGTTTTCTTTTGAGGGGCATCCATCCATTTAATCCAGTTAAAAGTGTATAACTTGAAAACCTAATTTATAGATCAGTTTTATCTAATGTGTTAAGACAGACCAGGTTAATGAATGCTTTTCACTTACTGAATGTACTGACTTTATCTATTAAACAGATAACTCCACTCAGAGAGAGTCTGGTTTTGAACCAGATCCTTTATACAGAGCTGGTCTCAAAGAGCTCAGAGATGAATTATAAACCTTACAGTAGTCTTCCCATTAGAGTATGAATAGCCATGCTTGCATTACAGATGGGTAAACATCTGTCCAGGTGCTTTCTGGAGACCATATCCTGAGGATATTAAGGCTGCTTAGCCCTTTTAAGGATGCAGAATCACAGCTACAGCAATTTATTGGTGTTACAGCTGAGCTTAGACCTCTCCGTAGGAATTCTCAACCCCTGCTCTAGTTACTATTACCCTAAACCAAACTTGCACAGCAATGAGAAAACTGCTTCCAACTGAACACTGCACACCAATAAAGACATTTGCAAATAACCATCCAGACCTTATCCAAAATAAACACACTTTCCCCTGCCCTCCCTCCTTTCTCTCCCAAGCAGAATATTAAGGCAAGAGAAACATCCTTTCTGGAGCCTTAAGTCACTCTCTCTTGGCTGAAAGCACTCTATCTGGCACGGAAAGAACATGCATTGTGCTCTTCACCTGTCATTCCACCCATATGCACCAGACAAGCATTTTCTTGTCATGGAGACAAAGCCCAATGCTGCAGGACTCCAGCTTGAGGAGAGAAGACCGTCGTGATTTTGGTGGGACTTTGAACACTTAGCATCCTCCTTTACTGCTCTCCCAGGAGATCAGATTAAGAGAAGTCAGTGCAGCACAACACACAATGCACTTGCACATTTGAGATGTGTTTCACAAGCACACACAGGTCCCTGGGATTTTTTAATAATAAAATAAAGAAGGAAGGTGGGGGGAAAGCAGAGCAAAACTCTCTGATCATTAGCGTAAACCTAGTTCTTGGCACATTATGGAAAATTAGTAGCTTTTAAGAAAGGGGTTTTAATTGCTTAATCTAAGTAATGTGGACAATGGCATACGTGTTTTATTTTAGGGTCTATCTAGCCCACTCAGGAAATGTAATGGACCTAATTTTCATTTAGTATAGGTCTGTGCAGTTCCTAAAACATCTAAATGGCTATTAATTTAATCAGGTAATTTAACTATAGCTCTAGAAAAGGCCACCAGCTAGTTGTCACGCAATGATTATGAGGATGACATTTCTATCCCATGATGCCAGAGGCAGACTTTGATACATCATTTTCTTTTTGAAGGTTAAACTCAGATAACCTGCCTTTGGCATTTAATTAGCTACATATTAAACACTCTTTTAATAATAAAATGATTAAAAATTTTATTGCTTCTCAAATGAGGCCTTTTTAGATAGATTTAATGACTTGGTTAGAGCACTGTAGTTTGTGAACCAAACCTTAGTTAGACCAGTATATAGTATAATGATATGCTTTACAGCTTGCAAAATCTGTATTTTATTCAAATGACTGCCATAATCATTTTGGGTAAAACTTATAATGCATTCTTCCGTATTTTTAAGTGCAACTGCTAAATGTCATTGAAAAGTAACCCAGAACCAACCGATTTCAGGATTTAAAGAAATTATCAAATTCAGGTATAGTTACATTAAGCTGCGGTAGGATTAATGTACTGTATTTTATACATAAATTGTTTATAGTTTAAAAAGAATCATTTTTCACAGCTCTGTATCTATAAAAAACCCAGCCAAAACCCCTCATGCTCACCCAGCATTGACAGAAATGTGTGAAGTGCTTGACAGTCTCCAATCTTTGCTTTCTTATAAAAATGTTGGCAATTTAATGAAAACTGACACAAAAAAAAGATAATATTTTCCCCATTCCTGCATGGTAATAATAATGCCATGACTGCAAAATAGCTGTAAAGATGATAATTCCATGGGCTGTGCCCACAGAGCAAATAGTACTATAAGGCAAAGCAAGTACATGACATTTAAGAGTACATACATTTTATGCCTGTATGTACATAGATATCTCTCCATACTTCACCCAATAAGTACGTGATCTACAGATTAAGGTAATTACTAAAAGCTCAACTTCTGCACCCAGGAGTTTGGCCCACCAAAATCCCATCACCTTCACAGACAGAATTAGGTCATTTACTCACAGGCAGTTAGTTACTGGCAGAGAAGCATAATGTGGGAATCAACCTACCATCCGGTCTCCTTAAAAGTGGTCCCTTAGGGAAGTAGTACATAGTCAGGAGAGCTGGATAAAGAGAGAAGTTCATTTCCAAGCCTGTCAACCTAGCACTTTACATGAGCATAAAAACGAAGGAGAAAAACAAGAGCAAACCCAGTGAAGAACTGAAGAGTATTATCTTTTAAACTGTACTGCTTTGATCCCAAGTATTTGGGGTTCCTCATTGACTTAGACCACGCTAGAAATAACAGTCTTTCCTCAATGTCTACTCAATCCAGTCATGAGAAAACAAAAGCCAGAGCCTTTTTAAACCTGCCCTTTACAAGAAGGTAGGACAGATTATTTCCTTTGCCAAGATCTATTTGATGAAGGAAAACGGTGAGGCCATCAGGATTGTGGTTATGCCCTTTTAATTTTCAAACTACCTTAGTCCCTGTCCAGGTGTAAATTAGACAATCTAGAAGTTACTCTGCTTACAGTCTCAGCTAAGTACACCACAGGGAGTAGAGGTCTACTTCTCTCTGCTTTCCCCATGTCTCCTGTGTGAGGGCAGGCAATGATGCACTAAGTTATTCGTCGGTGTCCTCCTCATCACTGACATCCACACAATTTTACAATTCATGCATGATGTAAGAAACCACATATCTAAACAGTCAGGACAGATGGTCATGTCAGGGCCACAAGTGTGCCAACAAGCTCTAATTGCCCTGACCAGCCTCTCATGCCTTTATGTTGCCCTGGCTTGTCCTTGGTCTTACTTTGGAACCACAGTCTTACTTGGACTGTTGGTTGACCCTGGTTGCTGTTGTTGGACTTGGTCTGCTCCTCTTGTTCAGATAGGGTGGGGCTGAGAAATCCCTGTCTGGACTTTCCTTGTTATCCTTGCCTCCTGGATATCCTTCTCATCTGCCCTTGGGAAGCAGCCTGCTCCTGCTGCTCCCAGACAGGTTCCTAGTGAACACATAACATGGGGGCTTTTGTGTTCAGTTGGTTGTTTCTTTTCCACTGGGTACACCTGTGTCATGGTTTAAGCCCAGCTGGTAACCCAGAACCATGCAGCTGCTCGCTCATTCCCTCCCCTTCTTCCTTCCCCCTCTCCCAGAGAGATGGGGAGGAGAATTGAAAGAATGTAACTCCCATGGGTTGAGATAAGAACAGTCCAGTAACTAAGGTATAGCACAAACCACTGCTGCTACCACCAGTAATGATAATGATAAGGGAAATAACAAGGGAAGAGAATACAACCGCTCACCACCCACTGACCGATACCCAGCCCAACCGAACAGTGATCTAACCCTTCTGGGTAACTGCCCCCAGTTTTTACGTCCTGGGCATGACGTGCTGTGGTATGGAATACCTCTTTGGCTAGTTTGGGTCAGGTGTCCTGTCTCTGCTTTCTCCGGGCTTCCCCTCCTCCCTGGCAGAGCATGAGGCTCAGAAAGTCCTTTGTCAGACTAAATATTACTGAGCAGCAACTAAAAACATTGGTGTTATCAGCGCTGTTCCCAGGCTGAAAGTCAAAAACACAGCTCTGCACCAGCTACTAAGGAGAAAAAAAACGACTGCTACTGCTGAACCCAGGACAAGCTGTACAACATAAAATGTGAAAAATAACCAAGCTAGACTGGAATAAACCAAGTTAGGTAATGAAACCAGCACAGTTGTATTAGAATGATACTTTTCAGGGGCTAATATATCCCTGTGAGAAGCCTGGGCAGTCTGGCTCCCTATAACTGTTGAGACTTACTGCAGATGACTTATTACAGTATTGTGCTGGTATATGGACATTCTTAACATGCTGTCCTTGAGATTTTTTTAGGCTGCACCTCATTTAAATTAATTACAACTTCTTTGTGCCTCATTATATGATATGGCAGAAGGGGTAAGAGGCACTGCACTTCATTTGATGCTTGCAGCAGCTAATCCATGAGACAAGATAAGATTTTAGAAGTGCTTCCCTGATAGCCCAAAGATGGTACCATATTGTGCATCTACATTTTGTAGCCTAGACAAAAACCTTGCCAGAGGACCACCACAGAAATGTTTCTAGAAGAAACTGTAGTAGATACATGAAGAGAACAAGACAAGGCTATCTGCTCTTCGGGCAGTTCTTACAAAGGCAGAAGGAGAACACCATTAGAGAGTTACCATTTCAGTATGCCTCTATTTTACTAAAATGCTGTTAAGGGAACCAGAATTACATACAAAGAATTGAAGGTTATTGAGGCTATTTCTTCTCATGTGATCTTACATTGCCCAGTAACAACTAACTTGGCAAGGAAAAAGTTTTCTGGCTGCACAGCAAACTGAGCTGATCCTCTTCAACAGCAAGACTTTCAATGTCATCCATTTATGCCCTAAACAGCAATTGAAACATAAAAAACACAATCAGCAACTTTCCAGCACCCCTCCAGCAGCTGAAGGTGGAGGGGTGTTGGATGAAGATTAAACCCCATTTATAATTTGCTGAGAAAGGGTAGTAATACAACTTTATACAAATTACAGTGTAATCACATAACAAGACTTCTAGCTTTCCAGCATCATCAGATGCTTTAGAACATAACAGACAGCATATGCAATGCGATTTGGACCTATACCTTATACCTTAGCTCGAAGCTATCTGCAAAGTAGTAGCAAGTACAAAGTGGAGCTGGAAACAAAGCACACTGCACTCAGGAGCCATAGGAATTTCAGATATTCAAACACACATTTCTAAGTAATATTTAAAAACCCCACCAAACCAAGAAACAGAGCTGTGTAATGTTATAAACCCATACCATGACTGAGAACTGGCAAACTATTTGTAAGAGAAAGGACACAAATAGCACTCTGCTAGCAACAATGAGCTACAACACCGAAATTAAACAAAAAACAAACAAACACAGAAAAAGGGAAGATGAGAGGCTCCCATAGAAAAGATTAATGTAAATTTTCTTGAGGTAAATGGAATCTTTCCTTTGACTTCAATGGACTTTCTGTGAGGAACAGACTGGATTTAAGAATAGGTTTTTGCTAATATAACTAGAAACAGAACATAGTTACTAGACTAGAGCTGTAAGCACTGAGCTTCAAACTTTCAACCAGAATCTTATACGTGCTATTTTTTCTTAGACTGCACAAAATGTAAGCAGTTCAGTAACTCAGCTTGGGCACTTGGCTGGTAAACTACCTATGAACCTACTGTACATCTAATCACTGGGAAGGATTACAAATTTACATCCAGAAAACATATGAATTAAGAATAAAATATTTCGAACCAAGAGATCAATATCTCACCTTTTTCAGAAGAGTATCTGGTTTCCATCTCATTTCCTATGGATAGTAACATCTCCTTCCCACTCTTACAACACTTACATTTGCTTGTGCTTTTCCTTTAGGAAGCAGAAAGTTCCTGAAGTGGTGAAAGCCATTATCATCTTGATACACCTACCTATGAAAGCAAAGACCAGTAAAGCTACACATAGAGTTTTATTCTTCATTTAGATCATAAGAAAACATAGACAGATAGAACACACAGAACTATAAAGAAAACAGACAATGAAGAAGACTTGTACCAGAAAGATACACACGGTTTGACTAATAAATGTCTGAGATTTTTCAAAGTATTTACTTCTTAAAAGAATTTAAAGTCACACTATTAGTTCAGGATTTGAAATGTTTGAAGAAAAGTCAAGAAAGACAATACAGAAACAGGCACACATTTTTACACTTCAGTATTCTTTACCTCTGACACTAAAAATGAGATTCAGTGGCTTTCAATTTCTGGGCTTTTCTAGGTATATTTTGGCAAGCTGTTATGCAATGAGGTTTTTTTTTCTTTCAAAGAATGGTTTTGTGACCAGAGCTAGAAAGCAACTTACTGCTAGTTCCAAGCTCAGAAAAGAAATACCAGTTTGGAATTCCACATACTTAGCAGCATTTTAATTCAATTCTTGGCAGAATTAAAACCAAACTAAGAAGGTATAGTAGTATTAAACCTTTTTTTCTTTTTTCCTGCAAACATAGAATGAACATCACAAAACCACCAAAACCAACCAACCAACCAACAACCCAAAACTTCTTGTTTCTCCAAAACCACCTGAAAAGAACATCTCTTGTATGAACCTGAACTTCAGGCCCTGGTGGCCATAGGATGAAGGATTATCATGGGAGAAGGAATCAGGGTCTGGTATCTTGGAAGAACTCTGTTTAACCCTAGAATTACTTTTTATGTCAGGTGGAGAGTTCCTACTGAAAAGCAGTTGCATACTTCCTACCTACCCATGGTCCCTACGGATTCATACTTCAACTTATGTTTCCTGCCATTCTCTGTATGAATTCAGAATCACATGTACAATTTGTTCATGAACCCAAAGTAGCGAGCATGATCTGAGACAATGAAGACACTCTCTTTCAGCATATGCCTCGGCTTCTGCCAGAACCCACATGACCCTTTTGTTTTATTACTGTTTTATCATTCAGAAAAGTAAAGCCATATTCACTTGCAAGGAAGCGTTTCAAATCATTAGGCATACTTTGATCAGACAATTGTCTCATACAGAGCAGTGAAAGACCAGTTGACTGCCTTTGTGGCAATGTCTTAGGAGTGGCTAGGAAGTGATTAGTTTTCTGCTGATAACCCCACTGACCAGTCTCAATCTTTCTTTACCCCCAGTATAGTAACTGAAAAAGAAACCTTTCCATATAGGTTACACATTCTCAGTAGTAGTCTCTTTTGCTCAGCTGCTGTGTTCAGCTACATATACAAGAAGCAACACTGCATTTTCATTTTGAAAATACTTTTTCTGTAGCAGCTCCTTTTGCAGAAGAAATGTTTGACACTCCCAGTGAAAGCGCTTGCTTCTCTGAGGAATGAGTTATAGGTATAGAAGACCAAAGGAGAAATAGCTGCATTTATTTTACTTTAAATACAAACTTCCCACAAACATGTACAATCTTTCCTCTGTAGGATTAGGGCAAGGATTCTTAGTTTCACAAAATCTAGCCTTGCCTAACAGCTACATGCAAAGCGCAAGAGCTTCTTTCCTCATGAGGAGTATATGAAACATTACTCCCTGCTTACACAGACCCAAAGCTGTTGTTTCTCTGCACACTTGCTGCTTTGCTGTCTCCTCTCAAGGACAGAATCTTGGGGTTTTCCATGTAAGTTGCATGAAAATGTAATGCTTTCTAGCTCTTTCATTTATGTTATGCAAAGTCAGTATTCTCCTCTCCAGAATTTAAAGCATACCCAGTGAAACTTGACAGGTAAGGGAGGGTAGGTGGAGGAAGGTCTTAGGAGGTCTGAGAAAGTGAATATAATTTACAGTGCCTAAACCCATAAAATCTCATTAAATATGTAAAGCCAGCACAGCTACCAGGAGAGGAAACTAGGTAGGGCTGGTCTCAAGCACAGAGAACGTGCTCCACAGAGACTTCCAGGTGACCTTCAGTGGGGAGAGGACTGTGTGTAGATGAGCTTTTCCCCACCATGGCAGAAGTCTTTTGGGATGTTTCCAGAAAGGTGAGGTGCTGAGACACTGTTCCATTTCCCCTCCCTCTTCATCAATAGTAGGACATAAACACATGCAGAACCCACACTTCATCACACCACTCCTTTGCTTGAGAGCTATTGCTGAGGTGAATGAGAAACCATTACCCTGTTGCATATGGTCTAAAGACCATTCCTCCATGTCCATGATCTTTCCAGTTCCTGCTATGAATCTGATTATCTAGTGTTTTGAGCACATCCATATGCAACGGGCGTAGGAAGTGTAGCTGGCCTCTGAACTTCCACCACAGCCCAGGAAAGCCCATCATGTGGCAGATCTTACCCTGGTGTCTCATTCTTGTTGGAAATTCTTTCCCAAGTCCTCCCAACCTATTTCTAACAAAAGCATTATTAAAGTGGTAAGTTAAGGAAGTTCTCTGCTTAAATAACAGTTTTAGAGAAATGCTAGTTTTGAGCTTTCCCAAGCATACCACGTTCAGTCTGCAGATGGGGCCCATTTCTGTGATGTTAGTGTGCTTAAAGACTACAGGCACCCACACAGACATGTACTTCATGGATTAAATCATATATGCATTGATCAAACAGAACTGATTCCAAAGATTTCAAAATGCTTGGTTTTCTCTAAAAGGAGCATTATATGGCTACGATTTGCGATGATACCAACTGAAGTCCATCCTTGTGCTTTTAGTTCCTTATTATTTTCTCCTCCCCTCCCTTTCTGTTTAAGGGCAAGAAATAATATTCCATCTTAAGCACAGCACTCAGCCTTCCGGCTTTGTTATGGGTATGAAAAACAAATGCTTGAAAGAAATGCTCTATGCAGTTCCCTAAAATACAAGATGTAGTAAAAGAGCTGTCACAAGCCTTACTACTAGCATAAAAAGCAACTCTGGGGTTTTCCCTTTGCATGCTTCACATCTTATCAATTTATAATGAGACAGTATTCCTAGAAAATATTCTTTCTTACTTCATAAAGGCCTTGTATTTGAGAATTTTTGAGTGATAATTCAATAGGATTAAATTACACACATGTGACAGCTCAACCTCATTAATGAGGTGCATTGCAGTAAACTGTTGACAGAACTGTCTGGAAGGCTTCTTTAATTTACCAATATGTAACAGCATGGGAAAAGCATTAGTCAACTAGATGAAGATCAATAAGCATTGGGGTCTGGGGGCATTTTACATTAACACATGACAGCCTAAAAGTGTTTTTGTCACTTGTTCTATTTAGCCCAAGGCAGCCACTGAATAACTAGTACCTGTTAGCGTGATTGACTTACCAAAGTAACAGAAGGGATTATATTTACAAATGTCTGTATGGACAACATGCCAGAGAAATGTCTGTCTTTTTTCATCAAAAGATAACAGCTGTTTTATGAGAAGATGTCTCACAGCTTGGCTGAAACCATTTTTACATCTCTTCAAACAACCTGCCAGAGTGCTACATCAATTAGTTCAGTTCAGAAGACTAGTTTTTTTTAAGCTTAAACCATCTAATTCCATACAGCTGTTGACTACAGTAGTATATACAATCTTTTACTAAGAAAAAATAAGAGGAAGAGAGAAGAATGCAGAGACAGACTCTATGGCTTCCAGTAACACACAACAACTGTACATGTACATCAGTTTCCGCATATATATTGCCATTAGCATGCTTAAATAGAAGCTGAAGGATATTTAGAGAACTGGATGTTTCATTAAACAGGGAAACTAAAATGCATATGAAAGAGAAGACAAAGTAATGCCAGTAACTTTAAATGTACAGCTTCCTGCAGGTGTAAATTAGTGCAGGCAATTTTAAAGGTGTGATGAAAAGTCTCTCCCCTGATGTAATCACCTGATATATCTGCTGCATTTTTAAAATTATAAAAGTTAAATACTTGCAAATAGCTTAAGACTTAAGCAAAAGTTTGCACCATGACTTATGGGAAGTGGTCTAATGATGGAAAAGTCTATTTAACCAGGTCACATATTAAAAGGGTTGGGGGAGGTAGCGTACTTATTCTATTTATCCTCAGTATCACCCACTGCAACGTTCACAGTTCTGTGTCAGTTTACTTCCCTAAGAGGGACTGTCTGCTGGAAAAGAATTAAAACATTCCCTGAGAGAGGGGAGTAAAAAGACAACTGAAGCAGAAAACAAGTTTTCCAGTATAGTGGAAACAAGGTAAAGCATCCTAAAATAAGACTGTATTTAATGACCGAGGGGAAGCAGGAGATTTCATTGGCTTACTGAAAGAGAAAAACTGAAAGGCTAAATTCATTTGCATGGAAATCAGACCCCAAACCCACACAGCTGTCTGATTACATTGGATTTGAACAATGTGAAAAGAAACAGAAGAGGTATAAATTAATCTTGCCATGAATAAAGATGATAAGGTTACGTAATAGATAACCAACCACTGAGCCTTTTTAAAAAGACCCATCTCTTCCCATTTGTATTTGTGCTAGTCTGCTGCTATCTGTGGGTTACCATCACCTTAATCTTTTCCATCTGTACAAGCCGTATTACCTGAACTCACCACTTCTTTCATCTGTTTCCTATTCAAACAAGACTTAATCTCACCAGTGTAATCCAATTGTCTGTGATCACAACATTAAAAATACTGGTTTTAATACCAGTTAATCAGCTCTCACCAGTCTCTCTGGTATTTCAGGCCAGTAAATATGACCAAAAGAAAAGCAGCTGCAGGGGCAAGCACTTGGGAAGTAAGAGAACTGTTCTGACAATGTATAGAGAAATGTCCCAAATGACAAATATCCAGGAGGAGGATCAGGAGAGGGGAAAGATGATTGTCATGTATACAACAGCTCATTTCAAATTGTTTCTGAAGACAGTGCACCTTGTAATCCCAGTGATGGCCAATTGAAAGGGCTGATGCCATAAAAATGAAGTAGAAAAATAACTGCATACTGTGCCAATAATGCATCTTCTTTTAACAGTCTGAGTTTCTGGGGCTAAAAAGGACTGGTGCATGACTTTGTTTCTCTTCCTTTTCCCCCTCAATTCAGATGCAAGTGTATTTATTATGCAGCAGGCAGAAACCTCTTTGTCACCAAAGTTAAATTTTTTGCATTGAGTTTTACTACTTACTAAAAAGGGGAATTACTTATAAAGCTTTCATTACTGCAGCATCAGAGTAGCTCACAGGCCTGGTGCATTCATTCTCACAGAATTATTTGAATTACCTACATTTTCTATATGGCAGGACTTGGACTCAGAAGCTAATGCATTCAAACTCAGCAACTTGCCCAACTCTACGTGAGCTTCTCTGCCACAACAGGGTCCTGAACTTCGGTCATCCAAATTTATTTGTAAATAAAAATCACCACTTGAGAGAGCTTTCTTTTCAGACAAACCACCTTCTCAAAACACATACAATACCCTTAAATTAGTTCTTAGGTCTACCAAGTGTCTACAGTTGCCAGACCACACCTTGAATAATCCTCAGGATTATATGACCAAGCATTTTAAAAAGTTTGTTGATGGCTGCAAGTCTTTTTTCCTGTTCAACTGTTTTACTATTGTTTCTAATTATGGCATAATCAGTAAGTGAGACAGAAAAGTCTGGCAGGCATCAGCTATCCAGGAAAGGGCTAAGAGGCCTGGCATCCAAAACCAATATATTTGTCTAGCCTGTTAAAAACACAGGGGTTTGTTAAGCTTTCAAAAAGCACTAAAATTTCCTAACCAGCCACAAGCTTCCCAGTATGTCTGATCTCTTCTACTTCAAATCAAGAAGTATTTGCAAATTCAAGAAAAGTATCAAGGGCAGGATTATATCCTTAGGAATAATTCCAGCCCATGAAGAAACCAGAACTACATTTGTTAAGGACAGGCTCTCTGTCAAAGATCAGGGTTCATAGATTTCCTCCATTGCTATCCAGCAGTAAATTCACCATTGGTTTAAATTTACACTCCTCTGGCACATCAACAAGATGACTAAACTCATAGTCTGTACTCTTATTCTTTCTCTACAGGTGAATAAAACTGGTCAGTACAGAACTTGAAGTAGGAAATGGAAATGCAAGAAAAATCACAGATTGAGTGCTTCTTCCCCAACATCACCAACACACATACACAGCCTGGGCTTGGCAATGTTCAGCCTCTCCAGCACCCTCAGCTAAGTCCACAGGGCATACAGAGTGGAGCTCAGCAGCCTCCCTCACTCCTCATAAGGGAAGGGCAGCAATGCTGTCACATCTTCCCAACTTCCCATCTTCTTGGGGATATTTTCTCTCTGTTTTGAAACATCCACAAGTTATTTACTATATGCCCATTACTGTCCTGCATTTTTTTGATCAGTGAAGACTCCCCTAAGTCACTGTCCTTTTTTATAAGGCTGCAATGCAAGTATTTTACCAGTGGCAATATATACAAAAAATTACACTTTCTCAGTCCACAGGCAGTACATGCAATAGTTAAGCGTCAGTCATAGAATCATAGAGTCATAGAATAGTTAGGGTTGGAAAGGACTTTAAGATCATCCTGTTCCAACCCCCCTGCCAGGGGCAGGGACACCTACCACTAAACCATGCTACCCAAGGCTATGTCCAACCCAACCTTGAACACTGCCAGCAATGGAGCATTCACAACTTCCCTGGGCAAACCATTCCAGTGCCTCAACACCCTCACAGTAAAGAACTTCCTCCTTATATCCAGTCTAAACTTCCCCTGTTTAAGTTTGAACCTGTTACCTCTTGTCCTCTCACTACAGTCCCTCATGAAGAGTCCCTCCGCAGCATCCCTATAGGCCCCCTTCAGATACTGGAAGGCTGCTAGGAGGTCTCCACACAGCCTTCTCTTCTCCAGGCTCAACAGCCCCAACTTTCTCAGCCTATCTTCACAAGGGAGGTGCTCCAGTCCCCTCATCATCCTCGTGGCCCTCCTCTGGACTTGTTCCAACAGTTCCATGTCCTTTTGATGTGGAGGACACCAGAACTGCACACAATACTCCAAGTGAGGTCTCACAAGAGCAGAGTAGAGGGGCAGGATCACCTTCCTTGACCTGCTGGTCGTGTTCCTTTTGATGCAGCTCAGGATACACTTGGCTTTCTGGGCTGTGAGCACACACTGCCGGCTCATGTTCATTTGCTCATCAACCAACACCCCCAAGGCCTTCTCCGCAGGGCTGCTCTGAATCTCTTCTCTGCCCAACCTGGAGCTGTGCCTGGGATTGCTCCCACACAGGTAGGAGACCTTGCACTTGGCATGGTTAAACTTCATCAGGTTGGCATCAGCCCACCTCAT
The DNA here is from genome assembly GCA_017639245.1 of Myiopsitta monachus. Classification (NCBI taxonomy): domain Eukaryota; kingdom Metazoa; phylum Chordata; class Aves; order Psittaciformes; family Psittacidae; genus Myiopsitta; species Myiopsitta monachus. Next base: position 55,267,454 of record CM029925.1, read on the forward strand.
GAACTTGTCAAGGTCCCTCTGGATGGCATTCCTTCCCTCCAGCGTATCAACCGAACCACACAGCTTGATGTCATCGGCAAACTTGCTGAGGGTGCACTCAATCCCACTGTTCATGTCACCAACAAAGATGTTGAACAAGACCGCTCCCAATACCGATCCCTGAGGGACACCACTCGTTACTGGTCTCCAGCTGAACACTGAGCCAGGACCACAACTCTTTGCTTGCAGCTATCTAGCCAGTTCTTTATCCACCGAGTGGTCCACCTATCAATTGATGTCTCTCCAACTTAGAGACAAGGATGTCAGTGTGGGACAGCCAGCTCCATCCTCTCCTGTTTGGCTCCAGTTCCCTGAACACAAGTCCCATTCCTACCTCTGTTGATGGAGGTTAACCTCTGAGGTAGAGATGCTGAGCTGAGCTGAGCTGGAGGTGCAGCATTCACACACAAGGCAGCTGTGTGACACTGTGGCTCCTATAAGGTGTGATCCCCCTGAGGAGCCATGACCACAGGTAACACCCATATGAAGGCATCTCACAGATAATTCAAGCATCTGAACTAGAGCAACCAGCTGCTTGCCTTGTGAAGTGGCTCAGGTCCTAACTTGTCCTTCAAAACAGTCCTTATTTACATGTGCAGCACCTAACACAAGACAAAGAGGCACCATCCCAGAATACACTGCAATAGTACTAATAAGTACAGCACCTACCCCAAAAAATCGATATTGTTTGCTTGCAATATGTGGCCTTGACTTGCCACAGTTGGGTGGACAGAGCATGGGTACAATACCCATGTTCTGTCCATTTTTCAGCTCAGGGAGAAAAGCGTACCCTAAGCTGCTACTGCTCTGCTCCTCCAGCTCAGACCAGTGATAATTCCATGTCTGCTGACCTTATCTACAACAAGACCTGCCAGCCAAAAGATGGCACACATGTCTTGTTATGACAAATTGCTTAATTACAAGTTTGGCAATATGTAATACTTTGTATTTGCTATTATCATCAAAGTAGAAGAAAATGAAAAAAACATTCATTACCCTGAGAAAGAAAAGAAATATCTACTGTTACCATAAATTTCTGATAAAGAAATGAAGTGGGTTCAAGTTTAATCACACTGGCAGTAAATCAAATATCAAATTTAAAACAACGAATTACAAAGAGCCTCCTCACAGTCACTTAGCATTGATAAATTAGTAATGTAACATTAAATTATTCATATCTTTCTTTTTTTCCTTAGGACTATAATGATATACTATACACAGCACTGATAATTTACTTAGGCTGAGTCCATTCATTTAATTATGCTGCTAAACTTGGTAGGCCAATTGGTCATCATGAGAGTTTCCAGGCAAGCTAATCACAAATATATAGAACATGTCCCTTATTGTCCCCAGCGGCTAAGTGCTAAAATGCTATTTAGTGCTCAGAAGGTTAATGTCCTGCTTATGTAAATTGTCCAATTTAACATTCAGCAGCAGTATCATAAATTCTGGCTCCAGGATTTCATTAAACGTATGTTCAAACTAGTTGACCTTAAAGGTTAACAAGCACAAGTTAAACAGGACAATTATTTAACTCGCTTCTTATCAAGAGACTGAAGCACTTGAGCCATTTAATAGTTATGCATACTTCACAATTAGAATTCTTAAAAGGTCTCTGATAAAGCAGCAGGTCATGAATTTTCATAAGGATGTCAGATAATAACTATTTATCTGCACTTGTTTTTCTTTCTTATAAACTTAAACTTTGATCTTAACATTCAATTAGAAATGATTCCACAGAGAAGGACTAGGTGACTCAAGGAGCTTGTCTTCATGTTAATTTGAAACTAAATTAAGCTTTAAACCATCGCACCCATATTGTCTCCTACAGAAATTAATTCAGAAGTTAGCGACCTATTCTTCATGCAAGAAAACACTTCAGCCTTTCAGCATTACACAATCAAAAACCACTGAATGCCAAATTATTACATCAGCCTAACCATTGCATTTTTATGTAAATCATAGGGGTGAAAAAATTGCCCTATACATCATGACATAATTTGCATTATACACAATCAACTTGCCTCTATGTTAACCAAAGATGAAGACAGATTAGCCAAGACCATTTCTTTCTTCCACTGCCCTATTTCTCACACAGCCTCTTTTCCTGAGGTTTTTGTGAAATATGACCAGCAACAGCTCCTGAAAGTGGCTGCCACAGCCACTGCTACCTATGTCAGCAGTGATGCATTGGAAGCAGCCCCTCTGCTGACATTTCAAATCCTGGACTCAACTTCTAAATGCAACAGGATCAAGCTGTAGCTTCAGGGATACATTAAAACAGTAAACATACGCAAGAAATCTCAGAGACTGACTAACTATATTCCAAGCAAGCTGTAAGAAACATTCTTTTATATGAGGTGATTTCACTTGCAGATAAAATAGCAACTACAATCACTTTTCTATTTGTAAATAATGCATATCCCATGGTATATTAGAAAGGAAAAGAAACAGGAGCACAATCAAGTTGTTATTTGAGAAAGAAGGACTCTTTTTGAACAGGATTGTGCTTTCACCCAGCTCATAATATGAGGATTTTTTTTCTTTTTTTAATGCAAAATTTTACCCCTTGGAGTGTCTTTTGCAAAATAGGACCAAAAGGCACTTTGGAGCTAGGGCCCAATTTTTCTCAGCAATACCTGGAACAAATGCATGGAGTAAGTCCATGAAGATGGGAAGTTGACTGCACATTTTTTAGTATTTTATTTTACAAGTTTCCTATCCCAAAAGGGATGATGCCCAAAAGAGCACTGCACATACTGTCAGGCAGGACAAATACTCAATAATAAAGTTCTGTAAGTTTTGAGGGGAAGGGACTAAGACTTTATACAAGCTGCTACCTATAGTCCATTTAAACAGCCTGGGGAAGTATGATACATTCTAATTTCATGTAATTAGCAGACTACTAATGGTTTGGTCACTACAATTTTATCTCCTAAAAGCACTGCAATTTAATGATGCAAAGCAGTAGATGAAGAATACTTATTCCTCTTTCTAAAGGTTATCAAAAACCTTGAAGAAAGAACAGAATTTTCTAGCATCCTGAATATGCCAGTATTTTATGATCTCATGTGTGGTTCTTTTTCCGAACTTCATCTTTTGAATTCTGGCTTCAAATTCTTCCTGAAAGAGGACATAAATAAAGCTGAATGGCTAATGGACTAAAAACACTTATGATCAGGTTTTCATAACGAACATTATTAATGGCTTCCTTTGCACATGCACTGACATAGTGCAATACTCATTTCTAAAGTAAGATTTAGAGCCCTATTTGCAATAAGAAGCTAACAGATGCAAGTAAAAAATGAGAGATTCCATTACATAGCTACATGCAATGGATTTTTATTAAAGATAAACAGAAACATTTTCTCCTACAGGTAGAAAGAGCTTCATTAGAAACTCGCACATGTATGTGGGATCCACATTAGTCTTCTCAGACAGATGTGGATGTGGGTTTTTATTGCTACCAGCAGCAGTAAAAGGCTTGGGTCTGGTTTTAAGTAATAATGCACACACACAGATCCTACTTTCACTCTTCTTAGAACTGTGAATCTTCACACCTCAAAAATCAGTTTGAGACAGTCAAGATTATCTCCAAACAACGAACCCCCCCTTCCCCCAACCCAAGCAACATCAATACCCTTCCTTCCCTCCCTCTTCCCTCCTCCACCAAAAAAAGAATATATATCCCTTTACCTCCCATTTCCCCTCCCACCTTTTTCTTCTTAAGGGGCAGCAATGAGACATTTAAAACCAGAAATGAAGACAGGCAACAAGAAAAATCACTCTTACACAAAAGGTAGCAGTCTTTCTCTTTACTAGTCAAGATCACCACCAACCCTCTACTCTGATGACTAATCTCAGAATAGAGACTACAAATCTCAGGCTAGCTAAATGTTTTTGTTCTAATATTGAAAGCCAAGTTGCTTTTCCTACTGTCGCCATGGTACCTCCCAGTAGATGCATTCCTGCAGAGCAAATGAGATTGGGAGGCTCACCTGGGTAGGAGGCTGAGCAGCCCCATAAGCCTGATTTACTCAATAGGACTCACTCTGAAAGCAAAACCAAGGACAATTATAGGACGTAACTGTTGCTGAAATTAAAAGGAAAGCTTATTCTCTGGCTTTGCATTCTTTCAATTATCTCCTTAGGTCCATTCCAAACACCCAAACTCATTGCAACAAAACAGAACAATACTAAATCAAGCAATCCAGCTTCTCTACAGATTCAGATGAAGTATCTGAGAAAAGAATAATATTATAGACCTTCCTAAACAATGCAGTGATGAGGCTTAAATGAAACCTTAGGCAAATGGCCCAAAAGACCATACAACCCTGAGACTAAAGGTTTTACAGAAGTCAAGTGTCCTTGCTGTGCACAACACACTGCTGAGCTGGGTGGTTGCTTGCAAAGAGGGTAAAGATAGCAAAGCGTACCCTATAAAAGATGCACCTCAGAAAAGCAAAGTAGACCTAAGCACTGTTTGCTCTGAAAGATGACAAACAGGTTCATCCAAGCCCCTTGTTCCAGTCAGTAATTTCATTTACAGGAAGATTACTCAATAATTCAGGGAGTTCCTTTGCAATAATCATTTCTGTTGTGGTTGGAGGAAAACAATAAACAAGTGATTCAAGTTTAGTTAATGCCAGTATTCAGATAGAAGCTGAAAGAGTAATTTTACTGTAACAGGTTTATCTATTAGAAATACTATCATCAAGGTAAATCACTGGAGGTTTACAGGGAAGAAAATAAACTTAATCATTAGTAGCAATGGTTTTGCTACCATACATATAAAAATATGCCATAAAATTTTATTTCCCTGAACATAGTGGGAGATCTGCCCCTGACTTCAAAGGAACCAGGAATTTACCCACTTCTATTAAAAATGAAAAATGAAGGCCTTCTAAAAGATTCTGAAAAATAGTCCTAATGTTACCTAGGAGGGTGTCTGTTGCAAGAACATAGAGAAAAGGAAACTTGACAAAAATGAGTTGGATGGTGAGTCCCTCACACTTAACAGCATGAGCTTCTTGCTTGACATAGCCACCTTCTCCTTTCCCTTTACTTCTCCATCTCTAAACTTATATAACACACTTCTCACTAGAGAGTTTAGGTCCCTCTAAATACATTCCACGCATGGCAAGACTTGATAGATCTCAGCTTGTTTGAGTCTTAACTACAGTTGTAAGACAAGTTCTCATCCAGCTGGAGGAGTATTAGCTAGATCCAGATTTGCAGATGATCTCCACTGTGATCAGGAGGGAGGGAGGGAGTGGAGGAGGAGGAATTGATTTTTAGAAACAAATTACTTTGCAGCAATACATCTAAATGCAAAGTTTAGTTTCCTATGTTGAAACTGTACTTATTTAAAACCTTTGTGTGCCACATTGGGCGCCACAAAGAACTTTCGTGGTTTAAGCCCAGCCGTAACTCAGAACCATGTGGCCTCTTGCCCACTTCCCCTTTTCCTCCCACCCTGCTCCTGGAGGGATGGGGAGGAGAATCGAAAGAATGTTACTCCCACTGGTTGAGATAAGAGCAGTCCAGTAACTAAGGGATAACACAAACCACTGCTGATACCACCAATAATAATAATGATAAGGGAAATAACAAGGGAAGAGAATACAACCGCTCACCACCCACCGGCTGACACCCAGCCCGACCGGAGCAGTGATCTAACCCTTCTGGGTCCCTGCCCCCTGTTTATATAGCGGGCATGATGTGCTGCAGTATGGAATACCTCTGGCTAGTTTGGATCAGCTGTCCTGTCTCTGCTTCCTCCCGGCTTCCCCTCCTCCCTGGCAGAGCATGATGCTCAGAAAGTCCTTGGTCAGACTAAACACCACTGAGCAACAACTAAAACCATCAGCGTTATCAGAGCTGTTCCCAGGCTGAAAGTTAAAAACACATCACTGCACCAGCTGCTAAGAAGGAGAAAAATGACTGCTAATGGTGAACCCAGGACATCATTCACTCCTTATTCCATACCATTCACGTCATGCTCAGAGTCCACATTTTTCAATATACCATCACTCTTGTCTCAGAGATATATATACACATATACACATCCACACAGATACAAAGAGAGAGATATCATTCCTTAGTGCATGGATCAATCCCTATAAAGCTGCTGAGTTCATCCGGTCCATGATGTCAGGCTCCATCTCTTGTAGCAGTCTTTCAGAGCAGGAGAGACAGTGTAGAGTGTTCGATTGTTGCCTGCTGATGACACTGAAGAACTCATCTGGTCACTGCTGAGTTCATCTGGTTTCATCAAAGTTCATTCTTTGTTGGGATGAGGGTCAGAGGGAAGTCAGGGCCAGTCGCTGGTGACCTGAAGACATCTAGCTGGTAGGCTATAAAAGTGCTACATAGCAGGCAATAGCATACAATTGAGTTCATTGGCTGTTTTCCTCTAAAATCCAATCCCCTTGAGGTACACAGCGGACTTCCCCATCTTCCCGCATTACCCACTGTGGGTGAAGGGGTAGAAATAGTGAATCACCCTGGTCCGGCTTAAGCCCTGGGAACTGCAAAGACAACAATGAAGGTAAAGATCGGTTAGCAAAACAAAGCAGAGAGTTTGCAAGATAAAGCAGGATGCACATCTCAGAGACAGACCAAACAATGTGAATATTTGTAACCCTTAGTAGCTTTGCTAAATCAGGATGATAAGGGAGTGAGAGAGTGGAAAGTTACTGCTTAGCACTTAGTAGACTATAAAACCCATGCAAAACGTGGAATTTTGTTTGTAACCAGAAATGGGGTCCGTGCCTTACTCTCCACAATCCACCAAGTATATCCGGGTCCCTGAGCAAAAGCAAACCCACTTGTGCACCTGAAGCAGGAATAACCCAGACTGTCTTCCCCAGCAAATTCTTTATGTGCACCACAGGAACTTTGTCCCCCTCTACAGTATGTACAAGTTCTGACTGGGCTGGGCCAGCCCTGTTGGCAGATCCTCTGGTGTTGACCAACCCGGTGGCTTTTGGTAAATGTGTATCCCAGTGTTTGAAAGTCCCACCACCCATTGCTCTCACTGTAGTTTTTAACAGTCCATTGTACCATTCCATTTTCCCAGAGGTTGGTGCATGGTAGGGGATGTGATGTACCCACTCAATGCCATGCTCTTTGGCCCAAATGTCTACAAGGCTGTTCCGGAAATGAGTCCCACTGTCTGACTCAATTCTTTCTGGGGTGCCGTATTGCCACAAAATCTGTTTCTCAAGGCCCAGGATAGTGCTCCAGGCAGTGGCGTGGGGCACAGCGTATGTTTCCAGCCATCTGGTGGTTGTTTCCACCATGGTAAGCACATGGTGCTTGCCTTGGCGGGTTGGTGGGAGTGTGATATAATCAATCTGCCAGGCCTCCCCATAGTTGTACTTCAGCCATCGTCCTCCATACCAAAGAGGCTTTAACTGTTTAGCTTGCTTAATTGCAGCACATGTTTCACACTCATGAATAACCTGGGCAATAGCGCCCATTGTTAAGTCCACCCCTCGATCACGAGTCCATTTGTATGTTGCATCTCTGCCCTGATGGCCTGAAGTGTCATGGGCCTGAAGTGTCGTGGGTGAAAATAATTCACCCTTATGCTGCCAATCTAAGTCCATCTGAGCCACTTCAATCATAGCTGTTCTATCCACTTGTTGGTTGTTCTGGTGTTCCTCAGTGGCCCTACTCTTGGGTACATGAGCATCTACATGGCATACCTTCACCACCAGATTCTGCACCCGGGCAGAGATATCTTGCTATGGTGCAGCAGCCCAGATGGATTTACCTCTGCATTGCCAGGTTGCTCTGCTTCCATTGCTGCAACCACCCCCACAGGTAATTTGCCACTATCCATGAGTCAGTATAGAGCTAAAGTATGGGCAACTTTTCTTGTTCAGCAATGTCCAAGGCCAGCTGGATGGCTTTCACCTCGGCAAACTGACTCAATTCACCCTCACCTTCAGCAGTTCCTGCAACTTGCCGTCAAGGACTCCATACAGCTGCCTTCCACCTCTGATACTTTCCCACAATGCAACAGGACCCATCAGTAAACAGGGCATACTGCTTTTCAATTTCTGACAGTTTATTATATGGTGGGGCCTCTTCAGCACTGCATCACCTCCTCCTCTGGTGACATTGCAAAATCTTTTCCCTCTGGCCACTCCTTGATGACTTCTAGAATTCCCGGACGACTGGGATTTCCTGTTTGAGCTCATGGTGTAATTAGTGCAGCCCACTTACTCCATGTAGCATTGGTTGCATGATGTGTAGAGGAGATCCTGCCTTTGAACATCCAGCCCAGCACGGGCAATCAGGGTGCCAGGAGGAGCTGTGCTTCAGTACCAATCACTTCCAAAGCAGCTCGAACCCCTTCATAGGCTGCCAGTATCTCTTTTTCAGTTGGGGTATAGCTGGCCTCAGATCCTCTCTGTCCCTGACTCCAAAAGCCGAGGCGTCGACCTCGAGTCTCCCCTGGAGCTTTCTGCCAGAGGCTCCAGGTCGGACCATTCTCCCCAGCTGTGGTGTAGAGTACATTTTTCACATCTGGCCTGCTCTGAACTGGTCCAAGGGCTACTGCATGAACTGTCTCTCGTTTAATTTGCTCAAAGGCGTGTTGTTGCTCAGGGCCCCATTTAAAATCATTCTTCTTCCGGGTCACATGATAGAGAGGGCTTACAATCAAACTGTAATTTCGGGATGTGAATCCTCCAGAACCCCACAACACCCAAGAAAGCTTGTGTTTCTTTCTTATTAGTTGGTGGAGACATTGCTGTTATCTTGTTGATCACATCTGTGGGGATCTGGTGACATCCATCTTGCCATTTTATTCACAAAAATTGAATCTCCTGTGCAGGTACCTTGACCTTACTCTGTTTTATGGCAAAACTGGCTTTCAGCAGGATTTGGATTATTTTCCTCCCTTTCTCAAAGACTTCTGCTGTATCGCCCCACATGATAATATCATCAATGTATTGCAGGTGTTCTGGAGCTTGCCCCTGTTCCAGTGCAGTCTGGATCACTCCATGGCGGATGGTAGGGCTGTGTTTCCACCCTGGGGCAGTCGCCTCCAAGTGTACTGGACACCCTTCCAGCACTTTGGAACTTCACCACTGAAAAAGTGCAAAATCCAGAAAAATTAGTAAAACACTTAAATGAGGTGTGTTGTTATTCTGGTCATACCAGAGAGGGACAAATCATGGCAACATGCTGGGGCTTGGCCTATGCTTACAGAGCCCTGTTCAATACCACCCAGCACCTTCAAAGGGAAAAAAATGTCTCCTGGATCTGATGGCAAAGCAACAGACAATGCAGCTACTTCAACTCCAAATACAGCAGCTACACCAACCCTAGTGACAAGGGGATTAAACCAAGGAGTGTTCTTTAAACACATTGCTACTAGTAAAGTGAGCTTTACTACTAGCAAAGTTCACGTTCTTAAAAACATTGTATTACTTGAAAATCTGAGAGTATGATAGATCAGTTGTAAACCAATTCCCATTGCTCTTCAGCTGTCAGGAGAAAAAAAAATAAAACAATCATTTTACAGCAGATTTGCTGATATGAGAATGATGGCTTTTCATCAGCGCTCAGGTGCAAGTAGCACATCCCAGTTACAGCTCAGGTGCGTAAAACCTCATGTATTCAGGCTTCATCAAGGTAATTACATACATGCTTAGGGAGCACATGGTTCAAGATCACGAGTACTAATGGAGAGAGTGCATGTGCTGAGAGTTCATACATATGAGCAAGCCTTGCTGAATAGGGATTTAGAAGCTTTTTGAAGCCAGATTTGGTGTTTTGTTTTGTGTTTGTTTTTTTTTTTAACTGAGTGAACATAACTTATGCAACCAGGCGCTATTAAGGGTAGGTGTATCAAAATCTGGCATTAAATGAAGCACAAAAATAGATGCAGTTGCTGTTCTTGTGCGAACAAGTTTGAAAGCAAAGGTCAACTCTAGCTAACCCCCAGAATTTCCCTGTTTTGCAGTGAAATAAAATCCATCATGAAATTTTTAAGCTAGAGTGAAATTTTTCTTTAGCACTTACACCATTGCACTAGAGTATTATCATATCCTCATCAATTATCCCAATGAAGTTTTTGCTTTGTAGCTACAATACTGTTTTTGACTAGTGCTTCTGCATCTCTATTTTATGATTAATTTATGGCTGATGTGAAATCACTGCAGTGAGGTTTCACTTGATTTTGTGAAGACTGTTAAAAATAAGTAGATTCAGAAAGATTTTACAATTTGATGTAATAATTTGGCATAATTCTAAAAGATGTGGGTAACAGATAAACGTTTTAAATAAAAGCATATATAAACTTCCTGAGACTATTTTTATAGTAGTAAATGACCCATCTTCTAATTAATCATCTTAAAGAATTATCTTTCTCTGCAGTTTGTTGCTTTATAACTGGTGAGAAGTTTCCATTGTCAGAATTTACAGGAACTGCCCCTATTAGTCACTATTCTGGTACTTTTGTCACAATTGGAAGTTTTTATTAAGATACGGGTATTACACATTTGGATTATTTTCTGTTTCAGGCAGGCTCAAGCCACAGCCTCTTCTGTACTTTTCAGAGAGCAGGAGGCAACTTGCTAAGCTTTTCTGCTTTTTCATATTCGTTTATTTTTTCTCCTCTTTTCTAACCATTTCTGAGAATTCCATAAAACTATCAAATACGATGAATATGACAATAATGTAAATGAAAAAAGAAAAAAAGAAGAAGAAACCTTGAAAGCCTGAAAGATTTGGATACAATATTCACTGACTGTTTTGCTCTCTCATGTGCCTTCCTTCACACGTCCTTACACATTTCCAATCTACCTAGGACATGAAACCACCTATTTGGGCACAGGCTCTTTTTCTCATTTGCTCATTGAAACTGAGCAAAAGAGGAAAAAAAGGCTCAGATAAATTCAGCTATTGCAATGCAGCTATTGATAAAATGGAGAAAATCTGCCATGAATTCCTAAGATTCCAGTTACTAGTTCATGTTTTGAATGCTATTATGTCAAGTAATCACTACCATAATTCACTCCTATGAAAAATAGTACTAAGAATGGTTACTGAGCCTGAATGAATGAATGAATGAATGAATGAATGAATGAATGAATGAATGAATGATGAATGGAATTAGTAAAGAAGAAACAGAAAGGAATTTAAGATTTGGCTACCAGGTGCATTAAGCCCTTTTATCTCTCTTTCATTTTCTCATATTAATTTGGGAGAAAACAATAATTACTGCTCAACATGACATATCCTTTAAATCAGAAAACTGTATGTCAAATGGCACTGTGGTACCAGTTGAAAGCTAATATATAAAAATCGATAACTACATGCAAAATAAGCTGCGTCAAATAATAAAGGTAGTAGCAAACTTGAAGTTAAGAAAACAGCAAATCACACAGTGTTGTAACCTTTTGCATTCAATGGGCAAGCTTTTAGTTCCTTTTTAGCACCATTTTTCAGTCCATGACAGCCACAGAACCAAATCCGTTTGTTTTTTTTTTCTCTTTGAGGGACATGAAGCTTGTTCTTTCCTGGGTTTTCTATGGGTTTCATTGATTGGGTAGCTAACAACTGTACAAGTATTCAGTCTAGAAACACATATTTATGTTCACAAATACAGGCATAAAGGTTTGAAAATATTGTATTTGCCCCTCTGTCCTTTTCCTAAAAAGATGAAGATTTACTTCACTGGTTGTGAAGCTCAGAGGCCAAATGAATTCCCCATGTAAAGATAAAGGAAGTTTCTACCTGATCTTGCTGGGAGCTGGATCAGAACTTTCTTGAGACAGAATATTTACAAAGGACCACGTAGTATTTTATTACGATTTATTGAAAGTCAGTTTATATTAGTTTTATTGAATATGAGATTAGAGCAGTAGTTATTATATGACAGTACACTGTTCTGTGATTTACTCCTGTGATTTATTTCATTCATCTATAAATACCCTGAAAAGTTGGGGGGGGGGGGAAATATTGTATCAGCTAAACCAAAGAAATGGGAATGAGAATAAACATGTTTAAATCTTGGGGCACTGGAAAGTTTTATTACACTCATCTTCTATGTGGTGTTATTGATCTTTCTTAGTGCATGTATCAGGCTGTGAACATGATTTACAAAAGTGGCAAAGATTTTGAACTTTACATACTGGATTGGGATTCAGCCTTCATTGGAACTGTAACTCTAGAACAGACCAGGACAGAGGAGCTACACCACTCCAAAGACAAACCAAAGGAAAGTTCTGTCTTCATTTTGCTGCTGCTATTTTTGTAATGAGGAATATACAGTAACCACTTCAACTGGGCTGTGCTCCAGTATTGCAGATATTTAAACATTAAGCCAAAAAAAAAATTAATTAAGACATTTAAAAATTTAACAAGATAAAAGTTAGGATTGCAAATTCCTGCGCCATCCTTTTCACAGCTTGGTTTTCAGATGTTGGCTCTGCGGCATCCACAGATCAGTTTCATGCACTGTCTCATTAGCCATGGTTTTACTACCGACCTGTACAGGCAGAAAGCCAGCTTGTGCCTCTGCTGCTCTTCAGACACCGCTGACAATGATAAAGTGAGAGGTACCTGCTGCTTTGCCTGCACTGGAAAGATTCTGTAGGGTGGCTCTATCTCCAGTGCTCCTCAGACCACAATTTCAATACAGAAAAACATTCAGACCAGAGTGATGAGAGGCAATGCCAGTCATTTGAAAAGAGGTTTGGCAAAAAAATTGCTGACAAATGCTTTGGGATAATGCTTGTGGGGAGAACTATGTTATCAGAGATGTAACCTGTTAATTCAGTCTGAGAGAAGAAGGTTCAGAAATGCCATTTATTGGAACCCATTACAGGACTTAAGCTGAAGATTTTGACATACTTCCGAGACAAATATGCTACCAAGAGTAAGACATGCTCAGTAAGGTGTGTGTACTAGGTAATAAGGACTGTAACTGCTATGCTGGAAGACCTTTTTGTCTACACAGTCCTTCTAGCAGCATGCCTTCCAATGTAGTGTGATTCAGAGATAAATCATGCCAAACAAATGGTGATGCAATATAGCAGACTTGACCAAATGGTTAGCGCTTATTATGGGCAGACACCCTAGGAGTTGAGCCTTACAGTGTAAATCACTAGTAGTTATGTCTCCTGTAAAGCTCAGGCTTCTCCATCAAACAATCATGGGGATGTTTATGGTTTTCTTCTTACTCTGCAGATCATAGCAGAGGCCCGTATTTTTCTCTTTGCTTGTGACAACGAATTAGCCTGAAGTCTTTCCTAATAGCTCCTTTCCTTGTGAAACCAGGAAACCAGCCATGTAATAGTATCTGTGGCTCTTTTCTGACCTCTCCGCAACTTCTAATTTTTACACCTGATTCTGAGGTAGCAAAAGGAATTTGCTATCCTTAGGATAGCAAAAAAAAAGGAGTGTCAAAAGTACAAAGACACTGGGTCACTGACTTCAGGGTAGCAACAACAAGTTAACTACTTAGTTACAAAAATACAGGCGTAAAAAGTAGCACTTTAATGATTTTAAAACCTGCAAAATAGTGATGAATATGCCACATGGAACATTTGCATCCTGTAGGGTTTTTTTGGGTGGGTTTTCTTTTTACTTTTTCTTTTTTAGTTTTTATTTTTCTTTAACTTGTTTTTATTCTTATTTTTTCTTTTATTTTTGGGGGGGATTTTTTGGTGTGGGGGGAGGATTAGTGTGTTTGTTATTTTTTGCCAGATGCACCACCATATTATAACTGAGAATTAAAACCCAACAAAGTCACTTACTTAAACTCAAACCACCAATCTGAGATCATTAATATCCACGTACAGCATTGTCTTGCACCTCATTTACAACATAAGTGACCATTCCTTCTTTTAATACATGTTTATGTATACAGACTCTCTAAGATGTCAAAGAAGGTGCAGAGGGATGAGGTGTTTCATCCATATGATCATGCTTAATGATTATGACCTAAGCCAGGAAGTGTTTCAAGCAAACCTCAGATACACTACTAGCGATACTCACCTCCATAGACATGCTTTTCAATGTCCAAGGTTATCTGTACTGTACCTTTGGGGCTCCAAGGAATCCTGAAGCTTCTATCTACAGCACATTTAATTGTTATAGTAACAGCAGTTCTTGATGACTAAGGCTTTATTTGAGTGCTTTTAGGTAAGAAGTTAAGAAAATTAGCTTCTTTTACAGTTCTGGTGATCTAGGTGGCGCTTTTTTCAAGATGTAGATCTTGCAGATGCATCAAAGTGAGTAATTGCATGACTGGTAGAGTCTGGCCTTAAAATCTGTGTGCCCATTTAATACCTGTGAAGTGACAGAAATGTGGCGTTACACAGATAAGAAATTCTCTAACCTAAGATTTTTACTTTTTTCAATGATCATAAGGTCCTTTCCAACCCTAACTATTCTATGATTATATGTTTTTTCTTTTCTTTTTCTTTTTTTTTCCTATACATGAAGGATAGTTTTCTTTTCTGAACACCCAGTGCTAAAAACAACTACCATTAACAGGAAGGGATTTCAGTTCATCAATTGAACAGGACTTTGCAGAAATTTCTAGCATCTTAAACTGTTAATATCAAAAATCTGTAAAAGAATGTAAAGCACAGTCAGTGTTCTGGGTCTTTACTCACGCTAAGGATTATATGAGTGTAATTTAGGTGGATACAGTAATTGTCAAGTGGAGGTTAACATCCCAGCCCATCCTGCGGTGGAACATATCCTCTTGGACACACAGAAGTAAAGCAGAATTGTTTACAGCAGGTTCATGACCCAGCCACCTACCTGGAGCCCATGTGCCTTTTAGTGTCCAAGGAGGTCTGAGATCACACCTTCTGGAGATATTAACTGGTGCAGTGTGACCTTAAAGATTGAGAGTAACCTCAGAGAACATCTCTAGTGTAGGGAAAAAAAAGTATTCAAAGCAGTATGTGACATCAGTTCAAAAATGGTAAATCTTTATAAGGATGTAGTAAACGTTTACTTTTTGTTTTTCTTTTTTTTTTTTTTTCTCCAATAATCTGGCTGAATGAAAAGCCAACAAAAGATAATTTCACTTTTTCATTCCTCCCCATGCTGAAAATCTCCCACCTTTTGGACCCTGAAGTAATGTTTACAAGCTTGTCTAAGTATTCTTGGGGACATCAGCAGCATGAATGTGAGACTTCAAATTCTTCCCACCACTCAAACTGCAGCAAATGCAACACCAATGTGTTTTTATCACTGCATGTTCACAGTGGCTCCCCGAAGCAGAACAGAATAACCAGCCTGAGCTTGGCTGGGCTTCAGCTTTTGCTGCAGTACCCTCCGCATTTCAGCTGAGACAGACACAACCCTTCTCTGGAGCACAAGCCTGATGAGGAGCAGCTGAGGGAGCAATGGTTGTTTAGTCACTTCTCCAGACTAAACCCCACAGAATAAACAAGGGAGACGGTATTGCTCTCTACAACTACCTGAAAGAAGGTTATAGCGGGGGGTGTGGTGGGGGTGGGGTGTGTGTGTGTGTGTTGATCTCTTCTCCCAAGTAACAAGCAATAGAACAAGAGGTAATGACCTCAAGCTGCACCCAGAGAGGTTTAGATGGAGATAAGGAACAGTTCCTTCCCCAAGGGTTGCTCAGGCACTAGAACAGGCTGCCCAGGGCAGTGGAGTCACCGTCCTTGAAGTGTTCACACACCATGTACGAGCCCTCAGTGACATGGGTTAGTGGTGGCCTTGGTACTGCTGGGGAGCGGTTGGACTTGATGATCTTAAAGGTCTTTTCCCACCTAGTCGATTCCATGACACGAACACCCGAGACCACGTCTCCGTGCCCGGGTGGGGTGACCCCAAAACGTGCCAGAGGCCGAACAGCCTACAAAGGAGGAGGAGGCTCGTAGGGTCTGGAAGGAGCAGCAGCCCAGCGCCAACCCGTACCTGACAGTGAGGAGAAGAAGGGCAGACACCCCTACTTCAGCAGGCATTGATTTCGGCCGCTCCCTCAGCCACAATCCCTACCAAACTCCCTCCTCCCCCCTATAGGCTCCTTCCCCCTTCTACGGGCGCGCCCCTCCCACCGGAAGCCGCCACTGCTGCCCGCCTGCCCGGAACCTTTGGAGCCGGAACGGAGAGTCGCGGCGGGGTTGAGCTGGAACGCGATAGTGGACGGACCGTGGTGAAGATGGCGGCTGCCGTAGCGGCCCCACGTGGAGACGAGATGGCTGAGGGCGAGCAGGCGGACAGTGGTAACCCAGCGGGAGGGCGGTTGGGTCCCTCTGCTCGGATGGGCTTCTGAGGCCTCCCGGTCCCTGCTGTGGGCCTCGGCTGCCACTCCTCTCTGTTCCTTCCGAGCCCGCTGGTGGGCCAGAGCCCCTCCGGAGCCTTGGCATAGTGCTGGCGTGGGAAGCGGGAGCGATGGCCTCGGCCTAGCAGCCTGCCGAAGCACCTTCGCGGTGCGGTGCAGGCAACGGGGTGCCCTGAGGCTCTGCAGGCTGGGCTCCGCGGTGCTGGTGGGGTGGTATGCGGCCCTAGCCTTGCCCTGCCCTGCCTTGCCCTGCCCTGCCCTGCCCTGAGTGTTTCGGAGCTTCTTTCTGCTGCTTTAGCCTTGGGAGTACCAACAGCGACTCATTCATTCTCTGGGCCCACCAAAGTAGCTTTCGCTGCCGTGTTTGTTTTGGGTAGCACCCCTTTTCTTTGGAGGGGAGGAAGCATGATACAGTTGGGTAGAGCTGGGTGAGCTCCTTGGTGCCAGGAGCTCTCTTCTCTGTGTGTGTCTGGCTCTGTCTGTAGGAGGCTGGTATCTGCTCTCTGCTCTAGAGGAAAGCTTTGGGATACACCTCCTGCAGTAATCAGCCGGGACAGCACAAGCACTTTCATGCTCTGTCCTGTATCACATGGTTCTCCACTCATCCTTGCCTTTCCATGTGTTGTGGGAATATACCTAGCTAGTTGTGATTGCTTCTTAATTACATAATGTAATTGTGGTTTTTTTTCCTTTATTCTGGGAAGAACCAAGCCAGTGCAGTGGTTCTGTTTGGTTTGAGGGTCAAAACTGAGCCCAAGGGGAAGCTCTGCATGGGAGCTTCTTTCACAGCTCATTTCTGAATTATTGCTGGTTTTAACTGCGTGTGTCTACACCAAAGTCATTGAGCAAGGCTGACAGAATAAAGTATGGGGATGTATCTATATTCCTCTCCTCCCAGTTAGGGCTTCCTATAGGAAATCTATGCTGGGCTTCAATCTTTGCAATTGAAAAGAGTGCCAGGTCTTCTTTCTGATAGATGTAATTTAGTATTAAGTTACTTTGAAATACCTCTGCTTTGTCTCATGATGTTGTATTAAAGAGTAAGTCGTGGCAGGTTGTTGAAGCCTTGTTCACCTTTTTGTAATTGTTGAAAACAAAATGTTGGTATTCTGTTATTTGATTAGCAGAAAGGTAAAGCAGACTTAACACATGCTTTTGCAGTTTTCATTTTTATAAGTCTGACGGATCTTTATGGCTGACTGCGGAAGTTCATCCTAAACTGTGTGGAATTCTGGCTTAGGCTTTTGGTAGCTGTTAGCTACTGTATGTCTAAAAAGTCATAAGTAGGGGTTAATTCCTTGTTTAAAATTGAGATAGCAATATTCTAGCATGGACAAGGTTTAGGGGTGAAAACTAGATAAATTAGTTCACATATGGACAATGGAATGTGGTGATGCACCTACTGTATGTGCAGCGGGTTGGTAAACGTATAATCTTGTTTATTTCCATTTTTGATAACTAAATGCTTTCCAAAGCTCTAAGTGTGCCTGGTCATTAGAGGCTTTGTTTTAAATTGGTTTATACCACTGTTTTGATGCTTCTTTGGGGTATTATGCTGGTTTGAAAAGACACGTGGAGAAAGCAGAGTAATGAGTTAGTCTGGCAACAGAGTGTATGTTTGTTAAGTAATTAAATAGGCAGTTGATTAATAGGGAATATCATTAATAGCTGTCTCTCTCCTGTCTTGCTGTTGTTTGATTCCAAATTTCAGTATTTTACCTTCTTGTTTTGTTTTGAGGGGGGCATAGGGTAAAGAAACTTTAATTTGGGTGTGTTTTATTTGTATGTTGAGAACCTGAGCAGTTACTTAGACCAGAAAAGCTCAGTGCCTCTGGGGTTTTTTTGAACTACCTGATGGCTGTCTTGATTCTGTATTTCACAAAGCAGTCTCCCCTCTGTATTCATTAGACTTAGGTAATGAGTCTGGTATTATTTTCTGTGAGCAGATTTCGCTTTCATGCAAGAAATGCCCCCCCCAAGGTTCATCCATGTGGCTGTTTGCATTAAGCACTAGATGTCACTGTTGCAGCTTGTGTGTGCATGTGCGTATGTGTGTGTATGCATTTATACATTACAGTTGTTGAACCAGAAAATACATTTTTCCCCTGAAATTACCACTCCTAAACATCAAATTATTCATTAGTCTAATAATAAATATCCAACGCTGCCTTTTCCCTTTTACCCAACCTCTTAAATTACTTCAGATCATCAGTGAGATGAGCAAGCACTTGTACTGGATGCTTTCTAATAAATTCATTATGGTGGTGTTTGCCTGCTTGAGGAATTCAGTTAATTCAATGACAGCAAGCAGTACATGGCCCTGAACTTGAATAACATTTACGTATGGAACAAATTATACTCGTCATGCATCCTTACTAGAAACAGAACTTCTGAGACATTTTTTCTGTTCCCTTTTTTACCCTAGATTCTGAGTTAAGCTCCGGGCTTCCAGAGGACAGCTACTCATCAGGAGGTGAAGCTGTGGATGGTGATGATGAAGATGAAACAGCAGCCCTTGGCAATGAGGTTGAAGAGGCAACAAGCTCCAAAGCTGGCCCAAGTGCAGGCTGGGCAGATGCCATGGCAAAAGTGCTCAACAAAAAAATTCCACAAAATAAGTCCATCATCTTGGCCAAGAATAAAAGCCTGGAGAAAGAGAAAGCAAAGGAAAAACAAGAAAGGCTGGAGAAGAGGATGAAGGTGAGGAAAAGAGGCAGTATTTCATTGTGCAATCACAGTTGGATGGAGATACATGCAAGATCCCTTCAGTGGGGTTCTGGGAGAGTGATCTGAGACTGTCTCAGTTTTGGAATCTCTCCTCCACAGTGATTTCAAGTAGCTTCAGATTGGTTTTTTTGCTTTCCTGACAGTCATGCTGTAGGGCCTTTTCCAGGCCATCAGGCAGGATGATCTTTGGCAGCAAGACTGTTCCAGGCTGTCAACTTAAGGTGTGTTTCTTGTTGAGAGGGTGAAACCAGCTGCTTTAAGCTTACGTTTCTAATTGCCGTTGTTCATTTTGGCTATAATTCATTTCATTGGCATTATAAGTTGAAATAGTTCTCTCTCACTGAAAGTGAGAGGGAGAAAGAGAAGAAAACTGCTTTCATTTAAATTCTACTGTTGCTTTCCAAAATCAAACAATTCTAGGTTGAGATTGCATTAATCACTGATGTGGTTGTGAATCCTTGTTTGCTCCCCTCAATGATTTCCCTGCTAGAGTTTTCTGTTATAGCGTCTGTGCCCTAAATTGCTTCTGGTTCTGAAACTCCTATGATGAAGACAAAACTGTGTTGGCAGTTAAGTAATTTGTTTGTGTGTCTTTAGTGGAACATTTAATTTCAAGGCTCTGATTGATTTATCTTCAGGCTAAAAATGCATTAATAGTTCTGATGTCTCACCTTACCAGTTGTTTCAATGGGATAACCAAGTTATCCATCTGACAGCTTAGGGCGTGCTGTGGCTATGCCACAGCCTGCCTTTTTAAATGCAGGGAGTTTCAGTTCAGCATCTGCTCAGTTACAGTTGTCCTAAATACCTGTTCTCACCCACTAAGTCTGTGAGATAACTACAAAGCAGAGGTGGGTTGCAGGTCCCCAAATTGACTTGTTTACCCTTAGAAAAGCTTGAGAATAGTCTGCCTTCCATTAATTTCTTGCTGATGGAAGCTAGAACAGGGCAGCTCTTTTGATCAGAGGCCAAAACATGATCATAAACTCACAAATTCTAGTAGTCTGCCTGGAATTATAAAGACAAGCCCTCTGAAACTGCACGAAAGACTTCTTGCATAAAACAGACTTAGTGCAACATCACCAGGCGTAGAATAATGTTAAACTGCTAAAAGATGGGGAAACCAAAATTCACTGCGTTACTCCTGAGGCAGATTCTGGGGAAATACAATGTGCTCCTATTGTAGCGAAAGTAAAGCTGGTGGTATTGTGGCTTCTGGAAATGGGAAAGCGGATCAGTTTGGTTTTGAAACGGAGACTTCAAAAAAAAAACCAACAAAACCAAAACAACCCGCAGCAAAAATCAGTGTTGTATGCAGTTGCTGTTCTCTATGGGGCACTTGGTGCTCTTCCTTGTGTTCTGCTTATTGTGGCCTTTTCCGTGTGCCACTGTTGATCACAGAGCTGTACTGTGATTAATTCAGCAGGAGAAGTCAAATTCCCAAGGCTCAAAATGCAACACGCCTGTCTTGATAGACCCGGGATTTTATTACGTGTAGCTATCTCTGTGATCAGCTTGTGAAGTTTTGTAGTTGAAAGTTACCTCTGAATAATTTCCTTGTCTGTAGCAGTCAGTGTGAAAGCGTTTGAGGTTATTTTAGATTCTTTTTTCTTGTCTTGAGCCAGAGGCATCTCTCTGGTGCGAGCCTTTCCTGTTTTTTGTTACAAAAAGCAAGTGACTGTGAGATTTGACTGTGGCCCCTGGTGTGTCAATACAAGAGACTTGCCTGAGACCTGGTGTCCAGCCCCATATTGGAGTTCCCCTTACTCTCAAACCCAACTGAGCTTTGTTGATTTATCTTTTATTTCTTTTCCGCTTGCTACATACTCTATCAAAGTGTGCTGCATTCTCAAATGTCCATGTTGTTTCACGTCACAATATTTATAACGCAGCTCGATAAAAAGCGGGAGTGGGAAATGATGTGCCGAGTGAAGCCAGATGTTGTCAAAGACCGAGACAGAGAAAGAAATCTTCAGAGAATTGCCACAAGGTAAGAGGTTTTTTTTTTTTTTAATGCTTTCCTTGTATATGTATATATAACAAGAAGAGGAGGAAAAGGGGAAGAAAACGCCTGTGCAGGTAATCTGTTTCCAATCAGATTGAGCTCTTAAGAAGTGCCCACTAAGAGCCAAGTGATTTATATACAGGTCTGCATCGTGCAATACCAAGTTCAACAAAAGATTTCAGAAGCTTTATGAAAGAGTAAAAATTTAGATGGGAATGTAATGTTTGCTTAACAGAAGTGCTTTGCTGAATCCCCTCAATCAGTTAATTTAATGCTTTCAAAATGCAGAGCAGTTGTTTCTACTACTTGTTTTTTCCTTCTCCACAGACGATTCAGCAGATTCATGTCTCAAGTTCACTTGCTTGTTCTGCATTGTGGTAGCTTGGTGTCGCAAAACTAGTTGAATGCCTTGATGTACTGTCTGTATCTGTCTCCTTACTTATTTATCCGCCTTGTCCCTCTACTGCAGCTGCTCTTATGATCTTACCTGAAGAATTTAATAGCTGAATTAGGACAAGTAACATGAGTCTGGGGATGAAAATGCTCTTGAATTTATACTGGTGCTGTATTACTGTGCTTACTTCAGGGTCTGAATAGTTACTTGTGGGTTTGTTTGTTACTGATTCCTAGCAATAAGTGATAAGGAAGAGTGAAAATTGAAAGTCACTTATGCTGTAGTAAATGTTACTTCTTAATTGAGATTCTGAGTAGCCATTTTGGGGAGCTAGAAGCCATAATGGGAACTTGAGTTAAAAACTGTTTTGTTTTGTTGTTGTTGTTCTGTTTTTTTTTTCCCATCCCAGAGGAGTTGTACAGTTATTTAATGCTGTCAGGACACATCAAAAGAATGTTGATGAGAAGGTGAAGAAAGCTGGGAGATCTGAGAGGCAGCGTGCTAAACTGCTGTCATCTGTTTCAAAGAAAGATTTCATCGATGTCTTAAGAAATGCAGAGGGTGCTAAAGGAAGCAAGAATCCTGCTGCAAAGGCTGCAAAAAGTAAACAGGTAGGCTTTATCTGGGAGAGAAAACACACACAAGATCCCTTTTCAGCTTAAGTACTGTCCAGTAATGTACCTGCTCTTCAGAGCAGCTGTGTTCCAAGTGCCTGGGTTTTACTGAGACTAACTAGGAAAGGACCAAGTAGCTCTTAGCATGTTTTCCCTGTCTTTTGAGTATCAAGGCACAAAACATGGGAAGCTCTCCTGATAAGACTTAAAGTCTTGTGTACAAATAACTTGGTTTAGCTGTGTGTTTAAAAAAAAAAATGTGAAAAATTGGATTTTGTCATGGATTTTGCACCAACCATAGACCAAACTGCTAGATTTTAGTGTATTGTGACGTTTGGAATTTGGCCAGTGGTAGTTATCAGCTCTTTAAAACTGTTACAGGCACGGGGACTTTTCATTTTACATGGTGTGTTAGTCTGTGCTCCTTGCATGTACTGATGATTTGGGGCATTTCAGGCTCACTTCTCTGGATGATTATGGTATCTGGAGCTGAAGGGCTTTGCCATGCAAGTGAATACAAAATAGAAAGAAACTGATATGTATTAAGCATTATATGTAGGCTTTTATTTCCCTAATTCTGTGTGTGTATTAGGCTGATGTGGCTTTATTGCTCTTCCAGTGTTTTGGAAAGAAGTATTTTAACATATTCCACTTTTTCTAAACATGTTCAGGAGAGAGACAGTATAGTTGGACTTATCCAAGTCTTTATCAGTTCTTTCAACTCACCAAGTAGCTTTAGGGTTGAAAACAAGTTGCTCTGACATACTCTTTCTTGTATTTCAGAAGCTGCATGGTTTTGAAGCGTATTTGTGTTCAGGTTTGAACTTTGTGCTCCATAGTGGGTGGAATACTTCTCTTGGCCCAGACTCACAGCAGTTAACTAAGTGCTTTTCTGTGCCAGGAAGAAATACTTTAATCAGTTGGGAGACAACAGTTTGTCATATGTTTTTTGTTTGTGTGCACTTGGGGAGCATGCTGAAACACTGCCTGGCATGAAGAGCTCATACAATTTTCATGCAAGTGTAATATTAAAGTATTTTTCAAAAATTCTTCAGATAATGAGAACAATTTAGCTTGGTGCTGACACTTTATTTCTCTCTAAATAATTCCAGCTTGCTTGTTTAGGGTGAGGGGCATGCATGTGTGTGGTTTGGGGTTGGGGTTTTTTTCTCCCCTGGAATAACAGAGCAACATTGGAGTGATAGCACTGCCAAGTACTATTGTAGTAAGCATTGAATCAACAGCTGAGCAAAAACTAGGACCTTTTTTTTCCTCTGTCTCAGATTGTAGCAGGGCAATTTTCTAGTTACTGAGTCAGAAAACATTGATAGCAAATGTTTCTGTACATTTAAAAGCAGCTTATTTTGGCAGCATCATTAACAGCGTATTTCCATTAAAGTGCTCTGCTGTTGGTTTAAATGCTGGCTAGTTACTGTTGGGTTTGAGTATTGATACAGGTGTTGCTACAAAAACTTGGGATTTTGGAGTTTCTCATGAATGTCAGG
The DNA here is from genome assembly GCA_017639245.1 of Myiopsitta monachus. Classification (NCBI taxonomy): domain Eukaryota; kingdom Metazoa; phylum Chordata; class Aves; order Psittaciformes; family Psittacidae; genus Myiopsitta; species Myiopsitta monachus. The sequence continues at coordinate 55,291,032 of CM029925.1, forward strand.
CTGTTCTTGCAGGTTTGGGGAGGGGGCTGGGGGTTTTGGTTGGGATATTTTTTTAATAACCTTGTCTGGTTTTATAGACCACCTCACATCCTCTCTCCCTTGTTGCATTCACTTCAGTAGCTCTATTCAGTACTGAACCAAACTCTTTAATAACTTATTTTCAAGCTGTTCTGGATCTGCCTTATTTCCGTTTGACAATATATCTTACCCACTTATCAGGCTCCCATCCTTGTAGTTGTTGATACTTGAGGTTGAGGCCAAAATCTGATCTTCAGTCTCCTCCTCAGAATTACACTGAACAGTACTGCTGGTTTCCACTGTCATATCTCTGCTGCTTGGCCTTTTTGGGTTTTAAGAGGGTAATAAGCAGGGATGAGGCCTTTGGGTGGTGAATTGCTTGCAGCAGGAGTTTGGTAGAGTGTGCCGTCTGAAAGCTTTTGTTTGGCTTGTTTGGGTTTGGTTTTTTGTTGTTTTTTTTTTTTTTAGCAGCCTGCTTTTGTTTTAGCAGTTGAGAGTATGGCGTGTACCTATTTTTTTTTTTTTTTTTTTTGTAAAAAATAAAAGAGGGAAATACATGTATTTATCTCAACAAAAACAATGAAAGAAATGCCAGTCCCAGACTCCAGGCACTCTGCCATCAATTAAAATGCAGTCCAGAACAATAAAAACACTACCCCACCCACATAAAACAAGCAATCAGCAGGAAAAATAGGAGAATAAAGTTTTACCAGTGAAAGCAAACCTTTCTCAACTCCAGCCTTCTGAGATTATGAGAGGAGACCTAACTATATTTGTGAGAATGGGCAAATGATTTTTCTTACTCTACAATTCACTGCTGTATTTTTCAAAGTGTGATGGCTTCTTCCAAATGTTAGGGGTTGTTGAAGAAACCCCTTATAAAGCTCTGTTGTGGTTGACTGCTGCTTAGTCAGGTGTTTGTATAGGTGAGAATCATAGAATCATAGAATAGTTAAGAGTTGGAAAGGACCTTAAGATCATCTAGTTCCAACTCCCTTGCCAGGGGCAGGGACGTCTCCCACTAAACCATGTCACCCAAGGCTATGTCCAACCCAACCTTGAACACTGCCAGCAATGGAGCATTCACAACTTCCTTGGGCAACCCATTCCAGTGCCTCACCACCCTCGCAGTAAAGAACTTCTTCCTTATATCCAATCTAAACCTCCCCTGTTTAAGTTTGAACCTGTTACCCCTTGTCCTCTCACTACAGTCCCTCATGAAGAGTCCCTCCGCAGCATCCCTATAGGCCCCCTTCAGATACTGGAAGGCTGCTAGGAGGTCTCCACACAGCCTTCTCTTCTCCAGGCTCAACAGCCCCAACTTTCTCATCCCGTCTTCATACAGGAGGTGCTCCAGTCCCCTGATCATCCTCGTGGCCCTCCTTTGGACTTGTTCCAACAGTTCCATGTCCTTTTTCTGTTGAGGACACCAGAACTGCACACACTACTCCAAGTGAGATCTCACAAGGGCAGAGTAGAGGGGCAGGAACACTTCACTTGATCTGCTGGTCATGCTTCTTTTGATGCAGCCCAGGGTATGCTTGGCTTTCTGGGCTGTGAGCACACACTGAAGCTGGCTTATGTTAAGTTTCTTACTGATGAACACCCCCAAGTCCTTCTCCGCCGGGCTGCTCTGAATCTCTTCCCTGCCCAACCTGTAGCTGTGCCTGGGATTGCTCCGACCCAGGTGTAGGACCTTGCACTTGTCCTTATTGAACCTCATGAGGTTGGCATCAGCCTGCCTCACAAGTGTGTCAGGGTCCCTCTGGATGGCATTCCTTCCCTCCAACATATCAACCGAACCGCACAGCTTGGTGTCATCAGCAAACTTGCTGAGGGCGCACTCAATGCCACTGTCCATGTCACCGACAAAGATGTTGAACAAGACCAATCCCTGAGGGACACCACTCGTTACTGGTCTCCAGCTGGACATTGAGTCATTGACCACAACTCTTTGCGTGTGGCCCTCCATCCAGTTCTTTATCCACTGTGTGGTCCATCTATCAAACTGATGTTTCTCCAATTTAGAGAAAAATCAAATGCTCTGCAAAGGCCTGCCTGTAGCAGTGGGATTTCACAGCAGCACAGCCACTTGAAGTTTGTTCTTCGTTTACGTCATCTTTATGCACTGATGGGGAGGAGGACTGGCAACCTGTGCCCTGAGAGCATGTCCTTAATAGCCTTGTATACTTTTAGCCATTGGCCTAAGTATTACTTGGTGTACACCCAGTCAGCGTAGCTATGAAAGAAAGGTTGTAAGGCTGTGGACGTTTTCCTGTGCCATGTGAAACTGTAGCCCTTCTTGTGGTTTTGTGTGCCCGGATGGGAGTAATTAGTTTTTTGAGCTGGAGCCAAAAGCTTTGCCTTTGATATCATTAGCTGTTTATCAAGGTATTTCTTAATCCTTGCTGAGCTAGCTGATTTATGTAATGTTTTTCACTGCTTTTTTTTGGGGGGGAAGCATTTACTTGGAGATAAGAGAGCTTTCAGTCTTGTTCTACACAATCCTTACAGACCAGATTTTCATTTCACTGTGTGTTGGTTGTGTCTTGCAGCTTCCCACCTCTAAGATCATGTAAGAAGCATCACTAAACTACAGGTTTAAGAAAGGTACATGTTGGAGATGCTGTCTTTCCAGCCCTAGAGCCCATATTTATGTCTATAGAAGAAAAATAGGTAGTGTCAGTAAAGGATTCTGTATAGGAATCCTTTGGTTTCTTTAGGTGCTTAAGAAATTCCTGGGTGGTTTTAGGATTATGGTTTAGGGAACTATCTTTGCTTCCAAGACTGAGTGAAGTTTCTAGTCTCTTGGAGCTACACAGACATGTTGACTGATATAGTGAATTACATGAGGTTTTGAAATCATCATAGTAAGGAAACAAAGAAATTCAGAGTTAATATTCCCAGAGCAGCATCAGCTCTTCTCTCTTGCTTCACGTCAGTTACAACAGGGTCATTCAAGTACCAGAAGCACTCATCTTGACGTATTTCTTTTCATTAGTGATACTCTGTGTAAAGCATTACTGGCTGGTAAAACTTTTTCCATTGACATATAAATAACTAGCATGAAAGATATTTTGTGACAGGCATAACCTGCACTCATCAACCTTTGAATTAGACCTTTGTAGCATGATTTTCTGAATCACCTGTGTTTGCTTCAACCTGTAAGTTTCCTTACACAAAATCTGTGGCAGAGCATTTCAGTGCAGGATTTCCTGGTCTGCTTCAGTGACCATGATCCAAATTGTGCAAGGTAATTGTAATCATCAGGGTAAACCGTGCTGACTGTATGACTTGAAGGTACAGTTTGCTTCCTGTGTTGTGTTGACATCTGGAAAAAATGGGTGCATTAATCACAAAATAGCGCCTATTCTAAAATAATTTATTGATGGGAAGGAAGATGATTGTCAAAGAATACAAGTGCTATTTCATATCAGCTATTACTCATATGGGACTTGAAATAAAATGCTTTTCCAGATATGTTCCTTCTGCCTGAAGTGTATTTTACAAATGCTCCTGGTGTTTTTGAAGTAATTTTTAATTACTTTAGTAAATTAATGACTCTTATTAGTGACTTAATGACTAATCACTGTGAAAACAGTGATTGGAGTCAGGTTTTCTATAGATTTTTCTTCATAAGACTTTTAATATTCATAAATATTTTAAACAGTAGTTTGAAGATTATTCAAGGGCAGAAGGAGTACTACACATCTGACTTTGACTATTGTTCTTTCTGGGATGGACGAATTGGCACAGGGACTTTAATTTTTCATTTTAGATGGGGATATGAATGTGCTTTCCATCTTAAAATTAGACACATTTAAAACCTGTGGGAGTGACTGCCTCCTTCTTGCAATTTTGTAAGTACTGGCCATTGCCGTGTTGCTCTTGCTTTTTTGCACAGTGTAGAAATGGGGAGAGGGGTGAATCTTGTTTTCATCCATATACCTGTTTGAAGGGACAGTAGTAAGGAAACATTTTTTCTTAGGTGATAATGACATTGCAGAGTAACAAGTTTATTACTACAGCTGTTGTGTGCTGGCTTTACACAACTAATTGAAGGAGTAACCAGGCATGCATGTGTTCCAGCAGATTTGAGGGTGCAGCCAAGTGTTAATTTAGTTCAGCTGCAGCCAGAGTAGATGTGTTCTCTCAATTCTAATAAATGTCTTCCCATCACATGCTCAGGAGCATCTACTCTACTCTCATGGGACCCCACCTGGATTCAGTTCTGGGGCCCCCAACAAAAGAGGGACATGGAGTGTGTGAGTTCACAGGAGGCCGTGAAGATGCTCAGAGGGCTGGAGCACTGCTGCTTTGGAGACAGGCTGAGAGTTGGGCTTGTTCAGCCTGGACCTTATAATAGTCTTCCAATGCCTGAAGGGGACCTAAAAGAAAGCTGGAGAGGGACTTTTTACGAGGGCTTGTAGTAACAGGACAAGGGAGCATGGCTTTAAATTGACTGAGGGTAGATTCAGGCTACACATTGAGAAGAAGTTCTTCCTTATGAGGGTCTTGAGGCACTGGTTGCCTGGAGAAGCTGTGGCTGCCCCATCGATGGCAGTGTTCAAGGCCAGGTTGGATGGGGCTTGGAGCAACCTGCTCTAGTGGAAGGTGTCCCTGACCATGGTAGGGGGTTGAAACTGGATGAGCTTTAAGGTCCCTTCCAACTCTAACCATTTTTATGGCTCTGTGAATTTGGATTCCTTTATATATAGTGCGTTCGTATCTTGTTTTTCTCAAATGTGTATATAGTCTCTCAAAGGTCATCCCCTATATGTTTGGAGCTGATGCATTTTAATGTAGTTCTTTGGTTTTGTACCAAAAGGTTGCTGACCACCCAATTGTATGTCGTATTCAGATTTTTATCATTTATCCTTAGGGATAAATGCCGTGCTACCTGACACCAGTTTGTTATATCTTAAATTCCTTATGTTCTTTAAGGTAAAGGGTTATTGTGCAGTATTAGAAGTTTTTTCATGGTGACATTTTTGTTTTAAATCTTTGCACAGGAAGATGTATTGACTTACCTAGTATACGTCATCAGCAGGGTTAGATTTCTAGGATGTACAAGCTCAGTTCCCTATCTTTTGCCATACCTGGTAACATACATCTGTGTTAACATGGAAATGTAGATCTTTGTCAATATGTAAATGTGTATTTGATTTATAGATGTGAAGTATTTGACACTGTGAGTTCAGCTCCAGATAAGAGGGGTAAGCGTTGTGTGACAGCTCTTTTTCACTAGGTTCGCCCTTTTCCCTGTGTTTTTAGCTTCAGGTTTCCCTTTCTGCTGTTTTTTTCAGATACGTAATCAGAAGTCAGAAAGGGAAAAAGATTGTGATTTTGCACTCTGTTCCCATCAACCTCTTTTTTTATCCTCTTCATGTTTTATGTTCCTGCCAGGTTCTCTTCCCCTGCACCCAAGGGTCAAGCATGCAGCCCCATGTCCTGGTGCCTAAAGTGAGAGCAACCCTGACAACTGCTCACACAGAAACACCAGGTCCCCATTTGTCATCATGAGTCACACATGGTCCAGTTTAATGCTGTCTTCTAAGGTGCAGATAGTACGTGATCAGTGAGGACAGATACCTCAAGAGAAATTGGATAATAAATACCTATTGTATTTCGTGAGGTGATGACCTGAGGTCACCTCTGTGGGCACCTACTTGTCTATTTATCTTAGTAGACTTCAGGAATGGTGGGTTGGACTGCTTCCAGCTTCCCGTGGGAAGGAGGTTGTCAAATTCAGGTTTGGTTTATGTTTTTTTTTCTATCGGAAAATCTGACCAGTTTTTAATGAATCTTTTTGAAATTACTGAAAGCGTTAGAAAATACACTTCTTTTTTTCCTTTTAGTCCTACTTGTTATTACAAATGATACTAAAGCTGTCTTCTTGGGAAGATCTGATCTCTTTTGGGTTTGTTACTGAACCCTGGATGGTGTTGTGCATGTGGTCTGTGCCATTTCTTCTCCACCTGCAGGCATTGGTAAAACCCATACAGAAATGCAGAAGTAAATGGCAGGGTTAGAAATTAATAGAAGGGGTAGCCAGATGGTTAAAGATAAGGGATTAGGATCATGAGCAGATGACATATTCGCTCTTCAGGTTTAAACCACTTTTTGAAAGCAGACTGGGAATGTTGAGGGGTATGGTCTGTTGCATAATGAGTTTGCCACTCATCCACAACAGTGTGAGGGAAATTACAGGAATATAAAATTAAACAGCCTTGGATTTGGAAACATTCAGGGTATGTTGCAAAAGTCACTTAAGTGAAAGCAGGAGCAGTGAGTGTAGGGCGGTTTAGCCAGACAAGCTGCTTAGTAGTCATAAAAACTTCAATATTTCATATTTAGTAATAAAATTACAGAAAAGCTAGTTCTTTTATAAATTTTTTCCCCATTTTTTTCCCCCTCCTGCCTCATAGTTTTTTGGGTCCCTATATTTGTTTTGAGACTCGAATGTAAGTGGAAATCCTGAGTCAGGAAGAGGAGGCTTTTTATTAGCCCCACTTCTTCCTCATCAGCCACTCTGTGAGATGATTTCTCAAGTGCTGGAAGTGAAGGACTTGGTCATTACTGTAGCCTTCGTTGTTAGAGACAGCCTTCTGGGACTCATTCTGTTATGCCTCTTGCTGAATCGTAATGAAAACCAGTGGTATTTCAGCATCATTTGCACGGAATAATCTTGAGTCACATTCAGATTATTCTAAAATATGCAAGATGCTAATTTATTCTAAAAAAGGACCAAAATATACTCCTAACCGCTGTGAGACTGCATGTTTCTTTACTGTGCATGTTTCCTTACCATGTTCGTGGGCAAGCTGTTACAGAATCCTGCAGAAGGCTTTAGGTACCCAGCTGAGATGGTGCGTAAGTGCTTGCATAACTGGGTGACATCTAAGAAAAGATCTGTTGTGACACAAAAATGTTTGTCTAAAGTAGACTGTTGAAAGACATTAATACTTCTGAGGCAATGCACTTTGAAGGTCTTGACCAGATGCTTTTTACTAGGTCTTGCTGTATCTGCATATTTTCCAGGTTCAGTGTGATGGTTTGGGAGCTGTGCAACTTGCAGCAAGGATGTTGTGGATATGCGTAATATTTAAGCTGATCTTTAAATTCCATCATGTCTTCATTACTGCAGGATGGTAGAATTGCTTGTGCAGCTGAAGGTTTTCCGAGATGGCTGCTATGAGAGCTGGAGTACAGCACAGGCTGAGGAGTTCCGGAGTGCCCTGTGTGCAGGAGGGTCCTGTGTTATGCTTGGATTCTTAAGATATTTTTTGCTTTTTCTGACAGAAATACTGATCTTCGAGATTTCTGATGAAGGCTGAAGAAATGTGTTCTCGCATAAGCGCTTTCTGTGATTCATCTTTGCAACTGAGCATTTAGTAACAGTGCTAATGAATTTTCTTAAGTCCAGTTGAATGTTTGTTTTTAAAAGTTCTGTAATTCAGTTCTGACCCCTCTAAGGTTGGGGCATGTTTAAGCCTCTGCATGCCAACCCAAAGCATTCCTTCTCATTCACACATCCTCAGTTCTAGTAAATCCTAGAGGATGATGTGAGGATGGGGAGATTCCTCATGCAGGTCATTAAGCTCTGGGTGGTCTTCTGGCTATGCTCAAAAGGCAAATCAGTATTCGTTGTGCTTGTAGTAATAATTCTGGTGTGTTATTTGCAGAGAACTCTGAACAGGCATAACAGGTTTCAAAACACACTAGAAACATTTCATTGTTATTTACTAGGAACGCCAGTGCGGATTCTGGTGTGCACAAGAGTGAGTGTAAATATCACACTGTGATTTACTCACAGCCCCTCTTGTGCCCACTAGAATCTGTGTGACATGTGGTGTGAGTAAATCTCCTGTGTCACCGTTGGCATCCACATTGTAGAGTCAATTCAGATATGCCAAGGCAATTTAGTTCAGTCACTCTGATTTCTCATTTAGAGAGAGGATGCAAATAGGTATTGAATAACTCTCACCCTAAGGAATAAATGATTGTGCAGAATTATGCTGCAGCAGAATAGACTGCTGTTGTGCAGTTTGAATGTTCTGCAAGCTCAGAAACGCTTCCCAAAGTTGGTCGCTGTGAGACTTCAGCTCAAAAGTTCAAAATAGTAGCAGTACAGGATATATTCTTGGTTTCCAGTTCTGTGGGATCGGGTGTACATAGGAATCTTTCTTATAGTTAAGATCTCACCATAATTCAAATTAGATAAACTTGTAAACAGCACTGATGATTAAATCTGAGTATTTTTCTGTTAAAAATAATTTGTTTTCTGCTTATATTGCTGCTTTAGTTGTTTCAGCTGCAGTTTTCTTTATTTCTTCCCGGTCTAGGGGAATCTTGCTTTCTTAGCCTGTGAGCTTGAATATCTCTGCAAACAAATTTAGGGGAAATGATTATGCTGATGTTCTTTGCTTTCAATTTCCTTTCTCTTCTACCAAGTGTGTTTTAATTTTCTGTTTTATTAAGTTGAGATTTAACACACCTCAGTGTACGTCTGTGCTAAGGGCTTTTGAGCTAGGTATAAACCAACTTGCGTGGGGATGAGAAACAGAATAGCAGCAGTCATTGGGACCAAGAGGCAGACAGGCTCGGAAGGTAATTGTCATCCGTATGTGAGAATGCGTTTTGGCAGTTACGCTTTTAAACTTTGTCATGACAAAAGCCTCCCTGTATTTCAAGGTCTTAGATGTTTGTATTGAGCAAAACAGAGGAACTTGGGGAGGCAGTTCAAATTAATTAGACATGTTAGAATTGTTTTCTCAGGGCTTAAAGTTGTTGCTTGAGAGATATTTATGTTAGAAATTCCTTCCCTGACAGGTACAAATAAACATTTATTGTATGAGGGATGCCCTTGCAACCTGAGGGACATGAGAGATGTAAAGAGAGGTGGCCCTGCAATCTCTGGCATTTCTTCTTGTACTTGGAGCAAAGGCATCGAGAGTCCAGTGTGTTGATTGTAATTCCTAGGTCTGAAAGGTGTCCATTTGTTAATGCCCTGCAGTTACTGTCTTCTGAACACAGGCAGTAGTGAAATCTCTGCAGGGATATGTATGTGTGCTGCTTTGCATATGCAGAAACTGATATGCTCAAGTGACATGAGCTGGTGGGAAGCAGAGTCAAATGCTGTCTTTAATCTGTGCAATCTGATTTCAAGATACAGCTTTTCATGCCATTACTTGCCAAGAAGCATTATGGGATTTTGGTTTGCTTGTGTGTAGGGTTCTGAAAAGCTCTGGGTTTTAGGATGTTGCTTTGCCAGTAAAGCAACAAAAGAAAATGACAGTGTGACTTAGACTGAACATAATTCCCTTAAGGTTTCAAAGGAAAGCAGGCTTTGAGCTAAGGCACTTGGCAGCAGACTGAAGCAGCTATGTGCAGTTGCAAGTATTCCACTGCTGCTCCTGACAACTTCAGAAGGGGTAAAGAGAATCTGTGTCCCACCTGAGTGGCAGTGCAGTCTGCCACAACCTTGTTGTTGAGTTTGGCAGGTCTCAGTTGAAGATACTTACTGTAATGTCATTTACCAAGAGTGGATTATGTAACTCCATGAAGAAATGAACTGAAACAGGGAGATTTCTAACATGGTCTTGATCATGTAGCTGCTGATGATGCCATGGGGCTTTCATAGGCCAGTTACTCCAGAATCATTCAGGAGGCAATTCTATCACAGATCCTGCAAGGGATGGCTGTTTGTTCTGGGTGACAGACATAAGCTTTGGTTTTTGGTAGGTGGGTGATTTTATTAGGACTTGGCTACGAATTTCTGTTCATCTTCTCCTGATGCAGATTTTAAAGGATATGTCTTTAAAAATAATTAGTTTGGAAAGTATGTCCCTGATACTTGTGTCAGACTTGAGCTAATGCTGTGATAGCTTAGGTGGCATACCAAGGAGGCAAGATGGTGTTTGTTTCATTTAGATCATCTCTTTTCTACTGGAGCATTGGTCTGTCCAAGTATCTGCGCTAAAGTAACCATGCTATGCATTTTGTTCTATCTTAGTTCATGATAACAAGTGTGTTGTCATGTACCAGTAACTCCTGAGATACTTTACTAACTGCTGTCTCTGACCTTTTGAAATAGCTTGCCAAGAGAGGCAAAGAAAAAAAGTCAAATATATGTATAATGGGGGGGGGGGGGGGGAGCAACACCAGGATTTTTCACTCTTTGCCTTACTGAAGGACCCACTTTATGTAGCATTACATGTTTATATAGCCTGCTCTGTTTTCATTTGGGGATGTTTCAAAGGGGACTTCAATGCTGTAGTGAAATGTGGGAGATGCGGACAAGCAGCTGACTGGAAGTTCAAAAGTGGTTGAAAAGTCGTAGAATGAAAGCTGGTTTATTTTCCACATGCCAAGAACCAGTTTTGTTTTATTTAGATGAAACCAGATTATGGCACTGAAAACCAAAGTATATCAACATTCTTACAGCAAGTTGGGAAGCAATGGGACAGTTGAGCTAATTGTTGGTTATACAAATAGTCTTGCTGTGGATTCTCTTAAGACTCCAGGAATGTTTTGTGCTACAATAGGTTTGTTTGGTTTTTTCTTTATTATTACTCTGAGAGGAAAATAGAGCAGTAAATGAGTTAGGAATGAAGATATTAAACATGGGGTTTTCTTCACTGGAAAGGCTTGCTTAAAATTGATTAAATATTTGCTTCAAGTGTTTAATCCTCATCTTTGAGGCATGGACATGCTACCTCTCCTTGGGGCTTGTTGTAAAACTCTATTCAAACCTTTGTAGTCCCTTACATAGTGGGTAATGCAGTGAAGGATCAGCCTCCCTCTTTTGTCCTGTTGGTCACTTGACATAGCCAGAAAGAAGGCTGAATAGTAGCTTGTGATGAATTTGAGCATTGGGCTATTCAAGCCCTCAGCCTTTCACTGTCATTGCTGACAATAATGTATTAGTTTGTGCTATTTAGAAACAAAAAACAAAACCCAACCCCCTGTTCTGCACATCTGGGGAAAAAAAAGGATTTTCTGTTGGTTTTATTATTGAAAAGAAATAGGAAAAATGCATTGTTTTGTAATGGAGGTGAGTTATTTTTTCCATTCAGGTATTTCAAATTTAACTCTGTGGCATGTTCGAACAGTGATTTATAGAAGGTCTGGGATAAGTGAAGCTCTCTGCTTACTGCCTTTTGTAATGCTGTCAGCCTTTCCCTACTCTGCAAGGGTAAACAGAAACCAACTGAAAGACAGTTAAGGTGTTGGGGGGGAAGGTACTGTCTGCTTGTGTCCCACAGCAGAGTACCTGTGTTAACCCTAATACAGATTGTTCTCATGTTAACACCTTCAGGTCTGCGTAAGGGACCTACCTTATCTGTAACTCTTTAACTCCAGGTAATTGATTACCCCGTCTGTGATGTTTTCAGGATTTACTGGGTATTTGAAGTGAATTGCTGCAAGAACAGAAGGTGGTTAGAAGGCCCCACCTGAGGAAAAGGGGGGTTGTTGTGATGGGTGAGTTACTCTTAGGAGTATGTGTTACTGAGAACAGCCGTGAAGACAAAAAAATCCTTCTTGAGACTGAGTCCTGAGAGTTTCTTTTTGGAAAGGGAAGTGTTAAGACTTGTTACCCCATTTTTGTGACAGTACTCTTTAAAAGAGGTGCTGAAGTCATATTTAGCATTTCTGCTTTGGCTGTTTATTAAAAATACCTCGTTTGGCAGACTTTCTGTACTCCTGTTGGTGTGATATGATGTGTTAGGTTTACAGTGATGGACCTGCATTCTCTATTCCTCCGTTCTCCTGCTGTTAAATTCTGGATGCTGCTCTCTGCCAGAGTTTGCATGTCATCTGCCTATATATGTTATGGCTCTGTATATCACTTATTCCTAGATTCATGGCAGAGAAGAGGCATGAACAAATGTCTACAGCAATCGCATTCACTATAGGTTTTGCATCTAGTCATCAAATCTTGTGTCTGCAGAGGATGCTGCAAGAGAGAACCTCCATGCCTTGTACAGTATAAGTAGATGGTAGTTAAATGAGTCAGTTGAGGTCTGTCCTGTTGAGCAGGGGAATGGGAAAAGCACACCTGATACACCTGTATTAACTTTGTTTTAAAGAGCCTGCAAAATAAGCTGTTGTTTTCTGTGCCTCTGATTCCACTTTAGTAGGACAATTCCTTGCTTACCTGCTGGACACTGAGCCATGTTGTTCCTCAGAAGAATTTTGCTACTAAGTCTTAAACCACTGAAATAATTCAGTTAATTGAACAGTTTTTAGTGTTTTCCTTCAGTAAGAATGCAGAAATAGCTTCAGGCTGTTCTTTAAAACTGTTGCCACAGGATGGGGCTGTTGCACTGCCCAAATATGATCTGTCCCTCCAAAGAACTGCAGCCAAGCACTGTTTTCAGTGCTAACCTAAAACCATACTCCTGTTGCTTTTATTTATTATTCACCAGTCCACGTAGTGTGTCTTCAGTTTATCCACTTTCAGGAGGTAGGAAATTTGGAGTAAGGTGTTGTTGGCTTGCTACGTGTAGACCAAGTTTGCCTCTTTTAGAGGCAGCTTTGTACCATATGACAAGCCCAGGTAGTGAGGTAATAGTCCACATAAGAGGGATTTGGTTCATATATTGCAGAATATGTTAAATATTAAATTGGGGGGGGGGGGTTAGCCCTTTATTAAATCCATATTTGTGTTTAAAAATGTGCCAAGAAGTGTTCTAATGAAGCAGCACCCGGGGGTTAATAAATGATATCATGGATCCATTCTGATTGCCAAGAAAGATTTTAATAAAGGAAGCCATGCCCAGGGTTGACCGTTTCATCCATGAGGAATAGTTGTTTTGTTCCCATATTTCTTTTATTGGTTGGTTAAAACAAGTTTGCTTTTTAGCATCAAGTCATTTATGATTGACCTGCATATTTCTGTGTACCATTTGCATAAAGAGCTAACCGATTCAAATTGTGTGAGAAGCATTACTCTGATTGCTTGCAGAGCTTTCATCTTTTACTGCCTTTCACATTGATCTCATCTTTCGCTGTTCTTCCCTCAATCATTCAGGATGAAATGAAGTCTGAAGAGGGGCCAGAATGGAATATACTGCGTGATGACTTCATGATGGGAGCATCTATGAAAGACTGGGACAAGGAAAGTGATGGAGAGGGCAGTATTGAAGAAGGAGGTGGTCTGAAACAAGATGACAGTGACTGAATGAAACTGAAAACCATTCAAGATAATGTTTTATTGTCTTTATTTTCTTTGGATAAGAAGTCAGCATTCTGTGAATGTACAACACTTGGAGAATATCTTTTTAAAGAAAAAAAGGAAAAGACTTGTGCGACTTTGGAGTGTTTTCTTCTTCATGTCAAACTTTTATTTAATACAGCTTCAGTTGCTATACTGAAATCCTGAAATATTTTCCAAAACGTATAATTTTCAACATATTTCCAAAACATTTTGTACAGTCAAAATAGTGGCACCTGCCCAATGAAAGACTGATTTTGCCAAGGTCATTAAAAGTTTATACATTAGTCATGACAAGTGTTGTATTAGTGTGCCTGCATTTCCAAATCAGCATTGCACTTTGAAAGTTGTTAGCAATTCGCAATAGAAATGGCTTACAGTAAACACAGAAATGCCGTCACCTTGTAAAGTTATCAGGCTCCTATAGAGTCTTTGCTACTTTGGCCAGAAAAGGTTTTGTAGATAATAAAGAAAAGTAACCATTAATGTGATAGTTCTGGTCTTGGAGCATTAGTCTGATTGGAGACAATTCTGGAAACATAACTGTAAAAGGAGAGACTTGACCCTACTGATTGGCTTTTATATTTTGTTATATATATGGAAGTATGGTTTTTTCCATTGCAAGTCTGAAGTTGTATAAGCTAAGAGACTGATAAGAGAGGAAAGGACAATCATTGCTATTATATTTGTTGGAGGAGAGAGGGCTTTTCTAGCAATACTGCATAAAATTGTGTTCCTTGTTTCCTTATTTGCAGTTCTGGTGTTCTGGCCTTTTTCAGCATGGAGCTGGACCTCCAGGATACACCCTGTGGGTTTAGGCAGCTGTAATGCTAATTCCTAAGGTCTGTAAAGGGTCAAACAAAAGCCCTTCTTCTTAGGTGCATACTGTAACAGTAGCAGATTTTGGAAGGCATCTGTGAGGGTGTCACTATTTTTCTTTGTTCAAGCCACAGCAGTCTTTCCTAATCAGTTGTTTAGTTGTGAATATGTTATTATTAACATACATAATAAGAACATATTCTTTATAAGCATGTGCATACAGAAGGAAGTGCATTGTGATTAAGGTGCTCTAAATGAGAGGCTGAGGTTGAATTCTGCTGCCTTCACTGTTCCAGACTGGCTGTCTGATGCTGTGTCAGTTGTTTAACTTCTCTATTGCATTTTCCCATTTCCTATGTGAAGAAAATGCCTTGGGGCCTATAAATTGGTACTTTAAAATCACAGTACTATTCTGTCTGTTTCTATAGATGTCTGGCATACAAACCTTTCTTTGTACCTGCTTATATGCAAGATAGCATTGAAATCTATGTAAGACAGTGGATTTAAATTTTCCCAACAAAGGCACTGAGGAGGGGAGAGGGTTTGAACTTTGTATATACTTCAGGGAAAAAAAAATACACACAAAATGGCAGAGAAACGCATCCTAACAACTGGCAATGCTTGTGTTATCCCTAGTCTATTCATCTGGTGTAGATATTGTAGCATAATTTCTTTGAGGAGAGCTCAAAGCTAGCAGCAGAAATGTTTAGATTTTCAAGCTGTTTTGAGTGTTAGACATATTAGGTATCTGAGGAGACATTAGTTTGTGGCCTGATATTTATTATCACAAATGAAGGCTTACACCCAAAATACCAAGTAGCAAAACCACAGAAGTTTGACATATGGTTATCCTGACTTCTGAAGGCCAGATATCTGTATAGCTGTTCAGTGAGAGTTGGCATCTCATTAGTGCAAAACAAAGATAGACTACAATATTTCAAGTAGCTACTTAAGCAGGATAGCGGCATAATAGCCTAATCTGACATTGCTTTCTTTCTACAGAGCTCAGTTAGTTTGTGTGGAAAAATTACATCAGCATTTTTAAATCTGCAGTTGCTCTTTCATTTGATATCACCAGTATCTGCCTGAGGTCAAACTTTTGGAAAGTAATCTAGTTTTTCTTAAGAACAGTGACATTGTGACATTGAAAATACTCTGACTATTTCTAGAATACTTGGGTGTTTGAATTTTACTTGTGCATTTTTGAAGTGATGTTTTGAGTAAAGCAATGAAGTATCACTTGTGTATTTAAGAAAAACTTGGAGTATATTGATATTGCTAAAAATACCTTGAGCTTCCATTTCATAGCAGTACTTTTTGCCTGTAAGTGGAGAGCATTTCTTACCTTTTCAGAAGCATAATACTCTCTGTATATCAAATACTATTTAGATTTAGATACTACCTTACCTTTGCCATGTCCTTTAGTTGTGCCATATACAGACAAACTCCTAGAGTAACTTAGATTGGTAACTACCTCCTAAAGTGAAATAAAATCCAGACTCTTTGTGGCAGATGGAAGTGTGTATTTTAACTTTAGGCATTTGGTGGACAACTTACTTCACAAGCTTTATTGTAATGGACTAGCAGTTCAAGAGAAGAGCTAAGCCCTGTTTGGCCCATACCCCTTCCAGTCTCCTTTCTCAGCTGTGGGATCAGGCTCTACCCGCCTCCCCACCCACTTTTCCAGTAATGTTCTTCCTTTTCCATAGCTACCAAGAACAACCTTCAGCAGCTTTTCCCAGCCAGCAGAGTGCTTGGTCTGTTTTGCCTGCTCCCATGAATATCTCTGCTTAAGCAAAGCTGTGTCGCTGCCCTTCATTCCAGAGAGCATGAATCATCTCAACTTTGTGTATTTCTGTACCTATCTATATAAAGCCAATAAGGATGGGGTGGTTCCAGTTTTGTTAGGCTTCAAGCCAACTCTAGACTGTGTAGAGTTTAATATTGTATGGATTACATGCAAAGCAACAAAATGTTTTTTTATAAGAGGCACAGGGTGAGCTCTCCCCCGTGTTTCTTATCCTCTCATCCAATTTCCCTTTATGTTAATTGTGCTAAGCTTTTTTTCAGCAAGAAAAGCATGAGTTGGCCTATGGAGAAAGTAGAAGGAGAACCATCTTACCGTCGTCTGTTTTTCTGCAGCCTGCTTGATCACTTGATGAGTGATGGTGGAGCATCCTTGCTGTGCCTGATGGTACTGCACCGTATCGTCTTCCCTGCTAAAACACGGAGGGAAGAGCTCCCACTTCTGCAGCTGTGAGGCACGTTCTCAGAACGAAAGAGCTGGAAACTGTTTTCTAATGGAGATACGGTTTTGTGTATGTGTGTTTTGTTTTAGAGAGAGAAATGGTTGGAGGCCATTAAAGTGTTCTAACTATCTGATGCTTCCAGAAGAAGGTGGTCTGTAAAGCTGCATCTGTTCAGAGCTGGCTCAGTAGCTGTCTCCAGGGAACAAGGCAGAAGTAGAAGTCATTTGGCACATAACAGTCTGCGCAACTTAAAATGACAAACTCCTCATTCTTATGAAATGAGTCCTGGCATAGTTAATATCCACACAGAGCAGTCATCAATGCTGTTCACTTCCAGCCCCTGCGAATTGCTCAATGATTTCTTCAAGAGTTGCTGAGGTAAGCAGTAAGAAGGCCAGGAGAAGGTTTGAGGAAGGAAAGACTCTTAGGATCTTAATAAATAGATAGTATCCTTGTGCTAAATAAGATGTTAAATTTGGACTTTAGGACCTCAGTGGTAGACACTGGAGAGTTCTTGATTACCAAATTATGGAATGCTGTTGATTTACTCCTGTTCTAAAGCTGCAGCTTTTAGCCTCTTGTCAGTATGTAAGCCTCAAAGGTTTCGCCTCTGTACATGATCTGGCAGATAAGGGCTTTTCCTTAATCATTCTTTTTCAGACTGATAAGGATGGCTGATACTTCTTAGACAAACTGTTTTGTTTTCAAATGCATCTGTTTAATTGCTGTTCTGTCTTAAGGGATATGTTGTAATAAAACTCCAGTCAAACTGAATAGCTTCAACAACAAAGATGCTTGTGCTTGTGTAATGCTTCATCCTTTGGAATGATTTCTTTTTCTTTAAATCCATGTGTTTAATCTGCTGGATAACAAATTGTACAATGAGTTAGGACACTTTCGTCAGGTCTTCACATTTGACCTCATGAGTACAAATGGTTTCCAAGAAGCACTTTGGAAGGTGATTTTAGGAATACTTCTAAACCCCATTATTTCTTCACATTGCCTCAGTGATTTTAATAGCCTTTCTCTTATGCCAGTGAGTGAACTTTTAGAGCATTATTTTGCAACATTTTCGTAGTGTTTCTTAATTCTGTTTTCAGTATATGTGGTGTTAATTGTGAGCTGCTAACCAGGATCAGACCTGCACTGAGGTTTGATAGCACTAGGATTTCTTACAGACATAAGTGTTTTCAGAAGTAACTAAATAACTACTAGAAATAGAGCACTTAAAAGATACTCTGGTTACGCTTCTTACCAGAAACTTAATGTGTAATTTAGAAATGGTTAAGTATACAGCCTGCCGATGTTATGTACTAATCGGGTCTTCAAACCATGTCTATTACAGGCATGTTTGATCACAAATAGGACATAACAGGATTGTTTGTGATCATTTTAAAACTTGTTCGAATATTGAGGTACTTAAAGATTTCACTAGCCATTTATGAACCCATTATAAACTGCATTATGAACGTAATTTTGGAGGCTGTGACTGAGAGCCTGTGGCTATTCAGTCACTTTGTTGCTTTGAAATTTTTCTTTCCCAGAAAAGGACTTTCCTATTCCTGTTCAGAACAGGAATACATACAAGTGTTGCTTGATCCAAACAAAATGGTAATGGAAAGTTTTCTTGATTATGTGGATGTTTGCATTAACTTTCAGGTTGTGTATATTTTATCTAAAGAGGACTTTGTTTTTCAAGTGATCCATAAAACACAATGTATGTAGGCAATGATGTATTACAAGGGTAGGTAGTTGCAGGTAGAAATATGAGTATCAGCAGTCCTAGGCTTCATTGCCAACTCTGTCAGTGGCAGAAATTTTTAGAAGTGTGCTTTTGAAGCAGCCTTTTGCTTTCCAGGGACAAATACTGCTGTGGTTCCATTTCAGAAGAGTGTCTGAGGTCTGGCAGCTGAATGAAAACTGTTACTACAGGGCTCAGTACATGAGCTTAGTACGTGAGCTTACTTTTTTGAGACTTCGCATATCTGCCTGGACATCTATCCATTCATCATCTCACGGTGCTCGTTAGACATGAAAGATGACCAAACCCATGTTCATAGCTTATCCATCATTGTGTAGGTCTGCTACCTCAGTTACAATCCCAATGAGTTCCAAAGAGCTTATGGTTTATAAGTAAAGGATGCTGCACTGGTACATGTTGGTAACAGTAGCGTAGTTTTGCATACAGTTGCGTTTTAGGTGACTGAAATACCTGACAGTATTTTGTTATGTGCTTAAGAAATATTTTTTTTTTTAATAAGAAAAGGCTTCACAAAATTCTCTGCTTGGTGTCACTTCCTGATAACAGAAAAAGACTATGAATTTCAGAACCTTCAGGCAAGATCCTCAGTTTCACAGAATCACAGTATTGTTAAGGTTGGAAGGGACCTCTGTAGATCATCCAGTCCAACCCCCTGCCAAGGCAGGGCCACCCAGAGCAGGTTACACAGAACATGTCCATGGTGGATTTGGAACTCCGCAGCCCCCCCTGGGCAGTCTGTTCCAGTGCTCTGCCACCCTCAATGTAAAGAAGTTCTTCCTCCCGTTGAGGTTCAACTTCTTGTGTTTTAGCTTATGGCCATTGCTCCTTGTCCTGTCACTGGGCACCACTGAGAAGAGTCTGGCACCATTGTCCTGGCACCTGCCTTTGAGATAATGATCTGCATTGATGAGATCCCCTCTCGGACTTCTCTAGACTAAACAAGCCCAGCTCCCGCAATCTCTCAGCATAAGACAGATGCTCCAGACACCCGATCGTCTTTAAGGGCTTCTTTAAGAGCTTGTTACTCTGCCAAAACAATGTATTAGACCTAAGTATAAATACAGTTCCAGTAAGAAAACTGATCAAACAAATCCAGGTTGATGGAATGATAAATTGCCATTCATTCTTGTGAATTGTGTTAACAAAGGGACCAATCAGGCTTTGAAGGGTGCTGAACACCTTTCTGATGTACCAGTGCAGTCAGCAGGTCAGATCAGGACTGCTGGTGCCACTGCTGTCCTCTCCATCTGCTGTGTCTGCCTTGTTTTTTAATTGCTGGAGGATTATTTTAAGTTTTGGCATCATTGCTTAGAATTAAAGCAGGAGTGAAATAAGTTTTTTGTAATGAAGATAGTTTAGGTAAGAAAGGAAATACATCTGTGTCTTTTTATAACATCAATATTAAGGTCTGCATTTCCCAGCCAATGTGTAGGCTTTTCTAAGCTGTGACTTAGCTGTTAATGTTGATGTTCAACTGACACTTATATTTGTGAGCGTAGGCATTTCAGCTGTCATTCTATATCCGTGATGGAGAAGTTAATGTCCAAAGAACAAATTGGGCTTTGATATGTTTAATGCAGCCCTCCCATTCTTGGTATCTGTTGTTATTAAATCTTGTTTTCATAAAACCTTTCTCACATTTTTCTAGAAAATATAGAAATAAAGGTGTGGAAAAGCACCACAGTTCTTTTGATTTTTCCTTGTTCTTTTAAAGATCTTTGTCCTTACTCCAGAGCCAGCCTTGGATGGTAGGGAAGGTGCTCTCAGTTGGTCCTCCTTCTGGAGGGCACTTTACTAAGCACGCTCCCAATGCAAACCGTCCAGGTAGGGGAGAATCGTATATGCTGTTAGAGCTTAAAAATACAGGTTACGGGTGTTACATAAGTTCTTCAGGTGGCCTACAGCCAGACAGAGCATCGATTTAGGAGGTGTAGGTACTGACACCTTTACCACTCCATATGGGTGGTCTGTTCTAGATCCAGCTCTAAAATAAGCTAAATCTGGCTCAGAATTATCACTGTCACAGAAATGGATCTTTCTGTTCTGTCTCTAGATTGAATCATCAAGCTTAAACTATCCAGCTGAAAAGGTGTGGTTTGATCAGCTCTTCAAGAACATTGGTTTCATTGATTTTGGTAGCCAGGCATAAAAAATGAGCTTAAAAACATGTAAGGCTGAGAGGTGCCACGAAGAGCTTCTCTGGAGCTAGTTTGGTGAGTGCAGCACAAAAGCTTTATATTGTGAGTTTTGTTTTGTGTTTGAGTTTTTCTATTTGTTGTTTTAAGTTGTTGAATAAACCGCTATAGACCTCTGTTAGGAGGACAGTGTTTATAGCTATTATTTACGTGTTACTTAATGAGGTGTAACCCAAATCATCGCTGAGCAGTTCAGAAATAGAAGGGAACAGCTGTAACACTGAGGAAGCGATGCAGGTCAGGAGTTCAAACATTGAGATTAAAGGGATGACTTTTATTCTGCTGTCTTTACTTTGTCATGCTTGCTATAAGTAGATGTCAAGACATGCTAGTATATAAACCACTGGGCTTATATTTCTACCTCTTTTTAAAATTACTTTTATTTTTAGTTAGCGAATCTGATCATTTTCCTCTGCTGATATTTTAAGTCTTACTGACTTTAGTGGAAACAGGATTTCCTGTGGTGGTTAAAACCACAGGTGCTACGATTGAAGAAGGCTGGGGAGTTTTTAGTGGTATATAGACTAAAACTGGAATGATGCAGAGAAGATTAGTGTGGCATCCTTGGGGCTGACAAGCAGATTTGGAAGAGCACATGAAGGGATCAGGCTCTGGGAGTTGTAACCATAGGGGAACTTCTCTGGCATTCACAGAATTTTTACCAATACTTCAGTCGATGGGAAGTGGCTGTTGGAAGCAAAACCTCTTTGGATGCAGCACTGATGTGTGCAGCCTTTGTAGGGAACATGTATATCTTCAGGATAGATGGTTTTAGCCCACTGATTGTTATATTACTGCCCTAAACCCCCTGATGTCCAGCTGTGCTCTTCAGAGAGGGAGGGCAATTTTACTACAGGAAAGCTATTATCTGGGTTGTCAAATTCAAGCCTTCTAAGATGTAGATAATAACCTGAGCACTGAAATACAAAGTAAGAGTCACGTTTCTTTACAGTTCCCTTTTTCCTCTTATCCGTAAGACTTTTTTGGGGGACAGCTATAATCTCAGCACTTCCTGTGATTGTTTCCACTGAAGTTGTTGGGTCTATTTGTAGAACTTTAATTTTTTTATACTTATGTATGTATGTGTATATAAAATATACATAACACGTAAAAATGTGTATAGTCTACATATATATAAAAAAAGTTCTCATTTATTCCTATATATAAAATATATTAAATTTCTCATTCCTACAAATAGGTTTTCTCTATATAATCAGAAACATACCTTTGATTTGCAGGTTGTCAAGTAGTTACATATGTATATGTAAATATGGATGGCAGTCTTGCGTGTCAAACAGCATGTTCTATAAAGTAGCCTTTATCTTCTGGAACGTGAGTGTTGCAGGAGTGGGCTGTGGTTGTGTGAAACACAATCCGAGAAGCAGCGAGGCTGCTTGTATTAGTAAGGTCAGCAGGGTTTGCTCTCAAATTCATCCAGGCATTACTGCGCACACTAATGAAATGTGCAGTGCAGCAGTATGGACTTCTGCTTCACTAAGGATAATAAACAGTAAAATCCAAGGTTTTATTATGGTATATATTACAACTTTCCATTATTTGTCATCTCCTCTTTGCCTCACCTTTATTAGGTGTCACTTTGGCTCTAGGAGTTGAACCTCGGTACACCTAGTTGTATTAAAAGGAGAATTCAAACGTGTTTTTGCCTAGCACCCTGCATCAGAATGACTGAGATTCTACACAACCACACTTAGGGCTGCAGATTTCTGTGCATGCCACAAAGAATTAATTGTGCAATCATCCTGCGCTCGTCATCAGTGTGAGCACTTACAGAAGTCACCTCTTAACTTTTAAACGTTATTCCTTCTTCTAACAGTGTTCTTTAGTTCATGAAATGGAGCCAGCCACCTTACTTAATGACCTGGTCGTCAGCAGTTTCACAGAGATTATTGCCTTTGTATTTCGCACAGCGCATTTGCCTATAACCAAAACAATCTCAAAAGAAACCACAAATTGTAAAATCCTAACCATGTAATTCTTAAGTTAATAGGAAACATGAAACCTTTGCGTTCAGTGAAGTAACTTTCCAGGTGTCCCTGTTTTTCTAATAAACACTTACTGTTTATTAAAATATATGTATAAAAAAAGACAGTATTGTATTGAATTAAAGGTCCAAAACAGATTAAGTTCTGTTCTTTCCCTGTATGCACACTAAGGGCCCGTTCCTGCTTTTTGACTTACAAAGCTTCCACTGACAGCAGCCCTACAGGATAAACCCATTTCATAAAGGCACAGGGAACAGATAAATGTGGGTTGAGTTAAAACTTCCGTGTTTGGTAATCCCAGCAGCTTTTGAAAATAACAGGTAATTGTTAATTAAAACCATTTTGGAATGAATAAAAAAATCCAAAAAGCATTATAGGCTAAAACACAAAGCCATAATGAGGATGAGTTTAACAGATACATCACTCCTGGAAATTAAAGGTAGAATAGAGGAGCTGGATTAGCTGTGCAGAAGGGCATGTGATAACTGAATTTCGATGATGTTACTCTTTATCCAGCTTTGTAGAGTGCCACAGTTGGGCATTGTCATTCCTGACAATTTTTGATTGCCTTTCTTGTGCGTTACAAGGCAGGAGCGTCACCTTTTCAAGTCTAGTTTGCAGGAATTCCATGGCAAAAAGCCCCAAACTCGTATGTGCAGGGGACTGACTTTTAGAAGTAAGATCAGGTATATCCTGACATCTATAATGATGTCTATGTTCCAGATATTTTCCATTTGGTGCTTATGAATGTGGATGTGTATTGGCATGATTTGGTTGGCAGGTAGGTATCCCTTCCTGGGGTGAACTGAAGCAGCTCAGGCATGTGTGGTGGGTCTTCTGTGCCTGGTGGGTATTTAGCTCAAGTGGCTGGGCCTTTTGGAAAGGAGAAGCTGAAGCCCATCTCTGCTCCTGCACCAGGGAATTCTGCCTGGCAAAAGCATCCATGTGGCAAGACCAGAAAGCTTTTGGGAATTGAGCTGTGCTAAAGTGGGGAGGCAGAATGGAGACCTGCACTTGTGTAAGCCCAACACCATGTCATGCTGAAAGGGTCAGAACGGAAGCAAATGGGTTGTCTTGAGTGAGAACAAAACTAAAGATTTATTTTAATTCCTTTTTCTTTCCCTAGCTGGCCTGAAAGAGTCTGAGGAAACGTTTCTAGTCGGACCGGTTTACTGTCAACCTGGCTTAGTGGAAGGCTCCTCTGGAGCTTGGACCTCCAGCACCTCTGGCTGTATGGCCAGTGTGGCTGGCCGGGCACTGAGTGCACAGGGGGTTGATAGCCTCTATGGACATCTCTAGTGCTCCAGTATTTGTGAAGGACACTGCGAAGTGTTTTGGTTTTGTCTTAGGGGTTTTTTTTCTCCAAATTGGAATACAAAAATAAACCTGCAAAATCAGCAAACTTTAGGATCTGGCAGGGCTGTACCTGCAGAGGTCTCTTAAGAGGAGGTGGGAAGTTTCCAACAGAAGGAAGGTGTTAAGCTTTGTCCCCATGGTTGCTCCAAAGCCCCCAGGGCAGGCGTTGGGCAGTGCATTTACAGCAGCCAAGTGTTGCAGGGCCATAGGTGCTGCGTCAGGAATTTCTTCATGGTTTCAGCTGTAGCTTTTGGAGGAAATCATTTAATAAGTGTTCTCTTCAGAAGTATTTGTGGTTGAGGTACCTCTTGTAACAGAGACAGTTCCTCAGCTGGTTCCACAACCATGGAGCTGTGAGATGTAACAGCTCAAGGAACTGTCCCCTTGGCTTTGTACAGGTGTGTTGCAGAAGTGAAACCAGCTGAGGCTACACATTGAGCTTGCTTGTTTATTTGAATGATTTTGGAAGCATTGCCAATCCTGACACTGCAGCTGTGTTTTTGAGGTCAGTGAGAGCAGGACATTGACATGTACAGCAGTAAAAGTGTGATACTGTGGCAGAGATGTTTAATCTGGCCTTGCAGGAATTCACACACTGAAGTGGAAAGTGCCACTAACTCTCACATCAGGATGCCGTCTCTGTGTCTGTACATCCCCACACACTTCTAAAGAACAAAGTAAGTTTACTTTCAGAGTCTATGTGTCTACCCATACCTATAAATGCTCAAGCATTTTGCAGAATGAAGGCAGTTCGCAAGATGTGGTCAGTTAGAGGAAGTCTTTGGTGGTGTTTGGCTGGTTTATATCTTAGGTGATGCGCATTGTGCTCTCAGATCCCAGTCATCCTCTCCCACTTCTCCTGTCTGTCTACCTGTTTGTGCAGTGGCCCAGCTGTGCTTCTAAATGCCTGCGGCACTTTGAGTACTGCTTTCTGTGTGTTTATCCATCACTGGAGACAAGAGGTTCCTGCTCTGGCAAGAAACAGCCTTGTCCCACCTAGGAGGGTGGGACTGGAAACTCTTGACATGACTTAACTCAGAAGGGAACACAGGGCTAAACGGATGGGGATAAAGAAAGTCTACTTGCTTGCTTTCTAATGTTAATGTTGATGCAGAGGGGTGATAAATGGACTGAGAGAAAAAAGCTCTATGGCGTAAGGTTGAGGGATGCCCAGTAGATGGTGATGTCTTCAGGGCAGAGGGGCAGCTGTCCTCCTGAGGTCAAAGCCTGAGCTTTGCACACACTCGTTGGAGCGGGCATGGATGGACCCTGTGATGTTTGCTGTGGCCAAAAGAGGCAGTGGAAAATTGAATTAAAGGCACCACAGCCTAAGCATTTGGGGCTTGAGAATTTCTGTCCAGTACAATGAGGATGTATTTGCACACTTCTGACAGAAGAGGTGACCTCAGAGAAGGAGCAAAACCTCCTCATCTCCCCCTTGTCCCTGCTTGGTGGGTAGCACTGATGACCAAATTGGGGGGATGTCCATCAGTGTGGAGTGATGAGAATTGACTGCAGCAGGGCTGGAAGCAAAGCCCAGAAGTGAGGCAAAGGGCAGCACAGGGACTGACCACATCCTGCTGATGGAGCAGAGTGTCCATCCTCACCCTCTGCCTGGCAATCTTCCACATAGACACTTCCAGGTGCTTCTCTGGCTGCTGGAGTGGGACTCTACATCAGGGACTGTAGTGACAGGACATGGGGTGATGTGTTCAAACTGAAGCATGGGAATTTCAGGTTAAAGAAGTTCTGCCCTGTGAGGGTGGTGTGGCGCCGGCACAGGTTACTCAGAGCAGCTGTGGCTGCCCCATCCCTGGCAGTGTTCAGGGCCGGGTTCAACGGGGCTTGGAGCAACCGGGCCCGGTGGAAGGTGTCCCTGCCCATGGCAGGGGGTTGGAACGGGATGATCTTAAGGTCATTTCCAACCCAAACCAATCATTCTGTCATTCCCAAGAAGCGAGTAATTCTTCCTTTAAGGCAAAGGTGGTGTTTGGCTTAATTAATAATAGGTGCAAAAAACATTAAACCCTCAAATAACTAATATGGAAAACAGCCTGTCCGAGCTACTTTTTTTTCTCCCTCTCCCTTCCCCACTCGGCTCAGGCATCTCAGCTGCACGTCGCCGAATCCGCTCTCCTCTGCTCTCGGAGGGCAATAAATAACCGGGCGGTGGCCGTCGGAGCGCTCCGCTTCCCCGCAGCCCCTCCCCGTCACTCCGCGGCGAGGCGAGCACGTGGGGCGGGGAGAGACCTTATAAATCTCCCAGTCCCTGCGCGGCCGTGATGTTATCTGCTGGCACCCGTTCGCTGCTCGCGGGGCGCGCCGAGGGGCCGGCGGGCGGGGGGTGCCGAGCGGAGCACGGCTAAGATCCGCCGGGAGCCGTGCCGATCCGTGCCGTGTGCCCCAGCCTCGCCGGGGAGAAGGGGAGGAGAGCGGCGCTGCGGCCGCGGATCCGCGGTGGAGGCTGTCGGGGCGGCGGCGCTGCCTCCTCACTGACTGCGGCGTTGGGGTTGGCGTTTGGGAAAAGGAGGAGGAAGAGGAGGGAGCTGGAAAAAGGAGCTCGGCGGCGCGGGGGTGGGTCGGTGCATGCGGCGCGGGGCGCACGCAGCAGCCTGCGGGACGCGGCCGGACCCGGGATCGCCGCCGCCGCCGCTCCGTGCTGCTGCTGCCGCCGCCGGGCACAGGCGCCGCCGCTTGTCCCGGCCGCGGGGGCCGGCGCTCGGGCGCACACGTGCGCTGCTCTGCCGCCACCGCAGGCGCTGAGCGCCGAGCGCCGCCGGGCGCGGGGCGGTGCCGCTGCCGCCGGGAGCCGCGGGCGCTCGGCGGGGCTCAGCGTCGCGCCCGCACGGTCTGACCCGCCGGCTGCGGCAGCGCCCGGAGTGCCCAGCGCCGCCGCTTGTCGTCCCCGTTCCCCCCCCCCTCCATTTCCCTTTTCCCCCTTTTTTCCCCTTTTTCCTCCAGTTTTTCGCTCCAGCCGCCCCGCCAGCGCGCCGAGAACGGGCTCTTTTCCATTTACTTGATTCGCAGGTTTGTTTTACCCGTTTGGGGGCTTTTTTCCTCCCGTTTTTCTTCCGCTGCCCGGCTCACTCCACCCCCCGAATCCTATCGAGTTGTAGCAACTTGCTCCCTCCTCCCCCCCCTTTTTTCATTATTTTAATTATTATTGCTATTTTTTTCACTGACGCGTTTCGATTGCAAGTCGCCCTTGCAGTCCGGTTCTGAACTGCATTTTGTCTGCAGATCTTCCCTTTGTTTGCACACGTCCCCCCTTTTTATTTTTAATTCTTCCTTTTTTTTTTAAATAATTTTTTCCGTAGTTGTTGTTCGTTGTTAAAGTAACTTTTTTTTTTTTTTTTTTTTTTTTTTCCCGGGGGGGCGCTGTATTTAAACACTTAAAATGCACTGCTATCTCCTGAGCGTGTTTCTCACCGTGGATCTGGCCACCGTGGCTTTCAGCCTGTCTACTTGCAGCACCCTCGACATGGATCAGTTTATGCGCAAAAGGATCGAGGCGATTCGAGGGCAGATTTTGAGCAAGCTGAAGCTCACCAGCCCTCCGGACGAGTACCCCGAACCCGAGGAGGTGCCCCCGGAGGTCATCTCCATCTACAACAGCACCAGGGACCTGCTGCAAGAGAAAGCCAACCACAGAGCTGCCACTTGCGAGAGGGAGAGGAGCGAAGAGGAGTATTATGCCAAAGAAGTTTACAAAATAGACATGCAGCCTTTTTACCCTGAAAGTAAGTCCTCTGTGTTTGTGCATGTGTGTGTTAACTTAGCCCCCGAGGCTTGGCAGTGCCCAGCACCTTCAAGCACCAGCCCTGTGCATCACATTGTGCCACCTTTGCTTGGGTTGCTCTTGTCCTTAGCATCGTATAGGCGATGGCTTTGTGTTAGGTGGTGGGTATGCCTGGGTGCCTCTGCAGGTCAGCTGGCCCCCCAGTCCCTTTTGAAATCACCACAAAGGTGCTTCTGCTTTCCATCACTATGTACCTGGGCAGGGTCTCGAGCCCTCCCCGGCACTGGGTTTACCTCCCCCACAGCCCCCTGTGCAGCCTCTGAAAAGAGCCAATATCTTTCCATTGCTGTTGTTTCCCTTGGAGTGTCTGGATCGGGCAGGTTTCCATCTCTCCATAGCTGAGAAGAAAAGGAGGTCTTTAAAAAAGAAGTCACTGGCTTCTCTTCTGCCTGCGCCTCTTCTGTTGTCCCACAGACTGGTTGCTGTTCGCGTTGGTGCTTGGAAAGTACAGGGACATAGAGGTCCTCCCTCTTCTTCCGTTTTTAGCCAGCCTCCCCTTTCAATTCATGGGCGCTTTCACTTCAGGTACAGCCAAAGTTTTCCCTTCTGGGTAGCCTCGGTTTTTGGAACCTGTCTCGGCCCGTCTGCCTTTTGCTGTTTTTAACGACCTTCTGGTTGATCCATGCCAGGTTTTCCACTAAAAATGGGAGAAAATGAAAAAAGAGGGGGAAAAAAACCCTAAATGTGCTGACCAAATCCACGTAGAATGATTGATAATCACAATGACGTGCCTTTTTGTTTTGGTAGTGAAGGTTAAGTGTATAGAAGAGGAAAACAGAAAAAGCACTGCACTCCCTTAAAAGAATCTAGCTCATCACCACACTGAGGAAAGTGAAATACCAGAAGCAGAAAATAACTTCACTGTTCACATATCCAAAGCCCAGTTCCTGCTCCTTTCATTTAACTCCCTTTTCCCTCTCTTCCCTCCCCCAGTCTTGATGCCCTATATACTTTGCTGCCTGTTTCTGAAAAGCGCATACCTCTTTGCTTAAATAGATAATGCAGCCATCTTGGTAACTTTATCCTAGAGTTTCTAATTGCAATTTCTCCTTATTTATTTTTAGTTTAGTAAGTTGTAGCTCTGGGGCTTGCTCCATCTTGCATGTGATAGTCCTAGGATGCCAGCCAAGGTATCCAAAACCCATGCTCAGTGCAGCTGCCTCCCCTTTCTTCCTTTATTCTTAAATGACAGCATCAGGTACAGGACATTCTGGCAGTCAGAGCCATTTTATTATTGTAATTATGGCACCATCCTTAATAGCCATGATAAATACACTCCACCCTTGTTACCCTCAGGGAAGAAATACTTTAAAAAGGGTGGAAAAAAAAAAAAAAGGCTATTTGGAGCCAAGTGGGAATGAGCAGAGAGGTTCAGTGTAATTCATAATGAGAACACAGACATTGTGCCTGTTTTCCACGTTGGAATACTGTAGTATTTTGTTGCTGGTTTTGGTGGAAGTTAGCACTCTGAGACCTACCAGGTAGTGCCCTAAGCAGAAGGATGAGCCCCTGTGGGCACAGGTTAGGGGCAGTGATAGCAGTGCCTTGGGCTTCTGGAGTTGACCCCGGAGCGAAGTTGTAAAATGCACCTACCTGAGTATGTCTGTCCTGTTTCCTCACATGAGCAAGCTACAAAGAACCAATAGTCCAAAATGCAGCTGCATACTTTCCAGAAACTTAAAATATCTGTGGTGTGTGACTTGGATGGTGCTGACAAAAAGAGGATCTATTTTTAAAATGCTGTCAGAGAGGCCAGATTCATGCTGAAGTATCGATAGGAAGGGTTTGGAAGAGCAAAGGAGATTGCAGGTATCTACCAACAGAGTGCATCAGACGTTTGGGATCGGAGGGGTGGTTAAGCCGCTGATCCAGTACTACTGTGCAAGGGCTGTCGCTAACATCAGAGTAAGTAGGTTAACTGTTTTTCCACTGCTCTCTAGTTATGCTGGATGGAGCGAACCTTTCCAAAAAAGACAGAAGGGAAGGAATCGCTTCACCACATTCTAAAGGAAGAAATGGAAAGCGTGGCTCTGGCGGCCGCGGGCTCTTTCTCCAAGACGTCTCGAAGCGAGTATTTTTAACTCTATGGATTCTGCTGCATCCAAGGGGAGAAGGGGTTCGGTGTGAACGCACTGGAGGTCAAAAGCTGCTGGAAGGCAGGCATGGGAAAGAGCAGCGGTTCAGTTTTTACCACAAGTTGTTAGCATTCAGTAACTGACTACAGCCCAAGTATTACAAATATGCTCTAATTATACTCATAGTCAGCAATATATCACTACGGATCGCTGATAGGTCTTTGTGGGGCATTCTGTAAAGTTCAGGCTAAATATTTTTAGCAACGAGGAGATTTAAAAGGAAAACTATAAGAGATATTGTATATACCCTCAGGCATATTTTGTCTTAAATATTATCCTTGGCCAACTGTACTGTATAAATACAGTAAATATGAATAGAACTGGCAAGATGCCAATCTCCTGGGATGAATTTTAGTCAAGAAGGTATTTATGGGATATAAATAATACTGTGTCAACATTTAAAAAAGGGATCTGATTAGTTTTGAATTTATTCATATTAATCTTTTCACATGCTGTTAGTTTAAGGCTCAAAGTGAAGTTATGCTAAGGTTTACCCATAGTTTGTACTGAGGAAGTAAGGGGGCATATGGCTTGACAGTCCGCTTGAGGTTAAGGACACATCGAGTCAGAGTATGTATGGAAATTCAGTGAGGCGGGGACTGCTGGATCCAAAACCACCAGATGTGAAAAGTAGCAGTGGAAGAAAGTACTACAAGGAGGTTTGGAAAAACCAAAAAGCTCCTGTCTGTCAGGCCCACTTGCCTGTGTTGTGCTTGTGACAGTGTGGGTTAGGTACTGAAGGTTTGAATCTCTCCTAAGTCCAGTTGGCAGCCGGAAATGGAGCTGTGTTATAGAGTGGTTTGTAAAGGGGCTGAGATATGGAAGGTGAGCACATCAGAGACAGATCTTGTGAGTTCTGTGCCCAGGTGAAGTTACCTGAGCGGATGCTTAATACTGATTTCTGTGAAAGGTGGATCACCTTAGAACTTGGTTTTATCAGTTCTTCTTTGATTATCTAGTGCCTGATAATGAAGCTAGTTATTCATTGGAGGCTGAGTGATAATCACCATTGTACTGATAATAAACAGGAATCTAATGCAAGTACAGTTAAGGGTTGCAGATACTGATGCTTAACCAGGATGTTTGACAAGGACAGGCAGCGCATGTATGTGGGGCTGGGGCCCAGTTCTGTCATCTTCATTCATGGCAGTTTTTGTCAAGGTCAAGAGCTGCTCAGAACTGATGACTTATGGCTGATACAATGTAAAGTGTTAATTTTTCTGTATTCTTGGAGATAGGCCTCTAAGTACTCAGTAGCCCAAGAAATCACAGTTCTTCTGGGTTTGCACCTGGGTTTGCATGGACTTTAAAATACTTCAGTATGAAGGAGCTTCCGTAGGTTCCAGACTGCACTGAGTGGTAAGATTAGTCTTTTCAGGTGCTTGGTACCATGCATATTGCTTTACATAGACCCATCGTTCTGCTGAATATTTGCCTCATGAAAGACAACATTATAAACTGGCCAGACACAATGACATGCTTCTATTTTATCAACAAGGACTCAATTTACCAGCAATTATATGTATGTGGGCTCCTTGTCTTCAGAGTGCCAGAACTGCTCATGCAGGAAGGCCATGCTCATGTCTGCTGGCGCTGACTGCATCATTACCATGATGTTAACACCGGGATGGCTTGTGTGCATGTGCATTTGCATTTGCAGAGCACAAACCTTAATCTTTCAGGGTTTCCTATGTTGTTGATTATATGGAAATGGTCTTTGAAGGAATACCGTATTTAAAAGCCTCCTAGCTATGCTGACCCTATGGTTATACTCTGGAGCACCTGTTGTAGGGAGGTGCTTGCCAGGTTTACTGTCCGGTTTGCAGAGGGGACCTGAAGCAATGCAAAGGCTTCCCTGAGGAAAGAAGCGGGATGAATTGTTCCTAGCCCATGAATAGCACTTACTGCAGTCCTCCTGGGTGGTGATGTAGAAAACCCAGGAAATTGCAAATAGCTTTAAAAAGGGGCAGAGTCATTGTCTAAACAGTAGTCCCCTATATTCTAAGAGGGATAATCAAACAACATGCTCTGGTGCACTAACGAAGAGTAGCTGAAATCTAAGAGAGCTCTCTTCCACTCATAGAGAGCAGGTGTGTGGGGGGTACCACTTGTATGATCTGCTTGCCTCCTGAATCATCAGCAGGGCACCACGCTGGGAGCGGAGGAGGACGACAACCTGGTCTGGCATTGTATGTGATCGCTGAAGCCTACAGAAAAGCAAAACACCCATGACACCCTTCTTTAATGTTGCAAGGTCTGCAGGCCTACAAGGCAAATGTAGGGCTATATTCCCAAGTCCTTTCCATAACCTGCCTTATGTTTATCTCTGGTGTCTGTTTTAAAGAGGCACTTTAAACTCTTGGTGAGTGAGAAGGTTAGATGTGCATCACTGCCCCTGCTGCTCCACAGCCCCAGCCCACTGGCACTGTGAGTGTTGTATAGTCCCAGAGACCTATCTGGCAATGTGCCCTTCTCTTCCTGTACATCTCTAGCCACAAGCAGGAGTGCCAAGAGCTCATGCCATTCTTGTTGGTTCTTCTTAACTGCAGGACTGAATGTGAGTAGATGATGGTGTGAGAAAGCAAAGTGTCATCGTTAGCTGCTGGTTTTAGCTTTGCTCATCCTTGGTACACTGCATGAGAACAGTAGTGGTCATCAGGATGGCTGTGCTACTTTGGAATTACCACTTCCAATGTTTTGCTGTCAGTTGAGATTCCTGCCTGCGCCAAAGATGAGTGAGAACTCATGGCTGTCATCCTTGGTGCGCTCTTTCAGCATGGTTCTGAAGCTTGTGTGGAGCTTCCCACACATGAATGGACTCATTAACGTTAAGGCTGTGTGTCTGCCTAATTAGCTTCCCAAATCAGGGCCCAGTTTGTGGTGTGTTTGCAGGGATGAACAAAGCCATACAGTTCAAATCCCTCTCTCTGTATTGAAACCTGTCATTCTGGCATCAGAGGCCAGTGGGAAGTAAATGCTTTACAGGGGTTTTTAGAGAGGAAGGATGTAGCTCTTCAGTACTCCCATGATGCCAAAGAGCGCTGACCCTGTTGGGCAGCTGCCTTCTTTTGCCTTTGCAGTGTCTGTGCTAGACCGGTCCTGTGTTTCAGATAAAGAGAGGGAACCCCAGGGTACGGTGACAAAACAAGTTATGAGTGAAGGCTCACAAATGTTTCTGCTCCTTTTGCGAAACCACATGCTGCCTGTTTTCAAGCAGGCGGGTTTTAGCTTGAGGATGATACGCTCCCCAGGTATTATTTGCTGTAATACTGTGTTACCAGTGTTTCTGCTGACTTGTTAGGACTAAACAGTTTGTTTTGGTTGCTGTTTAGGGAAAGTTTGCATCCTGCCTTCAACCACAGGCTGTTGCTTGTTTCCCTTTCAATCTGTGGTGTTGACTAGTAAGTTCCTAGCACCAGCGTCGCTGTCAGTTGGCTTCCTGTAGTAGTCTTATCCAAAGCAACTATGTTTCTTCTTAAAAAGGCTCCCCAGTGCTTGTCCTTGCTGTCCTTCCTGCTGTGAAGTGATAGTAGCTGGACACCCAACTGTACAGGACATTCAGCTGCGAGGTGTAGAGGAGAAACCTACAGATTTCTCCAGGGCAAGAGGATGAGGAGTTAAAAACCCCTCAGTGTGGAGGGTTGTTTTACCTCCTGTCAGTGTGACCAGTTGTTTTTGAATGTATGAATGACTCATGAGCCTGTTTAGTGCTGTGGTTCTCCTAGCTTGAATGGCACAGGATTGGCCCTGGAGAAATGAAGCGCTAGACCTGGCTTCGCTAGACATGTCTCATGAGCAGGTTTTTACATGGTTTTGGTGCGCTGCAAGTTGGTCCAGAGTAGGAAAGTTGCCTCTGTGGGTAGCATAGTGTTGTCTAAATCAGCCAGGTTTTCCAAAGGGGTCCAACCACACGGCAGTTCATGCATGCTGCTTGGAAAGCTCCTGGCTCCAATGAAGTACATCTTGTGTTGCCATTTGGGTTCGCTGGCATCCACGTTTGGCTTCCGGGAGATGATAGACCTCACAAGCATGCCTGCAGCACATTAATGGCTGAGAGTGTGGGGAGAACATCTCTCCCTCATTCAGGTTTTAGTTTGGACAGTGGGAGTTCCTTTTAATTTCATGCATGATGCTCACTGACATATTCAGGATCCTTATTGTAGAGCTGAGCTTTTCCCCACTGAGACCCCCTTCGGGAAGGAGCCTCTTTTTGTTGTTCTACAAGACTTCGCACAGTGTGATGGTGACTTCAGGTTATTATAAATAACTTTATAAAAGATGAAGTGACCTCATAGCTGACCCTGCTTTGAGCTGGAGGTTGGACTAGATGTCCCTTCCAACATGAATTAACCTTGTAATACTACATTTTAATACAGGAAAAACAATGCTTGTGTTTCAACTTCCACAGGGTTGTCTTGATTCAAGTATCGCCAAGTTACTAAATACATGTTGTTTTCTGTCAGTTTCGGATTTGTCCCTTGCTTTCTTGCACAAGAATGCTCCTGTTCTTCTTTCTCTCTGCGCCCATTTGTCTTCTACTTATGTATACTAATCTATTACATTAGAATATTGCCTTTCAAATAAGTGTGATATGTTGCATGAATATAGACTTCTGTATTATACTTCAGCAAAAGCTGTGGCATCTCTTTAGGTGAACTGAGGCAGGGGAAAGGGAAACGTGATACTGACCTTTCACTTTGCTTGTTTGGCTCCTTCCCACCATATGTAACCCGCACTGCACTGACAAATACTGCATCTGTCTTGACAGGAGAGTCCACAAATAACCATTCATTCATAACTTGGAGCTGCTGTAAGACTCCTTATGGGTTGCTTAATCTGACAGTTGTGCATTTGAACAGAGACTTCGAAGAAAAGACTGCAGAAGGACCGTGAATTCAGTCTGACTTTGTGAAAACTAAGAGGGAGGTCTTGCTTGAAAGAGGATACTGTACTAAAGTATATGTGTGCGTGTGTGTATGCGTGCACACACATGCGTGCATATATTTAAGAGCATTAAAACATCTGTTGTTGCCAAAGCCCAAATTGGA
Organism: Myiopsitta monachus; assembly: GCA_017639245.1. Classification (NCBI taxonomy): domain Eukaryota; kingdom Metazoa; phylum Chordata; class Aves; order Psittaciformes; family Psittacidae; genus Myiopsitta; species Myiopsitta monachus. Next base: position 55,325,635 of record CM029925.1, read on the forward strand.
ATGTTCTGGGAAAGATAATTTAATTTTTAGCTTCTGGATTCATTTCAGTGATGGCAATTTCAACACTTCCTGGGGAGAGTCTATCAGTGGTTATGTGCATCAAATGTAGCAGTAAATCTGTCATTCTTTCCATTTCAGTTTTTCAGGCTTGCAACTTTGTTATTTTTCCCTGTTTGGCTGGTGTTAGTATCCAGTGTTTTCATCTCTTTTTAAACCCTTGCCTTGAATTTTAAAAGGCAAGCTAAGCTTGTTGAAGTTCCTTCTCTTACTTGTTTCTATTTACTTATAGCATTTGCAATGCAGCAGCTAGCTCAGCTGAAATAGCGATGGTAACTTGTATTTACTATAGCGATGAGTGAAGGATGGGAATCCCAACATGTTGGTTTTCATTCCTTGTGGTGGGGAAAAAAAAAGAAACAACCAAAAACACAGCCCGCAACCCCCCCCAACCCTGTGGGTGGACTTTGTACTCAGGAGGCTGAAAACCTGGTAGATCTCAGCAGCACTGACTCTCTTGAAGTGATGGGAGAGTACCTAGTAATCCCAATACTTGATGAAGACTTTGCGCAGTAATGCTCATCCTGAGCCCACAGATGATCTCCAGTATCCTTGCTTATTTGAGTAGACATTGCACAATAGGTATAAAATGACTTTTGGGGGGCTTTTGGCAAATAGTCGTAAAGACTCTAGGACTGCCCAGATGTGTGCTATGGAGAAGAACATCTGCAGGACTTTCTATCTTCCAAGTGATGTGTGTAAAATGATGCAGCAAGTGTACCCTCTTTGATGCTAACAGGGACAGCGAGGTTGGGGTCTGGCATTCACCATGGCCTGTGGCAGGCTTTTGCTCCTTGTCCCAGTTCTGCTTGGTCCCAGGGGTGGCCCAGGTTAGCAAAGCTGAGAGATGTCTCTGGTACCCCAAGAATGTGATGATGGAGGAGCACTTCTGCCCTCTGTATTGCAGTTCCTGGCCTTCATGCTTTGAGGATTTGATGCAGGAATCAATCCAGTTGGCTGGATAGTACTGAAACAGCACTTAATGAGTACCTAGTAAGCAAAATTTATGGATACCAGGGGTCAGATCCACCGGCACATGCAGCACTGGCAGCTAATTTCTTCATACAAATGCCTGCAGGGGGTACAGGGGATGTTTGCCCTCAGGGAAGGATAAGAGATATATTGTGTTCTCCAACGTGATGTTTTAAACTGCCTAGAGGTGTGTTGGATCCATGCAGATCTTTGGTGTTCTCATTCTCACCCAGTCTCTGAGAGATCCAGCTCAGTTTTTGTGGCTCTTGTAGTTGGCTCTGGGCCTTCTTGTCAGTCCAGGGGCTGTGTATGTCTTGTGCCAATCACTGCTCTGCACTCAAGTTTTTCCTGATGCACGCTTTGGAAGTGAAGTATAGTAGCCACATTTCAACATTGAGGCACACTGAAAGATGTCTGTACTTTTCACTTGTGTTTGCTGTGTGTTTACCTAGTGTATAATGGCAGGCTATTGCAGCAGACATACATACATCTGTAGGTTTGTGAGGAACAAGTTCCAGCTTTATTGGAAAAAAATCTGCAGTTCTGATCTGGTGGTGTGATAGGAACTGAGAAGAAGGCTCCTTGCCAGGATACTCAGCTTGGAAAGGAGGGAGCTAAGGGAGCAGCTCTGTCCCAGTTAGGATGGACTCTGAACAGGCTGTTGGGTATCTGAGCTTTCTCTCCCTCTTTGAATCTGGATTCCCCCATCCCAGCTTACATTTGTCCAGATGCTAGGAGCCATGTATTTGGAAATTTCACATTTCCCTTGCTAATCAGGAAAGAAAAGAACCCCAAAAGGTTCTAGAAGAAGAGATCTTTATAAAAGTGGCCAGAGAATGAGTTAGAACAATATCGTATGTCTGAAGGAACTTACCTCCTTCCAAGTTGGAGTCCTATTATTTACCCACTTTATTGGGAGACTTAATTTTCTCTGGCTGGAAGAGTATTTGTTGAGGTAGAATCTGGAAAGGAATCTGCCTCATGCACACTTGCCACAAAGCCAGCTAGCTATACATGTGATACAGTCAGACCTTTCCATTCTTCTGCCTTTTGAGAGTATGTTCCCCAGATTAAGGGCCCTGGTCCAAAGCCTGCTGAAACGCTGGAAGTCTTTCCATTGACTGCAAAAGTCTTTGGATCAGGTATTAAGTGCTGTTCCTTTGTTTCAGGGAGCGGCCACATCTTCAAGATATATTGGGACAAGTTACTGTAATGTGGTGCTTTCCCTTTTATTGAGTTGCCACTGGAGATGTTCTTCTGCATAAGGCTTTGGAAGGGAAAAAAAAAAAAAGACTCATTTTTTAAAATAAATGCCTTAGTAGCTTATTGATGGAAGCATTTGATAGCAGATGTCATCTGGGAACAGCATATGGCAGCAATATGGCAAGAATGCCAGAATGCAAAGGAGGCGTGAGTTCATGTCCTCTACTTCTTAGGTATTCCACACCTCCCTCTGTCTAAAATAAATGACCATATGACTGCAAAGGTCTTGGCAAATAAACATGCCATAATATATCTCTATCGTCCTCCCTACAGCAAGTTTTTGTCTAGAAGTTAATCACGCCACATCCAGAGGCTTCTTAGGAACACATGCAAAATCAGGCCTCAGCACCTGGAGCAGGAAGGAATCTAGAGGCTGTGAACAAGAATGTGGCAAATCTCTGTGCATTGGACTGTAAAGAAAGGTCAAGGCTAAGCCAACAGGGTGGTTGTGTGTTATCAATCAAGTCTTAAAAGTCAGTTGTAGAGGTGGAGCTGGGAGAACAACTTCTGAAAGTTAGTTTGCTGCATGATGTATGCTGAGTTTACAAGCTGGAAAGCCAAGTAGTTTAGGAATAGGACCTATGCTTGTAGCATGAAGGTGCAAGTGGCTTTATGTAAAGCTTCTCTTACTCACTGTGTCTCAAAGTGGTTCCTGAAATAGAATCATAGAATAGTTAGAGTTGGAAAGGACCTTAAGATCATCTACTTCCAACCCTCCTGCCACAGGCAGGGACACCTCACATTAGACCATGTCACCCAAGGCTCTGTCCAACCTGGCCTTGAACGCTGCCAGGGATGGAGCACTTACCAATTCCCTGGGCAGCCTGTTCCAGTGCCTCACCACCCTCGCAGTAAAGAACTTCCTTATATCTAACCTGAACTTCCCCATGTTTAAGTTTAAACCAGTTACCCCTTGTCCTATCTCTACAGAGATTCTTCTGATGAAGAATTCCTCTCTGCCATCCTTGCAGGCCCTCTTCAGATACTGGAATGCTGCTGTGAGGTCTCCACACAGCATTCTCTTCTCCAGGCTGAACAGCCTCAACTTTTAAAGCCTGTCTCCATATGGGAGGTGCTCCAGCCCCTGATCAGCCTCATGGCCCTTCTCTGTTTAGTTTCTCAAATAATAATTTCTTGGTGACCATCGTGCCTGCACTCAGCCTCACCAGCAGATCCACCCCAGCTGCTACCACTGCTCCTATGAGTGCAGCAGTTACGAAAATCAGTTGTTTTCTCACATATTTAGATGCATCTAATGAGACATACATAATGAGTTAACTTTTGAGGTGCTTTTTTGCATTGATGAAAAGCTGAAGCAATTTAAGTCAGTAAAGCCACTCCAGGTTTTTAACTTGTGGGTTTGAAACTGGAGTCTGTGCAGTGATTGTTTAGGCAAGCAGAACAGTCATTGTGGCTGGGGACCTAAGCAGCACCTCAAGAAGCGGTTCCTTTGTAGCCTTTGAGAATCCCAGCTTTTTGTTTGGATGAAGGCTGTCAGGTAAATCTGCTTTGTTGATTAGAAATGTCCTGGATGCTGTTTTGCTTGCTGTTTGTACTGCTACTGTATACTTTTCAGACTGGGAGGACTCAACATCCACCACAGGTTGTTAGGCTTTTGTTTGCTTGGGTTTTGTTTTTTAAGAAAAGAAAAACCTTGGTTTGTCTTTTAGCTATGTGGTACTTCCCATGTCGTTGGTGAAATGAGCTTTGATCCCAAGCCATCTGATGTAGGACATAAACCCTAAAGGCTTGGTTCTTTTAATCTAAAGAAACTACAGTCATAAAGTGCCTTAATGTAACGACAGCCAGACCTACAAGCAGGTTTACAACTGAAATGGTGGATGGTGCCTTAGAACAGGAATGAAATGAGTTATCTTCTTCAGCTGAGATGTTGTTCTCAGCTGAAGATGTTCCAGATCTCTTCACACTCGCAGCTAATGACTAGTTGGTATCATATTGTATTTTAGAAAGGGTGAGACTGTAGTTGCTCTAGGAGGCTTTAAGTTAGAATGGACATTTAGAATTAAAAAGCTGGAAGTCATTAAGATGGCCTGCTGTTCTCCCCACCTGCATCTTCCAGCCAAACTAATTCCTTTCTGAAAAAGAGTTCACATCATACCTGATAGATTATTCTGGTGATTAACTACATTCACTAGAGCCAAACATCTTGGTGTTTTAAGTTGTTTAGCTTCAAGTTCTAGCATTCAAATCTGGTTTAAACCTTCACTTACTATTTTGAAGACTCATTACCAAATTCGTGGACATTGAGTAGGTCCCCAGAGGAGAAGGAAGTCTTGCAAATGGGAACTGATGTTCCTGAGGGCAAGCTGGGGTAATTGCTGGAAGACCCATGAGGCAATGAGGCAGCCAGGAGCTCAGCATGGGCTGTTTTACCCAGCTTTGAGTGTGTTTCAGATCCACAGACTGTGATTGAGCCACAGCTCTTTTAAGTTTAATATGTTGTGCTCCATGAGATACTTCCTGGCTTTTCAGTTATTCTCATGGTGTCCCTCTGAAACTCCTCTGCTTTATTAATATACTGCTGAGATTATGGGCAGCAATACTGGACACATCATTTCAACAGTGACTGGGGCATTACCAAGAGCATGCATGTTGTAGACTCTGCTCTAATTCAGTATTACAGAGTTCATGCAGCTAGTTTCAGCTGTAGTTTTGCCAGGAGTGCTGCAAGGAGAAGTAAAATTCATGCCTGGGTAATTAGCCATCAGGGTCCCTTCCTACCCAAGTCCTTTTAAGAGGTCCTGACTCTCAGGGTAGGTTGGAGTCCCCTACTCTGTAAGTATGGTCTAGTTTCTCTGTCCTGTAGAGCTGCATTTTCGTATGAGTTCTACTGACATTTATGTCTTGATAATTCAGGATTCAAGTCACTATATTCATGATGAATCATCTTCTTTGTCACATCTGTATCATTATTTTATCTGCAGTTGGTTACTGATGGTTTAGTTTCCTTCCAGGTGACGGATAAAAAATATTTAATAATACAATACAGTAAAGTGAGTCTTATGGGACCTAGTTAGAAGCTTGTCTCTCAGTAACAGTTTGCTGTCTGCCATTGTATTTTGAGTCTCATTAAAATGCAAGGCTTTGATTCATTTACTGCCTGGCCATGTGTCCCTGCCCATGGCAGGGGGTTTGGAACTAGATGATCTTGGGGTCCTTTCCAACCCTAACTATTCTATGATTCTGTGTTAGTGTCCTGTTGTTTGTGTTTCCTTACAAAGTCATTATGTAGCACCAGCTTAAATGTCTTGCAGCTACCCAGGCAGATGATACTGAAACAGTTGTCTTACCAGCAGGATTACCAGTGTCACTCAGTAAGATACTGGACCAGTAGGATATGTTTTTCTTGAGCTGATGTTGATTATAATCCCTTAGCTCCTCTGAGCTGATTCCTATTCCTGTGCTTTCCATCATTTTTTCTGGGATCAGTGTAAGGCTGACTGTATATGTGAGGTAGCATGGGTTGCCCTGTTTGGGATAGTGTATTAGCAAGTATGTTCTGCTAAAATCCTTGAGGTATTTAACAGTGTTCGGGATTTATTGAAAGCCAGTTTTAGTGATTCAAATAGTTCCTTGAACAGCTCTTTAAAAAGTCTTGTGGCAGGTTATCTGGTCCTGCTTTTTTTACAGTGTCTGGTGGTATTACCTGTTGTTTCAAGACCACCGGAGTTGCTGCCGGAGTAAAAAACCGAAATCTTTCCATCTTGTGATTGTTTGGCTTTTTTGGATACAGAAGTGTATTTCATATTTCTCTCATTATTTCAACTGGTTTTATCTTGTAATAGATGAATATCACTAGCAAGCTTCCTTAGTACTTCAGTAAATCTCATCTTTACATTTCTTTGCCATGAAGCTGGTGGTGCACCTATGATTTTTCTGACCTGTTACTTGCAGTTCTTATTTTCTCCTATAGTAGTTCTCTTCAGCTATTTTTTTTTGTTTGTAATACATAGTTGCATTTTTAAATTTTATCTTCTTATGGTTTCATTTGGTTTCTGTCACAGGCAGTTTTCTGAGCAGTCTTGTTGATTGTAGAGCTCTGTCCTTTGTAGCGTACATCTGCTACCCTTTCCAGGTAGGTGATTCGAGACAGTCAGGACGTCTTCACCAGTGGCAGGTCCTGCCTGACCAACCTTGTGGCCTTCTATGATGAAGTTACCGCATCAGTGGACAAACAAAGGGCTATGGATGTTATTTGTCTGAATTTCTGTAAAGCTTTTGACGCAGTTCTTTACAACATCCTTCTGTTTAAATTGGAGAGAGATTTATTTGATCGGTGGACTGTTTGATAGATGAGGAATTGGATGGATGATGGCATCAAGAGGGTAGTGGTCAATGGCATCCTTCAGAGGTCCATATGGGGACCAGTACTGTTTAATATCTTCATTAGTGACATAGTGGGATTGAGTGCACTTTCAGCAATGGCATGAAGTTGAATGGTGCAGTTAACACGCTGGAAGGAAGGGATGCCATCCAGAGGGACTTGGACAAGCCTGAGAAGTGGGCCCAGTGCAAACCTCAGGAGGTTTACCAGGGCCAGGTGCAGGTTCCTGCCTCTGGATTACGGGTGATATTGATACCCTCAGGATCAATACAGGCTGGCAAATGAAGAGATTGAGAGCACCCTGCCTGACAGAGTTGGTTGCCCTTGTGCTGGCAGGAATGGTGCCACCCACAGCTCCCTGATACACAGCAGGAAGTAGGTGGTGATGGGTTATATAGTGCTCATACAGTTGGCAACTCATCCCTAAGAGAAGTGAGGGGCCAGACACTCCGCTGTGAGGTTAGATCTGTTGCCAGAAACCGTAATTTTGGAAAAAAAGTAGTGCTGTTGGGTTTCCTTTCCACATTCAGTAGCACAAGGCGTGGGCGACCTCCAAGTTACTGACTCAGTTGGTGACTCCACGTTGCAAAGCAGTTAGTAGAGGTGTTCTTACCCCACCCAGAGGTCTGAGCCGTCCTATAAAGAAATTTCACTTAACATTAAAAATAGCATAAAGCACATGATGGATCATAATTTATACTAGTAACTGGGACTTAGTAAAAGGACCTTGGAATTAGGAGTATCTGTACTTAAATAATAAGAGTTGATACTCTCATTGAGTATATCCTCTTAATACTAAATTGGAGCTAACTAGCAAGTATCTTCAGGGATATCTTTGAGAGAATGACCAGATATTCAACATTAATCTTCTTTCTGATAGCTATGATGTTATAGCGTGATTTGGGGCTAGTTGTACAAGAAGCTCTGTAGATGAGCTCGTCCAAGCTTTGTTGTACTGCACTGTTTGTTCTGCAACTCCTGATCCTTCCATGTCTATCTCTGTAGTATTCTCTGAGCTCAGCAAGCAGCCACATTTCCCATGCTAAAGCCCATGAAGTTCTTCAGGGCTCTAGGTTTTTAGGAGCTTCCTAGACTACTTTTGGTGAAAAGTAGAGGAAGGAGTTGAAAGCTGAGCACCTCCATGTGTGCATTTCCTGCATGCAGGCAGCACTGGCACTGTCTTCTACTGGCGGAAGAGTTTTCTCTAAAGAGTGGTTTACAATCTCTGTACTTTTCTGTCAGGACCAGGGTGCAAATATTTTTAATTGTAATTCCTGTTACGAAGCAGGAGAGATTGCATGATTTTAATGTGGTTAAAAACTTTCACTTCCTTCTGTCTCTAGCATTTATTTATTACCCACGGTCTTCATCTTAATCGTTTAAAGCTGCGTTGCCTGTGAGTCTATGAATCTTGATTTCTCTGCAATGCACAAAAAATGCAGTTTTCTTTCTGTCTTTTTTCCTGTTACATTTTTACTTCTTGTACAGTTCCTTTTTATTCCTTATTTTTTTCCTTCCCAGAGTGGAAGAGTTGGACCATCCAATCTGCTTTTCTTGAAAATGCCTTGCTTTCATTTCCTGCTCCAGCCAGGGAATGGTTTGGAAAGGCTGTTCCCTGGACTCTTGGCTGAGCAGGAGGAGGCAGCCAGCCGTGATGCTTGCCAGGGACACAGGAGTGCTTCCTGGCAGAGGTGGGGCAAGAGGAGCAGCGCTGGTGCTGCCGTGGGACTCGCTTTCATCTCCTCCACTCTCTGCAAGGCACTCTTGATATTTCCTGACTGCTTTTAGATCTCCCAGTCAGAATAGCTGAGCAGGGAGGCCACTCATTGGAGAGAAAAAAGGAAAAGAGCGACTTGCTTTTAAAAATAGTGGTAGGTTAAAAATACTAACCTCTGCTGGGCAATCCAGTGCAAGTCTCTGTGTTTGCAGTTTTGAATACCCAGTAGGGGAAGATGGGTGCTCCTGTGTGCCTGGCCACATCACTATTACCTTGTATGAATCCCTGTTTTTTGGTCTAGTTCTGATTCTTCTGTTAGGAATAAGATCTAGGTCTATGGTTTATCCTGTTCCATTATATTTAGCGTATCCAGAGGAGGGCCATGAGGATGATAAGAGGCTGGAGGAGCTCCCATATGAAGACAGGCTGAGAAAATTGGGGCTGCTCGGCCTGGAGAAGATAAGCTGCATGGAGACCTCAGGGCAGCCTTACAGTATCTGAAGGGGGCCTACAAGACTGCTGGAGAGGGGCTCTTCACCAGGGACTGTAGTGATAGGACGAGGGGTGGTGGGTTTAAACTGAAACAGTGGAAGTTCAGGTAAGATATAAGGAAGAAGCTCTTCACTGTGAGGGTGGTGAGGTACTGGAAGAGATTGCCCGGAGAAGTGGTAAACGCTCCATCACTGGTGGTGGTCAGGGCCGGGTTGGACAGTGCCTTGAGTGACATGGTCTAGTGTGAGGCGCACCTGCCCATGGCAGGGGGTTGGAACTGGATGAGCTTTAAGGTTGCTTCCAACCCAAACCGTTCTGTGATTCTATGATTTAGGATAGGATGCACACTGTAATGTTGATTCCTGTAGCCTTTTTCTTTTTAATTATTATTATAATTTTCTCTTTTTTCCTCTTTTTTTCATTGCTCTGGGTACTGTTTCTGTTTGTGGATTTGGTTTTGGAGATCTGAGCATTGCGAAAGTACTAAGCCCTATTGCTGAGATGAAGTTTTGGGCAGGAGGAGTGTTTTAGTATTGCATTCTGGCTCTGGGGACCTGCAGGCAAGTTGCTATCAGCAACTTGTTTGTGCAGTATTCTTTGAAATGAAATTTTGCAGGTTTCTTGGTAAAATCTAACTAAATGTAATTCCTTGGTCTCCGCTGTTGGGACTGTTACCAGAAATTCATGAGTGAGAAGACTTGACTTCTAAGCCTTGAAGATGCAGTTTGGGAGCATCTATCCTTGTTCGTGGTTTCATCAGAGACATGTTTCGGAAGAGGTCCCAGTGTGAAAATTACTGTCGTGGAGAAGGCTTTCTGTTGTTTGCCTCCAAGAATGACATGCCAGAATCTGTCATGGTGCCTTCAGAAGTGGTACATTTCACTGTATGTGACTGGTTCAGCTTTTACTATGAACCTTGAATGAAGTCAGCAAATGATGAGGGGTCCCTGGCTTGGCCTAAAGACACAGCTGCCTGAATCACCGGTGACAAAAGGTGACTCATCTGAGGAGCTGATTGCTGCACATGCATCAACAAGTGATGGGAAACCTCAAAGCAATATGAAGCCTCAGTGTCATGATGAATCTTCTCTCATCCTCCCATGCAGTTTTCCAAAGTGGAAGAAATAATTCATTTGGTAAATGGAAGAGGCTTTGTTTTATGTGCTTTTGCAAAAGCCTGGCTGTAGTGAAACGAGCTTTACAAACTTCTAGTTTGGATTGTTGCAATTCATGCTCCTCAGGTTAAACACAAAATTTGCTGGTGGCTGACTTGGCTAAAAGCAGGAAATAGTACCAAGAGCAAATACATCCCATGTGCTATACAAATGGCATTTGCTCCTTCAGAGTCTTTGTGGTAAGAATTCATGTTTCTGACTGGAAGTTAGAAAGCCTGTGAGAGGCTGGGATCCTTTTGCCTTATAGGCTTTGTCAACCTTAAATAAATACCAAAATACCCTTCTTGCTTTTAGCATTATGGAGCATTTTGGGTACTGAGAGCTAAACAGGTAGGCATGAGCACTCCTAATTCAAGAGCACTGGCAGCTATTCTGTGTTGTTTACAACTTTTTAATCCCTTTTGACAAGGAACTCTAAACTTATTGGTGTCACCAAAGAAAAAAATCAATGTGAAAGCAGTCTTTTTCTGTGCTGGAAAAAATAAGAAAGCAGAAAGTTCACTCTGGATAGTCCTTCCTGCCACCTCTTTTCATCTTATTGAGAGGTGCTAAGTAAAACATCCATGGGTAGGAACAGTCCAGTTGGGGAGGCTGTAACTGCCTGCGTTTAGTGAGTCAGGGCTCTTCACAGCTCCCATAACAGAGATCCTTTTCTTTGCTCCCATTCTGGTTCTGCTAGTGCATCAGCCAACTTTCACCCCGTATTGCAGCTGCTGACAGAAAGGTTTTCTGATGTGTGGGGCCAAGGGCCAACCACAATTTGTCCATGTATTTACAGGGATCATTTCACTCCAGTAGAAGTGCAGCCAAATATTTCTTGATAGAGACATGCTGCATCCATCTAACAACACTATCCAACTGAGACATTGTGAAGAATGCTATAATACTTGTATTACAGTAGTTGCTCAAACCCCAGTGAGAGATCAAGACCCTGTTGCATGAGGCGCTGTTGATCTTGCAGTACTTCTCCCAGCCCTACAGACCTTCATGTCTAAGATGACAAGTCAGATAATGATGCTCCGTGGTGTAATCGGTTACGCTGCAAAAGGCATATTTGCTCAAAACCAGAGACTTCCATGTGATCTTAAATATTTCTTCATGTGACAGTGTTCATTATTTTGCTGCTGCGCTAGTCCAGAATGCTTATCTAGGAAGTGATCATACAGTGAGAGTTGGAGGAAACTTCATGTGTCATTCAGTCCTATTGGTGGTTTGTTTTTTTTTTTGGTTTTCAGGGCCAGACATTAATCTTGGCCTTATAGCCCCAATAACTACAATTTCTCATGAGCAGCATGGTGAGTCTGAAAAGAGAAATTAAGAGTCAAGAGGATATTTTCCCAGAAGATTACAACAGTTATAACTGGAGGTCAAACTTTTGGCTTCAGCTGTTGGACTGTTTTGCTTTAAACTTGAAATGCACATCAGTGAAAGCAGCAAGTTCAAAGTTTAGCATGAAATAATGCCAAAGACTAAGGGGAAAAAAAAAAAAGGCAGCATATCATAGTAATTTTACTAAAACTTTGCAATCAGTCTTCACACTGGATATAACTTTTCAAGCAATTACAAGCAATCCCAAGATAATGCAGTGGAGGAAAGCAGTGTACAACCTAGCGTCTTAGTTTGGGGAATTTAATACCACAGAATGGAATATCAGTTATAATTATTTACTGTGTTGTTTTAAGCATGGACTTAAGGTTAATACCACAGAGAATTTACTCATTATACATGCATTATTACACATCTCAAGTATCCTGGTATAAATTCCTTTAATACAGGGCTTATCTCTCTAACGTAAGGAGCTGTTATGATTTATTAGCTAGTTGCAGTATCGTTGCAGCAGACTTCCAAGTCATCCAGTTATCACAGAAGAGACATGGAGCTGGAGGGACTTCCAAGAGGCTGCTGCTTTGGTTCTGCATTAAAAGAGAGTGTAGACTGTAGCTGTGATATTCCAGATAGGTATTTGTGTAACCTTAAAGGCTTCCAGTCACCATCACAGCCTCTCTGTGCAATCTATTCTAGTGCATCATTGTTATCCTTGATGGTTTTCGTGGTGTCTAGCGCAAACTTTCATTGCTGCAGCTCAGAATTACTCATGATTTATCCATCACAGAACCATAGAATCATCATGGACATGGAAAATGGGTCATTCCCCTGCTTTTTGTGGTGGCTATTTACATACCTGAAGGCTGTTTTTACGTAACACCTTAGTAGTCATTTTTGTCTGAGCAAACCAAATTTACTCATTAGCCTGTGTTTTATAGCTGTGTAGTAATCTCATTCTTCTGCAGCACCTAGTTGCAGAGATGCTTCTATTTTAACCAGAAACCTCTGGTAACTGCTTTCTCAGGGCAGTTTTCTAGTCTTGTAGCCTCCCTACTGTATGTTTTTTGTCTAGACCACATCTCCTTCATTTGCTGCTGGGCATGTCACTGTCCAAACTCACTGAATTCAAGATAAATGTCACCTGTGGTTTCTCCTCTATTTGCAAAGCTTGTTATCCAGTCCTGAAGGCACTTCAGGTTGTTTGGATGCTAATTGCTTCTGACAAGTCCATGTGGGCTGTTACTCAACTCCTTGTTTTCTTCCAGGTGCTAACAAATAGTTTGGTTGAATTTTTTTCCACTCTTTTTCTGTCTTTAATTCCTTACTACTACTTATTCTCCTCTTACACTCCCCTCTTTTTTTAATAGGTAGTATAGGTTAGATCCTATTCCAATCTTCTGCTACTATGTGCTTGACACTATATTTAAAACTATTTTTTCTCATATACAAGTGTTACTGCTATGAGAAGCAATAAGGAACAGTAAAGTAGGTAAGAAATAATGTATTTTGTGGCAGCTCTTTTTCAGAAGTTTAGGTAAGTGTAGAAAACTCTGCAGATGTCCACAGTTCTCTGCATCCAATACTGTGTATTAGACCCACTTTGCTTGTAAAAGAATGGAGGGAAGGACTGAATGCTTCTGTGCCTCTAACCATGGCTTATATTTGGGGTTTTTTTACATTGTGCTATGGCTGTTGTTTACCACATGGTCAATGAATTTGTTTGTAGCTTGCGATGTACTTGGGAGAAGTGGGACAGACCTTGGGAATCCATTCTTTGGAAATATATTGCAAACAGCAAACTGAGTTGCCAACTCTGTGTGAAAATCACCTGACAAATTTCAACAGGGTCATGATCATACCTTAATTGCTGTTTTAAAAACCAATCCAAGGGATCAGGAGTAGAATTCTCTATTATCTTTTACTCAGGAGTCTCTACACATGCCTACAGGAGGCAATCAAATGAGAAGACTCAGCTCTGACCCTCCCCATTTTGCATTATTGTTGTTCCTTTTTTTCAGATGGAATTTCAAAACATGAATGCTATGCAAAGAATGGAGAAATGACTTCTAAGCATTTTCTCTCAGACCTCTGTTTTGAAATAACCAAATGAATTCAGAAGTAACTTTTTCATACTCTTTTCAAGAAATCAAAACAAAGCTGTATCATTGGCTAGGTTTGCTATTCCAGAGCATACAATTGATATTTATGAGAAACATAATATTCTGGGGTTTTCGGCTTTATTTCTTTGGATGGGGACTACTTGAGTTTTATGCCAGCATCGTCCAGGTCTCTAGGACAATGGTGCTTCATCTCCCTCTGACTATTAGTGATTTCCGAGCATGATGTTTTCCGGTAGCCTGTATCTGATCCCATGGATTATGTTACTTTGCACATGAGCTCATCTTTTTTACCTTTCCTTTCCTTTTGCTTCAAGTCTAAGTGGCTCCCTTGCTGTATCCACATGTCCTTCCCTCCACCTTTGGGATAGATGGCAAGGGAGAAGGGGGCATTGTGTGTTTGCTTCTGGCAAGCAGTGCAAGTTTAACCCCAGGAGTAGTTTATCATACATAGGTGCTGTTCACCTAATCATTAGATCAGCACTATGGTAACCTACTTTCAGAATGAGCTATATGCGCATGAACTGGATTCTTAGCTACCAAAACTTGAAGCTGTTGTGTCCACTGAAGGAACACCTGCCCTGATTAATTCCAGTTGAGCTGAGGGCATAGTCTGCTTCTGATGTGCTTTCATTGTATTTCTTCTAATTCCTTTTTGAAGTCAACTGCAATATTTAATGGGATATTTAATCTCCCCAAAATTTGCTGGTGTTTCTGTGTGAGAAGTGACTGAGTAGTCCTTTCTAAACAGTATAATTAAGAGCTTAGCTTTACACATGGTGGGGTAAAAGGGGAGGTTACAAAGGATCTGCTTGGCAAGTGGTCTGTTCTCCCACCATTGCTGGTGTGTCATTTTCCTTTAGTCTACTTTTAAAGGTCAAGTGTAGAAGTTTTTGGAAGTTGCACTATTTTAGAGGCCATGTGGTTTATTGGTTTAAAATAGACACTTAACTGCCAGCTACAGTTAGATGACCTATGGAACCACGTCAAAACAAAGAGAAACTACCCTGACTATCAGAGTCTAAAAAATATGCTAATTAATTGGAGGGTGGGGTGGGTGTGCTTTTTTCAGTACTTCGTGTCACTCTGGTCCACTCAATTGTCTTCTCAATTTTGATCATTCTGAGGCCAGGAGTGCCTAAAAAAGTAACACAGCAGTTCTGTAAGTTCTGTTAGTGAGCAGAGTGTACTCTGATGTAATGATATTACTGCCTTGAAAATTACTGGTTGATTTTTGCCCCGTTCTATTTTGACCTGTTACATTCGTCCAGCTATTCAGTCTTTGTTCTCCTACATCAGACTCCGGAGCCTTGCAGTGAAACCATTTTTTGGCTCTCAGTCATATTAATACTTGCATTTACTTCATAATATGTTTTTATGCTTTCTAGGCTCCATAATGCTTTTGTGTATGTAAAATAACCTACTGTTGTGTAAATTTGAAAATGGCAAAGAATTGTTCTTTCTTATTTGGCCTAACTGTAAGGTGGTTAGCTGGTGTCCCATACTTCTCATTTGAATCTGTGATCCTGTAGTGTTAGTGTTTGTGTGTCAAATACACAAAACCAGAAAAAAAGCATCATTATAGATGTAATTTACACCTGTATTTTGAAGACACCTCCATTGTGAATTCTGAAGTTCCACCTCTGAGGTGTGGAGCTTTTCCTTTTGGAAGCAGGTCAGACTGGGGTTGGGTAGATCTAGAACAGTCCTCAAGCATGCTGTGTTGTGTGTAGATATGTACAATATTTCACTGTCACGTGTTCTTTTCTGTCAGTGTTTAGAAGGACCCTGACACCAGGGTGTACAACCATTACTTCAAACAAAACACCCAACTCAACAAACTCTCTGGGCAGTTCCCAGTTTCACAACCTATTTTCCAGTGTGATGTTCCTTCTGAATATGGTTCTTAAGAAGCTTGAATATCCTTTGTAGTTTGTGCCAATGTCATTTGACTGAAGTAGTAAAGACTATTCTTGGAGCCCTACTTCTGTAGGCACAGGTCAGCTTAATACCTCCAAAGCCCTACCAGTAGGAAGTATGACTAATAATGCATGTAGAGAAGAATAATTTAAACTTGCTGTGAAGAGCCACCGTAGTTTTCATGCTCCTTTGAACTAATATGCTTTCAGATCATTCTTTAGGTTATTATAAGCAGCCATTGATGTATTCCTAGTCTGTTTTGATCTTTAAGAAATGCAGGCATTGACTCTGTAATTGCTATTCATATTCATTATCGCAGTCATGCTGTTGTATGATGCAATTGGTGGAGCTCTTTCACTGAATGTGATCTCTGTCTTGAGTCTGTGTTATTTTTGGATCCTTCTGAATCATAAATGGTTAGAACATCTTTTTTGAATATTTAGTTGGATATCATCGTGTTAGCCTGGAATACATATTCTTCTATATTTTTGGTTTCTTCATGTGCATATATGTGTGTATATGCATGCCTCTTTCTCTAGTGAATTTTATCTTAAACATTGATACCTGACCAAAAAAGCACAAAGTAAGTTGCTTGCAAATATGAAGCCAATTTTTTTTGCAATTATTGCAAAAATCGTAAAACAAAAGAGATGAAACTTCAGGTAGAGGTGAAGCATTTAAACTGATAGAAAATTAGCATCAGAAGTAGCAGGCAAAAAGTCATCTGTTGTTAAGCTCAGGTGTAGTTCCATTGTCTTTGCAGTACTATGAGCCTACTCAAGGTGTGTGTCTGAACCCCTGTCACTCCGGGAGTGCAGAGCTGGCCTGTGCCACGGTTCTGTTATGTCCCATCAGTGTGTGATGAGACTCACCAATAAAAAGGAATCTGAAATTCAGTCTTAGTGATGTGTATCTAAAAGCCAGTCCTCTTCAGATGAATCTGAAGCAAGTGGCCATACTTGGGGTGATGTATGTTCATAGTGTCTCAAGGAAAGACGTTTATCTTGCACTTTGGAAAGTCCAACTGGATCCATCTAGCTGTTTTATTTGGACACAGAACTATTCTAGCCTTGTAAACCTGAATGCTCAGCTAGGAATAGCACAGACAAGAACTGAGTGCCCACGATGGTATGAACTTGTGCCATTTCCTCATGTGTTAACTTGTCATAAGGAGAAGTCTCACTATTAACAGTTGAGTGTCTGGAATGCACTGTGTTGCTTTGTGTATTGCAAAAAGAAGCACGTACCTGCAGCAGCAGTCGTGAACTGTACCATTCCCTGTTTTCCTTATTCCCTACCTCTCCTCTTCCACTGCAGACACTGGAAGGTTAACATATAAAAAGCGCATATATTGAAACAAAAAACTTAATCCTTTTTCAATCTGTATATAATTTTACTCCAGACAAGACAACTTTCCAGATTTACATTAACCAATATTTGAAATTGGATGGTTTTAAGACTCAGAAAGCTGTCTAGGACATCTTGCTATTTAGCCTAAAACATTTCAGAAAAACAATTTTTTCTTCATTTTTTTTTCCTTCTTACTATTATTTTTTAAGAATATCAGAAGTAGCAAAGTTTTGTAATAATAATATATCAGAACTTGAAAAACTCAAACTCTTCACTATGGTTTTTTTTTGGCAATACATTTTAAAAAACCTATTGATTTATTTAAAATCTTATCACTGTTCTGGGGCAAGCTGGGGAGGCTCTCTCTTGCTCACAACAGCATTATTTACTTGATCTTAATGTGCTTGGACCAATAAAGTTTGGAGGTCACAGTTCAGATCAGACTGGAAAAGAGTGGGTTTGGCTGTTGGAGTAAGTCACTTCTAATTGTCAGTATCTAGAATATTTCTAGCATTGGGTTAAAAAAGAAAAGTTCAACTGGAACAGCAGTGTCTGGGAATCAGTAGTCTTCCTATTGTCTGGGGTCAGACACTAGTCTGCGTCAGTGCTGAGTATTGGTTCCTTTTCGGGTTCAAAGGGATTTTGCTTGTTTCTACTTTGTAGTTTGAGAGGTAAAACCTACATTTTGGTCCAGGGCAGCGCAGTTCCAGTTCTGGTATCAAGGAGAAGCTGAGGTTTGATAATTAGTTAACAATATTCTGTTTCTCTCACATCTGATGTTGAGCTGTCATCTATGTTTCCTTGTCCGTCTTTCCTTCACAACAGAAGGTGGGAATCTTTTTGCCTTTGCCTGCCACTGGCAGACAACAGCAAGATACTGTTTTCTACACGCATGGCAATCTCTCTTTATCTGCCAGTATAAGGAGGAGAGTGGGCTTTCATGCTTCTGAGGATTAGGTTAGCAAGGCACAACTTTGGGCCTTAAGGTATGCGAGCATCATGTAGCCTATATGTAATTAGTAAATTTGTATTTACTTTAAAGTTTCTGTCACAGAATGAGATACTTTTGTTATTAAGACCTCCTCTCTCAGAAACAATCAGACACTTCTATGCTCCATGTACTGTGTAGGTGTCATATTTGGGTCTTTGCCTCTTTTACAGACACTACTTATTCAACAGTGTTACAGCTTCAGCCCATTTGAGTGGGCAGTTCTGTAACTTGCAATAAGAGGAAAATCCATTTATGTGTACTTACAGTGCCACGGAAAGTTCTGAGACCACTGACTGCTCTGGAATGAGAAAGATGGGTTTATTTCTAGCCTGCATTTGAATCCTACAGTGTATTACCATTTTTCCCCATCCTGATCTTTAAATGCTTCTTGAACAAGTCAGTGCGTCTCACTTCAGAAGTCTTTGCGATGTAGTTGGCTCTACCATTCAGAACTAAAAACGTATTGTTACATAGGCATGGCCAGACATTGTGTTCACATGGAAGAGAAGTTTTAAAGCTGAAAATCCTGTCTCTTCCTAACTTCTTGTGCTTGACATGAAGCATCTAATCCATGCAGTTAAATTAGCAGGAGCAAACATTAAATTCAGATGAGCTCTTCCAGCCTTAGGGGCTCTAGCAGTTCTGAACAGAGCACGTGGAAGTTGGCAGTTGTCAAGACTGAGCCTGTATGGACACAGCCCTAAGTTAGCAGGTGAGAAATGCTTGGAGTTTCCCTTCCCAGGCCATGCTGTGTGATGCCATGCAATAATGCTTTATTATAAAGGGAATTTGAACTTGTTTCTTTATGACTCTTATTCTTCAATATCAGCAGTATGCAAGGAAAAAGTGAGGGAAATGCATCCTCTTCTGCCTTCGTAGCTGTGGATGATAGCTTTGAGTAGATGCTTTCATCTTCATCCAGAAGATGGCTTCCCTAGTTCATTCAGTGGTTGGACTACTTATGTGTAAGCAGGACAGTGGTCAAATGTGTGCCAGACCCTCCATCTAGGGAAGGCCTTCTGCTGGCTCTCAGTGCTGTTCTGTAAACCTTGTTATGAAATGTCAGGGCTTTGTATGCATTGGTCCTTGCTGTTGTGCAGATGGTAATGTCATAGGGAAGTTCCTACAGGAGGACAAAACATGACAAACCAGCCTTTATCATCTTTCTCTTGTCTTTTGCTTATGAAGGATGATAAAAAAAGATTTATTTGAGACACTGTGCTTTTTGGGGGCTCTAAAAAGGCAAGTAGCTCTTGTCTCTTCCCTTAGGAAAGCATTTCTTTTACCATTTTGTTTGGTAAATGATGTTTATGCAGTCCTGGGATTTAATATCTTTATTTGAATTGAATAAAGCCAGTTGAATACTGCTTGGCACTAAGCAACAAAGTACGTATGTTGAGATGCCAAGAAGAGACTCTGCTGGGCTCTAGATGCTTCGCATTCCAGACCTGTTACCTTGTAAGTGTAATATTTACCGCATTTCAGTCCAGCTGGAGATGAAGAGCAGGCCTGTGAAGGAGAGGAGAGTTGGAGAGATTTTAAGCTGGAGGAAATAAATCTTGAATGAGCTGGTAGAGCAAGCTAAATTTTTCCTGGGTAACTGACACATGAAGACATGTAAAGAACAATCACTCATATGTCCAGTTTATTCAGGCTGAAATCAGCATGCATGGCAGTAAAGGAAAAACAGAGAAAGGAAGGGGGGAAAAATAGAAAGGTCTACTCCACCCATGGATGAAAAGCCTCTGTGAACATGAATGAATTCTTACAAGGGCACAGGAGCAGTTTTAACTGTTTTATTCCTGTGCACGCTTTGCTTTTGTACCCAGATGTCTTTTGTACCCAGAGGACTTTTCATTTAGAGGTTGTGGTCGTGGTTCAATCAGTGCTTGAAATCTTGTTTACAAACAGAGCTGGTAAATGAGCAAATTGGAATGCCTGGAACTCCTAAACATTTTTTATCTGTGCAAATCATAAAATCCAATGCCTGAGAAGAAACCAGGAAGCTTTGCAAAATCATCCCAATATTGCATGTTTCAGTCCCATGTGAGTGCTGCGGGAGAATGATTTCAGATTCATGTCTACCAAACTGACATATCAGGGAGAAGCTGGATCCAGTTCAGTTGGACTTTATTGGATTATTCCTTTATAGCTGAAAAAAAATGCTACAATTCCAAATATGATGTGTGACAATTGTGCAGATTCCTTAATCACGTTTTCCATTCATTTATGTAGTAATTAAAACCATAGACCTGGAAACTATTTTCACAGGCAGAGGCCTTTCATTTGCAGAGGACCATTTTGTATATTTTGTATATTTTGTATTTTTGTGACTTTCTTCCAGAAGGGAGTGAAACTTGATGGTGTTCATTATGAATCTGTGCATTGGCTTGGTTTCTTACAAGTTGCATGTTACTCTACTGTACCCATGACAGTGTAATTGGGAGGGTATTTCATTTTATTCTCCTTTAGAGGGCACCACAAAATGCTCTAATGAAAGATAATAATAACCTTAAAGAGGAAGGAGAGTTTTAAGGGACTTATTGAAGAGGGGAAATGGCCGAGTGGTTTTAAGGAATGAAATGGTGGGAGAGCTCCAAGTGAGGTGAGGCAGCAAAAGTAAAAGAGCTACCACCAACTGTGATGAATAATAGATGTGTGCTTAAAAGCTGTGGTCACGGGGCTGTCTAAGTATGCAGATGGAGGGAGGAGAAGCATAGTTTACTGTTTGTTAGGAAACAGCAGTTCAAAGATTCATCACCGTATGTGTCATAGTCTGCAGCCATAGGTAACAGGCAGCACTTTGTGCTCCGGACCTATGGCAGTAGGACGCTACCCCTTCAAGGTCCGTGTTAACGGGAAAGCAACTTAGGACATGGTTTATGGTATACTCTCATCTGTGATGGGGCATAGACTGCTGCCCTACTGGGTTTAGTGGGATGTGCTGCTTAATTTGATTCCTGTGCAAGGGATCTATGTTATCCAACTTCTACCAGTTAAAACTGTATTCCCGATTTTACAAAGCAAATTTCGGGGGAATACTGCATG
Organism: Myiopsitta monachus; assembly: GCA_017639245.1. Taxonomy (NCBI): domain Eukaryota; kingdom Metazoa; phylum Chordata; class Aves; order Psittaciformes; family Psittacidae; genus Myiopsitta; species Myiopsitta monachus. The sequence goes on from CM029925.1 coordinate 55,346,408, forward strand.
GCTCTGTCTAGACTGGAGTTCAGTTGCTCTACAGATGTGAGGTGCCTGAAGGATTTGGTCCTGTTAGCTCTTCTCAGGCTGAAGACCTTCATGAGGGCTGGATTCATCCCATCCTGCCCGCTAGGGACTTTGGGCAGGAAGGTGTTTAAGCACATGGCTGTGGAGGAAAGCTAATAGGATGACTTAGATGGGGCTTGTGTTTAAAGAGAAACCAATGCCTATGCTCTTTCTCTGAAGCAGAGTGGTAGGCTTCTTGCCTGGTTATTCTGTTACATATTCAGAATGATTTTACCACTTACCTCACATACATTCACTTCCAGTTGGTTGAACCACCCTGCAGATGAATAAGAGGGGGAAACAAAACATCTGACTTGAAAACAAGAGAAATGAAACTTGGATTATTCTGTGCGAAGGTAGAGACACACATAAACACAGCAGAATGAACAGCTTAAGCTGAGTTGTGAAATAGCCTGGGAATGTCCTTTCCCTGCCATTTCCTTGATTTCAACACCACTGAGTTTGTCATGTATGACGGCTTTGTGGTTGTTGTGACACTGTTGGAGAAAATTGGATTTGGGGAAAGTTTTCTTAGTTCTTTAAATAATTCAAAATGTTTTCCAGTTGTGTGTTTCTTTCTCCAGTGCAGCTTTGCTCTGTAAAGCTCTTGTAAAGTAGATTTTTGCATAGAGTTATGTCATGTTGATGGTATATAATCCTTAGGACATATACAAGGGATTTCCAGCCATCCACTTGGCTTTCATAATACTTGTGACTAGAAGCCCTTCCCCACAGAAGATGAAAATGCAGATGCATATTCACAGGTTTAAAACACAGCTCAAGTCATCCAGCACTAAAGGCACAAGTCAGAGCCTGTGATGAGTGTGTTTGCTGTCTAAGTGGATGCTGTACTGAACTGATGCTTAGTGAATGGCCTAGTTTTACAGATATGGACATATGGGTAACCACAGCTTACCTTAAAAGAAGCTGTCAGTGCAAGTGAAATTCAAGAGAAAAGAACCAGGAAGAGGGAAGATTTTAAGCATAAATAAATATACATAGAGTTCCCCAAAGGCATGCACATACACCTAACCTTACACCTAACCTGCTTTGAGATGAATCATAGAATAGTTAAGAAAAGGTAGAATGTTTTCTTAGATAAAAACTATCCTTAGGTTACTTAGGGTTTTGGGGTATGATGGCTGCTTAAGGGTTTTTAGGCACTGCAGTCAACAACCATATGTCTCTGTGTAAAGCAGCATGATATACAAGTGATACAGCTGGACTTGTTATCACGTCTGATTCCTCAGCCCACTAGTGGAGAGCCTTCCTGTTAACAGATTGTTTGAAAAGATACCACTTCTAGCATTTAACTAGAAGAAGGTTGGGAAACCATAGATAGAATCCCAGACTGGTTTGGTTGGAAGGGACCTTAGAGCTCATCCAGTTCTAACCCTCTGCCAGGGGCAGGGACGCCTTCCACTAGACCAGGGTGCTCCAAGCCCTATCCAGCCTGGCCATGAACACTGGCAGGGATGGAGCAACCTCTTCCAATGAAAAAGAAAAAAGGTCTTTGTTACAAGGAAAACTGTCAGACTTGTGAATGGTGGAAGGTTGATCTGTTTTAAGTCACTGAGTTTAAGTTAGTTCACTTTCAAAATTCAGCTAAACAGTGCCAGCAAGTCAGGTCTTTGCCATTGAGAAAGGTTTGTGGTCATTTTTAACTTTTTGCCCCTCCCCACCCTTTTTTTTAATAGGAGATAGGCAATTGTACTTGCAGTTCTTGCTTATGATTCCTAGCTGAAAGAGGAGCAGCCCTTCATGGAGAGAGATGAAAGACACTAGGAGTACTTTTCTTGCATTCCAGTGTAAGCAGAATAGCAAAGTACATACCTGAGAAGCTTCCAAACACAACACACATCTATTTACATATTTGATTTCAGTGGTGATACATGATAACCTGGGATTTCATTCAGAGGATCCTGGTGGGGATTTGAAAGGAGTTCTTCCCTGAATGTTCACAAAATAACTGCTGAAAGCTGAAGGACCTTTTGTTGGCAGTCTGAAGTCGTAGGGAACAGGAGGCAGAGAGGCTAGAGACAGTTTTCTTGTGCTGAAAATCCTTTCTGTGCTTACAAGTGTCAGGGGTAAATTCCTGGCCCTTTTGAAAGTGATGGGAATGTTTTGTCAGTGACTTCACTCGGTTTCGGAGAGGCTTTGGTAACTCTGTAACTTGTTCTAATGCCTGTCAACGGGTGCAGCAGCTTTCCTGTTAGCTTGTCATGCATCTTCCAAGCAGAAGGGGATCTGTCAGCTCCTCTGGGAAATGCATAGACACGAGCTTGCTACGATGGTATTTGACCTGGGAGCAAGGGATGCATTGTAGGTGTTTTCTTTCTCACTATTAAAGCTATAGTGTTGCATAAGCAGCAGTGAGATTATAGGGGGATTATGTTTGAGAGAGTGAGCTGTTGTTGCGTTTCTTTACCCTGTATGTTTAAACCTGACACAAGATTAACATTTCTTTGTTGAGAAACAAAGATGGGTTGTGTTTACATTCCCACTTGGCTCCTCCGAATGACGGTGATGTGTAAACAGGACTTTGAGGAGAGGAGAGTTGAGGTCAGGTCTTTCAGGCTTTCTAAAATGCTAAATGATTAGTGTGTGCTTAAAGATGGTCCAGAGTGGAAAATTCAGCATTTGCTGCTCTCCAGAATACTCCCAAGTAATTAGGTTACCCCAGTTAAGCATTGCTCAATAGCTCAAAACTTAGACCTGAAAATAGCTCTCATGTGATGCATTCAGTGGTGTTCGTGTTACCCAACCTCTGCATTTCAGCATGGATGAGAGAAAACAAGCCAACGGCCTGGAAAGCTTTAAAGGCAAAGCAGAGAGGAGGGTCTGGTGAGTTCATGTAAAGGAATTTTACTTCTGGAGATTCATATTAAAGCAATATTAAAGGCAGGGTCAGAAAGTATCTGCTGCCTGAGAGTGACTTGTAGATGTTGCTATGTGAGGTGCTGGTTTATCCCAGTTTCCAGCTACTCCAGCTTTTGCAAATAGGCAAATAGCCTTCCTTGCTGGGGGAGAAAGGTCAGGCACAGGGCTGTGCTATATGTGCTGCTTTGTCCCCAGAGGGGCTATCCCCTGTGAGGGACCCCACTCTCCTTGTTAAGAACTGGGAGTATTTGGCAGTGGTCATACCAAGTCTGCCTGGGTTGGAGTTTTGGGTTTGTTTTCCTGAAAGGGACAGGACAGAGGTTTCAGTGATTTCAGCTGGCTTTTGATCCTGCTCCAGCTTCAGAGGTTTGAATCCAGCCAGTTGATTGTAGGTTCGGTACTCAGTCTGACTCTTCTATAAGTTAATACTCAGTTTTGTTTATAGTAGAAGTAGTCTTGTGGACAGTATTTGCTTTTCTTGTTGCAGAAGAAAAGTGTGCTTTCTTAGAAGAATTTGGTCTTGTTCATCAGAAAGTGCTCTCAAGACAGGAAAGTTTGTAAGGGACCAGGGTTGCGTCTTGTAATTGCCTCAGGACTGCCCTGTGACTGTAGAATATTAATAACACAAGTTTTTGCAGTCTCTCTGCAGGTTTATCTTAGCCTACATTTGAGGATGTAAACTCACACGTGCAGTCTAGTAGGCTGTACCTTCAGGTATTTTCCTGTATGTTTCACAAGTGTTTCTTTTTTGTGTGGATCACCCTGCATAGGCAACTGATTTCTTCCAAAATAAATTGTGTAGCTTCTTTGGAAGGACTTCTCTGAAGTACTTCTTAAGTATCTTCCTTGCAAATGACCAGTGGTGGGGGACAGGGGAGGGAGGTGTAGAGGGAAGGTTAGACTAGCATGGCAGTACACTGCAGGGCTTACAGCCTCCCCCTGAAGAGGATTATTCCATGAACATTGATTTTTGATCGCAGGCTGGTCTGTTCTTGTTGTCTCTGCTCTCACAGCACGTCACTTTTGTGAGGTATTTGTTCTTTAATGGTCCAGTCAAGGAAAACACAGGAGCTGATCCCACTGACACCCAGCACAGACCAGTGGACCAGTCCATACATCTAACTGTATGGACTAGTTAGATGAAGGCTGGAGAAGCTGAGAGAGTTGGGGCTGTTCATCCTGGAGAAGAGAAGACTCCAGGGAGACCTTAGGGCAGCTCCCGGTGCTGAAAGGGGGCCTGTAGGATGGGGAAAGACTTTTTAGCAGGGCCTGTTAAGATAAGACAAGGGGTGATGATTTTAAACTAAAAGAAGGGATATTCAGGCTGGATGTGAGGAAAAACTTCTTTACAATGAAGGTCGTAAAACACTGGAACAGGCTGTCCAGAGGAGTGGTAGATGTATGTGGCTACCTTCCAGCTCACACAGACTGACAGATTTTGCTTCGTGTTTTTGGGCAAGGTGAGCTAAGGAGGAGTGAAGATTTCAGGTGAAGGCTTTCTCTAAGTGTCAGCAGTCATGGCTGGCAAAGAGATCCAGCTCCATTGCAGTCCCAAAACCGAAAACTGATTTTCGAAAGATCACCAAACTGGGCCCTTTGAAAATCAGTCCAGACCCATCCATTTGGAAGCTTCATTCTGGGACATTTAGGAAAACTAAAAAAAAATAAGGCATCAACAAAAATGCCTTGAAATACTGGGTGCTAAACACTTGGAAACTAGTCTAGTCTTTAAAGCCTGTTTAAAGCACAGGAGAGGTTAATCACTTCCTGCTTGCTTCCTGCACATGAGCGTTCATAGCATGGTCTGGGAAGGGAAGATGGGTCTTTCTGTGGGAGCCTGCACCCATGTTACCTCTCCGTCCCCTTGCAGCAGTAGTGTGTGAGGCAGCAATGCCTCTCTGTCATTCCCAGGAGAATGACGCTGTGAACTTTGTCTGAGGCTCTTGGTCATCTTCACAGATAAAGCAGGATGCTCCTGCAGTTTTTCTCTTTGGTATTAAATTTGACTTCCCTTTGCCTTCTGGGTGATGGAGCAGTTGCAAACCTTTGTCAGGAAGAGTTCATTCTGGGGTATCTGTCATAGCTCCCATAGTCTTTTTGGTCGTTGATGTTGCATCTCATAGGAGGTGAACAAACATACATGGCACCCATAGGAGAGGGGGGAGAGAAGAAGCCATAGGTGATTGTTCAAAATATTCTGTCTTCCTTCTTTATAGCTGGTGTGGGCAGTAGGGGTTTTTTTCAGGCCAAACAGTGTATTTCAGACCGAGCCTACAAAGACTTAACCCATTTTTTTTTTTGTACCAAGAATCCTACGCAGCAGCTTTGCTATGACAGCGCCAGTGACTTGAGTTTTATTTTACTACTTGTCTTCATGAGAACTTAACCTGAACTTCAGTTTATCTCTATGATTCTCCAGTGGCTAATCACAGCCTCGGTGTCCTTATTGTGCCAGGCACGTTTTGACCCAAAGACTACTGCAGAATGTTTTTCACCATTACAGAAACCAAGATTACAAAAAAAAAAAAAAAAAAAAGTGTAATAGCATCAAAGTCCATCAAACTCCAGAGCAACAGGAATACCTTGAAGGAATTACTTGGATAACTGGCAACCAGATTGCCAGATCACTGTGCTGTCGAGCTTGTAGCTTTGGCCAGTCATCTTGATGCAGGCTTTGTGAAGCAATGAGGAAGTTGCAGCAGAAGCAGAAACTCCTTGTCAGATTTTAAGTAAGAAACACGTAATTTCATAAAAATGTCTTCAGAAAATTCCATCTTTACTTCACTGTACCTATCTCCTCAGTCTGGAGAATGCCCTGGGCTTGTTATTTACTTTTCATATGTTGTCATAGAACTTGGTGTGTTTTAAAAGAGCAATAGCAAGTGGTTCAGCAGCAGAAAATGTGTTAACTGAAATCATAGAATCACAGAACGATAGAATGGTTTGGGTTATAAAGGACCTTAAGATCATCTAGTTCCAACCCCCTGCTGTGGGCAGGGACACCACACACACATCTTCAGGATTGGCTACTGTTGGTGTAATTGGTGAAAGAAGGTCATGCTTAAAGAGCTGCAGTAGGAGTCCCTGTAGTAGTGAAGCTTTGTTTCTTTGGGTTATCTCCAAGGGAAATCACCTCATGACTCTAAATTCCACTGTCTTAGTGAAGTTGTATTGAGGTTTCCCCATGTGACTGCAAGGGGAAGTGACTGCATACTCACTGGTCCAGAGGTCAGTGTCCATGGTAAAAGAGGGAAGTGGTTTCTGATTTCAGTCTTCAGTTGTTCTGATTCTCAAAAGGGTCATTGCAGCAACTGGGTCCCCAACCTGTTCTCTTTCTATCCATTTTTCTGATTAAGAAAGCTCTGTCTTCCTTTATGTATGCCTATTCCTCTTGTTAAGTGTCAACATATACACGTGCAGTAAATACCAAGATTTATGTTGCCAGGGAATGTGGAGTTGTGAACCATTTGCACATGCTTCACATCACAGTTATGAACATCTTTTGCATGGATACATTATGCATCCAGGGATTATTCAGTGGAAGATTCCTAGCTGCCAGTTTCTGGCAAGGGTTTTTCACCAAAACCATGTGTAATAACAGGTATCATGTCTTAAATGGTGCTGTAGGTGCGGGCACACCTTGTTCTGTAAGAGCTGCTCCAGAGCCACTGGGCCTTTCTGACATTCAGTGCAATGTCCCTCCTTAATAGCAAATAGTTGATGGCAAATGAAGGCAGTAGCTCATTGGCAGCTTTGTAGGTAACAACTGGAATGTATTTGGAGCAAGTCTCTTACATTGCGTTTGTACTGCCTGACTTTAAAGCCTTACAGCGAGAGGCTGGAAGTGATCTGAGGAGAGAGCGGCACAAGTGTTTAATGGATGTGCTCATAATGCCACAGCAGGATAGAGTTTCAGAGCTAATGGAAAGTTGATGTAGAACTGATTTACCTCTGAGGGCCAGTCCCAGTTCACAAATATAAGCTGTAGGCCTCCATAATTTGGTCCACTGTATTTGCATATCCCCTTTCATTGCAGAGAGGCAGTTTGCAGCAGGATTCTGCAGCCATGTCAGGGTCAGGAGGGGTGAGCAAAGTAATTATCCATGGGCTTTGGGGGCCCAGATGCATTAAACAAGTTTCTAATTTCTTGGAGAGACTTTCCTTGGAAAAGAGGGGAGAGTCTGACCCGAGTGTGCCTGACAGGAAGGATGCAATCCTGCTGGAATGATGTGCTGTTACAGCTGACAAGGTGTCCATCCTTCCAGCAGTCTTGCTCATGCTGCTTCAGTTACCTTGTCCTTAAAGGCAGCTCTCTGTTGAGCAGAGAGTAAAATTCACACAGGGAGAGAAGCATTGTCACATTATACTGCTTGTTACAAGAAGAATTGTAGGATTTGCTATCAGTTAGCTGAAATCTAAACAGCCTAAATGGTCCTAATAGTTAGAGGGGTTAGGGAAGCTTGCCAGAGCGTAGAAAGCATAACAACTGCCTTTAATAGCAATCAAGTTACTCTTGTAAATATTTGCATGTGCTGCTTCAAAGCCTACTACATGGTCATTCATGTACTGCAGTTAGAAAGATGAGGAGGGGAAAAAAGAAAGGGTGAGAAGAAAAGGGCACTCCATGCTTTGTAGCTGCTGTAATAAAGAATGGGCAAAGCACCAGGAAAAAAAGAAAAAAGGAAAAGAAACCCTCCAAAGTTTAATAAACAATAAAGAGAATAAAAATAAATCTTGGGAGCATTTATTACAAGTCCTTGATGGAAGGATTAGATTGAAGCTCTCAGCCTTTCCTGTGTGGGTGTATGTGTGAAGTCGGCCTGTCTGGCCTCTTCTAACAAGAAAAGAGAAGTCGTTTACATTTCCTGACTTGGGCTGTGCATATAATTGACTTTTTTGTTATTGTTGTTTCAATAGCAGAAATGAAAATTTGGGGGGGGGGGGGGGGGAGAGTCTCATTTGGGTACAACTGAATTGAGATCCTGTTCCTCACCAGAATGAAAGCCTGGCTGTCAGCAGAGCTGTGTCAAAGTGTTTTGTTTCTCCTGAAATGTCAGTACACGTAGTACTTGTGAGGGAAGCTGTGGAAATGCAGGGTGCAGGGCTTAGTTCAGCAATCACAACTGTGGAAGGCAGAGGCGTCATTCCTTTTGTGCAGGAGATTCCTGAGTTGGGGAGTATCTCCAGCGTGAAATAAACTCCTTCCATTCCCACTTCTGGTGTAAGGGAGCTTGCCTGCGTCTTGCTCTCCTCCCAGCCGCAATGCCTCGGGGTCTGTGTGTTGTTTTGGACAGTCAGTCAGAGGATGTGTTCGGTCTCTCCTGCTGGCAACGCTCCAACCTGGAGCAATACTGCAGACCCTTCAGTATTTGGGGATGGGTCTCCTGCACCTCTCCCATCAGTGGTTTTCTGGTCTGTCAGAGCAGGACTGCTTTCTGTCCTAGTTGCTGGCACGGGAACTTAGAAGATGCTGGACAAAGTAAGTAGGGAGCACAGAAACCACAGTGTCGTTAGGCACTTAAACGCTCATATACCAGAATATGCTTTAACCTGGCATCTGTTAACGTCGACTGTCCTGTGTAAAGCAGCTGAAGAAGTTTCTGGTCATTCAAGGGAAAAGGACCCCAACAACAACACCACCCCCAAAAAAAAAACCACCAAAAGAAAACATCCAAAGAGACCCCAACAACAGAGAGAACCCCAAACCAAAAAGAATAAAGCCCCAAACTTGTGTTTGGGTTATTAGCTAAATGGAGGAGGAGGAATGATGCCTTCACCCTCCAACTGTGTTTTATAACTCTTGTCTCAACTGTACTGTGATGATTGTGATTATGATTATTACAGCTGGAAGTCTTCAGTTTTCTGAGGGTTGAATTAATAATTTAAAGATGATAAAAGTGGAGTCTTTCATTGCGTCTGCTATTCCCTCTGTCCAAAACAAAAGGAATCTGTTCTTCTAGCTACAGGGAACATATTGACTTAATTCCACTCATTAATGATAATAGTTCAAGGAATACTTGAGGAGCCTAATCTGCAGCAGGGTAACTGTGTTTGCAGACTGACTTGGTCAGAGTCATCCTGGCATCCACTGGAGTCACTGGGCCAAAACCAGAGGGGAGTCCAGAGGTCTCCAACTGAGTCTGAATTGATTGAACTGTCAGGTTAAGGTGGAGTCACAAAGAGAGATAAATGGTGGAATCTGACATCACTTAAAAGCTAATCTAAATGCTTGTAGACTCCATAGGGTTCTTCCCATTCCCTTAAGGACAGTTGCAAGTATTAATTCTCGGTCTTAATGTTGATTAATTTTCGTGTTAGCCCCAATTCTTCAGTCAGCCATTCTTTTTCAAAGAAAGGGTTCTGATTAGTAAAAAAACCCTTAGTTTTTTAAGCTGTCCATAAATAATGCTTTTTCCTGAGTTGACTCCCCATGGATACTGTCATGAATGATTGAATAAAGAAACCAAATTTCTATGTGGGTTTCTGCAAGGTACAAAGTTATTTTAAAGAGGGAGATGAAGCTTCTGTAAGACGAGAACTCATTCTTATTTATGGTGGGTATCACATGCCTGCCTTCCAGTGGAAGGTAAATACTTGATCATTACATACACAAACGCACATATTGAAACTGAACCATGCACACTCCTAGAGTATGCCTTCTCTGTCTATATTCTTGATGTGTGAAAGAGAGAATGGTTCAGGAGAATCTGTTTAGATACCTATTCACAGATTTGTAATATATAGCATCTAAAATATAGAAACTGAAAAGAAAGACTACAAATACAGCGCAAGAAAGTTCTAGAAATAAGTAAGAAGCTAAATAGAAATCAAGCTAACAGTACATGAGTTTTCAATCTGAAATAAAGTCAAAATGGACAGGGTTTGTGTGAGCCAGGGCAAGTGGCTGGCTGCTAATTTGGCTTGTCCTCAGGGAATGAAATGGTAGGTTGATCCCTCAAATAAATGACAGGGAAGGACAATCTATAACTCATTCTGGAAGCATCAATCCTATATATACTTCATATTATGCCAAATTATATTCCCACTAGAATTAGGTTTGGCTGAAGAGCAGGTAGTAGTCATGGAGTTTCCTACAGCATAAAAATAAGTTTAAGAGATTATTCCTCTTTAATGAAGAAATCAGCTCTGAAGCAAGTAGCTTGTATGAGAAGTAGCAAAGTGTATCAAAATTAAGATCATCCTTGCCTAGACTTAAGCTTTTCTCAGAAGACCTTCATTTGGTATTTTTAGAGAGACCAGTACGAATGTGTTGCTCGTGGGAGAGAGGAACAGTTTGGTGTGGGGGTAATTTGCATCCATTTTTCTTTTACTCCTCACTGTAAGACTATAGCAGTTTTCTGCCAATAAGCTTGGTAGGTGAGAATACTGATCGTGATGCTTTTGTTTATTCTCAAGTACTGCAGATGTGAAAATTTGAGAACCTTTATTTGTTTCTTTAGTTAAATGGGATCATAAGGAAGCCTGGCGCTTCCTGTTCGTATTTGTATCTCTTACCCATTTGACCATACTGAGGGTCTGCTTTTGGAAGTACTCATTCAGAGGACTTCTTTAAGTATTTTGAGAGCTTCTCATCTCTCACTTCTAATACATGTACAGTCGAGGCCAAGGTTACTTCTTTATTGTCAAAGGTTTTCTCATAGCTAGGATTATTTTCAGGAGTTTTTACCTCTGTGTATTTAAGAGAGGGAGTTTGGCTCACTTATGTAGAGGCAGCATGTATGTGAAGTTTGTGAAGGCAGAAACTTTGCTTTATTCCTTGTGTGACTGCCTGATACTTATTTATTCTGTAGTCAGTTTAAACGTAGAATTATTCAAAGAGCTCCAAGAAATCCTTTATTAAATGTGTAACTGCGACTGGTGTAGCCTTGAATAGCTGGGAGCCCTGTATTGCTCAGAAGTTCTGGTAATAGCAGCCAGTCTAGAAACACTAAATATTTGGAAGAAGGTCTTTAAGTTCGTAATATCTTATTGAGATGGTTAAATATTACTAAGGACTTATTCCTTTAATCGTTCCTATTTGGAAATAAAGGTAAATGTACTGGACTCGGCTTCCCCCATTTCTTCACATAGAATTGATAACTTCTGTGTATTATATCTATTAATAATTAGGTTACCTTCCAGAAGAAGGCATTTTATTCAATTGATAGATGTCGGGATTAATGGCCTGAGTAGCCAAGGGAGGCAGCAGAGCAGGTGTCTCACTGGGATTTCAGACAAGACATGGGACTCTCATGGTCTCTGAACTGCTCACCTCCCTAACATGAGTATGTCATCTGCTACTGCATGACAAATCTTGCCTTAATGTGAGAAACCTTCATGTTTTGTAATTATGATCTGGAGTCTGGCTGCTGGCGCGGCCCCAGGGAGGCCTGTGAGCTTCACTTCCTCAGAGAAAATTCCCCTCCCCACTCCCCAGATACAATTTTCCTCTTTTCTGTTATCCACTTCAGTTTTCATACTGTAAAAGAAAAGGTTTCTTTTCATGTTGCTGGCCAGGATGGGGTGGGATGGCCTCAGATGATTGCTGAACTGTTCAGGGTAACCTGTGTTGTGCAGAAGGGCTTTGCTGCTTAGCCTCAGTCAGGGTTTACAGCTGGAAAGGAGGAAGAAGACTGTTTTGAAACCCAAACTGATATGTTCAGCTCTGTTATGGAATACTTGGATCCATTTCTGTAACTGCTTATTTCTGCTCTCCTCTTGATAAATGGTGAGGGGTTTTACGTTCATGGCTTTTACTGCTTCCAAATGGTCAAAAGCCATGTAATCCAGTTTGTAATAATGGAATCACAGAATGGTTTGGGTTGGAAAGGACCTTAAAGCTCATACAGTTCCAAGGGCCTGCGCAGGCAGGGACACTTTCTACTAGAGCAGGTTGCTCCAAGCCCTGTCCAACCTGGTCTTGATCAGTGCCAGGGACGGGGCAGCCACAGCTTCTCTGGGCACCCTGTGCCAGGGCCTCACCACCCTCCCAGTAAAGATCTTCTTCCTAATATCAAATCTAAATGTACCCTCTTTCAGCTTAAAGCCATAATGTCTACTGTCTGCTTGCCTCTTCCCTCCCTTTCTTCTTCCTCTTCTTTTTCTGCCTTTGTCACCCTAATCAGAATGAATATTTTGTTCCAATAAAATCCTTTAATAGCTAAATATGAAACAAAATGTGAAGCTGGCGAATTTATGCTCCATATTCTGGGGAGAAATGGTTTTCAATGAACATACAGATCAGATGAGTTGCTGTTACTTGTTGTCTTCGCAGATCCCTGTAAAGTCTGTGCAAGTCTGAAGGCATTTGCCTTATGCCAACTCCTGTGTTTTTTCCCAATTCATATGCATCTGGGATTTTCCACCACTATGTTGAAAGAGAGGAGTTTTAAACACATGACCTGAATATAGAGTTGGAAATAGTTGTTAATCTCTTTTAATATGGTATTCCTATAATCAAACACATGTGGGGTTGGGTTTTTTTGTATTTAATTGTTAATAATATCAAATTGTCCATTGGAAACTGAATCATGCTACACATATTTCCCTTACTGAGGCTGTCTTGTATTTCAGTTTGAAGGAACAGTGTATTTTATCTTAAAATAAAATAATCATGCTGCTTTCTTGCAGATGCCATCCCACCGAGCTATTACAGCCTTTACTTCCGTATAGTCAGATTTGACGTCTCGGCAATGGAGAAGAATGCCTCCAACTTGGTGAAGGCTGAGTTCAGGGTCTTCCGCCTGCAGAACTCAAAGGCACGGGTGTCAGAGCAGCGGATAGAGCTGTATCAGGTAGGTTGGCACGTCACACGTCAGCTCCCTGTCTTTCTTTAGCAGACCCACCTTGTACCCATCTAGCTGGTGGAACAAGCGTTCGGGAGAAGCAGCTGAGTCCCATCTTTCCAAAGTAGCCTATTATTTCACAGAGTCATAGAATGGTTTGGATTGGAAAGGACCTCAAGATCATGCAGTTCCAACCCCCTACTGTGGGCAGGGATGCCTTCCACTAGGCCAAGTTGCTCAAAGCCCCCACCAACATGGCCTTCAACACTTGAAGGCCAGGTTCAATTTCCGTTGCTTTTCCTAGAAAGGACTTTATTCAAAATCATAGGAAGCTGAAATATACAAACTTCTTGCAGTTATGTCTCAGGACTCCATAGTTCCACCCTGTAATGATAAAGGACGGAACAAGGCATCAGATAAATAATTCCCAGGATCTCTGTCTCCCAACACCTGGCCTGTACTGTAGTTTAAATAGAAGTCGAATTCCATTCTCTGGCCTGTGTTCAGGAGAAGCCTGTTAACCATTCCTTGTATAAATGGCATTGTTAATAATTGAGTTTCAAAGCTTTGGAGTTTCAGACCTGGCTTCTGTATGATAACCCAGGGGTTGAGGCAAGTGAGTGTGTAATGCAAGGATTGAGGCATGAGGAAGAAAATGACCCCGTGACTTTCTCACTCCTGTTGGTAAGACTGATGTCATTTAGTCTTGAAAGACTTTAAAGCCATTAAGTCACTTACAGAGAGCCTGTGTATTTGTGCAGATACTGTCTAGAGCATATTTCATCTAAAGCATAGTTCACTTTGCTGAGAAGCACAGCAACCAAAAGGGGCTCAGCTCCAGCAGTTTTATATGGAGTAAAACTCACAGTTGTTCCAGCAACCCGGGACTTGTTCAACACCCCAGACTGTTCCAGAAACCCCTGCCAGATAGAATACCACCTTGTAAAAGTGTACTGAGCCCCTCTGTGGCTCTTTTCTTGCTGCCCTCATTAGCTATGCCTGAGCACTGTCCTGGATTTGACTGTAGAGTCAGGTTCAGATCCAGTGGGTGCAAATTTGAGTTAGTCTTCTCCCTCACTTTCAACATTCACCTTTTCCTGCCTGGTCTGGTCAAGCATAAGCCAGAAGACTTGGTGCAGAGAAGGGAGAATTTGGTTTCATATGCTTGCTGAAGTGTAGGTATAAGCCAGCCTTAGAGGATGACAGCAGGAAAGGACTGGTTAGACATTGTTTAAATGTAGGAGAAGTGTGATTCCCAGATGAACGTTGTTTAGGTACACAGGTGGTTACTGGGTGCTTGGTGTCATGACTACAACCTGGCTGCCTTCCTGCCCAAGAACAGGCTGGTAGAAAAGTTGCATATATAACATGTCATTTGTTAAAAGAGAAAGCTAAGAGAGCCTTTAATGAGGGTCACTGGTGTCATCTATATATAACAGAGTCCTGTGACACTGCCACACCAGCCTGTTGAAACGACTGTATGTTCTGGCTTGACCTCATTGTTCAAACATCCTAAAAGGAGTTGATGGCATCTCCGGGCTTTCTGTTGTTCTGCTTTTGAGGCCAGTTAGCCAGGAGTACAGCTGTGGTTGCCTGAGCTTGGTTCGTTGCCATTCCGTGTTTGAGGAACATGGGACACAAAGGGCTTCAGCGGAGGTAGAGAAGAAAGGGACTTTGCTTGGCTGGGATTTCACATTGTGATGGGAAACAGCTGGAGTTTATTTGCGAGAGCCTGACTGCAGCAGGCCTGTGCCCATGGAAGTGACTGACACTTGCATCCAGGGCAGGTACTCGTGTCCTTTGGATAAATATATAGCTCTGAGTAAGGCAGTTTCTTTTTTAGGCTGGGTGGGGTATGCTGAGTGAAGTGTGAGGTGAGTAATGAGTGCAGGTTATTGTAGGATTAGCTCTTTTCTCCACCAAGCAACAGGCAAGCCAAAGGCAGCGAGCTCTCAGTGTGTATTTGTGCCAGGCATATTTTGGACATGTTACTTTGCCGTAGAGAGGCAAGTTGTCTCTGAAGCATTTCCCTTGCAGAGCACCTATTAAAATGATAAAAGCTGCCTGGTAGTTCCTCTTTCTGCTTTACTTCTTACAAGCTCCTGTAGCCTTTTTCTGGTGGTTGTTTTCCGCCCTGCTTTTGGGAATACTTACATCCTGCAATCTTGTATGCAGCTTTCCCTAAAACCTTGTGCAGAGGCAGAATAGCTCTGTGATGGCCAGCCTGAAGTGCATGGGTTTGTTGCTGGCAGCGTTGCTGCTGGAGCATCTAATCTCTAAATGCTGAGTTCCTAAATACTGCTGCATCTAATCTCCATCACAACATACGCAGTATTTAAGAGGAAAAGCAAAAGCAGGAAGAAATTGATGAGGAAGGACCCATAGTCCTTATGATTCCCTTCCAACTTGAGATATTTTATGATGATATTGTAGGACAGTGCTATAGAAAGCATCCTTAAACTTAGTAATGAATTTTAGAGAGTCGAAAGAAGAAAATCTAAGGAGCTGAAGGTGAGGAAAGATGGGTAGGAGGCATTAGTGCCAGCAGTGATGCTAGATGAGCTTCAGGTCTGTGTAATGATGTGTTTATAGTGCAGATAGGAGTGTCTAGCCATGGAAGAAGCTACAAATGGTGGTGGTAAAAGGGGAGAATGAGAAAGATGCTCATTTCAGTGGAAGCAGGAGAGGCAAATACATTCTGTAAGGGTTGAAGACTTACTTAGCTATCTTTGCTTCCAGCATGAAAAACCAGGCATGGTGAGTGAGTTGCAGAGATTACTAGTGGAGCTGGCATGTGCAACGACCACTCCTCCATGCATAAGCACTACATCCTGTCTTGTGAGATACATGCAAGGTTTGCCAGGGCTGTTGTGCCCGGAAGGAACAATGCGGGGTTTTGTCTTGCATAAGCAATGTTTAATTATTACAGTGTTTTTCAAGTTCCAGGTTGCCTGGTGTTTTGCTTTGTTGAGGAGATCTTCTTGATGAGGGTTTTGGAAATTCCTCTCATACCTGTAGTTTCAGGGAATGGTTGTTCCCCTGTCCCCTCATCTTTCTTAGTCAAGCAGGAAGAGAGGGGCAGAAGCCTTCTTTTTGTGCTTTGTAGAAAAGTGATCATCCCTGAACACATGCAAGTCTCCTAACTGCTCCCCAGGAGCTCTCAGATTTAGTCCTGTGGCAGTTTAATAGTGGTATGTATACCACTGGTGCAGAAGTGATGGTATTGTTCTGAAGGACTATTTTAGGAACAGCCAGAGACAGATGTGTAGGGTAAATGGAAAAAATAAGCCAGCAGAACATAAATATTTTGTTTCTCCTCCTGATCTTTTCTTTGTGTGGTCCTCTGACCTTACAGATCTACCCCTTAAAGTAAAAAAAGAACTACAGGACTGCACCTTTTCAGCTCAGCTTTCCTCAGGCTGTACTTGGCTCCCTTTTCCAAACCACATCAGAAAAGGACTTTGTGTTTTCCTGCAGCCCTTGTTTGCACTGACTCTGGGAAAGCAGTCTGGGGCTGCTTGGCATGGGAAGCCAGGGCCATGGCCCCTCGCACCTATCTCCCAGTGCATCAGCAGCAGGACCCTATTTGTGCATGAGAGGCAGGATTGGAGCAGGGAGCACCCCATCTCGTTCATGCTGGGAATGAGTGACTGTTGGATCTGTTTGTCGGGTCCTTCTGCCGCCCACGTTTCTCCAGACAGTGGGTCCTGGAGATTGATTCCTGTGGAGGTGCCCTGGATGAGTCTGTCACCAGTGGGCAAGTGGTAATATCTGAGAGCAGAAATAGTTGCTTTAATGTCTGTTTTCACCCAGAATACTTCTCTTGGTATTTAAGCAATCCTGTGTGCTCCTGCACAGATGGGAAGCGCAGTGCACACATTAAGCAGTCTTAGGATGGAAAATAATAAATCTCATAGAAGTAGGAATTAAGTTTCTTCTGTAAGGCTCATATGAAAACCTCTGTCTCTTCTTGGCTGTGGATAAGTGAAGCCACAAAGAATTAAATCCTATAAAGGCACTATCTTTCCTGTTGTTTCTTCTGCCTGAAAGTGAGGGTTGTCTGCTGGTGGTGCTGCTGATCATCAGCACATTGGAGAGTGGGAAGCCGGGGGGAAGGAAACAGTGCTGAGAGCGCTCTCCCACTTTTCTCCTCCCATCCTTCCACTGTGCCAGGTTCACTCAGTGTACCAGGACTTCAGAAAATATTAAGAGGATAAACTATTTTTGGGGAAGGGAGGAGGAATAATATTAAATAAACAAGTTTTAGCATCCTCTGGTGGCCTTTGCTATGTTTTTAAAGATTTATGCCAAATGCAGGCTTTATTGGAATTTGATCAGGTAAAGCTCAGTTGTTATGGGAATGTCTTTGTTCGTCAGTTTTCTTGCCTGCTTTGAAGCCTTCGTCACATGTTTCTTTTATTAAGGTGCTTCTGTATTTATGAATAAAGTCCCTGCACTCTTCAAAAAATAAAAGCTTGTCTTTTATGAATAAACACTCAAGAAAATAAATAGGCACCACCACAAAGCTGGATGAGTGAAAACCCTCAAAGGGCAAAAAGCCATCGTTCAGAGAGCGTTGTGGTATCTTTTTTATGGTAGTTTTGCTATGTACAGACTGGTCAAGCAATAACAAGTAATAATTACCGCTTACGGAAGCGGTGCCATGTTTTGTTAACACATCATAAAGCGTCATGCAACTGAAGTGCTGGTTTTGATTGTTGTTGTCAGAGGCTGTTGTGGGTCTGGTTACCTGAGAGGCTGTGGGTCAGGGGCATGTGTCACAGAATGTAGTAGAGTGCAGTTTTGGAGCAAGCAGTCAGTGCCAGGTTGAAGCCTGGGGACACATTGGATTGCAGTGAAGGATTTGGAGCAAGCAGGAGCAGGCCTTTGGTCTTTCCATGTTGGGAAGGGGCCTGATCCATGCTGTGGGCTCCTATGGAGCTTGCTTAGGGTCTAGGAAGAACCGTCTGCTTTCCAGACAGCGGTAACCCCCGTTTCTTTAAGGGCCTCTCTCACTGCTTGGAGGTATGAGCAGGAGGATGCTGTGGAACATATTACCCCATTATGAGTCAGATTTAAATTTAAACCACAGTCGGTTTTTCAGATACTTTCAATTCAGACAGTGTTTTGTCTTGTTTTTCAGTTAGGGAATACGTTTAGAGCAGGCTACTATAGATGTGGGCCAAATCTCCGCGGTGCAAATCTGAGGCAATTTACACTGACTGCAGCAGAGCTACTCCAGACTGATCTCCATATAATCTGGAACAGAGGGGCCTTGCTCTCTTTCCTTGCCAAAAAAGTGCCGTCTCTAATGCCATGGAAAAAAATACCAGGAAGCAGGATTTGTGGCTGCAAGCTGGTGCAGGAAGTCTGTATTACAGATATCACCTGGAGCATTTGATTTTAATTGACTGCCATCACTGTGACCCACATCTAAAGGAGTATGTTTGGATCTCACAATTCATGTATTGCTGTCCTGAAGCCAGACTCTTGTGTTCTGAAAGGTTACAAGGTTATGTTAAATGGCAGATGTACAGTACAGTGCTCTTTGAAGTGCCAAACTCAGTATAAACTGCGGGCCTAATAACTTTCTATTCTACCAACTTCCTTCTCCTTCCCTTGCCCCCTTAGCAGCAGCTCCGTACCACAGGAAGTTAATTTGCAGTGTATTTAATCGAATTGGTGCTTTCTCCTTGTTCTAGAACCCTTTTCTTGGGGCTGAAGTACTGTATTCCCTACCAAAAAAAGTCAGTATGCTAGAAACCATGTGTGCAGTACTTTGGCAAATAATCTGTGAGCCTGCACAAGGGGAAGTATTTATCACTGTGTCATATTCACTGCAATTTGATAGCTTATCTCGGATGCAACTACCACTTGCCAGGAGCAGAGCAGTTACTGAAGATGACTCAAAGAACTATACAATGTCGCTACTGGCATGAGCCAGTGCATACTCCCAACTCAGTGCTACTGTGCCTAAAAATCTGGGGCACTGAGCTGATAGATTTATTGCTATTTGCAGTGCGTATACATTATACATTGGGAAAATGAGCCAGGAGATGGCATGTCACTGTTGGAGGCTGGATCCACAGGACAACTTAAATGTGTCTATACCAATGCCCGCAGCATGGGCAACAAACAGGAGGAGCTGGAAGCCATTGTGCATGATTGGAGTACTGCAATGGATGGCTTACAGGCTCTTCAGAAGGGATAGGCAAGGAAAAAGAATTGAAGGGGTTGCATCAACTGCCTGGAATTTCATGTTGTGAGAAGGTTGAATGTGGGTGAAGATGAGGGGAAGGGCCAACCAAGCAGATATCCTGCTAGGAGTCTGTTATAGACCACCCAACCAGGATGAAGCTACAGATGAAGCATTCCTCAGACAACTGGGAGAAGTTTTGCAATCGCTTGCCCTTGTTCTCATGGGGGGCTTCAGCCTACCAGATGTCTGCTTGAAGTACACCACCACAGAGAGGAAACAGTCCAGGAGGTTCTTGGAGGGAGTGGAAGGTAACTCCCTAACCCAGCTGGTGAGCGAGCCAGCTAGGGGAGATGCATGGCTGGATTTGCTGTTGGCAAACAGAGAAGGATGGGTGGGTGATGTGACTGTTGGAGGCCGTCTTGGGCAAAGTGATCACGAAATGGTAGAATTTTCGATCCCTGGTGAGGTCAGGAAGATGAAAAAAAAAACAAACAAAAAACCTTGCAAAAACCTTGCCCTTCTGGAGGGATGACTTTGGCCTGTTTAAGGTGCTGGTTGAGAGTCCCGTGGGAAACAGTACTGATGGACAAAGGGGTCCAGGAAGGCTGGATGCTCATCAAGAGTGAAATTTCAAGGCACAGGAGCGGGCATTCCCCATGTGCTGAAAGTCAAACTAGTGGGGGAAAAAAGCCACAAGTTGAATCATGACTCACGGAGAACAATGCAGGCAAGAGAAAGGGAATACAGAGGAGTCACTTGGGGAAGAAGACAGCATGTAAGAAAAGAAAGACCAAATATTCAGGTAGCAGAGAAATTTTCATGCCGAAGTGTTGCAGTAAATGCATGTAAGTATAAGATACGGCTGTTGGGGACAGAACTGAGGAAGAGGAGGGAAGATGAACACAGGAGTGTCCTGCAGGATCTGGGGGATTTGGCTGGAAGACAGGAGAACCCACTCTGTTGACTTTGGCTCCTCTGTGTTGATACTTTAATAAAACACAATGTGCCTATGGCAAGTCAAAGCTAAATGCTAGATAAGTTTACAGGATTTTCTGTTTTGTTTTGCTTCATTTTATATCAAATCTTTCTTTGGAGCTATCTTAAAATCTCCTAAACAGCAGGAAATTGCACTCAATATTTCTGAATCTTCCAGGAGGAAGGACCCCAGACTCACCGTTCTTGTTTACTGCTTATACAGTGCAGAGTCTTCCTGCCTGCTTAAGTATAAATCAGGCTGAATGGCCTCACGGCTATATCCCCAACTTACACTGCATATGTATCTTCAGTTGCAGGAGGAAGGACCTGTTTGGGGAACAAATGGAGGGGAAATCCCTTCTCAGGATCCATTCTCTCCCCAGAGCTCATCCTCTCACCCCAGGGCAACACAATGAGTCAGTCACAGCAATTCCATGACATCCTTGACTTCCCCTCCCTTTGTGACCTGCTTTAGCTGCTCATCTCTTCATCCCCCATTGCACTTCACCTTCTTTTACCTTTGAGTAGCGGCCAACACTGTAAGAGAATCCTACTGCAGCTGTAGCCCATCCAGATATAAAAGGGGTTGGGTTATGTGTGCAATATGTTCTTTTTATTTGCAAGTTTGCATGAAGAACGTGTCTGGCAAGTTCTGAGCAGGCGGATCAGAGAGCTATGGGGTTTTTTTAAAGCTTTGGCAAGTACTCCATACCTTTGTATTTCGGCAGGAGCTCTGCATCTCATATACTAGTCTCTAAAGATTCTGCCCTCAGTTTGAGCCTTACTCGGAGACCTTTGCAAGTAATGGAAAAACTTCCATTGATAAGCAGGGGAGCTGTAAAGCCCTTTTAACTCCGTAGCACTGGAGGCAGAATCTGAATTTCTCTTTTGCAGAAGTGGTTACAAGGAGAGCTTAGAAATTTGCACTGAGATTTTGCACTCAGTCTCTTGCATTAGTGGTGGTAAGAAGCAGCTAAGATTTTGATAGCCAGTAGATTCCCAGTTACCTGGCAAAAGGTATAATATAGAGCCTTTGTGATTTATAATGTATGTTTCCACATATAATGAGTAAGAAACTGGAGAGATTTACAACAGAATTAAGGGTTTACTTATCCTTGTGTCCAAGACAGGATCGAAGACATCAAGCTCAACCAGGGAGTGAGAAAGGACTGGGAATTAGCATGGTCCTTTTTTAACCTGAAGCTTCAGAAAAGGCTGAATGAAGTCCCTTCGAGCTGTCTGAGGAGGCGCTTGAAATCTGAAACCAGGCAGTGAGTGAATCTTTCAGTAGAGTGAACAGTACATAAGAATTTGAAAACCTCAACTGGCTGCTTGTGGTTATTCCACTGCAGATGGTTAGGCTGGAGTCCCCTGCAGGTTTCTTCTAGTTCAGGTTCTCCTCAACAGCAGTTTTCAGCCATGATAGCTGTACCTACCTCTGCTCTGACGTTAACCAGCATTAGCACATTATATACCACTGGATTTCATTGTTTGAACTTACTTACTTTGAGCTTACGTGTCAGGTTATTTCCAGTACTTTAAAAGGTGCTTGAAGTTCCAATGGAAACCATGGATAATGACTGATAAGTAAGGGAAATATATTGGTGAGCCTGCCAAGATGCTGTAACACTCAAGAACATCACAGGAGTGTGACATGTCAGAGAAGAGAAGAGAAGAGAAGGAAGGAAGTTACTAGGGAGCCAGCAGCATCTGGAGATCTGGAGGGAGGAGATCAGAATGCATGGAGAGGAAAAACAAATTAATAGCAGGTTTTTACAAGATAATGTCGTATTTACTGCTATTCAGTGGTTGCCGAACCCACACTGGCCAACAGCTGTGACCATCACAAGTTGCATCTGCAGTGCAGCAGACAGGATAGGTTCTTCTAAGTGGCCATATGATCTTACTATGTTTTGAAAGTTCATCAGCTTGTTTGAAGAAACTCTTAAGTCACCCAAAATATTTCCTAACAGTTGGCAACTGTAATTCTCAAACCCAGCTGTAAAATGCCCTTGTTGCTAAATCTTGGCCTTTGATGTGCCCTAGGGTGTTCTTGGCTGCAGCTGATCTATGTCATTGATGCATCAGCCTGTGTACCATCACTGCTGAGCCACACTCAGTTGTTTTTTTTGTTTGTTTGCTTGCTTGCTTGCTGTGGAGCTGATGAATTTATTAGCCAAAGCTATTCCACTGTAAATTATACTGAATTGTAATTTCCCTATTCTTCTGTATCTGATTGTGGTAACTATAGAAGACCAGAAGTACTTATTGGCCAGACCATCGAATCTAAAATAAACTGAGCAAGTTGCTGTTCTGGAGCTCTAGTTATTTGAAAGAACCAGTGTGTCCTTCAGCTTTTTTTTCCTTTTAGGTGTGTAATGAGTCATGAAGACAGCCTGTTCTGGCGTCTGCTCTCTGTGGTTATTGTCTAGAATACATACACTGATGTGTTCATTCAGTTATCCCCTGCTCTAGCTGCCTGTATATATATTTGAGAAGAGGTGTAGGCAGAGGAAAATTTGAGCAAAATAATGATGTTTCTATTAACAGAGTCTTGGGTTTTGGAGGTTTTTTGAGTTTCTTTTTGAACCAGTATAATTACAGTGACAGCGAATGCAGCTGCTCTGCTTCTATCAGCCTCTGATACAGCCCATTTTTTAAAGGAGCCGTGTTTCTGGTACTTTTGCAAATGTTCTACCTTGTTTATCATCATGAATTATATAATATTCTCAGGGAACTTTACAGTTTATGAAATACAAATGAGGACAATTCTTGTGCTTTATTTTATATACAGAACTGTGTTACTTGAGAATGTAAATGTGTACATATGGATAAACAATTTAATCCTCCAGTATTTTAATGAAGATTCAGCTACTTGATACCTAAATATGAGTTAATGCTCTCCAGTTGATCTGAAAAATAAGCATAGCAGGTGGTAGAAGTAATCTAAAGATCAGTACTTTCTGGAGACTCAGCTTGTCATTCTCCTGAAACTAGTTTGTGACAAAACCAAAGCTTTTACTGTTGAATGCCCTGGCTGTGGTGATTTGGGGTATGCTCCCAAGATAGCATCCTGGTCCATTCTCCTCTAATGTGCAAGGAGGCAGTAGAGACAGATCCCTGCTGGCAAAGCAGAGGGTGTCCCTCTGCAGAGGGAACAGAATGCCTTTGCAGAACCAGTGAAGAGCAGATTTCTGCAGGATTTATACAATACCAGAAATCTGTCAGGCCTGATGAAGGTGGCATGTGAGCACTATCATCACCGAGATCCCCGACTGGGCTTCCTCAACATGTGTAGCTGTACAAGCAAGAGCAATGCTTTGTTTGCATCTGGCTGCTTTGTGAGCCCTGTTCTGCAATTAACTGTGTTGTCTATTCTCGTGCTTGTTTTCCCTTAATCTGCTGACAATAGCTTCATGTGTGATATCTAGAGGATCTTCATGGGTATTTGTGAGATAGTTTTTTTTCCCCAAGGGTTGCTTAGAAGGTAGAAAATCAGTTGAGGAGGGAAAGGTTACTTGTAGCCATAAAAGAAGATATGTAGAAGGCAGGTCTTAAGTGTATGAGGTACTTTGTCAAGAAGCGATTAACAAGCTTTTTAGCTTTGATTTCCTGTGAAAGGGAGGAATCCTGTACAAAAAGAAGGTAGACAAAACCGAATTGTTCTTACAATTTAAAACATTGCTACTGAATGAAAATCACTCTGCTTACTGGCCTAGAAGTCTGCTGGATAACCCTTTGGTAACGCTTGTACATTTATTCAGCTCATTCCCGCATGTGATCATATGCATATGTTCCCTGTGTAGTCCTTTATTAGAAAAGGCAGTGTTGGATTATCACTATATTGAAAGTGAGACCAAATAAACAGATATACCTGGAAGAGCATCCCCATGTTCAGACAGATGGTTGTACAACCTCAGTTCTGAGTTTGTTGATCTTGAGCTTTCACTCACACATGCGGTTGTGCATTGTCAGCTACTTTTGCATGCAGGTATTTAAATGTGTCACTCAGAAGCGAGGGAGATGAGGCTGTGTGTGTGTAAACTCTTATCTTCTACTTGCACAATTGATTGAATCTGTCATTTCTACATGCAGATGTTGCTAATACTCCACTCACCCCAAAAGCCCTAGCCATCCACATTGTGAGCTATAGATACACCAAACACTTTCTGCCTCTTTGAGGAGTGAGTGGGTGAGGTGCCAGAAAGAAATGAGAGAGGATTAAAGGGGAAGTTTAGCTCGGTCTTCCCTCTCCCTTGTGGTTTTGGGTTCCCCCACCCCCCCTCCTTTGTCTTCAATTAATATTTTTAGTGTACTGAAAACTCTTGCACAAAGACCTTTTAAGCTTCATTTTGCTC
Organism: Myiopsitta monachus; assembly: GCA_017639245.1. Lineage (NCBI taxonomy): Eukaryota > Metazoa > Chordata > Aves > Psittaciformes > Psittacidae > Myiopsitta > Myiopsitta monachus. Next base: position 55,370,662 of record CM029925.1, read on the forward strand.
CTGGAGGTACAAGTTGTTCATCAGCATTTCTGATAACAGTGTTTGATGTGGTTACAATGGGCTAAGCATAAAGGTAAGGCAGTGTTTATAGGAAGGCAAAGCAATGTTTATAGATAAAGGTAATATCTCTTCTAAGACTAATCAGTGAAGATGGAAGAAGTAGACAAGCTTTCAAGCACAAAAGCTACAAGGAACAGAAAAGGCTTTTCTTTTTTTTTTTTTTCTGCAACTATTTGATCTAGTAGAAAGAAAATATTGGAAATACTGAAAGAGAAGTTCTTTCAGTGAGAATATATGCTTGAGGGTGTATTCGAAGAAAAAGGTATGTTGCTGATGCTGAAGGTAAGACCAGTAATGTAGTGCAAAGGGTAAAGATGCAAGCCAACAGGGGGAAATGGCAGAACAATCCAAAAAGGCTTATCTCATGTAATAGTTTCTGGAAGACTCACTTGAAGAACCTGTAAAAATTTATGATGGGTTCCTACAAAGAGGCCGCTTTCTTTAGCACAACGTAGAGTGTAATTGCTTCAGTGTGGATGGAAACACATAATTCGATCTAGGAAAAGAAGTGAAGAGTCCTTCATCAGGTTATTTTGTCGGAAACAGTAGTCTCTGAGGATTCAGTGTAGGCATTTATCATCACTTCTACACTTGAAGCAACGTAACAGAAAAAGAAGTCAGAAATGATGAGTCTAGATCATTCTTGCTTACATGCAATCAGGTTGTTAAGATAGTATATTGCCCTAAAGATACTTAGCCCAGGAGAAGGAGATTGAAGCAGAGGTGCTAATTTCATTATGTATGGCATTCATCACACTTAATAGGCTTTTGCTTAAGAAACGCTAGTGCCTCTTTAACCCACGATGCCAGTTGTGGAAATTCTGCCATACTTAGTTTCTGACTTTTTAGCGCATTCTGCATAATTTTCTTCCTGAACATGCAGCATAACAACATGAAGAGAAGCCTTACTTTCAGATATCATAGATACCACAGTATGGATAATATCAAGCTCTTTCAATCCACAGTGTCCATCCAGTCCCACAGCGTGCTACAGTTGAGAAACCTGCAAATACTTCTCTTGTCATTCTGTTCTTCAGTGAGGATGAATGTTCTGTGTACCACTGGATATGTGCAATGGTGATTTCTTGTACTTTTACAAATGCCTTTCATGCAAGGTACACGCTGCCAGCCCTCAACTTTGTCTTTTGGTGGCTGTGGGATTGGGATAAAGGCATTTTATTCTGGATACCAAGGCACAGCTGAGTCTTCAGAACTTAGACCAGTTATAGTTAACATCAGGAGATTGCTTTTGTCACATTATTTGCTTTTAGATCCTTAGATCACTGCCAAAAATGAGGTATGCAGTTTCTGAGTCTTTGGAAAGATATGACTGTGCAGAAAGGAAGAGAAATAAGCCAAGTTCTTGTGTCCCATTCGCCTCACACCCCCCACACCCCAGCACATCTTTGCATAATGACAGCTGCATTACATCCTCAGAAACACTCGGGTTGACCTGATAAAGACCAAAGGAAAGGCAGAGTTATATTTGTACTTCAGTGGGAATTTCCCAGCATTGATTACTGATTCTCTCATTCCTCTGGCACTTCTGAGCGATGGTAGTCCCCTCACTGCTGCCAGACGCTCTGTAAACAGTTGTTCAAACACTTTGTTTGAAGGTTGCCTCATAAAAAGGAGTCCCAATGTTGACTGTTTGCGTGCCCTCAGTTTCTACTAGAGAATTCAGCATCGCCTACTAGGGGCACTTAGCACTTTTCTGGATTTGGACCAACATCTTCTCAGCTCTTTTTGCTGTATATGTTGATCAGAAAGAAGTCGGGGAGCTTGTCATGCTGCTGTTGTTCTCATATGACAAATATTGTGGGAGCTGCACTGTTGGCCTTTGAAAGGTCCAGAACTCCATTGAAATAAATAAGGAGACTACATGTTGGACAAAATCTGGCCTTTTCAAGTCTGCTCTTCTGGTTAATTATGAAAAGCCTAATTTTATCATGATGACATAATTTCACACCTCTTTTGAAATACTTTTCTTTACATGTATTACACAGTTTCACCATTGTTTTATTCCAGCAGCATTTGCTAGATGTCAGATTGGTCTGGGCTGAGAAAATAGAAGGAAACAATGAGACATTGTCAGTTACTCATTTGCAGATGGATTTGGATGGCTGAAGAGAGGAAGAACCCGAAACAATATATGAAGTTGCACATCTGGCATGCCAGAAGTTAACAAAGTGATGTTATCATATGGCATCTTGATTGGAGTTGACTTAACGTTGCATGGTATTTCAACCTCCTGCATCACAAAATTGTCAACATAGTGATAACCAGGAAAACAGAAACCTGTTAGCAGCCGACAGCCTGGTTGGTTTTGTCCTAGAGTTAGAGTAAATAGTAGCAGGCTATGCTTGTACATGCAGAGGCACTCAGTGTATTGTTCAGCTAGAGGAGGACTGTGGGCATATGAAATTCTAGGCTCACAGTGCTGTGTCTTGGGTTCCTTTTGCACAGGTATTTATTTTATTGTATGCTCAGTAGGAAGCTTGACTGAAACTTGACACAAATACAGCTGGCATCAGTGTTTGGGTGAAAGCAGCATCACCTGTTGCACAAACCCATGTGTGGCCACAGTTCACGCCAGGCTGGCTCTGCATGCCCCAGGTTGCCTGGATGGACAATAAGTTTTCTTCTGTTTAGTGTATGACTAGTATCTGCATCAGAAGGAAGGCTGGGAGCATGAATAAGGCAATGCCATACAGATTAGCTATGGCTGATCAGTATACGGATACATTGTACAGGCTTTACTTTAGCATGTGATACTATGCTCTAACCAGAGTATTACTGAAAAAGATAAAACAGCCTCTTCTGATGTTCCAGTTACTATTATCTCTTGACCACTGGTGTTGCAGGGCAAGTTTTCATGGCAGTCTTTCTGTGTGGTTTCTCTAAGAGAGGAATGTGGTGGAATGTTTGCTTGGGAGCATAAGCTGATTTCATTGGGGTGTTGTTATGTCACTTCTCTTTCCCCATGCACCCTAAGAAAATTATTTCTGAAAATGTGCTCGAATGTGCATCTCTTCCATAGAGGTTTGAGCTGTAACAGTGTCTTCTGCTATTTTATAACGTGGGTAGACCATTTTAATAAAAATCAGGTAAATGTTAACCCATAGGCCATCATATCTGTTGTTTCTTGTAGGTTCTAAAATCTAAAGAATTATCATCACCAGGACAGCGCTACATCGACAGCAAAGTAGTTAAAACAAGAGCTGAAGGAGAATGGTTGTCTTTTGATGTCACTGAGGCTGTACACGAATGGCTCCATCACAGAGGTGACAAGTGCTCTTTGCCTTCACTCCTGCCCTAACTGCTCCTCCATTAACTCAGCAGTATTTCAGGGTCATTCCATGTCTAATAAAACAACGTACTTTTATGTTTTGCAGACAGGAACCTTGGATTTAAGATTAGCTTACATTGTCCGTGCTGCACCTTCGTGCCTTCCAATAATTATATCATCCCAAATAAAAGTGAGGAGCTTGAAGCAAGATTTGCAGGTAATGAAAGAAAAAAAACTGTGTTAAAATGTTGTGGCACTTACTAATGAGGAGAGAAACAGCTGTTACTGCCTTTCCATACGGCATTCAGCTGATTGAAACCTTGTTCCTTTGAGAATTTGAATTCTCAGCTGGTAGGAAATGGTATTGAAGGCGCAAGGGTAAAACTGTCAGCTGAACTTTTCTAAAACCAGGTGGCATGAATAAGCCATCTCATTCCGTGAATGCAGCCTCAATGTCCTTAAGTGTCTGTGTAACAGTTTGCAACATGCACACCAGATACACTGTGGTGTGTGGGGAAGGCTGTTGCACAGTAGACCATCCACTGTTGGATAGTAATGAGAAAACTTGCTGAATGTTTTCAAGATAAACCCTTTGACTGCTGTCCATTCTAGCACTGTAGTGGTTTAAGCTTAGGACAGGAGGCTGTTTCTGGAAAGCAGAGTTAGGATGGTGTTTAGCACGAATGTAACTGGTTGCAGTAGATATCTGTGTGAGAGTTTAAGTGTTAATTTGAGTGTTAAGCACAATTAAGTGAATTTGAGTGTTAAATAGTGCTCATTGTGGCAAGTTTCCAAAGTACAGTTAAGGCAGCAGCTGGCTGCTTTACTTACAGAGCACTTTCTTTGTCCTCACTGAGTTTAGAAGGTCACAGACTTTGTGAATACCTGCACACGTACTTGCAGCTCTCCCACTATCTCCAGCTACTCTTGGGTTTGTTGGTTTGGGGTTTTCTCTGATCATAGCAGTAATATTTCAAATTACTCCAAACAATGGCATCACTCACTTTGGGAAGAGCTGAACAGTAGGTCCTAGATGTGTATAAATGTCCTACAGTGTTCTACTGCCAGTGCATTGTGGGGCTGAAGAAACAGCCTGTGTGCTCCTACTTCCAGCAGTGGATGTCTGATTTTCATGTGAAGTCAACAGAACTATGTTAGTTAATATTGATTATCTCTATTTATCTATATTGGCATGTAGAATTTATTGCAAGATACTGGTATATTAGCTGCACACAGTATTTTTTTTATGCTGACAGCTTGGTAAAAAAATTGGATTGAGTGGGCATTAAAAAGTAAACAGTGTGTAGTTAGGGTTATGGTTATAAGTGCTTCTTATGGACAGCAGACAAGGTGATGGAGAGTAAATATATCAAGTTCACATAAGCTCCCTTGTGTTTTTAAGCCATTAAAGCTTCAGTTTCAAAAGGGAAATGTTATTTAATTTACCATGTTGTAATTACTATCCACCAGGACATATAAAACTATGGCAGTATTAGAACCCGAATACTGTTCATGCAGTTCTCATTAAGTATATCATGGTTTGATTCATTTGTTTTCCAGTCATTTGGCTATATTGTTCATCAAGTATTGAACTTTTCTAACCATTGTTTCACTGTATTGGAATTTTTCTCTAAGTAAATACATGTATGTATGATTAAAGCCATCATGTGTATTTAAAAAGTTTTAAGTATTATATTTAGTCTCTGTAATTGCAAAAATTACATAACCAAAAGTGTATCTTTTTGAATAACATCTGGTTCAGGAGGTTAAGTTTCAAAACGGTCTTAACAACAGGCATAACCTGAGCTATGAGCTTTTGCCTGTGCTATTGCAATGTTCAAGAAGCTAGTAAGACAGTTAGTGTTTCAAGAGAAAATACAAAATGAGAGGTCATGTACCGACACTTTAAGAAGAAATATTTTGATCAATGTTCTTGCCGTACCCATAAAAAAGAAGGGGCTAGAATAACTTTCTGGGGAAAATTAGCACATTTAGATAAACTGGCAATGGGAGACAGAGAATTTATAAGATAAGTGAGACTGAGAAAACTGATGGGATGGAATTGAGCAATAGGAAATGCAGGTGAAGTATCCAGAGCAGCTTTAATGGTGTTACAAGGTTTTCAAGGGTACACAGCTGTTAAAAGATGAGAATACTGCCCTAAGTGAAGTTGCAAAAGCATCATTGCCTTGGGGCATTTGAAACTAAGCAGTGCAGATGCAGGGATTGAGTTAATCTTCTGTTACTCATTTTAACAGTTCTGGTAAACGTGCTGAAAGGCCAATAAATGGCTAACCGAATGTGGGAGGGCTGAACAAAGATAACATGAGAACTGAGAATATCTTAGGGATCTTGGGTTGAAATTCACCCTCACTTGCCCAGTGAACATGCTGACGCCAGCATTTCTGAGAGACTTTTTTTAAAGAGATGGTTTATTTAATTTGTGAAGAAAAAGCAACACAATGTTTATCACCAAAATGTATTTTTTGAAGGTATTGATGACTACACATATTCCAGTGGTGATGTGAAAGCTTTAAAGTCCAATAGGAAAAAATACAGTGGGAAGACCCCACATCTTCTGCTAATGTTATTACCCTCCTACAGACTTGAGTCGCAACAGCCCAGTCGGCGGAAGAAGCGTGCTTTAGATGCTGCCTATTGTTTTAGGTAACTATGCATCTATATTCCCTATACTTACTCAGTAGTACCAATCTGTGAGGTGTAATGCTGTTGCTTATGATGTTTCTTTATGGTTGGCATGTATACAGAGCTTGCACCCTCATTTGTGGACCCATGGGGTCTATGTGCAGCAGGTATCTGCCCAGAAGTCTCCAGTCTCACAGAGACAGTGACAGACGGGGAAGGTTGTGGCCTTAGAAAGAAGAAGCTGAGTTCTATCTGGGATGATTCCCAGACTCATCAGCCTCATAATGACAGCCAAATTATCACCTCTGTTCTGCTCACCTAGTTAAAGAGGCCACTCAATAGGACTTGGAGGAAAACACTGGTCCTCCAGGGAAACCATTAGCTACGTCTGTATAAACAAGTCCTGCCATGTCTAAGCATTCGATTTCAGTTACAGTAAAAGCTACTGTTTATGTGATTTGTTTGTGAGTGCTTGGGACTCAGGCCTACCTGCCTGCAAAGCATCATTCAGGGAGCAAGCAACTGGATTATCTTTATTCCCTGTGTTGTCTTTGTTATGATCAATGTGTTTGTCTGCGCTTTATTTCCCAGGAACGTGCAGGATAATTGCTGCCTGCGTCCACTTTATATTGACTTCAAGAGGGATCTTGGCTGGAAATGGATTCATGAACCTAAAGGATATCATGCTAATTTCTGTGCAGGAGCCTGCCCATATTTATGGAGTTCGGATACTCAGCACAGCAGAGTAAGTAATATTTTTTCTATATTTTAGCTTCTATTTTATAACTGCAGGGTGAACTATGTTTCTAGGACTGACATCAGCACCAGTGCCCAAAGCTTGTATTTGTTGCATCAGCAACTAAGGATGATGAAATGTGACCCTTTAGAGTGACTTCAGATGACCTCAAGCTAGTGCTGAAGGTCATATATATTGCTGCAAATATATTGGCCTTGAGTTTTTATGTTCTTAATGTATTCATTGATGCAACATATAGATGGATTGAATGTTTCTGGGGAGCATGAGGTTGCTGTAGCTTTAGGAGGCTGCCTGAGAAGGGACCTTTCATGATGGACAATGAGTGGAAGATGGCACTATAAGTTTGGTTAGCAGACACCAAGGGAAGCATTATTAGAATAACAAAAGGGCTGAGTCACCCTACCTGGTTACCACCTACTATGACCTTTCGTTGAATTTCATAAAAATGTACTGATGGATGTATTTCTTTTACTTCAAAATACGTATTCATTTTTGTACTTTGAAGACTTATATGCAAAGGAGGAACCTTGTATCTGGGATGTTGTCATAGTCATCTGAGATGGGACTTCTTATTTTAGGGATTAAATGTGGTATTTTAGCCAGCTACCTTAGGACGAGTAGTACTGTGCTGAGAAGTGCTTTTTTTTCTCTCAACTCTCAATAAGGATGTCTAGACAGTAAATGCAAGAGGTAGACATATGCACCACAGTTGTCATAAAGCAAGAATTTCACCCTCAGGTCCACATTAAGAATGATGTCTTCCTTTTTCAAGCCTCCCTTAAAATACCAGATCAAAGTCAGCCAGCAGGGAGAACTCTTTGTGTCCAAGGGGCAGTTTACTTTCCCTTTGTGCTATAAAGCCATGGTAGCATGTTCATCCTGAGCTTACAGACTCAGGTATAGATATCCTTTGTAGCTGTCACTGTCTGTGGCATTGTACTATTAGCAATGTCAGCAGGCAGAGGTATAAATTAGGTAAGTATGTTTCCGTGCTGGTGTGGAGTAGTAGTGTATGCATTTTGGAGCAGCACTTGTTTTTAAAGGAAAGAGGAAGAATAACTGTCATGGTCACAAATATGTGGTTTGGATAGTTGCCCAAGGAGTCAGAAGTTGCTTAATAAAGTAGTTAGTGTTGCTGTCCTGAACGGATCTTCTGTCTCTCTAAGCTGCAAATGTTGTGTTGAAGTTCTAGGAAAAGGTCACTTGGTGTTTGGCAAGCACATTAATGGCATCCTCAGAAATACCTATGCATCATCAGTGGGTAGCCCTACATACTCCTCTTGCAGAGAACCATGTATATGAATCCAATGTGACTTAAAGCACCAGCGCTGCTAACTTCATCACAGCTGGATCTCAACAGGAGTAACTGCAGCTTGAGTCCTGGTGCTTGCAGGGTGGCATTAAATGAAGTCAGAAAGGAAGAGCAGAACTTCTGCTCTGATGGGCTCTTTTCTCCTATTGCTGTATTTGTAAAGCCAAAATCCTGTAACAGCAAATGGCAGTCTGAAGACACAGATAAAAACCATTCAGTTGCTTCTTTCCGTATCAATACAGTGTGCATGTTTATTCAAAGGGCTATGCTTTCAAGGCAGGCTCCAGGCATGAGGTTTAAGGCTGTATGGATAAAACCTTAGGAAACTCAGGCAGGTCGTGACATCAGATTGAACAGAAGAATCATAAAATAGTGTTAAAATACAGGAATCTTCATACTGCTTCCACTGGGATTTCTCTCAGGCACTGTGGGAGGAAGCGATGCAGAAAGGAATTTGCTCCTCAGTGGCAGGAAGGCATGAGGTAGCTGTCTTAAATCTCTCTGTTTTCCTTTCTCCTAGGTACTCAGCTTGTATAACACCATAAATCCAGAAGCTTCTGCCTCTCCATGCTGTGTGTCCCAGGATTTGGAACCCCTTACCATCCTCTACTACATTGGCAAAACACCCAAAATTGAACAGCTGTCCAACATGATCGTAAAGTCTTGCAAGTGCAGCTAAAGAATACCCCTGAAACAGTGTGATGTCTGTGTATTATAACCAAGGAAAAACAGAAAGAGGGAGCAAGAAGAAAAGAAAGACAAATGAAAACCCAGGTTCATCAGTGTTAAAAAGAAAAAACAAAAAAAGAAGAAAAAAAGTGGTACTAGACTGAACTGTTTGAAAGTTTGTTTTGTTTTTGTTTTTAAACTGGCATCTGAAGCAAAACATTGAAGGCCTTTATCCTACATTTCACCTACACATAGTGTGAGATAGACAAGAAGCAAAGTTAAAGAAAAAAAAAAGAAACCTTTAAAAAATAAACACTGGAAGAAATTTGTTAGTGTTACTATGTGAAAGGAAAAAAAACAGGAAAATCCCATGAAGTGGAGTTGCTGTATCTGTCCCGTGCCTTACTTGATCTCTCTGTATTGTTACGCAATAGGCATCCTACCCATTCCTCTTAGTTGTAGAGTTAACAGTGCATTATTTATTTGTGTGTAAAAACTATCAATGAACATTTCAGTATCACCATTGGAAAAAAAGAAAACCAGCCAATGAGGACAAAGTGGAGACCAAATAAACTGCCAGAAATGTGTATTAAAGCCTAAAGGAACACAAGCTCAAACAAATCAGAAAAGTAATGATTAGTTTAGTTCCATTAAAATAGAAATCGGTTATTACATTATTGAGAAACTCTGCCTTTAAAATACCTTATTTTCCATGCCAGCTGCCTAGAGAGGCTTCTTGTAAGGTCTCGAGCCTTCGTTTTAAATACCGAATAATTTACTAATAAAGGACACTCTGTTTCAGTCTCAAAAACAAGTCTATAAGATTTTTTTTTTGCTGTAAATGATTTAAAATGTCAGTTTAGTAAACCAGTGAAATATTTAACATGTACTGGTCTAATCTTCAGACCTTAATATGTTGCTGTATAGCTATGCTATGGGATTTTTTTTGTTCTTTTGGTATATGTAACCATACCTAGAGTATTACAATAGGTGGGTAGTAAAAGCCAGCTTAATTGGAAACATATCTGTAGATCTCTATTTGTAAACTATTAAAAAAATAAGTACTTTATGTGTAATGTGTAAATTTTCACCATATTTTTGTATTCTGTAATACTGTCAGCTCTCATGAGTTTGAATTTGAATTTGGGGCTCTTTTTGATCACTCAGAATCATGTGTTTCCCTCTAGCTGGCCAGTATGCGTAGAGTCCCTATATTTTGACTTGCACTACAAATACATGTTTTATAATAATTACTATCCATGTGCTTTGTATATTGTTCATCATTATGACATAAGCTACCTGACTCCATTTGTTCTTCTGTTTTATAAAAAGGATGGATTAAAGCAATCTCTCCTCTCCCCCCTTCCCCCCCCCCCCCTTCCCCTCTCCCCCCTTCCCCTCCTTCTTCAGTCGTTCCCATTTATAACACTTGGAATCACGATGCGGTTCGGATTCCTTTGCCTTCTTATTTCATTTCGGCTATAGACATTCAAACAGATGGGCAGGGAGCAAGGTGTTGCAAGAAGAGATGTCCCAGCCTGGCTGAAGCGAGGCAAAACCTTGCAGTGAATGACATTCACCACTGTGCAGAAGGCTGGTAGGAAGCGCCTAGACGCAGCTATGCTCCGAGTGGGATCAGTTTGTGGTCAGAGGCTGTGTCGTTGGCCTTGCACACAGTAGGGACTTGTCCCTGCAGTTAGTCTGTAGGACTGATCCTGCTCCTGCTGCAGGAAACAGAGATTTGCCTTTAACTTGGCACGACAAGCCCCTATAGGCTATTGGGGTGTGTGTGTGAGGATTTGCAGGATCAGACCTGTGATTTTTGCAAGTTTGCCAATTTTTGTTTTTCAATTGAGTTCACATTAAAGCTTCTTTTAAAAAAGATAATAAAGGAACTTGGGGTTCCCAGGATTTGGTTGTTACACAGCTTTAAATGTTATAGAAGGAGTAAAAAAACAAAACAAACCCAAAAAAAGTTCCATGTTTAAAGCTCATTTTAAAAAAGCTCCAACCCAAATTAGCACAAAACGTCTTGAAAAAGGCACATCCAGTTCATTTCACATGATGAATGGGTTTTGCACAGCAGAGCTGGAAAACTGCGTTAGAAACATACTACTTGGATGAGAACGACTTTTTCTGTCATTGACCTGAGCGGTGTCAGGAGGATGCTCCTGAGCTTCATGCTGTCAGCTCCAGTTTTGAGAAGTGCAATGTTCTTTGGCTTCAGCAGAACACTGATGCAAAGCTGAAGGACCGCAGTAGCTTGCATACACGCAGCTCCTCGGGACTTCAGGAAAGTCTGTGCTTATGGCCTAGATGGAAACATAGCCCCACAGATGATCTAATCCCACCCGTTGACTCAGCGCAGAGGAGGAGGTATGTTAGACTTCTGATTTATTTAGTGAGTTGAGATGAACAAGTGAAAAAATCTGTCCTGCTAACGCTTGAGCCAAACTTACTCCAGTGAGAAGATGCACTGAACTCAGTGAAACTCCTCAGGGTAGGAAATACTCTGGATTTTGCTGGATACGGCAGCAAAATTAGTTTTATCATGTTCAGTACAAGAACTGTATTTTTGTTGGACAGGAAAGGAGACAAGGATGAACGCGTTTTACAGAACATAAAGACATTTTTGCAATTCCCTGTGATGGGAATGCAGCTCAAAACAAGTTTTGAAGCTTGAAAAAGTGGAATAGGAGATAGCGTAATTGTCCAACTATACTCACTATGCGCTGGACGCAGCTGAAAATTTCGGTTTGGGTTTAGAGTTTTGCTCTAAATTTAAGTATAAAACTTTATTTCTCCAAGTCATTACCCCAAGAGCAAATACTTTTTATTTTTACTTTTTTTTCCTCAAAATGCACTGATGGTAGTTGAAAGACTCTATTATAAAGCTCTTGCTTTTGTTTGTTTGATTTTTTGTTCATTAGGCATGTATTTCCCTTTAATTACCAAGGATGTTGGGCCTGATCCTACAATGTGCAGAACTCAAGGGTGAAACTCCCCTCTACAGAGTTGGTTAATGTGAGTCCTAAGCACCACTCAGGTCTGATGGTATTCCCCTCAGATGATATTGAGATGGGTCTGCAACAGGGCTTTGTGGTAGGGGCCTTACCATGAAGAACTGCCACTGTCTCAGCAAAGTCCCTGAGAATCGGTGGTAAATGTTCAGTACCTGGAAAGATGGGATACAAAGGGTTGACTAGGGCTGAGAGGGAATCTTAGCACTTAGTTGGGTGGGGTAGGACAGCCTTTTTTATGTGTTTAGCATGAATACAATTGTATGGTTGGCATGGTTTAAAGGAGAAAAAAAAAACCCAAGGAACTTAAAGGACAGCTGTGTTGTACTTTGGTGATCGATTACTCTGTATTTTAACACATTGTATGTTTGTTTTTGTGGTGCTCTAGTGGTAAATAAATTATTTCAATTACGTGCTGGTGTTGCTTTCATATGGTAGTGTTCTTCTGGCATAGGCAATTCTGCAGCTCTGGCTCAGCTTAATCCCTGCAAAGCCTGATTAAGTGTGTGATTTTAGTGTGTGTGACCTTGGCTTGGTCCAGCACAGGCTGAGATGAAGAACAATCATCCAGGGTGAGCATGAATCACATCTGCTCTGAGGATTGCTTCCCCCTCAGCCACTGCAGTATATGTGTTGGTCTATAAACAAGAAGTGGCTTCTGCTTGACTGCTCTGAGCAGCCTCCACTGTCCATGTGTGTGCAGGACTGGTTATTGCCCTGGGCAGGAGTGATGCTACCCCACTGCCTTACTGTGCCTGATCCCTCACCAGAACCATGCCCTGGCATGGCCCTGTCACTGCAGGTACCAGTTTGGGGGTCTTCCCTCTCTGGTAGAGGATCTTCTTCCAATATAGCAGCCTTCCAATATCTAAAGTGGGCCTACAAGAAATCTGGAGAAGGACTTTGTATGAGGTCATGTAGTGATAGGACAATGGGAAATGGCTTTAACCTGACTGGGTAGATTCAAATTAGATACATGGAAGAAATTCTTCGTTATGAGGGTGGTAAAACACTGGCATAGGTTGCTCAGAGAAGCTGTGGCTGCCCCATCTCTGGCAGTGTTCAAGGCCAGGTTGGACAAGGCTTGGAGCAACCTGGTGTTGCACCTTTTCTTTATCAGGCTTTCTGCATCTTAGGTCATTTAAACAATACCGATGGGAGGAAGGCCTGCAGGATTGAATCGTTACTTTAAAAGCTGATAAAGTTATACATGAAAATGCTTTCAGACCAGGGACTGATGATGAAAAGGGGTGAACATCTGCACTTTCTGGTTCCTTCTCTGGATTCTAAGGGGTGCATACCATTCTTGGCATGAATGAAAGAATATGTTTATGGCAGATTGCTTAGTGTTATTGTGATAAATTATAACAAATGGACTGCATGGCCTGTGAATATGTTTTAAGGATGCAACTTGTAATAAGCATTAAAAACAATCTTATCTGTGACGAATACAGATAAAATACATTCCAGGCTTACAGTAATCTGCCTTAATTGATTTCAGTGATGTTATGCTGGCATAAAACTATGGTCCTGTAAAAGCTACCAGATACCAGGTTTCATCCTACCTATTTTGTATACCCAGCCGTATGGTTTGGCATGGGTGTAATATGCCAGCCCTATTCTAATCCCAGGTAGACCTTACGCAGTGAAGTGAGAATACTTTGCAGTACTGACTAATTTCTGCTTTATTTCTGAAATCTCCTGAAGACCAGGAGGGTTTGAGGAGGAATGTTGATTGGAAATTCTATGTGGGAAAGTGGTTGTGGTGCCTTGTAACTAAAGAGGAAAAAAGTGGAAGGAACACAGTGTGCTAAGAGAGGTTTTATAGCGTGGGGTTGAAAAGATGGAAGCTCTCCCACAATAATGAGATTTATGCAGAATATTTTGATGCTGGGCTCGCCCTTTCCTTTTGCTAACACAGCCTCTCCAGACTTGTATCAGTGAAGCCCTTGCTGCTCTGCTTGAATCAAATTGTGGTTAATAAATGTGGAATATATAGGAAAAAGTCCAAACCATGTAAATGTCTTGAAAACCCTTTCTTAGGCCAGATTCTGCCTCTTGGATCAGACAGAACAGATTCTATGAGGAGCCATGAGTTCTGGAAGAAAATAAACCAAGAGGTTATGTAATTATATGTGGTTATAAAGTAGATGTGAAGTAATGTAGTTGGCTTGTCAGTGGGTATGGGTGTAACAGTAATTTCTTCATCTGTATAAAAATGAAATTAAATGGAACAGAAAGCTGATGAGAACTCCCAATCAAATTTGATATGCTCATTTAATGAAGTAACCTGCTGGAATCTAATACAGAATCCCTGGGGTATAAACCTTTCTTAAAACATATGGTGGTCTAAGAAACAAATATTTCCTTTGAATGTGGTGTAATAGTGCCAAACCAGGATGATGGCAGGAATGGAGGAAGGGTCAGTGGTCACTGGTCTCTGGGTCTGGGCACTGTTCGCATGTATTGTAGGCAGGTACCAGTTAAAAGATTCATGTAACTCACAGCAAAAACATTTGCCACAAGAAAGGGAAAAAGGAAGACACAAATGGCAAATGGGACCTTATTATTGTACAGGCAAAGTGTACATGAAGTACATGTACTTCACTTTTTGTTCAGTGAAGTACACCATGACTGAAGGAGTTCTTACAAACTATTTGATCCAGCTAACTAGACAGTGATCAAACCAAAAGGTTAACATGTGAGTATACGTTTTACCAAGTTGAAAATCAATTGTTTGGGGCTCTGAGGTAGTGTTCAAATCTGAAACATTTCTACAGGATTCAGTTGAGTCCAATCCCTGCAACTGGTTCGTAACCAAACTTTAATCATCAGATTCACTGCTGGGGTGTGTGAGGCTCTGAGCTTAACATGCCAGAAGTTCTTGCTCTTGAATAGCTCTGAGCATGCCAGATGCAAGTCTCACAGAATAGTCTTGTATTTCTTTTTTTCCAAAGCACAAAGTTGTATAAATGTAATTGGCATTCATAGTAATGGCAGTCAGAGACAGTCATAGTGTCCCTACAGTCACAGTGGTTCCCAGAGAACTAGTATCGGTCACCACTCCTTAGGTCACCTTCTTCAGTGATTAAAAGAACAGCATTATGGGACTATGTGATGGGGGTTTTGCCATCTGATGGAACACATTTAATGAATTGATGGCTTCATTCCAGTTCCTAGTGTAAAATTGTTGGCAGTCTCCAAGGATATGCAGACTAATTTCATCCATCAAAAGCAGAAAATATCTTTATCTGGAAAAAACTGCTTTTTTTCCCCTTTGGAAAAATGTAAATACACAGGACAAAATATGCAGCAGTTCATAGCAAGTTATGCATTCCTCTGCAGTGTGTAACCTGTTCTCAAAGAGGTGGTCTGGATCAATTTGTGAACATTTGGGAGGAAAAGCTGGATTTGGAGAAACTCTGAAATATGTTGTTCTTCTTCTGTGAAACACTCCGTTACAAAAAAAGCCAAAAGACTGCAAGTAAGAATATGAGCTGAATTTATTTTTTCCCATTGATATCCAGCTATGATGGATAACACAGGAGGTGAATAACTGCAGATCCTGTGTCTCAAAGACAGCCAATCGATGTATACAAAGTTGGGTCACAGAAAGTGAAGCAGGAAAGATGAACACAACAGAAGGTTTATGTCAGTGTAAGTATAGGCCCTACATAAAGCCACAGGAAAACTGGGCTGTTTTTTGTTGTACTTTTTGCTTTGGGCTTGGCTGTGCTTCCATGGGGCTGTTTCCATTCCGCATCCTTTGTCTTGGAATAGGGGCTTCTTTAGGGAGGGAAGAATTTACCTAGGAATAACTGTAAGTCGCTGATAAATTTTGAGACCATTATCAGTCAGGATAGCTATTAACACGACCTTAATTAACATTTTCTGTAGCAAAACACCTCTGACTGCTCTTCTGGCCTCTATCACATGCTTTAGCATTAAGGATTGCTCCGCTGCTTTGTTGTAACAGATGGTGTCCATCAAGTAGCTGAAATCTCAGCGAGTATCCCAAGGACTGAGGAGGAGATCTCAAACATTAAATCCCCAGGTTTCTCTAGTGCCACATCCCTTAAATCAGTGCTGTAACATCCCAGGTGCAGAACCTCAAATACACTCTCAACAGCTGGCTATCCATGTAAACAATGCAAAAGTATCATGTCTTGGTCTCCACAAGACCCTCATGGGCTTATTCAAACAATACTTCACTGATGAGACCTTCTTCGGCCATTTCCGACCCATTGCTGAGGTGTCTCTCTCGAGAGGGGACGCCTGCAGCTCCTGACCGGGGGGAGGCTCAGCGTCCGGGAGCATCACCTCGGAGCAGCAACAGGCACCCAAGGAGCCTCAAGTCCTCGACAGGGCCTGCCCAGGAGCAGGCACCCCAGCAGACGCGAGCAGCTGACTCAGAGGGGGCGGCGCCAGGAGGAGCGGCACCAACCCTGACTGGGTTAAACCTGCCCCAGGGAGAGCGAACTGCCCGGAGCGCGGTGAGCAGGGCGGGTTCGAGGCTGTTCGGGGTGGCAGGCGAGCGGGATGGTGGGTGGGATGGTGAGCACTCGCCGTATGACCAGGGTCCGGTCTGGGAGCTCTGCTCTGGGTGCCCCGGTGGTGGCCAGCGTAGGTGCCCAGACTGAGCCGATGGGAGGGGAGGCTGCAGTGCAGAGCTGGGAATGTAGAGCGCCTGCACTGCTCTCCTGAGAGGAGGGTGCGCAATGGGCAGGGCTGCACTCTGTGCTCCCTGGTGGAGGTCCTCCTGCAGCAGGGGCTGAGCTGCAGGACGCTGTCAATAGGCTGAAAGGTGTCAGGGAAGCTGAGGGGAAACAGGACTGCTGCTCCAGGACCAGACTGTGCAGGGGCCTCAAGCGTCCACTGTTGCTCATGCAGGAAAGGAGGCCGCTAACCCAGGAAGCTGGGAAACAGTAAGAGAAAAAAACAACAAAAAAAGGAGGAAGAGGACAATTAAAAGCAAGGGGCTTCCTCCTAAATCTGTTGTCCCCACCCAGAACCGCTTTGCTGTCCTGCAGGGGGCTGATGCGGAAACACACTCCCACCAGGAACAACCGGCTGGTGCACTGGTAAAGAAGATCTCTACTGGCGCTGCCAGGAAAAAGCGGTGGGCTGTAGTAGTAGGGGACTCTACCCTGAAAGGAACAGAGGCGCCCATCTGTCAGCCTGACCCAGGCTCAAGGGACGTGTGTTGCCTACCAGGAGCTCGGATCAGGGATGTTGCAGAGAAGCTGCCTGCTCTAGTTGGTCCCACTGACTATTACCCACTTCTAATGATCCATGTGGGTGCTACTGATATAGACAGCAGTAGCCCAGAGAACATAAAGAAGGACTACAGAGCCCTGGCAGGTGGTTAGGGGCTCTGGAGCCCAGATTTGCTTTTCGTCAACTCTCCAGGATACAGGGCAGGACCTTACAAAGGCTAGGAGGATTGGCCAGGTTAATAAATGGTTAGAAGGGTGGTGCTATAGTCAGGGATTTGGGTACCTTGAACATGGGACACAGTTTAGTAGGCCAGACCTACTGGGGCTGGTGGAGCTGGTCTGACAAAGAAAGGGAAGAGTGGATTTGGTAGGAGGCTTGCCAGACTGGTCAAGGATGCTTTAAACTAGATGTGTTGGGGGAGGGGGGTATCATTCCATCCCAATACACTCAATCACTGGCCAGCACCTATAGTAAACATTCGGAGCAATGTAGACATATTCCAGCTGCTCCAGCCAATGAGCCAGCTTCAATTGGAGCTTGGCTCAGATGCCTCTATACAAATGCTCGTAGCATGGGGAACAAACAAGAGGAATTAGAGATGTGTGCACGTCTACGGGGGTATGACATCATAGGCATCACAGAAACATGGTGGGATGGCTCCTATGACTGGTGTGTTGGAATGGAAGGTTACAGGCTCCTTAGAAAAGACAGAGCCGGTAGGCGGGGAGGGGGAGTAGCTATTTATGTTAGGGATCGTCTGGAGAGTATGGAAGTCTGTCTGGGGACAGGTGAGCAGTGGACAGAGAGTTTGTGGGTCAGGGTTAAAGGGAGAACAGCGATAGGTGACATTATTGTGGGGATCTGTTACAGACCGCCTGACCAAGAGGACTCGGTGGATGAAGCGCTCTATAGACAGATAGGAACAGTCTCATGTTCGCAGGCCCTCGTTCTTATGGGGGACGTCAACCACCCTGATATCTGCTTGGAGGGACGGTACGGCCCATCACAAACAATCCAGGAGGTTCCTTGATTGTGTGGAAGACAACTTCCTTCTGCAAGGAATAGAGGAGCCGTCAAGGAGAGGTGCAATGCTTGACCTCATCCCCACCAACAGGAAGGTCTGGTTTTAAATGTGACACTCCAGGGTAGCTTTGATTGCAGCGATCATGAGATGGTTGAATTTGAGATCCTCAGGGCAGTGAGAAGAGCGTGCAGCAAGCTCACTGCCCTGGACTTCAAGAGAGCAGACTTGAGCCTCTTCAGGAACACGCTCAGTAAGATTCCATGGGATATAGCCCTAGAGGTCAGGGGGGCCCAAGGCTGTTGGTTGATATTCAAGGATCACCTGCTGCAAGCCCAGTAGCGGTACATCCCTACTAGAAGGAAGTGCAGCAGCAGGAGGGCCAGGAGACCTCCTTGGCTGATGCCAACCTGATGAAGTTTAACCATGACAAGTGCAAGGTCCTACACCTGGGTCGGAGCAATCCCAGGCACAGCTACAGGTTGGGCAGAGAAGAGATTCAGAACAGCCCTGCAGAGAAGGACTTGGGGGGGTTGGTTGATGAAAAGATGAACATGAGCCGGCTGCAGTGTGCGCTCGCAGCCCAGAAAGCCAACCGCATCCTGGGCTGCATCAAAAGGAGCATGACCAGCAGGTTGAGGGAGGTGATCCTGCCCCTCTACTCTGCCCTTGTGAGATCTCACTTGGAGTAGTGTGTGCAGTTCTAGTGTCCTAAACATAAAAAGGACATGGAACTGTTGGAACGAGGCCATGAGGATGATCAGGGGACTGAAGCAGCTCCTGTATGAAGATAGGCTGAGAAAGTTGGGGCTGTTCAGCCTGGAGAAGAGAAGGCTGCGTGGAGACCTCATAACAGCCTTCCAGTATCTGAAGGGGGCCTATAGGGATGCTGGGGAGGGACTCTTCATGAGGGACTGTAGTGATAGGACAAGGGGTAAGGGTTCAAACTTAAACAGGGGAAGTTTAGATTGGATATGAGGAAGAAGTTCTTTACTGCGAGGGTGTTGAGGCACTGGAATGGGTTGCCCAGGGAAGTTGTGAATATTCCATTGCTGGCAGTGTTCAAGGCTGTGTTGGACATAGCCTTGGGTGGCATGGTTTAGTGTGAGGTGTCCCTGCCCCTGGCATGGGGATTGGAACTAGATGATCTTAAGGTCCTTTCCAACCCTAACTATTCTATGATTCTTCCCCCTTATAAGCAATGGCTCTCTCCCATGCTGGGGGACATCTGTTCTCAGAAGCCAGTGGATATGTATATGCAAAAATATGTGTCACAGGTTGCATATATGGAAACCCCATTTACACACCTGCAAGCAAGGGTGGACATAGCAAGAAAGGAAAGTAGTGATTCATGGTTGGTCCATTTCTGTGGATGCAAAGATTTAAGTGTTGCATATAAATTCAAAGACCTCTTTAAAATTTGCATTGGACTGCAATGTTTATACAAGGTTGTTTTTTGGTTTTTTTTTGGTTTTTTTTTCTGTAGTTGTAAGCCTCTCTCTCCATTTGCCAAGTATCTTTGCACTTTCTGGACACCTGCAGGAGTTATATTCTCAGCAGTCTTACCGTATGTCTCGCTGGAGGGAAAAAGGAAATTTCAGAGACTTCCCCTTCTTGGTTACTCCGGCCATAGCAGGTTGGTTTTGCAACTTATGTTGCTGGATGCAGGAAATTGCTTTTGGAGGCAACTGAGTTGAACTGAGTGGTCTTATTCCCAACTGTCTTACTTTAGCTTTACTCCAGCACAACTACTTCAACAGGGAGCATAAACCAGGCTTTCAAGTCATTTTGCTAAGGACAGGCTCAGTTTGCCATTTTACTGGTGGCTCCACACAAAGCCTGTGTATTTGTAAAGTGTTTTAAAATTGATTGCCACAGTAGCCTACATGAAAGTATGTATATTACACATGTGAATTTATTTTTGAAATCTAGAAAAAATGAAGAATATGATGATTTTCTGCAGAAGGAAATTGATCTTATTATCACTTAAAGTGATAAAAAAGCTTGAGCTGTTTATTGTATGGGAATATTATGTAGCTAGAGATAGGGGAAACTACTCTTTTCAGTTGCTTATAGCTTTTGCAAATAGTTTTCAGGCTGATTGTTTGATGCTGGAATTCAGCCCAGAGAGAAATTTATCAGCAAATTTTATCAGACTTTGTTGAGATATCTTTGACTTCTGAGAGAACAGGTAAGTATATTTGCCTTATCCTCTCCAATCAGAAATGCTATGCACCCATAGTTCAGCTTGAGAGCAGAATTCGGTCATTGGCACTCTAGGTTGTTGGGGTCATACAGTCAGATTACTATATCAGCTTTCATTTCAAACATGAAAGCAAGTTTCCAGTGTTCCTGACAGGAAAGAGATGCTTGAGACCATGAGCTGTATTGAATTAACATTGTGACATGTACTTGAGTCTACAGAATAACTGAAACAGAGCCTGAAACAGAGCACAAAACAGAGTGAAGTTGTGCTCTTTACACATTTTCAATAGAGAACATGCTCTTTTCAGGAGACTGGCCTTTCCCCCAGGCCTCCGGCATACAGTAAAAAAGCCTCCCAAGTGAAACAGTCATGTTCTTGTTCCTTTGATGCTTAAGAAACAACAATGAAAATGTCAGGTTTTCAGGTTCTTCTTGAGAAGAAAACAGAATCTGAGGAAAAAGAGATGTCTAAACATCTGAACCATTTTCACCTTGGACAGTGTTCTCTTCAGGATTTTTTTTTTTTAAATCAATAAATATATTTGTAGCATGAACTGGTCATAAACTGTCACATATACTGTGTAACATGAACTATGGAAGTGTCCTAATGGCAAGCCTGTCCAGAAACAACTCAGTCCCCTTCTGTCTGTGATAAGTGGGCAAAATACCTTAGTGTAAATACTCTCCACCAGCTAATGTGAGGGGAAGGCAGAGGAGTGTTTAGCTGCACTTCTCAGTTCCATTTAGGCTTTTATTCACTGTTAAATAGTGGCAACCTTATAAGAATAAAGCCATGATGGTCCTTTAAGATCTCAGCTGAAGACAAGCTGAATTCAGACATGTCTTGATGTTCAGCCACTGCCTCACCTAAGACAAAATCTAAGCATGAAGGAACCTCATTTTGCAAAAAAAGAAATGACCACAAAGAACAAGAGCTGTAAGCTGCATCCCCAGAAACAAACAATGAGAAAGTTTTATACCCAAAAAATCCTGCTTAGGAAGTGCAGTTAGAAGTAACTATCTCTGTCAAGGCACAAAACCCTCAAAGATGCATCCCTAGTCTGGCCAGGCTCTGTGTGAGAACAGCTTCATCCACATTTCGTGATCTTGGGTTACTTGGTGGTATGCATCTATCTCTGAATCTTGATCTATTTCTTTGAAATCTTTTCAAGAGTAATCTGTCACAGAATGTGCTTGTATAAAGGGAAGAAAAGTAGCAAATGTCAAAGTAAAAAAAAAAGGTCAATCAGACTCTTCCTGTATAATTCATCATTGCACATTTCCTGCTGGGTTAGTTGCAGAATTTGTTTAGAAGACTCTGATTCTTCTGTTTTATTCTCAAGTTGTCATAAATCACTTAATAGAGGTTGCATACTCAGCAGCTTTGTACTAAAATAATTCCTAATCCATACCAAAATTTTTTCATTTGCTTTAAGGGAACAACTTCCAGGGGCTAAATCAGGACAAATAATTTTCTTGTATCTCTTTCTTCTGCAGCTTGTCTTCTGAGGGTTGGCTGTATCAATGCCATGAGTGAATGGTGCTGATTTTCTTCTATCTGATGTAGGTATCTCTTGAAACAGTACAGCATTGAACTCTGTCCATCAGTTTGCCCCATAGACAATCAAAAGCAAGGAGACATGCATGTGACTTTCAGTGAAGTGGGTTGGCTTGAAACTGGGTTCCTCAAACTGACAGAAGACTCCCAATCTCCTAAACTTGAAGACATATTCTCCAAAGTTTTTCCTGGGGTCACTTTCACAGTTACCCCTCCACAAGGGGTAACACAGACCACTGGAGGCACCTTTCATGATAGAAACAGAGTGGGGAGGCCAGAAAGAATTTAGATCTGTTTGTAGAGTTGGCAGCCTAAATATATTCACAGCTAACGAATCCTCATATCAATACAAGTAACCATATGCATTGATGAAATAGGGCAAAACTACTCGTTTAAAAAAACCAGACATCTCAGCAGAAACTGTATGAAAGAGGATTATTAGGAGTGGGACAAAAACATTAGCCCCAAGTAAATCATAAAGTTGACAGTGCTGAAAAGCCATCTAATTTCCACTGTTCAATTGACATACTATTTTTTTGATTTGTTTGATAATTGTATTTCTGTTTGGGGTTTTTTAAGAGAAAATTTTGTGTATTCACTCAGCCTTCAAATCCAGCACTGGTTCCCTACTTAAATGAGAAATATTGTGTTTTTATGTTCCCAGTTTAAAGCAGCAAGCAAAAAGAGATCAAAGTATCTTGAGAACTATGTTTAATTATAATCGCCACCACAAATGCCAGAGTAAGATGTGGCTCTTTCATAAAAGAAAACACAGTAAAACAATATTATGCAGTTTACAAATTCCATCAAACCACTGTACAAATAAACAATGCTACTGAATCACACAACAAATCATCTTACAATTAGGCCACACAAGACCATCTGGTTTGCAAACCAGCCTACAAGCCAAAGAGGAAAACTTTGAAGATAAATATTGCCATATGTGGAAGCCCAGGAAAAAGATTACTTACTAGTACAGAGCATCATTTTGAAATGTAATTCTCTGTGGGAATTGAAGATTTCTTACTGAGGCTAATATGTTTTGCAAGAAACCTCACAAAATGGAAGTATAAGGTATTACAGATAGGCCCAAAGACTGTGAAGGAACGAAAGCACATTTAAAGCAGCTGGATTCAGCCTGTCTGCTGGTTGAGTACCTAAGTTAATTTGGAAGTTTTAACATCCTTTTGGTCCAGAACATTTATGTAATTGCAGAAGGGAAACATCCTGTTATTTCTCAATCGAAGTGTATTGATAATAGCAAAAAGTAGAATTTGGTCTACATGAGCTTTGAATGACTAAAGTATAATTACTTTACCACTCTTTATTCATAGAAACATAGAATCATAGAATAGTTAGGGTTGGAAAGGACCTTAAGATCATCTAGTTCCAACCCCCCTGCCATAGGCAGGGACATCTCCCATGGTTGGAGTTTCTTAGCCTGCTGATGGACAGCTTTGCAAAGCTCCAGGACTAAAGAGCAGGATTTACCAAAGCAAACAGATATGTGGGAAGTCTACTTCTAGTCACATAATGGCTGTGCAGTTCACAACTGGAACTCAGCATTTTCTAAACACCAAGGCACTGTAAGACACCTAAAAGTAGAGACCATCAATCAAGATGTCTGAAATAATCTTTCAAAGGTGTTAACCAATGAACAGGCTTTCTTCAGAGTCAGTGGTAAGTTTCTCCTTAATGTTGATGATGCAGGGTCAGGTCCTGAAGCACAATGATCAAGACAGGAGAATACAAAAAAAAGCAGCAAAGCATAAAAAGCACAAACCCAACTCAAAGCCACCTCAACAAATTTTGATTAAGAAATACAGAAGTATTTAATTTGTTTGAAATGTACAGTCTCTATTCAGTCCTGTTGCTTTGTTCTCAATTTGTTTTGCCTTATGCTATGGAAGACCATGAACACGTGAAGAGGAGTTTCTTTTTTGTGCTTTGAAACAAATGAAGAAAAGCTGAACTATTAAAAAGGATAATTTAGGACATTTATAGAATGATAAAATATCTGTTAAACTATATCAGTTTATGTGCATTATATAGGGTATAAAATGGCTTGAATGCTTATAGTTGACATCTCTGGCTCATTAAATGTTTTCTTTCTGTCACAGGTATTTCACATAGAGTTGATCAAAGGCTTATATTCTCCAGAAAATGGATCATATGTTAAGAATAACTCAGAAGTGCTGAAGTTACAGTTTTATTATTGCAGGGTTACTAATGAAATCTGTACTTTGGTACTGAGGTTTCAGAGATGGTTTTAGGCAATGTTTTTACAAACTAAAAACATACCTATAAAAGTGCTGTCCTCGCCCTCGGTTTTCATCCTCAAGAGAAGTGCAATATCCCTGCAGTTGACCTGCTTCAAAACTTTTCAAATCTGTTGTGTCCAGTGCATCATCCTTTAAAGAAATGATGTAAAACTAATTGTGGGTTTGGGAGCTTTTGCTTCAGTTCACTAAGAGGTGAAGTAATGCATAACTGTATAACAGATCAAACTGTCCTGATACCTCATAGCAGCCTTCCAGTATCTGAAGGGGGCCTGTAGGGATGCTGGGGAGGGACTCTTCATGAGGGACTGTAGTGATAGAACAAGGGGTAATGGGTTCAAACTTAAACAGGGGAAGTTTAGATTGGGTATGAGGAAGAAATTCTTTACTGTAAGGGTGGTGAGGCACTGGAATGGGTTGCTCAGGGAAGCTGTGAATGCTCCATCGCTGGTGGTGTTCAGGGCTGGGTTGGACATAGCCTTGGGTGGCACGGTTTAGTGTGAGGTGTCCCTGCCCATGGCAGGGGTGTTGGAACTGGGTGGTCTTAAGGTCCTTTCCAACCCTAACTATTCTATGATTCTACGATTCATGATGAGTCTTCATTTGCTGCATTAGTTCAGTCCAGTGGTTTCAAAGAATGTCTGATTTATGTCAGTGCAAGTCTGGGCCAAGCCTTGATAAACCAGAATGAGAAACAAAAGTACTGTTGGCAAAACTTTGGGTAGTACTAGTTTTGGGGCACCAGAGTATTTCATTGTATATTCAATGGGCACTGCATTTCACAGTGGACACTACTATGCTTGGTGTCTATTAGTAGCTCATGAGAGTGTCTCACTTTCTGAAGTCTCTCTAAAGATTCTTTGAATCACATGGTGCTAAAAAAAGGCCTTCTTTATCCAGTGTATAAAAACTGAGTCTTTTCTCAAGTGTGAAGGCCAATTTCTTACTTTGAGGTGCAGTCACTGCGTTTGCAGGCTGTTCGAACTGAAAAGCCAGTGTGGAATGAGGGATTTCTCCTTTCAGCACCACTGGGCAGCAGTTTTCATGGAGATTCAGAAGCTGATATACAAAGATTTGCCAGCTTACATCATCTATAGATCTAATTTTGTTATGTTGATGCCATGGATTAAAATAGAAAGCAAGCAAGTAGTGCGGGTTTTCAACTCATGATCTTTGCATTACTTACTGCTTTTCTAATTTAGAACGTAGCAGTTATTTTGCAGGCATTGACAGTAGCCCTAGACATACACAGAGCATGGGCGAAGACATGATCTTTGCCTTTGCACTAGGTAGATAGCTAAAGCTGTGGAGAAACCCAAGACAGTTTCTCACTTAAAAGGGTTTTGTCTCCAGATGACATTAATCTCAGGCTTCTCTGACAGAGCTACACCAGTTTATCCTGGCTGAAGATCTGCACATGGGTAGGCATGAGCGCTGACCCTGAGATGGCTTAAAATGTGTGTGAGTCACGGAGAGTTTGGGATGGGAAATTTGGAAGGGATGTGCTGGGGTAGGGCAGGGGTAGGGTAGGGCAGGGCAATCAGGAAGAGTGCCCATGGCTGGGGAAGAAAAGTACTTAGGGTTCTGCATTTTATTTCTGTGTTTGTTGCCCTGCTGTCTCCCTGTCTCCTGGTATTTCTGCCACAGTGCAGGCTGCAGCCCTTTAATATGCAAAGAAATGAGTAGAAAGAAAGAAGCCTTCTCCCAAGTGCTAGATTTTGGCTGAAATGTGAGCAAGAGATGAAATCTCTCTCATCCTTGCAGAGGCCTGTCTCTCTGCAGCTGATGCTGAACGGCACTGAGTCATGGTGAAAGACATCATTAAATCTTCCAGGCCAAAGAAACCCTTGCCAGCATCCCAAAGGGGATTCCCAGCCACCTCACTCATGCACAGCGCCTCTGGCATCCAGTGGCTTGCCCAGATTTATTTATTTATTTGGTTTATTCACCTCTGTTTTGTCTGGAAAAGACTTATCTATCTCCTCCTGCAGCTCAGGTCTTTTCTTTCAGCTCTTGCCAAATCCCAAAGCCACATGTTTTGGGAGTCTTTTTGGAGGAGGAGCCTACTCGCATCCCAGCCTATGGTAAGTGACTGGACCTGTGAGGAGAGGGAGGCAGTGCCATGGCTGGAGGGTGAGATAGCAGGTTAGAGCGGTGTTGTTTGGCACCCCACAAAGCATATGGGGTGGAAGCTTCACCCCAAGATGTAGCTTCAGCCCTGGGCTGGGTTTCCAGGTGGGATGGGGCCTCCTCTCAAGTGGACATGATCAGAAGGGCAGATAGGATGGGAGGAGATGGAAAACTGATATTCAGTGGCACTGGAAAACATGACCAGGCAGTAAATATGACCCCCAGCACCTCATATGTGTTAACGAAACACTGTCACAGAAAACCTCTTTTCCTCTTGCTTGCTTGGGTGGATGCAACACTAGTGAGTGCCATTCTGGCTGGGACAAGACTGTCAGTTCCTGCCACATCCACTGGCATCCATGAAAATATGCCAGTTTTCTCCATCTCTGTGCTTTTGCCTCTGCCTTAGTTAGGAAGCTGCCCCAGTAGTGTCCCCAGTGAGATCAGCTGTTTATGCATCCCCTGCAGCCAGGATGTGGCAGGGCAGGAGTGGTCTCTTCCTCCCCTTGGGGGCTCATCATGAGCCCTGCTGTGCTCCCCTATATGAAAGGAGAGCACTGTCAGCACCACCTAGATCCAATACCCTTGCCACACACACTGCTGTCCTGACATTAAATAAATAATGAAAGAAAAAGAGACAGAGAAAGGGAGTGAAACATACACCCTCCATTTCACAGAGTGTCCAGAAAGCCCAGCTGTCAGCATCCTGCTGGCCTCCCTCCAGGCAGGTATTCATTACATAGATTTGACTTTTTAAATACGATAGAAATGAGAGCTGCAAACTTAATATGTTTTTCTTCTTGGGAGATGAGGGGGCAGGAGGGAGGGGAATAACGTTTACCTCATAATTTCCCTTTCTCTTCCCCTCTCTGTGTAAGCCACATTATTCTTTCTGCAAAGGTACTTGGGGAAACTTGCTAAAATTTTCCTCATGCTTGAAATTTACTTACCCTGGGTAACAGGAAATGTGGTGTCTTGTGATGTAGATTGTTATACCAGATGGTAATCTTAGCACATGCTATTTGTGTAGATCTGCGGTGCAAGTGAGTCATCATTCGTATCTGACCTTCACTGCTGTGAAAATACTTCTTTCAATAACCACAATAACAATACAAATAACAATAACAATAACAAACAACCCAGCATGGTTTGGCTTTGCCTGGCGTGAAGACAAGGGCATGCTGTGAAGCTGGGGAAGGTGGGTTCTGGGCTCCCCATGAAGCACAGTTACAATCCCTCCAGAGCAGGATCCAAGGCTCATTATGAGTCTTTCCATCGGTTTCACTGAGCTTTGGATCAGGCCCAGGTTGTGTTGCATCACATTACAGCCTCCTTACGTTCCCTGCTCTGCACTCTTCCATTGACAGAATGCACTTGCCCATTTTCTGCTGTATAGAAAGAGGGACAGCTGCATAATCAGACACCAGTAATGGCACCAGCTTGCTGCTCTTTCCATGCTTTATGCCATGCTGAATTTAGAAGAGAGAAGACCATGGGACGCATTACCCCTGAATCACAACAATGTTTGCAATCTCTGCACCTGAAGAAGGAGTGTTTTTACCTCTTCCAAGTAGCAAAACCCTTTGGTATTTTGAACAGAGGCATTAACTTTTGCTGGAGCCTCCCACAACACTTGTTGTTATGCATGGATAATTCTGAACACAGGTTCCTGCCTCAGTGAATCTGCAGATCTAATCCCAGACCCTGCAAGGACTCTACTTATGCAGGATCGAACCCACACACTGAAATTACAGTTGTTATTCATGGTGCCACTGCAGTTTTGTAGAAATACAGACACAGTATTTAACTCCAGTGTTTCCTGCAGCAGTGAATTCCACTCTGAGAAGAGGTGTTTCCCTTCATTTTCCTGAAATTGTCCTTGGGATTTCAGACAAAGAATCATTTTTCTTTCCATTAAAATTAAAATGCTAGATGTCAATAGAAAGTGATTTATGGCCCTTGGTAACTATCAAAACTTCACGCCTTTTCAGACTCATTCTTCTGGTCTTATCAGCACCTATGTCCTAGGAAAAAAGGTGCATTTTGAACCATGTTACCTATTGTGCTTAGAAAGTTGTCTGATAAAACAAATAAAGCACTAAGTTAGGAGAACCCAGAAGCCTATTGCATGCAAAACTTTTCCAAATCAATTACAGCTCACATCTGATAGAGTGAAAGTCACACTGACAATTAGATGAGGAACAGCTGATTAAATTCCTTAGGCTTCCCAAATCACAACACTAGTATTTGTTTCAAAGACCTTATAATTACTGTACTTATAAGGCTGTTATTCAATACTCTCCTCAAACTCTTGAGTTGCTCCTGATGTCAACTTGAGGTACACAACATTTTGTCTGTGGCATATGCTATAGCTGATCAGTGAATATGACCTTCATCACAGTGTGGACATCTTTTCTTTCCTTTGTACTAATCTTCCCTTTGAAAGATCAGAGTAGATGGATATTGTAGAATAGGCAGTAGATTTGATTAAAATCCTATTAAATCAGTGAAAAAAACCTTCCATTTTTTGTGGATGTTAATGGATTTTGGATCAGTTCCATTGTGACTGATTTTACTGGATCACTGTTGCAATAAAAATGCCTGTTTTCTAATGCTGAACTGTACTTACCTCCCAACCAGGGGAGTCAGAGTGACACATACATTCATCTTAGCCTGGTCCACATTTTTCAGTTGCTTTGATGTCTTCAGATAAGAGGAGCTGACACAGACTTTGGAGTGTTGTGAAATTATGTATTTCTTCAGCAGCCTGTCTCATTAAAGAGAATGTTGTATTTGTTGCACTGTCCTGCTGGTAGTAGTGATAAAGTGCTTTAAAACTGAAGTCCATTTTCTTGATCTCACATTCAATATATGTAGCCCTTGTAAAAGGCAGAAAAATTCCTGATGTTTGAAAAGGTTGCTTTTGATGCCAAAGCAGACAGAAAATGTCTATCCTCCTGTAGAAATGCAAGGGGAACGAAGTTGCTTCTAAGGGGATAAGTGTCACTCCTATTTCCTATTCACTGTTACTTTGGTTACTGTTACTTTCAAACATTCCTAGCATTTTGCACGTAATAAAAAAAAAGTGGCAAAACCCCTGTTCATTCCTAGCCACTGTTTTCAAATCAATCCTGCTTATGTCAAAGAAAGGTGTAAACATCAAAGTCCATCCAACTCCAGTATAGCAGCTCATCTTAGGTGAATCTCTCTCTACTCTGCTTGTTGAAGGAAGGATATACAGGAAACCAAACATAGAATAAATATTAAGCAAGCATGAGGAACTTGAAAAACATCATCACAAGACCCAGAGATCTGCCCATTATCATTGGGCTGATGATCACCATTGGCTGTGTTTCTTCCTTCTGTGTTTAGTCCATGTTGAAGATCTTACGTATGGTCATGTTATAATATTATGTATAGTCCTCAGATGTTTAGAGTGCATAAATATGACTGTCACAGGAGTTAATCTTGCAAAGTACTGTACTAAGGAGTTGGGTCCTGATGAAGACAATGCAACTTATTAAAGCCTGCCTCTTGCATCCACCTATGTCGCCTATCACCCTCTACTGCCATTCTTTCACTCCAAAAGTGCTCTTCAGAGGGAGCAAACAGCTGGCAGCCCCACTCCCCACCCCCTTACCAGAGCCACAAGCCAGTGCAACCACATCAGGACAAAGAGCTCACCACTAGAAACATAACCCTGGTTGGTTGCTGTCCTGTAGCTTGTGTTTCTTTTATTTATTTAGGAATCTATTTTAGCTGAGTATTTAAATGTGCTAATAAGGAGAGCAGCACAGCTGCTGTGGCATGATGTGGGTTTGGTTCCACTCAGCAGGTTACAGGTAATGAAGGGAAAAAGAGCTGCAACTTCACACTTGCTTGATAGATACTTTGTGTTTTCCTGCAGGACTAGACAAAACATAGCTGCTGCCACCCTGTAATTTCTAGGCTGAAATGCTAGATGCAAATGCAAAATTGCTGTGTACAAATTGGGGTTATGTGCACAGGACCTGACCTTTCTGCTAGAAGGCTTCACATACACCTCAGCATAAGGTTGGGCTGGGATCAGGCCTTAGGACAATCACCATTGTTTTCTGTCTGGCTTCTCATGGGCTCTTTCCTCCAATTCCTTTTCTTAAGGAAAGCAGGCTTGTATATTCATAGGTAGTGCACCACAAGAGTTTACAGAGCATCTGAAACATTTTCTGCCCATAATCACTGCCCATGAGTGGTCCAAGTGTTGCAGTCTTGCAAGACAGACTGTGTGGGATTTCATTTGCACTTTTATAGCCTATTAAAATGGCTGACTTACTACTATAGGATTGCTGTTTCTGAAATCATTTTAGCTTTTATTTAACAGTAGTGTTTGTGCTGTGGCTTTCTTATTTCTTCTTGAAAAGATAATGAAACTCATTATTCATTTTCCTCCAAGCATTACATAAAGTATCATCCCTGGCTGAAGTATCTACAAATATGGCAGTCTTTGATGTTCCTCATTTGTCTGTCATTAATAATATCCTTTAGTAACCTCTGGCTAAGGCATTTTTCAGATATGCAGTTCTTCTGGTAACTTATTTACTCAGGACAGTTTAATTCAAAGGCAACAGCTGGATTTCCATGGAAGTCAGTCTTACAGCTTAAATGACAGAGGTACCACAGAGGTCAAATGAACTGCCTGTGGTGATACTTTAGCTACTATTGAACTTAGGACTTTCCTGCCTCCAAAACACTGTGCTGTAAATGTTAGACTCTCCTCTGTCCTCAAAAATCATATTCCTGGGTATGATCTTCTTTCCTCGGGCCCTGATTGTATCATTCCTTTTTCGTGTTCATTTTTAGGCCAATTTTATCTGTTCACTGTATCAACCCTGTAGGACTGTGTTAAGAAAACGCTGCTTGACCTCTTAGCTTTAGCTCCGCATTTGCTTCCAAATCATACTTCAAGCCTTATTGTTTTGTTCAGTTGACAGACATAGCTTGAAAGTGTCCTTGAAGCCCATGAAGAATGGTTTTCTGTTCCTTATTAATTTCTGAGATGCACACATATTTCATCATCTGTGACTGTCTTGTGAAATCACGTCTTGTCGAGAGGCTTTTGTAGCCATAAAAAACACCATACAAACCAAAACTGTATTGTCTTCAGCTATTGCTTCTGTGCTAATTAAAAAACTCCCTGAAAAAACAGTGTAAACTCTCTAATAAACTTGTAATGAAAGAAATATTCAAAGCCCCAGTGATTAATGAGCAGATGTTAACAGGCAGTGCAAACTTATGGGAAACCATTCCTAATAGTGATGTCAGCAGAGAACAATTCACAGACATAATTACTAAAAAATTATCAGAGACTTCCTTGTCAAGTATTTTGTATGTTTATAAAGCTGTTGGTGACTCATTTTAAGCAGTCTGGGAGTCTTATTTGATTTGGAATTGGGGTTTTATTATAGCTTAGCTGTTATGTAATAGTTTACTCAGACGAAATGGTCAGCTATTCTTCCATCTCAGCATCGTCCTTATGTGTGCACTGAGATTCCTTGTAACTCTCTCAGCAAATCATATCTGAATGCTTTTCCATACTCTCAACCCTTGGAATACAATCCTCATTAAAGCTGAGTAGCAGAACAGCCCTTTGCTTAATTATCCATTAGATTGTCTGCCATCCACCATAAAGTTCAAATTCAGTAGTGCTTACCACAGTTCCCTGTGCCATGTAGTGCAGAACTCTCTGACATACAATCAGCGTAGGGAAGTGTTGCCTATGTTTGTTTTAGAGGTGATTTCGTAGCACGCAGAGCGCTGCCATCTATGCAAGGCAGGTGCATTCACTGATTTCTTAAGTTGCAGCACAATCTGCAATTAATGCTGCCTGTCTCTCCAGTGCCATTAATGTTCAAGTGAAGTAATCTGGATGTAATTTTCATACTGGCACTAAAATGACATTTCAGTGATTCCATGAGTTTCTTTTTCCAAGAAATTCCAGTACAATCAGCTATAGAATTATGCTCCTTTTTATTTGATTGCTTACTGTCATTCCTTCAGACAAGCTCCAAAACCTGAACTTGGAATTTTAAGACGAGCACGGCTGCCCTCCGGTCCTGGCTCTGCTCCAGGAGGCTTTAAGCATTTTATGTAGCTGAGATGTAGTTGGTATTTGTAAGAAGCTATGAGAATTTGGGGTGTTACAACAGAACTTTATTTCTGTGTCGTATATTGTAGTGGTGACAAGCTGTGGCAGATGAATAATGCCCACCAATATCAGATTTAGACTTGCAATACCAAAGCATGCATGGCATTACCAGAAAACCATAATAGTTTTGGATCGCTGCTCTGAGAACTCTCTGGAGCAGGCTGTTGGTACTCCTTTGCATACTTTCATGTTTTCTCATCTGCAAATGTTATTTATATTAAATTTAAAGTATCAT
The DNA here is from genome assembly GCA_017639245.1 of Myiopsitta monachus. Lineage (NCBI taxonomy): Eukaryota > Metazoa > Chordata > Aves > Psittaciformes > Psittacidae > Myiopsitta > Myiopsitta monachus. The sequence goes on from CM029925.1 coordinate 55,403,244, forward strand.
TGCAGTCAAACCTCAACACAGTTTCCTGGAGAATTATTTCTCTACACAAACATGAAAGCTTCTTAGTACAAAAAGGTTTTGCAAAGCATCTCTCACTCAGACTCTAATCACTTTTGGGCAGAAATAGCCTGCATTTTTAACAAGCATAGACAACACCTTGTATACCTGTAAATTACTTCTAGTACAGATGAGGCCCTGTTGTACCCTCCCAGCCTGAAAGGAACTTCAGAAAGAGTTGTTAGGAAAGACATCTTCCTGGTGATGGCACTAATAGCGGTCTAGTTCTCTAGATGTCAGAGTACTCAACGGCACACAGAAAGGGACTACTGCAACAGGAAGCAGAGGTGTTAGAGTTTGTTCCACTCCTACTCAGCATACAAACCCTGCCGAGTTACCCTGTTGTGTCTTAGAGGAGAAACGCCTCAAGGAGTTTGGCTTCCTGATGTGTCCCTAGAAGACAGTAGGAGATGGGTGCCTAAAACCTCCTCTGCAAAATCCAGCCCTGCTCTGGCAGCAATAATGAGCAAAGGACTTCTGTGGCTGGAGCTCTTAAGGGAAGTTTCCAGAAAATGGTGAAAACATTTTTCAGTGCTCAATGTCAATGAGTCAATGTCGATGTCAGTTGAGTCAGTGGCTCTATGTCTGGATGGACGCCGGTTACAAGTGGCGTCCCTCAGGCGTCTGTACTAGGACCAGGACTATTTAATATCTTTACCAATGACAAAGACAGATTTTCCCCATCACCACATCTGTGCACAGAGCTCATCACAATGCGAAGGGCAGGAGAGGCAGAGAATGAAGTGATCCTGGACCACCTAAGCCCTGATCCCCTGCTCTGGACATAGACAGCTCCTATGTGCTAAGGAGAAGGTTTCTGCTGAAACCACACTGTGCAAGGCAGTTGCTGGCTGCTGTTTGTCTGCATATAGTTCAATTCAGCCCAGTTGCATGGCACAAGCACATTGGGCTTGCATCTAAGTATAACATTATACTTCTCTAAATATATCAGCATCCTAATGTGATAGAATATCAGAGTCATGCTACAGCTTCTTCTCTTTGCAACTGCTTTTGTAGCACTACTGGGGAGCTGTTCATCTGGAGAACACCTGTCCTCGAAAACAGGAGAGTGTCTGTGTTGGAAAATCTAGCACAGTGCAGAGAAAGGTGATTTCTTTTCAGTTTACATCAGCATGTGAGACTTGCAAGGTTTTCTGAGGGTATCCAGAAGTGTATTCATGATTTGAATAAATGACTGCACGTGAGAAGACTTAAGACTGGGGGCCTTCTGCTTTTGCTACTGTGTTCAGGTGTGGAGCTCCATTTCCTGTCACTTGCAGTGGCAAGATGGCCTTTGCAACAGCAGTCATAAGACAGAAACACTTGGTGAAATTCATCTTTTGCAGAGGTCCTTCTTTAACCCCCTGCCTTAGTTCTCCCAGAGCAGAGCTGAGTGGGAATTTAGCAGTAGGAGAATATCACTCATTCAGAGCAAGTTCAGGGGCACATAGGCCATCTTGAGGTGAGTCCCTGCAGGAGCCGAAGTGACCCAGTTAGGAAGTCCCAGGGACTGAACATACTCAGCTCTCTGTCCTTCCATGGCAATACTGCCTAAGAGATGGAAAATTTGAAAGGGACAAGAGCTTTTAAAGCGTAAAATGTTATTTTAAGCACACAGTGTTTTCTAAACTATTTATGTATCTAAGCTATACTCATCTATGGCACGACCAAGCAAGTTACTAAAGCCTGTAGTTAAGCTATGCAAGCACTCTAATCAACTTCCTATTACATGCTCAGTATTGAGTCTCATTATGAAATGCTTTCCTCAGTTTATGCTTTTAACTGGCTTTGAAAGGCACATCTCTGCACCGCTGAAATGCATGTGAGTCATTTAATTCAGCCTGGGCCTCAAGTCAGCAAGCTTCAGTCTGTAATATTAATTTGAATAGCAATTTTTGTCCTCAATAGATCGTTCAATTACAAAATACTCTGCCTTTTTTCATGGAAAAGGCATAAACAGCATGCAGTTTGGTAAATGGTAATGGCAGAGATATTTAGGGGTATAAAAGAGGTGGAGAGAATGACTCATGGATGTATAGGTTTGAACACCACTGCTTTTGAAGTGATTTCTGGATAAGAAAGTTCAAATTGTTACCAAAACAGCAAAATATGGGGCTGTTCTTGTTTTGCAAAACTTTGAAGTAACTCCCTTTTATGTATTGAAGTGTTTTTTAATTTCAGTGAGACCTTTCATAAAGTTAACATCCACGTTTTTAATTTCTTTTCATTTTTAATGGTTATTTGTCAGAGAAATTTTGGTGAATTGTAAGTGTGAATGTGTAAAATGAGCAGTCACAAAATAACATTGTAAAATACAAGAAAACCTGAGCAGCAGGTACTTTGGAGCAGTGATTTTGTTACTCTTTGTAAGATATATTTGGAGGAAAAATGAATTTAACCAAATGGTCAAAAAAGCAGATCCACTAAATAAGCTGTGTTTTGGACTGTTTGCATCTAACTGGAGACCACAGAGCAGAGAAGGAAGGTGGTCAGCGCAGTGGCTGCTTCAACTCTGTAAAAGAGAAACGAAGCTTTGGGGGTATCCTGTGCCATAGAAAGAAGTGTGTGTCAGAGCTGTATGTGCCTGTATATTTATGTGGTGTGTGTGTGGGTGACAGAGAGGGTCCTGGAAGCAGAGACTAAATGAGGGATGTGGTCCTGGAAAGAGAAAACTAGGGAAAGGCCAAACAGCATTGCTGAGCTGGATCCAGCCCTGAGACATCACTCCAGCCAAGGAAGCTGTGAGTTAGATTTGATTTTTTTTTCTTAACATGTACATTTTTATTACATTCTGAGTAATTTCCCACAACATTCCAGCCTTTTTAGCAAGGGGAAAGGAAGGGAGGCTTAAGAAACATCAGAACTTTTTTATTTTTAAAGAAATTCCCAATCTCTTGAGAGCATAAAGCATTTGTAAGGTTCCTTACCCATATTTAAAGAGCTAATGATGACATAACCAAATTGACTATAAAGGAGCAGCAGCTGCTCAGTGAGAAGAAAACCATAGGGGGCAGATCCTCAGCTGGCAAGCACTGGTGAAATCAGAGGCAGCCTGAAGGACGTCAGTGCCTGATCCCTCACAGCAATCAATAAAGGCTACAAATAGCCATTTCTCTGCTGAGTGTTCTGTATACACCACTGTAAAGTGAGCTAAGAATGTATAAAGGGAGCGTGCCTTGCTTTACACAGTTAGGAACCTGGGGCCAGCTGAGTCACTAAGATCTCACAGCGAGTATGTGGTGGAGGCAGGGATAAAACATATCCTCCTGCTAAAAACATGGGCCCAGCCTCCCTCAGTCCTGCTGGCATACAGGTTTGGGTGAATCCTTGCAAACTGCTGTTGGTGGCTTCCCTGGGCCCAAGTTAAGTCAAGCTGTTCACAAAGCACATTGATGCAATGGACCTTTCTGTGCTCAGTTTTGGTCATTTTTTGCTGTTTATGGTAATTGTTGCTATTATTTGTCATTGTTATGGTCTGTTTTTAAGTTTATTCTGACTGGTTTGACTTGTTAGAAGAGCTGGAAAATGGCTAGAGCCTGGGGGTGGTTATGGTAAAACTCACTAAATAATTCCTGTGCACTGTGGGAGATACATCCTCCCCTCATAACATTTTTATGGCAAGTTTAATGTTCAGCTCATCTGGAATAAGCTGAGAGAGCCACACTACAGGAAGCTGTCAGGGTTACTGATGATTTTTTATTCTCTTTGGAGAAGAAGAAAGCACAGGCTTCTGCCCTCAGTGGATTCTGTGATTTGTGAAGCACTGAAAGAGATCAGATTTCTGCAGAAAAGGAATATCCAATGGGTAACTATTTGTGCCAATTCCAGTTCAAACATAAGCCTTTCTTATACAAATAGTTCATGGCAGAGCAAGAGGTATTAAGAGGGATGTGAGCTGTAACCAGAGTGGAGGGAATGCTAATATTTCGTCCGGCCTGGGGTTTGGGAGGTGGGTTTATTGCTGTTTAGAATAAGAATCGAGAAATCCTGGAACAGTGGTGTGCTTTATTTTTGTTCTGTTGTGAAATTCCATCCTTACAGCACAGCTCTGTCTTTCTGGCCATGCAGGAAAACCAGTTTCTTTTCCAAATGGGCTAGACTCTGCATTTTATATGCTACCCCACGTTGTGGGCACTGCGAAACCATACCAATCCGGGAAGCGGCAGCGCAAGCCTACAGCTCTCCACCCTTCATAAGTGAATTACTGATGAGGGGAAAAGGTGGAGAGGAATTTACTACTCCTTTTTAAGTGGTGCAGCCACTCTCTTCTGCTACATGGAGCACAGGAGGGGGTAGAGACATATTTCTGCCCCCACCTCCGCTCCCCCCTTCCCCACCTCCTCTCTGAAGAGTTACTCCTGTGTTCCCTTGAGCAAAGAGGCTGTGATTCTTGGCAGACTTCATGTCAGCTACACAGGTCAGGGGGAAGTCATTGCTTCCTCCTCCCACACTGCTCAGTCGTGTTAGGTTAGGACAAGACTTTGCAAGATGTTGCCCAATATTTGCAAATGTGTCTTTCCCATAAAGTAAAGGAAGAAACTGAAATGGGCCATAAACCTCAAAATTCCAGAAAATGAGGCTGCTTGGTTGATAGGTGAAAATGCACCGAAGTATATTATATAGGGAAATTGAATATAATTGTGGTTATGGCTCTGATCTGAGGATGGGGAGAACTTGAATTCTGTTCTTGACCATGCCCCAAGCTTCTTCTGGGTTTTGATTAGGTTACTGAGATGCTGTCTGTCTTTGTTGCTGTTATTGCCCTTATATTTTGATAACTTCCTGTCATTTATTGATAGATTTGAACCTGTAACAAAAGAAAGGCCTTTATTTTCCAAGCTGGAAAGAGATTATCCACCTGGGAAAGAGGAGTGGGAGATGGTTTTCCTGCAGTAGGGCAGTATTGTGTGCCTTTGTTTTAAAGCAGCTTGAGACACTCAATAAAAGGCAAGCTGAAACATTGCATAAAACCTAACTATTGTTGTAAGTCTTTATTTATACAGATAGCAGTACAACTACAACTCATCAGTAAGACTACAATGAGGACCTTTCATCACAGGGATAACACTGGGATTTAGGCTACCTTATTTAAAGGAGAAGAGGAAGTAGGCAGGCTAGTGAAAACATTGCTGAGCCTTCTCTCCCAAAACTATTTCCCTTAGATTATTATATTCACCATTATTACTGTAAAATTTAGTAGTATAACAGTCTTTCATTTCTTATCACTATAAGGAATAATGCCATCCCTACAAGAATTCACAACCACAAGAAGAGCACACAGCACTCAGCTAGGGAAACACGGTCTGCCTGCTGTGGAAAGGGAACTCTGCATTGGCATCATGATCACCAGCGACACTTTCCTCTTAAAAAGACAGCCCCCATTTTATCAGTCAATAAAGTTTTATAAACTTGGTAATTTCATTGCCTACCTGCTCTACCCTTGGGAAGTACTGAAAGACAAGCAGGCTTTGCTGTATGGTGGCTGAAATTCCCTCTCCCTGAAATTCCCCCCTCCCTCACCACCATCTTAAGGGAAAATTCTGAGTCCTGATGTAGTAGCAGACAGCTAAGCCACCACCTATCTGCAGAGTATCGCTGGTGGCAGTGCCTGCTCTGATGGAGTTAGCATTGGCATCTTGCTCTCTCATTTTTTCCATGAGTAAGACACTCCAAAGCCGGCTTACTCCTAGAGTTCACTCCTGCTGATAATGCTGCCAATTAGAAACAATTGCATGGGGACATTTCTGCATGTTGCTCACACCTTTCTATTTGGGATACTCTGTCTTCCCCAGGTTATAGAGATCATGCCTGTTGCTGCTGTTCTTAAACGCCTGGAGGAGGTGGATGCCATATCTGATGGTATGCTCTTGCAGTGGTACTGCAGCAGTCTGAACTAAGCTTCCAATAATAAGCACTGACACTAACATAAATATTTGTGGTTATGCTTTCCATTTTTTCCTTATAGGAAACAAGTTAAAATTTTGAAATACTTCAGTGATGTGATCAGTGGACAGTAGTGGGAAAGAATTTCTCCAAAACTTGAACTGCTATCAAAATAAGGAAGGAAGATCTGAAAGACCAGAAAATACTTTTGCTAATCAGGATATGGCACTTTCCAACATCTGGATGACAAAACAAGTGTTTTGAATTCAAGACTATTAATATGTGTCTCTTAATGTATTTTTTCCTTCGGAGACGATTGGGTGGTTACAATTTCTGGCAATGGTTTTGCAGTCTGCTGCTTACATTACCCGACTCGTGGTCTTTTCGTCTTATGATGTCTGTGGGAAAACAAAACAGAACAAAACAAAAAGCCAGTTCCCTCTCCTCCCCCCCTTCCCCCAGTCCCTGGAAATAGCTCTGGACCCAGAAAAAAAGCTCTAGGACTGAGTCTCATCCTCTCAGTGAACCGTTTTGACCGGAGAGTAACCTCATGGGATTTATGCTGCTTTTGCCTATGACATCATGTAACCCCAAACTTAAAAGTATCTGATTCTTCTGGATATCAAAGAGACGTGATTAAACAGAATATAACAGCCCGGGAATGTAGAGGAAAAAAAGAGTTTGAATAAAAGGTCAGAGAAAGATCAGGCATCAGCTCTCTCTCTCTGCAAAATGATAAAACTAACAGGGAGTAGTGACTCAGCTTCCCCTGATCAAAAAGCTCTTTTCTTTGCAGTGTAAACAACTGTAGTCGGTGTTCTTGAAATCCCAGACTGAAACATCAACCAGCACTGGAAAATAAGATTCCCCAGAATGCCTTCCTTATGCTAGGCATAGCCTGTCACTCGTATTTTCAGGGGATTTTATTCCCTTGACTGGAGTTCACTGTCCAAAAGAGGATGTTGCATGAGTAAAAGGGAAAGAAGTTTTGTGTGTGGACTGTGACCTCAAGAGTGTGAAGCAAATATTTTGTTTCAAATCATTTCAACCCATTTCAGCAGCAAATTGAGTGACCAGTATTATAAACCAGGGGAAAAAAATGTAGGGAAGTGTGGCTTTGGAGGAATGTATAAAAAACGAACCTAACAAAGGCTAACTCTTCCAGGCTAAAGCTTGTTGTCTAATTTTTTTTGCTGAATAACATGTTTTGAAGCATAAGAGACTCTTGCTCTTGCCAGGTCCCTGCAGCTAGATTTTATAGCTACAATGAACAAGTATGCATCTGTGTAAATGTTCTTTAATTTTCTTTTTACATTATATTTACACTGCTCAGACAGTAAAACTGCTGAATGTTTTAATTAGCACTCCCATGGCTATGAACTCGTTTGAAATTTGCAGGCGATGTGAAAAGGCTGGCGCACAAATAAAGGCTGTTAGTCGCTAGATGCTCACAAAGTGGGCAGGATGTTTAAAGTGCACCGATTGTATTTGTTTTGGGCTAGGGACTGACTGTACAGCGGATAGTGTGTGCTGGGTGCCAGATTCCTCAGCCCTTACACACAGCACACACAGACCTGACCCACAGCGTGGGCAGTGTACTTTGGACTCTCAATGGCTCCGACATAGAGGCTCTAAGGAGTGAGCAGTGCTCAGCGGGAGCTCAGGGTTGCAAAGTCAGGCATGGTGACAGCCATAGCTTGTTCCTGCTCAAGGGTTGTTTCGCCAGCATTTGTCACCTACCAAGGCAGAGGTGGGGAAAGTTTTGTTCCCAGAAGTTTCAGAAATTCCCCAGCAAGGCTGTTAAGAAGAAATCATCATTCGAGTGAAATGAAAGCTTGCTATGGAATACTTGGGGTTGTTTTGTAATGTAATTTTAATGCCATTTTCATAGGCGTATAGAATAAATGAGGCTGGAAAACACCTCAGGAGGCCATATAGCCCAACCTCATTAAGAATTGTATTTTGCATGTAAATGTGGAGCTGGCAAAACCTGCCAGATGCAGATTATCTCGTCTTTATTCATAGAACACATACAACTGCACAAACTGTCTAACACTGGTCTGTCAATTCATTTCAGCCACAACACAACCCTTGGGGAGGAGAAAAGTTCTTCTGTGCTGTTTGGCCTCTGTGTTGACTCTATCAACACAGTTGCTAATTATCAGAGAACCATCCCCCTGGAAGAAGACTGCAAGAGATGATCTAATACAACCACTGTACTGAGTCAGGATCAAGAATCTTAATGCTATGTGAGCTTGCAGTGTTTGCAATGTAGACATTTTCCCCCAAAGACCTAAACTGAAACCATGAATGGAGCTGTGGCTTTTGATGATGTTCCTGGAATTTGCATAGCTAAGATTTTAATCTGACAACTAATGGTTGCCCTTGGCCTGGACTTAGCATCCCCTAAAGACCAAGGGAGTGGCCTTTCACTTGGTGTTTGAGAGAAAAAGGAAAATGTTGGGACACAGCAAGTAAATATGCTCAGGGACTTGGAAAGGCTATTGAAAAGGGTGAGAATTTATTGAAGTTGAGGAGAGAGCTAGAAAAAGTATGGCATGAAATAAATAAAGTGGAAAAGTGGAGGTGAAAGAAACTAAGACAGGAGGTGACAGAGAAAGCAAGATTTCTCCAATGCTTCTTCAAACAGACAGATAATTGGGAGGACACAGAAGAGATTGTACTGCAGAGGGTATTCATTGCTTCTGTGTGTGCTGTGTTGTGAAGATTAGATTTTGCCTGAAGAGCTACAGGCTGACAAGCAAAGCAAAAACAAAACAAAACAAAAAAAACCCCACACACACAAAACCAAGCAAACAAACAAAAAAACCCAACCCAGAAATCTTCTGAAACAAATTGCAGTTTCATTAACGTTATATTTTAGGGAGTTTGGATCTTCTAATGTTAATGTAATTTGATTGTTCTGGCCGAATTGTGGTTTGAGGTCAGCTTCTGATTCTTGCCATCTTGTGGCGCGGTGCTGCACTGCGACCGTCCTTCAGCTCCTCCTCTGCAGATACAACAGCTGTGAACAACGTACTCATGAAGGTCTCACAAAAGGATCCCAGTGAAACAAATCAAGACAGGTTTCTTTGATGATTCCCTTCTACAGATTGCAGTTTTTCCAGGGTTTAGGCCTTCGTTTAAAATCTGTTTCTCTTTTTGCTTCCCCAGTTCTTAGTTGGAGCCCATGCCATTCCCACTCTGGACCCTGTGTCAGGCACAGAGAACCTCTCTCCAAATCTCTTTCTAGCCTGATGTCTTGAGCCATTTCCTGCTTGCATAAACATACTCTTTTTCTTGAAGCTGTACTTGGATTTGAAAGAATTCCAGTTCATCATAGTCTTCCCTCCACTTCAGACACTCCTTTGTAGTGCTAAGCCCAATGTTTTAATAGTCTTTTATAGGTAGCTGTGCAGTTCAAGTTCCTGTCCTCCTCTCTGTGTTATCTTTCCCTTCCTGGACTATACATTTTAAAGCATGGGATACTCTTAGGCAGAGACAGTGGGTTGCCACATCCCACAGACTTCAATGGGAACCCCTATATCATTGCAGTGCTTTTTATTGCAGCAGTCCACATTCAGGAGCCAATTCCCAGAGAGCTACCACAGATGTTTCCTATTTTTCCTGTTCTAAACATTGGGCATGTGTGTTATTAGTGAGATGCTATTGTGCTTCAAGGTGCTGGAAAATGATTCATGTGTAAAGGTGCCTGCTGCCAGCTTCTGATCCAAGTTTAACAGTAAACCAGTTAGGAGAACTCATGTCTCTTGCAGTAGTTCTGTCTCAGTAATCCTCCTTACTGAGAGGCCTCCAAGGAAGACATCTGAGGCTTTGCTGACTTTCAATTCATCTCAGCCTTTTCTGATCATAGTAAGAACTGAGATCTGTTGACACTAGGGTCCTCTCTCTTCCAGTTTGCCAGAATGATGACTTCATTCTGAGCTTAAAGAACTTGGAGGTCAGTCAAAAAGATGTCTTGCTAAGTGGTTTACCTAAGCCTGGCGTCTGTACCTGATAAGCCTGTGATCTAGTGAGGAAGAACCTGAGTGTAACAAGTCTGCAGAGAGGCAGTAGTCCTGTTTAATAGCATTTCAATAATGAATTTAGCCTTTCTTCTCCCAGTTGTAAGAAAAAAAGAAAAATCCTCAGATGTCTTAGATTGCAGAACTCATTGGAATATGTTCAACAGAGGAAAAAATGAAATAGATATGTTAAACTAAGAAAAAGGAGAAAGTATTTTCCAACTCAAAGTTCATGTCGACATTTTCTTTGACTGATTGTTGTTTCTTAAAAGAAAATAAATATGGAAAAACCCAACTGAGAGCCAGGTGAAACCATGAATAAAGAACAGGTTTCTTTGCTCTAGCTTTGGTGAGTTTGTAGTCGTTTTCAGGAAGAAGTTCATTAGTGAATAGCAGTGGCATTTCTAAGTTAAAATGTGCCCTGCAAAAGTGAAGAGGTTAAATGTCAGCCCTCTCCTGCCACTGGCTAGCACATCACGAGCCCTGTGCTGACTGATCAGAGCCATACTGAGAGCAGGAGGTGCACAGACTACAAGCGTAATGAAGAGCTAAGGCTTTGTGTCTGCCAAAAGGAAAGCCTGGTTCCAGACAGATTATGGGTTGTCTTCTCCTCACGTCGAGAACTGTCCTTGAGAGCCACAAGGACTGAGAGTGAACCATGTTTGCAGCCTGCCTTTGTATGTATACAGGATGTTCAAAACTGCCTATCCCCTTCCCACTTCCATCTAGAAGTGCAAACATCTAACATATAGCACTCTGTAAAGTGATTGCATAGATTGGTTGATGTAACAAACTGCAGAAGTGCATGAAGTAGCTGCTCTGTGTATAGGGGAAGGAACTTTTGCTGTCCAGTGCTCTCCCATATTTGTTTCTTTTTCCACAGTATCTAAATGCTTGCTCCTAGAGAAGACTACTCGAGCTAGTGAAAGGCAAGGGTAGTGTATGGGAAATGGTGACATAAAATTCCTCCTCACTCAAGTTTACCACAGTCTCCCTACAAGACACAGCTGCTTGATAATGCATGCCTAGGAGTCTGAATTGTAACACACACCATAAGAGAGAGAGTGGCTACATACCAAAGTGTGAAAGAGTCAGAGATGAAAAAAAAAAGGTAACAGAAAGGAAAATAGACACCATGTTAAAAACTGGTTTCCTTTCAGAGTTTTGACTAATATCTGGGGGCCAACAATGAGTATACCACATCAGACACCCTTTTCACCTTGCCCAAAGTGATGAGCTCATTTCTGCAGATTGCCTAACACTTTGTTTTCAAGCCAAAAGTATCAGGTTTACAATCAAGTAACAAATTGTTACAATGTGGGAAGAAGTTTTAGACAAAGTACAAATCTGTGGGATGCTTTAACCATCTATGATTGCGCCTGTTAGATTGTATAATAGGAAAGAGTCCATGCCAAGGGCCATAGCTCCTAACAGGGGTAAGATGCGATGGTGCAGTGCCATTCATTCCCTGGTACTTCAAGATTTTAGTTAATGAAGAATAACTATATATGTATTTAAAGATGCCTTTGGTGATTTCATATGCTTTGTGGAGTTCATCATTTTAATCAGAAGTAAGCATAGCTTTGAACGTGGGAAAGTGTGTTCTGAATACCTTCTTCCAAGATGAATATTTGCCTCTTCTGCTCCTTGTTTCAATGAAGAACTGAAAACAAGCTTCAGTGGACCAACATCTGCCTTCTTTTCATGAATCTATGGATGAACTTCGCTGTTCATCCTACTCATTTAACCTCACCTATTTGCTTCATTCTCCATTTCTCGGCTAAACATTATTAAATTAAAGGAGCACTGGGACTTAAAGAAAGACGATTAAGTTGCTTCAAGGTAAACCAGCTTTTAGTAGATCCTGTTTGGAATTCAGCATTTGCTGACTCCATATATCTTCAGCTACTACGTAAGAATAAGAATCCCTATTGAGTCTCCAAGGAACACTTTGAATATTTTAAGAGTATATTTTAGATATGAACTGTAGCATAATAAGCTCTCTCCCTGTCTTCTACCTTGGCAAGCAAGTATTTTGGAGGAAATTGAAATAATTGAGCTAGCATCTGTTTCTGCAAATGCTTTTTGCTATACAGTTGGGTGTTTTTAGGGACACTGCTTCCCTCTTAACTGTAACTCCTCCCTTCCCCTGTTCTATTTTAATTGCTGATTGGAGATGATTGCTGTAAACACATGAAAACCAGACTCACTTTCTTCGTTTTATAAGTTGAAAAATGCATCTCTAATTCTGGCTCAGAAAAAACTTAGAAGATAATTCTTTTGTTTTGAGTGTTTAGACATTGGAAGAAGTTCAAATCAATGCTCCTTCCTCTCCCTCTCTCCTCCCACCCCCGTTGCTCACTTTCTCTCTTGATATCTTATTGAACAGGAAAAGGGAGGGGGAAAAATGCAGGGTTTGAAGGAAAGTCTAAAGCCATGAGGTACAAATCCTCTTTCCATATTCTTTTCTTGTTTCCATTTCCCCAGGGTCCTTGAAGGCAAAGATAAAAGTATCTCAGATGGCCAACAAAATGTCTCTGCTTGATTTTACTGAAAGGGAGAACATGAGACAAAACAGACGCCAGTGTGGTTGCCATTTAAATTAGCTATAGAAAAGCGTGATGACAGTCTCAGCTAATTAATAAATCACTATTACAATTTCATATATTAATATTCTGACTACAACAAAAAGTCTACGTATCTTTAAGAATACTGCACCAGCCAAATACTGCTTTGTTGTAAGTCATTCAACAGATGATTTCCTTCTGTTAACAATATTCTTCAGAAGACAATTTAAAGCCTCAGAGGAGAAAAATACATATTTCTACAGTCCTGCCATAAAGAACAGAATTTGGGAAGATTTCCTGAATTTAGCTTCTTTGCTACAGGTTCAGAAGGCTTTTTTCATTTCTCAACTGAATTGACTCAGTCCTGAGCAGTTTAAGAGAGCAGTGTCTGTTGTTATTTATGTTTTATGTTCAGTACATTTGCCTTAAGGAATTACTGAGAGAAGTATGAGAGAAGCATGAGAGAATCATGATACTCCTCATATTCACCTGGTGGATATCATCCTGCTTTTACTGACCCGCCTCTACCCTCTCCTGTCCCATGTACTTCCTTCCCGCTCTCCAGTTAAATCCCTCTGAATGTTTGTCTGGCTTCAAAAAGCTGTGTGAGGTGAGAAAGGCCTTCAGTTGAGCTGGGCATCTCTGTGACAGGAATTCATAGGTACTGATGATGTACTTTGACGATGTGTGAATCACACACACACAAAAAGAAATGTGATTTGGGTCCATGGGAATTATATTGACTTACAATGAAGTTTTCCAATAAATTTTCAGATTCTGAAAATGTAAACAAATAAATAAATGCATGGATAAATGTAAATAAATAAATACATAAATAAATGGAGGAATCAGTTAAAAAATTCTAGAACAAGATATTTTGGACTCTTCAAAATCCCCCTCCCGGTTTATTTGTTAAAATTGTTTACCAACAGCAACATGAATTTGAAGGTGATTTTGAAACCCTTGAAACTCACTATTTCTCACCTTTCTGGTTTGCACATTGCTGTCTTTAGATGAACTGCGGAAAGCTGGAACATGATTTCAAGGTTCTAAGTGAGCAAAATGTTGAGCATAATCTTAAAATGCTCTGTTTATTTGGAACTGCAAAATGTTCCATAGTGCCAGATATCAAATGATAAAAGTTGATAAACCTAACTGCTTGTGAACGTGAATTAACCTGTACCATGCTGCAAGCTGCTCTGGCTAGACTACTTCTGGTACCTGAGATAAGTAAAGCTACTGTAAGTATCTCCATAGTCATAGAATCATAGAATCATAGAATAGTTAGGGTTGGAAAGGACCTTAACATCATCCAGTTCCAACCCCCATGCTATGGGCAGGGACACCTCCCACTAAACCATGCCACCCCAGGCTCTCTCCAACTCAGCCCTGAACACTGCCAGGGATGGAGCATTCACAACTTCCCTGGATAACCCATTCCAGTGCCTCACCACCCTTACAGGAAAGAATTTCTTCCTCATATCCAATCTAAACTTCCCCTGTTTAAGTTTGTTACCCCTTGTCCTATCACTACAGTCCCTCATGAAGAGTCCCTCCCCAGCATCCCTACAGGCCCCCTTCAGATACTGGAAGGCGGCTATGAGGTCTCCACGCAGCCTTCTCTTCTCCAGGCTGAACAGCCCCAACTTTCTCAGCCTATCTTCATACAGGAGGTACTCCAGTTCCCTGATCCATCAAGCAAATAATTTTTGGATAGCAGGTTGAGACATAATCTTCTTCTCTTACTCCTATAACAATTTGAAAATTCTTCCATTGAAATTAGTACAGTAAAACCAGTGTGCAGTATCTTCTCTGAGGAACACAAAAACCCTGCCTTAAGGTTTCTGAAGTCTGAGTAAAGTTTCAAAGTGAAGGGCACCATATGTCTCTAATATTATTTGGTGAAATGAGAATATATCACTGCTGTGGCACTCAACATTACGGTCATAGTTCCCTATAATAATGTGCCAGGAGGCAGTGGAGATAGGCAGCCCTTTCAAGACACATTTCATCCCTAATCCTCACTCTCCTTGCCCTCCTTCTTCATTGCCTCAGCTGTTTGAGTGAGTTGCAGCCCAACAAAGGATGTTTGTATTATTGTTAGCTGGCTGATCTCAAACAGTTTTATAGTATCAGGCTAATAAATGGGCCACCAAGAAGAGACTTTTCAAAGAAACATTTCTCAGGATGCCATAAAAGTATTGAGATGTTGTTGCTCTTACACTCTCCATCATCTTTGAAAGATCATGGGGAACAAGAGAGGTTCACAGTGACTGGAGGAAGGCCGATGTTACTCCCATCTTCAAAAGGGCCAGAAGGAGGACCTGGGAAACTACCGGCCAGTCAGCCTTACCTCCATTCCTGGGAACATGGTGAAACAGGTTATTCTGGAGGTCATCACCAAGCATGTAGAAGAGAAGACCATCAGGAGCAGTCAGCATGGATTTACCAAGGTGCTCGATTAATCTGATAGCCTTCTATAATGACATGGCATGATGGGTTGGTGAGAGGAGAGCAGTGGATGTTATCTGCCTCAAATTCATCAAGGCTTTTGACACTGCTCCCATTACATCCTCAGAGGTTAGCTTAGGAAATGTGGGTTAGAGGAATGGACAGTGTGGTGGATTGAGAACTGGCTGAATATCAGAACTCCTGTTGTGGTCAGTGGAGTAGAATCCAGTTGGATGCCTTTGGTCAATGGCATTCCCAAGGGATCAACACTGGGTGCAGTCTTATTCAACTTGTTTATCAATGGCTTGGATGAAGGCATAGAATGTACCCTCAGCAAGTTTGCTGATGATATGAAGCTGGGGAAATGGCTGATACACATGAAGCTGTGCTGCCATTCAGCAGGACCTTGATGGGCTGGAGAATTGGGCAGAAAGAAACCTAATGAGGTTCAACAAGGGCAAGTGTAGGGTACTGCACCTGGAGAGGTTGGGGGCTGACTTATTAAAAAACAGTTCAGCTGAGAAGGACTTTAGAGTAAATGTAGATGATAAGTTGACTATAAGTCAACTTATATAAGATATAAGAGTATCCTGAGAGTGCATCAGGAAGAGTGTGCGCAACAGGTTGAGGTAGGTGATCCTCCCCCTCCACTCAACCCTGGGGAAGCCACATCTGGAGTGCTGTACCCAGTTCTGGGCTCCTCAGTTCGAAAAAGTCAAGGAGCTACTGGAGACAGTCCAGCAGAGGCCACAAAGACGTGCAGGGGTCTGAAGCATCTCTCTAATGAGGAGACACTGTGGGAGCTGGGCCTGCTTAGCCTAGAGAAGAGCAGACTGAGAGGAGATCTCATCAATGCAGATCAGTATCTCATCCTGTGGGTGCCAAGAGGATGGTGCCAGACTCTTTACAGTTGTGCACAGTGACAGAATGAGGAGCAATGGAGGGTTGTGGAGTCTCTCTCTCTGCAAAAGAACTTCAGGGATACCCACACTTTCCTCTTTTGCGCGGAAAAAAAGGCTTTTCAACCACAAGAAATTCACCTGTATGATCATGATTTCATACAAGAATAACTTAAGCTGTAGCACCTTCCTCATTCTCAGGTGGAATGTGTGCAGAAGGGTTGTATGCCAATGATTTCTTTAGTGAGAAAGTAAACTTTAGATCATCTGTCTCCAAGACAGAATACTGCAGATTGACAATATTAAATTTCTTTAAAAGTTGAAACAAAATACATGGGCTTATAAAAAGATTAGAAAATTGTATCCCAGATGGAAAATTTTATGCGCACAGAAAAAATCGTGTGAGTGAAATATCAGCATTATAAAATAAATAACAGGAAATATGGTAATTTATGTGATAGAGAAAATTGTCACTTTCAGAATTGCCAGAAAGTCAACATCATTTCGCCCATTTGACTTCAGGAGTGAACTTAGACCTCAGAGGCTTGAAAATATATGAAGAGAAGTGAAATAAAATAACAACTCATAAATCCAATAGGGATTTACAAAGAAGAAAGCAATCTGTGCAAAAAGAGTGTTATAGAAGTTGGGAATGCATGTAATCAGAATTTAACTTATTCCTGGAAAGTGATTTAGAATATGCCAACTAAATTAAATTCCTTTCTGCAAGATGAGCAATTAATGGAGCTCCTAATTTAGAAAGCATCACAATTTAGAAATAGCCTTTAAGCCTTTTTAACCTCAAGCATATGTTGAAAACTCACCAAATTCATCTGGAGATGAAAACAACAGAAGGTTGAGCATGTCTACTTAGAAATGTGCATTACTAATGCTTTACTTTTTTGGAGTTCCTAGCATCTCATGAGAAAAAAGTGTTTCACAGATATTGGTGTCAAATATTGATAACCAGCCAGAAGGGCTGGTTAGTCATCTACTAACTGATCAGTCTACTGACAGTACAGTTTCTATCTGACAGGCAGCAGTTACGAAAGGAGAAACAGGGTTGCAAACCTCCTCCCTGCTACAGTGGTCATAGAACAAAGCAGCCATCTCACATCGAATGACCTTCCAATGGCCAGTAATTGTTACCCACCCTTAGACCATAAGGACAAATCTACCACTGCTAATTTCTACTTTAAATGCAGTGGAATGCTGCTGATCACACTGATACTGCTCTGTAAACGTTGTTGGCAAGTGATAGTATAACATTTAATGGCAATTACTGCATGTATAGAAATGATGCTTGCCACTGGGAAGCAGTTGTAGGAATGCTGTTCCTGCTCTCGCAGTTGCACTAAGCGCCTATTAGAAAATGCATTTTCCCATTTTCTATCCTGACATTTGTGTAATTTTAGCTTCTATATTTTGGCAAATATCACCCTATACTTTTGGCTCACCCCTAAGTTTTCTGAAGCAGAGCAGTGTGATTCCAGGCAAAAGAAGTCAAAATTGTCTCAGAATAACAAGCAGGGTTTTTTTTTTTTTTTTAATGCAGTGCAAATGGTTCATACATTATTTTTGCATGAATCAGACATTTATTTTCTAAAGAGAGAGAGA
The DNA here is from genome assembly GCA_017639245.1 of Myiopsitta monachus. NCBI lineage: Eukaryota > Metazoa > Chordata > Aves > Psittaciformes > Psittacidae > Myiopsitta > Myiopsitta monachus. Next base: position 55,420,743 of record CM029925.1, read on the forward strand.
GAGGGGTGGGAAGAGAAGGGCAAAATCTCTTACTCAAATCCTCTCATAGTTTATTGCTGAATATCAGCTTCTAGCAGCAAGCCAATGTATGCTGGGCTTCTTGGTTATTGTGTTTCTGGACATTAGCTGGTTTGAGTCATGAGGGTGTGTTACCTCACCCCAATTGCAGAGCTCTACTAGAAATGCTAAAAACAGGCTGCTTGAAGGAAGAAAGGGAACTTTTCTAGCATTCACAGGGCATTCACATGAGCTGCAAGGGCAGGATGAAATCATGCATTTGACAAAACACAAAAGCAAGTAGCAGAAAATGAACAACTAATAAAAGGAGTCCTAAAAGTGCTAGAAGATGGAGACTGCCTTTCTTTTGTACTATGACCTTTCTTTAAATTGTACTTTCAACCGTTGAGCTCTACAGACAAGATGGCACCAATTAAACCTAAAAAATCACAAACTTCCAAGATAGTTCAAAGAGTAATGAGGTTACAACAACTGCAAAAGCACAAAGAAAACTGATGTCAGTTATCTCTTCACAGAGCTCAGTGGGAAGGAATCAAATGCTTACTCTTTAAAATGAATGGGCCTAAAATCTGAGATCGCAGGTCTGCTTATCAAGACATGCTGATGTGCTGGATTATGCAGAAATCACATGGATGAGGCTTTGCTTATGTTTAATTTTGTAGAATTAGTTCTTTTGTTCTGCAGCACATTGTATCCCTTTTAGACTGAAGGGAGAAAACTTGTCATTTGCAGAGAACTATTTGTATGAAACTAAAGTAAAAAGAATGTCAGTAGTAAGTTCAGCTTTCTGATAGGGCAACTCTTAGGACTTAGCTGTGACTTTGACTGAATGGCTGCAGGAGTAAGAAGAACTGGGAAATCTCCTTATTATATTGTGTGTGTTAAACAGGCCTTGGACCCTGAATGCTGGGAGCGGACTTCTGCTCACAGCAGATGTACAAGAAGGTCGGGGAACGGGTGTAGGCTTGGCTCCCTCTCAATCTTTGGCCACTATGGCTGATCCTAGAAAGGTCAAGAACTACCACTAGATGTTGATTTTAAAGGGGCACCCTTACAAAGGAGGAAAAGAACAGCAGATGTCCTTAACACCTCAGAGAAATACATCGTTTGCACACATCCCTAGGGACTGCAGTATGAACAGTAAGAAATTGTGGCAGTCCTAGCTGTCACATCACAGTCCCAGTGAATTTGTTCAATATGTCAGATTGATCGCTGATGGAGATCAATCCCCAACTGTATTGCTTAGTTTCCTCTACTCAGTTTTATCTGGAGTCATATCTGACTCTCTTTCCAGGTGCTGAGATCATGACGTTGCGTGAAAACCTCTGTTTTCATTTCAAGGACTGTACCCATTTGCACAACCCGTAGGCCATATGAAGCACTGCGCCATTGAATAAGGGTGTGTGAAACATGAATGGGTGAGTGTTAGAAATCACCTCTTGCAATATAAGCACTTCTGGAAAAAGACCCAGTTTCTCTCATCTTCATTAGGAGCTTTTCTACATACACATACCCAGCTGCTGGAGCATGCAGGGACCTGTCTTCTCATTTATGCTTCAAATCCCACTTCCTGGCATCCTGGGAAGCTCAGTACCTGCCAGGGACAGCATGGAAAGGGTGTCTGATGTCCCATAAATGGCCCTGCAGGAGCCATGTATGGAAAGCAGAGGCTGCTGCGGCATACATGTGCATGCCTGTGCAGTCTGCTTGGGTGAACATTTCGTGTAACAATGGCTTTTGTCCCTTGCCAGCCTACTTCTTGTCTTGAACTCTGCTTTCTGCATGTTATATGCACAAAACCACATTGAGCTGACTATTTTTGGGAGGTGTGGGGAAAGGAGTTGTCTAAAAATGTCATTTTATAATCTCAAAAACAAGGCAACAACCTCTATGAACTCAAACGTGTTATTAACATACAGACAAAAGCCCATGTAATTTCCACACTGATCTTATGACTTGTTAGGCTCAACTCATAATTTTCAGGTTTTTTAAAGTTGACAGTATATATTCTTCTGCTATGCACCCAGACATTTTCTCCCCTGGGTAATTCCCTTGACTGCTTGTACAAGAGCAAATTCAATACACTGATTACAGTACCAAGCTTCCAAATACAGAGCAGAAAAGAAAGCAAGTATGAATTCCTCTTTCTACCCTTCGTTACCAACTTGACCAACGGTGCTCACAGCCTTTACATGGTTAGAAGAGGCCATAACAACAACAAATTGGACTCATCTATCCATACTGTCTGTCAGCAGTTTATGAATACCATACTTTTCCTGAACTATTTTACCTCTTACTGTATTACAGCTTCACCTCAGTGGCTTAGTATGTCCAGTATCTTAAAAAAAAAAAACCCAAAACAATAAAACTTACACAAAATAATACTATTTAATGAGGTACAGCCTGAGCCACACAATCCATGTATAACCATATGTCTGGGGAGATGACAGTTTTAAGTGATGAGTTTTGTTGCATGTGCATCCCATTCCTCAGGAACCTATTGTTTTGATTTAAAGGATACCGTGTAGTTGGCTTGTTCCTTACAATATGTGCTAATGTTCTGTGTTTTTTTCCATAATAGATTACTTAGCAAGTCATACTAATGTTTTGGAGGCAAATTGCTTTCCCATGTTTTATATTATAAACACTTGTTCTGGACTGGTTCTGTGAGGAACTGTGTACTTACAACTGCAAATTAAAACCATGATAATGGAAGGCACGCTACATCTCACAGATGTGCAATGGTATTGCAGGATCAGTCCCCTGATGTAGACAGCGCAGATATTCTGAAGATGGAGCTAATACCAAAGACTCATTAGAGGCACTGCACTGGATTATCAGAGCACATAGGAGTAGCAATTCATTTTGTCAGGAACCAGAGTGAAAAGCTACAGGTTTTTTTTGTTTATTTGCCTGTGTGCAGCCTAATTCCTGTTTCTTTCTTAGTAACAACAAGGAAAATGTTTAGGTCTCCACTTTTCTAGTGCTCATGCAATGTGTGTTTAAAACTCTGAGATTTACTGTATTCATATCGTCATCTTGCTCATACACTACTTAATGTCCCTGTATTGATAGAATATCATATTTTACTATTCATTTAGTAATATTTAATCAAAGTTTTGAACTTCATATCAGCACCATGTGTGGATGTGTATGTGCATGAGTACTTGCATTGGCCATGAGCAGTCAAGTGTGTTAATTTTGTATGTTTGCTCTCTTGGCAAACATCTTCCTTCCTATCTCACACCAGACAATGTATCTGCTAGGTTGTATTTGCAGCTACTAAAGTGTGTATCTGAAGACCGAGACCTTTGTGCCCCCTGAAAGCCTTTACAATGCTCCCCTATTCACCTAAGAAAAACATATTGCTGCTGGTTTTTTACTATTCATTGCAAGTTTTAAAGGAGAGAGGGTCAAACTCAGACCCAAGGGAAGTAGGAACAGCTCCATAGTACTCCATTAGCTATTGCCCCAGGCTCGGGATCTAGTGATTAAGAAGTACTCAAGAAGAAAATCACTCTGCAATGATCTAGTTGAGCAATTTGCAAATAGTTCCATGCTGGCTTGTTGCTCTGGGTAAACATGTGGAGAGGCCATGCACCAAATGAAATTCTTTTAGGTTCATGGAACTTAGCTAATGTCGTAGCAAGGTCCTCTTCCTGCTATTTTGTGCTGCTGTTTGGACATTATGGTGTCTCCCAAAGGAAAGCTATTTTGCTTTCACCATCACTCCTTATATGTTGCAACTCTCATAACCATGAAACAATGAGACTTATTTGATCTCTTAGTTCCAGTGAAGAAGCTCAAGAGCTACCTGGGGAAGCATCTTGCTGTGTTGAAAATAAATCGAAGTCAATACTTGAATGGGTTGTTGCTGGATCGCACTTTCTGCTCACTAATCAAAAGACAAGATGAAAACAATGCAGAAGAGCTGGCAGGTTCAGTGACTTGGTATGGTGCAAACCTTTGCAAGGTAATAGATAGACAGACACTAGTTCACTAAAAAGAGACTGAAGAATGATTTTTTTTTCATGATTGATAAATAAAAGATGACAAGAACTCTAACAGATAGTAAATAAAATTGTTAGACATGGATGGTAATTTATCCACTATGCACTGGAGCATCCATGCACTTCTTTATGTGAAAGGAAGTTAGACCTGAATGTAGGTAAACAAATACGCACAGATATGCTGTGTGGTTGATTATGTGGTGCCAAAATGCAGTCCTTTGGCAGATTCTTGCATTGATATTATGGGAGGCTATAAAGATCATACTAATATTAATATGTCACACCTTTATCTTCCAAGAAATTCAGACCATAATTGAATACTTCTCCCTGAAACTAGTTGTCATTTTCTTTTGAAGAATCCGGCTCCTCAACCTCTGTTTCTAGCTAGGGATCGCAGTCCAGGTGAACAGAAGAATTGAAATTGCATAAGAAAATCTAGCCTTAAGAAACTTCCACCTTAATTTTGCAAGGCCAATGAATGCTGGAGATTTATCTATGCTGAAAATTTTGTAAGGTTTTTGCTTAAAATAAAAAGAGGTTCAAATGGCCGATGATGCTCGGGTTGAATCTGCCGCCGCTCCTCCTGACACCGCCCTCTCTGAGTCAGCTGCTCGGGTCCGCTGAGCTGCCGGCTCCGGAGCAAGATCCTGTCAGGGACTAGAGGATCCCTCGGTGACTGTTGCTGCTCCTGGACACCGAGCCTCCCCCCGATCAGGCGCTGCAGGCGTCCCCTCGAGAGAGAGACACCCATCTGTTGGCCTGACCCAAGCTCAAGGAACGTGTGTTGCCTACCAGGGGCTTGGATCAGGGATGTTGCAGAGAAGCTGCCTGCTCTAGTTGGTCCCACTGACTATTACCCACTTCTAATGATCCATGTGGGTGCTACTGATATAGACAGCAGTAGCCCAGAGAACATAAAGAAGGACTACAGAGCCCTGGCAGGTGGTTAGGGGCTCTGGAGCCCAGATTTGCTTTTCGTCAACTCTCCAGGATACAGGGCAGGACCTTACAAAGGCTAGGAGGATTGGCCAGGTTAATAAATGGTTAGAAGGGTGGTGCTATAGTCAGGGATTTGGGTACCTTGAACATGGGACACAATTTAGTAGGCCAGACCTACTGGGGCTGGTGGAGCTGGTCTGACAAAGAAAGGGAAGAGTGGATTTGGTAGGAGGCTTGCCAGACTGGTCAAGGATGCTTTAAACTAGATGTGTTGGGGGAGGGGGGTATCATTCCATCCCAATACACTCAATCACTGGCCAGCACCTATAGTAAACATTCGGAGCAATGTAGACATATTCCAGCTGCTCCAGCCAATGAGCCAGCTTCAATTGGAGCTCGGCTCAGATGCCTCTATACAAATGCTTGTAGCATGGGGAACAAACAAGAGGAATTAGAGATGTGTGCACGTCTACGGGGGTATGACATCATAGGCATCACAGAAACATGGTGGGATGGCTCCTATGACTGGTGTGTTGGAATGGAAGGTTACAGGCTCCTTAGAAAAGACAGAGCCGGTAGGCGGGGAGGGGGAGTAGCTATTTATGTTAGGGATAGTCTGGAGAGTATGGAAGTCTGTCTGGGGACAGGTGAGCAGTGGACAGAGAGTTTGTGGGTCGGGGTTAAAGGGAGAACAGTGATAGGTGACATTATTGTGGGGATCTGTTACAGACCGCCTGACCAAGAGGACTCGGTGGATGAAGCGCTCTATAAACGGATAGGAACAGTCTCATGTTCGCAGGCCCTCGTTCTTATGGGGGACGTCAACCACCCTGATATCTGTTGGAGGGACGGTACGGCCCATCACAAACAATCCAGGAGGTTCCTTGATTGTGTGGAAGACAACTTCCTTCTGCAAGGAATAGAGGAGCCGTCAAGGAGAGGTGCAATGCTTGACCTCGTGCTCACCAACAGGGAAGGTCTGGTGAGCAGAGTGATGCGCTGGTGATGTGATGCTCCAGGGCAGCCTTGATTGAGATGGTTGAATTTGAGATCCTCAGGACAGTGAGAAGAGAGTGCAGCAAGCTCACTGCCCTGGACTCCAAGAGAGCAGACTTTAGCCTCTTCAGGAACACGCTCAGTAAGATTCCATGGGATATAGCCCTAGAGGTCAGGGGGGCCCAAGGCTGTTGGTTGATATTCAAGGATCACCTGCTGCAAGCTCAGGAGCGATACATCCCTCCTAGAAGGAAGTGCTAGCAGGAGGGCCAGGAGACCTCCTTCGATGGATAAGGAGCTACTGAGGAAAATAAGGGTGAGGGCCTGAGGGCCACGAGGATGATCAGGGAACTGGAGCACCTCCTGTATGAAGATAGGCTGAGACACTTGGGGCTGTTCAGCCTGGAGAAGAGAAGGCTGCGTGGAGACTTCAGAGCAGCCTTCCAGTATCTGAAGGGGGCCTGTAGGGATGCTGGGGAGAGACTCTTCATTAAGGACTGTAGTGAGAAGACAAGGGGTAACAGGTTCAAACTTAAACAGGGGAAGTTTAGATTGGATATGAGGAAGAAATTCTTTCCTGTAAGGGTGGTGAGGCCCTGGAATGGGTTTCCCAGGGAAGTTGTGAATGCTCCATCGCTGTGGGTGTTCAAGGCTGTGTTGGACATAGCCTTGGATGGCATGGTTTACTGGGAGGTGTCCCTGCCCCTGGCATGGGGGTTGGAACTAGGTGATCTTAAGTTCCTTTCCAACCCTAACTATTCTATGATTCTATGACTGGAAATGTTTTTCCTCTAGTTTTGGGAAGCATTTCCAAAATTAAAAAAGATTCAGTGAATTTTGGGCTTTGGGTGAATCATTTTACACTGTATTGCCAATTCCAGAAAGAGCTTTGGTTCCGGTAGTAATGCTGTAGGTGTACATATACATATACATATACATATATATATATATATGTTAAATATACACAGACTCCCTGCTGCCATCACATATCATGTGGTTTAATCCAAATCTAAACCTGACAAGCAGTTGTATGCACCTTCATATTACATTCTATATAATGGGCACCAGTGAACTGGACACTGTTGTATCTGTGCCTCCTGTGGCTTCAGCTCCCACAGACAGAAGTAAAAAATACCCAAGGTAAACTGCAGAGACTGAGCTTCCATCCACTCTTCTTTAATCTCCAGCCAATTGGACAGCTTGGGAGTACCTCAAGAATCCATACTGTATGCTGAAAAGGAATCCTAAGCCCTCATTTTGTTTAGCTTTTTGGGTTTGGGTGTATTTTTTTCAGTCATCATAGCCTTGTTTTTGGGACATCATCTCCCTTTACTTTTTGTTTTTGTGTATCTCTAGGTTTCATTAATCACTGGCATTTATATGTTTCCACACTGGATGAATATGTGGTGAGAATTCCACATTCAGTACAAATGCATTTCAACTGATTTGTGAATTCTGTAAGGATAAGTTTTAGCCCCCTCTAATTACTACAGGACTACATAATGTGTTGTTATCCCATCTTTATTTCCAGCTCACTTGCATCCCAGTGGTGGGCAGCACAATCTGCTCACACGCTCAAAGCTTGCCAGAGGCTAATTGTCTCCCAGAACAGGGACTCTTTTGTCCTGTGTGTTCAAGGTCTTGTAACATCCTGTCTCTGAACAATAGCCAGAAATCAGCATCAATAGTCATTGCAAGTCAAAGCCTTTCAGCTGTTCTATTAAGGTTTCATCCAAAAAATTCTGCATCTAACTCAAGTTAGGTATCTATAAAATATAGATTGCACACATGTGAGCGGGCTGGCTTCTTAGTCCATAATATAACTTCATATTTGGGCTTGCAAATCTGTGTGAGTGTAATCTTTGATTTGTGGGTGGCATTTTGTATCCAAACATGCAGTACAAATATTATTTATCCTTTCAGTCAAGTCATTTATGACTATCTGACTTTAAAGGAAAGCCAACAAGATTTCAGTTTGAAAACATAATAGTCATAACTGTCCCCGCTCCTTCCCTGCAAATTGCATTTCATGTTGCGAGGCTCTTTTTCAAACAGATTTTGCAAGTTCTAAACATCTAACAGTTAATTTGTAATATATTCAGAGTACAAAAAAATATACAGAAGGAAGTCAGCCTGGTCTCTGCCAGGCAACTGAAGAATTGGAATTCTTGCTAAAGTTCTAGAGAAAAAATTTTGCAAATAACATTTCATAAATCATTGCTTTCATCTCTTAACCCTTTCTTCATCGGTTGTTTAAATAGGGCAAGCTAATGGTTCGTATTGTTTTCTCTACATCTGAGTAATTTTTTTGTTACAAAGATGCCTGTCCAAACCCCTGAGTTGCTTTGACCTGCGAAACATTAATGGTTCAGGGATAGAGGTGTCTAAGGAGTCAGAGAAATGATGTATTTTTGCTTGACCTCTTTTTCTAGACCTTTCCAAAGACCTATTGAGCCTGAGCTCAGCACAGTAGTTACACAACCACACTTTTGCAAACCATGCAGTGAGGATGTACTCTCATGCATGTGGAGATTACATATACATATAGATATACAGACAATAGGTAGATATACACACATGGGTACAGATATATAGTTAATAGCGGGAGAGTTAAAGGTTGAAATAGATGTGGATGTATGTGTATGTAAAGACACTGGTCTTTGCATACAGATGAATGTAGAGATGAATTACCAGAATCTGTAACAGAATCTCCTGGCTCTGTAACAGGTCCACAGACATGACTTGTGTCTGACTGATACTGGAGCTGTTATAGCAATGAGGATCAGACCTTAAACTTTATTAAAAACATTTACAAAACTCTACAAATAAAATCTTAAAGTCTGTAGTCAATTAATAAAGCTGTGGCTCTGCAGGAGTTATGGTTTGTGCACTGTGCACAAGAGCCATTTCGCAGTAATATTTGCAACAGAATTTGAATTCTTCTGCTCCAAAAATGAAGGGCTTTGACTAACTGTGATCTTTCAGGAACTGCTGACAGTATGGGCCTCATAATGGGCTATGGGCCTTTCCTGGCTGTGTCATGCAGAGTGAAGCTGATTCCCCAAAATACCCCTTCTTGCAACACTATAATTCACTCTTTGGAAATTTCTTTTCATGGACTTTTGAAAGTATTCAAATTCAATTATTTTTTTAACACAAATTTCTCAACATAAGCACATTGGATACATTTCTTCATTTAAAGATTTCTGAAGGAGTTATGTTAATGCAACCAGATAGAACTGAACTTTGGACCTGCATTGGGTGCCTCCAGGGAAATCCATCCTCCTCCACTCAGAAGGATTTTCAGTGAAAATGGGCATACTTCTGAAAATTTCCAAGTGAGAAATTTCCAGCAATACACAGAGTTTTGGCAATTTGTGACAGATTAATATATTTATTTTTAAGGAAAAAGAATGGAAGAGGGATTAAAACATTCTTGGTACAATGCACAGGATAAATCCTGTAGGCTACCAGTCACAAGTATGCATATTCATCTCCTTGGTCAACAGTCAGTAAATCAGCATATAAGTACTGATAGAAAAAGAACTTTTTATAACTGCAAATTAAAGTTAACTTTATATCTTAAAGATGAAATTGTCTATCTGATGCCAAATATACTTGTTAATGGGTATCTAATTGTAACTGATTTGTCTATGTGTGATTTATCGTCTAACGCAATTATCTTTAGTTACCTAAGGCACCTCGGTTTATCTGATTATCCGGTAGCAGTAATCTCTTATCTCCTGAAGTATTGGAACACGACACAGGCTGTTCTTGCATTGTATTAATGTGTAAAATATATGCACACCAAACAATCTTGCCTTGCAATTGCAGCTGTGAGGGGCAAAGCAGAGCCCCTGAGGGGAACTCATTGCACACAAGTGTTCTCCCCCACCATATTGCCTGCTGCGGCAATCAGTGTCCACTTCAAGAGTCTTTTTCCTCTTCTGCAGAGCTCTGCATGGACTAAATCCCTGTTATCTCGGTGACTAATTCCTACCTTCATCAGCTAAACTTAGCGAGGACTTCTGCTGCTGAACCCCAGTTCTGACTGGTGACAAGCAGGGAACCACCATGTCTGTTTGCTATGTATGTATTTTATTCAGGCTGGATAATTCTTCTTTTTGTTGTTGCTGTCTGTTTCAGTCTGTCCCCGCATGAACCAGGATGACTGTGCCACCATGCAGTCCCTGACTCAGAAGCACAGCAGTGTGAATAGACTTGGCAGATGAAAACTAAGACAGAAAAGAGTGAAGGGACTTGCTCAGCAGACAAGCCACAGCTCATTTCCAGGCTCCTAGACATGTACAGAGGCCTGATCTTTGGATTGCTGTTCTTGTGCGGTACTACCAAAAGCTTTCAGACAGCCAGAAACTTCACTATGCACTGTTGTAAGCCACTGAAGGAGATAGCTGCCAAGAGTGGCAACTTGATATAGCCTGCCTAAGAAGACAGGGTTATACCGAACAAGCATGTCTGCATCTGTGTTTCCCTCAAATCTTGCTGTCTCTGTGCGTGAGGAGGGACAGGGATGTGTGACAGCAGGGATTACTACAAAAGGGAAGGGAAGGTCCTTGCTTTACCCCCCAGAGGCTGAACTCCCATGGGACTGCTGCCTCCTCTGCCCCCTCATGTTTTCCTCTGTACCCACACTTTCAATTTCTCCTCCATCCAGACAGCATTCAGTCATCATGACAGTATGACACCACTTCTCTTTTCTCTCCCACTTCCTTCTTTGCCCTGTGGGGAGGATAGGAACCCCAGGCAGTAGGTAATGTGTAGGGACAGTACGGCAGGGGTGGTGGTAGGTCACAATATAAGGAAATGCACAGAAGGAGGGTGACACTGAAGGGTCTGTGCTGCAGATTCAAGGATTAAAAAAAGAGGAAATTCGAGAGAGAGCTCTCCCACTACCAACATCCCCATATGCCTTTGTGGACCACAGCTATCTCCTCACTGTCCTCACTCCCACCCATCCCCTCCCTGGGCCACTAACAGAAACCTGAAGGTCTTCATGCAACTGAGAAACCTCCAGTCATACTTATGAGAAAAGAAACTTCCAGTCATCCTTACGTAAAACTACATAATAAAAGAATCATGCAGTTTCATCATTTCCATTCTGCTCCTTCACCTCTGCTCCTTCACCTCTAAACCTCTTTTATTTGCTATGACATGCAGTTATGAGGTCCGTATTTTGCCCACAGTCTCTCATCCCCAGAAGTCTTGTACTAGCTGTTCACATATAGGAACTGGGAACTATCCTTTAAATGGTCTGTAAGTCCTTTAGTTATCCTTGTCCCTGTCTATAAGTAAGAACTTTCTGGAACACTTCCTGGGAAGCAGTTTAGTGAAGTATTGCATATTGCCTTCACTAAAGCTGAAGTTATTCAATCTTTTTACTGTGATGTTGTGTAGAGAATAAGTAACACAATATGCTCACAGAAATACCACTGCTGCCTTCCTGTACTTGTTAAAAACATGGACAAAGACGTTTAGTCTGTAATCCCCTGTAAAACCTGGAAGCGATCTCTTTCTGGTCCACCATTTGCAGTATGTGCAGCTAAACTGGTGATTATGATTGTTAGTGTTGTCATGCTGTCTTAAGATCCTATTTTAATAGAAGGCAGTCATAAACCAGTATTAAACATGTCATTATTAACTGTGCTTACTCTTTAGCCAATTGTGCTGTCACTGAACTGACACCTTAGCAAAAGTTTGAGAACTTTTGAAAAGCAGAGAGTGTCATATGCTCAGATGTATGGGGGCAGTCAGCACTGAAAAAAATTATGCTAGATGTATGTTTGCACAACAGTATGATTCATGATCACTGAAATCGGTGTGATGGGAAAAATGTAGTGGGTTTTTTAACCATTTTGGTATTATTTTCCATTGTAACACTTCCCTTGTTTCACGCCTTTGACAGAGGGGACATTTCCATTGCCACTTTCTTAGCCCTTGCTTTTCTTTCAGAGAAAGAGCATCATGTTTTATATGCCATCACTCCAGCTGGAAGATATTCATCAGACACACTGGGATTCCCTTTAGATATCACCTGACAGCCTGGACACTTCGAAAGTCAGTAATTTTATTGACTTTAGTCAATAAAGGTATTTAGGTATTTAGTCAGCTCACATTTTTACAGCCAAATGTCACAAGCTATTCACTCACAGGCACCTGTGCTTGTAACCCTTTGTGTGCCCCCGTGCACAGTGCTCTTAGATGCATTGCTCCCATAAAGTTATTTCTGCAGAAATATGAAACCATGCGCTTTTATATGGTTTCTATTAAAGTAATATACAAGATTTCTCTCCTAGGAAAACGCCCTTCACAGGGAATTACTTCTAAAAGGGGTTTACATTCAGAGTAAACCAAAACCCTAAAAAATCAAACCCCAAAACACCCAAACACTTGTTTACATCTGTTTGAAGAACCTGTTCAGGGTACAGTGGGATTTCTGTGATAGCTGCTTGCAAAGGGCATTTCACAGATGTACATTTCCACAGGTAGGCTTCTACACAGCCAAATCCTCATACAGGGTGCAATGGACAATGTCACAGCCCTGTGCTGCAGCTCAGACCTTTTTTGACTCTGTCAACACCCCTCTATCTTCTGCACAGCTGCGGTCCCCTCCTGGCCCACGACCATGCTTTTTATTTGTGACAAACCCCACTATGACTGCAAGATAAGCAAAAGGAAGCATAAGAAAGAAATTCTTCCTTGTGGGGGTCTTGAGGCGCAGGTTGCCCAGAGGAGCTGTGTCTGCCCAATCCCTGGCAGTGTTCAAGGCCAGGTTGGACAGGGCTTGGAGCAACTTGGCCTAGTGGAAAGTGTCCCTGCCTCTGGCAGTGGGCTGGAACTGGATGAGCTTTAAGGTCCCTTCCAATCCAAACCAGCCTGGGATTCTATGATTCTATGATCTTCTCTGAGAGGGTGAACAGGGTGCAGGTTCTTTCGATAGCAGTGTGCCTAATGAGAAACACTGATGAGCAAATTCCTGCCTTCACAGTGATCACAGGCATTTCCAGGCTTTGTGTCAGGCTTCTTGCATTCAAACAAATCCTCATTCCATGAGGCTTTAAGAGCACCTCAGAGATGAAGGGTGTATCTCTGACAAATTTCCCATGCAGCCATACATGTGGTTCTCAGACAGCTTCCTGCCCTTGTCCTTACAGATGGCAATAGGATACTTACGTTTTCTGCACACAGTTTCCCCTTTTATGTTAGTTCACCATACTTCCTGGCAGGTGTCTTGTTTTCCACAAGATTCAGGCTTGTTTTATTTTATGGCTGAGCCTATCTAAAGGAATATCTCCATGGAGATGTTCAAAACCTGAGTGGACATGCAGTTGACCCTGCTGTATCTGGCGGTAGATTAGATGATCTGGGAGGTTCCTTCCAACCTCAGGAGTTCTGAGATTCTATGAAACAGCTGCCAATACAAATTTTCCTACCATATATAAATGAGATTTATATTTCATACTTTTCAGATTATTCTTATAACTGACTTAGGGGAAAACAGAAAACAGCGTGCAGCCCTTGACTGAAGATTTGCAATCTCCCACAAGCACTTAATGACACAGATGATGAATAAATATTTCAGATCATGTATGTTTGGAAAATATTAAAGTGTTTTTTGGTGCACAACTCTGCTCTTTTATTTTCATCTTCACTTCTGCTTCATGACTGTATAAACCAGAAACTGTCGTAACAATGTGTTTAACACTATAGAGTAGTGTATGTGATATTACTTGTGCTTCTTAGATACAGTCTCCTCATCTTCCTAGATTACCATATCATAATCAACACAGTCCTTTCTTAGATAAGCCAGCTTTTTCTGATGCAAGGAGATCCAATATGCGATAAACTCTGAAAGGCCAGCCTAACTGTGCTATCAAGGAGCAAAGTATCTTTGAGTGAGATTTGGTGCATACAACTACTAGAACAGGCATCATGTGCCCCAGGTACTGTCTGCTTTGTGGTTGAAGAGGAATTTCATGCTCACCTACTGTACAATGAGGCCTCCATTAAGATTTTGCAATCTGTTTGGAAAAGGTAAATGATAGATTGTGCCCACTTGAAGGCTTCTCAAATTCTTGTGTCCCAAGCTACCACCAGAATAGAAAGAACAATCTTCATATTTTGCATGAGCCACTATTACAAGCAATAGCAAGCTGGCCAAGCAGATTTTAGCACAGTTAGTATTTTCCAAGGCATACTTCTTTCTGCTCAGAGTGGGGTTTATAGGGCTAGGTAGCCTATTCAGTCACCTGCTATTTCTCACCTCTGCACTGCTGGCATGAACACCTGAGTCTTAATATTTATTTCAGCTTTTAGAAAAGGGGTTGTATATAATTCTGCCTGGCATTCAAATTATATGTAATGCATCCTTTGGAATGTTTTGCTTAAATGCACACAAATATCTGGAGACTTGAAGCCTAAGCCCTATTGTCCAAGCATATGTTGTGTGAAGTTAAATACCTCTTTGTTTAGCTATTAGTTTCTTCTCAGCTGCTGCAAGAACATCTGTTACAAGCTACAAGCTACTCCAGCACACAGAAATAGCCTCCTAGCTCCCTGCTTTTTCAGTGTTCTTTTTTTTACTTGTTTCTGAAAAAGAAGTATTTATCCTTTTCAACCTTATCTATGCTATGATTCTTTACATTACAAGAAAGAAAAAAATGGCATAGGTGCTCTCAAGACACAGGAAAAGACAGTGCTGCAGAGAAATTGTCCCAGAAAGAAACAGAACTGTGAAAGGAAAGGGTGTAACATGGAAACAGAGTGGTAAGAATAAGCACACACCTTATATGTTAGATTATTTTTTGTTGTTGAAGACATATCGCTAAGCTCCTTTCCTGTTATGGAACAAGCTTTAAGGTTCTGGGTGACTGACTATGGAAAAGAGATTGGAAAGGTGCTCTTGCAAGAATTTACTCAGCACTACTGTCCCTAAATGAACAGAAGTCAGACAGTAGAAACCAGAAAGGGAAATAAAATAGCCAGACAATTTCTTTTAAGCTATTAGCTAGTTTTATTTAGGAGGGAAAAAAAAAACAAACCACAACAAGACACAACATTTTAAAGCAGAAATTTGAATAACAGTGTCTAACTCTGTCAGGCAATTGGAAACTTGAATGTTATGGTGGAAGACAGTTTCTGCCACAAAATTTAACAATTAAACTAACAAGCAAACAAAAAGAATAGTTACACTGATGATGTAGTACTTCTTCAAGAAAATATAACAGGTCTTACCAGACTGGGAGCTGAGATACATGCTGGTTTTGGACTTGCCTAGCAAATTTTAATATGGATTATAGAGAATCAAAATCACTACACCAATGCAGAGCTAAAATCGGGATTAACTCTCCTGACTTTTGACCCCATTGTGCCCTCTGCATTTGCTTTGATGACTTTTGAGTGTCAGTTCCCTTTCTTGACTTTATGCTACAGTAAATGTACCCCAACTTTCAGACAATTTTTTACCAGCAGTGCACAAAGTTATTCTCCTAAGTACTAGAAAACTGCCTCAGAGAAGAAAATTTCTCATATACATTTAGTGTACAGGATTAAGCTTTTGTCATCAACGTGCCAAGCTGTACTCATAATGCACTTAATTAGGATGCTATATCATCTAATGTGTCCTGATTTTTAGACATATTCAGATATAGAAAATTTAAAGAATGTTTGTGTTCTCTGCAACCGTACATCGTTCCTTCCATAAACTTCACTTCAAAGTGAAATGGGCTTTGAGTATAAGTGACTCTCCCCTTCTGCTTTTTCATTAGCAAACACAAAATTCCAGAAAGTTAATAGATGGTGATATCTATGAAATCAGTGTTAAACTTTCATCATGACAGTATTTACTCCCATCAACATGAAGAGTTAATGCAATTTCTTGAAAATAATTCAAGGAAATTATGCTTAAATATGGGAATATCTGACAGTGGAAATGCAACATTTGCTCATATATAATAAAAATGTATCAGAAAAGAGCCACTGAAACATTTTTCCAATTGTCTGTAAAAGGAGAACTAAAGACCTACAGCAGGAATATAGATGCATGCTCTAGGGACATTTCTGGCTTTCAGATTCTTGCTTTTCTGCTGCCAATGACCAAAGCCAAACATATTGCTGAGGCTTTAAGACACATTTTCATCAGTAAAATATTTTATAAAATAGATATTGAATGACTGCAAAAATATCAATTTATTCTTTTATGTACTTATTGAATAATAAAATAATTACGTTAATAAAGGCTTGCTATCATAAATTAGCATCAAGGAAACCACCATTCACAGTTGTTAATTAGCAGTAAGCATTGTGATTGAAAATGAGGATACTCTATGCTCTTCCTTCTTTAAGTTCTCTTGTCAGACAACAATACTTCGCACAACAAAAGTTTTGCACAGATAGATTGTGTCAGGAATGTATGACACTCATTCAGATATTGGCTTTTTCTGAAGTTATTTATGAGTAATTGACGTTACCCAGTTGCGTGATCAGAATCCAGTCTGGTGCTGTAATACTAATTGCAACTGATCTCAGCCTAGGAAAGATGCTGGTCCTATGTAGCGTTTTCTCTTCCAGACTTTGCAAATGTATGTTATTGTATTAACTCAGCAGTTCTTTCACACTCAAAAGCATTGTCTGCTCATAGAAATGGTTTAAAGACTAATTGCTGGTGGTGTTAAATTCCTTGCATGGAAAAGCTGCAAGTTATAGCTTCAACATTAACAAGAGCTCATTACCAGCATCAGTAGGCTAAACAGTGAAAGTTAAACACATGGAGAAGCTTTTATTCTGTAACATGCAGACCTGAATGATATTGCATTACCACTCCTGACCTGACAATTGGCAGGCAAGGCCTGGCACTGAAGTTTACCTTCAGAGCAAGCAGTGTTCTAGATTACTATTTGCTACTTTGGACTTCAATTGAACTTCAGTTTGATCCACTTGCAGCTGATGTTGAATGTGGCAGATAATATCCTGGCTATTTAATATTTGATCATTTAAGGTGAGATTTTCCAAATGGGATCAGTGCTGGAATGACCCCTCTCACACTGAAGTCACTGCCATTGAAATATTTATGCTGCTAACAGGAAAAGGCACTAACCTTTAAAATCTTTATGAGCTTGGACTCCTGACATGGCTCCCTGGCAAAACCAGCACACAATAGCAGGTGCAAAATGCACATTTTCAACTGCAGACTCCTGGGACAGCTGTTATTTCCCTTTTCCTCCTTTAGATACAAAGTATCTGGAACTCTGTCAGGCATCCTATAAACAGGGATGGCTTTTACTGCAAAAAATCAATAGAGTCTGGATTTGACATAAAGTGACAGGCAACTAGGAGGGATGGTGATAGAGGAAAATGACAGGGAAAGAGTGAAGAGGAAGGTCATGCATTGATTTGCCTAAGCACTCCTCTGAACTGATACGTATTTTTCCTGAAAAAGATTATCTCATTTTAGTCTAGCTTCCCTTTCATCTATTTTTCTCTCATCCAATATCAGAAGCAATACTTCTTGGATCTTTAAATACTGTGATTTCAATAAAGATATTTAAGAAACCAAGGCCCTCCTTCGAGAAGGACGGAGAGGAATGTATGTTATAAAGACAAGAGCCAGATGTCACTTGTTAAACGTATGGGTTGAGGAGAATGAAATGAAGATCTGGATGCTTAGAGGAGTATCAGGGTATTCAATCCTCCAGCATCACACACTCAGTCTTGTAAATAATTGGTAAGTGTCCTCACACTCAGGCAGCTCATGGATTCCACAATGGTGAGAGCATAAGGCAGCCTTACAAACACACATTTGGGGTGATTGATTTGAACCAGGAAGCTATCCAGTTTTGATGTCAGGAATTTTTAGTAATACCCACAGCACTTGGATGAATGTTCTCCATGATGAAGTGGGCTTACCAAGCAAAATAAGTGCCGTATATTGAGTCAAATAAGGTCAGCACAGAACTGAGGCGTCTTTCTTTGCCAAGATGAACACCTTGATACAAACAGGTCTGTGGGGCACTCTAATTCTCCTGTCACCTTCTAATAATGAGACGTAGCTGAAATCAAGCTATGGACCCATCTGCTTAGGAACAGATATTAAAGGGATTAGTTCTTACAGTATTAGAGTACATTCACCAACAGGACTTTGCGGACCAGGTGCTCCTCCCTTTCCATGCCCCACAGAGGAGAGCCGTGCCACAGCATGAATGATATCAGAGAGGAGCTTTGCTTCCTGATGTCGTCCCTGGCCTTTGGCCCTTCCCTGACCCTGTAGAGGGCTCAGGAAGCAGCTGTAATGCATTTGCCAGTTTTCTGGAAGTGCAGAGCTTTCTTGGCAGGGGACATGCCCTAGGAGTCATTTCTGAGCAGATGATCCACATTGTGCTGCCTGAGTGATAAAAAGTAAACCTGGCCAGTTAGAGAATCTTTTCCACTGTATTTTAGCAGGAGAATATCAAAAGTTACACTATTATTATAAAACATGCCAGTCAGCCCTTCAGTGGGTAATGCTGCAGTGATTTACACCCAGTCAAGGGTCTGGTCCGTTGGGTCACTATATTTAAACTTAACTGGCACAGCTGTGGGAACAGCAATGTTATATATGGACTCATATGCCTATAAATGCCCATCCATTTGCAAGATTTGGGACTGCTTGTGAACTAAGTGCTCCTCCCTGCAACACTATATGCATCAGATACTCAAACATGATAATGATGGGAACAGATGTGGAAATATAGAGATAGAACTGGGACCTGGTTAAAGGGCTGCCTCTCACAATGCCATGCTGGAAAAGAGTAAAAAAAACATCAAAAGAAACAGAAAATATCCTTCTCATTTAAAAGAAACCATAACTTGTTCAAAATTTATTGTTAATATTCTCATTCCCTACACAGGCCTTAAAAACGAACATGCTTTAGGAACACAAAGCTCGCACTGTCTGCTGAAATGGCAAAGCCAGTTGCAGCCAAAGATTTCAAGATTTCCACTTTGAAGTGGAACTTGAAGTTAATGGGCTGGGCATGCCTGATACATAGCACACAGCAGCACACCTTGGTTGAATCATAGAAAAGATCTATTAGGTCATCTTTTCAATTTCCCTGCCAACGTAGGGTTATTCCCTGCCAATTCAGGATTATTCTCGAATGTTTTCTAGTCTAGCTTTAAATGACTCAGGCTGTGGGGTTTCCACCACTTCCCCTGGGAGGCTATTCCACAGACTAATAGACTGCTGTTAGGAAAATTTTCCTGATATGCAGCCTGAATTTTACTTTGTTCCATTGCATCCTTATTCTCCTTGTTATAAATGTATTACACTACCCTAAGTAATTTGTCTCCCTGAGTGGTGTTTATGACCTTCAAATACTTTGAGATGGCTTCAAAATCCACCTTAGGACGGATCTTGAGTAATGTTATACACTGCTGCTGTCATACATAATATATGTGTAACATCAATTATATGATCATACTTAAAACACATTCATATTTTTGCAGTCGTGCTGTGAGATCCTCCGATGAAGAGCACATATTGCACCGCTTGGTAACCCCAACCTTGCCTCCCGCTGGTTGACAGCAATTGTTCTCCTCTAAATGGCTGAAAAGCACCTACAGCTTGAAGGGTGCCTGAAGCTACTCGATTGCGTAATGCTGACTTCCACCTGTGAAACCACAATACACGATGGGTTAAATTAACACAAGTACTTTTAGTATTGCCTTTTCCATGCCTTTTCCACATGTGCATTTCAGAGTGCTGACAGGGAGGTAGAGG
The DNA here is from genome assembly GCA_017639245.1 of Myiopsitta monachus. Classification (NCBI taxonomy): domain Eukaryota; kingdom Metazoa; phylum Chordata; class Aves; order Psittaciformes; family Psittacidae; genus Myiopsitta; species Myiopsitta monachus. The sequence continues at coordinate 55,440,480 of CM029925.1, forward strand.
GGTCTCACTGGGGATGGGAAAAGAAGGGGCAAAGGCAAATCACTCTGCATATGCAGTCCTGAAAGGGTGGAGACACCCTGGGTTAGATGAGTTTGGATTTAGAGAGCATCATGTATGATTAAAGCAGTCAGGGCACAGTGTGGGCCAGCAGCAATCTGGGGCAGGGGCATGGGGACTAGGAGTGCTTCCCATGGGGCAGGTCTTGCATCCAGGGTGGTCCCACCATGTCTAGCTTTGAAGCAGGGCAGGATGGGGATGGAATTGTAAGTGTCATTTATCAATGCCTAATGAGAAATGTATAATTTCATTTATTGCTCTTTCATTATACAGTTGAGTATATTTTAAAGACCTCTCTGGCTTTGCCAGTACCCACAGAGGTGTGTGAATGACCTGCTCATCCTTAAAAACCAGAGCTCTTCAGCACTCACTACTGTATGTCCTTTTGCTCTAGAAACTCCCTCTGCACTTCTCTATGTGCTGGGCAAAGGACAGTTGTATTTCCTATAGGTGACCTCTTCCACTGATGTTTTCTATTGTGGTGTGACCATGAAAGGAATTGTGAGAAGATCTTGATCTTCACTGAAGGAGATAGAGAGATTTCTTATCCTAAATAAAAACTCCAACGTTGTTTTTGAGTTGACCTTGTCTTTTAATCTCTGTTGATATGGGGATCGCTAGCATTTGTAGGGCCAAGATGTTGAGACTCAAGACACCATCTATTTATACTTTAAATAGCCCCCCATTTTAAATGTACTGCTTGATTCAGAGCCAGATGTTTTGAGCACTAGAACTTATTTAGCCACAAATTAATGATAAAGTTTTAAAACATGTAAAATCAACAGTATTAGGGGATGTATTTAATGAGGGACCTTCATAAGATTCACTGTGATACCACACATTCAAATTTATGAGCATGAAGTATTTTGAAAATTAAAGGATTTTAGTTCAAAATTTTTTTTAACAACAAGTGGAAAACCAAAAGAAAGACATTTTTTTAGATGATGAGCAGGAAAACATTCTATAAAACAATGTTGTAGGTGTAGTAAAAAAACCCCAAAGAACAAATCAGAGAATCCGAGAAGTGTCATAGTTCAGCCTAGGAACTTGCACTCATGGAATATCTGCTCTTGCTGTGTGACTATAGCTGCTCCACCAAGGTCAGTAACTCACTGACGCCACCTCTTTACATTTAGTTCTGTGTATGCTCAGGGTCCATAAAACACATGTACAGACCTTCTACATGCTTCCAGCACTTTTGGACCATCTACCCCAGGACCATCTGTCTCATCAAGAGCATTTGATGTACTGCAAAGTCACTTTGAAGACCACATTGCCTTTCCCATAGGTTTATATTGCAGCTTTTCAAGGACCAGGCAAGCAACAAAACACAGTTCCCCCTGAAATTGCAGTGGTTGTGGGTAAAATAATCTTTTCAGATTTTTGGGTCCATCTGTTTCCACTTCCCATGCCCCAAATCCTAGTAGAGGGCATTTGCTGCTCTGAATTGAAGGATCAGTGAGGAGAAAAAACAGATCCATGTCATACCATCACCCGTGAGCTGCAACTAGTGGCAAACAGCTGCAATAAGCCTTGACAAGATCGGCTTTTGGCAAGCACAAGGGTAAGGGCATCCTCTCCAGCTTCCAGGTGGGTGAAAAATTGAAAAACTCTACTGAAAAGTGTATTACTAAGGAGTGAATTCATTGACTAGACACAAGTGGTTCACGGGAATGCAAATTAATCACATCTATTTTGTGAAAGTCAAATTACAAGTGAAAGATACTCTTTTCTGGCCATTTATTATTATATAAATACAATAATTTTTTTTTCCTTAAGCAAAACAACAAATAATAAGTAGCACAAATTATTTCATAGAATTATAGGATGGTTTGGTTTGGTTTGGAAGGGGTCTGAAATATCATTTAGATCCAAACTCGTGCCATGGGCAGGAGCACCATCCTCTAGGCCAGGTTGCTCAAAGCCCCATCCAGTCTGCCTTTTAATGTCAGGATATTATGTGTGTATAATTCAATATTTTGTCATTTCAAGATATTACATGTGTGTGATATAAATTACAGCCTACTTAGGGTTGCTTTGGGGACATAAACCCTTCTGTTTTTTTCCTTGTCTCTTTAACAAAGCTTTAAAGTACATCAGCATTTTATAAAGAGAGTAGTACAGCTACAAAGGCTTTGGAAGACCCTATTTTCTATTGAGACTGCACACTTATATATATTCTTAATGATTACTGCACATATGGCAATGCAGCCAGATGCAGTAAGCTGTGGATTTATAAGGGGAAGCATCTTGCCCTTTCTTTCCCTGTGCCATCTCCCCCTGTGCAGGGGTGATTCAGCTTCTGCAGGGCTGCGTCAACTCCTCCGTGGGAAAGGTGGGCTAAAGGGAAAAAGGAAGATGGTGCAACAGGTTGTGCTGTTACCTGGGGAAAGCATATGCCAAGGTGGGAATATTCTTGGCCCAGCAAACCTCTTTCCTAGCAAACTGGGTGGACCACAAGTGACTCTGGGATGCTTCTGTCTTTGAGGATGCTTCAGAGGCAACAGAGAAACTCACTTTCCCTAGCACTGCAAGAAGCCACAATGGAGCCAAACGCTGCAGGTATAGGAAGAGAGAAGAAGTACAAGTCATAAATGAGAAAGTGGCCCAAACAGCATAACTCTTACTCATAGTCAGTAGCATTCTGCTTCATAAGCTGTCCCTTGTAGCACTTCTAATTTGGTCCTCAGAGGAAGGTTTCATTAAGTCAGAGTATCAGAGGATGATCTTAGTGTTGAAGACTTAAATTAGAGAATCACTGAAAATCTAAGGACCTTTAAGGGAGAGAGGGACAGATCTTGTGTTTCTGTTTTCTTCAATGAAATGTGGTTTAAGGCCTTTAGGGACAGTTCATACATTTTTCCTGATTGGTGTGTGAAGCCAGCTGAATTGAGTCCCTCCCGTCTGGCAGCAATAGAGCTGAAGGAGCTGAAGAAGCAGAGCTGGGAAGATTTTGCAATTGCCTGTTTATTGAAAAGAGCAGAAATTAAAGGCACAATTAAAGGGAAAATATATAATATCAAACCAATTAAACCCATAGGCACCCCTGATGACTGCATTAAAGGCATTATTCAGTTCAAAACCAAATGGCACTAGATTAAGTGCTGGGCACTCATGTTTCAAATGATGCTAGTAATCTGGATTTCTCATTATAAAATTTATGCCAGAATAAGACTCTTGCCAAGGATGATTTAATTATACAGAGTGTCAAACTGACCTTGTGGCTCATAGAAAGAGAGCATTAATTGCAATTTCATTGTGTTTCATCACAAATTAAAAATTGGACAGTGTTTCAAACTATAAGATCAAATCATAACAAAATCTTCTCTATTGGCAGCTGTATTTAAAAGTATTATATCCTATCTAATGTAAATGAAGTCAGCAGTTTCTTGATCCATTAAATCAAAGGTATTTCTCCAATGATAAGGTAGGACTTGCTCAGAGAAAGGATACCATTATCTTCCCAGGGCTTTCTGCAGTTCTGCTTTCCCAGCATCCAATTACAATGTAAATGTTTGCTTTTCTTATCAGTTCTGTGCTGGAACAAATAAAGTCTTACTAAGCCTTTCAAAGTGATAGAAGCATATGAGGAGGAAAGAGCAATGGTGGCATAGTTGAAATAGGAGGATACGAAGATATTACTGTTCTATTTTCTTTATTCTGTTTCATTATTCCACACACAAGAATAAGACAAAACAATGTTTAACTCATCCAGTGGGATAATCAAGTGCAACAGACACAGCTAAATATGTGCCTTAGATCCACCATCTTTACAGATTTTAAATCTTAAAAAAAATCCTGCTTTACCGCAATATTAATGAATACGAAATCTATATGTTTAAAAATCAGCTTAAAAGCATTTAAAAAAAGTGTCCTACAGACAATAGTAGAAAAGCCTTGAATGACCTCATGAAGTGTTGAAAAAGTACATGGCGAATATTGCTACAACTTCTTGTTTGTGATTCCCCTCCTACAGGCTGTATGCTGTGATTATTCCTAAAATGTTTGCAATATGCTATGGAAATGATTAGATATTTATGGCTATGATTAATGCTTTATTTGACAGTAAAGTTTATTTGGTGCTAGGTCTCCATCACTGGATTTAGCTCACATTGCTTCCGTAGAGTTTAAGTAACAAGGTACACCAACAGCTGTTTTTAAGCTAAATATCAAGTTGGATGTGAATGTATGGTCCTGCAACTAATGAATCACGTTGCATGCTGCTCTTTTCCTTTGCAGACATCAGCAACTCCTATTGCAGGACACATTAGTGCAATAGGGCTTTTTGATATGTAAATGCAGTTTTTGCTCCTTATTCTGTACAGATACAGTCCTACACAAACTAATGAATTCAACAATAGAAAATAGGGTTTAACAGCCTGAGGGATAAAACCTATGACACCTGAAAGGCAAGAGAGATTTTTGGCTACTTTCTCTGAAGGTAGCTCAAGTGCAAAGAGTAAAAGTATTTCAGAATGGTAAGGAAGCCATAGTTGTTAACAGAAAACTCTCTCAGGTCACCCACTACATCCATTCAGGATTCTCCTTCATAGGAACAATAACATTACAATAACGACAGCAATAATAACTTTACAATTTCTAGAATGCTAAGAATACAAAGGTACTTTGCATGTAAATAATGGCTGAACCATAACTGACTGCAGTGTGTATCCTTGACGTGCTCTTTCATGATTCTGCACCAGCTGAGATGACACAAGTTTCTCTCCACCGGGGTGCCTGCCCTTCACTAAGTGTTCCCACAGCAAAGTGCAGAGAAGAAAGAGTTGTAAGAGAATGGCTCAGTGTTTGAGCTATGGTCTAGAGACTTACCCTGATTCCTGTCAGGATCTCTTGCAGCCAGAAGAGAGGCCTGAGAGAACAACAAAACCTGCTTAGAGTCAGGCTCAGCTGTACTTGCCTGTGTATGAAGGTGTTTCAGTCTTCCTTTTCCCTGCTGGATCTGGGCTCATCTCCTCATTTTCTGACTTGTACTTCTGAAAACATTATTTCTTTGGCAACACATTGCTAAAACCGGACAGTGTCAGACATGAGGCACTGATTTGCTGTAATATATGTACAAGGCAAATAAAGGGACAGTAGAAGTGTAACTTCTCACTTTATGAGTACATCTGAGATTACAGGCTGACCATTCTGGAATAAATCATTCAAGAAGGTCTCCACAATGCACTGCTATCTATTAGTTTTATTCTTTCTTGCCTGGTTTGTTTTAATGGTGGTGAGTAAAGAGCAAGCAAATTTACTTTTGAAAACCAGCTCCCTCAACCTGCTGGACACACTCTTCCTGATGCAATTCAGGGTACAGTTGGCTTTCTGAGCTGCCAACGCACACTTCAGGTCATGTTGTCAACAAACACCCCTAAGTCTTTCTTGTCAAGACTGCTCTCAATCAAATTGAGTATCAAGCAAATACAGAATATTCTGATAGTTAAACATTGTTGAAAGTCAGTTTAGCCACAAAGAACTTGAAGTTACACTTAAATAGTGATTTTCTCATTTGTTTTATGGACACTACTGTAGATGTGGTCTAGGAATCCAGTGGAGTTTAAGAAAAGTAACAACTGTTTTTTATTAAGAGCAAGAGATTAAATCAATTCATTGGACCTGAAACTGCGTGAGTAGGTGAGGCAACATTCCAGTTCATCTTAGTTCCAAATTATGCCTTCTCACACTGAAGCTCCACAGCAGGATATGAAATCACAAACATCACATCATCAGAACAAATGCTCATTGCAAGATCATGAAGGCAGGACACCATAAATCAAAAGCTCCTGATATGTGCTTGGTTTGGACTTTTCTATAGACAAATGAAATCGTTTATGGCTTGTCATTGTAAAACGAACCCAAAATAAAGAAAACAAAAATATGGAATGGCCATGCAGAAACTGTAATTTAATAACTAGAGTTGGCTAGAAAACAGAAAGTCCCCCCACCCCAAAGGCTCCTGCAAATGAGCCTTGATTCAATAAAATACTGAATCATAGACTTAGTTTTAAGTGCAATTCCACCCCAATTCTACAAAGAATTTAAGCAGTTGATTGATCTTAAATAACCACGTATGTGTATTGCTGTGCTAGACATATTCATGTGCATTTTCAGTTAATCCTCTTCAGCCTCCGTCACATCTCTCTATATACTTGCTTGCAATGAGCATACACACAAATGAATCTCTAGCCATGCAAGTAGACTGAAAAGGTTTCCAAAGTTATGCATGTGGTTATTTGCATCAGCTAGATTCTGAATGTATTAATAGCTGTGGATATCTTTATGCAGCACACTTTGGGAAATGAAAAATGCAATGCCTCCCAGTAGCCCAATAGCAACAGAGCTCTAATTTCAAGTAAAGCTGATTAACACAGAAAAAGAAAGAAAAATACATCAAAAAGTGCTTGAGAAACCTCTGATGTACTGTTGAATATCCCACCAGTACACAAGAAAAGAGCCCAGTGTAAGCAGGAGGTGTTTTGCTGTGAAATGATTCACTCAGCTCTTGCCATCAGTTATTTTGGTCAAGATATTTTGTTGCTTGGCATTGTTGCATGTTGTATAGATTCTCAGCGAAAGGTGCCAAACTCTTCTTATTTTAGCATCATTAGTGTCATTACTGTTCTTTTGTTGCGCAGGGCTTTGTTGTTGGTTTCAAAACACTTGATGCTGGGTGTGGCAGGCAGAAGCCCTCACTCTGGGAAAGAGAGCTCTCCATGTCCCTGCAAGTTTCCAGAAGTGGTTGTTTTTATTTTCCCTGCACCAGGACCACTCTGCTGCTTGAGTGCTCAAGATCTCTATGAGCAGCATCAGGAGAGTACCCTGGACAGCCCAATTCCTGCCTGGCTCCACTTCTTCAGTTGTTGTTGTTTGTGTTGCTTAGGGTACCAAGTAAATTCTGCTGCGGCTTCTCTGTTCTGTGTCTCTCCAAACCCTGCTACTACCCCCTGCTGCAATCTTGTGCATACAAACTAAATGAATTGCTGCTAGATGAGCCAAATGAGCCTGCTGGCAAGCATACAGGGCATTATTTCCCTAGAAACACCCGCTGTAAACTGAAACCACCTAATGAGCACCAACAAAATATTTGCACCTATTCTGACATGCAGACTCATTTTATTTCTTTTTTAGCGAAGATGCAAGCAGAGAAAAAATCCCCTTGGGATAATGGATTCTGGATTAAATAGATCAGTCTTCAAGGTATCAGTTTTTCTCAGTTGGCAGCAAATCCTTACATCCCAAAAAGTTTATTTGGAAATGTACAGATGGAAAGGCAAACAGATGAGGACGTATGCAAGTTCGCATGGCTGTTTATTTCTAATTTAAGCAAACATTTTCATATGGGTAGGTGCCCCTGAAACTTAAGACTGGATTTCAAATGCCCTGTTTAAACTTATACATTCTGCATAAAAAAAAATAAATAATAGGTGAGAAATTGGCACTGATTTTAATAGAATCTGTCAATTTATACCAGGTGAAGGTCAGGTTTTAAATTTCTTAGTCTCTGCTGTTTCTTATAACCACAACTCTGAGTGGATGGTAGAGTAGCACAGCTCCCCAGGAACTTAGGGGTGATGGATGGTATTTCTTTGGGATATACTTCCTCTCTGAGCTATAAAGCATAGAAAAGGGAGTGCCTCACCTCTAAAGAACCTGGTGCACTTCTCTTCTTCCTGGTTTTGTGTGCATGGAGAAGGCATCAAATCAAATGTCTGTCTTTCCTAATGGAAAAACTCTCACTTCAGTGTTCAGTAGGTCACCTTTAAGACATCTGTGTAGTTTCATGAGACAACTCCAAAAATGAAGGATGAATAGTTCTTCATTTTTTTCCCTTTTGAAAAAGGAAACTAAAGCATCTTTTTGCAATAAGCTCACATTAATCTAGAGTTTAATAAATAAGCTACAGCATTACAAATCAGTATGAATAAATTATACTCTGACTTTTGACTATTTTAGCTCAAAGGATACCTACAGCAGCACTCTATATAAAGCCCTAAGAAAGACATTTTTCTCGACCATAATCAGAGAGCAAAGTTACCAGCTAGAGTAAGTTTCAACTACCCTATACTTCTCCTTGTAACATGTTTCTTTACATCTTATTTTAGCTTTTCCAAGTTTCTCCATTGCTGAGAAGAAAGGACCACTAGAAAATCATTAGCTTCACGTGCTTGTAGATAACGCGCCTTGCTCCAGTTTTACAAGATATTCATGACTGAAAACAGATTGTGATTTCTACATGCTTCTCTGTTCTATGCTAGCTCAAAAACCCTAGTTTTGTTTGCACATTCCTTCTTCTGGGTCCATTTTCTCCCATCAGACTATTATTTTCCTGTAAAGCTCTGCTTTAGAACTTCTCAGGTTGATGTTGCAGATAAAGATGGGATGATCTTGCCAGAATTTAAAGAAAAAGGCTACAAAATTAGTAAGTGGTTTCCTCTTTTTATGCAGTTTCTTTTTTTTTCAAAAGCTTGTGTAAAATATATGCACAACTTCTATATGAATTTATGAGAGGAATTTGAATGCAGGAGACTTACCTGATTTAGGAGAAAAACATTAATCTAAAATGAAATATGAGTACAACACACTGAAAGTAAGATACATTCTTTTCTTCCAGGAGTTTTGCTTGTCATCTATTTGTTTATCATCATGAGATCGCAGTGGTTTAGCAGAAGGCAAAATATTTAAATGTAGATGCAGGGGAGTGCATATCTTCATTCAGACGAACCAACAATGGAAATCACATGGAAAAATGAGTATGAAGGACAGCAGGAGTAGTTAGATGGCAGGGGTATATGACAAAGCGAGTATGAAACTAAAAGCTTTAGAGTCACAGGGAACAGTCAGTTACAGGTATGCAATACATTAAGTACAGTCTATATTATTCTATTTGTCCATTTATATAATTCCACACCTCACTTCCTTTTTTCAAATAAAGGCATGCCTAATGGCCACAAGAAATAATAACTTTAGCAGGTGACTCTGGCCTGTAACAATAAACAAATGAGATCTGCCTCTCCCCACCCCTTCACTCTGTTGAAAAACCTCTCCCTACTGCAAGTCTTCACAGCTAGCTATGAGGATAGCACCTCTGCTGCTCACTGTTCAGGACCAAAACCACTTGCATTTTGCCTCAGGAGAACCCCTCAGCAACATTTTGAAGGAGTCTTTAAAATGCTTTTCATAGTCTGTCTGTATCAAGCATCCTTCCACAGGAAAAAGGAAACAGGTGCAAGTACTTCTTTTCCATGCAGATTTACTATAGTTGGAGGCATAGACATAGTCATCCATAGATACAGGTACATAGGTATAGATTATACAGATGACGTAGAGATAGAGACAGAGATGGAGAGATAGAGATGATGTAGTTGTAGATGCAGATATAGATACAGATATACAGATATATAGATAGATATAGATCTAGATTCTATTCTATTTATATTCTATTACTTATAATACCTGAGTTATTAAAATGTAATATATTACAGCGTTTCAATATGGTCCACTTAAAATGTATTAACAAGGTAATTAATGTCACATGAAGTTGATGCTATCAAAGTGAAACACTTCAGTGATTTTGAAGCAAACTTTTGTTCATGGGGAAACATGAATATTTTAGGTTTTATTTCTGATTCAAATAAAAACCAGTTTTGAATCAGTTTGAATCAGTTTGGATCTAGATACAGAAAGGGAAAAAAGTTAAGGCAGTGATTTGCATCAGCTGCAGCTCTTTCAGCCCCCCGTCAGGACTTGCTCTGAATGAGATAGCAGTCATGAGGGATGAGAGTATGATTTAATACCAAATTCTTATTAAAATGCTATTTGCTGCAAATATCAATACATAATCTAAAGAGATTTCTTCAGTCAGATTTAGATACTTTTGTTCAGAATATTTCTATATAACTGAAATGCAGCTGTATGCCTTACTGAGTTAACTGTATTCCTACTCCCCTTATTACAGGATACATCTGGTTTGCTCATTACAGTGCAAAGAGGAACTGTGTTACTGTACCAGACAGTAACCTGAGGCTATCTGCAATCATCATTTCCATTTTTCTCTTACTTTAATGAATGCTTCTCCATTACTGCTTCTACTACAACAAGAACAGTAGCTTTCTTCACCATTGAATTATATCAGTTGCAATTGCTTAAGGAAAATGGCTTAGAATTTTCAGAAAGCTGTGTGAAAATTTTTCACTAGAAATTACTTCTGATAGAAAATGCAGGTTTTGGGGTTCTTTTAAATTGGATTTTTTTTTTTAAGGAAACATGAAATATCAGTAATGTTTGTAGATGAGAAATCTGAGAATGTATCTTTTTGAACATCCTATTGAAATGTTTCTTTTAAATAAGGAACAACACTTTGATTTGTTTTGACTTTTAAAGTCTATTTAGATTGTCATTTTAATATTAGAACTACACAGTGTGTTCAGTGAATTATCTTCTATTACTTATAATACCTGAATTATTAAAATGTAATATACTGTAGTGTTTCAATATGGTCCATTTAAAATGTATTAACAAGGGAATTAATGTCACGTGAAGTTGATGCTATCAAAATGAAACACTTCAGTGATTTTGAAGCAAACCTTTGTTCATGGGGAAACATGAATATTTTAGGTTTTATTTCTGATTCAAATAAAAACCAGTTTTGAAATACTGAAATTTCCACTGGGGATAGAAATTAAGTTTTTCTGACCAGTTCTTACTGTCAAATAGATTAGCCTTTTGAGAAAACACTGTTACAGATATTCACACCTATATGCATCTACGGATACAGAAAAGAGACATTGTGATTGTCATGGTTTAAGCCCAGGACATGATTCAAAGATTATTCATTATTAACGAGTATAGAAGTCCTGAATACCAGTTGTAATTCTGCTTTCCTATTGGTTTACCTCACAGCTCTTGATAAGCTTATTAATTGTTCTGTTTCATTTCCCCCAAGTATAGCTGGCATAATAAATAATTTTTTTTACTCACTGGCTATTGTAAAAGTTAAAAAGATACTTTCTGCAGTGCCCTTTAAAGGAGTGAAATATTACAGATTGCTATGATTATTTAATATGTTCTCCTGTAAAACACTGAGTTAGGTTGAACATGTTGGTTTGGTTTGGTTTTGTTCTTTTAAAATCTGCATTAAAAGACATAAGGATCCGCAATTCTCACTAAGTTGTTGTGATAAGTATTATGCTTATTGTAAACAAGGGTTTAAGTCTTACCTCTTATCTGCTAAAGGAAACAACCCCTGTATCAGTACATGCAGTCTCCACATCTGGGTCCCCTAATGAAATGCGTTTAGAGGAATGTTATGGAAAGCAATAGAAAATCATGCAATTGTTTCTTTTAGCCCAGTATCCTGTCTTTTCTAATTCCAGACATGTCACATTAATATGCAATAAAAGAACAATTATTAAAAGACATGCAATAACACAATATTTTTCCCTAGTGCCATTCACTTAATATCCGGCTTACGCCATGAGGCAGATGAGTTTATATCTGTTGCAAATATTTTAATATAAATGTATCCAAAGTGACAGTGAATATTTTTATTATCTATATGAATGACACATCACTTCTTAAATCCTGTTAAGCTTTTAGTCTCAGTGACTTTGTGCTGCCATGTGTTACAGAAGTTAAATATAATCTATGTGAAAAATGTTTACTTTTATTCATTTTAATTACGCTATCTTTCAACGCCATCAAATATCTCCACTTTTTTCTTTAAATCCAAAAAGGGAGATGGCTTGATTCACCCTTTTATGCCAGTAACACTTTCAGTTCCTCTTCTGTGCTCTTTCTTCTGTAGAACAGGTTTGTAAAAAATCTGAAAGCTTCTGGACCCTAATTTTTTTCTAGAATGAAACTCAAGAAGCAGATTTCCAAAGTTTGGATATGTCTCATATATTTCCACCCCCCTCCACTTCTGGTTTCCATTTAGAAGAAGAATTGTTGAAATACCACGAGGACGGCTGCTTTCACTGCCATGACAGGAAGCAGGAGTGTTGGAAATGTCACGAGAAAGCCTGTTCTTACAAGATTTCCAGCCCAACAGAGCAGTCTCAAGAAGTTACTTTGCATAGTTCAGATGTGGTTCAGATAAACATCTAAACTTTCGAATACTTACACAAGCTGAATCTGAACTCTGAAACTTCTCAGATTTATCTGTTGCAGACACTGACATGGTGTAAAATCTAAACAGAACAAGCCAACATATCAAATGGCATGGAAGCATTGATCCTCCTGCCCTCTACTCTTTCACTTGCTATTCCTTTATACCATTCTTCATTTGAAATGAATCCAAAGAAACTGATATACTCAGGGCATCTAGTGAGACTCAGGCTTGCACTATCTGCTATCTCAAGTGCCTTGAGTAGTCTCATGTGGCAAAACAGATTTCCTCAGGAAGCTCTCCTTCCTGAGCCTACCAAATCATTGCTCCTAGGGGATCATGCAGGAGCCGTTTGCCTTAATCCCTTTGGTCTGACAAATGTGAGAAGGGCTGAAGAAGAAAGAAGTGAAGAGTAAGACTACCCTTGCTGTCCATTGTGGCCAGCAAGAGGGGAGAAGTGCAATAGCTTGGTTTTTCTCAGCAGAAAGACACAGGAGCAGAAGCTGACAAAAGTTTTCTTTCTTTGACCTGGTCTTGCAGCTACACATTGACCTTTATAAGGGACCCAACGTGTGTTAATTATACATAATTTCCAGACCATTATGCACATCCCATTACTCCTTTTCCTAGTGCTTCAGTCTCAATGGTGGGCTCTCAACACCAGAAGAATATGTCTACTCAGTATACACCCAACAGAGAGTGATGCATTAGCTTTTAATAAACACTCCTGTTTTTCTGTATGTTAAGTGGGTATTTTGCTGAGTGCGCCCCCAACAAGTTTGCCAATGACACCAAGCTTTGTGGTTCGGTTGATACGCTGGAGGGAAGGAATGCCATCCAGAGGGACCTTGACACACTTGTGAGGTGGGCTGATGCCAACCTGATGAAGTTTAACCATGCCAAGTGCAAGGTCCTACACCTGGGTCAGAGCAATCCCAGGCACAGCTCCAGGTTGGGCAGAGAAGAGATTCAGAGCAGCTCTGCAGAGAAGGACGTGGGGGGGTTGGTCAATGAAAAAATGAACATGAGCCGGCTGCAGTGTGCACTTGAAGCCCAGAAAGTCGAGTGTATCCTGGGCTGCATCGAAAGGAGCTTGAGCAGCAGGTCGAGGGAGGTGATCCTGCCCCTCTACTCTGCTCTCATGAGACCTCACTTGGAGTACTGTGTGCAGTTCTGGTGTCCTCAACAGAAAAAGGACATGGAAGTGTTGGAACAAGTCCAGAGGAGGCCATGAGGTTGATCAGGGGACTGGAGCACCTCCTGTATGAAGATAGGCAGAGAAAGTTGGGGCTGTTCATCCTGGAGAAGAGAAGGCTGCGTGGAGACCTCATAGCAGCCTTCCAGTATCTGAAGGGGGCCTATAGGGATGCTGGGGAGGGACTCTTCATGAGGGACTGTAGTGAGAGGACAAGGGGTAACAGGTTCATACTTAAACAGGGGAAGTTTAGATTGGATATGAGGAAGAAATTTTTTACTGTGAGGGTGGTGAGGCACTGGAATGGGCTGTCCAGGGAAGTTGTGAATGCTCCATTGCTGGTGGTGTTCAAGGTTGGGTTGGACATAGCCTTGGGTGGCATGGTTTAGTGTGAGGTGTCCCTGCCCCTGGCATGGGGGTTGGAACTGGATGATCTAAAGGCTCTTTCGAACCCTAACTATTCTATGATTCTATTATATGATTTTCTCTTAGTGGTGACAGTCCCACCACTGATGCGGAAGCTCCAGGAGAAGGAATAATGGGGGAGAGCATAAAGAAATTCTGGAATTATGTGTGACTATCGAGTAACAAAGTAAACTATGAGGATCTCTCTAACTGGGGATGCTGCCAAGCCAAAATGGAGTGTTAAAACTCCACAACAGCTGCTACGCAGGCAAGGAAAGGCACACTGAGTGCTTGCTCTGTTTACGCAAACCTGGAGAGAGGTCCTCTCCTTTCTCTCCACTCTCAATGCTGCTTTAAGCCCAGTTAAGGAGACCGGGGTAAAGCCTCATTGCAGGGGCCTGGTCCCCAACACACTGTCAATTTTTCAGGGGCTTCACTGGGCTCCCAGTGTACGTAGTGTATCTACATATAAGAATCTATGTTTGAATGGCTCTATGATTTCTCCAGATGTGTCTCAACATTTGTATTTCCCATAGATCTATGGCCAAACGTCTGACCTTAAGCATATATCTCCTTGATATTCAGACTCTAATAATGATGGACAAGCAGATTAACATAAAAGAAAAATCAGCGCAGGCTCTAGTATAAAACTTGTACTGAACTGTGTTCGGGGTTAAAAAAGTTTTCAACTTATTTTCTCTTTTTAGTTGTTTACATGTGTGTGTCCTCTGCTGTTCTTCATCTCAGCTTAGACAAAATACAGAATACTTATTTACCATGAGAAAGTCTGTTCTTCTGCCATTTCAAGCACAGATGGAATTAGGAAGTACTAGAGATCTCACAAGGGAGTAACTTCTCAAGAGCTCCTAAATGATGATTAACTCAAGTGTTCAGGTTTTCCTGAACTCCACTAAAGACAGTGGAACTGCAGGAGAAGCAGAATTGATTTGTAAACCTTTTCCAGTTGGTCAGGGCTTCCAAGTGTTTATCCCTCATAATTTATTTCTGACCTCAGACAAAAAAGCTCTAATTCACTTTCATGAGACTAGGTATGGTGAATCAGACCTGCACACAGCTAAATGTTGAACGCATGGGTGTATGCATGTGAAAATGCTTAAATCTTAGCAAGACAATCCACAGGTTCATGTTATGATCCACAGACAAGCATGAAAAGATAAAGGTGTGGCTGAATACAAGGTAGGTTAATGATATCTTTACTGTTTTTCTTCTATATTCCTCTGGCCATCCAACAGTAGGGAAAGAAAATGATCTAAGCTAATTTTTCAAGCTGGGGTACTTTGTTGGTTTTATACAAAGAATCCATGTTTTTGCAGAGCCACATTTCAATCCTTATGAAAAACTAACAGTTGAAATGGCTTTTTCTTCCTGAGAGTAAAAGATAGCCTGAACTGTAAAAATGCATCCTATTCAACTACTAAGCCTGATTTCATTGTTTGGTTTGTTTCGTTGCATTAGAAAAATCAAGATGATGCAGTTCACATGGAATGCAAACCATGCTGCTGAATGGTAAATTATATGGAAATATGCCTTTCATCTTAATTACAGGCTGGACAGGGGAATGCACTATATTCTCTCATACATATGAGCTGAAGGAAACTTTCCCAGGGTATTTTTCTTTTACATTTCTGACTCTTATTTGGTTGAAAACTTATCAACCCATGTGATCCTGAGCTGTCTGACTTTCCATGATAAGACTACAAGTATGTAGGAAATGTTTTCACAGCACTGCCAGAAAAGGTCTGACATGGCCTAGGATATTAAAGTCACAGATTGCTATTTCTTCAATAACTCTTTAAAACACTGTCACTGACCGAAATAGTAGCTTTATTTTCAGATAGCCAGGTAATTCTAGGAAAAAAAGAAAACAAAAATCACGTTCTAACTGAATGCTTCCTATCTCCTGTTTTCATGTTTCTTCCCTTGTACTTTAAGCATTCTGATAAGTCTTATGCTGGGTTGTTTTGTTTTGAAGTAAAAACAAAGTAGGAGCTTTAGCTTTTGAGCAAGGGCCAACTAACTCTCAGTCAAAAGGAGTGTACACGTAGTCCTGAAATCAGCTGCCTCTCTTCAAGGTGCCCTAGGGAACAGGGATCACTGCTCTCTTATCTGAGAGGACTTCTGTTTTGACCCACTGTCATTCTCTTTACAGATTCAGCCTGATAAGTTCTAACTTCACTATAAACTGTTACAAGAAGTGGTAGGAACTCTCAGAAATGTCCCACTGGCATGCAAAAATATTTAAGTGACACTATAGTTTTCAGAGTATTTAAAGGGACTTTTATAATTTCAAAATACTTTTGCGTGGTAGAAGTGTACACTGATTGCCTTGATTTACCAACACTTCCAGAATCATTTCGTTCCAATGACTCGGGCAAAGTGGATTCCCACTGAGGCCACTAAACATCACCCTCTTCACAGTTACTCTCACTCATCTTTTCTGGGTTTAGCCCTTTTGAGAACTGTGCACTCTCCGTTTTTAATTTTTCAAAGGAGAGAACCTGCTCCATATTCACACTTTCACCTTGTCATGGTTATGTACCATTCAGAGCAAGTATACAGAGGCCTTCAGTTTGCCCCTGGGTTCAAAAGCTGTTGGAAATGAGGAAATGTTAAGGGAACTAACATGTGTAAACAATTTGGGAGAGGTGTCCTAAAAATGAATCTTTGGAATGGAATCTAATACTAGCATTAGCAGTGGACAGAATACAAGGAACATGGAACCTAAGTCAAGAGTCTTTGGTTCATTCAAGAGTATCTGACCCAGCAGGTGGTAAATGTAGTTCAGTATTAGCACACATCAAGTAATTTGTCTGCAAGCAAGAAACTGATGCAAGACCTATTGTATGTGCTGAATTAAATAGTCATCCAGCGCTGCTCTCTGGAAAAAGACCTCAGAGTTATTGTGGAAAAATAATTGAAGCCAGCAGCCAGCTGCACAGCTGTGCTATAAAGAAGATGACAGAGAAGAAAAAGGTGAGAAATGCAAACAAAATGCCAGTTTCTAGTAGCCAAGGGATAGGAGGGCAAAGACAGGCAATGCATTTTCTGTGTTAGCCACTTACAAGAGCCTGTACAGAGTGCCAGTAGTTGTACTACAGTAAAGATCCTATTGCTAAGGAGATAGGGGATGGATAAGAGCAGAATGCATGGATGAGGCTAGAGAGTCTTAGTAGAAAGAGCTCTGAAGTGGCTTAATGGAAGTGATATGTGTTAAGAAATGGAGTGACTGAATAGCCAGAAACTTAAAATGCCTTCTTGTAAAGAGCTCTGAAACTACACATATAAACTTAAAATTGCAAAACAAAAACCAAACCAAAACCAAACCAAACCAAACAAACAAAAAAACCAAACCAAACCAAAACAAAACCCACAAAAGTTGAATAATGAAATCAGGCATAGCCATGACAGAAAAGAAACTTTGCATTTCAAAGCTGAGGTCCTCAACTCAGCTGAAATAATTGAGATGAGGCAGAATTACACCAGCTGAAGATAGGGTTTATCCAATTAGTTGCAGAGGAAGAGCATATATCAGTTGTGAAAGTAGCATTCTCTTTCATAGTTATCACCCACAAAAATTCAGAGAAAGAAAGCAACCGACTTACCTCCATTAGTATGGTGGGTGGAAAGATGCTGCCTGCCTGCCTTTTTGCCCTCTGATAAAGTCTCTTGTTGCTGTTCTTGCTTTGCTGAGGGCATTCCTTCTGAGACTTTTGAATTGCTTGCAAAGGAGTGTTATTCTCATGGAAAGTTGTTTCCTTGAGATATTTGTGTTCCTAGATATCTTACCATCACCCTGTTCAAGCTGCCCTTCTAAACCATGCTTTCCTTGAGCCATTGCAGAGAGCCAGTACTAACTTGGGATGCTTCTGAGGGCTACCTGTATGTTGCATGAAACCATTATTGAGTCAATATTCGAACCATTTCCCTCTGAAACACAAACTCACTGCAGTGCTTTTAACTGCAATTTAGAAGTATTTAGAGGCTAGTTGCTCTGATAAGAGGCTGTCCTGGGAGCCCATGTACCAAGACTGCAAGAGCAAGCGACGTTTTCAAGCTTTTCTGGATCATCTCATTTTTATATTGTCTCAAGTCATCAAGTGAGCTAAATATGCAGGTCCCTCATGCTCAAAGTTCAAGGAAATGAAGCAGACCTATTACAGAAAATAAATGAGTCTGAAAGCAAGCAATAATAAGAAAAATGCATGTTATTAAAAGAAAAACCATAGGAAATGGGAAGGAAGTAATTAGAAAGTGTTTTAATATTTTACATTAACTATTAGGATTATATTAATAGGGTTGGGGTTTTCTGTTTGAAAGAAGGCTCTGCGAGGAGAGTAAAAGCTCTCAGCTGTGTGACTGCAAACCATCTGAGAAGACATTCCACAGCTCAGCAATGAATAGCGGTTAGTGATGCAACCAGTGAGTGTGGCTGGAATTTCTAGGTGTAATAACGCATGGTGAACCCACAGGGTCGACCCATCTGTGGAAAGGAAGGAAAACATATTGTTGATTCAGGGATGTGGTTAGCACTTAGGGTAAAGACTGGCCGACAGTGATTTATAGCTTCAAATTCCTTTTCACACTTGTGTGAGAACCTGAACCAAACAAAATACAGACATTTAATATTGTACAGGATATAAAGTTTTTCAGGGAAAGCTTGCATATTAGGTATCAGAGTTACATCCTAAGTGTATGACGCTACAACATAAATATTTAACATAAAATTGTTATTTTATCCACCTCTGTAGAGGAAGTAGGAGAGCAGTGAGGAAACAAAACAGGACTGCAAGTTAACAAGTTCCTTCACAGGTCCACAAGCTTTATTCACACAACTGAGATGTCAATTGCATACTGAAACAGAAATATGTTCCCACACAGGAGTGTTCTTAACTTCATGAGTATCCCTAAAGTATTTGGTAGACCATTCATACAGTTTAAGTCATATAATTAGAGTCATATAATTAAATGTCATGTGAGAGCAAAAATGCTAAATAGATTCATCAAAATTGGATGAAGTACATGATTCTTGAGCTTGGTCCTGACATATTCAAGTGACAATAGGTAGGCAGGTAAGCCAGCCACATCAGGGCTGGTTAAGTTTTCTGACACTGGATTTCATTGACTTGAAAGAATGCAGAACTTTTTGAAAACAAAGAAGACTTGCTTGAGCTAAGAAAACTTTATTCAGGGTTGCCAAAAATGTGTAAAGCAGCAACATAAGCAAAACAAAACAAACAAAACAAAAGAAGCAATTTAAAGATCATATCTTTGAGCGGGATTTTTCCTGAAACAGTTCTTAAAATCCACAATAATTTTAAAGATTTTTTTTCTTAAAACTATGGTGTAAACTTGGATAAAAGCAACAGAGAAAGCAATGGGATTAAGACTGAAAATTACTTTTAATGAGTACTAATGAAAACTTCAGGTATTTCAGAATGAGCAGCTCATATGTATGATTTTAGGTATTTTCCCAGTTATGTCACAGTTGTGTGGCATCCAAACATACAGTTCTATTGCATCTGCTCATATATCTAGGCTCCAGGCATCTAAAAGACCTCCTAAGTGTGCAGATAATTGTCAGCTATTTCTTCTGCTGTACTCTCCAGATAAAATTATTTTAGGTGTATGCTTTGTATTAGCTACAAAACATGTGGGGTTTTGGCTTTTTCTTCTTTAAAACAAACACAGTCCTCAAACTAAACTTCTGCCAAAACTACATTACTCTAAATATCTCTGCCCTCAAAGAGCAGATTAAAGTAGAAAACAGCGACAAGACAAATATTCATCACATTATAGATATGCTGCTGAAAGCCACCCAGATACTTCAGTGGCAAGTGACGTAGTAAAATGGATGTGGATAAGAACAAAATATTCTTCATCTAACTCAGGCTTGGTTCCATCCTGTGCCGTTACTCTAGATGAACAACTGGGGTTTCTTTCACTTCTGCTATCAGGTGTTTGGGGCTTCACTGGAGTACTTTGAGGGAATGGCAAGAATCTAGTTCTGCTTTCAGCTTCAGAGCACTTGCCCAGCTCGGAACAACCTTGAAGAGTGCCTAGCATTTCTTTCCCAAGAATAGACGTAAAAGAGGATTCCCTTTTCAAATATAATCCACCCTGTAAATCCCTGAAGAGCCATTTCACTCAGCCAACATTATCCTCTGGCCTTGCATGGCTCAGACTGCTGGCAGAGGCTCTACAGCCAGGCTGTGGCTGTGCTTTCGGCAGTGATCACTGTTGTCATTTATAACCCATGTGCCTTTGAGACACAGGCATGGAGGAAAACCCCTCTGTACAGAAATAAAGAGATCCCCTTGCCACAAAGACGTTACAAAGTAGCAGCTGTCTTCTCAGTAAAGCATGGTTACTGGGGACAGATTGGATTATTCCATATATTCCCAAACCTCTGTGTCTGGGTCAGTAGCACCATTCACTCTCCGTGGAAAGTTTTGCTTTGCTTTGAGCCAAGAGTCAAGCCTGCCAAAAGAGGTATGATAAATGTCTGTGGCTTCCAAGCAAAATATGGAAAAAAGCTTCTTTTCTCTCACTTCTTATTTGTTTGTTTGTTTTCTCCTAGTGAAAGTCCCTTACTATTCTGCTGGGAACCTTACAAGCTAGTCTGACACTGCAATTTAAGCTATTTCTAAGATAGCCTCACAGTCTGGTTTGGAACACCACCTTTGATAGCCAGATGAATGTAGTTGTATCTAACCTTTCACAATAAATCCCTGCAAGTCACCAGAGCTTCTCCATCAGCTTTCTCCTGGCTCCAGCCATTCACACCACCGGGAGGAAGAAGCAGCAGCAAAAGGAGATATAGGGAGCCCCACTGAAAGTGGCCCATTGCCATTTGTCCTGTCCCTATTGCCCTGATGCCCCAGCCCCAGGGCAGAGAGCCCCCGCGCAGCCACCACCACCTCCTTGCACCCCTCCTGGGAGCATGGGGCACTGACGTGTGTGCTCTTCTGTGTGTCCTTCCTCTGCTTTCACGTTCGTCCATTTCTGAACCGGTAACTCCCCATGGAGTCTTTTGTATTTATTGTACTCCACAGTCTGCTGGTTTTCTCCATATGTTTGTTTTTCCTCCATGTCTTTTTCTTCCTGAAAGGGCTAAAAGGTCTTGCTAGGGCTGAACTAGTGCTTGGTCCTAAAAGAATTACAAAAGGAAAAATTGAATTTTTTTTCATTTTCTGACTTTTTCAGTCAGAGTTGGTCATTATCAGTTAAAGTTATATCTGAAAAAGAGGAAATGATTTCTTCCTTATTCTTTCCCTCCCTTTGTGTGAGAGCAGAAAGGGTTTATGCTTTAACACAAATGGTAGATGAGTGATTGTCAGAAAGAAAGGAGACATTTCCACAACTTTGTCTAGATTCTGGTTTTCATGATGCTAGAAATTTCATAAACTTTTTTAACCAATAAGCTCATAGCCTGAAATTCATCTGGGGAAGAGATCTAGATTATCAACGCCACCCTTTCCTGACCTCTTCTCCCTACAAAAACCACATTGTCACTTTTAAAAACCAAACCCTGAATGAACAACTGCTGCAACAGGAAGAGGAATATAAGATATAATATAATTAGAACCTTGACCGCTTCAGGATATATACGGCCTGCGCAAAGAGGCATTCCCTTTAGAGGTGGAAATTCACCCATCACCAGCTGAGAAAGAGTAAAACACAAATGGGACTTTTTTAGTTCAGTCCATTTGGTATTCTTCAAACAGATGCATATTTGTGCCAAAGAGTTGCCATTGAAAGATGCACCAGTGTTACTTACATCTGTTGTTTCAGTAATTGTCCTCTACATAGTCTGAATCAGTTCTGCTATTATTTTATAAAATGAGTACTTATGTGGGCTTATCTGAAACTTCAGTGTGGGAATGTCTCCAATATTGCAAGGCAATACCAAAGTAGGACCATAAGCTTTTATATATCAGAAGAATTACGCTGCTGCTAGCCAGAGTCTCATGACAGTACTTGCCATATGCCACAACAGGTGTTCATCATAAATTTAGCACAAAACCAGTGGATTTTATCACTCAAAAAATAGTAATTCTGCTGTTTTGTGAAATGTTTACAAGAAATTCCTTTCTTTACAAACCCACCTTTCCTCCTGCCTATTAAGTCACTATTCCTCCTACGTGTTGTCCCATACATTTTATAATGACTCCATTGTATTGTCATTATGTTATTGTGCCCCTTTCCTTTTGCTCACCCCCCACTTTTAAAAAAAATATAGTCCATTTAAAATTTAAGAATTTGGCCAATCTAAAATAAAAATAACCCAAACAGTGTTATCAGCAGAGCTTTTACAAAGCCTTTTGTCTCTAAGATGTAATTTACTCCATAGAATCATAGGGTCGGAAAGGATCTTAAGACCACATACTTCTAATCCCCCTGCCATGGGCATCTTAGAAGATGTAGTATTCTTGTTCTTTGGTGTTGATGTTTATTTGCATAATCACTGCTGTTCATTACTAAGAGATCTCAGCCAGGATTACAGCACCACTCTGGTACACATTGGCTAGTATCTGTTGCTAGAAATTAAGACCAAGTCCAAATCACTGCCATGTGAAAACCTAAAAACCCTTTCTCCTTACTTGTGAGTATGAAAAAAGGTAGCACTGGGGGAGCTAATACACCTAAAAGAAAGCTGACCTACTGTAGGCATTGAGAAGAGAAGCTACCCATTCTCATGAAGGCAGTCTGGGGAATGGTCAGGGTTGAATCCCGTTTGCCTGAGCTCCAGGATCTATAAAGGATCTTCAATGCACAGAAGCCAGTTAATGAGCTTTTGTCATACAACCACCCTGTGGGAAACTGAGTTGGAACTGTTAATATCCGAGGTTAATTATGGAGAAATTAAATGCAGATGTAAAAAGAAAATAAGACAATTCTCTACCATTGGAAACTAAAATTAGATTTGTTTAGTTTTGAAATTAGTGGTCTATAGGTGAGAAACTAATGGTGTGCAGGACTTTGAAAAGAAGGCCCTCCACACACTGCAGTCACAGCTTTTCAGAACAAAGTGGTATCAACTATTCTGGGAGAAAATTGACCTTAGTTTTATTGCACATAGATGAAAACATGATGATAGTCAGTAAACAGATAAGGAGCAAACAAAATTATAAGGAGCATTTCAATGTGTATGAAGGTGTCAGTGTCACAAAACAAATCATCTATTTGACAAACTTCCAGGACGTGACAAAATCAACACTTTGTAAGAACCTAATTCCCCGTTCAACAATCATACAAGGCATCCTCCTTTCACATAGGATGGCACTGTGTACTTTTCCCTCATAAATGGAAATGTCATTGATGTGCATCTGAAAAAAACTGCAGGGTTCTTCTCTGATGGACACCCTGGGAAAATACAACTAACTCTTCTCTACCCTTCCACTGATGCCAGAGATAACAAAGGAATTGTGTGCTTTGCTTCCTTATACATGTGTAATGTGCTTTTTTTAGACTGATTACCAGAATCTCCTTAAATGCAGTTGAGCTCATTCAAGGGAGGCCTTGAGTTCCTCGGCTTTGATGTCAGTGTGCAAGAACTGAGGACGCCACACTGGCCCATGAGTCATTTTCGTGCTGTACTCTCTCACAGCATACTCAGGCCTGCCACTGAGCTGTAGGAAGGGTCTTCACTGTTATCAGGCTTTTCCAAAACTGTGGATGCAGTAATTCCTCCACTCTTTAAGTCTCTTGTGGTTTCTTGCGAATGGCATTCTTTCAAACTGCAGCCAGAAGGAATTAACCCAGACACACAGAGCTCACAAATAAAATAAGTTGAACACAAAGAAATCCTCATTTTCTCCGGTAGCAGAAGATGCTGAAAACACCAAGGTGTTGGCAGTCAGATGTAATTTTTAGTGATAGTATACAAAATCTGTTTGCATAGCCTTAAAAGCTAAATGTATAAGTGCTGTGTATGCTCTAATGGGAAGGTAGAGGCACAATTAACAGCTGGTCCTGGGTAATGGGCTAACTGCGGGAGAGGAGCAAGGCAAAGACACAGTGAAACTACCTTCGCTCCTCAGCGCTCCAAGCAGGGCAGAGCTGCATTCCTCATACCCCCCCCCTACAAGTCATACACTAGGATTGGGCACAGACCAATCCCCTTCAGAGAAAGCAAATGCTGAGTTCAGTGCTTCAATGGGAAGCTGAAGCAAAACCTATAGCTTTCTGGCTGTGAAAGGCAGAATGTGAGCCTTTCACCCACAGATGTGTTTTCTCTGGCCCTCCTGTGCCGCCCCCTGCACTACAGGACTGCAAAGTTCTTTTTCTTCAGTAAATTCCAGCATCTTTTACATGTTTACATTGGGGAATGCAGGAAAAGTGAGCGTATGTTTTAAATGAAATGTGACTACTGTCAGAAGCTACTGGGAAAAATGGAGCTACCACCCAGCTAGATCTGTGGGTAGGGCTTCTTTTATAATTTAATAGAAAAATGAGACAGCAACTCACACACGCTACATGCATCACACTTCAAAGAAGAGTGCGTATAAAAACATATTTGTGGCGGTGTTCAGCATGCTGAACAAGTTCCATTCAAAAACCTGTATCTTCCATCTGTCTGTAGTTTCCAGGGGCTCCACTAACAACTTGCTGCACGAAAAAGAATCAACATGAATATGAGTTTATATCAGCAGTACTTGTCAGAAAATGTTCCCCTACCTTGCTGTGCCATGCACCACCTCATAGAAGCACACAGGGCATTTCATTGCAAATGCTTTGGGGTTTCAGCCAGAAGTTGGAAATTACCATGGAAAGCAGACAATCCATTAGAAAAAAAAAAAAAAAGGAACGTTTAGCTAAAAACCTAGTTTTCCTTCCAACACAGATTATACAGCAGTGTTTCAGCCAGCTGTGCCTGGAATCTTGCTCATACAGAGGTCCACAGAGATATACACACAGTGGCACCAAACCAGCAGATGGACTTAGAGGTTCTGCGAGCTCTGAGCTCACAGGATAATCTCATTTTATAATGGGATAATGCCAACCCTTTATGAAGGAAAAGGTGTGGTGCATGGTACAGTAAATGAGAGATCATGGGATGTCTGAAGTATAGCTCAGCCACTGAAAATCTCCCAGCTAAAGAGGAGAATAAGGCTTACCTGCTTGTGTAGAGCTCCATGTTTCCATAGATAGTCTGCTGGCACCCAAGAAAACCCATTATTCAAGTCTCTATACAACACTATGACAGCAGCATTTGGTATGTTGGTCCTTAGAAGATTCATCCACATCTTCATAAAAATTCCCGCTTTCCAGACTCAGGGATAAGGGAGCTTTAATGAAAAAAATCTCATCTATTCTACATAGTAATTTGAAATAAATTTGGAATTTTGATTGATTTGGGGTTTTTTTGCTAGTTTTTGAGGGAAGCAGTGAAGCACAATGGGTCTGTGTTTTGCTGTATAACTGGCCACTCCCATGTGACCTAACCTTAAGAGTGTGAACTGAGACTCTTGCAATTGCAAAGCAGTGAAACTTTGGGGTAAAATCCTTGCTCTGGTAAGTTAATGATAAAGATTCAGGTGTCCCCAACATAAAAAGGACATGGAAGTGTTGGAACAAGTCCAGAGGAGGGCCACGAAGATGATCAGGGAACTGGAGCACCTCCTGTATGAAGATAGGCTGAGACACTTGGGGCTGTTCAGCCTGGAGAAGAGAAGGCTGCATGGAGACCTCATAGCAGCTTACAATATCTGAAGGGGGCCTATAAGGATGCTGGGGAGGGACTCTTCATGAGGGACTCTAGTGATAGAACAAGGGGTAATGGGTTCAGACTTAAACAGGGGAAGTTTAGATTGGATATGAGGATGAAATTCTTTACTGTGAGGGTGGTGAGGCACTGGAATGGGTTTCCCAAGGAAGTTGTGAATGCTCCATCGCTGGTGGTGTTCAAGGCCGGGCTGGACATAGCCTTGGGTGGCATGGTTTAGTGTGAGGTGTCCCTGCCCCTGGCATGGGGGTTGGAACTAGGTGATCTTAAGGTCCTTTCCAACCCTAACTATTCTATGATTCTACGATTCTATGATTTTAGCTAGCTGAGTTAAAACCAGGAGTTCACTGTTTTGTGCCTTGTAGCTGTGCACAAGAGATGCCTCACCTCTTAGGGCACATTTCTGTATTAAGTGATTGATCCAGAGCATTCGAGTGAGTCTGAATCTTTCCATTAACTCCAGAAAGCTTCAGGCCCCCAAAGCCAATGCAAATTTCCTGTAGGATTTTGGAACAACTCCCACACAACTGTATTTTTGTAGTTCCTTCCTTGTTTTCATCCCATGTTCATCCACAACTCTTGAATTAAACAGGCAAAGTTGGGGGGCATTTCTGTGTGTTCTTCTTTTTCTTCCACTTTCTCCTTCTCCAAATGTAAGGCTCAAGAGAATTCCTGTACTGGTCTCCCTGGGGTTTGGTGTCTGTGTGGTGGGAATATATTTTATTTCCATTAACAACATCTGTAGTCACATGTGCATCCAGGGAAGAGACAAGACCCCTGTTGTGCCTAATGGAAGAGATGAAAGAAGGCTCTTGTAAATATATCTTGCACCTCGTGCGTGTCTAAGAAGGTTCCATATAAATAGCGCCATAACTTTTGTACTCGATGGCACTCGAGCACATTATAAGCAGCAACAGGTGGAAGGCCTGTTTGAACAATTGAGAGGGCTGTAATAACTGTGGTTAGTAGGTCTATTATGTTCCTATTGCAAATTCCACATGCATACTTGGTTATTTCAAACAGGTTGGGCTTTCTGACTGGATTAGGGGGCTGTTAGGCTAGACAATGTGAGCCTATAGTTTTAGAAAGAGCAAGTAAGATGGATATTGTTTAAGCAATTTCAGGGAGGAGAATGAAGGTGGAAGAAGTGCCCAGCCACAAAGCGATTTTATTCAGCTGTGTGATGATGGGCAGCTAAAATGTTCACACTTTGTATTTCACACAGGGTTAATGCTACCCTGAATAGCTGTTTCCCCCCAGGATTGCATAGTGCTGCAAAATGTAAAAGGAAAACTAAGTTTAGAGTTAGTATATACAAGGGAAAAAATGCAGATAGGTTTTTGGCACTGGGCTTCGTATGAAATGCAAGCCAAGAGTGCTTTGAATTTTCTGAAGATATTTGGAAGTGAATTGAAATTACAGAAATGCCTACCTCTGGGAACTGGAGAACAGGGCACAGGAATCTGGAGAACTGGAAAAAAAAATGAAAGAGCGCAGCCAAAAACTTCATGTGGCTCAGCACTTGGTTGTATAATGTTGCTCAGCAGGACAAGAATCACAGACCCTGCACCACAGACCTCAGTCAGGGAGGAAGGTTATTGTCTGCAGTGCCTTATCATGAAAATCAGGAAGACAACGAAGGAAAGTGTTACTGCTTTTTGGTATTAACAATAATTCATTAATTGCAATGTTTGCTTTCTGAACTGGAAATGTATTTTAAAGAAACACCTTATGAACTCGAGCCTGTAGCACTCTCATTCCTTCAGTTTCAGTGAACACCACTTCCTGTGTGAAATAGGCTATTTCAATAGATACATTAGAAAATATATTCTGAAAAAAGAACAACCCTTTCAAAAAGAAAAAGATAGAGAATCAATCAATCTTGTGATGCATTTCAATAGAGGCAATTCATAAAATGTAAATGTTTATATTTGAATCGTTTCTGCCTGGCTTTTCTCCTGGGTAAGTAGTAGTTCATTTTTTAGGCATTGAATATGCAGGCTTTCAAGCTACACATTAGAAGCCAGTGGGAGTCTTGGTACTGAGTTATTGGGAGAAGAATTAAGCTCTCAGACATTATATTGATGACTGTCTTTGGAAATAAACTGTCAGTATAAACTCACCAGATGTGAGGCAGTGGTTTGATCTCATATGCAGAGGTATGTGAATCACATCTCTTCTTTGGCCATTCTCAGCTATGTTCCTGTAGAGTACCTTTCATCAAGACCCTATTCAAGTTCTTAAAAAGAGCTCTTTTCTTCTTTGCATTCTTGCTTATGAGAGAGAATCTGTGGGTTGTGGAGGATATTTTTTATATATCCATGAAAAAAATTAGATGTAAATTGGCCGGTAGCCAATAGCATTTCCTTGTTTAATTTACTTTAAGAAACATAGTTACTAGATTTGAGTGACACAGTTTCTGGAAGAGAAGTTCTCTTAACATGCACAACATCTACAAAGGCAACATAAATTTCCACAACTCACCCTACATACTTTCCTTTCTGCCTTCTTTTTGTGGAGAAACTACTTCTAAGGATGAAGAGTAAATTCCAGCTTCTTTTTCACTTAAAACTTGCCTTTCAAGGAGTCTTAAGACAGACAACTCTGAAAATGGTTCTTACGTGTCTGAATCACTCAGGCCTTGCAAGCCTGAGCAGAATAATACCTAAATACCTATAGGAATCTAGAGCTTTGTGAAGAAATATGTGAGCACCAACTGGGATGGTGGGCTTCCAGTCCATTGAGAACTGGACTGAGGTCACTAAGCAATGTCAGAAACAAATACAATAGAAAAGTGATTAGTCACACACCACTAATTATTTTACAGAAACCACGTATATGAAAATGTCATTTAGTAAGCATCAGATCCAAGTAAATCCAAACTGGATGAGTTTACATAGCATTATTGGTCATCTGTACCCTGCAGTTCTACCTACACTACAATTTAGAGTAAAACTACTTAATAATGTTTGGATACATTCAATGGGATTAGTGAAGCTGTGGTCAAATCCTGATTTCACTAAGGATGTGAAACAATGGACTTGAGTTGCCGCACAAGAAATTTTGGCCCAATATAAGGGAAAAATTGAGTCAATCATTGGAATAAGTTGCCAAGTGGGGTGGCAGCATCTCCACCCTTGGAGATACTCAAAACAAGCTGGACAAAGCTCTAAGCAGCCCACTCCCACTGCACCTGGTCAAAGCAGCAGATTGGGTTAGAAATCCCAAAGACCCCTGTCTACCTCAGGGTCAGCTCAAAGTCCTTCCCCCCAACAGTAGTGTAAGGTAAGAAACAGGATGTATATGCATTGTTTGTGTACAACACTTCAACAACCCCAATACTTCCACATCACGCAACATTTAATGCTCAAAAAATACATGCTTCATATTTTCACTAACGCTAAACTTTGGCAATTCTCCTTCAGTTTCTAGCTGGCTAAGGGTTAAGGCTGAGTAGTTCTCAGGCACCCAGTGCTGGGATTGTAGGGTGTTCCATCTGGTTTTTGTCTCTGAGAGCTGCCTTTTAGCCAGCCTGTGCTCCTTTTACTTTCCCCTGGCATGACTGCTTGCCTCCTCTGCATCTGAGTACATTAGATACGGAGTGTGGGGGATTTACAGCACTGCTGGCAGTACCAGACAGAGAATAGCTTTGTAACCATACCCCTGTCTTCCAGCAGAGAAAATCTTTGATGGAGATATTTACACACTAATGTACATGTAAGAACATAAGCCCTCAGTGCATGCCTTTCATTAATGTTAGCGATAGTTACGCACATGCTGTGAGGAGAATAGTGAAGCCGGTGTATGACGTGTGTGTGTCTCTGTATGTCAAACCAGATCCTTCCTTGCTATAAATCTGTGTAACTTAAATATTGCTTCATCAGCCCATGCTCATTTACATCAGCCAAAGAGAATGTGACATTCTCCAAAGTATATGCTTCTCAAGTAATAATATCCATAGGTCATCAAAATCTATCTGTAGCTCATTGGCTCCTGCTATCTGAAAACTAAACCCCGTGGTCAAAAGGCAACATTTAAAGGCATGTGTCCTCAGAGCATAATTTCTGGACGACAAATTTGAGCTCCATAGTCGTGAAATTTATCTGCATTGTGTCTCAGTAACTGGAAATGCACTGACCTCTTTGGATATTTGGCTAAACACATCATCCAGACGGTTCCCTGGTGGGCAGAGCAGTGAGAGATTTGCACAACATCATGTTACATGACATCATGTTGCCTTGTTCAGGGGAGCCATAAAGAGGGTCTGAACTTCACAGAAGCTATCTGTTCCAGGCACTCAGAGATTGCCTAGGAAATGAGTGCATAGACTGTGTCTACAGTGCTGCAGCACAAACAGGCTGGACACGAGTGGAGGACAACCAGAAGGAAATCCCAACATGCTTTTCTCATAGCAGGTCTCTATAAATAATCTCCATTCTTTTTTAATTACTTTCAAAAATCATCCAGGGAAAACATCAGTTCCCAGTGCACAACTCAGCAGTGAAAAGATAAACTATCAGGCTTTTCAGTTGAGATCTTTCTTATTTATTTATAGCATGTTAAAGAATAAGCATAGCGCTTTTAGTTGAAACCTGTTCCTAAACATCCCTGCAGGATCCCACAGTAGTTCTTGCAGAATTATATTCAGCAGTTGACTACTAAAGAAATGTTCTATTATTAACTAACATGTAATTAGTTCATTAAAAAATACCTCAGCTGAATTCTGTGTAACATAATACAGACTACTACTAGAGTGAGGAGATTTCAGGCTCAGCATAAATGGAAGTGAAATTACAGTGCAAAGAAGTGGAAAGGAGATGGTGCCAGCTGGCAGGGTACTAAGTGTTTCAAATTACTGTATGTTTATGACCTCTGTGTTCTTAAACAAAATTAATTAGATTATGCTATTTGAGAATCTTGGAATGCAGTGGCCCCATGCCAATCTTATCTGAACCGCACATCTTAAGTGTAATTAAGATGTTTTAAATTTCTCCAGGTATTCCTTTTATACACACACATACACACATATGTGTTTAAAGTGCTGCCTGTTGGAAGTGATAAACAAAAGATTGTGATTTCTGAGGTGTGTTTAAGGTGGCTGCTTGCTTAATAGGGCTTGAGGGCTAAATCCATGCAAGGGCTTGGATATGACTTCAATGCTCACCTGCTACTTTATGCCCCCAGGCAAAATCCTGACCCTCAAGACCGTTGTTCAGCTGCCTCTTAAATGTGGGGTGTTTACACTCATAGGCATCTAATCTTTCAGTGTTTAAGTTTTCTCTGTGCTTGGAGTTCTCCTGCTTAGTGTAGCAACTCCCTTTGCCTTATTAGTGCTGATAATTTAGCATCTCCTACATCTCCAGAGCTGGGTTACTCTTCACCAATCACCCTGCATGGTGGGAGGTACTGTGGGGATACCAACAATAGACTGAGTGCCACTGGGGAAAGGAATCAAGAAGCTGGGTGATTATGCTCCTCACCGATGTTGCTCCCAAGGTCAGAGCATCATCCATAGGTCCACTTCCTTCTCCAACCAAGGAATTTTGATTCACTTACCATGTCACAGGGAGTATCTTCAGCGTTAGAGGATGCCATTTGGTGAGGGTGTAAGAGGGACTTGGGAGAGAGTAAACTTGGTCAAGTGAGTCAGAGGTGTGAAAGCAGGGAGATGAGGAAATGCTTATTGTTCCACCAATGGTGCTGTGCTGATTGAAGCAAGGAACAAAGTCTCTGCCTGTAAATCATCCTAATGAATGTTGTTCATGCTACTTTTCCCTTTTACAGTGAACACTCCCCAGTTCTGAGGAAAGCAGAAAAATCTTCAAAGAAAGGGGAAAAAGCCTTTTGCCTGAAGATCCCTGGAGTCCAGGCAGTAATGCATATTCCAGCAGAAAGTGAAATGCGTGCTTAAATTTCATCAAGGCTTACAACAGCCTCATTGCTTATGCTAAACACTGAGCAACAGTGGAGACAGGCTATCACCATATACTCCTCAGGGCATGCTTTGAAAGAAAGAACAATCTTTCTTTCATCCATCTGTTTTGAAAGAATTCAGATGTATGTCCTTTACTAGATATTTCAGGACTTTGAATTTTCAGCGAAAATGGAATGGGAGGGTGTCCTGGGTTCAGCAGTAGCAGTCGTTTTTCTCTTTCTTAGTAGTTGGTGCAGGGCTGTGGTTTTGACTTTCAGCCTTGGAACAGCACTGATAACACTCTTGTTCTTAGCTGCTGCTCAGTAATGTTTGCTCTGACCAAGGACTTTCTGAGTCTCATGCCTCTGCCAGGTAGGAAGGGAAGCCGGGTGGAAGCAGAGACAGGACACCTGACCCAGACTAACCAAAGAGGTATTCCATACCACAGCACATCATGCCCACTATATAAACAGAGGGCAGTTACCCAGAAGGGTTAGATCATTGCTTGATCGGGCTGGGTATTGGTCGGCGGGTGGTGAGAGGTTGTATTCTCTTCCCTTGTTTTTTCCCTTATCATTATTAACATTGGTGGTAGCAGCAGTGGTTTGTGTTATACCTTAGTTACTGGACTGTTCTTACCTCAACCCGTGGGAGTTGCATGCTTTTGATTCTCCTCCCCTTCCCTCCGGGAGCAAGGGGGGAGGAAGTGGGGAGGGAGTGAGCAAGCGGCTGCATGGCTGAGTTGCTGACTGGGCTTAAACCAAGAGAGAGGGGGGCGCAATAACCCCCTAGAACTGAAGTGAAGTTTAAACTATCCTTCATTGTTGATGTTTACCAGTGGGCAGTATTGTGGTTTCCCACTAAACATGATGGTATTTTTGGATTCCATGATCTTAGGCAAACTCACCACATGCTTAAGCCCCTATATCAAGGCTACTAATTCTTCTGGGGGGCTGAATGCTGATGCCTGCCTTTATGCCTGGATAGATCTAGTAGCAAGCGCTATGGGGATTGTCCATAGGTCACAGGCTTTCTGCTCATAGCAATATTACTTAGCAGTTTTATACTATTTTATATGCTCAGTGCAGCGACCGTATACATAAACTCAAAGACCTACTTGCATGCGTAGCCTCTTTAAGGGCTTCTTTGCTAGACCTGCTGGAGAGGCACCTTAATACAACTCTATTTCTTACTATTCATAATTAAAAATGGCAAAGCTAAAATATTAATCACTGTCAGACATGAAATGAGCCAAGACTTCTCCCGGCCTCCAATTCTCTTACTCCTCTGTGTACCATTGAATTGGCAAAGAAAGTGTAAGAGGAAATCTTTGTGACTGTTAAGTAGCTGCAATTTTGGCTAAGAAAAATAGATCAGGTTGCTCAACATTACCTGTTCAGATCGAATGTAGTCAGTGTTGTTGTTTCTCTTACACGTATTCTCAGATTCATTTGTTTCCTCTTGACATGCCTCTTCCTCACAGAATGTTACCACCCTCTGGTCATGGCTTGCTAGTATGAAAAATATTCAATCACTAGACTTTATAAAAGGAACCTCCAAAGCAACCCCTGTTTTATGTTGCAAATTATTTACTGTACTTTTTAAAATCACAGTATGACTTCTTTGTGGGGCCCACTTAAGTGAAATTGGAAATTAGATAGAAACTTTGGAGCAATCTGAAAACTATAAGAGAGAAAGTTATGGAGATCTTCATAGGGATTCCCAACAATTGAACTTCATATTTCGTCATAATAAAAACTGGCTACCACTATCCCTTTTTATGTTAGAGACTACAGATAGTGTCCTTATTTGCAAAGAAAAAAACTTCACCAGCTACTTGTTCCTGATCGTTTTGCTTTGGGTTTTGGGTTGTTTGTGGTTTGGGGCTTCTTTCCTCTTACTCATAGCAGGGTAAAAAGCTAGCTAAGAAAGGTAAGGGCGGTCTTCTGCACATAAAGTTGATCAGGTTTTCCTAACTCTCACGATCTTCCTAGACCTTTCCATAGCTATTCTTAATCACTCCTGGACCAAAGCTGACTTCTTCACAGTCTGCATGTCTGAGTCACAAAAATGGAATGAATGCATTGTGTTGGACTGGTACAGCCCTTTTACCTCTGTACAAGTATGTTGCTTCACTAAAACATGATCGTTATTTCCTCCTCTTTGACAGGGACTTTTCAACTAATAGATCAGCAAATAAAATGCCTCTGGAACAGAAAAGGAATAAAAATTACTCTGGCAGAATGCTGTGCTGTTGACAGGTGATTTTTCTAGGAAAAGTACTTGCCTAGGGGTAATGGGCATAATTGGATACTGTTTTACTCCAGCTTAATGCCAGGTTTTGCAGACTCAAAAAAGGCCCTTTGAATTCAGCAAGCCATTCTTTAAAATAGAAAACAATTATCTAGTGTTCTGGCTAATGTCTGGTAAAAGGTAATTTGATTAACCAAATATGAGAATGATAGGAAGTGTTGGTGTTGGCTTGTCCCAGTGTTTTCCAAACAGTAGAGCACAGTAGTTATGCAACATATTTCCATGCAATGAAAGAACTTTTTTTTCCCTTGTTGTAAAATGGACGATACTTATATCATTGTGGTAAATGTATATGAGTGGGATACTGGTTTCCATTGCTTTCATTTTTTATGCTGACATCTGGACAGTTTCAGTGTGGCCAGAATTAGTCCCACAAGCTCAACTTTTGTTCTTTTCCCTAATGGCATTCATACTTCTGGAAAAGCCAGGCCCTTGTTGCCATGGCTAGCAGTTGTCTGAATTGGAAAATTTATAGGAAATATGTTCAAAGTCAATGCCTTAACAAAATCTGTGGGAAATGGATTGTGCTCAGAATCCAAAGGGCACAAAAGCAAAGGCGGGTCACAGGCTGATTATGCAGAAACAGAATCACTGACACAGATTTCAAGGCCATGCACCCTTCCATGTAAAAGGAAAATAACAGCAGAATGACCATGACCCTTATTTAAAGTATAAACCCTCCAATCCCAAAAGATGAAGGAATGAAAACCAGCATACTAAGGCTAAGTGTTTCAAATTTCTCTTATACCTTCTGTTTCAAATCCAAAGGAGCACTTGTATGCTTATTTGTCTGGTGAAATAAAAGATGTTTTTCCTGCTGTCCTTACTCTTTTACTTCTCCACCCTGAAACTCCCACTTGCCCATTTATATACTTGTGTTTTTTCATATGGAATCTATGTTTTTCTTTTTCTTCTTCAAGCCACAGACAATTATTTCTGTGTGCCATTAAAAAGAAGGAAATTAAAAATGATCGGTGATTCTCCCTAATTTCCTCCCAGAAAAAGGCAAGCTGTCAAAACGCACTCTTCGAGGCCGAAGTCAAAGACATGTACAACTTCTTTTACAAGATTGCCTCCTCAGTGAGGGTCTTTTGAAGAGTCTCCTAACAAGGGATCATGGCTCTTTTGTCTCTCCCTCCTCACAACTGCAGTATTGGGGCCTTCTTGTAAAACCTGTCTTCAGAGCTGGAAGGTGAACTCAGATTATCTCCCAAACTGGCACCCATCAATGTATGCACATTTTTGGTCTCTGCAACTGTGCCTGTATGCAATATTATCCAGTAAAACCCATCTGCATGCATAAATGAGATACACTCTAGGTTCCCATTTTTATAAGCTTAGTTTTATGTATACTACATATAGGTTGTATACTACATTTAGGTTGTGAACTTTAGCTCCGGGAGTGATTTGCATAAGGAAATTTCTGTGATTCAGAGTATAATAGCTGAGTATCTTTTTGACTGTTCAGCAAGTGGCGTTATCATAATGTGATTGTTATCAACCATTTATACCTTGGACCCTTTAAAAGCAGAGATACTGCAATATGCCTGCTGACCAGCGAAAACCAACTCCAGGGAAGTAGTGCTGAACACTAAACTTTCTGTGTGCTTCTCACCTCCTTCTTTTACTGAACGAACTGTAAGAAGACCAAGAGCTGAAAAATAAAATGCAACAGTTATTCCTGACCTCACAGCTGCTGGCGTTGCTTGTTTGAGTTGTTTTCCAGCCAAAATAATACCCTACTCTGAGCACAACTGTGAAAATTGCACAAATTCAGTATGTACAGCCCCTTTTGTCTAATGCAGCTCTATTAAAGTGTAATGCAGTCTTTACTTTTAATTGATACAGGTTTTATTAATGACTGCATATTAGCCATTGTTGTTATCAAAGCCCTGTGCATTTTCTGCAGTATAAACATTTAACCCATTCACACTTCTGTTCCAAAGAGCTTACAACTTAAATAGACAAAAACATTGTTCTTTTGCAGACAGGGAAAAGAAGCTGAGAGAGATTGACTTTCTTGAAATCATGCAGAAACGCTAAGGAGGAGCCATGAACCAAATCCAGTTCACTTGATACCATGTGCTTTATAAGACAAATCTCCTTCCACCACTGATTCTTCAGTTACCACTCATTGCAACAGCAAATAGGCTATGAAAAATAGTGTTGCAAATTAGATAAATTTTCTAAGTGATTGCAGTATACAGTTACAATCACAACTGTAGTCAGTGTGTAATTCCCAGCTGTCGCATTTAGTCTTATAAGCTCTTTGTTGCTAGCACTTTTTGGATGATTTTCTTAAAAGTCAGCAATGTTTGAGACAGCCAATGCTGCGGTGCTAGGCTCAGTGATTTCAGTGAGGCTGCTATCTCTCCCCATCTATTCCCAGCAGGACAGTTCTTGCTCTGATCATAAATTCAGCAGTTCAGAGTGCACTCAGGGTGAATCAGTGAATGGCAATGGCAGTTCAGACCACCACTATGGGTTCTCCTCTCCTGTCAGGAATAAATTATCACTGTGCTCCCATGAAGAGCAAACTGATTGCCTTGGGATACTCAAGATACACTTCTGTAGCAGTTGCATCTCAATAATACAAGAGAGTCTACCCCTGAGTTCTGTCATAAGGACTTTATTCTCTCCTTTCAGCCTCAACCCAGTTCAGACACTGAGCACAGAGACATTTATTAATACCAGATATTGCAGGTTTCCTATCCTTTTATAAAGATGACATTCATGCTGTTAGTTGAAACTTTTAAAGAGAACAATAAGATTACTTTTCCAAAGCAAATATAACTACTCAATATTGTGATTATAGTTTCCATGCCTGAATCAATGAAAGGTCACAGCTCCCTCAACGCTTGAAGAGGATACTGAGCATGGAAAAAAATCTGGGCTGATATGTATTTGCTGAGAACAATATCAGATTGTTGGTAGACTCTCCCTGAGCACAGCTAGCAGACACTATGCAGATGTTCTGTGGGCTTGTTTGGAATGGGCATGAACAATGTTTAAAAGCCACTAAATAATCTTAAACAGTTGTAGCTAAAAGGTCTGCAAAAAGCTTGCCAGAGTTCCCAACTGCAATGAAGCCCCTTCCAAGAGCATTCCATCCTGGACTTACTGCCTTTGCCATGATGGGCAGACAGCTGGCCAGGACTGCTGCTGATGCAGCAAGGAATTCACACCTGAACATCAGTCAAGAGTGATGATAAGACACACACACATAAGTACTAGTATTCTTATCAGCCTAATTTATAACAGCCCATGCTGAGATTGGTGACAGGGCATATAGGGGGAGATAGACACCTTCTGCTTCACAATGAACAAATATAAACTGAGTAATAGCTTTTTCAGTGCCCCAGAATAAGTAGGCACTCTTTGCTGTCTGTCCAAGCTAACAGCTGTGGTGGAAGACTTTTAAGCCTGTCATCTTCTTTCTGATATTTGATTAATCCCAGGTAAGGAGGAAGACTTACACAGAATAATTACATTTGCAGACAAAAATGAGCAAGACCTAGAACACAGAATAGGAGAAGATTGTCTAAAAAAAAAAAAATTCATATAAAAAAGAAAGCATGTGTGAATCCTTCTGTTCCCCTTCTGCCTTCTGAGTCTGCTGGGTTGTTTTGGCAAACTTCTGCCTGCAACCAGACACGTAAAGCAAAAGTGCTTTCAATCCCTGTGTCTAACTGCACTAGAGCTTCTTAATGTCTTAGACTCATGAACTAACCAGCTGGAGAGATTATATATCAGATGAATTCCATGTTTTGGATACAAGTATTCATGGATTTAAAGAAATTCTCATTTCCAAAGCTTTTCTGCTCCCACCAAAAAAAGTTTATGCTCTTGAGAAATAGATGTCACCAATACATTCACTCTGTAAGCAATAGATTACATATGTATAGAAATAAACAGCCTGTTTGAAACAACTTCTACCTTCAGTTTGGTGCTAGGTAGTCTTGGTTTCCAGCTCATGGCTTATGCTGTGCCTTCTCTCTCTTTCTCTTGATACTGTGATCTCTCTCAAGGTGATACCAGCAACAGACATAATCATTGTATCTCTAATGCTGGCCAAAGCTGAAAATGTCAAAACCAGTGCATTAACAGTTATTCAAAAGGAGAGAAAAAATAGAAGACAGCAGCTATCAAGGACAAGGAAGATAAGGGGCAGAAAAAGAAGTCCAGACACAATTCCATCTACACAAACTAGTAAATAGTGCTGCAAATGAGCCTGGTGCAGCGACAAGAATCCACACTGAAGCTGCGAGGGACAAAGAGAGGTGCATGACCTGAGACTGACATATAGCAAATTATGGCTTTGGGTAAGGAAGGAGATAGCAGGTGCCACGAAGAAACATCATCGAGATCAATGATGATGAATAACATGACCAAGATAAGTTCATGCCCCATAAATACTGAGCTGAAAAAGAGGTTTGGGTTTCTTTCTTCTGGAGGATTACTGACCTGTTCCATGCTGATTCAAATTCCTGCTCTTTGCCTGCTAAATTAGTATGAGGTCATGATCAACCGTAACTATGGACAGACTTGTGCCCACATCACCAGAGTAGCAGTAGTAGTAATGATCTGTGGCCCATACAAAGGAGATATATCTTGGCTACTTCTTGCTCTCTGTGCTAATTTGTCCTTCTGTTTGATCTGTACCCCAGACCAACACACAATATTAGGAAGAGAGTCCTGTTGTGACATGGCTGTACCTTTTTCCTATACCTGTCAGTAGAACCTGCACATGTTTGTGGCTGGGGAATGCCCTCCAGTGCCTCAACCCCAGAACCCCAGAGTCCTGTCCAATCATACATGGCCAAGGGAATGAATGGGGACCCCATTCTCTCGTGAACCAATGCAGAATGGGAACCAGCCTTGCTGCAGCTGTGCTCTCGTGCAGGATTTCCTGGCATGTGAACAACACAGGCATTTCTCATGGTTTCATTTTAGACCTTCACAGAAGAGGCAAAGTCACCAACTCCTTGAAAGGAGAAGGAAGAACAGAGAGCCAAGTTTTTACTGCAAATTAACAGTGCTGTATAAAGTCACTGTATAGTACTCTGTTATTCTGTATCCATGAGTCTGGCAAGAGCTGCCAAAATGTGGAGTGTGAAATAGGATTTTGGTTATATTTCGTGTGAGACATGGCTAAATAAGCCGAAAAAAGGGCTGGGAACATATGGATGTGATATCTGGGTGGTCAAGCAGAAATTGCCTGTAAACTGGACCTCCTTCAGGAGCAGCTGCCTGAGGACGAGACTAAGCCTGAGCACCCTTCAATTGGTTCGAACAGTAAGGCACAATTTAATAGGATTAGTATTGACAAATCCATGTGGTCATGGTAACACCCAAAGTGCATTTTATTACATTTAAGCATAAGGCTGATGAACGTCTTAATTATTATTACATCCATTTATGCAGAAATCGTGTCAGTCCCTCATAATGTGTGGCTATTTGGCCACTATCTCTGCTTCCTTTTTGATACAGAAATGTTTGGTATTGTTCCCACAACTTCAGTAGATCCATCAGGACAGCAGTAGGGGACAATTTGCAGGGTGGGACCATGTGGCCAGAAGTCTGGAGACCTGGGTTCTGGTCTGGGCTTTATCACAGATTTCCTGTGGACATGGGATAAATTGCTTAATCTCTCACTTCTTTACTTTTCCTTTTTGTAGGATGATGATAATCACCCATTTAGCAAGGGAATTGTGAGACTAAGGTAATGATTCCAGAGCCTGTTGATGTTCATAAGTGTAATCACTAAATAAGCAAAATGTGTTACAACTATCATTTATTTTACTATATGAATATTGCCAAAGCCTGTAAATTTTCCTCAGAGTAGGTGAATATTTGATTTTATTAACTAGTCACATGTGTTGCTGGATTCCCCAAGTTCTGATAGCAACTTACAGCTGAAATATTTGACTAAAAATCTGAATATGTACCTCCTATCTTATTACTGACTTCATGAAGCTATGCTTTTAAAATAAAGTAGAAGCATGATGTGGCACACATTAAAAACTCCATGTATTTTCTGTCTTCATCGCAGTCAATAATTTGTATTTCTCATTGGTTCATTGTCATGACTTTTTCAGGATTTTATGGATAAACTCTGTTGGTAACATTTTAAATTTACTAGGTTTCCAAAGTTTTTTGATAGAACCATTTAATAAAAGGAAAATTTAAATACCTGCTGCCACAAGCATTTTGTGAGATGTTAATTTCTGATATGACTAGTGACATGAGCCAGGGTATTTATATCACTTACATGTGCAAAACACTCAGAACTTCACAGTACTTCATAGATCAGTTCATGTACCTGGACATCACAAACCAGAAAGCATTAACATCTGCTAAATAACCATATGAATATTAGAAGTTCCCAATATTACACAGGCATTAAAGTTTCCTGCCCTACGATATCCAGGTACGTTAACCTACTTCTTATATGACCATAAAGCAAGGGATTTGGAATGTAAACATTCAAAAATACATAGAGAGAACTTGTTCCAAATTCAAGAGGATGCTGGAGACATTCCTGCTTCCAGGGAAAGGATACAGAAGAGCAATTGCACAGCCAGGCTCACAGGTCTCTCACCCTGTTCCAAGCCTGGGTTTAATATGTTACAAACGCTATTTAACATCTCTTTCGGAGCTTTGTCTACCCTACTATTTAATTTTAAATCAAGGAAGAATTTTGCAGGAAAAATACCAAGCTTTTGAAACAGCCAATAAGAACACGGGTCATGAATATGGAAGTTCATATTTCATTTAATTTATGCTAGATTTTAATAACCTTGCAGAGGCAATGCCCTAAAGTATACAATTCCGATATTTGTATATACTTTATGGTATTGATCGTCATGGGTCTAACTCAACATCTGACAGGAAATGCAAAATACATTCTGACAGTCTTCACTACCATGTAATGAAATAAAAGGATTCTTTTTCTTCCTCTCTTTCCCATCTAATTTCTGCTTACTAACCTTAGTGTGGAATTCTGTGCTTGAAATGAGAAAAAAGTGGACAGTGTCTCTTTGTCTTCCAAAGTACAATCCAGCAAGGTGCAAACTTTCTGTATGTGATATTTACTATGCCTAAAACTATTAATGCAAAATCAAGCAAA
The DNA here is from genome assembly GCA_017639245.1 of Myiopsitta monachus. NCBI lineage: Eukaryota > Metazoa > Chordata > Aves > Psittaciformes > Psittacidae > Myiopsitta > Myiopsitta monachus. The sequence goes on from CM029925.1 coordinate 55,481,351, forward strand.
ATATCAAAGGGTGCAACAGGTTAAAATTGATGCCTCTTATCCTTAAAATGAAGTAAAGATGGAACACAAGTGACAGATAGTGTTATATCTACAGTCAGGGAAATAAATCTTTTTCTATAAGAAACTTGTTTTCAGTTAACACCACATCAAGAAATGATCACAAGGAATTGCATTGTAAATTATCTTAAGCTAATTTAAAATAAGACTTCTTACTTCATCCAGTCTTATGTATATGTTGCCATTGCAATCTAGGCAGGACTCCAGAGAGCCACGCAGCTTCTGCAGCCTGGAGAAATTAATTGCGATCCCTGGTCTGACATCCAGATTTACATATGCTCCAATCAACAATTCAGGGAACCAAAACCCATTAACCTTTCGTGATCAGAATCTGCTCTACCAGGTGTTAAATATAATGGGAAGTCTGTACTTGATAGCTGGATTGTCTTTTTGTTGTGCTTGCTATAATGATTTTAACATGTGGGTACTTCTGTATTCATTTGCAAGCATTTTCCCACCTTCCACTAATCATGTAGGCGAGATTTTCACATCACTTGGTGGCAACAGAAAGAATAAATTCTTCCTCAAGGACCCATAACCAAAGAGATTTTTCAGTAGAAACTTCCCTCGAATTCTTTTTGCAGAGCTTCTGCATTCAATGAGAGCAAATGAGATCTGCGCTCGATGCTCTATGAGTATTTGAGTCGAATTATCCTGTACAAAGAGCCTGCAGCTGTCAGAGCAGATCTCAGAGAAATACGCCAACATTTTCATAGCGCAAGAGCAGATGTGGTTGAAATTGTTGACATGAAGCAAGGGCACAAGGTCAAACGCAGATTTTCCATATCAGTATTTTCAAGTGTCTTTTCCAATTAAGGCAAGGATGGTACTTGGCCAGGTAATATAACACAAATCTTATGAAAGGCATAATTGGTTGTGGAACAGAAGCTACTGCAATGTATTCCAGCTTGTAACAATGCGGCCTCATGTATAATGAGTTTTTTTGTCTTTATTTCGATTTTTAAATGTTGTGAATATGTAGTACAAGGCCTACTCTTAGTCTTACGAATGTACGTAAACACCCATTAATGTTAATGGGAAACATGTCTGATGTTTAAAGGAAATGTAGTCTTGACCTCCTCCCTAAGCACCCTATTTTACTAGGTAGAGCTGGAGGGGCAAAACCTGTTGGTATCCTTCTTGAACTAGTGGGTTTGATTTGCACCATTCTTTTGCAGAAGATATTTCAAACACTTTCTTGCAGAAGAAATGCCATCTAAAGTTTCATACTGAAATATGGTATGTGGCTGTTGGTCAGCAGATATGTACTGCACTGACCAGGTAGACAGCGTACTAGCAGTCCTGAACAGGAATAGAAGGGTTCAGACCACTACAGAGGAGGAAACTAGGTTAAAAAGTCATGTTAAAAGGAAATTAGATTTTTTTGAGTCTCAAAGATATACACGAATTTGTCAGTACAGTGTGAGGGTTTTCTAACCTTTAAAATGAAAACTGAAATTCTCTTATAATCCTAAAGTTGGGAGAGATGGAACTATAAGGAAAGCATCCTGCTTGTTGAGATTCACAATCAAATCTCAGGATTTGGCAAGGCTGCATGCTAGTTTACAGTTAAGAGAACTCATATTCCAAACAAGTGTTATTTACTGTCGTGTACTACACTCCTGGGACTTGGTGCTCCAGTACACTGCTTGGAGTCAACTGAGCTACACTGGCGTGACACTGGATCAATTCAGTGGTGAACCAGACCCCAATTTTTATTGACTTTTCGGGCAATCTGCCACTTGGCAGGAGAACTTAGATTTAAAACATAAAAGCCAGTTTTAGAGCATAAAGGATTCACTAGTAACAGCAACTGAAAAGCTGAAATTGAAACCAAAAATGCACAGTACCACATCACCAATTCCCTGAGCCATCTTGTCTCTTTTACTGCTTTCTTAATCTCTATCCACTGATCATTAATCATTTTTACTTGGACTTACAAATGAAATTAAATATTCCATAATCTATTTGCTTAAACCATTATTTTGTAAAAGTAATATTTTAGTTCATGCAATCTTCTTTCCTCACAGAACAGATTGTGGTTGCATTGTACTTTTTCAGTACTCTAAATTATTTTGACTATTTTCAATATTTTTAACTTCTGGACAAGTGACAAATATGAGAAATATGAGCTGAATCGGGTAGCTTTTGCCAGACAGATTAAATTCTCCTGAGAATTTTTTTGCTCCCTGTAGAAAGCTGTTATTTTCTGGAGTCTGTATGAGCACAGTTAAGTTTAGGGTTTGACAAACATTCATGATATTCATGTTTGTGACTTGGGCATTTTCATTCTACAGAGATTTTTGTCAGTAAAATTCCGTTGCTCCAGAAAGTGAAAAGTGCAAAAACATTGTGGAAGCAAACAAAAATACCATTTTGTATTGCAAATTACGTCTACTGTACTAGAAAAATAATATCTTTCCCAAAAAGAAAAGTTGCTTTATTCTTGTTTCTTTAATAGTCTGAAAGGATCTCATTCCAGCCATCTTCTGAAGCATGTATATTGCACACCCAAGAAAATACCATAATCTACAGTAGATTTTTAGGTTTTTGGAGAAATTTTTCACTTTAAACTTTTCATTCTGTAAGTGGGATTTCTTCTGTGTGCAGTTGGTTTCAATGAATCTCAGGTTTTCAGGAACTGATATTTATTCAGGTGTGGTAGCTCAATGTTCAGTAGCCCTATGAGATGAATTTGATGCTTCCGCTGAATTTTTCAGAGGATAAGCAGAATAAAATATTTTGCATTAGCGAGCACAGTTATCTGCTACTATAATAAAGAGATAATAAAAGGTTTTAGGTAGTGATAAAGATTTAGACAATGGTGGTGAATACAGGGCAGCAAAATACCAGAGATTCTGAGCTGTTTCTGTTTGACCTGTTCAGAAAGAAACAGAAAAGCTATAATAATACTGCCACTACTACTGTCAAATGGATTCATTGTGGTGTTTCACTTTCTGCCAACCATTTGTGATAAAAGCCAAGTGATAAGAAGCCAAGTGAATGGCTTTCTCTTGGCCCTGTATTCTTTTATTTTTAATATATAAAGTGAACTAGTAGTTTAAGAAATAACCACCAGGCAGTATGCGCTCTGAAGAACGTTGCTCTGTGTTGAAAAAACTGACTGGAGAATGGGTTCCTCATGGTGAGAGTAATTAGAAAGACAAACTTGGAAATCTAACTAAAGACCTGCTATGCATTGAATGCCTTTAAGAAGAACTAGATAGGGACCAGTATCTGAACAGCCCATCCTAAATTCTCATTGTGACATCACCATGAAATAAAACGTGAAGACTAAAATATATGTGTTTCAGATGGGGAGACAACTGATTCAGAGAGATCTGAAATAAGTCTGTAGGACTTTACAAAAGGAGAAAATACCAGAAGTTACTTGTTTCTTAGGAACTGGTTCCACTCAGCCAGGCACAATGTCTAAATCTGTATTTGTGTAGCTGTAGATGGATGGGGCCACAACTTGCTGAAGGCTCAAGCAAAAAACTGCATTAATAATGCCAAGCAGAAAAAGCAAAAGAGGTGCCCAAGTTTGAAAATCAGTAAGTAAAAATAAGGAGCTCCAGTCTGGGCTATGACATAGAGCCCAAGATCTATTTGCTGCTGCTCTGATTGTAAATTTGGGGGGGGGGGGGAAAGATAATGTCTACGTTGCTTACTTCACCCTAAACATGCCAGTCTCATTTTATTCAGTGGAACACTCCTTTCTTCTAGCTTTTGTCTTTTTAAATAGTAAACTCTTCAAAGTCATGACCATTTCTTGAGAAGTCTGTGTTTCTGGACTTGCGAGCATGCTGAGGGCTATAAGAGCCAATTTATAATATACAATAATAGAAATAGTAGAAGGTCTCATGAAGTACAAGGCCCTTGAAGAGTACAGAGATATTTTTGATGTCTTTTTTTGGCTTTTAGTTCATAACATCTCATATTTTGCTGCTGTATAGCAGACAATTTAAGAAGCCAGTCATGGTGGGATACAGCAGGAATAGCAGAAATGTATCAAAGTGACTTTTTCAGGCAACTCAGGGGAAATATCTTTTTCACCTTCTACCCTGGACACACTTTACAATGTTTTCATCCAGTCATTTCATTATTTGCATCATATACGGCAAAATAATATGGAAAAGGACAGGCTGATTATGAGGCAGTAGTCTCCAAAATGAATAAGGGACTTATCTGTTTTCAAATAGGCATATCAGTTTGGCTGAGAATTTTCAGAGGCGTGGTAGATGCCAGTTTTATAACTGCTCATTGACTTTCCTAGATGTTCTACCTCATTAACAGATCAAGACAATAGTTCCAAATTTAACTGATTGGGAAACAGGAAGAAAGTTGACTGAAAACATTGTATGGAAGGGCTATAATCTGCAAATTCTACAATAGGGCATTTTCTAGCTGAATATTTGCAGTGCTGTTTTTAAGAACTCTGGCTCTTTAGAATACACAAAGAAGCAGATAACAAAGCCTCAAGGCTAAAAAATTCCCTGTTCCATTGCTATATCACATGGCCAACACATGATGAAATTCAATTTGTACCCTAGACAGGAAAACAAATCCATCAAGATGGTGATAAAACAACTGCCAAGATACAACAGTTCATGATATTGGTTCTTGTTGTTACACTAAATCCAGAATATCATAGCATTTCAGTTCTTATTTCTGCTTATTAATCTAAATGATAAAACAAATGATAATTGAATGCTGTATTTGTAAGTGAAATGATTACCAAGGAAAGTTCAAGAAACAACTTAATTTTTATGGGATTAAACTGTTGATTGAAACATAGAAAAGAAAAGGGGAAAGTAATGGTAAACCTGGCTGAAAGACTTGTTTACATCTCTGTAATTTCCTGTGTTTCATCTGGTTGTGAACTCTAGAGACTGAGCTATTCCTTTGGGCTTCAGCATGTTTCTAAGTTTTCTCTCTGTTCCCAAATATCCACATTTAATGGCTAGTGTAAGTTTTCTAAAGTGCTTTTAGATTTAAAAGCACAAGTTTCACTGCTTTTTCTGTTAAATTTACCATCTTAATGAAGAAATAGAGACACCAAAGTTTCCTGACTCCTCCTGTAGTGCTGGTATCCTGCTCATGTGGGTATCTGGCATTCAGTGATGCTGAAAACTTAATTCACTACCAAAACCCAGATTGATTCTTCATGTATAATATATATTATATATTATCTATGTTCCCCAACTCTTTCAGAGATCTAAGTCTCCATCTCCAGTTTGTTGGAAGGATTGTCTTTCATACAATCCTTCCTCTGGAGTTGGCAAACCCTTTCCTGTACTTTTTCACAAAGTATGAGGAAAAGCGAACAGTATCCTGAAGTGGAGAGGACACTGACTTGAGAGCATTTAACTATAAACTAAACAACTAAGCATCCAGTTGTGGTGAGCTTTCAAAAAATGAAAGATTAAAGTATACAGTCTCTGTCACAAAAAGAGTAAGCTCAGTCTGCTAGTCCTTTTCTTTGCCCGCTTGCCTTCTTTCCTCCTTTCTTTTTGTATCTCTCTCTCTGAATCATGTATTCAAACATTATTTTTATCTAATACTTGCTAGGCAACTACATTGTGCTCCTTTGGGAACTGGTTATTGATTAATGAAGGTTTTATGGCTCAGTAGTGAAGATACATATATTCTTTCATTAATGAAAAACATTCAGCATACAGGAAACCTGGCAAGGGGCACTTTTTCTTTTCTGTGTGCTATACAAGTTCCACATTCATTGAATATAGCCAACTATTTTTGCTTACTTCTAACCTGCTACAAAGCAGTCTACAAAAGTAGAATTTTCTTCATAAAAATACTTGCGTACCTTGACTTTAAGTATCTTTAAGCAACCTGTTGTTTTGGTACAACTAATTTTGGGAATTGTTACTCTTTGACATCCCTTTTATGCCAGGTGTGAGAGCACATATTGTAACCAGGTTCCTGAGGAGGAGTATGTGGGGGAATGTGTCTCAGTTGAGCAAAGATTACTGCCAAATCTTTCTCCCAGTTGAGTTCTCCCTGTGGCCCTTCTATCCAAATTTAGCTATTAATTATGTATTCTTTTTAAAGTTTCACATCTGTTGAACACTGGGAGATTCCATTGACTCTGTGGGTGCTCAGCACTTCAGGCCACTTACTTTCAAAGAATGTAAAATGAATTTGTGAATCTAAATGTCAAGTATGAAACTTTTGTCTTCGTATGTGGGATATCATAGACTACTTGTTATTAATAAAATGTGGGGCAACATTTGCATAAGGTCAAGCACTTAGTTGAGCCCTGTGCAGGCTGTATGAAGTATAGTGTGTGCTTACATCATGGCCTGAAAGCCATCCCTTTACCAACCTCAACCTGGAATTAAGGTCTGTTTGTGAACTAGGTATTAAACAGAGAATGAAGATGCTCTGAATGGAAAGTTTACAGTTTTAGCAGACGGCACTCAAGATCCTGGAGATTTTTACTTCACTTGTTGACTTAAGAATTACAAATCTCCATAGTCTCCATATCCCTTTTCAAAGGAACATCTGTTTTTCATGGTTCATTGTGGTATTAACCATTTGAGACACCAGGTGTTTTTTACAGTCAGATTTAAGGCCTGACCCTACAGCCCTTACTTGAAGACTGCTATACTGTGCAAAGTGTCTTTAGTAGCAACAAAAGGGGGGAGAGTGAAATGGCTTGTTTATTGTCCATGACTTTCATATCATATGTAGTCAATTAGACAAAACCTGTAGTTTGTTTGTTTCCCTCCCAGTCAGCTTCATACATTCAGCATGAGATGTGAAGACCTTAGCTGAGTTTTTCCCTGCAATGAAAACCTGCAGCAGCTAAAAGACTAAAGTACACCTGCAGAACCCACTTGGCTTGCCCAGATGTATCTAACTGCCCTGAAGACACCAGTCCTGCCTGTAACACTAAGGGTGGCTGCAGTGATTTACGGTACCAGCTGCACAAACTGCTGATACACAGGAGGTAAACAGGGGTATGAGGTGCAGTGTGCTGTTTGCTCCTCTGGCCTCTAGCAGCTGGCCCTAGGTGTTCTCTTACTTATGTTTTCCATGACCTACCTTAGAGCAATTCCATTCTTTTTTTTTTTTTTTGCTGTGGGTGAGAGCTTTTGCAGCTTGCTGCTAACACATCACTCAGTGTTTCAACCTTCCCAATGGGGTATGACTTTGTGAAGCACTCAAAACACACTCACCCTTCCTCTGGAGGTGAGGAGCAGAGACTTCATGTTTCATACTAGATACTAGTTGTAATAATTCACTACCATAAGACACTCAGATGTACAGAGTCAAGGCTATAATGCCCATAGAATTTCAAAAAGTATGAAGTTTGGCTTTTGCATTTTAAGTAATTCTCTTTGTCTTCTAAAGGTTTGTTAGATTTGCATGGAAATGGTGGAGTCACATTTTCCATGGGTATCCTTTGAGATTCATATTTGTTGCTTTTTTTTTTTTTCCTTTAGGACTCAGATATCCAGTTCTAATTCATTTCTTTAGGCTCAGCAGAGACTGTAGTATTTTGTCAGCACAGATTATCTTCCTAAAAAGAGGCAGAGACTTGGTGAGATAAGCAGGGGAAACCTGTCTCTGAAATGATTGTGCTCTGGATAATAAGGAGAAGTTATATCCCAAATGATAGCTATCAGCCTCACAATATTCAAACCCACTGGAAATAAATAGACAAATTAGAACAAAACTGCTGCTTGCCTATTCAGTTTCTTAGTAACTTCAAAAGTATTTTTTTCGTTATTTATCTCAAGGCTTTACATGGCACATGGTACAACAGTTCAGTGAAAGTCCAATTTTCCACCCACAGCATTTACTGGAACACTATAAAACTGAAGAGCTGAAAACTATTTTTCTCCTTATAATTTGCAGGGCCCAAAACCATTTGCAGTCAAGAGGTTAATCCTTACTTTAGCTGTGCTTAGTGCTCAAAGCAGGTGAAACACATTGGAATAATAAGGTAACAAACCTGTGGAAGCCAAGAGTTTAAATCACGGAGATGTGAGGAGGTGATATATGATAGCTTGGAAGAGGCTTAGGTAGGAAAGGGAGGAGTGCTTTTCCCATCTATGTTTTAGGACTCGTTCAACTTACCTTTTGTTCTCTGCCTTATTTTCTTTTTTAACTTGCATTTTCTAATTTGGAAAATGGAAGATGATTTACAAAAATTGTTGTTGCTTAGGAAGAATATCAAGAGTACTGTTGTTCTTTATTGCAAGAAAGCTACATCAAGTGGCCAATATCTTTGTCCTGTGGAAGTTTGTTCCACTCAGAAGGGAAAAATTTGTATTTTCTAGGAAAGCGATTGTATCCTAGTGATGTTTAGAGAAAGAAAGGAAACTGGCAGAAAAATAAAATATAGCCTAAGAGTAAATGGCAGGCCTTGTGGTTTTGTTACAGTAGTTCCTTGTTAAAATAAGTTATTCCAGAAAATTGTATTTTGTTGGGGATTGTGAAATGTCTATTTAATGAGAAACAAGCATGCTGCCAGGGGCCCTACACAGACACTAACCAATGAACAATGCCTCCAACCAGCACCGTCAACAGGAACTCGAATGCAGGCAAGTGCAATGGGAGAGCCTGTTGAAAACCAAAAAGCGTAATGGGGCAGTGAGGGAAAACTATGAACAACATAATTGTTTGGGTTGAGTTTGTTTTGTTTGTTTTGGTTTTGTGGTTTGGTTTGTTTTTTATTTAGTTCTGCCTGGTTCAGGGAATCAAAGTATCTCAGTTTGGAAAAAAAAGCCCACTACGAATTGCGAAATAGGTACGGCATTTTCAGGAATTCTACAGGCAATATCTGACAAAGAAGCCATCCCATATTAGAGGATATAATTATTTGCTTCTGTGAATTAACCTAGATTTTCTACTCAATTGGGTGAGGACAACAGTTATGGGCAATGCTGGGGCCTAATACCTTGTACCATTGTAGTAGGTGGTGATTATGCAGATACGTAGGTTGTGTGGACTACATAGAACATAACTGTATGCAGTAGGTAGTGTGAAAGAAAAGAAATAAGTTGGATTCCAAAAATGTTCATGCTAAAATGTATCTGATAATGTCATGCATCTAGAACATAGAATATAGATGTAATCAAATGAAGCTGTGACTAAAGATGCCAGCTAATTTTTCTTGCCACCAGCTGTATAAAACATGTTCATGAGGTGATATATTATCTTTGCCAGCACATGTGTGAACATCTGCATGGACATTTAAAAAAGTCATTGGCATGAATTTGCCTTTGTTGCATGAATGAGAATTTCAGAAATTTCTTCATCCACAAAAACTCAATAGAGAGGAAAATCTTGACCAGTGTGCTACCAATGGTATTTTTTAATAGAACAGTAATGCAATAAACATGAGGGTATAAAACCACAATATAAATAGAAAACATATTCTATATTAACCTATAGTAACTGTCTATATATTAATACCTATGAAATGTAGTGTTTAGTAAGAATAATGATCTTTTGAATGTAATAGAAGGTGGGGACACAGAATAGAAAACCCCTCAATTTCTGCATTATTAGATAATAATTTACTTATATGCCAATGGTGACAGAAATTACAAATCAAACTCTCACTTTGTAAGGTGTGACAGGCCTTGATTTGGGCTGCAAGTAGAGATGTGTTTACTGCAGATTAGGATAATGCCACCATATGTTAACAGTCTTGGGTCCCTAGCTACCTTATCCCAGGCATGAACCGTAAAATTACAGCCAAGTTAGGCATTCAGGCTAAATCTGCAAGGGGACCACTCTTAACTGCACAATCTGAGCTAGAATTTGCAGGAGTGCAAGAGAAAGTTTCAGCCTCCAACTCAGTCTCTAGCCCTATACGTTGAAACAGTACAGTGGGCTGATGGTGCATAGCAGGTTTTCAGAGCTCAATTAAAAGACTATGTGGGAAAAATGTGTTTCCTCATGACCTTTCTAAGGTTGTTAACCACTGGGATTTACCAGATGCTCTTTATTCTCAGATTCAAGGGTTATGATTATGAGTGGCTCTAAAAGGTGAACCAGAAGAGCAGAACAAGTTCAAATAGTGGTCTCAGGAGATCTGTTCCAGGAGAAGAGCACTGGTTAGGGCCATATAGTAGAATATTCTTACTAATGCATTCTAACATTAGCAGAACTACTATGAAAAGCCTGACAAGCCATATCAATTTTATTGGTTTAGGAGGTGTGGAGGCTTCAACATATCATCCAGATATTCCTTAGGCTTATGAAATCTTTTTTTCTGGACTTTTGAAGTTTATTACATTCACATGCTCATGATTCATAGTATCAAACAAACAAAGCTTTCTCAGATTCCTAGTAAAAACGGCTTAAAGAGTTCCTTCATTGCATATAATGTATACTTGTCAAAAAAAGAATATGTTTTGGTTTTACTGCTATTTGTGCTTACTGTGGCTTTCTGGGACTATAGAATTGCAGTATAGAGGCATTGCTAGAAAAGGACAAAGGACCCTTGTTCAGAATCTGCCTTTATTTTGCTCAGTTTAATTTTGGTAGTGTTCTCAATCAATACCTTTCCTTAGCATCAAAATTTATTGATTTACAGAAACTACAAACACAATCCCTTTCAATGCTTTCTTAAATCTGCAGTCATGACCAGGAATTAATGAGGTAGGCAGTTGTGGGTGTTTGTTTCAGCCAAACTTTCTGACTACTATTATAGTTCCAGGTTGTTATACCTTCTTAAATAGCTCAGGCTCAACCTTTATAAACTGTACCAAACTTTTCAGCTGTTGTTGAATAAGATGTGTGTTTGTTAAGTGCTTGATGATTTTTTATATTTCTTGGGAGCCCTTACCATTTTAATGAGCTACGAAGTGGTGAAGATTTGTATATTGCCCAAAGCCAAGCTGTTTAATTTAGGGTTTTCCTATAACGTATGCACAGATTTGAAATACGTTCTGGGTTGTTTGTTGTTGTTGGGGTTTTTTTTATTATTATTATTTTTTCCCACTTCTGGCTCCACTCCTTTCAAAGCTTTAGTGCTAAAGTTTCCTCAGGCAGCATTTTTCAAAATAGCTCAATTTGTTGGTGTCATAGGCTTGCTCAGCACACACAAGGCACGTTATTCCCTATTTATTTTGAGTTCCAGTATAAACACATTTGTAGCATTAAGATCAGCTCCCTTCTGCATGCCTGTGATTTCTGCTTGGTGGGTGCCAAACTGCTTCTGTAAACCTAAGGATGTAGCCGGAATCCACTTGGGGTGGCTTTAGAAACCCAATCTGTCTTTCACTTCTTACGCCTAACAATATCAGGTAACAAAATCCATGTTTGTAGGAGAAGATTCTGTGCATTCTTATGTACTTCATCTGAAATGGGAAAAAGAAGAATGACCCTGGGTTCATTTACAAACAGATGCTCATGATGCAAATTTCATGGGAGGTCATTAGTTCTGTATTAACCCTGGGGCATGCCACGTGTGCAGCCATTTCTCTTTAGAACATGTGCTCCACCTTTCCTACCAGCTTGCTGTAGGTCTAGCAGCAAATATTGCTCAACAGCTATGCAAGCAACATTTTGTGTGTGTGTTACTGTTGGAAGCTGCCATGAATCAGGGCAGAGTTCAGGTAAAAAGAAGCTGCTGCAGATACCACAAGCACAGAAATTCTACCTGCTGCTGCCTTGTATGCGTCCATCTCTCTTCTGCATGCATGGCAGTACCACCACCAAAGCAGGCTAAGTTCATTGCTGGTTTAACTATGCATACAGCTCACTTATCGCATACAGTATTAGTGCAGATTGTTCATGTGATGCAGTGTCCATTGATGTAGAGGTTGGATGTTTGCTCATGCAAGTTACTTACCGTCAGTACTCAATAATGTAGCCCACAGTTTGCTTTATAACTATTAAGGTGCACAGTACAAATAAAATTCTTTTTCTAACATGACAAAATTGCTCAGTTCTGTGTTTGACTTGTAGGACACTACTAGGTGCTTACAGATTTCTTTTTATCTTTTCTGAGATAGAGATCCAAGAAGGTACCAGGTGTTTGCTAAACTTGGGTATTTCAGAAATAGTGGATTAGAAAGGCACTGAATATGTGCTAGGGCCAGAGTTTCAGCTGGCATGAAGAGGTATATTTCCACTGAAGACAAGGATCTGGCCTATAGTATCTAAACAATTGAAATATTCAAGACTTGGCTGCCGACCTTGTGAGAACAAGCTTTGTTGCAAGACTTTCAGCATTGAATGCTAGCACTTGGACCACAAAAGTATCCTTTTGTACAGTATTTTGGCACTTCACCTTCTGGTTTGGGCCAGAATTGAGATGTACATGAACATGGAAAATAAATTTTAAAGCAATGGAAATATTCAAATGGAAACTTCAGATGGGTCTCTGCTAATGTTTAGCTTGAGGGAAAACTTCTGATCATAGTTATTTTTATGTGTACCATTTCATTCATCTGTCATTCAGTAGTGGTCATTTTGAAACACACTGAGTTTGAATCTCCCAGGAGGGGAAAGATAATTTTGTGGTTAATGCACAGAACTAAGAGTCAGGAGTTCTGGCTTCTCAGACATCTAGAGTGATTTTAGGCAGTTCACTTAAGCCCTGATTCAGCAAAGTATGTAAGCATGTGAGTTTCTTTGAGTACATGAGTGGCCTTATTAAATCCAGTAGTGCATTTAACAGCATTATGCAGCTATGGAGTATTGCAAACAATTTCTGTTAATGATGAATAAACAATTGTTATTCCTCATGCTGTGTGCTGAAAAACAACAGAATGCTCAGGGCAACTGAGCATCTCCTAGCACAAAGAGGAATATTGATAAATACACAACTCTGGACAAGCTTTGAAAAGAGCCCTACCTCTTTCCTTGGTTTTGCCTGGACAAAACTTTCCTGTGTAAGGTCTTCAGGCATGCTTCTGGGGGGCTTTTTTTGATTTTTCTAATGGAGTAACTAAATAGCTGTCTAAAAGCACAAAACCTAAATAAAGTCTATTCAGATGGAAACTGCCTAAGAAAGAGTTGTAGGGAATAGCTTGAAGGAGCTGAAAGAGCTAAGGAAACAGTTCCTTCTGTGAGGAAGGACATTTGTGTCAGGGGACTCTTGGATAGGGTCTGGAGTTTCATAAACACCAGTGCTGGTAGTCAGGACTTCCTTCTCAAAATACTGAAAATAGTTTAAAGTAGAAATGCATAATAAAGCACAGGGAGTAAGGGGGTGCATTATCCATCACTCTGCTTTATTGCTCTGCTTGGGAACTGCAATAGTTAGTGTGAATTATGTTGTTTCTCCCAGCAGAATCTCTATAAATGGAAAAAACAAAACTTACTCTACTGCCAAATAAACACAGTAGAAGTTAAATAATGTTGTGCTAGCTAGTGCTATTTGCACACAGCCCACACTAAGAACTGATGAATGAAGAGTGCCCTCTGAGACTCTTCTGTTATGCTTGGGTGGGGGTTAATTTGAAATGCCTCTTTAAATTGGTGCTGCATCCTTGCTTCCTACTGTGAAACAGAGTGCAAGCTAAGACTGAACCAACTTCACGTCCCTCAGAGCCTCCCTTTCACTTAAAGAAAGGGTCTTTGCTGTTGCGCACATTAACATTGATGAGACAGTGGGCGCTTAATATAGGTCTGCAACAGGAAGAGATCCTTTCTCCTCCCTTTCATAGCTCCAAAAAAGTAAAACTTTTTTTGGTTTTTCGCAATCGCTTCGAGATCCTGGCTACAGTCCTATGCACGGAGAAAGGCTATGAAGACAAACCTTGCTTTTCGTACCATGCTAGCTGTATTGCAGAGGAATCTGTTTTACTTGAGACCTCTACTCCTCCTGTAATTTTCTGCCTTGATCCCACTGCCTAGTTGAACTTAGCTAGTTAGGTATTTAATGGGGAAGCTTTTTCCTGTCACTGGAACTTGACAGCAGTCCTGCATATCTCCATGTTATTGCTGGTTTCCGAGACAGAGCAACTGTCTACAGGAAAAACAACCAGAGGTTAATGCTTTCCTTTGGATTCAGACTAGTGTGCAGTTCTCCGTTTCACCACACATTTCGGACATAAGCTGGCAAATCTCATCTAAATGGCTGAAAAATAGTGTAGGTAGCTGAAGAGCGTCATCATCAAGATACATGTTTACACAAGTTATATTCCTTAAACACCTGAAACTTTATCTCCGCTAAGCCTTCTTGGCTAAAGCGGACATATCAGTACCTCTCTCTCCCCCTGAGCTCTTTTGGGACTCACCAGGTATGTCTCTTGACACTGAGATAGTAGGATTCACTTGTGGAAATTTTCCATCACCCACAGAAATTACTACCACCAGCTTGAATGAATGGAATGTGAAGTCCAGATCCCAGCACTGCCTGTGCATTTAATACCTTGATTCCTAGAGCCTTGGATACTTCTAAAATTTAGATTTCTCACTCTTGCTTAATAAAGATCTCTTAGCAGGCTGCAGGATTTCCATCCTGCAAATAGAGATGACAATGATTCTCTACCTTTCTAACACTGGAGGGATTTTACAAATCTTTGAAATAGAGAGGGCCATTGTGATACTACATTAACTGAGGCTTCATAAGTATCTCAAGAACCTATTCTGAGCTGCCAAGAAAGTTATTGGTTAATGCCATTTTATCTACTTTCCCTGTTAATGAATGTCAATTAAGATTTAGTCTTGTATATTAGCTAGTATGATTTTAAAAAACCCTGAAAATTCATAATAATTTCGAAATAGCAAAATAATCTGAATTAATTTAATTTACACTTGTATTCAGTTGCTGGAATATGTTTCTTTGTGGCTGAAGCACAAAATCAGCACACAAAAATGTTTCCATGGGGGACTCAGTAGCTTTGTTGGTCCCCAGGATCATCATTCTCAGCATGACCAGTCTGAGGAGGTTCAAGGCTCTAATTTTGGTGTTATTTTTGGAAATTGCTTAGGTTTCTGCAGTTTTGGCTTTAAGTGAGATTGGAGTAACGCTTCTCAGCCTCAGCTGCCAAGCTAAACTTTTCTCTTGGTGTGAAAGCACATGTTTACCCATGTGCAATCTTAGCTACAATGTCTTGCTGTAATTGCATTTGTAAAACTTCTTCATAAATATAGTAGCTCTTAAGAGCATGCTCATTTTTTGCTTGTATCCAAAAGGGAAAAAGAGTTAAACAATGCAAGTGGCATGTGCCGTACATGAGTTGGGTTATTTTCACTCAAAAATAGACTGTGACATCAGATGCTATTATTATTGTTAATTCCTTGCCTCTGTTTGACTTGATGAATTTCCACTACCCATTCATTATTGAAAATGTATTTCCAAACACTTCATATAAAGCAGGCTTTAGATAGCTCATCACATTCTTATGAAAAGCAACATTGAGAAGCAGTGCTGGGGAACAGTAATTTAAACCTAATCTTCAACATCCACTCCCCAGCAATACAAAGAGAATAATGAACTGACAAGAATAAGTTGTAATATACACATAACCTTAAATTCCTGTGAAATCATGTTTCCTGTACTAGTATGTTAAATTCTGTTAAATAGTTTGTAAAGGCTGCTCTAATTCTGCATACCAAAATTTGGTACCTAGCTACTATATATCTTCTGATTGATGGTAAAATCAAGTTGAACTGGGTAGCCTTACAGAAGGGCTACTAGCAGACCAGTTTAACCTATTTGAAATCCAAATCTTCATTAAGTTATTTGTGCCAAATAAAAGCTAACCTGAACCCTCCCAAAACTCAAACCACATTTCCATTGCGGTCCAAGAGCAATAGAGCTTAATGCCCCTTTATGTTCTTAGTCCTGTCTGTCCTTGAGGACTGACTCCAAGGCAGCTCTAGCTTCTATTTACAGCTACAGAGAAATTCTTTTAATGAAGA
The DNA here is from genome assembly GCA_017639245.1 of Myiopsitta monachus. NCBI lineage: Eukaryota > Metazoa > Chordata > Aves > Psittaciformes > Psittacidae > Myiopsitta > Myiopsitta monachus. The sequence continues at coordinate 55,497,269 of CM029925.1, forward strand.
GTAAAGGAAAGACTTGCTGAAATGGTGTCTTATCCAGTCACTCCTGGATACTCTCTGGCTACCACGCCACATACTGCTTTGGCCATGCTGACTGCCAAAAGATTTTCCAGTAAAAGTTGAAGATGTTGCATTTTTCAATGCAATCTTTACCTCTTATATTGCCCTTCAGCCAGGGACCTACAGCTCAGTTACTGACAGTAGAAGCCCAAGAAACCAGAAATTAATCAAAATTGTTAATTTTTTCTCTAGCCATTTTCACACTTTTTTCAAGGTGGCAGATGACTGTTCAAATAACATACAAAAAAATGTTAATCTTCTACTTTTGGCATAACCAGGAAGGGACTGTCTGGTAAGTCTCACTAGAGAGGTTATTCACTGAACATTTCTATCTCTGTTTTGTAGATGCAAGAGGTCTAAATAAACAATGAAGTTTCAAAGATTCATCTGGCCAAAACACTCTACAAGCTTTGATTGCCCTTTGCTGCTAAGGAGTGCTGTTTAACTTTGGTGACTTTATCACCATCTAGCGCAGGTCCATTTGTTATCATTGTCCCCTGTTTTCTCTTGTAATGCAACAATTATAGGATATTTTTTTTACTAGATTTTCTAACAATTCTTTGGCAGACAAATCCATGCACCAAGGAGCTAAACGTGTAAACCTTTCCTCAGAATGCTGACAGGCAACTGCAGGAGCTGCTATCTGTACATATTAGGCCCAAAAATGCCTCCTTGCATTTCAAGACTCAAAAGGTATAACTACAGATAAGTTTTACATAAGTATACTTAGAACTTTCTCTTCCCCCATGCTACTGTGTTGTTGCATTTGATCACCTGAATCCATATAGAAATCACTGAAGAGCCATCCTAGGACAAGTCAAATATTTCTTATCTTGGGTTCAGCAGTAGCAGTCATCTTTCTCCTTCTTAGTAGCTGGTGCAGTGCTGCATTTTAAGGTCTAATTCAGTCTTTGACAGTGGTAGCAGACATAAACAATGACTTTTTTTCTTACATAGCTTCTAACCTTCTAGTAGCATATGGTTTAGGGAGCAACCTGAGTTAGAGACTGTACTGTTATTAATAGCATTAGACTTAACCCTGATGAATCAGCCTATCACTCAAATAATCCCTTTAAACGTTTGGCCTTCACAGTGTTAGGTGGCAATGAGTTCCAAAAGTTAATTATATGCTATGGAAAAACATTATCTCATTTGTGTATGAAATAAATGTACCCCCTTGATGATGATAGTTCTCTTAAGTACTTGTGTTTGCTTGGACTCACTTTCACACGTTGAGACTAACTGGCATCAGGACATCAGGAAGACATGTTGCATCTTTGGAAGAAATGCAATAATAATAACATGACCTTCTTCCCTCATTTTAAGGGCACATTCATATTTGCTTATCTAATCAGGTCTATTAGTGATTGTGCTTTTCATACATCAGGAAATGTTCATAGGAGCTGTCAGGAAAGAACATGTAGAATTCAGTTATTCACGAGAAATAATGATGCATTGCTACAGGAAAGGTTAAAAACACTTGTAAAAACTCCTTTAGCAGAAGCTAGCAAAAAGGTTGCTTGTTTGTATAAAGAAAAGGAAAAAAAAACCTCTGCTGGGCTTGATATTGAGTCATCTGTTTATTCCCAGTGTATGATGAAGATAAGTGCAATTTGTGAAGTTTAAGTTTGGATTATGTTTTGAAACACTGCATACCAGAAAGATTCAATTTGGAGGTGAAGAGAGGGTGCCTCGCACTGATTGGTGTATGCAAAATTTTCACAGTAAAATGACAATAACTGGAAATTCACCTGTTTTCATTATTCATTACATGTATATTTCATGTGCTTGGCTTAAGTTCATGAATCTGTTGAATAAAAAAAGGAAGATTTATGATTTCTTATGATTTGATATAAAGCAAGCTAAGCGTGTGGTCTTTGATAAGTTTTACTTAGAAACTTGGGTCTGCTTTGCAGCACAATTTGTAGGTTGCAAATTGCAATGAATTGAACCTGATGATAGCCAAAACTGAATCTCTCCTATAAACTTGGACCTCAAAACCAATACTATATTCTGTTTTGTTTGAATTCTCTACGTTATACCCTAGCAACACTATCAGAATTTTCTAATGTAAACTGGAATGGCTTTAGGAAGAAAGTAGTTTTGACTCTGTAGAGGAATGAGAGAAGGTGAGAATAAATTGATAGTTTAGCTTAGGAGAACAAAAGCAGGAAGGAGATATTATTGCACTCTACAAACGTTTTAGATAAAGCAGTCTATTCTATATGACACTGTTGGCAAAGAAGCTAATGGCTTTAAAGAGGTAATGAATAAAAATAAGCTGAAAGTGAGAAGAGGTTATCAGCTCTCTGAATTGTAAGGTGCTGATCCAGTGTTTCAGTAGGACTAGTAGGAACAGAAAGAACTTGATTAACTCTCTAGGCAGATTGTATACCATAGCTGCTTGCAATGGCAAAGGACTGTCCTACAGTACTTGTAATGTTTCTGTCTTCAGATACAGTACTTGGGTTTAGTCCACTGAGTTGTTAACCCTGATCCAGATTTTCAGTTCAGATTTTTGGCTAGCATGGTCTTCACTGAAACCAACAAAAATATTTGTGAGACAGAACTGTAGCAAAGTTAAATACTTTGGGTTCTCAGGCACAAACAGAGCTCACCAGATAGGGTCATAAGACAAGAAGAGCTAGTATAAGGCATATCTTCATCTCTATGCAGTTTTTGAACAGATGTTATTTTAATTGATAGCATATTTGGTTTCCTTCAGCTGAGGTTCTTGGTGTATGAAAGAATACTGATACTACACCTGAGCTCAGAGAGAAACAGTTTTCAGATGTTTTTCAATACCTGAACTTCAGAGAAAGCAGACAAACTTGTACACAAAATTTGTGATTGGCCTTCCAATTACATCTTTAATGATCTGAAATGAGCACTGAATGACAGACTTCCAAACTTCAGGACAGTTTGGCTGTGGGTCCACCTTGTGCAGCTTGGCCCAATTTTTAGTATACATTCATACTTCTTCTATTTATACTTTCTTATTCATCTTACTCATCAGTAAATCTCATTTTCAGAGAATTCTCTCAATTTTTAACTAAGTCAACATTGCATTTGCCAGACACAGTATCATTACTGAAGTAGGAATTTCGCCTTCTGCCAGCAGAAATCATGGGACTTATGCTTGAAGGCAGATGGCAAATCATCCTCATTAAAAAAATACCAGCAACTAATTCTGAGGCTCATATCATTAATGAACAGTGAAACCATATGAGTGTTATTTCATCTTCTGGAAAGGGGAGGAGTACTTCTGCTCTGTAGAGGGCTGGTAATCCTGCTTCAGGCAGAAGGGAGGACTTTTTGGAAGCCACTTCCACGCAATATTTCTACGAGTTACTATGATTAAAAATACTCAGTTTATAGCTTAAGTATTTTTAGTTTTGTGGCGTTAATGGTTTCTCTTAAAAGCCACATTTTCTGTGAAGAAGAAAAGATTTTTCTAAGCAGCTTGAAATACAGCCTTAGCTGTAGGTTTGGAAACTTAAATTGTATTTCTTCCTCAGCTCGAAGTAGGTGTCATGTATGGTATCTTTCTGTAGAAAAACTCACTTTCATTTCAGTGGTATATGGCCAGGGTCTCAGTGACAGTGGATTGTCACATTTCAGTGATAAATGTATTTACTCTTTGTGATTGATAAAAGCATCTTGAAACAACAAGACTTCCTAACCATTAAATTATTTTCATTCTTTATATTACGAGCTGATCAGAAAGTAGGATATAAATTTATGTTTTCTAGGGCAAAATTCTGTATTGAAATTCACATTTTCAGAAAATATATCACCGATAAATAGGAGTTTCCAAAACTGAAACTGAAGGAAACTGAAGGCTGAGATAGGCTGGTAACCAAGAAATAGGAGATTGATAAATTAAAGTAGACAAGACAGGACATAGACAAGATGAATGGAAATGAATGACAGTAATAAATCAGATACTAGTAAAAAAGTAAAGTATTTCTTTATAGATATGTATTATCCACAACTCAAAATGCACATGTTTAATCTGTAGAGGGAGCTTTTTGAAACAGGATTGAAACTGTAAAGAGCAATATCACAAACTTAGTGTCATGATGACTTTACAATCTATACAGTTGAATAGTTTATTGCATTTTTCAATAAAAGGCTCAGAAAGGGCTTACTATTTTTTTTTGCAAAAAATGTGATTTAAACACAACAAAAAGACTTTCATGGGTTCAAGAAGGGTGACAAAGGCACTGTTTTTTGCTATCATTGGAACACTATCAAATTATGTGTCCAAAACAAATGAATCTGAATGGAAGTAGTTAAAATACTGAAGTAAACCAGTCCAATTCTTTTAAAGATATTATTGCTAGCAGTATGCTCCCCCATTCGAAATCTGCATTGGGAGATAGGGACCCACTTCAAGTAAATGAGTCACTTTTGCTTCCTAGCCAGAACAATTAAACTTCTTGTATAAAACATGACCTGAAGCCTGCCCTTCACCACATCATCCTTTCTCAAAATCCCGGAGGTCAGCTCTGACATTTAACAGCTCACAAATTCAGTTTCTTAGCTCCTGAGGCCAACTTCATGCTTTTAAAATCAAAATTGTGTTACTGAGATTCATATATGTGCATGTGTATGCTTTGAAGTAGTCGAGTATACCATACATGTGTGCACTTATAGTAGCCTACATATAGTTTTGCTGCCATTCTATTCAGTATTACCAATGAAAATAGTAATCATTGTGCAGAGATAACATCTTTGTGTCTTTTTTTGCATAGTTGCCATGAATTGTAAAGGTACACATCATCACACTGAACACTATTTCATTGCTAGTGCCAAGATATGAACCTGTCCTATGAAACTGCACAAAACAGACAATACAAACCAGCCGAATAACAGTTAATGCATTTTGCAACTTTCTACTTTTTTATTACAAGCAGCTGAGTAGTTTTAGGTGAGGATTGGGTTTTTTTTCCAATTGTTATTGATCTCTTGCCATATTGTGCATACAATTCCCTAAAAACATTAGCTCATTTCTACACCAGTTTTAAAGACTTGCTCATCTGGGTTATGTACTTTGGTGTGTAGGTGTTGAGTGCTAAATACAGCTTAATTTTTTTTATTTTTAAAAGGCATTCTTAGCAGTAACAGTTACTTAATTAGTTTGATCTTCTGAGCAATTTATCACACTCTATGTACCCGGATACAAATCTGGCAGGTGCGGTCTTAGGAGTCAAGAGGAGATAATTTGAAGGTTTTTGCATATATTTCTCCAGTAATTTCCTCACTGCTCCAGAATGTTTCTTTTTAACTGTGGTAGAAGTGCAGTAATTTCCTCATAGTAACAGTCATAACTCAAAGTCCAGTAATTTACAATGAGTAAAAGCATACAGGATGTGCCTTTGCTTTACCTGTTCTAACTCTTTCAGACAAGTTCCCCTGAGTACAGAGGAACAATGAATCATTTCAGGTTCTTGATAAAGCCCAAATGAAATTGAAACCACAGATAAAGAGGTTTTTTCCAAAGTTAATTCTTCAAAATCAGCTTCCTTGTGATAATGCAAATTATACAGCAATGCCTAATGTATATAATTTGTGAAACCGATTTCATGACACAAAAAATGGTAGTTGTATATTGTTATGTTGTAATAACTGCATATTGTTTGAAAAGGCTTTTCTGTCTCTGCAGTGCCAGATTTTTAGGCCATCAATGTGTCAGAAGGGATAAATGATGAATCTGAATCTACAAATACACATCTGGATTCGCCTTTAAAGTGTTAATGAAAATTACCTTTATTTTTATGATTTATGTAAAAAAAAAATACCTTTTTTAAGCAAAAAAACCCACATAGGAAACCCAGCCATAATAATGCAGCAAGCTCCATTATGTTCTTGCTAGCCAGATTTCACAAACTGGCCACCAAGGTCCTGTAAAATTAAACCAACAGCTCATCACAGAACTTAACAGCATGCAAGAACTTCAAGATGGAGAAGCCCAATTAGATCATCCTCTCCAGCCCACCCTTCACCTCTGCCAATGATACAAACTTCCATGGTGTTCTTATTTTATGCTAGCCCAAGGAAAATGAATTCCATCTCATGTAAAAGAAAGAACGTAGGGTCAAGCATCAAGGCAAGAGTACAAGCTGCACTTACAATAGCCAACATAATTTTCCCAAACTCCCCCCTTCCTCCACTTAACAAAAAGGGAAAAATAGGAAAAAAAAACCAAACCAAAACCAAAAAAACCCAACAACAAACCCACAAATCATCTGGGCAGCTGAACACTGAAGTAATGGGCTATTTTAGTCTATTTATGAAAATTGCCGACATCAGCAAATGGAGTTACTCTTGTTTTTCAATTACATGGTCTGTGACCTGGTGCTCCCTTCTTGCAATTGTAATCATACTATGGCATTGAAGTAAATGATGTTGCTATGCTGTCTGATGGGGGAAACAAAGTCTAAGGGTTTTTTCAGTTAGCAGATTTTTAATTTTAGGGTTTGTTTTTTTTATGAAAACCAGATTTTCTTGTGCCTCTGGTAAACCAGTTTCTCACAGACAATATCCTAGATTTTTCATTTTGACTGATCTAATTATGACTGCTTGCCTTCTTAGCTGTTCCGGTCAGAAAGCACTCTGATTTTTATCTTATATAATTCATTTGATTAACCTTTCTAAAGAGTGAAAAAGATTGCCATAGGTTATTTTTGGGGGAAATTCATTGACAGAGATGAAATTGCTGAGCACCTCAGCAAACAGAACCATTACACCTGATTCTACACGACTCTAAGCCCCTTTTCCCACTTTCTGGGCAACAATAGTGGATGATGCTTTGCAGATGTCTACAGGAGATACGTGGCTCTCTGTAAAAATAGGTCTTTCTGAGTACATTTTCAAGACAGAAAACACTTGCATGGGGATACAGTGATGCTTCAAAGGATGGAGTGTGACTGCAGGCTATGTGGTGCGGTGACTGCAGGAGGCAAGCAGCAGGGGGAAACAACCCCAATGCTGGCACCCGCTCCTGTATATTGAATGCTACAGCCAAAGCTAGACCACAGGGTAGGTCAATAGAAATACCAGGTGGCTGAGACTAGGGCAGGCCAAAGTAATGCAAACTTTTATCCTTGGCACAGAGGAATGTTTCTAAGACCTCCACAACTATTGCCATTTGTAACAGTGATGCCGATTTTAAAATGCTTACGGCAACAACAACCCTCTGCTTTCGTATTTTGCTTTAGAAGTAATGTATATTCATTGGAATTTGAGCACAGTTTTCCAAGAACTCAAGTTGTGTTAAATGAATATACACACACAGGCTCTGTTTCAAGATAGACAGCAAAAATAATGCTCTGAAAATAATGTGTTTCATATGTGTGTGTATGTTACAAATTAGCTGTTATTTAACATGGTTCACCATAAAAAGCCCACACACAACATGAAAGGGGAGTCCAGTCCTAAATTGTATTATACTCTAGGGGTATATTTAAATAATTGCTCAAGTTCCAGGTTTTATTCTGGTGTAATTAAGGCATGTTTTACATGCTAATCAAAATCAAATAAAAAATATTAAGTGTTAATTTACAGTTAATTCCCTTTTTAGTAAAATAATAGTGCATTTCCATGGTTCACTGCATAATACCCAAAATGAATCAAAAAGAACATTCTAATATAGGGGCTATAGTGAAGAATGCTTCCTGTACAAATACTCCAAAACCATGCAACCACTTCTATGCCATAGGAACACTCTGCTCTTTTCCTTTGTCAGCTGAACATGGCTTACCCTCTCACTCATGTACATTATCACTGCAGAAAAATATCTTCTTCTTAGTCTAGGCCAACATAGTTAAACATGGCATAGGTGTGGGATGAACAGATTCAAGTTATTACATATGGAAGTGCAGGGTTTTTAAAGAAATAGGTGTTGTTTTAAAGAAATAAGTGTTGTGTTCTCCCCAGAAGAAAATAGAGAGCAGATCACAACCCATAAGAGCTCTTTTGCAGCAAAAAAAAATTCATTTGTAAGTAAATAGAATTGTCCCTAAAAAAATTGCCCAGAGAACTCTGGGTTCATTTTAAGAAACACTCAAAGATGAAGTATTGTGGAAGTAACTGATGCCCTCATCTTTCAACAGGGTCTTCATGGGTTCAGATTCCCTTTCTCCGCTTCCCATGGCCCAGCAAGCTTAAGAACTTCAAGTCTACGAAATGAGGCAGCCCGTGGGACAGACTAGGTGATTTGTCTGAACTCTGTCCCTGGCAGACATTTCTAGTCTGTTAAAGTCCATTCAGAACAGAAGCACTGGACTAAGTCAAGACAACAGCACAAGAGCTTTCTGAATCCAAAATGTTTCTTTTATTTATTGGGAGCTTTTTCTGATTTCTGAACTAAAAGCTTTATATTTTAAATTTCTCCTGAATGCTTGGCTTTTGCCACACAATCATTTTTGAATGGTTCTCTTTGCTTGTTTGTTTTTTCCGATTTTACTTGCAGTGAATTTCATGGGAGTCTTTGCAGACACTGAAATGAACTTAAGCAAACCCGTGTAAGCATCTTTACTCTTCATGATCCAGACTAACCTGGGGTTGATGCCTTATGTCACTACACAATATTTTTTATTCCTGGTCTAGGATAGAAGTTATTGGTAGGCTGAAGTAGTAACTGGTAATTGAGTAGTACCAGTTACTCCCAAATTAATAAAGTATAAATAAAAGTAAGTTTCTCAAAAAAAAACCCTCTGTGTGAACAGTTTGCACTCTATAGCAGGTGGTAAACGCGATTTCCTTTATTATTTGAGGTTTCATAATAAGATATTTTGTTAAATCATTTTTCTTCCATTGGTCTGGATTCATACAGATCTTAGAGAAAGTGGCAGCAATAAAATCAATTACATCAACTTACATTATGAACTGAATTACATTATGGCTGAACTATACTAAGACTGAACTATTAGTCTTGTCACCTTATATTATGTCAACTACAACTGAAAATAGACAGATTGCTATCTAGCAAAACTAACACACAGCAACTGTCTGCAATTTTTAGACATTACCTTAATTTGTAAAGCATCTTTGATATGTTGCCTTTACATCCATTACATGTATGCTGACAGTGTGTTTTATTGTCCCATTTTCTTCTAAGCCCTGAATTTCCGGGATGAAAGTCCGCAGGTCTGTCAAGCCCCCCTGTGAAAACCCATACACAGATGAGTAACCAGTGGCTTTTTCCAAGTGTAAAGCTACTTGGGTAGAAAGGAGAAAGGACTGAACTCATTGCCAAAAGAAACAGTTTTTCTTGTAAAACATGGGGAAGGACCATCTGTGTCAGTGGGTTGGAAACACAGGTTTCGGACAACAGGCTTCTTGAGAAGCCTTATTCAGTTTGCACAGCTACTTAGGACACAAGGGACTTTTTCTTGTTTAACGACTGTAGATCGTTTAATAGTACAATCAGTCAATAATCCCCAGTAGTATCTGCATGATTACTCCTATCTGAAGCACAGAGAGCCATCAAAACAATAAAAGGCTTGTGCTGGACTAATGAAGCCCAGCTGAAAATAGGTCTATCCCGCTTTTTGGACCTCTACTAACACCTCTGCAATGCACTGCTTGGTGCTGTGTAGTGTCTTTTGTTAACTACCAGGTACTATTTCCTTACAAAGCCACAACAAATAAAGCATGGATTGTGTGTTGTTTGTGAATGATGGTGAAAACATTTATTTGGCAGAGACCTTCCTGTGACATATTACATGCAACTTAAGGAAAAAAAAAAAAAAAGAGGAGAGAGGGAGAGGAAGGAAAATGTACCCATTTTATCCCCCTTCATTCTCCTAAGATTAGCCATTGCCATATGGGATCTTGTTTTGCGGGGATTTGGATCAGAATCAAGGATTTTGTTTCTTCAGTTTTAAGAGCTTTTCATCACTTTTTCCTTTTTAGCCTGAAAATGCAACCTTAAATACTTTACCAGGGAAAGCTTGGTGTTTGAAAAGTAATTTTACTCTGTGCCAGTATCTGCATTTGAAATCAGTGTCAATCCTGATTCAGTTCTGACTCCCACAAGGGAATATTAATTTTCACCAGGAATTGTCTTTGCTTACATATGTATACTTATTGCTCAGGGCTGCAGAGTGGACGATTCTCCGTTACTTGAGAGCATCCCTTCTGTTGTTTGTTCTCACTTCACTGATTCCCTCCATAGAGGCAGAAAGACAGAAAAATGTTCTCTACTAGAAGGTTCCTTTGGCCCACAGTTAGGGTGGAAATCACAGTTTTGCATTACTGAGCGATGAATATAGAATGTGAACTAATTAATAGGGATGGGGAGTGGTATCTCTGGTACATGACTATTACTGTGATTATTGTGCAACAGACAAGCATGTGCAAGACCACAGTATGTGGGAGGCTGGAACATGGGATTTTCTCTGTTAGGTCAGGACAGCTTTGCACTGAGCAGAGCTTTTCTCCTGCCAGCCATCTTCAACATGTGTTGCATGTGGATAATGTGAAAAACCACAACAATGAACCCACCCTCTTGTGTGGCTCTGAAGAAGGGGGTGAGCTGAAGGTGAAACTCCCTCATGATCCCTGAGTGAAGAATGCAGCTTAGCTTCACTTCTTCTGTGCAGCCAAGTATGGTTATAAGACCACCCAGCACAAACCCTATCCTTACCTAAGGTCCTCTTTGCACCCTACTGCTTCTTTCATGGTCATTCAGTATAAAAGTGGTTTTATCTAGCATAAATTCTGCACTTTAAAACTGCTAACATGTCACATAACTGGTATGCAAGCTTAAGTTTCTGATTCATGAGCTGTGCTGGATTTGGATTTGACCACTGAAGATGCTACTGCCCACAGCCATCCTGCACACTCACGAGCTGGGAATTATCAAAGCCATCTCATGGAGAGCAGAAGAAGTAGTGTCTGCTCTTCATTAGTCGCAGCTCCAGGTCATTATACTAACAAAATCTACCATTCATACTATTTGCATTAATTTGTTGACTAACAGCAGTACTGCTGTTCCTCCTGCAGTTTCAGTATCCTGCAAGATAGTGTAGAAGAATGCAGTCCTCACTTTGCACAGACACAACCAGCTTGGCTTCTGGGTCAGCTCTATGATGGTTTTAGGTACAAATATACTGTCTGAACGAGCTGCTTTTGGATAACTTTTGCTTTGCTGAGGGTAGACGCTTATTTTAGCTTTTGCCATCATGATGCTAACTTTCTGCATGGTTTGCATAGCTGTATATATAAATGTATGTTACATATTTGTGCTTTAGCAAAAAATGAATGGTACAGATGCTCAAATTTTAACTTCCAGGGCTATTGAAATCTCTGTATTTGATTATATGGTGTCCAGAAATATTTCTCTTCTGTAGAAAGTGATTTCTAACCTTTGTTTTAATACAAATCTTGGGTACAGTTCATGCTTCCAGTTGAGTGGCTGATACTTCTTAAACAAAAGGCTGAAATGATGACAGTTACTGTATAATGGGCTTCTGAGATGAATTTCCAGGTGATTGGTCATTACCCAAAAACTTCTGAACTCCTGATATTTTCAAACATTTTCATGACTAAACTGTAAGCTAGCCTGTGTATCTGTGAACATCAGATGGCATGAGCTTATGAACAGCAAACAGTGAAATATACCCTGGAATAATTTTGCAGAAGTACTTGCATATTATTTTTATCAATTGATCAGTTCTAATGTTCTTTCAAAGGTGAAAAATTAGCTGTCACTGAACTGGCTTTTATATGGGCCTGAACTAAGCCTACAGAGTCAACAAGATGTTTTTCCTTTGCCTTCAGTGGGGTTACAATCAGACCTTAAAAGGAAACCCCTTCTGACTTCTATAGGACTTTTCCCTAAGGACATAGTTGCTCACAAGGGCAAAACCCTAGCAAATCCTCAAATGTTCTAAACTACTGCCAGCAATCTGAGACCGAGAGATACAGCACTTTTGTTTATTATTTGTTTTCTGTGACAGCTCAGCCATACGAAAATTCCAATCTGTGTGAAACACAAGTTTATTCCAGTTTTAGAAACTCTGCATTCTTCAGCAAATGGTGGCAGGAGCCACTCATTGCTACAAAGCCATTTTGTTCCATTTCATTCCACAGCTGCATTTTCTTTCCTTTTTTTTAAGTTCAGTTCAGATGTTTTCATAAGAACAAAGTGATCATTAAGTAATAATGGCATGATGAAGGAAGCAGTCCCTTGGAGGAATGGTAGGGTTACCAGGAGTTAACTGAATTTTAAGGAGAAGCAAGGAGTATTAGGCAGAGGAAGGATTTGAGGGCAGGATGCTGGTATCTCAGGTCTGGACGTAAGAGCCCCCATCAGTCACAAGCATTGTGTCATGCTGGAAGAATGCTGGAAATTGTTTGTCCAGTGACACTGAGGAAATAATCTTATCTCAGTTAATAATCATACATTTCAGTTAAAAACTCACCTGGATAATTGCATTGTATTCTTCCATCACCCAGTGTTTGTTCTCAAGATGTAATGGAATTTTGGTTCTTGCCATATTACATGTGAAGCCGTGAGTTCCTTTTTTATGAAGAGCCTTTTGCAGAGGTTGAGCAAGTATGGGAAAAATTTACTTGATATGCAAAAATATTCTTAAAAATAAAAAAGATAAGGTTTACCAAGTACTTGGAATCTACTCAAGTTAAACTAAAGTAAATGGAAATAACCAAAGTATGGAAACTATGGACCCCAGCCAGTATTTCATACCCCTGTGAGTGGTGCCTCTGAGGCCCATGGTCTTATTTATTCTTAGTATAATTCCATGGATAAATCTGCACTCTTGGGACTTCTTTGTGAGATGCAGGTTCCAAGTCTCTATCAATAATGAAAGCTGAATTGCAAATCAGGAAAATACACAGTGAGAACTGGAAGAGTCTGCTTACACATATCCATGTTAAGAGATAGAGACTTTCAAAGGCTGTCATGTGCCACCATTATATCCTGTCATACAGCATATATTTATCAAATGGGTAGGTGGTACATGGCCCTTGCAACAGCTGGGCGCGTTACTGAAGGAGTATTCATAACTTTTTCCTGGCAAAACCAGTAAATCTCCACTGCATTTTTTTAATCTCATCTGCTTTATCCTAGTTGCTTGTGCCTAAACATAAACCTGCGTTTTTCACATGTAGTGCCACTGCAATGGTTTTAGCAGGATACATATCCATCATAAAAAAGGGGACACTCTATTGTGTTGTGAAATTTCTATTCACTGACTTAAAACGGTATTCTTTTTTCCCCCATATACTAGTGACTTTAAGGAATGCCACAACATTTTCCAGGAAATAATACTGGATTTTCCTCATTTTCTAAAGTGTGTGACTGCAGAGCACAACTGATGTTCTTTGGCATCGTTTAATGTGTGCTGCTGTACAATTAGTGACATCCTCGTTTTCAGCTGGTAGTTAAAATGTTCTCAGCTCAACAAGTGATTGTTTCTCTTTTTGGAAAGAATGTAATGGCAAATATAAGGCAATAATTATTTTGTTTGTTTGTTTCTCTTTTTTATTATTTAGGTCCAAAATAAAACAGATCAATCCTCAACTGAGAAATGAAGACAACATGACGAAATTCCTGCTTCAGTGACCTGCATCTAATATATCACTGTGGTTTTGAATGGAGATGAATGCTGCAGACAAAAAAGAATAATCTGTGTAGCTGTAGGGTCATCTAGGCATTCTCGGGAATCCTTTTCTGTGTTTTTCAGCAAGTAGACCACTTACCATATATGTTCATAATATTTACATACCGTACTGTTCTTAGTTGTAAAAGCTCAGGGTCATATTGTCAGCCTTGGAGGATTAGTGGGAAAGTTACTCACTTGTAGCTTGGTGCCTGCTTGTCTGCACATACATTGCAAAACAAAAGGAAATCCCCTTCAATTCAACTGATGCCAACCACTCTCCTTCCTAACAGTAATAGAGAAAGTCGACTTTGGTGTAAGCCTACTGACTTAGGATTTGTTAACGTTTTGGTAAGTTTTCCAAAATGGATAAATTCAGATTAAAAGAAATATTTTCAGAAGTACCTTGAAGATTTAGGAGCACAAATCCTACAAGTAGAGGATTTATGAGCCCAGACTGCATAGGTTATATTTATCTTAAGAGTGTCCTGGGAAGCTTTCCCGATTGCTAGCCTCTCCCACTTTCTTTCCATGAAGAAGAGCCTCAGATGAGAGCACGCTCTCCCACCACTGACAAGGCTGGCAGGAAGCAGCCTGGAAGCTGTCCGTTGGGTATATGAATGGACAGGAAGATACCAGGATGTGCAAGGCAGAGCTGATGACTTCTCCAGGATCCTTTCCTTCATGGCAGAAAAGGCTGCCACAGTTTTTTTCTGAGTTGTCCCAGCAAATTTCTTACAATTTCTGGTTTATGCTTAAAAATAGCTTGAAAAACTCACCTTCAGCTCTGCCCTCGGACATGCTGAATGTTAAGGGGGAAAAAATATTTGAAGAATATAAGGGAAAGGTCATATTACCATTATTATACTCACTAAACTTATGCATCATGCATTATGTGTGCATGTTTATAGCTTAGTTTGCTATTGCCAGACACCTTGCTCTCAGGTAATGCTGTCACAAACTTTAAAGTTCACAACCAGTCATCTTCACATCAGGTCACGGATGTTTCAGTACTTGTGCATCCATACAAGTGTTAGAAATTATACAGATTTACATAGTTGTTTCACTCTCAAAGTTTACAGCTGTTCTTGCTTCTGTTTGCTTGAGTTTGACAAAAAAGCAAATATTTTCTTTCTTTCCCTTCCCTTCTTCTCCCTTCCCATTCTCTTGATGGTGGCATTGCTTATCTACATTTCTTTCTTGGATAGTTCCCTGCCAATCCCTTTTGCAGTAAAAGATGAAAAGCAGGGAGAAATTATCTCAGAAGAATTACTGGAGCTTTTCTCACCCCTGAAAAAGAGAATTAAAACAACTGTAACATCAATGAAATTGGCTGTGATGCTGCCAAACAGAAATCATTATTACAAGGCCCTTAGCTGTTAGCATAATGAAATAGATCTTGGATTACTGTTACCCAAAACAGCCTTTAATGGAAAAAAGCCACACCCTGCTAATGTCTCTGAACTTAAGGGATGCAAGAAAACAATGATAAGGGAGACCACACAATTCTGTGCAGAGTGCTGTGTTCCAGAAGTTTAACAAATAAGGGCAGTGCAGAGCAAATGCTGCTGGTAGTTCTCATAAGTAAAAGATGAGTTCATTTATTATTTTACAGAATGACATGCTTTTATTCAAATAATTAGTGTGTGTGTTGGGGTCTCAGCTCATGCTATGGTCCTGAAAGTTTACATTTTTTGCACAGTAATTCCAGATTTCATTATGATTGAAGGGGAACTCAGATGAATGGATTTTTAAAAATCCCAAGAGATCATGCTCCCCATTTTGCATACATTATCACTCTCCACAAAAGACATGTCCTTGCAGTGACCTTACAGCTATGCAGTGGCTGCTTAAGATGACATTCTAAAGAGGCCACTAAGTTACAGATTGATTTGCTATCTACTAGTATTAATCTACTGCCATTAAAATGGGAGCAGAATGACCACATCTGTGTCAGTCAGACCTTCAGAGACCGTGCTAATGTCTGCACTGAAACTGTACAAGTAAATGCCAGAGACACATGACCTCTTGCACACATAGCACTGTGAGTTTCTTTGCTGATGCTGTGTTAGTAGTTAGTGAGATTGTTGTATCATTCTGTACCTGCAGAGCTCAAATATTTTTCTGTTGCCTTTAACCCTGCAACTGTCTGTAAACAAGTTTGGTAAATGGAAATTCCCTCCAAGATTCTTGGCATCTTCCTATTTTGTATAATTTTATTATCAGTTTTCATGCACTCTTTCTTTGAGCTGAGAAGCCCTTTTTAATTACACTGTAGTGACCTGATCACCACTGGGGCAAAGGAGGAATTTTTTTCCTGGAGGGTAGCACTCCAGACTTAGCTAAGAGGGATAGTGCTTTGCCTGGTTTTACCTTCCTCTCACAGATTGGGTGTTGAATTCACGACGTGAGGCTTCATGGACCAATGGTCTGATCTGATAAGGCAGGTCGTATGCTCCTACTTAAATTGCATGGCTGGGATTTGACCTAAATCATTAAAATATACCCTAAATTGAGTGGCACATGAGGAATCCTGAATACATAGTGTTAACCTTTTATTTTTGTAACTAAAGGCCTTAATTAGAGCCCCAAAGGAATGCCAGAACAGTATGAATCAGATGGGACGGCCACATGCAATGTAGCGATAAAAGAGAAGCCCCTCTTCAGAACTGAAGTAGCTGATGAAATAAAAGCCAGTTTTCAGGCAACTGTGAAGTTGACAGAAGAGCCTTTGTAGCACTATAACCACCACCTCCTGCATGGGACAACCTCAGAACATTTCTGAATCATCTTTGAGATATGTAGAAGCCAAAGGCTGATAAAGAGATGAGTCGGTTTCCTCAGAGGCTTGAAGGGGATTTTCTCTGTCCTCTCTGTTCTTTGTTCTCTTTGGTTGACTATGGTTTTAACTCCCAGTGGGAGCCCTTCTGAAGGAGAGACCTTGCAGTTTCTGTTGCAATTGGGTTTAAAAAACCCATCCAAACAACAGCAAAAAACCTAGCACCTTTTTATTTAAAGCCAAAAGTTTATAAGCTGATTTACAGAAACATTCCAAAGGAAGAAACAAAGAGTGAAAAGAGTCTGCTGATGAATGGAAGCTTGTAGTCTCAAAAGTAACACCAGGCCAATAGTAATTTATTTGGAATATTTGAAAGTCACCCATGTGTATGAATTTTTTTGGGCATAAACTGAAGTTTGCTTAGTTGCTGTCCTTTAAACAAATGCAGGTAGGCAGTTACATAGATTGAAATTTCAGACCTCACCAGGAGAATCAGCTGTATAAAACTCCAGTTAGATTTCCAGTGAGGACCATGTGAATAAATCCCTTGGTCAGCTGTGGGAACTGTGTGCCTAAATGCCCTTCTGGGAACCTCTGCCATTATGTGCATGTGTGGGGAACTGCTGCAGTTGTATGTGGCAGCAGCTCTCAGTCAACAGAACTGGAGGACATTTCTCATGTTTGCAGATGTGTATATCTTGTCTTGGAGCTGGCCCTGTTATTTGTAGTCACACTTGATATGCTTTACTTTATGCTTTAGGCTTACAGTTGTTCTGGTAGTTTGTTGTCAGTAGTCTATAAGAACTTTGTAGAGTATCAGAGATGTGGAAATTACTGCAAATGATGCTTGCTGAAGATGATCTCCACATTTTCTGACCAGTGAAAAATGTCCATCACCCGGTTTTCACATGAAACCCATCAGTCAAAACATCATTTTTTATTAGTGAGTAGGTGAGAGAGCTGGATTGAAGATACTCTCACCTAAAGGTTTACTGCAGTATCACTGCAAGCAGACAGGACATTAAAGGAGAAGACAGTTTTTAACTGGGTGAAGACTAGAGCAGGTTAAGACTGTAACTGAATTAGTATAGCATCTGTAGACTTTATAAAAATGTGGATGGGTTCCATAGACTAATTAGCATGCATGATATCAACCACTATAAGCTTTGTAGGATGGGTCTGCAAAGCTCTGCAATGTGTATCCATGTATATTCAATGTCTACCCACAGTGCTTGTAGAGAAGGAACCATGAATCTTAATAAAGATGGAAGAAAATTTAATCCTTCCATATAATATATGATGAAGGTTTATAATAGTTCCCAGGAACTGAAGAATCGCTAAAAGACTTAATTTTCTATTAATATAGGATATGTTCCACACAAGATGGACACATTTTTTATCTGGAAAGGACAGGATGTATAAATCAGACCATTACTGTCTCACATAAATAGAAATGGTTACAACACCAGTGCTATGGAGGCATTTAGGCAGTGAAGGCAATGCCATCAGTTTGCAAATGCTGAACCAATGCTGTGTTCCCCACTCTTTATTAGTGGGACTGGTCTTGTTCAACATCTTTGTTGGTGACATAGGACAGTGGGACTGAGTGCACCCTCAGCAAGTTTGCTGATGACACCAAGCTCTGTGGTTCAGTTGATATGTTGGAGGGAAGGAATGCCATCCAGAGGCACCTTGACATGCTTGTGAGGTGGGCTGATGCCAACCTGATGAAGTTTAACCATGCCAAGTGCAGGGTCCTAAACCTGGGACACAGCTACAGGTTGGGCAGTGAAAAGATTGAGAGCAGCCCCTTAGAGATGGACTTGGGTGTATTGGTTGATGAGAAAATGAACATGAGCCAGCAGTGTGTGCTTGCAGCCCAGAAAGCCGAGCTGTAGTCCTGGGCTGCATCAAAAGGAGCGTGACCAGCAGGTTGAAGGAGGTGATCCTGCCCCAAGGGGGCCTATAGGGATGCTGGGGAGGGACTCTTCATGAGGGACTGTAGTGGACAAGGGTACAAGGGATAATGAGTTCAAACTTAAACAGGGGAAGTTTAGATTGGATATGAGGAAGAAATTCTTTCCTGTAAGGGTGGTGAGGCACTGGAATGGGTTGCCCAGGGAAGCTTGCAAATGCTCCATCGCTGGCGGTGTTCAAGGCCATATTGGACATAGCCTTGGGTGGCATGATTTAGTGTGAGGTGTCCCTGCCCCTGGCATGGGGGTTGGAACTAGATGATCTTAAGGTCCTTTCCAACCCTAACTATTCTATGATTCTATGATTAATGAAAATTACCAGGAAATAATAAAAATAAAGAGAAAAAACAAATTGAATTGCAAATCAGAAACACTGAGGAAGAACTGTGTTAGAAAAGACAGAAAATGCATCAAAGAGTTAATAACACCCTTCACAAAGTTCTTTCTTTTAACCATACCTGTGAGAATAACCTCCGGCTTCGTTCTCCTCCCTCCCCCCACCCTTCCAAATTTTCTCTGGCTGGAATCCACATAGCAGAAATGTTACACAAGAAGGAACTCTTTGCAGAGACTTAGAATGAAGGGTTGGTTGAGGGCATCAAAACAGGGCTTATAATGGAAACTCTTACAGAATATGGGACAGCTTCTTGGGGTTCCACAGTCAGCAGATTTTATCTGCAGGTTATCAAAATCCATGTCTATTAAACTGCTATTTGTTGCAACCAACTGTTTACCATTTGCTATTGACTTTTAAGGCTGAGTACAGAAATGGTCTTTGAGTCTGTTGGATTACTTAGAATGACTGCTGCATATTGCTGTCTTTTAATAATTTTCAAAGGCTGGTAGCCAGCGGTGAAAAGTACAACCTTCCCATACTACAAGCACTGTCTTCAGTTAGATTTCAGGGCTAGGCTAAAGCTGAGGATACTCACTGGCTGCTGGTATTGTTAAATAACTTTTAACTTCCTTGTGCCACTACTTTGCTCTTCAGACTTTTTGATATGAAACTAAACATTTGGTGGCATTTAGACAGAAGGTTGGCCAAACAATTTTGCAACCAATAAATGCCAGACAGGAACAAAAAAGTATGTGTTTTAGGGGATGCTGAAGTGCAAGAGAAATAAACTGTCATCATGAGTTGTTATGTCTTTGATAGAAACAATGCTTTCAGAAGCCCTCTTTCCACGCCTGTATACGCCCATACTGACTTTCTCAGTGCAGGCAGTCTTTCAGTGTTTTCACCTGAATTATATTCCATATATATATATATACACACACACACTCATATATATATATATATCATATTTTAAAAAATAAGAAGTTTAACAATACACCTACAATTGAGCAGGCGTAATTTTCTGAAGGCCTCTCTGTTCATTTTGTGTATGAAACAGGAGGAGGAAGTGGAAGGAAGAGAGATCCTAAGTGCTACATCCATAACTGGTGAACATCATTCTCTATTAACTGAGCTCTGGGTGCAGAAACTCATCACTTTTAACATTTTTTCACTGTCTGTTGGGAAGAAGAGCATTAAAAAAAGAGAAAGTGTAGGCTCAATGCCCTGAACACCATTTAGCAATTCTCCAGAGAGGAATAGAGAGAACCAGCATGAATAACTGCTAGCAACTTTCTCGTTAATTAAAATCTGACAAGCAGCTGGCAGCTGAAAGGGAGAGCTGTAGGTGGGGGAATCCTGTGGTTCACCACCACATTCCTTACATTCGTGAAAGCTAAGGAATATTTCACTGTAGGCCCGCCAGAAATGCTGATGAAAATATGAATTGAAAGAAAGAGCCATGTGAAGGTGACAGAGAGATGTAGCCCAGGTAATCCAGTGATGAAAATATGGGAAAGTTTAGTGACATGTACAAAGCAACTTCTGTAAAGAAGTTTGATGAAAGGTGATACAATTCGAGGGATACTACAGTCTGCAAGATGAACCAGTCCAGACAAGAAACTCATTTCAGGGAAGAGGTAGAACGCATTCCTTCTCTACCATCTGTCTGAGCTCAAACACTGGGGTAATGGTTTTGGCCAGAGCAGATGAACTATTCAGCATCTCTGTGGGAGCTTTGCTGGGCTGCAGCATGCTGTGATGTACTTTTCCTTGTCCTTTCAAGGACAGGCTGTGACACTTCTCATGACAGCTCTCACACTCTGAAATCACCAGCCTTGCAAGAGTGGCTTTAAGGTTTCAGACAATATATAACTTCTCAGAAAAGGACCTAGTCATTTCCTGAAGGAAGGTATAGAAACATAGAATCATAGAATCAACTAGGTTGGAAAAGACCTTTAAGATCATCAAGTCCAACCATTCCCCCAGCACTGCCAAGAGCTTTTTTTATGCTTTAAAGGACATAGAATATAATATAGGGTGTTTTGCACATTAATGCTTCTACAACTATTTAAATGTTTGAGAAATTTTCGCCCACTCTGCATTTTTGCTGTCTGTAAGTTGTCTCAGTCAGTTCTTGAAGTAAATTTCTGTTTCTCCCTCTGGTGGGTACCTGCAGAAAATAGAGACCGAACCTCCCTGATTAGGGAGGTGCCACACCCTTAATTCAAGCAAAACTCACATAGAGAAAAAAAGATAGGTTAACTTCCTATGGATAATCCTAGTATCACAAGCAAGGAAAATCTTTTTCCATGTCATCTTTAGTTAAGAAACAAAACAAAATATAACAAAACAAAACAACTTCCATTTTTAAGGAAAGGGTAAGGAAAAACACATAGGTTTCTGAAATAGTAATAAAGTATCTTTTATTTTCCACAGGACCTTCTGAGTTGTTCCTGACCCCTGGCATAGGACTGTATGTAAATGGCTAAATCAAATGCAATGATTTCCTCTTGCAGCTGGATCCCTTTGGTGGTACCTTTTGGTCTTCTTTATAAATTACCTTCTGCATAGTCAGGTAAAGACTTGTAAAATAATGCAATTATTGATTCATAACCATGAGATTTTGGGCCATATAGGATATAATAGAATCTTATTTCATACCCCGTGTCCTTTTCTCTATTAAGATGTTAGTCTGAAGGTCTTCAAAAAATATAACCCAGGATCAACAGTGCCATGACTGGGAGGTCCGCAAGAAGCCATTTTGTGTGTAATAATTAAACGACATTTCCTTGCACTGAGAACAGTGGAAAGTTTCCACATGACTCTTTATCATGTGGAAAACAATTTTAAACCCCTCTGGACAGTCACCTGGAAGAGTTTACCCTGAAAAAAAAAAATCATTTCGAAAAATTCTGTTTCTGGTCCCATTATTCTGAATGTGAACCAAAGCCTTAGGAATAAAAAGGAAAAAAAAAAAATGAAGAGAAAAAGGCTTTTAGCTTTTCTGTCATCAGCTTCCTTAATTTCTTTCCCATTTCAGCTTCCTAAGGGTTCATACCTGTTCAATGACTGGCATTTACGCAGAATGCTTCTTGCCCAAACATTTCCAAATTCCAGGAGGTGACAAAGGAAAACAAATACTGTTTCTTTAGGGGCATTCTCATAAGGACCATTTTCTGATTTCTGTCTCATGAGCACTGCTCCCTGTGTTAACTTTCTCATTTGTGGAATCAGGCACTGCTGGAGATTTAACTAAACCTAACCCTAATCGTCCTTTCATCCACAGAGGGCAAATGTTTCCTTATTCTTTAAAGAGGTGCCTTCTGTTACTTGATTAACACCATAACTACTATTTGCTAGCTGTAATTTCTCTCTACTGGAGATGTCTGACTGCAGGTCTGTTACCCAGCTGAAAATTTACCTCTTCTTGCCTGGTGTGGTACAATTGCAGTTGAGAGCGCTAATTTCCTGTGCAGTATTCCAAGACCATCTGCTGGGTTTAAACCCAGGTTTTATTACAGTGGTTCCTTTCTTCAACAGCTTATAATTCAGTGCCCTTACTTTACTTCCAGGGCCTTGAATTTCTTTTACAATCTACTGGAAATCATTGCCCTCTCTGCACACAGCCCAATATTTCTTATTGGGATAGATAAATAGTGCAGCCAAAATTATTACATGGACAGTTCTTACACAGATCTTCCAGTTTTGTCTATTCCTTTTAATTTTGCCTTCCCATTTATTCTTCTAGTTTCTTACAACACCTAGTACAAAAATACTGGAGGTGGGAGCTGAGGCTAGGACGTGCTGTAAGAGCCAAGAGCCCTTTACTAGAAATGCCCCAAAAGTACAGTTATAAAAGAGCTGCTCTTGAGGTTACCCAAGAGGCTAAGTAAGACCCCCAGGTTGGTGTTTAACTCACAGACTGTCACCTATATCTGCCCACATGCAGAGCTTGTTAGAGCTGATGGCCTGAGAATGTCCATCAGCTATAATAATCAAGCCCTGAACTGTCCAATTCAATAATACAAATCAATGTAACACCTGTTGCTTTTGACATGGCAAGGTTCACCCCCTTCTAGAATGGGGTCCCATGTTTTGCTATCTCTTTCTTTTTTACACTTGGACATCTGGTAGCTTCTCATTTTAAAGGGCATTCCAGAGCATTATCAAATAAGCCTTTTTTGTGAATTTAGGGGACATTTTGTAGCAACTTCTGGTGGGAAAGGATAGTACAGGCACGTTCAGGCTATCTGACAGCACAACTCTGATGGGTGGATCAGGCCATGCCTTGTTAATTCTCCTACCTCCTTGCCTTTCCTTACAGGCTGTAAAATGAACTGCACTCATAAGTGACCAAGTTCACATTCTGCAGAACATACGTATATTCTAATTTTGCTGGTTCAGGCTTCTAACTTTCTACAGAGACAATCTATAGCAAAATACATTCTGCAAACTTTGGGACTGTTGTGACAATCCACCTTTCAGCACAGTACCTTCCATTTATTAATAAGCAGCTCATTGAAATTGTTTGGAGTTTTCAGGTAAGAATGTACACTTCCAAAACCAGTAAAAGATTAATAAAAAGTTACGCTTTTTCAAGACAAGTTTTATATTTCTATTAACCAATATTCTCGATAGGTTAAAAATCTTGGGAAATATCCCCAAATTCTTTTAGAGCACTTGCACACTATTTTTGTTCTCTGTGTGATCATGCAACACATATATTTAAATATGCCAACACCACAGCACTAACATGGTTCTAACAAATAGTTTGAAAGATCATACTCACATCTTTTCTAAAGCAAACTGTGGGAGAATTTTGCTGGCATTTTTTATATATCTGTATTACAGGAATCCGTATTTTCCTTTAAATGCTCATTACTGCTCTGTGTGCGGCAAAAACAGATAAAAGCAGTCAAGTAGAATGTATTATACAATGACACATTTTTGTGATAGACCTGGTTTCTGCTGAACTGAGGAGCAGCCAACAGCAGACTAACCAAAATTGTTATTCATCCTGATTTTGCTGGATTTATTCATTGAAAGTGTGTCAGCCTTTTCTGTTTCCTGTAAAAAAAAATATGTATTTATATTGAAATAATGATACTGTGTTGGACTGGCTTAGTATAACAGCCTGTATTACTTTCTTCATTCTACAAACTGATACTTAGTCCTCTGCCAGCAGAACCAATGAAAGATCCCAAATGGAGAACAATGGACTACTTGGTTGTGAAGAGGCTACAGTCAGCAGTTCCAACAAGGTGCTAGAGCCAGACAACCAGATGTGTCCACAGTAGGCCATCTCCCTGTCTTGCCATTTCTGTTTCTGTACCAAATATTCAGGGTTTTCTGCCAGCCCAGAAAGCAGAAACTTGTTATTTCTTGTGTCTCACTTTTAATACAACTTCCATTTTTTGGGGGTGTTCAAACACTGTCATATTACTGCATCGTCCTTCCATCCACTCAGAATTGTGCTGGTAGGTTTAGATTCATGACTTGGCTGTCTAATTGCATTCTTCCCTTTGCGTTCTTGTATTAATTCTTTTCTTATTACTGTATCAAAACCAAACTTTTATTTTTGTTTGTAAAATCCTACAGTGTTTATCTCTGTCCTATTCAATCTTCTAGCACAGTAATTTGCTTTCATCCTTCCTCCATGACCATAAAGCTTGATTTGACCCCGTTTCTAAGTCTACTCCAAGCACAAGCACTTTCCTATCACTACATTTACATCCTAAAAGCCATTACCTTACTGTCTTTGAAGTGAAAATGTCACATTTCCAGAAATCATTTCTGCTCATCATTTGACACACTGTGATTTCTGTGTTTTCTTCTTATTTTATATTTCTGTTCACAGCTTTACTGACTCACATCCTAACAAATACATTGAATATGAGTGCTTTAGGCAGCATCACTTAATTTTTAATTCTTCATGCAGTAACTGCTTCAACAGCTCCTTGACTGGGAATCTGATGATGCTCTTAAAGATCCCTCTTTTTAGGAATGTAGGTATGGAAATTACATAGAGCATTCTCCAGAGCCAAACTTGTTTGGGTAGTCAAACTTGACCCTGTGCTTTGTGCAAGGTAGATTATGCTCTTTCCTCATCAGCACACAAGATAAGAGTAGAAACAAAATGGATACAGAACTGGTACACCATAGCATTGCTTGCAGTGGAAATGCTGGCAGTTAGTGTACCTCTAGTGATGTTCACCTCAAGGAAGCTGAGGATTAACTCTGGCAACTGCAGAATCAAGGTTAGGAAAAGGCATTTTCCACAATAAAAGGTAACACAGGAAAACACAAAAAAGAGAAAGCAGCGTATACAATGAATGCAGTGAGGAAAGGAAAGCAGAACTTCAGAGCCAGATTTATTTTTAAAGGAACAAACAAACAATCATTTATAAAACAAAGAAACAAACAGAAAAGCTCTTCTTCACTTATTCCATTATTAACAATAATACAAGTGTTGAAGGGACAGCGTAAGCCTTTTGACTCTTTCCTATAACATCCTTCTTCCTCTCTGCCTTTTTCCCATGGAGATAATAAAATACCTTGGAGTAAACAAAGCTCAAGCAGATCTAGATCTTTCAGTGAATCTTCACAGGCACATCAAATGAATCAATTCGATAATTACAGATCAAAATCTGTAATTATTTTATCTTCTTTTGGGTTTATATTTCATGCACAGTTGTTTTTCTTTTTACCTTGATCTCCTGGGAACTGTCTGATAGCTGGCTCTCCCTGGGTTCTATGTTTATTCTGTGAGATGAATATTTACAGCTGGGTAAGGAGATGTGATATCTGATGATCTAATTCTGCATCTCTGAATATCTTCTGCTTCCCAAGCAGTCCCTATTCTTTCTGTATTTAAAAGAATTCAAGAAATTTATTTCCTTGCCAGATTTTCTCCAAATTTTGCATGATAAAACCATAGTGGATATGAAGGAATAAGGCATTTCTGGAATGCTGGCCTATTTTTAACTCTGTATATTTTGGTGGTCAAAGTTACACAAGTATTTTCTAAAACAGTGCCACATGTCCTCACAGAGGAACATGCATACCTTACGGTTTTATCATCAAATGAGGAAACAGCCCTAAACTTCAATGAGGCAGCTCAATGGGTGGTCTGAAACTCCTATCTTTCCTTCTTGGAGCAGAAAGGAAACTCAAGTATCGAGTCCTTGCAGAAGAGACTAATGTGTGGCTAGAAGATCAGATAATTATGGTACAGTTTACACTGATAAGGTCATTAAACCTTGTTTTTCTGAGGTTCACATGCTTAGCAATTTTTAATCAGCAATCTAGGGTTTGAAGAAGTGGGTGGCCACTTACTCTCTTATTCATCATTTCACAATCAATTTAATCATATGCTGTGGATATTGTAAAGCATTAGGATCTTTATACTCAGAGGACACAGAGGCAACTTCTACCTCCTCAGTGCCTGGATCTACCTCATTTAGAATTAAATTAAATTATCCACTACGAAAGATATGTCTGCAAAAGAACAACTTTCTGTTGAAATGCTTGAAATCTGTTGTTTGGTAACTGCTATCTTTAATGTAGCAGTGTAGCATAGTGCAGTGCTCACCAACACTTTATACATCTCTGTACACAAAGATTACAAGGCGATCCAGCTTGGATTTTTCAAATGTAAATCTTTTTCTGTAGAATGGATCCAGTCTAAAATACAAGTGAATTTCTTCAAAACGTCAGAATTCTGATTTTAGAATTGTACTTTGTGGAAGTTGCTAAAAGGCCTTGTTCCTTCAGTGTTTTCCATTTCAGTCTTTGGGCCCAATTTAACTTCATTCTCTTGACAGGAGCCTGTAAAGTATGAGTCCACCACCAAGGAGTATAACATGACTAAAAACTTCCTTAAAATCTGCTGGTCCAGGTCTGCTGTCAGATCATATTAACATCCATACATTTGCTACTTAGGACACTTTCTGTGGATTTAAATTAGACTAGGAAACCAAGTGGAATGTGGTCTGGAGTGTATCCCGAAGTCAGATGGACAGTGTCTTATTATGATAAGATTAAGCACTATTCAGAGTAAGTCATAGGTTTCTCTCTTTCTTTTAATGAAATCACTGAAGTATGCACGAGAGAAAATGGTGCACGTTCAACCTGCTTGTGAAAACTGGGGTTTTTGTTAAATGCCAAGCTCATTGTTGTTTGTTTTTTGGGGGGTGAGTTTGGTTTTATTTTTTCTTTGAGTGAATAAATTCAAATTTTGAAAAAGGAAAGCATTAAACACATCCTGCTCACTTTGGTACAGGAATGTTTTGAAGTTTTTGGACAATCAAGAAAACTAAAAGGCATAATCAGTTTTGATTCTCCTTCCTATCTCTTTCCCTTGTTGGTGGTCTGCCTAACAGCACCTTTGGTGCTGGGCTGCAAATCCTGCAGGGGAATGTAGCAAAATTGTTTTAAAATATTTCTAATTTACCTTTGCCTTTTTAGAATCTTGAAAGTACTCCTTCTAACGGAGCCTTTTGTAGGCTTTCTATCCTTTCCCATCAAAGCTTGAATTTTTGCTCTAAGTTACTTGACAGTGGCCCTTTTCAAACACTCAAATAAAACATGTAATTTTATTTACAGTTCCTGAGGCAACCACTGTAAATGGCAGCAACACAGAGAATTGCTGTAAGTTTACTGTTATGTCACTATGGTGTCCATATATAAAAGCAAACTACTGTTTTCTCTGGAGCTGCAATAAATACATTTTAAGGCACCCAGTTGCTAAGGGCACCGACTGCTTTCAAGAAAGAACTTGAAAGCACATTCTGCTGATGACTGAGAAGGGGCCCAGGCAACCCCAAGTGTCCCACTCCAGCATCCATCAGCCCACCCCATGATGAGTGCTTCCACATCAGAATAAAAAGGGAGTGAGCCGAGTCCGTCTCCCAGGGCAGCACTTCAGATGGGTAGGTACCAGAGCAAAAGGCAAGCTTGGTGGTGGGAGACCAGAAAAGCCACCGGTGCTCCTGAATGGTTCTCCTTGCATGGTGTGCTCCTAGTGGGTTATCAACACCTACAACTTCTCTTGTCCCTATTCAGCAAGTAGCTGAGCAGTGGGACCACAGACTTTTTGGATTAGCATAGCAAAGCTCTCAGCTTGACATGTGTAACCTTGGATGTGTGCACTCTCAAGCTGTTGGGATAAGGGGAAAAAGCTGAGGATGCTACTTCAAAAACTGGTTCTGCAAGGGTTCCTGCTACCTTGTTAGCTCTTCTCTAGGTGTTTGTTTTTTTTTAAGGGGATGTTCTCACAAATGTATTTTAAAGTGAAAAGTTAACAAAGTACTCGCTTTGATTCTAACACTTGAGCCACTTTCAGATGTGTAAGTGGAGTGGCAAGAAGCTCTGCTCAAGAAAGTTTGTGGCAAAAGATCCCTCTGTGGCACCAGGTATGTCTGCATCTGACTCTAAAAGATACATTACACTCTCCTTCAGAACATTTGGTCTTCAGAGATGAGCTAAAGTGCAAAGCCAGACTGTCTCTTCTCTAGCAAATCTTGAGGATCCTACAGACTAGCACTAGCTTAAACAACCTGCAGGTTGCTTTTGCATTTCCTTCCCAGCGTCTTCCAGTGGAGCAGTTTGTATGAGAGACCCCTCATTCACTGAGGAAAGAGGGGAGAGCAAATGCCAATGCATGTTTATTAACAAGGAGCTTGGAGCTCTGCCATTATCTTAGGGGATGTCAGAAGAGGTCAACTGTTTACTATTTATGCAATTACTCTCAGGTCCTCATGGATGTGTGCCGCCAATACAGTATGTGCATTTGCTGGTGCAATCTAAATCAGAGGGCTCTGTATTCAGACAGGTAGAATTCCCTTTCTCATTCTTTCTCTCTTTGATCTAAATATAGCCCCCAAGAATGCATTAATTGCCCCAATTTCTTTCCTAGGAAAATAAGAGATGCATTTGCCCTAGTATTCAGAAATTCTTAATGTTTCAAGCAGGTTGCATGAGCAAATTAAAAAGAAAAGTGTCTATCCCACATTAAAATGTTTTTCAAGGGATGCAGTTGCCATCAAGATGCTGTTAATTCTCTTAAAAAAATAAAGCTATTAACTCACCGACATTTTCTTTACTTTTCACATGATAGTAAGGCAGGAGCTGTGGAGTAAGCCTGCAAGCACCTATTGTCTTTTCAGAAACTGTCCTTGAAGATATGGACTCATATTTACTAACATTTACCTGAATGTTGCCCCTGTCATGCCTGAATGAAGTTTCCTGATTAAATTGATCCTCTATCTTTGTGATTATCCATCTGGATCTGCCCCTTCTAAAGCTTTACTTTATAAGCACTGAAGAACTGTGACATGCTATTCTTTCAAAGGTGGTGTAATAAGGTTTTGAAGAGAAAACAGAAAATATAGGTAAAATTACATTATTTTTTTACAATGTTCTACATATAAAAAATAAACTACCACAAAAATAAGGGGTCTGAAATAAGAAAGTGATACCCCATAATTCCTTCTCCTTCACGACCTTTTTTACAAATCATTTAATTAATGGTCTAATTCTAACTGCTGTTTTCCAAGGCCAGAATCTTGAAAGTTAGGTCATACCTGCGCAGGTCTTCCTCTTCCCTTGCTCATTTGCTTTACAGGTGTTTCTAGTAAGACCCTCAGCTCAAGCCAGTGGTCCAATAAGTCTGTAAAGTGAAATAACAGTAATTTTCCCCAGTTATGTGGTGGTCAGCCAAGACCCATCTGAAAGTAAACTGCTAGTTCATTATCAGTAATTTCACATAAAAATATTCAAAAAGCTCACAATTCCTGCAATGAAAACCAAACACAACTGAAGTTACAAGTGATGGGACACTTCTAAGCCATAATTTAGTGTCTGTGTTCTGGGTAAATGAAGCTTCTGCTAAAATAAAGGGGGAAATCTTAGAATCATAGAAAAGTTAAGGTTGGAAAGGACCGCAGTATCATCTAGTTGCAACCCCTGAAATGGTGAACACAGATTTACAGAATGCCCATTATGGGTGTTTATCAAAAAAACCTTTTTTGAAGACCTTTTCACCACCTTAGCAACCTTACCAACAACATTGCACCAGCTGAGTTTCTGGTCTATTTGGAAAACACAAGACTCCACACTTTCACATCGTCTCTTAATCTTTCAAAACCCAGCAGAAGGAAGAACATACTGACACCTCACTGCTGTCAACATAGTTATGCCTCTGACTCACCTGACAGAAGGGACATAACTCTGCTGTGTTTGCTCAGCCGGCTCTCCAGCCTCAGAGGTTGATGTGCTGAGTGCTCTGTGGTCTTGGCCAGCTGCGTTAAGGCCACGTGAACTTAGTACTGTTGCTCCAAGCCTGGTTGATCCAAACTGCTGTGCAAAGTTTTAGTGTGGCTAAAACTTGCTCACTGACAATTGAAACATTCAGAGCACGAAGAAGTGAATATTCACCACTGCAGGATGCAGAGAGAGACACAAGGAGATAAAATTATGTTCATCGAGAAAGCAGATGAAATTCAGGGCCTGGTGGAAGAAAATCACATAAGGCCGTTCTTACCATTGAGCACAGAGGACATCGCAGTGGCTGTGATGAATGTGACTAAACCGATGTAAAATGTAAAATTCACATTCAGTACAGTACTTAATCCCTGCAATGGTGTTACAGTGAATATCAAGGCTGTGGTTTATGCACTTGCAGCCTGCTTTTAATGTAAACAATCTGAGGATGCAAGGAAAACCTTCAAAAGCAATCATTGCTTTAAAGTACTGTGGCTTCTGAGCAACTTTTGGAACTGTTTTGTGAGGTGGAGAGGGCATCAGGGTGAGTGAGGTTGCTAAAAGTTCAAACAAAAGATTCCTATGGCATGTTTCCTTGAAAACTGCAGATAGTGAAAAAGAAACTTTAGCTAACCGCAGAAACATTGGCCTTAGCTTCCTTTTCCACAGTGTAAACGGAAGAAATTTCAAACCAATAACCTTTTTTCTTTTTCTATTAAAAATGGAAAAATATAGGGAAATAAATTCTCTAAGTCAGCAGAATTTCAAGCAGCATTTTTTCTATTATGCCCTTTTTGACTGAAAAAAATACCCTTCTTCACTTGTTCTAAAGAGGAGCTCAGAGCAAGTTTGTGAAAATTTAAGTATGCAGAAAGTATAATAGTAAAATGCTTAAGGGATCAATATGGCACTCAGTTCAGCATAGATAGTGACATTCCAGGCAAGGGAATCCAAAAGAGACAGAAGCATTTATTTTTGTGGCACAAACAATTTATATCAGGAACAGCCCCAGGAAAGCTAAGAGGACTTCTAAAGTTATTTTTAAAAATTAGTAAATGGTTTTGGTAAATGGACAGTCAGGTTATTTATTCTGAGTTATAAATACTTTTGGCACAAGAAAATACACACCAAGAACCCTGAGGCTGATTGTCTGGAAATCAAACTTTTATTCTGTAAAGCCTGTAAGCGTTTCTTATTATGTTGAGATTCAGCAAGTGTGGTAAAGTAAGACCTTATGTAGATGGTTAAATAACCATCCACAGTAGTCATATAAATTTATGGTTTAATTAATATTGGGGGATTTTGCACTTTTTCTTCTGCTGGATATTCAGAGGTAAAGAAAATTTAGGTTGTGCTTTAAGAACCATTTGATAAGACATCTCTTAGCCAAAAGAGTTTGCTAACAGAGAGACAAGATTTCAGTGGTGCTGCTCCAGACTTGACAGTATAACCAGAGAGCAACGCAAGGCATAAAGTATACCTGCACTTCATTTTAAATGAAAGAAAACCTAAGAGCTAAGAAGAGTTACCAGAAGCATCTGTTCTAAGAGTAAGGGGCAGCATGAAGAAAGAACAAATTCAACATGCAGAAAAGGGTATAAAGAATGAGATTAGTCTATCTGAAGGAATGTAGAGCAGAATATACAAGTGGGAAATAAAAGATATAGGCAGGTGTGAGGTGAAGAACACAGCCTCCTGACGATAAAGTTAGGGCGTCTGAATGCTGTGATGTAATGTCAAGCCAATGAAAGGAGCTCATCTGAGAAGGGCAATTCTATTAAAAGAGCAAGATAAAATACAAAGTTGAAATATTCAAAGTACATTACTAGTAAATCAGAAACTTATCAGTTCATGTGTTCTAAGACATAACCAGATTCTGTGTTCTGGGTAAAAAGGAAGCTTCTGCTAAAAGGAAGGAGGAAATGGTGAACACATGTTTACAGAATGCTCATTATGGGTGCTTATCAAAGATAAGCATAGTTACAAGAGATAGAGTCTGCTGGTATCCATAAAATAATTCATTTAGTATGGTTTTTTTTGGGGTGTAGAACTGTAGCATTACCAGGCACCTTACCGAATTTCTGTGAATTGGAAAGTGATTTCCAGTTATCCTTAAAAACTCTACCTTTGGCACATACTTTTCAGTGACTTTACACTGGCTTAAAATCTTTTTCACTCAGTGCAGCCATAATCTCCCAACAATGTAAAACATTAGTGTTTAGCTATGGCAAGTTATTCACTTCAAAACTGAGGTATGTGATGTAAGTGAACTTCTAATTGCAGTGGTCATGAACTTTTGGTAATTACAGATACCCAAATATGAAACCCCTTAAATTTCTGCCAGATAAGCCAAAATTTAGGCACACCCTAAATGTGTCCATAGGTGCAATGCTAAGTAGCCTATTTAGCTATTCGTATTTAACTATTTCATAGTTAGCGCACAGTGAAGTTGCTTGTACTCATAACACCACTTGTAACATTTGAATCCTCCTTACATTTTTCACACCCTTCTAAGGACTTTGGAGTATTTTGCACATATTATTGAAATTTCATAATGTTTAAAGGAGGCATTAACTCACTAAGGCATCAGTTGCCTACATTCGTCTTTCCAGGAGGTTATGTTTCTCTCAGTGTTAAGTAATAGATCTACTCAAGTGCTGATGAGATCTCAGTAAAACTCCAGCCAGTTTCAAGCATTGTATCAGGGTTTTGCAGGTTTTCTCATAGGTTTAATAACACTCACCTCTTTCAGGAACTGAAAGACTGACCAGAGAGGAAAACATTTGTATTAAAATTGTAAGTGAAATTATGAACACGCTCTTGCAAGCTGCTAAGTGTTCTTTTGAAGTGGAAAAACCACTACTGAAAATTACAGGCAATAATCAGTTCCTTGGAGAGTTGTTTGTTTAACTCAAGTTTACTTTTAACAGGTGTTCCCATAAACAGGAGAGACTTTATTCCCTGTTTTGATTTATTATTCCCAGATTTAATACCCTGCATTCCTTCAGAATAAATTGTGTTGTGCACAAACTGACCTGGCAAACAGAAAGGCCTTGCTTCCTCTAGATCTGGTGCAAATGTTTCTCATTATTTGATCGCCACCTTTGATCAATAGCTTGCTATAAATTACTTATTTGTTACATTGTTGAAATAATGGACTGGATAGTATCTTATGTAAAAACACAGCACTTATATTCATCAAATTCAATACAGAAGGCAAAGAAGAAAAACCCACTATGTGCAAATCACCCCTGGTAGAAAAGTCCAAGTTTTTAAAAGAAGATGCCCATAGCTAGGGTAAATGTTACATTTGGATTTAAATGCCTGCACCTACAAAAGGAGAGAATGAGGCTGCAAACCAGGTGATGTTACTTCACCTGGCATTCAGCTGCTGACATCATGAACTACATCTTTGTTCTTGGAGTGACTTTGCTATAAAGTCAGTCCAAAACTGTTTTACTTACACAGACATGTTTCCCCCCAAGCTCCTCAAATGACTTGGTGTTCAGCAGTCATCTAAAACATCCGCTATCATCTAATATAACAATGAGGAATGAAAGGAAGGAGGATTTTCTCTAAGGAAGGCCTCAAGTGAATAAAGCGTCAGATAAAATGTTCTCTTCCAAAGGTCTTGGCCTCTAGAAAACAAAGTGATGTATAACTGCTAACCCCAGCACCACCTATATGTAATGGGCAAATTTAGGGGACAATTTGCTGGTACATTGTGCTTAAACTGCTAGATTTCTCAAGTGTGGGTGTTCCTGATTCTCTTGTTTATACACATAATATTTAGGAAAGCTGTGTCTTCCCAAGGGTCCAGTTTCAGTAACAGGGGTCAATGGTGATTAAAGTCAAATGGGATTTCAAAATATGCTTAAAGATAAACACATGCTTTGATACATTGCTCAATCACAGCCAGAATGAATGGTGCTTTCAGCATTTCTAATCAATAAGCTCTCGTGTTTTTGAGAAGTATAATATCCGATTATGGTCTTTATCTGTTCGCTGCCTTAAAACTCTGTAAAACTCCTCTTTGTCTTTTTGTTTTAAAGTAGTTTTTTAATTGAAAGCCTGATCTGCTGATCTGAGAAAATATTCTGAGATATTTAATAGCCAAAATTGAATATCCATTCTATTTTATTTACAGCTCACATTTGGCCTTTCAAAATCCTCATTTCCAGAACCTCTCGGATTTTCTGCTCCATGAATTCTTAATGAGTTGCAGTTGAAAGTGCTACAGATCCACATTTGGATCGTAAAATCCCCCTGCAAGATACAGTATGGCTTCACTGAAGCCCACACTCCACCCCACCGCTCTAGGCTCCCCACCCCTTTTTACTAAACATTGGCAATTTCACCAGCAGTTGGGCTGACCCACTATGCTTTAAAATCCTTTTAATCCTCTTTATAGTAACAGAAATATTTGAGACTGATCTTTGAGGGCTTTGTACAGTGCAGAACACCTGCAGCTTAACACGCTGTGCTAGCAAACACTCCACATGAGTCTAATGTGGTCTGGCACCTAAGAGGACTGCTGCACAACACCACTGCAATAATGAGACCGTGCCTTCACCTTAGGACCCTTACCTCCAGTGCTAAATCGGTTTTATTGAATGGCATACTAGCCCAATCACTCAATGCATCACAGGTGTCACTAAAGCTTGTTCACTGTGTTGATTGGAAGCCAAGGCATGGATGCCCTTTCTAAACTACGTGTATGGTCTGCTGCTTGGTCCAGCACTGAGCTGTCTTTCTGCTCTGTGCCCAGAGATTGGAGAGCTTAGCTCACTTGGGATATAGGGTTAGATCCAGGCTTCCATATGCAGTCGTAAAAATATCCTCACTAACAACCTGCAGCACCTGTGACTTTTGACATTACATGTTTGCAAACACACAGATGGAATGAATTTAGTAAGAAGTAAAGGTTCCAGAAACTTTTGAAGTCTTTTAGGAAATGTCACTACAAGAGATGTCATCTATGTCCTTAGTTTTCTCCATTGCCTTTGAGATATTTACCTTCAGTATTTTATCCCTACATACATGTTTTCTTTCAGAAGGACTCTGTTGTACCAAAGTGTAAATTTATGAAAGTTCTAGCTCAGAAACTGCTCTCAGAAGGAGATGAAGATTGAGAGCCAAGACATGAAGAAAAGCAATCTGTGCTGAAAGATGTAAACCCACAATCACATGAGGAA
This sequence comes from Myiopsitta monachus, assembly GCA_017639245.1. Lineage (NCBI taxonomy): Eukaryota > Metazoa > Chordata > Aves > Psittaciformes > Psittacidae > Myiopsitta > Myiopsitta monachus. The sequence goes on from CM029925.1 coordinate 55,532,509, forward strand.
ATCCATTGTGGTGTCTTATAGCAAATAAAGAAGGTAATTTAGTGCAGAGGACAGGCAAGGAGGAGTTTTAGGCATTTGTGAAGACTAGAAGCTCACATGGGAGGCTGGAGAGCAGGAGCTGCACATCACTCAGTCTGGATTTCTGAGTCTGCACTGACTGTTTAATGAGCACAACCAACAGGCTCCTCTGACACTTGCTTCTCCAAATCATGAATATTACAAAGTGCAATTAATCATGAGCATCCATAAAATGCTTCAAGACACTCAGAGGGTATAGACCACAGAAGGGCAGTACATGGCCATGACAAAACTACTACCCTTTGGATATTGGGTTGTATCCTGGGACAGTAGGAACTGGTGGGGCTCTGGCCATGTAGAGAAAGGGAATAAAAGGTTTGCCTGTTTTATGTACTGCTGACAAGCGTGACACTAGTTATCCTGGGGAGAGCAAATGTATATCACATAAGAAGGCAATAAAGAATTTCGGCTAGCTGACAGTGTTCCTTTCACGTTCCCTTCTTAGCTTTGAAAAATGTAGGAGTCAAATGTTCCCAAACTGATAACAGCTCATCCTGAAAATTAATTTTCATTATAAACTGAGTCTCCTAGGAGATGATAATTTTTGTGAGAAACTGCTATAAAATGCAGACTGTATTTGACCTCTTAAATTCCCAGTTAACCAACACGTGATTAATAATAAATAATAAAATTATTCATAAAATACTCTTAAAACTAAAACATTTTAATGAATCTTTACTGGTTTGAAACTCCTTTGGCCAGAAAATATTAAGCAACTTGAAATAAAATGGAATAATAATAAAGTATCAAGCTACGTTTTGGTGATATTTATACCAGTGAAAATACGGATTTTCATTTCTATGTAAACCTACAACATTTTTTCCCCCTGGATTTTATTCTTGGAAGGAAAAAACACTGCCTTTTTTGCCAGTTTAGGCAAGTAAACCCCAACAAAACCAACCTTGGGTTGACAAAATAATAGGGTTAGGTCTACATTTCCCAGGCACTTTAGAAAGATTTTTATGTCTCCTGTGACTTGCACCAGTAAATGGGTTTCCAGGAAATAGGGTAGTCTGCTCGGTGCCGAGCCTCTGAGCTCCTCTGCCAAAGGGTGTGACAAACTTTGGAGCGACCATGGCTTCCACTGGAAAACAGCTTTTTTGTGATTATACGTTTGGGATGTTCAAAGATTATCCAGCAAAGTGTTGTATCCAAACTTTTCCTTTTCCAAACTGCAAGGTGGCCCTGAGTCTGTCCTTAAGAAAAGGAGTCGAACTGTTGATATTTTTCAGTTTCTCACCAGTTCATCAGCTGCCAGTAATGTTCCAGATCTTGCAGGTTTTGATTCAGAGATATTTCCCTTTTGTTTTTTGACTGTGGCTCTGTGGTCATGTCCCTTACATGGCTCAGGGTTGAAATGCCTTTTTTGGTATTAACAGACATATGGTGTAAGACCCAGAAACTCCGAAACAGAGCTCAAAGCCTTTGTTTGGAAATTGCGTAGGATAGATGTTCCTCTTTTCAGGGAGCTCCTCCTCCAGATTTCCTTCTGACAAATGTAATTGCTGATGAAACCCTATTTTCTAATGCAAGACGTATAAAATAAGAGTATATTCAGCCAGCTCCAACTGAAAACATAAGCAGCAATCTGAGCCAGGTGGAGAGGAACACTGCTTCCAGCTGAGCCAGGAGGAGGTGATTTTAGATGCACCATTTTGATGAGGACTGTAACACACAGTCCTTCTGCTCATGTGCGTTACAGGCAAGGCAACGAATGCATCTCTACACTGCTCAAAATCTCCTGCTTTTGAGTTATCTCAAGGAATGTGCACACATGCTTCTATAAATAAATGGGTACTTTTGAAAGTATATGTTCGTGCTGAGCTATAGTTTTTACCAATTTTTTTCTGCAGTTGCTATGGAGTCTCTGCTGAATTACACACTGTAGTGTTCAGGTCGCTGGAGCTGCTGCCCCAGATGGGTCCCTCATCTCAAAGAACTATTGTATTAAGTTGACATCTGTGAATGGCAGAGAAAAATGAGATGAAGATAGATTTATTTCACTGCGATTTTATTTCTCATATTTTCTCGCTGAAGTAGTACCTAAATGGCAGGACTTTGACTGGGAGGAAATGTGATATCAAAGAACAGAAGTATAGAAAACTAATCCTGTACTTCTTCATGTGGAGTTCTGGTTCAGTTTAGGGAATATAGTGATGCAAATCATTAGCAGTACATCTTTTCTAATAATCTTCATTATGAAACAAAATCTAATACACACACACACCCCCCAATCTGGAGAAAATTTGAATCAGAGTCTAAATTTTAGGGCATAGATCCCTCCACTGATGCAGTAATGTAACTGCACAGAAACAGTTTCTGTGGGATAAATAAAACTCTATCAAACTCCTGCCTGATAGTGAAGTTCATGCACTGGAAAGCTGGGTAGACTCTATCATCTTGCCAATATTAAAACCAGAAAAATATGATTTACCTCTGTGTACTCCCCAGCAATGCCCTCGCATCCCTAGAAATTAATGAGTCAAGGAAAAAGGGATGAAAGGGATGTTTCTTTGCCATTCTTCAGTGTTTCACAGTCTCCAAAAAAGCTCTTAATTTAACCAGATTTGTCTCTAACTGGAATTACTAGCCTTCCTTCCATATATAGAGAGTTTATACTTGTTTCTTTAATATAGTTCCTCTGAGGATCTGCCAACTTCCTAAGCTCCTTTCCATTACGCTTCTTTTTCGCCATCTGTAATTCTGAATGTGTGTATTTTACATGTGAAACAAAATTCTTAATTGATCTGAGGCAAGGCGATCTTTTAAATTATCCAAGTTCTCAGCTGTGAATAGAAGAATATTTGTATATACGTATCAAAACATGAACATCAACCATCAAATACACGCAAGATATCATGTAGCTGTTGTTATAGTGAATCCATATTATGTTCCTGAGTCCGTGAGAAACACTCCCAACAAAACCACACAGTACAAACACAGAAACTTGAATCATGCTCATTGAAAAGTTTGCCAAGGTTCATGAATCTTTTGAACCAACCTGGGCCTATTTTGAAATAAACACAAAACATGATTTTGTATTGAAACCAGGTGTGACTCAGAAGATTTTGTTATTTGGGGTTCATTTGGTCTTGAAACTTGAAGCTGGAATCAAAGGATGGAACCCAAAAGTAATTCAGCTGAAGAAAATCTTTCTGATATGACCAATCACAGATTTTTCTCTTTTTCTAAGTGAAGCAATCAAGGCATGTATGCCATTAGACTGTGAATCATACGGTATGATTGCACACATGTTTTTGGAGAATGCTCTGATGGAAGGCGCAGTAGAGGAACATAAGTAGGTGACTTGTCCATGAAGACACTCCATCTGTACCAGCAAAGGACATACACCTTCCTGTTACCTGCTGGATATAATCATGACAGATAAGAGTCTGAAACTCCAAAATTCTGTATTGCCATCAGCAGATAAATGTAATTTGTCACTTTTGATAGAGAAACAGAAGGAATAAGGGGTTTTGTTGTCTCTGTGAGTGGCTGAGCACCTAGATTGTCTTAAAAGTAGGAGTTACTGGTAGTCAAAAATCTGTTACAATATGACTGTGGGCTTGTACTGAATTATAGAAGGTACATAAACAAGGAGCTGGTTTTGTCTAGCTGGAGGCTTTTAAACTTGTGGTCCAGAAGTCATGACTGCTAGAAATGAGCTCCCTTTGGTCTCACTTTCTCAGTCTACAAAACAGGTTGCATGATGTAAAGATTTTGTAAGGCATTTTAAGATCGTTACAAAAAAAGCATTGTATAAAAGATAACATATAGTATAAGATAGTAAAAAAACCTAAAATATGCAATTCACAGTTGTTAAGCTAAATACTCACTTAGATATTCTTCTTTTTTGGATAAAAGAAGGAAGAAGGAGTTACTGGCAAAAGATTTTTATCCTTCTGGATAGCCATGTGGGGGCTTTCTAAGAAGTGGACAGTAAGTAATCCACAATCAAACATTTTCTGAAGAAGTTTCATTTCTGAAGGCAAACCAGCAGATGATCAAGGAGCTGACTGAAGAAGACTGAGAGTTCAAAACTGTTTGCACCTGCTCCTACATTAAACAAGGAGAACTTCAAATATGTCTTCAAACAGTAACTGTTGCGCATTTTGCAACCCAAGAGAAGGCAAGGCCAGATTAAAGCCCACTGTATTTTCAAGTACCATGGAACCCTAAAATGGAGGATCTGGGGAGCAGTTCAGTTCATTACCATGAAAGAAAACACGTGGGAGAAAACTTTTTGGATCCTTTTCCTACCACACACAGCTAAAGACTGTATGAATGTGGGAAAGAATTTGATTGACTTCTTAAAATGTTTAATTACATGATTCTAATGCTTGCAAAAGTCCTGTATTAAGGCGTCTCTGGTGATGGCAAGGACCCTGCCAGCCCAATTTTCCCATGTTGCCTTACAGGCAGCTTGCAGGTCTGCCTAGCTATCAAAAGTAAACCAAATTCATTAAATTAATTTCATAAAACCAATCAAAATTGAACGAGGTGACCCATGTTCATCTTCGCATATCAATCTCTGCAGAGTTTGAAACAGGCTCAGATCAAAGGATGTCACTGCCTCCCAGTGTATTTATTCTTTCTTAGATATTAATTTCTGGATCCAAAGTTCTCAAAAAATCTATGTGTTCAGATCAGCAGCTCTGGTTCATGTCCACCTCTTTACATAGTGATCTTACTTGCCTAAAAGGATGAAAACAAAGATCTTGCCAATGCAGAATGATCAAAGCTGGTGGAAAACATTTGTTTCTAATATCATTTGTGAAGGGATTTCATCAGTCTCAATAATTAGTAGAGATAAGAAGTTAAATAGACCTTGTGTATTAACTGGAAGTAACCAAATCAAAGTAATTAATAGAGATAACAGTGGTTAACTCACATTGAATGGGATCTGGCTTCATGTTGAGCTGACACTCTGAAGTCAGAGGACTGACTTTGCAGTTTTGCAGCTCTTAACATCTGATATGATCAAAGTGTTTTTCAATCCGAAAAATGAATTTTAGAAATGCACAATTGCATTTTCTCTAAGGGAGGTGAGCTGTAGGCAGTTTGGAGCTCCTTTATCACACCATGACCTTCTGCATAACCTGGAATTGCTTGACAAGGAGGTAAGAGTGTGGACCCCACATAGCAGTGGTGTTGTGACTCAACCCTCCCAGTAGTTCCAAGTACATTATCATCAAACCTCATGTGTATAAACATCTGAAGTGAGTGCTCACAGGGTTTGGTATCTGTTAGCATTAGCAGATGTCTAAGGAACCCAGGAAGTAACAAAAGCAATTTTCACTTCCATTACTCTGCTGATCTGTCTCCCAAGCTGCTTTCTTATTGTTTCAAGTAGCTTCTGACCCTCTTCCCCAAACTTTCTTTCCCCGTCCTTTTTCTCCCTCCTTCCTTGTACCAAATGGGCAACAGCTATATGGCTGAGCTCTGCCTGAGGGGCAAGATGTGGGAACAAGCAGCTGGCAGCAGAGGAAATGGAAAATAAAATGTAATGGAAAATAAAATGTAGTCCTGTAAACTGATTACTATTTACCTGAGCCCTCCTCAGAATCCAGAAGACAAAGGCAAAGTGTCAGTTTAGAAATCCTCATTATTTCAAGCCAGTCTTTGTGAAAACTGGCTTAATTTTTTCCCGTTTGGCTTTATCAATACTGTCAGTAACAGCTCCCAGCTGGTTTTCCCACCCTGCTTCCCAAAGTGGAGCATTACTTTGAGGGCAGGGGAGTTGTCTTTCTTTGTTGCTGGTTTGGTTTTCTTTAATAACAATGATTTCCCATGCTAGCAAACAAGACCAACAGGCATGAGACTTCACTCACACATACTGCACAGTAACGGGAAGAGGAATGTTCAGGACAGTGACTGTTTTGCTGGACAGCAAAAGTACTGACAAATTGGACAAAGAACACACAAAGATTTACAAAAAGAAAAAAAAAAAAAGGCCTCTGATTCAAAGCAAATATTTTTATTTGAATTTTCAAATGAATGTACTTTTACTGCATTCCATCCCTTCTGGGCTCACTTTCCATAAACATGCTAGCGAATGAACTTTAAAAACAGGAATACTTGCTAAAAGCTAATTTTAGAGACTGAGTTTTCAACTGTTCTCCAAAAGTAAATTCCAAACCAAACTTTAATACGAATTTTACATACACTTAGCGACACAGTTTGGCCATGCTTGGCCCACCTGAGACCGGCTACTGTTGACCTAGCTTCAGCGAGTGCCATCCCCAGCCTCCTCCCTATCCCTGCTCCCTGCCACTGCTACTGCTAAAGGAAACTCTCCTGAGCCCCAAGCCCTGTCCATTCAGTGCTACCTCCCTTTGCTCTCTAGCTCAGCTCTGTGATACGATTATAGTTGAAAAAATAACATGAAACTTACTACATCTTGGCCTTTTTTTTTAAACTGAAATGTATCTCATCAAGTCAGTGACTAAAGAAATTCCTAATTAATAATTTAACATAGCATGTCTGACAGGACAATAACTTCGGGCAGAGGGGAAGGGTCAAGCAGTTGGAAATGGCCTGGGAGTGGTAATATGTAGCACAGGTCAGCAGCACTTTGTTACTTTGATTGCATGCTTAGAAATAGAAGCTTGGTGAGTTGCATAAGCCATTTCATTAGGGAGCACAGCTGAAACCATCTAAATACTCTGTACAACTCTGCAAAATGATTTTTTTTCTCTAATGGGTTGTTTTCAAATATATCTAAAATGTTGATTTTGCAAAGGAACACATGAAGAACATAAAATACGATGAGAGTAAATGTGAACATAAAAGCATCAGTGTCAGTGGATAAATTGCTATTAATTTATTGTCTAACTCAAAAGAAAAGTTGATGCAATTACCTCTCATGGGTTATTCTACCATCTGTCTCCCAAGAAGATAAATGGACAACTGGTGAAAATCTGCACACACTTTTACTGTCCCCAGAGAGTCAAGCAATGTATCTTGTTCCACTTCAGGCCCATATATAATAAGGTTAAAAGGAATCTACAGTAAGGTAGACATCAAACAATACCAAAAAAGAGAAAGCAACACAAGAAGTTTGCACTGAAACCACAACTGTAAGAAAATCAGAGTTAAAGTGAAATCCCAGCTCTTCTTCTAACTCACTGTGTGGTCTTTGGGCAAGCCACAAAGCACCATATTTTGAACATCTTACTTGCACTAGTAACTAACTCCTAACAAAGCATGTCTACTTAATGTTGCAGTCCACAAAACTTGCTCTTGAACTATGGGAACAGCCTGAATATGGGTCTGCTTATGTGAGGACAAGATTTGCACTTTGCTCCTGGAGCTCTCTTTTCCTCCACCTATCCATAAAACGCAGACAAAAGCTCCAGCCACTGTGAGAATGGTGTTGCTGGGATTCAGTCTAATTAGTTAACAGTTTGCACAGCTCTTGGAAAATGTAAAGTGCAAAGTAAATGCTATGCAGCTGGAGCAGATGTAGCTTAAACCTAATCTCCCAGCTTTGAATCTACAGACTTTAAAGTAGCTGCAGCATGTGTGTGAAAACAGAATAAAGGACTGTCAGGATCTCCCCTCTAGTAGGACCCAAGCTTTTAGAAAGAAGCACAGCACATGCTATTTTAACTTGTATTTCTGTTTCCCTGCTGTGTTATCAATACAGTGGCCTGCCACAAGCCACAGACATTGCTCAACAAATCTTTGGTGTGCGCACCACATCACCATTATTACATAGTCTAACTCCAGTACATTTCACATACTCCAAATCTTTTCCATACATTTGGCACTGCCATACCTTAGTCCCCTAGATTTTGCTCCACCTTTCTTGTTTGCCTAACATGGTTAATGCTACCCAGCTGTTTGCAGTCAGCTTTAAAAAACTGTAACTAAATTAGTATTCCTGCTGAAGCGTATTCCCTGAGTATATATTCCCTGCATTACTGATGTTCTCCATGCATTTCTTGACATTCAAGTATGGCTTCACTTTTATTTGCAGTGTTATGCTTCAAAACATAGCAGTCATTTGAAAAAAAAATAAGGAGAGATAGGCCTGGAGAACACTTCGGATGCCGACAGTCCCTGAATGCTGGAGAAGTTTACTGGCTGGGTTGGAAATGTGCAAGTAAACCTCATCACTAGTCAGATTCCTTGCTCTACATGCTACAGAGACTACCATTCACACTGAGACCTTCCCCAATGATAAATTAGGGGGATAAGTTCAATGACAATTATTTAATATAGCAATTAAATGTTTCAACTCCAGGGTTGAAATTCTGTCCTGCACAGCATGCACCCTGGCAGTGAATTTAGGCATCTTTAAATGAATCTCGTTTTCCACCTACCCTGAAAAATCTAGGGTGGGGAGACCCTCTGGAGTTAGTTAGTTAGATATTACTGGTGCCCTGAGCTCCAGGACCACACGCTAGGAGAGCTCAGGGTGCAGTCCGTTAGACACTCCCTGCAGTACCTGTTCTGAGGCTTTCTCCCCCACAGAGAATGACCCTCTGGGCCCCTAGGATCTCTTTTCACCTATTATGCAAGGTCTAAGTTTGTCTAAGCTGGGATGTTAGGTTGGGTTGCTGATTCGCAACTTTCAGGATTGGGTTGTAAAGAAAATACATGTTTGGCTTTCTGGTATCAGAATGTGAAAGTGTTAGTTTAAACAAACTCCCAGTATTTGACGTGGCCCTACCTTGGTTTCTAAATCTGCAAAACATAAATCATGTCTTTTATTGTTCAAACTCCTTGCAGTCCTCCTGCCGCTGTAAATACCTGTCATTGTTTGAGTGTGGTTTACAGACTTTTGCTCAACAGGATTATTCACCCCTCCTGTGACTAATGTGAATTTCTTCCTGTTCCTTGTTCCCTATTGTACAAAACAAATCTTCTATTCCATGTTCAAACTCTGAACCTTGGAGAACATGTTTCCCACCTCTCATTGCGCCCTTGGGGGGCAGCAAGGTGAGTCAGCCCCCCGAACCCCTGTTGTTTCCCCTCTCTGAGAAACAACAGCTTAATGAAGCAGCAGGCAGGAGGGAATTAAGAATGCATTGGCACAACACAAACCAGCCCCCAACAAGCTCCTGCTGGCAGACTGCACAGTGGCCTCCAATTCAGCAGGATATTCAAGTGGGGCTAACTAAGGATTTCACTGATGGAGAGAGGAGTCTGTGTGTGCCAAGAGTTCACTGCGTGCTGGAATCATTTGTTCAGTCAAGTTTCAAAGGCATTCTCTGTCATCTGCAGCCTTAAAGGTTTGATTATTAATTTAATGGAGTGGTTGTATTGTGCAAGGAAGTGGAAAAAAACTGGCTTCCACCTTGGCCAGAGGAGTAAAGCCTGAAGCAGCTTTACATGGTTTGTTGTTGCAGTTAGCCCTTGAGAAGCAGAACTGCATCCCTGCTGCTTACTCACCCCAAGAAATGTCAGTGGCAGTCCTGGCATCATCCTTCCTCTGTTTTTTGCCAGTAAGAAATCACTGACTGCAGAACACCTCTTGTTTATCCATTGTTGATCCCAGCACAGCCTGCTCTTACAAGCTGTCAATGGATCTAATACAAGCATCAGGAGCACATAGCACTAAAAGTGCACATTTAGATTTCACATATTTAATTCCAAGTTTTGATTGAGGGTCTTTAAGTGGGGGAAGGACTGGATAATTATATAGTGATGGTGGTGGTGGTGGGGTTAATACTAATTTCATAGTGGGGATACAGTTGGAAAGCGATGGCACTGAAGGAGACCTAATGGACATTAAATTAGATATGAAATTTCCATCTGCTAAAATGGCAAACAGCCTCATGAAAATATGGGATTCATTTACAGACAATTCATGTCACAGGCCAAAAAAAAAAGAGGAAACTTTCTTTCATTAAATGGCAAAGTACCAACAATGGCATAATACCTAGAATGCGACAGTTAGCACTTGATATTATTGTGCTCCAAGTGTTTAGAGAAAATTAACAGAAATAAGAAAGGCTGAAAGAAGTCTATAAAAAGTGTTAAATGACTGTGTGTGTGTGTGTGTGTGTGTGTGTGTGTGTGTGTGTGTGTGTGTGTGTGTTCAGGAAAAGGATGCAGACAATTCATACATCATCCCCAGAGCACAGCTCAGAGACAGTCAAACACAACCAAGGCTGCTTTAAGCTTGTGTGAACTGGACCCACCAAAAAGGACGCATCTCCAATCTGAAAGTGAAATGAATCTGAAGGTGGGGATCTGCCTCCACGAAGCTGAGCAGGAGTAGAGTTAGATGAAAAAATGAAGGCTTCTCAGCAGAAAATATTGAGAAAGTAGAGCGATTTTTTTACAGTGTTTCCAAGAAACTGTATTCCAGCCTCCTTGTATAGAAAAGGAATGCAAAGATTTGCTCTGAAGATAGCGTGCTGAATTTATTGACCTCAAACATTTGATGTGTGCAACTTTAATTTTAAATTTCCAAAATAAATTAAAAAAGGTCAGGAAAGGAATTTATTATCTTTTCTCACTTTTAAACCTAACCCATACTTCAGTTTCTTTCCATGTTTGCCCCTACCATAGTATCATGTCCCTGTACATTTTTCTTCTCCTTTTGTAAATTAATTCACAAACACATAGCGCTCCCTTGTAGGATGTCCAGAATGTCCAACTCTGTCATAAATCCTGTCCTCATTTGACCTAAAGTTTAATGGGTTTAGATATTTAAGTATAATCCAGTATTAGCATGATAGGAGTGGCAATTAGTCTTGTGTTTGAAGGAAGAGTTTATGCTCTGGCCTCTCTCCCTGTGGCAATCCCTCTGGCAAAGAATGGTGGCACAGGGCTATTTCCATTGCAGTATATCCTAGTTTAGAACTCTAACAGAAACCCAAGATAAATGTATTTCTGCTATTATTTTACACTTAAATGGAGACTGTTAAGGCACATGCAAACACAGTGCCAAAGGCTTTTTGAAGGCAAGGACATCTGACTTCAAACTATTTTTGTACCTAGCATTTGAATCCAAAACTGAAGGCTATGACGTGCATTCTGATGAGAATTACACTTCACCTACTAATTATGAAAGCTATCACGGGATATGCTGCTTACTAATAGGAAATAATAAATAACCATATCAATGCAAAACTGTTTCCTGCACTGCTAATTGCACCAGAGAAACTCTTTCCACTTAAAGGAAATGATCTATTCAAACAGCATCAACAGTTCTGGCCTAATTTATACAGTGATTAACTGAGTGGGGTCAGGAAATGAAGTCCCTGCTCCTTGGAGGGAAATGGGTTGTAGAAAGGCTTCTGAGGTGGAATTCTCACACTGTGGGTGACCAGACCTAATGAGCAGGATTTCCTCACAGACCTGGCAGAGGTCAGGAGGAACCTGCAGAAATGCTGAATGGGTTCTGACATTAACATATGGACAGAGAGGAAAAATGAGTTAAAGCAAGTTAATGAATGGGAATCACCATGGAATTAGCATGCAACATCTTTAAAATCCCTGAGAAGAATAAAAGCATTCTGAGGAGATAGTTTAAAAGAAGACGATTCTCTGGATCAAACTTAATTATAGATGAAAACACATAAGGCTGATGGTGCAGCAAAGAACAGAAATTGGCGTAAGTTTTTCTGCTCCAACAAAACTTCCAGAGGCTTGGAGTAGCTGAGCTGTCAAATTCCCGGGGGTTGTAGAGTATGGAAGGAAATGGCCAAGAAGATCTGCCAAAGAATGAATCCATCACTATTGCCCATTCCCCATACTCCCTGTTCTCACATCACAAGTCATTGGAGAATGGCTTGCTGTACATTTTATTTCAGCCAGTTCCCATGTGAGTGGATAAAATGATCTGGTTTTCCAGTGGTGTTTCCAGGTTTTTGAGGAGTTGTACTGAAATCAGGATATTGTCCTGCAGAGTTTGGGAAGGAGGCTGGAAGGAAGAGAATAAAGGGTAAGCTCACGCCAACCAAAAACGTGGGCCCCCAACTCATTAGTTCCTATGTTCCTTCCTCAGTTCATCCAGTCCATCATCCCACTGTGTCTCCCTGTGACACGTGTTCCACATCCCATTTCTTCCAGATCTAAACTTTTTTTCACCCTTCTATTTCTTTCTACCCAGTCTTTTTTCCAGCAAATAGCCACCCTACACAGGCTGAGCAAATGCACTCAAAACGAGTGTCCTCAGAAACACTTCCAGAATTGGCTTCCAAACTCTGATCACCCTCCCAGCTCAGAATTGATGTTGAAAGACTTGCAGAAATGCACACCCTGTGTCTGTTCCCCTGTTCTGTTCTTCATCCTGGTGTGACTTAGGGAAAGTTCTACTAACATCAGCTATGTTAACACTGGTAGAAAAATGACACGGGTGAGTGGAGAATCAGGCCCATCCATTTTCTTCTTTCCAAATGAAATGTTGTAATTTGTTTGCCTTCTTAAAATGAAATGGTCTTTCAAAGGTTCTTTTTTTTTGCCTTTTTTTTTTCACTGGGTATCACTTGGATCTTCCATTAATAATAACAATACCTACAAGAACAAGCTAATTAAAGCACACACTCTCGGGGTTTTTATTTTTGCTCTCAGCATTCACTGTTGAGAGAAATGTGAACAGCAGGAAAATAACCCAAAATATTGCTTCACAAAGATTGATTCAAGTTGCTGCTCACAAGATACTGCACCATATGGAAAATGTAACTGAGTAGCTGACAATTTTGTTTAGTTTAAACAAGGGTAGGTAAGATCTGATAATGCATGGGATCATTTTGGCACAGAGTACAGCTCTCCCAGACCCATTGCATTATGCCTATCATCAAGTTAGTTCATCTAACAGCACAAAGTGGAACACCCTGACCCTTCTTATCCCTGTTAATCACTTTTAAGTAAATAATACCTCTTTGGAGAATAGTGATTCATATGCTGCAACCAAAGATACAGTCAAGCTGTGAACTGGTCTTCCTGCAATGATAGGGAAAGTCAGGGAGCAAAGATAAGGAAGGATTTTGTCAGACTATTATCATTACTTCACTTTTTAATTGCCTGTAGAAGTTTTCTAAAGCAGCAGGACCCCATTGAAGAACACAAGCTTTTCTGCTTTCTTTCAAGACAGCTTCTAAACAGCTGTTCTGTTTCTCTCCCATCGTCACCTATTTAATTTTAAGATAAGGGATCCTTAGGAATCGGTTCCTCTGTGAGCAGCTAGGAAAGGTTATATATCTCTAAAATGTCCCATGCTATTTACTTTAAAAAATGTCACACCAATTCTTGGTTTCCTGAGGCATTGTTACAGCCCCCTGATCATGCAGGGCAGAAACCACAGCAGCTTGCAGTTGAAACATTTACTTTTCTTCATTTCTTTCTGCTTTCTCTTCCCAGGACCCAAGCCTACTCGGTCATGATATGCTTCTACATCACTACAGTCTGCCAATCAGTATGATGAGTCTTCTGTTGAGCTGCTCCTGGTAGGATTTTGGAGGGCTATCAGTCTCTCTCTTGTGATTTTTAAGCTCTTCACTGGGATATGGATGCTCAGGTGTATCTCTAACACACTTTTTAAGCTGGTAGCCATGTTGATTCTTAATGCACCCAAAAGGGGTGTCATGCAGCACTAGTTACTTGCAAAGATTGGTTCTTTCTCAAAGCAGTTTACATATGTTTCCCAGACCTTAAAAAATGCACACTGTTACCCTGCATTAGTAGAGGCGTCCACTCCACAGAGGACAAAACAATGCAGAATTGACAAGGTACCTCGGATTGAGCTGTTTGTGCACTGCGTGACCAAGTAGAGATACCTGCTTAGGTCCTTGGGTCAGGACAAAAGTGCTTGCACACAGCAGTTCCAGGGCTGGTGACCCATATAGCTATATGGCTAAAATTTTGTCCATACAGTGCTTTATAGTAATGCCTGTTCCTGTTGTGGATAAAAAGCCAAGATTTCAACCCACAAAACGTTTAAATCAGTTATCCAAACTACTCAGAAACCCAGGTCAGTTTGTTCCCATAAAGACGGATGATGTGTGCAAAGACAGGTACTTTGCAATGGACAGGTCAGGAAGCTCCACTTTATATGATAGACAGTTAAATTAAAAGTTTAATTTCTCAATCCATTCAAAGGAAACACATCATGTTTCACAAACAGGGACTATATGCTTTTGTCCTCTTACTTGTAAGATCCCATAAGTAAAGATGGTGCTGGAGCAGATCTGGCTGTGCATTTGATTTTGTTTTGATTTGCTCTCTCAGGCTGGAGGAAAGACTGGTGCAGTGTTTGACTTGCCTTCAGAAAGCGCAGATTCAATGCATTGAGAGGTTTAACACATTTGGATGCTTTTATTCAGTTTTTGTCAAAGACTATGTCTAATCAGTCTGCCTAGCAGACAACAAGAGGTCAAGTACCTATCTGCTGTAAATCAACAATACCCCACTGATGCCCACAAAGTCAGTGGAGCTGCACCGGTTTATACCAGCTATCTGGGCTCAGGCTTTGTGCTGGACCATGTAAAGTCTTTTGAGGTGTTTGCAGTTTACTTGAACACATCTTCAACACCTCAGTTAGAGAGCACTGATAATCTCTAGAAGACCTTGAAGTGCTTTATTTCTTGAGAAACTAATGCAGGGAAGAGCGTGCCTTCCGTAAGGTTTGGGAAACATATGTAAACTGGTTTGACAAAGAGCCAGTTCTTTGCAAGTAACTAATGCTGAATGAAAATCTCTGTAAGATGCATTCTTCTCCTATGGAACTTTCCTGGAGATGACCATATTCCTTTTAGTTATCTTTTTACTTGCCATGATAGAGCAGTCCTAAAAGCTTCTCTATTTGTTTTTCTATTTTTTAAATACTCAACTATTTAAAAGGTTTCATCTTCATTCTTATTTTATGTATTTTATTTTAAGCATTCCTCAGGTCTACATGAAGCTTGAAATAGTTATGTTTTTATTTACTATAGAATGGAGGAGGGCAAAACCACGGAAGAATCAAACCTTGCTTTTACTAAGCTGGTGAAATTCTTTCACCATACTTTCACCTATACTGAAAGATTTTGGTAATCCTTAGAAACAGATGAATATTGTGACTTTTTATCCCAATGTGGAGCAAAAATGAGAGATCTAGAAGGACTCCACAACATGATTTTGTCTTGGCATCCTTCCAGCATCCAGAAGAAAATGAAGGAGCTTCACCTATAGCACAACAGACCCCCATGTGACAATTTGTTCACAGCATAGTGGGAAACTGAATCTACTCCTGTGTTAAGTACCATAAGCCACGCAAGTGAAGGATTATAGTCCTGTAACTTCATGCAACCATAGACAAGCACAGAGAAAACTGAGCTTTCTGAACTACAGAATACTTTGTGGTTTTTTAATTCACTTTTATGTAAGCAAAATAGAAAGCACATACTCAGTGCTTTATTGCTTGACACCCTCACCATGCTCAAATAAATTGTTTCAGTATCTTTGGAACAAATTTTCTTTGTGTGCTTGTATCTCCTCACATACAGTCCTCTTCCATTTTTTGGAATTAAATAAAATAATTTCAATCCTTTTATAGAGACATGCAACATTTCACTTCCAAAAAGATGTCATAAATAGTTTAGTGTCAGAGTATGAGCTTAAAACATAACAAAAGAACATGTTTTTGAAGTTTTTGATCTTACTGTGACCTTTGAAACTTGCTGGGTGGTGAATTCATTAAAAAGATGCCAAAATGTAAGCTCAAGGTCTCAAATTTATTTAGTGCTATAGAAACCTTCCATTCCAGGAGGAAATTCATCACTAACTGAATGTGCATATCAAGCACAGCACCAAACTATGGCATGCTAATGGTAATTTCATTTATATCGAATAGCTAACATTAAAACCCTGATTTAATGAAAACAAATTCTGTTTCTTTTTAGGTTCTACATTTTTTTCCAAGCTTTGTTTATGGCAATCAGGTTATGCATTATGTAATTCACATCAGAATTTCCACTGTACACAACCAGTAACATGTGATGCAAATTAAGGGTGAGCAAACCTATTCAGATAACAGACAGGATGAACAAATTTAAACTTCAAATGAGGTGGTGCTCAGAATGTGCTTTCATATTTGGAATGTTCATTCTTTCATTTTCAATCACTTCTATGTTTCTTCATTTGAATAGTCCAGCAAGTACAAGTGAATAAGCATGGCAACACGTGCTTTCTTAGAAGACTCTTTCTGCTTGTCTTTTTCATGACCAATACCATTGATTTTTCAAGTCGTGCCAGTCCCAGTCCACCATCTGTTTCTTCTCTCATTTCACACTTTCTTATCCATTACCTCTGGTTCCATTCATTCAGTCTGCAGACTTTGTTAATTTGCATCATCTTGAGACTCATCAATTTAGGAGTTATACATATTCCTTTGCTTCCTTGCAAAATTCTGAACACTTATTCACCACCCTAAACCCAAATCCCAAACAATAACTTTCATTTATGTTGATTCAAACACGGAAACAAGGACTTCCCCAAACTCTGAAATGTTTAAGAGGACAAATAGAGGGCTCACTAGGTACAAGAAGAACACAAGAAAAAGGGAACCAAAGAAGAGTAGAAAGAATGTAGGCTATAAACTGACCAACTCCTTTCTCGCCCTTTCTTCTCCCCAGAAATAGTGGTGTGAGCAGAGGAAAGGCAGATATCTCCTAGACTATATCCAGTTGTAAATTTACACACAAACACCTACTTCCATCTACCCTAACACCAGGAATTTTGGTCAAATTAAACAGTAGTTGGCAGTGTTAGTGTTCAAGGCTGGGTTGGACAGAGCCTTGGGTGACATGCTTTAGTGCAAGATATCCCTGCCTGTGGCAGGGGGTTGGAATTAGATGACCTTAAGGTCCTTTCCAACCCTAACTATTCTATGATTCTATAATTCTATATGAATTGATCATTTAATTCTTAATTATTTTTTTTTCCACAGCTCTTGGTTGAACCAAGAGTCAGCTGACTCCACGACAGGAATCATTACAGAAGGTTAAACTCTGAGGAACCCTTTGAATACCTAGAACCAAAACCTTCCCTCTGCTTTGAGGGAACACTTCTGCTCCAGGAACCTGATCGGGAAATACTGATCCAAGAATGTTTAATCCTGTCCGCCTGGGAAGAAATACAGCAGTAGAAGCTACTTCTATGTAGCAAACCCAGACAAACAGAGTCAGTGGTCATACAGCTTAAGGTATGATATGGGAATATTCATCATTCATGGGAAGAAAGCATACAGCAAATGCCACAGCTCAGGCTACTGGTACCCCTTGCAGCTTGAATGGGTAACGGGTATCTCCACTATCTCATTTCTCCTTAAATGTGCAGAACAGCACATGCAGTAGTTTCTCCCTTTCCGGGAAGAACTCTTTTCATCCAATTCCAGCTCTATTGATCAGTGGGCCCCAAAGGGACAACATAGAAATTAAACCACATGTGGACAGATGAAACAGGTTAACCTGCTTCAAAGTAGAGCACTTAAGAGCAGTTAGTCAAGTTTGGTGAGGAGGCACATGAGGAACAACTATACTTACAGTCAGGACGGAGCTTGAATGCATTACCTGGGAAACACAAATTTCTTTGTAGAAAATCAAAATCATCCTATCCCAACAGCCAGCATACTCACAGCTGTGCAGCAGTCACGCATTCAGGTGCCCACAACCAAAGGAATCACATAGCACCAGAGCTCTGTGAAAAACTTCACAAGCCTGGACCCCCCCCACAATTTAGCACTTTTGCAATGCAGCAAGATATTTTTCACCATTACCTCAATGTTCTTGTGAAAATTAAAGTCAATTTTTATTTACTGACAAAGAGTGAAGCTTTTTTTTCTAAACAGAAGGACTAAGATTAAGCCCAGGAACACTATAACAGCATAACTGAGTAGGCAGGAACTGCTCTGTCATTCCAGAGGAAATTCTGCTCTTTTGAAAGGAACAAGACTTCAAAACATCCATGAAATACAGATTTAAAAAGCATTCAAATTCAATTACAACATCTTATCTAGATTAAAAAAAAAAAAGATGCATTTTGGTCAAAAGTTGATCACATTTAACTTTTTTGGGTTTTAATACAAGAAACCAACTTTTTCATCAAGAGATGTTTTAGACATCACTGAAAGTCTTTGGGGTTTTGTGTTTTTCATAGCAGACATTTGTACAATTTATGTCTTAATATATTTAGCTTTAAATGCAAACGACATTCCTCTTTGAATGCTTACATTTTTAAAAATCCTGATTAATGTTAACTTCCAAGAGCTGTACCTGTTGAACCTTGGTCAAAAAGTTAATGCATTCAGCCCTACTAGGCTTAGTTTCTCTATTGATGGACTACAACAAAGTACTTTGGCTTATTTTATGTGCTGAGTAGTATATTAATGTTATTTTAAATTAGATGGATCAGCATTTAATTTTTGGTCTTCCCTCACATTTATAAGTTGCATTTTTTAATCATTATCAATTATAGCAACATTCTCACTACCGTAGAATAAGAGAGACAATCCAGCATTATCTCGACTTCTGTAAATTTATAAGCATGTTATTAGGAGTTAAAGCACAATACATTTATGTTTTGTATTATAAATGTAAGTACCTCTTCACATTTGTTACAACAGAATATGACCCAGAATACTGCTTTTTAATTCTAAGGTAAAAAAAAATCAATACATTTCTAAATTATTCTTTTCTACATTTAATCATGTTTTTAGACCTGATTTTAAACCATTTTATTGCTGTGCAGAACCTAGTAACTTGCATTTAAATAAAGACTGTCTTTCAAACCAGCACACATAATCCATCACTTCTCTTGAGGTGATTTGAAAAGTTATCATCTTCACTGTTAAATCTGTGCATTCAGGATAATTATATTATTCATCCTTATTCAGAAAACCAATTTGCCTCTTTTGCATAAGGTGTATTTTCTTGTTGGCAGAAAATGCCATATAAACTCAATTTGTTACTGTGTTTTGTCCTTCTGTCTAGAAGATCCATTGATTTCTGGATGGCAGTTTGTGCAGGACTGACTTTTTTATTCTTTGTTTTCAGGTGGCTGGTGTAAATGGGTTTTGTGCATTCTTTTGGGTTTTGGGGTGTAATACATTTAAAGAAATATTTAAGCAATTCATTAAAAGGAAACGATAAATGCTGCATCTTTGAAAAGGGGGAAGTCTGAATGATATTTCATAACTATTTGTTGAGAACAGTTGGTTTAAATTTCCAAATAACTTTCATTTCAAAGGGACAGTATCAAAACATATGCAAAAAATAAAATTCTAAATAAGGCACAATAAATTATTTCACTGCTTAGGTATTGGATTTCAAAGGGAGAAGAGAGTATGCATGAGGATATTAGACTGGAATATATTGTATCTTTGGGAATTGCTGTCAAATATTGATGAAAACAGAGAGACCGTCAGAGATCAGATAAAAGAAAGAAATTATTACATTTGGAAGAACAATGTGAAATGTGTGGCCAACAGAGATTTCAAATGTAAACTAATAGCAATCCACCGAAGAACAAAGCTGGAGGAAGTCCCACATACTCAATTGCCTTTATAGTCAGTTAGCATACGTAAAAATGTTATGGTGTGTTTTTCCTCGTTTTGAAGCTCACAAAGTACACCATTCAGTAGATCTGACTGTGACACATAGTGTATTGACCAGCATCAACAAGACAGAATGAAAAAATGATAACCACTGGTTTTAGTAATTTTGTCATAACTTGCTCTTATTGTAACACGAACACACTTATTGCCTTCTAGAATTGAAGTGAGTTATGAAATGCAGGAGACTTACTGTTTTTACATGCCACACATACGCTCACAATAAGTGTTGTCTTTCAGATGCTTGTTTGTGTGACTCTCATGGTACTTGGATACACGGCACAGAATTTCTTGGTTTGCAAATTAAGTGACGATCTGAAACCAAAAGCCATGGTAGAAAGGTTTATTAAGATACTGCTTTTCCTGAAGTGGCCCTTCCTTTCCAGAAGTATTTTAAACAGTCTACTCTAAACCACAGATTTACACTAAGGTGACTGCATCAGTGAAGATTTTAAGAACAGGCAAATGAACTTTTCCTAGGCTTACATAAAGATTCATTTACGAAATGTTAAAGTAAGCATAAATAACTACAAAGTCATTAATCATTAAATACGGAAGTAAGGAAGTATAGAGTCCTTCCATTCAGGACAGACATGTGCAGTATTACCAGCTCCCTTACAAGCAAGGTAGTGTTTTCTGTAACAATATAGGGCTGCAGATTTTATGTGATATAAATGCATTTTATGCACAGATTTTTAGATATGTTCAGTTTTATTAAAAAGGACAACGAACTTTGTGTTCTGTGATCAGGCGCTTGTTACATCGCTAGTAAATCTAGAGTAACTCCATGGACTTCAGCGTAGTTATTGTATACATATGTGCTGTAACTGAGATCACAGTGTGGTCTTATATTCGTGTTGGAGAAAGATTACAGCCCACCCTTGATTTAAGCAGCTCTTGGATCTAAATTTGCCTTTTGAAACACTGCATGTGGGCTCTGCGAAGCCAACTATGCTTTAAGATTGCAGATGAGATGGGGTTCTTGGTTCTGTTGCTTTGAGCTTGAATCTGGAGTTTCATTCTCCATCTTTATTGCAGTAAAAAAGTAAAATGAGGATAAAGATATCTCATTACAGAAATCTTCACCATCTTGTTGCCGTACCCTTTTGTGACCACTGGGATGTTTCATTCACATGTGCTTGCAAAGCCCTGCTGAAACTGGGTAAATCCCCAAGGAAACACAAGACAAAGTAAAGACGTGACACCTAAAGGGAAATTCTTTGACTAGCAATGACTGCTGCATTTGGATTAGAAAATGCATGATAACATTACCTGAAAGATACAGCACCAGTGATGCTTGCCATGTGATCTTCAGCACACTTTTATTATAAATGCACAGATATAGCCCTAATGAGTAGAGTGCTTCTCTAGCCATGTTAATCCCTTTAGACGTGAAATACTGGATGTTACGTGCATCTCATAACATGTCCGATCCACATACATATTTCATCTTTTTACCAACAGCATTTTTGCTAGATGAAAAAGAAATCTCCAAAGATTAAGTTCAGGTAACCTGTTAGCCAGCAATACGTGCAAAGCTCAAAGCAAGACACATTTGCTCACTTTTTCCAAAAAGACCCACCAGCAATTAACAATCTTCTGATTTTCATAATCTTGCCCATTTTTTAGGAAGAATAAACACAGAAGATGAAAGAATCTTTCTACTATCCCCCCCCTTCCATAGTTTTATACTTCCAACAGAGGTAATCACAGAGCAGAAGCTCTCAGAGGTGGCTGCTGCCTTGGTTATCTTTTCTGAAGAGCACTATTAAGGAGAGATAGGTCCTTTGAAACAGATTAGACTGTTTTGCTTTGGTTTCACACCTAGGAAAAACCAAAGAAATGGCATAGATCTGTAAAGAAGTGACTTGCTTGTTTCTTAATCAAAATGAAATTGCAGTAAGGCGTATCAATATCTATCATATATCTGGTAATGGTGATCTGTCAGAAAGCCTTTAAACAATGATAAACCATCAGATGATCTTTGCTTTTACTGTGTCAGGTCCCCTCTATTTATAGCCAGTGCTGCACATTTGCAAGTCAATGTTCTCCTGTCTTGTGTATCAGCATCTTAAAAAAATTGTTTAGTCTCCAAAACCAAAATCATGATGTTGCCATTCTCTAACTAGGACCCAGTTAGGGATAATTGCACCAGAGTTAGATGTAATTGGGCAAATTGTTGATTGCTAACATACAGCAACCACACAAGTACTGTCTTGGGGGATTACTTTGATGAACAAAGCTGAACATTTGAAAAACAAAAGCTGAACATTTGGGGAAAAAGAGAGGAGTCATAAATGCAGCCCACAGGAATTGCAGATAAATGGAAGTGCACTGGAAATGCACTTGACGGCTGCAAGTGTGCATTTTTCTTATTATTAAGAGTACCATTCGCTCTGGAGAGCTGTTTGCTGCATCTGACGACATAACAGGAACTTGGATTTTAGAGAAAACATCACTTCTGATAGCCCTATGTGTTGACCCTTGAACTGAAAAAGAGTACTATGATTCCCAGCAGCAGAATTATATAAACCCAAGCTAAGAGACAGTGCCATGATCCAAAGGGAAAATGGTAACATCCCAACCTTTAACTTTCTCCACGGGCTACTGCAAGTACCTTTTATGAGAGAGGATGAACATGGAGAAAAGAGTAGGCCCTGTGAAGTTACTATACAGGGCAACTTTAGCTAGCCTTGGATTTACTCTGTAAATCACTGCTTTAATAAAGTTTATTCTGTTTACCAAGTTTGGACTCCTCTCAAGTTTCAGCCTCACATGAAGTATCTCAAATTCAACATTTAAATGCAATTAAAGCTATGACACAAATATACTACACTAATGCCAACAGGTTTTACTGGAAGGTGTAGAGTTCCCTGTTTTAAGACTCTGATGTTTTCTTGGTTTGCATTGTGTTTATAAAGTTATTTTGTTATTTTTTAAAATTTAATTTAGTATTTAATTAATGTGACAGTGGGCAGAAAAAAATTAAAATCTGCTATTGAAGCTTATAAAATACCTAGATTTCACTGGAGAGGCTGGTGATGTGATCATTTACTGATTTCACTCAGGCTGCATGCATGTAACTAAAAGCAGAATTTGACAATCTGTCCCTTGCAGTGAGAATGTGCAGACATACCAAATGCCATAAATGTTCCCAGCTGGAACTAAGACCTATACTTTTCTCACAGGGACAACACATAGATTGGGAAGTTTGTCCTTAGTTCAGAGCTGGGTGGCCTAATTCCTTCTGGTTTAGGTTTCAGACCAAAATGAATGTGTACATCTGGGTTGTAAGTGCTGAGAAATTTTGGCTTATAGTCGAAAAGATTACAACAAGCCCAGTGTTAGTGGTATAGGAGGAGCTGACAGCCTTGTGTGCTCCAACTGAGAGATTGCTGGGCCTTTCCTAAGAAAAAAGACTTTCAGCAGGCAGCCTTGGCAGCAAAGAAGAGTAGATTACTACAGTCCTGAGATGTACTGGGAACGGGCAAAGTTGATGGCCATCTGCAAAGTGAAAATTTGCTGAGTTTGTGTAATACTGCAAAGCTGATTTTCCTTACAGCTACACTGCTGGCCAGCGAGCCCCCTTTGCCCATCCAGTACTATGGGTGACCTTCCATACTCCCCTTGGAGGAAACAGCAGCAATGCAGTTTCAGCCAAGAGATGGAGGGACTGGAAGGTGTGGCAAAGAAGAGTAGCAAGAAAAAAGATTCCAAGCATTGCTAGTTGCTGTTTGGTGAATATTGGTTTGGAATAAGCTCAGGTTTATGCACACTTGGAGAACCTGTGTATTATCTCCACTCCATGTACTATGGATGGTTGAGGTCTTATTCTGGCAAAACAAGGAATTCTGAATCTCTTTTAAAAGTCAGAAAACGTTAGAAAAATGTCAGTGACTTTCCTGCCACACAGGGAGGCATTAGATCTGCTCCTGACACCCAGCAGGAAAATAGAGCCTGAGTATTTGTTATACTTCCTTCCTCAGCCACCTCTAACTAGGAGGGCTTTATTCTACCTTCAATATCATGGATCACAGAGAGCATGTCTCTTCATATTGGATCTGAAAATTTGAGCATTTCAGGGTCCAGAAAGTCATCCTTGTCCCTGAAGAACATAATATCCAGTAATAAGCCAGTCCAAGATGGGGATGAAGTAGCAGCTGCAGACTGTGCCACTCATGGTTCAGATACAGTAGTTTCTGCTGCTTCTTGTTTTGAGCTCAGATTTTGCCTGAAGAGGATAGAGCTTTTTGCATAGCAGAGGCAGAGGCTGCACTATTCCTATTTTGAGGACATTAGACAAGAATAATATGTGGTCTCTCACAACTCTTCGGTATGATTGCACATTATCCCCTGTTGAGTCAGATTGCGCAGTTTGGCCACTGTCTCTGAATTGCAGAGATTACCAACAAAAACACAACTTGCTGTAGAGGTTGCTTGATAAGATTTTGTTTACACACTAGGAGCAGTTTCTTGGAATCTTTAAATTAAATTACTCTTCCACCAACAGCTAAGCTCTAGTGCTAGTCAGTCATTAACTCTGACAGCCGTAAATTTAGCACAAATAGAAAATGCCATTAACTTTAAGTAATTTACATAATAATTACATTACCCAAATGAGTATTTCTTCCAAAAGGAGGTCACAAATGCATTTCTGACTCTTTATTGTTCGCAGTAAATTGCTCAGTCTGCACGCAATAATATTGGAAGAGATTTGCAAAGCATTATTAAAAAGATACTAGTGTCAAAAGACTGTTCCATAAAAACACATGCACTAAAACCTTCAGCATTAATTGAATCATGCTTGTGTTTTGGCAATGCTGGAAACCTGGCTCAGTCATAGCTCTTGTGATTCATTAGTGCTAATTAATGCTTTTTCCAGGCTAGTAACAAACTAAAGAGAGACTGTTTGTCTCTACTGATCATTCCACAGTTACAGTAATGGTTTGATTTATGTATCAGCCACTTAATGCCATGTTTCATTCATTTCTAAACAAGTTTCAAAGGGGCTGGGGGTGCTTATGTGAAAGTTAAGACAAGCAAACTAACAGAAATGTTTCCTATGAGTACTGCTAAGCAGCAGTACTGTGTTTCCTGGGGCTTCCCATCCAAAACAGCTCTGCCCCTTCTTCCCCAAGGCAGAAACAATGCCAGCATCATCCCATCAGGACTTTTGCCCTCTCTTCCCCATCCCCGGAAGGCTCATAAGCGCCATCAACCTCACCTGCTTATCCACTACCAATTCCCCCAAGCCCTTCACAATTTCATCCAGGCAGTTCAACCTGAGGGCACAACCCTATCTCCAAACCTACGCTGCCAGCCTGAACTTCTGTATTATTCTTGCTCTCAGCTCTACTGGGTAGATTTTGCATCCAATATTTTGCTCTCTCTACAGGCACAAAACCATGTGTGCCAGCAGTAGCATAAAAAGTGTAAATGTTGCAAAAATATGTTACCATTTCCTCTCACTCTGCTGCCCGGTTTAGAAATTTGGCTGGAGGCATTTGCTGCAGTTTGGAATTTTCTTTTAATATCATTTTTCTGTAACTGTTTTCTTTTACATTTTTGAAACATTTTTAGTGCTCAGGAAATGTCTTAGAAGGGGAGCCTGGAAACAGAAGGACTTTACTTATCCATAGATCAAGAATAGGGTGAGCAGTGCCCTTTGCTTCTAATGAGCTTCAGTCGTTGGATGAAGTGATCTCGGTGGCTGAGAAAATATTTCAAGCTCTATGCACATTCAGTTCTTGGCCACTTTTGGCTGAGCAGTGACAATTCAAGTGTTGTGTATCTCTTTCCATTAAGTACAAGGCTGACATCACCAATGCGTTTCCCATATGACAGCAAAGAGTTTCCAGATGGAAACAACTTTCTAAAAGCTGTTGACTGGCCATGAACTATTGTAGTGACACAGAGGTCTCTGCACATCTGAGTCAGAAAAAAATAACAATTATACAGATAGCAATAGCAATTTATAATGATATTAACCACATTAAAATACCTGGCTCAGCACGTATGTGAGGGGGGGAAGAAGAAATGTCACATTAGTTTTATAGAGTCTGAACACAATCAGCTGTAGGATGAAACAGATTCCCTTTGACAGAAGCAGTAAACCATGGTGGCCTTGTGAGAAAGGCAGAGTGCATTTACATTTAGAAAATGACTTGTGCTATCTATCCTTTAGATATGTTAGTGATGAAAATACCAGTTCCTAATACATTAGGTGAATATGTGGGCTATTAATTAAATATTATTCTTCCAAAACCCAAATTACTATATATTACAACTGTAAGGCATTTGAATGAGATAAAGATTAAAATACAACTAGGAGAACAAATAGGAGGAATTAGAGCTCTCTGTGCAGTTACAGGGGCTGCAGCCTCACTGGAGTCACGGAGATGTGGTGGAATAGCTCAAATAACTGTAATGCTGCAATGGACCCATACAGGCTTTTCAGGAACGGAGAGATGTCACCTTGTATGTGACAGATAAGCAGGAAAGCATGGAGCTCTGCCCAGGGAGGGATGACAAGACAGCTGAGGGTTTATGGGTAAGGATTAGAGGACAGATCAATGTGGGCAACGCTGTGGTGAATGTCAGCTAAAGATTGCCTGACAAGGAAGAAGCAGATGTGGCCGTCTTCACACAACTGGAAGAAACTTCATGTTGCAGGCCCTGGTCCTCATGGGCAGTTCAAGCACTGTGGTATCTGTTGGAGGGACACCACAGTGGGGCACAAGCAATACAGGAGGTATTTGGAGGGCACTGATGACAGGCTCCTGACACAGGTGACCAAGGAGCAGAGAAGGGGAAGAGCTCAGCTGAACAGCAGACTTACAAATTGGACTAATATGTCAGGGATGTGAAGGGCAGTGGCAGGCTTCACAAAGGGCACAAAGGAAGATCTGGGGAGCTACAGGCTGATCAGCCTGCACCTGGGGAAAAACAACCCTGTAGGTGTTTTCCAACATCAGCCAACCTTTGGTTTTGTGATTCTGTGTTATCTGACTAGTCAGAATAAAAAACACCTCTTCATTACACCATTACAGGGGACAAAAATCTTCCAGTGATCACTACTTTAGGAGATCTTGTATTTTAATAACTTTGAGCACTACCATGCAGGTATTTTTTTTACAAGTGGACCCATCTTAAAACAAGACAGTAGACTATTTTTCATTGTGAGTGCACTGTAATCTTACGGTTTTACTTGATATGATTATCTATTCACATTAGAGAAATTATTTGCATTAGATTTAGGACTATTTTATAAGTCTATCCAGCTGAGCTGTTTCTGGAATTAATGATGAATTGGAGGGCTCTCTACTTGGGAAAGTGTCACATTTTGGAAGCAACTTAAGTCAACATCCCAAAGACTGAGATCATGAAACAGTTCCGAACACTTTCTCAACAGTATTGCTGCTAAACCTGCAGAGCATGAAAAATGCAGTTTCCAATAATTATGCATTTGCCTCAGTAGAATCCCTTCTTTGACTTCAGCTGGCTGTACTTTTTCTGATTCTTCAATCACCCTCAGTTTATAAGCTGCCATTCCATATAAATCAATGCATTTGCACTGTTACAAAACTGGTTTGAGAGCAGATCCTGATGCAGAAGTCTCCTAAATTGTGCTTTCCTGTGCAGCATCAACTAGCTGTTGCACCTCACTGTAAAAGCTTTCAGTTGGGTATATGGGGCATTGGTACATTGAACTATAACCAAGTTCTGAAGATAAGTATGCATATTCAGACATGTGGTCACTGAAATTATTCCAGATTTATACTACTGAAACTTAGATCAAAACCAGTAACTTCTACACAGTAACTTTTACATGTTTGCTCAAGGCTTTCAAGGAACTTTGAAAAATGGCCAGTTGTAACACAGCTACTAGGAACTGTTTGTATGGTATTGCTCTTTCAAGCTTAAGCTAAATGCAGCAGAAAATGAGAATGCAATGCAGACCACTTGCTTTGTGAGAGTCGTTGAACATATTTACAGTAAATATGTCACTAGCACCATGATAGTGTTCAGAGGGGACGTACAAGAACTGTAACTTGCCTATTAGGACATTGCAGGGTTAAAAAGAGGGAACGTGCTCACTGTACTAACCTTAGGAAACTGATAGCTCAGTATGTAATTTTCATGCCAGCTTCAAGGTTGGTCTAAAAGCTCAAAGCTTGCAGCATTGTTTTTGTTTGCAAAATAGCATGCAGAACTAGACAACTGAGCTAAAGATTATTTTTCATAGTCATAAATCTAAAGCTGATTTTCACAGCAAAAAAAGTATTACTGGCATATATTTAGACTGTGCATGACCTTGTTGAATCAACTTGGCATTCTCAAGAACAACAAAATAAAACCAGATGACAGATTCTTGTTTTCAGGTGCTACAGATGCATCTCACAGCATATGAAGAAGAATAATTGCAGTGGGTATGAGGGAACACATCTCATCCCCCATGGGCTTTAGATGGCATTTGCATAAGGCTTTACATATCACTGAAATCTTTCAGGTAAGTCTTGAATGGAGCATTCTGCACAGACGTGAGTCTCATTATGAATCCATGGCAGAACAGACTGTCTAATTAGGAAATAGAATGTCCTCACACAAGCAGAATCTCCTGAGGGGGTATATACAGTACAGCTAATTTTCTGAGCTTTTCTGGAATTGCTACAACATGAACCCCTCAGAGAAACTTTTGCAATAAAGGTTTTTATGTGGTCTTCCCACCATGTACAGTGGGGACATCCATGGAAAAATCTAGTCCCAGCTCTTTGTGCCTCTCATTCTTCCGCACTTTTGTTTGGATACTAATAGGCAACAAAGCCTTATTACTGGTCTCTGTGATGGAAGCATCTGAGCTTGGATATGGGAAAATGAAATGCTGTTGGTCAGGAAGCAGAATTAGAGTTGCTGTTGTTTTCCTGCAGTTTCCACTAGTATTTCATACAGATATGGAATGTATGTGGCTGTTCCCAATCCCAGAGCCTGCCTAGCCATATGTCTGTTTACCAGGGACATCCTAAGTTACATGGAAAGGTTACTGCAGACTTTTGGGAATATGACTGGAGAATGCCCCCTTACATTGCTAGGAGGATCCCGTTGTTCTAGCCCTGCTGCAGAGGCCAGAGCTATCCAAACCATGGACTTTGCTGCCTGGGATGGCATCTGCAACATGCTCCCTCCTTCCTCCATCCAAAACTTTACATAGCAGTAACGAGAAGGGTGAAAAAAAGCACTGTAAATGCACATAACCACCTCTCTGAATCTGTCTCCTCTTAACTGGGTTAGAAATTGGCAACATCAGTCTTTTGTGTGTGTATGTCTTGAAAGACTATAACAATATAGACACAAATGTTGGAGGAAGCGGAAGAAAGGGAAGAGGAACATTACCTGCTGAAAGAATAATCGACTGTTTTCACATGCAGAAAACATTATTTCACAATCTTGAATGTAATCATAACACTTTGTTCTGTAATACATCATCAAAATAGAAGTGTATCTGCAAACAAGCACTTTTCCCTCTCTAATTGCATCATCTGTTGGCTACCTAATGCTGCCTGTAAAGTAAATGGCTCATTTTCTTTTCCCTTTGCATCCAGACTGATGTTTTTATTAACCAAAGTTCACACTTGATTAATGCTCCCCTGCCATCATTACCACAAAACTGACACTTAGCCCAACCGTGAACAAGACATTGGCTGCAGTTCCCTTATCATTAGAGCGAATTTCGTTAATATCTCATGTCAATGTGGTGTATATGACTAGACAACTAGGACAGAAGCAGAATTTTCATGTTTCACTTCAACACATTGTATTCTGGGAGCTGACGTTTTGGCACACCACCACACGGGCTGCAGCTCAGCAAAAGTATCATTTGCTTTGCGAGAATCTTGTGTACAAGTCGTTAATTGAAAGTTCTTGCTCTGCAGTTGGTCGGACTGAATGAAATGTAAACATATGGTCCTGACACTTTGACTGGGACTAATGGAGCAAGAAAGCAGGTTTTTAAGGTTTTGCTAGACAAAGACTTGAATATATTGATGATATTCCAGATATTCGGTTCAGCAGGGTCATGACAAAAAAGAATCCCATTCAGAATATATTAATATTTATTTAATATTAAATCCCATTAAGAATCCCAAATAAGAATTTATTAATTATTAAATTAATAACTTACTTTTTTTTACAAAATCAAAGCTGAAACAGAGCTTTCAGTTTATTTTTTTTATTTCTTTGTTTTGTTTTCCTCTTTATCACAGGAACGGGAGCACAGGTTGGGGCTGAGGAATGTGGTTTTATGTTATTCCCAACACGATCAGACTGGATGTGTGAGAACACTTGGACCTCCTAGGGCTCAGTTTTGTAGTGGGCTGATTCTTAACCAGTTGTTCTGCCAGGTTTTCTTCTGGGCTTTGCCCTTCCCTCAGAATAATTATGCCTGATTCATACTACAGGCTGTAAGACAGGAACTGGCCTCTTATTTCCAGTGTGGTTGTACCAGGGTGTATTTGACCCATGAGTCAAATATACCTGAAGTGTAACCATTACCACAGAGATGAAGCTTACATCCCCCAACACCAGGACTGGCCCAGATGAAAAAGGTGTGGAAGGAGTAAAGCTGGTGCTGTGCCAAGCTCCCCTTGTCATGCCTTTAAAGCCCCGGTATCCCTGGAGATGTAGGCTTTGTGGATCTGTGAAGTCTAACCCTAACCTTAAACCTAACATAAGCTGCCACCATAGAGATGAAGCCTATATCACCCAGCACCATGGCTAGGGCATTTGGGAAAGTTGTGGAAGAAGCAATGTTGGTGCTGTGCCAAGCTCCACATGGCATGTCTTTTGCAGCCCCAGTGTCCCCGGAGTTGTACACTTTGTGTGTCTCTGAACCCTAACCCTAACTGCAACCCTAATTTAACTGCCACCATAGAGATGAGGCCTACGTCCTCCAGCACCATGGCTGGCCCAGTTGTAAAAGGTGTGGTGGGAATGTTAGTGCTGTGCCAAGCTCCACTTGGCATGCCTTATATAACCCCAGTGTCCCTGGAGCTGTAGGGTTTGTGGATCTCTGAACGCTAACCCTAAACCTAACCCTAATATAATCTGCCACCACAGAGATGAGGCATAAATCCCCAGCACCATGGCTGGCCAAGTTGAAAAAGGTGGAGAAGGAGTAATGTTGGTGGTGAGCAAAGCGTCCCTTGGTGTGCCTTTTACAGCCCCAGTGCCCCTGGAGCCGTGGGCTTTGTGGATCTCTGAATGCTAATCCTGACCCTATATTAGGCCACTACCATGGAGATAAGAGCTACATCATCTAATCATGGAATCATTAGGGTTGGAAAGGACCTTAAGATTATCCAGTTCCAACCCCCCTGCCATAGGCAGGGACACCTACCACTAAACCATGCCACCCAAGGCTATGTCCAACCCGGCCTTGAACACCACCAGCAAGAGAGCATTCACAGCTTCCCTGGGCAACCCATTCCAGTGCCTCACCACCCTTACAGGAAAGAATTTCTTCCTCATGTCCAATCTAAACTTCCCCTGTTTAAGTTTGAACCCATTACCCCTTGTCTTATCACTAGAGTCCCTCATGAAGAGTCCCTCCCCAGCATCCCTATAGGCCCCCTCCAGATACTGGAAGGCTGCTAGGAGGTCTCCACACAGTCTTCTCTTCTCCAGGATGAACAGACCCAAGTGTTTCAGCCTATCTTCATACAGGAGGTGCTCCAGTCCCTGATCATCCTCGTGGCCCTCCTCTGGATTTGTCCAATAGTTCCATGTCCTTTTTATGTTGAGGACACCAGAACTGCACACAATACTCCAAGCGAGGTCTCACGAGAGCAGAGCAGAGGGGCAGGATCACCTCCCTCGACCTGCTGGTCACGTTCCTTTTGATGCAACACAGGATACTGTTGGCTTTCTGGGTTGCAAGTGCACACTGCTGCCTCATGTTCATCTTTTCAACAACCAACCCCCCAAGTCCTTCTCCGCAGGGCTGCTCTGAATCTCTTCCCTGCCCAACCTGTAGCTGTGCCTGGGATTGCTCTCACCCAGGTGTAGGACCTTGCACTTGTGTCGTGGTTTAAGCCCCTCAGTAACTCACGCATGGTTAAACTTCACCAGGTTGGCATCAGCCCACCTCATAAGTGTGTCAAAGTCCCTCTGGATGGCATTCCTTCCATCCAATGTATCAACCGAACCACACAGCTTGGTGTCATTGGCAAACTTGCTGAGGGCGCACTCAATCCCACTGTCCATGTCACCAACAAAGATGTTGAAGAAGACCGGTTCCAACACTGATCCCTGAGGAACACCACTTGTTACTGGTCTCCAGCTGGACATTGAGCCATTGACCACAATCCTCTGCGTGCGGCCATCCAGCCAGTTCTTTATCCACTGAGTGGTCCACCTATCAAATTGATGTCTCTCCAACTTAGAGACAAGGATGTTGCATGGGACAGTGTGGAACGCTTTGCACAAGTCCAGGTAGACGACATCAACTGCTCTACCCCTGTCCATCAGTTCTGTAGCCCCATCATAGAAATCCACCAGATTGGTCAGGCAGGATTTCCCCTTAGTGAAGCCATGCTGGCTCTCACCAACCACCTTGTTGTTTTTCATGTGCCTCAGCATGCCTTCCAGGAGAATCCACTCCAAGATTTTGCCAGACACAGAGGCGAGGTTGACTGGTCTGTAGTTCCCCGGCTCATCCATTTTCCCCTTCTTGAAAATGGGGGTTATATTTCCCTTTTTCCAGTCATCGGGAACTTCACCTGACTGCCATGATATTTGAAATATGATGGACAGTGGCTTATCGACTTCATTTGCCAGCTCCTTCAGGACCCACGGATGGAGTTCATCAGGTCCCATGGACTTGTATATGTTCAGGTTCTTAAGATGGTCTTGAACCAGATCCTCTCCTACTGTAAGTCTAAGGTCTTCATCCTCACATACCTAGCACCATTATTGGGCCATTTGGGAAAGTAGTGGAAGAAGCAATGTTGGTGCTGTGCCAAGCTCCCCTTGACATGTCTTTTGAGTCCCCAGTGTCCCTGGAGCTGCAGGCTTTCTGGATCTCTGAACGGTAAACCTCAGATTAACCCTAATATAAGCCTCTGAAGTGAAGGCTTCAACATGCATCACCCTGCACAGTTGCTGCCCGGATGAAAAATTGTGGAAGCAGTAATCTTGTTGCTGCACCAAGCTTCCCTTGGATTGCTTTTTGCATCCCAGTGCCCCTGGAGATGTTTTTTGTGGATCTCTGAACCCTAACCCTAACCCTAACCTGTGACTGTGTCCTCCTGAACTTTGTGTTATGAACCTTGGCCTTTGACTTCTGACCTTTGACCTATGGCATATAGCTTCTGAACCTTGATGTCTGACCTTTGGCCTTTGATGTACAGCCTCTGACTTTTGACCATTGGGCTTTGCTCCTTTACCTTTGCTTTGTGGCCCTTGAACTTTGATCTATGATCCTTGACCTATAACCCTTGACCTGTATATGGTTATGGGCATTTTTTCCTATGTAGTAGGTTTGGGACGCTGAAATTTGTGTAGATTTGATTGTAAAATCATTGATGTCTTGGTTTGTGCATAGTTGTAGTGGCATATGTACATGTTCTGTGTTTTAACAGTGTATGTGGTATGGGTTAGTGGTGTGTTGTAATTGTCAACATGGTGGTTTGGGTTTTTTTGTTTGTTTTATTGTTGTCAGGATGCTGTTTGGTTAAGAGGCAGGTGGAACGGCCTTGTTGGATGTGTCCAGGTTGAGTATGGACCACATTTTATTCTTGTATTCAAAAACATAAAAACAAACAAACAAACAAAAAGGGTGGGAAAAAAGGCTAATTTGTATATATAATTGATTAATTAGTATATTTTATTGTTTATTTAGTCGTTGGAAAAATAGTGGGGCTGTATGTATCATTTTTTGTTGTCTGGAGGTGGATGGTTGTGGTTAGCGTGTATGAGTGATTACTTAGGTGTTTGCATTATTGTAATTATGGTTAGTGTATTTTGGCAGGGGGAGGTTGGGGATTGGGATGAATCTTTGTTGGGAGGGTCTTGCACAGTGTGTCACTGGGTAGTGGGGGGGGGCAAGTAGAGGGGTGGGTCTTTGTGGGGAGGGTCATGGGGTGTACGAATCTGAGTAGTGGGGTCAACCTTAAAAGGTCAACCCTAACTCTAACCCTAAATTAAGCCACTACCAGTGAGCTGAGGTAGCTCAGCATCCCCCAGCACCATGGCTGACCCAGATGAAAAAGGTGTGGAAGCAGTAATGTTTGTGATGAACCAAGCTCCCCTTGGCATGCCTTTTACAGCCCCAGTATTCCTGGAGACATAGGCTTTATGGATCTCTGAACACTAACCCTAAAGCTAATCCTAATATAATCCACCACTGTGGAGAGGAGGTCTACATTCCCCAGTACCATGTCTGGGCCATTTGGGAAAGGTGTGGAAGAAGTAATGTTGGTGCTGTGCCAAGCTCCACTTGCATGCCTTTTGCCACCCCAGTGTCCACAGAGCTGTTGGCTTTGTAGATCTCTGAATGCTAACCCTAAACCTAACCGTAATATAATCCACCACCATAGAGATGAGGCCTACATCCCTAGCACCGTGAATGTGCCATTTGGGAAAGTCATAGAAGAAGCAATATACGTGTGTTGCCAAGCTCCTCTTGGCATGCTTTTTACATCCCCAGCGTCCCTGGAGCTGTAGGTTTTGTGGATCTCTTAACGCTAACCCTAAGCCTCATGCTACTGTCAGCCGCCATCTCAGCCAGCATCAGCTATGCATGCAAGCTCTTGGGTGGTTTTCTCAATTAAAACCATGCTACTAGCTTCCAGCATTTTTTCCCTCACAAATTGATTGCTGAAAAACGCACACAGCTCCGGATGGCAGAAGTTACAGAAGAATATTTGAAACATCATAAACAGGGGGAAAAAAAAGAAGTGAATGCTACATTTAAAGCTCTGCTTTCTGCTATGGCTTATTCTTATTAATACAGTGATTCCCTAGATAAACTGCAAGGCAACTGGCTGTCTTCCAAAGTATTGCCATCTACGTGTAGCCCTTATGATTGGATATCTCACATATATATAGCACTAATGGCACTATGTATTAATTCAGCCATACAGGTATGCCTTTCACTTGAAATCTGATTTTATCCTCACTCTCATAAACCAGATGGTATCTTATTCGTAGTAGGACTTGTGGGGTCACAGAACTTTTGGCAGTAGAGGCTTAAGCTGTGAGCCCAGCCTGTTTTGGAGATCAAAGGGGGAATATAGCATGAACATCTTCAGAGCCTGGTGAACAGACCTCCTTTTCTTTGCAAGAATGAACCTCAAATGAGGTCAGATTCACACTGGTGCAGCTGACAGGTCCATTTGCATTACAGAACTTAAAGAAAGACAGAAAGGAGACAAACACAAGCTCAAAATGAAGAATGGGTCTTGTCTTACACAACTGCTAGTAGACCTTACTTTGATTATAATATGTCAGTTACTTTCAGCTTTCTTACAGAGAGTTTGGCATATACCATCTCATGGATGAGAGCTCTGTCAGCTTTCTAAGGGAAGCATGACAAGAGAGTCCTATACTTGCAACTTTCCAAATTCAGAGCTCTACATATAGCATTGCAAAGTCAGGACTTTGAGTTGTTTGTACCCTCTGTCAGAGGCTTAAAGAGGCATTGAAAAAGCTGAGATTGCCCCAGCAAGCCTTGCCTTTGAAAATCCTTCACTAAAGGAGAGTTTCCAATTAGTAAGGTGTTTCCACATCCAGCTCTTCCTGTCACTGCCTCACATTGTGGTGAAGGGCAGTGAGCAACAGTGATGGGATAGCACAGTGAGCAGTGCCCCATCAATCCTCCAGCTAGTACAGTCATGAAGAGTGACTGTACATTCATCACATCCAACTTGCCCACCTAAATTTTAGGCATACAGTTTAACTTAGCCCTCGCCCATCTGGTCTATGCACCCCAGTTAACTCTATCTTAAGGTGGATTTGTGAGGGTGCCTACTTCTCTCCAGTGACTCCAGACAGAGTCTGAATGAGCATCGCTGAAGTCAGATGAGACAGACCCACCTCTTAAGGATCATGATTCACTGACATGATTCAGAGCAACTCCTCAGAGATTTCAGGGAAAAGAGTTACTACAATCTGACAATGTGCATGTCTCACAATTAACTCCTGGCGCACTCAACTGAACCAGCACAGTGACACTGGATGAACGTGACCCTGCTTATCCTACTTCATACAGCCTTCAGAGTGCCTGCCCACTTGCCCACCAACAAAGAGTAAGAGATTATACCCACACAGCATTGGTGATTTCACTTACTGAAGATACTATCCAGCCTCTGATGCTTAACCTCAGAGAAAGCATGATAAATTAAATAAAATCAAATAAGCCCCATCTGTGATGAGTTACAGCTGCAACACTAACTTGAGCTCTGCTCAAACACTAGTCTTCTTATTGTCACTGAAAGGTATTTAAACACTCGACACAAAGGTTTACAAATTAAATCTCTGTAATGCTTTAAATCCTTTCATTTAGTCTCTAACACTCTATAGCTTTTCCTATATATTCCATTAATAATATTTTAAAATAGATTTTAGTTGCAGCAACTGATAAATCCTCCTGAGAGTTCATTAATTAGTGGTAAGATAAATTGCTTCATTCTTTTTCCATTTTATTAAAATAAAATTTATTAATTCACTCAGTATTTATTTTCCTTTTTTTTTCCCCTTTCTTGTTTCCTTAATTCACCTTTTTTTCTGAGTCAAATTAACATGCAATTTTTGCTAATGCAGTAGAAAAATCAACCACCTTCCTTCCTTCTTTCTCTCTCTCCCTTTCTAAATATCAAAGCCAATTAATTTTAATTTCTCTCATTGGGAAATGAAGGATGTTCCTGGGCAGTTTAGAATTGATCCTGTGAAGGATTTCCAAGTAACAAAAACATCTTTAGAACCAAAGCACCCTCCCACTGGCTTTAGAATTCAGGGTGACAGTCAGCAAAACACTACTTTGTCCTTTTTGGGGTTTTTTTGCTATCTACATTTCAATCAATTCTTTTCTCTCTCCATTATCTGTGTGGTCTGAGAAATGTCAGCAGACCTCTGTATTACACTGTACATGGAAAGTCTGCAAGTTTTCCAAAACTACCGTAATTAAAGCACAGGAGAATTTAATTTGATCCCTACCAGAAACTACAATGATTTAGGGATCTTCTATTT
Organism: Myiopsitta monachus; assembly: GCA_017639245.1. NCBI lineage: Eukaryota > Metazoa > Chordata > Aves > Psittaciformes > Psittacidae > Myiopsitta > Myiopsitta monachus. Next base: position 55,569,374 of record CM029925.1, read on the forward strand.
TCTTAAACTGCAAATCAGTAATAATTAGTGATGGGATTTAGTTTTGACTTCTGGTTTTCTGATGGCCTACATAAGTGGGTTGGTAAATCAGACTCCCAGGACTCACTCTAGCAGACATATATTTCTTGGGTTAGTTCTATAGGTCTCTGAAAAGTATAGCACAGCATTTAGGTCACTAGATTTAAAAGAAAAAAAAAACCAAACAAAATCATACTCTGTTTGGTGACCATCAGAACAGGGTCCTGGAAAACTGATAGTCTTTTGGCTTAATGCTCCTATGGCATAATTTCTATAGTGTGATTAGTGTGATTTATATCAGGACTGTAACAGAATGGGTATCCCTCTTTGTCATCATCCACGAAGGCTTCCTGCCCATCCCCTAGTTACTGGTTTCCACTCCTATATCCCAGGGGAAAATCTTTGTCTGCAATGTTTCTGTGGTCTGTTTTCAGCTGAGGAAAGGAAAATTTTTGGTGAATAGGCAAAAATTGATGGTTTTAACTATTATTTTTATCTCTTACCTACTTGACTATGCAGGACAACTGACAAGTCTGATTTTGACCTGTTGTCTTGGGTGTCTGCACTGTTGCCCTCTGTTGCCCAGGATCAATAGAGCTCTATGATGGACCCTCCCAGGGAAGACCAGCTCACCCTCTGGAAGGCACTTGGGTGGTGCAGGAACAGCAGGTTCCTTCTGCATCTCAAAATGAGATGACACACATGATTGTCAGTAAGGACAGTAGTCAGGCTTTGAAGATGTGCAGAACGTGGAAAACAAAGAAAAGAGCAGATGCTCTATAGTGAGAATGATTTTCACAAACAGAGATTCAGCGGGGAATGAGCCAGACAGAATAGACTTAGTGATTTTACAGTCTAGTAGGGCACTATTAGCATTCCTTTGGCAAAGAAGATTGATTTTCTTGTGTATGATAAACTACCAAGCATGGAGTTAAAAGCTGGTGCTATGTTATGCAACTATTCCTCAAGTCCCTTTATAAAAGTCACTTGGTACATTGTTTAAAGTCATTGTAAGTAGTCACTAGAAAACATTAGTTACACTGCTTTCATCAATAATGAAAGTACCTGTTTATAGTGATGTATTCATGCAAACAGACTGTAGCATAAATAAATATCACCATTCTGCACTTAACATCACAGTGGAAGTGAAATAAGGCAAAACCCGATGCATAAAATCTTTATTGGATCTCAGGAGGAAGAGAACAGCTACTTTTTCATTGAAATGTCCATTGCTCTATGCTGTCAACACTAGTTCTCCAATGCAGAGCAGTTTTCCTAATTACCCACAGGAGAGGAATATAGTGCTACAGAAAACATTTGATAACTAGATGTAACCTATTTCTTCTGCATAGAAGTTTTAACTGTTTGCTCATAGTTGTCACACTGTTCTTGAAGTATTATTTTCTTTTCATTTCTTATTAGGGAGGTTAAAATGAACTCCACTTTTTGTGCTTCCATATGAAGTCTTTGGCCTCCTTGTCTGAGCAATGAGTGCAGGAACTTCTGTCTTCCATGTCCTGCTCTTCCCAGTCCCCTTCCCATGCAGTCACTAGGAAATGATGCAAGGCAAAGGGGACAAGGATCCAGACTCCTCTTCTATCCGTTCTGCTCTCTGATGGGATATGATTTGTTTCATCGCATCAATATTGAGGTACAGCCCAAGGTCCACTGAAATAAGCACTCTTCCTTCTGATTTAAACCCCCATAGAAAAGCAAGTGCTGTCCCAGTCCCAGAGGTTTCCATTAGGCACATCATAAAAACAAAGGAGAGAGGGAGAATGACCTTCTGTGGTCTCCTACCTCTTGCACAAGTCTTCATAATGGCTGATGTAACGAAGTTCTCAGAAACCCCTTTAAAAAAAAAAAGGGGGAGAGAGAGGACTGTAAAAATACTAAGACCATAAATGCTAAGACTGCAAGCTTTAAAACTGGCTTATGCACAGGAAACAGAAGGCGTTAGTAAGAGTGAAGAGTTCAGTATAGGGAGAGGTAGCAAGACCTGCTCTCAGACTTCAGTATGCCATGAATATGAATGGTGAATTTGTTTTCTTCAACGGTAATTGGTCTGATTCTCAGATGTTATAATGATCACAGCTCCAAAATGAAGAATCAAAGGTTGAACAGATGTTTGAATCAAATCAATTCTACAGTAAATTCAATTCCCACCAACTTTAGCAAAAATACAAAATGCTGAGAAAATGACATTCTGACTTGGATTTTTTGTCCCAAATAGAAGTTTACCACTCTTTATGTGCCTCTAAGATACCTATTCTTTATATAAAGGTCATGAACATAACATGCCTCCAATCCAGCAGTAGAGTGTTTCCAGAGATATCAGGAAGGTTTGAAAATGTCATACCAGAATGTTGCGACTTTGTTTAAGTAAAAGCTGTCAAAATCATATTTTCAAATCCAATATTTCATAATAAAGCAAAACTGTACAGAACACTGGCCCCTGCTGTAACAGTTAAAAGCTGGAGGCATAATTACATAGTCATTTCTCTAATAGGGCAGATTTTACATCTAGGATTAAAACTATTTAAAAATCTATATTCATAAATATATTACAATATATTTAATATATATTTAAAATAAATTTTCAAAAAGGTGGGTTTGAATTATAAAAAATGTACAGTTTTATATTGCCCTCTTAGTACAGAATTTTATTGCTTGGTAAAAACAGTGAAACACCTCATGTGTCACTGGAGGCTCTTTTATACAGTTCTTTTCTATACAGCAGTGATGCATTAAAGCATATTGAAAAAAAAATTAAATTGATTCTTGGAAACTGACTTTTTCTGTTTGTTTTAAGTGTACAAAGTTGAATAGAGGAGCTTGCAGCTTCTCTTGCCTCTGCTGGTTTTGATGCTCTCAGTGCTCCAGGAAGTATCACCTACCTGCTAGAGTAACTGAGATGTTACTCTTTCTGGAACACAAGGTTCTCACTTCAAGCTTTCATATCAGAGGGAGAAACAATCCTTTATATTTTTCTATCAATATTTCACCCTAGGCCCTAAATGAAAGAAAATGAAGTCTCCTTTCTTACTTGGTCTGTTTGAGATCTTTCACTTAGTCCTCTAAAACCATTCAGAGGTGTGTGCTCACACGTATTGTGCATGGGGGATTTGTTTCCAGATATCTTGTAGTCTATGTTTATCACCTTCTTTTATTTTCCCACAGTTGTAGTACCCCAATGTACTAAGGAAAAAGTTTTCCTGATGCCAGAAAATAGTTTTTCATGGTTTTCTTGCCATGGATACTTTCCTAGATGAGTCAATTTCCACCTAGTCATCTAAGTGAGAAGAGACAAGCCTTTTCCTTGCTGAGGGCCAAGAAGACCTTTCGTGCACCTTTCACAGGCCACACATTAACACACAGATTAGTGTTATTCTATAATCCTGGAGGAAAAAAATATATAGCTTCAAATCTTATAAAATAAAGTTGCAGGGTATTGCTGCCAATAGGTTCCCACATCTACACATGACCTCCCTTGCACAGCAGACTCCCATATTTATACACCTCCCTGAAAAACAACTCTTGAATGCTTTATTAAGGGAAATATCACATATACAGCATTCCAGCCCTGGAAAATGTCATGGGGAATGTCTCTGAAAGTCTGTAAAAAGTGTAGCTCATCTCTGACTGGGTGCTCATTTAGTTTAAGAAGGTACCTGCTGAAACAAGAGGATTGCATGCATTTTCCTCTGCCAGTTTTACACTGATGCATTCCACTAGCGAAAGGCTGAATAGCATTACTCATGGACTTCTGTGACTGGATGCCAGTTTTAACCTCCCACAAAGGTGTATGTGTAAGCTACATCAGCCAAGGGTGTGTGAAATCCCCCTGGAGCTGGGCATTTCGTGTTGGCAGTCTGCAGGTCTTATAACAGATGGGATGAACAGGCAGCATCCCACCCTGTGGTCATCCCAGCATCCACCACCCATGCACACCATTAGATCTGAAGCACATCTTAGGTAAAACTCATACTTGCAGAGGAAGCTCTGGAGAAATTACATCTGTATCTTCTCTGAGCCCACACTAGGAAGAGTTTGCACGATTGGGTGCGGCTCCTCAAAGCTGTGCTCTGGACAGCTAACCCTTCCTCTCCCCGCTACATCTCATCCATGGACTCGTGCTCTTCTCACTCACGCATCTGAAGTTTTCTTTATATCAGAGAAGTTCTCCCATACTACATGAAACACCTTTGATCTCTTGCAGTATTTGTTGAGAAGGATAGATTGGATCTATTCTTCAGATCCATCCATGTACAGAAAGGTCATGATAGGCACATGAAAACATAACTAAAACATAAACCTATATTCATTTAGAGTAGAGCTCAAGGCTTTTCTATTGCAGATTTTAGGACTTCATACTTGCATGCTGTCAGTTAATGAAACTATTGCACGAATTTGTGAAAGGCCTCACATAACAGGTTGTGTCACTACTTGGGGGTATGAAATGCTTTGGGCTCCCCAGAATATGTCCTCACTTTCTGCCTGGAAATGTTCTCTGGGCAGTAAAAGACAATTTTTCACATTTGTCTGGATAAGTTAGCCCAGCGAAAAGGCAGCTCTCTGGCTGCCAGATATACAGCAGCCCAAGGCAAGTGTATGCACAGATCATCAGATGGATGTATTGCTTCAAGTAGAAAGTCACACAGACCCCAAATGAATTATTTATGTTGTGTATCTGGATCACTTCTCTGTTGGGAAAACTGGGACAGAAATGTTGGAGCCCTATTCCTGAAAGTCCTTGGGTTTGCCTTATATTGTAATGCAGAAGTGATATACTATACTTTTCTTCTTATATTTTTCTTCTTTCTTTTCTTCATTCTTTTTCTTGTGCCTGGTTTCTATGTTGTCAGCATCTCCTTTCTGCTTGAAACTCTCAGGCTCATCGCTCCTTCCTGCAACAAGCGTTTGATGCTGGTCTGATGATTAGTCTTAGATTTAAGAGACCTCAACAGTGGGAAAATCCCAGCCCACGTGTTGGGAAGTAAGAGGGTTCTGGTAGTACATTGCTGCTGGGATAGGTCCTAAAGCATCACCTAATCAACTCCATTTTTGGCTGTCTGAACAGCCTAAAGTTGCTGGGAACCAGGCCAGTGGCTGAACCACTGAAAGCTGAGGGGTGGATCAGCAGCACATGCTCCTGACCCCTCCATTGAATTAAAAGCAGTTCAGATGTTGATCCATACTCTGTGTGTCTATAGAGACAGATAGAGCCGGACAGTGGAATTTATGAATCTAGATCTCTGTAAGAGTTGTATGTTTTATATATCCACATAAAGCAGTTGAACTGGTTTTGATCACAAGCTCACCAGTAAGCAGCTGGCTAAGCATATTGAAGTGGTGGCTCAGGGGGCACGTAAAAGGAGACAAACGCAAAAAGATGTGATGTCAAAACCATGGTTTTATGCTTTACTGTGACCATTATTTCACCCAGCAGAGTGAAGGAAAGTGCCTGTTGTCATACTGGCTTGCAACTGCTGTTAACACACTGGTGTTATCATCCTGTCCTACACAGTTCAGTTATGTTCTCACTGCTCTGGGCTTTTTCCAGTGAAAAACAGTAAGTGCTTTTTTTGCTTCAGAGCAATAGAGAGCAACAGAATCTACCCGGCTTTGTTATCAGATGATTTCCCTGAAGCTGTAGATCAGCCTCCCATATTTTCTGTGTGCACCAGGAGCTACATGAGCTAACCTCTGTCAAGCAGCAAATTCTGGGACATTTTTTCCACTTTTGCAAACATTAGACTGTTTAAGTGAATCAAGTACTTAACATGGCATGATGAGGAGGAACCCTGGGGAAAAACTAGTGAGCTCATAGTCCAAAACTGATGCAGTCATAGTACTCAAAGAAAAAAGGAAGAAAAAAGCACTCAAATTTTCCACTATGATAAAACCAGAAGCAAGAGGCAGAATAGGTACGTTTTGACATCCATTGTTCAGTGTCACTAGAGTGTTATTTTTTTTATAGCAGAACAGTGGTTAATTCATAGCTCTTGGGATATTTTTTTTCAAGCATAAATCACTGTAAGGGTGTTTTTTTCCCTCCTATATCAATAAGTGGTTTGAAAAAATCTGCAGGGAGAAATAAACCATACAAGCTGGCAAGTAGTTTTAGTGGCATTTAAAACAACTGTGGTAGTTATAAACAGTAAACAAAACATAGTAACCAATTTAAACACTAGAGATTGTTGTATCATAGGAGCATAAATCATTAACTTAATCATTTCAGCAGCAGTGACTCAAACACAAAATTAATCCAACAGTACCCCCTGTGGCAACAATGAAGTACTGTATTTCTTACCGAAAACAACTGACACAATTTGTGGCTGCAGCTTGGAAATCCTCTGAAGTCAGCCTTTGGAAGAGAGAGCTCCAAGCAGCTTTAGCATGAAGCACTTTTATGAGGAATTATATTCCAGACATATTTTCATAAACACAAACCAGAGCCTATGAGGAATGGAGATGAGGTTAGAGGCATTTAGAGAAGAGATGCACACATAAATGTGATGGAGACCACTGCTGCGATTCAGACAGTTCTGTGTTTTTAGACAACATTACTGGTAGTTCCTGTAGAACTTAGAGGCACACCAGTGTTATGAAGTGATTGAAACACAGAAGGGTCTGAAGATGCAGCGTTCACCCTGGCTAAACTCCTATTACGGTAGCACTGAAGGGTTCAGTTCCAAGTATCCCAGCTGGCCATTTACGAAATACTGAAGCATATCTGAAATGAAACTGCACTCTCCTCCCCTCAGCCAAATCCATCCTACATCTCTTCCTGCTGCCTGGAAATGAAGCTTAGAGTGACTAGGCTTCTCTCTAGGCATTAGTCACAGGTTGAAAGTTGGGTGGCTGAATCTTAGCTTTAAGACTCTTTAATTTTCCAAGAAAAATGCAAAACTTCTTAGGATACATGAATTCTTCTCAGCCAAAATGTCTTTTAATCACCACCTGCAGATTTTGATAGCTTTTCAAAGAGATGATAAAGCCAAAACACTGCAGTCAGAGTTGTCACCTTCATTTATTTCTCTGCTATTTTATTTCTCTGCTTTTTCATTATTTCTCTATTAGTCCTTCCAGTAGAGTATTTTGGGGATGGGAACAAATCATGTATTTCTGATGTCAGATGATTCTATAGGGGTGGGTGGGGGTGGGGTGGGGGAATATGAGATAATACCTCACTTTAGAAGTGCCTTTTAATTATCACAGAATTCTTGTTCCAGACCTCTACAGATGGATTTCTATCTACAGAAATATGTAGAAATTTAGTCTTGACTTTGGTCAAAGCTCGAGTAGAAAAAGTAGTAAATATCACATGAAATTTTCAGATGGAAGAAACAGACAATATTGGTCCCTGTTTGCCTTTCCAATAGCTGATGAAATTTTTCTGCTATTTTTAGCTCAAATAGAAATCACATATAAGAATAGGGTTTATTTTTGATACATTTAAAATGTTAAAAAATGAAAAAGAGAAAAAAAAACCACATTTAAATAGGAACAGGCAATCAAATGCTATTACAACAGGAATCAGACAGAAGCTCTGATCTCCTTTCCTACATTTTTAACACGTCCTAGTGTAAGCGTTGCCTCCTTCCCTTTACTTCAGCACTTATGAATCCTATATTAGGAGACTTGTACAGCATGAAATAAGGACACAACTAGCACCCCAGTGAAGTTATAACCTAACCATAAAACAAGAAATTAAAACTTTAATTCATGGTGCAGGGATGCCTTTCACTTCCACATGTACAATAACAGTCCTTCAGTAAATACTTGAGTATACTGGGTTTCCTCATAGAAATCACCTGAGTCAAACCTATCTCCCTCAGCTGTTCCTTTGTGATTCTTCAGGGTGGTAATCTGTAATTTCAGCCTAGTTCCCTTTTTAACATGTGCCATGACATACATTAATGCTCACAAGAAATATTAAGTCCTGCCCCATATCCAGGGGCAGACACAGACTGAAAAGTAAGGGACCAATTGCAAACATTACTGCTTGTGAATCCAGATTATTGACTCAGGCCTATATATCACATATAATGTGTACTCTAGCAAATAAAGGTGATGAAAGGAATTTGCGGAAATGACAGGCTACAGTGCGTGAACTGCAGAACTTCCCTCCAATTTCTAAGATACAATCTTAAGAAAGTAATTTCACAAAGAATCATTATGTGCAATAGTTTTAAGAGTATTACCTTGTCCTCTTGTCTGAAAGCTGTGAAGCAACATGAAGTCTCTTTTCTCAGTGTATCAGGGAAGAAAGAGAAGAGAAGACGTAGTGAAATGCTGCTACTGCTGGTAAGTAATTTGGATAATTTATCTGAGTAACCAGGGACTGAGTCAAGCCTCAGCTATCTGAAAGCTTTCCTCCTGGGACAGCCTTCTGAGAATTACAATACAAAACAAGGGAAAAAGAAGAGATTCAGGATGGACACTGCAAAGCTTGAAAGAGACATTTCTGTCAGGATGACAGGCAATGGAAAAGCTGAGTTTCCAAACCTGTGGCAAAGTCATCTCATAGGCAGGTGGCATAACTGCACTGAGCCCAGACACCAGAGGGTTAACTGTCATGGGCAAGTGCCAAAGACAAACAAGACCCAGGACTCATACAAACAAGCCCAGATGATTGTTAAGAGCTCGAGTCTCCTATTAAAAGTAGCAGACAATATTCTATACATATTTACAGGAAAATAAACATGGAAGGGGTGCTTTGGCATTTTGGATAGCTTTAAGATGGTGATCTTAACACACTAAGAGGTAACAGATCAGAATCCTTCATCCTTAACGCTCCAGAGTTCAGATCACCTTCCTGGGTGATCATTCAGATTTGTATCCATTTACTGCTGCTTACAGAGTAACCAGCTGCTGTGTACATTACTAGTTGTCTCTAAATCCAAACTGTATGTTAATTATGGAAATGAGACATGCCAAGCTTTGAAAGGGATGAATCCTGTTCATACACAAACACCTACCCACCGTGTCTAGCAATAACATACACAAAAAATATCAAGTACCTTCCTTAGTCTGAGTTCTTTTCCTTTCAGATGTTCCCTAGTGTTTGCTTTATTCCTGAAACAGAGTTAGCCAACAAAATCCTGACAATGGCCAATTATCATTGCTGTGTAGCCAAACTGAGGATTAATAACACATTGAGCCAAAAGAGGAAGCTTAAGAAGGTTTCAGGTATAAGACACTGATATAAATCTTCGTACAGAGAAGGATTCTGCATAACTCCCTAGGAAAAAACCCACCACTAAGAAGATTTTTGAAGAAGACTGAAAACTAAATAGACAGCCTGGACAATTCCTCAACTTTAGCTACTAGTAAAAAGTTGCTTAAGACGACGAGGTGGTTTGTGGAGCTTTGGTCTTGACAGTACATCTTGGGTACTTGTTTTTAAGCTGAGACTATTGGAATAACAGGTTATCTGCAAAATCATAATACTGACCAAAACTCCAGCTGTGACCCCTTTGGAAGACTATGGGAGAAATGAAAGCTGCACAAGTGAGTGTTCCACTATGGCAAACACCTTGGCCTCCTGGAATATGTGGGATTTTTCATCAGGGGAAGGCTATCCTTTTGTCACAACAGAAGTAGGTCGCTATTTACTTACAGGCATATGTTAAAAATGCTGTATGCTAAATATGCTAAGAACTTTCTTGAGCTCACAGGTTTATAACGCATTGTAAAATAAAGACTTCCATTCAAAATGTAGGCTAATGTCAACCACAGAAAACTAAGGAGTCCTTGTTTTGCTGTACATAGGCAGCAAACATCTCCCAACTCTGTGTCTAGTTTAATACACATCCTTGCAAGAAAATAATTAGGTTGTTAAGTGTGAGTCAAATGTCACTTATATTCATGACTAGTGCATGTCTCTGTGATGAAGAAATGCTGACTACATGAGTTGAACCTCTTAACTACATTTTCAGCCAAAACTGCAAAAAGTTACTTAATATGTGTGAACAACATAAACTGTAAACTTAACTAAAGAGTGAAATTTGGTCCTGAAATACATCCTTTTAGGTCCCAGAGATTATTAAATCAGCAAATAAGCTCTATCATTAATCTCACTTGAATGAAGTGGTTTATTTGTCTCCAAGTATTTGTGACAAACAATGGAATAATGTAATAAGCAGAGTTGTAGGTTTCCAGCTGACACAGTAAAGATATGGTAGAGCGCACATTGCTGCTCATCAGCTCCTATCAAGAAACATCAAATATCTTTAGAAAAAAGATTTGTTTTGGAAACATTGTGGGAAATATTTACCAAAATGGAAAGCTAAATGAGGCAAAACCACGAAGCTGGTATGAGACAAGATGAAATATACTTTCATTTATCCAGATCATTATAAACTCCCACAGATCATGTTAATTTACCTTTAGAAATTCACAAATGTCCTTGATGTGCCACAGTATTTAGTCACTACGATACTGTAAAGTCTGGGAAACAAGCCACTGCTTTGTAAGCACCCTTCTGAAAGCACACCCATGTTTCTCTTGAAAACTCACCCACGTTGATATCTCATTGCAAAGTAGTTTTCACAATCTTCTCAATCCCCTTCATTTTTCACCTAAGCTGAAAACTCTACTTGATGATAACTCTGCTGGGGAACTATTAGGAAGGACTTTTGCAAGCACTTCATCTTGGCTGCCAAAACCATAATTCTGATCATGTGAAAACACAGTTCACCATTCAGAAGGGTTAAACCAATCCTGATTGCAATTAATATGCTGTCATTATTTTGGTACAAGAACATTCTGTTGCAATGTGACCCTCTTATGCACATCAACCCATCAGCTATATTGGGTTGCTTTTACTGTAACTCCAAACATCTCGCTAAAATTCAGCCAACCCAAATTATGTCTCTATAACTAGTAAAAATTGCTGGTTTAACGGCATACAAAAAACTCCAAATCCCATGTATACTTAAAGAGATAAAGGTAAATGTGATGCCAGCATGATAGTTAGAAGTGAAAGAACATTAGCTTGCCAAAATTACCTTACGAGGAGCCTTATACTTTATATTTTAAAACATATGAGCTTGCTGTCTTTCCTTCCTATTCTTACAGCTTATAACCAAAATTCTGGGATGGCAGCATCATGAGGTGTATTGTAAAGGATACATACGTACAGAAATCCAGTGTTTGAACTCTGTCTCTGCCACTCCCTTATAAAAGGGAGATCATAGAAGAGCCAGGCTCTTCTCAAGGCTTATAGCAAGAGGAAAAGTGGCTACAGTCACAGGTCATAGGATATAAAATAGGAAGAAAAATCACAGTGAAGGTAGTGTAGCACTGCGAGTGTCCACCGGTACAAAAGTGGACGCTTCCAGTGTTGTGAGAGGAACCCATTCATGATTCACCAGCAGAGATTCTGATCTGTGGGGCCTGATTTTCTCAGAGGGAGTCAACATCAGCTGTTTCCACTGACATCTGTAATACATGTCAACTCTTATAACTCTGAGAAAATTAAAGGTAGGCCACTGAAGATTCGAGGACCAGATTTTCAAAGCTCCTCTATGGAAGGCACTGAACATTGAAGATAACTGTAGGACACATCTCTCTGTTTAGTTACCCTAAAATTATTGCTAAAACACCAGAGAAAATGAAGCCCTCATTGGTTTACATCTCTCTTTTGGCAGTTACGCAAGTCAGATCTCTTCTGCTATCCCACAGAGCTAAATGCAGCACTGTGTTTTTTTTCCAGGTCAAGTAGTTTCATGCACTGGAAATTTAACTTTGAAGAAATAATATGAGGAAAAAAAGAAAGATAATCTTAAATCTACCAAGTTTAAAGGAAAGAGAAAAAAAGCACAGTTCACATGATTAACTGTCATAAGCACAGTACATACCATCAGAGGTGCCAAAGCCTGACTTAAAAGGTTTTAAATGTTTCAAGCTGTGCAAGCATGCGTTTATTCAAACAGGCAGAACTGATTATGATGATCACAGGCAAAACCTTAGTTAAACAGAGGATGTGCAATTTTTGTAAATCGTTATACAGAGATTACTAACTATTGAAATAAATGTCTTGTGTGTTTATTAGGATTAGGGTCTTTTTTCTCCCCTCTGTATCTCTGGAAAGAGTAAGGAATGTTGCAGGTGATGCAGACAATTTTTGTCATCGACACAGGACAGGCAAAAAGCCTGGAGAAAACCAAACTTTATCAAGTGTTCTTTAGATTTCAGAAAGCTTGGTAAATTTTGAGGTAGTATTCATTTCTGAAGACCTCTGTTAAATGGATAAAGTTAAAATGCCACAAAACTCCTCTTTTTTTAGATATATATATATATATTTACCCCTTTATTACAGAAAATGCATACAATCTGGTCATACCATGAAGCTGAATGAACATCTGTTCCTCACTGTGTCAGGAGCTGTACACACTCCTGTGCTCTCAACATTTTAGATGAATGAATGGAAAGAAGCATAGGAAATGTTGAAAGTAGGGATAAGGTCATGAAATCCACATTATATTTTATTGTTCATGATTCTAACCCTGAACAAAAACTTACTCAGCTGAGCTATATATATTTCTCAAAAACAACTTATTTAAATTGGCACAGATCACTGTTTGGACACTCCTAAATCTTATTTAACTTGCACAAGAGACTGAATTGACAAAAAGGTATGAAGCAAGCTAAGAGTTTAAAAAGAGGTTTATAAGGGGTCAGTTTTGTCAATTTGAAACTAAAACTGGCATCCCTTTAAGACTGTAAAAGTGAGTACTATTGTAGCCACACTGGCCCTTCAAAACAAGTTAATGCTCACAAGCCCACTTCTGAAACACCATCTTCACTCACCAGCAGACATAAAAACATACGGAGGTGGGCAAAGAAAACATCTTAAGATAGAAAACCACTTTACGTAGAATATGATGGGAGTTTACAACCTCAGTTTAGGTAAGAAATAGTTCCCCTCCTCGCAGGCAGCCTCCTCCATATGGCCAAATCTGTATCAAATTCAGGAACAACACTGTGAACTTCAACCTGCCAAAAAAACAAATGGTCAATATAACTTGATTTTTTTTCTCAGAGGTCTTGTTTTATTGTCTTATCATTTGCTCTTCCAGACGGAGACACCTGAAAAAGGTCTGATTTTCAGCAAACCATGAGTATCTGCCCTCCTTTTTAAAATGCTGCAGCCATCATCCTTCTGGATGACAATGCAGAGCTCAGGTTGTGATTCACAGAACTGTCTCTTGTTAGGATGTACTATGCTTAAGCCCACTTAATAAGGAGGTGTTTAAAAATTATTCTCATTAATGTATGTTTAATATTCTCCTGGCTGGAATTGCTGGCCTGTTAAAGTTCAAGCACCTTGAATAAATGGGAATTATTTGTTCCATTTTTTGGACTATGTGCAAATTTGATCTCTTCAGGGTGACAAAACATCCTGACTCCTATGCCTGGCTCTTCGTCAGTTTTTCCATTCTTCCATTTCATGATATCTTGTGTGAAATAGGATCTTTAACAAGAAATAAAAGATCGAGCTGGGTTTTTTCTGTACATATAATGAACTAATGCACCAGTTTGCCTGTATCTCACCTCCTCTCTAAACACAAACACTTCCATCAATCTATACTTTCTCATACGTGTACTCTTTACAAAAGGTACCAATTTCTGCATGTGTTATTCAGAAGAATAATATGCAACCTATAGTGTATTGAAGTTGTCATTCTACAGTATCCTTAAATTTGTAATGGAAAAAGCCAGATCCAAAGGGAAATGTAAGAGGCTGATTAATACCAGAAAAAGAATAAATAAGATTGGAAACAGAGTGGATGCCTGAAAATCTTACTTGTTTCTACCTAGGGTCACTAATTTAATTTTCTCCTACTGTCCATGTGGTTTTTGATTTTTAATTTCCAGGAATTCCTGACTGTTTACTCTACAGTGAACCAATGAGATTCCGAGGCCATGGTTATGATGTGGGAAATGTCTCAGTAGTATGTGTTCTTTGTTAAAAGTTGCTGAGGAGCTGCCTTGGTGTAATTGAATAAACACTAACTATCCCACTTTTAAAAGGCAGTGTAATCTACCCATCAATTAAAGCCAAATGTCTGCTTAATGGTTAAGACACTGCTATGTGTCATCCTCCTGACATTCAGCAAAGCTGTGTCCCACAAGTGCCTTGAAATCAAATTGCCGGCGTTAGAAAAATATCTTCAAAAAGATGTGTGAAGGCAGATGGCTTGTTTATATACCATTTTAATAAGAACAATGTTTTTCTAATAAAATCCTGTGTGATTCATCCAACATGTAAAGCGCAACAAAGGAAAACAAGGAGTGGGCCATATGCACACACACGCCAGGTTCTGATTATGCAAAGGGCTCCATCCCCTACCCCAAGCCTGGCCGGCACTGCGCTCCCTCGCTCTTTCCCACCCCAACACCCATGGTGCCTGGATCAGGGTGAGAAGCTGGTAAGATGATGGCCACCCTGCTCAGTTCTCCCCTTGTCACATCCCCCCCTGCTTCTAACAGAATCTTAACATTAAATATAGATGTAATTGTGAAAGAAATAACAGAGGTGCTGCCACTGGCACTTGGTAGATGTCTGTCCTTGTTCAAGGTCCAACCTCACTTGTCCTTTCTTGCCTCCTCCCATTGTTAATATTCCTCCCAGTGCTTCACAGATGTTTTCTTATCATGCTACTGAGTGGTTATTTTTCAAGTGGCTTCTCAGAGCAGATGTTCCACAGGCACGTGCTCTTCAGCCTTCTGTTGACATTATTTTTCTATAAAAGAAGTGTTACTGCCACGCTGCTTTTAAAAACAAGGAAAAATAAACCCAGGACTTCAAATAAACAAATGAAGCATTGTTTATTTGTTTAAATACCTGCCAGTAATATTACAAGACAACCTTGTCAGGTTGGATGCTGTAGTTATTATTGCATGTTTCACAAAGTAGCTTTTTCAAAATATTTCTTGCTCGGAAAGCTCTAGTCCCTGTCTAGTTGAAGGACAACTCATTTAACACTTAGCAATAAAAGCTACATAAGACATAAAATGTGGCACACTCATGTTTACTCTTTAGATATACACTATTTCACCACCATATTTTGATTTTCTCCTTTAACAGAAAAGTCCCAGAATAAAATATGCATCATTTGGGTTTCTGCCAGCAGGTGAGTTAAATCACACCCAGAGAATCCTGCCTGTGCTCCCCCAACCAAGTTCATACACTGGGCCACGGTCTTTTGTTCACTTAGTCCTAGCATCTTTCTATTCCACTTTTAATATAGTGTTTCATTCCAGCTACTAATGCAGTTATATCCACTTTCTGCAGTTGTGTTGTTTTTCACAGGGTGTTTGGAGGCGCTGCATGTACACTCAGCTAGTTCTCAGGTCAACACTTCAAACTCATTGCAGAGAAGTATCATTGGAGGCTGGATTTCAAAGAGAAATGTGCAGCAAAGCAGCCATGTGGAAATAAAACTGAGTTGGAGGCACTATCTGGGAGGAGAAAATAAATTTTACATGAGTTTGGGAGCTACAACCAGTGGCCAGGTTTCCCCCAGCGAG
Organism: Myiopsitta monachus; assembly: GCA_017639245.1. NCBI lineage: Eukaryota > Metazoa > Chordata > Aves > Psittaciformes > Psittacidae > Myiopsitta > Myiopsitta monachus. Next base: position 55,584,935 of record CM029925.1, read on the forward strand.
TATTAAACTGGAATTGCTCCATGAATTAGAACTTTCACAGGAGCTGTGCCAGTGAAAACCAGCTGAAGAGCTAGCCCACAGCCCACAGCTTTTGGCTTTGACCAAACTGCACATCACACTACATGCTCTTGATGTGGAAGCATGGCCTTGAAGAATAAGCACAAGAGCAGAAAATCTTGATTCAAGCTACCTCATGCCTCTGCTCCAGTTGGCCTTTCCATACAACCAGCTCATTAAACAATACTTTAAGTGCCTGATTCATCCTCTTTTATGCCAGTGAAATTGTTGGATCCAAATCAGCATAAAGCTGGAGCCACACAGGGCTTAATTAAGCCCATGGATTTTGAAAGGGTTGATTAACTGATGCTTTTTTCAGATCTTGTTAGTATTAAGCACCAAATATGTTCTTCTTGCAGAGACTTTTTAACTTCCAGAAGCCTAGGACCTGGGGCTGGAGAAGAGCGGCAGTGTGACAGTGACAGGTAATCAGGGAATAGGTTTTGATATAGTCTACACACCAGGTAACTTTCTGTATCTTTCTGAGACTTCTGCTCTGAAAGGCAGCTTCATCTTGCAGTCACCAGTTTAGGAAAAACAAATCCAGCTTCTTCTTTTTACAGTTTCTCCCTCCTTAGATTAACATCTTTCTCACTGTCCTACATACCACCAAAACATCTGGGGTGCTGGTCTGTGCCAGAACTTACACTGAATTGTCCAATTGGTCGGATGTCTCCAAGGATAGAACAAACACTTCATATCAGATATCTCTCTTTTTCCCACTTTTTTTGCTACACTAAGAAAATAGTGCAATGGTTTAAAAAGAACCCCAAAAACACAAACAAAACCATCCCAAAACACAGCAGTGGGACACACACACACACACACACAAGCAGTTTGGAAGCCAAGGTGAGGAGAGAAAGAATGAAAAGGCTAAGTACAGTTGTGTGCGTGCATACATGCATTTACTCACACAAATAAAACCACTATATATATAACATGCTCTCAAAATATGTAAGATGGGCAAGAAATCTCAAGGGTGAGCACAGTATATTAGCAGAAAGCAGAAGAGAAATGAAGTAGCTGACTGAAAAGAGTGGAAAGTACTTGTGATTGGATTTCTACTAACTGTGGGAAATCTACTAAGGGAAAAGTGGGAAATGTTTAAGTAACTGTTGGAAAGAGTGCAGTTGAAATTCTTCCCACTTCAATCTAAACAGGGAAAAGTGTAACATAGGCCATTGTGGTTAGGTAAGGAATGAAATGCAAAGAGTTTTACAAGCAGAGAGCTGAAAGCTTTAAAAAAAGATAAACAAATCTGGTGCAGAAGATTTGGAGGCACTGTATGTAAAAATAAGCAGAAGTAAGTTAAAGGACCAAATTAAAGGAGCAAATGGAATTACTGAACACTAAACTACATAAATATTTCAACTGACAACAATGGGCTCTTCAGACATATTCACATTAACAGAAAAATATAACGGTGGTCTTCTAAAACTGCACCAAAAAAAATGAGAAACAGGGACAAAGGAAGTAGTCTAATAATAGCATAGAGAAAGAAGGAAAAAAACAAGGATTGTATTACTGTTCCTGATTTAGAGCCCAGTCCTACAGGAACAGAAATGCATCTCCTTCTTTACTCTCTTAGGGGCAGGTCTTCATTTGCACCAAGCGAAGGCCAAGATAGAAAAGGCAGGACAAAATGTGCCACTTTGCCCACCTTTTCTCCCAGCTGTGAATATGGACCTGGTTCAGGCTGCTGTGCTTCTAAGAGGAGGCACAAAACTCCTGCAGATTTTGCCTGGCTGCAGTGATTGTAAAGGCTGAATCACTGGGAGTCTGCTGTTTTCTGATAAATTAGGAAATTCAGCTCAACATGACACCATGTAGCAGGGTGCTATGAAGCCATTATAACAATGCTTTAATACGCTTTGCTCCAGAGAAATCCCAAGGCATCTCAGCAAAACTTTGGTAACTCCCTTCCTATTTTGTTGACACCTGTGCCTATGAAAGGAAAAATGATGCTAAACATTAAGGCAATATTAAATCTCAGTATAATATATCAGGCTGTGAAGAGCTATGAATGACAGTCAGATATTAGGAGCCTGAACATATACAAGTCCATGGGACCTGATGAACTCCATCTGCGGGTCCTGAAGGAGCTGGCAAATGAAGTTGCTAAGCCACTGTCCATCATATTTGAAACATCGTGGCAGTCAGGTGAAGTTCCCAATGACTGGAAAAAGGGAAATATAACCCCCATTTTCAAGAAGGGGAAAATGGCTGAGCCGGGGAGCCACAGACCAGTCAGCCTCACCTCTGTGCCTGGCAAAATCTTGGAGTGGATTCTCCTGGAAGGCATGCTGAGGCACATGAAAAACAACAAGGGGGTTGGTGACAGCCAGCATAGCTTCACTAAGGGGCAATCCTGCCTGACCAATCTAGTGACCTTCTATGATGGGGCTACGGAACTGATGGACAGGGGTAGAGCCGTTGATGTCGTCTACCTGGACTTGTGCAAAGCATTCGACACTGTCCCATGCAACATCCTTGTCTCTAAGTTGGAGAGACATCAATTTGATAGGTGGACCACTCGGTGGATAAAGAACTGGCTGGATGGCTGCACACAAAGGGTTGTGGTCAATGGCTCAATGTCCAGCTGGAGACCAGTAACAAGTGGTGTTCCTCAGGGATCGGTGTTGGGACCAGTCTTGTTCAACATCTTTGTTGGTGACATGGGCAGTGGGATTGAATGCGCCCTCAGCAAGTTTGCCGACGACACCAAGCTGTGTGGTTCGGCTGATACGCTGGATGGAAGGAATGCCATCCAGAGGGACCTTGACAAGTTCATGAGGTGGGCTGATTCCAACCTGGTGAAGTTTAACCATGACAAGTGCAAGGTCCTACACCTGGGTGAGAGCAATCCCAGGCACAGCTCCAGGTTGGGCAGAGAAGAGATTCAGAGCAGCCCTGCAGAGAAGGACTTGGGGGGGTTGGTTGATGAGAAAATGAGCATGAGCCGGCTGCAGTGCGCGCTCGCAGCCCAGAAAGCCGAGTGTATCCTGGGCTGCATCAAAAGGAGCGTGACCAGCAGGTTGAGGGAGGTGATCCTGCCCCTCTACTCTACTCTTGTGAGACCTCACTTGGAGTATTGTGTGCAGTTCTGGTGTCCTCAACATAAAAGGGACATGGAACTGTTGGAACAAGTCCAGAGGAGGCCATGAGGTTGATCAGGGGACTGGAGCACCTCCCGTATGAAGATAGGCTGAGAAAGTTGGGGCTGTTCAGCCTGGAGAAGAGAAGGCTGCGTGGAGACCTCAGAGCAGCCTTCCAGTATCTGAAGGGGGGATATAGGGATGCTGGGGAGGAACTCTTCATTAGGGACTGTAGTGAGAGGACAAGGGGTAACAGGTTCAAACTTAAACAGGTGAAGTTTAGATTGGATATGAGGAAGAAATTCTTTCCTGTAAGGGTGGTGAGGCACTGGAATGGGTTGCCCAGGGAAGTTGTGAATGCTCTGTCGCTGGCGGTGTTCAAGGCCGGGTTGGACATAGCCTTGGGTGGCATGGTTTAGTGTGAGGTGTCCCTGCCCATGGCAGGGGGGTTGGAACTACATGATTTTAAGGTCCTTTCCAACCCTAACTATTCTATGATTCTATGATAGTCAGTGACCTACAATTTTTGGACCTGAAACACTGACTTGCTTTACATGGCTCTCTTCTACCAGATGGACCTTCAAAGCAAGGCACTTATGCAGGAGGATTTACTGAGGGAGTGGGCTAAGGAGCCTATAACCCCCTTTGCACCAATATATGCTCATGCTGCTTGATGGAGAGAGGCACTGCACTGTGGTGGATAAGCTAGTATTTTTCTTTCAAATTCTCTCCCCATCTGGCTCAACACCTGTTATGTGTTAAGCTGTATTTCAGTGACAATGAAAAACATTTAGGATGACCTAATAGATGTGTACAAAATAATGAAGGAAGTGATAATGATGCACATGGTAAAACACCCTCCCATCCAAGAGGCCCCACAGCCATGAAATGTGGCAGAAGCATTCTGAACATAAACATGAATAAAATCCAGTAAGAACCTTTCTCACTAGAATAAATAAACACCTGGAAGAAGTGGCTGCACTGGGCAATGAAAACAAACTGCAACAGTGACTTAAGTATTTTCATACTATAAATAAAAATATAAAACATTGGAAATTGGGAATGAGATAAATGCAACATGGAAATCAAAAGAAGACACCTGGACATGTCCATGTGCTGCATATGGAATAAAAGCAACTGTAAAAGAGAAACTGTTTATTATCATTAGAGTTATCCTTACCTTATTCATTCTTTTGACACCAAATGCATATGAAGCCAAAGGCAGACATACCATTACAGTGGAATTATAAATAAATACATGCTTACAAGGTTTGCATGAACAAACCTTGATTTCTTATTTTGAGGTATCACTGTTGAAGACATTGGCACTGCTATATTATGCCTGGCCACTCATGAAGGATGTTAACCTTTCAGAAGTAAGACCTCTGTTACTAAGACTACTTCCTGCTTTGAAAAGCCTGCCTGACCTCTCAGACTGATTTGTCTTACTTAAAGTGAGTCCTGAACCTGAACCCCAAATCCGAAACTTTAAAGGTATATTTCTGTCTCTTTATTTGAAACTTAGACACTTCTGGGCCTTGTTCTTAACTGCTTTTATTGGTCCCACATTGATTTACACTTGCTGAGTGTGTGGTTCTCTATGTTTACTCTGAGCTGAAAAAGTATGTATACCCTGTGTTTTGAAACAGCCCTTGAAAGTAGTGTAAAATCCTTAATAATGTTAAAAATATGGGAGTATATTCAATTTCTTCAATATTTCTCCTGCCTCTCAGGTCTGCTAATTTTTGCTCTGAGGCACAATGCCCATATGCTCAGATACTTCCCAAGCACAATGGACAACAACCCTCTGTTTATACACAGATCAACTCTCAGTTCAAGCTTCTCAGTCTTCAGAAGATATTTTCATGTTGTTCCCAATAGACTGTGTCTGAAGAAACAACATGGTTTCCTTATTCCTTTATTTGGATAATTGCCGATTATCACCCACGGGGGGGGGGAGGGGGGGGTGGGGATGCTTTGGCCCACGTGTGCTGCAGCTCTTGCCCGCAGCCAAACCACCAGAGAACGGTGACGGTTGTCACTCCCCATTGCCCTCTGCCGGTTTGGAAACCAGTCCCTGAGAAGCTGCATCTCATTACTGCCTTTGGACAGTGCTGAAGCACATTTGCGTACAGTGATTAATTCAATAAATTTGGCATGCAGGAAAGAAATGTCTTGAAATTGCATTATTCCAGTCAAAACACCTGGATGCCCTTAGGAAACAAATACAGCAATTCTGCTATCGAGGGAAAAAGAATTACTAAGAATTTTAAAAGGGGACAATAATTTGAAGTCACAGTTTTTATGTGTCAGAACCAGCTTGGTAAAACAAATGCTTTTTTAGTGTTATCAAATGCTCCCATGATGGAGCATGGGATCATAGAATTGACATGCAAACTGCAGGAACTGGATGATCTTAAGGTCCTTTCCAACCCTAACTATTCTATGATTCTATGACTTCATCCACTGAAGGTTTTTCTTTAATATTAAAAACTTGGACAGGTGTTTTCTGCCACTATGAAATAAAATCATATCAAAAGGAGTAATACTTGTGTGCCCCATAAATCAGATCAAAATCTACAATTTTGACTCACAGTCAGTAATGTCTGCCTTCTTCTTCCCTCAGCTTTTAGACGAGAGAAGACACGAGAATTTTAGCATCTTTTTTTTCCTTGCTTCTCCCTTAATAAAATAGAGTAAAATTGAAAACTTTAGTAAATCCACACACCCTATCCTCACATATTAAAAAGCTGAGAGGTACTTGTAAATCTTGGAAGTCAGGGCATCTAAACTGGTAACTCTTCTACGTCATCTTAAGGGTCTTTTCCAACCTAGTTGATTCTATGACTCTATGATCATTACCACAAAAGTTCCAATATTAAACCACTTCAGTTGATTCAAAAGTGTCATAGGGGCCAGGATTTTTGTAGCCTTCCTAAAACTGAAGTTCAGGATTACAAATGATCATACATACAGAGGCAAAAGCTTTACGAAAATAAAGCTTTCCTTAACAGTCCCCTTTTGTATTTCAAGTAGTTACCATGCAGAATAGCAGTGACCAGGACAGAGAGAAACAAAAGAGAACTTCACCCCCAAATCTACTCAATAGGATTTCACTGCTTTAATTAAAAATAAATCCCTTTAATTAAAATGAAACTCTGCTCTCCTAATCATTGGCACCAGATACATAACAGTTGCGTGTACTCTGTGATTCCTACTATGTATCTTTCAGTTAGCCCTTTGAGGACAATATAATCTAATTTCAGAACTCTGAGCTAATCAAACCAGGGTGAGAAGGGAGAGTGTTTCCAGTGCTTTTTCTGTGGAAATCTCTTGTGGACCATTTTACTAAAAACAAAAGTGAGAATCCTTTTAAATCCATAATTTCTGTATTTAGTCAGTAAAGCTCAGTTCATATATGACCTCACCGAACAGAAAAAAAAGGAGTGTGATGATGTGACAAAGGTGTTAATTTCCCATGTTCCATTGCTATGAAGTCCTAGCTTCCCAAACTCACTACCTATAACATCAATTTAAATTAGATAGAACAGTATATTTTTATTCTGCATCTTTCATCTGGCTTTCAAAACCCTTTCAGAACTTACAATTACTTATTTACTTTTCTGAACTATTCTTTTCAGTTCACTGGTATAAGGAAAAAAGCATCATCTTCATACCAGTGGTCTCTAGACCACTTCTCTACAGTCACAAATTCATTAGGAACAACCATCTTCAATGAAAATGCAAGGGTTCAAAACCTATAGTGTTTTTTTATCTGAAGTTCAAGAACAATTTGCACTTAAGGTCATTGTGACAGCATACCCTAAGGTGCTACATTTGCCTAAAAATACATCAGAATCTGGGTTGCACAAGTCTTGACTACACAATTGCACCTACATGTACAGATGACAGATGCTTGCACCATGTTATGGACCTCAGGACTTTTTCATTCTCTGGATCCGAACAGCAAACCACATGACATAAAAGCCATATCACAACTAGTACTTGAAGCTAAACTCAAATCCTTACACATTCAAACCACTGTTTGAACACTTGTAAATTAGTATTTGCTTGTTCAAGAGTTTACTGCAATATTTTGGAAGAGACCTTTCAGTACAAAATGCTGATTTTGTTCATTATAAAACAAGACCGTTATAAAACAAGACCATGACCTCTTACCTGTACTGAACTTTTGCTCAACTTCAGCAAAACTTAGATAACAGCCACTTTTGTTTCCATAGTCTCTCTGATAAATAAATATACTCCTTTGAAAAAACTTCACCACAAGTTCATCTTGGTTCTCCTCTTAAAAAAAAGGGTGTATTTTTAATTCATGACCTCTTTCCTAGAAAAGACAGATAGATTGTGTGCAGAGTTTATTACAAGATCGATCAAGATAATTGAGGTATAATTTTCTCAGCTATTTCTGTGATCATTTTTAAAGGCAGAGACGATTATGTTTTTCTTTCACCCATGTGGGAAAGCACGCTGTGTTCTCATGTAATATGAACGTTTCAGCAAGGATGTGAGGCCATCTTTTTGGATGTAGCTAATAGCTCTGCCATTAGGCCATCCCCTCCTGAGACTTCATTTTTCTTATTAATAACTGTCAACACTATCTCTTTTTCAGAAACAACGAACCACACCTAAGTCTTCTCTTCCTCTCTGGCACAACAACAGCCAACAGTAAGTCCAAAACGTGGCTACGGTTGTGAAGATCCTTCAAGATTCACTTTCCTCTTATAAAAATCTCTTCAGACAATCCCTTTTCTATAGCACACTTTTTCAGAATTATAATTGAATATTTATGTGAAAAAAAAGCTTCCTTTTTTAAAAGGTCACCTCAAAATTAAACTCCCAGTCCTGTAGCTTTGCTGGAGTGCCCATATGCAAAATTATCTTCTCTTTTATGCCAATCTTCCAGTGCCGTAATTTAAGTGAATTACTCTTAATTGCATCTAACCTTTCAGAGAACAAGATCCTGACTGTCTGCTTTGTTATTTTTCACTCAATCCTTTTTTTCCCTCTGTGCTATTCTATTTCAGGTAACTGTGATATCAGCTACCGCAACAAGCATTCCTGTTCTGAAATACAGGGGGTTTTATCTAATATTAGATAATTTTCCAGATCTGTGATGGTTACACTCTGTTTCATTGTGATCAGTTTTATTTCAATCTATTTTAACAACCAGTTTTCTACCCAGAACTTTTCTATCAGTAAGCTCCAGTCCTTAATGCTTGAAAACTTTTAGACTTCAAGTCAACTTTTTTTGCCTCTGCTTACCATTAAGATAAACCCAAGACATTGAATAGGTTAACAACACATGCATGAGTGTATATTATAGTCTATTTAGTTTGTGTCAGTGGTTTGAACCCTTAATTTGTTATTTTTCTGGAACTTGCAGTGATAAAACATTCCTACTGGACTTAAAACTAGTGATTTCCAAGTATATTTGTGACATCTAAGCAGATTTAAGCTTTAGTGTCCACACCATATCTAAGCATCCGTATCCACATTTAACATTCTTGTTTATATATATACAGAACCTTGTGCACCAAATCCAGTCGTTTTATATACATAAGCAAGTATAGCTGCTTGCTCTGCGTTTGACTTAGAGTGATAATATTAATAAATATATACTGTTCCAGCTTACTCTTTAACAAGGTTTTTTTTTTCCTCAACTACCAAAAATAAGGCATTTGAACTAAATTGTTTTGTGAAACTGAAAAACAAAATCAAAATAAACAGTAAGCTTTGAAAATTTGGATAGTAATGGTGACTCTTAGTTAAGCAACACTTCTTTCAGGACAGTCTAAATCTCTTCTAAAATAAACCTCAAATTATTCATTTTCTATCTGGAAAGTTCAATGCACTTCACGATTTTACCCAAGAGTTTGCCTGTTCTGACTGGCAGCAAAATAAATATGATGGGTGGTCTGTTTAAGGCACCAGTCCAAGCCCAATCACATTACATTTTCATAGTATCAACAGTTGAAAACACTATAGCTGTTGCATCAACAAAAGTGCATGGGAATATCTCCAAAGCAGATGGCAATTAGCACATCACAAAAGCATGCAGATTCCCGAGCCAATTAATATAGCAAACCAGCATCTACCACTGAGCAAAGGGAAGAATAATTAGCATATTCAAATGTTCAGAACTTCCCAGCATCACGTGGTTTATGATAAGGACCATGAAAAACAATTACTCTCATGTAATACTGGTTTTCATTTGGACAGGACCAACTTACAGCATGGTTGATTCAACTGAGTAATTTCCTTTTAATCTGAAAGAATACATTTGAAAATACTGGCTAAATTTTGCATAACAGAAAACACTGAAAACGAGACAACGATCTTCTTAATTCAAATGCTTAAGTATCTTGGTGTCAGTTCTTTTAAAGTTCTCATATCATTAGTGTCTCAAATTTTACTGTAATTCACAGGTAAATCCCTAGCTGTCTTTGCAATTGTTTCTAAAAACACTGATTATGTTATTTGCATGCTTCACATTGTCCAAAAATCTAATTGTTTCATTTTCTACATAATTCTGTGTTGATTGACTCAGAATGGAGTCATCCAGTTACCCACAGGTGGCCCAGTTTTGCAGGTTTCATATGAGAATTCAGATATGTAATGGAAAAAACTGTTCTACACCCAGCCTTTGAGCAGACTCAACATGCTAGTGCGTAACCTTTCTACAGTGACCTGCTCATATTCTTCGTACTCTAATTGCATAGTTCCTCTGCTGCAGGAAACAAACCAAACCCTTGTTATTTCTAGCTTGGTGGTGCTGATTTTAAAAACACAGGTACATTTCAGATATGACAGAACTGCGTCATAACTATCTTGTCACTCAGCCGGCACACTTCAACCATAACAGTTTATACATCCAAACTAGGACACAATTAGACTTCTCAGAGATATCATTTTCAGTGGCCTGCTAATAATGGTATGGTCACAGAATCCAACAACACAAAACCAAAGTAGCAACTTAGGATGTGCTTAATTTCATCTAACTTGAGATGTCCAGACTTCAGATGGATATAGCTGAGCTTATGGCCACAGTCACCCTTTATAGACCATAGAGAAGACCCACTGCCTCTGTTGACTACAGAAAAGGACCAGTGTTACAGGCCCAAAAAAAGATACTTGTACCCTCAAAGCCCAATTAAACAAAATAGTAAAGACCAACCACAGTTTTTATCCTTAACACATAGAAAAAAAATATTATCATTATCTATTGATTGAACTTATGAACTTATTATGAGACATTACTGATGAACTTATTATCAGACATTTCTTATTATCAGAAATATGTCTTTTGGGACATATTTCAATTTAGAAAAATAAAAAATAATGAATGTACATATGATAGTCACTCTGCATATTGGTTTTATATTCATTCACAAATTTATATGTAGGAAAATGTATTGATATATACTGCACGTCCTTACACAAAATGCCCATGGCAGGGGGGTTAGAAATAGATGACCTTAAAGATCCCTTCCAGCCCAACTCATTTTATGATTCTATATCTGGTTTATTATGAAAAAGATACACCAGTGTTTTATCTTCAGGCATTGCAAACGTTATCTTAAAAGCCTAAAGTACAGTATTGCATAGTTCAGCTTATCTCAATATTAATATTATATATCTGTGTATAGACACACTGGATGCTCTGTTTTGGAAGAATTTGGTGCACCACCACTAAAATAATTGAAGACATAGCACATTCAATTTAAAGAAACAGGGTTTCCATTAATCCACTATCTGAAAGCAGAAGTACATATCTTTAGGACATGCTCTGATTTCCAGTCTTCCAAAGATCTTGGTGGTTGGTTTTGTCAAACAGTGACAACATTGTACTGGAAATGTGAACAAGATACTAATTTTCCCGAATGAAATGCTATAAATTCAGGTCAATATAAACCTGTCAGAATTATCCCTCTATAAGTTTCACACCAGGGTGTGGTGCTGCACAGCTGAGGAGCTGAGCTAATAAGTACTGAAAAATTAAAGACGATTCTTTATGGCACGATGTAAATTGGCACCAAAAAAACCCAAATTCTTGCACCTATGCCCCAGTTTTCACAAATAAATGCCAAAATGTGGAAGCCATACAAATAAACTCCCACTAGGATGAAAACAGGGAAAAAGCAACAAATAGATCTGACAGGGATGTTTGTATTATACATTTCCAGTGTTGGCATAACTTTTTACCTGCTTAGGCTCAGAAGGAGCAAATTAACCAAAACCAGCGTGAACACAGGTACATTCTATATACAGATGAAAAAGGCAATTTCTGCCACTTCCATATTCTAATGCCATTACAGGGTCGTGAGTCCAAATGTCTCTTTTGTTGGGTTCAACCTATCTCTGGGTCAACCAGAGGGAGTTACTCCACACTGACAGTATGTAATCAAAACCTGACTTCAGCATTAAGCAAGCAAAGTCAGGTTTTGTTGTGACTGTATAAAGTCTTGTACTGTATAAAGACTGTATAAAGTCTAAATAATAATAAAAAATATTTATATGAGTAAAGGCCTACTTGAGACTTCCAGTTTATACCAGCAAAGTACTATACACTGACATGAGATACTTTGGATGAATAGATAGCACTTCTATGGAGAAAACAAGAGAACTTGCTAGCACAGATCTGTCATCTCAGAGTGTGATATGTTTAACACAACCAGTTCAAGTACACATGAAAGCAGAAAGGGGCAGCACAGATCTGGACACACTCATTTATGAACTCCAGTGCAGTAACCTCACCAGAGCACTCCTATTAATTTCAAGATTCTTAATTCATAAATCAGAACTTTAAAAATTAGTTTAAATTATGAGTTTAAAAATAAGAATCTTGATTATTATTTTTTTCTTGTATGTCTGGATTTTAAGGTTCATGTTTTCACACCTTTTTCCTCAGTTCAGAGTGCTTGTGTCCTTATTCAGTAACATAAATGCAAGAACACTGGTCCTCAAGAGAAATACCAAAACACAATGAAATCCCAGGGTATAACAAAATTGCCAGATACACAGTTTAAATTAACAAAGGATCCTTCATTCCAGGCCCAGCAATTTTACTGAAGACTAGCAATATTGTGGTTGCATTGGCAACATCTTCCCACAAGCAAAGCTCCAATGGAGCTAAACCCCTCCCACAGCACTTCAGACTTCCCCAAAAAGTCCTGAACTCGATGTTCTACGGCCAAGGTGAGTTCACTGCCCAGGGTGAAGATCTTTGAAATACTGTCTGATAGATAAAGCAGTTCTGCCTGCAACTGCCAAGTCAAGGTAAAACCAGTCATACCAGTTAGCAGCTGCATCTCTAATCACCAATGTATTAAATAAAAGGCAGACAGCACCAGTCCTCATATTAATAGAAAGCATCTTTGCTATTTGCTGAGAATACTGCTAATGTGGTTTTGGTAAGCCCTGAGCATGTCTGCAAGATTCCTTGAGGAATTCTGATTCAGGAACACCCCTCTCTCCAGGTTCCAGCAGACTGTAAGCTGAACGAGATGGGCCAAGGAGCTTGCCTGGGAGATGCCTGCAGATGCAGCAGCTGAATGGACATCCAGATGACTCAGGAGCAGCAAACATGCTGCAGAGAACAAGCACAAGAAACACAGGCACCAGTAGTGTAGCCAAGCCTGGATTTCTTCTGGCAGGGTGCTGGCTAGCTGCAGTCTCATGAAGGGAACTGCCTCCCATTGTCTCTGGGACTGTGCCCTCATTTCTTTTTAAACAAATAGGATGGCATGCAGTAAATAGCTGGCTCCTGCTAGCAAAATTATCTCACAAGACCCTAAATACCAATTATCTCTTGGGCCAAAAAGAACATGATTTGTTTATTTATTACTTGTTTACCTTGCTGTGGTAACTAGAAACACTGGGTCCAGATCCCTTTGTGCCAGACAGTATTCGGATGCAAAACACAACTTGCTTTTCTCTTTGTGCACTGATTTCCCCCACCCAGCTCCATAGTAAATCATATCTGTGATGAACAGCTGTATGCATGTAGCTTAGCCAGGGACCTTATTTTTCTAAGAGAGCTCAGTATCAAAATATACTTCCGGCTGGACAGAAAAATGGCTTTCAAAATTCACATATTTTGACTGTTGCTAATTTGCTAAAAAATTTTAAATTTGAAATTAAAAAAATTAAAAATATGAATGGAAACAAATTTGTTATTTGGCTTGGTGAAGGTATGAATAGTTTATCATGATAAGTGGATTACTAGGTTGTGCACCTGAATAACAATCCCTATGGCACTTCCTACCTCTACTGTGGCAGTTGTGCAGAGAACTCTTTAAAATCACTTTTTAGAATAAACTATGCCAACATGTACACTAGAAGAGAAGATCTAAAACAATACCCATGCCATACAAATTCCATGTCAAACCACTGCCCCAGATTCCCAATGAATGTAACCACCTGCAAATTTGAGGATAGTTGGTTATTTTTATCAGATCACAGTAAATGACGTAATGGTCTTAAAACTATTGGACAGATCCCTCAGGCTGTAAAAAACTGGGAGAAGGGTAGGAGTTAAAACAAATGTACGACAGAGGCACGGAAATTTAGCATTCAATTTTAATGCCTTTAATAATGAAGAAAGCAAGCATAAGATCTCTCAAGCAGTAAAGACTACATATTAATGACGTGATCTTATATAGTGATGATAATGATGCAATACTGAAAAGAATTAAAAGGGGTGTGTGGAAAGATCCAAATATTTGGTATTTATACTTCTATACCAAAATCATTGCTTTTGTCAATATCACCTAGACGTAAACATAATCAACTAGATATCAGTTATACTTCTTTGTAACCATCGATGAAGCATTTGTGGGTTAATTCACTTACCAAAGTACCCCAATAACTGTACAATATCTACCAACTATTTTTCACTGTGGGGTTCAGGAGCCTTAGTTCTGCATATGTAGTTACAGCAATGCTGCTGAATATTTTAAATGTACACATGCTGTACATAAAAAACACTCTGCAACATACTGTTTTCAGCTAAAGTTAATTTTAAAGTGCAAAGCCATTTTAAACAAGAAAAATATCAAAATGGTTGCAAGTAAATTAAACTCTTCTGGTTTCTTCTGAATAGAGTCAGTGTGAGAGAACAGAGAGCACTGTGAGCAAAAGCCCATCCTAAGGAATAGAACACAGCTCACTCCTAACATTTACTTTCTTTAGAGAAGTTAAATATGGTCACATATTTACATGTTGATATTTATTTAGCATTTAAGTCAAAATTTGATCCTTTTATTTCATTAAGCCTAGAGAAAAAAAATAAAAAGAGAAGCAATTGCAACCAAATATGTTTTTAAGCGTGTGGGAGGACATTTTATTGACACTATGAAATGTAATAAATTCCTTTTGGAGATCTTACATGTCAGCAGTGAAAGACTTGTAAAACCATAAGCATCAGAACTTAAGCATATGTTAGTTTAACAAAATTTGCAAGCGATTTTCATATTGTCTGTAATTTCCTACAGTTATTAACATACTGTTAATTCATTCAGGATAGTTCTTTCATTCAGTAAGGCTAGGTGTTAGCAGCAGCCATGATTTTCATGATTTCCATTGGTTACATCTGCATGTCATAGGTTTGGCCCAGGAAAATAGTTATAACGCTTTTCTAGCATGTTCCCTTCTTCCCCTCCTTCAGGCAGAAGGCAAAACTGGCAGGGAAGAGGACTTTATCATGCCTCTAATTAATAACAGAAAACTCCCCAAAATGACAAAATCATCTTGTGGCCATTTCTGAGCACTTGATACAGACCAGTTAGATGTTTAGATGTTTGTGGGGTTTTGGTTTGGTTTGGTTTGGTTTGGTTTCTGTTTGTCTTGGTTTGGTTTTGTCTGTTTTTTTGTTTTTCATGTCATTAGATTACATTTTTTAATATCATGAGCATTCGATATAATTAATATACTTAAAAACACCCCAAGAAAAGATTTTCCTCTGGTATAAATAACAAGTTATTACAGTAGATTTGTCATCTTTATGTAAGTCAGTTCTCTTCCATTTATGTTTGTTCAGAGCTCCTATTTTCTTGCTAGTTTCTTTAGTAAGCTATTTTCTCTTAATTTTTTTAAAATACAGGTCTTCTCCCTGAAGCCCTGGAGTCCTCTCCACTTAGGGAAAATATAGATAGCCCTTCGCTTGTTTTTTAATGAAAAAGAATAAATAAATCTTACGCCTTTCTGTTTCTCTTAAAAAAAACATCACACAAACTACTCTAAACTTAGAGTACTATTTTTGTATGGCTTGATGTTTCATCCTTTGCTTTGTTCCTGGAATCAAGCTTTATTTGTTGGCCCAAAGAAAACTTGTACCTCCAAGCTTGTAAGTCAGAGGCAAGGAATGATGACCCATAAGCTTTAAAAAGGCTTGATCATGGTTTGTTGCCATAACTGTGCAGGAGACATTGTCCAAAGCCATACATTGCTATTGTACCTTTGTTCAGTTATCCTTTATATCAAATAGCTCTCAAAAACTACAATGCTCATTAAAGATGGCAAAATAAATTTTTACAAATAAATATAATTAAATAAGTGAATACTGCCTATAGTAATGATCAAACTTTCCTGCCAAGCTAATTTATTTTAAAAAGAACCTCGATGTGTCAAATACCACAATTATGTTTGTATACTGCAAGTCAACTGAAAAGTAAGGCGTCTCTCTGCTAATAGGCACTGGCAATACTGACTTATTCACGGTGGCACTACTTTGCTGAGATTTTGTATTCTTGAATCAGGCAACTAACACTGTAGAAAATTTTAGATGAATCTTTTATTTTTGTCCACCATGCAATTTTCTCATTTCCCCAAATATTGGATATTTTTCATTTACTTCTTGGACCTGCTGCAGAATGCTTGTAGATGTATTATAAAGACAGCTGACACACATTCTGAAGGGGCATTATAACATGCCATTTGTCAGTGTACGTTTAAGTAGGGCTCTAGGATTTCATGGCCTAAATACGTAGGAAAATAGTAGTCAGGACAGTAATTTGAACAGAAATACAAGCACAGCATGCTCTTCATATTACACACACTGATGTTTCATCTACTTAACCCACAGGCCATTCCGAAGGTAATAACGTACTACCTCAAGAGGCTAAGGTTTCATTACTTTTTTAAGGACTAGCAGGTGTGCCCCTATGGCTTGCCAAAATCCTTCTTCATGATGAACTGCAAAACTAATCTGTAAACTTGCTGCTCACCCCCTGGGTCGCACTGCACCTGGCTAGTGAAACAGCAATAGCAGGGTTTATGCCTGGTCATCCTTATTCCACTGCCGCAGACCTCAGAGCACCCAGGCAGATGGTTAATCTACACATCACTAGGGAAAGAAGTTAAGTCTTATGACGTCGGGTGTATATATAGGTTACTTAAAAATGCAAAAGCTGCTACCCTTATGCACCAAGAGCATCACAGTTGTGCTCAGACATGGATTAATGTCAGACAAGCTTTCAAATGGCTATTAGGCCTTTTTAATACCGGCCCTTGCAGGCTTTCTGCACTGCCCCGGAGGAGCCATCAGAGCCCCCTGCCACCTGCCTCCCGTCAGTTCTCCTGCCAGCCAAGCCTTCACTCTTGAAGGCATGCACCTTTTGGGGCTGAAGCCTAATCGCCTTTCCAAACGCATACAGCACGAAAAGGGCAACTCCCATTTACTGTTAATCACCGATTTGCCTGCTATATAGCATTTCTAAATACGTGCTCTGTATATAGCATCGCCTATAAATAGGCTTTGGTAAGGGAGAACGGTTTTAAAAGTGAGAGCTTTGATGACCCGGGACCGGATGCTCAGCCTCGTCCAAAAGACGTAGACGGGGCCCAGGCGCGGCACCGCTTCGCCCGGCAGCGGAGCCGCTGTGCGCCGGCGCTACTGGGGAAGGAGGAGGAGAGCACGGGGCATGGCGGCGCCCGCGGCGCTGCAGAGGAGCGTGGTGTCCCCCGCGGGCAGGCACACCGCTTCCCTCATCTTCCTGCACGGTTCAGGTGGCTGCTTTGTACCCCTTCTCTCCCCTGAAACCCTGGGGCTGGGCTGGGGCGCGGGGCAGGGGGCTCGGCGGGCGCAGGGGGGCAGCTGCCGCCACTCCCTGTGCGGTGCGGGGAGCGGGACAGAAGCAGGGTCGGTCCCTTCGGTCCATGGTGGCCATGTGCTGCGTGCGGGACAGCGGGACGGGTCGCGGCTGGGAAGTGACAGGAAGCGATGTGGGGTGTCCTGACCCCTGACGGTCTCGGTTCCTGGCCGGGAAGGAGAGGTGCGTTGTGGGGAAAGCGGTCTGTGTGCGCCCGGCCGTGTCTAGCGTCTGGGTCTCCCCGCGCTGAGCGGGGTCCCTGGCGTGTGTTTTAGGAACGGTGCTGTTACGCACCGGCATGGTTTGCTTCACCGTGAGAACAAATACTTTCCATAAGATAGTGGCTTAATTGCCTCACTCTGTGAGTAACCCTATGCAAAGGGCGACTTTCATAATTAAAGTGAATCTTGGTGCTTTTAGGGTCAGATTGAGAGTACTGCCAGCTTTTAAAAGACACTGTTTATAGACTGACTTCCGCCTTTCAGAAGGGTCCTAGCCGTGTCCAAACTGGGTTCATGGACACCACCTGCAGTGTGTAGTGAGTTACCTGTGTTAGTGACCAGGTTGAGTGCAGGCATGGAGTGTGTGTGTTCTGTTTTGTTTCCTGTTTGTTTCTTAAACGTTTTCTAACCTCCTAAATCGCAACAACAAAGTCTGTGCGCCTTAGAATAACAAACCAATTAACCCAAACAGCAGTCAAGCAGTAATCATAGGCCTTTATTAGATCAAGGCTTAAGGAATCAGTTCTTTTGAGCTGTCCATGTGCATATGGCAATATGTTCAGCACTTTCAGTGGCTTTCAGTTTTGCTTTTAGCTGATGCGTCTTTTTAGTTGAACAGAGATGCACAGGCTTATTAAATTAGGCTCATTTTTATAATCTAATAATTTCATTTTGTAATCTGTTTAATTTTGCTTTTGTCAAATTCTGAGTTAGAGAATGAAAGCGAAAGAGAGGTGGCAAGATGCATTCAGCCCTCTTGTTAAGGCTAGTGCTTTAATGCTTGAGGAAATAATTTCCTCTGGTGTTGGAGGAGTAAGGGAAGATTATGGTTAGAGGTTAATTCCACATGTGGTTAAAGTGCTCTACAATTTTTCATTTTTGATACGATTTCCTTCATAATGTTTGCAGTAGGGAAGCATGAGGGGACTTTTATTTGGTTTTGTTTAACAGTTCAGCAGAGTAGAATCATCAACAAAAGTAGCCACAGTGCCACTGCTGTGGGCTGGCCTGTAAACCTGAATTGTAAACCTTCTGTACAGTGCTCGTGATGGAAAGTGGCAGTCCAATGGCATGAATCCACTTTGTTTCATAATGCTTGCTCCAGACAAATTATAACAAGTGGAGAATGTAAATGCAAAATGATATAGAAAAACATTAGGAGATTCCCAGGATTGCACATCAGATTTAGGTAGAGGATCCATTTGGTAGCTCAGCAGGGCAGGCAAGTTGACGTAACAAAGGCATAATATTTTTTTTTTTTAGACTTAGGCTTACAACTTTGTGTGCTGTAACATGCATAGAAACACTCAGGTTGGGGAAGACCTTTAAGATCATGAAGTCCAACTGTTAACCTACACTGCCAAGTCCACCACTAAACCATGTCACTAAGCACCACATCTACATGTCTTTCAAATACCTCCAGGGATGGTAACTTGGCCACTTCCCTGGGCAGCCTATTCCAGTGCTTGACAGCCCTTTCAGTGAGGACCCTTTTCCAGCCTGCATGTTGTTAAATTTAAACTTCACACAGAAAGAAAATTGGAAATTCAAGCTGTGTTTGAAAGGGAAATAATTCATGTTTTACTTGGGAGGGAGAGAGAAGGGTAATATTGCTGCCATAAGTTTATTTCAGGTTTGTAAACAGGCTCAAGGCAGAATTCTCTGTGCACTGTTTTCTTCTTTTCAGTGTTCATAGGAACATATAATGCTAAAATCAAAGAATGGCCTGAAAGACACATCTTGCAAAGGTTGTTGGGGTTTGTTTGGTGTCAGTTTCTTCTCTTTCTCCTTCCCCTCCAAATTCTATTCTGAACAAATCAAAATACGTTACCTCTGCAGGCAGGTGCTTGCAGCAGTGGCAGAGCATTTGGACCATAGGGACTCTTGACATAAGGTCATAGTTAAATTTTTCTCAGTAAGTTTTCTATGAACTTTTCATGGACAAAGTAACTTTGTTAACTGTAAGGGTTTCTGCTGATCTTGGCAAAGCTTGAGAAGTGTGAATGAATAATAAAAGATGTGTCCTGCACCACTGGGGAGTTTATAAAGGCCTAAGTAAATCCCAGTTCTGTAAGCATTCAGATACTGCTTAAGCTGATGCCTACCTGAGAGTTGGTCCTGTGCAAGTATTTGCAAAGCCTAGACTTTTGCTTTCTAACTGAAAAAAAGAGGAGTGTGTAAGGAAAAGTGTTTATTCAAGCCTCATTAAGAGATGTTGTTCATAAATTAGGTGACAGCAACTGTGAAGAAACCCTTGCCTGTCGAGCATGTCTACTTGTAAGAGGTCTGTTTAGACTTCAGGTCATACTACTCATATAAGCGAAGTGCTGGTGGGAATGTGTTTTGAAGCATCCAGGTTAAAGATGAAGCTTTGATGTTCCTGTTTAATATAGCACAGAATAAGATTTGTATCAGTTTTATGACCCTATTACTTATTTGTTACTTGGAGTATTTTAAGTCAAGGAGAAAAATTAATGGTTACACTCTGCTTAACAGTTAAAATGCTGGGTTTAAATCTTTCTTGCCTTCTATTTTAATTGTGAAGATGCATTAATTGTATTTGTAAATAAAGATCACCGAATTTTTTTTGGGTGCTAAAGCAAAACAGATCTTTTCCATTGGGGAGTTATAATTGTTGTAACAGTAAACTGGTGTATTTGTGGGATATTGTTCAAATGAAGCCATGTAGCATGGCAGTAAGCCTGGCTCAGGGCAGTGATATTTTTTTTTCTTGTGGTTTGGCCATTTTATTGTAAAGAGTAAGATGAGTTCTGAAGTTAAACTGATTATCTTGAGATAATACAGAATATCATTAACTCAGAAGTTTGAGTTGATAAGAATGAGGACTTCAAACAAGACTAAAATCCTGTGGTGTTGCTTTATTGGAGATGTGTGTGAGCATGCTGTTCAGAAGGGTGGCAGTGAAGTTCTAGTTGGAGATAGTTGAAGAAGTTGCAAAGGCAGGCTCTAGAAACTGTCTAGTGTATATGTGTATAGCTTTTTGAAAGGGACATATGCTGTCTGCATTAGCACTTCCGTCTGATGGCTATTTTGGCTATAGGTGGAGTGATAAGACTAGGTAAAAACACATTGAGGGTCAAATCTTGACTAGCTTTCAAACAGAACCATGGGATTAAGGTTTTAAAGGAGCCTGCCAGGTTTTTTAATGTCAACTCATTTCTTAAGCACTTTTGCAAAATGTTATGTTTGACTGACATGTGCCTTAAATCTTGTGTAATATTAGCATAATTAAAAGTGAAAAGTGAAGATTCTTTTTATTGCTCTTGACTAGGTTTTGCAATGGGTTAACATAAAATTCTGTAGTAAAAATAATTATGATTTTTAAGGGAAGCTGCAGGTTTAAGATGTTCATCAGTATTTCTTCATCACTGTTATCAGAAAATAAGGTAAGTTGCAAGTAAGAGGGAAGGCCTTGTGCTTGATTAGGAGATACTGAAGTAAACTATTAAACTTACGCTGTGGGACCTTTTAAGCAGTCTATGAAGTTTTGGGTTGGTCTTCCCTGGAAAGAGGATTAAAATTATTTTTACAAAGTTCTTTTTTAGCATTTTGGAGGATTAACTTTGTGATTTAGCAATTGAGTAAATTTGGTCTGAATGTATTTGACATTATATAGCATTTCTTTCCAAATGCACAGAATAATTCTTGTACTCTTCCGTGTGATACAGGTGATACTGGCCAGGGAGCAAGAGCATGGATAAAACAACTTTTGAATCAAGACATGGCTTTCCAACATATAAAAGTAATTTACCCAACGGCTCCTGCCAGGTATTAATATATTTTAACTGTAGGGTTAAATTACTCCATTCCAATACTGTAAGATATGCTTGTGACTATTAGTGTGGACTGTCGTACTACTTCCTTCTTTCTCATATATATATACACACACACCTTTTGGCAAAACTGGAGCTCAGCAGTGCGTTGCTGCCCAGGGACTGTGATTTTTTTTATTTTTTTTTCCCCCAGTGGTGAGGACTCTACATGGTTAAGACTTCAAAGAAGTAATGGTCTCTAATTCAGATTCAGATATTACCCTCACCGTATCTTTCCATCTCTTTGCTATAAATAGAAGATACTTCAGTGTGTGTTGTAATGGTATTATAGGGCCATGTTCTGGATCACAATCCTACCTATATTAACTCCCAGAAATTAACTGCTAAAATATTCTGTTGTATTTAATTTCAGGTTTCTTGGTAGGTTTCACATCCTACTTGCCTACTTTTGGCCATTAGGATTTGAAAGATCTTCAGCTGCTGGAGAAAGGACTGGCAGTTTAAAATTACACGTTTCTTCTAGTTTCAGTCCTGACCCAACTGTTTTGAAGAGAACTGTGTTCAACATTTGCTCTAGGCACAAATCTCACTGAACTTGTGTGTTCAGTGGTAGACCAGAAATAACAATATGTACCCTTGGGAATGTGGAAGTGTCATGGTTTAAGTCTCTAACTCCCCCACGCAGTTTTCTCACTCACTCACCCTTCTCTTTCTTCCCCAGTCCCGGGGGGATGGGGAGGAGAATCAGAAGAATTCAACTCACACAGGTTGAGATAAGAACAGTTTAGTAACTAAGGTATAACACAAATCACTGCTGCTACCACCAGTAATAATAATGACAGGAGAAATACAAAGAAAGAGAATACAACTGCTCACCAAGCCCTACCCAGCCAGTGCACCACCCAGCAGCAAACCCCCCACTCCACCACCACACCCTTCCGGGTCTCTGCTCTCTGTCTTCACATCCTGGGCGTGATGTGCTGTGGTATGGAATAACTTCTTTGGTCAGTTTGGGTCAGGTGTCCTGTCTCTGCTTCCTCCCAGCTTCCCCTCCTCCCTGGCATAGCATGAGACTCAGAAAGTCCTTGGCCAGACAAAACACTACCCAGCAGTAACCGAAAACACTGGTGTTATCAGCGCTGTTCTCAGGCCCAAAATCAAAAACACAGCGCTGCACCAGCTACCAAGAAGGAGAAAAAATGACTGCTACTGCTGAACCCATGACAGTAAGTTAATGAGGTCAAACCTGAAAGCTAGAAGTTGGGCACCTACATCTCTATTTAGCTACCTAAATAGATGGCCTTACATTTCAGATGTTTTGTGTTTCTGAATATAATCTCATTTTTAAGGTGTTTCTAGCTCTTAAGGTAGAAAAATGTTTCCTTGAAATTTCATGGGGCTTAAGTTCTTTCTGAATTTGGGCATAAGTGTGGATGACTGCTGAAAGGAAGAGGGAGTTGTGACAATCTGCACAGACTTTCAAGGTACAGATGTTTGAAAGTCAGAAAAAGCTTCTTTGAGGTTATAATAAGTATAATAGCAGATTTTGTCTGTGGAAAAAAAAATAATAATTTCCGTGACCGTGTAGGTTTATGATCTATGTAGGCAGGAAAAGCAATTGAGAGATTGCTGTGTGAATGTACTTACTGTGTTACAGAAGAATCAAGCCCTAGAGCGGAAGTCTTTGAAGCACTGTGTTTTGGGTTAGTAGGTTGTGAATATGATTTTCTGTAAATAATGTGCTCATTACTTCATTGATGATAGACTGAAGTGATACTAGAGTTATCAGTGGCATATCACCCATAATCACAAGTTCGGTTTCTTCCCTGTCAACACAGCAGGTAACTGAGAAATGCAGGTTTTCATTTACTATGAAATGATCTTTCTTCATGTGTTACTTGCAGTCAGAGCACCTCATAACACATCTGTTTGGTCAGTGCTTCACTTTGCCATCCCAATGTACTTCTGGGATCCAATCCTTTTCTCATTTGTGTATCTTTGGATACCTACAGATGTAAACTATATATAAATGATTAAGCAGTAAGATCTTCTGACTCCAATGAGTGGTGTTTATGAGGGATTTCTTTTTAGCCTCAGGACTTTTGGACCTTAATACTTTGGTAAGCAGTTGGGAAGAAAGATATTCTTGTAATTGAAAGATGTGATTAAACAGTTAATTTCACCATCTTCTAAGTCAAGGCTACTTGTGTTCTTCTGAGTTAATACAGAAGTGGTTTTTAGCAAAACTGTGCTAATTTGTATATTCAAAGAATGAACAAATACCCACAGTTTGTCTTTGACTTGCAATATGAAGTATGCTTGGGAATATTAGTGTGCAGCCCTCTGTTGCTGGTAAGCACCATTAACTGATGCAGTGAAATAAAACAGATGCCCTTAAGTACCATAATATTTACCACTGTTTGCAGTAATGCTGAAGTGAAGTTTATGAAGATACGTGTTGTTGGTCAAAACCAAATTAACAGAGGCTTTACAGACCAATTTCATGTTTTGGTTTTAGAGTCCAAAACACAGTATAAGCTTTGAAGCATTTGTAATAGTTACTCTCCATTCTTCCACAGAAAGGACAAACAAGGCTTTGAACATCCACACTTGAATGGCAGGCATTAAAATAATATTTGCATTAGGAACTAGAGTATATGATCTTATCTTGTGTGTGTGCTTTGATAATTCCAAATGCTTCTGACACCAACAGGGAAATATGGCATCCTTAATAATGAGACCTATAGGTAGATGGTTATGGGTGTGCAGATATGCTGAAGGTTCTGATCCAGTATTTGATCATATAGAGACAGAGTGACATGCTGGTGGCAGGCTATGCTGATGTTGGAGTCTCTGTGGGTGGCACAGCCTGCAACTGCATGGTCAGTTACAGCAGCAGAGTGCAAAGCTTGCCAGCAGATTTTTACACTGATTATGAAATCGAAAGCTTGAAGTTGGGCAAGACCATGCTAGGATTGCTTGGCTAATGTGCTCTTCTGGCAAAATACTGTGAATGTGGATATAGTTCATACTCTATAAACTCCTGTCTTTCCAGCATAACTTACCACATACACATTGAGCTCTGTCCGTCAAAGTAGTTACGCCAGCAAAAGCAGGTTTGACTATGTAACTGCAGTGCTAGAGGCTTTGGCAGGATAAACTGCAGGCCAGGAATACCTTTTAAATGTTTTTTATGGATATAATTCTGCTGATAGATCGCTCTATAGATTTGGTCTTACACATTCTTCATCTCTAATAGAGTTCTGAAAAGCAGTGGAATTCACATTTTTCAATGCAATATTGACTTTTTTTTTCTTTGTAGAGGGTGGATGGGGTTTATGTTTACGTTTTGCTTATATTTTATCCCAGGCAGCAAAACGCATGCATCTTCAATTTACTATGGTGTCAGAGACTTAGACATGTTACATGTTTGAATTCAATTGTCAGTATGTTTGAAACTTACCTTGGAAAATGAGCCCAATATGTAATCTGGAATAAGCCTAAACCTCTTCTCTGGCTTTGTTAGCATTGGTTTCTGCAAACATTAGAGAGGAGACTTCCATTCTGCAGGTAAAAGCAGTAGAATATTACTGAACTATGTTTCATAAAACTCTTTTTACTATCCTCTCTAGGTCTTTTTACGAAGTTATACTTTACAGAACAATAAATGTTTTCTTAAGTCATTCTTACAACACCCAGGGTTGGTGTAGAGAATCATCACCAGATGTCCCCTGGACAGGTAAAGTGTTCGCAACATTTTTTCCAGTCATCCCTCACTGCTTTGGAAAGTCCTATGAGTCTCATTTTTGTTTCCTGAGTAAAAACAAAAAGAATGTAAAATAGTGCAATCTACGATGAAAAAAGAAGAAACTCACAAAACTTCTAAATCAAATTATTATGGTAAAAGGCACTCTTAGATAAAAGGGAAAATATGAGGATTTGAAGTCTCAGCATAATGTAGTGAGAGGACTGGCACATGAATTTGGAATAAATGCATGTAGCTGGGACATGTAAATTTTGCTTTACAAATGAAAGCTTTTAGATACTGCCTAGAGAGGTTTTGATTTTTCTCTGTAATATAGGCAACTGGGGTACTTAAAAGTGAGTAGAGAACTTGTTTTAATAGGTTGGGTTTTTTAATTTTATCTGGCTTTACTTCAAGACCCTTGCTTTTGTACATAGATTAAACTTGTTAAGCACAACAGAATTATATTTCCTCTGCCTTGTAATGCTAATATGTATCTTTAATTAAAAAAAAAAAAGCTGAAATTGTAGCCCTAGCAGCTGATGCAATCCCTAGAGCCACGTCTACGGTAATAGTTTTAGAGGAAAGGGTTTCCTTTTTCCTTTTTTGAGTCAGGATGGCTACAGCTTTAAATACTGTTTCAACTGCTACAACTGTGACTTAAACATTAGGTTTCTATTGAGTTTCTAAATCAGAACTGAATACCACCCAATTTAACCTTTTTTTTTTTTAATAGAAAATGATAGTTTAAATTGGCATTGCAAGAGCTAATGTGGTAAAGTTAAAACCATTTATGCTCCACTTGTTTTAATAAGTATACCTTGCCTTCCATAATTCCCTTTCAAAATCTAGGTCAAAGATTCTTTGCATTGTCTAGCATTCCATTGTGACAGTCCTCTTCTTTTGCAAGTCAAAGTAAACTGTAAATACTTCTGGATTTTTTTGTGGATCTTTTTGATATTCACTCAATATACCTTTCTGTGGCAAATAACTTATATACAGGGTTTGTCATCAGGTTTTTGTTTTGTTTGTTGAGGTTTTCTGTAAGTATGTGGGTGGTAAGGACTGCTCAGCACTGTATGGCCTGGTATTCCTTCCTTTCCCCTAAGATCACATCTTCGCTCAGCTCATGGGTGGGAGTGAGTTTCATCTCATCATAGTCCCCAGCTGGCTATATCACAAAACCACCAGACAGTTTGGCACCACTCAGCTACATTGGCAGTCTCTACCTGTGAGAGGCCTAGGACTGGAAAAGTAGCAGGAGTACTGCAGGTCAGACTGGAGATGGATTGGCAGAGCTGTGTAGCAGAATATGCGTGGTGCCTATCATACTATTTTTGGCTCAAGCAAATGTTATTAATCCTTCGCTTTCGTAAGCCCTAACCTCATTCATAAATTCAACACAAAGAAGCCTTTTTAGAGGTGGAAGCTTGAGAGACAGATGGGAAGGGTTTTGGTCAGTATCATGGGGTGGTTCTTTCATCTCCTTATGTAAGTAGAAATTTAGCACATTCTGCATTCTTCCTCTTGCATTAAGTGAGGCAGACATGGATATCCATACATGTAAGGCTTGCATCATATGCTAAATAGCTTGTGGAATTCAATAAACACTTGTCAGAGATACTTGAGTCATGCTTGAGGAAAGCCAAATAGAACATGATGGCAATAAGCTTGAATTTCTATTCCCTTTAACTATGTTGTGCTCTTAGACATTCTTCCTCTTGTTTTTATTCTCTTGGCTGTTTGCAATACGGAAGAATTGGAGACAGTAGGTTTTATATGGCCCTTCCACAAGCAGTTATGGGGTTCTAAGTTATGTCATTCTGGTTTTGTCTTTACAGTCTTTTCAGGGTTTCTGTGCTTAGTATGTGTCATTCATCTATCTTCAATGTTGTCATCAGCCTGTGCAAGATACTACTTTGAATCCCAAAGTATCTTTCAAACCCCATAATGGAAAACTGATTCAGATTGGATCATTGTTTGCCTCTTGCTGCTTTCTTTCAGTGAATTCATAAAGCAGTCACTATTAACTGGTTGCTGAGGATCTGGCTGCATGTAGGAAGGTCATTTATGGTCTTCTTAACCATAAAGTTGTTGCCCTTGCTCTGATTAGTGCTAGTCCCCACTATTTACACAAATACAAAACAAAGAACAAACCAAAACCAATCCAACAAACCAAAAGAGAAGCAAGAAAATAGAAAGAAACTCAGAATTTGTCCTGGTGAGTTTTATTTCAGCTTGTATTGCGCTTCCTTTGTCTTCCATGAGTAGGATTTGTCCCAAGTAACAAAAGTTGTCAGTATTAGTATTTCTTCAGGTAACCATTCTGTGGTAGCTCACTTAGCGCTCATTTCATAGAATCGCAGAATAGTTAGGGTTGGAAAGGACCTTAAGATCATCTAGTTCCAACCCCCTGCCATGGGCAGGGACACCTCACACTAAGTCATGCCTCCCAAGGCTCTGTCCAGCCTGGCCTTGAGCACTGCCAGCGAGGGAGCATTCACAACTTCCCTGGGCAACCCATTCCAGTGCCTCACCACCCTTACAGGAAAGAATTTCTTCTGTATCATATCCAATCTAGACTTCCCCTGTTTAAGTTTGAACCCATTACCCCTTGTCCTATCTTCATATCTTCGTATGGGAGGTGCTCCAGTCTCTTGATCATCCTCATGGCCCTCCTCTGGACTTGTTCCAACAGTTCCATGTCCTTTTTATTTCAGGCAATATACATCCAGGAGTGTTAAAAGTATTTGTGTGTGGTTGAAAGAACAGGCACAGTCTTTTCTATGGAACAGCTGAAATTACTTGTCCTGGAGATGACTCTTGCCTTTCTAATTTTTGAAGTATACTTCCAAGTTTAAGCTGTTTGAATTTGAGACATCTTGTGCTCTGTTAAACTTAATTTTTAACGTAAGATATACCTTGGACTAGAGCTTTGAATTGTACTTCTGATTGAATAGGTGGATTCTCTGCCTGCCCCACCTTTTTCTTTTAAAATTCACTTTCAGCTTCAAGCAGATAGTGGGAATTAAAAAGCAGATTTATGAACTAGATTTTCTGTTGTGGCATACTAGTATCAGCAGTGAGATTATGCTGGAAGAGAATTTGGGACTGGGAAGTAACTTTGCTTTCGTTGGAAAAATGTGCCACCAGCTTTGAGAGAGTAAGGACTTCTTTCTGGTATCATACAATAGTTTGGGTTGGAAGGGATCTTTAGAATTCATCTAATCCAACCCTCTTGCAGTGAGCAGGGATATCTTCAACTAGATCAGGTTGCTCAGAGCCCTGTCCAACTTGACCTTCAGTGTTTCCACACATGGGGTGTCTGTTACCTCTCTGGGCAACCTGTTATGGTGCTTCACCACCCTCATTATAAAACATGTCTTTGTTATATCTAATCTAAACCTACCCTCTTAGTTTTAAACCATTACCTCCTATCTCTGCATGCCCTTGTAAAAAGTTTGGTCTCATCTCTCACTTAGGCCCCCTTTAAGTACTGAAAGGCTGCATTAAGGTCTCCCCTGAGACCTCTCTAGGCTGAACAAGCCATACTCTCAGCCTGTCTTCACAGGAGAGGTGCTCCAGCCCTCTGATAGTTTTGTTGTCCTCCTCTGGACCCACTGTAACAGGTCTATGTCTTTACTATGCTGAGGGTCCCAGAGCTGGATGCACTACTGCAGTGGGAGTCTCACCAGAATGGAGTAAAGCATAACTGCAGTTTGGCAGTGTGATCTGTAGGCTTTTTTCGAAGGGATGCATAGTCTTCCAGAAGAAGATTTTACAATGTCTCATATGACTCTCTGCCTCCTGACTGAGAGGAGGTGGGTTTGGGAAGGAAGCGGAAGTGAGGATTTAAAAGGCGTTCATCTTTCTATATTTGAATCTTGAAGCCTAGCTTCATTGTAAATCCAAGTTCTGACATCTCAGGAAGTTGTCTGGAACTTCCAGAAGGCTGTAAGCCAGCACCAATGATCTGTGTTTTATGTGCCTGCATTAGCTGGTGATCGTTGTGCTGAGTGTGAAGAAAATTATACGATTGTGCATCGGGAGAAAGAGTTGGGGAAGAATAGCTGCTATTTATCAAGGTCCTGTCTGCTACTCTTGTATTTCTTACCTGAAGCAGCTAGCTTGTTGTTTAAGTTGGACAGGAACTGATTTATTGCCTGATGAACAAAACCACCTGTAGTTTTACGTGAATCACTATGCTTGTTACCATCGTTTTGGAGATAGAATTTGACATGGTTTTAGATCTGAGTATGAACATTTATATAGCATCATTCAGTTGCTTTCCATTTCTGTTAAATTCAGGTAATCTCAAACTATTTAGCACAATTCTAGATGTGATTAAGAAGGTCCAGAATATATAACCCATGCTTCAGGAAGATGAAGAAAGATGGTGTTATTGCTTCCTGCTTTTCATTATGTTTTCATTGTTGGTACATAACTTACATTAGCAGAAACAAACCTATCTTGAGTTTGTGGAAACTTCAGTGATCTTTATTACTTTGAAACTTTGCAGGGAACTCAACAGTGAAAACTACTTCTATTGAATATGTTTAAAAGATTGAAGGATGATAAATACTAAGAGATTACAGGATGTATTTTCCATTTAAGACATTCAAATATTAGGTGTGTATGATCTTCTTGAAACTTCAGTCTTGTGCAAGAAGGGTATGTGTGAGAAAATAACTATAGATCACCCTTAAAAAAGACCTATAAATAGTCAGAAAACAGGGTTTAGAGTGATTTCAGGATGTTGGGAAGCATTTTAAAAATTCTTTTCCTCAGGGTGCCTACATTTTTTTTAAATGCCATTTGATATTAGCCATGTTTCCTTTACATCTTCCTTTCTCTTTATTTTTATATGTTAAAGAGTTAGTTGAATTTGTAGGAAATTGTGTTTCAAATGTCTCTTAAAAGTGGATTCAAGTTTGAAGTTGAATACTTCCAGATAAAGGAGTTTTAATTCTTGGAGGTTTTTATATGGATTTGAATCTTCCATATGCTTCAGAGCAAGCCAAAAAAAAACAGCACTCACCCTTCAAAACTAAGCAAACAACAACTAAAAAAGCAACTAGAAAACTTCAGGGGCTATATATTTTCATTCCAAGTTTTGACAGCATATGTTGTAGAGGCATGGAACTTTATTTTTAGTACCATTTAACAAAGGGAATAAAGAAAGTGAAGCTCAAAGGAAAAAAAAATCTTTGGGGCTAATGTTATGAATTTAATCAAACCTTAAAGCAAAAGAAACCCAAACTGAAAGCTGACCATTTGGTCTGACACTGTCCTTAGCTGGCCATTCTGATCTTACCTGATGGAGTTTGCACTCTGTATTTCTTTGCTTTTGTGTATTTCAGCCCAGCCTCGTGTGTCACTGTAGTGTAGGGTTTGTTTGGTTTTCATCTTTTGTGGTTTAATTGTATGAAAAACTTTTGTGCTGTATTCTTGGAGCTGTACAGATGGTTCCATGCCAAACATATTTGTTTACCGTGGTAATGTCTGAGTTGTAGTGTGCCAGCTAATAAAGGGATTTATTTAAGGAACAAGGTGAATGACTAAAACAGATGTGCCAGTTGAGTGAACCATTGAAAGAATCTCACTTCTCAGCTTTATGTAAAGGTTATTTTTAATGCATTTGTGAGAAATCAGGAGTAGTTGCAAGGATGTTTTAGGGACAGCTGAAAGTGTCTTGCCCATTTGCTTGGGGGTCTTTTCTTGTGGGCTTAAGACGCATTAGTCTTTCATCTATCTTACTGAAGAATTTGCCAAGACAGAGGATTAAAGTCCTGAGTTTTCATGCGTGATCAAGTATTACGATATCATCATGGATTTTGTCTTGTTTATAAACTATATGAATCTTTCAGTTGTGGAGAAACCTGTTTTGGTGTTTCTGTAATACTTTATTCTGTGGAAAGCCTGGGTCAACCTGCTATAATAATAATACAGCCTTACACATCTTTTCTCACACAAGTACCAGGTACTCTGGATTTACTAGAAAATGAATTACTCTGGCTGCTAACCAGGATTGATATCAAAGTGTTTGAGAAAGAAGCTAAAACCATGAGTTCAGTGCTGTTTGCCCAAGCGCTTAGTCTGATGTACATCATGTTGTCCAAGTGACTTCCAGAAACTCCACTGATTCCACTGTTATTGATATCATTGACTGGAATGTCTCCTGTTAGAAGCTGACTTTTGTGAGTTAGAGATTTGTAATCTTGGGGTTTAGGTGTTGATCAGTTCATTTGAGAAGAATCCTGGAGACAGTGGTAATACTAAAGAGAAGCTAAGAAAACCAAACCAAAAAATTCAAACACACGAAAAAAAAAACCCCAATCAAACAAAACAATGAGGGGAAAAAAACCTGAAAGCATTTTAATAATATTTTTTTAAACTGAGCTTTAGCTTATTGGGTGTACAAAGTATTTCCACTGAATTTCCTTTAATTTAGGATTCACCTTTTTTATTTTTTTTTAATAAGTAAGGCCTAACTTAAGATAATTGTTAATTCTGGTGCTTAAGTATATGGTTTGTTTTGGACTAAGCAAATGAGGACCTACTTAAAGCACGCACTGTACTCAACTTGACCACATGTTTGTATGCCATTTTAAAATTAAACAGGGCAAGTTCAGATTAGAGCACCTCCTGTATGAAGGTAGACTGAGAAAGTTGGGCTGTTCATCCTGGAGAAGGGAAGGCTTTGTGGAGGCCTCATAGCAGCCTTCCAGTATCCGAAGGGGGCCTATAGGGATGCTGAGGAGGGACTCTTCATTAGGGACTGTAGTGATAGGACAAAGGGTAATGGGTTCAAACTTAAACGGGGGAGGCGTAGATTGGATATAAGGAAGAAATCCTTTACTGTGAGGGTGGTGAGGCACTGGAATGGCTTGCCCAAGGAAGTTGTGAATGCTCCGTCGCTGGTGGTGTTCAAGGCCAGGTTGGACATAGCCTTGGGTGACTGGTTTAGTGTGAGGTGTCCCTGCCCATGGCAGGGGGTTGGAACTAGATGATCTTAAGGTCCTTTCCAACCCTAACTATTCTATGATTCTGTATAGGGAAGAAGCTCTTTACTGTGAGGGTGAAGAGGTGCTGGCATAGGGTGCCCAAAGAAGTGGTAAATAGTCCATTCCTGTGTTCAAGGCCAGGTTGGACAGGGCCTTGGGTGACACAGTCCAGTGTAAGGTTTCCCTGCCCATGGCAGGGGGAGGTCCTTTCCAACCCATTCTACGGATAGGTACTCATTACTGAAGCTATGCTGAAAAAGATAAAACAGTCTAGTCTGTCTGTACCTATCTGTTGCTGTTTGTTGCCTCTTTCTTTATATTTGGCTTACCAGCTTTTCAAGTCATTGACTTCATTTATTTCATGTTCATGGCACTGGGCAGATAAAAATCTGTGTTCTCTCATTTTTGACTTGCTTGATTGAGTAGTGCAAATAGCATACTGCCTCTTGTACTAGTGGAGTATTTCTGGTTTAGAAATAGCCATTTACCTATGTGAAGCCTCTCTGGTATTAATAAAGGCAAAATTTGTTCATTCATTAAGGGTAATTGTAAAGTGGCTTTCTTTTAACTAGGTTAGTTTTGGTTTTTTTTTAATCCTGGTACTGAAAAGAAAACCCAAAGCAGAAAGAGTACAGAAGTCAGTGTTAGTGTGTTCAGTATATTCTCATCCAGTCAGATTTATCACAGGTGGTCTGTTTGTGGGCAATGATTGTCATATGATCTGAAATAAAAGTGGAAAACCTGCTCCCTGATTAAATATTGCATACAAGGATTTTAGGGGGCTTGGTTTTGAGATGGAGTAGCAGTCTCATAGCAATATATTTAGTATTAAATTGTAGAGCTGTTGCAAGGCAGTAAGATCACCTTTCTTGGGATTTCAGGGCTGCAGTAGTCATCTTTATTTAAAAGCAAAGAAGGGCTGCTTTGAATTGTAGCTTTCCTGATTAGGAGGTTTGGGCAGCATGTTAAAGCAGTTAAAATACTAAACTGACAATACAGTATTATGGTGGGAGGGAGTATCATGTCTCTAATTCGTACCTCTACACTAATCCAGTGAGTGCATGGCATTTTGTTCACTTATTCTTATGAGGTACCTGCTCCATTGAGGTGAGGTTGGCTGTGTTTCTTAAAAAGAAAAATTGACAGAAGGAAGAAGTTGCCTTTTTTTTTTTTTTTAATAATACTGATCGCTTGTCAATTTTGACAAGACCAAATGACTGAATTCCATAAAGGTAGCTCCTACAAACTTGTCTTGTTTAGCAGTTACTTCAGTTTGTCCTATTCCAAGGTGGATTTCAACCCTGTGTTTAGGATTAAGAACCTCTTGGTGGGGTTAAGATTTAAAATGGTTAGGTAACCTGATCAACCTTCACATTGAACTATTTCGCGCAGCTTCCAAATGCTGTCTTCGTTCTTGAAGGATTGTGTTTTGAATGCAGGGAAATGTAATGTATCTGGATATAAGTTGAGTTGGAGCCAAAAGAGGTTCCTTCTGTCCTTTGTTGGAGAGTTAATGAATTGTTCTTATCACCTGTTCAGAAGGCTTTTGATTTTAGGCTTTGTTAGTAACTTGTTTTCTTTCCTTCCAGGCCATATACACCTATGAAAGGAGCCTTCTCCACTGTCTGGTTTGACAGGTACAAGATCTCCAATGACTGTCCAGAACACATTGAAAGTATTGATTCTATGTGCCAGGGACTTACAGACTTGATCAATGATGAGATTAAAAATGGCATTGCAAAGAATAGGATACTAATAGGTAAGAATTACTTCTAATGTGCTTATTAAGAGATCATCTACTTTGAATTTACTCCGTCCTGGAGGCCCATGAGCTTACCTTGCAACTGCCAAACACCCTCTTCAATCCTCAAGAATATTGAATCATTATTTAAACCTGTATTAGGTGGGAATGTAGCTAGCTGTAACTAACACTGGTTTTATTGTAAATAGTCATTTGTATTAATTTTTTTAAGTAGAATGGGCAGTGATTTACTTGAAAAAGTACATGTTTTTACTATTTTCTTTTAGCCTTTTCAAGAATAGGAAAGTTTACTTTCCCAAAGTGACTTCTCTCTTGGAGAGTGGAGATGTAGCATGTAAATAATCATCAGCTTTTCCTTACTGCTCTAATAATTTTGAGTTAATTCATGGAGAAAACACGTGCATGCAAGACATCACTGAAGAGTAACGCTTGCTAACAAATGAAGTATTAGCTGTCATAGTTCATATGTGTTTTTCTGTTCCTATTAATTTCCGCAAATTTCCAGTAACTTCACAGTACTTTAATGAAATATATGGTGGGTTATTGAGGCACAATAGTTGAGGGCAATGCACAACCTGTGTTGGAGAGGGAATGAGGATTCACAAGTCCTTACCTTCCTATTCCATTCCTAGACCACAAACTGTTTCAGGTTGGGGAAAAAATTCAGTGTGGGAATTCAGAAGTTTATGACCATCTGAGTCATGCCATCAAAATCCTGTGAGGTGGATTCACTACCTCTCAGGCTACATATTTCTTGGTCCAGCCCCATATTGCTCTTTGAAGTCCTCTGTTTACTTTCCCTTTCTGGCTCATTGCCCTGGCTACAGAATGCATTGTTTTGGATGGCTGTTAGCACAGCCTCTTTGATCTGTCTTTCCTGTGTTATACCTGCTGGCTTGAAAATGGCTGAAGAAGTGCACGTGCTTTTGTGTTTTTCCATAGGGTGAACTGGGAGATATTCTGTGTACAGATCCAACTTGCTACCAGGCTTTCCTGCTTTCTCTGTAGCCTTCAACATTAGAAATGGTGAAGCTGCAGGGTATGAAAATTGTGTTACAAGTCGTAAGCAGAGTAATGAAGTTGGTATGCACCTATTGTTTCAGCCCATAAATTCGTTGGAAGTCCCTGTCGCGGGGTGTTTGCATCCCTTATCTGTATGTCAGAAATAATTTATACTTGTTTTCTCACTCCTGAAAGCTTTGATTTCAGGCTTCTAGAGTAAGATATTGTTTCCTTGCCTCTGTGATGGAGCCTGTGTGCATATATATGCACACAGTTGAATCTAACATTTGTGCAACAAACAAAATAAGCAGCCCTGCAAAGTGCAGAAGGGATCTCATGGGGGTGCATGAGAAATTCACTGGTGGAAATGAATTGCGTCTCTTGTGCCTGCACAAGGTTGAGTGTTCTGCCACAAGAACTGTGGTTCTTTGCAGTGGTTTTGATGATTAACCCATGTGTGATGCAGTGGAGAGTGAAGCTTAGAGATCCTGTAAGGTTTCTGTACATAAGTCGATTTAGATGGGACTTCTAATGCAAATGCCCATCTTCTGGAATTGTTTCTTACTGGAAATGAGGAATTCTGTGAAGGCACCTGGCAGCTTTGTAACAGTTTTGATAAAAAGAGGATATGAGGCCAAGGTTTGGTTATGATGTTATAGTCAGGGAATCTGCACCAAACTGTAATGCCCACTGGCAAATGGGTGGTCTGAAATTTTTGAGTTTGGGAAAGATTGGTGTACAGGACATAATGGAAGATACTCTCTGACATTCTAAGTGAGTGACTGTAAGTCCTGTCAGATGTTTTTAGATTTTTCTTTGAAAAAGTTGGGAATATCCATTTGGTACAAGAAGAGGAGGCTTGAGGTAACAGGTTGGGAGTAGACAGTAGAATTGTGGCTGCTGGTACCAAAGAGTTGGGGGAGGCAGCCTTCTTAAGGTGAAGGGAAAAGTAAGGCAATTATAGCAAAGGAAACAATGGTAAAATTTTGCTATGAATATTTGCTCAGTGCATTTGGTGATGTTGAGTCATTATTGAGATCCATAATGGCAATACTGGTATGTATCTTACTGTGTCTCTACTCTCCATAATAGTTGAGAGAACAGACTGGAGGACTCACCTATGGAGAGCAGTGGGGGCCTTATCAGGTAGGTCGCAGAAGCCAAGAGAGCAGAGTGGTTTTCTGAAGAGGTAGGCACAGAGAAGTGGTTGTTAAGGGGTTAAGGAAAACTGGGTTGTGGGACTGTCTGTTTTGTAATGAGTGGGAGTTTTAATGAGTGGAAAGAAAACAAAATGAGTATGAGGAGGGTAACAAGATTGAAGGTTATGGTTTTATATGGAATAGCGGACTAGAAATTGCAAGCTGAGGATGAGTGTCAGATATTGTTAGATGAGGGCAAGGGAGGTGTTTGGCAAGCAGGAAGGTGGGTAGCTGCTGACAGCTCAGAGGTGTGGGATAAGAAGGCAAGATCTGAAGGAGCACTGTGCAAAGAGTGAGTGGGAAGAGAGGGGAAGCAGGGGCAGGCTCTCAAGCACTGGAAAATGAGCAACCCAACAGCTGGTGTTCTGGGGGATGATTCTGCTTCTGGAGCCATTCAGACTTTCCACAAAGCTCAAGATTGTGTGTACATAAGATCATTTGTTCTGAAAGAAATTATAACCTGTACTGTTCATTTTGGTAGCACAGTTGGCTCTGAAATCTGCAAGTGGCAAAAGTCTAAAGCTGAGGATAGAGTCCAGGTTGTGCAGTGCCACTCCTCTTTATGTCAAGAAAAGCATTGGTGTAGCATTGTTCTTAACAGCTGCTCTATGAATCTACTTCTAAAGAATTAAATTACTTAGTGTACTGGAGTTAAAGTCTTATTATTAAGGCCTCCACATCAATATAGTGTAACAATCATCGCACAGTAGTACATGGCTCATCTGCCCATTCCTTATTTCCTGATGGTTTCATGAGTTGCTTTCCTGTTAATACAGATGTCTTTTGAAGAATGTAGACATATGGTTCGTTGAGGTTTACTTCCCCTGACCTTGGAGGAGGAAGGAAGGGAGACTTGACTGCAATATATAATTATTCAAAAATAATTATATCATCCCCAGAACTTTATAATGGAAGTAACTTTAGCCAAACATTCTTGTTGAGTTACTTTTACTGGTCTTCCTGGCTAAAAGACTTCTTGCAAATAGTCCTGCAAGTAGGCTTATATTGACTTTGGAGATAGAGGAGGGTGATAAAATTAGTCAAATTCTGACACTTGGAGTTTTGATAGTATCCCTTCTTAAAACCTGGATTTATTCCTTCTTTATAAATGCCTGAATTCATCACTAAACAAGCAAATAACCCACAGTTTGAAATGTGGGACAATAATTTCTTTTTCTATTTAAAGCTGAATTGGTTTTTCAGGTGGTTTTGCTTTGCTTTGTTTCCTTGTGGGTTGTTTGTTGTTGTTTTTGTTCTGAACTGCTTTCATAGCATTAGTGCGCTGTAAAATAACTCCACTTCGGTGGAAATTGACAAAGATTAACAATCTTATTCTGGAATATGTTAGAAGCTCTTGAAAGAAGTGGCCACTTCACATTTGGAGCATTATGATAGTGCTCACTTTATTTGACTGCACTTCAGACAGTCTTTTTTCTCTATTTTCTTAATTTTGCACTACTTTCCTACTTCTACAGATCATTTCTTGTGTAGTGCAGAAATGCTGATCCAGGCGTGTTGGCCTCTGCCACCTGTAGTCAGTTGTATAAGCAGCCAGGAAAATCAGCTTTTGATAACAGTCCTGTAGGTTTGACTGTATGCCAAAAAACACATGAATGATTCCTGACCCTGTGTACTGTAACAATAACACAAGACACACAACCACTTTTTGTTTATTGCTAGACTTCTTTCATGCTACTGAACCATGGTGGAAGTAACATGAAAGCTCTGTGCTTCTTGTAAATATTAGCATTTCCATCTCAGTGTGTGTGAGAATGAGGTGAGGAGGAAATATCTTCGCTTTGATACTGCAAAGAAATAGGATTCTGTAAATATGGGAAGGTTAAAAAATCAATGATAAATTGTTAAAACATTGGGCAAACTACTTTACCTGCAATCTCAATATTTTATGTCTTTTGGCTTCTAAGCCTTTTCCTGTCACTCATCCTATCTTGTATCTTCTGCCTTTATTAGGAAAAAGTGGTTTTTCATTCAGAGGCTTTTACTACCTTGCTCTTGCAGAGTAAATTCATGGGTTTATATTGCCATTTGTCAGGGCGATTCAAATAACATTTCTTTCTGTACCACCCATTATGTGGCTTTGTGGTTTATCTAAATTGTGCCTATGAGGTGCTGGGCTCAAAGCAGTACTGTTGGTCAATCTCCCTCATAATACTAGGAAAGGTTACATTAATTTTCAGTGCATCAGTGTAAATTTGCATTGCATTTGTACTTTGGAGAAGATATTTGATCCTCTGTTTGCACCTGAACTGGCCATTTATTTTTCTTTACTACTCTTTTTACTTCTGGATGCGCAAGCAAGAGACGTCAACAAATGAATGTTTCTGTTTCCTTCTTAAATCATTCAGTAGGAGGTACAACTGCTAACAGTTTTAACCGAAGGGTAGGATCCACCACTTGTCACTTTGTTTCCCAGCTCTTGTTGGAGTCTGTATTGACGTAGAAATGAAGGTCTTTGAAAGGTGGCACATTCTTAGTTTTGATCTACGTGGTGTGTGACAGGATTAGCAAATGATAGTGATGATCAGGAGTAAATAAGGCTCACAGCAGTAAACCCAAAAATAATTAAATCATTATGTTGTTGTAATGTATTACCATCAAATAGTGTCTTTGGAGGAAAAAAAAAAGAATTGTAAAGTGAATCAACTTGGGAATTTTCAGCCTTAATAGAATTTTTGCTGAAAACATATGCTTACTCAT
This sequence comes from Myiopsitta monachus, assembly GCA_017639245.1. Taxonomy (NCBI): domain Eukaryota; kingdom Metazoa; phylum Chordata; class Aves; order Psittaciformes; family Psittacidae; genus Myiopsitta; species Myiopsitta monachus. Next base: position 55,623,640 of record CM029925.1, read on the forward strand.
GTTTAGTAAATGCCTGAATTCAGTGCAAAATTAAATGGATGGATGGGCTTTTGGAATGCTTGAGAGTCATGTGCACCCTGTGGCATGTCTACAGATTTATCTGTACTTCACAGTAGTGCCTGCAGAATCATAAAGTGGGGCTTAACAGCATTTGCCAATCCATCTTCATGTGTCAGTGCAGGTTCAGCTCTCTTTAGGCAAATCCTTATCGCTTTGCTGCCTACTAAAAGGTACCCATTAATGAAAGGTTCACAGCTTTCCACAGCATCCTGTTCCTGTGCTTCTCTATTCTTAAGTATAGAAAGTCTATTTTCTAGTTTCCTTCCTCTGATTAAGTTTAAAATAATGAGTACCATGAGCATGAAGAGGATATTCTCTTCCTTTTTCCATGTGGTGCAATTGCAATTAACTGTCAGTTTTACAGCCAGCATAAGTGTTGCAGCAGGGCTGTGCTGTCATCCTCATAAAAACACACCAGGTAAATAAAGCAAGCCATAGGTCTGATAGAGTAACAATTTTAGTAAAAATTGGTTTGAGACTTTTCATGGATTTTATTTTCCTTCTAGTGCTAAAAATTATGACTCCTTAAGTATAAGTTTGGTTCCCCCTACCACCCATATCATATGAAAATAAAGCCATAATTAGTTCTGATTTTACTGTAAATCAGTACATTAGAAACTATTGTATTCTTGTTTTTACCAGAAAGCAGTAAAACTCTTACTACTTAAGCATGCATTTCAAAATGTGCTTTGGCTGGTGAGAAAGTTGGTTAGCAAATTGATTCACGTTCCTAACAAGAGGAAGTGGCTGAGCCCCTCAAGGGAAGTTACCTTTGTTCTCAGTTGCTGAGTAACAAACAGAATAAAAAGGCTATCAAGGGTACAAACCATTCATTGGAGTTCTGCTAGTGTTTAAGGTTAGTATTTAATGACGTTCCATGAATAGATTAAAAGGGGAAAATCGCTGCTGTGAGGAAATTCACTGGAGACAAAGTACAGTTTTGAGCTTTACATTACACAAAAGCTTTGTTCAGGGAGTTCCATGGAGGAGGGAATTAGCTGATCCACTGGCATTTTTACTCTTTGCTGATATTCATATATGAACACTGTTAAAGGTATATAATATTTCCATTCATGGATGAAAAAGGAAGGTCAAAACAGAAAGTCAACTTCTTTGTAGGTGCATAGAACAAGGTTTTGCTGTTACCATTAATAGAAGGTAGATCACAGAAAGGCCCAAGGGACAACAGAAAGTAAACTGAAATGTAGGAAAATATCAGGAAAAAATACTGATAACAAACTGATTAAGGTAACAATGTTGAAATGTTTAAAAAAAGGAAAAATTAAGAATCAAAAATACTGGAAGAATGGAAAGAAAATGAGGCAAGAGTATGTAATGCATTGTGATAACAGAACAGGCAAAGACAGTTTCTAACTGCTCGTGTAACCTCACACAACAGAAGAGTGTCTCTCCTTGCATAGTGCTGGCACATGCACTATATGCTGTAGCATTCATCTCTTGCCACTTTGTTACTGAAGCTGTATTGACAAATTTGAAGAAATAGAGGGAAGATGAAGAACAACTACTATCTACTGGAGAGAAACTAATGAAGAAATAATGCTTAAAATAAAACTGCTTCAAAATCTACCCCTACACACAAGTCTCATCCATATCTTATAAAAATCTGGGGCTTAGCTCCTCTTCCTCTTGGTTCTGTGCTGTAATGAAAAAGTTCCTACTCCTGTCACTCAAATTTGTGTGAAATCAGGTTGTTTCTGCAAGGAGCAGAAGATGTGAACTTGGCAGAATTCATGCACTAAATGGGATTGATAAATAAAATGTTTCCTATGGCTGTGATTTCTAATATGGCGAACAGCTTTGGTCACATTTTAGAATTACTTGGGAAAGAGAGACCAAAGAAATGGTCTGGCTTGTTGTTTCCCAAATACATAGACATTATCTATAGCAAACTGACTGAGGCATTTTATAATTAGATCTGTATGACTTGGGAAGCAATCAGCAATATCAGACCTGTGTTTATTAGAGAGGTGGGTTTTTCTGTAATGAAGAATGGAAACCTAAAGAGCTTTCTGAATATGCTGCAGGCACTAAAGTGGAGCATGGGGGAGAAGGCATTCTTTTTACTATTTCCTCATTCTCTTCCCTCATTTAGGACATGAGAGACACTAAATGAAGAAACGTTTCTGTTAGATAATAAAGTTAAAAATTTTCTGATGCACAAACACAGACATTGTTAGACCAAATACAAAGAAATTAATAAGGTTGAAATTTAACAGTAGTTAAACACTTGGTTTCCTGAACTTGATATAATGTCAAAGTGTCATCATGGACCAGATTATTATTGCAGACATTAATTTGCTCCTTATTTGTATCTAAACTGAGGTCTTTAGCAGAAGTGAACTCTAAGTTTTATACAACCACTTTGTTTAAAAGTCTCCTAAGGCATTTACAAACTCTGGAAAGAAGGTGGGTTTTTTTGTTTGGTTTGTTTGTTTTTTTTTTTTAATGGAAAAAAATGGCAGCTGTGATGAGGGTTTCTCTTTTATTCAGGCAGGAATAAATTACATATAAGAAATTCAGTCTCCTATTTGCTCTCTGTTACATCATTGTATGGCTGGGGTTACCTTAACATAGTTATAGATGATGTTCCAGCAAAGAATGTTTTGGTTTTAGTACAATATTGCATGGGAGTTCCCTTCTGATCCAAGTTCTTCAGTTTGGAAGTGTGATGATCCTGTGATTTCAGCAGGTCTTTCTTAACTAGCAGTTTTATTCTCACTGCAGAGGGGTGTTGACTAGAAGCTGGCACTACAGAGAAGTAGATTTGAGGTCATAAATGAGTACTTGAGTGAAGTTTCCTTGCAACCATAAGGAAAGTGCTTTAATTGAATCTGTTTTGTATGTGCTTAGTACTGACCTTTTAGACTGTGCCTGAGCATCCTTTCTAAGGCAAGAAAGTTAATGCAAATAGTTAGATGCTTTTCTGGACTTGTATCCTGAGCACTGAGGAGCCAACACTTCACTGTTTTGAAGCATTAATCACAGATCACTTTAAAAATGGATATAAGGGGGCAAATGGCAAATTCTGAACTTCTGTGTGCACCCTTTGTACTTTTTGGAATTCAACTGGTCTCAAGCAAAGGGCTGGCTATTTTCTGCCCATCTAAGGTTGAAATGTTGCTGTGTCATTTTGATCTTAACACTCATGACACAATCTGCTTAACAATGCTGTGAGGCTTATGTATTCCTTTTGCTGAGATCATTGGTGTATATAAGCCTACTTGTACTTGTGTTTTGCTTATGTTCTGTCACTTCATAAATCTGTGTAATATCTGTACCTGCCTCATTTTTTTCTTGCTCCAAAATTGAAACTCATATAAAAGTTCTTGACTTTTGTGTGTTATATCATATTTATACTTATACTGAAATACTTCTTGTAACTGAAAAAAACTGTCTGCAACTACAAATGTTTGCTCAAAGGGTTGTTTCCAGAGTATTTATTACCCAGCATTTACTCAAGAGATTGTTGTGGTATCAAGTGATGAACTTTAGGTTTTCCCCTGGAAAACCAAACTCAAAGAACTAGTCCTTTGTACTACATTTTCTTGTAGTAGTATGAGCCACATAAAAGAACCATTACCTAATATTCTTCTAAACAGAAGGTGACTGCATTGTCAAAGACTGCTGGTGAGTAATTGCAGATAGTGTTGCCAGATTGTGACTAAGTGGGTACAAAATTTTCGATTAAATCATTTACAAACTAGTAATGAGTTTTCAATGCGGCTTTTTTTTCCCCTCTATTCTGGAATACTTAAAATGGACTTCAGTTTATGTGTGGGCAAAACATTTCTGTATTTGTAAGCAAATGCAAAATGGTGTCTTAGGAGTATAAGTGCTATTTTTTGGAATTGGGGATAACAGCATCATTCAGAGCGATCAAAAGAAATGAACAATCAGATTCCACAGGAAAGAATATAGGGAAATTCAGCACGAGATGTTGCTGTTTACATAGTAACTTTGCATAGCTTTATTTTATAGACTTTCTCAGAAGGTTATATTTTTCTCTTATCTGTAAATGGGGGTCAATGATGAATTTTTTTGTGGTTAATATGGAATATGGCACTTGTGAGATATATCATAGAGTTATAGAATAGTTAGGGTTGGAAAAGACCTGAAGATCATCAAATTCCAGTCCCCCTGCCGTGGGCAGGGACACTTCCCACTACAAGGCTCTGTCCAGTCTGGCCTTGAGCACCACCAGGGATGGAGCATTCACAACTTCCCTGGGCAACCCATTCCAGTGCCTCACCACCCTCACAGTATAGAACTTCCTCCTTATATCCAATCTAAACTTCCGTTGGTTAAGTTTGAACCCGTTACCCCTTGTCCTATCACTACAGTCCCTAATGAAGAGTCCATCCCCAGCATCCCTTTCAGATACCCCTTCAGATACCGGAAGGCTGCTATGAGGTCTCCACGCAGCCTTCTCTTCTCCATGGTGAGCAGCCCCAACTTTCTCAGCCTATCTTCATAAGGGAGGTGCTCCAGTCCCCAGATCATCCTTGTGGCCCTTCTCTGGACTTGTTTTCAAGTAAAGCTTCTTACAAGCTGTATCCTTAGCTAGTCGTGTACAAGACTCTGACTGGCCAGACTGTGAGAAACAAAGTATAAGACCCTGAAATATGGTCATAATAATATTAGTTTTGGGTTTTTTCATTGTAGACTTCTGTGACAAGAGAACATGTCTGATAGGAAATGGTGATGCAGATGAAAGGCTTGCAGTGGTATTTTCAATATTTTTACTTTTGTTGAAGACAAGTTTATTGAAAAATGTCAGGTGTGGGCTGTGTGTGAGTTTTTAAGATGTCCTCTGGACTTGTTTACCCACATTCACTCCTTTTCCTCAAGTACCTTTGTTTCTGAGCTGCCAGTGAGCATTTAGGCATCCTACACTTAATGAATCTTTAACCAGTTTAAAGTTAATATGGTAAATAGCAGGTCCTGGCTTTATTTGCCAAAGATAAATATCAGGGTATTATCAGCAATCTGGGTGCATAGCTAGAGGTTCCCAGGTTTGAGGCTACAGCTCTTAATACAAATAAGGGCTGTGTTTGAAAAAGGAAAGCAAAACTCCAGTTTTCCATGTTGTGCAGTCTTGCTTTTTCTCCCTAAGATCCACATTCAGGAACCTGCAGTTAACCACTTAACCATCTCTTAAGACTACAAAGTGACAGTAAGTAGAAAGAATAATAGAAATTCAGTAGAGATTCTGATCAGAAAGAAAAAAATGTGTGGGAGAAAGAAAACACTTCATGTCTGGATAAGACTAGTGTTTTCAGTAAAATTTCCTACACAAATCCACCCAGATATTCCAGTCATAACATAGTGTGAGCTAGGTGGGCCTCAGACCTGCTGGGACTTGCAGATAAACATGCTAGAAGAGGATTCCCCTTTAGGAACAGTCTAACCATGACTCAATTAATATTTCCAAAGTGCAGTGTTTCCTGCCTCTGAGCTGGTATGTGCCAGAGATTTCCTGTGTGGTGCCCGGATCCAGTGATGCAAAGTTACCAAAGTTACAGGGTGTCACTGGGCTCGGTTTTAGTGTGAGGCTCTCTTTCTGGCTGGGTTTTGTTTAGCATCTATGTCAAATTTAGCATAGCACATAAGTCAGCCACAGAGGGATTACATAGCCCTTGAAAAAGAGCTATTCCCATTCTGGAGTCTCATTTTGATCTCTTCAAAAAGATAACAAGCTGAAATATTTTGATATCTTGTCTGCTATTTTTGCATTTCTTCTTCCATCCCTAATCTCATGCCTCTTGTGTAAAAAGGTCAGAATCTTAAATCTAATTAACACCAGCTAACTGCCTGGCACAAACCACTTGTATCACCAGTACCATGATACTAATGCCCCCCTAAGTAGGGCTGCAGTCATAGCCTTTTTGCTGGTTGCAATCTCTGTGCTAGAAGAGATTTCAGCAGCCAGTCATTCTTCACCCTAGTCATTATCTGAAACAGTCAGTATAATAGCCTGTGTGCTGTGTCCTTGTGAAGTAATGCAGTAGTCTGGATTTATTTCCTAATGAATAACTATTTGTCATGTAAAAACTATCCCTGAGGAATTCTTGCATAAGGAATTAGTGCAGCTGAAGAGACATATGGAGCACAGAAGGTCATTAATTCAGAGATCCTGTTAGAGCTTAGGTGGGGTATACTGCATTTTTCCCCCATTTATTATAAGATGTAACAACAAGAAAAACTCAAACCAAACCTAGTGCACCTGTGTGTCTAATGTGGTGAACATTCATTGATAATGTACAGTAATGATACAGATCTCATGTGCATGCTACTAGCTTAGGGGAAAAATAAGTGAATAAAAAAGCATTGAGAATTATCTCTTTATAGAGATTCGCTTTGTTAATGTCAGAGAATATATAACCATGGTAGTTAACTGCCTGATAGGGACTATACACATACATACAGTAACTAATCCTCAGCAGTTCTTTAGCTATCCAACTTTTTAATTGAATTGTGCCTTAAAATTGTGCAACCTTGATGTTACTCAGTGGTTTTTTATTGCATTGTGTATAAAAGAAACAAGCCTGAAGATAAAATTTGACACTGCATTACAAAGTCATATAGCAAAATCCAATCTTTGTTTCTTTTGTTGCATCCTAGGAGGGTTTTCCATGGGAGGTGGAATGGCAATGCACTTAGCGTATAGGTTTCATCAAGATCTGGCAGGAGTTTTTGCTTTGTCTAGTTTTCTCAATAATGACTCTGCTGTTTATCAGGTGAGTGTGTGGTAGTCTTTACAGAAAAACTGCTTAGCTAAAAGAAAAAGAGGATAACTGAGTATAGAATGAGAATATTAACAAACTGCCTCACATGAATAAACAATCTGTGACATTTTCTGGAAATGAATAATCAGAGTATTAGGAAAGTGAGGCTTAAAAGCTGTCCTTACATGATGTTGTCTTTCTTTTTTGCACAGACAGTGGAATGATTTTATTCATAGTAAGCTAGTGTAGAAAGCAGATGAAGGAGTTAAATGATTTCTGAGTTGTCCTTTGTTGTTAGAGAGTCCATGTAAGTATAACTATTATTTGAAAATTTGTGATGAATTATAATACTCATGGGCTCCATCTGCTGTCATGAATGTTGTTGGTTTTTTTTTTTCCTATTCCTCTTATTGGAGAAGGGTATAGACCTATCATTTGCCAAGATTTAGCACATTGGAATTGCATATGGAAGTGCAGTTTATTCCTAATATTTCCTTGTTTGCTTTTGTAGAGAGAGTACAATATGACTACTAAAATGTAGGTTAATAAATGAAATGCTATGAAAATTCTCACCATGTAATTAGCTATTAATTTAAATTTTTTAGTGATGCGTCTGTGGTTTTTTTCTATCTAGGCTTTGAAAAGAAATGAAAGTGTTCTTCCAGAATTATTTCAGTGTCATGGAACAGCTGATGAACTTGTTCTCTATTCATGGGGTGAAGAGACCAACAAGATGCTGAAGTCACTGGGAGTATCAACATCACTTCATACTTTTCCAAACCTTAATCATGAGTTAAGCAGACCTGAAATCGAAAAACTAAAAACCTGGATTGTAAAGAAATTACCTGTTGAAGCATAAACACAAATGAATAAATAAGATGCAGCTTTCACATACTTTCTGATGTTTGTGGTTTTAACACCATGCTTGGCATGTATGTGAGTGTCCCATGTACCTTACATAAGCACAGCCTGAGTCAGACACTGTTATGTTCCATAAAGTTCACTTAAGTGGTGAAATGATGGTGCTATTAACACTCATTACACTCATTCCATCATATGGATTTCTTTTTCTGTTTTCTTGTCCAGTTTTGAAAGGCACATTCATGTCAGTCTATGGAAAATAATGGCATAATATTAAAGCCATTCCTAAATAATCAAAACAGTATTCAGGTAGGATTGACCTTAATTTCCCAGATACCTTTCTTTTTCATTTTGTGTGTGTTCTAAGATGGAGAAATATACAGTGTGGTCATCTTTCTAATATCATTGGAGCATAAAAAGGCTGCTAGAGTCTGTTATTTAAATAATGGACTTTTTACTTGTGGGAATGTATACATATATTCAAGTTATTTCACTTAGAGGAACTTTATTGGCTTCAGTTGTGTTTTCAGCATGTGGGAGTGAACCTGCATCAAAGCAGAGCTGTATGTCACCTCAAAAACTAACCAAAGTTAATGTTGAAAGCCATGAGTAGCTGTGTCTAGCTATACCACAGGCCGTAGTTATTACCCATTCTCATTGATTTGTTACTCGGAGATCTAGTTTTATGCAAGGTGCTTGAGCCCTGTGTGGTTTATAGTGTAGGCTTAAAAAAAAGATAAAGTGCCATCATGATAGTCAAGTTCTGTCATTTTTTTTTAAAGAACTCATTCTTTAGGCACTGGTCCTGTAGAAACCTGGTTTTGCCAGCAGATTTAGTTTGGCCTGCAAGATAGCATTTGAAATGAAAAGTTGAGGATACTTGATTCTCTGTGAATATTTAAGAGTTGTAAACAATGATTGTGATACAAAGAAAACTTGTATCCTGTTATTATAATGGTAGATGATTCATTTCTGTGTAATTTTGATGAATTAACTCAGGGTATAAATATCTCTTATGTAATTTTAAGGCTTTTTTTATTGTGTGTCCCCCCCATTTTCTCCTCCCCAAATTTAGCAATTTTTTTAGCATGACAAGGTATTCAGCCTTTTGCCAAAGTGAATAGATCCAACTCTTTTGCTTAATCTTCTTCTCCCTCCCCTTTTCTGAAGAGCGGATCTAGGACACTGTTTGCCCTGTCACAGCGGGTTGCTGTCTGTACTGGCTATGACTCCACAAATGTTAGCCAGCTCCGCAGGACTAAGAATTTTATATGAATCCTCATGCACCTAAGCCAGCTTTTACCTATCTTGAAGAATAAGCAAAGGGGAAAAAATGTCACTGTTCAAGCACAAGGCATGTAATTGGCAGTAGCAAGTAACAACTTCCTGCTGCTAAAAATACTTTGCTTTATTTCATTTTGCTAGCATTAGCGAGTCAGCAGGCTATTCTGAGAAACAGGGTTTTAAATGGCACAGGAAAACTCAGCTATTTGAAACAGTAACTGAGCAGCACTTTTTCCTCATGCCCTGGGCTTCCTAATTACTACAAATTAAATGGAAGCAGGTGTGTTCAGAGGCAGCTGAGCTAATATTGCCTTGGCCCAACTTTAATTGCAATACTTGACAAGTGAATTTGGTAGCGTTTTAGGGACAATGCATCATTTTGAGGTTTGCACTGTTTTCTGCTCATCCTACAGGTCTTATCAGGAGGCTGTTTGAACTGCTAGCAATTCATTTTGGTGACAAGTGCATTCAGATGAGGAAGTGGTGGCCTCCTGGCAAGGTGGCTTTTTACAAGGTCAGAGAATAGCGCAAAGCGGTTGAAATAAGGTTATGGAAGGAATAGAAATTATTACTAAGCCAAACCCAGTTCTTTTGATTGTTTTTGCAGCGTCTATAATTGCAAATACAGAGGATAGAGAGTTTGGCTTTGTTCCCTGATATAGGCTGAGAAGCAATTTCGAAGGTTTTCATTTTGTATCTTGCTTAGAAAACAGTGAAGTCCCCAGTTTAAATCTTTTCTTCCATCTTCCTTGGCTTGTGAGTTAAATGCCACCTGATCAGAAGGCACACTGTGACATGAGATTGGAAATTGGTTGGGTTTATGCTGTAAACGCATCTCAGATCTCAGAGTTTTGAGATCACTTTTGGAATGTTAGAGAACTTCCCAGTAGAGTTTTCCTTCAGTATATAGGTAGCTGCAGTGAGGACTGTGTGATGGGCACAGATGGGCAAATGCCAAGTGCATTTGCTGAGGATTGTGTGGTTCTGTGTCCCAGATTGTGCCTAGCTCGGGTTGGACAAATAGATGAAAGTTTAGCCCAGAAATAGTTGGACTGCTGGTTGGTATTGAGAAGCAGCCAGAGGCAATGTTAGTTCTTGAAGACAGTGGGCCTGCTGTTAAATTTCTAGTCAAATATTAGTAGCCAAAATCAGCCCAGGTGCTTGACAGCATGTTTCAGAAGGAATCCAGGTAAGTTTCTGACTGACTGGCCCCTTTTTACTACACTTAAAAAAGCAGTGTACACTTTAAAAAGCTTAAAAAGGCACTACAGCTCCAGGGTCTACCTTTTGGTTGCTGGGTGGAGTTTGAAGTGCTTTGTAGCATCTTTAAAGATTAAAGAGTTTCTTTTTGACTAAGTCATTGCATGTTGTTGGGACAGAGTTACAGTAGCAGGTGCCGGGGCATGCAGAGCCCTGAGCTGGTATGGCTTATCAGTTGTATCTGGTACAGAAAAAGAGACTGGAAAAGAATACAACTTTTTTCATTCATCCCTAATATTTCAGACCTGATATCTTTACAGGTGTTTATGTATCATGTGAAGATATTAAGGAGGTAGGTGGCATGTACTCTTAAGAGGAGCAAACTCAGAGCTTTTTTTTTCTTTTACGTAGGCTTTCTCCTGTTTCTTTCTTACAGATTGAAGGAGAAAAACATGTTTAAAGATACAATCCTGTACATCATTTTGAGGAACAAATTGCAAAATTTCAGTGCTAAGCATGGATCTGTATCACTTGACCTATTGAAGGTACGAGAGCATCAGTAGAATGATGGTGGCTCTGTGCTGTGCCGATCCAGAGGAGACAGGAGCAATTAGCTGGCATGCTGTTTATGTTCCTACTGTAACTCTTTGGGGATTTTTTCTTTCAAACTTAGAAAAGAGTTTGGCGTTTAAGTACCAACTTCTATTACCATTTAAAAATATAACCAAAATAACTGAGTCAATCTACTCAGATTGATGTTACTTTATTGGAGTTTAGTACTGTTTCAGTAAGCAAAAGAAAACCAGTTTAATTTAACCTTTAACTTTCTTGGGCTCAATTAGTGTGTTCCATACTGCTTCAGAAACAAAGCACTGAGTGTTAGGACTTTTTCTAATTTTCTGACACTGCACATTTGTATTTTAGATGTTTGCAGCTTGTGACTAGATCATTGCTTTGAACTTGGGTGCCTTATGAGTAATTAATGTGCTAGTACAGACAGGTAGAGACAGAGAACAAATATGAATAAGGCAGACATTGACTAATCAATGAGGGAAGCCAGAAGTTTTTGGTAACATAATTTTAACATTAAAGTAAATTCTCTACTTAAATTAGTCTCTTCGCATGCTAGGTCTTTAGCTTTTTTAGTAAATCATCTTAAAACCATTTAACAAGTTTCTACAGATGGAGTGAGCCAAGTGAGTGAATGTAACTTGTATTTATAAAGATGAGATCCAGATGGCAAAACACAGAAATGGGAACCTAGTGGATGATGTTAGAATTAAATTTGTTAAGATATTGATGGAGGAAAGCAATAGGAGTTTATTTGCAGTTGCGACACATTCTAAGACAGCTGAGAAGGTTGTTCGGGAGATCTTAAAAGAAAAACCTATTCCATGAATTTTCCAACTTGAGTCAACCTTAATTTATGATGCAGCTGGTTTCAGGTGCCCTAGAGAAAGGAAATAACACAATTGCCAGTTCATGTAGTTACCTACTTCTGTTTGTTTGTTTCCCAAGCTCCCTTCCATTTTGGGAACCCGATATCACTACTCAAAAGAAACAGCAGCTGACAGCTCTGTTTTCGATACCAAATTGTGTGCTCAGATGTTTCTTTATACACTGCAATGGGACTTAACAGCATCCTGTTCATGTCTTGGTTACCAACTGATCAGTAGCACTCACCCAGCATGTGCGAGACAAGTGCTTTTGTACAGAGCTGTGAGGAAGAGTGTTTGTCTTTACAAATGAGAGCCATAAGGAAAGGAAAAGGCAGTGGTTTTCCCATCCCCATTCTATAGTTCAGTGGCTAGTGTTAGCTAAAGATGTGAGACACCTGGATTTAATTCCTCTGCCCATCTGTGCACATTCACCTGTGTACTAGGTCTTAAAATGTTACCTGTATGGTCCATTTATCTAGTATATTTTTAGTATAGACTGTATCATCATTCAGTAGAACACAGAAGGTATTCCACATTTTCTTTTGCCTAGGTGAGTACCTGCAAAAGAGCTAGGCTGCTTCTCCATCTTTCTCTTAAGGAGTGTTTAACTGTTGAAGTGGAAAAGACAGAGCATCCTACACCAGTCTGCTGATCACTGATTTGAGTCATTTCCTGTGAGCCTGGGATACCAACCTGCACCCTCTTGGGCAGAGGCAGGAAATGATCTTGTTCCCTGTGTCTCAGGTGAGTGGTATTTAGTGAACAGTAGAGGAGCTGGTGGCATGGATCTAGTAAAGCCCCTTATTCCCCAGGGCACAGCAGTGAGCCTGACTACCTCAGCTAATTTGCTACCATTGAGACAGGTTTTGTGAGTTCAATTTAAAGTGCAGAAATTCAGCTCTCTTGTTAAGCATTTGAGGGCTGTAGGCACTTTGGTGAGGCGGCAGGTGAAATCTTTTGTGAGTTCATTGCATAAATCTGTAGGCTCCTTTGAAAATACAGGCAAAAGCTGGTTGCTCCTTAGTAAGTCCTCCAAAACAGTTATGAAATGAGTCTTAAACATTATTCTTGGATCATTAATTGCTAGTGATAAGGAAGTGAGACTCCTGAGAGCAAAATCAATGAGACTTTGTAACCTGGGCCTTAAATTGTCAGAATAGGCCAGAGAGTATACTTACAACTTTTCCACTACTTCACAAGGCCAGTATTTTGTGAATGCAGGATATCTCATTCAGGGTTCTTGAAAGTGCTTCTTGTTTAAAACTAAATGCAACATGTGAATGAATCTAATACTCTAAAACTCAGAATAAAACAGTAAGATAATTTATTGGTTGCTTGAGCTCTCAGTGTAAGTAAAGATGGTTTTCAGGATGTATGCTGGTAGACATCAAGCACATCAGATAGTCTGAAGTAAAGAAAGCCATCAAGAGATGTTACTGTCATGTATACAGCAGTAGGGAATTTATAGAAGTATGACTTCTGCTGCTTCTTGGCCTTTAAAATATGCAGGACAAAATCAGACAGCAAGGCTTATCTGCTGTCATTGCTGATCTTGGTGTAAAAAAATCCTTTCTGGAGTGGATTTCAGCAAAATACTCAATCCTGTGAATAACCTCTGCTGCCTTTGAGCCTATGGTTCCCACTGATGGATCTATGTAGAGAGTCTGGCTTCAAAGATGGAGTTTGTTTTGTTTAAGTTTGGAGGGTTTGGGGTGAAGTTCTTAATGTAGTCAAGGCCTTGTGTGGGGCATCCAAAAGAATTATGAACCTTAGTTACAGCAGTATACCAAAAAAGCAAAGGCAGTGATTTAATGCTTCCAGAGTAGTAAGAGTGGTCACATGCTCACCTATCCTTCCCTTCCATGGCTGTGATTTTTAATTGCTAATCTCTAGTCCAGTTAAGGTATGCTTGTATCTGAGGAAGGTCTCCCGTTTAGGTTTATTTGTTTTATGTCATGTAAGTTAGAGTAATTTGCAGGTTAATGTGATGCACATCCTTCTGGCAGCAAATTTCATTTATACTTAAAAGAAAATGGAGCTTCCCTTAATTTTCTTTGCACTGCAGAAATAGCAATGGCTGATGGATAACCTTCTGGGCAAGAACTATTGCATTATCATCAATAGGGCTTTTCCAAATATGCAGCAGTTTAATTCAGGTTTATCAGTAGGCCCCTTTTGAGTTAAGCTTTGATCCTTCATTTTTCAGATAAATTAATAGGTTTTACAGTGTTTTCACTGAATAGCTCTGTACACCTGCAGCATGTGCTAAGGTGATGTGGAGTGCTGTGTGCTAACCTAAAACAATTCCCTTAGTAATGAGCTTGATAAAAAATGAAGGACGGCACTGCCGGTATTTTCAATAATATGTTGACATAGTTTTTGGAAACAACGTGGCCCATGCTTCTGTTTGTATTTATAATTTAGTATGACTCATAACCAGAAGTCAGAACTGTCCTGGTGAAAAGAAAAGAATGGATATTAAGAATACAAGTGCCAAGGCAGATTTTGTGTATCGAAAGTTGACAAAAAAGACAATTTGCAGAGGTTTCAGTAAGTGCATCATGAAATCATCTTTGGCTCTTGCTCAGTTGTTTTTTTTTTTTTAAAAAAAAAACAATGTTTCTCTAAGCAGAAATATAAACATGTGAACCACTGAAGGTGACTTTCTTGGAGGAACCTGTTGTTTTCCCCCCCCAAGGAAATACATTTTTTGAGATGTCCAATTGATTAGTGCCAGACCAATGGAATTAGTAAGTGAAATCCTCAAGATGTTCTATTGTTTTTATAGCACAACTCAATTGCCAGTGTTTTTCTGTATGTGAAAATATTTGGCAGCTTTGTTGACCAAATGGGCAATGGTATGTGAATTTCCCATTTTATATAAAGGCCCTTTGGTTTCATGTCTCAAATGTAGACGTTTGGCATTCAGCTAAACCAGGGTAAGTGATTGCCTTCATGAGAAAGGAGAACCTTGTGTCATGCTCAACTGCATCAGAACTGGACATACATGTTTGGCTTTCCTGAAGGCATTTTCACACACAGCAGGCTGTCAAGCCTCGAATTGCCTGAGTAGTTCTGGCCTCAGCCGCTCTCCCCTTGGCCCATGTGAAGACTTAGATCTGCTCTCCCAGTGTTATAAGCAAGTTCCATCTTCATAGAGGAAGCCCCCTTACTATGTTTGGCGCGAGCAGCACCAAGAAACATACATATTGCATAAATTCCCTTCTTGAAGCAATACCAGTACTTTGGTTAAGCCACTGTAAAACTACTGGTATGCATTTGTTCATAGTTTGGAAAATACTGTTTTCATTACAGTAAACCAATATAAACATCAGCAATATTGCTATCAAACAAATTAGTTCTCATGTGAAATGTATGGTGAGTAAAGTTGTTGTGTAGCTGAATACAGTGTTATTTAATGGAACTTGATTTGGTGCCAACCAAACATACGGATCTTTAAATGCGTTCCCCTTGTGGCTATGTTGAAATCATCTGCCAGTAACATGTGCTGAATTCCCTTCCAGGCTTGCAGGCTGGCTGCCCTTATTGTATGAGGTTTTGAATTGCAACAAATAGTATTGGTGTGGGGGGAGGAAAACAGTGCAACAATTTCTGTTTTGTTAGTTAGTGTTCAAAAAAATTGGCATGACTAAAACTTTTCTTCTCTCTCCCCCTTCTTTCAGCCTGGAAAAGAGTTGTGTTTTATCTTCAAAAGCCATAAAGGTTCTGCGTTCCTTTGAGGATCCGTTTCTCTTCTTTCCTTTTTTACCAGGGGAAATTGATAGAAGGGTAAAAGAGGAAATAAATGGAAGACAGGGAAATGCAGGTAAATCTTTTTGTGCTTGACTTTTTGCAGTATTAAAATCATTACTAAAGGAGTATATATTTCTGAATAAATACGTTTTTCAGAAAACACTGCCTTTCCTTTTTTTTTCCCTTAGTTGTGACTGCTCTTTGACAGGAAGCAGTATTGGGAAAGCTACTCCAGCAATCACAATTTTAACCACAGAACTTTAATGGGCTAACACAATAGCTTACATTGCATTTGCAGCAGAAGTAATAGCATAATTCCTTGTGTAACAAACACTTCTGTGCATACTTGCATTAATTGCTGTGTACAATAGTAATTCAAATGAGTGTCATTCCCTTTTTGTAGTAAAACATACACAGATATCAGTAAGTTTAATAGTATTCTTTCATGGCTGTTAGTGTGTTAAGGTGGGCTTTAAAAATCACTGTAATTACCTCAAGTCATTTAAAATGTAACTCACTGCAATTCCTTTAAAACCTTCCCTTTGTAATTAATCAAATGTTGAACTGGTGCTAAGCAGGATAGGCCTCATTTTACTTTGTCAAATTCCCTTCAGTGCTATAACCACAAGTGAGTGCGCTGTAATGATTTACATGTATAACATCTGCATGCACTAATATCTCTTGTAGTCAGAAGTGTGTTTTGGCTGAGACAATCAAATGGTGAAAATGATGTTCACAGATTTGTGCTCGGCGTCGTATTCAGGGCTTTGAACGTGTTCTGGTTGGTTGGCCAAACTGGCAAAAGTTACCTGGTGGTGGCATGCAAAACTTAAAGGCACTCAAAAATAGTTTAACATCCAGCTCCAGGCACTGGATTGAGACCACCTTAGAGAGATTTGGCTTTAGAGAGCAGCAGGAAAATAAAATGTACTTTCAATAAATAATTAGGATGACCTGTTAATGCTGTTGGGAGTAGAGTGGAGTTGTCTGTGCCAATTCTTTCTGTAGAGTTGGTGTAGCTCCTTTGGCACCATTTGAACCTTGCCAATATACATCAGCCAAGGACCTGATACGAGTGGAGTTACTTCGGGTTTGACCCTGTGCCAGCTGAAGAGCTGCTTCTCCTGGATGGTAGAGCAAGTAGAGGAGAGTGTTGAAGGGGCAATTCAGCAGATGTTGAGGTTTTTTAAGCCTCAGGAAAATGTCAGTGAAATGGTGGCATAATGTTGACAGATGGAGAGGGAGCATTTGTGTTGCAATTAATACAGCAACCAGGGGCAGGCTGAAAGGTGTTCTTACTCCCTCAAAACCAGTTGGGGGCTAATTATAGATCCACTGATGTAATGGGAACATTCTGACCTACCATTATGGTAATAATCGTAGCTGTAAGCCTGGTAAATTAAAAGGTCTGTTTTCCTTGCTTTCTGCATACAAATTCCATTTCATAATGTTTTGGGCTATTCTGGGGAGGTTACAGGGCTCTGAAGGTAATTAAGCTTACTCAGTCATCAGCAACTTCACTTGTAACCCACCCAAGGAGTGCTTATAATAGTATTGCTTCATTTTGTTATGTCTTGAAAGTTGCTTAGCTGAAGGTGAGATGCAGTCCAGGGAACTTCACTAAAAAATTAGAGTTCTGTGCAGCTAATACTGTTTTGTTTAAATCTTAGTAGAAAGGGGATAATGAGGAGGGGAAGCAGTCTGGGGGACTTGAGTCTTGTGTGTTGTCCCCCTATGGTGAGTATGGAGCAGTGGGAATATGGTAGTGGTGTGCATTGTTGGGCATCATCCGGAGCAGGACTGAGAACAGGGGCATCTCTAGTTTCGTGTAAATCCAACTCGGTCATCGCGTGTTTGCTGACACACAGACTTTGGGTACTTTTTTTTTTTTACCAGGTGAG
Source organism: Myiopsitta monachus (assembly GCA_017639245.1). NCBI lineage: Eukaryota > Metazoa > Chordata > Aves > Psittaciformes > Psittacidae > Myiopsitta > Myiopsitta monachus. Next base: position 55,640,884 of record CM029925.1, read on the forward strand.
TCCACCAAGTCTGTCTGCAATCTTTGGCTTGTGTTTCTGCAAGGAAAGTGTGGCCCATGTCTCAGGCTGTCTCTAGTGGCATTTGATTCCTGAACTGTTTTCAAGGCAAAATCAAACTTTCAATGTAGACTGTACTGTCACAGATGACTTAAGCTGATTTGGTCAACTTTGCAGGGAAATTTTGAGGTGCTCACCCTTTGTTCTGTTTGGACTTATCTGGGAAGAGAAAACTAGTCTCTTGTCAAGCTGTTTTCAGATTGGAGCCCATGTCCACTTTGTGCGGGTGATGGTTTAGACTCAGAATAGAACTATAGAAGAAGTGGGAACAAAATGCTCAAGAAGTTTCTTCTGCCTCCAGGGTCATGTTTGGCATATGGATGACAACGTCTAGTTAGCATCACAGTAATGAGGGCCTGGGAATGAGCTGTCAGGTTGGTTAGCTGTGACAAGGTTATGATCTTGCCTGTTCAGTCAGCAGTAAGCTGCGCTTTACTTGCACAAGCCAGTTGCAGAGACAAAACATGCATGTCTTGATTTTGTTTGGATCTGCTGTTGAAACCTGAGTTACACTGAGTGTGGTGTTGTGATAGCAAGTATGCATGGGTGAGAAACACAGTCCAGGAGGATTTGATCTCCTAGGAAGAAAAATTATGTGCATCACTCTTCTGTTGTGGGGTCTGGGATGGGGTTATTGGAGGGTTTCTTTAAAGGATCAAAAGTAATGTGTAATATGTTGAGCCAGGATAGAGTATGAAGCTGACAGTACTTAGAAAGCAGATATCTGAGGTACAAGCATGATGCAATCCAGTCAGACATAGTTGGAGAGGGTGAGGGAGGACAGCAGAAATGGTGAATAACCTTCAGAGGAGAGACCCTGGGGACCATAACCTCAGTTCAGAGAAGAGGTAATACTTAGAGGGGCCAAAGGGGGAGTAGAAAAATCTCAGAAGCTTTTGAGAGGGGCAGAAGGTTATGATCTGTTCCCCAGCCACCATTTGGAGATAAGCTTCTCTGTAGGAAAGAATCAGCAATCTTTAAAATTTATGTGATATGCATAAAATGAAATGCTTTCTCAGCTGATCCCTTAGCCAAATGTAAAACAGTCTGAAGCTTTTCAAAGCTTCATAATCTTTAAAACTATAAATCAGTGGTTTTATACTGTATTGAAATTGCCACAAACTCCCAACTTTTGTGATAAGCTACCACAAAAACGACTAGAAGCCAGCAAGTATTTCTTGTTAATAATCTCAGAAGAAACTCCTTTTTTTTTTTTTTCTTCTGCCAAAGACAGAAAAAAATGATTCCCAAATTCTGCTCAAACTATTGATAACTCTTGTGCTTTGGTTAAATAGGGAATAACTTTTTAGGTTAAGGTTAGAAGAGTGCTGGTTAAAAGACACTTGAAATTATGTTAGTTGAGCAAAGTGAAACAAAACTCACACTTTAAAAAAGAGAAACTGCTCAGTGTAGTTTTTCGGTCACAAAATATGGAAAGTAAATTTGGTAATAGAATAAATGCAGAGCTAAAATCTCGTCATATTGTGATATATTTGGTAAAGCTGCAGCTCATACAGGGTCATAGTTACGTGAGAATTTTTGCTTATGAGCGTATCAAGTTTTTAGTCTGAATTGCAGGAAAACTAAAAATATGCTCTAAGAACTCTAGAAATGCAAAGCAAAGGGAAAAAAACCTTCCAAATGATACTTATTAAAAAAGATAATGTGAGGGGTTTTAAGCTGATCATACAACTTCAGAGTGTATATCTGAGTACTGTGTTTGAGTAAACTGTATTTGAGTGCTGTGTGTCACCACCAACTTCAAAATGATGATCCAGCCTCAAGAGAAATATTTGCTAAGTAATATAACCAGGTCAAAATGAGGGTGATTCCACTGCACAATTTCACTGCCGTGTGAATCTACAGGCATGTAACTTAAAACCTCATTCTTGCAGATAAACTCAATTTTTTCTTGCTCTTTGTGAAGTGAACCTGGAAAGCATCTGATCGCCATCCTTTGTTTCTTCATATTGGGAAACTCTTGCCACTTATCCCTCAATATTCTGTTCCAAGATGAAATCTAAGTTCTTCAGTCTTTATGTCATGTTTTGTAGGTCTGTATAATTTTTATTGTTCTTCTGTGGTTTATTCCTTTAACACATGAGGCTCAATTTGGGTAGAGTATTCTGCATGAGACCTTGCCATTGCAAAGCTGCACAGAATAGCTACTGCCTGTCTCTTAGGAATGATGGTCACATTTTTAACACAAACCAAAAAGACCTTTGCCTTCTTTCATGGTATTAACATGTATTTGGTTTGTCATCTGCTACAACCCCAAATCCTTCTAAGTTAATCTGTATTTTGTAATAGTACAAAAAGTGACAAAAAATACCCGTATGTAACTCAGCTGGCTCAAAAATAAGCAAATTCAATTTAACTCTCTCCTTCAAAAATAAAGTGGGGGTGGGTTAGAATTAGGTTTTGGGTGGACAGCTTTTATTTCTAGTTTCATCCCAAAGCAAATTTCTATGGCTGAGTTATAAACCCCTGAAAATTGCAGTGCATAATGGAAACATTGGCAGACCCTGAACGATGCCGCTGTAAAGTAGTATGAAGCTTTGAGTTTTTCCACTTTTAGACCTGGAATATAACTAAATTACAACACTTTTCATACAGATGTTTGGTTTCGCCCCCAGTAGTTTCTGCTGGATCTCTCCAGTGTTTCCTGACTTCCTGTGTTGCCATTGGACTTTCTTCTATTGACTAGGCAGTTTGTTTCATTCAGTCATTAGATTTACCAATGGAGATACTCAAAGTGTTGTTTACTGGGGCAGAGGGTGCTAGGAAATGCAGTGCTGGCTTGAGGAAAGTTACAGTGCAGATTTATGGAAGAAATTTACAGCAAATGAGACTAGAATGAGTATTATGGGACTCACAAAATATGTGAAATTATAAGGGTCCCTGAAGAATAGAAATGTTCTTCCAGACCCCATCCAAGCCCACTGACAAAGTGGATGTGCTCTTAAGAAGGGAATATCAAGACTGTTTTCCTTTCCCAAGGCAGCAGAAATAGAGCAGCAGTGTGATTTTTTCATAGCATTGCAGTATGCTAGGGTATTCCAACAGGAGCAATTTTATCTGAAAGTGGATGTGAAAGCGACAGGCAGAATGGAAGTCAGCAAGTGGACAGGTCTGTTTTCTGGAATTATTCCTGGAGTCATTTCTCATACTGGCACAGGCTGCAGGAAGCCAAACATCAACGTGTGGGTTATTTATAGCCATTTTCTAACTGACTTCAGTGCAAATGAGCTGTTTAGCTACTTCAGTCCTTAGGGCAAGGGTTGCAATGCCACTCATTTGGCCCCCGTGTCATTCCTCTTACAAGTTATGGAATAAGGGCATAAACAAGTAACATACCCTCGCTTTTCTGGTTTGAATCCCTCCATGAAGATGAATGTTTTTGTTTGTTGTTATTGCATCCTGGTGGGTCTGTGGTGATTTCTGGCACATCCCCTGGGTGACTGAGAATCATTTCTAAATAGTGAATTACCTTGAGTTTGATTGGCACTCCCACTGAAAGCTTTATCTGTGTCTATGCTATTTCTGCATTTGCCTTTTCCTGGCTGTAGGAGTAAAACCTGCAGTCCATTTTAGCGGGGGGGGGGGGGGGGGGAACCAACTAAAAAACAATTGCTCTCTCCCAGTCAACTGAAAACTTTGTACCTTAATGGGAGAATTATAGTAATGACACTGAGCATCTAAGAAACTAGGCAGCCCTGCTTTCCCTTATTTTAGCTCTTTTCTCTACTGCAAAGTAAGTTGATTTCAGCATGAAGCATCTCCAAAACACAGACCCTTCTAAAAGGGTTTTAGATCCAGACAAGAGATAATCACTGTCGTCCAGATGTGGCTGTGTTTACTGGATGGAAGCATATGTAAGCCTCAAGCTGCTGAAGGAAAAGTTAGTTCTTTGGCTTTCACTGAGGAGCTGAGCTATTCCAATTGACTTTGAAGACGAATTCCAATGTCTGTATCTGAAAAATCTCTGTGTAGTGTTAAGCCCCCAGTGAAAAAAGTGACAAACTGGTGCAAATCCACAGGAGAAACACCACAATGGTTAGGAAGATAGAACATGAGAGATACTAAAAGTTGGTGAGCGAATGGGGTTTGCTTAATCTGTAGAAGGTAACTGAGGGGATCCAGTTTCTGTCTTGGACTATCCAGAGGGAGTTTTTGGAGGAGGTGGGATCAGATTCCCTGAAGGACAACATGACAAAGGTGTAAGAGGTGATGATCACAAGTTGCCACGAGGGAAATTGTGTTTGGATGAGGAATGTATTTCTCCATCAGGAGGCAAGAGAAGTCCCCCCTTGGAGGTTTTCAAACCACAACTGGACCTGATCTCACTTTGAACAGCTTGAAGCAAGTGACCTCGTGAAATCTCTTCCAACTTACTTTTTACTTTCTGAATCTGAATTCCTTTTTACCAGAAGTAGCATCAGCATGAGGGGGGGGGGGGAAATGTACCAAAATTGAGGATTTGAGAAGCGGGTATATATCTACAAGGCCAACTGAGAGAAATAGATTTCCAGCTATTTACTTTTGGTGGTTTTATTTTCCTTTGGAAAATAAATTCAGGAAGAACATAGAGCCTGAAAGTGAGAAGTCTGGTTGCAATCAGAATAGCTTAATATTTTTAGCTCCTGTTTTTCAAAGTAAAACATCATTAAAAATAGTATATTTCCATTGCAAAGAAGAGAATGACTGTCATGTTTCTTAATATGCACTGGAAAGAACAAAAGTCACATTCTTCAAGGATGTTTATGAGTGTATGTATATTAAATATACCTAAACTTTGTTTTATACATTTTCAGTCACTTAAAGTACATAATTTTACATTTTAAAGATCATGAGCATGCAGTTGTCATATGGGATGTTTTGGAAAATAGCACACTCAAGAAAATATCTAGTGTTATAAAAAATAAGGTGATTTATGCTCACTATTGACTTCCTTTTTTTCCCCTTCAGCTGAAGCACAGTTGTGGAAGGTAAGAAAGGTGAAGAACTGGCCTTTTGCTAATATGTTGCCTGTACAGTAATCAAAGTCTTGTCACTTTACATCAACTTTACTTATAGCTTACCAAAAAGATCTCCTGCTCTGTGAAACAGGTCTATTCACCATTTATTCACCAGAAGAATTAGCAGCCAAGGACACAGTAACTGGTGCTTCACAGTGCTGTTTGTGGGGCCTCTTTTGTGAAGGAAACAGGAGCCAAATTTGAGATCAGAAAACGCATCTTCCATACTCAGGGCTCACTTTTCTCTGTCCTGCACAGTGCATTTGTTGTTCGTGCAAGAACCAAAATCAACCAAAAAGCAGATAACCTTTTGTTATAGGATCCTGACTGTTTTTAAACACTGATAAGGGCACTTTGTAAGATCAGCTTTTGATTTGTAGCTGTTTACATTTGGAAGAGACTGAGAGATGCTAATGTCCCTTCTGGCATTTGTGGCTATTTTGCTTTATGAAGATTTGTGGGTTTTACATGGCATAAGATCAAGCAATAACAAAGCTATGACAGGCAGAATTGAGGTACAGAATGACTCTTGGCTCCAGACACGTTGCTTACTTTGCAAGTCAGTGTCTGCTCACTCCAGTGAGTCCTTTTGCATAAGGGTCATCACTTCAGATGTATGTAAGATTCTGAAAAACACACACAGTTGGGTTACATCTGCAAGTGGATGAAAGAAGGCTCTGGTCTGGGATTTCTTTTCTGCTCAGGTAGGCTTTTTCCTGCTCCATAGATGTCCTCACAAGACAAGCAAACAAAGTCTCTGTTATTAAGCCAAAAGGAGCAGATAAATCTGACAAATTTTGCTTTTCTGCTGTTTTTTCTCTTCTTGGTTTATAAAAGGTCACAGTGTGAACCACTTCAATGCCTTCCACTGTTTTCTTTTACATTTTATAGTGCTTGCATGATCTCAGTGAGGGAGCGTATTTATTGTGCATGCCATTCAGTTTATATTCAACTGCGGCACATGATTACAGCAACTTAGAGGGGAAAAAACTGGAAAATAAGTCCCTGATGTAAAACTGGTAACTGAGCCAAAACAGTAGTGCCAGTTATTTCAGTGCCTCACATAGTGATTTACGAATGCACTGCAAACACATTTAACGATTTATTGGGACAAGTGTGCATAATAACCAGCTCTCTTGAAACCTTGGATGCAAACTGCTTTTGATGGTAATTTTTCCTTTTAATATTTTACAGGGAGGCATTAGAAGGTGACAGTAGGGAAAGCTTGTGTTTGCGTCATACTTCTCAGTGCCACCCGTAAGTTTATCCCTTTAGTCTCCTCTGTATTATTTAGTTTGGGAAAATATACGCAGTGTCTCATGGAAGAATGAGTACCTACAGGACTGATCTGAATCCTATAGGCATTTAGTAAGATGACACATTTTCCATATGTGTGTGGCACATGCAAGTGCCTACATGGCTCTTTTAGGCTGACGAAGAGCAACAGAAGCAACTTCTAGGTGGTATCACTGATTATGTTCCAGCATTTACCTGCTCTTTCCTAATTTGCACAGATTAAACCTGCAGGATTTACAAGGAAGGACACAGCTGGATGGAGGATGGCAAGTAAGGACAAAATAATCTTTAGGAAATATCTGCCAACTTCCTGATCTTATACCAGCTCACACACAGATAAGTTCCTTTTATTTTAGGCAGGCATTTATTTAGCTTTATAATAATTTCTATCACACACCTCTTGTCCAAGAAAGATATTCCTAATTTTGCTTGTGTTGATGGTAAATGCAGAAGCTCTGTCAAACCTTTGAAACTATAAATGGGACACCAGAATGCCTTTTTACTTTGAGAATATTACAGCTGTTGTCTTCCTACTAACCCTGCAGCAGGAATGACTAAATGCCCGCTACAAAAGGTTTGAAAGCTAAATGGAATGAAAGGCCCAGGTTATTTCTTTATGTTCTCAGCTTAGAGGCTGAGAGATGCAATAGCTCAGATTTTTTTGACCCAATAAGATCCTATCCTATGACCTTATCTATATGATGATAAGGTAACACAGAGCAAAGTGCTAGCACACAGTAGATGGTAAGAGCTAAGGGTCATAGGAGGAGGTTGGAAGTGAAGACTTGTTTTTCATGCTGTGTGAAAGCTTGTTACTTGTCATCCCATCTGGCTGGTTACCTGCAAATAAGGTAGATACCATTATAAACACTTCAGAAGATAAGTTTGTAAATGTTCAGTGAGCTTGGGTGGTAACAACAGTAGAAAAGATCCCTTTACTCTCACTGCATGCATACTGCATATGTCGAGGGCTGAAGTATCTCAATCCTGTCACATATCTATTTTTAAAAGCTGTATTTTTTTTATAGCTTACATACAGAGTCTCCAGTGCACATTTACATGCTACAATGAGGTCATTTTTCTGGATAATTGGGAAAGTTAAGTAATTGCTTGAGAAAGTAAACATTTCTTTTAACATCCATGAAGCAAGTCTTAGAGCTGTTTGATACCTATGCTCCTAAAATTAAACAGTGATTTACATCAACATGAAATCCATCTTGAGCTATCCTATGATGTCATGTGGCATTGCCAGGGCACGTGCAGGCTTCTTCAATACCCTTCATTCATGATGGGGAGCCTCATTGTGATTTCACTTTTCCCTTAGACAGCGAAAAGCAATATGTAAAATGTGGAATCAATATGATTTGTGTGTATTTGTAGAGTATGTGTTGACAGCTTAAGAGACAAGTGGGACTGACTGGCTGGCAGAGGTTTTCTCTATCATTTATTGCCTTTATGCTCTCTAAAACATGACCTTGTGCCTTTGAAGTAATTTACCTGTTGGCATACTCATGTGGCAGCAAGACACTTTGAAACAACCCCCTTTTTTTGTGATTGTTGTATTTATCCAGGACAAAACAGAGCAATCTTGGTCTGTGTCCAGGCTTCCTTATTTTATGTGGTTTAGACATAATTCCCCATTTCAGCCCTGGTGGTGACTGCAGCTTCTATGCTGATATGCCCAGCTTTTCTGAGGCACTTCTATAGCTTCTTCAGCAGAATTGCCCATAAAAGTTTCCTAAGTCATCAATCTCTGGATTATATTTAACTATAAGATCAAGATTTGCCTATGCATGTCAGAAATATTGATTCTGGGATTACTGCTTGTAATGTAGCATCACAATCTAGTCACTTCTTTGCTTCCACCTACTCTGCAATTTTTACTACCTTATGTCATTTGCCAGACTCTTAGGCTTAAGCTCAGTCAGACAAAATGCATCTTTTTCTCATCTCACTTTGATGACCCAAACTTTGACAGGATGTCAGTTGTCTGTTTCTACTGTGGTTATTTGCAGTAAACAGTAGTACTCAACTGACTGAGACAGGAATGATTTTGGGTAGCAAAAAGCCAAACGCAAATTTAATAAGGAAACAGCAAAGTTTATGATCTAAAGATGAAAAGAACTTACTGTAAATTCTGTTGCAATAACGCAGGGTGCACTGCATAGGAAAATGGAAAATAATCTGGTTTCAGAGGCTGTTTCTGCATAATAGACATTGGAGCCCTCAGTTACAGTATGGAAAAAGAAGAAATCCAGGTGACAAAGGCTAGGGAAGGGGAGCCATGGCAGCTGAGCCAGAGTAGTCATTCTTGACAACTAGGGAACAAAAAGTGAGAGAAGAAACAGAAAAGAAATGCCAGAAGTGATCCTCAGCAGAAGTCTGATAAACTCAGGATTCTAATGGGTAATTGGATATTCTGTAATACTTCAGAGGATGTTGAAATGTTCATCAGCTCCTTAGTCTTTGATTAATTCTGAATATTTATTAGATTAATATTTGGAAGCTTTTACTTTATTTGAATTCTTCTTGAAATGCCTGGGTGTAATAAACAGTTAATTTGTGTGCTTGATGCAGCTTTAATTACATTCTGCAAGGGAATCAAGATCTCTCAATTTCAGCATGTCTGGGTGAATCTCTGCTGGTAATAGAAATTGGTCACCTTCATTCAGAAATATCTGCAATAGACTAAATAAGCTTGTGTTGCCCTTTTGAACTAATTGATTGCATGCATCACTTTCTAATCCCTGCACCGGTTTATCTTTCAAACCCACACATTCTCTTAAAAACATCAGTTAGATTTGCCATGGTACCTTACCATACTTCTGTAACTATTTGGTATGATAGAGGGGAAAAAAAGGAGTTTCTAGTTCATTGTTTCGGGAAATTAGTACATAATGAGCTATTAAACTATGGCTGGCTTCTTCTGACACTTAGTGGCATTGTCAGCATTATTATGAATTGAAATGGGGCAGTACAGGAAATAGATGTAATTGCAACAGATTCATACATAAAGAATGCACATTACCAACTAGCGTCTTAAGGATAAGTCTTAAGGATTATCTTAAGGCTAAAAAACAACTATCATATACTTAGAGATCTATTGTCAGATAAAGATTGAAGCCTCCAAAGTGCTGCCAGCCTCTGAATGCTAGCTGTTTAACCCAGCTGAGTTAAAGTACTGTCTTTGGTGCATATCAGTAAATGGGGCAATAAGGTAGTACATAGTAATGGACTCATTAGCTTGTCAATGTGTTTATTCAGCCACCAATCAAACCTTACTTATATATAGCTGAGCAGTTTTCATAAAATATGTGATCATGAAGCACCCAAGAACCAATTAGAAAACTTGTGGGTTTTTAATGAGTTAGGTTTTCTTATCCTACAGCTATTTCAAGAGTATGGACAAAGCAGTTACTACAGCACTTGAGGGTATATATTTAACTTAGATACATTTTTTTTTTAAGATATCACAGAGTAAATCATCTTCCAGATGATCTAAATAATGTCAGAATCAGACCCCATCAAATATTTTTATAATCAGTTTGAAGACCCAGAATTAACCAAATCTTAAGAGAAACTGTGCTAGCTCTCAGCACAGAATAGAGTTAGCTTATTAACAATTAGTATTTGAAGAACAGCCATATCCTGACTCATAGTAGACAGTTCACTGATCAAAATAGGAGTGTTTCTCATATGCTCTCTGGTAACCCCCCAGGCAGTACAGGCTGCCTGCAGAAGAAGCTGCCCTAGGTGGTTTGTAACCACATTTGCAAGCATCTCCAACTGCAGAGATCTTGGTACAGGAGGGAAGAAAGGGCCTAAACTCAAGTGCGGAATCCCATTACCTTGAAATTTGGTTGCTTTGCCCTCCTGTCATTACAGATGAGCAAGTGGATTTAATTATTTGTTTTTCACACATGCTTTTCATCCCAAAGACGGCAGGAATGATTTAGAAAACATCCAAGTGGTTCACTATGAAAAGTTTTAAATGCAGGATTTCCTTTCAGAAATGCTTTTGGTTTTTTGTCACTTTTGGAAGTGCAGATGATTTTTATAGTCTGTTCTAAGTCATTAGCCACTCTTCATGAGTAACCCGTTATCAAGATTCAGTTAAAATTTACATAATCTCTTAGAAGAAATTAATGTAAAAGCTTAGCCAAAGAATGAAGCAACACACTTTGCTTTTTGTGTGACAAAGTGTTCTTTGTTAAACTTGAATTATTTTTATGATTCTGAAATAAAACTGAAAATAAGTATTAAATTGTTTAGGATGGAAGTAGGTAATCAATTAATACAGGTCTGATTAGTACCCTGCCTGTGTCATCCTATGCAATGATAAGTATACAATTGCATATATTTCTCAGTAAAGTTAGGGATTCACGTTTCTAAGATTCCCTGGAATGTAAGGAGCTGGTCGATATCCTTGTTGATAAACTTTTTTGGGAAACCTTCAACCTTCCGTGCTTCACTAGATTTCAGTAAGAGAAGGACCACCACCATTGTAAAGGGTGCTATTGAGATAGCATCAGAACTGCACTACACAGCTATGGTCATCTGTGCTCTGGAAAGATTAACTAAATTAAAGCATGTGAAGGGAGGAGAAACCCTTGGTTGTCCAGCACAGGAAAATTAGACAGATGACTGATCTATGTGGGCCAGTCATGGGGATTAAGGGGAAAGGAAAGAATTACTTAAAGGATACTCTTGGCCCATGAACAAATAAGCTTGAACAATTAGTGAATAAATGAAGCTTTCATAACAAGCTTAAATACAGGGTCTGGAACAGTCTTGTAGTCAGAAGTGGGTGAAACACTGACCCACTTTAAGTTGGAACATGGTTAGCTATGAAAGGAGCTTGTATAATGAAGCTATTGAGTGGCCCAATGAGCCCATGAGGTTTCTGTATTGCAGGGAGCAAAGGAACAATAGCAGCATCCTAACAGGACTATAGACAACTAGTTTTCCTTAATGTTGTCCTTGCTTTTCATATGTATCTTTGTTGTTGTTTGATTAAACAAAAGTTAACAAAATCCCTGTGCTTCAAAGATTTCGACTGTAAAATGTTTGAATAAGGGAGTAAGAAACAAAACTGTTGAAAGAAAAAAACTGAAGTAGAGCTGTCTCTTCTTTTGCCTCTTGAGATTTTTGTTCCTTGTGCGTGTTTGTTATCTTGCCAACAGCATATGTTGTTGGCCAAGTGTCCTTAGCTTTTAGTATGGTGAAATAAAGAATAAAGGAGTTAAAGATATTTGCTTGATCTTTCTTAGAGAGTCTAATTTTTTGAGAATATTAAATTAAAACTTTCTACTCTGATTAAGTTTGCAATGTGGGTGACAGTCACTTCCATCTAGTATTGCAGGTGCATTTTGTCTAATGAACCTAATCTACTTTCTCATTAGGATCGCAAATTCAGCTATCTGCAACATGCTAATTAACCACCCATCAAAGCAATTTTAGCTGAAGCCAAGTATTATTTGGGCACAGGCAAGGATTAATAGGCAGAGGTTTTTGTCTATAGCAATAAGATCATTCAGGGGAGATCAGAAGTACAGTAGATTAGCATCTCCATTATGTGCCTGCCTCCTTTCTGAAGCAACTCTGCAGTCAGGCTTCAGTCCCTATTGCTGTTCAGCTGAAGGCCATGTCAGGGCGCATATATCAGCTTTCCAAAGCAGTAACCGCACATTAGCTTGTTAGTAGCTTCATACAAAACAGATCTGGAGTTCCTCAGTGAATAGTATAGAGCTGCCTTTGTGTAGTGGGGATTTTGACAAAGCACTACAAAGAGTTTCTTAAGCTGGAAGGAGGAATGAGACAATGACAAAGAAGAGACAATAAAGTGTGGTATATCCAGTTAGGTTATTGCCATAAACCTTCTTCCCTGATTGAATCTCTGAAAATGCCATGATGCGTTAAGACAGGCACTTTTATGTTTAATTCAATGATTTGAAGTAAAAAGAAAATAAAAGCACCACACCTCAGTTTCCTAATTTTTGTGGGCTCTGGGGGATGAAATCACATTAGATTTCTGCGAGACTGATGTTTTTAAGTGTTACTGTCTTTTTTAATGGGATTTTAACATAGTCTATTTAAAATAAACTGAGGTGAAAATAGTTTTCATTTCTAAATTTCTCCCTGCTGTCCATAGAAGGTAGGAAATTTTGGTTGAAGCAGAGACAGAGGATATTTTGCTTATTACACGGTATTTTGTGATTTGGAAAAGCCGGTTAATCCAGATTTTATGGATTAAATTTTATGTTTAATCACCAACAGAGACAAAAGTCATCAGATCCTACTGAAGCTTTCTTTCAGATAGAGTTCATCTATGGCTAGGCACTTTTGAAAAACCAACTCAGACATGTCTGCATCTTTACAAAAACATCTAAACCCCTTTGAAATTTAACTATAATACATGCAAACTCTGGTTTCCCATCAGGCACTATATATTTCCGTGGAAATTCAGCATTAATTTTCTGTATGACTAGACAGCCTTGCCACCTTCCTCAGAACAATTACCTCCCTTTGGCACAAAACATATTTGCTACAAGCACGTATTTAATGTTGTAAATAAATGTTGTGGCTGTTGCAAAATCTGATAAAAAAAGCAACCCGCTTTCATGCAAATCTGACAGCCTTGGCAGAGTGGTCATTCCAAAATGCTGTTGGTAAAGAAAAAGCCATTTAAGTGATACATGCTGCAAGACATCCACTTCTGAATACTCTCAAAATGTGAAGGCTTAAACTGATCAGGGTAATACAACATTATAAATTCTTTTATATGAAGAACAAGTTTAAAATGTAGTCTTTATTTGCTTTGGTTTGCTCTGTCTTCTTCAGCTCAGAATAGTGACTGAAAGGAATTGGTTTACTGTGGACAGGTGCAATGTTGTCAAAGGATGGATTAATGAAAAACAACCAAAAAAATGCCTTCTTTCTACAGAAACTGGAATGTCATGTTCTTTCTGAAGACATTACAGAAACACAAGGTGACATTTGAAGATATTCAGCCTCCCAACTACGTGAATGAATTCCTGCCATCTTGGGGCTGGATTAAGGGTTGAAATTTATTATAAATGCTCTGAAACTAGATTTTTGTCTCTGTTGTACTCCTAAATTATGTGTCCCTGCCCATGCAGGGGATTGGAACTGGATGATCATAAGGACCTTTCCAACCCAAACCGTTCTATGATTCTAAGGTTTTTATTTAGTTATTGCTTGCCATAGGGCAGTGTGAAAGCAAGCGTTGAGCGCAATGGGAAATGACTTGAAGCAACCACATCCACTCATCCAAAACCCGGCAGGTTTGCCCACTTACTTCTCTCCCCGTTGCCAGTTTCTGTGAGCGTGAATGTCAGCCTTTAGTCATTTCCTGAGCATTTGGCTAATCTGCAAGGCAAGCTGTGTGTCTCAGCTTAGCTATTCATTGCGAACTTTCCCATTTGCTCAAAGAGGATACCTAATATGTATTGAATAAGACACTACCAGTTTGAACTCTTCATAGAGTCCTCAGTTTTGAGAGGGACTATACATATAGCTAATACTGATCATAAAGTAGTAATGACAAAAAATGACTAACACCTTCCACCTCATGTGCTAGGTTAATCTGACCTTTGCTTAAAATTGTTTTGCTCATTTTTAATGTCATCATTAATCTGCTGAGTTTCACAGCATTTGCAGGAGATAGATGACATTATCAATAATTTGCAGGCAAGGAAAATAAGATACAGATGCTACATCCCCTCTTGGGAAATACCAGTAACTTAGCTACAGTGCTGGGAATCATCAAGGGAATTCTTATAACATTTCTTCAGAGAATAAAAACACTAAGCAACTTGTCCATGAGTCACTGGAAGCTCCATGTAGTAACCTTAGGCAGTGTGTATCACCATACTTATTTGATAAATTGCTCAAATCAAATTATTCTTTTCCACAATAAGTATCATATGGCTCAAGTGCTGTAACAATCATTTTACTTCTTCCTACATAGAAATTTTAAAAAGGGACGCTATTTGATCTTATCTGTAACAAAATTTCATTCAAGAACTCATGTTTATTATCCATTTTATTCCTTTTTTTTAAAGGAACTCCAGGTTGACCTCCCCATGGCACAACACCAAAGCTGAAGCTATGAAATACAGATTGTTATAGTAAATTAGGAAATAGCAGGCTCTTGGGTTCTGCTCTTTCATTTGTGGGGTTTTTGTCTGGTTTTAATATAACATTACAAATAGTGTTTGGGAATAAAATGAATTTAAAATATTTTTTCACATTTATGTAGAAAGTATTAATCCATAAAGATATTTTAGATCTCAGTGATGAGTAATGACCAGGATTTTTTTTCTAGGTAAATATGCAAGATTTTTTAATCTTAAATAATATTCTCAGTTTTAATCTCTGACCTTAACCTGAAGTGTCCATCGCATAAGCCGTCCAGTCATTATTTCTGTCATCCCTTTAAAACTCATTTTATATCAAGTCTTCCAGAAATGCCTTTACTGGAAAGGGTCTCTGAGAACTGAACAACTTGTATAATCAACTGAACCTATATGTATAATTGAACTAGCAAGAGTATTATCAAAGTTTTGGTAGCTTCACTTGCGTAAAATACCTTGACATTAATTTTTAAATGCTGTGATTGAATTTTTGGTCCTGAGCCATCCTTTGCAGGAAGAGAGGATGGTCTCAGCACATCCCCTGTAATACCCTCTGAGGTTATGACTGTATCTGATCTCTAAAATGAGTTGGAAAGGTGGGTACCTTCTGCTAAAACCAGTTTTGTTCCCAGCAGCTTTGACTTCTCTATGAAGTATAATGGCTATGGATCATTAGGGTTTACTTCTTCTGCATCGCTGTATTATTTTGTTAAGTCTTCATCATTACGATTATTCTTATCAAGAGAATAAGAGATGATTGTTGCTAAAGGTCTAGATAGAGTTAGCTGGGAATGAAGAAATTGCTGTGTGAGGAAGTAGTCTTTTTTAAGATAGTTATGGGCTATTTGATTTGATTAGTAGGAGTTAAATAATCTGTTTATTTGACAGTGTATTTTAAAAGACCTTTGAGAGCAAATCACTGAAGGAGTTGGATGGAGGCCACCCCTTGTCTCTAAGGCAAGTTTCCTGTGCCTCCATTTGGGAGAGAGGAAGGAGGCCCCCAGTGGTTGCAGCTTTCAACCCCATAAGCATACTTTTGCCAAAGCAGGATAAATCTGAGCATGAGTCAGAGGGGTAACATGAGATTAAGGTCTCTGAAACAAATGTATGAATAACTTGGCTTATTCATTGGCCTTTTCTTTTTCCATTGTTTCAAATTCACTTATTTTCTTTCATTTTTTAAGAAAGTAGGTGATATTTTACATGAAAATGAACTTTGCTTATCAAATATATTTTCATTCCAAAAAAAAGGCAGAAAAAATATATCTATTTGGAGGGGGGAAAAATCAGCAAGACCAATTTCATAAAGCCATGACAGATTAGTGGAACACTGTTATATTGCACCTCTGCTTTTTCCTGAATATAGCTCTCCCAAAACTTGGCATCCGACTCTAAAGAAAAATTAAAGACTGCCTATTTCCCTTAGCTCCCATTATCAAGAATATGTTTGGCTGGTCATTGAAGATAAGTCCATCTACTTTCTGCATTGGAGTTCTCCACTGGGAATATCTGACCTCATCCGACCATTTGCTCTGCTTCTCCATAAACCAAGTATCTCACACTGTGACAAAGGAGTTTCTCCTGTGGTTTCCAATTATCAATATTTGCCATCGGAGACAATCCACATCTTACCAGTCACTGACCTGGATTTCCAGAAGGCAGATATCCCTTCAAATAAAAGTCAGGTCATTGGCAAACAGGCTAGGCTTTTATGTCTGGGATTTCCTCTGCCATAGAAATCCCTGTCTGATCAGGAGTCCCACTGGGAAGTCCTCAGCTGGTACTACACAACATGGTACTCCTCACATGTGTGACCTTCGCAAGGAAGCACCTTCTTTTGTTCATTACGGGTAACCAATTTGGAGTTTCCATTAGTCACTTCTATGCAGCTTACCTGAAGCTGTATTTTATTTGCTGAATTGGAGAGGATTCCAGGAGTCTACAGATGAAAATCTTCAGTTATCTGCTAGCCAAGAGTTGCTGCAAAACTGTAGGTTAGGAAGCGTTAAGCTACCTGGCGTTTACTCAGGATTGTGCTCACAAAGTGAAGAATTTTATTTGCATTGTTTATAACTGGTTTTGCATCCACCCTCCTCTGCAACTTCAGCTGAGAGCCTGATCACATATTGCTTTTAAATCTTCCTCTTTGGAATGTATCACAGTCAGTACATGTCACAGTGTGCTCTGGAAACGCACACTAATGACCTGGGAAACTGAAATAGCCCTCAGAGCAGTTAAGGGGAATTTGCAGGAATTCCTTCATGCAAAGCTGGGCACCCTAAAAGAAAAGTGCTTTCGAGTTCAAACTGTTGTTTATTTTGGAGCATGTTTCTCTTTCTGCTTTCAGTGGTGACCTAGGAATGAGCTCACCATTGGAAGCAAATCTGTCTTCTGTTACCACTCCTAAAGGATTACCTACTCTCTAAAGCACATGGGGTTATTGATGGCCTTACACCAAAATTATTATTTGGAGTTCTGTGAAAAAAATACACACACATATATGTATGTATGACACTGACAGATTTAAGTTAAAAAACTTGTTGAAACATTACAATAAGAGATTGAATTTGCAATAAATAGAAGGCTTCCTATATTTGCAAATGTTCTGCTTTGTGCTTGAACAGGAAAATACCTAATCTAGCATGACTATGCAGGAGAACAGCAAAAACATACTGTTTTGTGATGTGCTTATGGGCTGTGTAGCGTTTGGCAGCATCTCAGACTGAAATCCAGCTAACAGACTCTCTCTGCCTTTGCGTGGGGTTGTTTTACATGGCTTTCTACAAGCAGATCATGTGAACCAGTACGGCTGGCAGCTCATGCATGCTTCAGTGACAGGGCTGATGAACAACCCAAGTGGAGGTTGCTCTGACCATCACTCTGTGCTGCCCTGCAGAAGACAACTGACATCAAATACCAGATCTCACTAATGCTGCTTCTGGCGGACTTTAATCCTTGAGACTTAAGGCAAGCAGTGTCTGCCAGCAAGATCAGCCCAAGAAAAGGCAGATTGAAGGTACCTGACGTTCACCTACGGTGGTGTTGCCAAAGATGCCCTCATCTTGATCTCATACCACCTTCTGCTCTCCTGACCTTGGCAAGTACACACTCCTTTGAATCCTTGCTCACATGGGGACAGATGGGTCCAGGATCCACTCTGTAAATGTATTAGGACCTTTGCCATTTCAGCCTCTTCATGGTGGTGCAGGAGGAATTTGAGAGCCAGTGAGGGACAACTGGCCCACAAGCATGCAGAGATGGAAACTTTTTGAGTTAGAGAGATGGCTTTATTTTCCCTCTTGCAGCAGTTAAACTGACTATTGACAGCCAGATACAGTAGTGACTGACAGGGTATAACACCATGAGCAGAACAAAAAGAATAGGCTTTAGCATCTCTATTTGGTGAGATCCTGCTTTGAGGTTACTTTGAAATTCCTGAGAAATTACCTGGCAGCAGATTTCTTAAGTTTGCTTCAGTGTCTCCTCATGCATACCTCTCCTTTTCCCTTTCCTGCCCTTTTGCCTCTGTCCTTCACACATTTCAGAAGGATTATAAAAAAACCCACCATGGAACCCAAATGTACAGATGTAGGAGAGACATCTCTTAAGTCATTCCTTTTCTTTTTTCACTGATGTAGTCTCTCAAGAGTGATAATCATCTTTTTTGAAATGCAGGTCTAAGATGGAAGGAATTTTTATCTGGAAGAGTAATATAAATTAGCTTTGACTGCCAGTTTCCACTGATTATTACTTTCCAGGCGGAATTCCTACAAATTCTTGAGGCGTGACCTCTGATGAAAAAATAAACCCCTTTAAAACTTGTTTGAGAAATTCCAGATAACATTCACAAGAGATTTAATTTTAGAGCATTAACACAATCTTGGTTGGAAAGATAAAACTACAATGCAGTTATTTGGTAGGAGTCATTACTGAACAGTGAAGTCATTTCAGCTTATTTTACTGTGCTTATCTCTTCACTCTCCCCCCCCCCCCCCTAATTTTATTATGCATTAGTCAGTGCACTCTGGATTCACCCTCATAAAAGGATAAAGTATCTCAGCAGATACCCAGGCTTAGGCAGTCACTTTGAGAGTACACTCACAAGCCTTAGCTATCTACACCAAACAGCCGGTGCACGGGGTATCATCTACATGTTGTCAGTTAGTGTTCATTAGCTTGTAAATCTTGGGTTTGTGTGGCTTAAGCCAAGGTAAAAGCTGCCATAGATAGAAGTATCTTAAATACCAGTGCCAAGCACTTACTAATGGCAAATACATCTTTGAATCAAATTTCACCTCTCCTAAGCAAATAAATTAAAGATTGCACCAGCAAATCAAGACAGCCACTCTCCCTCACCTCTGTTTGATCTGCAGGTGCATGAAAAAGTGAAAAAAACACATGGGAAGATATTAGCTTACATTGCAATCATTTTTGTACTACTTTTTAAGTAGTAATTAAGTATTTAGGGGCAGACGTTGGTTCTTTACTTGCAAATCATGCACACATTGTGCTGAGGTGCCCTGGCTCTGAAGACACACAAGCTGAAGGATCTGTGCCAGCATGAGTGCTGCCCACTGACACCCAGGTGTCTGACCAGATCCATATAGAGTATGTGTCCGTCTTTGACTTGAAGTGTCCTACAACAATGCCTGACAAAGTATTCACCATTTTAGCTGCTGCCAGCTCAGCATGCTTGCCTCAGGGCTAAGGGGCAAGAATTGCAGCACTATGAAGGCAGCAAGATCCAAATATGGGGGGGAGCTTTGTGGGAAATTATTTCTGTGTTCTTACATGTGACTTCCACTCTGTCAACTGCATTGTATCTGATGGAGGCTTTCCAAAGCAGAACAGAAGCAGCAGGCACTGGTTTCCACTTACTGAGCAGGAATCAGCAGCTGGCCTTAGCCTCATGGAGAAGTCCAGATGTGCTCTCACCTGTACCTGAGGCACCTTCTGTTTCCTAGAGCGCATCTCTTCCCACACAAGCATCACTAGCTAGTATTCCCCACGGCCTGCCGAGAGGTGACACTAGCTGCCTGCATATCTGCATACTGATACTGCCCAGTCTCAGTATACTGGTCTGTCTTATGTCTCTGTGGGAGTAGGCACCAGCTGAGAATAGGAAGTCACACAGGTCATTAGGAGTTTCTGTTATGTGTAAGGACCAGCTTAAAATAAAGCCAAGCCTTTCCTTCCCAACAGCTGCTTACAACAGTCTTCTTCGGAAATTCACTGCACTGCATGGAAGGAGCATGATCACTTTTTGGCTAGAAAAATAACCTGTTGGGGAACATGTTTATTTGGAAAAAGTCCCTATTTTCTTCCAGAAGCAACAAATGTAGTCTTCCCTCATCCCATTTGTTTTGTTATTTTCTAATACCTTCTTTTCCATTAGCCCACACTGCTCATCTCATTGGCAAAATGGAAGAGCAGAGCAGGGAAGGAAGGAGAAAGGCACCCAGAATTTCATAACCCCCAAAGAATCCTCTTTTTCTGTTCAACTCTATATAGTCATCAATGTTTCAGCTATGCTTCTCTGCTTCTGGCTATGCCAGGTTAGAAGAATGTTACACCTTGATTTCTTCCTCTTGGCAGTGCTTCCCTATCAGCAGTCTGGACCTTCCAAAACCACCATCCATACAAAGCTCCTTTCTCGTTTTCAGTTCATCCCCAGCAGAAGCATGTCAGCTGGCTATACTGGTAGCTATGTAATTCTGGCTGAACAAGAAAGGAAAACTAGATTTAAGCTCAGTGGTTACATGAAGCAAGATCTGCATCCAGCAATATCTTGACATACACACAGATGTGTGCTGGTTGTTGATATATCCACTTTTTTCCCCCCTTCAAGGATTGCCCCGCCACCTTAGCCAAATTAGGTAGTTTCTCCACTTTGCTTTATGGAACAGCTTATTTACAACATGTAGAGTACAAGTGCCTGATTGATAGTTCAACTAAGCAAAACTCATTCATTTACCTGAAATAAATACACCTACAGAGCATAAATGGGAAGGGGTATTTAAAAGCCAAAACTTTCTCAGTTGTTTTATGAGTACGTCTGTATAGTACCCATTGGAACAGGTCCATTCCTTGCTTGACCGAACTCATTAACCTAAGCTGGAATAGGGCTCAACCCCTCTGAGAAATGCAGGCTTTTGTTTTTAATAAAACATGTGGGCCAAATTAGTATGTAAATAAATGAATGACTTTCAAGAATCCCAGATAACACTTGCTGAGCAATGGGTCAGGCCAGATTTAATCTAAAAATCTTTCTGCTGCATGTAAATGATTATGTCATGGCATTTGTCTTTAATTACTAAACTGTTTCCAAAGGCTTGACTCATGGCATGTTTCTCAGTTAACCACAAAAGCTTGTACTACAAGATCTGCCATATAGATTCTTTTTTTCCTTACAGCATTGTTAAGCCCTGGCTCCTGAAAAAGGAATGTAACAATCTCCCAGAGATAGACTCTTGATCTTTACAGTAGTAAGAGGGGGTTTTGTAAATGAATCGTAGAATCATAGAATAGCTTAGGGTTGGAAAGGACCTTAAAATCATCTAGTCCCAACACCCCTGCCATGGGCAGGGACACCTACCACTAAACCATGCCATCCAAGGCTCTGTCCAACCCAGCCTTGAACACCGCCAGTGATGGAGCATTCACAGCTCCGTGGGCAATCCATTCCAGTGCCTCACCACCCTTACAGTAAAGAACTTCTTCCTTATATCCAAGCTAAACTTCACCTGTTTAAGTTTGAACCCGTTACCCCTTGTCCTATCACTACAGTCCCTCATGAAGAGTCCCTCTCCAGCATCCATCTAAAGGAAAAAAGGCACTTTTGACTCATAAATAATACTGCAACATCCTTAATACTGACAACAAACCACAGAAGTTAAAGATTTTCAAGTGCGTGTTTTTAAATATCTCTGTAGAAATCCAAACATGAACGCTTTTATAATGTATGTAGAAAGATCTCTGTAACAAACTGTGCCTTTTTCTATATGCCGTGATGACCAGCCATTGCCAATAGCAGATACGTCAAGAATGGCTCAGTTTCTCCATGTTCCTAGCTGTACAGTATTTCTTGGTGTCTATGAACCCTTTCCTATGTATGATCTGATCGTGACGTGAGGAGAGTAAAGTGTGCCAGCTACTCCGTGAATCAGCAGACCAATCTGGGAGACTAAAAAACGTGACCTGAGCATCTAGCTCTAAGAAGAATATTGAGATTGAGCTGGGGGTTTCGTAGATTACAGTGAAAGTTAAATGAGAAAGATGCAGGGAACAGAACCAGTTTGTGTAGGTAAATTAGAATTTTAAAGTATCTTTTACCTGCATCTTTGTAACCTGAGTCTGATACAGGGAAAATTTGGCTGCCAAGTGATGCAAGCTGATGGAGTTTAGAGCAGTGTAAAAACCGGCTCCTGCTGTCTTTCAAAGGGAAATAACAGCAATTGAAAACCATCAGAGAAAGACATTCCTCCAGTAAATCTATACAGCACCATAAGGTGCCTCTGCCTAAATTGCTCAACTCCCTACTCGTTAGGCTTTGGTAAAGCTGCTGATAAGGAGGACCTGCTAAGTAGCCTAAAGAGCATCTCCAATTTTTCACCTTCTCTGAATGCTTGCTTTACCCTCCCCAGCCCAGGGCAGGAGTGCCCACAGAGCCAGCATAGCCCATCACAACAGGCTGACTTGCCTAACATAGAAGCACGGAACGGTCACCAAAACAGGTAACGACCGTGAAAACAAAGCCACTTACCCACTGATATGCCAATAACACAGTAAAAGGTGCCTGCATTCTGTGCAACAGTCACCACAACTAGCATGCTAGGTCAGAGGACTTATTAAGAAGGAATGGTGTGGGGAGCCATCTGACCTATGTAGGAAGCAGCGATTGCCACTGATGAGGATAACCTTGTTCAGCATGCTGGCTGTCTCTGGCAATATAAGGAAGCGTGTGGTGGGCTTGTTTAGGTTGTAGGAGAGTAGAGAATGTTCTGAGTAAAGCTCTTTTGTTGTAGGCTTATTATTGCTAGAGAGAGTAGGGTGTCTTTTAGAAGGTCAAAAGGACCAGAAATTTCTCTCTCTGATAATAAGCTAGTTCTGAAAGCTGACTGGAGCAGCTTGTTTCTAACCTGTATCTTAGGGAGGAAAAGGCCAGTTTATGCACTCTGGACTAGCCTGTGTTGATGAAGTAAATAAGAATGTTCTCTACAAGAAGCAGACAAAACCTGGATGGAAGCAGAGGACATCAAAGTCAGGTTAAGTGACAATACAGATCCATGTATCTGCTGTCAGAATAGCTCTGAAGGGTCTAGCACTCATGGTACTTCTGTTCCCTTCTTAATTCTCCTGTTTCCAGGGTAGCTTGGGCTTCTTTTTTTTTCTGTTTTTACTCAATTCAGGGAGCAATTTGCTGTCTATAGCTGCTAGATCTTTCTCTGAATTGCCTTCTTTGCTACCAGTTTTTCTGTAACTATCCTCCTCACTGCATCGGGCAGTTCACTTCTGCTTGCAGACTTTTGGTATTTTCCTAATGTAAATCTCTGTATCTCTTACCAAAGTTCTGTGTTATGAGATATTGCTGTTTTCTTTTGTGTTTTTATGCTTCCATGTTACATATTGGTTAGCTGATGCTAATGAGGGTGGCTTTGTTTGCCAGCACTGCTAGTTCATGCTCTGATTGAATCTGTGTAATATTGTGTTTTGTTTTGTTTTTTCACTCAACTTCTAATAATCTTAAAATAGAAATAGGAAATTTTGTTTTTTGAAGGATAAAGTCATCTCCTTTTCATTTTGTACCTCTAGATTTGTGAAGAATATAAGGTAGTAATATAATTTTGATGTTAAATTCCTTTGGATGAGTGTCAAATGTGAATTTTAAGGTTCTGGGGCTAGGCTTTAAATTGTGAACTGTCTGTAAATCATTCTAAGGCTAACAAACAAGGCCTACAATAGTAGAGGACTGACATTAATAATTTCCTGACTCCCCATCTGCTTTTCCACCTTGCACACACTGGCAAGGAAGGTGCTGTCCTGATTTGAAGGTATGTGTTTTCAGTTGATTTCTTATAGATGCAGGAAACTTACTACTTACTTACAGGTCTTAGACTGTGATGCATTTTTACCTTCCTAGAAGCTCCGAAGGGCTGATGCTCTCCAGGTAGGAAAAAAAAACAGTCAATTCCCTGTAGGTAACAGCAGTCAATTCCCTCCTGTAAATTGAAGTTTTCTCTGAAAGCATTTTCTGACTTCACTGCAGTATCTGCTTTGCGACTGTGTGTTTTAATCCTCTCTTTAAGATGATACATGTAACAGAGCAAAGCAGACTAATAGCTTCTACGGGCGGGGAGATTAGCAGATTTACTTGCGTGAAGTGTTACAGGAAGTATGTATGATCCTTCCCTATCTTGAACAGACTAAAGGGAAGTCCTGTGAGGAGAGTTTAAATATTTCACCCTTGTTCATGACCTCTAAACTTTTTCTATTACAACTGTTTTAGTGAAACCATTAAGCATACAGTAAATTTCATGTTTCTGTGATGCTTTCTGGAGTCCTGCACCAATGTACTCTACAGACCAAGGATGACACTTCATAAACAATATGTGCTCATTACAGTGAAGAAGTTTCTACCTCTGGGCAGGGATACAACAGCGATAATTATGTAGTATTAGGGAAGAGCAACTCTGCACTGGAGATGTCTCCCTGGGAAAGGAGAGTGCCTTGGGCTGCACTTCTGTAGCAGCAGAATATTGCTGTAGCTCAGAACTTGAGGAGCTGGTTACAGGAGAGGTTTGGCTGATATCAAATGTTGCCTTAATTAAATATTTTAACTAAGATGTGCTTCGTTAGCATCCATTCACCATCAGGTGATTGCACAATAGAAGGGAAGTATCCTGGCCTTAAACTGAGTTCTAAATTTAAATACCTTTAAGTTGCTGAGCATCTACTATAACTTATGGACTGCATTTTCTCATTCATTGTGTATTCTAGCTGAACAAACCTGGCTTGGACTCAAGTGAAATTTGGCATGGGGCAGTGGCCTACTGGCCTCTAGGACTTTCACAAGAATTTGATTCCTCATTTTATGTGGCTATGTACTGGTGAATGGAATGTTTAAATAAATAGCAAACTGAGTCATTTAGCCCTGAATCAACAAATACAGTGTCCCAAAAGGGTTTCCCCACAATTTATAGCCGTATCTTGCTGAAGATTCATATTCAACTGATTTTAAAGAGGCTCAAGAGTTCAAGACTTGGAAGATGGCAGGCAAACTCCTCTCCTAGCACATTCATAAAGGAGAGCATATTGCTTCTATTGCATGAAACCTTTAAGAGAGCTTTGATCTAAGCCAACCGTATCCTGGGCTGCATCAAAAGGAACGTGACCAGCAGGTCGAGGGAGGTGATCCTGCCCCTCTACTCTGCTCTTGTGAGACCTCACTTGGAGTAGTGTGTGCAGTTCTGGTGTCCTCAACATAAAAAGGACATGGAACTGCTGGAACAAGTCCAGAGGAGGGCCATGAGGATGATGAGGGGACTGGAGCACCTCCTGTATGAAGATAGGCTGAGGAAATTGGGTCTGTTCATCCTGGAGAAGAGAAGGCTGCGTGGAGACCTCAGAGCAGCCTTCCAATATCTGAAGGAGGGGATATAAGGATGCTGGGGAGGGACTCTTCATGAGGGACTGTAGTGACAGGACATGGGGTAACGGGTTCAAACTTAAACAGGGGAGGTGTAGATTGGACATGAGGAAGAAATTCTTTCCTGTAAGGGTAGTGAGGCACTGGAATGGGTTTCCCAGGAAAGTTGTGAATGTTCCATTGCTGGCAGTGTTGAAGGCCGGGTAGGACAGAGCCTTGGGTGGCAGGTTTAGTGGGAGGTGTCTCTGCCTATGGCAGGGGGGTTTGGAGCTAGATGACCTTAAGGTCCTTTCCAACCCTAACTATTCTATGATCTAGGGCAGCCTCACCTGAACAGAGTATTTTATATATATATTATATGTGTGTGTGTGTTCTTGTAACAAGAGCCTCTATTCCTGTTTCCAGTCTTCAGAAGTTCTCTTGCCTGTCTCCCTCTTCTGCTTCTCTCCAACAATAGAATGCATTTTTAATAAGCAAAAGTAACCTATCCTCTGTGCAACACATTAGTTTGTTCCTAATGGCTTATTCACAGGTGGAAATAAGGTTGTATTAAAGCATTTGGCTTGGTAAAAATAAAAAAGAGAGGCATGGCAGAAAGCAAGTTTAAGAAGACCCTGTATCACAATATCACAATAAATTCCTGCTAAAGTATAGCAATTTAAAATACTCTTCAGTCTTTCTTCTTCATATCATAACAGATCAGTCTGTACATGGTGGACAAGTTCTCTTACCAGTGTCTTCAGCTATCTGCCTGTTTCTGAAACAGAAGGACAAGCTCTTCCTGACTAAGGAATATGAACTTTATCCCACTGGAATTTTTTGCAAAGGTCATCTCATCTGCTTTTCTTCAAGCCTTAAAAAAAGGATGGTTCTAAAAGGTACTTTCTGTGACTTAAGTTCATGGCCATTTGTCATCATGCCAAGTCAGTTTGGCTTTTAAAAGAAGCTTTCTGGGCAAAAAAAAAAAGGATGACTTATGAATTAGGACATGAAGAACTTTTCCTGCTGCCAAAATTAGCCACAAGGCAGTTCAGATGCTGTCCCCTCCGTGGTGTGTGTCTGCCCAGCTGTTGCCTGGTACACAGATATAACCAGAACCTATCAGGAAAATACTGTTTCTTGAAAAATTGTGAATTTTCATAGGAATGAACAAATTCAAATATTTAAATTTGGTGGACAGGAGATGAAACACTCCAGTTTCTATGACTAGCTTGAACCTCAGCCCTTATGAAGTCCTGTTTCTCACTCCTGGTGGGGAAAAATGATGGGAGCAGGGTGTTGGGTACTGAGCCTTGTAATGAGAACTAAGACTTTACATTGCAAAGTAAGTATTTCTATTGACTTGAAACAAAAGTTGGTTAAATGTTCATCAGGTGGTAACCTAGCTGAATCTTTTAAGGTGGTGGTATCTGCTTCATGGCTGGAAGAGGAATTAAAAGGTTTTGGCCTATAATGTTGTAACTCAAAGCTTCAATTAGAGTGGAACACCTGATTAAGCATCCAAAGCAAATCTCTTACATTGTATTTCAGGCCAAAAAGAGAATATATACACAAGTAAAATCCACATTTTGGTCACTTAAGACCTTTATGCTCCTGGGTATTCCAAACCTTCCACAGCTTCCCAGGAAATGCATGTTTATTCCATCTGCATGTTTAAGAAACACCTATTGCATGGCTGTTACCTTTTCACAGGTACCTTACCCTATCACTGTCACTGCTCTTTCCCTTTATTGTTGGAAACCTCTTATTTTTGTTTGCTGTGCTATCATATAGCCTTCTCTCTTGCCCTTCAATCTTTCTGAACCTTGTGAAACAATTCCCCACAGTTTAAACTGGACTTGTTACCCCTTTCTGGCTGAAAGGATTTAAGAATTAATCTAGATTATATCAAGCAGTTGTAACAAAAATGGCTTTTGATTCTGTATCAGTTCAGATGCTGGTTGGTGCTTGTGGGTTTTTCCGTTTTATTTGATATGACATAAATATCCACACTGTGTCACGTGTCAGCATTTATTTTCCCCTTTGTACTAAATGAAGAACATGATCATTTTGCCAGTGGATTTTGGGATCAGCAAAGTATTTGCACAGTCTAGTTTATTTTTCTGAACAAAAGAGGTGGGGCTGGAATGACTCAGGGAACCCAATTACACTCCCCTAGCTCTCCTGCAGTCCCTAATGCAGTCAACTAAATGACTTGGTCCTACCTGGAGGGCCCATCGCTGAGATGGACATGTTGCTTAGGTATATCAAGCATGCTTTTCCTTGAATATTTATTTCATGCGGGACTCAGGGCTCAATAATAAAATCACCAGACCTGAGAGTTCCCTCCTAGTATAGACATAAAATATGTCCTTTGGCAGAAAAACCACTTTCTTTTCTCACAGAAAAGGGGTAGACCAGCTTTTTATTGCACTGCTGGGGCACACGCCACTCTCTAGGGAAGGGATTTGGAGCAAGGGGTGTGTGATGCAATGTTAATAAATGACCACCACATTAATAAATGACAGTCAGTGAATGCTGCGATGGGGTGAAATACCGCAATCAGTGCAGAGTGCAAGTGAAGGGTCATGATGTGTCTCTAGGCCCCACTGGAGCTGGGGTAAGCAGCTGCAGTGGCTGGGCAGGAATACTGTGAACTTTGCATCTCTAATGCAAGCCCAAGAGTCAGGAGGCTGTTAGTGACAGCACAATCCCTGGTGCTTGCTGTGCCTCCTTTAAAGACCCATCTGGGTCTAAGTCTCCAGTTGGTAGGTGTGAGATGCCCCTATAGACCACCTTCTGCTCTGTGTGGATGGCGAGAGCTCGCCCAGTGTTAAATCTCCAGTTAGTGTGCCCAGGACCAAAGGCAGCAATGGAGGGTAAGGAAACCGAGCCTGTATGTCTCTTATCTCTCCAGAAAAGTACTAATCCTTACAGAAAAGCCAGATTATCCTCCTTGCTATTTATCTGTGCTGCATTTAGCTTTGAGGGCACCTGCAGTGTAGCCAAAATGGGAGAAACTCCTCCAGTAAGGGAAGGCAAAGGCTTCTGGTTCACCTCCCAAAGCATCATGCCCTTTTTCCAGGACACGTGGCAAAACCACAGTCTTGGTTCTGCTAGTCTTATCTAGAGGTGAGTCCAGAGGCAGCCTTTTATTTTGAGGACATTTGTTCATGCTTTTGCAGGGGAACGTTTTGCAGGCAAGTGCGCTGAGAAGGTGGAGATCTGTCTTGAAGGGCAGATTCCATGCAGTTCTCACTGTCATCGTCATCTGATGGATAAATAGCTGCAGCTTCTATAATGATGATGGCATTTTGCAGCTAGAAGAAAATGTGTGTTCTTAATAGTTGCAGTAACCTACTGCAGCACTTGCCAGGCTCCTGGATTTGGTGTTAGAAAGATTTTCTGTCCCAGCCTTTGAACATGAGGTTGTGTTACATGGTAACCCAGAAAGAGCTAAAGTGGCTCCTCCCCAGACGGTTGAACCTGAAATGGACCCTTTCCTACTCACCTATAAGATATTGAATTTATCTAAACTAAATTACATCGTTTTTCATTTATAGAAAGCAAAAACCATAAATGAATCTTTGGAGGTTTGTTTGGTTTTCCTTTTTTTGGGGGTGGGGGGAGAATAACTTTTTTTTTTTTTTTTTTTAGGGAATGAACTCTGAAACAAGGATAACCATGTTCCTGTCTTGTTGGTCTGTCTAGTACTTATCATCATGATTCCCCAACTCTATCACAATGCATTTAATGATCTCACATGAAGAACTGTTTTCCTGATATATACTCAACAGAAAATGCAAAGAAAATAAACTCTGACTTTTCTGAACTTTAACCTTTGAAGTCTAGGGTGAAAATGCTCTTTACAGATGGTCTTAAGGTGCTACTTTTCCAGCCTGTGTAAAAAATGCAGTATAGTCTTAATCATATTTAAAAGAATTCTGTTATGCCATCTCAAGCCTTTCTCTTGGACTGGATTATTCCTGCAGACCAAGTGTCTGGACTCTTTAGCCTGGGTATTGGGAACAATTTCTTCCCCAAGAGGGTGCTCAGACACTGGAGCAGGCTGCCCAGGGCAGTCATGGAGTCGCCGTCCCTGGAAGTGTTCCCCTACCATGTAGATGAGGCCCTGAGTGGCATTGGTTAATGGTGGCCTTGGCAGTGCTGGGGTAACCATTGGACCTAATGACTTTAAAGGGCTTTTCCAATTGAGCTGATTCTAAAGTTCTGTCTTCTACATCTTACTTCTTTGAAAAACTAGCCCCTTCTGCAGCTAACACAGCTAGCCATCCACCCTGGTCAGGCAGAGTTCATGTGGGGACCTAGTGCCACATCCCTGGCTTAAGAAGAATCACTACAACCCTTTTTGGCTTTGACAACATCTGTCACCTTGCAAACTGAGGCTCTAGTCAAACATGGGGCAATGTATGAGCTTGATAGGTCATTGCCAGCTGCTGGGCAGCAGCGCATGGGAAGTAACCAGTTACATGTGTTTCCCTTCTGGCTTTCCCATAAATTTCAAACAGAGGCACTTGAAAGTATATGCAGTTGGATGAGTCAACGGATGTCTGTGAGCAGCGCCAGCAGCAGGATGGGACCAGGCGCTGCCTGCGGGCAGGAGTATGTCAGACAGGGTTTACTCCTGAGCACAGCAGTCACAAGCTGAGAATCTTATTTATAAAGTGAATTCCACAGGTACAAGTCATCAGGAGAAGAAAAAAGCCCCATGGACAGTATTATATAATCCAGATAAATTTACTAATAGGGGATTTTCCAGTGGAAGAAACCTTACATCATGCTTGAGCAAGTAAAAATAAACCTGGCACTTGCGCTTTGTTCTAAACACAAGAAGAGCCTTGATGAGCTACTAGTTATGTGGTTTTGGCTAATTATTAGTCATGCTGAGCATTGTGATGTTGGTTGCAAATTTATTCCGTAACTGCCTCCTAACCTCAATATTAAAGTAGTGCAGGCTTTAAAAAGCAGTTTCTCTGCAAGGCTCACTGTTTCCAGAGAACAATGAGCTTTCCTTCCCTAATTATTGCTGATGTTTTAGCCATTATTGAACCTCTTATGACCTTCCTCAAAGAAGAAAATAGCACTGGGATTTGAAAACAAAAGTTACTTGTCAAGTGAAATGAATCAAAAAGTAAGGTTTGCATAGCAAACCCCATATGCCAGATACATTTAAAAAGCTTTGTTATAGTTGGAGAAGCAATTACTCTCACTGTATTTTGCACCTGAAGATCATAGAATCATAGAATAGTTAGGGTTGGAAAGGACCTTAAGATCATCCAGTTCTAACCCCCATGCCAGGGGCAGGGACACCTCCCACTAAACCTGCCACCCAAGGCTATGTCCAACCTGGCCTTGAACACTGCCAGCAGTGGAGCAATCACAACTTCCCTGGGCAACCCATTCCAGGGCCTCACCACCCTTAAAGAATTTCTTCCTCATGTCCAATCTACACCTCCCCTGTTTAAGTTTGAACTCGTTACCCCTTGTCCTATAACTACAGTCCCTAATGAAGAGTTCCTCCCCAACATCCCTATAGGCCCCCTTCAGGTACTGGAAGGCTGCTATGAGGTCTCCAAGCAGCCTTCTCTTCTCCAGGCTGGACAGCCCCAACTTTCTCAGCCTATCTTCATACAGGAGGTGCTCCAGTCCCCTGATCATCCTCATGGCCCTCCTCTGGACTTGTTCCAGTAGTTCCATGTCCCTTTTATGTTGAGGACACCAGAACTGCACACACTACTCCAAGTGAGGTCTCACGAGAGCAGAATAGAGGGGCAGGATCACCTCCCTCAACCTGCTGGTCATGTTCCTTTTGATGCAGCCCAGGATACTGTTGGATTTCTGCACTGCAAGCGCACTGCCGGCTCATGTTCTTTTTCTCATCGACCAACACCCCCAAGTCCTTCTCTGCAGGGCTGCTCTCAATCTCTCCTCTGCCCAACCTGTAGCTGTGCCTGTGATTGCTCTGACCCAGGTGCAGGGCCTTGCACTTGGCATGGTTAAACTTCATCAGGTTGGCATCAGCCCACCTCACAACTGTGTCAAGGTCCCTCTGGGTGGCATTCCTTCCATCCAATGTGTCAACCGAACCACACAGCTTGGTGTTGTCAGCAAACTTGTTGAGGGTGCACTCAATCCCACTGTCCATGTCACCGACAAAGGTGTTGAGCAAGACCAGTCCCAACACCAATCCCTGAGGAACACCACTCGTTACTGGTCTCCAGCTGGATATTGAGCCATCGAGCACAACCCTTTGTGTGCAGCCATCCATCCAGTTCTTTATCCACCGAGTGGTCCACCTATCAAATTGATGTCTCTCCAACTTAGAGACAAGGATGTCGTGTGGGACAGCATTGAACGCTTTGCACAAGTCCAGGTAAATGACATCAACTGCTCTACCCCTGTGCATCGGTTCCGTAACCCAATCATAGAAGGCCACCAGATTGGTCAGGCAGGATTTCCCGTTAGTGAAGCCATGCTGGCTGTCACCAACCACCTTGTTGTTTTTCATGTGCCTCAGCATGCCTTCCAGGAGAATCCACTCCAAGATTTTGCCAGGCACAGAGGTGAGGCTGACTGCTCTGTAGTTCCCTGGCTCAGCCATTTTCCCCTTCTTCAAAATGGGGGTTATATTTCCCTTTTTCCAGTCATCGGGAACTTCACCTGACTGCCATGATGTTTCAAATATGATGGACAGTGGCTTAGCAACTTCATTTGCCAGCTCCTTCAGGACCCATGGATGGAGTTCATCAGGTCCCATGGACTTGTATGCATTCAGGTTCTTAAGATGGTCTCGAACCAGATCCTCTCTGACTGTGGGTCTTCATTCTCACTGTCCCCGTGTCTGCCTTCCAAGACTTGGGTGGTGTGGTCAGAGCATTTGGCGGTGAAGACTGAGGCAAAGAAGTCATTAAGAACCTCAACCTTCTCCAAATCCAGAGTAGCCAGTTCTGCCGATAGCTTCTGGAGAGGGCCCACATTTTCCATAGCCTGCCTTTTATTTGCAATGTACCTATAGAATCCCTTCCTGTTATCTTTCACATCCCTAGCCAAGTTTAATTCTAAGTGGGCCTTAGTTTTCCTAACCTGGTCCCTAGCTTCCCGGATAGCATCCCTGTATTCTTCCCAGGCTGCCTCTCCTTGCTTCCACCTTTTATAAGTCTCTTTTTTCCTTCGAATTTTCTTGAGCAGCTCCTTATCCATCCAAGGAGGTCTCCTGGCCCTCCTGCAGCACTTCCTTCTAGTTGGGATGTATCGCTCCTGAACTTGCAGCAGGTGATCCTTGATCACTCGTGAAAGATGATGTGGTTTGGTCTATTAAAATGGTCTGCAGTGTAGTGCAGAAAAGTAGTAGTGCAGAAAAGCTAAAATCGTGTACTGTGTTTGAGAGAGAAAAAAAAAGATGCAGACGTGGAAAAGGGTCCAAAGTGTGGCTGAAAGAGCATACCACAGCCTTAAGAACAAAGCAAACATAAGATGCAAAAGCGGGTCTGTTGTCTGGAAAAAAAACCAACCTGTATTTTTTAAGAAATAAAAAGGGATCTGTATCGTGTGTTCCATTTGACAAAAATGGAATATTCAAGCAGACCAGGTTATCCACAGCATGCCACTGTTTATCCATGACATGCATGGTGAGGTGTTCATGACTTTCCATTGCTGAACAGTAGGATTATCCAGAGAAGAAAGTGTGTTTGGGTTTGGCAAAGCCTCACTGGCTACTTTTTACAAAGCCTTATAGTTAGGTTCATCTGAGCAAACCCATGTTAAAGGTGGGGGTGTGTTATTTGGATGAAGATGGAAGTCTTTTGAACGTCTGCTCCACAGAGAGCCAAACCCAAGGTGGGTTCAGTTGGGTGCCAGTTACAGTTTGTATATGCTGATCTTACACCCAAGATAAGTTACAATAGCTTTAGACCAAGTAGTTATAAGTCCCAAAGGGTGAGATAAGAATGAGGGAAGCACAGATGTTCCTTCTCCTTAGCACATTTGCTGGGGGTGGACAGTAGATTGTATAGGAATTGGCTGGTACCCATTGCAGCTGTCCAAGTTTGGCCATTCCCTTTCCCTCCACTCCCACCTCCTCCTCCTTCCAACTAGGAAATGGAGCATCTCGGGGAAACAGCTAACTTGCAAAGTCCACATCAGGTACAGGGGTTTCCTACTGGGGCTGATCATTCCTTTACCTCCTTCACCTTTGCCAAAGGCATTTGCCAAAGGAAATAATTCCTGTCACATGTGAATTCCTCTTCCTATGCTGAGACTTGGCACCGCTAGCATCTTAACCACTTCTTTCAGCTATGAGAGAATCAGCCCAGCTTCTGTAATTCTCAGGCCTGTGTTGTGGTTTAAGTCTCTAAAACTCAAACCAGTTCGCTCACTCACTCCCCACTTTTTCTTCCCCCAGCTCCCGGGGGTATGGGGAGGAGAACCGAAAGAATGCAGCTTGCACAGGTTGAGATAAGAACAGTTTAGTAACTAAGGTATAACACAAATCACTACTGCTACCACCAGTAATAATACAAGAGAAATACAAGGAAAGAGAATACAACTGCTCACCAAGCCCGACCCAGCCAGTGCACCCCCCAGCAGCGAACCCTCCAGTGCACCACCACTCCCTTCCAGGTCTCTGTTCTCTGTTTTTACATCCTGGACATGATGTGCTGTGGTATGGAATAACCTCTTTGGTCAGTTTGGGTCAGGTGTGGTCCAGGCTTCTTGAAGAAACAGGCTGCTGTTGGAACTATTGTTTCCAAGCAAATAGAGATAGCAAAGCCTATCCTCAGAGTTCACCCTTAGATACTAGACTGGCTTAGAAATGCAAATAGCAAATTTGGTCATGTCAGGTCCCAGCTGGCAGCAAATAGTCTGAACTCGGCTATAAGGCTCTTCACTAACACAAGCAACACAGCACCCCAAAGCAGGAACCCGGAGAAGCCACATCATCTGGCAGATTTCCTCAGAGGAAGACACCTTCCACACACTGAGAATGAGCCAACTAATCAGCTGTAAGTAAGTAAGTCTTCTCTGAAAGGAACTAAATGTAGATGCAACTGCCAGGAAGTCACCAGTGCCCCTCTGAAGTTTCCTATGGTGTGTGTATTAGTGTTGATGCTCTTTTATTCGCTATCCTTTGCTAGCAGGCTCCGCTTCCAGGTTAACTAGTCCACTGTAAGTAAAAAGCTGGAGGTCTTTATGCAATGTACCTAGTTTAGGCTGCCAGTGTGAAGGTCTTCTCAATGTAAATTTTGATCATGTTTTCTCTCTTCTGTCAGAGGTGGTTACATTTATCTCTGTGGGAGGCAGCATGGGTACAGTGATGTAAGGAGTGAACAGTGTGGTCTGTATTCTCTGCTGGTCAATGTTAGGCATCAGAAGACAAGCTTCCAATTCTTTAAACCCAGCTTGTGTTCACTGAGCTACCCTTTAGAAAAAACACGTTAACATGTAAGCTCCTCAAATACCAAATGGAAACACTGACATGATGAACACTGTGACACTCACTACAGTGTTTTTTCCAGAGCAGAGCTGGCCCTTAATATCACCTTGCTTTTGCACATTTTCAGAGCAAGCAGAAGAGAGCATTAAGGGTCTCCACTGAGGCTCCTCTGACACTGAGTCGTGGACTGGCCTGTTCCAAGCTGAAGGACATCCCACCATGGGTCACAATGCAAGAGTCAAATTAGAAAAACAGCCACTTTAAAGTAAGTGGCTTGATGGGGACATGTGGTTTTGGAACCATGAACTGCATGGTTTAAAAAATAACCTCACACATTTGGAGCCTAGCACTGACAACCCATGTATAAATATCCCACCAGCGGAATATGAAAGGGAAAATTCTGTCTTGGATGGGATGTGTGGGAAGTTTATGCCTCTGAATTTGCTTCTGAATCTTGAATATTCATTCCTCCTGACCTTTCTACATTGTGCATGTTCCAGAACCTGGAATGTGATTCCACATCAGTCTAACTTTGGATTAAAATAATAGTTTTGGTAGTTTCGTAAAGTAGGAATATTAACTTGAAGTTTGGATTTCTGCATAGCAGTATTCACATGTTCTTTTTTTCATGCTGACCTTTGGCTCTGGGCAGTGATGCCAATAACCTTTCTGCCAACATATTGATGTAAAAGGGGAAAATGGAGCAGGGTGAAGGAGTGTAATACTACTGTCCTAGCAATTGGATCCAGCTGGCCTCCTCAAATACATTCCGCCCCAGAGAAAGGGGATAAAAAAGGCAAAAATCAACTTAAACATAAAAGACATGATTTCCAAAGGGTTTGTGCCCTAACAGCTTTTATGCATTTGAACTAAGTGTTATGCATGTTTGGAAATCAGTCCCAGGAGTGGAATTATTCTGTGCCAATAATATTACAGGACAGCTATTCCTGATTCCCTCGTTCATCCCCTCACATTTTTCATATTATGTTAAAGTTCTTTTAGGCTGAAATATAACAGTACCTTTCTTTCGCAAGCCTTGCTTCCCTATTAGCCCCCTTCTCTCCTCCCTTCTAGTTTTCCCGTATGTGTGTTTCAGCTATTGCTCTGATACTTGTAGCAATGCTAAAATCCTGAAGTCATTGGATTTCACAGTACATAAATGAAATGTCTCCGTGGCTTTTTCTCATTATGTTTTGATACCCGGTGTTGATGGTTCTTGTGGCACTGTGTTAGCCAAGTTGAGAGCACCAAGCTCACTTCATATGCCTTACTAGAAATAATTGAGGATATAATAATGGGAAATAATTAAGAGGCTCTCTTTTGTTGAGTTGGTCATCTCTGAATTGTCCAGCAGCATCATTTCTGTCTTGGCACCAGGTGGCAGGCACTAAGAGCTTAATCTGAGCACAGGAAAGATGAGGCACGCTTCTGCTGACTCAGATAATAGCAGCAGGCAGCTCGGGAGTTTCTAGCACTGCTGCATGCCCTACAGTTCAGTTAGAGATGAGCTTGCTTGTCAGAAGTAGCTAGGAACATTCCCGAAGCTGGATGCTGTCAGAGGGACTGGGTTTGCAGAGGGGAGAAGCACACTCGAGTACGTTGTCTGTCATAAAAGAGCTGCAAGACTGCCACCCTAAGGCCAGAGGGTTGCAACAGAGCATCAGTTTCCTCCCTGCAATGATGGGGGTGAAGGTGACAGTAGCGTTCAGAGAGGATCCAAGGGGTGCAAAAGGAGGATGCTCTCCACCTGGGTTCTAAGTCATAAGACCAAAACTCAGGTTCAGCAACATTGACAACCCCAAGCTTTAAAAAGTAGCTAGCTAAATTGCAAAGGCAATGAGATTGAATTGAAGTTATCAAAGGGAAAGATAGTAAATATTTAGGGTTTGGGAGGGTTTTTTTCCCTGTTTTATTTGCTTTCTGAAGTTGCGTCAAACACAGCTCATTTCACAGGCTTTACTTTTACAGCTGTAAGTGTTTTCTCATCAGTTTTTTAGGACCTTTGAGGAAAAGAAAAAGCATAAAAACATTGAGCAATAGAGAAAATCCCAAGTCACAGCCTCAAAGGGCATGAGTCATATTGACCCTGATGACTAAAAAAGACTAAAGCCAGACCACTCAGATCTTCCCTATTCCTCATGCTCAGCTCATCACATCCATTATTCTTTGCCTCAGTGCAGCTGAGGGATGGATGCAGCTTGGGCAAGGCAGGGACTTGCCACTCTGGAAAGAGATGCGGCCAAGCAGCCCTGGTAGATGTCAGGAAGCATGGACATGTCATTTCTTACTTAGAGCTGGCTGAACATAGAATGTGTGTGGTTGGATTGCTGGAGATGCTTTTTGTCAGATTCCTGTTGAAGAAGAAAACATTGCTTCATAAGCTCTGATTTTTAGGTTTCATTTGACACCACTGAAAACAAAGGATATTCTCCCAGAATCTTTAACCCTAAGCTTTATTTGCTTCATAGCATGCTATCCACTCTTTTACTGGTTTGTTCCAAGTAGACGTGAAGGGGCCATGCTGTTTGCCAGCCCCCATCTTCATCCTTTCTGTACATGCCATTTTGTTTTGCACAGGTTTTGCTGATATCTGAATTTAGTATTATATGAAGCTTTTCTTAACTGAAATTGCTGTTTAGGGCCCCATTCCTAAAATGGTCCAGGAAGACTGAAGATAAAACTGTTTCAATGAGATGAGAGAAGGGATCTTCTCTTTGAAGTCTGGTTTCCTGGTGCTCTGTACGAGTGTACTCTCACATGTTAAAGTTTTATTTAGCGTACACTATTTTTACTGTGGAGGTCTCATCAAACCATTATTTTGGGTGACTGAAATCTTTATTTTACTTCTCAGACCAGAGAGATAATTTTCTGTCTCATTTTGCTTTCTTTTATCTCAGTGCTTTAACCAAAATGCTGAGCAGTTGGAATCTAACTACAAATTTAACATAACACTTATCTGTGCTGCTGTTCTCACTATACGAGGTAATTCTGAAAGGTCAGAGCAGCTGGATTCCATTACAGAAATGCAGGGAACTCAAAATAGACTTTGTGAATATATTTTTTGAGGAATTCAGGCAGCTGCTTTCGACACTCCTGGGCCTTGTTGTTTCAGAGAGCTCTAGTATTAGCTGAGGTCAGAAATCACTAAATTGCTCCCCCTCATCCCCCAGAAAAGAAACTTCCTTTGGATGAACATTAAGAAATAGTCAAAAGCAGATATATTTCTGCCTTTGCATCCTCCATAATAAGTTTTATTGCAATAAGTACTAAATCAAGAAAACTCTCTTCCATATGTGCTCAAGAACCATTTCCGCTCTTTTTTTTCCCTACACATATGACATTTGTTTTACAGTGCTGCAGTTTACAAATCAAATAGTTTCTCACAGAGATAGTATGTTTTTATTCCATTTGTCCTTTTTCAGATAGTCCAAACATCTGTGGTTTTGTCAGTAAAAGTCCAGTTGGCAGATATATACGGAAACTTTACGTTTTCCAGCTGGGCAACTACCGGTTACACATACTCATTATTATTCATATTATCATTATAGCAACTGTGGAGGATAATTTCACGTGGCTTATACAGTCAATATTCAGTGATCTACAGCAGATATTATCCTGAAATCCTTGGAACTGAACTTTCCTTAAGCTCTGAGGACATTTAGATAGAAATATGAGCCTTCTGGTTTGACCTTTCCTTTCTGATAAAACTAAAGACACTGATTTCTGGAAGTTGCTAGTGGGTTTAGACTCTTCCCTTCAGGAGGAATATCCTCAGTTTGGAATATCTTCTTGCTGAGAAAGAATGGCTGGGGTTTGTTCCTCTCATAATAGTTTTATGTACTTGTAATCTTAGTGACTGCATTGAAATTATTCTTGACCTACCCTATTGGCAGAGCAAAGGTAGGATCTCAACCTTAGTGTGAATGTTTTAAATCATGGTGTTATGTGAGTGGGGTTTTCAGTTGCTAAATCCCCAAAGCTTTCTTTCCCTCTTGCTGTAGTCATAAGTGGCCACACAGAAAGTATTCACTCTTGGATGGAAATTTTGTATGCCCTACTGTAAATCCCTAAATGTATGAGGATGTCAGAGAGGATGAGCAGACTCTAAACTGTAACCATCCTAGTGGGTGGTACCATTACGCTAGGTTAAGTTACTGTAATGCTTCCGCTGACATGAGCATATTTCTCTTGTCTGACATAGAGTAGATTACGAAGGGTGCCAGAACTCTTCCATTAAGTCACTTCCATGGTAGTCATATCATGATGCTATGCTATATGAAAAATATGATTGTGCAATTTGTGAAGCATGAAACACTTAGACTCCTAGATTTGTAGCTATTTTTTACCTTTTTTTATTTATTATTGTAGAAAGAAAGGTGGTTGGTGAAGGGACGTTTTTTATAATTGGGATAGTAAAAGCAGCACAAAGCTCTTCATGAGACAACATGAAGCAAGCTCTTCTGTCTTTTGTGTATACAGGCCCTATTTCCATAGGCTTTTGTGGAGTTAAGTACTTGGCTGGAATGGGATCCTCTGCAGGAGCAAATTGGGTGGATGCAGATGGATTTTTCCCTTGATTTGCAATCAGGGAGGCAAGCAGATATATTCAGCTGTTCTCATTTCCCCCAGGAAATATGGTCATCCAAGCTGAGAATATTGCCTTTCTAGAGACCTCAGGGCAAAAATAAACCCTGCAGAAACAGTGAGGAGCAGACGGAGCCCATCCTCAGTCAGCTGTCATCGCCAGCAGAAGGAGTGGTTCAAAGACCTTTGGTCACATTTGCATCCACTGTGCAGCATGCCTATGCTTTAAAAGACAACATTTTGAAGAATTCATGGGGTTAACAGTGAGGTTTGCATCACTATGAAGATTTTGCTTCCAGTTCAATGTGTTACCCTCCTTTAGGTCAATCTACTGTGGATGATGTTCTCAACTAAGAAAAATGTAAAAGGCACGTTTTTGATGGAGTTCTTGGCAAATTGTTTGATTATATTCCCTGATGCTCAACAGATGTCTGCAACCCACATGGCAAGCATCCACCGAGAGAGTAGCTTACTGCAGCACTTGATACGAAGAAGTGATATATAACATTTAATAGAAATAATCTGTTATGTATGCATCACTTCTGCTTTTCCAGGTTAGCCAGTGACTGGCCAACTTAATTTGCATTTTATTTAAAACCTTATCTAAAAGCTTGAAACTTCAATGTAGGGACCTTTTGGATTTTTTGACTCATGAAATGAACAAGACATCACTTCTGTTTAAAGGCGAACTTGAAAATTAAACCATTGTTCTTTGCAGATGTACATTCCAGGCCATGGATGTAACTTGGGAAATAGAAAGGAAAAAAAATCAGAAGCATTTAAGTGTTTTATGAAATTTTAATTTGAATCTGCGTTTGCAAGCATTTTTGGTTTTTAATGAGCATTGCCTTAAGTTAAATTTCTGTATGTACCCATGAAAAATTCCAGCTGTGAACATGATTATCAAGAGCTCCTCTGGATGTGTGCTCTTGTTGCTGTTGTACCTCACATAAGATAGCTGGATGCTGGCAACTGCTGGTTTTCTTATTGGTGCCACATTAAAGTTCAAACCATAATTCTGTGACACAGCTGAGTACTAAAATTCTGCTTACTCTCCTGATGGAAAGCAATATATTCAGCTCTTATGTGAGGTGCATTTACTAAGATAAGGTTAACAAAAAATACTTTTTAACCTAATTTTTACAGTCTTTATCAACATATATATATATATGTTTCTCTTGTCATCTGATACTGAGTGACAGCCTCAGGTATAATGAGCATCTATTATCAGATATAAACCTTAGTGTTATACATTAAAGGCTCTAATCCTCTACACTAATGGTATAGAGGATTAAAGGGTTGTTATGTATCATATCTGCTGCAACTAATGAGCAAAGCTGTGGTAAAAGAAACACAGGAATATGTAATCTTGCTCTTTACTCAGTTTTTACTCTGTTCTGTTAAATAAGATCAAGGATGATAACTGAGTTAGTATTTATGAATGAATATTTGAAAGTATTTTTTCTTCTCCTTCTAAGAATGTAAAATACTGTGTGCCTAGGTAGAAAGGCACTCTTAGGACAGAGGTAGAGTCAGCCTGTGTGAGTATAAATTGGGACGTTAATTATGTGGGATCTTTAAGGTCTCTTCCAACCCAAAACATTCTATGATTCTATGATAATTCTTTCTTCAACATTTTACCTATGCAGTGTCATGCGCTTTATTTCTATTCTAATTGCTACTATTATTCAGCAGATATAATAAGATTTTCCTCTCTGTGTGAGAGTGGGTACCCTTAGCTTTCCAGTACCTCTTGAATATTCATTAGTGTTCACAGAAGGACTGCCCAGTCATTGTGGAAAGAGTTCAAAAATATTCTATTGATTTTGGATAACATCCAAACTTGGGGTAAATTTTTCATGTCATAAATATAGAGGTAGAATGTAAACTGTCTGAGCATACTTTTTTGTTTATCCCAGCTGAAGTGCATTTATGCAAAAGAACCAGTGTATTTGCATTCAGAACATCTAGACATTTCATGACCATATATTATCAGAAGTCCCTGGTAAATTGGTTAATCGCACAAAGTAAAACTTGTAGGTATCAGGTGTATTATTTAGAAGTTTGTCTGGGGGGAAGTTAAACTTCTCCAGTCACATTTATGGTGATTATATTTACATGTGTAGAACTGAGAGTTGGTAATAGAAAAATAACTGTTTTCTCTCAGATCTTAGCATCTTAGAATAGTCTGTGTTGGAAGGGACCCCCAAAGGTCATCTAGTCCATCCCCCCTGCAATGAGCAGGGACATCCTCAACTAGATCAGGACTGTTTTGTTTATTTTTTTTATTTCCAGAAAACCAATTGTAGCAAGAATTTTCAGGGAAAAAATATTAGCTCCAGTCCATCATGAATATAAGAAACCTGTTCAACATTGTCCAGGTTTTGAAAAGGAAACAAAATGCTTTTTATGTATAATACAAAACCTGAATGAAGTGCAAATAATTAAGAGAAAGGAGTTTGAGTTCATTAAGCAAAGGCCTGTAGGAGTTTGAATTTACTTAACGACTGCCTTTAGGATTCTTAATTTTAATTATTCATTTTTCAAATGGAAGCTTTGCATCCAGTATCCAATCACTATTTTGAGATTTGGATCCATGCCAGTTTGTTACTCTGAGAGGTGATTGAATCATGAAAGGATTTAGTAATTTTTCAAATGAAGCATGTTTCAAAGATATTTTTATCTAGGGGTCATCTTTCTATTTTGTGTCATGCTTTCTTTCCTCCATTCTTTCCAGTGGTAAGTGAATAGAGGGGAAAAATGCTCTGCACGATGGTTGCCAGCCATTAATACATGCTCCCCTAGACTCAAAGTGGTAGACACAATTGGTATTGGAATTATTTTGAATTATCAGGGTCAGCAAAAATACTTCTAAAAAGGTTTTGTTTGATTACCCCTGAATTTTTGTGAGGCAGTAAAATGGGTATTATCAGCCCTTCAGTAAAGAAGTAGTTATATTGTTTTAGTAAATTAGTGGGGTGGTGTAAGATTAGGATTGTAGAGGAACTGAAATGATACTTTTATCATGAGAGGCAGAATATAGTAAGAGGATGAATAACATCCTCCTTATCCTTGGAGGATTAGCCTGAAAACAGTGCTTTATATAGTTTTACTTACAAGCTACAACACTAAGATAGTGTTGATAAAATGTATTGGTGGCATTATCCATATGAGATGAACAGAATTTCATAAGAGAAGCAATGAGTAACCTGAAAGTAAAAGAGATGGAGTAGAATTCAATTACAGAGAAGTAAGGCAGCAAACCAGGTAAATAAAATGTCTCATATTACTTAAGATCTCATCAAGTAGAAGAAAAGCTCCATGGTACTTTTTAATATATAGATGACATTGAGCTGCCAGTATAATGTGGTGAAAAAGATTAAAATAAATTTGAGGTGTACTGGTGAAAGTATGTGAAACAAGTTTTAATAGTATTGCAAAAATTACTGATAAGACTTCATCTTAGGCTCTAATCAGTTCTAATATAGAAAGGTGAACTCAAAATGGGCATGGGACATGAATACTAAAATAAAAGAAATTAGAAGGTGCTACAGAAGTTGTAAATGGAAGAATTTTGTT
The DNA here is from genome assembly GCA_017639245.1 of Myiopsitta monachus. Classification (NCBI taxonomy): domain Eukaryota; kingdom Metazoa; phylum Chordata; class Aves; order Psittaciformes; family Psittacidae; genus Myiopsitta; species Myiopsitta monachus. The sequence goes on from CM029925.1 coordinate 55,683,652, forward strand.
TATTTATCAAGGCAAAATAAAGCTTGATAGAACAAGGGGGGAAAGATTATTGTCCATAAAGATGACATCGTAGGTATATACTGTAAAATACTATTTAGGTTTCAGATTAGTGATTGTAATAAAGCAAATGACTATGAAGTGCTTAAGAATAAGTTTAGCTAATATACAAAGCTTCTAACCTTAAGAACTGTGATTCCCTGGAATCACTGTTTTTACTCATTATTCCAAGGGCAAAATTCTAAGTTATACTTTCTAAGATGAAATATAATACGTCCTGATATAATTCATATGCTGCCAAACAGTAGGGTGCCAGATTAATGAACAGAAAAAACTGTTCTAAGGAATGCAGTCACAAATGACAGCCAGTGAGATTTCCAATCAAATCCAATTTCTTTGTCCTTCATGCAACTTAACAATTTCATTTCCAGCTGAGCTTTAAACTTCAAAATTCCGTCCCTGTGTATCTGGAGGAGACTTAAACTTTATTCTTCGTAGCGTATCTCCCTCTTTGTAACTATGTATATGTGCATGAAAAATCATAGAACGAAGTGAGTTACAAGGCACATCAAAGACCAGCTGGTTCCACGCACATGCCACAGACAAGTACAGCTTCCACCGCACCAATTTGCTCCAAGCCCCTTTCAACATGGCCTTGAACACTGCCAGGGATAGGGCAGCCACAACACCTCTGGACAACCTGTGCCAGTGCCTCATCACCCTCACGGGGTGTAACTTTTGCATAATGTCTCATCTAAAGTCCCCCAGAGGCGGGCCCCGGAGTAGAAAAAGATGTGTGTGATATAATGGCAGTCTTGGGTGTTCCTCCAGTTGAGCGGGGTTCCCACATCCCTAGAACTAGCCACTCTGGAAGCCTCAGTCTGAAGCAGGACATGCTCCGCAAGCAAATGGTTGCAAATCTTTTTAAGGAGAGCTGGCTGGACCCCTTAGACCTAGGGCACCACTCGTCATGCACACTTGCAGGCATCACACAGCATATTCCTTTCCATTTCAAGTCTAGTCTAGTGCAGTGCATTCCAATCCATTCCACTCCATTCTGTGACTCTCCATTCCATTCCATGCCAATCTGTTCCCTCCAATTCCATGCCATTCCCTACACCCATCCCGAGCTGAAGAACAAGGGCACTGCTATTCCCCTGCAATGCTAGGGCTTTTTGGCTCCAAAACCACTTTCAAGGACACAAAACACAGAGCTTGCAAGTGGAAAAAAGACTTTATTTTTGGACGAAGCTTGATTTTTAGTTTGGTTTCTTCTCTTTTACCTGAGGTTATCTTCCTTTGACCGAATTTTCCAGGAAGTTTTTTTCGAGGTTTGGTTTTGGGTTGGTTTCAGAGCTGGTGCTCACAAGCATGAAGGCCTTCCAAGCACAGGCTGCTGTGCACAGGCCAGAAGCCCCAGGTACGTGGAGCCAGGGGAAGAGCAGAAGTGGCTCCGTGTGCAAGCTTGCGGTGGGCAGTGGAGGCAGAGATCGTCGGGGCAGGAGTGGTGCCCCAGAGGTGCGAGAGCAGCAGGCAAGGAGCAAGCCCAAAGGGGAGCCCTGCCAAGGGGCCGTGCTCAGTGCTACAGAGGAGAAGCAGCAACGTCCAGGGGCTACCCTGGGAGTCATGAAAGCTTCCTCCCCCCCCATGGGGGCATGAGGGGCCACCTGAGTGGAGCAGGAGCAGCAGCCTTTGGGCCACAATAGCCCAAAGGAGCCCCGTCAAGGGGCTGGCTCACCGCTGCAGAGGAAGGCAAAAAACCCCCAGGGACACTGGCAGGCCCTCCATGGGGGAGAAAAAGCCTTCCCCCCCCAGCTGCAGGACACCAGGAGCCACCTTCATGGTGCATGAGCAGCAGGCAGTAACACAGCCAGAATGGACCAGAGGAGCCCTGACAAGTGCTCCTGCTCCATGCTCAGAGGAAGGCAAAAAACCCCCGGGACCAGTGCCAATGTGGTGCGGGGGAAAATTCCTTCCTGACCCCAGCGCTGGCGATCGGCTATCCCTGAGCATGGCAGCAGGACCTGCTCCTGGTGCACAGGCTGCTCACGCCTCCCCGCAGATGCCCAAGCCCCATTCTCCAGCAATCTGGAGCCGGCTCAGGGGCTGCTGAGAGTGGCCAAAGGCCCCTGGCCTCATCGAGCCTGGGGGCAAGAATCCTTCCTCCACGTGCTGGGGCATCAGTGGCTGCTCCACAGCGCTGCTGGGATCCCTGGAAACATCTCTGCCTCCCATTGCTTATGGCTGCTGCCCCTGGCTCCATGGGGGATGAGAATGGGGAGCTCTGCAGCGCTCCTCAAAAAGGCATTCCCAGAATCTAGCCCTGCCTATCCAGCTAAAAAGGATTGCTATCCCTGCCCTGAGCAAAGAAGCTGCTCCTGCAGGATCTGGCCTTGCAGCCCAGAACTCTGAATCTCTTTTGCACCCAGCCTCTAGCTCTACCTGCATTTCAGAACCATCTGCCTGCGATATCTGTCACCCTGTTGATCGCTGGGGTTGATTCAGCTGATCTGGCAGCCTACGCAGGTGTCCCCTTCCTCCCTTGCCACTCCACATGCCTCCCTCCCCAAACTGCATGCTCGGGAAGAGGACAACCTTCCCCGACACAGGCGGTCCCCTTCATCAGTCACGGGTATACAGTAGTTGCGCTCCCCGGCTAGAACCTCCAAACAAGGAACTGCAGCAGCTCCTCAAGGACTTCCTGGAGGAAGTCCTGGGCATCCCTGGCCCAGTAGGACACAGGAGGCCAGAGGGGGGAGGAGGCTGCTCCCTTTTATACTGTCCCAGGACATTGTGACTGCTGCGTTGCCAAGTGATGGAATGGAATGGAATGGAATGGCATTGAATCATAGAATCATAGAATTGTAGAATAGTTAGGGTTGGAGAGGACCTTAAGATCACCTAGTTCTGGCGCCCCTACCTTGGGCAGGGACGCCTCACACTAAACCATGCCATACAAGGCTCTGTCCAACCTGGCCTTAAACACCACCAGCGACAGAGTATTCACAACTTCCCTGGGCAACCCATTCCAGTGCCTCACCACCCTTACAGGAAAGAATTTCGTCTTCATATTCAATCTAAACTTCCCCTGTTTGTGTTTGAACCATTATCCTTTGTCCTCTCACTACAGTCCCTAATGAAGAGTTACTCCCCAGCATCCCTATAGGACCCCCTCAGATACTGGAATGCTGCTCTGAGGTCTCCATGCAGCCTTCTCTTCTACGGGCTGAACAGCCCCAACTTTCTCATCCTATCTTCATATGGGAGGTGCTCCAGTCCCCTTATCATCCTTGTGGCCCTCCTCTGGACTTGTTCCAACAGTTCCGTGTCCTTTTTATATTGAGGACACCATGGAATTGAATGGAATGGAATGCAATTTAATGGAATGGAGTGGAGTGGAATATGTCTTATCATGGTTTAAAAAAACAGGGGGAGCTCATCACAGGTTTCCAGCCCTTCAAGGGTAGCTACAAGGAGGGCAGAGGCTCTCTCCTCAGCTGGTTCCAGTCCCTCTGCCAGGGGCAGTGTCACCTCCCTCTAGAGCAGGTTGCTCCAAGCCCTGTCCAGTCTGGGCATGAACACAGGCAGGGATGGGGCAGCCTCAGCATCTGTGGGCAACCTGTGCCAGTGCCTTGCTACCCCCAAAGGGAAGAATTTCTTCCTGAGTTTCTATCTTATTCTATCTTTTTTGTTAAAACCATTCTTTTTTCTTCCTATTATGTGCCCTGGTCCAAATCACCTCTCCATATTTCTTGTCTGCTCCCTTAGTTATTTTGTGTGTTTTTGTAATGTATCCATACACTTATCTTGGCCTCTCTCTGGGAACTAAGGTTTGATGTGATGGAAGTGTTGAAAATTCTAAGGTTTCAAAAGTTTTTAAGAAAATATTTTTTTTTTTTACAAATTCAAGGCAACCTAACAATGCTTTTTTTTTTCTTATTTGTGTAGTTGTAACTTCTGTTTGTCTCAGTGTCGTGGTTTAAGTCTCTACCCCCCCCCCCCCGCAGTTTTCTCACTCACTCACTGAGCTCTCTTTCTTCCCCCAGTCCCGGGGGAACAGGGAGGAGAATTAAAAGAATTCAACTCGCACAGGTTGAGATAAGAACAGTTTAGTAACTAAGGTATAACACAAATCACTACTGCTACCACCAGTAATACAAGAGAAATACAAGGAAAGAGAATACAACTGCTCACCAAGCCCGACCCAGCCAGTGCAACCCCCAGCAACGAACCCCCCAGTACCAAAAACCTGACCATGCCGTGCACCCCCAGTCCACCACCACACCCGTCCGGGTCTCTACCCTCCGTTTTCACATCCTGGACATGATGTGCTGTGGCATGGAATACCCCTTTGGCTAGTGTGGGTCAGGTGTCCTGTCTCTGCTTCCTCCCGGCTCCCCCTCCTCCCTGGCATAGCATGAGACTCAGAAAGCCCTTGGCCAGACAAAACACTACCAAGCAGTAACTGAACACACTGGTGTTATCAGCGCTGTCCCTAGGCCCAAAATCAAAAGCACAGCGCTGCACCAGCTACCAAGAAGGAGAAAAAATGACTGCTGCTGCTGAACCCATGACACTCAGTCTTCTGCCTTTCTTCATCACTTCCATAACAGTTTCCTTTTGTACTGGAGCTCAGTGATGTGTTCAGAAATCATCCAGACTGCCTCTTATTCTACTTGCACATTTTCTTTTACAGACTGCTTCTGTATTATATGAGTTTGATTTTGTAAATCAGTCTCTCCTTTGCTCTTCAAAGTAGCCTCCCACAGATCCTGCCCCCTGCGTTCCTTAAATCCTTTAATCTGTTAATCTCTTTCCTCACTCTCCTTAGCTTCACCTGGAGAAGAAAACCTGCATGGTGATCCCTGAGCAGCCTCCAGTATATGAAGGGATACAATGATTCTGGAGAGAGGCTCTTCATCAGGAACTGAAGCGACAGGACAAAGGGTGATGGGTTCAAATTGAAGTAGGGGAAGTTCAGGTTGGATATAAGGAAGAAGTTCTTCCCTGTAAGGGTGCTGAGGCACTGGCACAGATTGCCCAAAGAAGTAATGATTGCTTCATCCCTGGCAGTGTTTAAAGCCAGGTTGGACAGAGCTTTTGGTGATGTGGTCCAGTGTGAGGCATCCCTGCCCATGGCAGTGGGTTGGAACTGGATGATCTTAAGGTCCTTTGCAACCCACAGTATTCTGTAATTCTATGATTCTATAAATTCTGCCACCTCACTGTCTCTATGGCCATTGTAGCAACTGACTATAACAAACCCTTAGCAGTCCTTTCCTAATTTATGAGACCTGGCCAGAGATCTCGTAGGTATTACTGCTAGTGCATATGCTCTTCTGGTGAGACATGCAGTGGCATTCCTTCTTGATGTGCTGAAGACAGACAACTTTTCACATGAGTTGCTTGTTTTATGGGTAACATCTTGCTGCTGCTGAAATTTATTAAAACCAGGTACTTTGTGAAATAAATTCGTCACTCTGTCACAGCTCAAAAATCTCTGCTTCACACACATCTTGCTTTTTTTTCTTTCTTGGGGCTTCAGAATATTGTGAAAAGACAAGACCAGATGTTTGACGAGTTTGGTCACTACTAGCTGTTGTTCTTGAAGGGAATTTGAAGAGCACGTAAGCATCCTAATTAAATATCTTCACTAAAAGTCCACAAGGAATTCTTTGTTAGTAAGGCTGTTTTCCTCAAAATATAGCAGTCCCTCATGGAGTAATATTTAGGCTTTTTGTTGTGTAATGTAGTGTTTGTTTTCATTCCCGGTCTTAGAAAAACTCCAGCTTGACCTTGTACTGTACAGTTACTCATTATACAGTATGCTACATCAGTTCAAAATACAGTGGTATAAATTAGGTTCAAGGGGGCAAATAGTTCATATGTGTTATTTGGATATGTAGCATATGTTTACACCCTATTCATTAATAACAGGGGACTGTAATTACTGTGCTTGACAGCACTGGCAAAGCTTCATGTAAACATGTAAGTTGTATGTGAGAGACCACCATGTTCTTTCCATGTTCTGCTTTAAACAGTGATAACGAAAACTTTCGAGAAGGTATTGCTCCTTATCCTGGCAGCAGAGCTCAGTGCTGGTGGTATGGGTGTAGATACCTATCCTGATCCTGCAATGCTGAAGTCAATAGCCAGGTTGATCACAGAGGAGGCAGCGATAGATCCCATGGTTTCCTATGTTACTTTGGTTTCTATTTGGACCAGATGAGATGAAGCTGTAGGAACAAATCCACAAATCCTTGTGAAGGATTCATCCCTGATTGAATCTTCAAAGACAAGCCTGCTCCAGAGCTAGAGCACAAGTCTGAGTTGGTTGCTATTATTCTACATAACAAACACAGAAGAAACGGCAAACAGGGAAGCAGTCAGGCTAGCTGGGCTCTTTTGCAGATGAATAACTTTTAGTGTAGAAAATACAAGCCAGTCAGCTTGGTGTAAACAAGCAAATGCTTCCATCTCTACCTGCACTGTACTTTTTGCTCTAGATGCTGTGTTACTGGTTGTACAAATTGTTTTAATGGCTGCCACTTTTTGTGGGCTGGTAGGTGATAAGAATCCTGGCACAGCTGATTAACAAAGCTGATAAAGAGCATTGGGACTGCACAAGACAGACCTGCTCGACCTGTGATGCTGCTTACACCATTTTGTTTTTACTTTTTACTGACCCCTCTTTATATCTTCCTTTACCTTTTAGTCTGGAACAAACAAGTAGATTCATGCTTTCTGAATGTGAAAAGCTCCAGCTTTTTTCCTGGAATCTGCTAGCACCTAATACTTAGTACATGCCTCAGAGTTCTCACTCTGTTCTGTCATCTGGAAGTTTTTCTAAGGCTTTCTGGAAGCGTGCGACACTGTGAGAGTTTACAGTCCAGTCATTTCTCAATTTTGGAGAGGTATTCAATTACTCCATCTTCTTTCAGAGCAATGGAATATTATCATTCTGATAGAAACAAGGAGGCAGATTGAAGCCTGTGTGACACTGCTGTCCTTCCACTGTATCCCTACTGGTTACACTGCATTTTCCAGTGGGATCAGAATGGTGTAAAAACACCTGCAGGCATTTTTTTTTTGCAAATTAAATTCAGAATCCAATTCAAAGGTCCTGGCAATGACCCAGCATCCTCAGCAACTGCCACTTCAGCTCAGGTCCAGTGTAACAGCTGTGGTCTGCAGGGCTGTACTAAGAAGGGATTCCTGGGGATCTCTGACAATGTAGTTTATACATGCTGGGAGTGGAGCTGACATTTCCCTAGGTTCCAGTATAAGAAACAGTGCTGTGGGACTTCCTTCTGGAGATGAGCCCTCCAGGCAGTTTTCTCCCTGAGGCAGCCCACATGGGTCACCATCTGTTATCCCTCTCCTTGCTATGATCCTCTCTGGGGGGAAAGGTGAAGCCTGGTGATGAATGAGGTGGGGTGGGAATCGGGTCTCCTGAGGACTCTTTCAACAGCAGGATGCACATGGTGCGTAAGCTGTTAACAGGTGTTCTCTGAACAGGAGATGCAGATGGCTCCCTCTGAGTTTACAAGATCTCTCAGCTCTGCTTGTCTCTGTCACATGTATTTAATTTCCTGTACAGCACTCACTTTAGGCCATAAAGGTTGTATCTGCATTGTTTGTGAAGAACATGCTTGACAGCAGCTGGCAGATCACATTCCCTTGCTTTTGTCATGGGAGCTGCCCACTCAGATTTGCTGTTTCAAAATGCTAGGGAGAAACCCGTTCTTTAGCCTTCCCATGTGCTAGGCTGTCTCTCTGGCATGGGAATGTCAAGGAAAAGGACTCCCATGCAGTTCCAAGCACACAAGCTTGTTCCCATGAGCTGCTGCTTCTCCAAAAGTGCAGCTTAATTGTGGAAGTCAAGGCAGATCAAGAGCAGAAATTTGTCTAATCAGTTATGTGCGAATCTTGGATCATGCTGGTCAATCTCAGTGTATTTTCCCACACTGAGTTCTTGCTTGTCACTGTTTATTTGGATATGATATACTCACTTTCAACTCTGGTTCAAGAACATGAGTGAGGATAGGGATATTATACAAGAGCTGTCCCTTTTGAATATGTCTTCCTGTATCCACTCAGCTTTCCTGTGTCTTTCTGTTTCTCACCCAAAACAAAATGAGATGAAGGCAACTCCACAGGAGAAAAACTCTGTTCTGGACCACTCACAGGCTACCATATTTCAGAAACACATTTTAAAACCAGCTTTGTGAGTTAACGTGGCTGCTCTTCAGACCTGACTTCATGCTGGCCACTCTGCTACAGTGACTGCTGTCAGCACACAAAGACAAATGTGCAGACACTGCTATTCCCATCACTGCTCAATCTCTGGACACCACTTCTGACTGACCAAGAATTTAAATCTAACACCATCTCCTCCCAGGACAGGACATGTTCAGCTTTGCCCTGCACAGTTCAACCCTGTAGAGGCTTTGCCCCTTAGTTTCTTTCACAGCTATATATCATATAGAGGCTATACCTCTGTTCTCCAGGGAACAAAAGGGACACTGTGGCTTCTAGTCTGAGTAATGGGCCACCAACCTGATCTGAAGAGTTTAGATAACTTCAGCAACCAACAGACATCCTGCTCCTCAGTATCTATGATTTTATCGAGCACTTTTCCAATCTCTCCCTTACATCAGCCTTGTGGCCACTGGAATTAGAAATGGTAATGAAGAGGTTTCTGTAACCCTGTGATAGACTACAATAGTCTTGTGAAATAAGTGGGAACCAAGATTGTTCCCTCCAGCAAAGAATGAAAGCTCCACTCAGAAACCAAGCTGCCCCCTGGCCTTGCAGCTTTTATTGCAGGGTTATTCCAGAGGCAGAGTGGCTACATCCCTAAATGAAGGAAGTATGCCCCTACCAGTGCATGGGTAACTCTGATAGATAAAACGGTTAAGATTTGCTAGTTCCCACCCTAAAAAAAGCGCACATTTTTATTCCAAGCACAGTGAAGATATGAAAAAGTACTTATCTATTTTTCTCAGCTTCATCATTCAGAATAGGCAAGCTGATCAAATAAACTAAGTTCAGTGGCATGAACATTAGAGGGGATGGAAAAAGAAACCATAGCTTTGCACATTGTTCAACATTTCACTGGGAGCTCCTTTTTTGTGCCTGTAACTAGTATGTTTGGTGGTAATGTGGCAAAAAGGAAAACTCTCACAAAAAAATACCTTGTCTATGCCCCTTAGGAAGCTAGCCCCTCTTTGTCTGAATGAATGCTACTATGACAACAAATCAACCAATAAAAATACATTTTTCATTCTAGAATTTCACAGAAACAAGTATACAGTGTCTGATGTATTCATAGATATCAAGGGCAGATGTAGAGCTTAGGTCATCCAGTCTGGTTTGCATATCAGACATCCTGTAATTGCACTGAGCTTTGTCTTTCACTGAGCCTAGGAGTTTGCATCCAACTGCAGCATACCTTTCAGATAGCATTTGGTGTTAGTACAGGGACATCAAAAGAGGGAGAAAACAACCTGTCCCTTCTGGTTTGATCTATTGCTTAGTCCGCTTTGCTATTAAAAAAAGTGTATCTAGTTTCTAATTTGAATTTATCTAGCTTTAAACAAAGGTTCTTGTTAAACCTTCCTCTACTAGAATAACAGCTCTTTTAATGTTTTCTTCCCCAGCCTCTCTCTCTGAGAGTACTTACGTGCTGTAATCAAATAATTTCTCACTAGTAGGCAAAAAGCGTATTTATTTTTTAAGCAAAAGCATATTTCTGTGGCTCTTTTTGCCACCAAATTTGATCCTGTTGCATTTAAAAGGATTTTAATATTCTCTCCACTAAAACATCCAGTTACTAAAATATGCTCAGCTACAGGCCATCAAAGAACTGTCTAATTAAAGAATATGAATTACGTACCAGTTACAATATGCTCAGAATAAATCTTCAGGGGGATCTAAAACTCCATCTTTGGGTTTCTGAAGGCAATTGCTCTGCTATTTGAGCTAGTGGAATATTTTGCTGGGTCAGCCCAGAAAAGGGGTTTTATATCTTTGCTTCCATCTCCTTAAACAGTGTTGACTTTCACTCCAGTAAAAGAGGAATTCTCAGTGGGACCTTCCTGAAACACTAACATTCTCAAAGACCTTCTTGGCAACATGATATGACCATAACTTGACACCAAGCTAGAAGTTGCCCAATAAATGTTTGCAAGTCTGCAATTAACTCTGTTTCTAATAGTGCGCTTCAAGCTCTGCTTGTAGAGTGCAGAGGAAATGGCAGAGGAGAAGGGTGTATGAAGGACCCTAGCTGCACCTCATGTACCCTGCAGCACCTCTGCCCAGATGCAGGAGGCCCTCATTTGGCTTTGCTCTGCTTGCCCAGGATTGAAGTCCTTGCAGAGCTGAAAGGAATGCCAAAACACTCTTCACATGAAATGGGGAGGTGCTGTGGCTTTTTATCTCCTTATTCATGATGAACTTAAAGCAAATAGAGCTTGTTTCAAAGGTAAGAGTAAATGTTAAGGATCCTAAGAGCTCATAGGAATCCTTCCAGATTGCTTCCAGGGGCTCTTTGGGGATTACAGTATGCCTGTAATGAAATCACCCTAAACACTACTGGGCTGTGTGGTTTCCCCTTCTACCTGTGTTCTGCTGCTGCCCAAACTCAGCTGATGTCAGCAGCTCAGTATAGGGGGCTTTTCTCCAGACAAGACCCTTTGACCCTGGTAAGGTTCTTCATGGGCTTTAGGATTTAGCTACATATTTGTCTATGTAGAATCAGCCTTTCTGTGATAACTAAGGCTCTTGTAACCATGCGTCAAGATTTATTATTTACCTATTGGCGATATACTGGTTCCAGGGGGGAAAAGAAATTAAACCACAAAAAAAAACCCAAACCTAAAACCAATATTAAAGTTGAAGCCCAGATTCCTCTCATCCTTGCTTTCTTACTAGACCTTTGTGGCCACCACAGCTTAACTTTATTTCCATACAAATATCCCATCCTCAGCTGACTTGGCTGAACTCTGGCTTCTTCTCATACAGTGATATATAAAGTAGCTTTATAACACAGCTATAAATAAGGCTGATTCATTTACGGTACTTAAAATGTTGAGCATTTCAAAGAAGCAGCCATTTAGAGAATCCTCTTGGGGTCCATTAAAGTATGGAAATATTATGTCTATTTGGTAAGTGGGGAACTGAAGAACTATGAGGTTAAATGATGACATGAGATGTTCATAGAGAAGTGAATAATTTAGTGTAGATTTCATTAATCATAGTCTAGCACCTTAAGCAAGAGGGCATCACTCTTGCCTTGCTGCCTGGTGCTGGGGTCCAAGCTATTCTATTTCATAAACATGTCTACATCCTTAAAAAGAGGTAGCAATGAAAAAAAGTTACATAATATGTATTCCTTATGCTGAGGCCAGTACATTCCAACTGACTTTAACTTGTAAAAAAATTAGAACTACAGTCTACCTCCTATTCAGTAAAACGAAGCTTTGAGACTGAAATTTGATCTTTTTAGCATGGCTATAATGCTTAGAAAAACATACCATACATGACTCAGTACAGTTTATCTCTGTATTCAAAGGTATGCACCAGTCAAAGTCAAATGATTCTGCTTCACATTCACACATGATAAGTTTCTGCTTCTGTAACTATGTTAAATAAGCTTAAGAAATGAGACTGCTGAGCCTGTTTTCTAGTTTGCAAAAATACCCCAGAAGTCACTGAGTGTGCTTTTAAAAAAGAATTGTGAACTGCTTAAAAATAGAGTTTACCCAGAAATGTCACTAACATTTTTCACATGGAATTGCTAGAAAAGAATTTCTGTTAAAATCTAATTATCTTCCTTCAGTCAATTGAATTCAATCATTAAAATGATTGTAACTGTTCATCTAAGTAGAATTATGTCTCTTCTTAACTCTAACTGAAAGGAATAAAAAACAAGGACTATTATTTATTAAAGTTCCGCTAGGCACCTAGTCAGACCTTTAGGTACCTGCACCTCACTATTTATAAGTGAAAAGATTTCCAGAATTCTGAAGGCCAAAGATCAATATGTATTCTCTTTAGAACCAGTATTCTCTTTAGAACCAGTAAAATCCATAGAAAGGTGTTTTCCAAGCAAATACATTTTCTTCTGAGTCTTTGGCAAATTCCTTTTTCCAACCATGATCATGCATACTAATGGCTGTAACCCACAGCTTTTACATGTATCCTGAGAACTAAACTCACAAAGTGGATTTAGGCACTTAAAGTTCTGGCACATCTTCCAAAATTTAGACTGCCAATTTCAATTGAGGTATTTTTCTCAGTAAATCTCCCAAATGTCTCATATGCTCCAAGTACATGTTGTTTCATGTAAACCACCAACAGAAGGAGAAGGAGGCAGCCACACTAGTTTTCTGCCTTTTTCTAGTGGGCTTGCTCATTTTGTCTAGTCTCATCTCTAGATTAGGCAAAGGATGAATCTGATAACCAGTCCCAGATAGGAACATAGTACATTGGGCCATCTGGGAAGCAGAAGACAATCACAACCACTATCACCTTCCCTTTTCCATTAGCCATGTGCAGTGACAGTCTGATACACCCAGCTCTCAAGCTTTAGGCTTCCTGGTTTTAAATCCTTAGGGAAGAGAGGCAGCAAAATACCCTTTAAGAAACAGAGATTCATGCTATAATCTTATGAACATTTGTACACTGCTAAAAAGCAAGATTGTCTCTTCCACCCTCCTTATTTACTGCAGATGCTCCTTCTAGCATGCAAATTTTTCCATCATGCCAGTGCAAGAACTGGCATTAGTGCAACAGCTAACCAAGCCACCTTCTTGGGAAGATGATCTGTATTAATATTAACCCAGCAAGAACAGGTAAATTTTCAGCTGGAAAAAGTCTTTAAAGCTGTTCATTAAGGAGTATTTCAATTGTCTTGTCAAAAGAGGGGAGGTGGTGAGGGAGAAGGAGGTAAGTGGTGTAGGGGAACTTTGGAGGTATGACTGTGTAATTAGCAGTAAAGTTAACTTCAGGTGCTCTGAGGAAAGGTGGCTTCAGTGACACTTCGTAGTATTTGCCATTAGATCATGCAGAGGTTTCCTGACTTTGTACACTGGCTTTTGCAAAGCTTGTGCTTAGCTATCTTAAGGTATATCTGCAGAAGTGATTATAGACCCTATGCTCCCCCTGCCTAAGCTCCACACGAACTAGTGACTGACCTTGCATCTCAAAAGGCTGGTTTTCATGGGTGACAGCGTCTGTTTTCATTTCACAGTAAGGGATGGGGTGCTTGGAGAATGCAGTACATGGTTTAAAATACACTGGTGTCACAAAGACTTTGTTGCCCTCAGGAAAAATCTACCTCTCATTTATCATGACTGCATAGCTAACACACAGGGGGCTTGCACCCTAGTTTACCTTCTTGTAGGTTTAGTGTGCATTCATATCCTGAGCCTTAGGGATGGAAATGTATCTAGAATGCTTATAATCCCTTCCCATCTTCCTCATAATGTCTTTGCTTGAAAATCTCTTCTGTGCAGGAAGACAGCACGAGTCTACACACAGCTTAAATCCCACTTAAATTGCTATGGCTTAAAGTCCCACTAAAATAGCTCCTGGGCCTCCCCACTCTATATGGGGATGAATTCCATGCTTATGGAATTCCTCAGCATTTCCTCCTTTTAATACTCTTCTTGTTGGCAGGGTAAATTAGCCTCTTCTGAGCACAGTTCAACAATATCTACCCAGTGCTTGTACCCAAGCTTGTTTCATGCTTTATCACTAAATCTTATTGTTATTAAAAATTGATATGATTGAATGCAAAAAAAAAAACCTGCCATGCTTTAGGGAGGATCAATTCAAATGTCACTATCAGCACTGTGATTTACTTCCCGTACTGTAAGATGAATTACACATGACCACGATTATGGGAGAAGAACTTACCAGAAATTAGAGTACTATCTATCTCACTTCAGAAATAATTATTGCCGGAGATGATTTGAGCTTGGCTGGACTCATTGGTGAGGCTAACGCATGTTACTGTCAGAGTTCACAGTTGCAGTCTTGGCCCGTTGCTGCCCTTACACTGCATCATGTAACAGGAAAAATGTATAACAAAAACTTGAGCACACATGAATATTAGTGTGAATGAGGCAACTGAATGTCAGTCACTTACTCATTATTTCTATAACATCCAGATGGTGAACAGTCATCTTCTGTTCTACTTTCCTTGTGATATGATCTCTTCATTCAGTAGACACATCAAACTAAAAAACAGTGATTTATTTTTTCATGGCTAAATGATCCAGTGCTACATTAGTTTACTTTTAAGATTTGCAATTTCTTTAATATACTTATTTTTTTCCATTTGAATGGTAATTCACGAAGGTAGTTGGGCTTTCTCATGCAGAGACATTCTTCTTGGGTGACATGGTCTAGACTGAGGTGCTCCTGCCCATGGCAGCTGGGTTGGAAGTAGATGGTCTTCAGGTCCTTTCCAACTCTAACTATTCTATGATTCTAATAGGTATTTTCATATACAATAGAACATTTGCATTAGAACCATCTTTAGAGAATCCTCTTATTTATAAAAGTAGCAGCAGCTCAGACATATACTGTTGCTATGTGATTCAGCTGCCCAGTCTCAACCTACAGTTAATAAAAGCGAAACTGTTGGGCAGAGTCACATAAACAGGCTTGAAAGTGTCCGACAAAGCTGTGGAGATGGTGCCGGGGCTTTACATGATATAAGGAAACAAGGAAGGGAAAGAAATTTTGTCATGGAGAAGAATGCATGAAACCCATTCAGCTTTGCTGTCTCGCAATGTATTCCATCACAGGGAGCAGCTGCAGTTCCCAAACGCCAGTGAGCACAGCACAAATGGGATAAAACAGGAATCCCAGTCCTCACCATGAAGCGATCACAGCACACTAGGCCTTTGACTCACTTGACCTTCCCCAGTGTTATTTTTAAGGTCTTTTTTAATTTTTTTGGCCACTGAATATGTATTAACTGCTACACAATTCTTACCAGGTTTGTTATGTAAAATTCTAGAGATAAAACCTCAATCCAGGGCCCCCACCCCCTAAAGATTTTTGAACTTCCTGAGGGCTCTGGGAAAGCATTCAAGGATTTTTATTGTTCCCAGAAGATACAGTGGAGATTATTTGTCATTTGGAGAATGTGTGTGAGTGTATCAGGGGGTTCTGTGAGCACACCACTGTATTGCTTTCCTGGGGAGAAGGTGGGATTCAAGGGTGACCTAAAACAGATGTTGCAAAAGGAGGGAAAGTACAAAAACGAAAGAAAGGGAGAAAACCCCTGAGATCTGCTCAGGATAACTGACTGCATTATGTATTTTATGATGGTGCCTTCAATATTACTCATCCACAATAATCTCCAGTAGACCTTATAGGATTTTTATTTTCATGTATTAACAATACAGCAGCAAGGAGCTGACACTTGTTTTCCATATCAAGCAAAGTTGTATAAGTCATATTTTTCTGGCTATCACCTCAACTTACATTTTACACTGAACAGTAATTCCATTTTTATGAACACTGTCAGATACTTTATAGAGTTCCTCTTTTTTAAAAGAAAAAAAGAAAAAGTAGTTTTTAAGGGTCTCATAGTGACCAGTCTCATTTTGGATATTGAACCTATAGAGTCACAGGTGCAGATAACTGCTGGAGCAATAAATAGCCCTGAAGAGTGAAATCCTGGCCACACTGATATCATTGGAAACTTTGTTAGTGTGGTCAGCATTTCACCCTGTGCATTTAACATTACCTAATCCTCAGGTGGACCCACAGGTAGTCTGTGTTGACCCAAAAAAGTCCATTGGCTTTCGTAATCCCCACAGTTTGACATGTCCAGAAGAGCTAAATAATGTTTTCCTCTCTGGTGATTCTGCCCTTTTTCACCTGACAAACACTAATTTTTATCTCATTCGTTGGCCTGGATTGTGAGCAACTGATCTGGATCCAAGCGGTATAACTCTGAAATATCAGCATATTGTCACAGCATCCCAGAGAAGTCAGGCTTGATAATTACCTCTTAGGGTAACTGAATGACTTTTCTGGGGACAGCAGGCTGGAGTCAGGATAATAAAAGATATTCCAAGGCTTTAATAACCACACTGGTGGCACAGTGGTAATGTGTTCTTGCTGTGTTTAGAATCTGGAAAAGTATTAAGAAAAATATTTCCACTTCAAGATTTTTGGACAGAGCAGCCTGTTAACATCCTTTTAAATCTTAAGTGTACAGTGCCACTGTTTCCTGAACGTACTGTGATTTGTTGCTGTATTTTTAAACAAAAGGCATTCATTTGTACTGAAAATAGGATCAGATCCTGGATGCTGAACTGAAATCAGCTGTCCCAGGGTGACTTTTGAAATGTTAAATAAGCAGCTCTTCAGAAGGCAAGAGAAAACAAAGAGAAAATATCAGTGGTCAGAAAGCTATCAATGCTTATATGAGAATATTTACATTAGCAGTGTTCCCTTTGTGTATCTGCAGGAGGGCTGGGCTACTGTGTCACATCATGGCAAACATGACAAACCATCTATCATTTCAGGTCATAGCAGCATTTTGGGAGTTTGAAGGGATCTGTTTGAACTGAGGAATTGTCTGAACTCATGACAATGGGGCATGTATGCAGTGATGCGGTGTTCAAGGCCAGGTTGGACAGAGCCTTGGGTGACATGGCTTAGTGTGAGGTGTCCCTGCCCGTGGCAGGGGGGTTGGAACTTGATGATAGAATCATAGAATCATAGAATAGTTAGGGTTGGAAAGGATCTTAAGATCATCTAGTTCCAACCCCCCTGCCAGGGGCAGGGACACCTACCACTAAACCATGCCACCCAAAGCTATGTCCAACCTGGCCTTGAACACCGCCAGGGATGGAGCATTCACAACTTCCCTGGGCAACCAATTCCAGTGCCTCACCACCCTTACAGAAAAGAATTTCTTCCTCATATCCAATCTAAACTTCCCCTGTTTAAGTTTGAACCATTACCCCTTGTCCTCTCACTACAGTCCCTAATGAAAAGTCCCTCCCCAGCATCCCTACAGGCCCCCTTCAGATACTGGAAGGCTGCTCTGAGGTCTCCACGCAGCCTTCTCTTCTCCGTGGTGAGCAGCCCCAACTTTCTCAGCCTAGCTTCACATGGGAGGTGCTCCAGTCCCCGATCATCCTCATGGCCCTCCTTTGGACTTGTTCCAACAGTTCCATGTCTTTTTTCTGTTGAGGACACCAGAACTGCACACAATACTCCAAATGAGGTCCTTTCCAAGCCTAAATATTCTATAATTCTATGATTCTATAATACCACTCTTAGGACATTAATAATCTGTAATTTCTGGTTCAGATTGCCCATGGCTGTAGTATCAAATGTAACATAGGGATGCAGTGAGGCTCACTGCAGCAGCCTTCCCTTAAAATGCTAAGTAAAGGAGATGGTTTATATTAAATTTATCATGGGAAATTCTTGTTTCAGAGACAGCATTTCAAGTTTCCCTTTGCCTTCTCAAAGGAGTAACACTGTAACTTCACTTTTAAAATGGCAAAAGGCAATCATACCAGTTTTGGAAATCATCTAAAGTTTCACCTTTATCTCCTACCAATTTCTGATACAGAAAGCAAGAACTTTTTTCTTTTTACCTGAAAGTTTCTGGTTTAGTTCACTGGCACATAGTAATGTGCCTTGGGTTTTGTATTGGAGGAGCATTTCTCCAGTAGGAACCAGGAACTCCTGTTGTAGATGCTATCAAATCAAAATGATGTCTCCTGCTATGAAGATCCTACAGTATATATACAAGACAAGACAGTCAATAAGGAGTGGAAGGAAACAAGGCAATAGTAACTGTTGTGTTTTGAAGTATAACTTCATTAGAGCAACACAGAGTTTTGAAGGAGGAATATAAGGCTTGGGGAGCTTTCTCTAAAAAATAACTTTTGTGCTTAGAACAACAGAAAAAAAGATGAAAAAGCTTGTGTTGAATTATCAGCAATTATATAATAGTAGCCTGAGTGGCATGCCACAGGCATAATGTCTTTGGGAGTCTTCTTCCTATAGCTTTCCACAGATTTTCTATATTTCCAAAGAAAAACATTTGGGAAGAAAATCTGAAATCTGAATTTTACATCCTGTCCAAGAAATTCAGCAAGACAATCCACAAAAGTCATGAACACAATTTCTAATGATAGCTTGAAAGAGTCAGGAGTGTTATATCTAGGCTGATTTCCTGATATTGCCTTGTAGACAAATTCCCCTGCACTGAGTCTGCTGTCCCTCATAGTAGGTAGAACTCTACACATGAAATGAAACCAGTGCATATTAGAGAGAAAGAACAGGAGATATCAGAATTCCACTCATGCCCAGGATTGCTATAGCTGTGGATGATCTGTCAGTGATCACTGCACAAAAAGCGATCTGTGGTCCATGCAACAGTGGAAGGCAAATGCCACCAAAGTCCTAGCTAATCTGAAGAAAAAAGTCCAAATCTGGAAGTTAAACCCATTTACCTGTTCCAGCACTAATCCTCCCGTTTGTATTTCAAGTATTTCCCATGTGGCGTTGTATGACACATTTCAGAGACTCCAACTAGAATATTCACTTTTCCTGTATTTAACAGCATTTTCTCATCAGAGAACTGTATTTTCATTTTTTTTCACCTGTTTTTAATCCATTACCCACTCTTCTTATGTCTTTGATGCACAAATTTCTCTTCTACATTCTTCAGATGAAGTTACCCATGCTACAGTCCTATCACAGGGAAACTTTTTATGCTGGGGTAACAAAACCACTCACTACTGGAGATGATGTTTCACATGCCAGTTCTTTCAGTGCTCAGGGGAGGAGATTAGTCATTTCTCCTCATCTGAAGGCATTAAGCTTTTTCAGTTGTTTTTCCTCTACCTCAGCATGATTCTCTTCTATCCCCTTGTCTTTGTTAGCCATCTGGCAGTGCTCTGCCCCCACCTCCAGACCTCTTCTCTGCAAGTTTCCATTTCCTGAGGCTGCAGGCTTCAAAAAGCTTTGAGTTCCAGTGTGCTGAGCCTCTGGGCTGATATTTGGGAATTCTGAAGTCCATTTGACTTCATGCTCTAGGTATATTGAGCTCTGAAGTTTCTTTCTGAAATAAATCAATCTTGGTAATGAATTGGTTTGTTTCACTTTCTGTGTAATTTAAACTGACTCAACTTCTGATCAGTTTGATCCAGGGTTATTTTCTATGACCAGTACTTTCATAATATCATAGCTGCTTACAAAAGAAAAGTGGCTTTTGTGAATCTTATCTTTTGACTTATATTTCCATTAATACCCGTGGATCAAGCATTAGGGATGAAATCCATGTGTCTATCCTTTGCTGTGGTCCTTTGTAATCTATAGCTCGGTTTCATGCAACGCATGCTGTCTCTAGAATACAGGAGGCTTAGCTAGCACAGCGGGCATCTGTCTGCTGCTTGGCAAGCACAGCTATAGGAAGAATACTACTTCAGTTCTTCTCTGAAAGAGATAGCTTTTAAGTGGTAGCTAGATGCTTGTCTTGGCTACCTGATATTTAGGCTTTTACCCAATGGCTGACATCAGCTAGAGCATGGAAACTGTAGATTCAAATAGCAATGTGTTCTTTCAAAAAGTTTCTTATATCTGTCACTCACTTTTTCTCACTGGTCTGATACAGCACATCTGTTGGCTCTGCAAGTCATAAAGAAAGGCTCACTTATTTTCTCAAGCCATTATGCACTCAATGCTTAATGTTGTTCAGTCATATTTGTGGAATTAAAAAAAAATCACATTGGAGTGGTCCTTCAACGTGCCTAACAGACCACATTATCACAGCAGGAGTCACCAACTGGAACATAAGGAACATAAATGTCTTGCAAGACATTTTTTAGTAAGCAGGATTAGTTTCCAATCTTGAAGAGAATATGCGCATGGTCTTCTTGTCCTCTGAACAAATCATCTGATGCAAAATTTTTGTTTTGCTATAATTTGGCAAATAATAATTTCCTATCTGATTTGACATTTGTAATTACATCTATTGCTAGCAATTTAAGCAACTCGGGGAAAGGTTTCTGGATGCTCGATTTAGTTAGATGAGTTTACAGTACTGCTGAGTTCTTAGGCTATTCCATAGCACAATAGAGTCATCCCTGACATGCTTTTGGCCAAAGTCAATAAGCCATCTCTCCAACTGAGATTCCTAGAGGGAGATTTTCCTCCCTTCTATTTGTCCATCTGCACTAAAAGATATTTTGGAATTTGGAATACTCTGGCTTTGTCCAATTTTAGTGGCCAGTATTTCTTTCAGCAACCAATTGACAAGGATAGGATGCTGGGAGCTGTGCTAATGCAGAAGCAAGAGTGTGATCCTAAAAGACAAGACATAGGTGTTGATTAAATCCTGCAAATATTATTGAAAATATGTAGTTTTTAATAATTAATGTGCTTAATATTATGCAGATGAGTAATTCCAGAATCATTCATATTATGAATTTAAGGATGGACATGAAGAAAAGGTAGACCTAGGCACATTTTGTATATGAATACATATGGGGGTTTACTTTGTTTAATGAGTTTTCAATATATGAGTGATGCTTTTGATTTTCAGAGCATCATAAACTGATTTAGAATTTTTGGCTCTTATAAAATTATTTGTGACCACTGGGTAACAGTGGGGATTTCTGATTGGCTGTCAGTGATGTCATACATATGTCAATATTTCTCATTAAAAACCCAGGTATGACCTTTTTACCTTGGAGTTTCCATGCCATAATAGCTCTAAGGTACTCACGGTTAATAGATTTCTGAGGGATTATTGCACTCTTTGAGTAGCTGAAGTCACTTGGCTTTTGGCTGGTGCCTCATACTGCACCTGAGGTGTGTGATAATCCCTCAGAAATGCACTGCTTGTTGAATCTCTTGGCTTAATTATAAACATTAACTGAAGTCAGCTACACATTAACTAGCTTGCCCAGATGTTTCTGTACCTGATGGATGGATGTGATGACTGATGAAAAGAAATCATGCAAAAAGGCCTGCTTCTGGTGAATTCGTTTGTCATGGTAAAAGAGGAGAGCAAAGCAGTTGCTCTGCCCACTAACGAGAATGGAGACCTCTTGACTGCAGGAGGATGCACAACAAATTCAATTCTAATTGCTCCATCTGGGGGAAAATGCTCAGTTTAAAACCCTGAGGGTCACCACCACTCTCATCTTTAATCAGCCATAGCCATGTAACTCCCTTCTGTGCAGTCTTAGACGTAGGATGCTTTGGGGGTAGCTCTATCTCCAGCAAATTTCTGTGGTCCAGGAGACACAGTTTTGCCCCCTATCGAGGAAAACACACCTTTTCTTTACAGAACTTAAAGCTCTTTTTTCTGTCTTTTTTCTTCCCTTAATGTTGTCTTTTACTAACACTTTACTGCTTTAAGGTCTATGATCTATTTTTGATATGTTGGCATTTGCTGACTCACATTTTCTTCATTGGTTTCTTTAATGCACACAGGAATGAGAAACAATCTGAAGAACCATCCTTTTAGGTGGTTTTACAATATTTTCCTATACAATATTTACCTAGAATATAAGACTGGCTAATTTTAATTTCTGTAGAAGACTGAACTCTCAGAAAAGCTGCTTACAAGTGGGAATGTCTTGGACAGGGAAAATGTTTATAGCAGCCCTTCAGATCCAGGGCAAACATTCAGCTGAAATTATTTGTAAGCCCACTCTAAATCCCACACAAACTAATTGATTGCTGTCCTAATGTAATGATACCCACAGCAGTGTGATAAGATTCATGCCCACAAAGCATGTGCAAGCATTAACCTAACATCTATGTCTCTCACTAATAACTTGCAGAAATTAGGAGTAAAGGTTGTGTGGATTGCCAGGGATCCCTTGACATTAAGGAAAGCCTCAATGGCCCTGCTAGGGCAGTTTTCCAGATGTTTTCCCTGGGAAGGGCAATATAACTGTAAGAGGAACTGAAGTGTAGTAATTTGGTTTCAATCAGTATTTGTTTTCATGCCTAATTGAACATTGATTAGAAGAGTTGCTATCAGTACTTCCATAATATTAAGAAAGTCATGGTTAAATGGGCTGCATTTAAACATTTGTAAAGAGTAAGTCTTTGTGCTTCCAAGTATAAGTCAGGGTTTTTTTCTGAAGTTGAAAGCAAATGTTCCCCTATAGGCATTTCAGTGTATAACTGCCCGTAGGAGTTCCTCAAACCTTCATAAAAGTTTTGGAATAAGATTTTTAATTCAATGACCCATTAGTTGAATTTTCTTAGATTTTATTTCTGTGGGTAAACCTTAAATGTGACTGATAGGTGACCGTATCAATGTGGCTTGCTGTGTGTTCTGTCATTCCAGCAAAAGCAGCATGCAAGGACAATAGAAAGCTGTGTGCTTTAGTGGAGGTGTCCTGCTGATACACTATGCTGTGTGAAAGGAGAAGTACTGTGGGGAAACAGATACTGTGTGGTATTGAGATACCATAGTGTGTGTGGAGGAAGCTGCAGAGTTTCATTTCACACATGGAGAAAGGACTGCATATGAAGATAGCAGTGCTATTTTCCTTCATATTTGCCATTAGCTGCAGTGGAGGGAGTCAATGAACAATAATATTAAGAAATTGAAGAACAGGAATCCTCATGTTTCTGCCTCATTCTGCAAGCAAACATTGGATTTCTAATATCAGCAAATGAAAAGACATTATGTGAACTATGTCATTACCATAACCACAAGACAGCACTCTTTTATTGCACGTTCTTAGGTCCTTTTAGAATATGTGTGGGTATTGACACTGTGTGAATGCAAATGTTTGTCTTTGAACCTGAGCAATGACACATGCTTGGAGAAATTGTCAGCACGTTGAGCTCCCTGACGCTGTTCATCCTCCATCAAAACATATTCAGTGGGATGACTACAGTTCCTTTTCTTCTGGACCTATAGTTTGTTGTTTTTGTTTTTTTTGTGGTCTTCCATATTTGAAGAAAGAGGAACAATTAAATGATGAATCAGATCTGTGACTCAGAATGTCATTCTGATTACAACCTGTACAGTTTCCAGGTAGGGCAAGAGATAAGGTTCATTCCCAAGCATGAGCTGGGTCTCTGCTTTTTTACTGAAGCCCTGGTTTTCCTTGATTTCAGCAGCACTGCCCAATGTAGGCTGCATTAGCAAGCATCCTACAATGTATCCTTTGAGCAGGAAATCCCACAGAAGTACTCAAGTCCTTTGTAATTCGCACAGAACATATTAATCATAACTCTAAGGGAAAAGTTGCCCCATTTTTGTTGTCCACTCTGTCCCCTCTTTCCCCCTGCTCATGGAATACACTGCCAACATTCTGTGCAGTCAGCAGAATAAGAGATGCTTTAGTTATCTCAGGGTCTGGATGAAGAGTACTTAACTGTAGCTGAATATTCACAGGGCTTAAGTGCTGCTGATGACAAAAAAGATTCACTTTAAGATGTTTCCTAAGTATCAGTTTAATCTTCCCTAGGCAGCACTCAGCCTTCTCCAGGTTCTTCTAAACCTATTGCTCTGGTAAACCAAGATACCAACAGTAGTGAAAATACCTTCACTCTCTTGTATGCAGCAGGACACCACCTCCCTTTTCACTCACAGGCAAGCACACTCTCACTTCATTTTTGTTTTAAGTCTGTCAAGAACATAAGCAATGATGTGCCAGGCCAGCCCACAGGTCCAGCCAGCTCACTGTGCTGTCTCCAAGACTGATGGATAATGGGATGTACAAGAAAAAGAGAATGGGCAAGCATACCATCATTCATAGCCCTCAGGATACTCTCTCAGAAATTTGTGGCTCAGGGACTTCCTGAGCCCTTTCCAACTTTACTGCATCTTTTTCATGATGAGGAGACAAGAACCACCCGTAGTATTTACAAGGCAAATGAAGCACAGATTTATACAGTGGCATAATGGTGACTGATGTTTTTTATTTTTTCTTTTCCTCATTATTTTTGGCCTTCTATTTGATTTTCATTCTGGTTTCTTTTTAACAACATACTTTGAGGTGAAGTTTTGTAGAATTGTTTTATGGAATTATTAGTTCCAAGGATTACTTTCTATGTGCCCTGCTTTCTATATGTCCAACCTGAATTTCATCTGCCACTTTATCTGCTGGTCCTTTTTAATAAAGCATTTTTGAAAGTGTATCTTCCATGCACTTTATAACACTATTGACTTCATCCTTGTAATGCTTATGTGAATTGAATGTATAACAATAAACACAGAACTAGACTCTGGCTTACCAAAATTCTCCTTAAAGCCATGTTTTACAAGGATGAGGTTGCAGAAAGACTTTCTGGCAGGCATCTTTCTGAGCAAGCTGGAAGATTTATAGAATTTGGTTATCTTACCTTTATAATTGGGAATCAGAGACAGAGCACTAGGCAGAATTTAGGCAATTGAATATTATCCTGGGAATTCATTCCGTTACTTTGATGTTTGGAAAAGCTCTTTTATGAGCCCATTAGCAAAGTGTGATATTCTTACAAGCAAGGTGTAGAAGAAATTGCTATAAGGCTTTTCAACATTAGCAAACCCTTCAGCACACCATCTCTTTATAGTCCTCAGCACCTGCTCATTGTTTCGAAAGAACAAATAAATAAATGAGCAAACAAATAAACTGACCAACACATCCACACAATCCTAGCAATAGGATTTATTTGGATTATGTCCCCTATTTTATAGCTCAGGTTTTGGCCTTCATTCATTTCCTAACCAGCTGGAGCATTTCATCTTCTGAAGAGCAACGCTGACATCTGCGAGCTGAGTGCCATTGTGCTAGCGACTCCATAAACAACCCCACCAAATCCTGCATGATAAATTTCCTCCTGATTAGTTAAACAGATATTGTATCATGCCAGCAGAAGGCATTTTTGTTGACCCAGCATCTCTGGAGACAGTTGTATGTTTTCTTTTAGGATTTGAATGCTCAGCAACTGGAGTAGTGAGAATGACAGAAAATCAGTCAATATTACCCAGTCTTTATGATCTTACTTCATTTTTTAATTTCTCTCTTTCTTTTTAATTTTTTATCTTTAAAGAGACCTTTCATTACACTGCCAAATTCTTGCAAAAATGAAATTGAGCCTTTGAAGGGCAGAATGTGAAAATACTGTTAACTTTAATCACAAAATGCTCTTTTTAGGTTACGATTCACTAAAGCTACTTCTGTGTTTCAAAAAGAAAAGGGGGAAAAAAAGTACTCATTTTATGTTTTGAGGTTATTTTATTTTTAGTCCTTGGGTTTTACAGTAAATGCATCAGTGGGTCACTTTTGTGCATTATTTTTATATCTTTGTAGTACTATTTCCATGAGCATATTGGTTTTATAGTAGAGTTTCCACTTAAGGGTGTTAGTAAATCTTTCCACAGAAGCCAGGCCTTCATAAATGACTATTGTTAAAGAAATGTTACTGGCTATAATGGGTGTGACAATAAATGTAGGAAAGACCTGGCTTTGGGTTATTAGTCTTGTATCAGCTTTCCCATCCTGACTGGAGGGAAGGGGTAATTGTATCCTCTATGCTTTCATTTGGGCAGCAGTTACACACACAGTTTTCAGAGGAGAAACAAATGACGCACAGAGGAGTGTAATCACCATGGCCTGCTCAGGCATAAAATATGGACCTTTGGATAGGCTTCCAAAATAATATGGTGTGTTCCACATAAACAGCAATTTACTGTAGCGGGAACACGAATTCAGTATGAGACATCTTGGGTTCCTAAATAGTAATGCTTTTTCCATGACATGTAAGGAACATTTCTGGTATTAGCTAACCACTGTAAGGAAAGCCCATGTACGTGAGCATCTGATTGACTGGATTTTACAGTTCTGTGTCATATACGGCTCTAATTACCGCGCTTTGAATATTAGAGAACTCAACACGCTTTTAATCAATCCCAGGGGCTCTGCTATTTCCATTACTTAGTCTCAATTCCTCTTTAAAAAGTGGTACTGAGAATTTGTTTCACATACTTAGTGAATCCCTAAGTGCACTGCTCCTGAAAGCAGACACTCACACTAAATCTGGATAGTTTATATTCATTCTAAATGAAAACAGCAGAACAGTGGGATGACTGTGAGAAATTATGACATAAAGCTGATTCAAGGCCTACTCAGACTTTGACTTCAACTGAGTGTTTTTATCTATGTGAGTTATTTATGAAAGAGCAGACAGAGCCCATACATAACCCTCAACACAGGGGAGTCAAGTCTTTTTTTGAACACCTTCCAGTCCAGCTCCCTTTTTGATCAATGACTCTCTAATATCATATTGAGCTATTCTGTTGAAAACCATGTGTGTAGATCTTTAATAGTTAGCATTGTATACTAAAGAAAGAAAAGCTTTGATAACTGACACTTAATGAAGTAATTAGAGATTAAAACCTAGGTAGAAGCAGAACTGGCAGCACAGTGGCCATGACTTGAGAGGAGGAAAGGGAGGGATGCAAGTAGATGTGGTATCAGTGTGAAAATCCTGACTTTTTCTGAGCTGTATGCAGTGAAATATGGTGATTTTTCTCTTCCCCTGTGGTGATGATCCTCAGTTGTACCCAGGGATTTAGCCCCTCTGCAAAACTGCAATATGATGACAACAAGGGTTAGTAGGTTAGGGATGGATTCAGCAAGGGTCAGCTGAAACAACTAACCTTGTGGTATGGTATTCCTTAATATGAAACATGATTGGAATCTTAGAGTAATCAACTTTTGTGGGTGTTCTGGTTATGCAATGTTTTGATGTGGCTTTTTCCTTACTCCTGCAGAAATGGGAAAATTTAATTTAATATTTTTATTTTGTGCCAAGTCTTGGAATAGTTATCCCTTAGAAACCAGGGGCAGTTCATTCATTTTTGGCTGGGTACTAACACATTAAAAGTTCTAAGAGCATCAGCTAGTAATCAGAGCCACTTCAATAATTCAAGATATATTAGGAGAAGAAAATGTACAGGCATGTTCACTGCTTACATATGTGATAAGAGGTTATAAGGAATCATCATTAAATGAGAAAAGAAAGGGACATAGCATTCAAGTCCACTGCCTCTCTGGAAGAGACAACAGTTTTTATTACTAGCTTTTTGTACATAGAAACCTATCCATAAGTACCCAGGCAATGATCACCAAACCTCTTCAAAGTGATCACTAGAAAGCAATCAGATAACATCAGTTCAATCCTAGATTTGACCCAGGGCAACTGAAAGAGGCACAAAGAGGAGTGTAAGGGAAGATCTTGGCAGGATGCAAGCAGCTACCTTCCAAATCCATGAATTTCAATGGGAGATGAGATGATTTCTAGTATGTCAGATTTGGTGTTCTTTGTTTCAGAGGACCAGATTCTAGAAAAGAAGAGCAGAAAGATTGCTTTGTGTGATACTAGTTGATGCTTGTTTCCCAGAAATGATTTATATCCATTTGCAGATAGAGCCTACAGTGAACAAGGCATGGATCAGTCCAAAGTAGTAGCTTAAAATTGCTGTACTGAATTTAATGTTTAAGTCTTCGTTTTACTTCTGTGAATTCTGAAACTCAAAATGAAGTGTAGGTGTCTAATCTGGTGAAACCCTTCTCATTCAAACCTTCTTTGTTCATCTCTGTCTTTGATTTAAGGCCGAATCCATAGCTTGTTCAAACCATCAGAAAGGATTTTACTAAGTTTTGTGCTTGGTATTTATTGATTTTTAAGTAGGAAACAGAGATAATCAGGAAGCAAGCAGTGACTTCAAACAGAATATCTCTGTTTATTTGTATTCATCAGCTTATCATTTCCACTTCGGCATTGCAATGCGGCTGATGTTCCTCCTGCAAGTATCAAGAAGTTTGCTTTTGAAAAAGCAAATGTTGGAAAGTATTCTATAAATATTGTGTTAGTTCTTATATAAAGTTAAATTTTATGGAAAATTTTACTAGTCGTATCCATTAGCCAAAAATTCCAGGTGCTTAAGTGTGTGGAAAAATAAGCTACTGTCTGTAGAAGTCTCAATGAAACAGTCAAAAAAATAGATGTTATAGAAAAACTATCATGCAAAAATTATATTATCTTACAGACTCAATTTTTTTATGTCTCTATATATATGATATATATATAAGGCACATGAGAATTCTTCAAGAGTTTATTTCTTTCAAAGGTCTTAGATATTTTAAATATTAGTTCTCACTTTGATGTTGAAATGGAACAACAACTTGGATTCAGAAATTTATTCTTTTCATATTTGTTTTCAAAATAGGATTTTTTCTTTTGTTTCTTTTTTTCCTAATATTTTCTCTGTAAATGTTTCTGATGTAGACAGTGGCACACGCAAAAAATCCTTTGAGGTAATAATAGTGGAAAAACAGTTTTAAAGATCTAGCAAATAACATGAATATAACTCATCGCCTAATACGACATAGATAAGACCAAGATAAAAACATGCACTTTCAGGGACTAAGTAGGGAATATAATGTAACTCACTGCTTTGGTGTTTCTAGAATAGATAACTGCTGAATATTGACATCTGATCATGAGAACACCTAAAGCATCTTTCAGTATGATTGGTTTATCCAATTACAGTTCAAATCAGTTAAACTTAGTTTAACTAAGAATAGTTTTTGCATAGATCACATAAGCATTTTCACTGTGAACAAGCGAATAAGCCACTATATTCTCTCTCCTTCTTCTCTGTTATATTAATGGAAAGACTGTGGATCACTGTGGCCCAAAAGAACATGCTAATTTGGAGAATAAAGGCCAACAATTTTTAATTAATCAGAGTTGAAGTTCCCTGTAAATATTGCTTTGCTAATTACAAAGGTTGAATGAAATGATGAATTTAAAACTGTTCCCCAAAGATTCATAGAATCACAGAAAGGTTTTGGTTGGAAGGGGCCTTAAAGCTCATCCAGTTCCAACCCCCTGCCATGGGCAGGGACACCTTCCACTATACCTGGTTTCTCCAAGCCCCATCCAACCTGGCCGTGAACACTGCCAGGAATGGGGATGGGGCAGCCACAGCTTCTCTGGACACCTTGTGCCAGCATCTCATCACCATCATGGTGAAGAACTTCTTCCTTTTATCTAAACTAAATCTCTCCTCTGTCAATTCAAAGCCATTCCCCCTTGTCCTGTCACTACATGCCCTTCTAAAAAAATCCCTCTCCAGTTTTCTTGTGTGCCCCTATAGGCACTGGAAGCTGCCCTAAGGTCTCTCTGGAGCCTTTTCTTCTCCAGGAAATTGTATTTTGCATCACTGATTTTTACTGTTTTGAGGTTTGGGTTTTTTTTCCCTTTTCCCCTTTGGTTTTATATTCTCTCTTTGTCTTATTCCCATTATTATATTAGATTGTACTTTAGTTATTAAAATGTTCATGTCTCAGCCCATGGGGTTTGTAGTCTGTCAATTTATATTTCTATTTCTAATGATCCCAGCAATTTCAGTATCATTCATGGGCTGTGGAGTCAGGTTTTAGGACATTATAAATAACATTACCTGTAAAAGGCAGTCTGTCAAAACAATTGCAAAATGGCAGGTACATAAGCATTCAGTGCTATCATTCAGCTCTCTTGTACTAAAATTAGCAGAAAGAAAAAGATGACTGGCAGACTCCTCTCTCCTGTAGGAGGAAAGCCTTGGTTTCTGCCAGTGTCCTAGGCAGTAAACAGAAATCAAATAATAATACAAGGTTCTCATCCTAAGAAGCACATTCCTGCCATGGAAGTTCTGAGGGAGGGATAAAACACCATCAAAGTCCATGTTTATGTTATTCCCTTTACATGAGTTCACATCACGTCATCTCTCAGGGTGTAATATCCCCTGTTACCATTTTAGAGTCATGATCTCCACTGTTTCCATGTATGAAGGCCACGTATTGGCCTTTATGTATTGTAATACTTCTTGTCTTGAGCTGTTAGTCCGTGGCAGATAACCCCTTTTTCTGTGTTCCATAAAAATATTACCCATGAGGCTGAACATCTTTCTTCTTCCATGATGGCACAGATGTTTTGCACAAGGGTTTTGGACATATTTATCAATGACATGAGCTAAGGGATGTTGGGGAGTTTTGGTTTATTCAGGTAAAAACATTGCAGATATCTTTAACCTAACTTCCCCTGTAGATCTTGCTGAAACACTTTTTTGCTAAAGTGTGTATATAACATGGACCTAAACAGTGACGATCACATTTGTGCTCTTGAAAAGAGTGTAAGAGCTAACATATGCCTCTATCTTTTGTTACTGTAAGTAATGCAGGTTTTTTAAAAGCTAATGTAACAATATTTATTTGTACCACCAAATGTTTTTCTCCTGGTTCCTGTATCACTAGAACCTCCCTATCTTTACATAACTTATAATAAAGTACTTTCATAGGGAATCATAAAATATAAAATCATTTAAGTTACACATGTAAAATAAAGGAAATGTATTTTAATGAGTTCCATCTCTGGGATTAATAAATGTGTTTCTTCACGTAAGGCCTGATCAAAAGACCATTCAAATTAATAGAAAGGGTCCCAGAGATTTCTGTAGGTTTCAGATTGGTCCCTTGTTAAGACTTATTTCCACGCAGTTTAACTCAAATAAGTCACATGTGGAACTGGTTGAGAAAAGATTTTATTTCATGTGAAAGTTTTCAAGGAAAAATAATACATGAAAGAAATGTTTTTCCATTTGCAGTGAAAGAACCTACTAACCCCAAACTTAATGTTTTGGCTGTGTCTTTGGCAACAAGATAAATAGTTCTGGCATTTCTGGATATTCTATCTAGCATATAAGGTTAGATAATAAAGCCATTTTAGAAATTCCTAAATTGTGCATGATAAACTTGTCAACATACCTAGAGGAAAACAGTCAAATACATCATTTTGTCTTAAGATTATGATCTTAATTTGAGTGGTCCTAGATATGTACTTAAATTCTGAATATGGGTTTTTCACACTTTTCCTTATTGCTTCCATGATTTCCATACTGACTAAATCTGTCTTAATTCCCTTAGCTTTGCAGTTCAGTATGTATGGTCCTTTATGCCCTTCACATTACCCACAGTGATGAGAATTACTTTAAAATCTCACTTGCGTACCTCTTGTTCTGTTACAAAGTCAGAATAAATATGTGAATCCCTACCTTCAAAACTTGCTGTCTTTCTTCAGATGTCAAAGATTTATGACTGTTCACAAGACAAAACACCATGCCTACCTACAACAGTGAATAGTTGTAGGTAGGCGATGTAGGCAGGCTAGGAGGGTTTTAGAACTAAGTAGTGAAAAATCCTATCAACAGCAGGACAGAGTTCAAAAGAATTTAACCTTTCTAAATTAAATTTATAAATTCAATTTATAAATTCAACTAAATTTCTAAATTCAAGGCCAGGTTGGACGGGTTTTGGAGCAACCTGGTCTAGTGGAAATTGTTTCTGCCCGTGGCAGTGGATTGGAACTAGATGAGCTTTAAGGTCCTTTCTAAACCGAACCGTTCTATGATTCATCATTCTATGATTCAATGGTAAAGTATTTATGTAAAAGACATCGTTAGGTTGCTTCCCTACACAGTATGCCTCATGTACAAACATATAGGTGTTTCTTGCCGTTGCCAAAAGTTTCAACAAAACAAGGTCTAGATATTAGGCTGGGGTTTTATCTTGTTATCTTTCAAAACAAGAAACCCTGTGGACAAGAGTTCTTCAGCTATGTCTGCAGCTAACTAATCTATGGTTCTATGATACCATATTGTCAAGTGATGCTATTAGTTAACAGCTGGGTTTAAATCATTTAAACCGTGGGAACCATTTTCTGGTAATTAATGGTAAAGTGCTGAGAGCCATTAACAAAGGAGAAATGTCTGAGCTCCTGGTCATTTATTGGCATAAAAGATATAAAACTAAATCCTGACTTTCTATGTCGTGCTTACTAGTGTTTGCTTAGAGGAAGTGCCTGTGCAGTAACAAAGTGTGATGCTTAGTATTTTGGTACTTTCTAACTTGCTTATGTGCCTGCTGTAGTACTCAAATAAACAGGACCTCTGGTAGCTGCAGGAATGGACTCCGTAATCTTAATGACAAGATTTCAAACACTCAGAGACATTTATGACTAGGTTTATGTCTACCTGTAGCCACAAAACTGGCTGCCCTGAGGTCACTGGGGTGGGAAGTCTCAGAGAGCACACTGTGAGTGTCTGAGCAGCCTGGAGCGTTGAGAGGTTTGTCCAGTTAGCTGAGCCATTTGAAGACTGACCAATTTGTACCAAAACTAGGCTGTTCAAGGTTTTTGCTTGCATTTGCAAAGGAATGTGTATGTTTCCACTGTCTCATGAAAAAGACTGACTTTGGAAAGCCATTTTAAATTAAGAAGCACTCTAAACTACCAAGAATATTCAAAATCAATCTCAAATACCTTCTGAATAGCCATATTTTCCACCTCTAGAGAAGACTTGCTTTGGCTTCAGACAAAGAGAAATAATGACATCCAGTGGTCTCTTGCCTCCTTAAATAGAGCCCATATTTGTTGTGTTCTTCCGCTTACCTGCCCAGGCACCGACAAGAATAGGTCATACACCACCACTCAGTATGGTCCAAACTGCAGATGTGGTCCAATTAGAAATGGTAAAATCTGCATGTAAACCACCCCGCTTGTAAACCACCCCGCTCACTAGGCTTGCTAATAGAAGAACGGAGATGTCAATTTTCTATTGGGAAGCTCAGAGCAACTTTCAGGAATTTGGTCAAAATATTAGTTCAAACATTTAGTCAGGTTATCAATAAGAAACTGCCCTTACCCTCCAAAGAGTAAAAGTAACAACTATATATTTATGCAGCATATTTTTTGTTGGTTTGGTTTGGTTTGGTTTTTAAATGGGGTCCTATACACTTGTCATAAGTCTATAAATGCACAGCTATATGGTGTAAATAGATATGCATACCTATATCATGACTTACTAGTCAAATCCTCATATTTGTCTTACTCATCTTATTTAGAAATACTTCTCGTTTTTCACAGAATAGACTTATTCACAAATAGGCTCTGATGCTTATGTTAGTGGGGTGTGTCTTTTAGATCAGACCTCAGAATTTACAATGACTCCTCAGCTTGGATTCTGGTTACTTTCTGTAACTCCTTATTTAAAAATGTAAGTTTGCCTCATTCATTCTTTGTCTAAGATTTTCTGATCCAGAAATGCCAGTATTTCCATTCTATTGTTCATATTATTAGTGGTTCATATTATTCCTACAATTATTTCTATTGTAGGAACACATGGGAACCTGACTCAGGGACTGACTCCCATTGTGCCAGGTGCTGTCCACACACAGAACAAAAGCTAACTTCAGGTCTTTAAGCTTGTTAAGTGCTTTGGGCTGAAAAGCTTTTAGTGGATATAAAATATTAAAGCTCATTTACAGAATCTGTTTAAAAAGATAATCAGGTTCTGAAGGGAGCCAATTCAACAAATGCGTGTAATAAGATATCAGATTTTACTGTGGTACCCTGTGATTTTGTAGAGATACATGCCACGCTTAATTCTCACTTATACCAATGCCAGTCTGCACTGCTTTTACAATTAAAAGCTTAAAGTAAATGCAAAAATGAGCCTAGGGGATGCATTCTTTTCCTGCTGCTATGGTCAGTGACAGGGTTGAAGAGGGATGGGTACTTGGAGCAATCAATTCTCCTTGGCCGTGGGAAAGAACCCAAAGAAATAAAAGAATCCCTCTCTGCTGATGATCTATGCAAGTATTTCTACCGTCTCTCCTCTCGTCACAATATCTTCCTGTCTTCTGCGATGCTCTCTAGCTGTTCTTCTGTCGTGGTTTAAGCCCCTCAATAACTCACGCAGTTACTCTCTCACTCACTCGCCCCTCTTTCTTCCCCCAGTCCTGGGGGGATGGTGAGGAGAATCAAAAGAATGCAACTTCCACAGGTTGAGATAAGAACAGTTTAGTAACTAAGGTATAACACAAATCACTGCTGCTACCACCAATGCAAGAGAAATACAAAGAAAGAGAATACAACTGCTCACCCTTTGATACCAAAAGCCCGACCACGCCATGCACCCTCACCCTTCTGGGTCTCTGCCCTCTGTTTTTTCATCCTGGGCATGACATGCTGTGGTATGGAACAACCTCTTTGATCAGTTTGGGTCAGGTGTCCTCTCTCTGCTTCCTCCCGGCTTCCCCTCCTCCCTGGCATAGCATGAGGCTCAGAAAGTCCTTGGTCAGACCAAAACATTACCAAGCAGTAACTGAACACACTGGTGTTATCAGCACAGCTCCAAGGCCCAAAAATCAAAAACACAGCGCTGCACCAGCTACCAAGAAGGAGAAAAATGACTGCTACTGCTAAACCCATGACACCTTCTATGCCTATTGTAGAGTTTGCATGCAGAAATCAGACATATTTATGTGTCTAAGCTGAACTACACAGAATTACCTAATTTTAAGAACATCTGGAGACTCCAGAGGATTTTCTGAAATTCTTTAACAGTGCCTTAATAATTGCACATGAAGTCATAGCCATCCAAGGACTTTCAGATTGGGTCGTGCTCAGCTCAGTTGTTAATACCTAGAAGATAGTGACATAATAATGGATCAGTGCTGCTGTCCATCTACTCTGCTCTCCTGTTTCCTGCAGAAGCTTGTGGTTACGTGAAGATACCATGGGACCTCTCCAGTATATCCTGCTAGCTTCCATCAGCCTGGGGTTTATGAATTTTTAAGCCAGAGGATGTATGCTGGTGTTTTTCATTGCCTTCAATGACCCTTTCTCTCAATAATTTGTCTAATGATTTTTGATTTTATACGAAGCTTTGATAGCTACAGCATTCTATTACAAAGTGTTTTGCTCTTTACTAGAACCGAATGCAGAATGAAAAAATAACTGTAGTTTGTTGCTTAATTCACAACATGCTATCTGACAATCTGAGCTATTTGGGTTCCTTTAGTTCCTACATTATGAGAGGTTTGCTCTTTCTCACTGTCTCATGACCACACATTCACCCCTTCCCTTTAAACACCTACTGTTGCAGCTCAGCTCTCTAGTTGACAGTGAAGTCACTAATGGAGACACATCAACTTGTGTTAGGGCTGCTTCATTTAGGCAGAAACAAGATACATGGATGAAGCAACTTTTAATAATGAAGTTATAACTTTTCATGTATATTAGATTAAAAGAAAACTTTGTGTACCAAAGATGTCAATTACGTTAACTTAAATAAGTAAGTGGCATTAAAAAAATGCCCAAAAAACAAAAAACCAAAGAAACCTAATCAACCAATCTAACCATTGCTCTTTAGGTTAAACCTCTGTTGTTCTTCCAAAGCAGTGAAGCAGCCATTGCTCTCAAAAGAAGGATCACAAGGCACAAGAGGAACCTGGCTGCATAACCACCCAAAACATTATCTGTCTGGGACTCCCCACTCCATCCCTAAGTGCAGAATAGCTTGAGCATTAGGTATTTTTAATTTGTTATAAATTGTGAGCAACTGGCTGCACTGGAAACTACAAAGAGGCTGGGGCTGTATCACAGTCTAATGAAAGCCCCAATGCAAGTTTTAAGCTACTTCACACATCTGTGGTCTGATGGGGGCATTACCTAATATGTGCCGTTTCTGCCATGCTCCCCACTATTCCCTAAGCTGTCATAGGGGCAAAAGTGTTACTATGATATCCCCCAGGCATCTTTATGGACTTCCCTGAACTACCACCATCTTCAGACAAAACTCATGAGAATTTATTAGAGGAATATAGGTAATTCTCTGAAGTGCCTATAATTCTCACTTCTGAGGACTCTTTGAAAGGATTACAACCTACCTCCAGTCCACAGATTCCATCAAAGGGAGATAAAAATACATGTCTGGTATTTTTATACCTTGGATAAAAATAATCAAGCTGCTCCTTTGGGTCCAACCAGTGTTTTAAAATGTTTGTTCCTCCAAGTGCTGTGATTTCACTACACAGGCCACAGACATAAAGTCCATCATTAATTCCCAAGATTTAAAAATTCAGGCATTTAAACCTGTTCACATCCAGGAGTGGGGGGAGTTCTTAGTAGCTCTGAATATCATTAGAAGATGAAGTAGATTCAGCTAACAGTGTTGGCTATCCTTGCTTCTTGTATGTATAGGTGTGTTATGTCCAGTGGAATTTGCAGCATTTTATTAGGTGATAAGGTGGGTCTTCCGTCTTTGTGCAACTGAGGCAGATTTCCAGCAGTCAAAGGCTATGATAGACAATACAGAGGTACAATCATTGCTTTAAATATAGAGTTATAGCTCCTTTATGCAGCACTCAGGCTTACACCTCACCAAGTTGCATGTGCTTCCCAGGCACCCTGCTTCCAGAGTGGGAAAAGAGCCTGAAAAGCTGCACTATAAAACCATCCAAATGCCCTTCATTTACAGAGCTTGTCATATTTCAAGACACATTTTAAAGATGTGCAAGGTGCCTTCCTTTCTCTATTCTTTCCACTCAAAGAGGTCATTACAGTAACATGCGATGGAAGCAATGCCTGGCAGGGGCTGGTCAAAATTTACTTTGAACTCTTATGAAGAACATTTCCACTCCATTTATTACTAAATCCACTGGCCATAGATGATCCAAGGCTCATAAACGCAGGTATGATGGAACTCCCTAAGGAACTATCAGAGAGAGAAAGACTCTGCGTGAGTGTGCACGTGTGAGTGTGTGTATGTGTTATTTCTCTTTCATTCTGGCTGTGAGAAAAGTAGTGACTGAATGACAAAAAATGTTCTGTGCTCTTAGAAAAGTAATGGCACATGGCAGCTATTCTCAGAATGAAGAGAAAACGCACATTAAAATATCAACATCACCTCTTTTCCCCCCAGTTATTCTGGAAGTACCTCCTTTATACTTTAGAACTGTTTTGCAGATTATGACTGACTTTTCAGCAAATTTATTTCAGAAAGAAAAATCTATCCTACATCACCAAGTAAGCTCAACCTGCCAAAATCAGGATGAGGGAGAAGCACTGATGCTTTCTTTTTCTTTACCCCCCTCTCCCTTCCCTACTTTAATCCACTACCTTACATTACAATTCTGTTTGCTATCTTCTTGTGACATTCCTGAGCCTTCTAAGTTTAAATCCTATATGAGATTGCTTATCTCCAGTTCATCTTTATTTTAATGGTTGCTGAAAGATCCAGTTGAGCAGGACTGAAAGAGAAGTGGCTAAAGCTGCTGTTAGATGGCAATCCAAAACTCTGATCCTGAAAACCCCTGCTCAGTTGCCACTTCTCTGTAGAGATACTTAAGCTTCATTATCACATTATTTTTGTGACATTCTTCAGACATCATTCCAAAGAGGCAGGCATTAAGCTACCAGTAATGCCGCTCCCTGGGGTAGGAGAGAAACCACAGCTCCCAAAGGGGTTTTGGGGATGTTTTATCCTCTAGCTGCTAGATACAGATCAAGCTATGAGGCAGAAATCTGCATCACTGAGTACCCTGTCAAGGTGGCTACAGGAGTGGCTCCTTCTCTCAGCTCTAGCAGGAGGAGAAGCCCAGTAGCCGCCAAGGCAGTGATAAATGCCAAC
The DNA here is from genome assembly GCA_017639245.1 of Myiopsitta monachus. NCBI lineage: Eukaryota > Metazoa > Chordata > Aves > Psittaciformes > Psittacidae > Myiopsitta > Myiopsitta monachus. The sequence goes on from CM029925.1 coordinate 55,721,180, forward strand.
TGCAGCAACTTCAGACAAAAATGGGAGCTGAGCCCAGGTCACCTGCATTCTCCAGAATACTGTAGCCCCTGGCTGTTATTTTAACAGCAAAGCATGACAGTGCTTTGGCTTGGAAAGGACAGGCAGTGCTCCTTTCAGGCAATGACACAGTGAAGTCCCATTTGGCACTGAATCTTCAGAGGAAAGCTGACTTAAGACAAAGTCCTGTCCTTAGAGTTTCTTGTTTGGATAAACAGGCTAGGAAATTCCCTGGTCAACAAGCAGGTGATTTTAGAGTGCTGCTCCAGAGCACCATGGAACAGTCACTGAAATGCAAGGCACAGGCATAGCCTAGAAGCTACACCCTGATGTGGATTTAAAGCCAATAGCTCCAGGAAAGATTAGCTAGGTCTGCTTTGTAAATGCACTTAAGAAAATATGTTCATTTTAAAGGGACTTAAATATATGCCTTTACTTAAAATCCAGCAAAGGACTCCTCAGTCAAACCTTCACTTTCTTGTCATCTGAAGTTCATACCTCATGTGACTGAAAAATAGAAGCATCTGTCAAATTGCTTCCTTTGCCTCAGCCATCACACAGGGGAAGGAGCAGTAGGCATTAACAAAAGTTTTATAAGCTTTTTTGTGAGCTTTGATTTAGGTTTATAAAAGCAGGATTAAAGCCTGGAAAATAAAAGATGAACTTTTCTCTTTCCTTGTCAAATTTTTACTACCCCCTGTTTGTGCTTCCATGGTCTCATGAATACAGAAGCAGCATTCAGAAAAGTGGTTTACTCAAACAGCTCTTTCCAGCAGTAAAGAAATAATGAATTAACACAAAGCAAATAACTTTAGCACTTGTAGTTGGTTTCAACAGCAAACCAGGACTTCAATAAAATAGGGAGAGTATGTTCACAACCAGCCGTGTTGCTTAGATATGTTTTTCCCTATCATGAATGTGTTAGATCCTTTGTTGATTATGGAATAAAAGAGTATCTAACATGGCTGAACACAGTATTTTGTTATTACTGTAATTATGTCATCTATTACCATCATCTTAGCATTCAGAGAGGATCGGGACGTGCTTGGCATGGTTCAAACATAAACTAACGAACAAGTCTCTCATTTAAACAACATATGCTGTCCACATAATGGTAAGATACAGGAGACGGGGCTGGAACTCAGCTGAGGTGACAGAGAGGGAAAGAGTGACGGCTAAAGGAATAGCCAAATATAATAAATACCTATTAAATCAATAACAGCTTTTCCATCGGCTTAAGTAACTTTTGGATCAAATCCTAAATGTACTATTTGGAGGATTTATAAGTTTCTTTTAATAGACACGAACAAAAGTCTTTTTTATTAAATTATGCATTTGCTGCTGTGGCTTATGGAAACGGCATGCATATCTACTACTAGTGTGACGGACCTCAGCTCTGACAACACTTGTGCATTTGTTCAGCTTTACACAGTGAATAGGCTTAGTGTATGAAACTAAGCATGTGTACAGGGCTGAGGCTTTTCTTAATTGCATAATAATTTTATGTGGAGATGTACCAAGTCCAGACCTACTTTTCTGTGGCATGTTTTTGTTTGTTTGTTTTCAATCGTGACTCTTTCTGGTTCCTTGAACCAGCATTTCAGTGCAGAGAGCACCACAGGGAGCTGTGCCTGTGCAAAGCAGTCTGATGGACTCTCATAGAGAGGCAGCACAGAGTGTATGCCTCTCGCTCCCAGGCAAGGTGACGTGGTACCCCCAGAAAAAGAAAGCTGTGCCTGCTGAGGGCTTTGAAAGAATGGCTATACTCAGGCTTGAATCTCAAGTAAACAAAGCAGCATCCCTTGAGAGGCTTAAACTTGAGAGAAAGATCATATTTAAAAAACAATATGCTTAGGTTGTCCTCTTGGAAAGGTTTAGGTCAGTGTGCACTCCACATAAGTTTTCCAACTTTCCTTTTCAGGCATTAAATATATGCAATGGACTGAAGATACAGAATCTTCATGTACAGAGTAAAATGTAGACACTAAAGCACCTCAAAGTACAGGGTCATGATAGACAGATGAACTTGAGTTATCTGTGCCTGCTGTCTCAAAGTGGTGGTAGTTCTGGTAGAGGTGGTGGTGGCCCCCAGCACTACCTTCAACTCTAGCCAGTAGACTCCTGCTTTCTCTGGGCATCCCGGAGTGTTATCTTAACCTATTGCTGGAGAGATAACAGCACTGAGGGCTCAGCTGGTGGGAAAGAGAAGAAAGACAGTTCCTTCCAAAACAAGCTTCCAACACTGGTGGTTTTACCCATGAAGATGATCATGAAATGATGTGGTCACTGTTCATCATGAGCCCCTATAGCTGTGTATGAACTCACTGATAACAATACAATAAAATGTTTTCTAAGGTGAAAAGGAGGTAGATCTCTAACTTAACTATAATGAAATGTATCACAAGGCTTCATTTAGACAGCTCTGTAAAGAACCTAGGCCTATGATTAATCACATGCTTATACCTTTAGTAATGTTAAGAAGGTGCTTATGCTGCTGGCATTCTGAAGATGAACAGATGTGCACTCAAAAATTAATAGAATCAATTGCTTTTGAGTTCTAACCTTATAATGGTGCTCATGATACTTTGAAAAATATTAGTTATAGAAAACTAAACTTCTACAGGCAAAAATATTGCTTAGTTTAGATACTTTGTCTTTCATGTTCCTTTCTTAAAAGAATTTGCTTTAAAAGGGAACCTATTCTATTCTATAGAAATAGTTGTAGAAATATAATGCTGTTATGTTTTAATGTTTATTTCTCAAACTCTGAGCACTTTGCTCTTAAAAACTGAAAGCAGTAGTTGAACTTCAAAGGTTCCTGAAACTGCTGAAGGAAAGACCCAGTTCTGTCTTTGCTACAATACTTAGATCAACACATCCCACTTCTGCTTTATTTCAATTTGTAGCTTTAGTGCCAGGAGTATCTGCAAGCTTAATGAAGTAATGTTTCTCCCACATTAAGCTACAGATATACCCAGCAGATATTTCAGACTCACTCAGAATCAGACTATTCAGAGATTTTAATTCACCTGTGCTCCACTGTTCTTTGCTTTCACGTCTTCTTCATTTAAATTATTCATATCTTTAAATGTAAGGGCTGCTTGTGGAAAGAACGGATTGTTCCAGATGATTTTTAATTATATAAGTTAATAGAAGGAAGTGAGATAACAGAATAGAGAAGGACAATGTGCTTTTGGGAGAGAGGAAGGAAAAGAAAAAACTTAGAAAAAAGAAAAACATGGGAACCAGCATGGAGTGTCCTTGTTAACCTCTTCCAGAAAACTGAAGACACTACCATTTAGAAGAAGACTAGAAAAGAAATCACCAGTGAAAAGTCTTTCAAGGGTCAGGAGCATGTAGTTATTACCTTATTCTTTCAAATTCCAGTATTGCACATGGCTAAAGTCCCTCCAAGGATAAAAGTAGGTGTGCCAAAACATGTGAGAAAGACTCATTTCAAATGTTGCAGGTCAGAAGCTGGACATGGAAAGAAAATCATCAGAAATCCACATTGCTTGAGATTTATTGATGATTTTGTAGATTGCAGATGTTTTAATGTCAGCTGAAGACATTTGAGGGTTTGTACAGAATCAGTTCCAAGGTTTTCAAAATTTTTCAATCACTTGATTTAGTGGCCAACAGAAGCTGAAATTATGAAGTCTGTTTTCCCTTAAAATGTAGAACATCTTATGAAGCCAATGGGAGAGCAAGGTGGGGATAGGATATTGCTCGGATCCGCTCTTCAACTGGAGAACCAGGCAAACCATTGCTTGTCTACAGGGACAACCATGCACAACAGAAATACAAATCTGGCACAGGCAGAATGCCTATGTCCCCAGCTTTCATTGATTTTGTTCTCAAGATGGGAACCTGCTGTGAATTTTAGATCCAAAGTTGCAGTGGGATCAGTAACCTTAACCTCTTATAAGGTTTTCTTATAACTCTTTTTCTTCATATATAATCAACAGTCATGGCATTGGTTCTGCAAATACAGTAGCTGTTCTCTGGTTGATTTTCTCAGAGTGGTAGCACAACAGGGTAAAAAATCAAATATGCTGTAAAAGTTATTATCAAAGTTACTTTACCTCTTTAAAATGTGGAAATCCTTATTCTTCTGGCATTACTATGCAACAATTTAAAGGACAAAATGTATTTAATATTTTGCATGGAGTGACTGCCGTCAGACTTTGAGGGAAGTTAATAAATGAACGGAAACCACTTAACTGCAGCATTTTCATGGGTCCAGTGGAATTCTAGGCAAATAACAGGTTTGTAAGAATGAAAAGTTGCTTATATTATACACACAATCTAATGTTCAAAGTAGTGTAAAAGATGCTTAAGTGTTAATATTTTATGTAGCCTTCGCTCCCAGTAGTAATTGCAAGCCATTAAAAAGTATGTTAAACCATAGCTGTTAGCACTGGCACAGCCCCAAGTAAACACTGAACCCTCACGGAAGGGGGTTAATTGGTACAAGAAGAGGTAATTTATTAAGGAACACTGAAACCCTGTATACACCCAAAGATCAGACTGAACTGCAAAAATCTTGTGTGAATATTACATCTGATAATCAGATTTTTTCCTACACTGCACTTTATTCAGAAAATTGAAAAAAACAACACGGTTTTCCTACATGGCTCCAATAAACCTTTATCTGGTGCCCTTCAGTCTGCAACTTCCCCCTCTGCCCTCCCTGGGAAGTCTGTTGCTCACTAAAACACAAGCTTATTGGGAAGAAAAGCCAACATGGCAAAGAGACCAAGTGTGTGGGACCCTCGCTTCTTTCTCTTGCTAAGTTGGGCACACTGTACTAGAGCCTTACTAGTCTTGCATAGGTCCAATTACCTTTTTCTGGATTGATAAACTTTAATTTTGTATGAATCTCCTTAAAAAGCAGTCTTCTAAAAGGCTTCTGATCTGCCAAGGCATGGTAAGGCTTATGGAAGTGGGTAGCAGTCAGTTCTTCTCACCGCACTGTCCTGGGAACAATTGGGTTTTTAATGACTGCTCAGAGAAGCACAGTTTAGCTGTTTAGGCCTCAAGAGTGGAGTTCTGCCTTCAAATCTCCATGATCCACCTCCTTCCAACAAGCCTTAGGAGCATTATGAATGTTAGCATCACTCTGGTAAGGAAAGCTACCTGGAAAAGCTGCTAACCAAAAAGCCAGCTCCAGTCTGCAAGCTGGAAGAAAGTGTATCAACTATTTAAGCTGCTCTTTCCCTGGCATAGTCTTTCTCTTGGTCTGCCATACAGATGTATGCTGCATATCTGGTGTTTCATGTGAAAGGTGCACAGAGCACATGGCAGACGTGTGGTTCAGAAAGGCCAAACTTTATGATTTGGTTTTCAGAAATTTTGTATATTGAGTCAAATTCAAAGCCCACTGAGGTCACTGGGAATTCTCCCACTGTGCTCAGCAGGCTTTGGATCAGGACCATGAACCAGAATATCTTTAAATCACTGTTTAAAAGCCTAGACAAACTAAAAACAGACTTCTGACACCCTCACACCCCCTCTTCTGTTTTGCCTCCCATGGAAAGGTAGCACAAAAGCAGGAAATGAGGAATCTGACTGCTTTAAGGGTTTTTAGCTGTGACTCCCAAATTTTCTTCCTGATCTCTAGAGGAAGAAAAAGAGTTACATCTGTTTAAATTATTAATCTAAATGATAAAGGGAAGCCTAATACAAAAAAGTGATTTGTAATTTTATCTGGATTGACTTAATTTATTTTGCAAGACCCAGTGCCATTATTCTGGCAGGAGCCAGTATTTCTCATACAGAAAATTGTTTACCTCTAAAATTTAATGCACTGATATATATATACTGGTATATATACTTTGCATTTTCATAGGTCTGATTTAAAGTCTTTAATTTCTCTCAGTGTAGGTCCCAGTCCTGTAGCTTGTTTTACTCTAATGTACTTTCAATAATAAATGGCACTACTATAGAATTAATGTCAATGAAAGAAAAAAAAATATATACTTTAGTGATTATATAGACTTCAAATCTTCTGATTTGGGATTCTCATATATAAGCTCAATCCAAGCGTTGATCTTAAGAAAATGGACCAGAAAAAAACTTCACGGATTTATGCATAGTGCTTTTTTCACTTGTAATTTCTCACTCATAGGACTTAACAATGATTTTGTGAGTAAAACTGAAAAAAAATCATGTTCAGATTAAAATACAATTTTGAATAACAGTTTTAGTTTATGGGTTTTTTTAGATTTCTTTTGCTACTTCATCTATTCTCTTCAGGTTTTTTTCTATGCTTTTTCATTTATTAATAATTTTTGTTGTTCAGCATAGACCCTTGAGGCTTTCAAAGCAATGTTCCAATGTTTAAGTATTGATGACCCAACTTTATTAAAAATATTATTCTAATTCTTTGTTTTCCATTAAAATAGCATCTGAGAATATATTACATAATTGCAGCCTTTATTTTTTGCACAGTAACACTGTGTTGCATGACACAAACCCCACAAAAAAAAGCCCAAAGACCAAACAACCCCTCTATGAGCAGAGGTGCCTAATTCTCAATGAATGGGAAGTAAAAACAAGCAGTTTATTTGAAAAAAGCTATCAGCCTGCAGGACAATATCTGGAGCATCCAGATATTGGCAATATCTATACACACGGACTCAGGAAGTCACAGAAGTTCTAAGAATGTTTATAAACAGCCTCACACTCGCAGGCCCTCATTCTCATGGGGGACTTCAACCACCCTGATATCTGTTGGAGGGACGGTACCACCCGGCACAAGCAATCCAGGAAGTTCCTTGATTGTGTGGAAGACAACTTCCTTCTGCAAGTAATAGAGGAGCTGACAAGGAGAGGTGCAATGCTTGACCTCGTCCTCACCATCAGGGAAGGGCTGGTTGGAAATGTGATGATCCAGGGCAGCCTTGATTGCAGCGATCATGAGATGGTTGAATTTGAGATCCTCAGGACAGTGAGAAGAGAGTGCAGCAAGCTCACTGCCCTGGACTTCAAGAGAGCAGACTTGAGCCTCTTCAGGAACACGCTCAGTAAGATTCCATGGGATATAGCCCTAGAGGGCAGGGGGGCCCAAGGCTGTTGGTTGATATTCAAGGATCACCTGCTGCAAGCCCAGGAGCGATACATCCCTACTAGAAGGAAGTGCTGCAGGAGGGCCAGGAGACCTCCTTGGATGGATAAGGAGCTGCTCAGGAAAATTCGAAGGAAAAAAGAGGCTTATAAAAGGTGGAAGCAAGGACAGGCGGCCTGGGAAGAATACAGGGATGCTGTCCAGGAAGCTAGGGACCAGGTTAGGAAAGCTAAGGCCCACTTAGAATTAAACTTGGCTAAGGATGTGAAAGATAGCAGGAAGAGATTCTATAGGTACACTGCAAATAAAATACAGTCTAGGGACAACGTGGGTCCTCTCCAGAAGCTATTGGGAGAACTGGCTACCCAGGATTTGGAGAAGGTTGAGGTTCTTAATGACTTCTTTGCCTCAGTCTTCACTGCCAAATGCTCTGACCACACCACCCCAGTCTTGGAAGGCAGATGCAGGGACAGTGAGAATGAAGACCCACAGTCAGAGAGGATCTGGTTCGAGACCATTTTAAGAACCTGAACATATACAAGTCCATGGGACCTGATGAACTCCATCCATGGGTCCTGAAGGAGCTGGCAAATGAAGTTGCTAAGCCACTGTCCATCATATTTGAAACATCGTGGCAGTCAGGTGAAGTTCCTGATGACTGGAAAAAGGGAAATATAACCCCCATTTTGAAGAAGGGGAAAATGGCTGAGCCAGGGAACTACAGAGCAGTCAGCCTCACCTCTGTGCCTGGCAAAATCTTGGAGCGGATTCTCCTGGAAGGCATGCTGAAGGCACATGAAAAGAAACAAGGTTGTTGGTGAGAGCCAGCATGGCTTCACTAAGGGGAAATCCTGCCTGACCAATCTGGTGGCCTTCTATGATGGGGCTACGGAACTGATGGACAGGGGTAGAGCAGTTGATGTCGTCTCCCTGGACTTGTGCAAAGCATTCGACACTGTCCCATGCAACATCCTTGTCTCTAAGTTGGAGAGACATCAATTTGATAGGTGGACCACTCAGTGGATAAAGAACTGGATGGATGGCTGCATGCAAATGGTTGTGCTTAATGGCTGAATATCCAGCTGGAGACCAGTAACGAGTGGTGTCCCTCAGGGATCGGTGTTGGGACTGATCTTGTTCGACATCTTTGTCGGTGACATGGACAGTGCGATTGAGTGCGCCCTCAGCAAGTTTGCCAATGACACCAAGCTGTGTGGTTCGGTTGATACGCTGGAGGGAAGGAATGCCATTCAGAGGGACCTTGACACAGTTGTGAGGTGGGCTGATGCCAACCTGGTGAAGTTTAACCATGCCAAGTGCAAGGTCCTGCACCTGGGTCAGGAGCAATCCCAGGCACAGCTCCAGGTTGGGCAGAGAAGAGATTGCAGAGCAGCCCTGCGGCAGAAGGACTTAGGGGTGTTGGTCGATGAAAAGATGAACATGAGGCGGCTGCAGTGTGCGCTCAGCAGCCCAGAAAGCTGAGTGTATCCTGTGCTTCATCAAAAAGAACATGATCAGCAGGTCGAGGGAGGTGATCCTGCCCCTCTACTCTACTCTTGTGAGACCTCACTTGGAGTAGTGTAGTGCAGTTCTGGTGTCCTCAACATAAAAGGGACATGGAACTGTTGGAACAAGTCCAAAGGAGGGCCACGAGGATGATGAGGGGACTGGAGCACCTCCTGTATGAAGATAGGCTGGGAAAGTTGGGGCTGTTCAGCCTGGAGAAGAGAAGGCTGCGTGGAGACCTCAGAGCAGCCTTCCAGTACCTGAAGGGGGCCTATAGGGATGCTGGGGAGGAACTCTTCATTAGGGACTGTAGTGAGAGGACAAGGGGTAATGGGTTCAAACTTAAACAGGGGAAGTTTAGATTAGACATGAGGAAGAAATTCTTTCCTAGTAAGGGTGGTGAGGCACTGGAATGTGTTGCCCAGGGAAGTTGCGAATGCTCCATCGATGGCGGTGTTCAAGGCCAGGTTGGACATAGCCTTGGATGGCATGGTTTAATGGGAGGTGTCCCTGCCCCTGTGCATGGGGGTTGGAACTGGATGATCTTAAGGTCCTTTCCAACCCTAACTATTCTATGATTCTATGGATGACATCACATTATATTAAAAATTTCATTCTTCCAAAGAAAAATGTATTCTACGTGAATTCAAGGGCATTAATAGAAATCGTAGAATTTTCAAAGTTTCTACAAGTCTTGAGTTCAATGGCTTGTTTTGCTTCTTTGGTTGGTTGTTAGTGATTTTTGAGGGGTTATGTGGGTTTTCTTGGTAGTTTTTCTGATGCTGGGGGAGCATGCAGCATAGCGCTTCTGTGGTACAAGGCAGCACTAATAAGGATTACTCTGTCCTGTCTGGTTATTATTATTAGAATTAGTAGTATATTGTACTTTTGTTATCGGACTGTTCTTATCTCAACCCATAAGTTTTACATTCTTTCAATTCTCCTTCTCATCCCACCTAGAGAGCAAGGGAAAAGAGGGGTGAACGAGCGCCTGCATGGTGCTGAGTTACTGGATGGTTTTAAACCATGGCACACAGAATGTTTCAGTTCAGCACAATATATTCTTAACATTCCCGTGAAGTGTGAGCCAGTCTGAAAGGAATCCTTTACCAAATATTAGGACATGTCTTCAAAATAATGTACTTCACCACCTCCATAGTAAATAATTTCTTCCTTATAGCAAAATCTACCCTTTTTCAGTTTAAAGCCATTCCCTCTTGTCCTATCACTACATGCTCTTTTAAAAAGCCCCTCTCCAGATTTCTTGTAGGGCCCTGTTAGGTATTGGAAGACTGTTATAAGTTCTCCCCTGACCCTTCTCTTCTCTAGGCTGAACAAGCCTGGAGGACAAACTGAAAGCTCAATGTTCTCAGCCTCTCTTCATAGGGGAGGTGATCCAGCCCTCTGATCATTTTCCTGGACCTCCTCTGGACTCATTGCAAAAGTGGTGGTACCTGAGCTTCCTATGTTGGAGCCCAGAATCTGGATGCAGAGAGCAAAGTAGAGGGGGAGAATCATTTCCCTTGACCTGCTGGCCACACTGTTTTTGAGGCAGCCCAGCACATAGTTTCTGGGCTGCAATCACACATTGCCAGGTAGTGGTGAGCCTGTCAACCAACAACCCAAGTCGTTCTCCTCTGGGCTGCTCTCAACCCACTTTCCACCCAGCCTATATTTGTGCTTGGGATTGTTCTGACCCATGTGCAGGACCTTGCACTTAACTTTGTTGAACTACATGAGGTTCTCACCTCTCAAGCCTGTCCAGGTCCCACTGGCAAACTTGCTGAGGGCACACTCAATCCTTATGTCCATGAAACTGACAAAGATGTTAAACAGCACCCAACCCAATATTGACTCCTGAGGAACACCACTTATCACTGGTCTCCACTTGGACATCAAGCCATTGACTACAACTCTTTGATTGTGACCATCCAGCCAATTCCATCCATCAAACACATGTTTCTCCAGTTAAGAGATGAAGATGTTGTGTGGGGCAATGTCAAATGCTTTGCGTAGGTCCAGGTAGATGATGTCAGTCACTCTTTCCTTATTCACCAAAGCTGTAAACCCATCCTAGAAGACCACCAAATTTTTCAGGCACAATATGCCCTTAGCGAAGCCCCGTCAGCTGTCACCAAGCACCCCCTTATTTTCCATGTGCCCTATCACAGTTTCCAGGAGGATCTGCTCTCATGGAGCCGGTCATATGTCTATTAGTGTGATAGTACCATCCTTAGGCTCACGAAACTGAACCTTTCATGAACTATAAGTAAACAATAAGATACTTTTTATTAAGACAAATATTTGGGGGATAAAAAGTATTCAGTACACTACTGCAGAAAAAATCCTACTGATATTTAGAGTTATTGCTTTAACAGCCCACAAAAATGTTTTCATCAGAACTATTCTTCACTACATTCTTTAGTTTTGTTTATATTTCAGTTCTTTTGTAGACTGAAGTGAAGCAATACTTTAGCTAAGAACATTATATCATGACACACAATGTTATCAAGAGCAGTATATGCTTTTCAATGCAGATATAATGCTCCATTTACGTTCACCATATGAGTTCACTTTTGAAAATAAATCTTCAGATAACCCACAAAACAGGGAGGCAAAACCAGGAAGAAACCAGAGGCAGTGGAGTCAGTGGATAAAAAGGGTTCTCTGGGGAAAGTACTTCTAATGTTACTTACACATGCATATATCATGCACTTCTGCTGAAACAGAAGGATTTATCATTTTTATATGCACATATGCCATAAACCATATGAATGAAAGTATGGTATTATTTTATTTAGCAGAAAGAAAGAAAATTCTTAGATTTTGAAATCAGATGTTCAAAAGGTAGGAGATGCCCTTAACAATCCAGTTTGATCTGCTTTGTCTCTCTTCTCCTCTCCCTTCTGGAACTCCCTATATACATCTGGCTCATTAAATACACAGTCATATGCTATCCTACACAGGATCTTTGTTTCAGTGCATGTACATTCAAGGCAGTAATGATGGCAAAACGCTAGTGAAGAATCCTTTGGGTCATCTATTTTAGATGAATCTAGAATTTAAAAAAAAATTAATCAAAATCAAATTCTGCTCAAAACTGATCCAAAAAAAGGGATCTGCATCAACTTAAAAGATTTACTTCAATATATTCAGCCAGCTATGCAATATGAATGCATGATGAGAGACAGAGAAGCCAGAAGAGATTTATTGGCACTCATTTGGGATGATGTATGTAATTCGCTCATGTCTTCACTGCTTGTAATACAGTCATCCCCAAATGATGCCACTGAAACCTACATTTTAGATCATATTGTCATGTGCTTAGACTATGTATAATAGTAATTAAAAAAAAAACAACACAATTTCAATATTCCATTATACAAAATTTGTTCAGATTTTACAAATTTCAGACCTTTCTGTTATATATGCTCAATGCTTAAAAGACCAGGTGCTTTGGCTTTGGGACTCAGCAAAAACCATTAAAACTTCAAATGGTGATCTCAAATCACTTTCCTATACATAAAAATGCCATGATTTTAAGGCTTTCTCTTCCCTGACTCTTCTGAACTAGGAGAAAGTCTGGTAGGAAACCTGGGAAAGATTGTTTTCCAAAAACTCCATTTTTATTCTGACAAGCAGTGAGAAAAGTATCTGAAACACATCAATTATTTAAAATGAAATATTGTCCATTTTGGCCATGATACTGTGATGAGAAATCCCAGATTCAAAAAAGATAGGAAACAGTGATTTATGGGATGCTTCAGGTCCCTCAGTGACTTCTGTTCAATAAAAGGGTAATAGTGCAGGATATTATTTAGCATTTCAGTAAATATGAATTGTATTTAGTAAGCATCTTTTAAGGGAGAAAAGTGAATGTTTATCCCATAACTAATTTCTGTAGGTGAAGTTGGAGACTTTCACTGTTACAGGAATTCAAGATTTCAGGTTTTGCCCTCATCACCATTTCAGAATTTTTCTTGTTATCTTGCTGAGGGAAGTGTCTTAGCAGTAAATTTTGTTCCTGTTTGGATCAAGAAGTGGGATCTAAGAGAATTCTTCAGCTGGGACAGAATTTCCCTTTAACTATTTTACGCCATCTCCAGAATGAGCATATGAGGAAAATGTATTCAAGGCACTTGTGATGTCTTTTCTTTAAGTAACAATGGTTCTGCTAGGATTGTACTTGCAGGGCGTGACTTTTTAGCCGCTAGGAAAATATATTTGCCCCATTTCCTTATGATCCCACTTGTTGAGCCAGATTGGATGGCCAGAATACCTCATATAAACTCTTGCATGACATAATTTTAACCCGGTAAAAAGTTTGAATGGCATTTTCAGATTAGAAGAAATGTATTTTGCTTCTATTGCTTGTCTGTATCTACTTAAATATTAGATGTACATCTCTACCTCCTGATCTCTATATCCTTTATACTCCTTGGTAGTCATAGCAAGAATAAGGACACATACTCTAATAGAAAGAAAAGATAATAATGCGTTCTAAAATGCTTTAATACCGCTGATGCTGTAAGGAGTGAAAAGCCATGCTCTCTGACTACCTGGATTAGAACATAGCTGATGTTTTAAGAAAAAAATTAAATGCACTGGATTTGCATAAAACCACTTTTTTTTTTACCATGCTAAAATCTGACCTTCTTGTTTGGACAGTCTTTGATACCCGTCATGAATTCTTCTGGTAAGAACTCAAGTCTGATTGGTTTTAAATAGCAGTTAAATTACAGAGACCGCACTAGACAGTAAAACCTATTTGCTTGAGTATCTTTAGAGTGTTTTTCAGCTCAGTGACAAGACTGGTCTGGAAAGATTTTGCAAGAACATAGATCTTGAAGGTACACTGTTATCTTTTCAGACCTAATCCAGCCCGTTCGCTGAAAATGTATGAATGCTACTGGGTTCATATAACTCTAGTGAGATGACATATGTCTATCCCTCCTCTGTTAGATGGGAAACACTGCTCATTGTAGAAACATTTTTTATGGCTATTTTTTCCAGCTTCTATGAGAAATTATTGGACAATCAGGATCAGGATGGGATGATACCATGGAAAAAATCATGTTTCAAGAACCAAAGTGCCGTGCTCTTTATTTTTGGTGACATTTTCTCAACTGAACTGGGAAGAATAAAATATTTGCCTCTTCCTTCTTCACCAGATGTGCAAGAAAAGATTCAGAATTTCTGGATATAAAGGTATCATATGAACTCCAGATCAGTGAAGCATGTCTGTGTATGAACTCAGAACTCCCAGCAGGCTTCAGGAAGAATTATTTTTCTTTCAGGGATACCATTTGTTTTCCATTATAGCCACCTTCTGTTAACATTTTTCTGAGATGAGACCTTGTATCTAATTGTATTCATCCACATCTCAGCCTGTGACTGACTTTCCTGGCACCACATGTCTGTGTTTGCCCTAAATCCAAGATACTCCACGAACTCTGTGACAATCTACTGATCATTTCTTCCTACCCCATACAGAAATTACCTGTCTAGGAAGACATAATTGAATTCCCTCCTACCTGAAAATCAGTATTAATGTTATCAAGATGCCACAAAAAGATTATGGGAGCTTGTAGAGTGAAACATCTTCAAAATTAAGTGGGACATCTCTCAATTGACTGTTCAACCCTTCTTTTTAAATTGAATTGTTTCATGTGTCTAAATTTACTCTTTCTGAGGGAAGACTGCAGACAGGAATGGATGGCCTAGCTTAGTCCTGTCAGCTTTATTTATTACTGGCTCTCTTTTCCCGTTTTGTAATGGAACTGTACTTCTGTCTTGTGACTTTTTGCATATTTTCTGTTGACTTTTCAATTTCTTTCTGAAAACCATTTTCTATCTCACTTTCTATATTTTATTTCTAGTAGACAGTCCTTTAATCTGGGCATAAATTACATACCTGATTTCTGCTTTTGAGACTTTCAGATCATCAAAATTTTTCCCTAATAGTTTCTTGCTAGACTTCCTTCTTTTCCTTTGCATCAGTATACAGTGCAAATATCCTTTTTGAACAACCACTTGAAGTAATTGCCATCTCTCCTGCATCTTCGGTATCCTTTTGGTTGTTGTTCTATTCCTGCTGCTCACCATTCTTAGAATATGAAACTCAAATTTTTAATAATCACTTTGATTCAAATCACATTTCTCTTCTAAGCACTCTGTCTATTCTTCCCTACAGGTCAGTATTTTATGTAAAATAGCTACTCTTATAGTAGCTCTTTTCTGCATTTGAGACAAAAGTCTACAGGATATTTATCCAAAAGGTTTCAGCACCCACTTCACCTAGTAGTGAACCTTTCAACCTTTCAGCAGGGTTGTGATATTTCTCTTGTTCTTCTTAAATCTGTTTACACTTACAAGTGTACAGAAAATTAATTTCTTATGCTTTCCAAAATACACGGCTTGGTTTGTCCAATCCAGTCCTCTCAGTCAAAGGCAAGCACACAAAAGATGTCCACAAAACAAACTGCATGAATCACAGTTACGTGTGCGTATATATATATATATAAGTTTAAACAAATAACTCTTATAAAAGACAGAAAGGCTCAAATGTATTTTATAGAAAGGGAATGAGAGAGTTAAAAGGCATCATGAGTTACCTCTGCAATAGCAGCTCCTGGATAATCATGGCAAATACACATATCCTTGAACTGAAACACAAAAAAGCAATCTTTTTTTCTCTTCATCATTTCAAAACAAGCTAATCCCTTGTGCAGATATTGTTTTCCTGTGATGTGCCTCTGAGCTTTGGTTGTGTGATAAAACTCTTCCTGCTTTTTGTTTCCCTCCTCATCTAAGTCCATAGACGTTTTTTCCCTTGTAAGATCACACTACAGTTATATAGCATTTCTGTAATATTGAAAAGAGAATGAATTGACAATAAGTTTTCACTGGGAAGTTACAGAGAGAATTCAAGCAGGAGCAACACTGGTTCCTGACAAATTCTAGAGGTAGGATGAGCACCCGAAATGAATGGGTTTCTTTCCTCTGTATCTTTCCAAGTGGAGGTTGAATTAAGAATTTAATACTTGAAAGCCTGAAAGTTTCTACTCTGAAAGAGATACTAGAACTTTATCCGATCAAAGCAGTATGTAGGCCATTTTCCTGGGAATACAAATTGGAGGCATAGCTCCAGATAGCTCCATCTGCAAGATCTGCACATAGCTCTGAAGATATAGAGCCAAGACTAATACAAGACTTGCTCATTTTGAAAGGGATAGGTTTTTCTCCTTGTGGACTTAAAAAATTGTTCCAGTTTACCCTGTGATGTATATACCTTTTTTGACACTTGCCACAAGCTAGAAGATATTATCCTCTCTTTTAGATGACTGTATATCTTCAGCTTTCGATAAAGTTCTCCGTTGTATGAGTAAGACAGCAGGGAAATGACTTGTCAGAGAGGCAAATCTGAAGGCTTAGAGACCACCCAGCTACCTGAAGAAATCATCCCCATTTTCCTTCTCATGGGACAGGGATATCAAACCCTACAGTGTTTGGTTTGGGCAGAACCACACGAGATACTGATCTTCAATGTCTGTATGTGTGTCAGATGACAACTCAGTGTGTTTGCACGGAAAAGCACTTCCAGAAGTTTGGAGTTCCCCTCCTATCTAAGACCAAAGGATCCTATGTCCATATAAACTGCAAATAGCCTGACATTCATTTTAAATCATCTGTGCACCTTGATAGCTTAAAAAAGAAATATTTTTCTTCCCAGAGTTTCCCAGATAATTCATCAGTGTTTTCTTGGTGTTCCGATTTTGCAGTAATATGCACTACATAAATATGTAGACAGCTTAGTTTCATTACACAGATATTACTACTCATATGTTATTTTAAAATAGATTGAAGAAGAGGCCATATTCTTTGAAATGCACTGCAGCTTCATCTGTCAGTTCCTGAAGAAAGGTAAATTTACCTTCTATTGATCATTTCCCACTGGCTCAGCAAAAATACAGACAAAAGGGTTGAAGCACATTAGAAACATTTACCAAATTTGACCCTGGTTTGCAAAATCAATGGAAATTTGCCATGCTTTAAAAGGTAAGCAAACAAAAAAAAGAATAAAAAGAGAAAAAATTAAGATGCTAAAAATAAATTAGTAAAAGAGAAAAGTTCCTGTAATTTAAGGTTGAAAATATGAGTCTGAGTAATCAAGGAAAGTATTTTTACTGCCCTGTCAATATTTTTCCTGGAAGCTCTGGTAAATAGACTTTCTTTGGATCTGTAGTGTGCGTGCCTAATGGTCTTAGGTGTCTCTTACCGCAGAAAACTTTATCCTTAAGAAATACAGTAAACAGGAACTCTGTGGTTACGTAGTTCCTGAAAGAAGAAAAAAAAGAGAAAGAAACATGTTCCCTACCATGACACATGGACAATTTATATTGATTTAAGAAGAAGCTGTTCCTTTCTATTTTGAATCTTTCATGTCAGCCTTTGTTTCCATTGCATTTAAAAAATCTGTTTTTAAAACCTGTCAGTGAACTGGACCATGTTTTCTCAGCCATTTGAATTAACATCCCCATAAACCCAAGAGCACTACAGAAGTGCTGGAAAGCAGAAGGGAGTTTTTTTTTGTCTTTCTAAACCTCTATTTATTTTCTTTGCTGGCGAAAAAAGATCAGCCGTCTTCTCTTCTGAATCAGCAGCTTGTAGAGGCTGTGATCCATCCAAGACTGAACTACTCTAGAAAAATTACCATGAGATCACTTAGACACATAATTCTGCCAGGTTCTGTGTCACCTCAGTCTCTTCTTTTTTATCACACTCTTTGCTTCAATGGCTGTCACTTGTGCGAATGAAAAAACACAACGTCTTGTTGGCTCTGACCATCTCTCCATCAGCTGCAGAAGGAGAAAGGAACCAGACCCTGGTTCCTTGAGTAACACTGATCCTATATTTGCAATGAAGTCGATCTTTCCAGTCTCCCATATGAATGCATAGTTCAATTATCTAACATAGGGGAAGGCTGGCATTGATTGCAAAGAGTATGTTCACAGAGGAATAAACCTCAGTACTTAGTGTTACTGTGCTGCCATGCAAGCAGGGTACTCTGCCACCACGCCTCATCAATACAAGCTCGGTTCATTCTTGACCACAGCACTGATCAGAATTAATAGTTAGGAAGCATATCTTCTTCTCTTCACTCCTGTTGAAAGTAGGTAGAACCATAAAAGATATGACATATAATATCGCACAAAGATGCAGATACATTATGGTAGTATTATCTGAAAACCAAACAAGACCAAGACAATCATCAAAAGAGCAGCATTACATTTAAATTATAAATAGTTTATTTCCTTTGGTGATAATTTCCTCTCATGTCGAACTCTCTAGTTAAAAAAAGCCATTATTTGACTGCAGTCCTGTGCCATCAATACTACTGGCAACACGAAGCAAGAAATGATTGAGAAGATCCAGCTAAATCAAACCAACTCATCATCATCACAGTGAAAGTAGGGTAATAACAGGATGGAGTTTGCAGGTGTCATGTGCTGTGGTCTGTTCTTTTATTCCAGTGATCTTTGTACTCTTATCTTTTCTGAGAGCCCCCCAGTTTTTTAGTTAATTTTCCTCTTTGGCTCAAGTTCTCAACTTTCTGTCACTGTAATTTCTCTCTGTATCTCTTGTTCAGGTCACTTACCTTTTGTGCACAGCAGCAGCTGAAGATGTTGAAGGATGTCTGTTATCTATTGGACTGGTGTCTAGTGGTCTGTAGCCTCTTCTCAGCTGACTTCATTTTTCCCAAGGATCACAGCTTTGTCTATTTCCTTGGCCATGAAACAATCTTTCCAGCCTGTGTTGTCAGCAATACTGTCTCTGAAAAAAAACACTATTTTTATTTAACCAGATATAATGTTAAAGGATTTTTCTCACTAAATATTGCCATGCTGCCAAAATTGGGCTTGAAACAAGGAGAAGTTTCAGATTTGATGAATTTCCTGATATGAAAAAGTGGAGGTGAAAAAACTTCACAAAAACTTTTCAGAAAGCCCTCTTACTTTCAAAATAAAAATGTTATTGTACTTTGAAACAATCTAACTCAAACACCAACACCAATCACTGGGAAATGGGGAGGAAAAATAAAAAGGAAAAAAAAAAGTAAACCACAATAGTTTACAAACATCAGAAGAATTTTCAAAATTTGAAATACTTAGCCAGAGTTTTTGAGTGGCAGATACACAAAAAGTCTTCTGAAACTAAACCAAAAGCTCCTTCTACCACTTCTAATCCAGCGTGATAGTTAGATTACTGAAGTAAATCCTACGATTCCTTTCAGTGACCTGGGATAAATGATACTCTAATAAAGTTTTCTCTAGAAAAATATCTTGACTCATTTGTTAACCCGTCCAATGAAACAAAGGCAGAATTTTTGTGGACTTTGTTCCTCAGGGAGTGTCTTACAATGTGCATTGTTTTTTCTGAATTTCCTAGGGGTTCTGTAGACAATGAGTTCAGATCCCTTCAGAGAGAAAAAAAACATTAATCCACAACTCCAGCATCTTCAAAGGGTAGTGTACCAGTAATTACTGGGCCTGTTATTTTCAGTTTCATTCTCTCTAAATAACTAAGATTTCCCTTTCAGTTCAAATGTAATTTATTCTCATCCTGGACTGACAAGAACCCCAGATCAGTGAATGCAGTCAGTTTTATTATAAACAAATGAGGTTTATCACAATTAAATTGATTTCTCATAAAGTATTTCTGGCACAGTTGATGTTATCTGTTACATCACCATAGTAGCCTTGAGGTGAACGATTGATACCTGTTGAACTTCACAGAGAGCTGAAACACAAGGCTTGAGGTCTAGGATAACACCTTTGAGGTCATTGTTATTTATTTAGTTGGAGTTAGAATAAATGGCAAGATCAGCATAAGCTCCTAAAGAGCACAGTTCAGGGACACCTATTTGGATCTCTCCAGAAACTGTACCTTGTCCTGGGACCCTAAAAATGCCAATTAAGATATCAAGAGCAATATCAAAGCAGCTCTTTCCACCTTTCCTTTAAAAGCTTTGCAGGTGATGAAGAGAGGAGCCTATGAAAGAGCAGCTGAGATGAAGGGATAAGCAGATGGAAATATTCCTCTGAAGGTCAAAATACAGTGTGAATACCCACATACTGGAACTGTTGTGGACTTCAACTTTCCCCATAACAGATAGGAGCCCTCCTTTGTCTGCCTTTCCTAGGGCTCTCATGTTCAGCAAGGATCCCCCAGGTACGGTGAATCGCACAGAGCAATCACACCAGTGCTGAAATGCTCACTAATGCCGTGCCTCCACAAATCTTGCTCCTATCTCTTCCTGAATCTAGCCCTGAGAACTGGCAGGACTCCCTGAGAGATAGCCTATTTACACCACATAGCAGCAACACCGATCCACCCACCAGCACGAGATCAGTGCGTATGAACAGGGTTGTGCAACAAACAAATCATTAACTGTATCCGAAAAGCTTTTCTCTGCTCAGCTTTCAGCTTTGTACTGTTTATTTTTGTTCAACAACAAAACCAGATGTTTTCTGGTGTTTTGTTTTGGTTTTTTTGCTTCTCCAGATGTACCATTTAAAATGTTGTCAGCTGTTCAAAGGCACTGCTGATTTTTGGAGAGCAGAAAGAGCTGTGGGAAGTTAGCTATCTGGCACTGGGAAACTGGATTTTCTAGATGCACAGTCCATTTTTTCTTGTTCCAGTGGATACACCATGATTAAGGATTCACTTAGGAGTTCTTAGAAGGGTCCCAATGTGGCTTAGGCCTGAAGTGCAAACTAAATACATCTCAGCAAATTGAACCTTGGCGTGAGCAGAACATGTATTAACGTACAGATCACAGCTGCCAAGACACACAAATTCTCTGTGCGATTGCTTGGATTTCTGGCCTCTCTCTTGTTGCGGAGGAAATGTCATGATCACATGGAGACTCTAGCATGAGAGGCCACTGTAAAAAACAAATAAAACAGAACCATATTTTCTGACTGGAAACAGAAACAGGGTTTGCCATCAGATTTTTACTACAAAAATGTTGCTGCAAAGTATAAGTAATGATACATTTTTTCATACAAAGAAGTAAATGAAGTTTCTTTTTCTGGTTGTTTTTGTGCAATCAAAGCAAAGGCCAAAAGGGTCTGACTGAATTCTGTATTTAGATTTGGAGAGCAGTTCCCTCCAGCGTGTGTATTTGGTTATGATTCTATATTTAGCTCAAATCCCACTAATGTGTTGGACTGTATACGTGAAGCAAGGTGAAGGATATTCATCATAAGTTGTAGCTGGTGGGAATCCATCACATCTCAAAATAATATATGTGGCTTCTAGACTTACAACATGGGAGAGACTTCTATAAGCCAGAAGATGACAGGCCCGACAACTTGAAAAAACAAAGACTGAAGTTACTTCTCTATTCTTGTCCAAGGAGCTGAAATCAATAGTATTTTTTTTAAATTCAATTTATTTTCATGTGTATTTAGACTCTACCTCTGAAAATCACCAGTTTCACGTCTTGTAAGGCACTGCTCTAGAGCGGAACCTGAGCAAGGTTTAATCCTGAAATTCAGATCAATTATTTAATTCATAGCTACATTAAACTGTAGATCAAAAACTTTCCTAATACTAAAGAAAATAAGATCATGTCTATTCTGCAGTGTGGATTTCTATTACCTTTTCTGTATCATCATGCTCTGTAAACCCCTGTAAATCAATATAATTTCACAGCTTCAGATGAATGGTTTTTTTTGGCTTCTATTTAACTGTATTAATCACATCAGTAATTTTATAACTTAAACTAGTTCATTACTTTTGGCTGTATTACTTTGAGGGAAGACAGCTACAACTTGCAGGCTCGGTCCCCTGATAGACACCCTATCAGGCTTCCTAGTTCAGGAATTAGGAATAGACAGCAGCTGTAGCCCAAAAATACTGCAGAATTACCTGACTTCAAAGCAGTTCACTGAGTAGATTGACCTAAATCTGGACCTCCATTCATTTTACAGAAATGTGGAAATGTTTGGGTCTTGTTCTGAACAGGAATTGAAAATTCCATCTGAAATGCCAAAGAAATATGAAGTGGAAAATTCAGAATCATGAATTTAGAGACTGACCTTGGACTTATTTTTAACTCTTTCTCTCTTTACAGTGAAAGGGAGCCATTGATATCTTGATCCATTTATGAACTCGGTTGAAAAGGAGCAAATGTAAAACTAAAGAAGGAAATATTTCTTTTATATTATATTTCCTCCTAAAAAACTCAACACCACAAGTTATCATGGAGGACAGATGTTCCTAGAATTATGAAATACTGTTATTTTGGGGTATACAATCACTCAGAGTTACAAGCAGAGGTTAAGATGGAAGAGCAACATTCTTCCAGTTTCAGAGTGATGGAAGAAACATTCCTTGTGAGTAGATCAACCTAGATATGCCTTGCATGCTGAACTGCGTACACTGAATTATTCTGTGGCATTGGCCACTGTCAAACAGTCTTATCAAACTGTAAACTGATGATTTGTTTCAAATTTTATAATTACATTCTACGAATTTATTGTTTATCAAGAAAAAGTTGCGCTGTTCTCGATCTATATTTCTTCTTACAGTAGACGAAGAGCATCCTTGTAGAATGGGTGTGCCAGCAGAAATGGCTGTCAGGTCACCTATGCTCATCATTCCTGAGACACCTTTGTCTAGCCTATTTTCAAAACCCTTCAGTAACCACCAGTGTCGATTAGCAGTCTATAACATTTCTGCTTCATCCTCACACCAAAAAGCTTTTTTATAACATTTATGCATGCATCTCTTGTGCTACACATACAGTACATTATTGTACTGTATTAATTATTGTGTATACTTAAAGTACACTTTCAGCACAGGAAAGTTTCAGTTCCCATCCTCTTTACGGAATGCTGTTCTGTATTTGAGTACTGTTATTGTGTTGTTGCTGCCTTCAATCTATCTTTACAAAACACTTTGTTCAATGTCCCAGGCTATGCAAGGCGGACTGCTTCTACTGGTGCTTCTCAGTAGTCAAGTTTGTCTGGCTTACTTGTAGAGCAGTTGTCTCTTTTTGAAGCTTTTGCAAGGATTACTTTGATATTTTTCATGTTTGAAACCACAACGTGCTTATTTCATCTCACAAACCTTTAGCCTGATAACTGACTATCCTGTAAAGAAGGTTACATCCAAACCTGACTGAAGTCTAAGCATTTCTTTGCCATCTATGGCTTGTGCAGTTGGGACACACCAAGGAAACACTTTAATTTTCTAGTAGAAAAAACATAAATGTTTTTAAGGAAAACCACTCCACCAGCTGTTTCTTTTGCCTTCTTACCCCCACCTCAGTTACATATGTGTTCTCAAGTTGATCATGCTGTTACTACAGAGACTGTGACATGTTTATTTTTGTCTTTTAAGTGGTATGTTATCTAAAGATTTTAATTTAGTGGAGAAGCTGAGTTCCTTTAAAACCCTTTTTCAATAAATGATCATCTTATCAACATTGGCCCATTATAATGACATTTACTACATTTCATTACAATAAAACTTTCAAAGAGTGGAAAAGAAAAGGTTGATGAATGTTAAGCTAAGTAAACGTTGTAACATTCCTGTATTTTATCAGAATACAGCAAACATGAAGCAGTAATTTCTGTTGTTCCTTTCCTGGTGAAGGAGCTATTGGAAAAGCAACTTTCAAAATGTGATTCTCTCTGTAAGCAGTAAAAATGTTTCAATCACCAGAAACTCAGCATAATTAAAACTTAGTTTTGCCAGTGTTATTTCTCCTCATAAGATACTTTCACAGGAGTTGTAGTGTTTACATTATATCCATTTCATACCTAGGGAGAGGTATCATCTGGATCACAGCAGTGGAGCAAGGCTTCTCTTTACATGACAGGTAATGGCAAACATAATAGTAGTTGTAGTAACAATAATAATAAACACCCAAATAATCAGATACCAAACAGGGATCCAAGCTGTTGGTTCTAACTAATACTGCTTTCTTTCAGGCAGCAAATAAAGAACATTAAGTGAGCACGTGTGTCCTGGGTTCAGCAGTAGCAGTCATCTTTCTCCTTGGTAGCTGGTGCAGCGCTGTGTTTTCAACTTTCGGCCTGGGAACAGCGCTGATAACACCGATGTCTTCAGTTACTGCTTGGTAATGTTTAGGTCTGACCAAGGACTTTTTGAGTCTCATGCTCTGCAGGGAGGAGAGGAAGCCGGGAGGAAGCAGAGAGAGGACACCTGACCCAAACTGCCCAAAGAGGTATTCCATACCACAGCACGTCATGCCCAGGATGAAAAACGGAGGGCAGAGACCCGGAAGGGGGTGTGCACTGCTTCGTCGGGCTGGCTATAGGTAGTGAGCGATTGTATTCTTTTCCCTTGTATTTCCCTTTTCATTATTGTTATTGGTGGTAGCAGCAGTGGTTTGTGTTATCCCTTAGTTACTGAACTGTTCTTATCTCAACCTGTGGGAGTTGCATTCTTTCGGTTCTCCTTCCCATCCCTCCTGGAGCTGGGGGGAAGAAAGAGGAGGAAGTGAGTGAGTGAACTGCTTGAGAGACTTAAGCCACAGCAATGTGCTATACCATGCTGATGTATCCGCTGGTCAGATATATGGAGGTAAGTGACAGAGAAAGCAGGATGAAGCCCACCAGCCCTTTGGCCATTCTTGTCTGGTAAAATGGCTGTCTTTATCCTTTTGTTGCTTCTGCTTCTTGCTTTAAAGTGAGCTCCAAACTAAGGTAAAAGCAAAAACCCCAGAATACCTAAACAATGAATGTTCAACAAGCTACAATGATTAATGAATTCATTGCTATTTGGACAAATCAGGTTTTGTTTTTCCCATTAAAAGCAAATAGGGAGCATCTATTTTTAAGCCATTTTTTGGTATTTTTGCTGAATTTTTTCCCACTTCAAGTTTGCCTTAATATGTGAGAAATGGCCATGTATTCAAAAGACAGGCAAATTGTGAGGGACTCAGACTTTAAGTTTGCTTCCACTAAATACCTGAAGATTTAGATAATTATGCAAAGCTTATCCAAACAATTTGAACCTCTTCAGTCATCACCCCTGGCTGGAGAGCTCACAGAATATGTAGGCTGTCTTGTGAGATGTCCAGTACTTCCTGTTTCTGGTTAATATTTTGGCATTTCTCTGTTCCTGTCTCGGTATTTTGGCTTTTATCTGTTCCTGTCTAGGTATTTTGGCTTCCCTTGGTTTCTGTCCCAGCTGGAAACCAAAAGTTCAAATGCATGTGCAAATGAGGAATAGTGAATAATATAGCTAAACTGAATATTTCATATTCTGAACGTTTGATTCATGTTCACATTTAAAAATGAGGAATTATTTGGTTACCCCTTGGTTTTTGCAAATCTCATGTGCTTCCCCCTACCATAAAGGCTCCCAGAAGAGTGTTTTCTTGTTAATTTGGGGTAACTATGCTATATGACTTTGCACTGTACTTAAACCTCCAAAAAGATGACACTTGATATCAGCTGAATTTTTCTAAGAAAGTACTTGATCCATGTCTTGAAGGAGGAAAAAAATGAACAGGGAGAAGAAATGGGTCAAGAAAGTTCCTACATGAATTTTTTAGGATAATTAGTGGGTTAGAGTTTCCTTGCAACAAGCTGGTATTTTCCAGCTGGACAAAGGCAGCAGTGATTTCAGATCCAGCATGTCTGATGAGTTTCTAATGAAATCCAAAGAATGTCTACCCTGGCTCTTTAGAAATAGAGAAGTCTGTGCTTAAACCCTGGAAGGCTGTCAGGCATGAACTCTTTTGTGTCAGCCTGTGGAGATTTGCAAAGGTTTGTAAGAAGAGAACTTCTCAATGAGTCCAATGTAATGGCTATCAGAACTGCTTGTCCTTCTCACCACACTAGGACACATGTTCTCCAAAAATATCCAATCCAGCTTAAAATGAAGCCAGGCTCATAGGCTCTGACATCAAGGGTCCAAGAGTAGCTGCAGTTGATGAACCCTAGTGATTCTGGAAAGGTCCTTCAGAGCATCAAAGCACAGGTTATCTCAGATCCTGGGAGCTCCCTTCATGAGGGATGGTCAAATAAATTAGCATGGAGATGGGGGTTTTAAAAAGAAATCAGATTACAGTGAAAATGCTGCAAGAGCCTCTGGACTCAGTTATTTCTGATATTTATAATACCATTTCCCAAAATCTGAAAGACCAGCTGCAAAGCTTTAGGAGTGGACAGGTAAACCTAATAAAATGAGCTGAAGTACAAATGTGAGGCCACCCAGTTTCATTTCCTCAGGAGTTACCAAAGTAAATGTGGGATGCAGAAGCAGGTGTGTCTCCCAGAACTATATCCACTCTCAAACAGGGATTTCAAGCACCCTTCAGAGCTACCTCCTGCTGTCCCAGCTGTGTAAGTTAGAAGCTCTGGGCAGAGCATGAAGTGAGAGGGAAGGAGCAGCTGTGCTTCTGAAGTTATAGAATCATGGAATCATAAAATGTTTTGTGTTGGAAAGGACTTTAAAGATCATCCAGTTCCAACCCCCTGCCATGGGCAGGGACACCTTCCATTAGACCAGGTTGTTCAAAGCCCCATTCAGCCTAGCCTTGAACACTGTCACAGACGGGACATTTACCACTTCTCTGCACAGTCTGTTCCAGTGCCTCACCAACCTCATAGTAAAGAACTTCCTCCTTATTGGAAGAAGTTTCTGCCTTGCACGAACAGGAGAGCTCCCCCACTGCATCCTGCGCACTGTTGTGTGTGAATAAGCTGGGCCTTTGCCCTGAGTCAATTTTCAAGCACCAATAACTTCAGACCCTCTAGAAACTTGGTGAAGTCTGGAAGTAACAGTACCTTCAGCCCAAGGGATGGTGTGTTCCTAGGGGAAAAGTGCTCAGAAATTGAAAAATCTGCAGTTTTCCTGATTTCTCATTAATGCAATGTTTTACATTGTATTTCAGGATAAAAGTGATGCAAACAGGACTGAAAATCTGAAATATCTCAGCTTTTCATTATTTTAAATCTGTAATGTTCCTATGACTTTTAGCAAGGAATAAAAACCAGTCAAAAAGCAAGAGCTTTGCTCTGGCTATAAACCAGGTAGCTACTTACCTGTGAGTTATTTTAATAATTTAAAAAATAATATTAATATAATACACTGAAAGGTAATAAAACACTAAAAAATGAGAATGTGGCCTCCAGTGTGCAGCTCTGTCCTGGCAAGCAGGTCAGGACACCATTGCAGAACTTAGTGGTGTAAAACTCAGTGCAGAGGGAATGTACAATGATATTTAGTTATTATGATCCCATTATTGGAAGACCAAGGTCTTGGCACTGGAAAACAATTTTCTGTGAGGAATGAAATCTGCCTTGGGAATTAATCTGAACTGTGTAATTGTGTGTTTATTCACATACTACTGGTGTCAGTGAAGAAGAGGAATGAACTGTTTAGTGAGACTTGTCTGGATTCCTTTGTCATTATGATGCTTCATCTCCTAAGGTGACAGGTATTTGATGCCATTTCCCATCCCTCTCCTTTTAAAGTTTTTATGCATATAGAAAAGAAAAAAAGATGGTGGTGGTGGGGAATTATCATTCAAGTGAAAATCTGAGTAAGAAAATGCATTTGGCTCTAGCATACATGGAAAGTTTATTCTGGAGCCAGAAGGTGGTTACTCTGACCATAATTTTACACAGACAGTTACAAGCAGTTATCTTGGTTGGTTCATACCATTTTAATGTGAAGTGCTTTACTGTTGTACTTTTTAGTATTTTTCAATAAATAAAGCAGAATGACCTCCAATGGTACATGCTGCCAACTACTTTCCCAACCACTGCTCTTTACAGAGGATAATTTATAATGATCAAAGATAAACTAAAGTATTAGGCTTGAAGAAATATGACTTCAGGTTTAAAAGTTCATTTTATGAGGTAGATAATCTTTAGTATTTTTTCAGGCCTCGTAAATTTGATTGCTTTTTCCTTAGTTCTTTAATTGTTAGAAAGACAAAAGTTGAGAAATACAAGGTTTTTTTGTATTCCCAGGAGTTTCGAATCATTGCAGTGCACAGGCCAATCTCCATAGGTGGTGAATATGTATTACTGACCATTGCATTTGTACTGGGAAGGATCTATTTAACACTTTGACATAAAAAGTACATGGAAGTGTTGGAAGAAGTCCAGAGAAGGGCCACGAGGATGATCACGGGACTGGAGCACCTCCCATGTGAAGCTAAGCTGAGAAAGTTGGGGCTGTTCAGCCTGGAGAAGAGAAGGCTGCGTGGAGACCTCAGAGCAGCCTTCCAGTATCTGCAGGGGGCCTATAGGGATGCTGGGGAGGGACTCTTCATGAGGGACTGTAGTGAGAAGACAAGGGGTAATGGGTTCAAACTTAAACAGAGGAAGTTTAGATTGGATATGAGGAAGAAATTTTTTCCTATACGGGTGGTGAGGCACTGGAAGTAGGTTGCCCAGGGAAGCTTGTGAAGTGCTCCATCCCTGGCAGTGTTCAAGGACCAGGTTGGACAGGCCCTTGAGTGACATGGTTTAGTGGTAGGTGTCCCTGCCCCTGTGATGGGGGTTGGAACCAGATGATCTTAAGGTCCTTTCCAACCCTAACTATTCTATGATTCTATGATTCTATAAGAGATAATCCAAGCACAGCATAATAATAAATATTCCTCCCATCCTACGAAAAGGATCATAGCATCTACAATCTAACAGAGCATCTGCTCTGTTTGAAGCTTGTTGCTAAATACTAGCACAATGAGAATGATAAGATCAATTATTGCTTTTTTCAAAGGCAAGGCATATATTCAACTTGTGCCAGACACAAAACAAAGAGAACTCTCACGTGACAAGCAGGCAGGCAAGGGGCAAAAGCCAGTGCTTCATGTTCCGACAGGCAACTCCCCATCAACTTCCCATAACAGGTATCTGGGGATGAGGTGCGCCCATGCACACATGCTTGTGTTTGGTCTCAGTTCAGTGCTACAGAGTTATTCTGGCAGTATATGGAAAGGCAAAATATACATCTCTGCATGTAACTGGTGGAGATTTTGTCTAGTGCTGTGATGAATCACTTAAACACATTCTTGTGTGTGACATCTTTCTTTAAAAAATATAGATTCAAAATACAAAACTTTGAACTGCTCCATCTTTGTGTTTTAATTAACTATTCATAAATTTTACATGTATTACAAGACATCTTCCTATCCTCCTCTAGAGTGTCCTCATATGTTTTTAATGTCCTCTTAACTGATGCATTAGTACAAGGAGGGCACGAAGAGTTCAGCGTTATTTTTCTGGTTAAGTAAAAGATGCAGAAAAAAAAGAAAAGCTCAGATATTTCAGATTTTCAGCCCTGTCTGTATCATATTTAACCCTGAAATGCAAGGTAAAACATATAAGACTCATATTACAATAGAATTGAAATTCAGGGCTCAAGAAGCACAGCAGCAGGACAACTGGATGCTAAGGAACTTCCATACCTTCTAGGCACTCCAAAATAAAAACTACAAATATAAAATACACTTTTTATCACCAGCAGAACCTAAACCATGCTACAAGGAAAAATACTCCAGCAATTCTGTGCATATCATGATCATTTTGTGGTGATATAACAAGTTACCTCATAGTTAGGAACTGAAAACTGAGATGGAACAAAGATGATAAAAACAAACCACCATTTCACTCTTTACGTGTTAGGAATAGAACTGAAATCTTGAAAAAAATATCACTGGAAGGTGAATGCAGCCTCACTGCAATCTCTTCAGACTGAGAGTTGAAAGGATGGGCTCACAGGAGATGTATTACTCATAAGTTTTAACAGACCAGATTTGCTGATTTTTGTGCAACCCTCTGATGTGCATGAGATGACAGAATGAGTCTATCACCCATCCCTGCATGTCTGCAAGTGCAGGGAGAGGCGTGATGGTGGGATTACTTCTGGGGAAGAGCTTATCTTCTGTACACAGGGAATAAACTTCTAAACGCTCCAATATGATGCATATTTTCTGTCACCATTGCAGCACAAGACTTCTAATCACTCACGTGTTTTGTGCAGTCAGTGTCTTTGAAATCTGTCAGTCAAGTGGCAGCTCCAGTTTCAGTATTATTCGGCTCATTAGTGACCAAGTAGCTGTGAAGCAGTGGCTACACCCTGCAAACAGAAAACATCAGTGTCCTCTGAGGCTGTCTGCTTTTAAGGATTTTACCTGAAATTGAATCCAAGACTCACCCCTATTGGACATCAGGAGTCTGTTACTGTACTACAAGATATGACCCAGAAGATGACTTTCTTTCTCCACACACTGGGAGGGCAATAACTTAAAATTTCTCATATTTGTAACTGGCTACAAAAAGAAAAGAAAAATGGACATTTCTCTGATTTCCACAATATAGTTCTAGATGAACCCAACATGATGCCATTTAATGTTCACAACTTTATATTAAGGACTGCACTATGTCAGTGGAGCTTCCCACTGTTGTTATTCCCACCTTCATTTTAGGCAGCTGTGGGGAACGTTGAATTGTTCGAATACCATGCAAAGTGAAAGTAGCATCTTCACTTCCCTAAGGGAGGGAGGGATATGCACACGTGTTCCTGTGCACAAGAGCAAGGGAGGGCAGGAGGGTGGAGGTGAAAGAAAGGGAGTGAAGATACAAGGTTATTTAGATCAACAATTAGTGACAAGCACTCTTGTGGTACCTGTGACAACCAAGATGGATCAGGTATTTCAGAGCTCAGAAATGCAAGGCATTTGGCAACCTCTGATCTCTTAATTCAATTGATTTTTTTTCCAAGGGTTTTTCATACTGATGGCTTTTTCTGAACTTAATTAGATGGTAGGAATAAGAAAGAGGACACTGGAGAACTTTAGTAAAAGGAATTGAATTGTTTCTTCATCTTCACAACCTGCGATTTATGAGGGAATTGCACTGGCTTTGTAGCAATGTAAAATAAATAGACATTAGATGATGACAGGGAAAAGAGAATTGCTGCCAAAGCTAAAAAGAGCTTGGCAAAAGAAGAAAGAACTACTACATAGTCAGTCATTCTTTACTGTACAAACCTTTTCATAAGGCACAGGAAAGAGATATACAGAAATACTGGACCTTTGCTAAAAGATGAAATGGATTTTCTGTAGCTTATATTTTTCACCAGCAAGGGCTAAGATGCATCACAGTTGCTACAGAATCTTATTGTTCTCTTTCAGCATTCAGAAAACCAATTTCAGTTCACAAGGAGCATCTGAAGCCTGAACTTCTAACATCAGAAATAAATAACTGCAACAAGAGGTCAGGAAGAGAACAAAGTTGTTACGAGCATAAATGTGTTTCTGTCAAACTCCATTCTTGTGTATTTCCTTTTTAACTGTGTCTTTCTGAACTAGGCAGAGTGATTTTTCATACAGTGAACTTCTAGTAAAATTGTGTTTCCATAGTGCTTGACAACACTAAAATATATTCACATCCATGCAAATTATCAATATTTGAACTGTAAGAAAAACTGGAGATGGAAGAAGATCCTTTCCTCATGGGCTAAGATATTGCCAAATCTCTTTTATCTTTTCATCATCCAGATGGAATCTAGGAACTACCCTTGTCCTGGGTTCAGCAGTAGCAGTCATTTTTCTCCTTCTTATATACTTATTAGCTAAACAAGTATTACTACCCTATATACTTATTATCTAAATCACTGAATCACTAGAAACACCTTCATTCAACCTTATACTTACTTCTGCTGGCTTAAATCATAAGACAAGAAGTCCAATGGCACAACATGTCACAAGAAAGACAGCTGAAATGTAGCTTGTCCTTGCTTTTACAGGGGCTGAGTCTTGTCAGAAAGCAGGTGTTGCATTGGACCACAGCAAGCTGTCTGGTGATCTGTGCTCCACACTTTCACCATGACTCCTTCAGGGCATTGAGTAAGGTGAAAAATTTCTTTGCATTACACCAGAATGACTTTCAATTTGGTGCATTTATCACTTTGAATCTGTCCCCTACACCAGTCAATTCCAAACAAAATTTTAAGAGCAATAGAAGACAACTGAATGCCAAGAGTTTTTGTGAAAACTGGGAGTTTAGTAGAGAAGGGACCTAGTTTGTACACTGTTGGAGAGATGATCATACCAAATTCTGGTGCTGGATTTTCTGCCCAGGCAAAGCCAGAAGGTAGTCACTGCATATGTATTTCAGGACTAACTAGAGCATAGTTGTCTTGTGGTTACAGAGGTATTGAAGGCATTCAGAACAGAGCTTGGATTACTGGAAAAGGAAACTAAAGAAAAAAAAGGAAAACTAAAAAATGAAACTAAAGAAAAAAAGCTCCACAAAATTTTTCATTCTCTTTGTCTTTTCCCACTATCACTTGGGGAAATAATTTGAGGAAGTAATGTTTCATTCATTGCCAACACCGTTGTTGCATTTGAACATCATAACTCAAAGACATGAAGTAAGGCTTAAAGCAGAGAAAAGAGAAATTGCATTTTCTGAGGAGGCAAATTGCAAGTGCAAAAAAAGAATGTGGCACTACAGAGTGTGGGAACACAAATCATTATATAAACTATGTGGGTAAAATCTGGGTCTACTGAAGTCAAATAGATTTTGCCATGAACTACAGTGGATTCAGGATTTTGTCTGATGCAAAGCTGGCAAAGCCGAAAAATATCTCAATGAATAAAAAGTGCATATTTTTGTAGATGAACCAAATTCTTTTAAATTATTGGACACAACCTATGTAACCATTTTAGGATTCCTTCTGATTGTCTTTTCTTAAGAACTATCTGCTTCACTGCATTGTTCATGTTTAAAAAGAAAAAAGATCTTCCTGAAAATGATAAAAGCTTCTCTCCCATAAGAGCAGGGGATTATATATGGCATGGGTTTGGAAACAAGAACAAATGCCTGGAGTAGAGTCCAACAGCTATTAATATAGAGGAGCTATTAAAGAGTTTCTGCTGGTATTATATTGCAAGCTGTCATTTCCAGTAGTACTGAAGGTATCTATTGATGTAATGGTCTCAGGAGACAGGAGGACTTAAGGAGTTTTTTGAGACATGAGGGTATTGCCCTGACCTAGTCACAGCAGTTGAATTGTTGGGAATGTTGATTCATGATTTTACAAAGAGCTCACTATTCTTATTCTCCAGAGTGATTATACACCTGACAAATGGTAAAAGCAACATTACTGGACCTCAGAGGGTTATTTTACTTTTAATGCATGCCATTATTAAGCCTGATAGCCTCTCTTATTGCTGTTTTGATAGCTGCCTGCTGTTTAAATGAAAGCACCACATTTCCTGACAGCTCATGCACAGGTGGCCCCAGTCTCATTCTAAACAAGTTGAGGAGAAATCAATCTTGGTGAGGAGGGGGTAGGAGAGAGGTGTCAGTGCATATCATCCCAAGTTTGAGCAGAGAATTTCACCTTGTCACAGAGAGAACAAGGGAAAGGGGCCCAGGAAGAGGATGCTAACAGGCACCTCCAACCCCACCTCACTGGCTTATTTGGTCTGGGACCATCTCTGCTGAGCCTTATGATGGCAAGACAATGTCTTGTAGTCCTTCCATGTAAAGGCTGTGGTATCTTTTACCTGCAGGGATTTAAGGTGAAAAGCACTGACATCATTATTCATGCTGCTCTTATGCAGCCACAGCCATAAAAAATGGATGCAACTATTGCCATAGCTGAGTTATTCTTCCCAGCTATGTCAGGAAAGCCTGCTTTATGTATCTATGTCAGTGTAAAAATAATACAAATGCTAACCACAAGTGACCAATAGTAGGGGACAGGCTCTGTACACATGTATGTTTCATTGCAATCTTAATGAAGGTTTGACAATGAAACAGAAGAATTGTCCCTTGATATGTAAATATGTACGTACAGGGGTTTAAATGTTTGGTTTGAATTTCCAAGTCACTTTGGGTTTCACTAAAGAACCACAAAGCAAGCTTTGACCTCCCAGAGGACTCTTGTGGGTTGGATACTCTTTTCTATGAGAGTTATGAGTCTTTGGCTGGGAGACTTAACAGGAACCACTTCCTGTTAAAGATGCTCTGCCACTCAGGAGTGCCATCACCACCACTGTGCCCTCCAGCAGCTGTGCTGCTGAAGTACGAGCTCTCCATTAATAGGTAGTTAGACCCAGCCAAATACTCAACAGTTGAAGAGGAGCCCACAGACAGCAATGTGAGCTCCAGAGAGGAAAGACACCATTCTGTTGCAGTCCTCTCTTCTGGGAAACATTTACCATTTCTAGTTTTAGAAATTGTCCTTTCCATATGCAGAGTATCTGAATCACACTTCAGTGGTACCAAGGACTCTCTGCTGACTCTTTAGGAAGCTTGGACACCCATCTCTTTGAAATGCTGTGCTGCTGCAGCTGATTGTTTTTAGCATTCTGTCATATAAGCTAATAACATCACAGTGGGCAGATTGACTCAGATGACCCTAAACCAAATATTGTGTGTGGATTAGAGAGCACCCGAGTCCTCTCTTGACACTTGTGGATTTATGGCCCTGTAAACCTGACTCTGGGCTATTGGTCCCATGAGGAGAACTGTGGTGCTATCCCCCATAAATGCAACTACTCTCTAGTGTTTCTTGCCTCATTAATCCCTGTTTCCTCAAAACTGTGGGAAGCAACTGAGCAGTACGGATCCACTGGGAAAAAAGTAAGGCTCTTCTCCAGGCATTTGTTTAGCATCTCCTTAGTACTGTCCCACAACAAACACAGTTCTGACCTTTCCTTACCAATATTGCTTTTACAGAACAGAATCTTTCCAAGCCTCTTACAGCAGCCTCTACACACCAGTGAAGTTCAACTCTAATTACGGTTTGGGATTATATTAGTTAATTAGCTGCTACAGCTTTCTGCATTTCTGGCTTGACTGAGAGCAAAAGTTGCAAAGACCACAGGAAAGACAGTTGGTCCTCAGAGAATTTTTGGCCCTAGAGAGAAAGAGTAAGTACTAGAAAGCTTGTGAGTAAACCTGGGGAGGAAGTTTGTTATTGACCTTTTGTAACGAGTCTGTCTATAAATTTTAACCTTATTTAGGATGGTTACAAATCTTGAGAGACTTCCTTGAATTCACACACTGAAATTCAGTTTAAGGTTTTGTAAAAAGGAGAAATGTTTTGCCTGCAGTATTTGGTAGGTGTCAGGACTATGATGCTGTGTAACCTGCTTGGCTCTTCCAGACTCCACTCATAAGAAGGTGGTAATATACTGACGGGTTACCTAAAACCTTGTTAGCAAAAAGTGTGAGTTCACTCTTAAAAAGGAGAAGTAAAGTATCGTTTATAAAAAAATTTTTTGCATTGCTGTAATTCTGCTCCCAGTGAAGCTAGAGATAAAATTGTTAATGATTTCAAAGTGTGCAAAATGAGAGTGTCACTTAACACCTTTGATAATCCTACCCCAAGCATACTCCTCCTGGGTAACAGTCTTACAGTCATGAGCTTCACTTTGAAAACATCATCAGCAATACAGATGAAAGAGGCTTTTTACTCTTTCCTTTCCAAGAATTTGTATGTTTCCCTTACTGTGGTAGCTCAGTGATCACAGTCATTTATCTTTTAGAAATGAAGATCAGAGACAAAAGCAGGTTAAGGGTCTGATTTTTCAGAAGTGTTGTACACATGAAAGTCACCTCTGATTTCAGAAGAATGTCTTTCAGTGTATTTTTCAGGCTTTAAATTATTACTGAAGGCCGTGTAGAGCAAAGAGAAGAACTCAGGCACAGTGTCCCCTCAGCCTCAGCCCTAAGCTCATGGTCCCAATGGATCTTGCCTGATGTACTGGAGGAGATTTGGGATTGCTGACAAGGCTTCTATGACTCCCAGTGCAGTGGTCTGCATTACCTTAACACTTGCACCCCTCCGCTGAAGTCAGGACCCACCACAACAGACATAAGGAAGAATGACAGCTCCTGCTCCAAGAGCTTGCATTTTAACCAGCCAAGACCAACAAGTAGAAAGAAGGTACCTTGTTCTCTTGTAAGACACACAGGCACTTCAACAATGACTCCCTATAACTCCTCTCCAAAGTGCTTATGTTTCCTCTGCCAAGATGAGAGGACCTTCAGGCTGCAGGAGGATCTCTTGTGAGTTTCCCTTTCAGTATTTGGCCTTCTGCAGGAGCCTTACTGTCTTTTGTTTATTTTGAAACCAGGCTAGGGACAAATTCTGATCTATCTGACAGTGAAGTAAATCAGGAGAGGCCACAAGGAAGAGAGGAAGTGCTTTAATGGAGAAGCACCAGAAATGTGCTCAAAATTTGATTCACACTAGCCATGGAGAAGTCATGGATCTTTCTGTGAGGTCCAAAGGAAGATTCTGAATGGAAATGGGTTTTCTCAATGCTTTCACCCTTCCAGAGAAAGTTTAGTGAAGAATATACAGAGCCAGCTACCTGAGAGTGCATGTTGCAATAGGTTAGCCTGGAAAAACTTTGCTAGACTCTAAGGGACTCCTATACTGGTGTCGTCTGGTTAGTGGGTAGGGAATTCCATCTCACATATAGCCTCTTTGGCTACACCCCATTCTAGAAACCAAACAGGGTTGGTTTGTATCAAACAGTACACATAGACGTGAGTACTGTTGCACAGTCATTTCTGCTGATTCACTGCTAGCATACTACACAACACAGGAAACCATAGAGTAAATACACTCCTACATCTGTATTGTTAGGCTGTCCTGTGACAGCTAGCATTCCTGGGCACTGTTCAAGGGAGAGCACAAGGCAGAGTCTGTTCCCAAAAGTCAGGATAGATGATCCCATTATGTTGAGGAGAGGTAAAGAGAGTTTAGCCATATGGATCCAAGCCAGTTCCTTTGCTCTTATTCACCCTGCATTGTACTATGTGGTAGGTGTTTCTAACACCCATAAGAAAATTTCACAGGTGTAACAGCCTGGATGGTGTGAGGTTGTGATCCATACCAACTCTGTCATTAGGTCATTACATTTGTGCTTAATAAACACGGCCTTTTATATTTTAAATAGGGTCACTTTTGTTTTACAGAAAATGTTCTCCTTGGCTGCATGTAAACCTCATTACTAAGAGTTATGCTTCCCTTTTTTTTTAAGTATGCAGCTGTTTTGATTGTTGTTAGGGCCTGCATTTGGGGATTATCACTTTTATTTTTGATTAAAATATCTACATGGTAATGTAATTGAAACAATTTTTCCAAAGTAAATGCATTGGTTGTGGTTTTCATTATCAGGATAATCTTCCTCTCTCCCTCACACCCAAAGCAGTGAAATCCTCCCCTCTCCAGCAATATAAAACCGCATCAATGTGCACAGCGGATTCTAAACAGTTTACTGCTCACTACCCATTAAACTATTTCACAAACAACAATGAAACAGGAAATAACAAAACATGCTCTTTGAATTAATACTTGGGCTAAAATACTCCACGTTTCTCTGCAGTTCATAAACCGCTCCAGCTGTGTGTTCACAGTTTATGACATTTCAAGAACCATGCTCCTCAGCAAAATTAAAACCTTCTCCACAGCTGGGGACCTGCTGCAGCCCCACGGGTTCTACTGTGCAGTGGAGGAGACAGAGGTGCACCACGTTACTGAAGGATGCTATAAATTTCTATATTGCTATATATAGGTAGCTCCCAGGCTGCTGAAGTGAAGCCCTCCCAGCACAGGAGACATGTGGAACATGTATTTTCTCTCTGATGTAATATAAATAAAGGAGGAGCTGATGATAGCGATGCTATGAAGATGAACCTCGCGGTGTCCTGAGGCAGCTTCTAGTCCCGGAACAGCGGAGGAGTACTGCCACCTCTTGGCTAGATACTAAAATGATGGTGTCAACATCATTCAGGTCGCAAACGTCTCCGACTGTTGTCTCCTGACCGGTATCAGTAGATTAATGGGGGGGAAAAATGTCTGGTTTGTTCCATACTTACACTGCTAAATACTACTTGCACATGTGAGCACTTATTAGCGCTTACCGGTTTGGTTTCCCATCTACTATGTCTGAGGCACTATCCTAACAAGGGTGCCAGAAGAACACTTTAAGAGTCATTATCTCACATCAAGACCAAGCAGCAAACTCGGCTGATGTAAAGCAATCCCTCCAGCTTTTCAGTGCTGGGCTTCTCCCAAGGCAATGACATTTGTGTGAGATTTATGTTATTTTGTTATACGGTGATGGAGTTCTTCCAAAGGAATAAATTACGTATCAGTGCTGCACTGACGCTAGGCAGGTAATGATAGTCTCAGAAGGGACTCAACAACATCTTGCAAACATCTGTGGTCATTTGTCTGAGTGCCAGTTAATCTGTGGTGGTCTGGTAGATGAGGAGGGCTGTATCTTAGGTTCTGGAAGTTAAGAAACTTTTAAGAAAAGAAGGGATGGTTCCAGACACTGGCTGAAGAACTCTTCAGGTTCTTCATGGAAAACAAAAAACTGCATGGTGCTTCATGCTGCTCTGCAAGCCACCAGCTATCCAGCTGTAATTGCTTTCAGTGACTGCGGGGAAGATGATAGGGCAAGAGCCTAGTGGTACAGGCTCATTCTTTTCTGCCATGGATGCAGAGGACATCTTCGAGTCTTGTTTTGTGTATGTGCTTCATCAACCCTTGGTAACAAAAATGTGATCACCTCCTTGAGAATTCTGGAGAAGGACAGCCAAAAGAGTTGTAGCTACTGCCAAGTTAGTCAGCTCCTACACCCAGACAGATCCGCACGTGGGGTCCCTAACATACACAGGTCCTTCTGCTTAAAATCTGCTGGTTGGTTTGTACCCAGTAGGAGAATGCCATCATTGCTTACTTAATCTGGAGAGCAAGAATGGACTGAATGTGATCTAAACTACATACCTGGAGCCACTTAGGGCTATATGCAGCATGGAATATATATGTGAATTTGCAGTTTGTGTAAGCATGCACCTGCACAGATAAACGTGCTGAAGAACACGACTTTGCACTGACACCTGGACTGGTTCAGCAGGTCTCATAGCCATGCCATGGGATCTTTAAACCATGCTTTAAAATACAAATTGTTGTTTATTATCTGTACTCTTCAACAACTACTTCAGAATTATTTCTAGATTTATTGGGAGATACCAGCTGAATTCAGGTCCTAGGACAATCACTGTGATCTTTCTCTCATATTTCAACATAAAACTTGCTCAACTTACGAGTCTACCGCAAGGAGACAAAAGCTTTTAGTCACTCTGTGTGTTGGCCTAAGTTTATCAATAACTCAAAACACCTTCCTGAAGTAAGCTGGCAAATGGAATTAGAGTTGTTTGGGCTTTTTTTAAATAAGAGAACTAATATTACTGTTTAAATGCAAGCTATAGTGTAAAGGTTTAAACACTTTCTTACTATCATTTTGGTTTTAATTTTACTGATAATTGGCAAAACCTTCATGATTTTAATTTTGCAGGAGGACTGCAAGAGTTGCTTGGCTCTTTCCCTCCCTATGGTTACAGTCTTATAAAAAGCTGATCCCTGTGACTGTAAATGAGGGAAAAAAAGAATGTGTTGGGAAACGCAGTAATAGTTTGTCAGAAAAAGCAAGCAAACTGTATCCGGAAAGCCCACATGTATCCACGTTACAAAAGTGCCTTGCAAATTTAACTTTTCAAGATGAGAAGTACTTACCAGACTGGAAATTAAAATTAAAGTGCTGAATGTCCACAGCTTTACACTCCACAATGAAGCAGGAAAGTCTTTGCAATCCCTTGTTTCTCAGAAATCATCCTCTTTATTTCAGAAATGGTTTGTGGTAGCAAAACTTAACAGTAGATTTCCCTTTTTGTTTTATATGTTTGTATAAATAAAATTCGACCTTATAAAATATTTCTATATTCCAGTCCAACTTACAGAATAGTTATAGCATTAAAACCTAAACTTTTTTGCAAGAACAACTCTGCTACATCGTGGAATTGCTTGGCTTTGTGCGTGTTGCTGTGAAACATCCTCAGCCTGCGTAGATGCAGAACATGTTTAACCTATTTTTACAATATAAATACTTTGCAATAAAGAACAAGGCTGTGCTTTCATGTTTATGTGTCAGACATAGATCCGCTCTGTACCCTGCCAAGCTTTTGTAACATTTAAATATATATACATCTATATGTTTCAATAGCACTAATTGCCTGATGAAATATTCTTCCACTTCCTTATTCTCTCCCCTCAGGAGGCAGCTGTTTATAGCACGTACCATGGTGAGGGAAAGCACATGGTTCAGACTTAGGAATGGGGTGTAATCAAGGCAGCTATAAAAATAACCTCACTTTGTAAAGGTTTCTCAGGTTTAATTGAGCTCTTAACAGGCACAGTAAAGTGTAATGGTGATGAGATTGACAAAATTTAACTGCATCTTTCTGTATGAACTCCTGAACAAAGGTGCATTTTTTGTTCCAGGGCAGATATATTTTGACTCCTGTTTCACTCCATCTTTGAAATTATCAAACGAACTGGAAAAAGAGTTCCGAAAAACTGCAGTGCTCGGACTTTATCATTCAGTTCTCCAAAGAAAGGTTTGGTCTTCTTGTCTGCTCATATATATGCTTTCTCTTCCTGTTTTAATAATAAAGGCTTCATCAGTACTCTGGGTGATGAAAGTAACAAAAGTGATGGCCTCACTAACAAACATCAGAAGGATTCTGTCATAATTTCATTTCTATAGCATACTGCCTTAGTTTAAACAAAACTTGATTAACTTAAATATAACTTTCTGAAAGCTTTTAACTGCTTGATTAAGCGGTCACACCTCTGAAGCAGATACTCACTTACAGCTACCAGTATATACTATCGCACCCCTAGGTGAACCGCCTGAGTAACTTCTACTTCTTTCTCTATGCAAACGGAGCTCTTCTGTACAAGTACACTTACATACACACACCCCTATCTTCCTGCCTCTGGTTAAAAAAAGCAGAATAATTTTAATTTATAGATCTAATTTTCTAACACTTGGGGCCCTTGCGTCCTACTGAGGCTGAGCAGGAAACCCGCACGAAGAGGCTCTGTCGCCAGTGGCTCCTCCTGGCCCTGGTGCACTGCTGGGGGGAAGCCTGGGTGCAGCAGGGCATGCAGTAGCATTTTCCCCACTCAGTGGACCCTCCCCCCAGTCAAATATCTGCAGCCTGTGCATGAAGGAGGAGAAAAATACACTGAAAAGATAATTGCATTATTCCTTGCAGAGTCACAGGCTGCGCTGTTAATGTTCAGACATCACTTGCTGTGAGCCTCCTTAAGCATTTTTTCATATTAGTAGCACCATAGAAGGCAGTGTTGTCGAAAAACATTTATGGAAATTAGTAAAAGCCCTGTGGGGTCAGTATTCTTATTGTTGCTTCTGAACTAAAGGTGAGGGAATTAGCACAGCGAGGCTAATAGGGGAAGACTTGCCATTCAGAGCCAAGTCATCTGTTGTTTTAATCCACTTCTAACTTTCCATTGTCTAGTGACATTAGGTAATTGCCTTTCTAGATTCCCTTGGTGAAATAACATTAATTGTCCAACCCGCCATCAGTATGTGCTGGTACTTCCCTGGCAGAGCAGGTTGGCCACTTTCTGCTTCCTCCACGAACAGAAGAAAAACTGATTGTCCCCTCCCTCTCTGCTGATTTAGTCTCTTCCTCTGCCTTCATCCCTGAAATACCTGAGGTAGAAGGCTTGTTCTACAGAGTGCTAAAAATGTATGTCATGTCCTAAGTTGTTCTGGCCAAGCTTAGGTCAACACCCAAGCTAGAAATTATAAAAGCAAAGGAAATGCTACAGGAGATACTGTTGATTGCAAAAAATATTGGGGGGGGGGGGGGTCTGGGGGTGTTTGCATAGAGAAGCAACGCTGTTTTGGCTGCAACTAGTAGTCTAACTATGGGGAGCAGAATGTTCCTGCTGGTTTCAATACTACCATTTCCTTAATTCTTGCCAGGATACCTGAAACTGGGATAAGTACCTCTTCTTGCTGCTGTAAACCGGTGAAACATAAGACACAAGACTGGACCTCCTGAATCGTCAACTCCAGTGTCTTGCTGACGCAGACAACTGCACTGTACATTAACCCATACGTAAATATACTGGAAGGATGTTGTTCAGCAGAACTCCTTTAAAAAGCATACATGCAGCAAAAGAGAAATAAGTTAGCTGGTGAAAACAGCTCCCAGAAGGAGCTCCTGGCTTTTCTCAGGCATTCTGTGGGCTGCAGCCACCAAAATAAGACTATTTCATTTCAATTAATAAGTATAAAAGATGGACTATTTCCACTATTGCTGATTCTTTGATACCTTTCCATTTCAGTTAGAAAGTTTCTAGTGTTCTGAAATTCTGGGGGGAAAAAAATAGCAGAGAGGATGAAATCCTGCAGAATGGAAGAATGAAAAAATTCCCTTTGCATCTCACAAAAGTTCTCCACTGATAAAATCCTACCTTTTCTCCTTTTAAAATACTCATGTAAGAGGAAAAATTCATTACTGAAAAGCTATCCCACAGCTGTAAGTATCAGACTGGCACAGCTTTATAGGCAGAGTGTAGCATTTTTATTGTGTTTATTTATTTTACTGATAATAAAGGCAAAGTTTTATATGATGCAATTTGGATCACTGTGATATACAGTCGTAAACAGTTGATGCTGTTAAAAACAGTGTTTTCCATCACCTGCAAAAGTCAATTTCATTTCTGAAACTATAGTTTGACTCTATCAGTGACATATTTTCTACGGTCTTTGTGTTATTTCTGCCTCATCTTCTGTTTTCAGCTTCTTAATTAAAGTGGAATTGAATGCACTTGTTTTAAAAGGGAACATAGTGGAAACAATGAATGAAGAGGAGCTGCAAGAATCGCCACTCTCTGAAACCACTTGGTTTGGCTGTCAAAGAGGACTTTCCAAAAGCTAAATTAGAAGGGCAAAACAAAGGAGCATTCTATGTTGAGACTGCACAAGGTAGCATGAACCCTGGGGTCTAGGCAGATTAATTTCAGTGTGAATTTATAATGCTTGCTTTAAGGATATACTTTTGCTGTATTGATAACAGTGAAATTAAAGAATCACTGTAGATTGATTTAAAAATGAAGTAAAAATGAAACCTTGCAGGAGAAGCTGAAACTTCAGAGAAAAAAGTCTTTCTTTCAAGGGACAGTTCCAGGGCTCTTTTCCCTTTCTTGCATATCAGTTGGTATCTTGAATAAGCAGTTGTCTTGCTGCTTTCAGGAGCTTTGATACTTGGCCAATACTTGAGCACAGAGTAATGAAAACAAGAACTCTAAAATCCTGAGTCGTACTTTTTCACAAATGCCTTTGAAATGTCTGAGGGCAGAATTTCTCCTTTGAGGTTCATCTACTTTAAATGTTTGTGTTCAGCTGAACATAATTTGACTGAGTGATATTGTCTGATGCACTCTGAGGTTTAAAATAAGGGTGATATATCAGTGTGCATTGCATAAAGTTCCTCTCACTGTATCTATCCCATCTGAATATTAGTGAAGCATAGATGGAGTGATCAGAAATATCATGATGGATGTTGGCTTTCTCTGTTAAGGCTGATGCAGCAGAGGGCAAACTTTTTTTTGTGCTTATATATATTTACATGCTTCTGAATGACTGGAAGATGACGAGAATACCTAAGGTACTAATGTTCTGAGATGAAGAGCAGCCAATATTCAGTCTTGTCCCAAAAACAGATTTAAAGAGAGATAAGATTCAGGAGAACTAGATATATGTAAGGTCCCTTCCAACCCTAACTATTCTATGATTCTTTGTTGGACTAGTATTATCTTTCTATATTGTGTGAGAACTGGAGCCTGGGCCTATGATGCTGCACCCTGAATACAAGGACCATTTTTGCTCTTAGTCAGCATCATGTCTAAGTAGAGTGAGAGTACTATGAGATATAGGTGCATATTGTAGTAAGAGTAATCTTATCTAGTAGGAAGAATGCAAAAAGACCACTTGAACTCTCCCTGTTTCCCCAGGATGGGATGGCAGGAATTTGCAGGAGGCTGCTATGGTTTAGATTTGACTGTAAAGGACACAGGAAATATTTATTTAGAATTAGAATTGGCACCTGCTCCTTCGGTGGTGTGGTAAGAACTGCTGAAAGGTGCCATTAAGGAAATGAGTAGGTGGAGGCCTGGGAGGTGACTGGAAGGTCTGACAGCCGGTAAGAGGCTCTTTGCTAAGGGCCTGTTTGTGTCTGTGGGGGCACAAACATGGAAAAGTGACTGAGGATATTGTGTTTATATTAGGCCTTCAATGGATTCCAGCAAAATATTAACTTTAAGGGCAAGCTGACAGCCCTTATGGAGATCTCCTAGCACAACCGTATTCAGTTCATCTGCTTTCTCACTCAGAGAAGTGGC
This sequence comes from Myiopsitta monachus, assembly GCA_017639245.1. Classification (NCBI taxonomy): domain Eukaryota; kingdom Metazoa; phylum Chordata; class Aves; order Psittaciformes; family Psittacidae; genus Myiopsitta; species Myiopsitta monachus. The sequence goes on from CM029925.1 coordinate 55,765,095, forward strand.
TGTCAAGGTAATTTATGACTCCCCTAGATCTAGTACTTATGACGCAGTGATTCCGTCCTGGTGATGAAGGCATGATGGACTGTTCCACCAGCTTATACTTGTCAGCTTTTACAGAAGTGTCTCTGCCTCTCCAGCAGGAGCTTTTGTTACACTGACAAGGGAGCTGCTGCTGAGAAGTCCTGCACCAGAGAACTTCTTATTTAGGGTAAAGTTCCTTTGCAATAGTCCAGTAAAGAAAGGGAAAATTTAGACATCTGGTGCTCAGTATCTATGGTACAAGTCCTGTCTTTCAATATCTGCTCATACTCTTTTCTTTTTAGTGTGATTCATCTTTTCTAATTTTAGTAGTCTACAGTGTAGGTGTTTACATCTGGGCTAGGCAGTTAATCCCCTTTAGAGTCATTTGAGACCCAGTTTATCAGTGGCAGTCTGGGGCATGTTTCATCTGATTTCAGACTCTGCTGACTGCTGAAGATATCTCTATTGACTGTGAAAGGAGTTTCAGTGACAAGCTGTGATACAAACACTTAATTTGTAGATCCCTAAAATTAGAGATGAAGCCAAATCTCTGACCACACATTCAAATTTTGAAAATGGATAGTCCCAGAGGACATACCAGACCCTTATAAGACAGTAGAAAGGAATCAGTACCTGCATTCACGGGTGGATTTCCAAATATTAGCTTCTCCAGCTTACTTAGCCATTTTACTAGAATATTTGGCTTAGATTTGTAGATGTAACTTCCCTGGACCCATATTTCCTTTCATACTGACAACTATCCATGGACAAGGCAAGGTCAGTACCTTGGGCTTTGCAGGACTACATTTCCTCATTAATTTCTCCAATGCATCTGAAAGGGAGTGATCCAGTCTAGAAAAAAGGCTCATACAATTTATTCTTTCCATAATCAAGTGAGAAGCGAAGACTAAATTATGTCTCTCAAAAGCAATGTTGAGCCTGTGCCCTAGGTAGAACATCTATGTGCTGGCCATCCTTTGAAGAAGGACATGAAGTACTCACAACCATTATGGGTTTCTTTTAAGGGAGTGTGGGTTCTGTAAACAAGGCACAGCAATGTTTTCTTCTGGCAATCCACACATTTTGCAATAGCTTTCAGAGGCTGTACCAGGAGACAAACAAATAGCCAAGTAGCCAGAAGAGAAACCAAGCCCTCTCCAAACGAAGGGAGCTCTTTCCTAACCACAAGCAGTGAGTGGTGTGTACTACTTTCCCCCACGTGGCAGTGACATGCTGGTAGGTGAGATAGGCTCACTGAGGGAGAAATTCAAGTGGAACTTCTTACAAAGCAGCTCTGCTGTACAGCTCTACAAATAAAGCATTTGTTCTGAGGAGACTCACTATCTCACTTGTTCTTGTGAGCTGTTATTCCAAGAGCATAAACACAAGCCATGCCTTATGGAATTAGTCCTGATGTGGCCCAGTAAGCTGCACTGCTAATGCCTCTTCATAAGGCATGTCTTATCCCATGTATTACTTCTACTGCCTTTGCCTCAACTCTCTGTGTCCATCTGGAAATGCTGAGACCAGAACTGTGCCCTCCACTGTAGATGCCAGTGGACAAAGCTGCCAGAATATCCTAGAAAGTACTGCTGGAAGAATGACCAGAGAAGAGAGATGTGTTGCAAGCAGCCATGGGTAACAACCCTAATTTGAACATTTTTGTGTGATTTTGTTGCCAACTTCTCTTTAAGCAACGAGCTACTCACTCAACCAAACCTTGTGGTTGAGGCTATGGACTTCTAGCTCTGACCATACCAGTGGAAGAGGTTACTGTTTCTGCCTGCTGGAGGTTGCTGTTCCCCCAGCTCACAGCTGAATTGCTCCTGTGAGTACACCCTACCCTGGTAATTTTCACAATGTGCTGGATGGGCAACATCTGGTTATTTAAATATGGTTTTGAGCTCCTGTCATGTCAAAACTGTACCCAAGCTGAAGGTTGTTGCACCTTCAGTTGTGCTGGCACAAGTATGACCACATTTACACTCTAGGATTAGCTTAAAAATGGCTTGCTGGATGGCAGGAAAACAACAGTATAGGCAAAGAGCAAGAGATATGGAATTTATCTGTTACAGTAGTTAATTTTTGCCAACAGAAATCAGACTGAGACTAAGAAATCTAATTCTGTTGTATAGAATAAGCTGCCATGAAGAAGACAAGAAAAGCCTATGTGTCCACTGAGTCCTAAAATATACAACTCAACTTAAACAGAGAGCTGCAAATTCAGGACTTAAGAGTTGGATGTATTCTTCTTACAATGAAAGAAATGAATGGCATGTAGGAGGCTCTGTTTCTTAGCACTGATTTTCTGTGGTTATACCGCACAGAACCTGTCTCCAAACCCAGGCACCAGTTAGGTCTTGGTGGATGATATTCTCCCTGCTACTTGCAACAGGTTCCCACAAACAGTAGTGCACTTCAGCTTTGACAGAGCGTTTCATCAAACAGTGATCAGTGTTCTCAGTCAAAAAAGCATTTCCTTATACAACTATGTATATCAGGACCATCTGGAGACCCCCACCATAACAGAGCAATAAAATATACTTTCTATTGTGACATTATGCTTATTATAAGTTCAGTTCTTTCAGCAGACGTATAAACCAATAACTTTCCTTGTGTTAAATATTCCCCAAAGAAAAGTAAATTGACCTCTTCAGGGATTTTCTGAGGATCAGAAAAATGTCCTTTCAGTATCTGTTTTCCATTATTGTCATTACAGAGGGTGATGATAATCCTTTCAGCATTATTGCTTCGACATGTGCATGATTTATAGTCGGACATCTAAGTTCATTTGATGCTGCTGTTGAGAGCAGCGCATTGTATCAGAGATAAAAGAAACGAAACAGACATGTAATCTGATAACTAACTTGTGAGTGCAACAGAAATGTGGTCTTATTTAACATGATTATAAATGACTGCTTGAATTTCAAATCATCAGCGGAGTGTAAATGCTCTGAGATGAATATTATAAATAAACAATTTCACAAGAAGGTATTCAGATCAGCTGATTATATCCCAGTGAAAGGACAAAGAGTTTCTGCTGTGCACCCTGGCATTGGGTACTGCTGGAACTCCTTAGAGAGTCAAAATCCTCAAGATCAACAGAAAGTTCACATAAACAAACAGTAGTAAAGAGTCTATTAAAAGTATCTCTACCGAATTAAAAGCCCATTTGTTGTTTGGGGGGTTTAATAAATGAAGCCGTAATAAATTGTGTCTACACAGGTACTTGCACGTGGCAGCAGAATAAGTGAGGGAACAGTTTGTGTGCAGCAGATATTTGCAGTTCCCAGACAAGGGAAGGGTTACCCACAGCAACCTCTACTCAAAAACGTTTCAAGCTAGCACACAGTGGGATTTTCTTGATATGATGGCAACGAATTCCTAACAGCATCTTACCTGAAGCCCCCTGGTAAAACAGAAAAGCAGCACTCCATTTTCATATCAAGCATTTTGTTTTCAGAAAGAAGCATAGGCGAGTGTGTGGGCAGGAAGTCAGCGTATTCCTATGAAGCAGCAGACAAAAGCGTTCATGTCTCAGCTACTGGGCACCAGTTCCCACCACACCGGGTGGGTAACATGCAAAGTGCAGCCACTGGGACAAAAGCACATTTTTACTTCTGCTGCTCCTTCTCAGTGCAATAAATCTCAGCTAAGGGCTTGGTCAGTCTCAGGACTCTCAAGTCAGATATCCCAGTTCTTTAGGGAAATGTAACTGTGCAGGAGGCTTGTGTGGTCACATGCGCATGTCTACAACTAATCTAATGACCCTCAGCCCCTCTTGTTCACTGTGGTGAGAAGTAGGCACTTTCAGGGTCTCATACTTCTGGATGAGATTAGCTGTGTCCTAGAAGACACTACTTATCTCCAGTGGCTATGACAGTTGTATAAGGCAACTGTATGTGGGTGTCTGTGCTGGAGATGTCAAAAGGTAACTGAGATGAGATCCAGCGCTTGGCAAAAATCAGCCTTTATTTTGTAATGTCAGAGATGCTCTTTGTTTCCTACTTCTGTGTTGTATTAACAAAGTCAGTGGTGTGGAGATCTTTTTCTGTCTTTTAAGTGAAATGCTGGGATGCAAAGACAACGAAGGAGACTAGCCTATTTATGAATGTTTCATTAATATGTGCTGAATTCTGGTACAGATACCCTTGCTTAGTAAAAGTACCCTTTCTTAGTTAAGAAGAAGCTTTATCCAGTTTCATTCAATGCAAATTAAATTGCTAAATTGAAAGCAGTGCAGATTCTACCAAATATTAAAAATATGTGGACAGAATATAGCTTACTAGAATGACAAAGTTGATGATAGAAACCCAAAGAAAGACCTGCATCTCAGTGTTATGCTGTATTAGCTAATTGTTTTCTCTGAGATTTAATTTATTTTCATTTCTGGGTGCAACTGGACCATATCCTTCTAGGACAGCAATCATTATTGCTCCAAGGGCTGATCTGAGCCTTTGTGATAAATCTAGTCAAGTCACTAATTGTTGCTATGCTGGCTTAGCGCAGCTGGGAGGTAAAGGCTATAATCTACTGTTATCCAGGATTTGACTGAGAAATTACTAATGGAATTATTTCTATTACAAATTCTGATTTATTCAAAACAGAATTTTTAGAGATAGTTTTAACTGGATTATGAATAAAAATGGAAAACTTCTCCCTGAAGGAAAATTTTTTAAAAAGGAATCTTACCCAAACATTTCATTTTTGGTAAAACCATAATAACTTACTTCACTTACACAAAAGAGGTGTGTGACATGACATATCTCCATATTTTTAAACATCTGATTTAAAAATTGTTTCAAAGCACAAATGGAACTATTTTATTCTGAAAATATTATCTGTTAATATCGACACCAACAGAACCTTTTTTCTCTTTTCAGTGCTTGGGAATTAAACATATTTCAGCAAAACCAACCCATTTTGTCAAACAGTGCCAATGGGCAGTCTTACGGTCTGACAGCAGTACTTTGTCCAGGTCCCATTACAAACTTCTCTCCCATATTTCAATTTCCATGTGAAAAAATCTTGAAAAGAGTAACTAGGGAGGAACATAGTTGAATTTGTATTATTCCATCCTCTTTACCTCCCTGATGCATCACTGATACATTCTGTTAAAAGATGCACTTATCTTTGTGTCATGAGATGAAAAGATATCTAAATCATCAGCTGTGATGTTTGTTTAGTTTAACTAAGAGTGTGATTTAATCGTTATGACTAATCTCTATATACAGATTTCTCTTTTTTTTAGATTGTGAACTGTGTTTTTGAAATTAGCCTGAAAGTAGTTGCATATTTGACCCTCAGCAGCAACAACAAATGGTACACAGCAGCTCTGACTTGCTATCAGAGTAATAGATCATTTTAAAGAGCCTGGAAATGATTAAACATGGGTGCTGCTGCATGCAGTCTTTAATTGATTGATTTGAGTTTGCGGTCAGAAAATGACTGTCAGCTACAGCTTATCTATAATTATCAGTAATCAAAACCAGACTTTTCTCTCTTCCTAATGCTGTAATGCTCTTTCAGTGCTCGACATATGTGTGACTCAGGCATGCATCCGCAGTTGCCTGATAGTGTTAGCCTGAATAGCATTATGCTCCAGTACACGCTCAACAGAAAAAAGAAATACCTTTGTACCTCTCAAATAATCACTGTAAGTAAAGAACAGAGAATTTGGCAGGGAAAGGTCTGAGGTTTAGAATATTCTTTTCATGTTGTGCTGATGACAAGGGAACAGCAGGGAAAAATCACATTCTTTCTTTGCTCCCGCCTTTGTTTGTGTACTGGATGAAGAGCAACCAAAGTGCTCCTGGGGCAGGAGTGAATTTTATTCCATATCAGTTAATGGAAACATAAAAATCATCCCATTCTCTTGGGCATCCCTAATGGAGTAATTAGAAAGATATTTTCTTTTGAGAGAAGACTACTACCACTTGCTAGCAAAACAAAGCCTATTTTATTTGTTAAGGGAGAGCTGAATAGTATTTTATTTATTGTGCATAAAGACTTTCAACATCAGTCACTTTGGAATCTGCCATCTTTGTCCCTAGGACTCACTCTCTACAGTCTTTTGAGCAAGCATCCCATAGACATGCTTTATAAACAGGTAACATCTCCTATTAGCTAATGCTGGCAGAGCGATGTATGCCTGCCTGCTGCTCCACTCCAAAACACATGAATTATGGCCGGATTTCCTATCTTGCTATTTATATGCTAAAACTGCAGAGACTTGCACATTGGTCCCTGCCCATGGCAGGGGGATTGGAACTAGATGAACTTAAGGTCCTTTCCAATATAAACCAGTCTGTGATTCTGTGATACTTGTTTGACAGCAGGAAAGCCATTTCAGGGAAACGTACCAAAGCATTTGCTGTGGAAGACGTTATGCACTATGCTGGACAAGGGCCTGAACAAGCCAGAGCCGAAACACTGGGGTCAGACGGCTCTTACTGATCAGAGAGATTCACAATCCAGAGCATTATGCTGTAGCTCTGGGATTTCTACCAGCTCTCCTGCTCCTCCGCTAAATCAAAATCAAACAGAGGCAGCTTTTTGTGCTTCCTCTCTTCGCAGAGTGGGCAAGAATAATAGATAAAGCCTTAAAGCAGTCAATGTGTGCCTGCCTCCTTTTGTCTTCCTGTAAAACAGATTGTTAGTATCACTCTGATACCATGGTTTTTGTTTGGGTTTTTTTTCTTAGAAAATCCTTACAGCAGAAAATACTATGAAAAAAGTGGGGAAAGGCGCGTCTGTGCTTTGATACCTTGCAAAGGGGAGATCCCTGCTGTTCCGTCACTCCCCTCATTTATCAGGGAGGTGTTGCATTGCACTGGATAGAATTGCTACCCCAGAAAACGGTAAAATGTTGCAAGGGAAGTTGCCAATGTCAAAAATATTTTGGCCTCCATTGAATTTATCTCTGACAAGAACTTAAAGGAACTAGAGTTGACAGGATGATAAATTTCTACTGAAGCTTTGAGACTGGAAGTGCAAGTTGGCACACAGCAATCGCACTTAATCAGTTCAAGATGGACTTGGAAGGGGCACCCTGTCTTGGTCTTCCACTTCTTGCGCAGAAAGAGCATTTAACATCAAGTATAAATTTCACCTCTGAATACCCAGTAGCAAAACTGGAAGAAAAGGAACCCCTGGAGTGGCAGAGGAGTAGAATTAGTGACAATCCTGGTGGGAACCGGTGCAACTTTTCAGGACACAGCATATTTATGCCATTGGGTGTTAGTGTTGGAGTTGAATTTTGAATAGGTTAGCTTTTGCTACACCAGACCCAACTGGCCCACACATTATGTCCTTAGAAGCAATATTCTATGTGGAAGCTGCATGTGCACATACTGATGGACTTTGCTGCTACCCACCACCTGAACTAATGTGCACCAAAAGCAATGGAAATTCTCCTGTTGACTCCAACACTTGGAGCAGCTTTTAGGAGTTTACATAGGATAAGTGGCTATGCAGCTCCTCTGCTTGCTGAAGAGACACTAGAAAAAAAATGAAGGTTAATGGCTTCATAATTCACAATCAGAAAGTGATAATTGTGCTCATCTAATCTGCCACCCTGTACAACATAAACCACGGGATTTCTTTAACATCTTTGGTCTTGGACTCTCAATGAGCTGTTTACTTTAACTAAACTCACTGTCTATTTAAAGTCCCATTTCTGGTCTGTCATGCCTCATCCTCAAATTGATTGCTTCTCTGGAGCCTACAATCTCCTCAGGAACATTTTATAGCTTCCTTTTCCATAATGCTATTGACTAACTTTTGCCCAGAATTCCCAAGACCTCAGAAGACTTCTATATTACATTTTATTTTTGTGCCTTATTGCAGGCTGTTTTCTTATACTTCTGTGTATGAAGATGCAAGCTCCCACACAAAGAAACCCACAGACCACAGTAACCTCTTGGATGGGGGAAAAAAGTCTCCTGTTGTTATGTCCATTTTTGGGAAACGCGTATGAACTACTCATAATCTGAGTTCATCCAAAACTATTTTTGAAGTCTCACTGTCAGCATTCTTGTCTCAGCAATATTTCTGCTCTGCACTGAAAGTCACTAAACTAGAACATAAAGCTTTCAAAAAGAGGTATTAGAAATGTTTGTGTTGAGTTCAATGTACTTTTCAAACAGGAATAAAGCTGCTAGAGAGCTTATCTCCCATCCCAAGAAAAGAAGCCATGGATGCATTATATCCTTAATTTTCTTATCTGTCATTGTAAAGTGTGTTAAATGACAGGTTTGGGGCTTAAATTTTCTACATATCAATCTGCACATTTGATTCTTCTTTTAGTCATATGTCCATAAAATGCAGCATGACAGCACATTAGCTATTGAGGGCTAATAGCTGCTATTTTTACCTCTGAACAGTGTTGAGTAAACTTAGCCAAGACAACCAGAAGACAAAAGCATATGCTTGCCACCAACTTTATGCCTCTAAGAAAATGTCTTGTCCTGTGTGTGCCATGGACCCAAGAGTCTTGTTACTAATATGAGAAGGTCAGTTCTCTTCAGTGATCTGAATGGTGATTATCCAGCAATGTTTGTCATAACTTGTGTTTTCAAATCTCCTTCTATGCTGAAGAAAGCAACATTTTTATTTTTGATGTTTAAATTATTTAGTAAGCTGTTCACACCAGTTGGTTTACTGTTCTCTTTTAAGAAGCCAGAGGTTTACAGGTGAAGAACTCTCTAAATTTAAACTTTGCAATCACAAGTATAGGAAAATATGATGTGTTTTAAGAGTTACTGGAAATTCTAACAAAAAAACCAAACCTTTCATAGGTACTCCTCTCGAATCCTCTGCATATTTTAGTCAGTCAATGCTAACTGTTAACAATCATTAGCAAGCTGTTACAGTTGTTTTTCATGTAAGCCTGTATTACTTACATATGCAATTCTTGTAATTTTCTCCTTAAAACACAGAACAGTGATGGTCATATTCTTCAGCAGAAAGTTCCTAAATGCCAATTTGCAGATCTACTACAGTTACAAAGAGAAATTCTAGATACTGTAGACAAATCAGTTTTCTTAAGTAATAGTATTTGCTCACGTTATTTTAGCTTACTGTTCTCACTTGATGATAATGTGGGTATATAAACTGTAATGATTAGTAAAACCTCAATAAACTTCAGAGGTTTCTAAAAGAGGCCTCTTTATCCCAATTGCACATGCTTTTACATTAATTTCCTGCTACATTCTGATCAGGTACAGGCAGAAAAAAATTCAAGAATTAATACCTTTTCCTAAAATAAATCTTTGCTTCTAAATATCAAAGATTATTTTCCCATGAAATTGCAAACATTGTTTCACAAAGACCCTGGAAAAGGTAGAAGCAGAGGATACATGGACATTCCTGTGCATATCCTATAACCACATCAGTCCTTTACTGAAGAATGATCCCTAGGACAAAAAAATACGATATCACCTCTGTATAGGAGCAACATCAGAGGGAAACAACAAGAATGACAAAAATCTAAGCTTATAGGCAACACTTTACTGCTCATGGCATATAACATGCAATTCTAATAAAATCTAAGAAAATATTCTGGTAGCAATTCAAAAAAAACTAGGAAACATTACACTCTACCAGAATTCTGGTGTTATAAGATTTGTCTAGCTAGAAAAAGAAGCTATGGAAGATCACTTGCAACAGATTCAGCTAATTATACACGTTATCATTTTGGTACTGTGATGGTTTTAGCCCACTCTTGGAAAGGTGAATCTACACAGAAAATGAACCGATCCTGACAAACAATTTGATAAACCTACAGAATACATGAGTCTACTTCCTACCTTTTAAAAACCTTTCATTTAAAGTGCCATAAGATAGAGTCCAGAAATGAAAACAGAACATCAAGTGGAGTATAAGAGTGATATCTGGGACAATAGTCTCAGTACCTTAGTATATGTGCAATACGCACAGGACTACATTAAAATCCTCTACTCATCTTACTTTCTCCTATTTCAGTTAACTTAAGCTTCAAAGAATGATCTATTTGTGAGCAGCAGGAAAGAGGAGAGTCTATGCTCTGCCATGAAAGTTAATGCACTGGCTTGTTCAGAAATGAATGGGAATTGCTTTCAGAAAGCTTATCCATTAAATATATGTTATTCCTTCTGCAAGGACCTAGTGTAATTTATTATCCTCCAACACAATAAGATTCTCTTTTCACAAATGAGGATGAGACAAACTGGTTAACTGCTTGCTTATTCTAGCTGTACCTTTCAAGGATATTTTATTGCAAATAAGAACTTCCAAACGAAGGTGAAATGAGAACTTGCATTTGTTTTTCAACAATTTCATCTTCTAGTTCTATTCTTCTTTATACATTTATATTCAGTATTCACCAGAATAGACTTGTCTGTTGTACTTGAACATTCTTATTCCTCTGAACTGCAGAGGTAACTAAAAGAAAGAAAGGAGATTGAGAGTTTTCTAAGATATATTTTTGTCGACAGTTCGGGTTTAAACCCATGAAATTAGGAAGAGTTCTTAATGCGTTTGACACCTCCTCTTTTCTAATTTTTACATGCATATTTTTAACTCTTCAGGGATTTTATTCCCAACAGATGGCATTTCACAGCCTAGTACAGTTGCCATTAAACAATGTTTTATTTCCCCTGCAGTACAAATGGCAAGATCTGTGGAATATAATCCAGCCTAAAACAGCAACATAAAATGCCTATATTATCACAAAATGGGCTTTTATTTAACTTTTATGAAAAGTGAAATCCAGCAAGATGCTTACCAAAGTAAGTCCAGTTCAGTTGCTTACAGAAGATACTCAGGTCTCTAATGACCAGCATCTGATTCCTTTTACAACTATCAAAATGCACTTAAAACATTAAAATAGACTTTTCATTTTACTTAGAATTGAAGGTAAGATGGATACATAAGTTCTGCAAGACTATATATATAAACCAGGGAAATAAAAAGCAGTCACTAAAAGCTCTGATCTTTTGCTGTTGACAGAGGTAAAAATGTACCAACCGTATTTCTTTCAAAACCATCTCTTTGTAAGCTGCTGGCGAAGTCCAGCTCACTTCATTTAAATACCTGTTCTTGATTCTAATTAAGGAGGAATGTCCTGTGCTCTACTGCTGAAGTATTTTTTGCTATTTCAAACAAATAATAAAGCATTAAACAATTGTGAGCAATCTCAGCTCTTGAAAGCGAAAAATACACAGCTCTTACTTTACAAGTGATTGGTGCTCAGTCTAATTGCAAGTGTAACAGAGTTAAATGACTTCTGTATATCTGTATAATACCACTAGCTGGTCCCTTTTAACAGATCCTGAAAGGCAACCCCACTACATAAATATGTTTCCTGTACCTGGAGTAATGGAACCCAGGCCAGGGTGAGCCCAGTACTACCCAACACTGGATTTTCTGGGTTATTTATAAGCATGATCTTTAAAGCAGCATTAATATGGCCCATTTTAGAGTGGCTGAGAATTTGGCCCAATATCTTTGCCCCTCCCAGGGCTATAGCTGTCAAGGTTTCAAGTAATGGAATCCAGTAGCATGAAATAGTAAATTTATTTTGCTTAGGCTCACACACACACTCACACACACGGGATCATCATAATTTCCTATGACATTTAAGAGAAGAAAAACTCTCATACATAATATTCTAAAAGTTGAATATTTGGCTACCGATTTTTTCCAAAATAACTATTAAAGTTGTAATCGAAAGTGTTCCAGGCCACAGGGTTGGGTGGTTAAATTACACACTGAGGGGGAGATGGGCTGTGAACATTCAATGTGAGCTTTATTCTCTCCAAAAATTCTTTCATTAAGGAAAACCTAAGACAGGCAACTCAATTTTATAAGAAAGTGCCTTTTTTTCTATTGAACTGACCATTTTGGAAACTCAAAGGGTTCCAAGTATACTATTAATTTTTTACAATGTCAGCATGCTTTTTATAAACTGGTGGGGGGGGAGGGGTCTGAATTTTAACAGACGTCCGTTTTGGAAATATTTTACACTCCAGAGGAAAGATTTTGCTTTCCCTGAAGTGGGGAACAGTATCATATTTAAGCCATATGATCTATTTTAAAAAACACCATAAATATAGAACAAGCCCTTTCCAAATTGTTCACATTATAAACAGCGCCTAGCAAGAGCTGCAGCAAGGGATTTGTTTGCTTTTGCTCTTAAAGGAGATTTCTTGCACGCATTTTCCCTGCAAGCATCACGGTGAAGGCTTAGCACTGCTTCAGGTTCACTGGGGCTGGGCATATCTCTGTTGTCCTTGTGGCTACCTCCTATCTAAGTGATCCAAAGGCCACTGAAGCCAGTAGCAACCCCTCCAGTAAGGATAATAAGCTTTCATTAAACCATCTAAATAGATGTACAATGAGGGTAGATGCTTCAGCATGCAGTGATATAGGAGGAATTGAGTTCCATTAGGACTGATTGTGTTCATTTGGTCCCATTTCTGTAGTACCACAGTTGCCTGCAGTGGTGCATCACCAATATGGTCAAAACATGGTTTTGAATTGCTTCCTCCCTGTCTCAACCTGAAGACAGGAAGCTGTTAAGCTTACTTAACAGTTAAGTTTGAAACTGTTAAGTTTGAAAGGTCATGGTTCTAAAACCTACTCCGTTATAACTGAAATTGAAACATGAGAACTGTCGCACCCTTCAAAAATCACTGTGTCTTTCAAGAAGCTTTTCCTATCTCATCCATAAAATATTCTATACGTTCAACCTTGAATGTTTCAAAGACAATGTTTTAATGCTGTGTTACAAATAAACTACAGCTGTTTCCTTTTTTCCAGGCTTTCTTTGTTGCTTTTTAAATTGGGCTGGTAGTAAACAAAGGTCTTAGAGGCAGATAAACCCATCTTTCCTTTACTGCTTCCACTATCTCAAAACCAGACTAAAACATGTTCTCAACGTATTTGCAGCACAGAGAGCATGAACTGCAAGAAGTGTGTCCAGCAGGAAGGATCAGCTCAGCTACTGTGTGGGTGAGCGGCGCAGCTCTGCCAGGTTGCCTCCAAGAGCTGCCAGGTTTTAGACCACCCGCTCGCATGTTCCTTCCTCCCTTACCCTGGTTTAACAAGGGGGCAAGGCCTTCCCTTTGAAACAGAGCTTCTTTCCAGGATTTTCTGTTTTCCTTTTAATTTATTTATTTTATTTAGAGGTGGCATATAAAAGGCACTACCTGGCAAAAGATAGAACTGAAGAATTCAGTAGCTCTCCAGAGAAATCACTTACAGGCCTGGGATTTTTCTCTAGGAACTCAAAGGAATTTATCTCCTCCTTTCACATAAACAAGCCTTATGCACAGCCTAGGTAATAACATAATTGCAACCACACTTTGCATACATATTACCATTTTCCCTTCTGTGTTCTGACAGCAGGCTTACATGAAAAGAAAAAAGATGATTAGCAGAGAACAAAACATATCAGTGAAGAATAATGTGTGTTTCCTTATTGGAGAACGTAGGTCCTCTCGTATTGCCTTATTCCAGTACATACAGAGCTATAAAACACAGATATGTTCACAGGATATTAAGTATCAAAGCTCTGATGTCAGCAAGCCAACAAAAATGCAAAGGAAAACAAGCAGAAGTGTTACTGGAGTTACCCGCTGTAAAGTATTCATTTTATGATGAATTTTAAAGTTAACCCAAAAAACCTGTTGATAGGGTAAACACATAAATTGCTCAATTAAGCAAATCATATTAGTCCCATACATTCTGTTCCTATAAGAAACAATTTCTTAGCACCATCAGATGGAAATACAGCTGAGTCTTGACATATTTACAATAAGCACCAACACCCTTCATTGTTCTTCATCACTTTGCTAAAAACTTATATATTTCATAATGTTCACCAGGCCCAGTTAGGCATGAAGACAAGAAACCAGTTATACACACAGAGACACACATATATATATAAACTATGCAAACAGTTATTAAGTCAGTGACCTTCAGACTCTGAAATTTCTTTTAGGTGAATTTACCAGCTACACTTTTCCCTTGTTCCTAGGGAAATAGCAAACTCTGTTTGTCTCTGACATCAACAATTTGTTTACTATTAATCTAAACCTTGCAAGATCTCATTAATACCGCACTTACATCGACAGGCATGGCACCAGTAATTGTCACTAAGGAGTTTGTGAATGTGTGTGTATGAGTATGTATGAAACAGAGACAGACAATGGGCATGCAGCCTTTTCAGAACAAACAAACTGGGAATCCTGGCATTTTTAGTCCCTGAAGTCTGTGCAGTGCACAAGGAGTGACCTGTGGGTGCATTGATGTAGAAACATCACATTCCTCACTCTTTCCTAGAAAAACCCTGCCAAAAACCTTAGTAAATGGTGCGGAACAGTTTTTTTTACAATTGGGCCCCAGGGAGTCACAAGTAAGAAACAGAGACAAAAGAAAGAAGAAAGCATCCATACACTGCATGTTCAAAAGTGCATTTATAAATAATAAAAAAGGAAGGAGGGTGTGGGGAGAGAGGTTTACAGTTTGGTCATTTTATTCCTTGAGTGCCATTAAATGTTCTAGGCTGCATGTATCTGGGACCGTGCCAAGTGTTTCATGTCCTTTCCACAGTGTTGCTGAACATTCCTGCCAGATCCTCCAAATGCAAGCCTGCTGACTCTTCCAGGTAAGAAATAACATTCAAGAAGGTGTTAGTGATGTGGGCACTGCAACACAGGATCTGTACAGAAAGGGCTTCCCTTCTCTGCTCAGTGCTGAAGCAGTCAAAAGTGTTTGGTTCCTATGGAAGTTGAGTGGCCTGTTCCTCAAATTCGATGGTCTGGCTTTAAACTTGCCAGGAGCTTAGGGCTCCTGCACCCAAACGAAGACCATCTGGAGAACAAATGTGATCAGTCTGGATGGGCAAGTTTGAAAGATCAAGTCCTGCTGTGCAACACACACATCCTTAGCATCCCTTTTCTTTCTTACATAGGGTCATGGGGACAGTGAGGAACACTGCCATGGTTTGTATGGAGTGCTTTACATCTTAGCACAGTGTTTATGAAGTGTTCCTCTCTTTGAGGGTCTATTGAAAACACACTCTACAAAGCTATGAATCTTGACATTAACCTGGAGCTAGAATGTCTCTTAAATGTCATTTTGCCTTTGAATTTCTCGGGTTTCTGTTCACTTAGCATAATCCCTCCTGATTTCTGTTTAACATGGGGAAAACATATCACAGTCACTCTGCAGGTAAATGCAGTAAATGCAGTTCTCTCATAAGCAGTAAATGAAGTTCTCTCATAAGCGAGAGTTAAACAGGACAATTCCAGAACTGGTCCCAGAGCCACTTCTGCTATATACATTTCAAAACATGTTGTGATGGTCTTGTTACTTCCCTTAAACAGCTAGACATCGTTACTAAATGACCTCTCTCTAAACAAACTTCTTAATGTTTCCTGATGAGACATCTTTTCTTTGTTGATTTAACTTTCTTCGACATCTTGATCTCTTGTATGTACCTCCTTTGTCTATGGCAGCTTAAGTTTTAAATTTACCTTTAATGATAGTACTGTAACCAATGGGGCATGAGAATGATATCAAGACATGTAAACCCCACATTTTCTTGTCACTATGTTGGGCATGTTTACCTGAGAAATAAGGAAAGTGCTTGCTCTAAATTCCTGTCTCTAACCAAGGTTTGTCCACTGAGGGAAATAATTGAAGTCTTTGTTTTTAATTGCAAATACATACCATGCTTTCAAATTGGTTTATTTAGCAACAAATTTAACTATTTAGGTGGTTTCCTTGCTTCCCCTTTCCTCAGCAGGAGACAATATGGTCCTCTTTGCCCCTAAGAAACTGAAGGTCTTTTGTGTTTCTGTATTTATCTTGAATATCTAGGACTTCATAACAATTGCTTTTACCCCATATGAGGTCTGTATTTCAAGGGTAGTATCTTGGAAAAGACATGGGGTGAATGACAAAGAAACACCCAAGCGAGAAGAAAAGAGCATGGTGCATTTGCTGCCCAAACTTTCCCTCGCCTTCTCCAGCCCCCTCCAAATCGAACCCCCCACTAAAACTCAAAGCTCGACATGAAGCGTATGTGAAAGCAATAACTTGTCTGAAGAATCAATGTCTTTATGCTACCCTTTCAAACACTTTAGATAAATCAGTCAAACAAATAATGAAAATCTAAATTAAACCAGTTGGACAGAGCCTAATATTCCTGGAAGTGCTGAGATAACTTTTCCCCATCAGCCAGCAAAATATATATTAACAAAGAAAAAAACCTAAGCCAAATCTAATTGGGGCAGCAGGGCAACTTTATTTACGGAACATAGATGGTTTTGAAATACTCTCTAAATTGATTTTTCTTTTTAAAGCACTGCTGCTGTTTCAATTAGGCACATATTTAGCTGAAGGCATTGCCATACCAACATTCAGGAGCCAAAAAGAGAAGCCACGTTCTGCTAATGTATAAAGTAAGAAATGCAAACAAACAAAAAAACAAACACAAACCAACCAACTAACAACAACAAAAAGAAGAATCCTGAGCACCATGTGTACCCAGAACTATGTGTGTGGTGACCCCACACATGTGCCAGCAAGTGCAAGCAAACGAAATGTGCTCATTAAGACACAATAACACTCCATGATGCTACGTAGAGGTTGTATGCAACCATGCAGTCTCCAGCAGCAGAGTTTGAACTTGGAGGAAGAATAAAAGGAAATTAAAAGATAAGAAAAAAGTAGTTATTGTCATATTCAGGTTGCAGTAGTATTTGAATATACAGGTTTTAATAATACAGTTTACAGTTAATCTGTTGGCAGAACTGTTGCCATCATTCCCGAAGAAATTTGGAAAGCCGAGGGTGGTCTTGTTGCTAAATTACAAGACTTGGAATCAAGTTCTTCTTTCCAGAAAATGCCAAAGCTTCCCCCTGATCCTCAGCAAGTACTTTAACCTTTCAGCTGCCTTAACTTTTCCGTTTTCTCACAGAAAGAATACCTAATCCCTTTTAGCCCAGCCTATCCTTATTCTTTTCCAAGAGGGGTTTCTGGTAGTGTGCTTTGAGGCCTAGCACTGAAATGTTCCAGTGAAAAGAGCACATAATTATTGATACTGGAGGGGTTCTATCATCTCAACATTGTCCCTTTATGATGCCTGATGGTCCCAGTGTGCAGCACTTCAGTGAGAATTTCACCTACATTAAAACCCCACAATCAGATAAAACACAACACTCATTTCTTAAATGCTGAGCACCACTGGTGTAAAACTATACAAAAGACAATAAGGTCAATACACTGAAGCTCAAGAAATATACCAGAAGAAAAGGTTTCTTGTGTTAGAAAGTGTGTATTAGCTAAACTTTACGTTTGGAATGCATGTCTCCTGTGAACCCAGAATATATTTTCCTTATGTCCATGTGTTGGAAGTTTCATAAAATGCTGAACATATATATATAAAATAACTCTGACAATGTATTAAAAAGCTCTAAAATATTATGACATGGCCAATTTCCATGCTTTCTAAAATCCTTGACATGACACAATATATTTCATGTGTGGAAATATACATCATAAATATTGGCCAATGTCATAATATTTTTAATGTTTTATATGTTGTCAAATCTGCTTTAAGCACAGTATGTGTGCTATGCATTTACTGAAACATAACTCAGAGAGATGCAGGAAATCAACTATATTCTTTTTCCATGTGGGTTTATTATATATTTTATGGTTTTGTTGCTCCTTACAGTGCAAGGTCTTTTTTGTCTTCTTAGTTTCTTTCTCTTTCCTTCTTTCTTTCTTTCTTTGCATACTTTCTTTTTCTTGCTTCCTTGCTTTTGCTCTTTCAGCTGTTTTCACTCTTTCTTCCTTGTTTTTTCCTCTACGTCTCTTGAATAAGGTAAATATCGTTTGAAAAACAAGACCAGACTTCGTAGTTTCCTATTGCTAACTTTTCTCATGTCTATACATCTGACCCAAGTAACTCGAAGTCCTGGACAGGTATTATTACGTTAACTTGGTCTAACCACTTTAAACCCAAAGAAATAGCTGCCTTTCCTAATGCTCCTGTATCTTGGACTTTCTTAACCTAGCCAGAGGGCCACAGCTCTGCCATAGCACATTCAACCAAGCCCTGAGATATCACAAGTACAAAAAGAGCAGCTGAAATCATACAAGAGCAGAAAATCCTTTTCTTGTGATTCAATATGAGCAACGTGAGCAAGGCAATGAAACCCTTCAAGGCAGAGTAAAAGTTCAGCACCTCAAAGATATCATGTCTCTAAGCTGATGGTTGTCACCTTCCTGGTTTCCAAGAGGCCAGTTTTGGTGTGAACTGGGCAGTTGCTGTCACAGACACTTTCAGATGACTACACTGCAGTCCTACAAAGTGCCCATATTCCCCTGTGGACCAGACCCACCATCCATTTCAGTGACCAGACATGACAGAACTTTTGTCTCAGTAGCACAATCTTCCATATCCAAAGACAAAATAATGATGCAGAGTGGAAGAGTTTCATCACCAAGTAATGCTATGAGATAAAATTTATAAGGAAGATACCACAAAAGATCCACTTTCTTACATAGACTCAAATCTCGATCTTGCTGAGATGGATAGGAAAGTCCTATCTATCAAAAGGTAAAAGGCTTTACCTCTAGCCTTCTTGTTTACAAGAGATGGCCATGAGTTTCTTCTACAGACACATCTATAAAAACTACTTAGCTAAGACAAGAGTGAGCAACAAGTAGGTCGCACAGATGACTGTTTCAAAATGTTTTAATAGAAAAAGAGTATGTAATTAATGATGTTCCTAAGGTGAAAGGGAGTGGTACAGTAGCTGAAAAAAAAAAACACACCAAACAAAAACCCAACCATAAAAGAATAAGAAAATAACTCAAAATATTTGAAAATATTGTTTAATGGGTTTTATTTTATTTTTACAGGTTTTTCCCTTTCCTTTTCTTATTCTTCCTCCCTTTTCCCTTAGAAATGGAAGGGAAGCTTAATTAAAACAAGTTGTTCTTCAAGTAGCAGAGCTAATGAAACCTTACTTCCTGTGGGTTTTTGTCCTATATCCCCTGCTGTGATAACCTTAGCTCTCATTCTCATATCCTCTATGGCTGCCCTTGCAGTTCCCCAAAACAACCACTCAATTTCCTACACTCCCAACAGTCCCTACCATGTTCTTAAAATTCACTCTACACATGTGCTACTGTGTCCCCAGTTCCTTCCTAAACCACCAGCTTCATCAGAGGTTGTAGCAACTTCTTTATCCCAGTGACTGGCAACAAGCCACGTTGCTTTAAAACTGGTATTTAATCCTCATTCCAGAACCCTTGCATTAACCTTAGCGTAGGCTTATACTGCAATGATCCTTGGGTTCAGGGAATAAATACAACTACATTTAACAGTATTCTGCAGTGTTAGACATGCAAAAGAAACATGAGAAACTACTAATGTGAATGAAAATACAGCAAACACGTTCCAGTGTAACACTCCATAAGGTTTCACATCTATACTTGGACCCAGTAAATGTTTTACTGTGAAAAAATGTTGCAACTGCATTGGCACAGACAGCTCAGCTTATGATCGAGGCCTTGGGCCTGCTGTATAAACTACCACTGGATTCCCTGACAGGGTGAGGAAACCTGGAAAGTAAAGCCTGGGAATTCAGTAGGTGGGAAAGCGGCACTAAATCAACAAAAAAGAAAAGTGTTTGTGCCTGCAGAAACAATAATCCAGAGCTGAAGACCCCCTGTGCTTTGCATCTGAAGTTATTTTGTACAGTGATACTCCTGGGAGCACCAGGACATGGACTAACTCGTGCTCATATGTGTCCTGGTGAGGATAGACCTGGTCCATGCTCATTTAAGAGATGCTGCTAGGATGCCTGGCTCAAATCTGATACACTGCCTCTTCCTTCGTTTTTGTTTCTGAAGCACATGCAGCGTTGAAGCAACCCCATCAGGATGGCTTTTTCCTCAGAAATGATAAGTGATTTCGTGTGTTCCAGTTTCAAACAGTCCAGGATAGAGCATGAGCCTGAGTGCAAATGGTCACCCCTTTCTGAAACCCAGCCCTTTTCAAGTGCTTCCCCTCTGTCATCCAAAAAGCAAATACATTGGCAGACATTAGTCACTTGTGGAATGCTCTGGATGGGAAGGAGGGTGCCTGAGAAGTATCAGCCTTAGCATCTGAAGTATGACCACCCAGTGTTTTGCAAGTCACTGGAGGCAGGCTTTGCAAATGCTCTGAGCAGATGTCAGCTCTTCCTCTGCCTGCATTTGAAGGCAGCCCAGAGACTATGAATCCCATTGATATGGAGCCTGCAGGCCCTGCAGACACACGGGGAGCATGGAAGTTAACTGAGATTGCACTGACGAGCTTCTCCAGTGCTCAGAAGCATAGTCAGGACAAGCTAAACATCTTCCTGGGAAAGCCCTCATAGCCATCCCATGTGAAATAACCTTCTCCAAGTATAACTGAGCTCCTTCCACCACTAAGCAGCGGTCCAGTGCAGGGACCCTGAAGAGAGCTGCTGCCAAAATGAATCTACAGAGTACTTCCCAGCCTTAACTGACCTTATACAAGTATATAAGCCAGTAGATCATTCAGCAGATGCCTGCTCAGAGTAAAGCTCAGTTCCATCTCCACAGCTGTGAAGAGCATTAGAAGTGCAGTCTCAGTGTGATGCACTCAGTTTTCAGTATTTCTGCTCTAGTCAATGAATCCCAGCACCGGCAGCACTTCATAGCTAACCTGGATAGACAGCTAACAGTCACCCCCCTTCTAGGGGAGGTAAGACATACCTATTCCAAACATCACAAGTCAATAGAAAAAGATAATCTGATTTTGACTAGTGCACTGGTAGCCATCAAATTAGAATATAGGTCCCTGTTGCTCACCTTCTTTCTATTAATCTACTTCACTCCATTTTATGATTTTAAGCTACCTTTTCCTGAGGCAAAAGTTACTGCAGTCAAGCTAGAAAAACAAAGTATGCACAGCAAATATGCGTTAATGCATTTCCCCTCTCATTTCAGAAACACACTCTTAGGATGTATGCCCATGTCAGGGGGGTTGGAACTTGATGATCTTAAGGTCCTGTCCAACCCTAACTATTCTATGATTCTATGAATGTGGTCCAGTAATTCCAAAACTGGATGGAGAAAGAAAAAGACGGAGAACAGTTTTATTCTAGGACATGGTCATGGAAAAAGGGAAGAAGAATGGAAATAAAAGAATCTACATATCTAAGAAATAGTAAATGCAATCACTTGAGATGTTCACAACAGCAGAAAAGAAAGCTCTGCTGAAAACAGTAAGCTGAAACAGAACATGAAGCAAGACTAGTGCCATCAACCAACAGCATTAATAAATTCTGAGAATAGCTGTGGAATCTCCTACAATGCTTATCACTCAACATTAAGCCATCCAAAGCAAATGTACAGAAATCGGGGGGGGGGGGGGGGGCAGCAAAATGCTGTTTGAATTTCTTTTCAGGAGGAACTTTGTCGTAAGTCTTGCTAGGAAGTGATTTCTTCTTCTTTTTCTCCAGGGAAAGGCAAGATTTTGATGATGCTTGTAAGAGATGATCTTTGGCTCAGACATTTTGTGTCACATAGATTAACTGAAGACACTTGGACCTGAAATATAATTAATTGTTCCAGAAGTAGCACTCTAGCTAAAAACAGTCCCTTTACACCCATGGAGGATGTTTCATTGTTCTCTAATAGTAAAATCCATGGACAGATAACTGTGAACAATGTGAGTACAATAGGTTCTTTAAAATACCAGGTCTCCCAGTATAGCAGCTTGCTATACAATAGAGGGAGACAACATGAAGACAGCCAACATCAACTTATGCTGCTAGGAGTGAAAGGAGGGAAACAAGTCTACCATTATGTCAGCCATTTCAGCTGGGCTGAGATCAGAGCCTCAGAGGGGTGCCTTGCTCTGCACAGGATAAATACACCGCTCCTGACAGCACAGAGCAAAACAGAGGAAAACCACAGAACTCGGATAATTGCACTTGAAAAGAGAGGGATTGCAAGCAACCTGGGTGCACAGTTCAGGGGTCTGATTCCTCCACTCTCTCCCCAGGTAGTTTGAGAGAGCAGGAACAATTACAGCTGCAGTGAGAGAGTGCAGGCAAAGGGGCAAGAGAGGGACTGCCAAAAATAACCCTCCGTAAGCTGCAGAAGCAGTGATTGAGAAAACAGAGTCAGGGCTCTACACATAATACCACATATATGAATCCCAGAGCAGTGAGTGTTGACTTCAAACTGCAGAGCTTTTTCTGTGCAGGGGGAGAAACCCCACTACCTCTTAGTTCTGGTATAACTATACTTCCACTTGCCACATCTTATATCCTGCTATAATTGCATCCCCGTGAGCCATGCCCATACTGCATATGTACTTCCCAGACTGCCCATATGCTTCTTAAGTGGTGAGCTCATCTAAATCAGCCCTCTCATTTGCCTCCTGCAGAAACTATTCATGGCCATTCTATTTCTGTTCTGACCAGATCGCTGATGCTCCACAGGACTTTGTGGAGCCAACCCTACCAAGATAATTGTCAGATTTAGAACTGGGTAAGAAAAGCTTTTCCCAAAAATATTTATTTGGTTGAAAAAATCCAAGAGATTCTCAGATTCTTCAGAGCAGCAGGTGTTTGTTTTTGCCAACATGTACCCTCAGTTCTTATGGCATCTTTTTATATAGCTGTAGGCGCCAAGCACATTAACCTCTCTGAGGCCATGCTAGGTTTGGGCCACATCAGGCTGACAAAAGCTGACATGCAGACATGAAGGTGAACTCAAGCTATCTTAAAAGTCATGTACAAGTTCATTCATGGCCAGAAGTACTCAGCACACACGGTGGTGGAACAAAATGTCAGAGTTTCTCACGGCCAAATTTCCAAGAGCTCTGTTTCCACAGCAGAAGCCAGATTCTTGAAACATTTTCTAGATCTTTAAATAATGGGCTTCTGAAATAAATTTATTCTTTTAAAATAATACTTCTATACAACTCAACCCAAGCAGCTGAGCTCACTTGACAGCATGGCCATGTGCTTAAAAATCCAGAGAGGTGCAAGGACCTTCTGAGAAGTTACAGATAAAATGTGCTGGTTCAGACCCCTTGAGAATTGGGTCTGAAAAGGTGAAAGAAGTTCAGGTCTTTCAAATACAACATGTTTAGAGGTGATCACCAAATAATTCTAAGTCTCTCTGATTCAAAGCAGTATGTAAGTCTGCATTCAGGATTTTCCCAAAAGTTCATTTTTGGTGGAGGTCAGCAGCATTTCATCTGGATGTGTAAAAAGTGTAAGTAGAATTTATTTATACTGTCAAATGTGGATGGCAGCATGAAGTTTAATGGAGGCTTAGAATAGAAAGTCTTTATCCCACTCCAACAGCTGCAGGAGCCTGTGCTGTACGAGAGTTTGAACTGCTCAGATAAATGGATCTACCAAAAGCAGGACTAGATTCAGCAAAAGGCTTACCTGCTGCAAAACCTTCATCACAGACACATAAATATAAGAGATAGCATGCTTGTGTCCAGAGTATGGAAGAGAGTGTGACTGTGACCAGTCACAAGGGAGAAGATACCTGAGCTCTTGTCCTCAGATGGCACCTATCATATGAGCTGGAACAGAGGGGGACCATCCCCTTCCTTGCAGAGTAAAAGGAAAAAGATAATCAGATATCTCACCATACAGTGTTGTGTGTGAGGAAGATAACTGATAGTATCTAATTAAAACCTTTTAAAATGGAGTGATAGGTGGGTTTTGAAGGATGTCTGTTCCAAAAGACTGAAACATATTGTTTGAGGTGGCCCAGTGGGACATAGCTATGAACTATGGAACAAAAGCACAGGAAGGAAAATTCAAGATAACTGTCAGGAAAAACTTCCTAATGGCATGATATACAGCCTAATAATGTGGAATAATCTTCTAAGAGAAGAGGTGGAAGCACAGCTGAATGAGTAATTTTAAATCATACTGTAGGAAACAATTCAATGTTGGCAAGGGGTATGGACAGGATGACCTCATCAGCCTTTTCCGTCTCAGATTTCTAGGGTTCTGAGGACAGAGGACAATAAAAAGCCACTGCACAGAATAAGTCCCAGAGAGAGTTGCAATGGGATAAATAAGATTGGCTATTGGAAGATGTAGATTGCAAAAGAGACTGTGAATGAGGAAAAGTATATGTGAGGAGAGATGAAGTCATCCATGTGCTTAGAATGCAGACTTGGAGGCGATGGTAGTCAAAGTTCTGGGCAAGGCATATAAAGTCAAAACAGACCAGCTTCAAAGAGGTAAAAGAGAGCAGAGCCTGAGGTAGGGAGGGTAAGTGGAATACATTTTCACTTAGCAGGTTCCAGGTGGCTCACACTCATTAAGAGCCATCAAGGACTTGGGGGTGTTGGTCGATGAAAAAATGAACATGAGCCGGCAGTGTGCGCTCACAGCCCAGAAAGCCAAATGTATCCTGGGCTGCATCAAAAGGACCATGACCAGCAGGTTGAGGGAGGTGATCCTACCCCCCTACTCTGCTCTCATGAGACCTCACTTGGAGTACTGTGTGCAGTTCTGGTGTCCTCAACAGAAAAAGGACATGGAGCTGATGGAACAAGTCCAAATCCTGGAGGGCCACAAGGATGATCAGGGGACTGGAGCACCTCCTGTATGAAGATAGGCTGAGAAAGTTGGGGCTGTTCAGCCTGGAGAAGAGAAGGCTGCATTGGAGACCTCAGAGCAGCCTTCCAGTATCTGAAGGGGGCATATAGGGATGCTGGGGAGGGGCTCTTCATTAGGGACTATAGTGATAGGACAAGGGGTAACGGCTTCAAACTTAAACAGGGGAAGTTTAGATTGGACATGAGGAAGAAATTCTTTACTGTGAAGGTGGTGAAGCACTGGAATGGATTGCCCAGGGAAGTTGTGAATACACCGTCGCTGGCAGCGTTCAAGGCCAGATTGGATGTAGCCTTGGATGGCATTAGGGTGAGGTTTAGTGTGAGGTCTCCCTGCTCATGGCAGGGGAGTTGGAACTTGATGATCTTAAGGTCCTTTCCAACCCTAACTATTCTATGATTCTAAGTCAGGGCAAAGCCATTTTTAATACTAAAAGATCATATGAGAATTCAAGGATGATGCCCAGGTTTTTAGAAAGATAGAAATACAGGTATTGCTCTTCTGCTTCACACCCACACACATCTGCTTGGCTCACCAGCAATTGCAACAACAAAGGAAGTCTCCACTCATTTGGCTGGAGGGCTCAGGGTCCATGGATTTGTCTTCTGAGCCAATGCCTTCTTTGACTGCTTCCTCAGTCAGTAATGAGCAGTTAACGTACAGGTTTCCTTTTGCCCATACCACACATAAACCCGGATCTTTAATGTTTATTGGAGAATAAAGCAGTGCAAGAAAGACTAAAATCCAGAATTCTGTTTGATCCTGGACAGGTAACTAACTAACTAACTATACAATTACTTTCTATTTGGAAGCTGGAAATGAACAGCAGCTTCATAAATAGTAAGACTCTTCAAATCGTAATTGTGGAACTCAAAAAATAATGCATTTCAGGCATTTGGAACAGGGTTGGGAGTGATCTGTCTGTCATTTTTGCAAGGTGATTTACGGTTTCTGATTACTTGACCTCATTTTAAGGCAGCACCCGAACTGTATTTGTGATTTGTACTGTCTGACAGGTCCTTAGGTTCTGCTTGTTGACTGGGTGCCTGGAACTTTTTGAGCAGTGGCATTTCAAATGGCATGTCACAGACTCCACTGTGCAAAGTTCATGAAAATTCCAAATTGCATAGGAGTTTTTACAAATACATAGTGAATTTTGTAAGCATTTGCAGAAAACAAATATTGTGGGCCTCCCCTTTACATGAACAGCAGTTGATCAAAAGTTAATTATTTCTACATCAACTCATTTCTTTAACCAGTTTCAAGACATAAGAAACACATGTGTGACTATCCAGCCCGTTCCTCATCCACCAAGTGGTACATCCATCATATCCGTGACTCTCCAATTTAGAGACAAGGATGCTGTGTGAGACGGTGTCAAATGCCTTACACAAGTCCAGGCACATGGTGTCAATTGCTCTTCCTTATTCACCAGTACCATGGCCTCATCACAGAAGGCCACCAGATTGGTCAGGCATGATTTGCCCTTACTGAAGCCAGTTTGGCTGTCACCAAGCACCCCCTTATTGTCCATGTGCCTTGTCCTGGGTTCAGCAGTAGCAGTAATTTTTCTCCTTCTTAGTAGCTGGTGCAGGGCTGTGCTTTTGACTATCAGCCTGGGAACAGCACTGATAACACCACGGTTTTCAGTTGCTGCTCAGTAATGTTTACTCTGACCAAGGACTTTCTGAGCCTCATGCTTTGCCAGGGAGGAGGGGAAGCCAGGGAGGAAGCAGAGACAGGACAACTGACCCACACTAGCCAAAGAGGTATTCCATGCCACAGCACATCATGTTCAGTTTATAAACTGGGGGCAGTTACCCAGAAGGGTTAGTACCACTGCTCAGTCAGGCTGGGTATCAGTTGGCAGGTGGTGAGTGGTTGTATTCTCTTTCCTTGTTATTTCCCTTATCATTACCGTTATCATTATTAATATTGGTGGTAGCAGCAGTGGTTTGTGTTATACCTTAGTTACTGGACTGTTCTTATCTCAACCCGTGGGAGTTGCATTCATTCGATTCTCCTCCCCATCCCTCCAGAAACAGGGGGGGAGGAAGGGGAAGAGTGAGTAAGCGGCTGCGTGAGTGAGTTGCCAACTGGGCTTAAACCATGACAGTTCTTTTCAGTGCCCAACGTGGGGCACAAAAGGTTGAGATAACAACAGATCTGACTAGAGTGTGTCTAATAATATTTGTGATAAGCATTCATTGTTTCAAATTAATAGTCACTCATCACAATGCTGATTTATCGGCTCTCAAAGTTGTTGCTCTTGATCTCACAGTCTCAGCATGTCGTACCTTACTTACAGCTGGTATTTGCTGTATTAGTGTTTATCGGCTGGGAGCCTTGCACTAAGGTTCCTGTTTCATTGTACTTTATGGTAATGACTTGTAGTACAATAGAATCATTGATCATGAAACTGATCTGGCTTGCGTTCCCAGTGTGGTCACCACCTCTGTACTTTGGGAGGTATATAATAGAAGAGTTTAGCAATTACACATCTTTTTTCCTCTCCTTGGGTGGTCAGCCTGTGAAGGAGACATTCCCTTACCTTCCCAACCCCCCACCAGGACCGTTTACAGCATCATTTGAGAGTTCTGAAGGTTTTAAATGGCCTTTAGGTATCCTTGAGCCCTGCCTGCTGATTGTGATGGGGATCACCATGTTGGCACACACACAGAGTGTGTTTTACCCACGACCATTTCATCTGATCTCGAGAGTTAAGCAGAGTCGGGTTTGGGCCACCGGCCCCAGCAACAGATACTGCAACCACTCCAACCACAGTGATAATCACTGCAGCTAAACCAGAGGACCAGTTCGTGCCAATATTGGTTTCCCCTGTACACAAGGGGAAAAGCAAAAAAAAGACAAGAAAGATGAAGAAACAAGATGAAGAAGCAATGGCAATGCACTTACTATTCAGGAAAGCATCTGATCAGGAGTCATCATCACATGAATCAGAGGAAGAAGAAGAAGAAGTGGTGACTTCCCAGCCTCGGATCTCAACCAAGCTACAGAATATGTGAAAAGATTTTACCCGTCAACCAGGGGAGCACGTCGTCACCTGGTTGCTCCAGTGCTGGGACAATAAGGCAAATGGTCACTAGCTAGAAGGTAGGGAAGCCAAGCATCTGGGATCACTTGCTAGGAAAGGGGGAATTGACAAAGCAATTGAAAGAGAGAAACAGTCCCTCAGCCTTTGGAGGCGGCTCTTGGCATCTGTGAAAGAAAGGTTTCCATACAAAGACGATGCTATGAGTTGTTCGGCCAAGTGGATTACTCTAGAGAAAGGCATCCAGTCTCTGAGGGAATCAGCCATTGTAGATCACATCAAGCCAAATAACAGGGATGCACACATAGATCCAGATGAAGTTGAATGTACACGACTCATGTGGCGGAAATTTACACAGAATGCACCGTCATCATATGCCCATTCATTGGCAACAGTAAGCTGGAATGACATAGTAACATTAACAGTGGATGAAATGATTCATAAACTCTGAGAGTTCGAAGACAATCTCACCCCTTCCATAGTTTCAGCTGTGGAAAAACTGTCCCAAGAGTTCAAACAATTGAGAGATGATATATCTGATCTATCCAGCTCCTCACGTGTACCAACATACGTCTCAGCTATTAACAAAAGGCATCCGACTGCTCGAGAGAGAAGATATAGAAGGTACATGACACAGGTCACCCTATGGTTTTACCTGCGGGTTCATGGAAAAGACATGAGGAAGTGGGATGGAAAATCTACCTCAGCTATGGAGGAACGGGTGCGTGAATTGAAGAAGAGAACAAGGTCGAGGATGATCATCCCATGAAAGCTGCAGCTTCAGTCTTTGGTGAGCAGGTTCTCAGATGGAGTGGAAGAGCTGATTTTGCTCCAGCTCCTGTAATACACACTAATCCCTTTCTACAAGATTTAAGTGTCCAGTGTTGTGATGACTATTAGAGAGGCCCTGCCTCCAGCCAGGTGGAGGTAGGGGACAATTGGATGTACTGGAATGTGTGGATCAGATGGCCTGGCACATCAGTCCCACAGAAGTATAAGGCTCTAGTAGATACCGGTGCACAGTGTACCCTGATGCCATCAAGCTGGCAAGGGTGGAACCCAGTTCTATTTCTGGAGTGACAGGAAGATCCCAAGAGTTGACTGTACTGAAGGCTAAAATCAGCCTGACTGGGAGGGAATGGCAAAAACACCCCGTTGTGACTGGTCCAGAGGCTCCATGAGTCCTTGGCATAGTCTATCTCATGAGAGGGTACTTCAAAGACCCAAAAGGGTATGGATGGGCTTTTGGTATTGCTGCTTTGGAGACAGAGGAAATGGAGCAGCTGTCCACCTTGCCTGATCTCTCAGAGGATCCTTCTGTTGTGGGGTTGCTGAAGGTCAAAGAACAACAAGTGCCAATCGCAACCACAACAGTGCACCGGCATCAATATCGCACCAACCGAGACTCACTGATTCCCATCCATAAGCTGATCCATAGACTGGAGAGTCAAGGAGTGATCAGTAGGACCCGCTCACCCTTTAATAGCCCCATATGACCAATGCGAAAGTCTAACAGAGAGTGGAGACTAAGGGTAGACTATCGTGGCCTGAATGAAGTCAACATCACCCTTGAGTGCTGCCGTACCAGACATGCTAGAACTTCAGTATGAACTGGAGTCAAAGGCAGCCAAGTGGCATGCCACTACTGATATTGCCAATGCATTTTTCTCAATTCCTCTGGCAGCTGAGTGCAGGCCACAGTTTGCTTTTACTTGGAGGGGTGTCCAGTACACTTGGAACCAACTGCCCCAGGGGTGGAAACACAGCCCTACCATCTGCCATGGACTGATCCAGACTGCACTGGAACAGGGGCAAGCTCCAGAACACCTGCAATACGTTGATGACATTATCATGTGGGGCAATACAGCAGAAGTCTTTGAGAAAGGGAGGATAATAATCCAAATCCTGCTGAAAGCCAGTTTCCCATAAAACGGAGTAAGGTCAAGGGACCTGCACAGGAGATTCAATTTTGGAGAATAAAATGGCAAGATGGATGTCACCAGATCCCCACAGATGTGATCAACAAGATAACAGCAATGTCTCCACCAGCTAATGAAAAACACAAGCTTCTTGGGTGCTGTGGGGTTCTGGAGGATGCACATCCTGAATTACAGTTTAATTGTAAGCCCTCTCTGTCATGTGACCCGGAAGAAGAATGATTTTAAATGGGGCCCTGAGCAACAACAAGCCTTTGAGCAAATTAAATGAGAGATAGTTCGTGCAGTAGCCCTTGGACCAGTCTGGACTGGGCCAGATGTGAAAAATGTACTCTACACCACAGCTGGGGAGAATGGTCCGACCTGGAGCCTCTGGCAGAAAACTCCAGGGGGGACTCAAGGTCAACCCCTCGGCTTTTGGAGTCAGGGATAGAGAGGATCTGAGGCCAGCTATACCTCAACTGAAAAAGAGATACTGGCAGCCTATGAAGGGTTCGAGCTGCTTTGGAAGTGATTGGTACTGAAGCACAGCTCCTCCTGGCACCCTGATTGCCCGTGCTGGGCTGGATGTTCAAAGGCAGGATCTCCTCTACACATCATGCAACCAATGCTACATGGAGTAAGTGGGCTGCACTAATTACACCATGAGCTCAAACAGGAAATCCCAGTCATCCGGGAATTCTAGAAGTCATCATGGAGTGGCCAGAGGGAAAAGATTTTGCAATGTCACCAGAGGAGGAGGTGATGCATGCTGAAGAGGCCCCACCATATAATAAACTGTCAGAAATTGAAAAGCAATATGCCCTGTTTACTGATGGGTCCTGTTGCATTGTGGGAAAGTATCAGAGGTGGAAGGCAGCTGTATGGAGTCCTTGACGGCAAGTTGCAGGAACTGCTGAAGGAGAGGGTGAATTGAGTCAGTTTGCCGAGGTGAAAGCCATCCAGCTGGCCTTGGACATTGCTGAACAAGAAAAGTGGCCCATACTTTAGCTCTATACTAACTCATGTGTGGTGGCAAATGCCCTGTGGGGGTGGTTGCAGCAGTGGAAGCAGAGCAACTGGCAATGCAGAGGTAAAACCATCTGGGCTGCTGCACTGCAGCAGGATATCACTGCCCGGGTGCAGAACCTAGTGGTCAAGGTACGCCACATAGATGCTCATGTTCCCAAGAGTCGGGCCACTGAGGAACACCAGAACAACCAACAAGTGGATAAAGCTGCTAAGATTGAAGTGGCTCAGATGGACTTAGATTGGCAGCATAAGGGTGAATTATTTTCACCCACGACACTTCAGGCCCATGACACTTCAGGCCATCAGGGCAGAAATGCAACATACAAATGGACTCGTGATCGAGGGGTGGACTTAACAATGGACGCTATTGCCCAGGTTATTCATGAGTGTGAAACATGTGCTGCAATTAAGGAAGCTAAACAGTTAAAGCCTCTTTGATATGGAGGACGATGGCTGAAGTACAACTATGGGGAGGCCTGGCAGATTGATTATATCACACTCCCACCAACCCGCCAAGGCAAGCACCATGTGCTTACCATGGTAGAAGCAACCACCAGATGGCTGGAAACATACGCTGTGCCCCACGCCACTGCCTGGAGCACTATCCTGGGCCTTGAGAAACAGATTTTGTTGCAATACGGCACCCCAGAGAGAATTGAGTCAGACAGTGGGACTCATTTCCGGAACAGCCTTGTAGACATTTGGGCCAAAGAGCATGGCATTGAGTAGGTACATCACATCCCCTACCATGCACCAACCTCTGGGAAAATGGAATGGCACAATGGACAGTTAAAAACTACAGTGAGAGCAATGGGTGGTGGGACTTTCAAACACTGGGATACACATTTACCAAAAGCCACCGGGTTGGTCAACACCAGAGGATCTGCCAACAGGGTTGGTCCAGCCAAGTCAGAACTTGTACATACTGTAGAAGGGGAACAAAGTTCCTGTGGTGCACATAAAGAATTTGCTGGGGAAGACAGTTTGGGTTATCCCTGCTTCAGGATGCACAAGTGGGTTTGCTTTTGCTCAGGGGTCTGCATATACTTGGTGGGTAATGCAGGAAGATTGAGAAGTCTGATGTGTACCTCAAGGGGATTTGATTTTAGAGGAAAACAGCCAATGAACTCAATTGTATGCTGTTGCCTGCTCTGTAGCACTTTTATAGCCCACCAACTAGATGTCTTCACGTCACCAGCGACTTGCCCTGATTTCCCTCCAACCATCATCCCAACAAAGAATGAACTTTAATGAAACCGGACAAGTTCTGCACTAAAGGAACAATCAGCATCAGCAGACGAGGATCCAACACTTCACACAGCCTCTCTGCTCTGAAAGACTGTTATAAGACATGGAGCCTGACAACATGGACCAGGCGGACTCAGCAGCCTTATAGGGATTAGTCCATGCACTAAGGAATGATCTCTCTCTCTCTCTCTCTCCCTGTGGATGTGTATATATATATATATGTATATATATATAAGAGTGATGGTATATTGAAGATGTGGGATCTGAGCATGACGTGAATGGTATGGAATAAGAGGTGGATGCTGTCCTGGCTTCAGCAGTAGCAGTAATTTTTCTCCTTCTTAGTAGCTGGTGCAGGGCTGTGCTTTTGACTATCAGCCTGGGAACAGCACTGATAACACCACGGTTTTCAGTTGCTGCTCAGTAATGTTTACTCTGACCAAGGACTTTCTGAGTCTCATGCTTTGCCAGGGAGGAGGGGAAGCCAGGAGGAAGCAGAGACAGGACACCTGACCCAAACTGACCAAAGAGGTATTCCATACCACAGCACATCATGTTCAGTTTATAAACTGGGGGCAGTTATCCAGAAGGGTTAGCTTACTGCTCAGTCAGTCTGGGTATCAGTTGGCAGGTGGTGAGTGGTTGTATTCTCTTTCCTTGTTATTTCCCTTATCATTATTAAATATTGGTGGTAGCAGCAGTGGTTTGTGTTATACCTTAATTACTGGACTGTTCTTATCTCAACCCGTGGGAGTTACATTCATTCAATTCTCCTCCCCATCCCTCCAGAAGCAGGGCGGGAGGAAGGGGAGAGAGTGAGCAAGCAGCTGCATGGCTAAGTTGCTGACTTGGCTTAAAGCATGACATGACTTAACATCATTTCCAGGAGGATCTGCTCCATGATCTTTCTGGGTACTGAGGTGAGACTGACTAGCCTGTAATTCCCCAGATTTTCCTTGTTTCCCTTTTTAGAAATTGGGGTAATATTTCCACTTTTTAAAAATAGGGGTTGTATTTCCCCTTTTCCAGTCATCAGGAAGTTCAGACAGCCATTACTTCATACATGTGATGGATAATGACTTTGCAGTTATGGGAAAGTTTTCTAACACAGGAAAGGTTTTCCTTTAACATATTATCCAAGATAAGAAATAGGAAGTAAGTTCACAGGAAAAGCATGGAAAGGAAACTTAATCCAGGGAGAATACCTTTACTGTATTTATTTTGTGTTTCTCCTTATAAGTACCATGATAATTACAAGTTTTATCAGCTTGAGCATAATAAAAAGCATGAGATTCAAAGCTTAAGGTATATGGCAATGAGCCTAAAAATAACCATCATCAGTTACAGTTCTGTATCATCAGTAACACTTCATAAACAAGTTATTACAGAGCAATTTAACATAAAAGAGCAAATCTGCCTCTGCAATCCCTTGCTCAAAACTGAATGGTTGTTGAAATTTAGAGCCAATGCCCAATTAGTAGCAATTGCAGCTATTCATTCCTAAAGGAAAACCAAAAAGAACACCTTTAATTCATAAATTACAAAATACTGTCATATGCATAAAAATACCATCTTTTCTGTGCTATAATATAAAACAGAATATACAATTTCTGTAATATAGTTTTTCTCTTAGGCTTCAGTATAATATCTTAGAAGCTAGCAAATCCACTTGCTATTAAATAACTTTTCAGATGTGATATACTCATCCCTAAATCGTTGAATCTCACATATTATCACATTGCTATTTATTATTGTTTGTTTTGTTGATTGTCACTATGAATGACCTTTATTTGGTACCATAAAGGGGATAAAAGCTGAATAGTCTATTGTAATAAAGTCAGATAAAGTCTCTTCAGTCACTTTCCAACATAACTACAGAAACATTATGTTATAAACTTTCCCTTAAATAAGTAACATAATTTTGAGGGCACTTACATGAAGGAAAGTTGCTGCCATCAGCAGAGTTTGGAATACCTGGTCTTTAAAATGCATTCTAAAAGGATATATAATAAAGCAGGGCATCATCAGGTAGAAACTTGAAAAGGGGAGTTAGAAGGGGAACCAAAAAGTAGATGTTATTCTAGAATATGGAAGGACTGAGGAAAAAAATAAAAAGGCATAATATAGAAAAGCAAAACAAAAATTATCGTGTGCAAGAAATGAACATATGCTAAACAGTGCCTGAAGTTCAAAGAATTTTTCTGGGTTTTATATATCATTTCATAAATATACGTATGTTTGTCTTCTATGGTATTACTTGAAAGACATAAAATCAATATCATAACGAGTAATCTTGAAATACTTCCTAGGCGAGCATAGGAATGAATTCATTTCACTGTTAGACAGCACTAGCAAAAATATACTTAAATCTTTCCCAAAATTTCCTTGAGCTCTGATTTTCTACAATGTTTTCTCTGGTTTACACCAATTGGCTGTAGCATGATGAGCCTGCAGAATAAAAATGCTTGCTTTTTCTTGAACTGAGATTTTTCTAGCATGAAACAAGGTAAGGTCGCAATACCACTGTTTAATTATTCAGCCTTTAAGCTGCCTGTTACAGTTCAGCATAGTTACTGCCAGAGGGGATAACTTTAGTGTTCTAAACCTGACGTCTGAACAGACATCCTGGAACCATAAGGTTTGCGTATTGGCAGAGCAGAGCAAGCTCTTCATCCTTCTGTGGTAGCTGTGTTTTACTACTAGGCAGTTTATTGAACAGGGGTCTTTAAGCTGTGCCCTTAAAAACCCAAGGCTCGTGTGAAAATTAAAACTCCCATGCTGCTTTCCATGAGCCCATGAGCCTGTTCCAGTGTCATGGGCCAAAGTTTCCCATTCATCCACTTGCTGGGCTTTATGCTGTTCATTATCTGTCATCTACTGCAGTGATGGCTGTGTGTCAGCAATGCGTACTGTGAAATGTAAAGTGCTGTGGGAGCCTTTGTGATGAAAACTGCTACCCTGAAGTAAATCGTAATTATCATTAACACATACGTGAGCCATTTTAAATGTGTTCTGTCCAGACCACAGCTAGATCCGCTAAAGACTCATCAATTGACTTACAGTTTATAATCCTGTTCTCAGCCTGCTCAGCAGTGCTTGGGGATTGTTTAGTACCTCATGCATTTAATGCTGAAGCCCTGTGGTGATATTGCCTATTATCATGATTTAACACTGAATAATACCCTGCTATTCCTGGCAATACCAGCTACTAGTTGAAAGAGAAAAGATTAAAAATATAGTTGGGGCTTTCCCTGCTAATTTTTGTGTTATTATGTAATAAGCTATGTTGGTAAAACTATCTGGCTGAAAGTATATTTTGGCCCGATGAGGATATCTTCCATGCAGCTGTATATGAACGATCTATATGGATGAGCCTGCAAAAAAATACATAGAAGAATATGTCTGTGCATATACTTGTGTGTGTGCATGCATACACAATGCCCGTAATGCATTTAAATTAAATGTAATCATGAATAGACTGCAAGTATTTCACAAGCTGTATGTTCATGGGTCAGTACAAGTAGTGCTGAAATACTCTCCTGGATGGAAAGCAGCAGACATTTTGCACCAGCAGCGTTACACAGCTGTGTTTGCAGAAAGGGAAGTAAAGTCTTCCAAATTAAACTGTTGTAAAATTTAGATAGGCAAAATTCAACTGCCAGAGTTGGACTTGGCTGGCATTCTGAGACCTTAATCTTGCAAAAGGTCCCGGGTGATCTCTACAACCATAAATGGTGTGTATCTGGTTTTACTATCTCATTCAGGAGATAGTAACATCTGCATCCCAGCAGAGGCATTCACCTTGCACAGCACTGCTCTGCCACAAGAACTTTCGTTAGACACTTCCCTATTCTGTTTCTTCTAACTGCAAGGCTGTGGTTTTGGCTTGCACATCTCCGGTCTTTGTACCAGCCTCCTCACCTGTCATCCCTAATGGCTTTAGAAATTCCAAATAGGCATAAGGCTATCAGTGGGCTGCTATAGGAGCTTGTTATGGGGAATGGGACAGAAGATCTGACATCAGCTTTTAGTGCAATGC
This sequence comes from Myiopsitta monachus, assembly GCA_017639245.1. Lineage (NCBI taxonomy): Eukaryota > Metazoa > Chordata > Aves > Psittaciformes > Psittacidae > Myiopsitta > Myiopsitta monachus. The sequence goes on from CM029925.1 coordinate 55,801,077, forward strand.
AGTTCTCATCACATGGGCCTGAATCTGAAGAATATAGGCATTGACTGAGCCTGTCCTATCCAAAAAAGAAGTTTATGAACAATACATGATCCCAAAGGGGAAAAACATAAAAAAGGGGAGAAAAAAAGCCCCTCACAGTTTACAAAATACCCTGAGTGGAAGAACGCAATGATGAAAAACCCTGCCAGAACTACAGCTTTGCAGAACTTTAGAGCAAAAATGAAGGGGAATTAGTCAGTACTCTGCTCTACGCCTGCAAGTAATGAACATCCATGAAAGGAAGACAAAGAATATAATTATTTTCTCACAACAGCAGTTTCTGGAACACTTCCAAACTAGTTTATCTGTAAGGACATATACCTGAAACTGCAGTATAGCAATTACCAAGGAAGCTACTCTCTCTGAATGATACATGCAAGCTCCACAGAGTTTCAAAGAAAAAGGGGACAGCTGGGCAGTGCTGAGAAAAGTTAGCTGGAAGTCAGGTGATACAGACTGACACTTATATTGACTCTAAAATGTAGACAGAAACTTGAGTTCTAAGCACTCCAGATAAAAAGACCAGAGTCACAATTGCACATGCCCAGAATAAAGCCATTGGACTTAGACAGTTCCCAAAACATTCCAAGCCCTGATAATACTGGGCATGCCACACTCGCCTGTTCACCAGCACAAGGAGTTTCTCAGTTTCCCAATGGTGTTAGAAATAAAATAAAATGCAATATCTGAGTTTAGTCTGCCCTATTATATCCATGGAAAGCTGTTGGCCAATAGCAGTTTCCAGTACCTAAGAACAACCCAACAAGTATGAAACTTTTTGGTTAACAGAGTCAGCCTGGGTGCCGGTATTGGAAATCTGCATTCATAGAATCATAGAATAGTTAGGGTTTGAAAGGACCTTAAGGTCATCTAGTTCCAACTATGCCACTAATATTCAGCATGTTTGGGCAACCCAGTACCACATTCATTCTGAATTTGAGAAACAAAGTTTCTTTCTACTCCATAGTATTTTCCCTGCTTTTTACACCAATCTAATACCTGGACTGTAATTTCCAGGGGGAGAAAGAGCCTTTTGTTTTGCACTTGTACAGTGCAGGGCACAACAGATCCAGTTCTTCACCACTGTAACAGAACAAAATAACACAACTGAAATGACTAAGATTTGCAACTTAAACCAATGTCTTCACTAGCAATGTCTCCAGGAACATTTATCCACTGCCAGTAGTTCCTCTTACCTGCCAAAATCTGTTCCACTGAATTTGGAAAGGTTTTCTCTAGAACTGGATTGACTGTGGAAATGCCTTTTTACTATTCACCTACTTGCTACAACATCAAAACTCTTGCTCTTTTGAACTAGATGCGTGAAAGCAAAGAAAAAGAGTGAACAAACAAAATTCTGAATGTCACAGATGAACTAAAATGCTTTCTTTGCTTTCTTTGCCATCATACAACCAAAAAGACTAAGGGGACTCATTCCTCACTGTACAATTACAAGGCATGACATTTCAATTGACTTTGCTCAGGAAGGTTGTCCTAGGTACCTAAAGTGACATTCAAGAACAGGACAATCACAACACTTGGCCACACGTATTTGCAACTGCCTCTTCCTTAAAAAGAGAAAAATATTATATACTGAATGGCAAAACCCCCTTAATTTTCTAGAAGTGTCTTTATTCTTGGTTTATTGTATTAGCTTTTTGCCTAAATTCACTCATTGATCTGGCCACTGTATCAGCCTCTTAGTCCTGTGCAAAGCTGAGCTGAAGATAGTTTTTGAAGCTGCCATTCTCTACAGTGGCTAAGCGGAGGGAGGAGGAAAGGATGGGGAGCCAAGGGCTGAGGAGAAGGATGTAGTGGTATGAAAGATGATCAGGGAAGGGAAAGGGAGAGTCTGTTTTGTTAATGCTGTTCTGGCCACCTCTCATGACTTCCTCTTGAATGTTTTAAGTTCTTCAGCTGCATGTATTTAGCTTTCTGGCTGCTTTTATTTTTTGGCTTCCCATCGTCTCTCTTTGCATCTACTCACTTTTTCTTTTTTTTTGCTTTAAGAAACTTGCTTAAGCTTTTCCGGCCACGTCTCTCTCACATTGTGTGGCTGCTTCTCTTAGCTTCCTTGCCAAGCTCTCAACCAGGGCTGCTTGGCTTAGACCTCCCCCTACTGCTAAATGCTATTATGAAGCTTCAGAAACCTGCAGCATGATATGGGCATAGAGCATTGAACACATTTATACAGGCAATGGGGTGTTTCATCTCTGCTAACAAGACAGGGTGATGAAGACTAATCTGCCTGGCCCCCTTCTCACCTCACAGATCACACAGCAAAAATCTGCCTGGAGTAATCTGTTCCCTCCCAGATTTACCTCTCCTGAGGTATTAATATGCAATAATGGGTAAAGCAGCCAAGGGCAGGTAACACAGCTCCTAAAACACTCTCAGTGCTGGCATAGAGCTCTTCAACAGGCAACATAAAGTTTAAGGCTAGAAATCTCCAGATGCTCTGCTATTGAATTCTTGGGATCCATATTCTAGGCAAGGAGTACAATTTAAGACGTGTACACATATACTTATTTTTCTATCTTCTACCCAGAATATAGATACTTCTATCTATAAGTGCTTTGATGCAAGTAAAGTATATTCCTGTGATCCTAAATATCCATATGAAGGCTCTGTGGACACTTTGTACACTCATCTGTATATACAGTTCAAAATAGCAGATGATGGCAACTAGAAAATCAAGTTTATGAATCTGTTTCCTGTAGCACTGCCTTATAACTCAAAAGGAATGCAATTCACCAATGTAATTAAATAGAAGCTTAATCTTAAACATGCACTTTGGCATGAGAATGGCACTGTTTATATCACTTGTAACATTTGCTCTGAAGTGCAAACTCTGTTCCCACTCTTAACGAGAGCAGCACAAAATCCATTTACCCATTCTTGAAGAAGAACAGGAGAACAGAGATGTCAATGCCATGAAGTTACATTTATGCATTCAAGCATATAATGGCAAATCCATCCCAGAAGGCAGGAGAGCAATTCGTCAGTCCAGTATGTAAAAAGATGATGACAAATAGATCAGCTGTATGCATTACTAATTCATCAGTATATATTCACAGAAACATTAGGTGCATATACTGCTTATGAAGTGTACTGAAGAACTAGAGAATCAAGGGGTTGGATTGTCTTTTTTTCTCACACTTTGTTCTCCAGTTCATTTAGACAGAGGTGCTCACAGACCCTCAAGGGCTCTGCAGCAGAGTGTGGTCTTCTACATTCACTGGTGAAAAGTCCTGGTCACCAGGGAAAACAGGGACCTATTAAGAACCTCCAGATCCTCTATAAATTACTTTTCTTTTCTAGCAAATTATGAATGAAAAAGCAGAAGTAAACCCAAACCTGTTCTCTGCTCTGATAAGCTTTCCATTTCTGTGTTGCCCTTGTGTGTATGCTGCTTTTGTACATAGTCTCAAGTGTTTTTTGGCTTTTGATCTTTGTGTTTATGCTGAAATATAAGAAAAACTGTTGTCTTATTGCCAGGTTCTTAATTTAGCATTTCACAGAAGTGTGATTTGGGACTTCACTGCAATGTTTCTACTGGAGTATTGCTAAAACCCAGTCATGCTCTCATCAAAGCAGACGTCAGTTAATGTTTGCACCCATGACCAAAGCTTTAATTAAAATTATCAGTATGTTTTTTAGAGGCCTACTCTTCTCATAGGCTCTGAAAGAATTAGCTAGCTATATGTTGGAACCAAAGGAATCCTTCTATATTCCACTGAAGGTCCGCTACTTCTTGGATGGTCCTTGAAAGAAGCTTAACAGCGTATTGAAAAAGGAAGTAAAAATGAGTATGTCAGCTGAAATCAGAAACCTGGAGACTACCAGTACAATATAATTATTTAACCTGGAATTCCTCCAGAACACTGGGATGATTATAAATCTGGATATTCTTGTAAGTCTTGTAAACGACTGAAACTCAGATGTGATAAATTATTCAGCCATACAGTGGGATCATTCTCGAATGCTGCGGTATGAATTAGAGTGCTTACATATTGGAAAGATTTGCACATATCACTTTCTTCTCCTGTATTTCTTTCAGCACTGCAGGTGTGCTCCATGTTTTGCACGCAAAAATCAGCCATCAGTCCCCCAAGGTCTTGCAACGTCATCAGACAAGATAGGAAATGAAGGCACCAAGGAAAATCTGAATGCACAGGGAAGTTTATTGATTCTGTTGCCTATTATTTGGTTTAAGCTATCTTTTGACATAGACAAAGGAGGATAATATTCAACTGTAGCTCCTGATCCCTTTCATAAATCAGCCTTTCCAAATGATCTAACATACTTGTGTACTGTTTTAAAGCTAGTTTGTACAAACTGATAATAAGTGTGGGAAAAAATAGCCAACAAAAAAATTCCGAACAAACAACCGTGTTTTACATGAATAAGTAAAATTTACTTTTTTCTTTAATTTCTGTGAGTGTTCCTTAGGTTTTTTTTAAAGTCTGAGTAAATTAGATTAACAAAGCATTATCAAGGAGATATTTTAGCTGTTTCAAGTCGCTTCAGCTATCACTGTTTAGAGACTGTCCTGTCACCTTGGTATGTGGAGCACTTCTATGGCAATGAGTGAGTTTTAGTGATACAAAGAACTGAACTAGGTAGAACAGAGGATGCTGGTGTTGCACAATGCATCTCTTGTGTTTAAGGTAGTGAAACATTTGGAAATGCTGAAAAATGTGGGTTCCAATAATTCAGGAAATAAAAAATCAGAAGGAAAGTTGCTAAGTCTGACAGTGGCCCATAATAACAAGTTTTGAGATTCAGATTTCTGGGACAAAAAAAAAGGAAGGATGTCGTGGTTTAAGTGCAGTCAGCCACACAGTTTGCTCACTTACTCTCCCCTTTTTCTTCCCCCCAGCTCCAGAGGGGATGGGGAGGAGAATCAAAAGAATGCAACTCCCACAGATTGAGATAAGAACAGTTTAGCAACTGAGGTATAACACATACCACTACTGCTACCACCAATAACAATACAAGAGAAAGACAAGGAAAGAGAACACAACTGCTCACCACCCGATACCCAGCCCGACCAAGCAGCAAACCCCCCCCCCTTCCGGGTCTCTGTCCCTCATTTTTACATCCTGGACATGATGTGCTGTGGTATGGAATAACCTCTTTGGTCAGTTTTGGGTCAGGTGTCCTGTCTCTGCTTCCTCCTGGCTTCCCCTCCTCCCTGGCAGAGCATGAGGCTCAGAAAGTCCTTGGTCAAACCAAAACATTACCAAGCCGTAACTGAAGACATTGGTGTTATCAGCACAGTTCCCAGGCCAAGAGTCAAAAACACAGTGCTGCATCAGCTACCAAGAAGGAGAAAAATGACTGCTACTGCTGAACCCAGGACAAAGGATATCCCAGTCTTCTCTTGCAGGTCATTGGTATAAACATGAACTATGCACATATGTAGTAGGAAGAGACACTGCTACTAAGTTTAATTCTACTAGGTGTTTTTAAACTACATTAAGGACAAAATGCAATGTTCTTTAAATTCCACTAGATGTTTTTTAACTACATTAAGGACAAAATGCAATTAAGTTCCAATGCAAATGTATACCAAATCAAACAAGCTCACTGGATTCTTAGTAAAATATATGGACTTTAGCATTGTTTATCTGTGTTGGGTTTAAAGAGACTTCTGAGTCACTTTGCATAATGAAAACAAATAAATACTATTCAAGTTTCTACCCTTTCTTCACTAAAGGTGTCCCACTGAATACCTGCCTTTCAGGCAGCTGACACAAGTATTCTGTCTCCAAAGTGTCACTATGGGTTTTTTTTAAACACACCTGAAATGCTTCTATCCTCTTGTCATTTCTAGACCAGTCCAGTTTCCATTGAGGCTCATGGGAATATTCCCTTTGACTTCATGGAAATTGGCTAGTTTCATGCTATATTGCATGACAAAGTCATTTTACTTTCCACTGAAGAGAGACTGTAGACCCAGTGCTGCTCACCCTAACATAAGGAAACAATCCTTCATGGCATGGTAAACTTTACATTTCTCTGACAGGGACACAAATCACAAAGTAAACCTACTTACAAGTAAGAGAAGAAGGTCTATAGATTTTAATATTCACTGAAAAATCTACATCATAAGGCCATACTTCAAAAATTACTACTATGTATACTCATTGGTCAAACATCACGTAAATATTAATTTGTGTTTCAAATCTTTTTTATTTCTTATTTTTTCTATTTTTTTATTTTTAAATAAATATTTTTATTATTTTTTTTATTTTTATTATTTATTTTTTATTCAGTTAAACTTGTAATTTATTTTATGCCATAATGATATCACAAAAGCTGTTCCAGGGGCAGAAAAGCTTTTTACTTCCCAGTTTTGAAGCTGAGAGTCTTAACAATGGAATATTATATGAAACAAACTTTGCCAAGTGAAAGCTAAATTCATCTAATTTTTCAAATGTTCCTCGCTTCTATTCTTAAGGCTTTCCTAATTATCCTATTAGCATGAATTACTTATTCTTTTGTTCTTTGCAGCTTATATTTCCTTAGAAATTAAGACATCATGTAGTATTTAAGCCATTCTTTTTACTTTCCAAATCAATTAATTACTATCCTTATAAAAGAAAGATTGTGATTCATAGTTATGAGAAAACAGAAGATGCAGAACAGAATAGGAAGGACAGTATTGTTCTGCAGCTGTACACTATCTTTCCTTCAGCAGAAGCAGTCCATTTTCACAGCAGTTTAGTATAGATACAGATGCAGAGCATCAAAAGGTCAGCATATAAAGGTGGCGGTGATTTTGTGACTGATTTTCACAGTGCAAAGAGAAAAATCAGACCCGTGTGTCCTTGACCACTTTGTCTAAATAATGCCTTAAAAATCAAAACCATTTTAAGTTTATTTTCTCTACCAGTTTGAAGGTTGGGGACCCTTAGAAAACACCCAGTTTAAGCAGCAGACACATGAACAAATTGTATTTGCATGGAACCAGTTAGTGCTTCCCTCCATGACTGTTTCTTGACATATTGCAAGATAAGCTTTGAAAGATGTTGAAATGGGCCTGATAATGGTTATCAGTGAATGCTCTTTGATGACTTAAGTATAGGTTTAGTGGCCTTGTTTCCTGTGGCGTGAATAACTACATAAATGAAATAAGCAAGATACCAAGAGTGATATTAATGTGCTGCTTTTCTGGCAGTCTCATGGGGTATGTAAATGATGGTTGAACAGATATGCACATTGCACCAGTTCAAATTCTCCACCGTTTTTCCTATGGGATTTGGATTATTGTGCCTCTATAAGGCAGAGTGGGAGCACTGGAGCAGTTCTGTGGAAAGACAGAGGGGGTTTTAGTCTCCAGGACTATGATTCAGACACGTTTTACAGCCAGTGAATTCAACATACACCTTTAATTTAAGTAAAAATAAATAAATAAATAATCCTGAATAGGCCCATTCTAGAACAGCCCTGATCAGAAAGAGGCAAAACTGCTGAGGTTATGCAGCTGACATGGACAAGGATCCCAGCACACATCAAATTGCAACTGAAGGAGGCATTAAGAGGAGGACTTCTGACACATCTGAGCTTAGGCCACTTGACTGCACAATTGTTCTTGCAGCTGAGCCCCTTTCACAGCCTCCTTACTGCTGTAGGATCATTTGTCTGAGGAAGCCTACATCACATTAGCCTATTTCTGTGGAAGAGCTGCAGAAGGATCTACGTCTCTTCAGAAACTTCTGTCTGTGAATACGGACCTAAATTCCAACAGATTACAACTTAGGAAGAACTTTCAGTCTTTCAGATACAAAACCCTTCAGTTTTTAGACCTGCAAATATTAGCATACTTATAGTCTTTCCAAAGACAAACAACTCCAGGAATAAGGAGAAGGAAAAGTTTGCTTTTAGCAGCAAGAAACCTTTTGTCAGGAGCCCCCGAGTCTGTTTATGTGTGTGACATTGTGGAGCATGCTGTGAATTATAAGTGACAGAACAGACTGCAAAATTATGGCCCCTTTCTAACTGCTGGTCTCTGCACTTGAGCCATGACGGTATCATTTCTCAGGAAAATACGTTTCTCATCCCTTAATCTGGAACTACTTTCATGTCCTACACAGGCTCCATCACATGCCAGTGAAGCCTACCTCTTCCATGAGGATGCTGCCCAGATGTCTGCAACTGTCTGGGGTCTTCATGGGGCAGAAAATACCCAATGTCTGAGCCCAGTAATTTATTGTCAATACAGAAGTATGACACCAATAAATCTTCAAATTACTCAGGTATTTCTCAGTGCTCCAATAATATAATGTGCTGATGACCAACTTCATAATCCCCTTGCATAACTATGTGTTACTAACCGACCACAAAACACAGTTTTTCCCATTGTAGTATTGGGGATACTTCATGCCCTGCAGGCAAATAGCTTTGGTTAAGGGAAACTTCTTGAGAAGTTTCATGAGTCTGTGACAAGAACAGCTTGTCTGAGTCTAATTTTACCCAATAGTTGCATAAATGAATTTTTAAAACATGATCCATATTCTTAATGTCAAATCCAGCACTGTGCGGTTTCACGCAGTGCTAATCCCATGGAGTAATATATGACTTAAAGCTTTGGATCAGAAAACTCCTGGATATCAGTTATACTAAAATTATCGTGCTTAAGGATAGCTAAAATAAATAGAAGAGAAGTGGCACAGAAGAAATAGAAAAGACAGACAAACAGCACGAGAAAGAGCTTTTGCAAAACACTTGAAACTCCCTAAGACAGCATTTAAAGATTTGGAACAAGGACTATGTTAGTCAGAGAGGCAGATGTTAATTAAAAATTCCATGGTGGGCAAGCCCAAGAGAAAAAGAAGTTACAATTGTACGTTTAAATCAGAATGTTTAAGAGAATCATGGAAGAGACAAAAATCCTTGGGGACACAAAAAAGTGCTTCAGCTGCCTCCCAGAAACCTGGCCCTGCAATTCATAATGTAGGTGAGAATTTCAACAGAAAGAGCCTGCCAGGGCAGAAGGTCCTCGACCCACACATGACTCTACAAGGTACAAGGCTCTACCTCTTTGGATTCTCCCATCCCTTTATGCTTTGCCTGACATAAGGGTTGCCAACCCATAGACTCAGCTGAGTGTATGAAGATTTTGTTGGTCACACCTGTAGTGGACCAAGAGATGAGCTTCTTACACAACTCCAGCCTGCTTGTATGACTTTCTTTGTATAATAAGGTATTGAATAGACCCTAAATATCCTTTATCTACATTGCACATGCACTCACTTCAAAAAGTGCCTCCCGAGTCCACTCCCCAGCACCAATGTGCTCACTCTCATGCTGTCCCTTGATGGCAAAGGTGAAGTACTGTCTGTAGCATCTTGGAGGACATACCTCTAAGCCAGCACTGACCTGGGCACTGCCAGCCCTTTCATGGTCACTGCTCCAGAGCTTGTAAGCTCACAGATTTGTGTCAGCAGACCCTTCCTCTCCACCCCATCCCTACTGTGCTGGGCTTGAGGCAGCAGGCAGAAAGCTGGTGGGATACAGCAAGAGCTCGTCTCTTCTTGTGTGTCTTCTTGCCCTTCTCACAACAAGAAGAGCTCACAGCTCCCACTGTGAGCACCTGCTGTGCCAAGGACCTGAGGAAATGCTGATACAGAGAAGGAGAGCCAGCCACCACCAGATGTGAGGAACAATCTCAGATGTTGGGGGAACGTCAGCCTCCCATAACTGGGAAAGGTGCTTACCACCATAATGGCATGGTCAGCCTGTAATCTGTTCTTTTCTCTCTTATTTACTCCTGCCAAAGCAATCAGGAAGTTCAAAGCTGTCACTGAACTCAGACGAGGAGGGGATGATTACAGAGTGCAGCAATATTCTGCATGTAAACCAAAGCACTTCTCATTATGTAATGTGATGGCACACACGTTACAGGCTTTCACAGTGCGAGGGTGCCTTGGCTCTTCATCACATGCTAACCTCATATTTTGCCTCTGGAAGTCTTTAAGTTGTTACCCTGAGTGTCAGTGCCAGCTAAGAAGGCAGTCATTAGGCTCACTTGCGTTTCTGCTATGTTGATGGCCTAAGTCTCCTAATGATAATTGTAAGACAGCAAACGAGCCTGTGCTTAGTTTTAGCTGATGAATTCTACAGCCAAATCTATCACTGCTTTTCCCTTGAATCTTGTGAAATATTATCCAAAGAGATAATCCACTGTGATAAATAAATGAGCTCCTCAGCAGATGGTTTCTCTATTAAAGTCTGAAATCAGAGATGAGAAAAACTTTGTCTGCTATGACACAACATCTCATCAAACCCTGACAGATTTTTTGCTGTTGTTCATATTTATATGATGAAAACAGTCAACATGATATTCTTTTTTAAGAGGCAACCAAGAATCTCAGCCCAGCCTCAGACAAAGCTTTTATTTCCAGATGTTCTTCTCTTCATAACATGAAACATAAGAACTCTTGTAACAGTGTCAAACTAAAGATGCCTCTGGCCTAGTGTCCTGACTTTGGAAGCAAAGGATAGATGGTCTTTCAGAAAGCATATAGAGAACATAGGAAGTATACCATGGTACTTTGCCCAGCCTAGCTTCCTAGTTTCTGGTACATTTCCTACTCATAATTATTGTCCTTTTTGTATAGCATTAGCTTTGCCCACTAGGTACGATTCAGAATAATTCCAAGATTAGGCAATCTGGATGGGTGGATTGAGTGAAAAATTACTTTCCATGAATCACTAAAGCACAGGCAAACCTGAAATCGATGCATATGAACATCTTCCCCCAAAAATGGGAGTTTTTTCATTATGAAAACTGAAGCAGGTAGACAAGATCATTGTCCAACAACAAACAGGTGACTTGAAATGTTAAGAGATTTCAGTTTCACTACAAATAGTGCTCTTCACTAGAAATGTTGTGCACATCCCTACAGAAATATTTACGCTTTGTCTTTTCAATTCAGTGTCTGTTTTTCTATTTAATTTACCTTTAAAAAGCTATTTTCTTGCCTCTTCTCTAAAAACAAAATGCAAAATCCACACTAAACTCTAAGGGGGAAAAAAACACACTAAAACCGTGCATGCTCGGAATAAATAGATGCACTGTGCCCTACTTGATCTGTATTTGTACGGAAGTAGTTGTAAAATTGAAAAAAATCATATAAGAAGTTCAGATTCATGGTAGAACAATCAGGACCAAGCAGCTTCGTCCAGCTGATCCTAACACAGATACACACAGAGAGGGGTGTCCTCTGCCTTTATCCAAAGGGGAATCTATTTTCAGTATGAGATCCTACACAGTAGCATGTATGTACAGGAGAGCACTGAAAGGCTATGAAAAAAAGCTGGCTAAGTCTCTTAAAAACACATTGTGAAGCTGGACATTTTAGGTTAAAAATACAAAATACCTTTTTTAATGATGAATTGGTCTCTGCTTATGAATTTTATCCTGCTGGAAACAAAAGAAACCACTATGTGCACCTTATGGTAAGGTTTAAATAAATATTAGTTAAAAAAGCAAAAGTGCGGTCTCTTTTATTGCCAATTACAGGTTTACAAAGTCAAACAGGGAAAAGTAATACTATAGCCAAAACAGACTTCCCGAGTGCCCTCCAGAGTTTTACTTTGCTGTTCACTGGACTAACATGAGTTATATTTTTACACCACAAGAATGGGCAGGGAGTATTATTAGGGGGTTGGTTGCTTTATGATCAGCTTCATATTCAAGATGCTTTCTTCCAGAAATCTCCAAGTTTATGCGCAATCCTTCAGGAATATAGTGAATTGGAAGAAGCAGTAGTAGTATTTGTGAGCAAAAGAAAAAAGGCAGGCTTGAGGTCAGTCTAGAAGTCACGTAGAGCTGTAAAATTTGGTTCAACACGTTCAAAGCTGCTGGCTCTCTGCTCCCTGTGTTCCAGGAAGAGAGCATTCTTTGGCAGGCACTTCATTCAGAGGTTTCGATTTATGGGAAAGAGGCTTGCCTCAAAGAGGTTGTTTTTCTTATTTGACCAAGGTTTGGTGTTTTCCATCATTAGAACTTTTTGCGTCAAAAAAAAAGGTTAATTTTTCAAGACGTGTGTTCACCCAATAACTGGGAGTTCCTAGGCTTTTGTACTAAGGCACTCCTAGATGAAAGTGAAATCTACCAAGCAAAGCTCCTAAAAATGTCAGGAAATAAAAATACTGATCCTTAACCAGATGTGTGTGATCTTTCTGGACACCCATGCTGATCCTATGATGTAGGAGCACACCCACGGCTGCCCAGATAAGCCAGGCAAGTACGCTGGCTACAGTTTGCACATGGAAACAAAGCAACTTTGAATAGCCCCCTTCTGCACCATGCCTGCTGCAGAATTCACAGCTGAGCCCACATTTCCTGAGTAGCAATCCAGCATTGCTAACTACAAACGAAAACAGAATATAAGTGACCAGATCTTCTGATTGAGGAGGCATATCTCAGTTTTGCCAGTCTTACATCGTCTAAGATCTGGCCCAATACACACTAGCTGTGATATTTCCATAAAATATTGGGGTTCTTGGCCTATATTGTTTCTTATCTTAGATATCAATTTTTTTTCAAGATGAGAGATTTCCGCTTAAAGAGATATTGTGCATTTTCCAGAGTTGGTGTGCAGTAATGCCATGCATATGGCAAATGGAACAGAATTTGCCATCAGGATTTACATGAGGTAATGCCATCTGCATCACAGCTCTTATGCTATGGAGAAAACACTAAAATGTAATTTGAGGTCAAGATTGTAGGAATTAAGATTACTGCTCGTTTTAAAGTACACTTATAAAGACAGAAACTTTAAGTAGGCTTGTAAAATGGAAGGATCCTTATGTCAGACCATATTTTCAGCACATTGCCTGTTACCGCCTAGAAGAGTACTTAAAAATGCCGTAAATGCCCACCGTATTGTACCTTGATGTATGCACCACATGTTCTTTTTCTATTTGTTTGTGTTGGTTTAAGAATCCCTATGCCTGATCCTCTCAAAAACGTTTCAGAAAGCAGCATCATACCTTGATTTCCAAGGCAGGATGAATCTCCCTTAACTTTAGGTGTCTACATTGTGCATATATTAGTTCAGTTAGGTGGCTCTCTACGTTATGCAGTCATTTCATCTCATCCTTTGAAACAAATTTCATAAAGCATATAGAAGACCTGTAGGCTTGACTTCTTTGTCTCATAAAGGAGACAAGACAAGCCCCTAACAATTCAGGTGAAGATCTGACAGCAAAAAGGGTTAAGCAGTATCAACCACAGAAAGTGCTTACCAGCACCTAAATCCAGACCTCCTCTTTGTGCCCAATCTCCGTATTTGCGGCAGTACCACCACTTTCCTGCAGCTTCATTTGCCTCAGGGAAATAATAGCATCTTTCTTATTTCTGCATGTTATTTATGGCTTTAACCTGCTGACATTAGACCTATTTGATTGCATAAAGTCATCATTTGTTATGGATTTGATATGTTTATTTTTGTTTTTTTCCGTCAAAGTTTGTGCTTAAATCCAATCCCTTTCTGAACAAGAGTGAGCAATGACTGCTAGAGGAAACTGTGAATTTAAATGGAAGGTTGGAGGGGAACAGCATGGCATTTCTGCCTCTCTGGGCTATATTTTCCCAGAGATTTTTCTCTTGAGAACCTCCCTCATCCCACATTACCTGAGGGCATCTTTAATTGGTCTCTACATCAAGTTCCTCTGCTATGTGCCGTGATGCTCGTTTTTTTCAGCAGTGAGAATCGAAGGACTGAAATTCAATTCCCTCAAACCAGGTTACAGGTAAATCTGTTTAAAGGGTGAGAAACTGAACTGAGGTGCCCAGGGAGAGCAAAAGGCTCCATTGGGTTCTCTTATCTAAACTACTCAGGATCTGGAGGCTGGACTGAAGAGGGTTGAGTACATCATCCAGGCACCATGGTCGTAGGGATGCGTATGAACGTAGCTAAGGAAACAATCAGAATGCCTGTATTTGTATGGTTATCTTTTTTTTTTTTTTAATGGATTTTAAAAACACTTCTCTTACTGATAGGACAGAAAAAAAGAGAACATTGAAAATAGCATATCATAAAACTGCACTCTGGTGAACTGCTTTCACACAAAGAGAAGCTCCCAAGGTGGTGGACTAAGTGGTAAGTTTCTAGACTTTCACATCACTAGTCCAAAACCTCCCCATTTGGCAAAGGAGCAGAGACATCTGCTGAAATTGAGAAATTCTTATTAGCTGAGTTCAGGATAGAGAAGCCTGCAGCTAATCAATGACACCACTACCACCATCATCACCCAGAGCTGCAAGCGCAGCCCAGATGAATTCAGAGTCAGGACTTCAAGGACCTCGTGACAACAGAGGTATCTGATGTCAAACAAAAAAAAGATTAGAGATCCTAAGGATCATGGGTCAAAGATTAAGTAGAGGTCAATCGAGTTGTAAATAAATGGATAAGTTCTCCCTGATGTGAGGCAGAGTAATGAGAAACAGAACAACTTTGGTGTACCTAAATTAAAAGTACATGAAGCTCATTACCACTTTTACCCTCAACTATGCCAGTGAACTGGACCAAACCAGATTTCCTGCTACTGAGGTTGGACCTCATAGTCACACCCATGGAAGGTGACAACAATGCAGAGCTGTATGAAAAATCTTCAGCAATTCAAACAGGTGAAAACTTTTAGCACATTTAGTCATTTGTGCTCCAGCTTAAATGATTATCCAAGGTGTAATACAAAAGGAAAGTTGCTCTTACATGCTCACACGCATACCAACAAGAAGCAGGTGAGACTCACCAGAGATCTCAAATCTGCTGTCATTATCATCTTTGTCAGAAGTTGCACACAGAGATGTTTTAAATAGCTGAGATAAAATCAAGGACAGAATAGTGCAGAGCATGTTTTTCGATTGTATTTAAGAATCTATTTACTTAAATTTTATCTGACTCTGCAGAAAGCTCTTTCCATGAAGCTGCATCATTCTTTTGTGCACTGGAAAACAAGACAGCACAGAACTCTGCTAAGAGTACCTGAGAGTTAAAAGATGGAAACTAATTTGGAAAAAACTCAGCAGTGAATCTGCAGAAGAACAAAAGTGGTATTTAAACTGCCTTGCACTTCCCCAACCCATTGTGTGCGTAACAAGGGCAAGGGCATCCCCTAGCACTATTAAAACACTGGGGTTTTTACTTCAGGCTGTCATGACATGCTAGAGCAAATTGAGAGTGAGGACAGAATCAGGCCCAAATGTTTTATACAATCTGAATTGATGCATCTGTATTTCAGTCATTACTTACTTGCGTTGCCTTGTAAAATTCATCACTGCCACTAAGTATGACTTATAACTCCAGTCCCAATATATTGCATATATTCCTCTTGGACTGCTCTCACAAGGAGAAGTGCTTTCTTTGCACCCTTTAAATGAGATTGAAAACAGCCTTATAATACATTTTTGTCAGGGCAGGGACAAACAAGACAGCAAACCCATAGGATCCATTCAATAGGCAGAGCCCACAGCCAAAGCACTACACCTTCCTTCCCTGTTACACTAGAACTCCCATGGGACAGTCAGTAATTCCCTGTTTGGCTTTGAGTATCCCAAGATCCTAGAAACCCCTTGAGGGTCCACAATAGTTGCTGGAAACTCAAACTTCTCCAGACACAGTTTGCTGCAGAGCAGATGTAGTGCTGAGAAACTCAACTCAAGTCTGGCTGGATTTAGTCTCTCACTAGGACTAACCAGCATGAGTGCTGCAGTATGGCTATCTGCCTCCCAGATCCTCATATATTTCTGAGCAGGGTTGGCCCATGACAAGGGGACTTGGCATGGGCTTGTGACAAGATCCACAGATTGCTCACATGGCCACATTGCTCTTTGCCCCTTGCCGGGCCCTGCTTCACATTTTAGGTACCTTTGACAATATATAAAGACTGATTAAATCAGTTTTACTCTCTTGTAATGACACATGCATGACTACGTGCCTGGCAAACTTTCAGTGGATATACACGGAGGGAGTGAAATGTGTAAGTGCTTTTTCCTACTGTGCATATGATGAGGTATTACAGCACTAGGATGCTCAGTTGAAAGCAAGGCTCCAGTTCAAAGGAAATGCAGGTGGTTTCGATTGATGCTATAAACCAGAATGCTTGCTTAATAAGAACAAGCCAGTACATGCAGAATTCAGAGGATCAACAAACTGTTCTCATTAAAGGCTTTCTACCATAACACGCTTACAGACACATGCACACAAAATTAAATAAATGTCACAACATAAAGATGTGGGCTATCAGCTATTGCATTTCAGTTCACTTGGGGCTAATTGATCAAGCAGTACACTCTTTAGTGATGTAATATAAGAAAACGACCTCTTAACTTGCAATAGTAAGTAATATGGAAAGAAGGAATAATGCACAGCTTATACACAATTCCAACTGTATGTTTTCTGTTTACCAGGCCACCACTGAGGTTGATTACTTTGGTCAGCCATTTTTCTACAGTTTTAATATAGCTGGTTAAGTAGTAAAAGATTCTTATTTTTCCACAGCTGCCACCTGCCTGGAGTTCAATAGATGGTTCTTAATTGGCACCTATTCTTACTGGAAATAAGCATACTAACTACAAGGTGGTCCTGATTATAGAAGACTAGAAGGGATATATTGTTTGGAAGTTTTATGCTGTCTTATATCGTTGCCAATGACCTGGAGAGGGGGATGGAGTGCACTCTCATCAAGCGTTTTAAGATAACACTGAAGTGAGGGAAACAGTTGATAGGCTTGAGGACAAGGCTGCCATTTAGAAGGACAGAAATGGGCTGGAGGAACGGGTTGACAGGACCTTTATGAAATACCAGGAGGGCACATGTAGAGTTCCACACCACAGAAGGAGGAGCCCCTCACAACAGCACAGGCTGGGGACTGGCTGGGAAGTAGCAGTGCTGAAAGGAAGCTGGGGAACTTGGTAGAGCAGAATAGTAGTGCCCTGGCAGCAGAGACAGGCAACAGCATCCTGGGCTTTATGAGCAGGATCATATCTAATTACTGAAAAAACAGTTTATTTCCCACTACTCAGCCCTTCTTGGACACCCTATAGAACAACACATCCAGAAGAAAGACTTCAATGAACTGCCCGTGAAGATATTCAAGATGCAGAACAGCTCTTTCTCAAGGAAAATAAGCAAGGAAGGAGGAAAGCTGGAATTATGACTTAGCTCAATGTCTCCTGCTCAAGCTACAACACCGCATTGCCAGTTTGCAACAGCTGAGGCTTTGAATGTTTAAAATATCACTACTACAAATAACATCGCTACATTGCAGCATGCAGAAGGGATGAAGGCATATATCCAATAAGAGGTAAGTATTAAAAACCAAGGAGATGCACTGTGGTTTTGGTTTATTGCCTCCATAACAGAATTCCCAGGTAACGGGCAATACATAGCAGCTTTCAACACAGAGCATTGTTTACAATATGGGATCAGAAACTGAAGTACTTCACGTAGTGATCTGTTCAATGTCAATACACTGAGTTAACAGCTGCCTTAAACTAGTCATTGTTTTTACCTGGATGATTTCTGCCTTTTATCTAATACTTGTTTGACATGAAATACACTGAAAGTCTCTGTAACCCAGACAAAAATCCATGGCTCCACCCTCCTTTTTGATCACCTCAAGTCATAAAATCATGCTGTCATACATGCTGGTCTAGTGAAATCTTGTCACATTAACACATCTTCAGGATGACATGAAGATATCCTGCCCATCTTGGTCTGGCCAGTAAGATACCCTCATAAGCAATGTAGTGGCATGAGACTGAAAGAATTAAAACTGAAAATCTTGCACGCTATCCCTATTACATTATTGAAAAAGAAAGAAGAAAGCAAATCTGAAAGTAGTGGATGGCAGTTTTCCTGTTGCTACATTAAAAGTAGCAGCTTCCATAGGCCTTTTGTGAGCAGCACCGTCTTCCCACAGAGCTTAGCTGACGTGTCTGTTTTGAGGATGTTGCTCAGGTACAGACATAAGCATAGTGCAAAGCTGCACTATCCTCTTGAGACTGGAAGCTTGTGAACACAAGCAGAGGAGCACTTCAAGCTGCCAGGGAAAATGAAAAGCCAGAAAGTGAGACAGGGCCAGATCCATGAGCCAGGGCACCCAGATGCTGTCAGGTCTTACATTTCAAATCCTATGACTAGGTTGAGCAGGGGCTGAGCTTTGTGCATTCCCCTCTGCATGCTCTTCCCCCAAAGAACAAGCACATGTAGCCTCTGTCCCAAATTGTCCAGCCTGGGTCTCTAACCATAGCTTAGCCTGACTCCTTTACAGCCCACAGAGTCAGGATTCCTTCTTGGCAAGCGCACCACAAGATGGGAGCTGATGTGCAGCACTACCCAGTGCAACAGAGTCAGGATGGTATATGGGTAAGTACCCAGCCTTGAAGCTCGGAAGCCATCTGAAGTCTATCAGTTCCCCAGATACAGCCTTAGTCTTAATTTGAACATCCTTTTCTCCTTTGTGCTTTCATTTTCTGGGTGAAACCTTCACCTTCTTGAAGTTGATCATTATTCTAATATCAGGAATATACGCACTTCAGCAATATTTATTCTTGATAAAAAGGATACAAGGAAATTTGCAAATACATTTACTGTATAGTAAAGTGCATGTGCAAAGCTGGGTACTCACCTAAAGCCTGATCTTGCAAGAACTCCACACATGAAAATCACTCTAATAATTCAGGCTGTGTTTTGCAGTTTGATGGTGAAAACGCCAAGAGCTCCCTCTTTGCAAGGCAGAAGTATTTTTAATTGTCATAGTTGGTGATCTTAACACATATTAAAGTCAGTAATGCAAAACCACATCTAGTCTTGCAGATACAGTACCACTCAATAGTCCAAATGTACAGCAATTACAGGGGCTTGTAAGAAATATCAGCAAAGTACACCTGGTTTTGTACAAAGGATGAATTTTGGCAAAACAACAAAGTGGCAGCAAAGGTTTTAATACACACACTTACTGCACATATACTTACAGATGCTGTTAAGGTGGAATTTTGGGGGACCTGATACTACGAAGCAGATTTCAAGCCCTCCTAGCGTTAGTGAGCAGCAAGGGTTGTCAGGAACGCATTAGACTCCATGCTTGGTATTTGCAAAGGCTTATAGGAGTCCTGCGCTGATTTTAAATCCTGTTCCAAATCTTGGTCTGAAGCCACTTGTCTCTATAAACAATTTACCCATCCCCAAATAAAATGATGCAAAAGGTTCAAGGAAAGGTTTTGGGGGCTTCTCCCAGCTGTGTAACGTTTTGGTCAAGCATCATTCCTACTCCAGGGATGCTGGGGAGAGGCATTTGATGCTGAACTGCTACCACTGCATATGGGAACATCCCCTCCCCAGAGCAAGACCCATCAGCTGTAGCCAGGGTTCAGCTTCCAGAGCTTAGGCTTGGCTTAAGCCCCTAAGCTGCAATGTCAAATCCATAGCTGCTGAGGTACTAATGCTGAAATGTATAAGAAGTAAATCTATGCTTTAAATATAAAGGAAAAAATGAAAAAAAAATGAAAAAATCCACTCTTAAAATTCTGTTTCAAGTAACCAAGCTAAATATGACATAAATAACTTGGACAAACGTGTATGTGGCTCTGAAAACACTGAAATCCAGGCCCCATGAAATGGCTGCTGGGATTCCTGCCATTTGCTAAAAGGTTAAGCTGGGAAACACTTTGTCCAACTGCTAAAAAACAATGAAGATATAAAGGAATTATAACCTAAAACCAGAGGTGTTGAAAGAGGAGAAACAGACACACATAATAAACAGCACTGATTTAATTAAAGCAGCAGAATAAAACATTCACAAGCTTGGATGCCCCTGGTGCATGTGTGTGCATGGCGGGGGGGGGCACGTGGGGGTGTGTGTAAGCACAAGTGATCCTCCTGGGACTAGTTTCTGCTCAACTAGAGGTGTCAGAGACACAAGGGACATAAACATCAGCTCCTCTGCTCTATAGACGCTGCAGAAAGAAGTGCTGACATGGACCCTGTCAAGCATGCATGGCCTAGACCCCATCATGGAAACCACTGCTGGTTGTGTATATGAAGATGGACGCCAAGATGGACTTTTGTGCTCCGAACTTCTGAACCCTGCAGGAGACCCGAACTGCCGAACCACACTTCGGTTGTTTGTGAAGAGAGTGATTTATTGAGCCCTGTCCTGGAAGAAACCACAAGTACGTTCTGAAGGGCTAAATTCAACAGCTAAAAATATTCCTCCAGAATTGGATACAATGAGAAAGGCTTCAAGATTTAGAGAGATGTGTGTTTCCAAGAGCAGTATTTTATTCTTCAGCTCTCAGGAAGTAGTATTTTAGTACTTTTGGTAATTGGAACAGACGCATTCAGCCCCCATTGCATAACATCCAAATGACCACAGAACAATTTCTGGTTGCCCTTTTCAGGTGATAAGCAACAGCAATAACATGTTTGGTAGTTCTCATTTCTCTAACAGGAACCTCCAGCACACTTGAGACGGATGATGGAAAGGTGAATAAACAAACAGACCCATCAGCTGAACATGAAGTGATCTGGAGACAGTAAGCAAGAAAAAGAGGAAAGAAAGGGGGGAGCTTTCCATGCGTTTAACTTAGAAATTGTGTGGCCACATACAAAGGCATGTGATTCTTTTCCTTTGCACATTGGTTTCTGAGCCTCTCTGGACTATCTGCACCACATTTTGAAGCTTTTCTTTCACACATATGGAACCTAGAAACTTACTTTAAAACAAGATGCACAAATTCTAAGGATCTCATACACTCTAATATTGCAATAGCGGATCTAAACAAATGACCAATTATCTTGGGATTCAATGTGAAGTGAGTTGGTACAGTCCATGTGAAAAAGCACCACCCAATATCAGAGTAGAAGGAGATTATAATGAGAACCATCTTACTTAAGTGATGCCAGAAAAACCAAACAGCTACTCTCAACACCAGATATTTTAGGGACCTTTTCACCATGCTCTAGATTTTTTGGCTGGTTATTTTCAAGATGATTCAATTCCTGTTACTTTGGAAGAATGCTGAAAACCACAGAAATAGCCATTAATCTTTGGGAATGCTGAAGTCTTAAGTATCTCAAAGCTCCCAAATGTATTTCAAGAAGCCTAAGTCTTTTCCCATAGGAGTTCAGGGATTTTTGTTTCTAGGAAAGAACAGTTATAGACACAACTCAGACTAGAAAAGCAGACATAAAATTACAACTCAGTTCAAATGTGAGTTTAAGAACTTCTGTCACTCCTGAATCTGCAAAAACACTGATAATAATTAGCTATAAGAGTGAGCTTCATGCGCAGAAAGTTAGGAGCAGATCCACAGCTACAAGGTGCAATCTACAGTCAGTGCCCTGAGCAGAGCTGTGACTGCTTACACCGGGTTCAGGAGCCATCCCGCTACAACTTAGGAAAATTATAGAAAGGCAACTGAACAGGAGGATCAGGAGCCCGGGCTTCACAGGTGAAGAGCCCACATACCACATTTGCACACGCCAGAACAGCATGTGCAAGTGTGACATTACAAAAATCAGCTGCCAGTCTCTTTGTCCTGTCCAACAGAAGTACTCTTTCAATCAGATTGAGGGAATGAGAAGTTTACTGTACTTTTTCATACTCCAGAAGAAAGAGAATCCCAACAAGGTTGGTTTGTTGGGGGCTTTGTGGGGTTTTTTGTACTCCCCAGATCTGGTCACACATTAGTTATTTTTTTCAAGAGGCTTTCTTTTCAGATAAGCCAATCAATACTCAGGAACCAAAAAGGGACATGCTTTCGAAACAGCCTTGCTTGTTTAAACAGCTAAATGAAATGGCCAGAGAGATGCACGCTTAAACATCTGGATACTCTGTTTCAGCGACACTTTACTGAACTTCGATTTTGTATTTTCACTGGCAGAGACAATTTTGTCCTGTCACTTTGGAAAACTACCCACTGACTTTCCTGCTGAAGGGGAGGTTGGTTACTTTGTTACTGGTTTTAGAAACAGCCTTTCTACTATTTGTCATTCTCTGTTTACTTGACTGCAGTGTCACAATTATATTGATGACCTTCAAATCCAGTGAGACAAGTAGAAGTATAAAGCATGAGGTAAGAAGAATTACATAGGTGTGTGTTATGCATAAGGCAGAAGCATATCTGCATATGTTGCACCCTGCAACAACGTTGTTCAATGCCATGGAGCTTCCAAGTGTTACCAAAACACAAATACAATCCACGAATGCATTAATTACTCTTAGGCTTGCTTGCTTCCACAGAACCATTCAGGTTGGAAGGGAACACTGAAGGTTGTTTAGTCCAACCGTTTCATCAGAGCATCCTTTTCATGCATGTCATCATAGCTTTTATTTCATACATCTTCATGTCCTACTATGTCATTTTGTTACTGTCATTTTCTTTCCTTCAGAAGCCTTGCTATATAGTCTATCACTTTCCATCTATATCTTTACTGCACTGGTAGTCACATCCCATTTCACTGATTTTTCTGTCTTTTCCCACACCCAGCTACTTTTTCATCTGTATTCTCACCTCCCAGGACCTGTTTCCTTTGCACACTTTCACCCTCAGATGCCACTTTGTATGACTTGTTTATCTGTGCAGGAATATACTCCTGTTACTCTTTATCCTACTCCACTTCCAAAGACTCTTCTTTATCTAGAAGAGATTGTACTATGCACCTGATTTTATGCTGGCAGAAAAAAGTCTGGCTGGCAGCCACACATGCCTCCTTTTAACAAAACAAACTCCCCAGGTTCAATATGAGCACATGTCCAAAGCTAGCGTTCTTAAAGAGTAAGGAGAACTTTAAAGAGAAGAGGGAAATGAAGGCAGCCAGGGAAAACACGGCTTCTTAATTTTACTGCAAATTATTCACCAGTGCTCCCTTCTCCCAAACCACCTTGATCAAACAATCTGTACATAGCTTGCACTGCTCTGGGTCAATAGCAGCAAACATCCAGCTGTGCCTGGCATGCAGATATTTAGGTTATGTGCTGCCAGCTGCAGGTGGACTGATTGATGCTGTGGTGGTTTTTTCTTGGGAAGGGGGCCATGCAGGAAGGAATGTGAGGGAACAGGGCTGGGCTGGGCATGTTCTGCGCTGCGAAGCTCATGGTCCACTGGCATCGCAAACTTCCCTAACAGACCCAGTGCTGTATTAGGAGCCCCTTTTACATTTCCATGTGTGACCATGAAGGCTGAGCCTCAATCTTGCCCTTTTCCACCACTTTGTGGTTACCTCTGAAGCACAGTTCACTTTGGGTAGGCACAGGAACTTGTGCTTGCTACCACAAATCCTTTTGAAATGCAGCCCTTCTTAGGCACTCAGCAGTTTAAGGAAGAGCAGGCCAGGTCACCTTGGGCAGGGGCTCCACACTGCACACAACACAGGAAGTGTCTATTGTCCCAGATTACATTCTGCTGCCTGGATTTTTCCTGTGTTTTTAGTTAAAATAACAGCAGATCACTCCTGAGCTCCATCTTACCTTACCCTATCTCACCAATGCATTAGAAACTGACTGTGTACCTGAACAGTTCCAGCTGCTAGCTTTGGTGATAGGCCTAAATCTCTTCACTGATTTCAGCAGTCTCAAGCTGAAATGTTTGTGTGGTTGAAGAAAGTTAACGAAACCTTCCTGGTGCAGCTGTTATTCTGAGTTAATAAAACATCTCTGCACCTTTCCATTGAAGTCTCATCTGAACATTGCTGCAATGAGAAGCTCATACCCCAAGGATTTCCATTCTTGCTTCTTCAGAAATGAAGGTGTCATAGCTTATGAATTAGCAACCAGGAATTAGCCAAAGGGCTTAATTCAGACTTCTACGAGGTGTGATCTGTATATTTGCGTGAAGAGAGGCAGTGTATGTTTGATATTTGGCACAGTAAATATACCAATGTCTCTCCAAAGGTGCTTGAAAAACAAACTCTGTGACAACTTTCAGCAGCTAGTCTTAGGATGATAGAATTAGGTCATTAAATTATACACATCATTATCAGTGCCTGAGTCAATGTATTTGTATTTCTTGGAATACAGAACAAATCTTGCAGAAGCTTCCTCTTCTTAGCACATGTGGAGTGGCATTCTCCAAATGAATGCCATTATTTTCCACTTTGAATTGAGGCAACTTCCACACATAATCTCTTTTCCCCTTCCACCTCATTCCATTATCATTTGCTGCTCCTTCTCCTTTATTCCCACAGAGGGAGGGAGGATGTTGTCAGCCCCCTTCACACCCTGTCTCCTTTCAGCTCTCCAGCAGAGGAGCTATTTCATGAAGCCAACAGTGTTCAGCTATTTAGTGTACAAAAGCCAAAGCAGCAAAGCCATGGCATGGGCACAGCTTTCAAGATCAAATCTTCTCTTTGCATGCTGCATTGCCAGCACTTTTATGCCAGTGAATGCTTTTCTGCAGTCAAGTGGTTTTCATTAGCAGGAAAAAAGAGATTCCAGGTGAAGATTTTATAAATGTGTTGACAAATGCCAACATTTTTTATTCAAGTTATGATTGAAATGATTGTAACCTCCTAAGGAAAATGCTAGGAATGCTTTTCATGTGGTTAGGAGTGGGGGGAAACAGCTGAGAATGCCAGAATGAACTCTTTGATTCTGCAGAAAAACTGGACAAGCCAGAAGGTAGTTTGTTCATACACACATCGTGGATGTGTGGCTTAGCACAGTGTACTGTATACACAGGTTTGTAACTGAACCACAGAGGTGCCATTCTGATCCAGCTTACATTTTAAAATAAATGCTTAAATTCAACCACTTTGCACAGCCTGAAGCCTAAAGCCTAAAGCCTAAAGCCTAGCCTTCTGATAGGCTACTATCTGCAGATTCTTGTCATCTTTAACAATGTATGAAGCAACACAACTGACAGTTGCCATATGTTTCTTCTATCACCTTCCCCTTAGGACACTTGCATACTTACATACTTGTCTATATGGTTGCATTACACAAGGAGACAAAGAATAGTGCCTTTCATTTAGTCATATGGTTTCTGACCAGCCTGAAGTCTTGTTTGTACTTTTGGGTCTATCCAAGATCCATGTCTTGTGTTATACTGTCCGCAATCCCTACAGGCGCCACTGAGAGTGGTTGTATAGTTTGGCTCAGCTGATAACCAATGCTGTTCCCTGAACTGGTTCACAGGAGAAGCTCTGACTTCGTGAAGTTATTTTCTGCCCCAGCACAGAATAACGGTAACATGAATCCCAACCTCTTTCACATGGGGAAAGAGTGCCACTGCTGTCTCAGAAAGTTTAATACCTCATAGAATCATACAATCATAGAATAGTTAGGGTTGGAAAGGACCTTAAGATCATCTAGTTCCAACCCCCCTGCCATGAGCAGGGACACCTCCCACTAAACCATGTCACCCAAAGCTCTGTCCAACCTGGCCTTGAACACTGACAGGGATGGAGCATCCACAACTTCCTTGGGCAAAATGTCAGATGTGGTCAGATTCCTACCCTTTTGTGGCTGACTTTTATTATTCACTCCTGCCTGTTACTGCCTACACCTCTTGAGCAAATGTTCAAAATTCAAATTGCAGAAGCTAATTTCCTCTGCAAAGAGTAATACAGATGCAAAAGAGGACAAGTGTTGTTTATTAGCAGTTATCATGAAAGTCCTTCCTGCAATTAACCTCACTTCATGGACACCACTATTTGCACTTCAGCTATCTCATAAACAGGGGCTACATTTTCATTTTGTTAGGGAAGATGAGTCATTGCAGAAGAATGCTTATCTCAAGTCAGTTTTAGCTAGCTTTTTTCTGCATGAGATATTACTCACTGGTACCTACAAGATTACAAGAAAGTCTGGATTTGGGCTTCCTTTTTAAAAAACCTCTTTCCTCTTCCACTTCATATATTCAGAATACATCACTAACAGCATCAAGAAGTATATGAAGTTCTTTTTTTAGTTAAATGTGCATTTGCCTGTATGATCACTGCATCATAATCAAGAAGAATTCCGGATTCTGCCCAGCTAATGGGAGGTCTAAGACACTGAAAAGCCAACATTCGCTCTGTAGACCATAAAGACACAACGGTGAGAGATTTAAGGTTTTTCAAGCTCTCAGAGAGCTGAGCTACAAATCAGTGCAGTGATGTATGCCTTTTGCCTGACAAGTAAACTCTCACCTTATTCACAAAACACATTCCTCAATTTTTGTTTTGCTTTGTGCTTCCCTTTTTATTTATAATTGAACTTTCTGGACATTAGGAGACTGTTAGTTAAAACACCACGCACAGCACCATCTAGCATGATGTTTTAAAACTCCAGTAAGTTAAAGAAACAGCAGACTAAGAATGTTTATGCAGTTTGCCGCCAAAGCAGAGAAGGATTCCTTCCCTAATCCCAACAAACTCCTTCCTTTTTAATTTTACATTGATTTCTATGCTTTTATAGAGGTTTTTTTAGTGTGACCCCTAGAGATCAGAGAGTCGCTGTTTGGCCAATTAAGCCTTCTTTACACTGTGATTGTGTCATCAGTAATGCTTAGGTTTTAACGTGGAAGATTTTCAGGCCAAAAAAAAAGCAAGTTTCACGAAGAGCCAGAGCTACTCTTGAGAATCCTGGGTGCACCAGGACATGCACCACAAGAATCAAGCAGCAAGCAGCAGAGTTCTGCATTGAGCCCTCACATTTGTCATGCTGTTGGACAGTGCTGTCATCTGTCATACTACATGTACCTACGAACCCTGGTGTGGGAGTCCAGTGCTGTGGTAGACATAATCTATTTTTCAAGTATTACAGCCCAGCAATCCTATCAGCCCAGTGATCTGCTTATGAGCACTTCCCAATCTTTCTATTAATAACTAAGCTCTGAAACATTAGATTATTTTCTGTAGGTGAATACCAAAACATGATAAGAAGAAAATGAACATGCTCTAAAAATAAAAGGAATATGATGCTTGCCAGTGTAAGGCCGTTGAAGCGGCCCACGGAGCCTGTTGGTGGCTCACTTCCCTTTGGACATGAAGCCTTTGTCTTCAGCAAGAGCTCAAAAATCTACAGCCCAAAAGTTAGGTCTGTTACTGCCAAAGCTCAACTGAAGTCAGTGTGGATTCTGTACATGTAAAAATTAATGCTTAAAAAGAACCTCATATTCATTAATTGCAAGCTGTTTTGAAACAGCAGAGAAATTAGTAAATACTTTGTCAGTAGAAGTGAGAATAAAATTACCATGGAAAGAATTCTTATGTCCAAAATCACACAGATTCTCTGTTGTGGTTTTAAAGAAGAAGGAAGGAAATGTTGGTTTGGCTCATTTTGATCTCGAAAGGCTTGTAAATCAGTGATAATAAGCTTTCCTAGTCTAGGCTGGGAGAGGCTGTCCTGGAGTGATTCGCTTTTCAAAGAGCTCAGGATAAACAGTTCATGGCTCTCCAGTTTATTCCTGTGGAGTAAGCAGGAGAGTTGAAATTGGGGAAGACTGCTGCTATTCAGGAGGGACCAAATCTTCCACCAACTTCAAAGCCAGCGCAAATACAAATACAATTGCAAATACAGCAGAGCACAGTTGCTTTCATATTCCAGCCAAAATCTCTCTCTTGTTAAACTCTAGTAACTAAATAAAGATAAATAAACTAAAGAAAAGTTAAGGATGACTGTTCCCCTGGTTTTGTTACTCAGTTGTGTCACAGGATCTGTTTCCTCCAGGACCCTCTGGGGCTTTGTCTTTTAGAAAAAGTCTGTTTATTTGGTTGGACTCTGCAGAAGGACATTGGTCCTGAGAAACAGAAGGGGTTAATGGTAAATAGAATTCATCTACAAAAGATAAACACACTGAATTCTTTGTGTCATGTGAAAGGCCATGAAGGTTGTCTCAAAGTCAGTCCCACAGTACAAGCAAGAGAGAAGGCAGCAGAGTTCTGGGGCTCACAATGATGGCTGTAGAGAAGGAACCCTAGAGCAACAATGCTAACTGCTGTGGCAACTCCAAGTAACACCACACCTGATAAGGCAGACCAGAAAGACCAAAGCCCTATGTATGGAGGACAGTTTTCCACTGTAACCTAATAACTGCATTTATAACAGTAACTAAGTATATAATATGCATTCTTTTCTCACAAAATCTCGTTTCTAGTACAGCAGGAGGCTCAAGTGGGTCTCCAGTTGAAAGAAAGAAATCATTTGCATTGGTGCAACAGATAATTAAAAATAAACCAGAGATTTTCTATTGTATAAGCTGAGAACAGAGAACAATATCTCAAAGAGTTTTGCAAACTAGACAGATGCAGCAGAATTTGAAAGGCAGCCTCAATAAGCTGCTATACAGTAGCAGGTCTGGGTAAAACAAGATAAATGGTACAAGCTCTCCGTCACAAAAGTATAGGGATTTTAGTATCCCTGGAGTAGCCACATTATTCCAGGGGCAGTAAAGATGCACATATACCACAATCTGCTAAGACTGAAGAGCTAGTGCTGACTTACAGACTGTAGATGTTATTACATCGTCATCCCCATATGGCTATAAACTTTGCTGTATAGATCTTAACACCATACTGCATAGGGGTTGATATGCCCTAGGCTGTACATCATCTCATACCATATCTTTGCCTTAAATACCTGACCAGCTTACTCAAATCTTTTCAGTAGGATCTGGAAAATAAACATCAATTCACAGAAAAAAGATGTCATGGTAGCAACTGGGTGAACACAGAAAGGAAGAGGTGGATCATTAGCAATCAAAAACTGATTTTGCATTGTGTGTTTGGGTTGCGGACAGCAAAAACAGAGGACCTTGGAAAGAATGAAACTCTCCCTCCCTCTTATTTATGTTGAGTTGTGCCTAGAGACTGCAGTCAGCATTGAAGCTCTGTTGTGCTAGACATTCCACAGAGGGAGATAATCCCCATCTGAAAATAATTTGAAATCTAACCTAAAAATACAGAACAGAGAGAGAAGAAACAAAGACACAGAGATGGAAGGACTTGGCAGCAGTTAGACAACAAGTCAGTGGAAGAGCTGGATACAGAACCATGCCTCCTGCCCTTCAAGGGAGCACCCTCACTGCTAACTCATGCTCTAGCTTGAAGCCAGGCAGTTTATATGCTGCATTTTCTGACATTGTATGCATTGCTGCTTCCCTGAAAGGCTTTGGAAATATCACACTTCTTTCATGAAAGTATAAAAGAAAGATCAAAAGACAAAAATAGATGGTATGGAAGGATGTTGATTCACATTTTGGAACAAAGTTCACATTCAAAAGCTTTAAGGTAGCAAACCAAGCAGAATTATAACTGTTTTCTTGTCCATGAGATTAGAGCTACATAAAAAAAGACCTGGTTCTTAGACTTTAAATAAGATCTATGCAATAAAAGAATGCAAAAAACTATCCATCTTCTTCAACTTTATTTTTTGCTCACTACAACAACAAGGAGATTATTGCTGAATTACAAGGCAATAAATTTGGACGCAACTACTTTATGGACATATGCTGGAATCATCTTGTGGAATTTTTTTGTAAGGGAGGTCATGAAGTTAAAGAAAAGCTGGTCTTTTATGAACAGCTGAATAACCTCATGAGTCATTACCACTAAGTGGTTGTTACGCAAGGAAAGGTATAAAAATCTTGTTCTAGAGCACAAGATGATTCTTTACATATCTCATTTTTAACAGAATGAAATACTGTAAGGGATTAGAAAGAAAAGTTACACCCTGATATTTATGCGTTTTTCCTAGTTTGGTTTGCTAATGCTCGTTCATGCTGTCCTTGTTTTTCACGGGTTTGCCCTTTTGGGAAGAGGTTCACACTAATGTCGACACCCCAGCAGAGACTGTATTTAGATAGTGTTTCAGATCACATTCTATTATTGCATTAAAGAATAAAGAAATCAAGATTTGTGCTCTACACTTGGCACAAATCTGTAATTTCATGGGACACAAACACTATTTTGTAACTCCCAAGCCTTGGCAGTATTATATTTTACACTATATTATTGCTGACTATAACAGCACCCCACCTCTTATAATCATGTCAAAATAAACTGTCAGGTGTGAGGTTTGCCATTCTTGCAATATTCACCCAAAACACTGAGAAAATCAAAACAGAGATTCCCATCATTTATTACACAATCAGTAAGAAAGTTGCATAGTACTGCCAAAACCACTATAAATATTAAAATAAAATTATGTTGGTAGTTTGGCTTCAAGTAACCTCTGGAGATGATGAATACTGTATTTCTAGCCAGCTCACCTAGGTGCTTTGCAGTGCCTCTGGAGGCACGTGCTTCTTCCCACTGACAACTCAAGGAAAATTATGCCCCTAAACTTAAATGCTCCTGAACCTCATTCTTTGGCTGCTTTAAGTGATTTAAAATAAATTATACTGAAACCCATGGGTGTGTCTGCTGCTACTTATTTCACTCACACAAGCAATATGACTAATTCTATTTTTAGGCAAATCAGTCCCTTCAGGTCATTCAGCCTGCATCCCGTGCAAAACAAGGCAGGGAATTTTGCTCAGTCCTGTAGTGAGTTCAATGAATGCCATTTGAAAAAAAGCTTTAAGCATTTAAGCTTCTCAGACTGACTGCGCCAGGAACAGTCACCTTAACAACCTTTATGGCAACACAGATTTTTATCTGAATATTGGCATTTCTCCCTAAAGCATTAATAAAACTTTGAAGGTGACAGGGCTCCTGCAGTCTCTGTGGAACTGTAGCAGAAACAGACCTATTCAGATATGATGCTCCAGGCAATATAAATATATTGTAAAGTTATGTCTCCATTTAACACTGAACACCAAAGTTTAATCATCATTTATGGTGATTAAAAGATAAAACTTAAAAAAAGATAAAACTTCTAAGTTTTAAAAGATAAAACTTTATTTCTCAAAGGTGATTTTTTCTTGACTGTTTAGCATCATGTGATTGGTTTCTGGAAAGCTTTTGTCTTGTTGTTTAAAGAAAGCGTGTTATTTCCTCCTGATGGAGGCAGTCATAACCCTTAACTCAATTACAACAACAGGGTCTTGTTATTACAACAGACAAATCAGGTATTTTTAATCTCACACTTTAAAGCACTTTTGCCAGGCCTCAGCATAAAGTTGATGTCCCTTCTTCCCAATTCTCCCATCCTTTATGAAAATGAATGTGAACTGCCTAGCACAGGCCCGGCAAATATCTGGAGAGAGACACTATCACCCCTATATCCCTAATTCCTCTCCTGTCAGCCACAAAATGCATAGGTTGAGGTGCTTCATGCTATTGTGACTCCTCCCATTTTTCAGAGCCCATCTGAGAGGTAGTTTCCCCTCCTGCAGGAATATCCAGCAATCCCAAATGCACCCAGCTGTGCTCAGGAGGAGTTTTCTTCTAAGAGGCTCCAAGCAAATAGCAGCCCAGATGAATCATGTTGCCTGCTCTGCCTCTCCACCTTTCACTACTCCACTGAGCCATTCCATGCAACACCCACAACATTGGCAATTGCATTTTGATTTCAAATAGTGCATAGCTTAAGAAGCTTAACCTGCCTTGCAGAACTCCATCAAGAAGTCTATAACATGGTTCTGGTATTAGCACCCTACCACCAATGCCTGCCTGGCATCAAAAAGGCAGATTCCTAAAGCACCCACCACATGCTGTAACAAAGCTGTGTTGTGAGTTCAACATTGTACAAGATGAGAACTGCCCGCATTTCATCAAGTCGTTACCCCACTGTGAAGGATCTCAGGGGAGAAGTAGATTTTAATAATTTGAGGTGCCTGTCTTGTAGTCTAGATCATGATAGTCATAATCAAGACTACGGCATCTTTCCTATCACAACCTCTTTTCCTCAGGAAGCCTCAAGTTTTTGGAAACTACACCAGAATGAACTCCAGCTGGGGATGTGTTGTAGCACTGACACCATGCCACAGAGCTTACCCCAATTTCGGGGGCCTAATGAGTAATTTCAGACAAATTACAGCAGCCTAAGCAAGAACAAAGGGGTGGTGTGTATAAGTAATAACTACATTCTCTCAGACTGAAGACACTAAGGGACATTAAAGAAAACATACACTTTCTGAGGCTTTTCACCTTAAATAGAAAGACTAAAACATCACAGGCTGGAAAGAGAGAGTCATCCTACCACAGGACAGAGGCAAAACAGTCTTTCAGCAGACCAACACACAGATCTCTCCTCTCCTTGCAGCAATTTGGACCTGAAGCCACAGCCAAGCCCTTGCTCATGGTTAGCATTTGGGTTAACCATTGCAAATGATACTGAGCTCTGACTACCAATCTTTGTTTCCCGCAGCCTTAAGTCTGCTGACCCCACTGATATTCTGCACAGTTTCAGCTCTCCCTCCCTGAAGCAGGGCAGACATTATTATTGTTGTTACCTGGAAGAGTATATAAAAGTATGGGATAAAGCAGAAATCACACCATCTGAGCATTTCCATTTCGAAGGGTTGGCTGGTTTTTTCCAGTTACTCCACCTGGCTTTTCCTTAAGACAGCAGTTTATGCTATGTATGGCCACAGTTAAGCCATTTCTGAGAACACTGACAGAAAAACATGAGTATATATTTGTTTTTTTTTTTATGTTGGCAGCTGTCTTTAGTTTTTTAGTTTTGAAGAGCTCAGCATCTCAGCAGGAAGTGGAAGAAAGTTAAAGTTTGACCATAGATCAGAAAAGCTTTTTGATGATCCAGTGAAAATCTACTTTTCTATCACTAAGTCTGCAAGAGTATCATGACACTCAAGAGTAGCTTGAGTATCATGTAGTTAGTCAGTCGACAAGACAGTGGGTCATTCTGGTTTTCATTGTTAGTAAGACCTAGAGCTATACAGTTGCTCTTACCGAGCTCTGCTTGGAATTTGCATGTGCCAAAATTGAGTTATTTCAGAACTACCAACTATCAGACTGTGGATTTTTATTGCTGGCTAGATAGGACCACTCAGGAGAATAAGAACTTGCAGACCGTGTGAATTCGAAGTATGTCAGAGTCTTGGATAGATTATTTCATTTAGGGTTGAAGTTGTTTTAGGCCAACATTTAATCAACTTATAGCAAACTGTGATTACTTCTTAAAAGAACATAACTATGTCAATTTTACCAACACATTCTCCTCCAGCTTTTTTATCTAATCTTATCTGATCATCTTAGCTCACGTCCTTTGGAGTTATACAGGAAGCCAGATCTATACATTTGGGAAACTGTACATTAAATGGGAAGCGGTTTTGCATGCTGCCTTGTTTTGTGAGAAGCACATATTACGTCATATGCTTTATTGCTCACCAGTGCTCACACAGGTGAGGTGAGACACAGACCTAGCCTTGCCTCCTAAAGATCTGCTGGCAGAACACAGACATAAATTGTAGCTTGCACCCAGCAGGAAGCAACTTCTAAACATAAGATAAAGCAATGCATAGAAAAGAACTGGCAGTAGTGCGGGTGTTGAGAAAGCTAGTAGTTTTCCTGTCTGAAGGAGCCAGGCCAGCAGATAATTCTTTGGAGTGATTTCTTCCTCTTAGAAAGTACTTAAGTGACCTTAAGCTGCTGAGCTGGCAGCAAATACAGCTTGAGTTCAGCGGATGCACATGTCTGCACTGCGTGATTCCACCACAGGGACCCAAGACCTTGGGAAGCAGCTTTAATTGAATAAAGCCATCCAGGGCATGGACAGCACTTGCACTGAGTTGTTGGAATAGAATGAATTGAAAGAAGCGCTATGGCCTAAAAGCCATAAAACTGTTCTGACCACATCTTCCAATCATTTTTTGGCGCTGAATTACACAAAGTTGTCTCTTCTTGTTTTGATGCACAGATATATGACACATTATTCATTCACTTTTCAAAAGATCATGCATAAAAATTATCTTCAGAGTGTCCCTAGATGTACTGCTGAAAACGGCAGGACAAAACGTCTTTTACAGAGAGTTATGCATTTTTTTCCTCCTTTGCAAAAGAAATATGTCTATCTCCTCAATTTGAAAAGAGATATTTACTGAGTGTAGACATACATACCTGTATGTAACATATTCATATGTATTTACATTAAGCCTATTTTTTAAGAGTTCAGGAAAATATGAGAAAAAACTACTGCATGGAAGTCTTCCTCACGTTTCTATATCGGGTCTCACTATCCTCAGTGTAGTAGCCTCAGGTACCTATAGTATTTAAACAGAGTACATGATGCATTTGAAATATCATTGATAACAGCTCGCATTGACTGTACTGACTGCAGAATAGTCAGTAGAAATAATTACCCACCTTTGCCCAAAGGTTATCTGTCTCCTTTTTATTTCAGATTGCCTCATAACTGTAGTTTTCATTAAACATTTTTCATGCTACACAAGGGCTAGGAGAAAGAATGTTCTAGAATGTAGAATTAATGTAAAGAATGTAGAAGTATGCAAGAATGTAGAATTAAGTCCAACTTAATTCTACATCAATAGTAAAAAAAAAAATATATATTAAAATTTACATCTTCTAATGTCTACACCAACACTACATGAAAAGATTAGAAGAAACTTGCCCATAGACTTTTCAAGACAGAGATTCTTTTGCCTTCTTCTGACTGCTCAGAGTGCTATTTCATGGGGGAAATGGCAATAACATATTATGAAACTCAAATTAGCAGGTAACGTGCAAATAGTGTGAAAAGTTTTTATCAGACAACCGGTATTTAAAAAAAATTATAAATCCTAATTTTTTTACTATAATTTTGCTTCATGTTAGCTCACAAATTCTTCCCTCAGTGAAATGAGGGCAAGCAAAAGGCAATAGGACAACCTAGACCTGTAGCGTAAACCAGATTATAGTTCCCCTGTCACTAAAATCATGTAAGAAAAATGAAAAAGTTACCTAAGCTTATTTAAACAACACTGTGGGCCGCACATTATTCATGTTTAGCTTCAGTGTGAAAATGCGTGCTGAAAATTTTGCCTCTGCACTAATCCTTTTGGCTCAAAACAGGCTCTGTGATGCAATTCCAGCAACATGCAGGCAAATATTCCTGTACTGTTTAGATGAGTAACAGCAACAGATGGAGCTATCTAGTGTGAGGTTCTTGCAGTGCTTGAACGTCTTGAAACACAAAACAGCTTGATGAAATGTGTTGCATTATAAAGAGCAAGTACAAACTCATAACAAAAGGCCAAACACTGACAAGTCCTGAACGTGTTACAAGCCTTGTGCAGCAAGATACGAGAGGCATTAGTATCATGAACCTCAGATACAGTAGTAGATTCAGTTAAGAGACAAATAGAGATTGTTCCTGTGGCCATTAGAACCACTACATGCTTTTCTAGAACATGACAGGATTTTAATTTCAGGGTATTCTAGCAATTCCAGCATGGATAATACAAAAATTTCATTTTTTATGGAGTTTTGGGCTAGAAATATTCTTTTTCTGCACAAGTTGCCTTTCTCTGTGCGACCGCTCTTAGTCTTTATCCCAAATGCCTTCGATTGAGGAGTTAACAAAGTTGCCATTGCATAAGCTTCTACTTTACCATAATGTTTTAAAGCTTAATAAATATTCATTACTATATAGAAAACCATGATCATGAAGGTTAACCTGTAATATTTCAGCAAAGTCCGCAAATATTGTTGCATGAACCTTAAGCACTTTATAAAAACACTTCCATAAGTAAAAAATTACCCATACTTGAAAGGCTGTTCAGTCAGGCTTTTATACCAAGATTGTCACTGGGACGGCTTAGAAGCTGTGGGTTTTAGAAGTATATTTTCATTTCTTTGTCATATTTTTCTTTTCTTTCCTCTAAAAAGCTTTTTCTGCTCAATGAAACACAAATAGTTGATCTTTATCAGAAAGAGACAGAAATATTCTGTATAGTACTTAATGCACTTCCAAACCACAATTACTTTAATGAAATTTTTGGGCTTAACTATTTCTTCTTTTGCTCCAGTATTCCATCTCATTTATCATAGAAACTTAACAAGCAAAAAAAATGCAAAGGCATAAAAGTATTTTGATGCTTTCCTGTTGTATATGCTGTATGAGCTATTTGACCTAAGAGCAACTAACTGTAAGTGACATTGAGTGAAACACAAAATATCGATCATCACTATGAGGCAAAAACTAGCTGCTGTTTTTAAGTATGATAGTTCTGCAGTCTCATTCATTTATATTTCGTTCTATTTCACTGCTTCTTTCACACACAGTTCATGCTGCCAAATGCTTCCAGAAGTTTTATAATACAACTACACCAGTTTTGAAAGCAAAAATAGTAGTCATTTATAAAATTGCATAAATACGCAAATGTATAAGAATTGTCTGAATTCTTATTCCCAAGGAATCATGTAGATCACCTGATGATTAGCATCATTATAAGACACCATACAGCAATTGGTTGTTTAAATGTCAGTTGAAATAGGAAATTCTAAGAGAACAGGTACATTTAGTTTGCAATTCCAAATAGAAAAAACATTAAGAAACAAACCCAAGACTAGATCTTTTCAATACAACTCTTTCTCTATGAAAGCATCAATTCAGTTTGGAAGCATCAATTCATCTTTGGAAGTCACAGCTGATTATTAAAGTTTCCGTAAATTGGCATTAACACCATCCCTTTTTACAGAGATTGAAACTCTATTCTATTGAAACTTCTATATCTCTATTGATAGAAGATAGAAGATAATGATATTTCTATA
Source organism: Myiopsitta monachus (assembly GCA_017639245.1). NCBI lineage: Eukaryota > Metazoa > Chordata > Aves > Psittaciformes > Psittacidae > Myiopsitta > Myiopsitta monachus. The sequence continues at coordinate 55,837,736 of CM029925.1, forward strand.
TCTATTGAGATATAGAAAGGCTACATCTCCAATTGTACATGCTAAAGACTTAAAACCATTTGAAATGTTTGTTAAATATTGTGTCCTTTTTGGTTTTAGTAAATTCATGTTCCATGTCTTTCAGATAGAGAAATCCCTCTTCTCTCAATAATCACTCTATATTTGCTGGGTGGCAAAAGTGAATTCCAAGAATGCCACTGTTAGATATCTTTAAAAAATCATATTTGACTTCTAGTTAAAGATTTTGCTTAAAGCTGAAGACCTAGTCAATGGAAAGTTGGGAGTTCCAGACTGAGATTTCATATTGATTTCAATGGACAATCACTCCTTTCTAAGTTACAATCCAATCTGTTTGTCCTTTTCTATTACTTATAGTCTCTCATACATTGTAATAACACAAATAGAATTAGAAACCACTTCTGAGTCTGACTGCTGTTAAGACAGTGCAGGGTGTGGACAGCATGAACTTCAGACTGGAGTGCAAAGGAAATTACACAAGGGAGAAATCAATGTCATTAGAATGGACTCACTCAGCTCCTTCCAAATGCAAGGATGATAGTGTTCTCTTTTTATTCAAGTACACAGTGATTTCAGCTTTATTCAGCCCTGCCTTTTGAGTGCCAGTATTTTAACTGAGTAGGTTTTAAATAACCAAGAGGAGTAGGGAGCTCACTAGTCTGATAAATGATGCAGCTTTTGACAAACATCTTCCCAGATCCGTCTTTGAAAGGGATTCAAACCACTATAAGGGCTAAAGAGAGGGTCAGGAGAGTGAGGGACATATTCTACCACTTCTGTATGCTTCCAGACTTCAGCTTTTTTTCAACCTCATCTGGCATGAGTCTCATTTGCAAACTTTGCCTGCTGGTGAGTGCTAAAGACCTCTAGAAAGGGAGTTGTACTCACTACAAAGACCTGTGTGTAGAACAAATGCCACTGCTATTGCTTGGTGGCCCTTGCTCTCAGCGGCTTGAACAACCAGGGTGCATTGCAGACGACTTTCTATAAGAGGCATCTGTAGTAAGCAAGCACAAAGGGATTGTTTGACACCAGCAATAGGTATGTTTACCAGATCATGATGCATTCATTCCATGTTTGCAGATGTTCTACAGCCTGAATTATTTATGAATGTCTTAACTTAAGGGGCATCTGTTGCAGACAGAACAGGGTCCCCTTGAGATACCTGCTGTTACATCAGTTCATGAAACTCAAGCTGTGCCTGCAGGATTCTCACCAGTCACTTCTCTTGGTATATGTTTTTACTTTCTAATTTTAACCTTGAAGCTGTCTGCTGAAGAATGACTCAGAGAAAGAATGGGTGACTTCGTATGGAGGAAATTACAAGTCCAGTCATAGTCAACCCAGACTTCTGACCCTGAGCCTGAGTCACATTAATTGTATGAACTGTAACCCCCACACAAAAATACACACAGAATCAAACAATTACTTCTCAAGAAGTGTCTGGACTTTCATGAAGCTCTGACTCTGTCTTGGTCTGGAATTGAAAAAGGAGACAAAAGAAAAGGCACTTTTTCCAGTCGTGTTTAAAGAAAAAAGTGTAGACAAAAAAAATCTTGGCCTTACCTTAACAGCAACATTGTGCTTGGCTTCACTGGGCTACTTGGGAATCCAAAGCATATTAAGTGTGTTTGGGATTCTCAGCTGATACAACAGGCAAAAGCCTTCTCACTTCAAACAGCATTGTCACAGTTGGTCTAAGTTGTTGGTAAGCCCAGAAAAGAGGGTAAAAACTACAAGGGTTTGAGGAACAAAGTGGATTTCTGCCTTGTGGATTTTTCCAAATCAAAGCAGCCTATGAGCAAAACCCTTACCTCCGTATTAAGTTTCAAAGCACATTTAAATTGAGATAAAAAGCTATTTTTCCCCATTTTTAGAAAGAGAAAACTGGAGGAACCCACAGAACGGAGCTGCTTGCAAAATGTCACAAACAGAGCAAGGCTAGAAGTAAGAGCTTCAGCCTCTCACGGACTACCCAGCCATGCTCTATCCACTACGAAACACTGGCCTCCAATCATGCAGGGCATATCCAAAGCAAATTATACCTTTAAGATTGATCTTGCTTATTTAGTAATAAAAGGAGCCACCAGAATTCCTCGTGTTACTGTTCCCTTACTTAAAAGTACATATTTTCTGCTAATATGTCCCCACCTGCTGTCTCTGACAGAGAGAACCTCTGATCATCTTAAGGATAAAACTGGGATGATGTATTTCTTTAATTTACTTCTTTCTGCTTAAATCTGAACATAAAGATAATTTTCTGCTAGTGATGCAAACCATGAAATATGTAGGAGATCAAAGACTGCACTGTTATAGTTGCTGGAATAACTCCAGTATTCAGAATTTCCTCGATTTTAAACCCTATTTCACACAACTTTAATTTTGCATCATGTGGAGCAAACTAGCTTTGCGGAATTTCCTCTAAATATCAAGACAATAAGAAAGAGAAAGAAAGATGTCTGCAAAGTCCCAGAGAGGTGGTGAGAATTAGATCAGAAACTGCATCTTTCAGGGGTTGCAGGTTTCCCAGCTAATTAGTCAGCTAGTGGAAAGATGCACCAGGCTAACAGAGAATTGTTTAACTCTTCTTGGAAGTTCCTCCTATCCCCTCCCTGAATACACACACATATTCAGCACCTCCCCTTCATATAATCTTTTGTGAAAGATTAGAAAGGAAGTCAGGGTCCTTTAGAGGCTCTCCGGATCCATCCTTGATGAAAGGCAGGCTTCACTACGCAGACCTACTTTCCAGCAGCGCTGCACTGTGTAACTCTCAGTGACGTTAAAGACAGGCCTGAGGAAGCAAGGTCAGACCCCCGGATGGGAGAGGCAAGGGGAGATGCCCCTACTTCTTGAGGAGATAACGTATCTATTGCTTCTCAGACTTCGTAATAACTGCCTGCAGCAGCACAATTGTACCCAGGGCCTTCTTTGCAGTAACAATGAGGAAAGATGTGCTATTACTGTTAAGAACTAAACAGTGAGCATCAGAGCCATCAAGCAGACACCATACATCTGGTTCTGCTGGAATCAGTAACTGCTCCCAGCCCATGTCCAACAGTTCCTGGGTCAGCCTACAGCAGTATTCCTGCTGCATGCTCCCAGAATTATGACTTACGTCTTTACTTCAGTTGCAGAGAGTACTTCACAGGTTGGATCATATAGCAGCACTAACCTCAATCCTCCTCCCTAGCAAGGAAGATGACAAGTCCCTTAACATTGTAATAGGCATTTTTAGGAAGAAAAGTGAGCCTTTGAAACTTAGTGGGGCCAAATAGGGTTACCTTTAGGAAGGAGCAAAGTCCTAAGACAAGACATGTCTCTGCCATTCCCAAAATCTGAGCTCTTCCGGAATCAACAAGTAATTTTCTATTTCCTTATCAAACTTAAAAAAATCTTAAGACTATTTTCTGTTACACTTTCATTGGGGTTAAGTGGAAAAGGACCAGAAGGACATAAAAATCATGGAGCTTCCTTCTCCATATACTTTTAATCTAATAACTAGTCTGCCTTCACTCATTCTGACAATTGTTTCCAACAGTGGATCCCTGAATTTTCTGCTGCTGCACCTCAGGGGGGAACTGTTATGATAAAACTGAAACCTAGCCTAAGATGAGTCTGTTCCACAGACAGTCATTTATTCAATTACACAAGCCCTACTTCTTTGGGTGACTTTCTGGGAATAGGAGACCATGGATTTGGAGGAAGTTATATTTTTAAGAAGCCAAAATCCCTAGAGATTAGATATTCATGAGGCTGCAACCACTATACAGTAAACAAAAGGAACATCTTCTGCCCCCAGTGAAATGTGATGATGGCTCACTCTCACCAGATAAGATATTTGAACATTGGTTCAAAGAGAAGCACTTCTACAGGGATCAGAAACCATTTCAGTAGTTTTCTGTATCTGCAAATAAGGTGACTTGTAGCGCATTTTAGACTATTTTCTGGAAGTTAAATATTTCTTTGGCTGTTTGCTCAGAAAAGGTTTTCGCACGTGAGAGTTAAAGCAGTCATCCCAAAAACGCTGAATTCTTTCCTCACATATATTAGCATTCCAGTCAGCAACACTGCAGACTAGTCTTACCCCACTAGTCAGACTACCTGAACACAGAGTAAATAGTTCATGACAAGCTTCCAAATCTGAAATGAAGTGACTCACAATAACTAAACAAACTGAATAGCTGGCTATTCATAACTGACTTACAAAGAGAACAAAGGTTAACATTTGGAAAGCCATTTAGTATTCATAGTTGGCCCATGATCTCTTTTTTTGCCCTTTAAAATAAAAAGAGTGATCAAAAAAGCAAAACAAGCCTTGAAAGACAAGAAACCTAATCTCAGAGAGATGAATCTTTAGATCACGCATGAAACACTATTGCTGGCTCAGCACAGCAATTACTTTGTGCTGTTCTACGAGAGCTGGGAGCCTTGAGCCAAAGAAACAAGGCCAGAATCAGCACCAACTTGCCACTAGCAGTAAAAAGTATAAAGAGGCTGCTTCAACTAGGCATTTCCAAATCCACAGGGGCCTCTGCCTGCCAATTACTTCAACTTTCTTACTCTTACTCTACCTGGCTCTATATAGGTCTTTCTGGTATATTCAGCTGAGCATTTGAGCACTTTTTATTAGCAGCAAAAAAAGTGTCTGAAATGTCTTACTTGTGATATTTTACTTCATCTATCCTTTCTCCCAGAAAAGCAGCATGTGTGAACTGAGTATTTCAGATGCTCTTGCACATGATTCATGATTCCAGCTAAGTAACTATCTTTCTCTTCATCTCTTGCAAGCCTTTTGTTTTGCTAACTGTGTGGCCTTTCATCTCTTATCTGAGCCTATCTTGTGATTCTGAAGAATTATTGGCGAATAATAGTTTTACAATTTTCATCTTTTTATAGGGAGCAATTTTTCAGATTAGAACTGTATAATGAAGGTATAGCATTTGTGATACATACAATGCTGTACCTAAACTGCAAGTGTGCATACATCCCCGCCCAAGGATGGCTTGTACTCAACTGGTGGTGTGGAGGAAGACACCATTAAATGTCTAGATTGCTGCAGGGATAGAGTTTCACTGAGGGTTTTGTAAGGGTCACCTGTATTATGACTACAGCTACATCCGTAATCAGTGAAGTGAATGATTTTGTCTGTCAGCTATTAGTACTCCCAGAGCTAGCAAAAATAAACACATCCAAAACACTGTCATCTTCTGATTCCTTTTCATCACATGACTTAAAAGCCTGTGTCTTTGGAATTGGTTTTAGCCCAACATATTGAATGGATTTTAATTATGTATTTCCTTCTGCTTCTGGCACAGGATATAGCATTAAAAAACTTAATGCACACGATACAGTGATTTTCAGCAAGGCTTAGCTTTGCTATTCTCTGCTTTCATACGTGGAATCCTAAAACTCCACCTCCCAACCTATTCGGCTTGATTCAGCTCTGGGGGTTGGCATTGCATTTACTATCCAACACTGCAAAGTTTTGGTGTAGAGAAGAGGCAATATATCCATAGATTCACTTGGCCAAGACAAGACTGCACTCTGCAGTGAAGACCAGGGATTCCTCATTTAGCTGGCTAGCAATAGCTACACAGACACCTCCATGGGTTTTTATGCGACAAAAATAGTTGTGCCATGTCAATGCACAGATTCATCATGTTCCTGGCCTGGGTTAAGGATATGAGGGTGATTAGTAAATCTGAAGTCTTGCAGTGTAAACCATTTTCACTGTGCACATCATCTCAAACTCCACTGAAATTCAGCCACCAAATTAAGTGATTCAGCTTAATGATTCGAGACAGTTTGTTTACTGGAGTCCTCTATAAGACCTCTGTCCTGGGTTCAGCCTAAAAGAGTATGGGGTTTTTGGGGGTTTGGGATTTTGTTGTTGCTTTTTTTAACACAACCTGCTAGCAAAGCCATTTCTGAAGTAACCAGATTGAATCCTGGCAGAGCAAATAATCCCAGTATTTTAAAGTGAGCAACACCTGGATTTGTAAAACAGACACATTACATAAAACAGTAAATCTTTTCTGACTCTACCCCCCAGACCACTGAGAACCAAGCAGTGAAGAGCAGTATGGATACTGTTTAGGTAACAGAGGAAATGTCTATGTTGGTGCCTATAGAAAACACAACAGAAGATTTCCATTCACTCCAATTACCTGATCAAACCTTGTACTAATTAGTACATGGATAGCATGGAACAGGGTTACCCAATGCTCTAAGAGATCCCACCAGGTGGGAAGGATCCTAAATTGGAGGTGGGGGAATTAAAACTTCCCTTAATTGTTCTGCATGTCTCTAATGAATGTTACAGCCTAGCAGATTTTTGGCAACACATTTTGCTGGGGTAGTATTTTAAGCTTAGCTTCCTAAATCAAATAGCCTACTGTTTCAAAGCAATTTTGTTCCCTGTCCTAAGGCTTAGCTCAAGTATTAATAAAGTGGGCCACAGAGGGCTGTGTCATAGACAGCGTGTGGGCAGTGCTTTTGCTAATTTGACCTCCTTTCACAGAAATGAGAGGAAACTGTGATCTGAAGCTGACATTTCCTTAGAACATCGCCCAGCTTTCCTAATGCTGCGACCACAATTCACTGATAACAGGGCTTTGAAGTAGCTGGAGCGGAGCCAGGAAACATTGGAAGTATTCTTCAGAGAATATCTGTTTCAGATTACCCCAATTTATAGTAAGCCACACATGCTAACTTTAGCATTTCTTCTGCCTTTAAAGCTTTTTGTCTTCTGGCTGATTGATCTTGAGCCTTTTCCTTTGGCTCAGTGCAGTACCATTTCTTGTTCAAACACTGCATTCCTATTTTGCATCCAATTTCTTCTCCACCATGTGTCACTAGGTTCACTTATCTTTCTCATCCTTCAACCCACATTAACTTTTGCAAATACACAATTTTGCTGGAGTTGGAGCAGAACCTGTGACAAACACTGCACTGAATGAAGATAAGCAAGCACATGTTGTGGTTTCTTTATGTCATTCCTTCACACCTGCGGTACTGAGCCTTCCAGTTCTACTCTTCCCCTTCTCACCATCAAAGGCTATGTGAGGGTAACTCATAGACAGGGTTTTCTAGTCCCATTTGAATTCAACAGGGGCTGTACATCCAGCTTTCCTAGCAGGTAATACAAATAGATTGCAGCAGCTCTGTAGGGCTAACCACTTGTTGTCAGGGATCTGACATCCACAATTTCCTCATGTTAAGGCTAGTCTGATGCCAGGTACTGAGTGTTCATTCACAGCTGCAGGATTTTATGTGCACATCTTCCAGTTTGGCTTCATACTAAAGGAATCCAGCTCAAGAGCATCACCAGCTCAACAGCATCACAACCTTGGGCTGCTACAAATCAAAGCTCAGAAACTGATGGCTGGTAACACTCTCCTGATCCAGACCATAACACCAGTACAGAAGCACCATTTGACCCTTCAGAATTCTTGGCTGGTGCCAGAACAATTTTGTGCCAACACAGTGAAATACAGAGCAGTTACAGTAAGCTGTACCTCTGCAAGCATCACTCTACTGCCTAGCCAACGTTGCGTGTCCATGGCTCTAAGCACCTGTGAAGCAGAGCATGAGGCATTGTCTGCTCTTTGATTACACCAGAGGACCACTACCAAGAATTACTCTCACTGCCCAGCCTAGCCATGATTTCTAGGATACGAATGTTGATAGCTAAACAGATCCCATTAAATCCATTCAACAGATCTATGGAGCAACCAATGCCAGCATGGCTTAGCTTCTAACCACCTATGGTGCAAAGGAGTTTAGAACCTGCTACGAAGCTCTAGGTCACTCTTTTGCCTGTTCCCCAGCTGGAACTTAACACAGAATCGTAGATCAGTTTGGATTGGAAGGGACCTCAGAGACAATCCAGTTCCAACCCCCTGCCATGGGCAGGGACACCTTCCACTAGACCAGGTTACTCCAAGCCCCCTACCATCAAGCACTTGCCTTGGAAAGTCAGTCAATATCTATACAAATCCTTAGTTTCACCTTATCATATCAGAACAATGATAAGTAATACATATAAAAAGCTCCCTTCTTTATCAAATACAACAAAACCACATCTGTCTTCTAATAGGAAGACAGTATTTCCTTTTATTGCTATCAAAAATAACTCAGGGTACCCTGAAATCAAAAAGCAGAAATAATGAGTTGGACTCCCAGACTCTTACATTTTACGCTGATATTTTTTGACCTGTTGTCTACTGACTTGAATAATTCCCTCCATTAGGACTATTAAAAGGTTATCGGAAATAATGGGAAGACCATCTCAGTGGCTGAGAAGGGATTGTACACATGGCAGGTGATTGCTTGCTGCTTTTCCTCACAAGCAGTGAAGTAAACAGATGCAAGAAAGCACACACCTATTTGAGCATCCCACTAACACCAAGACTTGTGCACAAGCCACTACAGTGGCCACTGCTGGATGCTGGCAGCAGCCTGGAAATGCAAAAGCTTTTCAAAAGGGCAAAAATCTATGTAACAGTTTGAAGGAAAAATAAAATGAAAAATCAGAGAGCTCAGACTAAATCTGAGCTCTGCTGTTAAGCAAAAGGCAGCCTCACATTTCCCTGGATCTAGGACTAACTCCCAGTATTTTCTACTCTTCAGCAGTTCTCATTCTTATACAAAATACTGTTCCCACTGGTTTTGATGGGATTTCCTGTGTAAAAGTGTATAATGCCAGTAAACTTTCGGACAGCACAACTTCCCTGCTGTTATCATGTGTTTCCGCTCTTTCTCTCCTTGGGAAATTAGCATAGGATTTCACAAAAGGCTGTGTCCTGAAAATTGAGTTTTTTCTTACCCTCACAAGAGTAGACAAAAAGGGAATAATTTTGGAAGAGACAAAAATAGAATTAATCCATTTTCCATACTGAAGCAATATTTTGTGACCAAGTTTACCTACAGTTATTTTCGCTGAAACAATATTTCTCTTGAAGCCTTTTATTTTGAATGAAAAATATAATTACAAAAATGTGATGGATGAGAAGTGATCTCATGAAGAAAATAGCAAATCTTTCATTTCAGGGTGACCTGACAATATTTTTTCCTTCCAATTTACAGTTCAAATATAATTTCTCAGACAGCCATTTGACAAAAGGCTTTACCATTCTTATGGAAAACATCTACTTGGTTATCAGAAGCAGTTGTTGAAGCTAGCACTCCTGTGGGGATAGACACCCGATGAGATAATAGGTCCTTAAAGTAATGAAGTTTGGTAGGAACTGCACGCTCAAAGAACTTTAGAAAAAGGTACAAAATGTTCTTCCTGATTTTGGTTGCCAACAACTTCATTTTCCCAGTTTTATCATTTGCAGAACCTGAAAAGTTATAATTAATGACTGAGCAGCTATTAGATGACAGTCAAAATGACTATTTGGCAAGAAGACTAATTTCTGATAGTTCCTGTTCAAATTGCATAGATGAAGGCAAATTAGTGCCAGAGAAGAAATGGAAGGCTCCAGGAAGGAGGTGCGTGTCCACTTGGTCCTCGTGATCTTGCACATTTACTGTGATGTGCGGAATTTAACATATTGCAGTACATTACAGCCAGAAAAATGCTACTCAAACATATAACCCAGCATTAAACTACCTTCTAAATTGCAATAACATGTTACTAACCCTGTAACGTAACCACTGACAAGCTTCCCGTGCAGCATTTAAGCAGCTCTTTTTGGAGGATACCATCTAGCATAAGTATATCATAAACTTTCCAAGTACCATGATGTCAAGTCACAGAGACTTTTTTCATCAGGGTCACACAAATGTTGCATTGGGAAGGTAAAGTCTGAGTTTGGTTCTCCCATGCCCCAGTTAAGAGCTTTGACAACAGACCATAGTCTCTCACTGATGTCAGCCTCTGTAAATGACAATAAATGTCATCTCTTTGGTGGGGAACTGCCCAATCTGACATCATTAGCAGATCTGGAATTGCTAAAAGGATTAGGGCTTCAGCATGTTTTGTTTCTAATTGAGCATGAAGCTGTCTTGGCAATAATACCCAAAAAAAAGCCTTACACTCAAAATCTGTTTGGATTGGATGGTCTTCCTGAAGTGATTCAGAACAACAAAGCTGCACCTTCCTTCATGTCGACACAGTTGTCAGGACTAAATATTGTGGGCTGCACATCTTTGAATGAGATTGATTGCACAATGCTTGCAAAAGTGCAAAACATGTGAAATGCATCTTGTGTGGGAAGAAAAATGGATCAGCCCTTCTCCCCTTTGAATCTATTTGGATCCTTGTAAAAACAGATAAACCGCTGAGTAGGAGACAACTAAGCGGGGTCATTCTTACAGGGAAGTATGTTTGTGTCATGTCCACCCTGGGTAAAATGAATATATCCTCATATTGCTTTGGAAAGATTTCTTCTTGGCTCCCCAATTTAACACTTGAATGTCCACAAAAGCACTCTTTAGAAATAAATGCAGATTTTTAACTTTAGGAAAATAACATTAAATCCTGAACGTAAAATCATCTTTAATAGCCTCATTTTTCCAGTGATCATTGCTTTTCCTAGAGCATGCTACTCACAGCTTTTGAAGGTCAGAATTCAACATACACTGAAAGACATCTCCCCCATTTCCATCCAGCTCCTGGTTCCCCCACTCATAAAGACCTTCCACATGGTCCAATTTCCAGAATGTATATTACTGATTTAATCTCTCAGCATTGGTTACCATAACTGTATCATAAAATAAAAGGATTGTGTCTGTTTCTTGTTCTCCTCACCCCGATGATACATGCATTTTACAAAGATGACAAAGACCTCTCATCAATAGCCTCATCAGATTTATTCAGTAAGAACCCAGTCCTATCAAATGGGAGTTTTACTGCTCATTTCAGCAAGAACAGCCTGCAGCTGTAGCTCTAATGAAATATTTTCACAGGTATCTTTAACACCAGTCTGTGAGGTGATGTTGAAAGGAGGTGCCTTGCCCTTACCCTATGTACATTATTGTTGCCTTCCCTGTACAGATTTCAGCAACAGTGTGGCTCTGCAATTGGCCAGATCAATCAGCTGAGCTGGCAGAATGGGAACTCCACAAAAAAGGGAAAAGTAAACTTCTTAGCCAAATCATCTTGTTGCATGATTGCTATTCCCAAAGCAGCAAATAAGTGTGAACACTGAGTTACATGCAGTAAAAGAGTGGAACAGTCACTTCTCTTACAGCTTAAAGTCAGCTTAGCCTTGAAGGGCCATCAACAAGAAGCAAATGTACTGGGCCACATGCTTTGCTGATAAGTCAAAGTTAGATCAGCACTATAGAGGTCTGTACTTAAACCAGCTAACGATTTATCCCATTACAGCCAATCTCCCCTAAAGCTGAAAATACTAAGTAGTTCTCCAATAAAAATGAAATACATCCTCACCACCAGTCACTCCTGTTTTCATAAAGGGCAAAGCAAGATGATGTATTCTTAGTCACATGCCTGACTCTGCAAAAGTAACCTTGTGCTTATCTATTCTTCAGCCCACAGCCGTGATTCAACTGTAATTACGACTCTTCCCCTGAAATAGCAATTTAATCTGTCATTATTATTACTGCATTGGGTTTTGCTGGGTTTTTTTGTTTATTTTTTAATGGCAAATAGCATCTACCTATACGGAATGTAGGACTGTTTTCTTTTTGATATTGAAAAGCTCCCTCACAAAGCAAACATTGTCTGAACCTCAGAGTTGGCATATTGTTTAGGAATGCAACCTTCAACAAAGCCAGAGGCTTTTCACAGTGTTAAAAGAAATCTTAGGCATTGGAGTCATCCCCAGGAGGCAGATGAAAATGATGTGTACACATGTCAAAATGCCTACTTCAGCTATCAAGATGGTCTGCACTGCTAGAAAGGCAGGGGTGGTATGGAACAATATGAAACACTTCTTCAAAGGCTGTTTTCTAAGAGGGTTTAATTGCATTTTAAAAAGTAACTTTAAAAGATAACACAAGAAAGGAAAGCTCAAGCAGAAATTGAGAATGAGTCCCTGCTGCTGCTCTTAAAACAAGGTTAGTAATTACAAGCACACAAAGCATCTGGAATATCATATTCTTTCGTAATTAAGGCTTCAGCTGTTTTCTTGATTTTCTCTCCATTCCACATCATTTGTTTACAAGTTGGAAAGCTTCACTAGCTGTCCCAAGCTGGCCTTAGAGCAGACTTTGTGGAGAAGTGAGCATTGCTTATAAGGATGCAATCTCTACATTATAAAATTTCCAGATCTGATCAAAGTTTTTCTTTCCACAACATAGCTACTCTCTCCAGCATTACTGGGACACTATCCCCCTTACTTTTATCATACTGTGGAGTACTGGTGAAACTTGCATCTGCCCTAGCAGGTCCCTGCACTGTCATATCCTTCTGGTGCTTCAGAGACCCTGCATGCTTTTGCAGCATTGGACTTGATCCTGCAATTCAGAGGAGAGGAAGCAGAGAAGCTGGAGAGCAGCAGGAGCTAACAGCAGTGCCAAGTTATGTGTTCAGACCTGAGATGGTGGCAACTCACCTAGAACACCCAGAAGCCACGATATAAGCCCCTTTTTCTGGCATGGCAACCTGCTGAGTCTCCAAAGTGATAAAATCACAAGTAGAGCCAGATAGGAAACAGAAAAGAAAACCATAGAAGACAACTTTGCAATAAAAGAATTTGGAACAAAAAACACCCTGATTCCGAGTTACTGCCCCTGTTCCTTAAGGGCCATGTAGCCATAGGTGTCCATCTTCCTCCAGGACAGAGTTTAAGGCAGGCATAAATGCATGATGCACCTTGGCGTCCCCCTTTTCAGAAGCAAGGTGGACAATCATAGGTGCTCTCACCAGCAGTCGCCTTGATGAGATATCGCAGGTCAGAGGTGCCTGATTCTGATTTGGGTTATCAGAGGTAACCCAACCACTGCAGCTGATGCAAGGCTTTGAGAATCCACAGGGCAACATGTTCTCTGTCTTGATTTCTGTTTTCCCTTTACAGCCAAAATACCAGCATTTTTTTGCTCGTACTAAAGAATGCATTTCTCCCTCATATTTCTAACAAGCCTGAGTAATAGTGATAATTCAAAGCTGAAATTCATGATCTAGCTAGAGACTGAGCTCTCTGACCGACAACAGTAGCATGAACAAGATATATTTGATGAGACTTCCTGGCTGGTAAGGGAAGGATAGACAGAGTTTGAGCCTCTCATTTGTGTGGTGTTACAATGTAATGACGGAAGGTTAGGATTTGTCTGTGTAAGCCAAAGGTAAGATACAAGTTGTCCAGACTCCAATGAAAAAGAAGAAAGTCTATCTGCACAGATGCAGTAATGAAATGTCTCAATAGTCAAAACAAAATAGCAGACATTTGTGGTTAGAAAATCAGGTACCAATAACCCTGTCTCAAGTAATGAGCTGGCATACCAGGTAAAATTAGCTAAGACAGACTCCTAACACAAAGAAATGAGAAAAGTTAAACAACCAAGAACTTCTTGAAACTCTGCATGGCTGCAGTTGCGATATTCAGACTCATCTTTAAACGAAAAAAGGACCTTACCAGTATGATAGAAAAATTAATCAATTTCTGCTCCATTTCATCAAGTTCACAAGAAATTGTTTGGAATGAGATGGAATAGAGACCTCCACCACCACACCTCCTCAAGTGATGAGGCTAATTCCCCTGATTCTGCTGTTTGGGGTTGCCCACTCTAGACTATCTTCACAGATTCCTTGAAGTATGAAACACTGTTCCAAACATATGCTATGGAGGTATCAAACTGAGACCGATGCCTAGAAAACTGTAAGTCCAGTCACATGAAATTCACCAGCATAACACGCAACCATCATGAGTTTCACATTTCACATTTCTCACTGAAACTGGGCAACACTGAAAGAAAAGTAGCAATGCCAGAAAAGCAAGGGCACCTAATGCACATCATGACAAGAGCTGGACAGAGGTTTTTGCCAGCCCAGTCCACCAGAGGATATTTAGAGCAGAATTGTCTGCACTGGACACCAGTGAAGTGTTTGATTCTCCACAGGAAAACATGCTGGAAGTCCCCAGAGGCATCCAGACACCATCCCTGGAACAGGGCCTGACCATAGGATGGACTGGAATTACACAAAGTGCTTTCTGTGGCAGTTTTTTCTGCTCATCCTTCCATCTTTGTATCTCTGATCTAATAGCATCTACAAGTGTTAAAAGCAGTAAATCAAACATTGGACTTATGTCTCCTCTATAAAAAGTCATGATCATTCACCTACTTTAATTCACGCTCAGTATAAAAGCTTTTGATAATATAGATAAGAGGAATTTGAAATACCTTATGTGTAAAGTAACACATATGGCACAGGCACAATCACTATCACAAAACTAGCTGAATTCTAGAGAGTTTCAGTTCAGCAGGGTAGAGGAAATTGTACCAAGATAAAACCCAGTGTTGCTATGAGGCAAAACTTCCAACAAAAAAAAAAAAAGTAATAAAGTCAGGTCCATTAAACTATTCTGCTTTGAAAGACAAAACATTTAATTTTATTTTGATTTTGTAATATTTTAATTTCCACATATATATTTCCTTTCAGAAGGAGAGATGCATTATTTGATTGCAGAAAGTCCAATACATGAATGAAGTTTGCCTCCAAAAAAGTCAAAATGCAAATGGATGTCCAGATAAAGAAATATTAACTTTTAACCTTAGAGTGCATTATTGTTATTATTATTATATTATTATTTTACATAAAACTTCACTGAAATAGATTTTAGAAGTCTATTGGAAATTGTTCAGTACCCTTTGGTAGTCAGATATCCACAATCCTATCTCATAAAAAGCAACCCTGACTTTACTTCAGAGCATTTTTAGACATCAAGGGAGCAGGTAATAGCTCTAAAAGCAGCCTCCTGTCTGTCAGAGCATCTTCAGTACTGGTTGGCACGAAAGCAGATCGCAGCTCTTTTTCATCTAGCAATTATTCGATGCAGCACATTTGTTATTCTTTGCTGCCAAGGAGACAATCTGGTTCTCATTTCCTTGGAAAAAGAGCATAATAGTATGAGTAAAACATCAGATATAATTAAGCAAAATGGTTGAGTTCCTGACTGAACAGAGAAATAGGGCTGTCCCAGATATGAAGAATAGCCACACACCTGAGAAAGAAGAGAGGAAGGAGAAAAGCACTCCCTCCTAACTGAAGCATGCAGACACTATCATGTCTTTTCCTCATGCAAGTAGGTATGTCCTAGGGATTGTGCAAACTAATTAAGTGTCCTCTCATAGCATTCGGGGGAAAACCACTACCATGCAGATCCCACTGGTTTCCTACATAATGAAGTAAAATGTGTCTTAAGATGAAAAACCTGATTCCTGCACATTTACGCATCTGTACATCAGTGAATACAATTCTCCAGTGATATATGCCAATTAAATTGTGCCAGTGTCTGAAAAAAATGTCCTTAACTTATACAATGATGAGTTTGTCAGCAGTTTTTGTTGCTAAAAGCAAATACCATTTGATTCATTATTATTCACAAGTGAATGTTTTGGAGCAAGAAAACCTGAATTCTCATATTTCTGTGAGCCACACCAGTGAGGAGTGCCACTTAATGTCTCAGCATGAGGTTATGGAGGGCCGCAAGACTCTCCTAGAAACACAGAGATCCTTCAAAAGAAAGCAGAAGCAGCAGATATCGGGTAGCTGAAGCTCCTGCTTCAAAGATGGGCAAAGACCATGCAAGGTGCGGTTAACAATACCAGCAGTCACTTCATACTCCTTCCCAACACAATGCTGAAAATACAGTATTCCTATAGCTTGTAACAGATCATAGGCTCTGTACTAACTCTACAAGCCCCTTATCTGGGTTTGCCTCAGCCTGCCTGGAGCTTTGTTTTTGCTTTATTCCCTTGCAAATAATATTTTTTAATGACCAGGTGGCAATTGCTTTACCTGTTTTATTTTACTTGAATTACGTTGTACAAACATCTTCTCTAGAGGCAGTTGTAACAGGTAGCCCTTCTGTACTTATGAAGTAGAACAAAATTTCGTCGAGAATAGTTTTAAGGTGTAAAGGCAAGGTATGTCAGCAGAAGGCTTGAAAGTGAGCACACACAGGTCAGTGTAGAGGAGTACAGAGGTGGTCAGATAGAGGGCAGAAAACAACACTGGAGGACCTGGGGATGTGAAAATATCTAAGAAGTGCAGACTCAAGAAACCGGTAAAACTTGTATTAGGGGGAATAAAGTGAACAAAACACAAGTATCTGATAGATGCAAGACACTCCAAATAGCAAACCTGGGTGTAATGCAGAGGTGCAGGCTAATGAAAAGCAGGGGAGGGATTGAAGGGGATGTATGCTGAGGAGGAAAAAGCCTTCAACACCACCATCATATTCCTCCATGTGCAGGACTCAGGACAATGATGACACACTAACTTCTTTTCCAGACTGAAGCCAGGGACTTCAGAACCCAAACGGGAGCTGGAAGGGCTTGTGTATCAGCAGAGAAAAGGGAGGTACAAGGGATTGTGTATTCAGGAATTTTAGATGCATAAATACTGAGATATTTTTCTAGATTAGTGCTGTTTTCTTTATCTCTAATATTTAGATTTGGACTAATACTTATTCATTAATTATACTGATAGCAATTCAATTATACTAATAATATTTGACATTTTATGCAAGGTATTCTTTCTTTCTGCAGAACACTTTCTTTCACTCTTGGGTGTTCTTCATACATGGCCTGGACCCCCAAGAATGTAAGAGAGTGCAACATGTCCATCTGCATTAACGGATGACTCCAAGCAGTAAATTCAGCACTGCTGGGGGAGAAAGATGGCCAGCATTTCTTACCAGCACAAGGGCATATCTGCATCATGTTTTGCGGCCTGAAGTATGAGTGACTGCTTATGCTCTCCAAGCCTGCCAGCTCCAAAAGTGAAGTTATATACCACTGTGGTTAGCCCAGCAGTGAACACAAGTCCTTCTGATAGCCCCGCTTCAACATTGTCCTAGCAATCACAGCGCCCAGCTGGTTCACATCTGGCAGCTTCAGAGCACAGGCTTCTCTCTGCCTGCAAATCAAGTCAGAAACATGCTTGAAGATACAACCCAGAAACCCAAAACACTCATCAAAAAATATCATATTCCTCACTCCTTTCTATTTTTAATTTTGCCCCCCTCTTTTTTTCTTTTTTCATCATTTTTTTTGGTGTGGCTTCTCTTCAGAAAGGCCCCTGAGGGGTTTATTGTCAAGATACACTGCCTACAAATTCACTAGTGGCTAAGGAAGCAACAACACTATAAAGAAACATTATGCAGGGTCTTCTGTGAAACGATAGCCATGGTTGGTTTTCCCGAAGCAGCACTGGAGATGAGCAATAAGCATACCTCGGTACAACCTGGTCTTCAGGTGGACTTCCCTCTCCATCACCAGTGTTCCCATGCAGGACAGTGCCCATTAGCTACAAGAGGCAATCAGATCTGTTATTCACCTCAAGAGTATATTGAAGATGTTACCTGGATGAGCAGTGATTCACGAACACTTTTAGCTGTAGCCAAAGAGGGAGACATTGCTCAGCAATGCAAACTGATTCAGTCTAATAACTGTCATAGCCAAGAGTATCAGAAGGAGGTTTACAACAGTTCTGCAGTCTAGCTTTAGCCTTCAGAGTGAGGGTGGGGATGGTAAAGAATTGGCAGCTGATAACAGAAGTGGAATGAAATCAAAATATCTATCCTTGAAATATTTATAGTGGTCCAGGCAGCCCTCCACCCACCCCACACTGGAGCTTTTAAATGTGTGTCCAGATTCAAGACTGGCAGCATCTTGAGTCCATCTCTGGATTAACCCAGACCATTCTCCCTAGGCCATTAAAAGATACTTTAACAAAATGAGACCAGAATCTAAACTAACATCAGCTTTGTATTTACTGCCTAAACCCAAATTAATATTAGGTGTTACAAGACTAAAATGATCTCTAATCAACCCAGGAAACAGCATCCTCTATGAAGTCATGAAAAGCCTGTCTCCAGCCAACAGGCCTCTGCTCTAAATATATACATATAAATGTATATAAATAACTTCAGGGCCAACTGCACTTAATAGGGCAATCCATATTACAGTACCTACCTAAACAGATTTCAAGTTTGCCTCTGACTCAAGTTTAACATCTCTCTTCACTCTCTGATTATTGTCTTTATGAAGAACTGTACACATAGTATACATATTAACTTCACAAGTGTCCATAATGCTCCTAGAGTTCACATCTGCAGTTTCCTTTGTTCTCTTTATGGAGATGGCTGCCAGTAAGGAAGATTACATGTTGCCTTGAATTTTCCCCAGATTATGTCTGCTTAGATCCAGCATTATGGTTCAGCTTTTTGTACACATGGAGAGGGCAGCTGGAACATTTCAGATGCAGATGTGAACCTGTCATGGTTTAACCCCAGCTGGCAACTAAGTACCACACAGCTACTCCCTCACTCCCCACCACACACTGCGAGATGGGGAGGAGAATGGGAAGAAGGTAAACCCCAAACAGATTGAGATAAGAACAGCTTAATAATTGAGATTTAAATACAGTATTAGTAGGAAAGAAAACTCAGAACACTTGAGAAAAGGTGATGGATTTTCTTGCTAGTTGGTGGAAACATTTTGTTTTGCTTTGTTGATCACTTCCTTTGGGATGTGACAACACCTATTTTGCCACTTTTTCCCCAAAACCTGGATTTCCTTCGCAGGTCCCTTGATCTTATTTAGTTTTATGGCAAAAAAAAAAAAAAAAGCCTTCAGAAGGATTTGGATTATATTTTTCCCTTTTTTATTTCTGCTCTCCTGCCCCACACAATAGTAACCACAATGATACAACAGTTCCTGTCACTGTTATCTTCTTCCTTTGAGCTACAGTGCTTTTCATGGGGGTTGGAGTAACCAGAAGTAGCTGTTTAACCCTAAGCAAGATCTGAACCATATCCAACAACATGCTGATCCCCCACAGAAGAATCAGGCTGGTTTCAAGGATATTCAAAGGATATTCAGAATCTTTACAAATCTTTAACTATCCTAGAGAAGAAGAATACTGGAAGGAAGGCAGAAATGAAGGAAGGAACAAATGCAGAAAGGAAGGATAGAAGCTGTAGGAAGATGTTTCTGTTACAGGTTGGCTCTCCAAGTACGAGGACAAAGGTGTAATGGGTAATAGCTCCCACGAGGTGTCTCCCAAGGGACAAAGGTAACGACAGCACTGAGAGCACATACCAGGTTATCACCAGGCATTTTATCATATTATAATCCAACACTACAAAGTACAAGTCCCACAGATAAACATTACTATGGAGTGTACACATGGTAGCAACACAGGTGGCATGATTTTGCGTGTGGTGTCCCTGCCCATGGCACAGGGGGTTGGGACCAGATAATCTTAAGGTCTTTTCCAATGCTAACTATTCTACAATTCTATGATTCTAAGAAGAGCACTACAAAGTGTACCAGTGAGCACATGGACTCTGAACAAGGCAACATCGCGACTAACAACTATTACAAGACAATGAATGCTTACAACAAATTTGTTTAACACATTCTGGTCACATCCATCATTATCTCAACCTTTTGCACCAGAAGGACTGTCATGGTATAAGCCCAAATAGCAACTAAATACCATACAACCACTCACTGACTCCACATGCACAAACACATAGTGGGAAGGGGAGGAGAACTGGGAAAAGAAATTAACACATGTGGGTTGTGATGAGAATAATTGATTAGTTGAATAGTTGAACAATTGAAATGAAGTAAAATAATAGAAATAATAGCAACAATATTGATAAAAAAAGGGAATCACAAAAAAAGAATACATGAAATTTCAGAAAACACAAATGATGCACAATATGTTGCTCCCCACCTCCTGACCAATACCCATCATGACCCAAGTAGTGATCATCCCCTTCCAGGTAACTCCCCTAGTTTCTATACTGGGCATTACGTGCTGTGGTATGGAATACCCCTTTGGCCAGTTTGAGACAGGTGTCTTGTCTCTGCTTCCTCCCAGCTCCTTATGCTCCTCCTCACTGGCAGAGCATGAGAGACTGAAAGATGATTGGGATAACATGCTACTTAGCAACAACTAAACCATCAGTGTGTTACCAGCATTGTTCCCAGACTAAAGCCAAAATACAGCACTGAACCAGCTACTAGGAAGAAAATAAACTCTATCACGGTTGAAATCACAACAGAACCTCCCGAGTTATTCACATTGCTTATATCTTTGATTTGTGTTACCCAGCTTGTATTAAAGTCCTACATACTATGCACTAGCTTTGGGGCACCAATACCTTTTGAGAACTGCTGGCTCCAACTACTGCTTCATATAGATATGCCCAGACACTTCTTGGTTTGTGTGATTGGCAGTGATATTATGCAAACATACATGGAAAAAGCCTTCTACTAGAAAAGCAGTTATTTAAATAATTAGCAGCATGGAGGAGACTAGGACTAGCTCTTCTAAAACCCTTCAGCTGCATTCCTAACTCCCGCATCCTGATACATCCCATCCTCTAGTTGATCCAGAAGTCCTAACACTGCAGACAGCTGTCTTTGTGTACAATTTTTGCTGGAACTGCAACACAGTTTATCAAAGGTGTTTTGAATGATGACACTTCCTCTCAGACCTGAAGGAACAGCTAACTTAGTTTCCTTCCACAACCTCCATGCACTTGCTAAGGTAAAACCCGAAATATACCATCATAAACACATTACAAACTTATTTAACATGGGGCCCTCTGACCTCATGGTCTGACAAATGAATGGTAAGTCCTCTTTTGTGGGCTAAGAATGAGTGACCTTTTCCTCTTGGATTCCCACTACAAGGTGGCCCAGTGTCCTCTTTCTTGGCTAAGTGTCATGGGAAAGACAGCTTGCAAAGACAGCTCAAAGAATGATGTATGAATTAAAAGAACAAAAAAAGGAAGGAAGAAGGCAGCTTTGAAAAATCATTCAACATAACTGTGCGCATACTAAATATACATAAGGGGTTTTATCATATAAGGGCTCTTTCTTGCATCTCTGCTGGCCCCGTATGTTGAGATGAGCCTTGCTTTTAGTAGGTTTCCCTGGACATGTCTGATCTCTAGGAACTCTTTTAAATGAATTATCCACTGGGATCAATTTCCAAACAAAATCCCTCACATTCAGGGTATGGCTTTCAAACTTCACAAGCCATTAGTTAAGCTGGAAAAACAAACTGCAACAACTAGTGTGGGTTTCCCTAAACTCTTAAGTTATGTGATCTTATCAATGCCAGTAGACCGTTACTACTGGAATGGCTAATGGGAGTCTGATAGTAAGGAAGATCCAGCTCCTTAAGATGTGGGAAAGTCACTCACTCTCCCAGAAAAACTTCTAAGATTCCCTCTGATTTGATGAGGCTTTTCATCCACCACTTACTGCAAAGGCACAGTTTTCAGTATAATGCCATGAAACACTTGGTAGCTTATAAAGCTGCATTACCCCATTCATAGCCATATCACACTTCACCCATAACTGTGCATAAATCAAACTGAGCTTCCAGAATGGTTTTTTTGGGCTGACCTAAAAGGTACAAGCTTCTGAAACATTCTCATTAAAGGGGGGGGGGGGGAATAATAGAAACAACATGGCAAAACCTGATCTTGCAAAATATTTAGTTCAACTTCTGTGTTAAAGAGGTGACTAAAGTTATCAGGACCTAAACTTTTGAGGTTGGACAAGTTCTTCCAATGCACTTCATTTACGCCTAGTCATTAAAACACTTGCCATGAAAAGTAATTTACCAGACTCCCTCAATGTTGAGAGCTTCCAAAACACTGAGCAAATGGTACAATATTAAGAATTTGAACAAGCAGACACTTTGCTAATCTATGATTGCATGTTTGTCATTGATGCTGATGCTGAGGTGTCGAAGTGCTGAGGTGAGTAGCTCGAGAGAGGACGCCTTCATCACCTGAGTGGGGGGATGCTCCGCGTCCAGGAGCCTCAACTCAGAGTGGCGAGAGCCACCAAGGGAGCCTCAAGTCCTCGACAGGACCTGCCCAGGAGCCGGCAGCTCAGCGGACGCGAGCAGCCCCAGGAGGGGCGGCACCAGTCCCGACTCGTTCGCGCGGGCAGGTGAGCGGGATGGTGAGCGCTCGCCGTATGACCAGGGTCCGGTCTGGGAGCTCTGCTCTGGGTGCCCCGGCGTTGGCCAGCGGAGGCACCCAGACACAGCTGATGAGAGGGGAGGCTGCAGTGCAGAGCTCGGGATGTAGAGCGCCTGCACTGCTCTCCTGAGAGGAGGGTGCGCAATGGGCAGGGCTGCACTCGGTGCTCCCTGGTGGAGGTCCTCCTGCAGCAGGGGCTGAGCTGCAGGATGCTGTCAATAGGCTGAAAGGTGTCAGGGAAGCTGAGAGGAAGCAGCACTGCTTGCTCCAGGACCAGACTGTGGAGGGGCCTCGAGTGTCCACTGTAGCTCATGCAGGAAAGGAGGCCGCTAACACAGGAAGCTGGGAAACAGTAACAGAAAAAAACAACAAAGAAAGGAGGAAGAGGACAATTAAAAGCAAGGGGCTTCCTCCTAAATCTGTTGTCCCCACCCAGAACCGCTTTGCTGTCCTGCAGGGGGCTGATGAGGAAACACACTTCCTCTGGGAAAACACTGGGATACCCACTGCCTTGGAGCATTGCTCAGGAGTCTGTCAGTGTATCTTGCCAAATGTTCAAAGGAGATGGGCAGAGATGGAGGGAGATCTTTGCTCTTACACATTAACAAAATGTTCCCCAGACCCAGCAAGACACTCATCATACTATTCCTGATGAAACACAGACTGAGATAAAACAGGCCCAGGGCAGTGGTGGAATCACCATCCCTGGAAGTGTTCACAAACCATGTAGATGAGGCTCTTGGTGACATGGGTTAGTGGTGGCCTTGGCAGTGCTGGAGTAGTGGTTGGACTTGATGATCTTAAAGGTGTTTTCCAACCTGGTTGTTTCTATGATTCTATGTGGGACTGAAAACAAAGCAAAATTCAGCAGTATCAGATTACCTGAAGTTTATACTTAGGTTGCATCAGCTGATGCTGAACATGGTCACCTATAGACACACTTAGCTCTTCTTTTACCTTATATGATTTGAGGTAGAAATTAGTGTAATCAAATTCAGATTTAGGTTTTTAACAATTTTAAAGGTTAGAGGTGTTTGCTGGAAAGGTCATGGCCCAGCACAGATCTGAATCACCTGGAAGACTTTAGATCTAAAAAAATAAAAATAGGAAGTCAGCTATTTCAGTTGTCAGAGCACCAGACTTCCACAGGCATTTATCTGAACTCCGGTCAGCATTGGCTACCAAAGTGAGTGGTAGAGACACAATCCAACACAATTCCTTTCCTTCATAAATCTTTTCGAGATTAGAGGTGAATATGCCTATACAAACCTGGGATTTCCAGAAAAAGAAAGTAACTTATTTCACAGAACAATAAGTACTTTAACAAAAGCAAAATGCCAGCATCGGAGGGGAAACAATGGAGAAAGGGGTGCTTTAAGTCCTGAATGATTTTATTTTATTTTTATGTTGGCTTGGCTGCTTCCACCAAGGGACATACGTCCCGTATTTGCTGTAGCATTTGACAACAGCACTTTGAATCAAGACACTGCATGGAGACTTCTTCCAGTATCTGAAGAGGGCCTAAGAGGATGACAGAGAGGGGCTCTTCATCAGGGACTATAGAGATAGGACAAGGGGTGATGGGTTCAAACCTAAACTGTGGAGATTGAGGATAGATATAAGGAAGAAGTTCCTCCCTGTGAGGGTGATGAGGCCCAGAGAAGCTATGGCTGTGCCATCCCTGGCAGTGTTCAAGGCCAGGTTGGACGGGGCTGGAGCAACCTGCTCTAGTGGGAGGTGTCCCTGCCCCTGGCAGGTGGTTGGAACTGCATGAGCTTTAAGGTCCCTTCCAACGCAAACCATTCTATGTTCTATGATTCATCTGACTGGCCTAGGAAATGAGCTAATGCTGTTTTCAGCGGGATTTAAACCCTATCAGAGCCTCAAGAGGGGCAGCAGACAACCTCAAGACCTTGGTCAACTGATCAAACTGGTCAAAAGTTGTTGTTCACAGAGGAAGAGAAAATAAACCAAACAAACCCACTACCACCGCCACCAAAGAACAGTACTCATCGGTAAAGGACCCAAGTACACCTGATGAGCAAGGGCACCTTCCTTCAAAGGCAATGGTGCAGCATCTAATTCAAATGGCTGAAAAGTTTAATGGCTGAAAATTAAAATAAGCTGTCAGTTTGCTAAAAAAGGTTTTTTAATTTAAAATAAATCAGACTAACAATTTACAGATGTTTGGAAAGAAAATGTTTAAGTTACTCTCTTTTAAAGCCTAAGCCCTCCTTACCTTAGGTATTCCACTAGAATTTTAATGGTTGTGGTGGCTTTCTGCCACTGCCTGCTCCCTCCCTATTCACAGCACAAACCTCATGAGTCAGCAGGTCTTGCACTCACCCCTGACTTTGAAATCACATCACTTCTATTATCCTCAGAGTTGAGCAGTGGAGGTAGGGAGAGAAACCCAAAAGCTCGTTATCCTTGAAAGAATTGATCAAGCCAGAAAATAAAATATATATCTGCATGTAAAAATATGTCAAAAAGTCCTATTTGGAAAATACAAATTTGGTGAAACTGTGGAAATTGAGTTGTAAATTAGATCCTTAGAGAAAGAAGTAGAGGACACATCTTCGGGGATTTATGCTAGCACTTTCTAAAGCACATGTACAAAGCCAATCTCTATTGGCAAACCAGAAAAGGAACCTCAAACACTGAATTAGGCCTTTAAAGTTCCCATTCCCAGCCCAATCCTTCCAGCTCTGAGAGAAGTGGCATGGCTGGGTGGAAGGCAGGTCAGCCCAGATCATTATACCACTGGCTTTTCCTCTGCTCCTTCCCTCCAACCACATATGATGAATAACACAGCTTCCATCTGTCGTGTCTATTGTATTTCTTTTAATGCCGCCCAGTGTACCCTGTTCCTGCTACCCAGTTAAGGACTTTCTTCACTTTTTTCCTCCATGATTGGAATTGGATTTTTTCCCCAGTATTGAACTTTTGAAAAATAAGGTTCCACAAACATATTTGGCTCCCTGATGCATCCATCTCCCTCTCTGAAACTGGAAAAGTCAATTTCTCTCTTTTTAGCTGATTTTCTATTTTGAAGTTTTCTCTTAGCAAAAGTACACAAGCAGAGTGTCAAGAAATGCATCTTGCTGGTAAATCTTTGCCTTTGTTGCCAATTGATTCTACTTCTGAATGTGGCAGGTGTGGAAGAGTCTCTATAACTTGTTGCCTACATGTAATAACTTATTATCTACATTTTTAAAAAGTGGATGAGAACATAAAAGCTGAGAAAATTTCAGTTTCTCCCCAAGCATTTTGCCTCTTCAGTTAAGAATAATGTGCTTTGCCATTTTTATGCTAGTGTTGTTCCAGGAAGAATTTGTCTTCCCCTGGGTCTATGACATGGGAGAAGACCAAGAACGGAAGAAGGGTGGTGATGAACACAAGATATGAACGCAACGGCTTGCATCAAATCATTGGAAGAAGCATTGCTCAGATGTAAAGCTCAGTGTACTGGCTTGTTCCCAGTGAACATGTCAGTATGGATCTGTCTCCAAAAATTAACTTTGTACCCCAAATCATTCTGAAAATACATTCAAAATTACCCTGGACACATATACATCAACTGTAAAGCAGCACAGAAAACCCCTATCAATCTCTTACACATTTGTGCCACCTAGTGAACAAAACCAAGTTGAAATGTTTTTGTGAGAGGCAAGACAGCTACTGGCCACCTCAAGTGTTTGTAAACTGACTATCCAGAGTGACTTAGTATCTCACCAGGTTACCATTTTGGTCTTTGAAATGGATGGATTGTCAGTTTCAAACCCTAAGGACTGCAAACAAATGTGACCTGGTAATCCAGAGCCACCAAAAGCCCTTCTGTGTCACAGGAAAACAAACAAGTAGCTGAGTCTCACAGTCATCGTAAGGGGCATTAGCAGTAACTGCATGCAACAGAGCAGTGAGCAAAGTCATTATGTGCTCAAGTATATAGGGTATAATACCTAAACTTAGACAACTAGCATCTGCTATTCCACAAGGAGAAACTCAAATGAGTATCAACTTGGACAGCAAACCACACACTGGTATTATCATGGGACACAATTTCCTATGTAGCTCATTGCTATTTTGTGGCAATAATAAATTATGAAGACATAGCATTATTCATACGAATAGCAGTCAGGAGGTTCCATTAAAAAAAAGAGAGAGAAACTTGAGCATAGCCGATTTGCAGCGTAATCCAATAAGAGGAAAAGTTAAGAGAAATCCTCATTTGCAGATAACAGCAGTGAAGCTACAGAGTCAGTCAGGGTATGTTTATGTTGCATGTTTTGGGCCAAATCCAGAGCTCAATGATGACAGCGGTATGCAAACACATCTGTAGGGATGCCTGGTCTCTCATGGCACGCTCATGCACGGCTTCCAGGACTGCTCAGACCAGGGCCTACCAAGGGTTGTGAGTGTTCAAAGTCAGTATAAACCTCCCAAAAACATTAGCTGATTTTGGTTTATTTAGTGTGATTTAAAGCTTGAATTGTGGACTTTGTTTCCAGATTCCAAGCCAAAATCCATGACCAAGTGTTGTGTCAGTATTTTGCTTTGAGCAAAATTCTATATTCGATGGTAATAAACAGATCCTGTGAAAGATGTTGCTTTTGTTTACCAGTATTTAAACTTAACAGCTAGCTGAGCACTAACTTTCCCCACAAAGAAATAAACTCAGCTGCAGAACAAGCAGCAGG
This sequence comes from Myiopsitta monachus, assembly GCA_017639245.1. NCBI lineage: Eukaryota > Metazoa > Chordata > Aves > Psittaciformes > Psittacidae > Myiopsitta > Myiopsitta monachus. Next base: position 55,864,608 of record CM029925.1, read on the forward strand.
TACACATGCTATAAGATAGTGCCATCTAGTGCATACTGGTTGTTAGATTAAACAACACCACTTTTCCCCTCAAGGGAAAGCATCCTCAAGGTAACCGCTGGTCACATCTTTAGCACAAAATCTCAGATTTCAATTGTTTGTAAAATTTAGGTCTGGATTAATGCAAATTAATTGCATCTGTTAACATTCTAGTTCTTTCATTACATGTTTATGTAGAGAAAACATACAAACAACAAATTCCTAGCCATCCCCAAAATTATATATAGCTACCACAACAGTATGTTTCCCAGCCTGTGCACTGAAGTCTCCCCTAAGGAAGAAACAAGCAATCAAAGAAGAATCACTGGAGAGTTTCACTGAAGTCTAATGAGACTGGTTATGATTGTTCATCAAAACCTTCTGCTAAGGCATTTAAGAGCTAAATATCTAAATTTACAAACACTTTTGCTATTGACAACAACATTTACAGAATAAATACAGAAATTAATACATAAAACCTAAACATGTTTCTTATAGCAGAGAAGACTAAAAATAAAGACTGCCAGAGCAGCACAAGTTGATCCTCAGCAAGAGAGCTCATACCAGAAAAGCATTTGCCCAAATTCTCCATGTCTCTGCTGTGATAGTATGCACTTAGTACTATGCAAAGTAAAGGAGATGGTCAACTCCAAGATCTTAGCTTGCACAAGTGTGCTCCATTGTAAAATTAAACCATTCTTTAGGTTGGGTAATAGCAAAGTTCCTGCTCATGGTATGATAGATCACAGTGTGTGCCAGTCTCTGAAAAGGGAGGTCCACCCCCCTATAACCCCATCGCAGATTAGCCATTCTTCATCAGTGCCCATAGGATGCTTTCTGCATGCCCCTGCCCCTGGGTGCTCTGCTAGACCTTTAGTACACTGGTTGCGAGTGCAATTTCAAAGGTGCTGGATGCTCCATAAGGAAGTACCTGTCCAAAGTTTGTCCTTGTACCTCAGTTAAAAGCTGTATTATTTTGGTCCCAAATATACATCAATATCTGCAGCCACACTTGTCTAAGCGGTGATGTCAACGATTCTGACATGGTGCATCATTCTTGTCAGAGGCATTACTGTGCTAGAGATGTTCTGGCTGTAACACTGATAATTCCAAAAGCAGATGTCTTCCTCTAAACACGCAGTGATCCATCTCATCCATGTCAGCAAGAAGGACCGTGGTACCACTGGAGATCTCTGCCACTGCAGGTCTTGCAGTTTTGCCCTGATTTAAGGATTCTGGAGGTATTTCAGCTAGAGCAGAAATGTCAGCTCAGGTGTCTTGGATTAAAACCAGGTACATAATTGCATTCTTCCTGTCTTCATTTCCCTTTTGCCTTCAGCTGGATAAACTATTCCTCCTGCTGCAGCCTAGATAGTGCTTTGCTGCTCTGCATACTAGAAAGCTGCCATATTCCACCCCTAAACTTGTCTGTATTTAAGGGCTGGATTAACTGTTCTTTATGTTTGCAGTTTGGAACTGGAGTGTGTGGTCCATTGTTTGTTTTAAGATCACTGTTATTTAAAATAGCAGTTTGCTACTGGTATCTTCATCTTATACTCAAGTATTGCAAGAAGCACAGAATAAGAAATAGACCACTGTGGACAGTGGATTAATACCCACAATGAACCAGAAATCAGCGTTTGGTTAGAGGCCGATTGCTGAAATGCTTTTCTGTAGGGGGCTGGGAGGGAAACGGCCTCTTCAGAATTAAGGAAAAAATAATCCACTTACATCATAGAAAGCTGGACTCACATCAAAGGCTGTGAAAGCTCAGAAACTGGCAGCCTGAAATCCACTAAGAATTGAAATGAATTTATACCTTTTTAATAGAGCTGGAGCAATGATTCGAACAACTTAATCCCTTCACAATTTCGCAACCTTTTGTTACTTTTCAGAAGTCCCTCTCTTATTCTTGTGTCTCAAACCACCCATTTAAAGCTTTTGCATGTTTTGGAACCAGTTCTGCTCTCCTAAGTGTTTGATCCGGTTGAGTTCAACAGAGCTGCAGATGTGCTTGGGAGAGCTGCAGAGCTTGACCTCTGGCCTTGACAGAGAGGATGCCAAAACAGGGCAGCACAGCCCAAGGACAGCCCACTGTTCTGTTCTCAGTGTAGCTGTGATCTGCTGTAGCCCTTAGGAGAAAGTCAATTAATTCATTTTTAAAGATGAAGTGACACCAGCCTGATTCCCAAGAGCACCAAAATGCTAGAGCATGTCCATAGAACAAGGACTGTTCAGTACACATTTGTACCAACATGCTTATTGGCTTTTTTTAATCAAGTACCTTTATACATACACATAACCTCTCCATCCCAAAACTGTCAGTACAGCATCGTGTAGTTGCAGGATGACTGATGAGATGTAGCACGAATCCATATCTGAAGTGCTGAAGTGTAGTTCACTGTCTCCTTTGTGCCAAACAGACCTCTCTGCCTGGACCTGTAGTAAGGATAACCTATTCCAAGCCCCAGGTGGTGAAAGAACACTAACACATACGCCTAAGCCCTCTTCAGCCCAAGAGGGGTGTGAATCCATGGCATCCCCCCCTTCCAAGCAGGGAATAAACCATGAGAGATCCTAGTCTATTTTCCCTTCTTGAAGGTACTTCACTGGATAGACAAGAAAGTAAAACTTATGAGGGAAAGAAGTGAAAGGAGCCCAGTCCTGTAGCTGAATAGGAGCTCAGCTGAGAAGAGGAGACCTGGGCTGTTTCATCCTTTTAAGGGGTTTTTGATATGTTGAGGTAAAGAAGGGAACAACCCCGGCAGCAGTGACCAGCCCCAAATTACCCCTTCCAGCTGAGTAACTTGATCACTGCTCTAGGTGTTGGTTTCAAGCTCTTAACTCTGCCTGCAGTTAAGACACAGCCATGCCACCTCCTGCTGGCACCAGTGTGCTTTCTGCAGCAAACACTGCCATTTCCCTGCAATCATGGGATGAAACTTCACACACACACGCACAAGTACACACATGCCTGCATTGTTTTTCTACAACATTAATCCTGTTTAACCTCTGCAAATTCCAGGTATAAAATTACTTTTGAATATCTCAACACCACCTTCACCAACCAGCAGTCCCCCATTATCCCTCTGCAAGAGCTCAGGGGTCCTGTTCTCCAGCACAAGAGCTGGCTCCTCTGCAGAGCTGCTAGGAGTACCAGGAAGGTACACGCTGAAGTAGCTCCCAAGTGCACCCCAAAAGCTCCGGTAGTAGGAGCAGAGCATTAGCAGTGCTTTTTTACTGCTCTGTCCTCCTTCCTTAAGGCTTCATGGTCTTTTACCTGCTCTTGCCTGTGAAAGAAGAGCATTTGTTCCTCATGTGTTAACTGTCTGGCAGCAAACATATAGCTCCAGTAAGGACAGTGTCTACTCAAGGGATTCCATCTGGGGAGCCCAGAAAAGGGATGGAGAGCATCCTATGCAGCTCTTCTAGGGCCAGGTGAGGCAGGGATTGATCGCAGCTTCTGCTTTGAGCTATTCCCAGTGCAACACATTGAACATTATAGCAGTACATTGAGGAAGGTCAGCATCTGTGAGGCACCATGACCACCAGAAACCTCATCTGCCACTGATGAGCACCTTGGAAGATGGCAAAAAAGATTAAAAGCTTGCCAAAATCTCACAGCCACCCTTGTTAACACATTCCATTCTATCTCAAATAGAAATATTAATATTTAGTGAAGCATGGGCTAGAAATCTGACTCTTACAGATGCTCACCATTGGAAAATGTCAGTCCCAGACTGTTTGGTCATTCTCACTACGTAAAGATTTAAGGAAAATTTCCTTCTAAAAATGCTTAAAAGGAATAGAATATAGTGAATGAGGGGTTTGCTTCTTCCAGTGTTAGAATCAAGGTCTTAGTCTTTTTGACACAGTGACATTCATATGATTGTAACTGCCTGGTGGCAATGTCAAGTGAGGGTGCTTTACAGGCACGATAATTACAGCAGTTAATTATTTGTGCAGTGTCATAGGTAAGCATAGCAATACATCGTCTAGACAAGTCCCTATCCAGTGGCCTTACAGTCTAATCTGAATGGACACAGTGTAGATAATTACTGACCCATAAGTAAGTAAGAACAGAAGTGATTCAAATTTGGGTGTCTATTATTATGACTGTGGGACATGTTTATCCCTCTGACCACCTAATGTTATTGCCAGATGTGCTGCCCAAAAGGGCGCCGTGCACTGCCGCTATTGCAGCTCGTGGGAGCAGGCTCAGCTGTCTCCATTCCTGAGGTTCTGGTGCCCTCCTGCGGCCACTCGGGTTGGTCCATTTGGCATTGACAAATGCCCTCTGTTTATTAATGGTGTTTGATATTTATGTTTGCGTGGCATTCTGCAATCCCCATTATAACTCCTCTGCCAGCTGAGGTAGCCCTTAACTTTTGCATGTCCCATATACTGAAGTATTCCCCCTCCAGAAAGTATATTTACTGGTGTTTTCTTCAGACCGTAAAGTGATCTGAATAAAAGGGGTAGAGAAGTTCAGGCCATGCTGATACTCTGTGGTCAAGTACACATATTGACACAGGGACAAACCAACACCCGCAGCCGAACCATGAACCTCAGGAGCTGTTAGCTACATTACAATGCAGGCTTACATTAAACCAGTTAAAATAAACAGCCTTTCCAGGCCGGAGGAGGAGGGTTACCCCTCAGGAAAGTCACAAGTAAATTCTCCAGTGATTAGCAAGTTCCCAATTTCTAAACCACTCTATTTCTGTAAGAATAATATTCCCTCTTTAAAATCATTATTTGTTTACATTTCCAAGCCTGCCTAATGTCCCTAGTTGCCACTGGGGACTACAAATAGAAGTCCCATCCTGCAGAGGAGAAAGGTGACTTCTGCTGGTTATCCAGCCTGGATCCCAAGTAAGATCAGAGAGAAACCTTTGCAGCAGCCTCGGTGCACCTGCTCCCAAAAGGCTCTTCTGAATCCATACATCGCCTTGTGCAAGCTGAACAAGAATGCCCTCCTCCATCTATTTGAATGTACACTTTGATTATGTACATAGGTACAAATGCCAGCATCATCTGGATTTTAAAGAGTTCATGGAAAAACAGAAAAGCTGCATGAATAAACTGAAGCAGCCCTCAGCAAGTGAGGAAAAATACTTTGAAGGACTTAAGACTCCTTGTAGGAAATATGAAAAGTGGCAAGAAAAGCCACAGAATTAGTATTTTGCCAGGGAAATATTCCCCATTTCCTATAGGGACCCCTAACTTTTTATGGGTCCACAAAGAATTTTTGCTTGCATTTCCAGGAAACAGCAACAACAAGAAAATGAAGATGCCAAACGTGTCCTTTGTCTGTGCATATGCCCAGGAAATGACAATTCAAAAGTGTTACCTGGTGTAACCCAGCCACACAGCTGAAAGGAAGAGCAGGGATGCCCTGGACAGCTGAACAGCAAGTATTTGTTGCATAAGAAAGTTGTGGTGGGGTAAATATTGTTGGGTTGCCAAGGAAACTGCAGAAAACTTCACACCCTCCATAACTGTATACACATCCTTGGACAAAGATGTCTCTATGGCTTTGGGACAGGATGTGAGAGACGTGCTGAGCCTTGAAATGCACTTGAAAGTGCATAATGTGATATTGGAAAATCCAGACTATCCATTAACCTTTTACATATGCATACACTTATTCACACATGGAGAAAAACAACAACCTGTATAAAATATTCAGCACCTACATGTTACATGGACTTTCTATATATACCTATGCTTTAAAAAATTTTCCATTTTTACTGAAGTAATGTTAAAATTAACCGCAAAACCATGTCATAAACATCATGCACTTCAAAATGAAAGCTTAAGGAAGATGCAAATTGTTCCAAACGCAGCACAAGAGCATGAAAATACATTTCACTTGCTCAGAACAAACCGGCATATGAAATCTCATGTAACAACTCCATTCATCTCTGATTTTCTTCTACTTCCTCCCCTCAAGACTGTGAAGAAATATTTATATATATAAACATACACAATACCCGATTTCTCCAAACCCCAACAGAAGGATCTCCAGCAAGCAATTTTTCCAGTTTCCAGAGAAGTTTTCCATAGTTGCACACTCCAATTGACAATTATTTTTACACCTTTCGTCTTTTTGTACCATAGAATGCCATGTTTAATATTCAAAGTTTATTCCTTACTGCTGAAGTCAAGCCCATACTTTTCTTTGTCCATAACATGGACAAGAATTGTGACAGTTGTTCTTCAATATAATAACAGACTGTGTTATACACTTCATCTTTCTGTTTACACTGGCATGATATGAGTAAAGATGCTATACATCACCCGACTAAAGCACACCCAAAGCCTGCTTCTACTAAGACTACATTTCAGGCTCTTTCTGTGTTATATGGGCAATATTGAACAGCACAGGTTAACATTGCTCAGCCACAACGCAGAATAAGCTGCAGAGCTGAAGTGATAGAAGATGGAGTCACGTACATCTTCCCATGTAAATGCAAAGAAAGCTGAACCTAACGTGGTGACAGTCACAACTGCACCAAATTGTCCTATAAAAACATACAAAACATCCCGTTTTCCTGAACTGTGCTCCAACCAGTAATATTTCAAGGAAAGCTATGTTCAAACTTCAATTGGCAATTAACTTTTCCCCATTAATACAGTATCATGTGTCTCTCAGAATGCACGTGTATCATGTTGTGTGGTATGCAGGCTAATCTCACATTACAGACTCAAGCTTTAGCTGTGAACTGGACATCTATGTCACCTTGCCACATAAGTGACCAGTGTGATCATCCCTGGCAAATGAACATGGTCATTTGTGTAGTATTCCTTTTCTTCATGTGTTTTAATATATGAAGGGTGCAGTTTAATAGAAAACATCAGAAACTGGTCTTATGATTGTATAAGACATGTGACCTAACTTTTCCCAAGCCTTCCTTGCTTACAGCCAGTCAGAACTCATTGGAAAATACTTTATGTTTAAGACAATTCCAATATAGAACAAAAGTTCAAACATTTGAGATTATTCTGAAGACTAAAATATATATACACTTGAAATTTCTATTCAAAATAATTTTGTCTATGAGGACTAAAGCAATTAGCCTTTTTATTTCTCTCACCCCATTTCCTCAGAGAACTCCAGAGGAGAGCAGCTTAGGATGGTCCCCCAAACCTAAAGCACTGCCAGAAGCCACAGTCAGCTCAGTATGGTTTTAGAAGTATGGTTTTATGCTCCTTTGGAGGCTGAAACGAGAAATACTAAGTGAACTTCCCCAGCTAAACTGCTGGAAGTCTGGAATACCCAATACTGTTCTCAGAGCTTTCTGACAAACCCATGCTGGGGAGCACTGTGATGTACATTAACACCAGTCAAGATCTTCTGCTCTCCAGCATTCTCACCCCAGCTGATATGAAAAGCAGGCCCATAGCTGTACACCAAAATGGTAGAATGGCTGAATGCTTAATGACTGAAGTAGTTCAATTCACTTATGATTAAATCCCACCAAGGTTTCCAAAGTGAATTGCACAGTTTTCCACCATAAAGCTAAATGTGAGACTTTGAGCTTTAGTTTGGAATTAGTGAACAACTTGCAAGTGTTTGATTTCCTTCAAGGGAAAGAATAGATGCTTTCAGATTCTCAAAATCTTTCATTAAAAACCCTATTAGTCATGCCTTAGCTAAAACCTAGCCCAAGTTGGAGTTTTCAGATACCTACACTGCTGCTCTTCCAAACTGCCCTGTCTTGAGTCTGCCCTTTTCAAATCTAGTTCTTCAAATACCCCAGTCATTTGAGTGCTGTGAACTGTTCAAAGACCAGACTGTCGCCTGTGCTCAGAGATGCACTACAGCTTTTCAGCCTCAGCCTTGCAAAAGAACTCTCTTGTTCAATGAGAATATTTGCCAAGACTTCTAAAAGAAAATAATGTAGAACTAAACTGCTTTTTTTACCTAAAGCCAGTGCTTCAAATTCCCCACATCACTCTAAGACAACCTCGGGAGCAGTTGATGTTTACATTGTTGATGTGATTCTAGAAGGCAGGGCACACAGTTTGTGATTGCCAGTGACAAGGTTGCATTGTGCTCCTAGCTCACTGCAAGGGTGTAACCTATAGTTAAAGAAAACAACACAGAACAGCCCAACAAAAGCTCAACAGCAAGGAAACCCTGTGGGTGATGGCATTTGGGGTGGTCTACGGATTCTTTGTGTTACTGGAGTCAACTGCCTGCCTAAAAGTACATTTGAGGCATATAACAGCACACCCCTGAAACTCATGGCCTGTCAGGTCTGATTGCTTAGACAGACTACATAATTGCATAAATTGCTTTCACCTCCTGTACACTACATGCAACTCAAATGTTGAGCCAACAGAGATTAGGCATCATTAGCCCATATACCCTATTCTTTAATGCGAACATGTCATTACATAATTAACATATTAATGTTGATTACTCAGGGTTGCACAGTATAGTAGGGCAAGTTATGCTACTACTGAAGCCTGCAAAAATAGATCATCTACAAGACAAATTTTGCAACTCTTAAGAAAAGCAGTTAACGCCTTGTAAACTTTAATTTCCTTGAATTTGAGTCCCAAATACAGAACTGACTTCTGTGAATGATGCTCAGTTCTGAGGAAAACAACAGCTACCTGCAGACAGCTTCAACAGATACAGAATTGAATGTAAGAACCTGATCCAGTTTGTTCTAGATAAAAGATGAAGATGAAAAGGTTGTTACTAAATTTGTGCATTTATTAATAGAACAACCACATATAGCCAAATACAGCCAATAAGGTCTGCACACACAGCAAAGGAGCCTCTACAAAACCAGTAACCCGCTCCACCTGCACGCTGTGTTCTACTTGGACAAGTTACTGCAAGATGCCCCTGATCAGAAGGAGAGAGGTCAGCTGTGATCCTCCCCAGCTCTAAGACCCACTGCTGTGTGAACTCACTCACATTGTTTTGTTCTCCATGACATGGAGCATCCTTTTATAGGATTTCTATGAACAGCTGAATTCAGCACAATCTCTGGAAAAACAGCTCCCATAAATTACAGTCAGAACTGCCATGACAAGCCCTTTGTTTCCATCACACCTTGGGAAAATACATAGACTAGAAAAGAAGAATTCCCAACCTATTTTAAAAGTCATCCTCTCTGCAAGATAAGTGAGTGGGGAAGTCTACTGGCAGCACTCACTGGAACTGCATTCATGAGTCTAACCGCTATGTTGAAGCCAAAGTTTGATGGAATATTTTAGTCGTTCTTTACAGAAAGCGAGTATAATTTTCCACAGACACTTTCATATAATGCAAGACTGGTGTGAATAAGTGATCCAAACATTTATTCTGTGATGAATACTACAGCTAATTCCACACATTTCAGTGGTTTCATACTTTTGTCAAGTAAACCATAAACATGACAAACTCCTTTAGTTCACTCATGATTTAAATCCAAACTAAAATGCCACAAGATAATAATTGATTATGTGGCATCAAGGAAAGTCACAACTATTGTCAAAGCTTCAAACTTCTCTATTCTGACACATTTAATATACAATGCCTAGTACTGGAATTCTCCATTCTGACAAGGGTAGAACCAGTTTCACTCTGACAACTTAAAAACCACATTACTCCAGTCCCCTCTTTGAAATTGCTTATAATTCCAAGGAACGCTTGGGTGTAAACTGTTTGACTTCTATAAAATCTCTTGAAATCTCTCAAGAAAAAATGAAAAATTAAAGAAGTTGGTTTAATAAAATATTTATATCTTCTCCTTGAGGAAGAAATCACAACAGATTTCTTTTTTTTTTTACTGAACATGCAGAAAGTACTTCAAAAATAGTAAAACCTTTTTCTTCCCAACGAGATGATACTTACAATAGTATGTAAAACAACCTCATAAATTCAATTTTTAAAAACTAAATAAAAGTGCTTTAAAAAGTTTTGCAAAAGTCACTGAATGATCATTTTGGTGATGTTTGTCACTTCTCAAAACAGTCATCTTAGAAACTTTTTTCAATTGTAAAGTTTAAGAAAATGTGGCAATCCTTTCTTTTTCTTTCTTTCTTTCTTTCTTTCTTTCTTTCTTTCTTTCTTTCTTTCTTTCTTTCTTTCTTTCTTTTTCTTCCTTCCTTCCTTCCTTCCTTCCTTCCTTCCTTCCTTCCTTCTGTCCGTCCGTCCTTCCTTCCTTCCTTCCTTCTCTTTTCTCTTCCTTCCTTCTCTTCTCTTCTCTTCTCTTCTCTTCTCTTCTCTTCTCTTCTCTTCTCTTCTCTTCTCTTCTCTTCTCTTCTCTTCTCTTCTCTTCTCTTCTCTTCTCTTCCCTTCCTTCCTTCCCTTCCTTCCCTTCCTTCCCTTCCCTTCCCTTCCCTTCCCTTCCCTTCCCTTCCCTCCTCTCCTCTCCTCTCCTCTCCTCTCCTCTCCTCTCCTCTCCTCTCCTCTCCTCTCCTCTCCTCTCCTCTCCTCTCCTCTCCTCTCCTCTCCTCTCCTCTCCTCTCCTCTCCTCCTTCCCTTCCCTTCCCTTCCCTTCCCTTCCCTTCCCTTCCCTTCCCTTCCCTTCCCTTCCCTTCCCTTCCCTTCCCTTCCCTTCCCTTCCCTTCCCTTTTTTTCCCAAAATTGAGGAATTGGGTTTCCTGCCTTTGCCAAGCAGCAAAACCAGTTAATTTTTCAAGTGCCCACTAGAGGGATCGTTTCCACAGGGATAAAGCAACGCAGAGAGTAAAACTCTTTAGAAGTATTCCCATGCCTGTCAAACCATGCCATTACAAACACCTATTCACCTTTGTGCCTGTTGTGGGCTATTAATGGTTCAGCAACAGTTTGGTTACCCGATGCGTATTTATTGCCTGATTTATAAGAATGAATTATTTGACCCTCCAATTAAAATTAACCTCAGAAATTTGATACAACCCAGCATTGAGGCATAGTTAAATGAGAAAATAAAAAAGAAGAAAAGGGAGAATATAAATATATATGCCTAAAGGCTACTAAAAAAGGCTTTTCTGACAAAATGGGATTTAGTTAGGATTGAGGGAGGAGCAAAGATTCACTAGACAGGCAGTAGTTCCTCATTATGTAAAACTCCCAGTCTCCTTCAAGAAGTGTAAAACACAAAACTTAGTCTCACTTTCCAAGTATCCATCCCACAAAGGCACAGAGGTTCTGCTTTCCAGAGGTTAAACTGCCCTTAAGGATCTTCTCCACTCCAATTTGCAACGAATCACACCTGAATCTCACGAGCTCTCAAACTGGATGCTGCTAACACCGAGACACCCATGAAAACCCAGAGCAGGACCAGGCACTGGGGCAGGCAGCGCTGCACTCATCTCCCATCCGAGCTGGGCTGGCTTGTACAAACTGATAGTGCCACCTGCAGGCATAAACTAATGGCAAGTTTCATAGAATCATAGAATAGTTAGGGTTGGAAAGGACCTTAAGATCATCTAGTTCCAACCCCCATCACAGGGGCAGGGACACCTACCACTAAACCATGCCACCCAAGGCTATGTCCAACCCAGCCTTGTACACCGCCAGCAATGGAGCATTCACAACTTTCCTGGGCAACACATTCCAGTGCCTCAACACCCTTACAGGAAAGAATTTCTCCCTCATATCCAATCTAAACTTCCTCTGTTTAAGTTTGAACCCATTACCCCTTGTCCTCTCACTACAGTCCCTCATGAAGAGTCCATCCCCAGCATCCCTATAGGCCCCCTTCAGATACTGGAAGGCTGCTCTGAGGTCTCCATGCAGCCTTCTCTTCTCCAGGCTGAGCAGCCCCAACTTTCTCAGCCTATCTTCATACGGGAGGTGCTCCAGTCCCGTGATCATCCTCGTGGCCCTCCTCTGGACTTGTTCCAACAGTTCCATGTCCTTTTTCTGCTGAGGACACCAGAACTGCACACAGTACTCCAAGTGAGGTCTCACAAGAGCCGAGTAGAGGGGCAGGATCACCTTCCCTCGACCTGCTGGTCACACTCCTTTTGATGCAGCCCAGGATACAGGTTGGCTTTCTGGGCTGTGAGCGCGCACTGCAGCCAGCTCATGTTCATTTTCTCATTGACCAACACCCCAAGTCCTTCTCCGCAGGGCTGCTCTGAATCTTTTCTCTGCCCAACCTGGAGCTGTGCCTGGGATTGCTCTGACCCAGGTGTAGAACCTTGCACTTGGCATAGGTTAAACTTCATCAGGTTGGCATCAGCCCACCTCACGAACATGTCAAGGTCCCTCTGGATGGCATTCCTTCCCTCCAGTGTATCAACTGAACCACACAGCTTGGTGTCATCAGCAAATTTGCTGAGGGTTTGCATGGGTTTATTAAGCCACCCTCCTGATGAAAGCCTATGGAATCAGCTTTCTTTTGGGAGAAAGAAGGTTTCTAGTACTCCTGGTGGGGACAAAACATCTGAAAAAGATGAAGCAATCCTATCCTGGAGGCAAAAGTATCTTTTCCCCCTTCCAAGTGATTATGCACCCTTGCTGGTACCAAGCAGCAATGATCCTCCTATGCAAGTGTTACACATCCTGTGAACCCCTTCCCACACTCAGAATACAATGCATGCAACACTCCAAACTGCTAGCAAAGCAGCATGAATCACCTCAAAACAAGCAAATGCTTTAAAAAAAAAATCAATGAAGAAATTATATCAATGAAGAAGGCACAAAAAATGAAATCAAGGGCAGATAAAACTCATCCCAAAGGATGGGTTTTCTCTGAGACGTGTGGAAGGCCAGACACACCAAAACAGCCTGCTAGCAACTTCAATATCATTACTGATTTTTCAGGAACTGTGCTTTGGTGGAAAGCAGCTCTAAAATGGGGTGACTAGACCAGTTGTGAGGACTGAGACTGATGCTTGAGCAAATGACTTGATGTTTGTCTGCACAGTGAGGGGCTGATCTCATTCAGGGCACTGAGGAGCCACACAAATGGGAGTCAGGAATGGGCTGAGTGGAGGCTGCCAGTGCCCCAGAGCTGACCTCTGTCTTTGGAAGATAAGTCTGTGGATGCAGATAGACCTGATAGCTCGAGGTGAGCCTGGAATGGGCCTTGTTTGCAAAAGCAACATGTGCAACAAGGACATACAAGCATTTATATCATCCAGAGATTAAGAGGGCTCATGTTATACAATTCATCTTTACATACAAAGAGCAAATTCTTAAAGATTGTTAGCCACCTCATATGTGAACTCAAACCATGAGGTGAACCCAAGGGCTGGTAGGTAAGGCCGATAACAGAGGGGCAAACTCACTGCCACCAGTGTGCACCGATAACTTGCACAAATGGGTTTCAGGATCTGCGTCATCTGGATCTGAAAACTGCTGTGCTGGCAGAGTTTTTGTCCTGGTGTTTTGCTATTTCTTGCTCATTCATCCTCTGTTTTATTGCTGGTTTACAGCTAACAGTAACAACTTTTTTTTTTAATGACTGCAACATTGACTTTACTGCAGATCTCTGCACCATATCTCATAGTAAAATTATTCTACATTCTTTCTCAGCATTTATCTAGTCAAGTAAGGAATGCTTTCTGTAAGGGGAATCACTTTCACTTGAAACTGGCCCTGAGAGTACATTAGAAAAATTTAACGTAGGGAAGTGTCCAGCACTGGCAGAAAGGGGAGCTAAATTATTATCTCCCATTCTCCATGGAAGATTCAGCAGTGTTGGCTTGTCCAGAGATCAGAAAATGCGCATAACTTGGGTCTAGAACATCCCCTGTCTTGGAGGGAAAAGATGCCCTATCTAACTTCTGCCCAGCAACACTTCAACCATATAAAGAAAAAACAGAGAAGTCCATTGTAGAGGAGAAAGTGCAATAGAAAATTCCAGCCTAATATTGTAGTTATGAGAGCATTGGGTTCAAGGTGTGTTCATTATCCTAGATGATCTCTTTGGCTGCCGTATCTCTCACTTTTATTTCAAATGACTCAAACATCAAAAGTGCTTGTGGACGCCAGCATCACAGGCATTGCCACCTTTGTGCTAACTCTCAGTAGCAATGTGATAACAACTAATCTGCTTCTCTCTGGTTTATAAATCAGGAGCTGTTACGCACATAGGGGAAGAAATGGCTAAAAATTAATTTCAGTAGGCTGTAAGAAAATACTTTGTCAAGAACCTTTAGTTGAAGCGACTGGGCTTGGGTAGTGGATTGGTCTGGTTTGGTTTTGAACTTATAGTGGTGTTGGGCCTTTTATTTACTCCCAGCTCAGAGGCAGAGTCCAAAGGAAGATGAATGTTCAAAAAATCTGTTTCGAAGAAGTTTTGGGAGCTAAGGTTTCAGATTTTTAACTAATATTTTTTATACACCTTTCCTTATACAGTTCCCAAGCTTTGAGGTTTTTTTTTCTCTATTCTGTCCTGTTTTGTAATAGTTACTCCTATACTTGGATTATTTTTACACTTTCACTGTGGAAGAGCTCTGACTTCCTCTGGAAACTTCTTCTTAAAATCAAGTCATCCCTGCACCTCCATCATAGAGTCATAGAATCATAGAAGCACAGAATAGTTAGGGTTGGAAAGGACCTTAAGATCATCCAGTTCCAACCCCCCTGCCATGGGCAGGGACACCTCACACTAAACCATCAAAAGCTATGTCCCACCAGACATGCTTAATCCTTTGCTAAACAACACAGGAAGACTGTTAGCACTCCAAGGTAGAGACTGAATAAAAACCTCCTGTCTTCTCAGAAATTCAAATAAGGGTAACAGATACTGTAAGAAAAAGCCTGCAACCATCAAAAAGGATCATCAGTCTGCAGCAATCGAATTTAAAATGCCTTTCCTAGGACTCTTTATGTCTCCCAAACTTCAATGACATAATGCAGAAACGCAGCTTGAAAATGCTTTTAACTCCACGGCTCATCAGAGCTCAGTGGTAAATGAACAGATATGTGAAAAAAAACTGTCTCAGGAAGCAAAGAGCAAACATAATCCCTCAGGCTTTCTCTCGGAGACAAAGATATAATTTAACAAAGATTACTTTGCCTGATCAGTTTCTTTAGATTTTCACACCTGCAATTTGTGTTCATCTGAAATAATTGCAGCAATGCTTTCCTTTCAAATAAGAGATATTGCAACAGCACCTTTTTTCAATATTGCCCAATAATAATCACAGTGGTTTATTAAATATTTTATTAAGTAATCCCATATGCTTTTGCCTGCTAGATGAATATGTGGTCCTGTTCATAATACTGCAAATAAATACCCCAAAGAATATCCTTTCTGCTGGAGAAATTTCACTAAATAGCTTTTAAAATCTTACTGTGGGGGAATGCGAAGTTAAGATACACGCTGTGCAAAGATCTTTGTTTACATACTTCTTCAAGCTGCATAATTCACCTGAAGGCCGGGTATAAAGTCACTAGTTTATTCATTATGATTTCCTTGTATGAGAAATACTATGAGATAATGTGTCAGCCAGCTTACAGTCAACGAGCACACCACATCTCCTCCCTTTTGCTGTTTTATCTGCTTTTATTTAACATCATCTTGAAGCATTTGGATTTGTTGCTTTGGCATTGTTTGTACTGGGCACACATAAGGGCTGCTAATCCTGGGAGGGGCCTTAGCACACATCGACCTGCCTGTGCTCTGAAGAAATGTATCTTCTGACTCAAATACTAACTTGAACTAAAGGATGAGGGAGAAGTCCAGCAAGAGGTTCTTCCCACATCCAAAACCACATATATCTGGCTCCTGTTCCCTAGTAGCATGATGTATGACTTCCGATAAAGACTTCAGTGTACTTGAATCTTCAACAGACTTTGAATTCAAGTAATGTTAGCAAAGACCTGGGGTTGCCTTTGCTGAGAGAGCTTGCCTGTAGCTGAAGTGCTGCAGGTGACAGTGTGATGGAGGAGACAATTTGGCCTGCAGCACCTTTAATAAAATGATGAGGAGGAGTCAACTGTGGGGCATTATAAGTCTCAGTCTGTGTGAAGTTAGTGTATAAGGATATAGAATCACGAGTATATTTAGGACTGGCAATGAGGAGTTTTAAACAAGAGCAGGATGGTTTTGTTTACAAAACATTGGTAGTTAAAAAATGTAGACTCCCCTGAAGCCATTCTCACAGCTGCTTTTCAGAGAATCACTGTATTTTTCTGGAAGAGGAAAGCCCCAAGGCTTAGGAAGACATGGATCAGTAACAAAAAGCAGCTTCTCTGGTGGCATGATTCATCTTATCTTTGACGACCACTTTCTGTCTTCTATGAATCATTATTAGTAATTATTAGTGACTCAAGAACCAATCCTCTATTGATACGAAAAGTACACATGTCAACAGGGACTTTAACTTTGACCATGATGGAGCACCTAGTAAACTCACTAGGATTTTAAACCTGTTGCACTGCCGATTAGCCTTCTTGCTGAGACTTCAAGATACCATGACACAGACTCTCCCCTGAGTTATTCCAGCATGAACCAGAACTATTTCCATTTGCAATATCAATTTGAAGCTACTACAAATGAAAGATTTAACTCAATACAATATTTATCAGGCTTGCATCCCTGGCTCATGTCAAGGCAAAGACAGCAATACCTGCAGCCAGGCTCTTACATCATGGCTTTGGAGATTATGCTGATCTTCAAGTCTAAAGCTGAATAAGGCTCATACTGCAATCATTGTTCCCACCATTTAGTATGGCTTCCCACTGAATTTCTCTATTTTACTGATAGCTTACCTTTCCCTGAGGAATTTTGTATATAGCATGTTTCTTGAGCTTATTTGCAAATCTAAAGACCATGTATAAACTGCTCACACTGACCAAGGCTGTAACTGTCAAGGTATAAACCCAACACTCAGAAGACAGTGACTGGGTGAACTTAGAAAAGAGAAAGTGAGAGGAGGTAACTGGGAATGGGATGGGGAAACTGCAGAGGATACAAGAGTTGCTAGTCAAACAGACATAAATAAACCAGAGGAATGAAGACTAACTCCTGAGGGTAGACTGGAAAAAGGGAAATATAACCTCATTTTCAAGAAGGGGAAAATGGATGAGCCAGAGAACTACAGACCAGTCAGCCTCACCTCTGTGCCTGGTAAAATCTTGGAGCAAATTCTCCTGGAAGGCATGCTGAGGCACATGAAAAACAGCAAGGTGGTTGGCAACAGCCAGCATGGCTTCACTAAGGGGAAATCCTGCCTGACCAATCTGGTGGCCTTCTATGATGGGGCTACAGAACTGATGGACAGGGGTAGAGCAGTTGATGTAATCTACCTGGACTTGTCAAAGCATTTGACACTGTCCCACATGACATCCTTGTCTCTAAATTGGAGAGACATCAATTTGATAGGTGGACCACTCGGTGGATAAAGAACTGGCCGGATGGCTGCACGCAACCAGCTGTGGTCAATGGTTCAATGTCCAGTTGGAGACCAGTAACAAGTGGTGTCCATCAGGGGTCGGTTTTGGGACCGGTCTTGTTCAACGTCTGTGTCGGTGGCATGGGCAGTGGGATTGAGTGCACCCTCAGCAAGTTTGTCGATGACACCAAGCTGTGTGGTTCGGTTGATACGCTGGAGGGAAGGAATGCCATCCAGAGGGACCTTGACAAGTTCGTGAGGTGGGCTGATGCCAACCTGATGAAGTTTAACCATGCCAAGTGCAAGGTCCTACACCTGGGTCAGAGCAATCCCAGGCACAGCTCCAGGTTGGGCAGAGAAGAGATTCAGAGCAGCCCTGCGGAGAAGGACTTGGGGGTGTTGGTTGATGAGAAAATGAACATGAGCCGGCTGCAGTGCGCGCTTGCAGCCCAGAAAGCCAACTGTATCCTGGGCTGCATCAGAAGCAGCGTGACCAGCAGGTCGAGGGAGGTGATCCTGCCCCTCTACTCTGCTCTCCTGAGACCTCACTTGGAGTACTGTGTGCAGTTCTGGTGTCCTCAACAGAAAAAGGACATGGAACTGTTGGAACAAGTCCAGAGGAGAGCCATGAAGATGATCACGGAGCACCTCCCGTATGAAGATAGGCTGAGAAAGTTGGGGCTGCTCAGCCTGGAGAAGAGAAGGCTGCGTGAAGACCTCATAGCAGCCTTCCAGTATCTGAAGGGGGCCTATAGGGATGCTGGGGATGGACTCTTCATGAGGGACTGTAGTGAGAGGACAAGGGGTAATGGGTTCAAACTTAAACAGAGGAAGTTTAGATTGGATATGAGGGAGAAATTCTTTCCTGTAAGGGTGTTGAGGCACTGGAATGTGTTGCCCAGGAAAGTTGTGAATGCTCCATTGCTGGCGGTGTACAAGGCTGGGTTGGACATAGCCTTGGGTGGCATGGTTTAGTGGTAGGTGTCCCTGCCCCTGTGATGGGGGTTGGAACTAGATGATCTTAAGGTCCTTTCCGACCCTAACTATTCTATGATTGTATGATATGTGAAAGAAAAGAAAGCGAAAACCAAAAAGAAACAAGGTTGTTGGCAAGAGTGTATGTCTAGCAGACATGTTCATTGTCTATAAAACCGCCAAAAAAACCTTCATTCTACTGAAGTGCTGGCACACATGGAGGATCTCTGTTTGAGCCAGAGGTCCCCTCTCTCCTGTACTCCTGTATGTACCTCCAGACCCCTGAGGGCACTGTCATTCTGGTTTGCTTCTGCGTAAACACATACCCTAGGAAATCACATACTAAAGGTAAGTTAAAAGAAGAAAAGTGTTAGAGAAATGTAGGCATCCAACAGTTAGAGCTCGAGAAGATGAGTAAGAAAGAAAGCTTGAGTGCATGGGTATGTGGGGGAATCTATTATATCAACTGCAGAAGGAGAAATACATCAGATCCTATCTGTCATACCGTGTTCCACCTATTTGCATCAGGCCCAGACAGATGCATGCGTAACCAAAGACATTACTGTGATAACAGTGATATCATAACCTCTTCAGATTTTTTTCTGATGAATAAAAACTGAAGTATAGTTCAGTTTACAATGTTAGGTTATTTCATTCTGAAATGCAAGTATCTGACTGAAACTGCACAGCAAGTACAAGGCAGCTCCTCAGGGTTGTGCCTTTTAAGTACCACACATAACTGCCAGGGAATTACCATACAAAGTTTATGTTCTTCTCACTACTAAGCAGCTTCTGATCAAGAAATTACGTCCAACAGGAGCTGTCAAATGGCAGCAGTCTGCTTTTTCTTGCCATGCTCTGAAATTCCTCTCAGTGTAAAGAATTATAGCTTTCCAGAGAACAGCCTGTCTTGTATTGGTCAAGTTGACCCACACCAGATGAGTCCTGCTGACTCCTTGCCACCACCCCACAGCAAGACCCCCTGTATTAGCCCTGATTGTATTGAAAAGAGGAGTAGCAAAGGTTTTATTGTTCAGAAACACTGCAGTCTTCACAAAACAGCCTTCTAGCGTAACTCTGACACATAAGTACTGAACTGACACTTGTTTCAATAGGCTGATCTTCAACAAATGACATTAAAGCAGAGAAACTGGTCATCGGAGATTTGCCACAGCTTTGGTATAGTTGTATGTCCTGTTGATGCTCTTTGCTGTCCTTCTGAAACCCATTATATGACTGGAGAGCTCAAGGCCCATTAGTATCTTCCAGCACTGCAATTTCCAGCCTTGAGTGTGCAATCCAAAACCCAGAGTCAGGCACAGAAGGTCCCTGGGCAGTGTAAAAGAAGAGGTGTGTGCTTGCAAAAGGCAGGCTGAGTAGCTCATTACTAACTCATTAAGAAACCCACATTGTTTAAAATAAATGCCTCAGTTGCTCAGTGTGTAGCATGCAAAGCAGATTTCTGGCTGCACGGTGTGGTAAGTGGATAAGAAAAAAGGGAACTGGTTCAGGCAGATAATAAAATTCCTGATACTGTAGGGCTTATACTTCCAGACAGCTTCAGTTCAGCATGATTTCAGTAAAAGTAAAGGTTGTTTTCTGGTTGTTTCTGTTTGCCTTTCACATAAGATTTATGAAATACTTATTGAAAGTGTTAATTGAGTTATATTGACAACCCAAAATCTACAGAAGGGTATCATCCCTTCACTGCCACAGGCCTGCAATCAAATAACTTCCTTTTTAAATCCACAGGTAAAGCACGAAGCTTGATGTAAGATACCAGGACTGGACTAAGCACTCCTGTCAGAGCCCAAGAATGGACTCATTAACTTCTTAGTCTCTTTACTAAGCCTACGCCATTTATTGAACAACTGAAATCAGTGAATTCACTGACTAAATACATCTACATGCATAAATCCTGATGTACTAACTCATAACCAGACTTGACATCACTAAATCTTAAGTCAAGACAAAGCAACCAAGAAACAAAAGTTACCCATACTCCTAACATCCCTTTCACTATAGCTAAGCTGGCTACTCACAGCAAACCCCCCTAAAAGCAAAACTGACATAAAGAAAAAAGTCCCCAGATTCACAGGAAGTTTGAGAGCTCGGTTTACGTTTTAAACCCTTCAGACTCAGATGTGCCACTCATTTTATGTTTCTAACACACCTGGCGAAACAGGGCTCTGACTTTTGCCCATTCTCAGGTACTGTCCTAATAAAGGAACAATTAATAATATTAAGAGCAATAAGCTTTAGGACATTTCTATACAGATTAATGTTTTTAAACATTTACTTCCCAGTGTAGAGTCAAACAAGACTTCAGAGGGTTTCTTTATAACACTCAGCTGGACAGACAAAATTCAGCCTTACAAATACAGTCTTATCATAGAAAGACCAGAGAGGAGGGGGGATTAAAAACACAATTATTTGAGAGGACAGAGGTATTGGTTCAGCCAGGCAAAAAAAGCAGCAGTGTCACAGTGGAGGTTCATGAGGTTCAGTCCCATAGGTCTTGTAATACCATGGACTCAGTGAAGATAGAATTACCAGTCTTTCACATCAGCAGAACCTCATTTTTAATGAATCAGACATAAAGGTTAAGTGCCCGAAGTCTTTGCTCAGGATCTCATAGACTTTTTTCCCTAAAAAGGTGTAACAGCAGTCAAATCAGTCGGAATTGCTTAATCATTAATGCAAGAAAATTTGCCTGTCTTGAGAGAAGTGCCCCTGTAATCACTTCTGTAAATACAGTTGTATTAATCTGGTATAGGATAACAGGTTCAAAGTTGTAAACCCTGGAAATCTTTTACCATATGAAATGTTATTGTAGGCATTAACTCATAATGTCTGCTTGTTATTGTGACAGCAGCAGCTCCACATAGTGGGTCAGGAGGTTTATGGTAAAGCACTTAGTGCTGAGTAAAGAGCACACATAATTCTCTATTGTAACTGAACTCAAAACACCCTCTTTCCTTCCCTGCCCCAAACAGTAAGATGAGAACAAGAGACACGTGCAGAACATCCTTCTTGATTTTGTATTCACCCCAAGCTCTCTACAATGCTTTTGATGTCTTCAGAAAAGTCATGCATCAGAAGGAGGCTCTGGATTTTAGATGAGTGCTGCTGATGAGAGGCAGCAGAGCAAGGTGGCAAAGGCAGAAAGGAATGGGCTAAGCACAGCTGTGGCAGCCCCTCTGGTTGCAGTCTAGCCAGCCTGGTCTCAAATAAGGCAAAAAACACGTTTACAAAGTGGTGGTTTGTCAGTGCTGCAGATGGGCAGGACTTCAGGAACGGTGTTGAGAATATTTGTGGTCTTTGCCAAAGGGACAGAACTCAGTGGTTGGAGGAAGGCTTGCCTCTGGAGTCACTGTGTGACCCTGAAGGATACTGTAGAATAGGGTCTAGCCAAATACTTCCCATGCCCCTGAATATACGTGGTCTCTCACAAAAGCTTTGAGGGTTCTCAAATGTCGTCTACTTATCCACAGTAACTGGTCTGAGTTTCATCTTCAAACTAACCAACCTCTAACACACCTCTTGATAGTTTTCAATAAGACAACTTTTGATAGTTTTCAGTAAAAAAGACAAAATTGGCCAGCAGTGTATTTCAACCTCCAGGTCTAGAGAGAAGACTGAACAGCAGTTCTGTAAAGAGCAGGTTAGTTTTCAAGCCAGCTGCTCTTTCAAGCCCTACACCTTGCCCCTCGGAACACTTCTCTTTAAATGTTTTCTAGGACTAAGCTAAAGAGTACTCCCAGCAGAAAGACAGCAAGCACAAGGTGGCCAGAAGCATGACGGCAAAGGAGAGATTTGCAGCCCTGGATGGATGGGCAAGGAAGAAAGAAGATTAGGGAGACACCAGTTGATAAGGAGAAAGCATCCGAGAAGAGCAAGCAGAAGGAAGATAGTTGAAGGGATCAGTGCGGCCAGAGTTTGGAGCCCCCAGATAGAGTCAGGGTGGAGCAGGACCTGGCATGCTTGACGAGGGGTGATAAGGGCTGGTTGGATTAGGGCTGATGTTGCCAGCTAAAAAACACCGCAGTAGCAGCTACCCACTGAATGAAGCAGCAGGAGGATTTTCCCCAGGGACTGGCTGTACTTGGCCATCCACGCCCTCTTCTTTTCTCCCTGTGCATGTTAAGCTGACTTTCAGATGTCGCTTTGGTGCTCCTCTCTGCCCAGATCAACCACTGCAGGGAAAATCAGTGTGAACCTCACAAGGAAACTCCCCTTATAATGTGTCTGCGCTTTACACAACTTCAGTACCTAGCAGAAAGCTGCCTCACACAGCTGGGATCCTCATGGCAGTGCTCATTCATAGTACAGAAAAGACACTAAATTCACACAAACCCCTGCTGCTAGAGCTTGGCAGTTTCTGGCAGGCAGACATGCAATTATTTAAAGGGCAAATCTGCAATCCTGACATACTGAATCAGTTCAATTTCACAGTGATAAGAAGGAAGGATATACCAGATAGATATTGGGGATACCCAGCAAGCGGTACTTGTATGGCACTGTGACTAAAGCAAATACTCTCACTTGCTGAATGCTTAATATGATAAATATGGTTATATATAGCCAGTATCGTGTGTGTGTGTATACACACGTGTGTATGCAAAAAAAAACCCGCACGTGTATCTGTTTGTGTTTTAAATATGAGACATTTCTCCATTTCATCAGTCCTGCTGCTGCTGGCTCTTGCTGTGGTTAACAACCTCCCTCCTATGAGACGTGCTCCATCCCTCCCTTCCTTACAGTTCCTTGTCCTGAGGCCACATTTGCCTGGACTGTTCTTTGCTTTGTGTGTATGTGTGTCCCATACAAAGAAGGTGACCCTTACCCCTGCAGCAGCAGGCACGGGGCTGTATGAGGGATGCTGGATTCAAAGGAGGCACAGGCAAACTGCCGACCTCCTTAGCCAAGTGAACAAGTACTTTGAAAGAGCTCTGTGAGCAAGGCTCCTCTTTGTTCCCCTTGGTCTCCCATTTCTGCTGCTTCACATGATTATTCTTTGGCCAGGACACAGAGTGCTTAAGAGAGACAGTATTTGTCTTTCAGAAAGAAATGTGACATCAGTGTTAGTTGGGGGTTGCATATAAAGCATAATTAGCGGAAGCTTTTGACTTCTGCCAGAAATATTATACATGTATAAATAGATAGATACATATATAGATAGAGAGATAGAGATATATATGCCACAGTCAGCAGGAGGGGGTGTCATTGCCTTACTGCTCCACAGCCCCGGGAGATCCCCATTGTAGCCAGAAAAGTACATTTTCATGCCCTTAAGGCGATGGCTGAGGCACTGTGTAACCTTCCTTGCTGTACCAGCAGCCCAGTTCCCTGTCACAAGAAGAGCAGAGCACAGGGCCAGATTTTCAGCTGTTGAAAATAGCCAGAGCTTCCTTCTAGCCAACACACTTGTGTTTGCTTGATGCTCCTCCATCAGGAGCCAAATTCCTTCCTTCCTGGGCTAGCAAAGCAGAATGAACCGCAAAGACAGTGATGCCTTCATGTCAGCCCAAACACTAACCCAAAATAATAGTTTCCTCTTTGGAGGAGCAGTTCCCTGCTTTACAGCCAGGAGGAAGCATAATCCATTTCATAGTTTATAGAACTTCATAATCCTTAGGAGAACTATATCTCCACCTTTGCTTTTCCTTTTCAGTGCAGACATACAACACCAGCATATTAGCACAGAAGAAGGGCCAGTGCTAATTTGAGGGATAGAGGGACTTAACTGTGACTGTAAGAACTGATTGGTTGATGTCAGATTTCATATTCCTTATACTAAAGCACCAAAGCAAATTAGGGTTAATGCAAACAAGTGAAAAGCTCGTATCTGGAGACAACAGGAATTGAGGCCTTGCCTCAACACATTTCCAAGCTCCTTCATGTACCAAAGTATCCAGGAGTAAGAGGCAGAAAGAAGGTGTATATGCCACTGTCCACTTCTGGATGGCCTCAAACTGTGCTTGAAAGCACAGCTGGTACTCAGAAAACAGGGTTTCAGGGCCACCCCGGGTACTGAGCAGTTTCCCTGCTCTTCCTTCTCTGAAACCCTTGGTAAATACTTCCCCAGCAGCAGCTGAAGTTGTTTGTCCCAGGGGATGCCCCATGCTCCCTTGCCACAGCACAGGCATGGGTCTGCTCCATGCCCACTCTGGGGGAGAAGCAGGACCCTCTTCCTCCTCCATCTGCTGGGGAGCAGCTCCTCTTGGCACCGGGCAAAGGCTCACCATTATTTCGGGGACCATGATTATTCCCCTCTGTCATGACTTATCAAGCTACACCCAGACAATTTGAGGCTGACCCCCAAACACTCTTAGAAATTACACACCAAAGATGTTCACAAGTAGAAAGGTGCTCCCCAGATGGTGATGTCCCCAAAATCATTTGGGTGCAGATGTTTGAAGCGTGCTCCAAACACTTTCTGTGAACAATTTGGGCAAAGGAAGCTGGGCTATGCAGAAGGGCTGCCATCCCTGCTTCACACAGCAGTTTCAAAAAGAAATAGCTAATTAAAGCAAGTACTGCTCTACCAGACATTGTGCTGAATTTCCATCACCTGTTGTACTTCCTGGCTTAAAACTTGGAGGATCAGCTTATGGAATCATGGAATGGTTTGGGTTGGAAAGGACCTTAAGATCGTCCAATCCCAACCCCCTGCCACAGGCAGAGACACCTCACACCAGACCGTGTTGCCCAAGGTCCATTGTCTTTTTACAAGATGGATTTTTAAGGTATATTGAAAAAAGGGTTGTTTTCTACCTCTTGTACTATGCAATCCTTCACCTACAAAGCTTTCTCTACCTTAGGCTGTGGGCCTGCTGTGCCATTTCAATGACTTCTGTATTGTCTTCACCCTGAAGCCTCTTGCTATAGTCTTGTTTCAATCTCCTCACCACAAGGTGAGGAGACACCACAGCAATAGGTGGTTAAAAAGAGAGCTCTAGTAAACAAGGGCAAATGCTTAAAATAACTAAATAGACAGATGTACTAGGGCTGGAGGAGGTAAAGCAAAGTGCAATGCCATATCATCTGTGCCACTTGCCTTACACTTTTTGTTTCCTGAGCCATGCAAACAAGCTGTGATGATAGTGTTATCTGCTGACTGCACTGCTGACCCAGGCAGCCTCTCCCCTTCCAGCTCACCCTGCACAATGATGCAGCACAGCGTAGGCAAGGATAAAGCAGAGATC
Source organism: Myiopsitta monachus (assembly GCA_017639245.1). Taxonomy (NCBI): domain Eukaryota; kingdom Metazoa; phylum Chordata; class Aves; order Psittaciformes; family Psittacidae; genus Myiopsitta; species Myiopsitta monachus. The sequence goes on from CM029925.1 coordinate 55,890,095, forward strand.
TTTCAACCCCCAATCCTAAGAAACCACCGCCAGCTTCATCTCCTTTTCTGTCTGCCTTGCAGTACAGCACAGAGCCTCAGGGACCAAGGGCCTTATCAATACTTGCAAATTAAACAGGGATTGGGGATGAGCCATGATTACATATTAGCAAGTTGTTCAGGCATTTCATGGCCTGTGGCAATTACTCTCTCCCCAGCCATTCTCAGGCACAGTCAAGTACCTAATCTCAGTTGGCCATTCACACGGAGCCACCCTCTTTTGAAATGGACAGTATTTTACTAGCATAGATGCAAGCTCTTCTGTGCTGGCTAGTCTCTTGCGCCTGGGAATATTCCCAGGTATAATTAATTTACTAATATACAGGTAGTCAATAATGCTTCACAGTTATTAAAATGTGTGCTATCTCTATTGACCAAGTTACGTAATTCTTTCATCAGTGTCACTTTAGCAAAGACAAGTCCAGCCACCAACCTACAGGGCTGCTCCAAGTGACTTCTCTAGTGAGTTGACAGTAAGCACTACACTTATGCCCCTCCCCCTAGAATTATATAACAAAAATAACTCTCTGCATGTAAAATACAGCTAGGATTCAACAGTAAATGCCACCTTTGCGTCAGAGGGCAAAGCTTGTGTGCCTGGAAAGACAGAGGCTTACTCATCCCCACTGAATTGCTCATTAGCTTCTCCTACTTTGAGATTTACTGAACCTTCAGCTTGGCCTAACTGGAATATTTGCTAACTTCATCCCAACCATACTCTAAATCTGCCAGAGGGTTTAAATGACCCTTCATCACCCATTGTGAAAATTGTTATTTCCCCACTTCTTACTACAACTTTGATCCAAACAGGACATCCACCAGAACAGAAAGTACTTGCCCTCAGCAGAAGGATATTGTGCACGTGCCTGTGAGGAATCCGTAGCAGCCTCATAAAATATTCTTACAGAAGGGTGTGGGTTGCATACCACACATTTGAAAGCCCAACAAACTGTAATTGCATATATAGAATCATAGAATATTTAGGGTTGGAAAGGACCTTAAGGTCATCTAGTTCCAACCCCCATCACAGGGGCAGGGACACCTACCACTAAACCATGCCACCCAAGGCTATGTCCAACCCAGCCTTGAGCGCCACCAGCAATGGAGCATTCACAATTTCCCTGGGCAACCCATTCCAGTGCCTCAGCACCCTTACAGGAAAGAATTTCTTCCTCATATCCAATCTAGACTTCCCCTGTTTCAGTTGGAACCCGTTACCCCTTGTCCTCTCACTACAGTCCCTCATGAAGAGTCCATCCCCAGCATCCCTATAGGCCCCCTTCAGATACTGGAAGGCTGCTCTGAGGTCGCCATGCAGCCTTCTCTTCTCCAGGCTGAACAGCCCCAACTTTCTCAGCCTATCTTCATACAGGAGGTGCTCCAGTCCTGTGATCATCCTCGTGGCCCTCCTCTGGACTTGTTCCAACAGTTCCATGTCCTTTTTCTGTTGAGGACACCAGAACTGCACACAGTACTCCAAGTGAGGTCTCACAAGAGCAGAGTAGAGGGGCAGGATCACCTCCCTCGACCTGCTGGTCACACTCCTTTTGATGCAGCCCAGGATACGCTCGGCTTTCTGGGCTGCAAGCGCACACTGCCGGCTCATGTTCATTTTCTCATCAACCAACACCCCCAAGTCCTTCTCCGCAGGGCTGCTCTGAATCTCTTCTATGCCCAACCTGGAGCTGTGCCTGGGATTGCTCTGACCCAGGTGTAGGACCTTGCGCTTGGCATGGTTAAACTTCATCAGGTTGGCATCAGCCCACCTCACAAGCGTGTCAAGGTCCCCCTGCATGGCATTCCTTCCCTCCAATGTATCAACTGAACCGCACAGCTTGGTGTCATCGACAAACTTGCTGAGGGTGCACTCAATCCCACTGTCCATGTCACCGACAAAGATGTTGAACAAGAGCGGTCCCAACACCAATCCCTGAGGGACACCACTCGCTACTGGTCTCCAGCTGGACATTGAGCCATTGAGCACAACTCTTTGCATATATCATAATGTGAATGCATAGAATCCCAGATTGGTTTGCGTTAAATATCATCTAGTTCCAACACCCTGCCAAAGGCAGTGACATCTTTCACTAGACCAGGTTGCTCCAATCCCCCTTCAACTTGGCCTTATGTATTTTGCATACATAAACATTGGAGATATAAGAATCCATGTGGATTTTTTTTAGAAGCTGTTTCTAAAAATGCAACCTACTACATCCAGCCCAAAATCATCCTAGTTTTGTGGCTTCTTGGAGAGCAGGTAAGTATCAGAACAGTAGCAGCCCTCTAACGTGGAAAGTACCTACTGCTCCAGAAGCACCCAGATACAAAATAAGGGCCTCTCTGTAGAGAAGAAGTCCTTGAATTTCAAATGCCTTGTGCCAATCTGTGCAGCGAGGAAACTCTTCATTAAATTTCAGGATTAAAACTGCATGCTCCAAATTTTTCAGCCCTTCTTCTTGTCCTAAAGTGGTGGGTTTCAACATTTAACAATCAGAACACAATCCTCTCTGTCTGAAAAGCAATCTCAGGATTACTTGGGCAGCATTTCTGCAATCATTTTCATGTACAACCAGAAATAGTTAGGTTAAATCCTTAACATTTCTATTCTTAATTATTTTTGTTTCTCTTGAGCATATGTATTATTTTATTTGTTAGAAATTGCTTATATATGTTTCAGTTCTGTCTCCCAACTCACCAGCTACAAGCTGAGAAACATCAGTCAAGCAAATGGCCACAGGCAACACATTGGCCAAAACTGAACTGAATTCCTTATGGAGCATTTACTGGATCATTTCTTATGGACCATTACTTAGGAAGCTGTGGCAGTGTGGCGAAGTTGACTGCTATTCTAAAACCATCACCTAAAATTGTACTGCAAAGCATCATCTCATTTCTAACATGGATGTTCACGTCATGAAATCCAGAAGTGAGAATCTCAGAGCTCTCCTATCAGTTACAGCCAGCATCTTTGCCTGCTATCCTGGAGTTATAGGCTCTAAGTTTACTCCCAGGTTAGGAAGCACTAGGCTGTTTGCAGAGGAAGAGCTTTTGAGTGTCTGCTCTCTTTTGCTCCAAACACATAACAGAAGTTGCCGCATTAGCAAACCCACAGATTAACAAACTTCACTCATACAAAGGTCTTCAAATTATCCAAACTGACGCAAGCTCCCTATTGCTGACACACATCAAGCTCAGAACAAGAGATTTATTAAAAAATACACTTTATTTACAAGACATTTAAATTTCATTTTGAAAAAAAAAATATAACTGTACATAAAACCTTAAGTAATCTTTCACTAATAGTTAATAAAACCACAGTGAGATTTAAAACTCGGTGATTCAGCAATCATGGAAGTTAAATTTGGCACATTATTTAAATCACATAATGAACAGAAAAACTGGAGGAAACTTTTAAGCAACACAACTCCATAAATGTAACAATCTTACACAGTGACATCCTCATATCAAGGTATCACTATTCAAATAAAGTATTTAACATAGAAAGTGCTTCCACTTAGAGCAGTGTAAGTGGTAGAACCTATAGAAATCTTCATAGGTTTTGAATGATATTTTCAGAAACATTCCTTTTACCTGCTTTCCATTTAGTGACCCACACTTTTCCCTAAGGTGTTAATGAATGGCTGTAGAACCCTACTGATTTCATTGTACTTTCTTAGGTTTAGAAGCCAACCTTCTTTTTAAAGTTGGTTCATGTGGACTGTTTATAAAGAATGTATATATATAAATATATATATTTACATCTCAGGATAACTACTTAGACAACACTTCTACACAGACCACAGAACATAAAATAGTCCTTGGAGTAGCTCACATCAAGACATCCATAGACTTTGGGTGGTGATCTTCACCTCAGGGAAAACTTGGATGCTGGCATATTCCCTTCAAAGTTCAGAATAAAAGGAAGCATTGAGGGCAGTAAGTGTTATAATCATGCAGGGAAGGGCAAAGAATAGGAAGAACTAAACAAGGTCGAAAAGCGGTTTGCAATGATAAAGTGTATCACACAGCAAAACCAGAAAGTGGGTGAATCTGAATAAAATGGAGTGCAAATATTAACCCAGTACACAAAAGAGGTATTTCTGAACTGTACTATGAGTACATCACCCTGCTAAGAAGGCCACCAAAACCATCCTGCTTTTTTTGAAGAGACAAAGAATATGAAAAACATGAAAAGGAAAAAAACACAGCTGCAAAATAACACAAAGAACACAAGTTTTCAACTGAAAACCTGTAAAACAAAGGCAATATCCCTAAAAATTGCTCTTCTATGTAAAGAAAAATAACTGATGCTAAGTCAAGCCTTGCACTTAGAGAGTGACAGAAGGAAAAATTAACACTTAAATTGGCACATATGGTACATACAAAAAGGCAACAAAAAATTGATTCACTTTATGTAAAGACCTACAATTGATGAAGTAAAGTGCTTTTGCATTCAATACCATGTTAATTCATTCCAGACTTCACTTCTGTTCCAAAACTATCCGGTAAGGCTAGCAAATGTTTCACTGTCATAGAAGTAGGTGATGTTTATGACTATTATGGATCAGAGGGACACACAAGCTGGACAACCAGTTTAAAGTCGCCTGTATTTTAAACAAAGAGATTTCTTTTGCTACAGATAGTGACGGGCAACCACTGCCACAGAACCTGAATGCCATAATGATGCAATTCTAAGGGAGTACAGGAAGAGCAGAGTAGCACAATCAACTTGCAATCATCACAAATTTTACATTATTGAATTGGGAGGGGAAGAAATTCAGCTAAAGAGGCCAGACAAGAGATTTCATGGCAGTGCAGTATGCTACAAAACTGAATCTAGAATAAGACCCACAGATAAAGGCAGATACTTGAAATATATTGTATTTTGAAATGAGGTAAACCTATTTCAAGCGAATTAGAAGAAATATGCCAAGAACTGAAGGGAAATAAGCCAGAACAAAATACACACTGATTGAAGTCTTCTACAGATGTAGAGAAGGGCCACCCAGTACAGCCAAGCTGTGGCACACTTCAAACAGAGGAGAAAGAAATTTTATTGTGGGACTAAAAGGAAGGATACCAGGTTAGAAACCTTAGCTGAATACTCTGAAAATCCCTACACAGAAAAGATATGGCTCATCTCATCAATAACATAGCTCTGTTGGCCTTGCTTGCTTAAGCAATAATGCAAACTTTAAATCTGCTTGTTTTCCAGACCTGAAGATTTCTATAATCCCTGGTATTTGCCTATTTATTCACAAGCAACAATTACAGTACATTCAACCAAACAAGCAAAAATGCCTAAGAATGTTACTTCATTGTATTTTTGGGTTACACAACTTTCAAAAGCTTAAAAAAATCAATAAACATAGTTTCAAAAAACACTGGCAGAATAAAGATGGTCCATTTTGTCAAATGCCCCAACATCACATACTTGTTTTCCCTGATCCCAGAATAAACAACACTGCCATTCCATCTTCAACCATTTAAAAATACATACATATGAAAATTACCTGATTTAAGACATAAAGGCGTAATTATGAAAGGGTGCTTGTTGTTAGAGGGTATCTGGGAAGCAAGCTCTCCCCTTGACTTTATTGTTATTTTGGGAGCCTTTTATTCCAGATCTCAAAAAAAAACCCTGTAAATATATTTGTTTAAATGTCGAGGTTTAGATGGAAATAACATCATCATAGATGAAAATAAGAACAAAAAGGAGAGAACTGTCTTACTTTATGCCACACACTTTTAAAAGACACATCAGTTCTTTAAATGTTTCCTGATTTACATTAATTTGTGCAATAACTGCCAAGCAAGATCCTGCTGCTTTCACCTCTGCTGCTAACAGAATCAGATCAAGCTTTCAATTATATTAACACATAATTTAGTTTATATTATAAAAACTTACAATGGAAAGCTATAAAATATATTAATTCAGCCAAGAATCTGTTCAAAGGCTGCAACTACAAATCTCAAAATGTGCTATTTAGACTGGAATCACTGCTTCAGTAAATTCCATTTTCCAAGCAGCAAAATACCCTGGTGTTTTCCCAGCCCAGGCAGGAAATCAATTTGCTCTTTCTGTTAAGGTGTCACTGAAGTAAAGATGCTTTTGATTTATAAAGTTGTTCTCTTGAATAAATGAATAAAACAGCCTGTCCAGGCCACGCATACCATTGAAACGTTGCTTTTGACAGCAAAATGTATTTGAAAGCTTCTGGATACGATGTGCACAGCTCCCTCTAGGTGATAATACTGCATATAAAATTTTAAAGGGACTTTCTTAATCAATGCAATATTAGATTATGTCTTACTAGTAAAACTGTAGAATTTTAACTGTTCACAATAAACACATTAGCTTATTTATTCAGCACGAGTAATGACAGACAATCATTATTAAAGATATTGCAACCATCCTGCGTAATGATGAATTAAGACTGTGGCTATGATACCTTCTGTTGTCAAGAGAATAAAAGAAACACTGATTTGCAATCACAGCAGTGAACAAGATAAAAGTTAATTGTATGACTGCCTCTGTTTCCGTTTGCTAGAATTGGTACTAAAAGTATTTCTTTGCTTTCATGACAAGGAGTCTATTCTTAAGCACACTTATCTGTGATTAGGCTAGGACTCCAGTAGTAGAGAAGCAATACCAGCTTCTGCTCTTAAATATGTTCCTTAAATGCAGGAATCAGTCAAGAAAATAATGCAAGTCAAAATTCCCAAGTATTTCCATATTCCTTAGACTCTCTAATTTCATTCACAAACTCCACTGGCCAGAAGCACAAGCATCATGTTAAACGTGAACTGTCTATGCAAAAATAGGGTTTAAGGATCAGTAAAGCATCTCTACTGAAGTCCTTTATAAATATACAGTACTTCAGCCCAGCAGAATCATTAACTGGCCACAGGGCTTTCAGGAAATGGCTCACTTCAGCAGAAAAGGCCAGATTTTCATTCCCAGTGCCACTGGCCATTAACTGCAAGCATCAGTGCAGACAGCAAAACACCCCATTCAGTCTAACAACAGAGACTCACACATGGTTTGGGAAGGAACTGTGTTAGGCTGCATCAGAACACACTTCATGGAAATATGAATCCTTATTTAGGTGTATTTTGGTTTACAGCTAAAGCAGAGAAAACTTTTTGCCACATCAGCTTCAGCTACAGCCCCCTTCCCAGCCAGGACACATTTGTTCTGTGAGAACATGACACAGAGTAGAGAGGAATTGCCTAAAGCCGTGTACTGCTCAACATGGATTTGCCATCAGAATTTTTCACATTTTTAATGCTATCCTCTGCCACTGGGTACTCGATAGGGATTTCAACATCATTTTTCCTGGAACCATTGTCTTTATGCACTGCAGAAAGGCAACTATCATTTTTCTCAGTATAGCCATTAGTTTTAGCCAGATGAGGTTCCTGCTGACTGCAGCACAGCTGAGAGTCACAAGCTTTTGAGATGCAGGGTGAGCTGCACAGTATCTGGGAGTTCTTGTGGTCAGTGTACTCGGGCTGAATGGTCACAGAATGGATCCCTGCATCATGGAAAATCTTTCGTATTTTATAAGCAGCATCTTGGTAATCGGTAGGGGTTTGGCACTTGATGTGAAGAGTAGCAATATTCTTCCCACCTGCAAGCTCCCAGACATGTACCTCATGAAGGCTGCTCACCCCAGGTACACGAGCTAGTTTGTCAGCTGGAAAACATAAGAGAAAGATATCACAGGCTTTGGTGTACTGGGTAGTTACTAGATTTCTCATTAAGAGCCCTATCTGAAAGCAGATAGAAGTACACTTACTCTTATTTTATGCACTTACACTTATTTTATCCTTAGTAAAATATAGCTACTCCCAGCTGCCTTCAGTTCACCCTCCAGATGGCCGCAAAAGCAAGTCACCCTTCCTTTCAGGTTCACCCATCCCTCAGGCTCCCTTGTGGTAATTTACACAGAAGCAATGATAGAGCCTGACTTCCTTGGCCAAGACCCCACATCTTCTGGTTTCCTTAGCTCTGAGCATGGTGGAATTCCAGCAATAACCAGTGCTACACCACAATTAACCAGTGCAAAATACACCAGAGAACTACAAAATTAACCAGCCTTAATGGAAATTTCTAAGCTGTTTTGGAAGCATCTCAGAAGAAGGGTTGGGAGATACTGTAATTCAACGCTATTTCTTTCACAAACACCCCACACAAAGCATTAACAGCTCAAGACCTGGTACTTTTGATGTACTGTTAGAGTACCACATTCTCAAAATGCATGCTTTAACTAATCCAGAGAGATTTGAGTCATGTTGCTAGGACACAGGCATGTGACTATTTCTCACTGTTCTTGAGAATTTAGAGCTGTTATGAGTAAATAACCCAAACATGTCATTCCAGAAAACCTATGCATTGAAATATATCATTAGAATTAATAGCAACAAATTTGACTTACTCAGTAATTGCATATTAACACCTTTGGGAACCATCTGCAACAAAATAGTTGAGGTCTCCTTGATAAGCGGGAATGCAGAAGACAAAATGATGAACACCATAATTATTGTGAGGCTTGGATCAATGTAGCACTGCCAGTTACACGGAGCATCCCCCAGAGGAAGTACATGGAATATTGTAGCAGCAACTACCACAACCACAGATCCAAGTGCATCTCCCATAACATGCAAAAGAACACCTGAAACAGATGGTACAACTTCCATTAGTGAGGGTGAGAGAGGTTTTTTTGGGGGGAAGGACAGTAATACTGCATTTTTCAAGTCTGTTCCACTTGACATGTAAAAAAAAGGCAATTTTCCAGGCATTAATATCATAACTGACTCAGTAACAGCTTTCAGGACAAAACAGCAAGGGAAATACTGACTGAACCCCAGCTGCTTAAGTGGGATGCATTATTAAACATGTAGGGTATGCTAGCACTGCGGTCCAACTGCAATGCCATGGCAACGTAAAAGTGTTGGCTTAAACGCCTGCAGATTATTAAAAGATCCTGGCACATTAAACCTCATTTCTCAATTAAAAATTGATGACTAAATATATCCATTCTATCCTGGAAGCTAAGAGAGCCACAGACCACTCCCAGTACTAGTTATTCTCCTCCATCAGCTTCTTTGACACTACTGAAACCTGAAAAGTTACCTACGTGAAAACCAAGCTCACTCCTATGGCTTCGAATGCCCTCAAATGCGGATTTTGAGGACAAGCTTGATTACTAGGCATACTAAACTTTGTCCCACCAACACCACTAGGCCTCAAAGCCCCCCAAAAAATCGGAATCTGATTTGACAGTCAGGCACATGGACAACATAGTTTAATACGTGCCTGGATTACTCTAAATTGAGAGGAACACTGGCTACCACTTTTTACATCTACAGATACTTTTTTGCACTAAAGCTAAAGACACAAAACAGGCTCCTGTAATAATACACTTTCAGCTGCCCTTTCAACAACAACAATTAAAGTAGTCATCTTGCTATAAAGTCACAACAACCCAAGAACTTTTTTCTTTTTACTACTTCACATCATTTTCCCTCGAATGCACTCCAGTTTTGTCAGTCTTTACTATTTAGACTCGGGTTCATTCAACCCATGCCTAATTCATAATATCTCTCAATATATTAAGTTCATTTCTTTGCCAATACTTTTTACTGTAAGACTGTGAGAGAATGCAGTGGACTATCTCCTTTCAACATAGAATAGTTGGGGTTGGAAAGGACCTTAAGACAAGCACTGTCAAGAGCTTCAGTCCATTGGAATCACTTCCTCTGTGCTGAAGAATCTGCAAAAGGCTCCCTCCCAAACTCATTAACAACACAGTGAAGAGTTTTGGTTGTTTGGTGATGCTAGTCACTGGATTAAGCCTACAGCTTTGCCTGTGCTGTTGCTTCTTGCCAGCTCTGTGCATGAGCATTGTTCTTCCATGTGATAAATAAAGGCAATAACCCTGGAGTTCCTCTGAATCACTTGGGTCAGGTAAGAAAAGTATAAGCTTCCAGTGAGTCCAGCTCCTTCTGCTGGAGTCAGGCATGTTCTGCCCCTTCTGGCAGACTCCCACAGAGCTTTACTCCTCCTAACAGTGTTGCAGTGTTCCCTTTTTATTTACAAATAATCCTGATTCAGCACAGGCTATCAGCTATTGCATGAACAAAAGGGACAGGCAGGATGCAATTGCCAAGGAAACGAACTGGAGAGCACAGCTTAAAGAGGACAGGAAAATGCTTCAGAAAGTCTTTCTTTTGCATGAAGAATAAAGTGTGTCAGAATTTTGATAAATTATGAATTGAGAATACAGAATTTGGAGTATTATTATTTTACATTACTCACATCATTAAATGTGCTTCTTAGTTACACATCACATAATGAGGGCCTAGACACAAATCATTTCCCTATTGATCCCCTAAACTCTGGTTATTGGATAGAACTGGAAATTATACTTTATTGAATAAAGCCAGTCTGCTAGGATGACAGTAACTCATAGTTTCCAACAGCTTGTGTTAGAAAGTCTGAACTACTCTGCATATGCTCAGGAAATAAAAGGAATAATTTTATACTACCGTAATTAGTACCGTTGGGAAGAATGTATAGATCCCTGTTCCTACCACTTTTAAGATCCATTTTCTCCAGCCGTGTTTTTCAGGGATACTTAGATTCTATAATACACAGGAATTTTGCCAAGTGATCACGAAGTAAGCATGGCTATGCAACTAATCTCGAAGAAAAAGAATTAGGTTTTGAATTTCTGTAGCAAGGAATATTTGTAAGGACAATACAAAGACTTTGCAAAGATGACACACTGAAAAAAAAATCTGTTTCTAAAAACCAAAGATGACAGGTACCTTAAAATAACTGACATAGAACTCTTTATCCTTCAGACATCTTTCAAAGTTTCCAGCATCTGTATGCTAAGCACTGTCATTCAGGCAAGTAAGGCCTTCTCTAAAATACACTCACTGGTTTCTTATTATTTCCTCCTCCATACCTGAAAGGGACAATTTGCTTTTCCTGCTCCGATTCTCTTACCACTCTAACGCCATAACATCCAGTGACACAGACCTCTAGACATTCAGGAAAGTGCTGTGGCTGTAGCACATGGTTTGAATTCCAAAGGGTCTTCCTCGAAAGACAGGTGCACAAACACACAGAAAACCCAACCAAACAAGTGCCTGACTGCCACATCGACCTCTTAAGCTGAATTCACATGATGCTAACTTACAAGACTTTGGAGCAACATCAGATGCTGATAAGTGACCCCAGCAGCCTGAAACTGTCATTCTGCTTCAGCTTTTTGACAGCTCTTTCCTTGGAGATAAACTCCATGTCTAATATATTCAAAGATATCTGCTTTTGACTCAGCTTAGAGTTGGTATTTAAATGTGTATACATTATAAATGCCTATACAGAGAGGGAGAGAGACACTTGGTTAATGTCTCCCTAGAAGCAGCTATGCCAATTCGCTCTGCAGGTACCCAGAAACCTGCCAAATTACAACATCAGAAGTGTTAACCCTATCACAGACTCTCTCAGGGACAAGTTCACAGTTCAAGGACGAGGAAAAACACTGCTGGAGCACCACTTCCAGCACCTTTTTCCTCCTGATGACAACTAAACCTTGGAATTTAAAGAAGTTCTGTTTCCTGCTCTAAAGCATTTGAAAGCCGAAAACTACTCAACTACTACAGCAGTGACATACAACAAAGCACCTCACAGCTACCTGGCTCACCTTCCTATAAAGCTCCTAGTGACTTGAGCTTAGGGCAATAGACTTTGCTTCCTTCCCAAGAGGCTCAGCTGCACTCTTCTAAATAATGAAGATCAAGACGTGAGCACACTCACAGCCAAATCAGCACCACACTATTATGTTATTATCTATGTCATTTCATACAACCAAAACCTTTCTGCTAGAGATAACTGGGTCTACATGCACAGAAGAGCCCTGGGCTTTTGCTCTATTTATTATTGATATTTGGCAAAAGTAAATAGAAACCTGAAATGGAAATCAGAAAGTGTTTTAAAGTTAATGATAATATTAGCAGTATACTCCTGTGCTGTACCTCTGATGTTCAAGGCTTCAGACTTCTTTTCTTTTTTCTTCTCAGACCCCTCCTCAGGGCATTTTTGGTCATTGGGTGAATCACCTGCATTCAAAGAAGAAACGCTGTGTTGTGTATAAGTTCTACAAACAGAAAAAACATCAATCTTCTCAAAACCAACTTATTTCAAAGATGACCAGAAGAGAAATAAAAACGCAGACAATAAAACAAGCCAAAACATTCTCCACGCAGCAATCTGAGCAACACCACCTCCTTCCCCCCCCCAAGCAGCCCAGTGTAAAGTACAAGGTGAAAGAGGCAGCGGGTGTGCGAGTGACAGGCACAGCTTCTGAATGCCTTTGTGACCCTCCCCAGGGCCTACGGGTGGGCTCGGAAGGGTCAGGGATGAATCCAACAGGTCCCAAGGGAAAACAGGTAGGAGAAAGGGGACGGGAGGGACGTGGAAGGGTGGGAAGCGGGACACAAGGGGAAGCCTGGACGGCGAGGCTGCAGCCGAAAGGCACCTGCTTCATCGGCCTCCCCGGCTGCGGCACCGCTGGGCACGGCCGGAGTGGGCACTTCGGCGGGCGGGCGGCGGCGGCAGCAGGCACCCCAGTCCTGGAAGACGAGCAGCCCCACCAGGTTGACGGCGAGGCCGAGGGTGCCGACGATGAGCACCAGCTGCGCGTCGTCGATGGGCTCCGGCCGGGCGAGGCGCAGGATGGCCTCGACGAAAATGGTGAAGCAGAGCGCTGTGAGGAACACGGCGTTGCTGAGGGCCCCCACCGCCTCAGCGCGGCTGTAGCCGTAAGTGGCGCGGGGGCCGCGGCGGCTGCTGCGGGCGATGCGCCCCGTGGAGAGACCGACGCAGAGGGAGATGAGGTCCGAGAGCATGTTGAAGGAGTCGGACAACAGCGCGATGGAGTTGCCCAGGTAGCCCGACACCAGCTCGGCCACGAAGAAGCCAGTGGTGAGCACCAGCATGAAGATGAGGCGGCACGTCTTCCCCGAGTACCGCCCCATGGCCAGGCCTATAGCCGGGCCACCCCCTCCCCCGGCACCCCTCTCCCTGCTAACTCCGGGGCATACCCCGCCGCCGAGCACAGCAACCGCCCGCCCGCAACAAGTGCGGCCGCCCCAGCCCTTAACGCCGCCGCCCGCAGCGCTACGCCCCGCCCGCCGCCCAGCCCCGAGGGGACGGACATGGTAGCCCGCCCCGCCCCGCTACAACGGCGGGCGCCGAGCGCTGCGCGGTACCGGGGATCGCGGCGGTACGAAACACGTCGGATTCGAGGTAAACCCGCAATAGAACGGCCGTGGGAGGGCGCCGCGGGGAGAAGAGCCCCCTCGGGAAGGGCAGACATCCCCATCAAAGGGAAAGGCTACACGGGATGCCGGGTCCCACCGCGCTGTCCAAAGGTGAAGGTTGAGAGTGCTGAGGCGCTGGCACAGGGTGCCCAGAGCAGCTGTGGCTGCCCCATCCCTGGCAGTGTTCAAGGCCAGGTTGGACAGGGCTTGGAGCACCCTGCTCTAGTGGGAGGTGTCCCTGCCCGTGGCAAGGGGTTGGAACTGGATGATCTTAAGGTCCTTTCTAACCCAAACCAGGCTGTGATTCTGTGACAGATCAAACAATTAAACTCCTTCAGCGCTTTATTGTTTGCGTAAGTGTAAAATCAAAGCACAGGGTGCCATCTACAGAACAAGGTGATTTCCTGCCACTAGCCTTTAAAAAAGTATATAAAAATAGTACTTCAGTGGGCATGAACCTATCATCATCCTATGAGAAAAACAATTTCACACATCTATTTAACCTACAGCATAGTCTATGAGAAACATAACAAGGGAATAAACCTCTGCCATGTGTTTGTAGATTATTAGTTTTGTTATGACAGTTCTTGGGAAAGTGACACCACTGCAAGTGGAAGGAAGACAAAGCCAACTGCTAATACAGCATTGTGAGATGACAGGAGCAACTGAATTATCAGAGGAGGTGCTGCACAGTTAACTCAATCTCAGCTACAGGTTCTTAATAACAGAACTGAGCCCCAGAATAATAAGCTTAAATGAAAGACATGAGACCTAAAGAAAATAATGTCCTTAGAGTTGTATCCTGCAAGGCTATCCTGGCATATTTCAATTATGCAAGAGGCTGGAGCTACTGCTTCAGCAACTACAATTTGCACTGAAGTGCCACATCAACCATTTCACCATGCATGACAAAGCATGCGTCACTATCAGATAGTAAACCAGCAAGGCCAGGGAATGCTATCACATTCCTCCTACCAAAGGTGGTGTTCTTTGCAGCCAGATATTCATTAAAGGCTTTGGGGGTTTCTACTTCATTCTAACGCTGAAGCAATTGCATTGTTACTGCTGTTATTGGAGTTTGAGCCCTTACCTGAATACATCTTTTAAATAAGGCCTCTCAATGCCACCTAAGTTCTGTGTACACAGCCAAACACAGGATATACCTTAACCTGTGGAGTGGACTTCAGTTGCCACCCAAGGGATAACCTCCTGTGTATCTGCAAGGCTTAACACACCTAACAGATAAAATTAACTGGATGTTCTTGCACGTCCCTCACACGTGCAAGGCCCAAGCAATGGCAGTACCCTGCAATGTTCGATGTAACAAATGCATAAGAATGAATGCATTGAAAGGAACTTTACCATAAAGACAAACACAGCAGTGGGAGCACGTAGCATAGCTTACATCAGCACACATTTCAGATCTATAATTACATCTACTGACATAAGATGAGAGATTTTAAACAGTGGTGCCAAATAAAAAGCAGTGTGAAATAGGCAGAACAAAAGGAAGAAGATATATATAAGTTATAGAAAGTTAAATAGTCCATCAGAGACAAACTTTAAACCGATAGACTCTATCTGGTTTTCTGTTATTAGCGACAGAAGATTCTGCCTCTGGCACTTCACTTACAATAAAAACACAAATTCACTTAAGTTCATTGCACCTGCATAGAGCTGAAAAGCATTTCCAGCAGTTCTTATTTTAGGAAGATGTATAATGCAGTAGCTGGAACATCATTAACCCTGTTGTGCAAAATATACATTAAATCTCTTTCAAAAAACAACCCAACATCTCATTGCCACTTCAAAAACCTAAAAATACTATTTTCAGCAAATAAAGCTGTGACTAAGTCCTCTGACATGGAACACAACCACAGATGACACTGAAGAAGCCAGAGGCAGCACGTGTTCATCAGAGCCTTAGCTCTGAAGCCATGTATTCTGATCTGCTGATGCTTCCTTCTTCCACCTGTCAAGCTCATGCATCTCAATCTGCTTCTCATGGTAGAGTGTCAGTCTGAAAGCCACACACTGAGACAGGAATAGAGCAATGTCTGTGCTGGGTTATACCAGGGTCTATCTCTGGACTGCGTCCAGTTCCTGTCTACATCTTTTGGAGATGAGGGAACTGAACCTGCACAGTCTTCAAGACACAGGGCAGCCACAGATTCATACAGAGTCAGAGGTCCCAACTGCCTCCTTTACTCCTTCCTCAGTACTGCCCCACATTTGATTCACTTCTGTCTTCTGAACACTTAGCAAACATTCTTACAAGACTCATCAGTCTCTCCTGCTTTCTGTTTCTCATCTTCTGACCAGTTATTTATCCACAAAAAGCCCTTCCCCTTCATGATATGGCTGCTTAGAAAGCCTCTTGGAAATCCAAACTTGTGCTCATCACACAATGCATACGAGTCTCCCTGGCCTTCTTCATCCAGGTACCACAATCACTTCAAGACAAACTATAATCTGAACAAAGCTACACTAATCATTCTTGGTGGGGACATTGTATCTTTCAATGGCAGGAAAAATTAGTTTAGCTGAATCCTCAGGATAAAGCATGTGTTAAGCCCTGTAGCTCTTTTGAACCTTGATCTTTTGCCACATAGTCCAGAAGACAGTCTGGATCCTGCATGTAAGTGGCATCAACTGCTCTTACCCTTACTGGCAGCATCAGAATACTTCATCTCAAATCCTCTGACAAAGGAACTGTGTTTCTGACTGTCTTGCAGCATGCTTAGTCTCCTTGTGTGTTTTACACTGACTGCAGACATTCAGAAATAGTATGTTACAGTTCCACTTGCTCATCCCATACTGAGATTGCCTGAGCAAGTGATGTACCATGAAACCAATCAGTCCAAATATCCCAGTCTCTGCTTCTACCCATGCTGAGTCGAACAAGTCTCTCTTAGGAGGTTCAGAAAAGGTTGTCCAACACCTTAGTTTTCTGAATCTTTTGTCAACTTTCGTTTCAGCTACAATACTGCTCTAAAAGCCTGTTCTTGCAGTTTCCTCATCCTAATCGGGAGCAGGAATTGGTAAAATTCCTATTAACTGGTAAAATTGCTGCAAACTAGACAGCTTTCCTTCTGAACCCCAAGGATGCAAAGCACTCCTGTAAGCTTCAAGATTTCTGTGTACCAAGTTTTTAAAGTTCTCAGCACACCAATTTTAAACGCTTAGCCATTGGCAGTCAGACCTCTAGCCAATAGGCTATCCCCACCTGTGGCCATAAAGGGATGCTTAGGTAACAGTAAGAGCAAAGTATATATGACACTTTCCCATAATACTCTTCTACCTTTCAAGTATTTCCAGGTCAAGAGAGTTTCTGAGCTATATATCTGTATTAACTAGCCATCAATGCATTTCTGGTCCATGTACTGGCCCAGCCTTTCACTTGCTGATGCAGATTTCAGCATTGCTTGGCAACAAGCTCCACACCTCTACTCATGGTGTGAAGAATCACCTCTTTCTCATTGCTTTGAACTTGGATCGCACTAGTTGCATTTAATATATCCTGGTTCTTTTATCAGAGGACAGAACAAATAGTTAATGACTACTGACCTTCCCTATGCAGACTTCTGTCACACCCTCCTTAAGCTATCCATTTTCAAGGTGACAGGTTAAAATCTACTTCGTTGTTCCTGGAAGAGGGGCCATTATGAGCCTTTTAAGTTAGGGTATCTCTGTATTATTATGACATATGACAGCACTAACAGCGGTAACAACAGTAATTTTCTTCCATTGCCAAATGAAGAGTGAAAATAAAATCACTCATGGCCCTGTGGCCTATAGAATTTAGATAGTAAAACAGAACATTAAAATGAAGAACTAATTGTGAACACTGTAATTAAGAGAGATCACTCTTCATCCTGCTTATCAAAGTCCTGCCAGAGATTACTTTTTAACCCATCATAAAAATGATTTACAAATGACATTTCGTTAATTATCTGGAAGAAATTAGAATTAAAGAAACAGACACCCATATGTACATGATAAAGGAGTCATACCTCTTTAAGACTGTGGGGATTAAAAGTACTACATTTGCGCTAAAAAGCTGAGGCACATCACATTTAAAGGCAGCATCCCTACCTGCAAGAGCCTGAAATGCAGCGGATAGGTGAGAGTGGACCTTTAAACAAGATCCCTGAAGGATCTCAACAAGCTTGCGAAGCTTGATGTTTTATATTAGGAATGCTGGGCCAAATTCATAGCAAGTCTAAAACTGAAACCTTGTGGTTAGCTTCTGCCACAGGTAAATTTGAGCATGAAATGAATCACAAAACAAATACTGACCATCAGACCTTGTTGTGGAAGATGGTTAGCACAACAGTATTCCGTCTGCAGGTGGACTCCCCATTGTTGTTTGACCATTTTACTTGTATCTCACTCTCATTCTGCTCAGAACCATACCTGCAAGAGGAGGATGGGGTTTCTTGGCATACGCTGAAGAGCTGGAAAATCAGTTCATGAGGTCTGCTCCAATCCAGCGAGCAGAAGGCTTAGTTTGCCCTCCAGCAAGAGCTCAGCAGTCTGGGCAGGATACAGAGGTGAATGTCCCTGGCTTTTTTAACCGCAGCTGTGACTCTTCATGACAGTCCCGGGGAGAGACCACAGGCTATCTGGATGCAAAGAACAGATTTCCCACGGCCTTCCAAGGGGAGCTTGAATACACTGGTAGGTCAATCTGAAATTATCAGCCTCTGGGATTATTTAATTCCTAGCCTGGAATGTCTTTTTTTTGTTAGATATTTTGTCTATTTGAAGATGCTTGTTCAGTTTGTTAGTTATAAACCATCATTCCCTGCTCTTAATATCTAGCATAAAGAAACCTTTTACATGTTTTAAGATGTATCCAGTCAGTATCTGCTGTAGCACCTGGATGGTGCTTCCCTGAATATTTAAACTACTTGGTAATTCAATTTTAAGAAGTGTTGTTCTGTTAAGTTTCCCATATAAATGTGTGTGTGTGTGCATATATTTATAACCCATGTAACCTTTTCATACCTAGAAAAAGGACTTGCAAAGAACATGAAGAGGAGAAAGCCGCTCATTGGTTTCATCATGGTAATTTACATTGAGTCTACTGCAAAGTCCTCTTTTCTGTCCCAGCAGCATTTCTAGACAGAAGCTGATACCAAACCTGTGCCTGTAGCAAACTTTCTGCTGAAGAGCCTTCCAAATAAGACAATTGCAGTTAACATATATAACATATCAGCCTTTAAAACAGTATTGCATTGAATCTGTCCATGACTTTGAACTCAGTTATCTTACAGTCCTTTTATTTCCTTCCATCTCACCACAGATACTGTGAGGTAACTCAGGCAGTCTGTCCATGCCTTTCCTATGAAAGTAGTTCAAGGTTGAGAGCAAATGCAGTTACCCAAAGTTCAGTGGCACTGGTAAGGTTGGAATCTAGGTTCAGAAGTTTTAATCTTACCTTTATGCTGTTGCTTAACCATTCAAGGGTGCTTTGCTTGCTTTACTTAGAGTTTTCATTCCACACTTTCCATTTTGGACAAACAGTAGCCCCAAAGCTTTTGCTTTTGCTTGTTTTGATGCAAAGTTTTCTCCTTGAAAACAGTTGGGGAATGTAAAATGTATCTCTCATAGATTATCTTCTGAAGTTTCTTTTAAGCGTTCAAAACAGAACTGAAAAAAAATTAGTGAAGCTTGTTGCTAAATGACCTTTCACAGTCTCTTCCCATTTGTGTTGTCTTTCTTAAAGACTCTGGTCTGTAGCTTCAGCTAATATAAGTTAACACAGGTGACCTTTGGGGTAGCTGCCCAGAAAAGCTTTGGAAGTACTTGGTGAGAATTATTTGGCACACTATTAAACTAAAGAAAACCTTCAGAAAATACACATGTTCATTCTTGGGTATCTGATAAACACTTAAAATTACTTTGAGAGTTTCTCTTGGCCCTTTTTTCCATTTAAGAGGACTCTGTCCAGTAATGCTGCAGAAACCAAAGCCAGAAAATCTAAATATTTAGTTAGAGTAGGCTTTGGTTACCTGCATGCCAACACCTATGGGATTTATGAAAATCTAAATATGCCCCTTCATTTATGCATATCATGTTGGCAAGCATTTAGGAGTTGGATGCCACAGTGCACTACACAGGCAGCATAAGTCCATGAGGATGAGGATGTATTGTATGAATGAATCAGCTGCCTGTTGGTAAACTCCACCGCTGTGCATTTGGCAATGAATGCCATCAAGGGGTGAAATGACATGGAGTGTTTACTGCAGGGTTGGTGCTTTTGGGGGAAAACAGTATCAATTTGGTGAAGACAGACTCAAAAAAGGCAAACCAGAGGTAGTAATGCTGACCTCAGGTAAAAGCTTTCCAGGCTTTCCAGGTGTGAGGAGCATAGTAGGCCAGAGGTTTGTTGTTACAGGTGTTACACCCAGGGTTCCTTCCCATTCCTTCAAAAGGTCTCCAAGCCAAGACTGGTGCAGTCTGGCTCCCTTTAAGCAATACATTTGAGAGAGAAACCTGTTCAGATCAGGGAACTTACTTTTCCTCTTCTTCAGCGCAGGTGAGTTAAGCAAACGTGAAATTTTTCACACTGACAACCTAAGAAACCGAAATCCTCTGCTCCAGATCTCTAATCCCCAGAGAACTTTTCTTTCTTGCAGTATAGACTGTTGGGTCTGCTGAATCAGAGAGCACCACTGCAAATACAATTGCTTCTCACAGTACCTGCACATTTCTGCTCATCAGGTCTCCACTGCGAAGGGCAATGGCACTAAGACATGGATCAAGCAGCCTCTTACCCATTCACTTTGGCCTATAAATGTTCTCACTTCCCCTGGGATCAGTACATTTGCACCAAGATGTGAAAATTTAGTTCAGAATATTATAGCAACAAACCCTCCCTAAAGTCACCCGGCCAGTTAAAGCTGGTGCCCCCTCTTCACTCACCCCCAAATCTCTTCTACTTATAAAAGCCTGGAAGAAAAAGACACACCTCATAGCAAGCCTCAGACTAAACAAACTTGCTCTGCATAAGAGAGAGAAGGTATGTTTTCCATTTATGTGACTGCTAGCTTACATGCCAGCTCTTATCTGAGAGGCCGGCTCCTGGTGCACACTGAGATAGGAGAATCAAGACCCAACAGAAAAAGCTCACACACATGCCTGCTAAATTGCACCTACCACAATATAAAAGCAAGCCCCTTGGCTGCTAACACAGAACGTGTTTTGTTTAATGAGTTGTGAACTGTGTAAAGACCAGGCGGTCTCTCATGAGAAGATTAAAGCTGTTTCCCACAGTCCCAGCCATTTTATGTGCCTCAGTATCAGACTGGTTGGGGTGGGTGACCTCTTCTTAACTTCCTGCCTCCCTCCCACCTCCCTGTACAGATCACAAGACAACAGCACAAATGTTTTCTCCATGTTAAATCTTTATTCATTTTCCCAAGACAACCAACAGAGAATTGCTGTGATCATACTAATGTGGTGCTTTTCAAACTGTGGTTCCCTGGCAATTTAAAACTCTATATAAATAAGTAGAAGAGACAACTACACAAACAAGAGCAGTATGATCTCTGGGCGCAGTAAAACATGCTTCTGTATTTTTATGACTGACTGTAAAGGGCACAGCCAGTAGTAAAGTTGTCTGGTATTTATTACAAGAGCCTGATTAGTATTTTTCCTTCTCAGCTGATTACTTTGCCATATTCTTCAATTTTGTGCCAAAACTTTCTGTGTAAGATGCAAGACCTTCAAATTGACAGAAAACTCTGGCTAAAGCTGCTCAGTCATTTCCAACAGCAACAGCAAGAAAAGTGTTTTGTGAATGTTAACTTCTGGCAAAAAAATTCTTAGGGGAGCTTTAATATTTCAATGTTTTAACAAGTATTTCCTGGATTTTAAGTCAAAGTAACAACTAGTGTGTGCTGCCCTCCACGGTGCTATGGATGGCCCAGCTGGCCCAAGTACCTCTACACAGCAGCTCCTTTAGAGAGTGTAGAAATACTTTATACCTGTAATAGCTGCTCTGGGCCAGCATCAAAATAAAGAACAGGGGAAAGTCCTCCCCATACCCTTGCTGACCTCTCCTTTTAATCCTAATGCAGCGTGCAGAACTGCACTGTCTGAATCAAGAGCAAAAGGGTAGCAAGAACCAGAAAAAAGAGAAGGGCAAGGCACAGAAGAGTAAGGGGTAAGGAGCAAAACAAACCCAGCCAATGGGTGGAGGAGAAAAACTGGGTTTTCCAGGGATGGCAACTTGGAAAAGCACATACTTGCTCATCAAGAAGATTTGTACTAAGGTAAGAACCTGAAGCATGAATGTTGCAATGAGCTAAAGGAAGAATACAGAAGTAGAACAAGGGAAAAGGATCGAGCTAGGTTGGAACCTGTAAACACCACCCTCTGTGTCCACTGGATCTCTGATCTGGCCAGGAATGCTCACTGTAGGCATGGCTTGCTCTGCTCCTGATGTCAGCAGCATCCAGGAAACACACCAGCTAACTTTTCCATCCCTGACAGTAGACCGTGCCACAGAGGAATAAGATGAGCTGTTGGCTGTTGTGATTAATCATGGCACTAATACATGGAGGAAACTGCTTCAGTGGATTTAGATGTTCCCACTGCTCTGAGCACCCACAACACAGCACTAGATGACCGAACCGCTCTCTTTAGTTTTTGCTTTGCATTTTGCAAAGTGATGCAAACAATCACATACAAGAGAGCAGAGAGCTGTTTAAATCCATTCTCTACTTAGGGAACAGATATTTAAAGGCAGCTTTCCCCCTTCCTGGAAAGCATAAGAGGTAGAGGACTAGCATACAAACCTTTACCCTCCAGCTAACCATCACTGATGTCAGGAGATTGCTCGGGTATCGCCTGTGGACAGCTGGATTGCACCAGCAGAACTCAGAGACCACGTCCATCCACCTGAATTTCTGCTAGTGGCAATGATGCACTAGAAAACTTGCCTTGACTTCCATCTCCAGGAAGGAGTATCTTTTCCTTGTACTCAGGATGACAAGAGAGAGAGATGGAATCCCTCTTCATGTCTATTAATATACACATGAAATATAAATAAAGTATCATGTAAAGCTTCCAGAGTACAGCTATTTGGGGAAAAAGACTTCTTTTACAAGAAATGCAACAAAAGTCCCACTAAAGCTGAATATACAGATAATTAAAAGAAATAAATATGAAATTATGAAATTTTACCTAGGTGGAGATTATAAAATCAAGTCCATGAGAAAGAAGGATTCCTCTGTAGTATAAAATGGCACGGTCTTGCCTGCAGGCATTACCACAAGCAGAGAAAGAGAGGCAAAACCACCAACAAATCTACACACTGTGTCTATTGGATGGTACAAACTTAATCCTTGGTCTATGCAACTGAAATTCAGTTGAAAGCAAAGTAGAGTTGCCCAGTATTTGGACATGAGTCTATCAGAGGGAGAAGGGTGGCTGTGTTGTCCCAGAGAGTTGTTAGGAGCAAGAATCTGGAAATTCAGTAAGAACTGTGTTTACCTACAGAGTTACCATTAATTTCAGTTAATTCTCTAATTGCCTACGGTTCCCTACTCTTTTTCTCTCCTGCAAAAGATTTATGTAGCAGAGTATCTCTGTGTCTCCTGCACTCTCTCCCAAGCACAGGTTAACAAATATCACCAAAGAATACTCCAGCTCTGTATTCACAGGCTTCTCAGACAGCATCCAAATAGTCTCAAAACAGTTTTTACTCCCAAACCAAGGAAAGCTGAGACTCCCCTCTTGCCCTTTCCTATTCTTTTGTCTCATGCAAACTGTGAACACTTCTTAGAAGATAACCACATCCTAGACAAAAATTACAGCAGAACTACCCAAATATTGAGCATGAAGATTGTGGACGATTGGTATTTCAGGATAAGGTATTTCCTAATAAGTATCTCCTTGGGTGGTAGCACACTCTGCCCCTGTTTGGCCAGTCAGTGGATGAGAGACAAAATTCTCTTGTTGATCACTTTACGCTTTAGAAGTCAACACATATGCTACTTATACACTACTTACTCAAACACAGGTAGCAATAACTGGAAACACGCATGGGTTCAGGTGTAAAATCTGTTACCCTTGCTAACAACGGAATGAAGAAAACGACGTTTTACTCGCCCATCTCAGAGAAGCAGTAAATAGGTTCTATTAAGTCATTAAGCACAAGCATAAAGGGCTGGGAACACTGATTCAGTGTTATATATGTTAAATAACACAGGTTATTTACCTGCTTCGGTGTCTCCTTGGGGTGAATGACAATAACAGCAGTCCATGAAGACAACATAGTTGACCACATTGCAGAACAGCCCTACAATCCCGACAAGGAGGACAAACAGTGTTTTCTCAGTCTTCTGAGGACCGATAAACCTCTTGATTGCCTCAACGAAGATGCTAAACATCAGAGCGCTGGCAAAAACTGAGTTGCCAAAAGCTCCCAGCACATCTGCCCGGCTGAAGCCGTAAGTGTTAGTTTTGTGCCATCGTATGCGACTGACCCTAACACCAAACAAACCAATGATCATGGAGATCAAGTGAGAGAGAACAGTAAAGGCATCTGAAGCTAAGGAAAGAGAGTTGCCAGCGTAGGCTACTGAGATCTCAACAATAAAAAGCACAAAGCTCATCACACACATGAGGACGAGCCTGCTGCTCCTGCCCGAGTAGCGTCCCATTTCTGCTGCTCTCTTCCCCTTGGCTCTGAGGTTTTGCACAAGGAGCACCTCACTGCCTGCGTTTCTGCCCTTCACCTGTCAGTGCTGCTCACATGCAGGAACCACTTTTATAGGAAGCTGTAAAGCAATAAATCAGTTTAAAGGGCAGTTTAGCAAGACATGTCATGTTAAGGCAGCCTGAACACTTGAGTCCTGTAGGGGCTCCACCCTCAGGAGGCTTTTTTTTCCTACAAACCAAAAATAAACCAAAGGAGACTACTAAGAGCACTGGCACTTGCTACTCAATGGCACTGTCCTACAATACTGACTAAAGCCTAGACAGGAGAACGTAAGAAGGTGGCTCAGAATTTTAAGCAGTTAGAGAAGGCATTTCTTCTGCTAAAACTCTCTTCTGTTGCCTGTTTCAGCTATTTTTATTGCCTGTAACTTTAGTACTGAGAAAATACTACTACAAGCCTATGGAAGACAATATTTGAAATCCAAGTTGGTTGGACATTACTTTTAAGAACAGTTAATGTGGACTGTCTGTGAAGGTTGTGAAACATGCTGTCCATAGAGCAAGTTTCAAAGCCAACTGTACCGACCTTCCATTTTGGCAACCTAGAGTTCGCACCTGCTTGTACTTTTGGCATGTTTCCCACAGAAACAGATCAAAGTTGGGGGCCATTTTCTAAGTACACAGCCAGTAGACACAGAGCTGAGCCTCAACAATAAACCCAAAGCACACTGTTTATTCCCTATTTAGAAAACCCTGCCTATCTGAAAATCCCAAAGTAATCCTCACAGGCTTGCAAGAAAGTCAGATTTGGGGAAGCACAACCAGAAGTTAAGGGGGAAATTAGAGGTGCAGGAGTCCTAGCTTGGACTCAGTGCCTTATCTGGAACAGTAAGAACATGAAGCTGAAAACTGGTTTTTGTCACTCACTGTTGTTCCCGTTGAACTGCAAAGTGTACACATGGTTTTATGCACACTCAGAAACCGTGGTGAAGGAAATCTAGCTGCTAATAGCACACTAGGCTATGTGGATGACAGCAAGGTTGCCTTCCTTGAAAAGTTTATGATCCAGCAGTCTGTTTGAAATGCCCATCCATGTATGTATATATACACAGTTACTTACAAGATAAAACGGAAGGAAATTACATGCAGTCCAGCCTGAGAGAGATAACATGATAACACTGATAACCTGAGCTGACCAACTGTCCCTGTTGGCCTAAGCCTTTCCAAGGTGAATTAACTTCTGGTTAAAACCTCAAACACCCACCCCCAGTTTTCATCTAGTTTTTGCTCACAGGGTTTCAACAGCCAAAATGTTTACGTTTAAAGTCCAGTTTGCTAGAAACCTTGTCTGCCAACCCATGTAATCTTTAACATTTGGTCATTTGTCTACCTACACATTGCACTCTTGAGAGTGCCATCCCTCCCCCTAGTTTAAGAACACCACTAGACCTGGGACGGTGAATTAGTAGAACTAATTGCCACACTGAAACTGGTACTAGCTCTTCTTTCTCTTCATATCACACCTGTGTCACTACTTCTACTCCACCTATTTCTGTAGTGTTTTCCTCCTTACATTAATGTTCAGCTATTTCCTTATTTTATTATCTGAACTCCTGAGCATGAAAAGTGAGAATTTTACTTTCAATGGGAACGGACCTACATAAAAATTCAGATCTCTCAAGTCACAGGGTTTCAATTACCAAAACAAGAGCTTGAGTTAAATGAAACATTCCCTTTGCAGCAGAGCAAAAACGCTCAAATGGGCTCTGTCAATAAAGAGCAGCACCACATCAAGGCAGCTCCCCTGCATCCCACCTTACTATGCAATTTAATCCAAACATATATAAGAACTAAGAAACAGTAAGAGATTTGCAGTTCTGTTATAAACACAAAGTAGCATCATTTAACCAACTGTAACGTATATATTCAGATTCATGTACTTACTTTCTAACAGACATAATCTACTAGGAGTATGAAAGTTTTTACACCAGTAAAATTAAGAGTATGTATGTTTCTATAATGCTTCACAGGTAGCTCATATTGTGCTTCTGGTGCAGTGATCCTTGACACGGACCTGTCCCTCCCAAGCAGGCATTGGCAACTCTGTGGAAGATTAAGAGTTTTCCAGGGGAGTCATCCACATTCCGGACACTTCAAGCCCTAATGTGAACAGGAGGAAACATGCTGGGCAAAAAGGGAAAAAAAGGGAGATGGTGGTGGAAGGGCTGGCCTTCTGTGAAACCTCTGGCTTCAAACAAACCCATTTGTAGGTGGAAAGCAACTAATTTCTACAAACAGTATCGTCAACATGTTTACTCATGAATTTGATCCAGTCAACTGGTTGAAGGTTGGCTGTTCAGACTGATAAGGCTGCAGCAGTGTTAGACACTCCATTTTGTTTCACCTTTCCTTTCTTCTGAGCTTCCACATCTCATTTGTAAAATACTGGTGTTGTGGAGTGTGTCAATGGGAGCCTGAAGTGCTCATCTATTCTTAATAATCTGGTTTGCTTTGTCAAAAGTCTTGGCACGTTCCTGTCTCTAATTCCTGAGGACACTGCCTCTATCTCCTTCAAAGGACAATCCCTCTGAAGACAAGTCTCACCCATAATTCAAGGCTGGGAAAACTGGTATCACTCTGGTATTACTACTTACGCTCTTTCTCAAAGTTTCATTTCTGTCAGTGTTAGAGACAGCATACGAAAAGATCTTAGGGTCACTCTTCTCCTATGTCAACTGAAAACAAAAGACAAATGTATCTACTGACATATTCTCCAAACCCTTTGCTCATTGCTACCCATGAGACATTGTCTACATAGTGAAGAAATATCTAGACAGATGAATGCAAGATAGATGATTTTAAGATGCAGCTGAAGCAAATCCTTCAGGGCTAACCATCATCCAAGGAATGCTACAGAGAATTTCCAAGTGCTCAAGCACTCCGAGAAAAATGATCTTAATTCTTTCACGTTTTTTCTGCATGATCACAAGGTGCATGATCCTGAACTTGAACCAATGGCCTGTCCAGTTTAACATTCAAAGTTTTGACTAGGCAGGCTGACCACAGCAACCTGGGCAAAAGCAAATGTTTTGTGTGGTTCTGAAAAGCAGAGAATTGTGAAGATCTGGGAATAGCACTGTATGCTTAAGACATTTAGACTATTGATGCTACATAAAAAATAGGGGTTTGGAGACAGGCAGCCATGTAGTATTGTCCCAGGAAGAGTCTGGGGAGGATCTTACTAGGCCAACTTTTTAATTGTCAAGTTTTCACTCAACTCTTTTGAGGGAAAGGGATTTTCACTAACAGCCTTCAAACCTAGAGGAGGTAAAAAAAGTAACAAACTAAGCATATCATCCAAAATGTATTTTGTGCCACGTCTATCTCTTTTTTGTTAAAGTCAATCCTAGGCTCAGAGTGGAAGTAATTTTTTCTTAAAAATAGTTTCGTAACTGTTCAACCTCTAGCCTCCTCTGCTAAAGCAACACATAGTAAGTGCAGGAAAAGCAAAAGGATTTTATGAAACATGCTCTAAATTTAACTACAGGCCTCAAATCTTTAGCACTGAAAATGCCTCTCTTCAGACTGCCTTTGCATTACTCACTGCAGTATCACTGTGAGACAGCTATAAATGCCAGTTTATAAGATAAGAGAAACAGGGCTTTGGTAAAGGATCTGCAAGAAATGGCACTCACCTGCATCGTGCTAACAATGTGGCATTTAATCTCATGTAGCTTTTCAAACTTGTTTTACAACAGGGTGAAAATACTCCTTTTAACACCTGGCCCCAGAGAAGAGTTTTCGTAAAGGGTAGCATTCACCATGTCTAGTTAGCAGCAAGTCTGTACTGAAAATTGAAAAGTTTGAAGGCAGAATTAAAAGCAGATGTTTTACCTACAAACTTGATGTTGGCCACTAAACTGTAGACTGTTTATGACATTCTCTCCAATCTTTCAGGTATTTTCTCAATGTACAAGAAAATACATGCACCAAAATGGAAAGAGAAGTCATGAGCAAAGCATACCTATTCGTTAGCAAAGGACAACCCACTGAGCAACAGAAAAACCAACCAGAACATCTTACAGCTCACAATACATGTTTATTATTAGATATGTTTACAGAAAAGTCTGTGAATTACTGCTAGCCTAAGACTGACAATTGTTGGGGGAGGGAGACGGGGTATTCTGGTTTATGGCTTTGTTTTTTGAATTGTTTAAAAAGTTGCCAAACTGATTAAGTTTGGGGGCTATTTCAATCTTCTTAAAAAAAGGTGGATTCACAGATAAAGGAGAAGGTGTCTTCACTAGTAATTTAGTAACTACGACCAAACAGGGTGTAAAACTTGGCAGGGTTTTTGCCGCAGACACATCTTGCCCCACTCTGTAGTTCACGGAGAGGTTGGAAAGGTATGCAGAGGCTTTTTGCTCCCATGGAGGGGGCACCAGGCTCAAGATCTTGATCTCTGAAATAAAAGGATACTCGTAAATACTTTGATTTAAAACTAAAGGTGCAATAAATGTATTATACATAAAATCTCAAAAGCCCCTTAGTCTGAAAGGTTCAGAACTAAAGGAATAAATACACTGAATTATGCAGGACAGCAAGAGGCAAGGGTGAGGAGCGTACATCAGTGTTATACCCAGAGGCATCTTACATTCTTGTTTTATATTCACAACATTTATTTTGATCTTGGTAGATACTCCCCAGTTCAGTCATATATTACCTGGCAGTCATCTTCTTGATCCAATCCTCGCACTCAATTTCTCCACAAAAAGGGATTTGTACAATCTGAAGCAGGGAGGAGAAGCGGACAGACACAAAACCCAACAGTTATACATTTGAAAAAGTCATCCTCATCTCTGGAAGATTCCTAAACCTTAAGATCTCATATACACTCAAAGTGGGAAAAGTTCCAGTCGCTACAAAAAAATTTTAATAGCTCTTTTTCATCATAGAAATAGATAAGCAGAGTCATCCCTCCATAGTGCAGCATGGAAAAACTTACATATACTCAAAGTAGCATTTAAAGTAAGTTAGGGTGTTGATTTCATTTTTAATTTTAACCCAATATATCTTCCTTCTGTGTAAAAAATACTGTTTTTCAGGAAAAGTACTTTCAAGCTGCAGAACAAATGCTTGCTACCATATTGCATGACAATGCTTTCCTAATGAAGTTTCCATTTTAACTCCCCAACTAAAATTTTTCATATCTTCTGAACAAGACAAGGACGTACATATTTTAACAGGAACCCCAGTAGCACATTTTTTTTGGGGGCAGAGGGAAGTGGTGTGTAATATCCTGCTGCTTCCTTCAGTTAGCTTAACTGAAGAAAACTGAGAAAGTTGAAACAATCTCATATATTCTTCTCAGTACTACTCTCAGCTACTGTAGCGAATCTCTTTTCCTAAGTTTTGCATCTCATTTTACTGTTGATTTGGAGTTGTGGGTTTTTTTCATTTTTAATGGACTTTCACAGTGAGAATTCTGTTTGCTACTAAAAAGTGGGATTAGTGTTAAAGGCACCCCCTACATATATTTGACCACTCCTTTAATGTTATCCAAGGGCAACAAAGGCCACAAAATTCAGTCTTCACAGCCATTTTAATTCAATCCAAACTGTGATTGACGTTTCCTCTTCTGTGGTTTTCACCAAACTTACATTCTCAAAAGTCTCTATTTGTCTTGAATCAGAACACACCTTTACTAGACTTCCCTGGCAACTAAAAAAGGGAACTATTACAACTCTACTATACTGTTCTTGCATTAAGCTTTTGTTAGTTAAACTTCATTTAAATACTTGTGCAGTTATACTTAAGAGTTTCAGCTAAACTTAAAAGAACACAGAAGCAGTCTACATTCTGGAAGAGCTAATAGCCTACGCTGCAATTATGGCAAAGGGGAAAACAGTGATAGGAATTAAGCAGGAGTACTTTGGATTGCAAATTCCCTCTTAAACAGTAGACAGTGCTAACAGGATAATTTCAAGATACTACAGAATGTATATGCTGTAAAACTTTGTCCATACAACATATATGGGTAGAAAGTGAAAGAGTCATAAAATTACATACGTCACTTTTTTCAGCTCAGATATATTGATTGTAATATACTCATATAACCAAAGTACCAAAATGGTGCAAGTATCCAACTTGGAATGTATAAATATTTGTTCACGTTTTCAAGTTTAACTACATTATAAACTAGATTATATTAGAGTTCGAAACATGATACAAACGTCTTTAATACTCTCGCCCTTCTCTAGAATCTAGCCATACACAACAGTTAGTGTTGGATATTGAAGACCAGGCATTTTGCCCACTCCATAGACAGGAGGTATCATCTGAAACCACTGCAGGAGGAGAAAAAGAAAGAAGATTCTACACTAATTCAAAGTTAAAGGAAATAATTTATGTGCAACAAATACAGATCAGCTTCACATTCCATTCCTGCTCTTGAAATTAGCTTGACTCTTCATTTCAGTTTATTATTACATTAAAGTTTACTGCATCTTATAAATTTATGAGCTTATCCTCAATGGTTTCTTTGTCTTAAAGAAAATCAAGCATAGTTTCAGAGTGCTTGTTTAATTCAGAAGTGAAAGATACGTGATAGCACATCTTGAAATCACAGTACGTAAGAGCTGTAGTACCAGCTGAACATCTATATAGAGCACGATTATGTGTTAAGCAAAGACTAAGGATTTTGGGTTTTTAAATCTACCACCAGAATCAGATACTTTAGAAACACTTGCACCAAGGAAATAATCTTTGCAGTCAGCAGGAAGTGCCCAAAGCAGTTTGGAAAGAGAATATTTCGCACTTGCGTTTAGCTTTGTAGCAGAAAGCAAGGTGCTACTATTGTAGCACCTATGCACAAAATGTCTGAGATCTCTATGTCCACAACTTCATAAGCATGCTAAATCAGTCCCCCTCCTCTGAAGTTCATAATTATCCATTTAAATCTTGTTATAAATTGAATTTAAGTGCAATAGAAATGCAAGAAAAAGAGTGTGATGGAAGGTTAAGCCTAACCAAGTGTAACTTAAAACTATTTCTGAAGTTATTAAAAGTACTTCTGCATTTTCTATCAGAAATTAATAGTTTTTCAGAGCAGACCTAAGTAGATCTAACACAAATAAACCCTGATCTCTCTTTAAAAAACACACAGCCTTAATGATTGATCCTAGGGATCTTACTACTTGAACATGTTAATCTCAAAACACGAAAAATTTCACAAGCTGAGGCTTGTGACAGAATTTCAGGGTTAAGAACTGCTGTTAGCGGACCTCTGAAGACGAAGCAGCAGATCAAATTCTCTACCAGTTCTGTAGATCAGCAAAGTTCAGTCATCCACATTATGCAGTATTCTTGCTATCAACCCAAGGAGGCTTCTGACTTGGCAGTAATTTGCAGTGAACCCAATGGCTTCTACTATGGTCATAAAGGTAAAACTTCTTTGACGTAAACTGCATGTACTTTAAACTCTTACCTGGACCTATTATGAGATTTGACAAGTGTTTTCCACTGCTTGCATTAGAATAATGTCAGGAAGTTTATCTTAACCTGAATAAAATATTTGCATTAATCTCTCTGAAAATTACTTTCTAATAAAGATGCAACTTACCAAACTGCAGCCATTGTAGGTCACCTCAAGACACCCTGCCACCTCTGGCACAGGACTGTATTTTGAATGGTGGTAGAAACACCACATTCAGTAAATACAGTATTTTAGCAAAAGAAAACAGCAACATATCCCACAAATGCTGTGAAAACTGTTTTTCTGCAGCTTCATCTGCTTGTGAAGGGAGAGTTTGATAAAAAATACAACAGCATTTATATGTAAGTTTTGAAATTTCTAGCCCCTGATCATTTGTAAGGGACAGAACACGTGTGAAAGAACTTTCAAGACAGAATGAAGCAAAATTTTCTCACCTTTCCTGAATCAAGCTCTTTTTGAAACTCTTCCATAGTATTAGCCACCACCATATGACTTTTTAGGTCCTCGGAAGCTCTAAGAAAAGGAAAAGAAAAAAATAGGTAAGGGCAGATTTACGCATGTAACCTCAGTAGCCAAACTAACGAACTTCTCAGAGTCAGTCAAAACAGAAAGTTACAAGAGAAGCTAAACATTCATTCAAATTTTCCTAATCAGTTTATGTCTTTCTACTGCTTCTGCCTTCAAAGAGATGAAATTTTGATTAATTGCTTACGGAATAGTTCTCCAAGCTGCTGCACATTTCACCATGTTAATTCACACTGTTGGGCATGTCAGTTCAACACTGACCAACTGCAGACGGGAACAGATGAGTACTACAGATACAGAAGATAATAAAGAAAAACCTACATCTCAGTATCAAAATGCTTTTTAATTAGGTAAAAATACTCTGCTTGTAAGCAACTTTGATCACCACAGAAGAAAGTAGGAAAACTCCCCTGCCATAGTGCTGGATCACCACCCTGTTATTTCTCAGTGTTCCTACGAGCAATAATTTGCAGTGCAAAGGATTTTGGAATATGCAATAAGTGCAAATAACAGTTCCAAATGTATTTGATTGCTTATAAGAAAGCAATCCTATGAAATTAGGATTAAAATATACTTCTGAACTTCAGCCACTGCAGTTTCTTGGACATCTTTCTATCTTTCGAAATTCCTTACCGAAAGCATCTTTGTGAAATGAATCCTGTGCATTATTAATCCATGAACTATTTATGGTGTGTTTATTAATACTTCACACGAACACATGCAAGTATTTTGTAAGAACAGTTCACAACCTTAAACTTCTGTTTGATGAGCACAATAGAAAGCTTCTATCAGTGTATGCAAACAAGTTTCAGAGACAGAAAAATTAATATCACAAACAGAAAGATGAACCTAACCTGTCTTTCTTCACAGATGAACCAACAACATAAGAACATTCTGACAGGTAAAGTGCATCTGTGATTAGCATAGCCACTTACTGTACCTCTCTATTTACCTGTTAAAAAGGTTAACATGGATGTCCTCCAAGATCTGCTTCAGTCTGTCTTCTGCTTCATGTTCAGAAAGGGTCAGCTTCTGCCCTGTGTCTCTTCTAACAGCTACAAACTGTTGGCTCTTCATGTCTCGTGGTCCCACTTCAACCCTGATGGGAACACCCTTCATTTAAAAAAAAAAAAAAAAAAAAAAGTTTAAAGTAATGACAAATAAGTAATTCTCAGGAGCTGTTGTTTTCTCTCTCTCTTTTCTTAACCCTAATGCCCAGCCTTGATATGGAATCACTTCATACATTTAAGTTTCTTTGAAATAAGCCAGCATATATTCCACTGCTTTTATGCATTTCTGTCTTTCCCATACACACATTCATTACTTGTGCATTATACCTTGCTCCACTTGCTTGGAAACTACACCTGTGCCAACATGCAAGTAATACTAACACAGTTAAAGCTCAACTGAAACTACACTAAGTTATCCCTGATAGTGCAAGTCAGATTTTTGAAGTCTCAATGATTAAGACTTCCATAGTAATTTTCTTATTCTTCCAATAACACCTTCTAATTCTGTTTTCACAGAACATTTTCAACTCTGTTAACAGAAAATAACAAAAGTTCTGTTAAATACATCCCTAACATCAACATTAATTGCACTGAATATTTGACTATAAACAGATCATTGCTTTATTGATGCAAAGCTTTTACACTTTATAAACTTTACTGACAAGAACCATGTAATTTCTCATGTCCTATATACCACCCATCAAAAAGAGTTTCCATTTTACTAGTCAGTTTAAGAGTGTGAACGCACTTGAGGGTGGTTTGGTTGTTGGTTTTTCCTTGTTTTGTTTGTGAAAGGATGCCTAATGGTCATGTAGGAAGACTTCCCAAGAGGTAGCAATGGAACTAATACCAGACATAATAAAAAAAGATACTAATGATTTGGCTCTTTTTGGGGTTAACATGAGAAATCTGCTAGGCTGAAAAGTTTGTAGGCAAAATACTTCCCAGTTCATTCTTGAACTACTTAGCATTTTTTACCCCATGAAATTCCTTATTAGTACTCAATGAAATGAGTGTACTTTGCCTGCATTAGCCTGAAGATGCAGTTTACACACTATGCTGGACACGTTAGTTGTCGCGGGAGCCGGAATCAAACTCGTACTCATAGAGTTAATCAGTCTGTTCCATTTATTGGTTAACAACAGTATTCTTTTATAGTGTACTTGCAGTTACATGATTGGTTAATAAGGCTACATCTCGTATGCTAATTGGGTTTTACATTATTGTCATTGGTTGCAGATTAGCTTAGCGGTCTCAGAAATATTAAAGTATTCAGCAAATACCTAACTGGATACATTTTTTAGCAGAGTGTCAGCAATAGTTTAGTCATTAGTTATTACAACAATAAGCGATTCACCCACTATAGTTACAAGAGTAGCTAATTTCAACATTCCTAAGGTGTCTGCCCTACTCAAGATCCTGTCTTACTGACTACCACATTGTATTATAGTGCAACATTGTATATATGCTCAAGGTTGCTCTAGCCTTACTTCATCAGCAGCTGTGTCAGCAGCTTCAAGCGGCCTAATCAGAGGCCTATACAACTCGAGCTCTTGCTTACTCGTCTGACATGAGCAGCTCAGTCATGCTAACATGCCCTTGCTCATTGAGCCATTCCTCCACAGTTAGTAGACTGAATAAAAAAAACCATCAAGTTTGTCCCATGCTGTGCCTCAATTGATAAACCTGATTTTATCAAAAAACATCTCCCAACATGGATTCATGGTATTACAGCTCCATTAAAAATAAATAAATAAATAAAAAAGGCTACACAAAGGGAAAAGAACTTGGACACAATAGGAACTTTCAACAACTCAGGGAGCTTCTATCATAGGATCATAGAATAGTTAGGGTTGGAAAGGACCATCTAGTTCCAACCCCCCTGCCATGGGCAGGGACACCTCCCACTAAACCATGCCACCCAAGGCTATGTCCAACCCGGCCTTGAACACTGCCAGCAAAGGAGCATTCACAACTTCCCTGGGCAACCCATTCCAGTGTCTCACCACCCTTACAGTAAAGAACTTC
Organism: Myiopsitta monachus; assembly: GCA_017639245.1. NCBI lineage: Eukaryota > Metazoa > Chordata > Aves > Psittaciformes > Psittacidae > Myiopsitta > Myiopsitta monachus. Next base: position 55,925,203 of record CM029925.1, read on the forward strand.
TTCCCCATACCCAATATAAGCTTCTCCTGTTTAAGTTTGAACCCGTTACCCCTTGTCCTCTCACTACAGTCCCTCATGAAGAGTCCCTCCCCAGCATCCCTATAGGCCCCCTTCAGATACTGGAAGGCTGCTCTGAGGTCTCCACGCATCCTCTTACACTGAATTCAGAACGTGATACCATAAAAAAATCACTCAACACATTATTAAATTTCTAATTACCATTGTCTCATTCGTTGCTTTTGTTTTACAAAAGCTTCATATTTAATGAAGCAGAACTGTTCCTTTCAACTACTATGTAAAGGGATGGCAGTTTTGAAACAAAGAAAAATAGCTCCTTTCTTTGTTGACGCTGTACAGGTTTATCTTTTCTGTTCCACTGTATGCAGAGAAGGCATTATTGTGACCCTGGAGACACTTAAGTGTTAGTACAAACTGTTAAATATGCAAGTAATTTGTACTATTAATTTAGTTTTCTGGGTATATAAAGTAGAGACCTGGAAGTTCAAAAATCTACAATGACATGTGAATCCCAGCAAATTGAGCAAGTCTCAGAAAACCTTTTCTTCACTTATTAATGAAAATGATCATTAACTCTCAGACAACACTTCTTCATGTAAAGAAAATATCTGCCTTCAGAATACAAGGCCTCCTACATATCCCCCATATAGAAGCTTCGAAACACCTGGAAAGAAACGTACCTTAAGTTCCCAGTGGTTGAACTTCCAACCAGGTGAATAGTTGTCTCTTAAATCAGCCCGCACACGGATATTAATGCCAAGCAGCCTATTGCGATATTCATTACATTTCTTCAATAAAGCCTCTTTATCCTCTTCAGAAAGGGAATTTGTGATACCACAAGGAATAATTACAACCTGCAATATAACACAATGTGTACTTTAAGTTCTTAATATAAATAGCTGCTACTTATAGGAACTGAAAATCAATATTGTGGCCTTATATCCACGTAATAGTAATCTCTTTCAAGTTGGCAAAAGTAAAGGGTACATTTCCCTTTTTAGCCAGATACAATCATTTTAAATTAATGGACTTTTAAATGGATCTTGACCACTAAAAGTATCTTAATGATTTGAGCTAACCTTATAGAGGACACTCCATGATTGGACAGCTCCTGTGCTATGGTAAGCCTTCCAGAAGCCCAATAGGAAATTCTCATGAATTCCAAGACAGGAAAAAACCCCAAAAATGATAGTTTAAAGCATTTTTACACACCTGAACACAGGCTACTCGAGGTGGGAGCACCAATCCCATGTTATCTCCATGAATCATTGTCATTACACCAATAGTTCGGGTTGTAAGACCCCAGGAATTCTGGTAAGCAAACTGCTTTTCTCCCGGTTTCTTGGGATCTTCAAATACAATCTCAAACATCTTTGAGAAATTCTGCCCTAGATGATGTGATGTTCCTCCCTGAAATAGTTGCACACAGAAAATTCTGCTTAATGGAATGTTAAGTTTATCAAGCGTCAGTTTAAGGCTTTCATCTTACTTTATTTACTGAAAAACATTATTCTTCTAATAGATACCTGGATAGCTCTTCCGCTGGCAGATATAAATGCCTCCACAGTGGTTGTATAATCACCACCAGCGAACTTCTCCTTCTCTGTCTTCCTTCCTTTCACAACAGGTATTGCTAGGAGATTTTCGTAAACTTGAGCGTACAGATCAAGTATCTGCATCACCTATGATGAACAAACTCTCTTGAACTACTCAGTATTTTGCATCTGATCATGAAATATTTTTATATGTCTGTCTAAAATCTTAAAAATGTAACACTTTCTCAAGATTATGATTTAAAAGCAAAAATAAGATTTCTTCAATTGCTTCACACTTTGGCTGTTTTCCATAAATCAAATAGCAACAACTATCAACCATGACAGAAAACAAGAGGAGTCACTACAGAAATGCCAGTCCCTTGGTTATATTGACTTCTGGTTTCCACCTAAACGTCTTAATATCTGCTAAGGAAATAAAGATTACTTTATTGATACTCAATGAAACATCTATCTTTGGGCAAAGGAAGCATTAAAATTTGTAGATATTAAGATGTGAATGCATTATTTAGACTTTTAAGGGAAATAATTTTTAAGGAAAGCATTCTTTATATAACAAACTCTTCAAACTCTCCATATTGTTTGAAGAGACTAAAGCCTTAGACATGAGTCAAATCTGAGAAAAACAAACAAAAAAAAGGGTTCTAGTACACTTGGCATTTTTCATGCCAAAGAAAAGGAGACTGATTTCTGATTTGGTTGTGTTGCTATGGAGCAAGGTAGCTTGCTGAAAGCAAAAGCTCCATTGCATTTGCTTTTTACCTCCTCTGCTGCTTCTTCATACGTTGCAAATGCTGTGTGACCCTCTTGCCAAAGGAACTCACGAGTGCGAAGGAAAGGTTGGGGATGTTTGAATTCCCAACGCTGGAAAGAAGGAAATAAAGGACTGAAGATCATGATTAACAGTAAAGTGTCAAGTTATTGTTAAAAATAATACATAAGTAATAGAAAATTCACAGATTTTACTTAATATAATCAAATATACATGGTTAAATTATGTTTTCTTAAAAACAGTGAGAAAAACAAATCACAAACCACATTCATACTTCTGCCATGAATATGTCCTGTGATCTGTATCATCATGCCATATCAACATAGAATAATTGTCCTACACTTCACTTAGACTATAAGAGTTAAGTCAGAAATTTTGCACAGACATACCACAATATTACACCACTGATTAAGCTTGATAGGAAGATCCCTGTGTGACTGCACCCACTTTGCATAGGCAGGATACATGACTGTAAAAAGAAAACAGCTTTAGGTCTCTGCACAATATAGCCAGTTTAAGCCAAACCCTTTCTTTTTGCTACATACAAGCTTAACATTCTCTGCTGTGAGAACTATGCTCTTATGTTTAAATTCTCTTTAAAATACTTTGGTCTTAACACATAATATTTTCATATAAAAGAGTACTTTCACTTCATCCTGTGTCTCTGCAAAATAGCTCGCTTGCTGCTGGCCATATTACAATCCAAAGCTTAATATCTAATGACACTATGTTTGAGCCTCTGGCTTGGGGTATGTAAATACAGCTAGGGTCACAAATAGAAATTCACCAGCCTCGAGATTTCAGGACACTACAGCATACCTGATTCAATTAAAAATGCACCCGGACTTAGGTCTTAAAATGTATGTTTAAATTACTCAGAAGAAATTTTAGTAAAAGCTAATTTACAGCTATAGTCAAAGTACTTAGAAAACTGAAGTGAATTATAAGATGAAGAAATTTTATAAACAGTATAAAAAAACTCCAACAAAACATATTTTTCAGTCAAGGCAAGTCCGTCTTCAGGATATACAAAAATTCCTAGAGCGTACATTTCCTAGGAAACTCCAATTAAGGGAATATACAGTGTTGTGACACTTGCTGTAAGCAGCAGCAAAATTAGGATATTTTGATAAGGAGTTATAGAAAGCACCCTAACAAATGGGTTTCCACTTTCCACAAGCTTGTCTATCAGCTACACTATACTTGCGACTGTTCCTTTTGCAGCCGAACTACATGAAAAAGTCTACCTGTTTCACTTGTAGGCCGTACAGCAATGGGTTCAGCCAGATCTGTTTTCCCTGATCTTGTGACCCAAGCAACCTAAAGGAAGACAAAAGAAAAAAAGGGGGGGGGGGAAGAGTTAAAACAAAACAAGTTACAAAAGCCTTACTTTCATACTCAACTGCAGACTAAGTGGTTGGGTTATCGCATACTTATATTAAAGTTTTGAAGTGTACCTCAGGAGCAAAGTCAGCAATATGAGTCTTCTCTTTCTCTAGGGCAGCCTGGGACACAAACATGGGGAAGTAACAGTTTTCCACTCCAAGTTTCTTGATCTCTGCATCGAAGAAGTTCTTGATAGCTTCCCAAATAGCATAAGCCCAAGGACGAAGAACATAACAGCCACTCACATCATAGTATTCAATCATCTCTGCTTTTGTGATCACCTTTCAAAAGATCAGATACTTAAACTTCTATTTCATACACAAAGAACATTCAGTAATTCAAGTGTGTCACATGCAATTCAAAAAAGTCTACTATTTAGAAGCTCAAAAAATTGGCAAAGGTATGTTTTGAGATCACTTTTGTTACCTGTAAGTAGATAAAGTTAAGAAGGAACATTAAAGTTTAGTAACAGATCTGAATAATGTAACACATAACTGACTTTCATTAATCCAAGAGACAGTAGCTAATTTCTGGAACCAACAAACTGCACTTCTGTAAGAAATCTCTCTAACTCATGTCAGAAAATATTCCTTTTTTTTCCTTGGGATATAGGCAAAAATTATAGTAGTGAGAGGCAATGCACACCACTGATACTTATTTACAATCTTTCATAAGTAGGTAATCTAAACTAATCATAGCTACTCTGGTGGTTTTGAATCTCATGAACCAGCAAACTCATTCACTATCAACAGATACTAACTTTTGTTATACGCCGTGTTGAGGTGAAATGAAACTCTCATGCCTGTGAAATTCCTACGACTTCACTGACATTTTGTACTCTTAATGAAAGAGGAATTCTTATATAAATTACAAAAAACATATATATATACACATATACATATTTATATATGGTAGGAGGGGGTATGGTTGATGCTTTCGCTTTTTATAGCTTCCTAAGTTTATTCAGCACTTCAATCCAGGCACTTCTATTAAAGACTATGATAGCAATGTAAGAAATAGAAAAGAGCAAGTACTTGGCTTTGTATTTAAAAAACAAGACAAATCAGAAATATAAGATATAAATCCAAACAGGACAAGGGGTAACGGGTTCAAACTTAAACAGGGGAAGTTTAGATTGGATATGAGGAAGAAATTCTTTACTGTAAGGGTGGTGAGGCACTGGAATGGATTGCCCAGGGAAGCTGTGAATGCTCCAACCCTGGTGGTGTTCAAGGCTAGGTTGGACAGAGCCCTGGGTAACATAGTTCAGTGTGAGGTGTCCCTGCTCATGGCAGGGGGGTTGGAACTAGATGATCTTAAGGTCCTTTCCAACCCTAACTATTCTACAATTCCATGATTCAAAGCAGATCTTGATTTATAAGAATAATTCTTTAATCCAAACTGAGGTGCACTTACCTGAGAGAACCATTCTGCAAGATTTTCTTCTTTTTTAGCTTCTAGACCCAGCCTAGGGTATAAGGAAAGAACCAGATTTGAATTGTATAGCATTTAGCATTCAACAGTGGAATTTATCCTAACCCTTTTTTTTTTTGGGGGGAAGGACACTTGACATAGAAAAAGGGGGTATGGAACAGAATCTTTCAATTGTACTTCATAAAGCTAACTTTTCCCAATTCGTTTTCTGGCAGTTCAGAAACACAGCACTGCACCAGCTACTAAGAAGGAGAAAAATAACTGCTACAGCTGAACTCAAGACAATTGGCTAGTAGGAATTGCTAGTATTTCCTCACCTGGGCTAACACAAGTATTTAACAAAAACAGTTTTGTTTCTTCTCTATCGTTTGAACCTTTCTAATTATCACCATCAAGGAACCTCATAACAATGCATTAAAAAAAACCCAAGCACCTCAAGTATGAACCTTAGATTAACCAGACCTGTGCGTAAGCTGGTTTATTTTTTATTAAACAAATCTGGTTAGTTTCTTACCTAGCCGGTGCCTACAATTTCAGAAAACATATGGAACTTGAATTCACCATTCATGTGAATGTCAGTCACAGTGTTCAACAGAAAACTGACCCTATCACCAAAATAAAGACAACCAATAAAAGATTCTAAAGAAGACTAAAGTCACCAGACTCAAATAATAGTAGACAAAAGTTTTTACATCTACAAACCAGGAAGTTTTAAGGGTGAAAAATGCATTTTTCTGGCATAGTTTCTATACAAAATAACCACATCTCCACCTCTTAAGACGTGATTTATGTACCTGAAACAGAAAATAAATAGTACTGCATAATATATGCTGTGGAAAGACTTCTGAACTTCCAGGGTTGGAGTAGGAGAGGTGACGCACAGCAGTCATCTCTTGAGAGTTCCGCCAAGAGCAGCAGTGTTGTTCTGGCTCTGGTTTCATGCTTGTCATGGTACTCGCAGTAAATATTTTGGAAACTCCAGTACAATGAAATAAGCATAAGGGCTTTTTTCCCCCTCCGGGGTTTATACTGAGCAAGATAAAGCAGCATATTTGCAAAAACAAATAAAGAAGCAAGTTCTCAATGACAGTACCCCCAGTAATAGTGTGCACAATACTTTGTGCTTTCTACAGGCTAGGTACAATTTTCTTCAGTATGATACTGAGGTACAACTAACACTAAATGAACTTTGGTAACTTGTTTTTGGCTCGATCCTAAATACAAAATGATTTATTTTGCAAATGTCCATGTTTTCAAGTACAATAAGAAACCTGTAAAACTCTAAATCTGAGTAAACAGCTGAGGTCTCTAGCAAACAGATTAAAAATTGCATCTTTACCTGGTTTGTTTCTTAGGGCCTTGACCCTCTCCTGATCCACTTGAGGAGAACTCATTACCACTCTGTCCCTGTAAAGCTTCTTTTTTTGGGCCATCACTTTGCTTCTGTTGCTTACTCTGCTTTTCAGACTTGTTCTCTTTCTCTTTCTTCTTCTTGTCTTTGTCATCAGCGCCACTAGCAGTAACTGGTTTATAGTCAACTCCTGAAATAGACTTATACTGGGCCTTCAACTGAAGAAGTTCCTTAACAGCTGCGTCAATCTTATCCTTGAAAAAGAAACAAAAAATACAGAAATTTATACGGAAATCACAGGAATAAAATGGCTCTTAAAAAAAAAAAATAAAAATGCATCTATGTATGGTATTGCAGACATGCACTCAGTATTGGGGCAAAAACCTGCCAAATCCAATAGTTATATGCATTAACATTTTAAGGACCATATTTGACAGGAATAATTTTTAAAGTACATTTCAGATCTCAAAATCAAAATGCCTCTTACCCTAAATGTACATTTCTAATGAACTGAGTCTAGTGGGAGGTAACCCTGCCCCTGACAGGGGGTTGGAACTAGGCGCTTTCCAACCCAAACCATTCTATGATTCCCATAATCACACTGAATTTAAAATAGAGTTTTGATTTAAATACATTTATTACATTTTTATATTACAGTATGTTTGTACCTTTTCTGCTTTTTCTGCTTTCAATTTCCTAACTTCATCTCCTTGAAGAGCTACTTTGTTAAACATGGCTTTAGCTTCAGGTGTGTCTGGACCACCGGGTACTGGGTTTGATGAAGGAGGCAAAGCACCCTGAGCTGCTGGTGGGTGTCCCGGCTTGTAGTCATGACCAGTCTTCTCCTTATAGTCAGCTTTCAGAGAAAGAAGGATTTTTACTGCTTCATCTATTTCATCCTGTATGGAAAACAAATAGCAAGATATACTGGTGAGAAGTAAGGAGAGAGCTGAAAAGCAGCACTGATTTCCATCTAGCAATAAACAGTGCTTTATCACTGGGGTAGGGTTTAAGTAGGAGCTCTTCCCCAAGCAACAGGAATATGTTTGAGAGCTGTCACACTGCAACAGAATGTTCCCCATGCCTCATCAGCCATAACCTGTTAATAATTGCAGCATAATCTATAAAATAAGCTGGTTTAGGAAAGACCTTTTTTAAAAAAAAGACACAAAAAAAAAAAGAAAATAAAAAAAACAAAGCCAACAATAAAATCAATTCTGCAAGGCAGAAATATAGGCAGGAAAAAAACAGCAGCTCCTGATAACTTATGGGTTTCTCTAGTGCTCTTTTCCATGTCTATCACTGAATTTGTCAAGTTTTAGAAAGTCTTGCTGTTGTTGCAGCAGACTAGATACTTTTACCAATAGAGCAAAAAAAAGCAAAATACATTAAAAACTGCTGCAGGATTGATATCTGCCATGCTTGTGCCTATTCATCTATATGTGAGAAGTTTGACTTTCTACACTAGTTGAACTTAGAATTTACATCACAAAGAAAAAAAAAGTATCCAGCCCCAGAGTAGACTTGTGTGATATTGTCATGGCAGTTTGATAGCTAAGATAGGACCCGGACATAAGGGAGTTTGATCATTACTTGATGAAAGATTTCCCCCCAGTGGCAAAATGTGGTAAGAACTACAATTGCTTACTCTATTTACTATTATACCTTGGAAGCTTTCTCTGCTTTGAGTTTGCGTACCACTTCTCCTTGTTCAGCTACATTATCATAAAGGGCTTTGCCATCCACTAAACTACAGGATTCCAAGTTCTTGCAGCACACAGAAGATGGAAATGTATTAGAAGGTATGCAAGGAGGAGCTGAAGGTGGATTTCCCGGCTTGTACTCTTGACCTGTCTTTTGTTTATATTCTGCTTTCAGATTTAAAAGAATTTTCACAGCCTCATCTATTTGCTCCTGAAGCAAGAAAGGAAAAACAGCAGTTGCAGATACAGATAGAAGTAACAGATGTAACACAATAAATAAAATAATGTAACCTTTACTAGATTAGCATTAACACAGCTGATGTAATAAAACTTCCAGAGCTAACTTATACTAACAAATTGTCATTACTGAGTTCTGTGGTAAAACAGAATACCTATAAGTAGCACAACAAAGGACCTAATCGTGCAGTATATGAGGGGCTGATTTCCGTGCCATGAAAGCTTCCCACTAAGGGGATTAGTTCCCTCCTGTTAGAGCAGTCTGTGACTTCATACACCGGAGAATAGCAGCAAATACTCAGACCCTAAATAAAGAATTGTTCTCTAGCCGCTATCAAATTACTATCACATTTATTATTACCATTCTAGCTTTCAAGTTACAGTCCTTTTTTCAAGTTACTGATTATATCCTGCTTCACTTATCTTGCATCACTAAAAAAAGAACTTGTTTATTTCTCAGGTTCTCCATGCACTATCACAGAACTCACAAAGTCAGCCATATCATCAGCTGAAGAGAATTTAAAAAAGCACTTCATGGAATTTGAAAGTACTTGCTTATATTTTGTTCCTTGAATTTCTCAAAACCTGCAATCAGGTTTTAATTTAAACTGAAAATACTGTTCCACATAGAAGTGTTCATTGCTAGTACACCTTTGAAGCTTTCTCTGATTTCAGCTTGCGGACCACGTCGCCTTGTTCAGCTACTTTGTTGTATAGAGATTTGCTGTCTACTGGACATGGGGATGGAAGAGTAGAAACAGAAGAAGACTGATGGGGGACAATGACTACAGGCGGGCTTCCAGGTTTGTACTCCTGGCCTGTCTGTTGTTTATATTCTGCCTTTAGGGATAAAAGGACTTCCACAGCAGCACCTATCTCACCCTGAAAGACAAAGGAAAGGGCAGAAAGAGGGAGGAACAAAGACTTAGAGACAGGAGACAGGAAACTCTGAAGTGCACATTAAATGCTTTCATGGAAAGACCTGCAGTTTATGCACACCTATTCCATTTTCTTAACTAAATAGCAGAGTTGCTCAGCCAAGTTTTCTCTGCTGGTTTCCTACTTTAACGAAGTAGCTCCTCTTAAGGGATAAACAAGCCTAACAGTCCTAAGTAGAATTATAACAATAAATTAGTTCAGGTCTTCTCATTTAGATTTGATGGTGTTGCCAAGACACTACTATGAATCACCTATTTAACCACCACACAAAGTATGTAATTTCCCATCTTTTCTTTCTCTGCATTAGAAAGAATGGAAAGAACACAGCTACTGGAAGCTATGTTTTCTACGATCAGTTACGGACAGGAAGATCTCTCAAAAATATCCATAATATTTAGACCTTTGCTTTCCTTTTTTCCTTTCTGCTTTTGGGAGTTTGTTCAGTTTGGCTTTTAAGGTCTAAATAGCAACAAGTCAAGCTCAAAGTCACATAATTTGACCATGCTGTGTTAAATAAACAAATAAATTAAATACTGCAGGATATTTTAACCCCAAGGACCAGATCTGGATACTTAATCCACTCATGCTATGGGATGCACAGCAGCCTAAGAAAAATAGGAATTTACCTGCATCTTTATGACCATTAACCCAAAGTTTGCTATTCATATCTAGCTTAAAGACAGGTATTGGAAAATACTAGTCTTGACAGAACAGAGCCCAGTCCAAATGATGACTACTATGAAAGCATGGATCCATAAGCACTCAATTCACCCCAACAGCCAGAGAATAATGGGCTATGCAAACCCAAACAAAAGAAATATTAGTTTAAGCAGCCACCTTAGGTGCTTTCTCAGCTTTCAGTTTTCGGACCACTTCTCCTTGCTCTGCTACTTTATCATACAGAGCTTTACTATCCACAGTACAAGAGTTCTCAAGCTTTGAAGACTGTTCAGTTACAGATACTGGAGGATTTCCAGGCTTATACTCCTGTCCCGTCTTCTCTTTGTATTCTGCTTTCAAGGCCAGCAACTGCTTCACAGCTTTATCAATATCTTCCTTTGCTGCCTTCTTAGCTTTCAAGTCACGAACTACATCACCCTGTGCAGACACCCTGTTGTAAATGGCCAGGTGACCTTCAGACACAGTACAGGTTGAAGCAGAGGTATCACCAACAGGTGGAGCAGATTTTCTTTTTGCAGCTGAACCAGCCTTAAAAAAAAAAAAAACAAAACCAGAAAAAGCCAAGTATTCAGCATGATAATCTTGTACAGTAGTAGACGTACATAATACATTTTATGGCACTTTTGTAAAACACAAGCTTACCTCTTTCTTTGCAGTTTCAGCTTTGGTCTTCTCTTTTGACCCAGATGTTGGCATTTCCTTAGTGTGTCCATCAGGGATGTAAATCAAAATGCATGGGGCATCTTTACAGCTGTAAGGACTATAAAAGGATTTACAGAAAACACAATAAAGGAAATAAAAGATACACAGGAAATGTTTACTAAAATAAATGTTCTACTCTTCCTACAAGATGTTCTCACATTTATCTTTGTACATAACTGTAGTCCTCCAAATTTACACCACTGAGGTTCTGCATTGATGCCCGTTATTTCGAATTTTTTTTATAGTACAATATTATGCCGAAATGCAATGTAATTTAGATGTTCCGCACTTGCTAAAGAACTGTTACAATTAAATACTATGTGCACACTCCAATTAGGCAAATGTCTGTTTTATTCTGTAACACTGTTTCTTAATTTATATACTTAGAATCACAAGTAAATCATGACCTTTTTAACCAAGTCCAAGTTAGCTGGTGTACAAAAAGTGCCATGAACTTGGCCTAGATAGTTTGATGAGGTAGGAACGTACAAACTAAAAGCCATGCCTGGCCGTCTAAGTATTTCATAGAAAGGTCGTGGTAAAGGGGAAAACGTTAGCCTTGCCAATGTATATGTGAAAGATTTATAACACAACAAGCTAAAGCAAATTCTGTGAAGTCTCCTTAGGCCATTCTTAGGTAGCTTACCTCACCGGCTCATAGGGCTGATCACAAATAAAGAATCCTCTCCTCTGGAGCTGTATGATGTCCCCTTTTTTTAACTCCCTAAGGCAAGGATCACCTAACATCAGCTCTTCTTGCTGTAAGTGTTAAAAGAAATCAGTCCAAATGTAACACAGCACAAGAAATAACAAGAAACACAGTACAGCTGTAGAAGGATAGTGACAGTTTCCTGGCTTTGGAAGAGTTGAAATATTAGTTAATTCCAGGGGCAGCAGAACAAGTAGTAGCAAGAAGATGCTATATCATAAGAATGTATCAAGACAAAAACTCAAACTCTTGGTCCCCGGTCTAAAAGCCAGATAATCCTGAGAAAAAAACAAGTCAAGTTTTGATTTTAAACTTATGAGAGGTTAAATGGAAACATGGAAACTAGATACACCCGCACATGATTTTCTTATTGGAGAAACCAAATATAAAAGAGAAACAGTGATGGCAAAAAAACCCCACGAACATTAAGCTCTATGGAATAAAGGGGATAAAAGATAACTTACCTTGCTATTTCGGTTGATGTATTGCTTGAAATCTTCATCTTTACCTAGAACTGGCTTAGTGATTAGATGCTCATAATTAACACAGACAGTTGGAACAAGTGGTGCACATGGAGTTTCTGCTAACCAAGTGATCTTAGTCGTTTTTTTGAAGTCCTTATTCTCCAAGTTCAACTTTGCATCGATGGACACAATTTTTCCATTTGAATTTCTACAGGAAAACAGAGATGGTAACAGTAAAGCCTAAATGATTAGCTCTCATTTGATACTACAGACCATCAATTCACTGAAAAACAAGTGCTCAGAGTTGATTTTTGAAGTGTGGGAGATGTAGGTAACAGAAGAGTGTATTCACTGCTGTTGAAGTTCCTCTTTAATTTCAATTCATTAATATCAAGAAGCATTAAAGAACACAGGAAAAAAAAACACTCTACACATTTATGTTCTCTGCCCCAGCTCACCTCATTCTGCCACTGACTCAACATAACCACTTCAAAGTTACTATGATGATATTAATGGTCTCCTTCCTCAACAGTTCTGCAACTGAAACTGTGATAGATTTAGGTTTTTTATTATGCAACAGCAGTACTTCTTACAGGTTGAAAGTTGTTAAAATTCCAGGTGTTTTTTGGTCTAAAAAAGTTATTTCACAGTGGAAATACTGCTGCTGAAACATGGAGAACACTGGATGAGAGGGACATGCAGTATCAGGACTGACTGTCGATTTCAGACATGAATCTACAGTAAAATATGCCTGCAGCTAAAATTGAGGTTTGTGGTCTATTTCAAAGTAGGTATCTATATAAAGAATCACAGAATGGATTTACATGGACAACCATTAATATTTTACTGTTAGAAGCTATCTATTAAAAGAAAAATCAACAAAAAGCTGAGAAGCAAAAACTGAATTTCATGTCCCAGTAAAGAGGTTACCTGTTTAATTTGGTGATGGTAATATTGCCCCAATTTATGAATGTAACCACCTCTCCCTCTGTCAAGGTCTCTGCATCTGCACCCTCGATGAGGACTCTGGAGCCATACCACACAGGTTTCAACCCAACAGCATCATTCTGTGAACAGTGATTTTGATTTCAAAGGAGAGACTGTTATTAAGCTGACTAAAGCTAATGCAGTGCCAAAACACTGCATGACAAGACAGATGAAGATAGAAGATGGACAATAAATTCATGCAAAGCTACAGTATTTCACTGCTCTCAGGCTTTTTATTCACAAGTGTTGCATGCATTCCTCTAACAGTACACTCAAAAAATCCTGTCTTCTATGAAATACTAGCTCCAAAGCAACAGATACCATATTCCATTTCCTTAAAGTCTGTACATCTTTAAGATCATACAGGTAAAAACTGAGTAAGTTTTTCCTCAAGTTTCCATTTTGCTATGCAAATTCCTTTCAAAAATAATATCATACCTCTCATTTTTGCCTTTTATATAGTTACTATGGAAATAATTAACACAGCTGCATAGACTTTCAAGAACAGCAATTGGAAATACTAAAAATACTGAGCTTTAAAGCATCTCAACAGTGGAGATAAAAATATAAGGCAAACAGTTGGGAGTTCAGACTTTTTCTGAAATGAAATTTGTTTCTTCTGATCAGTACTTATTATACACTGAAGGCAGCATTTTTAATGTAAAAATTTTACTATGCTGGCTTGCACTGACCAAACTTCAGATTTTTCAACTCTTGAACAGCAAAAATTCTCACTTGGCATCTGCTCAAAACTGGTTTCCTTGTTTATCTGTCAGGGGAGTGGGCAAACTGAATGCCTACCTCTTAGTTACAAGAGACAGCTATCAGAACAACAGAGCAACAAAAATGAAAACAAATAAATGAAGCAAAACCTCAAAAATACTCCCTTGTTTCTCAGCATAAGTGTGATAATCTAATGACTACTTTCAGTGAAGCTTCAGTGCAATTTGAGATGCCAGGCTCAAAGGAAACCATCTTCCTAATTGTAGTGCCAAAAAAATAATTGTACCTGTAACACAGCCCTATTCTTAAAAAATATTATTCTGTTTTGTGGATACTAAGAGTATCAAATTAACAAGTTCTTGACTTTTGATAATAACTATTTGCTACTCTCACTTAAAATCATTAAAAACCTAGAGATTGGTAGAATTAAGAGGTTAATATATCACTTTTCTACATAAGTCTAATTTTATAAACTATTTTAAAAAAATATCCTACATTCCTCACACTTATGGATAAGCAGCATCTACTGTATTATACCCACAAAGCTTGAATAAAGTTTTCTAACTTTGATAGAGAAATTTAAATAGTGTCAAACAACAATAAAAACAGCCTAAGCATCACTCCATACTTATAACAGCTTGTCTCTTCTGAGGCCTTTCAATGCATTCTACATATTTACAAAAGCTTACAAAAGTTTGGTAGTTGCCCAGTTTTTGACAATCCTGTGGAAAAAAAAAAAAACAAAACACAACAGTTTTCTCTCATGCTTCCTGCACAAGTTAAAAGCAGGATTGTCCTTGCTGACTGCTCCAAGTCAAGGTACTTTCAACCTTACTGATCTGCAATACAAGAATATTAAGAGTAAACAAGAACCTTTGGATGTTTAGCCACTTCTTTCATCTCCTCTTGAGCTTCAGGAATATTTACTGCAACCACTGCATCTTTCAGTAAAGCAGTGTAACGAGGTGCTACTGGGTCTATAACCTACAGAAAACAAATGAGGTGGATCATGAATAAATGACATTGACAGAGAAGTAAGAAGTTGCACAAAACAATCACCAACAAAAAGGAATATTAACTGATATTCTTTATGTTACTGCATATTTTTTTTAGGTTTGCCGTAATGTCATTTTAATCCTAAGGTATAGAAAAGTGAGAAAACAGTGGTAATACCTCACAATTTCCCATCTTTACTGAAATATTTCCAAGTAAAAACAAAGGATTGGGTACTACTGACACCAAAAGTAACCAAATTTATGAGCGAATACCTTATAGGGAAGACAGCAAAATGTACTTTGACATAGTTCTACTATGCGCATAGGTTATTCTTTCTCTTTAGATAGCTGAATTTAAAGTGATAAATTATCAGTGAAGTTTGCTCTTTTTCTTGAAGGACAGGACCTGATCCCATACTTATTTTTCAGATCAATATTCCAGCAGAATCAGGAACAGACCCAGCTACACAGGAAGCACCAATTAGGTCTGCAATTTTAACACAGACACATTAGATACTATAATAAGGCAACACCATCAGGATTTCTACAACATGAATTTGGCAAGGAAAAGATACCTTTATTTTTATCCTTTTTTTTTTATCCTGTATTTTATTTATTTTATCCTGTATTTCTATTGCCCATTTTCAAACTTAACTGACAAGCTTTTTCACAGCATTTTTCATACTTGAAATACTGGCTTGCCAGACTGTTCAGAGGCACTTAAAAAGATGTTCAATTAAAACAGTTGTTTAGGTCAAAGGAATCTCTGAGATACACCAGTTCAACTGGAAAACTAACACAAAGGAAAACACCTGCTTATATTAAGTGACCTTTTTTTTCCCCTCATTAGTTTGTTCCTGCTTAAGTGAAAAGCTACATAGAAATTTTCAAAAGAAAAAGTATTTAGCATCTACTTCTTGACATTAGCAAGTAAGGCAATATGATGATATACTTTTTAAGATGTCACACATTTGCAAGTTCATAGTCATTGAAAACAGACTTCCAAATGTTAGATGCACGCTTTAAAAAAGACTTGTGTATGTATCTCAAAATTGAGGTGCATTATGTGATTTAATACAGTAATTTTGATAAATAAATAACTGAATTTTATAGTGTTATTACCAGGTTTTACTTTACTCATTGTAACTCAAATCCTTCCTCAGATGACAAGTGTTAAAAAAATCAGTAGCATAATTACAAGATAACATACAAAGAAAGAGCTCGGAAGTCCTTGAGCTCAGAACTACCTGCATGCAACCATTTTTGTGCATATTACAGATTGCAAACCATCTGTAGAGATATGTGTAAATAAAGCTGGCTAATAAATTTAGTGCTGTCCAAGGAATTGAGGCTAAGAAGCTCAATTTAAAAGCCAATTCAAAAAATGAGCCCTAACAATCCATTGTGCATTTCCCCCAAAATTCAATTCTTAGTCATAAATATATTTATGCAGCAACAGAAAGAACCAATTAATAAACCTTTGCGTATGTAGTAGACCAAATGCAAAAGACAAGAATAAATACAAAGACACATGCTAGACAAGCAATAACTACTTAAATGAACAGATCCGGATAGTATCTAAGTGAAACCAAGCAGGAATCCCAATGCAAAATAACAGGTGTTTCCACAATCGCACAAAATATGCCATCAGCATTGTAACACTTCGCCTTATTATAGTGTCCAAGCATCCGCTGCCAAAAAGCAACTAACCATGTCAAGATGCAATATTCCTTATTTGACATTCAGTCAGAAACATCAGCAGTGTTGGCTTTATCTCCACAGCGCATCATCCTTTTGCCACAGAAAGGAAAAGCGGCCAATGTGAATCCAATTGAGGGAGATTTGTGTTGAAATTAACAAATAAGCCAAACCAGAAATGGGCAGCCTTTTGAAACTAGGAATAATGCATTTTCAGTGGGTTTGTAGAGCTCCTGTTATATAAGCAAATGTGACTGTGCTATGGAAGCTGCAAAATGATAGCTTATGCTATGTATGCTTACAGCACTGTAAGCTATATGCTAAGGTAAAAAGCATTAAGTAATACCTTCTTACAGATAGCTCGCAGCTTGAAAGCAGAAAAATGAAATGCAGTTTTCAGATCAGATTTACAGCAAATATCATTATCTTTCCCCATACTACTAAATAAGACAAGTCAGTATTGGTGTAGGAGAATCAATAGGATTAGCGCTAGTTCAGGTTACAAAGGGAAGGGACATTCCATTTTCCTGAAAGTGTGCCAAATGATGCAACATATTGCAACTGCTACTTGTTGTAATAAGCAGTTTAATGAACACTGGATTCTCTACATATCCCAGGAAGAGGGTATCAGGAGTAGCATCAAATTCAAGTAAGCACGTACCTTTTTGTTAAAGGACCAAATTTTATCCCACTCCATGTTCACAACAGATCTAGAGGAGCCCTGGGGAAAAGTCAGAACAAAACACATTAGTATAAATATTAGAGCTCTTCAGACTCATTTAACACAAAGCTCTTTAAAGACTACAAACCTTCTACAGTTTGCCTTCATCAAGTATTTAGAAGGACAACTTTAGCTTGCAAAATAAACACTTTGAAAAGTAAGAAACCTGCTACCCCATTTCATGAGGACCTACTCAAAGGTGTTAATATTGAAGTAGTACACATGAAAGCACCCTTAAAAGAAACCTCCCAGTGACAAATACTTTAAGTAAAGCTTCACAAAAGCTTGTCCTTACCAAGTGAGAGTCAAAGAATTGAAGTAAACACTCACCTGAGCAGCAATAAATTGTTTTAGTCCTTCAACTGTCATGCCTCTTCTTAGGACACCACGCACAGTGGGAAATCTTGGGTCATCCCTAGTAGATAAAGATGATTCATTAGTGCCATATGCTGAGTTTTACCTATTATTTATACTGATCAAACCTTCACTAATAATGCCACAAGCAGAAGGCACAGATTCAGTGTATTTTGCTTGTGTGAATTAAGACCTAAATGAGAGGACCTAATTGAAAAGACTAAGCTCTTATCCACACAAAACGTACAGTGCAGGTTCTCTTCTACTTCACCTCAGGGAGGGAAGCCAACTCTCAGTGAAGTGGCTCTTTTCCTGTATCTATTCAACCTTAAGTTTCTCAAAAACTGGCAAGGCAAAAATTAGGTTCCTTTTATTACTTCCTTTCCAATGGCACCTGAATAAAGAAGCCTGAAACAAAAGGCTTCTTTCTTGCTCAAGAAAAACCAGAAAGGGATGAGTGACATGACAACTTTATCTCTCAATGACATAAGTGATAGAATTTTATGATTTTATTCTCTCATGCAAGAAATAAAAAGGCCTTATCTGAAATATAAAACATGTGCTGGTCAGAATACAAGTCCAACCTTGCTGAGGGCCTAACAGAGAGGCTTAGGGAAGGAGAGGTCATCCTAAGACCAGCTACACCACAAATACTTCCAACACAATTGAAAAATAAAACCAACAGAAAAAGCACACTTGGCACATCTAACCAAAACAAGCAGGTGGTCTAGGAACTTGTATAAAATGGTGTTCCCATAGGCTGAGCACAGAATCACCTAGAAGCAGCTCAGGAAAAACACTACTACAAGCAGCTGTCTGACAGCATTATTCATGGATTTCTTCAGACTCCTAAACCATGAGGAGAGGACTTCAGAAGGTGTGCCCCCACAGTGGGAATGAACAAAGGAGCCTCTCTAGACTTCAAATTACTTGCAGAAGTGTAAACACAAGGCTCACCCTTTCTAGGAAAATGCTTAGGCTACTAAGCGACTGAGCACTATCTGCAGAAATGCAGTTCCCATGAAAAGAACAGAAAGAAGCTGGGGAGGGCAGTCAGGAGGGAAGTAGTAGAACAGATTTAACGAGATGGATAGGACCAGAAGTTGTTCAATTCAGGCCCCCTTCTGGCATTGCTCAGGAATCCATCTGATGACTCAAGAGTGGAAAATGTGTAGCACTCATAGCAACAGCCAGAGTTGAAAAATAAGCTACCTCATGCTTATTACAGGATACGCATATTTATGCACGCAGTTACTGCAGAATAGTAAACAGCAACAGTGTACGTGCAGAAGCCACTGTAATTATTCTATCTTCTCAAATATTGTTCAAATACTCAATTCTTGCTGCTTTGATGTCTAAGTATTGTCCAAAAGAGAGAATGCGCATCAGCCACAAATACCTTAAAGAACAAAGCTGAACTGCAACCATGTAACATACCATCCATCCACAAGCCCTTCATTGACAAACCATGTAAGCTTTCTCTTAGAGAGCACAGTGTTGTTGAGGTTTAGCCGGCTGTACTCCCATATATATGGCTTCCTTATGCCCAGTGCCTCAATGATCCAGTAGAATTGTTCATCTCTGTCATGGTATTCAGTTGTTCTCAGTGCATGCGTGACCCCTTCAATACTGTCAACAATGGGGCAGGCAAAGTCATATGTGGGATAAACCCTGAGAAGAAAAGACTTTAATTAGCAGGGTATAAGAACAAAACACTTGTCTCACATGTAAACATTTAAACAAAACTTAATTCATTTATATATTATAAATACTTATAATCTGTGATCCTGAAAACTTCTACTTCAAGACTAAACCAGCATAAACACAACAAACTAACCACAAAAAGAGCCAAAGGGCAATACATTTTAAAACAAAGCAAGCCTTCAATTTACCATAGCCTTAATATTTAAGGCTAAAAAAAGTCCTACACTGCTATTGTTCCTTTGAAACATACAAATTCCTGACTTAAGGGGTTTGGGTTTTTTCCTTAAATATCAAAAAGGATTATCAGTTCACTGAATAATGAGCAAAGCTTTCATGTTTAAAGCCAAACCTCTATCCACAGACAGAGCTTTACTATTATACACACATTAATGTTTCCAAAAAGGGAGTTGTTGGCTGGAAACAGAGGTTTCAAATAAGCACTGAACCATAGCCTTGAACAACTGGGTTACTTCAAAGCACAATGTAGTAATACTTCGTTCTGCACAAAGACAGCAGTTGCTGTGAAAATGGAAGCAGCCATTCAGGTAAGTAGATCAAGAATATATTGCAGCAACACAAGATTGTAGCAGTGTAAAATTCCCATGGTTCTGTTTAAGCTGTAAGAGCTAAAGCAAACACCTTTGCTGTCCAAAACCCATTAAAGTCTCAACTCACGTTTTGACTCAAAGCTCTTCATCAACATACAATTATTTATAGACCAAAACTGAAATAATATTTAGTGCTGACCATGATGCCCAGCTCAGCTCACAGGTTTTAAAAGTCCTTTGCAGAAGTTTCAGGAAGTCAAGGGATTCATTACATATTCTGACTGAAAAATTCTAACAGGTTACAACTATTAAAAGAAGGTTACAAAGGGAAAGAGCAAAAATCACAGCCCACACAAGGAGGGAGCAGACATACTTGTAGGTACTTCCAGTACGTGGGTGAGGCTGGTTTTTACAACGATAAAGAGTTGGATCCCTCATACATCCATTGTTACTATTCATATCTATTTTTGCTCGTAGACAACAAGTTTGTCCATATTCTGTTCCCTTTTTCATTTCTTCCCACATTTGTAGGTTCTTATTAACACCTAAGAGCAATAAAAATAAATCATTTTCTAAGGTATTATGGAGTTGACATGGAACCACATTTCATTACTGCAGTAACAAAAAGCAATGTCATCCCCTCTTTAGACATTGGAATTCATTTTCACACATTTTACATTAAGAACTGTTTTAAAAGCGGTGATGAATTCGTACACATAAGTTTACTGCAACTGTCTAAATACACCTATTACAGCCTTGCAGAACACAGCACTAAACACTTCCAAGCTCCTATAAGAACCTTAGAGATATGCAATTAGTCATCTCAACCATTTTTGTTAATAAAAATCACAGAATCATAGAATAGTTAGGGTTGGAAAGGACTTAAAAATCATCTAGTTCCAATCCCCCTGCCATGGACAGGGACTCCCCATCCCAGATCATGTCACCCAAGGCTCTTTCCAACCCGGCCTTGAACATTGCCAGGGATGGAGCATTCACAACTTCTTTGGGCAACCTCTTCCAGTGCCTCACCACCCTCACAGTAAAGAACATCTTCCTTATATCTAACCTGAATCAAGTTTTGATGACAAATTAAACAGATAAGAAGACAGAAGCTTAAAATATCGTACAGTTATTTCTGTGTTTAGATTCCACTCTTTGCTCACGTTCTGCTTTCATTTGTTCTGCAGGAGTATCATCCACATATGCCTTTCCTTCTTGAATAAGCTTCTCAGCATATTTCATTATTGTTTCAAAATGATCCGAGGTATATGTAAATTGATCTGGTTTGATGTGCAGCATTGCAACATCTTCAAGAATAACCTGCAAAGTGTGAAATTGTATACTGTAATACTCAGGAAAACTAGTTTTCTTAGACTTTTATCCTCTTCATGCTAGATATGGTGTTTTTAATGCTCTATCGTCCAGGAAGGATAAGCCACAAGAATAACATGACATGCATGAAAGAAAACAGAGGCAGGCATTTATCATTCATTCACAGGCTGTAATAATATGAGATCAGACTTTAAAATTATGAGATCAGACTTAAATAACTTTAAGAAAGAGGTAGGACAAGAAAATGAGATGAAAACTGAAACAAATTACTTGTTACAGACTAAGTAGTATTTATAGAATTAAAACAACAGCATACTGCAAGAGTTGCGTATCTACATACCGTAAAATAAACATTGAGAAAGAGAAGAAATAAGCTACCAGTAAAAGAGCTTTAAGCTTTTTAAGGTGAAGATGATGGAAATTTCTTCCAAGCATTAGACTTAAGTGCAATACTGATACTGTGAGTCTAGTACAAAAAAAAGCGTGCAAGATCTGCTTGTAATTTACCTCTGAATTAGCTATATAGTGAATGGATTTCCCTGCTCTTTTCCATACCTTTTCAAAGTCTTCTTTCTCTTTTTCTGGATTTGTGTCATCAAATCTCATAATAAGCTTGCCTTTAAAGTTAACTTGGTAGTGCTGATTCAGCAGAGCAGCTTTGGCATGACCAATATGCAGATACCTAAAAAGGAAATCAAAAATAAATATATACACCAGCGCTGCTTTAGCTAGATTTCTTTTTAGGGAGGGAAGGGGAATGAATGGAAAGCAATACCCAAGTCAAACCAGAAAACCAACCCAGGATATTTATGTACATACATTTATGAAAGTAGATTGTGTTTTTCTACCATAAATTTAGTAGCTGTTAAAAATACCTAAATCTGTATATTAAGGTGTCACTATAGATATAAAGATAGGACTACAATTACCTCCAGTTTACTTGCTAACTTAAACCAACTGTTGATGATCTTCAGTAGTAGCTACCACACAATCTGAAGCCACCACATTCAGAAGAGTGGAATTTTCTGAAATGGTGGTTACTGTGTATTTTTAACGTAAGCTAAAAGCAACCGTCAAGTTAAACTAAATATAAAACCCCAAATCCACAAATGAAAATCACTTCCAAAAAATATTTCAAATATGTGTCCCTTAACAACAGTGTTTTAAATAAAATACCAGAATTAAGACACTGAAAGCAACTAATGTAACATGAGAACAATGTGTTATACACATACATGCACATAATATATAACTCATTTTTGAGTAGTAGTTTATACTGGACTAACAGAGTAAGAGACATTAGTACAGCAGTGACAATGCTGAACAGACAGTTTAATAAAGAAATGCAAATCATGGAAATCTTACAGCTCATCAAGCAATTCTAAAAAGAAACAGAAAATTAAAAGCTTGCTAAAAATTACATTTATTAAATTTGTTCTCAGATGTCCACTCTATGGTCTTTAAGGAATCTGTGTTTTATCACTGCGTACAGTCTGGACCCTGAGCCAAAGGCCTCAATTACACATCTGTTGTGAAGCTTCCCAAAGCAAGGCTATCCCATCCCTGCATCTTTCCCTTCTCAAATCTAAGCTTCCTTGAGAAGCACTATGAGTCCTTTCACCCAATCCCTAAAGTACATATGGACAAAGCTTTAAATACTCTTTTGGCTTAAAAGTCTTGTCTGATAAGCTAATTAACATCCTCATCAAAGCACACTTTTTTGGTGGGGTTTGTTTTTTTTTTGTTTTGTTTTTTTTTTTGAAAGAAAAACATAAAAAGAACCTTCTCTAAGTATTTGTTTCTTACCCACTTGCTTCAGGAGGAAACCTTACAATGACCTTTCCCATCTCTGCACCAGGAAGTTCAACAAATTTTCCAACATCGGCTTTCTTTTCTGGTGCCTTAAAAATTAAAGAGACATAATTACAGATCACATTAGCTGTATAATCAGATATAAAGCTCTAGATAACAGCTGCTGCACCAAGGTCTCCTTTCAAACCAGATGACAGCAGGCTGCTATATCAGACCCCAAATTCATCTCTTCACAACTTTCACATTACTCTTAGTCCATCAAAACAAGATTAATTCTGGAGTTCTAAGTTACTCTGTTTTCAAATTTGATCCAGACTGAGAAGTCCCACCAAGTTTTTTAATTTATTCCACAGAAGAAAACAGCTGCTAGCCAAGTTTTTGTATCTTGGTGTTCTTAACCTGAATGCAATCAACAGGTTGGATCAACCAAAGACTGCTATCTTTGCAGGTCTATCAGGATCTCAAAATCCTCTTAAAAAGCAAACAATATAATTAAAGAGCACTGCTGATTAAGAGGTGCCATTTTACCATGATTCCATGCAAGCACTGGACTACACCACTCATCCCTTTCTAAATATGAAAGGGACAGCTTTAAACAAGAGTTTACAATAATTTAATTTACTGTACAACTGATTCCTTTAAACTTTTAATTCTCCAACTTAATAAAATAATTTGTCTTACAGTGTATTCACACAAATAAAGCTACTCCTTCAGAGAGAACACATCTTACCATTTTAACCTTTGGTGTATCAGAAGCCCACTTGGCTCCTACTGCCTGAAAAACATGCTGTGCCTCAAGAAAGCTATACCATCGTTTTGCATGGACAGGAGCTTTGTTTTGCTGTAATTGCTCTTGCCATATGCTATTACCTGTTAGAAAACAAATAATTTGCCAAGCTATTAAATTATGAATATGAAATGATTACGGAGAGCAATTTAAGACTAAGAAAATGTATTATTTCTAGAAAAATCTACTTATCCTCTCTTCTGAAAAGACATAGTCATAAGGGGACATAAGTAATGCTAAAGCAAATTAAACAAACTTCCTCCAACCCCGAACCATACTGCATTCTTTCTTGGATTCATCAAAGCATAAAGGGGAGCGGGACACATGACTGGGGAATATACATTTTTCTTTGCATCACTCACCTCCAAATTCATAACTTTTTTTCAAGACAGAAATACACGATATCCCTCTACTGTGTCTACAGTGGATGCTTTCTAAGCTTTAGCAGAAGTGAAGCATATACCAATACCACCCTTTATTTCCGAGGAGCTGTATTCCCACAGTCTAATTTTCAAGGAACACAACTTCACTAGGAAGCTTATGATGGGAAAAAAAAAATAAAAAAAAATAAAAGAAGTACACTCCCTTCAGATTTCACTCAAGAGCAGCAACTTTGAAAAAAATACCTTTTAATCTCGAATATGCCTTTTCCTTCCAGAAGGAATTTGGTTATACTGACTGGTAGATTGACACCTATCAACTTTAGACATACATCTAAGAATATAAAAACAAAAGCCATAAAAACAGATCATAAAGGTTCTTTTAACCTCTGAAGGGTATTTCACAGAGTAATATATACCTCTTTCAATAACTCAAACACCAAAGAAACTTCCTCTACTAATAATAATTATTGAAAAGTCTGTTTATGCAATTTTACTCTGTATTACAAAATAATTAAATATTTAATCAAAAATTTTGGTCCATAGCAAATTTTCACATTTAGGCACCAGGTAACAAAAAGAGAATCTTACTGATACCTTTTAGCACAGCCCACACACACAAGTCTGCAAGACTCAGAGAGTTTCCGACCAAGTATGTTCTTAGAGACAGAGAGTGGTTGAGCTCTTGGACTGCTGAAAGAAACTGTTTGGCAGCAGATAACTTTGTAGCACTGAACTCCAGCCAATGGTCAATCTAGTTTTAAGGGACAAAAGATAGTCAAAGTTACTAATGGGATGCGAAAGCTTGTTAAAAAAAATGAAGTAATAAACAATCCATTTATCAGCTGAACAGAAAATATTAACTGGAATATAAGCATTAAATATATTGGACAATAAATTATAATATATACTTAAAGAATATTTAAAATAAAATATACTGAAACACTCACCCAGTACTATACTAACTGACTAGCTTTCTTCCTTGAGGTTGTACTCAAACTGCAGAAAATACTGACTTTACTAAAGCTATTCCCATTGGTAAAAATAATCAGCAGTTCAAAAGTACTTATTTATCACACACAGTATATAATAGTCATCATTATCCTTCAACTATTTAGTTATCCATTTGTGACCTACTTGAACTCCCTGGTACTGCTACAGGATAAGTATGCCATTTTCCCCTCAGTCCCTATCTTCCCTGCCTCATCTCCTTTAAGATTTGAAGAAATCAAATCCCTCCCCCATCTCATTTCCCTCCCCCTCCCCCACCCCCCCACAAAACTGTCTTCTTCCATAAAAAATAAAAGAAATACATTTTGGCACACAAAAAACACCCACACTCATCAGGCCATTGGTTAATAATGTAGCCCTGTTTATAAACTGAATCCCTCAATCCTGTAAGAGCCCAAGTTTCTCTTCCAGTCCTCTGTCCTTATTTCATGTGCAAGTGTTCTGTAAACTGCATCAGGAATCCTTCCAATATTTGAGCTGACGTGGCAGGCACAGATGTAATTACACCACCACAGAATTCAGTTCAGTCATTAGAAGTTATGCTCCACATTTGTACTACAAATGCAGCTGTCACTGTGCTTCTCAAAGCACAAAATTATTTTTGAAGGATGCAGCAGTGAAATGTAGTGTTTTATTAGAAATATCAATCTTGAAAGAGTGTTTGCAGAGGTCTCAGCTTAACTTAAAAACAAGGGCTTTTGTCAGAGAGTTTAAATAGCTTCAAGATAGCCTACAACTTTTTAAATGCCTTGCGAGCAATATACTAGGACAACAGACTAAGACAACACTTCCCTTGAAACCAGCTATAAGGGTTGAAGAGTGGTTACTACTAGCTTCAAGTAACTGTGGAAAAGAGCAGAATCAAGTCCTTCAGTCCCTCTCCACATTTCACAGGAGATAAATTTCAATTTCTGCGCTAGCTTCAGCAACCAACTCAAAATTCAGCGCGATTATTCTGAGCTTGACTCCAGAATTCCTTCTCGTTTCATATAATACCCATAGTTCCTAAAAACTTCTTGTAATCTGTGTTAGCAAGGAATATGAAAAAGATCTCTCTCTGGCACAAAAACTGTGGTGCTTTCATGGCACCAGGAGGGAAGCATTATGGAATACAGGACTTTACACAGGGGAACACTCCATCTACGTGGCAATGTCCTAACACATTTCACTGAATGAAACTGGGGACCCGGTTTTGTCCACCATATACAGCAAAAACTAATTCAGCATTTCAAGATCATATATTGTTCCCTGGTGTTACACTGAAGTGTTACAAGGTAGCAGCTGATGAAGATGATGATGATGATAGCTGAGGAAAGGGAAGACGGAACATTGTAGATGTTCCCATTCCAACCTGAATTATCTTGTTATTAAACTGTCAGGTTCAGAGTTGTGGTTGTAGGGGCAGGATAAGGGCAACCCTTTCAAAGCTCTGATTTACAACTCTTCTTTACAAGCAGCAGTAAGCTTAAGAAAATAAAACCCTCAGCATTACACATAGTTGGAACCTCAGTCTAACAATAAAATGCAGAGCAATACACACAAGTTCCAAAACAAAAACAAAACAAAGAAATAAAAAAATTTGCTCACAAGCTAAAAGAGAGGATAAAAAGGAAAAAAAAAAAAAAAAAGAGGCACGATTCCTTCTCACCTCAGTGTGTTCCAACAGATTTGAACCATACAACCCAGCAGAACCAGCAACTCTAGCCAGGTAACGTGCTATTGAATTCACATCAGTAAATGAAACCTGCCTAAAAAAGGAAAGAGGCAAGATAAAGGTATGTTAAATTACTACCTCCAGTTCAAATTTAATTGTGCATAGTTGAAACATGTGTAAAGCAAAACAAAATAGTTTCTGGGTGAACAAACAGGTACCAGGTCACCAGAAAAAAGAAAGTATCTAGCAAAGAATGCGCCAGTCCTTGCTTTTATGCCACCAGATGGAACAATAACCTTCTAAACATAAAGTGATTTTTCAGATAAACAGAAATTAAAGAAATAAAATTCTGATTAGTCTTTCAAAGAATAAAACACTCTCTCCACATCTGACAGAATGCGTAAGTACAACCTGAGCTACATATTTTCCAGAACAAAAGGAGCTAGATCAACATTTGTTTTCTTTTCATACAAGAAGGATGACTTTGAAAAATTCCTAGAGAATCTATAGATGAACCAAGAGGTTTCCACCCAGGGTTTAAGGGCTATTATCAGGACAAAAAAAACTATTCATTTGTTACTCACTTCACTCAATTCACACTTCACAGAGACTATCCTCTGTTGAAGAAACTTGGCTGTCTGTATTTCTGCTTTTTATTCAGTCTTCTCTAGATAAAAGACTAATTTGAATTTATTTTTCCTTCTCAATAGATCTAAAAGCAGGAGGATCTCCAAAGAGTATACTGTTTTCTGTGTTCTAATCTCCCTTTTCTACCTCACATACAGCATTACAAAGACTGCATACCGATAGAAATCTAACTTCAAATTAATCTAATGGGAACATTTTCATTAAGATTTACCGAAGCAAAAGCTTTAAAAATAACCTTTAAAATAAAATTCGTAATCTCAAATTAGTGTCCAACTTTCCAGAGAATTAACTGACAGCTAATTTTTAGCTAGTTAGTGGAAAGTTTGTCACCAGATTTTAACTGCACTTCAAAATATAACCTAGAAGAATAGCAAATGAAATGTTCTCTCTTGTTCAAGTCATTAGTTCTAATGTTTTCCGGGGGGGGGGGAAGTAAAATCAAAGTCTAAAATATCCCAAATGAGTTTCAAGTCATGCCAAAATAAGACAGCTTCAGCAGAATTGATGCCATGAAATCCATTTACCAAAAGCATTAGCTGAGATAAGAGTTCAGCTGATGCTTCTCAAGTTACAGATACACTTTAAACAGACTTTAAAATAGAGAATCAATTTTTTTAATGATTGTGCAACTGAGCAAGAGAGAATTAATACAATATTAAGATTTGGAATAACTTCTTCAACATAATTCAACGCCACGGATGAGAGGACACTAACAAAAAAATTCCATCCAATGGAACCATGATTTAGATATTAACCACGTCACCAAAGTGCAGAGGAGGAGCTTTTGCTTTACATATCCGACAATTTCCATTACAGCTAAAATGCCTGTTTCTGCAACACAGTGGGAAGAAGTCATGGCAATATGAAATTATTTAATAACGTAACATTTCAAAGCCATGCTCCAAATCTGTATTATTCCAAAGTCATCCCCATATGCCA
The DNA here is from genome assembly GCA_017639245.1 of Myiopsitta monachus. Lineage (NCBI taxonomy): Eukaryota > Metazoa > Chordata > Aves > Psittaciformes > Psittacidae > Myiopsitta > Myiopsitta monachus. The sequence continues at coordinate 55,953,448 of CM029925.1, forward strand.
CAAGAGTGTACGTGTGTGTATTATCTTCTGGCATATTTATACACGTACTGCCTAAAATGTGCAAGGAAAATGAAACCAAAACTAAGACTGTTTCAGGGGAAAATCTCATGCAACTAAAAAAAATCTGATTAATTCTCATTACGTAAGTTGTGTCCCACATATGCATAGCACACCCTGAAATTATTAATGCTGTACCAGCTGAGTCCCAATAAAATCTGCCACATTTCTCTTGCTTCAATCCAAAAAAATCACAAATTCAATGACAGCACTAGACATAAAATCAGCTGTTGCAGTAAAAAAAGAATTAACTCATATTTGAGTTCAAGTCTAACATTTTAAACAAACTCATATCTGCGTTCAAGTCTAATGCCCAGATACTGTGTTTAAGAAAGCAATATCTGGACCAGTAACAAATCACAACTGAAGGCTGTGAATCATCTTCTACTTTGCTTTTTTGCAGAAATATGGACACAGTGACAAGCTCTTTCCCCTAAGGTTAGAAGACAGTAAAAAAAGCTCAGTGTTAACTTATGAGGATCAGGTCAAGAGCTCTACAACACAACAAGAAAATACCATGTTGCACTTGTAACCATTCTACAGACATTCAGGAATACCAATTTATGATGCATCAACTGAAATAGGTCATAAAATGCAAGTTTGTTTTTTCGAAAGAACAGATTACTGACAATCCTGATTAAAAGCTTACACTTATGATCACTAATTTCAAGCTTATCATAGCTTTAACAAACTTTAAGTTAGGAATGCAATGTTTATAGGTCAAAATATGTACTTTACTGGAGATACTAGACATCGGAGATTTCTACTGATAGGTCAGTGGTACTTTAGATACATCTCCTCTTACTATCCACGTATTTTGCCTCATGGAAGCTAAGATGACAATGCAGCTTCCCAAAATTAACAGTATTAGTCCTGCATTCCTGATCTATGTATGATCTTGAAACCAACCTTTGTGCCCAACTTGAAAATATTTATTTCAATGGCAGAGTATTTTTAGAAGGAGACAATGAATTTCCAAAACATTTTCCAAAATTCTTTCTACAGGATGCAGATGGATGGCATGGCATAGTGAATTAGCACTTTTCTGAGATAACACCATGCCTTCACTTAAATTCAGCAGTGAGCCCAAAATAGTGCCATAAAAACCTTTGACATTCATTGCAGCACATGTGTACAAGGTCCAAGAAATCTTGTATATACCAGTCTTGCCTAATATAAAATGGCTTAGCTTTTGATAATCCATGGCACCTCAAAAAGCCAAATACCTAAACAATAAAGTGACTGGCACAGCATAGAAGATTAGATGTAAGTGCATGCAAATAAAAATATCAAAGCTTTTTCCATAAAGATCAAGTTTGGAATATATTGTAAATGTTTTGCCTGTACTACAAAGAGACATCAGTGATGCAATGATGAATAGAACTGTATTCTTCTCTTCCTCCTACCTGTAAAGGTTACAGTCAATGATGCATCATGTGATTTCTAAAACTGCTGACCCAAAGCTGGAAGGAGAGATGCAAAGTCACTTACTCAGACACACAGAGGATGGTTTCTTTGCCTTCTTCCACAGCAATTTCAACATCATTCTTCACATGCTCCACTGTCAGCAGAGCTCCTTTAAAAATAAGAAAAGAGAAAAAGATACTGAACTTTCTTCCAGAAAAGATACCTTTCATCACAGCAACAAAACAATTACATTTCTTACTAAATAGGACCAGGTGACCGAACTGGCTCCTTCAAGCAAGATTATCCAGGAAAGAAATTAATGTTCAGTCTCATATGCAAGAGACTTCTTATTCTTGGCAATCCTTACAGCTTCGAATTGATAATGTCCAGCATTCAGTAACCTGCAGTGAGCTCAGCAAGTGTTAGCAGCAATACATTTTGCTTACTAAGGGTATTGTAAAAATCAGTGCTGTCCCCCACTATAGGTGGGAAGCGTAATCAGATCGGTTTAAATTATTGAACAGCATAGTAATGTACTCCATCCTAGCCCTGACATATGCATCAAAGGAGATCAATTACTGAATATACCAGTACTTTCTGAACAAGGACAAGACTATTTTTAACCTGATTTAATGTTTATGAAAAGATAAGCCATTCAAAATGAAGAAACTCTATCCACATAAAAGTGCAGGAAGCTTATACAGGGTTTTCAGAGTAAGTAGTTCAGCAGGAAGAGTAAAAGGTGGTCTATAGGAAATAAAAGAACTTTTTGAAGTTTTTAGGCTACACTGTCAACTGGATAGTTCTGCTAATATTCAAAGTGCCTTGATGCAAATATGCTCTGATCTCGATGATCTATAGCATGACACAGTTGTTCAAACAAAGCACTAAGCTAACTTGGCTGTATTTCTGCATTGGCTCTGGTCCAGATTCAGCCTACTGAGCATAAGTAAAGGAGCTTGTGTTCTTTCACTTTGCTCAGAAGCATGCACAAAGACAGCAAGTTTCTGCATAGGCAAATACCACTTAAATTAACCTAGCCAAAAGGACTATACCGTAGGTCTTGAAAGGCATCTAACCTGTTACAGTGCTCATAGTCTGCAGTGCACTTTACCTCCCCTAGAACAACACCCAGACTACCCAAGGCAGATGATGTAAGCTATTAATACGCTGGCCTAAATACAAAGCACTGGAGCTAGGAATTCCCTAGCTCTCACCTCTGCTCAGCTGCAGACCCTTCTTGTAGCCTTAAGCTTTTATCAACAGTAAGTCAAGGTTCGTCACCCCATCAGTTACCTGTAGAAGTCAGGATGACATCGTTTGCGCAATATGTTTGTAAGATGTGCACGTATTTTAATAACATGCATGGAAATGCTTTGACAATGAAAAGCATTATGCGTACTAAGCTATGTAATTAATACTAATAGCACTAAAAGCTACTACACTTTTCCCAGTGCTCAGCAGATGAATATTACAAAGTAGGAATGAGTAGGATGAGTATGCTTGTCTTCTCAATACAAATGTTTACTGAAGTGTTTCCTCTGTAATAGTTCTAAAACAATTATGTAATCTCCTGAATTACATCTCTAGTGCCACTCACCAGCTATCAAGAGATAAGAATCCTCCAAAGCCCCCCTAAATCTGTGTTAATCAGCCCACATTGCATCATATCTTTTCTAACAAATTGATATAAATAAGCATCAGGAGAAATATTATTTAAAACTTGTATATTATACCTTAAGTCAATAGTTACACAAGTTGTATTCAACTCTGAAATGCATTTAGGAATAAAAGCATGAAAAAGAAATCAAAAAACTGAGATGAAGAATGGGAAAAAAATATATTCTGAATAGTTAGAACGGAAAAGAGGTACGGAAGACCGATAAAAGGCTGTGCAATGGAGAAGGTTCTCAGGTTTTTAAAGGCAAAATAACACCGAGGGGCAAGAAACAAGTGAAAAAGCAAGATTTTGCAGTGAAACTTTGAACTAGATCCCCAGACAAGCCAGATTTTAGCAGCAGGTTAAAACTGACAAGGAAACATAGTTAGGCAGAGCTCACAAACAAGCCGTCTGAATTCGGGCTGCCTTGAAACCGCATCCTCAGAGTGCTAACTCACCTGAGGGGTCCACCGATGACTCAGTTTCTTTAGCCTAAGTGCAAAGCAACCCGCTGGAGCAGCCGCCGGAGGGCGGCAGGACCTGCCCTGCCCGGCGCTTGCAGGCCGGGGCCAGGCAGGCGCTGCGGAGCACGACACGCGGCCGGCGCCTCCTCAGCACCTCCAGCACCGGAGGGACCGACGGGGAAGCGTCCGTCACACCACCGGGCTGCACTCCCCCTCAGCAAGGTGGGCTCGTCCCAAAACAATAAGGCCCGTCGGCCGTCTCCCCCGCAGCCGAGGCCGCAGAGGGCACACGGCCCTGGGCTAGCCAAGCAGCAGAGGGCAGGACGAACACAGGTCCCCCTCACACCTCACCCGTCCCCACGCGCATGATGCAACACAGCAACCCCATGAGGGGACAGCATCCCGCCATACCATCACCCAGCACAGCAGGAGGAGGGGGGCGCGCCCCGCACTCACCGAGCGGAGGGTTGCTCGCGTTGACGGTGAGGCTCAGCGCCGCCATCCCGCCGACACGGCACCGGAACCACAGCAGAAGCAGAGGCTGAGGCAGGATGGGCGGCCGCGCCAGCAAAGCAAGGGCCGGCTCGGCAGGTCCCGCCCGCCGCCGTGGGGCGGGGACGCGCGGCGCCACTTCCGGTGGCGGCATGTGAGGCAAGGGGGAGTTTAATAGGTAGGCGATTGTGGTGGTAGGGTCTGCTCGGAGGAGACGGGGACCCTGGAGCTGAGTGAAAACAGTGGGGGCTGTGTGGGGGCTGCCCCATCTCTCGCCTTGTTGTCGGTCTCTGTAGGGCTGGGTGCCGGCGATTCGCTCAGGCAGAGGCTTCCCTAGAGCTCTGCAGGAGCTCACCGTAAGCCTGAGGTAGATGTGTGGCGGTGGCTGTAGGTGGCTGTCGTTTTTCTGTCGGTAACGACACAAGTACATCAAGCGGCGCACATATACCTACACATGTGGTGAGGTGGTTTAGCAGTCTGTTTAGTTAAGGCTGTTATTTGTTACCCTCCTCGTAAACGTGGATTTTGCAGTGTGCCCCAAGCTAGTCTTGGAATGAATTGCTAAAATGCTGTGTTAGCATTTTTTCTCTTCGCAGGAGGCAGACTCAGGTTCACATTGTTGCAAGGACAATGCAGTGGGGCTTTTTTCCCCCATGTCTAATTTATAGATGATATTACAGCACCTCATGTGTTACTAGAGACGTTATCAAATGCTTGATTGGTGGACTGGTGCTGTTTTGTGCAGTGGGTGTAGTGGTATAACCAGAGCATGACTGTGCCTTATCTGCTGGCTTTTCTCCCAACTTCCCTCAATGCTTGCCTGTGTTAGCAGTTTTACACTTTGTGTAAGTATGGAAAGTGGTTCTATACATAAGCATTTCTATACATCAGGTAGAGGCTGGTGTATGCTTTGTGTGTTTTACTACCACTAAGTTAACTATTAATAAGCAGAGCAATAAATTACAGCAGAATTAGAGAGGAGCTTATACTGAGGAAAATTTCAAGTATATAGTAAGTTTCAGATGAAAATAAGGACAAAGAAACAGATGAAATTGCTAACAATGGGTTCTGTAATTTGTATTTTAATGTTGTATGGAAAGGTTTATTAAGCAGGTTTTGAGTTGTCTAAGTTTTTCTATGTTTTGTGTTAATGTGCTTTACAATTTCACGTGCAGATTTTTATATGAACACTAAAGCATGCACATCCAAAAATCCTGCAGAAGGTAGGGGTGAGAATTGTGTATAATTGAGGCAGTGAAATGATGTTATTCTTCTATGTCAAATGATTAAACTTATAATGGGGCAAAATGCGAAGGCTCTAATTAAAGCAGGCTGAATTTCTGTTGCATGTTCTTACTAGTCATGAGCTTGAGGAAGGAGAAGGTGAAGCTGTAGACAAAAGTATTCAATGCATGCATTGTTTCTACATATATGCAGCTTTAATCCAGTGTCATGATAGCATTATGGACTGGCTGATGATGATAGAATGCACTAAGTGGTAATCTTGCTAACTGATCTGTAAACATTATGATAAGCTGACCTCACTAAGTAAAGAGCTTCCTTAGATCCTTTTCCATGCGTGAACATGGGGAGATGGAGAATGCTTTAGCAGGAGGTGCTTGCTGGGAATAGAGCCAGCTTTAAGCCAGTGAAGTCACATTGGTGTTATCCTACTGTGAGGAAAGGATCTAATCTAAGGACTCTAAGTAAACTGGAGTTTACTAAAATACCTTGTGTGATGAAAGGTGAAAGAAGCAACTTGTACACACTGAGGGATTTGGGTCATAAAATGTGAAGAAAACAAAGTATGTAGGGGCTCCACTGGTTCAAAATACTCGAGAGTTCTAAAGTCAGTTTGAGGAAACATCATCTGTTTTGGCCAAGGTTACCACTGTTACTTAATCATATGCAATTTACTACTTATTCTCTTTTGTGTTCATGTAGACTGAACAGTTGAATTCTGCTTTCCTAACCCCCATACCTATGGGAAAGCTGACTGAAACAGGCTCTCCAATTTGTAAGTTCATTTTAGGTGATCTTGTCATCTCGTCTCTCTCCTTCCCTAATGTGCTGACATTCCATAGGAGGAAGAAGTGGTAGTATCAAGTTCCTCAGCAATTGGGGCTGTTGGAAAGGCACCTGGACATAAAAAATTTCAAGTTCTGGCATTTAAGTTGTCCCTGTGTATACCAAAGTGACCTAGGATGCTCTCCAAGACTGAGGTGACACAGACCACAAGAGAGGCATTCCAAATCATCAGAGGTGCTGGGAACTTCTCTCCCCATTGCAGTTTCCTTAGGTTCTCCTCAACTGGGGTGTCCTGAACTCTACCGTATTAATGCTTCACTGATCCCAAATGGATCCACTGATCCAGGAACCTCTATTTGAGATGTTAAGAGGTCCAGCTGGACTGGTCCTGGCTTCTGCAAAACTGACACCCCACCTTTCCACAAACAGCAATCTCTGCCATCCCAAAACCAAATGCAGATTAGAAAATTCAAATATTCACTTCTAAGAATCAAAACTGTGAACTTTATAATAAATGGGCTAATCCATCCATCTAAATACTTAGTCCATTTGTACTTAACGTAATAAACCTTTGTTGACTACACACAACAAAAAACATTGAGCAACATCAGGAAAATGACTTAACATGATTTTGTGCCCTGACTATTAAGATGATTTTTGGATTCTACTGTTATGATGTAGTATGTTAAACACAGTAATGAAGAACAAATACTGCAAAAGGATATGGAAAACACCTATTCAAGAAATGTGACTGATTTGGTGTTTTCTGCTAAACACAGCAAAATAATCTGATCCAACATATAGATATTGATTCTGTGTGCAATTTGAAATTATTTAACACCTTAATGTAAGAATTCAGTTCAAACTCTCTAAACAATATTTCAGGCTCAGTTTTATCATCTCGCTTTCTTCTCCAAGCTCACTTTCTCAACCTGCCAGTCCAAGTGAAGATGCTTTATTGCTTCAAGGCACAAGAGATTGTTTAACGGTGTTAGGAATACGACTGGCATAATAGTCATAATTTCTCAAAGCAGCAAGGACCCCAGCAGAATTCATGTGTTTCACTTCCTTGTTATACTGAAATGAATTTCCATGGATATCAGTTATCTTGCCTGGAAAAAAAAAAAGAGAAGGAAAAAAAATAATCCAGCAAACAAGAGTTGGAGAGAATCTACTTTATTACTACAAGTGATACAACTAAAAAAACAGTCTTTGTGGTACACATGCCTGTCTTCAGATGTGAAATACCTTTGCTCTCAGTTCAAGTGCAACAGTTTTGTACTGACTGAAATCAAATAACTAATGCTTTTATTTTCTTTCAGTAACATTTACATTCCTTGTGTTTCAGGAAAAGGAAAAGATGGCCTCTCTCTTACGGATTAACTAAAATGCTTCCTGAATAGTTTTTACATTTGCCATTGACAGGAAAGAAAGAAATACCTTGAGTTCAGGTAAAAGCCAAGGTAAGCCTACATACATTCATCAAACTCTAACATAATACAGAAATACCCTAGCTGGTTTTTAACAAGTTTCTAGAAATCACTTAGCAAGACCAACACAGATCTTTATGCAAGCTAATTTAACCATGACATACCTAAATAACAAGGAGGCTAAATACAGCCCTGTGCTGCCCCAGATAAATTGTTTTTTTTGTGCCTGAGCTAACCTGTTTAAAACTATCTCACTTACCAACACTAGAGACTGCAGATAATGTCATTATAAAGCCAGTTATCATTGCTTGACAATTTAGGAGATTAAACCTCATTCATCAGCATAAACAGCAGAAAAAAGTATAATAATAATAATACTTATGCTCAAGTTCTTGTCAGTGGGACTTTTCATAACTCCTCTAACCTCTTCCTAGAAAGGTGAAGTGGCTTATGTTGGCTGGAGACCACTAATTTTACTGAACTACATAGAATCATAGAATGGTTTGGGTTGGAAAGGACCTTAAGATCATCCAATTCCAACATCCCTGCCATGGGCAGGGACACCTCACACTAGACTATGGTGCCCAAGGCCCTGCCCACTGCTGGGGATAGAGCATTTACCACTTCTCTGGGCGGCCTGATCCAGTGCCTCACCAACCTCGCAGTAAAGAACTTCTTCCTTGCATCTAACCTAAATCTCCGCTATTTAATTTTAAACCCATTACCCCTTGTTGTTTCGCTACAGTCCCTGATGAATGACTCAATTTTGGACTTCGTGCATCAAAGGAACAACTGCATTATTTGGCCTATTTTTGTTGTTTTAAAGAATTCTCTGTCCATATATTTTATAATATGTTACTAATACTAAACTACTACATCCACTTAGGACAGTGTGATTTTACTGTGAAATAGTAGCCAACAGAAAAAATGCCATTTTTTTTGGCCTATCCCTTTGGAGCGACTGTTGATTTCAGAGGGCGCTTTTTTTTTTTTTTTTTTTAATTTCCCTATGAAAAGTGTAAGTAACTTTAAATTACATTTCACTTATCTTGGAATTTTGAATGATATTAACTTACCTCCCACAGCATGTAGAATAGCTTCCGGTGCACATGTATCCCATTTCTTGCACCCAGGACTGGCAAATACATAAGCAGATGCCTTGCCTTCTATAAGCTGAATGACCTGTTAGGAACAGAGAGTGGCAATCATTGCAAAGGATCTACACATTCAGAAATGGGTAAAACTAATACCAGCAAACAGGGATTAGATCAGATTAGATCAGTACTTACTCTCAGAAAAGGAACACCAGCCATTTCCTTTCCAATATTACATGAAATTAGATAAAGGTTTAGAAAGCTATAGTGTATTACCATTCTGAGTGATCTACTTTGAATTGTTATGAATACAGTCTATTGGATGAAAATCTGATCTTAGTTTCAGAAATAAGAATTCCCAACTTGTGCAAGTAAATACTAAATAAATAAAAGTGGAAATTAACTCCATGTTGTCTTGGTGCCAATTTGTGCCTTGCACAAGTTGGAGAAAAAAGATTGGAGAATCTGTTTTTGACAGCCATGACAAAAAAGAAGCAGCTTTAAAAACTGTAGCAAATGGGTATTTCCTGCATGCAGAGAAGTTCTGCAAAGGAAATATCTCTGAGTGCTTTTATGTTTATCCTTTCATATAAGCTGCTAGATAGTTGAAACCAAAACTGCATTAACATGAATGAGAGGAAATGTCTAATAGCTGTGATTAAACTGAATTCCCATTTAGTGTTAATTACAACTTTTTATTTTCTCCCCTAGAAACAAAATACAGGGCAAGATGGACCTGAGCTATGACCAGCACGGCCCCTGTTATCAGTATACCTGTACCAAATTCTCTCTACCCCACAGCACATTGAATGCTAGGAAGAGAAGTTGTGCTGGGAAAGGAGGAGGAAGTCTCCTGTACATTTATCAAGTAAGTGATTTCTTTAAAAATTCTTTTTTTTCCAAAGGTACCACCTCCCAGTAATAAGAAAAGATTTACAGTTTTCATACCTTGTTTCCTGCTCCTCCAACTCTGATGACACTGTCTGGATTCAAAGCACTGATGCATTCATTTACCAGGGCACTGCTGTGAGAACGGGTGGTAACAATGATATGTTTCCCAGCAGGTGCTTCTGTGAGCTGAAATCCAAAAGCACCTATGCCTAGGACTCCCCAGATTGTCCGTCCCAGCATAGCATCAGGTCCTGCCTACAAAAAATGTACACAGATCCAGGTGATGGTTAATCACAGTGATCAGTATTTAAAGCACAAATGGAAGGAGTACTTAGAGATGTCTTTGCATATCAGGGAGTATAATACTAATACTAGGTTATACATTTAAACTACTCTAGAGCTCAGAGTGAATTGCCTCTAAGGCAAGGACATTGTTTACCCTTTTCTTATCTGTGACATTGTGGTGCATTACATTCTGCCTCCAATGACTGATGTTAATATTTGTATATTTCTGTACTTCAGGCACAATCTGTAACTGAAAATATCATGTCATTTTAAATGTTTTGTCATATATATTACACAGAATATATGAATCAGCTGATGATATGCATTACATCAACTCGAGCTTTTTCTTTAAATTCTAGTGAGTTTAGCAATCAGGCTGTGCCATGTGCTTTTTTCCCCATCACACATAATACTGATATAATCTCAAAACATGTTTAAATGCTTGTAGGTTGGCAATCCTGGACATATTCCTGAAACCTAGTGTGATATGCTCTAACCCAGCTGTCAGTGACAGGTACACTTGGTTTACTACTAGGTTTACTACAGGGCTGCAGATTTATGGCAGTCAGCACATATTACAAACGCACATACTGCATGGATTTACTAGAGAATTTATAGCAAAGACTGCAAAACCACTGATCTGTACTTATTTTCCAGCATGTACTCTGTATTTACTCCAGTAATATGTACAGCATATATTCAATATATAGTATATTACACAAGCCTCAGGATTCAGTATGGCTGTTAGTAGATTCCTGAGATTCAGTTCCTGGAAACCAACATTCAAAATTTTATATATTTAATAAAAAAACCCACCACCTTATAATGCAGCATTAAGTCCACTATGTGCTGCTTTTCAGTTGAAAGTGTGCTAATTAGAAAAGGCTTAGAAGAGACAGTCAGAAACCATCTAATGCTTTTAAACAAATCAATGCATTTAATACCTCATAGTTGTAATATGGCTGGTTAATAACTCCTGCTATTGCTTTGCCTCCATAAGCAATTCCAATAAGAACTGTTACGTGGTCAAGGAGACCTGTACAGAAATCACAAGAATGTAGTTATGCTTCAAAAAGAAAGTATATATATTTAAAAAGAGCCCTTTCAATAGATGTCCACATCGATATGCAGAGTGGTATCCTAAAAATGCAAATACTAATCAGGATTTTCAGGTGTAATAGGTTGTTTGATACATTTTTTTTTAGTCATTTACCCTTGAGGTTTGCAAAAAAAAAAAAATGCCCCAGATAGAATTCTTTTAATAGAACTATGTTATAATTAACACAAAATGAGGAAGAAATTGAAAGATACAGCTAAATGGAAGCATATGATAATATTATTCTTTAATTGTGGTGTGATTTCTTTAATGGTATTCCAAACTAACAATTTGTTGACAATTGTACATCTCTCTTCCTGAAGAGGGGAAAAAAAATCTGCCTAAAAGATTTCACATTAATCAACTAAAAGATGCAGCAAGAAGTTTCCGCATATTATTTCTGGAGGTTTTATTTTGTTTTCTTCATTTTAGGGTCTATTTCTAAGGACATGAATTAGGCTTTGCTGAAAACAGTTTCAGAAGAATTTTGATTTGAAGGAGATGTTTTATTTTGAAAGGGCCACAAATACACCTCTGGTATTTGAGTTGTTTGAAGAGGAGGATGTAAACATAATTGAGCACATTCCTGTGTGATTTAGCCCCTCAATTGAAAGCATATGTGAAATTGTAAGTTTGACTTAAAGCTTAAGGAAATCTGCCAGCAATCAAAGGCAGCCCTTTGCTCCCTGAAATGATAAAAACTGGTGGGCATTCAGTACTCCGATCAGGAACATTCAATACCGAATAGAATGATGAAAAAGTCCATAGAACTAAAAGTAAAGAAACAGCATCAGCCTTATGAAACTATCTTGTATGTAACTTCATATAACTATCTACATGTGCATGCTACTTTATTACATTCCTTTTTTGGTTTAAATAGACAGAATTAAAGGAGAGGCCAACCTTCAGTGTACTCCTTGGTTCCGTCCAAGGGATCAACCCATATTACAAGCTTTAAAAATACAAAAAATAAGGAAATTAACAAATACAAATGATGAGAGTTATCATGCAAAGTATATATTTTACTTTAGTGCTTTCATTTCCTTACAGGAGTAAATACAGAAAAAGTTGTTACACAAAAAAGCTTAAAAACTGACTAGATCTTCTCAGCAAATATCTTTATAGAGGTATGAAGGCTAAAACTTGACATGGAAATGACATTATTATGTCTGAAGTAGATAAATTAATTTGATTCACAAGTTGCAGGAAGCAAATGTCCATTTCCCACTATTGCACCTAAGGAATATGCAGCATTTCCAGCTCTGGAGGTGTGATTCTTATAATGACATTTCAGTTTTCCAACCAAAAAGAAAAGCTTGCAACACTGGAATAACCTTTCTTCTTAATACATTCTTAGCTAAAATCAGTAAGTAATAGAACATAGTGTAAAATATGAAGACATGTATAGTGTTACCACATTACCTCTTCCTCTTTAATTCCTGTGTACTGAGCAGGACAAGTTGTCTTCAGGATTTCTTCACAGTGACCATCTTCAATTAGTTCCTCAGTTACCTCATCACTGGGCAGCTCCTAACAAAAGTATTCTTATAATTATTGGAAAAAGATGTTAGGCTTACCTCAGTTTGCCTTAGGACTGTGAATTTACTTGTGGCTTGCTTGACAAAGCTAATGCAATGGAAAGGTGAAATGGAATGCTAATATTTTTAATAGGTTATTTCTTAACACCAGCCAAACAGATTCCACTGCAAGTTACTAAACTGTTAGTATGAAATAAACTAGGTACTTACTTCTTCTCCTATGATTGTCACCTTGGGAAACTTCTGTGCCAGCGAAGCACAAATGCTCATTTGTACAAGTCGGTCAGCTTTGGTCTGCAAGTCATTGGCTCCAGTCTGTAAAAAGGATGGATGGGAGTTTGTATGTTTCAAAGCAGCAACAACAACAACAACCAAAACCAGCAGTACAATGGCCCATATGTCATGTTAAATATCTACCTTATAATGAAAAAGAAGTCTAACTAGATAAATCATCAACCTAGTAAATGATCCCGAGAGAGGCAGGCTAAAAACTGAAACAGTTTCCCTGTACACCCCAAAGCTAAAAAAGACTGCTGTGATATCAGAACAATATTTACATGCTGTGTTCTTCTCATGCAGTGGGACAGTTGTACTGATATGTATTTGTGCAAATACTGCACTATGTACAGAGTAAATTAATATAGGTATGATCACAGATAAGAGGGAATAGCAAAACCAACATGCTATCCAAAGCTTGTGTTTTGTTAAGAAAATCAGGACATAACTGAAGGGTTTCTTTTAAGTGTTTGAACATTCTTTAGAAATACCTGTCAAAAGACACTTTGCCAGTGCTCTTTTAATCCTTTAATAAGGAATATTTCTTGTATTGAAGAGGTGAGGACTGTATTTCCTTCGTTATTTGCTGATCTTCAAAAATACCACTTTGACCTGTACCTAAATTAGCATTAGTAAGAGAAATTATATTAGAACAAAGTAAAAGTTATACCTTCTCCACTATGCCCAGATCTCCTGCAGCCATTACATTTCTAACAATTGTTGCAGCTTTTTCTGCAGCAGAATATGCAGAGGCGACCACACGCATGAGCAGTGCTGGAGAAGCCATGCTGAAAGCTGAAAGGAACAAAAAGCAAACTTAGAATTGTAGAATAGTTTGGGTTGGAAAGGACCTTAAGATCATCCAGTTCCAATCCCCTGCCATGGGCAGGGACGCCTCACACTAGACAAGGCTCTGTCCAGCCTGGCCTTGAACACTGCCAGGGATGGAGCCTTTACCACTTTTTGTATGTTTCTCTCTTCAAGAGAAGACAAGAAGGAAAATATTTTAGTTAACATTCCAAACAGATAGAGTTAAAGCTGAGTAGGAGGGGGTATGTGGGTTACTTCCAGGGAGTAGTAATGAAGTGAGCTTTAACTTCTTGAAAAATACATTAAATATGTATAAAGCTACTTCAGATGTTTTCAAATACCTGTGCTCTGTCTGATAATCTAGTTCTCCTCACTAAAATAAAATCTGACATTAAACAAGAAAAGCAACAAAAACTCATAAATGTTAGAAAAAGTGTAGCCTACTACTAGTCCATTGGTTGAAATGTAAACCAGGTTTTTGTAGATGGCCTAATTGTGGGCACAAATTAAGCTAATGATACACAGATACTGCAGACTTGTATGTGGAAGTCTGTTCATCTAAAGTTTACAATCCTTTCTGTGTTTAACTTCTCTTGTTTTTTCTAAGGAAATCTATTGCATCTTCTTCTGTTCTAGTGTCCTCAACATAAAAAGGACATGGAACTGTTGGAACAAGTCCAGAGGAGGCCATGAGGATGCTCGGGGCTGGAGCACCTCCCGTATGAGTACAGGCTGAGAAAGTTGGGGCTGTTCAGCCTGGAGAAGAGAAGACTGCGTGGAGACCTCAGAGCAGCCTTCCAGTATCTGAAGGGGGCCTATAAGGATGCTGGGGAGGGACTCTTCAGGAGGGACTGTAGTGATAGGACAAAGGGTAATGGGTTAAAACTTACACAGGGGAAGTTTAGATTGGATATAAGGAGGAAGTTCTTTATTGTAAGGGTGGTGAGGCACTGGAATGGGTTGCCCAGGGGAGTTGTGAATGTTCCATCCCTGGTGGTGTTCAAGGCCAGGTTGGACAGAGCCTTGGGTGGCATGGTTTAGTGGGAGGTGTCCCTGCCCACGGCAGGGGGGTTAGAATCTGATGATCTTAAGGTCCTTTCCAACCCTAACTATTCTATGATTCTTCCCCTCAACACTGCATGTCCTGTAATTCTTCCTACTGTAATCCTCTTTATCTGTTCCCCAGCACACATCAGTGCAATTCACTGTGCTTTCAGTTCCCAAATAGAACAACTATCACTTGGGAAATTCTGACAATCATCCATTCCTCCCAGCTTTTCTCTACCTCAGGAAAAAGAACTATGGATCACCAGGCTGTAGTCTTTCAAATTCAGAGCTAATTTCTTTTTATGTTTTCCTGTCAGTTCTTTCTGTCTGTGTAGATTACATGCTTTTTGGGTTGGGCTTACAGGTGCAATATATTTCCAATTTAATTCTTGAGCACAGAGCTAGAAAAATACAGAGGGACTCATTAATCACCACATAGAAGACTGTATTAGGCTTTCCTCACAACCAATATTTGCAGCAATTGCAGCAAGTATTGCATAAGTTGCACTAGTAGGTCATTAGACAATATCCTTCCTTTCTTGCTTGAGAAATCTCAAGTATATTGTACTCAGTAAAGTATAATATAGCGAGGTGATAAGGCTAGCTACTGTAGATGATAGTGATAGGACCTCAAGTTCATGTCTTTACAGTTTACAGCAAACAGCCATGTTAGAGGTATCAAAATCGCTAATATAGCTGATTTAGGAACTTTTCCAGCACTTTACAAACACTGTATGGGTATCTGTAAAGCTGGAAGATCTTTGAAGCTTAAAGAGTCATTGTGTAAGTACATTCAAAAAGCACAGCTGCTACTGGTTTTTATTACCTACTGCTCATGGATGGGAGCAAAGTGCTCTGGAGTCCAGCAATGTAGCTAGGGTCCATACCCAAAACACTCTTGGTCTATCTTCGACTAGTAACAATGGTTACAGAGATTTCTGAAATGCTACCTGTGGCAAAAAGCAGCTCTCAAACAATCAGAAGGCGTAGAGCAAATATGTGTCATAACACACAGGAAGACAGATACTATTTTAAGTATATACTATCATGTGGAACAAGTTAAAGGGAAGGAAAGTTGAGTGTAGTTCATTCCACACTGAACATATATGGAATATTAGAACTTCTGAGAGAGAGTAAAAATTTAGCATGTTAGATGGGAAGTTTGGGTTAAAGAATTGAGCTCAGAAGAGGATAATTAAGATTTTGATGCTCAGCTTCTCATTCTTCATTTGACCTTTTATTGTGCGTTTCATCCTGCTTTGTAAAATAAGGTTTAAACTTTATTATTTTAAAGGCTGGATTTATGTAATGTTTTCATAAGTTGAAAAAACCCT
Organism: Myiopsitta monachus; assembly: GCA_017639245.1. Taxonomy (NCBI): domain Eukaryota; kingdom Metazoa; phylum Chordata; class Aves; order Psittaciformes; family Psittacidae; genus Myiopsitta; species Myiopsitta monachus. The sequence goes on from CM029925.1 coordinate 55,969,357, forward strand.
CAGAAAACAGTACAGAAATATTGTCTTATATTCTTGAAGCTCGACCCAAGATGTTTCTTGGGCACATTTTTCTTTGACATTCTTAAGGCAGACAAATATACTTTCTTTCTGTAGTGAACCTATACCTGAAATCTTTAAGCAAACCTTAATGTTGAAATATCTTATGAAAAATAAGATTTGTTATGAGAAACTAAAATGGGAGGTTCAGCAGCCCCTCCTCCCCAGTACATAGTAATTAACCAATGAAGTGCAAAGTATGTTATTGCTGCAAAAGACAACTTCAATTTTTACAGGGCTGTACCTCCTATATGGCACACTTTCTGGTGTGTTGGACCTTCTTGGTTAGGTAAGTATGCACTAGTTGCCCATAAGTTTCTCATCTGTAACTTTTTTATCTCAAATTAAGTAGCCTATTTATAAGTTTATGGCTCTTTCTGATGAGGGCAATGTCTAATGTTTACTTCCACAAGCTGGTGCTGGGCCTGGAGCCTGATGAGGAACAGCTGAGGGAACTGGGGGGGTTTAGCCTGGAGAAGAGAAAGCTCAGGGGAGGCCTTATTGTTCTCTGCAACTGCCTGAAAGAAGGATGGAGCTAGGAGGTGACTGCTGTCTTCTCCCAAGTAACATGTGACAGGGCTCAAGCTGTGCCAGGGGAGGTTTAGACTGAGTAACAGGAAAAATTTCTTCCCCAGAAAGGTGCTCAGGCATTGGAACAGGCTGCCCAGGGCAGTGGCAGAATCACCATCTCTGAAAGTGCTCAAAAACAGTGTAGATGGTTAAACACCCTTAGTGACATGGTTTAGTGGTGGCCTTGTCAGTGCAGGGATAGTAGTTGCACTTGATGAGCTTCAAGGTCTTATACCTGATTCTATGAATACATCCAAGAATATATGGCTTCCTGTGGACAAACAAGTTTGACTTTTATAAAGCTGTACAGTTTACAAGGATTGCACAGCAGCTATCCTTCAAATCAAATTTGTGTATTATTTCAAAACCAAAACAGTGTTCTGCAAACGGCTATAGTTTCCTCTAACGAAAGGAGGAGGTGGATGTCTCAGAGCAGTGGACATCATGCAGGGCTTGCTTTTGTGTGAGCGTGCTGAGCCTGGACTTCTTTCATCGAACTCTTCAAAGCCCAGGTGATGAGAGCTCTCTATTCCTTTACCATACACGTTGGCTCACGTTTAGAAAAAGATAAACTTTTCATTCTGTGTCAAGTGAGGAAATGATATTTACCCAGAAGCTGGCTAGGGCTCAGAGTAGGATGCTACTTCTAGGGGGAAAGGGGTGTGCTACCTCATTTCACCCCAGTGCTTTGAGGCCTTTTGAGTTTGTATTGAAAATAATAATTATTTTTTTAAATCCTGTTCCTGATTCCCTTGGGATTAGGGCTCCCGGCAGTAACCCGCGGCAGGGCTGCACACACCAGCCATGCTACCGAGCCGAGCTCTCAATGCATTTAGCACGACGCTGCACAAGCGGCAGCCGCAGCAAACTCACCGTCCCGGCCGTGCTGCCCGCGGTCTCGGCGGCGTTCCCGGCACCCTTCGTTCACCAGCAGCGTGCGGCAGCCCAGAGCCCGCCGGGAGCCCTTCGTATGAGTCCTTTGTCCCCAGGGAACAGGAGTCCAGGCCGACCCGCCGCAGCAGCCGGGACCTCTCACAGGCGCCGCCTGCTTCGGGCAGAGCTCGCTCCGATCGCTTCAGGCAGGCGCCTTTACAAAATAAGGCCGAAGCACCTCAGCTCCTCCCGGCTCCACAGACGGCTGCCGCACCCTCCCGTTCCCTCCCCCGTCCTCCGAGGCTTGGAGGAAAACGCGTTGCTCCGTGGCATGTCCTTCACCGCGGCCCGTCGTCGTCACCTCGTTCCGTAGCGCGGGCGGAAGCGCTCCCCCGCGCGCGTCGTAGGAGCTGCCGAGGATGTTCCGGGCCTGGCGGACGCCGCCGTTGGCCCGGGCCCAGGCCCAAGCGCGAATCGCCTGGGGATGGGCGCGCCCCGCCGCCTCCGAGAGCCGGCAGCCCGCGGCGGAGCAGGACTCCCCGTACCGGGACACCGTGCTGCTGCCGCGCAGCCGCTTCGCCGCGCAGCTGCCCGGGCGGCTGCAGCCGGAGACAGAGCTGGAAACGCAGAAGGTAGCGGCGGTCCGCGGCTGGGTCCCCGGGGGGAGGCGTGCCCCGGGAGCGGCTCCTGGAGGGGAGCGGGGAGGCTCGGCCCTGGGGAGGAGGGTGGGTGGCGGGCTGAGGTCACTGTACGGGCCCGGCTTTGCTGCTTTTAAGTTGTAGGTGTGGGCTGCCGCGGGTGAGGGCCAGGCCGTCTGCAGTCGGCTGTCAGAGTAAGTTGAAGGGCTTTAGTTGTTAGTGTACAAGCGCAAGTGCTGGCTGGACGGAGACTGGATTGAGAGCAGAAAGGCTTGGGGCGTTGGTCGATGAGAGCTCAACATGAGCCAGAAGTGTGTTCTTGTAGCCCAGAAATTAACCGTGTGCTGGGCTGCATCACCAGCACCGTGAGCAGCAGGTCGAGGGTGGGGATTCTGCCCCTCCACTATGTTCTGGGGTGATCCCCCCTGCAGTCCTGCTCAAACTCTGGGGCAACAGTACAAGAGGGAGGTGGAGCTGTTGAAGCGAGTCCAGGGAAAGACAACAAAAATTATCAGAGGGCCTGAAAAGGAGCACCTCTTCTATGAATACAGGTTATAAGAGTTGGAATTGTTAAGCCTGGAGAAAAGGCTCTGAGGAGACCTTAGAGCAGCTTCCAGTGCCTAAAGGAGGCCAACAAGAAATCTAGAGAGGGACTTTTTACAAGGGCCTGTAATGGCATGGATAAGGGGGAATGGTTTTAACCTGACAGAGGGTAGATTTGAAGTAGACATTGAGCAGAAGTTCTTCCCTGTGAGAGTGTTGAGGCGCTGGCACAGGTTGCCCATAGAAGCTGTGGCTGCCCCATCCCCAGCAGCTTTCAAGGCCAGGATGGAGAGGCCTTGGAGCAACCTGGTCTAGCACAAGGTGTCCCTGCTCATCATAGATGGTTGGAACGAGATGAGCCTTAAGGTCCATGCCAACCCAGTCCAGTCTATAATGTACAGGGGGGTATGCTCTGGTTTGTTACAGTTTTGTTTGGAGGAAGAGTAATGACCCTCTTGGTTGTGGAGAGCCAGAATAATAATGTTAGGCTTAGTGTTATGCCTGTCTTGAGCTTTTTAATACTTTTAAGCTAATAACATCTTCTGCTACTGAGTTAGAAAAGTGAACTGTCCATGTTTGTTTGTTTGCTTTTATTACATGTTTTACCATCTAGCTAAAATTCAGGAAGTGATGACTTAGGTGTTTTCTTGTTGTCTCTACAGAAATGTGGTTTTTCAGAACTGTATTCATGGCAAAAGCAAAGGAAAACGAAGCAGGAATTCTGTCTGCATGATGGACCACCTTATGCCAATGGAGACCCTCATGTTGGCCATGCGTTAAATAAAGTAACTATTTATTTGTTTACACTGTACTGCTTTGAAGTGGTAAACATGTCTTATAATGTGCTGTGTGTTCTCCGTTCCTACTTAAATCAGTAACACTTTGAAGTCTTGGGTATTCTTGTAGGTGGAGCTTTTCAAGAGCAAATGATGTGGTTATGTAGATGCCATATGATGCCATGGTGATACAGATACCATAACAGAACATGTACCTATATTCTAAGTGTTCATTTATGAGGCTGAATATTTCAGTCAAAAGAAGACATCTCTTTAGAAAAAGACCAGCCTATAATTCATTCCTAAGCAGTATTAAATGCACAGTTTGTGTGTTGAATGTATAGCACATAGACACATGGGTGAATGTATATTTCTATATGTATATATGTAATAATGTTACTGTAATGCATGGTTGAGCTGTGTCTTGCTGTTCTTTGTTCCTCTGAGTACTTTGTAGATTTGTTCCACTGAATTTATTTTATCTTAGTATCCTCAGCAGAACCACAATAACTAAGTGTTGATGGCTTATTTTAAATACGGATTTCAGCTTTGAAATGTTACTCCTAGATATGTTTGGATACGTTTAAATTCAGTCCTGAGAGTATCAGTATTGCATACACTGCAAAGTGGGAAAGACTTCAAATGTGACCCGCAGCTTATAGTACTAGTGCCAAAACTTGAACTGCAGTAATGTGCACTAGGTCGACCCTGCAAATGCAGCTCAATGTTTTAAAAATGAGGGCAAGTAGGATTTGTTCAATTCAAGTCTTGCAGGTTTTTAATCTGCATCTTTCATCAATACTGAATGTAAATTCCCTTCATCAGGGGTCCTCTGAGGTTCTGCCAAAATACAAAATGATGGGCAAGAAAAATCACAAATGCACGGTCTTAAATGTAAATTTATACTGCACCGTTGTAGTTTAACCACAGCTGGCAACTCGGCACCACACTGCCAGTGGGATGGGGAAGAGAATTGGAAAAAAGGTTAAAACTCATGGGTTGAAATAAGAACAGATTAATAATTAAAATATGGTGTAATATAATACTAATAATGAAAGGAGAAATAACAGAGAGAGAGGAAAAAAACAACAAATAAGTGGTGCACAATACAACTGTTCAACACCCAGTCTGACACGAGCAGTGATCAGTGTCTCCTGGCCAACTCCTTACAGTTTATATAGTGGCCATGCCGTGCTATGGTATGGAGTACCCTTTTGGCTAGTTTGGGTCAGGTGTCCTGTCTCTGCTTCCTCCTGGCTTCTTGTGCCCCTCCTCACTGACAGAGCATGAGAGACTGAAAATTCCTTGATTGGGGTAAGCACTACTGAGCAACAGCTAAAACATCGGTGTGTTATCAGCGTTGTTCTCAGACTAAAGCCAAAACACATCACTGCACCAGCTACTAGGAAGAAAATTAACTCTATCCCGGCTGAAACCAGGACATGCAGCCTTTTGTATTTTTGGTTTGTTTTTTTTTTTAGCAGGAGGATAGTGTAGCTATTCCACGTGGGGGAGCTAAAGAGGTAACAGACTCTTGTGTCCTTTCAGATTTTGAAAGACATTACTAATCGTTTCTATGTGATGAGAGGTTATAAAGTACATTATGTGCCAGGATGGGATTGCCATGGATTACCAATTGAGTTGAAGGCGTTGTCAGAAGTCAAAGGATCTGAAAATCTTTCACCGATGGAAATTCGACAGAAAGGTAAACTAGTCTTTGTCATATCTTTATAGAAGAAGTTGGCTTAAGTATTTCTACATCCTACTCATACTTTGTAGTTTATGCTTTATATATAGCTTTTATACTTTACTGGAGGCTTTTCTGTAAGCTATCGGTGACATTTTCCATGACTACTATGCATTTGCAAAGCAGACTGAGTGCAGTGTAATCTTATGAAACGAGATAATTGAACATAGGCTTAATTCACTGCTGTACTCAATGTGCATATTGTTGACCATCAGTTTAAAAAAACCCAAAAGGAAGGCAGAGGTTTTGGATTTCTGCTTTGCCTAACTGTGTAGTGACATGAAACTGTTATTTATCAGATTAAGATCCTTTTGGTTTTTAAAGACTGAATTTGATTAAGAGCTAAAAAGATGCATTTAAAAATCAGGCTTCATCAGGATAGGTTGGCTCAGTACTTTAAGTAGGAATATATTTGTTTACTGTGCTTGTAACAATATTACAGAACTATAAGAGTGATCCTTTCAGAGGAGGTTAGACTGCATTATATGGAAACTGTTTTGAAGAAATAATTTTAAATACCATGTGTACTGAGACATCAACACTCAGCTGCAAAGCTATTTGTAATGAGCAATTTAAACTCCTTTAGCTTGTGGCAATGAAGTCGGCTTAACTTATTTTCAGGTGCATGTTGTTCTGAAATGTTTGGCTCAGCATCAACAGAAGTGGTTAATTTTCACTCTTATTTTACATTATTTGAGAAGGCATTTTGAGAAATTGTTCTTACTAACTAAATATACCTATTCCCCCCCCTTAAAAACAGTAAAGTTTTAATTCTAGAAACATTTGGTTTATGTTCCCATATAAACCAAAAAGTGCCACTTCTGGATCTTTTTGCTGTTTGCAGTTTATGTAACTACTTCTCTGAAATGCATATTTTTTTGAGCTATAATAATCTATGTAATACATATCAGTAGTTAGTGCATGGTTTAAATATTTTCAGCTGAGGCTTTTCTATAAAAGGTCAATAGCATAATTAAGTGGTATTACATTGGTAAATGTACCAATTGTACAAAAATGTACCAAATGTACCCACTTACCTTGGTGGGGTAAACCATGTGCTTAATGGAACTATTCCTTTCAGCCAGGGAATTTGCAGAGAGAGCAATTGAGAAACAGAAATCTGCCTTTGTTCGTTGGGGTATAATGGCAGATTGGGCTAACTGCTACCGTACATTCGATCCAAAGTATGAAGCAAACCAGCTGAGAATCTTCTATAAAATGTATGATAAGGTATGTTGAGCTTTTGTTGGAGTCTGGTTTGATTTATCATGAGTTTTGATTATCCTGACTTCATTTCTTCTCCCTTTCCTCTCCAGGGGTTCATTTATCAGGACTACAAACCTGTGTTCTGGTCTCCTTCAACAAAGTAAGCATTGACTTACTATTTTGTCTTCAAAATTTTAGCAAAGATATTGTCGTGTTTTAAGCCCCCCACCCATGCAGTTTTACTCACTCGCTCTCCCTCTTTCTTCCCCCAGTCCCAGGGGGATGGGGAGGAGAATCAAAAGAATTCAACTCGCACAGGTTGAGATAAGAACAGTTTAGTAACTAAGGTATAACACAAATCACTGCTGCTACCACCAGTAATAATACAAGAGAAATACAAAGGAAAAGAGTACAACTGCTCACCAAGCCCGACCCAGCCAGTGCACCCCCCAGCAGCGAACCCCCCAGTACCAAAAACCTGACCATGCTGTGCACCCCCAGACCACCACCACCACACTCTTCCGGGTCTCTGCTCTCCGGTTTCACATCCTGGGCATGACGTGCTGTAGTATGGAATAACCCCTTTGGTCAGTTTGGGTCAGGTGTCCTGTCTCTGCCTCCTCCCGGCTTCCCCTCCTCCCTGGCATAGCATGAGGCTCAGAAAGTCCTTGATCAAACCAAAACATTGCCAAGCAGTAACTATAAACACTGGTGTTATCAGCGCTGCTCCCAGGCCCAAAATCGAAAACACAGTGCTGCACCAGCTACCAAGAGGGAGAAAAATGACTGCTGCTGCTGAACCCATGACAGATATCAATAGCTTTTCATGTTTAAATGTGTTAACTGATGTTTGATCTTTACCCAGAACAGCCTTGGCCGAAGCAGAGCTGGAATACAATGAGCAGCACATCAGTCGTTCTGTGTATATGAAATTTCCCCTGTTAAAGCCACCACCTAAACTGGCTTCTGTGCTAGGTATGAGTCTGTATAGTTTTTAAGACTGATAGCTTTTGGTTTTGTTATAATTTTAAGTAAAGTACTTCTAATTTACATCTGTAGATGGATCATCCCCTGCTAGTGTGCTAATCTGGACCACACAACCCTGGACTGTGCCAGCCAATCAAGCAGTTTGTTACATGCCAGATTCAGCGTATGTGTCTTTAACTTGGTTCAGTGATCTGTGTCAGTCCTTATCAGTATCAGTGAAGTCAAAACGTTCTGGACTACATTACCTTTTATTTAAGGCATCCTTTTGGTGTGGTTGTTTGTTGTTTTGTGGGTTTTTTTGTGACATAACTACAAACTTTGTTCTGTATTACTCTTAATATATTAATTTCACCTTTATTTTTTCTTTTAAGTTAACTCTTCTTCCTGATGTTAACATTATCTTGAATTTCTTTTGAGATTTATGGGTGAATTTGATGTGTAGATCTCAAAATGTTTTGCTGTCCTTTAGAGAAATGGAGTGGTTAGACAACTTTGTAGCTTTATGGTGTTCATAATTATTGAGTATTACAAATGTGTATTTACATTGTAGATACTCAATTGTGAAGTGTGCAACCACTGGTGAATACTTCATTTTAGCTGCAGATAGAGTTGAATCTACAGCTGCTGTTTTGGACACTCAGTTTGAGGTTGTGTCAACATGTAAAGGTAGGTTTTAATATTTTTAATCTTAAGTTGCTTAGAAGTCTGTATGCGGGTGTCTGAAAACTGCTTCAGTTTTGATATATTACTAAGTTTTTTTATATCTTGAGAATGTGCTTCATTTAAATAATACAAAGAGGAGCAGCAGTCTGTCAGATTCACTGTTGGCATATTGTAGCTCAAATTTTCATCCATAAGTTTCAAAATACTCTTTAAAATCTAGATTCACATGTGGAAAACAGAGTAGAAGTCTGTTTGCTAGCAAAATCTTAATTACAATGAATGCAGGACAAAAATCTTAATTGCAATGAATGATTTTCTATTTTTCTCATCCATTGCTGATGAGAGCAAGGAGCTAATTACAGATATACTTGCTGAACTGACTGATGACTAAATTCTATGAAAACTACTGAAATTACTGTTTGAGTTTTTCATTGTCAAGGGGTGCCTTAAGCCTGCATTATAACCATGAAGACCATCAAGCTATCATAGGTGTCTGTTGTCCTTATGGACAAACAAAAGCAGTTAAGTTTGCATCCTGACAAAATGCCTACTGGTGTTTCTTAATAGACAGACTTTTGTCTACTCCCATCTGTATTATGATTCACTGTTGTAAGTTGGGATTTAATGTGTCATCTGTGAACTTTATTCATTTGCTTTTATCAGTGATTCAGTGCTGGAAGTACATGTATCTAAAGGAGGTGAGAAATCTGTAAGACCTTTTCTTTTCAGGTTGTTTTGATGTTATTCAACACCTGTTTCAGAGACGAAAGAGTTGTCTGTTTCTTTGCTTAATAATCTTGGTTTTACCTGTGTGCAAGGTTAACAATGCAGAGAACTTGAAAGCATTTGGGCTGAGACCCACGAATGAGATGAAGTAGTAGTAGTACATCTGAAAAGTACCATGTACATACACTTGCAGATCGGTTGTTCCATTTCTGCTGTCTGATAAAAGAAGCTGAATGCTATTTTCTCTTCTGTTTGTTTTGTTTTTCCACCCCCAGGTGTAGATTTGGTCGATGGTTCTTGTGTTCATCCCACAATTCCTGGCAGAGTCTCTCCTCTGTTACCTGCAAATCACGTGACAATGGCAAAAGGAACAGGATTAGTTCATACAGCCCCAGCTCATGGTATGGAAGACTACAGTGTAGCTTCCCACCATCAGCTACCCACGGTACTTCATTTTTCAGCTTTTGCTCTAGATTTCCTGCAAGTGTTTGATCATGTTCCTCTATATTGATTGTTGTAATTTGCGTGTAAAATGTTTCAAAGCATTCACATAAGCGTGAGCATCACTAATGGCCTGCGAGAATGCATGAGTAACCTTAATAAAAGCGTGTATCAGAATAAAAGGACAAAGTTTTTCACCCATCTGGTAATTAAAGTTTACAGGGAAGTGGAAGAATAGAATCTGATTTCTCTCTCTGTGTTTTTTGGTTTTTAAAGGATAGTGCAGACAGCAGTTCCCAGATACTGTCTCTTAGAACTCAAAATTGGCTTTTAAAGCTGTATTTTGCAGACCAGTAAATCATCAATTATTTAGGTCATTAGAACAAGCTTTGCTGAAAAAGAATAGTGATAAACATGTACATAAATCCAGTTCAGTTATGCATGATTAGTTTCTGTTTGATGGAAATGAAGATTTGGGGTATTCTTTTTTACCTCTTTAAAGAGGTGACTCTTGATGTTCCAGACCCCGAGTAGACTCGTATTTCTGGTTGGGGTTTTTCAGGAGTAGGGTTTTTCTTGGGTTTTTTTGTTTTTCACTGTTAATTTGAAAAGCCATTGAGACACTAACCAGTGACTTGATGTAGGACAGGTATGGTATATCTGCAAATGTAATGTTGCTCATCTCTTCTGACATGTAGAAGTCACTTGCCTCGTAGATTACTAAATTGCAGATCACTAAAATGTATTTAAATATAACATATTTTGCTATTAATCAGAAAAGTAGCTGCTCAGCAGAGCACTCAAGTCACTTTTGAGTGCCAAAAAAAGGTTATAAATTGCCACCAGGTATTTTATTGACATGATTAACATACTTATTTTTAGGATTGCTTTGTGGATGAAGGGGGGTTCTTCACTGAAGCTGCAGGTCCTGAACTTCGAAACAAGAATGTCCTTGAGGAAGGGAATGAAGCTGGTGAGTACTTGATGTTTAGCTGCCTGTTAGGTTTGTGCCTGTTAGGTTTGTGCCTGTTAGGTTTGTGCCTGTTAGGTTTGTGCCTGTTAGGTTTGTGCCTGTTAGGTTTGTGCCTGTTAGGTTTGTGCCTGTTAGGTTTGTGTGTTCATATAAACTGGTTACAGTTTGGATATGGATGAGGTATCTGCACTTCTTGCCCTGTATTGATCATGGAAAGAAACAAGTTGAAGTTGGCAGAAGCGGTATGTCCATATTAGATTTTTAATCTTGCCTCATTGTTTCTCTCAGTCATTCAGATGCTTCAGGCAGCTGGGAGTTTGTTGAAAGAGGAGAAATATGTGCACAGTTACCCATATGACTGGAGAACTAAAAAACCAATGATTATTCGTGCCAGCAAGCAGTGGTTTGTAAACACAGCAAGTGTGAAGGCTACAGCACAGGTGTGTAATTTTGCTTTCTTATGGGCAACTTCTTGAAGATGGCTGACGCTATTTGGAATCAGAAAAACAATCATGCTATAGCTCACTCCAGAATGTATTCTTCTATAGGGTTTACAAGCAGTAGTTGAAAAGTATTAATTACTTGTAGAAGTGATGAATCTTGTTGGGTTTTGTTCTCAATGTTGACATAATCCAGGATAAATACATTGATTGAGATATTTGTTAATTGTATTTACAGGAGATGTGCTTGTTTCTTAGAGCTATTGATTTTTTTTTTCCCAAAAAATATTTTTAAAAATAGAATGTTTCAAGGAATTAAATCAGAAGAGACAGTTTTATCGCTATTAAAATTACCTTTGTTGATTTGATACCTTTGTCTGCATGACCAGACATTTTTGCTTCCATATTGATTTTGGCACAGTCCTATTTTAAATAACTTTGTAATTTTTTTAATATGTAGTGCTCTTTGAAATGATGTATATCCAAACAGAAAACTCAGACCAGGATGTCAGGCTGCTTTAGGTAATAGTGATTTCATTCTAATTAGGATATGAGATATTGTATTCCATATTCATCTTTAGAATGAAGGAAAATGTGGTTCTTGAGGGTTGGGAGTGAGTGGTAGCCCTCACTCTGTAATACAGATGGTATGTGTCATGATGGCGTTCAAAGTAGGCAACAGGACAAGGAGAAATGTAGAGTATATAGAGTGTTCCGAGTTTGTTAGTGAAGAGCAAGGTGCAGGGAAGTAAATGAAGTAAATGTGACAGTTGCCCGAAACATGTTATTCAGTGCTGGGAGTGGGAATGTAGACCTGTACCTTTTTTTATTGGTAACAGTAACATTGTGTGAATGCTGCAGTGTGTTCAATTCACTGTCTGCTTTATAGGAAGTGCTGAAAAAAGTGAAAGTTATTCCCACGTCAGCAGTGAACAGAATGCTTGAAATGCTGGACAGAAGGACGTTTTGGTGTATATCACGACAAAGATGTTGGGGTGTCCCGATTCCTGTTTTTTATCAGAAGAATACAGGAGAATGCTTGATGAACAGGTATTTGCCTAGCTTTATATACTGAAAAATGAAAGAATGAGCACTCTGTTGTGCTGCAGTTACACAATATTATAAAACTTCTAACCAAGTATAAATCTATGCTTTTACTTGTAACTGTTTATACACAGAGCTAATTCAGATATAAACTGAAACAGTTAAAACCTCATTGCTGAAGGTGACTTGCATGTAAGTAATGCAGATCAATTTACTTAGGTACCTATGTTACCTGTAAAGTCTCCGTGATAGTTGTTGCTGTGCTTTCATCCCTCATCTTCAAGTTAAGTTAGCTGATAGTAACCACCATCCTTTATGTTTAAGCAAGGAGTAAAATGCAAGTTCTAGGTAGAGTGGATTGCAGTGGCAGTTGTAAGTTGAACAGGTATTTTGTCAAAATAGCATTTTGCAGTTGAATAAGTGGCAATAATATATCTGAAGTGGAATATCCAAATCAGCTGCAGAGTAAGTAACTGCACTTTGTTTAAAAATAAAACTAGAGTGATTTGAAAGCTAGCCTCAATAAATGTAAGTAACTGACCTTTAGCTATATGATTTGGTACATCTAAAGCTTCAGATGTTAGCCTTATTCAGCCATCTTCTGGCTAATAGCATCCAGATACTGTAAACCCTGCATTTAAGAAATTCCAGACAATGTAATGTAGAAGAAATCCAAGCTATGCTTTAAAACAAGAAAACTCAATCAAATATGAACCTTTTCTGTCTTTTAAGGAGTAATAGAGTTCTGCTTTTATCCCTTTGGGGAACAGAGGTTATCAATTGTGAATATCCTCTAAGAGATTATTTCATAAAAGTAGTATTGTGGAGTTCCATATTCATTGTTTTCTGTCTTGAGATATGCTGCTGTAACTCTGTTTTATACATCTTAACCTTACACCCACTCATGCAAATTCATTATGAATAATAAGATTGCATAGCTGGAGATGAACTTAAGTAGTGTTACAGAACTCTTGGGGTTTTTATTCTAGTGTTGAATAAATACACTGCACAGAGTCCAGCATGTTTTCCAGAGGCTGGACTGAGCACATAGGTGTAGTAGTAGGTGAGGCTTAGGGTGTGGAGTGCAGGGAATGGACTTCAAGCAGTTAGTCCTTAGCTTCACCTAGTGTGACTGGGTGTGTAGGTGCACAGATATGTACTTTGACTCTCTCACAGTAAGCAATAACTGTGAGAAAAGACCACAATAACTGTAGCTGTTTATAGTTCCTGAATAATGCTGACACACCTCGGGACATAAATGGATGGAGGTTCTGTGGGGTGTAAAAACCATTTTACCTACCAAAATTGTTACTGTATTAAAAAGTAAGCATATGCTCACGTTTTAGAAAGTCACAATTTCTGAGGAATACTTATTGTAGCCTATTTGCAGAATAGGCTTAAGTGTACTTAAGACTACTCTTTGTACTTACTTGTGCTTGCTTAAGATTGTTAAATTTATAGTTTAACAACAAAATGAGAGTGTAATGAAAACCAGCTTAACGGTAGCCAAATGTGAAGGGCACTGTGAAGCAATAGCTCCTTCAGAATACAGGGGAGCTGACCCAGTGGGATCAGAAAGCATTTGAAAGGAGATATGCATGGGCATTCCTTTAGGTTGTAGTAAAATTACCTTGAAAGCCATCTGTATTTAAAAGCATGTCTTTTGTAAGTGCTTGAGCTGTGTGAGATTATTGCTGGAGTTGTACAATATGGCAGTCAGGGCATTTTGATGTGCTAACTCTACACTAGTGTAACAAGTTGACCTTTGTCTGTAGGTGTTGGCCTATTGGTCACGCATGTAGGTGAATGCGCAGAGCAATATTATGGCATGTTCATTTAGAGTTGATCTGGGGGGAAAAGAGAGACATTTAGTCAAAAAGAGACACATCCAATATGCTTGAAAAGTAGATTTATTTCATCCGACTCACAGCTTCTGATGCTCATTTATAGGCTGCACTCTTTACTTGTAACCTGTTTTACAGCAGAGGTGGAATTGTCAAAGCAAAGTGTAAAACACATTAAATATTTAAAGTTAGCCATAGCAGACGTCTGTGACCAGAGTGGGAAAAGTGCACAGAATATTGGCCTATAGAAATGACAGGCAAATTTAGAAAGCAGTCTGTCAATTCATAGGTCATTTTCCTGGACACCAGTTCTTATTGAAATAAACACCTACTCTGAGTATTTTGTTGCATTTGTGTCAATCATTTTGGAAAACACATCGCAACAAGTTGCTGACGTATTTCTACCACTTAAGAATTTTCATATTCAGATTGTGGTTATAATTAATATAATGAAAACAATAGTAAATAACTTAAATTTCAAAACAAAATCTGTTTTCTTATCTGGAATGCTGGATGAATGTGCTTCCAGTAGCAGCTACTCTGGAGTTTCTGAGTGGCTATCAAAAGTAACAGCATCTCCACTGGAAGTCAGTGTAGTCCACATGGAGTTGCTGTTACATATGAGAGCACCAAAGGTCGATCTTGAGTGATGCTGTTTATATATCACCTGTAAAAAAGACTTTTAAAAAGATAACCAAAAGAGTCCCTAAAATAAACCACTGTTTCTCTCCGTGAGTTCCTCTGAATTTGTCATGCGAAAGGCTGCAGTAGGCTTCTCTTCGGGTTGCTCATCTTTAACAGAGTATTTTTCCCACACCAACAATCCTATGTTTCTAACTTGAAAGCCAAGAGTTAGATGGAATCTTGTATGCAACAAGTTCTCCATGAGTCTTCCTGTTTGCTGCTGTGGCCCACCACAGCCCTAAAAGCCATTCAATTGTATAACACTGCTGTCTATGGTTAGAAATTTAATACTGATGATTAAATTCTTAATGTAGGGTATGCCACATCATACTGCCATCAGGACTTAAAGAATGATTATAAAATAGCAAAACCCATATAAGAGAAAAGAAAGAACTTTTTTTTCCATTATTGCCACTTTTAGTAAGAATATGGAGGTAAAATTCCGCGATTGTTCCACATGAGTGGAGGAAGAAACCCTTTAACTAGAACACATGCACGAATAAATGCTGATGCTGTTTGTCAGCTTTCAAAATTTAATAGATTTCAAGAGAAAAAAAATTGATTTAGGAAATTCTGTAACTCATGGAAAAGAGAAGGAGCTCCAAAAGTAAACCAAGAGATTTGTATTGCCAGTAGCGGCTCGGACCAGATAATAAATGTGAGATATGTACTTTAATCTGACCTCATGCAGTAACTTCGCAAATTCACTTTTCAGATATTGGTAATAGTAAGTACTCTTACAAAGATTGTTCTAATGCCTGCAAACTTCTGTCTCCTTCTCTGTGACTTTGATTAACAAGTAACTTAAATTTCTGACAAAGAAAACCCCAACCTGTTTTGAAGTAGATCTACACTGCTCTCTAATTTACTTTTGAAAGAGTTGAGACACTTCAGTGACTTGTAAGCAATAGCAACTTACCATAACCTAAATACTTACTGCTACAGTATCAGTGCTCGTGTAAAAAAGATAACAACTTGCCGTGTTTCCCGTTGTTTGAAGAGGTTGAGAGAACACCAGGCCCTGTATTCTTCTCTTCCTGACTGTATCTTATGCTGCCTAATTTCTGTTAACACATTAAATAAGTGTTCAGCATAATCAATATCAGGCTTCAGAGTGATTGGCTGGTGTCGTGGTAGCGTGAATTGCCGGTGGGGGGGGTTCAGCGCTAAAACGCAGCGAGTGACACGTAATGCGATAGGGCATGAATACAGGGCAAAGTTTTACAATGGGATTTATTGCTAACTCAATGAATTGTCATGCTCATGTTGAAGCCTGCAGATTATAAAGTAATGAGTAGTTATTTGAGAAAGGTGGCTTTTCACTTGCACCTGACAGAAAAGTACTTTGCCAAAATCTTTCAATGCAGATACCTTAAATAGGGTCATTTCTCACTCTTGCAGAGTTAATTAATCATAAGGATACTGGGAATGGCGTAGAGGAATGGGGGTTTTCAGGCTGTTGGAGGAAAAAGTATTTGTTGAAATGGTATCCTGGAAATCTTTGGTCTTAACTATCTTCTCTTATAAAATACTTGCTTGTTAATCACAGACTCATAGAATAGTTAGGGTTGGAAAGGACCTTACGATTATGCAGTTCCAAACTCCTGTCATGGGCAGGGATGTGTGACATTAGACCAGGTCACTTATGTTCTGTAGGGAAACTAAATATAATGAAAAAACTAAAACTGATAAAATGCTTGGGATTTGTTTCTTTCTTTCTTTCTTTCTTTCTTTTTTCACTTGATTCGAAACTATGGTAGAATTTTGAAAATATTTATCAAGTTAATTTCACAGTCACTGAGTCCTTATTTCTTCTGAGTAGCTGGTAACACAGAACTGACCTTCTTTTATCTGTCTGAAAACTTACATCTGTGATGTAATCATATCTGTTAGTTCACATGTCGCAGAAATGTCTTTAAAATCATAGAATCATAGAATAGTTAGGGTTGGAAAGGACCTTAAGATCATCTAGTTCCAACCCCCCTGCCATTGGCAGAGACAGCTCACACTAAACCATGCCACCCAAGGCTATGTCCAACCTGGCCTTGAACACCGCCAGCGATGGAGCATTCACAGCTTCCCTGGGCAACCCATTCCAGTGCCTCACCACCCTTACAGTAAAGAATTTCTTCCTCATATCCAATCTAAAATTACCCTGTTTAAGTTTGAACCCATTACCCCTTGTCCTATCACTGCAGTCCCTCCTGAAGTGTCCCTCCCCAGCATCCCTATAGGCCCCCTTCATTCTGCCCTTCCTAAATTAACAATATAAGCCTTTGCACTTGCGTAGCAATACACTTGGTAAAAGCTCTACTTATAGTATCTTTAGCAGTAATGGTGTATCTACAGTGGTAGGCAACTGCTGTGTGGCATTGGCAATACTTACTGTAAATGAAGGCAGTCATTTTATGATGGTTTCCCAAGGGAGAGTGATAGCAAGGGTTTATTTCCTTCTTGTCCCTCCCCCTGCTTCTGGTGGCAAGGAGAACAGTTCATTCTCCCTACAGGTAATACAGTTTGCACTAACACAGTGTTTCAGGTCCTCTCTTCTTATTAATTTCTCCAAATACTTGTTCGATAGGCCTGATCTTAACAGTTATCCCTTCAACTAAAGGAGAGGTGTTATCGCAAGTAACAGGTGCAGCGTCAGACAACCATCAGCACTTGAAGCTGTATCTCCTTTACTTATAGCTTAGAACATCTGACAAACTGAGGTTTCTGCTTTGATCAAACTGATGCCAGATAATTGCTGGAAAACATTGTTAAGAGCATATTCGTACATGTTGTCCAAGGTGGCTCTTAGCTTTGGTCTGTGGCTGCATTTATCACCTTCTAAAAATCCCCACAAATACCTGTTGAAAACTTCAAGGATGTATAGGTTGAAAATTAATTCAGCATCAGTTTATGGCCCTTCACTGAAGTTATTTGCAATATGGAGACATTATGTGGAAGACAAGCTTAGTTCCTGTTTAAGTTTTCTACTTGCTTTATGATGCATGCTTGTGGCTTTTCTATACTGGTTATGGGTATGATTCATAGAAAAAAATTCTGGCTCTAATTTGATGTCAGAGCCATTAGCTGAGCACTGAATTACTTCTTCCAGTGAATCATTAATAAGCACATTCTGGGGTAAATCATTGTCTTTTTAATTTAGCTACTCTGTCTTCTGCTGGTGATTTCCATGAGTAAGGATTGCTCAGTAACAAGAAGGCATTGACACTGTGGAGAGTGCTCTTGAAATACTTCAAAACAACTAGTTATCCATCATTGTCTTTAAAAATACATAGGTAGTGTATTTGAGAAGAATCAAAGATGGAGCTTTCTGTTGGCAAGGAGTGAAAATGATGTTGTGCATTGCTTTTCTAGGCTGTTCCCAGGTGCCATGGTCTGTGTCAAGACCAAAAGTATGGGTGTAAAGCCAGCCTTTTCAGTGGAAGGTATTGACCCTGCAAGAGAGACTAATTCAGTGGAATAATTTTGTCTGTGCTGAGATGAACAAACTTCTTGGCTTATGTGATTTGTTTCTCCTGAATGCTTTCTGAATGTGAAGGTTTAGCCTGAAGGAGACAAGGCATAAGGGATACTGATACTATCTGCCAGGAATCTACCAGGACTGTAGTTGTTTGCTTTTGTCTTGGGGAAGTGTATTTCACAACTGGAAGTGTAGGCAAATAGGCCTCTGTGCAAATATTACTGAAAGGGAAAGATACTACTCAGAGTTGAAGCTCCTCAATGTTTTACCAAGTGCTAGTAGTTATATTACAAAGCCATAAATTATGTCCTATCATCGTTAAAATGGAAGGTGAATGATACCCGTTCTAATCTGAAAGGGTAAGACTGGCAGAGGTAAGGTGCCTGGCTGTCACTTCGTGAGCCTTACTGGTTAGTGGTTTTTCTCTCCAGAAAACCTACTGGGATGTTCTACAGGAATTTACTTTGAAAAATAAACTGATGAATTGACGATTGATTAATAAACAGTTGGTCTGTCATTGCAATTTTATTCCCACAATCCAGAGCAAAACTGCATTTTCTTCTTACTGTCACACATCATGTCATATAATTAAGTAATAATTTGTTCTGCATCTTCTTGGAGAACATAAGTTGTCATGCTTGAACTCTGTGTATAGGAGTCCACTAAATGTTATAGTGATGGAGCTCACCTTAGTGGCAGTGCAGTAAAAATACTATGCTGAAGTTCAAGACAAAGACCATCTTCCTGTTGTGTTTTCAAGATAACAGTGTCAGGTCATTATTTTACTTCTTCCCCTCTTGCAATGTTGTGTCAAGAAGTTAGTTAATCAAGTAAATCTTCATTTCTTGAGTTAAAAATTAATCTCTGGTGACTTGGGTAACACATTGGGTTTAGTTTGAAGTTGGCAGGTCATGATGATTTGCTGTACTCCTTAAATACAGCAGGTGTCTGAAAAATCACCTCTTTAGTAAAGGCAAGGCAAAGTGCATGAGGCTTGCTTTGGTTTTTAATCTGTCTTAAATTATGTCTTGTCTAACTAAATGATATTAAATGATATTAAAAATCAATTCTCCATAGCCTTTCCTACTGGGGACAACAATTGAATGTCTCTTAAATAGTGCGCAGAACTGTTGTGCCTTATGAACTCATCTGTTGCCTTCAGAGTGTATGTTGAATGATGTTTTACATCACTCCTCTACTGGGTAAAGTTTCCCACATTACTGGGATTAATATATTTATCATTTCCTACCATTTAAAAAATACGTCTCTCAAAAGGGGGAATGGAGGCAACCAGAAGTCTAATACATGTGTATGTTGTTGAAAATGCTGCCATTTCTTGACTCTACATTTTCATATGAGTTCTCAGTGTCTTTTTATCCAGTGGAGAATAAAAGCCTGTTGTCAAAAGGAGCATATATTTTGGGTGGAAAATAATTGTTTAGTTTCTTTAAATTCAAGGTCAAGAAATAGTGGAATGGATTATGGAAGTTTTTGAGCTGCTGGCATCTGTTCTGAGTGCCCAGTTATTGACTATTGGCAGGAAAAGCTATTTGGAATACATGTGGATTTCTGTATGTCCAGATTTTACATAACCCCAACCATCCTGGAAGACAAAAGTAGGAAATCTTCTTATACAGGCAGAAAGCTCTGTGGAGTCCCATCTGGATTAGAACCTGGAAAATCACAGGTGTAAACAGCTTGATGTCTTTATCAGTTTATGTCACCACTTTGGGTCTGACATACTGAGGTACAATTAACTCATTAATTAGTAAACCCCTTTTTTCTTTCTAACCCAGTGAAACTGTCACAAATGTCATCAAAATCGTGGAGCAGCAAGGAACAGATGCCTGGTGGACCCTTCCTATTGAACAACTGCTACCAAAAGAGGCTGTAGCGAAGGTAAATTTTTTACTTCAAATACAGAAGGCGCTTGAAAGAGTTCAATGGTGGGAAATGATATAAAACCTTCATATGTTCCCATCTCCCTTTTTCAGTCTTGGACCTTCTTGTGAAGGTATCTGCGAGAAGAGTATTCAGAAAGTGAGAGCCAAGTGTGGCAAAAGACACACAATCAGATTTGCGACGTTAATTCAGGGCAGAAATCTCCCTCCTCTATTTCATTCAGGAGAAAAGTAACACCCTAACTAACCAAATTGTGAGCCCAAATATATGTTTGGTCTTTGTCATTAAAATAGATGAGAATTTTATTTTAGTTCTTCTTAACATTTTACTGTTCCTTTAACAGCTGTGCTCTTAAGCAAGCACATAGACTGCACTTTCCTTGTTCTGGTTTGGGGTTTCATCAGTAAATATCTAAAAGCTATTGCAAAAAATTATCTGAGTTACTTTGTGTTCACGCACAAAATTGATGGCAGAGCCTGTACAGATCTACAGGCTACTTTATTTCTACATTCAAAAAGCATTGATGTTAAGGGGTATTCTGTTTGCATTATTTAATTTTTAATTTAATTTTTCCAATAGGCTGGTGGTAATGACAGTTTTGGATTACGTCAAGGGACAGGATGTCCTAGACATCTGGTTTGACAGTGGAACTTCCTGGGCTCACGTTTTGGAAGGTACAGAATTAATATGTTGATTTTTCTTTTAAAATGCTTGTAGAACAAAAGTATAACTGTTTTGCATGATGGTGGCTGGTGTCAGCGAAACTGTGGTAGGATTGTGGCTGTGACTTCTTGTATAGCTGCTTTTGCTTGTAAAGATAAGGCTTTAATGTTGGCAAACTCATTTTCAGCATAGTCAAAATTGAGATTTCTCTAATACTCTCTTCTGACTGATTTTGCCATGTGGCATACCATAGATCTTCTAATCAGAACATACTTGTTTTGAGTATAGAAGCTTCATGACACAAAGTCCTTTGCTGTTTGGTGGTAACCTAAATTATTTTCAGTTAACAAATTTCACTTTGGGCAAGGTATTTGAAGCAAAACAAAACAGATCAGCTGCTGGGTCTTAAGCGAGTTGTAGGTGTACTTTTTACTCTCTGATTACTTCCCGTAACTAAAGCAATATATTGTGGCTTAAAATATTTATGCTTGCTATCTGCTATTTACAGCTCCTACTACCAGTACTTGCTACTCAGCAAGTAGCAGGTATATATTTGTGTGAAAATATATAAAACATGGATTGTTTGCCTGGAGGATAGTCCAGAGTCAGGAGTCCTTTCTAAAGAAGGAGTCTGGTCCCATACATCAGGTCTGTTGGACTTTAAACCCTCAGTACACAATGGCGTGATAACAATCTTGTTGAATTATAAAACACGTTAGTACCAGAGGTTTTATTTCTTAGCAACGTGGTCAGGCAACAGTATCATCAGCAAATATTCATTTTCTAGAAGACCTTTACATGTATTAAAATTCATACTCTTTAAAAATGGTTTTGGTTTGGTTTTGAAAGGTATAACAAAGTAGTGTTATTCTGTGCGCCGTTGCATACTTGGATTCTTTAAGGACTTAACACCTCAGTAGTGAAAAAAATATGTCTAATCCTGTGGAGGAAAGACACTGTGTTTAGTAAGGAATAGCTGAATAGCAGGGATACTAGATGACTCTTGATTCACTGTGAATTTGTGTAAGGCTCCCATATGGATGCTGTAATCTCTAATAAATGTTAGGTCTTGCACACTATTTCTGTCATGGAACCGTTCGAAGTTCCTCTTCTCTACCTGGTCATATACCCTCCTGAAACTGAGCGCAGTGTGGTGTATGTAAGGCATCTTCTTTTGTTGTCTGACATGACTGGAGTGGCCCCACTGGTTCAAAAACTGAGGGAAGGACAACTAAAGCAGTGTGATCTCATAAGCCTCTATCTTCAGAAATAACACGAAAGTTGCATTACCTTTTTTCCTATGTAGTTAAGACTCCCAGCCACTGCCAGCAGTAGTAGTGCAAAAAAGTGGTAGTAGTAGTACCATCAAAATGCAGAAGGCACTTTGCAGGATAAATTGTTGAATTAGTAGTTGTGTCTTGAATTTCTCAATGTACTCCAGCTTCGAAGACTTTTTGCAGGGCTTCTTCCTATAAATAATAGGCCAAGGCTTACAGGCAGGGATTACACTGATGGGATTCTTTTCCAAAGTACTTTTATGGAAAAATGGATAAAATCCAAAATTGCTTGCAGAATGGTGTAACAGGAAGAAGAACTTCCTGCGGTTTAAACTCATGGAAGCACAGAGACATAGGGAAGCTGGCATGCTACCTGCAAACTGCTACCTGTTCATTTTGTAGTAGAGGTAAGCAATAACAGCAGTTATTGCTGGCCTTCTGATGACAGTGTCGTGTTCTTTCACAGCACATGAGGTAGTTTAGGACAACGGGAGGGTATATTATGATGGTTAAAACTGAGACTAATGTTTATAATTGCTTCACTCTACCATGAGCTCAAGTTATTGAAAATGATATATCAATGATCTGTCTGTAACCAGCAGGAATAAAAGGTGGTGCAGATTTCCATGCCAGTTCCACTCTTGCTAGAGTGAGTTGTTTTCTCCATTAGTTTCTGCAACTCAGGGAACTTCAGCCGGAGTTTTCACTGGACTCAAACAAAATATGTCTGAGCTTATGGAATGAGGGGCAGCAGTTATAAAATTCATCCCTTTAGCTGATGGCCACACAGATTGCTTTCAAAAAATAGGGCAGGATAGGGAGGAGGAAGCAGAGAGAGAGGTTCTGCATTGTGCGGGTTCTGAACTGGTTAAAGGAGTTACTCAGTGGCCTGAATCATAGGTTGCATGGATACAGTCGTATCTGTATGCTTCCTCTGCCGCATTTCCTACCAGAAACTGGGCACGGTTCTGAGGGAAGGACTTAAAGTTGCTCTTTTTCCATTAAATTATGGTTGGCTTCCTTTTTCCAGCCTGAGTGTGTCAAAGGAACCACTTCTAAAATGACACATTACCCAAACTATTCTCCATCATCAGTGTGGCAGGGAGGAAGGGCTGACTTACACACTAAGACCAAAGATTTAGCTACTGTAATCACAAACCCAAAAGCATACAGTTACAGCTAGATTGTGTGTAAAATAACCACCCCACTTGCACCACTGAGAGCAGATCCACAGTGCAGTGTGCTCTGACAAACCAACCCACTGCTGCTGAAGATATCTGGGGATACCACTTGCTTCATTAATGCTCTGTTTGCCTAGCACTGCTTTCAGTGAGCAGTTTATTCTTGTGCTGTCTGTCCCTGTTTCTTTCTTGCTACACATGCAAGTGTTAAAGTCTGAACACTGAAGTGTGAATACATTTATGTTCCCAATTCTGCTGTGAGGTGGCAGTGTTAATACCCTGCCTCCAAACCCAGGGTCTGGTAAAAGCAAACTTTGGTTCAAAAGCATTTGCTAATTTCAAATACTCAGTGCTGTGGTGCCTCAGACTTTTGGGGTTTTGGGTTTTTGCTTTGTAGTTCAAGTTTGTGTTCAGCCTTTTGATCATACTCATTCCAGTAGCTGGCTTTGGAGTACCCACTGTAGAGAGTTCTGTTTCAGCATTCTCTTACAGGTCTTGACATTCTCCCTGTGGGCAGGATGCCATCTGCACTGCAGCCTTCAGATTGTTACTGTTCAAAATATTTCATAAAAAACGCACACTGGCCCTATTGCAGTGATAGGGTTCAAACTGAAACAGGGGAAGTTCAGGTTAGATCTAAGGAAGAAGTTCTTCACTGTGAGGGTGGTGAGGCGCTGGAAGAGGTTGCTCAAAGAGGTGGTGAATGCTCCATCCCTTGCAGTGTTCAAGGCCAGGTTGGAAAGAGCCTTGGGTGACATGGTCTGGGATGGGGAGTCCCTGCCCATGGCAGGGGGGTTAGAACTGATCTTAAGGTCCTTTCCAACCCAAACTGTTCTATGATTCTGTGATATCCGCCATTGGTTAAAGTCCCACAGCTTTTTACCCGTAGTTTTGTATTGCAGTGATGGTAGTTTGCAACATCATAACTTTTTTCCCTATCTTATTGGCTAATATTTAACAGAATGAATGTGATTATTTTACAACTTATCTATCTGTTTAAACTTTTATGCTGACTTAGAGACTTGAATTTATCTTGGCTGATTCATTCCTGGCATTAAAATACAATACATTTAATCTAAAAGTCAAAGTCTATAAGATCAAAGATGCAGAATCTCGAAATCCATCCCAGAAGGATCATAAATTGTAATTCTCTTTTGTGACCTATGTACTATACCTCAGTGTAAAACAAACAACAGAGAAGTCTCTTCTGGGTTGTCGGACATACTCTTCCATGTACAAACGTGCACATTGTTGGGATTGATTTATATATAACTATTACAACTGTAATGAAACTGAGATGGTAGGGGAGCTGCTTAAAAGGCAGGCTTTGTATATGCAAAACCTGTGTTTGTGTTTTGTAGAGATAAAATGATCAGTTAACTTTCAGCTACATCAGCCAGATGTACTGGTTCCTGTCAGAAAAGACCAGCAAGTTTGCTGTTTGTAACCAGTTGGTTGCTTAAATTCTTCGCTAAGTTGTTACTACTGCCATTTCCATTAAAAGTTCACTTCTCCAAAGCCAGTGGCTAGGAAACTAGCTGTAAATAACAAATGTTCTTTCAGATTTTCACAGTGATGTTCTTCCTTACCACAAATACTCTTTTTAATCTTGTCCTCACAAGTATTTTTGCAGTCTGTTTATACGAAGGCCGATCCCCACTTATTCTCTTTTTAAAACCCAAACTCTCTGTGGGTTTCCTTGAAGGAATAAACAGATGTGTTAAAACCCGTAACAGTAGCCCACGCACTTTTCCTGTGCTAGCTGGAACCATGTGGCCTTGACCTTTGTAATGTTGAACTTCCTTTTATTGCAGGATGGATCTAAATATCGAAACTTCCATTAAGTCAAGCAAATAAAGCAAGTGTGTCAGCAGCAGAAAGAAGCATTGTCTCAGGGGTCCTCGGGGGAGGAGAAAAGGAGCAGTAGATAAAACCTTCTGACTGAATATCTGGATAATTACCAACTTGTAGAATCAAAACTAAATTCCTGCCAGACGTGTGTATCACTTTGCACATTTCCAGGCTTTGATGTGCATGTTCTCTGTGGTGCTCCGCATTACTCTGTTCTCACTCTGATGGTGACCTGTCTGGGACTCGTTAGGACGAGGAGGGCCTTGTTGAGTCCACAAGTCTTTTACCTTTCTGTACAGTGACTGAACTCCACAACTAGTCTTTACAACTTTGTTGCCTGCCCTCTTTCAACCCCGTGGTAGGGCTGAGTTAGTTCACAGAGTCATCAAATGGTTTCGGTTGGAAGTGACCTTAAAGCTCATCCAGTTCCAGCCCTCTGACACGGGCAGGGACACCTTCCACTAGAGCAGGTTGCTCCAAGCCTCATCCAACCTGGCCTTGAACGCAGCCAGGAATGGGGCAGCCACAGCTTCTCTGGGCATCCTGTGCCAGCACCTCGCCACCCTCACAGGGAAGAACTTCTGCCTAATGTCTCATCTAAAGCTACCCTCTTTTAGTTTAAAGCCATTTCCCCTTGTCCTGTCACTACCTTCCCTTGTAAAAAGTCCCTCTCCAGGCAGAGATAGGGTTGCTCTTATGCTTTGCTTTTAGTGTGCAGGCAGCTCATACCCCGTCTGTGCGCCTTGTTGCCCATTTTTCCTCTGATGCCAGCAGTACTGATCACCTCCAGTTCCTCTCTAGCATTCCTCTTTATTGTGTATTTATATGGAACGATATTTCCACTCAGCCTCCACCTAGATAAGCTAAACAAGCCATGCTCCTCCAGACCCCTCTCTCTCACAGCAGGTTTTGTTTCCCATGTTTTCCTCACCCTTCCCTGAAATGTTTAACCTTCCTGGAACACCAGTGACCAGAAATGTGGATTCTGTCACAGGTGAGCTGTGGTCACTGCCAAAGCTTCCTGGTCTCCTCTGAAAGTA
Organism: Myiopsitta monachus; assembly: GCA_017639245.1. NCBI lineage: Eukaryota > Metazoa > Chordata > Aves > Psittaciformes > Psittacidae > Myiopsitta > Myiopsitta monachus. The sequence continues at coordinate 55,994,955 of CM029925.1, forward strand.
CCTGATGCCTTACACAGGCCAAACAGGCATGTTGCATCTGGGGCTTGTATCCTGAGCAGGTCCCAGCTGGTGAAGTTTCAGGTTGTGGTATAGATGTTTTTTTATTTCTAAAGTATATGATCTTTTCTTTGGGTTCTTCACTTTGTTTCAGAGTGTTTTGAGAACTTCTTATGAAGTGCTCTGAGCGTGATAGCTTCTGTTTTCATAACTTACTACTTTGCTTGGGGGAAAGGAAGCTCATTTGTTAAATGTCTTGGACTTAAAAAACCATTCTGCTACTAATGGATCACTTGTATTATGTTCCAGTAACCATGCACCATGTATACAAGTAACTTACCTGCTGTGTTTAAAGAGCAGAATAAGTTTTACTAATCTCTCTCAGATTTTCTGTGAAGTTTATTAATTGAAGATATAGGCTGATACTTTAAACAAAATCTCCTGGTTTCAAAGGTGCAGAGCAAAGAGCAGATACGTACCTTGAAGGAAAAGACCAACTGGGAGGTTGGTTTCAGTCCTCTCTTTTAACAAGTGTGGCAGCAAGGAATAAAGCACCATATAAGTAAGTGTGGACTGCAAACACATTGCTAATTCGTTTATTAAATGTCAGGCTTCTGATAGTGTGAACAGTAGTGTATAACAGAGAGAAAGCCATTAGTAAGTATCTGACTTACATTGTAACACTTTCAGTATAAAGTTTTCCTCGGATTAGATTGTAATGGATTTATTGTTTGAATTGTTTCAATCCTAATTTTAATAGCTGTTTTCTTCCTCAGTCATTTAGGTATATCCTTTTACATTGCCAGATACAGGCCTGTTCTTTTGCTATCTCTTCCATTCCCATAATCAAAGGGATTGCTATGGGAGGTGCAGGATGAAATCTAAGATCATTAACTTCTGAACTGAACATAAGGCTGTAAGGAATTCAGAATCAGTCTGTGTGTGTCTTATATTGGAGCTCTGTTTGTCCCCTGGCAGATGAAAACCATAAGGGAGGGTAATGAGGGTCAGTTGCAAGGAAGCTTGTGCAAATCTGGGAAAGACATTGGCTTGAAGAGAGTAATACTTTTAGTCTTTAATTCATCTGAAATACATGTGCCCAAATACCTGAAACAATCTGTTGCTCCCATGGCAAAATTAAATGAGGAAAGGCAAGTTGTATCACTGCTTGGAGGGTAGTACAGTGTGTTTATGGTTGGTTGAAATCCACAGAATGAAGCCTCAGGCTAACCAAAATAGAGGATTTCTGTATGTTTTGATGTGGGAGTACCTTAGAAATCTGTTCTTAACAAAGATTTTTCACTGGGATATTGTTTTCACTAAAATCTTTTCTTCAGGACTCTGGTAGTTCATGGATTTACTCTTGGTGAGAAAGGGGAGAAGATGTCGAAATCTGTTGGCAATGTGGTTGACCCTGACGTAGTTATCAATGGAGGCGAAGTAAGTCAAACTCTCGAGTTTGTAAGAATCACTAGTTGCAAGTTTTCGCTACCAGATTCTGCAGCAGTCTCGTGGTATGTTTTTCTCTGAACAGCTACCTTTTGTAAGGCTCTTCTGGAGACCCCACACCTTTGTTCTGTGCGAAGAGAAAAGAAAGTGCATTATATAGGAGGTGTAGAATGGTTCCTTTTCACTTGGGAACACTGTTGATGGAGTGATTTGGGGCAGGGTTTAAAAACATGTAACATAATTAACCTTTGCTTTCAAACTGTCTAAAACCTACAAGATGAGCTGAGCAGTCAGAGCCGTGGTTGTACCCAGCAATCTGCTCCCAGCTTAGGCTGTGTATTGTCTCTGGAAACTGACTTCATTCTGTGCTCAAGGAGGTTGCGCTGCAGGTGATGCTCTGATGCTCTACACAGTCCTGCTGTTGCTCTTTCAGAGGCTGCCAAGTAGATTTTGCAGCTCTAGATAATGAATCCTTACAAAGACTTTATCTGATTCAATAAAACACACAATAGTTTATATGGTTTTTCAAGAAAAGAAGGCATTTTCAGGGTTGAAAAGAGGGTGGAAAACAGTCTGAAGAGGGGCTGGGAGAATGTAATTTTAGATACTAACATTAAAAAGCAATGTTAAGCATTCAGAGGGTTCAAGGCTATAAGATGAGTTGATCTTATCTTACCCAAGTTCTAGCATTCCCTGTCTGCAGACTGCTGCAGATATCTATTGTACTGCATAATATAAGTGGCATATATGCTTGCTAAAAGAGGGGGAAGACCTGTAAATACAGTGGCCACCTGCATGCTTACAGATACCTTCACAGCAGTGGTGGTGTGGCACTGCACTGCTTGCCACGCTGCAGGGCCCCCGGCACTTTAACTTGGTGCCTTTTTGTCTCTGCATAGGATCACACCAAGGATCCCCCGTATGGTGCTGATGTTCTCCGCTGGTGGGTGGCAGAATCCAATGTTTTCACTGAGGTGCTGATTGGGCCTGTTGTACTTAATGCTGCAAGAGATGATGTTAACAAGGTAAGACCCACATATGCTCTTCATTCTAGTGACAGGTCCTCTATATCTGATTTTACGTTTGCTGAGTAGAATTCATGGCAAACCTTTTTAATCGTTAGCCTAGAGAAAGCTTTCCTGAACTCAGCTAGGGAGGTACTACTGCTTTTTACATCTGTGAATCAAATGTAAAGTGCCCTAAGGAATAGACTAGCGTTTGCAGCATTCTTCAGTAATAGCCAGTTTTGTCTTTACTTCTCTGTAGGTCCTTTTGGTGTCTGTTCATCATAAAATCATAGAGTGATCTGGATTGGAAAGGATCTTAAGATCACCCAGTTCCAACCCCACTGCCATGGGTAGGAACACATCATGCTAGACCATGTCACCCAAAGCTCTGTCCAACCTGGCGTTGAACACTGCCAGGGATGGAGCATTCACCACTTCTTTGGGCAACCTGTGCCAGTGCCTCACCACCCTCACAGTAAAGAACTTCCTTATATCTAACCTGAAGTTTAAACCCATTGCCCCTTGTCCTATCGCTACAGTCTCTGATGCTATTGTAACTCTTCAGTCATTTTCAAAACCAGTCAACTTCAGTTAATTCATTCTAGGATATTACAGTTTTGTTTCATCTAAAGTGCACACCATTACTCTTTCATTTTCCTGGTTTGCTCCTAGCTTCGGAATACAATACGCTTCATGCTGGGAAACCTGGCTGGCTTCAACCCAGAAACCGATTCCATCCCTGCTCCAGAGATGTACATAGTGGATCAATACATGCTGCATTTACTGCAAGATTATGGCAGCAAGGTAGGGGTAAACTGTACTGAGATGAATGTATGTGTAATGTTTATCATCAGTTATACCCTCTAGGCTCTTTAGGTACGGAGTATGTGTCAAGTTGGCAAATTCTGACCACGGAACTTTCTTTGATGCAGTGTGAGCTCTCTTACACCCATTTCAGATTTTGAGAAGAAAGCTTTGCTTTTAACATTCTTAACTTGGTTTTGACATTGGCTGGTTTTCCCACTCCCTCCTGCCCAAGGCCTCAAATTACAAGTCTTCAGATATAGCTAGAATGGGATATAAAAACACCAACCCCAGAAATCCTAGAGCTTTGGAAAGTGGCTGTAGTCCAAAGTTTAATCATTTCTGTCACTCAGAACCGTTCTGCTGAATAAGAAAGCTAATTTCTGAGGTTCCTCATGTCCTCTCCCCTCGAATTTGAATTGAAGTTATTTATTTGTCCTAATTGTTACTGCTTTATTATTCCCCACCACCCGCCTTTTGGAGGAAAGATTCTCCCAGGCTCCATCACTCATTACCGTTTCTTTAAGTTCAGATTCATCAGGGATTGTCATTGTGTGCCATGTATGTGAATCCGTACGCTGTTCTCTCTGCTCTCTCTCCAGGTTACAGAAGCATACAAAGAATACAATTATAGCAAAGTTGTTCGATTATTGCAAGCATTCTGTTCCAGACACCTATCAAACTTTTATTTCAGCATCATCAAAGACAGGTAAGTTCATTACTGCTGCCTTTAGAAGAGGAAATACAAGTTAATCAGTTTGAGATGGAGGCAATAATGCTCCAGGTGAATGTTGTTTGAGCACAGGGAACATTTCAGTGGTGTGTTGTGCTTTACTGCACTAAAGCTCACAGATAAAGGTTGGCTGCTTTCAGCTGAGTATTTATTTGTCATCAGCTTCTGTTTGCTGCCCAGTGGGAGCACCGGATCACTTTGCTTTGTTTTAAAGGTGTATGCCTGATCACCTTTCAGACTTTTAAAGTTAGATTCTTGTATTTCTACCTAGAAATATGTGCATCTGGATCTGGGAAGGTAGGGGAAGAGCTTTTAGCGCTTACCTGGGCACCCTAATGTCTTTTACTGCTCTGTAAACCAGGTAGAGAATGCTAAAGATGTGACCAATGCACTTTGACAGGGCTGCAGGCTCACCTCTCTGAAAGTGATTCTGTTTCTCCACAGCAAAGCAAATTAACATGCCATGTACAACATCTTTCATGTGACAAAATGTGGCTGCACATGCGAATGGATCTGTACCTGCACTGCTGTGCATGCCTAGAAAGGGCAATTAAGAAAAGCTTTCCTTCAAAAGGCAAGCTGGGTCAGACTCCTGTACCTTCAGTGAAGCATCCTGAAAGGATGGCTTAGGATCAAGGACAGTAACATGGACATACAAATACTTCCCAGTTTTCATCTCTGTCTTGCAGGCTCTATTGTGAAGAAGAAAAAGATCCCAAGCGCCGTTCATGTCAAACTGTGCTAGCAGAGGCTTTAGACATAGTAGTCCGATCCTTTGCACCAATTCTTCCCCACTTGGCAGAGGAGGTTTTCCAGCACCTCCCTTACAAGAAAGGTAAAGCACCTATGATTTCTAAGGGATTCTTTTAGTCCACTGTTTCATTGCACAGTTAAAAGAATGCAGATAAGAGAGATAAGCTGTTCATTTTTACTCATTTGATAAACACTTGACTAAAAGACACTAAATGAAAGATTCCTTTGCTTTGCTTTCAAGACGCAGGGGGTGTGTTTCGTACTGGCTGGATTAATGCAAGCTCAGCGTGGAAGAAGCCTGGCATTGAGGAAGCAATAGAAGGCGCATGTGCAATGAGAGACTCTTTCCTTGGGTCCATCTCTGGCAAGAATGCTTTGGAATATGAAGTCATCATTGTAATTGAGCCTGGATTGCTGTTTGAATTAATGGAGGTAACACTATTCTTAGTTGCATCTTTTATCTGTGCAAATCCTGCTAATTGCTGTATGCTTTCTTCTGCTCAGGCAGGGACATCTAGCACAAGTTCCCCATGGTGTGGCTAGTTGGGTTGTTGGTACCAACTGCAGACTGCATGACCTCCTTGGGCTATCTGTGCCACTGTCTGGCCACCCTCACACTATGAAAGTGGGTTTGTGTTTTCTTGGGATTTCTTCTTCCAATTTCTGGCTGTTGCCTCTTGTCCTGCCACTGGCCCCCACTGAAAAGTGCCTGACTCCACCTTGTCTACCATCTCAGTCATCTCTATGGCCCTTTGCTGGACATCTCCCTTCTATCAGGGAGTACAGAACTGGACCTGGCACTGCAGATATGTCACAGAGGTGCTGAGGAGTAAGTAAATTACTCTCATCCACTCTGATCAGGAACTTCTACCTTAGCAATTGTTTTCAAGAGTGGAGGACCTTAGACCTTGCAGGGGTAGGCCTCGGTTTTAGATGCTGGATCTAAACAGAATTATATGTATGTGTATATTTAGACATGTATGTGTATGTAAACAAACTTGCTCTCCCTTCATGCCAAGGCCATGACAGCTGCTGCAATCACATACACAGTAATTCTACTTTTGCTTTAACAGTATCTGGGAGGAGGATGTTGAACAAAGCCAGCTCACAGGTCTGAAAATGAACTCTCTTCCATAGGCACTGCAGGCTGAAGAAACTTCTAGTGTTTCAGAACTGAATGAAATAATGATGGCTTCCCAGACAACGCTGCTGACTGAGCTACCTAAAGAAACACCTACCGATGCAAACATTGTCAGAGGGACCTTCCTGATTAACCTGGAAGGTATGAGAACTACTCCAGACAGGCTACTGTGTTGTTTTCTGCACTGTACCGTACTTTGTGTAGGTGTCAACTCTACATACGAACAACAATCTTAGCAATAATGTTTTCTTTAACAGGGGGTGATATCCGTGAAGAATCTTCATATAAAGTTATAGCTCTACCAGTTACCAAAGCAAGATGCCCTCGCTGCAGGAGATACACTTCCGATTCCACAAGCACTCCCTGCCCACGGTGCCTCACAGTCATTGCTGGACGAGGGAGCACGTGAGGCTGCTCCGAAGCTATGAGTAGCGCAGTATGCCAAAGCAGTGGCTGAAACAGAAGGTCTGTGTATTAAAGCCTGTAGAACCAGGTGCTTAAGCTCTAGCCCAAGTAGATTTTCCTGTGTTTAGAGGGGAACCTTATGTACATATACCTCATTGTGTATATCACTTTTCAGCTTAATAAAAGGGGTGGTTCTAAATAACTGACTGATTTACTTGGTTTTAGCAACCTGTGTTCTTTTGAAGTTCACTTCCATTTACATGGAACTTCAAGGTAAAACTACTATTTAATCTTTACACTGACAGCAGTCAGCAAACCGGTTTTCTCTCTATGGGAATGTCTACTCCTCTTATAAAACAGAGGAAGAAAAAGTGGTGACCACCATTCCCTAAAAAGAAGAAAAAGACACAATGAAACCTCAGATTTTATTTAATCAATTTACACAAATCCACAGCAAATTTAGACACAAAATAGCACTATATACAGAGTATTACTTACAATACATTACAAATTTGGTTGGTGTAGTGCGTCAGTTCTGATGTGATACTCAGTTACAGTCAAATCCTTCACACAGCTATACCAGGAGACAGAATGTAATGCAACTAAAGACACGTTTTTGGTGTTCCTTAATGACCGAATCTAGCATGCTCCCTCCTGCAGCAGGCTAAAGTGCTGTCAAGCAAGGTGTAAAGTCACCCATACAATCTTGCCACCTCCCATTTGTCCCCTTACAGCTGTTTTAACCTGTTAAGAACAGTATAGGAGTATCTAAAACATAGACCAGGGCTGGCCACTTACTAGAATTCTTACTCTGACCTCCTATCGCTCTAGGAGGTCAGAACTTTTCTAAGAAGCCTTCATCAGCTACATTAATGCAGTGGTCAGGAACTGGGGATGCTGAGCCCATGGAGGGGGCTGTGTACAACAGGCCACCTACAGAACCTTTTTTTGGGGGGAGAGTATAACCCTTCAGTGACAGCAGCCCACGGCAGGAAGATAAGACCAAATTCTGTCTCTAGCAAGGCAGAATGCTATGGATGTTTCTTACATCTAATGCAAGAGGAGCAGGTTACAAGATGGAGCTAGTAGTTTCAGCTGACTTCAAGACAAATACAGTTTACACCAAGTTTAGTTTTCTCTCCTGGTTTCCTCTGAGTAGACAGTACTAACTGATGCAAGATAATCATGTTTAATACCACTCCAATAGTGAAGATACTCACTATATGATTCCCTGTAGGTACCGTAGATAAAAATGGGGGTTTTAAGGCTAAAGTACTTAGTACTGTAGATCTTCAGTGAAGCTGGGTCAACTACTCAAGCAGTTTCTGACTACAAGTTATATGTGCAGAGACTTACAGCATACTACATCTTCTACAGTGATGAGGAAAACAATCTTGAAGTAAGACATTCCTTGACCTATTTAAACTCAGCAGAGCTTAATAATAAAGGAGAGGGATGTAAATCCAGTTTTAGCTGAAGGCCAACACTCTATAGAGACAATACTGGGAGAGCTGGACTAAAAGATGAGTCCATACTTGTGCCTGGAGAACTGGGTTCTCCTTCCCAAGCTGTTTCTAGTGTCGGCAGTTCTCCCTTTACATAAGGCCCCAGCACATTTCCTCTGATGTCTAGTGCAGGTGTTGTCACCACATGTAATGCAGTTACAAGGCATGAGCCCAAGGCCAGCTCTAGCTTCTGAGAAAGCAGTATTGGCTTTACATTGTAAATTCAGAGACTGAAGTTTTGCCCGTGTGTAATTCTACAGCTTGTTTCTCAAATCATACATGGAACAGTGAAAGTGCAGCAGTTCCTGCCAGCATGAAATACAGGATTTCACAAGATGTGATTCTGTGAATAGGCTAAAACTGCTGTCAAATAGATCTCACTTAGACTACTGCAGAGAGCTCAAGTTGGAAATAAATAACAAAGCATTTCAGATACAAGTGTACTAGAAACTAAACAGCTTTGTGTTAGTGCAGAGTTTAAAACAGACCCCAATTCCAAATTACCTTCTGAAGTTCTGGGATGGGGAGCATTGTTCTTGTTGTTCTAACAAGAGCCACACAGAAGTTTCCTCCTGTGAAGTTCAGCCTCGTGGTGTAAAATCATGCATTACACCACTGTGTAGCACAGCGGTGCTAACACCAAGAGCCTCACTGATGATGAGATGGATTCAACAGCTTCCATGAGGTTCAAGGCCAGGCTGTACTGCCCGTGATTCTCTGGTAAGTGCTCGATGACTCTGTTGACGAGTTTGGCTGTTGTTGCAATTGGTACTTCTACGTTTTGCAGTTCCTGGGGGTCCTGTATAAGTGAATAATACAGCATTAGAGTAACTTCACAGATGATCCCCTGCATATAAAGCCCTCCTCAACCTGTACAAAACAGATTAGGAAGGTTTATTAATTGAGTTAAGCTGATGCTTTAACCCATGGAGCTGCTGTACCCTTCATGAAACAGAGCTAGCACCAGGAAAAATGAGAACAAATCCTTGTTTCCATTGTAAGAAAGGCCATTCAGATCTAAGCACTGCCTTGGTGAACAGCAGCTTCTGAAAACGTGTTTTCCTAAATCAAGTTTAACTTACCATAGCTTTGAGCCAAGTACACAGTGTTGGAGGAAGCCTGGCGAGTAGTTCCATACCCTCCTTTGTCTGCACGTGAAGTAAAGCAAAGGCCAGTCTCTGTCCAGCCAGTATAAGCAGCTGTGATGCAAGCACTTCTTTGTCTGTCACCATAAGAAAGGCCTGAAAATAGAACAACATAAGGAACTAGAAACCATTCCAGCATGATACAGCTCACTTATCTGGAGGCTTGAAGAGCTAGTATCAAAAGAAGCTCCTCAATACTAAAAGGACACATAGTTTTGAGACTGCTTCTTGTGTTAGCTGTTACTGTAATTAAGCATGTTATTAATAGCTTCATAACAGCAGAAAAATGAGCAGAGAACTCTTCTGTACTTTACACAGTGATTAGCATGAGTCTGTTTTATAGGTCAGCAACATACTCCTGACTTCCATATAATCTCTTTCCCCCCAGGAAAAGGAAGGATTTTCTTGACCAAAGACTAGTAATCTTTTCAGGAAAAGATTACAGGCAAAAAAAGCAGATTCTTATCAAATGTACACTGGAATGGGTTGCCCAGGGAAGCTGTGAATGCTCCATCCCTGGCAGCGTTCAAGGCCAGGTTGGACAGAGCCTTGGGTGGCATGGTTTAGTGGGAGGTGTCCCTGCCCACGGCAGGGGGGTTAGAATCTGATGATCTTAAGGTCCTTTCCGACCCTAACTATTCTATGATTTTATGAAATACAGTTAAGTGAAAAAGGCTGCACTGGTTTGGACCAGTAGTGCAACTCCCTGTCATGTTTCCCCTAGTTACTCTACAGAGATTCTTGCTGGGAATAAGGAAAAATGAGGGCGATATTGCTCTTATTTTCCAAGCTTTGACTTTTTCAGCTTGGGATTTTTTGAGCCGGCGATACTTGCCTTACCTTGCCAGGCATCTTAAGCAAGTGGGCATGTAGTATTAGCAGAATGTCTGACATAATGATTTAAAAATCATTGAAAACTGTTACCTACCTCTTCACCAAGATGATCCATCCCGTAACTATAGAGTTCACACACGTAGTGCCTTTTGATGACATCCTCAGAGATTTGAAGATACTGAGCCAGGTCCACAGCCAAAGTTGGCCAATTCCTTCCCTTTTCAAAAGGGAACAATTCCTCTTCTGAGACTTCTTTGGCCTTTTGTGATGAACAGAGTGCTTGAACCGCTGCACTCACAACTTTGACCAGGAACTTGGAAGCAAAAAATTGCAGGTTACTCCAGTGTTATTTGGAATTTTCGATGTTTAAGTACAGAAGTTATACCTACCTGTTGTCGTATGGATAACACATTTGGATCCAAATCCCCGCTAGGTAGCAGCTGAATTGAAGTGAGGTCTTTGAAAAATGCATTTTTGCCCTAAAATTGAGAGCCAAAGACAAGCCTCAGATACAGGGGAATACAAATAATCCACTTTGATCCAATATCAATAAGTTACTTATTTTTTACATTAATTCTGTGCTGCATCTTCTGTTTCTCTCCAAGGACAAAAGTCCCCAGCAGGATTTAAATGACAGTATACACCAGTACTTTGTGTTTCAGTACGTATTAAAATTGTAGGGTGGCAAAACAAATAGATTTGTGGGACCTGCTTTGTATCAGGGTCAGCCTCTGAGTGGAGATACACTGCATTTAAATACAGTGACTCTTACTGTAAGTGTTCATACGCATTAAATGACAAGCTGCTCTTAGAGATGGTCAGAATTCTGGAATAATCATCCGCAATAATGGATACAACATAACATTTCTGCCCTTAAAATATTTATGTTTTCACTCCTCTGGCATGTCTCAAAGCAATTAGAAAATGCTGTCATCCCATGTTCTTACGACGCAGTATTTCCAGGACAGCTAATTATTATGGAGCTGGTTTTCATGCATCTGAGGTTACTACAAATGTCTTATTCATAAGGAAAAGCATCAGGTTTGGGTCTCAGCTTGAATGCTGCCAACAACTTCATTTATGCACCACACTGGACTAAATGTCTCAAAATTATGAATGAATTGTTTCAAGAGTGAAAGCTAGCCTATATTATGGATACCAAAAGGAAGGGTAGCAATAGTAAGGCACATGGCTTCAAAAGACATACCTTGCTATCAAACAATGAAAGAGGCTTCACGCTCTTCAGAGAAAACCTCATGATGGCGTACAGGATGGTACATAACACAAACTGGTGTTCAACCAGGGGGTAGTGAATACGTTTCTGCTCAAGGGCCAGTTCCACTATCGATACTGGCCCTTCTACTGCCACCCAAGCATCTTCAGTATCTAGAACAGGAGCTTGCATTTCGTCGCTACTAACGTCAGCCTGCCAGAGCAACACAGAACAGTGGTTACACATTAAATGTCATCTCTATTGGCCTTCTATGCAAAAGGCCCTGCTCTACAGTGAAATTAAGGAGAAAATATCATACTGCGTTGAAGTTCATTAATATTTGAATTGAACCGTACACAAATCAGTGTATCTGTATTACTGACAATTAAATTTGAATGGATCAGTTCCTTACTTTCTACAGGATAAAATGAAAGTTTACCTCTAGCAGTGTTTGCAGGAGTTCTGAACAGCAGCCAAGAAAAGCTGTCATTGCTACGTCACCCATCCCCACGTCCTGTTAACAAACAGTACGATTTAAAGTGTTTCAGTTGGAATTGAAGCAGGCTTGTATTAGCTCTGCTTGAGAACACAGCTGCTGACATAAAACACACTCTTAAGCTCAGTTTATTAACCTGTTCTATTTAAAGATACACAAATATTCATGAATTACCACAAAGAAACTGAAATAACAAGGGGAAAAATAGGGATAAAGCTAAATGTAGGCATTTACAATACTGAATCTCTGAAGAAGACTCAGTTCCTCAATCAGATCAAGTGAACTTCAGTTTCTGAGCATATGATTTGCCTTCTAAAAAAGTTTTAACTAAAATCATAAATCAGTATTAAAATTAAGGCATTTTTATTTATTTCTTCCCATTTAGACTAAAGTATTATTACTTGCCCGTCTGCACAGTCTGTCCTTCGGAGCTTTTCCAACCTATCAAATAAACAAATACTTCAGCACAATTAAATAGTTTTCATCATAAAGTGTTTGATACACCACATTTAACCTTCGATTACTATTTTCTTAGTATAAACCAAGAAAATACCAGGTGTGATATTAGAAAGAAACAGTACGGAACAAGGGAAGAGGAAAGGAAGAGTGAAGACTCCAGTGTATTCACTGAAATGGACCAAAAGGCTAGGAAAAGATGTTTCTTGTGGGAATCTGAAAGCTCCATGGCAATAACTTAACAGGAAGCAGGCACAGAGAAAACCTTAAGTTATTTATTGTTTTCTATCTTTAAATTTGATGTATGCACACATACATCCAAACTGTTTCACAAATACTTTTTATTTAGTAATTACAAGCTAATACTGTGCATAAATCTTCAGTACACATCAGCCAGTGCTGATAGCTGTTACTTAAAGTTGCCTACAGTTGACCATTCCACGGCTTTGATAGTTTAAAACATACATTCTCGCATCAATTCAAAAGTTACCTAAAAAGTAAACCATATCAGTAGGGGTTTTATTAATGCTTAAGTCAAAGATATTCCAAACTTATCTAAAACCAAATCAAAATCCCAACGGTTAAAAAATACTAGTTTCACTTTCCAGCTAATAAAAACCCAGCCTCAACTTTCACAGCAGCGCACTCACCTTGTCCATTAGATACGTAGCACAGGAAAGCCTTTTGACTATGAATGTATTCCACATCATCAGAGCGATACCTGGAACAATTGCAAACTTGTGAACCCCCAGTGAACAGAAAAGAGATCTTACGAGTGAAAAGCCGGTCAGAAGTGTAATGAAACATTATGCAGACTGGGTTAAACACTGTAGGTACACAGAAACTTCAGTGGTAAGCACGAAAGTTTAAGACTAGTGCTTCAGGCATAGACTGCCCCTTATTTGCACACAAATACAAAAGAGAACTGTCATCACATTCACTAAAATAGATTACCAAGAAACGCATGAAATGTAATTGGACAGCAAGAAGCATGTGCCATGACTTAAATACAAATAAAATATTAGTTTCAGCGGAATGTTTCAGTTCAACACATGAGCTTTATCTAACCAACACATTCTCACGGTTTGATGGAAACTCAGTTTCAACATGATGAACAAAGCTTGAATATGAATGAAAAACAAAGCTTAACCCACAGCAAAAGGTCTTGGGGTGTTTTTTCTTCAGACAGAATGGCCACCACTACTTAAAACCTGCATACATTTACACTAGTGAACAAACAGTCATTTATTCTGATGGGTCAGTTTTGACAGAGGTAGTTTTTAACAACAGCTTCATACTTACCATGCTGAACATGAGCATTAATGATGCACCTGAGGTGATCTATAGACCGAATGAGAAAACATGCTTCCTTATGTAAAACAAAAGGAGTAAAAGAACAAGTTACCACATTATTCAAAACTTGGTTTATGTAAAATACCTATGTAAATAGGTATATTATAGTATATATAAATACTATGTAAAATACCGATTCTTTCAGTTACTGATTAAAGCTACTACTTTTTGACAGTTATAAAACTAAGATATTCTGATACTGCAATCTTCTCTGCTACTATCTGACAAACGTATTCATGTGGCAAAGTACGTTTCAGTTATCATGAAACACACTGGGATTTCAGCACTGTTTTCAGGGCTTTGTTTTAGTCTATGCACTGCAAACATATTCCTGGCTGAAAGACACCTCCCCTGACTGTAGTCGTTTTTCAAATCCAAAATCCATTTGTGCTAGGAAGACTAACTTTTACTCCATTAGGATGAATGAAGTTTTTCACAATCTCAAAGGATCCTTTTATAACAAGGTCTTATGCTGCACAGATCTAAGAAGTGCTAATTTCAGTTTTAATGTCAGCCTGACTTAGGACAATATTTTCCAGTCTCGAGAAACTACAGGAGAGCAGCAGTAAAAGGCTTTTGGTTTGTTTTATTTTCCTATGACAATTCTCAGCAGCGGCCAGGAAATCTAGGAATATTCAAGAAATCCCTCTTTCCTCTTTAAATGGAACGGATTCTAGCCTAATACATTCAGCATTTTGAGATCTGGTTTAGCATAGCTAAAAATGAGGGAAGGTTCACCACTAATATGGCAGTGCTGAAATTGCTTTGTATTTGCACAAAATACAGTCAAAACCTTTCTTCATGCTGCCTGTTTGAATCCCAGTTTCCGCACTTCCACTTCTGAGAATCTGATAGCTTAGAAAGATCCGTTCCTGTCTTTGTGAGGTGCCATTCAGCCTCAGGACCTGCATTTGTTTTCTCAATTCAATGTCTGCTTGCCACTTGTCACAGAAATATTGTAACTAGCGTGCTCTTGAAGTCAGACATCTTAATGAAAGCTTTTATGAACTATTAGAAACTTTAGAAACTGCTTCTGTTGAGTTGGTCTTAAACATTACTCCCTGCAAATTAAATTCTTTTACCTCTGGGTCCTTATTCCACTGCACTACATATTCCCAACAGCAGTGTGCATGGAGTACATCCACTTCCAGACTACACGGAAATTGCTGATACGCTATTTGCAGCAGGTCTAGAAAAAGCAAATCTGAAGTTACAAGACAGACCTCTTTCCACTGTAATTTCTGCTACTTCACAACAGCAGTGACTAAAACATCTCTGCAGATGTTTAGAATTAGAAAAATCCATGTTATTTTCTTACCTAAGATTGTTTCCAAGCCTGCATCTGCTTCTGGTTCCTCAAGAAAGATATTGGCATGCATTTCTTCAGATTCTTCAGTACTATTTGTATTGGCTTTCTGTTGGGCCAAATTCAGTACAAGAGGACTGAAGCCTTGCCTAAAAACCCACTTGGCTACAGTGTCAGCAATGCCTCCTGGGACATACAAACAAACAAACAGCAATGAGGTGTAGTCGCTATATCCCAGAAGACTGATGGTTCAGAATCAAAGGACAAGAGAGAGTTTTACCCACTACTATTAATTACACAAGGATAACCCTACCAGCTAGAAAACCTAATCAACTGAGTAGATTACAATGCAGTCTTTACAGTTATAGCCCTTTAACAATTCTGAAGCAATACTCTTATGAGGTTTGCATTTGGGTTTAAATTAAGGAAAGCAACCAGCAAAACAATTTCCAGTGCAGTAGGCAAGTAGAAGTCTATTAGAGAGACAATCAACCATCTTTCCAAGAGAAAAAATGTACCTTTTCCAGCTTCAAGCAATTTCTTCACAGAAAGCTTGCCCAGTGGATCAGTCTGGAGTGACGAAACTCTCTTTGTCCTTTTGCTGCCTTTGCTGTGCAGCAGTGTTTGAAGGATCAGACAATCCTCTAACTGTTTCAGCAGAAGTTTCCAATATTCAGTATCAAGGGAAAGTGCTTCCCAGGATTCTGTGTCTGAACCTACAATTATCTGGGAAAACTAACAGAACACATGAAGTGGTTTGGGTCTGTCCACTTAAAGTAGGGCAGTTTTTAAAAAATGCATGTCATTAAAATGGAAAGCTGTATCCCAAGAGCTACTGCATTTTAAAGAATGATTTAGTTCAAACAAGGCATGTACATAAACTCTGTGTGAGGATGACTGTGACATCCCGCACCACTCACAAGATGCACAGATTCTTAACTAAACGCCTAAGGAAATAAGACTCGAGAAGTAATCTCATAGGCCCATTTTTAGCTTATATGTAGTTGAAAAGAGGGTTAGAATCCTTTCAAAAAATATTTAAATAGTCCTCTATATACACATTCCCTACACACGTCATTAATCCACCTACATTTCAATCTCCTACTATATTAAAAAATACATATCATGCACTCAGAAATACTGGATCTGCCAGGGTGTCCAAGAGTCTTTCCAGTAGGGGTGCAATCTGATTTTTACCTTTGTGCACCAAGATGCCAAACAGTACAGTTCTCACAAGCCTGGCCATTAACACTTATAAGCTTTAAGCCAAAGGATGGTAGGGAATAAAAAGGTGAAAAGATAAATGGCTTTATGGAAGGGAAGTTTTGAGGGAAATAAAATTGGTGCTTTATTCTTCTGAGAGCAGAAGAGAAGGTAACAAAGGAGAGAGCATACGAGTAAAGAACAGTATGTTGCAACATACTGACACTGCTATTTGGGCAATGCTGACAATTTTAATATACAGACTAGGAATAGTTAAGATGAACGTTCAAAATTACTAAACCACTTCTAGGTAATCTAGTCATAAATTACAAGGCAGTCTATTTACAAGACTGAACAGTCAAGACAAGTAGTAACACAAATATATGCCTAGGGCTATTTAGGAATGGAGTAACTTCTCCATCTTAAACTGCAATGCTGTGTGCAGCTTCACAGTCTTACAAGTTTGTGAGAAGATGCTTATTGCCAAGAAAACCAAACACCTATCACCTTAAAAAGGCATAGTAACGTAAGTGCTAAGGCAATTAATCAGTGTATTTTAAAAGGATAGTAATAAAAAAATCACAGCTATGTTAAACAGGTTTAATATCCAGAGTCCAGTGGATTTATGTGGAAACTGTATAGGCTTTCTGTCTGTTAGCATCATTTACTATCAAGAGAAAATCTCACTGTGCAGTTCCCATCACATAATTTAAATAAGTTTAGTGAGCAATTCTGATATATCCTTTATTCACCTCAGCATAATATTCTTCAAATTCAAATACAAGTTTTCAGGCTTGCAGGATGCTTGTACCCATGTGAGAACGATGCCAAATGAATGCTGAAGACATTATTCTATTAAAAAGACAGCAAACTGCAGGAGACTGATACAGTAAATAAAACAGAAGGTGGAGGTCCGAGATGACTTACCTTTTTCTCTGTCACACTGTCAATGATCTGTGCAGTGACAGAATGCCCAACGTGAGCTGATAACAAAGCAGCTGCATTACTTTCTGACTGAACACAAGCTGTACGCATTTGCTGCCACCAGGGGGAAACTGACTGAGTGTCCCACGACTCATCTATAGCAACTGTAGAGAAAGGAAAGAGTAGGAAACTCAAGTTGGGTCACTGGGTGTTGAAACTAGTAAAGACACAACCAACACTGAAAGCAACACTTTAGTAGTATAGCTTATATGACAGGCAATTTCCAATTACTCTACACTGTCTTTTTCTGGATATGTAACATACAATTTCTATATTACAATTCAAATAAATAGCAGAATGTGAATTACTCATTCTCCGAGTTTCATTTGTAGAAACAGGCAATAGATCTAAATCACCAGGTAGTAAAACCTGCTCCACCCTTACTACATCTAAGGAATATTACAAAATGACACTTCATAATGCAGACAGCTTGTGTAATTTCAAGAGGCCGCACACATCCAGTGCACTCAAGCTGGCTCTCTTCAAGCCACCTTGTGTTCAGCAGAATTTATTCAGACAGCAGCAGTAGCTTATTCATGCTTCCAGTTTCAAGCTCATAATGGTGCCCTATGGTGTACAAGACATAAGGGGACATGGCACAGACATATCTATAGCAGCTCTGGGTGAGGTAGGAGCATCAGTATTTATTCATTACACAACTTATCTCAAATAATGGCAAGTTGGCTTCAGAAAGTCTCCTCAAGTTAAAGATGCTCAACATACAAATGGCACTGGAACAACAGTGTCCCAGGAGGCTAAAGCTACTCAAAGGGCTTCTGAGAGCCAGTCAGCACAAGAGAGAGGTAGGATTACACACCCAAAAAAAGGGGGGGAAAGGGAGCTGGACAGCCATCTTCTGGTGTCAAACAGGAGCTGTGTCAATTTAGTAGCATGTGAAACTACAGGACATGAATCAGGCCTTTAACTGTGACACTCTTCAGGATCTTATTTTCAGCTAGTTTATCAACATAAAGCACTTAGCTCTTCCCCTAATAATGAGGAAATGGGAGGGAAACCCTAAGTGATAATATAGGCTGTGATTAATATCAGCTATTGGTAGCAAATTTTTAGTAACAATTAATATCAGTTGTGTTTAAGTGTTCCAAATGCACATCTCACCTTTCATTTTGCTCAGAAGTGACAGCATAGTGTGAAGGCAACTGACAGAATCTGGTTTGTCAAGAATATCTTTTTCCTTGGAAAGCCATAAATTGAGAAGGAGTGACTGTAAAAAAAAAAAAAGAATATGGAATTAAAACCATATAATGAAATTCTAATATTGCAATACAGTTAAAGCAGGAGATTTTTTCCCTCCCCTCCCCCCCCTTTTCCTTTGACATCTCTTAAGTGGGAAATACAAATAAGAGCACCTAAAGAACCGAATGTGGGGGTACCTGAATACCCTGAATACAGCATTAATACAAAGGCCAACTTTTAGAATTTTTCCATTCAATATTCTGTTTTCAAAATATGGAATAAAAAGCTTACCAACAATGTCTGAGGGCTAAAGCCTGCCGATTCCAATGCGTGACACATTTCTTCTGCAGAATTCCCCCCGCACAAACACTTCCAGAAGAAAAAGCTGCCTGAAGAAAAAAGGAGTTGACATTATGAACGTCTAAAGTCATAGCCTTTCCCTTTACACTTATATGACAGATCGTCTATTGATCAGATCCCACTGAGTGCAACAAAAAGGACTAAATTACATGCGAGATTCCTTGATGGTTTAACCTTTGTAATGAGCCTTCTCCACTAAGGACTTATGTGTTCTACCACTACAGGAGTCACATGGAAAATGGATTTTAACAAGGCTTATTGCTATTATTGTTATTACTGCTTGGATGTCCTAATTTTGGCTGAGATACAGTTAATTTACTTCCTAGTAGCTGGTACCTTATGATAAAATTGCTGGTTAGGAGACTAACTGGTATTTGTACTCAGCACTGCCATCTCTGTACTTCAGGAGCCACCTATCGGAGACTATTCTTAATTACACCTTTCACCTTTTCTCCCCAGATAGCCAGTCCCTGGGGGAGAGGCAGTTCTCCATCTTCCCCTTCTCCTCCGGGATAATTACAATAGCTCTTGAGATCCTTAAATATCTTTCAGGTCTTGTTCAGGGATAAACACCTATTTAAAAATACCACCCAGAGATCTGCCTGGAAGCTGGACAGTTATGAGTGCTAGGATGTGAGAGAGATTATGAGCAAGCACCTACACCAGTGGGCACCTCCCATGTTTTGGAACTTCACCCCTGAACAAATGCAGAATCCAGGAAAAAACAGTATTTGGAAGAAGTGCACTGTTGTCCTAGCAATACCAGAGAGGCACAAATCACTGCAATGTGCTGGAGCCTGGCCCTTGCCTACAGAGCCTGCTCAGCACCTCATCACCAGTGTTCAAGTTAGTAGCATTAATAAATGAATGCACAGTGATAACATGGCTTTAAGGCAATTATATTCACAGATGGGTATTAGTATAAGTTAACTACATCTAAGTAGAAAAGCTTGTCCTATGGCTAAAGGTAAAAGTCTAGAACAAGCACTGTCACATACAACTTCAAGGCAAGCCATCTTAAAGTCCCCAAATTAAGGCTAAAGTATTTACACAGTCTTAGATTATTATCAGTCTATAAGTAATTTATAGTAATTTACAGTCTGTAAGTAATATATACAGTCTCTTCATCAGGGACTGTGGCGATAGGACAAGGGGTGATGGGTTCAAACTTAAACAGAGGAAGTTCAGGTTAGATATAAGGAAGAAGTTTTTTACTGTAGGGGTGGTGAGGTACTGGAACAGGCTGCCCAAAGAACTGGTGAATACACCATCTCTGGCAGTGTTCAAAGCCAGGTTCAGCAGGGCTTGGTCTAGTGTGAGGTGTCCCTGCCCATGGCAGGAGATTTGGAACTAGACGATCTTAAAGTCCTTTCTAACATCCATGGTTCTATGATTCTCATTTGACAAACAGTTCAATAGCTCTTACCTAAAGCCACATATTCTCCGTCTTCCATATTTTTCACATTAATCATGTCCTTTTCATATTCCAAATATTCTAAGAACATTCTCACAGACAATACATCATCCTTCCCATCAGCAAATTGTACAGTAGTTTGGGTGGTTTCTTTCTTGTAGTTCTCCAGTAAAGTTTCAAGCCTATGAAAATCTTTTTCCTCCAGTCGAAGCAGTTTAGCCAAGTCCTTAACAGCAAAAGTCCCCAAAATCCCACATCAGAAGACTAATGCAAAGAGATGTTTTTCAAAACAGTAAAAAACTAAAACAAGCACCAGAAAAGTTAAAATATTTTATTTTGAACTTAAAAATGTCTTTTAAAAAGGCCAAAATGATTGAATAATCTCAGTTATTCACAGAGCCCCAATGAAGACCTTGTCTAGCTTCATTTTTAAGGACTTCAACAGATACATTTCCCATATTTAGATCCTGCTCATAGTATAAAAATCATCCATCAAGCAAATAGCTTATTTAACACCACTCCGTATGGATTTTATAAATGTATATACAGTTTACACATGATATCCAAAGCCAGCCAAATTATGATGCTACACAAGCCAATACCAGAATTTGTAATCTCTACTGGGCCCACAGTAACCCTCCAGAACTAAACAAAGTTAAGAATATCCTATGTACTTTGGATAAAGGACTGAAATCAGAAGATCCTGGTTGTATTTTCTTCTCAACTTCTGCCTCAACTTTATGTAACTACCAAAGAACATTAGGTAGATGAACTACTAGGCATTTGTACAGGGGGAGAAACATTACAAAACAACTACTTCATTAAAAGTTCCAGGCCATAAAACCAGGTAACATGCTTACCTACATACCTTGTCTGAGACCTTGAAAATGTATTTTTATGCTTAAATCATCAACAGAGTTCTATAAGACAACTGAATTTGCAATTTACTCACATTATCCGAGGGTGGAGTGTCTTTCTGGATGCTTTGGGAATTTAGTTTGCTGACCAGCTCATAAAGATGTAACAGCTTTAACTTGTTTGCACAGAATTGCAGAAGTCCTTCATCCACGCACTCAAGCTCTGAAGAGAAAGAAAACTGCATTTGAACTTAAATATATAGTCTGGAATAGTGAAACATGCTTCTCGGCTGCATTTAACTCCTTTATTAGTATTGGAAGACTTGCATCTCTCAGTGTAATTTTTTGATGCATTGCTGCTTGCAATGATACTTAATTCACAGAGGTATAAAACAAGAATTATTTCTATGAGAACTATTAGAGAGAGAACAGGCTCATTTTTAAACTGAAGGAGGTTGATAATGTGGAACTGAACAAAGATAAATCTATTGTCTTTTCCTTATTTAAGGCCAAACCAGAGATTGCCAAAAACTGAAATACACTGAGCCTCAATCATATTTCCTTTTATCAAGAATACCAAGCTATACTCTCATTCATTCTGCCAATATTTTAAGTATATTCCTAGCATCAGAAGACAGCTTGATTATCTACTCATCTGAATTCTCTGCAAGACACTGCCTTTCGTATTTCTACAATCTTAGTCTCAGAAATTTTATGCATCTATTGGCATACAAATTTCAGTAACAAATGAAGTAATCAGAATGTAGGAAACTAACACCAAAACAGTGTTGAAAAAAACCACCACCCTCTCTTCCAACTTGTTTTAAAAGAAAGCATTTTAGAGATCCTAAAAGGACATTTCTATACAAAAGATAACTCCAGATACCTCATGTTCACCTGGAACAGGCTCTAAATGTGATTTTCTCCCTACCAACTCTTCTAATACATTGCATTACAAATCCTACAAACAAAAGAGAAATGCACAGTGCTTGCTGTACTGTCAGTTGACCTTCTCTTCACAATCACAGCATTCACAGAGCCGGCATCTGCTTCACATTATCTTTTACCTATTAAACACAAAGAACACTACTCTTCTGAAATTAAAGGGCTGGAACATCAGCCAAGCTTGTTCTTTACTGTGACTTGGAGGAAATAATGTTATATATGACAAAAACAGACTAATGATGAAAACAGACACTCAGACACACCTCAGTAAGTGTACAGTTCTGTCAATCTCTTTTCAGTGTAAAAGGGCATGTTTCCATCTTTCTTTTGGGTTTTTCTGGGAGTTAATAGAACAGATAATGATTTAGAATGCCTGGTCAAAATTACCTTGAGAACTGCATGTGTGAAGCTCTCCATTTCCTCTATGTAATTCAAGAAAATGGGGTTAAGAAATACCCGACTGATAGAACTGAAAGAAAGATTTCCCCCAAGGCTTTGAAACTCCCAAAACATGTCACATTCTCCCTGAGGCAGGACAAGGGACACAGCCTTTCTTATCGACAAATGGTTTATTCAGGACTTCCACACAGCAGGTATTTCTTGACTCCTACTGCTAAAGCTTCATCTTCTGAAAGATGAATCGAGTGATAATAAAAAACTCTAACAGACTTCTATTCCTGAGAAGTCCCAACACATGCAAAGGAAGTGGCAGGCACATATTATTCCTCAGTTCCAGCTGGGTCTTCAAAATAGGGACACCTCAAGCACAAAGAAGGTTCTACCCATTTAGAAAGATCCAGGCCTATCATTTCAAAGAAACAATCTTGCAGACTTTCAGCAACAAGATTTTGAATGGGTAATGACACTTCCTGACATTGGCTCAGGCATCTCTAGCAAAACATATGAAACATAACTTCAGCAAAGGTTACCAAGAAAAGATACCAAGCATCTGGCCACAGCTCAGATCCTCTGTGATAAGGATTTTGTGCTTCCAGTACATTAAAACTCACAGATCTAAAGTACCATATCCGTACTGGAGCCAGTACAAAGTACACCATCTAGAGGTAAATGCCTCTAGAAAATTTCTTCCTGAAGGAAGCTTTACTGGATGCACATACTCATCCCAGTTGTTGTTCGGGGTTCGGAGGGGTTTTCTAATATAATCACACTTTACTAGGCACATAGCAAGCATAGCATACTTTCTAGCAAGCTATCTGCAGTCTGCATTAAACAACATAAAATACATAGAAGCAACACCCTATCTAGCAGTTAAGCATGCTATCTAGCAGCAAAACCAAACCTGGTCTCTGTGAAACAGAACAGTTCTACAAGTGTCTTACAGCACTACAAAGTGCAAATGCCTCTCCATATCTGCGAAATAAATATCCACCTACCCTGTTTTTTTAAGTTATCCATTAATGTCTGAGTGATGCTGGTGAGGGACGACAGTGGCACACGTTCACTTGTCAATAGACTCTCCAGAGCCTGTTAAGCAGATGTTCAGAGTTAAACATTTACTTTACTGTAGAAACATATAAGATAAGCCAACAACAGTACAACTCCAACAATGATTTTTCATCTGTATTCCATCTTCACATATACTTGTGGCATAATCTGATCCTACAGGAAGGTCTTCTCTCTTTTTATTAGTTTGAATTTTATCATGGAAGACGCCTTGGGGAAGTCACAAGGCAATATTCATTCAAGTCAGTATGCTGTAAAAAACAAACCAAAACCCACAAACACACAAGAAACCAACACACACCAAACCCAGAATAAAACAGCTCAATTATTTGCTTCAAATACCTCTAGGAAAAAAGACCATATTTGGAAAGATTTAAAACATTTACCACTAATCTGATAATTTAACTTTTTTTCCTAATAATGAAGTATACTGGCTTCTAAATCCTCACCTGTTTCTTTGTAGCAGGGTATTTGATATCAAGTATTAATTCCTTTGCTTCAGCTTCAATCAAATCTGCAAACAAAGACAATCAGAACTTCAATTCATATTTCTCAAATGCAACCTGAAAAGCAAGTCGACCCACATCATCGTTAAGAGGCACAAAGATTCATGCTACTGAAGACACTATCACTAAAGCTGCCAAAATAAGCCTAAGAAAATGAAACAAAACAACAGCTCAGTAGCATCCCTTACTTCAAATCTATATCACTTAGAGGAAGAAGGATATCTGGAGTCAAATGCTAAACTCCATTACATAGCATAATGGATTGCACATGGACCATGTTTTATGCAAGCACTCAAAGTACAGTTTCATTAAGATTTATATGGCCAACAAGGCTTATACTGGATCAGTGTATAAGACTAAATTTAACCTGGTGCATGCAGAATGCACTTACAATGCACTACAATCATACCTGTTTGTCCACTTACAGGACAGGCAATACAAGATCCATTTGATAACACACAATAATTTGAAGAAATTATACAAGAAAACCTACCCGGATCTGAGGTTTTAGCTTTGAGTAAAGCATTTAACTTCTTCACTAGATGCATATCCTTTGCTCGCTCACTCTTTTTATCACTGGAAGGAAATAATTTCAGCTATATGAGTGAAGAGAACTAAAGACTACTTTAAGGAAACATCATATTAATTAAAATAAAAAACCAATCAAGTTAATGCCTACAAACCAATCAGGCTATTGCCTACTATTCAGGTTGAGAAGGAAAACTAGAATCGCTCTCTCTAAATAAAACAGCATTTCCAAAACAATAATGAAATTCATTTGGTTACACAGAGCACAGAGTCCTTACCTCAGTGCTAAATGGAAAGGTACATGGACAGTTTTTACACTGCCAGAAACTGGATCAACAAGGCATATCTGGTAAGTCTGCGGCTGCCATCCCTGACTGGTCACATTGTTTAGACCCATTATTTTATAACCAGGATACAACAACCTGAAAACAATAAAAAACACAGCCTTTAGAGTGAAGAACAAAGTTGGCAACCATCCCTTTCCACACACTGAATAATAAAACATACGCTATAAACCTACGGTTTAACAACTGCTACACGTTTATCATGGAAGACTGACACTGTGTCCATCTATGTAAAGTGATGAAAGACAACAAAGTCCCCTTCTATAAAACAAGCAGCTGCATTCAGTAGAAAAACTGCAGGCTATGCAAAAATTGCCTATCAGCACTTTCCACTTTTACCACTGGCATGCCTCATGACTTTATTGCAGCAGCACAGCCAATATGCCTACCTGTTAAATGTTTCTTACCTACAGTATTTCCCCACATTGAAGGCTCCAACCCGAGGCCCTTGCTGCGTGCTCCACACTTCCAGAATGCCTCTCCTCGGAGCATAGATCACAAGGAACTGAGCTACTCTGCTTGGACCCTGTGCATTTCCAAAAGGAGAAAAATCCATCTTCTCAGTTTCCCTCTCATGAAGGTCCTCTACAGTCTGTATCCAACCAACTTCTGCATCACGGTATCCTTTGGAAGAGAAGCCAGAAGTTCATTAGTGTACAGTAATTAATACATGATTAGTACACATCACCAACCACGTCAGTACTATTCCAGCAGCAAGCTGTCTTAAGCTTTGCTGCAAACCATGCAACAAGACTAGCTCCTGTCAAGAGCTGTGGCCCATGGACTCAGAGCAGGGCCCATCAGAGGACTCCTCAGAGCCAAACACAGCCTCCTGCAAAGCTCTCAGGAGGAACAAGTTCTCCTGGGAAAAGCCACAAAAAAACCCCAAACACATCAGGTCCTGTACTGTGGACATTACACCACTGCAAAAGCTTCCCAAAGAAAATATGTAGTAAGCGTCCAGATTTCCCACACTTCAGAACAACAAAAGAAGATTAAGGAATTAAATTTGTATAACCTACTAAATAGGATATGTATGTGTTTTCATCATTAAAATGCAACTTTTAGTAACCCAATAAAAATACTAGTCTTTTCTCTCTCTTAATAACGCTAATACCTTCCCTCAAAATCTTCCTAAACAAAAAAAGGCGAAGATGTTCTATGACATCACTGTGTAATGGTTCAGCAAGTACAAATGAAGACTCCAAACCACAATACTAATGTACAAAACAAGTTTATAACAAGATAAGTGATGGTAAGAAGGTTGAAAAGCATTCACAACTCGGAGAGGAAAGGTACAACCCAAACAATTTAATTCAGTGGACAGTCTTGCTAAAAACTGTGGTTTTATTCCACATGTCAACACAGGCAAAAGGCAAATTGTAAACCTATGTCTGACTATCAAATAAAGCCTGGGACTCTAACAGTACTTGCTAGGTGACAGGAAGCTCTTCAGTACTGAAGAAAGAAAGAAGTCCAAGAATATCAGAAAGCATGTATTATAGCAAATAAGCTTCAAAATATGAGAGAAGAAGAATGCACAGGGAAACATGATTACTCCAGCTATCACACTGCTAGCATGTCACTGAAGTAGCTACTATATTCATGACCATCTGACCTGGGGGGGGGGAGAGGAGAGAGAAGAGCTAAAGATTCTCTACTTGTCCTTAAAACTTATCTTCCATTTCATAAAATTTTAATTGCATAGAGATACTAAGACATGCTGTAATGTTAGGCGTAATTACAATGAGAGCTTAATGTCTACAGTTTAGAGACTGAGCAATCCCTTCTTGCACACTCACATGAAGGACTGAGAATCTAGTAAGTTGTACATCTTACTGATTTTTTAAACTTCAAGTCATTTTCCCTGCAGAATTAAAGAAGATACTAGAGCTTCTCAAGAGAGAAAATCCTGGAGAAGAGAGCTAAAGCCTTCCCCCAAAAAATTAGGTTACAAGCTTTCTGTTGGGACAGAATCTGTGGGCAAAAAATAAAGACATCTATACAATACAAACCAAACAAGAATTTTTACCACAGGCCATATCAGTATTTCACGGATTGGTACAGTAATACCCATATGGGCTTTATATTATCTGCCTTTGGTTTTTAATAACAATGTATTAAAGTCATCCTTAAAAATGGAAAAACACTTGGAATTCTACATCTGAACATAAGAAACCACAATGTTTTGAAGAGTATTATTTGCTATACTGATATTGTTCTGGGTTCAGCAGCAGCAGTCATTTTTCTCCTTGGTAGCTGGAGCAGTGCTGATAACACCAGTGTTTTCAGTTACTGCTTGGTAATGTTTTGGTCTGACCAAGGACTTTCTGAGTCTCATGCTCTGCCAGGGAGGAGGGGAAGCCTGGAGGAAGCAGAGACAGGACACCTGACCCAAACTGACCAAAGAGGTTATTCCATACCACAACATGTCATGTCCAGGATTGGAAGACGGAGAGCAGAGACTCGGAAGGGTGTGGTGGTGCATTTTGGGGGGTTCGCTGCTGGGGGGTGCACTGGCTGGGTCGGGCTTGGTGAGCAGTTGTATTCTCTTTCCTTGTATTTCTCTTGCATTATTATTGATGGTAGCAGCAGTGATTTGTGTTATACTTTAGTTACTAAACTGCTTCTTATCTCAACCTGTGGCAAGTTGCATCTTTTTTTCGATTCTCCTCCCCATCCCCCCAGGACTGGGGGAAGAAAAAGAGGGGAGTGAGTGAGTGAGTAAAACTTCGTGAGTTTGAGAGGCTTAAACCCCGACAGATATATACTACCATACCTTTCCACATGCGAACAGCAAGTCCTCTTGTAACATCCAGCAAAATAACCCTTCCAAAATCATCTGTTACTGCTGCCAAAGTGTTACATGGAGAAAGACATATTCTTTCACCATGGCGACGGGAATCAGGAAGTCCAAACCTAAAAAAAAAAAAAAAAAAAGGGAAAACACTAGTAATACTAGATACCTATTGTTCTTCAGAAACAGTAAACAATATCTTATAAGGATTAGGATTTCTTTTTTTAAGGTAACATAAAGGTATGCATAAAATCCAGAGCACGTTACGCCTACTGCAAGAACTCGGAGATCTGTTAAAGTTCTAGTGAAAACCAAAGTTCAGGAACTAGGGTGACTGCCTTGTCATGCATTGTGAGGCAAAGATCTCAAGTGAAGTGGGTTACTTTATACATCCTCTCTTATTGCCAAATAGTCTAGGGCAATACTTTAAAATAATCAGGGAAAGCAAATAGGAATTATTTTAGTCTTTTGTCAGCTTTCTTGATAACATAAGGCTACAAACTGTTGTTCTTATTCTTCTCTCTCCTCTATCAACAGTGAAACAGGATACCTCCTTTTTGAGAGGGGCTTTAAACTATCATGCAGCTTCTTTGAAACACTTCAGTGATAAACTTCAGGGCTGATATTTGTGCACTTATAATGTCATTAAATTGTGCACACTGTTGTCCTACAGTAATAATGAACCCACACATCTTAAGTGGAAGGGATGAATCCACAATGAAAAACTGATATGAAACAAAGCTTCAAACAAATGACCTGCAAACTACTATCCCTGCTTAAAGTCAAGAAAGATAAACATTTGTCAGTTATACACCATTTAAAATAATTCATATCATTAAAACCACAAGAGATCTAAAGCAATTGGGACAGTATGTAAAACTCACCTTACTGCCAATGGGGTTGCAGGTTCAACTTTTGGTTTCTGTTTTGGAGCAGGCTTCTTCTTCATGTTTACTCTTCCAACCAAGCCAGCCACTTGCAATAGAAAAACACATTGAGAGATCGTACTAATGGTCCTAAAAAAATCTCAAACCATTATGTAGCTACAACAAAAATATGTAATTATTTTATTACCTGGCAGCATTAAATAGCGCTGAAGTCAGTTTACTTGCAACTGCTAAGGCAACATGAGACAACAGTGGCTGTGAGGTACCCTGAAAGAAAAGAAGAAAGTGTTCAGAAAGACAAGAAATAGTCAGATGTGAGCCACCCTGAAATAAAGTAACAAAGTACTTAGAAAGCCAAGAAATAGTTCTTACACTGAACTCAATTGCAGAATAGTTTTTCAGGCCTCCTATGGACTTTCAGCTCAGAAAGCACAGCTTTAAGACTGCAAAATTTTAATTCACTGCCCCCAGAAAAGCCATTCTGACATCTCTTTACCATTTCAAAATCCTCCTGCAAGTCACTGGTATGTTTGTCTGCAACAGAAGTTAAAAAAACCCTGTGTATGATTTATCATGGAGAGTTAGCTGGTGGATGGCTTCGGCATCCTTGCAAACATCAACGTAGGCAGGTTTTTTTATAAACATATTGGAAAAGCAAGTACAAAATCAAAACTGTGATTCTGGCATTTTCAGTCAACTTTCAATCCTGATAGTGACAGCACACACGTAGGGTCTGATTGTACAAGACACAGCTACATTGCCATCCTTCTCCTCCAACACAACACAAGATGACTCAGTGTGCTGCAAGTATTGCTTAAGCCTAAGTTGCAGTTTTCTTCTACAAGTAGTAGTTCCACTACATAAAATCACCACAGAATACTCAGGCTATGTGTGTACATGATCAAAGGCCTCCAAACATCTGCAAACGAATGTTTGCACAATTTCAACATAATTTTTCAGAAACCTTAGGTTACTTAATCAGCAATAAATTAACAAATGAAACTAAATTAAAAAATATTTGACTATCACATTCATTTTAAGACAGAAAATAAAATTTCTCATTAGCAGGAACCTGTGATAGACATTACTATCACACCCACTCCAGATCATTTCAGTTTCAGAAGATCAAGAAGATCTTCCATGCTGACATTTGTCAGCAAAAAGTTAACATCAGAATACTTCAGAACTACCTATATGGAAAAGAGCCTGATTAATTATTCAAAGTTTCAGCAAGTCAGCTTTGTAGTACATACCTCCAGGGCAAAAAAGAAACCAGTGAAAGGATTGGATCCAACAGTAACATACTGAGATATAGCAGGTGGGCTGTTTTTTATAGCTGCATTATATCCACCTATATTGGAGGCAGTCTTCATTTGATCAAAAGGAGACAGTGTCATGATGCCTAACAAAAACATTAAAGTGAATGTCTTATACTTTCAGAATAAAGGCATGCAATTGCTCTAGAAGCCTAAATATATTCCTGCCTTCTTGACCAACTAGCAAATGTTCAGGGGGGAGGGAAGAGCTGCAGCTTTAACCACAGGAATTCCAAAGGACACAGCAGAAATAACCTGATGTATTTAAATTATAAAGCATACTTGGTTTTTTTAGAAGAGATAAAGTCAGTTGAGGTCAGCATCAAAAACACAACTACCAAATTCACTTCACTTGCCTTGTTAGACCCCTTCTGACATCTTACCTGGAAAAAGGAGAAGAAAACTGAAGCTTACTGCTCCTTAGACCTGCCTGTCCAACAAGAACCTGGGCTTATGCAAATTCCTAAGCAGTAACAGTCTTTGAGAGCCTAAAAGTCAGTTTGTCTTTTTTGGAGAGGAACAATCTCAACTGTTACTTTCTTGATGTGCTAGAGTCTGGAAAGACCCATACCAGTCTGAACCTGCCCACAGACAGTCCTTTAACCTGACCCTAATGGGAATAACTGCATCTGATCTAGCCTCCCTCAGCTGTTTCCTATCAAGCAAGAGAGGACAAGACAGCTACAGCTGTAGCTTTCTCCCCTCAGGTGGACAGGGGAGGCTCAATCAGATTTGAAGAGAAAGTAAAATATGTCTGATGATGGTTAATGACATCATTCACTACAACAGCCTTTTCCCACTATTTATTTCTATCCAACAAGAACCACTAAGAGCTCTCGCCCCAAATTTAAAAACACAAAAGCATTCAGTTTTATTTAAGCAAATAGTTGAAATTAAACAGAATTGCTTACCAATACTAGCATGGTCAACAATTGTATCCACATCTTGCAAACCCCATTTCTTATAAGCTAATGGTGGAGGCTGAACATTCTCATTGCCAGATGCTGCAGCTGACAAAAGTTGATAAAACACAAAAAAATTCCTACTGAATCAAAGGAATAGCATAGTAGAGGTGGGAAAAGGATGCAATCTTAAGCCACAAAATAACCTAGTTTTAAATTAACATATATTTAAACACCTGCTGAAATAAAATAACCTTTTAAAATACTTACCTTAATGAAATTAAAATATTTTAAGCAATTAACTGAGTAAAACTGCAAATTATATTCCACCACATCTCCATCTTGTGCTTGCAGAGAGCTTTGTTTTACTCATAATTTATGGTTTAATATTCTGTCCAATTTTAAAATGTCACCACAATTATCTCGGTGGTCTGGGCATGTTTAAGTGGACACTGATGCGCCAAAATACTTGCAAAGTCAGCACATACACTAGATCTGTAACAATGTGACGCAAGAACATGGGCAAAAGTGAACCGTGGCAAAAATTAAGGGATAACTGAAACTCTCCACCTGTTTAATGTTTTATCTTGCAGAACAGCACCACGCATATACAACCTACCACACAGTGCTGTTACATGCTCTCCTCCAACACCAAGAAATGGACCCTGTTTCCAAATTAGGGTATAAACTAGCACTATACTGAAAAAAAAAACCAGGATCAAAGGCCACACAATCAAACCAGGTATCAAAAGCTCTTCCACATTAATAAAAAGAGCAGTGATCATTACCAACACTATCATCACAGCATTATCACTTGCTAAAAAGTCCTTACTGTCAAAAAAAGCATTTCACTGACAGCAAAATCAGCATCCTGACATATTAAAAAGCACCTTAGCAGTATGCCAGTGGGTTAACTCCAGCGGCAGGTAAGCACTATAGAGCTGCTTGCTCACTCCCTCCCAGTGAGGTGGAGCAGAGAATTGGAAGAATTAAAATGAGAAAACTTGTGGGTTGAGATAAAGACAGTTTAACAGTTAAAGCAATAGCTCTGCATTCAAGCAAAGCAAAATAACAAATTTATTCACTACTTCCCATCAGCAGGCAGGTGTTTAACTGTTTCCAGAAAAGCAGAGCTTCATCATGCATAACCCTGACAACATTTTCTGTAGAGGAAGAAGTTTCCTTCTATGCAGTAGATGCCTATATATTGATGAAAAAACAAGGAAGATCCAAATTCCACCTTGGTCTGATATTTAACAAACATTAGTAAATTTCATGTAATGTAAATTACTATTAACAGAGTCAGAAATGAACATTTCCTCTTAACCATACCTTTTGCAACCTGATTGCGACATGCACGAAGGGACTGAAAGAGGCTGAAACCATCAATTGTCACAATTGCTGCTGGGTACAAGATACTAAGTTCTTCATTCTGTGGAAGAGAATGAAAGAAGTGAGAAAAAAAAAATCACTGTTACTGTTGTAACAGATTCTTTTCCAGCTTTTTATGCTATTAACTAGAAAAAGATGAGGATTACATCCAGCAAGTTAATATCTAACAAGTCACAGGCAACAGACTAAGGCAAAACCACAGAAATTCAGTATTAAAACCATCCAGTATGTAAGTTTAGGGCACATACTATATTTTTTTCTTTCAATAACTTTAATTTTTTGCTTAATGTATTTTATGGCTTAGGGAGAAAACAAAAAAGTTACAGTGGCTTGTGAAGGCCACAGAGAAACAGGTTTATCTAGAACTGCAAGTATCAAGGTTTTATGAGCCAAATTCCGAGACTGGATTTTTAGTGCCACATGAGCACATAAATGCTAATTTGGTGATATAAATTCAAGACTCATAGTCCTTAATGCTTCTGAATTTCAAAACTTATCCCAAAACATCATGCTAAATCACATGCGCATTTGTATAAAGCAAACCTGGGGATCTGTAACTTCATTAGTTTTCTGCATAAAGCATGCCAACTCAGTCAAGAGCAAAGCAAGCTACTTTTCTACTAAAGAGGTTGAGCTCTGCAAGAGCCTTCTCTTTAGGAAACGCTCATAATGACATGCAGGTTGCTACAGCTATCTCCTATAAAGATTGTTTAAATTTTCAGCCATCTTCTCTGTGAAATAATTAAGATCTTATGAATGAGTACATCTAGCTCTTGGCACTTGTCCAGCTGCATTTTTTCCTTTCATCAACACATTATCATGCTTCTTGCACAGAAATGAATAAATAGGAAATGAATGAAGCCTTGCCATGCTAGGTTATGACAGAGAAAAATAGTACAAATCTAACTAAATACTCCAAAAACTAAAAATCAATTTGGAAACCTCAAATTACACAAATTATAATTCTAGAACAAGAAATACAGAATCTCTTGTTCTAAGGAACTGCCCATCCCATCAAAAAAACTGGTAACAGACATAGAGGATTTACAGAGAAGACTCCCTTCCATACTCCATAACACTGCCACTTCACTTTCGAAATAATGTGACAAAACCTGCTCTGTGACACCAGGATGCCTGGGAATTTCATAGGTTCTGCACTTAAGCTGTAGGACAGGATCTTCATTTAACAGCTGTGCAAGAAGCAGAACTCCACTCTGGAAGAGAAAGAATAATAAGGATGAACATTTGTGTCCCTTTTCATATGTAAGGCAAAAAACACTATCTGCAGACACAAGTCTTACAGGAATAGATGAGTTTTACAATAGCTTGCTTGTGAAACATACCTCCGTGTAAAACCGAACATAGCCAGAGGTGAAGCCAACCACAATGCAGGTCCAGTCAGGACGGCCTGTGGAGCTCCTGTTGCACAAAGACACAGTACAAGTTACAAACAAATCCTGCTCTAAGCTGTAAGCCTTTAAAACTGGAACAATGTAAGGGGACCGATGATGCATATACATAAGAATATCAATCCTTACCTCTTCTGACTTGCCAACGGGATACACAATACACTACTCACGCATTCACTAAAAAAGAAAGATAAAACCATTAAGTATCTTTTTTCTCCAGTTGTGAAATATTGCTCTACAAGAGATTTTACCAACTCAGCATTTTAAACATTTTAAAACTATATTAATGCAGCACACAATACATTAAATTGATACTAGAGTGAAAAAAACTTTTTCAAGTCATTTTTAATTACAGGTTCAAGATTACCCAAGTAGACTACAGAAGTGCTTACTACACCTTGCTAGTGTTGTCTTTCATCATTCACAGATTGATTATTCTGCCAGTACTCTTCAGTAAATATTAAAGTTAAATTTCAGGTATCAAAAAGTAAATATTCTTTCCTGATCTATAATGAGATACCAAGAACAACCATTAAAAAACCCCAACCAACCAAACAAAAAAACCCCAAAACGAAGAACTGAACCATAGTTATCAAAATAAACTTTTGAATCACATTATACAATTAGGTAGATTTTAGATCAATTGCACTTCACCAATTTAAGAGCATTCGAAGGGCTAACAGGGTCTTCTCAGTTCACACAATAGCTGAGCATGCTCACTGCATGGCAGGCAAAGTATGCAGAAGGCAAGCAGATTAGCAAGCATCAGTATCTCCAATCAGAACTTATTGAACTGTTACCATGAGACAAAGTTTTATAGTGTCTGGGGAAGCAGAAGCAATACAAAGGTTTTATGAAAGAGCACATAAATACAAGATGATATCCCAAACAGCACTTAAAGCATAACTGCCTGCAGTACTGTTGGATTATTTGCATTTCAGGGCACCTCCATTCCCCCAAGGAGTGATTAAATTATCAGCTAGACAATTACAGAAAAAAGGCTTTCTAAATGCAAGTTTGACATCAACTACAATTCAGTTACAACTTCAAAGCAGTGTTGAATATCTCAGTGGAATCTCATCTTCCAATAACAAAGCTTGGCCACCACAAAACATTACCAGTTGAAGGCAACTGGCAATAAAAAAGTCATGTCTTTTGACAATCTGATAGTAATTTATTGTTTACCATATTACCATATTTCCACAGATATAAAACCTTCACCTACAGGAAACCCTTGCAAACCTTAAATCAAGGCGTAGTGAATACAACCATGCCCATTAAAGAAAGCTTCCTGTTCTGTATGACAGCATGTATCTTGGGCTGTAACAGCAGTAACAAAGAAAACCCCAAACACCCAAACAGATTTTTTTTTCCTTTTTTTAATAAAAGATGACAGAATAATTTCAGTGAAAAAAACTTCAAAGAGATGCACATAAACCAGTTTAAATGTGTGGCACCAGCAGTTAGGTTACAAGCTTCACAGACTGGAGAGAAACTGATTAAGTCAACACCTCCTGCAGTGTAACAGAAGGTTGAAGTGACTAAGAAGCACGTGTAAAGGCAGACAGCAACTCAAGGCTGCAAACTTAATAACAAGATGCAAAATCCTCTTCCATACGGGAGATTCGTGGAAAGCATCTGTATGGTTATTTGAAGACAGGGAGAGCAGAAATGCTGTATAAATACCAAATGTATGAGCAAAGCAAATTTTTCAAGTCCCTAAATGACTTAGAGCCCAAAACTATTGGTGGATCAGAGAGATAACATATTTGCTTGAGGTTTCAAAAATGAAAGGGGGTATTGCTAAAACAACATCATACGTTTCCAGTTGCAACGTCCCCTAACAAAATTTAATCCCTACTTTAAAAGTAGATTTTTTTTTCAGAAGGATTTCTTTTCTTCCCCTCCTAGTACAGGAACTTACAAACAGCATCACAACCCAGATCTCTTCAGATGTCTAAATTACAAGCAAATACACTGACTTGCAAAGAAAGGACCTCTCTTAATTTGCATGAACTTGTCCTGAGGTATCACCCTGTACATGAAGAATGACTTTTGCAGACAGTGCTTCCGATCACCCAGGTCACTTCTGTTTTCAACGTTAAAATGTGTAAGACAATGAATGCATTCAGATGTGAGAAGAAAAAACCCCCAAACTCCACAACCCTACAAGTAAAAAGTATACGCTACTAATTATTAAACATAGAAATGATATTTTTATCACAACTGTATTTCAACACCTACCCTTCTTCAAGGTTCAGAGAGCCACTCCAGCCAACAGCATACTGCATCTCCTCCTTCCCCTTGTCACTGTGCTTCCATTTAGCTGCCGTTAAGAATAAAGATACCATCAATAAAAATTGCTTTGTACCTCACAAATGTGGTTCTATTCCTAATCCTTCCCTTCTGTACAGTGGATGTACAATACACCCACCACACTTAGCTAAGTACCTTGTCATAAACCTTGAAGACATGGAATAACACACGATTACAATTCTGAAATGCCTGGGTTTTAATAATATTTATACAGTAATATCTACTTTATCAAAATTTAAAAGTTCAATTTATGAAACAGGGATCCTTAGGAGAAAAGCACTATGGAGGGGTATGCTTCTTCTGGGAAGATTACTGAAGATGAGCTTAAATG
Source organism: Myiopsitta monachus (assembly GCA_017639245.1). Classification (NCBI taxonomy): domain Eukaryota; kingdom Metazoa; phylum Chordata; class Aves; order Psittaciformes; family Psittacidae; genus Myiopsitta; species Myiopsitta monachus. The sequence continues at coordinate 56,030,704 of CM029925.1, forward strand.
AACAGAAAATTCTAATTTTAACTGCCAAGAAGGACATGAGAATCCTACACTCAGTCTGACAATATTTAATCATCACATCATATTCAAGGTTAGAAAACACTATAGTTTGTTATGCACAGGGTGCTATTACAGCTGACATTTGTTGAATCAACTCCCAGATGCCAAATAAAGAAAGTTAGTGTTGAGTGCCATTTGTCTGACACCTAAAACCTGAGACACAGGGACACTTCTGCCACTGTGTGGTACAGTTGCTACTGTGCTGTTGAGCAGAAGCAAGTCTCCAGCAAATGAGATCTTGGCAAGGTAAATCAACTCCTTACTCCTGATCCAGTAAGAACTTCCTGAAGAGTACTGTTACCGTTTCATTCTTTGTGAAAAATTAGCAACTAATCTATACCAGGTTTGGAACGCACAAGGGAATGCAGGGAATGCCAAATGCAGCATAACAACTCAATACAATCTACCTTATTATGCAACTGAGCTTCAAGTGCCTGTTTTTGTTTTCAAATGGTGTAATATTACCCATAGCGGGAGGTTTCATTTCTTCATGCTCACATGCCACCAACTACAGCTGCCAACACCACCAATACCCCAGCACATATGTAGACAGCAGCTGGCTTATCAGTGTTCATAACACTAAGGGTATCTTTAAAAGTTTCAAGATCCCTACTTGAGAGTAAAATATAAAGCTTCCCATTATTCAAGACGAAGAGTAATTCTCTATCGAAGATAGGAATCTCAAAACCAATCCACCTCAATATCCCTCCTCCAAGTGCCACTGGCTCAGTTAGCTCTTTTTTTTCTTCAAAAGGAAAAGAAAAATAAGGTCAAGTATTTCTTGAGGGCTAAAATTAATACAAACATTTGGGTTTTCTTACTGAGCACAACTGATGTAAATACCTCTGAGCATCTCAAAACATCTGTGCAGTTACAGCATATATTAACTATACATGATAAAAGTTCTATCCAATCAAAATATAGCTAAGTAGTAAAACTAAAACAGCTTACTTCCCAATCAGTACCTAAAAATTACATGATGTATGCTATAAAACACTCCAAAATCATTGAAGGTATGCCTTGAGGGTGTAAGTGGATCGGAGAAAAACAAATCTTGTCCTGACTGCTATTAAATGTACTAGATGTACTAGCACATACACTTAGCAGCATGTATACTTACATACTAAAAAGACTGCCTTCTGTTCATTAGCTATTACCATCAGGTCATTTGTTGGTGACAAGGACAACACACAATCCTGAAGCCAGTAATTTCTCTGGTTCTTGGAATTAGATTCCTCTTCTTCCTACAGGTAAAGCATTAGTCAATGTATACTGGAGTTTCGAAACATAGAGCTTACAAGATTCATGACAACAGTTTGGCTTGCCCTCAATACCAGCACTGAATGGACTGTTACTTATCTAGTCACTAGAACTTGCATGAGAAGCCGAGAGAAATGCACCAACCTTATACTAATTCCGTGTGTTTACAAAACAAAACCCGAAATACTCATCACTAATTCTACTCCTCAAAATCTTCTCCTTTCACCAAAGAGACATTAGAAAAACAAAATTTAAAGCATTCCTGTTATGGATTAGAGACTGCAGAGAATCTCTTTAGCTGTTCTCATCATAATCCATACTCAAAATGAATAATCTATCTAAGCTCATACACTGACCAGCATTAAGTAAACACATGCACATATGAAGAATGTAACTAAGCTGGCGTTCACACTAAAGCCTCATGGTAACATGCAACAGTACCATGTCTTTTCACAAGAAGGAACTTACAAAGAAAAAAATTCAAGTTTAGTGTCAAGTTTTAAAGGTTTAACGATGGATAAGTTAAGATTTAGATACCATCACCAAGTATAAAAGCAAACAGATTGCATCTTTTCTCCTTGGAGCAGAGTGTCAAATGTTTGACTGCAGAACAAACAAAGGTAGCTCCTGTAAACCATAATTCAAAGGAAGAAAGTAGGTAACAGCCTTTGAGCAGACAGCTAAAAGGTGTCTCAGAGATGATACTCCAGCTTCCTCAGCTCCACCCTCTCACCCTGATCACAGCAATACAAACACCTTCCCTTGTCCAGTCTCTATTTCCATAGCCACCTACCCAAGCCTACCTTCTCCTAGCTCTCCAAAATATTACTGCATCCTCCAGTATCCCAAAGCAGCTATACACAAAGAACCCAACACCTTCAATGTGATCATTTTCTGATTCATGCAATTTATCCCGTTGTTATGAAGATTCACCTACTTGAAAATATACACATGTACTCCCAAATGAAAAAAGTAGGAATAATTTGTATATCATACTCTTAATCAGCTATTCATTGCACTTCTTTCTTTTCATAAGGTTGTATCATAAATGGATCACTTTGTGCACATAAGTATACCTTGTATATCCATCACAAGCTCTACATTAGCACACCACAAACATTCTGCATTCTTGATTTGTGCAAGAGGACAACCTATTTTCATGTCATTTTTGTCTGCTGCTGGATGCCAAGATCTATAGCAACAATTTTGCCTTGATTAATGGTATTTGTCAAGTCTTCACAAACAGGTGATAAAGTTGTCTGCGATACCCATGTTAATTTTAACTCCTCATGACAGAGGTACATATACCGTACCAAAACACATAACCAAACCCCAAAGAAAAGCCTTATACTAGATTTTAATGTAATGATTTTCAAACTGAGGTAAAAGAATAGAAAATAAAAGGCTTTTTTCAAGATTAAAAGGAATTAAAATTATATCTTAAACAAAGAATTCAACATAAGTATGCATATACAAAGAACTTGAAATCTAAAGGAATTGAATATGGCCATCTTAGATTAGTGACAAAAATAAACCAAGGGTTAAAATGGAAAAGGCACTGCACTTGTCAAAAGAAACTCCTTTAAAAGGCAAAAGACAGAAAAATTAAATCAGCATTTAAGACCTGGCTTTAACATCATCATCATCCCAACAAACTAGTTAATATAAAAAGACACCTTGTGGAAGAACAGAATGCCTTCTCAAAAGTTGCTCTGCTCCACGGAACAGATACTTAACAAGTGACTAATTTCAAGAAAAGATGCATTTTGCACCAGCTATAATGCAAGCCATGGACAAACAGTCCTGTTTGCTGTGGATCACAGTTCCTTTCTTTCTAAAGAGTTTGACCTGTAACCACTAGCAACTTTGGAGGAAAACATGTATGCAGGATTTCCTTAGCAAGAAGGGAGTGAACTACCTCGCAGAACAATTTGACGTTTTAAAGAGTGAAAAACAGGCAATTTCCATTTAGAGCCTGTTGGTTCTATCAAATTACAATATAAGTAACAGAGCATTTGTTCTTCTTATTAAGGAAGTTACAAATATCACAGCTCATCTAACAAAGGTGTGGCCCAAGAAACAGAGTCATGGCAATTACACTGGAGCTGATTTCCCATCCTATTTAAGTTTTCACACACTTGTGATTCCCTGACATCAGCACCAGTGATTCATCCCTGGGAGGCATCGTGCTTGTTTCAAACTGTTTGTCAGCTTAACTAAAAGATCTCTTTCCCTGCTGAAGTAAGTAGTTAGGAGGATCCTGCCCAAATCCTTAGGCATACTTTCTGCATATGGAGATAAAGACAGCAGATAAGAACATTTTGTTAGCAAGGTGAGCTCTAGATTCCTCAGTCTACCCCATCAGCAACAACAGGGGATGAATCAAGCAATTCTGTTCAGATGATTCAAGCATGTGCAGAGGATTTCTACACAGTCAGCTTTGCCAGCATCTTACGTAAGGCAGCTGGTAGCTAGAAGTCTCAGCCTTAACAGCACTTACTAGACTAGCAATGTTATTCCTAGTTGAACTAGTTGGGCAGCAGATGGATGTTTTTCTCTCTTTAAAGGGCAATTGTGTTGCCCCATCCTACATATGTAATTTAATCCCTCCAGTAATACCATCCCCACATCACAACATAAAAAAGTACTATATGATCATCAGAAAGATGCTTGTGCCAGTGGTTCATGATTGAGGAGATACTGATTTATATCAATTCATGGTAGACTATAATAACTCCACTGCCATGCCCTTCTTTCTCTGACTAGTTATAGGGCAAACAAGATGCCCCAGCTGTAGCAGCACAGAAAGAAGTGTGCATACTCTAGAGAGAAAAACTCTACAGCATACAAGAACGTGAGTAAATATCACTACAGGTAACATCCAAGTTATATTTAGAAACAATTACAGGAGCAAGGGAAAGTAAGCTGTCATATTTGTAACACAGATCAAAATCCTTCTTGTCCGGGTGATAACTATATAGGAGAAAAAGCACAAACAAGTGGAGAAGTCTGTTAGAATAGGCAACTTAGCAATGAAAACTCATCTATATGTACTTACAGGTTCTTGTAATTCTGCTTCATCCCAGCCTCCCCAGCCACCATCTTCCCAGCTGGTTGATTTGCCTGCTTTAAGCAGAGAAAGATTTACTACATGAGTGAAACAGCCCATGAGAGACAGCATAAGCAATGAAAAACACAATCAGAAAGGATTGCTGGCGGTAGTTTTCCTTCCCCTGCCAATAAGTTCATTTATGGCAGTTAACCAAATGAGTTCTACAGAAAGAAACATGAAGTGGTAGAAATGGCTGTCCTGCTTCTCTGTATTTACTTCCAGTTGTGATGCTATTGAAAAGTAATACCAGAAGATTCAACTGAAGCACAACCTGGAAACAGGACAAATTGTAAATTAACTCTGACAGACTGCATCTAGAGCCCTCGGTAAGTAACACCTCACAGTCCCTGGTGCAACACACCATTGATGCTCCAACAGGGCTTCTCTGCTTTTTAGAACAAATTATTCAACCAAATTTGTCTTTTCTCGGTTTCTCATAGACATTGAGAGGGAGCCAAGATATATTTCAAGTTCAATACAGCAAGCAAAGAGTGAGGGCATATGAGGGGGAAACTGTTGTGTCCACTTGACAAAAACTTTCTCCAGCGGGTGCAGTGACCCCAGACATCACTGCAAAATTCGAGCTTTAGCTATATTTATCTAATTATTATTACTTCAAACACAACAAAAGCCCCATCTTGTACATATTAGGCAGCTGCAGAGGGAAAGTCAGGGGACAGCAGGCTCGCTCCTGTCAGCACTCCAGATATTTTACTATGTCACATAAGATGACCTTTAACACACCATAAGAACAACATATACTCAACTTTATGAGAAACAGTATTCCTGCACATAAGTAAAATATATTCCTTTCCATAGTGGTGAATTTTGGTTTGGTTTAAGTCAATTGCTGGATCAGTCAGTAGGAACGTAAGTTTCAATGTCTGAAGGGTGCCTACAAGGGTGCTGGAGAATGACTTGCAGCAATAGCACAAAGGGGTGATGACTTTAAACTTGAGCAGGGGAATTTCAGGTTAGATATAAGGAAGAAGTTCTTTACCATGAGGGTGCTGAGGCACTGGAACAGGCTTCCCAGAGAAGTGGTAAATGCTCCACTCCTGGCAGTGTTCAAGGACAAGTAGGACAGAGCCTTGGGTGACATGGTCTAGTGTGAAGTGTCCCTGCCCATGGCAGGGGGGTTGGAATTATATTATCTTAAGGTCCCTTCCAACCCAAACCATTCTATGATTTTAACAGGGAATGACAGCACATGGAAATTCAACTATGACAACAAAACCTCTGAGGATAATGCAGATCTTACCCACACTCCTAAAGCAGCCAAAGCAAAAGCTGAAGCTGCGGCCTCTAAGGGGAAAATGAGCACAAGGACCTTGGCTACTCACATCTTTGTAAGACAACAAAGCGAATGAGACACTGATCAGTTTCAATTATGTCATTCAAAAACCACAAGCTTACAAAATACTTGAAACACCTGAGAAAACTGAGATTCAGCAATAGGCTACTTCTTAGTTGCCTTAAAAGAGTGAACACATTGTATGAACACATCTAAAATTCCTTCATCTAAAAATCCCAATTTTGATGTGGAATTAATTATTCTATGCAAAAGGTAATCTTGCACAGAAACTTAGAAGATGTACAATTCTCAAAGACCATCATTGGGACCCTCAAGAAATCAATGCATTGACCTCTATCTAGAAGCACAAGCATGAAATCTGAAGCATCGATTAGACTTCAAGACTTCTCCAAAGATTTCTTTCAAGTTTTTTATTAGCTTATGTCATGGCTACTTTGACCTGTCTCATATTCATATCAATTAATTTCAATTTAGTCTTAACCAAGCAAGACTTTGCCATTTTAGGTGGTCAAACAGTATGGACAAGAAGGTTTGTACATAGAACACCCCAATTTCATTTGATCTAAAAACTCTGGTTCCTTTACCAGCAAAGAAAGGCAGAATCTAGTACAACAAAATAGAAATCTGTATTGTGGCGGTTTAGGCAGATTTTTAAACAATTGTATGCCTAATAAAGACAAAAAAATATTAGCTTAAGAAAGAAATTTTCCACCAATGCTGTTGAAAAGGTATTTCATGAGACTGTATAAGACAAAAATGCCCATTCCATGAATAACCTGTGTTAAAATGGAAAGGTCTGCACCATCTACTAACTGGATGAGTCAGTTTTACAGCATCGTCATCAATACAGATCTGGCTGCAGTTATTTCAGGCATAACCAAGGTGCAACCAGCTTCCAAGGGTCACAGTCTAATCTTGTATTTGGGGTTGAGAATTTTCCAGTGTGCAAATACATGAAGGAGAATTATGCCAAATACTGCTGAATACAAACCACAAGAAGAAAACTGTAACTAGCTTTGATGTTTAGTTGAAGATAGCTAATGAAATTCTAGTTCTGTTTGCATTTTATTACCTCAAAAGGCAACAAAATCTCCTTCCTGTAAATTCATGAAGGAAGGAAGTCTGTCAGTGCGGCACAATTCAGACAGAAACATAACTACATCCAAGAAACAGTTGGGGCCACTGGCTTCCCAACAGCACAGAGCAGACCAGCCTTCCCAAGAATCTTCAGCCACTTCAATTCTGAGACTGAACATACAACATCAACCTTCAGCCATGAGGAATCCTGCTGCCTCTTTGTGAATAGCTACATTTTCCTGGTTGCCATCTTCCTTGGATTAACCAAGATCAATAAAAAAAGGATGGGAAAAATGAGTTAATGGTGAGGCACAATCCCACTGGTAAAGCTGCAGAGATCTTTTAGAACTGAGACCTGCTTCTACAATGCCAGCAGAAGCTGTCAGCCTGCAAAGACTTTCCCATGCACCAGCACCTAGAAAGGCTGATCAAGACAGAGAAGACACAGGATCCAAGTTCTTTTTACAATAAAGATCTTAAGAAACACCCCATCATTTCCTTTAGTAACATTACAGAACTTGCAACTGTGGAATGTAAGACATTACCTAGTAACCAATACCTAAACAAGCCCAAAACAGTTCTCGACTTGGAACGTGTTCATTTTTCTCCAATCCACTAACTGGAAATCAAACTTTGCTGTACAAATCTATATTTCCATTCATCTCTCTCTGACTAGCAGCAGATGTCTGGTAAACAGGTCTCCCTGCTTAGATAAAGCATCAGTAATATTCCAGATTGTGTGTTACCGCAGAGCTTGCAAAAATAAAAGTTAACCTACTGCATCTACAAGAACAACTTCATTCTTTAATTTGAAGCATATTGCATGAAAACTCCATCATCAGCATATGTGAAACTTTAAATGCTGCACATGTACAGCACTGGTGTTCATGTATAAGAGAATTCAGTTCAAGCGCATTTATCATAAACTTAATACCCAAAGAACAAGTCCTTCTGATAAGCATGTTTCGTTTAGAAGACAAGAATAGAGGAAAGAAATGCTAGCAACAGATCTAGATCAATGAGGTCTAACTGGCATTTAACAAATTCAATATAAAAGACGTTTTTATCCAGTCTAAGACTTCCCCCCAGATTGCAGAATGTACCTCTGGGCATAGAAATCTGCCAGCATCCTCCCTTCCGGAGCAGCACAATAACCTGGGGCAGGTACCAATAGCCTTTCTCACCTGCTCTCATGTTTCTGTTCCAGCTCTATGCAGCAGGTTACCAAAGGACATGCTTGGCTTGCCCAGAAAAGCCTGTATTTGCCAAATGGGAGAGCATGAGTTGAAATCTGAACCACAAAGGTCTAACTACCCTTACCTATATCAGTACATAGCTCTAAAACAAGCAAGTTTATGTTTGTTTGGTTTATGACCTTGCAGCTTGTTTCTCATCCATGCTTTAAGAATTTATAAAATTAATAAGCAATTTTTTTTGTCCTATTATTTAAGTGCAAGAGTTTTGGGTGGTTTTTTTTTTCCTCTGTATATTTACTGCAATTCTGATACCATATGACTGCATAATTACTGAAGAAATAGAAATAGTTTCTTTTCTTCTCAGGCCAAGGAATTATAGAAATAGTTGAAAAAGCTCCTGTTATTCAGTAATCATGAGCCATTTATTCCCAAAGCTCCTCCAACATGGGGACTGACAAATACATTAGGTTCTGCCAGCATTTCTAGGAAGCCCCTTTTGAGACTAGTATTACCTTTGTGCTAACACTTCAGACATCCATAAGCAGAAAAAAGAAGACAACACTCAAACTTAGCTCACTGATCTGAAAAAGAAACACTTGAGCAATTTCTCTTCCTTTAGATGGTCACAATTGCTTTCAACAGAATAAAAGATGACTAAATTAAAAATAATCCGGAGATTCTTTAAAGCAATGCTGCAGATCTCCATGGCTTACAGTTGTTAACTCCACAATCAAAGTCTGATGTACCATATGGAAAAAATAAACCACCATGCAACTTTGTAATGCTATATGGCACAGGAAACAAGTAAAACAGATTGCATCCAAGTAATAGCTGAAGTTATAGCAAGAAAGAAGGAAGTTTATCCAGGAAAGGAGGTACTAAAGCAGCAGAACACTCAGGTGCAAAGATAATTTGGACAAAGTACTCTGACACCATTGTCATGTGCATTGAGAGCATGTCATTTACTCTTTCCTATATGCCAGAATGCAGTAACAATTACAGATGTAGCACAATTCAGGTACAGTGCATAGTTCTTACGATATTTTACCTGAAAATTCAAATAAAGGAATCTTACATGTATATCATGCTTTCTGGAGGGGAGAAGCTGATTAAAGAGGTAACACATAAAAGCTTGTCAGAAGATTCTTCAATAAGAACATACCAAATTCTCTAAGAGCGATACAGAAATAGCTAAGAACTGTTGCTAAATGCAATAGAGAATTTGATTTTATAATCTTTTTTTTTTCCTTTGTAACCTTGTTTGCAACTCTGAAATAAAAAGCCTGCCTGGCCTTCTGTGTTTCTGAATGAAATTAGTTGATCCAGACAAAACAAAGTGTGCAAGCACAAGTCCAAAGATGTTGTTTAGAAGAACTGGGCTGAAAAGCATCTTTCACAATGCTGCCAGCGTGACAAGGCTGGATTTTGGAAAAGAGTTTCTCCACCAGGCTGAAGCCAACATTTGTACTGTAAAAAGAAGCAGAGAAGTGACACGTTATAGCCCTGAGCAACCCTCCAAACCAGGTGCTGATTTTGATGCAGCTGCACCTCAAAGCTATGTGCTGTGCCAGCTCACTATCGCAGATGCAGGTATCATTGCTCAGGACCTCCAAAGAACAAGTTTGGGTTTGGCTTTTTTTTGTTATCCATTTCATTTAGGTATTAGGAGATACACACACTTGGGAACTAAAAATACCTGCATGCCAGGAAAGTAATGATTGTTTTATTTCATCTTAACACCTCCAAAGTTTAGCTTTGGACCAGCAGTCCTAAGTGGCTATGTCACTGAACTCCTGTCATCAATGTTTTAAAACACACAGTTCAAGCTCAGAGTCTAATGGAAGAACACATCACTTTAAATAAATCGTAGTTAAATTCCTCAAACTATAAAGTTATAGAAAATGTTATGTGTATTGCTCAGTTTTCTGCTCTTTTCAGTTAAATATCCATTAATTTCTTAATGCTAATATTCTGTTATGTCTGCAAAGCTTTACTGCATTTTGCAAATTAGATTTTTTTTCCTTCATGTGTATGCCTTTATAGAGAATTGTATAATGAAAATAACTGCTACAGCTGTTTTCTGATCTAGCCAATACACATCCCAAAACACAGCACGCTGGCAAATTAAATGTAATGCAAATACTTTCTATCCCCAGTATTTACACATTTGAAACAGAAGTTTTCAAAGCCATTTAGATATCACTTCACAGATTATTTGTGCCTCATTGCTAGCATTTTTTCCACCTTTAAGAGAGTATAAGTACAGGAACTCCATATGAAGCATCTTTAGCCAGCTTACTCCATAATATACTTTTTAATTTAAGATATGTGAGGCAAGATCCACCCCAACACCTTTTATTCTAATATGCACAACAAAAATGCAGCTGTATTTTGCTTCACAGCAGATCAACGGTTACCTCAGTCTGTGACCATTTCTTTAGTCACTTCAGCATTGCATTAGTAGCAATCTTAAGATACGATTGCATAACACAAGCAAGAACAATGTGAACCCTTCTTTCCAGCGTTTCCTGACCCAACAGGAAGCTGGCAACTGCAGAACTGACTTTACACCAGGTTTTAAGTTGAATCTTTCATTTTCCTCCCTAGTTTACCACACAAAATCATCCTTTGCACAAACCAGATAAACTGCTGGGCTACAGAAAAGGATGGAGTTGTAGTTGAGATGATGCTTTCCATCATCTTTCTCTAATGCTGAATGCATTTAGATGCTTACTTGTATAAAGGAAGGGAAAAAGAATAATAATCAAGTTCCCTTAGAATAAAAAAAGATTTTTTTTAAACTCACATCTGTATTTTTAATAGAGGTGGCATTTTGATAAGCAATTTTCAATTTAAATTTGAAATTAACAACCTAGATTAATTTACCATACATAAATGAAATATGCTACTATGTCAAATATGACTTGGTGAGAAGTACAGCTTTTTATTCATACTAAAGACATCTACTTTCACACTTCAATAAAAGTCACAGTACCACATGGTGATTTAGACACGTATACTGCTTGCAGAGAAATTGTTTTCATTTAAAATGGACCTACGAAAATGTTCTCACATGAATCACCCCAGATTTTAGTGCAGCCAATACACGCACAGAAAATACTTTGGTTGGAATGAAAAAATGGCCAAAGCTAAAACAGCAGAAAAAAAACCTTATTTGATCTATAACTAAAAACCAAACAAAAATAAGACCTACAGGTCATAATAAAACACCAAAAGCCCTCACACTGAAGATCCTGAAGGTACCATTTAAAAATCATTTGTTATCCAAAATCTGACAGAAGCTTTTGAAAATTCTACTAAGCACCTAAAACATTAAATTATGTCTCAAAAAAGTAATTAATTTATTCATTGAAATATGCTCTGTTGACTAAAAATATTTAACATTTATTTTCCCAAGGTAGCCAGCATCTTTCATTTAACTACGAAGTTTATATACCAGTGAAAGAGTTCCCATACAAATGCAGCAGAACATAAAAAAATCACACAAAAACACAAACACAAGAAAAATAGTAAATAAAAGGTTCTGGTTCTCCAGTTTAAAATATAAAATACTTAGAACTTTGACATGTGTTTATTGATATTTATGCAACTACATAAATATCATACATAAATATTACAGTACATTCTGCCAACAGAACAGTGTTTACTACAGAATTCCCTGATAAAATCAATTTATTTATATCTATCTTGCTTAAAAATATTTGCCTTGGATCTCTGGCCTCTAAAAATGTAATATGCACTTTATAAAGAAAACAACCAACCAAAAATAACTTGCTTAGACATTTTTTATTTTTTTTTCCTTAGTTCACAACACTAAAAGCAGAGATCATTACGTGTTCTCATACTTTATTTACAGCAAAGAGATCTCCCATGTGAACAACGTAGAAGTCAAGGTACATAACAATAATCGAACAGAAAAGGGAGTCATTATGGACTGCCATGCAACAAGTCACTTCCATACTAGGAAACATGAATGGATTAGTATGTAGGTGAAAAAAATAAAGGAAGAGAAAATGAAAGGCTGAATTAAGTATTTCCAACCAGAGCAATCTCTGTGTGGGTGCAAGCCCATGAGACTAGCAGGAACTGCAGTATCTAGCTATATCATTTTATCCCAACCTGAGATTTACAACAACCCTGCAGCTTTGCTATCCAGTTGGTTAGGCCACTAAGTACCACCAAAGCAGACTTGGAGAAACAATCCTAATGGCTCCTGTTCCACATAGTTGAACACACTTTTTCCCAACTTAGGATACCTCCACAATTTACTTCTAACTTATGATACCTCTGCAAGTTGTAACTGTTTCTCACTGCCAAAGATGAACGCACTGAAGATTTCTGCTTCAAAATGACTACTTATAATCTTATATAAAACTCACTTTGGGAGCTCTCACTTTATGTTCATCTATCCTGAACCATGAAAACAACTGTGATATCAAAAATCAGAGGCACAAATCCAAAAGATTTCAAGTAATCTAAATGAGCAATATTTTGAAAAATATTCAATTCTGATGCTCAATGACTGGATAAGCAAGTACAAAAATAGGCTAGAACAGACACAACCCATTAAGATGAAAGAACAGCACATTTCACAACACGCATCTTGTTTGCTATTATCATATCTGTAGTTTTACACACACCAAATGTTTTCTCTCTTTACAGCTGCCATTTGCTAAATCCACTCGAACAAAAATATCCCAAACTTATCTTACACAAACTTCTCTCACATCTACCACCAAATACAAGAGGCATTTAATTTTTTTTTTCAGGACATGCTTTTAGAAACACAAACCCATTATAATCTTTTGGTTTTATCTTTAGTATTCAAGAGGCATTAACAGCAGCCTATGGGTTCCGGATTCTTCTAGAACTCCTTTAGATACAGATGATACCAAAAAGAAAAGTTATATGGAATGTGCATACATTTTCCAGAGCATTATTAGAGCCAAACAACAACCAATAGTAGCAGCAGTACATAACTGTTTTCTAACATAAGTTTTGGACAACGAATACTGGCTGCATCAAGTTCTGCCAGAATTACTTCCTTCCAAGTGCATTTCAACAATAAAGTAAATGAAATTTAATCTTGAAACAAAAAGACAGCAATAATAATGTGTAACTATGTGCATGCATAAGTTTTAGAGGTAAAGTTAACTAGCTGAACAAACACTGTACTTTTGAAACTTTTTCACAGTTGTGTCACCTTTTTAGCAGGACCTGTATCACAGGACGAGGACCGAAAACTTTAAACTGGAAGTGGGTAAACTTAATTTGAATAGTAGAAAAGAGTTTTTTACAATGAAGGTGGTGAGAAACTGGAACAAATTGCCTAGAGAAATTACAGATGTTCCACCACGCAATTATTCAAGGCTAGGTTGGAAGGAGCTTGGAGCAACCTGATGTACTGTGAGGTGTCCCTGCCCATAGCAGGGGGCTGAAGCTAGATGGACTTTAAAGGTCCCTTCCTACACATCCCACACTACGACCTTCCACTCTTAATTCCCCACCAGACATTTTAAGCTTTTTTAAATAAGCACTTTTTGCTTTCTCTCATAGCTTTGTTTACAGCAAAGAGGACTTTACAAACATCCTCATTAACCTCTTCAAACACTTTCCATCAATGCTGTTAACAGAAAACCAAAACATCAGCCAAATACAGTTAACTACAGGACTAACAACATACAGGCCAGTGTTTCATTTCCTTGGCTATGGATCTATTGGTCATTCTTCTTTCTTGAAAAGCTTTCACTGTGCCTTGCCTCACACAACAGAAATCAGGCCCACAACTTTAGACTGTAGTTTCTACAGAGAGGATTTTACTGCCTTTTAGTGCAAGCTGCCAAACTACATCTGTAGCATACACTAAGCAAGCTTTGCATTATTAGACAACCCTGCACGTACAATGCCTGTTAACTTTACTACACCACCTTCAAACAACTGCACTCCCTTAGCGATAAAATCACAAACTTTCATCTCGAAGTTTGTGGCACACGGGGTGTGTGGCCAAAGAGCTTCACTCATATACTACAGGATAAGGATGGAGAACAGCTGAACACCTGAAACTTACAGGCACCAGGAAAACACGAACTTGCCGGCGAAGACACGTCACCTGTAGCAAGACACCCACCCGTTGCAGCCCCACACCACAGAAACGCTGCCGAGCACCCGGCTATCTGCGGTTGCTCTTTGCACACCCCACAGCGGATAATGACACACAGGAGAGCGAGGACGAGCGAGTCCAGAGCCGGCAGCCCCGGCTGCAGCCCCGGCCAGGCCACACAGCGCTGAAAGCGGCGCGGTGGGGTCGGACTCACCGCTGTCCTTGCCGGCCGCGGCGCTGCCCTGGCGGCGGTGCGGGCACAGGAAGTCGCGAGCCGCCTCCAGGTCCTGGAAGCGCCCGAAGGGAACCAGGACGCACGACATGGTGATACCGGTAGTGCCGACACCGATGCCACCCAACCCGGAAACGATCACCGACTTCCCCCAGCCGCGGCTCTGCGCGCCGCGCATGTGCGGAGTGAGGGCTTGGGGGGGGCAGAGCTGAGCTATGGCGCTGTGGGAGTGCTCTGCGCCGTGTGTGAGCGCTTCCAGGGATGGCGACTCCGCCGCTGCCCTGCCTGTTCCGAAGCCTGAGCACCCTTTGGGACGGCGACTCCGCCGCTGCCCTGCCTGTTCCGATGCCTGAGCACCCTTTGCTGAAGAAATTGCTCCTAATCTCCTGTCTATACCTCCCCGGCACAACTTGGGGCTGCTTCCTCTTGTCCCATCCCTTGTTACTTGGGAGAAGAGATCGACCCCACCTCACTCCGTCCTTCTGTCAGGCAGTTGTAGGGAGTGATCAGGTCCCCCCGAGCCTTCTCCAGACTAAACCGCCCCAGGTCCCTCAGCCTTTCCACATCACACTTGTGCTCCAGGCCCTGCCCCAGCTCCATTGCCCTTCTCTGGCCCCACTCCAGCACCTCAATGTCTCTCTTGTAGTGAGGGGCCCAGAACTGAACACAGGATTTGAGCGGCGGCCTCAGCAGTGCCCAGCACAGGGGGACAACCGCTGTTCTGGCCCTGTTACCACACTGGTGCTGATACAGAACAGGATGCTGTTGGCCGCCTTGGCTGTCCGGGCACAAGCAGCTAATGTTCAGCTCCATCAGTCAGCACCTCCAGGTCTTTTTCCGTGAGCAGCTTTCCAGCCATTCTTCCACAAGAGTGAACCAACACAGCTCTAAACACCTACATGACTGTGTTGAACAGGGAACACCTGTAATGGTAGGGAGAACAGGGTTTATTTCAATCTTAATTGCTCTTGCAAATAGCTTATGCTTCAGTCCAATGACAACAATTTCTGTTCATCTTTGTGGCAGCAGTGATTGTGACAAGTGAGATTTGCTGTGGACTGACATCGTATAGTGTTGACAGCTGAACTACAGTCTCAAAAATCATCCCTTAGGGGAAAGAGGGAAAAAACCATGTGAGAAGAACACATGGAGATGTTTTCCAGGCCCTGAAGAAACAAATTGCACTGTCCACAGGACTTCACAATATCTTTTAATGGATCCTACTTTACCAGGCTCTTCTTAATATATAAAATACAGGTGGTTGTTTTTACACAGGTGTCTTTTATTTGCTAAGTAACTATGTGTGTGTCTTTAGTAGTTAAAACCAGAAATGATTGAGCAAGCAGTCCAAGTCAGTTGGACAGTTTGGTTTGTGGTCTGTGTTTTTTGGGTGGTCTTTAAACACCTAAGACTGAACACGTTTTTGCTAAGAGAAGTTTCATTCCACACTGGAATCTGAAGGCACAGGCTGTAACAGGGTATGAACTCCAGAGGACCTCTGGTCTGGTTTTCAAATAAACTGGCTCTAACTTGCCCTGACAACTTTTTAATGTCTTCAGCTGTTCTGTTTTGTTGCACCATGACCCGACTGCAGTTTTGCCTTTAGTAACAGCAGGGACATTTTGTTTTAACATTAAAATCTGTGGCTTCCCAGGCAATACACAGGTTAAACTTGAATTTGAGCAGATGAATAATACCATGCTTATTAAATCCAGAATGGTTGAATCCTGTTTTTCTGAATGGGCATTGTCATGGGTTCAGCAGTAGCAGTCGTTTTTCTCCTTCTTAGTAGCTGGTGCAGCCCGGTGTTTTTGATTTTGGGC
Source organism: Myiopsitta monachus (assembly GCA_017639245.1). Lineage (NCBI taxonomy): Eukaryota > Metazoa > Chordata > Aves > Psittaciformes > Psittacidae > Myiopsitta > Myiopsitta monachus. The sequence goes on from CM029925.1 coordinate 56,046,897, forward strand.
CTGGGAACAGCGCTGATAACACCAGTGTTTTCAGTTACTGCTTGGTAGTGTTTTGGTCTGACCAAGGACTTTCTGAGCCTCATGCTCTGCCAGGGAGGAGGGGAAACCAGGAGGAACCAGAGGCAGGACACCTGACCCAAACTGACCAGAGAGGTTATTCCATACCACAGCACGTCATGTCCATGACATGACAGTGCTTAAACCACGACAGGCATAAAATTACATGCTGTGTACCAGTGAGGAGATGGTTCTTCAAAAATAAGGTCACAGTGTGGAAAAGTTTTAAAGTGCCTGGTATTAAGGAATGGCTAATGACTTTGAAGATGCTCTAATTAACCATGTAAAGCCTGTGAGGAAAAGTATTTTGTGACGTTTTAGGTCTGTAACATGCAGTCACTGGTAATACCAAGTGAATTAATAAAGAGTATGCAAGCAATAGAATTCACAGGCTGGTTTGTCACTCTTTAGTGATGCCTCCATCACATTATGAAAATGTCCTTGTTTAGAGACTAGGGAGCAGTGTAAGACACTGTCATATCCCTGTTTGGTTTGCTGTGCACCAAGAAGTCCAGTTATGAAACTGCCAAGATACCAATTAATACATAAAATAAGGTGATAAATAATTCAACAGAGGAGTTAATATTTCAAGGCAGGGCTGAGCACTGATGAACTCACATTATCACTTTGGCTACTGTATACCTTCTCTATGTTTGTTATACCTTCTTCAATAGTTACTAATTTAAAAATATTGATTATATTTATATGGCAGGCTATTAAAAAAGAAAAAAGGCTTTGAAAAACCTCTGTCATAAACATTAAGCAAAGTTCTTGAAGCGATTGAGGTAAATGTTTAATAGCCAAAATTAACAGTACATTTGCAGTGACAACAGTACTTTGCATTACATCAGTCTTGTCATTTGGAGACCTTAATGGTGTTTACAGAAATGCATAATTATGGATTTTAGGGATTTTTACTTGGGAAAGGAAAGCAATGAAAGAACAAGTGATTTGCTTAGGGTCAATCCACAGATCTGTGGAGTCCTGCGAGTAGAACTCTGCTTTCTTCATCAGTGATGGTCTCTACCTGTCATTCATGCATGCTACTTAGCATAAATGAATGTGATTATACTAACATATGCAGAGCCCTGCATTTGGTCTTTGATAGTAAGTGAAAATTAAACCAGCAATTTAGTAATAATTGTAGCAGACACATCTATACCGTAATGTTAATCTGATACAAACAGTCACCTTATCAAATCCATGCATAAGTGGCTTCCAAGTACTGCAGTTAGCAGGCAGGGGGCAAGAAATAATCAGTGTTCAATAATAGCTGTTGAACAGAGAGAATATGGAGAATCTCAATCAAACATTGGTGCTCATACCAAGACTTTCACTGCTGTCTAATCATAGCTGATGATAGAACTGCATCCTTGGATTCCTAAGTAGTGATATCTGTCTCACACCAAATATCTGTGATTCCCAGAGTGTCACTATAACTTGCAGTGGTTTGTCACCTCTGAGCATCAATTTGCATATTTGTATCTTTATATAAATTTCTAAATTCAGATTTATGTAAACATACATAAAATATAAGGATATTAAAAGAGCTGTATGTCACAAAATTATCCATCTCGAGATATCTGTAGCAGACCTTTCTGTCTGTCTGGTAGAATTGAGTTGTTTGTTGTAAGCTCTCACACAGACACAAGGCTGAACTGTGGCAGGGCTAAAAGCTTGAAGATACCTTACTGCTGTCGCAGACATTACGTAAAGGTTGTAGTTGAAGAACACAGGCTGGATCATTGAATATTTGTGATTGATGCTACCCACTCTGAGTCTTACCTTTTTCACTTCTTAATTTTCACCTAAAGATGTGGTTTAAACACTGTTTTAACAGAGTGCCGTTGTATATTCCCACTGATAGAGCCCAGTGAAAACCCCCAAAGTTCTCTTCCCACACTTTTGGAAGGCAGTCTTGGGACAGAAGGGATCTACACCGTAAATCCTACATATCCCTCTTGGAAATGCCAGGCCTCCTGGTTGGAGATTACAACACTTAGTTCCTTAATTTCTGTGTAACAAAGTTACCCACATTCCTTCTTGGTACACTTGGGACTTACATGTAGTTTAAAGTCCTGGGATTTGATTAATTCTAATCTATACCTAATGCTTAATAATAGAATATTTTAGATCTGTGTATGTGCATCCAAAACCTGTTCTGTTGTGCGCATTTGATTCCTGTCCTGTCCTGAGCCAGTATTTCTTACTTGGAAAACCGGTCCTGGAAATGAAAGCAAACCCTGCCCATCCAAAACACCTGCCAGTGTGCAACATCAAAGTCTAGAGGGATACACTCTGTCTTGCTCCTAGGTTTTCTCACCTTTCTGGGATGGACTCACATCCTGGCATCTCTGTCTGCCTGTTATCCCTGCATCCAGAGGGTAGCTGTTGCTAAGCAACTGTGGACTAGGCACCACAGCCTGGTTTTAAAATGGAGAAATAATGAAATTAGTTTTGATGAGGACAAGATACAGCTGAAAAGCAGGCAGGAGCCAGATATAAAAAAACCCCACAAAAAACAGACTGCTGTGATTTGTATTAGAGAACAAAACGTGTCCACACAGGAAGGGGAGTTTCAAAAGCAAAGAGGGAATGATGTATGTGGCCCAAGTGGAGGAAATAAACAGAGAATTCATGTGTTCTTCCTGGCAAGTGCTGTCTCTGTAGTTGTAGATCACCAACAGAGCAAAGCTCCAAATCTAGGGGTCTTCGAGGACACTATCATAAAACAAACAAGTGAACAAAAAGTACTGCCACAGAACCTTCTATCCCTTCCTCTTGCTGGTCCTTATTTAAACACAGCCTCACAGCCATCTTTCATGGAAGATAATGAATATGGAAAGAAAAGTGAGGGAATTTAACAGTTCTGTTTTCTGTCCTGAGGAATTGTTACCTCCGTTGACTCCTTGAGCCACCCTAGCTTGCATGACATCAAGCCTGCAGCTGCCTTGGGTGACTGTGCAATGACTGGGGACTCCCTGTATTTTATGTAACCCTAATAATGTCACTGCTGCAATTCTTATCCATACCCCATAGAGAATTTTTCTTCCAATAAGATCATTCTGTGCTACTTAAGGGTGGCCAAATCACATTATTTTTGTATTGACTGAATTCCCCAACCTCAGAATCCAGAATGTAGCATTCCACAAAAAACACATTAGCTGTTGGGCTCGATGTCTTCTAGAGATACAAAGGCCAAGCAAAAAATATGCTGTTTTATCTGAGGATATTAATGTTTTGTCATTAACTCACTGCAATTCTTCCATTTATATTCATTTTTCATGAATATTTCAGCAAATAATTTCACAGGTTGAAATAGTCTCAGAAAAAAACAGTATGCAAATCTTGAAGAACAGTGCCCAAAACACCACTGTACAACTGTGATTCTGCCAGTTACACCCCCCAGCCATGGAGCATATGTGTACCCCACTGAAGTTTTTGTCTAGTTATGACAAATCAACATGAATGAGTATTCAAATACTGAATATTTAGACTGGAAAACTTATAGGCCAAGAATTCTTTATCACAACTAATTTTTGAGTGAATCTGAACAAGCTGAACACAGTTTTCTGGTATTCAGGATGTTGAAAACAGAAGCAGAGAGAAATAAGTGAGATGATTGCTTTTCAGCAACATAGCTTTGCTTGTGATAGGTATCAGACAATCATCTATTTCTCTACTGCTCTTAAATGTCAGTAATATATCTTAAGAGATCTTAGTTCACATATATATCTCCAGGCAACATTCAGATACTACTTTGAGTTTTATATAAAGAAAGTTAAATCTCATAGGCTTATTCAGTGACAGAGTCCACTAAGATGGATTTCTTACATAATTCATATCTCTGAAGTACGTATTTTTGATTAGTTGTCTTGGTAGAATATTATATATTTGGGTTTTCAGCACATAAGCTGGAACTCTCTAGAGAGGTGCTCAGAAGGTAGGGAGGGACCTCTTTTTTGGTTTCAGTGTTGTTAAGAGTGCAGCTGGCATGCTGTATCATTCCTAGTTTGCTAACATGCAAATCAAGCAAAATCAAGCATATCAAGCAAAAAGATGCTCTTCTTCTGTATTTGAAGTTCATCTTTTCAATGTATTTATTCATTAGAGTAAGACTTTGATGTCACAGATCTGACAGATAAAAACAGAGAGAAGAAAGGATCCCTAGTCTTCATGATCCTTAATGAGAGACAACCTGATCATCGGCAAAGCAAATTTATCATCTCGGATGATGAATTCAGACTGCCATCTGGGGGATTTTGGGCTGATAAATCTGGCTGAAGGGCTGAGAAGTTCAGCCTGTGCGGTTAATCTAACAAGATACCTTCCAGCAGCCAAAGCATTCACTGAAAATACTTTATCCAGTGAACTTTTCACTCAGTTGTTAAGTTTGCAAACTCTCTGCAAACCTGGCCTGATTCTGAGTACTTGTGAAACTGTTTGAATGAATAATATTTGATCTACAGCCTGTTCTCGAACTTCCCTTCAACGCATTCATAGAGTTCCAGACTGGTTTGGGTTGGAAGGGACCTTAAAGCTCACGCAGTTCCAACCACCTGCCATGGACAGGGTCACCTGCCAGTAGAGCAGGTTGCTCCAGGCACCATCCAACCTGGCCTTGAACACTGCCAGGGATGGGGCAGGGATGTTTCTGATCTATAAATGGTTACTTAATTTACATGAGAATTTTATTCCATTTTGTTTGGGTTCCCCCTCCATCCCCAGCCCCTTGTTTCCTTTCAAAGAGGGAAGTAAAATAAGGAGCAGTTAATAAAAAGTCATGCTATCACAGGACACCTGTCTGTGATCATCACCAGAAGACAAAAGACCGTCAGGCTCTATCCAGGCATTCATAAGAAGTTGGGGAAATGCTTCCCTAAATTTTGTGAGTACAGTATCGTGTTTATGTAAAAGTTGTATGAATAATGTAAGATAAACAGCATCCAACATAACAGCTGCCTAGAGTGCTAATTGCCACCCAGAAATGCTTATAAAGAAATCATCACTAATGATGTGGCAGGATTTGGGGGTGCAGAACATCTTGACATGGGTCAGCAGAGGCTCTTGTTATAGAATAGATCAAGCTACAGTCATCCACATCATGCTGGTCCGAGGTGTCGTCATAATTCCCTGTGCAAGAGAAAATTTCTCATTCCAGGTAGTGGATTCTTTTAGTCTTGTTTGGATATTTTAGCTTATTGCCACATGTTTCTCTAGAGAAGACCTCTAGGGCAGGGAAAGGCATTCCTGGATCATTTCCTAGGGATGTTGAGATGCTGCAAAAGTGGGGCAGCACTGCCTGTGCATGTTTCCAATGCCCTACTTTCACATACTGTTCCTCTTATCTTTACTCTTAATATGTGTGTCCAAATGAGACCTTTCAGCGACAGGGCAGGTTTTCTTTTTAACAGCAATTGATTTATCACAGCTTAGGCTGCGATTAGACAGTTCATTTCTTTGCATCTGCTTTCATCTTTCATGAAGGGCAATAACAATAATAAGAAATTATCCTAGGTCTCTGCATGCAAATAATTATTCTTTTATCACTTGAGGCAGTGTTCTATGGTCTTGATAAAAATGGGATTCCCTGTCTACCAACCATCAGCTTAAAAGGTGATTCTGGTTAAGGATCTGTAAGAGCCGGATCTAATTATTTTCTGCAGTAGCTCAAATGATGTCATGAGCTGAATGTTAAATGAAAATATGAGTGATTTCAGATTCCTCTCTACATAAGCAGACTGAGACTGAATAAAAAGCAGATCCTGAGCAAATACATTTATATAGTGTCTGAAATAAATATATCTGGTCAACAGTCATTAAACATATTTTCCCATATATAGAAATCTCAACCTCATCTGTAAGCTTTACAGCCAGGCATAATAATCTTTCTTCCTAACAATTGTTCATGTATCAAAAGGCTTATCCACACATGCACAGAAGGTTACAAATCTATAGTCAACACCCTATATCTCATGGGTATTTTAGGAAGAAAAACCCCTTGCTAGTCCTCTTGACTCTTTTGTCAGTGGCAGTGGTTATTTATGACCAGACCAGAAATGGGATTGGCACTACCTATTATTTTAAGTTGTGTGGATGTGGTCAGTGGGACTGGGCTTGCAAATTGGATTAAGGCTGTAAACATAACGCTTCTTGTTGCGGTGCTTTCTCTATCATCTTTCCACCTAACCAAAGTAATGAATCACATCAAATTCAGAATGCCGTTTATTAAAGTGTACTTAAACGTGCCTTCTCAAATGCTAAGGGAATAGTAATGTGTCTTTTTAAATCCCCAATTAAGAGCAGCAGTATATAACCTATCTGTTTAGATAATTATGGAGAATTAATGTCTGTTAAGATATGGCCAGTGTACATCCTGTTGTCATCTGTTTGATTCAGCAGGGGTTTACTAACTTTTCTCATTTCCAGAGAAGAAGACAGACCCGAGTCAGTGTCTCATTGTTAAAAGACATAAGGAAAGGGAACATCCATAAATGCCCCTGAGATGATGTACTGCATGCACAGAGCAAGCAGCTGTATATTGCTGAGCTGGATGACGTGGTTGGGAGTCCAGGTCTCTGCTATAACTATGAAAATTGCATGACTTGTGCCTCCTGAGAGAAATAAACCACCTCTAGATAGAGAAGGGAGACAGACCAGCTGCTAGCTTTAAGCTCTGTGTAATTTACTGAACTTCATAGCGCATGGGCTCATTAGATTGGCCAGTGTCACAAGTACCGTGTATGCCAGTGGGCTGACAGTTAATCCCATTAGCATTAGCCGCTTAGTTGCTAAAACTGGAACCAAAATAATGGATGTCAGTGTTATTCAGCTTCATTATTTTAGTTAGACCTCTCCTTCAGATTTGAAGACCTACACAGCATGGAAAATAAATTCTCAAAAGAAATCAGATTGGCAGAGAGTTTCTCTTCATCCCTTCAATCTCTGCACAGAACAGCATGTGTTTATCGTGCAGAATGAGACTGTGATTAAGGTACTTAAATAAATGCCTTTCTAAATTGGTATTTTAAGCAATGTTTTGAGATGATTCTGTCTGGATATACCTATTATATTAATTTCAAATCATAAAGAAATGCTAACCCCCTTTTATGCAGCTGTACTTGTATAGATTTCAGGGGGAAAGAATCTATTTCCTGCACTGTTATGCATTCAAGAGTCTATGGGAATGTTATTTTCATGAAGAGGATGCAAACTGAATGGCTAACATAGCCACCTCCTCACAATCTCATCTCAGAAATAGCAGTAATTCTTTTTATATATCAGCCTTGTGGTTAGGGGAGAAGATATCCTGAGTTCTGTAGTATGGACGTCAGTACTTTAGCCTTTACATTGTTTTCACAGGTTCAGGAAGATAACATGCCTTTGAAATTCAGTTTCGGAGATTATTTTTGGTAGATGCAGCTGCGGCTGGGATTCACTCAGTAGCAATCAGACTTGCATGTGTGTAGGAGGCAGAGCTACTGAGGGAGGAAATTAAATGCAATCAACCTAAAAGACCCCTTCTTCCCTAGAGGATTGTTTTGGCTTGGCTTTAAAGTGTGATACCATTGGAGGGAAGACTTGAAGCTATGTGTATGCTGATAGTCCTATTACATTTCTGATGGCTGATTAAAACCAAAGGAGTGGTGGCAGATAGGCAAAAGCACCATGCACCTTGTCTTCTAAAGCTATAGAGAAACAGAAGGCTCTGGAGTTACAGGAAACAGGAGGGCGTGCAGCTCAGAGCAGGATCTGGGTCCTATGTTTTCAAGTCAAAATCAGTATGTGATTCCTAAGTATTGCTGTTAGAGGGCAGCAGACACCCTAAATCAGGTCTGGAGACACTACAACCTAGTTCTGCCGGGGCTCTGTGGCATCTGCAGTGGTAGAGAAATGCCCATTTCAGCCTCGGGATCCAGTCAGCAATGAATCTTCTGCACTTTAATTTTGTCAGGTTAATATTTTCCATGCTCTGTCTTCTTAGCTCAGGCTGTCTTGAGAATTTGAACAGTTTTACAACCATCTTCAGGGTGGCAATAAATCTAAAATCCATCATTCTGCTAATGCCAAAAATATTCCAACCAAGCATTTCTTCAAATCAGCAAATGTTTCTCACATTCCAGAGTGGAATTTGTACAAAAGTGTAATGCTGGACTCTAGGGCTTTTTAATTTTTATTGATATAATGAATTCTATCATAACGTTCTGAAACACCCACGTAAACCTGTTGAACATCTGCTTTTTAAGCTTGCAGATATTTCATCAATACTATGCTTTTACTCTCTTTATCAGGATAGTTTCATGTCCTTCTCCTCTTTCAGCTCTCATCACACATCTGTGATGTCCGGCGCAGGGGGGAAGACAAAGAAACAAACAAAAAACTGGCCTAGGATTCTGGAAGGGTTTTAGGCTTCAACTCTTTCAATGAAGGGGCCTACAAGGAGAGGGACTCTTCCTCAGGGACTGTAGAAATAGGACAAGGGGTGGTGGGTTTAAACTTAAATGGGGGAAGTTCAGGTTAGACATAAGGAAGAAGTTCTTTACTGTGAGGGTGGTGAGGCACTGGAATGGGTTGCCCAGAGAAGCGGTAAATGCTCCATCCCTGGCAGTGTTCAAGGCCAGGTTGGATGGGGCTTGGAGCAACCTGGTCTAGTGGAAGGTGTCTCTGCCTGTGGCAGGGAGTTGGGGCTGGATGAGTTTTGAGGTCCTTTCCAACCCAAACCATTCTATGGTTCTATGATTCTATGATATTTAGCAATTAGTTTAAGCATTAAGCAAACCTGTATATCCTGACCTAGGCGACCATCCTGTGGCAATGGGTTTAAGTCCTGCAGATTCGATTCCCCAGTATAGGAACTGTAATTTAATTATTATCCATTTAACTTCACCACCCTTGAAAGGGAATTGTCTGTACACCAAGCTCTAAGACCTATAAATACTACTCTCTATAAAGGCATTTAATTGGGTCCTCTGTATTTTTTGTTGCTTAGATAGCAGAAAGTTCAGACCTAAGCCTTCAAAGTGTTTTCTTTCTGGAGAAGTGTAGGATTTCCCTCTAAAAGTGGCATGCAAAAAAAAAAAAGAAAGCGAGAATTGTCTGCTCTCCTGCAGAATGAAAATACCGCTCAGGCTCAGCAAAATATAATCTGGTGCTGTCTTCCTTTCCTTTCTGACATTCATTTCTGCGGATAGCTAATAAGAACAGCCTATTTAAACACAACATCATACTGCTAAGTATGCCAACAGCCAGAAGATCCAGGCTCCTGTTTTATTCTACCTGGTGAAGGAATTAATCATTACTTCATTAAATATTTTACTTTCCTCTGAAGCCTTTCTGCTGACCTGTGGTAGTTTGAGACCTCATTTCCTTTTCCCAGTCTCATCTTTTTCAAGTCCTCTTCTTTCCTAATCCACTTCTTTTTTTCTAGTGCTCAGCTATTACACCAAAGTCAGTCACAGCAACAATTGAACTGTATTTTTGATATGCATTTAGTTTTATTTAAGACACCACTTCATGACTGTGGAAACAGATATTAGTAACAGGAGTAATCTGTTTCAGCTGAAAGCAGAAGAGAAATGTCAGTGTGCTAACTCTAGAAAAGAAAAGGTTTCTTTATACCAGTTTCTCAGTGTAGAGTCTGAGGCTGTCCAGGAATAATTATCCATCTGGTTCATTGAGACCAACATGCAGGTGGGGAATTAACACTGATGCGTTCTCAAATAAAAGCTTTCACCTGCAATTTGGGTATAAATACCCCTGGATTTTCATAGAGCTATATATATTATATATATTCTAAAATATATGCACCCAGATGTGAATATTGCTGATAGTACTTACCTCCTGCCCTGTGTAAATAAATAAAAGCCTTAAATCTGACAGTAGATAGCAACTTTAATGCTTTTTAGCCAGTGGACATCTCAACAGAAAACTTTAGGGACATGTGCAGGTGCCTGTGGGCATTTGTAGAATGCAGCAAACAAGGAAATGATATCATACAAAGCAAGAACAGCATGGGTTATTCATTTTCAGAATGATATGAACAGAATGAGAATATTAAAGAAAAATGAATATTAAACAAATTAGAAAGAATCGTCCATTTTCTTGCAATGGATCCAGGAGCTCTCTCTGGTGGACCCCTGTCTGCATGCAGGCTAAGCTGCTAAAGGCTTTAGGGGGCTGCAGCAGTTGCAGGGAGGATTCTTCCCCTGGCAAAGCTTCCTGGCTTGGCTGTGCATCAGAGGAAGCAGAGAATGAAAGCCTGGAACATGCAACTGCTCTTGGGAGCACACTGGTTCAGGAGCAGGAGCGGGTCCTGGCCTGAAGGTTCTCTCTTCTGAGGTGTCCACCTACACCTCTAGCTACAAGGCTTGCTCAAGTCATGTCTGAAAAACAACTGCAGTGAGGATACCAGAGCAGTCCCTCCTCACTTCTAGGAGACACCTGTATTGTTTGAGTACTCTGACCTAGGTGAATGTGGAAATATCATTTGAATGGACAGCCAAAATACCCACTAATGAACTTTAACTTCCTCCAGTGTCACCCCAGGAGCTGTAGCTGGAAATAAGTAGTTACAGGAGACTTCTAAAGCTTTACTGCTTCATGTTTTAACTACTTTGTCCTAGTTGACCACAGTTCACAGCCAGGGGAATGAACCTGTTTGCACTTTGTTGCTAACATTGGCCTGCCACGTAGAGCTTTCTATGGCTGTGCTACTGCAGACGGGAGGAATGTATCAAGTCATTAAACCAGATTAATGGGAGATGCTGAGTTTTCCAAACCACCAGCAGAATAAAAGCCTGAGGAGTATAAATGTAAACCAGCAGATGAAGCACATTCCCTCAACCCAGGGAGCACAGGCTGAAAACCACTTTTCATCTGCAGTTAGAAAAGGAATAGGGCCAGCAATGCTCTTTCACCTCTGTACAAGGCTGTTCCAGGTATCACCCTATAATACCCTAGCAATCAAGGGCAGTTTTACTTATGATCTTTATAGGTGGTAGGCTGGGCTTTTATTTTTGATGGGGAAAGATTAAAAGGCTCAAGACAAGTGTACTAAGATCACAGAGCTGCAGTTACTCTCCTTCCCAGGGAGATAGGAGCCTTTTTTCCCCTCCCTCTCAGCTCCTACAGAAGAGATTTCCTTTTCTATATGACTTTTGATGGCTGAACAAAAAAGGGAAAAAGAAACACAGTGCAAATTGACTGACTTAGGGAAACTAGAGATATCCTGGCCAAGCAGGGAAGCAAACTGCACTGACACTAAACTGAGTTCGGTGTCTTCTTTTGGAGTCCGGTGTATCTGTCCTTTGAACTGACTGCAATGGTCTTATTATTGTGTATGGGTTTTTTAATTGATCCAAATGGTGTAGCCGTATCCTGCATGTTCTCTATACACTCATGTAGCCAATATCCCTGCAGAACTCAAGTTTTCTAGAGCCCCCAATGCTTCTTAACAGCCAACCTGTTACTAACAGGAGCTGCAACCCCAAGGAAACCAGAATACAAATGTGCAACTCCCTTAGCATTGGAGGCCTGTTTGTTTCTCTTTTTGCCACACAGAAAACCACTGCTCAAACAGCTCCCAAATGCAGCAGCATGACTTTAGTTCTTAATTATTTTCTTTAAACTGGCATTTAGACACATTTCTCATCATCTACCTCTTTTACACTGTCCTGGTTCTAGATAGGTCACTGGGCAGCTGGCTCAGAGTAGCCCTGACCTGGGAAACATATCTCTATTCTGGAAGTCAATTTTTGGTCCACCTGTATTTGTTCTGAATCACAAAACCCACTTCTCCCAGAGAGGATACAGCCCTTAGCCCTCCTTCCTTCAGCCATCTCTACAACTGCACTGCCTTCCACTCCTGCACAACAGTGTTGCTACTTTACTACCCACACCAGGTCTGCATCACTTTCCCAAGCACAGCCCACCTCTTCCAAAGCAGCCACCCTTCTTGGCTTTAACATTCTCCACTCCCAGTTCCAAGCCCCCACCTTTCTCTGAGGGAGGTGTAATTTAGGTTTAGTGCCAAATCCTACCAGCCTTATTTGATTTCTTTTCGGTGTAGGTGAGATTATCTTTGAACTTTGAGCCTCTGTTGTACAAAGTAGATTAGTAGGCATGGCATTACAATAAAACACTCTCCTACAGCGTTAGGGTTTATTTCATTCTCACTACAAAGCTGACAGTTGTGTTGCCTTTCCTCTTTTTTTAATTAAGTCCAGAGTCTTTCTGAACTTGATTCAATTATACTATAATAGCACTATAAGAAGTGATCTTATTTGATAATTTAAAGTGGCCTCAGTATCTTTTGAAATGTTCAAATAAACAATGCCACTTCTATCCAAGTGTGCTCCATTCAGAGGAAAGTTCATTGCCTGTGAGATATTATAGCTTAGGAAGTGTTTTTTCCTGCAGACGTGGTGTTTTCTCTCTGATTTCTGGAAGTTCAGGCTTACAGTAGTGCAGTAAGTTGTTGGGAAACACTTCAGTTTCCACTGGCCTTCTTCAGCATGAATGCTTACACAAAACCACTACACCAGCAGAAAACACCTATAGGAAAAATGCCACAACAGCATAACCCCATCAACAAATTTCCACCTGAAAAGTCCCACAGGGATACTCCACCATCAACAAAGTTCTGCATAAAAACATTTATGTTAGCACTAAGATTCCACAAGATGCTATCAAGAAACTAAGACACACCTTGCCCCAGTGGTGGGAAGTTGGGTCATACTGGGATGAAGTTGGTGGGAACCGCTGGACTGCATCCAGCTGCTCCTTGGTTACTGACACTGAAAATGATTTAAGGCATGAAGGACAGGGATAGGGTAAGTGCTCATACTGATGTTATGCTCACCCAGTGGATTAATGGAGGGGTTTGGATTCAATCTGAGCTGCTAATCCTTTCAATGTCGCAGGAATCAAACACACAATTTTCTATTAAGGTTGGCTGCAGGGTTATGTGGGCTTGCTCCTCATCAAATTATGCATAATTCCCTCTTTCTGAAGTGTCCTGCAACAAGCATTGCTCCCAGGAAATGCCAAGAGACATCCCTGCACCACAGAAATGGTGTATTTCTGGTCTTAAAGAAAACATCCTCTTCCTTTAATGCACAATTGCAGGCTTGGGTAGATAACATGAGGCTGCTGTCACAGAAATTTGTTGTCAAAGCCAATGCCCTGTCTTTATTTTAATTTAAAAAGGCAAAAATAGCTGCTGAATAACACTTTATAAAAAGAAAAAATTTGTTTCCAGTAATCCTGCAGTTAAAAACTAACAGACTTCAGTTGTCAAGTTCCCAGATAGGCAGCAGCAAAAGTCTTTCTAGGAACATATTCAAAGCATTCAGGTGCATTTCTTTCAGGTTGTCTACTAAAATATTGTATCTTTTTCTTACATTTTTGCAAATAAAACAACTATTTTTCTTCACTTAGGTTATCTATAAAATATTACATTATGTTACATTCCATTATGTTATGTTATATTAATTATATGTTAATTTATAGTTCTAGAATTTTTTTCTGAATATGAATTCATTTTATCATCCTGTGTAAATCAGTAAGACCACAGTCTGCTCTGCCAGCCCACAGCAAATGATTTTTGTCACCTATGCTGAATTTGGTAATTCTTCCTTACTTTTTCACGCACATCAAGGTACTCCGTTGCTGTAGTTCACATTACTTTATCCCTGACAGACTGAAATTCCATTGGACAAACCCCAAAACTAAACAACCCACCCAACAGCTTCAAGTCAATACGTGGATGTGCATGTTTGACATATTACCAATGATTCATTGAGCTGCAGTTAGAAGGACAAATCTGCTCTTTATCCTGTAATCCCTTTAGCTAAAGATCAGACATCTGTCTGTAAAGGGATTATTTATGCAAGCGTGGGGAAGTCTTCGTGGCACCCATCCGGTTAATATATATTCCCAACTAGATTTCAGTTTTTGTGGTGCTTATCCATTTGCTTTGCAACTTAAAATATCTGGCAGCGGCCACTACAAATCATGTGTCTTATTTCACAGCTCTTTTTCATCTGATTTATTGTGAAAGGCAAAGAAGGAGTTAGAGTAGCTACAGACTGAATTTTTACAATGAAGTGCAACCCTACCTCACTTAAATAGCAAGTAAACAGAGATCTAAACTAAATATCAACTATGTGTGAGATTCAGTACCTAGTAACTTGGTTTTGTCAAAAAAATACCTGTGGTCATTTACCTTTGGTCAACAATTGGTTTTATCCAAAGAACAACAGCTGGCTGCAAGGCCATGACCGAGTTACAAAGACACTCGCTGTTGTCAGAGGTTAACATGATCTGGTTATTTGTTGTAAAAAGGACATCATCTCCATCGTTTTAATTCAAGGCATGCTCGTGACTTTCTGATTAACTAATAATTACAGAATTGAATTTGATCTATTTATTTTTCGCCACTTCAGGGCTCATGAAAGTTGAAGCTCATGATTTGGATGAGCTTCAGAATTTAAAGTGAATGCTTTAAAGAATACAGTGGATATTTATACACATGTGCATTAAGCATTAGCAATGTCTGCAGCATAGCTATGAGCCCTGCTAAGAAATATAGCCAGATCCTTGGAAGATATTATGTCTTTGGAGCTATACCAGTGTACAGCAGTTGTGGGTGGAGGCCAAAGAATCCAGTGACCTCTGAAATGAATCTGGTAACGATAACACAACTTGTGCTGCAGCAAGCCTTATTATAAACAAACAATCTCCCTTCCAGGTGCCATTTGAAGCTGGAAAGTTTTATCCATCTCAGCAGAGGCCAAAGACTGAATGAACTAAAACCTAATTCATAAATACAGGCTTTTAAAGTGTAGGCTGTGAAGCACCAGGATAGAAGAGACAGGGAAACTTCAGCTTGTGAGAAATGACAGGATGAGCTTCCAGAATTTCCTCTCAATTTGATAAAACTTTCATATCTGTTAATCAAGCAGCAGTAGAATTTAATTCACACATGGATATGGAGGGGAAAAGGCAATTTAGCTGGGTAGTTTCGTTGTTTGAACAAAGAAAGACAAAGAGACATTAGTCCAGAATGTTGAAAGCTTCCCATAAATGACCCTTTCCATTCTTCGTCCCTATTTAACTCTGGGCTGAAGCTGTGAAGCTGCATGAGAATACTTTATAAACTTAGCTGAGAGCATGATGTAGCTTTATATACATACTTATGCAGAACATCTTGCATAGAGTGCTACAATATCTTCGATACTAGTAATGCATCAGCTATGTAAGAAAATGTGGCAGCAGCTCCGTTTCAGTTAATAGCTGGCACAGAGTTGATGCTGTCTTTTGGACAAAAGAATGTTGGCCAGGCCATCAGAAGGAGCATTATTCCCCAGCCTATTTCTAAAGGAGTGATGGATTCCCAGCCTCCTCCTGGATTCTGGCAGCACAAGGGAAGGCAGGACCTGGATCACAGACTTGTCAGGGAGCCTACAATGCAGGCCACTGCAGAATTTCAACCTGGCTATAGGCATTCCCACCTTCTGCCCCAACAAGCTTTAGGTATATGCTTAGTTACATGCATATTATTATATTACTTATATGGGTATATAACTAGATGTTACCTCATCTAGTTCCTGCCTAACAGCATTTTATAAACACTCCTTAATTTTACATTTTAAGCACTTTTCAAGCAATAATGACAAGTGTTGGAATGTTTATGTTCCCATCTGAATGTGTGGACCATATAGAATCATACGATAGGGTTGGAAAGGACCTTAAGATCATCTAGTTCCAACCCCCTGCCATGGGCAGAGACACCTTCCCACTAAACCATGCCACCCAAGGCTCTGTCCAACCTGGCCTTGAACACCGCCAGCAATGGAGCATTCACAAGTTCCCTGGGCAACCCATTCCAGTGCCTCACCACCCTTACAGGAAAGAATTTCTTCCTCATATCCAATCTAAACTTCCCCTGTTTAAGTTTGAACCCATTACCCCTTGTCCTCTCACTACAGTCGCTCATGAAGAGTCTCTCCCCAGCATCCCTACGGGCCCCCTTCAGATATTGGATCTTATGTTTAGTGATGCTGCTAATCCAAAGCTTTCATTTTATCAGCAGATTTGTAGCTGTCCTCTTGCTTTATAATGGGAAATCTCTGATCATTTCTCTCCAGGGAAGAAAACCACAAGAGTAATTGTTTCTGCAGTAGGAAAAACAACTGGCTGAATTAGCAATAATGGCGCAAGATGGTGCTGGCCATTTCGTTGACACAGGTCCTTGAAACTTTCAAGTTTGTTGCTCAAGAATCTTAGCTTTGTATTTTCTCTGACTAAAGCTCTCCCCAGTTGAAGTTTACTCTGAATCTGTGCCCACTCACTGCATGGGGATACCCAAATTGGCTGGCATTTCACCAGGGTTTCTGTCTTATACTCTTCTTAAAACATCATTGGTGCTGCTTTACAGTTGTGCATCCCCCATGATTTCATCCCACGACAGCAAAGCTTTGATCCTACTATAGAGAAGCCCTGAAGATTAATAGTGTTTCCCAAGATGCTCTGTTGGTCACAGCAACCCAGGATGGTGACCTGACATGAAGCGGAAAAAATCATACAAGCAGGAGCTACACAATTCATTCAATTCAATAAAAACTCTGGGGAAAAAAAGATATCTTGGAAAAGAGATTAACTGCCTCTTCTGGGTTATAAAACACTCTTGAGCAAAAAGATTTGGTCATTACATTTTTTTCCACTAATGTCTCTCTAATATTAAATTTTCAGTAGTGTGAGATTTAATGAACCATTTCTGACATTTCCAGGCCATGACTGATAATGCTGTTAACATTTCCTGAAGAAAAGTTTAGGAAAAATACAAAGAACATTGAAACTTTTAGGTCAGATTCTCACTGAGATCAATGGACCTACGAAGATTTATAGCTACTGCAGATTAGTCCTTTAAGTATAAAATCATTTCATTCATTATGTTATGAACATGATGGAGTTTGGACTTGGATCCTGAAAACAAATGCCCTGTATTTTATAATGGGAAGCACCCAAATCTGGAATTCAAATATCCTGAAGTATGGAAGTGTTTATGTTCCCATCTGAGCTTGAGGAGCACATCCTATCTTTAATTTGTGCCTCTGCTCTCCACAGGATTTGCAGTCTCCTTTCCCACAGACAGTACCTCCTACAGTCTCTTTTTTCCAGCTGCTCTGCTGACTTTGTAACCAGTCAACCCAGAACAACCCATCAGACACAGACTTCTAATATACAGCATCAGCTGCATCTCTCCACTTGTTTATTTTCCTTATTGCTCAAGATGAGTGGTTTCAGTAGGCAACAAGAGCAATGTGTCCAGTTTCCCTTTGCCTCCAGTTTGGAATATGGTACTCATCTCCAGTCTACGCCTCTTCTGCTATCACAGTTTTACACCTCTTCAGTATAATCACCAAACTGCATGCCATCCACAAAGGCATATGATGAAAGCAGAAAGGGTGGGACTTAATTTCTAGTCAGCATTGCTCCCAGGCCCTGTGCTAGTGATGCTGTGAAAGAGGAAAGGTTGAAATCTACTTGTCAACGTTCACTTAAAATATTGACCTTATTTTTTTTATGTAAAATTAGAATGGTTTGTATTTATGAATAAAATTGTATGTGGTGATCACATTGTGCTTTAATAAGAATACATTATTTTCTCAGGATTGAAAGCTAGAGAAATTAGGACACAGACAGTGCAAGAGAATCATCGAAAATTAACTAAGCCAAATGTCACATCTAAATTCCTGGATTTCTAATTGTCTGTCCTTCCTTTTACAATTTACACACACTACATTATATCAAATGAGAATTGCTTAGCATTTAAACGACACAATCAACTGAAATATCAGCAGCTCACAGAACAGTAATTCTGGATCTGCTTGTAAATACAACCATCCAAATATTTTGCGATAGCTTCTCATTATTGATTTACTACTGCTTGGTCATTTTGCAGCAATTAATGTGACATTTTTGTTTTTAAAAACCCTATTATATTAATCAGTTAGAGTTATTACAACAAATTGCAATAATAATACAACAGTTTTTAAAATGTCATCATGGAAAAAAACGTATTTTCCTAGGCATTCTATACATGTATTGCAGGGCATGAGGCTGGCTTTCTTCCCTTTACCCTTGAGTGTGGCTGACAGTTTGTAGTCAAAAGAATTCTGTGTTTTCCTAAGCACATTTGAGTCTGGAACATTACTTATATTCTTAATGGGAGTGAAAAGCTTGGTGTTTGTGTAATGTCTTCTGTTCCCACTGTTTGGTTCCTGGAAAATGTGGTGGAATATTCATACTCCACACCCTACATGAATGATATTGTAGCCTTCTGACAAGTGTAAATTACAGAATAAAATCTGCCTTCAAAGTCGTTCATAGTTCTCTCACTGTATGTCACTGCGGGTATACCTGCTTGGTTTGGGATTCCCTTGCTCTACCGGAGTCTAAGAAGGCCTTCATGAAAATGAAACTCATGATCTAAAGCTTTGATCCTCTCACTAGTCTCTCCATTACATCACCCTTTCAACAACCTAGCCAAAGTCAATGGGAGGGGAAAAAGACATAGGATTTTGCATTGCAAAATGCTGCCTAATTTATCATGACACTTGTTAGAATGTTGTTGTTATTATGATACTTCCTAAACAGACCTGGCTATAAGTAATGAAATGATGAAGAGCTAACACTTTGAAACTTCCTGCCTTGTCCTTGCATTGTTTAGAAATACAGAGAAGACATGTTGTTTTGTGATTTCCATGGGAATGACCAAACCAGCCACCAACCTTCTTGCCATGGCCCAGGCCATCAGGCAAGAGATGGCCAAGAGATGCAAAAAAAGACTTGCATTTAGAGGTTGATTTTCTATTGCCCTAAAACATTTGGGTTGCTTATACCTATGCAAAAAAGGTAAAACCCCTGCATATTTTGTGCTTCCCTGACAAATATATACAGGATATAGAGTCATTTCTGCCACTGTGCTTAGTGCTTAGCATAACCCTTACTTGGCTGGTTGTCCTGATGCAGTTGTTTATCCACCTCTCTTGGGTAAAGCAGTCAATGAGTTTGCTCATTATGTACCATTCTGAGGGAGCACACACTGTGGAAAAGCATATTAAGTACAAGGTTCGGATCTATAAGGCAACTTTCACAGAACTTTTGATTAGAAACTGTTCCTAATTATATGGAACTATGGCTGAGGTTGTATAAATTCTGATGTGTGTGTATTAAAGGTGTAAGGGTAATACTTCATACTGCTGGAGGTATTATTGTTATTTCATATAGTGTACACCGCCATAATACTGACTTAAAACTTGGCTTAGCAGGGTGTAATACATGACTTGGAGCAGTCATTGAAAACTCTTTGTGAATACTGTGGCAAAGGCTAATGTAAATAAAGGAAGATCAAAGTAAACTTTGAAGTAGGAATGGAGCCTGACATAGCCTACATACTACATACTGTAGTTAGGCATAACCCAGCAAACTGGATATATTTCATTTTCAATTTCCTGTCCAAGATACCAGCCTTAAGACTTACCTCTTGATTGTTATTACACATTTTGGTTCTCACTGCTATGAAGTACAAGTTGTGCTGGCAACTTCTTTTACAAGCTTTCCATAAAGATACAGACTATATTTCCTTTCTTGTAGACACTGTTGATAGCATTTTATCATACAGTAGAACAGTACAGTCTACCAGCTCCACTAGAACATGACAACTGCTGTCAGTGCCCCCACAAAACCACCAAGCAGCAGAGAGCTCAGTGAAGGCCCAGGAGAGGGTGTTGAGATATAAGTGCATCAGTACACTTGGCAGTCTCCTTTCATCCACCTCCATTTTCATCTTTGTGTAGAACCTCTCACACAAGCTACAGTGCTGGAAGCAGTTGTGCCAAGTCCTATTTTCCAGACCTTTCAAATATAATTAGCACAAGCTTATCTCATGGTTACAGCCATATATGTCTGCACAGGCTCTTGAGCTAAGCAGCAGCTTTCACTCATGACCACACAGGTCTTAACAATTCTCCATCTCAAATGCTGGAGGCTCCATGGGGCTTTTTTCCTGCCTTTCATCCCACAGAAGAAGGTGATTGAGCTTCAGCTGCAAAAAAAATCTGCATCTACTGCAAGTCCACTACATCTCTTACAAACAGTCTCACACCTGAGGGCCATCAGATTTCCCATTAAAGTGTCTTCGCACTAATGTGCAATGCAGGTAGTCGACCACTGGGCTATAGCAATGAGCTAGAGAGAAGGCAGAATCACGCTTGGTGAGTTGTGTCTAATGGAGACAAGCCGAAACAAGCAGCTCCGAATCCTAATCTGGATTTCTCCAGAGCCCTTGTGCAGTCACATCCTACAGGGTAATGAACATCTTTTATTGCTGCATGATAGACAAAATTTAAGTGACTTTGATTTATTGCTTGGCAAGCTGTTAATAATGACTTCTGATCATTATCTCTTCTGCACAGAGAGTGCTGACTACACTCCCCTCCTTTGGTGGTGTGAAAGTAGTAGAGATGTCCTGTTCTGTTCATTCTTGGAATCCCTGAAGGACACGGTGCTGGGCATGGCTGCTCTGGACTGAGCCAGGCAACAAACAGCAATCTAGCAGCTGCTTACCTGCAGCCCTCCTGGCTGCCCTCCCAGCTGAGAGCAGAAGCCACAAGGTAACAGAAAACTCCTTTACATTCTC
Source organism: Myiopsitta monachus (assembly GCA_017639245.1). Taxonomy (NCBI): domain Eukaryota; kingdom Metazoa; phylum Chordata; class Aves; order Psittaciformes; family Psittacidae; genus Myiopsitta; species Myiopsitta monachus. Next base: position 56,067,658 of record CM029925.1, read on the forward strand.
ACCACATCACTCAGCTGCAGCCAGCAAAACAGCTGGAAATTGAGATTTCCATTTTGAACAGCTCTTGAGTGTAATGTGAGGACAGTCACCATGGGAAAAGCTATGGGTCTAAGTGATCCCCAGTAGATCAAGCTGTAGCATTTCCAAACAGACCTAGCCCCTTGTGGAGATTAAAGTAAATCCCAGAGTATTTTATTCCAGCTGTAATCCTAAATAACAACAAATCTGGATCCACTGTATAATATTTAATAACTCCTCCCTTATTTTTTGCCTTCCCTGTGTCAAAGAACATCATAAGCTTTAACAGACAAGCACTCAGAAATAAAGAAATACTCAAACGTTGGCTGTTCTGTTCATGTGGAGGAGCGCCTATTCCCTGAAAGGCCTTGTACCACTAACTAGATGAATTGCATTACATGCTGTCTTCTAGAGAAAGAAACTGTGTCCAACTGAGCAGTGTCAGGGCCTGCACTCAAAACACTGATTGCTAGGTCAGTGTTTTCATTATTACAGGTTCTTGGTGGAAACATAAACCACAAGAGCTCAGAGCTATCGTGGTTTGTACAGCTCAGCAGAATGTAGACTATTCAGTTTGGATGTATTTTATTAACACTGAGCTTTCACTTCACGCAGAGATAGCTTTTGACATTGTTGGCACTTAAGTAACAATTACAGCCCCTGTTATCCAGTGTATTCAAAAAAAAAAAGCCTTTTTCAAAGGCATCTCCCTTTGCAGTGTGAGGTGTTTCTGTATCATCTCTCTGCCTTAAGGGATGTAGTATGATTGGTGTATCACTGCTCATAGGAAACCAGGCTCTGGGGATGCGGCTGTGTTGCCAGAAAGTCTGCACACTATAGATGTATCTTTTGTGCATTGCCAGTAAGTTGTGGCTGTGGCTATACCCTTAAGGGTTCCCAAAAGGTTTTGGAATGTAGGTGTATCTCTGTACTTTCAGACAGCTTGTGGCTGTGGATGCCTTTGTCTATAGGGCTGAAAAGTTGTGGGCTGCTGATAAATCAGTATAGGACAAGGGGTAACAGGTTCAAACTTTAAACAGGGGAAGTTTAGATTGGATATGAGGAAGAAATTCTTTACTGTAAGGGTGGTGAGGCACTGAAATGGGTTGCCCAGGGAAGCTGTGAATGCTCCATCGCTGGTGGTGTTCAAGGCCAGGGTGGACAGAGCCTTGGGTGGCATGGTTTAGTGGGAGGTGTCCCTGCCCATGGGAGGTGTCCCTGCCCATGGCAGGGGGGTTGGAACTAGATGATTTTAAGATCCTTTCCAACCCTAACTATTCTATGATTCTATAATAAAGCCTATGTGCAGTAGGTGCATCCCTCGCTTCTGCTAGAGGCCTTTGGGCTATTCCAGAGCCATTTGTCTCCACAGCATTTGGGACACATGCTGCTCTATTTGCTCTAGCACATCTACATCATAATAAAGTTGTAGGTGTGACAAAACATTTGTGCCAAATTACTCACTCTATTAACATATGCACCATCCCTCTCAGGAGCTCATGATGATTTAAAATTGCTAATTAAGCTTCCTACACTGGAGATGAGTGAGTATTATGATGCCCGTTTTACAGATGCATGTTTCCATGTTCCCTGGAAGCCTGGTGGTGTACGTAAAACCCCCATGTACCTATTTTGGGTCCCTAGCTAGCTCTTAACCAGATATAATGCTAATCTAGATAGCAGCTGAACCTGACACTCCACAGTAAGTAAAAAATCTTGAAGCTGAGGGCAAAGGGAGCTTAGCTGGCATCTATACAGCATACATAGAAAATACCACATGCATTCATCCTCTTGCTTTCAGGAACTGCAACTTTTGATTCAAGAACAAGCCCAATAGCTCTTTCTGCAGAGCCTGAGAATCTCAACAGACCTAACTACCAACTTCATATGACTTCAATGCACAGTAGTATGTGCATTCTCAAAGGAGTGAATTATCCTGCAGGACACTGCACAAATACATAAAAGGTTGCCATCCAAAACTTTCTATCTGTGCCTGCTATGTATTTTCCCTGAACAGCTAATGGGCTCTAAGTATGCAGTCTAGACAATGTTTTCTCTTTTTTTATTTTCTTAGGCTAAAGACAAGACAGTGTGAAAAGATGCTGAACCCAGACAGATGTATAACAGACTACAATTTTCAGAAGTTTATGGGGATTCCACTTTTTATGTTCACTTATTATGTTCCACATTATTTTGTCCTCTGCATGGAAAGCAATACTGATCATCCCTTTCAGTAGTAACATAAAGCTGACTGTATTTTTCTGCTGAATATTCGAAAAAATTATAGACCCTGATATGTGTTTAGCCAAGAAATGCATCTGATCGTGTGCCCAGATGAAAAATCAGGCTCCAAATACCCATCTGGATTCAGAAATGAACTCAGCACCTCAAGCTCATCCCCAATGGAAAGAATGACACACACAAGCATGACTTCATGGTCATAAGGCCTTGAAAATGTACATCCAAATTGTTTGCAACAATATACATTTGTTCAGTTTTTGGAAGCTGTTAAAAATAAACATCCAAATGATGAAGCAGTGGAGAGTGTCTGTAGGGAAAAGGTGCTTTGTGCCAGTAAGTTGAGGATGTTACCCTTGGCTCAAAAGTCTGCATTATATTTTGGCCATACACTCAGACTTGAATCATGCAGATCCTGCAAAGATGTAAGAGAAGCAGAAGATGTCACTTGCTTCCTCAGGCTCAACCCCCACATTTTAAAAGCTGTATTGAATGTTACACGCAGCATATGCTTTTCTACCTGTTTTTCTTCCCTTGCAATTAATATAGAAAAGCAGCCCTAGAATTGGGTGAATATTGCACGAAGGTTTTGCATAAACATTTTCTGGTTTGAATGTTTAAATAAGGATGCTCCAAGCATAGCTGTTAAGTAAGCAACTGCACTAAACCTGACAAGCTGGAGAAGCCCAGAAGGTGGGTGGTGAAGAAAAAGTGAGCAATGATTTTGGTATTACTCATGGCTGAGTGCGGACTCTACTTCATTTCCACCACCAAAGGTCCAGATGAACTCTGCTATCCCACTGGTTACCTTTTCTTTGCATGGATTTATACCTATTTTGTGTTTCTACTTTGGAAGGGCTCCAGTAAATGAAATTACTGGCAATGGTACATGATAACAACGGCATTGTAAGGAAATATCGCAAAAGGATACGTCAGACTTGAGGTTTGTATTGCTGCCTCAAGGATTTAGGTTGTAAAGGTATTTCCAAGAGCTACCTTCCTCCTGCAAGACAGCAGAGTGATACTTTGTGAGCTGTGTGTGTTGTCAAGGCAGCAAATCTCCCAGTGAGCCCTGGATACTCCTCATCTTGCACAGACATGTATTCAGCCCAATGGAGGGGACCCTCAGCTCCACCTTCAGTTACTTTAACAAACAAGCCTACTTCTACCTCCCTGAACCTATGGAGGAAAGCTGGCACCAGTCCCAGACATGTTCCAGCTCTCTCCTGAGGCTGCCGTGAATGACCTGCCACTTGGGCTGAGGGCCAAGATAAGAGGTAAATGCCAGATCCCAATGCTGTTTCCTCAGGCAACAAGCGGTCAGCCCAGAGTAAAATGGGTGAGAAGCTGGGGGCTGAACTGGAAGTGGTTTGGTGATATTTTGACCCACAGAATAGGGACGATTCTCTAAAAAGGGATAAGGACCTAGTATCAGGCAGGAAACTATTCCAACACTATTCCAGTTCACCCATGGGACATGGTAAGGAATAACATGGGGAGAGGACTGGAGGGGAAATAGCTTGGAGGATCCTGTGTGTCTTCCAGGCAGGAAACACCACCAGGTGGTGGCTGGAGAAGCTAGGACTCACTCTTCCTTCCCAGACCTGCTGCTCCATCTGTTCTGGCAGTTACAAAGCACTGTCAGTGCCGTATCGGTTCTCACAGCTGTGTTGGTGGTACGTGAATCCTTCTTCTTAGAATATTTGTAATCAGCTACAATTTTGATGTGCTGCCAATATTTTATGTTTCAGCAGTTCCTCCAGGAGTGAGGAAATAGTAAGTTTTCAATCATTTCTATTGTAGCAATACCCGAAGATAAATTCACAGGAGAAAACCAAGGTACTTTTCTGTGCTGATCACTTTCTTCCTGTCAGATTTCAAAGCATGAGGCAAATAATAAAGGTGTTGGAGCTTCTCAGAAGTGGAAGGAACCTTTCATCACATGCAGTGTTAGCCCAGCAGCAGGGATCACAGGGATTGCTGTAAAGCTGGCAGGTAAATTTGGCCCATATCGATGAAACAGAATAATAGAAGGTGATGAAGGAAACTCAGCTCTAGGTAAACAAAATAAAGACACAAAGCCCTCAAAGTAAAACCCCTTTTTGTGAGAAGAATCATCTCTCACAAAGGTGATCTTAGTCTTCTCCTCCTCCTGTCTCAAGAGGGTGTCTGTGGCAAGACCTGGGGAGCTGCTCTATTTCTGTGACACTCTCCTGCCTGCAGCTAAAGTTCATGGGGAGCTGAGAATGCATCAGAATTTTATTAGCAATTTTCCATTGCATAATACCAGACAACCACCAACACTGAAAACTAACGTTAGCTGAGCTGGTGTGACACGAGGTTTGTTCTAACTGAAAAGTATGTCTAAACCAATTCCATCAACACTTTTTGTCATGTATGAGACATGTAATGATTAATGTGGAGAGTCTTCATCAAGAAGGGCCATTCCACGCCCTCATCCACGTATTATCAATTCCCACCTATAGAAAACGTGTCTGGGCAAGACTCAACTATATTTGCTCAGTGAGATGTTTTCTCAGGAAAATAATGAGATTATTCATCCAGAGATTAGGGAGCTTGATTTAACCTCTCCTTTGAAGGACAGACTCTTTAATGACACAATGCTTTTCTGGCAATACCACACAGCTCTGTTTTCCATGTTGAACTCAGACCTGATCCTCCTGACTCAGGTGTATGGATTGTACGCACTGCTTTCCATTGGGAAGGATAGGATGTGTAATAACTTCTAAGGACTGCATAAGTTAGAGTCCTGGGCTTTTAAAAAATAAATTTAATTATTATTTTTTCCTTAAACTGAGTAATTAGACATAATCACCACTGCAGATGCATGAAAACACTTTTTACCAGGAAATAAGCTGTATGTTGTAGAAATGCTTTAGTATTACAGCTGGTTGCTATTCATTTGTTTCTTCTGCTCTTCCAATGATACTGATGTAGTTCAAGCATTTTCATCTGGACAAAGGTTTCAGGTTTTGATGGCTAGTTCACTGAAGCTGCTATTGTGTGTTTGTAAATTCTGGTTTAGACATGTATAAACATTTGTTTCCTGAATGCATCGGTTAACTCAGCCCAAGCTGTAGCGTGGAGATATTTTCACAGAGAGAAGGTAGCTATTTTCACATGATGTGATGCTTATTTTGACAATTCTCCTTGTGCCCTTCCCCAGCTCCTCACTCAGGGGCATCTTCACAAACGTTTGCTGGGCAGGTGGTTGATGTCCATACACAAAAAGCAGGGCAGTAAGCTTTTATTTTAAACCCCATCTAAGAACAGCTGGAATTTTAAAGAAGCAAGCACAGATTTGTTAACTTTTTTCCCCTTTAACTGACTATAATTTGTCATTTTGTTTGTTTGTTTCTTGAGGATTGTTACTCAAGAACAGCAAGCGAATAAAATGCAGTGTGTTTGGAAGCAGACTGACTGCCAACGAGATAAAACAAGAAAAGGGCTGCAATAAATCAGTGAGTCATCTGATGTTCACAGGAAAAATGTGGGATGTACAGTAGGAAGGGAAAGTATAGAATGGAAAGGGTTGCTGCAGCATGCCCTGTTCTCCTGCCATGCCTGTGTTACTGGCAGCTGGAGGTTGGATCTTAACCAGCATGGCTGTTCCTATGTAAGAAAGAAGCTGCTTCATGGGTATTTCACAATAGGAAAGGGACCAGGAAAGTTCATAGCTTGCATTGAGGGCATCACCAGAAGAAAATGTCAAGAAAGGAAAAATAATAGAGATTAGCTCTGGGTATTTTTGTGCATGGCATGGGTTGACGGAGAGCAGAAAACCTTTCAGAAAGCCAAGTGAAAGTCATTAGTGACTGTTACAATGGGGAGACTGTAGGGCAGGAAGAAAAATGTATTCTTTCTTAATTACACTGTAGACTTTTTCCCGTGGGTTCTCCCTTGGTTGGAGTATTAATGCTTCATACTTAATTAGCTCTTCCCTCCTTCAAAGCAATTTTATGCTATTAATTAATACAGCATTGTTAACCTATTAATCCTGCCAACTGGCTTGAGGTATTGCACAAATGGTTAAAAACAATCAGCAACTGAAACAGAGCCATAATTTATTGAGGCTTTTTTAACTTGAAATAGGTTGCTCAGCCCTATAAAGGCAGTGACTCCATGATCCCTGTCCGTGGGAGATCTGACACAGGAATGCTAAAAGCCATGTAGAAATGCAGGTCCTGAATCTGAGATACTATCTCAGGTAAAGCCTTATGTCCTGATCCAAGATGCCTTTTTAAGTCATACTTAGCTCTCAAGATGTGAAATGCCTCATGGAAATTGAAAGAATTAAGAAGTGGTGCACTGAAGCCCCAGTGATGCTGAATCCCTGCTGTCAAGATTCATTTCAGAGGAAGTTCACATGGATGTGGAGCTACAGCATCAAGGCCACTTAGGCTGGCAGATGCCAAGATGCTTTCAGACTTTTGTAAACCAATCTGCAGACGTCATTATAAATGGCTTCAGGGAAGATGTGGGAGATGGTATAGCAGGAGGAACAGTTGGTTTTGAGACAAGCAGTAATTTAATGTTCTGCAGAGGGTCATTTGTAAAATACAGAGTATTGGGATAGAGTCTAGATAGCACTTGTATGAGCTATAAACATGATACTTCACATTGGCACCTCATGAGCTGTTATTTACTCTTTTTAAAAGAAATAGAGAAAGGTGAATAAAATGAATATAAATAAAAAGGCATAGAGACCATGTGGAGAGCAGAGTGGGGCCAGCACAGAGCTTGGGCCTCTGTCACAGAGAGGTCAGAGGAGTTTGTTCAGCAATGAGAGGTGGAATACAAGGGTTTAAGTGCTGTGTTTCCTAGTGTAATGGCTGGATGCATGGATTGGGCACACCAGGGGCAGAGCTTTCCTTTAAAAACAAAGCCCAGGAGAGACGGATAGCTGTGGCAATTGCATCAGCATGTTTTCATCACACAAAAGAGGAGGCACAGGATCACACTCCTACCCCACTGAATGCTACTTGCCATCCTACAGAAATGTGGGGGAAGGTTCCCTCCTGTAAAGAAGGGACCAATCCTTCACCATCTACTGAAGTTCCCAGATATATTTTACATATGAGGCAAACCCAGAGTTCTCCCTTCTTAACCCTTCCTCCCAGGTGAGGATAAACCATAGAAAATGTGGGAGTTACTTGGATGGGTCAGTTCCAGGTGGAATTTTAGTTGGAAGAAAAGCACAATTTTGACAGAATACAGGCAGCATTATTTCTTGTAGTATTAGGCAATAAACTGTAATGTGTTGCAGCCCAGCTTTAACAGAGAAGCTTCACAGTCATATTATAAACAGGAACATTAGCAGTTTTATCATCTTGTGCCAGGTAATCATCTTGTTCCATATAATTATTAGCTTTCCCTTCTTGGATGAAGTAATCTTTGCAAATCTGTTCCTATTTAATTAGCCACATTCCCTACTGACTGCCACAGGCATCTCCTGTGCAGGTGTAGTCTTGAAGCCGTAAATTCATTTTCAGAAGTGATTCCAAGAAGGAGCTGCTCAGGCTGGAATCTGCAGCAGAAACCCTCTTCTGCATCAGTCTTACCATGTAAGACAAGATGATCTGCTCCTAGGCTGTGTAACAAGCTCAATTCTGAGCAGGCAGCCAACCAAGCAATGAGACCTAGTCAGAGACAGGTTTTCTTGTTGCTACTTTGTGCTCAGTGCTTAGAAAGCTTGGTCCTAGCTTCTACTGAAGTTACTTGGAGTTTAGGTATACAAATATATATATTAGGTATATATATATTTAGGTATATTAGGTAATATACAACTATATATATATAAAACTATATATATAACTACATATATTTAAGTATATTAGGTAATATATATATTTAGGTATACTAATATATATATTAGCATCACCCCAAAGTAGGTCCTAATTAACTGATCAAAAGGCAGGACTCCAAATGAATAATGGCCTGGGGATGGGCTTTGTATTCCCACTGGTTGAGGTGTAAGTCTTGCAATTATACACACATGTTCATACCCTGCCCTTGGTTCATGATGTTCAGCTCCACACAATCCCAAGCTTTAATGCCAAAAGGATGTGCATTAAAGCTGACAGCAGCATGTGGCCACTCCCAGGATTTCAGTCTGTTTCCTGACTGGCTGGGGATACTTTTTAGGGAAAGGATGACAGCAGCTGTCATGGAAAGAATTGGCCAGGGAAATGAATAAAAGATAGGGGACAAAACCTGGGGCTTTTATATTCCACAATAAACTACAAATCAGTCTGTAAGCACCTCTGTCACACTACGAGGTAGGTCAGAACCAAAACAGGGTGATTGTGCTGTAGCCTTTTTGGCTAATGGCAGTGAAGAAAGAAAGTTTCCAGCCTTCTTTCATTTAACACAAAGAGAACACAAAGATGACACAAGTTTACAACACCTCCATTAGAAAGCAAAAAAAAAAGGCATATACTGACTTCTACCAGTCATGGCAATCCAGTAGTCTCCAGAGTTCAATGAAGTGAGGGACTTTGAGGGGGGAAAAAGGAAGAGATGCCCTAATAAGGCCAAACCCCTTGAGGAAATCCTGCTGGTGATGGTGGTCTCTCAGCATCAGACACCTTCTCCAGGAGTTTTCTGTTTGTTATTTGTTACAACTGTGTCTACACTGGAGCATCCATATCTTGATTTTAGGAAGAGGAAAAGTTCAATGTCTAACTGCCCCACCTGAACTTTAGATAATGTCTGTCTTAAAGAAAGTAATTGCCATCTGCTAAGAAATACAAGTCATTTTAAAAAACTAAGGTTGGAACTTCCGAAAGAGCAGATGAGGTGTTTGCCTCAGATCACAAACTTCAGAGAATTAGAAACTACCCATTTTAACTGTTCCGTTTATCTGGTAAGTTTAAAAAAATACATCTCTGTAGTCTTGTCTTGGAGTTTCACATGGGGCTTTGGAAATCAGCTCCCAGCTTCTCTCTCCTGGTGCTGCTTTTAGAGGAGCACGTATTTCCCCTGACATTGGTCCAGCTTTTTCTCTCCATAGCGTTACACTATGTGCTTTGGGTAGTGGCAAATTTAGCTCTAATCTTTTTGTCTCCAGAAGCAGCTGATTTCATCTAGGTGCTGTAAGAAGAGACTTTGGGGATCCTCTGGAAGGGAGAGACTGGTAGGTCCAATTCTGCTATGTGTTCACAGTTAGAATGAATAGCCTAAGGTAAAGGGAATCCTCCTCTGCTCCAGAAGGTTTATTCCCCTGGCCCCAGGCCATAGCAATAAATAAGTCCTTTGAAATTATTCCCCAGTCCATGATAACCTTTGTAAATCCCACATCAGGAAGGGATTTGGCAGAGTTATAGCTGCTGGTGTTGCCATTATTTTTGCTTTGACCCTCATCCAAAGCATGTTTGTACTGCAGAAAATGGAGTTTTCCCTGAATGCCTGTGCACAGCATGGACGGGGAAAAGCTGTGAAGGGTCTCTGTCACCTCTTTGCTCTCTCTACTCCTTGGTGCTGCACTGGGCTCTGGTAAGGGTAAAAGTCAATCTGCTTGTGATAGTATCATAATTATTATTAGCCCTGGATGATATTCCAAAATTACATCAAGATGACTACAACATATAATAATTCATTAAGAGGATTAAACTGAATTTAAGCTGTTTCTCACTGTCGATACCTATTGCCTACGTACTGGCTCTTGAAACTGAGAGGAGTCATTGTCAGCCAGAGACTTTCATTTCCACTGAAGGAATTTCACAGAGGAAAATCCACCAGCTTCAGGAGGGATGCTCTTGGTTTGAATGAGTCTAAAAGGGATGAGAATCAGGCCCCTAATATCTATATATTAACCTTCTGCTTGGCTACCCACCACAGTTCCTCATCCCTGCCATTAAGATATTTAAGTTGATGTGATTTCTAGATGTAGTTAAGTGGTGGCTTACTTAAGGGATTTTGTTGGGGGGTAGTTGGTACTGTACTGCTCTGTGCCTGCAGTTGGTGTAACTGAAGGCTCAGCAGGGCCCTATTCTACTCTTTCTATATACTGTCTTTGATGTATACCTCTGTGTGTCTGAGTACTACAACAGGACACATGGGTTCAGCCTCACAGTGGCCTTGTACAACGGATGATGTCCCATTTTACAGGGGATTACATATTCACATTGCCAACCTTTAAGCTTCTAGCTTGGCCTCAGGCTCCTTGTAGAGTCGGTTAAGTCTCCAGCCACCTAATTCAGGTATTCTGAATTATCACAAAGAGGTTGAACCCCTGACTTTCAAGCATGGCTTCTAATTAGGGGATATACCATTTCTGATTGTTTTGGGAGAATCTCGACTTCGATTTACACATGGTAAAAACTGCAGGTCCCGTAGACTTCATATGGAATTGGAGGCATTAAAGGCCAGGCCTCCAAATGGGCAAAAAAACCAATCACAACAAGAATCATTAAGTCAGCTATGAAACAAGCCCTACAGCTTTCTGCCAAAGGAGGCTTGGCATAACTTATAGGGGATTGTTCCCCTACATATTGAGCCCAAATGCTTTAACAACACTACTCTTTCCTCTTAATGAGAGAAGTTACAGGAAAGTCTAGAAGCTATGGGTCAAGCCAAAGGGTTTCATATGGGTTTTTTAAGCTATTATGCAAACCTCAGGAGAAGAAGATATGGCAGATATGTCTGTCTGGGAGGTTACTGGCTTTTTAAAGAAGAACAAAATCATTTATTGTTTGGCTTCTTCCTACGTATATATCACTTGTTTGTAATGGCAAAGTTATGAATAAGCATGTTATTTCTCAATCTGTAATTGCTGATTTTTTTCTGTAAATGTTCTAGTGGTTGCCCGGTCTGTCTCTAAGAAGTACAGGGATTTATTGATCCTTATGGAGTTGTTAACTACGTAGCATTGATTTAGTCTTTTACCTTTTTTCTCCTCTTTTTTCTTTATATTTTAATATTAATATTGTTAATATTTTCAATTGCTTTCCCAGTAGATCTGCCTGCCTGTTTAACATTCTGTTCTGCCTTGCATGCAGTGAAACATACTTCTTAAATATTATAAGCTACAAAATGTGCTGCATCATGCAAGTAATGTACTTCACATATATTCACTGCATATACTTGATGCACCAAGCATCAAGCACTGCTGGAAACTTGCACAGTCTAAAAGGATTTTCTTATAATGGAAGAATGAGCAGGAAGTTAAATTTTAAGGCTATGATCTGATTTGTGTACTTGGAATGCAAGGAGAACTGAGCCCTGGCTGGCAATGCAGGTGAAAACCCATCAAAAGTGAGAAAGTAAAAGCTATGCAATGTGCTGGGATGAAATGAAGTTGAGAAAATGGATCTTTTATTTTTTTGTCCTATTCTCTTCCAGTTACTTTATTCTTCCAGTTGCTGTATTCTCATATATTGCTACAAAGAATGGAAGGATAAAAATGGACAGAATCATGGCATTTTCTTAAAACGCAGAATTATTAATGGAAAGCAAAATAATAATGTTCCTATTAAGCTGTATGAAGCACCTCTTGACATAAACCAAAAACAGAACCAGGGGGGAATTCTGAAGTTGCTAGCCTGAAATACTTGATATTGCATTAACAAAAGCCTTTTGAAAAGACTTGTACAAATCCTCAGTAAGTCCCTGTATCTTAGGTAATCCAGTTGGCTAACTGAATGATAAAAATGCAAACTTTCATATTTGGGGTCAAAGATATAAAAATCTCCCAATGAGCCTCAAGTTTTCTTGTGAATCTGGTCCAACTTCCTAAATCTCTCCACTTCCTGACCAAGCAGAAAACTACAGGGGTTATGAGACTAGGGACAGAAGATATCACAAGCACTAAATCAGTAGGTTTATTCTCTGTATTATCTGCCTTCAAAGAACTAATTTTAAACTGATTTGCCCTTTCTTTCTCCCTTTCCTTCTTTTTGATGTTGAAAAGCAGCCTGAGAAAATTCAACCTCTAAATATTGCCTTGCTTTCTTTTTACCTTACATCATCTGGGTGAGGGACTTTTTACAAGGGCATGTAATGACAGGATAAGGGGGAAGAGGTTTAAACTGACAGAGGGGAGGTTTTCATTAGACATTCCCAGTGAGGGTGCTGAGGCACTGGCACAGGGTTCCCAGAGAAGCTGTGGCTGCCCCATCACTGGGAGTGTTCAAGGCCAGGTTGGATGGGGCTTGGAGCAACCTGCTCTAGTGGAAGGTATCCCTGCCCGTGGCAAGGGGTTGGAATTGAATGGGCTTTAAGGTCCTCTCCAACCCAAATCATCTATGATTCTGATCCAATTCTGGGTCTCCACTGATTTTGCATGAACATTTGTTGGCATCCCTGAAGAATGTGTATCAATAATTCTAATGCACTGGTTAAAATCACCACGAGGAGGTGAAGGGAAAGACATGCTCCATGCTAGATAGCTTTGTGACAGAGGCTTCCTTCCTCCAGCATGTTAATTAATCTAAAATTCAACCAGTTAAGTGCTTTTTTAGGAGAATAAATGGATGGAAACACAGAGCCATCATACCCTCACTCCTTGTAAGCTAGCACCACTGACTGAATGCTGACATCATGCCATCATATGATGTAAGTACAATCAGTCATCTTGTTTCTTCTGGGGCTACATGTAGGACTGAATTAGGGCAGAAAGTTAGAGAGCACATTATGTGTATACACAAATCACAAAGAATTGAAAAGAAAAAGAATAAATCTGTCTTTTCATGTTTGTTATTTCGACGTGACAGGTCATTTTCAGCTGTTACTGTGTGAGTGGCACAGTAACCTGTACTGTGTGCTCACCTTCAGATGGATTTAGACATTCTGAAGAAGGCTGTGCCGCTTGTGTCTGTCACCACTTGTTGGTGTAACTTTTTAATTAAAAACTGACAAGACCAAGAAGACTGACTGTGCAGCTGTCAGTGACTGATTTACAAGAAGTTTCTTGAAAGATCTCTATGTATGGGGGTTCTTTGTTATTCAAAGAGCACGCAAGCTGCGGACATGTTCTCATAATCTGAGAAGGTATTAGTCATGACCGAGCAAGAGTGTTCATTTGAAGTGCTCAGGAAGTTTGGCACAATAGGTCCCATTTTAAAATCTATCCATTTTCTCAGCCTTGGGGGTACAAAGCGAGGTGCAGAGGAGATATCTGACACCATCCCGTTGTCTGACAAATCAGATGACTAGAATTGTTGTTTGAACAAAACATTGGGATGGGCAAATGATTCATAGCACTATCCAGGGAATGATCTATGTGGAGTCTCTGGAATGTGAAGTCAATCAGTAGCATTTTTAAGAGACTGATATGTTGCTCACCTCTAGCAGTACTGTTCATATTTATATATTTGTTTTAATTTCTTCTGTTAAAATTGGTCTGCATGATGCTGTTGGAAGAGGTCAACAACACTTGAAAATGATGTTTTTATGGTACATATTTCTGTGGTGGTTTGCTCAACTTCCTACTTAGCCCTCTTCCACTGTATTAAACATCTGGCAAAAGATAATTGCTGCAATATTTTTTGTTCCCATACCTCTGTATGTCCATCAGATTACTTCATCATAATCAGACTTCATTTTTGCAGAAGAGATTGAAATGTCTGCTGTAGTGAAACTAAAATGAAATTAGGTGTTTCTTTGTACTGGTATACTATTGCTTCCAGCTTGAGAATGCAAAGCAGGCCACTGTTGTAGACAAGGTCGGTTGACATGGTGGTAGAAACCTCATTATCAGCCCACACCACATTCCCTATAACTTACACAGTGGACCTGTATCACGAGTTTTAAGGGAAAGTGTAGTGTATGCAGGTCATTTGTGATTTTGACAAAACAGCAAAGTTTTGCCTTTTGGATTGGAATAGGAGATGCATGATCACATTGCTTTAAGTCTTCAGAAAATATTGTGCATGTATGTAAGACTACAGAACCAGTTGTTTCACACAGAGGCAGGGACCAATTTGCTAGAAACATGCAAATATTCAGTCTGAAGAAATCAGAACTAGTTGCTCTTTTAACAGAAGTGTGGACTATAAAATTGCAGCATGTGGCTAGTGACCGTCACAAGCTGTGAAATGAAATGATAGACTACAGTCCTGCAATGGTGCTAAGGAGCACAGCTGAATGATCTCATGATATTTTACAGCATGAAATCAGTTTTCAGAGGTAAAATGAAAACTCACAGAGCAGCAAGCAGATGTGTCATGCAAGGTTTTAAGGAAGTTACCATCAGGAATGACTTAGCAAAAGAAATCAAATCTTAATGGTCTTGAAGAATTTCCACACTTAGAACCACGTCCTCCATACCTCTACATCCTACAACTGTTGCTACAGCTCAGTCACTGTCACCTCTCACCACGCAGCCCAATGGTATATAAGTGTTGGCACTGTGGTTAGGGCTGGGACTTCCCATGCTGGGCTTAAATTAGGAGTAAGAGGATTTCGGGTCAGCATTTTATATAGGGCTAGTTTTGGGGACTCCAGGTTGTAATATTATGTGTGAATTTGCTATTATTTGGTTTTTTAAAGAGGAGTAACTATCAGCACTGTAGCAGCTATGCCATGGTGTGCCTTTTCTGAGAGAGAGAAGGTTTTACTGGCCCTGACACAGACCTCTGCAGTCTTTCTCAGAAGAACCACCAGAATGCAGACACCTTTAGAGAACACTTTCAAGACAAATAGGGAATAACAAATACACTGCACTGGCCGCTCTACCAAGGCAGAGCTAGAGAGCTCCAGGTGAATTACCCAAGGACAAGCTGGATCACATTTTTCCAAGTGTTGCAGGCAGAGACTCTAAATTTTATGTGGTGATCTATCCACAAAGCACCCAAGGCTGAAGTGCAGGCACAGCCAAACAAACAGAATAAAACCCACTGCAAGCTCCTTTGATCTTGTGTATGCATTGTGATTCTATCAGGAGATTTATGAGAGCAGCCAGCAACACTGCACAAACAACGGGGCTGAAGATTGCACAACAGCCCAGCACAGAGAGGAACACTGAAGCCACTGGGCCACCATCACAACAAAAGTCCTTGCAAGGGTTTTTCTGATTCCTGTACAAAGAGAACAGGGGGTACAACAGAACTGCTAACCTGCCAACTGATTTAATCTATTTACATAGCCAACACAACCCCCCCAGCTAATTGCCCCCTATTTCGGCACATTCCAAAGCATCTCATCTTTGCGACATGAAGACCTACAGCAAGTGAAAGCAATTTGGATTACACTTTACTGCCTTGTCTGGACACCTGAGTGTGAACTAAAGATGGGGTAGTGTTAAGGGAGTTATGTTGCATTTATCATGAGGGCTGATATTAAGAAAGTATAATTTAAAACCCCTTACTCTTTTTTAACTCTGCCTTAGGCTTTTTGATGTCACAGTTCCCCTGAAGCAGTAAGTAGTGTACACAGACGGGTGGCCAACATGTAGCTCAGAAAGAAAAAGGAGCAAGAGAGGGATCTATTCCAGCAGCTACTGGACCTAGCCCAACAGAAGGCCGTAACGCACTTCCCAGAGAATCCTCAGAGGACTAAAATGGAGCTCATTGCCCTGAAAAGAGCACTGACACAGGCACTGCAGCAGAGGAATGTCATGGATTAAATTCTTTTGTGATCAGCTCTAAGGACTACATCCCAGAGTACTGTGCTCTGGAGAAGATATACCATTCAGGGGTAACTGGAGGGCCCTCCCATGGCATGCAGTGTGCAGTCCCACTCCCAGAAGATGAATGAGAACAAATGCATTACCTACATTGTAATAAGTCATTCTTAACCTGTGGTTTGCAGATCTCCAGAACTTTTCCAGTGGAAGTCCTGCTTTGTATTCAATTAACTTACACCATCTGTTTGCTTTGAGTTACCTACCTAATTACCAAAAGATCAGTTCACCAGGGGCTTGCTAGTCAATAAACAATGTGCTACTTACATTTTTTACATTTATGTTATTTATTGTAAAATAAACTTATTCTGATAGCACTCAGTTGCAAAAATTCATTGCAGTACCACCTATAAACAGCATAATACCGTACCATGCTCTTAACTTGAAACACAAAGTAAATACAAACACATACTCTTGGTTACATGACATACCTTCCTTCTTTCCAACTCTTTAATGGTCTTTAAATGGGAGCATGCTGCCTCCCTGATCCTGTTTCTCTGATCACATGAGGCAGCTTACCAACATACCCTCTTTGGCTTATATATATATGTCCAGAGGATCTCTTGACCTCCTGTTCCTCACAGTTCTTCAGCATCTTTCTCTTGCACTTCTAAATGTGCAAAATCCGCAAGGCACTCAGCGTGACAGACTCATGATGCTACAAAATATCAGTTTTGACACAGTTGTTGCTACTGACTTCAGTTATTTCAGAGCATTTTTATAGCATTCTATCAACAGAATTAGACTACTGTTTTCTCCTGTCAAACCAACAGATAAAAAGTTTTAGAAAGCAGAGAAGTATAAAACAATGTATTTCTTCTATGAAATGGAGCACTGAACTGACATATGTCAAAATCCTCTAAGAAATTACCATTCTCACTGATGATGTCTTTGCATGAGGGGTGTGAAAGGAACTTAGGTTTGCATAAATTACCCTCTTCACCAAAGAAGGAACATGTCACTTGGGGTAGGAGATTTAATTTTGTGTGGTCATCTTATTTTTTATGTTATTATTAATAATCAAAGTGTTTATGTGTCACCTGCTAAAGGTATCTGATAAAGTCCATTTGTCAGTAAGGACTTTTTCAAAACTGAAATGCAGTGGAGCTAATAAATTCCTTTTCATTGCTATGTCTTATTAAGTGACACAGCCGCAAACCTGTCACAAAATGCCCATGTAACAGCAACCTCCATAGCTGATCAGTCACTGCAGAATTGGCTTTCTGCAGCCATTAACAGTCCATTGTGGCAACTAAATGGGAGATCTGTGTTCGTGCATGTTGCTGATGCAGGCATGAGTGGAGCTTTTAGCTCTCCTGTGCAATAGTCACTCCTGTTGGTGATGCCAGATTAGCATCTGAATCCTGCTGCATCCACCACTGCATCCAGAGTGGTGCTGCACAAAGCAGAGCTGTTGCAGAGAAGTGCTCTGCTGAAGTTCTTGTTCAGTTTCTTAATAATCAATGCCTAGAGAAGAAGCAGGGACATTAATTTCCAAGCCCCCAGCCCGTTCACTTCATGGTGGTCATCCTATAGGGTACAACCAGAGAAACCACTGTGTGCAGAATGAAGGAGCAGGCCATCACGTCAGGGGTTGTCTTCCCACAACACCACGCTGTTCAGTCAAACAAGCTACGTCAATGCAGTGGTCAACAAGGAGGATATTATAAATCACCATGGCTTGGGTATACTTAAGTGCCACAGTTTAAGGAGGCTTGAGCAAAATGACAAGACACAAAATCTAAGTGTGAATGCATAATCATCAGGGAAAATAATGTGACCTTAGTTCTACAGAGGTGACCTCTGCCTTGTGCACTTCCAGAGCAGACTATAAGCCAGCCCAGCAGTTATCCTGCAAACCATCCTCCCATTAGAAAGAGCTATAGAATCACAGAATGGCTAGGGTTGGAATATGCATTAAGATGTAGCCCATGGAAAATGCTTCGGGAGCCTTTTGGCTGAGATCCAGCCAAGAGTCAGCCGAGCATCTGCGGGAGTGCTGGGCTCCTCACTGCAAGCATTGTCTTTGGGCTGACAGCATCACAGCTGTGAAAAAGGACACCAAGGAGCCTTGGCAGAACACTCCACATTACTCAGTTGGTGCAAAATATTGGTGTAACATATGATGTTTTGGATAACTATCTGAGTTATCACTAAAACTCTATAAATGTGATGATATTCCTCCACTGCCTGGGGCTCACAGAAACATCTGTTTATCAGATATGAATGCAAGGGGCTGGAACACACTCCAGGATTTTTTCATGCTGTCCTAGTAGAGGCTGCCTTAAGACAAACAGAAATTAAAAAGGAAATTCCTGAATAAAGGCAAAAAGTTCATACCATATATGGCTAGGAATATTTGAGGAAGACATCCTGATTAAAATAAATAAGATCATAGCTACACATAAGTTTATCGTCAATTTGTTCTGATGAACACTTTTGGCACATCTCATCTGATGTTGTCCAGTACTCCTCAAGCACATAAAAGAACTTATGCAGAGACAATTAAAACAAATGGAATCTGTCTTGTGACTCCACTGGGATTTGGAATTTAAGTGCCAGAATGCTATCAGTGTTTTACAACTTTATGCACTTCCTAGTGGCCTTTCTGTCTCTTGGATTTGAAGATCACACCCCTTGAATAGATCACAGGAAATCCAGGCAGGGAAACCTTTATAAATATACAGTAAGGCAAATGGATAGATCCAGTAGAATAAAAGCGTAAGATGATATAATTACTCTATGGTCAGAATCAGTGTTCTTTTTTTGTAGTTGACCTTTAAACTGCAAGGGGTGACATTCTTGCCCCACTGAAACCAGTGGGATTTGTGCCATTGACTTCAAGACAGCTAGGATTTTAACTCATTTAATTAACTATGAAAACAAGCCAAAATCCCAAGTCTTTCTTGAACTCTGACTAACTGGAAATCCAGTTTCAAACTTCAGAACCCATGTTCAGCTCTGTATGTAACAGACTCAAAGCAGAGGCTGTCATCTTGAGAAATACATCCTTAGGGAAGCTACTCACACTGAGAACTTTGGGGAAAAGAAAACCACAGGCAAAAAAATTTAATTTTCATGTTGGTCTTGCTACTGCAGCTAACTGTGTTTGAATCAGTGTGCCTTTCCAGCTCCCTCCAATCCAAATATCTTTTCCCTCTTTTTCTTGAAGGAAAGAATTTGTAGCACCAAAACCTATTGCTAAAATTTTTCCTGTTAATGTCCTGAACTAATCAAGAGATTTTTACTAGCAAAAAGGAAAAGATTATTTATGATCAGGTTCATGATAATTTATATGATATATGGGAGTTCCCTGTGGAGAACTTTGTCACGTCTGAGTCCCATTTAATAGAAAAAAGAAATTCCTTTGTTGGTGACTCTGTAACACAGAGGAACTTGGGGTTCAAAGACCACATTTATAATATGATATGCATGACTATTTGCAGGTGTCATAGCTAATTGTACATAAAGAAAGGTCTGTATTGCTTCATCAGAAGTATACAATAAAGTAATGACACACAGAGTATGTGCTCACTGGCTGCAAATTCCTTTCTAGAGGGAATCTGAAAGGACCCTGGTTTCTGGAAGAAATCCCCAAGTGCAATAATTAGTAGGCTCAGTAATTTCATAGTCCTCTCTCTGTTTCATCATTTATCTGTCTTCTCATGTCCACATTCATTGTATATGATCTCAGCAGACTTCAAACTCAAATGAGAGCTGAGAGTAGTAGAATGAGATGCTACTACAGGCAACTGAGGAAAAAATACGCTGCAATCAGAAATTAATAATGGATCTAGGGGCTTGCCCTCCTTCTATTTCCTTCTCCTGTATCCTATACAAGGGACATTTTACATCTCCCTTGAGCAGACATTAACAGCATGGAGAATCTCTGCCTCAGAGTAAACCAATGTGTGGAAAAATAAGTCAGAGCTGGCCTGAAAGGCAGTCAAAGTGGCAGAAGACAGCTGTACATTGCACAGACTTGTCCATCTTTCTAAGTGACCACCTGCAGAACCGACAGTAGTACAAGAAGCCATGTGAAAGCTGGGGTGCATCCTGGATATGTTCCTGACTGAGAATATTGAGAAATACAGACAATTAGGGAGGAGAAGATTTGCAGAAGGCTCTTTGTCTGATTTGGTGATCAAAGTTAGGAAACCTTGCTATAGTCAGGGCCCAACAGCAACATCCTGAAAACATTTAAGAACAATATATTTCCATTAAATTTACAACGTTTTAAGACAGCTATCCACTCTCTGTTGCCTATCAGCAGCATGAGAATATCAATATCCTTTCCCACATGCACAAGAGTAAAGGCAACAACTTTCACCTAATATCAGCCCTTCAGTTTTTTAGCAGTCGTATGTTTCTGTTTAGTCTTCCTCTGGATTTTATTAAAAATACAGTGGTACAAGTGCTTCACTAAATATTTATTCTGTACTATACATCTTAATAAAGTATTTTGCAAACAGGGAAACACAAGTGAGATTTTAATGGAAGGACAAATCTACATCCTGGACCATTTACCTGGATCAAGAATAAATGTCACGCTGCAATGTGTATGTGTTACCATGAGATAACACATGCCTTCTGGGAATTAGGAAACACTTTGCCTTGCTTATGCCTTCAGCAGACTGGTGGGAATTATCTCATGGTAATAAGTAACCAAAATGTCTAATTCCTACAACAAAAAAGCAGGGAGAAAATAAACAATAAATTCATTGTTATGAAAGATCACATTCCTCCCCACTGACAAAAATGTTAGTAGTTGAAAATGCCTTGGGAATGTATCTGAACTAACTATATGGCTGCATGTAGTGTATCTATGGTGTGCAGTTTATTATGCATACCGGTATAAATACATATTGATAGGTACTATTTCCAGATGTGAATAGACACTTGAAAAAAAAGGTTATGCCTATATGTAATAAATTATGCCCACATATTTAACTTTATAACTGCTTTATAACATGAGTTACCCTTTAATTAGAATTTGGAATTGCTTTGAACATGTGGCACTATTGCACCTTTTTCAATGCTGTAAATGTTAATGCTGCAAGAAGAAAATAGAACTTTTACTACAAGGATACAGGTTCATAACTCAGTTTCAGGAACGATATATCTGACTATTTAATTTTGAAAATAATCAAATAGGCATATTTTAAAGGATTATATCAACTGAATTGCTTCTATAAATGGCAATTAGGTGGGGTTTTTTTCACACTTTAAGAAAGAAGCAGCTTAAATTCCAGAGAAGAATATCTTTCGACCCCCAAATTTCTAGGTTTATAGGTACTCAGTATTGAACCTTCTCTTGATTAGAGTAAACTGCAGGATTATAACACATTATGATGCACCTCCCTGCATACTGCAGTTTTGGGCTTACTGTGGACTTATATGCCTGAAATCTGGCACAGACAGGAAAGCACATGGCTGTCTCATTAGTTTTGTCATCTCAGGGCAAAATTCTACCACTCTCAGCCTCGGGTTGTTAAGGAATTTGCTAGAAGCCAAAAAAAAAAAAAAAGTAAAGAAGAAAAAGATAAAAGTAAGGGAGGATGTTAATATTTGACTTTAGGATTAGGAAGATTTTATGTTAGTTATTGATTTGTGTCCTTTAATGTATGTGATGTGTCCCTTGAGACCAATGGGATAACTATAGATTACTAACGACCTTTCCCTAGACTAACATTAAGCAAAATATTAACAACAAAAATTGCATTCCTTTAGCCTTCTTATTGGTAAGAGATCAAAGAACAAATTTGCAGCTCCATAAACATGGGCCTCAAGACACATTCCTCATACCAAGGTGCAGGAATCAGCCCCATTCTTACATTTGCAGGATCTAGCCTTTGGTGCTGGTTATTATTTGATAAATGATTAACACAAACATATAGCAGCCAATGGCTCGCTCATGAACTATGCATTAGAACGATTGCTTAGAATACCAGCTGCCTATAGTTTGGCCTGACTTGTCAGATGGTGAAGAGAAGGATGGGATGGGATGGGATGGGGAAGGTTTGGGATGAGGAAGGCTTGGAGAGCTATGGCTAGGTGATGGTATCAGTAGCTGTGCTAGTAGGAGGTCAGGATTAGCCACTCAGGCTTGAACAACCCATCCTCACTGCGCCCTCCCTGTCAGCCTGCCCCGCACCCAGGGATGCCTGCTGCTGTGAGCCTGTCCTAAAGCTTCCCAGTTTCATGGGATATGACAATTGTCATGAGAAAGGTGCTCAGGTGCCATGGTAAAAGAAGCTATATAAGTACAAGAGATATCATCATGTTCTTTTTCATCTTGTGAAGGAATTCCCATATTCAGCGATGGCATTGTTTTGCATCTATATTAAGGGCTCAATCAGTACATTTCTCTAGCCATTCATTAGTGTTTTTCTTACTGCTGGTCACAATAAATGACTCTACAGTGAGTATATGATTGTAAAACATTACTTAATTTTGTCAGACCATCTTCCCTAAACTGAACAAGCATTTTCTTTGCGTTGTCCCTTGGCATTCCATTCTCGCCCTGCTATTTGCTATGCCCATTTAGTGCATAATTTGAATTTTAGACTGCTCTTCCATTTCTCCTCCACATCTTGGCATGCTATGTACTGGTAATAATAATAGTAACCAAGATCCATATTCTAAGCTTGTTAACAGAAGAATAAATCTGAAGCTTCTGTGTTGGCTTTACCAGAGGTGTAGAGAGTTTGCGAGGATCATGATCTTAACACTGAAGTTGCATATATGCATGGCTTTTAGCACAGATCGTGTTGTAACATCAAGGCTTTTGTTTGTATGAAGCCCCAAACAAACTAGAATCCTAATCTCTCTCAGAGTGTTAAAAAGAATGAGTCTTATAAAGAATAAGTACTTGTAGTTATGCAACTTGCACTTGTAATTAGTAACACAATTTCAATGAGAGTGGAACCTATCACCATGCACTGTTTTGATAGTATTACTATGCATTAACATTTGCTTTGGCCCATAAGATGGGTCACATGGAGAACTGTCTGCATTAACAATGATGAGGACCAGATACACTGGGATAGCCCCAGCAGGGTCAACAAAGAGGAGCTGTCTTAGAGCCCCAAGGATTATAGCCTTGGCAGCTCCACCATGAGCCTCACTGGGAGGCAGATCCAGTCCCTAGTGTGTATTCTCTAGGAGGTAAATAAAATGAATAGCTAACTAGGAATGAAAATTAGGGAAGGAAAGAATACTCGCACAAATGTGTTGCTCGTTTTCAGTGATTCAAGTTTACTGTTTGCGCTACATCAAAACAAATCTTTGCAATTACATTTTTCTTGGGGGAAGGGAGGTGATTTTTTTTCTGAACTCCTACACCCTGGTTAAAAGCTTAAAGGAGGCTGAGTTGTGCAAGGCTGTGTTGAGACTGATTAGGCAGGAAAGCATGCTGTGACACTCCCATCCGTGTGAAAGAAGAATGGACCAGCTCCTGAAGTCCGTCCTCGCCAGAGCTTGATCTTCCTCCCACTTGCTCATGTCAGCAGCCCTGACGAAGGAGCAGGAGGTGCATCCAGTCCTTACTCAGCAACAACTGCTATGGAAATCAGAGGGTAGGATGCATGCTCAGCTGCTTCTTATCCATCAAGATTTGAACTACTGAGTTCCGCTTCTAGAAAGATCTCAATAAAAACTGACCAGAAGGCCTTAAGTTTTGACCTGGTAAATTTTCAAAGTACTTCTACAGGGTAAATATTGGCAGTAGAGGAGCAGTGCCAAAAGTAAGGCTCAAGATCAAATCTAACCTGAAAATGTTGTATATATATTTCAGTCTTGCAACTGGAATAAACTTCAGTGTTCTCAAAAATAGGCTTGAAAACCATACTAGAAAATGTTTTGGTACTCCAGTGAGATCTTTTGTCCCATATTTCATTGCAACTATATCAGATCTCTGTAAAAAATTGAACTATTATCTTAAGTAAACTTACTAAACTTATTCTCAGATAGATAACTTTTAGTGTTCCTAAAAGGTGCTGGACTTTGCAGTCTTTTAGCCATATCTACTTAATTCTATCATCACCATTACCAACATTGCTTAGCTGAGTTTTGCATAGGTTATCCCAGAAGAAAGACTGGCATTTTTTAATACCCATGTAAGTGCTGGCAGCCTCACGGAGCATTTTCACTGGCTCTAAACTAGTCGATGAGTTACAGAGAGGAACAACTTTTCCTCTAGCAGCAGGAGCATACCAGGCGTCAGATAGGAACAACTGGCCATGATTAACCCCTGACAGATTTGAGCAGTGACCTGGAGATCAGAAGCAGCATATCACCTAACACTGTGAAATATAAACATAATCCATAACTTTTATTCAATAGTGTTGTGTTTCATCCCACTGCAGATACGTCATTAACATGCTGTGGGCAAAGATGAAAACACCATGCCTAATATTACGCATTTATATAATGTATAATAATGCTTAGCATACATATAGCACTGTTCATCCTCAAAACACTTCAAAGCATTTAAGCCTAAAAAAAGCTGTGAAGTAGATAAACATGTTGCTTCTATTTTATTTTTTTTTAATTTTATTCTTTAATACTTATTTTTCCACTGAAACTTATGTGTAAGTGCATTACATCAAGGAACAATAGATCTATGGCCAAATTCTGATCAAATTACTTTGGTGAAACTATTAATTATCTTTGAAGCCAATGGAAAACTTCCAGCAGTATAACCAAAATCAGAGTCTGGATCCTATTCCTACATGCCATAAAGCTGAGCTGTTACTGAATAGCTTGGTATATCTAAAAATAAACACTTTGGTTTATTTTTAGCTCCTTTGGGTTGCTAATTGGGTTGACATTGTTTCTTACTTCTCTGGCTAACTTAAAAAATAAAATCCAATAACATGTTTCTTTCCTTGGTTGCCGTGTTCTACCTGTTTCCAGGCACTCTCTCTTCATAAGCTTGCAAAGCACAATGATGTGGTTTTGCAAGGGCGATGGTACTGCTGGCAGACTACAGCCCTGTGTGGTCAGCTATCACATCTCAGGGGCGACCAGGTAACCCAGAGTAAGGTCCTCTTTCCTCTCCCTGTGCCTGAATTTGGGTGTTAAGTTTCGTGTAGTTGTTTAGTCAATGCAAAGTAAACCCTGCTGCCTATCATTCTCATCTGGCCGTTTTATACCCGCTTAGGACTCTTTTAAAGGAGACCTCTAGAATTCATCCTCTTTTAAATCCACCACTGAAGCTATTGCAGCCCAGGTTACTGTCAGCTCCGCAGCTGTTACAGGAGTTCCAGATGGCCTTTCTTTGCTCCTGATAACCTCAGAGAAGGTGGGTGGGATTTCAGCTTAGTCTTCAGTCTGCTGTAAGATGTGGTCAGTTCAACTCACAGCAGTAAGCAGTTGTTAGCCATTTTGCTCTGCACAGAATTTCTGGATGCGATAAAATTTACTTTCTCTTGTGGGACTAATATGCTCATTTGAACAGGCCATTGTGGTTTAACTGTTAAGAAGTCCAAGAATGCCTGTGTCAGTTCTTCTGTTCCAACATTTTACTCTATCCAGTCATTTTGTCAATTATCTTTAAGGTTATTCTGCCAGTTTAGTGCAGTCAGCAGAAAACAAAACAGGGAGACTGCTGCTTTTTTTTTTTGGGGGGGGGGGGGTGGGGGGTGGTGAGGTGGGGGGAAAGTACCCAACATTCCAAGCCATTTGAAGCCTCTAAAGTGGTAGAATGACTCAGTAAAAAATGAAACCCAGTGCACTCAACAAGGTATCTGAACCAAATAAGATATTATAAAAATATGAAATGGAAGTTGTCCTAAATAAGTTAAAAAAATATTCACTCACAGAGACACACACATGCTTAAATGTTGCAGTTGAGAGTTTAGCTCAAATCTTTCTTTCCTTGGCTACCTTAAAATGGGGGAAAGACTACTAGAACTGACCCTGGAGAATTACATAGGGTCTCTGTGACAGTTAGAAACTTCCCTGAAACAGTATCATATATTGGATTAATGCATATATTCATATAATAATGAAATTATTCCTGGATCAAAAGCTGTTCTAGTTTAAATAGGAATATGCAATGCTGCTGCAGGACTAGCTTTGCACCTTTCTGCATCAACAAGCTCTTGTTGTGCTACTGGAGGATATACATCTTTGGAAAGAACAGATCCTGCCAGGGACAGCAGCTCCATTTAGCAGAGTTTCTGTTTCCACAGAAACCACACCACTGAAGTCTGCAAAGGGCAGATGTGGAGTGAGAACATCTGTGACCACTTAGGTTAATTGCCTTTCCCAACTCTTCCCCCACTTCTGGGCTCTGATGGCCCTCTAAAGATCAATGGCAGATCATCAGGCATCTTGTTGCAGGCTTTCTGCCATCCTGCACCATCTCCTGGGGTTATCTAAAGCTGGTTTTAAATCTGTATCCAGAGAGTCCCAAAGGACTACTTATGGAGAGTCTGCTGTCTCCTTTGTCCCTGGCTTCCTCTCTGTTCCTGAACAGACCATTTAGTCCCTCTGCTCCTCAGATCTACAGCTGAGCAACACCTAGGGAAGCTTCCCGACTTCACAGTCCTAATGCAGTGGTGCATTATGTCTTTTGTGATAGCTCAGATGCAGCTGTGATAGGAATCATGTAAGTACCTGCTTTAGATAGCTATTTTACTCTTTAACATGCTTTCATAATGAATAAATATTTTCAGATAAAAGGGATACCAAGATATTGCATTATGTTACAGATATTTCCAACATGCTACACTGTTTTCACTGTTATTACTCTGATACATAATTTCATTCTAAGAATGTTAATACTTCAAAAAAAATGAGCATCAAAAAGGATATTGTCAGTGCTGATGCATGAAAATGATTCAAGCCTTACCTCCTCTGCCAATATACTTAATCTAAACTCAAGCTACAGAAAGGAAAGAAAAAAAAATGAGATTTTTTTTAAAAGCAAGTTTGAAACCACTCTTGAAAGCCACAACAGTCAAAAAAAAAAAATACTGCAGCAAATGAAAACTAGGGCTGAAATTCATGCAGTTGCCATTGCCCCAGCTTTCATTGTGGCTCTACCTCAGTGCTATAGTGGCTTGCTAGTTTCTTTTTTGGAACTCTTCAGATGTGGGAAGAAGTTGGCTGTGGCTGTAGAGACTGGGGGCATCAAAAGAAAGATGAGATATCAAAGCTGAAGGGAACAATCAAAACTAGTTATTTTTAGCCATGATTATTAAGAACCAGTACAAAGATCTTTGGCAATGTAAGACCAATTTATAACACCCTTCTGGTTTTCTTCAGGCCACTAGAGGCATGCCCAGGGACAGAACGAATGTCCTTACTAGCTTCTTCAGACCATTGGCAACCCATGTTTTAGAGGTGTCTTCCTTCTGCCAAACAACGGATTTGCTGATACGATTTTAGAGGCCTTGACAATGTGCGAGAAAGCTCTATAACTACAGTTGTACTATGATTTTACTATACTCCTCCCAGAGATCCAGGCTGATCAGTGACAAATGCTGCTTTTATTGACTGTTTTCATGTGAAGTTACGTGGGCATTCTTACAGCAGGTCTTCATAGTGGCATCGAAGTTACAGAAATATTCAGTTACCCAGAAAATGTGAAGACAAGCTTAACTACATTTAGGGCCAGTTTTCAGTACAACTCATCTTGAGACAAATTCTGGCCTCTTAAATGTATTGACAACAGTATAAAATAGATTATAACAGTTGTCACAAGAGGTATGTATTACTATTATAATGAGAAAAAAAAAAAGCTCACTTCTTTAGAGGCTTAATGTATTTGAGGCAAATTATACATTGTTGATATTTTCACCAAGACTGTACATCCTAATGATTCTTAGGGCAAAACCAGAATCTTGACTGTAACTAATATATATTTACAAAGTCTACGTAGTCCAAGTATTCAGAGTACATATAATTTTGTCCTGTGTCCCGCATGAAAGTAAATAATTCATGGAGCCCTGTATCTGTACTTTGTAATGACTTCACGAGTCCTTAATACTACTGCAGTGTTACTACATGCAGCTGCAGGTATATTACTTTTATGTATTTGCCAGGTCTTTTGTTTCATTTTCCACAATATAGTATATTCCTTGTGCAGTGAAACTCATTAAAGACCAAGATTTTGCTCTATTTTATTCACACTTCAGTGCTCATCTGTTCCTGCATTATTCCTGAACCTCTCACCCTTTTGCTGTTCAGAATTAGATTTGAAAATTGTGGGAAAAGGTTTCATTCAATTTAGTGTCTGAAGTTGCTATTGTGGATGGGATTCACTCACTATTAAGGTGGTGGAACATCCACTCTTCAGATCTGAAGTTCATGCCAACCGTTAAATTAACTACAGACCATCTGAGGTGGGTCCAGAAGGAGAGCTGGAGCTGGGAAGCCAACCTTCTGCAGGGCAGGAGAGGCTGGGGTTTCTGTGCCTGTGCTCACCTGGCTGCACCTGCTCCCATCCAGCACATCCCTGTAAACAAAAAGGAAAGCGGGCCAGAGGAAAAGGTAAGCACCAGACAGCTGGCATTGTGAAGGAAGCGCATGGGCTTGGCTTCTACAAGGCACAAAGCAACAAATATGGTCTGTGTTGCAGGAAGCTGCAGCTGACTCAGTGCTGCAGCTTCCCTTGGAAAGGACAAGTGCCTACAAAGCTGACTGACACCTTAGTTTCCTCACTAAACAAAGTTGTCTAGCCATACATAAACATGTCATTTCTGGCAAAAATGCAGAGAATGAGTGCATTTCAGAATAATAATGCTGCATGAGCTCAAGTCTTGTGCTTTGCATCCTCTCTTTCTGCCTCAACAACCAGACAGGAACAAAACAACCAGGCACCTGCCCAGGCTTGAGAAGAGGCCTGTGCAGGTTTCTCAGAGCTCAGGGCAAAAATCACAACTACTACCCTGAGCTGACTGTTGACATGAATCTGTCCTTTTCAGTTCTGATGTGATGAGCCAAGGCCTCCTCTAGCCCCTTAAAACAGGGATCTCAAGCAAAACACTTGTTTCTGTTTCATCTCTTTGGAGAGCAGCTAGGGGACAATGGCACCATCTTTGTGGTCACTTTCTAGTCCATGCAGCTCATCGGTCATTGTCCCTGCATTTTCTCACTCAGGGGAGATGAGAGGCCGGTGGTAATAACCGAACACAATTAACCAAGCTATTAAATGAATGAGTGACCTTATTAACATGAAAGAAGATCATAACAGTAACAACCATGGCCAAAACAACTGCAAAACAGATTTTTAGATAACAAGAACTACTACATTACTCCGCTTTAAATTTCATGATGAACCAACATTTTCTTATGAATTAGTGACCAAAACACATCCACATCTAAGGCAGGAAGTCTTCCTAGGGTTTCCCTTAGTCAGTGGTGACATTAAACACATTTAAGAAGACATTTGAATCTCCTTATCCAAACACATGCACCTACACAGATCCATACCGCAATGGGCTTGTGTCAGCAGTTTTCACCAAGCAAGGGCTGCAGAGTGAGGCCCCACACAGAGCTCTAGACACAGCCTTGTTCTTATCTGGGATAAAAGTGAATGCATTTTGGTGAGCTAAGCAACCAAACTGGGTGAATATCCAGTTTAGAATCATAGAATCAACTAGTTTGAAAAAGACCTTTAAGATGACCAAGTCCAACCACTACCCCAGGACTGCCAAGCCCACCTAAACCATGTCACTGAGGGCAAGCTGATCTCCCCTCAAGATCTCCCCTCACGGCTGCTGCTCATGATGTCCGCTCACATCCATCCCTCATCTACCCCTCATAGTGGCCCACATTGAATAGCTGCTGTCCCTACCCCCCATGGCCATCCCTCACATCCCATGGCTGCCCCTCACATCCCTTGGCCACCCCTCATTTCCCCTCATGATTTTCCCTCATGGGTGCCCTTCCTCTCCCCTCATGACCTCTGCTTGCAATGGCCCCTCACCCCTCATTGATGCCTTTCCTCTCTCCTCACGATCTCCCCTCATGGCTCTCCCTTCATTCCCCTCATGACCGTCACTCCTTTCCCCTTATGATCTTCCCTCATGCCACTCCTCCTCTTTTGTCATGATCGCCCCTCATGGCCACCCTTCTTTCCCCTCACAATCTCCCCTCACGTTCACCTCTCCTGTCCCCCCATGATCTTCCCTCATGGATGCTCTTCCTCTCCCCTCACGATCTCCCCTCTTGACAGCCCCTCACCCCTCATGGCCATCCCTCCTCTCTCATCATGATCTCCCCTCACGGATGCTCCTCCTCTCCCCACATGATCTTCCCTCACGGCTGCCCTTCCTCTCTTCTCATGATCTCCTCTAACAACCACCCTTCACCCCTCATGGCCACCCCTTCTCTCGCCTCATGGTCTCCCCTCATGGTCACCCCTATTTTCCCTCACAATCTTCCCTCATGGCTGCCCGTCCTCCTGCTTCATGATCTCCCCTCACCCCTCAAGACCATAGCCCTCTTCCCTCACGGCTCCCCTCATGGCTTACCCTTCTTTCCCCTTATGATCTCCTCTCAGGACCGCCCTTCACCTTTCATGGCCACACATCGTCTTCCCTCATGGTGGTCATCAAACTTGTTATGGCTAGAGCACAGCTGTTTACCCCAACTAAACCAAACCTTGGTTATTGGATTTCCAGAAAAATGAAGGCCCCTGAAGTTTCCCTTGCAGTCAGTAATGCCAGCACTGTGAGGGGAGAGCTGGGCCCTTGCAAGGACTTGGGAGGCTTTGTGCTGAGGACTCACTGGGAGCCCCTATCATTCCAGCCGCACAAATCATCCACACTCAGAGCAACGCGATGCTGAATGTGCAAAGAGCGAGTCCAGTCACACTGCTTGTACAACATGGGGACGTTCTCTGCCTGCGCCTGCACCTGCACCAGCTACAGAGGAAGAGCTGTTTTCCCAAACATCTGGAAAACTCCAGAGTCAGGGGCACTAATGCAGAGATAGCTCAGCCAGAACGAAATACACTCTAGTGCATTTACCTATAAATATACCTATAAATATAGGTGCATACATAGATACTATCTATAAATATAGGTAATGAATAACAATCTATGCCCTTTCACAAGCACATGCAATCCATCACAGTACTTCCCATGAGAAAGGTCTTTCAGAACAATGACTGTGTTCACAACATTTATGGTGTTTATAGCCTCAGCTACAAAACCCCACTGATATATTGCAATGGAAATTCAGGCACATTTGGTTTTGTTGCAGTTTGGTGCAGGGGAGGTTGTTTTTTTTTTTATTATTACTTTTAGAATTTGGAGGAGGGTTAATGTCATGTAAACATCAGTAACATCTCAAAGACAAAAAATGCCTGTATGGTTCTAATTTTAAGTACATGAGGTCATTTGTTAAGCATTTGAGTACTGTGTGTGGGTTGGACCTAAGCGGGTAGATGCACGGCAGTTTTGCTGATCCCGTTTCAGCTTCAAAGCAGGTAAAGCAGGCTGGCTCAGGCACACCAATGATTTAGACAGAAGCTGACACTGGGGTTTAGGAGCCTCCAGAAAAGTCTGTGACTTGTGGACTCAGAGCTGTGCCGGAGGCGAGCACAGCCGCCCCACCGCCCTTCCTAAGGCCGACCCCTGCTAATGGCAGAGCCCCGCGGACAGCCCCTCGCTAAGCTGCACCGGACCCCAGCACTCCCATGGGCACGGACCCGCACCCCTCAAGCTGCGGACTCCGCAGGCGCCTGAGCCTCGAGCCCCGCTGGCCTTCTCCCCGGGCACTTATCACCCCGTTCCCTCTTTCTCCCTCACGAAGCAGCACACCTGCTCCAGCCCGATCCCTCTCGGGCCCGAGCCCGGGGCGCCCTCCCGGCCTGTCGTGACCCCGGCTGCGTCCGATGCGGTGCCACCCCTCAGTGCCGCCGCGGCCGAAGTGGACGGCGGCGCCGACAGAGGCCACTCTCCCGCCCGCGGTTGCCGCGCCCGCCCGCCCAGCCCGGCGCTTCCTGCGGCGCGGGGCGGTGGAGCTTGGCCGGCGGGGCCGGGCCCAGCGCGGCGAGGCGGGGGCAGGGAGGACAAGGGGAGGGGAAAGACGGGGCAGGGAGCGTGGGGTAGCGGCGGCAGGAGGAGGAGTCGGTGTCGCTGCTGGATGCTGCGAGGAGGTGTCGCGGCCCCCCTGCGCTGCCAGCCGCTCACCTGAGCGGGCAGGAGGAGGAGGAGCCGGCGGCCGAGCTGCGCGAAGCCCGGCGGCGGCGAGGCGGGCGGGAGCGCGGAGAGTCGGCCGGGCGGGTGAGACCATGGCGCCGGGCGCCTAGCGGGGCCGGCAGCGCGGCAGGAGGCCCGCGTCCCGCCGTGTGCGCCCGGCTGCCGGCGGGAGCAGCCAGCGGCCTCCGCCGCGGCCTAAAGAGAGCGGGCGGCCTTCTTTACAGCGCGCCGGGCGCGGCGCCGCGGCCCACAAGATGTCCACTCGGACGCCGCTGCCCACCGTCAACGAGCGGGACACGGAGAACGTGAGTGCCGGGCCTTACCCCGCCGCGTCCCTTCCCCCGCCCGACGCCCCCTCTGCAGCCGCCTCTCCCCGGCACCTGGAGGCGGCCCGGCCCGGCCTGTCCTGTCCTGCCGCCCAGGCCGAGTGCCCGGGGGGTGGGAGGGCCGCAGTCTTCCCCTCTCCCGACGGGCCGGGCGCTCCCCAGCGCGGGCCGGCTCCGCCGTCTGCCCGCGCCTTAGGCTTCTCCATGCGGCGCTGCCGGGGCGGGTCCGGCGCGCTGGGATCCGCGTCGCCCCAGCCCGACCGCGGCCCCGAGCCTCCCGCAGGGTCGGAGGGAGGCCGCCGTTCCGCGCCGAGACTGGGCATCCCTTTCCAGGCGTTGTTGAGCTGGGCCGAGCTGCCCTTATATGTACTTTATAACTGTAAGCGCGCACAGGCGATTTGCTTCGGTGACTAGCCGGGGAGAGGCCTGTGGCCCCGCGGGCTGCATGCCGGGCTGCGCTGCTTTTACGCGTCCCCCACTCTGCACCCCTGCACCAGGGGCGGGACTCCCACTGGTGCGCTTCCTAAGTGCCTGGCGTTCGGTCCTGTCTCGCCTTCTGAGATTCAACCGTACTTGTTCTTTGTTTGATTTGCATCTCGAAGGTGGTCCCCAGCGTAGCTGTTGCTGTATTCCTTCCTCTGTTTTGCTTTTTGTTGCAGCTGAGAGAGGCTGTTGTCGTGTCCTTGGTACCCCCCGAGTTGATTGTTTCTATCTTCCTTTGTGCTCTGTTTAAACATATTTGCGCTCTTCCTCTGCTCCGCCCGGACTTGATGGAGCAGAAGCATAGTGTCGTGGTGGTCTTCCAGCAGAAAATAGCCAGCATTGGTTATGATAGGCAGTGTACCTGGGAAATCTTAAAATCCTGGCCCATATCTGGTCCTCTCCATTGGTGGTGATTATTTAAATAGGCAGTAGTATGGGAGGTGTGAAACTTCCGTCTTAGCAGAGGGGACCAATATTAAAAAGGTATGTTTGGAATGTGGGCTAGATATCATTAGCCACATTCGAGAAGGTGGCAGAAGGTGCAAGAGTCATGCAAAATTTAATGCATTCAGTCACACCCAACTTTGACTTGGGTGGAAAATGATCAGTAAGAAATGAAGGAAGGTGGCCTGGTGGGTTGAAATTGGTTGAAGAAAATGCTTGTTTGTGTTACATCAATATGTAGAGGTCCTGGCCCATGGTAGGAGCTAATAATGTTTGTTACTGTGCAAGCCAAAGCAGCAGTGTCTGCTAAATAGGTTATTGAATTATATGAAGTGAAAAGTGAATGTGAGAAGAGGGTTTGGAAGGCAAAGGTAACAGAAATCAGATAATATAGTTAAAGAAGTGAAACCCTAGCTTCCTGTCTTATTATAATGAGCTTTTTAGTGTCAGTTGCTCAGTGGAAGTTGAATTGACATAGCAATATCAGCCTGGTTACCAGTTAAAGCAAGTAGATGCATTTGGTCTGTCCTTCACTTCACGGACTGATGAGTCCTGTATTACTGTCAGAATGAAAGCAAGTCCTTGAGATTAAAATGGAAGTTTAGATTTAATTAAAAGACAAAGTCTGGGTTTCAGACTCATGAGTCTCCATTTCAAATGTATATAGGAATGTAGATGAGAGAGAGATGACAGGAAGACATATCTATCCAGTAATATAGTACATAAGACTTGCAAGGTACATTTACACAAG
Source organism: Myiopsitta monachus (assembly GCA_017639245.1). Classification (NCBI taxonomy): domain Eukaryota; kingdom Metazoa; phylum Chordata; class Aves; order Psittaciformes; family Psittacidae; genus Myiopsitta; species Myiopsitta monachus. The sequence continues at coordinate 56,101,720 of CM029925.1, forward strand.
GCAAGTGGAAATCATTCGCAAATGCCATCAACTTCTATAGAACGACAGCTCCAATTAAAGTGAGTAGTTAATTTAGAAAATAATATGCTACATTTGAATATTCTATTTTGACACCTTTAGATGAGTAAGGAGTATTTTTTTATTATTTCAGAGAGTGCATTATCAACCTTCCCCCCACTCCCCAAACCAACAAACCAGGTTTGTACAGTATATCAGCATTCTCAAAATTGCACATTTGCTCCTGAAAATCTTGGTATAAGTCTGTAACCTAACGCTAAGGAGTATATCCTCCAGTGGGATAAACAGTAAAAAGCTGTTCAGTAGTAAGTTCCCAAATCTGCACAAAATAATTCAAGTGCTGTTGTTAGTATAGCATCGGCTGGGGTTTGGAGCAGTGATCTCAGGGAGGTTGTCGCTTCTGCCCATTAGGGAGCCTCAGGAATTCCTCTTTGCGACCCGTGATCTCCCTTACGTAAGACCTTTTGCTGAAGTGGCACTTGTGGGATGGAGGAGGTGGAGGAGATAAGTTGCTGACTTCCCAAACAGCAGCATTCTGTGATATAAAATGGATTCTGTCAGGCTGAGGTGAGACTCTTAATTTACTTTGCATGTGCTTCCTCCTGCTAATAAGCACTAATGGACTAGAGAAGTGTTTATGCCAATGGGTCTTGATGCCCAAAGTTTAGCTAGTAATTGTGAGTGATTGAGGTGGTAAGAAGTTTCAGCTAAAGGGAGAAGTTACTGGAAAGAGTGAGCAGTTAAAGAGCATCATGAGTGGTTTTGACCTGGTAAATAATTTCATCTTTGTAGTGCATATTTCCAGTTCCTGAGTACATATATTAGCAAAGCTCTCAGAAGTTCTGCAGTTAATTGTGATCTTCAGGAGATCTCTCTCTTGTATGCATGGGCATCTCAGCAATGTAGCTCCATTGTGTGTCTCTCAAGGGACAGACTGTATCTCTGTATCCTGAAGAGAGCTGATTGATGGTTCTGAGTACAAACCTATGTGTATGTCCAGCTGTGTTTTGCACGTGGTGTGAGGCATGAAATCACAGGGAAAATACCCTACCACTGCCACCCCCTGTCTGTTGGCAGCTGGTTTCGGTGCTCTTTAAAGTAGAAAAGAAATAAAATGTCAATGTGTGCTTTTCTTAGTGAGTATGCAAGCGTGTGTTCTTTAATTTGGAAAAAAGAAGATATAATAATTGGGTATAGCCCCTGTCATAAGAATGTACGTTCCTTGAGGAATTATGGGAGTTCCTGGAAGGGTGGGTGAAAACTGTGCATATTTCCATAATTCTTTGTGCCTTTTACCCCAGAGCACCCTTTGAAAATGGTGTAGAAAGGGATAAGATCATGCAGCAGATTATTTGATGAGGTCTTATCAGAAAGCTGGTGTGAAAGGCACGGGGATCACCAAGAAGGGACAAGCAACAGGTGGAGGGAAGCCGTGGAACAGTCAATGTGTGTGGAACAGATAGGTCTGGTTACAGCAATTCACACCCTCTTTGTGTCTTTTCCTTTTTGCTGTTATTTACATCTCCTGGTGCTATGTTTAACTTCTCTAGCAGATGTCTATCAATATTTTCATTCGGGAATGTTATTTCTTGTTCATGAAAGCTATGCTTAAAGAAACAAAATAGAGCGTGAGTGTCAAACACTCCTATTGAATGGTTTATTGGGAAACTTGGGGAAATTAATGGGTGGAAGCAGTATGACAAAGATTATTTTCACGCCTGTTACCAGATTTCATTTTTTCAAGAGAAGTATAAGAGTAGTATTCAAAATACTAATTTTCCTGTGTTTTGATTTTGCGCAAGTAACTATTAACAGCTTCATTTTCATATATTTTACGTAGGTTGTGGTAGGTAACATTTCGTTGCATTCAAACACTTGCTAGTTAGTGGTTTGGTTTAGTTTGGGTGAACTGAGCTTTCCATCTCTGCCTAAGCTGGAGGAGGAGAGGGACAGGAATCAAAAGTTTTGAGCTAGAGTAGCTTCTTTGTTTTCATTGAGTTGATACTCATTGAGGAAAGACGGGCTTTTATATTTTTGTCCTTTATATTGTGTTAGTTTGTATATCATGTCCTTAAACTGGGGAATGGTTTTCCTGAGTTAAGGCAAAAGAAAATATATCAGTAATGTATTCTCTTAAATGTTTATTGGGAGCTCTGTATAAGAAAAGACTCATTCAACAGTCAGCTGTATACTAGTTGCTTTAATAAAACTAATAAAAATGAGAATGCTGTAGTTCTGCTTTTTCTGACATGAGTCTCTGAGTCTACCATCAGAATACTTCTCTAGTAAGTGTGACTTATTCTTTTGAAAGGTATTACTATTATTTGTGAAGGTATTATTAATTGTGTTGCAGTGTCACACATGTAGCTAAACTTTAAGGTATTATTTTGCTTTGTACTTTTCAGACACACAGAATTTGACTAATTGTGCTGCAGAGATCTTTCTTGTCTCCAGTGGATGAAGGAACAAACAAGGCAGGAGTGCCGGGTGGTAACATGGGCCAGAGTCAGGAATGTGGGAATTGTGGTTTGCCTTAACTTAACCAGTGCCATATGAGAATGATGAAGAGATGTCCTGGCAGAGGGAGTTTTAAGGATGGATAACGCAGTGACCTATGCCTGTGTCATTTGCTTCATTATCATACAAATAATAATAATTTTGACACATGTACACCCATTTTCAGGCTAGTGATGGAAGGCTGATGTCTGATGCTATCCAAAGCTTTCTGACAGGGAGGCTACTAGACAGCTGCATTTCAAAGAGGAAAAAAACCCAACAGGGCAGGAGATAAGAGAATGGTCAGGTGGGGGTAATAATGATTATACCAATTTCTTTCTTGTTGTTTGGGTTTGGGTTTTTTTTTTCTTTTTTCCCTTCTGGATTTGCTTTTGCACATTAAGGACACATGGTTTTGATTTGGACAGAGGGGGCGTGGGAGAAAGTATCTGACAAGAATTCTTTCGTTCAGTGCCTTAAGCAGAAGAATGGCCTAGTTTCCAAGCCTTATGGGTTCAAGAGTACAGCTGTATCTTTCTTATCCACAGGAGATGGGCTTTAGCGAAGTGGAGAATGCCTGTGTTTTTTAACTTGTAAGATTATTTTCTTTGGTCATAAATGCACCATGAGGTCATAGGGGTTTTTGGAATGATTAAGTACAGGGTATGTTCTCCTAATCTTATTGTGAAGGCTTGTGTTTTCTCTGTGCAGACTTTTTTTGTTGTTTGGTTTGTTTCCATTCAAGTCTTGAGCAAGCTCATATGTTGTAGAGAAAAACACGTTTAACTAGAGCATTATGCATGGAGACAGCAAGGTTCCTTTTGTCATGAATTATATTATCCATTTTGAAGCCTTTGTGTGAATCTGAGAGTTGTGGGACAAGTGATCTAGATGCTTAGTTTCATTTTCCTTTCATAAAGAGAAGTATTCTGGAATGAATGAGGGCAAAATGTAGCTTCACGCTTCAATGTTCTTTTTACACATTGTAAAAGAGTATATATAGTGTTGAAGTTCAGGGCGAATTAATGCAGTTTGATTTTACTGCTTGTCTCATACTTTACGGGGTTTTTCAGGTTCACAGGTAAACATCAAGTTGGATTGTTTGTAGTCGGCGTTCTGAAAACTGCACTTACATGGTCAGTGGAGTTAAACGCTGAACTAGAACAAAGAGATTATGTTCCATGAAGCCTTGTTCTCAGTGGGCTCTCTACTGTTACAGGGTCACAAGGACTTACTGTTTATAGTAGTACAGCTTCATTTTCAAACTCTGTGCTTGAAATTTTCTAATCCTCACTAAAGGCAGGATTTTTCCCCCATAGCACCTGATTATATTTGGAAATTAGTGTTTCTACTGTAATTGTGGTAAGTTTTTTATCATCACAGTTGATGTTGTTCAGCAGACAGACCTCCTGCTAACTTCTAATTGATAGCAGTAGTTTTAACACAGAAAAAGTAGTGATTTCATTTTTCTTTTAAGTGCAAGTACAGTGATTTCTATAAAATTACATTCTCCGTCAGTGATTTGTATTTGCACTTGCAGAGGTTTTTTTCTGGTTCTCAGAATGTAGTGTAGACCTAGCCTGAATATCTTACCAATGTTAAACACTTTTCCAGTAGAGCAGATTCATTGAGAAACTATCATATAAGAAGGAGAGATGATTTTACTATTAATGTGGAGCTAAAAAACACTGGTGCAGCTGAAGCCCTAAGGCAGATTTCTTACTAATTGGCCTACTAACAGCTTGTGAGCTTGAGCCTTCCAAACATTGTGCTATTGGAAAGAAAGTGCTTTAGCATTTCAGTTTAGATACTATCTTTTAGTAGCTTCAACCTTTCTTTTTAAATATACCTTTATGCTCTGTGCTGCCCTCCAGGATAAATACCCTACTTGTAAGTTGCTTAACTTGCAAGCAGCTTGTAAGTTGTTTCACTTACAAGTAGTAAGATACTTGCATGACATGTTTCAGACTTAGCTTGTTTGTGTTCTGGTCATGACATGATCTGTTAGATTTTTTTTTTTCTGTTGGAAACACAATGCTTGCTTTTTGTGGGGGTGCTTTTGTTGTTGTTAGTGGTTTTTTTAGTCTTTCTGGAATCTCAGAATCACCAAACAACGTTTTTTTTATGACTTCACCATTTTTGCTAGGTCTTCATTCTTGAATGTTTACTCCCCTCTAGGTAGCGGTAAATTAAGAAGAAATGTTCCCTGCAGTCAAATGTTTCTGAAAACAACTATGAAAACAGGAAAATTCCAATGAAACATTCACATCATTCAGTGTAATAAATTATAATGCAGCTGAATCTGTTTTAATAATTAGCTCTTTCTCCACATTGGCTACCAAGCCTGTTTGTTAACGTGTTTCTACTTTTCTCACATTCAGAATTAATTCGTCAGTGTGTGTGTTCTTTCTGCTTACTGCTAAACTGAACTTTAAATTGGGCCAGTTGAATTTCATCTGAGAGAGATTGTTTCTCCTTTTTTGTTTTTGTTTTTCTGTGAATAACTTAGTGAAACAGTAAAATCAAAGGGTTGCTGAGATCTGAAGGACAGTTTAAGACTTTATAGCTGTACGTGATGATGCAGCTTAGACAGTTTTGCTGAGCATCCTGTTGTATCTAATGTTAAAAATTCAAGAGGATAAGATGGTCCTTGTTCTTAAGGCAGTTTTCTGTGTGCTTGTTTTATCTTATTTTTTTATGAGTAGTGACCAGGCACACTATAGCTATCATAGTAAAATAGTGTAAGACAGAAACATTGGAAAGTACACTCTGACCTTATCATAATCCTTCATCTTTTGGGGCTGAGATGGCAGCTGTAAAAAAAGTTCAGTTGTTTGGGTTTGTTTGGGTTGTTTTTTTTTTTTCAGATGTCAGGGATTTCTGTATGCTTTTAAGGAAGACACCAACTTATGCAGAAAGACATACGTTCACAGTCATAGTAGGGCATCTGCGCGGCTAAATTCAGCTGGGCTACAATTAACCTTTAAAGCAGTGAACTGGACGTGCTCATAGAGCAGTGCCAAGGCTTAGGCTGCAGTGATTGATCAGCAGAGTGTATTTATGTAAAACCCAAAAGTGCAGGTTCTGTGTGTGTCTCTATCAAATGGAGATCATTATGTTATTTGAAAATTCTCCATCTTATCAAGACAGCTGATAGATAGTCACTTTACATCGCTTAAATCATCATGGGAGGTAGACTCTCTTCTGCTGGAATGAATGCACTGTCTGTTTCTAAGTTCTGGTATTCTATGTTTGTTGTGTATGGATGCAGGAAACTAATTTTGCTTCTTTTATCTTGCTGTTCCTATGTTTGTGGGACACTTTAGGTGTAGGCTGTGAGTGTCACCTTGGGAAGTGGTCTGCACTCCACTTGTTTAGTTAGCATTAACGTGGCTGAAGATCAAGATGACTTTTGTAAAGACTGCTGCTGAGATTGAAGTGCTCAGAACCAAGAACTCATGACTCTTTGTCTGAAAACTATTTCAAGTTTGCAGCATTTTATAGTACATTCATAATAGAGTAAGTCGCGATTGGCACTTGTGTTTTTTGGGGAAAAAAAGGATTATTTTTCTTCACACTTGCATTCTTCAAAAGACTGGTAATATCAGAAAGAGGACTCTTGGTTACGGTAAGCTTTAGCTGGTTTCATTCTTGTAATTTCCAAGCTGCATACCAAATCTCAAGAAGCACTTACGAAAAAAACAACAATCCTAGAAGAACAGTAAAACATTCTTTAAATTGTTCAGTCATTTTGAGTGCCTGGTAAGTGTAATCCCTGATAGGTGTTCATAGTCCTAATGATTTCTTAGGTAAGGATTGATAAACATAATTAACTTATACTGAGGAGAGAATAAAATGCATTCATGACTTCAGATCAGTGTCTGCCTCGTTCACCAGTGACCCTAGTAGAGTAATAACCTTGTTTTACGTTTAAACATGTGGCCTGTAGAATTCACAGAAGTAGGAAAATGTTAATCAGAGCAGAGAATGATATCCAAACTTATATATTTGAATTTGGTAAGAATCTTTGTCCTGTTGAGTTGCACAATGTATTTTAAACACATATCTGCAATGTGGATAGCTTGAATAATAAGAAACAACTTTATTTCACCTCTGATGAAAGCACTTGTGTAGTAAGTACATTGATGTTCACATAGCTGAACATACAGAGTTACTGGATAGCCCATGGCAGTCTTTTGCAAGAACAGATAATGATAATATTACTGGTGACAAAGTCTAATTGGTTTTGTATTATAAAGTAATAGTAGCACATGATAACTTTTAAAATCTCAAGCAGAGACAAAATTAGGCAAGGTTGTTAGAAGTGATAACTTTCATTAGCCAGATGTGGTTAGAGAAAATAGATTAGATTTGGATAGATTAGGCTTTAAGCAGGGCTTGCTGTAAAGGCTTCCGCCCAAGGCTAACCTTGTGGTAAAACCTGTAGTGCCTCTGCTCTGCTGTATTTCTGGAGGAGGACCCATGCCTTACTCATGATGCAGTAAGACACGCACCTTCTTGTAAGTGGAGACACAGCCTTAGTCACTATGATAGAGTGCTATTTTCAGCTCTCTTGGAAGCTTTTCTCCTGGCTTCCTCCTGTCCCCACTGTGGGTTCTTATCTTTTCCATCTCAACCCAATACTAAAGAAGAAAGTAGAAGAAAAATAAAGTAAAACATCTTCTACTTGTCTCCAACCACTCCCCTTTATCAGAGGGGAAGTGGCCATTTATTCGTAACCTTAAAGGTCATCACAGACCATTTTTTCTTATTTAGTCCCTTGAATATTTGACTAATTTCATTCTAAACCTGGTGATAGTCTGTAACCTGCAGTCACAGCAGCTTATTCCTTACATGCTTCCCAATATCTGTCTCTCTGAGGTTCCATTTACCCATGTTCAGTAAGTTGCTGGCCATTTAATATGCCTAATTTCCTATCTTATCACACCCTTGCCCCCCTCACCTTGTTTTCTCTCCCATTTTGCTTGCTAATGTGCTTTTGTGCTTGAGCTGGGGAACTTGTTGCCAACTTACTTACACTTCTCACTTTTTCTGGGACCTTTTCCAGTTTTGCTCATTTAATGACGTAAGCAAAACCAATACAAAGCTTTACTAAAACTATGTAGCTCTTGCTCCTGCTTATCCTTTAAGTAATATTCTTCTGTATGAATCCCAAGGAGCATTTTAGTATGGGAATAATATGAACTGGGACTGAAGAAATGCTTTGCTATGGGTGGGTTGGTGGGAATTGTTTCTGTTTTGGGGGCTCTTATTGAAATTATTAGCAAAAAGGATTACTACAACTTTAAATACTCACCAGTCAGATTACATTTTCCTCACTCTGCATTGCCTTTCCTCTCCCCTAGTAAAGTTACTGTGCTTACTTCTCTCAGATAACAACAGAGAGTAAGCAAAAATTTATAATGATTACTTAGAAATATGCAATTTATAATGTTCTTTGTAGAGAGAGATTTTCTTCATAAACTCAGTAGATATATGAGAAATGTAACGTGTGAGAACTGCTGAGTTAGGGAAACAAAGTGCAGAGCATACTGCAGTACGTGTAGCAGCAGTGTAAATTGTGCTTAAAGAGTAAATATCTGGAATTCCTTTTCAGAGTGCATGGTTGGCTTCAGTTGTATGTAAGTACCTTTCTAATTCCTAGATGTTTCTGTCGTTACTTAAAATAAGCAGAGGCGCAGCTCAAAAATTCAGAGAATCTCATGCATTAAGAAGAGTCTGATTTCTGCCTTCTTACCTTAGCTTGTTAAATGCTACATTGAGCTCTTACAGAGGATATGGTTGTTTTCCACAAATGCATTACATGTGTAATGTATTTACTCATATCTCTATTCCAGATAATATTATCGATTGAAGGTTAATAGAATTGTTTAAAGCATTTGGGGGTTTTATTTGGTAATTTTTTCAACAGTAATCAGGTTTCTTCCCCCCTGCAATTATTACAGCAGAGAATGTCATTACTTGGTGAAGGACTAAAGTAGTATTTTCTCCTTAAAATTAAACTCTAGTAAGAATAACAATTGTAATCATTCAGTACAATGAGATGTATACAGAAAATATTAATACTACTGCCTCTGAGTAGTCTTTACCAGGCATATCTGTGTATAACAGCTTTTCAGATTTGCTTTTCTTAATTTGATATTAATTTAACAAGGCTGGCTGCTTTTTAAAGTTCATTCTTCCAGTGATGGATGTAAGATGCACATGAACAAAGAAAATTTATGAAAGCACTTCACAGTGAAACTCTTGCTCCATCTACTGCATAGTCCAGAGAAATCTTATCTACAGAAAGCTGGTATGAGCAGTAAGGGTCGATGCTGGAATTAGTCAGTGGAAGACATAATTATTATTAGAGGATGTATGCCTGCAGCAGTGTTCCTAAACAGGCAAAGGGAAATCTAATCCTCAACCTCTGCAAAGCAAAACAGACTGATAAGCTGCATTTAAAGGCCCTTCTTTATTTTAAGAAAGCTATTCTTGCTTATCCAGTGATTGCAGAAGGGTGGTGCTCATATCAAAATCAAATTCGGTGTTTTCTAAATGCTACAAGATAGAACCTTGATTATTATTTCTGCCATTGTTGGCTGGTTGGTTGGGGGTTTGTGTGTGACCTTTTGTGAAACTATATTTTGGTATTGTGCGCAAGCTTTTTCACATTAAATTCACTTTTTTTTACACATTAAATCCATTTCCTAGTGGTGTGTAATATTTTGTTTAAATAGAATTCTTTTCAAAGTGAGTGGCATCAAGCCTTCTTGGACTAGCAGGGAAGTAAAAGTGTTAGAAAATGAATAGATTCTTTGTTAGCTGCTTGGTGAAACAAGAAATAAGAAAGATGCAATAGCTTGCGTACCCTGGGATTGGAAGGGTTCTAGTAAGTTTGGTAAATTAGGGAAGAAAATTACAGCTGGAGTTCCCAGTGAGACTGTGATAATTCAGGAATCGCAACAATTGCAGAAGAGGATGTGTGATCATCTTCCCTACAGTACTGTGGCTTTCCTCATCTCTTAAGAGGCAAGATGCTTCTTAGGGTTGTGGGTGGGAGAGAGACAGGCTAATGGTGGGGAGAACATAACATTGCTGTCTGACCCACCCTAAGACTTGGAATAATTCAATAATATCCATTTGAAATCTGTATAAGGATGACTTTTCTTTAAGTTTTTCTGTGTGGATTCCCAGTTGTTGGTAAGGAGACTGATAGTCCTTGTCACCTGCTGACAGTGTCCCATGACTTCTGTAATTTCCTGACTCTCAGTTCCTTTAGGCTAAATCAAATTAATTCCTGTTTTAATATGAGATAGTGTCTGATTAGGTAAACCACCTCATTTGGGGATTTCCAGACTGTAAGGCTTGTTTCTGTATTGATGTCTAGCTCAAGAGAGAACCAAGAGTTGCCACTGCTAATAGTGGGCACTGTTGCTACTGCTGGTTATTTGATGTAGATCACCATCGAGATAAAGAAGTCTAGAAGTGCCTGACTTTGACAGCTTGCAGTACTGTCTAAAGGCTGTAGCTGGGGATCTGGGATTCCTCACCCACTGACTGTCAAGGGTGCAAGAGAGAAAGATTCTTTGGCATATATATTTTTTATATATATATATATATATGTATTACTTCTTCCACATTTTCTTACCTTTTTACTTTAATGGGCTGGGTGAATCCAGCATCTGGTGTTTTTAATATTTTCTTTGCATCCTGTGATGTTTTTTCTTTCCCTTCTGTTGCTGACTTATGTAACATGGGCTATTGAATTTATGTTCATTCTTTTTCTTGTGCTTGGCTTTTACATCTCAGCTGTAATCACATCTGAGTTTTGTTTACACTTTGAATTCAGTACAGTGACAGGTATCTGGTATATGTGTGATTGTCAGTATTCATTATCTACCATATTACTGTCTGCCACTTTAAAGCTTATAAAGAAATATGTTCTTTCTTATTAGATGTATTAATGCAAAATCTTTGAGGAATACTGCTGCTGTTTGCTTTTTCTTCTCCTCCTTGCAACTTGGAAGCCAAATTGCATATATTTCTAAAGTGCTAGATTATGGTAGTTTGTGATCATAAATAATTGAAGCCCAAAGGTTAAGATAGGTGGTTGCATGAGTTCAGAAACAAGGGTCCTCGAGGAGATTGAGTTCTGTGTAGAGCATACTCTTTGATCATAAGATACGAGCTGCTTCAAGGGACATGCAGTGTTTGCACAGCTTAAAGTTAAGCGTAAATCTGTGCAAGACTGGGGAATACGTTTGCTAAGTTGAAATGTGGTGTAGCGTTATCCGCATAAAGGTAAATAGTTACTGCAGCCCAACTGAGGACATTTTATTTGATCTATTAATTAACACGTGGAAAACAGAGCAGAGAGCGCTCAGCAAAAGACTGTCTTCATTTTGCTTTGCGTTTTTGATTTGCGTTCAGTGTCCCATTACACCAGCTGGCTTGGATACATTGTCATAATCTTGCTCTGTGTGTAAAACATGGTTGATACTTTCAGAACACCAGCTAAGTTTAGTGATGTCCTTATAACCTTACCTGCAGCTCCTACCATGAGATCAGACTCTGCCAGACTGTTCTGGATAACCAAAGCCATTGTAACTGAATGCTGCTTGAGTGCAGGCTCATTGCTATAGTTGTCCTACACTGTGGAAGGTGCTTCCTCCTCTTAGGAAAGTGGCCAAAATACATGTTACTACTCGAAGTCAACCTTTGTATCAATGCTTATGAAAAGTAATGTCTGCAGAATGCTGCGTCTGATGATATCCTGGCTTAAATATTAAAACTGCATCTCCTTGGCAAATGGGCTTCAGTGAGCACTCTGCACTTCTAAGGCAAGACTTGTTAATGAAATCAGAAGGCCTTGCTGCAGATAGGTGTATCAGAAAATGTTATTAAGCCTGAAAGTTGAAGAAAGTAAGCTAGTATGCTTTAGTGTAAGAGGCCATGAAGGTACTGTCCAGGTCAGGAGGGATTCCCTGCCACTCCCTGAGGATTGCAGCTACTGTAGGAGGACAGGAGTGTGGCCCTTTGAATCTGCTGTAGGTCTGTGCAATTTTTCTCCTGTTCTTATTCTCAAAATTAACTGGTTGCCCATTGTGTTGTAGGAAGGGACATATTAGATGAATCTCCATACCCCTTAGATTAGACTTCCAAGATCCCTGAAAGGTACCTGTCAAAAGAATATTGGAAAATCCTGCTGAATCTTGGGTAACTTTATTTGAAATGTAACTTGACATGATCCTTAAGCATCCCAGAGTCCTGTGGTGCCCTACAGTTTCTTTTCTAGGACATGTGTGCATCAATTAGTATGTATCGCTATCAGGTTGGATATTTTAATTGGTCATCTCATCGCTTTTTAGAAGCGAGCTTTACTTCAGAAAGTTAATAAGACCTTGAGGTTAAATAGTCTTCAAGTAAGATGGTGATCTGTCTTGATGGATTCATCATTGGATCCATTGGATGAATCCTGTAATTGGGATGCTAAGGCCTCAGAAATGCTGCTAAAAGAGTAACTTAATTTTCTCTTCCATGTAGCATGAATGTTAAGGGTGCTTTGCCTATGCATGTCACTTCTTTAAGCTCACGTTACATGCTCTTCTGTCTCACACACCAAGTGCAAGCAAACACCACAAATAATCAAATCTGCTTATTTGTTTGTGGGGTTTCTTTTTTATTTGTTTTGGAGGTTTTGTTTGTGATGGATGTTCCCCTTCCTTGCACCTGCGCTGATGCTTGGGATGTTGAGGTTACATGTACTTAAGGAGCTGGAGGTTACCCTGTCAGGAGAGTTGCTGGGTTTTGCATGGTGCGGCTTCCTGTGTTGTCTGTCTGTCCTGCTGCCCCAGTGATAGTGGTTGTGAGTGGGTGCAGGCATCTGAGCAGCATTGGATCAGCTTTAGCAGCCATTATGTCACATGTGGATACTTCCAGAGTTGGTTTAGGTATGCTGTGGGCAAGGAAGAAATTCAGGTTTCATAAACTTGGAGAGAAAGAATGAGTTGGGTTTCAGAGCCTGGTCCCAATTAGCTGCTGTATGCTTTTCCTTCTGTGGAAGACAACCCCACATCTGGCCCAGAAGAAGAGTTGTTTGATCCTGAGTGTCAGAGACAATTAGGTCTCTAATCTGGTCACTCTTCTGGAATAAACTTTGCCTCTTGCTGCTGTTCTCATCTGGAGGCAAGCCTCAGGTTTCCAAACTGTAGTCTCCAGGCTGCATAAACAGCCCTTTTCCCTCAGTTTTGGAGTTTGATATTAAACCGGTTTCCACTTCTTGTACTACTGCAAATGTTTGAGAAGCTCCATGTGCTTGATGTGATCCTGAACTGGAAGTTGTTTTGTGTCTCTCTTCTCCTGCCTTTCATCAGGCCAGTTGAAAAATGACCTGGCTGCATCAGTTATAAGTGCAATAAAAACTCCTGCCAGTTTCCTTTGCCAGAAGTTTCGCTTTCTGGGTGTGTTCCTGTTCTTGTTTGGTTGGTTCTATTAATGATCAACATCATCATTTCATTGTCTTTTTGTTTTATTGAGGGGTTTTGAGCAAGCAGTGAGTGCTGTGGCATTCAGCAGCAGTGCCCCGTAGCTGCCTGCATCTCTGGGTGCGGGGTTGAACTGATCACATCCTGAAGAAAGTGCAAGAAATATAGAAAGAACTCTGTCTGCATGAAGGGTCTCTCTCTGTTTAAATGTGTCCAGGAGACTGCAGCAGGAATAGCCTTTCTCCTTCCTTCCCCTTCCTATAAGTGCTTTTCTTCAAAAACACAGGTTGTGTTAGATTTCATGGGTGAGGGACATGAACCATTTTACTTTGACAAGGTAGGAAATGTGTATTCTTTTGCTTGATGAGGCTGACTGTAGCTTCTATTACTACACCAAATTACAAATAAAAATGAGTAAACATAAGAGGATTTCACGAAAAAACTCTCTTTCCCCCACTTCCCTGGGTTCTACCTGTGGTTTACTGCAGTAGCTTTTAGCTGGCTTGTCTTCAATTCTCACTGGGGCACCAGGGGAGGGCTCAGTTTTGCCATAGCAATTAATGGAGATGGTACGGGCTGACTGTCCTGAATTAGCCCTGGAAAATGTTTGTGTGTTTGGGATGAGTCAGGAAGGAAAGTGCCAGGTTGGAATAACTGTGCCAGTTCTGAGTGAAGCGGAACAAAGGCAGGAAGGTCCTGTTCTGCTGCACCTGCACGCCTGGCCAGGCCCAGGGCTTCAGGCACTGGGACAGAAGCATGTTGGCTGTGTGCAGGTTACAAGACCTGATTTAATGCTGTGAAGGTATTTGTTTTTCTGAAGTGTTTTGGCTAACTTCTCAGGGGAGCAGCAGTGCAATTATTATATTTTAATCCTTTAAATAAAAAGAGTCTGTGACTCCATGTAACAACAAACTCCACCCTTCAATATGACGTTACTGCTGTGTTAAAAAAGAAAAGAAACTGTGAGCAAGCTTACTGTAACATGGATAGATTTATGACAAGTTTGTATCACCATATGAAGATTACAAGTATTCTGAAGAACTTTGTGTATGAACTTCTGAAACTCAGCTCTATGTGGCACTGCACTGGTCATGGGCTGTTTTCTATCCTAGGTTGCTGCAAGTTTGGAGCTGTAAACATCACATCCTGTGTAATTTGTGATTAGAAAAACAGTTCTGTCTTGAAGTTGGCAAACTTATTTCTGCTATGTCTCACAAAGCTCTGTTGGACACTTAAAAGCAAACAAACAAAAAATCCCAAACAAAACAAAAAAACCCACCAAAACTTGTAAGGGGCTTAGGAGCCATAGTAACAAGCACAGGATAAGATTTATTCAGTGCTCAGCGTAACTTTAACTGTCACCAACATATGTATGCTTTTAAAAGGCATCTTTGTTGTAAATTGACATTAAGGGATTGTATTTCACCTTTCAATAGAAATGGTTTCCTATTCGCTTTGAAGTTGCTTTTTGAAATACAGAGTATTACAATGGGAAGAAGAGAAAAGAATAGAAAAAAAGAGCAAGGGGAAGTTGTGTTTAGTATCTCTCTTGATGATAGCTATTGAACCCCATGCTTATAGTTTGGATTTTTTAAGTTTTATATAATGCTTTTCAGAGTTACAGCATCAGTTAATTAAATATTCCCATATGCTTGACTGAGGCCAGCTGTATTCAAAATCATTGTTTCTTATTGCTGACAGCTTCAAGCTCTTTTAAAAGTCCATGGCTAGAATTCCTACATGTGATGTAAATCTGATATAAACCGAAGGATGCACATGTATGTGTTTGATTTTTTTTTCTTTTTTTTTTTTTTTTGTGCGCTTCTGGAAAGCCTCTGTGAGCAGGCTCGAACTGTGGCTATGAGTTCCAGACAAATGTCCTAGTTTTGTCCGATTCTCTTCTATCTCTGCCTTTTATTGACACAGGGATTTAAAAATCTATATATACTTTTTTTCTCCCCTTCACTGTGTGTGTTTCTTGGGTTTTTCTGAGCAGAGTCCTGCGTATAATCCTGTTGCAGTAGAGTAGGTTGATTGCTTTGGGTTTGGGATTTATTTTTCTGAATGACAAAGTTTCTGTCATGCATTCCCAATCTAGTATGCATTTTGTAATTTCTTATCAACAATTAAAAGAATCAGGGTGTATAAATTCAGTCTTAATTGCCTCCCCCAGCACTTTTTCATGTGTCTGAGATACAAAAAATCAGAGTAGATAATGCTCTATTAATATTCTGATTGAGATCAGAGGTGCTTTAGTAATTGCAGTATGATGCAACAGGTGCATGCGGCCAGAATGAGCTGTGGTTTTGTGCAGATGGGAGGTTTACCTGGAAGAGGGGTGAATCCCCTTCTGGCACAGGCTGATGGATCAGGTACTATCATCTTGTGCAGTTCAGGGTTGCACCACACTTCATACCTGTAAATCTGGACCTCTGAGTGCTCTTGATGCATGATGTAGAACAAGCATCTGAATGTTTCTGTTTCTACCTTGAGGTTTACCAAGATCTGTCTTCTAGTTTAGTTTTAGTTTGATTGTTATGTTAGGAAAAGAAAGAGACTTGCTTGTGGTGGCTTGCTAGAAGCAAGAGAGCAAGCAGTTAAAACATGAAAACATCCAGGACTTTACTTCTCCTCTTTCTCTCCTTTCCTTCCACTAAATTCTGAATCAAGGCCATTGCAGATGAGAGTTTAGAAAGACAGTCTTCTAAAGAAAGACAGACTCCTTCTGTCTAGCATAGCTATTTTTGATTACCTTGGAGAATATGACAGCTGTTACAACTGCGCATGTGTATTGCACATGCTTGAAAATGTTGGGAGTTACGAATATAAAAACTGCCTGGAAGAAATTTGAGTTCAGAACAGGAGATAATAGAGGAAGTGTGGTGATGAGCTTTTTCTAGCACTGTGTGTGCATACTTTGTTTCCATGGACTTACTATACCAAGGAATTTGCCTTGCAGTAATTCAAGAAGGGAAAAATTCAGGGCTAAGATGTTTGTTTAATCAAGTGTGGGGTATTTGCAGGCAGATTGATGTGTGGAAGTTACCTATTACTTGGAAAGACTATAGAGGCCATCAGTTTTACTTGATTGAGAAAGACTGTGGTGTGGTGGCCAGAATAGTTTTGGGGGCATTTTAAGAATAAGCTGTAAGAGCAGTTTATATGTTTGGTGATGTAAGTTTAATTATAGTGTATAATCTGTGAGAATACTACTCCAGTGGCAAGCTAAGTGGCTAAAGGATGCTGAATAAGCAGAGTAATGGAGTACATACTTTGTATCTACTTGGTGGGGTTAGTTCTTTGGGGCTTCCTCAGAGGTAATGTGTCTGGACATCGGGTCATCTTGCTTTTGCAAAGCTGCCTTGGGTAAACAGAAAATGATAGCTTTGAGCCTCAGGGAAGCACTGGATCAAGTTAACTCTTGCAGTTTTAGTATCTTTGGCTTTGTTATAACTCGAATGTGTCAGAAACAAACCTAGTTAGGCGTAATGAGTGTTAATTGAGCTCTCTTAAGTACCAGTCTGAAGTTGAATGCGAAAGTTACTTTTCTGAGGTGTCAGAAAGGGTGGTGGATTCTGTTTTGGGTGTATTTTTCCTGTTGTATTGTTTTTTATTTTTTAAATACCTGATTTATATGCAGAATACTAAATGGCTGTTCTGATACACCCTTTCAGCTCTAAACATTTGTTACTGCTGCACCTTTATTGTTGAAAATTACATTTTATCTTAAGAAACATATGATTTTTTTTGTACTTATTTCCAGACATTTTATTTAACACTAACAGAAACTGAACATACAGCAATGGTGTATATGATGTAATAGTAAGATAGTGTTTTCCACTAAAAAAGGATAGAGAAATACCAGAATCCCTAACCAAAATCCCATGTGGTTAGCTGGAATTGTTTGAGATGACAGTGAGCTCCAGGAAGAGCACTGGTTTTTACAGCCTGCTTGTTTCCAGCACCCTGTAAAACTTCTCAGATTTTAGAGATTGTTCTTCTGCAATGGTGTAATCAAATAGCCACATAGTAGCTGATGCATAATGAATGAACCTATTGTAGTGGACCAGAAAGATCTTTAAACTATGTAGCCTGTCTTTCTAGACAATGTGGATATTACGTGCTTCTGTGGAATTCAGCTTTAGCATTGTTTGGAAATCGTCTCTGAGATACCATTATTTGACTGAACTTTGTTGTTGTTTTCCAGCATCTTAACCTTGATATGTTTCTATGTTGTTGAATGCTTATTTCTAGAAATTGCTGAGTTTCTAGTTCAAATTCCTCTGTACTTTCCAACAATAGCAAGCTGTTGATGCACAAAAGGTGGCCGATTGCAAGACTTAAGAAGAATAATTTGAATTTCATGCAGTTCTGTTCAAATTCAGAAGTTTGTGAGCCATGTATATGTGTATAAACTAAGAAACTTGACCTTTTTTATGCATGTTTTCTGTCATCCTTGAGCATAGCTGGGGAGAATAGTTGACTCTAAAGATAACCTAAGAGAGAATAATTAAGAAATTGTCCAGAGGGGCTTAGTTTTTCTGTCACAAGAAGGCCAAACTCATCATGACCATGAACTTTGTTGGTTTCCCCCACACACACACACTTCAGATTTGTTTCTGCATTATATTGTCATTTATGCTTTCAATAACAATAGCTATAGCTGCTTTCCTTGTTAAATCTACATTAAAATTATCTCTCCTGTGAAGCCGCCGTATGCTTTGCCTGTGGCATTGGTTTTGCTTGGCTATCCAACTGTTTATCTAAAAGATCCCTTCGAGCTGGAAGTAGGCTAATTGTGTGAAGCATATGAAATTGGTAATTGATATTGGGGGTTCTAATGCTTCTGGTAGGTATTGTAATTCAAGTAGTGAAAACCTAATTGTGTGCATAAACAGGCTCAAAGACTTCCAAAACTTGCTTGTTTAGCATAGTACTGTAGCTTTGGACAGGGTTCTAGGTACGACGGTAATATTCGTTATTGGCACCATATAAATACTGATCTGGCGGGTGTTGTAGGATCACAGACTGGTTTGGGTTGGGAGGGACCTTAAAGCTCATCCAGTTCCAACCCCCTGCCATGAGCAGGGACACCTTCCACACTAGACCAGGTTGCTTCAAGCCCCATCCAACCCGGCCTTGAACACTGCCAGGGATGGGGCAGCCACAGCTTCTCTGGGCAACCTGTGCCAGTGCCTCAGCACCCTCATAGTGAAGAACTTCTTAATGTCTAATCTAAATCTCACATAAATTTCTTAGGCAAGATTTTTTTTGGGGGCTGTGGTTTATCACATGTAGGACTAATGTTGAAGTAATATTTCAAAGCCTCTTTGGCTCTGTCCTTCTGATCCTCTCTTTGCAAGACCAGAAAAAGTGTTTTTATTATGTGCTTCTAAAGGATAAATGTTACTGCTAGTGTGTTACTTCTTGGTTGAATAAATTTGTCTGATACACAGAATCTAAACATGCCCGACTTGCTTGGTTCTGCGGTAGCTTGCAAAGCAGTTTAGCAGTGGGGTAAAGTAGGATTTTGCAGAGAGACTCTGGTAATGAAAAGGCAAACAGAGAATTATCTTTAGGACCATTCTCCTGGCCGTAGTGAATAATTAATAATGCCGGAGGCAATGTAAGCAGAGCTGTTCTACATTTGGGAAGAACATTCTGGTTGTGGTATACTCCTTGTTTTTTCCAGTTCTGTGGCAGCTGTTTGCTAGTTTTCCCAATTCTGCTAGTGCTTATGTCCTGAAATAATTCCACTTGGCTCAGTGGGACTATCTGTGAGCCATGGTATTTACAGGACGGGATTGACTTTAGTGTATAATAAAAACACACTGGAGCTGGAAGCACTCTTTACATTTTGCTTATAGAAGAAAATGATTATTTGCATAAGGAATGATGGGTGAAATCAGCATAGACCCACTTCAGATTTGTTACTGGGAGAAACCAAGTAAAGCCTCCCACTGCCTTCTGACTCTGCTTTCAGCTTTATGTCAAAGATCTAGAAACCTTTGTTCTGTAAAGAAGGTCTCAGAGCTCTAAAGATACAGGTACAAAGATCCAGGTTCCCACTTTTTGACTGAAGCAGTGAATAATGGGAAAATATTGAGGTGTCTTTTGAGTTTTGTTGATGCTTTATGCTTAGCAGGAGCTGGGTGAACTTAGGAGTAAGCACACCTTTCTGTTGTTGAAACTTAAAGGCATGTAGTTGTTGAAACCTAAAAACTGGTCTGCAAAGACATTGTTTCTACCTACAGTATTTGCCTGCCTTAAAATCCTTACCTTAAGAGAGCAGAGGCTGAATTTTACCTGTTGTATTTGTACTCAGTAAGTTAGAAAGCAATTTGAAATACTGAAACCCTTAACACCGTTTTGACATCTTCTGTTACTTTGGTTCCTTCTTGGAACACTTCCAAGCTCCATCTCTGTGTTGCCCCTTATATACTTGGAAGTTTAAGGGTACAGAAGCTCTACGGATTTCAGTGACTAACACTTAATGTAGGATGATGTGTTGGTATACATTAAAAATAACATCCTTTTAGTTCTTCAGACTTTTTAAGATTTAAAATTATATTTATGAGATATCGTGGAGTTTTTTAAGAGCGGATTGTCATTTTTAACTAAAGAGATAGTGTGTTCTTTATTTGAATGAGAACTTCTCTGCCTTACAGAAAGATCCAGGCAGGTTTGGGGAGCAAAGCTTACTTGAATAAATACTTCTCTCATAATGTTATTTGAAGAAAGTTAAGAATAAAATAATAGGGTGAAATCTTATTTCCAAATATGCCGAAGTGCAAATATTTATAGTTTGTTTGAAAAGACTAAATTTGATTAGGATTAGTCAAGTTTGTAATACAGTAGTGTAGTGTGTAGTTTGGCACAGTTTCATATTAAAGTCTGTAATGGTTTGTTGATTACTACCTAGGTGTCTCTAGTTTTATTTTGGGGGGTGGTGAAAATCTGTCTATAGGCTTTTTCCTGAGATATTGTCTAAAGGCAGCATGTTCTGGTTAGGCTGCATCCAAAGTTATCATATAGATATTGTAAAAGTAAATAAATTACTCCCCTCTACACTTTTCTATGCTTTTAGTCTATTTTGCTGCAGCTGTCTAAAATCTAAGTAGCTAAATTCCGAACTGTTTTATCTGCCTTTCAGCATACATCTGTGGATGGATACACTGAACCACACGTCCAGCCTATCAAGTCAAGTAGCAGACAAAACATCCCCAGGTGTAGAAACTCCATTACATCTACCAATGAAGAGCATCCTCACATTGGAAATTATCGCTTACTGAAAACAATAGGAAAAGGAAATTTTGCCAAAGTGAAACTGGCCAGGCATGTGCTTACTGGAAGAGAGGTAAGCCTTTCAAGAAAAAAAAGACTAAATGTGTGTTTTATATTCTCTTTGGCTATCTTTATAGGTATTTCTGCTATTCTTTTACCTTTCTCTTCCGAACAGAAAAAGCGGGGTTTTTTTTTGCCATCATAAAGGAAGATGCAGAGAGGCTGTTTCAGGGTGTAGAAAAAGTTACCTGAGGTTTCCAAGTCTTCTCCCTCTAACTTTTCACCCCTCTTTGTAAAATGTAACTTCTTGGTGAAGAGATCAAAAAGCTTGTGCTTCAAGGGGTATTTCGGAGTTGGGCGAGGGTCTGTTCAACCCCAAACCAAAACCAAAGAGAAATCTGTTGACAGATTTCATTCATATTGATAAATCTATTGATAGATAGATCGATCTTTGTTATTGAAATAATTATTGATAGACAAATCTTGTGTTTGGAGGACCTGGTTTTGCAGTGGACAAGATAACATTGTTCTGTCCAAACACTGACTGAAGTATAACACTGATTCCTTGGTGGTACCATCTTGTGACAAAGTTCTGAGCTCCTGCTGATAAATCCTCATAGGTGAGGTGATTTTTCTTGACGTAATGCATAAAAGCAGACATATATGCATGTCTTACAGGTATATCTATGATTTTGCTCGCAAAGGTGCAATATATTTTTTTGCAAACATTTTTCTGAGTTTAATAATTTGTTTTGGTTTTTTTTTTTCCCCAAGGTTGCTGTGAAAATAATAGATAAAACCCAGCTAAATCCTACTAGTCTGCAAAAGGTAAGAATATACCATAACATCTGAAATTCTGTGAACAGTTGAATTGTGATCTTTTATGTAGTTGACAAAAATATTTGGTCCATTTATCTTGTTAAACAAACATCTTTGCGTACTTATGACCTTGGGAGACAGTCTTTGCTATAAGGTGCAAGTGCAAGTTGTCTAAGGTCAGTTACTCTGTGTGTTTCATATCTAAGCATTGCTCCTTTGTTCTTCCTTCCTCTTTCAGCTTTATTCTTTGCTGACAGTAAAATTTGTATCTAATTAGGTACACAAGTAGTTTGTCTACCTAATAAATTAAGGCGTAATGCTGTGAATGAGGTTTTTCTTTGATTTTTCTGTAATATAGTAGTTGCATATAGAATTGCCAGAATGACTGAACATAATCAGAACGTTCTTGCTTGTTTGTGCCATAGACAGAAATTCAGAAGTCCTTCATAACTGTTGTGATAAGTGTTTTAACAAAACCCCAGGGTTTTCTGTGTGCTTTGGGTTGCTAATATTTGAGCTAGTGAAGAGGGACCCACAGAAGCAGTACATGACAGAGCATATTGGGGAAATCATGTGCTGCTCACATAGCTTGTTTCCTACCTAGCTTGGTATTTACACTAGGCTGTGTGAGTTTGTCTCATTGTTGAGCAATGAGAGGGTAGAAATGTTAAAATGTTCTGGAAAACTAAGCATGAAAAACTTAACTTCTGGGATAATTGCTGTAATGACAAGTAAGTTGTATTTTACACAATAATATTTAAGAATAAATCATTCCAGGTATAAATGAAACTTTCATGGCCTATAAAAGATGCTGTGGCACTACACAAAATACTTTTGTGGTAGGATATTGCTGCTGTTACTTGGTTGTTGAGTGGGAAGCTGATAGCAAGAGAAACATTTTTAGGTACAGTTAGAAGCAGCTTATGGCAGAACTAAGTTAAATTTAGTGATGTAACCACAATTCCATTCTGCAGTAACTTCTAAAAATATTTATCCCATCTTCTGTTTACACTGGTAAGTGTGAAATTTTCCTTTGTAACATCTTGATTGAAATTGATTGTAGAAAAAAGGTAGGTTTTGTTTTGAAGCTCTAAATGTCTTCAGCTTTGCAGTTTTCTGAGAATTTTGAGTGAGTATTGATTCCTTGAAAGCTTTTAAGTAAGCTTAAGTGCAGTTTTTGCACAGTCACTCAAGCAACTGGTTTTTTTTTTAAAGCATATAAGGGTGGGAGGGTGGTTCATCAGCATAGTTAGATTTACTTCTGTTTCAGGCCTTCAATCAGTATTGATTCTTATAAATCAAACAAGACAAATATGACATTATCTTAGGCACAGGGTTATTCACAAAACCATCCTCTTTCACTGTAGTATAAAGGATAACAAAAGTAATTGCTACTGGCCTAATTAAGTAAAATGATGTGGAGCATCATAGCTTCTCATGTACCGTTCTGTTTTGTAAACAGAAGTATTTAAGCACATATTTAGGTTGCTGAAAATATTATACAAGCTGGGTCTGTAGTTAGTCATGAGTATGAAAGCAGAGAAAATCTTCAGTTTGTTCTTAGTCATTCTCCGGTGTTCTTTATGGCATATAGGATGGTGTCATGGTTTAGCCCCAGATGACAATTAAGCACCACACAGCCGCTCACTCACTCCCTCCAGCAGGATGGGGGAGAGAATCAGAAGAGCAAAAGTGGGAACTCATGGGTTGAGATAAAGACAGTTAAGTAGGTAAAACAAAGCAAAACAAGAAATTCATTCACCATTTCGTATCTGCAGGCAGGTAGGGCTAACTCCAGGAAAGCAGGACTACATCACACTTCATGGTTACTTGGGAAGACAAATGCCATCACTCTAAATGTCCTCCCTTCCTTTTTCTTCCCCCAGCTTTATATGCTGAGAATGATGCCATATGGTCTGGGATATCCTTTGGGTCAGTTGGGGTCAGCTGTCCCGGCTGTGTCCCTTCCAGCTCCTTGTTCACCTCCAGCCTACTTGCTGGTGGAGTGGTGTGAGAGGCAGAATCAGCCTTGATTCTGTGTAAGCACTGCTCAGCAGCAACTAAAACATCCCTGTGTTATCAACACTTTTTTCAGCACAAATCCAAAACACAGCACCGTGCCAGCTACTGTGAAGAAAGCTAACTACCCCAGCCAAAACTAGCACATATGGACAGGGTACTTCACAGACATAGTTACTCTAATTTAAACCATTCAATGGTAGGAGATGATAGCAGAAGTAAGCTGACCTTGTGGATTTTTAATTCCTCATCCTTGTGGCTGCAGTGTGTTAGCCTGAAGTTACTTCTTGCTTCAGAACCTCTACCTCCTTAAATAGATAAACAATGTTGAATTAAAGGCGCTGCCTTTTGTTTTCAATTTGTTCAGTATATGGTTCCCATCTTACTGGGTTAGCACCTGTTTAGAAGACAGAGCTGGCTTTTTTTATAAACTTGCTGTCTTGATAGTAACATATTGTACTGACTTAGCTTTTCCACTGTCATGATTGTAATTTGTTCCCAAATATAAGTATTTGGGTTTCATCATAACTAGAGTTTATATCAAAATAGCTGTTCTATTTTCTGCATGTCTGCTACATCTTCTTGTACTGGCTCAGCTTAGGGAGGTTTCTGAAATAGCCTTCTGTTGCTATTCTGCAAACTGCTAATGGAGCAGAAGGGGCTTTTTTTCTTCTTAATAGGCTTGATTAGCAAATGGCAGTTCAGATTTTCCCTTTTTAAGGGTCAGTGTGCTTCTTTTTATTATTTAAACAGATCTAAAGCCTCAAACTCAGGTTCTTTCTTAACAACAGAAGATGGGAAACAATTTCAGTACATTACTTACTGAAAGCTATGCTTTTTTGCAACATCCATTCTCAGTAATGATTTAGAAACTAGAGAAGCATTCCAGCACATCTTTCAAAGCAAGAAAAAGCCTTGGTTAACTGAAGGGTTTTTTTAGTTTGAGTTTAGTGACTTAAAATAGTACATCTTCAATGTAGATGTCAGCCTGACAGCAAGTAGAAGCATTAGCAATGGAAGGTCTTTGTACTTGCTGCAGTTTGCCCTGAAAAATGAAACTGGAAAAGCAGGATTCAAGTTTTCAAGCATTGTGCCTTTTCCATACATACAGGTTCTACAAATTGAGTATGGTACTGGCTGTCCTCTATTATGAGTGAAGCTATTGATGCTACAACCCTTTTACAGCAAGGAGGTGTTTGTCCAGGAGCTTTTCTGAATGGTAGCACTTTGTTAAGAATGAAGAGCAGCCTTATAGATGTGGGGTGGATTATGGGGCAGGAAGTCAGGGAGCACTTACACCTTCTGAAAGAGCAGTACCCTGCTGCTCAAGAAACTGGAGGTGTGCACGAAACCTGTGTTATATTCTTGTGTAATCCTGCAGCTTGCCTCATCACAAAAGCAGAATTAAGCTCTCTCATCTGTCTAGATTTCTATAAAATTAACAAGCTTGGCTTTGTAGGAAAGAACTATGGTCTTGTTGCTTTAATGCATCTGTTCTTTTGCTTATAGAGGTATCCTGGGTGTTACTGAAGGGTGTAGTGGCTATTGTTTGAAGATATCTCTTTGTTAAATATGTAGTTGTTGACATAAATGGTGTTAATGACCAACATGCTTCTGCAAAGGGAAAGGGGAGGGCTGGGGATTTATCCTGAAGTAGTGCTTCACAGAATGCAAAGTCTGAATGTAAAAATAATGTACTGGAATACTGTTAATGCTTTTATTCAAGTGTTATCCATTTGTCAGAGATTTTCTAGATTGTTTCTCTGATATTTATAGTGGTTTATATTTTAATTCTGCTTATGAGAGAAAATTGGATGAGGGGACATTGGCATCTTCTTAATTTGTATAAATGCACATTTACGCTGGACCAAGTAAAAACTTTGGTATACACCAAGACTCCAGAGAACACTTCATTTGCCCCATTTCCATCCCACTCCCCCTCTGCTATTTTGAACATCTGTATTAAAATGGGTCCCTGCTCTTTCTTCTTTGAGAGCCCCTTACACATCCCCTTGTACCACATGGGCCATCAATTACACAATGTGTAATGGGGCTTGTTTATGGTCTGTATGCAGTGCTACTCCATTACTTCAGTTTTCAGCCTTTCAAACAATTTCTTTCTTCCTGGGTTGGAAGTACCTGTCATGCCAAGCAGCTTTAACAAAGCTGCTTGACTTAGTTACATCACAGTATATTGGAATATGTAAGTTACATCTGCCTAATTTGCAAGATCCTTACACTTGAGTTACTTCTGAAAAAGGTCTGAAGACATCAGTTTCCAGGTGTATAACTGCTGAAACTTGCCAGAAGCTGATAAAAACTGCAAAATACAAACTCTCAGAGTAGTATGGATCTCTCCATGAAGAAGACAGCCTTGTTTGCTGTAGTTTCAGTAGTGGGCACGCAGTTGGGAGAGGAGTTTTACAGGGGACACAACCACTTAAAAGTTTTTAATCTTTTCTCAGAGCAAGCCATTTAGTTAGCAGGTACCTGCAGGTAGGTTCCAAGATTTCAACTGTTCTTTCAGTTCTTACTCTGCTGATTTCTCTCTTTCCCTGCTCTTGTGTTTGCAGGGAGGCTGTTGCCATCCTGACTGTAAAATAAACCAGCCAGTTTCCTTTCATCTTATGCTTGACACGATTTGTATGGATGAGCATCACCTAAGATAACTTAATCTGCTTCAGCCTTACCCAATTCTTGCTCTAAGCATACAAATGCATTTCAACCAAGATTAAAAGTGCCTTTAAGTCAAAATCCCCAAAGAAACTAAGAAGCCCACCACAGAGCCACTAATCAGCAAGAAAATACCCAATTTGACCTTGTGACTATGAGTTCATCTAGAATTTGCCTTGGAATAGCTGCTTGCTTTCAAAAGGTTGAGACTAACTACTCACTGTGATCTACTCATGGTGGATCATACCAGGACTATATACTGCTTGTATATGAACATAAGCTTTCTGAAAAATGCCCATTCAACAGGATATATAATACAAGGTGTTGTTAAAAAATGCACTGGTGTGAATATGGATATACCTAAGCCCACATTTTGTATCTTAGTGATGTCTTTTATTCAGAACCAGAACAACTAGGTGTTTCATTTCATATAACAAAGTATCTGCATGAGGCTAGAGGTCTTGAGGAAAATAGGCTTTTTGTCCTTTTCCTAGTAGGCTTTTTCCTTTATGTTAAAAAAAAAAAAAAAAAAAAAAAAAAGACATACTATGTGGGACAGCATTCATGTCGCTGAAATAAATTTAAATCTTAAACCAATTAGTCAACTTTGAAATCCTGTAAGGGTATTGAATAGAACAATTCCTATCCTGCGTCTTTTTTTACGATTACTGTGTGCTTCCCTATACATGTAAAATTATTTCTTTGATCTTTTTTCTAGATTGGGAATTGTTTATTTATAGCAGTCTATATTTTAATTCTGCTTATGAAGTCATGTTTTCATTGCTGTAACTTTTATACCAGCATTAATACTGTTAAGTTATGAGACATCTTTCTGACATTCTGGCGGGAATTGTGGTTTTCCATATACCTGCTTTGAAGCTCTTCTGAAGCTGTACCCTTGCTTGGTTTAGGTTTGTTAGCTTCTGACTATTTGATACTGATTTACCTGGGAAATGTGTTCTTGTGCAGCAAATTCAGTTATAAAACCAAAAATGCACAAAGAACAGTCTGGTAGGATGTATTTTCATGGGAATGACTGACTTCATGAGGAAACAAGAATATTTGCTAAAGTTTAATTCTAGTATTTTAATTCATAGTATTACATACCCATGTGTCACATTTTGAACACAAGCAAACTGCATCATACTCATCATGTTGTCAGAGAAATGTTTTTGTAGTCCTTGCTTCCTCCTAAAATTGTTTAAAAGGCAGCTGTAAAGCAAGTGGATTGTAACTAGCTTGAAATACTTAAATAATGTCAATATAGAGCCGCAATAATATTGATCAAAAGCTGAATTTCAAAAAGATGTTGCTCTGTAGAATAAATGCAGAATTTCACAAATGTTATGACTAAATAGCTTTGTCTAAGCAAAAGAATTTCAATTTCTCTTATAGCCTCAGCCATCATAAAATAGAAACTGTGAAGTGCTGCTCTTTGAGGAGGTGTCCAGTCTGTGGCTTGCCTCGTAGTACCCTTTTGCAAAGGTAGCATCTGAACAAATGAGACTCATTTTGAAAATGGAGGCAGAGATGTCCTCTGAGACATCAGAGAAGCAAAACAGCAATGACCCACTTCTGCACTAAGCCAAGTTGCTCTGTAAGGAGGTCTGTACAGCTAAGATACCTCCAAAATGTCTTGAGCATTACGCTGAAGCTTTTCTTCATTTCAACATCCTACTGCAATCCAATGCAGTACTAAGCATGCAGCACAATAAACAGAATTGACAATGGGGTTATGCTGTTCACTTGAAGTAAAACAGTGCAAACTTACTAGTATTGACAACCTTAAGTACAGTGTAATGGAATTGTGTAGTCATTTTGGATTCCTTCTTTCTTTTGACCCCCTAGTTAGTCTTGCTTCACCGCTTATTTAATCAGTAAACCCATGAATGCTAGAAATTTAAGAGCTTAGACCTCGTTTCTGGTTAAAAAAAGTCATCAACCCACTGTTACCTAAAGTATATACAGGTAGGGATGTAAGTTTGTCCTGTTGTTTTTAATTATGTGACTCAAGATTCTAAAGCAGACTTTGAGCAATCATAAACCTTCAGGCCTTGCCAGGGGGAGAGGGTGCATTGCTGTTTA
The DNA here is from genome assembly GCA_017639245.1 of Myiopsitta monachus. Lineage (NCBI taxonomy): Eukaryota > Metazoa > Chordata > Aves > Psittaciformes > Psittacidae > Myiopsitta > Myiopsitta monachus. The sequence continues at coordinate 56,129,604 of CM029925.1, forward strand.
TGACCCAGTGTAAAATCTGGTAGTTGGGAGAAAAGAACTCGCCTGTTTCACCTCTGTGGAGCAGCAGAACTGGGGAAAGTCAGGATTTATGGTATCTAATTCCGTTTCAACATCTGTGTGTTCAACTCTTCTGTAGTTTCAACTACATGTTGTATTTGCACCCGCTGTTACGTATGTATTCAGAGTAGTTAGGTGAGCTGGCCAGTCACCAAAGGAAACAGAACAAAATAATACAAACTTGTGTGAATAATCTGTTGGTTTTGGTCAATGCTGAAACTCCAGAAGGGGTTATAAAACTTGCCTGTGTCTGTTTGTATAAAGCTTAAAATTTAGTCTGGTTTTGATATGTAGTTGGTAGTGGTTATTTTCATATAATGTATAAGATACAGATTATGTTTTCTGGAGTTTACTGTGCTATATTTATCCATATTTTATGCTAATGCTAGTTTCTGTGGTTTATGCTGCTCCTTTTTGGCAGCTAATGTTGCATATCTTGTGTAACTTCTCTCTAATAAACACACTCTTAAGAAAATTGTCTTGCTTCCTTGACAGTTGTTTCGAGAAGTACGAATAATGAAGATACTGAATCATCCCAATATTGGTAGGAGCCCTGCATTTCTGCAAACCTTTTTCTGTTGTACTGTTTACACTTTACTCTCTTTGGCTTTATTTGAATGTACTTTACTGATATGCTGTTAAACTTTTTTGAGGTAATAGGACAGTGAGCATTCAGTAAATGCTTCATTGTCTCCCCTCCTGTACTCACTATGCTTGAAACAAGAGTAGTTGCTCTGAGGAGAGAAACTGCTCAGTCCAGGAAAGCCTTAACGTAGGGGATGCTGAGTGCTTACACTGGTCTGTTGAGGACCCCAAATCCCATTTTCTATTGAAATTATTCCTGAGACCAAACAGCACAAATTTTTTTAGGTGGAAGTAGCGAATCTCCATTAGTTCAGTCTAGGAGAGACTCCTGCTGACTAATATTTCCGTAAAATTAGAATTACAAAGTATGTAATTTTCCCTTTCTGCTTTAGTTCTTTCACGTACCCCACAGCTTCAGGGCCCTACTTTGTGATGACAATTCTTCTGGCTGAGGAGGGCTGGACAGTCTTGTTCCAGAGACAGTTAATGGTCCTGAATCGGCCAGAGGGCTTGTTGCATACAAGGTATGGATGAGGTGTACAAGTTATTACATGCTAGGCACTCCCTCTCATCCCTTAAATTGTTTGTTGCTTTTTCAGCATTCTTAGCTTCTGCTGGTTTTTGTTTTCTTGGGGGGGGTGGTGGTGGGGGTGTGTTTGTTTTAAAAGAATGGTTGCTATTGCAATCTGAGGAAAGTCTTTCAGACCTAATGTTTCTGGTACCCACTTGTTCAGAATCTCAAATTTCTAACTGGGAGCAGTTTACTAGCGAAACAGGGGAGGTTTGTATGATCTTAAAGACGTCCGTGTCAAATTGAACACTAATTTCAGCATGAACTCATTTGTACAGTGTGCATAAACTTCTCAGAAAATTGTAAATTAATATGCTTTGTTATCAACTGTGATTTAGAAATTAATTTTGCTTTTCCCCCCCCTCAAAAGAATGCTAACCTAAAGGATATAAAGTTTTCCTATGGTTTAGTGTTATCACTGGCCATAAATTATACTCACTTCATGAGTATAATTTTTTGTTTGTGCTGTGCTTTTGCTCCCTGCTGCAATTTCTCTCTCATTCATTTTTCTTGCAGTAAAATTATTTGAAGTTATTGAAACTGAAAAGACATTGTATTTGGTAATGGAATATGCCAGTGGGGGTAAGTGGATTCTTAATTCTGCTTTAAGGATAAACTGAAATATGGAAAGCCATGTCGGTTGCATGCCTAGGAATGATATAAGAACTTCATGGTTAATGGGTTATTCTAATCTGGCCTTCACAGCACTCCTAACAGACCTCTCAGGGCAGACTTTCTTGCTTGCATCACGGTCTGTAAAGTAACCCATTAGGTTTGTGTTTAAGGGTAGTCACCATTCTGAGGCTTCTGCTGGAATTTCAAGAGAGAACCTGGTGCTGAATATGGCAAAAACTTGACTCTATCTGCTATATTTAGGCAAGCACTGGTGCCTTGTATGATCTTGAAAATGTGTGCCAAAGCACTTGGAGAGGCAGGTCCAGGGTTAGGAATAAGGAACGCAGGAAGGAGTGCAGCAGGATTGTAAAGAGTGAGAGGGATAATGATTGCCTGCTTGAGAAGCTGCTTAGCAGCTGAACGGGAATGTTTGAATGTGGGAAGGGAATCCAGCACAGGATGACCAGCTAGGAAAGGCTGCTAAACAGGCATTGCAAAGATGAGGATCTGAAAGGCATTTGAGCAGCTTTATTAGAGAACAGGATGGGAAAACCAGAAGTAATATAGATAGTGTTAAGTGAAACCACTAGAGATATGCAAAACAAATCTGATACATAAGAAGCTACCTATTTCTCAGTGTCTTATATGCATTATGAATAGTTTTTATTATTTAAAGTCTCTGGTTTGTTTCACAGTGGTTCTTTAAGTACATATATTTTTAAATTTGAAGAAGCCTTAGAATGAAGGGTTCCATTTTTATATTTGACTGTTGATGTCTTAAAAGTGAAATTCAGTGCAGTCAAAGGGAATTTTTTCCTGGCTGCTTCTATTTCCTTTCGCTTCAAGAAGCAGGTGTGTGGGATGTTGTTTTCAAGCACAATTTGATTGTGCATGGCAGTCAAAAAATAAAACCTGTGCAGTAGAACTGATGTTTTGTCCTTCTTGTGGTCAGGAGAAGTGTTTGACTACCTAGTTGCACATGGAAGAATGAAAGAGAAAGAGGCTCGTGCAAAATTCAGGCAGGTATGAAATTAAAATTCAGTCTTTCTTTTGTTTCTCTTTATGGTATTTTTGGATAGTCATGAATGTGAGCATACTTCTTTTACTTTAAAAGAATTTTCGGTGTTGTGATAATGTTTATTAAAGCTGGAGTGGAAAAAAGTCCCCAAAGAGAAAAGTATCTGCTTCCTACGTACTGTCTAAAAATAGTAAGACTGTTTTGCATTCTTTTTTAGTGGATGTTCCTAAGAGCCCCATTTTTTGTTGTGAGTCATTTTGAGGGTTGTGATCCTTTTCTGAATACGTTAGAATTTAATAGATGTTCTATCTAGAGATGTTGATATGATGACATGCATTGCTGTGTCATGTCATACATTTTTCCGTGAAGGGTAGTCTGTAACAGGTTTTTATACTGTTATTACAAGCTTTCTCTTCTTTTTTTTTTTCCTTACCCTGTTTTTGGTAATTTTATTGTGAAAAACTTTGATTAGATAAAATTTGGAATTTTTCAGAATGAAGGTATATAATTAGCATGTAAAGAAACTGCTTTTAATTTGCTGTTTCAGACTTAGTTTTTGTCATATATATGTGAAAGATACATATGGACATGTTGAATGAATGTTCGGGATGAATTGCAGACCTATGCTGCAGATATTTCAGAAGATAAAATCTGAGATGGTACATCTGGCTATCGGGTTGGGGGGGTGGAATAATTTCCTTTTATAGTTACTGCTATTGGGAGATCTGCATTTAAAATAGATGTTTCTCCTATTACCTCAAGGAAATATATGTTAAACTTTTTTTAATAAGAAAAAGAGCTGGTTTTAGGGACTTTCTAGGTTTAGTGTTTGAGCTTTAATGAAGCTTACATGAATATTTTCTAAAATTAAAGCTTTGTATATTAATATCTTATGTTCTGCTGGATCGTATCAGAAGCCAAAATTATATACTAGATTATATACAAATACTGAGATGGAAATTAAGTATTTCACTGATCATCTTGGTGTTTCAGATTGTATCTGCTGTGCAGTACTGTCATCAGAAGTGCATAGTTCATCGTGATCTTAAGGTAGGCTGTTACTTACTTTTCATTTTGCTGGTTGACAGTCTAGAGTTATTTTCATTCTGTATACTTGTCCTTGCCACTGTGAATGCCTCAAACATGTGAATGAGATAAGTATCAGTTATTCTCTATTTTCTGAAGCACAAAAATAATATAGCTTGCCTGTTGGAACAGGGAAGAGACAAGAATAGAATGTGTTACTTTCATTCCAGTTTTAGCTTTAAGGAAAAGACATGCTCTCCAAAGAATTATACCTGCTGGCATGCACATGTGTACACACTGAAGCTGCAGAAGTTCAGTGATGCCAGTCAGCACTAAAACATTTTCAGTTAAAATATATTGCATAAACTTATAAGCATATACATAAAACAGTCTTGTCTTAGCGATTCATAAGGAGTATGTTAGGGTTTTAATCCATTTGAACTTCTGGTTTATACCCTCTTGTTTATATGAGGCATAAAAATAAATCTAAGGTGAACAGAAATTAGTTGAGCTTCCTTTTTTTGATTCTTTGTAGTATTCTATCTGGATAAACGTCCTAGACCTTGTTAAAGAGTTCCGCAATTACAGGTACAACCTAAGCCTTCAGTCCGAAGTTGTCTTCATGCCAAGTAACGATATCACGGGACTTGGACACAGTATCTTCACCTGTTTAAAAGTTGGCTAGTGCTCTTTGTATGTCTTTGTATGCTTACAAAGAAAACACTGATGTAGTTTCTTTTTTACTAGTTTATCTAAAATGTTGAATAAGCTGAATTTGAATAATTCTTAAAGGTTTGTTTTACCAGTATCTTTTGTTTTAAGGGTTTTTTTTTTTACTGGTATGTTTTGTATTACCTTCCTTATAATACACTGCAGCATGCTGTTGACCTCTTTCTCACAAATCTGTTCCCTAATACCTGTCGATCTGCCAGCTTCTGCATGTGCATATGGTGCTGGATAATACATCCTTTTCTGCTGAGTCCTCCCTGCCCCAGGACCATTGTCATCTGACAGTGGAGGTGCCGAGCCGGCACTCTGAAGTCAGAAAGCAAGGAAGGAAAAGGCTGGATCTTATTGAAATCTTGATATAAAAAAATGCCTCCCTGTCTTGCATGGTGGTTTGGAGCCTGGGAATGTTTTGTCAGGCTCCCTGGGGCTTACAGTAGTCACTGTTGAGCTTTTCAGAAAGCTGCACCCAGGGACCCATTGGCTTGGCTGGACAAGCCACTTTCAGTGGCTGACTCAGCCCTATAGTTTGCTGGGAGTAGGGAGCCAGCCCTCTCCTTGTGCTTCCCTGGCGCTGGCTTGCTCAGCCCAGCTGTATTATTGAGTCCTACTGCATTAATTCCTGTGGTTAGTTAGCATTCTACATCTCACTCTTTCTCCCAAAGCCCATCACATCCTCCACCTAACATTCATTTCTTAGTTCTGTAGGATGCATACAGCTTACTGCATTGCTCACAGGACTGTCCAAAACTGCTTTGCGGGGTTTATGCAGGATCCCTTTCACCATCTGTCACAAGTACTCTGCTGTTGATCTCCTTTCTATTTGCAAGGCAGGCAGGCTTCAAAGTAATTTCTTTGCCTTTCTCTCACTGATTTCCCTTTGATGGAGTTATGCTAGACTCATTTGAAAAGTTGTGTTAGGTGTGATTGAGAGCCAGTCAATGAAAAATACGTTCCCCAAAGAAAAAAGAGATAAATGCATGGCTTTGAGGAGGTGTTCTCACTTTATCTTTTCTTTTCAAACGTTATGTGTCATCTCTGTCTCACTTAAAACTCTTACGGAGCTGCAGAGGAGGAAGAAGCAAGTTTAGAGTTGCATCTGAATTTTCATCTGCTTCTGTTGCCTTTCTCCATAGTACCAGCAGGCTGACCAATAGACATTGTTAGCACTGCAAGGCAGAGATTTTTGCTAAGTCTTTTTGGCTTTGATAACAGAAAGGATAAACTCTATCAAATATAGGTTACTAAACTAGGAAGACATACAAACAAATGTGCAAGTTTGTCCAGAAGAGGAGGGAGTGTAAGGCCTATGGATGCTTAAACCATCTCCTTTTAATTTTCTGTGTTTATAAACAGCTTGCATAGAAAGGGCTATAACCAATTCCAGCTTTGCTCATCCTGTGATGCACAAACTTCATGTTACCTTCTCAGTGACTTAATACTTTTTGCTCTGAACGTGTAACCAACAAGAGCATAGTCTTTCTATTTGGCATGTTAAGAAAGGATGGATTTTGATGTTTTTGAAGTGAGGAACCTAAAAGCATAGGGTACTTGGGTAGCAGCATACTGTTGAGCTAGAAAGACTATTGTAATCGCAGAGCAGCTGCACTGACAGTAATGTTTTCACCACAAGGAAAATGAAGTCTTTGTTCAGTAATGTGGAAAGATGTCAAATCTGGAAAATAGATACCTCTGTGAGTCTGTCTGCAGGCACATCAGCTGGAACCAGCTGAGATTACAGGTCATGAATTGGGAAAATAAAATATTTTCTGGGGTAGTTAATTTATATAAACAAGCTGTATTTTACTCCTGGTAAAGGCTAAATTCTGTTGTGCAGCTTTGGCTTGATGTACTGGTAATTGTTTCCTGTTCTGTTCACTGAGTGCAAGTGAAATTACTAAACACAAAACCAACAAACAAACCAACCCAAACAAAATCATGTTTACCCTAACAAATTGATTGCTGCTTCTCTTCATCCTGAACTTTTTTGAGCATAGCAGTTGATGAGAGATGTTTGTGTTTGCTATAAAGCTGATGTTTGGCAATTAGGTGAATGCTCTGCTCTGGCTGATGTCTGTCCTCCTGTTGAAAAAGGATTCCTGCACTGCTCGGTGCTGCTAATATGCAGATCGGACACTGGGACCCAGTTAGATGAGCAAACATTGCCCAGTTCTGCTGCACTCATTGCTCAGCATCCTTGCTTTTTGAGTATGCACTGTATGGAGTGGTTTTCAGTAATGTATTCTTATTTAATTCTTATTTATCTAATCTTGCTCTTTTAATCTTCTGACCTAGCTGTGATACTAAGTATAAGGTATTTTTTATTGACTGTCCAGGTTCCTGAGTACTTTCATCTATGTATATGTGATGCATTGCACTTATATGATTGCTGCACAGGGATGAATATTCTTAGATGTATAAAACATGCATTTTTTTCATACACAGTGTAATTCTTCAGTGTTAAACACCTTTGGTGGTGGCATTACTAAAGAAAACACCAGTAATAAAGGGGAGAGAATTTTTTGGTACAGAATGCTGAGATATGGCGTATAGCTTGTCATTGTGTGAGCAGAACAGATCTTTTGAAGCCTTAAATCCCTTCTAGCATTTACCCCACTGAGATGGTAAATGATGTCTGGAATTAGCTTTACACTTCTTAGTGTCAAAAGTTGGCATGAACCTGTCAAAAACTGAAACTGCTGTCCTGAGATGTCTGAATATTTCAGTCTAAACTTGAACTGAGCTGGTTCTTCCAGGGAAGAAAATCTTCACAGCTGATTCGCTAGCTGACTTTCCAGTCTGTTTAGCTGCTTTAACAGTAATAATTCTTTGAGTAAACATAGTTGATTTCCAGTCTTTGCAATGTATTATTCAAGGGAGATTTGGTTTTTTAATTCTGCAAGAAACAGATGGTGAACTATTTAAAAGCAAATATTTGCATTTATTGATAAATACTACTCTGTAATATATTTATCTTATTCTCATACATGAATTGTTCTTTTCCTCTCATTTTCTCTTAGGCAGAAAACCTTCTACTTGATGCAGACATGAACATTAAAATTGCAGACTTTGGTTTTAGTAATGAATTTACAGTTGGTAATAAACTGGACACATTTTGTGGAAGCCCGCCTTATGCAGCTCCAGAACTATTCCAAGGAAAGAAATATGATGGTCCTGAAGTGGATGTGTGGAGCCTTGGGGTGATTTTGTACACACTTGTAAGCGGATCGTTGCCATTTGATGGTCAGAATCTAAAGGTACAGTTGCAGTATAAAAGCTTGGGTTTCAGTCTCCTTAAATCTTGTGTGTGATTAGTAGGCTCACCTTTTAAAACTCTATTTTAAAGGAACTGAGGGAGCGAGTGCTGAGGGGGAAGTACCGCATCCCATTCTATATGTCCACAGACTGTGAAAATCTACTTAAGAAGCTACTAGTACTGAATCCAATAAAACGAGGCAGCTTGGAAGTAAGTAATTTCATCTTGGGAGAAAAAAAGGGGGCTCAGATTAAGAAAGAATAAAATACAGTAATTGCTTAAGACTGTTTTTACAATAGGTACTCTCTTTGCATTTTAAGGACCCAAAAGTTTTTTTTAAAAAAGAGAGAGGAAATGTCCCCAATATGCCTTGAAGATATAAGATGTTAATGGGTGAAAGTCTAACCTTAATTGCAGCTGACTAAAGACTGTAACTGAAGAGTATTTCAAAATGCAAACTGCTCCCACTTGTTTTGGTCGGGTAATGGAGGTAGTTCAGAATGGGGGCAAGCAGGACAAGAGTGTAAATATCTTAATCTTGGGAGTTTTTCAGAAGACCAAAACCAGCAGCAGGCAGTTCCATCAGCCATTTTGACTTAATTTACCATATCCAGTGTGATTTTTTAAAAGGGATAGATAAAAAAGTAACTGTGATTGAAAACAATGTGGGTGGTTTTGTTTGTTTCAGTGCCATAATACAGATAAACACTTAAGAATACAATAATAATAAGCTAGTGGTTGCCAGTAATCTCTGTGCCGCCTTTTCTTTCCCCCTTCTGGTACGTCTGTTTCTGAGTAGCTGGAAAATTAATGTGTATTAATACTGTGTCCCTCAGCTAAAAGCTGTTTTGAGGATTTCTACAGAGTTATGAATTTGGTGGTGGTGGTAGTAAATTAGGCTTTGTAATATGGCTAAAAGGTTCAGTGTTTTTAAGGGGCTCTTTCATTCAAGATTGCTATACTGGCATGCACTTACTGGATAACTCTGGAGCTGCTGTTTAGCAAATATTTTGTGTAGTGTTCACTCTAAATGCTGTCCTGTTCTGTTTTGTGAATTGTTTAACCAAGATAGACTCTTGAAAATACCATCCACTTAGCACAGAGATGAAATTAGAATGGAAGATAAACAGAATGGTTTTAAAGTAGTATTTACATGAGTTAATCACCAGGGATTTAATTTCATCTTTCTCTGCCTACTTGTGCAGCAGTGGATGGTGTTCCAGAGAATAAATCCCATTTAAGCAGTTTTTTATTTGTCATGGCATGACTTACACTTCCTGACATGAATGCTACCTGTGTTAAGGTAGCAAACATTTAGTGAGCTGTGTCTGCATACAATTTATCTCAAGGTGATGATGTTTTGTGACTTCTTATAAATAACTGTAGCTTTAGCAAAACCTGAGCTGAAGAGAATAGTGAATGGTGGCTTCTTCTTTATTGACACTCATTAATTATTATGTATTTACTACTGTCTAGAGGACATAATTGTAAGAGCGCAGTGACTTGAAGATGGTGAAAGATTGTGCTTTTCTGTGTCGTGTTTTAAGGTTTAGGAAAAACATTTTCCTTTTATTGAACTTTCCTCTGGATTTTCAACGGTTTCTCTTGAAATTTAATTTCACTTTCATTCTAGATACTGTAGTGTTATCCAGTTCTCCTAAAATTCCTTCCGGTCCCTAGAGAGATGTGTTGGATAGCAGTCTTGCTGGAACAGTGTAGTCTGATTATACGGAAGAGAGCAAGAAAATGTTATTGTGTGACAGGGGGTCTCGAGCTATGGATCTGTACCAAAATACTGGTGATAACAGGTATTGATCAGTTTGCTAATCTGAGGGAGAGAGACATCACAAATGCGTTTAAAATATGAATGTTCCTGAAACCAGGTGTGTTGATTTAGAAAGCCATGGTTCGTACTTTGGAAAGAAATTACTATTTCTTCTGTTTCCAAAAATATTTATAATGCAAGCACATATTTATTAGTAGATTCTAAAAGTGGAAAGACAATCTCATCTTAGGTGGGGAGGGGTTTTGTCTGTTCTTTGTCTTTTAATTATTTGTTCGGTCCCGGCCATCCACCCGCTCAGTTCCCATGCATGTTTTTCCCTCACCATTCAATAGGATCTTTGTCAGTGACATGAGCATCAAAGCTGAAGCTGACACGGGATCAGTACCATATGGATTAGGCTTAGCACTTTTCCTCTGGTAAGGACCAGGCAAATGTCTATTGAAATGGTTCATCTAGACATTTTCATGGTTGCAGCAAAGAGAAAATATTTTAGAAGCAAGAGAATGTTGTCGTAAAATCTTCACAGGAAGAGATAGGAAAAATGTAGTCAGAAAATGTGGGATCTCTCTTAACTATCAGGATTTCAAAGAATTCTTCCTCCTCCCAATCTTCAGTTCTTTCAAAGCAGCACTGTGCAATTCCCACAGAGATTTATGCTTACAAAGAGTAATAAAACAAATAATTTTGAGACAGGCATGTCTTGAGCCAGATTATGTTTAAATTGTTTTCTTGAAAGTTGAGGGAAACCTCATCAGTAATACCTAATTGGTTGACACTCGGTTTGGGTTGGTCTTTAAGAAATACAGTTTGGGTCAGATCTTCACCTTGACCAAGACTGCTGCTCTTGAATCAGCCGAGTGAAAGCACAGCAGAACTTGCACAGATTTAATACTGATCCTGGAACTAGATCATTTGTGTCGCTTCAAAATGCTTGAGCTTAAGAGCCTGTTTTAAGTGTTGTACAATAACTCAATGTGCCTATGCGATCATGTATTTAAAATTGAAGCTAGCAGAAGTTTACATATTTAACAACTGGAAAACCTAGAGCAGATTACATTGAACTGATCCACCTAATGAAGAGACAGGAAAAAATGTAAGTGGGAATTGTTGGGTTTGCCTGTTCAAGAAGGACTGAGAAAGGGAGACAGGATTTGAGCAGTGTGATTTCTGTCATCCAAACACATTATCATGCTCAAACTTCACATTTAATTAACAGTGTCCTTAAAAAAAATTGTAATTGCAGATACCACATACTGTCCTTTGGGGAGTCTGTCATAGAATCATGGAGTAGTTAGGGTTGGAAAAGACCTTAAGATCATCTAGTTCCAAATACGTAACCAAAGGCCATTGTAAAAGAAGCTTGTGCTCTCTGTGCCAGAGATACAATAAAGCAATACATGTACACAATCCCCTCCCTTTTATCTCCCGCTTCAAAAGCCAGAAAATGAATCCTCTGGCAGAACTTTGAACAAATCTGTAAGTCTTACAATCAGCCAAATGTTAACTGGCCCAGGTGCAGAGTTCTGTATTGTTCTTATAAGGATACAGCTACTTGTGTCTGTAATTTGGCAGCAGCACTACATACAAAGAATCTGGTTATATCAATGGAAACTTGAGTCTTTTACTCTTTGTGAGAAATAACTTAATTCTGTATTTGCAAAGCATATTTGGAGCTTGTTGGAAACTTGATTTGTTTCACTCTCCTGTCAACCTAGTGAGCAATGTTAGAGAATGTCCCTAAAGAGGCGTTGTGCCTGTTGCTGTACGAAAGAAACCGATTTTAGCTGTTTTAAAGATTAATATATCCGTAAGGAGAGATTGTGGTAGTAGTTAGGATTCCAGCTGATCAGTCTGGCAAGGCTTATAAACAGATCCAAGCTACAGTGGAGGAAATTCTCCAAAGAATGCAGAAGAAAATATCTGCATGGCCCAGAGAGAGTTGAGGCATTTCTCGCTTCAGCCAAACTGAACATATTTAGGTCAAGTGCAGGGAGAAAGATCCATAGGATAAAGTGACCAGTTGGCATCACAATCTTGAAATGAAAGACTGTAGGAAGCATTGGCATGCCCCTGAAATGTTCCATAGTTTCTAAACACTTCCTTGTTATTATTTGAAGGAGTTACTTATTGTGATACAGTTGATGTTGTAGTAACATCTATGGGATTTTAACCAAGATTAGGGCATGGGTGCCAGGCACTCAGCAAGGTGAGATTAAGAGATGGTGGAAGTGAAAGGTACAAATGGAATATTTTTGTGTGTTGAACTGCAGGTTCTTTCCTCTTGGTAGTTTTTCTGGTATTTTGAGTGGGTAGGTATTGCAAAGGATAAATAATATGGGGGGTGAACTAATGGAGACTAAAGGATGTGAAAGATAAAAGAAGAAACTGTAAGATGAGAGGGGAAGGGTGTGAGTAAAAGAGCAGAATTCTGTTTATTATGAATTTTAAGGGTTGTTTTTCCCAGACCAGCTCACCCAGATTTCCCTAGGCATGGTAAATGGCGTATTGACCTAAAGTTCATTTCTTTCCCTAGCAAATTATGAAGGATCGGTGGATGAATGTTGGCCATGAAGAAGAAGAACTAAAGCCGTATACTGAGCCTGAGCCAGATTTTAATGACACTAAGAGAATAGGTAAGACTAGGCAATTTTATCTTGTCGATCCAACTAAGCTCTTACCAAATATGAGATTCAGTCTCACCCTACAAGTAAAATTTTTTCTTTTTATTTAAATGAGAAATTTCATTACAATGCCCTCCTTATAACTGCTGTTGTGACTTCATAGAGCTGGCATAAATCTACAAGCATAGTAAAAGACAAACAAGATTGCAGAATTCAGCATGCAGAAGGAAACGAGCAACAGTTTTTACCTGGCATGGTCGAAGAAAGATGCTGTGTTGTTCCTGTAGCTGTTTATAATTTCCATTTGCCAATGTTGTCATTGAATAACATTTCATGTTGAATAACATTGAGCTCTGTTGAATAACATAGTTGAGAGTTTTCAAGAAGAGCAGAACGATGAAAGTAGAGGAGTTACAGTCTTTTTGGTTTTGCTCAGCAAAGATGATGCTGGTTGAGTTGAATCCCAGTTACATGTTAAATTATAAGGGGTTTTGCTACTTTCATTGTTATTTAGTCGTCAGGAAACCCAAGCACTTATTCTGGTAATGCATCTAGCTCTTCTTACTTTTAGACATAATGGTCACAATGGGCTTTTCAAGAGAAGAAATCCATGAATCTTTAGTAAACCAAAAGTACGATGAAGTCATGGCCACTTACCTACTTCTAGGTAGAAAACCACCTGAAGTAAGTGCTATCTAATGTATATGTTCTTTCACCTTTATATCTGGCTGAATTTGAGTATTCTGGTGGTTAATGTTTTACCGAACAATTTTGCAACATCTTCTGTTAAAAAAATTGATAGCTTACTAATGTCTTTCCCTTTTCATATCTTCTTGGATATGTTGTTAGTTCCCATATGAAGAAATAGACTGAATATAGTATCTTAGCATTTGCTTGTAAATCTGTTGAATTGCTTTGTTAAAAAGCTAGTTGTTAATCTGAAGTGTCGTGACTTCTAAGTGCTGAGTCTTCTTCCTGTCATGTGCATTTACGGTTAAAATCTGAAACAGTTAATTTCACTAGAGCAATTATTCCTCAAGCTTCTAAGATGTAACGTCATTTATTTCTCAGAAATATGTTCAGCCTTTCTCACTTGTACTATTTTATAGTGTATTTTATTATTTAATAAAGAGCTGCATGATAGCCATCAATATATTTGTGATAGGAAATATTTTGACTGGTTTTGGAACTAGTGGGATCTTTTATTACCATAGGGATTTTTCAGGAAATCAAATCAAGACCAAGGCTTTCTTTTTGAAGGAAATTTTTTCCTGCTGCTTCATTAGCCTTCCTTCATTTCCAAGGCAGTGTAGATCAGCTGTGTGCATCATTGAGTGCGTTTTCCCACAACATCTCTGAACCAGAATTCCCTTGTGATGGCAGAGCGTGGAGGGAATCTGTCTAACATGATTTTGACTTAAAATGCTTGGAAGAGGATATTTGTCTTTTCTGCTGCTTGCTCTTACAACTTAGGCTTCTTAGATATCAACAAACCGGTGGCTGAATTATATGCCTTCTAAAGATGTGTTGAAGGGCTGTAAGGAATCCTTGAATCAGTAGTACTTTCTTTTTTAGCCCTTCTGACTCACTCTGCATTTTGAAATTGTTCTGAAGCTAGAAATGCGTTTTAAGCTTAAAAAAAGAGTGAGGGAGCCACTCTTTGGCTTAGGTTTTAAAATAGCACAGTTTTGTAAATGTGGAGTCTGCTGATTTTATTTTCAGCATTCATTAACTTCTTAGCTTTAGCTCTGTTTTTAAAGCACATCACATGGCGTCACAGAATGGTTGAGGTCGAAAGGGGCTTCTGGAGATCATGCAGTCTAACCCCCCTGCTAAAGCAGGTTTAACTATTAAACGCACATGAAGTGATAAAATTCATCTTTAAGAAAATTAAACTCTGGGTACAATTTTAACTCTTCATTTCAAAATGCTCTAAAAGTACCAGTAATGTTGAATTTATGCTTTGAAAAACTTTTTCTTCTAGTTTGAAGGAGGTGAGTCCGTGACAAGCAGTAACTTGGGTCAAAGGTCTCGTCCTAGCAGCGACCTCAACAACAGTTCTGTGCAGTCTCCTGCTCACCTGAAGGTCCAGCGGAGTATATCAACTAACCAGAAACAACGTCGTTTCAGTGATCATGGTGGGGATGACATTCCAACAAGTAAAGTAACATACACAACTCAAGTCTGAATGTGCAGTGTTTTGTGAACCTGGCAGTTCCACCACTCTGTGCATTTGTTGTGTATCTCATTGTGCTCCACTGTGATGCTTTTATTTGTATGAATGCTTCTGTCGTAATTCTGGGTCAGTGTCACTTAGAAAGTTAATGTTTTAAACTTGTTACTTGCTTTATTCACTAAATAAGAGCTTGAGGATGTTTCGTGTTTAGGAAGTAATGGCAAAATATTGGTCTGGAATAGAGTCAAAAGCAGTAAACCATTATGTTTATCAGTGCATTTGGAGCTGTGTTCAAATTGTTTCCAAGAGACAACAATTTTACCAATTATTAAGGAAATACTTTCTGGTGAAAGTGGTTACATCAAAAAGGAGTGCGCATTTAAAGCATTAACTAAAAAGATGATTCCCCCCCCCCCTTCGGCCCCTGAGAGAACTATTGAATTACAGGAAATATGTCTAAAATGCTAAAAACGTCCCTTTTCTCTGCCTTAATTTACATTATTATTTCTATCTTTACCATTTTCCCTCTGCAGTAGTTTGTTGTGGTTACTTTTTTGGGGAAAGAAGGAAAATTGTGAGGATCATCAGCTAATGTGATTTTATTTCAAGGGAATGTAAAATTCTACAGATGGAGAATTTGCCTCAAAGCATTTTAAAGAATGGCAAGGGGGAAAGAATTGTAATTTTTCAAGCATAAACATGCTTTTAAACAAAGTAGTTCTGGGGTTTTCAGGGGAAAAGGACCTTCCATGGTGTTTAAAGTTAGAATTAAAATACTTTTCTAGGTTTTACATGCTGATATGAAATGGGAACTAATTCTGAACTGCAGAGAGAGGGTAGGTAAAAAGAACTTAATCTGACAACCCTCAATTGAATAGGTTGATACATGTGCTGAGTTTGCAGTCATAGTTGTTCAAATGCTTTTTTGGGCTCAGGGAATTATATTCGGACTATTTTGGCCAGGAAAAATGCAATGATTACTTTTAGGTATTTATTATTTCTGTTTTTATTTGGCAGTTGGTCCCTCAATTCCTCCTGCTGTGTCATACACGAAAAGGGCTCAGGCAAATAGTGTGGAAAGTGAACAAAAGGAAGACTGGGACAAGGATGTCTCACGCAAACTTAGCAGCACTACAGTGGGATCCAAAGGAGAAATGGCTGCAAGTCCACTTGTGGGTCCAGAAAGAAAGAAATCTACTGTTCCCAGTGTGAGTGCGCTTTTGGCTTGTTATGTTTATTTTTCACTATTTAAACAAAATCCACAGCATAAGGTTACTATAGACATAATGGTTACTGAATAAGCCACTAAGTCTATTTCTGGTAACTTTTGCTGGCAGACAGAAATAGACAGGCCTCAGTGGATGTCTTTAAAATACTTTTCCCTTCCCCCACAACTTTACTTATTCTAACACTAACGTAAGAGTAAGCACTAGGATGTCTGCACTTGAGCGAACTGAAGATCTGTCAAGACAAATAGTGGATATTTAGGGAAAGAACATAGAACAGTGCCAATATGGAGTGCTCTTTTGCTGGTTTCTAATGCTTGTGTATCTACAAGGAAGCCAAGGGACTTCCTGAATCAGAGATCTCATCTGAATAATCCTACGTAATATCCCTCATAAATGTTTTCCCTGTGAATTTGCTTAGTTTTCTGAAACCACCTCTCTTTGGACTTCACAAATAAGGTAGAGTGGAGGGGAACAGGCTACCTTTCCCCTGGTGTGTGTGCCTGTTGATGTTATGAATTACCACCTGTTTCTTGTAATAAGAAATTATTTATTTTCTACTTCTTCTGTTACAACATCCTTCACAGTTTTGTAAGCTAGTATCATGTTATTGCCTTAGACGTCTTTGTTCCAAATAGGAGAGTCTGTCTCTCCTAATGTGAAAGCATCTACTTTGTGGAAGTTCATGGGCAGCAGTATCAGTGTTTAGGCTATACAATGGAAAAATATTGTGTAATGTTTAATCAGCTACTTAGGAGCAAGAGTTCATATGGGGAAAAAAAGGAATTGTAAATTAAGAGTCAAGTACACTTTATGCTATTTAGGAGGCAAACTGTATTAAATACAAAAATTCTGGCCATCTTTTAGAACCGGCAGCAAGAATTCTCATTGTCCTTTGGGATTCTACATGCTGGCTCCCATCTTAGATACTCTGGGGAGATTAGATGCATTTCTACAGGAATTTTCTTTAAACAGAATAAATGCTGAAGTTCATGCAGCTCCTGCTGTTCTACAGGCTGTGTTTGCAGTGCGGCTGAAGGTGCTTCAGACGTTTCTTTCAATTTTAAAATAAATTGTTTATTCCCCACAAAGAGTCTTTGAAATTATGGCTGTGTGGATTATATGCAGGAACTTTGTGACTTCTAAGATTACATTTCGTATCTGAGCCTTCCCAAAACTATATTGCCCCAGAGCTGATTACAGTCATGTATGGTACAAGCTGGTATATCAAAAGCATTTCTTTGCTTTCTGAGAACTAATTAAATGGAATATCTTTGCTATTAAGAATAAGAAACTGATTTACTTGCTAATGGCAACTTCAGTATTTGTGTTTTGGGGACTTAGTAAGAGGCTTTGTGATGGGCAACAGTAGTTAAGGTTGAGTAGCTTACAAAAAATTCTAAAATTGCTTTTTAAAACTCAAATGTTTATAGCGAGCAAAGCAAATGTAATGTGGATAATTTTAAAATACTTCTGTGTAACTTGAAGGGTGATGTTATGAAAGGTAGGATTTCTTATAAACAAGTTTGTCACCTTCAGTCATACTAGTCTAGCTTGCAAGAGTTTAATTCCAAAACCAGGTAAGTGCAGTTGTTAACCTTCCTTACACGCTGGCCTTGAAACAGTTTATTCAGTAGTCTCTGGGGGGTGATACTAATGCTGCAAATCTGTAGATGAGGGAGATCTAAACACACAGTAAATCTTGCAGAGTTCATGATGCCCTACGATTCCCAAATTTAGAGTATTTGAAATCTTGCCAGTATGTATCAGTATGTTAGGTTAGTACTTTGCAAACCTCTCTCACCCCAAATTCAATATGTACGGTATTAAAACCAGAATTGTGCATCGTGTACTGCGAGTAAGTCTTCAGCAGCTAATCTGTGCATGGCAGGGGAGGAGGAGAATGCTGGTATTCTATGAAGTATGTGCAAACTGAAATCAGTAACAAGGAAAGTTCCATCAGTATTTTGTATTCTATTTATTTGGTTTTGTTTTTATTGTTGCTACAAAACACATGGGGCGTTATCTGTGTAATAATTTCTGGGTTGACAGACACAGATTAAGAATATTTTCTTTTTGTTCTCTTGCTTTGACAGAAGGCAACTAGCCTTAGCAACTTAATCTGCACAGGGAAGCCTTTCAACCAGCCAGATAGATGTGTTCTCTAGGATTCCAGTTTGTTCCTTTGATCCCAGAAACAAATAACTTAATAAGTCAGTATGTGGGAATTGGATAATAATACTTAGGAAAGCAAGTGTCAGCAAATTTAAGTTTCTCTGTTTTATTTTAGTATACTCTCAATGGTACAGTAATGAGATGGTGAATAAGCTATTGGAAAAGATAGCTGATATAAATGATTTGTTTCAATAGATTAGGCTAGTACATTTGAAGACATTAAGAATATACATAAATGGATTAAACTGGTTTTACTTGTTTCCAATTCTGACATTTCTGTACAACATACAGCAGAAGAATGTATTTAGTTTAATTTTTGTCTTAATTTTCTTCTAGAGTAATGTATTTTCTGGTAGTGGAATGACAAGGAGGAACACTTATGTTTGTGAACGTTCTTCAGATCGCTATTCTGCAATACAGAATGGGAAGGACAACAGGTATTCTTCAACTTTTATTACTTACTAATTTGGGTACAAGAGCTGAGGGACAGAGAAGCAGGTTATGCAATTGGTGAATACCATTACAAAGCATGGTGTGAAATACAGGAAGTCCGACTGTACCTTTTCATCTCATCTTCCACCACAATTTCTGTGTTTGTAATGAAATTTATAACTAAATGTGTACATTTGCCTTTGTCTCTTTTTATGGATCCACATTTATTACCAATGGTTGCCTTGCAACAGTGAGTAGAGTAACTGCTTATAACCAAATACACAACTCTGTTATGGAGAACTTCGTTGGATCACCCCAACAGTGGAGCCTGATCCCTTTCACTTTTTCTAGTGATCAAATTTAAAATTGTTAAGACTTGTCAATTCTATATGGTACAATTTTCTGGCCTGAAATAATATTTAAGTAGAGATGCTAACCAAGTTGTATGTGTATTTGGGATGATAATTACACTGTTTATATGTTTTGTTAAATATTATTGTATTTAACACTGACGCAATTACTGGGTTTTTTTGAGATACATCCTTTGTTCATCCTTGGTGTTAGTTAAACCTTGTACCTGACTTCAAAATAAATATTGGCTTTACTGCAGAGTAATGCAAACTTGATATTTTTTAGTTTAAAGCATTAGGTCTTGCTCTGATTTTATATTGGTGTTAGCTACTTAAATAACAGGGTAAAATGAATCAGAAAATCCCTAGCATGAAAGAACACCATCTAGTAAATTAGTTTAATTTTGTTTTCTGTCTTGGTGTTTGAATTTTTTAATTATGCATTTTATTTTGAAAATAGCAAGAATGTAGGGCTGTTGAACCATAGTAAAATGAGCTATGGAACACGTGAAGTACAGCTATTTAGAGTGCTAGAAGGAGGTACATTAAAAAGACTGATTTTCAGTATTTAATTAATGTCAAATTATTAGGTGCTCTCAAAAGCATCTTTCCAAATTTTTGACTATGGATAAAAATATTTGAACAAAGTTTGTCGCAATGCTTTTTTTTTAAAGAAATAAGAACGCAATTTTTAGGATTAAAATTTATACTTAAATAATTTTTCTGATCTCACAAAAATGAATACAGGTTTTCCTGCAATAGATTTAATACCAAAACCATAATGAGAAGGGATTTTATTTCAAAAGTTTCTCATTTTTGTAAATTTATATTTAATTTTTCTTCTATAGCATTGAAAAGACAAACAACTCTTAATCCCTGTTCCTTTCATAAGTGCAATGAGTATGTTCAGCTTTTTGAGTAGACACTGAAAAATGAAGGATTTTTGTTTGAGTTGTGTATTTGCCTTTCCTGTAATACATTGTGGTTGTATTTGGTGTAGCTGAAAATCTTGCATAATTGGCTTACTCACACTAAATCTTTACCTCTTTGCTACAGATATTATTTAACTTTGGGACTGTTGTTGCTAATACATTATTAATGCAAATTTTTTTATGCTTGTGGAGACAAAACTGTAGTTTGACTTCTGTATTAAAAAGTCATTTGACTCTTATATTAAAAATTAACAAGATGATAGCTTTACTGCTACTTTCATCTCTTCCCTTGCCACTTAAGTTTTGTCTCATCCTAGCAGTGGTTGAGATGGTCCTTTGAAAATAGACTCACTACCAGTGATAATGTGACAGCAGTTCCAAATGTTTCAAGTTCTAGGTGTTTTTTTAACTGAAAATAAGGGTATTCATTTCACAAAAGGAGACTCTATTTAATCAATCTATTTAAGGTTTTTGCAAATTCCTTTTTTGAGTTTTGGGGTTTTTTTTTTTACTATTTCCATGTACTCTTTGTGGTATTTCTTCATTATTTTGAATAATGTGTGTGTAATCTTTAATCTTGGGAGGAGTGAAAAGGCCTGATTTAACATATATAGTGGTGTGATTTGTGGATTAACACGATTTTCTCAGAATTCTGTATTCTTAAGCTGACTATGGCAGCTAGGTCACTAAGTCTTCTGGCTATTTAAATAGCACTAAAAGAAGAAATTAATTGTTATTTTCCCTGTTTGCTATGGTGTTATACTCTAACCTTTCTTTTCTCTTTTATTTGTCCATCCCTCCTGCCTTGCTGCCATTGTAAAAGCCTAACAGAAATGTCTGCGAGTAGCACATCTTCTGCAGGCTCTGCAGTAGCTTCTGCTGTATCAACACGGCCTCGGCATCAAAAGTCTATGTCTGCCTCTGGTCATCCTATAAAAGTTACACTGCCAACCATCAAGGATGGCACTGAAGCTTACAGACCAAGGTAATAAATTGATTACTGTTTCTTTAATGCTGTGCACTTCAAAAATGCTGTTGTTCAGTCCGTAATCTGCTTCAATTGCAGTCTATTGAAAACTGTCAT
The DNA here is from genome assembly GCA_017639245.1 of Myiopsitta monachus. Lineage (NCBI taxonomy): Eukaryota > Metazoa > Chordata > Aves > Psittaciformes > Psittacidae > Myiopsitta > Myiopsitta monachus. Next base: position 56,150,240 of record CM029925.1, read on the forward strand.
TTTGCATTCTGTCTCAAAACACCAGGTTACTCAAGTAGTGTTGGTATTACAGACAATTTAGGCCTGATTTTGTTCGTAACATGTTTGTATACAGTTAAAGAAGTCCCTTGACTGCCTCCCTCTGGATGCTTCTGGAAAACTTAAGTAGTTGTACAGTCCTGTCTAAATGAGTTTATTGTTTAACACAGGCCACCATAAATTCATGTGAGACACTGAAATGTTAACCTTTTGGTTTTGTAGATTGCTAGGCTCATTTCTGTCTTAAAAGCACTGTAGTATAGTTACTATTAGTTGCCCAAATATGCATTTATTTGTGCCAGATGATTACTTTTTAAGAAATATCTGTTAAGCTTTTGGAATGCTTGTGTGTTAAAGGTTTTGATGAACATAGTTTTCAGGAAGAGGGCTGGGAACATATTCAGATCTCACTACAGACTTTTCCCTTTTTTCCTATTATCTGTGTGTATTTTTTAACTGCTCTTAATACTTGAGACAGTTTGATTTTACAATGAGTATATGTCTTGATTATTTCTAAGTATGAATCATAAAGGCAAATAAGTAGTAGAATCAGGCTTAAAGGAATAGGAATTTTCCCAAGAGCAGGGTTTTTTTCCTATCTTTGAGAAATGGTTGTCATGTAGGAGGGTTTCTAGGACAGTCTTTCTCTTTATTTATGTTTCTGTTTTTCCAGCAGTGCAACTCAAAGAGTGCCTGCTGCTTCCCCGTCTGCTCATAGTATTAGCACTACCACTCCAGACCGAACCCGCTTTCCTCGGGGGAGTTCAAGTCGAAGCACTTTCCATGGTGAGCAGCTAAGGGAGCGGCGTAATGCCACTTACAATGGACCGCCTGCCTCACCATCACATGAAACCGGTGCTTTTGCACATGCTAGAAGAGGGACATCAACTGGTATTATAAGCAAGATAACTTCCAAGTTTGTTCGCAGGTTAGTACCTCGATTTTTAAGAGAAAAAAAGAAAAGCCCAGCTTATATAGGGCCATATTTGCAAAGTCATTGAAAAGGTCCAGTTTAAGTCTGAAGTAGATGTACATTTAGTCAGAATGCTGCTTGGTTTGTGTGTTCCTTTCAGAACCTGCCTTGTTTTACTTCTCTGTGTGTATTGTAACCGTTATGTTTGACCAGTTACTCTGCTGCTTTATCTGAAAGGACCAAAAGAATGCTTCTCTAAAGCATTTTTGCTCATGTTTTACAGCTAAAATACAGAGATGCTACAATTAAGTTAAAATGAAATGAACTTAAATTCTGAAAGCAGTGACTTAAAAATGAGTCATTTTTTAATGTTAACAGTCTTTTAACTGGATGCAGTTTCTTGGAAGGGCTGTATGTACAATTATTTCATTGCCATGCTTAGAGGGAAGAGGTACTAAATTATTTCAGGGACTTCTAAAATATGTGAGTAAATGAGAAGTGTAGAAGTGGGCAGAAGTCTGGATGTCTGGAAATACTAATATTTCAGTATCATGCAGCCTCTCATATCATGTTACCAGCTTCTTCAAAAGCAAGTTCAGGATTCTGAAAGAAGAAAACCCACACACCCTGGACCTGCGGTCATTCCCGTGATGATGCTAACAGTAATAATATTGTAAGAGGTGCTGGGAAGGATTTTCAAATACATAGTTTAATGTTAAGTGACTGTTGACTTTGCAGTCCCAATAGCTTTCCCAAAATGGGATTTAATTTTCACTTTGCCCCTTTCTAACAGTGATTTACATATAATTCTTAAGCCTGCTTATGGATGTATCCATATGCATTATTGTCAGTTTTACAACAGAATTATGTCCTGTAAACCTCTCTTTTCTTTGCAGAATTATGCTGTTATGTACTGGATTGTCATTTGTGTGTGTATATATATATAATATATAGATACAAAAATTCAAACCTAGGTTATGATAGTAGTTGCAAATTTCTAAGTAAAACGTGAGTTGTGTAAAGTGATACTACAAGGGAAAAGAAGAGAGAAAGCTAGAAATTTAGTGTTTTCCTTACAAAATGGATTTAACCTGGTGAGCACCTAGTGTCTCACTGTGTGTTTAAGCAATACCTCTTATGATGAACTGAAAAGAAGAATAAAAAAAAGTATGTGAATTATTTTCTTTTTTCAGAAACTTGAAGATACAGGACTATGATCCTCCATTATTGTTATCTCCAGCACTTTATGGGGGGGGTAGGTGGGGAAGAATTTGTTCTGCGGTTTAAAATAAGAAACAAAAGTTACAGCAAATTTAGTGTCTGTGTTGTCAGGGTACATTTCTCAATGAGAAGAAAGGCATTATCTGTTACGTACCTAACAAATTTCAAGAGCACAGGCTGGTTTTTTGCATTACAGCTCGCTGTTATTTGCAAGGAATGGTATCTTGAATTGTTTTGACAAGTCGGATCAAAGAGTTAATATTTTCATTGTGTTGTACTGCAATGTTAAAATAATACTGTAAACTGTGTATTTAGAATTAACATATTGTAAATTAATGTCTTAAAGTTATCTTTACTATGGAACATTTTATACAATTTCCTATTATGCCTTATGCTGCTAAAAATGTATTTTCCTATAATGAAGGCCTTGTAAGGGCTTTGGTTTGTTGCTGGTGGTGGTGGAGGGTTTGGTGTTCTGTTGTGGTTTTATTTCTGTAAACTGGGGGTTGTTTGAGACTTTGGGTGGCGGTTTGGGGGAGTTGCTGTTCTTTTAGTTGGATCACATAACTGCATGCCTGTTAACTTGTGTACTGCTCAGGAAATAATGGTTTAAAGCATCCTTTGAATAGAAGGTGTCATGAAAGACTTTTATTATCTTTTGGCAAAGGTTAAATGCGTTTTCTGGTAAGTATATAAAATAAATCCATAATGAAAATGCTTAATGAATAGGGTATTGATGTGTTTTGCATCAATGGTTTATGTCAAATGATGCTTCTCTAATGTTATTTACTAAAGTATTTGTGCTTTGAAGGTGTTAAATTAGTAACTGAAATTGGGTGCTAAAATGTTTGTACAGCAGCACTAGGAACATACCTAGGTGGCTTACACACTCTGTTTTTCGAGTTGATTCAGACTAAAAGGGCATAATACAGAACAGTTCTGTTTTACAGTTCTAATTCACCAAAATGAGGAAAAAAAAGTACGTTTGACCTCAAGCTCACCAGTAATCTTACCAAAGCCAATGTAACAGCTGATTTGCTTAAAGATAAGCAGGTGCTGAAGTAAACTTTCTGAACTGGGCTCCAAACATTTGATATCACAAACTCTTAGGCACGTCTTACCTTTAATTACTTGAGTGTGCCTAAGCAAGGGCACCTCCCTGTGCTCTCAGGACTGAGGTTGTAAAGGCCTGGCCAGAAAGGTGCAGAGTGGAGCCCCGTCCCCCCCGACCACCTTGATCCTGTGTGCTTGCTGGAATTACATGTGGCCATTGCTCTCTGTCTGCAGTAGGTTAAGAATAATGTGTTGATATTACCATCAATTTAAAAAATAGATAAATAAACCATTACATGTCAGAGCTGCAAGAAGTGAAGGTGTCATAAAGGGAAGTTAAAAAATTACAGCTGTGGGAAAAATACTATTAAACAGTGTTAGGCTTGACATTATTATACTGGGTTTTTTTTCTCTTTTTTCTGATCAGTAGCTATTTAACATTGTTCTAGATGAAGGTTTTCTTGACTTTTATTTTTCACCTTTATCATTGAATCTCAACCTTAACTTTGTTTTGAGGGATCCAAGTGAAGGCGAAGCCAGTGGCAGAACTGACACCTCAAGGTGAGGAGCCACGATTAATACTTCGCTCCTAGGTCTTTTGCATCAAGGTTTAAGTGATTTCTTCAAGAGTTTTAATCAGGATGTTAAATAGAATAGTGTTTAATCAATCTGCGTTTCAAAAATGGTTTTTATTTGTGGGGGAGGGGTTTTGGTGAGGTCCTTTATCACTTGTGAAGTATTTAATATAAAAGTTTTATTTAAGTATATTCCTGTGAATAATAAAGCCCCCTGTAGGAGTTAACCAATTATTTAGGCACTTAAATTCATGTTTTGGCTTATAAATATTTAATGGTGTTTACTTTTGGTTTCAGTGGAATATATAGTATACTTTGTGTCTGTGCGTGTGTATATATTTAATATTGCATTTTTACTACAGTTGCATACTGCATTCATTATTAAAGCTGTTAACCAGAAGTAAACACCTTTAGTCCCTGTGAAATGAATGTCACTTCACATTGTGACATTCAGAGACAAAAAGGGTGGTGACTGCTAAGTACTGAATTTGTATGGCAACCGCTGTACACAAATCTGTATCTGCTTTCTTAGTACTAAAGCATTTCTTCATATGCTCATTTTCCAGTATATCTGCTCTTTTGCCATGTTTCAGCATTTGGTTCTGCATTTTTGGTGTGCTTAGCACAATGCACAACTTTTTATTTTGATGCTCTCTAATGAACAGGCATTGTAGTTTGCATCCTAAACTGGTCACTTATGGAAAGTGTGGACTTAGATGTCAAAACAGAAAGCCTTTATTTAAACAACAAAAAAGGCAGCACATTCTTGACAGGTTTCATTGTGTAATACACAATCCATTTTATTTACGTTAACCCTTTTCAATTCAAAGTTTATTAGCTGTCAAATTCTTGATGTGGAAAGGGAAAAAAGAGATTAATCAAATGTTCAAATGAAGTGTGAAATTGCTTTCAGCTCTTGCTTTCATTCTCTAGCTTCATCTACTTTTTGTCATTCTACAGTGTCTGTTTTGGGCTAAAAGTCGAGATCTTCTCCCTGCCATGCTCTGTCGCTTAACACTGATGTGGTTTCTTGGGGATCACACTGAAATTCAAATTAAAAATGCTTGTTTTGACTCCTCTCTGAATAGTGGCAGTTTGTAGACTATCAAAATGAGAACAGCACTTTTCCCCAGTGGCGGATGGGGGACATCAGGCATCTGAAGTACCTGGAACAAGAATAGAAACAGTTGGCTGTTACTTTTAAATAATTATGCTGTTTCTCCAAATGGTTTCTGCAATTAAATAAGTAAAAGAAGCATCAGAGCAAGAACATTGGTTGGAAATTAATCCCTTGAAATTTTGTCCATGTCATTGTGTCAACAAAATTACTTCATGTCTATATGTCACTGTTTCTTCCATGGAAAAGCCACAGGCTGTGTCCTCAACTGCTTGACAAAACAAGCTGTTTGCAACCAAATTACAGCAAAAAAATTTGCTTAATCGGTTAAAGCACATTGTTATAAGATTTTTTTTACAGAGAGAGAGGTCAAAAATACATAATAAATGCAAAAAGGAGGGCAAGGCAGAAAAGAGGGGAGGGGATTAACAGAATTCTTGTGAATCGCGGGGTGGGATTTCTTCCTCTGCTGCTTTTACAGTATGATTTCTGCTTCAGGATTGTCTCTCTCAACTTCAGTTCTGTCGGTGTATGGCATGCTCCAGATCATGAAATCAGCAGAACTTCAGTCATGCTTTTACATAGATTCCACTTCCTTTGGAGCAGTATGGAGTAACGTGTGTCCGCTGCAGTTACCATTGCACATGTCATCAGAATGTTTTAGAGCAGGGGTTTTCAAACTTGCTTTGCTTGGGTGCCACCACTGGGAGCTGCTTCAGTGCTGCTCAGCACTGGTAGCAGCTCCCAGTGCTGCACTGCAGCACATGTGCGTGCAGGAGATGGTGCACAATTGTTCCAACAATGTCCCGTCCATCAAAATCTTTGAATTGGCTTGCATGTGACTGTGTGGCAATGGCAGTTTAGAAACCCCTGTTCAAGAACTATTTCTCTTCTATCTCTTGATTCTACTGCTTTTATTCTTGACTGTTCTGTATGTCACTTCTTCCAGGAGTGCTTCTGGGGAGCCAAAAGACAGAGAGAAGGAGGATAGCAAGGATTCCAAGCCACGCTCCTTGCGGTTCACATGGAGTATGAAGACCACTAGTTCTATGGACCCTAACGATATGATGAGAGAGATTCGGAAAGTGTTAGATGCTAATAACTGTGATTACGAACAAAAAGAGAGGTTTTTGCTTTTCTGTGTTCACGGTGATGCACGACAAGATAGCCTTGTTCAGTGGGAGATGGAAGTCTGCAAACTGCCGCGGTTGTCACTCAATGGAGTTCGCTTCAAGAGGATATCTGGGACTTCTATCGCATTTAAGAACATTGCATCCAAGATAGCAAACGAGCTTAAGCTGTAAAGAGAACCTAAATTTTTTGGGATCAGGGAATATTCATATGTGATCTACACTTTGAATGTACTGGTTACGCCTAATGTGATTGGCCTGTGAAACTCCCCATGTAGAAATTGCCCTTATTGCAATAAGGTTATACATAGTTATTCAGAATTGTAAAGTTAAATCCAGTATGACCTATATTAAATAACTGTAGCTAAAGACATTATGTTCACATGTACAGGTAAGTATATAGAGCATTCTGTTCATTTTATGTTCATAGAGTTGTATAATAAAAAGATGACTGCTTAAATTCAGATCTTGTATAGTTGTCTAGATTTCTGCACAGAAATGTATGTTTGATGCTTTGAGTTGGAAAAGTTCTTCCCTATCATTTACATTTTTGGTGGTTTTTATAAGTCTTACCTCTGTCATGCGTTTTTTAAACAACTTCTGTCCTGAGTCTGATGCACAAAAATAGTTTTGACGACTGTAGCATGACCATTTTTAAGTATTTAAAGATTGTTCATGATGTGAACCGAAAGCTGGTGAATAACCAGCTTTTGTTCTACACAAGACTGTTCCTGCTTATCTTTGGCTCTCATCACCGTTGTTATTGGGCGGTGTTTAGTTGAAAAACAAACAAAATACAAACATGTTTACAGTGTTGGCACTTACAGTTAAAATCCTTTGTTCTACCTTGGGCCAGCTCGGAGCTGTGGGGGAACAGAAATTAAGCGTAAGTGATGTTCTGTCTGTAAGTTACAGTGCTTACTCCCATGTCCCATCAACCAATGTAGCACCACAATGGAGAACCATAATGATTTATTTGAATCTCATGGTGTAAAGTATCACTTGTTTTTTGCTGCCTTCAGAATACTATAAATTCCATTTTATGGAAATATATTAATATTGGGACTGTTTAATAGCACAAGATAATCTGAAGTGTTGACCAATTGTTTCAGTCAATAATACCACCTCAGGAATTAGCTTGGCTTTTGGAACATGTGCCCCCCAACCCCCAAAGAGTACATGCAATTCCACAGGATATCTTATAGCTAAACATACATTGTTTATAATGATAAATTGTTGATTTATGCTTTTGTGGTTGTACAGTTTGTTCCCATGTAACCTGTTTGTGTTTAATATTTTACCAGATTTCTTGTATTTATTCCACGTCATTATGCCTGTAATGTGCAGCTTTGTAATTAGGCACTTGCCTATGGAAAAGAAGAAAAAAAGAAAACCCCACACATTTTTTTGCTTCATAATTAATGATTATAAACTATGTAAAACCACTAGTACTGGTACATTTTAATACTTGTTATTTTGTACTGAATTAACCATAGAGGTTGGTTGTGCAATGTTATTTAATGTCGTAATTACTGTAATATCAAGGTAAGGGCCCCATCTGCACACTCTTGTGAAGAATAGAAAGTTCATTAAGAAACTGTCACTTTAAAATAATAAAAACTAAAAAATATTAAAAAAAAAAATAAAACCTGTGGTAAACTCTGTAACCCTAAGTTAGAAGGCTGTAAGTGTAGTAAATGTGCCATTCTCTAATGGCTTCTTGACCGAGATGGACTTTACATGCTGTACTGTGATGTAGCTTTCCTATGTAACGGTTATGTTCTGAGATGGACGTGTATTGTTGCCTTAGAAAAAGGGTGGTGTTTGGAAAGAAAGAACTGTAGCCCCTTTTCTTTTTCTTTTTTTTATCTGATGTTCATTGAAACAAAATCTGATGCAAGTCATCTTGATTCACTGGTGCACTCTATTAAAACTTACTTGAACAGTTCTCATACTAAACTACTTGTTGGTTGCCCTTTATAAAAGCGCAGTGATTGCTGCAGGTAGAAAAACAGGCTCAAGGGGAACAGGCTTCATCTTCAATACTCTGAATTCAGGGTTAATGTTGCATTGGTTCTGGGGTCCTGGAATGTGGTTTAGTACCTCTTAGTGGGGAAGGCAGGGTAAGGGGTCCATGGAATCATAGAATAGTTTGGGTTGGAAAGGACCTTAAAATCATCTAGTTCCAACCGCCTGCCATGGGCAGGGACACCTTGCATTAAACCATGTCACCCAACGCTCCATCCCATGTTCAGTTATCTTTGAAAATACACCTGTTAACCCAAGATCATGTATAAACTTAGTCCTGAAACAAAACCCTTTGCCTTTTCAGAAGGTTCAGTGAAAAAAAATACAGGTCATGCTGTGAGAGGGTAGATTAAGGGCTCAGGATAGTTTCCTGAGCCATGGTTTTACCCAGCTGACTGCCCTAGATTGGCACTGGGTTTCAGTGCTTCATGTAACCGGAGATGCGTTCTTCATATTCCTCAAAACACAGGTACCATTTCTAGAGGATGGAGGTTCGTATGAAACGTGATACCTAAAGTGCCAGTTTAATGACATTATTTCCAGTAATGGCCAACTGTGTGAACTTCCCTGATTTCCCCAGCCCTGCTGCCCTTCTGCATTCCGTTGTTGGAAGATGAGCTCTGAACCACCCTATGCTCTCTGGAGCAGATACACCAAGTGCTTCAGCATGAGTACGAGTTGCAAAAGGTGTAGCTGCACTCAAGAGCACCATTTGGCTTCCCAAACCTCCTGTTCCTGGCAGGAATAAGATGGGAAGATCCAAAAAAGATACTTTTTCAGAACTGGTGGGTTTATTGACAAGTAGAGCACACTTGGTATAGAAATCGGTGGGGTATTACTGAACCCTCAATGCCTGGGGTGTTTTTGGGACCCTCAATAACAGTCTTCTTAGGTACCTGTTATGCCTAAGTTACTCCATGGGTAAGAGTGGGATGAGAACATTTGGATCCAAATGCAGTTTGACTGTCACGTGGGAGGGGATCAGAGTGGCATTTAACAGTGGCTTTAACTTGCCAAAGCTGAAAGAGTTAAAACACCACATCATGTTCCACACCTCCAGGGAGGGGAAGGGATGCCTTGGATCTATAGAGGGCTTATGTAGTTGATTGTAATTCCTTGGCAGCATTTCTAGGGGGTGTTTGGGGGTCAGCATTTAGACTAGTGCATGGTTCCGCTGGTTTGGGTTGGGTTTTGCTTCATTTCTTTATTTAGGGTATACAGAGAGTTCCACACTAAGTAAATTGGAGTGCATGCAAAGGGATCTAAAACATTAACATGTACATAGGTCAATGGAAAGACTATAAATGTTCACTCCTTGCGAATCAAGTGGCATCGTTAATGCTGGAGCGTTCCAGTGGTGCTTAAATTCCATGAGCTGTCGGACATGAGCCTTTTGAAACTCAGCATCACGCATCTGAGAGGTACTTGGTACAAACCCAGTCTGTGCTGAAACAGCTGCCCCTCTGGAGAAGACAGATTATCTTTCACAATTATCTTTCACTATCTCCATGCTTCTCGCTTAGGAACAAAGCATACGTTCAGTAATGGGTCTATAAATAGGAAACCTTGACATAAACACTTTTCAAAGCCCCAGAAAAATAGTTTACCATTTTCCAAGGTAGCTTGAGGTTGTAAATGGCAGAATTCAGCATTCAGCAGCTGATTCTTTCTTGATGCTGCTACTTAATCAGCATTAAGCAATTACTTCATCCCTCAAACTATCTTAGAAAGTGGCACATTAAAATCCTACAGCAGCATATCAGAACAGGCAAAATGGAACTCCTACACCATGCCATTACTGTTAAAATAGGTGTTTGGGACAGGAGCTCTGGTGTCACCTCTGTTTCACTGTCTCCGCAGTGTTTAGGACATCCCTGTGGCTCCAGGACAAAGGGAAGCTCAGCATCTGGCTCCTTGAGGTGAGGAAGAGAACTGGGTGGCACAGAGACAGGCACCAGAGCCCAGAGGAAGGCCAAGCTCCAAGGGCCACGGATGGACCATGGTAGGTGTCTGTTTGAGACCACTTATCCTGTCCTGGGTTTAGGTCTCCACCTCAACCTTTTGGAAATACATATTTAAAACCTGGTGATGGTAACAGGAGTGGTGACGTGTTTAATATGGCACAGGGGAAGGGATAGAGCACTTTTCACATAGTAACAGACCTGAGACTTGGCTCACATCTCCCACCCTTCAGAGAACTGGCCAGGCTCTCCCTCACACAGCTTTCTGGCTGGAGCTGTGATGATGGTGACACCCATCCTTGGGGCCAGTGACTACGCTGGGTGCAGGATTCACTTGCTGAATGTGAAGGGCGCATCTTGGAGAGACACGGCTTTTTTCCTCAATAGGGAAAATATTTAGGGGGGTTTATACTGGAGATAAGGAACAGCTCCTTCCCCAAAGGGTGCTCAGGCACTAGAACTTTCTGCTCAGAGCAGTGCTGGAGTCACCATCCCTGGAAATGCGCACACACCGTGTAGACGAGGCCCTGAGTGACATGGGTTAGCGGTGGCCCTGGCAGTGCTGGGGAACAGCTGAACTCAATTATCTTAACAGGCCTCTTCCAACCCAGTTGATTCTATGATTGTAAAATCCCCAGTAAAGGATCCGCCTGTCCCCTTAGTGCATCTGAAGCATTTGTGTTGATAAATACACCGCCTGGCTTAATAAATTACATCCTCCCTATACAATTTTGCTTTTTGCGATCTACCCCAACTACACAAACGCCGCATGGGAAGCTCAGCAGTTAAACTGCAGCCCGCTCATGTGCGGGGCCCGCCCGCCTGCCCCACGTGTGGGCACACTCCCTTCAGAAGGCAGCCCTGGGGACCGCGCCTCCTCCGCCGTCGACCGCGGCGGGTCCCAGGTTACCGATATCCACGGGCACTGCGGGGACTTCGTCGCCTCTTCCCGCAGCCGTCCCGTCCCGCCCCGCGGAGGGGGCAGCGGCCGCCTCCGGCCACACCTGCGGCGGGGTCAGCGCTGGGCGTAGACGGGGCGGCAGCGGCAGCATGACGGTGGGAGCGCGGCTGGGCGACAAGGCGCGGGGCCGCTTCTCCCGCCGCGGCACCGGCGACGACCAGGTCGGCATCCTGCCCGGGGGCGAGGAGGAGGAGGAGGAGACGGCGGGGAGCAGCGCGGCGGCCCCGGAGCAGGAGGAGAAGGACGAAGGCGCTGGCCGCAGGAAGGTGCGCTTCGCCCTCCTGCCCGGTTCCTACGAGCCGCTGCGGCCGCCGCGGGCCCCCGGCAAGCGGCACTACAGGAGGCGGCTCAAGAAGTACGGCAAGGTGAGGGCAGCGCGGGGCTTCTCCGTGCCTTGTCCTTCAGGCGTTTGAGGCGGCGGTGGTCAGCGCTGAGGCGGGTGTCAGCCCTCTCCCGGCCTTGCTCTTGTTGGGGGGGGGCAGGGCTTCGGCCCCCGCCTGGTTCAAAGAGGAGGAAATGTGCGTTTCGCGCTAGGGAACGGCACTAAGCCGATCCATGTGACGGGTGTTTTGCCGTTGTCGTGTATTTCCTTCGGCGTCACTGTTCTGACACTATTCCTTAAAGCTTGCAGTTATTTGGCCTGCTTTCGTCTGAAAGGCAGGGTGCTACCGCCCCTCCAGTACATGCATTTGCCGTTTTACCTCCTGAGTGTCCCCTGAAGATCACCAGGACGGGTTAAAAGAAAAAAGCAACATGTTTTTCATTGCGTAACAGCTATTTTGGGTCAGAATTGTTCTTTTGCTTTCCTGTGGGACAGAAGTCTGGCAGCCTGGTGGTTTATAGCTTTTCCCCCTGCAAGGCGGGTGCCTTGGATTGCTAAAGTGCCATTTGGAAGAATTTGGTTGTTTTTCTCTCATTTGTGCCTCTTCAATACAGCTGAGGTATGTTTTGGGTGTTTGTAGCAAAAAATAATGTCTGTCTTAGCAGGAGAAACATGTCTGGTGTCGGGAATCTTTTCCTATCGGAGAGATCACAGCTGTCAGTACGAGACATGACTTTCTAGTGCATTCCTTAAGGAAATGATGATTTTGGTAAAGATATGCCAGCTATGTCTGACATGCAGAAAAGGCCAGATAGCTCAGCGAAGGTGCTGCTACAGTCAACAGCACAGCTATCAGCTGCTTTACTGTTCCCTAAAGAGGAACAGAGTATTTCCTTTTCTCATGATAGATTTGATACTTCGAGTTTCCAACACGGTGATTCTCATGTCACACACACGGTGCAGTTCTTGGACACAGCGTATTCCCTTCCATATCACTCAGACAACATCCCCAAGGGAAAGGTTGGCCAATTTGGCTTTGGCAGTGAAGACCGACACGTGAAGGTGAGCTGCTCACAGCGCAGAGCCTTAAAGCTCATCCAGTTCCATCCCCCTGCCACAGGCAGGGACACCTTCCACTAGACCACATTGCTCCAAGCCCCATCCAGCCTGGCCTTGAACACTGCCAGGGATGGGGCAGCCACAGCTTCTCTGGGCACCCTGTGCCAGCGCCTCAGCACCCTCACAGGGAAGAATCCTAAGAATGTAATAGATACTGACTGGATTTCACCGATTTAAAAGAATATCCTCTGTTTCAGTGTTTTCCATATTACAGGGGATTATTTTGATCTAGTCCCACTCAACCATAAAGGGTTACTATGCTGATAGTCCTCCCAAACTAACCACATTGTATTAATTCCCTGTCATGACCAACTGTGTGAGCGCAAACAAGAGTGAAATTAGAATTGGATTCAGTTTTTAGTGTAAATAATCTGTAGCAATGTTCTCTCTAATGCAGTACACAGATGAGTCCTTAAATGTGTAAAAGGTGTGAAAGTGTCTCAAAACATTCTCATTTTGACAAAAAAAAAAAAAAGAAGTCCTTCTGACAAAAAGCAATGAGAGTACAAAGCAGGAATTCTCCTTCTGACCTTGTTCTAGTGGAAGGTGTCCTTGCCCATGGCAGGGGATTGGAACTGGATGAGCTTTAAGGTCCCTTCCAACCCAAACCAGTCTGTGCTTCTGTGAAATTCCCATAGAATTATTCTCGAGTGTTTCACTGCCTTCTCGTTCAGCACCAGTTTTAACAGCCTGTGTGCTCACATACTTAGCACATGTGTGTGGGGGAAACACATACCCCTGTAAACTAGGTGTGAATTTCAGCTCATTTTATTCTTGACTAGAAGCCCATGATGAAGCCTGGCTTCCTGTGGAGGCTACATCCGCTCGGTTGCACTGTGCTCTGTGGGTGTGTATTCCTATATAAAAATAGATGGTGAATGTTGTTCTGTGCTCAAGCCCTCATTAGCTGTGGGAGAAGTTGATTTTCTGGGTCAGAATGACTTTATGTGAAGGTATTTCCTCTAATTTCTGAGGGTTTTGTCCCCTTCTCTCCACAGAACTGTCGGCAAAGTTCTGCAGAAGGGATGCCGCTACTTGATGGTCGGCCTGCAAGGATTAGCATCGGCTTACTCTGCTCCCTTTGGAGTGGCAGCTCAAGTGGCATCCTTCGTCCGCTAGTGCAGCCCCATCAGCAAGAACATGAGGCCACTTAGGGTTAAATTCGAGCCCTGCGTCTGAGAAGCCTGTTGGACAAATAGCCCCAGCCTCTCCGCCAGCCCTGGGGAGACCCAGGACTGAGTGCTCTTCTCTGCAAATACGGCATTAAATCAGATCAGGTCAAAGAAATACAAGGATTAGGAAATAATCTTCCACTAATGGAGCTGAAGTTTGTTTAAGGACAGGAGTCGGTTTTCTAGAGCTTTGTGCTGTGTGTGGAAGGGAGACAAGGACGGGGGGAAAAGCAAGTAGGTGAGGGAAAGAGAAATGGAGGAAAATAGAGGATGGGGAGGTAGAGATCAGAGTGTGGCTGCTGAGAGGAATTGTCAAAGCAGTGGAGGAAGCAGATAACAGGGGGTCAGGAAAAGGTAGTCTTTGGTTTTCCGAGGTTGTTTTGTTGGGTTAAGATTATGAGTATATTAGAAGTATACTTGGATATAAATGGACTATGGTCTGAGACACGGAGAGCTTTGCTGCCTCACGACTGTTGATGTCAAACACTGGGTGTCATGAGCCATTAAATGCTAAGACTAGTCTAAAAATCCAGAAAGGAAATGAGATGTGTTTGTTTTCTGATTCGGGGGCATTAAAGGCTCTCTGTGATTGGTGTTTTAAGCTTTTCCTCTGCTGCTCTGAAATCCGAATGTATTTTTTTCACTGAGAACAGTTTGTATCTGACGTACCTGATTCTGGAAGCTGGGGCATAAGAGCACTCAGTTTCTGTGGTGTTCACCAGGAAAAAAAACCCAAATTATCTGGTGCATCTGAAAAGAACTGCATAAAGCCTTTGGTATAAGAATGTACAACCATTCTGTGTAAGAATGGGGCCCAAAATCCTGCCAGCTCCATCTTCATTTCTATGTGTGGATGTTGTAGCTAGAGGACGCCAACAGCAGATGGCTCAGCTCAGTGGTGCAGCGAAGAACATCCAGGGATATAAACCCTGTGTATGATTGTACTGATGACATGGGAACAATGGGGTTTGTGGGCCTTCAGAATTCTGTGGGGTTTGGGGTTTTGGGGGTATTTTTTCTATCAGTCTTTCGTGGTAGCAGTCAGTGATTTTCCTTGCTAGCACCTTCTGTGTATTACAGATCTTTCTATAATATGAGTATAGTTTTGATACAGGTTTTATAATCAAGGAGTTGACTTATATGGAAAAAGTGCTGTGCATTTCCTCTCTTTGCCTTTTTTGAATGAAGGGGTCTGCATGTCTCAGCAGACCACACTGTATTGCTTTTAAGTGTCACAAATGAAAACGAAGTCAATATTTTTAATGCTCTAAGTGGACTGTAAATAAAAGCAGTGTAATCTATGCCGTGTGTTTACCTTCACACATAAGTCAGCACAGAGAGGAGGAGTTTCCCAGCAGCAAGGGGAAGCTGCAATATAAACTTCCCTATGTTGTTCTGCTCTCCGCCTTGGTGCTCTGCTAGGACATGGTTGTAGCCCAGGCCACAGGAAATGCTCAGGAAAGGCAAGGTGTGGAGATGAGGGTCTAACATTGCACAAATTGGGGCAGGAATAGCCACAACAGGACTTCATTCACTGATTTATACCTTTAGCTCTTTCTCTTGGGCTTCCAGTATCTGAAGGGGCCTATAGGATGCTGGAGAGGGACTCTTTATCAGGGACTGTACTGACAGGACAAGGGGTGATGGGTTTAAACTGAAACAGGAGAAGTTCAGGTTGGATATAAGGAAGAAGTTCTTTACTGTGAGGGTGGTGAGGCACTGGAATGGGCTGCCCAAGGAAGTTGTGAATGCTCCATTGCTGGTGGTGTTCAAGGCCAGGTTGGACATAGCCTTGGGTGGCATGGTTTAGTGGGAGGTGTCCCTGCCCATGGCAGGGGGTTGGAAATGTATGATCTTCAGGTTCTTTCCAACCCAATCCAGTCTGCGATTCCATGATAGACCTGCCCTGATGTGCCCCACCAGCATGGCAGAGGGTATTAATAACAGCTGGGTGTTTTGCAGTAAGAACAGAGCTGTACTACCACCCATGTGCCACACCAGCCTGCATAGTTTGGGATTAACTTCAAATTTCATCACACCACTCTCTGTCTTACAGCCTGAATCATTGGAGCTCCTTTTTTTAGTTACTAAAGCAATGCAGGGTGGGTTTGTGTCTCCATTTTTTCTGTGTGAAATGAGTGTCCCATCTGTCTGTGTGTCTTGTGAATAGAAAGGCTGCTCCATTATTGCAACACCCACGGTCCAGCCCATTAGTGCAGGGACTTTCCACCAAGGTAAACATGAACTTTAGCTTGTGAACCATTAGCACAATTGTCACCACTGACTTTTGCCTGCTGACCTATGGTCTCTGCTTACCTGGTGCAAAGTTAAGGGAATAACCTGGCTGCCATCCATACAGAACCTGAGTGATACATAAGCGGTGTTTCTGTGTGAGCCTGAAAAAAGCTTCATGCATATGGATGAGGCAGCTTCTGCTGAATGGCGTTTCTAAAATTGACCAAAAACAGAGAAAGAAAGAGGACAGAGAAAGAAAAAGCAAGTATCCTCCTGCGCTGTTGCTATAAACACCTGGTGATTCATGCAGCCTATTCTCCTACCTCAAGAATGAACTGAGGCTACCAATTAGTGCTGCTTATCGGCTCTCCCTGGGCAGTGATCCACTCCTCAGCTGATGAGGCCAAGCCTTGGCTAGGGGGTTTGCTACTCATCACCAGCCCAGCTCACTACAGCAGTGTCGAGAGGATCTGAAGCTGAGGGGTGAGGTCCAGCAGGGTGGATGGTAGAGGTCTGTGGTTCCTGTCAATCGTGGCAGCATCCCTGCTGTGCCAGGTTGGGTGTAGCTACAACACAGACACGTGGGACAGGGCAAATCCTGCAGTGCTGTTGCTAGATGTTGTCTCAGGGATGTAAGAGATGATGAAGTATTCCCTGAGTAACTCAGCATCAGGAGGCAGATCGTGCTGCTCAGTCAGTGGGACATGGGAACCTCCATCTGGAGCAGAGCAGTTGGGAGTGACTTGGAGGAGAGCAAGGGTTGAGGAGCCTGGGCTCAGGGCATCCCTGAAAGTGTGTCAAGGCAGGAGGGCGGACTGGGATTAACTCTTGGCTTCTGCACGGGCTTTACATGCTCTTTGCAGGCTGGCCTTGGAGGAGGATCCCAGCAGGGAGAGCTTTCAACCCATGGGAACAGGCAGGCTCTTTTGTTGAAATGGGCTTGTCTGCAGTTTATCCTCTGGTTCCTCTGAGGAACAAAACAGCCCTCTCATACACAAAGGTGGGATGGGGTGGATATTACAGAACAGAAGGTACATAGGACATTTGACCTGAGTGAAATACGTTCCTCCCTTCAGGCACTTGCTTGGCACCACCACCGATCACTTCACTTTGCATGATTTTTAGTGGTGTGCTACTGTGCTGTCTGGTTCCCTTCAGATTTCTACCCACCTTTCACCATGCTCTACAACAAACAGCAGGTGAAATACGTTTGGGCAGCTGAATACATGCAGAATGGCAACAAGTAGTCAATTCATCCAAGCTGCTCTCAGGAATGGGCTCCACTAACCCAACAGCCTGGCAAGTTTATAGAATCACAGACTGGTTTGGGTTGGAAAGGACCTTAAGATCATCCAGCTCCAACCCCCTGCCATGGGCAGCGGCACCTCACACTAGACCATGTCACCCAAGACTCCATCCAACCTGGCCTTGAACACTGACAGTCACTTTTAAATCCCTGGCTATTCCTAGTGCCTGCTTAGTGAGTCACAAAGATGAATTAAGTTTATTTCTGCTGGTTTTGCCAGAGCACTTAATTGCAGCTCTGGCTTACCATAGGCTCTGAGGAAATGGCAGAGGTCTCACAGCTATTGTCCTTTGTCGTGCAACATTAGCAGCAAGGAAGCTCCCTTGCACAGCTTCCTTTTGAAGCACTGTAACTGAGGAAAGCCGCACACACCACATTGCTTTGCTGCTTCCAGTGCCAGGCCAAGGCTCACTTCAAGCATGAATCATAGAATACTTAGGGTTGGCAAGGACCATCAGTTCCAAACCTCTGCTGTGGACAGGGATGACCTTTCTGTCCTCTGCCTGTCTGTATGACTGGCAAGGGGGCAGGTTTTGTCTTAGGGTGCTGTAAAACCAGTTGTCTCCTTTCCTCTACCATGGGTTCCTTGTTGAGTGGCCAGTGGGTTTTCTTCTGAGAAAAAAATGGTCCTAAAGTGTGTACCAAGTTACTGCAGTTACCTGCACAGGGTATGCTTTGGAAATCATAGAATCATACAATCATAGAATAGTTAGGGTTGGAAAGGACCTGAAGATCATCCAGTTCCAACCCCCATGCCATGGGCAGGGACACCTCCCACTAAACCATGTCATCCAAGGCTCTGTCCAACCCGGCCTTGAACACCGCCAGCGATGGAGCATTCACAACTTCCCTGGGCAACCCATTCCAGTGCCTCAACACCCTTACAGGAAAGAATTTCTTCCTCATCTCCAGTCTAAACTTCCCCTGTTTAAGTTTGAACCCAGTTACCCCTTGTCCTATCACTACAGTCCCTGATGAAGAGTTCCTCCTCAGCATCCTTATATCCCCGCCTTCAGATACTGGAAGGCTGCTATGAGGTCTCCACACAGCCTTCTCTTCTCCAGGCTGAACAGCCTCAACTTTCTCAGCCTATCTTCATACGGGAGGTGCTGCAGTCCCCTGATCATCCTCGTGGCCCTCCTCTGGACTTGTTCCAACAGTTCCATGTCCTTTCGATGTGGAGGACACCAGAACTGCACACAGTACTCCAAGTGAGGTCTCACGAGAGCAGAGTAGAGGGGCAGGATCACCTTCCTTGACCTGCTGGTCGTGTTCCTTTTGATGCAGCCCAGGATACCTTTGGCTTTCTGGGCTGTGAGCACACACTGCTGGCTCATGTTCATTTGCTCATCGACCAACACCCCAAGTCCTTCTGCGCAGGGCTGCTCTGAATCTCTTCTCTGCCCAACCTGGAGCTGTGCCTGGGATTGCTCCCACCCAGGTATAGGACCTTGCATTTGGCATGGTTAAACTTCATCAGGGTGGCATCAGCCCACCTCATGAACTTGTCAAGGTCCCTCTGGATGGCACTTCCTTCCCTCCAGCATGTCAACCGAATCACACAGCTTGGTGTCATCGGCAAACTTGCTGAGGGCACACTCAATTGCACTGTCCACGTCACCGACAAAGATGTTGAGCAAGATCGCTCCCAACACCGACCCCTGAGGGACACCATTCGTTACTGGTCTCCAGCTGGACATTGAGCCATTGACCACAACTCTTTGCATGCGGCCATCCAGCCAGGTCTTTCTCCACCGAGTGGTCCACCTATCAAATTGATGTCTCTCCAACTTAGAGACAAGGATGTCAGTGTGGGACAGTGTCGAACACTTTGCACAAGTCCAGGGAGATGACATCAACTGTTCTACCCCTGTCCATCAGTTCCGTAGCCCCATCATAGAAGGTCACCAGATTGGTCAGGCAGGATTTCCCGTTAGTGAAGCCATGCTGGCTGTCACCAACCCCCTTGTTGTTTTTCATGTGCCTCAGCATGCCTTCCAGGAGAATCCGCTCCAAGATTTTGCCAGGCACAGAGGATGAGGCTGACTGCTCTGTAGTTCCCTGGCTCAGCTATTTTCCCCTTCTTCAAAATGGGGGTTATATTTCCCTTTTTCCAGTCATCAGGAACTTCACCTGACTGCCACAATGTTTCAAATATGACGGACAGTGGCTTAGCAACTTCATTTGCCAGCTCCTTCAGGACCCACGGATGGAGTTCACCAGGTCCCATGGACTTGAATATGTTCAGGTTTCTAAGATGGTCTCAAACCAGATCCTCTCTGACTGTGGGTCTTCATTCTCACTGTCCCCGTGTCTGCCTTCCAAGACTTGGGTGGTGTGGTCAGAGCATTTGGCGGTGAAGACTGAGGCAAATAAGTCATTAAGAACCTCAACCTTCTCCAAATCCAGGGTAGCCAGTTCTGCTGATAGCTTCTGGAGAGGGCCCGCATTGTCCCTAGACTGTCTTTTATTTGCAGTGTACCTATAGAATCCCTTCCTGTTATCTTTAACATCCTTAGCCAAGTTTAATTCTAAGTGAGCCTTAGCTTTCCTAACCTGGTCCCTAGCTTCCTGGACAGCATCCCTGTATTCTTCCCAGGCCGTCTGTCCTTGCTTCCACCTTTTATAAGCCTCTTTTTTCCTTTGAATTTTCCTCAGCAGCTCTTTATCCATCCAAGGAGGTCTCCTGGCCCTCCTGCAGCACTTCCTTCTAGGAGGGATGTATCGCCCCTGGGCTTGCAGCAGGTGATCCTTGAATATCAACCAACAGCCTTGGGCCCCCGTGCCCTCTAGGGCTATATCCCATGGAATCTTACTGAGCAGTGTTCCTGAAGAGGCAAGTCTGCTCTCTTGAAGTCCAGGGCAGTGAGCTTGCTGCACGCTCTTCTCACTGTCCTGAGGATCTCAAATTCAACCATCTCATGATCACTGCAACCAAGGCTGCCCTGGAGCGTCACATTTCCAACCAGCCCTTCCCTGATGGTGAGGACGAGGTCAAGCATGGCACCTCTCCTTGTCAGCTCCTCTATTACTTGCAGAAGGAAGTTGTCTTCCACGCAGTTGAGGAACCTCCTGGATTGCTTGTGCTGGGCTGTACCGTCCCTCCAACAGATATCAGGGTGGTTGAAGTCCCCCATGAGAATGAGGGCCTGCGAACATGAGACTGTTCCTATCTGTCTATAGAGCGCTTCATCCACTGAGTCCTCTTGGTCAGGCAGTCTGTAACAGATCCCCATAATAATGTCTCCCATCGCTGTTCTCCCTTTAACCCTGACCCACAAACTCTCTGTCCACTGCTCACCTGTCCCCAGACAGCGTTCCATACTCTCCAGACTATCCCTAACATAAATAGCTACTCCCCCTCCCTGCCTACCGGGTCTGTCTTTTCTAAGGAGCCTGTGACCTTCCATTCCAACACACCAGTCATAGGAGCCATCCCACCATGTTTCTGTGATGCCTATGTTATCATACCCCCATAGATGTGCACACATCTCTAATTCCTCTTTGTCTTCAAGGCCCAGTAAGGAGCCTAAAGAGCTTGGAGACTAATGGAGATAATTAAATGAAAAGAAATAAAGGAATAAAATTCACCCCTTCATTACCCT
This sequence comes from Myiopsitta monachus, assembly GCA_017639245.1. Classification (NCBI taxonomy): domain Eukaryota; kingdom Metazoa; phylum Chordata; class Aves; order Psittaciformes; family Psittacidae; genus Myiopsitta; species Myiopsitta monachus. The sequence goes on from CM029925.1 coordinate 56,170,976, forward strand.
TGCAGGAAGTAGTATCAGGCTGCCAGGCCTGTTTTAAGGTGAAGTCCAGCCTGAGCTCAGAGAGGGTGATGCTCCTTCCTGAACCATCACCTGCTGGGAAAGGCTCCAGGGCTCTGGGCTTGTTCAGCTGGAGGAGGGAAGGCTTAGGAGGGACCTGACAGCAGCTTTTCAATACCTAAGAGTGGGATCCTGCTCCTGCTATAAGCAGAAAGCTTGTATTTACCCACTCTATGGAGATGTAAAGACTGATGTCCTCAACCTTCCTACAAGCACAGGAGCTAAGAATTTTAAAGCTTTGCTTCTGGTAACAAGGGGTGACTTGCAAAGATGGCACAAACTGCCTGCTTGGCCCTCAGTGAAGTTCCTACTGCATTACACTGTGCTGGCTGAAAGGCAATCGTCCTTTAGTGCCATCTCCTGGGAAAATATCAGATTCCCAGCCTCGGTGTTGTGCCTCATCTCCTGCAGGGATTTCCTGCCCTCCCCTAGGCTGGCCTCCTGGTTTGTGCAGCCCCATGTTCAGGATGTTGGCTCCCAGCCGGGTAATGTGCGTCTATATACCAGTGTTTTCCACCCAGTTGAATCCTGACCCTCCTGCATGCGATTGTTTCAAGTGTAAAGCGATAGGAATGTTGCTTTTGTGTTGTTGTGGATATTTTTTGCCTCCCTGCCTAAAAATGCATTATACTTTGCCCTGAGATTCTTGCTTATGCATCAAAAATATTCATTAAGGATGCTTCACTGGAGAGAAGAGGATGAGCCACAGGCCACTTTTCCACTGGGGAGATCATAACTGCTTAAGACAGCATACTGTAATTCCTAATGGAGGAGGAACAGAGGTAGGCAGACTGGAATGACCTCCTCCCAGGAGCCAGGAGCTGCCTTGGACCCCAGCTCTAGCACGCTGCGTGTACTTGACTCCTCATGCTTTCTGTATTCCCTGTTTCTGCTGCTCATAAAGGAATCCTTGCTCCTTCCTTTCCTGGGATGCTAAGCTAGCATCAGATTGCTTTTTCAGCTGTGTTTGAATGAGGGTGGGGACATTCCTGTCTTTGGTGAATGCCATCCTCTCCCATGATGGCTGCTACACCATAGCTGCAGAAGTGTGTTAATCCTTGTGAGCAGAAGAAATGAACTGGTCGCGAGTAAAGCCTCTACTTTGGTCCTTACCTGCTCTCTCAGATGACAATGCAGCTCTACCCTGACTACTCAGACTCCTGAAGCTGCCTGATGGATATTATACTCACCCAGAGAACCATAGTTACAGAACATGGGGAGATCTCACAATGTAATTAACCTGCACTAGTTAATACCAGGGCTGAATATCTGCCTGGAACAACCATTTCTGTATTGTCCTGGTGAGTTTAGAGAGACTGAACATTTGACTGGAGGAAAAGGACAACTTTCAATTCATCTTCGTATATGACTTGACAGTGAACAAAGCAGCCAACAATCTGCCTGGCTTTTACGTATTTATGATTCCCTGTGTAGGAAAAGCCTCACAGAAAAAAAGGATCCCTTTATCTCGTTGCTGTGGCTCCATTAAAAGGCATCTATCATTAATGATATTAGTCTATTTTTGATTCTATCATCACCAATTATTCACCTGAGATTGAAGTATCAATGAAATATCCATGAAATCAGTTCATTTCTAGTGCATGACTCACTGAACTCTGATTTCCTTGAAGATTTTAAGAGGAAACAGCAATGCTTTTAACACCCCTTCCTCTCTACGAACGAACGTTTTGAATTTGTTAGCTCATAGTTTGGAAGAGGATATAATTTCTCTGTGTAAGTGTATGTAATATAATGGTTATCCTATCTTGTTGAAATCAGCATGTTGAAATAATGTGTTGAAACTGCGTACTCAGCCATGTCATCCCCTCATCCCTGCCTTTTGCTGAGTTATCATAGAGTCACTGGAAAAACAACTGCACATCCCTGGAAAAGGGCATTTAACCCTATTCCTTCATTGAGACAAGCACAGCCTACGTTAGCTCCATCCAAACACCCTGTCACTTAATCTAGGCCAGCATTTTGCTGTCTTTGTAACTGGGAATTTGTAGTGTCCATCCAGATCTCCTCGTCAGTATGGTACTTTATGACTTTCCGAGGGTCAGCACTGTGGACATGCTGAAGACCTACAAGTTCCCCAGTCACTTGTCTGGGTTTTTTTAGTGGAAACAAGTGAAATCCTTCATCTCTTTCCTCATTATTCATGTTCATCCTCTGAGCCGCTGCTAGAAGGGAGTCTAGATTTGCCTCTAGAAGAATCATCTCCCTTTGCATCCGAATATGTCATGACTTTTTCCTTGTTTTCCAGCTGGAAGTTTGCCATGTGGACACTTCTGAGCTGACACTATGTTTTTCCAACATATGGCAGCATTGCCTGCTTTCATAGCTGACACAGCCCGACCCCAGCTTGCTGTGGAATTGGCACTGTGAATCCTTCATGTGATGAGACACGTTATAAGGAGCCTGGGGCTAGAACTGGGTGTGGAGAATTTCAGCTGTAGTCAGTATTTGAGGGTTATGAAGTTATAAGTGATTGAACACGGTCATTTCCTTTTATATGCTGGTTAGCCACGTACAGCAAATACAGTTCTGTCACATGAGAGGCTGTTTGCATGGTAACAATAGCAGTGCCTGCGTTTTGTCTGAATGGCTTCATTTATCTTGCTGTACAGCAGGAGCTGGTGTACAGGTAAGCAGAGGTGTGCCTGGGATGGAGGACTAAGCAAATCTGTTGGTCAAGCTGTTTACTGGAGGTTTCTTGAGAGGCGCCTGGTGTATAGGTGAAGAGGGCTCTCCTCAAAGGCTGCAGTCTTAGACTTGAAGCATTAACCCATCAACCATATTCTCTCTGAAGCTATTTATAATCTTATGTTCCTTGTATCACAGCAGGAAAGGAGAGATTATGCAGATGCTGTCACCTTCTGTTATTCCTCTTTAAGGTCCTTCTCACCATAGTCTCCAAGAAGAGTCAGGACTGAATGTAAGAGCTGCTTTTTGGTGCTGGTCTGAACAAATTCCCCTTAGGCTCCAGGTTGGTAGATTTAAGGAATGAAAGTGCAAGGTCCTTCTTGGATTTAGAATTTTTTTTTCTCTAAAATAATATTCAATCATTAGCAAAGGTGAGTTATTTCTGAATTCAGTTAACAAGTCCTTCAAATGGAAAGAATCTGACTTTTACACCATTGTGCTGCCCACAATATGTAGTTAGGTAGCAGCTGCAGCTATTCACGCCACTGCCACACTATATAGGTCCATAATTCTTCAGATTCTCATGCTGGTAAAGAATATATACACTCCAGCCCTATTTTCTCTGGTACCTAAAAGGGAGCAAGCAGTAAATCACCCAATATTTTTTCATGTGATTCTAAATCCCATCATTTCGATGCCCGATAAAGTTCAGAGGGCAGAAGCTTTCTGCATTCTATGATTTGCGCAGTCGAGAATACTACCAGTGCTCAAGAAATCACAGGAGATAGCTACTCGTTTTTCCCTTAAGCTTGTGAAAATAAGCATCAATCTTTGTCAGCAAAGCCCAGGCTTTGTTAAAACTTTGTGACCAACATTTGCTTTTATTGTTAGACTGTAAAGTCAGCGTGTGGTTTTTTGGTTTTATCCCTTTAGAACTTCTGGTAATTTGATTCATGCTTGCAAGCACTGCTTATCAGACAGTGCTTACTAATTAAACACTGCAGTTTTGTTGAACATTCGCTAATACATGAGAGGCCTGGCTCTCCTTACAGCGTTTTCATGCTCCTGTGGGTGCAGTTCTACATTAAAGATCTCTGTGTGGTCTCAATTCAATTACAAAACACTGACTTCCACGTTAAACAAGAAAGTGGCATGTAATGGATTCAGGCTCACTGCTACCAGGAGCAAGGAGAGCCCACATGTGGGGAGATCAGCCCTAACAGAGGTACCCGTCAAGACTTCCCTGCACTGGTCCCATCTCAATCACACCAGTTCTGCCCCATTTCAGACTGGCCATTTAGGGTTACAAGGAGCGGAGGGCTGTATTGGTGAATGGAGGAGGAGATCTGCAGTGTTTGGCACATCTCTGCATCCTCCTGGGAGTCCTGGGGGGCTTACAGAGACCTGTGATCTTGAGGCCACAACAACGTGACTGAGCAAGATGGGAAGGAAGCAGCCTCCAGCAGATCCCCATGCCATACACACCAGACAGGTAACTATCTTATAGAAACCCATTTTTCTCAATAAAGTAGCCTAAGAAGGTGTTTTGAATGATGAGGAAGGTGAGCAGTGGCAGACTATCACTGCATGTGCCTCCCTCACAGCCCAACAGCAGCACAAGACTCTGCTGATCAACAGATAATATCTCCCAAATTAACTGGGCTTGCTCCAGGACCAAACACAAAATAAACACAAGCCCTGCTTATCCTTAGTGCTGTGGCCTACTGTAGCAGGAGAAAGGTCTCAGAAACCATGAATGGCATTAGGGCATGATTTAAACAGCAAAGTGGTAAACAAGAGGGCCCCTGCCCTTTCCCAAAGCTGACAGAGGCAGGCAAAGATATCAGCAACAACATCAGGTTTATTTCCTTTCTCTGATACAGCAATGTCTGTGCCCCTGTGATAAGGCAGAAGGTGTCTGTCTCTTTGGCACTGTTTGCTTCACACTTTCATGCCCACAATCATATCATGGACCTTTTGGTTGAGCGCTCCTCCGTGGACTCCCTTCTTGCCCATGAGGAAGATCAGGGCTCTGGGGGTCTTGCCAATACAGATGGATCTGCTGTCATTGCCTTTGCTTCTGACATCCATCACATTGTCCTCATCCACCAGCAGGTTGTCACGAATCACACTGCACTTTTTGCCAGCTATGGTGATTCCTGTTAGCAGGAACATCTTCCGATCCTGGCCTGTGATCAAGCCCACTTCTTGAGGTGAGATGGCTGCAAGGAGCCCTCCTGGCTTGGCTGCCCAAACACACTTGTTGTCAGAGAGGCCCACGATAGCCACATCCTCAACGATCCTGTCCACCAGGATGCTGTTGATATATTGCTTCCAGGAATCCATTGTGACTCTGAAATGAAATCGTGACTCGTGCTCTCTGAAATGAAAAGTCCAGCGCTGACCTTCCCTGTCTGCTGCCTGCTGGGACTTTGTTCTTGGCACACTGATCCTAAAAACTTTGAGTTATGAGCCTGGCCTTCAGATCCCTGCAAGCCTGAATAGGGGAGCTGCGGAGGATCAAGAGCCAATGCTCTTGCTTTGCCCGTGAGGACAGACCTGTGACAACAGCAGCGTTGGCCACTCCAGCCTGGGTTGTGATGTCACATCGTAGAACTGGGAGAAGAGAAGGCTCTGGGGAGACCTTAGAGCAGCTTCTGCTGTCTAAAGGGGGCCTACAAGAAATCTGGACTTCTTACAAGGAGAGATAGGACAAGAGGGAATGAGTTTAAAGTGACAGATGGGAGATTTAGACTTGATATTAGGCAGAAGCTCTCCCTGTGAGGGTGCTGAGGCGCTGGCACAGGGTGCCCAGAGAAGCTGTGGCTGCCCCATCCCTGGCAGTGTTCAAGGCCGGGTTGGACAGGCCTTGAAGCAACGTGGTTTAGTGGAAGGATTGGCCCAGGTAATCTTTAAAAGTCCCTTCCAACCCAAACCCTTCTGTGGCTCTATGGTTCTACAATACTTGCCTCACTGCTGGGTGTCCCACAGTGACTTCCCCATGACTCTGCTGACAAGAGGGAAGCTCTCAGAGGCAGTCTCACAAGTTTGGTACCAGGCAGCTGGCATGGGACACCCCAAGGCATCCAAATGGGAATGGGATCCCCCACCCCAACCTCAGGCACTGCCATCTGTTGCCTTCCCCTTGGCTCTTCACCTCCAGCTATGTGTTTCCCCCTTCTTCTCCAAGTCAAACCAAGTGGCTGAATTTCAGAGTCATGTATTTCTACACAGTTCATACTTTTTCTGTAACATCACTTCTAATAAAAGCCCAGATATTAGAAGAAAAGCACTTGCTGCCTGTATTTTGGCAAGCTGGATGCTGACAGCATGCACTTTATTTTTCACACCGTGATCACACTCTTTCTTCCACCAAGAACTAAGGGCTCCTGGAGTGAGTCCAGAGGAGGCCACAGAGATGCTCCACGGGCTGCAGCACCCCTGCCATGGAGACAGGCTGAGGAAGGTGGGCTTGGTCAACCCGGAAAAGGCTCCAGGGAGACCTTAGAGCAATTTCCAGTGCCTAAAAGGGGTCCACAAGAGAGGGGCTTTTTACGAAGACATATAGTGACAGGACAAGGGGGAATGGGTTTAAGCCAAAAGAGGGTAGATTGGGTGTTCTTAGAAATTCTTCCCTGTGGCGGCGCTGAGGCACACGGAAGCTGCGGCTGCCCCATCCCTGGCAGTGTTCAAGGCCAGGCTGAATGAGGCTTGGAGCACCCTGCTGCTAGTGGAAGCTGTCCCTGCTCGTGGCAGGGGGTTGGAACTGGATGAACTTAAGGTCCCTTCCTACACAAACCAGTCTGCAACTCGGCCCCACCGAAGGCCCCGCCGCCTCCGACGCCCAGCGGCCCACCTCGCCCGGCCTCAGCACTCCCCCTTGCGCGCCGGGCGCTACAAGGCCGGAGGTGGGCGGCTGCCGGCCCACGGCCCGCCCCTGGCCCCGGCCCCCTGGGTCTGCGCGCCGCCTGCTGCTGGGGTCTGGCCGCCATGAGCGGGGAGTGGGGCGCGCTGCGGCTGCCTGTGCGGGCACCGCGGCCGGGCTGGCTGTGGGGGGCGGCGGCGGCGCTGGTGGGGCTGAGCGTCCTGCTCGGAGCATGGCGCTGGGTCGGTGGGCTGAGGCGAGCGGCGGGGCGCCGCCGGCGCCTGCAGCGGGTGGGGACGGTGCTGAGCATTTTCGTGTACCCGGTGAAGTCGTGCCGAGGGATAGCGGTGCGCGAGGCTCGGGTGACGCCGATGGGGCTGCAGAGCGGCGAGCTGCGGGACAGGTACGGCGGGGGGCGGGCTGGGCCTCTCCGAGACCCTGCTGCGGGGATCGGCTCTGCCCCGCGTCTCTCAGATGGTTCTTTTAAGGCCTACAAAGAGGCACTTGCGGTGCCCGGCTGCGGGAGTTCCCTTTGCCTGGTGTCGGCCTTTAACGTTGTTGGACGCGTTTCTGTTCCCCCTGTCACGCCGCAGGTTTTGGCTTGTGACCAAGGAGGATGGGCACATGGTTACAGCTCGGCAGGAGCCCCGGCTCGTCCTCATTTCTGTCAGCTGTGAGGATGGGCACTTGACCTTGGAGGCGCCAGAAATGAAGAAGCTGTGCTTGCCTGTGAAGCTGCCCAGGAAAAACCGTGTGGTGAACTGCAGGTATTCAGGGGTTTTTTTTACTCTTTTCTGTCTGAGTGCTGCAGGTGCTTTTGGCTTTTCAAGACTGTGTGATGGTTTGCATTTTCTTATGCAGAAATTGGAGGGTGAAAGTTGAGTGCTGCTTTTCTGGGTCTGGGGGTCTGTCTTCCCCATCTGCATAGCAGAGACTTCAGAGCAGGGCCTTTACTGAAAGGACAAGGGACAGTGGTTTTAAACTTAAAAAGGGCAGGTTTAGGTTAGACATAAGGAGAAGTTCTTCCCTGTGCGGGTGGTGAGGCCCTGGCACAGGTTGCCCAGAGAAGCTGTGGCTGCACCATCCTTGGCAGTGTTTAAGGCCAGGCTGGACAGGGCTTGGAGCAACCTGGTCTAGTGGAAGGATTGGACTAGATGACCCCTAAGGGTCCCTTCCAACCCAAACCATTCTGTGAAGTTCTCTGCCATGTGTTATGCAGGAGGACAAGGTTGTTCGTCGTAACAAAAGATCTTGTTTTAGTCTTCTAAACACTGTTGGAAACAAATCTTGAGAAAAGCTGCCGCAATATGCCGAGACCATACATATACATCTGCCAAGTGAACTGTGGTCTTTAGTCTTCATTAAAGGTTATATTTACTCATGGTGTTTACTTCTAGTGCTTTCATTTTTGCTCTGGTAGGTAATTACATCTCAGAGCCTCAGTCATGCATAGTTGGTATTTCTTGGTCACCACTAGTATGTGCATCAGCATTTTTGGATACATATTGGCTGTTTGGAATTGGTGAAATCTCACAGTTTAGATTCCCTCACCCCTATATGTAAGCATTTAACCAGGTGCCTAAATTGAAAAGTTGGTAGCTGGAGGCTCACTCTGTGTTCATGGGGGAAAGACTGGCATCCCCAGAGAGCAAATCATTCCCAGTAGGTGTACTTTAAAGGGGTTTCAGGTGAACAGGTTACAAACACAGTCATTCAGCTGTGTGTCTAAAGGTTTGTTGTATGGATGCAGGCCTGGTTATTCTATCCATGTATTGAAATCCATGCTGGAAAATGGCCAGGAGGAAGTATAAAACATTTACTCTTCTAAAATGTCTGTTTAGCAACTGCAAATGGTGTTGATTCCTACAAAGATACTTATGTTTTTCCTTTGTATAGCAGAGAAGGAAAGGCTAGCTTTTGGCATAAATCTGTTGCTGTGGAAACCCTTGAGCATCACAGCTTTGTATCTCTGTTTACACAAGCCAGGTGCAAGTTACACGACTGCATTTCACATGGAGAAATAGAATGGTCTTTTAAAACTCTGTAATGCTTATATATTAGCCAGTGACACATACACTACAAACCATGCTGGTTTCAGTGTGTTATTTTTCTAAAACTTGTGCCATTAGAAAAATATTTAAATAGACTTAAGTACATTTCAGCAATGACAGATTATCTTGCATTTTCCAGTTTCAGATCTCAGCGATTTGTTTTTATTATTGTTTATCTAGGTTTTAAACTTGCTGGAATTTGGGAATGCAAATAAGCAAAAGTTAGCTGCATGCAGTTGGACTTTAAAATTTACCAAGTTGTGTGGTGTTGTGGGTGGTGTCATAGGCTGTGAAATTAGCAATGCCCATAGTTAAACATTGCCTTGTACTTCATAACCAGAGAGCTACAGAAACCCTGAGGCAGAATCCTGAGGTTTGCCATTTGTCAGCTCAAGGCTGGTTCTTTCTGATCCATTCAGCCATTCATAAGACTGAGGTTTGGGAATAGTACTGTATTCCAGAAAATGAAGATTTGGCTTTTGCTCCTGAATTCTTGCCTTCCAGCTTGTGAGTGGGAGCATGATATGCTCCGCTGGCAAGGCTCTCTGCACAGGCTTGTATCTATTCTGGCACTGGGCAGGCAAGATGCCTTCAGATTCATGCTGGTTTGTGCCTGGTACTGTGAAGGTAAGGCAGTGCAGTAGTGCTTCTGGCTGCAAAAGGCTGTGCTAATCTTTAAAACTGGTAAGTCCAGTTGCAGATTTTACGTGGGTATTTAAAAATCCTGTGTTTGGGGAAGGGTAGGGCTTCCTAGTGTAAGGAAGTGTAGGACTGAAGCCGTTGTGTAGGCGAAGTTTCTATTTGATCAAATGTTAGAGGGTTTCTGTATTCCTCTGGTTATGAAGCCTCGTGTTCTTCATTCGTGCCCTTTGTCAGTATGTGTTGCAATACTTACATTGTATAATATAGTCCCATGGATCTCTATACCACTGACTGCTCAGGATGCATCTGCCTCGTGGGTAGAAAACAGTGAATTGGAAGCTGTTAAACCCCGACCTCCATTGTCCTGCCAGCCAGAAGGCAACAGAGACTGAGAGAATGGAGGGAAGAGGAAGGCAGCTGAACGTGGCCTGAGGCAGTGTTTAATCGCAGCCTGTGTCACCACTGATACAGGGATCCCAGTGAACAGAGCAGGGATATTGCTGGCAGCACACTAATGATTCATCTCTTCCCCAGATGAATAAAGGAGGGGAGCTAGGAGCTGGGCTCAGGCTAGATGAACTGCGTGGGCATCTCTATGCTTTAAGCTGGCCAGAGCATGATTGCAGAGATGGAAGGAACTGCAGTACATTTGGGTCAAAATCACTACTTTGAAGAGAGTAGTTAAAACTGTTCTTGGCTGGTTGAAGTTTATTGAAAAACGTTGGGTTGAAGTTTACATTTTCTTGCCAAGGAAAGTGTTCCCTGCATAAACTTGTTTGTATTCTGATGCCAGTGGTTTTTTATGCCCTGTGGACTTTGCTTCTATTATAAATCTTAAAAATCTCTTTTAAGATACTGAGCTATTCTGTGTGCTAAGTTTGAGCTTAACAGTTTCACAGCTTTGTCTAAAATTTTTACAGCACTAAAATCTGAAGGAAAGCTTATTTAATAGTCAAGGATATTTACAATTAATAACACTTATAAATGTCAACAACAGTAACAAGCCACATGCTTTGAAACTGTCATTAGTTTTCTGAAATTAGTTACCTTTCAGCTGATTTCTGGATAGAAATCTTCTGGTGTTGCAGTGATGTGCATATGCAATAGTAGACCCTTGCTGATGTGTCTTGTGACTCTTCAGGGTGTTTGGACTGGATATCCAAGGCCGGGACTGTGGAGATGAAGTGGCTAAGTGGATCACCACTTTCCTGAATTCGGAGCCATATCGCCTGGTGCACTTTGAGCCCTCCATGGTGCCAAGAAAGTCAAAAGACATAATAAATCTTTTCCGAACCACAGATGAGGTAAATGAATGTCTCTTTATCAGATGTACTTTCTTTTAATCATTTCTCACCCACACACCAAAACCTGCCATTCCAGCATTGGTGACTGAGCGCTGTTTAGCAAGGTATGTAGTCGTGTACTTAAAGCACATGAGTGTTCTTCTTTTCTGTGATGGGGGATGACTTGCTTAAATTTTACTTTAAATCTGTTCTGAGCTATTGACCATTCACAGCTAAAGAGTATGATACTGGTATTTGAAGAGGAACTCTTGCATTGCAGAATAGCATTCCTTTTGTGCTTCAGTTAATAGAAATGAAAGTAAGTTTTTAAAGATGTTTTGATGGTGCAGTCTGTGTTGCATAGAAAACCTCCATTCCCTATCCCTTATTAGGTTATGGAGTGTACTGATATGAGTTGTGTTGCCTCATATTTTGTTTCAAGGAACATTGTTTAACCCAGGGATCTATAGCTGTGGGCTTAGAATTAAAATCCAAAGAAGGTGACAGAGGTTTTACTCGCTGGGAAGAGGCTTGAAGGTGTCATGTTGGAGAAAGTTAGAGCAGGTAGGGAAAGGAGATACTATGCACAGTCATCCTCATATCATTGGAGCCACTGATGCCCTTCTTGTTTGAACAGTGTTCTCACATGAAGGTGGTTTGAACTGTACCTGATGAATGTAAGCTTTTTAAGGAAATTGTGAGAACCTTGCCTTACTGGTGTGATATTGTTATCAACAGGGCAGTGATTTTTGCTTGTTGTTGCTGAGAGAGAAGAAGATACAGTCAATTATGGACTTTTATTTTGTAAACAATAAACATATACAAACATTATGTAAATGCACTGAGACCAATGCAGAAGTCTAGCTTTCTGCAAAAGGGATGTCCAGATTAGGAGGGATGACATTCAGGAGTCCTAGCATGAAAAGAGGACAGAATTGGTTATATAGTTATTTCAACACTCATCTTCTTGTAGTTGTAAAGGCATAGACAAGGGGAGGGGGAAGGATAATGTAAGAGTAAGACAGGAGGAGGCCTAAAACTCTTACTAGATTTTCCTGTTATTTTTTTATGGAACTAGCATATGCTGGAGTCTTCTTTTAGTACTGTTCATTTGCCTTGTTTGCTAAAATGTCAGACCTACTTACAAGGTTAAACTGACAAATGGACAGTTACAGCATAGTGTTGCTATTCTGTGATGCAAAGCTCTTTGTGATGTTGTGAGAACATAGATTTATTATATATTCAGCAGGTCCATAAATGTCTTAAGTGCCCTTTATAACTTGCCATAATGTGTTTTATTGATATACTTAGTTCTGTCTGTAACACCTAGAATACATGTCTGGGACATGCATATGGTATTATTTTGTAAAAAATTGTGGTAGCTTATATAATTTTGGTTTAATTCTGCAAGTAAAAGTTTAGTTTTACAATTTGAGCAAATGCAAATTGCCATGGTTTCTGAAATAGGAAAGGATGTGTTATTTTACTTGCTAACCTGCTTCCAGGAAAATATAAAACCTGAATGCAGCAGTCTAACAGTCAGGCTAATACGTGGCCACTGGTTCCAACATACTTGTATTTTTTGCCATTCTATAACTTTCCTTCCATGATCTTACAGCAGCCTTAGAGCCTTGGGATTTGTTTGTGTTTGTTTCTGTAGGTTGCCTATCCTGACTGTAGCCCAGTCTTGGTCATCTCAGAAGCTTCATTGGAAGATTTAAATGCCAAGCTGGAGAAGAAGGTGAAGATACAGAACTTCAGGCCAAATATTTTTGTGACGGATTGCAGTGCTTTTGAGGAGGTAAAATAACTGTCTTAGCCAAGTCTTCAAAAGACATTTATGTTTCTTTGTAACTCTATTTCCTTGTGTCTACAAAGAGGAGGAAATCTGCTATTCTTTGATTTTAACAACTGGATTCAGAGAGATACAGTTCTGCTCGCATCACTGCTTGTGAAACACTGAGGGAGGAGACAGGTCTGTGAGCACTTATTTACCTTAGCAAAGGATAAAATAAGTGTGTTTAAATGACACGCTTGCGACTGAAAGCTCATCTTCAAGTGTAAGATAGGGAAAACTGTGCATGTTGTAACTGATCAATTAATGATACAGATGAACAATTAGTAAATTAACAACAGTGTGATGTTTTATAGCACAGTGCTTCCTTGGCACGAGAAGAAAACTGACCCGTGCAATACTGGCATCTGTCACTGCATCCCTGACAATGTTCTGGTAGTTCAAAAAACACTCTCTAGGAAGGTATCTGGTGATAAAGTGAATGGGGAGTGGTGGTGTTTACATGTTTTTATGTTGTGTTACTGTTTGTCCAAAGAGGTTGCTCTGGATAAATCTGATTATTTCACGAATCTAAGAAGTTCCTAAAGTGGGAATGGGCTTTTGTCTTCCAAGAGGGATTGCAATAGGAAGCTTGTGTAGATGAGTAGTGAAAACTTGCTTCACTTACCTAAAATTTCCTTTCTGCAAAATTGGTGACTTACCAGAGTTCAGTAGATCAGATTATCACACATAGAACAAGAATAAGCTTGCTTTAGGTTCAGACAAGTGCACGCTGCAGAACAGGATCTATTACTTGTATATCCTTCTTTCCAGGTAAAATTAATAGTAGGCCCTTACCTTGGTGGTGAGTGCAGTGACCACAGGGTTTTCATTAAAATAGTACCATAATACAGTGTACTTATTTTGAAGGCACAAGTGATCACCTGGAATGGTAGTTTCTTCTAGGAATGATTGTGCCCCTCCTGGAAAAATGGTTGCATGTGGATATGTCTAATACGTGCATAATCTTTACCTTCCTTCAGGACACCTGGGAGGATGTTCTTATTGGTGATGTGGAAATGAAAGGGACAGTTTGTTGTGCCAGGTAAAAGTTTGAGACTGTTTTCTTATATAGATGTATGGAGATCTATGGTAAGAAGCCATTATTGATTTGGCGCTGTCTGTCATTGCAGGTGTATTTTAACAACTGTTAACCCAGACACTGGGGTGATGGACAGGAAGGAGCCCTTGGAAACACTGAAAAGGTTGTAAAAATGCTTCTTAAGTTGTGGGAGTAGATTTAGGCTAGATCCCAACAGATGTTAGACTAGTGTTTTAGAAGTATGTGTGGGACATAATACTGCAGCGTAAAGGTATTGGCTTCCATTCTGCTTTCTGCAGTTCTTTATGGTAAGAAAATTAAGGAAGTTCTCTCTTCTTTCTTGCAAACTTTACATTCTGTCTCTTTCATCTGTACTAGGGTAAACACTGGAGTAACAGGTATTAAAGTTATTTAAAGATCTAACTTTGCAACACTGGCATCTCTATAAAGCCTTTTGTATGTGTGTTACACATGGATGTGTGAAGACAGGCTTCTTTTTTTCTCCACTTGAACTGCTTGGTTCTCTTGATCGTAATACTTACTTCGTTTTAGTCTAGTCTGGTGACCAAAGCAGTGCGTCACTGTTCATATGTCTTCTCTCTCATCACTGGTGTTTTGATGTTTAGACTTCTTTGATTCTAAAGAAGTGCTCTCTTTCTGCAGTTACCGCTTATGTGATCCATCTGAGCAACACATCTACAAAGCCAGCCCTCTCTTTGGGAGATACTTTGCCGTTGACAAAACTGGAACAATTCAAGTTGGAGACCCTGTGTACAAGATGGTCCAGTAATAAGGGAGACTTCAAACAGAAGATACCTTTTCACTTAGATGCGCAAATTGGTTTTCTATGAACATAATCACCAGCATATCTTGTTCTTATTTAGTGCAGTATTTTTCATGCTACGTTCATTTGTAGGGTGCAGGTGAGTCTTTGAGGCTGTGAAATGCCAGTGATTTCAGGTCATGTAATCTACTAGTATGTCTGTGGCAACCACATCTTTAGTTTTTCTAGAGGCTATGATAGAAGGCTGTGATCCAAGGCTGACTTCACAGCATTACTGTGATTCACACCCCTGCAATTTTATGCCAAACCCAATATTGGAATCCAAAACACAAGGGTTTTGCATCATATGTTAGATGCATTCAGTGCCTACAAAGAGCCTCAAACAGTCATGCCAAGTGTGAAGTAAATATGTTGGTCACAGGACTACCTTTACAAGTGAACATGGAGTGCAGATGGCAAAGCTCTGTCTTAGATTCTGCCCTGCTTTGGTCCTAATCATCTTACCCTGTCTCTTTTTGGAGGTACTTCTTTTGCAGTGTTTCTTATCCTGCAGTCATTTCCTGAAGGTTGCTACTGTCTTTTGAGATGGAAGCTAGATCAGGAGGACTGGGAGCCAAGTGCTACAAGTCTAGAGGTGGGAACACCTGCTAACAGTGTGTGAGACTGTGGCTTTGTTTAGTTTATGATCTTTGCTTCATAAGATGTTCAAACCGTCAGGGTTTTATCTTGTGAAGCAGAGTAGCACCAAAGCTGTGGAGTAGTGGTGCATTTGCTAATGCTTCTGTATGTTGTAGTTTAAGCCCAGCCAGTAACTCAGAACCATGCAGCCGCTCACTCACTACTCCCCTGCTCCTCCTCTGGCTTCCAGAGAAATGGGGGGAGAATCGAAAGAATGTAACTCCCACAGGCTGATATAAGAACAGTCCAGTAACTAAGGTATAACACAAACCACTGCTGGTACCACCAATAATAGTAATGATAAAGGAAGTAACAAGGGAAGAGAATACAACTGCTCAGCACCTGCTGACCAATACCCAGCCTGACCTGAGCAGTGATCTGGGCCTTGTGGGTAACTCCCCCCAGTTTCTGTACTAGACATGACATGCTGTGGCATGGAATACCCCTTCGGCTAGTTTGGTTCAGGTGTTCTGTCTGCTTCCTCCCAGCTTCTTGTGCCCGTCCTCACTGGCAGAGCATGAGACTGAAAAGTCCTTCATCAGAGTAAGTATTACTTAGCAACAACTCAAAACATCGGTGTGTTATCAGCATTCTTTTCAGGCTAAATTGAAAACAGCACTGCACCAGCTACCAAGAAGGAGAAAAATGACTGCTACAGGTGACCTCAGGACGCAGTAGAGCTTCCAGTCTGGATAAAAGAATAAGGTGTATTAAAGACTTTACGCACATTGGAGAAGAAGAAAAGCTGTTGGAAGTGATCCAGTTCTGAACCTGCTTCATTCAAGTTGATGTCCAGGCTGATATTTTAGGGCTCTGTGTTCATGTGTAGCTCCTCTCTGGCTCAGTGTATCTATTACTACAGTAACTTAGGCTGTTAAGCAGATGTGTGGGAAGCTGTAGTTTTAGACTGAGCATGTTAATGTCCAGTAAGGACACATTTAGATCTCTGGTTGCCCTCCACCACTGCCCTTAACCAAAATGTCAGCTATTTGCAGGAAGCTGATAATTATATTTTCTGCTATATTTTATACTGCATAAAGCAGGGGAGGAAACTAGTTGGATTATGGCAGTAGTGTCTTTTCTTTAAATGTTAAAAAAGTGGATTCCAAGACACAAGTCAGCCATCTTTCAAAGGGTGCTCTGCATGTTGCTTTGTTGTGAATTACTAGATCTAGAAAGAGTGTTGGACTGGCTAAAAAGGAATATAATTAAGTGTGAAGAAGGACAAATATGACCCAATGTGGCATTTAGATTCTTTGTTCCCTGTTGTGAATATGAAATGAGAATTTTGCTGCATGTTCACAACTAAGACCTGTAAGATGATGAAGAGCTGTTGTGCCTTTGGGCGAATTCAGATGAATGTATGTTGCAAGCCTGAAGCAGACACATGGGGAAGGCAGTTTTCTGTTACTTGTGAACTCAGGGTTGCTCTGAATAACATTTTGTTAGCAGAGTGCTCTGTAAGTACTAAGTTTTGCTGTGAGAGACAGGTGCCCAGTTTGGACTGCACGTTGTGTGTTTGTGTATTGTTATGCCTGATGCAGCAGAGAAAAAGCATCTTTTTGAAAAGGAAAATAATCTTGAGGTACACTCTTAAAGGCTTATGTTGAAGGTCCTTAATATAGAAGCTGAAATCTTGTGGAATTCCTGATGGTATTATTAAGCAAAGACAGCCTGCTAGCCTGCCAAAGCAATTAGTTAAGTGTGTCTCTCTTCATTAAATCAAAGAAGTGGAAGGAAACAGAGCTGAACTTTTGCCTCTAGCCAGACATAATTTTTCACTGCTGTTTTAGCGCCTCATTAGATTTTATGTAACATAAAGTG
Organism: Myiopsitta monachus; assembly: GCA_017639245.1. NCBI lineage: Eukaryota > Metazoa > Chordata > Aves > Psittaciformes > Psittacidae > Myiopsitta > Myiopsitta monachus. The sequence goes on from CM029925.1 coordinate 56,187,682, forward strand.
TGTGGTATAGATCACATTGCCTCTCATTAGATTATCATCTATTGACTACTTTGGAAATGGGGCTGTCTTTCCAGTGAGAATCTGCATCTGCATTCCTGTTAAGAAAATGCCACAGGTCGAAAATGGTGATCCCTGTAAAAATCCCTTAGAAGATTATGGCTTGAATCCTAAAACAGGTGTGTGTCGGAGTACAACATATCTCATGAATGTCACTTAAATATGTATAAGGAAGTGGAGAGCATAACTTTACAAACCTTTTAATATAAATATCTTCATATAAATGTTGAACTGTATTTGATCTTGCTAAAGCCATTTATGAAATGGACTGAAAACATGTCAGTCATAGAACACTGGTTTTTAAATTGTGTACTTAAAAATGTTAATTGCTTTTGTACCTCAAGAGGAAGCAAACAAAAGTATAAACTTCTATTGAATCTAAACTCTTGTATGGTGTAATGCTTGCCAGTCTTCTTTTTCTTTGTTTTCTGTTTCTGCGTTCAACTTCTGCTGTCATTTCCAGGGCCTCCTATATTAGTGATGATTATTCTTTTAATCTTACCTCTAAGTTCAGGAAGATAGGCAGTTGACCAGAGGAATTCGTATGCATAATAAAGCAGAACCATCAGATGTAAGTCGTCTTCAGACTCAATTTTACAACCTTTATATCCGAATGATGCTAGATGATGACAAAGATGTTTACAGAGTGCCTTCTTTTTTTCCACACACATACGAAAGTAGGGCAAAGTGGATTTGAAAGTAGGGAAGTTTAGTACATTCAGGGTCAATACAATAGAGACATCTTTCACGTCTCTTAAATATAAAGCCAAAACCTTTTTTTACAGCACTTAACTGCACCAGCACAATTCTTGCTGAAGACATTGTGAGAGAACAACAGTCCTTGCAGGCAGAAACTTTCGAATTTCCTGGCTATTTACGATTTGAGGTGGGAACACCTCCAGCCAAGTCTGCCCCTCCCCAAAAACCTCAGCCAAAACCAGCCAGACCAAAAAAAAACCCAGCAAAGATCCATCCTTCTGCATCTCAAGGAGGAAAAAAGGTCTTCTGAGAGCATCGCTCCACTTCTCCATAAGAAGAAAAGAGATTCCTGGCCCTTGCCACTACTGAATGGCAAAGGTTTCTAAAAGGGACTGCCAGCAGGTTGTTTATTTCTGGTCTATTTTAGCACCTTAAATTGCCTTACTCTCATTTGAGATCCCTTAGAAATTGCCTGTGCTGGGCAGTGGCAGGGCTAACTACCCCTCAAAAGTCATGGTTTCTTTTGAAGAGAAGGCTCTTAAAAAATAATGGAGGTATCAAAGCCATATGTGTATTTATTGGTCTTCTGAAGAAAAATGAAGAAAAATGGCAGCATTCTTATTTTATGGCAGATTCTTATTTTTATGTATTCTACATAGCCATGTTAATGTTAATAATCTCTACTTAGAATATCACTGTTACTAGTAAGTATTTTTGCATTTTACCTGGAGAAGTAGGTGAAGTCAGTTAAGGACTTCAGGCACTGGAACTCTCCTGAGACAAATCTGCTTACCGAACAGGACAACACTTGGATTCTGGAGCCAGATTTGTCACTTGTATTTACTTTCCTGGTGGGGGACAAGGATACTTGCCTATAGATGTACTTCTAATTTTCTCCGCTTTTATTTATTGGTGTTCCCTTTCAAGTATCTTAAAGCAGTGCCATGCCTGTCTGCTAACAGAGCTGCTTCCTGGACAGTGCATGGAGCAGATGCCCTCAGTAGAAATGGGATTGCTGAATGCTGCTATGTGACTGCATCATGTTGTGGGGATACATGGTACTGGTCAGTGCTGGTGAAGCAAAGGTTAATACCTCTTGGTTTCTCAGCTGTTAAATGCTTATTTAGGGTTGCTGTAATCAGGATGTTGGCAGTCAAGCCTTAGCAATGAAGCTAGGACTGAACATGTGAAGGTGGATACCATCTGCCACAGCTGAGACTGGTCTGAAGCAAAGAGCTGAGGAGGTGCCCATCTTCAGTAAACGAAGGATGGTGTCAATGTGGCAAGTGGCAGCTTGGAAGGGTTGGAAGGGAAAAGGAGGTGGCTAAATCTCTTCATTTTGTCAAGAAAAGCGTAGGGCTGAAAGAAACCAGCAGGATCACAGAGTGTAGTCTTCTCTAACTGCAGAAAAAAAAGCAGCAGAGTTTAAATTCAGGCTTGCTAGGACTTCTGTGGTACTGCTGAGAACCTGCCTTCAGTTTATCTTCTGGACTCAGCATGGCCTTGTGGAATCTGTCTTGAAAGCAGTGGTGACAGTGCTGATGGTGGTGGTGTGCATTCATGAAGGGGTAAGCAATGTATGTACTTATTTGAGATTGCCAACAAGAGTAAAGTCCGTCTGTTTTCTCTAGTTTGAACATGCAGCTGTACCCAAGGGAAAGCAGGCAGTGCAGCAGACAAGTGAAAGCTGCTGGAGTAAGTAAGATTAGTATGCTTTTCCTCTTCTTTAAGTTCTGTTGCACTTACATATGTAATCTGTGGACACAGTGAAAGGCTGAATTAGCTTCGCATACCCAGAGGGCGCAACAAAGCTGCATGGCTTCCCTTATGTTTTCATTCATGCTTGTCAAAACTCACAGCACAATATGGTACATTTTCACTGTCAATTTCCAATGGAAGTTGCTTTTAGAGTGACTCATTTCCTTATTTGTGTTTTTTTTTGTGGCTCCTGACACATTCCACATTTCAGTAGCTTGTCATGTGAATATACACAGACTTAAAGGTTGGCATTTTTAGCTGTTTTCTTTGAACTGTTAAGGGTCTATAAGTCCCAAGAAGCCATACATCCAGCATCTCCAAGAGCGAGACCTGAAACTGAAGAGCCGTTTTGCCTGAATAAAGTAAGTAGGATTTGATTTGAGATCTCAGTGTGCTACAGCTGAACTTTGCCTTTCTCCTTTCCTCAAGATGTTTGTGTTGAACAATACTGCAGGGATTTGTGCTGTTGATTTTTCAGAGCTCTGGGGTTTTTAGTGTGTGAGATAATCAGCTTGATAAACTTTCCACACAGGAGCATCTCTGTTTTTCTTAGTGCTATTTATATACAAAAATGCAGCATTGGAAACAGCACTTTTGCTGCAGGACTTGTTTCAGCTGAAATCCACATCCAAGAAGTCCTGACACGGTCTACTGCTGTCTACCTTCTCCCTGGATGTCTGTGTGGATGAACGTGAACTATGTCTATAAGGGGCTTAGCACAAATAAACTTAACTCTGCCCATTTTCTGCCATCTTACAAAACTCATCAGCTTCTCCCAGATAAAAGAATTCAGCTTGAGCTCTCTAGCCTGTCTTAGGGCTAGTCATGAAATTTAAGCTCCCATAAATATAAAAAAGTGTCGTTTTCCAGGAAAGGGAATCATTAATTTGAGGGACTGATGTCCTTTGGTGCATCCCAGAGGACAGACCCAACTGAGGATCCTTCAGTCTTGCCTGGACAAGCCTTGCATTTGGCAATACTGGGTCCTAAATCTGTGCTAGTTCTCCAGTTGTCGTGAAACTACTCTCCTACCCCTATCCTTTTCCAGATGTTCAAGAAGAAAAGCTACATTTTACTCTTGCTGTCAGATGTTTGACAGTGCTGCTGCTTTTTAAATAAATACAAAAGTTAAGATCTTAAATCACTGATAAAGTATAACTACACTTTTAAACCGCATTTGAATAGAGTTGCTGTTGCTCACCTGCCAGGGCTCTTACTGGAGCCTGGATCTCCCTTGGCTGAATGTTTCAAGGAGCTTGCTTTGCTCCCTCATACTTTTCGGGTGTTTTGGTATTTCTGGAAATGTAACTCTTGTGGCTGGGCTCTTGGGAGAGATCTCCCTCTCCCATGTGCTGCTTGTGGCGTGTCCACAAACAGACCATTCTTTGTTTTACAGCTGAATTGCCTGCCCTTTATCAGCAGAAGTTTTACTGTTGTTTTCAATAGAAGGAGAATCAGACCTTTAACAGTTCAAGGGCTTATGTGCTTTCCTTATTTTAGGGCATCTTCATACACATTTTTCCTAGGGTTCAACGAGCAAATTGAGTTTGGGAACAGAGGCCACCCTTTGGAGGCAACCTGTAGCCTTACGAATTGTCCCAGATATACTCCTCTGCTCCTTGCAAATCCAGAAAGCAGCCAGCTCTTTCAGTACCAAGTGAGGGATTTCTAATGATGAGCTGGGAGAGACGGCAGAGTTTTGCATATCCACAAACAGGCATTGCAAACACATTATACTGCAGTATATCCTGTCCTCTTTTGTTCCTGAGGGAAGAGAAGTGCCAGGTAAAAACTCTGCTTTAGAAACAGCATTTCTGATTTTCTGATGGTGAATTTAACTTTTATTGGTGCATGAGGCACAACTTCAATTATCCTTCTCTGAATATTCTTAAACTGGTTTCATTTCCAATGATCTTGAGGTATAAGCTGCTTGGAGATGCACTTTGGTCAGAGATGCCTTCCAGAAAACTTCCCACCAACTTTAGGGTCCAGCAGAAGAGTCTGGAGTTAGCATGGCCAAACCACCCTCAAGAGGTGCCTCTGTCTTTCCCCTAACTATGAAGAAAGCAAAGACAATCTCATACATGGATTTGAGTGAGGGGAGTCCAAGCTCCCACTTACAAACTGAGCAAGGGAATATATTTTCAGCTATCTGAAAATACTTCTTTTCTGAATCCATATTTCTGAGTTAACTACTGTGTTCCCTTCTGATTTGGTTTTTACATTGCATAGAACTCTGGAAAAATATTATCTATATAGACTTGCAAGCTTTATTCTTTCCTCTCATGTCACCAGGTGATATATTGGTGTTTGATCTTCAGGGTTTTTTTACAGCAGAAATTTATTCCTTCTAATAAAACAACAGTCCTGAAATGAATATTAGTTATATTTTAGATCATGTGTTTTATGTGGTTGGCAGAGACAGAAGGAATATGACAAGGAAGGCAGTTGCTTACTGTATTTTTCCTGCAGACCAATGCAATCAGAGTTGTTAAGCACAGCTTTACCACAGTTAGGTAGGATGGGATGGTTTTGCTTTCTTTTCTGTGCAATTATAGCTTCGACAATGGCATGAAAAATTATTCACCAGCAGAAGGAACGCTACAAGAGGGCTGTGGCAAATCACATAGTCATGAGCATAGAATCACAGAGTGGTTTGGGTTGGAAGGGACCTTAAAGATCCATATTGCAATAGTCTTTATTCATTTGCCTTCCCCACCACCTGTCTGCTCTCTCTGTGCTAGTCTGTCCTTGTGGTTCTACTTCATCTTTGCTCACCGATGCTCACGTGGTTGTTCCTTGCCCTTGCTCTCTTTCCTAATAGAATCATAGAATCAACTAGGTTGGAAAAGACCTTTAAGATCATCAAGTCCCACCATTACCCCAGGATGAGCTATGTACCTGCTGATGGATAATCCCTGCTCAGGCTCCCACTGACTTCTTCAAGACCTTGTTTTCACTTGCTTTTCCTAGAGGCACAGATACTCAGGCAAGTACTAAGGTGACAGAGAGCAAGTGCCACAGTGCTGGGCTCTGCTGCCCTCCAAGCTGTGCAGAGCAGCCCCTTGGGCAGGACCTGGCAAGCGGTGGAGCTTGCTGTGTCTCTGTGCCAGTGCCAAGAGGAGATGCACCCTCCTGCAGCCTGCTTTAAACCCTAAAGCAGTGAAGTTGTCTCTGTCTATGAGCATGACTGAGTGCAGGAGAAAGGAGGGAAGAGGCAGCATGATTTAGCAACAGGGTATTTAAGCAAGCAATGCTGTGTCAGCATTGTGATTCTGCAAGAGTGGTTATAAGATCAGCACTTATAAAAAAAAACCCAATTACTTTAAGAAAGAAATTCAAAATAAGGCTTCATGCTGAGGCTATGGATTTAGGATATCCTAGAGTCAGGAACCAGCACACAACAGTGGTAGTGGGTGTCAGGACTGGTTACCAAATGCAGAATGTGTTGGAGCAGCAGCTGTCTGCCAGTCTATTGCTGATGTGCCGTGGATAGTCAACCCTGTCTCAAACTGGGCTGCTGTAAAAGAGCAGTCACAGTACCAGGGAAGGTTTAGTCATCTGTGACAAAAATAGGCATGGGAAGGTGAAAGAAATCAGACTGAGGGGATTTTATTTACATTTACTCGCAGTTAACAGTGTGGGGCAAAGAAAGAGAAGGCAGCAACTTCACCTTCACACTTACTGTAGTGTTACTTGCTTCCTTTAACTTATTAGAATCACATAGAAATAATGTTGCCCAGTCATTAATACCATTGAAAATTAATTCATATATGGGATTGATTTTTCAACTAACTGCATAAAATGGTATAATATCTGTTGCAGACAGGACTGGAACTCAGATATTGAAAAGGTGGAGCCTCTTCTGAGGATAGGTGGCCTTGGGAAGGTTCAGTCTTTTGTGATTAATAGCTCTCACATTTTACTCATGAGTGCTTCACTCTTAGATCTGAATAAGCAGCTCAGACCTTGTGCAAATGAAGAGTGTTCCCAGTAAGTGTGTATATTTACAGTGCATTTCATGTGTAACAGCTCCAACCAGCTGAAGTACTAAACTTGTTTAAATCAGACTGGCTTTTTTTAAAAGGATCGAGATACACATGGCTTCATGTTATGGGTTTTCACTTCTGGTCTTTATGTTGTATGTACCCATAAACTCATGTATGCAGCCACAAAAAAAAGCCACCCTGAAACAAACCACAATTCTCAGGAGACAGTCACACACTTGAAAGAGGAGGTGGTTGCTTTTAGAGGTATGTCTATCAAAGGCAACATTGACTGGGTTCCTTCTACACAGACTTTTGTATTAGAATGGGTAAGTATCTTGAAAACTAGTCCATGGTAATGGCAATAAATATGTTGGAAGGGTGGTGATGCACACTTTATCCCTCTATTTTCTGGCTGTAGCATGATGGGAATCGGGATTTCCCTGTTATCCTGACTTTCCCCTTTGCAGTGGCTAATGCAGAAGAGCTGATACTCTAGTTGGCTTTTTGTTTTGTTAATGGTTATCTCTTCATTTTTCTGTTAGTGAAAGTCGACAGGTGGGATTTTACCTATAGGCAGCCTATAACTCACAGGACTGGTGTAATCATTTAGAGGAGAGTAGTGGAGTGAAATGGATGAGACTTTTGTTTAGACAGAGAGTCTTCTCCTAGCTCTGCCTAAAGTGACCCTGCACAGCCTTTCCAAGCCTCCTGTATTTTATCTCTGGCATGAGTGGATTGATACTTGCTTTCCTTATAAAGTACGAAGATGGAGCTGTGCTTAGGAATAAACTATCTGAAGTGTCAGTATCATTAGGTGTAATCAGGGGAAGAAGTAAAAGTAGGACTCCTGGGTCCCCTCCAAGCCTTTCCCTGGCTAGCAAGGCACTTTAGCAATCCCAGCTGCTCTTCCAGTAAGTGCTAGGTTTTGCTGGGTTTATTCAGTTGTTTTTATAAATGATGGAGGAGCCACAGAGATGTGCATAGGATGGGTAGGTAAAGTCTCTTTAGAAGAAAAAGCATATGAAGCAAGATTCTTAGCTTTTCAGTGAGTGGATTTCACACAGTACCACACCACCTCTCTCAGTCCACCCTGCTGGACTCTCTTCTTGCCAGAATCTGAATTCTTACTACATATCCTAGAAATATAACAGGCTTTTAAAATCATTTATGTTGGAAAAGACCTTTAAGATCATTGAGTCCAGCCATAACGTATGCTGTTAAAACAGCGCAGTTTTTACTGCCCTTACTTCTAGAAGAATATGCTGGTCAAAGTAAAGGGTGAAATGTTTCCCAAAGCATGCACACATTTCCATTCAGTCTGAAAAAAGAAAAAATTAAACTGAGGCTGATAGATCAAGGTAAATATATGGCTAAGGTAGGCGGGTTGATTCACTAGGAATTTTGAAAGACCAGAATCTCCATAATCACTTCTTTTTGGTACTACAGGTGGCATCCAGAGAATCTAGCCTGAACACAACAGGAATGTTGGAATGAAAGGTTTACTATTTCAGGTTTTTATCAGTTCTGTTTCATCTAGAAATATTAATGGAGTTCAGATGTAATTCGGTGGAGTCCCATGTATAAACATTTCTCTGCTGTCTGCATTTATCCTAAGCTTTAATGTTCCTCATCAGTTTAGCATGTATAGGAAACTATTTCAGAGAAGATAATTTTTAGCTCCACTCAACTCATTTTATGTGCTTGCATTTGCATTTGATTGCTCTGTGTTTATGTCCAGATTTTCTCAGATCCTTTTGTATGGCAGTTCTCCCTGGTTTGGATGTGTCTTTCAAACCAAAAAAGGCGAAAGAACCTAGATTAAAGACAGTTGAAGGTGTGACGTTTAAACCTCTTTAAATCTTACCCATTTGTGGTTGAAAAACATTCCAGTGTAGCAACTTTGTTAGAGTCTAGGGTAAACAATCACTACACAATGAGAACAATGAGATTAACTGTGAGATTAATTATGTGTTTTAATTCAACTAAAATGTGTATATGTATGCTCAATACACCACATACTGGAAAGCTTATTTGGGATTTCATGTACTGCATTTTGAGCAAAAGTTAGATTTTGGTTGCTTGAACATCATTTCCCTGCCCTGGCTCTCCTATTTTATCATCACCCCAGCCCTGGGTCTTTGATATTCTGACACCTGCTGGGTCTCAGGTTGAACCCAGTTATTAGTCCATATCTTGTTGCTAATTTAAATCAAAATACAGATTGCTTAGAGAGAAATTAAGCAATCTTTTCAGCCTCTGAGCACAGCCCCCTGGGACAGCCAAAACAGCTGTAAAGTTCTTCTTTTTAAGAAGTTCTGGTTAATGTCAGCTGAGAAAGCTCTCAGTAAACACATGAATAATTGATTGCTCAGCTTTCACATAGCTACTGCGTTTCTGGACTCACATGACTCATTTGTGAACCATTCCTGTCATCCTAATGCCATAACATTGGAGAAATGATGATTGTTTCTTGGAGGATTCTTCTGTGGACATAGTTGCCAAGACCAAAGCTGTAATGGTTTGTTATTATGACCTTTGTTATTCCATTAGGCTCAATAGCTTTAAAAAAAATGATGTGTGCATACTTTAGGAAAGTTTTTACCCTTTACATTGACCTGACATCATAGTTTATGCTACAAAATGTATTAATGACAAAGTAGTGTTTTCATGTCAGGAGGACAAATTTTAACGGCTATAATCTGCCCTTGGTCATCATAAATACAAATGTATTGGTAAAACAGACCTTGTTAATGCAGCCAAGACAAATGCTGGACCATATTTCAAATCAATTGAAGCAGTGGTCTGTACACTCTATGATATTTTTGTGTAGCTTCAAATACATTATAGTCAAATCACTGTTAACAGTGCGTTTTCCAGTGGGTGCTGTAGAACAGTAATGACCCATCAGATACAAACAATCTAGGTAATTTTCCTCTATTATTTAAAAAGTGTAAATGTCTTTGAGGATATGGAAGGGCATAGGGAGCATTCCAGTAATATCGTTTTGATGGTTTTTTAATACTCGGAAAGTCAACAGTGCAAAACCTTGTGAGCATGAAAGTGCTTGCAAACTACTTCCATACAGTAAACAGTTTAATTTGCAATCAATTCTGTGCATTATAGTTAACTGAAGTACCATATTCAGTACCTCCTGCTCACTGTACTGATGATATAAAGTAGGCCCACTATTTTCAATTGCTCTAGCACTTCAAAGCTGATAGGCTGTCTCCAATTGCTCCTTTCTGGTTCTGCTTCCATAAATTCATTAACTATATGCAAAAGGCTGTCATAACTATGTGCATTTGCTCTCTTCCTCTGCTTATACCCTTTCTTGGGTACACAGGTTTCTCAGGATGCAGAATGGGACCCTGGAAAAAGCTATGAAGTAAAAAGGCTACCTGCTTTCTCCCAGCTTCTGTTCTTTTTGCTGCCTAGCACCTGAAGAGCTCTTGTTGCATGGATAGACCTGCTCTAAGAGGTCCTGTGGAAATGTGTGGGAAACTCTTGGTCTCTGTTTTTCCAATGTCTTTCTGGAGGGGAACTGCCTGTCATTGTACTATCTCTAACACCAGCATGCTTCCAATACAACTGAGCCTCTCTTTGTGGAGGCTTTGCTGTAAGGCATCTAGTGCAGAGAAAGGAAATAATGAACTTCCAGAACTCTCTCATAGATTTGCAAGGAAGCAGAATTGATGCAAATCTGGGTATTTGTGTCTGGGGTTGGGGCAAAGGGAAGTTTCTTCACTGTGCTTGCAGGAGATGTTGAGCTCACCAAAGAGATGGTTACAGGAGAAATACACCAGAAGGTCTCACTCCTGTTGACATTACTGAATAAATGTCTGTATCCCTTAAAATGACACTGCAGCAAGACAAGTTTGAGAATACATGTCCTGTCCAGGATGTAAGCTGAGGAACAGGTATTTACTGCTACAAAAAGTGATGAGGAATTCTTAATGTTGGGGAGCAAGAAGAAACTTAGCTCAGAATCTCTCTGCAAGGAGGAAACTTCCAGTACATGTCGTTATCCCACGCAAATGGGTAAGAGTATATTCAGAGACTCATCTTTTTGGTTTTAGACCTAAATCCTTCTGGAAAACAGCATGTGTCTTAGGAATCCTGGATGCAAAATGGTCATGCTTCTACTTGGTGCTGTTTAACTGCTGAATTAATCAAGTACAATTGCTTAAGGCCCTGAAGGGAAGGATGTAATAAATCTTGGGAGTATTTGTTCTGGTTTATGGCTGGGAGAAGCTGCATAACATTAAATCAGATGTTATAAACATTTGCAGTGGCACATTTTCCTTACTCTGGGCATTGTGGCATGAGTCTTGCGAAACTAACGAGGTTCTATCCTGGGGGCTGGATGCGTTTCTTATTATTATTGACAATTGGCATTGCTTTGCAAGGGGAGGTGTTGGGCCGGGCTGCTGAGCTGTACGCCCTGTGCTGTCGGGTAGAGGGCAGTCGGATACAGCAGACGGCGCTGGAATCCCGGCTCCAGGCTGAGCTTCCTGCCTGCTTCCTGGCTCCTCCATTCCCAAGTAAACTTTCACTTCGTTAGAGAGACCGAGATTGATGCATTGTACCTGGGCTCTGATGCTCCTCCGCAGTTGGACAAATAGCTGTTGGTATTGTGGAGCTTCTCCTTCTTGCAGGGAGCAGGAACTGCGGAGATACGTAGCAACCAGCTGGAAAAGAATTGTCCTACCTTAATTACGAGTTGAAATGGAGCAGCCTGGAGTTGTTTTCCTCACCGCAGTGGGGAACTGCCCCAGCACACTGTGCCGAGCAGAATGTGTGCTGTTCTCATGTGCACAGCACATCCTGCCTTCTGGGACCTCGGTTGCTGGAAGCTGATGCGGAGAGGTAGATCCTCTTTCCCCAGGGAAGATGTGTGCCTGTCCTCCAGCAAAGGGACCTTTGTCCCTGCTTCAGGGAACAGTGAGCTGAGGAGTTCTTGTCTCCTTATTTACAAGTACCTAAACAAGCTGTTTTGCACCGTGCTTGCTCACTGCATGCATTGCTCAAACCCTTTGAGGCTGCTTAGGACCTTAACAGTGTAAATGGTGTCAACCTGGATGAGGGGCCGAGGCTGGACCCCTCTTGTTGCAGGGAGAGAAGGGTAAGCTGGAGTGTCTGTTCCTTCTGCTCCAGCCAGGGAAGGGTGAGGAGCTGCTGCTTCTGCCCCAGTCTCCCTCTGCGGCAGTTGCGTGCTAACTTGCTGGGTGAAGCAGGCAGAAGGGCTGTGATTGTTGCATTGCCCTGGTAGTCCACCGCCTTAGACCTGGTGCCATGAGCTGGTGGTAGTTGGTGCTCTGAGGTCAATGCCAGAACCATGAAGGCCTGGGCTGCTCCTCAGGGAATACCAAGCCCCTGTGCTACAAGGTTTTCTTCTTGCTCAGATGTTCGAGAGCCTCTGGATGATGTGAGGATGCAGCTGCTTGACCTGCTGGAAAGGGTCACTTGTGAAATGGATGTAAAACCTGTGTTTCAGAATTTGAGCTTTTATTGTTCCACTAGTTTAAAGGAAGGTAGAAGATGAAAAGCAACCAGGTTTTTGTGGTTAGGAAGAAGCTGGTGATCTCAGTATAAATCAGCGTGTTGTCATAAGTCTGAGCCTGCAGCCAGCCTGAAAGAAGAAGTGAGCTGCCCTGTTTACCTCGGGGCTATTTAAAAAACATCAGTGCTGTCTCCTAGCTTACTGCTGAAAGGTGTAGCCATTACTTTGAGCATTTTGGTATTCCGTGGCCATGTTGTTGGCTACAAGGTGTACGGTGGGCAGGGCAACCAGAGAAAAACATCTGCTGTCAAGGCTGAGGTACTGCTCACCCATCTCCTTAGACTGCAAGCACGGGACCCATGGGATTGCCTTGCCTGTACCAGTATCAGATCTGGTCCCAGTGCTTTTGCATGTGCTGGGCCATATCACCCAGCGTCTGTGGCCTCCCCAGACCTTCGCAGGAGCAGCTTCACTCTCGCTGGGCAGTGTATCAACAGATAAAACATGCATGCTTTAAAAACGCAGCTGAAAACATGAACGATGCAGGACAGAGCTGCATGTGGGGGCTCTTCTGCCTCACATCTTGCAGTGGACTGCAGTGTAAAGCACATCCCCAGAGCTGCACAGTACAGGAGCAGCCTGCCACAAGGGCCTTGCAAACACCCTGGCCAGCCGGCTGTTTCCCAGCTGGAGTTGGAATCTCATTAGGAAAGTGCTCCCTGCTGAGGGGCTTTTACTCATCAGAGTGATATTTGTGTCATGTTTCCTATTGGGTTGGTGACAGCATGGTTCATGCGCATCTGGATGTGCTTGGAGAGCAGAAGGATCGTCCCCTCTCTGGCAGCAGTGGCTGGGCAGGAGCTGCAATGCCAAAATACCTCAGTTTGTCTATTGCAGCTTCACATCCAAACAAATTCATTCTCAACTCTGGTGCATGCAGTGCTGGGGATGCTGCTGGTGTCCATGGGCTCCTGTCTCTCTGCTCCCCCGTGCCTGCCCTGGCATCTGGACTTCCTGGACCATGTGTGTGCATCACATACATGGTCACGAGAGCTCAACGCTGCCCTGGTTTTGTTTGCAACAGCTGTGGAGAGCACAAGGCCACACCACAAAGTATAATCATTTTTTTATTAGAACAATTTCCTGGGAAGCCTTTTCTCTTTTTTTGCCTTTTTTACTTCTTCTCCTTTCCCCCCCCCCCCTCTTTTTCCTTTTGCGATGTTGCTTTAGGTTTTAAGAGGGGAAGGAAAATGACAGTCTAGAGAAAATCAATCAGTGGGACCATGTTGGATAACACTAGAACAAAGGGGCATTCAACAAAATTAGAAGGTGGCAAATTCAAAACAGATCAGAGGAAGTACTTTTATATGTGTGTCCAGGCTGAGGAGCTCCCTGCCACAGGAGATAGTGATGCCAGCAATGCAGTGGGTTTTGGAAAGGGCTGACGTTTGGATGGGCAGCATAAATGCTGAGACCTACTGAAGTTGAGAGAGGGTGCATTGTATTGATTGGGTAGAAATACTAAGTTTTAAGGCAAAAGATGAGCTCTGATTAGCACAGTCTGGATCTGAAGTGGGACAGGTTACTTTCGGCACCTAGTGGGGCTCCAGGAGCAGATCTGAGCATCCCTGAGACAAACCAGTGACGGCAAAGAGAGCCTGTGGCAGCACCGAAGCATGAGCAGAGGTCCACTGAGTGCTAGCCATGAGGTCACCCTCCCTCTCGCAGCCAGGCTCTGGCTTTCAGAGATAATCTTCATATGGACAAGGTGAGCAGGGCTTGGCCACAAACACTCGACTTGCCTTTGGTGAGGAATTGTAATCTTGTGCCAAGAAACTGTGGGGTTTACTCCTCTGCTTCAATGTTGCTATAAAAATAAATCTCTTCGGAGATATTCATAATAGTTAATGGAAGTCTTGAATAGAGGGGGTTTTCCCTCCTACTGACCTAATAAAATGTATTGCTTTTTCTCTCAGGTGTTTTATATTAGCAGGCAGTGGCTGCTGGTGGAGAAGAACCCTTTCTAAGTGCTATGAAATGACTCTGGATGGAGACCCTCTCACCAGCCACTGACCTGAAGCCCAAGCAAAGCTGAAATGTAATGCTTGTCCTGATGGTCACCATCCTGGGCCAGGAAATGCTTGAATGTGTTTGGATCAGGGAACAGCAGCATTCTCCCCTTATGATTGTCTGATTTATTGTATGTCTGTTAAAACAATACTTTTGGACTCGGTTTTAGATTTGCTTTATGAAAAGGGAGAAAATGAAGATGAATGGAATGGAACTGGCGCTCTGGGCTTGACAGGCATAGCACAGAAACCAATCCCCACAGACTTGATGCTAAAAGTCATACTGAATGTCTGAATCCAGGGCTCCTGGCAGAGCATTTTTCCTTCTGCTTGGGAAACTCACCACCACCCTCTCCCAACAGCTGACGTGGGGATGCAGCCAAAGCTTCCTTCTGGCAGCCTGCTTCGGCAAGGGCTGTGGGTGCCCGCCACCATTGGGATCAGATGTTGTCAACATCCCCCCCCCCCCAAAAAAAAAAATACCCACGAGTGCAGGAGAGGAAAAGAAACCATTTTCCTACCTGCTGAGGTACATCACTGCTGTGGTGACAGTGAGGCAAGGGGCTGAGTGAGCTCAGCCCTGATTAAGGCATCTCCACAGAGCCTGTGGTGTCCAAATGTGCTGCTGCAGCACCAGAAGGACATGCTGGCTGGAAAGATGATATTCACCACTGCAGCAGCAGTAATGGAATAAGGATTTTCTGTGCCTTAGTGATAATGTGCTTCACCTATCACAGTCTCAATCCAAAGAAAATCCTGGCTCTGGTGAAGCAGCAAACAGAAGCTGCGTCTTCCTTCTGTTCTGTAGAAAGCAAAGGAAGTTATCTATTAGCTGATCCATGCTAAAGCTTTAAGTACAAAGAATCTTTGCATCATCCCCATTTTAACTCTTGCAGAAAGCCCACCCTTTCTTCTCCAGCAGATAGTTTGTGCATGTGGCGTGTTTTCTTTGGAAATGACTCGTGTGGTGCTGGATTTTGATTCTCTTTCTCTGCAGCCTGCCAGGTTTTGTGCTCTTTTCTAATTACCCTGCACTTAAACAGCTTGTCCTGGCTGCCGTGCTATTGTTCTGTGCACATGTGCTATTGCTGCTATTGCTGCCCTACTGTTTGTCTTTTGATTGCATGTGGCTTGAAGATTAAGACTCAATGAGCAGCGCTGTTAAGTTCACATGAGTTTTCCTCATCTTTCTGCCTGGCAGGTGACTTTGGCATCGTTGTGCTCTATGGGGCTACGTATGCACTTAGGAAGTTCACAGGGTTCTAAGCTCTCTTTTCCTGGCAAATGATCTGTAAACATGCTCTCAAAGCCAAGCAGTTGATTTCCCTGTTGTCCTCAGGGCCACATGCTGAGGATCAGCTGTGTGCCACGTTTTCTTCCCCCTTCAGGATAAGGGAGATTTCAAGAGGGTGAATTGTCATCCACTGTTGGATACCAGTTCTATTGGTTTTCCTTCTCCGCAGAAAACAGCCGACAGGAAAGTAATTGCAGGAGCAGATGTGACTTGTGATGTAAATGTTACTTCTGACCTTTTTTTTCCTTTAAGTAATCCAACAGGGTGATTCCAAAGCAGCAGTGAGACACATGAGCCTATGGGGGTCATTTCAAGCTTTTCCTTGACTCAGCCAGGTCCAGGGACAATTTGAAATACCTTAAAAGACACGTTTTCAAATGAAATTATCAAGTAAGTCACATTTTCAGAGCAGCTTCAATATGTGTATCCTGCATTAACTGCCTGCATGAATCCCTTTGCCCTATCCACTGGCTTACTAATGCTTGTCCTCAGCAAGATACTGAAGTGTAATTACTCTGGAGTAACAAATCGGTGAGTATTTTCACATTTCTCTTAAAGACAAGTTAATTCCATAGTCTTGACATAAATCTGAATTAAACTATTTAGATCTTTGAAATCACCTTGGATGTCATGTAATTTGTTCTGAATCAGATTCAGCTGTAACAGACATTCATTCCTAATGAACTCACCTGGCAACATCTACCTGAAGCTCACACGGAAAATGGAAGCAATGGCTGTTACTGAGTGGCGGACTATCAGCTGGCGGTGGAGCCAGGTACACATCTCATGTGGGGTCTGGTATCAGTGCACATCTCAGCAGCAGAGAGAGCTTGCCTATAGCTCACCTTATCACTGCACAGCATCCTGGGGTCCCTCTCCCTGCCTGCAGACAGTAGTAGCAGATATTGTGCCCTCTCAACGCCGCAATCAAGACTGTGAAGCTTCATCTATTCCATGCCCTTTGCTCGCAAAGGTTTTGCTTTCATATTCTGGAGGGGTGGCTGAAGAAAGTATGCTGGCCACCAGCGTGCTGCAGCTCTGAGTGGCACTTACATATGAGGGCTGGCTTCATCTCATGTTAAGTTATTCATATGCTCTTATTTCTGGCCAGAAAAAACGTTCAAAAACATGCCCTGCTTCATTACCAGTTCCCACCCAGGGACCTCTTTTCGATGTCGCCAGGCTTCCTAGCACCTCACCACAGGGACCAGTGGGCACACAATAGCTCTGGAGTGTTTATTTCATTTCACTTTTCCTCTCCGCTTGGCCAGCAGCCAGCAGAGATGTTCTTTGTAAAGATAATAGTTTCAACTTAATCATTCACCTCTTATGTGTCTAAAAGGAGTTGAGGAGACTGGAAGTTTCCAAGAAAAATAAATGAACAGAACTTGTTTGAGGGGGCCTCCTTACGGCTGTTTTATTGATTAAAAGAAAGGGAGAAGCAGCAAGTTGTTCCTGCACATCACCCATGCCATATTTATTTCTTTAAATGCCTGTTCATGTGTGGATGGAGACTCATGAACAGAAGGATTATGAAGTGTTTCTCTTTGCGAAGGGATTTGCAGTGTGTTTGGAGAGATGGCTGCAATGTGGAATTCTTGTCATGTTGAAGTTTGCAGAGCTGTATCTGACTTTGGGGGACTCCATCCTAGGCCTGCGTGTGGGTGACAAGCAAAAATGCACCCATTTATTTGATTTTGGTTGTATTTAATGGGACTGTAACTGTGTCTGGTTCCTTTTGGGGGTTGGTCATCTCTGTCACACCCTAAAGGTCTGATGTGTCAGAAAGCTGGAGGACCCAGTCCCTTAATGATGGATCTCATTGTGTTGTCTCTAGTTAAGCAGCCACTATCACCAGTTTCTTTTGGAATTAAGGCCTTTGTTTAAGCCATAAAAAACCCAAACATCTTCCTTACACCTGCCCTGGCTGAGGGACAATGATTAAAACCCCATATCTTATTCACTCACGTCTCCAGTCCATAGAGCTACTGAAAAAGCGCATGTCTTTGGGAACTGTTGATATAAACAAAAGGCTTCTCTTTCAGCAACATTTCACACCTTCCAGTTTCACTGAAAACCTGAAAAATGGGATGGTTTTGGGGAAGAAGCAAGAGAAATCCCTGCTTGCTTGTAGTTGGGGGTGCCCAAAGACAGCAAGCAATAGGCTTGAATCTGAGGAATGAGCTCCTGAATCACGCGACTTCTGGGGAATCTGGACTTTCATTTAACCACTAAACCAAAAGCAACATTACAGTTGAGCCTAAATCATCAGAGCGTGCCCTGGGAAGAAACAGATGCCGGAAAGGCTGGAAGGGCCCAGTGGGTTGTCTTGGTCTCACGGCAGGGAATGGACAGTGGGAGCTGCTTTGTCCCCACTCAGGTTTCCTGGCTGTCTGGTGTGAGGTGGTGGGTGGCTTCTCCAGAGCATCTCCAAGAGGAGAGATTGTTTCTGATGTTACTGTCACTTCAGACAGAGGTGGGAGAGGCAGAGCATGCTGCTGTAGAGCCATGGCAAGGGAATAGCATGCAATCCGCAGTGGAACCTACTGTAATCCAGTCAAACCAGTAACATGGACAGATCCCTCCTCCCCTACTGTGTCTCTGTGTTTTCCCCTACCTTCAAAGAAGCTCCTTTCTGGAAAAGAGTGAAATACATTAATCCATTCCTCCGCTTTCATCCCCCCAGCCCCATTCTCTGAGCAAAGTGTCAATGCGGTGCTCTGCTCCCTCTCTCATCAGCTGCCCTTTGCCCACACATGCATATATGTGAACGTACATGTACTTGGCATCCTCTTCTTGCAGGTATGGAGGGTCTCTGCCTGATACCACTTTTGGAAAGCGGGCTTTCCTGTGGGTACAGATTGGAGGACTCAAATCTCCATAAAATAGTGGAAAAAGGAATAAAGTTGTAGCTGTCATCACCTATTCAGACAAATTCCTGCAGCACAGGCATCCATTTTCCAGCCTTTGATGACTAGGGGGGAAAATGACCTTGCCAGGTGGAGTGTGATTTCTAGCTCTTCTCTTTGGCAAATGAAGGGGCTGAATTTAGCACATTTGGAGTGAGGTGGAAGAGAAACATCCCTCCTTCTCCTCACCTCTTCTTCCTTCTCCCCCTGGGCAAGCAGCACCCTCCTTGTTAGAGAACACATCTTCACAGACGCGCTGATTTTCATAAGGCCATGAGGAGGCTCTGGGCTGGGTCTTGTTTCCCTTCCCCCTCGCCGAGCGCTCCAGTAACCACACATAATCCAAGCACTTTTTGCATGACTCAGATACGGTTTTTTAAGAACTAGAATCCAATGGACGTTTCCCTCGCTGGTACCACTGGGACTAGAAGGTCTTTTTTTTCCCACCAACCTTAAAAACATGCTGATATGCAGCATTTTTTTTCCCTTTTCAATATTTTGTTGTTATTAAAGCAGCACCAAGTCCCACAGCACCAAAGGATGGGATCTCTCTTGCTCTTTTCTCCCTTCCTCAACAACTAAGGAAAATAAAAAGGGTAATTATTCATGAAAGAAGACACTGAAGGACATTTGGAGCATTCCTGATGGCTGGGCTGAACCGGGGGTGCTGGCAGGGCAGGATGAGCCCATGGCATAGGTTCCTATCTACAACAGCTAACTACTCCCACCCTGGGGTGCAAATGTGAGAAGGGGGAACAGCCAAGGATTGGTGTCCCATCATCACCACCACCCTGCTGATTGGTCGTGCTGGACACAACCTGCACTTTTCTGAGACCTGAAGCATCCGACTGAGGCTGATGCACATCAGCCAGTGCCTGGTGGAGTGTGGAAAATGCCTTAATGAAAGCAAAGGTAGCAACCTGCAGTCCCTGTGTAACCCAGGGCCTTAGTCCTAAATGCAAACAGAAGTGTCAAGGGGGTGAGCTCCCACACGGAGGTGTCTGAAACCAAGGAGAGGGGTTTCACAAGGGTTAGCACCAGCTTTGGTTACAACATAAGGTGGCACAGACAACCTGAGTGATCTTCCATGCTGGAAACAGCTCTGTGGTGGATGTCTAGGAGCAGCAGTTCAGATGACCCAGCCTTGAGCTTCCCCTAAAACCACAAGCAGCATATGGGAGGCAATGTGTGTTTTCTCATGTGAATCCCAATGAGTTCAAATGAACAGGTTTGGGGCCACAGTTCCCATCTGATGTTGACTGCTTGATGTGATTATTCAACCCTGAATTCCTTCAATTGACAGCCATGCTATTTCCAGTCTCTTAGTCAGCATCCACCATTCCGCTTCCCAGTCTGATGAGACCTGGATTTTCCCACACTCCCCCTTAAATGGAAACACATTGTTCATCTTTATTTTATTTATTTATTTGGTACAGAAAAACAAGATAGTGCTCTAACTTTGAAGTGCTGGCTCTACAATGGTTGGTTCCTCTTCAGAGCAATGGGTTTTCCTAAAAGCCTCTCTCAGCAAGATCCTTATCAAACTTTCCTTAGCAGGGGACAATGAGCATTTCACAGCATGAAGAGGAAAAAACAAAAAGGCTGGTGAGAAGACAAATGCTCTATGTGAAGAGATAGCCAGGATGCAGATGAGCTCCCACAGCCTTGTGAACACATATTATTTTCTGGCCAGCCTACAGTTTCTGAGCATCTCACTCATTGAGTTAGCTCTGGAGTTTATTGAAGGGTGAAAACAGGGACCTAAGTATTATGTGGACACTTCCATCTGAGACCCATAAACCTCACCCTGATGTGTCCAAATACCAAGAGCCTCACTGCCTGCAGTGCCAGGGGTGGCAATTAGGAAGGGATCTGGGGGGACACATGTACCTCTGCAAGCTGCTGGGGGTGACTTCCCATGACAGATCTCACTGGGACCAGTTTGTTTCCGACTGGGCTGTGAAACCAGTGGGTGACCTGCATGGTGACACAGCACATTCCCATATCTTGAGGTGGTAGGGAGAGAAGGAGATCAAGGAGACCTTCTGGATTCCATACCCAGTGATGGTGAAGGAGCACCATCTTCTCCCTCAGCCTGCCTAAAACCTCTCCTGTGTCAGGTGAGTGCCAAAGGATGCTATGAGCTGGGGTCTGCTTCAGACCTGGCCTCTCCTAAAAATGCCACTGGATTTTCATGCTGGGAGATGAGCAAGCACAGTAAAGGGCCATCCCCACCAAGGACCTGCCCAATTTGAACTGCATTCACCAGCTCAGCTCATCTCCATCAGAGCCTGCATGGGGGCAGCAACCAATACTCCAGGTCCAGGTAGGGGCTGAGGTATTGGTTTTGCTGGGGACCATCACTGCTTTGCTCCGGCTGTGTCGGAGCAGCTCGTGCAGGTGGGTTGCAGCTTTGCGTGGAGGAAACGTGTCGACTGGCGTCTGCCATGGCGTTTTTTCCCTTGTAGCCTAATTGTACTTTTAATTATTTGGCGGATGATTTCGAGCCAAGACTGTGCAATCAGTCAACGTTTGTTAGTTAAAATAGAAGTAAACACTAGGCTATATAAACAAAGGAGTGCTCTGGTTTATTGCCCAGGGATAACACTAGTATTGTTGCGTGGATCCTTGTCCAAAGGCTTTGAAGATTGCTCGCTCTATTTATTTGTCTAAAGATGGGTAACTTTTTTCTATTTGCTCAGCCTCTTGTGAGCTTGAGTAGACCAGAGGTAAAGTGCGGTAAAGGTGGGTCTGGCTCTGAGGGAGCCTGGAGAGAAAATAT
The DNA here is from genome assembly GCA_017639245.1 of Myiopsitta monachus. Lineage (NCBI taxonomy): Eukaryota > Metazoa > Chordata > Aves > Psittaciformes > Psittacidae > Myiopsitta > Myiopsitta monachus. The sequence continues at coordinate 56,208,739 of CM029925.1, forward strand.
GTTCTTGGATTCTGATCTCATCCCAAAAATGTTCCACATTTCAATACCCTTAGATAGCTTACACGTTGGAAATGCCAAGGAACCGGAAATTTCCTCTCCAAAGTCAACTCCGCTTTCATTAATAATTATTTTAAGACAGCATTCAGAGAACAAAACAGTACTATATGAAGCAGAAAGAAATCTTTGGGGAACTGGGGGCTGAACAAGACTTCAGCCCACCATCCTGTCTCTCACACTGGATGTTGAGGATTAGCATCCTGAGATGCAGACGAGGTGTTCAGGTGAGGTGATGGCGTGGGACACGATGAACGGGAGGAAGGAGAGCTGCCCTCCAAGTGATATCAGCAACAGCAGAGCTGGGGGAAAGCAAGCAGTGGGATGATCAGCGCTATACACTCGGGGCTGTGGAGCACAGCCTGGGGAAGCACATAGAATCATAGACTGATTTGGGTTGGAAAGGACCTGAAGATCATCCGGTTCCAACCCCCTGCCATGAGCAGGGACACCTCCCACTAAGCCATGTCACCCAAGGCTCTGTCCGACCTGGCCTTGAACAGTGCCGGGGGGAGCATTCACCACTGCTTTGGGCAGCCTGTTTCAGTGCCTCTCCAGCCTCACAGTAAAGAACTTCTTCCTTATATCTAACCTGAACTTCCCCTGTTTTAGCTTGAGCCCATTACCCCTTGTCCTAGCACTACAGTCCCTGATATATGTACTCCTACTTTCTTCAGGTAGTAGAGATGTGTGCTTGACCCCATTTCCCCATGGTAAAACCAAGCTGCAGAACATGAAGATGCACGTTTTATTGACCAATGTGGGACTTCTTTCAGACATGACCCATCCTTGTTTTCCTGCCATAAAGTCACTGTCCATGCCTGTAATCTGCTTCTACAAGTCCTGTAGATTGTTACAAGTAGTATTAGATTTATCACTTCTGCCTGCAACGCCCCAGTCCTGGCAGCACGTTTTGAAAGCACAACAGCAACAAGAAGCATATGTTCTGAGAGTCAAACTAGTGGGATTTTTTGTATTGCCAAGGACAATAATTTTTTCCCCCTTTTTTTTAATTCAAAATAAACATCACGCTGGAATGTGCTGCAGCAAATGGCTTGGGCTCTATTATATTTCATGCAGCTTTCTAAACAATTTTCAACCCTGCTGGCCCGGTGTCAAACAGAAGGCAACCAACAATAGCAAAATCCCATTAAAGCTGAGAAGGTTCCTTCCTGAGGTGAACACGGCCAGAAATAGTAATCTTGGCTCTCTTTTCAATTTGGCATTGGGGACTAATAATGCCTGTTCTCCTAATGGAAATTATCTAATTTCATCCAAATGCAGCTCCAGAGAGAGCTGGGCTGACGCACAAACAGTCAATATAACAACATTCTTCTTGAAGAGCTGAACAATGGGGCTTTGGTGGGACCGTGATTAACAACGTCAAACTAAGAACAAACAGAAGGTGTAAAAATAGGCATCTGAGGAGCTGACACAACGGACTATTTTTCATCTGTAAAGCCAGAGGAGAATAGCTTGTTAAATTGTATGCTTGGAGCACTTCATCAGATGTTATGTGGAAGGACAGAAAGAAAATATCCCATTTCCCATCTGGGTCTGAATGTACTGAGGAACTGCACATGCCTTATTAATATAAATCACGCTAGGAGTATAATTCCCATTAGCATTAAAGAACCATTTTTCAATGAAATACTCCTGCACCAGGAACACCTAACGGGAAATAATGATGTTTGCTTCATTTGAAGAGAATAATAAAATACAGTATGGAGACAGAGAAGGTAGAGAACCGTTTCTTCTCTTCAACTCTATGGGGTTTTCATGTCTGTTATAAGATATCCCCTTCCCAGCCCATCAGGGCCATATCCAGCTGTGCTGTGGAGGCCCCCTGAGGTGGTATGAAATGGGAATGGGGGTGAAGGGCTGCTCCAGAACTTAGAGCTTCGCCACAGTAGGGGGCAAAAGGCTGCTGCCCTGTTTCCTGGAGGGCTGGGCTGGGTGAGGGAAAGGGTCCAGGCTCCCTCCACCTGCCCCTGCTTCCTCTCCAGCACAGCCTCACATCTGGAGCAGGCTGAGATGGCTTCAGGCCACCACCACCCCCTTACCCGCACGGTCCAACCTCACCCTGGAACAAGTCATCGTTGGCTTAAAAATAGCACTCCCCAAAAACAAATCGCAGGCCCGGCCGTTATTTATCACGTCTCAAGAAAAAGCAACACTTCCTACATTGCCCTTTCACGCAGAATCCACAGCTGGACTCACAACGGCTCCACTACATTAAAAAGCAGAAGCATTAGATGTTGGTTAAACCACCACATAGCTCATTAGCTCTGGTGCCTGGTGGGCTCTGCCTGGGGCTCTGGTTTGGTACTTGCCCTGTAAGGAGATGCATGTGCCCAGGGCAAACACTTGCCCTGGGGTTTGTCCATGTACACACTGGCTCCTGAACCTCAGCATCTCCTTGGTTTGACACCAAGGGTTTTATTCTCCTTCCCCAGTTAAGCGCTGCAGCTCCCTTATAGCTTTTAATGAAAGGAAAGTCTAGCCTTGAAATGTTAGAGGAATTTCCAATTCTGGTTAAGCAGGTATGTTTTGGGGCTTTAAATTCTTATGGAATCTCAGGTAGCCGTTTACTCACTGTTATTTTTAGAGTGTGAGCTCTGTGCTTTTATCCCATTCCTGTATGTGCACTCAGGCAATGGGATTTGGTACAAGACACGACACAGTTAACTCCCCTCAGATGGCATCCAGGACTGACCCTGCTCCCCTTCACTCACCCCACAGGTCACCCCCTGCTCAGGGTCCACTAAAATTGTGTCATTTGCTTGTTCTCCTTCCTCCTAGCAACAATAAAACTGGTGAAACGTATGGAAATTGCTAGTAATGAACGAAAAGTGCACCAGAAGTAATACAACACCGTGTTGCCCCTGGCCTCAGCTTTCACACCCGGTTAGTCCCCAACTCTCACAAACACCAGCACCTTTCTCCATGCAAAAGGCCCAGTCCCACAGCCCAGCCAGAGGCTCAGCCCTTTCCCTGCCCTTTTTTGCCCTCCCTTTTGCCCCCGGTCCTTTCAGTGGGATCCCTCTTGGAGGTCCCAAAACAGCCAAGATGTGAGGCAGAGTCTTGGCAAGGAACATTTCTTACCTCCAGGCTTTGGCAGGCATCAGCATCCATAGGAATGAAAGCAGCACGGCCCAATGGCGAGTCTGTGCCACCTGCCTGTAGGCAATGCTGCTGCCTGGGTCTGACAGAGACCTGGGACACATTCAGAATCCGATGGGTGCCCAAACCATCCATAGGGATCTTAGGAAGAAAGTCTGGGAACGCTTTGGAGCACAGAAAAGGCTTGTGGTGGAGGCCATCCCCAGTGGCTCAAGATGTGCTGCACCAAGACTAGATTTGATCCAGGAGGGTTATTATTGCGGATTTTAATGTTAGCTTGCACTAGAGGGTGCTACTTCGTTGGTGTTTGGGAAAGATCACAGTAATGAGATTGTCTTCGATGTCTTTATTCCTTGCAAAGTTAGGCTGGGACTTGGAACGTGTTGAGATTCATATTGCTGTTCAGCATGGCCTCAAAATGAAACATATTCCTTAGCTGGGGAAAAGAGAATGTCTTGGCTTGGAAAGGAGTTTATACATCTGGGGGGCAAGGGTAAACATTTGGGTTAGACACAGTGACAAATGAAAGGAAAAACTGGTCAGCCTTGCCTTTTTTTCTCTCCATTTCATAACTCCAGGATGAATGGATGTCTCAAAGAACTGAGAAATTGGGAAGAAAAATAAGGACAGGACAGCGAAGGCAGACACAGGAGATAACGAACTTTTGGAATTCACTGCTGCAGGACAGATAATCAAAATCTCATGATAAAGTTTTCTAGGAGAAATAAAAACGAAATACATTTTATGACCGCTACAGTGTTTTGGCTAAGATAAAGGTAACCAGATCCCAGGCATCGAGATAGAAAATGATGTGTTAGAGGTATCAGTAGGAAATTACTTCCCCTGTGTGCTGTGCTGCTCTGCTGGCTGTGCCTCCTCTGTTTTTGTTTCCACTTGCTGGAGGCATAGAGGAACAGCTATTGCTATAGGCAGCATCCCAGACCCGCAGCTGGGAAGGGGATACTTTACGCCACTCTGCTCAGCTCCCAGAGCATCTCCCTACCCTACCAGGTCCTCAGGAGGGGACCAGAATCTTCCAGGACCTGGTGGAGCCTGGCACAGGGAAGCTGGGGTCTGCCCACGGAGCTGAGAAGGGACGGCTGAACTTCATTTAGGGCAGATTGGGTTCCAGCAAGGGAAATGGGTCTGGAGGGTGCGATATATATGCTACATAATCCAGTGTGCTTGTTTATGGGATCATAAAACTCCCCTGGCTGGCACTTCCATTTGGCACCCATCAGAAAGCATCTCCCTTGGGCAAAGAAAGGTTAAAATGGGATTTGTTTTTAAGAGCCACAATGGCATTTTGCTGGGGTTTTATACAGGCTAACAGCAATGAAAGAGCTGGTTTTAAAGCTGGTCTGATGTGTACCTACTGGATTTAAGTCCACTTAGATCATGAAAGGAGGGCTGGAAAAAAAACCAATAACTGTTCTCAAATCCAAATGAGTTTTACAGAGTAATTTTCTTCTAGAAACTTGACTTCCTTCCGGGGTTGATTTTGCCTTTTATGTGACTGCATTCTGATTGCTTTATTTCCAGGTTCTCCACATTTTGGACTGCCGTTGGCAAGAAGGAGGAAACTCTTTCTTACTGAAACCTTTATTAAGCAGTTATTAGTGTTTTCTTCTGATACTGAGAGGCTTTTCTGTGCAGTGCCTTTAACGTACTGCTGCTGAAGGGGCAGAGGACCTAAAAGCATCACAGAATCACAGAATAGAATCATAGAATCAGATGGGTTGGAAAAGACCTTTAAGATCATCGAGTCTCCAGGGCTGCCAAGGCTGCCATTCAAGCATGTAACTGAGGGCCTCTTCTACATGGTTTGTGAACACTTCCAGGAATGATGACTCCACCTCTGCCCTGGGAGGCCTGTTCCAATGCTGGAGCACCCTTTCAGCATGGTCTTGTAAAAATAGGTGGGGTTGCTCTGACGGAATCACAGGGGGGGATGACCCACTATGGGAATACCAAAATCAGTTTCCATCTGTACTTGCACCTAAGTACGCAACTTGAACTAAGATACGCTGAGCCTGTCCTCAGCAGTTTGCTTTTGGGTCTCAGCTGAAAAATGTGTAATCATACTCTCAGATATAGGAAATATCTGTGGGTGATCTTTCTGCACTGAGGAGTGGATCACCTTCATATTCATGCAGTGCTGCTTGTTCTCGGCCTCTGTGTCCTGTGCAAGCTCAATCCAGCGTGTGCATGCGAATGCTTCTCTCATCGGCAGTTGCACATTAGAGCAGGGGGTCAGCACTCCTGCATGTCATGTCACCTTTAATCAGCTGCAGGGGGGTTAATTGCAGACCAGCTCTTTGCAGACCTCTCTGTTGGTGTGGCCTCAAAAATCGCAACTAGCCCGTGATAACTCCCTCTGTAAACAGATTACATCTGGACCTCAGTGTAAAGGCAAAGTAACCTATGAAATCGGTGATGCCAATGGAAATGAAAGCAAACTCAGGGTCTTTCCATGCGAGAGGAACCCATGTGAGATGGCAGGAAGCAGCTCCAAGAGGCAGCACTTAAATTAACGGGTGACCTGGTGAGAGGTTAGAGCGCACTAGAAGAGGGTCACAGCAGTCCTGCCAACCCCAATTCCCAAATGTATGTTTCCGCCAGGTCCCTCACCCTGGCTGGCCACATGATAAAGAACTTTGGGGAACTATGGTAGAAAACAACCCCTTTTATTTTACTGGAAGCATTAGTTTTCTGCAGTTTGACTTCCCTGGGGACAGGAAGAGGCAGACAGGGATGTGATGGAGTGAGTGTGGGAAGCTGGCACTTCAAGCAGCTTGCTCAGAGTGCCCAGCTCCAGCACAGCATCAGATGCCTAAAAACGGGCTTCAGGAAAGCCAGCACAGTGGGCAGGACCTGCCTGCTCTAACCCAGAGGAAACCCCCAGGAAGGGACCATCGTGACCTTGCTGCTCCTCGGAACACAGCCTCCCTTCCCAGGGCTGTGGAGAGGAGTTTCTTCTCAGCTGCTTTTTATTATCCAGACCCTTTTTTAGGATTTATGTATCTGCAGCTTTTCATGAAAGTAAAAAAAGGGGGTGTGAGGAAAGGGAAAAAGGAAAGGTCACCCCTCTCTCTGTAAGGGAAAGATGCAGATCTCTAAGCCAGGCACTCAAGAAAGAGGGAAATTAAGAATCAGTGTTTTCAGGTCCCCTCTCTGTCTGAAGGGACTTGAATAGCTACAAAGCATTTGGGAGAGTGCAAAAAATCTCTCCACTTGGAATCCATCAGCTTCTCGTGATCTAATGTATTTCATTGGAACAGTTGAAGGAAAGATATGGAGAGACATGCCAGTGTGAGAAATCATAGAATCATAGAATGGTTTGAGTTGGAAAGGACCTTGAGATCATCTAGTTCCAGCCTCTCCAGCTCAGTGGCTGTTGTATTGGAGCTGGGAGCTTTGGGCTTTGATCTGCTCCAACATATGGACCTGTTCAATGGGACCTCTTTGACTGTAACATTTGGTCGTTTATCAGGACATGCAGACCCCCCCCCCCCCCAGTGAGTTTTCAGACCACCCCAACACAGTACTTTTAGGGGGATTTTGCTTCCCAGTAATTTTAGCATACCCAGCTGACTGCATTCCCATCGGGATACCCGCTTGTGCACCGTGAGAGCTCTCCACAGGTGGTCAGGATCAGGCAATTCCCTCCAAAAACACGCCCTGGCCCAAACTCAAATACTGAGGGACAGGGATTCTAATGCTCGGCAAGTGGCACAGCGTTACCGACACAGGTACTCGGTAGCTCTTCGAACAGAGAGGAAATGCCAAGGGCTGACCAGCTCCAGCCCTCCATTCACACACGATTTGGCTCCCAGCCTGTGCTCGCTCCCTGCTCACATGGAGCTGGAGGGAGAGCCACCTTCCGGGGGTGCCTCGCGGGGGGGGTCAGCAGGTGGCGACAGAGAACGGGCTTTGGGGCTGGGGGGCGCGCGGTGCTCGGCAGGACCGCCCTTGAGGGGCTTCCAGCGGCGTTGAAATCGTTCTTGTTACGGGTACCCCTAAAGAGAGTGGGAGTCGTAAAAAGTTCGTTCTTCTTTTTACATAGTACATCTATACATTACATAGATCTATATGGCCGCAGCAGCTCGACGGGGAGCCCGGAGGGACAGCCCAAAGAGCGGCCTGTGCCGACAGTGGGACTGAGAGCTGCCGTACCTCGGAGTCAGCCCTTGTATCTTCTCCTTGTAAGAACTCGAATAATATATGCGTGTGTATATATACACACATATATATATTCGAGTGTATGTCTATATATACATACACACACCTTTGACGGAGGTGTATATATATATTCACTCCTTTGTCAGAGTGCATATATATATACGCACAGACACATATTCACCTCCTTTGACGGCCTCTGGGGGGACAAAAAGGAAGGGGGGGGAAAGAAGTGGAGAAACAGAGAAAAATAAAAGAAAAAAGGGAGGAAAAGAGGAAAAAAAGGGGGAAAAAAGGTCTTTCGAGACTCCATTACAAAAGGAAAAAAATTAAAAGGAGGCACCGCTCCTGCTGCACAGTTCATTCGCCTCCTTCTCGAGTCCCTCGGAAAGCAAGATTAAAGGGGAAAGTCGCAGCTGTATATTTATGTTTTCATTGCTAGAAGGGAATTGATTTCCTTACATTTATTTTTGTAGTTGCAATACACAAGGGCGGATTTGCGTCACCAAAGCAACTTGCTGGTCGAGATAAAGTTGCACAAATATTGAAAAGGGAAGTGCTCGCGCTCATTATGAAGTTTTTCTCCGGAAGAAATAAGGATTTCTGCTGTATCCTAAAATACTAAAGCCGCTTCTATTTTGGGACAAATCTCGCAGGCACATCCGCTCATTTAGTCCGAGTTAGGACCTCTCAAAAAACAGGAGATGACCTGGACTGCAGCGAGCCCCGGGTTTCCTGCAGCCTTCTCCCTCCTTGCGCGGAGAGGAGGGGCCGCCGCCTCCGCGGCCGCGCAGCCCCGCTCCTCCCTGAAGGAAGGTGCGCGGGCAGGGGGAACTGCGGGGGGACACCTCGGGGAGAGGGGGCCCCCGGCAAAGGGAGTGGACGGGGCGAGGGTAATGCAGGTGCTCCTGGTTTCGCCCGGCGGAGGATGCGCGGGGTGCTGAGGGGGATGCGACCCCGGAAAGGCAGCTGCTCCCGCGGGCAGGGCTCCGCAGCTCCCTTCGCCCCGGGGGGCGTCAAGTGCTTCAGTGCGACGTGCTGAGTGTTTCCTTTCGGGTTATTTCGGTCCCCGCGAGGTGAAAGCGCGGAAGGAGCGCTGCTCTGCGCGCCGACCAGCGGGGTCCCGGGCACCAGCACCCGCCAACAGGCTCTTCGCTCGGCAGCGGGGCCAGCGCAGCAATGAAACGAACTCCTAAAATAAAAGAAAACCACTCTGTTTGGGGGTATTTTTGGTGTCGTTTCCCCTACCATCCCCCGACGGCCTGACGAGCAGCGATCTCGGTGCCGGTGGCAGTTGCAGAGCTGACTCCTCTGCCCCCAGTCCGGCCGCGCTCATGGCAGTGGAAATGATACAGGAACCGGAGTCGCTCGATCCGGTTTGAGAGCGAGAGCCTGGAGCCCGGCTCGTCACCGCGGGGAGGACAAGAATGGGGCGAGGGAAAGGGGGTTTCCGCTGTCGAAGCAGGAAGACCTCAAACTTAATCAACCCTGCGGTTCGCCTTCGTTTTTGGGACACATCTTGACAGGCCGGTCCGTCTTCATTTTCCCGTTTTGTGTCGCTAATATAAAGCGAAGCGAAGCGCAGCGCAGCGCTGCCGGGGAGCCGGCCCAAGGACCGCACCCCCCTTGCTCCCAGGTGTATTCAATATTCACACAGGAGCTACGGTTTCGTACTTAACGGGAAAAGAAAGAGTTTACCTTTCTGCTTCCCCGAAAACCTTCAGAATCTGGGAAGCTCTCTGAGACAATTGTAACGGGTTTTGTAACAAAATCAAAATAAACCTGCAATCGTCTGACCCGGGAGCCTGCTCAAAACGGCAGCGAGTGGTTTACGTGTAAGAAAACTACAGGAAAGTTGTGTTTCAGAGTGAGATGGGACAAATCTGGATGTTAAACGAGAGAGAGAAAAGTGCAGAAGAGGCGTTCATAAATTTCTCCCTCAATTATTGCAGCGGATATAGGTAATAATTGTATTCTAAATGGAAAAATGGGGGTGATTCAGTTATCAGAAGCTTGCAAAATTACAAATGGTTTTCCAGGTGAACTCGATGTGGAAACAGATGCAGCCTCTCGACTGGAGAACACGGAAAATAGCTATAGAACTGCATTATGGACAAAACACTGTTGATTGATTAATTAATTAGTCGCTGCTAATGCAGGATCCAACGTGTCCTGGGCCCGGCATAGCTCGGAGCTCTCACAAACACATGCGTTGCGTGCATCAGCACAGAATCATTTTCTTTCGGACTATCCCAGGCTCTTTTATCCGGGAAGGGAACACATTTCCTCAGGAGTCATTTCCAGGAGGACCGAACTGCTTCAAATCGCCAAGAACTGGCCTGCGCGTTTCTTTCAAACGGTTGGAAATAGCTGCAGCAAGAGTAGAGACATTTTTGGGGGTGGGGATGTTAAAGTCAAGACTGGAATATGGGGGGGGGGGGTACCTTGCGGGCAAATCAGTTCGGGACGGGGCGTGGGTAAGGGACGCCGCGCAGTTCCGCGCAGTTGCGCGGTGTCCCGTAACCACGCCCCGGCTCTTCATGGGCGTGATCTGCGGGCGGTGCTGCCCGGCCCCGCGGGTCGCTGATTGGAGGCGGGGAGAGAGTGAAGGCTGATCTGGAGCCGGGAGTGTCGCTGCCGGGGAAAGTTTTGGGGAGGGGTAAATAATCCCACACACACACCCACCCAACCCCCCCCCCCCCCCCCCAATGCGAGGAAAGAGGGTTTGGTTTGAGTTTGTTTTGTTTGCGCCGCTCCTCGTCCGCTCGCTCTCTCCGTCTCGCCGTGGGTTTTGGGGACTTTCCCCTTTTTCTTGCTGTTTTGGTTTTGGGTGGTGGTGGTTGCCCCTCCGGCAAGTGCTGCTCCACCAGCCGCCTCTCGCCATATCTCCCCATGCGCCCGGGGCAGAGGGCAGCTCCGCGGAGCGCACCCGGGAGCTGAGCAGCAAAACAGAGCGTCCCCTCCCCGGGCAGGATGTACACGGCCGGGCTGGCTCCTTTCTACGCCTCCAACTTCAGCTTGTGGTCAGCGGCTTATTGCTCGGCATCGGGGCCGGCTGCCGGCGGCTGCTTCCCGCTGGACACCGCGGCGGGGAAGAAGCCGTCCTTCTGCATCGCAGACATCCTCCACGCCGGCGGAGAGGCGGCGGGGGGACCCACTGACAGCCTGCCCGGAGCTGCCGGTACCGGGATGCCGGCGGCGCTGGGAGCCGTTCACCACGGCGGTCCCTTTCCACGCCACCACCTCGCCGCTCCGGCCCACTCCCGTCGTGGCCCCCGACGCCCCTGCCGCCGCCTTCCCGCCGCGCCTCTCGCCGCTCTCCGCCGCTTACCACCCACACCACCGGCCCCCGCAGCACCGGTCCCCCGCTGCGGCCGCTGCGGGCGGCGGTGGCGGCCCGGCCCCAGCACGGCTGCCCGGCGGCCACACGCCCGGTTCGGCGCCGGCTCCCGCCAGCAAGGACCTGAAATTCGGCATCGACCGCATCTTGTCGGCGGAGTTTGACCCCAAAGTCAAGGAAGGCAACACTCTGAGAGGTAGAGAAACCGTCTTGTCTGCTTTCCGTGCTCCTTTATTTATGCTCTAATAGTATTATTAGCTAAACTTTTAAAACTTTATGATCTAGCCGAGAAAAGAGTTATTTGGGGGTTAAAAAAGAAGCGTTATAAACCCGAGCCTCTAATACCGCTCCCCAGACAGCCCGGCCCCGCGCAGGCAGCACTTGTGAGGCTGGCACAAATAGCAATAACGGGAACATCGCGATCGGAACGGCTTCGCTTCCCTAAGCGAGCCCGAGGTTTTTGCCTGCGAGGGCACAGCCTGTTTTAACGGCTTTCGCTGCAATATCCCCCTCTTTCTCCCTCCGCGGCGTATAAACACCCTGGTCAAGGGAGCGAATCCATCGGAGGATGCCGGATCGCCGGGGCACGGCCGCCTTTCCTAGGAGAGCCCAGGGGCACACAGGCGGCTGCCCGGTCTCCCCCAGCCCCTCCGCCCGGGGCTGCCGGGTTGTGTCAGTTTCGACCGCGGTATAACAGAGCTCTCCTTGTTCCTGTGCCCGCAGATCTGACCTCCTTATTAACTACCAGCCGCCAAACTGGGGTTCATCTCCCCACCTTGCAGCCTTCCGCCGGCCAGTTCTTCGCGTCTCTAGATCCCATTAACGAGGCCTCTGCTATTCTGGGTCCCTTAAACACAAACCCAAGGAGCTCAGTTCAGCACCAGTTTCAAGACACTTTTCCAGGTACATTTCGTCCCTCGTTCACACTCCCTCCCGCGGCACAGGGCCCTCCTTCCCGGAGCAGCCCCGGCCCCGGAGGGATGGGGTGTTTAATAACGAGGCTCAGATTTTGGGTGAAAGCCGGGCTGCGTTGGGGGGGATGAAGAGCCGATTAGGGCCTGACACAAAGCACCGTCCCATTTAGAACAAAAATAATAACCTGGCCTGAGAGAGAAGGGGTAGGGAGGGGGGAGAGGAAAACATTCCAGTCCCAAACCGCTCCACACTTGCCCTAGGAAGCGCACGCTACACGGACCCGGACCCGCAGATGCGCCGGCCCGGGCCTTCCCTGCACCGCAGGCCAGCTGTTATTTTGATCGATTTAAGGCCCCCTTTCAGGCACCGACATTAATAACGCTGTCTCCTTCTCCCTCTCCCTCTCTCTCCTCCCGCTTTTCTCCCCCTCCCAATCAGGTCCGTACGCAGTTTTAACCAAGGACACGCTGCCCCAGACATACAAGAGGAAACGCTCCTGGTCCAGGGCTGTTTTTTCCAACCTGCAGAGGAAAGGCTTAGAAAAACGGTTCGAAATCCAGAAATACGTCACCAAACCGGACAGAAAGCAACTGGCGGCGATGCTGGGGCTGACGGATGCTCAAGTAAGAACGGCACCGGGTTTATTTCAAAACTTTACTTCTAGTTTACAGGGATACCGGGGGACGCGAGGGGTGGTGGCCGTGTGTGTTTGCAAAGCGTTTTCTCCTTTCTTAATCCTTAGCGGGGTGGATGAGGAGCGGGGCTTCGCCCCGAGCATCTGCTGCTCTCAGGGTCCGCGGCGTTTCGCGGCCCTGTGCGGAGTTTTCGCCTTCGCTTTGGGCCACGGCCGAGGCAGCTGATCATCAGTGTCCGCTTTACTGAAGTGCAACTCACTGTAGGAGGCAGTTTAGGTCAAAGGAAGTAGAAGCGAACACACTATTTTTAATGTGTGTCATTCCCCCCCCTCCCCCCCCCCCCGTTTTATTCCTTTTTTCTTTTTCGTTCTAAATCTCTCCCTGCGTTGTGAAATCCTTAGTTCTGGGGAAGTGAAAAGTCTTCTTCAAACGGAATCATTAAACGTCACTCTGTAATGATTCCACTTTTGACGGCCCGCAGCGCACAGAATTGTATAACGCTGTGGTTTCTTGAGCAAGAGTTGGTTTCCTGGAAGAAGTAGAAGGAGAGAGAAAAGAAAAGACAAAAACAAACAAACGAAAAGAACCCCAACCCAAAACACCAACTCGGAGGGGGGAGTAGGTGTAGGTTATATTTAAACTAAAGCCACCTCTGCCGCTCACGGGTGCGGGCAGAGGGAGCTGAGGCCGGCGCCTCCTTTTTTCCCCTCGCTGCCCGTCCCCCATGGAAGGCTTTGGGGCCGGGAGGTGCGCGGAGCGCGGTGCTGGCCGTGCCACCCGACTGAGGGCGGTGCGGCCGCAGGTGAAGGTGTGGTTCCAGAACCGGCGGATGAAGTGGCGACATTCCAAGGAAGCACAAGCCCAGAAGGACAAGGACCCGCCGCCGGAGCCAGAGGCCCAGCAAGCCGCCGCCCCGCCTGCCGCCGCCGGGGACCCCGAGCACAGCTCCAGCCGCTCCGAGGGCGACAGCGACAGCAGCGACGCCGACTCTCTCGACATGGCCCCCAGCGACACGGAACGGACTGAGGGCGCCGAGCGGAGCCTGCCCACCGCCGGGCTCGGCAAGTCCTCCAGCAGCACCGGCCTCCCTTCCCCGCCGCAGCCAGCCGCTGCTGCCGCCAGCCCCGAGCCGCGGAGCGGCTTATAGACGAGGCGGCCTCCGAGCTCGGACCTGCGCGATAATTTATCTCCCTTCCTCCCCCCCCGGGAGCGCGGTAAGGCCGGCCCGGCACCGGCGATAGCACCGGCCCACTCCCGCCTGGGGCGAGGGGCCGAGGATGCGGGAACCGCAGCCCCGGGAGGGCGGTGCGGGGGGCGGCCTCTCTCCCTCCGCGCTGCTCACAGGAGAGCGGGATTTCTCTATTGCCTCCTTATAATTTTTATTCTACGTCTCCTGCCCCTTGTTCTCTCCAGGGAAATCCGAGTGAGGGACTCTGAGAACGTGCTCTGAAATCTCTCTCTTTTTCACCTCTCTCCCCACGACCCCCCCCGAACCAATTTACAATGTGAAGTATTTTGCCAACGTCCTCATCGGTTGCAACGTGTTGCTTCGAATAATCCGGCCAAGAAATACTGCACTGACAAAATATAGAAATATATATATATATCCTGTAAATAAAATGTTTGCTATGGTTTGTAACCATGCCAGTTTGTTGACCAGGATGCAGAGAGGAATGCTGAGGCAGCCCTGGCTCCCTCGCCCCTCTCCAAAGGCAGCCACCGTCTCTCCCACCAGGAACACAACGCACCCCCCACCCAGAGGCAGCCGGCTTGGTTTTTTTTTATCCCTTTTCTCCCTTCCTTTTCGAATGGAGGCGATGACAAGGACCGGATTTGATGGCACGAAATTGTGCCCCCGGTGAGAAAGTTGCCAGTAACGTTTTGAGATCCGCATGTGTGTACACGGATCTTATGAGGCGGCTTTTGGGGTTTGAGGCGGGAAGGGGTCGCGCCGTCTGACCGACTGGGAGCTGCTGAGACCCGGCGGGGCTGGTTTTGTGGTGCGGGGTTTGTATGTGTGTTTGCTTTGCCCTGGTCTCGTTCCGATTTGCCGCACGCCTCTCCGCTAGCCCCCGCGGCGGTGCGGAGAGGAAGTGCTCTGTGATGTCACATAGGCGAGCTATGACGTCACGCAGGAGCAGAATGCCTTGTCGGCATGGTTCTCCTCCTCTCTCGACGGGGCTCCCGGAGGGTCCAGGCCGGACTCCACTCGGGTTCATCGTCGATGAAGCGGTGTTCGGTGCTCGGCTCCTCCCGGGTCACCGGAGGGGGGGGGGGAGGGGGCGCTTCTCCTTCATCCTGCTTCTCCCTCCTCCCTTCCCAGGCAGCGTCGGTAAAAGCGAAAGCCTCAGCGGTGAGGAGCCCCGTCCTTTCCCACCGTTTTGTGCCTCAGGGGGTTTTACGAGGCCCTAACGGGAGCAGTTCTGCTTCCACACAACCCCGAGTGGCTGCAGAGGCCTTATCCTGCCCGGGGAGACTTGAGGCGAGGGCAGGCGAAAAGAAGCCGCTCCCCCCCCCCCCCCAATGGGCCGATGGGCACTGAGGCTGTGACACCGCTGGAAAGAAAGAGGGGATGGAGAAATAAGGCGCAGGACCGATGAGTTCTTCGGGGCCTGGGAGGTTTGCCGGGGAGGACACTCTCCTCGGGGACGCCCCTGCTAGCAGGGAACTCCAGTAGGAGCAAAGCACCTGCTGAAGGCGCAGGAAATACAGTATGCCCCTGCCACAAGCACCAGGGAGAAGGAGCTGGGGCGAGCGGCAAGCCGAGAGGCCGCTTTGCTGGGCGAAAAGGGGATGGTAAAAGTTTACATAAGGTGTAACCGAGCGGGTAGAGCCATGACGGACAGGTTGATGTCAAGGAGGGACGCACACAAAGCTCTGTTGCGCACCCGACGCTCCAGCGCCCGCGCAGGGCAGCGCCCCAGCGGCGCCGACGCCGTCCGAGACCCGCTGGGGCAAGGAAGGGGGGAGACGTATTGAGACAGGGCTTGCGAATTGGTTCTGCCTTTAAAACGCTTTCAGGGAGGAAACGGGAGGTATCACGGCTTTTCGGGGTGCGGAGTGGGCCACACCGTTGGCTCCCAGGCCAGAAAGCGTTTGTTCTTCGGGCCGCTGCTGTGCCCGTCAGCGCGCGGTATCATAGCCGTGGGGTTGGTTGTAACTTCCCCCGAGAATAAAGGAACCCATGGGACAGATGACTGGCGAAACTACGGCTGGTCCTTCTCCGACAAACCACGGTGATGTGGTTCACGGACACGCAGGAATTCGTTTGCCTGTTGGTTTTGCTTCCTAAAGACTAACCCGTGAGGGAGAGAGGGCTTTGAGGTGGCTCTTGACAGATGAGAAAGGAAAAGCGCGTCGGGAAAGAGTTTCTTTTCCCCTGGGTTAGAGGAATCGGCTCCTTTACCAAGCACAGGGCTCTCCCTTCACCTCCGTGAATAACGGGAGAGCAATGCCCTCCTGGAGCCCCGGTAGGAGGTGGGGGGAGAGCAGGAGCAGCGCCTTTATGGCACCTTTTGAAGGTAACTCTGCAAAAGGGGGTAAAAAATAGCACTGTTAGGACCCAGCAGGCTACGGAGGAAGATGCTCAGATCCGAATGAAAGAGTTCGGATGAAATTCCTTCGCCCTGCAGCCCATTTTGCTTCCCTGCCTCTCCACCTCCAGGCTTTGCTGCTCCGCGCACCTGGGGCTGCTGCTGGGAGGTGGGGTTTTACCCTCTCCTTCAGTGACAGGGAAAAGAGAATCTCTCCCTCCATTGCTGCCGTTGTGCACTTCCTCGGGCAGGTAGAGCAAACCCGTGAAAACGAGTTTGGGGAAAGATGCGCGGATGGAGGGATTTGTGCCCGTCTCGACAGGGGTTTTGCCCTGTCCTGCGAGGCTGCGGTTGCTACTCAGTTTCTGCGGAAAAAGGAGTTGTAACAGCGTCGGGACTGAAAGCAGCTCTATCGCCGTTCATCGGCGAAATCGACCTGCCAGTAGCGCAACGCACCCCACCCTCCCCGGACAGGTCCAAAACCGCCTAGGGTGTCCTTTTTTGCTTGCTTTACTACCGCCTGGTAACGGGAAAGGCTTTTGACGCCGGTGATTTCTGAAGGAGCCCACGGTTCCCCCACCGATTGAGTTCCTCGACGGTGTTTCAAGGAGGGGGTTGCAGCTTTTCGGGTACTTTCTTTACCCCCTTCCCCCAAACCCGTTGTGTCTCTTTCCAGACCCGTGGCAGCCGATCCTCAGATCCCTTGGGTTGGACATCCCTCGCCGACGCGAGTCTGTGCGAGCGCAGCGCCCCCTGCCCGGGGTCTCCTCGGAGGGGCTTCCCCGGCGTTGCCCTCGGCGTTTGCTGCTCGCGCCGGGCCAAGGCCAGGCTCTCCGGCACAAAGCCGCTTTGCTTTCCCTTCCTGACTGCCGGGCACAGATTTTTCGAGCTTATTAGAAATGCGTTGTACTGGAGACCAAGAAACAGGAGCGATACGCAAAGAACCGAGACTTCATTGCCTCCTTCCTGCGTGGCATGTGTGGGAAAAGGGGCTAATAGCGAAGCGGGAGGCCGCCCCGACGTCCCAGACCCGTCTGGAACATTCACACCCGGTGGGATGCGCAACTGGGCTAGTCGGAGCCATCTCCTGCCGAGCTCCGTCCAGGAGAGCAGTTCCCTAATAATCCTCCTTTCCCGGACTCTGCGTTAAGGTGTCCAACGAGATCCTTTTCCCCTAGCCTGATTTTTTCATAGAAACCTCCCATCTCCAAAGAAACTGGAGTCAATCTCGGAAATCACCGCCACGTTGGAAGAAAAAAAAGCCAACCCAACAAAAAACAATAATAAACCAAATCAGACGCGATATTTTGAGCTATTTACGGTGCAATAAGGGCCGGGCAAGGAGCTTGCTGTGGGGCTTTGGGAAGGGGCAGTTAAAAGGGTCCCCCGCGACCCCCTGGGTCGATGCTGCCCCCCCTCCGCAGAGCCCCCGTCGTCAGCGAAACCCGAATTCCCTCCCTCGTTAGGTGAGCTCGGCCCCGCTCCTTAGGAAAATATTTTTGCTTTATTTTAATGTAGGGCTTAAGCTGATGTCTTAAAAAATAATTGTTTTCAGACCCCGCTCCGCTCGGCATCGCCGGTTCGCACTCGCAGGCACACACAGCTCTCCCTGCAGTTCATGCCTCTGGACTGCCTGGCGTCGGCAAGACAAACTGCAATCTCCGAAATGTCAACTTTTGCCACAATCTCGACTAAAAAAACCACCCCCTCCTTATTGCTGTTGAGCGCCCATCAGAAATAATGGCTGTTTACACAAAACCTTTATTCACTTTCTAAAATAAACACCAGTGAATTCAAATAAAGCAAACCCTCAGCTATAATTCAAGCACAACGTTTGCTGTGTGTATTCTCTGCTGCGGACCTGGAGAGACTCCTCGGAGAGAAATATGAAGTCTCCTTTAATAGTCCACCTCCATTAGCGAAATATTCTAGCTCACCTCGACCGGTCTTATCCTACCCCACTGTTCCTTTCCCCTCTTTATTTGATTTTTTCCTGTATCTGAAGCGGAAATGCTTCCTCCCTTTTCCTCTGTCTGCTTTTACAAAGGTGAGGTCTGGATGGTTTTCTTTACAAATCGCTCCCCCCTGTCTCCTTCCACAGCTCCGGGCGGAGGAGGGGGCTGCCCGGCTTCGCGGAACCGGCCTGGCCGAGGATGCTAGAAGCTCGGGGGGCACTAAGGGTGCTCAAACGAAGGGGTAAGGAGGTGCGATGAGCCCCGCAAGGTGATGCCAAGACCTCGTTTAATCGATGAAGCCGGCTAGAGACTGAATTCACCAAACCTGTGAGCTTTGGCAGGTAGCGGGATGCGGCAGGTACCCGCGGGGGAAGCCTTTCTCGGGGCGAAGGGAGCGTTGCCTCCCCTCTCACTTCATCCCCCCCGGCTTCCTTCATCCCCCTGTTCCCCTTATCCTTCTGCTCCCAGGCCGGGACTCGCGGCCCCAGCCCTAATGAGATCCATTAAGCGTATTATTGATGTTGAGGTTCGCTGTGAGGTCCTGGCTGGAGGGAAGCGGAGCTCTGCTGCAGATACAGGCGCTCTGATCTGCACCACCTGGCTGAAACCAGAGAGCCGCCACTTCATTAATGGGTTTAGCCTTTGCTAATTGGTGTCTTTAGGAGCCTTGCCAAATTCTACTCCGGGATCTTTGGAGGCAGCTTTTGTTTTTCCTTCTGGCGGCGACATTCGTTGACGGCAATTAGACCCGATACCACTCCCGCTCCGGCGGGCAGCCAAGCGGCCCGACAGCCCCCGAAGGGGCCGGTTACTGCCTCCACCATCATCATCCTCGTAAGTGCCGCAGGTCAACTTCGAGGTGGGAGACCCAACCAACACTCCCCTCACCTCAGTGGCGGCTGCAGCAGGTGACACGGGTGGAGAGGCGGCAAAAAGCTTCCTGTGCCCCCCCCACCCCGCAAAAAAACAAGTACGAGAGCCGGGGCTGCTCTGCCCATTGGGGCAGCGGGTAAAGCCGCCGCATCCATGCCGGCTGATCCTGGGGCCTGTGCAGGGAGCCGAGCCGATCAGGCTCAGTGCCCGGGGCCGTGCCAGCCCCGCGGCCGCAGCATCCCGGAGCCGCCGCGGCTCTCCCCTACCCGAAGAACCGGCGCCGCGGCCGAGCTCCTTTCGCCACCCGCCCTTGGGGTCAGTTTCGTCTTCGGCCCCTCGGCCCTGACCGGGTTTTCAGAGACTCGAACGGCCGTAGTTAATGAAATCCGCTCACCGCAAATCACAGACCTCTGCCGTACGCTATAATCAAATTTCTGCTTGCCTTAAAAAACCCAGGCTGCTCTCCTCCACCCCCGTTCTCCGGGCAAACCCCAAATCAAAGGTTTCCAGCCATCGCAGCCCTCGGGCTATGCTCGGTCCCAGGCCCATCATCTCTCCCGACCTTCATCGCCTCTTCTCCCCCTTCCCACCGCGATGACCAGCGCCTTTCCTCTATCTCGAACCTGTCTGGGACTCCCCCGGCCTCCTGCATGCTGGGATGAGGTGCTGTAGGGGATGGGGGTGCTGGAAGAAATAGGGGTACTGTGGGGGATGGAGGTGCTGGAGAGGACAGAGAGACTGGAGGGTTTCCTGCACCCAGCAGCCGAAAAGAGGGGTTGGGGGTGGGGAGAGACTCCACAAATCACGCCAGCCCCATTTCCAGGGTAATGTGTCACCGGCCATGTAAGTCGACTATTCAGAGGTCACAGACTGCTGATAAATCACGCCGAGCTGGGATTTTATCCTCCTAAAGGCACCACTGTCACCGGGCTCTGCTCCCCGGCTCCGCGGGCCATGACCGGTACCGGCCCCGGGCAAGGCGGCAGCGCAGATGCCAAATTAAGAGGCACTTTCTCTCTCCCACCTCCCTTTTTCCGTTCTCCGACTCGAGCAGCAGCCCAAAGCCGTTGTCCCTGCAAAAAACGCCGCCTGGCACGGCGCCGCCGCCTCGCAGCGACAGAGCGCTGCGCGGTGCCCGGGCAGGGTAGCGGCGGCGGGGTTATCAGGAGGGATAACAGGGGCTCTCCGCTTCTTCTCCCTTTCCTCCTTGACTCGGGCACTCTCTCCCTTCACCCTCCCGCTAGCGGGCTGCCTGCAGGAGGGAGTGACCGCCTGGCCCTGCCCGGTTTAAGCCGGGCTATGGCGGGCACTGACCCGTGAGGGACCGGAAAGACCCCCAGCTCTGCCTGAACCCCCCAAGCCTTCAGCCTGTGCCCGATCCCAACCCCGGAAAGGGGAAGAAAGAGGATGAGATGCGGCATAGAACCGGCCCGTCACCCCGAAAACAATTCCCGGTAAAATTCGCTTCCCTATACTGTGTTTCTAAAGGCAAATCCTGGTGTAGACTGTCTGTCCCGAATGACCCGAGGCCGGGAGAGCCCCTCTCAGTCCTCAACCACTCGTGTCTGTGACCTCAGCCGTGGCCCTTTAGTAGTCAGTGGGCGAGGATAGGATGGTCCCTGCCTTCCCCCCTAGCAAGCGCTCGGGGACGTGTCCGGGGATTGGGAAAGTACCGTGCCGATGGGCTCCCCCCAGGGTACCCCAGTCCTCGCTGCCCCTCGCTCCTGTCGCCGGCGCCGGGTGGGCACCGGCCGGATCGGGCCACTCTCTCCGCCTGCAGTAGACGTGCTTATTTGCGCGCCTACCTTTCCCCATAAATCCCACCATCTATAACCGTTATCTACATGGAAACTTTTGCCCCCCTGCAGCCCCCAGGACTTCCCCCTCCCCTCTAGTTAGCGGTGATGATTTTAAAAGCATGCGATGATCTAAGCCCTAATACTAATATTATGCATCATTTGGACAGGATAACCATGCCACCTTGTCAAACGCCGCCTCTTTACACAACCCATTTGCTGCATCGCGGAGTCATAACGGCGGTGATGGATGGGCCGGGGCCCCCCCGTTTCCCTCCGGCGCGGGGAGGAATGCGGGCGGACAGAGCCCCCGCGCCAGCGGCCGGTCCGCACCCCGCCGGCGGCAATTTATAGTCTGTATATATTTGCTGGCTCCAGATATCGGCAGCGTAATGGATGGCTTCTATATTTTATGAATCCGAGGCTCGGATCGCGGGACTCGGGAGTCCGTTCTCCTTGTATGGTGCACTCCTGTCTCGCCCTTAATCCGCCCGGCAGGCAATAAACTTCCCCGCTAAACGTGCCGGCAGATAACAGCCAACTCTTATTGATTACAAGAAAATGCTCGAAGCTAAATAAAGGGCTTTTATGAGGATCCCTGCGAAGAGCCTTTTCCCCGCAAGCATTAAGCGCAATACGGACATTTTACTGTGTGTGAACTGTGAACTCGTTGAGCTCTAAGCGGGTGGAAGGCGGGTGAAAAGCGAAACGCACCGGCGGTGTAGTGCCAGGTGGAGCCGGGCTCGGAGGTGCCGCCAGGCTACAAACTGCGAGAGTTCCCTATCCGTCCCTCTCCCTCCACCCTTGGTAAAGGCACCGATCCGGGAAGCGCTCCCAAACCTGAACCCAGGGAGCGCTGAGGAGCGGCAGCAGCAGCGGAGATGCCGGGAAGGGGAGAGGGCGGATGAGGCGGGACCCCACTCGCGTTTTAGGGTGGATGATCAGGGGAGGTTCACCCTCCTTCCCCCTGTTTCGATGGGCCTGGGGAGAGGCTGGTTTTGGGGGTATATTTATTATTCCGACCATCGTCTTTACAGCCTCAGAGGTGTGAGGGATGTTAGAGTTTCCACCTGGAAGAGGGATGAATTTTTGCCCAAGATGTTCCGTGGCTTCATTGCTGGTGTTATTTCTCTCCTTAGGCGGCCGGTGTGAAGGTCACAAAAACATTATTCTCTCCTGCAACCTCACTGCCAGCCTTCGAGAGCAAGGGGCATATGATGTCTAGTTGGTTTTAATTCCTGTTGTTCTTTTTGCCACGCTTTGGAAAGGTAACTGTAAAATCACTCGGGGTCTGCGAGTTGTGCCGCATTTTACCGGAAAGGCATAAAACTGTCGTATTCCCTGACGTTTCTTGATTTACTTAGGAGCATAAAGGAAATGCTTGAATAGTTCCCTCTGCAGTTCTCTTTCAGCGAGGGGAAGCCAAGGGAAGATGCTAATATTGTCATCTTATTTTACAATTTATACCGGCTGCCCGAGCAGTGTATGTATACAAACGAAGGCTCAGTGGGGTTCGGTTTCTTAAATGCAGCCCATATATTTCAGAGATCATACTAGCCTTGATAGCTGGCCCGGCGAATTATTTAGCCTGCCCTTTATTGCTGTTAAAACGTTGGCTTCCATTTAAATAAACAAAGGGATCCAGAGCCATTTATCAATTCCGCAGAGGTCCAGTTAACAGGATGTCCCGGCAGCGCTGGTGTGTGCTTACACCCCCAGCAGACCCTCTCTTCCCACCGTACAGGATTCCCCCCCTGCTAATAACCTGCACATGGGCCCTTGGCTTCCCCATGCAAACTCCAGCCTGCCATGTGCTTACACTTAACTTTATCTCTAATGCATGTGGATATCTGTGCATACACATGGAATATTATGCTGGGAAACACATGGCTGGCCTTTTCCTTGCCTTTCCTTTTTTTTTTAATTAAGGTTTTTTTTGTTTGTGTTTTTTTTTTTTTCTCGGTTTTTTTTGTTGTTATTGCTGTTGAAGCAGCAGTTTTCTGAGGCATACTTAGCCTATTAGCTGAATTAGCCATTGAGAACCTGAACACAAACAGAAAGGATGTGAACATTGCTACTGGCAGAACTGGAACACATTTGGAGGGTTGTTTTATACGGTTCAGGTAATGAATTAATTGTTGGTGTATTCCTCAATCAGGAAAAAGCCATTAGGTTTGTTCAGCTCTAGTCTGTGGGAAAATAATTTCTTTGATTGAGTTCCCCCTAAAGACCCCCGTAAGTTTTCTCTCCTCTGTCATGAGCAGTCTGCTCTTTCCTGTCTTCCGGACGGAGGGAAGAATAGGACCTCCGGAGAAAAGCAGCTTTCCAGCATCTTGAATTTCACTTTACATCTGTCTTCCTACCTGCTGATTTAATTTCTCTTTGCATTCGGGACCTTTCTAAATCCATCAAGAGAAAACTATGGGATAATGAGTGGTGTATCATCTTTTATCAGCTTTTTCTTCCTTGCTGGTGGCCAGTATTGCAGCTCTGAAGGAAACAGACATTTAGAGGGGAAGGGGGTGAGGCAGGCTGAGAGCTGGGAAAGCATGGCATGGAAAGAAATTCGATCTGAGGAATGAGAGGAATGGATAAAAAAAGGCAAGGCTGATGACTTTTTCATTGCATAGATTTCCTACAGGAGCAGTGCTTACCAATCCCTCGTCTGCTTGTTTATTTAGTGTGTTTCTGAAATGCATGAGCTCCTAAGCTGGCCCGTGTTGCTTGGAGCACTCCATACCGCCATGGATGAGGCCCAGACCTGGCCCACAGCCTTGCTGTTAGAAAGAAGCCCTCCAGTCCTTCCACATGCTAGGTCACTATGCATCATTTAGTGACTTGCTCTTCACCCCCTCTGGAGTTGCAATGAACCCCAGAGACCATCAGGCTGCTGTGAGGCTGGGAATTTGTTCTTGAAGGGCCGTCTGCCTTGAAGGTGAGTAATGAGACTCCCTCCATCCCTCTTCCTGTTCCAATTTGCAGGGTGCAGTTTTAGGGCTCTCCCTGGCTGATGTTGATGCAGATGTAGGTCAGAGGGCCCACTGTGGCAGAGGAACTGGGAGTGCATGGATGGTAACCTGGCAATGGTGGACATCCATCCCCACAAACAGCAGGGTGTGATCTCCCTGTGTCAGGAGCAGATGTGTTGCTGAATCCTTGACCCCTGCCCAGCTCTCCTTCACTAAGTGACCCATGGTATGTTCCAAACTCAACCTTCAATGTCCCTCCCAGGCCAAATTTCAGTAGGGCTCCAGCTCTTAGTCTGTCATTTTAGTCTAAGACTGGTGATGTGTTACAACATGATGTGGTGTGTGGGAATT
Organism: Myiopsitta monachus; assembly: GCA_017639245.1. NCBI lineage: Eukaryota > Metazoa > Chordata > Aves > Psittaciformes > Psittacidae > Myiopsitta > Myiopsitta monachus. The sequence goes on from CM029925.1 coordinate 56,232,462, forward strand.
GGCCTGTGCAGCAATGCAACCTCATGAAATTCCCGTTGTTAAAACTAAGCACATCAAGACTTGTCCTGAGAAACATAGAGCACTCTTTCCATCCATCCTTCACTTTTGGTAAAGGTTGAGGCAAATCCACCATATAGATGTGTGCTTTTGCGTGGACTTCTCTGCCTGCGTGATGAGACTCACTGAAGTCAACAACGCAGGAACCTGAAGGGATGAAAACCCACATCCAGGATCTGTCCTGCTCAAGGTGGTAACTGAATGTAGGCTGGGGGGAGTTTTAATATTGGGCCTAAGTTTTACTGGGCATGAGCAAGGCTTACTTAGGCTTCACTTTGTCCCAGATTATTTGCCAGTTCTACTATAACCATGAATGAGGCAGAAGAAGAAATAGGGCAAAAAGGAAAAGCGATAGCACTAAGCCTGCTGGGGGAAAACAGATTGTGTTTGCTTAATCAATTTTTGACCTTTTCATTTTTTTTCCACGATGAAGTATTTTAAAGGCAATTCACACAAAGCACAGCGGGTAAGATTCCTTGACTGACATTGTTTAAAAGGCTGGTGTGGAATAGTAATCAGAAAAGTGAGTCAAATAAGAGCCCAGGTTCCTCCCTGTAGGAAAGAAATGCCAAGTGGGTATTTTTTACCCATAGTTGTCTTTTTTATTTTAAAGCAGTTTCCTAAAATATTCCTGTGACACCAATATTGGGCCTCGCACACATCCTCTTGAGCAACTATTTAATCTGCTGTTGCACTGAACGTTGAATTATTTTCAGCTTTGGCTTTCCTAATCCTGTATCTAGTGCAGTGAAAGTTTTTGCCTTGGTACTAACTAGTTGTGTGCAAGAACTGTTTCATCATGGTTTGGGGCCCAAAGCTGCCAAGTGTGAATTGGAGACCACTTCTGACAGATGCTGAACTGTTCCCCTCCAAATCAGCCTTGCTAAAAGGCAGGATACAACTTCTGTGAATGAATATTTCTGGGAATAGTTTTTCTTTCTCTTTCAGATTTATTTTATCCCTTGAAATGTGAGATCAATCCAAAGTGCCTAAGAGGATATTGGAGAAGGTTCATCTCTGGTGGTGACTCTTGATAAGACACTGTTAGCTGAGAGAGGGAGTGATGATGATTTGATACATACTTTTGATTATGAATCTTAGGACTGATTTACTTTTCTTTTAATACCTGGAAACATGACATGAAAATGCATAGGTATCCTATGCTTGACTGAAATAAAACATTCCCATCCACAGCGGAGTGCCTCCTGGGAGACAATTCCTTGTGTAACTCCCTTTTGCTGACTGACAGATTCAGTTTGTTCTCACTCAGGCATGTGAAATGACTCCAGCTTTCAGCTGCTATATTTATTCTTCTGTTTCCAGTGCAGATCCATTTGCTTGGTATCATTTTTACAAAACTTTGACTTTTGAATTGCACTGTCAACGTTAATGTGCAAGGATTGAGCTTGCTCTGCTGGTGAAGATGCCCTACTGCAGGACCACAACAAAGCCTTGCACAGCACATTGAAAAGCCACCTGTTGAAATAGTAGAGATCATGCCATTTTTAACATGTGCACAGTAAAAAACTGAAAAGATGGGCTGTCTGAGATTTCCAAAGCCAGGGGTTGTTGAAATCTTGATGGAAGAACGCACTCTTTCACTTCTATGCTTCTGAAATACAAAATATCCATTAAAAGTGACAGACTTGAAGCCAAGGGAAACAGTTTCATAAGTTAAACTTGAACACTTTTATTTGCAAATGCTGATCTTGCGATGACAGATTCATTTTTCCAGCTCTGGCAAATTTGTTTCTACTGCAGCCTGCTGGAAATTAGCCTGCAAGTGTTTATGCTACCATCCTACTGTGAAGGGCTCCATGTAGCACACACTATTCAGATGAAGGGAGGACCTCATGGCTACCAGCAAGGTGGGTCTACATTAAGTATCACAGAATCATAGAATAGTTTGGGTTGGGAGGAACCTTAAAGCTCATCCAGTTCCAACCCCCTACCATAGGCAGGGACTCGTTCCACTAGACCAGGTTGCTCCAAGCCCTGTCCAACCTGGCCTTGAACACTGCCAGGGATGGGGCATTCATAACTTCTCAACAAGCAGTTTGGGGTTTTGCCTTTTGCAATTGAAAGCTCTGGTAGTCTTACATCACACTCTGCATATAACTGTATTTTAGCTCACTTTTAAATAAAAATATCCAGACAGTTCTTTCAACAGTTGTTTCACAACTGTTAAATACATAAATAGACATCATGTACTAAAATATTGTGTTGATATGAGCCACATAAACAGAAGAGAGCAGAAATACAGTGGTCTTTTTAACTTGATCTAATTCGGTGTCTAGACAAGCTTTACTCAGCACCAGCCTGCTTCAATGCTGTCTACTGGCACTTGGAGAGAATACAGTTCTGGTAGGCACAGCATAGTCTTGTTTCCCAGTACTATTAATTTTCTTAGTGGGCCGATGCCTCTAAGAAAAAAGACAAAACCACTTCCAAGACTGCCACTGGAGTCTTGGAATGTCTTCCCTGTGCATCTGTGGGTGCTCGGTAACAGCAAGAGTTGCTGGGCCGAGAGAGATGTTTGCAGCTCTTTAACACTATTAATATCACAGTTCTCCTTATGGCTGATGGGATACTTTGAAGGAAAAGGGAAAAAGTAAAAGATGAGAAAGAGATGGAGGAAGTGCATAACGCTTCCCTTTTTATCTGCATTTTTGTGTGCAAAAGAATAGGACTTCTGCCAAGACCTCTATTTATCTGTTGCTATGAAAATCACTTTGTGTCCTAGTTTCAACAGCATTAATATATTTTTCTTCAGTAAGTGATTATGTTTTATGACCAGTTTAGACTTATATGGAGGTACAGTAATATGCTATAAAACTCTACACCATAAGCTGTGTACAGGACACATCAACTAGTCTAGAGTGATTACATTATTAAGAGAAGGGCCAATCCTTCTTATGATTTCATGTTATAGCAGATGAGTTCACTGCTCCTGAGGAAGACGTTAAATCACATTTGTGTAGAAGGTAGAGGGACCCGCTATACGACTACTGTTTCAAGAAAATATGATGCAGACCTAGATCCAAGTATGGAAAGTAGCTGGTGGGCCCCTCAGGCTTTCTGGCAACCCACATGCTACAGAGGAAGAAGAAACAGCTGCTCCAGCTATCACTGGAAAAGATGACAGTGAAAGGAATTAAGCCTTGCAAAGGGGTTCATGTCTCTCTGAAGGAGCCATGGAGGCTTGGGCCTGTGCTATTGTAGAAAGCTATGGTGTCACCAAACTGAGCTCCTCATCTGGCATGCCCTAAAGCAGAGGATGAGTTAGCTGGGGGCTTCAAAAAGGGATGCATGGGGTGTTTCACATGCATGTGTGCACAGATGTCCATACACAAACGCATACCTGTGCTCTCCCTGTGCCTGGTATTCCTTAGTCAGGACAAGAGATACCAATCTGTGCTGATACAATAAATACACATGACTGAGGTTTACAGTTCAAACAAGCTATGAGGAGCCACCACAAATCAGCTTGTCATGTTGCCACCAGCTTTACAATCAATCTCCCGTAAAGGGCTTAGGCTCTGACTCCTTTCTTCAGTTTGCTTATTTTTGTGGGCTAACTGGCTGCAAGGGAGTTACTAAAACATGAGTGGACTCAGACCTTTCTGTTTTAAAAGGAGTGAAGCACTCTAACACTTCAGCAGTAGAGCCCACTTGAAAAAAGAAGGGATCAGGAGAAAAGCAAACAAAAGCCATCCACGTCTGTACTAATGGTTTGGGTCTAACCCCAACAGTCAAAAAATGCTGCTGAGGTGGGGGAAGCTATGGGCAGCTGGGGCTGGAGCCCTATATAATTATACTATATATTATACATATATATAATAATTATACAGTTATACTATAATGAATGAAGCCCTGGCTTGTACTATTTGAATGCAGTGCGGCTAATCCCAATCACACCGTTAGAATTTGGATTCCCTTATCATTACGTCTTTCCCTTCTGGCTTCAGCCCCTGTCTTGCTTTTCCCTGAGGATGGTCTCATGGAGGAGTTTGGCTCTAAAATGAAGCATCTCCCCTACAGCAAATTAGGTACATGTGGCTTCTGGTGGGTGTCAGCTTAGGTCCTGGTGATTTCAACTTCCATATTTTGGCTGCGGTGGTGTGAGACCTGAGGATATGGTCCCATGCCATAGGCCGGGGGAGCCTGGAGGTGCTGAACTATGAGCTTCCCTTGGTCCTGCTAGCTGCTTTGGCTGGTTTACTTTTCCCATGCAGCCTGGTGTCAGAGGGGCTCACCTCCTCTGGCTTTGGCAAGCCAACAAGGCCCTCTGCACTTGGTGGGGACTATGGGCGACCCACTGTGAATGCCTTCTCTGGCATTGTTGAGATTTCTACCCTAAATGCTTTGGACATTTTGGGTATGGGGGCAACTTACCTAGCTGAATGGAACCCTCACTGTTAGTTGCCAATGTGAATGCCACCACAGCAATAAAACCAACAAGAACAACTCAGAAATAAGGCACCTAACTAGAGCATCATGCAAAACCAACACAACCACTTTTGCTTTTTACCTTTCCTGCTACTCTGAACCGGGCTAATGGTTTCCATGTTTTTTTCCACAATGACTCCCAAATGTTTTTTCCTGATCAGCATGCTGAATGGCTGTTTCATTTAGCACATAATCATTAGTTGCACTCATTGCTACCAGACATGTTATTTTGCCTTTGCAAAATACTGAAAGACATTTGCCATCTGCTGATTCACTCATAACAATATTGGTGTTGCCATATTGCTTTTAATAATAATAATAACAATAATTATACGCTTGGCTTCCTTCTCATGCTTTTCATCAGATCTTAAAGCGCTCAGAAATCCAAACTGCTCTGAATCCTGTTACAAAACTCATCGTCACCAACTTTATCCCTAAATGCTGCAGTCTGAGTTCAGCTATCCAGTTTCAGACCAGAGGCCCCCGGTACTTTTTGTATTAAATCTTCCTATCCCAAATCAACCTCTCTGATTTTGTAAATTAGTTTTCTGCCTATTTAGTTCCAGAACTCTCCACCTCAATCATAACTCTTGCCTTGCCTTCTGTTGGTTTTTCTGTATGGCAAATTCACCTGTTGATAGGCCACCAGTGACATCAACAGAGATAGTCCAAGGTACTTGGTTACAGATTATCCCAGTCACTTCAATGTATTTAGACTCGTATTTACTACAGATGACTGTAAGGGAATCTAACAACATCTTAGCAGGTAACTCTCATGCTGATGAAGTCAGAAATGGGTGTAAATAATACTGATGCTCCCTTTCAAATTTGGCTAAGCTGAATTCCTTCTCTTTCTTTCCCATGCAATAAGGTCCTTTAAGATCTCAGCAAGTGTCAAGCTTCCCGAGAGAAACTCTTGATGTCACAGCTGTCCAGCCACCTATTAAATATTTGTCACACCTTTCTCAGAATGCTTGTCTGGTATTTTATTTTGTTTTATTTCATTTTAATTATTTTATTTCTTAAGTAAAGGTATTAAAGCAACTACTCTGGAGGGGTTTTTCATTGCCAGCTTTTGTACCTCACTTCAGGATTGTCACAGCAGTTCTTACGTGGCTTGTCTTAGCCTGGAAAGCCCAAATTAGCAGAGGTAATACTGTGCAGATACAGAACAAAGCAAAAAGTGAAGAGAATGAGAGAAGTGATACAATGGGATTTTCCAGCTCTGTCAATAAATTTACCACAATAATTACTTCCTTCAGCATGTTTGTTGCTAATAGACCTGCAGTACAGAACTACTTACAACATAATACTTTTGGAGATCAGAGTTCTCTTTTCTGTTTGCAGGATATCTGTGCACAGGGCTGAATGCCTGTAATTTTGTTATTTAGAAGTTATTCTTCAGCTAGTTGCCAAGCTCATCACTCGCAGGGCATACACATAGTGCTTGCTTATCTAGCATGCTTGATATACATGCATGCAGGGTATGCACGCTAGATATTCATGCCAGAAATACAAGCAGGGTCCCTGAGTATGTGAACACATAAATGCTGGAAGCCTTAGAAGTGGGTAGAGGCAGGAAAGCATGAGGAAGGGAGTATTTAATGCACCCTCCTTGCTTTTACATTCACCCTATGCAGTTTCCAGCAGCCCTGCTTGAAGACACGACTCCAGGTCAGGGTATTTGGTCCCCTTAAGCAAGCTCTGATAGCAGATATTAAGAGGTGGATTTCACTTCAGATGCTTATTCTCAGGCATGCCAATCAAAATTGCCCCTTTCATTCACGTTATTGTCAGTGGAGTGGTACTTCCACTGAGAATGGTGAAGAAGTGGAAAAACAGCTATAAGAAGCAAATGCCATTGAACACACAGAACTTCACTGGGACAAATGTCTGTGGGACACTTGTCTGAGTGTTTACCCAGTGCTCACAGCTTAATTTCACTATTGCAGAAATAAAGAGAGCAGGCACTTCTCACAGGAACAGGAAAAGCCTCCGTTCCTTGCCGTGTTGTGAACTCATTGAAACTTGAAAGCCTTTCACCTTCCCCATTAAAAAATGAAGGAGCAGGTGATGCAAGAACTCACTGTGATTATCAAGGAAAATGGGACTGAAGAGCTTCCCCAGGATGGGGGCAGGCTCATCTTGTTCATCTTTCTTTTTGGGGAGGCATTACAGACGCAGGGATCTGTTGCTTGTTACTGCAGATGGCACTGAGGTGAAGGTGAATGCCAGACACATTAGGTTTAGCAGGGTGGGTTTTACCAACTTGAACAGGTGGATGAAAACAGGAAAGCTGAAATTAGCCACCAAGAACCAAAGCGGGAAAGCCAGTCTTTGGGCTTTTCTTTTTTTAACGTGGGAACCTTCTGGGGCACAAACAAATGCTGCAGATACATATTTGTTGTTTAAACCTGGTCACATTTGCAATCTCTTTAGACATTTGAGTGACTTTAAACACTTCTTGATATAAAACCAGGCTGAGAATCAAAGCCAATAGGCTAACCCAGTCACCAAGAAACAAGCACTTCACTTCCCCTGGTTAGTCTAGCTTGTGCATGAAAAGGACATCCCTCTTTCACCTCTCTGGCAACCATTTTTTAAAGCATGAAATCACAGCAAGCTATTAAACAGTGCACTATTGTACTCATGCAATGGGATATATCACTGCATTTTGTGGTGTACTGTGAATTAGCCTAGAGTTCAAACTAGGCTGTAATCTGGAGTAGGTTGTAATGAGGACCAATAACTCTAGGAAACAGATCGGAGTGTAGGGACCCTTTCTCAGCTCCCATAAGAACAAATTAATGCAGCCACCAGCATTAATATAGTTCTCTGTGTCTTAAGATATATTTATGCACCTTTGCCAAGCACACTTTTTTCTAGGGCTTTTTTAAATACAAAAACAAGAAAAGAGAATTGAGGAGAGGCTGAACCAAGTCCTGCTTAAATCTATGTGGGCCTGGCTGGAACTGTGTGAGTTACTTATGCAAAGATAGTTTTGCTTCCTAAGAAAATACGAGGGGGAGCTTGAACCATGTCTTCCCGTCTTCGCTGCTCCTGCTTCCAAGTTGCTTCTTGCTCCATTGCAGTGGTTCTCCATTAAGGTGAATGATGTTTTCCTGAACTGTGATTTAAGGAGTTATTTTGGAGGAATGCGAGAGCTATTTTAATTTCTGGAGCTATACTTAATAGCTGTTTAATTTACTAAAACGTGGCTTTGCAGAAATCTGACTCAGAAATACTTATGTACCAGATAAAAAATGTAGGGTGACCAGAACAGTGAAAGAAGATGTGAAAAATAAAGCTTTTTCTTTCTATTATTTGAACCCACCCCTCAACATCTTGCACGTCTGTCCTACTTGATTCTATACAAATCTCAATTTTCCAGTAGTTTCAGATGTTTTTGAAAGGATTTGTATACCAAATCAATCCTATGAAACAGTGTGTAATAATAATGGTGGTAAAACTGGGAGTAGAAAAGAGCAGGCACTTCCATGATTAAGTTGAACCGTTTCCTTTCTGTGGCTGAAGATCTGCAGGGTGTAAACAGGCCAGGTAAACCTTTCTTTCTACTCTGACCTCATCTAAGAGTGAGGTCTTCTGACCACAGAAGTCATCTTCTTTCTTCATGGAAACAGGAGGGCTTGGCATGACACATGCACATATGAAACTCCTGTTGTGTACTCATAACCTTAACAATACACCACACAGGCACACAACAGCCAAGACTGCCCTAAGGCATTCACTAAACCCACTGATTTTAAACTGGGCTACTTGGAAATTCCTTGTAGAGGAACCAGATTTGTACGTTTGTGATTTGTACTGTACCAACTAATTGCATCCTTCCTGAGCAGAAACAATGCAATGGGCTTGCTGTAAATGCCGTCGACACAATTTGCACAATGCAGTGGCTTGCAAATGTTTGGCAGTTCAAGGGGCACTTAAGGACATTTGTAAATAGCTAATGCAGAGATTTCCACCTCATGCACACAACCCATTCACAGATGCAAACTCACAGCAAATGGTTACCTGTATGGCCAAATTGCTGGGGAGAAGTGACTTGCTCTGTTCTAACACCCTGATTTCTCTAAGGAAATTCTTACCTGTGTAATTATGTTGAAATAAGAATCATTGCCTTTCTGGTGCAAAGCCTCACTTGCATTTTTTGCAGTGCCTTAAATCAGCGTTTGCACTGGGGTAACTTACTACAATGTGATATCTCACCAGAGTCACTTTTCCACGGGGGAGCCCTGGGACTTAATATGTGCAAAGGTCTACACAAACACACATGTATAAATTGCATAGATGGGCAGATATCATATGCTGGTTTTCAGCTGAATTAGGTGAACACTGTCCTCAAATTATAATAGTCAAAGGCAGCTTAGATTTGGGGATTAAATTACTTGACAGTCTTCTTTTAAACTGGACTCTGTGGAGTTTTCAAGAAGAAGTATTATACTGTTTCTCAGAGGTCAAATGAATGAGCTTCAAGCTCATGAAAAGGTAAACACACTGATGCCTGCATAACCTTTCTGGGTTTATGAGATATTCTGGCAGTGGGAATACAAACCACCACCTTAAATCCTACTGTGCGCAGGTACCTAATTCCTGGGGTGCGGTGTGTCTGTGGAGGGGTTTCTCTGCTGTTCAATGCAATTTCCCCTGAAACTATCACTGTGAAATATAAAATCAAGCAGTAGCATTTGGAGCATGCTTTTACACAAGAGCTTTTTCTACAAGCCAGTTCTGAAGAAGTCACTGCATTTCAAGAGGGGGTAGAAGATACATCAGGAGACATCTTGAGCCATGTTGTGTGGTACCATTTTGACACTACATAAACAAAATATGTAGTTACAGATGAAAAATAACTCAGGATTACAGCCTGTGTTTTACAATCAATCCTTCTGAGCTTTTTATACTATCACTATTTTAATGACAGCAGAAGTACGTCAGAAATCTCTTTCAGCACATTCATATGTGCATATATAGATATGCATTTGAGTATACACATATACATACATAAATGCATATTTATATGTAAAAGCAGTCCATTGCAAATGCATGCCATTCTATAAACGCCTAGGCTTTGCAAGGGTATAAACATCTTTTAAAGACCTGTTCGTCAAAAGTGCTCAAATTATAGGCTTTCTTATTTTTGAGTCCTGGCTCTAAAGAGATCTGGATGGATGTCAATAGAGATGCCTTTAAATCAGTGACTGTAAGATCAGTTTATGAAGCAATGTGAGCTTACTTTACGAACAAGGGCTACTAATGAAGAGAAACTGGATTAGATAACAGCCTCTTCTCACCACTGCAGCCTTCAAGCATGACTTGAGAGTAGTTATTTTTACTAGTGGGGTACCAGGAGGATGCAGACCTCTGTTCTGGTTGGGGCTTGTCTTGTCCATACAGCCCAAGGGTTGGCCCTGCCTCTTTTATTATTTTATCATAAATGAGGGTAACCTGCAAGTAGCCTCTGTGTGCATGCGGATGTGTAACTTTTTTAATGCCTGATTTGATTTTCCCTTTTGTATGTTCACTGAAGATAAACACAGGGAGATTTCAATTCAGTTAACAGTAGTATTCTGGTAAAATACCCCCAGAAATCAGGAGAGGCTGATGTTATTTTAAATGGTCCTTGTCTCCATTTATACTAAGCAAGCTGAGCCTGGGGTTTGTCTAAGATGGAGCAGAGAGACCACCGAGTAGTCTCATCAGCAGAGCACTAATTGTGGCCATTTATTATAGTCAGTTATCTGATAGTAGCTTCTTTATCTGTGATAGTTTTACAGGAATAAAATCCAGCAGGCATTTGCACCAGTATATAAACATGTTACCTTGTGGCAGTGCCTGTTACTTACTGTCAACACTTGCCTGAAAAAAAATGCCTATCTATCTCGAGCTTATATGAAGTAATGATGAGTTTAATATGCCCCAGTGAAAGCCGCAGAATAAACAAGGCATCACAAGTGTTTGTCTTGTCTGGCCTCTTAAACAAACAAAGGTGACTGCGAAGTACAAACAACACCAGGTTGGGGCTTATCAGGGTGATGGTAGCAGTGCTGCTAATGTAAGCTCTCCTGGAGCTGTGCGCTGCTAATTGCTACAGTAAATATAGGGAGAACCCTTTATAAAGGAAGTCTCTTCCTTAAGCCAGTATTTTGGCAAAAATATTGCATATGAGGCTGTAACATGGTGGCCATTTCAGAGCTAGTCCCGATATGCTGGGATGCATGGGGATGAGAGTGGATGAGACCCAGCGCACAGCCTCAGTTCTGCCAGCTTAGCCTGGCCCTTGTGACTCAGGCCAAGCAGTGTTCTCATGTGCAGTTGTCCTGCTCAGTCCACCTTCTCCCCTCAAATACAGTGGATAAATGAGGAAGACTCATGTTGGTGGTGTGAATGCCGCTCAATCAAAGGAAAGGACCATCAAATCACATTTGGGGCTTTCAGATCAGCCAGAACAAACTCATTTTGCATATGCCCTCCATCACTGTAACCAAATTGGATGGACTGATGGACTGATGGACATGAACTGAAGATTGACACTTCAGTCTCAGTAGAGTCTTTGTTAAGTAATTGTCCCTATTAAGGGAGGCACTTCAGACCATCCATCCCCTGGCTGACAATAAAAAAGCTAGCACTTGCTTGGCTGCAATGTTAATCTTTTGAGAAGTGATGGAAATACATCCCATTTGTCATAGTGAAATATCGGGGACAAGTGGAGTTAGCTACCTAGGACAGCTGTGTTTAATGTCAAACACAGCATGAAATCACCAGAAAGGGAAAATTCAGTTACAGATTGAATGTTTTGTAGAGGATCTTAATTTAGTAATCAATCACAGCCCATGAGAGAGGATCCACACAGGCATAGACCTTATGCAGAAATTGCAAAACCTCTTACAGTTGGCAGAGATGTTAGGCAAGCACTGATACCATTCCTCAGTGTTATGGGAGGGCTACTGATGTACAGCTTTGCAGAGTCAGCTCACTATGTTCTCCATGCAAAACACCACGTGTAAAGTGCATTTGCTTGTGACAGATGCACTTTTTTCATGCAGAACTGCCCTTCCTGCAAGTCAGGCCATCAGGATGGGAGCTTCCTGCTTTGGTTTAGCTGGAAAATGTGAGGCAATTGCAGCTTCATCATCTTTTACAGAGAACAGCAGTCTGACTTGAAAGCTTTCTTGTCTGCTTTCAGCATGCTTATTGCCAGGGCTGCAAGCAAGAGCTTGGTTGGGTGGCAGCATGGTTTTCATCTGCACAAGATCACGTAATCTGGAAACTGTTTGAAGAGATAATTTCATTTCAAACTACTTTGGCACTACAAACGAAGTGACCCAGGAACAGATGAAACACACTGGCAGTGCAATCCACCTGTCAGCTAAATCCTGCTCAAAATAGCTAAGTGCACGGCAGATGTGGGAAAGGCACAAGGCTGTGTCAGCAGGAGGGGTGGCATAGCTCAAGGGGGTTATCCAGCCCCACTTAATACTGACAGTGTGCCTGTGCTGTTGCACAATTCCTTTTGGATCAGACTGATGGTCATTTGGTGTAGTTCTTGGTAGCTGGAGACTCATTTTACCCCAACATTTGACACCTAGATGATCTACTAGCCAGCTGCCCAGTGGCTCCTTGGCACATGTTTTGTTCTGCAGCTGGGTCAAGCCAGAGGCATGTACCACGTTGGGTACCCAAGCTCCCAAGCATGGCATTTTCTCAGCTAGCCAGAGAGCAGGGTGGCCACATCACCAGTCTCAGGGCATAATTCACCTTCCCATGCAGGGAGATGTGCCAGGTCCAAATCTATGTGCTGTGTGCCATGGTCACCATCAAGCAGAGATCGCTGCTTGGGGAGGGCAGGAGGTGAGAAGATGGAAGGTCAGATTTTCAGCTGTGTATCAGCGAAAAAGTGGCCCAGTTTTTCCAGCCAGTAGCTCAGCAGGTCCAGCCCCGGGTTAGAAAGTCAACCTAATCTCTGCACAGGCAATCAAAACTCAGTGGTTAAAACTCATTACCAGTACTGTTGATGGTGCGTGAACCAGAGGAGAGCTGGCTACATTTCCCAGGGCTGTATAGCTTCTATGCTGCTAACAGAGTAGAAAATACAAAAACAAGGTAGTATTTTTGTCAGTAAATGAAACATATCTGACTCAAATTTCCTGCAGAAGACAGCAGATCCATTGATTAAAAGTGTGTCATTTTTATAGTCACTTCTCTGAGCACAACCACATTTAAGAAAGCCACAAACCTGAATGCCAATAGGATTTTACATTTAAAAAAGAGATTTAGCATGTTACAGTACATTTTCCCTGGGCTGCAGGGGAACTGTTTCTTGCTTAGCTATGAGTTCATAAATTATCAGGTCGAGTTCATGCACTATTGTGTTTCAGGACAGAGCTGTTTTACAAATAACACTACAAGGTGGTTTTCTTTCATTGGGAAAGCCTTCAAATACGAGAGGTTGTTATTGCAGGGAAACAATGCAGAGGGGCGGGCAACTGATTCTGATAGAGTTAAAAACCTGTTACCACTTCAGTGGCTGTTGCTTAATCTCCTTTTTTTCAGAGTCGATAACATGATCATAAAGTTCACTCCTGGCTGAACACTGACACAGGAGTTTCTCAATCCAGAAGTGAATTCCAGATACAAACATGAGCACTACTATTAATAAAACCTCCTCCTTTCCAATGACAGAAGTGCAAATAAATACAGAATTTGATTTGTGATAAGAGCTGCTGGGGCCCAGCCAATATCTGGCTTTATAAGAACAACTTTGCAAAGACAGAAATATAAAACATTAATTTATGAGGGCACAGAAGTACACCTCCTGTACTCAAAAGTTTACAACTCTCTATTAAGAGGTTTTGAAGCAAAACCAGGGCCTGCCTTTAGGTTTTTATTGCTCTGTGATCAGCTGTACCACTGCAAGCAGGGAGACCCAAAGATCTCATCTGCAGCCTGTTGTGGTCGATTGAATTTGTGCATAGCTGGCCTCCATCGCTTGCCTTGAAAAGGGCTGCCCTGTAATGGTACTTACTGTAGCAATGGCAGAGAGTTGGGATGAGATATTTTGAAGGGAAGGTGGCTTTTTCCTTTGGAAGGGCCATTTTCAGGCCTAGAAGAACCAAGACTCATTCTCTGTGCAACCCTGGAAGAACAGGGAGGAAGTTTCACATATTTAGGTCCAGGGAGCTGTTGTCTCTGCAGATTAGGTAAGAAATTGCATTTAGATCTGATTTCTAGTTCCAGCTTTGTAACAAACTGTTTTCAGCAAATCTTTACATTCTGCATTTCAGCTCCTTCTGTGGAAAGAAATAGGTGTTGTGACTTTTGCTAAGCCATTTGTGAATGGCTCAACAGCGGGGAGAAAAAAATTCACCTAAGTACAATGTAAACAGCTCAATCTGAACAGCTTTGAGACCTGGGTTAGTGATTACAAACAGTGTCTCCTCCTGTACTCCTTTGCTTTTAAAATCTGACACTGCAGCTGCGATGGCATTACAGGGATTTCACAGTTATATCAGATGCTGCTTGCAATGAGCTGTTTGAAAATGCTTAATGAAGACTAAGTAAAGCTGTCACAAGGTCTTAGTGCGGGAAAGGGGGGTTGCCTTTAAGATTAATACCACGGTTTAATGTTTTCTCTCCAGAAATGTAGTTTAATCATAAGAGAGATTTTTAGCTTTTTAATAATTGTGTAATTTCATTTTCCAATAGCAACTTTTCCAAAGTTACTTCTTGAATTCTTAACGTAAACCCTGTCTTTCAGAAGATAGCTGTTAGTATCTCTGTCTGATGTTCTCAGTCCCCTTCTCTCCCCCTATCACCAGCTGGAACCTACAAAACTCCTTAGGAGTATTTCGATGCTTTCACTGCCTGCCAAATTCAGGAAGTGTAAAACACACACAAACCCTTTCTTTCTTTTAATCATTATTTCTTATTTTTATCACAGCAAGCTGAGCAAATTGGGAACAGTACTGTTATGTTGTCTCCTCTACTAGTATAACATGCTTGTGCCATAGCCATGATAATGTTTATGACAGCAAACAGTCTGATTAATTAGAGCATGATGCTGCGTTATGGGGTGCAGGTGAAGCCCACTGCATGGGGAAGCTAATTCTCCCATTGCACTAGCAAGGGACTGGGAGGGACCCAAATTCGGGTAAAATAAGTAGTGCTGGGAAGCTTCAGGTCCATTGCTTGAAGATTGTTCCACTGTTTAGGCACAGAAGGATGGATTACAGATTTTCAGGCCTAAATTCCATCCCCAAAATCTGTTTAATACTTGTGTGAGTGCCAGAAGTGTCTTTTATTTGCTTCAGCAACAGCAGCCAGTTAGATGCTATCAGCTACTTCTTCATTCAGTTGTCTTTTGCATGCTGATAAACACCACATAAGACAGGGGAGAGAAGCCTTAAGCCATGAGCTTATCCTGCGTATAATAGGATGCACCTTGAAACAATTTTGATGTCTCCATTGAAATCAGCTTAGGTTAAGCCTACATAAATAGTGTCAAAGGGGAACACACCCAGAACGCTTTGGGAGATCATGATAAACACTCCTGATGTTCTGCAGCTGTGCTCATCATCTGTGCATTTCACAATAAAACTTTACAAAGCATCCAGAAACCCAGCTGGTTGTATTCACTAGGATGGCTTTCTTCACCATGGCATTTTGTTCTGAATCTGTTGCCCTGCGCTACTCCCTCCTCTGCTTTCTGTCCCCATCACTTCCTTCTTAGTAGATACAGCAAATAATGATATTTTTTTTTTAGATGTTTTAGACTTTAGGACTGAATTTTGCTGGTTTAAAAATGAGAAAATACGTAACTCCCCTGAGCAGAAAGGGAGTCTAATTTACAGTTAATTGCATCAAAGAACATGCAATTTCCAAGTACTTTTGAGTTAATATTTACTTATGACTGTGACTAATTCCCCTCTGAAGTGACTAAGCCTTGATTCTGAGACTTGTATATACATGGAATAGTCTAAGTATCTGAGTGATGGCACTGCTTCTTCTGTCTTACTGCTCTGAGATCGCCTATAGCTAAAAGTTGAGCACAGCTATCTGCAGGCTTGGGGTCTCCTTTTGTAAAAGCAAATAAAGGAAACTCAACTAAAAGGACTCACACCTGAGTCTCCTCTTGCTAACAGTATATCACTGGCATAATTCCCCTGATGAAAGTGGAATTCCTGCTGATTTACACCAAGAGCATTAAGGAGAGAGGGCTCAGGTCTTAAGTGCTGGGGTTTAAGCCGTAATTCTTCTGTCTTCATTCCTTTCCCGACAATTCCCAGGAAATCTCACTTTGGGGAGATAAGTGCCTACAAGAATGTTGAAATTAATTTTGGAGCAGCCCGAAATGGCCGCACAGACAACCAGCCAGAGGAAATGCCCCAGCAGAGGGATTTATTGCACTATCGCTCCTCTTCACCAAGCTGTAACATCTTAATCTTTCACGATGACATTATTATGAACCAGCCAAAGCAGAGACAGCCCTGAGAGACTGACGGCTCAGTGTTTCAAAGATTTCCTTGAGACCTGCTAATTCCTTGATGTGACTTAAGCGGAGCTAACTGAAACGTTTCAGAGGTCACCCCATCCCATTCACAGACATGGAGTGAATTTTGGGGGAGCAGTGTGTTTCCTCCTGACCCAAGCTGGTGTGTCCTCACCACAAGGTATTGTAGCTCTGTTTTGGAGGTTACCAACATGCAACCCCATCAGTGGCTTCCTTGGGTCATCGGGGGATGGCAGGTCCTGGAACACAGAGAGCAGGTCCCTAGCATCCAGGCTATGCAATAACCATGCAAAATGGGAAGGTTTCTAGTTCTCAATTGTCCTGGTGACTGAGAAGATGACAGAAAGCAGGGAAATGGGTCAATTGTCCCCCCAGTAGGCACAATCCAGACTTCTGCATTATCTTTGGTTTCTTTGTGTTTCAAGGAGAAGTAAACCTTCCTAACTGATAGTATTAATAGCCCTAAATGGCCTATTTCTTGACGAACTGTGCATTGCACCTTTGCCTTTTAGAAGTAGATTTAAATATATAGTGACCTTCCTTCCCAGCTTCAAGGATTACAATGGTTTGCTCCCATTTCATCCCAATTACTTGGCTTGTAGGCTGGATCTGTGTTGGTCTGGAGAGTCCCATCTTCTCCTGAGGCTAGATGTCAGCGTTGAGTCCGAGACACATTTCAGACAGTTTGCGTCATTGTGTAAACAGTGATAACAATATTTAATGATGATAAATCTGAATTTCACCACAAAACTATAAAACAACCCGAGAGAATGAATTATGCAATTTACAGCTAGCAGCAAGAAGGCAGCCAAAGGGAAAGCAAAGGACATGTACAGCAGAGAGACAAATTTAGTGGTCTGAGACTATAGTGTCATTTGTTTTTGTGTTTAGTAGCACTTAGCAGTCATGGTGCATAAATATCATTTATTGCAGTGGAACACAGGAATGCAGCTGGCGACTACTTGTCACTATGCAGGATGCTGCTCCATGCAGCACAGCAAGGTGTATCTTGGGTCTGGAGGGTTCATCTCGGGCTCCTTGGTTCCCTGATCTTCAAGGGCTGATGCTGGGTGACACCGTGCTTCCACACCCTCCTGGGATGTGTGAAAACACTGGCACTCACTGAAGCCACTTTCTGTTCCAGCCTAATAAAACTCTGCTGTTCTTGCTAACTTAATTACCCCAATGAATTTAAGTATACAGTATTGAAGGCTGAACAATGGCAAGGAAGAAAAGAAAATCAACAATAAAGAATTTTTGCATAGAGGGGAGCTACAAAGCTCAAACATTTCTGTCTTATTTGTGGTTCGTTTGTTTATTTTTAATATAGGAACACCAAAAAGAGGAAGAAAAATAAGGAACAACATCTGTAAACTATATTCCTTCCCCTTTTCTTCTTTCAATGCTATCCCATTATTTACTTTTTAATACTTTTTGTTATAACAGTGTCAAAAGCCTTCTGGAAATGTACTGTTTCTCATACACCCCTTCGTTTTTCCAGTGAAAGCCTTGAGACACAAAAAGTCAATATTGTACGAAAGTTCCCCAAAATGCCCATCTTGAGAACAGCAAATTACAGTTTATTTAAAAAAACTGAACATGATTTGGTTTTAATACCTTGGGGAAAAAAAATCAAAGCTGAAATACAGCGGTGATTTTACAAAATCAAGAGTTAATATCAACATTAGTGACCATTTTGTTATTGTGATCCCATGCTGGTATCATGTGGGCGATTTGCAGACTATTAAAACAATGATATGCGCAAGAATGAAAATTCAGCACCTTGGCCTGCTGTGATCATGGATAGCGTGAGGGAGAAGGGTCAGCTCTGTGCCCCTTTTCCCCCCATCCCATTCCTGATGGGACTAGGGCACCACATGGGATGCCTGGGGCCAACCTGGACGTTCCTCTGCTGAGGGTAGCAGGGTGGCTATGTCTATGGTGATAGGATGAGGAGGGCTTGCTAATGATCCAGGGTGGACAGGTGCTTTGGAGGATGAATTTTTAGTGAAGGTCCTTCTTTTCTCCCCAAATCCCCTGCCTGGGACAGAGGCGCTTCTGTACAAAACTTGGCAGAGCTCTGGTCCCATCTCTGTGAGGGCTGTTTGCGTCCTGCCTGTAAACAGGAGGTAGCTTTCAGATAGGACTTACCTACCTCTGTGAGTGCTGTGAAAATCTGTAGCCTCTGTCCTTAATGTCCACTTGTGAGCCACTTTAAGTAGAAAGTGCCTGAGCTTCCTCCAGCCCACAGTGAAAAAACAAAGTCAATGTACAAGAGTGAGGAAATGCCAAATTGCTCAAGCTGTCCATTCTTCTGACTTCTAAGAGGATACTGCAAATTACAGGGTAAACAACTTTTGAAACAACATTAGAAAAGTGATGTGTCACTTGTCAGTGTCCCTTTAACTGCAAAAAATAACAGCAACATAGGGAAAAATGAAAATTTACCATCAGGCACATCTTCCCCGGCAGCATAATGTAGAATTTAATGAATAGAATGAATGAAACGGCAGAGGATCCAGGCATTACACAACGGCTATAATTGTGCTAACCAGCTGTAGTCATCTGCTGCTTCCAAAAAAAGTTCAGAGCATTTTGACAGTGTCGCCTGTGTGGATTGGAAAGCTGCAGCAAAAATGTATTTCCATTTATTATTCAAAGAAAAAAGAGGATCTATTCCTCAGTGTCAGATTTTGCTTGGAAGGTGCCAAGACAGCGGAGAGTGAAGAACAGGATTGCTTACAAAGCCAGGGGGAAGGAAAGGGAAAAGAAGAGAGAGGCAGTATCTCTTCTAGGAAAAGAAGATTTTAGATGAGGGTATACTGTGGGATCCAGTCACACCGGTGACCAGCTTTTTCCTGCAGGTGATGGGAGCACTGTGCCCATCCAGCTCCCAGGAATATCCAAACTGGAGGATTTTTGTCCCAAGAGAAGGTGTTTTTTTCCAACACAAAGGCTGCCACCAGACTGCTATTTTGAAAGCATTACGGTGTGGCTGACTTGGCTGCTCCAGGCAAGGCTTGGGAATTAGGCATCAGAAAACAGAGCTTTTAGGCATCTGTAGACAACATGTGGCGAAAGCTGGGGCCATGCAACAGCTGGGCCACCTAACGGGAAAGGCGGTCGGTCGCAGTCCTCCCCTCTCCAGACCAATGTCACTCTACTGAAGGACCCTGAGCCAACACAGAGACCAGGAGCTTGCTGTGTGGAGCCTGTGCCATGCAAACTAGCCCTGAGGAGATGGACACACGACCACTGCTTCTGGGGCTGTTGCTTTCCTTATAGCATTACTCAGGGCTCTGCTTTGAGGGCTTTTCCATGCTGGAGTCTGGTTCTATAGTGAAGGAGAGGTGACAAAGTGTATTAGGAAGATGCTGTAGCTTCATAGAAAAGGTATGACCTGGGAATGCAGATGAATTCTCTTCAGAAAAACTCGCCATCATTATGATTTCAAGTGGACTGTTTTTAAATAAATGCCTTTTTTGATACATTCATGGGCTGTGGAGCTCTAGGAATGCCTTGGTGTGCATGGTGTGTGGGTCAGATTCATTTAATTTGGAGGTGAGGTAGGCAGTTTTATCCAGCTTTTAGTACTTGGTTTTGTTTTTGGTCACAGATCATTTACTGAACCTGTTTTAAGTGGAATGGAGGGTGGTTTTTTTTTCAAGCCAAGAGGGTTGGTTCTGGC
Source organism: Myiopsitta monachus (assembly GCA_017639245.1). Taxonomy (NCBI): domain Eukaryota; kingdom Metazoa; phylum Chordata; class Aves; order Psittaciformes; family Psittacidae; genus Myiopsitta; species Myiopsitta monachus. The sequence goes on from CM029925.1 coordinate 56,252,183, forward strand.
TTGTTACAAAACAGTGGCTTTCAACAGGATCCAAATCTATCTTCAGCTTTTCTGGGTAACTCTAAATGAGTACTTTAACTTGGGGATTTCTGTGCTGAGGAAGAAGGGAAGTTAGCAGCTCAGCCCAGCAGTAGAAGTAAGTGGCATGTGTTTCTGATGTCCTGTGTCTCCCTTTCCATACTTGTACAGTAAAAAGTGAAGCTGGTGTGGGTCACCGTGTACCTTATGAATTGTGATCCTCTTGTTATTAACTGCACTTCAGCTCACAATTGCCAGAGGCAGTGGGGATGGCACCTTGGCTCAGTACATGTCCTACACAAGGGAGGAAAGCCTTTGTCAAGGGTAGAAAAGCAAGAAAGAGTTTAGTGATTGCTCATCTTGCAGAAATATATTAATGGAAAATATTGGGCCTAATCATGTGAGTTAAGATAAATATAAGGGGGTAAACATTACATGCAACTAAAACAAAAGGTTTTGAAAGGACTGTTAAGATGGAAAATTGGAGGAAAGAAAGAAAAAAGATTGGAGCAAACACGTGTCATACCTTGAAATACACCCTTAGTGAAACACTGCTGGTGATAGTCCTGCTTCTAATGGGAAGTCGGACTAGATGACCTCTAGAGGTCCCTTCTAACCAAAATTTCTATGATTCTGTGAGTCATATACATTTCTTCATAATTTCTTCTTGTCATTTTACCTGTTACTTTTCCTAGGGAAATCCTCCAATTTAGAACTTCAGTCTCTTTTATATCAGAATATTTGAGCAGTGACTTCTGACACTGGATTAGGCTATAGACAAGCATTCAGCTTCTGCTGCTAAATAGGTAGAAAGGACAGGCTAAACCAATCAAGAGAATTCTCTTTTTTCACTATCAGGCAAAACACTAGGTCTCAGGACTCTCACATTCACTGGTATTTATCATGGTATTGCTATACAGAAGTGACATGTGATGGGTATTCCAGTTAAGCTTATATGATGGTGTCTAGTCACCCTGAGCAAGGGAGTGGAGGTAGAATAGGGCAGAGTGCAGGCTGGGCATCTGAATCACACTGTATTGTTTCAGCTTTTGGCCTGAATGGTGGAGGTCATTTGACAAGGAGACTGCTGAACAGCAAACAACAAAATAACTTGGTCTGCTTTGAGATATTTATACCTACAGAGCAGGAAACAGCAAGGATTTGGCCATCCAGCTGTTTGCAAAGAATGAGCAGTATTGCAGCAACAGCAAACCTCTCTCCCAGTATTAATTTTCAAATTATATTTGGAATAGGTCAGCTCAGATCCAGTTAGGAAAGGTCTGGGCAGAGCAAATCAGCTGGAGTTACCTCCATCTGGAGCTCCCACCAGAATTCCCAGTGATGCTGCTCCTCATCCATTCACCGAGATGGAGGCTCAAATATTGCCAGCTGTGAAAAGGTGTGTGGGCCACACTAAGTTTGCCCTAACTGTTACTTCATCTCACTGCCCAACCCAATAGTAAATTATTCAATTGACTGCCTGTCCTGGGGTTTAAGATCAGAATACTTCAGCCTTCACCTCAATTGACTGTGATGGGCACCCTTTTCTCTGTCAGCTCCTGCTGCTTTTATAGTGATTTGGGGACACTCACCACCTATTAGTGCTGTGGCTTTCAAGAGCATCAGACTCTTCCCTTGCCTATATTCATATTCAATTCAGATATGCTTATGAGAGACGCTCTGGCCATGCTGGGGTTGCTCCGGCTGGGGCTGCATTTGTTTTAGTTGCTTTGGTTACTCAAAGAGGCTCAGATCAACCCCCCGGCCCCAGCATTCGCTGTCTGGAATTTGAATGGTTTATCTCATGCCCCAGCAGGCTCCGCAGCAGCATGCTGCACCAAGCCCCTGCTTATCGCTGCTCTGACATGGCTTCTCTAAGCAAATGTTTAGCCCTACTTGACTCGAGATGAGTGCTGTATTGATTATTAACTTTAAACAAACATCTGGTTTTCATTATGAATGGTAGCAGACCAGAGAGGGGTGCTGTACTGGGCGGTGCGGTCACTTAACAACCATCAGGGCTGGCTATAAAGAAAATTTAACATATCCTGTAATTACAGTCTGCACAGCACAGGGGGATTTGGGATCTGCAGATCTGATTTCAGAACAGAAGAAAATGTTTATTGTATCTGCTACGCACATTTATTTACTCAATAGTAGCGAGGCTTTTGAAATACTGCCTGTGCAAGAGCTTATTCCTTGCTTGTGAGAAGGACTTTCTTGTTTAAGCCAGGAAACCTGAGCGAGGCTCTCGGTCAGGATGGCCTGCTTAATGCTTTTACAGGCTTCAGGATTTCAGGGCTTGTCGACTACGTGGATCTGTTCTGTAATATAAATAACATTTCCCCCCCCCCCCCCCCCCCAAGTCCTGCCAGCACCAACAAATCCCAGGTCCTCCATCCATGAGGAATTGCTGCACCTGGGGTGGCTCTGCAGTGGTCCTGTGGGGAGCAATGATGGGATGCTGAGGATGGGATGCTGGGGACATCTCCTCAAAAGCTGGAAATAGAAAGGATTTGTCCATCCGGTGGTGGTCCCTGACCTCTGAAGAAGGAGGGGGTTTGAAGGCATCCAAGGGTGGCCCTTGGCTTGTCCCCAACGCTGATGAACCCAAAAGGGTGAATTTGCACCCGGCGGCCACATCTGTAACCCCGCAAGCAGCATCAGTGCCCGGCTCCCAGGGAATTATCAGCCAAAGGGACGTTTTGGGGATGATGTAATGCTGTAACTTGAGCTTCAGCTGAAAGGACATGGTAGGTGGAGTTTCTATGGAGCCAGACAGAGCTGGGATCCTCTCCCTTTTTCTCTTTTTCTGGCTCATTCAGGCTGTCTCAATTAAAGCTTGGTTGAATTAATCTTGCACTCTTAATGTCAGTTGCTATTTTTCTAATTCACCTCCACACTCTTAAAGACTATTTCTCCAAACAAAACAGGTCTGTTCTTCAATTTCAGGCTGTCAATTTCATGGGCTGCTGATACATTTATTAGGTGTGTAATTTGCTATTTTTAGGAGGCTGCGGGGGAGCAGCACCATTTTTTTTTCTTCTCTTTTGCATTTATAAACCTCTTACAGTTCCCTGTCCACTGAAAATATTTTTACTATTTAAAATGTAGTACAAAAGTCCAGGTATCTCTGTCCAAATTCCTCTCTGGTGTAACTCCACTGACCTCTGTTTCACAAGGAGTAAATTTATTCTCTAACTAAGGCTCTTTTTTTTCCCCCTTTTTGGTAGACATGAACACTTCTTGGCCACTGCTGGATGCAGGAAAGCATCCAACCGTATGGACCGATGACGTGATCAGAAACAGGCCTCAGCCACAAACTCTGCTGTAGGAAATACTTAGACCATTTTAGAGTTAAGCCTGTCCCTTAGTCCCACTATCTGAAATCACAAATGCCCACACACAACACAGGGCACAAAGTCTGCTGCCAGACGTTGCTCATTTCAATGTAGTTGTGAAGGATTCGGCAACAATTTGAGGCCAATTCCTATGTGGCGCTGGGGGACTTATCTACACCCCTGCAAGACGGCAGTCTCTTTTACCTGTTTGGCCTCTCAAATGAAGAGATTGGAGGGGTGGTCATCACCACTTGAGGGCACAACCCCTCTCCTCTGCCACCTATGGATGTTCAGCACCCACTGAGGCCAAGCCACATGGTAGAGGCACAAGGGGATTGCACTGTGGCCGTACAGCTAGAGTGGTGGCATTGCATTTGTACCAGTCAACAAGCCAGGTTAACCAGTCGAGGAGCACTTACATTACAGAGGTTGTAACTGGGAAAGGATGATGGTATTTGAGAGGGAGAGGAGATGTTTGTATTTTTCTTCACACATGATGCGTGGTGGAAGGACTTTGAGTCCATCCGTGGTTCTTCAGTGGGTAAAAAGGTACCAGGGCAGAAGATGCCTTCTGGTATCTCTTTATGTCCATATGCCTTTTCCAGCAGGTTGGAGAGATTTACTGCATCATGCCTCTCCCCCGAGTATGGGGCTCTGGAGTTACTGTCCCAGTTATACACAGCCATTGCTGGACACATTTTGCCATGAACATTTCCAAAGGTGCCTTGTAAAAAAGGGGGGTGAGCATGATGTGTCTCAGATTTCTTCAACATTTGCAGTTCTTGTAGCTCATGCTGAAGCCCAGCATTTTCTACTGTAGCAACACCTAGCCTTTGCTGAGCCCTCTTCTCTTGTTCTGCTGTCCCTGTTCTTCCCTTCCACTACCACATCTGTAATAAAGCAGTGCCAGGGGACTCCATGAAGAAACGAATGTGGCCATGCAGACAGACTTGAGCTGAAGGTGGTTTGAGAGACCAGGATCAATGTCTCACAGCACTAACTCTGAAAGATGGCCAAAAGGCAGAGAAGAAAGTATCCACTGCCTTCATGGGCAGCAATAAAAGACACAGAAATAAACAATGTGGGAAAACAGCTCTCGGGCCAGACCTCCAAGCATGATTAGACACCTAATTTCCTTGTGGGAGGTTAAATGTCGAAGCACCTAAATGCCTTTGGAGATCTGGCCCATCACTTTCTCATTATAAAATGCAAGAGATAAGCTTGCTTGTGCTATCCACATGCCGGATGCGGTTGGACCTGTTTGCTCTCTTCTGTGTATCTGTGTGCTGGAATTTCTCTGGGATCTGATTCTCGGCATATCCCCACAACATGCTGGTCTGCTCTGGGCGTGTTTGAGATGGTTTGGGGTTTACTGCTGCTACTGAGTTGCTTCAGAAAGCATCTGAGGACTGTTGTGCTATATGGGCTGCTGCGTCTCAGAGTCAGGGTGGAAATCTCTGCTGAGTGTACAGCAACCTTAGAGTGGAGAAATGAAGCAGAGTTCAACTGCTCACCAGAAACGGGGGTGAGGTGCAGGACTGAAATGAAAATGCCGAAATGCTAGCAGACACTCTAGAAATTTGTCTGAAAAGTAACTTTGTGAGGGTGAGGTGGGATGGCAGGGGCTAAAACCCTTCCCCTGCATGGCTCTCCTTCCAAATAAACACACAGAGTTAATGAACAGCCACTATCTCCTCAGATTTGCTAGGTATGCTGCTGCTGCCTCCTCTGTGGTCTTCTAGCATAAGCAGCCCAACAAATTAAGCAGCACAACTCCTCCATGCAGGCTCACCCAGAGCTTGTTCCAGCTAATCATGTGGCAAGTGATGGACATCCCAGATAGTCTGCTGATCTGCACTGTCCCATTTATCTTCATCAGGAGGAGAGGTTGGTCCCAGTCCGTCCCTCCCGGGGCTATAGGCAAGTGCCCAGCACTGGCTGCTCAGTGGGAGGCCTCTCTGGGAGGCCAGGAGCAGCCCTGGATGCTGGGAGTTAGGGATGCACAGGGTCAAAACCCATGGCCTGGGGCAGCGAAGAGTGTGACAGAGGCAGACTGAACAGCAGAGATGCTGTGCTTGTTGGTCCTGCTGTATCCTGCTCTATTGGTGCTGGGCTTATGGACACTTGTCCCTGTGGTCAGACTCTTTGAGGGCTTGCAGATGAAGCTGCTGGAGGATGTTTAGGCATTTGGGCTGGCTGCTGGCATTGCTGGCTGCTTCTTCCAGCCCAGAGGAGATGTACTTTCACTGGGGGGTAAAGGTGATACCATGAGGCAGCACGTGGTGACAAGGAGCGTCAGCATTATGGGGTGGGGGGGAAGCAACTTGGAAGCAAAATATTTGATGAAAAGCTTTCACAATGCATGTTTTATATAGATAGACATATTCAAAGGTAGCTCTTAGAGTTACGAAGTCACACTTGCAGAAGGTGGCAAAACTCATTATTCATGTCGCTCCTCGTCATTTTTAATTGAGAAGGAAAATAAATGGTTAGTGAAAAATTCAGGTGAAAATGTTTAAACCCCTTGACCAGCAATTGATATTTTTTCAACTAGCGGTGCTGACTACCCTGGTTCTGTGTTGTCATGGGGGCTCCTTATCTTACTCATAGACTTGGAGGCCAATGCAAATCTAAACCATCCTTTATCTTATTGCAGGATGACGTTTCCGTTCACTCTTGCCAAGTGAACTTAGGGGTGTCATGGTACTTTTTTACTCCTGTCCATCTTTATAAGCAGCATCCAATCAAATAAATAATTTGCTGGATGACATTTATTTTTGGTACGATATATGTCGTGCAAAAATTTGTACTGGTAAATAATGCAGGGTAATAATTTTCAGCCACATTTTTTTCCCCCCATTGGTGAACATGTATTTAAGATAACTACAAAATTGCTGTAAAGGGAAATCAGTAACTGTTGTAGTTAGAACAAGTCTGAAAACATTGAAACATTTAATGTTGACATTTTTAAAGACAGCCTTTCAGTAGCATTGTTCAAAACCAATGTTTATTTCAGATTTACTTGAGTTTTATTGAAATGGATTGAGAATGACATTAGACATTTATGAAGGAACCAAAATATAGCCTTCAACTCATTTTTCCTCCAATGTTTCAGCTATGCAAAAAGCAAACCAACCACAAACCAACACATATTTCAGGTACTCTTCAGGCAGTCTTTCCTCCTGGTACTCCTCTTCTGCTGTTTGGTTTTGTCAGTGAGCTGAAAGACCAGTTTTTGCTTCTCTGTCTGGGCAAACAGCACCTTTCAGTTACTCACCAGCTACAACCATTACCCATAAGTATCTCAGCCTGTCTAGTTTTTGTTTCAGCCTTCCAGGTGACCCCTGTGCAGATCAGCGCAGGCAGTGGGTCCTTTTTCTGCTTCCTGTGCTTCAGCAGCTGCCTCTGCGCTGTGATTTTGAAGGTGCAATGCAGGGACACCAGTGCTGCAGGTATGCCTTTACAATGCTGCGGTTTTAGCTCGTGACTCTCTACTTTCTAAGAACATTGTGGACATAATTACATGGAAGAGTGAGTAAATGCTTTTGCAACTTTCCTGCCTGACTTCAGCATGCACAGCTGAGGGGGAAGTGGCTGGTGGTGAGCTGTATATAGGATCTTTAGAGAAGTAGGGAGATATCAGTGGTGTAATGCCACAGATGTGTTAATCATGCAGAAGTGCTCTGTCCTAGTTGATGGGGCTAATCAAACTATAAATAGCAGACTTTGCAGGACAAGGTGTTAGCATGGCGGGTTAATTCCTCAGATCCTGTGTCCTACCCCCCGTGTCCCTGGTGAGGGCACAGTGGTATCACCTTAAAGGAAAGAACCTGCTGGAGGGTGCTTTCAATTGAAAGGGTCCTTTTCCAGACCAGCTCTGCACCAGATGGGGTTTTTTGGTGTGGTTGGATGGCTGTTTTTCTCATGAGCTTGACATATGGGGCCTGCCTTTCTCACCCCCTCTAGATGGGGAGACTTGGGTGGATGAGGAGTCCTTAAGGAAAGGCAAATCCCTGTGCACACACTGAAGCCAGTGGCATGCACTGAACCACCCATGATTAGTAGCTTATAAACTACACAGACCACGGTACTCTGATTTCTCTTTATTGTGCAGGGCTCCTTGGGAACCGAACGTCCTGCTTTTTTATACAGTTTACTCCAGACAAAGGTCCCTTCCCTTTTTCTTGTCTTGCCTTGCTTTTCCTTCCCAAGGCTGGCATATCAATAATTCATCTCCCTTGTACCCAGGAGGTTTCTAAACAACAGGAAACTTCAGGGATGGAACAGAAACATAAAACATTTCTGCAGCCTTTTGCCTTCTGCATGCTAAGAGAGAGAGTGCTGTACTGACGAGCTCGGGTTTTTTTGCTGAGCATCGTGGTTGAGCCCAGCTGTGATAAAACCTTATGACAACACTTTTTTTAGCTTGTTGGGTAATAGGGCCGGAGTTGGGCTTCGAGCGCCATGTCTCATACGGGAGATGCATTTATGGGAGCTGGCAGCATTTGCTAAAGCTGAATCGGGACAAAGTTAGCAAGAAATCTGCTGAGTGTAGTTGCAGAACCCAGGAGTCACGGGCATCATGGACTTTGCTCCAGGTCTGTCTTTAGACAAGCAGAAAAAGTCTCCTTTCTGCCTTGTTCTTTGTTAGTGGCTTCTCATTTGCTACTTGGTGGTATGTAGTACGTAATTTCATCACTTGTACTGAGCCCAAGCTATCCTGACCTGGCTGCATCTCCTCGCTGGCAGGTCTGTCACATCTTACAAGCAGTATGGCAATTCATCCATACCCAGACCTGACTTTACACCTCCGCAATTGCAAATCCTCTTTTTATTTTAAAAAGATGAAAAAAATTCTTTCTCTCATAAGTTTAGTGGATACGGACTTTCATAGCTGGATTATTTCTCATTCTAAGAAATGAGATCGCATTGTTCCCATCCACTGTCACCTTCTTATCCACTACTGAATTCCATTCAAAACCACTTTCCTGCCTTGTAAAACCCCTCAGGACTCTGCTTCACCTTCCCTCATTTCCTACCTGTGGGCTGCTCTCCTCCTGGACCAGATTTTTGTCCCTTCCTTGGGATCGTCCATGCCATTTCACTTGCGCCTGCTCATTCTCTCTGCTTGGAGCCAAACATCTTGCCACTCTAAATCAAATCCTTCCTCAAAGCTTTCATTTTCTCCTTAGCTTACATTTGGCGGTCTATAAAACATTTTTTATCCTGTGTATTTAAGATTTTTTATTACTCCCCCCCTCCAATTTATTAGCTTCCTGCATTTGCACAATATCAGAAACACCAGCTTGCCTTGGTAGGGCACAGGCAAGTGATACCAGGTAAAGCTTTGTGAAGCTATTCCCTTAGTAAGCTGATGGGACAGAGATTTATCATGAGGAAAATCCACAGATAGATAGGTTACCAGTAGATACACATAACTTTAAACTTGATATGGTAGAAATAATAACAGAATAACGTAACTGATAGCAATAATTAACAGAATTAGAGAACAGATGTAAGTTAATGATAGCTGATTAATCGAATTATAAAACCCTAGATGTATGTAGAGATGCCCTCCGCTTGGATGAGAAGTATTTGATCATTATGCAGAGATCTGCAGGGATAGGCTGGTGTCCCCGCAGCACTGTGTGCAAACACAGCATACCTGGAGTGCAGTACCGGAAGATTAGTAAAAACAAGTTCTGATCCTTTTTTTTCCTTTCATTGAACAAATGGCCATTTCAGCAAAACATTAAAATCTTGCTTGTCAAAACCATCAAATAATCTGCCACTTTAGGAGGAAGGGTGGGGGGGATTCTTTTTTTCCCCTTATATTTAATGGTCTTTAGTGAACAGCTTACATATATCCTTGCACACCCACCCACCCACACATAGATAAATATAGATGTATGAAAATAATATGAAATGTAGTTCAATCTCATAGCACATAATAATTAAGGGCCCAATTTAAATAAGCATTTCAGCATATGCTTACAATCTACCTGGCTTCAATGGGACTTGAGCACACACTTCATTTCCAGCACATGCTTCTATGCCCTTTCTGAACCGGGATTTTACCTGAATGAAAGCTAACACATTGAACAAGATCTTGGGTTCTTTTTCCCCTTCCCTTACAGAATAAATGTCCTTTTATAACTGAGATAGGAGACTTTCAGGCTTCCGAGTACAGAATATAGCTGTACAGAATTCCCAACTCCATAGTAAAAGAAGCGATACTGCACATTGTTCTGCTGGCACGTTATTGTGGTGAATACTTTTATTTGATTTTAGTCCATTCATAGTGTGAAGCAGCAGTTACTCTGCCGCAGATAAAGTACAAGCAATTTGGATCAGAGCCATGTTTTTGACTACAATAACTTTATTGGCTGGAGTCTAGTTTGTGTAATCACTAAAATTAACACATGACAGTATGAGTACTGAGTTCAAAGCAGGAAACAATCCCAGATACAGCTACAGAAATTGCTCCAGTCCAATTACTGTAAAACAGATGAGGATAAAGTTAGTGTCCCAGTGAGTCATCCAGCCAAGATTCACATTTCAAAAAGGAGCCATTCCAGGGGTAGAAATGAGGACAGAACTGTTTCAGAATAGCCATGAAAAATATATACAGAACACGCTCTGATTATACAAATTTGCAGGCTGTTCCCAGCACAATGAAGCAAAACAAATGATCCTCAGTAATAAAGGGGCAAATATCTTCCTGGTGAAGAAAATAGAGTGAATTTGGTGTAGTGTGTTTTTCATTAGCTCTTTCCTTTAAAGGAAAACATTGTGCAATGAAGTTTGGCTTAATATTTAAGTTTTGATTAAATTAAATAATCTTTTACAATATTTAAGACCGGTAGAAAATATTTCTATGATTTGTTACAAAACCCTGGAGAAATACTTAAAAACAAGACCCACAAGCAAATATATTAATACCATATTTTCAACTTAGATTTCCTAGCATTGTGTTGAGCATGAGAATCTGAAAGTAAAATTCAGCAGGAGATGACTGAAACCAAACTGAATGTAGTTAGCTACAGTTTGGTCTTTATGCTGACAGAGTGGGGAAAGAAAAGGAAAGGAAAAAGGGAAGGAGAGAAGAGGGGAGAAAAAGAGAATAAGAAAAAAGATGCTACAGAGGGTGCAAGGAATAAAAACATATCCCTTAATATTTGAATAACCTCAAATGTTATTTGAAATGTGGCCATTTTCTTTAAAAATGCATATTTTTCTGGATTCAGGCATCTAGTCACCATGACTGAACAGGGACCTTCCTGTGATCGGATCTTTTTTATGCCAAGATCAATTTCTATCACTCTAGCCAGCCAAAGTGGTCATGCGCACAGTTCACTTTTATTTTCAGTTCCTTTACATAGAGATAGTCTGAGCATGAAAATGAATCCCCAGATTACTTTTATTTGCATTGTTAAACTGATAATATCAGTGGAATCAAGAAGTGCTATTTGTACACTGCAAGTTGTTTCCGTCATTTACCTTACTCATAGGAAAATATTTCCCAGTTGCTTGTCTTCCTTCTCAAGGTTACCTACTCCTGACCCTGCAAGCTGGGCTGGCAATGCCTTTCTATTCACCTTTGTAATAGCAAGAACACAACTCTCTCTGGCGAATGCACTTAGGTGATGGAAGAGCACAGAGTTCCCCATGGCTGAGTTGCCTCCTGTGGTACTTCTGCAGTTGATGAGCAACAAAAGCTTCGCAAACGAAATATTTGGTTTGCATTAGATTCTAGCGTGCAGCATAGAGCTAAGGTCACCAGCTAACATCGCGACAAAGAACTGTAATTTAGCCTTAGAAAAAATTGGCTTGTTCTGACTTAATCAAAAGAAGTCCAGACGTGCAGCACTGCACAAACTTGGGTCACTCGTGTATTTCAATCTGTGGTTTACCTCTCTCTATGTCCTAGACCCAGTCCTCTAAAGGGCCAGTGTTTTCAACAGTGCTTTGTATAGGCGGGTTTGCATAATACTAACATGAAACAAAAATAGAGAGAAATCTGAAGCCTAGAAAAAAAAAGGATTATTAGCCAACATAATATATTTTTTAACAAGCTGAACCAGAAAATCAGGGGAGAATGGACACTGCCATGTCCTGGAGGATGGATGGAAAAAAGTTCTTTGCGCTGTGTTCACAACTGGGATTACTTGGTTCTGTGCCTATAGTGATATGCTGTCTGTACCATATGCGTTTGTAATGTGCTTTGAGGTCTCTCTAAATGCAATCTTGGAGCCAAGTAACATACTTATTATTACAACCTTAGCTCCAGAGTGAAAACTGCAGACCACTTAACACTGTTTTCTCTCAATCCAAGGAGATAAGGAGATTTTGTGCGACTGCTCTGTGGAAGGAGTTAAAAGAGGGTATAGGCAGCCATTCTGTGACATGGTGTCAATGCAATTAGTGCTGCTTATTGTTGACTGGGACAGCAGAGGTGGGGAAATTGCACCTTGTTAGTCCCAAATACATTATGGCCTCCTAATGAACTCCATTTTATAGCCAAACTCCTTTAAATTGTCTCTTTCCGTGATTAATTCACCTCTTTCTCCCCTTTCGGCAGGCTGTTGTTGATAGGGAGTGTCCAGTGTTGAATGAGTAAAAAGTACTAATGCATATTCTTTCTAGGGGGAGATAACCCTTCTCTAAACATGACGAATGCATCTTTTACGGAGGAAGATACCCTGTGTGGCAAGGGCTTATGTATAAGTACTGGAAAGCATGTATTGCGGGGGGGTTGGTGGGATAACTTCCTGCAGCTCCTGGCTATTTGCAGAAGCTCTGTGGGCTTTTTGGGCTGCACTTGGAGCCAAACTGGCCTTGTCTTAAAGGAGGAGGAGAGGGTCCATCAATGCTGGGAGAAGTTGGGCTGGAAGAGGGACCATGCGGCAGCAGAAATGATGGCACAAGAGCTGCCTCCCCAGGAGAAGCTCCACTGGGCTTGCTCTGTTCACGCAGATGCTTTTGGCTGAGGATAAGCAAGAGTTAAACAGAATAAGACAGGGAAGGTGATGGTACTTGGCATTCTGCAGCACAGAGGTAAAAGGCCAAAAGATGTGTAAATACAACAGGCAGACTAAAATTATACATATCTGTTACCTATATCTATAGAAATATCTCTCTTTAAGTGCATACCCACATATTGCCACACCAGCAAATAATATCATAGCACTTGCAAATATTCACGCATCAGGGTCTTTTTCCAACTCATCTCTGGCAAGAGAAGACAGCAGTAAAAGAAAGAGGGGAAAAAAAAATCTTCCCCTAGCTGATTATCAAATAAAATACTGTTTTATTTTCTGTCTAATAAGTACAAGAAGTTCCATAACTCCCCTGATTAGGCATATTATCCTTCTTCAGAAAGTCAGCTTGATTTATGCAGAAAGTGATTTGGACATACTTTCCTCTGGCTATAGAGATTTCATAATTCCTGGTGTATGTCTGGAAAATCTCCCCTCGTCCCAAGTCCAAACCAAATTAATGTCTTCCAGAATGACCTGAGGAATTAATGAGGTTTTTGCTGTCAGTTCTGCCCATGCAGGGTCAAGTAAATCATTTGCTGGCCCTTACTCCAGTGTTTTTCGCTGTCTTTCTGACTCCATGTACAATGATAACAAAGTTGCAGATGCCTTTGAAATACGGCATCACTGACACTCTCCGTCCATCTGTTGGGACATATTTTAGGCTCTGTTTCTCTGTCTGCTGTAAACTCTGCCTTTAATGGAGTCAGTAATTGCTGATAAATGGGGTATCAATGAAGTCAGTGTACTGTAGGTTTCCCCATTCTTTTCTGCTGATGTGTGCTATTTAAATCTCTCTTCCATTACTTAAAGTTATTGTGTGTTCTCGTCTTTAATTCCAGTCCCGGCATTCTTGGCCCCAGCCACAATTTTTAATACATAGCAAAACTAGGTACTACGGAGAGCTGTTTGGCAGTAAACAAGTTATCCTCAATTCCCCACTCTGCTGTCCCCAACTAAAGAAAATGTGAAACACATTGAGAATACATACATTAAGTTCTGAGTAATTCACAGATTTTCTTTCTCTCATGTCATAAATATTTTAAACCAACCCAATTTTGACATTGCAGCCAAGCAATAAAACCCATGATCCATCCCCTTTCCCCCCCTCCTTTCATCCCCACGTGGTAGAGAGCCTGAAGTAAAATGAGCCCACACTTTACCCTACATTTTATATTGCCTTTCTCTGTAATTTATCACAGCTTTTAAGGGTATTAAAATCTTACTTAAGATGAGTACTGCTTGCGTCTCTGACACTGTGTACTCTATAATCTATTAGGCCCTCTGCCAGCTATTTCGGCAGTTATATCTCATTTTCTTGCATGGCATCTAAGTACAGAATAATGGCTCTAATTGCAAAAATAACGATGACACGTGCAGTAGCATCTGCATCCAACAGGCTCTTTCAAAATACCAGACACAGTTCTTCTCCAAGCCTAAAGCTAAAGAAGAGGAAAAGCGCAGAAGAAATGAATGGGAAAATCAGATTCACCCTGTTGCATGTGTCCTGTTACTGGCGGCAGCCAACAGCTGACGACCTAGGAAAAAGGCGCAAAGAAATTCATACTGGATAATTATAGAAATGCCATTACATAGGGATACTGTTCCCAACGGCCTTTAGTCAGTGGATAATTTGTGCCCAGAAGCATAGGAAACTATTGCTACTGCCTGCAAGGTTAGGACTGGGTTTGCATCCTGTCTCACCCATATGTTCCTTAGTCTTCAAAGATTCTGGCTATGCTTTAAGGACTTTTGGTTTGCTGCTTGAAACTTGTTTCGTAGTTCTCACAGTCTTCTGGGAAGGGATGCTCAGATCATTCTTTTCTGTTAATTTGATGGCATTTGACTTTGAAGGAAGAGTCCTCTGCAGCTGACCTTTGGGCCAAGTAGGATGACTGAGGTAATGATTAGTCTAAAGTTGTGTTACACTAAGTAAATGGTATGACCTAAAACACAGGAAATACACATTTTGTTGAGTCTAAAGCTTTGTGAGTGGAACACTGAAATATTATTGTGACATGGAGCTGGTGTGGCTTGTAGAAGGGAGACCAATGCAAGCACTTAAGTGTGATAGAGGAGGTCACAAGCACATTGAATGTGCACACCTTGTTCCACCAGCTATTGCCATCTATAGGATTATAGAATTGCATGGCCAAGGTGTGTATATATTGACTTGAGACTTCACATATGTAGGGTTTGTAGGAGAACTAGGGATTAGCTGATTCTTCCACTGAACCCTGAGAATCTGCCAGCCGTGGACTGGCAATGGATTTGCAGTGAAAGAACCTTTTCCTTTGTTCATTTTGAATTCATTATGTCTCCTGTCCATTGCAAGCCTCCAAGTTCTTGGATTACAAGTGAGGAGAACTTGATTCTTAGCCATGTCCTTTCTACCAAAAAGGCTGAATCTTTAAATTTATTTTCCCTTGTTCCTAGTTATTTCTATTACAGTCCTTGAATCTCTTTGTTTCTTTTCTACTTACTTTGGGAGACTGGAATAAAACAGAACACTTTGGTGGCTACTCCTGGTTGTTAGGTTAAAATGTATTTGTGTTCCTGGAGACTAAGTGCTCCTGAATTGCATCAGTAGTTCACAGCAGAAGAAATTTCTTTGTGAGATTTGGACTTGTAACTGCCTGATTTGAAGACACTTTTTTTGGGTTATTAATGTTTCATAAAGTGCTTCAAAATTGTCTTGTGAAAGATGGATTATTATAATAATTTTAGCAAAAGAACGACATAATATTTGTTTCTCTGCACTTTTACAGATTTTAAGGCAGAAGAAATAGGTATATTACATTTATCTAATTTAAATTCCTGTCAAACAAAGCTCATAAACCATGCATAAAAATTTGTATCCTTAGATTAAGTTAAAACCTGCCTTTTGAAATATGTTGTCTTGATTCCGAGTCCTCACATCATGGGAGAGTCTGCCACACATCAAGGGAGGTTACTGCAAATACTCCCTGTTATAATTTGTGTGCCTTAATTCTGCTGGTTTCATCTTGTAGTCACTAGACTTTGTTATACTCTTGTCTGACAGGGGAAACATGTCTCCCTGTGTAGATGGCTGAAGGGCAGTCAAGTCAACTCTCAGTGATCTCTTGGGGAACCCTAGCAGATGTAACCTCTTAAGTCTCTTCCTGTTAGATTCAGACAGCAACCCCATGAAAGAAATTCTCCCTCTTTGCTCAGGGGGAAGCCTGACCTCCCTTTCGCTGTCCTTATTTTGCTGAAAACTTCCTTCCTGGTTCTTTTCCCTGAAAGAAAGCAGCTTCTGGATTTTCGTTCTTCTGGGAGAGATACGGTGCGATGACTCTCATTTCCTCTCTTCTCTTTTCAGTTTCTTCCCCACACCTTCTCTTCTTTTTTCTTTTAAACACAAATGATGATTTTAGTGCTCTTTGCTATGGCCAATCTAATGCAAATGAAGAAGTCATGGTCTGCCTCTTGGGATGATGTTACAAAAGTTTCAGGAATATTACAGCATGTTATAAATCTTATATTACTAAATATTATTTGTTGGGTATACAACACAGCAAATACACATTCTCCAGTTTAACTCTTGTCCGAATGCTTTCTCCCTGCTTTTGCTCCTCTCACATTCACTCAGCCTGTAGCTTGTGGGACCACTTAAATTCTAGTTACCCCCAACCTGGTATGACTGGGGAAAGAGGTTGTGTAATGAACTCAATCACCTCTTGTTCCTGTCAGGTATGCCCAGGAAGTTTGGGGTGGTTTTGGTTCCCACCACAGACAGCCAGCACTACTTGCGGATAGCTGGCTGTGTGCCTGCATATCCTGGCCAGTTCTGGGTAGCAATGCCAAGTGCAAGCAGGATTGTGATGGAACCATTCAGTCTTAGGTTGAAAGTGTACAGTTCTTTTACCCTTCTTTCTTCATGGACCATATTCTTTAAGCTCTGTAAGGTTGATCCCTCTTTGGACTGGGCCCTCAGTTGTCTGTGTGAAACGGTGCTTTCTTGCGTTATCGTAATTAATTCTTATGGTCTTTCTAAGAGAAAAGTTTCATAAGCAAAGGTCACAACTTCCGTCTCACATTTGGAATAGTTGGTTTTGAAAGCCATGCCTTCAGACCTCAGTTCAGGGCTTTGTTCTTTATTTTCTGAATTTCACTCTATTCTCCTTTATTATAAGGCAGTGGCATGTGAATGAAACTTCAGCACTTTGCTGTGCTGCATGACTGTTTAAGGGAAGGCACCTATTCAGATTGTTTGTTGCTGAGAAAAATGAGGAAGAGATCTTAACTACTGCCTGGAGATATTTTGTTCCAGAGTATCTCTGTTAAAGTGCTTAAATATGCACAGTAGCTAGATCAGAGGTTTCCAATTGCTTTGGACAAAATGAACACCAATTTTGGAACCTGTGCTCTAGATTATTGTTGAGTATATCATACTAGGGACATCAATATCTTGAGGAGGCTCAAAATGTAGAGAGATGGGGTTTGCTTTTTTACTCAATCTCCCTCTGTTCTCCTTTAATTTCCTTCTTAGTTTTATGTAAGCTGTATAAAATCTAAATTCAAGGAAAACTTTCCTGTTGCCCTTCACTTGCCCCTCTATGAAGTATGTTAGCAGCAACATCTTAAACCTATAGATTAAACAACTCGTGTGCATCGCTGGTTTCATGCATGTAAACCTCCATTTAGTTTGTCAGGCTCAGCTGTGGCAGGTTTTTATTGGTTTCATATTCATAGTCCTTTTAATCATTCTATTAAAGTTGCTTAAATAAATCTGCTATGGGAAATGTTAAAAAAAGAAGTTAGTTTCCTAGGGGTTTTTGACAAAAGACTTCAATTTCTGATTAACAAAAAAAAAAGGAAACTAAAAGCTTTAAAAATACAATTAAAGTTTTTGTGAAAATATTTAGATTTCCATTTAAATGTTTGTGGGATTTTTGAAAATCAAACTATTTTACAGGGGGGAAAAATAATTTCCAGTTTTTGTCCAAAAAATTTTTAACCTTAATGAAAATTTCCATGAATATGTTTGCATTGGTCTAAAAGCAGGTTTTTTACCCCTTTTCTCCAAAAATATTTCAAAAGAAAACATTTCTGTATGCTACTTGATTTCCCCCTCACACCTGTGTAAACCAAATGCAATACCATTGAAGTGAATGAAGTTATGCTGTTAGAAGAAAGAAAAAGCTTAAGTTCATTGCGTTTGAATAGATGACTTTGTCATTTAATAAGCTGAGTTTGTTCTAAACAGAACCCTCTAAATCCAGAGATTCAAACACCAGCAGTGTCACAGTCAGTCCTTCATCGATGCAAAGCAGCTCAGGTGGTTCTCTACATTTGACTCTATAATGTTTCTTTATGTAGGAGTAAAAAGGACTGAGGCATGGAAGAGGGAAGGGGCATGGAGGATCATGAGGCATAAACCACTTACTTACTCTTCCTGAGAGGTGGTCAGTGCTGAAGCCCTTGGACAACAATGTGGAATATCTGTACTGCTGGTGGTGGTGTTGAGCAGGAACGCAAAGAACTTCAGTCCTCTCATTCTGCTTGTCTTGAAGTCCAGCACTCATCCTCCTACAAATATCCAGGCCTGAATCTGCCATGATAGAGGAATGAAAATGACGGGTACCAGCACCACCACTGATAATCTGTAAATGATCTGGGCCTTTTCATTGCACTTGGTAACTATGAGAAATGGCTTCATAGAACTGGCGCCTAAATGTTCTGAACTAAGACAATAGAAGCTAAAGGAAACACAGGCAAGAGGACAATAGTCTGGTCCTAACTGGCAACATCCAACATGTGCAGTAACTTATATGAAACACTACTTTCCTCGATGGAAAAAACTGAAAATAATAGATTAACATTGTGTTCAGAGCAAGGAAAAAGCATACAGAAGTTCTGTTTCCAACTGGTGCTTTTCATTTTGCCTCAGAAAGGCCTGGGAAAGTCATCATAGCTTCCAAAATATGTACCCAACTAGTCTGGATATGGCCATTTCTAGAAAAGCTGCCATGATTTTTGATGGCACAAATACCTGCACACAATGCTGTAAGTGCAAGACCTGGATGCAGGGCAATGGTTGATGGGGAATCTGCCTTCTAAGTTCAGGGACTGAAGACTGGAAAGTTGAGACTTACCCAAATTATACCACTGAAGACAAGTTTAACGCTCACTGGTCTTCACTGCAACCATAAAACTACACAGGAACATCTCTGCAGCAGTTCTTTCTGCAACGCAATTTGTACTAATTTTTCCTAGAGTCCAACCACTAGTATTACTTAGCAGCTGAGATGACAGACAAGACTTCCATCTTTAGAGCCTCTTTCAGAAAGCTCCTTCAGTTAAGTGCCCTGTGGGTTTTCCCTCCTATTAAGCCCCTCCTTCCCCACCCCCGTTTTTTTCCTCTTTTCATGAGACTAAAATGATGAAGGAAAATTAATTTTCATTGCAATGCAATGAACTGTGAAAGAGACTCTTAGTTGTGGCCTGGAATGCAGACACTGCTGGCTACCTTCTCAGACCATGGCTAATCACACCACTGACAGACTGGAGCTCACTGGCTGAACTGTAATGCCTCAGTGCAGCCTTTGCTGCTGTGAGCCCAGAACACTGCTGAAATCCTCAGAGTGCTGCATAAGGGATGACTGCTGACAGTAGATGAGGGAAAACTTGTCTGGAGCTATTTCATCTTGCTAGTCACTGTGGTGGTGTTATTCTGCCATCTTTGAGATGCTTTGTTTGGTCCCTTCTTATTAATGTCTAGCTATAATTCTTGGTCTTGTTTTAGCAGGATGATGGCTGCTATTTCCACAATAACAGACTGTGGAACATTATTTATATTAACCTTAGAAGCAGTGGGAAAAGCGTGTGCTTGTGTTGCCCATGCCCCTGTGTGCTCCTAGTGATTGCAGCTGAGAGCACAGGGAAGAAAGACAATTGTGGAACATGTCCATGAAGCAGTTCTATGGAATGCTCTGGACTCAGCGTGCTTCTACCCCTCTCCTGCTTTTTGACAGCTTCCTGCAAACACTCAAATGGGGGGCTGCTCAGCCTATTGCCACGTTTTCATTGTTCTTCTTGCAAATACCCATGCATGTGGGCAAGATGCTTGTTTGTGAATGTAGATGCTGGGGATTAACGATGAAAGTATCCCTCTGTCATGTATCGCGTTTCATTCATTTCATCACAGACGTGGCGACCAGTCCCACATGTGAAATAAGGGGTGATGGGTCAGACAAAAAGAGTTCTAAAAAGAAAATAAACCCACCCTAGAAAGTTGAGTGGTGTGAACACAAAGTGGTCTGTAAATCACTGCAAAGAGTGAAAATCTCAGCTCTGAACTGAACTCAAACTGTGGCTAGACAATCTGTGAGAGAAGAACTGTATTTGTCTTTACTTAGACAACTGCTTGTTCTGCTCCAGGTGTGTTAGCATGTTTTTTTTTAAAGTGGATGGGATACTGACCTGGAAAAAACAAGAAACAATACCAACAGCTACACAAACAACTAAACTAGCCATGACTATAATCTAATAATTTGTGATAGGCAGGTAATGCATCTTTCAGGTGTGAGGAACATCCTTCTTCCCACATCCATGCTTATGAGGGGTAAGTCACACACTTGAAGGTCCGAAAGTCCCTGAGCTGGGTATATGGATATGTAATAACCTGGTATCTGCAGTAGAGCCTCATGCACTAACTGGTCATCAGCTGCTGGCTCTTAATTTGCTTAAAGGTCGGCAACAAAGACTACTAAGATTCATTGAGTACTTCCCCAGCAAGACCTCTCCATGTGTTCCCACCATGCCCACCACATTTTATGGTCATGGCTGGAAAGGCAGATAACTAACATCTGCCGCTTGCTTGAAGGCAACACAAGTTTGCAGGTGTCGTGGTTTAAGCGCAGCTGGTAACTCAGAACCATGCAGCCTACTCCCCCCCCCCCCCCCTTCTTCCCCTTGCTCCCTGAGGGATGGGGAAGAGAACTGAAAGAATGTAACTCCCACGGGTTGAGATAAGAACAGTCCAGTAACTGAGGTATAACACAAACCACTGCTGCTACCACTGAATAATAATGATAAGGGAAGTAACAAGGGAAGAGAATACAACCACTCACCACCTGCCAACCAATACCCAGCCCGACTCGAGCAGTGATCTAACCCTTCCAGGTAACTGCCCCCAGTTTATATAGTGGGCATGACATGCTGTGGTATGGAATACCCCTTTGGCTAGTTTGGGTCAGGTGTCCTGTCTCTGCTTCCTCCTGGCTTCCCCTCCTCCCTGGCAGAGCATGAGACTCAGAAAGTCCTTGGTTGGAGTTCTTGACTTACTGCTGAACCCAGGACAGCAGGGAATAGGCTTTTCCTTCTAGAAAGCTGCAGCCCAGGGAGGTTCCAGCAACAGGCTGTGAGCTTGAGTTGTTAACAAATAAGGATACCAACAACCCCAAGAGACAGGGACAACAAAGGCTGCCACCCTTCTGCTTTCCTTGCAAATTCCACTGACTCCCTAGAGTCCATTGGGGAAAACCAGGTGGACTGAATAGTATTACACTGACTCTGGGAAGCCAGGGGTATCACTCTTACGTAGCCCTCATGTCTGCTGTGGCAGCATGCACCTCCTGTGACCAAAGCCTCTTCCCCTAAATGGGAGGCTTGGCCTTTCTATCAGCTGAATTCAGGAGGCTGTAGCATTATTTATTCTTCTAACCCTTGTGAATCCTCCCTGAGAAAGCAAAATGAATCATGCCAGGTCTGAGTTTCCCCGGGGAAATGGCTGTTTGGTACACATGACTTTAAATTTGTCCCTTCACCCTTTGGTGATTAATGGCCTGTGATCCTCTGTGATTCATGGCATCCAGGAGACATTATTTTCTGAGATGTAAGAGCTGGATAGTATGTTTTCCTCATCAGTTACTGACTGTGATTGTAAGTGCCTCATCTACCTTATCTAGGATGTTGGTAAAGGTTGTCAAGCAGGCAAATGGGAAGATGGGGAAGTGGATGGAGAAAGCCTGCTCCATCACCAAATTGCTCTTTACCCAGGGCCAGACAATTAGTACTTCCCTCAGCCTCTGTAAATTGAGCTTTTCCTCTTCTTGGTCTATCCTGAGCCTTGTCCTGTGGCTGAATTAGCTCAGGGTCTCTGAGACCCTTGGAGGGGATGGTGTGGAAAAAGAAAACCATTCAGTGGTGGCTTTCAGCTTGACAGCGATCCTACGCACACCTGTCCATGGAGCTGGCTGTGCCAGATCGCTCTGAAAGCCAGGTTCACACCATGCCATGCAGCGCACATTTAGGTTGAATTACTGTACTTAAACAAATTCTCATTTCCATGCACTTGATATACACTTTTTCCCCCCTTTCCTCTCTCCCCATCGGCAACTTAAGGAGCCATTTTTCTTCCTGACGCCACCTTGGCACTCTCTCTACCAGCATGCGAAAACAGCCGGAGTTATACATATGGAGACCTCATCCTCAGTTGCCTCATGGATTCAGAAGACATCCTGAATATTCATCATTTCTCTTTTTATGAGCACCTTGGCAATTGCCTCCGAAGTTAAAGACTGTTGTAAATTAAGGAATGGCACTTGGTGAATACCAATTTATCCGCATTTCAAGACTTCCCTCACCCCCACCTCCCTTCCACACAATATTGAAGTTCCTGTAGTCTTTGTGAATACAGGGCATTGTTTCTGTGCTGCTGAGGCAGAATTGTTTGTGCATCCCTGAAGACTGTGAAATGTCTGCACCGGGGCTGCTCATTTAAACTCTATGCACTTTACTGTACCCTCTCTGGAACTCCCTTCCTGGAGAAGCCAGCAATGACCTTCTCAGAAGTAATGATAAACACATGCTGAGGAAGCTTGGCTCCTTGACAGGCCCTTTTAATTATTAGTTGTAAATTAGCAAATCATGGGGTTTTTTTTTCAGTTTCATATCACTGCCTGCTTTGCTACATGTGCGATCCTTCAGGTACAGTCCCTGCAATATATACCGGTGGCAGACTCATCAAGCAATGTCAATATTCAGTGCTTATTTAATGTATGTAATTTTAACATGCACCAAACATTTATGCCTTCAGAATAATGATGGTGCAGAAATTATTGCAGAGGATTAATTGTGGTCAATAGTTACTGAGTGGTTTTTGAATGTGTGTCAAGTTGTCAAGGAAAATCACTGCTCAATCAAAAGCAAGATAGAAGTAGCTCATCTTAGGCTTATATATAGAACACTGAAGAACAAAGGACTCTGTCCTGCAAGATGCTGAACACTCTCTTCTTGTCCTTGCCAAAGTAAGTAGACTCAACATATTCATTGAAGCTAAGCAGGACCTACCTCCCTGAGGTGATACAGAAATTCAGTGGCAAATTGAATGGTCAATCCTGGATTTATCAGGACTCATTGTAATCTTAGTTCCATCTTAATTCATTGCTGGGCTTTACTAAGTTTTTCATAAATACAAAGAGAGTTGCTGACATTTATAATTTTAATGGAGACGCTTGCCATTTTTTTCCCTAAAGCTCTAGCTCCTGGAACCACATTTATATGACAACCTCAGCTGTAGAGGGGAAATAAATGGTTTCTAATCCTTGTTCTTGCAACTGAAAGCTTGGAAAGACAACCAGGAATGCTGAAAACCCAGAAAGCAAATGAAAACACCCCTAATATATTTCCAGTTATAAAAATCTCACAGCTTCTAAGTCAGTCTCATGTGCTTTTTAATTTTGATGTGGAAAAAGCTGGTTCTTGCTCTTGCAATGCTCATGTCATAGGTGGTGTGTGGAGGATATGGATGCTGAGGAGGTGATCTACCTGAGGCAGGCGATGGGAACTGTAGCTGAGTTCTGCTGCAGGTTCCCTGACCTGCCATGGGGCTGCCATGGGGCTCTCAGGTCAAAAGGGAGACAGGCAGAGCACTGTGGCCATCCCTGGAAGGTGTGACGTGGTAGGGTAAGAATGGGAGCTGCCAGCAGACAAGGGAGAGGCTTGCTGGAAATCGCTGTTGGTCTGAACAGTTCTCTCAGGGGACATTGTGGGAATAGGAGTCCATAAGCCACTGCTCTCAGCAGGAGATGCGGGATGGGTCAGGAGCTCAGCCTGTGAGAGCTGGAAGGTGGGAGGCAAAATAAGCTCCTGTACTCTGGATCCCATCCACAAGACACAGAGCTTTTCTTTTTAACTTCAGTTACCTTTCACTGGTGGTGTTCAAGGCTGGGTTAGACAGAGCATTGGGTGGCATGGTTTCATGGGAGATGCTCCTGCCCATGGCAGGGGGGATGGAACTTGATGATTTTAAAGTCCTTTCCAACCCTAACTATTCTATGATTCTATGATCTCGCTGCTGTCTGGGAGGCCATCAGAGACCTCCTCTCCTTGAGCTGTATCAAGAGCGGTCCATTACAGCTTAGCCAGTTTCCATGGCTCTAGAATAAATGGAAGGAGAATAATTTTGTTTAAAAGAGTTGTTTTTTATATATATGTATATAAAACCATGTGCACACACGCACAATAGCCAGCAATAGGTTTTGTGGAAGAGTATGAGCCCTATGATAAGACCTTGAAAGACTGCTGCCACTTTCCATTTATGTTTGCACATGGAATAGAAAAACTTTCGCCAGCTGTAGTTTGTGATTCACTTCTGACCTGGATCAGAATCCCAATTATTAGATCTTTATTAATTATGAAATATGCATAAGGAAAGACACACTGAGAACAGGCATCAGCTCTTAGTCTTCCAGGACTAGAGTTGGCTAGGGAGGGTGCTTTTCCTTCAAGTTTAATCCTTCTGTTCTTATTGCAAAAGGGGCTCTGAAATGGCTGAAGAAGTTAGAAGAGGTGTAATTATTGTGGCAGGAAGTATGTGACTTCTCACTTGTGCAGAATATTGTTTGCGAATTGAACTGCAGGAAAGTCGATGAAGCCAGGGGTAATGAAAAGCAGGATTATCATGGATATGGCTAACACTTTGTGTGAGTCTTTGTCATGCTTGCAGCAATTAATCTCCATGGTGATGAGAGATGGTAAATAGTTTTTTTCAATGAGAGATGGGTTTTGATCTGATAAAATAAAGAACCAGACTGCTGTATCACGTTTTAAAGTGCCCCCAGAGGGAAGGAGGAAATACTTTTCACGAACAAGTAAAGAATAAGAAAACGAATGAGATCAGTCTTAACTGGTAAGGCAGCATTAGAGAAACCTTTTGCATGGGCGTAAGTGAACAACAAATCTGGCTTGCAGTGAATGCAGAGGGAGGAAGGAGGGCTCAGGAAAGCGAAACGGTTTATGTAATCCAAACTGGAAAAGTTGTATGGGTTCATATTTCATGCAAGTGTATTTACCCTCTCTCTATCAACATGCTTCTTTATAGTTGAATTTCAAGTTGAATAATTATATTCTGGTGCTGTAACCATCCGATTAGCCTTTACATTGCTGTGTATTTTCATCTCTGCACCTCAGAAAGCTGCCCAAGCACAGAGCTTTGCGTAGGATGTGAAGTTGGCCAGTGTTACAATCCCTTCCAGGGGAAATGAAGCACTAATTTTCTACAGATACTGTTAAAGGAAGTGGACAATTAAAGATTGCAGGCAAGAGTTACCCAGATCCCAAATGATACCCCAAAATGTTCCAGTTGGGTTAGAACTACAAGACATTATCTACATGCTTGGAAGGGCTCAGGACAGGAAGGGTGAGGTAAAAGGCAGGTGGAAAACTGCTTCCAAGGCAACCCATGTCTACCCTAGGCCTTATGTAGTGTGGACCCCTTTGAGTAAGTCATTGGAAGATAGGAATCACACATTTTAGCTGCATTTTTAGAAATCAAATCTTGGTCTTTTCTGATGGTGCACGCATAAAAAAAAAAAAGAGAAAAGTGAAATAATCTGGTACTTTATGAAATCTGGCTCAGAGTGATTATCTTGATTTTTGAAGGACTTAATGACAAACTTGAAGGTAAAAGTCTGATCTGCTGCTTAATCTTCTCTGTGAATGGTTTGCAAGACCACGACTTCTATATTTATTTGTTAGTGCTCACTATACAGTATTGAAGTTAGAAACTGTTTTGTTCATATCTTGCATTTTTGCCTAGACAAAATTGAGAGGAAAAAACCTCTTTTTTTCCCTATTATGGAAATCAGTGTCCTTTCTATTGGGAACTATTGGGAAAATACGTGTCTGACTCTAAATCATCTTTGCCAGTCTTTGAAAGAATACATGTTAACATATGTACGTAACTGCTCCCAGAACAGTCACTGCTATTGCCACCAAAAAAAATAGATAAAATTATTACTTCCTTCTCTTAACTTTCTATTCGCTATGCTCTGATGGGTGGGATTAACATCTGCTGTTCATCGTTGCATGAGACACATCGACTTGTTAATAGTTTGGAAGTTTAGGGGAATATTTACAATTGTAAATGCTTGTTTAAGAGGCTACAATTGAAGAATGCCTGAGAAATGCAGCAGAGCTCTTCTAAGAACTTTAATTGGCTATCAAAAACCATCCACAATTTATTCAATGTCTGCTTCCAGCAGAATATATTGTTAGTTCAGCTGCAACTTCTTAACTTCACCATATTTTATATACCTTGGCCATCATGTATTGCCACAAAGTATACTATACAGTGTGATTTAAAATGTGTTCTGATTAAGTACACAGAAATGGTCCTATTCACCATGCAAGGAATGAGGGGGGGCATCATACATAACCAATTGTTTAAGTGAAATTAATTCTAATAATAATTCATTAGGTAAGCCTTTTAAATCTTATGCTTTGGTTGTACTATACATTTACTTGTATTCTAGAGTATTGTTTCAACTGCAGACCTGAAGAAACAGTGTCTTTTGTCTCCCCCTCTCCCATCACAGAACAATTGGAAAGGAAAATGTGTCTCCATGGAAAATGGAAATGAGAAAAAATGGCCAAAAAAGCATCAAGAGAGATTGATCAGCTGAAAGATGGAGTGAAAGACCCAGATTCCTGGCTGCTGGACCTCATAGAAACCAAAAGTACTAGCGAATTCTGCAAGGGATGAGACAAATTTATTAAGGATAGGTCAACCAATGACTCTTCAAAGTGACTGTCCATGTGTAACCTCTACCTCAGGAAATCCAAAATTATTGCTTCTCAGAAACTGGCTGAGTGTAATGGAGATGAATCCACTCTGTGATATGTGCCCTAGCTCTTCTGTGCTTTCCCTAAACATCTGTTCCTGGCTAGTAGGACAATTCTTGGTCACATACTCAGAATACTGGACTCACCATGATAAACTAAAAGGTCAGAGTCCACGTCTCCTATATTGATCAGTTTCTATTAGTGATGTTCACCTTCACTAGAAACCTTGACTTGTATGATGATCGCCACCTTCTAGCAGTAAAATTACAGATGAGGATAATATTAAGCAAAATCAAACAAGCCCTAATGAGACACGCAGAAGTTTACTCACACTCAAAAAGCAATCATTAATACTTATTTCCAAATGCGACAAAAGATATCTCAGTGCTTTTATCAACTTTTAAACATACATAAACTAACTCCTCCTTCCCTGGGAACTTCCAATATCTAAACCAGCAAACATAATTTTTACTTAAGAGGAAAGAAAAATGAATCCTTGGGAAAATCTTCCAGTTATTTTTTAAAATGAACCCTAAGCCTTGTCTTGTATGTCAGTTATGTCAACGCAGATGTTTCCAATTTGAAGATGAAGACTGAGTTTTGTCTGAAGGCAAAGTCTATGAACAGCCAGCTCTTCCTTCTTTTTATAGCAAAGGAGTTGGTCTCCAGTTTGTAGGGAGAAATCAGAGTCCAGGAGGGTTAAGAATAAGGCGAGATCAGCTTAGGTTCTGATAATGAGGAAGGAATTTGATGCAGCTTGGAAACTTGGGAAAGGCTTTACAGTGAGGACAAAAGAAGGATGCACAAACGTGATCCTCATTGTTAGAGAAGCCTGTCAGATGTGGAGAGTAGTTAAATTAGACATAGTGATATTGCATAAGTGGAGTCCAATATTCTGAGATCACAAACAAGGACTTAATTGTCTCAGAATAAGGATCCTGGTGTTCATTGCCTAGGAATAAATTTGGGTTCCTTCACAGCTGAAGCTGACCACAGAGGCATCTCTATGGACTTCAGCTATTAGTCTCTTTACATTGATCTCATGTAAGATAGGAAAAGACTCCTGAAATTACTGTGTATAAGCTACCACTAAAGCTCTCTGTTGTCAGCAGTGTGGGGCATTGTTGAAGGGGACAAGCCAAGAGCCCTGCACATTTGGATTGGTCCTCTGAGATCCTGGGGACTCAAGCAAGGTAGAGCTTTCTCCATGGACTTAAACCACAGTCAGTCAGCCCAGGACCAGAGAGTGCATTCCTAAGCAAGTACTGCTCCTCCAGGTATCCAAAAGTTGTGCTGTGGGCCACTTGGAACCATTGCCAGTGTCCTGTGTCTGCTGACTGCTGTGACTGTGAATGTGGTTGCCTATTAGAAGAGGAGATAATGAGCTGCATCTTACATGTAAAATAGCTATTCTCATGGTAGGAAAGTAAAGAAAATGCATTTTTCCTCTTCAGCTGAATATTCCGCTAATTTCTTTTCTGCTCAAGGGCTTCCAGCTTTCTAACCTGATGAGTTATGGACAGTCATTCTTTCCAGCATTAGCTGAATTCTTTTCTAATTATACATGTTCTGAATAGCACAAGGCAGACCTGCTGGTAGAACATTTGGTGCAGAGAGCATAATAAATTCCACAGAGAGCTTGACATGCCTTGCCATAGATGCAATATTCATTTTCATCACTACAGAAGAGATGAGATGCTGAGCCAGAGTTTAAAAACCCATTGTGCTCCTTTACTAGGATGTGTGGGTGGGATTAACATGGGCTGTTCAGTTAAAAGGGCTGCATTGTAAGACAACTTCTGTAGAATTAGTATCTAGACATTTGTAAACCATATTTTACGAACACAAAAAGAATGAAGATGCAATTAAAACCAGATCTATAAGATACAGAACTGTCACAATTTTAGCACTGTTTTTATTTGAGGACAAAACTGAAAATAACACATCCAAAGCATAAATTATGTCAAGAAATGATGTTTTACTCAAAGATCTCTCTGGAAATTAGGTTGTAAATATTTAGAGTAAAAAGCAATTCTGAAAAGAGCGTGGGTTTATTGTCAGGCAATGATTTACAGAATGAATATATTCAGATTTAAAGTAAAAACATTTCATTTTTTCAAACACCAGGCCTGCAAATCCATCTTGGGACCTCCAAGCAGATTCTTTTCTTGGTTCTCATGGATAGTAATAAAGTTTCTAAAGACCATGTGTGGAAAAGGCCTGACATGTCTACAGACTGTGCAAGACGAGCATTCAGATTTTGGAAAAAGGTGGAGAGCATATACACAGACGTAGAAATTTCCCTTCTTTTTATAGATTATCCATTATCCCCAACTAATAAGATGTTAAGAGAATATTTACCAGGAAAAATAGCAAAGCAGCAGCAGAAGAAAAGAAAGGGAGGTGTTGTCTGGTCTCCTGCTCAATGCATTAGGACATTGTTACCTGGTAAATGTACAGTGGGATGTTTGTTTTAAGGAGAGTTGAGGAGAGGGAAGAGTTCCAGCTCTTTCTCTCTGTTGTTTGCTGGGGTTTCCATGTATCATGACATGCTGCTGGGCCCTGGGAGACTGGAAGATGTACTTCCAATGCACAGCTCCTACCTGCTACAGATGGAAGGATGCTGTGGAAGAAAGCTGTTTGAAGATAGCTTTCCTTGTTCTCTCCTGGAATGAACAAAGCTGCTTGAACAGACAAATCCTTGCTGCAGTGGCACAATTGGCATGCAGTGTGTACTGCTAGTGCAGAACCAAAGGCTGATGGGAGCTCAACAGCTAGGCTTGGGCCTAGATGACAAAAAATGCTCCTGGTACCTTACGTGTGAGTCTCAGTAACCACAAGCTATTGCACTGTAGCAGCAGACTCTCATAGAGAGACCATCTAATCCCCCATACCACTGTACCGTTTGCCCCGGGCACTGTGGACACCTTCCTGGTGACCAGATGTGTCCAGATGTGCCCGCATTTCCTGCTCTGCAGTGAAGTGATGCTTCCTTGCTGCTTCTTTCCAGATTGCCAAGATAACTCTTCTGGCCAACCTGCTCCTGCCTGCCCATCTCCCCCTTTTCAGCCAGTGTTGCTTACCTGAAGGAGACATCCCTTGAATTGACTGGATCCTTTTCCCTCTGCCCAGGTGGCAGACATGTGTTAATCACTATATAGTTAAAAACTCATAAGTGAAAAGACAGTTTACTTTTCTGAACCACAGCATTTATGCTGTGTAATTCACAAGGCTCCACTCTCTGTTTGATGCATCTCTGCACTTTTAGCATGGTTCTGTAGCCAGGGATGCTTGAGGCTGGCAAACAATTTCCTTTCAAGGCTGCTGTCGGGAGGTAGCAACCACATTTCATCCTCTCACAGAGATGTTACTTTTGTTCTCTCTTGCTTTGTTGTTTCCCTTTATATATAATACAACTCATTCAGAGTCAGCGTAAATGTTTGTTCAGAAAAGGGCATGGAAAAATGTAAGAATAATTCTGGTAATGGAAGTAGAATATAAACAAAGAGCTTAGAGAAAGTGGAGAAGCAGTGGAGAGGTTTCCTGTTTAAAAAAGGAAAATGGAAAAATTAAAATGGCTACTTATGGAAATGTAGAATAAACCTTCCACAGTTTAACGAAAAAGGAAGAATTTGGATCTGCTCGCAGGTCCACAAGGGATTTTAACACAGACAGTGGCAAAAAAAGATAATCTTGCTTCTATTTGGAAAATGACTTTTGTAGTACTTAACCCACATGATTTTCATAGACATGAAATAGAGCACAAGTGCTTGACAGTGCAACATAGACATAAAGGCATGTGCAGATTGCACCACTCCTGACAGCATCGGAGTGGGGAAGGAAAATCACCATGCTTATTTCAGTCCTTGCTTACTTATAGTAGTCCAGTTTACTGCCAGAAAGGAGTCATTCAAATACAAGTATGAAGGTAATCAGTGACAGGATTCCCACCATGGATCCTCCTTTCCTCCTAAGGTCCTAAGACCCTTCCAAGACCTAAATCTTGTATCTTGGCATGCTTGTGGGATGCTTGTTTTGGAGGATGAGATATATTTCAGAGCTTCATAGTCACCCTGATACTGCTGTGTTAACTGTTTCTAATGTGGTAAAGGAAAGAACATTTCCAAGGATTATTTTTTTGCTTAGCTGCATCTGTTTCACTTGTTATTTCAGATTTATTGGTGTTTATTTATTGCTGAATAATGAGCCTGAGGGCAATGGGAATCTTAATAGGCTAAAAAATTGGAGCCAGTGTCATCAAAAGCTTCCTGTTCTTTACTGTTGCAGCGTTGCCACTTTATTTGCTTACTCTTCAGGACAAATGTGTTTGTTGCAAGGTTTTGGCTGAAATCCTGATTCACACTTACAGTGGGGCTGGGGTTTCATCCTGTGAGCTGTCTGCCTGTGGGAAAATATGAGGGAGATGGCTGTCACTCAGTCCCACAGCATGAAGGGCTGTGTATATGTATCATCATGAAGTTCCCAGGATGTGCTAAGTGGTTGGTGACATTCAGCAGAGCTGAGCCCTTGTTATCCCGACAAAAGCCGGCCATTTAGGTGATGCCAGCCAGGAAACATGGTATGAGTTGTGGGGAACCCCTGTAATGCTGTGGGGGCATGCAGAGGGGCAGGTCCCGGCTTATATGTTCCTCTGTATGATGCTACCCTGGCTAAAATGTCACACACAGCCTGCAGATGCTCATGTGGTCAAGCCAAGGTGAAACTCAACAGTTTTGGTGTAATTTTACCACCTGGTATGGGCAGCTGATCAACACTTCTAAAAGCCATAGGATAGTTCAGTTTTAGTGCTGCCACTGGTGGCTAAAGGCTCTTGGTTATTTTAGCTATGGGTGTTTCATGGAGGACCACCACTGCCTGAAGAGCTAAAGAGTACACCAACTCCCCAAGAAATGGCAATGACTTTTTGCAGCCTGCATGTTGTCTTGTGTTTCTCTGGGCTAGCTGATACTGCTGAGATGTGGGTCTCTCTCAAGAAGTTTCAACCCAAATCTGCCTGTGGGTGCCAAGCAGCGCAGACTGATCTGGTCATTCCCATTTTGTGGCAGAGACAGAGAAGGGGAAACATGTATGTACAGTACTGAGACAAAAAAAAATACTTTAACCCTCTATCTTTTTAATACATCACCCAAACTCAGTCCTCAAGCCTCTCTGCTTTAAAGTCTCTGCTAAAAAGAAGGTCTTTTGATGAGCAGCAGGAGTTCTCTGTAAAGGAATTTGCAGACCAGAGGTGCTCACCATCAATTTCCTGCTGTCTACGATTACTATCATTGCATTTTTGAGGCACTTTTAAAATAAACTATGCAATGATGTAATGCACACAAAATGGCTGGGGTGGGAGTGCAGAGCAAGGAAAAGAAGCAGCATCTGGATTTTGACTGGTATCTTCTATAGAGCATCTTGATGTCTGTAATTAGTGTCATGTTATGAGAGCTTAAAAAAATAAAGGCGCCAGAGTTCCAAATAAAACATAAAATGGCTTTGATAGAATAAATGTTACTATCATTGTTTAAAAATGTTGTGACCTGTCTGCTATAGTTTCTGAGAAAGATATTTTCCAGTGCTGCTGCTCTTGCTCTGACTCTTTTTAAAATTCTATTATTACAGATAAGGACGGAGGAAAATCCTCAAGACAGCCTAGTTTTAAATCTCTGTAACACAATGCCAGCATTGTCTCTCCTCAAGCTGAGCTTCTAAATTAAAATAGGCATGATCTTTAACAGAGCTCTGAAATGCTCTGTTCTACAGACACTTTATCCCCTTTATTAGAGAACATTAATAATTCAAATGTTATGGCTTAGGCTAGGCAGGCCCGTTTGTCTGGTGTTGGAATAATTTAGCTGTACTCCACTGTTCAGAGCTGTTTTGATACCCAGTGGGTCAAATTCTAGAGGCTCTTTGAAAGTCATGGAAACTTTACCTGCATCTTGGCTAGGTACAGGGGAGGGAGACACAAAAAAGAAGTCCTGGCAACCTTTTCCTTGACCTTTAGCATGCACAGAGGATGCACAAACATGCACTCTCAGACCAGTTTTGCAGTCTGCATAAGGCAACATTTCCATTTCAGCCAGTTGGATTTTTGCCTGAGCAAGGCCTCTAGTCTTGGCATCTAAAAGCTCTACATAAACACACTTGCAAAAACACCTATGCAACCCCCCTCAACACTAGAGATTTCCACCAAGCTTTTATTTTGCCATGTGTGAAGCAGGATTCCTTCACTGCAGTGTGCACATGTGCCTCTGAATGCATCACATTTTCAAATCACAGGAATTTACTGTGACTTTTTTCTAGACTTTAGGAACTGATCCACTTTCTACCTATAGGTTAGATGTAGGACTCATAAGCAACAGTGATTCCTAGGCCTACACATCTATGAAGTTTTTTGTTAAAGGTCAAATGTATCAGCATGTAGTGACAAACAGATTAATATGTAAACATAGCTTTTCCAGGTGGTATATTTCTTCGACATGAGACCAGCTCTACATTCGAAATACTGCCAGACTTGAAGTACTTAGGATATGGAGCTGACCTCCATCTTCTCACCAAACACTAATAAAACACAAGCAAAGCCCTGAAGAGGTTTTGTATATCTCTCTCAGAAGAAGCAACATGGATGGTGGAGCAGGAAGAAGTGGATTCAGATCCTATTCTACAACTTGTCTGAGGTGAGAGGGCCAATAAAGCTCTACTAGTCTTGTCTGGCTGCTACATGAGATGGTATAAATGCCACTTCCATAGGATGCTGAACCTTACCGTCTGTTGATACACAGGTGACACTGACACATTAACTTTGTTCCAGGTTGCCATTGCGAGAGAAATAGAATCCTTATAAACAAGGGATATTAGCTATTAGCTATCTGGACATCTAAGACACAGGTTATCTATTATATGATTTTATGTTATGATTTATAATTATCTATTATATAGAGTTATTTAAAAAATGTTGGATGCTTAGCTTCCACCAATGTCAGTCCCAGAACATATTAAACAACTGTTAAGTGCAAGAGAAGCAATCAGACAGACTTTCTCATATATGTTGGGCTTATGCATTATGAAACACTATAAGCAACACGCAATTAAATTTGAAAGTGAGGAGGAATGCAAAAGTAGACACATTTGTTATTACACCACTGAAGACAGTCTGCTCAATGCAACTTACAGAGAAATTATCTCTTTAATTGTTTAGTAGAAAACCAAATCAGTTTCCAGTGCCTTTTGCTGAGATACAAG
The DNA here is from genome assembly GCA_017639245.1 of Myiopsitta monachus. Lineage (NCBI taxonomy): Eukaryota > Metazoa > Chordata > Aves > Psittaciformes > Psittacidae > Myiopsitta > Myiopsitta monachus. The sequence continues at coordinate 56,285,919 of CM029925.1, forward strand.
AAACCAGTATTCAGCTCACTGCTGAAGTAGGGACAAGGTCATTACTAAAAGTTTAAAGTAGTTGTCCCTGTCTTAGACCTGGCATAGGAAGGGAAGCTCCATGTTGCTTTACTGAAATAGAGGCAGGTCCAAGTGTGTTCACATACTTTTTGGCAGTGTTTGAGTGAGGCTGTCCATAGCAAAGCAGTAGATTAAATAGATAGAGCCTACCAGTTAGTTTGAGTGGACTAATTGATTTTTCTGTGACTTTTTAAGTTAGTGTGGTTTTTTATCTGTTCCTCTGAAGAGCATCAACTCTTCTCTGTGTGTTAATACTTGTTTCTATGTCTGGAGTTCAGCTGGGTTCTTTGGCTAAGTTGCAATAAAGGCAGTAACGGCAAAGGGCCTCCTGTTGACAGGGGCCAGCAGCCTGCAGGGTGTCTGCTGAGCTTTCCAGTGGCCCAGGCATGTCCCTAACTTGCTCCTTACCATCCTATGGTTCAACCAGGGAACTCCTGGAGATGAACTGTCACTTGTGGCAACAACATAGATGATCTTAAGGTCCTTTACAACCCTAACTATTCTATGATTCTATGTGTGATGTGTCATAGAACCACGGTTTGGGTTGGAAAAGACCTTATAGTTCATATAGTTCCAATCCTTCTGCTGTGGGCAGGAAAGCTCTGGGTGAGAAGGAAAGGGAGCAACTGAGGCACTGGTATTGAGATGTGAGAAAACTGGGGCCTGGTCCCAGCTCTCCTGGGCACGCTTAGACTGCTTATTTCATTTTTTCATCCCTCAAATTCTGATGAAAAAAGCCATTAGTGTATGTGAGGTGCTGAAAGCACATGGTTATCACGTGTAAAGCTAAACACAGAGGCAGTAGGAGAAGGAGCCTGGTACTTGCATGTGTGATGTATAAGTCTCACAAAAGAGCAAGCATATACAGTTCTACTAAATCACTGTGGCCTTCAAATCTATTTAAATGAAACCTCTCGTAGTCTGCTCAGCTGTTCCTCATAAATCATAATTTTAGTTAAAATATGAACTTCATATTTCTTCTCGGTTGTGCACTCCCATAGCCACATGCCTGGAACTGTTGCAGCCCAGAGGTCTACGGGAGTCTTCCCTGAGAAAAAATATCCTATCCTTGGACGTGGGGGCTGGAGTCAGACTCTGGAAAGGACTCAGAACTGGGGGAGGAGAGTATTGGGGAGAGGGAGAGAAACAGGAAGGACATGGTGTTAGAGCTTTTACCCAGTGTGTAAAGTGCTTCCTGTTATCTCCTGTGCTTGTCTCACAAAATGACTGTAGGTAAATGGCAAACGGGATGATTGCATGTAAAGCAAGGCACTTGAAACAGTTTGAAGTTCTTGCTGTTTGGAAGAACTAGGTACATTTTCCAGATTCTCTCCCCTCCAATTTACTGTTTGTTTTGCCTGAAATGCTGCCGTTTTGTGGCTGTGTTTGCCATGTTTGCACTTGTTTTTCTCTCTCAATACTTTACCCTGAATTTATTCCCGGACCTGGTGGAGACACACCTGAGTCCCGTATTTCTGCTCAGAGGCCCAGTAAGCTGCCTGAATAGCCTCTGGAAGACTCATTCCTCAGCCAAGGAGAACAGATTAACTTCCAGAGTCTTCGGGTTTCTTTGTGCACACTTACCATATTGCCAATGCTACAGTAGTTCTCCTTCTGCTGTGCTGAATGTGATCTTTTGAAGTGTGAGATGCATGCACAAAACACTTTCCTTTTGGTCAACCTGAGGCCTTCAGTTTTTGTCTCTCATCCCAGGCTGAATGTAAAGAGATCAAATGATCATGGTCCCTAGGGGGATCAATGCACCCTGCTGTGGCAGATTACAGGACGTAGCAATGACTATGAAACTGCATTAGTAACAAGATCTTACAAAAATCCTGGTGTGAAAAGCTGTTCTTCTATGAAACCCAGTCCTAGTTTCACAACCATGATGTCACTTGCCTTCCTGGATTTCAGCAGGTCTGAATGTGTATGCGGGAGCTGAATTGCAGGCCTCCTTTGGGAGATGATGGCCAGCCAATTGTCTGGAGAAGTCCACACTTGTTCATTAGTAGCAGGACAGGAGTTCCCAGAAACCCTAATGTGGTCCCATTCTTTCAGGTGCTCTATCCATGGCCAAGAGCAGTCAGTGGTCCAAAGAATTACAACCATGATGCTGCAGCCATTTTTCTACTTCATGTCACATTAGTAATATCAAATGATGTTCTGTTTATTGTAAACCTACCTCTTCTCCTAACCAATGCCCTCAAATGCTCCTTTCCAAAATTGCAGGTCCTGCATGCCAAAAGATGGGTCCTGGTGTGAGTCCAAGCAATGACAGCTGGTCAGATGGTCTCTGGGGAGAGAGACTTGGAGCAACTGCCTCACAGTAGATAAGGAAAATCTGATTACTTACTTCTTTAAGAATCTTACAATATTACTGTTTAAGAAGATACAACTTTCTGGGGAAACAGAAGTAGCATTCATCAGCTATACCAATTGCTGAAAATGAACCAGCTCTGGCCCAGAGGTATCACAAACATGACAAATGCTGCAGTTATGTCATCTTCTGCAAATTCCACAGCTCTTAACCCGACCTCCCAGCCCCTTTAGCTGCAGCTCTTGCTTGTCCTTCTCTGCAGAAATGTCTGGCTTGCCATATTTCAGAGATGTTTCTCTCCAAACACACTGTGAGGTTTATTTTTTGCGCTGCTTCTGTTGTTCCTTGTGTCCTTTAGCCTTCAAGCTTGACTCTGTAATATGAAGAACTAAGTTCATGGGCCCTTCTCTATTTGTGGCTCTCAGTGAGAAGACACCAGCCAGTCACTGTAGTGGTCTTCCAGTTCTTAGTCCTCTGCAGCTTTTTCCACAGACCTCCCACTAAGCAAGTTTCCTCTTTCTCTATTTATTCACCCCCAAATGCTGCCACATATTCTTAATTAGGTCCATCTGGAAAGCGTATGTTCAGTTGCCAGGACTTTGGTCCCACATTAAAGGGCCAAGTTCTCCATGAACAGTCCTTAATCTTTGTAGGAAGACAAATGCTGAAAAGAAGAGTTGGCCTGTTTGCCCGTTAATATCAAATAGGATTGATATAGATGAGTTAGAGGAGTTGGTGACACTTGTTCTCTGATGGGGACGGTACCTTCAAGCTCTCCTGATCAGTAACAATTCTCCTTACTGGTGACTAGCAATGGCAAAACAAGATCAAATCACAGAGGTGTTCACCAGCCTTAGAGGTTTTCTGTAATGGCTCACCAGACTCTTCCAGGCTCAAATATTTGGTATTAGGAGAAATCTATGACTCTTAAAAGACTATATGCTCTTCAGACTTGGTATCTTCCTGTTAAGGATTCAGCAGGAGTGAACAAAGATGACAACTTAGTATTGGCCAGGACAGGTGGCAATGGCAGATTGACCAGGAACACAAGGCGGTACAGCAGCATCACTAGTATTTCTTTTTCTACCAACCATAAAGACTGAACTATGTATTTTTCTTCTTCAGCGGCATTCAGGCTCATGGTGCAAAGTGCTGTAGAGTTCCGACCTTGGTGCATATGGATATAAGGTAGTAGCAAGACAGAGAGAGCTACCTCTCACTCCTGTACCTTGTTTCTGTTTGGAGGTAAGAGTGCAAACTATCTAGAAGAGAAGCCACCATGGTCTAGACCATTAAGCCTCCTAGGCAGATGGATGGGAACAGAGACTAATAGGCTGGGTAGAGACAGTTTAAGTATTGGCTCTGTGCTTCAAACATGCTGGCTAGTGGAGTCAAGAAGGAACAGAAAAATAAGGTAGGTGGTAAAGAAATTCATTCAGCTTTGTGAAAAATGGGCAGCTATAATAACCAAGTTGTGCCTCCCTAGAAAGCCCCATACTTGCAGAGATTCACCAGACATGAGTCCTCAGAATCACTTTCATTTATCTACAGTTGACCCTAAGAGAGCAGGAGGAGTGTGGATTGAAGACACCGGTAGAAAACATCATCAGAAGATGTGTAGAGGGCATCTTCTGGGGCAAGGCATTACCAGGAATGAATGTCTGGCTTTTTTGACCTTCAACATGTTACAAAGCTTCTCTTTGCCTTGGCTTCCCTTGAAAATAAGGTTGAGCAAGGAAGGTGTGAGTTTTTGTGGGTCAGAGGGAATTCCATTTTTCAGTCAGCATTGGATCCATGTAGATATTTTCACTAAAAAAAGTGTGCTTTTAATGATCTACAAGTCCCACTTGGAGAGTTTAGTGGGTGATCCATACATTATTGCTGTAAAATTCATAGCTTGGTTTTTCAGCCTTTGATGACATGAGTCGTCCTACACAGCATGAAGGGGCAAAACCCTGGCACTGTACCCATTTCTATCACCTGAAGAACTGACTGTATGTATGGTTAAGAGCCATTCAGTGTGAGTTAGGGCTGTGAAATCACCTCCCAGAGAAGTCTGGGAGAAGCCTCTTTCCAGCCTAAAGAACTTTCCTTAGATGAGGTAGGAAAGCAGCGAGGGCAGAAACTCCTGAGCCCACCCGCAATCACATTTCCTTGTCCAAGAACATCAGGTTTTTGGGATATAGGCTGAAAAATAAAAACATCCTATAAGGAGACTGTTTAATAAGTTGGGGCAGCCAAGTATGTGAAAACTCCTGTGATCTTCTCAAGCCTTGTTGGGATTGGCAGAGAGGTTTCCGAAGCACATGGAGGTGGTCAGACACTTGAAAAGGACTAAAGTGTCAAGTGCCAGGTGGAAAAAAAAATCTGCTAAATGTTATCACAGTATCTCTTCTTGGAGAGGTAAATTTCCATGCACTTGTGACACACTGTATGGCAACTTCATGTGCTGATTCAGGCCATAAACAGCCTATCTTTATTCAGTGTATATATGATCTTCCCCAAACACTGTCAGCTTCAGGAATGATCTCTGCATAATTTGAATCAGTGCCTTGTGGCATCTCGTTCCTGAAAATAATTGTGCAGCAGATAAGATCTTTCCTGTGCCTTCATTGACATGATTTTTCTACAAATGTGTACAAGGAAGCCTCTTTACAGCTTTTGCGGCTTTTTAAAAATAACCACAGGCTCTCTGAAGCTAATGTTGCCTTAGATGAGCTGAGCTAAGCAGAGCAGTGTTCAGCATAGATGTGGTAGTACAGGATTAACCTCATCAATGAGGTAACAGATTCCTCTTCACCTAAGAGTCTCCATGCCCTGCACATCAAAGGCTCCTGTAACTTTGGGTCAATACTAGCACTGTCTAGTTCTACTCTACTACTAGTTCTGCTCTAAAAGCCCAAGTCCCAGTACAGGTACTACAGAAAAATATTTGTGGCTTGATCTTACAGTGCTTTTATTTTCCCTGAAGGATCTACATAAACTCAATCAAGATTTAATTAAGGGAAGTCTTGTGGTCAGTGTACATGAGAAAAATAGCCTCTAATGACTACAGCCTATAATTAACGGACTATGAATGTTTGTGAGGTTGTCTAGTAAGTTGGAGTGGTTTTGGTATTGGTGTTGGTGTAGACACACAAACTGTTTCCTCATTTTACTGCAGTCTATATTGGTATGCAGCTTTACTGACAAACACACTGCTCAGAGAAAAAAATTAAGCTATAATTAACATGCTAAGAATCAGTGATGATGCTCATGAAGATACAACTGGAGTAAGTAAGGAACTGAGGAATTCAAGAAGCTGGGAAAGTTGCTGGCCTTAATGTGTGTGTTATCTCTATGCAGTGTTCTCTAGCTTCATAATCCTGAGCTTTGTGCCAATATTTCTCATAACTTCCTTTTGCAAAGATGAGGCCATCTTACTGAGAAGGACTGAAGGACTGTGGACAATATAATTCATCAGGTTTTGAACATATGCAGAAATTGTACAAATTCAACAGTGATTTAATAGTATTCAAATTGCTTCACATGCCATACCACATTAAGTTTTAAGGTCGGGTTTCTCTGGTTCAGTGAAGAGTTTAAGAGCACAGCACACCTCTCTCAAGATACTTGCACTGTCAGGATGATACATAAACTGATCCTGCTCATAGAAGATAAAACTGGCTTTGTGGATCACAGTGAAATTCACAGGCTTGAATGCCATTCTGGTATTCAGAGGCACCCCTGCTGGAAATCCGACCTTACCATGGAAGCCAGTGATTGCTATATTCAAAGGGGAAAGCCCGTGCTGTCTAGGGCTTAAGACATCTGGCTTGTTGTTGTAAACCTTAAAATTCCAGAGAGTAAAAGCCATTTTCAGGTACTCAATCACAAATCAGATTTGGGGTTATCAGTGTGTACATGTAAGGTTTAGGATTCCTTTTAATCTGTGTAAACAGTGCGCTCAAGAGCTGCATGTATTTTTGTAGAGATCAAAGAGGTGGCAATGTCTATAGAGAATAAGCAGCAAGAAAAATCATAGGGATGGTAAATGATCAGTTGTGAGAAGGAAAACTTGAAAAACTTAATTCTAGATACAGCAAATACGTTGCACTCAGACGTGGCTCTGACATGTACACACTGGGCTGGTGCGTAACCCACTGCTTGTAGCCTCTCATTACTGAGTAACACTGCATTAGGTCCTGGGAACAGAGCGCAGCTTGGCTTCCAGCTTTTTCCTACCAGCAGCTTCCTGCTTTTCCACCAGCTGCTGTCTGCAGCACCATGCAGAGACGCCTCACATTCTTGCATGCCAGGGCTGGAATCCTTTTCACGATCAGCTTCAGCCTTCTGACACAGGAGCATGACCAGGTGTAGAGTATCTTTCCTGAGCTCCCACTTTTGCTGCTGTCCTGTCTTGCTGTGTCACACTTTGAACCTGACCAAATGTGTGCTGAAGTCAGTGAGGAATTCCTTCTGGTCCTTGATTCCTTTCTCTGACGGCTTTGTGCTAGTTCTGCTGTGGCCTGAGGATGTCCAGCAAAGCATCCTAGCAACCTTCATGTCCATAGAGATCATCAGTCTCCCCAGCTGGCACAATACTGGAAATCAAGGTAGCAGCACTTGGCTTAGCCCTATATAGTGTCAGGAACAAGGACCAGGTCCAGTGAATCCAACACCATCCACCTCCATTCGGATTGTCCACTTGCTGGCTCCATGAGAAGTGTCAAACTGAGAGAATAAACAACTTAGTTGTGGAACAAGAATCTTTGGTTAATGGCTGCTGCTCCCCTTAAACTGAGCCTCTCCCTTCACCCACTTAAGTCAGTGGAGAAGAGTTCTGCTTTATCACAGTCATTTGTGTCCCTTCTCCATGCCGCTAGATGTCTTTCCTAGCAGCTCCTTTCACAGAAAGCTGAGGGTGGCAGGACAGTGTGATGAAAAGCTGCTGAAATGTACTTTTTAATGAGAAAATGAAGTGTTTTCCATTGCAGTATGATTACTCTCCTTTTTTTCTCAAATTCAGCAAAAAAGAGGAAACAAAAAGAGGAACGTGTTCATTTGTTGTAACTGGAGTTTGTGAAATGAGGTCTTCTTGAGAAAGCTACCAAACATTAACCTCACAGAATGCGGACGTTTTGGCATCCAAGTATTGTAGCATGTCCAGAATATAATTAGCTCCTGAAGTGGTTTGAACTTGTAAATATGTCTTTAGATCATAAACTGGTCCAGTAGCTATGCTGAGCTTTAAAGCTGACTCTTGGAAAAACAAGGCTTGGAAGGAGAGCTCAAGCCGCAATAGACATACACTAGGACCTTAGAGAATTTTTCACGAGCATATGGTTCATCTATTTACATATTTTACTGTAACCTTTTCAAAAGCCTTGTGTCTCGGGCAGTGGATGAGATTACTATTAGACCAACATAGGTAATCGGGGATGGTTTGAGCTGTTTAGCCACCAGTATATATTTCATCCACAATTTACGCTTTAATTTTCACCAGGCAAGAGGGGAAGAATGAGAAACATCTGCATCTATGCAACCATCAGAGTACCTTAGATGCATCCCTGAAGTTAAATCTCACAACAGGCAGGCAAGTGAGGCTGGAGAACACGTTCTGTGTTGGGTAAGCTAAGATAGAGGTGGAATGATTTCCTACAAATGGGCTCAATGGCAAAAACTGAAAGAAGAACCCAAAAGACAAAAAGGATATTCCTGCTTCTGTCTTCTGACTTCCCAAAAACACTCTCCAGGCATGAGAGAACCAATACAGATCAAATTCGCTGATCCAGACCATTGCCCAAAACCTAAGTAGTTAAAGTCTGCATAGTGCTTTCAAACTATAAAGTACACTGTAAGTGCTAAGTATTATTATTACTTTGAATCAAACAAAACCCAAACCTGCTCGAGAGGTTCAAAAATATTTGCTTAACTTTTATGTATTTATTTTAAATTCTGGCTTGACTCTGAGCTTCCTGTTGTCTCCAGGGACTGAAAACACAGATACTCCAATGCCACAAGGTGGCTGTGCTAGCAGTATTTCTGACTTGGCTGGAGACAAGGTGCTCTGGAACACATGAAAGGCTCCTGTGTGACTTTCTTATGACAGCTTAATCCATCTGAAAAGTGGCTGCAGGAAAAGCCCCTGCTAAAGTCAGAGTGTGCTGCTGAGGGGCAGACAGGATGGTGTTATAGTTGCCCAGCAGGAGCTGAAATGTTGGAGATAGCTCTTTCCAGAACAGGAAGATGACCCTAGGGTTACAAAAGGGTCTAGATGACTTAGGGACACAGTTACCTTTGACTGATTCCCTGAATTACGGGGTTTAAGATTCTCATGCAAGCTGTGATCAATGACTACCTTCCAGCCAGCATCCTTTTGGAGAAGGGGTAGGAAGAGAACCATCTGCATGAGACAACCTCTCCTGCAATTAGTCAAATCATCACAAAGCCTATCTGTTTTCCTCGTTTGATAGCAGTCTGTTCAGTTCACTTCTGAGGTTTGCATTGTTGTTTGAAGTCGGATGGAGTCTATTAACCTCTTAACTGCTTCTGGCCCTACCTGGCAGAACTACACACTGCACTAACTTTGGTGGCATGCCAGTAGAATGTTGGCAAAGGAACAGATGCTGTTGGGACCCAACAGAGAAGTGGTTAGCTGCATGTATGTTGCTCAGCGCAGCAGCCTGAAAGCTCATGTTGCGAGAAGCACTTTTCACCATGTGTAAAGTCTGACACGTATTTCAAAGGAAAGCCTTTAATTACAGTTGGCAGGTCTGCTCCCACGGCTGAAAAGTGACTTAATTTTTGACCCCAGCAGCAGAGGAGTCTGTAAATCAGGCTGCCATTCCAGTACTAATTCTCATAAAGTGCTGTGGCTTTATTGCTAGCACAGGACTCCTATGAGGGCTGAGTGTGGCCCACCAAATGAGTGTTGGGCTATGGATTATAAGATAAGTGGCTTAAAACAAGTCACCTTGTGCCTCAGTTTCCTCGTTTGCAGAATAGGAGAAACAGTATGTTTATTCTTACAAGTGCCTTTGGACCTAGCAGTGAAACTCCCTCCGCTAGCTATTATTAATTACAGTATTCTGGGTTAGAACTAGATGATCTTAAGGTCCTTTCCAACCCAAACCATTCTGTGGTTCTGTGATTCTATGGTGGGGACCACAGACATATCCTAACTGTAAACCTAGGTCCAGATTTACATTTAGACAGTCTCTGAGTTCAGAATTGTTTCTAGGTTTTAGTTCAGCCCTGTGATGCTGCAGCCAGGATTAAAACAAAGTCTACTTCGCCCAAAAGATAGGAAGTTTGGAGAAGAATTCAATAGAGGATATCATTGCTTTGGGACAAGGGACAACTGCTTTGTAACAGATAGTACAGCCCTCCAGCTCTTCTGCATGTAGTCCTAACTGCACTGTTGCTCAGAAAAGCATGTTTTCTCTCAGTTTGGCACCTCACTGCACTTCGTATGTAGGCTTCAGCAAATTCAGTAAGAACCAGGCACCTCATGAATAGCACCATGCTAATGAGAACTCAGGCCCATTTTTTCAGACATAAATGGAAACCAACTTTTGTATTATTTCACTAAAATAAGCTGAAATTGAGTTATTAGAAATTCAACTCCTTTTTCCCCTTTTTTTGGGTTTTGCTTTCTATCTCTGTCTTGTTCAGAGCACCACCTTTTTCCTTCTTAACAGAATTAGAAGAATGAATGCTGGAAAACAGAACTGATTAATCAAGAAAACATTCAGTTAGGGGAAAAAGATGTAAGAACGAATAACTTCTGAGAAAACCACAGGTACCGGCACCTTTGGAAGTAAGCGCTTTTTTTAAGGTCCCTGGCTTAGGAAACCAGAGAGTTCAGAGATTTTGGACAAGCCATACACAGACTGGCAGACAGCTTGCTAAAACTAGTTTATGGTCTGCAAGGGATCTAGAAGCCCCCCCTACCCGTGCTCTGTCTTGCCCTGTAACCTACACAATTGTGGCAACCAAGCACTGGACCGCTTCTCTTGCCCTCATGCAGGGTGTTTATTTTAGACAAAAGGGGGGTGTAACATAGTAAATACAAGGTGACAAACCCAGCAAAAAAGTAAGAACTGGCTGACAGAGAAGGGGAAGAAAAATTCCTCTTAGTGGTCATCGTAGTAAGCCAATATGGTTTTGTTATTATCTCAGGAAGGAAGTAGCAATGCGTAGAACAAGACAAACTATCCAACTGTAACACCTGGACACCACAGTAATTTTCACCAGTGATTAGATGAGAAAGTGAGCTTTCAAGCTACTACCAAGTATCTTTCAGACCATTGCTCCTCCAAGACAAAAAGATCGACTTTGCAAGAAGCCTGCTGGGTGATTTCGCACTCTGACTTCGCACTCTGACAATGGTGTATGTATCCTTCTGTGTGCTGCACTAAGTATATACACACGTATTCCTCAGATACAGGTTTCCATTAGTAAGACCCTGTTAGCATTCCACTTAAAATGATGAGTTTGCACAACAAGCACCTTAGCTCACAACTGTGCAAAGCATGATGGCTAGCTTACACACATGTGCTGCTGCAAGATGGATTACAGCATGTATTCATGCTGAGGCAGGTTTGTCTCTTCTCTTTTTTGCTCTTCCCAGAACAACCATGCCAATAGGCACCATCTGGTCCTGATGGATTTTAAAAGGCATCTGCAAGTATCTGGGTAGACAGTGTGATTTGGCTGCTAATGGTAAAGAAGTGCCTAAACCTACAGATAGTTTTAAAATCCCTTCACTGGGAGCACTCTGGGGCAGAAACTTTGTTCTTTTTACCTTTTAAGTGCGGTGCTTCACAATGTCTAGCCCCAGTTAAATGGTTTCTCAGCAGAAACTAGAGGGCATTCCTCTGTACTGCTTGTATGAATACTATAAGGAGGAGGACACCATCATAGATATTAATGATATATTCTACACTATGACAGTATGAGAAGAGTGTGAACTTATTAATTTTGTTAATAACAATCCCTGAGTCTGTGTGAGAAAGAAAAAATTCTTTTCAGTTAAGGCAGGCCAGCTCTGCATGGTCCAGCTTTTTACTATATATAAAATAAACTATCCAGTTTCTTTTTTACTTCACTGAGTTAATTCCATAGTTTCTGAAATGTGCTGATACCCAAATAAATAACCTAAACAAAATCAAACCACTTATACCTTGCTGAAGCTTTCTTGCAGCAGCTGACACCCCCAAAAAAATCCCCATTGAAAGATTCCAGTAAAAAATTGCAGCAAAACAAGAAGTAAAGGTCAGTGTAGACAGCAGCCTTTTAAATCACTGCACCATTACTGTTGAACACCCTAGATAAGGGGTGGGTACTAAAAATAAATCAGACCTCCTCGAATAGCATGTAAATGATTCAGAGGGAAGCTACATTTAATAACGTGTTTATTATAACTAATTCAGTATGACTTCATGCTAAAAAGTTGTGTGAGTGTAATGCTTCTCTAGCTGAATACTCTGAAGTTTATATAGAAGCTGAGTTTTTTGGGTTTGAGCTTTCATCGTTCCACAAGCAATTGTAGCTGTGCACTGACACCACTAGGACAATAACAATGATTTAACATGATAGTAATAGCAATATAGTCAAAGCTTCGTCAGAATTTCCATTTTCAACTCTGTTTGTTTAGAAATAATATTTCAACCAGTTAAAACTGCGTCAAGCACAAACTTGGCATTTGTGGTCAGCCTGGATGCCTGGATGTAATTACTTTCTTTTATACAAAAAAAAAAAGATTGATTTTGTCATTATTTTCAAAAGCATTTCATTCTTTGTTGTTGTTGTTGCTGTCATTGTCCAGATGAGAGAAGTTCAATCTTAAACAACATGGTTTTGCAACCACGCTGTCCATAAAGAAAACAAATTGCTCTTAGCATTAAAAACAGATGGGCAATTTAGGCCTGTATGAAGCTGATCCTGTGGCCTGGAGATCAATGGGAGCTTTGTTATCTCCACCACTAGATGAGAGAGCAGCCCTCTGCTGTGAGAGATGCAGGAGCTGAGCTCCCGGTACTCATCCCAATCCATGTGTCACACCCAGGGGATGGGACTGGGAGCGCCACTGACAAAACTGCCAGCCAGAAAGAAGGAGGAACTTCCCAGCCAGATGATGATTTTGCCTGCACATTGGTACCTCACCCTTAAACTCAATGGGCAGTACATCCAGGCGTGGAAAGCATTCCTGCTGTTCTTCCTGGCCCTGCCAAAGAAAAGATAATCCTAAGTACAGGATGCAAGCTTGGAGGCGGCTTGGCTATGGGGTCCAACTCACGGTGTTATTCATAAGAGGATAGATTCTAATTCTGAACTGGAATTTGCTGAATTTTTTGAGAAGTCCAGAACTGTCCCAACTTCTTAAGTATATACCTATGATATTTTCCTAGACAGGAAAAAGAACCAAACCTTACATCAAAATGAAGCCAAGACTGAGAATATGTATCCATCCATATTCAAAGAATAAAAAAACCCAACATGGTCATATAATTTGCCTAACCCAAGCATTGTAAACCCCAGCCAAGGCTGCACTCACAACAAATCCAAATGCACCAAGGGAAAAAAGGAAGGGCAAAACTACCCAGGCAACATTAATCCTCTCCTGAAAACAACTCAGACTGCTATTTCAGAGTTTATGACCTTAAATAAGAATGAATTGACTTTTAAAACCCTCATTGCTTCTTTAAATTCCACCCCCTTTTCCCTTTCTGTGTGCCTGGACTTCAGGGAAGAATAAAGACTCTTCAGGTGCCTTGAAAGTATTTACTACCTCTGAAGTATAGCTTTAGTTTTGATTTACCAGACTTTTAAATGACAGTTTAGGGATGATTGCAACAACTGTGTAAGGAAATGTACAAACTTTGAGCTCAGATGACTCACTTTTATGCTTGATTTGTGATTTAGCAGCAGCATATTAAAGTGTTGATGCTTCTAAATAAAACTGAAATTATTTTCTTTTCATAAGGCTGCTTAATATCTAACAATGGAAACAAGTGGGAAGCTTGCCTCGTTGATTTTAATGGGAATTTGTTTCCCAAGAAGAATTTGCTGGTCCAGTATTTTCCTAGTTGTGCAAAACCAATTTGCATGGAAAACAGATTGGACTTACTTGGGCTTTTGATGCTGCAGAAAGAGTGAAAAACATATTTTGAGACAGCCCTTGTTGCATGGCTTGGAAAAGTCAGCAGCCCTTTACTGCGATGACTGCAGCATTCGCAGAGTTGACAGGATGTGTAAAAGCAAGCAAGTTTGTCAGACGGCACTGTGGGACACACAGTAGGACTCATATTTTCAGGAGAAGACAACCCTGACCATTTCTCACACAGCTGGATAGCCTAAGGCTGCAGGACCACAACTGGGAGGAGCTGGGCATGGATAGGAAGAGCCAAAACATATTTTCATCCACCTCTGCCCCTGCTTGACCACACAAATCAGATATGAAGCCAAGTGGGTCCTGAGGCATCGGAGGGACCATTTCTCTCTCTCATTTAAGACCAGCCTAGTGCATGTCTGTTCTGACAGTGCTCTAAGACGTGGGACTGGGAATGAAATACTGACAGAAGCTACTGAAAACTTCTCAGGGTTTCCAAGGCCAAATTTTTATAGGAAGAGAATAGTATTGTTCATCAGCATGACACTGCATAATATTGTGTAATGCTGCTTGGAAATAATCCTCCTCTCGTCTCTGAATGATGTGGTTGCTGATGTGTTTGGTGATAGTCTGTAGACAGCTCTGGCAACAGTCACACTGCTGCTTCTTCTAACCAGCATGGCAGGCTCCATCCTGCTGATTTCTGTGGACTTACTGCTTCCATCATCTCTCTTTTCCCTCTTGCCTTGCCAGATAGAAACACCACCATGATTGTGTCTTGCACCTACAACACATCTACAGCTTTTCTGGTGCCAAATGGCAGAAGTTTCCTCCTCAATTTGTACTTGCTCATTCTTCAGCTGAATAAAGACCTCCAGTCAACATCGAAGTAACCTTCCTTGGCCACCAGTTGACCCGGTCTCCTCATCATGACACTGACATCATCCCTTGTTGCATGCTTGAGTTGCATGCTTGAGTTGCATGGGAGCCCCATGGTTGCTCCTGCCCATTGCACCCCCAATCCAGACAGTGCCTGTGCATACTCAGGACATCAGCATGGTCCCCTCCATAAGCTTTGAGGACAAACCCACCATATAGAACGGTATAGCTGCTGACAACAGCACTCACAGTTTCCAAGGGGATGTGCTTTTTTAAGAAACTCTTCCTTTCCTTGCAACATCTTTCATTTCATTTTGGACTGATGACACTGTTGTGGTAGATGGTGGACTGAAGCAGAAAAGATGGGTAGAACTTCATAACCCTTGGACTTCTTTCAGATTTCCAAGTTGACGAAAAAAAAACCCAGGGGAGTTTTCCCGTATTATTTTCATACTCTGTGTAGCTGGAAAAGTGGAATTCTTCTGAATGAGCAAGGTGAAGAAAATACTTAGCTCTGACGATGCTGGGAAAACTCTGGGGTTATTTTTGTCTACACGTATAATTTCTGGCCAGAAAAGAAAAAAAAAGTATATGCCTCAAGTGTTCTGAGTATGTGAGTTTCTTATCTTCTATTAGAAAACATAAGCACTGACAGGAGAAAGCAGACTTTGTTCATTAGGTGCCAGAATATTTAGCATAGGTTCCTCAATATTGGAAAAAGTAGAAGAAAACCAAGAAAAGTCATTATCTGGTTTGGTTTTTTTTTTTCCCCTTTTAATAACCTTTTCAGTAGCACAATGCATTCAAAGCTAGGCACATTCCCCTCAGTGCAATACAGTCTCAAGACATGATTTAGATGGAAAATTTAAGTAAGATTAATGCAATTTATTATCCGCCAGGATATCCCTACAAACCACACTTCTTGGCTGAATTTTTGATTCTCAATCTAATATTTCAGATGAGATTTCCAGACGGGTGTCTTATTCCTCTATTAGTTTAGTGAGGGTGATATAGAGTTTGTAAAACAGGAGAGGTTAAGCTAGTTTTAACACTTGATTAATCATTTAAATTACTTTGTTACTGTTTGAATCCATTGACTTGTTTACCAAGCAACTCCCTGAAACCCAAAGCCAACAAAAACGGCAGGCAGCTTTCCAAGTTGTTAATTTATTCAATGAGTTCTTCAAAGGAGTTCTAAAAGGGGAAAAACGGAGCAAATTTATAGTTGCATTAAAAGGGTAGAGCAATTCTTGCTCATTGCTTGCTAAAAATGTCTAGGTTTTTATGACTCAGAAAAAAAGCCAATATTCAATTATGCTGGTCAGCTCCTGGAGACGTATATTTTTTAAGCAAATCAAACAAGTACTTAATGGAGCCTGACTGCATGTTCATGCAAATACCGATTGAAATAAAATCAGCTCGTGTGACAAGCCACACTTTTCTCTGCTCTTTATGTGCAACTGTGACTTCATCTGAAGTGAAGTTCTGTTTCCCCAAAGGAAAATGTGAGCACTCCCAGCGGGAGCAGGATCAGGCCCATAGGAAGTCAAGAGCACAAGGACAAAGCTTTTTGAAAAGCAAGCATGAATGGGTGATTAAAAAGCCCCCTTCAGCAACACAATGTACATGTGTACAGTTTGCAATTGTCCACTGGGGAAATGGGGGAAAAAAAGTCCCAAGCCCTAAATCATGAAAAAAAGGCCAGCTTTCTATTCTGCATATTACAAAGTCCAAGTTTGGTAAATTGATTACAATTTCTTTATAGAGAACTATCAGGAATAAACCACTAAGTCTTAGACATAAATTTGAATTCCAGAGTCTCCAGCTAACCCAGCTCATAAATGAATTCCTAAATGCTGACTGTTCCAGAAGACCCAGCACTGCAAAACCACTTGGCAGAAGCCATTAGTTTCAATGAGATGAACTGCTCTATTTAGCTTTCATTCAAAACTTTACAGAAATGCCAGATTTCCATAAACACAGGTTTCCTTGAATTTCCAGGGCTTTGATTAACTGGTAGATGAGGGTGTCTTACAAATATAGATTTGTATGCAGAGTTCAGCTCAGAAAGCATGAGAGACTGGAAACTGACTATAGGCTTTTCTTTCTTTCTTACTTTCTCTCTTCCTGACCTAACAGAAAGCAGGAAAACTGCTTTAGAATGTTTTGGAGCTGAGGCTTTAATAATTAATAATTATACTTTGATTTAACACTGTTGTAGATAATTTTCCTGTTATTTATATCATTGTGTTAAGCTTTTTATGACAGATTAATATCCTTCAGCTTTTATAGTATGGTTTTAAAGTCTTGCAATGTGTGAAGCAATGAAAGACTGAAAGAAAAAGAAAGAAAAAGACATCTCCTTGGCTTTTTCTCTTAAAAATAATGTTTGTAAAATCTATTAAAATCAAAGTCTACCCTTTTTGCCAAAGGGCATCTTAATTTTGCTATTTTTTCTTCTATTTACCTGTACTTTTTGTGACCCATCAGTCTATCACTTTTAGACCAGCAATGCTTTTTGATGCATTTAAATTTATGGTCAAGCTGGTTAGGAAAGGGGGAGTTTTGGGGTTTCTTTTGTGCATTCTAGGTTTGGGGCCAGGCTATGGACCAATGCCTGTTACGGGTGCAGCAGCACTGTAGGTTAGAAGATAAGCCTCTCTCTCTTCCCCTCTCATTTTTTTCTTCCACCAGCAAAGGTTCCTAAAAAACACATAACCTCCATACTACTATAGCGATCATCATAAATCTATGAATTAATGGCGTTGCTAGCAAAAGTGCAAGAACTGCACAGATAATAACATGCAACTATGGTTTACTAACCTTAAGCTCTCTTAAATCAGTCATAGAACCATAGCAGCCAAGAAAACTATTGTGGTCAAACGCCATGAACTCTAGCTTGCTTTTAACACTAGGAATATTTCCCCTCTTCTCCAGCTTTCCTACAATATCTCTGTTCCCAACCAGAGTTTTTATAATAAAAATTATAGTTTATGTGCATGTTTTTTGGTTAAGCTCTGAGAGTCTGATTCAGCATTTCTCCTTTTTTTCACTTATTTTTAGGGAAACGCTGGCTGTGTGGGTGCTGAGCCACGGAGCCTGTGTGTGGCCCCGCGGCTTGGCGCGCACACAGTGGAGTCCTGCTAGAGCTGGCAAAAACTGCTGGGATTCCAGAGCTGTAAAGCACTACGTTAGGCCTTTGGCATTACCCCACCCTTCCTGAGCGCTGCCTTTGAAAAAGCCCGTATCCTTCAGCCACCTATGGATAACAGTGCATTCTGTTTGGCCAACAAACGAAAAAGGTTAATGAAGCCTGTACATGCAGAAATAAAAGTAGTCTAAGCTTTTCATGGAGAATTCCCCTCATTTACCATTGGCTTTTCCTATGGGACTTGCTACCAAGAAGCCAAGTTTGGGTATAAGTGATTGATTGACATGCATTGTTGTGTTGACAGAAGTGAATTCAGCTAGTGAGGAGAGTACTGCCACTGGAAAATGTAAGCAAAGCAAGCACAGTGAAATCAATGCAAGTCTGAAGGCAAAACTAAAGAGTATTAAATTAACCGAACTATGCAGACAATGTTAAAATGCTGAAGACCTAAAAGGAACTGATCCCAGGCCTCAGTCTTAGGAAACGACAAATGATGCTACTGAAAATGGAAGCTGAAATGCAAGGATTTCTCCAACTCCAGAAATGAATTTGAGAAGTTTGATCTCAAATAGGATGGAAATATAGTGTCTATAAAGCACTTAGAGTCGTGACACGTTTTGGGTACAAAATCCATGTCTCAAATATTCAGACTTCAGGTTGGGATAAACATCATATTGAGTATAAACTTCAACTTGACTATTTAAATTATATGGTCCTATTTACCAAAGAATAACTGGTGAAATAGGGAAAAAAAAGCTAAACCCCAAACCCCAAAGATAATTTACTACTGTTGTACTGTATCTCCTTACAGAAAAATGTAACAGGAAGAAACCACTGAAACATAGTTTAGGTCTGAAGAACGATGTTTCTTGAGTATCTGTAAATCTATGAACATCCTGCTGCTTTGCCTGGTTTCTGTGAGCACTAAAGCCCCAGCTTTGGTGAAAGGCCACACACAGATCACAGACCTTTTAGGAGAAACCTTGATCTCTCACTTGGCATGACACAGAGGCTGTCTGTGTGTTTGGGAGATAGTGTCTGAGGCTCAGCAGCAAACCTGGTGTTTCATAAAAGAAATGGACCATCTTTTCTGCTTCTAAAACACAGTTGAAAGAAGTGTCCTGCTCCAACAGCCAATGGCTGGTATGCAGAGCACTCAAACTAGGAGACCTCCAACTGAGCACTTTCCTCACCTGTGTAAGGCACAAACCTTTGCCTCCTATGACAGCAACTTCAGGAAAGATGCTGAGGTTTGTTGTGACAGTAAGAGTGTGGGAGTTTGGCTGGCCAAAGAGCTAGGGCATGTGAAGGGAAAATCTAACCCCTGCTCTGAAAGCTGGCTGCATTTTTTTCAGTGACTTGTTTCACTTATACTTCACTGCTGAAGGCGTGCTTGTGAGCATTATCCATCTGTTATTAGCTGGCCAAACTACTCTCTGCATCATGGAAGCAATGAGCCTTGAGCATGCCTTTGGAAGAGTTTGAGAAAAGGAGTAACTTGTGTTCTCTGCTGAGCAGAAACGTGTGATACAGTCATCAAACTATAGTACATTATCTGTGCTATCCACAGGTAGCATAGATGCTACAGAATTTTCCTAGCAGGGATTTTGCGTCTTCCCAGGGTTAGGATGATTATGGGAGGCTACACAGAGCAGAGGGAGTGAAGAATAAGAGAAAGGTGGAATCAGAGAGGTAAAATGCCAAACAAGCCCTTCATTCACTTCCTCTGTCTTAAATCTTGTACTGTGAGTGCCCTGCCAGCTGCAGTCTCTCCCAAAATTAGGGGTGCCAAAGTCTGCATGCTCAGCAATATGTAGCATCAAAAAAGGTGGCAGAGAAAATGACCTGACCAAGCAACCAGGCAAAGGGAAACCATGTCGTCTGGTTTACCTACCAAAACTTATCAGTCCCCTCTGACTCCAGTTTATGTGCGGTTTCTTACATGTGCAGGGAGATGCTGGTAATTGATAATATATTATTCTTACTGTGCAAGTGCACCAAACCTAGTTGTGTTGCACACGTTATGGGCAAGTGTGCAAGCACAGAGGCACAGGCACGTACATACAAAGGTGCAAACCTGTCAGTGTAGTATTTGCACGAGATGGAGTCATGGGATGCATCTCACTGCTCAAGAGAAGGGTAGTGATGTTTTCACATGTAAAGCATGCTAAACAAAAAATCCTTCGGTAAATTTCACACACAGATTGGCACACTTAGAAAAGGTTCCTAATGAAAAAAAAAGGAAGAAAAACATCATTATTAGTTTTCTTGCCCTTTTGAGTATGCGAGGAATTCTGCCAAGAATCTTTATTTCAGATAACGGATTCCAAGCTCCCATTATCAGTGTGGTGGAATTAATACACTCTGTTCATGTTTTTGCAAAGACCTAATGTAGAAAATGCTCAAACCACACCTGTTTCGGTTCTACAGCACATACACTTCTGCTTGTCAGCTCGCTAGCTGATAAAATTAGTTAGGGGATTTCTGATCCTTCTTTTTTTTCTATTGTTTTCTTTTCAAGACAGTTACAAGGGCATGCAGTTAGCACATAGGGAGGTGAGAGGGAAAGCAGAAACATTTTAAATCTCCAGCAGCAGCTGCACAGAGGAAGATTTGGCTCTAATATTGAATGTTAGCTGGGGCAAGGGTGTCACGGCTGTGCCACGGGCATTGGCAAGGGGATGTGAGGTTACTCTGCTGAACTGAATGTGTTTGCTTAATTCTTCTTTGAGGTATTGTCTGATGGGGTTCAGCATTGCACCTGAGACTGTTCATGCTGTAAAGTAGGACAGAGGAGAGCTGTTTTGAAAGAAAGGGTCTTAATCAGTTTAATGCTCAGTGGAAGAGACTGTGTGGTTGATGACAAATGGTGGTATGTCATTCAGATATGTAAGGGAAACTGATGCACTGAAACATGCAACATCAAGGCGGTGCATTAAATAATCAATTAAATTTTATCTATATTACAGTAACATCATAGATTACAAAGCCAGCATTTCTGCTACAGAAATGATGAATAGAAATCGTCTCAGAAAAATAAATAACTTTCTTGGGAAAAATTGGTTTTATTTTTGAATTTTTTTTTCTTTAGGTTGTTACTGTGTTTCTGACAGAAATACTCAGCTCTCTTTCACCTGAGTTTATACTCATTATTCCCACGACATTGATGCAGTTTTCCTATGGGAGGGACCTTTCATAATCTTAAAATCACAAGGGGCCTCTTGCACTTCTCTCCCCAAAAACCTCTTCATTTTGTTTGCATTGTAATTAGCAATGAAAATAATGAAAGAAGCTCATGAATCACAGGTTATGAAAACTGTTAAAGAGATCTACTTTAAGGTGCTTTGTGAAAGAAGTGTATTAAACAGAGAGGTCTGCTTACTGTGAAATACTGCAGAAAAACGAGGGAGCATCAGTACAATGGTATTAGAATAGCAAGGGAGACATAGCTTTGCAGAATGGTTTTCAAATGCTATTGACATTTGATTTTGGGAAGTTCAGATTTAAGGAAGAACAGGTCTAAGGTCAAACCCAAACCAATTTGTGTTCTTTAACGTTTATTCCTCTAACTAACAGGTTTTTTCCTTTTTTATCTGAGAAACTGAATCCCAGTATTTTTCCATTATCTTCCCGAAAAAGCTGATTTGGAAACATGCAAAGGAGAGTTTGCTTGCCATTGCGGGCTAATGAGTTTAGGGCTGGGTGACTAATATTATTTGCAGATATATAATAGACTGTATACAGATCTGGCTAGTTCTTTTTCCTGATATACAAAGGTTTCTGCAGTCAGCCATTACTCCTGATTAATAATAGAATCATAGAATAGTTAATCAAAAGAGTTTATAGTACCTCACCTCCCTGTCCCTGCCTATATGATGAAGATGGTTGGGTTTTGGTCCCTGATGCTCAGTTGGTTCTTTACGCCATTAAGTACATTGTATGCACTATTATAATGTGTAATATTTGAAAGTCTGAATGTCTTCTAGTAGTAGCCAAAAGCCTTAAAACGTCTGTTACATTTATGCAGTCACTTTTATCAAGTAAGTTTATAATCTCACCAGAGGATGAAATCAGATCTGCCCAAGGAGACTGATTGTTAATAGAACAATGTTGACTAGCATTATTTCTTTTCCAGTCCTTTATTTCTTCTTTGATTATATCTTGTGTCAGTTTTATTCCTGGTTCTGCAATTGGAAACCCACAATAACAGTGCTATAATGTTTCACAAATCTGCTTGTGGCCAGGTCTCATGTTGATTCAAGCTGTGAGCATTCAGCTTTTCTAACTTCCATTTTATTCTCTTCGTTGTTTTTCCACCAATTAGGCAGAAAACATTTACGTTATACAAGTAATTTAGGAGTCCTAGTAAGAAATGCACGTGGAATTAAAACAAGACCCTATGTGCTGACATACAGAGCTGAATCATGGCAGCATTTACCACCTACCCCTTGATGAAATGTCTGTGCTTGATGTCTGCTCATTGTGACTGTGATGGGTTTATCCTGAGGTTAGGGTTACACCACATGAGTAGGATGAGCTCTTAGCTCAAGCATCCAAAGGTAGTTACAGCACTTTGGCTGAGGGGTGGCAACTTCCTACAGTGTTGCCATGACATTGTGTTGAATCCTCAACAAGGAGTCACTTACAAAAATGAGACACTGGCTTCTAATTCCCTTAGGTCCATTGAAATTGTATCTACTGTCTCTTTCAATGATCCAGACACTCACACAGGCATATATGCTCACACATGCATATACCCTTGCTTCCACTGACACTCAGGATGTATAGCATAAATCTCTATTAGCCTCTTGTACTCAACAGGCATGTCCATAGCCCAGCAAAGCACACACTACACTCTGCACAACCAGATGGTTTCCAGAGCAATTCTGCATATGCACCAGTTTATTAGAATTGTGAAAATCACAGTGATGCTTTTATTTTTTCCCTGTTTTCCTTCTTTCCCAGCTATTTATGCAAACAACATTCTGAATAACACACTAAAGAAAGAAAGCTATTCTTTCCTGCAAAAGCAGGATTTTTTATATATTATTATTTGCTATTGGTTCAGGAATGCTTTTGCACTTAACACCTCCATGAACTTTTTTTGTGACAGAATGTCTCATCTGGAAGGTCCATTCAGAGGTGGTTGGCTGGCGTGCCAAATGCAAGCTCCAAACTCTATCTTCCCCAGGTGCTAAATTACCTTTCCTGATAGGCTGAGCTAAATCTGGGGAGGTGTTTGGATTAGGATTGAATGGTACATTCAGATCCCAGCCATTCCCTCTTCCGGACACCCAATAGCCCTGTGAATATTCCAAACTGATAATGTCAGCCTTGAAAGGGAGGTGGTCTGAGAAAACACTTTTCACTGCATTTTTCCTGAACAGAGATCAAATGTGGACATTCTAGGGGAAAAATAAAGAGCAGAGATCCATGTGGAAAGTCAGGGTTGTGGATGCACTCACCCCACAGCTGCTTGCCTGCTAGGACAGGGTAACATTAACATTCACTTGAGCACAGTGTTTGCACTGGCATTTCACAGACAACTTGTTATGACTTCCAAGGGGCAGCTTATGGCCCAGAATGGAGAATACAGGGATCCAGCAATACCCCAGCAGACCATGTTCCTTGGAGAGGATGGGCTGGCAGTGGCTGTGGTTAAGGGGAGATAGGGAAGAGTTAGCCTGCTCTAGCAATGGTAGAATAGTTGGATAATGCTTTAGCTTTTCTCTGATTAGAGGACTAAAAGTGTCTGATTTCAGAGATGGTGTTATTTGGCCCTCCTTGTCTAAAAAACATTGCCCCCTTAAAGGGGAATTGTGTTGACAAGGAAATCCACAATAAATATGAGAATTGCAGGGATCTCAAATTTTAGTCATCTCTGGTCTGTGGGTGCATTAACTTATCTGCACATAAACCATGACACAATGTATTGTGAGCATCATGATGAGCTCAAGAAAACTGCATTGCAGGGCTACATAAATAGACACTGTGGTTGAGAACCAAAGCTGCTTCAGCTCTCTCATGATGGCCAGCCTAAGGGAGTGTACCGGAACGTGACAGTTGCTCACTAGTAAGGTGTGGTTGAGCTCAGCCAGGATATTTCTAACTTCAAAAGCTCTGGGAGCATCCTGGTGAGGAGATACAACTTCCTACCCTTTGTACTAACCCAGCATTCTGCCTCAGGCCATGCAATCAGCGCTACTGTCCTTCATGTCCTGCTTATCACTGCTGACTAGAGCATGGCACAACCACTTCAGTCCAAACCTTGTGCCATTTACCATGTCCTTAAGCAAGCAAGACATGAAGATATCACCAGAAAGCAGCATGTCTTGGTGGGAAGAGATGTGATCATTCTCCTTGAAACAACAGCCCATCACCAGCTACCTGGTATTTGCCCTAATTCTCTTTGGTTTTTTACAAAAACTGTTTTGCTGTCATTCTTTTGGGTTTTGTTCTCTTTTTGTTTCACTACTGTTTCATGCCCTGATATAGATGTATTTCTCTGGAAAAGCTCCTGTGCATCAGGATTTCTGTTTTCATTTATGACCTAAAGGGAAAACATCTGCTGCTGTTGCTCCCTTACCATTCGTCTTCAGCTTTCCTTGTAACTGTTTTCACTTGTGATATCATAGTTCTTTTTGCATCCCCACTATCTTTCTGTACTGTATCTCCCTGACTCTGTGATAGATCACATGCTGGTGTCAGTGTTTTCCAGCACAAAATCTCATACTTTATTTTTAGGAGGTGTTTAAGCTAATGTCTTGTCTGTTACTGCTCTTTGGGATTTCAATGTTCTATTCTCTTGTTCCAAAGTAATTTTTCCCATCTGAAATAGTCCCAGAGAGATAATCTGCCTCAAAAGTGAATCTTTTATTTATTTTTTCTACAATGGACAATTGCTGGACTTTCTCTGGCTTGGTTTTTAGATTTTCTGACCTGTATTGTTGGTTTCTTGGTGCTGTTTGTTGGTGGCTGTTGTAGGAAAACACTGAATATGAAACAGAGGTCCATATTCATCTGATGTATGCTGCTTCTCCAAGTGTCTTGTCACTCTTCCACAAAGCCTATGGAAAGAGGACAACAGAGATCTTGAGTGAAATCGTCCTCACTTCTCTTTCAACTAAACCACCACCAGATTACATACAGAGAACACAGCATGACTGTGCTCTTAACTGAGGCAATTCAGGAAAAAGGTTAGAGTTAGATGAGTAGAAGTCAAAGCACAGAGGGAAGCCTTAAAAAGGGTGCCATCGAGGGGCTGATCAGCACAATATCCCAACAGATTATCTCTTCCATGTTTTGTTCCAGTAAAGGAAAAGAGGGGAAATGGCAAAGACAAAAGAACATAAAATCACCAGTGTCACCAGCTTGAGTCAGTCCTGTGTTACCTTTAAATGTCTCTTTTCTTGAAATTAAATTGTGAATTCAGTCTAATTCTTGGACACCTTAACTGCTACCACTAAGACTTGAACAAGACATGTACACTGAAATATTGCCTGGGTGTCAGTGACTGGTACAGACACTGATTTCTTTTCAAAGTATGTTATGAAGGGCTTAATACAATTAAGCTACAATTGCCAGGCACACATGTCAGTGCATGACAAAAAATCTGATTCCCGTGGAATAAGACTGAAGAATAATGTGGGCAGGCATGGTACTCTTCTATTCCAGATAATAAAATAGAGGAGTTAGCTTCAGGAGATGTAATGCAACCTTTTCGGATGCCCAGGACTTAATAGAAACAAAAAGACACGTTGTTTGGAATAAGCAATATTGATACCATAGATCTTTGCAAGATCAAGAGTAATGAAAACAAGATCTTCCATGACAGCTCATCTGTTGGTCTCTCCATATGCTACTTTCTCTTCAGCTATCTCCTGTTCTCTAAAATTGAAAAGGACAAGTGTCCTCTTCTGATTACAAGGTGCTTCTATAAGGCTCAATTTACAACCTGTGTTCTACTTGTCCTACAACAGGACTTGTTAAGTGTCTCACTGCAGTGGACTTTCACCTCTGGATGAGATGTGGGATAAGATTTGGATTTTAGCTTTGAAAATGAGCAAAGGCTTCAATGGAGTTTGAATTCCACTATGCTCAACTCTCAGGGGCTCTTTTCCTGTGAGATCAACTGCCTTCCAAGGCAGTTATTTTCGTCACTGGATGCTGCCTGTGCTCTGCCAGCTCCCTCTAGTTTTGAATTCCACTCAGGATTCAAAGGAAAGGAGTAATTCAGACCTAGAAGTTCTCATGTCAGTTCCTTTATGCCTGCAGTAATGGGAAGTAAAGAATTGCAGATGCTGTTGCTGAGAACATAGCCTGTCTCTAATCCTAGTATATAAAATGTGTTCCAGTAGTTCTAGGGATCTCCCACAGGCTTTATACATGGTGTTTTCAAAATTCAAGCATAAGTTGTGAATGAAAATACTTTTCTGTATATCCTAGATTCTTAGAGAATGGAAAAAAAAACCCTCATGTAAATGTCTGATAGCCAAGCCTTTCCCCTCTTGCACTTCTGCAAGATTCCACCTGAGTGGTACAATACAAAATCAAATCAAACCAACCAACCAACCAAAAAAATCCCAATTTTATCCAAACAAACCTATGAAGCTCTCTTAAAGGATTTAAAAATCTTCAAATGGTAGAGACACCTGCATCCGCTCAAAGAGCCCCAGTTGAGTTAGACAGATTCTGTGCTGTAGAAACTCAAGTCAAGTAGTGACTGATGAAAAAAAAAGCTCCTCATTTAATTTCTTGGCTTCTGCAGTCTTATCAGAGTGTTCTGCCCAGCAGAACTGAGCCCTGTGAAAAATGTATATCCCCAAGTTCAAATGTGCAATGTAAAACAATATCTAAAATAAGTTAATTCCATTGCTTGTTTCTTGAATAGTTTTCAGTGCATGAGATGGTTTTATAATCATGTGTCGATGATCAGAGACTTTTGGATAGACACCAAATCAAAACATCAGCAAAGAAAATGGGGTGATGTGGAAAAACTGACTTATTCATTCATAGTCAATAAAGTAATCATGCAGTAGCTGGATTGTAAATAGCACCGTGGAGAAGATTTATAAGTCTTAACATGGGGAGACAGGTTTACCCCAGTTAAAAGCACATTTTAACTGGAAGAACTCTTCACCATGTTTATAAAAGGAGGCCTTGGGTGCAAGATGAAACCTTAGGCCTGTGTGAATTGGAAATGGGCAAAATATGTTATCTGCAACCATGTTTTTCATCTCCAAAGTAGAAATCTAAAATCAATCTGAAAATGTTAAGAAATAAAGATAAAAATACTAAGCAAAATAAAACTAGGCCTCAGCAGAAGTACGTACTGTGCTTAAAACTTCCCTTTGCTCCAGATTGCTGTGTTTATAAATCAAAATTATATGTCCAGTGGGGAAAAGGGAAGTAAAACTGTTTCCAAATGAAAAAGAACAAGTGATTCATTTATGTTAAAATCATAATTGAAAATACAGAATGTAGGAATGCTCTGGGTTTACTCTTGTTTTTATTTGTAACATTTGCTTTGTTGCAGACAATATGATCAAGAGACTGAAAAAGGATCCATTTACCACTATAAATCTTTCAACTTTTTGAAAAATAGTATACATTGCAGGCTTTCTGCACCCTCTAAAGTAGAGCTTCATCTTTACCAGGGATAAATGCACTTCCTTCAATTTCCTGATAGAACAGACTATTCCAGAATTTCATTTATTAAACAAAAAATATCTTTATTGACTGTAGTGTATAAACATCTCTGAAGATACCCTAGTGAAATCTAATGAGGTATTTCCCTTTGCAGCATGACAAGGTTCAAATATGTGCGTATGTGTAGTAAAGGAAAATAAAATTGACTCTGACAATCACATACCCCATTGAGCTTCTACCTTTGCAACAAATGTGCTCTAAATTCCAATGTGCTTTGACAATCACCATTAATTTCAATGCATCCTCCCCAGATGCTAATTCTTATGGGCCAAATCCCTGTCTCATGGGAGTCAGAGGGAGTTTTGCCACAGGTATCGGTGTTGGAAAGATTTGATCCTATCTATGTTTAAAAGGTATCAGATGGATGCAAAATGAAAGGAAATGAATGCATTTACCCCTCGAAGTTCCAAGGACATGGAAAAAGCGTACAAGTCCAGGACTGTTAGTTGGAAGCTCTTACATGTTGACAGAATATCAACTGCACTTCACAACTTAGCAAGATGCCTCTTCAAGGCCTTCATGAGCCATTTAGGGGTGCAAAAAATTGCCTGCCTTCTGGTGCAATGAGTCGGATTCAGGTCCCTAAACAAAACACAAAGTAATTGTGAGGAAACTGTGATCTTACTTCAGGCAATTCTACTAATTAAACAACAAAGAAAAGCAAAAACGCTCGCTGTGCATTGGTCACATAATCCTGGAGAAGAGTCGCTTTCAAACCAGAGCAGCCTGGATACCTGTGAAGACATGAAAAATAGAGAAAAATCAGTTCTTGACTTTTAATACAGAAAAAGGGCTTAAATGGCACTTGAAATGCAGTGGTTTACTTTTGATGCCTGTTTCATGGTTCTCATCAAATCTGAAGTGATGGTCTATGTGTCTACTATCACTGAGGCATTAGGACATGTAAAAGGAAAACTGTTACAATAAAGGATGAAAGTCTCCCTGTCTCAGAAATAGTGCTAGTATTTCCAAGCAACATCTTTGGTGGAGGCTTTTGCTATTTTTGGTTGTATTCCAGGTGTTCCTTAAAATGTGGAGTCACACTTAAAGCAAGGTGACTCCAAGGAGGGTTTGTATTGCTCCTCCAGCTGTTGGCTTTATTCTCCACATTTTAACATGGGCAGAGAGAAGACCTTGTGTGGCATAGCTCCAATATGCTCTGCAAACATACTCGTGAAGAGCTGTAAAGCTGGGTAAGGGCTTCTGCTGTAATTTCTGCAACAGTATTTTCTCACCCAGAAGAATACTGTGCCCCCATGCTTACCTATGTCTAGCTGTGTAATTACTACATGCCTGACAACACTTCCCGTTTCCTAGAACTGCTTGAATTAAGAGTAATTTTCTTTTCATAAAACCAGGAATATAACCAGTAAAACTTTCATTAGGTTGCTACTGCCTACCAGGGGAACATGAGCCTATTGAATGGGAGATCAGGACTACTTCGGTTCCTTGCTGGTGCCTACAAATTGCTAAAAACTTTTGTGGGTGAATCTGGTTAATCAGACTGCAGTTTAATGTGCAGTTCACAAAGAGATATTAATGTCTGTGCTGGGGATCAGGATGCCCTCGGGAGGTGCGACAGAGATGCTTTTTCAGAGAGATAAACAAAAATCCCTCATTTTTTCACATATTTAAGGCTCAGATGAGGAACTGGTGATGAAAAGATTGTGTGACTTAGCCAGGGTCATACAGGAAGAGCGTGACAGTGCTGGAAGCTGAATGAAAAATTTCCAGCTCCCAGACAGCTCCTTCATGATTTGATCATCTTCTGCCACAATAGAAAAATTACTGAGAGTGCAGCCATTCCTCACATAATTGCTGGGAATCCTGAAAGATCATTCCAAGTGCACATAACCAGATTACAAAAGCACAGATTTAAAAAAGACATGCATCTTAATCTGTCTTTTCTCGTCCTTGAATTCAAGTGGCTCAGCTGTAAAGGTATTTACGCTGCATATCAAAACCCATGGGTGAGCATATGAAAACTCTGGAATACTGCCTTTAATATGTTCATATTTTCCTCTGTAGAAGGACAGTAATTCCTATCCTTATAAAATTGCGGTATACTTTTTATTTATGCCCTGCAACCCTATCCAAATAAATGATTATTTCTCATCTTCTAGCTTAGAAAATAAACCACTCAAAAAGTGAGAGCTTGTGACACTCCTTTCAGCTTCATAGGTGAAGCAGTTACTGCAGACTCCAACCTTGGCCAGCCCTTATGTTATGTTACTTTGCATTTCCTCCTTGATGTTGCCACCATTATTTTCATTTTACTATAACATCATTAGTTATGGTTCTCAAAGGTGAATCCATTCCAAATGTACTTGGTGTGGCTACCCTTAACATTTATCAGTGGTTTCAATACATTTGAGTAGATACCATACAAGCAGAATGGATCTAGTTTAACTTTCTGTGAAGCCCAGACTACAGAACTTCACATACTTGATGAGTAATACTGCAGTTTCAAGTTATCTAAATCTCTTTGGTTTGGTTCGGTTTGGTTTGGTAAACCAAGAAAGCCCTGAAGAGGTAGCTTTCTAGTCAACTGTCTTACCCTATCACATTGTCTCGTGCTTTGCCTTTTAGTTTCACAGTTGTCTTTGCAATGAAATAGCAATTAACAAACAATGCACAAAGGCAGGAGAATATCAGTTGAAAAAGGGTCACTAGCAGTAGGACTGTGATATATGATACTCCTGAAAAAAGTCAAAGTGATTTGGGGAAAAAATGGTATGATGAATTACAGGAAATAGTAAATTACAGAAAAGTGTATTCTTTGCTACTTTTTCATAAATCCCTTGAAACTATTGTCATGAGATGATGATTAGAAATTTCAGTAACACAATGGTAGAAACAGTCTGACTCGAGAGACTGCATTTTTGGTTTTGTCTGCAGAACTTCCATCATTGTATGTGTGAAAGTGCAAGAAAGTGTATATATATGAATTAACATCAAACCATGCAAACAACGAGTAATCTTATACATTGTCATTTATCTTCAGTTAAATTATTTGTAAATTACAAGCCAGATCTGTGGAGCTGCGCTCATTTAGAGATCAAATCTGGCCTCCTGTTCTCATTGTAAACCACAGTTATAGACAGCTGAATAAAATTGTGTAAATAATTTGCTCTCTTATAATTTCCCTTCAATCTACAAGTGTTTCCTTGAGCACAGTTTTATTATGTAAGTGCTCATAGGATCTTGGCTATCTAAGTGCAGTTACCAACCAAGATTTATACAGTGCTGTCAATCCAATCTTTCCTAATTTGCTATGCTTCTACCAGCTGTTGTGCCCTTTTGTAAATTAGCAGAGGTTTACAGTTCAGCATTTTCTTACTTGATCTACTATGCAGAAACAAACTTAAGTAGATAGTCCTTAACATGCGCTGCTACTGATGTCTTACATGCAAGACTGCTTTATCTCTTTACATGGCATAAACCCCATCTGCTTCCTTCACAGAGGAACTCCTACAATGAAGGTGCCCTTTGGGTGCAAGTGGATTTCTTATTTTCCCTCTGTTTATTTTTGTCCATCAGGATTTTATACAATGCCCACTGAGACTGACAGTGAGACAGCTATTGACTGTATATGCTTTCTGTCATGCTCCAGGAAAATAAGGAAGGCATATTGATTTTTCGGCTTGCTGTTAAGGCACATTTTGCAATGCTGTGGTTTTGGCTGACACTATGGACTTGGGAGGGGCTTAAACCTGCAAAATTACAATCTAAAACTTGCCACTTCTCCAGCTCACTGCTGTTCATATGTTCATTGCCCATACCAGGAGTGCTGCTGTTGTTCTCTGACACAGCAGCCATCAGCTTCCTGAGACAGCTCAGCTGGACCTTTAGCTCAGCTGGACCCAGCCTTACAGCCTCCAACCCAGTTACACCGCATCCAATATGATGGGAGCAAGTGTGTGGTCTGTCACAGACAAAAAGTAATTTTAACACATTCTCCTTTCATAACGGAAGAGATCTCTGGTATTTCTTACAGAATGTTTCCAACTAGCTCCTAGCTTCTCCCAAAACATTTCCCTTCACTGGCTATGGAATTTAATGACTGAGCACATGATGATGTTCACATTAACATTTCCAAATCTAAGTGACAGTGCTGGATCCTGGAAAAGGTTGATGGGAATTATACCCTGGGTCCCTTATTCCCAGTAGGACATGACCACATGACTTTCATTCCTACTGCAATCTCACCTCAACTCCATGTGTGCAAGTCATAGGCAATAGTCTCAAGTCCAGCACTTTACTCAAGGTTATGTTTCACTTATAAAGTTATATGAGTGCTCTGATTGCACCCTCTGCCATAACTCAGGACTCTCGTATCACCTTGGCTTTTGATGCATTGGTGAGCTGGGTCCTAATTTCGAAGCCAGGCAACCAAAGAAATTAGAAGTATGGTTTCCAGAAATGCTTCACCTTCCTTAAAAATAAAGCTACTTGCATGCATGTCTAAATAAGGATTAAGGTGTGTTGCTATAGGCACCAAACTTTGGAGATGTTGACCTAAATGACTTGGATAAGGAGAAGTGTTTTTTATGTGAGGAATTAATAAAACCCTTGAGTTTCAATACATAAACACAGCTATTTAGGAAGTGGTGACAATGTGCAATCTGCAAAAAACGGGAAGCCTAGGAGGTGCTGTGGTAATAACGCAGTTACTTGAAGCACATTTAAGATACAAATATCTCTGTGGTTTTTTATTTGCTTCCACTCTTTGAGTCATTCTGAGAAACTTCACAAAGCTGTGCATTCCAGTTATGGCTGAAGCGTGATGCACTCCTCACTGTGTACTAAAAGCTTTACCCAAGAGAGTTACAGCGTGGGCTGAGAACAAATCTTCTCCAGGCACTGGAAAATGCAGATTTGAAAAGCTTAATGTAATGGAGAACTCTGTTTCATGTGTATAAAAGATGCAGAAGAAGAAAGGCAAATATTCTTGGCATAAATAGACAATTAAAAATAGGGAAGTAGCTACGCTCAAGACTGAAGCATTTCTTTCATAACATGTGCTGCTGAAGTCACCAAAATGTGGTGATGGTGTGCCTTTGTCCCAGCTGAGGAGGGGCTGTTCTGATTGATAGTAATTGAATATTTATTACAAGATTATAAACATAGCCAAATCTTTCAGAGGGTTTACCTGAACCAAAGTCAGTTGAAACAACAGTTCAAAGCAATTTTGCATGCCTTATTTTAAAATCAAGGAATGGATCCAATTAAATTGGTTTCCCACAGCTAGAGTATGGTAGCACTACAGAAGAGTTAATTTTGTCCTAGAAGGCTCAAAACCAGGAGAAACCCAGATCCAAATACCTTCCAAAAAAAAAAAAAAAAAAAAGAGCAAAACAACAACCACAATTTAGTTTATATTGCTTAAAGAGAGATGATTTATTGGGAATTTTTTATGCTCTGGATGCACTGTGAAGCAGTTATCTAGTGATCAGGATTCCTAGGTTATGGATCCAGATCTGCAGCTGTTATCTGCAGAGAATCAGCTGCCAAATCCTCCGTAATACTGCAGTTTACTCATGCATTGAAAAAAGTAAATACCTATAAATTTACCCAAGAATCTCAAATTAAATATTCAGCACAAGTAGAGATGCTCACAATCACTATTAAAAGACAGTGTTTTCTTCGTGGTTTACTGACGTCCATGGGACTATTCAAATTTAGCCAGGGTTTGCATTAGAGTTCTATCCATGCCTGCTCCTGTTCCTGTCAGTTATTCAGGATTTTTCCAGCTTTCCCAAGAGAAGTTGCTAAACATTTCCAACCAAGTCTGACTCTTCCCTCACTTTTTTTGGAGCCATCCATCTTCCAGCAAGCTCCATGCTGATAGGTCCCTGAGGTCGTGCATAACCCCAGAAAGAGTCCGAGGCTGCAGTTCAGATAGAGGAATCTGCTGGCGAAGGCAGGGCGGTGTTATCGCAGGATGAGGGCCTCACAGGTCATTTAAAAGACCAACTTGGGGGGATGCCTTTTTAGCCTGAAAGGAAACGCACTCTCTTGTAAATGCAGATTAACATCTACGTTTGCAGAGGGAGCTCAATTCCCCAGAATCTCATTGGTAGCAGCGCTACGTATGACACAGTATTTCAGTGAAGACCTATGAAACTTCTTCAGGTAACAAAACCCCAAGCCTAATTTTAAATGCTTGCCGGGCAGGCCCAAAAGCTGAAATAAAGACCTGACCCCTACCACACACACATGTGACCCATTCCTCTAACTGCTCATAGAGGAAAAGGTCGGAGGTACTGAGCACGTCAACACTTACCTAGGCTTGGAGGGCAGGGTGCTTTCCCATAATCAGAGGGAAGTGTTGGAATGTATTGTTGCTATGTTTTTTAAGACCTTTTGAAACTGTGGCCCTGAGGAAATGAGGAAATACAGAGGATGAGGTTACATTGTTATTATTATTTCACATTTTTTGAACACAGGATTATATGGCTGGATTCATATTATCTTAGTTTTCTAAACCTTTAAAAACACAGAGTTTGCAGGGCAGGTTTGATGCTTTATTCATTAAGTGAATGTATTTCTGTTTAAAAAATCCTGCCTACCCAGCAAGCATTGCTTTTCTGCTGTCTGTCTTTCACATACTCCTTGAAAAACTCTTGTCTGAAAACATGTGTGTGCAAACTTTCTGTTTCTTAAATAAAAGATTTGCTTTTTGGGTAATAAATCAGTGTTTCCTCCTTTCCTTAATTTTAGACTCAATGCTGACAGCCACTCCCTGACCAAGTTCCCCAACACCCTCACACAAAGAGCAGCCACTGCCTTAAAAACAGGTGGGACTAGTCCCTTCAGACATGCAAGAAGCTGTCCTGTTTTCCAGAGAAGTATTTTCCACACATGAATGTGTTTCCAGGTGCCTCAGGTAAAAGGTAAGAGAGGCAATGTTCATGTTTCCCCTGAGATGGGGAGCCTGATCCTGCACATACCACAACTTGGGTAACTGTCAAGTTGGTTGATGTCAGTGGAATTGTTCCTGATCTATCTCAGTATCAGGAAGATCAGACAAAGTCTCATTAGTTTACCAATCCCTAAATCCCAACACAAGAAAGATTATGATGTTGCAGCCACAAGAAACAATCTGTTTGACATGACGACACTGCATTATCTCAGAACTTTTGGTGTTTCTTTTCCATGCAGATGTTAAATGTTCCTATACTGAGTTCTGAAATAGTATTTTCATATATGTTTATATATATTTAAAAATTTTGTGTGATGAATATTGTGTAGTGCATAACAAGAAAGAGATGAAGAATTATCTCACTAATACTAATTAGCTAATTTTGCAAGGTTTCTCTTCAACTGAAGACCAGACTTGGTTAACCTCCTTACATCATTTTATCAAATACTATTGGTGTATCTTCAGGTAGCTGCAGAGCTAAATGGAAATGACAAGTGACAACTGAAATCAGATCTTTCCTCTGATGGCAGGACTAAGTATTGCCAAAAATGATCACACTGCCTTCAGAAGTACAGGCTTGCGTGGCCAGGAGCCTTGCCCCTTTGGATATCCCTTCCTTTCTCATGGTTGTGTTATCCTCCTGACAGTTGTATTTGCCCTTATTTGATTCTTTTTCCCCCTTTCCCCAGCTGCATCACTAGCAAATTGAAGTTTCCTGATAGCTCATCAGAAACACAATTTTCTGTCAAAAAATCACCCTTTTCTTCTCCCATTTTCATGGATGAGTGCAAACTAATTAACTTCGAACTGCCATCACAGTTTTTCCTCAACAACCCTTAGGCAACTGGTTTTTGAAAATGCTGTAACTAGGAAAAGAAATCATTAGGATGTTTTCTTCTAGATTGCAAATAATTGCACAGTATTGCACGTCCTGTTCAAAATGCCAAAAGATACACTCTGTATTGCTGAAACATGAACTACACGCACAAATCCATGCTTCTGCCTAGCAGAATTTCCTCTGTAATAAATGGGAAATTTCACAACATCCAGAGGAATCACTTCTCCACTCCACTGCCCCTTGAATATCTACTAACTAAAGTCCTTAGCTCATCATCTTGAATGAGACAAAAAGGATGGTTGAGCAGCACTGGTGAAATGCTCTGCCAGGCACCCTTTACTCTATGTCACAATGGCCTCTAGTGGATTAGCAGCAACTGACAGACAGCTCTGTCTCCCCCCCCGGGGCTTGGCATGGCTGCAGGGCCTGATGCACCCCCATGGGGCACATACGATCTGCTCCCAGATGGTTATAGCTTTAGCCTCTTGCTGTATCAATATAGGATAATTGGTTTCATAATAAAAAAACAAAAGGACAAATTCATTTCTAACAAACAAGCTTATTTGTTTTGACCTCATACTGGTTTTAACTTCATTTAATCCAACTTTGTTGGTATTGCTTCTTTATTTGTTAAGAACAATGAGTACAAATTGAAGAGACAATGAAAAATTGAAAGGAGAAAGCATTTTGAGTACAGATAATGGCTTGCACAATGCAGCCTTTTAAACGTCTGCTGTTATGTTTGTGCAATTTATTCTTCCTCCTTCATAAAATACGCTGCCATATTGCTGAAGATTTTGTGCTATTTGTCTGTGTTACTGTTAATGGCACAGCAGTGAAAGTGTTGCCAGACACAGACATCTTGAACTTTTACCTGTTAATCTCTTTCTCAAGAGTCAGCACAGACTCCTTGTTTAATGGTGGATCATCCATCAGAGGCATATGTGAGCTAAAATGCATGGATCGATACTTCACTCAGGGGTGCAGTCAGCACCATCCCCACCTCCAGAGAGCTGCCATGACAGCAAATGAGACTGGACATAAATAAATTAGGTCTTGTCAGTCAGGGAAAAGGATGGCAGCTTTTCAGAAAGAAGTCAAGTGAGCAAAGCCTTCTTCAGGATCCAACCTCATCAGCTACTGCAGGTAGGAAGGATTTCTCCCCTCAAAGTGCAGCATGAAATTCCAGTGTACCCCATACACTTAGGTAGAAACTGGAAAGAGAAACCCTGGCTTTGTTAAAAATTAATGCTTTACCATTAGCTTCAGTGAAGTCTGGATTTTCCTGCTCTTTGAAGGCATGGATCAGGCTTCTTACAAAATAGCAAGGTGACAGGAAGAGAGAGAAATAAGCTTATGCAGCGCCTCCTTTCTTTGTCCAGGAGGTCTCTCAGCTTGTTCTCAAAGGCTTAATGTACAAGCAAAGGTGAGACATGGTCCTCTGAAGAACTGTGTACAGTCCCTCCTAAACCACTTATCCCAAAGATCAACACCATGGATCTTGTATGGGAAAATCTACCATGAAACTGGAAGAGAGGAAGTAACTACCAACTTTGGGAACACCTGGAGCTTGGTGGTGTTTATATCTTTCAGGCACTCTCAGATGGAGTTCAGTCTTACACAAGCACTTGTGTACTGTTCGGATTCAGGGAATCATGTACAGAAAAAGGCAAGCCCTTTAGGAAAAATGGCTTTCATCTCAGCATCAGGAGCATTGAAGAGCAAGCAGTACACCAACAACTACTCCTGTTCCACAGAGGTGCTGATGAACATCGGGCAGGCAAGATGATTCCACTGCCTCTCTTCTTTGTCAGTTTCACTGGCTTATAAAAGGTGATTTTCATTCCCTTGCAACATGCTTGGAAGCTGTAGGAACTAATATAATCACTTGTAGATCAAGCAAAGCACATGATATAAGAAACCTCTTACAAGAGGTTCAGTGATAGTGAACATTTTCATAGATAGGACAAGAGTAACAGGTTCAAACTTAAACAGGGGAAGCTTAGATTGGATATAAGGAGCAAGTTCTTTATTGTGAGGGTGATGAGGCAGTGCAATGGGTTGCCCAGGAAAGTTGTGAATGCTCCATCCCTGGCGGTGTTCAAGGCAGGCTTGGACAAAGTCTTGGGTGACATGGTTTAGCGTGAGGTGTCCCTGCCCATGGCAGGGGGATTGGAACTAGATGATCTTAAGGTCCTTTCCAACCCTAATTATTCTATGATTCTACGATTCTATGTAGGTCCTTGGAGAACTTGTTCTACCCCATATGCTCTTTAGTTCCAAAAATGCTGGGAATTGCTAGGAGCACATTATGGCCCTGCTTTGAGTCATTGCACGGACCAATGTTTGGACTCTGCATAGAAGGCTGCTGTGCAGCCCAATTCCTTTAGACGCTTCAGATACCTTGCAAATGACAGAGGTTTAACTGCTATTAGTCGTTACACTCCCATGTTTGGCTGATTTGCTACTGCAACAAGTTCTGTGCCCTGCTTTGCCAAGGAAATAAAAACCCAAAGCCTAAATTTTCTATCAGAGGGCCTCCGCAGCAAAAAGATAGAAGAGGAGAAACAGAAAACACACAATACAAAGGCAGGCTTGTGTCTTTGCTGAATATTTTCATTGTTTTCCCTGAGGGGCCAGTGGGTTTTTACACACAGCACTAGCACATTTCATTTTGACAACGAGTCAGACTTTCCAAGTCAGTACACCTTTCACAACACACTGCAAACTGTCAGTGTGGTAACTTCCTTAAGTTTAATGAAGTTACCTTATGAAATCTCTTGACAGAGCTGTCCAAAAACAAAAACAACCAACCAGAAAAAGGCATAAGGCTGCTCAGAAAATAAGAGGAGTACCCAATGAAACGCGATACAAGCAATCTGGAAAACCTCTGAGGGGAGAAGGAAGAGTTGTGTGCTGACAAATGGTACAAACTCCTGGCTAAGATTAGATTTCTGTGGGCCGGATTTAGATAACGGGCCCAATTTTCCAATGGACTGAATGCCTGCTGGCTCCCAGTACTGCCCCTGTAAGCCACAAGCAGATCATTAAGCTTGCAAAATCCAGGCACTAAATTTGAGGGTAAATAAAGCTCCAAGGCCAATAGCTTCTAAAAGACTCAAAGAACTATTGCCACTTGAAGTCTAAGCTTTTGGAAGGTCTTTTTGCAGAGCCGACCTAGAGCACTGTTCCTAAGATCCCATTTTTCACAATCTAAGTCAGTCTTCTTTTTCTTCTTTATGGTGGCCATATGATGAGCTTAGCGATGTAGCTTATCCTTCACTGTATAGCTGAAGGAATTCCAGGATAACAGTCACCAAAATCAGGGCATGTCCATCAGTGACTAAATGCAGACACCCACTTAGACCAGATTAAAAAAACATCTATAATTTAAGGATTAGCAAGCTAGCAGAGTTGGAAGAATTTCAAGCTCTTTACTGGGCTCAGGAGGAAATCTCTTTTAATATTCTATTTCATTCAGAAGTAGTCATGGATTAGTGGTTTAAGAGGAACAGGTTAATAGTGATGCATGAGACCTCTGGGGAAGGTGAGCACTGTTTGTCCTGAGCGCTACGGAAAGGAACAGGTATCACATCTTTATCTGCATTGTCCGAAGCCAAAAAGAGTATGTAACAGGAAAGGGTCTTTCTTGTAAGCTGTATTTTAACCGGATCACTGTTAATGTGCAAATGCCTACACTGAGACAATCTCCTGCCTGCTATTCAGAGTCTTCTGGATGATTTCTCCATTATGCTCTATTGCAGTTCTCTTCTGTAGCTTTAGTGTAGAGTATTCCTACACAAAAGATCATCTAGAGAAATTCTAATTTTGATCATTGCAGGGCTGATCCTGTGCCAGATCTCCTGTTGCCTTCAACAACAGCAGGTCCAAACTCTGCTCATTAAGAGCTAGCTGAAAATTTTTGGTAAAAAGGAACTCTAAGACAAACAAACTCGGTCCTAGGAGCAGTACTTGAGGTCCCTAATAAATGAAAGATGGGTTTGCTTTTCTGGAGGTTTTTGGTTTGTTTTCAGGAATTCAAACAGCAGGATTTAATAGGCTGTGTTTTCTGTTCTTCGATTTTGAATTATTTTACTGAAATAAAATCTGTTTTGTTGTTTTTTTTGTTTTGTTTTGTTTTGTTTCGTTTTTAAGAGAAAAAGAAATGACATTTCCTGGACAGCTCTATAAATTATTGCAGATCCTGACCTGGGCTAGAGAAAAGCCCTTTGGACTAGCCAGACACAGGCAGAGAACTGAGCCTTCTCCCTGATAAAGTCTACTCAGACCTTGGCAGATGGTTTGTGTACTTGGAAATCAAGCTGGTCACACTCCCACCCTCCCAAGACTTCATGTACTGACAAGTGAAACCAAGAATACAGTTTCCCTTAAAAATTATTGTCCTCACTCTTAACTTCTCTTACTGTAATAGCCACTAGGAGGAGAAAGAAGAGGTTAACAGATTAGCACACAGCAAAGATGGCTTTTAAGAAAGCATCACTGGAGTTGCTGAAGCTAGCAGGAGCCCAACTGAATGGGCTGAAGATTATAGTGTTAAAGTCAGGATCAGCAAAGTTGAACTTCCCTGTGCTTCGGA
Organism: Myiopsitta monachus; assembly: GCA_017639245.1. Taxonomy (NCBI): domain Eukaryota; kingdom Metazoa; phylum Chordata; class Aves; order Psittaciformes; family Psittacidae; genus Myiopsitta; species Myiopsitta monachus. The sequence goes on from CM029925.1 coordinate 56,325,489, forward strand.
GGCAGAGACTTTATTATATCTGAAGGAAGGACACAGAAGAAATTCTTCAAGTTTCTGAGTAAGGTTCAAGCATCACTTTTCAAACAGTTTTCTTATTGCTTGAATCTATGCACTTAATTCATATGAAAGAAAAACTTCGGGTGAAAAAAAGGGTGAGACAGCTTTCATATTGGCAAATATCTGATGGCAGGTCTGGTCTTCACCAGCTACCAACCGAGGATTTTTAAGTCCATTTCCAATTTCTAGGTGCACACCTTCCTTTTGATGCTTTTCCGCAGCTTGCTGACAACTGCAGCTTGGGGACCAAAATCTCCTAGGGGCTAGGGTGAATTCTCTTGGCAAGCAGTTAGCAAGCTGGCTTTGGTGATACTGTTTCTGTGAGCTGCTCTGATACTTTGTGTTCAAAACGAGTCACACTTTTGCTATTGAAGCAGCAATGAAAAGGTTGCCTGTGCACCCGCTGGTTAATATTTGAACAATTAGACCCTGTATTTATCTCCTTCACTAAACTCAATCAGACTGAATATGATGATAAATAAACCCTTATGAAATATTGCCTCATTTGCTAAGAGCTTGTTTAAGCATAGAAACGGCTTTGTCAAGTGCTCTTTAAACACGGGGCGAAACTCCCATGATAGCAATATTTAACTTTACTTTCCCATTTTTTTAATCAATATCCTCTATTTATTGTGTTTACTCACATGGGAAGGACCTCATTTTATAACTTTGATTTTCCATAGAAGATCACTGAATTTGAACCCAATGTCAAGGTATGGCAGAAATGTGACACGATCGAGCTGTAACTCAAAATGACACGTAACCTCGAGCATAACTGCTGCTGTGCTGACAGTACTGAAAAAGCAAAGAAAAGAGAAAATAGGTGCCCAGGGGACCACTTGCTAGGGTGTGCAAGCTTCCACATCACATAGAACCAAGCCCATAGATACTGCTGTGACTAGAACTGTGTCGACAGTTGTGCTAGGTAGATACTGGAGCAAAATCCGACATTTAAAATACATTTTCTACAGACTAGGTCCAGACACCTTCATCTTCCTTAAGATCATTTGCTCTTCCTATTTTGCTTTACTAATCCTTCTATTTTTCTTTCTCATTATCGGAATGAACGCAGACCATGCCAGTGAAGTCTGGACAGATGGGTTAATTCAAGAGGACATGAAACTATGTATGACTGTGTTTATTTGTGTGCAAAAGTCTCTGTCCATAAATTAAAACCCTCTCAAAGAAGCATGTGCAGACACACATGCACTCACACACACTTACGATTTTTCACACCCTGTATAAGAGAATCTCAAGCACTTTACAAATCTTGAAGAGTGCATTGCACTCACCTAAGATGAGTAATGACTGAGAACACATTTGCAGGACCTTAGTTTGGCCTGCATCACACATCACATTTCCGTGTCTGCTGTGGGAACTGCCCAGGGGGATTCAAGAAGTTCATTCAGCCCAGTAGTACATCTAATTGCCAGAACATGATCCATTGGCCCTTTCGAAGTACAAAGAAGTGCAAAAAGCAGAAGCATGCTTTATTCCTTATAGTAGTTTTTAAAATTCTTCATTGTGTTTCTTTTGTATTAGCATTCTCCTCCAAACTGAACAGCTTCACATGTTCAGCCCTTCCTATTTGGAAGTCTTTCAGCAATCCCTGCATGTAATCCCTTTCAGTAATCCCTGCTCTGAAGAATGTCTGCATACTTAGCATCAAGTTTATCTTTACTATGATGTGAAGGAAAGATCATACTAATAAAAAATTATTAAGATATTTATTTGGTATTCAAAGTCAGTATTTATAGGGCATGTTGCAGAATTCCGTAAAAGCCATGAACTAAGGGTGTGCAACTTTAGCCATTGGATGCTGTACAAACCAACACTTTTTCAGAACCAATTTGCCAAATACCTAATTGATGGCTTTTGAAAATCTGGACCTGAAAGACTGCCTACAGAGTGACACAGGAAATCTGCAACAGAGCCTGCAATAGATTCCCAGTCTCTTCTATTCCACTTACTCTTTTGCCAAAGCATATGCAGCTCTGAAAGCCCAGAGACAAACTGTGACCGAACTCTCCCACATGGCAGCGCTTGACCATGGGCTGGCCTCTTCAGGACAAAATAAGGATGGGACATGATGATCCAATATATCTGAGCCCAAAATGGAACCTGCTTTGTGGTTTTGGGTTTTTTTGTTTTTTAAATTAATATTTCTTCTCTCCAGAAAAGCCTAAATGGAAGCCTAACTCTGTCTTTAAATACTTCCAGGGTAGTTCCATTCCATCATAGTAGGTGGAAAGTTTCTCAAGAAGAGCACAGAGCTAAAGTGACATATTTATGAGGTGAAAAAAAATCAATGGAGAGGCTGACACAGGGGTCTCTGTTTATTAAGTAAGTGTTCTCACGCTTTCATGACACCTGACATTCAGGACTCTCTCCAGGAAACAACCCGAATTCAGAATCGTGATGCACTCCTGTCTATTACAAGAAATCAGTTTACCAAGTCTTACATTCAAGATAAGCCTTTTTTATTGTTCTTCTTGGACTCAAAATCCCAAGGGACTTCAGTAGATGTTTGTTCCATAAATGTCAGGGACCCCTTTATATTAAATCTGGGAGGAAAAGATCATGATAGAACCGAAAGAAAGACAAAGTCAAGACAAATCAAGCTAAAATAGACCTACTGGTGAAACGCCAAAGTCCTAAGAAAGATTTTAGTGATGTAACCCAGATGTAGGTGCTAATAAGTACACATAAAACAAATTAGATTAGATTTAAGATGTTTGGCAGCATGAGGACTTTGAATAGCACAGATGGACTTCCACGCCACGTTTTGATCTGCTAGACTAAATGATGACATTTGTTATTGAAAGTAGTTTCAAGGAGCAGTTTTGTAGAGTAGTAAAATTTAGATGTAGTTTCTATATGCAGCTTCTACATGAATATCTTCACATGCCTGCACGTGTGTGGCCATTATTGACTTTCAGTGAAAGTACCACCTGTATACTTGTGAGGTACCATTTGCTTTATGCACATCATATTACCATAGCTAGGGCCATGTGGTGCAAAGTTCTAGGCATCAGGAGAATTGAGGCCATTCAGTATTTTTCAAGAGAGAGTGCTAAAAATGGAAAGTTGCCTTTTTTGCCAAGCGGCAGGTAGTAAATCTGTGTTAGAGAAGAAGTCCTGCTCCCCTTGTGTTCAGAGCACTCTGAAATCACCCACACAGTCTTTAGATATGCTACACAAAATACGCATTCATGTTTGGATGCTTCTTTACACTTGAGTGCAAAGAAAGATGCAACCATTTATACGCACTGCAGTGCAGAAGTGTGAGCAAATTCAAACCCCACAATGTAGTCTAATGACCTTATTGCTTGACATTTCTTGCCCTATTTCTTCATCATAAAACACTGCAGATATTCTTTTTCATGTCACTTGCATTGGTGACATGACACATTGTTGTAAATCAGTCATTTAACACAGCAGCCTGTTGTAATAATAGGAGTATCAGTTTCCTCACACTTTTGTAATTATACTTTCTAGCTTGTCTCTGCTTGCAGACCCCAAAGAGGAAAATGGCCCTGAATTCTTACTACCTAGAAACATGACAAGTCACTAATGAAGGGTAAAGTCAAAGAGCCAAATGAAGATCCTATTAAGAGAGACCTGTAGGGCAAGAGCATATTTTTTGCTAGGGAAAAATGCATCCCTGGGAAATAAAAAAAGATTTCAAAGGAGCTTAGTCACTCATAAAGGAAGTGCTCCTTTCTAATGAAAGGTGATCTTTCCAGCAGATGTGTCATAAGGGATGGTGAAGAGACTTCCTATGTGTATTGCTTAATGGCATTTGGATGAATGCGAATAGGTACAAAACACATTTCAGATTATGATGGTTATATACCTTTGGATAAAACAGATGAATAAATCTCTTGTGTCTGAGTCTGATCTTCCATCAGGTTTACACCAATACCAGAAGAGCGACTACTAGTTTTCACTGCTGTGGGAAACAGCAGAAACACAGTCACACAGCAGTAGCCAGAGGTCCGGGAAAAAAAACTCATGGAAATTCTCATACAGTATCTGAATTCATTCTATGGCCTGTATTTCAATTATATTAGCATTCACAGTTGTACTTGGAGTCTTCTTGTTTTACATTACTTTTAGTGTCCTACAGTCTGAGACTGAGCTGCAGGGGCTCCAGCTCTGGCCACTGCAGTGGTGTCTGCCATGGGTGCAGGGCACCCAGGGAAACATAATGGCACCCTATAGGGCTACCTGCCCCACCTCTTAGGGTGTTCTCAAGTCTAACTTGCAACCTTGCACTTCAAGAGGTTCTCTGATAATGGATTGTCATTGTTCAGACCCATGCAGAAGGAGTGAACCCATATGGTAGGTTCTTTGTTATTATATAACTTCCCTTTTGGCTTGGCACATCAGTGTGAGACAGCGTCATAAATTTTTGTCCATCGTTATTAAAGTGGCAAATGTCTGGTAGCTGCATCTGCATTCATACAGATACTCGTTTCTAATGCAATCATATTTTCCTATAACTTCATCATAAGACTTAAGTTCACTTCCAGCAAGAACTGAAATTTGCATATTGCAGTTTACCAAACTAAGTTTAATCTCTTCTTCTCTGTTAACCAAGTTTCCCTACATGTAAGTTCAGTAGAAATAAGTTCCATGATACACAGGAACACATTTTTTTTGAATATGAGTGCAATTTCTTAAATTATTTTGCAACTCAGTAAGAAGAAAAGATTCTTTAAGAAGAAGATAAAAGCTACTGAATAAAGGATCAATCTTCACAAATGTTTATCATCTGGGATATCATCTGCTTTTCCTTTTTTTAACTTTCAGTGCAAACAGATGTCTCAGGAATCCCCCTTTTTCATAATTTTCAGCAACATGTTATAGATACTCCACATGCAGTGTGTGGAAGAAAGGCAAAATTGACTTTTGGCAGGTTCAGTCTATCAAGTTCATAAACTTTACTGTGTCTGCCTTGTCCAGGATTAGAGACAACCTGCTCCAAGTCCGTTTCCCATTTGCACTTAATTAGGGAGTTCATTTTAGAGGTCAATGAAAAATAGCACAGGACGTTTTCATAAGAACTCTCCTCACAATAAAATTATTTCTCAGGCACTTCTCCAATTTTCTCTGGAACAAGGGCAAGAAAAGTGGGGACACAAAATAAAGTTATTGGATACCTTATCTGGAACTATCCAGCATGTTGTCCACTATCCAAGGAACACATAGTACATTCTGGATCTGAGGAAAGAAGCCAAACATTGCATCGCTTCAGACAGTTTTCCTAACTGTAAAGCTTGATTTTCTTCTAATAACTGGGACAGAGATTTTGAAAATGTTCTGAAAGATAGGAAACAGTCTGCACAAGTATTTCCTCAGTATCACACTTACATGCATACCTTTTAATTGCTGTGGACAAGATGCCCTTGTGGAGGTAGTACTTGGATTCATGAGGAAACAGTAGTGAAGGGAGGGTTGAACAACAGTAAGGCTGTTTCATGCTCTGTCAGGCTGGTGGCATCAATTGCAGGAGGAGGAACAGTTCAAAGATGCCCATCAGTCACATCATAAAGTTCCTCAGAGGCACTTTCAGCATGAATTTGCTGTTATGAAGCAGCTGAGAAAATGCCGAAGTTAGGCTCCATGCCTGAACTTCTCCAGAAGTTTAAAGGTGCATGGATCCTGGATTTCGAGCTCATGTCAGCTCTATTTTATGTTTTCCTGAAGCTTGGCTGAATCTAAACTATTTTGTAGCATATGAAATATCTTTTCGGAAGAAGACATTCCCAGCACTTCTTGGTCAGCCAGATTCCAGTACACATCTAGTGAGCAGCAAAAAAAAACAGGATGCGGGGATTTGAAGTACTTTGGATCTGATATGGGCTTGGGGCAATGAATTAGATGCATTCATGTTTTACTATAATAAACAATCAACTGGTTACATAATCTAGAATATGGAAGTATGAATTCTTGGGCCAGAATCTGGCCAAGTGGGTATGATCTTAATTTATCTGCTGTGGTTCTTGTAACCATGAAAAAACAAAGAATGAGCCGAGAAAAGCCTATAGCCTGTTGGTCAACAAAAACTCATGTGAGAGTGGGTTATTATTTTCATACATATCATGCTTTGACTATGAATTATATCTCTATTTGGCATTGCAGGAGATATGTTTGACCTGTGCAGAACAATTAATACCTGCTCAGACAATCTCCATACAATCCAGATGACCGACTTCTGCTAAATCTGGTGCCTGGCCTCTCTGAAAGCCCATGCATAACAATACCTGTTTTCGTGTTCAAAGTCTCACCTACAGTGGGCAGGTCCTGGGAGCTATGGTTCAAATCAGTTCATCAGACAAGGACGAAGATGACACCAAAAAATCTGGCTTTGGTTTTGTATTTTAGATCCCTTTTTTTCATTGACTGAAGGAAAGGTGCCTTGTTTTCCACACAGCAGAACTGCTTTCAGGTAGTGAATCAAATTACTTTTTAAGATAATAGTATGGTATGTCAATACCAACAGCCAACTTAGAAACAAATAGTTGGGTACCCATCTCAACACTCTTTAGGAGTGACCTAAAGGTCAGGTCTTTTGCTTTTTAATCGTTTTCTTCTGGAGTGTACAGTGAACTTGTTATAAACACGTTTCCTTAACATCTTAGATGATATTATTTTTCTAATGAACTAGGTTTTGTGCCAGAAAGGGCATGAATCTTAATTCTCCTTGGACCTCATTCTCTCTTTCTTTATGAAGACTCTAGCTGCAGCTTCCAGTTTCCTGGAAGCACATGAAATGTAGAAATAAGTGTAACTTGGACCACTATCTCAGGCTCCTGCCTGACAATAGTTTGCTCTAGGACAGAAACACCATACATAGAGAAATTCAGCAGCTTGCAAAGATAGACAAATCGCTTGAGAACAAAGGCGGCCTAATAAACTGTGGTCAGAGGAACTTAGTTGGTGGTTCCTTTTCTGTATTTTGTTTTGTTTTGTTACTGAATGAAACAGAACATAGTAACTTTACTTACGACACTGAATCAAGGCAGGCCATAACTGTGGTAGCTGCTTCCCTAAATCAGGTTTCATTTACTTTTTGGCTTACTGTCATTCTCTTGAAAAAAAAGGAAGAAAGATATAAAGAATGGTTCAAATCATCTTGCAACGCCATATCACATTTCAAATCATTTGCACTCCCTGTCATGTCAAGCAAACAGACATTTCAAATTGATCAATGCAGTAATTGAAACAGCAAGAAGAACTGGAGGTTATTTTGTCAGCAATAGCGTTCTTTATGAGACTGAACAGTGATGCCTTAAAATGGGATGTATCCAGGGAAAGCAAGCTTCCTGAAAATGTTGTAGCCATTACTTTAAAATAATATTATTTAGCCTTCATGCTTTATCCCTTGTGGGTTTTCAATTCCCTAGTAAACTTTCTTTCCAACACATCTTTGATCCTGGTCTCAAAACCCTGACATTTTCATTTTGCAAAGACTGGATATACAGTGGCCTAGTCAAGAATAAGTGCCAGATGCCCCAAACTGGAGCAAATTGGTACTGCCCCATTGCCCTCCACTCTGATTTACGGAAGACAAGAATCAGGCTGAAAGCCTTCCAAAGCCTTGGCTGCTTTGCTTTGCTATTTCATGTAAACACTTACTTCAATTTTAGTCCTACTTCCTAAGGAAATGGAGTTTATGCAATCCTGTTCTGTGTGTGTATATGTGAGTGTCTGTGTGCGTGAGTGTATGAGTATTTGTTTTTTCTTTCCCTTAAATAGTTTTGAATGTGACAGTTATCTCAGATTGTAAAGCAGGAGGTTTAAAAGAGATGAAACTCCTGCAGACACCATGCTAGCAATCTCACTGAGAAAAAGGCTAATAAGCTGATTTCTTGCAGCCTTCAGAAAATTTGCACTGGCAAGGATTGCTTGGACCTGACTCCATTGTCTCTGATCCTCTTGGATCCACTTGCTCAACTGTTTACCACCTCAAAACTTGAGCATCCAAGGCTTGGATTAACCCTGTTAAACTGGACCAGTGTTTCTGAAGAGCTAGGTTAGCCTGGTTTTCTCTATTTCTTCAGAGCATACAAATGCTAATTATCTGATTGGTTGAATTCCTTAATTATCACCTGGTATTAATAAGCTTAATGTAGCTTAAGTTGTTTTCTTCCAGCTGTTGAGCCAAACAAATTCAGGCTCAGCATTTCCCATGGTTTTGTATTCAGTTCCACTCGTTTTGTTCTGTTCTTGCCAAGGGTTTCAGACAGAGAGATCAGAGGGCAAAGGGAAAATTATAGATGCTAATTCACAAACAACCTCATAAAACTATCCTTCTTAGTCCTGTAAAGAAAGCAGCGAAATAAAATGGTGACTGTTTCACTGCTGAATCTTTGTGATAAATGAAGTGATCCTTGTGGGGGAGGTGAGTATATAGAGGTAGCAGGCTTCATTGCTTAATGGAGTGATGTGTTTAACAAGAGTGAAAGAGAACCGCAAGGAAAATTATGTGAGAAAAAAGCCTTACCATTTGCCAAACCAACCAAATAAATAAATAATGTTTGTGGTTGGCAAAAACCCACACCACACCAAACAAACAAAAACGAGCTGTTAGTTAAGCTTTGTTTGATAAATATGGGATAAGGAAGTTATGACAAAAGACAAAAATGAAAGCCTAAGATATACTTGAATAAAATATGATCTGGAACTGAGCAGTAATCTGGTATTCAAATGATGTATTTATGAGATTTAAAAAGCTGTGGGGAGAAAAGTGATTTTTTTCCCCCCACTGAAACCAGGAAAGCAGGTGGTGTTCTTCAGCAATCTTTTGTATTTACTTAGTGAGATAGTTTATGTGAAGAAAAGGAAACAGAGAGAGTACCCTGACCCACAGTAGTACAAAAGGCTCTTTTCCTGTGTGCAAGGTAGGTCCTTTCTGTATGAAACAGCAGGTAATGACAAATGAAAACAATGATACTTTCACATCCTGAAGTGGTTTGCTGGATTGGGAATCAGCATCTTACGGAAACACTCTCTGGATCACATGTATTTTTTTAACCTATGGACACCATTAAGTTAAGACGAAAGCACAAATTTGTCCACTTCTGGTGACTGCCTGACAAGGAAATAGGTGGACCGTGGCCAGCTAGCCAGGCTATGATCCCCACTGTTTTATCTACCTCTCTATTGATTTAAGCAAAGCATGACAAGATCTTTCTCTTGCATAGCAGGGCTTGCTGACTGCTCATGGTGACCTCATCCATGTGCAGCTCTTTTGGCAGACAGTTTCAACTTTTTAAACAGCCAATAAGAGTAGTTTTAAGAGGCTGTTTGTGAATTAGTATCATTCTTCTGCCCTTTGCCCTTTGGTCTCCCATTTAGCCTGGGCCCCTTGTCAAGTGCTGGACAAAAGGAGCTCAAGTCAGCATAAAACCCTGGGAAGTGCTGTGCCTGCCTTTGCTTCTTGCTGCAGCTGTGTCTTCTGCTGATTACTTGGTGCAGCTTTGCTGACGAAGCTATGCCTGTTAATACCAGACAAAGATGTAGCACTTCAAAGTAGGATGCTAGTTCATGAGTACTAACTGTCCTGTATCTTTTGACAGGAACATGGACACAGAGAAAAGAACATTCAGTCTGTTCTGTGTCAGGTGAAATTTGACTGAACCACTCTTTCTGCCCATAGGTAGTCAACACTTCTATAGAAGTTTCATCATTCTCAGTGTACAGACAGGGAAATTGAGACAGAGTGGGGTGAAATGACTTGCTCAGCCTGATCTGTATGCGTGCAGCTCCTACTTCAGAAAGAACAAAGAAGTTTCCAAATAAAACTGAATGCAAGCAAACTGCAGAACAATTATCCTATACCTCTTTTAAAAATAAAGAAATGCAAGGGTAAGAAGACCCTTAATGTCAAGGGTCTTTGCGCCAAAATACTCACGGATGTGAGTTTTCACACCCCAGAACCTCAGGCCCTTAGGTGTAACAGATGTAGTTACACCGCTGTACCTCACAGACATGTCGTGAGTTCAAATATATTAAAATACTTTTTTTTGCCCTATATTCGATACCTAGAGGGAATATCTTCCCTTAGGAAAAAATTAAGAATACTTCTCCAGATTATCCATATTACTTAGAACAGCAAAACTGAACTACAACTTGTTTGGTGAACAGGCCATTTACAAGATGCCCAGTGCTCCCAGGAAGAGGAAGCAAATGGACTTTCTCCTGTTGTGGTGGTCCTTGCAAAGCAAAGGCCATAATAAAATGGATAGCTTGCATAGCAAAATATGTTACATAGCAAAATAGACTCAATTCTGCAACAAAACTCCTTGATTCTCTGAAAGGTCTGTTTAGATGAGAAGAGATAGGATTTAAGTGAGTTAAAAATACACCAAAGAACGTAATCAGTGCAACATTATTCATTTTGATATTAAACGAGATTTATTTGACAGTAACACCATATGCTCAGTGGTGCTGTCCACAAAATGACAATTCCACTTTGCAACAACTGTTGAAGTTCAAAAATTGTTTTCATTTGGCTTTGGAATAAAAACAAAAAAGCCTTTCAGTTCTTTATGGAATGGAATTGGACTGAAATGGCTGATTTCAGATAAAAAAAAAAATCAGACTTCCCTTTTGTGAGGCCTTTTTACTTCTAATGGGCTCCTTGGTCACCCAAAAGAGGTTGAGAGCAAATGTGCTCAAGCTGTGCCAGGGAAGGTTTAGACTGGATGTTAAGAAAAGTTTCTTCCCCAGAAGGGTGGTCAAGCATTGGAACAGGCTGCCCAGGGCATTGGCTGCATCACCATCCCTGGAAGTATTTAAAAGACATGTAGATGTGGCAAAGGGACGTGGTTTAGTGGTGTACTTGGCAGTGCTGGGTTAATGGCTGGACTTGACTGTTTTTTTTTAAACAATTCCACATTCTAATAGGCAGGGCTTTGGGAGAAGGCAGGAAGACTGGGCCATGGATAATCTGCAACTTTTCAGAGGCCTATTCAATATGCTTAATGAATATTGAATATTGACACTTAATGAAGTGTCAACCTAATGAAAACATTTCCATCAGCGCTACCATACAGTTTCTAATACTATTAAGATTTTTTGTATTGATTGGGTATGACTGTAGTATGCAAGTTTTGTCAAGGATGAGACTGAAGTCTTCCTTTTGGGCAAAAGGGAAGCTGAAGAATTTGGCAACAGGAGAGCTTTGGAAGCAGCTGAAGTGAGCATCGCAAAAGCTGTGTGCTATTGCTAAAACATCCACCACTGTATGCCTCACAATGTCATTGCTCAGAACATCAGGATAGTTTCTAAATTCAGTGGATTAGAGGGATGCAGTCTTTCACTCTCCCTGCCAGGGGTTTTCTTTCACATTGTTGGCTAAGAAATGTGGGCACAAAAATATGTAAATACCAAAAATTATGTTTTTTCCATTAAAAATGTTGGAAAAATGTTTTCTTTCTCAGAGATGCTTGAAAAGCTGGATTTTCATCCAAAATACCTCAAAAGGTGAGAACTTCTGATGGGAGGGAGAAGAAAAGAGGAAACTTTCAATTAGGAAATGCTGCTGGGACAACTTGTGGGGATTAATTGCCTCAGGTATCCATTTATGTAAACGGTGCATGGTGACTGTGCTCCCTGAGATACGTACTGGAGGTGGTATTCAGCTGGTGATTCTAAATCCTGAAGAAGAATGGGGCAGCCAAATTGCTCTTCCTGTGAGGTGCTACAATAGCATTTCTGAACTGAATTGAACTATTGTTGGTTTTAACCAAAATGTTTTGGTTCTGAGGGTTTTCAATTCTTCAATGAAAGGTAAAAAAACCTGAAAAAAGCACACATTGTGACAAAAAAACTGTTACCATACGTAACTTCTATTGAAATAAATGTTTGACAGGAATGGGTTTTTTTAACCATCTCTAGCAAAATAGCTATAAACACATCCTTACAGCACCACAAATTATAAGACATCTGAAGTAAGGGAGTTAACTAGCTCTTGCAGAAGTTACATGTCACCAATGAGACTACAGCTCTTTGGGCTCTCAGAGCTGTCCTTTGCCTACAGGAACATGCCCTTCTTTCTGCCGCACATAGTCAGACACAGAGGGCCCTGCTTTCCCATGTACACACTTGCACCTGAGCTGTATATAACAGCTATATAACCAGACCAGTTTTACATTCTTGGCTCTAGCTGTCTTGAAATCAAGCACATACAGTTAATATGAGGCAGCACCAGTGGAAGAGCTCTATTTGCTTTGAACTGAAAGGTAACAGGAGCAGAAGTAGTTGTCAAGAAAGACCCTCCTAGTGGTCTTGTGTGTATGTGTGTTGCTACCCTTTTGACCTTCTCAGCAAAGCACATAGACAGAGGAAGATGACTGTATGGCCACCTCAATGTGCTCCTTCCTGACACAGAATTCCAGGCATTATTCCTGGGATGATGCCTGGTTCAAGTGTATTAGACAGAATACACTGCCATCAGTACCTAGGGCAGTCCAGCCCTTGCAGGCACAGAGAAGGTATGAAAACTCACTTTGGCTGGTGAAGAATGTGTGTGCATGTGTCCTCATACTGCCTAATAAATATGTTCACCCAATTAAGTGGAACAATGATTCATTAACAAAACAGGTACTAAAAAAATACTCATTTAAGACAATCACTGTTACTTCCTCAGCTTTTCACTTCATTGCTGCTTATGCAAGTAAAAACAACAAACTAAATGGAGACCTTATGGGCACCAGGGAGCAATTAATGCCACGTGACTTCCTCCCAGGCTTCCTTGAAAATAACTGTATTATAATGGTCTGTGATATTAATATCGACTTTGGGAAAGTTAGGCAGCAGCTCCATAGGGAAGGATGTAGCATGAGCAAGCACTCTGGAATGTGCAGTATTTGACAGAAGAAGTGGCATCTCTCTATATAGGTTGCATCTCTTCTTGCTATTGAAACAGAAAAGTCAGCTGGGAAAATACAAATGCCTGGGGGAACCTGAGAAATTTCTTTTATAAAGAGATACCTTTCCAATACCTGCTGGAATAAATTTCAGAGCCTCCCTGCTTTCAATGTAACAAGTGTCAATCTACACATTAAGCCTGAGGATTAAATTCTGAGGTGACTTTGGGATCCAGAATTTATACAGCCTCGGAGTTCACATTTCGGCTTTTAGTTCCTCACAGCTTAAATAACTTTGAGGATTTCATTTGAATCTCATGGCTGTGTGGAACCCCACCAGTTTTTCACTGTGGAGTATGTAGCTTCTGTAAAGAAGCATCACCTCAGCGCATATAACTGCTGCCTAAAGCCCCTACAACTGTCAAAGCTATATGCGGATTGCTTTACAAGAACTTATTTTTCTTCTTAGGCTGGCCTGGCTAGTTTGCAGCACAGTTCTGCTATTTCAAACTGTATCTATCTGCACTGAGACATGCAAGAGGCAGAATTTATTGCTCTCCTTACACTGGTGGTGTATAGCTAATGATTAAAAGCCCTAGGCGGGACCTGTGAGTGCCAGTGGAGTCACTCTGAGGTAAAAGTAGAAATGTCCCCATCCCAGTCTTCCCTTGGGACTCCACACTTCCTTCCATATTTAGACCATGGCTTATTTACTAGGCCCATGACTGTGCACTAATACCGCAGTGACACCATAGCTTTCTCATGCTGGACTCTTCTTGGAGTGGAGGCACACACAGAGACCCCCTTGCCCCATCGCCGAGGCTGGATAAAGACAAAGGCACTGGGTAAGACTCACTGGCAATCCAGGAGAGCACCACGTAGCAGGGAGATCTATGGTCTGGCAGGGAAAGCAGCAGCCTGGTTGATAGTCGTCCAGCCCATATCTCCCCTGCTGAGTCACATACCTGAGTGCAAAGGACATATAAAATGGTTTAATGGCATGCCAAGGCACCACGGAGAAAGAGTACAAAGAAAGCAAGCAGGAGGAGAGCAAGGTTTAATGCCTTCCACAGTGACCCTGGCCTCAATTTCTGCATCCCCACAGTAGGAATATTAACTCCAAAGACACATGTTAGTAAGCAAGAGCAGACAGGATGAAGGCAGTCCAATAGCTGAGCATGAAGTGGGTTAACTGAAAAAGCGATCTAAACAGTATCGCATTTGGAGGAGTGATTTGGGTTAGAGATTCAGTTCAGCTCAGCGTTGGAAAGTTCAGGTACTGGCTAAACTTTGGATAAACTTTTGACCCCTTTTTCTTGTAGGAATCAGACTAGAATACAAACACAGACTCTCTCATGAGCTTTCCAGTACTGCTTGTTTTTGACTGAGCCAGCAACAGAACAGATTTCCTCACGATACTCCTGTACTTCTGCTTCCAAACTCACCCAGTTTTTCTTTCCTTTTCCAAACCTGAAGAGTTTTTCATTCTATTCCATATGAGATTTGGATGACAGCTGAGGGCAGGTCTGGCTCTATCCTGACTGATTTTTGCATCTTTGGGGGTAACTGTCGTATTTGCTGGCCTTTTCCCCATCCAGTGTTAAATATTTTCAACTGGAGAATAGTCAGTCTGAAGATCGTGATTTCCAAACATTAACTGTTGCTCTCCTCCTTACCAGAAATGCCCTCACCCTGAGCAGCTCTGCACTAGCTGACACAAAATCACAGAATCCCAGAATCAGCCAGGTTGGAAAAGACCTTCAAGATCATCAAGTCCAACCATTCCCCAGCACTGCCAAGGCCACCACTAAACCATGTCACTAAGGGCCTCATTTACAGGGTTTGTGAACACTTCCAGGGATGGTGATTCCCCCACTGCCCTGGGCAGCCTGCTCCAATGCCTGACTGCCCTTTGGTGGAAGAAATTGTTCCTAATATCCAGTCTAAACCTCCCCTGCTGCAGCTTGAGGCTGTTTTCTCTTGACCTATCCCTTGTTACTTGGGAGGAGACCAGCCATTGCTTCCTTCTTACTGAGGGAAAACATGTATGGGATTTCAGCTTCCTTTCTGGCCCTGCACTTTTCCGAACACTTATGTGCAATTCGCAGTCATGGCTACTCTTCCGCCCCTCTTCAGCTAAGTCCTAGCCTTGGGTACCTATGTATCCCATACATATTTTCCAAATTCTCAACTTGAACTGTATTTAAACCCGCTTAATAAAAGCTGAATGCATTCTCTACATCTTCACTTTAAAATTAACTGCAATGAGAATTTTTTATCATAAAGGGAACAAAGAAAAAACCAATCAAGATAACTTTCAGCATTTGCAATGCTGACTTTATCTTCTAATGTCCTTTCTCTGATTCTCTCTGCTTTCTGCAGGCATCTCTTTTCTTTCCATTTGAAGTAGACAAAGACAATTTAAAAGACTTAAGTATCTCTTCTCTTCTGCCACCTCCATCCCACACTTTCAATTCTATCTTTCCAATCTTATTTATTTGGAGATTCTTCATGCCTTTTGCTCCTCTCTCTGTGCCCCTGAGTCCTCTCTTCTCATGACACATGAACAGCACCTCCCACACATTGTATGTGCTTTCCCTCCCCAAGTGCTATCCAAAAAGGGGAAGAGGGAAATATCTTCTGAAAATATCAGCACTTCCTTCAAGCCCACTCAGATCATCTGCTGATTTCTGTCCTGCAGCCCGTGACCTCAGCAGTGTAGGAGTTTTAGTTCTGTTTTCTTCATCGGGCTGATTACATTGTCAGCACTCAAATAGGAATTAATAATAGTAAAAATAACTGACATTTGGGAGTGAAACTACCCTTAGGATTGATGGAATCAGCTGGCTGGTGATAATCAGAACCAGCCAGAAGGTTATTCTTAAAACTTATTTGTAAATTTCCTCCATGTTAGAAAACACACATTAAAAATCTCTCCCACAGCACGCAACTTCGCTTGTTCTTTCTTGTATCCTCACAGTTTGGCAGGTCCTGTGTTGGCCACAAAAACAAACAAGAGCATCCAACCCTCACCAAATATTGCTTTCCCATATTTCTGGCTCATACAAACTTAAAAAGCACCAGAAATACGACTGAGCCTGAACTTTGGAAATTCTTGAGCCTGTTTTTCAGGCCCAAGAGGTGTAGGAAACATCTGACTGAGCTCTTGGATTCTTTTTCCAAATGGATGTTTCTGTGGTTTCTCTGTCAGCGGGTGCTGCAGTGATTGGGTCTGCATGCTGACATGAGTATCCCTTGCCTGGGTGGGGATTTTAGAGTCAGCACTCAGCTCGGGGAACCAAGCCCAGCACTGTGCTGCATACCCATCCCTGAAACCAGAGCCCAAAATTCATCTGTGTTACAGCAGGATGGAAGTTACTCAGCTATTTCCATTGCATTCAAGCTGGTTTGCCTTCAGAGTAACCGACATTGTTCAACTGCACAAAGGAGCAGATTTATCTAAGGGGACTCCTTTGAGGAAGATCAGGCATAACAACTAGAAATACCTTTGATTTTGTGCTTCCTAGTAATTTTACTTCCCTTCTTCCTCTATGTAGATTACAAAAGGGCAAGGCTCCGTGTTGCTGCTGCTGTCTGGAGTGAGGAACATTCAAGTCCCACAAGCAGGAGCAAGATGTGGGCTCAGGAAACAAGTGTAGCATCTTTGCCATTGCACAGGGAACAACATCTTCAGAACAACTTGGTGTTGTGGCTTTGATGATTTCTTCAGACACTGTGAGTAGACTGACAAATTGACTTTCAAGTGAAAGGTCATTGAGAAGAATTGCGGATAAAAGCATCTGGATTTATAATTGAAAAGCTACAGAAGTTTAGTTTACAGCTCTACTGGGTTCTGTGTGTAGGAGTTTCTATCATATAATTTGGCAGCTTCTTCTGCCTTCTGATTGGGGTTGTACAAAATAAAAATTCCTTGTGGTTTCTTTATTATTTTTTTTTTCTTTTTTAAACACAGAGGAGAGTTGTGGTGTTTTGGCAAGTCTGAGACAAAAAAATATTGTATTGGCATTGTCTCAGTATTATCTCGTAGGTGACCTCAGGCCTGAACTATACAAGGGAAAAAATAGGTCTCTGTTGAATAGAGAGCACATGTGCTTGAATCAGATTGTAGAGAGTGTGAAAAGCAGAGCATACACGATTCATATAATACTGATGTACAATTAAATGCAATGCCCAATTCTCATCTCATCCCACTGGTGCAAACAAGGAGCAGACTTGTGGCATTAAGGTCCCACTTTGCTCTGGTGTATGAGTTTCCTCTCGGTATCCCTCTCTAAGCCATGCAAAAGAGCATTTGCAAAACAATTAGGTGGCTGAGATTACTTAACATGCCCATATACACACAACACATGACTCCAGTATGTGGTTGCCTTTCAGAGTGTTTGTGAGAAGATGCTTATCACTTTTCCTTTCTTCCTTCTCTCCCTTTCAGGAACCAGGACGGGAATGTTAATCTTGGAAATCCTTTCCCATAAGGGCAAACACTACGTTCAGAAAGGCTCCCCTCTCTCTGTGTGCCTCCCTGGCACTCCCTCCTGCCTTCCCCTTCTTTGTGGGACATAAAACTGAACCAAACAGAGATTTGTCCCTATCAATATCGACTTGACTGATTTCCCTTTTCCTGACTTCCCTAATGCAGTGGTAGATTTTCTGTGACATTTGTTTCCGGTAGCAGATTCATGCGAATGTTAAGTCTAGAAACAGAACACTTCCAAACATCTATTAAAAAGCAAAACAATGTGGTCAAAGAAAATAATGGGGGATGTTTTTCTCCGCAGTTTAATTTCATCAGCTTCTGGTATTTTCTTTCAACTTCAAAAAGTAGTTTTGCTCCAGAATGTAAGGGTTTCCTTTCATAAGAAAGCAGACTCAATAGAGCTATTATGTAAAACAGTGCACTAAGCCTTCTTGCACTGTCTTCTTTGCAGGAACTAGTCACCTGATATGGCACAGAGAAAAGATGCCATCCACAGCTACCTGAAAGCCCAGACTGCAGTCATTAACAGAAGCCTGACAGCCTTCAGCTGGGTACCTATGCTGGCCTGAGTCAACTGCACTGATTTTCCTTTTCTCCATCAAAAGGTTGCTTTGTCCTCAAGGGAGAAGCCATGGATCTGCCCTGGGTTTCCTTATAGCTGCTTCTTCTGGTCTTTATGCAACAGGAACAAGTTCTTGGGTCATAAATCATATTGCTGGATAAGATCTGTCCCTGTCACATTGGAAACCTCATGGTGTTGCCAAAGGAAGATGGAGTGAGGGAAATCATATTGTCAAAGTGTCCTCTACTGAGGGCAGAGGAAATCTGGGTAAGGTGATCTGCAACCACTGGAGCTAGGGTGGAAGGAGCCTGCCTGCTCCCTCTCTGAAGAATATGTGCAATGACCCTTCCCTCCCGCTTTGAAGCATCCACATTGCACAATGTGTGTTACATCTGTACTACACCCAGACTAAGGAAGAGGGAAGAACCAATGACAAATTTTGAAGTGTCAGCAAAGAACCAAGCACAAATTATATTTTTCTTTCAGCAGAACATCCCCATTTTGCTAGTGAAAAGCGTAAATATGCCCAGAAATGGAATACTCCCCATTTCAGGGAACTCAAGCTCCAGCATGCAGGACCTACACTGATAAAGGCAGAAGGGAGAGCACTGAATCCGGAAATCTTCGCATGGGCCTGGAGCCTACGTAAGAAAGACTGATTGTACTTGGGATGAAAGCTGTACGTGGCTTCTGCTGCTGACCTTTACCGTTGACACAGTGTTGTAGTCATGGCTAGGGTGAAAGAGGCCTTTGGCTAGTTGCATACTGGCAGCATGGAGAAATGGTCTCTGCTTCCCTGTGGAAGAGATTGACACAGGAGAACAAAGTTTCCACCATGTGCCCCGCAGATACAGCCCTCAGAGAGAATCTGGTGGTTACTGAGGGCCAATGGCTTTGCTCCACATCATTGTCTCTGCCAACTTATTGTACACAAACACTGGGCTGAGCCCAGGTTTCTAAGGAATGAAACAGATAAATCTTACCTTTCTTCTCTAAACCAGCACTGTTGGAAAATGATGCTGTCAGGCACAGCACATGTAAGCCATCTTGCAATCCTTGCCAATTACAAAATTGATCTGTTCACTGTCAGGATGTGAACAAGCTCAAGCACTTTGATCCTTGTAGGATATAATCATACAATGACAGAATGGTTTGGGTTGGAAGGAACCTTAAAGGTCATCTAGTCCAAAACCTCTGCAATGAGCAGGGACACCTTCAACTAGATCAGATTGCTCAGAGCCCCATCGAACTCGACTATGAATGTCTGCAGCTACAACCTCTCTCTGCAACCTGTAAAGACCTCTTTATGCAAGTCACAAGGCACTAATACTTCAGCCCTACAGCAAGCAGCAATGGTTCATTCCCAAACAGATGTCTCTAGCAAGGCAACACAAGTATAGATCTTCTATCTTTTGGTAAATCTCTAAGGAAATACACTGTACTTTTTTAAGGATAACTGGTTCTCATTACAGAGAAATATACAGACAGATGCAGATGAGGTGAGGCTATTTTTTCTCCATGCCACAGTTCTGCAGATTTAATTTTAAATCATTGTTACTACACACTGATATAAGGCTGTGGCCATGCTTTCATTCAAGCCCCTGAATATGATTTAAAATTGCAGCAAAAAGAATTCTGTGGCACTTGGGACTTGCGCCTCTGGAGATAGAGATAGCCCCTGGCAACAGACTTCGGTTACTGTGGCATTCCAGGGCTGCAATGGGACCTGTGCAGAGGAGGAATATATGCTAGCACAGGGGCTGAGTGTCCATCTCCTCTTCCAGCTACTCTGTCTTTCCTGCTGTATTCATACCAAACTTCCCACCCCATCCTAGGGGTGGAGAGTCCTGGGAAACACACATCCCACCCACAGGACAAGGTCCACTGACTGAGATGGGGAAAGCAGAAGAAATTTGACTTTTTGACTGACCTGCAAACTTAACACTTTTTTCACAGAGAAATAACTTAGGTGGACAATTGCTAAGCTTTCTATTTCAGTTTGATTTCTCCCCCTTTTACTACTTTTCCTTTAACTCTGCTTTCCAGTGTCACTGAGTTATTATTATCCAGATCCAAATCTCAGTTTCACTGAAGGAGAACGTGTATTAAAATACCAGATTTACCAGAAAACATCTGCAACTTGCAAGCCCATTGTATTACTATTATATGAGCAAGCCATTGTAAATTCTTTTAAGTCTGTAACTTATTTCACGTTAACACACTGTGTGTTTTACAACACCATTTCAAAGTTTATGGCCTTTTTTCTTTAGCCGCTTGTTCCAATTGCATCTTATATTTCATCAAATATGGTAAAGAAACCATGAGAATAAATTGATGCTCCATATGAACCCCCTTATAAATGGATGATGCCAAATTGCTGTAAAATGATTTTCCCTTTTAGCATTTCAGAATTGTTAGTAGGTTTCTCAAGCCAAATTCTGCAGGGAAACGTTATGACCATTTAAGGCCTCCAAACTTTATGCTTCAGTACAAAAGGCCTAAGGGCGAGGATTTAAAATGGATGAAGTGGAGAAATTTGCACTTCCTTAAGAAAACACAGAGCATTTCCTTCCGCGTGTCAGGAATGAAACCAGAAAATACAATCTAATTTGTCAGGAAATTTTCCTTCTATAATTCCTCCTTCAGCCCTTCCCTCCAGCTCCCAACACAGCCCCACAAGCCTTATTTTCTCCCCCTCCTTGTCAGCTTTATAGCTGCAGGTCCCAGCTCCAGGAACCATGATGGACGACGCTCTGCTCTTCACCTCGTGCACAAGAGCTCTGCTGTAATGTCTCCTCGTGTTCACAGCTTGCTCCTGCCACCCTCTTCCCTGCTCACCTCCCTCACGCCTTTAGACAATCCTTCAGGAGGTAAGTACTGCCCAGGGACACAGGCTCAGCCGCGAATGACGGTTCGTCATTTGGCTCTAATTGGACGCTGGTGTAAAGTGAAAAAAACACTTGTCATATTTATGAGTTACTGTGAGTTAATAATATGCTGGGATCCATTAGTTAAAGCACATTTGCTCCAAACATGTGGCTTCAGCTTTTTGTTTTTCATTCAAGCAACATTTCTGCAGATGAAATGCTGTTGCCGGTTTTCTCCCAGGCACTCAGTGAGCCTCAGGGAGTTACAGCATCAATTATTTTTCTCCTCATATGTGGAACAAAAAGTTAAAGGAGCATCCCAGCCAAAGAAGCTGGAGTTACTACCCAAATAATAATAAAAGAATATCAAAACATCCAGAAATCAAAAGCTGCAGCCAGCTGAACAAATGCAGTCAAAATCGAAAACACTAAAAGTCTGCAGAAGATTCTCTCGTAAATAAAATGGGCTCTGCTCTCTGTATTTTTAGTAATCTTCTGTCCTGCCTGGGCCAATTCTTTTTCTGTTAAAGCCTGTCTACTAGAGTCAATTTTCTTTGACTATGTATTGAATGATAAATTCATTAGTGCCTTGCAGGTGGATTTGCCTGAATTCAGAGCCTCCAGAAAGGACTAAAATGACAAGCAAAAATAGAGCATGAACAGAAACCTTTTTTATACTCCTGCCTCTGAAATGGTGCTGCATTTCTGTGTAATAAAAATCAAGATGTTCATCTTTCTTCCTCTCCTCCTCTGCAATATTTTTTCAGTGCTGAAGATGTCAAGAGCAGAGTTTACCCTTCCCTTGATGCCATCTTTTTTTTCCCCTCCTGTTTCATCACAGCTGCATGGACTCCAGCCAACTCAAACTGTACCTTCGCACTTCACTGCTTAGGACTTTGCTGCACTTTCAATTTGACAAGACTTCTTAACGCAGATAACTGATCAGGCAGACTGAAACTTCAAACTGGTAACACCAGCACTTCACACTTCACTTCTTTATCATTAATAAGGCTGATTTCTCTAAAATCAGCAGAGCAAACTTTATGAAAACATAATCACTCTCATTACCTGTGGCTTAATTTACAATGCCTTCTTGGGAGGAACAGAGCAAGCTCCACCTGCTCTTTAATTTGAATGTATTTTGCCCACCATTCCTAGAAAACATTTATGGAACATTTTGCATATTGTTGCTGTTTTGTTCGTAATAAGGCTCTTTCATTTTATAAGCTTGAATTAAGAAAAAAGCTCCTCCACTGCTGACTCAGCCTCCAGAGCTGCATTTTACATATGTCAAAAAACATATATAAATTTATAAGGTGAACAATGGTTGTATTTAAGTACTGATTTAGTAATCATGAACTTCGCTGGCAGTATCCTTTGGAAACTAAATCCATAAATTTTATTAGTATTAAATATTTCTAATGGGAGTTGACAAATACTTGAACTGAGTTGCTTTTTCTCCGCACTTGGCAAAAAGAAAGGGACAAAAATTCTTATTACACAATGAGAAATGCATTAATACTAAACCCCATTCATCTCAATTTTGTACAAATATAATTTAAGACCTTTTACAACCATTGGTGAAATTACAATGTGCTGTGGGGAAGTTGCAAAAATTTTATGAGAGTAATAAAATTGTCATTGTAATACCATTATAGGGTGCAGGGACAATATGGATATTTGAATTACCTATTGTCCTTATGCCAGGTTGAAAAAGCTACATGCAGGAATTACAGCATGTAATGGAGACAACTGTTGAAACAAACCAGAGCAATGAAATCCAGGTCCACTTTAGCTGGCCTAAGACAAATCCTCATTAGAAACCCGGCCTCAGAATAGTCTTCCCACTTGTGTCAACAGCAATGAAATTTAAACGGGTGGGCTGTTTTATATTTGTGTCAACGGTAGCACAAAGACCAATTAATTAGCAAAGATGATGTGTAATAAAATAGGGTTGCATCCAACGAAACTGATGTTTTTAGCTTCTGTGACATATTTCCTCAGGTTTGCAGTCAAGGTAATCACGACGGTCCTTCTTGTTCATAGCCAAAAATCTTCTCAGGTAGCTCATGGTAAACCCATGAGATCTTACCTGGGATTAAAATGGTGTTAACTTTCTAGAGGTGAAAAGTCCTTTCACTGAAAAATAGTGTTGCTGGGCTATATCCAGGGAAAGAGCATTGCTTTCTGCCTGCCTGTCCAAGAGACAAACAAAAGGGAAAAGGAGAAGGGAAAACAAGAGAGGCAATTGCAGCCTTGTACATTAGCAACATTTCGCTGTCTGTGTTCTAGAGAGTAATAAAAGAATTGAAATAGTTCAAGCATTTGCCCTTGGCTGAGGGACTCGTAATTATACACTACAGACTCTACTCCCTTGGAACAACTGTCTTTGATTCCTATCTCTTCTTTTATTACAGCTGAAATGCAAAACTCCTGATGAAACCATTACATTTCCATGTGAAATTCACAGCTATAAGGGGAAACCTCTGCAAAGCTGCCAGACTTCTGAAGAGGGGGGGGGGGGCAGAAACATATGGGCAAAGGTTGTAAAGTTCCCTTCCAAATTTCAAAGGTCCAACCACTTGGGGCAGTCTGCTCTGGAGTTTGGGGTTTGTTTTCTCCTCCTTTCAGTAAACATTTCAGAATGGGAGTAAGAAAGTTAATTTTATTTCCTGTTTGTTAAGAGTTACCATATTGTGAACCCTTGCAGCTCGGCTGATCGCTCTCCTTAAAATCACGGTTTAGTCCTCACCTGGATTATGAGATCTGTGGCAAAGTCTCACAGTAAACATTTTCAAACACCCAAAGACTCAGTGATACCTACTATGCTTTTAATATCCCTTAATGTTTGTGACCTAACTTCAGATGACAGCCTCCCACAGGTGAGAAAGACTTATAAACGTTGCTAGAACCCTCAAAGCAACAACTGGAGCTTGTTCTGTCTGCCTAACTCTTCCTTGGAGGAGGTGGGCAGGGATCGGAGATGCCAGCCGGTGATTAGCTCCTCTTTCTAAGCAGGGAATCCACATTCAGGCATCGGCTCTGAAATCCCCAGCAGGGTGCACAGCAAGTGGAAATCCTGGAAGGCAGGCCCTGGTCAATGAGCATCCCATTTTGGGTCCTCCTTTAGGGGCTTCTGAAAATGCAAGTTGAGATAGTGCTGCTGCCTTTGCTGTGCCCAACCTGGAGGTGGCAGTGCCAGGGCCACTGCTCATGAGGAAGGCCACCACTGCTTCCCTGGCCACAGACAAAACACCTAAGGGGTCCCCCCCCCGCCCATTCACACACACTTGACACTTTATTGAAAGCAGCTTTAGAGAACGCTTTTCTGTGCTCAGACGGCCTAAGCCTGCCCCCTCAGCTAGGGAAGCTGTTCAGCAGCCCGAGCTTCCCGTCATGCTCGTTCCCATGTTTCACACGTTGCCAAGAGGCAAGAAGGTATTTCCCGACACTGCAACCTTTTATTTTCTGTTCTTTTTACTCTGGCTAATATGTCTTCTTGGTAACCGCAGTATAATAAATTTCATAGAGCATGACCGGCATACTTAGTTCATATTATTCATTTGCAGTCATTTATTTTTTCCAGCTCCTCTTCCCCTCCTCGTCCCCTCTCCCCAGTGCTCACTCTGTGGAATGATAATAATACACACGGAGTGCCGGCTGGCTGAGAAGGACTTAAAAACAACAAGTAAGAGGATCTTTCTGTGCTCACACCTGTTTTAAGATTTGTTATCCTTAAAAAGGAAAGCTGTAGGGATTCACTCTCTTTCTTCCTTGTAGACCCCAGTGGAATATACCATTAAACCACAGGGAGGAGAGAAAGCCTTCAGTGCACTTAAATATACTTATGTCAAATCCATCTCATTCTTCCTGCCTTCTTTCCTCAATCTAGCCACCGTTCCCAAGGGCTGGAGAACATTACAACCCATTCACTTTATATGAATGGGCACAGACAGACTTTTTCACCATTCCGATATGTCTACATTTGCAGGCATATCCTGTAGGCCAACTGAAACAGCCTTAATTTCAATTTACTGTCTCCCTGAGGAACATGCCATTCTCCTGAAAGTGGAAAAAAACCCTCAACGGCCATTCCCTGCCCCCCTCCCCCCCTTCCCTCCACCTCAAGTCAGGATCTGAACTGGAGGGAAAATTTTTCCCAAGATTAATGGACTGCAGTTCTGATGCTTATAACAGGGCACATGATCTTTATTAAACAAGTAATGAACAACTTTCACTAAAGCACTGCATTTGGAAGGTGCTCAGTGTTACTTTACACGACTCATCTAAATCCTTTTCCAAGTCCCTGTAGAATGGTGTTATATTAAGAAAAAGAACCATTTCTCAGTGGTCATTTAACTCTGCCTTGTTTTTCAGTGGTGCTATCAGTAATGACAAAACCAACACTAATAAAAAAGCAGCCAAGGTCCCCATTTACTATCTTCAGATGCATAAAAGTGAGATGCTCCCACCTTCTAAGACAAGTATTAGAGGCTAGCTCTTAGGGTAACAAACCATAAACAAAACAGATAGCAAATAAAGATTCAATGAATAGTGGGAGTACGGAAAAACACCAGTACTGCTTGCCAGCCCTTTGTGGTCACAGCTTTGATTTAGAGAAAACCAGCATGTAGAAACCTGGATTTAGGAGAGGGATATGTGTTTCTATACAGAAACACCAGTGGCTTACTGTCATTCAGGCTCTGCTGGTACCTACTACTGCAGGATTTTACTGGGCCTTTGGTAATTGTTTGGAAAAACTGCCAACATAGAAGTCAATGTGTAGTATTGCTGCAATGCATAGCTCTACAAGGTTATAGTTAGCCATTTATCATGTAATAGCCACAATACAAACCCAGTCATATCTCCCAGTGCTGTAAATACTATGACATTCCAGCAGGCTTCTTAAGAAAGTATCAGACACTAGAGCGTACGGCCAAGCAGTGATTCATGTTATTACACTGAAACAGTTTTAGCTTTGCTGATGTATTGCTGAATACTTAATGTTTTCTGTGCCGTCTCTTTTGGGAGGATGATAGTTCATAATTGATGGGCCTGGTCTAAGCTACCCAAGTGGCCTGACACTGTAAATTTGTTCACAGAAGTATTGCTTTTAAGGCAACTCTTTCTGGTGTGCTTGCATTTAAGATGTCCAGTTATCAGCAGGCATGGGTGGGCACGAAGGGGGAATATTCTGGTCGAAAGAAGTCAAGAAGATTTGGGCTGTGCCAGAACTGTTGTCTCAGCTTCCCACAGACCAGCAAATCACAATGACAATAGCCACCTCTGTTTTGGAGGTTGAAGATATCCTTTTTTTCTGTTGTAGGCAAACTTTATTTTAGCTACATTGCGGTTAAAAATAGCAGCAAAGCAAGAAGTGGTTAGAGTGAAGGCACAAAAGAATCTGCCTCAATGGAGAAATGAGTTTTGCTTCCCACAGATACAAACAGCCTCTGCTTAGTAAATTGGATGTCTTTTCAAGATTGCAAATGACTCCAGAAAAAAACAAAGTCCCAAGTGCAACTGGAAGGCCAGAGTTAATTCTGCTGTATGTGGCCATGACTAAAGCAAGGAAGACAGCAGTCTTGCACAGCATTTTCTCCCTTGAAAATGCCCATCTTTACATCTGTGGGTTGTCCCATTACCATGAAATGGAAATGGTAAATCTTTCCAGGGAGTATCCAGGGAAATTCTTAGACATATCCATATTCAGGTTATGGCACAAGGCTGTCTCTTAACCAAATTAATACATACTTTACAGCAAGCCATGAAAAGTCTTTGGAACCATTACTCTAAAGGTTTGTTCTGGTCATTGCTTCTGCATTAACATTACACCATAGTTCCCTTGCAATCATGGATGCTTGCATAAAGGAAACATTATGCTGAGACTAATGCTTTTCATGCTTAGGAAATCTTTTTCTTATTAGTAGCAGGCAAGGAGGAGAATACCCCTCTCCTGTTTTCCACTGACTGTACAAGTGTCCTAAATTGTGAGGGTTTTAAGAGAAATAGACTTAAAGAAAGGCTAAAGCCTGACCTGAAATCTGCCTGAGACAACTTTCAATGCTCTTCTTGCTCAGTTTGGGTTTGTTGAGGGGTGGAAGAATTAGGGGCTGCACCTGAGAAATGCACAAGGAATGCCACCATATCTCACTTCTATACTTGGTGACTAAGCTCAGAGCTGCCCTTTGCAGCCTTCTGCTGCTGGAGCAAGGTGGTGTCAGGCTTCTGCAGAGGTGTGTACTGAGCATGCGAGTATAGCTATTTAACCTGTGCAGCCAGACTTCCCAATGGTGGGTAGAGCATTTGTGATTATTAATTGACACAGATTTTACATTAATCAGCTTGATTCTTAACTGAGAGAAGCCTATTATTCAAACACCAATGACAAAACCTGTTAAACTTCAATTAGGATGCAGCAGGGAAGGTGTAGATGACCTGGAGTAATTACAGTGCAGTGGCTGACAGGCGAGTGCCTGTATTTTCAGACAGAGCAGGTGATTTTGAAACCGAACCTCCAGCTGGGCAGCACATTTAATCCACAGAGGCTGCCCAGTATGGCCTTTCCCCACTGATAGCCCTCTGCAGTTTGCTGCACATGAACATGACATGGAGCTGTTGGAGCAAGTTCAGAGAAGGCCACGAGGATGATCAGGGGCTGGAGCACCTCCCATATGGAGATAGGATGAGAAAGTTGAGGCTTTTCAGCCTGGAGAAGAGAAGGCTGTGTGGGGACCTCATAGCAGCCTTCCAGTATCTGAAGGGGGGCTATGAGGATGCTGGATAGGGACTCTTCATCAGGGACTGTAGCAATAGAACAAGGTGTAATGGGTTAAAACTGAGCAGAGATTTAGGTTAGATATAGGGAAGAAATTATTTACTGTGAGAGTGGTGAGGCAGTGGAATGGGCTGCCCAAGGAAGCTGGCAGTGTTCAAGACCCAGTTGGACAGAGCCTTTGACGATCTGGTGTAGTGGAAAGCATTCCTGCCCATGGTAGAGGGTTGGAACTAGATGATCTGTAAGGCTGTTTCCAACCCAAACCATTCTACGGTTCATGAAGCAAATACGTATCCCTTGAAAAAGCAGGCAAGCTCTCATGCGCTACATTGCAGCTCATGACATGGTAACGGACTGGGAATAATGTACACTGTGACACCCTAACACAACGCTTTCAGGTGGCTCTGCTGCGAGCCTGGATAGCAGTTTTCCTTATTATCCCATTTCACTTTCAGAAAAGTGAAACCTAGGGTAAGGGAAGAACTTGCTCAAGTTCACTGGCAAAGCACAGGTTATAGAATATGTCTTGTATACTGCCTGGTCTCTACAGCCAATGCAAACATATTCATGTACATTTAAAGAGAAAGGATCCTGTGAGCAGAGCTGGAACTACAGACTTTTCTTAAACATACACTCAAAGAAGAAATAATTTTCAGAAAGGAAACCATGCACCTGGAAAACGTACTCAGTTTTAATGTATATTAATGTCTCATAAAAACAAAACAAAGCCTGGAACTTGATAATTTGCCTAAAAATAAAGACCATTTTGTTTCTGATGTTAAACCAGAATTAAATTATTCAGCACATGTTTGATGCTCCTGAGCAGAAGTGTTTTGAATCTGAAGCACAGCCATTAAATTAGGTAAGGCAACATAGTGCAGTGGACGGAAGGGAGGAGGAAACAGGGGATAAAGGTGAGCACGCAAAGAACATCACCAACACTGGCTCCTGAATGAAAGCTGAAAGACCCAGGTATTCGAGGGCAGATGGAAAATATGGGAATGCAGCTCCATCTGTGGATAACTGTTTCTTTTCATGGCTCTCACCGCCTGACCTCTTTTTCCCATCAGTTCCTCAGTGTACGGGATGAAGGTGAATTACTCTGGATGGGTGAGTCTCGACAGAGCAAACACAGCTGCTGGAGGAGAGAGCTGCTTGGAGACACAACATGGAGAAAGCAGGAGGGTTTTCTACGCCAGCCCTGAAAAAGGTACTTCTCCTTTTCTCTCTCCAAGGCTTCGTTACTGTCCCACTTCAGTCAATGATTATTTCCTTCTTAAGTAGGAGGACATGAGCTTCTGGAGGGCAATGGCTCCTGACCTGGTTTCTTCTCCTGTTATACTAGGCACTAAGCCTGAACAGCTTCTCTTCTGCAGGCTTAAATGTAGCTGACTTGTATTCCCTTCAGAACAATCTTCCCAGCCCTTATATTTCTCCCCCATCAGATGGTTCAGGCAAAGAAACAGCTTGTGTTACGCTCAACATTGCTGAGGTGAAAGGAGTCTGCTCTACTGAAAAAGTGGGTTAGAGGCAGGGGCCCAAACTCAGTCTGCCATGGAGATAGAAAGATGGAAGACCCTTCTAGGAAACTGAGGCTACATTGCTTTGCCCTTTACAAGAATAAGGGTGGGCTTCTGCTGTATGTAGAGTGTCCTTAGGCTTTTTTTGAGTCTCCCATGTTTGTTCCAGCAGTTGAGTTATATGCATATTTTGCTATGCACATAATACATAGCTTGGCAAGCAAAAGATAGGAAGGGTAAATGATGGTATGTTTACCTTAGCTCATGGGGATGTCTTAGTGGTTTAACCTTCAAATGTGGTGTGCCTAACTTTTCTCTAACCACAGGTCCAAGTCCCAGCTGGGCTGACTCAGCCTTTATCTTTCTCAAGATAAATTCAGTCCCATTCACTTCACAGCGGGTGGGTGTTTCAGAAGTTGTTTTAAAAATGAGAGTTTTGTCTGGTCTGGGCGGACCCTAATGACTCCTTAGCACTTTTCATGAGAAAAACATTGGTTATGGGCCAGAATCCCCATTCTTCGCTGCAGCAGTGTTCCTGGGAGTGCGAAGAAAAGGCTCTATGATGCTGAAAGCACACACACTAATGCAGTGGTGTTGAAACAAACATGGTGGTGCTGTAAGTCAAACCTTCTGAACCCCTTGGCCATACTGGGTATGCCCTAAAAGAGCTGGGATTTGAGGTCTCTGACTGCCCAGACGATCTTGTACAGCCCACTGAAGCAGCATTGGGTAACAAGTGCTCTTCCCTATCTAGCAGATTTAATCCTACTGTGGAACAGGGAACAAAAATATTCAAACATTTGCATACAAAGCAGAAGACAAAGAGTAGAAGATCTGTTAGTAAGGCATTGCATAGGGATGGGAGAGGGTGACATGTCAGAGCTCACTCTGAGCATATAGGAAATAAGGATGTTTCTTGTTCTGTGAGTGACTGCAGATAGAGATTCCATAAATCTGTGACTGTGGATAAAGATGTCCCTAAGAAACCTTTCCAAGTACACTTCTATCAAGATCAGTGTATTCTGCAAAACAAGTCTTTAGGCAAATCACCATTTAAAAACCCTCAAACCAACCCCCAAGACCTCGATTAGATCTACTTTTCTGACAGCATAGGAACAGAAATGCTGCAATTAACGCATCAGGTTCTTTTCATCAGCTGCAAAGGTAGCAGCCCTTACCCATACACCACAGGCTCAGGCAAGCAAGTTAAAGTAAAATAACTCCACACAGTTTTGCCAGAGATCAAACCCTTTTTGAAACCAGTTAAAAAGAAAACAGGTTTTCAGTTGCATTTTTCCCTCAGTACATCCTTCAAGGCTTGAATGTCTCTGTTCTTCCAGGGCTAGAGGCACCACGATAGTCCAGGAGAGACTAATGGCTTTGTATTTCTGGCCAAAGAGGAAGGAATGGAAAGATCATGAAAGATGACCAGTTTGCCTGAGATTTCTATCTGTTTTGCAGGCACAGGTGGTTTGGTTTAGCATCTGAAAGGTTGGATCCTGAAGCAAACCAAAAGCAACTTCCAACCTCTAGAGAGGAGCCCATAATTAGTACAAAGAATGGACAGTGCTGGCAGGTCATGTGGGCCTTGTGGAGTTATATTTCCAGAACAAGGCATTTGTTAGCGTAGTCAGCACACTTTTGATAAGGCAAGCACATTTCAAGCATTTAGGCTTAAACAAACACACTGATTGATGTGCTGTAGGTGGAACATAACTTTGCAGTGTACTGCATTTCTTAAAGTGTTTGCTATTCTAGCAGGCAGATCTGTACAAAATGTTGTAGAATGAAATGCCATGAAAATGTTGCAGCTGATTTGGATGCATTGTAATAAAAGCTTTCAATCAACAGTATTGTCCAGTTGATGTCAGGGAATTTTCTCCTTGGCTTCTACATGGCCTATTATAGGGGTGACTCAAATAAGATTTCTTTCAGCATTCCCTGGTATGGTAAGGGGATTGAAAAGTATTGCATGTGAAGTGAGTTGAGAGTGTGCACAAAAGCGGTACAGAAGTGCTAACTAGTATTATCAGCTGTGAATAGATATCCTCATTATCAGCAGACACTCTTCAACAGTCCTGCTCTTGTGTGCAACTGCAGCCAGCAGTGATCTCATTTTATACAGCAGCAGCCAAAGAAATAGGTTGTGTTGCTTAATATTAAAATGCATTAGGGTTTAGCAAGCAACTGTGTGACATTTTTATTTTAGGAGGGACAAGGATCAGTAGACAGTTAGGTAAACATATAAACATGTAGTATTACTAGGTTCTGTTGTCCAAGTCTATTTTATACACTGAAGAGCTTAGCAATATAACTATTTTAATTTAGAAAGTGCTTCTTCAGATAAAAAGTGAGAATGAAACCAATAAACTTATTCTTACTTTAACTTCAGGGTCCGACTGAACCATTCACATTCTCACCTGCACTGCGGGAGCTGGCAGAAGTCTGGTATAACTTTACAATGGCTATATTTATCTCACCCATATCTGGCTTAACAGTTCTAGGACTGACATATTCCAGACACAACTGAAAGTAGAAGAATATGTATGCATACATAAGAAAGCATGAGACTTGGAAACCTTGACTTAAGTCAAGGGAATAGAGTGAGGAGGAAGAGGAGCTGCTGGCAGCAGTGTGTACCTTGGCTCAGCAATGAGAATCCTCTTTTGTGTCGGGCAGACTACACAACGCTAACAGCTGGCAGAGTACCTCTAGTTCGGGCAACCTGTGCTCCTTAACAAAAAGGCCTCCTCATGTTATGATGTTCTTGGAAACCCTGTGTGCAGGATAACATCAGTCCTCATTCCTTGGAGTCCTCTTTTCAGGAAAAGCCAAAGGCACCAGAAAAAGAGAGCCTAAAATTTGTTAGCAGCTCTGTAGAGAGAAGGAGATGAATAAAACCCCAGAAATGAACCCCCCCTCAACCTTTGGGATATTTGAAATTCGAAGCTGAATGTTGTCCTAAGCAATGCAGCAATGTCTTGGATCATAAAAAGGAACCTCACTTTGAGTGTTGTCCCTGTAACCTTAGTCATCTGGCTTTTGAAGTCAATAAGTAGATTAAACCTTAATTGAGGAGGAACTTTTGAGAGGTCACAATCATCCGAAAAGGAGCTGAGCAGTGAGCATGCACTTCTTTGGTGGTGTCTCTCTTTAATGCATGTGACTTGAGCTGTGAACACTGGTTCCCCTATAGTAACTGCCACAGAATGTTTCAACTTCCTTTTAAATTTTGTATTATAGGAAATACCATGTTATTTGACCTGTTCTGTCATCCAGAAAAGCCAGGCTTAAAAAAAACCAAACCAGGTGTAAGAAGAAAATGCAAGTGGAAAGGCTGCACTTGTGCTTTAAGTGAACAAAATCAAGTATATTCAGGAGCCTTCAAGACATAAACTGATATAATGAGAGATATTTTCCTGGAAATAAGTCTCCAGCTACCGATGGTGGCTTCCAAGCTGACAGGGGGCTTCTGAAATGGACACGACTCCCTTAGAACAATCCTATAATTTGTAATGCGCCTTTTGCCTTCACCTTACAGTACAAGAGGCTGGAGCCGTGTTCTCATTTACTCTGGCAGGATCTTCAATTGGTACAAAAGAAAAAGCCAACAGAGCTTGTGCTGCTTTACAGCAGAGAAGGCTCTGGTCTATTAACAACAGTAAAGATAAGGTGAAAATCCAGTCTAAATGGATGTGATGTAACAATCAAAAAAGGCAGATCTTCAGCTTGCCTTAACCGCCATACCTCTACTGACTCAATGTTTGAAGTCCTTTTCCAGTGTGCTTCCAATGCACAATATCCAACTATCTAAAGCCCTTTTGCAAAATCACTACTTCTCAGTGAGATGAGGCTTCTGTCCTGCTGAGGGGTAGGTAAACTGAGGCATAAACTGGTGGGGCAGGAGATTTGGAATTGCCTTGGTGGTCAGTGGCTGACTTGTGTAGAAAGCCAGCCAAGCTGGCTGGATAACTAACTTTTGCCTTTTTAATACTGAGTAATTTTAATAAAAAGGAAAAACAGCAGCAAGCTTGGCTTAAATGAAAGAATTACTGATTTGGTCCCAGAGCATATTTAAATATTTTATTGCACAGATGGAGCCCCTACAACTTTCTTTCCCTTCATCTCATAAAGGCCCTGTTTTACAAGGATACTTGCTGCCCCTTAGAGGGCTGGATCCTGTTTCCTCTCCATTTATGTGCTTTTCTTGCGGGGATGGTTAGGCTCAGGTAAGGAGAATCGATTACTCGAGGGCAGGACAGAGCAGCTTTCCCTTATGCAGGGGCTGATACTGCTGCCTTTGCTGTTCTCCCACCTACCACCCTCGAGGCATGGCTGTCCGAGGGATGTTTGTGTGGCTGCAGATCTCCTTTCTGCCTCCGTGATGCCATCTGTATCCCAGGGGAACCCGTTGCCACCTTCCAGAGAGGTCTTGTTTAAAAATAGACTTGTTAAAAGCTCTCTACCCAAGACTCATCCCTCTTGGGCATTCTAGCTTAGTGTACCTGCGTTTCTGTCCCACCTAAAGGAAGGGTAGGAGATTGCAGGGGAAATTACTATTTTATTTATACTACGGTTTTCCTAGTAGTAATTGGTCAGCCTTTTGGAACCTGAGAGGTCTACTAAAAAGCAGAGTGCAAAAGGACCCTCCTTCCTTCATCAATGAGAATTTTTAATGTTTTCCATGAAAACAGATCACAGCCTGAAATGGATGGGCTCCACAGACACAGCAAGACACACGGGGAGAGATAAGCTATAGTTGGCTTGCATAAGACAGTGAATTTGGAAAGCTCTCCCCCTAGCTTCTAGATAAGAGGTTTCCTCTCAGAGGCAGTGACAAATACCAACCAGCCAAATTGCAGCTTTCTGCCTAGCAGCACATCACTTATAATGACAAGCAGCAAACGGAAACTCTTCCAGCAGTCATCACTGCTAAACACAGCGCATGCCTCATGACCAACATGGAGTGAGAAGTCTGGACAGAAGTCGTTTAAATAATAAAAACTAAAAAAAAGCAGAACTGTTTAAAGGATTTCAACAACCCACAGACCAACAAAACTGCCTTATGATTTACCTGATTTGTGAAAACTGAATTTCTGCAGCTCTGCAGCCCCGTAACAGATGTTCATAAAGTACTGACAAGTGACTTGCTAAGAGCACAATCCAGCAGGAACAGAAAGACAATCCATATTTAAGAAACCTCACCAAAAAAAAAGCCACCTCAGCAGCCACCAGCAAATTCTGTTTGATGAGGGTACAAATTATTAGCCTATGTTCTGCATTCCAGAGAGTAAGGATAGCTTTTCCTTGCTCTCTAATTCTTCCCTCCTTTTTGGAAAGTAAAGTAGGATGTGTATTGAAGAAGAGGAGTGCCTTTCTTCTGTGTTACGTCGTTGCATATTTCTTGCATAAGATTTTGATCTCATGATTACATATATTTCAGGCTAGCTTAATCCATTCTGGGTTCCCTTGCACATTACGGCCCTTCTGTACAGCCTGAGATTGTCCTACTTAAGAAGCAATGGGTTAAATGACAAAAGTAGTCCAGGGATGCTTGAGCTTTCTGAGCACAGGAGAAAGACTAGATGTTTTCCAAAAGTCTCTCACAACATTATTTTTTGTACCACAGTGTTTGTCAGAAAGTTCTTGCTAATAAACAGGACAGTTTTGGTGTCTCTGCCATTCAAAATGACTAATCATGGGTGGAACAAAGGGTAGAGTAGCCTCCCACTGATAGTATTAGATGTCTAAGTGTGCAGTGCTGTGAGTCATGGGGGAAGAAGAAGTGGATAAGCTTCCTCACTTTGTGGCCAAAGTAAGTGATGGAAAACAAGCAAGCCCATTTAATTTATGTTTAATCTTGACTGCATTAGAAAGTCACTTTTTGATTAAATACCTCCCAGCCTTGAGAACAGGACAGATATACTCAGGCTAACTTCATTTCATTTTAGCTCCCAAATTATGCCTTCATTTTCACACCAGTATAATTTCTTTCTTGTGATGGTTGAGATCTGGCCTTCAGGTCCATAAGCCCCCAGCAAAGCTCTGCCTTTGCACATGGACAGGATCTGGTGACAGGGACGACCCATGCTGGCTGTTCTCATGAGCTGAATATAACTGGGGCTTAGTGACAGAAGAATTAGTTTGGGTCCAGCATGAACCAGTGTGAACCTTCACCCATCCCTGACACTGACTGCATTAGACACAGCCAAGCTAAATTCAGTGTTTCTGGAGAAAAGCAGTACTGGAGTGGTGCCTTGCAGAGGGAGGGACCTGTGCAGTATGCTGGAATCAGGAACGTCATGAAACAAAACTGCTTCCCACTCAAACAGATAAGAAAAAAGGGCTTGGAAATGCCTGGACATTCCCAACAGGCTTTACCCAGAAGTATATCAGAGTTTGGTTTGGAGTAACAGCTACATGCCACTAAAAATTACTTTTCCCCTCAGATAATTTGTAGCATATCCAGGAGTGACCTGTCATCATGATCTCTGCCTTGAAAGCAAAACAAAAGCAAACAAAAAGAGTTTTGCATGGATTTATGCTGAGTTCCAGCCCTTAATGAAGCTGTCGGGGGCTGCTGCATAACCAGTCTGCTCTCAGGGATGATGGCATCAATGCAGAGCAAGCCCACTGAAGTGAGAAGTGCAGGTTCAAACGAGAATGGGAGAGACTATTTCTTGAGCTAGGAGAAGACTCCCAATGTCAAAATCCATTGGAACCCAGGGCACCTTGCTCATGGAGAGTGATGGACATTTTGGACTCAGCTGGGCTGAATCTGGCAGAGTTATTTGTTCGCAATACTAATATTTTGCCTTCAGAAAAGTTGAAAGCCATCTACACAAGTCTGTTTTCTGGTCCCATATTACTTGTACAGCACAGAGCAATGAATCAGAGCAAATCCACCTTAACAAAGAGCTAATTTATTGAGAGTAAGAGCTTTACGCAACCTCCAAGTCACCAGCATGAGGTAAGATAAACATCAAAGACAAGCCCCAGTATAGCCCAAGAGCACTGGATGAATTCAACCCTCTGATGGCTCTGCATGCTTCAGATAGCAGCACAGACCTAAGCAGAGGTACTGGTTAAGTACAACATGTTATCAGTTTGAGAGATCTACCTTTCAGACAGCTTGCACTCGCTTGTGGGATGTCTATGTGCATCCTATATTAAGTTCAAAGCCTTTTTTTGGGGAAAACCATTATCCTTACATTTCTGGGACTGTGGTAGGATAGGCTGCATCCTAGACACTGAATCTGTGTCTAACCTCATCATATCAGCAAGAGTTAATACTGTTTTCCGTGCCTGGGCAGTGATTGACAGTGCTCAGACTGTCTCACTGGGGCACCTGCAGATAACCACCTGAGATAGATCAGCACAGGAAACTGTTTCCACACAGCGTGAACGTGCAGGTGGTGAGCAGTGGAAGGAGCATGATTGTTATCCCTTTTCTAGCTAACTGTTCTGGGCCCCCTGCATGACGTCTGCATAGCTGAAATGTCATCACTCAGCCAGATGTTGAAGTCACATCTATCTAAATCCGGTTGGATATAGGGAAAGTACTGTCTATTTTGAAGGGCATAAATCAAGGGGCATTTCTATGATTAAGGGATTATTACTAAATCGTGCAGCTTCTATTAATAGATCCCTATTAATGCTGCAGGTGTGAGTAGTAACTGCTCTTTGAAGCATTACTTAATCACCCCCTTCACAAATCCCCGTAATCTAGCTCTCATAAAAATACACGGATTATTGATTGAGAGGACCTCTGGGATCCCTAAAATGAGGCTCAGCTCAGATGCCTGTGCAGTGCAGGAGACGCACTACAGATCGCTCTCTGGAATGTCTGCCAGGTGTTTGCAGTTTCATGCATAGTATGTCTTGGATATAATAAAAGAGGTGGGGGTGGAGGGGAGGTTATTCCCATCCAGGAAGACCAGGCTCAAGTAGAGGAAGGAGGAGAATGAGGACCATTAGTAATAGCTGAAGAGAGGTTGAAGGTGCAAAGGTTATAGGGTGGGCTACTTCTCCCTCTCTGGGAAACTTGGAAGAGTGAAAATAGAGAGCAAGCAGATCAAATATATGTTAAGTTATCCGCAAAACTAATGTGCAGCATGCAGCCAAGTCTTCAGCATGCTTGTAAAGCACACAAGCAATTGGGATAAGCCTTTAGAAATGTTCTGGGTACAAGGGTAGGTAGGAAGGTAAATGAATCTTTAAGAAACACATGAAGATCCTTAAATAGAAGATGATTCTCCACAGCCCAGTGTTAATATTTAGGATTACATCTGCAAAGCTTAATGCTGATGAGAATTGAGCAGATGAAGCTAAAACACAACCATCTTCCCTGCTTGGGAGACCTTCATGGTTGAGCTCTACTTGGTTCAGATCTGCAAAAGGATTTCAGGGCCACTTTAATGGGGCTTGGACAGAATGGTGTTGCTTAAAGGTGTGCTAAAGCCATGCTGTGTGGGCATCTTAGATACTTCAGGTGCCCAGAGTAAAGCAATGTTATCTGCAGAATAATAAGAAAGCCAGTGAGAAATGGACCCTGCAGAGCCCCAAGCCCACAAGACCACCCTGCTTCCTGAGCTGTTCATGTAGCACTGGCTGGGGGACCCCTCCACCATAACCACTGAGCAGCCTTGCAGAGAGA
Organism: Myiopsitta monachus; assembly: GCA_017639245.1. NCBI lineage: Eukaryota > Metazoa > Chordata > Aves > Psittaciformes > Psittacidae > Myiopsitta > Myiopsitta monachus. Next base: position 56,363,305 of record CM029925.1, read on the forward strand.
CCCTTGAAATCAAATCACCCTCTTCAAAAAGTACTGGGAGGTGGAGAAAATTTCTTATGAAGAAAGGACAATAAGAAAAATCAATCCCTCACAGAACTGCTTGAAAAAGCACCATTTTCCAGGGTGCCACCATCTGTTCTGCGTTATGGGGAATAACCTTGATGTTATTACATTACAGGCTTATTAATATATACTAGTGTGTTAAATCTCAACCAAATGTAACAAGCGCAAGAGAGACATGTAATATCACCGATGGCTGGAACAACAAACACGGTTCAGTGAAGTGCTTCTATGAGGGTGCAGGACTTCTTAATGTGCTTAAAGGCAAGCAAATTCCCTGCAGCTCTGCTGAATGGGCTCATTTTCTTCAGCTACAGTTCCAAAGTAAAGTTCTCCCACTCCAGTTCTCCAGCCTTTCACAGGAAAGGGGTATTAGGGCTTGAAACCTTGTGCATTGCTGAACTGCAGCTGGTTCAGCAGACCGATGCCCTATTGGCAGCATAAGGCACTTTGTGGCTTTTGTCTTTCAAGAGGACCAATCTGAATAAATAAATACTCTCCACAAGGCAAGGAGCATTGCTGCTATGCTCAGCACCTGTATCAGGTATCTATACCTGAAGGGGAATGGAAAAGACATGAAAGTGCTTTCATGCTGTGCCCTAATATAATTCTTAGGAGAGTTCAACTTTACATTCATATTATAGTGCACTAGAAAACTAAATGACCAAAAGAGAAAACGTACCAGAGCACATAACTGTTCTAATGTTTCTGCTTTTCCTTTTCAGTCCTGATATGGGATTTTTTCTCCTGTTCCGTTTCCACTTTTGCCTTGAACCTTGGAAGATGAACAGCTAGGCTTTCTCATCTAACTTTCTCAAGTCATCTTGGAGCACTTGGAGGTTTTTTCCTTCACATCCTAATTAAGGGTATATCAGTGTCCCTTTGGGACTGAAGCAGTTAACGAACACCATCCGGCAGGTCACTTATAAACTATTTGCCCTGAGATTGAGGGCAAACTCTGGTGAATTCCCAAGGAAAGAATCAAATGAACCTGTTAATGAGCAGAGCATTAGGAGGAAGAAAAAAAATAAGACAGGATCTGAAGTCTTAAGGAAATGTAGGAAATAAAGGTTTGTTTATCTAATGGTTTTACTGGTGTCAATGCACAGGACTCCCCCTCCATTTCAAAGCAGTTGCAAACAAAAGATTCAGTTGCAGATAAGCTTTGGGACTCGGGCTTTTCATGAAACAGTTGCAAACTTTCCTCAAAGATGGAGAGGAAGAGGGACATGTAGCATGCTCTCTTCAAACAAAACCTGGCAGCAAGGTTTTCTTACATTATCATCATTATCTGGAGCACCAAGATGAGTTTTACTTCACACCTTTGCCTGCTTAAACCCCCTATAGAGCACATCAGCTTATCTGTCCCTAGAAAATTTAGTTTAGGGTGTTTACTGCAATTGTCAAAAACCACCATCATAACCGGAAGAGAAGGTGTTGGGACATGGCCAGCCTGTAAGAAATCTCACAGGAGCCTGGTTTGATGGAATTTTCATAGCTGACCCATAGAAAATCAGTTTGCCTGTCAATGAAATGACTCAAGGAGCAGAAAATACCACCTTCCCCCCAAAAAATCACTTGCTGTCTAAGAGTAACCAGACTGGGATTTGTGCCTATGTCTGTGATCAAACTTAGCTTTCCCTCTGAGCAGGCTTAGGATGAGGTTGGTTTCTTAAACTTAGAATTCCCTATATTATCATTATTTGTATTAAGGTCTGACATATGGCCCAACTAAAACCTGTACTGCAATAACATAAAATGGGTCCAAACCTAGAAAATGTTTGACCTGAATACAGCTGCATGATTCTTCCAAATGAGAATGAAAATACAGCTGCTTAAAATGTAATCAGTTACCTTCAAAAAACCACAATGTTTTAGTTGGAATATGAGAAATTATTAAAAAAAACAAGACTTATCAGAGCTTGTATGCAGGTAAAGGGAAGTATCCTACATTGTTGTAACACCCCTTTCTGTTTATCTGCAGAAAACATGTGACAGGACCTCCACTGGCACTCTGTGTCTCTTTGTTAGAACTAGACCAAAAGCACCATGTACTGGGTTTTTTCAGCCTGAAGCAGCAATGCAGATGGGAAGACTGACTGGGCTTCAGAAGTTTTGCAGTGAGGCAGAAAGAAAGGATACAAATGAGATTTTTTTACTTCATCTAAGTTCTTCTGACACAGAACCAGGGAAACATTCTTTGATCCCTCATAATTATTGCACGACATTGGTGTTAGAAAACACATCTTGACTTTTACAAAGCTATAGCATGACCCATAAAAACCCTAGTTTATTATTTTTGCCAAAACCAGAAGGTCCCCAGAGAAAAGGTATCAAACAAAGGCAGAGAGGTAGCTCTCTATGATTTGAAACGAGAGTATCTAAACTGTGCAACTGATATTTTTGCTAATGCTGGATTGATAGCCTCTTAGAGCCAGAGCATCCTTTAAGTTTTCAGTTTAGCTCTTACATTTTCCTTCTGGTGGATGGCCTTCAGGTTCTTGTGTCCTTTGAAATGTACTGTCCATACCCTGCTCCTCAAAACAGTTCTCTGCATCACTTGTGGTGCCCACCAGCAGAGGGCTGACAAGCATTGGAGTCTTATCACTCATTCCTGCCAACCTGGGGGACTGTTGGTGAAAAAGGGGGAAATATAAAAGAGAAAGGCCCCATAATTACTGTTTTCTGCTAGGCAGCGAGGAATAGGTGCACTCCATAAGGATCAAGCAGAGGGCTGTAAACTTGGCAAACTTGCATCTGCCCTCAGCCACACACAGTCAAGAAGTGTCTTGGGAAGTAAAGGAGAAAGATGACTGACTTCTGCTTCTGGGGGTTTGTGCTGTCCCATGAGAAGTGGAATTAATAGAAGTTGGGGGCTATCTCTGCATGATAACCCAAGATATGAATCCATGTGAGACTGTGGTTGAGCAGTCCTTTCTGCATGCTCCAACCACGGCAACCTACACAAACCCCAGGCAGCTTCACTAGCTATGAGGGCCATTTCACAGGCACCACCTTTACAAGCTGGTATTTGACCCATTTCTTTCCCTGCCCACTGACATCAATAGGATATTTTCCGCTTGCTTCTCTGAAGCCAAGGCTTTTTTTTTTTTTTTGAAGCAGAGAAGAGATACTTTGGTGTGGGGCACTTTAACAAGAACACTAAATATGCTGATGGATGAGGGCAGCTAGCCAGCAACCAAGAGAAGGGAAACTTTGATGAAATGCAGGAAAATAATAACTTAAAAGAAGCACAGTAATAGGTTCCTAATGTCCACTGGCTCCCTCTTTTCAAGGCCTTACCTAAAATATAGGCAATACAGCACTGATGTCCATGTATTGACTTTGAAAGAGATGAGTGATCCTCACTGGAGTCTCCAACTCTGTAGCCAGGGGATCTAAAACATCTAGATATTTTTGGCTCCTTACCTCCCCGACTAACCCATGCCTCCAGTTTTTCAGCCAGAATACCATGCTCAGCTCAAACATAAGTCAACTGTCACTACAGAGAAGTCAGTAGAGGTTTCTAGACATTAATCCCAACTGAATTGCTCCATACCTTCTTACAACACTTGCAGGACTATGTGAGTTGCAACACCAAAGTAGGAAAATTAGCCAACTCTTCCCAGCCAAGGCTACTCTGGCTCCTTCATCTCAGTCACCAGACCCAGCAAAACTGGTTTCTACCACAGACATAGTATCTACTGTGCATAAGTTGACCCCACAATTTGATATGCTACAGTGGAGGTTCAAGAGGATTTTCACTTCCTCCTTTTGTCCTGTTGCTATATCTTTGTTTCACCAACAGCTCAAGACATCAAGGAAACTTTCAAAGCAACTTTCTCTATTTCACAATATCTCGGTAAATCAAATATGTAGACAGAAAATCTAATAAAAATACTATAAGGAGTTTCAATCAGAAGAGTATATTGAAATGTAGATAGTAAAACTGCTGTAACTAACTGCAGATGCTAAAGAAACTATAAACCCACAGTCAGCATGGTTTTCCACGTTACTGTGTTAGAGCAGAGACTGACTATAGTTTTATTATTTGACTTAATAAACTGGCATTTTTTATTATTGTATAATGCACCAAGCTGCTTTAGTTTTACTATAGTAAATACAATTCAACCGTAGCTTAAAGAGAGTTGCTGCTTTCCTTTGCTTTTTAAATACACACAATGAAGCTGGAAGAAGTATTTTAGTAACACTTCTTCTGTACCCTTCCTTTACTTTTGCATCATACACCTGTGTCAGAATGTGTGATCCTCTGCATTCATTTTGCTTGTGCTTTCCTTAGAATCAGAAACCATCTTCAATGATTTTTTGCAGCACAAGGATTTGAGACAGAGACAAACAGCAACGTTTGGATTCCAATTTCAGACAGATACGGAGGTTTCTGCATTTGAAATACAAATATTCTGCACAGTCTTCATCCTGAAGTTGCTATATGAGAGCTTGCTGGGTAGTGGTCATTTGGCCTACGTGGAAATTGCCATGCTAAAGCACAGAAGAATGGGCTGTAAGGAAAAGGATGCCTATTTTTCCTTATGGTGTTACATTTATACTCTCAGATTTGCTCTTTCCCACTGCACTCACTTCCTTACCCTTTACATACCCACCCAGAGAGTGGCAGTGTAATGTTCTCTGGGAACTGCATGCTGTGCCAGACTGAGAGACATAGAAACCACAGAAGCAGAAAGGTATGTAGATCTTGCTTTTCTTCCTCGAGAGGCTGAGATGACACAGCTCCAGTGTGGACGGGGAGAAAGCAAGTTACCAAAAAATAATAAATCCACATTATTCATCAAACTAATGGTAAATGACAGTGATTTTCTCCATGTGTCATTGTTAATTGTATTCTTACTGCTTTACATGTTTACATCCCAGTAGTCAGCCCCTGCAGCCAAGGGATATTATGGCAAAACCCAGGCCTGGGATACTCATCCAGGCTGGTGTATTCAGACAAGCACTTACAGGATTCACTTTTATTGTGCACATGTACACGTGTACTAAAGTTAGAGGCTTTAGTATTGTGCAAATGTGTTGGGCCTCCCTGTTCTCCAGCAGCAATTTACAGTGGCTGCTTGTGGTTCAGGAGCACTATGGGCACAACATGCCCTTAGTCACAACTGCCCTGGGCCATGCCTTACGTCACATGGGAGATGTCCTGCTTGAGTTTCTTGTTCACACAGAACACAGCAAGGAAATCCTGGCACAAACAGCCAGAAATCCAAGCATGCCCTTAATTCAGACCTTGTGCACTCTTCCAAAGGCTTTTGGAGACAAGCTGAGGGTTGACTCGCCTCTTTTCCTCACCACATTTCTCTGAAGGTCTCACTGCCAAATTTTTTCACTGGCCAAAAACCTGAAGGCATCAAATTCCTCCTTTTTCTGGTTGCCTTTGCTGGGAGTTTATTTTAAAAAGAAAAATTGTATACTTGGTAAGTGTGATTTATTGTGAGTGGAAGGATGGCCAGAGGAGATTAACTTCGGTTTGAACAAAGACAATTGACCTGAGCCATTGTCAGTGCCATTGAGGGAAAGCTCTTGTCCAAACCAGATCTCTGCCACTGAAACAAGGTGCAGCCACTGACCAAATGGAAGCAAAGAATCCAAAACATCTCTGAGTTTAATTCAAATAAAATTCAAATACAAATATTAAGCTGCTGTAATTAAGGAAGCTACTGCAACAACCATCCCTCTCACTCTTTTCAGATGAAATCCTTGTGGGGAAATCAATAGTTGGACCAAAATCTATGAATTTAACTTTGCATCTTATGTCAGCTGTGAGACCTGGACTTTCTTCTTTAACATCAGCAAACGAATCCTGAGGCTTTGGGTGTCACATCACCAAGCCAGGCTGACTACTGAGAAGCACAACACCAGCAGCATCAGAAGCAAACCAGGCACTAAACATTTAGCCATACTCACTTGATCATCATCAGTGTTGCTTCCTTCCTCAGACATCTTTCCCTTCCAGCCCAGGAAAAACTGGCATCTATTTTAGGTGTCCTATCATTATCACCGAGATACAATCTCTGCTAAACAAACTATTTCCAATGCATCGCCAACTAAACCCTGGGTTGACCTTTGACTTCATCATCTGAAATATGACCATAAAAATAATGAGCCTGTAAACTGCTTTTGGCAATTATGCTGCTGCTGGAATGAAAGGACGTTGTCATTAGCATGTAGCTTATGAACCCCAGCTTGCTGGTCCTGGCAGGCAGCCAGCCTTGGAAACTGAGCTGGCCTTAAAGCTGACACAGGTTCAATGGGATAATTAGGCAGCTTTTTTGTTCAAGTTTGTTGATATAAATGTGGTAGAGATTAGCCTTTTCCCCCCTCAGCTCTGCGTAATGGTCAGGGCTAACAGGTGTCAGGCTAATGGTGCTGCGGGAAATTAATACTTGGTTTCCTGGTACCTTCCTTTGTTGTTTTCCCCTGCAGAAGAATTCCTCCAAATCTTCCAGCACTTTGCAAGTGGCTTCCCTCCCTCCTTCTTTTCCCCCTTCTTATTTAGCTTTACCCAAAACACTTTATCAAGAAGAGCATGCTGCCAAGTTGCATACAAAAGAGCTAGGAAGTGCTGCCTGGAAAATGAATTACCATCAACTTGGTCAATCAGCCTTGCATTTATTAGGCCAAGGAATAAAACTACAATTTCAAAATACCAATGAGCCAGATCTCTTTTTTTTTTGATGTTAGGAGGAAATCTCCAGGGACATGAGCCAAAGCAGAATAAAGGACACCCGGAACGTCGCGCAGCTCTGAACAAACTACAGTACTACTTATAAAAGTGTTGAGGTCACTTCAACATCTGGTTATCTTAAGCAACTCAGGACAGGGTTCTTGGCTCTCAGGATGAATTGAAAATGCCAGATCACCTAACAGCTCTCTGTAAGTCCTTAAAGTAGAGTCTATCTGTGCTTAATGTCAAAGTAAGACAGCAAGAGAAATTGTGAGCATGCTTTATGCACATGGTAGCTAGCTGATAGCCTATGCAGAAAGCAAGCTTTCATGCTAATTTTACTCATACATGCTGCCTTTTATCTCAAGGAATGACAAAGCACTGTAAAGGGAAGGCTAGGTCCTACACCAGAATCACTTCACCCACCCTGAAAATTCACCTACTTCTGGGGAGAGACCTACTTACTACTGCATCAAACACAAGTGGCAGCTTAGCTGGGAGGGGAAAAAAACATATGAAAGGCTATTTTTGTAGTAATATGTCATTGTTAATGCAGGACATGGCGGCAGGTAGCCTTACAATTAAAAGAAAGCACAGCAGGGGGGGCTTAACCCCCTATTCTGCTAAGGATGAGCAGAGACCCGCCAGCACACACCACACTGCTGAGCCCTGACACCCCTCACCTGCATCCCTCCCTGAGCCCTGACACTCCTCACCTGCATCCCTCCCTGCGTCCTGGCAGGGCCTCCAAAGGCTGCAACACCATCTGCTGAACCACATGGTGGTCTCAGCAATCGTGTAGGTTTTCCCTTCCTTTCTTTCCCTCTGCTTTTTCTTCTTCACCATTAGTATTCCCTTTCCCCAAGACCTACCACCCTTTCCCCAAGACTTGTTTTCCCAGTCTCCCACCCTGCCCTCTGGATCCACACTCTGCACCTGTTTTCTGGGGTGCACAAGCCAATAGATTTCCTCCTTCACTTCTCATTGCATCAGTATAATTCTCTCCTGCCCCACGCTGTGCTTCATCACTGCTATGTTTCAAAATGAAACCAGTCCCTTAGTCAATTCCTAGGCACAAAGGTCCTACTTTTTTTCCTTGCTCCACACACACAGTATCAGGATATGGCTATTCCAGAGACCTCCTCTGCATTCAACCCTTGCTTTCGCACCAGCAAAGCATGATAAAGATGCTGCAGGGACACCTTCCCTGTCAGCCTCTTCCTTTAGCAGAGGAGGTCACCTTCCTAATGCTGCTGCTCCCTGATTTACAGGAGCGGCAGAGGTGCTCTTGAAAGCTGGAGAGGATTGCTTCAGTCCAGCTTCAGTTTTGCCTGCCTGCAGCAGTGACAGAAGATCCTCATCCTATGCAAAGTGTGAATAAGTCAGTTGGAACAGATTACTACAGGCTGTGGTAAGTTCTCAATTTGCTGAAGTCTCTAACTAAAAAGCAAATACATTTCTGAAGAGATATGCCTTAGCTTGGAAACAATTTATTAGGACAAAGGCCAGAATCACTGGATGGAACCTATGGCTTTTGTAATAAAAAAGGTCAAAGTAATAACAAGGGTTTACTGCAGCTTAAAATTCCATTAATGTATTCTAGAAAACAGCAATGAAAACATACTGTGTCTACAAAGTCCTGCTGCATGCAAGAGGTATAGTTCGAGTATATGTGTTTGTGTACCATAGCAATATTTGAGCTACACTTCAGCTTTGGGTGGGTGTTGTTCATCACCTGAATATGAAAGATTAAAAGAAATCAAACCAACCAAACAAAAAAAATTAACCTCCCTTTTGTAGATTTCCAAAGACTGCAAAATAGAGACTATAGATATTATGACATACTCTTTCCTTAGCTTTTCTTATGATATAAAATATCATGTCATATATATGCTATAAAAGTCAAAGGGAGAAGAATAATAGCAAAGACAGACATCAAAAGATGAAACAGCTTACCCTATATGGGTAACACCATCAGAAAACCCCAAACACACACAGCAAGACAAACAACACTGATTACATGAGAAACTGATTAAATTAAAATCCCTGCAAAGGAGTGCTTCTGTTTTCTTTTATTGCTGAAGAAGTGGCTCAGTTTTCAAGGCAAAAACCTAATTTAGCGACTAAAAAAATGCAATGCCAAGACTTCCACATGATAAACCTCTCCTTCAGACATATGCCTGTGGTCAAGTACTGCTCTAGAATCCAGAGGCTGCTTTAATGCCTGGGTTGGTCCAACCTATCGTTGGGTTTTGGGAAGAAGTGACTAGAGCTGCAACAGCTTTGCTTTGGTGTAGAGGCATCAGAGCCATTCTGCTTCACAGTCAGCAGTGTTTGCATGGAGATGAGGTAGTGAAGTGGCAGCTCTGTCACATTTGGAGTTAAGATGTGCTGTCAAACTGTGTCAAGAAGCCAGTATTTATTTGTGTGGCAGTAGTGTTCAGAGGGCAACCTGCACATGAGCCAGCACTGAGGCAGGACCTGCAGCATCCCAGACCCTCCACTCTGCAGGCTTCCCAATCTAAGGCAGCAAGAGGAGTGAGAAGAAATGAACAAGGAAAATACCTTTGCAAAATGATGTGCAGAAAAGTCAAGCAGCAGTGGGGAAATAAATCAAAATAGAAAGGACAAATGACCAAGCAAATAGGATATGAGATTTTCCAGTGATTCGTAGAGGGTAACAACAGAAGCACATTGCCAGGGCAACACTTCCAGCATCAAGGCAGATGAGTGGATGAATTAAGGCAGTAGCCTGGCAATAGCACACAGACACTGTTTGATACTGGGCTGCAATACTGAAGATCCTGACAAACTGCCAGTACTGCAGGTGCAGGCTGAGACTTTGCACCATGACACTAACTCACATGTAATTGTGACTCACAAAGTCTTCCCATAAGAGGAATATTTTTTGCCACAATTCAGTGATTTCTTCATGTGCCACACATGAATCCTTTGCTTAAGTCAGCGTCCTGATCTTAATAAGCATGACCTTGAATTACTACCTTCAATAAGGCCCTTGAGTACTTTAGTACTTAGTGTAGAATATTAAAAGTCAGAGCAAACAGAGAGAGGTACACGCAACACAGTCACTTGCAGAAAAAGACAATCTAGGGTCTCCAAAAAATAAAGAGGGGAGTGAGAGAGAATAAGCCCAAAATAAACATTTAAACTCTCATTTCTACTAATTGAAGATGGAAACAAAACCTAGATTTGCATTAAAAAGTGGATTCTAAATGGAAGGCTGGGGGTGGAGGTGAGGATGGAGGAGGAGGTAATAAAAACATTCAGACCCAAAATTCAAAACACCACTGAAATGTGGAATCTGGAAATGGGGGAGGTCAAAGAGGATTCAGGTCTTGCCCTGGAAAAGTTTGTTGCCACAGATAGAAAGAAAGAAAACAAAAGGAAAAAGGGGACTGTTTGCTGTTTCTCCTAAAACAGTGTCTTTAAGAGATCATTTAGAAGCAGAGTGTGGGGAAGCGTGGGATAGGATTTCACAGCTTTTGGCAGCTGTCTTTTGCCTTCTTTCTCCATGCACAGTGACAGCAGATTTCTCTCTAAAAGTATTGGCTAATGCCACGGGGAATAAGGATGCCTCAGAAGGAAAATATTTCTGTTGAACTGCCATTTGCACCAGTTCTGCACTGAGGTACATCCAGTTGGCTTAACTGGCATCAAACCTCATCTGTACTGATCATAACAACAACAACAAAAAAGTCCAAGCAAAAAACAGCCTTTCAAAATCCTTTCTGTCTTCCCTGACCCAGTTTTGGTTCTGAATATGCTAGAAGATGCAGTCGCTTAAGGAAGGATACAAGACATCTCCCTAGTGGGCTGTTACATCCCATTAAAAACTGCCTCTCTCTAAGCTGCCACACAACCCACCGGATTTTTCCTTTGCACTGCCCCAGAAAGAGTGAGTACTTTTCCTTGTTTTACAGAAATTTCTTTTGAGCAGTCATGAGTGAAGAGTCCACTCTTGAGGAAGGGTTAAAAATATTACCAGATGAGCTCCCAAGCGGGCAACAGTTGAGAAAAATCTATTACAGGATTCCAAATACAGGATATGCAATATCAGTAAATTAACCATCCCACAAAGCATCCCAAAAGTTACTGCAAAGGCTTTCAACGTGCACGTCAATCAGGAAAAGAAAGAGACTCAAGAAAAGAAGCAATAATTGCTGCTGAGATTGAGGTGGGGCTGATGATGACTAGTGCATTTGTTATGGAACATTCTTCAATTAATTCCCCTGGGAGGCAGTAAATCTTGTTATCTAATCTCACACACACGTCCCTAACCTGCACTTATTTTCAGAAAGTATGCTAGGCGCTTTCAATGCATAGAGGAAGCCAAAATGTGTATGGTTTTCTGTGGGAAAGACAGTTCAGGTATTTCTGTTGGAGGACAGCAGAAATTCTGAAGGGTGGGAGGGAAACTCATATACAATTATATTGCACAAATGTGCCTAGAAGTCTGAAATGGCGTGGATGTGGAATGGGACCTTATCTCACAGTCACATCAAGACAGGGTGAGTTGCTTTTCTCCTTGAAGCAAACCTGAGAGAGCAGATTTTCAACTATACCAAGAAAAAAGACTAAAAATGTTTTCTATAGAAAATTCTAACACCAGTTTACAGCATGATCACAAAAAAAAAAAAAAAGAAGCACTTATCATAATTCTTTGAAAGGAAGTATGGTTTGTGCAGAATATTCTCTGAAGAGATCTTGGAAATCGTTACAGTTCATTTGATAACATATTGCCCAATAATAGTTTCCTCTTCCCTCATGTTCCCTTAAGTTGCAATGATTCATGATGAGTTCATACTACATGATGAAGTCATCCAAGGATCTCTGAATAACAATTAAAAATGTTAGTACTGTGTATTGTTCTGGCTCAAACACAAAAAGGAGCTAATAAGATAAATAGTAAATACTTCAATATTTCATAAGCACTCTTCTCTGCAACAAAAAGCATATACAGGTGATAAATATGGAAAACACAAGGAGAAAAGGCTGTAAATAATAAGACATAGAAGATAAAATATTTGCATTATGGAGAAATTGCCTTTTATTTCAGCTGCATATATTAATATTTGAAAGGTAATATATACAGCTTTAGGCATTTAGTCTTTATCTTATATAAGATTTTAGTCGAACAAGACCAGGAAACTTGCTGGATGCTGTTACTAATATATGACAGGCTTGAGCAGATCTGGGAAAAACAAACACAAACTTCACTAAAATGATAAAAAATTATTCCCATTGCTTACATTATGGATAATATGCAGCTGTTTATAATTAGATGGATACTAAAACTATACCTGCATATTACCCAGAAGCCTGAATAGTTATTAGCTCTGATTTTGTTTATTCCTGGTGTGTGATTTTTCCCAAGAGGAGGATTTTGGTTAACTGGAAAATATCTATCCTGTACAGTTGCCCTTGTGGAAGTCCACCTGAGTTTGGACTCCTTAGTTCTAGTCCCACCCCAAATAAATGTGCAATTGCCTTGATGTTGGCATGTGCTGAACACTAGAAAGAGTCAAGTATTGGCACGTCCCAAGTTGCCAGACTTCAGCCATTCGGCTTTGAGATTTAGGCTCCCCTTGCTTATATTTAGAGACCCATGGAAACCTCCACCATATTTCTTCCTTCCCTCCTTCTTCAGTGAACTTCTAGGATAGAGAGACAAGAAGGATGAAAGCAGCTTGGGAGGCCAAGCACCCACCCATGATTCATCCTATACAGGCGTTTAGGATCCAGCTCTTCACCCAGATCAGCTCCACAAGGCTTTTGCTACAGATCGGTGCTCCAACTTATCCTGACATTTGGAAGGGGCAGTGTTTTGGACTTTGCTTTGCCACTCTGTTCTTACTGTGTTTTGTTTTACTAATAACAAAGGTCTTTACCATATACTCAAGCATAAGCCGAATATCTCTGTATGTGAGAGAACGGATCTAAATAGTCTCAGACTACGAGGATAAGAAGGTTTATAAAATAACACATATGGACTGGAAAAACAAAATTCAAATGCCTTCAAAAATAAAAAGAATCATGGACACAAAGTCTATTTCCACATTTCACAGTACAGCATGAAATACAGAGGCACACCTCCCTTGCTTTTCCTCATTAAGATCGGTCAAAACTTGTGCTTAAAAGACCCTCAGTATTTAATGCAGAAATGAGATACTCATTAAATGCTTGTGCTTTAAAACCTCACTCTGTAAAGGGAATTCAATCTGGTTCTCTTTAGATCCCCATGTTAAAGGGCCTTATGGTGGGTTTCTCATAAGCAACCTCTAACTATTTCAGCTTGCTGAAAGTATAATGTGGAAAAAACACATTTATTTGAAAAACAAATCTTGAAAGTTTAGCCATTAGCCTCAATGCCAATAAAATCTTCTGGTTCAGTCTGGAGTCTCTCAGGGGTAAATGCACAGGTGCTAAGTGCTGAGCAGCTGCAGCGAGTGATGAATTTAGGGAATGGTATGAAGTTTAAAAATCAAGATGACCAAATGAGATACATTTTACAATCAAAGCCCAAGCTTATGTTAAAAATTAGAATGCCTTTATAGATGCTTTTGTTTTTCCCCTGAGCCTTCTAAAATCAGTATGGCAGCTAATGCAGAGTTAACAGGTGAAAGTACTGAGTACTTCTGGCAAGTTCTGGCTCAGTGAAAAGCTGAAGCATAAAACGTTTGTGGATTATTATTATTTTTAATGTGTGTGGTAGAATGAAAGGCACAAGACCGACGCTTGTACCCTACTCATTTACCTAAAGGCCTCCTCATTTTAATTCAGGCAGTCCTAAGAAGCTATGCACTGAGTGTAAACGAAATTTGCACGTTTCCAAGCGCTTTTGTATTGCCAGAACAGTATAAAGGAGCTTTAATGTTACTCACATTTTTATCCTGTGAATAAGAAACAATTGGATTCAATTAAGTGTGTCTATGCTGGTGCAGTGTTAGTAGCACAAAGTGATGTAGAAATCACATTTCTTGACTTGAAAATTTGTGGCTGTAAACATTACATTACCACAATTTAGGGTACAACTAGCGAGTCAGTCCATACACCCAGGCATGCAGGAGACCACGTGGAGCTCAGTGGGTGCCTGTATCGGCACTCAGAGCCCCTCTCCCCATTGCACTCACCTGCATAACAGGGGCTGCTGCTTCTCAGCTTATGCCACTTACAATGAGCAAAGGCTCCTCAGCAGTCCAGAGTTATGCAGCTTCTTAAACAGAAGCCATAATGCAGGCCTTTGTCTTTAAGCAGGACAGCACAGCATGTTCGGGAGGGCAGGGAGCTCTGTCACAGCACCAGGCAGGGAAGAAGAGAATCCTGTACTTGGATGCGCTATGAGAATGGGAAACAGCTCAAGAACAAGCCATGATGCTTCGTTACATAATCAAGCTGAGAAAGAGTATTTCAGAGATGTCTCTTGAGATGGCAGAGCAATTTGTGTTTGTCTGTCTGTTGAATAAATCCTCACAGTAGCACAAATAGGAAACCTTATACCTTTTCCCCTATTTAAACACCTGCCTCTGTTACCTACATGTCAGGATCACCCTGAAATTTCCTCCACAAGCCGTGTGTGGCCCCTGGCAATGCCACTACCCTGTGCAATTGATGGAAAAGTTCCTATGGCTTTCCCGAGAAGCAGGAACCAGCCAGTAAAAACCATGTACTAAAAACATCAGTCTTCCTTTAAAAATGATCAATCTGAATGTATGTATTGGACCAACTACTTTCTTACAAGAAAAATTAAACAACTCATTTAATGGATTAGTGATTTTCTCTTCCATCATTAAGTCATTTCTAAAAAGAAAAAAAATACTCTGAGTCCAACTGTATATTTATCGTGTTTAGTGCAAAATAAATCCCATACCAGTTCTTCTGTCCTAGGCTTCCCAAAAGCTTGTACATGCTTTATAAACACTATTAATCATGCAGAACCTGTCAGCAGAGCTAGCAGAGCACATAATGTATTTGGAACATTTGCAGCATAACAGCTTTGAATGTAAAGGTCACCATCTCCTACATTAACTCCATCAAAATAATTGGGTAATTTTCCTTTAAAAACACACAAAACAGTTTCTCCGGGAGATCCCATGTGGCAGCTGATTCTGACATCTGTGAAAGAAAGCATCGAGCTGCATGTATACCATCACAAAGCTGCAAGGAAGATCAAAAGGAATGGATTTGCCTATGCTAACTCACAAACAGAAGAGTGTCAAACCCAGGAACTGCACCAATGCATCCAAGTCAAGCCCATGCAAGTGAGGCATTTTTGCAGGAATGATACAGCCCTTGTCCATCACTAAGTGGGATCCAGCTGGTCCGCAGGACGCCTGCGGAGTTGCTGTGGCTGAATAAAGCCCCCTTCCTTCCTCCTCTTCCTTCTGCTGGGAGTGCCTGTGGCTGTTCTCCTCTGGGCATGGGAGCGGAGGCTGACCTCCTCTGAAGGCATGCCAGCACTACTAATCAACGGGCGGGGAAGCTGTCAGCGACTCTTCCTCACCTCTCTCCTAGCCCCTTTAGCTTTGTCTGTCCCACGACCCAACTCTGCGCCTCATCCTTGCGCTTCTCTCTACAGAACCTCACCTCTGACTAAGCTGATAGGCAGCGACAGGTACACAGCTTCTCTTATAAATGAAATAGCAAGTCACGGATGATGAGAAGAAGGGATTATCTGTCTCCTCCACTGTTGCTAGCCATCAGGCACTCACAAAGAAATAATTAGTTCTGAAAATCAGCTCTCTGCTCACAGTGGGTGTCTCATGCACCTTTTTATCATACCTTTGGATGCATTTGAATGGAGCCTTGGGTGACATGGTCTAGTGTGTGGTGTCCCTGTCCATGGCAGGAGGATTGGAACTGGATGATCTTAAGGCCCTTTCCAACCCTAACTATTCTATGATTCTAGTTAGAATGAGGTCTGGGCCTCATCCCAGACATTATGTACAAGTGAAAGGTCCTTGAGACTTAAAAAACCAAATCCAAACCATTAATGTGCTGGGAATTTCCACAGTTTAGGCAGCAGTACTAGTTCCTAGCAACAAAACCTGACTGCAAATATACTACATTGATGGTTCTAAAAGGTGTCTCTCAAAGGTTACCTTCAGGATTTGAATTTCACATCAATCTGACTCTAACATGCCATGGGTCTGATTTGAAGGTGAAAGAGATTTAAATTTTAAACAAGCCCTTAGGCACAACCATGGTGCCACAGTAGCACAGGTTTATGGCCTCATCAGTGTCTTCCAGCTTCTGCTGCTCAGCTGGAGGCACCCCAGAAAAAGCCACAGCACAGCACCCAACATAGGGAAAGATCAGATTGAGGGCAGAAAGGAGTCAAAAGTCCCTGTGAGGAGGGTGGTGTGCTGAGGTGGGACGCATCCTAGGTCTGTCCTGGGGCTCCCTGAGCTCCAGCTCCTTGTGCTCAGTGTTCAGCCCTAGCCCATAGTTTTGTATGGTAAAAACTGGAAGTTAAATGAATACCCAAGATTTATATCTTTTGGTTAAAGACTCTTGCATATGAGAAGTGTAGGATGAAATTGCATCATATATCCTCCATTTTTAGCTTTAAATAAATAAGCAGAAGACCTAGTAGTGGACTATTAGACCTTACGGATAACTTCAAGAAGCAGATACGTTTTCCTCCCCATGAATCAACAGAACATTATTAGCATAATAAAAAAACCCCTCAAAACCAAAAATCAAAATCAGCCATAACAACCAAAAAGCTGTTTGCTGTGCATGAACGCATTTCAAAAAAGGATTTGCAGACAGGGTGCCACAAAAGACCATCAGACAGAATGAATGATATCATAGGGAAAGAAACACACGTGCACTTTTATCTACCAGCTAAGAACAGTGCTGCAAACACCAAATCCATCCAAATAAAACAAACTGGGAACCAACAGGGGCTTCTCCATATTGCACACTTCTACTTGTCAGAAGATATAACTGCTTTATGAAGTTATCTGTATAAGCTGTGTTATTTCTGTAGTCAACAGTCAATGTAATAAGCAGATTTCAGCCAGTGAGTCAGTTCTGAACATCCCCACATTTGTTATCCTGGATTCTAGAAGACAACTTTTGCCATTTGGGGAATGCTCTAGAGAAAGGTTTCCACATTCTGGGTGCTTCGAGTGGTGACATGAACCTCAGGTATCTCCTTCACAATCAGAAAGACTTCTTCCTTTAGCTTTAAAATAAAGCCTTTCATGATTACTTTTAAGAGAACATGCCAGTGTACAGTGCACACCCCCTGGAGCCAAGTTAGCATGTGTCTTACCATAGGCTAGAGTCATTGAGAAATATATCTTCCACTATTTGTGTTCTGAACTGAGGCTTTTAAAGCACGGGGAACATAAACATGACCGAATGAGCTGATGTTAGAGAAGAGAGTCAAAGCACCCAGCCGATCAGGACAATCAGTGCTACTGATAGAATCTTCATGGAATTATAACAAAAATTACTTAAATCTGGCCAAATGGTGAACTGGAAAATTCATCAAGGCTTTTGTACCCAAGGAAATAACCAGAAATAGATTATTTCATCAGCACTGAGTTCTCATCCAAAGGCAAGCTGGTGTTTGTGAATTTCCTAGTGTCCTCATCCCTAGATAAGGCCACCATGTTCTCCTTAGCACGGCAAATCTTTCACTTCCTAGCAATGTGCCAGGCCAAGTTGCTCTCACGCTGGCCTTACATGGCATGGTGGGAGAAAATCTGGTTTAGTTCACAGCCATTTGATTCATTGCTATCACTTTTAATGAGTGCCAATAGCTTAAATTTTGCAAAGGAAATACCTGCCTAATATAACTGGCCTTTGGCCAACTTGTTTTCAAATAGCATTGGCTTGCTTTGACCATTAGCCAAATCCAAATCCCAGACAGAAAGAAAGATAAGGCTCTGCATTTTACTGTTCATCCCTTGTACATCAGGGACCACTTTTAAGCCATAACACTACCTACAAAGGGAACCAGACAGGGAAACAAGCACATGGTCCAACACACTGGGAAGGAGGTAGCAAGAGCAGCCTATTCAGATTTCTTTCAAAGCAGCAGGCAGGAGCTGCTTGCTGTTCATGCTATCAAAGTCTCAGTGGAGCCTCCCTGTCAAGTTTACTTAGCCCAAATGCAAAGCCAAGACACCAAGCACAAAATCCTGGCCCCTCAAAAGGAAATGGCAACTATTCCCTCCCAACGCCCAACCTCAGGGACACGGTTTCAGCCTCAGCTTCATGCTCTGCCACTAGCTCAGCATATTACCCCAAAACCATGCAGTCCCATCACCTTTCCCACCTGCACAGAAGAGGCACATTTCCAGCCCTGTCTGAGCTACTTGGGACTTAAGGGCTCAAAAGCTATACTGAGCACCCATGGCTGTTATTGTATTCCTCTTGCACAAAGCAGAAAGGAGGATGCTGAAGCTGAGACTGCAGGACAGGCTAGCACTTCTGATAAATACAATAAAGGCCACCCCAGCAATCAGTAAACAGTGGTATAATTAGCAAATGTTTTTCTATTTACTTCCTTTAATATGCAATAGGGGGAAATGAAATAAAATGTCAAGGACTTCATCAAACAGATGGTTCTGCACTTACTATTTTTCTCCACCGTATTGTTTGTGTCAACTAAAGAAACTCCTTTACGAAGTGTGACTCATGGATTCCTGGGAAGCTGCATTCTCAGCAGGGGGAGGACAGCAGGGAAGGACAGGAAAGAGGAGGGAAGAGGACTCAGCTCATGAGCTTTTATTAGGAGTATTATTATGTCTCATTAATTAATCTGACCGCCGCTTTAGTGACGTCTCAGTCTCATTTCACAGGAAAAAATTACTCTGGATTGCCAAGTTAAATAGACAATTACAGGAAGACCAAATTATGCCTACATTGCATTCCCTCAGGGCACCAGGCCAAGTTCATGTCAAACCCATAATAACTAGACTACCCTCACTAAAAACAGCTCCTGTGGACGTACGTCATAAACCATTTGTAATCTACACAGAGGATGTATTGATCTTCCTTGGGCTTCCTTTCTCATAAACTCATAATAGCAAAGACAGGATTTTTGAAGTATCTAACTCTCTGTAGCACATATGCAGAGCATAAGCTGTGTTAAATCCAATAAAGCCTAATTAAAGCATAACCATTAGCTGTTTAATTTCCTTTTCCTATCCCAAGGGGCAGCTGCCTAAAGAGCAGGAGGAGAAACTTAGTATATTTCAGAGAAGGAATGGGAAGGAAAAAAAACAAAACCCCAACAAAACCCCCCAAAAGCTTCTATTTTCCCTGAAGACAGACACACAGCTATAATCCCAGCAAGGTCTCTTTTTACCTGGTGACCCTAGCCCAAGTTTCTAGATCTGCTTGGACTACAGAAGAGATGGGAAATCCTTAGAAAAAGAAGGGACGTGAAAGAATATGTCCAATAGAATGCAATGCCCTTAAAATCCATTTGAAATCAGAACGGCTTATGTCTTCAAATCTCTCTATTGTAATTCCTTCTCCCACTTGCAATGCCCAGCTGTTGGTCTATTCTCTCTTTCCCTCATGTGCAGGTCTTTATCTCTCACCCCCATCTGACAGATCCCAGCTGCATAGACCAAATTGTCCCCAGTCCTCGTAGGCTCCCCAGATGGTCCCCTCAGCTCTTTGGCTTTGAAGCCCCTTTCAAGCACAGGTTTCCTTGCTCAGGGCGATGAGTTCCAGTGGCTCCAGAAACTGGTGTTGATTGAACCAAGGCACTAGGAGCCTAACATGGCTACAACGACACAAAGCTTTCTCCCTCCTCCCAGTCTGAGTTCTTCTCAGTACAACCCTCAGGCCCATCATAATTTGCTTTTCTGTTATTCCCCAGCTTAGTTTTCATGTATGAAGAAACATTTTGGATGACACTGCACCCTCCTCATCTACCCTGAGCACACATCTGGCCTGCCCAGCGCAGGACATCTGGGATCTGGGTCACCCTCCCTCCTAGGGCAGGCTTTTCCTCATCAGAGTACGCACAACTTCTCATTTCTTTTCTCCCAAAAGTGAGCTCCAAGTGGTTTGGTCACCCCCAGACCCAGCAGGTCACCACCACCATCACTGGCAGCCATGGGAAAGCCATGTGCAATGCAAACCCCAGCAGTTTCCAGCTCGTATGTAGAAATAACACTTCCCTCTTCCCTCAGACACAGCTACGTACCACTAAGCACAACAGTGGACCATTCCCTTGTGCTCCACGCACACACATATACACATGAACATTTCTTGCTCCACACTCCTATCACCTCCTTCCCCCAGAAAAGATCTTTGCTTTTCCTCTTTGTAAAGCAGTGGGAACAACTGAACAGGCATGGATGGTTCAGCTCGGGCCCCCGAAGAGCAGTCAGATGAGTCTGAATGTGTGTCTCAGCCTGGTGTAAATTTTAGCATGGTGTTGCACATCCATTCTGTTGTTCTTGGCAAGAGGGGACATCTTCACCACACAGTTCACACTGGTCAGGACTGGCACAACAGAAAAGCACAACTAGCCTCTTGGAAATGCATTCCAAGCTAGCGTGGGGATTCTGGAAGGGGCTTTGTTTTCCCTTTCTTGTCTTAATGCTGTACAAACAAGCAATGAGTGTTATTAGATCTCTGTTCCTTTCCCAGGCTGTAACATGCTCTCCCTTTTTCCCCTCTACTGCCCAAGTTTAGGATTTTTCATTATCTAAGCCAAGCTATTCAAGTGACAAAGCAGATTGCTTTGACTCCAGCCAAATCTGTGACCTTTTTAACAGTGAGGTGAAATGGCAGCATTTTGATTATCGTGGTGCTTTTGGTTTGGAGCAAGGAAACATGTTTTTTCCTCTTTAATGATCAAGTGGCTTTTTACCTTACGAGTGGTTGCTCGTCATGGGAGAAGAGTAGCAATTTTGTCCAAAGCTGGTGACAAGATATTCCATGTTTTTCTCTGTCATTCATGAAATGTTTTGTCAAATCCTCACAATTTCTGTTAATCTTTCCTTTTAAAAACTACTGCTGGATCTTCAAATAACATGTTGAGCAGTGCAAAGAAACCTACAGCACCCTATGCCTACTTATGTCAAGATGCATGAAGCATTCTTTCTTACTAAGTTTAAAAACTGAAAATTCATTAAAAAGGGCAAAAATCCCGATGGAAAATGCAAACTCCCAACAGTCTGTGTGATGGAGGTTGATCTGCAGAGGACTGCACACTGATAAAGGCTTTCCTGTTCTGAAATAGCAATAGGAAGAGGTGGAAGCATCAGCTTCTTGTTTGATTCTCAGCTCCAGCTCTAATGAAGGCAGGTCTGAGCCATGTTGCAGTCTCCTTTATTTTGCTGGCTTTTGACAGTTTAATCTTGAAATTTTTTTAGCACAGAGTCCACCTATTCCAGAGTTATCTCCCTCCAAAATGAAGGATCATGAGCACAGAGGTTTTCCAACAGCGCAAGAGGGATTCTGAACTAAGAAAGGAAACTGAATATAACGCATAGCTCTGCCCCTTCATTGCTAATGCAAGTATTAACTTAAAATGTTTTGAAATACCTTATTTCACCTGATACTAATATCCACAGAGAAATATAGGGTTACATTATACAAATGCTCATCTAGTCAAACTTTCAATCTGCAAGGTCAGAATCTTCTTTTTTATACCAAAACTAAATGCATATTCTGTATTTCAGCAGCAGCTTTGGACACCCACCAAAGAACGGGCACACTTATCTTGTAATAGCTTTGCAGGAAATGAAAAACCTATGGCAGTTATAAGAGTGAAGATTTCTTAATTTTCATCATCATCTCTTGAGTTTTACCCTGTAGAGATCTGGAAATGAGGAAGAAAGTATTGGGGGTGTTGGGAGGTGCTTGCTACCCTTCCTTTAAGGTATGTACATTATTTGCTAATGCGGATACAGAGAAGCACAACAAGCCCTAATTCTTCAGGAAGGTAAAGCCCACCCTGCATAATGTCACATGTAGTAGCAGAGCTCTTTTTCTGCAGGTGTGGACATCTGTCTGATCTTCTGCTCTGGTCAAATCACCTTCAGTTCCTTTATGATTTACAACCTACTACCCAGTGGAGAAGTAGGTGTTTATAAGGAGGATAGCTGCCAAGCTCCACAAGTCAACGGTATAATCTGCTGGTGCATGTTCTCTCCAAAGAGCCTTCCCTCTCTTTATGGTCCCCCTGCCAATCAGTGGTGCTATGGAGAAGGTGTTTACAGGAAGAGGTGCTGCAGCACTTCACCTCCTCTGGCAATGTTACGCAGTTGTAAAAGTCATCATGTAACGTCTCGCTTCTGCAAAGCGGGAGATGTCACACAGCATGATGAAGATGCTGTCTGGTGCATACTCCTCCAGAAAGCCAGGAAGAACATCTGTCACCAATAGTTCTGCTTCAGCTCCATCTGCACCTGGTTGCTCTTTCTGCAAGTTCCAGCGTTATTTTTTTTCCATACATTCAGACACCCCGTGGTAGGTTTGCTGTCTTACATGGATTGCCATGGTCAAAGCATTTGTTCAACAGTTACAAGGAAAAGCAAATAAACTAGCACCAAGGGACAACACTCTTTTCCAGAAAACATAAGCTTCTTCTGTGGCTCACAAGATATTCTACGTATTGTATGTCTTGATGGTTTCTCCTTACAAGGGCATGGCAGGAAAGACTCAACTTCTGGCCCATTAGAAATAGCCATGGTAGCATGCTTCAGGGTGGTAGGACAGAATGAATACACGTTTGTTCCAAATGATGTCAAATTAATTTTTGTGCTGGGGATAGGAAGGAATCATGCTGCAAATAAGCTTAAAAAAGGGAATCTGTAAGAAAACATTAGAGCCAGGGTGAGCTATCAGATTGGGCTCATAATGCGTATTGCATAGAGGACTTGTCTTTGTTTTATCTCTTCCTATTTCAGTTATAAAATAAGATTTGAAAGAATGCCACTTCCCTTCAAAAGGAGTAATTGCTAAGAAAAAGTATTGTATTTTGTTTACTTAGTCCCTCTTTGTTTAACCCAAAAGAGAAGCTTGCACATAGTCCAGTTAATGCTTTATCATTCATGTCCCTTATCATGCTCTGAGAGCATGTATTGTGCATGAGTCATAATTAGCTTGTTTGTATAATACTAAAAGGAAAACAAACAACCCCATATCTCTCTGTCACACTAACAATAAGCTGACACATACTTAATCAAAATAGAGGATACTGAATTAATTCAAAGAGATTGACTTTCAAGAGGCACAACTGGAAAGTTCCCCCAGAGCAGTTAGTCACTCAGAGTTCAGCCAAATACAAGACAGGAATTTGTCACATTTGTTCCAGAATTAATCATTTCTCAGATATTATTACAGTTAGCTTTAACCTATTTCCAGACTTCACCATGAAACAGATGATGAATAAAAGAGTGATGCAGCTAAATATTAAGAGGCTCAGACATAAGAAAATGACTGAGGAGTAACGTCCTTGCTCACACTTCTGACACAAAGCCAAGAGCACCTGCCTGTGCCCTGGCAAAGACTGCACCAGTGGAAAAGTTTAGGGGAAAAAAGACACTCAGTTAACCAGTTGCTGAGGAACAAAATGACAAATAGTACCATTTGTCAAAGAGCCTCATTTCCACAGCTAGTCTTTTGTTAAAGCATTACAGGCCATGATTGCAGGAGCAGGAAAACAAAGCAACTGATGGCCCTTTGGCTGCTCTGCAAGTGCTTGGGGTGGGACTGGCTGTTCTATAGAGATTTAGGTATTCCAGAAATCGCCATCCATTGAAGCAATATAGGACACGTGGTAGGACTGTACTGGCAGCACTGTCAGCCATAGAAACAGGGTGAGCAGATAGAGACACCTTGCTAAAGTGTGACCCAGCTCAACAAAAGCCTGCATTATTTACCTGTATCAGACAAACAAGAGAAGAGGAAAGATCTCTCATTTATAAAGCAGAAAGAGAAGACACATGTTATGCTGGGTACCTACAGTAGTCCATTCTGACTAATTCCTTGCACTTGAGTAGCTACGTGACTTCCTCCTCTATGTGTAACACTTGAGTACCCATAGGATGAAGAGAAGGCAGAAGCTATGGCACCGAGACACTAACATCCAGAGGCTATGCAGACACCCTATACATAGACAGCTAAGTTCAGCATGAAATATAGCAATGAACAAACATCCCCTCACTTTATATTCAAGATTGCACCCTGAAAAGGCAACTTGTGACTTGCTTGCCCAGCAAACAGCACTTTTGTTACACGGCGTCAAATCAAGGTAGACTCCTAAAGAAAGATATAAAAAAGATGAATACTTAGTCTGCTGGAAGCATCTTTGATGTATCACATTAACAATACACACATTTTTTCTTTCAGGTAACATGAAATAAAAGGAGGGAGGGTTTATAGCTTGGGTAAAGTCACTCACATGTCTTTTGATTTACGTGCGTAATAAAGCCACTACAAAAATGTATTTGGAACAGGTCATACTGCACGTACCTTGATGGTATCTTTCAAAGCTTAATGCTTCTCCTCAATTCTGCTTCCTTTCAGACAGTCTGACTTTTTCCTGCCAACGTGCTCATCAGAGTTCTGCTTGAGTTTACAGCACCACAATTGAAAACCTGCATGGACTGAGTCATAATCATCTCACCCATACGATATTCTTAAGCAGCAACTAGCCAAGTGTTTGGGAAAAAGCAGTTCAGGGTCAGATGATTAGTCATGTTAGCTTCATACCTCTGAACAATGAATCACTTATTTTATATCTTCAGAAGCAGAAAAAAGAAAGAATGCAAGTCATGACTTAAATCAGTCTCTCAAGAGTAGGCAAAGATACAAATTACTTAGTGGAAGAATCATGCAATGTCAGGAGTGTTGGATGTTGCTGCCTTTATTTGAGATGCCATCACTTTTTTTTGAGAGGATTAGATGTGATGAGTAAGCAGTCTTTTCTAGCTCTGTTTGAAAAGCTATGGCAGCTACAGAGTGTTAGTTCACGTTGTTTGACTTCAGCCTACCAGGGAGGCTTCCTGGGGAAGCCAGAAGGAGTTTTGTGGCAGCTTTCAGGCTGACCATCAGCCCAGCTTTGAAAGGATTCATTTGTTGCCAAAAGGACGTGCTGACCTTTGGTAGTTTGGAGCATGACAATTTATGCCCAGAGGCGGCACATTTTTAAACTGCCTGGGCACACAGCTCATCTCGTTTTGTGGCCATCTGCCGACAAAACCAGGTAAGTCACCGTGGGTCAGAAAAAGCAGGAGTGTCTGTTTCTCGGCTATGACCTGTAGAAGTTCTGGTGTTCCTGAAAGTAACCCTATATTTACTCAAGCGACAACATGAAACAGAGTATTTAAAAGAAAGCAACATATTTTAAGCTAGCTAAACCAAAAACCTTAACATAAATCTGTTTCTGAAATACTTTTAAGAAAAAAAAAGAGCACAAGTGAATTCAGGGAAATTCTAGTATGTAACAACCCCCTTCAAGCGCTGTGACAGCCAGAGCCTTCATGGTCATCTGTCATATGAGGATTATGGCTCAACTTTCATATGTGGACGAGAAACAAGAGCAGCAGCCACTGTGCCTTGGCAGCCCCAGCTGCTTTGTCTGCATTTTGCCCTGCACACTGCTCCTTGGATGTTTGCAATGCCACTGATGCAGATCAAAGTATCCATATGCAAACAGAGATGGCACAGACGAGACCACAATCTACACATGTGCCTCTTCGGCCTTGTCTCTTGCCAGCATGCACCAAATCCAGGCATAGTGCTGGGAAATGCCGGAAGATGATGCCTGAGCCACACACAGTCATCAACAACAAACAGCACATGGCCCAAACTGCATCCCCAGTTAAACCTCCTCTTGGTTTCATGTGCTCACACAGCCCAGCCTGCTCTGGCATCACGTTCAACAGCCCTCGTCCTAAGAATATCTCCCTGGTCTTTGCTATAAAGTCAGAGCAGAGCAAACAGCATTCACAGCCCCAGCCCACTGCCAAAATCACTTAGCACAGTGCTCTTGCAGTGGTAGATGTCATCAATTACACAGCAGCTAGGGAAGTTCATCCTCTCAGTGCAAATATGTACATGAGGAGCTTATGGCAAATGTCTCAGTTCTTGATGCTTCTCTGTATTTACATCCTTAAATAAAACTCCTCGATAACTCCCCAAAATGAGCCATACCAAATACACTGTTGGACTTTCCATTACTGTCACTTGTAATCCTTCTCCTCTGGAGCAAATCCTCAACATCCATTAAAACCACTTAAACCATCCATTAAGACCAACCTCCAAAGCCTGTCCTCAAACACCCTGTCCTCCTAGCTAGTCATTCCTCCTGTGGTCGTCCCTCCTCCTGACCAGCAGAAATCACTTATAAGACATGCTTGAATGCCTGGCATATCATTCCAACAGTTTTCAATCGATCCCATTACTTCTGTGCACAACCCAGCATCACCACCTGCACTGCATCTCAGGCAGATGCTCTTTCCCTTCTTCCACAGTCTTCTGTGCCTAGGTTTATTTCAGAGTATCCAGAGAAGAAAGAAGATGAGAATTGAGAGTAGGAGTAAAAAGTCATACAGAGATTAGCAGAACAGAGGTGTTCCCTGGGTGAGGCTCTGCTAACTAGCCTGGGACCATGCACCCGTACATCAGGCATCAACTGACGGCATGACCTGAAAGAAGATACATCTGTGACTGTAAGAAAACCTACAGCTCTGAGAAGTAAGGGCCCAGCAGCAAGGTCATAGCAAATGCCTTAGAAGAAATCAGAGGACAATAAGGTATTGCCATTACCAATGCAACATCAGACTGCTGGGTCCTGATCCAGAAAAGTAGACCACATAGACCTGCACTTAGGTCAGATTGGTTTCTGCACTTGGTCACCAGATGCTCAGATTTAACATGCATGAAAAAGAGGAAGGAAGAGGGGTTTTGTGTTGTGTATTGCTATACAGAGCAAAAGCAAGCTTGGCAGAAGAGGTATGAAAGGTAGAACCACAACTATGTGACAAAAATTCATTTATGACCTGTCTGTGCCTCCTTCCAATAAATAGCTACTTTTGCTACAAATGCAGTCCATAGCATTTGGAGTCTCCTGTGTTCATGTGGGCCACTCAAGAAAAGATATGGAGTAAAACATGGGTAAAAAAGTTGAACAGATCCAGATATTTACTGAGAAGGAAAAGGTGGGTTTTGTCTGGTCTGGTTTTGGCTTTGGTTGTTGGTTTGGGTTTGTTTCTTGGTTTGTGGGGGTTTTTTTTGTTTTTTTTTTTTTTTTCGGGGGGGGGGTTGTTTGTTTGTTTGTTAATTTTTTTTAAAGAAAAAAGCCAAAGTATTGAAACCTTTGTTTTAGTAACCACAAAAGTTTCAACCACATTTTTGGCAGCAAAAGCTTCTTAATTCCAGGAGGGAAACAGCAAGTCAAAGAAAGAGAACTGAGGTTCAGGGCTCTAAACAGGACATGAGGGTCCCCCACTTAAATGCCACCTCTATGAGAGACTCACTGGCGCAGAGCCAAGCAGTATTTTGAGGCATGTTAATGAAAGGAGGGAGGAAAGGCAGGGAAGGGGCAGGCTTGAGACCCTGAGTGCAAGATGTACCCGTTGTACTGTTGGCAGTCCCTAGAAAGGGTGAGTGAGAAGACATGGTACCTAAGAGCATTTCTTTTCTCTATCTCCCTCTCCCTTTTATTCTGATCAAAGCGCATTTATAGCTTTCTTCCCCGGGTGGAAAATGAAGATGATCTGAAATGTCCTTTGCAGGACAAGAAAACTGCTCTCTGTCCAGCTCACAGGAAAATCCACGTCACCTACAAGATCTACACATTCACACAGGAAATATGACTCTACCTAGAGTTTATTAGTTCAACTATAAATGTATTGTTGAGCTCCCCACAGAATTTATGTACCTGCTTGGCTTGCTGACTTTGGCAGTTTCTTCTATATTCTAAGCAATAAGAATTATCTGCTGCATTTCTTTTCTTGCATGGCTAGTTTAATATAACTGAAATATTTTCCTGCTATTAATTCTTTGTCATAGATACTTGTCAAACTTCAAAGAAATAGTCAGAGAACTGTATTTGCCATTTCTCCCCCAAAATCCCTTGTCCTGGCTCAGCAATTGGCATTTTCCAGTCTCAATCATCTTTCTAATTCTTTATATAAAGTTTCTACAATATTATTTTAATTCTTCTTGCCTAAAAATAGACAAAAAGAAAACCCACAATAAAACCGTTCACCTTTCCCTTCCCAAGAGAAATAGTCTAAAAGAGAAATATATGTCCTTTATATAGTGAACTGGATTAAAGGCATTTTGGAATCACAGATTTGGCTGGCAGAATTTGATTCCCGCAGCTATTTTCTTAGCTGCAAAGGAAAGAAGGATGTTTCTACATGCAGCACTGAGAAGTCTGAGAGCCTGACGGTAGAACCATCCTCAGCCTGAATGAAATCACATTAAAAATCTTTGCTACAAGACACAACCCATAGCAATACCACAGATTCTTAATGGTACCTCGGACCTGACCATCCTGACTGACGTTAAATCAAAGCCAGTGATGCTGTGGGGCTACTGGCAGCATGGCAGGGAAAGAAGATGGCCACATGGAGCCTGTCAGGAGATCTCCTGCCGCATCCTAGGTTGTAGGACGTGGGGTAGTAGGACCTGAGGTCTGAACAAAGCAATTGCAGTGCCCTGGGCATGGTGACACAGCACCCTCATCCTATGGAGGCCATCTGGCTGACCAGAGGGACAAAGCTCTTTCTCTGCAGCCTGTGCCTAGTGATGGGCTGTGCATACCCTTCATCTGTGCACATTTTGGTTCACAAGGAACAATCTCCCTTTCCATTCATGTAAAACCCCAGGGCCTGGGGCCACTGCATGCCCTATGGGACAAAGGAGCCCTGCAGATGCAAAGTAGGCACTGACCGCTCCCATCTCCACAAGTCACAAGGGGCAAGAGATAGGAGCCTTCCCTATGGCCTTGCTCACAAGTAAGTCTGACTTGTCATGGGTGGCCAATGGTTGTGGGATGCTAGCTATAGAAGGCCACCATCACCCTCTTCTTCACGGTGTGCTGTGGGAAGAGAGTAGCCATGGACCTCAGGAGTTTAGTTCAGCTGTCTATGTTCTTGTCCCACTTAGGGTCATCCTGGCTTTGAAGTAGGACCTTTCTCTGTCCTTTTCAGCTGATGATGATTGTCACGTGGGTCTCATGGAAGGCTAACATGAGCTTCTGGGAATGTCAGGGCATGTAGGGTTAGCTGGTTGCTCAGAAGATGCAAAATGAAAGGGCTTGTAGCAAAGGGTGTTGGGCTTGCAGCTGATTTCTCTTCCACCACCCTGATACTTACTATTGCCCAGCACATTAGAGATGGCGGATGGTTACTTCCTTGGCCACACCAAAAAGCAGTGTTAAGAGAGGGAGTAGGATCAGGGTAGAAAAGCTGCTTTATGGCTTCCAGGCACCTGCACATGCTAGGGCTTTTTCAGCACCTGTTTATGTACTTGTAGTTTACTGAAAGACAAGTACCAACAACTAATGCAAAGACACCTGGTTTCTTTGTTTGCCACAATTCATGTATGTACAATATACACATAACCCCCATACCAAACACAGAGTCAGCTTCCCTGCCCTACCCAACATAAAATTATTCAAGGCCACAAGCCAAACAAATGACATATAACTTGAGCTCTTTTATGCCCCTCGAAGAGCCAACCTCCAGCTCTGCAAGTCTGCAGCTGTGCATAACTTACAGGTCTTCTGGTGTGCCACATGTACAAAGAGCCACCACTATCTCCAGTGCTTTTCTGGCAACTGATCATGCTTAATCTGCTCAATTAGTACCTGGTCAGTGAAAACGAGATTTCTAAGTAAGATGTTCAGCAGAGCTATTCTTACCAGAAGTTTTTGGGTCACAAAAGTCTCATTGTGGAGCTGCAAAGATACAGGGAGGGGAAAGCACTGCAGGTACAGACCTCATGGTTGTCTTTGGCAAAAAAAAAAGAACAGGAAAGGCAATCAAGGCAACCATGGGAACCTGTTCCCCAGCATATACTTCAAGTTCAGGGCTGCTTCCCATGCCAACATCACAATTGGTGTTTCTGTGAAAGTAACTACCCTCTGGGTTGAAGTATAGCCAGTAAAACACATAGCTGAAAACATAGAGATACACAGACGTATCTATGGCACATTTGTTGAATGGTGAAAAACTAAATGCTTATCCACAAAAAATAACATAAAATCCCTCAATAATGAAAACCAGCCCATGGACCAGCATGCATGTGGAACATAGCTTGAAAAAAGAGATTAAATATATGAGGACACCTGTGCCTGAAGTACCCGATTGCTACAGCAGAACAAATATTCTGTGCTGCTGCTCATCTGAACTGCAATGAAAGAGGAAAAAGAAAAGGCAGATTTTGGTAAGAATAAAAACAGAGGTGAAGAAAAAGACATTGTTTATTTGTTTCTGCAAGGACTCTGGGTGGACATAGCAGAAGAAATGATCGGCCTTGGCTAACAGTGTTATTAGATAAAAATCATTCCTCCACAGGGAAGTTGATGATGATTAAGAGCCTGATTGATTGATGGGGGCAACAGTAAGATGTGGCATATGTCCAAGTCAAATCATACCATCTTCTCAACAGCCCAAGTGAGATGATATAGTCTGCACCAGGCCAAAATTAGAGCTTGGCATGTTTTTCATTGCAGCCTTCTGTTGTGAAGACCTGAAGGTATTGAAATGTAGACTGATAAAACATACTGCAGGCTCTCCCTCTCAAAAGGGAGGAAAGATAGGAGTTAATCCAAACACACCAATTCTCTTTTGCCCCAACATGGCTTTTGTAAATTCACAGTTCTTTTTTTGTTTTGGTCCTCTTTAATATTTTGAAGACTGAGGGATAGGAAACAGAGATTACCATTATCCTCATGGGAGTCGCATGGCTCCTGAGCCTGTAGCTCAGGTTTGCTTCATCACACCCATAAGAGCACTCTTGAAGGCATCTCCCTCCAGCTTAGGAAATCATGTAAAAGCAGCATGAGAACCAGGCACTGCCAAAGGGACTGGGTGGGCACCATGGGGCTGTGACCAAGCATTGCCATCCAGCTCAGCCCATGGCCTCAGAGGGTGCTCCAAGGTCACAAGTTCTCTCAGTTAGGTAGAGAATAATTTCTAAATACTTTAAAGAGCTACCCCTGACTATTCTTGCATGCTATTTAAAATCCTTATCAAGGAAGGAAACCAGGAGACTCAATGCACAGAAATACATCTCCCCACCTGTAAATTATGCTAGAAAAAGGAAGTAACTTAAAATAGGAGGTAGGATGTAAAGATATCCGATTTCCAGCTTCCCAGGCCCTGTGAGGATCCAGAACTTCCACTGTAATAATCAGTCCTGTTTCAGTGAACACCATGAGACTTGAACTAGTACATGATGGCTTTCCAGGTGGTTGCTCCATATTTAATGGCAGAGCAGAAGCAGTATCTACATCGTGGGACTCCCAACCCCATCTTGTGCCTGCGCTACAGAAGCCAGAGTGCTTCATATCCAGTCAGCTAACCGTCTGTGCTGCTTACTGACTACCCACAGCATCAAGACAGTTTCTACTACAGACTTCCAGCTGTGCTCTCCCCAACCCTTTGCCATCTGCACAAAAGGGAAAGCATACAGCCAGAATTCAGCAGGAAATTTTGCAGGTACTCCATACATTATAATGGAAACAGAACATTAATTATTGTCAAATAGATTTTGCTTCCATTCGCATACTCCTTCTTTCCTTGGTCAGTCCAAATTAACTGGGTAGCTGTAGCAATGTGAAGGGTCCCCCTGCCCTCTTGGGCAGTCACTTCTCCTATTGGCATTCTGCAGGATTTAATGAACAAATGCTTCTCTGTGTTTGTGGTATTTCAAGAGGTAAAAGCTGGCTGAACCAGTGGCCTGTGACTGAAGTCACACAAATCTTTCAGGCAGGTTGCATTCCTCGAGTCAATCTCTGCAAACAAACAGGGATCTGGAACAAGGATCTGGAACAGGAGACTGCCAGAGGCACAAGGAAGAAGAGGCATAAACACACAGTTTGGCTCAGCTCTTGCAAGCCTTTGTATTACATGCTTGCGGTTAGGGGGAGCAATTTTATTGAAAAAATGTTTCAGAGTGAATTTTCTATGTAAAACCAACTCATTAATGGAGGATAACGCTGGCAACCAGGTGGAAATGTCTGCGTTTAAATCTCAACACAAAAGGAACAAATTAAAACCCAGAAGAGATATGGCAATACGGATGCTTGCTCATTGCCTGAGTGCATGTTAGGATCAGTTGTCCCACTTCAGTGTCTACTGAGATTGTGCTTGTAGATACTGAGACGTCAGAAGTACATAAGCTTGCCACACCACATCACTAATTAATTTTGCTAGGAAGATTAAAGACGTATTTTGTCCCTTGTGTGGTTTGGAGAAATTGAGATGAATTAAGTTGAGAAGACTCGATTTTGAATCAAGGGAGCAAACAAGAACATGGAGTTAATGTTTTTTAAAAAGCAGTTAAAAAATAGGTGAGCTCAGAAGAGAATCCTTAATTTTCCATTTCTGTGTTATTTTAACTCAAAGTTATCTTCCTTACTGTGGTCTTTCTACTCAGAGGTGCACAGCAAAAAAAACCACAAAAGAACATAATACTCCTCTGTATCATCTTCTTTCCTCCCTTGGCTGTTTCTCTTATGGGAAAATAAATACAGCAGATCTGTTTGAGGCAGCCTGATCATGTTGACAAGTTGGTCTTCAACCAGAAGTCACATAAGAATTATAATCAAAACCACATGGGACTATTTCAGGAAAGCACGTGGGCTGCTGGAGTGAAGGATGTACTGTATATGGAGAAACTGGTGTACCTCTCCTGTATTCCTCAAAATGACACATATGCCTCAAAGAATCTTCCATGTTTTGGAACCCAAACATGTTGGCTTGGAAGGTTTGTTTACGTTCAGCCCTTGTCTACACAACAAAGAGCTTGACCACCTCTCATCTCAACATCAATGAGAACATACGCTGCTTTCAGGTTTTGGAGCCAGTTTCTCCTGAATAAACACAGTAAGAAATAGCAAGCAGGGATCTTTAACAGCCTCTAGGCTACAAATGTATAATTATTCACACAATGTTTTTCCCCTTAAACCCCACCCATTATCAAGGGTATTTATAGGACTCCTCCTAGCAGTAGCAGTTAGCAGTATAAGCAGTCAGTAAATTTCAGGGGTGCACTGGATGCAAAGATAATTCTGGTTTTGCACTTTCACTGGGAATTTTGGGAGATTTTGTCGATCAGCTTGGAGCCTGTGGGACCTTCAAAGCCAAAGTAATAAAATTCACACTGTTCAGCATTATTCATTGAGTTGAGAGGTTGCAGCATCACATCTGAAATTGTGGGTGGCTTTCTAGCAAATGCCCTTTGCTGGTGAACAGGGGGGCAGGCTCCAAACTGAGACTCACCTCATGCCTTTGTGAACTTACAGCTTTGTTAAGAGAGATTTTCAAAGGTGTTGCTGACAGGTAACTGCTTAAGAGCCCCTTGGTGCTCTTGAAAACCTCTTCTGCTTTATGAACCAATTTGCAGGTCCAGCCGGACACGGCTTTGCACCACGTGTGGGCTGCTACCAGAACAGTGTGGTGAGGCCACTTTTGGCACAGGATGTTTTGCAGTAAAGCCTAGAACCAGCTTCTAAATCCCTTTTCTCCATGTTGCCCAGGACTTCCCGGGGGTTGGCTGCAAATGCCTAACGCTTCATTTCCTCTCTTCCACCAGCTTTTAAAAGTAGGAATGAGTTGGTTTTATGTGACCAGTCAGCCTTCCTTGCAGTAGTCCTTGGAATATTGAGTCTGTACAGTGCCTTCAAAGCTGACTTTGCAAACAGATAGGACACAGAATTAGGAGTCAGGAGGCTACAGCTTGGATAGAATAGAACAGAATAGAATTGAACCAACTAGGTTGGAAAAGACCTTCAACATTAAGCCTAGCCATTACCCCAGGAGTGCCAAGGCAACCACTAAACCATGCCACTAAGGTCCTGGGCAGCCTGTTCCAATGCCTGACCACCTTTTGGGGAAGAGGTTGTTCTTAATACCTAGTCTAAACCTCCCCTGGCTCAGCTTGAGGCCATTTCCTCTTGTCCCATCCCCTGTTCCTTGGGAGAAGAGACCGACCTCACCTCATTCCATCCTCATTTCAGGTAGTTGTAGAGAGTGATAAGGCTCCCCCTGAGGTTTCTCTTCTCCAGACAAAACCCCCCAGGTTCCTCAGCTGCTCCTCATCAGATTCATGCTCCAGGCCCTTCACCAGCTCTGTTGCACTTCTCTGGACATGGTTCAACATCTCAACATCTCTCCTGTAGCGAGGGACCCAGCCCTGCTTCTAGCTGAGTATTACCTACAGAAGGCAGCTTTACCTCTCATTTCTGTGCCAGACATTTGGGCTGTGAGCACTTTGCAGTAAGGATAACACCTCCTTGCAATTTTGTACATCATCAGACTTACCAGAACTCTGATTTTAGGTGACTCCAGTCACAATAGTAAGAGGCAGCCCACAGACAATATCCCAGGATAATCATGGTCATGGCAACAGACATTTTTCAGCCAAAGACACTGAGAGCTAAATCCAATATAGTTAATGAAGATCTTGTACAACTCAGCAGCTTGAGTTTTCTTTAATGTTTTCACCAAGTCATTCTCTCTAAAGTATCTATTAAAGATAAAGTTTGCTAATTACACAGTTATGCAGCACTGATACTCAAAGTGCCCCAGCTGTATAAACACTTAGGCAATTGCTTTTATTTGGGTAATAGTTTCACTTGCTACTTTAGGGCTCTTTAAAGAAGCTGCTCTCCCTACTAATGGCTAAAATTAAACAAGCTGATGGATCTGTCATCATTCCTGATGGACGGATGCCAGCATCACAAATCAATCCCCCACAGTCAGCTCTCATTAGAACCTTGCTAGCAATATCTCTCTGAAGATCCATGCCTGAGTCAGGGAGAAAACAAACTTTCCACTGACTCTATCACCTTTGGAGACTGAAGCACACAGATACCACAGGCCAGTTGGCCTGAATCTAAACAAAAATGAATAGGATATTCTGATGTTCGACACATTTTTCTGCATACTCCAAAAAGGGCTGTGTTAACTCGGCACCTTGTTCCCTAAAAACCTGTGGTGTTGATCCAAAATGATGTGACAAGAAAAGCTCAAAACAGGAAACAGAAGAAGGAAGTATGATGGTGATAATGAGGCCAACAGTACATCATCAAGAAACAAGCACATTTTCACTTTTATTATTAACTTAGATTCACCTTTCTCCCTGATCTGGTGTCTTCACTTCATGACAGTGAGTATTCAGGGTTGATGTAGAGTCATCCATAAAACTGTGAAAGTTATTTACTCAAGAATAGAAGTTGCAAAAAGGTGAATGGTAAGGTTACAACTGTGGCCCAAGCCAGGATGCAGCAAGAAGCACAACTATGATAGTCTCTGGCAGAGGAAGGTGAGCAGAGTGCGGTAGAAATGCAGCAATAGATAACCCTTTCTTGGGATGGATTACAAGGGTACTGTATAACACACAGAATATACACCCTATATGCTTGTTTTCCACCATTAAACTCCTGGATTTTATTTATGAGCAGAGGGAGGAAGCTAAAAATGGTAAAAAAGGAAAAAAAAAACCAGGGAGCTAAAGTAAATTCACTTGAAAATAATTTTTGATGGTCACCTATGGCTTGAAATAGAAAATGTATAGAGTAAGATAAGTGCAAGATTTAAGCTTCCAGCCATTAGAATACACCTGAATGCACTGCTGCTTAATAAGGGTGCTCAGATGGTAGCTAAAGTAAGAGTAGAAACATGGAAACCCATGAAACCAGTGGATGACAAATGCCTCTGTGACATGATAGGAACATAGAGAATTTGGGAGCAAAAATATAATCAAGCTGCTCATACACTTCTCACAGACGTTTTTTAAAAGGTTCTCAATACATGAGTATGTTTTACAAGAATGATGCTTAATAAAGATTTGCTCCATGGCATTGAAAGACAGCTGGGAAAAGCACAGTTTAACTATTGGAAATCAAGTCCCTTTGGCAAATAGGTGTTAGAGGTGGCTGTTCTCTTTTAAAAAGAGGTCAGGTTTGAGTGGCACAAGTGTTTGGAAATCAATAGTTAGATACTAGTGTTTAGAAGCGCAGGAAGGGTATGCTTCCAAATAAGATGCACATCTGTGTTTGGTTAGTAATCCAAATCTGGTGAGAAGGTGGCTCTTCCCAAGTTTCCAAAAGTATTTTTCAGTGTGAGCAGTGCCTACAAGCCAAAGGAAAAAGAAATAGATAATCAGTTGAACAAAGCCTTGTAAGGTTTTGCTAGATAAATATGAAAATGAATTTTCCAAAATGAGATTGTGCTTGCTCACTGACATCCTAGGGTGGATGTCAGCCTGGGGGCTGTGCCAATTGGGCTGGGCTTTGAGGTAGGATGAATTTTAACTGGATGCTTTTAGTTGTGACAGCATACTGCACTTAAATTTGGTTACTTAACAGTTTTCATCAAGAGCGAGCAACGTGCCCTAGGAAGAGAAGCAGATAAATCTAATCTAAGTACCTTGGCTATTTTGACAGGAAAAGGACAGGTCACATTTGTTTGACCTTTTTTTCTCAAAGTCCAATCTTTGCCCAGTCGTGCGCAATCACCGCACTAGTTCATTCCCCACTGTCAGCAAGACAGCCAATACTGAAATAAGTGCACGATGACATCTACTCGTGTCAAAAATAGCAAAACCAAAACAAACCCCCCTCAAATTAAAAAGCAACAGCAGCCGATTCAGCAAAGACAACATGGTATCGGCCCCTTTAAGTGGAGGAGGTTTAAACCTCTGGGAGTCTCTGGGATGAATCTCCCAGGCTCTTGCAGCTAAAGGGTCTGTGTCACTTGCTGCTTTCCCCTTTTCCCTCCATGTGCAGACTCACACTTGCCCCATGTGGCTGAGCTCCAAGGCACCATCGCTAGCCAATTGCCTGCACTGTATTCTCATGGGGGAAATAAAGATCCCTTTAAAAATAATTGTGTTTCGGTTAGGAGGGAGGCAGAGGGGTGTGCTAGACCCAAGCACAAGGCTAGAGAACTCCAGCTAGGGAGAAAAGCTGGTCTGGTCTGTTTGCCTCTTTGAAGGGCTGCTTTAGGGTCTGCCTCCAAGTTCAGGATTTTCCACGCTGAACCTGATTTGAACCTGAATCAGAGCCCAAGTTTCCGTTGGATATAAATCAGCTTTGGCCAGATCTTGTCCCTGAGACACATATGAGCAACTCCCATTGAAGTTAAGGGCTGACGTGTGCGTGCACATGTCTGTGTAACTGTAGGAAGGTCATGACTATGTGCCTATTCAATAAAATTTGGGTACTTGTTCGATGTGTTTCTTGCCTTTCATTGCCTCTTTACTCACTAGTTACTCTTGTTTTTCAGTGTTTGGAAAGAACAAAGCTTCCCCTGATGCTAGCTGTTGCTCTCAGAAGATACCGTACATAAACTCTTGCTGGATTTCCATCCCAGTCAAATGTTTACAACAAAGTTCTGGAAATTAGAAAGTCAGGGTTATGTCCTTCCGCCTGGCATATACATAGTGTCTCATTGCGGCTGATCACTGAGCCAAAGCTATCTAAGATGTCCTGCAAGACTGAAAACTTTGAATCAAATTCTTGGCACCTTCTACCCATTTCCATCTCACCTCTGGTCTCTGTGCACATGTTCACATACATGCAAGCAAGCAGTTAATCTTAGGTAGTTTTTTTAAAAGAAAGACAGTAAAAGCTTTCTTTCAGTAGACCCATCTTCACATCTTATTATTCTTATTCATTCCAAGGTGTCTTTTACTCCATGTGGAAAGTAGCCCTCAAGATTTCTTTAAGAGAAGTCTTAAAAGTCCAGTTAACCTGCAGGCATAACAAGAAAAGATCCACCAGGGAAGCTGCAAGGTACATGTACAGAACACATGGGAAATTTCTCAGAGAATGTGGTTTGGGTTTTTTTCCCCCCTGTGAAAGGAGGCTGCTCAAGAGGTGAAGTAGAGTTTCAAACAGCCTCACACCTGGAATAAAGCAAAGATCCCAAAAAATACAGACTTAATTACTTCTCCAAGCATCACATAGAAAGCTACATGTCACAGGCATGTCATCAAGTGAGCAATCTTGTTAAACATGTAATAGATGGTTGATCTGTTCTGGTCCCTCTTTACAAAGGTCCATACTCATCCCCAGTTTTTGTTGCTTCCATGACTGATGTGACTTAGAAAATGACAGTTTGTTTCTGGTTATAATAACCTTAAATATTTAACAATTATCTTTGTCTGCTACATTCAAGAGACATTTTGCTTGTTTGTTTTTTCTCCTGAAAACTATAACTAAAGTCAGTTCAACATCATGTATAGAGTTTCTCTGTGCATGGAAAAAAGCTCCAAGTACAGCAGAGAATGAAGTGGATCTCCATACTTTCAGTCTCTCAGGGAGAAGGGGAAAAAAACACTGGATCAAATTTAGCTTTGGCTTAAGCGGGTGCAATTCCCAGAGGGATTTGCACCCGCTTATGCCAGGATTGAGTTTGGCTCATGGAGCTTTCAGGGTGGTCGAGTAATTAAATTATATGGCGGTTCAATGTATTTCTACAATGCCAAATGATGCAATATTTTTCAGAGAGGACAGCTGTGCATTATTTAAAACAAAATCATCTACTACCTTCATAACCAGCTTGCTCTCAAGGTTCAGCAGTTTTCCAAGCCATCACTGAGGCATCTTAAGCTTTTGTCTTCAGACAGGAACACTGACAGTCTGAATTATATGCTGCTTCCTCCTTATTAGACGCTGCTTATAAAAAAAATACTGCCACTGTGGTCTACAGTTCAATGAAGTCCATTGTAAACTCCCCACTATAACATAAACCTCCCTAAAACACATAAAATTATTGGCTTCCAAGACCAGTCTCACTGAAAGAAAGCTCTGTATTTAGTCTTTGCTTAAAACACAGGTATTTGGTAGGATGGAATTCAAAATCCCAACTCAGTTTTAAAAGGTTGGGTCCAAAGAAAGTTGACACAGACCATGTAATTTTAATTAAAGAAAGATTTTGCTCTGTTATAGCCAACAGGGGCATTGTAACATTGACATATTGATGCTAAATAATTATGAGTCCATAAATAATTCAGTATATAAAAATGCTGTATGGCTAGTGCCAGGTAGTGAAGGGAATAGCATTGAAATAGCTGACCTGCCAGGTTACTACGACAATGCCAGGGGATAGACAGGCAATGTGACCTAGCAGCTATCAAAACAGTGAACACCACAGGCTACACTACCCACAGAGAGCACTTGAAAGTGGAAAACCAAGGGCTGTCCAGTTTTGTCACCTCAGTATTTTAGCACCACTGTCATAGAAGAGGATAAACTTTAAGGAGTGGCACCAAGGAGTGGTGGTGGCAATAGGGAAATCACATGAAGAAAGAGAAATATTAAAAAGCAAATTAATGATGAATCAAGAACACCTTTTATTTTTTTTTTTCCAGGAGTTAGGTGAATACCACAAACTTATTTCCATGGATAACCACTTACCTTTAAGACCAAATTCAGTTCAGATGTGCTCCTGACCCTGTGGTGTTCACTTTCCATGAACTTTCAGAAGTCAAACATTCACTGGCATAGATAACCGGGAAAACAGACTTCAACCTCTCACTCTAGGGTATTAATGCCAGCAGGGACATATTTTAAGAAAGATGGTATTTTTGTGTTTTATTTATTTAAAAGCTTGATAAGGAGTCTTATCTTTATCAAATGAAACATGCCACACAAGTTTGTGATGAGAACCATACCCACAGAGCTTTCCAAATACATTTCTGGTCTGTGCTATTAGCTGTGCTGACATTTGAAAATGCTCTGCCCATGGATGCTGTGAGATTAATACATCTTTATAAGCAAAGAACATGAAGATGATGGGAAATCAGAGGCATCACACAGGTACTGTCAATCAATCTCCCTAAAGCTTCACAAAGAAATGCACATAGATGAACACTGCATTGAAACCTTCCTCAATTAATTAACTGTAAGATAACAACCATGTGACTGGGCACCTACAAAAGCTCCATGGCTTGATAAAGATAAAAAAAAGGTTTTCCATTTTATTTCCCAAGATGA
The DNA here is from genome assembly GCA_017639245.1 of Myiopsitta monachus. NCBI lineage: Eukaryota > Metazoa > Chordata > Aves > Psittaciformes > Psittacidae > Myiopsitta > Myiopsitta monachus. The sequence goes on from CM029925.1 coordinate 56,403,252, forward strand.
ACCCAGAAGGACAATTCTGTTCCTTCCCCTCTGGAAAGGTTCAGTGGCTTCAAGTACCTCCTCCGATTACAAGCATTGTATTGACCAAAATGTAAACAACTGACAGCTTGTCAGCTCAAACAAGAATATCCTATGGAACCCCCTTGTGTTGGATTAAATTATCAATGTAAAGACAACTGCTAACAGCAGTGCTAGGAGACTTTATCAAGACAGGGCTTGCTGGAGGAGCAAGTGCTAAGTAGGAATAAAAAGGCAATGTTGGACTGCTCCTTACATCTACCAAAATTGAAAGACTACACCAATCCAAGAAACCCCTTGCAGCTAGCAAACTGTGTGGTTTTAGTAATTTATTCCTGCAGATTAAGTTTTCCATGCTTCGGCTTGGTTCATTGCCCCTCTCATAGCTACCCTAGATCTTTTTACACCCTCCATGCTGCCCTATGAGTGTTAGATTTTCATTAGTGAATTAGAACAGAAAAAAAAATTAAGAAACCTTTTCCTCAAGGAAATAGTCTTCAAATATCTGTGTGCTCACTTCTGTGTCTGCATGTATGGTGCCAAAGACACAGCCTGTCCCTTGGAGGGCCAAGCAGCACGATGGCTGCAGTGGGAGAGCCAGGTCTACCTCCAGGTTCATGCACACTGGTGGGATGCAAGCAGCTACTCTGCCAGGTCCTGGCAGCTACAAGGGGGTATGGCCACGGAAGTGAAAAATAAATCACAGGGGCACTTTTATATGCCAATCCAAGGTTTCTGAGGGGTTTGCATTGATTCCACGCAACTCTTGTCACAACTCTACTGCAGGTGCAGCACTCTTTCATCTTCTAAATCAAGACATTTCCTTTCCCATAGTTTGGGAAAATAATAGACTCCTCCAGCTCCAATCAGAATAGAACCTCCCACTGAATGATTTCTTCCTTCTTTATTCCTCTTCTCACTGCCAATAACAGCTGCCCTATGGTTGCCATTTCAAGAACCAGTGTTAAAAGTGTTCCTGATAGCTTGTTAGGGCAGTTTGCTCTACTCAAAAGCTTCATTCTCCTTTTTATTTTGAAAGATAAGTGTACCCAGCTCCCTGGCCTGGATCCCTAAGTCTCACTTCACAGGTGGAACCCATGCTTCAGATTTGGAGTAACAGAAGACCCTGAAGTCTACTTGTGGACTGCTTTCACAGAGCTAGGGAATGGTCTACACAGGTGGCCACCACCAGTACGTACCTCTGAATCTTCATCAGGACTCCAAACTTACAGTGGTCACTTATCACCACATTTTTTAGGAGGAGAGTTTTTCCAAGACCTCAGCATTGGCTGAATTTTATCCCCTCCAAACCAATTAGGCTTTGGGGGATGTTTTCAAATTCAAGAGGACCAGAGCAAGTCCAGGCCAGAGGGAACGAGTTCTCGGTTCACTGCAAACAGGACGCAAGCCACCCACCACAAATTCACATGCACACTAAGCATTGGGAATTCTCATAAAATTATCACTCTCCTTTTTTGCTTAATCCTGCCAGATGACAGAAAACCAAGACAAAAAAACAAACCCAAACCGCTTGACTAATCATCTCATGGGTAAATGGCCTAAAGTGTTCAGTAATGAGGGATAAAAGTGTACAGAGAGGAGGCAGAACAAGACATTGACTGTAGTGCACAGGCATGGAGACAAAGCTTAATAAAGAGAAATTCAAACAGGACAAAAAGCAAGCTGGATCATGTAGTCCACAGCTTACTGTTACAAACCCAGCCAGGGCTGGCAGAAAGGCACCTCTGATTTCTGGGTGGCTTTTCCAGCAGTTCTTGGCTCCATTTCCCTGATGGAGCACGGACATCCCTGTGAGGAAAGCTATGACATGGTCATTGCCACCTTGGTAGAGCCAACTTTGACAAATACATGTGTTTGCGCACATTTGCTAACAAACCAGAATTAATTCCCAGAGCTTTTATGTCGTCTTACACTACCTTTCCAAAGAAGCCTCACGATCCAAACCCTTCCCTGTCCTTATTTCCATGGCTGACAGCCCGATATGCTCAACCCAAAAGAAAGAGCAATGTGTGCCTGCACAAACGGTTTACTTTCCAAAAGGCCTTTGTGATTTGTCAAATTAACACCTGGAGAATAAGACAAGAAGGAGTTCCATCCCCAGACAGAGCAGGCCATCCCCCAAGTTTCACCGCCGCTTTTGTAGAAGTGGTTCCCAGAGTAAGTTGCTGTACATTTGCCGTGTGTGGCCTAGCTCCTATTCCCAAGCTCTTAGCTCCTTAATTACCCTCCTTCCAAAGGGTCAAGCTTTGGCTAAAGAATACCCTGCACTCAGTTATCCTTTATCCTAATGAATGCTAATAAAAAGCATTTAGTTGACTAATGCAACATAAAACTCTGCCCCGTTTCATTGCATCTGCTTAATAAGAACCTCATTTAATATCAAATTACTGCCTGCTCAGCCAAAGACTTGTATTTGTGGTAACAGGGCTGCGAGGCGGGAATATCAAGAGCCGCAATATGGAAATTCCTCACTAATATTCTCTGCAGGGCTGTGCGATTACTTAATTCATTTAGCTGAGCAAGTCCGATGGCTCGGCCAACTGTTTCACAACACCGAATACAATGCTAGGCAACTGGCCTCCCCATGGGCTGCTCCTGCCATATCGCTTTTCCTGGGACCCAGCTATTAACAGTTGCTTTGGGGATTTCAAAGAGGGTCACAGATAGTGTTACCAAATGAATGAGCTCGTAGTAGTGAGCACGAAATCCTGCTTCTTCCCAGTCAATCAAACACCAGCCAGAGGATGTCCTGTGAGACAGCAGCCGCAAAGAAAGAGCATGGCTGTGGTTTAGCCTCCATCTGTTCGTATTGGGGAGCACTGGCACATGGATAAATGCCTGCATTTAAAGATATTCCCTCTTGCAGTTTTAGGGAAACCTGCCCTAGAACTCCACCTTGTTCTGCTTGACTCATGTGCTCCTGTACAAAACAGTTTCCACGCTGCACATCAAAGCTTTCGGGGGAATGTAAAAATAAGTAAACAGTGATGATTCCCAGCTCCCATGAACAATCACTTACCAGAACCATTTTTACACACATTCCTCACAGCTTTAATCAAACCTCAGACAGTAATGTTTCAGGGGAAAGGATTTAGGCTGTATACTTGAGGTGGAAAAGACTATATTAAGGAAGAACGTGAAATTTTACCCTTCATAGACCATGGGTTTTTAAAATAATTAAAAATATCCTATCTTGACTTTAGCTTTGTACAGTTTTGGCAAAAACAAATACTGAAATATTTTGTCCTGGTTTACATTTTAAAAAGGATATTGAAAAATTAAAGAGAGAGGGAGAGAGAATAAAAGAAACACAACTCACAAATGGGATTCAGCAGCTGCAGAAGTGGCCTTATAGTGGAATTTGAAGCATTTGATTTGCTTAGTTCAGTAAGAAATGACTAGAATATGGAATATGTGTGTCCTCACAGGAGGAAAATGGTCTAAATTATGTGATGAACAGCAGCAGAAAAATTATGAGTGGCACTGAAGTCAGCCCAGCACAGTATATCCCATGGTGGGCACAAGCTAACAAGGAAAGCAATAGCTCTGCCAGTACAGTTTTCAAAACAGATGTCTGTCTTGGGGGTACAGTTTCATCAAGTAAGTTCTTGAGTTCAGGAAAAGACGTGGGTGGAAGGCAATGGTCTGCAGCAGGTCAGCTATGAGTGCTGCTGGATGGAGCATGGTACAAGCCCAGAGACTGGTGAGGGAAGAGAGATTAAAAACCCTGAGGAAACCCACTTTTGGGAGAAAACTGCTCAACTCATGTGAGAAGAAACCTCTCTCCACACAAGGCATTGCTGAATCAAAATAGTTTGTTTGTACACATCTCCCTTTAAATCATCTTACTGATGGGTTTCCACCGTTACAGACTCCCTTGCAGACAGACTGCACACGTGCTAACACCAGGACAAAGCAACCTCTAAACAGAGCAGATATTCTAGTATCTATTTTCCTATAAGAGGAAAAACCACACAGAGGGCCAGGAAACCTGCATTGTTTCAAGATTCTCCAGGGCCAGCAGATGTCCTGAGAGCTGCAGAGAAAGGCGTCTGTGGGAAAGGTCTGTGCCTGCTTTACGCACCACACGCCACGTCCACCTCCCTGGCAGAGGGGAGATGGATCATGGGCACAGAACAGCAAAGCAGCATTGAGAAATTTGATATACCTATGATGGCACATTAATGCAACTGAGTGCCTGCATTTGGTAGGAAACTCTAATCCCATCTCTTCCTGCTTCATAGGACTTCTGAGAGTGGTTTCTGCGGTGTCAAAGAAGGAGCAATACAATGAGTTTCTGCCCTCACCACTGTTACCTTGTGCTCAGGTTTGCCACTTGCACAGTTTTTACACTGCTGCTCCTCACAAAATGCTTGGAATCCAAGGATGGTACCAACTTTGGCAATTAGAAAAAGCTGCTTTGTACAGGAAACTATTGCTTTCCACATCCCACTCTCCCTTCCCTCAAAATTCCAAGCTAGATAATTTGAGGAAAATTTTCATCCTTATCTGCATGCATAAAGTTCATTTCCCTTGCACAGCCTTGAACCCCCCATCTGCTTCCTACTCTGCAGCCCACAGTCAGTCACCAGCAATATACAGAACCCAAAATTCAGTAGCAAACTGGGGTCCCATCTTGATTCATCCTTTGGTATCTCTTGCCTGGCTTTGATTTCAGTGGCAAGTTCCAATGGACTTGTGATCTCACTGTGACACTCTGGGAAAGTCCCTGAAATGGTTCAGATTTGACTTAAAGCTGGAGATGCACTTCATGGAAAGGACAGAATTTGTGGGAAGAACTCAGCCTTTGCTCATCCATGGATGCATAAACCATGGCCAAATTTTGGCATGGAAGAGAAATCTTCATCCTCTGGATTGGCCTACTTTTCATTCAATTAAATAACCTTACTCTACTGTTAGCTTTGCCAACCTTCAGATTCTCAAACTCAGGATATTTCTTCACCTCAAGGAGCATTAGAAGACTTAAAAACATCAGCCTTGACAATACTGAGCATCTAATGGTATTTATACACATGCTGAGAAGGGTCCACCTTCATGTCCAAAACTGCTTCTGGTGGTTGCTACCATTGTGGCCTCCCCAGTTGCCTGCCTGGCACAGAAAAAAATCACAATTTGGTTCTGCTGATGTGTGCTTCTGTGTGGTCACCCTTAGATAAACTATTGAGTGAAATCTGGAAGGACTTCGAGGAGCAACGTGCCTCCAGGACACCTATAGCATAAGCAGCGTGGAGGTGTATTGCATCATTCCCAGCATCATTGCTGCTTTATGATCACACACTTAACTATCTACTCCCAGGTAATCCTTCCTACTCCTGACCAACCACTATTATGTTTTAAAATTCATTCTCCTTATGTACTCCATCACTCCTTTGAACATCAAAAAGCACCTTTTTAGCAAATTTGTAAGAAGTTCCTACATTGTAATGCAAAATACCAGAATGAGCAGGGGTGGAGTGGATAAAACCAAACCCATCTAAGTCATCGAGGCTTGCGAACAGGCAAGAAAGCAGATGAAAACCAGTGCAGCCCTACAGCAAGAGAAGACCTCCTTGGGCTTGTGTTCAGCCTGACAGCTCCCTGTCTGCCTGCTATCATTGGTGAGGGGAACAGCCCAGGGATGAAAATGGGAGACCCAGAAGGAAGGAAAACCCTGCAGTGGACTGAAAAGGCAAAACATAGAGGATCTCTGGACAGATGTGTGCTGAGAACAAGAAAATGTCCCTCCACACCTAAAAAGCACTTCTGAGCCCCAGCTTCAATCCTAGGCATCCCAGCCTCATGGTTTAGGTAAAGAGGGACAAGTGCCCCTGACACTCAGAAGCTGGTGACAGAGCCACTCAAGCCTGCACGACCACCATCCCCTTCCCCAGGCTAGGTGTGATGGCACCAAGGGCTTGTGCCACCTCTGCTAGTCACACACTGCTGCTACCAGAGCACTGCCGAGGAGTGAGCATATGGCAGGCCACAGTGTCCTCTAGAGGAGGAAAAATACCTCATAGTCTGGTGACAAGGAGGACAGGAGGGCACTGGGAAGCAGGATGGCTCCACCAGGCCAGGAGACATTGCTCCAGGCTGCCAAGGGCAAGGGCAGAGGACCACTGCTAGGCATAGGCACAAGAGGGAAAACGGGCCCACACCATCTGGCTCACTCACAAGGGACAGTGCCCCCAGCACAATGGAAATAGTCAAAACTCACTTACTTGAATCCAAACCACACAAATGAAACAGCTCCTCAAGGCTCCCAGATGTCAACCCCCAAATTTGGCAGCTTTACTGCCCATCACACCTCTTCTACTCCTGGAGAGGGTTTATAGCCATTTAGGTTGCCAAGCATAATCAACCTGATGCTGGGTGGGCACAGTGGGAGGGAGCCCTGCATGGTGGGGTGGCCACTTGGTCTGGGCTCTTCAGGTCAGGTAAGACAATCTTTGTGAGGATAAGGAAGAAAAAACATATGCAATTGCTCTGTGGAGTAATGGTTTGGGCCGGGAGCTGTTTCTGGTGTTCCTAGACATGAGGAGCTCATGAGTTTGAATAGTCCTGTGAGGCTTTGTACAACTGTGGAAAATGAGGCTCTTAAGTGCTCTAACATTTGCTTTCAGCTGGTATCCTCAGAAAACCAGGAAAGCCTCCTACGTACCTTTCAAAAATAGCTAAGAATTTATATATTGATGGGAAAGAGGAAAACATTTAATACCCATGAAATAGGCTTGATATACTCTTGCCAGAAGCACTGTTTCTTGAATGACAGATGCCCATGCAGAACGTTGTGTCTGTACCATTGCTGGGCTGTAGCTGCTGGTAAACACCAGTCACCATGGGCAAAGCAGTCACAAAATAATCGCCGCACAAGGAAGAGCACACTGAGGAAAGGCAGAAACCAAGCACCTGGAGCAACACAGAGCTAAGGGGCTGCAAGGCCTGCTGGAGCCCTGACCAGTTCCTTGATGCCCTCTCCTATCAGTGCTGGAGCCAGAAGTCAGCCTAAACTCAAAACACGTCCTTGCAAGCAGACGCTGTTACACCCAAATAAGTGTGAATGCCTGATGTATGACAAATCAAGAATCGAACAAATTAAATACCCACACACACAGTTAGACCCTTGCCCTGAAGCTCTTGCCTTGCTTCTCCCTCCTTATCCTCTCTTAGCTGTAAGTAGCTGCTGCTATTGCCTCAAAATATATATATCACAGAGCATTCTGGCATCCACTTGCCCCAGGAGTCCCAGCAAAGCCTCACTTGGTCAGGCATGTCTTGTAGGTCCATCTTTCAAACACCAAACTTTGTTATTGTGAATATTACTAAACAAAAGAGCTTTCAGCAGCTCCCTTTAGTCCAAGAGGGAGGACAGCTGTTCCTCCCACAGCCCTTTTGGCTTGGCCCAGTCCAGAGGTAGCTGCAACACAAAGAAGCTGGGGAAGGCAACCACAGTATAAAGAATTATTTATAAACTGGTAACGGCTGCAGAGCCATGGGTATTAACCAGCTCTGCTTTGTGGAGGGAACGCTTAAAGTGCCAATATCCTGCTTGCTCACCAACCAGTGGCTGAGAAACCAGATGTCCACAAGTGGACTGAAAACCTCTGGGAGACTTATAAAGGAATACTTAATCTCTGCATCCCACTCTTGTAGCCCCAGTTGTTAAACCAGGCTGAAAAGTATAGTATTTCCCCCAATTCTAGCCTAGGAGAGGGAGAATTCCAAGAACTGATTTTTCAGTGTGTTTTTAACCACCACTGACCAGTGGCCAAGCTTGACCATGTGTGGCATTGGCTGAACTGATAGTAGGTGTCCCATGGCAGAAGCTTATTTCTCCCATTGCATCCCAGCTCCAGCAGGGGCAAGATAACAGCTCTCCCTGCTCAGGGTGTATGACCAAGGCAGCCTGTAGGATCAGCTGTTGGCTCAACACCCTGGGCACTACATATTGTCTACATTTTTAAGTAGCAAAATGTACCAAGAAGTAATAAAAACCCTTTGTGTAAATCCACAGGCAGGGTTTCTAAGCATGAAAACACAAACCAGCATCCCTCAATACTAAGTTCACCCGAAGACACGAACCTCCAGCTTCTTTTGGACTGATCAAGACAACGGATCTATCTTTGGTAGACAGTCAGAAAAGTCTCCAAGCCAGGAGAGCTAATGCCTTGAGTAAGGGAGAGCCTTGTTCCTTGCGGGAATAAAGGGTCAGACGCTGCACTGCTGCAGAGTGTCCAGCAGGTGGTAATATTTGTTAAAGGTTTAGCCAGCAGGGTCCCTGAACAGCAGCAAACTGCGCCTGAGCGTAACCCAGCGATCCCACTGCCTGAAAGTAACAGTACTGAAAGGAAAAAATAAATATAGGGAAATAATTGCATCGACTTGGTCAGACTTGTGCTCTCCTTTCAGAATAATCCGTCCTGCACAAGCGGTAAGCACTGCCTACTGAAGCAAAACGGGTTTCCATCTACATACTGAAGTCCACAAAAAGATTACAAACTAGGAGTTGTATAGATGGTTTTGTATCTGTCCTCAGCATTCCCCATTTCCAGGGACAGGTGGTACAAGTTCATAGCTTCTTTTCCTTGGCCTCAACTTGACTTCAGATTTCTTCTATTTGTGTTATTTATTGTTCATTCAAATTATTATCTGATAACTCAAGCACTTGGGAGCTGGCAAAAGAGAACCACTTAAATGATCTTCCCTGAAAAGCTGCTCTATTACACAGCGAGCAAGGCCTGTATGAATACACATGGGAACATGCATTTCTGAACCCCAAGCTATAGCTGCAGCAAACACATTGCTCACAAGTCCGTATCATGCAGCAGCATCATCCCTGTTTGTTCAGTCTTTGCTCTACACAAGTCACCACCTGAAATACCAAACAACAGGCCCAAACATGAGTGCTTACCTCTTCTCAGATAGTGTGCAAAGTCCTCCAGCTGCTGAGGAGCCTCCATAGAGAGAGATCACTTTCTGTCCAGGATACGTCCTCCCTGCAAGTTATAAAGAAGTGGTGGTCACGTTCCTGTCCCTCCTCAGAAAAGCATTAACACACTGCACAGAATAACTCAAGGAGCAGGTTATGGTCCAGTGAGGAAGGCCAACAGGCAAGTATTAGTGCTCTAGAAACCCTAGACCAGCATGCTTGGCACATTCAGTGTTAATTTTTAACTCTTCCACCTGTCTTAGCAACACCCTGGGGATTTTAATTACTTGTTTTAAGCACTTCATTAGTGCAGCCAAAGTGGCTTCTTTGGAGGTTTTCTGCCTCCTTCTTAGAAATCTGGTATCCTTGAAAAAATATCCAAGAGAAGACTTGGATTTCTATTTTTTTCAGACTTTCTTATATTTGTCTACATCTGTAGTTGGAGACTCTGAGTACAAGCACATTAAAGGTGACATCTCAGCTGGTTTGCTCAGTTTATCTCAAGTTTTATGTTCCTTTACTCTCTTTCTTGGACAGCTTGAAAATAACACAGTGTTTTTTAATTTTGGTCAAGACCACCTAGTGATTAACAACTGTAAGACCAGATTTAAAGACTGGAGAGGAGCATTGCTATAAGCTGTTATAACCTGCTCTGATCCCCTGCATAATACAAGCTAAATAATATACATACTTAGCTTCTGTAACAGAGATTTGGTCACTGTTAGCCAGCTAGAGATGACCATAAGTGTAGTCTGTATGCGTAGATCCCACATTTATCAATAACATCCTGGTTTAGTAGTGACTATTTCTTCTCTGCCACCTCCCAGTAACTTTTCAGCATAGAGATCGAGTTAACACATTTTTGGTATAAAGTAACTTAATAATTTCCCTTTATAGTAGCAGAGAAAAAGGGAAGGTATCCTAATCAGAGTCTGTAAAATAAGGCAGACTGCCTTGTCTGAAAGATTACACTGTGCTGAAATCCAAAGCCCAATTGCTCCACTAAAACCCCAACCTGATAAAGAAGACTCCTGCTACAAACTCTACGATCAGTAACAGCTCCTCCAATGAAAAACAGAAAAGAAAATCTCTTTGAACTTCAGTAGTCCAAATATCCTCTGGCAGTGAAACAGAAAAAATAGCAACCAAGTTGCCATGCTCATATAACATCTATCTTCTCCCAGGTGTTTTATTTAGGACCCTCTTACCTGTCTTGTGATCCATATAATAAGATCCAGCTGGCTTCCTTCTCCAAACAGCTATGCTTCTCTACCTGGGGCTATTCCCTGGATTATACCTATGGTATGTGTCTTCCTTTCTCCACAAAAAAAGCTTGTTCATGTAGCATCTTTCTGATAGCACTGCAGGTGTTGGACAACTTTGTTCGCAACAAAATGATCTCCTAACCCCTCTCCCACTAAAGCTGTATGGAAAAAGCCAGCTTCTCTGCAGTACTCTATGTAACTTAAGCTGTGTGACTTGTCTAAAAGGTGTTAGGTAGTCTCCATCTCTCCCTATATTAGCTCTGTACATACGCTGCATGTCCTTCCAAACACACCTGTAAAAGGAACCTACTGTACAGCTGGAGGAATGACCTGCCTACATTCAGTATTTGCAGCCTTTTCTCCTCCAGGAGACAAAGACTCATATTTCTCTTTTCCTCCCTGAAACAAGAGTAATTTTCCATATGATGGGATGGGCAACAAAGCCTGAAAGCAGTATCCCACCCAAAAAGGAGGGCATTAACACCAAAGACAAGGAAACTGTTCAAAACAGTTTACTCCAACAGAAATAGCTCTACTTTGAATACTCATATATCTGCCAGGTCAGAAAGACATGACAAGCATAACCATGTACCCATGACATGTGGGGATAGGGAAGTCCTGGCATAGACCACTTGGGGTGAAGGTTGGTTGAAAGTCTCTGAGATGGCTGCCTCGCTGGACACCAGTATTCCTATTCTGTCTCTAACTTAAGCACACCAGCAGGAAGGCAAAAAAGATAAACTAAGATCCTTTTCATGTTGATAATTTGCCTTTCAAATGACTCTGTAAGCTCATCTTGGGGCTCTCTGAACTAGCCACCCGCTCCTCCTCTGAGACCTCTCAACACTTCACATGCATTCACAGAAACCATGATTCAAACAGATGGGTTTAGGTGGTGTTGTGGTTTAAGCCCAGCTGTAACTCACACAGCCTCTCTCTCACTCCCCCCTCTTCCTCCCCCTCCCCCCCCCCCCCCAGGGATGGGGAGGAGAATCGAAAGAAGGTAACTCCCACGGGTTGAGATAAGAGCAGTCCAGTAACTAAGGGATAACACAAAACACTGCTGCTACCACCAGTAATAGTAATGATAAGGGAAATAACAAGGGAAGAGAATACAACCACTCACCACCCGCCCGACCGATACCCAGCCCTACCCGAGCAGTGATCTAACCCTTCTGGGTAACTGCCCCCAGTTTTTACATCCTGGGCATGACGCGCTGTGGTATAGGAATACCCCTTTAGCTAGTTTGGGTCAGGTGTCCTGTCTCTGCTTCCTCCCGTCTTCCCCTCCTCCCTGGCAGAGCATGAAATGACTCAGAAAGTCATTGAACAGAGTAAACATTACTGAGCAGCAACTAAAACCATCAATGTTATCAGTGCTGTTCCCAGGCTGAAAGTCAAAAACACAGCACTGCACCAGCTACTAAGAAGGAGAAAAATGACTGCTACTGCTGAACCCAGGACAGGTGGGCAGAAAGAACCCTGGCTCCCCAAACATGGGGATTATGACCCTTCAGAAAGTAGCCTTCAGCCTCCTGAAGAGATAAGGCATCCCAGCTTTCAGTAGGTGATCTGGCAGCAGTGGGACTGTCCCAAGGAAGAATATCCTCCAAGGGAGCAGATGTGGCACAGGAGTCTTTGGAAAAGACTCAGGAATCCTGCCTGCTCATGGGGGAGGGGGCAAAATCCTGCTTACAACGAGATGTTCGTCTTTTGCAGAGGAAGGTGATGACAGCTGGGATGAGGGAAGGGGAAAAAAATTCAGGGCAGCACCCTGTGTGGGAAAAGATCTCTCCCCTGCCTGCCCCAGCTAGCTTGCACTTGGAGCCAGCCAAATGGGGCACTGTCTTCAGCCAGCCTGCAGCATGGCAAGGGCTCAGCCCATGACCCAGCATCTCTTGGCAATTTCCATCTATCTGTATTCTGTGCTGGCTCTAGGGACAAAAACCAGCTTTTTCCTGGAAGGGGTGGACACAGGATGCAAAAAAGAAGTGGGAAAGGGAATACCTACATTTGCTTGATACCACTGCCTCTGCGCCACGGCTGAGCATCTTCAAGAGCACATGAGTGGGATGCGACTGCACCTCCTTGGTTCAACATAGCTACCTCTACAAGAGCAAGTATCACACCTGCTTTGAATGGCTTCCTTGTCTCCAGTGTTAATGCTTTCCCCTTCAGGAGCTTTCAGACTTTCTTGCCCATCCTATCTCGTTTCAGAGAACAAAAGTGAAACGTAGCAGAGGGAGATACTAATAAACCAACATGTCATTGCTGTTTATTAAGTTTTACCCATTTGGCAATAAATCTGTGCTGTGCCTGTTCTTTTAATTAGTTGTCTCTCAGTCAGGAAAATCAGGGCTGCAAAGTGCTGATATGGTGCTAAATAATTACCTGGGAACAAATGCTTGGGGTTGGACCAGGAACTTTCACACTGCTATTAGCAGATCCTTGCAAGGCACTGGGAAGCAGGAGGACTGGGCAGGGGTGGGAGCCACAGCAGTGGGAACCCACACTGAGGGATGTGGGGAAAGGCTGCCACTAGCATGCAGCACGTGGTGGCTCAACCCTCCCTTCCCAACGCTGTCAGGCTTGCAGGGAGTGGGGAAACTGAGGCAAGAAGGGACAAATTTGGTCCACAGAACATGAGTGGTGTCCAAGAGTAAGTGAATGACTATCAGGTTGTTTTCTTTCCCTGTCCTTCCAGACCATTAAGAGAAGAAAGGCTCTGCCCAAACATGATGTGAGACCCCACTTGCAACCATCTGTACCTATACGCATGCAAAGAGCAAACCATACATCTTCCTTCAGTGTAAGGAGAGAGGAGAAGAAAGACTACACCATACAGACTTACTTCAGAGGGAGATGTCAGGCAACATAACTCTGTCTTATTTTTTGCAATGAATATGTAACACCAGATGACATTTGCTTTTCAGCTAGGTGGGTGGCTTTTACCTTTATGTGCACAATACACAGCAAAGACTCTGGCCACACACAGGGAGACACTGAACTTGAGGTAACACCTTGGAGTAAAGTGCATGGCAGCAGGAGCAGCCCAATGAGTACACCTTTCACTGAGAACTGTGAGAAGGGAGCAGGCTGTGTACCAAAAGGTTAGGTGTTTCATCATGTGAGAAAACAGCCCACAATGAAGCCAGGAGTAAATCTCTTGTTGCTGGGTGGGCTTAATGGCTCCTTACAATCGATTCATATATTCACAGCTTTTTGGAAATTGGAACAACTTGAGCTGCTGTGGGTTAACCCATTCGTACACCCATGGCCTCAGTCTTATGCAAACACCTACTTTTATTGCCGGAGCCATTACGGGGCACTAATGTGAAACACTTCTCAGGAGAGAGCCAGCCCAATTTCTTGGTCCCCAAAGCACAGAGCAATTTAACTGTGCACAGGAGACTTCAAGTTCATACCTGTCCCTTTACATCCTGTGATGTTAATCAGGCTCAGCATCAACTGATAACTCTTGTTTTGCACATCCAGAGGGCTTGTCCCCCAAGCACTTTTCAGCCAGACACAAAGAAATTCCCTGCAGAAGTGCAGTGAGCAGGAAAATACTGTCCTCAACTCAGAGAGACACCCTGAGATATGCAGGGGTTGTACCTGTGGGTCTGGTGAGGGGCTGGCTGCAGCCTGGCTCCATGTTCTATATTTCCCTGGTTTCTTTGGAAGGGAGCTGAGATGCATAGGCAGGGAAGGAGGTGTGAGATGCTGCTGGAGGTCTGCTATTGCTGCCTGCTGAAGGGCACAATCATGGGATACTCTATGGAGGTCACAGATGGGTGCAGCTAGGCTGTACGTGCTATGGCCAGCACAAAGATGTCATCGAACACATCTGTCCCACAGCAATGACATAGGCAGAGAAACCAGCTCTGAGCTGTCACTGTCTAATATCACCAGGTGTCATGACATATCCAGCATGATTAAATTGAATGAGGTGATCTGATGAGCAGCTCTCCTGGAGATACACCTCCATCCCATACTGTACCTATCTGCTGCTGTGTTATCTAGTAATGAGATTTATTTCTGGGTGAGACTAATTGGCCCTTTACTTTATAACTACTTAGAAATTTGTCCTTGCATGTTTGTATGCTGCAAATAAACTCTTTTAATTGAAGCTTCATGATCTTCCAGGTTAACACTGTTGACACATGGCTTCATTCATCGTGTGCGCCGGGCAGTCAGTTGACATGTTTTGAGACAGGCAACTAAAGACTGCACAAGGAAGCCCCCAGCCAGGAAAGGAGGTGACCTACTCAGCCTGAAAATCACTGTTTCCTATTTTCATGCATGCATTTGAATCCACGCATTCAAGGCATGGATTTTTTTCAGACCCATGCAGCAAGACATACTGGGCGGGTTGGTAATCAGAACCAAATCCCACTTCTTCAGATAAAAGATGCACAGGGAAAGACCATCTCACCTTTACATCAAACACCTTGATTTTTCTGGTTACATTTTTCACCAGGATTCAAGCCAAAAAGGCATCTCCTATCATCCAGAATAAAGATTAAATTTAAAACCCACAAGAACTGGCAAATTAACCCCAGCAGAGCCTGCAGATGTGTACTTAGCCTGTGTAAATGTTAATTCCGCTGTTTGACTGATACCCATGGGATGGTCATTCCTCACAGCTCATTTATGATTTCACACAGGATGGTGCCCTCAATTAATAAAGCAGTTTTCTTTGCAGAAGGTAACAGGTAATTCACAGTACTTACTATCTGCTAAATGCAGCCAGCATGAGGATTCACATACTAATGTTTAACAGATGAGTTGCAATGAGTAGACAAAAGGATCATCAGAGACCATGTTAGAGCCAAATTTGTGTGTGTGCACACATACTGCAGACATGAATGAACTGAACTCCACCAAGAGTGTTTCTGCCCAAAAACCACCTCCCCAAGGCAAGGGGAAGTGCAAAGACATTTCTGCGGTCATTCAATCCAAGGTGGATAAGCCAACAGGCTGTCAAGTTACAGCACAACTGCCCTTGCTGATCAGCCAGCCTCTGCATACTGAGTCTCATCTTCATTAATGAAAGTAAAGATCATCCTGGCCCTGCTATGCAGCTGTGCTTATTCAGAGGTCCAGGACTGTTCACATATGTACTGAAATCTCTGCAAGTCTATCGTGGCCATCAGGCTCTTGGAACTATGCATTCATCTCATGAACCTGACTAATTTCATACCTCTGGGGGTCTGGTGGCTTTTACAAAGCAGGCGCATTGAACAGGATGTCAAGAAGAACTGTAGGAGGCTAATGGCGCTGTTTTTCCTGATCCCATCCGCGCCTCTCAGCCACGCAGCTCACAGTTTCTCCTGGCTGTGAGATTACCCAATTCATTGGTTTGGTGGCTCACAGTGCTCCAGTCCCAGGTATGGCAGTTTTTCACCCTGCTGCTTCACCACCAAAGCACTCATGACCCCTCTCCCTCTTTACATCCCATGTCTTTCAACTACAGCAAATATCCCATGCCTAAAAACATTGGGAAGTGGATTTGTGTGCTTTGCAGGAACAGCTGAGTTTGTTTATACAGCTGAGACCATTTGTGAAGACGAGGAATTAAATTATTCACTGCATGTCTCAGACCTTGATGACTAAACTGGGATTTGCTTCTTTATCTTCCAGGAGAAGAGGGGGAGTGGAGGCTGAGGGGGGAAAGTCAACAGAAAGAGGCCATGCGCAATGTCCCTCTGCTCCACTGCTGGGAGCACTGTGGATGCTATAATTAACCACCTATAGCAAGAAGAAACCAAGCGATACCGCAGGAATTACAACCTCACAAAGCCTGTTATTAAACAGTCACGCATGGCACTACCTGACTTACGTCTCTCAGGGTTTGTTTACCTCTTTCAATAAAAAGGAACAAAACCTCCCAGGCAATTTCCAGAAGATTTTAACACATCTGTGTTAAACATCAGCCTGAAGCCTCTGGATTAAAACCCCTCCACTTCTATGCTATTGGTAAGTTGTCGTGAAGGGAAAGGTCTGGTTATGCACAGGCTGTGTGATGTGCTGTGGTGGTCTGTGCTCCCAACAATGACTTTGGTCTCCAGAGACAACTTTATGGAGCTCATTTGGCAGCAGGGAAAATAAAAGGGACCTTTAAAAAACTGACTTCTATAGGATATCTCAAGCTGAATGTGCAAAGATGGAAGTGTCTACATCATCCTAATACCCTTGGGATGCTTTTGAATCTTAAACAGATGAATCCTTGAAGAGGTCCCACTTGGTACAGTTAAACTAAGTACATCCATTTTCCCAGTCCTACTCTATTTCACACTGCTATTCAGAGTGAAATGACCAGGCTACTAGTAGTGTGAGAGGAAAGGAGAAAACTCTGACACCATGCAGGTGCTTCTCTGTACACAGCACGGAGAACCTGAGAACAGCCAACCGTATCCTGGGCTGCATCAAAAGGAGCATGACCAGCAGGTTGAGGGAGGTGATCCTGCCCCTCTACTCTGCTCTCCTGAGACCTCACTTGGAGTACTGTGTGCAGTTCTGGTGTCCTCAACATCAAAAGGACATGGAGCTGATGGAACAAGTCCAGAGGAGGGCCACGAAGATGATCAGGGGACTGGAGCACCTCCTGTGTGAAGATAGGATGAGAAAGTTGGGGCAGTTGAGCCTGGAGAAGAGAAGGCTGCATGGAGACCACAGAGAAGCCTTGAGTACCTGAAGGGGGCCTATAGGGATGCTGGGGAGGGACTCTTCATGAGGGACTGTGGTGACAGGACAAGGGGTAACAGGTTCAAACTTAACCAGGGGAAGTTTAGATTGGATATGAGGAAGAAGTTCTTTCCTGTAAGGGTGGTGAGGCACTGGAACGTGTTGCCCAGGGAAGTTGAGAATGCTCCATCACTGGCGGTGTTCAAGGCTGTGTTGGAGAGAGCCTTGGGTGACATGGTTTTGTGTGAGGTGTCCCTGCCCATGGCAGGGGGGTTGGAACTAGATGATCTTAAGGTCCTTTCCAACCCTAACTATTCTATGATTCTATATTCTGTACTATTTCTGTAAGCTTGCTGTGGACCCTTCAGTTTCTCCATCTTTTCATATGTACCAATGGACAAAATGGACTGAGAAGTTTTCTTTAGCAGAATGGCAGAGCTTGGAGATATGTGTTCTTAATTGCCTAACCTGATGTGGAGCCGTCATTCAGGATTTAAATGAGGCAATTACCTGAAAGAAGAAAAATCCAAGACAATTGGAAATCTCAGCCACCAGATCCTGGTTTTTAACATATTCTTCCCCCATAACCCCTCATGTGGGATTCAAATAAACTATGTGGAAATAAAGGAAAGTTAAGGAGAGACCACACAGGCAAGGGAGAAGCTGAGAAACACCTCAGAAGGCCCAGAAGAGGACAAAGACAGTTGATGCCACGGCTGAGGTCTGTCACATAAAGGTTTTACAGAAGTCCCCTTCTCATTCCAGAGCTTTGCTTCTACCACCAGGCAACTAGTGACCATAGCATCCTTCAGGAAAGGTGAGGTGCCTTGCCATCGTCTGTGTCAGTGGCTGGGCTGTCCCTGAGGCCTGCCCTTCACCAGTGTAAGGTCCCCAAAAGCACATGAACTGCCCCACACCACCACCCTTACTGGGCTACACCAGACTTCTTTCAAAGGTTGTCTGAGGTGACCATGGAAAACCTCCCTTTGGCCAAAAATTCATGATACGTACTGCATGTATAAAACTGCTTGGGAATCAGAAAAACTATGCGAATAAAGGTGGATACGAAAGGAGAACACAGGAAAGGGGAAAATTCTGAGTTATTCACATTTTCCCAGCTGAAGTACAATAGCCAGGAAAGCATTTGCTTTCTTGCAGCAGTACCAGAGTAAAAAGTTTCACAATTACTCGCTACATCAGTGCTAATTCCGAAGTGATGGATAAGGGCAAATGTGAAAACAGATACATTAAAGAAGCCTATTTGATTCTTGATTGCTCTAGCAAGTCCCTTCCAGCAGTGTAATATAAACATTGTTAGTAAATTTTACTCCTTCACTTCTACAAGATTAAAGATATTCACTCTTTGCTGTGGCTCAAGCACTAATAATTCCACCCAAACCCATTTCATTTATTGGTAAAATAAATAAAGCTGTAGATTTTGTGTTTTCTTCTCCATACAGTGAGCATAAACCAGTCTGGATGTTCAAAGTTGTAAATGCAGCAAACCTTGCAGGAATACCTCCATTAACACAGAGGGGGTTTCTCTGTCTGCCCAGGTGGGTTGAAGTATGTAATTTTGTATTTCAACATCTCTTGAAAGTTTAATGAGCATGGGGAGTAGGCATCCTCTGTGTTTCTTGCTAGGACTTCCTTAGATCCCAGTAATCCCTTCCTAAAGTTTACACAAGGGCAGGTGAGTAGTGTGGCTGGTCTCCTGAGGAACATCAGTACTTTCTGTGTCAGCACATGTCCTGTAACACTGCTAGGATCCTCACGGTCATTTTGAATCCCATGCTTAATTCCTGTATGAGGTCAGGAGAAGCGTAAGTTACCTAGACCTTCCCTCTCACCTTTCCCCTTTCCTAACTCTCGTTTGATGTTTGAGTCCATTTGATAAGTTACATCCATGAAGCAATCACCATCTGTTGGGAAACAGTTTAACATTCATCTCCCAACATCCTGACAGGACATAATATGGAGAGAGGAAGCTTTATGAGCCTCAAGTCCCACATCAACAATGCAGTCAGTCAGCAGCTCTGATTCCCTGGTTCTTTTACTCCTTTGCCAGATCCAAGCTGTTTCACAATCTGCAAGGCGACCCCAAGGAAGAAGACCAGACCTTGTAGTCCCCTTCTTCTCTTCCCTATGTGAACTTTACAACTGTTTTGGGACAATGTGTGTCACATTAACACACACATTGC
Source organism: Myiopsitta monachus (assembly GCA_017639245.1). Lineage (NCBI taxonomy): Eukaryota > Metazoa > Chordata > Aves > Psittaciformes > Psittacidae > Myiopsitta > Myiopsitta monachus. The sequence continues at coordinate 56,422,373 of CM029925.1, forward strand.
TGCAAACAATTTGGAGTATCACAAAGTGAAGGTTAAAAGAAAACTGCAGATGAGCTGGGAGGGGATGCCTCGTTAATAGGCCTGCCCAGCTGAAGGGAGTTTCATAGCATCACTGGTCCCTACTGAGCCAAAGATGGTTCCCCTTCAGATCCCACAGCAGTGCCCACTTTGGTTTGGGATGTACTGACTTGTCCCAGAGACAATATAAAGGATTTCCAAAGTACTCACAACACAAGGACAATCCAGACTGCACAATTAAACTCTAGATTTGCTATAAAAATCTTTTTCTCCCCCCCATATACAGCTGCTAAGCCCTGCTGCAAGGCATGATATAAATTGTTTGCTAAATAAGTTGTGCTTTTTTTTCCTAAGAAAGAGGAGTTAAAAGCATTTTTGTATAAAAGGCACAAATTAACAAATTTTCCCATATCTATTCACAGAGCTCAGAGTTTACAACAAGGATGTTCTTAAGGAAGGCGTTTCTTAAAATATTACCAGCGCTTTACTGGGGGAGAGCCTTCAGAAGCAGCTACCATTCACTTGCAATCCCCACATCATGCTCCAGTTCCCCAGTGCGTGCAATACCTGCCCTCTTTACAACACACACTTTCAGTTATACTACAACAGCCTTAGAAATGAGCAGTCCTGAACAATGAGACTTGTTTGCATGAATCATTCTTTTGTGCTGTTCACCAGTTTTCTCCCCCATGCATCCATCAATAGTTACATAACTCTCCTTTCCTCAGGCAGTACATACCTCCCAGGCTAATGCCTTTAAACATAAAGCACATCTTGAGTTAAACATTAGCAACACATTAACGGCGGCTTGCTTTCCAACTGAATAATCTCCTTTCAAGAAGAAGGTTTTCTGCAGCTACCCTGAGAAAGGTACAAAGGAACTGCTTCGCGATCCTCTTGAAATAAAGCATTCAGTGCTGGAAACTAAATTCTATTTTAACTATTTAGACTTGTCACTAGTAATTACTTGAAAGCTCTATCAGCTTGTAGCTTTAATGTTGTAGTAACTGCGGCAAGCCCTTCAGAAAGGGGGAGTAGATCATAACAAAACCAAACAGTTCTCTGGAAGCTGGGGATGGTAAACTGCCACTGAAAGTGGAGTGTGCTGTAGATCTCATTGTCATGACCTCAGAGCCTTACTGAAACTGCATTGGTCCCGCTGACCATCTGAAGGATCATAGAATCTCTCCCTTCCTATGTCATATGGTTACAACAGTAGGAAAAACATCAGTATGCAGATTATTTTCCTTCAACATCAAGATGAGCAGAAGTTGCTTTTCATTCCTCAGGCATCTTCTGGGGCATGGGTGTGTGACACAATCTTCACCTCATTTAGCATAGGGTCCATGTAGTACAGTGTGATGGGTGAAAGCTGTCTGACTTGGAGAATGGGACTGGACTTGCACATGAGGTACACAGACCTCAAACAGAGTGTGTTTTCTGTGCTTAACTCCTGGAGGAGGACTGGCTGATGTTTGAGGTGGTCTTGGATATAACACATCTGCAGATTCTTTGAAGCCCTGGCAATGAATACCAATGCTTGGGATTACTTCAGCAAACTTCCTCCTGTGCCTGTCTGGGACCACGATCCATCAGGAACTTCCTGATGAAGTCCACCATGACCTTACTGTGTTAGCCACATGAGGAATGGCCACGACCATGCCTTTGAAAGGTGGCTTTGATCAGATTATATGCTGGTACTTTGACATGAAAGAGGAGCTGCGCAGAGCTTCTTTCCAAAACCCACTTCCATGGGCATGATAAAAACAATCATTATAGCAAGCAGGGACATAGGTGAAATAAAAGAAAGACAGAGATTAAAAAAAGACAGAAAACACCAATCCTTCCTCATGTTTTCCTTTTCTTTTTTCCCTCTGTATCAAAACCTTTGCCAAGTGCACAACAGAAAGTTCAGAGCTGTTGGTTTTCTGAGTTGGTTTCAGCTGTCTCTCTCAAGGCTGATCTCAGCACTGAAAATAGAAGAGCATCTACCTCTGAGGTCCTGCGAGGCTGAGCACAAGGAATAAACATTTCCTCTCTCCTTCCCCATCTCACTTCTACCTCTCTATAAGAAGGCAATAGGCAGGTCTGGTACCTGCAGCTGCACTTGTGTAGCTTGCAGGTGTGTAAGAGCCCTGAACAGTGATGTGCCATCAACACCAGTCTAAGCAAGGGAGGAGAGAAAAGCAGAGTGCTGAGGGGAAAAAGAAAATCTACTTTTCTCCTTGCTGCTCCTCAGCAGGGTCACAGCTGGTGAGAAGAATGGACATAACTTTTACCATTAGCAATGGGAAAACAGTTCCATTCCCTTCAACATCAGAACAAATCAATGGGAAAATTATCCACCTGAAGCATTAAAACAAGTTCTGCAAAAGCTGGGATGAAAAAGTGCACAGGTCAGACACAGGGGCACATGCAAGCACTGTTAGTGATAGCTGTATCCCCATATTTCTCAGCCTCCTAAGATCCACTCAAATTAAGAGGGATGCTGAAGCGGCAGATGCACGCTGAGATCAGAGCAGCTTTCCTGGAACAACCAAGGCAGAACTTAGTGAAAAATCCTTTAAGAGAGTTATATAGACAGAATGAGGGAAAAGCCTTTTACTCCATAACACTCTGAACAATTCACCAGGTATTAGCTGCATTTGAGATATTACACTGTTCTTCCAGTCTCCTCTTACAAAGTGCTTTAAAGGCACAAAGGTGAGGAGGGAGAGCAGCACACAGAGAGCATTAGGGTTTTGTGCTTTTCCAAGCAAACTGATTTGTCAAGGGGCTGCACAGCTTGCTCTTCCACATCCCCCATGGGTCAAGCTCTCCTCAAGGTGGATGGTGACACATGTCACAGAAGCCTTCTGCAATCAATTAGGAGTGAAAATGTCTCATGAGCTTTTGATACAGTTCATCAATTCAGCAAGCACAGTTTGTGCCTGGCTACCTTCCCTCACCTAAACCACGGCTGCTTGAATGGGCCAAATCTGGAGGTTATGTAAAAGCTATTAAAAAATTCCTTTAATGTGAAGTGCACAGTGGGATTTTTTTATTACTATTGTTATTTTAAAAGGTGACAGCCACTTTGCCTTCTTTCACAGCAAACCAACTGTTAGAAACTCGTGCACAGATGGTAATTTTTGATGCATTTTTCTGCCCTAGAAATGGGATTTGTCCATGAAATTCTCATCTGCTCTCCCTGTTTCTATGATTTTCACTTCTGTTTCCTGCAGTTTCCTTCCAGTACAGGTATCAGGTGCCCTTTTATGATTTTTTTTTTCTTACATGTCCCTCTCTTGAAGAGAAAGAGGTGGCATTGTACTGCCCACTTCCACCTTCATAGACAAGTTGGTCCTAGATGATCCCAAAAAAGAAGCTGTCAATTCTGGGATTTACCAGGGCTGTAATCCCACAGCAGAGGATGAGACTAAGCTAATGTTTCCTCTGCTCCAAGGCCACGATAGCTGTGAGCAGCAGCCACTACAGGTAGAGCTGATCTGACCTTGGTTTACTGTCACCACCTCCCTCCTGTCATGCTTTAGAATATCCTGGCCTTGGGAAGAAGGAACTCTGCTTCCTGGCCCTGTTCACCATTCCCATGTACCTTTATGTTGCTTGTCCCTTTGTGCTGCAATTCCTTGCCTGTTCTCTTCACTCCGGTGTGTTGCAGTGAGAAAGTCACCAGTGCTCTTGCATTTACAGGCAGTGTTTCCTTCCTGCAGCAAACCTGTCTTCTGTCTGTGGAAGACGAATGTAGGTTGCCCTTTTGCCACAACTGCAGTGTTGCTCCTGTCCTTCCAACTACAACCAGGGCTCTACAAAGCCCCCTGCACACTGGGGACTGCATTGCAGCCTTAGATGCTAATTTTCCCCATTTGATCTGTCTACAGATGCCACTGAGGACCCAGAGGGACTCCTCTGAGATGGGTATGCCCATCAGGGTGTTCTCCTTCATAGTTGTTGGCTGCAGATGGTAGGCCTGGGAGCAGGATGTGGAGTGTTCTGCTTTTGCTATAAGTAAGGCCATACAAACCACTGATATTTTTGTGGGTGTTGGGTCTTATCTCACAAACTGAGGCAAGTGAAGTGCATCTCTGTTTTCTATCAAAGTGCTGAAACAGGGAGTCTCCTGCTATGCTCTGCATTAGGGTTGAGGCTTCAGCTCATGAAGTGTGGTCAGCCAGATGTGGCAGAACAGATCAAGCAAGGCCTGGGCAAAATACATATGTTGTCAGGAAGTGCTACCTGAAGAGCAACATAAATTCTGCACACACCAACCTCTATAGTGACCAAGAAATTGGTCAATTTGTCCAATGTGTTTTGTTGAAATTGGGCTTTAATGCATTTTCCACCTACAGTGACTAAGCAGATGCTCCTCTCCTTGGCTGATGCCTTTTAAGCAGGTTGTTGAAACGGTGGCAGCCAGGCAACAAGACTGAAGGAAGAACTTCAGAGCTCCTGCTCCTTCCATGACCAAGCAGTCTTTCTGAAGCTTGCATTGGGTGCCTTCACTGGAGAAGTTTAATGCCACAAGCAGCTCCCTGTAAGCGAGAAGCTACGGTGTGCTTTAACAGCAAACCCCATTGTGCTTGGACGCATGACCTCTCTTCCTCAGCTGCGGGTGTGAGCAGTGATTTAAACGAAGTATTAAATAGAGGGGAAAAAAGCCAGCATGGAAAAGCCCAAAGCATGCCTATGGAGGCCATAGAGCATTCAGATAAATCTATTTGATGGTTTTCTGCAGCAGGAGAGACAGCACCTGAAATTTATGTGATCATTAAACTTTCATGTGCAGTGGCTCCATGAATCTCGAGCAGCATCACAAAGCCATCAACACCAGAAGCTTCGCTGCTGTTTATTGAACACATCTTTTCCCCAAAAGTGGATAATGGGACAGGGCAAAGAAGGTTACAGCTGAGGACTATGGCATTGATTCTTGTATGTAGTCTATTGCAATTGCAGGCAATAATTTCATTGTTCACCAACTGTTACGCTCTATAAAGAAAAAATGAAAATTGAACTGATCAGGCATCAAGGTGTTATTCAACCACTTTGAGAGTTCTCTGCTACTTTAAATACAAACCCACTGATTGCCAAGTACAGTCATATATGGCACAGCACCAGCTGAGCCCAGAGCTGAGATGGGACAGGATGGAGACCCCACTGCACTTTCAGAGACTCAACTTGCAAGACAAACTATGGCCAAAGCCAGCCTGATCAGGGAAATCTCTAATCTTACTAAAGTGCCTCTGCCAGTAAGGACTCTTTATTCTTTCAAATGTTTTATTCAAAATGACCTGCCACTGTTGTTTTATTTCACCCTAACCACATTAGAGATTAAACTGTTCAGGGACAGAAGCCAGTTTTAGCAAGTTCCTGAAACAAGTGCATAGTTTTTTCTGGACTGGAGATACATGATACATTTTGGCTCTCTTTGGGTGTCCCCAGTGCACCTTTGGAAAATAGGAGCCAAAGGCAGAAATCCACTCCAGATCCTCAAAACAACTTTCACCATCATCTATAAAATGTGTGAACCAGACAGAAATGAAAGGAAGGTGGTGGAAGGGAACAGCTGAGTAGATAAAGTCTAAGCAGAAGTCTGCAGATTTCCCATGTAGAGAGGTTTGATGAACAATCAGGTAGATCCCACAGGACCAATGGTTGCTAAGAAAGGGGCTTAAGAGAGTAAATTGAAGAGCTCTGATCTACATAGAATCATAGAATAGTTAGGGTTGGAAAGGACCTTAAGATCATCTAGTTCCAACCCCCCTGCCACGGCCAGGGACACCTCACACAAAACCATGTCACCCAAGGCTCTCTTCAACACAGCCTTGAACACCGCCAGTGATGGAGCATTCACAACTTCCCTGGGCAACACGTTCCAGTGCCTCACCACCCTTACAGGAAAGAACTTCTTCCTCATATCCAATCTGAACTTCCCCTGGTTAAGTTTGAACCCGTTACCCCTTGTCCTATCACTACAGTCCCTCATGAAGAGTCCCTCCCCAGCATCCCTATAGGCTCCCTTCAGATACTGGAAGGCTGCTATGAGGTCTCCACGCAGCCTTCTCTTCTCCAGGCTGGACAGCCCCAACTTTCTCATTCTATCTTCACACAGGAGGTGCTCCAGTCCCCTGATCATCTTCGTGGCCCTCCTCTGGGCTTGTTCCAACAGTTCCATGTCCTTTTGATGTTGAGGACACCAGAACTGCACACAGTACTCCAAGTGAGGTCTCAGGAGAGCAGAGTAGAGGGGCAGGATCACCTCCCTCAACCTGCTGGTCATGCTCCTTTTGATGCAGCCCAGGATACGGTTGGCTTTATGGGCTGCATTTGTCATAGGTATTTTTCTGACATCTGGCAAGCATGAAATATGAAATCCAGAGATCAGGCTGGATAATGGCTCTCTTTGGTGAGGTGATTCACTTGTCAAGATCAGCTGATGCATACATAGATATGACAAAACATCTCTCTTAGCAGGCCAGGGAGAGAAAATTTCCCAAGATTGCATCCGATGTTAACAACTGTGTCCACCAGCATCTAAAGTTATGTCAATAGAGTATATATTCATAAAGTATCTCCAGGTTCTTCCCAGAAGCCTACATTATAGTTAAGGAACCTGCATTTCTACCCAGTTTTGTATTATACAGCTGCATCTCTGCTTGACTGTCTTGCCTGATGGCATGGAGGGAAGAGGCCAAAATCTACAGGCTTAGTATTACATGCCCATTTCTATGTGGACCCCTTGGGCTCAGCTATCCCCAGGTTTTGTCATTGAATTGTGCCCCTCTGGGTGCCATGACAGTTTTGGTTTAAACCAGATGCAGTAAGATAAGGATGGGAAGGCAGGAGATACAGCGCACAACCTGACTGTTCCCTATCACAAGGGGGTACCAGGAACACATGTTCTCTCTGACAAAGACTAAAGGAAAGGCATCTCACAGTCAGGCTGCTTCTCTGTCCTGGTATTCAAAAGTGAGAGACAGGATGGTAGTGGCACTGAATGAGATGTGAGTTGAATCAGTTGCCCAGGCACACATTAGAGGTCTGGTTCTGATTGAGATTTTAAACTAGAAGGTCGTCAAACAATCCCAGTAAGAAGTTCAGCATTATTCATTTGCAGTTTAACATTTAGGCTATAGCTTGTTAAGTTGCCATGTAACTGCTGAGTTGTTCTATATTAGCTTAATTGCTGTGAGCCAAGTGTGCCTGAATCAATCAAAGTTAAAACTATAGCATCATGTTTTTACATAATCACTTTTGACCAGAAAGCAAGCTGTGGAGAAAGAGATTCCACATGATGTTCTCGGTTATCTTTACAAAGGAATGATTAATTCTGCACTACTTCTACTGAAGGGATAGAAGAAGATGGGAAAAGATAATGGTCAGTGGTGGCTGTATAATCCCTGCCCATACGGTTTGCTGCAGTATGCTGATAATGAATGATCTGAAGTATAAAACTACTTTGAGCCTTAGCCCAAGGAAAGTTCATCAGGACAAAATGCACATTTCCATTTTCTGGGTAATTTTTATCCTGGTTCAGAATGACAACTCAGACCCATTGATGATGGTTCTGTGAGGCTGACTGCCAGCAAGCAGATTGCCTCGGAAAGCATATTTGAGTGCAGGGTGAAGATCAGTTGCCATGCACAGCAGACCAGCTGAATAATCAGCTCACTGTGTCCAAACTCATGTTTTCAATCCAAGGTAGCCACTTTTACAAGCTGAAGTTTACTCCCAGTTCCAGCAATGGGTTAAACAAAACTAAAGATCCTGATAAAAGACAGTTTCTCTTTTTCTTGCTCACCCTTCCTCTCCCTGTGAACTTTTCCCTACGATCCACAGAGGTTCTATCATCTCCACTGAGGTGAAAATTGCATGGAGAATACCTTCTTTTGCACTTAGTCACATGCCAGGTTCCTCTTCTCCCTCCTTCTGAGCTCGTTCTGAGAAGTGGAAGAACATATAAGAAACTAGTGACATACAACTAAGTGCATGTGAAGCTTCAGAAAAAATAAAACTGTTTTGGAAATCCTGTACTTTGGGAGATTTCTGAACTTTCTGAGTTTCTGAGCAAAGTAAAGGTATGCTCTTGTTTGGGGAAACAACAATTTGACAAGACAAAGGAAAGACATTTGAAGAGTAAAACTTAGATGTGGCTCTGAGCTTTGTCCGGTCCAGGACATGGGTACAAGGTATCAGAGAAGGTTAGGAGGACGCTTCTAGACAATATAAGGAAAAAGTAGTATTTTCAGATTGACTCCCTGCAGCACACAGTGGTTACAGCTGATTTGCTTGACTATGTTTCAGATACCTATATGAAACAGAAATGAGATGATGCTTCTAAGCCTTGAAAAAAGCTAAGCTGGATGGAAGTCCCAGAGTGAGTTGTCTCCTGCTTTATCCAAGTTACTTCACTCCTTTCTACTTGTGTTTCCATCTTTTCTTTCTTATCACACAGTATTGTACCAACACAGCAAGTGACAACGCATTAGCCATACATGAGCAAACTGCAGAAGGAACACACGCATTACTCACCAAAATACCTGTTATTAATTCTAACATAACCCAATTATACTCCTCAATAGCTGGGCTCATGAGTCATGCAGAGAAATGGGTCATTTCAAAATACATGGAAAAAATCTTGTGAATCTACATTCTGTAATATTGCAATACTCACATATCTGTTATTAATCATAATTCATTCTTGCTGCAGAACCTGGACAATAAATTGCTTGTATTTTATCTTGTAGAAGGTTCCTCCGCTTTAAAATGTTTTTAAATAGAAAAATGAAACTGTTTTAAAAATGAATGAGTTGTAGGGACATTGGCACTACATCAGCATCAGGGAAGGCTTTTGCTGGAAATGACCACCATTCTCCTGAAAAGTTGGAAAAAATTGTTGCAATTTCACAGGACTTTGGAAAGTTGTTTCCTTGCAGATAATGCCTTAAGTGACTGGGTAAGGCAACTGAACCAGCAAATTGTGATCTGAAAGCCACCCTGAAGTTTTGCATTACTTTAGCAGAAGAATAAACACAGAGATGCTGTGAGGGACCTTGCTGTGGTCAGGAGCTAAGCATGTAGAAGCTCAGGGAAACCTAGCATTAATGCTGGCAGATCCGCATGCTATAAAACCTCACCCAGTGCATCAATAGCAAACACCAGCACATTTCCAAGGACTCCACAAAAGGACTTCTATCTCAATCTCCATTTTAAGAACAGGGCACATGAGGCACTGTGAGAAGAAAGGATTTGCTTAACTTTGGTTGGGTGGTGCCAGGGAGAGACGAAATTGCCCTGCATCTCTCCCATGCTGTCTTGTAACATCCATATGTTTCTTATAATGAGGGGCATCCTGATGCCCCACTGAGGAGCAGGATGCTGAGAACCCCATATTAGACCAGACCCTTGCTGGTTTCCTCCTCTGGGGGGATGCAACATTATGCAGAGGTACCAGTTTGTGTCCTTATTGCAGGGCTTACAGCTTCAGGTATAGCACTGTGCAGGGATTCACTCTGCTTTCCTGCGCAAGCAACATGCCTTACATGGGCACTCATGTTGAAAGCTGGGGTCTCTAGATACCACAGCAGTGCAAATAACATCCACAGCATAGCAGGTGAAACAAAAAAGAGGTCTCACAATAGGAAAGGTGTTGCCGGTTATACTTTGTCAGGAGGAGATCTTTTTCTTGAAGCCAGTAAAGCTGACTGAGTTTTGGGCGGAAGGGCTTGCCACATGTTAAGCACATACTCTCGTAGGTAGTGATGTCTGGATTTACAACATCATGATTATGAGGAGAGCAGACATACACCTACTTCATGTAAATTTGTTAATATGGTATGTTCTTCTTGTAGCTTACCTGCTATTAATTTATTCATGTGCCCAGCCATATATATCTGTGTCAGGATCTTGCCATTGCTGACACAAACCTAAAACATATACTGCCATACACAGCAATGTTAGAGAAAGCAGTGAACAAGAACTTTTTACAAGTACAGAAAATGCTCTGAAGGAAAACCTGTGTCATTTGAGGTTTCAGTATTGGTACAGCTAATATATACCATTAAAACAGTAGTAAAAGACAAAATATCTTTCAACCCAAGCAATTACTTCATTTATTATCGGATGCCACTGAAGTGTAGATAGAGCTCTGGTTACTTCCGCATAGATTCCTTCCATTGCTTTCACTCTATGCCACTATCAACGTAATAATCAGAGTAACAGCCACACCTGAGAAAACATGATTTCTGACTAAGGACTTCTGCCACTGGCTCCATATGGAAAGCACATGAAGAAAAGACCTAGGGAGGGCCATGGCTATGGAAAATGATCCATATTCCTAGATTCTCTTTTACTTTCCTCAATCTCTTAATGGGGGTCATCTCTTCCTGGAGCTTCCCAGGAACACGGAAAGAACAAACACGGAAAGAACAAACACGAATACACATCTCTTCCTTCATTGGGTGAGAAGAGAACTACAACACCTGTGGCAGGAGTAACTGCAACAGGGAATCAGATGGCAAACCCCAATAACCATTTAAGTTAAGTCTCTGATATCAGGTTTAAGGTATTTTAAAACATACAGCACTGTGCTTATAGAGTCACAAGGGTTGACAGAGGCTCTAATGAAGCGACTCTCAAACTCACTGCTTCAAGTCAGGAAAAAGGAATGGTATGTAAGCCCATAACATGGCCTAGATTTGGCCTGGTTTACAATGCTGGAAATCTGTTTTGCTAAACTCTTAAAAAGAGGAACGTTTCATGTCATAAGGTACCACAAGACCTTCAAGACAATAGTAAGCTAAGAAACAGGCTCAACAATTAACGAATTTTGCTTTCAGATTCAAAAGGAGCAAAATGGAACTCTCAAGTTGGCAACCTATACAGAAAGCCTTAGTTTGCTCTTATGTTTTGGAACATAAAACATTAACAGTGATTAATGGGGAGCTGGCACAGGCTAAGGCAAATTGTCATAATTCAATACATAGTTATTATGATATACTCCAGGGACAAGTGGATTGAAGACAGCTGGCTTTGCAAATTTACGCCAGAAATTGTCTCAATACTATGAGGAAAATAAGATATTCATAAAAATATTCTAGAAACCCCAAATCTATACAAATTCGTGCCAAAACCTCATACAAAACAAAATCATTATTCAATAGTCATTGCTCTGGTATTTATAAAGTTTCTTTCACTCACTGGCAAACAGTGGTAATAGCGTTTGACTTCAAAGACAAATCACAAACTGTGGAAAGTGAATTGCAAGTCATCAGCCCGAGCATGTTGCAAGCTGAAAACTGTTGGTCCAAACTATTCTGAGAATCCTTATGAATAACAAATACTTTTGAAGAAACCCAGATCATTTTATCCACAGCTCAACCAGCGAAAAACAGGCTAATTTATGAGCATCACTCACAGTGGACAAATTAATCAGCTCTGCAATATGCTGCAACTATGGTCAGAGAAAGCATCAGGCATGAGTGAAATTTCAAGTAGCATCTCCCAGTAACAAACTGCAACTCGTTTAACACAGTTCCAGGCTTGTTTTCTTTCCCAGGGATGAAGTTGTAGAGATAAGCTGCCCCAGCTTGTCCATATGAACATATAATACCTCTGGTATTGGATGGATTCTCTAGAACGTGTACTTCACATTGCCCTTTGCAAACAAATGGCCAACAGTTGGGAAAGTTGGCAGGACATGACACAATTGGCAGGACATGACACAAAGGCCACTTTCAGAGATGGAAATGGCACTAGAACAAGTATGATTTATAGCAGTGACTTTGGGGTTTCCATATCTCTTTTGGGTTATTCTCCACACGAGCACACTGACTCAGGAGCTAAGAGCTTTGAGTTGGAATAGACACCGGATGTTTGGCTTTAGGCTTGGCAATCTTGTCGTGACCTTGGCAATGAGAGCCAAGGGACAAGAAATGAAATGGATGAACCAGGCAATGGAAATAGAAGCCCAATCAGAGCCAGGTTTCCCTCATAGGCCTGTGTGGGACACCATGCAAAACGTGTCCAAGTCCTCAGAGTAGTATTTGTGGAGAGGAAAACTTCAAGGTAATGCATAATGCAGTGAATAAGTGTCATCATAGAATTTAATGTACAAAAAACAAGGATTCTGCAGCCTTACAGCTCCTGCAGCTTGGGGGTTATTTTCACTCCTGTCCCTTCTTGTCTTCACATTCATGGCCTCTCAGGCCTCTGCCTTCTCACACAACACCTTCCTGACCTGGATTTTTCTGCCCTCAATTTCTGCAAAATCTCTGCCTCTGTCTCACCATCTGCTCCTTTCCTTTTATCACATCCCTAATCCTTGCACCTTGCTTGAGGGAAGGCGATGCATCCATAGATGCATATGCACACACACATGCACGCAGGCTTTCCCTTCACCGTCCTCATCCACCAGTTTTGGAAGTATCACACTGGCAGCATGCTTCTGCAGGGGCCATAGGGCCCACTCCACAAGGCTGCTTAAGCTACCTCTAAGGGGCAGACACAGGAATTCAAACACCATAAGGAAGAAATGTGAAAATCTTCCCGCAGACAAAGCAAACTGTGGCACACAACCCAGTGAAGCTACAGTCAAGATTAGCTTTGTTAAGGCCATCTGGGCAGTTTGTGTAGATAAAGCTGTAGGTTTGAGCTGTTTTGGTTTAAATTGCATCATGCAGAAATGATCCACCAATACCCACAAGAAGATGCATGGTCAAATAACCCTGGGAAACAGAAAAAGAGACAGATGGAGAATTTGTCTGGCTAATTTTCTCCCCTGTGGCTACTGTGCTGTTTCTGCTAGAAAGGATGCGGAAAGAGGCAAAGTGAATAAATACACACTGACTTTGTGGAATGGATAGATAACTATAGTATTTCTTTAAGTCAACATGAAAAACATCAGTGAAAAGAAAAAAAGGTTTAGTAAGAGCCAGAAAAGAGACTTTATAGCTCAAACTAATGGCAAAGTGGGATGTTTTGTTTATCCTTGTAAAATTCCTTGTTCAGTTGTGCAAACAAGGAACACTTTTTGTCCTTAATACCTTTGAAAGGGCCTAACCTCTACACTTGAAGTAAAGTTAGTGACAAAGCATTATACCAAAAAAAGAAAGGAGTCCAGTGTTTGCTTCAATGAGGACCAACAAGATTCTTTATATTTGCCAAGCTCCTGGCTGTGACCAAACCCAGCGGCTGCTCTATCTTGCTTTGCAGAGCTGGGAAGGTGCTGCCAAAGGGATGAAGCACATTAGGATGCACAGTGTAAAGCAGGCAGCGAACAAACCTCCTAGTCACAGAGTTACCTGGTGATGAGCAGGAAGGTCCATCAACACCCCAGAACCAGAGCAATAGTGATGAAATATTAGTGGCCATATCCAGCATATCACATATCCACAGACAAGTCTCTTCTACTCTGTCCTCTGAGCCACCCCCCCAGCCAGGCAGGTGGTGCTGGGGGAGCAGGCAGGCTGCACAGAGTGAGGGTGCCCAGGATGGTCACTGAGCTCAGGCTGTACATGCCTGGTTGATGCAGTGTGCTCTGCTTTCCCTGCAGTTACATTCAATGGAAGGATGTGGCATCTCCACTATGGATGCTTCAATCAGTCCTTTCCCCCTGCTTCCCGCCTTCCCACTCCTCAGGCAAGGCAGCTGCCTGTTGTCACTTGTTACCTCCAGTGATTTCCAAAGGGTGGTCCTGCTATTTGAACAATTTACTGCCTTTTCCCAAGTCTGTGGGTTCCCTGGCAATGCTTTGGTCCCTATGGGCAGTTGCTGTGATCTGACATGGGTCAGACCCAGGGCTGCAAGCACAAGATGCAAGCCAGAAGAGAGACATCATATTCACAAGAGCACATCGGTTCAGGTCTTGTCTTGTTGTGTTTGCTTTGCTGGCTTGTCCCATCGCTTTTTCCTCACACAATAAGGAATGGCTAGCCATGAAATCTACATATTCTTCTTTGCATCTCTGGCTTCTTAGGCAAATGTCAAAGATATGATTACTTCAGAGAATTGCTTTCCTTTTATGTACAAAAAATGAAAGAGAAAGAGAATTCTGTGTATTCTAAGTATTTTCTTTGCTTTTATTCACAAAGGGAAGGGATTAGGCAGTTAAACTAATAATAAAACCCGTAACATTAATTTTGAATGTTGTTTACAGTGGGGGGTTATTCTTAAGGCTCCTGTTCCTCCTCCTCCCTTTCATTCTCTTACTGAATAGAAGGGAAATTGCCCAATTTAGTTTGGTTGCTTGGTTGACTATATCAGTGCATTTCACTCAGAAGAGCATCCCCAAGAATAATGGCATGTTTTTAATGCCCACTTAACATTAGTCTTTGCATTTCTGCTTAGCGTTGATTAGCAAAGTTGCCCTGAATATGTGATTTACAAGCTATTCTTCTGCTCTCCTGAAGAATGCTAGGTATTTCTCAGCTGGAGAATTACTGTGCTTGTAGCTTGACCAGATGTAAACATCTGCTCCAATCACCCCTTGTAAGGGTAAAATCGTAACATTTTCTTATACGCCAATTTTTGTCCTCCAGCTGCATTTGTCCCAAGAAGTTATTGTTGCTTATCTCTGAAATATTAAGTAACTCCCTTACATATTATGTGAATCTGCATTAGACAGAGTAAAACCTGTGTACATAATGTGTTTTGGCTTCTGCAGGTACAGTAGCAATTAAAGGACCAGTGAGTGATGGCAGTGGCCGTTCTCACATTCAAAGCAGCAAGAGAAGTGACTTTGCAGGGTCAAGCTCTGCATTGGCAAGGAGGCACCACATTTAAACAGCGCACCTGGAAAATGAAAATATTTGTATTTGAATTATCTCCATCCAGAAGCATGATTACTGCCATGGAGCAGTGCCTGGGGACAATTTCTCCTAGATGGACCATTAGAGGGACAAAGTTTTGTCTCTGCAGGACTGAGGAGGACACCCAGTGGGCCACATTACAGTTTGTGTGGTTACTGGCCCAATTCAAAATCCGTTTTCAGATCTTGGCCTATAGCAAAGGGCCAGCACAGACAGGCACTTGGACTCCATTATGGTTATGGGTCTATTTTGTGGACACTGTGACCCAGACAGTGTGTGCAGATAACCAGAACCGGTCTGTTTCAGCAAGCTATGTATTCAGTGTACAGCCATCCTTTCATGTTTCATCTTTCAGTGATTACAATACTTCCCAATTGCAGCAGTTTCTCACCAACATCACATGTGTTTTCTCAAAGAATGAGACACGTTTTGAAAGCTTAACAAACTACACTGATGGAAAGGCTTGTCTGACAGCTCTTGCAGAACAGTTTCGCAGGAAGTGAATAAAGTGGGGAGCACATTAATTACCTTTCTTCAAACAAATTATTTCAAACCTATTTCCTTCCCCCATTAGCTAAGTTCTCATGCTGATATGGGTGCTGTCAGTCATGTGCTGCCCTTGTTGTATATGGCAAAGCTGGTGGAGAGCAGCCTGGCACATCACTGAACACATAACCCTTCCTATCACTGACCTGACTTACACTGGGGACAAATTCAGACTTGACATACATGAGCGTTGCTTCAATTATAGAGGTTTTGCAGAGGTGGGGGACACAGATGTTAAAGGAAGAGGGCTCCAGAGCTATCTTTCATCCTTCTGTAATCTATTTTTCTTACTGCATTTGTTGTATTAGCCTGCAAGGCTCATTCCTCATCACAGGAGGTGATGCTGATTTGTCACTCACACCCATTTTGTTACAAACCCAATAGGTAATTTACTCCCCCAGTTATAATCACATCTGAAATCATCACAGAGCCTTCCTAGGTGTTGCTTCTGCAGTGTTTTGCAAGCTGTTGCAGTGCTGACTTTGGCATATCCAAAGAAAGATCCTTCCAATGAGTTGGAGGACCACTACCATGCTACACTGGAGGCACTGCACCACTACACCTACAAACACTGGGGAGGTTCAGTGCCCAAGATGTGCTTGTTGGGAAATAAGTTCCACTTGGCTTGAGAAAGCATATGAACAGCAAGTAACAACAATACAGAAAACAAGTACGAATACCTCTGGCTCTCTTTTCTAGTGCTTAGCATGAAAACACCCTTGGAAACAAAAAGATTGCTCACTCTTCATGACAATGAGTGCTACTCCCTCAGTACATCCAAGTAGCTCTGGAGTGCAATTTTATCAACCTGCTAAACATACAGAAAGCATCAAGGCACCTATTTCTTTACTAAAATTTGCAATAGGTAACCTAAAGTGTCAAAAGCCTACAGCCAAAGCAGGGATAGACCTGAAACTATGAAACTTCTAAATCAGATGGGATAATATTTGCAGAACCACATACTTTCTTCCTTTTTTCTTTTCCCCCCCCACAAAAGGGAAATTTATCCACCAATTCCTTCCATTTCAAGTTACCACACCACAAACGTAGGGCAAAATATCACTTACTATATGAAGTGTATTGCATGCTGCAGGACTGATGGCTTGGGAAAGAAGAAGGGGATAACCCAAGTGCCAGACGTGATCAAAGGGAGAACAGTAAGCCAGCACAGAGTCTTTAATAGGTTTGAATAATAGCCTACACTTGGTGCTACCTAATAGCAGGCTAATAGATAGGGAGAGATTGGCTACCTCTGTGCCAATCTGCCTGGTGAGTCAGGCATTCAGGTGCAGTCCCAGCAAGCAGATTTGCATAGCAGTTGCCCATGGTGGGTACTTGCATGACCATTTATTCTGTTGCCCATGAAGTTCCCTTGCCAGGTTATCAATATGTACAATTGTTTTCAGTGCTAGGTTTCCATATGTGCTGCTGTACACCAGAAGAACAAGCCAGAAGCTTCCCCCTGTGCTCAGGTCAGAGTGTCAGGTCAAACTCATTTCTCTCACTTCAACTTCCATAAATTTCAGCTCAGATTCTCAAGACTGAGCCTCACAGGAACTGATAGGAATTCCTGATATTTTTTCCTGGGCAGACCTATTGCAGCAATGGTCAAACTTTGCATTTTTTTCATCCCTCTCTGCTAGTGCGAGTGGCTCCCCTGTGATCTCCGCCTGTAAGCTGCCTGAGGCTGGAACAGGCAGGGATGGGCAGTGATGGAGATGTTCAGGTGCTGTGCTGGGGGTAATGAGACATTGTCAAGGTGGGGTAGGCAGGATCTACCTGCACACAACACAGCAAATCTGGCCTGTCTGGAAACCTCTGTCTGCTGTGTTATGAGAAAAACAACACAGTATATCCAGTGCTGGTCCACAGAGACAGAAGCCATCAAAAAAGATGAAGTCACAGGAAAAGAAAACTGGGGCTTGTCCCAGAATGAGACACTCTGAAAATTTTCCAACAGGAGCACTTTCCCTAGCCTTCCCTACTGCCTTTGAAGCTTTCTGTGGGAAATGCTTCATTATCTACCCACTCCAGCCAGGGCTGCACAAACTCAGTGTGACAGTGCCCTCGCATTGGCTTATAAATGTCAGAAGAGAAGGTTCCAGGGGACCTTATCCTTCTCTACAACTGCCTGACAGAAGGTTGGAGTGAGGTGGGGTCCATCTCTTCTCCCAAGTAACAAGTAACAGGACAAGACGAAATGGCCCCAAGCTGCACCAGCGAAGGTTTAGATGGAGATAAGAAACAATTCCTTCCCCATTGGGTGGTCAGGCATTGGAACAGGCTGCCCAGGGCAGTGCTGAAGTCACAGTCCCTGGAAGTGTTCACACACTGTGTAGACCAGGCCCTCAGTGACACGGGTTAGTGGTGGCCTTGGCAGTGCTGGGGAACAGTTGGACCTGATAATCTTAAAGGTCTTTACCAACCTAGCTGATTCCATGATTCTATGATTTTCCCTTTATGGGCGCTGGCAGTTCTGCAGTGAGTGAAACTGATCTCCCCACTCAGATTAGATGCACGTGCAATACCAACTTGGCATTATCTGTACAGCCCTGGTGCTGTCAGACATGATAAGGACCCAACACAGGATGAATGCAGTCAGCAGAGTAAGAAGTGGGACTCTCAGAGGGAAGGAAGAAGTGAGATGCCCCTGGCAGGAGCCATATGCCTTGCCTCCCGATGATTCTATTCTACAGACCCTGGGATGCTGTTCTGCAACCTCACTGCCTGGGGATCGGAGATGACAAGAAAACTTCTCTTCTTACCAGTAATGCTGTCTGCAAGCACAGCTATCCAGTGTTGGGTATGAGCCGGTAATCTGAGCCTGATTTCATAATAAAAGGGATCCTGGAGAATTGCCATACCCTTGCAATTTGTTTTAACTAAATCTAATATAAATGGTATTCAAAAAAAATCCTTGAAAACCAAACTTCAAAGGCCAATTCTTTAACAGTAAGAGATGCTAGGATTAAATACCCCTTTCTAACTTTATTTTGCTCCTTTTTCGCACATTCATTATTATGCAGCTTTTAATTACGTTCTACATTTCGCAAAGAGCTCATATCACTGAAGAGGTTGGATGGAACAAAGGATGGATGGATATAAAATATCTGCATGGATAAAAAATGCAGATTCCTGACAAGGACAAGCTGAAGTCTGGCAGACTATAAGCAAATGAATGTAAGGTTTCTCACTGCAAAGTATCTGGTAAACTTAACTGTGACAACAGCCCTAAAGACAGTAATGCAGTGACTCCCATGGGAAAACCAATTTGATTAAAATACACTTCACTCCCCTTTAAAAAAATATGTTTACACAATAAAGAGATCATAAACACACATGAAATGAGACAAGTGAGGCTGCAGGGGAGGAGGAAAGATGGGGAGGCAGGGTGGGAAGACTACAGATGCTTTTAAATCAAAGGGAAACAAACAAAACCTTTAGGAAGTCAGCCAGTGGGAATGTCAGATAATGCTTCCTATAAGCCTTATGGAAAAAAATACATATTTATGCAAAAGAAACACAAACTGTGAAATGGAAAATCTGCTTTAGATTTTGAAAAAGGTCTATTTGCTTGCAAATCTCTTGTCAGCTGCAGAAAATATGTCAGAAAAGGAGAGGACTGAAAGTCAATTTGCTTGAAAATCCTACAGATACAGGCAACACTAGGATACAAGTGAAGAAATAACATGCCCATCTTTTCCTCATTTTGCCATTTGGAGTTTTTCTGGAGCATATCAGCAAGTGAGTTTTAAGGGGTAAGAAGAAAGCTGGGTTGTGTTTATTTAAACAAAGTTTAGATAGCAACTTGTCTACACTCTGGCAAACTCCCAGTTATGTGGGAGCAAAAATAAACTGTTTAATTTTACTCCCAAAGAAAGAATGAAAGATAATAAACTCAAACTGCAGGAAACAGGAGTAGTGGCTGTTGTTGCTGATTTTGGAACAGCTAGCTTTGGCCTAAGTTATCTTGTGTTCAAAACCCAATAACAACCAGAAAGGTTACAGTCACAGTAGATAGATAATTTCCCCCCAAACTTCTGTTTTTTTCTGCTTTGTTATTGTACTTGTTAATAAAAGCTCACAGAAGCAGAAGAACATTATATTCGCAGATCACGTGCCAAGTAGACAATTGTATGTAAGTGTCTCTCCTCTATATGTAAATGAGCTGGTTTTACAGAACACCAAGGATACAAATGCAAATTACTCAGAAGTGTTTTCATCACGTGTCTCAAAAAAAAAAAACCAAGAAATAAAAAGGCTTCCAATGGCAAGATCAGCAGCTGGTGTAAATGCAGCTCCACATCCCCCTTCTCCTTCTGCCAGACCAAATACTGTCTTTGCTCTGGTCACACATCTCCAATCCTTGCGTTTACACTCACTGCTGCCATGGCATGGGCTGGATCTCACTGGCAAGGAGCCTGCCACCATGCAGCACCCATATACCTTGTCCCTTTGCACACATCCAGCTCATAGAATCATAGAATCAATCAGGTGGGAAAAAAGCTTTAAGATATCAAGTCCAGCCATT
The DNA here is from genome assembly GCA_017639245.1 of Myiopsitta monachus. NCBI lineage: Eukaryota > Metazoa > Chordata > Aves > Psittaciformes > Psittacidae > Myiopsitta > Myiopsitta monachus. Next base: position 56,442,272 of record CM029925.1, read on the forward strand.
ACCCCATGTAGGTTTTCCTGCAACCTTCTTGGCATAGGAACTTTGCACAGGGACTGTACTTTCACTGTGGGGCTGCTGTCCATGGCTGCAGTGTGCACATGGTCTGATGAAAGGAGGTAATATGGTGCGTGAAGAAAAGCTTTACCAGGGCAAGCAGTGGACAAAACAGTCCATATCACATATGCAACAAGGGAGCTCAAGCTTTAGCAGTCCTGTCACAACCAAGCATATGAGCTGAACAGGTCTAAGAAATGACACAGGCAGAATATAGTAACACAAAGCTGAGTAGGTAAAAGAGGAAAACCCCTCAGATCAGGATGGATCCGAGGAAATGTAAATTATAGGCAGCAACTGGATGATAAGTGGTCAGTATTGCTGTTCAAAAGCCACCCCTCCACCCTGCTCTCACAAAAGACCCCTCAGCAGTTTCTATTCACTGGGGCTATTTCTGTTTACCTTGTGAGTCTTCAGCACGCAGGTTGTGGTTTTTAAGGTGAAAGATGAGTAGCTGCCCCATGATCACACAGCTGCTGTGGTCCTCAGGGACCACGTGCCATCAGAGGACTTCTGGCTCTGTTCAGTCCCTTCCTTGCTGGCGTGAGCCCTGGGGTTATTTTTGTGAACCGGGAGCATGAGAGATCAGCCCTCTGAGCATACTCTGCTAGGTCCAAAACACCTTCCCTGCCCATTTAAAGACCTCAGTTCTTACTATAAAACCAAAAGAGTTGTGGTTTGGCACCAAGAAAAAAAGCCTAGGGAAGGGCACAAACTCCATGAAACCTCTAAAGGAGATAGCTGTTGCCTTTGTGTAAGAAGTAGGCAGATACTCAAGTGAATGGTGCTCAGTAAAAGGCCAAATTGAAGAGGCAGGACCATCCTCCCTGCTCCCCTTCAGTTGGCAGCCCATCCCACCCCCACTGGCTTCGGCACACGCCATGCTGGAGCTGTCTGTGTGTGGAGCCAGCACAGAGCCTACTCCCCAGGTGACTTGTTGCATCTCCAAGTATATGTGTACACTGCTATGATCGATTTAGCTTGTCTGAAACATTGGGCCTGACTGGGCAAAACCAAGCCTTTTCCTCCCAGCAGCCTCCAAGACATGGGCATCACTGGCAGCATTATCTCCCAAGAACATTTGTTTCCATGCTGCTAAACCACCAAGGAATCCAGCAACTAACATAAGCAGTGGGGACTGGCATTTAGACTGATAGAGCTGCACTAAGCCATTCCCATTGGTTGTAAAAGTACTCTGGGATGAACTTTAGCATTCATGGCTCAGTGTGAGGAAGTGTGAAGAATTATTGCAGAATGGAAGCCCAGGCAGGGAAAAGCTGATTCATTCTTTCTGTGTGAAAGCACACACTCTTAATTGAGCACTTTAAAAGCATTCTAATTTTCACAGCTATTTTACCAGCCAATGTGGCTTGAAGAGACTGTTGACTATATGTCTACTTTCCAACAGGAGAAGAATAAGGGTGTTATTGATGATAAACAAGGCATCTTGCTTTGTTTGCAGAATTTAACACCAGTAACAACTTCACATTCTTGCAAGACCTGCATAGGCAGGTGAACCCCAGCACGACTTTGTCTTTCCCAGTGGTAGTCTCACCCAGGTATGTGGGAAGGATAGCATTTTTTTTCACTGACTGCACGCTATTTCTTCCATTGCCTTTTTCTCAAAGCAATATAGGCTACACCAAACCTGCAGGACTTCACATGCATGGCTGGTAAAGACATATCTTTCCTGTTCTGAGAATCACCTCAGAGGACATCAGGCCAAACAGCTTTGCATCCTGAAGGAGGGGAATCCACATAAGGAAGGGAATATATTTCTGGCTTAGGCACTGCATTAAGATGCAAGAAAATTGAATTTAATTCCTGACCATAGGCATTGCCTTGTCTTGCAGCAAGTCCTTTACTCTCAGTGTGCTCCAGCTCTCAAAGCAGCTGCCCTGACACCTCCAAGACACAGAAGCTATGTAAAGACAAACTCATTGTGTTTGAGTGCAAGAGAGAAACAAAGGCACAAGTAACTTCCACTTGTTTTTGTGTTATGTTACACCCATAACTGAGTGTTATTCATAGGAGATAGGTAGGCAGTGGATTGAAGAGATTTATCTTTTCATCCCAGATGTACACATCAAGCGGCAAGATCCTAAGTTAGCTGCAAACTCAGCCAAATTAATTTTGGGTGAAAACCACCCCAGAGGTTGGGATATTTGCCTCCAGGGTTGTATATCTGGCAGATGACACACTTAGTTGATTTTCTCAAATACACAGCCTTAATCAGAGAGTGTAATATGAGGGTTAAGCACAGCCAGATCACAAAGGAATGTACTGTGTCCAGAATAATAATGAAAGATTAGCTCTTCATTTCAGCCCCAGAATTCTGAGGAATCTTTTGTTTTGTTTTAAAATTAAACTAAAGGCAGAATAGATGAGGCACTACCATGAGAAAATACTAATTTGTTTCACTGCAAGAAATCTCATTTACATAAAATGAGGTAATTAAACTGGAGCTGAACTGGGTGCTCTATCAGTTTAATTGTATCTGAGCTACAATGTCTATGGCTGGTTTACTGGAACTGGTTCCTGGAAAGCATTTGTTATTAGTCATTTTTGTGGCAACAAGATGAATCAGCATTACTTAACTGAGCAAGAGAAATAAGTCCTGGAATAAACCCTCCTGAGCACCATAGATCAATACAGATAATAGTGATGTGCCTCTAGAGCAGTGGAGAGCTTACTCAACAGGGAATTTAAAATACTGGTGAAAAAATCCTTCTGTGTATGCTTGATGGCAGATGACTGCTACAGCTACACACTGGCCCTTTTAACAACTCAGGACATAGGATTTCACCACATAACAATCTTCTTTCCTACTTCCTTCCTACATGAATGAACATCATTAAGTCCCACACGTCTTTCAGGGCTGGAGTTTCCCCATCAAGTGGGCCTATCCAGGTGATTTCGCTTTGAAAAGCGTTCCAGAGCTGTGTGGTGTTAAAGGTTGTATCCCTTTTCTTGTTCGCTTTTAATTTCGATATCCACTCATTGGATGGCTCCCTATTTTTTCCCTGTTAAATTACAAAAGCCCTCAAAAATCAGATGCATCATCTAGGAAAACAATAGACCATCCACACCTGGTCTTTCACCCTTTTCTAGTAGATTGAAACCCATGCTTCCTTACTGCAAGGCACATCCGCTAGAGCTTTACGCTATTTTACATTGTTGTGTTTACATCCCTTCAAATCAGTCAAAGACACTTTGACTACATAGTATTTCCAAGTGTGACTTGATCGCGCTTCTTTGTATATGTGTGACTCTTTCAAATTGCCTGAGCTTTAAGGGAAGGTTTCCAGTATATCTGCCTACATGATAACAAGGTCCCCGGCCCTTCCCAGCTGCTTGTGAAAAAAAGTTTTTCCACTTCTTAAGCTGAGGAGCAATACTGCTCCTTTCAATATCCCAAATCCCAAACAGCTACACCGGGAAAATCGCCTTTTCCCTGTCTCTGTTTGACATGAGAGTTTTTCTTTCATTACTCACAATGTTTCATCAACAAACCCTGATGAAAAATACTCAGACTATGAGTTGGGTATGACCTAGCCTTACCAACAACATCTGATGTACATCAGTCCTCTGGGTCACACGGTGTGATCCAAAGCTAGGATGAAACTGTAAGTTTGGGACTCCACAGATTGACTGGTTTAGGAGTGACCACAGAAGATTTATCCTAAAAAGGATGAAATCAGCGATCTCACGCTGTATTTCAGTGAGCCCTGCCAGCTGCAAACACACTGTTTGTTCCAACAACATGCTGTGCTCCTTCTAATGCATCCCTGGAAATATATGTCTCCACCTCCCACTGGCAGACCTCTGCTTCAGGTGTGGTCTCCTCCTTTGGCAGGTCAGGGCAAGAGCTGAGACTGGAAGAGCAGAAAGAGCAACCTGCACTACTCAGTATGCATCTGCCTAAGGAATCTGGGGAATCACAGCTTTACAGTTCATACAAAAGAGATCTCTTGTGCTATCAGCTTCTTGGCACAGTTCAAACACGTGTTTGGGACTCAGACAAAGGAACTGAAAACTTGGTGGTGTGCTATCATCGCCACATAATAAAGGCTTTAGAGAGTCCCCAAAAAACAATGTGAAGAAGTGTATCTGAAGTGCCTGAAGCACACAAAGCTTGAGTGATTTGTTAAAACTACAGAGGAAGTCTGGGCAGGAGGGACATGTGTGTATTCCCGCTCTGTACCAACACCCAAAATCTCTTGACTGCAACAGCAATATTTCCAGAGTTCATATGTGTTATTCAAAATCAGTTAAAAATCACCATCTAGAAGCACAAATATAAGTCCCATACCCACCAGCAGCACCTTCATCCTGCTGAATAAACATAGACAAACCCTCAGGGGCTGCAAGTGACCAATTTAGCTCCACACAAAGATGAATGTCAGAAAAAGGCTCACACTTGTGAACTCTTGGCTTCTAGTTTTGGAATTAACTCCTCATGGCCAGGTCTAAAGAGCACTTCCGCATGACATCAAGTTCATTTTGCTGAATTACTTACTGGAAAACATCTTTACATATTCTCCTTCAAACATGTGACTTGTATAGTAAAACACGCAGAATTTTCAATTTTAAACCAATTGTATTCCAAAGTTTTTTTTTTCCTTTTAGTTATGCAAAGAAAATATTTTTAAAAGAACATACAAAGAACATATGAATTTTCGAAATGTATTACATGAGGATTCTCCAATCTTTGACTTCCTAACACTACCGAGAAACACCTGTTTCCAGAAGAAAAGAGTGAACAGCTCAGCCCAGGCTTTGTTGCTCCCTTGCTGTCACCTCCATCACTAGCACAGAGCTCAAACCACATAAAAACCATATTAGAAGTCAAAGAGAACAGCAAAAGAAAAAGCAGAGAGGGTAGAACAGAAGTCCAGTTTCCTACTACTTGTGTCCCTTTCCATACAGGTCTCTCGGCGGGGGGGAGGAACAATTATAACTGTATATTCCTTAATGTTCAGCGAACAAAAGACAATACAGGTTATGGCTTCAAAAACATGCATTTTGGGTGTTGACTGGCCAACTCTTTGCTGCAAACAGAATGGCAAAATTTCCAACAGCTATTTTTCCTTCATTAGCTTCCATTTCTCCTCAAACTTATTTTATGTGGGGAAAAACATTTGTGGCAGCTACCATTTTATTAAATCTAGTTGATAAAGGAGCACTGATTCAGAAGTCCCTGTGAAAACGTAAGAGCTGTTAGACAACACTCTCCCTTAAGTCAGATCTCCTATACCAACATATTTTCTTCAAAGCTTATGAAAGACCAATGAAATATGAGGTCGAAAGGAGCAAGAGGGAAAAGAGACAGGAAAAAAAGAAGGTCATAAGTGACACGGATTGAAGGCTCTGACTTCCCCCCATTCCCTGGTAGGAGAGTTCCTTCAGCAAATGTTTACCAGAGACATTATGATGTTCCACAGTACATTTCTTAGTAATGAACAGGTACATTAACAAAGGGCATTTGGCCTTGGCCAGATCATGTCTAAGCACTATTTTTACCTTTATATCTACATTGATTTTGGGGGAGGGAAGTGGAGAGGGGCACAGTCATGGAGAAAAGCTTGGGAAGAGCTCTAGATACAGAGCCCCCACATACCACGTTTCAGCGGTGCCACAGCCCCTACGTGGCTCCTGATGCCTGTCCCCATTAGGACCAGCTCTTGCTCAAGTCACAGGCTGTCATTTCACAAAATCTCTGCTTTGGTTACCAAGGTATTTTTGCCTTTGCTAGGTCAAAGGCACCTTGGAGGTTAGGCTCCCTGACTGTGCACCAGACACCAAGCCCCCAGGTAGGACATACAGTGCCAGCAGTTTTGGGAACAGGATAACTTACCAGGGACGGAAGTTTGTGCCAGACCTGTACCAGACCAGGCACAAACCACTTCCAGCATTCCCTGCTCCATTACACAACTTGGGAAAAGGTCCGTAGAGGGTCACCTTCATATGTGGTGCAGCAACAGGAAACTGAAACTGAGCTTTCCTCTTTTTTGTTCCAAGTGGTGAATGCCTTGGGCATTTTGGCATCATGACTTTTTGCAAGCAGCCATTTGAATTACTTGGTTAGGCAATGTGTTACTCCAGCCATGTACTTCTCAAGGAGAAAATTGTAATTAAGCCAAAAGAAATAAATTTTGCAGGAGTTTTATTGCTCTGTGAACCTGTCTTATTCAGGGTAGAGGCTATTTAGGAAATACTTGTCTTTAAATGGAGAAATAAATAAATTTAAGCATGTCTCTTCAGTGCAAATATTGTTTCTATAGAAGATGGGAACCACCATCCCCAAGTACTAGCCTTCATTTCCCGAAGACAGTGCAACTTTAGCATAATAATGGCTACACATATAGGCAGGAAATGTTTCTTCTCTGATTTGGAGTTAATTGTGTGCTTACTCCCATTCCTCAGCTGCATAACCTGCATGTGAACACAAAAGGATTAACCTGTCAACCCACACCCATGGATATGCTGTGGGAGAAGAGCTGTATTCACACTGAAATCTGTTTTGCAGTGAGGTCATGGTTTTGTAGGAAAGGCAAAACATGCCACACGTTGACAGAGCTCTGCCTGTCATCCCTCCTGGTTCACCTAGTTTGTTGAGCTCAGCTCCAGCCAAAAACCATAAATGAGTAAGTTAATGCAGCAGAGACCAGGAAGGATGCATCACCCATCCATTCAGCCATGCATCATTCACACATTTCTAAAGGTGAGTGAATGGAACAAACCTATGTCCTCCTTCTGTCACTTGATTAAGCAGAATAAATACAGTGGATTGCCATAATGGAAAAAAATAGCACCTACTTTTGAAATCAACCCCATGAGATGTAAACAACTGTTGAGCTAAACACACCGATCACATCGCACTCATCTGAATAAAAGCTTGACTAATTTTTCCCCCTGCTTATGCAGCTGCCACCCCTTTCTCAAGCTCTTCCATCCTGCTGGCAGGATGCAGGTGTCAGGAAGCCTACCAGGAGGATGCTTTTGACACCTCTCCAGCTGTAGAATGGGACCTGTTTAAAGTTCTCTGGCCTTGCATCTAAATAGTGTGTATGGCAGTGGTGGGGAAGCAGCACCTCAATACTCAAGAGCAGATCAGAATTTACTGCATGTGTGCCTTGCAAGCTGTCTCCTGGAGTACTGGCATAAATCAAGAGCAATAGAATCCCAGACTGGTTTGGGTTGGAAGGGACCTTAAAGCTCATTCAGTACCAATGCCCTGCCAGAGGCAGGGACACCTTCCACTAGAGCAGATTGCTCCAAGCCCCATACAACCCGGCCTTGAACACTGCCAGGGATGGGGCAGCCACAGCTTCTCTGGACAACCTGTTATTCTCATAGCAACCTGTTAATTCAAGGCTCTTGCTGTACATCCCGGAGCAGTCTGCACAGGCAGAGAGCACAAGAAGGTGGAATAATGACTAATACTTTTCACAGATATAGCAAGGTGATTCTTGCACCTTCCCCTCAACCATCCTTTCACTCACCCAGGAAGGCTGAGCTACAACCTGCCCCTACAGTTTGCTTCATGCATTCAGCCCTACTGAAGTTTAGGACTAGCGACTTCATTCTCACTTTCCCCTCACTGGATTGTTGTGAAGGAGTTAAAAGAAAGCAAATTAAAACAACCCCCAAGATCTAATTATGTGTACGGTGCATAGGGCCCAGGCAAAGATTCAAGAGGAATTTTTCTCAGAAACTGGGTTATTCATCTAGTTACAACCAGATTATTTTCAAAATAAGGCTGTGTGAAGGCAAGTTTAGACGCTAGCAGAGAGAGCACAGTTGTGCAGAAACCTCCAGTGCGACTTGGCACCTACAATAGGAGGTGAATAAGACTTCAGTACCTACAGGCTTTGCTGACCTCTCTGGACTGCAAGTTCCCTCATAAAATAGAAATGTCAGAACTTATTTATATTTACTAAAGGCTGCAGGAGAAATGCCCTTGCTTGGTCTCATGTTTTATTTAATTCAAAATGCCCTTTTCAACAGCAAAATGATAATCTTTCACAGCCAGAGCTGTGAGACCTAATTAATAGCCTGGCTTTCAAATGTGTGAATAACTATGTACATGTCAGGTATAAGATGAGGCATGATCATTTTAATACATTGCTAAAAGCATTTGGTGCTTACACCTGAAATGACCAGTTCCTTATTGAACAGCCCAAAGAAGCAGGGCAGGTAGTCAAAAGCCTTCACCACTCTCTGGCTCGGCTTTTGTATTCCCCTATGTGCCACCGCATGCACAACAAAAGCCCTGCCAGTGCTGCCCTAATGCTGCCGTGGGAAATAGCAAGGATGGTGACAGCAGGAGAGAAGACAGAGCAGTGGTGGCTCCTGCAGAACTGACCCTGCAGGTGGGTGAGGGCAGGCACATGTGGATGCTGAGCAGCCAGGACCTGAAAGTGCTCCCACCACAGCCCCCAGTGAGTGCAGGGGCAGTGCTGAAGGTAACATGTTTATATTTGAAAAGCAATACCACTTTAAAGCTCCTTCACTAGAATGTCAAATTAAATCATAGCTCTGGGGAAATCCCTGCTTTATAATTTACCAGGATGCCTAAAGGGACAAAGACAGATAAACAATAAAGCACTTATACCCAATAATATTCTACACAATATTCTAACATTTCTCTTTTTCCCTTCCTTTTGTTGTTTTAAGGGCATAGCTGTAAGATCTGTGGCTCTGAACATCCCTTTCTCTTCTTTACTCCGAGCAGAAAGACTGAAGTCAGTCTACTACAGCCTAGTCAGTTTCCCTAGGATGTATCCAGAGCTTCCCAGGTCAAGGCTGCTATTTATTCTTTCCCCACTCAAAAAATCTTGCAACTTCTGCAATATGCTCCAGTAAAAGGTGAAAACACTCTGCACACAAACCATCTCTTTTAATTCCATATATATTAACATTGGCTTAGCTGGGGAAAGCAATAAAACCCCTACCCTAGGCCCCACCAGAAATGAAAGGAGACAGGATGTAAGCCATATGAAAGGAAAGAATCACTGCAAAAAAGCAGAGGAAAGCCATTTCCCTTATGCCAGTCAGGCCAAAAAGCGATGGCATAAAACTGCAGGAAGAAAGAAAAAAGCCAACTCCAAAGCTAAAGCCAATGCAGCATTGCAAGGATAGCAGCAGGAGCTGTATCAGAACTCAAGTCAGGTAAAACAATTGTTTTTCAAGGATGGCTCTAAAACACTAATCCCAGGCATAAGACAGGCAGAACATGACATTTCAGAGTCCCTTCCACCTCCTTTCTTCTGATTTCTGTAACAGCTACACTGAAATCAGTCACACTGGCAAAGGATCAGGCTTAGAAAGCTAAAACAACATTCCCCTAACTTCTCTGCTATGTAAAACCTCAGCCTGAAGTAGAGCTTTGTTGTTCCTGTTACATGTTCTCCACCTTGTACCAAACCAAATTCCCACTCCAGCCCGAGGGCAGGTCCCACTTCTCTTTTATAGAAGTGAGAGAACAAGTCAGTTGCACCAGCGAGCGAGCAAAACCCACTTAACACTTCCCATCATGATACCCACCTGCTAGCGGTTTATGCCAGAACTGATAGCCTGCTATGACATTTTCCTAAACTAGAGTTTTCCTGCAGTAAAAATACCCCAGTGATGGCTCAGCATCACTTCCCCAAAGATTAAAGTATCAGCTTCAACACTACTGCATCACCTGATATTTCAAAACCGTTTAAAACAGACTCTTGAGAACTGAGTTCTATAGGAATGTACTAGGCTGTGCTCCTTCAGACTACAAAACTCTGCAGCAGAGATGCTCCCAGCTGTGTGTGCAGCTCTCCAACACCAATCACGGACCTACAGAGCTGAGGCAAGAGCAGTTTCTGAAAAGGAAATGCAAATGTTGCAGCTCTCAAAGAGCCTGAAAGAGAATTCTTCATCTCAACTTCCTCTCCCAGCCCTTCCTCCTCTTCCCCTTGCTTTAAAATAAACAAACAGAAAAGCCTGAAACAGTGACTCAGCGCCAAACTGTGCAGTTTGTTTGCTATTCCCTCTCCTTTCTAAGAGATGAGTGCTCAGTGATGGTGAGCCTCAGAAAGACTCAGCTGTGCTTACTTACTGATGAAGAAATCTGGCATCTCCACCACACTCCTGCATGAAGAGATCTTCACCTTATGTTACATCTGAACTCTGGAGAAAGGAAAGTTTCACCATAGCTCTGTGCTCACACAGAAGTGGCTATGTAGCCCAATGTTTCAACAGCTCCCGAACAGGTAACAGTGGTCCAGGATTTGGCCACCGCTGTTCAACCTATGGGGCATTCCAGCCCACATGGTCCTACTCTTCTTCCATCATTTCTCAGGCTGGCAATAGAAAAGTCATATAACTTGTATTACTTCCTATTTTGCCAGCTAAACACACAATTGGGGAAGCTCAACAGAACACAGATTCTTTAGTTTAAGTCTTTGAAAAATCACAACCGTTTATTTGGCGCCTGAGACAGAATTCAGGTGCCAGACTTTCATACTTCTCCGAAAATTCCAGTTTATTTCATGCTGATAGAGAGCGCCAGTCACTTCCTAAATAGCAGCATTTATGAGATGGGTTTAAAGACCCATCTAGGGAAATTTTGGTCATGCTGTATATGAAAACCAGCATTCTCCACAGCTGAATCACTAAACAACGCTTCTTCATTTTTTAAAGAGTGACTATAGTAGCAGTTACAGTGACCATGAATGCAGTTGGTGTCTCACAACTGCAAGCAGAAAAAACCCTCCACTGGCAGGATCTTCCCCAACACCATCACTCTCTGCAGGCTGGTGAAAAATGTCACCCCATTTCCTCCTCAGTTCAGCAGTTACTTACACTTCTTGTATTCTTTTTCCCCAGTAACCCCAATAGCGCATTGCTGCAAAGGGTGTTGTAGAGAACACAACTTGCCTTATGGCAGCTTCACTGCTCCATGGAGAAATATCAGCTGTCCAGGTGGCTCAGTAGTAATATCAGCGGCAACAGCTCAGGCAGTCATTTGTCCATTCTGGCAGTCTGAAATAAAACTAGATGTGACTTGGGATGTGCACAGAAATGGCGAGTTTCTGCTAATGGAAGAATAATGCCTGATTGCTTGCTTCTGTTACTCATGAGTGACTACTCACACAACAATGAGGATGGCACTCTTGGAAAAACTGCTTCAAGAGCCATGGAACCATGTAGTATGAGCAGGAGTCTGCCTTTGATAGATCACCCAGGAGGAAAACAGATTAGGTACACTTTAAAAGGACATTGCTATGGAGCTGAGCATAGATCTGTTCATAATATATTTGCCTGGGATACAATGAAAACTAAATACATCTTACATAGATAATATATGCAGATAGACAGAGGTTTACATATACTCACACATATATATCAACAAAACTGTATTCTATCATATACAGAAAGAATTTCAGAACCAGGCAGAATTAATGATGAGAAGAATAAAAACTTCCAAGTTAATCATTTTTATATGTACAAGCACAGTGGCCGCAGACTCGTTGGGCATAGAGGGATCCAGATATTCTTCCTTGACAGAGTGAGATGTGGGGGGACTGGAAGCAAACATCTGTCAGGCTATGATCACCAGCCAGCGCATGATCACCACGTGTCAGCCCAGAAATCCTTTGCTACACTGCAATCCTTTGAGAAAATGCATGGCAGAAAGGCAGTGGAAGAGTTAATCTAAGGGCTGCTGTGCCCTAAAAAATGCAACCCACTGTCTATTCTTACTCAGCCCTCAGTAACTGTAGTGCTGTTGATCACACTGCGTTTTAAGACTTGTGATTACACATAAAAAACAACCCTATCTGTCTACTTGTCAAGTAACTCTATTTGATCTAGAAATCCCTAGGAGACCATAAAAGAAACCTCCATTCATGTTTTCTTTCTATATCACACTGACTTCACAAGAACGGTACACTTCCAGGTCCAAAAAGGCAGCTCCTATTTTCTGCAACTTTTGTAATTCTAAGTAATGCAGGATTTCCTATTTTGGTAAATACTTTAACCCCTTCTTCTTGCTGAAAGAAATTCTGCAACTCTTGCTCTATGAAATGACCAATATGAGCAGGACTAGTTAGAATTTCTCACTGACTGAAGGCCTCACTGGACATACGAGAGGGAATGGAAGAACCCCTACACTACCTACAGAGAAAGTCTCAATACAGGTGCAAGGTAAAATGGGAAATGAAAAATGGGAAGGCGAGGGAGGAATCAAATTTCTTATGCTTAAAATAATGGGAGACAGCAAAATAATTACCCAGTGGAACATGATCACCCATTCCAGTGGTAGATCCATGTGTTATGTATCCGTTCAGTAAGTGCCACAGAAAAGTGCAAGGCACAGAAGATGGCCAAGGATACTTTTCAAGTATTCAGTAGGTACAGATCATTAGGGAGCACAGAGGAGTCACTAGAGAACATTTTGAAGGGTAAACTCATACCTGTCACATCTTTTACTGTCAGGTAAAACTACGTATGAAATACTGACAGCTTCTGTTCATTTCTTAGCCTGCTTCAGTTTTTATTTCACTATATGCTGCCTTTAACTGAGAGGTTTGGTTTAACCAAGGCCAGACCCCTCAAGCTTTCAGGTGATGTAAGGCACACTCATGCTATCTTTCTGTGTGTGCCTGCTGTATCAGGACCTCTGGCTGCCACTTCTGCAATGAGGGCAGACCCCCGTGCTGGCACAGAGTACTCATTGACAGCTGGGTCTCATCACATTTGCTCAGCCTGATTAGTACCTTACTCTGCAGGTACTCTCACCAAACCCAAGAGGATTAGGGAAGAACTAGTAATAGAAGGCAGCAGAATTTGGCTCTAAAGAGGAGGCATACTTTTGAATCAAATGGTTTGTCATATCTTCCATCAGACTAATCACTATGCAAACACATGTACAGCATTACTCAAAGAAGGAACAGACCAGCAGCAAATGAGGAACTATCTCAAAACAGAAGATATTAGAAAATAAATCATGAAGTCTTGGGAAAAACTCTGCCTCCTTTATAGAGAATAAAAGGGGGAAAATGTCAGTGCCTCATTTTCATTGAACAGATATCCCGTGTGCATTTCAGATGTAATCCTAGCTTGACTTTCCATCTCACATCATGCCCTTGCAAAAAAGATCTACCACATACAGACGCCACCTCACTCCCAGCTGAATCTGAGTGTACAGGTGCCCTGAAACATTGGACTTCCACAGTCAGCACTGCTGATGTTGCTATTTTACTCTTCTGGTCATCTATGACCTACTTATAAGCCTCCCTGATAGCCAGCACTTCCAGCACCTTCTACATGTACACTATTTTTGGAAAGCACACTTTATACTTACACTTACATCTGTCATCAGGAGATCTATGGCCAACATCTTATTTATGCTACTGTACTTCGACACATTGTCAGGCCTGCATTTCAGCTGAAGTTTGATGCTAATGCTGAAGGTCATCTCTTTGGTAGCATTTGGACAGACGGGCTCTGAACACCAAACCCACCCAGCTTCAAATGCACTGTCCAGGGAAGGAGTCGCTGCTATATTGCCACCTTCCCAGCACCAAAAGGACAGGTAAAGGAATAGACCAAAATCTCTCTTATTAAACAGTGAAATGTGGTGAGAAGGGCTGGAGCATGCTTTGGAAGAACTAGAACTGACCTTGGATAGCCTTTGAACGGTTAGTGAGGACTGACCGGTCAGAAAGCTGTCTTTCTAATTAAAAGCATGTTTTAAAAATCCCAGAGCAAAAAATAAAACAAGCCTAAGGAAAGGCTACACAAAATACATCAGTTTTAAGTAGAACATTTTCCTTTCAACAGAAAGTGCAGTCCTTCCCAGAAGTCTCACAAGCGGCGGAGGGGGACACTCATCACAGCTGAGTGAGGCACAGATTTGACTTTAAGTAAGACTGGTGCTACGCAGCCATCCATTGTTACTTGTGTAACTCAGAGAGGATCTGTGCCCCTCCTTTTGCGTTTTGCGTTGAGATTGATGCATAAGGCTAGGTACAAACCAGAAGGTTGTACAGAAAACTGAAAGGGGTCTTTCATTTGCTTCATCCCTGTGAGCAAAGCTGAGTGCTGCTTTGAGACAAAGAGGTGCCTCCAGGAATGAGTCGTGCCCTTGCTAGGAAAAATATGGTCTGCTGAGAGCAGACCCAGCTCCTGGCACGTCTGTCACAGCCATCACCTCCTTAGCCAAGAAAACCCCAAAGTCCTCCCACTGTGTGACACATCCCTCATCCTATGGCCACCACAGTGACAGCACTGCCTTACCCCCTTCTGAGGCCAGTAAGTAGAGGACAATGCAATATGTGACTGCTACCCTATAAAGCATACACACAAACCAGAGATACATGAGCTCTGATGGAAGGACTTTTATGCCCTTCGGGGTGAAGAGGAGCTCTTCTGACTCCTGGTTTGAGCATAATAGGTTGTGCCAGGCTGTGCAGGCTGACTTCAACCGAAGGGCTGGTTATCAGGAAGCCTCTTCCCCCCACTTGTTAAGGACGTATGTTCTTACTTATAGCTTTGAATGCTTTAATTTCTCTCCCCAGTGAGTATGAGATCAGCAAAGCATTTGCTGAGCTGTGTAACAGGATTGATGCAATCAGATCTCTCTGGGATAAAAAGAGGAAACAGAAGCTGCCTGAGCAGTGGACATACATGGGGACTGTAAACCCTGATGAAAACAGGCAAGTCAGCTTACTTTGAGTATTAACTAGAATAGTGAAGAGACAAAATTCATACCGAGTCCATGGCCTGGTTGCATTTTAAATGAAACTGTATGTCTTCCACTGAACTGAACCCCCAGAAAGCAAAACGTTTTCAACGTGGATAATCTGTGTGCCCTGGATGTGTCTTCTGTCCATGACTCCTACTGTGGTATGGCCACTGAGGAGGGGGAGGATTGCAGAAAATACCACAGAGTACATTATCTGTGTTGCTGCTTTTGGAGGAGGGAAAAGGCTAGTCTTTCACAGCTCCTTGTAGGTGTCACAGCGCCTTGTTTCAGGATCATCTGTCTGCTAGAGAGAGCTGGAAACCCAGATCTCATGTTTTCATGAAGAGCTAAAGCATCTCCCAGAGGAAATGCAACTGCCTGCATCTTACAGATGGGCAGATGAGCCCAGGAGCTGCTCCGAGAGCAGGAGAGCTGTCATGCTGCATTACAGACTAGGCAAGAGCACCAGTGGGACCTGACTGAGGGTGAGCCTGATATTTCCAGGGGCAGGAAGGGACTCCAGGTGTGCCCAAGCCATTAGAGTCTTTCTTAGGGCCTTTTTTGGTGAGGCCCAATGCATTTCCTGATAGAACTCTGACCTGCTCTACACCAAAGGGCAAGTCAAGCAGGTCCTGGGACAAGCCTGGGCCCGAAACAAGGAATGCAAGCACAGGTTACGCAGTCCCAGGAGCCTCCTGCAACACATGGGGTGGCCAGTCACATACTTGGCTGCAAAGCAGTCATAGCATTAGCCCCATTCCCAGGGGAGGAAAAAGAGGCAGAAAATGATGTTAAGAGCAGCCACCCTAGATCAGACCAAGCACCCATCTAATTTTGTTTGGTATCCCCTACATTTTTGTGTTTGGGAATTACAGGGCAGCAATAAATCTGCCCACAGGATTCTAAACCATACTGATAATTCCAATTAGAATTAGCAGGCTTAGAAATCAGCGCAGAAAGGACACCAAGAACTGCCTATACAAGACTAGGTCTGTTGCATTGCCCAGGACCTCATAATAAGTTCTGTGAAAACACATAGAATTAATGCCTGTTCATTTCTATGCTTTCTTTTTAAATTACTCTGTCCTGAGTGTAGAAACAGCTAGACAGTGTAAGTCTAACTGACAGCATAAATCACAGTGTTGCTGCTGTCCGGCCATCAGTGGATCCAGCTGAAGGGAAGTGGCAAGATTTGCCTCTAAACAATTGGCCCTTTTTCTGGTTGTTGCTGCTGACCCCTCAGCTCCCCCTCAGATGACAGGCTTTGGACGCTATCACACCCAGGACCTTGCAGCCTGGGAGCTAATGTGCATGGCTGCTCTCCCGGTAGGGAATTTGACAGCTGCGGGATTACACCATGATCTTCGTGTAAATCACCCCATGTAAAAATAAGGGTGTTTCATCCAGTTTTTGGAAACAATGCAGTCCGTTTTAGCCATGACGACTGTTTGGATGGCTGAGAAGGTTTCTTGTGTCAGGCCTGTGGGTGGAAGTGTGGGCAGAGGTGGGATTACAGGGTATTGTTTCCACTGTTCCTGCCTGCAGCATAACCTCATCGTGGACATCCCCTCGTGCCTGGACGCTTGGCAGAGCAACATCCCATATGGATCTCAGTTCAACCTCTCTGTAATGCTGATTAAATACAGCAAGCATGTGTGCTGGATCAAACCACCTCTCCTTTGCTCCAGGTGGCCAGTCTTCATCAAAATCCATTCCCACCCCAAATTCAGAGTCAGCATCTGCACACAGCAAATCATGTCCCTCCTCCACAAACACACCTCAAGCATTCAGCCCTGGGGACAGCTTTTCCCCATTTTCTAAAGGACAAAACGTTCAGGTGCCAGCAGACCAGGGAAAAAAAATAAAATAAAAAATATCTGTGTTAAATATCACCCAAACTGTTGCCCCTGCCCTTTCCACAGCATCCAGCACTGCAACGGCTGCATCATCCCTCAAAGCGTTTCGCAGGCAGGAGAAATCCATGTTATCGTGGCATCAGGCAGGTTCCCGTGAATTGTTGCCCTTTTATGACATTTTATGACACAATGCGAATGACATTGTTACATTTTTCACAGATCCCTTTGTCTGTTTTGAAAGGCCAAACCATAAAAATACTCACTTGGAAGAGATGCCATGGGAGAGAGGGGCAAAATCTGCCTGCCTGGTTTAAAGCCTGGGTTTCCCTGGAGCTGGAAACTCTTTTTGAAGTGGAATTACATCATGCTAGAGAACAAACACCAGGGGATTCAAAAGCCAAGACAAAGGATTGCCAAATGGAGGCCTTTTTGTGAATCCCATAAACATCAAAGCGGGCAAAAGTTGTTGTCCTCTCCCGCTGTATGGCATTTCACAGCTTCATTGTATCCCCAAATATCTACCAAAAGGCACTGAGACTAAAAAGTAAAAAACTCAAAGTTCTTTGGAGGGAGAGATTAATCTTGTCTACTATAACAGAGTCCTTAATTATATGATGTTATGCTATTTTTTCCTAGCCTCTGTTGCATTCGGTAAGGAGCTATTGAGGCAAACCTTCCTCTCCTCCCCACGCCATGTCCCATATCTCAGCTACCACATGCTGTGACGGTTTGCCTGTACCAGGTCTCTCCACTGAGATTCAGGAGGATGCAGATACCCAAGGAGATCTCTGCCCTTCAGTTACAGAGGGTCAACCCGTGACACTCACCTAGCAAGGTCTTCACAGCAGGCTCTGCAGATGCTTTCTGACATCAGCTCCAAGTCTTAGCTCCATTTCAGATCCGTGCTCCAGTGCTCAGGTCCTTCCTTCCTGCTCTTTCCTAGCCTCTTTCTAGAGCAGGTTTATTTACCCTCAGCCTCTCACTTGCTGACTCCTTGCTT
Organism: Myiopsitta monachus; assembly: GCA_017639245.1. Lineage (NCBI taxonomy): Eukaryota > Metazoa > Chordata > Aves > Psittaciformes > Psittacidae > Myiopsitta > Myiopsitta monachus. Next base: position 56,459,910 of record CM029925.1, read on the forward strand.
ATCTTGGCTTCTTTTCCAGTCACAGTTTTGTCCCAACATGCCTGGCTCCCTCCATTTCCTCCAAGTTCACCATTCCTGTGCCACTGTCCTTCCCCCACTGCATACCAGTCTCAATGCCTTCCCTGCCAGGTACTTGTCCCACACTACCTCCACCAGCCTTCCTAGAGGAATTCTTTGCCTGCCCCACTTAGCCTGTAGCTTCGGCTTATAAGAGAAATAAAAAAGTGTTATTTTGGGGTGGGTTTGAGAACCTTTTCTTGGTTAATATGGCAGGCACATCTCAAAATAGCCTTCCCTTTATCCTCAAAGGTTCACATGGGGGATTATCCTGTAAGCTGGCATCCCTTCAAGTTACTACCAATAAGAGGTGCAATGTATTCCCCTTCCTGTGGTGCTGCACATGGCCAGGCGTGCTGGGTCTACCTTCAACACAAGACGTTGATCCAAGTCCAGCCCTTCCCAGACCAGGGGGGTTCTTGTTTTAGCATCACTAGCCAATGCTTCCACTGACTGCAAGAGCTGAAGAATGAGCCCGCAGGAGCTGCACAGGGCTCTGACAGGCATAAACAGCATCCCTCAGAGCACAGTGCTCTGGACTGCATATCCCAACCAATGCAAGGTACATGCTAGGTGAATGCTTAGCATTTGGGGAATCTCTCCCCACATAAACTTGAGCATTTTCTAATCTGATTATATGGTATATTTCATCCCAGAAACCTATGAAATATTGGCTTTCCAATTAATCACTTTTAACCATCTCTGTTGCTGTGAAGCAGATGTGAAGGCATCTGGTCGACTATGAAAGCCCTCTCACCAGCTCCGAATTTACAGACACAATATAAAAGCAGCAACGGAGGATTAAAAGGAGCATATCACCAAAGACAACTGAATTTTCTTTAACTGACCAGATCACATCCTTTCCTTTCTCCTTCCACTCAGTTTCCTCATGCAGACAGAGCAAAATAAACCCCTCATTTCTTGAAGCACCAGTCTCAGTTGCTTCTGGATTTGCAGAACATTTAAGTCGGTAAGCAAACCGTCCACAGTATTTGGCTGTTTGACTTCCAAAGCCCCATGTGTCCTCCCTGTAGTCTAGATTGTCTTGGGAAACATACACTATTTTCTTTTTGAGAAACTCATATAAGCATCTACAAAGCATCTCTGTTGCAGTGCTCTCTTGCCACAGAGAACCTGACAGCTCGTAGGTTGCAAATTGCCCTAGATCCTCTGTTCATGATGCACACTAGCATCATTTTGTTATTTCCTTGTCGTCTACTGCATGTCTTGGAGTATTTCTTCTCAGACTGTGGGGTTTCTTGTGGGGGGGAAGGGGTTTCATTTGCACAGCACCCAGCACTGCTACAGTATCAGAAGTAAGCAGGCACCGACATTAGATCTCCCTAGGTTTTGCATGGAAAACACTATAAGGGAATATTGCAACTGTTCTTTACTGGAAAGTGACACTTCTCCATAAATATATTCCATATTTTATATTCAATTCCATCTGAGAGCTCACTGACACAGAGGAGCAGGTAACGAACCGCTCTCTTCTTCATTTCTAATAGTGCAGTGGAGCCAGCTGGCTCCCAGGAGGGAGCAGTACGTGAAGCAGCTCCCACCTTACCTGAGCTTTGTTATCAGAGCTGTGTGCTGACACTGCACCTGCTGCTTCTCAAAAGTGGTAGAGGAAATCTTATAACATACCCAGCTATTACATTACAACCCATGCGGCATGTAGCAAAGAATTGCACAAAGCCCCCAGCGACAGATTGCTAAGTTATAAATAGGTGCAGGACCTACATAACTGGAGTGACTCGTAGCTGCAGAGCAGGCCTCCAAATTAATGACATTTACGAAGTTTCTTGTTACAGCTGGCTTGCTGGCTGCTGAATAACTGGTTCTGCTTCCCTCCAGCAGAGAAAGCGAGCTGGTAACAGGCACATCGAGTCAAGGCAACTTGGTGGAACATGTGCAAAGAGAACTGAAGGCATACAGGTGGGGGAAATTATTTTATGCCAAACTCTCCACTTCCACGGGGTGTTACATTCACACACAGCCTGTATGCAATGCCAAAGCTTGTATTATTTATCCACAGAAAGCCATGCAAATGAGATAGTCCCAAGAACAACACAAACAGAGGAGGAGTTTGATCTATTTACTCTCTTCTAATTCTCATCTCATCTGCCTGCTCAAATGGTTCTGACTCCTCCTCATAAGTGATTTAATTAGAAAAAAGTGATTTCTCCATGGCTTCTTAACCGTGTTTACATCAGAAATGCCCACGACCCACGTTCAGGGCATGCATTCCCTAAATCACTGCATTGAGCCTCAGTTTGGTGCTCCAAACTCTCATGTACATTTGTCACCCCCTGCATAATGGCTGGGTTGGGAGAACAGACCCATCCTGTGTCTGATGTGGCACGTTGGCCAGGAAGCCACCTACACTAATCCACTGGTTTGTTTTCACATGAAGATATGTTATAGACTGGGCAACAATAAAAGAGATTCATAGAATGGTTTGTATTGGAAAGGACCTAAAGATCATCCAGTTCCAGCCCCCTGCCATGGGCAGGCACAACTCACACCAGACCATGTCACACAAGGCTCTCCAGCCTGTTTTTTTCCTTTTTGCCAGAATAACAAACCCAGAACATTTTTTTAAGTATCCGTATTGTCACATTTCAGAGTTCACAATCCACTAAAATAAGGATTATTTTATGAGCTGCTCCCAGTAGCCTGCAGGCTCCAACACAGTGCAGTACGGCACGCGAACTGGACTTTCCTTGAGCGTACTCTCTCCTCAAACAGCACACAGTGACTAACCTAGATTAACCCACCATTGAAAACAAACAAAACCCAAAACACAACTAAAAAGCCTCACTGAACGAACTTAAACCAGCTTGCATTTGCTGTGACACAACAGTAAGCCAGCAGATGGCTATGACAGATTAGACAAGGAGAGGCAATCTGCACTTCTGCAAAGCTAATGTAATACAGCTTCATATTTTGGCTGAGGTTTTAACACCTTCCTAACTCCAAGAGTTTGCAAGAGCATTTTCCCTCCATGGGATACATCCCTCGAAGCCAGCTCTCTGCCTGAGGGAAATAGACATTTATTCTGACATAGTACTGGAAAGTCTTGGATAGGATTCAGTCACATAATGCTGTGTCTATACATCTTCATCTTTCTGGCTGTGGTCCATACCTGTATGTTCTTACCCTGAAATACCGATTGTCAAAATAGTATGCCAAATATACTCCAGTTTCTAAGAGAGTCTTTCTTAGGTATTTAATTTCTCACATGTTACATAGGACTATAAATGGCTGAATGGCAGAGATTTCCCATATGCCATAGATATGAGCACTAGAAAAGGCCAGGACATTTTTATGGAGTATTTTGAGTTGCCTACCAATTTTGGCTGTGTCCAGCAGGCTGTGTTAGAGGAGACAGTGCAGAACTTGGCATTGTACTCAGTGAGAGTGCAAGGAAGAGCCATGCTGTGGGTATGCTTAACCACATCAGCCCAGGAGCTGGGCATCCCAAGTACATCAGGACACCACACTACAGGTTTTCAGAAAAACTTAAATGCCCACTGGAGAGCTGACAGGCTAGAGCTTGCAGGGTTAATAGCATGACTAAAAATACAGTCGTTCATCCCCCCCCCCTGGAATTCAGAAAGCATGGCATAAACTTAAGACTTTTGATTTCTAATAAAGTCGGAAGGTGTTTTATCTATAAAACCACCTGGTCTCATGAAAGTTTTCAAAGAAGTCTTCTGGCAGTTCCAAACTGGTACTGAGGTACTTTAGATTAGGTTTCATACAGAATGTAAGAATAGAAATACACACACAAGCCTCAAGCCTTTCCACAGAAATAGCACCCGCAGTGTCCCGTGATACATACCATCCTTCAGCAGCCTCAGCTCATTCAATTCCTGCAACATACAACCCAATTGCTGGTGATCTGGGAGTGGGAATTGGGAAAATATCACACAGAGCAATTACTGGGAAGGTTAGGATGGGGCAGGTAGAGTTTTGCATCCCAACTTTCCCCACAGCATTGCCTCGTGGCAACCAACCACATCCTGCAGTGGCTGGTCTTTTCACTTCCCATAGACTACTGGAGAGCAGCTCTGGGTATACAACTGTTGGGCATACATTAGATTGGCAAAATACTTTTTAGCCTGCTCAATGTAAGGCATAAAGCAACATTTTAAACATTGGGATTAGAAAACATGACCCTATTTTCCATTCTGCCACTCATCCGCTGTTTAAAGTTGGTGATTTGGCTTCCATGCTGGTGACATTTCTCTTTTAAAAGCCCTGAACTGCTGAGAAAAGTATGCAATGAGAGCAAGTGAGCTGCTAACTGGAACTTATGCTAGAAAGAAAGAAAGAAGTAAATATTTCTTTCATTACTATCTGCCCTGTTGCTTTTAAGTCAACATCATCTCACTCATATTAAGATACAAAAAGGCTGAAGTGAAATTGTTATTTAATCTGCAGCCAATATATTTAGTGAGAAAAACCCAACTCTTTTGGGAGTCATTGCTGCTAATATCTCATTGCAATCTTAAGCAGATAGGCCCCGGTGAATAGTACACCCCAGAAGTACAAATCCGTAATCATTTTGGCCTCAGGCAATGCTGGCTAAGAAATTTGGTAGCAAGAGCTGACAGAAGATGTCATGCTGCTCTGTGTAGGGAGGACAACTAAAAATAAAGCAATATCAAAGCTGCAATGACTGCGTCATGCTCTTCGCACATTATTTTGATATTTCGGTGCACTGGAAGTGAGGCTTATACATTATAAATGTTATTGGGAGCAGCATGTAAATATCCCAAGACAGAAACAGGTTATTAGAGAGAAAGGAAGGAATAAAGAAGATGGGAAAATAAAATCTGTGACAGCCTGGGGAAAACAGCAAAATCTGTTCCTAGCTACAACTGTGTATACAGAGAGGTTTTAATTGGAAGAACTAGCTTTTTCTGTCAAATACGGTGCTACGTTGTCATTGACATCGCAGCAACAAACATGAGTCAATGCTCTGAAATAATACGGGACAGATTAATGAGTCATTATCTCCTACAGACCTCCACATCATGTGAGTGAACAAAGGCAATGAGCTCCTGAAGAATCCCTCTCTAATCCATGAGAAAGCTGTAGCATTACAACCAGGATTTCAGCACAAGGATCTTGTTTTGGAGGTGTCAAGCTAACAAAAACACACCCAATATTTCTGAAGTTATCAACAACAATTTCAACCATTTCCTGGCTCAAAAAGGCTGCATCTTGACTCGATCTGGCAGATAGCAAGGAAACACAAGACCTAAACAGAAACCAAGTGGGTATATTTTGGTACTTGCAAGTGCTTGGGCTATTCATTTTGAACATCACAACTGCACAGCCCAAACCACTGATCTAACTCCACTTCCTGCCATTTCACACAGCTGAAAATATTTGACAGTGAGATAGAAAAAAAAAAGACACATAAAAACATGAGTTATCATTAGTTAAGAGCATTTTACTAAATAACCTAGAAATGAAGATTCCACACTCCCCCCAAAAGCCTTTGGCTTAAAGAGAAGTGAGGTACACTTGAAACAGTATAAAAACTCCAAGCTGTAACACATAACCAAGTGAGGAAGCTGTTAAGTGGTAATACAGACCTAAACAGAAGATTATAGACAACTGAAAAATGAAACTGAATCTAGCACTAAATAAGGAGGATTGGGATTTTCTGAGGATGCTAAGAAGAGCAAACGACACAGAAACAGCGGAGTTATCAGTAGTACCGAAGAAAATACAGCAGTAGTCAATAGATATTTCTCTGCTACAGAAAAACACTGGCTTGTTTCATTTGGTGATGAAATAGCCTGTGTTATAAAATAACAGGAAAAGGTTTAATGAAAGCTCATGTGGATTTGGGTTTTAAAGAGAGCTGTCCCAGGGGTTGTTTAGATCACTGAAGCTGAATTTTCAAACCTCTAAGTGTTATGGAAGCTCCAGGAGAGTACAAGAATACGTATGTGGTACCAGAGCAGTCCAATTTTGGCTGAGACAAGAGGATGACTGGTGTGGGAGTTCATAACAAAGGTAATATAGTTTTTACCCTTTTGCAATAGCTTGCTTCTGGACCAGATAACACCACTACATATCCATATGGCACATGTCAAGCAGCTTTTAAACTAGACAGCACTTAGATCTTCAGCTGCAGTAGTAACTAAGAGATCATTTCCAAACACAGGTGGGGTTTTGTGGGTTTCTGTAGGAAGCAGTCCTCACCCAGTATTATTTACTATCTTCTGTCAGTGACCCCACAGCACAAGCAAAATCACTCTTGATCAAGGGTTACAAATGACAGAAAGGTCTAAAAAGAAGAGTAAGGAGGACGGGCACTGATGCTCGGTGACCTGAATTGCTGGTGAGCCAAGTCCAAGAAAACAGCTCCCACTCTGTAAGAACAGACCAAGCAGCTCAGTACGCCCAAGGAGGGAACCAAGGCCACACTCACCAAGGAACCAGCAACTGTTAAAAAAGGCTTATGTTTATGGCAATTGTCAATACACTGAGACCTACTGTGATCAGTACATTTAAAGCATGTAACTAGGGGAATATCAAGAAGCCAAACAACCTCCCATTTGGATCTGTTGCAACTACTGCTGTGCTCCATTATGGAATCCACATGCTTAGACAGCAGCTGAAAAACTGTGAAGGGATCAGTGAATAATGAAAACAGTTAATGGATGAGGGGTGTACACAGTTCAGCCTATTTAAGTTATGGAAGAGAACATTACAAATGTTTTCATCACAATTTAATCAACAACTTGCACAACTGCCATAACTAATGGCTCTTACATCCAGCAACCAAAATTACAGCCGGAAACAAGTGACAGAAGATGCAGCTAGGCAAATTCATCCTAGAAATAGAACACAAAGCAGAAGTGGAATAACTTATCACTTGGATTATGTATCCCATAGTTTGTGATGGATATTCCCTCATCATAGAATCATAGAATAGTTAGGGTTGGAAAGGACCTTAAGATCATCTAGTTCCAACCCCCCTGCCATGGCCAGGGACACCTCACACAAAACCATGCCACCCAAGGCTATGTCCAACCTGCCCTTGAACACTGCCAGTGATGGAGCATTCACAACTTCCCTGGGAAACCCATTCCAGTGCCTCACCACCCTCACAGGAAAGAATTTCTTTCTCATATCCAATCTAAACTTCCCCTGGTTAAGTTTGAACCCATTACCCCTTGTCCTGTCACTACAGTCCCTAATGAAGAGTCCCTCCCCAGCATCCCTATAGGCCCCCTTCAGGTACTCAAGGCTGCTCTGAGGTCTTCACGCAGCCTTCTCTTCTCCAGGCTCAACAGCCCCAACTTTCTCATCCTATCTTCACACGGGAGGTGCTCCAGTCCCCTGATCATCTTCGTGGCCCTCCTCTGGACTTGTTCCAACAGTTCCATGTCCTTTTTCTGTTGAGGACAGCAGAACTGCACACAATACTCCAAGTGAGGTCTCACAAGAGCAGAGTAGAGGGGCAGGATCACCTCCCTCGACCTGCTGGTCACGCTCCTTTTGATGTGGCCCAGGATACGGTTGGCTTTATGGGCTGCGAGCGCACACTGCAGCCAGCTCATGTTCATATGCTCATCGACCAACACCCCCAAGTCCTTCTCCGCAGGGCTGCTCTGAATCTCTTCTCTGCCCAACCTGGAGCTGTGCCTGGGATTGCTCTGGCCCAGGTGTAGGACCTTGCACTTGTCATGGTTAAACTTCATCAGGTTGGCATCAGCCCTCCTCACAAGCGTGTCAAGGTCCCTCTGGATGGCGTCCCTTCCCTCCAACGTATCAACTGAACCACACAGCTTGGTGTCATCGGCAAACTTGCTGAGGGTGCACGCAATCCCACTGTCCATGTCACCAACAAAGATGTTGAACAAGACCGGTCCCAACACCGATCCCTGAGGGACACCACTCGTTACTGGTCTCTAGCCGGACATTGAGCCATTGACCACAACTCTTTGCGTGTGGCCATCCAGCCAGTTCTTTATCCACCGAGTGGTCCACCTGTCAAATTGATGTCTCTCTAACTTAGAGACAAGGATGTCGTGTGAGATGGTGTCAAATGCTTTGCACAAGTCCAGGTAGACTGACATCAACTGCTCTACCCCTGTCCATCAGTTCCATAGCCCCATCATAGAAGGCCACCAGATTGGTCAGGCAGGATTTCCCCTTAGTGAAGCCACGCAGGCTGTCACCAGCCACCTTGTTGTTTTTCATGTGCCTCAGCATGACTTCCAGGAGACAAAAATCTTAAATTAAGAAGAAAAAAAAAAAAAAGCAACAAAAAAAGGTCATCCGAAAGCTATGCTCCAGATCAGCTCTACAGTGGACTTTGTGTTATAGTTACCTCTGGGGAGTTGTTCTGACCTTTGCAAGACAAGAGCTAATCACTTACATCCCCATACATTCTCCAAGCAATTCTGCTTGTAAGCTAAAATTTAAAAATGGAAATCAATATAATGCCCCAAAACATATCCTTTTAATCCATTTCTGGGGCTACTGTGCTACCCCATGGCCTCACAGTAGCTCCATATGGATATATATTTGTACATCTGCTATGCTAATTGCTGAAAGAGTAGTTTCTTGGAAGCAGCAGACATCAACATTACAATTCAGTACTTGGCTCAACTCCTTCTCAGCAACAATATCTGAAAAGGCCAGGGTAAAAAGAAAAAGGTGAACAGACACATACCATAAAATGCCCTTTCTGCCAGCCTCCAATATGTTTTGAGATCAAGTGGGGCAGGTTTCTGAAAGCACGATGGGCTGCTCCCTCTGAAGACAAGAGGCAGCTGTGTATCTAAGGGTCCTCATGAAACTTTAGCCCATGGCCAGCAGTTGTACTGGGCCATGATCAGTAGAGTTGATCCCAGCACCCTCTGAGCTGTCTTTTCCTGCTTCCTCATACCTCCATGCCCTGATGCTGGGTGCTTTTGGCAGCTTTCCTATCCATTTCCCCTGCTCTTACAGGTTTTAACTGCCAAAACAGCCACTGCCCACATCGCCACTGCTCCCCATAAGGGTATAATAGAGCATCTAAGCAGATAGACCAATTTTGAGCTGTAAAACCCTCCCATTTTGCTCTGGTCCTGATGGACAAAGCATAAAGGAAGAGACATTCCGCTTTGATTTTGGATTTTTCCAGGAAATGATTTTTAAGGACAAAAGGACTAGGGATCACAGGAACAGCAAGCTGTACACCTGAGAGCCAGGCTCTGTGTTAACCTGTTTGTTGTAGCCTGGCCACACTTAATCTGCTTAATCCAGCAGAAATGGTAACATCAGGGAAATAAAGGCAATAAAACTAACTTCTTTCTGCTCCTGAGGTAGGCTGTGGTTTGTGTTGAGACATCTCCTTTCCTCCAGAGGGAATTAGCATGCCAAAGCCCAAACTGGCTTTATTGTTCCAGTCTATCAAACTCAGGTCCTGCTCCCTCAAATCTCTAACATAGGATATCTTCTTTTCTTTGGTACACGAAAGAGAGCCCTAAAGCTCACCTGAGACATAAAACACACTCAGGGCATTTCTGAGAGTTAAAGGCAAGCCCAGAGTTGCTGGGATTGATTCTCTGCCTCCTCCTCAGCTCTGATGAGCCAAACACTTGGCTCTCCAGCCAGCTGAACTCATCCTACTGTACAATGCCCAGATCTTTCCCCAGGGTGAACAGCAGAGGAAGAACTGCTGCCTGCTGGTGGGAATTTGGGCTCCCTAAACTCAAGCTGGGATAAAGGAGCCGAGGGAAAACTCCAGGAGCCTCCTGCCAGCTGCATCACTCACTCACAGCATTTCCCCAAATATGCCATTAACACTTTGTCTCTCACTTTAGTCATCTCTGAAACACAAGTAGAAGGTACTGTGAGGCAAAATGAAAAGCATACATCAAAACGCCTAAGGTTCTCTGATGTACAAGTTAAGTAAGCACAATACACCCGCAGTTTGCCCCTGCCTACACAATGTTATGCCCAATTCAAGGACTCTCAGAGAGAAGTTACTGCAGGACTTTTTTACCACTGACTGCCTCAGTGACTGCAGTGTCAGTAAGCCAAAGTTAAGCATGAAATATTCAAGCAAATATCTTGGAGACAACAGCCTCTTTAAAACAGTCAACAGCAAAGCAGGTCATGATAAAGACCACAGGAAGATAAATCTTCATTAAAAGGGTTGTCCTATTTAAACACCAGACTAGCAAAAAATCGGAGATAAGTGGCCTGGCAGAGAGGTGGGAGGAAAGATTCATGCCATTTTCTGAAAGATAAGAACGAGATAAAGTAAAAAGCTCTAGGACTGCCCATAAGACTACAGCCTGACTTCTGAAGGGACTGAGGCTGGCAAATGTCTTTATTAATGTCTCCGATTTATCATATTCCTCAGTGCAATGATGAAAAGAGCAATTTGATTTTGGAGCCTGAGAAAATAGTGTAGACGTTCATCAAACCTTATCCATAATTGCTACTGTCTATGACTGCGGTTATTCTAATGAATGGTGAATAAATTACCTTGCAGGAGGAAAAGAGCACATTTCAGGTGGGCTAACCCTGAGAAAGGTACTTTGAAATGAGGTAATTCAGCAATTCCAGCCAGGCAATGCCTGGATTCAGGTTAGAGTCAAGAACTAAAATACACACCAAAAGAAAATGAGTGATCATCTCTCCTTCAAAGGTTCCACAAGGGAATTGCCAAGACAATGTTCCAGCTGTCATTCCACTGTTAAGGATTTGTCCATGGCAGCCTCATGTCCCAGCCACAGTTTGCACCTCCGAGTCTGATTCACTGCTGAAATAGCTCAGCATTTGTCTTTGAGTTGCTGCAAAAAATAGGACAACAAAGCTCCTGTATAACTGTAATCAGTTAAATAATAAATAAAATTGCCAGGATTATTACTTTCCTCTAAAGGGATAATTGGAGATCTTAAACATCAAGGCTTGGCCGGCAGGAAAAATAATCTAGTAAGCAAGAATCTAATTGCTTATTTCTGTGTCGAATGGAGAGCAGCGTCTTTGGAGGCAGTCTAAGAAGTGTTCGCTGACACATGTATCACTCACTGCTAATGTAAGCCATGTATGGACAGCCTGAATGTCAAGGGTGAAGGTTTCATGTGTACACCTACCCTACTGCATAAAAAGCTCCTTAAACAGTGCAAACAAATGGGAAGGGACAGTGTATAAGTGACTGCTGATCTCTTCTTGCTCTATCAGTTCAAGATCTTACATCATGGGGTCTTTTTCTTGATAAATACATACAGCTATGTATTTTATGTGCCCAAGTATGCTGTTTCTTCTTAGCATGTTGAATGATTGCCATTCAATCACTGGGAGTGACTTACCATGACAGACCAGGCAGACAGTTCGGTAGCCTGAAGAGAAAGACTCTCATCTGAGGCTTGGGATTCCAGTTCTCATCTTACAGCGATGTTTCTGCTGTGATTTTAGAAACGAGGAAGAGCTCTATTATTTTCTAATAGACTTTGAAGTCCAATATAACAAAACATGACCAGGAGCAGAGCTTTTCTCCAAGTGTTTGTGGAGGCCCTCTCCCTGCTCTTGCAGCAGAACCAGAATCACCACTGCCATATTTGATATCCATTATATATCCTCTGATAGTTCAAGTGAATTAAGTGCCATTTTGGGCAAATGGCAAATACAGCAGTCAGCAGAAAGGAAAAAAAAAATAAAAATGAAACACGCATCTTTATATAAAACTTCATTTAACATCCTTTGAAATCAATGTAAACCCTTGCATTGACGTCAGTGAGCTTTCAGTCAGACTCATACCACTGTAAATGCAAATTCAAGCTTTCCAGTAGTAGAACTCCTGTAATAAAACACATTTTTGATGTATTGAACAGCGCAATCAGACTTCCCTTTGATCATCCACAGCAATCATCTTCTGCGGGTTTTAAAGTGTGTTACAAAGGGAGGCGAGCATCATCAGCCTCAATTTACAAGTGACAAAGAAGAGGCAGAAGAAGATAAAATGATTAGCAAAGGCTGCCTAACACATCAGTACAGAGGTGAGATTATAGCACATGCTTCCCAACACCAAACTGGGCTCTTATCTAATAAGTCAAACTGATAGAGGACCTACTTTGTCACCAAGATATCAAAACAATCCTTCCTCTTTATCTTCCTAGGCAGAGCTTTCAGAAAGCATGAGCTCAAAAAGCTTCAGGCACAAATCCCAATCGATACGGAGGTTAAAAAAACCCCAGCCAACCAAGCAAAAAAAGCCCCCCGCCAAAGTCATAAACAATAATGAAATGGTTCAAAGTCCCTACAAAAACCTCATGTGACCTCTGCATGATTCAAAATCAGGCTCAGGTCCACAGTGAAGTTTCACATATGAGGCTTGCATTTAACTCAGCAAAGGTTCATGGGAGCTCTTACTTGTGTATCTCCTGGTTCCTTTCTCCTCCTGACAAGACGACGTCTTGCAGGACATACCACTGTGTCCCTTCTTGCTGAATGGGTCACCTCCGTGCCTCATGACAGGCTCTCCCAAGAGGAGGTGAGCCCCCCATTCCGGTCATCTGCCACTGTAGGGTAGCTGCAGCTCCAGCTCCCACACAGAGGTTAACCAGAAGTCAGGGAGGGCAATAGCTATGTGCATGTTAGAGCCCTGCCCAGCTGTGGGGTCTCCCCCTCCCACAGTTGCTCCTCTATCGGATTGCCTTCATGATGATCCTACCCTTTGGGCGCCTAAAACCCGCCACTGGGCTAGCCAGTGATGGCACCGCAGCACCCCAGGGCCCTGCATGCCCTCAAAGACAGAGGGTGGGGGGGAAGAATAATTAAAGAAACCTGAAAATTCAGTTTCACAGTTGAAATTTTTCACATTGCTGTGGTCAGGTACAACCCCATCTGCTGACCTTCCAGTGCACAGGTGAAAAAGGTTTCCTCCTTTTACACCTGGTCAGACTGAGTCTGATCAGACTCATGTTAGGTCAAAGCAATCACAGAATTATTCAGTTTTCAACCAAAATTAAACCAAATTCATTCAGACAAAGCACCTGTCTAATATCTTGCACAATTTCCCCTACTCAAAACCTGTCTTGCACCACTGACAGTGATTTGCAAGTAGTTTGTTTTCCCTGAATTTCAATGGACAGCATGAAGACAGCAACATCAGATTGCTTCCCAGAAACCCTCACCATTCATGCAAGGAAAAGCCTGATTAATTAATCAGTCTTTATTTAAGCACAGAGGAGGAAAGGCAAGCGGAGATACAGAGCCACTCCAAAGGAGACTCTGTAAGGAGATGCTATTCTGGATATAAAAGATAGGCTCACAGCGCAGTGTTCGAAGTCAGAAGGGCTTAAAAACTGTCTTCTATTCCTGTTAGCAGAGCAGTCCCAGTTAGGAGCCCGCTGCTCCCTGTGCATCAGCAGCAAGCTTATTTCTGTAAGCTGCCAAGTGTTAATACATACAGAATCACAGCGCGCAGCCTGCAAACAGGCAGATAATACCAGAGAGCCAGGGACACAAACACACACACACTTCATCCCCTCTCCAAGGATTGGGAAACACCAGTGCGCTCTGCTACCTGAACCATGCATTCAGAGGTGCCTCCACAAGTCAGATCCGAAGCTGCCAGATAGATGTTCCCTTGAATGCGCAGCATGCACATCAATGTGACATCCTGTGGCAGGTTCAGTTAGTCTCAAGCGCTTGTCTTACCTATGCTTCTCCCATGTAGTACCACAACTTGTGTCTTTTCCCCCTTTCCCACCCCAGGAGAACAGCAGCGCACAGTCACATCTCCTTGTAATATTTCACACATACATCCAGAAACAGTAGTGCGTTTTTCTCTGTCACAGGACATGTAACACAGAGGCAAGCTACTGTTCCAGACCCCTGTGCTGTTATGTTTAATCTCAAAATCCGGTGCCTTGTCTTACATATTTCCCATTCATCTAAAGGGCCACAAGCAATAGCCTTCTTCCGTGCCAGAGGAAAAACCTTCCTTTAGGTTTTTGAGATGTACCTTGCCCCAGAGGAGGCCTCAGGTGGCTTGGAGACCTGGCTGATATACATGAGGATCCTTTATGCAGGTGGAATTGAAGGATAGCACTGTGCAGTTGACTAGGTCTCTCCTGAGAAGGTTAACTACTATAGAGGCTGTTGAGATGCAGCTGGTGAACTAACAAAGTCTGGGGAGCAGGGCTGTGTCCCTTTCTCTCTGGGTGGTGGTGACAGGGCCTGTTCACACTTCACAGATGGACAGTTTTTCCATTAAGTGTAAAATGCATCTGTGTTTATTTGCAGCAGCACTTTCATAAGAGCTGCCTGAAGCAATAGTAGGACTGTGTCTTCACAGAATTTACCAACCATACACAACATTCTTCTCCTGGGACTCATTAACGGGGCTGGGGACAGACAGGGCTGAGACCCCATTTCTTGATGGCTAGGTGGGAAATGGAGTTTTTCCTGCTCGAAAGGCTCAAGAATTCCTGCCATAATGTGCTGTGATTTAAGGCTAGGAAAAACTGCATCCCCTCAGTAAATGTACTTGGACTAGATTCTAGGTATGTAAACACAGAAAACCCTTACTCATTCTTATGTCACTAACCCACATACCTCCCAATTTGCACAGGGTAGGGGGAGGAGAAGAAAATCAGCACACTGCTGCTTGCCAGCCAAAACATAACACTGATTTCTCACTGCTCAGATTTCATTAACTTTCTACAAGACAACAGCGGTGTATTTACTAATATACACAAAGCCACACACAGACCCCCACAGGTATTTACTGCCTTTGCTCTTTTATGCCTACCATATATAACTAGATGTCTAGGCAGAGGCACAGCATTTTTTGGCATGCTACATTTTAATGGCAGGAATGAAAAGTATGTCAGTGGCTGTTATTTGGGGGCACCATCCCTCTAATTCCTGTATGGTTGAAGCTCAAATATTTTACAGATCAGCATGTAATCTCTTAATGTATTTTCAAGGCAAGTAAGTCTTTCTCTGCATCCTTGTGCCTTCTCCGCTCTTGGAAAGACAGCACAGTCATTATCTCCTTCCTCTGCTTTCCCTATCCTTCCCTCTACCCACAAACACTTCAGCAGCATTGAGTAATTCTGTCACTGCTTCATCACAGCTGCTTCCTTACTCCCTGCGAGAGTGTACCTTTAAATAAGAACAAATAGTGAAAGAGCACCTTTGAGGAGGTGAGGGAGCCTGAATGCACAGAGCATAGTGTCCCTTGACCAGCAGGAATATATACACACTGAGCCCCGCATGTCTCAAGACACGTCAGATCAACTGAGTCAGGCTCGGGGACTTGGTAAGCTTCCACTTCATGAAGCAATGGATGTGCTTTAATCACCCCTTGGAAGTACTCAAAAGAGCATCCACATAAGCAGAAAAAGAGAATTAATTAGTTACTAAACCTTTCCCAGGAACCACATTACCCTCAGACTTAATGATCTCATCTGCTGGTTGCTGGCTTTGGGGTTCTTAACGCCCGATTCTCCTGGTCCTCTCTCCTTGGGAACACTGCTTTTTGTCATACACAGGCACATAACTGTTAAGGCCAAATGGTAACATCCACTCTGCTCAAAGTTTGCTCCACAAGTACACCATCAAGTAATGAAGAGTCCCAGTACCCACAAATCTGTCTCGTTGCCTCCTTAATTGGGCTCTAACAAGACTTTGCAACTACAGACAGCAAGAAAGAACTGAACAAACACATCCACTGAACAAGCCACGCCAAAATTATTTACCAAAATGTTTCTACAGTATTCTTGTCCCTGGAAGTTTTGCTACCAAATACCTTGTGGAAAGAAAAAGGTGATGCCCTGACCTTGCTGCCCCAGCACATTGTGTTTGGTAGAAGAGTCTCCCTGCCTCTTCAGCAAGGAGCAAAATTTGGGTAGTTGGAAGCTCTAGTGATCTCCCTCAACCAGCATCGATCTCACCCTACCCAGCAGTGGGAAATGGCCCATACCATCAGTTCTGATAGGTTCCTGTACACAGCAGCACTTCCACACAATGTGGACATCACCACACTCAGGACAAGGAGCTGGAGGCAACCACAGCATTTCAGTTAGTAACCACACTGCTCTGCTGCCATGGACACCAAGATCTCCTCTCTGCAAGGAAAGGGGAAGAGGAACACAAGGATTCCTCACTCTGTTGTAGCCCTCCAGGAAAACACAGTATAAGCCCAGGGGAGCTTCAACCAGCATGTTTACCTGTTTAGTCTCTGCAAAGCTAGGGAAAAAGTGGATTCTGGATGAAAACTTGCAGGAACACTGACCAGTGCTCACAGCTCTGCCTAGCCACAGCCACAACCTCATCTTTTAGAAGAGAATCATAGAATGGTTTGGGTTGGAAGGGACCTTCAAAGCTCATCCAGTCCAACTGGCCTGCAATGAGCAGGGACACCTTCAACTAGATCAGGTTGCCCAGAACCACATCCAGCCTGGCCTTGAATGTCTCCAAGAGTCATTTTCAAGACCCTCCTGGGAAAACAGTTCATTGTTTTCTGTAAATAGGCCATTGGTTGTCTAATCAAAGCCCAAATGCTTGTGAATAGCCCACATCTTTCTGTCAGGTAGCTCTAAGACAGCTTTCTCCACAGTTGCTGCTTTAGCCACCTCTATCAAAGCACGCATGGAAACTGTCACCAAGTTCTATGAGTTTCAGCCATCCTACAAGTCACACTCTCCTGCAATTACTGCCATTTTATGACTTTTAATTGCGATGTTTTGATTCTATTACATCTAATTAAATATGATTTTATGAGTCTGTACTTCACACTAGTCACTGGCTGCTTAGTTTTACATGACATACAGTATTTAATAAACTTTAATTCACATTTAATTTCTGCTTTACTCCAAGTTCATGCCACATTTATAACAAAAGGCTGGATTCCCATATGCCCTTGAGACTCCCAGCCTGTAGGCTTGGGGAATGCAGCCACCGGAAAACAGAGGCACATCTCGCCATCCTTGTGCCACTGAGGTTCAAGTCAGGAGTGTCTGCAAGCTTGCCACAGGGACATGAGCACATGGCAACACAGACTTCAGCATTGGCACTTCATACCTGTGAGACAAGGAGGCACCAAATGTAAGGTTAAGTTTGATGGCTTTGTAATGGAAAATAACTGAGGTGCTGGAAGGTAGTTGGCATAGTTTTAGGCCCTTAGGACCTTAGTACAAAAAAGGTAAGAAAAACAATAGAAAAACAGGACCTGGGGATGGGGAGTATCTGGGACTAGCAGATGCCCAGGATGGGCACAGTTTAACTAATTAGTAGAAGGACAGGATGATTGCTATGTTTGTGGTGTTAATGAACCCATTAAGTTGGTGTAGACACCCACTGGTGAGTATCTGGGACTGGCAGATGTCCAGGATGGGAGCAGCTAAACTAACTGATAAGTAGAATGGACAGGATGATTGCTATGTCTGTAATGTTAACTAAGCTGGTGCTTCAGAGACTGCCAGCAGTTATGAAGATTGTTGGAAGAAGTAAATGACTCTCAAAGACCACCACCACATTTTGTATGCATGCGGGAAAACTTTCTGGAAAATGATGTCATTCATGTGTAGCCTCATGAATATGTATGCCCAGTGACTATATAAGGATAGCCTGTGTGGCAATACGGGGACACGCATTAGGAGGAGCTGTCCCCCGTGTCCCCTGGAGCCACAATAAAGAATACCTGTTTGTCACCTGGAAAACTCTGTTGGAGAGTTTGTTTCTGGAGTTTTCTCCGAATCATGGAACAGTATCTCACCTTCCCTGAGCATCTCCCTTTCCAAGGGAAAGCATCAGGAATGTCAGGATCTGTTGGGAAAACATATGCTGAATGAACTAGAACAGTTATTCCAGTATTTGGTGCAGACATTTTCAAGCAAGGTGAATATGTCCCAGACTCCAGACTGTTTCCAAGTCACTTTCAAAGCACTGCATAAGAATTGCATCAACTAATTATTTCCTCCGTTAGAAATTCTCATTGCCAACTGTCTATTTCCACCCTTTCCCATCATTTAGAAAATGCTACTTCTTGTGCAATCCTGGTCCTAACCTATGTCCCCTTAAGCAAGCCCCGCCCTTTATGATCAACCAGGGACAGATGAGGACCATGGCAAGCTTATTATCCAAAAAGCCACTTCTTTATTTAAATGTCTTAAATGTGCTCAGCTCAAGTTATTCGATCCAAGCTCTTTCTCACCCCTAATGTTATGCCACCCAGAAACACGATTCAGCCCTGGCTGCCAGGAATTACTGTGGCCCAAGTTTGCTTCAGGATTTATGAAACTATAGATTCTGGCAGCAGATTTGTTTGTTATTTTTATGGAACATTTATAGACTGCAAATGATGACTGAGGGTGAGAGTACAAGAGTGGTACTGCTGAAGAACTTCCTCCAGGTTGGCAGTAGCACAGTATTACTTTACAATAAATAAAAGGAAAGGTAGCTCAGTTTCCCTGCCCATGCACACAGACCAAGAACAACAACGCCTTTAAATCAAAACTCTGCAAGCTGATCCAACATTCATTAAACTGCTTACATTTTTATATATACACATATAAAAAGCAGCATATTTTAACGGAGGATTGTAGGTTCCAACTTACAGTTGGATTTTACTGATGCTGAAATTCATTCGTAACTAACTGTGAGGGTGGCGAGGCACAGGTTGCTCAAAGAAGTGGTGAATGCGCCATCCCTGGCAGTGCTTCAAGGCCAGGTCAGACAGAGACTTGGGTGACATGGTCTAGCATGAAGCATCCCAGCCATGCCAGGGGGCTGGAACTGGATGATCTTAAGGTCCTTTCCTACCCAAACCATTCTATGATTCTATGAACTGACTCATTTCATATACGCCACAGATATCTCAGCTTTCGGAAACCACCTGGCTGGGCTAGATATGATAAGTGACCTAACGTAGATGGACTTACCCCATCACCCTTCTGCTGAGCCACCCGAAGCTACAGAGTTAACACTCAAACTCAAAGCCAAATTAGTTTCTCAAGTATAAACTTCAAGGACCATGATGTGCATTAAGAAGGGGGAAGATAACAGGAACATGGTCCTTCAGGAATTGAGCTTGTCAGGTCAGAGTAGCTCAGAAGCAAGGAACGAGGTTTATTTCTTTCCGACTTGGAAGCTAAGTTATTCACTAGGATTTCAAATCTCGGTGTTGCGATCAGGATTGCAATGCAGTAAAAATATAAAAACCTCAACGCAATTAAGGTAAAAAATGTTGTAAAGTACATTAATAAAATAGCTACATTAAATAATTATCCCCTTATAGGCATTCAAAAAAGAAATGCTTTCAGGGATTACTGAATGAGCTTGAAATAAAATTGGTCAGCCAGCTATATGTGGTTAGGATGACAGAAAGCAGACTAGCTAATTGTTTGGGGAGGGTTTTTCAACCTCAGGGTCAGTTAAGGAGAAGATGATGAAGGAGCAAAGCTGAGCAAGAGCAAAATTAGCAGTATGAACCACCAGCAGAGGGAAAAACATGCTGTCGGTGGATTGAGGTGGATCAGATTGGACCATGCTCACCACCATCCATGAAATCAGGGACTAAGTAACCAAGGGACAAAAAGCTGGTGCTAAACAGTGACAAGGCTTAGAAATCTGGGTTTACAAGTAAGCACTTTCAAATAGGTGCACAGATTTTGGCTTGAAGCTCCCAAAATCAGTGAGTAAGTTTTACAAGCATGGGTCCAGAGAGGCAGACTTGTTTTGTAATCACTCCAACATCGTGGGTTTGATAACCAGACTGGAATTTGAACTTTCAAAGGGTTTTTTCTGGGTTAGAGTGGGGCTGCTAAGGAAGAGGAATGACCGCCTTTTCTGAGAAATACTGCATTCTGTCTGGAACAGGGCAACGGAGAGGTCAAAGCATCCTAAGGAGGGGAATCTACAGGGGGAAAAAAAGACAGAAACATGGTATTTTTCTTTAAAATTTCATCTCTAAGTTTCCATTTACAGAACACAGCCGGAACCTGAGCAGAAGAGCAACAGGAGTTGTGCAGAAGGAGCATTAAAGCTTCCTTTAGCACAGGAACAGGCAGAGTTCACTTTTGAGATCAGCAGATTTGAAAGGGCTCTGCTTTGCTTCAATTCGGAAACTTTGGGGACTTCATCCCTCAGGCTGTAAAAAGTAAAATAAGATACAGGTTTACAAACTCAACAGTCACCTGGACTTTGATATGGGATGCAGAAGCACCAGACTGCCTTTCTAAGCTACATCACTTCCCACCACGGAGCGTCAATGAGGCGAGAAACCATGTCTCTTGGACGGAGTCTTGGGTGACACAGTTCAGTGTGAGGCATCCTGTCCCATAGCAGGGGGTTGCAATTGGATGATCTTAAGGTCCTTTCCAACCCAAACCATTCTGTGATTCTCTTGGGGAGCTGAGGATGCCCATGCTCCCTTTGCTGGGTCACCAGCACAAGAGGTATCCCACATCCTCCATCTTCCTGGTTCCTGAACTCATGTTTGCTCAGCTGTGCCATGCTGAACATGGACAAGTGCTAACTGGGGTCTTCAAGAAATCAAACACATCTTTCCTGAGGCTGCTGTCCAATGTTCACGTGCAGAAAATGCCATGGCACAAACATCATGTGTGTCTTAATTTACTCAAACTGCTAATTGCAAGGATGCTTTTGAGGAAATCAGATTGCTAAGGCTGTGTTCAGAGGTCTGTAAATATTTTGGTAATGGCTTTTGAAAAAACGCTATAAACTGCTATAAAGGAGACCCAAGTTTCACCCATGTAAAACTGAAACTGCACAAACAAGACACAAAAATTCTGAACTTTACATCTGAAATGTTGCTGGAAAATGATTTTAAATGATACTTTTACCTCATGAGTGGAATTATCTGTATGAAATGAAACAAATGTCCCTGGCAGCTATCCTGCAAACAACATGCAGATGCTTTCTAAAGGAATAAGAGGCAAATTACCAACTAAATATATATCTGAGTTATCGAGACATTAAAATCCCTTTTGGGCATACTTTGCTTGCTTCTAACCTGACCTTAGATAGCAGCTTCTCCACAGGACTGTTATCATCATAATTATGAACTATTTCCCTCTTTTCAGAACATTTTTAGTTGATATTCTTATATTGTATTGCAGGTCTTTGTACCAGCTTTTACTGCTTCTTCTCTTTTATCAACTTCAACGTGCTGCTTGCTTGCTTTCACAATTTTCTTGACTATGTTAAACAAGCCTCCTTTAATGTAGCATTAATCATCCCTAATGAATACCTAAACCCTTTTGCTGCCTCTCTGCATGGGATAATTGTGCACAAAGGCATGGGGGGGGTCATACAGCCAGAAAGATGACAGGAATGATTTTCCCCCAAGTTGAATTAAGTGCTCTAAATTACGAAGGCATGTGTTGCCTTTAGCCTGGTATTCAGGAGTACCTTGATTTCTTACTAGCATCTTGCAATATGAGAAATAGGCTTTCACCCAAGCTCAGAACAAGCACAGCACTTGAGGCACAAGGCTGTTGGCATGGCCAAGCACTAGGAAAGAGCTGAACAAGTCTATCATGAGCAATCAATTGGCTTTCAAGCACATGAACTTTGATACTCCCTACATCTTGAATTGTTCTTTGGCAAATCAAAGCTCAACATTGACTTCAGTTGCATAATACTCTTTCACAAACATATTAATGTTCCTGCTCTCATTAATAAGCATTCCTATCCTCTGACCACATGTAGCATCAAGGGCTCTTCACGTGCTCTCGGGGTGAATCCAGAGAAGTGCACCAGCATTTACTCCTTAGGCCACAGCTCCTCTTTGACAGCCTCCAACCTTACTACTTCCACCCAAGCTTCCTGTGAGGAGCCCTGAGACATAAGCCATTCCCTCCATCATTTTACAGGCAAAACTGCTGAGGAACAGCACACAAATGTCTAACCAGGAAACCATCCCTGACCAGGAAGCCTAACCAGGAAATCATCCCTGGCATACTTGTCACAGCATTGCTTCAGCCACAGCACCACCCTCGGCAGCATGGTTTGCTCTTGATGTTAGCTTAGACTCAAGTTTCCAGGGGCCCCCAGTCTGGGCTGGACCCTCATGTGAAGAGCCAACACTGAATGGCCAGCCCAAACACATGCTCAGAGTACGTAGCAAAGGAGGAGTTGCACTTCCCAAGGCTACAGATTAAAACCCTAATAAGGCCTTCTTCTGCTCCTTTCAGCATATCAAGTGAAGATTTTCCCAATAAAGAGAGCTGAGTGCTTCTAGTCTGAGTGCTCCAAAGGGGATCAGGTAAACAAACATTAGGAAGGAAGAAAAGAAAGAAAAGAAACGCTGGCATAGAGTATGTTGTTAGAAACTGCCATCTAGAAGGAAAGCTCCACTTCCCTCTAACACCAGCAGGCTGAAGAGACTGAAGTAGTAGTTTGGGAAAGCTTTAAACTTTGGGGGTCCTCTATAAGTCAATATTTTTTAAGATCTCTCAAGAGTGTAAGAATACATCATTATTCTCTTTATAGAGAATTTCACATTCACAGTAATACCCAGTTCAAGGATACGTGTCTATCTGGTCCCCCCTTTGCAGCCACATAGTCAATACACTGTCAACCCTCCAGGGAAGACATGGAAGTCTTGCAAGTTCTGTCAACCATAACCCCCATAAAGCCTGGGTTAGCAGCAGCATGACCAGGAGTCCATGCTGCGGAACAAACAGCCTAAAGAAAATACAAACAGGGTACAGGAGCCTCTTTCTCTGGTCTCTCTCCCATCAAGGCCAGGCCAGACCCTTCTCCTACCTGGCTCCAACCATGGGTGAACTCTTGCACTCATCTGGAAGAGCAGGAGACACATTAAAGGATGTCAACACAATGACTGATATAATTAACAGGTCTGTGTCCCACTCATGATGCAGGTAGTGGAGGTGCTGTGCACCAGTGGTCCCACACCGACCATAGGGAGGCACCTCCACAAGCCTGAAGGTGCTTCTAAGTCTGTAAATCGAACAAAGCAAAGCTCCTCTCTCTACTCACTTTTACTATTTGGGATTATTATCCATCGGGAAATACTGACCTTCCTTATTGGAAGAAAGGCCATCATTTCAAAACCTGCTTGAATTGAGCCATTTATAAAAACGGTTCACTTAAAGATGACCAAAAATTTGTGACAAAAGTCAAAGCATTTCTTTCCAACAACAATCTGATTTCACTTCAGATACGCATTCAGAAGATGAAGTCCTTGTTTGGGGTGAGCAGTTGAATGATTTCATGGCTAAAATGCTCAAAGTGACACAATCTGACCTTATCGAAAGGGTTTCTTTCCAGTTGTTTTCTCAACAAAAACCTTATTAGAATTATGCCTTCCCTGCAATGCCTTGCTGCTAATGAAATTAATCATTTTCCTAATGAAAACTAAATTAATTTTCCCAATACATAAAATCAAAACATCTCATTCTTAAATTCTCAAGTCCATTCAAGTTAAAAGAGAATTACTTAAGAATGCAACAGAAATAGAGTAAATCAGCTCCAGAAGAGTGCAAAAGGGTGCTTGACACCCACCCAGCATGGAAAATTCTAGCCCCACATAGCTCAAGTTCAGCCAAGTTATAAGGAACTGAAACCTGAGCCTTCTCACAGACAGTGCGAGGAAGCTACAGTGAGACTAACAGAGCCAGCAGGGCAATGACAAAGTGCCCAGGTCCCCTCCATGAGGCAACAGAATTTAATCTTCATGGTGAAAGGGCTGCAGGGAAGCCAAGTGGGTTTAAAGGTGGCTAAAGCTGCCAATGGGCTGGACGTCCAGCCTCATCTCCCAGTATAAGGATGCCATTGGACCCAACCAGCACCAGGATGCAGCTAGCATCCCTGGGGAGCTGAGGACTCCAGGAAGATCTCAAACCCTTGGAGGAGCACACAATGCCTCTGTTGTCTTCTGCAGGTATCCTACATCAACCCAGCCCTTCCTGCCACCCAAAGTGGACTTTCGGACATGTAGAAACCCCCTGTGTCACTGTTTGCAGCTCTCTGAGCCAGGCCAATAATGCCTGAAGAAAAATTGTTGTTTTGCTCCAGCCCAATTCCCAGGACCCATCTCTTTCCCTAGTCAGCAGCTCACCTCAAGAGGTCCTGCTACCCACTGCCAGAGATGGTGCTCCTCATTCCCCACCATTCAGCAGAGACCCGTCATCATTACTCAAACTGAGCCAAGGAGGGATGCACTCTTGCACTCAGTTTTCCTTGTGTGTGCCATCCTCTGCTTCTGAGGACACATAGTCCTTTTCACCAACATGATTATGCCTTTTCCACCCTACAATCATTAAAAGCCTGATTTATTTTACCTTAAAGGTGAAAAAGGAAGCAAAGTGAAATACCATCTCCAGCTGAAACAGAAAGTCAAGGCATCGTTATTCTGGAGGTGTAACCCACGTGCTGGGAGTGCTACTGAAGGCATCTGGCAAACAGAAACATAGAATAGGAGAGGTTAAGGAAGCAAACATACCATAGTATATTTCCTTGGAATCTTCAGATGATGCAGAAATCCTTTTGCCTAGTTTCTCCATACATGACCCTTACACTCTGACAGATGGCACTAAGTCACAGCTCCTCTGCTTCCTCATGTACCATGTGTGGTCACCCTAGCGAAAGCAAGGCAAAGGTAGCAGGAGTTTACTTCTTTACTCCCCAGAGGTTTATCGAGCCATATCTCAGGAATTCAGCTGGGAGGGACATGAGGTCTGGGGTATCCTGAATTGGATGGCTTGTAAGAAACAGCTCTTTGTAAGGTGGTGAATGGGAAAGAGCTCTGCAGAAGCCTGCTTTGAACCAGGCTGAGACATTCCCACCAGGTCCACAACAGGGTGCTGCTGTCTGGCCACTCAGCCTTCAAAGCCAATAGGATACACACAGTTAAAAGAACAGAGATGGAGAAAACATTCCTAGCCATCAAAGTGTCCTAATACCAAATCTTCTGCCTGCACAATGGTTGGTGATCTGCATACCGTATGGGTGCAGAAGACTAAATCCCTATTTAGCAGTCAAAACAGTAGTACCAACACATCTGCATTTGCCCTATCTCTATGACCCCTGTCTTTGCACAACTTTCCTCCATCCTCTAACACCAGGCAGGCAGCACTTTGCATTCCATGATGCAGCCGCTGCCCCAAGTGGGAATATCTCCCCAGCTTTGGCTTTCTTGTCCATGCAAATCCCCCTCGTGCCCTGGGTCATCTCTGCCACCAAAAGGCAGGAGAGCCAAGTGGAAGTCCCTCTGGGGCTGCGCTGGAAGCTTGTCTTTTCCAAATACGTCGAAAACAGAAGGAGAGGGCTGGATGCAGGTTTGCTGAGATCAGGGCTATTCTGGTGCAGACAGGCTATGTGCTGCTGATAGGGAGGATTAATGAGCCAGGCTGCTCATCTGTTGCAATTAGAAACAACACTACAACTATTTTGGTGCCATTTCTCTGCAGAGAACTCAAACAGCTTATCAGCCCCTTCTGTATCTCCATGTAATCATGGCTGTGTTAAAGACAGGACAGTAAACTGCCATATGTATGCACTGCTCTTCATTTAGAACCACAGTACAGAGGACCACTTGCTAACGCTCATACAGCAGTAGAAAGGGATTTAGTGAATGGCACTTAATAAGACTTCAGTGATTTCAGTGTATTTAGGACACCTGGACACAATAAGGATCTGATATGCTCCAGCTACAAGAAGAGCCTCAGCACCTGAAGCAAATCATCACATTTATCAGCAACTAGCTGAAGCTTTAAGAAATGGCTTTGTGACATTGGTAAAGCAAGGGAAGTTCTAGCTCCTGGGCTATGTTACTCACTCCAGTGCACAACCATGGACATCCCTCTCATCTGCCCCAGCTACAAAATGGGATGGACAACACCCATGTAAAGGATGAGGTCTTGCCTCCTGCTTCCACAGTGTAATTTGCAAGTGTGGGTGACACGTAGCAGCAGAGAGAAGTCCCAAAGAAGCCCAATCCTGTCTTATAGCCAATATACTATGTTTCATACAGATCCTATGCAGCTGTAAACATTTTATCTGCCTAGATTCCCTGACATAGGTTCCATGTCTGTGATTGTGCACCAAATCCTCAATATGCAATAAAACAGCTGGAACACAGCTGGACTCCACACCATGACCTGCTGGTCACTGCAGCCCTCACCACTCCAGGATCACAGCTGAAAACCAAGGACGGTTTGGAGAAAGAGCACAAACTGTCCATATGCTCCTCAGCAGCTGTCTGCATCCCCCTGGAAACAAATCCCCACAAACTGCTATTGGTAGCTGTGAGAGTTTGGTCTCAGGAGTTGAAGTATTACAAGACAGAACAAAGCAGTGTGAGGCAGATGCACAGCACTGCATTGGACATGGATGCCTTGAGAAGAGCTTTCAAATGGATGCTAGCAGGGCAAAGCTTTGTCAGACCTTGCTCACACCTCTGAAAACCCAAACAGCTGCAGGCAAGCTCCTCATCCAGCTGCCAATCTCTCATGTTTTTCACATCAGCATCCTCTTCCATCACCCCAACAGATTTAACAAATGACAAACATGCTCTCACAGAAGCTGCTGCTCATGCCTCTGGCTACATCTTTTGTATCTGTACACAACCAGGACCAGAAACATCTTACAAATCCAGTGTCTCTCTATTCAGAGCCCACAAACTTCTGTCCATCCTTATAGCAACTTACTACTCTGCTCTACAATGTGATCTTCTTTAAACGCTCCACTGGCGTCTGCCAGAAGTGGAACTTGATATGCCAACCCCAAGTGCCAGACAGCTCCTTCATCTCTTCAGGACAAATAAATCTTCATGATAAATCCAGGCTCTCCAGTGTCACCTCTTATATATATAGACAATCAAAGGAGCTGAGGTACAGAAGTGTGAAGAGAAGGCATACGTGTCAGATTACACTTAACCTCTGGTTTAGTGCTTTTTTCTACCAGAACTAGCTTGTTACATGTTTTAACTTTACTCCCTGATTCATGTTAGGGCTTTTTTAAGTGTTTCTGCACTGCACTGAAGTCTCGCCTCCCAGATACAGCAGTCCTTATTCCCTGGAATAAGATTTCAGGCTATTTTTCCTTGTCACTTAGATGAACCCAGACCTGAGGCAGGAGCTCACAGGCTCACTGCTGACAAACTCACATCAGAGCTGAACAAACAGGCATCTCACAGTGGAAGATTTAAGCCAGACTGGATCCAGCCAAACTCAACATGAGCTCAGGTAGCTTCTGAGGCAAGGGACCACATCTCTGCATACTCCAGGATACGGACTCCATAAAAATACTAAGAGCAGATCAGTCTCTGAATCAGCAGCAGCATTTCTGGCTGCACACTGGGCAAGTCCTGGTGCACCAGCCTCCCACCCTGGGCAGCACCAACCACACACCCAAGTGCCACCCACAGCTGAATGCAATACCCAATTTGTCATTCCAGCAGCATCCCTTGTTTCTAGAACAAGGCAGCTGCAACCTTGCAAGCAGGAACTGAGGCAGGAGAAGGTCGTGGGGTCTGGCCTACTTAGGACAGATGGTGCCTGGATAATACCTGAATCAAACCAGAAGCCCATCAGAGTCACTGAAAACATTCATCCTGCTGGAGTACACCTTGACTGGATTTAAATTGCTTTTCTCTAGTCTAAGGAAGTGCAGGGTTGGGAAAGATGCAGAAGATAGCTAAAGCAAGACAAGGAAGAAGCCTGCTCCTCCATCTTCTGCTCTGCTGGGACAAGAGTCCAGTAGACTGGAGGTAGATAGCAGAAGAAACACCTAAACAAAAGTAGCACCCGACTGAGCAGAGATTAGCACTGCATCCAGCAATGGGAGGATGCTGGGGGCTGGCAGTACCCAAGGACCGCTCCTGGGAACACCTCCCTTTGCTGCATGCCCAGTGGGAAAACCAACGGCTCTATCAGCTACCGATGTCAGGCTGTGCTCAAACCACTAGAAACCTGCGCACCACTAACCTCCCCCGTGCTACCTACAGGAGCAGCAGGCAAGCATGCCACAGGAAAGCAGATACCTGCTAATGAGACAGCCATCAACCACTTGTTATCTTTGATTACCTCCTCAATTCAGCCCAGACACAGCATGCTTTATTTTTGTCCTCCCTACTGAATCAGCATCTCCAGTTCCCAGAGGCTTCCCTGCTGCTGGGAGCCAGCTCCATCATGGACCGACGGGGACCTGAGGCCAAAACGCTCCCACAAGTGTGCTCAGCACTTTTTCACACCCCCGTGGCTCCTATCTCAGCCTCACTGGCTCCTGTGTGTGCTTTTGAACACATCTCCCTACAACAAGTCGGTGGTGGATCTTGTGACCATAAGGTAACAACACACCTCCTACATGATTGCTTCATCTTGAAACATTCCTGACCTATATCTGTCAAATGGGTAGAGAAAAGACCTTTGATTGGTGCTTCCTGAAGGATGTTAGCACATTTGTGAAAGGCAAAGTCATAGCAAACCTCAGAAAATCAACTGACTTGACAAAAAGGGGGATGTGGTTCAATCCCTGGTGTGACCCAGAAGAATAAAGCATATGTGATACTGAGCACAGAAAGCTAAACAGCCTCCTGGTCTGAAAGTCCAACCTTAAAATTGAGCTAGCCTGCAAGAACAATGAATTGAACAGTTTTAGCTTTAACAGAGATTTACAGGGAGCATTAACACTCTCACACACTGATAGTTCACCATTTGGTTGAGGACCCAGTTTGTAAAGAGAAGGAAATTCCCTGCCAGAAGCAATACTTGCTCCAAACACCCCGACATGCTTTGCCAGCTGCATCTCCAGAACCTGCTCACAAGACCCAGGTCTTGATGGAAATGCTACCAGAAATGAGCCCCAAGCTCTCAAAGGGGACAAGTGGAAAACAAGCTATGAGATAATCCATTCTCCAGGACTGTATCTATTGCAGCACACCTTGCACACAATGCTGACACTGAGTGGGGAAAAGCAGGTCCTGTCCACGTTGACACCCATGTGTGTACATCAAGGGCTGTGGAATGATCTTCCCAATCTGGGCTTTGATTTAACAGTGCCTCATCTTGGAGAGGCTGGGAATGCACTGCAGCCAGCAGTAAGTGCAAGAGATCAGGGATAAAGCCTCAATTCTGACCTTAAAGTCAGAAATAACCTTTCTGAAGGTTTCTGCGGCAAAGAAACACTGATGCCTGCTTAAACCCCTTCACAACTGTGGCCCCCACCCTTTCAGCCTTGCTTCCTCCTAGAAACGAGGACAAATCTGTTTTTCTTTTTCCCCGACTCGAAGCATGATGCACACATAGGAGCTTTCTACTGATACATAGCCACATACTTGCAGTGCATTGTTATCAGGTACCCAACAAGGAGGCATCCCCAACTCACATGTACACAAACAGGGCTCCCAGGTCCCAACTGAATTTCTCCTGCCCTCAGGCATAAAAATGTCAAGTGATCAATCACTAACTTCAGTAAATTCTGCCTCAAAAAAAGCATTGCCTTCAGTGGGACAGAACCCTCCTGAGCATCTCTCCTCCAGCCCAGCTCGTGCCTCCAAGGGAACAAGTCTGTACAAAGGAGGGTTTCATCCAGCCCACCTCTGCTACTGACAGACCCACAGCAAACTCCACTCACTCACACCCTCTTATTGCCATGCTCCATCACCTCCAAGTTCATCATGCTGGAGAACAAAACCAGGCACTACTTCTCACCATGACAACTGCAAAAGCTGACAGGGTTTCTGCAGCAGGGACCAAGGCTTCCAAGCATG
Organism: Myiopsitta monachus; assembly: GCA_017639245.1. Taxonomy (NCBI): domain Eukaryota; kingdom Metazoa; phylum Chordata; class Aves; order Psittaciformes; family Psittacidae; genus Myiopsitta; species Myiopsitta monachus. The sequence goes on from CM029925.1 coordinate 56,489,707, forward strand.
CAGCACCGGTGCTGCTCAGCCCTACCAAAGCAAATGCATCAGATCCTCCCCTACTGGTAACTTACTCAAGGCTGCAAGGGTTTTACTTCGGCTTAAATAAGAACCAAACACAAGAACTTACATGGCTGTGAACTTGATCCTGATCCAAGGCAGCATGTGGTGGCAGAGGATGCTCTGGGTCACACTGGTGTGCCATTTCCTTACTCCTGCTGGAGTTGTTCACATCAGGCCATTTAGCACAGGAACAAGAAAACAGTAATAATAGGGAAAACTGATTTTGAATCAAGTCCTCCTTTGTGCTTAGGAATAACCTGTTTTCCTGGTAGAGCTTATGGCCATCAACATAGGCTGCAAGGACCAACTTTTCATCCACCCCTCAGCCCTGCCACAGCTACTTTTACTTCCCTAGCAAGAAATGAAGAGGTTTTCTAACCTCCTCAAACAACCTGCACCTGCAGTTCATGGGGAGCAGCTGAAAGAAGTTGGGTCCTAATGAAAGTAAAGGGGTAAAGAGAAGGAGACTATCTTTGCTAAGGGACATCATCCTTCCTCCTGCAACACCAAGACTCCCAAACAGAACTTCCCTGTCCAGCCACTCAGCCCAAGGAGCGGTCATAGCCCAAGAGGTTTTGCCACCAGGCATCATGCTGCCAAGTGCGTCTCAACAAAAGGACCAACACTGATTGTATTAAAAAGCAATTAAAAAAATCAATTCCAGTAGAAAAATAATTTAATAAAGGGATAAGTTTCAAGAAAATATCTGTATAGTAACAACATTTTAAGTAAAATGTCCACAAAAATATACATGTCTAGTGTGATCATACATAAGTTTTCCAACAAGTCCTGTTTTAAATGTGGTTCGTCCATCTAAGTTTCCATCTAGGAAAAACCTTCACCGCTACCAGATTTCCTGGGATATATCAGTTTGCACAAACAGCAATACGAGAAATGTTTTCTAAGTGACTTTAGGCTCACACAAATAAACTTTAGAGTTGGTAACAGTCCAGAAGAGATCAGGTTATAGCACACCATGAAAATAAAGTAAATACAAGGAAAACAAAAGTCAGGTGCTTCAGGGACACCGTCAGGCAGAAACATCAGCCCTACAATATGCACCACACAACACTGACACAGCTGGAAAAGGAGGGGGATGAAGGAAAGATGGGCAGGAGAAAGGGGAAAATCCCAGGAGAAGGAATCATGGAACTGCTAGAGGAGGAGTCTATAGAGAGGCCACGGAAAAGCACACACGACCAATGGATTTCTAGAAACCAGACAATGTTGTAACAGAAGATAAGCTAATTGCAGGAATATGGACAGAAATCGGTGGAGCAAGTTCATTTCTTATTTTTCCAAATGGCTACTGAGCTGTAGAAATAACACATCTGTCCCCAAATCCCTCACCAATAGTGCTAATTCAGCTGAACAGCTCCAAAACTGAAGCACTTCCAGGAGAGAAAAATCCGGTTACAGAAAATTAAGGATACAGGAGTACAGGAGGAAATAAAGAGAACACATGCCATCAGCAGAGGACAGGAACAAAACAGGGAAGAGGAGATGCCAAACAAGAGATGCCAGTTCTGTCAAAGGGAGATGTACACTGCAACAAAAAATACAACAGAACAGAAGTCCATCCCATGGAAAGAAAATGGAAAACTGCTAAAGAAATAAAAAGACACACATTTTCCAAAAGATTTTTTTGTTTTATAATCAAATTTTTGGGGTTTTTTTACATAGACAACTGAAACACACCAATATTTTGTGCGAAAAATAGTTTTAAATAAACTTTGCTCGTTCTTTATACATTCTGATATACATATGTAACAAGGTTTATGGCACTGTAACCAGGATCAAAATCATATAAAGGAACGAAATAATTGCTCTCATTTATCCTTTCTGAACCAAGCTGCTGCCATTGCACTAGCAGACTTCAAAAATTATTAGTAGGCAGCCAACAGTATCTGGTTTGAACACTCAAAACAAACCCCAAATTATTATTGCACAAGAAGCCAGTGAAGGCATATGGCATAGAATGATCAAAGTCCCCTTACTGTTAAAACCTTACACCCCAAAATAGAAAAATAGAACTGGAACATGAAACACGCCAAATAAACTTCTCTTTATTTTGTCTTTAGGTTGAGTCAGGATACTGTGATGTGAAAAGTGCCTTGCAGACTTTTGAAGCTGCTCCAATTGCCTTTGCATCAGTGAGCATTTTGCCAGGTTATCTTTAGCAAAGCCTTTGCAGAACGAAGGCCCTTCTGTTTCAGGGAGGGGTTCTATTTCTGCTTTGTTTTGGCTGTTTGTGTTTTGTCTTCAACTTAGGTTTCTTCAGTCTATGAACCTGCACAGACTACTTAGCCATAAACTCTACAAGTAGCTGGAGAGGAGGGAAAAATAAAAAGGGGGGGGAAGCCCAGTATTTCTTCTTCATCTTGTTTTGATTTTAAAAAGTACTCCTTTTGCTCCAAAACCTCCCTGCTCTGCCAGCATCTGGGAAGGAAATCACAACAGCATCCCAAACACGGCAAAGTTCTTGGATCTTTTAAAAACCTTTCCTTACAAAAAAAGGTTTTTATTCACAAAAAGTTTGCCACAAAACCCCCCCTTTGAAAGCTAAAAAGAAAAACCCACCTCCCACCCATCACTGCCCCAAATCAGGTGAAGAATAGGTTAAGCCCCTTCCTCGACTGCATCCTCGCTGTCACACCACGGTCTCTACGCCGATCAGCTTTGGTGTGAGGATGCGCGGTGTGACACCGTTGTTTAGGTCTTCTTCGAACTCCAGTAACTGCCCCATAAAGTTAAGGTTTGGGGAAATGATTGGTCGTTTGCCTTTCACAAATTTATAGGCATCCGTCATGGTCATGCGTGTGTGCTTCATTAAGTACGCGATAACAATGGTGGCAGAGCGGGAGACACCGGCCTGGCAGTGGATGAGGAGACCTTTTCCACACTGATGAGCTTCCTCTGGAAATGGGAAAGACAGTAGAAAGTAAGATTTCTGCCAGCTTCTAAGTGAGGAAAAAGCTCAGTGCAATTAAGAGTAACTTAATGTGAAAAGTCCCTCTATTTATTTGATTACAAGCACAGCACTGTCCCCTTCCCCTCCAGTCCATCTTCCTTTCAGCCTTCAGGGTTACTGCACATGAAACACAGGAAGTCCTCACATTCCCTTTTATCTCTTTATTAGGCAAACTGCACATTGAGAGACACGGCTGAGCTGACAGGGAGCATGAGCAGCTCAACATAGGCCATGTGATGCATCAGATCAGGCTCAATCTCCACCTCTGTCACAGTGCCACTGCATTACTTGCACGCTAACTTTTCAAAAACCAGGTATTTTCAGATTCCATTCCTAACAATATCTGTTTCAAAGCCCTACTTGTTCTTTGAGCCTTTCGCAAAGCTGCTCCTGAAGCAGCCTCAGTGGGGCACTCTGCTGTGGTGTCTCTGCAAAAGCAGGAGCTGGCTACACACAGTCATGCTGTTCACCATGACACATCACGTAGAGGGATGCAACCTGGGCAGAATTAGGGAGGACAGAGCCCCTGGAACCATATTCTATTAGAACACAAGAAGGAGGAGAGTTACTACCACACCATCCTCATTTTCCACAGCTTGCTTTTGGTATCTCCCACAGGAGATAAAACATCCAGGATGTGACACTTCAATCTACTTGTTTTGTTTTAATCTGCAGGAGAAGCATGAATTTAGCATGAAAGTTCTGGCATGAACCCAACCCCACCAAGAGTATGGTTCATCCTGAACCCCGCATGCTCAACCGGTATTGTGAAAGCATAAATGAAGCCAACTTCCCTCTAGAGGGTTTTGCCAGTTACTATTTCAGAAAGCCGAAACTCTCTAACGCATTTTGACACACTTTCCCAAAGAGTTTTTGATGATTTCACTTCCTATGGCTTTAGTTTGAGCTAAACCTGGGTTTGGTTGTGGTTGTTTCAAGACATATTTAAAGAAACATAGGCCATGGATGTGCTGTTTAAACATTTCCAGATCTTCTCAAATGCAATTTAAAGCCTACCCTGAGGAAGGGAAAGCTTTGACTAGTTACTTCCCCAGCTGGCCCAATTTGCTATGGAAGAAAACTCTCAATGGAGAAATATTTGTTTATTAAAAACACAGACAGACCCTCAAGCTGTAATTATTAAAATGGAAAGTAAAACGGGTTTTCAAACACTTTCCAAACCTTTACAGAGCAAGGCTGCTTTCCCTGCCCTTGGTAAGGTCATAAGAAAAACACTACCTTCTAGTGGTTTCAAGAGCTCTAATCCTGCAGTTCATAGGACCCCGAAAGGACCTCAACAGAGTTTATGTAAGCTTGGCCTGTTGCATCTCCCCATCTTGTTGAATTCAAAGTTTAAGGTTTTACTGGATTTCTTTATCCAGCTTTTCTTCCGAAAGGATCAAAGTGAGGCTCCCTCTCCCCTGTCCTCAGAGAGGGCTTCTCTTCGTTCAAAAAGGGGTGTTCACCTTCCCATGCACATAGCAATCAGCAGTTTGGGGAGCTGACAGCACTACTGGTAGAGTCAGGGTTGTGTTAGGAACACTAGGAAGATTTGGTTTTATGTAGAGATCCTTTGGTCCTCTACACTGTAGAGGACAAGCCCAAGGGCTCCTGGTAGAAGCTCTCAGTAGTAAGACTCAAGCTTTAGTGCTGCACTCCATCTGAGCTGCAGTGTCAGCAGTGATTTGCCTTGTCACCTTCACTGAAGTAGCATGGCTACAGACTGTGTGCATCAGCACACAATGACCCCCTGCTAACCCAAACACAGACAGAAATGTGGCAAGCTGTCTGCTTGAGACCAGAGAGTCCATGCCAACGCATATGGCAGGGGCAGATGGGCTCGGAAGAATATGCTGAGCTTGGACATCCTGCCCTGGGACCTAGTCCCACAGCTGGGGCACAATCCTTGCTGAACCCAACAGCACAAACAGGCTTGAGTTTCAGGAGCACTGTACCCGCGTGCTGACTCAAGTGCCATAAACACAAGGCAAGGAGGAAGACAGCTCTGCACTTACTTCAGCATGGGGTCAGCTAAGGACCTAAGCTGTGATACAGCACAGAAGCACACTTCCTCAGTTTAGTCCTCCACCATCAAGCCTGAAGAGGTTAGTGAAGCCTCAGCAGAAGGAAATAAAATGATGTATCAGTGCATATATATGCCCCCAGCTCATATATTTCAGAAAACCTCTCAGGATACATACTTGGGCTGGGGAAGCACAAGTGGACATTGATTATACTACAAAACCTATGCCCATAAAGACATACAGAGGGGCAAGGGAAGGTCCCCAAAAGCTTTCAGTATCACGAGCTGATGTCCTCGCTGACCAGCCTTGCTTAAAGAAGCCACCTGGCTTTAGCCTAAATGACCAACCAGAGATGAATGAACCCCTAAAGCTGGTGAGGGTTGTGCTGTGTGGATCGCAATGAGGTTCAGAGCAACCTGGGTAATGCTGCTGGGTCATTTCTTCAGCAACCTCCCCAGTTTGCTGTGGACTCATGGGTTCTGTGGTGAACTCTCTCACACAGCTTAAAGGGTTTAGGGGTTTATTAATACAAGTTTTCATCACAATCCCCTCACACACACACTCTGAAGTTATAAATTTAATGGTAGAGCAAGTGAAGTGTGAAAGTTTGTCAGTTTTTTCATGCTATTAAGTTAGGAAAGAGCCGGCCATCATTAAGAATAGTTACTATGAAAAATTGGCTGGAAGCCACTGTTGGAACTAGGAATGCAAAGGAATCAAGATGACAAATGTGTCAGATTTCTGGTGTTTTCCTGAAGTTGGCAGCCTGGAGGCAGGCATCACTATTGATGATGTATCCCCAGACTACTTAACTGGATATGCCAGAGATGAGAAGAAGGAGAAACACAAGGTGCTGCTCAGCATTTCTGACAACCTAAGCAAAAGCAAATACAGCCTCACAGAGCCTTCAGGGTAGTCAGCAAAGCATGAAATTCACTCTTGATGCTTACAACAGGTAAAAAAAGAAACCACCAAGAGTATTTCCAGTGACGGATAATTACCAATGAACTCGAAAGCCTCTTCAAAATACTGCCTGAGATTCTGCTTGTTGCTGTCAGTGGCCGGGAGCCGCTTGTAGTTGAACATGCCTTTCTCGTAGTGGTACAGGGGCAGGTGGGTGGTCACATTGATTACGTAGCCGATGTTCATCCTCTGCATCTTCTCCAAGTCCTGAGCATCGTGCTCGTTTCCGAGGAAGAGAAAGGGCAGAATGGGGGTGAGCTCAGCGTTCTCGATGTCCGGTGTGGTGGGGATGGACTGAGGTAGCGTGGGGGGCACGGCGGATGCACCGACCCCGCCTCCCCCCTCCTGGCACTCCTGGAGCTGGAGGGAGTTATCGCAGAGGTTTTCGTGGTTCTGCCTGAAACCACTGAGTCCTCCTGGGGAGAGAGACCAAGCAGATATGTTGGTTACACACCCGAGGTCAGCAGCACTTTGGAGACACCTTTCTTCAGAGCAAAGGACTGGAGCTGGCACTATTGTCCCTACCACCACTGTCATGGTGACTGCTCAGAGCATGGCTGCCAGCAATAAGGGTGCCATGAATCAATGGCACACACTGTCCTCCCAGCCACGAGGCTGATAATGCCAAGGAAGAGGCAAACACACCTTTGTGCAACATCAGACAGGACGTGGGGGAACAGTTTTAAACTGACACAGAGGAGATTTAGGTTAGACAGAGACTGAAATTTAGGTTAAGCACTCTTTATCAGGGACTGTAGTGATAGGACAAGGAGTGATGGGCTTAAACTGAAACAGGGGAAGTTTAGGTTAGACATAAGGAAGAAGCTCTTTATTGTGAGGGTGGTGAGGCACTGGCACAGATTGCCCAAAGAAGATGTGAACGCTCCATCCCTGGCATTGCTCAAGGCCAGATTGGACAGAGCCTTCGGTGACATCGTCTACTGCGAGGCGTCCCTGCCCATGGCAGGGGTTGGAACTGGATGATCTTAAGGTCCTTTCCAACCCAAACCATTCTATGACTCGACAATCAGTGTGCTGCGGCTGCCCCACCTACGAGCCTGTGAGAGAGGTAAGGGGACAGGACAAAAGGCGTTTTTCCAAGAAGGAAAAAATCAAAACCACAAGCGAACAGGCTAGCATCACACCAAAGCAACACGATGAGCCAGCTGGGACAGGCTTTTAGCTTTCCCTGTCCATAGCAGGCCTGCCTGCCAGGAGCAGCCCTGCGGGGCATTCCTAAAGGGGATTGGAACTAGATGATCTTAAGGTCCTTCACAACCCAAAACCATTCTATGATTCTGTGTGAGGCACAGCTCACACCGGCATCACTCTGGGGAACAGCACATAAGCATTTGTGCAGGAGAACAAAAGAAAACCTCTTCTCCTAACCCAACAGCACCTGAGGTGCTCACTTCACATGCGGCAAACAGCTCTCCTTTTTCTGCTCTGGTTGCCTGAAAATATCTAGCAAGAGTTATTTTTAAGACATTAATATGGATTGGGAAATGGGTCTGAGAGGGAAGGGAGAAGTCACTTTACTCTTTTGGCTTGTGCTTCCCTGGCTCTATTGCACATCTTGCTGTCTTTTTTAAGCAGTATTTCACCCGCCTTCCTTTTGCCAGCTCGGCAGAGCTGGAACACCAGGACCAGACCTTCTTTCTACACCTCATTCTGCGATTACATCAGGCTCCCCACCTGCCCAGTTCCCATAGCGATCGCACAGAGCACACAATGACATCAGCTGGCATGACATCAGCTCTTTGAGCACAAACAATACAAGAAGAACTACTCTGTGTAAGGCCTTTTTGGTAGGAGGAGAGTTCCTGGGAGCCGCTGATGTAATGTTAACAGGTGGCTCCTCCAGCAAAAAAGGCGGAAAGAGGAGAAATGCAGTGATATATCCAGCCCCTCCTCCCTCCTCGCCCACAAAAGTGCACGTTTCTGCTGTACCAGGATACCTGGGAGTCCTGCACCGCATCGGGACAGGCCAAGTGTTCAGACTGAACTGCACTTTGTTAAACGCAAGCCAAAAAAACACAACTCAGGAGGGGGGAGAGCTATGCTGAAGTTACTCGAAAGAGCTACACTAGCTAAAATAAATGTGAATGTCACCATCCCAATGTTATTTTAAAGTAAATAAATAAAGGGTTATTTGTCTTTTCCAGGCTCTTTCACAGTGATTTAACAAAGGAATATTTTAAAACAGAGCACAACTTGCTGTCTCAAGGACACTGACTCGGACGCAGCAAAAGGCTTTGATGTCTATGTTTTGAGCGCTGCATCTCACTGTGTCCACATACCAGCCCATAAGGCGGGCATCTCGGTGCTCTGTGCAGTACTCAATGGGCACCAGGCACCCAGGCTAAGTTACAACCAAGCCCCTCTAACACTGCTGTTCTTCGCATGCTGTTTGTAACTCGCTCTCCCAGAAATCCTTGAATTGCCCACAAAATGCAGAGTACTTCCCCTGCCTCAAAAGCATGCTTGTCTTCAGCTGTTCCTGCTGTTTACAGGACACAGAGCAAACAGGTCTGCTTTAAAGATCTCTACTCACAAAGTTGTTGTTACAACAGGGAAGGAGGACAGAGAGAAGGAGGAGAATCTGAGCTCAACTGCCACCTGCACCAACCATCTTTGATAGGGTCTGAAAAGTCTTCTTAGTCCACTCAAGAAAACAAACAAGTCTATGGTCCCCAAGCTGAAGATGTCTGAGGTCTCATCCAAACCAACAGCACCAGCCTAGAGTCTGGGCTAAAGACTCAACCTAACCCACATTTCCATCCTCCTGCATGTGCAAGCAGTCCATTCAGCTTAAATGCTGTGCTTTAAACAATAACCAGAGCATGATGGGATTCCCAAGAAAACCCTGAAAAGTAAGTTGCTTTAGTGAAACCAGAGACAATACTCACTTTCCACCTCTTCAGCAAGCTTCCAGGAGTATGTGGCCACAGGCAGAGGTAGGATCCCACTGGTTCATCACTCAGGTGTAGGCATACTAGTGGTGTAGCAGACACCATCCTGTTTCACCAGCTGCCTTGTAAGATACAACAGACCTAGGGAGTCCAGAGCAAGCTCTTTCCTCATCGCCAATGCCCTCCCTTCAGGGCGTCTGCCTGCCCTGTTGGCCAGAAGACACCATTACTCCTGTAACTAACATTTCCTCAGTGTGAGCTTTGGTCCAGTATATGAGAATAGGGAGGAGAGGACAAGAGACCATTACATAGTGCAGAGTCAGTTCAAGCAGTATTTAAAGTACCATACCCAAGCAGCTCTCAGCATGTCCCTGGAGCAACACATTACTGGGGAGATGATTGCTAAACTGAGCCAGCTCAGACACATGAGAAAGGGAGAACAGGACAAGAATACTGGTACACAGTGAGAGGATGCAGCAAGATACAGTCACAGGGAAGCTGAACTCTAAAGCCAACAGCAGGATCTTAGCTTGGACCTGAACTGCCATACGAGTCATGCAGGTCCCAAACCAGGATCCAGACATCTCGTAAGTGCCGTTCCCTTAATCCACTCTCGCCATGCACACCACACATGACCTTTTCTCGTAGCTGTAAATACAACGTACAGGGTATTCAAGTGCATCAGTATTCCCTTGTCAAGCACCTCCTATTTCGGCATTTAAAAGTCTTCATGCAGTGGAGGAGAGAAGGTGGGAGGGAAGAGGCTGTACCTGGAGAGGAGGCCAACACACAGCTACTGCAAACCTGGCTTAAGAGTCAATTCATTGAACTCAATGAGGACCAAAACATATCACTGCTATTGACAGCAACTCCAGATCACAGGGAAGCTCAAGACAGACGCTGAGTTGCTGGAGTGGATCCACAGAAGGGCAACAAAGCTGGTGAAGGGCATGGAGCACAAGTGTGATGAGGAACGGCTGAGAGACCCAGGAACCCTTAGTGACAGAGTTAGTGGTGGACCTTACAGTGCTGAGGTAGAGGTTGGGCTTGATGATCTTAAAGGTCTTTTCCAACCCAGTTGATTTTATGATGCAGAGACTCCACCCTGTTGTAACAGAAGCTGTTTCGTGGTTGAAGTTGCTCAAGCCTTCCCAAACCAGGGACATGAAAGAAGCATTACAGGGGGCTGTAACAGGGAGTCTGGAGAAGCACAACCTGGCAAAAGCCTCCAACTTACACAGAAGAAAGCTACACTTTAAAAGCAGCTTTTCAGCTGCTATTTGCATCTGCAAGTTTTGAGGCCTTGGACAATCCAAAGTCTGTTGCCACTTGCTGTTTTGGTAGGGCAGGATGCATCATACACAGGCAGCACAAGCAGAGAGGCAATATAATATATCCACCAGAAAAGACCACTAGCATATATAGCAGTTCAGTATGAGCAACAGCCATGAAGCCTGGATTCAGCTCTGCAGCCACCTTCAGCAAAAAACAACAGCTAGATAAGCTGCCATTGTCCACTTCTACAGAATGTCGTGCTTTAAACATACCACACAGCTTTAATAATCAAAGAACAGCAAAAAGGCTGCTGGCCAGGCCACTTTGACACAGCCCACACACAGATGCAGGTTAGCATCAAGTGCTTTTGTTCACACACTGCTCCAAAACAGCTGCTGGGCAGGCTTTCAAGCGGAGGCTGAACCTACTCAAATCCTAATGAAGATGGACATGCCCAGCACTCTGGGGAACTCAAGGTATTTGTTCCATAAGGAAATGACTCAATGAAGCAGGACAGTTCATGTGGCAGATGGCTTTGCCTATGTAGCAAAACACAACAGAAGACCGAGAGCTCTTGCTTGCCACTGATGTGAAACATATTTTTGCAGTTATCACTGCATGACATCTTCTAGCATCCTGCCCTGCCAAAACAGCAAGTGACAGCAGACTTTGGATTGTCCAAGACCTCAAAACTTGTAGGAAGTTTCAAGTCAGCACTGCACATGCTCCAGCTATTCACGCTTGTTTGTTCAAGCTCTTTGCAGCCATCTGCCCATAAATATCTCTCTTAATGCTCCTCAAAATCCCCCACCGAACAGCACCCAGGCAGCAGCTGGGCACAGATCTCCCAGTTCCAAAGCCACCCAGGAGCCCAGGGCTCACATCAGCGCTATAAGACCACGTGAGCAGACGAACAGGAGCCAAAGCAGCTCCGAACAAATAGAACAAGACAAGCAGCATGGTGCTTGCACAAAAACCGTGCCAAACATGGTGTCTGTCGTCTGCCATCAGAAAGAGGGCAAACAGAATGCAGAACCAACACAAGAAGTATGGCAGGAACTAGGCAACCAGCTTTTACAAGGGACCATGACCTTGCCATAGAAAGTCATCTTTCAAGAAAGCAAAAAGAACAAAGCTTACCTATATAGGTATCATACAAGTGGAGGGTTTTTGTTGGTTGCGTTTTTTGTTGTGATTTTTTTCCCCTGTTGTTAACAGAAGATTGAGAATTATAGTACAAGGAGTACAGTACCACCTGCCTCTCTTGTGTATCTCCTTTGGGACCTCTTTCAACCATCACTGCTGTTCTGTGGTGGTGTGACTACAAGCAAATAGGATGTGGGTCTACAGGGTGTTTTGGTAGATCTGCAATATGTTTCCCACCTGGAAACAAGCTCTAACCCCACAATAAAGGGAGTAAGTGACCTTGTTCCCCTCTGTGAGAGCGCTCTAGAGAGGCAATTACCATGCAATACCCTCACCATAAAGCAATACCTTTGCATTACCTCATCGGCATGGCCACACTTTGTTCTGAGCGTGGCAGGTACTGGGTGTTCCCACTACAATTGCAAACAGGAACATATTTTTAATACATGATAGGCTGCAGATGTGGGATCCACTTTTAGACAGAACACATGGTCCCGGGAGACAAATAGACCTTTTATACCGCTTTCAAAGCTGTCCAGGCGGATTTCTGGATCCGCTCATCCTCGATTACAATACCACAAAGCCAGCTGGAAAAAAATAAACCAACACACACACATGCACATGCGCAGCAAGAGCAGAAATTGCAGGATGCTGTGGAGCATCAGCAGAAGAGATGTTTGGTGTGTAACTTCCCCTCCTCTTGCACGGCTGGGCTCTCACAGGGGGAGCAGCAGAGAATTCAGGATACTGGGGTTCTGGCCACCAGAAGCTTCACTCAGGAAAAGGCAAGTGTTAAAAGACCCACTCAGCATGAACCCTGTCAGTATTAACAGCAAACTGAGCCCCTAAGGCTGTATTTGAGTGTTTAAGGTCGACATGTTACAGTGAGCATTTGGGGCGCAGGACGGAGTTATCAGACAATTGGTGCGTATCTCTTTAAGATGACGCTTTGAATTTGTGCAAGTACAGCCTGTTCCTTTAAACCTGTGACCTCATTTATTTACATTACTGCAGAAAAGCACTGCCAGAAGCAACAGCTGATGACAGTCTCATGTATTTTTCCACTAAGACAACAATTAAACTGCTCCTGTGTTATTAATGAACAGATGACTTTGTGTCAAGTTGATTCAAAGTGCAGGATGCCTCGAGATTAAGCAAACGTGACTCCAGCATGTAAAAATAGAGGCTAGGTACTGCCCACATGCTTTGCCCACCAAGGTACTGTGCCTTTTCTTAGCCTGGCAGGACAGTCCAGGGCCTGTAGGCACCCTTCTGCTGTGCCCAGAGGTCTTGCTGCAGGGTGGCACACTGGTGCTGAGCCACCACTGCTTTAATGCCAGCACTCCGGCTGCTCCTGTACTATGGGCAAGGCATGCAATGGAAAGTAGAACCAAGTGAGATGCACTTACTCTGAGCACCGTGTTTGCTTATCTTTTTTTCCTTACTGTCACATATGCCTCCTCTTTGGCTTGGGCTACATTCTCCACCAGCTTCAGTAGGTAGGCAGCATTGCTGTCCTTGTGCTGACCTTCACACAGCAGGTTTATGGAGGGTGAGGCTGGCTGAGCTTATTTGGAGGCAATGACTTGTCCCCGGGTCACACATCTGCGGTAAGAGTGCTTTCCCATGCAAGGTGAAGCAGTGAGCTCCAGCACAGAGATGCCCCAAGTGACACTGCTCCCCTCCAATATGGGTAGAGCTTGAAGCACCACCGCTTGCTTCCTTCCACCAAGGGAAAAGGCAGCTGTACAGGCTGATGCAGAATTCACCCAATATACACCAAATCCACTCCCAGGATATGGGCCATCCACCCAGACCACCTCTTCGTACCGCTGACCAACACAGCCATGTCTGCAGAAGTTTATGGCTCTGCACAACAAACCTTGTATCTCAGCCAAACCCAAATCAAAGACTCTCTACCTCATCTCCAACAGCACCAGATAACATGGAGAGAGTAGAAGCAGGAGAGAAGCACCTAATACTCCCTCTTGAGCAGGGGTAGAACTACTGGGTACTAGGCAGGGAGGACATGGAGGCAGTGGGGCTGTACCTAGAGAGCACAAAGGACAAGACCACCTTTCAGTGAAGCACCTTCCCATTGCGGTTGCTGGCACCATTTTAGGACGGTTCACAGTGCACTCTGGGGATCATCCTCTGTTCATCCTGAGGCACTGCAAGAAGAGATGCTCAAATTCCCTGAACAACCCAAGACAGCTTCTTTCCTTGTTCAAGCAGGGCTTTGCTTCCCACATCCTCTTCTAAAGCAATGGGGCTAATCCAAGCAGCTCGCTGTAGGAGTGTTCCTGCTCTCCAAGGCAGATGTCCTTCTCACCACAGCTGCTGCCGAGCAGCACTCAGTGTTTGCCCACACTGCCATAGGAAGCTCTGCATGGTTGAAAATATTGTATTTGGCCCATACAACGGGAAGCTGAGCTGAGAAGGGCAGCTTCCTTCTGTCAATAGAGGTGGGGACCTATCGGGCATCACCCACCCAGGTGACATCAGGAGTTGCTCCTTTGATTTCAAGGAAATTGTGGTTTGGTGGGTTTTGTTTGCTTGGATTTAGAACACTGGAAGGAGATTTATGAGAGGTTAAGCCCACAGCAGAAGGAAGCCCATACTCTGAAGTACAAGGAGACCACAGTGACACCAGGACTGCTTTACACATTACCATTCCTGCTGCTAAAGAAAGGGGGCAAAGGGAGGAAAGAACAAAAAAAAAAATATTCAATCTTCTACAGTAACATAAGCCTCCACATTTTCTTCAACAAACCATGTTACCCCCAGTTTCCCAAAATCAAAGGCATAACTGAAAGTTGTACTACTTCTATTGCTGCTAGCAAGTCAAACAGATCTGACTTCCTGGTTCCGTGAACTTATTCCTCACCTGTCTGCAGGAGGTTTAAAAGACCCTGCACAGGGTTTCCTTCCCTGTTGCCCACACAGCATTCAGCATCAGCCTTGCCACAAAAGATTAAGCTTTAAACAAACATAAAGAAGTAAAAGTAAACATAGCTCACAAAGAACAGTTTCCACCTCGACACAATCTAATCTAGGCTCTCCCTCTAATCAAGCTGCCAACGGCACTTCAAAAACAGGCAAACCCCTGCTTTCCACAGAACGTGCAAGGTCAGGTTTTTTTCCATGTGGGAACTACCCCAAGAGCTTGGTTTGTACACAAATTCTGGCCTAGAGAAATTACAAGCACATCCTTGACACAACTGCTTTGAGGTCCCTGCAGAAGTCAAGAGTGTGACGCCGGACAAAGAGGCAAGGTTTCCCCTCAGCACTGAGGCACATGTCCATGCATTTGCATGCTGTTTCTAATGCCATCTCACTAGTGCTCACACCCCTTGTCACAGCACATCTTCTCCCATTGGCCTTTACAGACCCTTCCCCTGCCAGGCTGTGCCAGAGGTGCTGGCTCTATACCAGCTCTCAACCCTTCGCTCTCATTCCTCAGAGGACCACTACATCACCCAAATGAGTTCCAATTAGAAACAAACAATAATTACTTTTTTTTTTTCCAAACCTACCACTAAGGAACCCTTCCTGGGATTTATTTCTACTTTTGTGCCTTAAACTTCAGTTTTTCCTCAGATCCTAAGTTTTGGACCCATACAAATCACACACTTTACTCACCAGTTTTCCCAAGAGATGCCACCACCTTCTGGACTACTCACCAGCCTGTCCAGAAACTGCTGTGAATACTTCTGGACCACATCTGTGCATTCAAGACAGTGGTTCTAGCCTGTAACTGGAAATTCCCCTATGCTGAGTCTGCCCATTTGAAAGGAGAGGAAAAATAACACCAAAAATACATTCACAGGAAAATAAAGTACACGTCAGCATCCTTCAGAGTGCTGCGTTATCACAGGGGAGCAAGTCAGGAAGGTCAAAGGAGAAGGCCCGCTCTCAATTTTGGTACAAGGATTAAGCTATACAAGAATGTAATTAGGAACATGACGACAAACTCCACATCCCAAACACCCTGTGGTGACAATTCTGCAGCCACAGATGAGGACTGGACTTGCCTTCCCTGGAGGGCAAGCCTTTATAGCAGAAACTCAAAATTAGACACGTTACAACTTCTCATAGCAAAAGTATGCATTCCCATGGGGATGTAAGCTTACTTGAAGTCCAATTAAATAATCACTTGAAATGTCAGCATAAACCCTGAAGGAATACATACTTCTACTGTGAAATGCTCCCACTGGAAATCATATTAGCCAAAAGGTCATCAAGAAATGCTACAGCTATGTATAAAGGAGCAGGGGAAGTGAAGGGGGAGGGAACAGAGACTATTTAAATGCTATAAAGATACCACAGATGGTCTTACATTGACAGAGAGCTACAGGTCTGCTTTCAGACAGAGGCAGAGCAGACCAGATTTGCCCAAGACACCAGTTTTGTTTTGTTTTTAAATCTATTCCCAGTTCTCTCCCTACCCGTCACCATGTACATCCCTCAAGCAACTGGAGACAGCCAACAGCCAGTGCGGCGCAAAGACCTTTGGCTCAGCACATCCAAGGAGGGAGGATGGTCCCAGTAGTGTGTCAGACATCTGTAATCCTGGATGCGTAGGAGTGGACGTTTCTGGTTAATTCACATGTTTCAGAGAACACTGACATTTTCATGGCTCAGCCATACATTTATTCACTTTACCCTTTTAAGGGCAACCTCTTCAGGACACATTACCATTGTTTCTGACAACAAAGAGCAGGCTGCTTTGCTTCTCCCGAGGATGAACACAGGCTCCTGCCTGGTCTAAAACCGCTGCACCTCCACATGAGAAACACCAGCAACATTTGCATTAATGTGAAAGGAAAACAGGGTGCTGATATATCACACCAACGTTTGGGAGTGCCACCCACTGCTGACGGATCTAAACTTTTTTAAAATGCAAAGTTCCTATCTTTTTGGCTAGAAATAATAATAGTATCTGGCTCTGATCTGACCCTTTCCAGCAGGGTATTTCAGCATACATGAAGAAAACCCAGAGAAAATAAGGGTGCTGTCTTGACATAGCAGCAAATTACTGGAACTAGCATGGTACCAGCCAACCCCCACTCTGACACAGACTTCAGGGCTAGCCCTGCCAGCCCTTAAATCCCAATCCTAATGGTCAGGGAGGCAAGACTAAAAATCTCACAGGGTAAGAGAAAGTTGACCCAGTTCGCACCCACATACTCCAGAGTCAAGTGAAGGAGACACATTTACAGAATCCAGAGCTGAATAACAACGAAACAAGTAATCTACTCAGCCAGATTAAAAGCAGCCCAGGTCTCCTTGCCTCCACAGGCAACTTAACACTAACATTTCCCAGGAAGCATAAACACCATGTTATCCTTCAACAGCAATGCCATGCTGCCTTGCAGGACTAACACAAACACTTATGAACCTAAGATTAACCTCATGTTAAACGATCACATTAAATGGTTTTGTACCTAAAATATGCCACCAAATTCTAAGTGGCAGCAAAAGGTTTGGTTTTAGTTTCCACCAAGCTGAACAGACACCCATTATTTTACCAAAGACCAAGTAGAGCCCATCACCAACACAGTACATGTTAACGGCTCCAACAAGAGCTTTTCCTTTAAAACATTACTGGTCAACTGCTTACATAAGGCTTAATATCACACTTTGGCATAATAAACTGAAGACACCAATTCAACTGCTATGACAGAAGCTTGCAAGTTATCCTCCAGCTTCCAAATCTCTTTAAGTTTTGTCAAAAAAGAAATATATGTATGATAATTTATGTGTGCACAAACAGCAATATTTGTTCTTTTTATCACCTTTAGCTAGAAGCAGTTCTCTGGTGCAGTGAGTCAAGTGGGAATTAACCCAGGCATGCTCTACACCTTCTTAAGCAAGATCGTAGTAAGAGTTGCAGCCAACATGATCATATCACTTTAGTATTATTCTCTGAATTTATGTTTCCCAATTTCCTTCTTCAAATCCATTATCTTGGAAGCACAGTGATGCACATGTACAAAGCAGCACAGACTCATAGTATGGGTTAGAAGGGACCTTCACGACAAGAGGGACTAAGTGGTACCAAAACCTACAAGGTCCCAGTTGCTCCCCCAGACTTGTTGGCTTAGGTCTCTTTGGACACACTTTCTCCCATGACATGTTCTATGAGGCACCTCCAAAAACAACTGCCAGGAGATCATAAGCATGTGCCCCTTCTAGACCTTGGTCTCTTCACTGGCAGTAGAGCTTTCCTTCAGAACAAAGATAACCTGCTCATCCAAGAACAGAAAGATATGAAAATAAACCCTAAGAGAACAAAAACCACCTAGAGGCAAAAATCAGAGCCTGCCGTTTATCACTGTAGCAAAAAGGGAAAAGAAAGGAGTGCTCCTAAGTCTGCCTTCCACTTTCTGCAACAGGCAGTTGTGCTGTTCCCAGGGAACCCAGTGATGGTGGATGAACCCGGGTCAACCACACTTCACACTGATGGCAACAAGAGAGATAAGTTCAGTGCAACAAACAGTGCAAAGGACAGAAAAAGAAAACCGAGATGGATTAAAATAACTTATCCATGGCCTCACAGCAAGTCTGCTGTGTGTGCTGTCACAGAGCAGGAGAATAACCACTGCACAGACTTGGCCAGAGCTTCCCTGGCCCCAAGACTCCTCTGCTATCTAGGCACAGCCATCCCTCTAGCCAGATTACCCCCTTTCTGCACCACATGGGAGAGATGCTTACTTCTCCCATCTCCCCCTCTTCTCTTTCAAGACCTAAAATGCTGCTATACAGTTCCAGAACCACCTTCTGGAGGGACACATGCTCCAGGGGAACCAACAACTCTCAGAGCAGGGGAGGACACATCAAAACCAACTTCCAGTGGGCACAGATACTTCCAGACAGGAGGATGCCTAATCACAGACAGTAACTGAAGCAAAGAGCTTCGTCTAGCAAAAAAGTCACAAGGCAGTAGGGGAAAACCAACTACATAACCCCAGCTTACCAGACACCTTGGTGATAACAAGAACATCAACAAGGGTTTAAGTTTTACAGTACAGAGGTGTTTAAAAAGCGCAGAAGACAGGTTCAGGTGAGCACCTAGAAACAAAGCTCCAGCCCAACAACTGCTCACGACAATTCAGCTTTGTGATTGCTGCAGCCAGCGCTCTCCCAGGCCCACCAGACTTCCCAACAAGGCTAAGGAACACACATAATCTTATCTCACATGCAAAGGGACAATGCATTAGGTCATCTTCATGGATTCCCATAGCCTATTTCTTTAAACAGTGTGAATTCTATTGCCCTGCAAGCCTATACTGAATATTTGAGACATATTTCCCTCCTGGTTAGCTGCTAAACATGCAAAACAGACAGATGTTAAAACTGTGTACATGATGCTCCTATTTATGGCATTTCTTCACTTCAGAGTTGCTTAAATAAATAAAACATGGCTTTTCCCACAATAAATGGTCATAGCCTAAAGACAACTGGCTGATCCCCATTTGAAATGCATCGTAAAGCCAAGGTAATCTCACTACAAACTTTTGTGCTCCTAAGCACAGCAAGAACATCGGCTGCTGCTTTGGAAGGCAAACAACCCACTTGTATGTCTAGAAAAAAATGTCCATCTGTACTAGCTAACACCCAGTTTCCACTCAAACCTCAAACACAGCTTTCTCTACCACCCTGAGCCTCCCAAAAAGGCTGTGCTCACCTTAAGAATAAAAAGCCAGAAAATACACCAGCAAGCACCTCCATAAAGATTTTACTAGTAAAGAGTGTCTCACCTCCAGCAGGCATGCACATGAGGCATCCAGGTAATTAAAATCCCGACATCTTCCTACCAGGAAAATTGCAGGGAATGTCCCTCCAGTTTAAACAGAACTGGGGCCAGATTTTTCCTTACAAGCCTCAGAGAGTTTTGCCTAATGTAACAGTTTGCTTCTTGACTCTGTTTGACTTCCAAGGGTATGAGAAGCTGAAGAGCTTCAAAAACCCCACAACCAAACACCAAAACAAACCTCCTTCCTGTTCCTTTTTTTCCAAGGCAGTGTCATTGCCCTCTTTCCCCCAAGGACAGTTAAAATGGGACAGGCACTCTGCAAGCCAGCACTTCCAACTCTCAGACGCCATCACCGGGGAGGAAATGCTACATTATCAATTTTCTTACTGTTGAATAGGCAAAGTTTAGAGGTACACTCCCCTGCAGAAGCATCTCTCCAAAATACAGAAAAGCCTGTGGTCTACACAGTATTGCTTCAGTTCATCTATATGCAAAAGGTGCAAACATACACAACTGATTTTCAAGCGTTACAACCAGTGCAATCATTTATTCCAATGGAGAAAGATACTTTTTTAAGCTCCAGCAACCAGAGTCTGAAAAGTGAAGGTGAAATCTCAGCCTTAATAGAGACAGCATAAGTTTTTTCCCCAGTGACTGATGGAGCCAGATTTCTTCTGCAGCGCAGGGAGAACACACTTTAGTTTGAAGCACATTGGATGTTTCACAAGCATTACTTAACACTTAAAAATACACACTTCCCTATTAGAACCATGACCTAATAATTATTCAGTGGAGATCTCTGGTGGAAATAGGCACCAGGCACGTGTTTCATTGGGCAGCTGGATTTGTTGACCATTGCGTCAAGTTCTAGTCTCCAACACACTTGTGCACTGTCATCCAGTTAGGGCTTAAAGTAACACCAACACCGTTAAGTTATATAATTACAATCATAATTAATGATATCTTCACAACAGATTATAACCAGGTCAGGTACCCCAGAACGCAGTATTTTGCATGAACATGGGACAACATAAGCCAGGTACTTACTCCTTTTACAGCTGTCTCAATCTCTTTATAGTTGTTCCAACTTGTGATATGCGACTTTGGTGTGGTAAGAGATCTGAAGCTATTCTTAGACTGTGGCAGAAAGCATGAAGTGGTTTGCTGGCAGGTCTTATACTCCCTGCTGTAATGAGAGCAAGTCACTTCATTTATTTCCCTTAGATGAGCTATGAGAAGACTGAAAGCCAGAGCATAAATAAGCTCCTGAGACCAGGAACAAGAACAGAGAAGCAACCAGTTGTTATCACCATCAGCCGGTTGCTCCCTACCCCCTGCAGCAGTCTAGCCATTGGTTTAAAGCACATGGCAGGGGGGAAACGGATTATTTGCCTAATTGCAATTTGCACCTCTGCTTTTGAATTTGCTGTTTCCCTGCAGTCAAACACAGAAGCCTTTAAAAACTAACCACAAGACTTCAGCAGGTTCACAAGGCTCCTGCTGATGAGGCTTGGAGGCAGAGGAGGAAGGGCAGGAGGAAGACAATACCACTAGACACCAGCCAGGGAGACAAAGGCAAATCCTCTTGTGTTAAAAGCTGTTGAAATGCATGGGCACAGATGCTTCAGTTTTTCATTTTTGTTTCATTTGCAGATTCTATTTAACTTGGAAAACAGAGATGCTCAACTCCAAACGTACGCATTTCATTCTAGGAAAAATACTACTTTTCATCTGAATGCAAATTAATTTCCCACTTTCTACTTTTAAACCCAGTGGCAAACTCAAGTACACAAACCCCCAAGGCTCCAGCTCACTTTTGCTATGAGCTGGAATGCTCAGAGAAGGCAGAGATACCTCACCATTGGGTTTGTAGGAAGGAAACAGACACAACCCCTCAGAGGAGAGCCAGGGATGCATCGCCATGCTCTGCCTCCCCAAATTCAGCAACAGCTTTGCTATTGGCCTCAGGCAGAAGGGAGGGATGCTGTGCTCACATCACCGTTTTTTTCTCCTCTCCTTCCCTATAAAAGAAAAAGAACCCACTAAAAGAGAGGCTTTTAAGTTTCATGCAATACCATGGCCTTGTATGAAGGTGTGTGGGTATGGGGGAAAACTTGATTTCTTCCTGTTTTGTATACAAACAGACAGAGGAGCAGCAGCTTCAGCCTTGACAGCTTAGCCTGCTGCAGCCCATTTAGCAGCACTATGAAATAGATGTTTGTTTCTTTGTGTATTTAAATAGGGGGTTTATGCTTGCCTCAAGTGCTATTGGCTGTGAACAAAGAAATGAGCAAATCTTTGCTTCTAAGGAGCTTAAATCAGAATTATGGAAATGTTTTATTTATGACAAAAAAAGCACTCCATGATAGAGGAAACAGCAGAGACACACAGGATAGGAAAGGAGGAACACAGGTCTTAAAATACCCCCGTACCACGGCGTACATAAAACCCCAAAGCTCTCTTTTCACAGTGCTAGTTTATATACTGGTCTACTACATTAAAAATAAATCAGGCCACCTCTTTAACTTGAGCCTAATAAGGTGCCCCATACATACATTTATCTATAGATCACAGCCTGGCCTTTGGAAGCAGCACAGGGTTTCTCTGCTGCTTAAAAAGACTCAGGCACCCAAACCCAAAATGCACATGGGGCCACATTGATCCCCTCAGCATGCTGTAACTCAACCCTTGGCTTTGTCAATCGGATTCACCCCAAACAGCAACGGGGCTGACAGGCAGCACCAAACATGGAGAAGGTGGCACCAGATCAGGGGGACATAAACTTGGACAGGCAGGCTAGCAACCAGTGTTTGCAAACATAACACGGGGGGGGATCAAATGGGCTGGCAATAAATTAGGACCAGAATGCAGCGAGTGAGAGAAAGCACTGGAAATAACAGACAGAGGCAAAGAGGGCTCCTCAGCTACCCCCAGCTTCA
The DNA here is from genome assembly GCA_017639245.1 of Myiopsitta monachus. NCBI lineage: Eukaryota > Metazoa > Chordata > Aves > Psittaciformes > Psittacidae > Myiopsitta > Myiopsitta monachus. The sequence continues at coordinate 56,511,750 of CM029925.1, forward strand.
TTTCAGAGCCTGAACCCAGGCGTGGGCTGAAGCATGACGGAAAAAAACCTATCTGACAAGAGAAACCAAACAATGAGCACTTCCAGCACTGCTGCTCTGCTTGGAAACTTCAACACAGCCTTCCTAAGTGCTGCTCTGTACTGCACTCAACTGCATCTGAAACCAGAGCGAGTCCCACACCAAAAGAGGGGAGGAGGGTTAAGGTGATGCAGATGCTATTCTCTCCATGCTTCCAGAGGCAAAGCCTGCTCTGGCCCAGCCAAGCATTACATCCAAAAAGTAAAGGGTTTGGTTGTATTCTCATCCGTATCACTATCAGCAGAAAGGTCTGGGGAAGGGATTCCTGCTAAGCAGGTCTTTGAGGCACATCCTAACAGCTCTGAGGGTTGAAAACCAAAAATGGCCCAAGTAACCCCACAAGGACTCTGTTAAACCCAATGTTGGGTGGTGGGAGAAGGGGCTGGCCACAGGGCCAACAGCTCGGTGCTGCCCAACTACAGCTCTGCAGCTCCATCTCAGCCAGGATCTTACTTTAGGAAATAACATGACAGTTTGAGGTCTACACAAGGCTCCAGTGCTTTCAGAGAAACACAGAGGAAAAACACCTTCAGAAACTCACTTCTCTAAGGACAGGAAGGTTCGCAGACTACAATCATACACCTGGTGGCAAAGGCTGTACAACAGAATGATTATCACCAGAAATGCGGGACTTCAGCAGTAACCTCACTCCGCAAAGCACCTCCTCTCCCTCTTTAACGGATGAAGGGCACCATCATGACCTGAAAGACTCAATAAGAGCATACTGGGAACCTGTAACAAATATCAAAGCAAGCCCAGAATGAAATTATACTTACTGGGAGCAAAGACAAAGCTCGGTGCAATTTTAAGCTTCCACAAGATACACACGCAGAGGAGTATCTCACAGGACCCTTAGTGCCTATAAATCTATGAGGAAAAGGGATAAACTACCAGCCTGATCCATTCTCCTGCCACATTGCGCACGCTGGAACAGAAAAACTGAGTGAATTAAATACAGTATGAGCTAATCAACAAATCACAGAATCACAGATTGGTTTGGGCTGGAAGGGACCTTAAACTTCCATAGTTTCCAGTGCCACAGCCAGTCTCTGCCAAGCATGCATGCCTCCGAATGGCATAAACACCCAGGGGAAAGGAGACTCAATCTAGAGGGCAGCATTGTTATAAATGGGAGCTACAGAATAACGTGAAGAAAGGGAAGTGTCTTTGGATGCTGCCTTAATGGGCTTGTTTCCCCCAAAGCATTAAGGGATAGACCAAACACCACATTAAAACAGGAGCCTTTACAGGAAAGCCATATACACACACATACATGCAAACACAACATTTTCAGATCACTTTTTAGATGAATTATCTCTCTCTGTCCATTATTCTGACCCCATACCACCAAAACAAGGCTTGAGTATTCCCCAAGTTTTGCTGACTGGTCCATGACGCAATGCCTCAGACCAAGTGGCCTCCTGACTCCTTCCTCCCCCCTTCTACTCTCCCACTGTCCACCTCCAGCGCCTATGAGTCCAGTTTTATGTGGACTAAAATAAGGCTGCTAAGTAAAGGTCAGTCTGACAAGCTAAAAGAGAAATATACCCTCCTGGACCTCTGCCCCTTGGGCTATAAATACTCGGAGCAAACATGAGGGGGAAATTCTTTGTCTGCACAGACAGACACCAGGAAGCACATTTCCTCCTCCTTCCAGTTCCCACCCACTCTGCTACTCAAGGACAACAGTCAAAGAAAAGCATCTCCCTGCTACCGGCTCCATAATTTATCTATGGAAAGCATTTGCTTTGCCGCTGGTGGCTCAAGGCATTCAGGCCTTTCTAGAGGTAAACACAAGCTTTCAAAGCTCAACCATCAGCAAGGCTGACACCAGAGGACATGCACTGCAAAGGGAACCACTACAAGTGGGCAAAGAGGAAGATTACCTTTTAGGACTAGGGGTTCCTTGCCTTCTCGCTTGAGTGACTCCAGCACTATGTGGAGCGGCTGGGAAGGCATTACTCTGCTTGGCTCATTGGTATTCTCATCATAGACTATGATTTCTTTGGAAAAGATCCTCTTGAAGGAGTCCTTGCCTTCCCGGCAGGAGATCAAGTCCAAGACAGTGATCTTGCCCTGCTGAAGCCTTCTCCGGCTGATCTTGTCAGAACAGTTAATATGGACAGCCCCTTGAATGTGGCTTTTATTATACTCCATGAACGGCCTGCAGTCAATGATGACAGGCCCTTGGTTCTGTTGGTGGCTCTTGCTGCATTTGGTCATCTTCTTCGCCAGGTCGTTGGGGTAAATGATTTTGATGCTAGCGAGTTGCTTGGTGGAGCCTGAGACCGGGCTCCCCACGCTGCCCAGCGGGCTTAAGCTGCCGGTGTTCTCATTGCTGTTGACCATTTGGTTGGCAGGGCAGGCAGTGGAGGCTCCGGCGCTGCTGGTGCTCGCTTGAGTTTGGGCCTGAGTGTCCTTGTCGTACGTTGCCACAGTGCAGCAGCTGGCACTGCTGCATCCACAACTCAGAGAGCGTGCAGAGCCGTTGGATGAGGGCATATACGTTAGATTAGCAGTCTTTAGGGACACGACAGCTGTGCTGAGCAGACTGGAGTGGCTCTCACTGGCAGAAGAGGCAGATTCAAGATAGCTAGAGTCTAAACAAAGGTTGAGATCCTGAGGTCTCACTGGCCTCGAAAGTGCCACTACTACCCTGTCGTCTAAAGGAGATGGAGGCATGAGGAGGCTGAGCACTAGCAAGTTAAGAAGAACTCAAGATCACCCTGCAAAAGAGAAAAGAGAGGGGGAATGGGAAGAAGAAAATGGTGATGAAAACAGATCATGAAATCACATAAGCCCTCAGATACAGCAACTTACTTTACCAACACCCCTCATCCGCAGGTAACAACAGACCAGCCCCTCTGATAGTTACCAGCTCACAGCAGTTGCCGAAACCCCTTTTCCAATCCAACAGCAAATACTCGAGCTAGCTGCATGCGTGCACATGGCATGCAGAATACACGCTCCTAAGCCTGGGCTGTGCAGCTACACCCAGGAGGAGGCATTTGTCTACATGCAGATGGTGCTGAGCTATTCTGAAACCCCAGGCTGCAAGCAAGGCATGCAACTGATAATGACAAGAGAGGCACATTCTCTTGTTCCCCTGCTTACTGCAAGGGAAGCAACCACAGGGCTGACTCTACAGCTGGGAGAAACACACAGGAGCGGAATGTGTCAGTGGTGATATGCAACTTTTCCACCAAGCTGGAATAAAATTAGCTGGTGAATAAGTTCTCTGAGACAGTTACAAACTTGAAAATATACAGCTAAACAAAAAACACCCAGGAGAAAAATGGTTCTGGAAATTTAGGTTCTGGAGTTCTTTACAGAAAGTAAAGCTTCCATCCCCCTGTTAGAGGTTAATCCAGCCCCCGTTAAGACCCCAGCTCCAGGAAGGCTGTTCTCCATCAGTCCCAGGGAAATTCGTTCCTTCCTCACCAGCACATCTCACAGCTCCTACAAAGAGGGGTCCCCTGCGCCCCAGCAAGGTCACAGCCTGCCCAACCTTTAACAAGGGACAACACACGGATTAAAACCCCCTTTTCCACTCCAGCAGGAAGCAGGACGACAAGAGCCACAAAACCCAAGAAAGCCCAGGCACTGTCTCCCCTTCCCCGACAACTTTCGGAGCAGCGGCGGCTCTCGCTGGAAAACACATCCCAGCACCAACTTCCCGAACTCCGCCAAATCCCCAACAGCGGGCGGACACCGGCCTGCTCCCCATCCAGCCCCGCTGACAGCGGGCACGGAGATACCCCATCCCGTCCAGCAACACCCCGTAGCGGGGCGGCCCCGAAAGCAACCTCCGCTCAACGGGCAGCGAGAGACGCCGCGACCGGCGGGCTGCGGAGCTTCGAGGGGCCGAGCGGGGAGGTTCCCCATCCCGTCTTCCCCTCGCCCTTCCCGCTGGCTAGAGAACAGATAAACGCACACCAGGAGAGCCCTCTGCAACTAACACCGCTGAACAACCGAGGGACACATCCCGGCTCCGCTACCGGACGGAGGGACGCCAAGAGCAGCACACGGTGAAACCCAAGTTTCACGCCGGGGCCGCTGGTCCCCGCCGCTCCGCTCGTCCCGCCCCGCGCCGCGCCGCGCCGCACTCACCGGCGGGGCGCGCTGGGGCCCGGTCCGTGGCGGCTGTGGCGGCTGTGGCTGCGGTGGCTGCCGCCGGTGCTGCGCGTCCCGCCCGCCGCCCCGCACCGCCCGCACCATCCTCTTTACTTTCCCTTTTGCTACCGCGTAAATGTACGGCCCGGAGCAGGGGCGGGGCCTGCCGGTGACGGGCGGCGCCGCCGGCCAATGGAAACGCGGCGGCGGGGCGGCGGGGCGGGGCTAGAGGCGTGGCTGTGCCGCCCGGTGATGTCATCGGCAGCCAATGAGGAGCGGCGGCGGCTGGCTGCCTCAGTTGACAGGCAGCGGCAGCGCCCCCCGCAGGGCGGCGGCGGTTCAACCGCCGATGGAGGCGGCGCGACGGAGGAACCGGTCCCGCGGCTCCGCACCGCGGAGCGGCACGAAGCAGCCCCTTCGGCAGCGAAAGCCGCCAGCACCCCGGTCACAGAACCGCGCCACCCCCGAGAGCCTCTCAGAGCACTGACACAACCACTGCAGGCCCACAGAGCCCGGGGATAGCGTTTCCCACACGCAAAGCGTTTTCCACCGACCGCCTTCGAAGCAGGGCAGGGAAAGCAAAGCCCTTGCCCCGGAGTGCCGGGCACTGCAGGACACAGGACGGTCCCCCCCCCAACCCCACATTAAGCACTTTGGTGCCGTACAAGTGGTGTCACATCAAGGAGGTTGCTGTTCAGAGGCTTTTCTGAGCCATCCTCTAGCAAAAATAAACTTACACAGATACTTTCAACAGAAAACAACTTCCACAAATAAGCCTGCACAGGATATTTTAAGTATAAACAATTCACTTCCCTGCACAGCAGCTCTAAGTCATGCGAAGGGCAGAAGATGCCCCTTTTACATGCAATTGGGGGCTGGCCAGGTCTGTAGGTCTCCATCTGCCTGACTTCTCCATTGTACAGACAGATGCAGTTGCTCCATGTTACACAAATTCAGATCAAATCCACGCTGCCAGTCCATCCTTGTCCGGCAAAGATCATGAGCTGATTAGACTGGACTCTCTCAGTGTAAAAAAGGAAGCAACAGAGGCCTGAGGACAAGATTAGGAGCCTGTTATGAGGACAAGTATAAATCCCTTTCATCCTTTCTCTCAAATCTTGACCTGGGTGAAACAATAATGAGACTTCACCCTTGCTACAGGTATACTACAAGGCAAAAGGTGGAAATTGATTTTCCAGCCATATGGATTAACTGAGCAAACACTAGGAGGGTACCTGGCAGCAGCAGCACAAGATTTCTGCACCTCTTCCTTCTCCATCGTGCAGTCTATTTGAGCATCTCCTGGTTCAGCAACCACATCCCATCGTGTATCAATCCATGACATATCAATTCACCAAGTCAGAGACAGGCAAGTGGCATTGCCAGAATGATGTGTCCCACCATGTCCTGCCTGATGGAGGGAATGCCGGAGAGTTTCACCTACAACAGCGAATGCAAATTCTTTGAGCTAAAAGAGGAACAGTGAACCTAAATCAGATAAGATGTTGGCAGGATGATAACAGAGTCTAAATTAGCTTCCAAACATTTTGGTTCTGGGGCACACCTGGAGAACTCATCTTTCAAGTGGGATTTTCAAGCTGTGTCTACCAAACCAATGGGGACTCTTACAAAAAAAGTGTAGAATGCAGCAATATCAGCATTCAGCAAATCCGAGCAGGAAGATCTCATGAAATTAACTTCAAGCAAGATTTCAGAAGCATTGAATATTTGATTTTTTGATGAACAGTTCTAACAAGCATGTTATTAAACAGCAAGTTGAGTCTTTCTCACAGCCATCCCTCAAACTAAATGTTCCTTGCAGGACTCATCCAGCACAAACTGAGGCTTTTGGTTTCCATCAGCGCTGCAATGCCCCAGAAGGCCACCAGTTCTTTAGAGGACAGGGGAGCCAGGGGAAGGCTCTCATATGCAACAGCTTCACCTCCTGCTCCCACTGAGAGCAGACATGAAGGCAAAGACCTGGAGCAAGTCAGTCATGGAGTGGCTTTGTCTTCACACCAGTAAAGACCACAGTCTGGAGATACTGCCTTTTGAAAGCTTACAGAATGAAAGTCACCATGATACCCAGCATAAAGGCAAATCAGGCTTCTCAAAACGGTGTGCAATTGCTATGTAACAGGGAGACAGCAAACAGACTGATGGAGAAATGCACTGGTGTTGGACTCTCCCCACAAACATGGTTCATTTCCCCAGAGGTGCCAACATGAGACACCACATTTCCATGCTCTCTATTCCTCTTTGTCCATGGATTGCTGAGGTTGGCACTGGGCTCACTGCAGAGAGAAGGGTTAGCTCATGCTTCTCTCAAAACAGCCCTTTCAAGCCATGCTCAGGCTTGGGAAAGGAGCTCCCCATGGGCTTGTGTTCAATTCACCGCCTGAAATGGTCCTCCCAACCAGGGGAGCTGGAAAAGATGTTTCTGTGTTTGGGCATCCTCCCAAAGCTAGACGTGTCCTAAAGCAAATGTGCTAGAAAACACTTGGAATCATTGATTTAGCCATCTTCTGCTTTCTGACCAGAATTCTCAGTACTAACAGTGTGCTTAGGAACTGTTTTGTGACTTGTTTACGGAGGGGCTCACCTCGCAGAAGAGCTGTGCAGAGCTCACCCAAGGCAAGCAGTGCTCCCTTCTGAAGGACACTCAGCCTTTGCCAAGTTTTCTTGCAATACAAAGGGAGGCCAAATGCAATTTTTGTCTCGTATTTGACTTAACTTTCTATTTTTCTAAGGATGTTGACTACAAATTGCTATTCATCCCTGGTTTCAGAGGATTTCCTACAGAACTTTCACTGACTTCATCCTTAATACATTTTATTAGCCTATGACATAAGATTGGCCTTTTTCCTGCTCTCAAAAACCACAACTCACTGTGATTTCTTTTTTTTCCCTGAGCATATTCAATGAACAGCTTTCTAAATGCTTTTGCTTTCTGTGATTTAACACCCATAACAGACACGGCTTATCTATCCCCTAACAACTAAACTTCTGTTTTCTGAAAAGCATACACGAATTCTTACTATGAAAGCTGACAGATCTCAGTTGAATTCCCACTTCCCACTGGATTTTGACTTCCATTTTCCTCAAATGCTTTTGCCATCGGGGTGCACTTGCTCAGTTATTTGCAGGAAACCACAAGCAGACAAAGGGAAATCATCTCCGAACTGAAGCAAATCCTCACAGTATACTAATTGCATGAAATCCAATCAAACACGTTCAGCCTCGCAGAAAGGGTAAAGAGTGCTGAAAACACATGCTGAATATTTAACAGATGTGGAAAAGAAGCCATCAACATTCTCGCCAATAATACAGACATCCTTTAAGTGCTCTCAAACCAAAGAGTCTCTTGTTATTGAAAGATGTGTTTCATGTCAACCATTTTTATCTTCTGCTCTACAATCAGGGACCTTTTCTCTTGTTTAGGATGACAAAAAGGCATATATATATATAATTACCTTCACCATCACAGCAATGTACAGCACTTGCCCTGTGTCTGAACAGAGGGAAATCAACTGCCCTGAACTTTGAAATCTCTTCCAAAGTGATGTGTGGAGAAAGGATTTGACCCCATGTATGAGATGGTGCATCACTCCACCATGCATGCTCTGGACTAGGCACCCCTGCTGCCAGCATCACCTTATCCTCAGCAGTATTACTTTAATTTTAGGAGCAGAGTAACAACCAAAGGTAGGTGTTGAGCATAACAGCCTACGGAACAGCAATAAAAGACAGTCGCCTGCCCCTCCTGAGAGTGGGATTTAAACAGAGCAAAGAAAGTTCCCATTTATACCAGCAGAAATGAGAATTAAGAGGTTGAATGACTTGCCCAAACCTACACAACAGCTTACACCATGGAACAGAAAACTGGGAAACCTAGGGAAAGCAAAGGTGCTAACCAGCATGGTACTTAAATTGCAAACCAGTATATTGCACTTCGGCAGGTATCATGTGAACTGACTAAAAGCAGATCTCCCTGGGGCTACAATGAACTGTTTGCTACTTAAGTTTGCCCATTGGTTTTTCTAAGCACTCTTTGATTCTCGGTAGGTTTTAATGCAGCATCAGGCCTTCCTCTGTGAAACACAAACTTTCCTCTTAACTGATCCCCTAGTACAAGAGGAAACATAGCCTCTTTTAGACAAACTGTTCATCTTCTAAGGAAGGGGGTGGGTTTAAAACTGTGCACAAAATGAGTTTATATGGAAAATGAGATGCAGTAGTAAACATAAGATTCATCCCTGCACTCCTGCTTGCTTTTTATGTTTAGTGACTGCAGGAAAGCTGCTATAAAATAAAAGGTGAGAAATTAAAATGCAATAGATATGGCACTGTAACACCAAGCTGTGCTTGCCCTGCGAGCATCCCTGTGACCCTTGTGCTAGCACAGCATGGGGATGGCTGAGTGCTGGGAGTAGTGGGAAGTGGTTCAACACCTTCAAGACGTGGCACTCAAGTGAGAAGATGATCTGTGCTCACAGCCTTGCTTATACAATTCCATTAAACAAATGCAGCTACAGATTGACATTTTCATTCCTCTACATGACATTTACCCAGGGCTCCAAAACAAACATACTTCCACTTACCTGGCAATATATGCCACCTTGAAAGCAACAAGGGAATGGTTAAATAACAGTTTGCTTCAGTAAAGTTGTCTAGCTTTTCAAACCTGCTTGGGTCCAACTTGCTCATTTGTATTTAAGCTTCAAGCCACCCCTGGCTGCAGCCTGGCCAGGAACACACATAGACCGTTTTACAGTCCTTTTATCCTTATGATTTCCCTGTTGGGTGAGCACAGTTACCAAACTCTTTAGGGTTCATGTACATAGGGAGCAGAACAGACTCTAGTCACAAGAAGTCCTCAGGTGTGCTCCCGGAGCTCCCATACCACCAGCACACAGCAACACCAGGAGCATGTAGTGATAGGACAAGGGGTAATGGATTTAAACTTACAGAGGGAAGCTGAGGTTAGATATAAGGAAGAAGTTCTTTACTGTGAGAGTGCTGAGGCACTGGCACAGGTTGCCCAGAGAAGCTGTGGCTGCCCCATCTCTGGCAGTGTTAAAGGCCAGGCTTGGCAAGGCCTTGGGCAACATGGTCTAGTGTGAGATGTTCCTGCCCATGGCAGGGGGTTGGAACTGGATGATCTTAAGGTCCTTTCCAAACCATTCTATGATTCTATGTTAACAGGAAGGGACAAGCAGCACACATGTGCCACACAGGAGGGGACATGAGGGCCAGAGAGGGGAGGAGTAAAAGAGTGTGAAAAGAAAAAGGGAACTTCTTACTGAAGGTCTTTATTTATAAACTGCGTTCAGGCCAGACATGGTCTAACTTCCTTTTCTTAGAGATTGGTGAGATCCCTCACCCTGTCTCTCCTTAGGAGAGAAAAAGGGGAAGACACCGGTGATGGAGAACAGAGTGAGAGGAAGTCCAGCTGGAGTCACTCCTACAGCTCTGTTCAGCAGTTTGGGGTCATAAAGCCTAGTCCCTCGTCGCTTTACAAAGAGATCAGGGAAGGTGAATTACTCACATCAGCTCTATTGGAAAATAAGCACATGAATAATTGCTGCCCTGACAATAACTGTGAGCTGAGAAAGCTGCAGCACTATTGACAGCCAGCTGGGCCAAACACTGCTCTCACTGCACCCAAACTGCCTTATCGACACATTGAGAGCACACTGGTACAAGGTCTCCTTCCCAGGGGCGAATATCCGATTGTCCTGTCGTGGCAGGCTGGGAACTGCAGATGGACATGCACAGGGTAGGTGAGGGCATGCTGCAGCTCGAACTGTGGAACAGGAGGCTTCTGATGGTTCTTCCAGGCCCCCAGTGTGAGATGCTGTAGGTGGGCTTCTGGGCAAACCTGAGCCATGCAAAGCCTCCTGTGCCAGAGAGGACAGCTGCCAGAAGTGACAGCTCTTGCCTTTTGTGTGCTCTCTGTCCATCTTCCATGGGCCAATGCAGCTCCTCTCTCCCACAGGGGTGAGAATACTGTCTTGCTTATTTCTGCCTCCACACCCAAGAACAAAGGGGAAGCAGGATGGGAAGCAGGACAGGAATATGACCTTTATGGCTTATATACACTTGGAAGTGTACCAGAACAGATCTTCAGAGATGCTTGTTTAAACTGTCACTGTAGCTGCTGCAGCAGATCCCTGTAAGGCCCCTCTTCATGAAAGGCAGCTCCTGTCTCACATGAGAAGGTTCTTGTCTTCCAGAGCAAGCTTCCACCCAGATCTCAGTTTCGGTCCTGCTTAGCTGCAAACACCAGTCAGGCTCTGTAGGTCAGGGCTCTGAATGCTACACAGCCCAATGAAGCCCTGCTAACCAGCAGATACACTTCTATAGGAGAGCTGAGCTCTTACCAGCCCCACTCACTGCCATGAGTAACCTGATTACTGGGGTCAAATCACAACCTAAACAACCAGCACTAGCAGTCCAGGTTTGCAAGCAACTTTTCAACCCATCATTATGTGCCTGAGTCACCTCCAGCTGTGTGCCAGACATGGGGAGCGCATCTCACCAAGACAAGAACCAGTAGAAGACGTATGAATCCTTCTTACTCTTCCTCTCCTCACACCAGGTCGCTTCTTGCCTTTGCACTTGTGCCAAAACAGCAGAGGGGCAGCAGTGAGCAGAAGAGCTTCACCCGTGCAGCAAAACCATCAGCTTCATTCCTTTGCTCAAACACCACCTAAGCCCGCACCAGCCTTTCTCAGGGGCATGAACAACACGGCACACTTGCCCGTTCAACCTGGGGTCCCATCCCTCCTTGCAGCCTAGGGGCTGGAGGACACACACATGCAGGTAAAGCGCACCAGTCAGCAGCACTGCGCTTTGGCACTTGTAAGTGTTTCGGAGGAAACTAATTGAACGATCATAAAATCACTCCAAATGTTTGTCCTAAGAGAACATCCTAACTAATCTGTTTACAGCAGAGGCTTTGTATTGGAGGTTGCTGCTCATTTCGATTAGTATTCAGTGCCAGCTTCCACCCCACTCCATTTCCGTCTGTATTCGATGGAGCTGTCAGCATCTTGCCTCCAACGAAAGGAGCATCAATATTCCTTGGCAGCAGGCAGGGAGGCTCTGCACAAAGCCACAGTTTTAACAGTTTAGTGGATGTGCAGACTCATGAACCTGGACATGGTTGCTCATGCAGACTTGATGGTTCAGCCCAACCACCTCCCTCCTTTGGTGCGGCCACCAGCAGAAGGGAAGAACAGGTCCCGGTATGACCCTTGCTGCTTCTGCATAGCCGCACGTATGACCAGATGGGAACAACTCATGAACCACATAGGTTCTTTCCATGGGCTAGAGACTCATTTCTTAAAGTATATCTTCAAAGCATCTCTTGTCTTCATGCCTGGGCTTCATGCAACTTGCCCTCCATGGGATAAATGGCCTCATCCTCAGCTTGGTAACAGAAGTCCTGAAACTGGAACTTAAAGGGAAGAAAGAGCTGGGATCTTATTGAGATCAACTCTATTTCTGTCACGTTGACTGAAATAGGCAGTTGACCTTGTTCTACTTATGACTACCACAGCACAAGCCACGGCTTGCTTTATCACCAGCACAGGGCAACCCAGGTACAGCAGAAGCTCCTCAGCACCCTCTGGCTGTTTCACAAATCCCATGCTTCCCACCATAGTTAGTCACACCTGTGCAGCCAAAGTCAGGCAACAGGGAAAGTGGAATTCGTATTAATGGTCTCCAAACTTTCATCTCAAAGCGTTCTTTGTCACAGGACAAGCTTGTCTCCCTCCTCCTCTGCTTCCCTGGGGCAGTGAGCAGTAATTGTACTCATCATCTCCCTTAAGCTGATAAAACAAACCAGTTTAACTACAGAGGGTGCTCCCCTTGCCACTCTATTGTACCAAAGTGAGCCTCACGCGGGTTTATGCAGCTTTCACTGCAGAGATTTTCCCATTGAAAGGGATGACAGTTTAATAAAAGCATCTCCTGGCTCCACAGATCCTCCCTCCAATTGGAAAACCACTCCTGTCTTCCTTCTGCTCTCACAGCTCCGGTCTGATCCCACAACATGCCTGGGATCCGCCTTAATTTCATCCCATTGACCGCAACACACAAATCGGTAACAGAGCAGTGAGACAGTATAATCCACTAATCAGTGTAACTGATGCTTGCAATTGATGAAGATCTTAAGGCAAATCCTGCTCAGTTGGCTGACAGGATTGAGGGACTTCCTAAGAGACTTCCACCACACTTTGTAGAAAGAAAACAATGTGATGTAACCAAGAGAGAAGAGGAAGCTGGCTCCCTCGTGTCCACTTGTGAGAACACAGCAAGCAGTATTTGGCCATAAATATAGATCTTGTGCAAAAATGCTTATATTTGCTTAGGAGGTAGATTAGCCATGCTAGCGTTAGGCTGGCTGCCCCTAATCGGAAACGGCAGCGCCCTTCTCTTACACAGCAAGGCACTAAAAATGAAACCCAGTTTATTTAGGGTTACTATTAACGTCCCAGGCATTACTTACAACTTCTGTTTTCCCACGCTGATGATCCTGCAATGGACGGATTGTGAAACCACAGTGCAGGGACTCACACAAGAGCTGTCAGAAGTGGAGATTACGCACTGTGGGCTTGCTATCTCAGCCCACCGAGGATTATCACCACACCTCCCATCTACTTACATACCTCCTTGAGAGATTCATTTGTTATTCAATTGTCATTCAATAATTCAATTGTTATTGTCATTCAATAATCATTTTCCTCGCTGCTACCTGCTGAAAGCTATCTGGCATTCAGCCAACAGCTGACCAGCCTCTTTTCTGTTTCAGTCCAATTCCTGCAGTTCTCCTCACCTCTAATGAGCTCCTTGAGTCTTTATACGTATCCCGTTCACACTAGGAAGCCACACGGCTATCAAATCCCTACCAGCAAGCGGTGGCCCTGGCTCCAGATTCTAGAAGCACTTCACCCTGCAGCAGGTGCAATGTACTGGGAAAACAGCTCTCAGTGAGACATTCATGCCACAGTTATGTGGCTCTGCTGAGGAATTCGCTCAAAGAGCATCACTGTAGCTTCACTTGTGTCTGCTGGTGGCTTTGATCAGCTCAGCCCTTGTTTCTCCCCGCAGCAACCAACTGCAGATATTAGGAACTGGATGGGCAAGCTTTACTCACAACCCCTTCACATCCTCAAAGCAGCATATGAACTTGCGGTATTCAGGGAGGTGTGGGACAGGCTCACTACTATTAAGGATCACTAGCACACACCACCATATTGCTCCATCACTTCACCATGGTGGCCTTTTGCTGTAACACATGGTCATCCTTTGAGCCCTGGCTGGAAAGAGTCATTCCAGATGAAAGCAGTGGTAGTGCCAGTCCTCCACAGCTGAGCCAGCATTGCCCACAGCACCCACATGGCAACAACCCCACCAACTCCTAGGTTGGCCTCCTTCCTCACCAGTGAAGAACAGTTTAGAGTGAGCTCATAGCAATGGACCTTTGTATGTCCTCACAACATTAGCAGCACACTGATCAGTGCATGAGCTGAGGAAAATAGGACCTGGCACTCTGCAAGCCAGTCAGATGGTGCCATACTCCAGAATTGGCCCTATGGGCTCCAGAGCAACCATCTGAGAGACAAGAGCCCATCCAAAGAGGGGTCACTGCTGGTACAGAGATCCCAGGTGTCTCAAAACCACACTATTTAGGACATAAAAGGGTAAGGAGCAGACCCAGAAGGAAAATTCCAGGGCAGATGTCTCTCATCCCCCACATCAAACCAGTAAGAGTGTGCCAAGACATCTGAGTTTCAGTTCTTTGTGAATCCTGCATCAGCAGCAACATACTAGGAAAGGCTGATAGCATAAACAATGCCTGGGCGTTTTTTACCAGTGTTTCTATATTCTGCTCTTCTTCCTAAAGCCCCGCTGAGTTTTGCTTTTATAAACATGCTTAAAGAACACTGCTTCCCCTACCTCTTCTCCAAAATAAGACCACTAATTACACAGATCTAATAATAAAGATACAGTAAACTTGCAGGGCTTTGTATGTTATTTACAAGGTGGTGACTCAGCCTTAAAGCACCCTGGAAGCCAGTGTAAGTGACTGTAACCTAGCAGAAGAGAAAGGTTTGATAGCAAAGGCAAGCAAAACATTCACCTGTTCACCATGACAGAGCACTGTGCAAATATTTCTAAGCCATGCCGATCATTCGTGCTGCATCAGACAAGTCAAGCAGATTTCCTCAAAGACGAGAAGGGTTTTTCCTGGCTGAGCAAGTACATCCACTATTAGTCTGATTAAAGTAGTTTTCAACAATGACTAAGCCCATATGGCCAGCAAGAAAGTAAATAACAGCTTTTTTTCACCCCCCTGTCAGATGCAGTGATACTATGGTAAACACCATCACTCCAGGTTTCACTGGGGTTGCTCTGAAACTACCAAGGGACTCTCATTGAGGATTTTAGTCCTCTTCCTTTCTAGGCAGCAATACCGTGTGGCTGAGGCACCCAAACCACCCGGATGAGGCACCCAACTGTCGCTGCCCAAATTAGACACTGCCCCTGGATCACTTCCGTGCTCTGAGTCAACCCCCTGTCCACTGCTTATCTGCATCTACAAGGAGATGCAGAGTCAATACAGCGAGTAATTACTCATGATGTTAATCAAAGGAGTGTAAAAATAAAAAGTGATGATATAATGAAGTGTAAGATTCTTTCTTGGTGAGTGCTAAATAAGTCATGGTCACGCAGCCCCTGTAGGAGCTGGGAGTAGATCATGGTCTTCAGGTGGGGCAACAGATATGGGTGTGCTGAGCCTACATCCACTGGGGAATTCAGGTTCAGCAAGAGGCAGTTACCATCCCTTTCAGAAAACTCTCTCACCATCTCCCTGATCCCTTTTGGTTCTTCCCCACCCCAAAGACAGAATTACACCCTTCACCTGGGGTAAGATATCACAGTTCCCCTCCACATCCTGGCCCCAGTCTACCTACCCACTAAGCAGTGATCAGGCAAAAACGGTGCTTCAGAAACACCACAGAAATTCACTAATGAAGAACAGCTCTTCCAAGAGGTATTTCCAGAGGCACTGCAGTAAACATATGCGCTGACAACAGTGGCTACCACACCCCTGCATGTCTGTACAAGCACAACACACGTTCAGGAAGATTTATCTTCTCTATTTCTTTACTTCCTACAGTGCAGAATGACCTCTTCAGAAATAAGCACTCCAAAGGGACTTTTCCTGATGCATTACTGAAGATGCATTACATGACCACATGGGCGGCCTGACATCACGATTCTGCCTCTATTTGCAGTAGCGGCACTGCCCAGGGGCTGCTGGAGGGCAGAAACTGAAGGGAACTGGAGTTTCATTACCCTTTTAAGGGCACACATCATTGACTAAACAGGTTCTAAAAATAAAAATGTAAAGAATTGAAACTTATGGTAAAAAAAAAATAATTTAATAAATTCCTTTTGGCATCAAGGCCAAGCAGGGACCAGCAAATGTCATAGTTCAGCCTGGCTATGTGTCCCATTAGGCACAGCTGAGTACACCACTGTGCTGGTGTGCTGCTCCCTCTGGCATACATGGAGTAGCTCTGGGATGTGTTATGTACTTGGCCTGCCCGCTCTGAGAGAGGAGAACAAGCTCTGGGGCCACACCTGCATACTTTCCCTTGTAGCTCTATGCCGGCCATCTGCAAGCTGCATGCGTAAGTCTGTGCAGAGCTAACAGATGGGGGCAAATCTACTTACTGTAAATTTTGTCAAGAATGGGGAACTTACACTATAAAAACCTTACTTTGTGTGCGCCCAGTGTTGGAGATGAGCAACTCAATGTCAGTTTTTAGCTCTAAACTAATTTTAATGGGTGAACTGTAAGCACTCGAACAACAGGGTAATGGGAATCATCACAAGCCCTTATCTCAGCAGCTCTGCCAGCTGCTGCTGTGATGCTCTACCTCGCTTCTAACATTATTTTTTCTCCAGAGTCTTTGCCTGTCGCCTAGTTATCTGCAGGACGAGCAGAACAGGGACTGAGAAATGTGCAGCAAAATTGTTTCAGCCCCATGGAGGCTCTGATAATGAATCACCAAAGCCTTCCTTGCCAGGGAACACATTTCTAATTCCAAACACTGCCTGAGCACTGCTTCTCCTCTGCCCTCATCCTCCTGCTGCTCTGTCATCAGGGTGTCAAGCCCAGAAGAGAACAGGGGTCCTGCCGCTCCCAAGCATCCTGGGGTTTTGTCCTGTCCACTGGTCCCCTCTTGAATCACACCTCAGTTCCCAGGAGGAGCTCACGTAGCACAGGGTGCCTGTTATAAGGACAGCTGCTCCCGGTGAAGGAAATAGTGATGTCCCACCAATAGTTTTAATAAAATCAGCACCCCTTTGGGCTTTTGATTCAGATACCACCTAAGTCTGACTCCACTGTCTGTAATTAGCACTAATTGTAAATGTCAGGGAAATGAGCAATGTGTCCTGTTGTCCTGTGTCGTCTGTCCCCCCCCAGCAAATACAAACAATTAGCACTTAATACACACATAAGGAATTGCTTCATCAGGCAAAGGATGTATGCAACTGGGCAGACAATAAACAACAGGTCTCTTCATCTGTTCTATTTGTCACTGCAAATATAAGTCATCCACAGCATTTCTTAAAAGACTGCATTGTAGTGTAAAATTATGCATCCTTTAAAAATAGATGAAATAAAAGCTTAGGAAGGCCGTTGTGTGATCTTATGGATATTTCGTTCATGACTAATGCT
Source organism: Myiopsitta monachus (assembly GCA_017639245.1). Lineage (NCBI taxonomy): Eukaryota > Metazoa > Chordata > Aves > Psittaciformes > Psittacidae > Myiopsitta > Myiopsitta monachus. The sequence continues at coordinate 56,528,707 of CM029925.1, forward strand.
ATTCTGGCAAATTTAGTGTAAATAAAACTTCAGCTTGGGCTCAGGAGAGTGATAGGAGCTTCCAAATACGCTGTCATCCAGGCTGGATTGATGTCCTGCAGCCTGGCCTGCTGGGCAACAGCAGGAACCTCTAGCTCAGAGGACTGGAACATGCATATTCCACTAAAGGTATTCCAAAGAAACACAAATAGCAGGAAGAGCTCAGAGATTTTAGCTCCAACTGCAAATGGTGGTGTATCTTACAAGTGCAGAGAGCAGGAAGGGAAAAGGAGGTTGTTTAAACCTGAATGCTTGTTCAGCCTATTAGAAAGAAAAGGTCTTGCAAAATTCAACCCTAGCTCAGCGCAGGATTTGGGAACATGCATGGGTAAGCAGCTGGGAGGCTTTGTTTTCAGTTTTTTTCCTTGATACTGCTGTCGTCTTTGCTGTATTTGCTGAGGTCAGTATATAAAATGAAGCCTGCAAGCAAAAAGGTGATAAATGCAACTTTTCTCCTTGACAATGTCATGCCTTCAGACTTCTCAGCCATAAAACTCAGTGAGGTCTGAACAACAATGCATTTTAAATAGTTTCAATTTACATACTGCATATATGTGTGTAAACAACCAACACACACACTGATTTTGGTGATCCCCTCCACGTTATAGCAACAAGTTGGTGTTGCAGGTAATCCCAGTGACCCTCTGGTACTGATACTGAGCCCCTGAGAGCAATTAGATTCAGCAGACGATTGAATGAACCCCTCAGTGGACAGCCAAGGAACAGCTACACTACCCAAGCCTTGGCAACCACTCCTGAAGGCGACTCATTAGTGCTTGTGATTCCTTCTAACAGAGTCGTTAGGAGCAGTCTCATTAGCCCTTTAAGTGTTTCATTCACTCTCTTAACCCTGCTTGCCTCCTGACCTCTCTGAAAGGAACTTCCACGTGTTAATGATGCCTAGTGTAAAACAGAGTGTTATTACTCCTCACACACTCGCTGCCTCCTGGTTTCTCAGGGATGCTCCCACACTGTGAGAAGCACTGCAAAAATCTGGTGACCTAACTTCACGTGCCTGTTAACCAAGTGAAAAGGGCTGTGACAATCCCAGGTGGGTTTCAGTGAGACATTTCCTAATCTTCTGGTTTGATCTTTCCCATTACAGGATCCTTCCTCTGTGACTTTATTCCCGTGCTAATGACAAAAAATGCCTACGAGAAGAGTCACTTTCTGGTCGCAAAATGAGCTCACTCGTCTCCATCAAGGGACAACGTTGCACAATTTGCAGTCATTCAGGATGGTGCTGACTGGAGCTGACCCCCATGGTCAGACCTTTGCAGCACAGGAAACACTTTAAAGGAAAAACATTCGCTATCATGCTATGGAAAAGGGAAACAAAAGGTGATTCATGAGCTTAAACCATTTATAAATCAAAACTGACAGTGAGGTAGTAATTTATAGAATCATAGAATGGTTTGGGTTGGAAGGGACCTTAAGATTCCATCCTATGGGCAGGGACACCTCACTGGAAAAGTGGTGCAGCATGTAAGAGGTGAATACTTTCAGCACTCCCCTCCAACCCACATGCATCTCACACCCTCCCAGCTCCCAGAGAGGATTTTCTGTATATAATATAGAAAATACTATAGATAATAGATAATAATAATAGATATACACCTATAGATATAGATAAATAATATAGAACTATACCTAACCCTTGTGGGGAAGTGGAAGAGAGGTTTTGATGAAGGGCCACCACCAATAGAGGGTATAACGTGTACCTAAGGGCTTCACAGTACCACAGTTTAACAGCAGTCGGGTGAATATGCTATAAAGTATGGGGATGCCCTATGGACACTGCAGTATCCCCTGGGTCTTCAGAGATTTCAAGAACACTCCTCCGGCTGTAAAACACCTTCTTGGTGGTGCAGTACCACATCTCCATCACCCCTTCAGCCAGCTGCTTAGAGAAAGGATCTGAGCGTAGGCTATGGGTAACTATAAAGGCATAGGCAGGATAGAGGTCTCTCAACTTTTCAGCTCAGATCTACATGCCCCAATCAGCCAGTTTAGTTTTGGTTTTCTCCAAAGATACCTCTTTGTTGGCAGAAAAAACCCAAAGGATTCATGCACTTCTATGCTGGTGGACTGTCAGAGGAGCATGATAACCCATCAGTAAGTAATGCAGTGCTGCACACCCTCCGACAGCAGGGAAACCAGGGACGGTACTTCCTGGGACTGTGAGTGCTGCCAAATGTTTCAGACTGCTCCTTTCTGCACTGACATCAGGAGCTAAATATCACAGTGCATTTAAAAGCCTTTTTTGCCTTCCGGTTCCCTTGGTGCATGATTGTGCATAGCCCTGTGGAGCATTAAATCCAATTCTATATAGCTGCATGGAAACCAGTAAGCCTGAAAGTTGATGTGGTATTAGGAGAGATCTCTGTATATAGTAAAATACTCTGTCTCCCCCAATATATACGCTATTCATAAATCAGTACATTAAAAATAACAACACGTGTTAGTATAAAGAACTATGTTAGACTCATCCAACCCTGCTTAGTCACCAAACCTGAAAAAATGAGTAACCAAGGCCAACAGTAACAATGAGGCCACTGTCCCCTGTCACGCTGGTCAGAGCAGCCCCAATAACCTCAAGGGAGTTCTCCATCTTTATGCCACTTGAGACATGTCCTTAATTATAAGGGGAGAGTGGAAGCTATCAAGAAATCCCTTTACTAATGCCAAAGAAGGTATTTTGCTGCTACTACCAGACCCAGTAGTAATAACCTACTGATTGAAGGCTTCACTCCACATAAGCACATGCTTTGGGCATTTCTGATGAACCAGGGACAGAGCCATTGCCTCCAGCTTACATGTGCCATTAGTATCTGCTCAGGATATGTGTATCCTGAGAAAACAAGACCTGGGAAAACAATTACAAGGATTATTCAGTGGTGCATGAGTGGTGCACAGCATTCAAGAATCTGTCTTCCAGGTCTGGCAATGAAATAAACACCCTGGGCATACTGAAGATACCACAAATTTGCCACCGGTCTCCACCTGAATGGAAGAGCAGAGCATCACGCAGGAGCAAGGCAAAAAGGAAATGTTACCAATAGTCATGCTGGGATTGGAACTAGATGATCTGAAGGTCCCTTCCAACCCTAACCATTCTATGAGATTGCTATGTCAGAAGCCCGGCTACAATCCTGACTTTCAAGTGACACTTTTGTTAGCGCTGTGTGGCCTGCATTACTGAATTATCGCTTATCAGGACACCAGGACCAGCAGCACCCTCCTGAATGAATGAGATGTGGAGGATTGGCAGATGATGGAGCCGACTTCCAAAATAACTCCTTGTATGTAGATTTATATGCATGGATGCATGGTTGCATAGAAACCATCAGGGTGGAGCACTAAGGGGTCTGCTCTTTCTTTAATTGAAAAGTTTCCTTGAGTGCTTAAAGCTCAGCATGGACCAATACTCACTTCACATCCTCCTCCAAATCTCCTTCCACATCCTCCATGCTGCTGATCCACACGGACTCTTCAGGCTCACAGAGCTCCCTGTCATGCAGAGGCAGCACGAGTTCCATGTGGCACCTTTGCCTCACCTAAGCTTTCAGCTACATCTAATCCGAAATGAATGACATGAATCCAAAAGCACGACAAGGGCTCCCAGCCACTCAGGGAAGCAGATGTACCTGCAATCACCTCCACAGTCCATCCTTATCTGGGAGATATTAATAAAGCTGTCTACAAAGCTCAGTGCCTCCTGATACATCATGCACCAGATGTGCAAGAGTCGCGCAGCGCTTGCACCACCCAGGTTCTTGCCACATCTTCCCCCTTCTCTCCAGAGTAAAACTCCTGCCAGTCCCGCAACACCTCACTGATGTGGTCATGGTCTTGAGACACCCCATGCTTGAGCCATCCTGGCCTGAACAGTCATCTTGGGGAAGATTCACCTATGGAGGAACAACCTCTGAGTCCATCAGATGTCCTCCAGCCCATAGAACAGCCCACAAAAGCAAGTGGGAGGTGGCAGGGATATGCAGATGCATCTCTCATCACTTTCCCTAGCAAGTACATTAGCTCCATAGCTCAGCTGACTTTCCCCAAGACAGGTCTTTAGAGCAGCATAAAAACAGGGGTGGCTGCATTTGTGGGCAGAGACTCTGCGCCCATTTATCTCCTGGTGAGTATGTGGCCTCTCTCTACTTATCCCTGTTTTCACACAGGACATTTCTATACCAGTGCTTCAGTCATCTCTCTTTGCACCAGCATAGAGAAACCATGAGTGAGCATACGAAAGAGAGCAATAAAAGGAAGAAGTCTGCCTTAAAACAACACTAAATCCAGAGCACTAACTTTTTCCTGCAGTGCCTTGTGCTACACAGTCCATGCAATGCAACCTAGCCAAACAGATGCCATGAGGTCTACACAAGGTTCTGCTTTGGGTCATCCCTCTTGGAAAATCCCCAGTAGCTGCAGATGGACCTTCCTCTGGAAATCCCCTGTTTACTGCAGCTCAACCCCTTTTGTCTATTGACAAAATCCAAGCCGTGTGCTTCACTCTGCTACATGCGTACCGCAAGGCCAATCCTTCATCCTCCATGAACAACATTCAGAAAGGAGAGAAGGCAGAGGTTATTTTTGGCCACTCGGATAAGGAAAGAAGTACAGGATGAGAAAGACAGGGAAGAATTAGACATGCCTCAGATGGTATTTACTGTCCTACCAGCAGCAGGGGGAAAATCAGATCAAAGAGGCAGCAAGCAATAGAATCACATGCATCAGACACAGCTCTTTGCCATGCTCCCAAGCCCTTCTGCAGCCTGAGCCAGGTAAAGGGGACATATCCTGACCATGGGGACCACACTAAGTTCTCTGCTATGGAGAGGTGGCCTTCATCAGCACAGTGCTGGCAGAATCATTCCCTCGTCCCACTGGGCTGGCTGGAAGGAGCAGTTGCAGCCCTCCATGTCCTGGTAGTGACCAGGTCCCTCCTGGGTGACCTGGTAGCTGCAGCCACCAAGTGGATGTCATGACCATTCACAGATCAGCTTTAAAAACTGCCAGCAAACCTCAGGCATAGCTGCAGTCCCTGACAAATGCCCCTCTCCCCTGTGCCAAGCAGATCTTGGCACAAAAAGGAGCTTGGCCTGATAAACTGAGGGCTTCCCTTCAATGAAATCAATGCTGGCAGTCACGACGAGCATGTTTGAGGGCAGACACGCGGCTGGCATCACGCAGCACTAATGTGTTGGCCTTCAGTAGCCAGGAGAGCTGCCTCCTGCCCTCACAAAGGGTTAAAACAATGTGACCTCACCCATGGATGGGGATCCAGCGTGGTGCCAAAACCCGGGTCCCTGCTGCCAGCCTAGCACTGCCCTGCATCAGGAACCCAACTCCTCCTTGGCCAAGTTGCTACAGAATTGGATCTGCAGGAAGCTTTCCATCGCAGCTCCTAAGGGGACATAAGGAGAAGCAATTTTCACTTAGGACATCAGTCACAACTCGTTTGCCAGAACTGGAGGAGCGGTGGCGTTTCTGATGCCCACTGCAAGGAGCCGCACCACAGGCTCTTCTCTTGCTGCCTTATCAAAATGGAAGCTGAAAAAAACCAGAATAGCCCAAGAACTGCTGCCCCACGGCCATGTGTGCAGGCACACCCACAGACCTAAGGGCTTGCAAACTGCTGACAGTACCCCTCCAAATCCTGGGGAAGAGGGCTGAGCAAGAACCCAAACTGCATGTCCTTCCCAGTGGGGTCTTGCTGATTGATGGAATGAATGCAACTTCTGAGCACTACATGATGCTGCAAGCTCCAAGCTCCAAGCCTCAACTCCTTGAGCTATTTAGTACTTTGATGAAATGATTCCCACTGTCTAAAGGCAGAAAAGGGGACAAAAAATGGGAAGCATAAGTCCATGACAGTGGAAATTGGTCTCAGCAAGAGTGAGTTACACTTTAGACTTGCCATAGCAGAAAGTCCAGACTTTTCTCTGGTGCTTCCTACAGGTCTGAGCTTGGATTTCTGAAGGTAAATGAAAATGAAAGGAGGTTGTGGTCCTGTAACTTGAGCAGAAAGTGGAAGCAACTCAACAGACAAAGCTTTTATTAAACAAGCTCTAGGTCAGACCAAATTCTGCATCATGTGGGTGCTTTAATAGCACCATTTCCTTTATCAGAACTGCATCAGTCATAAAATAACACTGGCAGTTTTACATGACTGATGGTGGGGAAACAGTAATGCTAGTCATTTACTGGTCATTTAGCAACTAATGAGGAATGGAAGTGAAAGGGGTGAACTCTGACCGAGACAGTGCACAGGCAGCTGGGCACACCTGCAGCCAGCTCTGCGCTAGTGTGCATGATACCACCACCATACTGCTATAACCCTGCTGATTTTGGTGATTCAGGTGGGATCTCGGGGTTACCCACTACAACCACCCGCTCACCATCTCGCCTCAAAGATGCAGCTGACCTTGAGGCAAGATCCCACCGGTAGTAGTAATTATAGAGGGGAAGTGGGTGGAAAGTTGGAAGCAATTCCCAGTCCAGCCGTCAAGCTGCAAGGACTTCCAGGTTCTCCACTCACCACCCTGGAAGGGATGTAGTGAAACGCTGGTGCTGTACAGGCTGTTTCCTGCTGAGCTGCTGCCTGTGCAGTCAGCACCTGTGTAAAACCCACCACCGCATATCTGGGTCAGCATCTTGACGCACCCTGAGGAAACAAACCCTCCCTCCTTCCACATGGGATCTAGGGTATACGTTGGCGTTGCCTCTTCTTCATATCCCCCTGTTTGACAGGGATTTCCACCCACCAGCCGTGGCACACACCCACCACCACTTTTTGGATGCGCTCCCAAATTCATTTCCAGACCCCAGGAGCAGACATTCTGAAATGCAGAAGAGAATTCACATGGCACAACATGCCTCGCAGCCAGCATCTCAAGTGAAGGAAAGCAGGGCGTGCCCCAGATTTGCTGCAACTGCCCTGGGAAAGGCTTTTCAAAAGCTACCATCATGAGAGTGCTTCTGCTGCAATGAGTTTGTTAAAGCCTCTTCCCAATCACCAGTGAATGACTGCCCACCTGTCCTGGGTTCAGCAGCAGCAGTCATTTTTCTCCTTCGTAGAAGCTGGTGCAGTGCTGTGTTTTTGACTTTTGGCCTGGGAACAGCACTGATAACATGCATGTTTTCAGTTGCTGCTCAGTAATGTTTACTCTGATCAATGACTTTCTGAGTCTCATGCTCTGCCAGGGAGGAGGGGAAGCCGGGAAGAAGCAGAGACAGGACACCTGACCCAAACTGACCAAAAGGGTATTCCATAGCCACAGCACATCATGCCCAGGATGTAAAAACTGGGGGCAGTTACCTGGAAGGGTTAGATCACTGCTCAGGTCGGGCTGGGTATCGGTTGGCAGGTGGTGAGCGGTTGTATTCTCTTCCCTTGTTATTTCCCTTATCATTACTATTACTGGTGGTATCAGCAGTGGTTTGTGTTATCCCTTAGTTACTGGACTGCTCTTATCTCAACCCCTGGGAGTTACATTCTCTCGATTCTCCTCCCCATTCCTCTGGGAGGGGGGGGAAAGAAGAAGGGGGGAGCTAACAAACTGTGTGGCTAATTTACAGCTGGGCTTAAACCATGACACTGCCCAAGGCCCACTGTTTGTGTCTTAAAATTGACCTGAGACTGGAAGTCTCTGATGAAGAAACACATGAGACAGTGGCAGATCAAAGGTCAGAGCTGAAACATATTGCAGGTCCAAGCAGATTTAGCCAGCTCATTTTCAGCCGCTTCCCATCAGCATGCCACACTTCCCCCTAAATACTACACATAGAAAATAGACACAGGCTCCAGTTATCCACGGGGCAAGGTTAGTGCAGAGCTGAGACTCCACTGTGGCTGTGCCTCCCCTGGAGCAGCCTCGGGGAGGATGCGCTGGAGCATTCCCAATGGACATCCAGCATCAATGCACCAGGGATGCAAAGGCATCCTTGCTCTCTTCCCCATGGTTCAGCCTTGTGGCCTCACTGCCATGGAGCATTTTCTCACTCACCCAAAGGCCTGATGAATTAATTTCTATCAAAACCATCTCACAGTTGGTGAAAGATCTGAAATCTTTCTTCCACGCTTCCAATGCACCCATAGATTAATCTTCAGCTCGCAGCCATTTCCATCTCATCTCTCTGCTCTGCAGTTAGAGGGGCAACCACCTCCCCACCATTAAGAGCTCCATCCTACTCAACAGGGACACACAAATGGCCATGCATTTGATCCTGCTGGGCTAATTAAGCCTAGATAGTAACAGGAAAGGAAGGCAATTCAGGGAAAAATTGTACCTCATTCCCCACTGTCCCAGAGAAGATGTTCTCCAAAGTCACCACTTCAGGTAAAGAAGAAAAAAGCAGATAGGCATCAAACAGATCCCCTCTTAAATCAAGGTAGTGAGTAGAAGCCCATAGACCTTTCATAGATGCTAGCAGACAAGAGACCAAGAGCTGTACACAAAGTGGGGGGGATTTACTCCTCTTGGGTTCAGGGAGCTGGACTGCACCACTGTTTAACAGCTTATTCATCTCATGAAACCAAGTCCCAAAGAACCTGACAACTGCTCCCAAGCAAAATCAATTCTTTTGAGTTGATTAGGCGTGACATGATCTAGGGTTTGGAGACATCATTCTCTCCAAACTGCAACTTTTTTTAGTGTTAAGTGAACTGAAACATTCCTTTAAGGAATATTTTGGTTTGCAGAAAATAAAAAAAACAAAAACCTGCACCAAATTTCTGCCTAGCGTGACAGCCTCCAAAGCCTTATTTCCCATTTCCTAACAAAAATAGGACCATGACAATGTTAAAACCCTTCAATATCCTGCAAAGATACGGTAGCAGGATACTGACAACGCTTAATTCAGAAGAATCCTACCTGATTATTTTGAGCCATCAAAATTACACTGAAAATCTTGCCAAAGCAGGCATTTTGCAACACTATCATTATTCTGCCCCTTAAATAAGCCTTTTTAACAGGAAGACTCTCGGCGGCACCACGACAGCCTGCTGCATGAAAGTTAATCAGAAGGAGCTAATTTCAGATCAAAATCTCCTTTACCATTCTGTGGTCCTGCTGGAAATGTTCATTCTCATACAGCCTCTTTAAAAAGCTCCTTTTAAAGAAGCCGACTGTCAGCTTGACCCACGTTTGTGATTATGACTTATCCTGCTGAGGAGGACAGCCAGTTTGTCTACCCTCTACAGAGGGCTAGTGAAGCAAAGGGCTCCCACACAAGACAAGTCCGGATGAGATTCCTGAATCCGTTTAAAAGGCCTGCCTGACTATAATTTCCTTCTTTATTTGGGAATTGCTAAAAGACAGTCCTAGGTATATAGCCCTTTCTTCCATTTCAGCTTTGGGGCTAAGGAAGAAACGCTGTTCTTAGTACAGAAATCCACTGAAACAGAACACATCTGAAACAATCCCAAGCACTAACACTATTTTTATTAAGACGTTCACTCTCTCTTGCTGGATGACATTAATGAGACAGTAGCTCGTGGCAGGGCAACAATCTAAATGCTATGGACGACTTTAAAGATTTCTATTATTAGGAAAGCTGAGAACCGGTCTGCTCCAAATGCCTTCATCTTTACCATGGCAGAGATAGTTAATGAGGAAGAAGTGAAGAGACAAACCATACGTTCCTCCACTTTTTTGGTCTGGAAATGTATTTTTTCAGACATTGGTATCTGGCATGAGACAGAGCAAGAAATGATGTGAACTCAAGGACACATTCAAGTTAGCTAGGAAGCTGTAGTCACCTCCAATGTTTCCAAGTTTGTGTCATGATAAACCCCAGAAGTCCAATTTTTAAGTTTTCCTGCTAGCTCGAAATGATTGTAAAAGAAATCAATGTGGAAATACCTCACTTCTACAATGATACCACAATATATAGTGCTGCTGTGTTTGATGTGTTTTAATATTATCATTCTCTTCAATGTAAATAGGCTGAGTGAGAATAAGAGCAGGTTGAAGTGAAATGCCTTCATCTCATCAAATCAGTGCAGTCTAACCAGCACTGATCAGAACAAACTGAGTATGTCCAAGTGATCCCTATCCCCCCTTGCTGTCCCCCACCCCCCCACCCCCCCAGTGCTGATGTGCTCCCACAACTCTTGGGACTCCCTTTTCTGATGTAAATGTGGTTTGGAGACAACATCTGAGCCATCTCTGGGGAAAACAGCCCCAAAGCCTCCATGCTGAGGCATGCACATACACAGGCTGAGCACTCTCCTGTCAGAAAACAGGTATAAATTCAATGAAAGGAGGGACAAAAGACATTTTACGAGGGGTGAAACAACCTCTTCCTTGCTTTTTATATCCCTATGTAATGATTTCATGCTCAGATTGCAAAGGGTTCTTTTTTGTTCCCCTTAGCTGTGCTTCAGGCCGTGCAGATACTACCACAATGTACACGTTAAACAGTCTTTGGCAGTATACTATAATCACTTAGGAATGCACTGGTTGTCACATGAGGCTTTGCTCAGTACAGTTGTTAGCTGGCCCAGCTGAACAATAAACATTTGAAGTATGGCAAATGTTCTTCAAAAGGGAAGGTTTGTTATTAATGTAAATACAAAAGGACTCTTGAAACAGCCTCAGGACTTCAGCTTCACTTAAGGAGTGCCCTGAAGTTATAAAGCTGAAAAATACAGAAGTTGAAAACCAAGATGTTATTTCCCTGTTACTCAAGCAGTGAGAACTCATTTAAAAATATCTGTATGACCTCAGGGGAGTCACAACCACAAAACCCAGAAGATTAAAGAAAATAAGCTTAAAATACCTTCCTCACAGAGTCATGCATTTCTTTCCTGATTGTAAGAAGTGATGGGCAAACCTCAAAAGGTCCAGAGGTTTGGATTCATCTCCAGAGCAGCTGATGCCTTCTTAAAATCCCCCTCAGGGAAGATTTCTGCTCACACTTATTGGGAACAAGAAAGATGATAAGGTTTGAGCTCACTTCCCTTGAACTGCCAGCCCAAGTCCTTCATTACCTACTTGCCCACACTGATTCTCACTAACACAAGTAATCAAGCCTCCAAATCCAATGCCACTAGCAGCAATGTTGGCCAAACCACAGAGGATGTCAGAAGCTGTGAAGAACCCACAGAGAGTTGTTCAGATGGCATTTTCTGTGGATAAAGAGTGCTGGGAGAGATTAAAACCACTGAGAGCCATAAAATGAAAGAAAATACAAGAAGCAGGCCTTCTCATAGGGTGCAGTTTCCCCCACCAGAGATACTCCTTCCATCATGCCAGCTTACCAATAGCTGACTGCATTTGAACAGCAACCAGCCAGCAACTTGCTTTTTAAAATGTATATTTACTCTGAATTACATGTTTTCTAGTATCAGTTTTAGAGGCAGATAAAACTTTGCTGCAGCAATAGCTTTCAAATCAGCTATCATCCATGCCTCAGTCAACAGAAACCTTTAATTAAAGCATAGAGTTACAAAGGTCCTGGTTACCATATAACTAGCAACATCTTCAAATATTTGGTTTGCCAATGATCTTCATAACTGGGAGACAGGCAACATCTTTCCTACTTCATGTCGAAGGCTTTGCAGGCATTTTGGAGGTGTCTGGCAATAGCGAACAACAGAAGGAAGTGCTGATAAGGCGCTGCAGCTCAGCAATAAGGTAGTGCAGGAAAAATACAGCAGATACGCAATGATTTGTGATCTCTTATTTTCCTTGGTTTTGGAACAAACTCTAGGATCTCTGCACTTAAATTATCCCAGAGCTGGATTTGATGGTACTCCCAGCCATGAAGATCATTTATGCTCTGGTTGAAATCACAAAAAGATGCTGATCTTACAGTGCTTACTAGCCTGCTGCTTTTAATAGTGTAGAGCTATTTATTTATAAGTGATATATTATCCTGGAAGATAAGCATCCTATTTAATTTTGCTCTTCAGATTCAGGAGAGAGGACTTGCATATTAAAAAAGAGCACTGGACATTAGGAAAAGTATTTATGGAGGAAAAGAACAACTAAAGAGATTCCTATTAGCTAGATGAAAAACATCAAATGTGCTATATCAGTAAGTATTCTGATTAGTATGCAGCAAGTATCTGCTCAATATAAACAGGCTGAATCTGCTAAAACACTCCACAGGCCAGATGTAAGATGGTACTTGGCCTATTAAGTAACTTTAAATTCTTATTTATATCAAAGCAATAGATATATCTATACTTTTTTTGTTAGCATCTACTATGAATGCTTTCTGCCCCTTATTCCTTTACCTTCAGTCACAAAGTATAAGCCTGCTGTCTATAATCCACTGTTACAACACAGGCCCACCAGGACCCCTCATGAAAGAGTGGACAAGAGAAGCAGCAGAGCTGAAGCCCATCAGTGCTTGTGGAGCAAGCAGCAGATGAGGAAAGCCATATTCTGTTACCAGATCTGAAACCTGCCTTCTGTTGGGTTCTGGGCAAATCCCCCGAGGCTGGATTCTCAGATTACTCAGATACCTTAAGGTACAGATAAATACTCAGTGGGATTCAGGTTAATCTTCACTGAAACCCTCAAGCACCTACCCATTCAATCACTGTTTGGGAAAACACTAAAGGCTTCCCTGCCTGGTACTAGACATATGTCTATATTTAGAAATCCTGCCTACCTCATCCAAAGCTGTGAAATAATTCTATTTACCCACTCCAAAAAGCACTATGAGGTCTCTGGGTTTAGGTTTAATTTCAGTAAAGCATTTTAGCAGAGGAGGAGCATCCAAACCAGAGTCTCTACCTGCCACCAAGCCCTAAAGGAACACATGTTCATGAGATCCCTGTTGGATCCCAAGTTTATCAGGTTCGTCAGAAAGCCTCTGCATGATGAGAGCTAGAGTTTCCCTAGGGGAACCTAATAATATCCACCCTAAGCCTCAGCTGTAAACTAGAGGTCTCCTCCATTTTCCACTTCCCTTGAGGGATGAATAATCCAGCAGGTCCTCTCCTACAGTCATCACCTCTCCAAAATGAAACGTTAGGGATGTCACCTCCTGCCCTAGCCTTTGTATAACTGCATTCTTATAGCATGTCAGCCCATCACCTGCCTTCTGATGGGGCATTTAATTGCCACATGCAGTCCAGACTAGAAAGAGTATTGGTGAAGGGAAACAGAGATAAGAGGAGCTCTTCACCTCTCCCCTTGGAGCTCTGTCACCATGCAGTAAAAAATTCACCATTCAAGGGCTAGATTAAAAAGAGCGAGAGAATGAGCATGGAGGGGACATCAGCCTGGTGCCTGGTCAGGATGGACTGGTCCCTGCTTGTGAAGCTGTGTTTGGGTTTTAATCAATGAGCACTCAATGTTAAGTGTATAAACAGCCACTGACGGAGAGCTGATCTGGGCCAATGCCTAAGAGTACGCTATTAAAATGTAGCAGACATTGCCTCATTAAGAACCACACAGCACAAAGTGCCCTGTTTTGCAGGGCTAGGCATGAGGCACACTGGCTTACCTTGGAAGGGTTATAAAGGGTTAGGTATGTTCCAAAGCGCATTCATCTCAATGGAGAAGTTTTCACTGATTCACTAAGGTTGGATCAGGTCATTACAGTGACAGATCTTGTTCTACGCTGGGACTTTTCCCCAGATCTTTAACAGGTGCCCTTCTGTTGGTTTGGGGTTTTCTTGTGGGCTGCGCTTTTAAATCCTAAAGCACTGTATTGGTGTCGTGGTTTAAGCCTCTAAAACTCACAAAAGTCGCTCACTCACTCACTGCCCCTCTTTCTTGCCCCAGTCCTGGGGGGATGGGGAGGAGAATCAAAAGAATTCAACTCTCACAGGTTGAGATAAGAACAGTTTAGTAACTAAGGTATAACACAAATCACTACTGCTACCACCAGTAACAATACAAGAGAAATACAAGGAAAGAAATTACAACTGCTCACTAAGAAGCCCAACCCAGCCAGTGCACCCCCTAGCAGCGAACCCCCCAGTACCAAAAACCTGACCATGCCGTGCACCTCCAGTCCACCACCACACCCTTCCGGGTCTCTGCCCTCCATGTTCACATCCTGGACATGACAGTGCTGTGGTATGGAATAACCTCTTTGGTCAGTTTGGGTCAGGTGTCCTGTCTCTGCTTCCTCCCGGCTCCCCTCCTCCCTGGCATAGCATGAGGCTCAGAAAGTCCTTGGCCAGACAAACCACTACCAAGCAGTAACTGAAAACACTGGTGTTATCAGCGCTGTCCCTAGGCCCAAAATCAAAAACACAGCGCTGCACCAGCTACCAAGAAGGAGAAAAATGACTGCTACTGCTGAACCCATGACAATTGGTTAAAGAAGCAAGAATGCATTGTGTGTTCAAAGCAGTGCAGATACAGATAGGAAGGCCCCCCCTCCTTTAATTAAAACCATCCATTTGCTCTTTGTGTCCTAAGAAACACAACACGACAGGAAACAATTGTCATATCAAATATCCCTTTATGGTAACTGTGTTTAAATACTGACTTTTTAATGGGACTGACTTTTTACACAGGTTTGGCAACAGATCATAGAATCAACTAGGTAGGAAAAGAACTTTAAGATCATCAAGTCCAACCATTACCCCAGGACTGCCAAGCCACCACTAAACCATGTCACTGAGGGCCTCATCTACATGCTGCGAGAACACTTCCAGGGATGGTGATTCTATCACTTTCCTGGGAAGCACTTTCCAATACCTGGTTACCCTTTGCTCTTTAATAGTCACACCAGCCCTCCTTGTACTCCTCATGGGGTGACTGTCCCTTCTTTCACAGGTTTCAGATTCACTTTTTTCCTAAGAACAAGCACTATCACCCTATTCAGCCAGACTGGTCTCTTCCCCACCAGTTTGATCTTTGGGACATAGGGACCGCCTGCTCCAGCACCTTGAGCATTTCACTCTTGAAGAGCATCCAGCCTTCCTGGACCCCTTTGTCCATCAGTACTGTTTCCCAAGGGACTCTCAACCAGCACCTTATACAGGCCAAAGTCATCCCTCCAGAAGGGCAAGGTTTTGCTGGCCTTCTTCCTGACCTCACCAGGGATCGAAAATTCTACCATTTCTTGATCACTTTGCCCAAGACGGCCTCCAACAGTCACATCACCCACCCATCATTCTCTGTTTGCCAACAGCAAATCCAGCCATGCATCTCCCCTAGTTGTCTCACTCACCAGCTGGGTTAGGGAGTTACCTTCCACTCCCTCCAAGAACCTCCTGGACTGTTTCCTCTCTGTGGTGGTATACTTCCAGCAGACATCTGGTAGGTTGAAGCCCCCCATGAGAACAAGGGCAAGCGACTGCAAAACTTCTCCCAGTTGTCTGAAGAACACTTCATCTGTAGCTTCATCCTGGCTAGGTGATTTAGAAGCAAAAATAAGTAATTGCTTTTCCTGGAGGGCCACCAAAATGGCAGGTTTCCCAAGTCAATCACTCCGTCCAGGGACTGGGAATGCAGAAAGCAACTCAGCGCTGCAAGCAATATGACAATCTATTTATAATGGCACAGTGTGCAGGGCTGAGAGGAGAAACCGCAGCTGTCGTAGAAGGATTATGAGTGACTGACTGTTTCTAACAAAATGTGTTGATAGATCAGAAAGAAGCACAAGTTTAGCTGCCTGGCTGAACTTCTTTCCACAGTACAGGTGTGGTGCCAGCTTGAAAGAAATCAGGTGCTAAAAATGCCATATTACAAGGCTAGCCTCATTTCAGAAGACCTCACGAGAGCATCCTGAAGGATAGAGAGCATCCCTAAGTGCTAAATAATAGTCCTGCCTCTTCAGTTCTTGGAAGAGCTTTGCTTCCTGTTTCCTTATTTACTTCTTTTCCAGCTGCTGTATGTATTTCTATGGGCTGTTAAATAACAGTCCCTCCATCCTAAGGGAAGGCAGCTTGCCAGGGCAGAAAAGCAAATGATTCTTGCATTCTATGTACAGCACATTACACATGCCAGATGTTATAAAGACCATTATACTTAGGGTCAAGGACACAAAAATTTGCAAACAGCAAAATTATCAGAGCACCCAAAGCCAAGGGACTTAGGAGAAACCACGATCCAGCAGCTGTCCCACTCCCAGGAGACTCAGGCCAGTGCTGTGCTTCCCAGCCCAGCTTGAAAGGGCACAAGGACCACATCCTGCAGCAGCAGGATTTGACTTCCATAGCAACATATTCAAGGCTCTACATCCTTTGTAAAGACAAACAGAAAACACACTTAGTGAAACGTGCTTTATCAAGTAGGATGCTAAGCATGATCTTTCTGTTAATGTAAGCAAGGGGACTTTTTGCTCATTGATGTGGTTAACTGTAGTCTACCTTCTAAATCTGTGCTCATGCTTTCCCTGCAAGAAGATAATCTAGGCCTGATGGCTTCTTTCCTACACTTTTATCTACTACACAGTTAACTGAAATCTGGGGAACAGAGAAGAGTCTGATGAGAAATCTCTTGCATCTAAGTAGATGTGTTTTACACCCTTTATGTCCTTGGAGTGTGCGTTTTGCACAGTCACACTCACTCCTAGAGCAATGGAAAGAAACCTAGTCCTCAGCTTATGCATCCCACTATGTTGACTTCCCTAAAGCCAAATATCAGCAGACATTTAGGAACCCTTAGGGCCCTTGATTATAGAAACTCAGAACTGAAAAAGGCACCCAAGCAATTCACTTGTCTCCCCACTGCTTTGTCTTTCCCCATCTCCTCCAGATCATTCTCTGACACATGAAGATCTGATGCATACACTCAGGCCATGGCCAGTACAGCTGATTCCATCGGGTTGCTTTCAGCTAGCACTGTACATATGGAATATATATCACTTCTACATGTTTCCATGCAGCTGGAAGAACCCCTGCATGATACGGTAGAGCAGTTACAAGTGACACGCAGAGATGACACCACACACAGTGGCGGGGTCACCCCAGCATTGAGACAAAGCTGAAGGAGACCACAGCACATCATTAAGGAACAGATCAGGTACTAGATTGCTGCAAACCAGCTTCATTTTCATCTTGCTCTAGCATGGGAAGTCACACTTATGCACAAACACTGCATCTGCAAGAGAGTTTTTTTTTGTGCTGTTTGTAAAGAGGTTTTTTGCTCTTCATGTCATACAGAAATATGTGTGTGTATATTATATGTGTGTGTGATATGATGCTACCTGCTATCCCAGCCTTGCCCAGCAGCACAGAATGGAAATCATCTTTTGTTACCTCCCAGATGTGCAGCCAAGGCACGGCAATTAGACAAATCTATACACACACACATAGTCCTAGCAGACCATATTCTTTCAGTGTAAGAAAAGGTCCATTTATACAGCACCTTTCATCAGGGATCTTAAAGCATTTCGAAAACCCAACATCACCAGACCCCTGTAAGTGCTGGGGTGGTCAAGGGAAACTGGGAGAGAACTCTAAGAGCACCTTGTTTCAGCAGACTAGTGTCAGAGCAGGAAGCTCTCTAGGCATCCTGAGAAACAGTGCGTGGGGCTGCAGGGGATTTTTGCTTTTAGAAAGTTTCCACTTGCATCTTTCAGAACTTTCTCTTTTAAGACATCAATTGAACGATAATTTAAATGCTGTCAGAGAAAACCCCTAATTCTGGTGCCCTCTGGAAACCTCAGGTCAGCTCCACAGCTCTGCTGCATGCACTAACGCTCTCTAGCCACTGACAAGACATGCCAGCATGCACATAGACGGTCTGAATATACCAGCAGTGATAACAAGAAGCCGATACAATTATATTTCACTCTTCAACACTGAAGAATGAATTAAAGCAGTGCTTTAAAACTGAAATTAATTTATACCATTAAGAGGTACCTTTACCTCTCCAGGTTAGTGCAATAAGGCCTTACTGCAATTAAAATTAGACCTCATAGGATTTCAGTAACTAAATACAACTAAATGAAAGACTTTAGTACTAGCTACTTTTCGGCCTCATCTAAACTTTAGGACCTGGGAGCTTGCAGGACCACACATGACCCACCTCCACTGCTAGAAGGAGGCCGGGTATGTAGGGTTTTCTCTCCTTTCTCCTCTCTACAGCCTAGTCAATATGTGAAAGAAAACCAAGTAACATAGGCCAGAAGGCAGCTTCAGCATGCTCCAGTCGAGTTTATGGGGCACTAGCAGAGCATTTCTGTCCCACAGTTTAGCCACAGTTCCGCTGTTGTGTCAGACCAGAAGCTGAAAGAGCACAATTTCTCCAGTCCATCACAATATGTGGCAAGAAGACACCACTCGAGGAGGATCAGAAGCAAGAACACACAGCAGCCGGGGATTGCTATAAGCACACTGGTTCTAGAGCCCCCAGCAATCCATGCTCTATTCACTGGGGTGAATGGATGCAATGAAGCATGGACATTTAGAGCAGCAGGTACGTACCCCATGGATTCAGGTTTTCATTGTATCTAAAGATACTGATAGTTAACTTATGTAATAGTATGTTCCTTCTGCACCAAGTCAGCAGTTAAAACCATGCAGAGAGGATGAATAACACCCCCTGTTAAGAAACCCAGAAGCACTCTGATAAGGAATACCCACACTAAGATGAAGGTGACTTCAGTTTTGTAGCTGGATCCTGCACATATCTCTTCCAGTGCAGTCTTTTTATTAGTCATATTTCGATGGGTGCCAAGAATCTAGCTACAAAGAGCATTGTATAACTCAGACATGGAAAAAGTTAGTTCTTTGTGGTATCGCATTTTAGATGAAAAACCACTTCCCCTTCTGCATAGCGAAGCAAGAAAGTGTAGGCTTTGGTTTTATCAGTCACTGCATCTGCGCCTCCTGAACAACCTGAAAGTCTGTGAGCCAGAAATGTGCAGTTTATGGTCTGAATCTTTTCCTCTTTTACGTTCATGTAAATCTGACACATCTATAGCTTCATTGGCGTTTACAATGGTGGAAATGATGAAAGCCGGAATTTCGCCTTTTTCATTCAAGAAAAATTTGTTTCACAGAATAATATGCTTTCACTTGAGGAAGTTATTTCTCAAACCATGCCAACAAACTACACTGAGTTCCACTATACTGCTGCATGTAGGTTCAGGGTAGGTTGCAGGTGTGTTATTTGCCCTGGGCTATCAGCATGATTCTGTAGTGACAGTGGTCTCTGGGGAAGAGGAAGCATTTGATGCTGCTCACCGTCTCTTTCTGGCTGGTCCCTTCTGATCACAGCCAGAGTTTGGCTTGGCCATTTAAAGAACCAAACTTTGCCTCTTCTGGCACTTGTTATTACTTCCACTTACTGTTATTACAGCAGGAAAACAAAAGTATTTATCTTAAGGTTATCTTTATACCCTGAATTTTCACTAGGAGAGTAAACAGTGGGCAGGTGTACCTTCCCATCCTTTATCTCATGCTACTTCTTACACATTCAGACATCTTCAAGAGGGACTTTACTTCTTCAGTGCCTTTTCCCAGATGAGCTAAGTAAAATTCTCAGTGTATTTCTGTGGTCATCCCTATCTTTTTTATCTGTCTATCTGCTTAGCTAGCTGTCTGGTTTGATATTTCTAGTTTGCATTTAACCAGGCTGGATATTTCCCTTTGTCTTCCCCCATAGTCACATGCATCAATCAGAGTTTCTTCTTGCTTTTGCGGCAGATAGGAGAGAAATATAGATAAAGCCATGCTTACTTATACTTTCAAATTAGAAATGTACACCACATAGGTTGGCTATATCAATCTCAAGATGTGATAATAATTTGAAAGAGAATATAGGCCTGTAAAGTATTATAAAGAAAACATAATAACATCTTATCCTTATGTTAAGCTCTTCACAGGAACTACAGTATGGCTAATACCAATATATCCCCATGAGCTAAAGGCCTGGGTTTTATTATAAACATTTAACAGATGGATAATTTCACTTTCAGAAAAGACAAAATAGTTTCTATAGAAATTACACACATTTTGATAGTAATTTACACATAACACTTTCCCCAGTGACCTTCTTTAAGAATAAGATTTACACATTCAGAAGATGTTAATAAATACCCTCAACAATTAGGCCAGTTAATTCATTGATTAAATATTGTATGACAATAAGTGATGAACATGTCACCAGAATGTCACTGCTATCACTTTCCCTGTGGCATCTCAGCTTCCCAGCATTCAGAAAACAGCTCCAGCATTCCCATTTCAGTTTTTCAATAACAAATCTCAGACCTCTAGTCAGCCTCGGATATTGTATTACCAGTCCTTTTCAGAAACATCATCATTCATACATCCTGCACTAAATGACTAAGTAGAAAGCAAACCCATCCATCACTGGAGTTATTGTCTATCACACAGAGCTGCCACTAGTAGGAAAGGGACATCCAGTACTTCCTTCCCAATCTTGCTATTCCCATCTCTGGTTTCTGACAATGGGACAGACTCGTTGGATGATACCTTCTAACACTCTTTACGCCAGAATTTTGCCCTTACAAGCCTGAGACACCAAAGCCTATGATTACAGATCAGTCTCTACACCATGCTAGTGATTTTTCATACTCAAAGTTGTACTTTATGATAATATTTTATATAAAAGGTTGAGCTCTGGGGAGGGTTTAAACAAAACCCCTCCAGGAATTACTCAGTTTGTTGACTGTGAGGAAGAAGAAAACCACAAACCCACAAATTTTCCAACTTTTTAGAAGCATTTTAAACAAGTCCAACTAATTAGAGCCTGATCAAAGCCAAGTGAAGCCCTCTGGAGCAGCTGCATTCCCTATATTCATGAAAATCAGGCCATTTAGAGAGTTATTTAAATAAGGAGTATTGGAATTAAGCCAAAGCCTTTTGAAATCAGTGAGACTTCTGAATGACTTCAATGCAATTTGTATCATAGCTTTAGAAAATGACCTTTTTTATTTAAGTCATCATTGCTGCTAACTGGTGCAATATGGATGGAGAGGTTCTTCAATTGCAAAATCTACAATATCTATTGTTGCAATTGAAATCAAGTTGCAATATCAAAATAGGGTGTATAAACTCACACAAAACTGTTGAAAGAAACCTCTTGAGATCATCTAGTCAATGCCCCAGCTCAAGCAGGGCTTATAGCAGGTTGCCTGAGACTGTGTCCAGTTGGGTTTTGAGTATCTCAAAATATGGAGACTCCACAACCTCCCCAGGGAACCTGTGCCAGTGCTTGACTACCCTTACAAGTAAAATAAGAGAAAAACTCAAACATTTAAAGTTTTCCCCTTGTCCACCAAGCTAGTCAATTCACTGTAGAAGGCAAAGTGGTTGCTCAAGCATGATCTCATCTGCTGTACTATCCTCCTCCTATATTATCCTAAATCTCTTATTCTACCAGATATTGGGTTGGGTCTCCCATGAAGGCCTATGAATGTGAAGCTTCCTTCAGTTGTTTGAAGGCCTCATCTATTACTTCTTCCTATTCAGGAGGTCCATAGCAGAGATCCACAACAACAGTACCCAAATTAGACTGTTTGCTAATCTTGACCCATAAACCCTTGCCCGACTCCTAGCCCATTCCAAGGCAAAAGCTGTAAAAAATCAATTCACAAGTCCCTGTAATTAAGAAGGCCCATAGGTTTGTAGTAATTTCTGCTTCAAAAAAAGACCCAAAACCCAAAACAAGCACCCCAAAACACAAACACGCAACTCCACAACCAACTGCCTGTTCCGAATGACAAAGGTACTCCAAAGAAGTTCACTGTGCTGGGTCAATCTTCAGTTTTGGAATGTCCTGCCTGGTAACAATTGCGTGTGACTAAACACTCAAAGACTGCTTAATTCAAAGGTTTTCTATCTGACCTTCAATAACAAATGACTTAACATTGATGCTGCAGGCCTGAATTAAGTGCCACCAAAACGTTTCACACGTTAGAATGAGAAGTGAATTTTGGAGAGGTACATACCATGAGTGTGATAAATTGGGAAGGAGCTCTGAAGGCCATGTGCTGAGCAGTGGCAGAGCTGGTGATTTCACAGCAACTCCAACATGTCCTCATGCATTGCTGCTGTTGTACACGGCACTGCGCTGGAACATCCTCCACATGCAGTGTGCCACCCATTCTCTGAGGCCAACAGTACCAAGACAACATGCAAGACTCTAGCCCTGCTAGCTATTATCCATAAGGTGTAACCAGGGTCTGCAGAGAGTCCAGACCACCAAGCCAGTCCATAGTGACAAGGCAGCTCCAAGGCCAAGCTAGAAAGTTGAGTCCAGGGGTAAGGATCTGGCCCCAAATCAACAGGGCACTTGGTCAGGCAGGACCAAGGGCAACAGCAGGCTAAGGAAGTACTCCCAAACAAAGGGAGCTGAGGGCCTCCAGCTCAGCTCGGGGGTAGGGAACTGCCCCACAGCCAACCCACTTGGAGAGGGGGAAGGTCAGGGCCAAGAAGGCCCTTGAAGGAGGCAGGCAGTCCAGAGACGTCTGGATACAGGATAGCCTTCCTATTTGTGAGGCAGCATTCACAGAACAGAATCATAGAATTATTCAGGTTGGAAAAAGACCTTTAAGATCATCAAGTCCAACTGTAAACCTAACACTGCCAAGTCCACACTAAGCCATGCCCCTAAAAACGTATTTGCCACAAGGGAAGATTGGTCTTTTCCTTTAATTTTGACATGGTGAGATCCTTCTCAGGTCTTGTTCTATGCTTTTCAGCTTCTTCCTTACTTCACAGGGCTATTTATGATACTCTAATAATAGATCACGCTGTAATTCTCATGACTAACACATAATTCTTGATGCACTCCAGGTCCTACGTCTGCTTGTCTGGAGTTCAATCTTGACTGTCTAGCAATTGCTGGAAATGAAACTCAGAAACTAAGCAATGCTTGACTGAGCATAGAATTTATGATTCAATTCTCTGCCGTTACATACGGCTCAATTATCTACTGCCTCTTTCAGACATCTGGATATGCACAATGACAGATATTACCAAGACCACACAAGAAACAGTCATACTGAGTCTGAACCCAATGCTCTTGCTTTGGTTTCTCATTTAACTCCTGCATGACAGTCCCAGTTGGTTGATGTCCCCAGATAATGTTGCCTTGGTTAAAGACCCACCATAGCACCACTCTACAGAGAATCTGAATCTAAATGTTTCTACTGCACATTAGTCTGATGCCTCAGTTTGTCCATTTGAATAGCATTTTCAAAACAAGCTAGTTTACTACATCACGAGCAGGAGGTTTGAGAAGAAAGAGCTCCACTGCTCTCTCCAGCCAGGAATAAGAGGGATTTGGGCAGTCCAGCATTTACGCAATGATAGAAAAGAAAGGGCAAGTAGAGGACTGCATCACAATGGTATGTGTTTTATAAGGTTACACATATTATATAAAATCTGACTATCCATTTACAGACAATGTATAATATGACATATTGATACATATATAAAACCTGTATTGATTCCTCCCTCTCCAGCCCTCTTGTTTATGTAAAGATTTCACAGGGACATCTGTACTTTTGGAAAGTGCTTTAAGGCATTACTTGTAAATATGCTGGAAATATGGAAGTTGATTGACTGACCTCATTGTGAGGCTATTGTCAATAAAACACATTGGCAAGTTATCAAGAGACATAAACCAAAGCCATCTATGCCCTTTCCCAAGAGGCAGAGGCACTTTTCCTGACTTGTGATAGCTCATTTGCAAGTCTCAGGGTCACAGGGGTTAAATCTCCATCACCCAATACTGTTTATCCTTGATGTGTCTCCCTGATTGCTGTTTAACCAGGAGTGATGGAAGTTTGTGATCAGAATATGGAAGTTTACAAGCAAATGCATGTCTGGTGTGTACTGAGGCTGCACAAAAATCAGGTTTGTTCCCACTGCTTTGTAAGTGGCCCCTTCCTGTTGTGACACTGAGAGGAGGCTGCTCAGCACCAGGCAACATCAGGTTCTGCATCACAGGGACAATGCTGCAACCCCTCTGGGGCCCATATCCCATTCCTAGGCTAGATGAAAGCTTGAGTCTCATCTTCCAGCAGCCTTCAAAGGAAGCAGGATTCCAAAGTCAGGGAACTATTCCCTGATCTGTGCTCTTAGGCAAAGGTCTTATGTTATTTTTCTGTCATCCTGTTGCCCAGTGTGATGGCTGTCTGATATTGCAATGGCAAGCAATGTCATGACAAGCCGGAATGGTGCCTCAGACACTTCCTCTATTGTTCATGATCCTATCTCAAAATTGTTAGCAGTTAAGACTAAAGAAACCATCTGATCATTTAAGCTAGCTTGTAAGCTATTACAGTTCCTTCAGATTCAGATACTTATTCTTCTGCTAAACCCAGCAATCTGTATGCACTGGCATATATTCATTTCCTAAAAGATATCCTGTCTCGTTATGAAGACATCCAGGGAAGAGAATCCACCGCTGCCGTTAACAGTTTTCCCAGTGACTGATCAACACAGACCAGTAAAAACAGTTCTTAACTTTTAGTTCAAATGGCTTCAGTTCCCAGTCAGCGATTTCTGCTATAGGGTTTTTCTTACTAAATTCAATATCCATTTAGATTCAGTAACTGCTGTATTGCCCGTGTATTGGGTATTCCATCATAACCAAGGAACCTCCAGATATTATTTTTTGATAAATGAAGTGTGATGAGTTCTTCAAACTCTTTTTGGACAATATTTTCTCCAAAGACAAGGATCATTTCCTAGGCTTTTTTCTGACCATCTTTTTCAGCACATTTTCTTTAAAGGCAATCAACACAACCAGACTGTTTCGCTGTTGTGCCCACCAGTATTATCAACTAACGCTGTCAGGACAAGGAAAACCTCAATCCATCCCAGTTTGATGCCAGTGAGACACATTCAGAGTCTGAAGAGGGATCACGGGTCACCGAGAGAGCACCTGAAGAGCAGCACAAAGGAATTCCTGCCCCTCCAGCCAGTAAGTGGGCTTCATCAGGGGACCTACTTCAATGCCTCGATGCAAACATACACAGCATGGGGAATCAACAAGAGGAGTTAGAGACACGGGCACACCTGCACGGCTACTAACTTACTGGCGTCACGAATACATGGTGAGATGGTCTCTATGACTGGAGTGTTGGAGTGGAAGGATACAGGCCTTTCAGGAAGGACAGGCAGGGTTGATGAGGAAGGGGTGCCACTCTCCATGTCAATGATGCCTGTGTGGATGAACAAGGAGGTCCTGGACAAACTCATATGCAAAAAAGGAGGCCTACAGAGTGTGAAAGCAAGGACTGGTAGCCTGGAAGGAATACAGAGAAATAGTCTGAGAAGCGAGGGATCAGGTTAGGAAAGCTAAAGCTCCGATAGAATTAAACCTGGCCAGGGACATCAAGGACAACAAGAAAAGCTTCTACAGATGCCTGGGTGATAAAAGAAAGACTAGAGAAAACGTGAGCTCCCTCTGGAATGAAATGGGAGACCTGGTCACCCAGGACATGGAGAAGACCGAGGTATTCAATGGCTTTTTTGGCTCCGTCTTCACCAGCAACTGCTCCAGCCACACTGCCCAAGTCACAGAAGGCAAAGGCAGGGACTGTGAGAATGAAGAACCACCTGCTGTAGAAGATCAGGCTCAGGATCATCTAAGGAACCTCAAGGTGCACAAGTCCACAGACCTGACATGATGCATACATGTGTCCTGAAGGAACTGGCAGATGTAGTTGCCAAGCCATTATCAATCACATTTGAGAAGTCGTGGCACTCTGGTGACGTTCCTGCTGACTGGAAAGGGGGAAAGATGGCCCCCACTTTTAAAATAGGAAAAATGGAAGACCCCTAAATCCTTTTAAGGGTTGCTACTTTCCATGATATCATAATTCATTCTATAAGGCTTGCTTGCATTTCCCCATGTTCATTACTTTGGAAATGGCTGTGAGCATACTTACTTTGTTTGGGGCACACTGAGAAAGCGATTCACACTGCTCAGTGTAGCTGAAAAATCCTTAACATAATTTACCAGTGCTAGTCAGAGGAAAAAAAAAAGTGTTGAACTGGAATTTCCCTTGGAGTTTCCCTAACCCAAATGTTTTGGGAAAACAGCTCATTTTCAACAAAATTGTAATAGAAGCCAGGCACAAAATTGGAGAAATAGGAGCTACAGGTCTTCCAGGGGTCTTCACCCTCGCCTTCCTGCATGGGAAATACAAGAAGTTATGAATTTCATTCCAAATCGGAGCATTCCAACTCCGTCAACCTACAACAAAACCCCATTTGGAAGTCCAAGTCCTCTGCAAAAGAGGATCACCTTTCTCCAGAGCTCCAGCACTTGCTCCTCTACCGATCTTTGTGTCATCTGTAGCTTCTCATTACCAAACTGGAAAAGCCATTGTTTATATGGACAGTAACATAAGGAACATCTCTAACATCTTTTTAATCTGTTCTGAATGCAGTTTAGCAGCTGGAGACAAGGAGCTGAGCCAACCCAAGGAGCTCAGCCAACGCTGTGGACCATCAGTGAGTGATGATTCTTGTTTCCAGAGTGGGAAATCCTACACTATTTGTCTCTGTTTACTTCTTCTGGTTGTGCCTCCTCATTAATACTCCTCAAAGTGGAGCCAGTTAGCTTGCCTTGTATTTCAGTATACGCAGTATGACAATGCCTGGGGTTACATTCTCCACCAGTATAAATCAGTATATTGTTCAGTGATGCTTTCTGTTAACTTTACCAGTATCTCGAGATTCAGGGAAGAAAATTGACAGCAGCTATTTCTTTTTCTTTTCAAGTAAAAGACTATTCAGAGTGGTTCCAAGTTGTCCCAGTTTGAACACAGATGCTAATCAGCATGCATTTTGACATGCATAACCATACCACATAGCGGGTGGAATAAGGATCAGACAAGGCCATGAATAACTCTACACCTCCACTGTTAGGAGGGATATCTGTGAGGCAGAAAAACTGATTTTGTGATTTGTTTATAGTAGGCATTTTAGAAGTCTTTTTCCTCTCCCTTTCTTGATTCCATCTTTCCTTAGTGTATTTCCTCTTTTACCACTTGATCAGAAACACCCTGGAGTAGAAAAGTTAATCTGCTAAGAAGTCCTGATGAGAAACCCTCCCCTATTTCCTTTAGACAGATTAACATGAGCAGGACCCGTTAGATAGTAGCTGTTCAGGATGTGAGAGCCCAGAGCTAGTTGGGGCAGGCAGTAAGGCTGACAATGTGCAAAGTAATCCTTCTCCAAATGAAGATAAGGCTCGGGATAACTATGGCTAAGCCACAGATTTGTGACAGACCTGCTATGTATACTGGCATCACTGCTTGCCCTCAGCCAGGGAAGGCTAACAGGATTCCCAGGGTTCCCTGAGAATCACATTCCAATTATTAGCTTTTGGAGTTTCTGGTGGGCTTTCACTACACATTTATTCACATGTGCACAGCGGGGCCTCTAGCACATTCATGCATCCCATGCACCCTCTGGTCCCCATTGCACAGAGCATTACAAAGGTAATCCAAAACCAGGAAAAGGCAAAGGGAGCCAAAAAGGGTCCTTCCAATCAGGCCTGAATAAAGAAGATTAAAGAAACAAACACGCACAAATTACAAAAAGGACATTACCATTTCTAGTCCCTGTTGATTTAACAAGTATGTAGAAAGGCTGTGCCTGTGCACACAGCATAATCTACTCCTTGAATTCCAAAGAGTCTTTACCACAGCCCAAGTCACAGGTGACTCTCTACTCTGCTTTAAACTTGAGTTACACACCTCAACTCTGCCCCTCTGGGAACACTGAACCGCTGCTTACACCCGAGGTCCACGAGGAGCAGCCAGCACCCAAGTCCTGCGCAAATGCTTCTTTGTATTTGTTGTTTGCTCAGGTAAAACCTTGTCCTGGATGGCAAACATATCAGCAAACTGTACCCCTCTGCTCCCCTAAATACCTGAGCCAGCCTTTTAAGCAGTGTTGCTTCCAGAGGCTACCCCAAGCTCTGCACTCAAGTGAACTGCTGCAGCCCCCCAGGATGGCTTATGGACCCTCTCTGTGAAGGAGGGAAGAGCCCAAGAAATGCGTGTAGGAGGTGGGAACGTGGCAGAAGGATGACAGATACTTGTAAGCAGTTTCATTCATCGCCCAGGAGATAGGCAACAGCAGAAGCTATGCCAGTTCCCTCTTCACAAGTGCTTGCAAATAACACTTGTCTCACCCCTTGTCACCTCCCAGACCAAGGCCACTAGCCTACTCCTTCACATCAGTTGAATCCATGCACTGCCTTAATGCTGCCACCTCTCTTATGTTCCAAGATTTTGTTATTTTAATATACTTAAAGCTTAACCTCTTCCATTTCCCTTAAAAGACCAGCAGGAGAACTTGTCAGCAACTTAATGTGGGAGAAAGAAGTAGATTGTTAACACTGATACCACTCGCTGTGAGGCTACACTTAACATGAGTAAGATGCGAGCTCTGAACACAAATACACAGCTCTGGCTTCTGCGTCAGAGAGCTCAAGACCAGCCGCTCATGGTGTGACTGTATGGAATGATGTCTTCATTGCCCCAGGTACCTGAGGCTTGCTTCAAAGCCAAGAAACCAGCATTAGGTCCTAAAGGGATCAATAGACTCAATAGCTTTAACCCAACTGCTGGGAGGGTACAGGGCTTGGGAATGTGAACAGCAGTCAGCTCTTGCTCTCCCTAAACAGCCTCTTATTGCTGCTGTCAGGAACCAAATGGTGGGCTAGATGGTCCTCACAAGGCACAGCTCCTGTGTCCTTCAGCTTGAAGAAAGGGAGACAATTCCTACCCACCAACAGTGCCCTCAATGTGGCTTCCCTGCATTAGTGAATGTGCGCCTACACACAAACAAAGGCTCCAAGCTTGCATATCAGCATAGACCACGTAACAGTTGAGACCATTCAGCACTGTCCATCTTAGGGTACCAAAGGGTGCATCCTCAGCTTGGGCAGCATCAGATTTCACGAGGAGAACAGACTGGAGCAGAAGGTCACTGTGTCTCAAGCGCATCACAAGCAAACGCTGGGAAGCTGTCCCTGGTCCCTAGAAGGCCAGCCTGACACCACCTCCACGTCAGTGCTTCCACCCATTGCCCAGCACGCTTCTGATGTGTGAAATGATGCCAGTGCAAACCAGGCTGCTTTTCTACATGCAGGTTGTGAGCAAGGAGAAGGATTCCCCTAAGGCCGGTGCAAATATTTCTGCAGGATAAAATAAGACCTTTGTCTTAACTCAAACATCCCCTAAATCAACACCCATTCCCTTTTAAAACCTGTTGTCCTGATCTGCAGTACCGTGCCTGAAATGGTATTAGCCTAACCTGGGGGAGGAAATCTCCAAAATGGTTTCTACCATTATTGCTCAGAAATTCATGAGGTAGAAATAAAAGATTCTGGAGTTATAACACATGCCACATACCTCCCAGGGTCTATCGATTTATGCCATTAGAACCTCACTTTGCTTTGACCTCTTGAGCTGCATTTGCATTTATTGTGCAATACCTGCAAGGCAGCACCATGCATTAGGTGTCAGCTATTCATTGGAGCAGATAATGAGAAACAAAGTCACCCGATGGCAGCATGGCAGCTGTGTGGTGTGAAGAGAGCCCTGTTTGACTCAAAGGAAGAATAAGATATGGGTTAAGGTGGGGAGTGAAAGGAAGAAACAAAGATCTATAACACTTAAGAAGAACAGTTTGAAGAATGGGAGTTCTTGCAAATGAGCTGCAACACAGTCCTGGCACAAACACTGGGAAAGCATTAGTTAAGAGTATCTGTAGATATTTACTCTCGATCAACATTTTAAAGACAGGATTTGCAAATCACTCTGAAATACAGCCAACACAGCCAAACAGTACAATTCCTACAGGCCTGCTTATAGTTACTGAGTAGTCAAACTCAATTTGCTGCATGATCCATGAAATCATAAAAAGTAAAAAGCCAGATAAACCCCAAAACACGCCTGAACTCTTCAGTTCTATGCACAGCTTCACACTATTACTTTAACTAGGGCAGCACTGGCATGAAAATGGGCTCGGCTGTCGGGCTTCCATGGGAGTAACGGTTAAGGAAGTGTGAGCGCTGCCTAGCGCCCGCATCCCCCAAATTGGCTGGGGATCTATCCTTTCCCCTCACCTCCCTGTAACACAAAAAGGATGAGGTTTTGTTTGTTTGTCTGTTTTGAGAGAAGTCCTTACAGAGGACTTGCTTCAGAGGCACAGCTGCCCCCAAGGAATCTCTTACCCTGTAAGAAACTCTGGAGGAGGCCAGGACAGCCTTTGGCCCACCTTAGGATGGGTGTTTTCACAGGTACCTTCACAAACCCAAGGAAACGTGTCAGACTGCAGCCTCAGCACTCACCATATTTCCATTTCTTTTTTTATGCAGACTATAAACTGGTTTTAAAACAGGCAACGCTGCTTGGGAATGTGACAGAGAGCAAGATAAAGGAGATGAGCTCTCTCTCATCACCACTGCCTTGAGGAGGGGTGTGGGTTTTCCTCACTACCATACCCCGCCACCCATGTGATGGCCATGGGGACCATGGGTGAATCAGGCAAACGGGCTGGCTATGCAGGGCAAGGAAAACGCTGTGCCAAAGGAACCTTCAGGTCTTGGTGGTTGAGCCACAACTGATTCCAACAGTGCTGCCCCCACAGAGGTCCTAGGCATTTTACAAGCACACCGACTGCCCTCCCAAGGCCACTGGTCCAGGAACAGAGTGGTGGCTCTATGATCCCTTCTCCTGCCTGGCCAGGAAGGGTTAGCTGCACCTCCTGCATGAGTGGCCCCAAAGCTCCCTTTGAAGCCACTTGCTGCAGCTACAACCTCATCAGCATGGAAATTCTTAAGCACCTTCTTCAGCCTCTGAGTATCTACTTCATTCTTCCTCTGGGATGAAAGAAAAGGCTTGGAGAGAGAGCCTGGAAGAGGAGTAGTATGGGGAACACATCAGTGACTTTAGCAGTCTTTAAGCTCAAGACTGCCTGCTTTATGCAAAGGCCCAGCAAATGAGCAAAAATGTAAGCTACACTCATAGACAGGGTGGTTGCCCAACCCTGCCAACATCTAGGTACTTCTTCTTATGTTCTTTTTATTACAATATGTAAATTCTCAGCTTAAGAACAAGAACCTCTTAACAGTTGTGCCATTCGTGAGACACTTCAGTAAGTTCTTCAGCTTTCAAGCCTTAACTGTAGCACCATAGAAGCAGAGTGGCCACAACCACTATAAATACAGCACATCTCACTTACCACGCCTGTGATCACAAGCTAAAGAGAGCCTGCAGCGTGGGAAGATGGTCATTTGAATTTGTGAAGCCCTTCTGGGGCGCCTAACTGTAGTGCTAATTTTGTCTCCTAGCTTTTTTCCCCTGCAGTAATGTATATCCCTGTCAGAGTCCTCCCTCCCTCCACCCACAGCACTCCAGGAGGATTTATGGCCAGTCCAGAGGGATTCCCAGGAAATCAAGGACAATCTGGAGCTAGTCTTTAATGCTGAATGACAAACTGGGACCAATGTGAGAGATGAGAGGTCACCACATCACTTATCACACCACCACCCTTACGTGCTTTCTCACTGTGGCTTTGTCAGACTTTGTGTGTTCACTTAAATGTTCCCAACAGAAATGAGTCATGGCAGAGCTTTTGGCATGGACATACAAAAGACAATAATGAAAGAAGGGAGTGTAATTTTTATGACAAAAGAGGTATTTTTGTTTGGGGTTGTTTTTTTATGTTTTCCCAGTGTTGTTGAAGTTTGTTTCATTTTTAACAGCAACATATACCACGTACAATCCCCAACATAAACATCTACCTAGCAAAGCATCAACTCCAGAGAGGGCAGTAGGGGAACCACCATACCTGGATGTATTCACTGTGCAGATGAGGTCCTCAGTGACATGGTTTAGTGGTGGCCTTGGCAGTGCTGGGGTAACGGCTGGACTTGATGATCTTAAAGGTCTTTTCTAACCTGGTTGATTCTATGATTTGAGCACAGATTTTGGCAGGTTTTATAGCACCCAAGAGCTGTGGTACAGTGGACACTGACAGTCTTCGCACACAAGAGAGACTTTTCTTCCTCTCATTTGAATTTTGGTTGCTTGGTTTTCACAAGGCCTGTTACTTGGTTCTGCTAAAGCATCAGCATTGTTACAGACTCGGCGCTTTAGGTCAGAGCTCACTCCTGGCTTTTCACACAGCTCTGTTTTTCTTTCACTGAAGTTTACATGTGTGAACTGCAAGTTGCAACCTAGAGAACTGGGGAGGGGCACCCCCTTCTCCCTCTGCATGGCTGTCCTCTCTCTTTTCATCTGGGTTTAGGCCTGTTTTGCATAAGAATGGTTTTATTTATACCAGATTCAAAAATTCATAAGGATGCTTCTTTGACTGGTGAAAAATAAGCAGGGAATGGCCCTGTGCTGTGCCATAGCTCAACGGCATCAAAGCTGAGCTTGGAAACCAGAATAGACATACAAGTCCTGACACATTGCAAAGCCTCTTGTGGGGATCATGTGCTTAAAAACCCATCTCCCCTCTAGCTCATGTGGGAAACTCAGCAGTAAGGGCTGGGGACTCCTCTGGACCCCAGAGGCTGGTTGCCTTTGCTTTGTCACCACAGACTAAAACCAATCACTTGCTGGCTGGGTTGAGAAGAGGGCAGGCTGAGGCCAAACACTTGCATGGTCCTCAGGGCCTCGGCAATCTTTGTTACAAGTCACTGGGCATCAAGCATTCTTCAGCATCCACTAATGTGTTAGATGGCTCCTGAAGCAGAAAAAGCACATGTGCTCCCTGCTCCACATCCCTTGCACAGCAGAAAAGAAGAAATGTGTGGAAGAACTGTATGAAAATGGGTTATGGCAATGACAGAATACGAGCACTTTAGCCGTATACCTGGTGTTGTTCAACAGAATCCATTATGCGGTTTGCATGTTCACAAGCTGCGATGAATAACGCTAGTTAAGTGGAAGTATATAGGAGAAGAAAGGACATGAAAAACCAAAATTACCAAGAAAGAAAGGCACCACCACTAAATATGATTATTTATATATCAGGGCCCAGAATCTGTCACCTGAAACGCACACCCTCTCCCACCCTCCCATCCGCTACTTATCTTTGAAGCTTTTTCTTTGTGCCTGATTAATACCACAGAGGTTTAGGAAGAAAGCTTTCTGAAAAAAACATACCCAAGCTTCTTCTGCATGAGAGACAAAGCATGAAAAATGCACATTAATAATAGAAAACTCTTTCTCTTAGAAGAGAGGGACAGGCTGCATCTGCCTCTGGCTTGCTATTGGGTGCTCACTAAAGAAGTAGAGGCAAGAGCAGGCTGTAAGTCACCTACTCCCTGGTAATTCTGGCCCACTGTAGGGTCCTCAAGGGGAGAATTTAGCAGCCCCAAGCTGTGAACAGAGCTCATGTATGACATTCATCAGCAAGTCATTACATGTGCACAGAGCAGTAGGCAGGACAGTGCCAGCCTGCCCCTGCAGAGGAGACCACACAGCCTAGATGAAGGACTTAAGACGGAACTCTTTTCTTCTTCCACTACTGATGGCACTAGAAGGACCAGAACATGATGCAGAGAAGCAAGCAATTTCATCCTAACATCAGCTTATTTAATACATCAAGTATAAGCATATGAGAGGATCCTGCCCAGCCAGTCTTGCTTAAAAAACTCTTTAAAAGCTCATTTCTGTGCTTTGTCTCAGTGCCTTCTTTGCCTGCCAAAAGCAAAGTCTAACTTCCCCAGTTTAGCCACTGCTTCACACATGATGTCATTTTTCGAGTGCTCCGCAGTGTGCTACAGCATTTGGACTATTCAGCCTGGGTTCAGTGTTTACCACCAACATCACAACCTGCAGAGAACATTGTCTCAAAGCATCAGGTGTCCCATCAGCACCATAGCATAAAGGCAAAACATCATGTGGCAGGGTGGGAGCTGTGCCAGGAGCCCCATGCCAGCACCACCTGCTGAGCTCCCTGATCACATCTGTCCTGGGTTCAGCAGCAGCAGCCACTTTTCTCCTTGGTAGCTGGAGCAGCGCTGATAACACCAGTGTTTTCAGTTGCTGCTTGGTAGTGTTTTGGTCTGACCAAGGACTTTCTGAGTCTCATGCTCTGCCGGCGAGGAGGGGGGGCCAGGAGGAAGCAGCGACGGGGCACCTGACACAAACTGACCAAAGAGCTATTCCATGCCACAGCACGTCATGCCCAGGATGTAAAACAGGGGGGCAGGAACCCAGAAATCTCTCTCTCGGCTGAGTCGGGCGGTGAGCGGTTGTATCCTCTTCCCTTGTATTTACCTTGCATTATTATTATTACTATTATTGTTATTATTGGTGGTAGCAGTAGTGATTTGTATTATATCTCAGTTACTGGACTGTTCTTATCTCAACCCGTGGGAGTTACATTCTTTGGGTTCTTCTCCCCATTCCCCCCCATCGGATTGGGGGGGGGGGAAGAGAGGGAGAAGTAAAATTTACAGCTTAAACCACGACAACATCACATCCCAAAACAAGGAAAATGACCCACAACATTGTTCATGCACACCATCAGGAGACATACAACCTTGCTTCCCCATGTGGCCCCAAGCAAAATCCCATGGCTATGGCTTTGGGAAAGAGCTCTACCTCTGTTCAGGACACGGCAGGAACTCAACCCAAGACTGGGGTGACCCTCATGTTTTGCTTTGAATAGCTGAGTTAGGACAGATTTCCACATGCCCACAAGGGAGCTAGGTGCACAGAGACTTCACAGGGGTGAGGGGTGCTACCTTCCTTCACACATGGTGCCACCTGGCTTTGTAAGACACGAGGGTTTTGTCATTGTACCCTACGTGCACACAGGTAACAGTTTGATCTTTTTCTCCTACCCTCCCCACTGGCTGACTTCAACCAGGTTTGACAGAAGCAGGTACCTTTGGGAGGGCTGTGTTCCTACATGGTTTGTGGAAAGAGGTGTCAGGACAGAGAAGCATGACCCGAGAGCTATGCCTGCAGAGGCCAAAGCTAAGTGCGAGATCAGTTAACAGGCTCTCCGACACCAGATCGCACCACCAGATTTACACCAGCATAAGCTTAAGGTCTTTCAGTGTTAAAGGCCAGGTTGGACACGTCCTGGGGCAGCACAGTCTAGCGCGAGGCATCCCTGCCCATGGCAGAGGTTGGAACTGGATGATCTTAAGGTCCTTTCCAACCCAAACCACTCTATAATTTTATGATTCTATTATTTAGCACGGCTAAATAATGAGAAAAATAACCTCAGTATGTTGTCCTTTTGCTGAGAGCACCAGAAGGGAGCTAGGTGCACAGAGACTTCACAGGGGTGAGGGATGTCACCTTCCTTAGCACATACTGACCTGTTAAAGGAGTACCATGGTGGGCATTCCAGTTAAGTCACTCTTACTTCCTCACTGAGTTGGTGGCACATCACAGAAATCTCCAATCACGCAGCACGAAACTGATCCAGGGAGTAACTGTATTGAGGTGAGTGGCTGCAGTGCTAGGGCTAAGAGAGAACAGCAGGATTTGGCCTGCTGACTCCTGACACTCCACCTCTGTCATTCACCACTGTGCCTTAAGTACAGCAGTGCACTAATTGTAAGAGAAGATTGGCATGGTTGGATACTCTGAGAAACATTCAGGTCTCATTTACGCAGACAGGCGCCTTTCTGAATACTGCTAGTTTACTCACAGCATTTGTCTGTCATTTTAAAAAGCAACGCTTTCTAATGCCCTTTAAAACATGCAGCAAAGCAGCAGCCTTGTTATACTTCCTTCATACGCAAATTCAGCCGCTGTGCAAACCCTGCGATGTTCCTATGCAGTCAAACTGAAGGCAGGCAGCTCACATGCAGGTCAATGGCACTGAAAATCTCATCAACACAACTCTTACCTGGGCAGTTTTGGGGTAAATTCCTCTATCTGGTTTTTTAGTACTGACTTGACACATCCTCAGCTGCTGAACCAATGAACTGACATTTTGGAAAGGCACCCACCATCTGTCACAGCCACAAGGCCCGACCTGCGTGCTGTCAGCTCCCCACACAGTGGCAAGTTTTGAAGTACAAGCCACTAAGACATTCCCATCACTTGCCAGGTGCCTGGACAGCAAATAACCATGGAAAAATAACCTGGAATTCCCTGGGATTCAGAGGACAGCTGCCACAGATCTGCCATGTGACATCAGGAAGCTCTGCTCATCCCATCGTCTCTGAAACACAGGGATGTAATGTTGGCTCATCTTTGTCTGAAGAGCATCATTCCCTGACCACACAGTTGGCCGGCAGCAAGCCCAGTGGGTAACACAGGTTTGACAAGCACCCCTTAGGGTAGCTCTATCCCAAACCAGCATTTAAGAACAACAAGCCCAATCTGTATTAACCAAACCCTGGTCATTTCAATACAGTTATCACTTTGAAAGCTACACAGCAAGCAAATTAAACAAGCTTATTACACAACTCCAGCCAGAGTCAAACACTGACAACACACATCAATGAAGACAACAGCAGGATTTGCCCTTGGCTTGGTTTTTGCAAGACAGGCATTGTGCTCTTGATTTATTCTTCTGCGATAACGGGTATCAAATGCTGTGCAGGTGTCAAGTCAAGTCTGGAGGGAAAAAAAATCACTATTCCTCAAAGGTCAAGTAATCCATTGTTCTTTGTGCCCATAGGGAAAAGACAGCATCAGTGCAGCCTTGCTCCCCTGATGCTTATTCAGCCATATGCTATGTTAATAGAGACCTTGGTATTGTGTGGCTAGTACACAGAGGTATTTTATGTTCACAGCCACATTGTTGGTGTATCAACTGACATTTACCTCAGTTCTCTTCCTCTCTTTTATTGTGATTCATGCTCCATGCTAATTAAACAGCACATGACAAACGCATCGTTATTAACAGCAACTGGAGAGCTAGTAAATCTTGCAGCAGCTTGAACAGAAGAACCACATAGTTTGATAGCATCCTCTGGCTACTGAAACAGGGCTAATGAAGAATGACTGCACCGAGGCAAGGCATAAACACCTCTTCCCAAGCACCCATAAAGCAGTCTCAGACCCCAAGTGTTGACAGTGTGCTATAGTAATATCAAACCCTCACCTAGCTGCTTGTGATGTGCCAGACCTTCTAGACAAGGGTAGCCTAGCTGAAGCTGTTTCCCCTTCAACCAGCCTGTGGTCATGGAGTCCCTCTTTTTGTGCTGGGTACTGTACTTGGCACCAGGGTCCTGCTCTACATCTACCTCTCTTAGCCCCAAGGCCCTACCAACACACCCTCATCTCTAGCCTCAGCCTAACATCCTCTCATCCTCCTCAGCTTTCGCCTCCAGCTCTAGGGCACCGTGGTGCAATGAAGTGGCTTGCACTGATACACACCATGGGATGATAAGAGCAAATTATCAGTATCCTAGGACCCAGCAAAAGAAGCCAGAGTGACACCCGATACACTGACAAAGTGTAAATGGCAGTCAAGAGTTAAAACTCATGTGCATATGCTGTAAAGCTATTCTTTCCAGGGGGCAATTGCTCAACAGACTTCTAGAATCCTGTATAGTTACTGCTTTTTTCTGTGCATCTTCTTTTTGTCTCTATAAAAAAATACTGTTGTCAGACAACACGAAAATGAGGAAGGCATAATGATCTGCGATGATTTGGTGGAAGAATTCTTTAAGAATAAGAAGCAGCTGATGCACTTTTACAGCAAAAGCCTGCATTTTTCATCACTGTTGTCATGGGTTTATTTATACAGAGCAATTCATGTAGAAAACCTCTCCCCAGCACTGGGCAATCCAGGGCACAGCCATGCTGAAAGTCACAGCCCATAACTGCAAAATAAGCTTGGACAAAAATAAAAGGAAAGAATGAATAAATAGGTTTGACTGAAAGACCTTCAAGGATCTTCCATTCTTAAAGGCCCTGGGAGCAGAGGATGCTCCTGAAGCTCAGGTGCTTGCACAGCATGTGGTGGTGACCCAGCATGTGAAGGGTGTCTCTGGCAAAGGAGCTTGAAGCTTGGAGAAGCAGAACGATCTTGACTTGTTTAACTAGAAGCTACAGATTTTGGTTTGGCTACTGACAAACACACACTATATAAGCACTCACAACAGATTTAGGGAATTGTTTCATGAGTTAGGCAAGCACAAGAGGAACAAGCTCTTCATTTCAGTCTGCCTTAAACGCCTCCTGGTTCATGCGCACATTCTGGCTGCTCAGACCATTTTCAGAGGCTTCTTTCCAGTGTCATTTCCTCTCTATGAATACCTACATGGGCCATTTTCATGTTTCCTCTCTGCATGAGCTTCAAACACCAGCCATGGTTTCTCAGCGCTGATGGAGAGAGCAAACCCACCAAGTGTTCTCTTGTGCCTGAACCCAATGAAGGTGACCGAGCAGACACAGCAATGGCTCCTTCACCAAGCCACATCCCAGCCCAGAGGACACTTTACAATCCATCAGCTAAACAAGCATAACAGAGACCCACAGAAAGGGAGAAGGAGCTACCAGGATCAACAGCATGCACCGCTGCTTCACTCTCAGCCCCGCTGCAGTGCCCCCAGGAGCTCTCCGTGTCCCACCTGCTCCTGAAGGTGCTGGAGCAGCCACAGCCTGGCCCTTATGCCACACCACAGTTGCATCTCTAGCCAGCTCCTGTCCTTAGAGGCATCAGATTTTCACCTCCCATTTCACCAGGTCTAATCAGCTACGCTTGATCTGCATTTCCTGTGGCTGGACAAGCTCTGCCCACTCCAACACTAACCCCTGCACCTTACCTGAGGTCATGCTTCTCTCAGTATGGGCACACATCACCCTTGTCCTGACCTTTCCCATGTTCACCTGCCCCCTGACCACTCACAGCAAATCCCCATTACTTACGGCATCACCTTCCCTGCTCTCCTGCCCTCTACATCCCCATATCCCAAGTATCCCCATGGACACCCGTGTGGTGTAGAGGCTGCTGGCTCTGTTGCATGATCAGTACACACTGAGTCACTGCGGCTCCAAGCAAGCAGCTGGAGCTCTGCTGAAGCTATGTTACTAAGGATG
Source organism: Myiopsitta monachus (assembly GCA_017639245.1). Lineage (NCBI taxonomy): Eukaryota > Metazoa > Chordata > Aves > Psittaciformes > Psittacidae > Myiopsitta > Myiopsitta monachus. The sequence continues at coordinate 56,567,659 of CM029925.1, forward strand.
GTCCATGGCTGAGTATCCTGGCCCTCTAGCTGGAAAATCAGCTCTCCATCATGAGTCATCTGATTATCTAGTACCAGGGAACAAACTGGACCAGAGGTGACACCACCCCCATGCCCAAGGATACAGATCAATGTCTTGAGACACTGCATCTGCACCAAGCTAATGGTGAGCATCTGAAGCCTGCCACTGTTTTGCACAGCAAACAAGCTGTTGGTAATCTTACAGCATCTTTCCACCATCCCCCTGCATCCAAGCAGAAGGATGAGCACAGAGTCCTGCAATTCACCCTGCAAGTTAACTCCAGGGCAACAGAGACCACTGAGATGGCAGAGGAGGGCAGCATGGATGCTGCAGAGGTGGCCAGCTCCCAGCATAGCTGGTTATGACCACCTCGAGAACCCAGGCAGTAAGCTGATGCTGCAGGACATGCTTTAGGGGAAGGAGGCAATGTCAGCATGCAGAACACTTGCTGTCTTTGAGAGACCTCTGCACAGGAGGTCAGTCATCATGCTAAAGGCAGCACAGTGTTAATTTGTCCAGCACAAATGACATTTCTGTCATCATTACCCCGTGACTCAGCACTCTGCATTTCTCATTTACTGCCACTACAAATGAGTCAATAGCTAACACAACAGGGGGAGAGACAGATGTGAGCGTCTCAAAAGGGATGATGGAGAAGTACGCTGGTACCACTGGCACAGCATGAGAGCCCTCTAACAGCTGGCAGAGGAATGAGTACAAGTGATGTGTAGCCAAGCAGTTAAATTCATCATGTGTACAAGGGAAATCTCCTTGCATCTGCCAGCACAAAGTGCGTAACAGCTCAGACACAGAGCTCAGTCTCACAGCCACTGAAATAGTGGTAAAGCTCCCATGGACCAGAACGTGTTCCTTAATGATTTCTGCAGGTAAGAGCCAGGATCTTCACACAGTTTATTTACTCTCTTCCATCATGAGAAGGCAAAGCTCACTTGCTTGGAAAAGAAAATACAATGAGTCTAATAAGCTGCTAAAGCAGCTAGCTGATGAACACCACGCTTTATGAGGTCAGGCAACATTTTACATCACTGGAACAGCACATTCCATGTTGCTGCTCCTGGTTTGGCCAGGAGCAACAAGATACAGCAGGGTAAGAGTCAGTTTTATTCCAACAAGCCCACCTTCACCTTGGTGCTTTTGCAGGTCAGGCATCCCACTGGCACAGGCTTCTTTCTGTCCTGTCAAGAAGTGACAGCATTCTCAAAGTGAAATCAGCAGCTCTCTCCGGTTGCTCCAGGCATAATTAAATGAAACTGATTGACATTTTAATATTCATTGCTCTTGAATCAGTGATGGGGCTGCTGAAAATAAGCCTTGGTCTTATGTGAGCCCATCAAAGAGCACATTATGGGTCTGGGCAGTATTCAGACTCCAGTTATAAACTGTAGTGAATGCAGTTCAGCATTAGACTGTAGCTTAACTGTGCCAGTGAGAAGAACTGGTTTGTGCTCCAGTAGGGTGTGAAGAAAGGGAAGCTGAGTAACTCCTATTTAATTTCTACATATAGAGAAAAGGCCAAATTCTGACCCTTTCTACACTGATTTAGGCCCAAATTCATTGCTGCTGGTGGAAGCTGTCCCAGGGAAATCACAGATGTGCTACAAAGCGCCAAAAGGCCTGGAGGGGGAGAATATCAGCTGAACGCATCTGTAAAGGTACCTTCTTTGGAGGGTCCTGACTGCACTATAACTGGGTTCATCCAGTTAAGCAAATCCCACCCCCAGTGAAAGATGGGGCTGCAGCTCCTTGGAGGCCCACCACAGCAAGTTGCAGTTAAAGAAACAGCAGCTCCTGGTATTGCGGTCCCCATGCCTCACAGAAGAAACCATTGCAGTTTCCCCCACAACAGCACCCAATTTGCAGGATAAATCACCACACATTACAATGGGGCAAGATTAAATCCTTAGGACTGTACCTCCACACCCGCCAAGGATCAGCAGTACACAGCAGGGCCTATTAATAACTTAATTCCAGAGCAAGATAGATTTCCCAAGACCGGCTACAACAACGATCTATTAAATCAATCACAATCAAAACCTCGCTTGCCTTCAAGTGACTTCCAATTAGGATGCAGCAACATTATTGAAAGGCTCAGACAGGCAAATTAAAGAGCTGCACCGAGGAGGAACCGTTTCCCAGAGAGCTAATTTTCATCATCCTCAGAAATCAAAAGCTCCAGAAGTTCAGATTTCTGATTTTAAACCCCCCCCCCAAAACACATTATTAAATAAAAGGCTTATTAATGTTATGTCAGGATTGAGTTTTTCCCTTTTTTGGAGTTTTCTTAGGTTTTTCCCTACCCAACTTCCACCAAACCAAAAGGGTAAACTCACGAAGCAGCGCCTCCATCACATCTGAATACCCACACTTGATCTGAAAGCTTGATAAAGAGAAGGACATGATGACAGGAAAATAGGAACTGCAGCTTTGTTGAACTGCCTGTATTTTTAGCAGGGGAACAAAGAGAGGAAGCCTATTTGATCGTTCAAAGAATCAGGAGCCAGCCTGAGACAGAAGGATGAGCTTGGATTAAGGGGGCAGATTAGAAAATGGAATTCTGCAAATCAGTTTCAAAACTAGGAGGGGAACGATGACATGATCCGTTTATCTGTGCATGGATCTGAGGAGCAGCCACCATCAGTAACTGCCATACATCCAAATTGAACCAAAGGCAAACGTAGTAGTTTCCCATGCATGGGAGGGGAACTTGCTGTTTTCATATATGTACATCTAAAAAAAATTATAGCTAGATTAATTAAAATAATAGTGCAAGTTATTAATAATTTTATACGAATATATTTTAATGGATGCATTTACAGATATATAAATATGGAATTAAAATGAGCTAATCAAGAGCAATATTTGCCCAGCCTGAACGTTTAACTAAGAGCCTGAAAAAGCCTCTGATGTGTTCTTGTATCACATCAGAGACCTCATCAGATACAAGGCAGACAGTGGAAAATTCATTCCCAAGAAGCTACAGGAAGAAACATCCATCATCTTCCATGCTGGAGTCAGACAAAGCCGTAGCGTAAGGCAGGGATGTCAAAGCTTTTCTCATTTTCCTCTGACAAACACTCGATTGTACAAATCATCTCTGACCCAAGATCCCTACAGTTTGTATTAGTGCAAAGTAAGGCACTTTGGTGGAAGAGCCAGTAAAAAAAACAAGTCTGAAGACCCAACTTCCACCACTCTTAACCTAAAACGATATTGCTCTTACCAACCCCTCCACACTCCTCACACTTGGCTCCATCATTTCTCTCCATCCCTACCAGCCCTTTTTCCCTTTTACATTGTAAGTGCAATTAGCTCAACTCCTGAACAAAAGCCATTGAGAAACAAAAGAGTTTTGCTTAAAAGTCTGAAATAAAATGCTTGAACTTTCCCAAGAGAAATTCCACTCAAACAGCTTGCCACATTTGACTAGCAAAGTCATCTGCCTGACCTGGAATTGCTTCCCATTCCCTCCAGTTTGAGTTGGGGTTTCTTTTCCTCTTGCTCTCCCAACCCCCTTGTTGCTTTTGTTTGCTTGTTTCTTTCTTTCTTTCTTTTTATAAGTAACTGTTCACACTAAAATACCACCCAGCCATACTTCAATCCCTATTCCTCGGATGACAGCAACAGTCAGCTCAGGGCAAGTATGCAGTCACTATGGATATATTTCCATACTGGGGGAAACCCATTCCGGTTATGGAAAACCTCATCCCAGTTCACACATCCACTGACGAAACCTGTCAGATACAAGACGTGTTGGAGACAATGCCTGCTTCTGACTACACAGTTCTCATTTGAACTGCACTAGAAGTGGAGCTGAGGAACCAGGCATGGAGCCTATAAACATCCCTATGTGGCTGTGACAGCGATCACCCCATCCCCAGGCTCACTTGGCCTCAGCCAGACCCTTATACCTACAAGCAAAACACAAACAGCCTGGAAATAGAAGGAGGAGACACCTTTCTTCCTATACCATCTATGAACTGCATCTGAAAGGAGGACATGGAGGACTCCACCTGGCATCTTTAACACCTTCCCCATCTCCTTCTTTTTCCTAGCTCTGTTGCAGTAGCAGGACTGGGTTGAAATGATTTGGGAAGTGACAGAAAACATTAAAACAGAAAGAGCAAGAAAACAGAATTCAAGAGGGCTGGGTATGCTCTCCAAGCGCAGCTTTGGCTGCTCTGCGACCGTGGAGAAAGCTGGCTCCCTCTGTCCGTGCTCCAGCCTTCCCATCTCCCTAATGGAATGGAAATTATTCTCCACCTCTCAGGGGTCTTCTTTCACAATAGCTGAAGAAAAAGAATGACTAAACTGAAGTCTTTTTCCATAGCAAAGAGATTTCATATATAAAAAATTATTTTTTTTTCCTATTGGATTTGGCAATTAACCAAACCCGAGCCTTCCTCCTGGTGTGGAGACACAAAGGTGGCATGGGCAAGGCTGAGTTTTGTTGTTTTGATTTTAATGTCTTGTTGGGGGGGTTTAAAGCACCGTATCTTTGAGGCTTTGCAGGAGCCCAGACACTAGATCACACCTTGCTGCTTCTGCAGTTCTGGGTAATCCCAACCTAAATGTTAAACCAGAATGCAAACCAGCCTGCATGCTCTCACATGGGGCTGCAGGAAACACCTACACCAGTGTCATACAACACTGTTGTCAGCAGAATGAGCATCAGTAATAGCAGCTGCTAATTTCATACAATTCAATTTCATACAAATGGCAATTACAACCTTTGCACCTTGCTCCAGGCTCCAGATATGGCTTTGTTGGAGGTGAGATACACGTATGTGCACATAAAAGCTCCAACATTTGGAAAGCTGTGTCACAAAGTGAGGCTGACAGGTTGGTGCTTCTCCTTCACATGCAGTCTGCAGATAGCTCTCCAGCAGCTGCAGCTATGATGGCTGGCTTTTCCTGTAGCATTTTGCTTGGAGAAGGGATGCCGTTTCTCCTGGCACCCTGAAGCTGTGATCCTCAAACACAAGCAACAACACTTCTACAGTACAGTTGCATGTATGGGGCCCAAGCTCACAGTTGTTCTGCTCCTTCTACAGAAACCAAAGTTAATTCAGTGAAGTCAAAGCATCCTCCACTCTTGTAAAGCAAACCAGCGTAAGATAGAATAATGTTCTCAAGCTAAAAGAATTCATATGCAAAGGGTGGGTTTGGTTTTTACTCCCAAGCCCCTTGATTATTTCTCTCCTGGAGGGCATCATTCTCTTCCTGACCAGCCTCACACAGCAGCAGTTTGTCACTCCCAGGTGCCTGCAGGGGTGCTGCTGAGGCTGCCATGCTGGAAGGATGTGAAAGGCCAAAAGAGGAGTTTGCTTAAGAATCCCTTATTGCAAGGGCTTGAAAAGATCTGTGGAGGTAATGATGGGTGGTAGGGGGAGAGGGGCAACACTTCTGCAGCTAGGGAATTTGTTTGGAGCAGAAAAATAGATGCATATGATGTCCTATTGCTGGGTCATCATACTTTTGCAACAGAGACATCCTTTCCAAATCACTGCCTACTCACTCAGCTTACCAAGACAAACTCAGGAGCTGCTCTTCCCAGGGAGCAACACCAGCCAAGAAGGATTTCTCTCCTCTATTTGGCATCTTCCTCAGGAAAACACTTAGGACAACCAGTACACATGGCCTTGTCACACAGAACTCTGGAGCTCCTAGCTCTGCCCTGGTGCCCTTTTCGCCACCAAATTCTTCTTGCCACCATTTAGAGAGAAGCAGGAGGGTGTAAAATAGCTAAGGTGGGGCAGAGCACAGACAATAGCATTCAGATGGCTATGTCAGCAGAAAAGGCTGTGAACAGATCGGATTAAAACTGCTGCAGTGGCCTTTAGAACAAAGCAGTTGTGGTTAGCAAAATGTGCGTCACAAGCACAGCTGAGAGTCGGGGCACATCCTTTTTCACCTCCAGTCTGTCACACACTGCCCTGCTCAGTGGCATCCAGATCAGTTCCCTCCTATGAGGGCCAACAGTGAGGTTGAGAATCGGCATGCCAGGTCAGTGGTGTCTGGCCAGATCCTGCCTCCTCCCAGTGCTGCTCTGGACAAGCACAGCTCTGTCCTGCCACACTAGTGGGATTTTGGCCTCTGGTTCTCCTCCTGCATCCCGCTGCAGAGGAGGAGTGAATGGCTGTGCAGCGCTGAGCTCCAGCCAGGCTTAAAGCACAACAACCTGTGAGCAAAACAGTTACCCACCAGCAAGGGTGAGTAATCATCCTTTCTCCTAGGTCCTGTGTCACACTGGGATGCACAAAAGACTCAGCACCAACCTGGTGCTGGAGCTGCTTCAAAAACTTTTTGGGTGAGCTGATGCATTCATACTGGCTGGAACGGAAGGCAATCTCTACCACTGTCATGAGTGAGGGGGTCTCCTAAGCAATAACACAGAGCCACCCTCCGTTGCCTCAAAATATGCCTTTAAGACAAGGTAAACACACACTTTTAAAGCAATGAGATAATCCCGGAACTATGTATTTAAAGCCCTGCAAGACTCAATGGAAGGACACACCTTTCCTCTCTCTGGTCAACAGGACAAGAAAGTCTTGCTTGGCCAGGCCGTCCAGGCATCCCAGTATCCCCTCAGCGACTGCAGACACTATGGAGGGGGGAATAATTGGGAAAAGCAGCCTTACAGCATGTAAGTACTGTGCTTGGGCCGTCACTATTAATGTCCTGTAAGAGGGGAAGGGGATGAGGGTGGAGGACTGGTGTACCTGCAGAGGCAATGCACCTGGGGATCCATTTCATCTAGCTGCTATTAAAGTCAGGAAGAGGACAGTGACTCCAGTTTTGCTGCAGCCCTGAAACCCTCTGTGGTTTGCCCGGCCCACGGACAGGGATCTGCATGACTAGATTTGATTAGGTGCTCTTGGCATCGGCCTTGGCTGCTGGTCTGAACTCCCCCATCATAAGAGCAGTAAAAGAAACAGGAATTGTACAATGCCAGTGCTGAGTGATGGAGTAGCAACCACAATGGAAACAACTGCCCCTCAAACACTCTCCAGATGTGCCATATCATTTATTATCACTTCACTGTAACCTTTCTCCATAAGGAGAAACAATATTGTGGGACAGGGGTTATATATACCGTGTGGAGCTAAAGGGCCCTGCAAGGATTTGACTGCTGGCTTTCACAGACAGGCCCCATGAAATAAGAGGCTCTCCTACCAGTTCAAAGTCACCACAGGATGCAAATGGGATTTTTCAGCCTGAGAGCAGAAAAACCAAGTTCTTTTGGGCTTTCTTTTCACCAGTAATAAATATCCCCTTGAATCCACGTCAAGTCTCACAAAGCAGCAGGCCTGTTGCCGATGCAGAAGTTGCTTGTTTCTCCCCTCTCCACGCACCTCCTTGTCTGATCTTCTTCACCCCTCAACTTGGTCTCCAAATATCTGGAGGGATCAGAGAAGGCAAACACACCTCCCCAGGGAACCTCCCCATGTGCTGCCTCAGCCAACAAACTGCCTGGGGAAACATTAAACTGAAGTTTGGTATCTGCATTGCAGGAGATAAACACCTTGGCAAAGCAGGTCAAGCAGTACCCAAGGACAAACCTCTGCTTCAGGGGAGGTGAACTAACAGCAGAACCAAGGGGAGTGTAAGTGGATTAAAAAACCCCACAAAGGGACTGGAAACAGAAATAAAGATGTTAACTGTGTTAGGGTAACACAAAAGAAGCCTGAACCACAAATACAGTCAAATAACATCCACACTGAAGAGGGACACCACTGCCAGGGCTGGCTGCTGCCTCCCTAAAGTTTTCCATAAGTGTTATGGGGGACTTTAACCAACCAGGACACGCACAGAAGGCAGAACCGTGAGCATTCAACACAAGTCTCTTCCTTTACAACAATAATGACTTTTGCTCACCTGAAGAGCAGCATCCTACCACACTGTAATGCTGAGCAACTGTGCCACTTCCTAACTTGCTCTGAAGTATTTTCAAGAGCCTTCTGGTGGGTGCAGTAAGGAAATACCCTGCTCCATTCACCCCGTGCCACAAAGGGACCCCCATATGGAACTCAGCACATAACAGGCTCATCATTCAATAGGTGGTTCAAGACAAAAATCATAATGCACATCCTGAAAGAGACATTTCTAACCACCCTCATTGCACAGAGTGCTCCAGAGCTGGGCTCTAGCTGTGACAATTATGGGTTTGAGCCTCAGATTTTACAGCCACCAAGAGAGCTGCTTCAAGTAAGCCTGGAGCTTTTGCCACCTCCAAGTTACCAAAAAACACAGGGTATGAAGGAGCATAACCATAAACAGATAGCTTTCAAAATAAGAGACAAAGGCTGTGACTTAGGAGTCAAATCTCATCAGAAGAGAAAAAGCAGGTACAGCAATGGGACTGAAGATGTTTTCTCCCAGGCTTGCGCTGTGATCTCAAACACAGTTGCTAACTATGGCCTTGATGCAAAAAAACCTTCAATCCCTGCTCAAACAAATGAATAGAAAACACCTACTCATTCAATGTGTATCTCTGGCACTTAATACAGTTAACTAGCAAACCTGAAGGTATTAATTGCATTAAGTTTTACTAGACGTGCATGCTCCTCAGAAGCAGAGCTAAGTGGAGTGAGGAACAGAGAGTAATTATTACCTGTCCCGCACAGTCCCACACGCTTGCTTATTGTTTCCACTGTGGTTTGGGTTTGCTCTCTGGCACGCTCCGTGTGAAGCAGTGTGACAGAAAAGACTTACCAGCAAGTAAGACCTTCTTGCTCTTTTATGAATGATCTCTCTCCTTCCTCTTAACCTCTTTGCACAGCGGGAAGCCCAGGTTGCTAAACACGCCGCCCGCTGTGGTTTGTCACTGGCTGCTGTCAGCCTTTCCTAATGGCATGTTTTTCCACCCAGCAGAGCTACCACCCCCTTGTCATTTCTAGTAGGGCATTAGCATCTCGTTACACAACACACAGAGGCACTAATTGAAACTCAAAGGACAGAGAGCCCCTGCATTAGCTTGGTAGGGGAGGATGGATTCGTCAACCATCCCTTTCCCCTCACAGCTGGTCTGAAGCTGTGATGAGGCTTTTGGTTGTGATTTAAGGTCAGGCTGTGCTTATAGCTGTTCTTCACTGTGCCAGGAAGGACAACCTGAGGCTGGGGATTCTGGACAGCTAATGGCCTGTGGAGGAGTGATGGATCACTGACAGACACCCAGGTCGATGGTCAACAGCTCTGACACCAGGCCTTGATGGAGAGGGATCCTCAGCAGGTAGATGGGAGGGAGGTCCAGGGGCAACAACAGTGTATAACACAGGAAAGGTCATTTTGGGGAAAGGCTCCATAATCTCAGCTTATTTGCTTCAGTATTTTACAATCTAATTTGATTCCTCTTGACCAAAGGCTAACTCATCCCTGCCAAGCCATGCCAGGGAACAGCATGGCTATTTCTAACCATGGGCTCCATTAGCTCCATTATTTATTACACCACCTGCCACCACCTGAAATTGGGATTGCATGAGGTTTATGGTGGCCCATTTCCCTGCTAATGAAGCCCACACTGAGGAAGGGAACTTCGACAGAAGGAGGAGGATATTTTATCTGAAGCCAGAGCTTGATGCACACAAACCCTTTTCTCCAGGGCTATGTCTCACCTGCACGCTCTGTCTTTTCTCACAGTCATGCATGAATGCATGAAGGCAGACAGCTTTCCCAAAGGCTACTAGATGCTCACTGTTCAAATCCACCCATGGACTTCACATGATCTTGATAAACATTGCCACTGTCATAACAAAGGGACATAACCAACAGGGTATCAGCCAAGATTACTACTCTTAAAGAAGAGCAGCAGCCTGCTGAGACTGAATCATCACGTGGCACTGAGGCCATTTGAATTCAACACCACAAACCCTGTGTTCTCTATCTAAGTAAGCTTTCCTGCCAAACTACTCTTAAAAACCCAGGGCTATCTGACTTTAATTGCCCTCTTGTTTATGCTTTTTCCAGACTGTGCAGTATGACAGATTCTGATGTACTCTGAGCTGTTCTTTATCATCTCTTTTCTGATGAAATGAGGGGCAAACAGTTAGAATTCAAGTAAACCCATTCTGAGAGCAAAACAGGTCAGTGCTTTGATATACTTTATTCCAGTTTTGTGAAAATGCAACAAAATCCTGCAGAGTAACTTTTCAGCACTGCAGAATCAGTAGTCTATGCTGAGACAGTCTGCTTAGTGGGCCCTTTCCATAAGGGGGATACAGTATTATTCAGGGGGAAGCCTTGATAAAAATGTGTATAATTTGCCAGCAATTTAAATGACAACTGGAAATAAAGCAGTCAAAAAATCAGATTTCTCCATTCCCAAGACTCAGATACACCCCCAAACCACAAACCAACAGTCTAACACCTTCCTCAGATAAAGCTATTAAGCCAGAAATTCTCATCTCCAGTTAAATGAAGGGTTTACAAACCCCCAAATTAACGACTTACTGGAGAAGAGTTTCTGTTAAATTCCAGTGAGCATCTACTTTCAAAGCAAGAAAAAGCAAAACCAGTAAACACTCTGCAAATGTTAACATGTTCTCAGTTCCCCAGCTTCTCTTTTGGGAAGAGAAGCAAGAACTACATGATCAATTGACCTGTCCTGGTCTGCATTTCCCTCTCCTCTAGATGTAAGGGCTTAAGATACAAACCACTCCTAAAACCTGTGTTGTTGCAATTAGAACTTTGACCATAAGGCCACAAGCTTGTAATTCATAACAACAGATTTTTGGCAGAAACCTACTGAACTGGTTGAAGCTCCATTCGGTGTCAGTACAAATGGTATCACCCTGTCAACACAAAAGGCAGTCAGATATAAAAACACAGCAGCATTTTCTCTCTTTGTGGTCCATAAACATCCTAACATGAATCAAACTTCGGATGGCAAAGCATCCAAAGTAAATGGCAGAAGATAGGTGATCTTATTACGGAATAACTGCCTGCAACAATCCAGCTGTGCTGTGAGCTAGTGGCATTTACCTCAAGCCTACAACAAGTTTTCAGCCTTCACTGATAGATTTTGAACTTGAAGGACAGATTAGGATAAAATTCATCCTCTAGATAGGCAGGTAGATTAGAAAACAAGATAAAATGTCCTCAATTTCCAGAGCAGCTCATTCAAATGGCCTGTTACTTTCTTATCTCTTTGTGCCCAATGTCCACTTTGTTTGCTGTATTTGGCTTCCAGGTACAGACCCCTGTTTAACCTTTTCCTCACGGCTTTCTCCTCAGTTACCAGTCATCACTGTCTTCAGACTTCCTCTCCACCTCTGCTCCTCTTGCCGGGGCTGAGCTCCTGATTTCACCATCAGAAGGCATCCTCTCTAACCCCAGCCCTGGGTTTGTGGCCCTTATCTGAATTCTTACAAGTTGGTTTGGTGGGGCTTTTATTAAACACACACAGATCCAGCAACATTTCTGTGACATCTCCTACTCAGCTCTCCAGTCCTTCACTTTTTATGCACAGGGATGACACCAGCAGCTTTTCCCCTCCCTGTTGAAGGGTTTGGTTCCAGAAACCCACTCATGGACAATTCCTACTAGATGTCTGAAGGGATGGAGGGTTAGAAGCACCACTGCATTCACTTAAGAAATCTAACATATCTAACATGAAGCATCTCCCCATGTCAAGAGCAAAATCCCTCCATCATTAAGGCTTCCTTAGATCACTCCTCAACACAGGCTAATGGGATCCAAGACCTGATAAGAGCTTCAAGGCACCCTAACATATATTTCAGTTAACTTATAGCAGATTTCAGGGCCAACACCAGCAGATCCAGCGCTAATGTATGTCTGCTGGGACTTAAGCAGTGCGTGAGATCCCAAAGGTACCAATGACCCTCAGATATCACCTCCCACTTGGCACTCAACAGCATCTCAACATCATTTTTATTGTTGTTATTTCCCATGTTTTCAATTCCTGTGTATTTGCAGAGTCAGTCTTGAACACATTTTACATTGCCCACAGTCAGCCTTGAACCCATTAAATATTTATAACCAAGTGAGATGCTGTCAGAAACACTAAGCCCCTATAGCTTCCATAGGAAAAGCTACATTGGAGGGAGGAAGCAACACTTAGCCTTCACTGAACCAAAGGCAAAGCAAGCTCAACCCTTATCAGATCCCCAAAAAGCCATCAATGACAGGACACAGTCCCAGGAAACACTACGTTTAGACACCAGAGAACAAGGCCCGAACACCAGACCTATTCTGCTCCACTGACATGCTTGCAGGATTTTATGAATGTTATCATTATCACTTAAGTAAGGGTTGGATCATGGAAGAACCACAAACTTGGGACCCTCGGAGCAGCCTCACTGCTATCAGGGCCTCTCCAGCTCTCACAGGTAGCAGCAAAAGCCGCTGGTTAGTAAGAACAGTTTTTTACAGTTATTATTAGCATCCCTCCATAACAAACTTCAAAATCAAGTGGTAACCAATCCCAGGAAAACCTGGCAGCTTTGTCAACTCCAAGCCTATGCATACTGAGCTATACCCAAGATGACTTTGGTTTGATACGAAAGAAAGACAGAAGCATTACAGAGCAAGGAAAGCAAACCAATCTGCTTGGCAGAAGTGAGAGACCACAGTTCATACAAAGCACACTAAAATGCATTCATTTGGCACGCTGTTGAAAGGAAACAAAGGCGCAGATTTGCCTGCACATGCCCCAGTAGTTTACACGAAACATTTGAAATACAGGCTTAGCAGGTGAAGTCTCTACAGGTGTAATTTTACGTCCCAGCCTTGCAAGACATTAGCCAAGTGTCCAGTTAAACATAACAACAACAAGCCTTAAGTTTTTAAGGCTTTAAACCTTTAAAAACAAGTAGAAAATGGCTTGTAATAGGGACTTATACTTCAAAGCCATCACAAACAATAACTCCTTCTACATCATGCTGCCTGTTTCCAGGTTTGCTCAGCAGGCCCAAATGGGAAGAAACCCTCCAACACCACTTACTGATGGTATTCAAGGACCTCTTCCGCTGCAGACACAGGGGTAAAGCCCCCTCAAAACGAGCAGAGCTTGGGTTGAGATAACCACTGCAGAGGACAAAGGTCAAAGGCATTTCACTGGGTTTTCCCTCCCAGGATAAAACAGCCTAGATGAACCACCAGGTTTACAAACTTTGGGATCATAACAAGCCCACAGCATGCAGAATCTTACTTGGTACCAGCAGGAAGCCCTAGTGGGATCAGGCTGCTTGCTGCCCTTGGTCACAGGCCACAGCACTGAGGTGCTGCCAATAGTCAGAGCTGAGCGAGCCAGTATTTTCCAGCACTGCTGACCTCAACCACCTTGGCTTGTCACAACTGGTGAGGAGCCTTTATTTCCCTGAAAGCCCATGTGCCTAGCTATTAGTGGGTCCAGGTGGCTGCCATTAAGATGTGGATTGTGCCACTGCCTTCCAGCTCTTGCTCAGTTGTATGAACTCAAAACTACCAAGGGAATGACCTATGCTATGATGCTAATAAATTTTGTTACAGCCTGTCTCACTTGCATAAAGGAGATGCAGCCAACACAAGCAGTGGGGTTCTGCTCTGGAAGAGTTCAGTGTTTAAGGAGAGAAGGGGAGAAAAGGCTTATAAAACCAAAATCCAGCACTGCTGCTTAAAGAATCCTGGACACAAGTACATAAGGCAGGGTGTAGGGGCTTGTACCATGATCACAGAACTATTAAGGTGGGAAGGGACCTCTGCAGATCATCCAATCCAAGGCAAGGCCACCCAGAGCAGGTTACACAGGAATACATCCATGGTGGGTTTGGAATGCCTCCAGAAAGGGAGACTCCACAACCCCTCTGAGCAGCCTGCTCCAGTGCTCTGCCACTCTGTGTAAAGATCTTCTTCATGTTGAGGTGAAACTTGTTGTGTTTCAGTTTATGGCACTGTTCCTCATCCTGTCGTTAGGCACCACTGAAAAGAGTTTGGCACCATCCTCTTGGCACTCTCCTCTGGGATATTGATCTGCATTGAGGAGATCCCCTCTCAGTCTGCTCTTCTCTAGACTAACCAGACCCAGCTCCCACAGTCTCTCTTCAAAAGAGAGATGCTCCAGACCCTAATCATCCTTGTGGCCTCCACTGGACAATGATGAAATTAGCCGCTCTCCTTGAACACAGTCTGATTGCTTTCCACGTATGGTTACCTACAGATTCCCAACACTCTGCCACAGAAAATAAAAATAAGAATACCAGTCTCTGTTACAGGTGTAGAAAGCACAACTCAACAGCATTTATTTTAGTTAGACTGCTAAAGTGCTATTCCTGTCTAGCAAAGCTGGCCAGCGTCTCACCTTGCACTGGCACAGCCACCAGTGACCCTGCTTTGACACTGGCTGGTGCATGGTGAGTTCCTCCAGCCTCTCATGGTGATTACTCTGCTTTGCAAAGCTGCTTTCATGCTGCTTCACATGGGAAAGCAGGAGGTCAGGCAGCCTGGATGACTCACTGCAGTGCCAGAGGCAGGAGAGGAGGAAATGCTGCAGGTGCCTCTGGAGATTCCACCCAACCCCTCACCGGGGACCCTTAATCCTGTCAGAGTCAATTTGTTGTCAATTTTCCACAGCGCTTAAGTACCATGACAGAATTGGTTTATCACGGGAAGCACTTCCCTTCCAAAGCTGGTTAATTATTTCCGTATGAGTTGGGTAAGAGTAAAATGTGTGCAGCAGTGATTTACAGGGAGGGAAGCTAGAGAAAGGGATGAACAACACAAGGACCAGTTTGGTTCATCTCCATCACAACATGCAACTGCTCCTTATAGATCCTGGTAATGGTCCATTCCATTTGGTTTCTCCCACAATAAGGGACTATAGACCATAAAACTGCACTTGAGCTTAACACTAATGTTAATTCCTCTTCCCATTCTTCCGTTAAGGAGCAGCAAGTGTGCAGAGACCACAGGGATTAACTTTCTCTGCACTGTGGATTCACTGTATGAATTTGGTCATCTTGCAAGTGGCTTGGTTTCCAGAATCAACTGTTTCCAATAAACAGGTCACTAACATCTGGGAGCAAATGTGATCTACAATCACTAAACAAGAACATTCACATACTGTCTCTTGCAGAAGAGTTACGATGCTTCAAATACTGCTGGTAAGACTTCTGCAACCCCTGCAGAAAAAGCAACACCATCATTACAACCCGAGATGCCCCTTCTTCATGTCGATGTCGATATACAATGCTGTTTGTCACAATAGACTGTGATCAAATCCTTCAGCTTCGGGCTGAATTTCTTCTCCAAACCAGAAAGGGAGAAAAAGAGTCACACCAGAACCAAATGAGTTTCCTAACCACTGAGCTGGTGGCTATTCTGGGTGGTCTCTTGCACTCTTTCATGAAAAGTACTTAAAGCTGAGCATTAAAAGCAGATGTCATAACTTTGGAAAATGTTGAGAAAAGAGCACCTCATCTCCCAGCGTGCACTGCCTGGGCTTCAAGTCCATCAGGAAACCTTGAGAGTTGCGGAGGCTCAGCATTTGCACAATCAAGCTTCAGCCTGGATGTGTACGAAAAGCCCCAAACTGGACATGACACGAAAAATTTGGGCTAGACATGCATCCCCTCTGCAGCACAGGAGACTTGTGTGGAACCTGCTTTCTTCTACTGCTCTTGGTTTTCTTTCATAGAATCACAGTATCATAGAACAGAAACAGGACTTTAAGATCATCCAGTTCCAACCCCCCTGCCATGGGCAGGGATGCCTCACACTAGACCATGTCGCCCAAGGCTCTGTCCAACCTGGCCTTGAACACTGCCAGGGATGGAGCATTTACCACTTCTCTGGGCACCCTGTGCCCGGACGTCACCACCCTCACAGAAAATAACTTCTCCCTTACGTCTAACCTGAACTTCCCCTGTTTCAGTTTGAACCCATCATCCCTTGTCCCTATCACTACAGTCGCTGATGAAGAGTCCCTCTCCAGCATCCATGTACACCCCCTTCAGATACAGGAATATAGCCCACTCTAACTTACAAATGGTTTTGTACTGACCTAGGGGGGTTCATCAGCCACTGCACAATTAAGCTGGTTACTCAGTGTCTTCTTGTACAGCATCACTTCAAATCTGAACAAATAACTTAAGAACTAGGGTCATTTCTGTAAAGAGACAGCTGTAGAATTGTCTACAGAAGAATGAACTTTCTACATGCTCGTATGGTAAAATTTACCCTCTGTTAAATAATAAAGCGATTGAAAATGACACAGCCATGGGTGGTCTGACTGCCCCACAGGCCTCATGTGGTCAACAGATCCAGCCTTTAGTAAAAACGACACCGGCTACGACATCCTAGAGGAATTCAAATGCACACAAAGTGTTTTATAAAGGCCCAAACAATGTCAGAAATGAGCACGAGGCTTGTCTTCACTCTTGAGCTTCTCCATTAACATCCCCAGTACATTGTTAATCTGGCATTTTATCCTGCCTGGAGGCTGAGGAATATCTGGAATATTCTTGACTCCTCCCTGTTCCAAATAGACATCAGAAGCTCTCAGTTACCACCCTGAAATTTGCAGAGAAATTTCTTTAATGAGCTTAAGTAAATAATAGTTTAAGTAGATGAAATAATACTTTAAGTAAATGAAAATGTAATGTATGAAAATTCTAGATCATTCGGCCATGAAAAGAAAGAAGGAAATGAAATCAAACCTAACCATTCAGTATTAAAATAAGAAAAAACAAGAATATTGTCAGTAATTGATGATTTGGAAGGTTTCTAAGTAAAAGATTCCAGGGCTGGGCATGGATTTGCTTCCATCATTAAAGAAATCACATGGAGAAACACAGTGCCTCTTTCAACATCATTATCTTGAACTAGCTATTGTGTCCACTTCAGATTCTTTCAATCACATTTTCCCTCCATTCAGGCTAAAACCCCCCATGTTTTTCATATCCCACTTCAGGACCCATCCTCCTTCTCAGAGCAGCTCACCATTCCTTGCTCTTGAAACTAAGCAAGCAGTTAGTTGTTCTGCAGTGTCGTGTCTCTCTCAGTAATGGTGTTATAAATAAGGGGAAAAACCCCTGGGGCAAAGATGGTATTAGATGCTCTCATACCTTTACTGGCAGTATAACTGGCTGGACTGGAAGCCTGACATTACTTGATTTTGCTATCTGTCACTGCTGTGGCAGGTTACAATTATGTTCCCCCTTTCCCTCTCTCTGTCCCTTTGCCCTGTGTTTTCCTTCCACCTGGGTTCCTGTCACCATCCCTCCTACCAAAGTCTGGCATAATGCTGACTTTAGATTCAGTCTCTCTGTCACCTTGTCCTCTCTTTTACTGTATCATATAATAAAATACCATGTGATAAGGGACTTTAAGAGAGAGAGAAGATGGCCATAAGAAGAAGAGCTGTCTGAGCAAGACTGGTAGGATGAGGCTGAGCACATGCAGGCCATAAGGGAAAGACGGGCCCTATTTTGGTATGTACAGAGCCCTTTTCTCTCTGTCACAGCATCACAAAGACACCAACTGGCCATAGGTTTGGAAAGAAAACAAGCGCCAGCAGAAAACAAGCCCCAGCAGTGTGCCTTGGGTGAGCAAGGATATATGAGGAAAGCTGGTGCGACCAAAGTGAAACCCACCAGTGGCACAGCTAGATGAATTTATGATGGCAAATGAAGCAGCAATGGCATGGTGTGGCAAGGGGAGAAGAAAGGAAGGACAGTGCCACTGAAGAATGAGCCAGGTGCCATAGGGAAGATGAACACACTGAGGTGACGTAACATAATGACTTAATATTGTTTCCAGAGGGCAATTAAGCATTGTAAGAAGAAATAGTCTAGCCTACTTCCAAACTTCTCATCTCCTCCACATATGGGTTATACCCACTGCAGTCCTCATGCAGCTTCTATTGTTTTAACTTGGAGGTAGGTGAGAAAGAGGATTTCAGAGCTGGAGCTGAGTAGCAGCCAAGTTCAGGGTGCTGTTTGCCTGCTGGACCCTGATAACAGAATGCTAAGCCTCTGAAGCACAGCTGCAGCATCAGCTTGGCTGACAGCAGACAACGTCTGTGTGTGCAGCAGGACTCGTGGCATTGAGCTCCTTTCAGTTTGTTCCCCACTGCTGAAAACAGGGATCTGTGGGAGGAAACAAAGGAGACTTCGGTTCTCGTTCTGGTTCTGAGGAGGGTCTCAGCTTTCAGAGCTGCCAAGCAGCAAACCAAACTCCCACACCCCTACAATCTGAAAGCATGCAAAACTGGTTTTGAAATGGAAGGCTGGAGAGGAAGGAGAAAGGCTGGATTAGCATCACTCCACTAAGCCCAGCGAGAAGAGCAGGAGTGGGTACTGCTGTACTCTGTGACCTGTATTTTCAATGCCCTTTTATTTATCAACAGCCTGCTAAAAATAAACCCTCAGATGGCTTTACTGCAGAGCAGCAACATGGGCCCTTTGAAATTTGCCTGCATTTTGGATGCATCAGTACAACACTCAGTACACAAATACATGGACAGGAGGTGGGCAAGTCAGTAACCACCATGGTCTGGCCCAGGCCTGCAGTCTCCACAGGAGATAACTGGGGGAAGAGGACATACTGTGGGCACTGACTTTAACCCGAAGAGGGTATTTTTGTGGATAAAGCACCTCTGCAAGACTGATGTCCCTTCCATGTACATTTTTTACTTCTCTCAAGTAACTCACTCAATCCTGCTTCCTAAGGCACATCAGCCAACACCTCTGTATTCAATTTCTGAAGTACAGAATGGAAGTATATCAAGGATCCCTGAAACGGATAACAGCAGCCTGCACTCCTCCAGATTTACTCTGAATCCAGAGTGAAAAGAAGTGGATAACCAGAGTGATTCAAGGAGTGCCAGCGCTTTAGGTTCACCCTTGCGAAGAGGCTGAGCTTCTGGCCCTGCAGACAACAGGAGTGCTATCAGTGAAGCTGTATAAAGACCAAGGCACTGTGCATGCTGTAAATAGGTACCACTTACCGCGCTTTCCCTGTCAGTGTATCTCAGCAGTGGCCTGCTGTCAAGCAGGAATATTCAGAATCTTTAATTAAGATCAGCACCTTTCAGAATAACGGGATCAATACCCAGCCCAGCTGCTGGGAGAAGGCAAAAGATCAAGCCCTAACCATGGCAGCAAGCCAGTCCGTTAAGACTGGCCTTTGCAGAGACACTGAAGAAGCCAGAGAAGGCCCAGAAGCAACGAATCAAAACCGGGCGATTATCTAAAGCAACAAAGAGAGGCAGAAAGAAAGATCAGGATGGCAAGTTTCTCAGTTTGTCTTTAATCACTTTCTGCCTTTCAGGTGGTATGACCATCTCACACCTATGGGAAAGAAATACTGCCTTTCCTAGCAGCTCTGTACCTGTCCACACCAGATGAAAAAGCCTGTCAAGCTGGAACAACATGTTACTTGCTATCCACAGCTCTCACTCCTGTGCTTGCAGACCTCAGCCACCCCTTGACGAGCGTTATGCCCTTGGGTGGGTGATGCAGTGTGGGTTGCCTTAGGTTGAAACACAAAAGTATATTTTTAGTACATTGCAAATGATCTGTTGACATTTAGTCTTTCCCGTGGCGCTCAGACCCACTCAGGCAGGGAACAGAGTCACCAGCAGACTGCTGCAGCTGTGAGAGGAACACAGTTAAAGTCTCTTTTAGTCCCAGGAAGAGAGCAGTGCTCAAGTACCCTCCAGGTCATAACGATAGCCTGCTTTCTTTAGATGTTTCTCATCAGTGAGGTCACACCGTTAGTCTTCTGGTGTTATCTGACTCTGGAACTGAGGAAGGAAATTACACAACCAAACTGGGGGATTTTTTGAAGAACTTGACATAGGACATAATACAAATGCTAACAACATGCTGCAACCCAGCTCTTTTACAGTCAGATGGGTTTGCACCAAGAGGAAAACATTGCAGATGCCCTGCGACCTGGTTAGTGTAATATCTGGGCAGGAAAGGACATCCCAGAACAAATTGTTCTGCTCCAACTTCTCTAGAGACCAATTAACACTGACAGCTCCTTTCTTTTGGGCTGAGGTGATTTAATAATTCAGTGTTATTACATTTTCATCTGTTTCTGGTCTTCCCTTTACTAGTCCTTGGTGATATGAGGTGTAGGAATCAGGGTGAAGAACAAACCCAGACTGGTGGATGGATCTGATCCCACTTCTTTAAACAGCTTCTTATCCTCAACATGTTGTTCCCTACTGCAGTAGCTGTGATGAGAGACTGGTGACTGGTACGAGTGACCTTCAAGAAGATTAGCCAGAGATGTGTGACTGCCAGTGAATAACTCCATTTACTATGCATGATGAACAGTAAATCATTCTAGTAAGATACTTTCCCATTCATTCCTTGCTTGAGAACGACTAGCAGCAAATAGCTCCTAGAAGCTTTTCCAGTGGAGCGGAGCAAAATGCACAGAGTGAGAGCCAAAAACTTTGTCCCATTCACTCGTGGTCAGCTCGAATCAATAGAGTTGGCCAAATGCTAGGGAAAATGGTGTGTGAGCACGTATCCATGCGATACACAGATGCCCTTTCTTCCTAACTCTTACATCTTCTGGTCTCCAAAACATGCTCACTCTACAACATTTGCCATTTTTTGTTCAGATGGAGCAATGGTTACTCTGTGAACAACAGAGCTCCTGTGTAAACTAACATAATTATTACTAAAAGAGAACTTTTCCCTTATTCAGATGGATAGCAGTGTGGATGTCATTGCTAGGATTACTTCTGCCTCTATCTGTCACTGTGGACACTAATGATTTATCAAAACTAACAGGTTTAAGCTGCTGTTTAACACAAGGAGCTGCCATTTCCATCCGCCCACAGGTGTAAATACCACACTAGAGTTAAAAAGAAAGAACCCTGGGACCCTGAATCAAGGTGTTAAGCAACATCCCATGTCATGTCCCTGTGTGTTCCCTTCTTTCCCACATATAAGAGATACCCCTGTGTTATGCTCACCAGTGTGGTACACATGCACTAAATGGCTGGAGCATGGCTAAACTGGATGCTACTTGGCTAAGGGGATCAAGGATCAGTGTGTCACAAGGGCAGCTGCATGGGATGTGTGAGCCCCTGCTCAAGTCCTTGCCATCCTATTTGGAGCTTGTCCTCACAGACTAAGAGAGCTTATGACTTGGTTGCAGAAAAGGTGACTCATGTTAATGAGGCACAATGGCCTAGCAGTTATTAAAACTCGGCGAACCTTTCTTATCTTACCTCTTTCCTACGACTTTGAGCAACTCCATCTATCTACCTGATCCCATTCAACTTCACCATTGCATATTTTAGGTAGTGACTGCTTACATGTTCCTCCCAAAGAGACTCTTTCTCTGTAGGCATGACTGAAATTCAAATAGCAGCATACTAATTTCTCTGTTCAGCTACACTTCAAAATCAAAAGAAGTCACGTGTACATGGACACAGATAGAAACAAAATAGTGGGGCTATGTGCTTCAGATGGTAACACTGTATTTCATAGCCCCATTCTCCAGCAGAAAAATTGCTGGCATTTTGCTCAACATCACATGACCCTTGAGTAGTGAGGACTCAATGCACCTCCAGTTGGATTTAACAAAATCATTAACTGTTATAGGCACAAAGAGGAAGTCACAAGATTGCTAAGAATGCAGCTACATGGAAGAAGAGGAGCAGCTCTCTCTGAGCTGATGATTGACTACCCATAGAGCTGGAGTACTGGCTGCAGCACTGTGTCATTTTCTGTCTATTCACAGCTGCTCCTGGCCAGTAAGAACTGGTATGAAGCACAGGCTCCAGAGCAGCTCGCGTTCATGCAGAGCTAACAATTACCTTCAGATTTGACTGTTGCAGGGAGCTCCACAGCTTCCTTCCTGATCCACACTCATATTTTCCAACCCTCAAAAAAGCTGTGTACCCAGAGAAATAAATTCACAGGGGGAAGCAGTAGGTAGAAATCTCACATCTTTCATGGGTCAGATGGATATCTTGGAGTAACAGCAATTTTCCTAGTTTACATCTTTTTTCCATCTAATCTTACGATTCCTCCCTCTTCCCTCCTGAAATCTAGGTTGTGCATTTCTTTTCTCAACAGCCATACCAATGATAAATCACAGACTGGTTTGGGTTGGAAAGGACCTTAAGATCACCCAGTTCCAATCCCCTGCCATGGGCAGGGTCACCTCACGCTAGACCATGTCACCCAAGGCTCTGTCCAACCTGGCCTTGAATACTGCCAGGGATGGAGCATTCACCACTTCTTTGGGCACCCTGTGCCAGTGCCTCACCACCCTCACAGTAAAGACCTTCTTCCTTATATCTAACCTGAACTTTCCCTGTTTCAGTTTAAACCCATTCCCCCTTGTCCTATCACTACAGTCGCTGATGAAGAGTCCCTCTCCAGCATCCTTGTGAAATCATTTGCAAGAAGTAGCTATAAGGAATGAGTTACACTTTATCCGTAAAAAAGGGCTTACAGTGCTATCCCTCCACATGTGCAGTAGATTTGGGGCTCCCAAGACTTCACCAGCACCATCAACAGGGCTCCAAACCACACTATCCCCTTCCCACATGGCAGCCCTCAAGGCCACCCAACCTCCATAAAGACTATTCCTTGACAATGGCAACCAAAGATAACCACAGGTTTTTCTGCTGGGTCCTCCCACACAGCACTAACTAGTAATTCCCCCTGACAACAATCAGACTTCTCATGCAAGTAATAACATATTAACTTGAGAGAAAGAGGATATTTAGTCATTCAAATCAGGAGCAGCCACAGCCTTCTAATCAAGAAGGTAGCTTGTTTCCTTCATACGGTTTCCTGAGCAGGCAGATATCTCAGAGACTAACAACTGGTCTTACCTATGGTTCAGTGCTGTACTGAAAAATGCATTCCAGGCACTAAAACAAAGAAATCTGGCTTCACGTGCAGAATATCCACAAATGGCAAGACTGATTGATTACATGTCATCATATGACAAGCCTACAGCTAATGAAGCATAATGCTGAATAGACAAACAGGAAATGAACTCCATTATATAGCCTATAATAAACATTTTGTTCCAAAGAAGTTTTCTAGACTCCTTTAAAAGCCAAAATGTCACACCAATATTTAATACCTGGGCTGCTACTCTCAAAAACTTCGTAACAGCTGTTGCAATAAAAAGAAGTAGTTGGGCCAAGCGAGTCTCATTGTCCGGAGACTCCCTTTGAGACAGGATTCCCTAGTCTCAAAACAACCCCAGGGCATTCCTTCTCTGCCACATAAGCTATGAAAAGCTGTACAAGACCATCCCACCCTGGCTATGCCAGCAGCTCTCTGCTGGGGCAGGGAGAGCAGTGCCAGCCTCCAGTGGGGCGGAGGCTCTAGCTCCAGCCTCTTCTCATCTGGTTTCCATCTTGCTAGGGACAACACAAACAGCCACTTCCAAGCAGATGAGGTAAATGGTTCAGTTGGCCAACTGTCTCTATTCAAAACCTACCAGAGAATTAAAACATGACAGTATAGAACACATGGAGGAGATGGGCAGCACTGAACATGAGGCATTAAACAGTCTGCAAAAGATGGGTCTCCAACCCATGAACTCCAGGGGTGCCTGGTCTGTGCTAAGCCATGCAGGTTTACCTTAGCTGGAAACCCAAGCATCAGCTGTCTGTTCTCATTTTTATCTCAACAGTGATCATTTGCACAGATCATTTTCCCTCTTTGGATAAAAGTACCATTTCCTCAATATCCGTCAAATGCTTTTCAATCCCAAGACGTGCAGTCACAAATTTCTGAAGGCAGGCAAACCATCAAGTCTGAAAGAAACACTCCCTTATTTTAAGCTCTGACAGACTCCAAGGAATGTGCTGACACAGAAGCAAGAACACTCATGGATATACTGCACAAATGAGAAAGAAAAAAATCAAAGCATTTTGTTCTGCAGCATCTCACATCCTGATGTATCAAAGCTCTTTACACCCAGTGATAGTTCTGATGCACCTACGTGGTTTGCAAATATGATGCCTACCCAGAGATGGAAAAGCTGAGAAATGCAGAGAGGGTGTTTCCACCTATTAGAAATTCCTTCTCTCAACTACTAGGAGAGAATATGTTCTTCTGAGTCTTGAAATGGAAAGTGTGAAGGAATGTTCACCAGAACTCTCATTTTCCACAGATAAGGTGAGCTGAGATTTACGATACCTTTAAGAATTGATGGCACTCCCACAAAACACATTAGGTATTTCAAGCAGAGGCACCTTTTTTGTTTTCCCTTTAGAAATGTTCCACGTGATGGTGTTCTTTTGTTTAGGTTGGCACTGGAGTATTTTTGCAGGTGCTCAAACAGTAAATACATCCTTGGCTCTCCCAGCTTTTGACCCCTCAGTCACAATCACACAGGACAGAACGAAAGAAGTGAGCTATTTCTCTTTCTTTAGGCAGTGAGAATCTCTAGGACACAGGTATGTCAGACATATGGGCCCAGCTGCAAACGGGCAGCTGGATCTTTAAAGACTCCAGCTTGCCAGCCTCATGCTGCTACCACCACCTTGCTGCCACATCACCAGCGCCCTCTTTTGTCCTCAGAAGACAAATGCCCACCTTCGTCCCTTCGAAATGAGCTACGATAGAAGGAAATACATTAAAACAGGAAAACTGGAACATGTGACTGACAGAAATCCATTCACCTTGCGCCTCTAGTAGCTGCTTTTTGAAAGCAGAGCGGTGTCAAAGAAATCACTGCTCTTGGAGGATCTCTGTTCATACCAGATCGTATGGACCATGCTGAGGTAAACACCTACATATCCTGCATGTCACCATCAGACCTGATAAAAGTCATTCCTATGGAAAGTCGTCTCTATCATAAAATTGTGGAGGCTAGTAAAATATTTCTGGGTTTTTGGAGTTTCCCTACATGGCAGTTTTGATAGGCAGGTCTGGCAAAACTGGCAAAACTCTCTGTATTCTTCCTGTTACTACCATTAATAAACCAGCACAAGGTCATTATCTTCCAGTAACTTTGCTGAATCTCTAACAGTAGGTTGTGGTGGCTCAATGTGATGGAAAGTGACTCCGGAAATCGTGTGTGGCCCTTCACACTTGTGTTATAAGGAACATCATGGCTGTTCGCCTCCATTTATGCTGATCACTTCACACAGCGTCACTGTCACCAGAGAGGGCAGTTAGAGGGAAAGAAGGCATCAGAAAGAAAGGAAGAAGAAAGTGTGTTTGCATACACCCAATTTTTAGGGAATCTTATATTCACTCCAGAAAAAATACAATCCTGAGGACCAGAAACACAGCTGAAAAGTAAATTTCTCCTAAAATTCACAATACCTGTTTACCAGCTGAAATAATTTCAGCTACATTTGTAACTGCAGGAGCGAAGTTAAAGGATTTTGCCTGGACTGGCTTTATTAGGAGCTTATGAATTAAATTGAGAATGAATGTTTTAGTAGAGGTTTTCTGGCATCAAAGGACTAGCTGCAATAAGCTTTCTTGGGCTAAGCTGAATTATTAATGTTGATTATATAAGAGTACCATTCACCTTTCAAATGCTGAGGGTAATTAGAAACCACTCAGTAGAACAGCTGGGGAGAAATCACTCCAACAACTTTGTTATGCAGCTCCTTTGAAAGAGAAAGACTTAAATCCCTGCAAGAAAGGGTGCTCTGCTAAAGAGCACGCTTTGAGCAGATTTCAGAAAGGCACAAAAAATAAAGAGAGAATTATTTTCCCACAAATTACATTTGTAGTCAAACATTTGCTTTTGAAATGGGATGTGTTTTCAGCACCACAGCATTAGAAAAGAAATGGAGAAGTGGCTCTGCGTGCTGAACAATACACTGAGCTGCTCGCTTTTAATAAAATCCCATTTCAGTAACATCATTCTGCTGAGGAAGATGTGTTGAATAACACTGGAGAGTCACTGAACCAATGCCTCAGTGTTACATCACTGATACTATTCTTCTTTGTGCATTCACGGCGTGTTTACACGCATTTGATGCATGAGAAGTGAGCTAAAGCACCTCAGTTTTCCCTTCAGTGTTAATCAAGCTTCAAGAATGTTAAATGCCTGCAGGGTTACATCCCTGACCCAGCCAAAGCACTGCCACCAAACTCTATCTCACACAGCCAGGAGGTATCACTGAGCACCTGAAGCAGGAACTCGCACAGCACAGTCACACAGGGAGCAATCAAAGGCTGATTTTAGGCATGCTCATTTCCCAGACTATATTTTCCTTAGTCTCTGAAAGATGAAAAAGGACAACAATAAAATGTATGAATTCAAGAACTGCTTGCCTTTAAAACTGTCCCAAATGATCAGTACCACAAACAGGAAAAAGGAAGCTGGAGCCTGACTTGGCACCTGCTACTGATGCTGAGCCAACAAAACCAGCTGTGCTCATCACTGGGATGGACTTGGGGACCCAAAAAAGCACCCACAAAAGCCAGCCCCGCACCTCCTTACATCTCCCCAGTTTTTCCCCTCTCCCTTTCTCCCCTCGCCATTCAACTCCCCTTTCCCGTCTGCTTAATCTCAGCTCAGCTGAGCTCTGCTCTCACAGCCTCACCTTACTCTCTCTCTGCCTCCTTGCACCTCTCTTCGTTTCCACCCCAGTCCCTTTGGGACTGTTTTGAACACCAGGAGAACACATTCTCCATCTGCATGCCAACACCATTAAAGTCATCCCAGGCATGAAGACAAACTGACAGGAGTAAAACCTTTGAAGAACCTGTGGACAAGATGCAATGTCCTGCTTCTCCATACACCAGAGGGAATCTGCTGCCAAAAGCTACTCTTAGGGTTTTTCTTGGTTTATTACTATAAGTGTTTCACAGCTGTTTCTGCATCTTATCCTTTCTTCTCTCTCTTCTTAAAGCACAGAGAACAAAGCCTAGCAAAGCCTTCTTCCTGAAGGGCATCACCTTCGCTTTTGTTTCTGCCACCATTCTCTGCATCTTTTTGCTTGGGGACCTCTGCATCTGCCTCCTACTATGGAGTTCGTATGCAATCACCTTCACCACAGGGCAGAGGCTGCCTCGCTGTGGTGGGCAATGTTCAACCCACCTGACTGCAATGGGCATGGAGAAAAAGCAACCTCCCAGTTTCAGGAGGGAGGAAAATAAATCAAAGCCTTGTAAGACATTTATTTTGTATACCTTTTCAGGGGTTTACTGCATTTGGGGTTGGGTTTTTTTTAAACAAAGAGCCTTGTCCATGGCAGGGGGCTGGAACTACATGATCTTAAGGTCCTTTCCAACCCAAACCATTCCATGATTCTATGGAGTAGAGATCAGTATGCAGTTAGTGTAGGGAAGCCTGAGCTGGTCAGCTCCATTTTCTTCAACTCTTCCAAGGTGCAGGGAAAGAGAGAAAACTTCAAATCCCCCAGGAACAAGGGCACAGGAATGAGATAGCCGGTGGGAGGAAGCAGGGGGAGGAGGGGCTCGGTTTAAACTTGATAATTAAGATATTCTTTAGGAAAAAAAGAATATATTTGGACACTCTCCTGTTCTCTCTGTCTTTACAAAATTCTGCTTCTCCAGGCAATTGTTTGTGCCAGGAAAATCAGTCCCCTGAGCAGAGGGTCTTTGGATGGGGTAAAATCTGAATCTGGCTCCTGTTGCTGCCAGTCATGGCTTGGCAGAAGGGTTACACATACAGTAACTGATCCCTCAGGACTTCATCTTCTGGCTCCTTCACCAGCAGAACAGCAAGACACATAATACACACTTGCCATGTGATACTTTAACAAATCTTTTGCCATAGACATCTTCCTAGGCTTCACCTCAGCCACCTGGGCTCATGTGTGATTGAGAAGTTACAGGCTCTGCTGCATCAAATGCACAACTTCGCTTCAAGTCAGTGGGATCTGAGCAACGTAATGCTGTCCCTTTCCCTCTGATACAAAGCAAGTATTCCTGGTTCCTGCACAGGACTTACAATTTGCACTTACCAGGTTGATACCATCCTTGAGAGGCGGACCAGGACTTAGGGCAGAACTCTACAACTAAACTTCAGTCACACAGGAGAAACAGAGGCCTCACTCATTCCAGTCCTGATTTGAGGATTCTTCCATGTCTTTAATGGGCCAGCCTGAAATCCTCATTCAAACTACTTCCCAAGGCAGTTCATTCTCCCTGTGATTTGAAAGGAAGGAGTTTAGGGGTGGATTTGGGGTTACAGGAGAAGAGGCATACTTGTTGTATTTGGAGGAGGAGAAGGGTATTGTTTGTCTATAGAAAAAGCAAGCAAACAAACGAACGCAGTCTTTCCTTTGGAAGACTATGAGATTAATGAAGGAAAGCACAAACGCAGGACTCCACAGGGACACTTATGGTGGCTGGCAGTGCTGAAACAGGCATAGAAAGGCTGCAGGAGCAGCCCTGAGCGGACTTGCAGCGCACAGAAAGCAGCAGACTGGTTATTAGGCAGTCAAGCCAGCCACACACACATATATAGAGACAGAATATGCAGCTCAGCCTGAGCTCCTTGTTAGCTTGAACTTGGTTGCAGGATCAAGGACAAATAACCTAGTTGATGATGCTGCTGCTTTCATAGTGATGCCCTTGTAATTTGACTAGCTTACCCTAGCAGATAATAAATTAGGGGACATGCTAACTGAGTACATGCATACGGAGAATAACTTCACACTTGCTAACATCAGTGATGGCTCTGCCAGGTTAGCAATTCCCTCACTGTGGAAAATGACTGCAGAGTATATCATTTACTGCCAGGCAGGAAAAACAGTCAAGTTCTCCCAGTTTTTACAGCATGAGGTTGCCTGCAGGGAGCACATTTTGCTTTCCTCAGTATGTCATATAAATGTATTACCTTCCTCGGGCAAACACTCAGGCTGATGTCACCCATAAGGAAGGGCACAGCTCCAGGTGTGGAATGCCCTGCCCCTCTTACAAAACCAGCCTTCAAGCCTCTCCCTGTGGAAATGGGAGAAGGATGATTTGGGCCCTTAATTTATCAGTTTATCATGTGAGCATTTGCCACTCATTCCTTTCATAATGTCACTCTCTAGAGAAGAACTAACAGAGATTGGAACATAATGTCTCTGGTTCTATCCCCTCTCAAAACACTATGGAAAATCCCTTTTGGCCCCAGATGCTGTGACACAGGGGAGACACACACATGGTGCAGCTCTGGGTACCATAGCTCCATGGGCAGAGGGGAGGCAGAGAGCCTTGGGCCAGTTCCAGGAGGCAGATGCAGGACTGACAGAGACTGGGATCTCAGCTTCTTTTAAAAGAGGATGAGGTAATCAAAGTGCCCATGTTCACATTGCCTAAGCACTCAAGATAAGCCACTTTGGAGTTTGGATATCCAATTTCTTGTTTCTTTGCAAACATTGTGAATATGTGAGAGGTGGTACGCAATCCAGCGATAATTTGGAAACTGAGACACGGGACAATAACACAACCAGGCAGCTAAACAGCCAGCAACATCTCCAAGGTTCCACCAAGCAACTTGGAGAACAATAAAAAACTGGCATGACACAGAGCCCTAAGAAGTAAAGGAAAATAGAGAAGAACAAAGCATGGCACAAGCAGCAAGCAACCTTGTTCCGTTTAACAAATCTCTTAAAAATGCCATTAACAGGGGAGATTACAAGCCAAACCAAAGCATCCTTGTGAACGATTCCAGTCAGTAAAGGCCAAATACAAAGGAAAGCATGCAGGCTAGGAAACCAGGGATCAGCTGTATTAGTGCTGTTACCCCCCTTACTTCACTATGGGACAAAGAATATTCTCTTCATGTTCACACGGTGAGTGGCATACGCCAAGCACCTGCTGAATGCCAGGTGTGTCCTGCGATGCCCCAAAGGCAGCAGCAAGCTCCAGGCTTCCTCATCATCACATCCCTTGGAGGTGTCACAGTGCTGCTCCTTTGGCCCACCCCTGAAGCACCAGAGAAAGAAATTATGCCTGTGAATGACAGGTCGTGTGTCTCAAGGCATTGCAGTACTGAGGGGGTTCTTGCTGCATCCCACAGCCACTGCCTGGCCTGAAGAAAACCACTCTTTGCACCTCTACCATCCCACTTGACCTACTAAGATTGCAGATCCTGTGGCCTAAAGTCTTCCTCTTTGGACTTGGCACTGAAGTAAGAGTGTCTACATGAAGTAGGACTTATATCTGTGTGACTTGTATGGCGTAATTGGAGAGCTTTGCCAGTAACTTTGCTGGCCAGGGGTGGGAGAGGATACACACATAACTGACCTTGTAACAGCAAGGGATAAACACATAACTGATCTTTATAGACACACATAGAATCATAGAATAGAATCATAGAATAGTTAGGGTTGGAAAGGACCTTAAGATCATCTAGTTCCAACCCCCCTGCCATGGGCAGGGACACCTCCCACCAAACCATGCCACCCAAGGCTCTGTCCAACCTGGCCTTGAACACCCTCGTATAACTAGAGCTGGTTCAAGCGCGTCTGAGCAGGCAAGGATTTACTGTGCATTTGTACCAAGACTGTAGAAAAATATGGCTGCAATTTGAAAAATATATGTTACTCTGTCCTTTTCACCTTGGGCAGGTCAGCGATACATGCTTCATCTTGGCAATGAAACCCTGATCTCATCTGGGAGGTTGCTTTTCTAATGTAGCACTAATCATAATGATGGTGACGAATCTGCTCCTTAACAAATAACTGGCATTATTGGGTGAGTGTAGCATTTGATGTTCTCAGATCTTCCCATAGATAGACATAAATGCTGTAGATGAATCAGACTGCACTGACCATTCACAGTTCATCATTTCCCTCTTCAGGGTCAGTACTTTTCCGGTCTCCAGCTCCTCCCTATGTACAAGCACAATACATTACAAAAACCAAGCGCAGGCTGTGAAACTTCTGAGTTGAAACTGTGTTCTCTGCCTCCCTTGTTAAAAAAGAAAAACCCAGTGCTTTAACGGTTTGTTGAGAATTCGTTGTGAGCCCTAAGAAACAAATGGCAACCTGATTTATGGGGTTTCATTTTCCTGCTCCAAGGTCAGGCACAGATTTGCTACAGCGCTCATCCTATGCAAGGTAAATCCGATGTGTGAGTTGTGTGCTCCCCAGTGGTTGTTAATAAATTTAATCAGCAAAAATCGTACAAACAGATGCTTGTAAAGATCAAATTACTTCTGGCTTCACCTCTCACCTGCGAATACTCTTTTATAACAGGCAGTTGCAGCGCAAATGGCAGTAGTTTTTTGTAGTCATTGTCTAAATTAACTTACCAAGACACACTTGATAAGTCAATGCTACTGGTTAGGTAAGGAGATGCTCACCTGCTTTTCACTGATGTGCAATGTAATCAATGAATAATTGCTTTTCTACATAAATCTGCATTTGAGTAACTAACAGTATGAATGCCAATAAGCTCCCTTCCCTCACACACTTACTCAGAATGGCTTTTGAGAAATAAGAGTCTGCTACATTTGCAAGAGAGAATGGATTTAGGTGAAGTCTTGTCCTCAAGATAGTGAGGTAAAAAGGTAAGTAAACAGCAATCATCTCTTGCTTTTCTGACTGAGTTTGGGGAACAGATTTAAAGCCTTCCTTCTGGAGCACGGCAATCCTCCACTCCCACCACCCCCAGCCTCAGGTTGATCTGGGCATTCATCTGAGGTCTGAGAATTCCTGGCTGTACCCATTTCCATTCACTTGCTTTCTTATCCCTTGTCCTCCAGTGGGGATCTACCCCACTTAACCAGAACAGCACTAGAAGGAGAAAGCAAAGCCCCTTTCCTCACAGCACTCGGGAGTCAGTGGCAGGTTGACCACACATGCTGCACCACTCCACCTTCCAGAAGGCTTTGGGCTCTCTTTTCCCAGAACAGAAATGGATTGGAATGACAGGGCCTGAAAGCAAAGCAGCTTTCCCACTTTCAGTCACAGCCCCTGATGGCAAAAGCACCTCAGCAAACATACGGCAGGTAAACAGCCAGGAAAGTGACCTCCAGAGCTCCTGCAATGCCTGCCTCTTTCTGCATTTGGTTCAAGGGATGGACACCTCTGAATCTGAGGCAACCCCTTTCAGACCTGAGGATTCAAATATTACTACAGCTTTTGCTCATACCTGGCTTAAGCTGCAGGAACTGACGAGCCACGAGAAGCAAGGAGTCTGGGGATCTCCTCTGGGCTACGGCCTGCTGCATCACCACGCCAGCACAGCAGTAACAAATCCAAACCAGCAAATAAGGCTAAACTCAAACGATTATGAGTAAGGGGCCTGGACTGACCTGGCCACTCGCACGGTAAAGTTCACACGACTTCAGGGGGGAGCTTTCCTCCCCTTCTGCATGGCATTTAGCTCCTTAAAAAGACAGAGAAAGTTGATCTTGGAAATATTACACAGGTTCTCCACAAAAGGAAATAGTTGCAGTTGTCAGCGGACCTTTGCAAGCAAGGTGAAACAAATGCTAGTAATTGTTGAACCCCCAGATGGAACACGCATCATTGGCCTGTCCAAGGTAACGGGAACAGAGCAACATACACCTTTCAAAACACAGCCATATCTTTCCACAGTGCAGGATGTACTGTTTGATTACTGATTTCAGCATCTAAAGCCCCCTGCAACCAAGAACTCGATCAGCCTGGAAGGAGAGCATTAAATTAGTACCTACCTTCAACCACCATCACAGATGCAAGATGGAGAGACGCCAAGCCATGCTTGTATTCTCTCCTATTTACTCCCACCTAGGTTTCAGATCCTAAATAAGTATGGGAATTTCCTGGAGTTTCAAAACTCTTCCCATGACAACATAGGGCAACCCAGATTCTTGAAATTCTTCTTTAACACACTAACCTACCTATTGGTATTCAAATTCATGTTTCTGCATTAATTTACTCATAAGATGATAGTGCCTTCCCCAGCACCTTTCCCCATCCTAAAACTTCAGATGCCACCCTCACACTGCTCCTGTTGAAGTATCTCATAGTGAAGAAGCATAAACCACTAAAGCAAAGTCTCCCTGACTTTCTCTCATCACCTTACTGACACAGCATCATCCTCAACACCTCAGCACACAGGTAATGAAATATTTCACAGCGTGGCATCCTTGCAAGGCTGATCCTACAGTGAATAGGTGCCTCTACTCACTGATGTACTGAGATCAGTTCATTTCCCACACTGGAATGAAAATCAGGTATTGGTTTACCTCTATCTGATTTCAAGGTGAGATTATTACCCCTTTACCTAGGTGGGACACCATTTGAAATCATAGGTAGTCTGTGTCAGCATGGTGATGTAGCAGGAGCAGCCGCACAGAGTAAGCCTCCAAACATGGAATATTAAACCACAATTAGATTATTTGGATGCTAGGAAGTTACTACCAACTAAAGGAAAACCCTGTAATCCTTTAAAACCTGACACTTGAGTGGGATCTGGAGCCCAAAAGACAATCTCTGTGGAAAAGCACCTATCAGTTGTCATTAGTGTTGCTCACAGCTAACCAGACACAGAAGTGACAGGCACTGAATAAAAGCATTTTAAAATACATATCTTCTGCTTTAGCCAAGATTTATTGCAGAGATTATACATGATTGCTCCAGTTTTCCTTTAGAGAACCATCACTATGAATCAGCATCCAAGAGCTCCCTTCATACCAAATGTTTAGTTGGCAAGAGTTAATAATTGAATGAAATCAGTTCTATATTTAAGAAGGGAGCAGAATATAGATCTTCAGATAGTGGACAGGGTGACTCACTGTGCTATTCCTCCTCCTTCCCTAACCTCTCTCCCTTCCTTTTCTTGGTTCCTATACGAGGTTACTCACAGCCTATAGCTGGCTGAAAGGAAAAACAGACAGGGAAAATAAGAGTATTTGCTCCTGTTTATCTTTCCCTATTGCAACAGTGACTGCCTAAGTAAAAGTCAAAGCTCAGGACTGAAAGGAGCCTGAATCTGAGTCTGTTTGGAGGGCAGGACCCAGCTTGATCTTACAGTCTCTCTGCTGGAAGATGACTGCCGATGTACACAAGAAACAGGAGGATGACCTTGTACTTCACAGTCTGCTTTCTCCCATGCCACAGCAGAAAGCAATTACAAATATTGTTTTAAATAGTGTAACCTATTGGTCTTACAACTTTGTCTTTCTGGTTACAGAGCCTTTCACAGATGTCACATCTCCTTTCTGGCTAAATTATCTGTCATTTTATTTGCACCACAGTATGCTACAGGAACCTGTAAAGGCACACTCCTAACAGAACAAATGTCTTAAAATGTCTTAATTCCTTTGTTCACCTCTCTATATAAAGCTCAGATAACTCTGCCCAAAACATTTAAAAGGGCCCATTAAGACAAAGAATCCCATTTACTTCACTGAATTTTCGGTAAGGCCAATGGAAGACCATATTACTCTTAAATAAACCACATTTTTCAGTATTGTAGAGCACTGACCCCCCGGTCACAACTGTGTATCACATGATCCTGTACTTTAGGATAAACCTTTCACTGGCCTTTTCTCTTGGGGTTCCAAGCCTGTGCCATACTGAAAACAGCTTTACATTTCAAGGATTAAATTCCTCTTAACTGATGTTCTTGCTCAGATCTGTTCAAAACAATAGAACAGTCAGTTTCATACACCAGTTGTTTTCCCTGGCTCACCTCCACACTTCAGTTCAACAACTTTCCCTTCAATTCCTTCTAAAATACAGAAATTCACTTTCTATAGGATGCTTATTACATTAGCTGTGCTGTCTGAAATTGGTATAATAACTCTTCTCTTCTCTGAAGTCTGCACCACAGTAAAAGCAGGAGCAGTCCTGATTTTGGACTGTCATTGCCTGAACATACATTGGCAGAAAGGTTAAATGGATCATGAAGAACCATGTGTTAATTGCTTCAGAAATCAATATGCTCAACTTGAATATCCCCGAGCAAAGACTGTCCTTTGCTACGTGAAACCACAGATATTTTGTGCTCGCTTGTTTTTTCCCCAGCTCTGAATTCAACACAGACTTATTCCTCTTCTACTCCGTTTCTGGTTACGATCATCATGTCTCAAAAGCTTAGACACAACGAATGGGGTAAATGGATCCACTGGCACTGGATGAGTTTGTGGATCAGCCTGATAAATCGGCTACTTTAGCTCCAGACATGGGAGGTGATTTTGTTCCTTAATGGTGCCTTCTTAACTGCTGGAAATGGAAAGCCTCACTTCTACACACAACTGTCAGGGCTAGGCAGGCAGCACTGCACACAATACCTACTCTGGGGGGCTTATTCCTCTTCTTCTTATTCCTCTTATACCGCTCTTCCCTGCTGCAAAGACACTGGCCGTTTGAAGTTCAGGTGGAGCAGAACCAAATGTTAACATCCTGAGGCATCCTGTGAAACAGTATGTCCCCTGTACCCTCACCAGAGGAGTGTATTTTCACTATAATCACAGGTCCTAAATGCAGCCTGGTTTAAGACTCGGCCAGGCACTGAATTAAACTGACTTACTTTAAGTCACAGCATACTGAGGTTATTTCTTGCTCCTCCACAAAGGTCAGATGCCTTTTCCTTCCGAAGTCTGTGATAACTTTAAAACCATTTACTTTTCCAAGTGTATCTTCATAAAACAATGTGATAGACACAAACTCTTAATGGAAATAATCCCAGAAAAGCTGTCAGTCTCTGGTCACAGACGGTACATCCTTCATCAGGTCCAAGCATTACCTTTGGAGGACATGCTGTAAGACAGCTACTGAGGCATTATTGCCTATACCCTGGCTTTTGGATAACTTTCATTTTGTTGTTCTTGCAATGGAATAATCAAGGCCATCTCCTGGAAGCGATACACCTGCCCATGGCCACTGGGGAACATGAACCTCATATGGTTTCCTGCGCTTGCCAGCTGGCCAGCAGGAGATCATCTCGCTATTCAAAGAAACCAGAAAGCCCCGTGCTTCCTGCAGGGCACATGGATCTTTGCTCTGCCATGCTGTGTCCATAGCTACGCCCAAGCATTGCACTACAGCTGAGCAAATGACAGCAACTTCAGGGGCTTTGGTTCACTCATGCACTCCATCAAATGACTAAGACTTCCTGCCCATTACTGGGGTGAGCAAAAACGAGGCCTCGTATTGAATTATTTTAATCCCCATGGACAGGAATAAAACCTATGTGATCCACTGTGAAGCACAGGAGAACATTTATCATGCCATAACTGTAAATGCCATGTTGGTTTTGTATCGCTGCACGCCTCATTATTGGAGCAAATGAGGCTCGGGTGACATTGGCTGCCACATTCCAGCTGCTTTTTGAAGCCGCTCCACCTGTTGTTTTGCCCTTTCTGGACCCCAAGAATTGCATTTAATGGATCCTTGTCGTACCAGAGGAAGATCATTGTTGAACAGCTCCTGTCACACACACGATGTTCCCGGGATTTACTCAGCAGCTCCCAGAGCTGGGCTGTGGGAAGCCTGCCCTCACTGGGGTTCCTAAGTGTCAACCAAAATCAGTGCATAAATAGAGGAAGGGAAACCCAGCTTTCTCAAGACCCATAATAACATCAAGAATGCTTCCTGGAGAACGCACGCTTTCTCCTTGCTCCCTTACCCCTAATTGTTGAATATTTGCTCCTCTCTTCTTGCCTGTATCTCTCAAGAAAATGTTTTCTGTCCTTGGAAGATCATCAGTGCTCATAGGCACTGACCCATGGAGTGTTACACATTGGCACACAAGCCAGACTGCACTTTAGGTCACCACCCTCTGTTGCAGTGCAGGATTCCACCTCCCTGGAGCTGGAATACTGTGGCACAGCAATGGGATTTGTCTTTACGTCAATTGTACAGTGAGGTTCCAAGGGCTCCTTAGCCAAAATGACTTGTCTTCAAAGGTCTCTGAAGGGAAGACCTCACTTCTGGAAAACAGCTATTAAAGAATAAGCTTTACAACTTTCACATTGTGCTTCACCCGTTTCCAGCCTACAACAGCCCCAGCTATAACACATTTCTGTTCCTCCCTCACCTCTCTGGCTATTGTTTTACTAACACATGTGTCACTGCAGCTTTTGACAGATGCTTCTGTAATCTTCAACGTTGACTTCAATAAACAACTTATTTCCCTTAAGATGCTTAAAGGCCTGTCTTTGGTCTCTTCTGCTTAAATCTGCCATTAGAATTTACGGCAAAACATCTGTACACTCCCCCATCTCATTTCTTTCTTCATAGTTCTGTTTCAATTCACAGCTTTTCTGTTTTATTTGCAACAAGGATTGTCTGCTTGGTTTTCCAACAAAACAAATGTCATCGATTCATAGAAATGTCAGGTGGAGGGCACTTTTGGTGGCCTCTATTCCAGCTCCACAACTGGAGCAATACTATCACCAGTGCTAGCGCTAAGCACACAGCTTTGTCCAGCCATGCAATGAACACCTCCCCAGGTGCTTTCCACATCCAGGGTACCCTGCCCACTTTGTGCACAGGCATCCTGGTGTCAGTCTCAACAGAAGACTACTACCAAAAGGGCCTAGACTTTCCAGTGTCTGACTCTGCTGTCCATCATCCAAACCACTGCCAGTTCATTGCCACAGTTACTCCCTCCAGGGGAAAGATATTCCTCAGCAGGAATGGGGCTGGTACAAACAAGGTCATCACTAGCAACCAGGGACTTTTGTGGCCATTTATCTGGCTGCTTTGACTTCAACTGACCGCAGGTCTGCCAAGAGCCAAGGGAAAGGGAAGACTGAAACCCCCAAGCATCCTCTAGACCAAAGCATGCACCCCAAAACCACTGCACTCCTTAGAATCTCTGAGGATTAAAAAAGGACAACAGCAGAAACAGGCAACCCAAAGTCTGCCATGTGACAGGGCTAAGGAAGGACACTGGAAATCAAAAGTGCTGTCTATTTTTCCATATAGCCAGGAGAACAACAACAACTCTCTGTACATATTAGCAGAAGGTACAGAAATGCTTATACGTATTGCTACACCAAGTGGTGATCCACAGAACACATCTACAAGGCCAAGAGAAACACTGTGTGGGCCACTGGCCCCACACAGCCTATAAAGGCATTCATGTGAAGGGCCCAAAGCAAAGCAGGGAAGCTCATGAGTGAAAGAAGTGTTAGAGAAGTTTAATGGTGTTATATACACATTTCTGAGGAATGCTTTGCAAGCCATTTGCTTTGTTAAAAGTGAGTGAGCTCCAACAGGAGGGTAACAACTGCATACAATATGTGAAAGGCAGTAAAATAATTTCCAAAGTGAAGCTAATAACATATTATGCAACAGCAAGCAAGAAAATCATTTCACCTATGAGGAAATTAAGCAAGACTCTATGGGGATTGTATGCATGATCCCAGAAATAACCTGAAACAAACAATGAAACAAGTTCATTCCTGACACTGTTCCAAAGGAGCCCGTGAGGAAATAATGCACTGGAGAAAAACTTAGAGTGTTTATATGGATAGTGCAAATATTTTGATCAATACGTAAGAGAAACATGTTGAAAAGGAAGGTGTAAATTCACTCCAAAAGGTGGGATGTCTCTTAGTGAAGAAGATGCACATGGCTAACCTTAAGTGATTACCCAAACATCCTGTGAGTCCCGAATAAGGAATACAACTCAGCCTCCCTGTTTTTAAACCACTATCATGTCACTGAAACCATATTAGCTTAATGTGAATCAGAATCTACACTGATGCAAATGGAGTTGTTCAGATACAAAAGATAAAGAACCAAGCTCTCTTGCTGTGAACTGCGCGTTGGAGAAGGCTGGAAGAAGTCACCTTCTAAAAGCTGCTGAAAAGCTGAGACAGGTTGATTAACATCCCTTTATGAAATAAACCATTTCTGCCTGCTGGAACAGCCCAGGTCAGCTTAACCTTATAGAAGTAAACTGCCTGCTGAGACACAGTCCAAATGAAAGCTGTTCTTCATATATTTCTTTCTGTTTCTGGCCTACAACTCAGAAGATGTCAAACAGGTTTCATACAAGTGAGGTGGATTGGGAAAAAAAAAAGAAGGAAAAGGCTGTTTGGAAGCTTCCAAAACATGGGGAAATTGATTAAGAGTTTTTGCCTCATGGTGATCCACAAATGAATTGTTTCAAGTGTGCTTTATGGAGTTTGTAGATTTCTTATACAGCTACAAGCACAGTTAATATTACAGATAGTGGGATCTGCAAATGGACCTGAAAGGAACTGCCCACTTGAATCCCATGGCATTCATCTGGGTTTGGGCAAAACCACCTTTTGCTCCTTATGATTCCTCAGCCACTTCTACCATGTAAAACTGGAAACACTTTCTACACCTACAACTAAGCCCACACGATTGCCATCATCCCTTTCCTCTGCTTCATTCTAAAACATCACTGAGAGGTACATTTTTACCCTACCTTTTGGTGCAAGTAACAAAGCACAGTGGATTGCTAACTTCTAAATAATAGGATGTGATTTACTATGAAATGCAGACAACTTCACGTAACACCAACAAATTGCTTTCAAAGGGTTGGATTTCCAAGGATGGGGAAATTGATGCTAGGAGGCACAGAGTAGAGCTTCTGATTGTGTTTCCTCTCATAAGACTTGTGTTTGCACACACCAAAACTGCTCTGTGAACCAAACCAACACAGCAGTGAGTGAAGGATTCCCTTCCCCACCACACCACTGCTCCAAAGCAACTCGCTGCTGTCAACTCAGCAGATGAACAGCTCTTGCTTAAGGCTGCACTGAAACATACTGACCAGGGTTGAGCACTGTTAGTGAAAAAAGGCATTGTGTTACCGATAAATCAAAGCTGGAGAAGCCTCATCATCCACATATTTCATTTGATAACTAGCTTTGTCTAAGCTGCTTGAAGGCAATTCCTGGGCATTTTTCAGGAGGTGGCTCATTCTAAAGGCTACTTCCCCAAAAACATGAGGGATGAGGCAACACCATAGAATGGTTTGGGTTGGAAAAGACCCTAAGATCACCCAGTTCCAACTGCCATGGGCAGGGATGCCTCACACTAGACCACGTCACCCAAGGCCCTGTCTAACCTGGCCTTGAACACTGCCCTCTTACATTGTACCCCAAAGTAAGCAAGCCTGAAGTCCCCACACATCCCAGTCTACATCCACCTCCCATTTGCTGCTGTTAAGCTTACAGCACACACTATTTCAGACTCTTTGACCTGAAGGTCCCATAGATGCACACATAGAATGGTAATTACATTCCAGGGTCACAGGGGCAGATATTAACCTTGGAGATGGCACAGTCTCCACCCAGCATTTTCTCCTCCCAGCAACCTGCAGCCCTGAGGGGAGATGGGAGACACCCACTTGGTTTTCCCAGAACCATTTCCTGTGATGAACCATTCTGCAGAAAGTTTTGATTTTAATGAATTTCCTTCCTTATGTGAACAAAAAAGCAAACTCTGTCAGAAGCACCTGGGCCAACTCCAGTGACAAAATAAATTGCACGTCTCAAACCATCTTTAAATAGTTAATACTGCCACTGGAAAACAAGCAATCAAACCAACAAACCACCCTACCGATAAGCTTAGAGCATGAGGGATATTGCCCCATGTTCTGTATGGGGTTTATAATGCACAACAGGTAATAGTACCCTTGCCTAACTGCATAGTTAGAAATGCTTGTTACTCATTACGCCATTACCAAGAGCTCAAACTGGGGAGAAAGATGCAGTCCACTTAAAAATCTGCTTCAGCAAGTTCTTATGATCAGTTTTCTCCAGAATTCCTTCCACTATTCTACTGCTGTTGCCATTATTTTTTATGAATGACACTACTTTCAAAACGCCCATTTCTCAAAACCACACAAAGCATCTTCCCTTTCAGAGCATCACAAATTCACTTATTCCTGCAACTCCCTCTCCCTATCAAGCAGCTAAATGTCCCAATTCTGCCAAAAGCCAGGAGTAGGCCAAGAAGAACACGGCAGAGATGCTGAGGAGGAGGAAATCGCCCCAAGTGCCTTCAGGAAACACAATGCAGGTGGACGCAGCATGCCCAAATGATGAA
This sequence comes from Myiopsitta monachus, assembly GCA_017639245.1. NCBI lineage: Eukaryota > Metazoa > Chordata > Aves > Psittaciformes > Psittacidae > Myiopsitta > Myiopsitta monachus. The sequence continues at coordinate 56,608,592 of CM029925.1, forward strand.
GGGGCAATGCAGAGACGCGGCAGTGGCACAGGTGGTGCTGGAAGTCAGGCCAAAGCACCGCCCCGTTTAATTCCAAAGGGGATAGGTGTCCCTCTTTGACAAGGTCCTTAGTACTTTTGTCTCCTTTGCAAGTGATAAAGGACAATTATAAGCCTGCAAAGTTAGGCACAGTTTAAAAGAGCCCAAGATGACAGAGGATATATCAGCGTAAAGGTCGGTTTAGATGGAAGAATATTACTTTCAATTTAGCCACAAAGTTCTCCACTCAAGCAGCACAATATAAAGCCTCCCACCTAACATTTCTGTATTAAAAAATGGGTTTGGAGTCTTGCTGTCTGCATGCCAAGCAAAACAAACTCCAGGAGCTGATTCTTTTCATAAATCATGATAGCATCACTCTGCAGAAAAGCAAAGCTTGGGAATCTCAGGGTTTATCAAAACCAACTGTGGCCAGAGCTCAGCACTAGGGAGAGACACGAAAGGCAAACCAGCTCCACAAACAGAGTTGGTGAGAGATTCCCTGGTCATTAATCATTCACAACAAAGCATCATATTTTAAGCGAGAGGCAATTGCAGCCACAAGCTCAGGTTTACCTCACCTCTTCAACTGTAGATTGCACAGCTCAATCTTATGAGGCATCCAGAGGGTAGAGTGTCTGATTTCAGTTTTACACATGCTTTGCACAGAGTTGGCCCGATAAGTCAAAGTGACCAGTTTCTACTGTGAATGCAATATTGGTTTTGTACAGCAAGTGCGTTCATTCCTTGAATTTTCACAAAAGCTTTTAATCTAAACCCAACAACTTAGAAACTCCACATAGCTGAATTACTGAATCTACCAGGTTTAACCCTAAAGAGCTTTAAGGCTTTGACTTCCATGACATCCAAGCGCCTCACTGCACACAATGCTCAGCATCCCTCTCTTTTACAGGAGGAGGAAATGAAAAAGGAGGCCCAGTTACATGGAAATAATTTGCCCAAGATCAGCCAGCAAAAGCAAAACAGACTATAGCACCTAGTGTGTCCCATTAGTCTTCACTGACCAAAAAGCTTTGCCTTTACAGTATGCAAAAGCTTTGTGAAAGTCTTAATCTTTCCTTTTTTATCTATTATAAACCTCATTCATAGGTGTGAGCGGAGATCACAGAGACCGGCTGGGATCTGTATACTGGACATCTTTGTGGCTAAGGATTTGCAGAGGTGTCTACAACCAAAGCAAGCCTAGAAAATAAAGAGAAGTTGAAATTTGGACACCTACATTTATTCTTTTCTAGAGCTTTCCCACAAGAGTGCAGAGCAAGAAGCAGAAGCTTGCAAACATAGCCACCAGGATCTTCCTGCAATTACATGTCCCACTGGAGTGAAGTCTGGGACTACGGGCACGAGAAATCGTAACGCACTGCCAACGATGTTCACAATCGTTTTCCTCTCACTGCTTTTGACCTGCTTTTATAATGTAGCTATTAAAAGAGTGTTTAAGCACTTCCGAAGGTCTGTGGCACAGTTCACATGGGACTGGTTCAGTTCCCCCATGGTTCAGCTACAATTCTTAAGAGAAGCTTCAAGGGATGAGCCCAGACTTACGGGCAGGGCTTGCTCCCAAGCCTCCCAAGCACAGCAAGCAGATCCTTGCCCTTGCACAGAACAGGGCTGATGTGAAGCACCAGGCAGCAAGCAGGGCTGGGAGCTGCCATCTGAAGTTGCTAGAACAGTCATGGAACTGGAACAAGCCATGATGCAAACAGCTGAACTCATTTTGTTTTATTTGAGCCCATTTTCAGGCTGCTTCAAAAAAACCTATTCCCTGTTCATTTCATTACAAAGCAGCCAAGTTTACTCCAAAATGACTCACTCTGACACTGAGGGAGAAGGTATGATCTGCTACATGTGTCGGAGAAAGCCTATGAGGTAATTTCATTCTCTCACCATATGAAAACTATTATTTCCTCATCTAATGAAAAAGCAAGGATGTAGGTGGCAATCCCCAGATGGACACAAAAATGAGAGAAGCTCTGGTGCAGTGCTAATCATGTTTTGAAAACACAAATGCATTTCAATCACGGTGAATATTTCTTTGTATGGAAAGTAGGATTTTTTTTTCTCCTCTGCAGCATCCACATAACATTTGGCAATTAACAGCATCAGCCACAATTCATTCGTGAGTGTATCTCATGTCCATGTTGACATTTCATGATGAGTTGAGTTACCCAGGAAATTCAGGTGCCATAAAGGGTAAGCAGCCACATATAGCATCTCTTTTGCTTCCTATGTAGTTCCATTACTCTTTGGTACACTTCCAAATCATGTGAAATACAATCTTGCTCACCAAGTTTTCTGGACCCTCAGCATTTGAATTAAGCACTCACAGATGCTCCTTTTGCTCTCTACTCCTTTGTGCGTGATGGATCCCCTCACTGCAGGCTCTCTGCTGAGGTACAGTTGCTTTCTCACTTTGAAAGGAATTTCAGAAACCATTTCGGTTTGTCTGTGGAATTTTCCATCTGAGTGTTGTTATTTATTTGCATTGTCACCATGCACCAGGGGCAGCCATTAGCAAGGGCTCTGCTATAAAGGTGCTGATGAAACTTACACAGTCCCCTCAAGCTAAAAAGAGGAAGTCTAAAGGGAGAAGAACCAGAACTGAGGTCTTGTCTGGCGAATCAGTAAGGTCAATGCTGTAGCGTTGCTGCCTGTGACAGTGCCACTGAGACAGACAGCTGAGGACCCGCTCCAAACCAGTGAATTCTTCAGACAGCATTTCATAACATCCAGTTTAGGAGCATGTCTGTCCCAAGAGATACTTGGAGCTCCTAATTTAAGGTTATGGAAACACACACAAACAAAACAACATGACTGTTTCACCAGCACTGAGACTCGTATTGAATGGGAGGCTGTATATCCATAAGGGCTAGGAGGGCAGGGGTAGACCTCATCTGCCTTTCCTACTGAGGTGGGACACCCTCTCTGACTATCAGTTGCTATTTGCACTCCAGCACTAAAGGTCTATTTGTTCTTTAGAGAGCTGCTGGAGTGCCATTGGCCCCCAAAAACTCTCAGGGCACAGCTCAGCGTAGCCCCTGGTGAAACAGGAGAAACACCACTATTACACCACTTTGCATCCGAGGAGGGTTACACACATCATAAGTCTCAGTGGCCACCATGAGACCTGTTTGTTGGGAATGCTCGCTGCTGCACAGAAACCCCATGGAAAAATAAGCTCATACACCAGTGTGCTCCAGCCTGCATTGGAGAGCTACTGCCCACCCAAGACCAAACTGTGCCATACCTCCTTCACTGTTCTGAATCCGAATTTGATTCTGTACTCAAAAAGCAGCAGAGAACACCACAAGAACCCAGTGCCACAAATCAAAACTCCCTTATTGCCTCTCTGGCGAACAGCATATCCCTCCAGCTATCAGCCTCAGTACAAACTATCTGCAAAGCCTGCCATGCCAACAACTAGAGCCTGCTCCGCTGGCTGGGACCTTGCAGAGCATCCCAGTGCTAGGGACACAGAAGAGGCTGCCCTTTGGCTTTTCTCATCGACAACACACACGGCTATGAGAAACAGTGGAGGAGTACACCCTGGCCTGGTTTTGATACACATTTCCCCTCTTTCTGGCAGCTGAACTTGAACTTTGGCTTCACACCTTCAGGTGCTTTGCAGGGTGAAAGCACATAGAGCATCATCAGGGAGCAGGAACAGCCAGCGTATGGTCAAGCATGGAGCAGCAGAGTCCCAACAAGATGTGCTACATACATAAGCGGGATTTGGGGATGTAGGTAATCACCCAGACTTAAAGTTTGCAGTTGGGCTTTTTGTGTTCAGGGTTTTGGGGGTGTTTGTTCGGTTTTGATTTCTTTGAGGTTTTTTTAGGCGCCTGCTCCAAATGGGAAAGTGTTCCTAGAGGGAATATGTTTCAGAAGAGATTAAAAAGACTCTGACACCCCAACCTATTTTCTTCCAGCTCTTGGACACTTGCTGGTTTACTTACATTTTCCCCACCCCTGAGAAAATGCACAGCCAAGGCAGGAAGCCAACACAAATACTCCATCTGACTCTTCCAACTGAAAAGCGTAACGAAAAGAGGAACTTTCGGGGGGTAAACTCAGCTCATCTGCAATGGTGGCTTTTATTCAAGACAGACCTGAGCCAAGTTTACTTGCTTTCTCCCCACTCCTTTCAGGACCGTGCTGTCATGCGAGCCAGAGACTCCACACAGAGCCCCAGTGTTTCTGCAGATGGTCTATTTTAGCAGGTGAAGCACCTCATAGGTACAGCTCCCCACTGCCTGAGGTAGTGATCGAATAGAAACCTTATGGGCCCAGTTGCCCTTGTACTCGTGCCTGCTCTCTGGGGACTGACGTCAAATACGCCTTGGCATAAATAGGAAGAGAGAGCAGAATCAATCGCTGTTCAGTCAAACCCAGGTCACTTCCATCCCCTGGCCAAAAGCACTCTCCAGATAGCACACAATTTGGTCCATTGATTTTAATATATTGGCATGTCCTCGCTCTTACTGTGTGAACATTCTGTTTACAATTTCAGTAAGTCACTTTGGAAAATACTGTCATAAATCAGGATAAATGAAAGCTTGTCCTGTTTGCCTCCAGTGTTCAGATGTTGCTAGGGTGGGAGATAGGGCAAGCGGGGATACAAAACCAAACCCAAACCCAAGCTTTCTTCACTAATTCCTTAGTGTTTCAGGTAGGTCTGGACTGCAAATCTATTGAGTGTTTCAACAGACACTCAACAGGAATCTAGTTCAGTGGAGGCATTTGATTCTCTTTACCCATTAATTTACAGTAGCCATCAGTGTTCGTTTAAAGTGGTCATGGCTTGCACACTAAATCTTCCAGCAGGAAGTCCAGGCTTGCCCATTTGTTCTATTTGTGTGTTACTTTAAACCAACCAGTAGAGGGATAGTCTATATCAAACACGCATTTTGGATCAGATCGGCCCTGCTGCAAAGAGTAAGCATGGAGCTTCTCTTCTCTTAGCAGACCAAGAGGCAAAGCTGAAATTGCTCTATGAATTGCCTATAGCATTTGAGGAGACAGCAGAGGATACGGCTGCACTTTCCAGAGTAAAATAAGTCACCTGTTGTCTGCAGGAGACCGTGCCAAGAACGGTCAGATCTGAGCCCAAGGGAGTGCTTTCCAGAGGACTTCAGCCAACAGCTGTTTCCCTTCAGCTAGATCATGCTGAGAATCCAGCCTCAAGTTAAAGCCTGAAAAGAAGAAGTGGTAGGAGATGCCAGAAGCAGCATGAAGGCCAAATTTCCCAATGAAATGGAAACATGGATTGTTGGAATTCTCTACTCTACTTTTCTACTCACGGACTACCCCCAGCTTAGTTTGTTAGAGAAAAACAACGGAGAGCCCTGGAGAGTTCCTGCTGCTTCCTGAACAGGTCAGAGGATCAGTGTCATTAATAAGTGTGTTCAATGTGATCCAGAAGTTCAAGCAGATAATTGTTCAAGAAGTGCTAAAGCCCAGGGATGGTTTGGGGAAGGCAATTTCCATAGTGGCAAGTGAGGAGACAAAAGTGAAGATGAGGCTGAGGATATGTTAGATCAGCATCCTGCTCCAGCACAGACTACATCTAGGCATATTGCTGATCACTGACCTCCCAAAGGTATTTTGGATGCCTGACCAGCCCACACAAGCTAGGTGCTCCACATCTGCACACATCTGGAGCTTGGTTTGGCTAGTCACTTTCATGTGAAATGGGGTTAATGCTTTTCTCCTCCATACACGAATTACTGTGGAAATAGCTGAGGAACACAGACCTCCTCCCTCTTAAGACCTCAGCAGTGAACTATCTTCCTGCAGCAATTTTAGGACTCTTGACAAAATACCAACCAGAGGCCACATTATGCTCTCTAAAGGGTAAGTCACTGCAGAGGAACAGTGAAACCATTACCACTTGAAACCATTTCCCTCACCACTTTGCAGACGCGAGCTGGTTTTAAGTAGTATCTTAAAGGAAAAAGTAATCTTTTCCTCCGCAGTTATCACTGGGAAACTTCAAATGGTCAGTGCAGGATGCAAGTGTAATTCTGCCTGCCTAGCAGCTGGACTACCTGGCCAGATCCTGCAGAGATTACAGCAAACAAGTGCTCAGAATGGCAGCTTGCTCTTACTCCCTGACCCTTCTCTTTCCAGGGATGCATACAACTATCACAGCTATCCTGGGCTTTTTACATCTTCATCCCTCTGCAAGGGAATCGGGGTGGTTTATGTCTCATTTCAAGTGTGCCTTCTGGAGACAGATGATTCCCAACACAGACAGAAGCATAAAATGACAATAAACATCTTCATTTCTGTGTTAAGACTGAAAACAATTTGCCAAGCCTCAATTCTTAAAACCAGAAGTTACCACTGATTCAAGAGAGACATATTTTTAATAGACTTCACAACCAGGAAGGATCACTGACCAAGTCCAATTCCCAGTAAAGCACAGGTCAACAAATTCATCCTGCCCATGCACGCAAACTAGGCCTTCCAATTAGCACTGGTTAGAGCTTTCCAGCACAGTATCAGGAAACACTATTTCATTGGAAGTGAAATGTGTCAGCTTGAATTACCATTTCGTTTGGAATAAAAAGCATCAGCCTACGGATTTCCAGGACAGGCCAAGTGTAACATTTTGCTTTTCCCACTTGTAATGGCTGTTTGTATAACTTCTTGAAGGAACGGGTATACAAACACATCCAAAATGACACGGTTTTTATGAATATTCAACTTTCACATGAAAATTAAACAAATATGTTTGCTCTTTTCTTTGGACAAAATGAAAAACCTCATTCCCACAGTGCCATAAACTAACCCAATACAAGATCACACACAGTAAGGGGAAAGCAAACAGGATTAGCAGACACATGGCAACATCCAAATGATGTGTCTTACTGTTATGCAGTAACTGCCATGTTCACACCCACAGGAGTAAAGGCAGTAAAGACAAAAGCAAGTTGCAAGTCACTCGAAATCTCTTAGGAAGAAACCCTTTGGCTAAAACACACGTGTGATGCTCAGCCAGAAAAATACTTTCTTCCCTGTATTCACACTGGTGAGATGATGGGAAAGAAATGCCATCCTCAAGACTCAAAAAGGACTATTTCATCATTGCAAATTCCAATGACTTTTCACACCCTATGTCTCAAAGCCTTGCTTACAAGCATCAAACAGACTTCTAATTATTGAAACCCTCTTTAATTCCAGCTGCTCTGAGGGTCTCCCAGAGTGCTGAGGCTTTCCTTCCAAAGAAATTCCACACTACAACACTAAATGGCTAAATGAACTTCCATTTGCTACCCTTCCTTTTGACTGTCTGGAACACTGGTTAAAGAAGCTTCACAGTGTAGTGCATTTTCCAAGCATGTGACTTATCATACACCTACCAAAGGTTTTCTCCCTTTTCTATTTTCCCAGTTTTTGCTGTTTATTTCACTAAAATTTCCCCTATGAAAACTTCAAAGAATCTTAATTTAAAGAGAGGAGAAAAAAGATTTTTTGGTTGGGTTTTGTTTTTTTTTTTTTTTTTTGCAAATTGCTGTATTTGAGGCTGTCCTCCCCACCCCTCAAATATAAATAAATAAATAGTGAAGCTGAGACATTAGGACTACATAGGAAGGGGGAAAAAGGCAAGATTTCAGCCTGGGTTCCAATTTTGAAACCAGCATTGTGCACTAGATGGGGATTTTAACACTTTTCTGCTATGTATCAATTCAGTTCTCATTTTCTCACTTTCAGCCATAGTGAGTCTGCCCTTGCAAGAGCTTCACATTGCTCTCCTTCCTGAGCGCACTTTGTGGGATGCTGGACTCAGATGTAGGGAGGGCCTAGTGCTCTGTAACAGCTACACCATGCTGGGGAAAGTGTTGCTGATGCCCCAAGGACAAAGCACGTGTTAGACTGAAGGGACTCATGCATTACAGAGGGTAACATGCCTTCACTTGGTATGAAACCAAATTTCCATCACTAACAGTACTCTCTGATCATGGAATCATAGAATAGAATCATAGAATGGTTTGGGTTGGAAAGGACTTCAAGATCATCCACTTCCAGCCCTCCTGCCATGGGCAGGGACATCCTCAGATCTGACTCACGTTGCCCAAACCATGATACAAGGGCCTGTTCAAATCAATGCAAAGATCTGGGCCAGTCCTCAGCTGGGAGTAGAAACTTGTAGAGCAATCAGGGTCCTGCAGCAACAAACCAGATCGATACAGACACCCAACAAAGGAGAACTAGTGCTGTAGGCATCTAACCTATGTTAGAGGCACTGCCCAGAGGTAACGGTATACCACCCTATGGAACTTGCAGTGGACTGGATGCCTTTTAGACACCCAGAAAGTCTCAGCATGGAAGAGATTACAGTCTACAGAGATAAAAAAAAAAACCCATAGATTCTTTGTCTGAAGGAGTAATTATCTGTCTGACTTCAGAATTTATGATGTTACCCATTACTGCAGTATCTGAGCACATTCCAGTTAAAATAAAAGGAACAGAAAAATCTCTGGTGGTGGCACTTTTTGAAACTCCCTATTTAATAGCTGAACAAATAAGTATCCATAAAGACTTATTTCATCTGAGAGCAGGCGACCATCCTTTGTAAATGTTCACAAGGACATGAAGGTCCAGTTCAAAATCTGTGCCTGTATTAAGCTGAAGTAGCAACAATATAACATCAATTAATTTGACAGGAGAGGGAATGAGCCACAGAGGGCCTACAAATACACAATGCATGGGTTTTAAATACTCATTTCTGGTGCCACATTCACAGCTGCCAGGCACACACTAAGTTCACCTTGATGTAAGCAAGTAAAGCAGAAACTCCTTACAAATACTTATGGCAGCAGTAGGAAAGGGCAAACAATGAACTACCCGAGAAAAAACGCAGTATTGCAGTATCTGAACTCAGTGGTAACTACTGGAAACCACTATGGCCTACCTGTGGCCACTCACGAACATCTAGGAAAGGAGGGATCTATAAAGAAGGGGAGAGCCTGACACCTTTAACTGGAACAGGAACCCCTGCAATTTGTCTGGGAGCCTCTCTGACACTTAAGCCACCTACATCTTTATTTCCACTCAGCTACAAAGGAGATCTCCAAGCATCCCTGATATGGAGGTCTTAGGAATCTAGCAACTCATGTCCTACTGCACCAAATACAGCTCTTATCAGCACCAAGAGTCAAATAATTCGCTGCCCCACACTCCATCTTCATTAAGTACATCTACCTAAGGGAGAGACAGAAGGAACACCTCAGCAAACTGAAAGTGTGAAGCACTTACCATGAGGAGACATGACTGCAAGCTTTGGTGGCCCCTCATAGGCCTTGCAGAGGGATGCTTTGCTGTGGTGGTCCTTGGAAACTCAGAGTGGAAGAGGAAGGTTCTCCCTCCTGCTTTAACAGCCCCATGACTTGCTTAGACGTGGAAACACCTCTCACCCAGGAAAACCTATTCCAAGCAGTGCAAAATGGGTCATTTTGCTAACTGGTCACTTTCTGCTTTCTTGGACTCAGTGCCACAGTGGCAAACACAAAGAGATAGGAACCTCTTCAGACTCATGGGAATGACACCCCAAAAGTTAACTCAGTGACTTCTCTAGAAAAGAGGGGGCCTAGTTCTGCTCTCAGTTCCACCTCTGTGAACCATTTGACATTTCTTCAACAATCATCTCTAACACAGTGAGGCATCTAAAGAGCACAGCAACTGCTGGACTCTGACTTGTCACAACAAAGTAGTAAACAAGTTGAATATTATGTAGACTACCACAGTGGATGAGATCTTGAGACACGATCTGTATTGCACACAGGCTTTGAGGAGGGAAATTTCCTCAGATTCTCTGGCAAAAAACCCTTTGCATATTCTCATGTAGGCTGGTCTTCTACCAGGAGGCTACTTTATATTCCAGAGAGGCTGCATTCACATGGAGACAAACGGATGAAGTAGCTAAAATCATTCACAGTCTTTTTACACAGGAGGTGTGAGCAGCTCTGCAAACGTTAGAAAGCAGAAAGAACAATGCTGATCCTTAAAGAAAGGTGTGGCAGGAGAGACCTCATCACCAGGGCCCATCTTCTCACAGCCTGGTCCAGCCACAAATCCAGACCATAAGGCAATTATTAGTGTGACAAGGCAGGTCCAAGGTGAAGCTGGAACATCAATCCATAAATCAGGGTTAAGTGACAGCCAGGGAGATCCACAGTGACAAGGGTCAGTTTATGGCAAGCCAGGAAGTCAGTCTGCAGGTTGCGGTCTACAGCAAGGTACTCTATAGCTCTGGCACCAGCAAGGTTCCAGGGATTAGCTTAAGCAGAGCCCTAGGGCCCACGGATGTAGTTGCAAGCCCCAGATGAAGGTTGGTTGAAGGACATTAAGGCTTGTTCATGCACTCAGGAACCTGACACCAAGAAACAGAGGATGGGGTTCTGTGTTTGTTATATGTTTGTGAAGTTATTTTGGGCATGACACAAGGACCTGTTCAAATCAATGCAAAGGTCTGGGCCAGTCCTCAAGGAGGACCAACAGAGAAATAAAAACGAGCATGAAGATGCAATAAAGCATACAAGTGTTCCTTAAATCAGCCCTATCTTGTTGGGGTTGAGGTGCTGTGGGTGATTGTGTGGGAAGCTGATGTCATCTCCACATCTGAATGACAGATTAAAGATTTCTGAGAACTGACTCAAGCCTTTTTGCACGGAATCACCTAGCCTCTTCTTTGTAACAGATGTACTACCACATATGCATCCTATCGAAGTGGGTAGTAAAACACGTCAACTCTACTGGAGTCACAAACAGAATGAGCGCGTTGGCTCATCCTTGTTTGAAAGTGAGAATAAACAAGTACTATCATTTCTGTGAGTATTACTGTCATCAGTGACTAACTGGAATGAGCGTGAGCTAGCAGAGTTCAGAAAGGTGAAAGGTGTATCATACCACAGAGAGAAAATCACTGTCCCTCTCACAAGACACTCATTGTCTCAAAGGGAAAAAAGGTAGTACAATTAGAGGAGTAAATAGACATTATCCCCTCCCAGAATATAATTGTGGAGTATGACACAATGGTATTTCACCCAGAGATTATGAAACATTCAGTTCTAATGCAGTGGGAGATCATTTTCAGCAGACCTAATCTGGTGCTGCATCTAACATGATGTAGGGGCTTCAGGGCACTTAAAGCCTATCTGTGGGGAACACGAACATAAGCTTAGCTATATTCACACAGGCAAGAGGATGTAGACACATGACCCCTTGTTTGCAATTGCATGGCTTTGCTTCCTCTCGTCCAAAGAGAAAACAATAGAAGCAAGTGCACAAGTCTCTTTCTGGGCTCCATTTTTTATATGTGAAGTTATATTCATATCCAATCATATCAAGCAAAAGAGTAAATAAAACATCTAAATGTACATGAATGGTCTTATTCTCCAGACGGCATTTGATGTTCAGGACAGAGAAACTCAGACATCAAACCTGTGACTTTACAGCTGGCTGCATAATTCCTCTAAGGTCCAACCATAAAATGCCCTTCCCTCCCTGCACCCTGCTGAATTACTGTGTTTCACAGGGGAATTATGTCTTTTGTGGAAGAAAGCAGTTTCCTTCTGCTACTTCTACATGTGCAGCTTTCAAATCTCGGAGTGTTTCAGGGAAGATAAATAAGTGAATGTGATTTATTTGCCTTAGTTAGACAGACAGCTGTGGCCTGAATGAACTGATTAGGGCTCCAGATGTGCTTAACAACCATCAGTCACTGCTTTCAATGGATGTGCAGCTCTCTCTAAAAAGGCATTGTTTCCACAAAGTCCTTTAGCTCAGGGCCAAACCCTTGAAAACTGAACCCTAAATGAGAGCATCTTCTCAGAACTTCCCCTCACCCTTTTGAATGGGTCTGACACCCTCCACCATCCTTCCCTGCCCTTCTGCTGCTGGGTTTAATTTCATTTCTCAGCAGCTCCTGATGCTAGAGGCATCAGAATACATGGAATCTGTTGGCACTCGTTAGAGAAGGCTTGCAAGGACAGAAGTGTGTCCCAGTCACTCCACATGAATGCTGATAGCAGTTATACATCAACCCACACCTTTGTGTATCTGTCAGTATTATCTGCATCTATCCATTAAAACTGCTGAGGTTTGTGCCAAGAGTCTGGGCCTTGGAGAAAGACCATGAGAGCTACCAAAGATAAAGAAATCTTGAAAGCTGAGCGATACCTACATCCTCTTTATCTAATTGCATCAAGTAGGGTTTCATAGAGAGAGCTTGACTCACTTCTCACACTTGCTAATTAAACCTTGTTTCACAAGCAATTCAGTGTTCATACTCCTCCCTAACAGTGTTGCCCAAAGAACCAGGAAAGGTCCTCTGCAAGAAAACTTACTGAGAAACTCACCCAGGAGTGACAGACAAAAAAGGAATGACCAAACCTAAGAGTTGTTTCTTCTGAGAATAGCCCAAAACCTGGCCGATGTAACACTCACCTGGCCCTGAGAAACCCAGGTCAAACACTCTCAGCTTGAGGTCCTGAGGAATTGTACTGCACACTACGTCTTCTCCACCTCCAGCAACTGCCAGCACCACAGTTTGACGGGCTTGTTAGGGCTGGTGTCATGCTTGCTGTACTGGGGGGAGTGGGGGAAAAACACAAAACGAAGATCTCAGGTTAGCCCAGGAGTGAAATGAGAATTATCATGCAAACCATTGGTATAATGGAGAACCACTTTCTGGAAGTCCCTAGGTAAGACACAGGGGGTGGGCAAGTGCTGAGGACACAGAAATGACACAGTCACCGTGCCCTTTACAGGATTGCTCATCCGCTGTGCCCGTGGCCAGGAGGCTTCGATGGCCTGGGAGCACACAGAGAAAAATCCTGTCTCTCTTCCCTCACACCCCTTCAGCAGCCCAGCCCTGCCTCAGCCCCCATGGCAGGGCACCCAGAAAGAAAGGACTTTGTTCCTACAACTGCCCAGGTCTAGAGACAACCTGACCCAAAGCAGCCCATGATATCACTGGGTTTGCTTCTCCCAGAGGCTCCTGCCTTCTGCTTTGCTTTGCGGAAAACACAGACAAGCATTCACGCAATTGCAGCGAGTGGTGGATCCTGGAGGTGCTGTACATCAGCATGATGTGCCCCTGAATGAAGATGAATAGCTGATGTGATGTCAGGTACGCTGCAGCCATCATTAATCACATACATTCATGTCTCAGTTGGCCATCAGCACCAAAAGCATGGAAGGACTGCCTTAGCACACAGTCAGCGTTATTTTATTGTTATGGATGAAATAAAGCATAATAAATCACAGGAGTATTTGCAGAGAAGAGACTGAGAGTTGGGGAGGATTAGAGTTTTGTTGCCAGCTTTACCACAGACCTCATCAGTGACTTGGAGTGAATCACTTCATTTTTACCCTGTACAATGGGGATTCTCCCTCTGCTTTGTTACTCTTATCAGTTTAGGGAAGAGCCTCTGACATTGTGTAGGCATCTAACAGCCAGCACAAAGGTGCCTTTAACCAGTTAAGGTCTATAATTGTAAGAAGAAAGTCTGCTTTGATAGATGAATTATATTGCTCTGTCTCATAAACACATTTACTTGTGTAACATTAAGCAAGACCTTTTTTCCTTAGGTATTCTATGCAGAAAACTATCATGTTAGCATACTGGGAACTAGAAAGATCTATGGGCGGGCACCCACATTTGAGAACCAAATAGAGACGGGCTAAGAACGTTCTTCTGAAGAACTTCAATTCCTCTTTTAGCTGCTCACCTACCTTAGTCAGCCACGTGGAAAAACCTGAGGCATTCTCTCTCTCCAGAGAAGAGCAGGTAACACTCAACTATCTTGTCAGTGTTACACACAAGAAGGCCCTACTGCTTCAGCTGGATGAGAGGGTTGGCCCCATTCAAAGGAATGCCTTTACCCACACGCTCCACAACTAAGTGAGAACTAAAATAAACTCAACTGAGCTCTCGCTGATTTTTCCAGCAGCAAACTCCCATTGCCTGTCCCTAATTATCAAGACCATTTTCTTGGTGACAGAGACAACGTGGCTTGCATTTACTGTGTGCTGTTACAGCCCACTGCCACTCCAGCACTGCTGCATGTGCAGGTTCTGACTCAGGAGAACGCTTCTGCTTCAGCAACGCACAGGGGCTCTCGGTGAAATAATCCCCTGTAACTCCAAATAACTCCAAATAACTCTTTGTTAACTTCAAAGCCCTGGCAAGAGCTTTGGAGCTGGCAAGACACGCTGTGAGCTGGCAGCAGGGCCTACTGGGCTGACAAAGAAACCTCCTGGACACATTTACCGTATAAACAAGAAAGGTCAGATCATTCCTCTGTGGAACATGATACTGATACCCCTTACCCACGGGGTAACTATTGGGTTACATGGACTGGCATGACCCAGTGTCTGCGTGGGAGTGTGAGGAGAGCTGTACACACCGGACCCTTCTTTTGTAGACCTTGCCTGATTGATGGTGCTGGCTTTCTAGATGACAGAGCTCAGAAAATATCTCCAGCCATGCCCTTCACTGGAAAGGTGAACATAGCCCTTCACCCTCCTGAGAGAGCAATCAACACCCTGGCTCAGCCAAACCAGCAGCTGGCAAAAGCCCCAGGAGAGGAGAAGAGCAACAGTGAGCTGCTTCTCCAAGGCTGATGTCTCTCAGGGCCATACCATAACAGAATGAGGATGACCAGAAAGACTCTTCCTCATCCACTGCCATTTGTTGCCTTATCAATGGGCTGGCAGTATGCTGCTCTCCCCCATTGCTCTCTGCAAGGAGACAGGACCCATCTCAACTATCAGCTCCTGAAGGCAGGGATCATGTTTGCTATACATTTAAGCAAAGGCAAGCACGCTGGTACGAACTCACTGGGGGAGCTCAGGGTGGGATCCCTGGCATGTTGAGTCACGCAGAAGCAAGGTGAGCCAGCAGACCTGAAACACCACCAGGTCTCCACGTTCTCAGAGGGGGAAACTATGTGAAGCAGAGATTGCAAAACGTGCCTCCCACAGATAGACATGGAGTCACTGATAAACGATCTCCGAACATTGTTCAAATAACACTTGAATCATTCTCTGACTCAGTGATCAATGAGTGACGGGTGACAGGAAGAACAACAGTTAGCTAAGACAGGGGAAAACGTTGAAGGAAGCATTCAGCAAGGTGTGGTGTTCACAGCTTGGCTTTTGATCAGCCAGGTCAGAAAAGTACCACAGAAGTCACTGGTCTGGATAAATCCTCCACAAAGCTTAACAGTGGAGCTTACACTGGGAAATGTTCATTGGCTGCTTTGCAGTCAATGGTAATTCTTAAAATGGGATAGCATTTATACCGTGCTCTGTCTGGTTTCTTCTAATCTTCATGTGCTTCTCTGGCACTTTTCCCATTGTCGTGCTCCTGATTAAAGAGCACTGAGAATCTCTCTCAAAATAGCAGTGAGAATCAAATTACGTGTGCTCCAAAAGCAGGAAAGATAATAAGAAAATGAGGGCAAAACTCAGTTAAACATAGCTAGGTGTGTCATTTAGGGCTTTGCTAGAGGAGTTAAACGTGACATAAAAATTGCTCTCCCATGAGGAAATCCACACAACTGCTGGCTCAGATCAGTGGCTTCCCAGTTGCCTGACAGAAGAAAGCAGAGTTTTTAAGTAAATGACATTTTACTCCATTTTGCCATATACGAGCAAATCTGCAAGGTTTTTGCTGTTCAACATAAGCATGCACTAGCCAAATCCAGACAGAGTTCAAACACCCCTCCTGATGGACTCAGGTGTGTGTCTCTGCAGCAAAACAAAAGCTACCCAGTTTTTGGGAGCACTGAATAGAACCACTCCCATTAACATGGTAAGACATGCTTTGAGGATTAAGGATGACATTTGTGATTAAAAGGACTGCAAGACCATGTTTTGTATGGCTTGGCCAAAGTAGCACCAGAGGGCAGTGGCAAAGCAGGAATTTAACCTCTGGCAACCCGATGAAGCCAGAGCAAAGTCCAGAAGATACACGAGGGCACTGCTGACATGTGGTCTGTGGTGATGGGCAGGAGAACACCACACACACCCCTCAAGTTCCTTCCCAAACTGGGATATTTGGAAGTAACACGCCCCACTTTACAATGACAGGTTTTTACTGTCCTGGTGCTATTGTGAACTGATAGAGAAGCTGATCAGTCCTCACTGATGAAAAGCGATAGAGTGCCTGTGACAAGGTACCAGCCTTTCAGAAAAGGCTTTGTGCTATGTTTGTTTGTGACTGGGACAGCAAAGGGGAAATCAGGAGCCTTTGAGGCTCTGAAAGCCACCCAACTTGCAAAGACTATTGGGTGACATGGTTTAGTGTAAGGTGTCCCTGCCTATGGCAGGGTGGTTGGAAGTGGATGATTTTAAGGTCCTTTCCAACCCAAACCATTCTATGACTCTGTGACTTGGTGAGGAAGGTAGTCGCAGGTGTGAAGCCCCACGACAGGGCTCTGCAGCCACAGCCTCCAGCCTGGGCAATCACTCCATCTCTCTGTGTGAAAGCTCACTGAGGTGGGAGATGAGCTCATTTCCCCTCTCTCAGTTCTCCACACATACCCCACAGGAGGTGCTGTGAGGATAAGCTGATGAACACACATGGGGTGCTTCAATCCTGCAGCGATAAGCACCAGAAAGGCCTCACAGACACAAGAGAAGCAGGATGCCAGTGGCAGCTGCCAGACCCGAGCACACATCCAGAGCAAAGAGCTCGTCGTGGCTTTTAAAGGACCTGTTTTCTTGAGGCCCATTTGTTTATCCCCATCCCCTCCCAGCCCAATACATTATCTTTACATCGCACAGTTTATTTCTGAACATGTCAACACACTTCTGAAAAGGTCAGACACATGAGGGCATGCACCCATGATGGTGCACGGGGAGGCACAGCTGCATTCCTGGAAATCACCATCTGAAGGCTTTCACAGGAAAGCAGCAGGAATACAGCAGCGTTCAGACACCCGTAGGCAAACCACTATCTTCCACCTTTTGTTATCACTCCCATTCTGTTTCTATGCTTTGCATGAAAAGCTGAAGGTTGCTTCTAAGTATAGGTTTTGCTGGCTTTGTTTGAAAGCTTGCCATAGCTCTCAGACATGATAACACCGGCAGGGTGCTGGCTGAACTACATTTATCGATGCATTTCACAAAGGAAAAACTTAAGAAGTTTTGAGAAGCTGAGGGCTTTTCTTTCCTTCCCTTCCTTTTCCTTGCAGCAGATAGCTTAGTTGTGTTACTTAACACGTCACCCTGACAAGTCAGGTATTACTGACAGAGGACACCCAGGATCTGTTTACAGGTGACAATGAATAAGAAGCTTGTGGTTAAATGTGACTCGAGAATCACTCAGGTTGTTCACAGCTTTTTCCCCTCTTCTTTTCTTCTTCCCTTTCTTCTTTTTCTTTATTTTTTCCAAAACAAAGAAAGATGAAACTCCGTTGCTTCCTCTCATCTCTCAGCCTGAGCCCTGGCCTGCAGCTCCCAGGGTATCTATTGAGTGCAACACCCCAAAACTGACTGACGGCTCGGGATTGCTGTCTGCTCCCAACAGGAGCAATGACAGCGCCCAACCAAACACCTTTAAGCTAGGTTTTTAAACTAGCAAGTAGAGCTGTTTAAAATAGCAAGCCAGTGAAAACACTAAGACAAGTGGTCCACTTTTCCAGATGGCAAACACACTCCAGGTAGGTCATAGGTCCTTTTAGGTACCTGGAGATGGCCCAGAGCCACATGTCTGCTCCCTGCTCCAGGTGTGCTCCTTGGCTCCACACCGAAAACCAGGGCAAAATTAACATCAGAGGTCTCCACTACCATACCTCTGCTTGGCAGCCATGTCCACCAGGAGGACAGGGCTGGAAAAGCCAGGGAAAACGCTCCCCTGGAGAAGTAACAGATAAGAGAGTGCTGAAATGCAGGCATTCAACTAGTCTGGTCCATCAGCACATCAATGCTACAGCACTGATGAAATGCCTGCAGAGGGGCTGCAGAGAGGAGCTGCATTTGGTGCTGTGGTTCAGGTTCCTTTCCCATTGCTCCCAAATGCTTCCCGGCAGGGGACAACCAAGAGCGGCCACATTTGCTGCCAGGAGAGCCTGGGGCACCCCCTAGGACAGTCACTGAGTTCCTTTATGAGCTGCTCCACTTCGAGCAGCTCTTGGCATTGTCCATTCCTCACCAGGGATTCTGATGCACACTTAATGTTAGACACAGCAAACATCCAAGGTAATAAATCCCAACAACTTGAAGGCAACAAATAACAAGCCTAAACATTTCTTTCAACAGCCTTGGGATTCTTCTGCTCCAAATGATAACAAAATCTACCCCCTCCATTGAAAGGAACAATGTAGAAATGCTAGCAAGTTCCCAACAACATTCTGATTCACTGTGTAGGAAAAGATCCCTCGAAAGTTCAACTATTTGATAAATCTCAGCCTAACCACAGAACCATCTGCAGAAAACGTTAAAAATGAAAATGTTCAGGGTTATTCAGGAACATACCAGTCGCAATTGCAAACCATTTACAAGCTGTACATCGAGCGATTAACTTGGCGGGAGGGAAGGGTCTGGATGAAACCCAGCACTGTGTGGGCAGGAAATGTACCACGGCTCTTCATCCAGAGGCTGATGTTAGTGCATTAACCCATATGCTTTCTCCTTCCCATCCCTCATTAGTGACAGCAGGCTGCTCCTGCCACCCAGCCACACCAACAGCACTAGATGCTGTGCTAGGACAGAAGATGCTTCTGGCCTGATGCTCACTGAGTTGGTGTTCTATGTGAGGATGGAGAAGGCATCCATGGACCCACAGCAACACATAGGATAACAACAGCAAGAATACAAACTGCTCCCAAATCAGTCAGTCACATTACATTCCTCTCAATCACTCCTTCAAGTTGTGGCATGGGAAGTTCGGGAGTCACAAGGAAGATGTTTTATCTTCAACCTGATGAATCTCCACTTTAAATCAAAGTGAGCCAACTCACTGCAAATACAAAAACATATCCACAGGCTTTTCTTTACACACAGCTGAAAATACTGTTGACTTTAATTCAATTCCTCACCTTTCATAAAATCATCAGGTAGATTTACACTGTTGAATGCTGTTTAACACTCATTATGTTCTACCTCCCAAATAAGCATCTCTAAAAATGGGAGAAAACAATTTCCGTATAATTTTATCCCTCTAAAGTACAAACATTTGATAAATACATCTTGTCTTTCAGTCGTCAACTGAAGCTCACCCCCTTTTAAAGCAATCTCTATCCCCAGCCCCCAGTTTCTATGTATAGCACATAACCATGGATGTTTAAAGAGTGAGACTCAATGTTTGCCATCATTTCAGACTTATCTTTGGCAAACAAGGAATTGACTCCAGTATAATACCCAGAAGGAATATATCTGTCCTTCCAAAAATCACATTCAGCCTGGCTGCCGTTGTACTAAAAAATTCAGGTCCAAATCACATGCTAGAGATCTTAAAAACTGCAATTTAACCTTGAGTTCACTCTCTGTCTGCTAGCGGATCCTCTAGACTTAGTATTGAAAGAGTTTTTACACCAAAAAGAAAACAGAAGTAACCATAGGGTAAATTGCTCTTCTTCACAACTAGAAAATCCACTGAATCACAGCATTATAAGAGCTGGGAGGATGGGAAGGGTAATGAATATTCATGTATATAAATCTACCTACCCCAATATAAAATCACTTTTCTACTACCCCATCCCTGGCAGTGTTCAAGGCCAGGTTGGACAGGGCTTGGAATAACGTGCTCTAGTGGAAGGTGTCCCTGCCCGTGGCAGGGGGTGGAACTGGATGAGCTTTAAGATCCTTCTAACCCAATCCGTTTCATGGTTCTATGACTCCACTACTCAATTGCATGACTACACAGAAATCATTTTACCTTTCTGTGTCTCCCTTCGACCACAGGAAATGGGGAAAACAACGTTTCCTTGCAACTAAATTGCTATCCTTCAGGGTTAATTCAGCAGCACATTTGAGACAGTTGAAAACACAGTGTAAACTGAAGAAAGCTCCCTCTCAAAAGAGCTCAACACATCTATACCCCCAGGGACAGCAGGTAGGTGGGAGAGACAAAAGGGGCATGGGAGGGATGGATGAAACCACAATGAAATGACAAAGCTGCAGCAACTGTTGCCGTGCATCATTAAAATTAGATGATGAACTGATCTTATCCCCTGAGTGTCACTGAGTTCCACCCAGTTGTTTCCATTGCAACTAATCAGTTTCAATAAAAAGTTAAAAACATCAACCTAATAAAGCCAGGCAGAGATGTGACATGTACAGAATACGGCACGGGGCTATGAAAGTGTTGGCAGTGCTTGTTTGGCATAACCTGCATAATTCACCAGTGCTTTTGTCACTCATGTACTGTGGTCATGGCTGTAGAAGTTAAAGCCTCCTCATAGCTTGGCAAATTCTCTATTTGTTTGTCTCTTCCAAACACACCAAGGGGAAAATGTGCAAGTGCTAAATCACAGAGGCACTGCCTGTCTCCTCACAACATGTTGCTGTGTGGAAGAATGACCTTAAGTTAAACAAGATCATAATATGTGCCTCCTTTTGCTATCACTTTGTACTGGATCCATGCCTACACTTCTTGGTTTGGGCCAAAACAGAACAACTGGTCACCACAGAGAGCTTCAATCCCAGTATTTTGCTCACCCACATAAGGACCATGTGTGTGCTCCTGTGTGCTTCTAGCAGGACTCTTACCCGGTACCTCTCATGAAAGGATCATGCTTATTTCCCAGCACCCGTTTCAGAAGGGGAAGGCAAAGCACAGCTCTCATATAGCAGATTAATAAGACTTCACAGCAGCCCAACCCAATGCCACCATTATCCTCAGCTGTCCCGCAGGGTGGGACTTAAAGCCACCATTCTCTAAGTTCAGAAAGTGCAGAGATCCAGCACTCCCATTTCAAGCATGTTAGTGCTGGAGCCAGTAAGATACTGAAGACTCATCGCCTCTAGCGAAGGCAGTGCAGTGGAACTGGAGCAGATTCAGTGCTATGTAAGATCAATTCTCAGTGCATTCGTGTTGCAGGCAATAAAAATGATAAAGCCTACAAGAGCAAATGGCTCAGTGCCTAGAAGCAGTCTGGGGAAGCGGAACATAAGTGGTTAGGCTGCTAAAATATTCCCTGTTATGCTTTCAGCCTCTGTGACCAGCTCTCTCAAACACAATCTTCGAGTCGAAACAGACTCAGGAACATCCCCAAAGGGCAGTTTACCCACAGGCTCCCTGCCCTGGGTGTCAAAAACATTCACAACATGGGCACAGGCTTTGCCCTTGGACGTCCGCTCACCAGCCAGTGCCGTTCCTGAATGCCACCAGCTTACAAGTGTGAGGCAAGGCCTTTGAGTCTGCCCAAGATGTTCCAGAGTCATCTACTGGAAAAGCTGACACCTTTCTTGTGAGCTCAGGCAGCCAAGCACTCCATATGACATAAATCTGGGCTCCAAATACAATTGCAGGTCAGACAAACAATGGATAACTTGGGGAAAAAAAAGCCAGAAAACTGAAGGAAAAACAAACCAAAACCAACCTGAAACTTGTCAGGTTTTTCTTTCTATTTAAAATACTCTGTTTCCTTGGTTTGTTCTCTGGCTATGGAAATTCATTGTTTATGGGTTTATTGTGGTGTAATAGTGCTTCATTTTATAGAAATTACCCTGGTCCCTGCTGATGCTGTCCTGTGATCATGATAGTTGTAAATGTCCTGGTATGATATGATGATGTCCAAGTATGAAATGATAGTTGCATGGCCCAGTTTTCTTGGACAGAAAACACACTACAGGCTTCAGGAAGGAAACGTAATTTTTTTTAATGACCTGATTTAACAGATAAATGTTTCTTGAGAACCTCATTAAAAAACTAGAAACAGCAGCAGGTCCAAGAAGCCATCTGCAAAATAAATATAACAGGTCAGAGCCTTCAAATGCCATCAAATAGAGGCAACTTCTGTAATTCCACAAGACCAACCCTGCACTTGCAGGTGCCCCGGGACAGACTCCTACCTGCTTCTCATGTGAGCCATGCAAGCTCCCTGCTGATTCCCCTGTTACTGCAAAATACCAAGCCAGGTGGAATGTGGGCCTTCTGTATTTGCCTAGAAGGGAGAGTATTCCTTGTAAACCTGCCTGGTGAGAGACAGCTGCTGGCTTGTGATCATCTTGTCTTCACCCAAAGATAAATCTGTTACCCTCTGAAGCATTGGGCAAACTCTTCCCTCTTCTTGGGAGGACAAAAGGAGCTTCCCTTTTACTGGATGAGGCTGTCACCCAACACAATGTGTGTTGTTCCAGTCCTCATGTCTGGTCTGGCCACCACTGAGTCTTGAGACATGTTAAGCCCATGAGCAGCTCAACTGAGGCTTCTCTCCATCTCCTGAGCACTGAGGGCTACACTGGAGCTCTGTAGGTGCTGAGCCACGACACAGAGACCAGGGAGAACAGACCATGCCAGGAAAGGCTGAGACAAAGGAAGCACTGAGCACCTTAGTCTTTCCAGTGTCCTTCATCATAATATCACCATTCAGCAATAGCCCTCCTGCTGCTGCTGCTGTAGCTGAAGGAATGCCCTTGTTGCCCCTCATACCCAGTTCTAACTCCAGATGAGGCTGGGACTGCCTTTTTCCGTCCCTTCAAGCCCAGGAGATGCTTCTATATTCCTCCTCAATGTCCTGCCTCCTTTCCCACCTCTTCTTAGTGCTTGGTCTGTTCACAAAACTCATTGAGGGGTTCCTCGTTCAGCCTAGGTGACCTCCTGCCACACCAGCTCATCTTCTTCCACATAAAGGATGGACCATGCATCCCTGGACAGCCCAGAATAGACTGCAGTACTGGTGGCTTTGCTGGGAATACTTTTCTAGTGGCTAAAAGCCCTCACTGTGTCTGTGTCAAGGAGCAGGCACTGGTGGTGTTTGCTCTCACAGAGGAAGAAAAGCTTTCCCTCAAGGAAGGGAGAGTTTGAGTTGGTCTGCAAACAATTCTCCCCTAAAAAACCATACCAACATAGCAGTCACATGGAAAGAACATAGCCCCTGATTCGAGACACCCTCTCTGCCTAAGTGGGGAAAAATATCTGCTTTCTTCCTTGCCAGAGGACTGCTCAAATCTGCTCTTAATTCCTTTACAGGACAGAAAACATGGTTGTATTCTGCTGAGCAACAGGGACACCTGTGAGTTGGCAGCAGGGTCCTTTGCCCCAGCTGAGCTGATGGATCACAGCATTTGGAGCAGGCAAAGATGAGAATAGTTATAGCTAAATCCTCGCTGATCCTGTTCATTGTGCTTCTAAAAGTACTTACAAAAAACACATGCCCCAGGGTCAAATAAGTGGCCTTGGCTTGCTGCTGCATGCACGGGTATGATATAAACCCCATGTAAGAGATCAAATGGGCAGAGCTGGCTGGAGTCAGGGCTTCTGCTGTGCATACAGCAGGCCTCAGGAACACTGCACAGAGCTGACCTGCAAGGAAGGGAACAGCTATCAGCTGGTTTCATCTTGACCTGGTCTGTTCTCATCAGAGCCATGAGCATAATTTAGACAGAAATATGTATCAGCAAACTTAGAGGATGGAAAATGCAGTCAAGGACCAGGAGGGGTGATTTTTCTTTAGTCCTTCTGTATATGATCTATGTGACTAATACTTCAAGTGTCTGAAGAAGTATATGTTACATGTATTTCCATATGGATGAATGATTAACACTGAGCATTGCAACTGCCTTAAGCTGTAAACAGAGCTCTAGCACAATGGAAAATAAAGTGGTCATTATTAAAAGGTGAACATTTGCCAGAAGAATTACCACACTGTGGCATATGAAAAGACAACAGTTACTTCCTGTCCTGAGTATAAATGGAAAATGTGGTGTCTCAGATACCAATAGGCTGGTAACTGTTAGCAAATGTTCATTTTTCTATGGTATCCCAAACCGAATCTAAGCCTTTTCTGAGGTCCAGCCATAGCTATTTTCCAGCCCACAGCAGACTGCATTTCACTGGTGCATGAAATGATCCTTCTGCCATGCATAATAAGTCATGCAACCCTTTGATACAGCACAGAGAGGGACACTCTGTGTATGCACCACTGCCCTCCAATGAGTGTAACCAGAACTGCTGCAAGTATCACTTAATCCCCTACCCTGCATTCGGGGATGCTACACACCTGAGGCCAGCAGAGTTGTGCTCTTTCCCATCTGCTCCATTAGCTTCCAAGCAGCCGTTTATGCGAGACAACGAGAGCTGCTTAGAAAAACTGGGCTGAAAAGCTTTCTGATGGAAAACGGAAATTGTTTCCCAATGAAATCTTTGCAACAAATGTTTCATTTCCTCGTTAGCCATAGAAGTGGTTGGAAATTTCCATTTTAAAATATTTCCAATGGAAACCAGATTTCCCCCTTTTCCTTTCCTTTCCACCCACTCTGACGAGTAAAGATTATGTGTGCGGAGAACAAACATTTTTCAGTAAGGTCTTCTGAAGATCACAGCATTTTTCAGTGGCTGAGGATTAGATGCAATCTGTAAGATAGACCCCTCCACACTGAGGCTTGGTTGTTTCAGTTCTTCCTAGCTCCATTAGAAGGGACGGTTGTTTGATTCATTGAGAAAGAGAGAAAACAACACATTACTTCCCAGTTGTGGCCCTTGATGTCCACTCCCAGTTCTGGTTACTGGAATTTTCTTTCAAGTTTTGCCTGCAAGGTAGCACATTAGATTCATGCCTCTGATCCCATGTGAATATGTCTTTATTATTTGTATTACTGTTAATTTGTTCCTAAATGTACTGATTTTTCACCAGTTAAACTGGAATCCTCAACATCATATCAAATGAAGGTCTCCAAATCCACCTCACTGCCTTAACCCTCCTTTGAAATGCAGGTTGTTAAAATACAAACAGATTTGGATGTATGCACTCACATTTCTCCTTCCCAAAAGCATTCTATGCCTAACCTTTCCAAGAAGCAAAAGGGCCAGACACCATGACATCTCCCTTTCTTTAAACACCCTAGTGAGCCATGTTAAAACCAATCGCTTTTGAAGAGGATAGGCTTGTAACTGGATTTTCTCATCAACACAATGGCAAATGCACAACTGACTCTCTTGTGACAAGGGAGAAGAGGGAGACACAGTTTTATACTTACTCAGAGGATATGAGAGATGCCAAGAGCAACATAACAGAAATACAACTTATTATACCACATATGGTCTCACTTATCTGTTATTCATATAAGAATTCCACATCTTTCCCAAAGAGCAAGTAAGACAGGAGTATGTGTAATACTTGAGGAACTGAAGACTCCACTGTTTAAGCAAGCCAGTGTTGAATATGGAAATAAGACCTGACATAACCTTCTAAAACAGAATTTTAATATGAAACTTTCCTAATGCCCTTCTCTTACTGTTTCTGCTTCTATCAATCTCTTTGTGCAGAGAACAGAATAGAGGATGACACCTCCTTTGAGGTGTTTTTGAGCCAAGAGGGTAATATCACAGAATAAAGCCCTGCTTAGAAAACAACTGGGTGATTTCAGCATCCTCTTGAAGGACTGTCAATTACTTGCTGGATTAACACGCACACTTTCAATTCCCTAGGATCAAAACCCTCTATTATACATTACATAAATTTGACAAAATGACTTTAAAGGGACATCTGTTTCCAAGAGAGACAGCAAAACCCTGATCCTGCTCCACTGCTGTACCTAAACCCCAGTACTTCAGACTGTGACCCACAATCAATTTATGACTTTACACAGTCCCGCCCACCAGTCAGCTCACACACTGTCCATGTGCTGGCTTTAACCTGGAAGAAATAAAAAGCAACTTGAGTAAAATCCTGGCACACTGGGCAACTTAAACTAATCTCAGTTCCTGTCCCACTTCCAACGGGCTTGTAGCTGTGTTCAATTGAACCAGCCACAAAAGCTACATCTCACATGTCCTTCAGGGATGAACTTGTTGAGAACCCACTCCCCCACAGGTTCTGGACAGGTAAGTCCAAGAGTTCCCCCAAGCTCTGATTTAAGAGCAAGTTGCAATTCAGAATGAATGACGGTGGTGGCTTTCACCTCCGCACAGTCTCGGAGAAGTCACTCCTCCCTTCGAGCCATGGAAGTAAAAAGCATTACTTTGGTCTGATTCGACTAACTTGCTTTCTCATTGCTCTTTAAATACAGCAGACAGCTTGTTTAGTTTCTGAGCTCACTTGGCACGTATCGCTTTGTCTAACGGTACTTAATACTAAAATACACAAAGCACTTCAATGTAATGAAAATGTGTCTGTTCATGTCTGTGATTTTTCCAGATGCTTCAGACTTGTTTTGCTTGTGTTTTATTTAATACATGAGAAAGCAAAAACCCCATTCATTTACAAAATAACTGGAAATAATGGGTGTTTGCAGCCTGCTACTGAAGAGATCCATTTCTAAGTGTCCTGCTGTGACCCATTCCCTTTTAATAGAAGAAGTTGGTTTTGGGTAGGTGCCTAATGTAAACCTATTCCTGCACTGAATAAACAAACGAGTAGATAGTAGCTTCCAGATCTTCAATTTTTTTGATACTTTCAGTTATAATCCTCAAGGAATAAAGTGGGTGGAACATGGTCCAAGAAATACAAGCTGTTCTGACCTTTAGCATTCCAGTTAATAGAAGCTTATTTACATCCCCAGCTATGGTTGTGGTTTTGTTTCCTTGGCATTCATATTTGATCAACACAATATAACATTCCTTAATTTCCCACTTCTTTCTGTTTCATATTAAGAAAAATTCAAGCAATTAATGTATTTTAAAAATGTAGACATTTATGTAAGTTTATTTGATCAGTTTTTCTGAGCAGTGTATGTAACAGAGTTAATGAGCTCCTCTTTAGACTAAGGAGCAGGTACAACCTGCAGGCCACTTTACTGCTGGGATGGAGAGCACCACTCCGGGCTTTCTTCAGAAGAATATATGCCCCAGCATAGAGGAAGGACCAAAGCCCCTGACACATTTAAAGAGTTCAGACAGATTGACTGTCTCAAGAAGTCTGGATAACTTGAACAAAGGCAGAATAATCCTATGGGACTGTATTTTGGCTTAACTGAAGTCAACTGTCCATCTTTCACAACTTCAGAGGAGCTATGGTTTCACCTCTGAACTGCTGATGTTGAGTAACACCCAGCTCCTGAGTTGCAGGCCTTGCTTCCAGCTCTTCTCAGTAACTAGTTCCGTTATCCTGGGCAAGTTTCTTAATGTTGCCGCTTCCTCAATTGTAATTGGGATGGCAGCAATTACCTTTTGTAAAATGCTTTTAATTCCATGGATGGATAAAGCCACATACAACATGATGCTGTAACTCATTCTGAGCTTTGCAGCCCTTTGCCAGAAGCCTAACAAATAATCTAACCTGAAACATTTGAATCTTACATGATCTTTTATCTACCCTGCGAGGGGTTTGGCAGATGATTTTCTTCTGGACTTGGCAGGGGTTGGTAGTGTTGAAACAAGACAGAGCGGATGCATCTTACCAAAAGATGGTATTCCTTGACCAAAAAGTGGCAATTCTTAACGTTGTAAGTGAAGTTCATAATCTTTTCATGATCCCTTCATCACTTTACAAAAACCCATTCAGCAACACTGCTGTTCAAGTCTCTCCTGTCCCCAGTAGGATTGTTCATAGGAGACATGGTGGCTATAAAACGCCGTTGACTTCCTCAGCATCGCATTTGGGTGATAAATGCTCTCATCTAACAGGCAGCTAAGGACAATTAGAAGACAAGATCACTGCTGGGAAAGGGAAGGGAATTGAGACAGGCTTTTCAAGGTGATGTGGGGAACAAAATCTGCCCACCCTGGGTGACCACAGGTCCCAGACAGCTTGCCATTTGTGGAAGAGCACCATGGATGCCCTTTTTCATCTCAGCCTTTCTGTCCACCAAATAAGCCATTTTATATGGAAATGCTTGTTATGGAACTGTTTCTTATGGGAAAAGCCATTAAAATGCTTCTGCTTCTGCTCAGCAACCAGATGTCTCACATGGAACAATGGAAGCAAAACCACATCTGCTAACTCACAACTAATGTCAGGGAGCTGAGCTGCATGGCTCTAAACTAAAGAAAAGGTTGTACAATTACTACCTCCTCATGTGCTGTTTAAGTTCATTTGTTTGGCCCCTTTTTTTCCCTAGCCAGAAGAGACTTTATAATTAATAAAACTGCTGGGCACCAGCCTGGCAGAAGAGATCACAGCTTGAATTTGGCTGGCTTGTTTCTACACAGCTTGGTCTTTCATGATGAAAGATGTGCAAACAAGAAGAAACATTTCTAGCACAACGTCCAGAAAACTGGTGGGCTTGACAACATGGCATCTCAGAACACCCCAGTCTATCTGTTGTCCTGTGTGCAAATCAATTAAGGTTAGCAGATGCTAGAAAACTTCAATATGATACGCCAGATCCCGTGGAGGCTTTGATTATGCCCCCAACATTGACCTTATCATGCTCTTACTGAAGCCAGATAGAACATTTGGTCGGTTTCATTCTTAGCAACAAAAGCCCCTATTGACTTTGCCATAATGTCCCACAATACTACAAGGAGAATATAATTTGTGAACAACAAAAAGCAGCCTCTTTACTACAGTTGTTCATTACACATAAAGGCCAAGCCACCTGACTCAGTAAAACAGGTCTTCCTTTAGAGGGCAAGGGAAGTGAGAGGTGTCCAGGTACAAAGTCCTAGGACCTGGCTGGATATTATGCTATATGAACGTGCATCAGGAAGGCTGGTAAGAATTGGCCTGAACACAGCTCACACTCAGCACATGCAATAATTCAATACCACACGTATGTGCTAGCAGGTAAAACTAATGACTCTCAAGCCACATCTTCTCTGACCTCTGGAAGAGAATTCTTTTGCCTACAGCAACCTTCTGGGTGCCTCCATTTCCCTGTCTTCAGTATGACAGCAAAACACAGCCTTGATTAGTTGGTGATATTTGATGTACCTCGCTTAAGTAACCAGGGATCTTCAGCCTCTGCTCTAGCATAGATCCAAATGTGCCTTTACATGCATATTACCCTGCTATTCTTCAGCTTTTGTCTCTTGCCCAAGGACTCCAGGCCTTTTCCCCAGTATCTCAGGCTTTTATTCTGAACAGAGTTCAAAGGGCTCCAACCCAGAGGCTTCAAGTAATTAAAATGTGTGGTATTTTCACTTTTCAAAGACACAGGAACTTCAGCAACATTCGATCAAGCATCTGCCCTTCTTGATGCATTTTCCACACAGTTGGAAGGAGGGTCAGTTCATAGCAGGGGATAGGAAAATATCCTATCATATTCAGGGAAGAATTATCCTCACTAGAGAATCAGGTTTTACCCAGACAGGCCAGGCTTCAGGGTGCTTATTAAGTAAACTCCCCCGTACGCTGTTCTTGCCAAGATGCTGTGAAGTTCTGAATACCCCTCCCCATCTTGTGATCTCCTCCAAAGCATGGTCACAAACATGGCAGAAGCACAGCTCCACAGATCAGGGCTAGGGCTAGTGCCGGCTAGATTTGGGTTCAGACAGATCCAACAAGTCTAAACACAATAGAGTACAATTTACTTGCTCTGAGTATGTTCACAAGGAGGTACAGTAAAGCCTCCAAAGAGAAAGTCAGGCTGCCTTCATATACTCCAGCAGCCATTCACGGTCTAGGTATGTGCTTACTAATGAGCCTCCATCCCAAGATCATTTGCCACAGACACTCAAGGCTAGAGCTCCCACACACTGCCATGATGCAGCTCCAGCTCCACATCCCTGACTCGCCTTCAACCCAGGTTCCTGAGCAAAGCTCAGCAAGACAGTCTCCAGGTCTCCAAGAGGAGTGTAGTGCATGAGCCAAGCAGGGCTGTGCTACAACCACCTACAGTGAGGAGCTTAGTGGAAAGTTACACTGATTTCTGGCAGAGTTCTCAGCCCTTGAATGAAGGCCGTGATAACCTGGTGTTCACTAAAGATAAAGGGCCCCAGATCCACACCTCCTCCAAAGGTACAACTGAAAACCCACAGCAGGCATTAACGCAGGGCACTACTGTTGCACAGGCCCTGTGATGCCAGGGTATTTGCCACCCTAAACAAAAATCATGATGGCAATTGCTTAGTGAATGAAAAATGGCAAGAAGGAGTAAATGTTGGGTAACTCTTTGAAACAGCTTCTTGCCTTGAATAGATTTCAGGAGCTTTGGAAATAACTACCCTTGCATGAATGGATCCTCAATCTCCCTCTGCATCTTGTTACTATCCTTCAAGATGTTTTCATGCTACAGAGGTATGGGCAGCTCCCACAGAAGTATGACCTGGGAAACAGCAAATTTTAGATGTCTCCAAAAGCAACTAGAACATTCAGAATGAAGAGCAAGGCAAACCATGACACCAAAGTAGAGCTGCTTCTGTTCGTCTGTCCCTAATTCACTGTATTCTTCATTGGCATGTAATCGTGTTTGCAGTCCAAGGGCTGTTCGTTAACTCCCAGGCTTGCTGCCATTTTCCATTCTGCCAGCCAAATGAGCACTGTGTGAACTCTGTCTCAGCAAGTGAACTCAGTAAGTCCTTTTATTCTTCTCTGACCCTGCGAAAATGGTTGTTAAAGCCACCTACCATTTGTTCCCTTGTGAGTATTTAACACTTCGGTTTCTTATGACTCCTGCAGGTTTCCCTCCTTTCTTCCCTGTGAAGCTGAAGCAAGAGACTTCCCTTCTGCAACCTCGCTATCTGTTTCCTACTGAAGATATTTTCCTTTTGATCAATTATGTTATTCACATCCACAGAGCCTGCTCTAGAGCAACAGATTTGGGGGCAGTGTATTCCCCCCCCTTCCACTGCAGAGATCACTGCCTGCCTAATTGAAGGGGATGATTTCATGCTGGCTGCTCTTTTTAAGGCAAATAAAAATACATCCTGCCTCTTCAGATGCTGCTTCTGAAGCCTGAAACCTACCTGGAATAACACCCCCACAGTTTAAAATCCAGCAGTGTGCTCATACTGTACCCAAATCTACTGATAAATCTTATTTACAATGACACAAACCTACCGACCTGACCTAGAGGCCACACTTAGGACCATGTAGAAATGAGCTCATCCACTTGACAAGCTGTTACAGGTTAGACAAGACACAAAAACTGACGTTTGCCTCGTGGATTTGCTCTAGCTCACTCTGTGTGACCTTCAGCTACCCTGTGCCTTGGATTAATCATCAGTAAACTGGAGACAGTATGTACCTGCTTCACAAGAGAGGAGCTCATCTGCAGAAGTCAGATGAAACTGCAGCATTAGCAAGAACAAAATAACTTATTAGGGCTGAGAAACACAAATAAATGTTCATGAGAAACAGGAGCCAAATCGTAACTCAGAGGTAATTTCACAACCAAGAGGAAATGTGATTCTGTTGATTTAAGCCTTATTTCTTAATTCACCTCAGTCTTTTAACTAAAAGGCATTGGGTTTTTTTAATTCTCTCTTATCATCTGTTCTGTGGAATTAAAGGAAATTTATCTCAACTCAGTGTATTAAAAAATATACATTTAAAAGATGGTTATGAAAATACATTGAGAACAAAGTCACTTCATCACTGTATAAAATCACAGGATTCAGATCACATTATTCATTCAGAGCAACTGCTCCCGATGTGCCTTTTCTCACATGCTCAGAAGTAAGGCTTTATTCACACTGTCACCTTACTTCGCTTACTGCAGGACCTTGCCTTTCTTGTTCCAGCAAGAGTTCCTTGTTCCAAGCACTGTGCAGCTGCTCACATGAATTTCCTTTCCCGACCCTAATGCTACCCGTTATCTCCTGTGTTTTCTCCACACTTCACCTCTTGTATAATTTGTATCATAAGAGAAAGAAAGACATAAAATACTTGGTGGGAAATCCTCCACTACATCAATCTGGTTTACCTCCACTGAAGTTGATAGTGAGCTAGAAGAGAGCCAAGACAGAAACCACACACCCATTTAGGACACCAGAAATCATGTCTGTCTGCAGACCCCATGTGAGCTGAACCTTTTACGGCCAAATGGTGAGAAAAAGTTTCACCAATGCTCCCTCACAGGTATTTGAGGCAAGGAACTGAGGAAATCAATAGAACCACTCTGAAAACACCGCACCTAGAATTCTTACAGGCCACCACAGCTAGCGCAGATGTGTTACTGAGAACACCGAAATACTCAGGGAACAAAAAGGTGGAAAGAGTAAAGTGACTTTTCAAACTCATAATGCAGCAGAGGTTGGAAAACAATCCCCAGATTCCATTAAGTCACCTCCCAAAATCATGTATCCTGAGCATCTTGAAGACTCTCATATATGACGTGGCCAATGTGGGAGTGTACTGCAAGCATCTAGGACTAAAGGTGACTTCATTCACATAAGGCACCTGACACAACCAAGCCCCATGACTCCAGATAAAGGGTTCAGAGCGCAGCATGTTGAAGTGAAGGAGTTCACAGTCCCCTTTTCCCCCTCTCCCCTGGATGACTTACTGTTGTAGAGAATGAGAAAGAGATAGGGAGAGAGACGTAAAAAACCAAGAGCTAGAAGCTGTGGAGTATTTACCTTGGAAACAAATTCAACCCAATGACTGCGAACTGGGCAATGTCTGACATCTTCCACCACTCAGCTGCTAAAGAAAGAGTGACTGATAAAGTAAATACAGTCAAAGCCTGCTATGAGGCATTTACATGTAACTAAGCCCTGACTCTTGCTCGCTGGGGACATATCATCCTCTCAGAAGGAAGCAAACCCACTCTTTCTGAAGGTGGTTACAACAAACATGAAGGAACTTTCGTCTTCATTTCAGGTGTGTTTTCCAGTGGCATGTATAATAATGCAGCCTCTATGCACCAGTTGGTCTTCCTCTTCTCCAGGCTGTACGATACCTGCTTTAAAGGTAGCGTACATGTGTGCGGTGTGGATCACTGCACACATGTACACTACCGTACAGGAAGTACAAGCCTGGTACTTCCCCAGTATCATACTTAAAAGGGTCTCCTCACTTTTCCACTCTTCTTAATGGGCTGTTGCTCAACTATCATTACACGGGTACTGAGGAAACCACTTGGAAAACAGACATCAAGCTACTAGGAAACTACTGCCTTTCTCCGTGGCCAACAGGGGAGACTTTGCCATTGCAGTGCAGTCCTGGTAGCTGATGTGTTCATAATGAAGTGCCTGGGAGAGAAGCACAAAAGTATACCTAGGACCTTGACCATTTAGAACAAGAAGTAGCAGACAAGTTGTTTTCAGGTCTTCCCACTTCTTAACCCACAAGAGAGGGAGAAAAAGAAGCAGCAGTGGAGAAAGACAAAATTTAACCACAAACTGGATATAATCTCGCATTTAAAAATAACAAAACAATGAATTTACACACGTAACTACCATGAAGCTACACTTGAAATAACATATAACTTGCTGCTGAACAAGCAGACAAAAAAGCTGTTGTCGCAATAAAGGGTGCAAAGTGTTAACCAGCCGGTCACAGGCAAAGAAATCGTTGAGCAATGCACTCCATTAAGCTTCCCACCTCTGGAGGAACAGGACACTCATGTCCATGTTAGGGAGCAATGTTCAGCATTGTAGATATGAAACACCCACCTTTTTGCCTCACAGAGCTGTAGAAGACAGCCCTGTCCATTTAGATTGTCAGGCAGGAAAAAAACAAGTACCTTCTCTAGATCCAGTACTGTTCACATCAGATACTAACATGGACACCACACTTTTGACTCATGTTTCCAGAGCTTCCTCATACTGCTCACTCAGCATTTTGCCTCCAATGCTCGGGGAAAAACAAATGAATTATGCTTGTTCTAATTTTGCTGTTTTCCTCCATGTTTCCTAGAGTGACCACTACCCCTTTGGTTGCTGTGGTACAGTTTTCTTGTCATGAAATAATATTATGCAAGCACAGCAAAGCCTGGATTTAAGCATGAAGCAATATAATTCCAAGTGAAAATCCAGATTTTAGGCAGATACATTAGCCCAAGAGATTCCTTTCATTGTTATTTAATCATTATATTGCAGTAGAAGACAGAATCCCCAGGAACCAAACCCCAGCTGTACTAGGCACTATACACTGACTTAAAAACAGAACTTCCCTCCCTCAAGAATTTGCAATTTAATATAAAAAGCAGGCGTGCCATACAAGCAGCAAAGGGGAAGAGGGTAATAGTGGCACAGAATCTCTAGCTGGATTCAGATTGATTTTAGAAACACAGAACATCTCAAGTCCCTCTTACATACGTTAGCTGATGGGACACTAAGAGGCTACACTTGTGAGGTGGCTGCTGGCGTGAGCAATCCAATTCCAGAGCAGCCTGGCTCACTGCTCAGCTCAGGGCTATCCAGAAACCTGCTGGGAAGGATGGAGGGAGGCAGAGACTTGCATCCAGGGACCTTGACCAGAGGAACTGTAAGCCAGCAGTGAATCATCTGGGAGGGCGTCAGAGAAAACAGACTAAAATGTAGGATGGGGTGAAAGGAGGGAGACCCTGGAGGGAAGGATCTGCTGGTTACCCATGAAGAAGGCAGAGAGGCCCTGGGAGAGCTGAATATGATGCAGGGTTAGGGAAATGAAGAGGAAACAACACACAGTCCTAGTTTAATGGAGAAATCAGGCATGGTAAGTGTCACCCTCGTTTTGCAGACTGCTTATTAAGACTCTCTCTACTAAGGCCCGTACAATAACATAAATTTGTAGGAATTCATATAAAAGGAAAAGAAAAAACCCAAAGCTATGGCTTACTATTTCTACCTTTCATCCTTACAGACCTCAGTGTGGTCTCTGCTCTTTCTCTTCCAATGCATATATGAAATTTGCCTGGAAACTGCTATGTAAAACATCTTAGTAACACAGCGATCATGTGTGTCTCAAGTTGGAAGTGAAAATCATGCACAGAAGTATGAAAAGCAGTATGAACAAGTAAGTATTCTTGCCTAACTCATTTAAGATTAATGCTCTAAAGGCAATATACTACCCAGGAATGATCTGAATTGTTCACTGTGACAAGACTACTTGGTTCAGCACTGCTATGAGCAGTAGAGATGTGCCTTGCCCTTGTGACCGCTTACTGTGGTCACACACAGATGATGTACTGTGTCCTGTGGCACTTCATACCAGCCAGTGATCTAACACAGCAGTGAACAAATCTTATTCCTGCTCATTTGTTTTCATCTCACTTTATTTAAGCTTTGAAACTTTATGACTGCATTGAACACAAATGCCAACAATAGGAAATACAGAAAATAACACCAAGAAATGGGAAAGTGCACAAATGCAGCATGTTGAACAAAGATTTCTACAGTTTCTGATCCAAACTAAACATTTCAACATTCGTAATAGTTTAGGTTTGCCATTAACTGTAACTGAGCCATTTAAGAGTCTCCTGTGAGAGGCTCGTGCTCTGGATGCCTCAAAGAGCATCACCACCATACGATGTACAACAGCAGCTAAGGTGAACACAGACAAATGGCAGCCAGGCTCAAATCAAAGTTCCATTTCACAGCCTGCTGGTGGAGAATCAAAACATCTGCTGCTCCTCAGATGGCTGGGATACTGCAGAAGGTATCACTTCCACAGGAGCCTGCTGAGAGCCTTCTGCCTTCACTGGCTTTCACTGCAATGTTTAGTGTTCATATAGACTTTCTGCATGAGTGTACAGACCAACTTTGATGCAATGGCCTCTGATCCAAAATGGAGTCTTCACACTCACCAGAGTACAGCTCAAAATCTAGAACATTCACTTCAATAGCAGAAATAAGGTATTCAAGTGCTTGTTTTTGTATAACTCCATTCAGTGACTTTGAGGTGAGCCCTCAGTTCCATGATCTGTAGCATCGTTTGATAAGCATGCTAGAGGATAATAAAGAGCTGGACAATTAAAATCCCCTGCTGAAGACATGCTCTTGTCCCATCTGTCTGGCAAGCCTTTCCAAAGGGACTTCAAAAGAGACACAAAGCAGATAAGTGAAGAATGGGCAGAATATTCAGGAATTTACCCCCTCCATACTTCCCCACATCATCATTGCTTCTTTTCATTAGGTAAATCTGCAGTTTAGACTATCTGTTCTGTTTGCTGACAGGGAAATAATGCTCAGGAGAATACCTGTGTATTGCTTATTTTCATGCTGACCATAAAATGCCTTACCTCGTAAACCAAATAACTTATTTAGTATGAAACAATATAGCTGATAAGGGGGATAAAAGGGAGACGCTAAAAAAAGAAATGGAGAAATCGCACAGCTATATATCCAGCAGGAATAACGTACAAGATTTAGATTAAAGTGTAATTTATTGTCTGAGTCATATGGGGAGAGGGATACTAAACTGGTTCTGGGGATGAGAAAGCAGCTGCCACCAGGGTTGTGTTATCTACATGCAAACAACTCAGCCCATGCTGTATTGCCTCCTTCTGCTCAGGCAGCGTTTGGTAACTGGGTTTAGGGGCCTAGGTTTTGTCATCCAGTTAGAAATGCTTTCAGAGATGGTAATGTCAGTCATAAGCCACCTTGGATATGGGGTTCCACCATCCTTCACAGCACAGACCTTATCAAAGTGAAAGTCAGGAGCAGCCTTTGGGCCTTGTGAGAGCCTAACTTACTCTCTTTGTTAGCAGCTTCATTAAAGCATCTCTATTAAACCCCCATCCTCCCTGGGGTGTTAGCTCTCTGAGCAGCAAGACAGAGGACAGGATTGATCAGGTAGTGTTTTACACCCCCTTTGTGCTGGTGAAAATCAATACACAGCACTGGAGGAGCCTGCTTCACCAGCACTCAGCTTCTTCCAGAAACATAACAGCATTTGTAACTGAGTACAGCTGCTTGCGCTTCGCTGCAGCAGCTCTGTGCTGCCAAAACAGCAAAAGGCAGCCAGAGGATATTCAAGAATGAGGCTGTAGTGATCTAAGCCATAATGACTTTACACTTCTTTTTTAGTTCAGTTCTTATTTAGGTAAAACTTGCACTGGTGTCATATTCAGGTCTGGGCTGCTGACTGCTCTTTGCCAGGTTCCTTCAGGCTTACAGCAGATGGGCCACAGAACTGGTCAGGGGAAACTTTACTGCTTCCCTGCTGTGTTGGTCCTCATGCTGTACTCACCACTGCTGGCTCTGACCACCTAAAGCATGGGCAGATACGTGTCCCACCTCAGGACAAGTGGATGTAGCTGAGGAGTTGTCCTAGTTCAGCTGCATTGGGCTGTCCTGCAGCATGTGATTTCCACACAGACCTAGCAAATACGGCACAGGATCTATGAGAGGTCTTCTTTCCTCTGGAGAGACAGCTAGAGATCAAGTGGTGCCCTACAGCTTCTCAAGGGACACTAAACACATAGTGCTAAGTAACCCTGGCTCTCTGGCTAGAAGTGACACCTTTTCTTCCTGAAAGCCCTGAGGATTATTTTGGAAGAACTCATTATTCTGGGGCTTTGTTAGAGAATGAAAAGGCCAAAAGAATTCATCCTGCCCCAACAGCAGAAGATGCACAACGGTTCACGGGGAGTTCACCCAGAAACACAGCCCACCTCTTGAAAACACTTTAAAAGGAAGCATTTCTGGTTGAGAACACATCTGAGCTGTGACACAAGGGAGCAGCTCTGAGAACCATCCTCCTCCCAGCCATCTGGTACTTTGCTTAGGCCCCAACCAGCTACAGGGTTACAACACGATCTTGTTCAATACCTGATGGAAAGCCAGGTCAGCAAGTGAAATGCAGTGGTAGGAGCTTCTGGCACACAGAGAAGGTCTGCACCATCTTCCATCAGACTGCAATTCTTTGACCTTGCTGGCATTGTTCCCACTACCCCACACCATGCAATACAGCCCCGATGTGATGAGGCCATAACATGAAGTTGGGCCATCATCTATCAGAAGGATGAAAACCTTCACTTATTCTCTGCATGGCAAAAAGCCTTATCACAAATGCTGTTACGGAGAGCCAGCAAAGAGTCAGCACTCTGAGGAGCAAACTGAGGGTCTTAAAAATGTCTCCTCCGCCCATCAAATTCCCCTCTGCCATGAAGGAATCTACGCAGCAGGAAAACACATTGGTAAATGGCATCCTGAGAACCTCCCAGTGTAAGCTTTCCTTTAATTTTGCAGTATTAAAGCACAACTACACACTAT
The DNA here is from genome assembly GCA_017639245.1 of Myiopsitta monachus. Classification (NCBI taxonomy): domain Eukaryota; kingdom Metazoa; phylum Chordata; class Aves; order Psittaciformes; family Psittacidae; genus Myiopsitta; species Myiopsitta monachus. The sequence goes on from CM029925.1 coordinate 56,646,771, forward strand.
CTGGGTTTTTTTCTTTTACCCTTTGCAGCAGAAAGCATAATACAGAAAGTAAGCAATTTCTTGTCCTTAAAACCACAGCGCTTAGGAAGAGCTCATTTCAGATTGATGATGTTATCTGGTTAAGTTTGTATTTCTTTGTTCCTTCTGCACTGTTTTATTACATCCTTCTATCAGCTCTAGCCACTGGCTTCTTAAATTCTGCCTCCAGCCACAAGGAATGTAAGCAAGTAGAGCTGATGTAAAATGACATCCATGCCTTCATTCACTGAGCAGTGACTGTCTGCTGAGTACTTGCAGGGAAATTCTTTCTTCTTTTCCTTTCCCCAGTACAAATCCCAAGGCAGCTGAGGTTACACAACCAGCTTCATTCTTAGTTTAAAATATGTCTCAATTTATAAGCCATCTGCAGCACTCATCATTAAATGAAGGCCACAAACAGGAAAGTTCGCAACAACGATAAATAATCAGGACTCAAATGAGCACTCTAGTTTGAGGCAAGAATCTGGGTTGATCGAAATGGTGCCAGCTCAGTGAATGGGACAATCACATCACAGACCACTTGTCTGAGGCAAATGGCCCACTTTCCAAAGTCAATGATATATTTTCTGGCACAGGAAATCCCTGACCTGCAAATCATTAGAGAGTAGGAGAAGCATCATTAGACGCTCGCCCCTTTTCTTTACTCTTCCTTAGGTGTCTGCTTTGGCACCAATGCCAGGGAGGGGACATGGAGGTAGGTGAGCTTCTGGCCCAACCCCATACAACCATTCCTGTGGTCTCAGGCACAAAGCAATAGGGTCTAAGAGCAGGGTACACATGTGCTACAGAAAGCAAAAGGCAGAGGGCAGTTCAATGGATGCCCTCACCTTCCCTCACAGAATCCTTGGTATCAGAACAACCATGAATTACTTCATTTACTTATATCCCTATTCATACAGGAAGAAATCTGCTGGTATGTTGGCAAGACTTGTTGCTGAAAAAAGAGCAAGTCAAAGAAATTAAATTCTGTTTTTAGATCCGAAGGTGACCAAGTCAGAGGCTGTCCTGGTATTGTTCACAAAATAAAGCACTCCCCACAATGGCTAAATGCACTACAGGATGCAGCCATGAGTGATACCACCAAAAAGAAATGCTGGACTTCCAGAAATTGGAGCCCTCACCTTTGAGAACTTATAAAACTAAGCACATTTATATCCCACGATGGAAATTGCAGGATAAGTGGCATTTATTTGTTTGCATAGTGAAGACCAGGCAACTCAATTCCCTCAAGATTTTCACCAAAATACGCTGATTGCCTTTGGGATTTAGACTTGCAGAGGTTTTCATGATTGCGTTTAATGGCAGATTATGTGCTCTGAAGAGGCACTATGCCTTCTTTATTTTTGTGAAGCCCCAGAAGGATTCCTTGATTTTTGAATCTTGAGACGGAAAGATTTCTCTTTCCTTCTGATGAATCCCCCACTAGGACAGAACTGCCTTCCTAAAGAACATTGCCAAGGACTTTTGCTGTCTAGTTTCGAGTACAGCAATAGGACAAGAGGTGATGGGTTTAAACTTAAAGAGGGAAGTTCAGGTTAGATATAAGGAAGAAGTTCTTCACAGTGAGGGTGGTGAGGCACTGGCAACGGGTTGCCCAAAGAAGTGGTGAATGCTCCATCCCTGGCAGTGTTCAAGGTCGGGCTGGACAGAGCCTTGGGTGACATGGTCTGGTGTGAGGTGTCCCTGCCCATGGCAGGGGGTTGGAACTGGATGATCTTAAGGTCCTTTACAACCCAAACCATTCTATGATTCTATGACAAAGCTTGTACTTGGAGGCAGCTCTAACATTTTAAAGGTTTTTATATATCAATCTCACTTCTATAGACCAACCATCAACATGACTGTTCCTACCATCAGTAATTGTCTATTATTAATTCTACCTTTTCTAAAACTCTCATGCCTCCCCATTATTCTGGGAAAATTGCAGAATTTCAGAAATATCTGTTATATATATATTTATATATGATAAATCTGGACAGACTTGTGCTCAGTGGTACCTTATTTTATTAATAAATTCCTACTGAGGTCATTAGGCTTCTCTGTGCAATAAAATCAGCAGGCTTTGGTCCTCAGGGCTCTCACACAAGAGAAACAAATCAGAAAGCACTGGGGCAGAATCTGTTCTTGTACTTTGATCTCAGTTTTTTCCCTGTTGTTATTATTTTCTTGCAAATGTCTCATGCTTGATTAAAGAAATTTCTCCTTGGTTTTCTGTTCTGTTTTTGTTATGCTTGTAGATAAAAAGCCTTTGCACGGCAGGAAGAAGAGCAACAATTTGCCAACTCAAGCTGCATTTACCATCTGGTATGCAAGAACTTAGCAGACTGCCTGTTCCATCAGTGCAATAATATGATCTTGCTTTAATGACCCCATGCTCCAACTTGAAGATAAGTAAGTTGGACTCAGATGACAGATAGGGACATTCACCTCCTGTAACAACCAGCATTTCCTTGGCTGTTGTCACCAATTACCACAGCATTGATCACAGGCTGATAACAAAAGGTAGTACAAGTTGAGAAAAGCAGCTTTCTCTGCTTGTTCCTCTGTGTACTGCTGTCATTGGGTTTTGATGGCTGCACTGCCAGATGGATAGCAAGCTACACAGAGGAAGATGACGAATTCCCATTTCCCTGGAGAAGGGAGAAGGGATCACTGCCCTGCTCGCAGCACTACAGCCAACATTTCCAAGGAAACAGCCGTTCTGAAGGCTTAGGGTTACACACTTTAAATGAGACTTGTTTTCGAAGGAGTATGTTCATCATAATGCAATAAATGACAGCGTGACTTTTGAAACCTGGCTGGGCAGTTATTGCCTCTGACATAGGACCTCCAGTGCAGCTGTGCAGCAAGTGAAATGAACATACAGATTTCCTAGGAAGAGCTCTACAGTCTGAAAACCTTAGTATGAAATGAGAGCAGCTTCTCACCCCCATTATGTCCAACTGGGGGATTTAATCAGCAGTGGCAAAGAGGAAAACTCAGCAATAACCCATTTAGTTCATGTCTCTGACCTTCATCACTACCCATATACCTTTGCTTCTGCCTCCAGTGGCTCTTATTATACCAGAAGCCACCTCCTTCTCTTCCAACCCCACAGTTGCTCATCGGCTTTTGCTGCAGTGAACAGGGAGTATATATTGCACATTGCAGTGTACTCAAAAATCTATTCTATTTTCAAGGGCAAGGATGACAAATTGAACGTGAAGCAACTGTTTGTTATATGGACAAACAATGTGTCCAAAGTAGAGGGAGAACAAACTCAGTGCAGGCTACTACTATATCACCTGCCACTAAGTGATAACGACGACAGCCACCAGCAACTGGCTATTGCTCTTCCCCATAGTCAGTAGGAGCCTAAATAATGAGAACAAAGTATTTGGGGCTCATGCAGAAAGACATTAACACAATGTTCCCTGCAAAGTAAGACCTAGATTTGCTGGAGGCCTCATCCTTTAATAGATAAACTTGGGAATAATCAGAGGATCATCATTTTTTTTCGAGACTAAAAAAACACTGTTAAGCTTTATCCCCTGCCAGGGCACATTACAAGTAAAATTCTCTACCTGAACTTGCCAAATGAGAGAACAGGCAGGAAAGATGAGCTGCTTTCCAGGCTGTTTTCACAGCTCCCATCACACATGTGATGGAAAAGGAAGGAATACAGCAGGGGTATGAATAAGAGGGAATGAACTCCAGCTGTCTCCCCTTGGAGACCACTGTTCCTGGGCACACTGTTCTACCCACAGATGTCTAAAGCCAGAAGGAAAATCACAAACATTTACATAGAATATGGGCAAGTCCTTTACACAGCATGAATCATAAATTCACCAGTCACATTCTGCCACATGATAGGGAGAAGAAATGATAATGGTTACATGTCAAGGGCACTTTTATCCAGAGCTGTCACGATAATTCTTTCCACTACAATACATTTACTAAAAGAGTAATAAATACAAGCTAGAAGGAAGGATATTGTCTGTGAACAGGAGTGATAAATATTGAGCCAGAAATTGAATCTTGGTTCCCATCCACAGGATAACCAACTTCACAAGCATCTATGGGAGTTTAACCAGTGCTGTGGTTTAAGCTGTAAATCACGCAGCCCATTCACTCACTCCTCCCTCTTTCTTCCCCCCCACTCCAGGGGCAGGGGGGTGGAAATGGGGAGAAGAATCGAAAGAATGTAACTCCCACGGGTTGAGATAAGAACAGTCCAGTAACTGAGGGATAACACAAACCACTGCTGCTACCACCGATACTAATGACCAGGGAAATACAAGGGAAGAGAATACAACAGCTCACCACCCGATGATTAAGCCGAGAGAGCCCTTCCAGGTTCCTGCCCCCAGTTTTTACATCCTGGACATGACATGCTGTGGTATGGAATAACCTCTTTGGTCAGTTTGGGTCAGGTGTCCTGTCTCTGCTTCCTCCCGGCTTCCCCTCCTCCCTGGCAGAGCATGAGGCTCAGAAAGTCCTTGGCCAGACCAGAACATTACCAAGCAGTAACTGAAACACTGGTGTTATCAGCACTGCTCCCAGGCCCAAAATTAAAAGCACAGTGCTGCACCAGCTACCAAGAAGAAGAAAAATGACTGCTGCTGCTGAACCCATGACAACTAGTCATGAAGCAAGGAACCCACGATAGAAGTGGGCTCATGATACACCCCTTGATGGCAACAAACTCCACAGTGAGCTATCTGCACAGCTTTGCTATGAAAATAGCCACAAGAAGTAGGATGTAGCCCAGGGAAGGGTTCTCCAGCAGCAACGGCAGCAAACTAGGTGAAATATCACAGCTTTTAAATATTGCATAACAAATTCTTACGTAATTCCTACTAGAGTTTCCAAAATATTACCTGTTAGTGTGTCATGCATCTTTTATAACATCAGTGTTTCAATTAAAACATGATCTCTTTTATGACTTGCTGTAGCCTGCAGTTTAATATGGACCCTTCAGGATCCAGTCACTGCACTACCAGTCAGAAGAGGCAGTGCAGACCCATGGATGAAGCGGTACTCCCAGAGCTAGACCTGATCTAACTGATCAAACAGGGCTGCAACTTCCTTGGTCCTCCTGAATAGAAAGGGGATACAATGCCCTGTTATAAATGTATCTCACTAGAGAACAGATGAAGGGAGTAACTCCAACACTGACCTTCACTTCAAGGCCTGGAAGAAGGCTCTTTAAGGTTAACCGAAAGAATCACATAAGACTTCAAGCTGCTTTGTACCAGTTCCTAAAAGACAAACTGACTGCACCATAGTGAAATGCAAGGCACAAACACGTTAAAATATGTCATTTAATTATTGCTGCTCCCGCAAAAAAATGCCAGGAGTATCTGGGAATGTTATAGACTAAATCCTTCCACCTTGAACAAGTGACTGAATACTACGACACCCTAAAGCCATTCAGATTCTTCTGTTCATAGCCTTGTTACCATGAAGTGGTTATTAGAGAAATGTCACTGGGGAGAAAGAGATGTTGTTTAGTTTTCTGGAACAGGAACTTATTCAGAAGATAAATTCATATTATTATCTCTTCCATTTGTCTCTGGTGTGTTTACGGCTGTTCTGCCCACAGGAGAAGCTGGTCTTTCTTGATGAAAGAATAGGCTGTTTGAAAACAAAAAAGCAGATCAAAGAGGAGACGAGCTCAGTAATGGAAGATGTCAGCTCAGGGGTGGGGGAGATGAAGGCTTATGTGCTGCTGACTGAGGAAGCTATTTCTGTTCAACTGCATGTGCACAAGATGAAAGCAGGGCTCGCTTTCTGCCTACCTGTTCATTTCATAAATTGCCCAAGGCAGTATATTTCAGCCTGCCTATTGAAGCAGTATCTTCCTCTATAACACATACATTAGCCTGTGCAACAGAAAAGGCATCTCACAAGCAAATACGAATGGGTTGCCTAGGAAGAGGGATGGTTAGAACCACCCCTCAGCATCACAGACACTGAGCTTGAGGCTACAGCTCAAGGTAACACAGCAATCTTAGCAAACCTTTACTCTCAAAACACAAAAGTTCTCACATCTGTATTTGTTGGCCTCTTTATATGAGACTTTATATGAGACAGATGCATCCATGCCTCGTTCCTCACCTCTGAGCTCAACCACAGTGCAGGGACACTTTCCAACCTCACTTTGCCACACTTCTGCAGGGAACCTAGTTGATCAGTATTTAAAAGCACATATATATTCCTTCCCATCCTTTCCTAGGTGTTCTGCAAGCTCCTCAGAAGGACATTTTGTTTATATTACAGCAGGAATCTGGCAAGACGTTATGAACACATCAATAAAAACCAAAGAACAGTGACATGATGTTCTTGCTTGGAGTCCCTGCCCCACTTGGCCTAGCCATTTAGCATGCTTACGTTATATACTGATGGGTCCACTAAACCTAAGTACCAGCCACTGGCTTTTAGAGCTCCAAACACGAGCTTTTGATACAGATCTGGGTCAACTCGTTTGTCAGTTGGCTGAACATCATCACTTGAACCATCGGTGAGCAGCAAAGGAGCAGAAACTAAAATGTGGGTGCAGATGTGAATTCTGACCCCCCACCCCTCAGATTCTTTTAAATCATCCTGGAAACAGAGAAATTGGAACATAAAGCTGTTGTCTTGCCTTCTTTGGTGTTCACAGTCATGACACCAAATAAAGCCCATGGGAAACCCGGCAAAGAGAACTTTCTACAGATTACTCTGCTAAACTGGAGGCTACCAAAGCTTGATCAGAATTATCAGATGGAACTGAAACTAATTCTTTTGCCTTGAATTCCTAGGACCCTGTAACAGAAATCCTCCTTATTGTAACAACAGTGCTTGGATTTGCTTCCTACCACAAAGGTTAGCAAAGATGACCAAGGGATTTGTAAGGATTTGTAAGGATTTCTAAATTTCTAAATTCAATGCAGGATAACAATCTGCATGGAAAATAATGGATTATCTGGGTTCACATACTACGTCAGTGCCAGAGTACAGCTTAACCTGTGTCCTCACTTGAAGTAAGCTGTTCTAGTCATTGGCTTGTCATTATGAGGTGTGTACTGTGTACTACTATATATATAATATATATATTATATATAATATATATACTACTGTGTATGTATATATATTATAGTCGTATATGCAGACACCTACAATAAGCAGCCATGCCACAGGGAAATGGACTGCACTGAGTAACCAACACAAACCCCACACTTCCTGCATTAGCTGGGAGTAAAAACAACCTGCCTTCCTACTAACATCCACTGAGATTTGACATAGGACAGTGGCTGGTTATGCAACCCTTCTACTCAGGGCTGCTACTGAAATATCATTTCACATCATTCACTCCTGCTATGTGGCCTGGAAATAACTGTCTGGAAAAGGCTGGCTTCATTTTTATTTTCCTAGGGAGCGAGCACTGCTTTTACAAGAGTGGTAGCCCTAGATTTAGCCTGTGTCTAAAAGAGGGTTATATAAAACCCAGCATTGGTGCATGTGTTTGCAAGGGATGGTTTTCAGCCTTCTTTGGGATTTAAGCAGTTCCTCATGGACCTGCTGTGAATCCACATACAGCAGCGCTGCCCTATTGCAATCCACGATGCGGAACAAACAGTGGCACTAAAACAACTTCTCCTGCAACAGTCAAATCAAGACAGATGAGGGGCAAAGAAGGGCATTCTAATACCTGCTCAGCCTTCTAAAACATGGCATCCTCCTCAAAAGGATTCTGTTTCATGCCAGCTATTAAAGCTACTGGATTCCTACTTGGGAATAAGCAGAACATAGCAGATCACAGCTACCCCAACCTGGAATTTGTGGGAGATTGTTGGATGGGGCAGAGTAAAACTTCATCTTTGGCTCATGCAATTATATCGCAACAGATTGATTAGTAGTGGAAGAATGGATAACCCAGAAAGATCTTGATAGTCCAGTAATCTCCAGTTCCTGACTTTCCACCCTTCCCGTATCTCAAAAGTAATTAGCCTCATATTTATCTGTTTCATACTCATCACCTTCTGAGGCTGGAGGTTTGGACTACAGACACAAGGGAAGATCTGCCACAAAGCCTGTTTTCACCAGAATACTCACTTGAAGCTTTTATTGTAGTGAATTGTTGCATATGAGTGCCCAAGTACTCTGCAGTTTGCCAGTCTGTTCATGTCGGGCTTACCCTCTGTCTCAAGGTGCACAGTAACACGCAGCATGGAAGGGGTTACCATTGAGTTCCACACACCCCCTGGAGAAAGCAAAGCAAGATCACAAGGATCTGGGGTCCATCGTACAAACTTGTGAGTAAGATCAGGTGAAAGGACTCTCCGCATAGCTCAGGAAGATGTGTCCCCGCTGTAGTTTTGGGATGAGGTGCACTCCACCCCTAGATCTCCAAGGACAAGCCACTGCTTCTCCTCACCAGAAATATATAATGTCCTATCACTACAATCCAAGAAAAGTGCAGTATTTGCGATGCAGAAGGGCTGTGTAAAAACCTGTGTTAGTGGGAGTGGGAGGAGAGGGGAGGGCTACGCTGCATCTTCCAGAGCTTGCTGCAGAGGGATTTGGAAGCCCCATGGAAGAGGGTCCCTCACCCAGCAGCCACCCTTTCAATATCACAAGCACATGGAAAAAGTAATCCCCGCAGGACTGTACTCTCTATCCTGCAAATTTTCTGCATGGCAGACACAGGAGTATCCCCCTCTTCTCCTTAGACCTTTTTGTTGCACTTACCCCCAAGGCTCTGAACAGCCCCCTTGAAGTCTGAGGGAATGGCAGAGCTGGAGAGAATGGTGTAAGGAGAACAGGAGAGGTAAACCCCAGCTTTACATTTCATTCCCAGCAAGCCAAGAAGCTGCTTCTGCTCCAGAAGGGCTGCCCACAGCATCTGCAGTCTCACCCTGCCCTAAGCAGAACACATACCCGGACAAGCAGTGAAATGAGAGGGTGACTCCCCACAGTGACCTGAACCCACTTTCATTTCCAGACCAGAGCATGGCATCACCCCTTTAGAATTCTCATTGCTGTTATCCACCCCATTAAACAAGGCTTGATCAGATTAGCTAAGAGCAGCCCTGCTTGCCAGTGAATGCCAGCATTAACTGTAATCCAATGGGAGCACAGGCCTAAGCCCAGTTGTTCTGCAGATAGCAAACCCCTTTCAGTGGAGCAGGGGTGTTGATGTCATGTTGTGACTCAGTGGCAGTGCCTCTTCCTGCGGTCATCCTGCATTCTGGCACCATCAGCATCCGCTCTCCAAATCTCACCTATTATTTGCTCACTGTGGCTCGGTTTTGCCCAAAGGAAGGAGTAACAGGCTGACATCACCTGCTTATGAACAGATAAGGAGAGAAGGATGATCCCCAACAAAGGCTTGGGCGAGGGTGTTCTCTCAGAATGTACTCAGGAGGACAGTGCATTATGTGTGCAATACAAGCTGGTAACCTTTGAAGGGGAGCAGCTGCCTGCCCAGTGGCTGCTTCTGAACCCTTGAACTGCAATTCTCCGGTCCTTCAAGGGCATGGTTAACCCCTGGTGCAGGGGACAGCCAGCGGGAAATGGGTTCCTGTGCAAAGCAGGGTCATTTGTCTTTGTAAAGGAAAATAACAAGGTTCTCTGGGGACAAGATGTGACTCTGTGGCACTGCGGGACAGCAGCTCCCACCAATGGACACCAGGTAAGGGATCAGTAAGGAGCTCTACATCCAGCCCTCACTGCCAACTGATCTCAGCCTCCAGCCCGGGACCTGCAGCTGGATGCAAGCTGCTGAAACATCTCATTTAATCAGTAAATCCCCTCCTCTCTGCTTGCATGTTTCCTGATAACAAACAGTGGGAAACGTTATCTGAGGCATTTGCTATCAAAAATCGCTTCTGTTACAATAAGCTTGGTAAAAAATTCCTTACTGCAGCTCAGTGCTAGGAACGATTACTCCAAGACATCTGGGGTGGGTTGTTCTAATGTTTAGATAGTTGTGAGTGACTCCTGGTATTGTGCTTCCACAGCAGAATCACAGGATTGCAAGTTTAAAATTCACCTCTTGTGGACCAACTGCCACATTAAGTTCAAATGCATCTTTCCAGCAAGCTTTCCTACCAGGAGGCTACCACTGAAAGGTAAACTCAGAACAGGAATAAATGGAGTCTAAGCAAATTCATTACAAAATGGTCATACACATTCTTACTTTTTCTTCGTTTCGCCCAGCTGATGGCATATTTGAATTAGTCAAAACAGAGGCATTAATACCTACTCATATTTTAAGCCTTCTCTTACGTGTCTCCTATATATTATTCCCATTTATCCACTTCCAAGACACAGGGACTCCAGCACAGAGTCTCCTCACCGTGACAACACTGTGAGATGAGAGATTTGCTTGCTTCTCTCAGAAAAGGCAGAATATTGCAGTATTCCTTCCCATGAGAACAGATCAATATACCCACTCCTGGCTGCACCTCCTGTCCCTCATAAATTACCAGTACAAACATTAAGCAGAAGAACAAGGCAGCCTGAACATCACAACTCATAGTAAAATAAAGGTCTTCCCAGTTGGATAGTGACATGCTGGTGGCCCTGACACAGAACAGAGCACTGCAGCTCCTTCAGGGTGACCACGCACCCTAAATCACAACACTAAAATCGGAGGCACTCAGCAGCACCAAATTGGCGTACTTTCACTTCCTTTCTGAAAGCACCATAAACTGAGTGATTTAGCGAGGAGGAACTCTGTTTATCAGAGAAAGGCTTTCTTTTTTGTGCTCCTTCTTCTGGTAACTGCTGAGGAAGCATTTGCAGCACATCAACTACAGTACATCCGCCTTGCCTGCCTCCCACTACTCACTGCAAATGCAAGACCCAAGCAGCAGGCTGCTGCAGTGTCTTGTTCACCGACGTGAGTGTCCTGCTCCATGATTTCTTTGGGTATTCATGCTGGCAAGCCTGCCACTGACTCTGGCTGTGGGTCTGGCTCATGAATCAGAGCGCTTAAGTCTTCCAGAACATCGTTTTCTTCTTGCTAGCTGATTAATTTGCTTGCTTTCACCTGTTTTCAAATGAATCCTTGCTTAAAATCCTCCCTGGGATTTCTATCAGCCAGTGCAGGAGGGAGGATGGCTCTTTCCAGTACAACATGCTCTGACCTTCGCAGCACTGCCAAGCCAAGAGAGCTAGGCCATTTCCATCCTTTAAAAACACAGAACTGCAAAGTAATAGAGATCCCCAACACCTCTGCCAGCCCTCCTGCAGGTACCACTCACACCTTGTGCAGTGCAAGAGGACGAGAGCCACACTGGATCATGCTGTACACAAAGGGAATGAAAATCCTCTCTCTGTCCTACAAAGAGGGACTTTTTATACCCAAAGAATGAGATCTGGCTCTCCTTTCCTTGCTCCACATGCCTACAAACTTATTTTCTTAGTCATAAAACCAGAGTTCCAGCTACCTCTGAGCTACAGGGAAAAGTGAAATGAGATGCTGGCAAACATGACCAAGTTTACATGGTTGCACCTGTACATCAAGGATGCCAAAGATGCACGTTCTCCTCTGTCATCCCTCCCCTGCTGCAATCTGCATACAAGCTTAGAAATACTGAGGTCAGCATTCCATGCCACAAGGCGAAACAGGATGGAGGTGACCAGGTTTTCCTCACCTTCTTGACTGTTTACAGACCAGTGAAGATAGATAGGAACCCAAGAAGGAGAACATCAGAAACGGCCAGGGTCACTGTTTGCACATGCTGTTTCTGGCAGGGACACCAGTGTTTTATGAAAGCTGAGTTCACAATGAACAGTAATGAAAATAGCAGCATGAGTTCATTTCACCTTTTTCATACTACTGGTGCAGCCTACCCCACATTGGTAGTAGTCAAGGGTCACAGAACATTCACATTTGTAGACTTTGGGCACTTTGCATGTAAAATTTACGTTCAGGTTTACATCCAGAAAATGAATCTGATTTAGATTCCAGTGATAAAATCTCTGCCCTTTGCTTCCTTGTACATATTTAGAGGGTGAGAAGCCTCCATAAAATGTAGCTACTTCCCACAGCTTTATTTTTAAAGACTGGAAAGTTTTATTCCAATTCAAAAGCAGCACAGTGAGTGACAAGCTGTCTGTTGCTTTTTCTGCCCCTAAAGAATGACTCAATTAGAATTCAGCAGTACAGACAGTAACCACTGTTTGCTTGGACAACCCCTGTAAGTCATTGAAACTCAGAGCCAGGTTCCTGACCCGACGTTTGCAGCTAGCTCTCGTCTCTGACAATGGCATACACCAAAGCCCAGGGATTGAATGCCTGCGTCTGTGGAGGACTTAGGTCAAGAATTATACTCAGTTTACTATCTAGACCCACCTTTTGTCAATAGTTATTGTACTACTCAGTGGTAATGCTGCTGCACTGTAGGGTAAGGGATCTTCTTGCAGGTTTTGGTATGTGGAAGATGTGGAAGAAATAGGTCTCCTTAATTGGAGACAAGACTGGGGAGACACAACGGAAGATAAAGATATTGCTTCTCGAGCATGAGTCCTTCAGTGTTCCAGGCTGGCCGGCTGTGTTTCCAAGCCCGCATCCATTTAACCACGGTCTCAACTGCACATTGATGGTGTCAGCATTCCACTGGGGCGAAGTGTAAAAATGACAGGACAAGATCCACACGAAGACTCTCTTCTGCTACTACTGAATAGGGAGAGGCTGTAAAATTCATATCAATTTCAAATGTTAAAGAATTTCTCCTGCCTAATCCCAAGTTACATGTTTTAGCTAATAGATGTGTTATTGCTTTACAAGTGAGATGTCTTCATAGAATGTGCCATCAAATAAGCATTAAGCTATGCCATTCCTATTTAGTGTGCCCAGGAACTGCTTACACAGAAGTTCATACACATACATTTATTCAGAGAAGCTTCGAAATTGGCCAGAGGCCACAAATGCTTGCAGATGGCTTTAGTAAGACAGGAGAGCTCAGTGCCTGGTTGGACACATTTCTGCCCACAAACACAGAGTGCTTGGGGTTCCAGCTTTGCAAATGAGAGTGCAAGATGTCAAACACCAGCAGAAAAAGATGCACTGACAAGCACGGGCAACTACATGCTCAGAGCCATCCCTGACTCTCAGCAACCCACTCATCCCCATAGCTTGCTTATTAGTAGTGTGTTTTGTCTTTAAGGAAATGGAAGATTGTCAAACCCAGATTTCCACTTACTTGGTACACCGCCCCTGAAAAACAAAGATCTAAGGTGCGTGTTCAACTGAACTTAAACTGAGCATTAGATCGGATGCAGAGCTCAGTCTGGTCCTGCAAAGCAACGCTCCACTCGCCAGCAGGGTTTTCTATTTCTGTGCTGCTCAGGAGAACAACAGATGGGACCCCTAATTCAAATGACAACCTCGAGGCGAGAGGCAATAAAGCTGGACCAGAATGAAGAAAGCAGGGCTGGTGCAGATGTGGGGGGAAATGGGTATTTTCAGCAAAAAAAAACCAAAAGATGGAGTCTAGATGGCAGAGAGAGTACTCGCGGTTGCTAAACCATCTCCAGATTCCAAGCCATTAGATTCCCCAAGGAGGCCAAATTAACAATAAAGGCAATAGTGGGGTCTTATCTAGAAGACCAAGAGTTGGGTACAGAAATTTGCTACCAGCTCAGAAAAATAAACTTCTCTTCCATGCTATCAGCAGAGCTGGTTGGGAATTCTCTGCCAATGCCTTCTGAAGGAAAATGCAGTCATTTTTGTTTGATTTTAGTCAGAAAATCAAACCAAAAGATTTGGAGCCAGGATTTGTTGAGCCAGTTGAAAACACTTCTTTTTAGGTCAATTACTCATTAATCTCTGTCTGCCTCAGCTACCACAGTCTTAGAGAAATGGTATCTCACATTCTTCCTTTCTTTTTCCCCTACACCTCCGTTTTTCTGCAATCTCTGCTTGGATTTAATCTGAGGAGATGTTGTGATATATCCTGCCTAGCTGAACTGCTGCTGTGTACCATGGAGATAAATCCAGACGGGAAGCCTAAAGCACTGCAACTGATCCAGTGGATGTGGTCAAATCAAGCTGAAGCAAAATGCTTTGACTTTTGGAATGAACATTTTGGAGCATCTGATAAATAAATGATAAATTTCAGTACCTTTGTTTAACCATTAGACCAAAAACAACTACTGGAGCATTCATTTTTTACAGGACTTGAATTCCAGTTCATGGAAAGCTGTGCATGACCATCCCAGTGACCATGCCATCCGAAACCTGTTTACCTCTCCTTCACTATTGGCCCTGTCTGGCTGCAATGCACTCTTCTGCCTGCTGCTTTAGCTGATCTGCCCAAGGTTGGTTTTGCTTTGGAGCCATGGCAAGAGGAGCTCTCTGCCCAAGCTGGGAGCCTAACTCAGCACTGCTTGTTGCTCCCCCTGCACCAAGGTAGCCTGGAGCAAACTGTTCCTTCCCATTCCAGCACAGCTGAGTGGGGCAGTTCCAGTAGAGTCAGTGATTCAGTACCGGACTGGGAGCCCTCTCAGCTCATCTCACTCAAGTGGAGGAGAACAACACACAATAGGGTGGTGAAGCCAGGGAAGTAATAGAAACTCTTGATGCTGTAAGATCAGCATCTCTGCCACAGGCTTCCAACGCAACCTTGTGAAGAACACTTAGAACAGCACTTTTCTAATGCTATAATCATATCCACCTTCCACAGCACTCAGATTTCTCCTCTTCCTCTCTGTGCCATGATTCCCCCTCTGTGCCTTGATTCCCCCTCTGTGTGCTTCTGTCTGCTCTGGACACTACTTAGGGAAGGTAAGGAGTGTCTCTCAGTAACATCAAGAAAGAGATTATCACAGTTTGTGCTTGTTTGGGAGCACTATCACGTCTTTCCTTAGAACTCTGGGTTTACATATTTTTACTGTATGAATATTCGCTTGTACAGCATCTGTTCAGCTGAAAATTAGCAGAGAAGAAGAAGACCCAAGATTTATACCAAGTGATCTTTAATTTCATGATTGATTTAGATCTGTTCCTTTGCTGCTCATGTTTTTCACATTCACTCCATTAGCTCAGTAATCTCCTGATTAAAAAAGACGGGGATTTTTTTAGTTCAGAGGTGCATACAAGGTACAGCCAGAAACACTTCGATGCTTTGCAGTCGAAGTGACAGACAAAATATCGCTGAAATATTCTGATGTCCCCTAATCGCAGTAAGATGCCCTGTTGCACAGCACAGGCTGGTGGCCACCAGCATAGCAAGTTTGCAGTGCCCTCTGGAGGTGAGCCCTGGGCTTTTGGGGGGAGGAAAACACGAGCATTACTCTTGTAGGCTTCTTAGGGGCATTCAGGGCATAGGCTGCAAAGTAGGAGGAGCTTCTGATGTTCACACTGCCATTTGCAGCCAATAGGGTGCAGGGGAGCACTGCATTTCTTGTAAGCATAGTCAATACGATGAAGAAATACATAGATAAATTCACTCCTTTGCTTGGCCATAAGTCACTCTTCATTGCCTACACACGTGCAGTTTGGTGGTTGGAAGTACAGGATTTGGACCTCCTGTGCAGTCAGGAGACAGAGACCCAGGAGAAGACACCTGAAAACCAGGAGCCCTTTGGAATCAGCACCACTATGGTCAAATTTCATTCACACCATAATGAAACTCCCACATGAGGCCATTTTCTTCATTCCAATTTTTCATTTTTAAGGAAAATTTGGATTTCCAGGTGCTGTGTAGTACTGGAAGAAGTGCTGAAATGTTAGGGAAAATATAAACCTCTTCGTATAGGATCCACTTTTTCAGCTTAAAGGGGTTTGGCCCAGAAACAGTCTGAGCAAAGGCACTAGAACTTTTTTGTCTCAGACTTGGACTACTTGAAAATATTTCCATCCTTGATAGCACCCCTCGCACTCATAAATAAAAGGAATGAGTGAGAGACTCCAGCATACTTTAGATACCACTGAAATTTCCTAAGAATATCTGCCAGCATCACAAATTAAAAGCCTTCCAAGCCTAGAAAGAAATGTTACTAAAACTAAGGAGAATAGGAACAAAAGCAATTCAAAAGCTGGTGTTATTTTGGCTCTTCAGTTTGGCTAAGAGAGCACCGCAAGCAGAACGCCTTATTCGTCCCTTCTTAGAATTTCAGATGAGGAATCCTGCAGCTTGTAACCTCAGATCAGCTTCATTACTAGAGATGAGCACTTAACTGTGAGCAGAAATCTTTCACCAGGAGCTACATGTTTCTGGAGTTTGGAGCTACAGCTATGAATTGCATTATAGCCTTTGCAAAGTCATATGACAAAATATCATGTAACATGTATATATATATATACACACACATATACGTATAACCTTTATTTCCTCTGACACCTCCATGGCTTCTGATGTGTCATTTTTAGCTTACTATATATACAACATTTCCCTACTTGCTATCTCACTAACACATAAATGACTGCTGATTGCAGCAATCCTTACATTAACTAGGATACCCCATTGTAAGATGTCCACGCTATTCAAGTTTGCCCATGACACCAAGATGTGTGGTTGCTCTGTGGAAGAGGGGTTGGAACTAGATGGTCCCTTCCAACCCAAACTATTCTATGATCCATAAAGCTGTAATAATGCTGTCTTTTTGCTGGGGCAATCATCTCTATGGGTGTCCTGTTCAGCTCCTTGGCCTCTCAATGTGGACATGGCACAAGAAATGCCTCTACATGGTCTTGTCAACAAAGGTAATGGAGGGTGTTGCAGAAAACTGTCTGTATGCATTAGTGGAGAAGGGAAAAGAGAGAAAGTGGCAGGGGAGAGAATGAGTGAGAAACACTTTCCATTCATCAGCCGCTACTATTCAGTTCTCCCTCCCTCAGGGGTCATGGCATCAATAATCCCAGGCAAGTAATGGATGCAGAGACATTTTCAGTTAAGTAACTCATCTCTCCTCTTATTCTGATGCAAGAGATGGCAGACAGCTGGTGATGCCAGAGAGGCATCAACTTAAAATGTACACATGAACCTTCCCCCTGCCAGAGTACACAGATAAGACACGGAGCTTAGTGTGTGCCTTAAACCAAGGCCCAAGCGATAACACAAGCACCATGCAGTTCACTAGCTAAGATAAAATGAGAGATTATCACAGGCTCTGTAAATCAAAACATGAGGCAGTGGCCTCTGCCAGCAGAGAAGCATTTTCTCTCCCAGCCCAGACACGCTTTAAAAGGCAGAAAGACGATTTCCAGGGCTCCCATGTCCATGGCTTCCAACACACCTACAGGCTAGGCTATTTAGGATGCACTTAGATCTACAAAGCAAAGATCACTGTCACAGGATTCACTACCTTCAGCTGGCCTTCTGCAAAGGGCTTGATCCAGCCTCCATCACATAGAGATGGCTTTACTTCTATTTAACACAACAGATTTTGGCCCAAAGACAATAACATGCTCTTAAGTGGACCAGGCTTATAGCCTGAAATGCTTCAAGAACCTGAAAAGCGGAAGGAAATAGTGCTTCAAAAAGAAAAGGCGTTTTCTGCTATCCGTTTCTTGTCTGAGATAAGCACTACATTGTGGAGAAGAAGGAAAGCTGCCAGGAAAGAAGCAGCACATGAGTGTCTTTTCCAAAGCCTCATTGAACAGACCTCTTATACCTCACTGAAACTAAAACTCAGCAAATACTCATGCCCGTAAAAGATTGTACAAGGCAGTAAGTAACACTTAAGGTGAGGAGCCAACACCTCTCCGTTGTTTTACAGGGATTTTAAATCTTGACAAGCATTAACAGTGCCACAGGCAGCACTAACTTGGGATGAACAAGTGTCAGGTAGGAACTGGGTTATCTGAAATGGCACAGAACAGGAGTCACACCAGCAGGGCTTTCACCAGCATCTCAACCATCACATCAGGTGAGAGGACATCAGAGCATACCATCCCTGAAGCAGCAGCATGCAGAAAGCCACATACCATGAAGCCAGGCTCAAGCCCTGCCTTTGGGTCCTGCAGCTCTGCACCATGGAGGATGCCTATGCCCTGAGCACAGCCTGAGCCCACGGAGCACAATGTACAATGCAGCTGCACTTTTCGTCTCTCCAAATCTGAAGTTTGCATTTAATGATGATTATGGGCTACACAGACATAGTACAAATAGTGCTCATATGAGGGAGGTGTATATTAATGGGTTTCAAAGGTTACTAAAACCATCCAAAACAATGAAGCAAACTGCGCGGTGTGTTAAGCATCAGGCTGGTTTGTCAGCTTGTTTTACAGACAACTGGGAAACAGCAGATATTCCACAAGCACAGAACAAGTCATGAAATTAGCCCTAGCATACCACAAGGCAATGAAGTGAGTGTGGAAGGCAGAGTGTCAAGAGAAAACAAAGCTTCTGCAACACTTCTGAAAGCACATGTACTTATCTCTGTAGGAGTAAAAGGAGGAAAGAAGCAGAAGTCCTGCTGCACATAACATATTCAGCTTGGAGAGGTTTCTAGCCCCAGACTGGACATAAAATTAAATGTACACTGCATAACTGGAACCACATAAATCAGTATCAGTGTTTTTCAATATAAGGAATTATGCCAGCTTTATAACCCATGAAGAACAATTATGGACCTAGAGAAGACATTATGATAAGAAAAATAATGAAAGGCGGCACAGAATTTTTGTTCCAGGTGATTGACGAGTTGTCAAGGATGAAACAGTCCTGAAAGAAAACATGTCCCGTGTTTAGAACAACTGCATGGTCACAGCAGTGATGCTCAGATGGAAGAGAGGCATGAGAAGATGGAAGAGAGGCATCACTGCTCCTCTTGTTTCTGGAAGCGATTAATTTGAATTACCCCGCTTGTTAATGGGAAAGAACAAGTCACTTGCAAATAGCCAGCCCGTCACATGGTGGGATAAGAGGGGAACAGCATCCCATTATTTAATCAGCTTACATTAAATGCTTCACCTGGAGCTGGCTGCTAATAAACACATTAATAAAGCTGCAGCAAGTGTTTGTGAATCACTTTGTGTTGCTACACAAGAAGCTGGGCTGGGAGCATGTGTAGAGCTACTCTTGCTCTGGCTTTGCCACTGAGCATGCTCCCTGTCCTCATGGGTGCAAAGTAATGGCTGTTAGACACACTGGTATTACTTGCATAACTGGCAATTGGATATGCTGGTAAAGGGGACTCTAGCTAAACTGAAATAACAGTAATAATCACATCAGTGTTTCCCCTTCCTTACCAAAATCATCAAGATACATGCTCTGCTTCTGAGGATACATAGCAGAAACGCCACTATCACCAACACAAGAGCAAGTAGCTCATGTTGGCTGCAGTGAGCATGTTGAAGAGGAGACGCAGTAATGACAGTATTATCCAGCTCTATTTGTGGCTGCTGGAAGGCTCAAGGCAGAAGGTACAGGAACACACTGGCATGAATCTGAATTGCCTGTGACTCTCCCTTGAGATATCCCGTTACCTTCCATGCAGTACAATAGGCATTAAGGACAATCTAGGTCGAGGACTGAAACAAAACTCCCTAGGCAGACATTACAGTCAAGAGCTTTCTTGTGCATTCCCAAGGCATTTTAATGAAACACTTGACTACAGCTTGGAGTTCTGAGGAAACCATTATACAAAAAAAGTTTGGCCAAATGTATTTTGGCTTCTGAAGCCCTACTTGTGTTCACAGCTGAGCCCCAGGCTGAAGTGATGAATATGGCCATCCTTACAGCGGATGCTGTGGTTTTCAACAGGCTTTCCTGCTTCATGCCAAAGGGGAAAACAGTATCATTTGTGAAGACTAATGGCTGGGTTAAAAATGAGTAAGGTTAAGTACAGGAGATGACAGCCTCTTCCTTAGCACTATACAACATCAGGAAACAAGGCCTGGCAATGCCATCCATTATGCATGCCATGCAAAGCAGTGAAAGGGGCTGCTGTCAGAGATGGCATAGTAACAGCCTGGTAGTGACCGCTGATAGTCTGTGCAGAGAAACCCCTGCCACTGGTCTCCTTTACTAAAAACCAACATCTGATTATCCTTTGTAGCTCAGCAAAATTATTCCATAAATACAAGGCAAAGTTGCTATTTGCTGTTCAATAAATGGCTGATTCCTTTCTTGTTCCTAGCAGAAAAAGTGCAGAGGGTCATCCAGTCACCTGAAGATAAATGAGAACAGGATGGAGCCTAGGCACACACAGGCAAGTAGGGGTGCAAGATAGATTAATCTGGGATTCCCTGATCTCTATCCCATGTTCAGTCCTGAATCCACACTGCCTTGCCAGCTTTAGATACACTGGGGAAGGTACTGATCTCATGAGAACTGGTCTGTGGTACTTTAGGAATGGAAAGTAGCTGCTAAAGTCTGGTCACTTCCCATCAGTGACTTCAAGTTGAAGTTAACTTCTTCAGTCAGAATAACTTTCCCTTTTCCATCAGAAAAAAAAGTCTTTCTCACAGCCATCTTCTACCTGTCCTCGCTTTTTGTGCTGTACTGATATTTTCTCCTTCTGTATAATCACTACACTAACTGCATCTCCTCCAGGAATCATACTCCCCTGCTAAGGCATCTATGTCCCTTGGCCAGAAGAGTCAATAAAGAAAGACCAGAGTCACCACCTTAACCTCCTAGAGACCTATAGCTCACAGCTCAAGTGATGCCAAAGCAGCCAAGACCTCATGCTGGTACTGGGCTCAGTCACCTGCAGGGAAAACAGGTATTTCTGCCAGAGGTTTCCAACACAGACATCCCTCCTGCTGCCAACACATACAAAGATATTGGGATGCCCAAGAGAAAATGATGAATAAAACACAGTTACCCTTTCCAAGCAGCAGGAGCCACATTATTTCAAGACAAACAACCAAGTGTGCTCCACTTCAGATGATACAGCCATCCCACAGGTTTCAATGCCAGCTCTGCCCTAACTAATTTCCTGATGGGCAAATCAGGGCTGGCATTGATTACTAAGTCTCAATTCACTCCTGGTATCCTTTACATACATAACATGCCACATAAAGCACATAAGGTATACATAAGGTGTGCACTTTCAGGGAGTAAAGTAAGGAAAACAAAATGACTGTTTCCAGAAGCTGGATTATGGACTGGTTTTACGTTCATCTAGACAGAGAAAGGAAACTTTCTTTGTTGCAGAAGGTAAGTCGAGTAACTGGGCTTTCCTCTTCTATTAGCTTGCATTTATTACTTTTGCATTTCCTGTTGCTGTAAAGCAACAGCTACTTGAAAATGTTGATTTTTGTGATATAACTTCACACATTTCACAATGACAAGAAACATATTTGGCTATGGTAAATCATATACCAAGACCCAAACCAGCTCAAACGAAATAGATTCATTTCCTCTGGCCAACAAACTGGAGGTATTTCTTACTTCCAGATCAGTCTCCAGTGAATAGAAATGGTGCACTGGCCATAAGCAGATTCATGTGCATGAAGGTGTGAGAATTAAGCTGTGCTACACTAGTTAGACAGAAACTTCTTCCATCCCGCTTTATGATCACAAAACCTCTGAAGCAGAAGCTTAAGAAAGCCATCAGTAGGAGCTGCTAAAAATACTGAGCCTGAAATTCTATTACTTTAATAGTTAAAAGATTGTCTGTAGTCACTGAGTGCAACAGACCGAGAGTATTGTGTTTGACTTTTAGCCTCCTCTGCACTACAGAACTTCAGGGAGCAGGTCCATCAACAGCACACAGTAGATTCATCTCCTTTTAATGGGGCAGACTGCCCGTTTTTATCCCTCTGCACAGTGCTTTCAGTCACAAATGTTATATAAGGATGAGCGTTAATTACTAAGTGGAAAAAGTCCTACAAAAGAACTCCAAATACAAGTGTTCCCAAGCATTCCAGAGAGCCAGTATATTTAAGTGTAGTCTCAAATGAGGAAAGGGGCTCCTTCAAGTCATCTATTCCCAGTTTTGAAGGAATTCAATGTTCAGAATTTACACCTTTCAAAAAAGGGAGATAAAACCAATTTCTTTCTGGTTTATGTGGATGTGAGATCCATTATTCTGCACCCCCTAGCCATTCCAAAGGATCACAGCAGAGACGGATGAGAGAAAAGCCTTGAACTAGGAATGCACAAGTTGAGCAGGAATTTATTTCTTAAATAACACATTTTTAAGTATGAAAAAGGAAAAATACAGATTTGGGGCCTTATGGTCAAACAGAGAGAGAAACCTCTGCAATATGCCACATACTGGCAGGGCCACAAGTTCTACGCGGCTTAGATACACCCAGTTTATGAATATTTTTTTAAAAGCAGATAAAAGCTAATTCCCTGCTGGGAAATTCATCATCAAATATGTATTGTGAAAGCATTTCTGCGGTGCCTTTTACTTGACTGAGTTTTCTGTATCTTCCAGTACAGTTTGGGGTTTCTACTGTTTGCCCTCACTTCTTAGGTGCGCATTAGTAGCTGAGTTTGCACTAGAAATCCATTACTCCATAGCTCAAGAATGCAAGCAGGAAAACACTTAATTTCCTCCCATCTTTAATATCTTTAATGCTATTTCATGCCATCTATTTTATGTTATGTCTAGAGGCCTGGCTAATATGAATGACTCATGTATCCCATGCTTAGCAAAGGAGCATGCTTTCTCTGGGTGGATAACCTGAACCATAGCAAAGCTATCTGACCCTTACACCAAACTCTAAAGAGGAATTTCTCTGCACGCTCTGCTAGTGTTGGGTGGTCTTTGTACAGGGGGAAGTTTTATGGGCTCAGCTTTGAATCTGAAAATGCACTAGATCAAGTGGTGCTTTGGGAGGAGCCTGGTAGTCTCCAAAAGCTTTTACAGACTTCCCAACTGACTGAGCAATAGTTAAGATACAGCCTCACTCACGTTAAAGCTGTCTCTTTTTTCCTAGTAATGCATCCGTTCCACAACAATCAAATCCTGTGGGGTCCTTCCTTGGCAAGAACAGCTCTGGGCACGGTGAAAGCTGAGTTGGCTCAATCCATCTTGTGGCCAAGCTTGCAGGAAGAAGTAAAGTTGTAGAAAGTTTTCTAGAGGTGCTTTTTAATAGCATTCCCTTTAAATACGTCCACGGGGACAATAAGGGGGAGTGGGTTTCGCCTCCCTGTTCAGGTCCTAAAAACTAGGAGAGGTAATGGGATATACAGAAGGCTGAAGCCAGCATGGCCAGTATCTTGGGGCTTTCGTCAGCTTCATTCAAGCAGGGACAAATTTCACACTGGAGTTCACAAGAAATGGGCCACACAACTGCAAATGTCACCACTTTCTCAGCCAAACACAAATGCAAAACTGCTTCTCAAGGATAAACATGCACATGCTGTATTTCCATAACAAACACTAAGTGCTCCTCTGCATATGCATAAGGAAGAGGATGGAGCCAGCTCACTCATCACCTGATGTGTTACTCTTATACAATCTAATGTACTGCTGATAGGCGCTCAGGCACCGTAATGATAAGTATAACTGAAAGATCAATGTGAAACAGAAGAGACTTATTTTTTTATGCAACAGTGACTTTGTTACTCATTGGAGCAACCTTTTTATACTAATACTAACCATCCAAGTGTTCATTCTGGATTCGAGGAGCTAACATGAACATAAGCCCTAAAGATTTTACAGTGCTACTGCAGCAAGCAGGCAGGGGACAATAAATCCAGCTCTGCAGACTTCCAGAAGGAGCTGTGTCGTTCTTCTACAATGGTATTTACAAACGGCACAAATATGATGTCTGAAAGCAGGGAAGTTGGGACAATCCCAGGCACAGCTCCAGGTTGGGCAGAAGAGATTCAGAGCAGCTCTGCAGAGAAGGACTTGGGGGTGTTGGTCGATGAGAAAATGAACATGAGCCGGCTGCAGTGTGCGCTCACAGCCCAGAAAGCCAAGGGTATCCTGGGCTGCATCAAAAGGAACGTGACCAGCAGGTCGACGGAGGTGATCCTGCCCCTCTACTCTGCTCTCGTGAGACCTCACTTGGAGTATTGTGTGGGGTTCTGGTGTCCTCAACATAAAAAGGACATGGAACTGTTGGAACAAGTCCAGAGGAGGGCCATGAGGATGATCAGGGACTGCAGCACCTCCCGTGTGAAGATAGGATGAGAAAGTTGGGGCAGTTGAGCCTGGAGAAGAGAAGGCTGCGTGGAGACCTCATAGCAGCCTTCCAGTATCTGAAGGGGGGCTATAGGGATGCTGGGGAGGGACTCTTCATGAGGGACTGTCGTGACAGGACAAGGGGTAACGGGTTCAAACTGAAACAGGGGAAGTTTTGATCGGATATGAGGGAGAAATTCTTTACTGTAAGGGTGGTGAGGCACCGGAACGGGTTGCCCAGGGAAGCTGTGAATGCTCCATCACTGGCGGTGTTCAAGGGCAGGTTGGACATAGCCTTGGATGGCATGGTTTAGTGTGAGGTGTCCCTGCTGATGGCAGGGGGGTTGGAACTGGATGATCTTAAGGCCCTTTCCAACCCTAACTATTCTATGATTGTATGAAGTCTGGCTTGTTTTGTGATCCCAGACCTGAGCACAGCAAGTAGGATGCTCTCTCCAAAATGGCCTACCAAATCTAGATTTTTCTAAACTCCAAGTCAATAAATTTCCTTATTTCAGCCACTGTTCATGCAAAGCGCAAAGAGTCCCCTATCTGACCAAGCCCATTCAGTGACTTTTGTACAACTTGCAGTATCCGAAAGCCATATGCACTTACTGAAAGACATGCTGTAGGTAGGCAGAGGGAGCAATCTATCCTAAAGAAAGGGCACTGCACTGCAGCTCTAAACTGGCACCACCCAAGCAGAGGTCAGAGGAGCCATCAGAAAAACAGAGTGCAAGTGCATGGCAGGGGTAGTATACAAGAGCCATAGTTTACACACACCAAAGCAGCAGCTTTGCAAAGGACTATAGTTGGTGGAATACAAAAGAGATTTTGAAATACGAAAAGCCTCTGGTTAGGTGACTACAAGCACTCTCAAAGCACAGCAAGGCTACACAGTTTAAAAGGATTCATTACAAGGCCATAAGGCTAATGGACATGGTTTACAGACAGGGGAGCAAGCTTCTTTATACATTGCGTAAATAACTGTAATTGCCTCACAACTCAGTGTGCCACCATGAAAAGGGAGCACTTTAGCAAATCCTGTTCCTACACAGTAAGTCTCAGTGCTAGGGCATTTTAAGCCATGGCTGGTTTTAACAGCATAACAAAAATAGACCAAGTCCAGTTAATGCAGAAGTATTCATGTACAAGCTCAGAAAGCCATCTCATCCCCTTCTGCCTCCACCCTGACATGTTGAATCAAGGCACTTTTATGGCAGGAAGGTGTAATAACAGGATTAGTGATTATGGCAAAATCACGAGCCCTCAAACCAGTTTCATCTCAGTCTCATCTGTTTCTTTACCCTCATTTTTTTTCATTTGTTGCTCCGTATTTCCTTTCCTTTAGGTTAATTTTCTTCACTTCTTGCTTTGAAAAGTATCTCCCATCCCTTCCCTCTTTTCCCCATGCCCTCAGTCCCCCAAATGATATTGCCTTTACCTCCCAGCTTTGCTTCAGCAGCACTCCATCAGCACTGCCCACCACACTTTGACACGCAGGAGGAAGTTATCATGTTGAACACTCATACAAATCATATTCTACATGTTTGTAAATGGCACAAATATCCCTTCTCATGCCTGCCAGGCAGTATATATAGATATTTAAGCTTTATATATATACATATATATATGTTTATGTATAAATTAGTATAAAAAAGATATATACTAATCCCCATCTTACCAATTCCCATTGGCATAGCTCAGTTGATTCCAGTACTGCTACCTCACCACCAGAAAGTGGAAGTCATGACTCAAAGCCCACAAGAAGGCAGGTTGGCTTCCACATGGCCACCCACAAAGATGTGATTTGAGTGACAGCATTTGATTCCTTGATTCCCATGCACACTTCTCTTAATAACCTCACTGGCTTTGTTTTATGTCAGCTGTGAAGTGAGACAAAGGGGGGTAAAAAAACCTTACAAAATGAATTTTATAATTTTTTACAAATATATAAGCCTTTAGAATCAACTTTAAGTAATGTTAAGTTTGATGGCTTTGTAACAGTAGTAATGGAAAATTACTGAGATACATGATATACAGAGAAAGAAATATAAAGTACAGCTAGAGAACATGCTAAGAATCCTTGTATAAGATAAACTGCTGTAGTTGACGTAGTTTAGGCCTTTACGACCTTAGTACAAAATGAGTGTAAGAAAAACAGGCTAGAAGAACAGGACATAAAGATAGGGAGCATCTGGAAAGGCAGGGGCCCAGGATAGGCTGCAGATAAACTAACTGATAAGCAGGAGGACGGGATGATTATTATGTCTGTGGTGTTAACGAACCGATTAAGCTGGTATAAGCATCTACTGCGCGTGCTTCAAAGGCTGCCAGCAGTGATGAAGATTGTTGGAAGAAGAAAACGACCCTCAGAGACCACCACCACATTTTTGTACGCATGCGGGGAACTTTCTGGAAAATGAGATAATCCATTTGTAGCCTCATGAATATGTATGTATGCTCTGTAGCTATATAAGGACTGCTTGTGTAGCAATAGGTGGACACACGTTAGGAGGAGCTATCCCCTGTGTCTCCCGGCGCCCATAATAAAGAATACCTGCTTGTCAACTGGAAAGCTTTGTTGGCAAGTTTGTTCCTGGAGTTTTCTCCGAATCAGAAGCTAGCTCCAAGGTTTGCTTTTGTGCTGGATGGCAGTCATAAGAACCCACTTGACTTTAATTATGTGGTATTTCCCATGTCCAGCACACTGAGGCCACAGGTACTTGGGAGGGTTTTAGAGTGTTCTCTTTCCTTTCACTAGAAGTGTTACTTCTGCACAGGGTAACTTTGGGTCTCTGATTCTGTGCTACGCTGCAGGATCGCCCCTCTTTCACTGGCCTTCCAGCACACTGCTGGTTTGCTTCCATTGCCTATGGGATGTTAAGGCTAGCTGCCGGCTTGCTGGCACAGGCTGGAGTGGTTCAAGTTTAGCTCAGCAGCTGTTGACTCATATGTGAAGTATCAATCCCAGGTCTGGAAAAGCAAAATGCTCTTGTGGGAGGGCTTTTCATTGAGAACAGAGAACACCACTTCAAGGAGCTGCATCAGGCCCCTGACAGCAGCACTATGGCTCTTTTGGGTTGCACATCATCAGATCTAAGGACACGGATTGTTTCTCCAAGCTTAGAAACTGCATGATAACAGGTACTTAGGTCAGGCAGCTGCAGACTCCGAGATAGAACACCCTGTCTTGTTATCAGCCACTAACTCATCCCAGCCCACACATAAATCAGAACTGGTGACTTATGCCAAGGGAGAAGACACAGAGTGCCTGCATCAGCTCTTTGCTGGCCATAACACACTATGCTGTTTGCACTAGTGTGGGGCTGATTTCAGGGGGATTATCATAATGTGACAGCTCATAAATGCGTCCCCTTCTGCATATGCACTACTGAAATTACTGCTCACATTTGGATTTTGCCTTTGTCTTTTACAGTTTCACATACTCTCAGAAAGCACCACTTTGGCTGAAACTACATATCTGGGTACTCCAAGAGGGCAAATGCACCAGCAATTGCTACCCACCCATTTCCCTTACGGCTACACATAGTCCAGCCTAACACATAAAAGAAGATTCTGTTCCCATTGGCTCTCAACAAAGGTGCCATTTGGACAGTGAGTTTTCAGTGAGGTCTCTGGCAGCCCAACAGCTAACCTGATGTAAGGCAACTTGATCAATGCAGCAGAGGACTGCAATTTCTCCTTATATCTTTGAGCAAAGCATCTGTTCTTCTTCACTAGCTCATGCTGGACTGAAGATGGACTTAGCTTTCCTTACAACTTCCTCATGTACCCATAACCTGAGTCCCTCTCGCCTCCCCCTAAAGCTTTAAGCAGTAAATCAGACACCTTTGGCAGGATGTTAACCAGCAACCTGTAACTATTTCATTACCAAACCCAGACTTTCAGGTCCCAAAAGACACTGCACTTTACAGGGAGATGCTATGCTGAGAAAATCATCCCTGGTTTTCCACTCAGTCATTAAGGGAGCAATAGAACAGCTGTATTCATTTACTTAAATTGTTAAACAAGTGAGACAGAAGGAAGCAACTTATACCCATATTTATAGCCATGCAGTCTGCTCCACAGATCAATTAGGGAGATGAATTTGCAGCAGACAATATCATCCTAACAGTGGTTATTTAGCTCCTATTAACAAGTCAGAAGCTGCTATTGCATCGAAACATGAGACAGAGCTTTCTTCCTAATTTCTCCACTGATTGACACACTAATGCATCAAATGAGCTCAACTCTTGGTGAACTCATCCAGCTGCCTGACAGAAGTGTGACCCCCCTCCTTAGGGGTGACTCTGCCAAATTGGAATCAGGCTTTTGGAACTGCCATTCCCTCTTGTGGGGAAAGGAGGAAGTCTTCCAATGAAACAGGGTAGCTGTACGCTTAAACCTGTGGCAAACAGCTTCCATGAAACAACAGTTTTCAAGAGGTGTTACAATAAACAGGCCCGCTCCACCCAATTTCAAAGATCAGAAGTCTTGCCATGCTGCTTTGTTGATTGCTTAGAACCAGGCTGATATATTTAACTGAAAATCAATGGGGAAAATAGAGGACTGCCTGTTTGACTCAGAGTTTCATTCATGGAATAAGTGAGCCTAATGAAGCAATTCAGTACTCAAAGAGAGCTATTAGCGCTGAAGGAATGAAGTGGTTTTGTAACAAAGTGATGAGCTCTGAGTGCAGATGGAGGAAATGGTGTTTTGTAAATTCAGAATCCGGGATATTTTTCCCCTAATCTTTAAATACTTCATTCATATGCTCTCTGCAATATTTAGCATGATTTAGGGTCTCATTCATGGCCATTTTTTTCCTCAGATGGGGCACCTGCAAAAATATGCTTGAAGCCAGTGGAAGCACTTGCACACAATTACAGCTCAGTTATTCAGATGGGCATGCCCAGTACATCCTCTTGTAAGAGTCAACATTTTTGAAACTTTAGTGCTTCCCCCAACAAAATAAACAAGTGAAAGAGGCCATGGGCTGGCACAGCTATTATTTGTAGCTCCATCTGGATAGTGATTTCAAGTAATGCTGCATGATGGTCATGTTTTTAGCCTGAGGGTGAGGATCCAGAGAGGGACTGAGCAAGGCACAAGTCTGTCCTTCCAGCAAGCTTAGATGATGATGTGAGGATGGGCATTTGAAATGGCTCTAATCAGTAAACTCAACCCAGCACTAGGCAAAGATCCTTCAGACATCCTCCTCCTGGTTCTTAGAAATAATTGTTGGTGTTCAGACAGCATCAAATTAATTTCAAGTATTTCCTGAACATCCCCATCATTGTCACATCTTCTTTAGCCTTTTTGTTCTTGAATGCATCAGCTTGCTTTTCCAGAAAACTGACCTGATCCATTAGCACTGACTACCTGTTTGCTGACTAGGTATTCAGATAATAAACAACCAACAGCTCCTCTAAGCAGAGATGCCTACAACACAGTTCAGCAAACACTGGGGATATGCACTGACTGAAAGAACACAAAGCTTGCCATCAAAAAATTATTGGTTGGCCTTTTGGGGGTCATAAATCTGAGAAGATTTGCCTGTAAATGTGCTGAATAGCAAAGTGCTCCTTGCATCAAGAACCTGGTACAACCACGCTACTGTAGTAATAAAGTCATTTTGTGCCTCTCATATGAGCTGTCCATTTTGATGCCTATAATGAAGGCTGTCCAATGCTTTCCATTGGAGGATCCTGCTCCTAGTTGGTTGCAGAGTCACAGGGCTTCATCTGAATGGAAAGTGCTTGGGGTCCACAGCCAGTATGTGAGGAAAGAGGTAGTCTGTCTGAGGAAAGAGGTAGCAGTTTGTCACTCCCAGCTCTGCCACACATCTTGCTAACCTGGCCAAAATCAGGGCACACATCCACTATCTATCTGCTCTACCCACCTTGACTCCAGAACAGAAGATCTGCAAGAACATGGCACAGCTCTGTTAGACATAAGCCAGCTTGAGTAGGGAAGAAGTTTAACAGGGAGGAAATGCTTTTAGGAGAGGAGAATATTCTTGTTCCATCATCATAAAGCTTTGAAAACACACCTTTTCAGGCTCAAATCTCCCCTTGTACTTTGGCAGCTAACAAACTCCAAGCAACATATGGTGTAGACACAATTGCTCTCAAGGTCTGGGTACAGGCATCACACTTCTTCTTCAGCAACATTAGCATAAAAAGCTCCTCCTGTCACTGCTCAGCCCTCGTCTCCAGGCTGCAGCCACCACTGTGCTTCACTTCACCATGATGCTTTGATGCCAGTCTCTGTAGGGAGCACTAAACTGCACTACTGAAGTGCCTGGATTAAGGAGCCTCCCTAGTGCCTGTGAAATTGGTTCAGAAGACAGCATTTATCTAGGGGATGGGCCTCTGGAAGAAACAGAAGGCAATGGGGAAATACCACCTAAGCTGTAAAAAAGGAGGTAAAACAACTTTGCTTTTCAAGTTTTAGATCAGACTTCAGCATTTCCCTTTAGGATGATCCTGAGAGATCAGAAGCAGAGATGGTTTTGTGAAATCAAACAAACCAAACCATAAAACCCACCCCACATGCTTTTCTCCTTTGTATCTGTGCCCCTTTACAGATGCCTGGCACTTCATTCTGTGGCCCAGTGGATGCCCCATCTGGAGCACTGGATGACATATCACATTCTGAGATAAGTATATACAGGCTTTGTGAATTGAAATGATTCTGTTGGAAGGACACTGATTACAACTGCTAAGCAAGTGCATTTATTGTTTGGGCACAGCTTGGCTCTGCTTGGCATTTTTTGATCTGCAGCAATTTTGCTTCTGGTGATGATTTGCTTTGATTTTTCTGTTTTTAATCATATCTATGCAAATGCTGCACAGCTATGGAGAAAAAGTCCTTTAAAAGAAAAAAAACTGGTTAAAAGACAAAGCAAAGGGTAAACTTTTCACAGTGGAGAGGGATCATCAGCTGATTTCCTCAGGGAACTGTGCTGATATTCAACCCTCTCATAAATAAATGGTAAAAGGTGAGAAAGTTTGCTGTTGATAAGAAGTTATTCAAGACAGTAAGAATGCAGACAGACTGGGAAGAATTGCTAAGAGGCCACACAAGATTTGGTGGCTCGACAGTAGAATGGCAGATGAATGACAATGTAGGTGACAAATGCACATAGAGAAAAAAAAATAACAACTTTGCGTAGGAATTGAATGAATCAAACCTGACAATTATCAGCCAGGAACAACATTTTGGCATTAGGATTGTTAGAACCATAAAACATCGGTAGGAGCCAAATAGCACAAATAAAATACAAGAAAATAGAATACGTATTATCAAGAACACCACAGGAAACCTGACTATATGACTGTATGAATCTATCTGTGGCTTTTCCACACCTTCAATATAGCGTGTGGTTCTTGTTCACTCATCGGAGAAAGGCTGTATTAGATCCAAAACCATTCAGAAACAGGCAACTATAATGACCACAGCTATGGAACAGCTTCCACACAAGGAACAATTTCCTTCTGTTCCCTTTGGTTCAGAAAGAGGTCATCTTAGTGCACGAATGATGCTGATCAGCAAATCAAGAATGGGCAAGATAGGCAGGCACCAGTTACTCACTGTCACTTCTAATACAAACATTAAGGCCATAAAATGAAGCTAGAAGGAGCAAGCCTCAAGGAAAGGTAAAGGATAAGGTTCTTCATGAGCATGGAATGTCCTGCCAAAGGATGTTATTGTTGCAAATAGCTTAGATGGGTCCACGAGATGAGACACTTAGCTGGGAGTGAGAAAACCTGAGAAGAAAAAGGATGTGAAAGTACCGTGAAGTCTGTGGAAAGTCTTGCATATCTATCCTACATGTATCTGCCAATGGCAGAGAATACTGTGGCAGGTGACCTTCATTCTGGACCAGTGCTGTTGTGCCCTCTGGCATCTTTGCCCTTTTGTCCTGTACTCCTGTTGGGTGACACAATATACTCTGGCTGTTTGCTTTTGGATGGATCAAATGGCCCAGTTTTATACACCCTAATGAATAAAACCTGAAATTATTTCAAGAGCTCCTCTTCCCCACTGTGAGGACGGCAGCACAGACCCAGGAGGAACTTGACTTCATGCTTGGAATGTCTGGCAAACCATTTTGTATGGAGCTGATGATAATGAACCCAGCAGCTCCTTTTCCTGAGAAACAGGAGCTCATCATTCCTTTGTCCAGCAGGAAATTCATGGATAAAATGTTCAGCCTTGCAAGAGAAAGTGAGAGAAACAAACTTCAAAGTGAAAGGATCGCAATTTAGAAGAACAAGTACAAGAATCACCACACTGCTGCCTCATGAACCTGATTAAAATCCTTACCCTGCTGAAGAAGCTGAACACACACAGATATGCCACACAGATATTCCAGGGTAAATAACATGGAAAATGACAGATAGAGCAGAGTAGTTGTCAGTTTTCCAACTGAGGAAAACCTCTGAGGGTGAAAGGGCTGCTACTGGAAACAAATTCATGACTGAGTGTCAGCGAGACAACTTTCAGAAGGGTTCTGCAATGCAAAATTAAAGTGAAGATGCTGGCAGAGCTGCACTTGGATAGCACCATATCAGGATACATCAAATGAAATATGTCTTACCTTCTCCTTCAAGCTCTGTCTGTGCCCAGTCTGGCAGGGAATTAGTGACACATTTCTATCTGCTGACTTATTTATTACTGAGACACTCTTGTTATAGTCTTTGAAATGTTCACAGTTTTAGCCATTTTCTGACTTAAATTCAGTGACAGTCCTGCAAAAACATTCAGAACCAAATGGCCATAATATGTTCTGCAGACATACAAAATACCCTGAGGAGGGAGTTAATGGGAATGAACATAATAAGACTTTTTGAGGAAAGTGAGATGTGGCATATATTTTATCTTAGCAGATTCTAACTCCCCAAAGGTTCTCTATGTGGGAAAAGTTTTTCTGTTTAAGTGGAAGTCGAGCTGAATTTGAAAGGCCGTTCTGACTTTGTTATCTCCCTCCAAGAAGAGCGTTGATAGAGTTGTTCTATGCCATTTTGGTTTGGGGATTTTTTACCTCAGCAGGGGTCCTCTAGATGTTGCATAATGTTCATTAGCAGATACTAATGCAGAAAAGAGGGATGGGAGCATTCAGATTTTGAGCCTTTCCTTTCAGGTCTCAGTTTCTGCTTTCGTAACACAACTTTTGTCACTTGTAGGTCAGCAACACTAAAGATCCAATGCAAATCCCAGTGAAATGAGTGGAACAGATCTCCAAGTAAAGGATCTCAGGAAAGGCAGAACAGCAGAAAGGGAGCATCCCATCTACCCACAGCTGGAGTCCAACACAGTCTTCCCTTCCAACCCAAGCGAGATGCTAGGAACCCGTAATGCTGTTTCACAAAGACCAAGACCACCCTTTTCAGAGGCACTGTGGTTTCAGACTGGCTTAGACAGGGCTGAAACACCACCTTCTTTCCAAGCTTAGCACGTATTTAACTCCATCACTAAATCCTCTGAGACACTGAAAAGGCAGCCTTGCAACACTCATCTTTTCTTCCTTTTTATGGGGGACAATAACATATGCAGGTGAGAGAATACCACAGGGATCCAAAGCACTTCATGGAGGACAAGTTAATGTGGCCATGCAGTCACATGCAGTCATACTGTGCAGAGCCACTGGGTATTTTTGCTTAGGACAGCTTGGATGTCTCTTTTTAAGCTCATTTGTAACATGCACTGCTGACAGCTTCACTACCTATCTCATATCTGTCACTCTTTTCACAGATACACCAATAGCCTGACCTTACAAATTCAATCAAGAAAAATGCAGGACTTTCAGGGGTGTTTCCTGTGTGTCCTGTCTACCCTTATACTTGCAGT
Organism: Myiopsitta monachus; assembly: GCA_017639245.1. Taxonomy (NCBI): domain Eukaryota; kingdom Metazoa; phylum Chordata; class Aves; order Psittaciformes; family Psittacidae; genus Myiopsitta; species Myiopsitta monachus. The sequence continues at coordinate 56,680,680 of CM029925.1, forward strand.
GCATCGAATGAGCTCTACTGTTCATAGCTTCATGTTCTACATCAAGTCAAATGGAGAGCTAAGGTAGCTACGGTGGTTTAGCTTGCATGGTTTTAGGCACAGCATACACCTTTTAGGTCGGTCAATGGTTTCAACTTCCTGACCCCTGGTGGTTTATATAGTGAAAATACTGAGGTTTAAAAAAGAAGTATTTGGCTTAGAAACATGGTGAGCAGGCAGCAAGGTGAATGCCCAGTGCTGCCTACAGACCCAACAGCCTGTGTCAGCATCTCTTGCATGCACTATAAAACAATGCCTGCTTCACCTTGGGCTAACACTGGTCTCTTTCCTACAAGCTTCATCTCTCCAGTTAGGGACCTGAAGAATGCAGCCTCTGCATGTTAACATGCTAACTGCTAATGCCAGAGGTTGGTATCACTCACTTCTGAGGTGAGGCCATGATTGCAACGCACGAAGATAGTCCCCGCGCTCTCAAATACAATAGGTGCCAGAACCAGTAAGTCTCATCACCGTGAGGATGGCAAGAGGAGCTTTCCTCTAAGAGCCACAGGATTTCCCAGGTCTTCATGGGGTGTGCATCAAGCACCCAGCTGCCCCTTTCTTGGCCTGTATCTAAGCACCTTCCTCTACAATTGCCTTTTTCCATCATAAAATGGTTTGGGTTGTAAAGAACCTGAAGATCATCCAGTTCCTGAAGAACATCCAGGACCTGAAGATCATCCCTGCCATGGGCAGAGACACCTCACACTAGACCATGTCTCTGTCAAGTCACCCAAGACTCTGTCCAGTCTGGCCGTGAGCACCATCACCAGCATCCTGACAATCCTGGCTCACCTCTGCAAAGCAGTCTCATTCGCAGCGCCTCCAAAGCCCCTGGGCATCCAAACCCAGACACAAGCACTTGGGTAGAGAAAGTGAGAAGTACTCTGGGCAGCCTGTTCCAGTGCCTCACCACCCTCACAGTAAAGAACTTCTTCCTTATATCTAACCTGAGCTTCCCCTGTTTCAGTTTGAACCCAATCCCCCTTTTCCTATCACTACAGTCTTGCTTCCACAGAGTCACAGCAGGAAAGATGCAAAGTTCACAGGACAAGAAAGGAGACTGCAGTGGGGAGACATATTCCCTGCACTGGCCTGAACATGCTGGGGTCTGACCGAACCCAAGCAAATCCCTCCTTTGACCAGTGGATCACTGGCATTATTACAGAAGTGACATTATATTCTAAGTCTTATATTCCATAGAGTTCTGAGAAGGACAGCCTCCTTTCACTCTCTGCTTGCATGTTTCATAACATAAGGCAATCCCTACTGTTATAGATTAACCTCAACATGCAAAGCTAAATAACTGTGCTGAGCTCTTTTCTCAGCATGTTCTCGTCCCTGTCAAGCCAGCTGGCACACACAGACTTACAGATACTAAAAGGGTGGGAGGAAAGGGAAAAGCTTGATAGAAATCTTCCCAGTTCTATACTAAAGAGAATACACACAACCTTTAGCTTTGCATAATAACTGGATCTCAGCAGAAGCAGCACCCTCAGCCCTGCAGGAAGCGTGTTTCATCCAGCTCCAATTAAACTGCCGGGAGTCCATCACTGCACTTAACTCACAGAGCTCCAGGCAAAACTTCTCATGAGGCTGCAAAATGAATCCAACACCTGACTGACGCATTGCAAAACATCTTTATGGATCTTCTCACTGTCATGCCTACCTCTGGAGAAGTTGCTGCATTTCTTCTGTGATCAGCTTCCAGTCAGGGGGATGCAACACAAAAACTGTCACCATTTTAATACATGCTATTTCTCAAATAGCAGACAGCTATGAAGAAATTGAACCCACTCACACATCTATCCTAGAGCACTTGAAAAAGTGGATGATGGGCTGACTTTTCCCATCGTGGTGGGTGCCTGCAGCAGTATAACAATACTGCTTTACTCTGCAATGGCAAAACCACACTGTAGCACTCATCCTATTTCTTTGGCCCACAACACCAGGCAAAGGGTCAAACCAAAGCTGCAGAACACCTAAAACCATGGGACCTCTTTGGAATTTCATGCTGATGCCCCATTGCTATAATTACAAATACATACGTGTAATCTTAAGCCTGCTCTTGGAGATGTACATTTCCAAAAAGTCATGCTGCAATGCAAACGTCTTTTTCTTATTCTTAGTTGTAAATTTCAGTACAATGTACACTGTCAATCTTGGAGATTTCACACGATGTTTTCAAGAGGTCTCTCACTGTCTCTGACTAGATCTTCTACCCAGTTATGGTATGAATTAGTGAGGTTCCAAGAGGAAAAGCTAATCCCTTAAAGACCAAGCACTATACTTCCTACCTTTCATGTTCCAAGCCTCTCAAATGGTTTCACTGCTCCGAAGAAGGAGTGAAGGGTGAAGGCCAAGTGAGCTGGAGTGCATCTTCAGACCCGTGTGACCTCTAATGCACAGCAGACCCAGGGCACAATGCAAGATGCAGAAGGACACTTCTCATCCCCTCCAAGGGGCTCAGGCCTGGAACCCTGGAACATACCATGTGATAGAACAGTTTGGGTTGGAAGGAACCTTAAAGTTCACTCAGTTCCAAGCCCCTGCCAGGGGCAGGAACACCTTTCCCTAGAGCAGGTTGCTCCAAGCCCTGTCCAGCCTGGCCTTGAACACTGCCAGGGATGGGGCAGCCACAGCTTCTCTGGGCAGCCTGTGCCAGTGCCTCAGCACCCTCACAGGGAAGAACCTCTTCCCAATATCTAATCTAAATCTGCCCTCTTTCAGTTAACATCTGCCACAGGCATAAAGGAAGATACCAAATGCAGTGGAAATGGCTGGTTTCCTTCTGCTTTAGTAAAGTATTCCAGGAAATTTGTCTGTACAGTTTCATCTGTTCTTCAGTAAGTTTCTTTTCACTAATGACTTCACCTATAGATGACAGTAAAAAGCTTCATAGGCTCACACGACGTAGGCAGCCATAGCCTTTCTCCACCCACCAAATGCTAGAGACTGATACAGTCACGGTTCCCTGTCTCCAAGACAGAGATCTTATTAAAGGCAATCGCTAACAAACCTCCTGCAATCTCCTGCAAAAAAAATGTAAAGCACACAACCTCCAACTGCACAGCCTCAGCCTGGCCAGAGCTCTCATACATAGACAGCTTATCTCTTCCAGCTTGTACTGGAAACCCAGAGATCAGGTGCTTTGTGCTCATGCTCCATTACACTAGTGTAAATCAGAGTAAATCAAATCAAGCCCCAGCTGCACAAGCAGCAAAGCTGCTCCCTCCCTACCCTACTTCACCTAACAAAGTTGGTTACCACCTGTGAAGCATTAAACATGCACATGATTACCAGATTGTTCTGGTATGGAACAGGAGAAAGACAGAATTGGTTTCTTGTGATTTATCTGGATGTCTTTCAAGTCTCGCCTCCTCATCCTTAGGTTTTCACAGTGCTAATTCCTGATGGCCAAGCCTGTTTTCCAGCTTAAGGTGCCAGATGACAGGGTGTCAATTTTGCCTTGCTTACCCTATGAAAATCATATTATACCTCTGCTTCCCATACTGCATTGATTGCTTATAACCTGGCATTTGGCACAGGGGCTGGTATCTGCAGCAGGATGCTTTCCTGACTGAAGCAAGGACTTCATCCATAATGCAGGCAGCATTAGAAACAGGTCTTATAAAGAACAGCAGGAACTCTTTGCTAGTCCATAGTAATGCTTGTAAGAAGATACTCAGCACTGAATAAAAAATGAAAATAAAAGGAAAATAAAAAGAAATAAAAATAAAAATGTGGGTTGTTTTTTAAAACCAGCCTATCCATATGTGAGTTATAAAATGTGTTAAAGGACTGCAAATAGAATCCAAAGATATAGATGCTAATCCATACACAGTACGGGATGTGTAGGAAGTCATCTGCACTTCTAGATGGGAAATGTAGGTATTAAAACAGCAGAGGCCAGTCAAGACTCTCCAAGTCTGCAACTTAATTCTAGGTGAAGAATTTGACCAGAGGCTGACAGCAGCAAGCATGCTCTATGAGCTTGGCCTCTGAATTCCAAGGGATAAGACAGTTAAATGAGTTCCTTCAGCTCTGTGAAATGGCGCAAATTAATTAATGTTTCAGTTTGCTTCTAATGCACAGTAAGATGCATGCAGTGAGGAGTGAATTAAAGGAAAAAATGCAAAGGACTAATGCTGTTCACAAGGCTGTGCTGAAGAGCAGCAAGAGCAGAGATTATCTAAGCACCAGAATCATCTGAAAGACCTGTATTTTATAAGAGAACTTTTTTTTTCTCTTAACAGAAAACCCAAACACTGTGATTTGTAAAGTGGTACCAATGAGCTACAAAATTCTTCCCATGTAGCCTCTTGGCCATTAAAAATGGACAGCTGAAACCTAACAGAATTCAAGTTTGTTGGGAAGGAACTTACTTACCACTAGTACAGCATATCTTGAGGTTTAACCTGGTCCAGAAAGCTGAAGTGATACTGCTATCACCAGAAGCAAGGCTGGGCACCACACATTCTCCCAGCGAATCATCTACCACAGCTTGTAAAACTGAAGTGATATCACAGAATCGTACCCTACACTGGTTGGGTTGGAAAGGACCTTAAAGCTCATCCCATTCCAACCCCCTGCCATGGGCAGGGACACCTTCCACCATACCAGGTTGCTCCAAGCCCTGTCCAGCCTGGCCTTGAACACTGCCACGGATGGGACAGCCACAGCTTTTCTGGGCACCCTGTGCCAGCGCCTCAGCACCCTTCACAGGGAAGAACTTCTGCCTAAGATCTCATCTCAATCTCCCCCTTGTTCTGTCCCTAGAGGCCCTTGACAAAGCCCCCCCTCCAGGTTTCTTGTAGCCCCTTTAGGCACTGGAGCTGCTCTAAGTTCTTCCTGGAGCCTTCTGCAGGCTCCAGGCTAAGCAACCTCAGTTCTGCATCTCCAGGTCCTATGCTTCTTTACAAGGGAGTTCAATCGCTTTCCATAGATTACTGAATTAAGAGGAAAAAAGCATATAGAAAAGGGGGGAAGGACACTGTCCTGGGTTCAGCAGTAGCAGTCATTTTTCTCCTTCTTAGTAGCTGGTGCAGTGCTGTGTTTTTGACTTTCAGCCTGGGAACAGCGCTGATAACACCGATGGTTTCAGTTGCTGCTCAGTAATGTTTACTCCGATCAATGACTTTCTGAGTCTCATGCTCTGCCAGGGAGGAGGGGAAGCCAGGAGGAAGCAGAGACAGGACACCTGACCCAAACTAGCCAAAGGGGTATTCCATACCACAGCACATCATGCCCAGCGTATAAACTGGGGCAGTTACCCTGAAAGGGTTAGATCACCGCTCGGGTAGGGCTGGGTATCGGTTGGCGGGTTGTGAGCTGTTGTACTCTCTTCCCTTGTTCTTTCCCTTAATCATTATCATTATTGGTGGTATCAGCAGTGGTTTGTGTTATCCCTTAGTTACTGGACTGTTCTTATCTCAACCCATGGGAGTTACATTCTTTCAATTCTCCTCCCCATCCCTTTGGGAGTGGGAGAACAAAGGGGGGGGGGGGGGTGAGTGAGCAGCTGCATGGTTCTGGGTTGCCAGCTGGGCTTAAACTATGACAGACACACACACCGCCTCCCCCAAACAGTTGTTTGTGATTAGACAGACATGGGGTCTATACTTGCAATTTCCTGGAGTTTCTCTTCTGGAAACGCACCCCAAGCAGCTCCCAGCATTTGCACTGTGCTAAAGCAGCTCATGGAAGTCACTCATCCTTGTCTCAAAGTTCAGGAGTAGCAGCTCACTTTCATCCTCCTCAAGCTGCTTGCCTCTCAGCACACAACCAGCCCCACTCCCCTGCCTGAAATCTTATTTTCTCTTGCTTTCCATGACTGCTTTCTCTGGCTGCCCCATTATACCTTTAAACAGCTCCCTGGGTGCCTCCGATGCAGCCATCAGCTCCATCACACCCCTCCTGCTTTCCCCAGGATCAGGCCCTTTTGTGCTGAAAGCAGGAAAACGTGTGTGACACACAATCAGACTGCTGCACCCTTCAGATTTCATTGCAGTTTTTGGCAAGTGGTCTTCTGTTTGTACCTCAACTCTGTGGTTATCATGACATCAGCTCTCTTCAACCCATTAGCAAGCTTGTCAACAGTGTTGTGTGTTAGACAGTTATAACCAATGTGCTGATATGAAATAGAAATTAAAGTTTATCAGCCTTTCCACTGGCAGCACCTCACTAAGACAAAACTTTACAATCCCTGGTGTAAGAGCAGCACTAAAAGTGTCCCTTCCATGACCTTGAGGTTTTATCACAAGGCAGCAAAACAAACCTTTGGGAATAAATAACATGTATTTCTAGGGAGGTGGTCTGCATGGATCATGCACATAGAACACAGACACTCCCCCTCTGCTAATACCAGCTTAATCTTTAATGAATGCTTTAGTTGCAGCAGAACCCCTTTTTATTATTAATAAAGGTTTATTTTTATTGCTGCATATTCTGCAGCCTCCAGACCACATCCAGGACACTATAAAACACATAAGAGTACCCTTGACAAACATGTTCTGTGAGATGCTTCCTCTCTGCCCTAAAGCATGACTAAGCTAAATAGCGTGGAAGGAGAGCGTTATTCCCACATTCATTTTGAGTGATGAGGGTCTGAATTCTCCTACTTATTTCTATGGAAATTGAACATGGAATTATTCATTCATGGTCACCTAGAAAGCCACTAGCAGAAGCAGAACTCAGAATTAATTCTAATCCCCCTTCCTTTTATGTTCATCTTTAAAGATTCAGATTATATCTATCACAATTATGTGACAAGAACATGCCAAAATAACATGCATATTTCCCTTCACCAAGAGAAGGGAAACAAGATCCTGAATAGATTCAGCGAGTTGCAATACATCACAAATGCAAGATCCCCTTAGAACTTCTCAGGGGATTTGCCTCCAGGAGCCCTGTGGATGTTCCCCACAGAGGTACATCTGTGGGGGGTGCCCTGTGGAGCACTGCTAGCTCTCCAGTTTGCCATCCTGTGTGTTGGCCACCATACTTGGTGACACCTCACCAGCCCACAGTGACTGTGTACCAGTGCTGCTGAGGCTCTGTGGCACTGGAAGATATCCCGGTGCTCTGTGCTACTTTCCCTGGGGAGCTCTCCTGGCATTTGAATTGAAACACCATCGTGTGGGTAAGTAAAACCCACAGTTTGTGGGGTTTTCCCTACCCTTTGCACTGGTTTTATTGTTGAATGCCAAGATCAGGTCCCCACCATTCCCACTTGCCTCCTAGATTAGTTTCACTTGTACTTGAGCATTTGGTATTGTGTATATGGTTGGTTTAGCCTTTCTTGGGGTACTCTGACCACCTTGCTCTTTAAAAGCGCTTCCTTAGGGTTAGCCTTTTTCTCTGCTTAAAACCTCCCTAGTATAACAAAACTGCAAGTCCCTCAGTAGCAAGACCACCTCTTTGGGGAAGTTAGCTATCTCTTTTATCTGATAAGTCAAAACCACACAAACTCACTTATATGCACACAGCCATGTTTTGTTCAGGATCACAAAAATGGTAAGTTTTCAATGCCCTCTCCACTCTCCAGGCACTGAATCCACTCTCATCCATTTTCTGAGGAAGAGAATAAAACAGACTTCATGTTTAGTTCTTTATCTTGACTTGGACAGCCAGCTCAGTACACAGACCCAGTGACTGCTTCCCCTGTTGCCTTGCTTAGGCAAAGGTCTTGGTCAGGAGCTACATCGCTACCAGCACCAGGTAGATGCTTCCATCATCTTTCTAGTGCATGATGCTCCTCCCTCAGGGTTCTTGTAGGTTACAATATGAATAGCACCATGTAAGCAATGCACCTTCAAACCACAAGAACCATGTTTCAGCCTTAAATAAGGCATTCATCTAAACAATAAAGCATATAATATATGCTGACAATTCTGAATGCAAACATGGGCCTCGCTCCACCAAGACATCTTCATCCCTTTATATGCTTTAGAGCACACAAATATTCCTGCTTTACATCATCTTATGGGACTAATCCCAAACTGGTCATCAGAAGAAAAATCATCAAGTAGCTGATGATAAAACACAACTCACCAAAATCAAAGCGAGGACAGTTCAAGCCATCAGGTCATCCTGAACATGTGCATGAATAAAGCAATTTGAAACCAGCACTAACGAGCTAAACTTCTGGCACTGAGGATAAAAATAAGTTTTTCCAGCTCTAAGTGCATTGGGTTACATCTGGAAAAACTGAGATTGGAATGTCCTTGAAGCGAAATGTCGAGACCCATCATTCCAATTCCAAACCCAGTTCCTATTGCAGAAGAAAAACAGAGAGTTGTCTCCTAAATATAGATAATTATTCTCAGGAATAACTGAAAAGCACACTGTATTGACTGCAAGCAAACAGGAAAAATGCTATTCCAGATTTAAGGGAGACAGGCTCATAAGAACGATTAAGAGTTCAGATAGAGTTAGCTTCAGGATTCTGCTTCAACCATTTTTGCTGTTTGAGACAATGAACTCAAGCAACAATTATAGTCTGTATAGTTAACAACATTATAAAATGCAACAGCATTTCAGACTGTGTTCTTCACCATTTTGCACAGCTCAGACTTGTAGGCACCCAGAACAGAAGAAAGGGATGGTCTTGATATTAGGACTTCTCGGGATGTTGACCCAGCATATAAGAGACATTCCTTACAGTTTCCTGTCTCCTTGGAGCAGATTTTAAACCTCTTCCCTCACACATGGGGGTGACCTCAGCCATCTTTGTTCAAGCTTCCCCTTGGCTCTAAAGCTGAGACGGTTTTTTGCCCCTTACCCTTCCAAAGAGTGATATACTGCACTTCACTGGCACACTGCTTAAGAAAATGCACCGTAATGCCCATGATGAACATTTTCTATCTGTTAGTTTTTATACTGAAATTCAGGAAACCTTTGGATTTGGAAAAGATAGCAAGCTAATTCAGCTACTGCCCAAGAAAAACACCATACGTTACCCATCATCTTTTCCTTTCGGTAGCCTCAAAACGCTCCCTGACCACAGTTCTCAAGGGATGCTGCTATAGATAAATTTCCAGAATGCACACTGGAGAGGAGAAAAGCACACTGTGAAAACACATGTGTTCTTTTTATTATCAGAATTGACAAAATCTCACTGTTAGTTTTATAAAAGCCTGCTAAAGCCATAAAAAACAGAATGATGGGGGACAGCTGTGTGTCAGTGCTTTGGCCTCAAGTTCACAGTATGGAGTATACAAGCAACTGCCCTGGTCTCAAAGCTCAATGCAGAATAACATCCTACAGTTACCTGTCAAGCTGCACATACTTATAGATACGCTGAAGAAGAGCTTTTCCTCATTCTAGTATACTGAACTTGGGCCTGCTCAGAAGAAGACTGGCTAATAGCTTCTTCTAGCATCTTCATTTAAGCAAATGCTACTGAGGTTAGACAACAGACTGATTCTTTACCAGGTATAACATTATCTTTGTAAAAGCATGTAGATCTGATGCTATTTTGAATGTGCTTCATAGATTAAGGACAGAAAATGCCATCTGCTAATCTGCTTCTGCTGCACACAAAGAGTCACTGCATGCACTGTGCCTGATGGTTTGAGGTTATGGCCTTTCTCTGCTGTTCAGGAGAAGTATGCAACACATACCATAAAATCAGTTACAGTTGGCTCTTTGTAGTTTATCCCACAGTGCCACTGTCTGCCAGGGGGTTTCCTGCTCACCAACAGCCAGTGAAATGGTTCTCCAGTTACATCTGGTGTGGTAACCTAACCAGCTGTAATGGTTTCACCAGATACTGGTATTTAGCAACACCTTCCAACTGCACAGCTACCTGCTGTGCTGCCAGAAGCAAGTGCTTATGCAATTCACCTCCCTTCTTCTGGGCTCCAGCTTGTCCTTTTGGTCTGGCACGTAAACGGGTGAGGAGGTACAAATATTACTCCAGGACACATTCTGATCTTTAGGGTTTTATTTCTTTATAAGAAATAAATCAAACCACCCATTTTGAGCTTCTGGTCATCATCAAAAGATAGGAGAGGAAGAAAAACTAGAACGCAGATATGAATATTTCCATAACGTAACTAGAGCAGGTACATCTGGAAGTGGGATGAGCAGAGAGGGAGGACTGTTCTATTAGTTGCCTATCTCCAGTGATCAGCTGAAAATCAGGCCTCTGAACTGTCTCATGCCGACTATTGCAAATCACTACTTTGAAAATCTTGACCTAAAAAGCAAATGTGTCTTTTTAAATAATTAATAGCATTCTCGAAATGGAATTTTCCAGCCCCAAATGAGATGTACAGCTGAGATCCCCTGAGAAGAGGTATTTAGAATGGAAACATTGACACAACTGAAATGATAATGCACTGAGTAGCAATAAAGCTTAGCACATGCTTAGTCATTTCATTCTCTTTATCAAATTGGACCCAGTCCCACAAAACCATCATGGCGCTTGGCTTGTTTGCTTGACCTCAGTTTGAACAGCTCTACAGCTTATAAAACAGCATTGCCAGTCCATGTGCTTTCAAAGCCTAACACTAATACCTTAATACATTAATAAATAAATACATTAATACTTCATATATATGTAAAGAGCAAGGCTTGCACCCAGCAAAAAGTGCAGTGTTCTGCTTGCCTTTGTCCTAACTTTGGCACAACTATCTGGGAATCTTCCTCTGGAGACATCATGTGTATATACACATACTTACGATATCAAAAGCAGCACAAAGCACCTTCTGGAAGACTGCAAGAGTTCAGACCCAAACCTGAACAGCACCACTGCATTTTCTCCAGCCCTATAAACATCTCTGTAGGATCTGTCCTCCCCAGAGATTGGAAGATGGGTAACCTGGACCTTTACTAATTGAGCTTGCTTTTGAAACTGGATCTCCTACCTAAATCCTACACTATCTGGGTCAAAGCTGGACTAGAAAGTCCCTGAAAAGACAGAGGACAGGCTATAAAATGTATGAACCTACTTTTATGATTGATCAAATGGAAGAGTATAACAAAGAACTACAAAAAGATCCAGAGACAAGCAAACTACAGTCAACAGTTGACCAAAGCATGTGATTACTTAGAATAATATATAGATATGCATAAGTGAAATATCTGTATCCTTGCAGGCAACAGGATGTTTTCATTGATTTCCATGAGGTCAGGAGCTCATTCTCTGCATTTTGTCATGACTCAGGCACATGTGAAGAGAAGTGGAGCTGGGGATAACATTTGGAGAGTAGAAAAAATTCCACCAAAAAACGACAGTTTTTCAGCCAAAGATCCAAACACCTTACCCCAAACCTTTAACAGCACATATACTTCCTGCATTCAGGAGCCAGAGAAGATCCCACCTCACATTAGCCATACTCCCTTGTTAAAACATGTCTCAACTATCTACCAAACTTATCATCCAGCTTTCATCTATGAGCTCTTGGGTCAGACACCTTTCCCATGATACACCATGGTTTCCTTTTAGTGATGAGAACAAGCACCTCCTGAGAAACCCACTAATTCATTCATCACATCCAAGATGAAATGCTTTCAACAAGAGATGTAAGTGAGGTAGCTCCGCTCAGAAACTTTATGATCTTCCATGAATATAAAACTAGGTGGCTGCAAAAGTCCATCTAGTCAACAGTCATCCATTCGCTTCCCATTAGACTATATTATTCTATATTAGACTATATTATTCTATTAGACTATATTCTCTTCCCATTAGACTACATGCAAGAATCTCGTATTAGCTCAAACAGGAAAAGGAGGAAGGCACTTCTGTATCTTAAGTATATTTTAATTTCTTTCCGGAAAACAGTCTCCTTTTGAAGGATGATGCTCAGAACTCCAAAGCCTAAAAGCACAGGTTCACCCACTCTGATAGAGACCATGAGTTAAGTTATTGACCAAAAAAATATCCTCGTTTACAATAACACATTTATTTAATCTAATACATTGGAACAACAATTCTCAAAGGTGTATCACACTGGCTGCAGGCAAGAAAGTCCTTGAGTGTCAGAGAAACAGGGAAAGATGAGTCAGAAACTTCTACATCAGCATCATCTTCGATAACAAAATACATGCCTTAATATTTCCCAGTGGCACGCTGAAGACAGTCAATAAGGGGGGACATAAAACCCAACATATTTTTACCTTCATAACATCAGTTATCAATATACCATTTAAATTATATTAGTGACACACACTGTGGATAAATAAATAAAGAGAAGATTAAAAAAGCACAGCCCAGCAGGTTTTCTGGTGACATGAGGTGGGGATGTTTTATTCATCTGATGCGGAGAGAGGGAGAGCTGTCACAGACAGCGGGAAGGGGAAGGGCAGGATGTGGCTCAGGGAAGCTGTTAAGCAGCAGGGATGCAGGGGGAGGAGTGGAAGGGAAAATAGATATTTTTTTCCCCCTAACTGTTCAGGTGGATATTTATTAATCAGGGCAAGAGCTATTTATTCCAGCCAGAAGGAGAGACAGCAAAATACGGGACACTCAGGATACTGCAGGCTGCTGTTTCTGCCCGGTGGCAGGCATGTGGTGTCCCTAAGCTATGCTGTTACTTAGAGCAAGTTGACAGCACTGGGGCCAGCTGCCTTTCACTTTTGTTGGACTTTCTGCTCTCTGAGATGCTTCTCTGGTTACTTGAGCACAGCAGGGTGGAGGAGGATCCAAGCACAGCATCAACCTCTGTGATGGATGCTGACAGTAACATTACCTTTGCTACCATTGTCCTAAAGGCTCTGCACTTAACCTTACAAGCTATGCAGCACTCCACAGAAAGCTGCTGCAACAAAGGAGACATGCATCCTTTCCCATGTCATTTATTTTTACAGAGCCATCTCCCCTGATTTTCTCCGGAATAGAGAGGTATCTCAAATTGAGGGAAATTCAAGACACATTTCTCAGGCTTGTAACATGTGCAGGAATAGATGCGAGACCAGAACACTGAATTGATGCGTGATGCATGAGATGCAGGTTTGTGGATAACTGCTACGTATATTCCTTGTGGGAAAGATGCTGTTTCAAAAACAGAGCACGCTGCAGGGGCAGAAGGCATCACAGCTTCTGTAAAATAACATTTCAGAAACAGTGGGCAACAAAACTTCCCACTGAACTCGAGAGCAGCTGCTAAATCTCGGCCCTTCTGAGAGGCAGGTCACACTGCAGAAGCAGTCATGAACCTTTGGAGATTCAAACATCTCAAGCCACAACCTGAAGAATACAGACGATAACAATAAAAAGAGAAAAAAGCAAGGAAATCTTTGCTGGGAAGGACTGGTAATAGAATGCAATGAGGAGCTCACTGCTGATTACAGCATCAACTAATCTCCCTTGTGAACCAGAGGCAATAATATCTGTAAGATGCAGAAAAAATACCTGTGTCTCTGCTGACCTTATGTTCCACCTCACTGATGTTCCATTTTATTCACACTAGCCACACACAGGTGTAGCTGCTTGTGGGGACTAATCAACACCATTTAAAACAAAAAGGAGAAAGAACTGGCAGGGGAAGAAAGGAAATGATCATGCTGCCACCAGCCAGCTCTACAATTCATATTCATAACCTCCCTGTCTGAGCAGCCAAAGAACAAGTTATAACAGCAGGAGGCCATGCACTTCTACAGGAGTTCTGCAAAAACATGAACTGTACTCCAACTCCTACAGCACCTAAGCTGGACTACAGCACTTGAGACACAGACAAGGAAGAAATCAGTCAAGCGATTGACTTGATCCAGAGCTGGCAGATTCTGGCTTATGTATTGCCAGCAGAGAACAGGCAGCTTAGCTAGGTGCTCCAGAGGTAGAGATGTTGGGTACCCACTTCTCCCCTCTTCCAGGCTGAAAAGATGCAGTCTTCTGAGTCACCCCTCTTACAGAAATGACTCCATACCTACGGTAACACTTTCATACTTTCTGCCCTTCTCTGAACCTTTTCCAGCTTTAATATATCCTTTATAAATGAGGGGAACAGCACACTGTAATCAAAGTGTGGGTGAATCATAGACCTATACAGTGCCATAGAGACATTTTCAATTTTGCTCTCTATTCCTTTCCCACTCATTGCAAATATTTGATTTGCCTCTTCAGCCACTGCTGAGATACAGGTATCCCCAAATGAGTGGTGTGAAAAGTTCTCTTCTATGCTACTCTTAGAGCTCACCATGGGCAACGCTGCAGAAGAATGCTATTACTTCACAAAAAGGAACATCTCCACACAGATATTTTTCTCCCTCTCTTTGGCTTTCAGTATAAAGAGACAACAGATGTATTAATTAGAGCATTCCAAGTGCAACAAGGAAAAACACCAGATGAGCCTCAGCTCTCTAGCCCTGGCATTAAGTTAGAACTTCTGAGGACAGAGGGGTGGTGTGAATAGGCAGCTTGAACTTGCATCACTAATGGAAGTCAAAGCACAAAACTGAGGTGTGGCAGGGCTTCATTCTGTGTACTCCACTGGTTGGCCTTGTTCTCTGCCCTTCTCCATGCTGACACCCCCAGTGCCTTACTCTGGACAGCAGAGCTGTGACACAAGTCAGTCACAGCACACGCAGGGCAGACCAGAAATGTGGCACATAGGGAATGTAGTGATGGGACAAAGGGTAATGAATTTAAACTGAAACAGGGGAAGTTCAGGTTAGATATAAGGAAGAAGTTCTTCCCAGTGAGGGTGCTGAGGCACTGGTACAGGCTGCCCAGAGAATCTGTGGCTGCCCCATCCCTGGCAGTGCTCAAGGCCAGGTTGGACGGGGCTTGGAGCAACCTGCTCTAGTGGAAGGCGTCCCTGCCCATAGAAGGGGGATGGAACTGGATGAGCTTTAAGGTCCCTTCCAAACCAAACCATGTTATGATTCTATGAACAACATAACAGAAATGGTCATAGTAATATTCCCAAGCCTCCTGACTGTGTGAAACACTGTATAGCTATGATCTATCAGCAGCATCACAGAGAAGACTCCATACTGTGCATGGTTAACTATAAATGGGTTTACATCACTTATACTGCTGTCATTCCCCAAGAGTCATAGTCACCAAGGCATGTGACAATTTCCAGACAAGTCAATGCTATGCCAGTACATTTCATTTACAACCTTCTGTCTCAGTATAGTGTGGACTTAGTTCCCTGCAGCTGAGGGATATGACAGAGCAATGATCAATGAGTGCTAAAATCTGGCAATGCAGAAACAACCTAATAAAAAAGATAAAGAAGCAACTGACAGAATAAAACAGTTATATGCTGAAGCATCTCCCCTTAGCGCATATAGGAGCCAAAAGCAAGACACAAAGACACACAGAGAAGAAACACCCTTGGGTGATGAAGTCCAGGCAGTGATGAGAGCAGCTCCGATAGGACAATGTGAGAAACACCTTGTTTCATCAGATTTCAGCTAAGTAATGAATCCTTTGCAGAAATGGGCCTGTTTTGCCACAGCTGACAGACAATCTTCCCTCAAAAGCCTGGTGTTCCAACATTATCCCTGACAACCTGTACACTCCCTGCTGCTCAGGGAGCTCAGGCTTTGGAAGCCCATTTCCAATCACCCATGTAGACATCAGAGGCTGCAATGCCAGGCACCCAGCAAGAGGCAGGCAAAGGGATTGTCCTATGGCCTTCCAGAGCTCTATGCTCAGGTGATCCCATCGTGCATTCTGATGGGATTTACCTCCTTCTGAAGGGAATTCTGGACAGAAAAAACCATCTGCTTTCTGTCCCCAAAAAAACCCTGCTTTCTGTCCATGCGCCTTAGCCCTGAGTGCTGTTAAATCTTCCCACTTGGTTCTGGTGACAGGACTCAAGTTGTGCTCTGCACTGCAGGTAAATCGCCTATTCCCTCTGCGTGCTGGTTCCCCATCGCAAGGCAGGCAAGAAGCATCACACAGAGGTTATTAGCTTACCGACTGGCATTCATAGTAATCGAAAGACCAAGGAGTTACTATTGTTTAGAGAACCATTGTCCACCTAGCAGCTGAACATGACCAGATTCCAAATGACCTCATCTTCATTATGCTGGGGTCCCTTACACAACACAGGAGTACAGACGCACAATAAGGCAGGAACAGATTTTATTACTTGCAGTTCAGAGTCCCTTTAAACTACTCTGAGTGACATAAAGGGACTTTTCTGCAAAGGAGAATCTGGCCCATCAGTCTTGTTAATGCCCATAACGAGGTGATAAGAAGCTGCAGGGAACTTTACAGATGGCTGGCAGCAGGTAATACAAAATAACACACTGCAAATAGAGCCACTACTTTGTGAAGCACTCATATGCTGTAAATTGTCAGAGGAATAATGCTTTTAGCAGTGAACTTTAACATGGGGTTTAGGTTATGCACCAGCTCTCAGCTTTCACATAGGAAACTGTTCCTAACGAATGCAAGATTGTCACTTGGCCTTAACTGAGTAGTCAGGTCAGGTGGCAAATATAAGGAAAATGTGTTATTTATGATGTTTTAAAATGATATATAGTAATCATTTTGCTATAGGCCTTCAGATTTTAACCCGTTCTGGGCATGAATGTGATTAGCAGAGGCATCACGAAAGCCCTGCTACTTCAATGGATAGCTCTCTCCCTTTCATTCAACCCATCCCAAATTGACAGGACAAAGCACTATGGTTTCAGACTGTCCATGTATTTCACCAAGAATAGGAAACACTTGCTTTAGAAATACTTCAACTGCTTCAGATTAACTGGCTATTTCAGGCTTATCTTCAGCAACAGCTCACCTTCAACAGAAAAAAACCCAAGTGAAATACACCAGATAGATAAGATAGGAAAGAAGGGCCCATCCTGTATACTCTCTAAAGGATTGCTGGTACCTTCAGCAAATGCCAGTGCAGCTTCTCCTTGCCTCTGTGTGTTCTCTACATGCATTCAGTTATGATCCTTCCTTTCACAAGGAATGCTTCTCTGTTGCCCTAACAGAAAGTGACCTTCAAAAATCAACGATGACAAGTTTTTACAGTAACAGGACCTTTGTTTTATCAGCTTAATCAGTTAATCTTATCTCCTGTGTAGACCTGTTCATGCTCCAAAGCTGTTATTGGCTGCAGTAAGCTTTCTTAAGGCTCCAGGAATTTGAGTTCATGAAAAGATCAGGAAAAGGGCATCCTCAAGTTGAAAAACCCCTTACTGATTAATCCCAAAATAAAAACAAGAGGAGTATTTTATATTATTTGCTTATTGGAAGCCTCCTTCCAATGGGTTACCACCATACCATAGAATCAGCATCATAACATTTGCTCAGAAAACCTTCTCCATGTGTGTGCACTCTCCTCATGCAATATGTGCGTTTCATTTGGCACCCTCTGGTGCATGAAGACACAAAGCAAGCTCTTCTTGCACAAACAGCCACAAAATCTCAGCCAAAACAATTAAGATTGGACCTGCATGATAAGAAGTGAGAATGAGAAGTGGTCTGTAGCTGGTCCTTCAAGCCACAATGAAAATTATGGTTTACATTTGACTACAACAGTAACGATAAAGCAGTGCTGTGATTCCTGGGAGATTTCTGATGGTTGACAGACCCACTGGTATGAACAACACCTGTGATCTGAGAAAACACATGGCCAAACTGGGCTTTGTTACTTGCACTTAAATAAGACTTCGCTGACTATAAATGACATTTGACTGGATGTTCACATTTCATTCTCATCTGTAAAACCTGGCAACAGATGAGGGCTGGTATGACTAGTCCTCCGAGAAAAAAACTCTTCCGATCTTCTTAGTGTGAAACCAGGTTGACAAATAAGACATCTCTTCCTGACTACATCAAGTAGTAACATACAATTTTCACAAATCACTTTGCCATTTGAAATTCTAAATCCTGTTGCCTTTCAGTGAGAATTATCATCAAATTTTCATAAGCACTTAGGAGTTTGTATGTACCCTTCTCGTAAGTTAAATTATTATGAGCTTAAAATGATATGCAATGATGTCAGGCCAGAAAACTGAGTTCCTTTACCACTGCTGAGAATGGAGCTAAAGGATCCTAAAGCCATCTCAAGAGCTGTGGAAAAATTCACACAAGGCTCTCTCATAATAACCCAATCACTTGAAATATTTTGTCCTCCCAAGTGCCCTGTATAAATCTAACCACACTGGCCAGGTCTTCACAAAGAAATTAACTTAGAATGCAGTAAGACAGATAGTCTTAAAAACCCAATCCTCGCTTTTCCAGCTCCACCTCGTCATGCTAATCTATTAGCTCCATACATCATCCTGGCACTGCTCTCCCAATGATGGCTTTGGCACCAGCACCAAGAACCTCCAGGGAACCTATTTTCTTTTGATATCGTTATTTTTCAATGTTATAAATGAAGTATTTAATTAAAACAGAAGAACACAGCTCAGAGAACCAAGAGAGAAAGACACATGGATTAAATCTTGGTCCATACTCTAGGTGGCCCAAAGAACTACGAAGCCTCAAGCTGATGATGAAAAATGAAGATGATGTAGTGGTAGGCCCCATTATGAAATGATTTCACAGATTTCACCATGGACAAACTCTAATACATGCCAGGTATTTGCAATTCCTTTTCAAGTCACCTGTCCACTCAGTAGTAGTGAGGAGCAGACCTGAGGCGTACAACTGATCACACTGTATAAGCTGTACAAACAACTGAAGCACCATGGGTAGCAGCATCTCCCTCATAGAATGGTTTGGGTTGGAAGGGACCTTCAAAGCTCATTCAGTCCAACCCCCTGGAATGAGCAGGGACATCTTCCACTAGACCAGGCTGCTCAGAACCACATCCAGCTTGGCCTTGAATGTCTCCAGGGATGGCGCATCCACCACTTCTGTGGGCAACCTGTGCCAGTGTTCCACCACCCTCATCGTAAAAAATTTCCTCCTCACATCCAGCTTGAAATCAGCCACAGCCAAGCGCAAGTTGTCTTTTTATTCCACCAGAGTACATCAGTGACCAAACTGATTGTGTGGTGATCAGTTTATAAAAGCTGAAACCTATCTTAAGCCTTAGTTTCAGATTAAACCCTGCTTTTGCCTGACACCAGCCCTTCAGCTGTTCAGATAAGACAGCAGATTGGGTCAAAGTATAAATATGTAATAAGTAAGTAAGTTGTTGATAAGGAGAGTACTTTAGTTTTCAACCCTACAGAACTGTGTTTCTAGTTCACACGCTGGAAAGAAAATAATCTTCTGATGCAGTAACACTGTAATGATGGCTGTAACACACTGATGATGCAGTAACACACTTATCCTATTAAAATCTGGGAATCAAAAGCTGTTTGGTTATCAGTACAGTGAACAGCAGTGCTCCTCAAGCCTTTCATTTTCCTACAGATCACTACATTTCTCTACACCATGATTTTCTCCAATCTGATTTGCCAGTGAGACTGATCTTAGCAAGAAATCAAACGAACACTGTGAAAGGTGCCCATGCTGGAAAAAAACCACATATTTCAGAGCATTCTTGGAAGAAAGAATGTGTGTACTTCAACAGATAGCTCTCCAGGGACAGGGAAGAGAGAGATGCTCTGAACCAACTTGCCACAGATGATAAAATAGGATTCCACTGGACTCATCACTTCAAGCCTGGCTGGAGTTAAATCCATTTAATCACTAGTACACCTAGCACCAAAAAACTTAGACAATATATTTTAAACCTGCATGCATTGCTATTCATTACAGTTCAGGCCCTCGGTGACATGGTTTAGTGCTGGTCTTGGCAGTCCTTGGGTAACGGTTGGGCTTGATGAACTTAAAGGTCTTTTCCAACCTGGTTGATTCTATGATTCTACCATCCAGTTTTAAGAGATGTAGATACAAAATCTAGTGCCTCTTAAAAGCACTGGTCATTCTTGGTTTCCTTGACAGTTTATGCCCCTCTTTTACCTATTTTCTTGAACCTTCTTTAACCTCAAGCTCCACACTTTCTCTTTAAAATTAACCTTCCTTAATTCTCTTCAGTTTTGACTGTTTCTTGTCATAAATGTGTGCCAAGTGTAGACTCTCCAATTCCAAGCTAGATGCCTGAACAAAGGCAGGTTTTTCAAGGGCAAACCCTTCAGCAGTTACAATTGCTAGAAGAACCCAACTGCTGTCAAGGCCACTTTTCACATCTTAACCTGTGGCTAGGTTTCACAGAGGAGCTCAAAACATACCACTAAGCTTGTGATATAATTCAGCTTTAACTAGCCATCTCCTTGTTACTTCTTAGTCATTTGCCCATAAATCCATGTAATTACAGAATCAGTCAAATAAATGTAACTACATATCGACAGGGTGGAATCTACATCGCTCTATTTCTAATGATAAATCCATCCAAACCTCACCAATCAACCTCGAAGACACAAGTATGGATATGCTGTAAATTCCTGTATGTTCAGAGGACTACAGCAGGCTGGACTAAGGGGCCACAAAAAAGATTGTTATCCCAGCATCCTTTATTGAACAGACATTGAGGAGGTAAGAAACCTCTCAGTGACATACTCACTATAAAGCCTCAGTTGGGTTTAAGACATTTTAGTTGCAGCTTGGATTAGTGCCTTCACTAATCTCTCTGTGAAATAGCAATCCATTGTGTCCCCAGCACTCTGAAGAACCACTGCAGCCCCATTTTTAAAATCCAATTATCCATTCAAGAGTAAACTACTATAATTCTCATTTATGTAGGATCAACAGAGTCGTCTCCATTTCAGTCAGAGGCTGAGTTACGCACTTTATCATGAGCTTTCTTCTCTAGTCCTTCTGCATTAGCTAATCCTCTAGGCTCTCATTTAAATAACTTCATTAACTTTATCTAGAAATTAGATTGGGTAATACAGAGTCACAACACTGACTCCAAACAAACACAAGAGACTAAAAAGATACATATGTTATCAATTATTACCTACCCAATTTGGATTGGATCAGGTACATATCTAGATAATATCATCTCATTTATCCAATTCCTCCCCTTGATAACTCTTGTGTGACAACTTCAAGCTAGAGCCCCAAAGTAATACATAAATTACAATCTATAAGGAAAGATATACTATTTCCAGACTAGTATCAACTCCTTATTTGAAAAAGACTAGAGTTATTTGAGAGTACAGATGATTTATGGACAGACATTAAGCTACTTTCAATCTTGTAATTAGAAATCTTCTTTCTTAGAGTACCCAATATATCTAAGCAGGAAAATGTCTTGCTGAGCAGAGATCACAAGCATATTCCCACCTCCTACAGTTAAAACTGATGTTTTAGGCACCATTCTCTTCTCCATTATCTTTAATTTTTTGTGCTGAAAAAGCTTGGTCTTGGCCTGACCGCTTAACTCCAGCATGAGCTGTGATACTGTGAACAGGCCATCTTAGATTAGGAGTAACAGAGAACTACCTCTCTGAAAATCAAATATGCCTGAGGAGCAGCGGTATGGCAGAGGAAGGGTTCTGCGTGTGCCAGTACTGTGGAAAGTCAGTGCACTACAATCCAAGTGTGCAGTATGGATCTCAAAAAACATCTTCTAGACACAAGATTCAGGAAAGAAGTATTTTTATCCTTCTCCATGCCAAAATAGGAGACATTTGCACCATCAGAATATGAATGACTTCCAGCACACCAGTTCTGTTTATCTGCCCATCTACTTGTATTCCACAGAGAATGAGAAAAACCATTATCACATGAGATTTCCAAGAATCACTCACAACTAGGAAACATTCCACATAGGTGGAATAGAATGATCCTTTATCATCCATGCTGTTGTGTGAATGCATATTGAGATTATATATGCAGTCAAGCCAGAATACTTCCTGGACACTCACATTCAGAATCTTGGCTAGGGCCAGGAAACAGAAATCTCTAAGCATCTGAATTTGGAAGGAAATTTAATACCACCCTCCAAACTTCCTCAGTGTTCTGGAGTGGGAATGATCTGGAATGATTTTGTGTTCCCATTCAGGCCTTTTTAAAGCAGTAACATTTAAGTGATAGCAGATTTCACCCAAACTACTTTGTTGTCTTTCTGGACTGTATTAGTATCGCCTTAGCTCGCAGTAAGGCTTTGGCTAAGCATGTCCTCTTAGCTTTCCCTCTCAGTTATTCATGTTTTGGCTGTACCTTATCAAAGTAGCTAGTCTCGTCCTTCCTTCCTCAACCAGCTTCAAAGGCAGAAAACACTGTGCCTATTAGCAGTGTTTATTCAACGAGGTTTATGTGATAACTTAAGGATAACACATCGAGAGAATAAATTTTAGCTGCAGTGCAGGAAGCTGCTGAGAGCAGATAGGGATGGACAATGCCTTTTTCTCTCCAGCCACTACTGTAAATCACTCCAACTATACTTTTGCCCCTTTTCTTTCAGATACCACTAACTTCTTGCTGCTTAGTTGCGTAGCATGGGATAAATACAAGTTTCCTTCACTGGAAAATTCTTTTCCACATCATCTTTCCTTGTAGCCCCAAACACTCACTAGGATGAGTTCTTGAATGAAATTCAGACAATTTGACTGTCGTCATCATTTATCCTCTAAACTCTCTTTGCACTCAGAGGCCTCAGATGAAAAGAGCTCTCACTGGGCTGCACACCAAAATCCTCACACTGGGACTTAGTCAAAATGAAGGGTGAAATGCGTGAGCAAGTTAGAAAGTGATCCGCCACGCAGCCAGTGTGTAGCAGAGCCAGGACCCAAACCCAGCTCTCCAGAGCTGCAGTCCCAGCTTCTAACCACTTCCTCGTTTAAGGCATCCATTTTGGAATAGACCCCACCACATTTTTTCCACCTCCCAATTTACATTTAAAATCCTTTGCTACATTTCATTTAAAATCAACCAATTTCCTTGGCGTTTCCAAGCCACACTTGAACACATATGCAATTAGCAGCTCTTTTATCTCCCTCTGATAGCATAGGCTGCATCTTAAATACAAAAAAAGACCCATGAAAATGTACAGAAAGACAGTTCTGCTTCTCACTCGAGACAGTAGCTCCTGCATATAGTATACAATAAAGACAGCTCTGTATTTCCTGACACTGTGCCATTTGTGTCATATGGACATACAAAATAGCATGGAAAATTATGGGTGCATACAGGCATAATTGTGAGCAAACTGTGAATGACAGTTTGGTGAGTCATAAAATTGGTGGGTTTTTCCTATCTCCATGCTACCCTTTCCCCCATCATTTCTATGCTTTTCATATCCTAGCCATACAATGGTACAAGTCCATTGACTTACCATGCCAGAAGCCAATTGCCTGAAATACTGTAAGAAAGGCATTGACCAGAGGAATATTAACAAGCTACCAAATTTATTCTCCCCCTCTACTTCACTCTGGTGAGACTCCTCCCTGCAGTCCTGCACCCAGCTCTGAGGCAACAACACAGGAGGGACATGGAGCTGTTGGAGCGAGTCCAGAGGAAGCCACAGAGATGCTGCAAGCGCTGGAGCAGCTCTGCTCTGGAGCCAGACTGAGAGAGCTGGGCTGGTTCGGCCTGGAGAAGAGAAGGCTCCAGGGAGACCTTAGAGCAGCTCCAAGTGCCTAAAGGGGCTACAGGAAACCTGTATGGGGGCTTTTAATAAGGGCATGCAGTGACAGGACACCCAGGAGAAAGTCCTTTTCCTCACCATCACTTTACTACAATAAGCTTTGCAGGAAGGTTGAATATCTCCTACCAGCTTAGGGACCTCTTTCCTGGTCACTACTGCCTTTTTTGACCAAAACTAACCACAAGAACTGGGTGCTCTCCTGTGCCTGTTGTGCCCAAACAGGCACTTATGTCTCTCTTATTGAACACCTATGGAAAACCAGCTTAAAAAAAGCACAAAGGGCAGTCTTACTCACTCTCTGTCCCTTTCCAATAGCAACAGCATCCATTCATTTCCTCTTAGAAATTTGTTTTCCCAGTTTCTAAAACCCTCTATGTCAGCAGTTTATGTAGTCCTGCTGTTACAAAGCCTTTCCCACTGTCTAATACAGATTTCCTCCAGTGGAGTTTAAGCCTTCTACCCCTTGTGCTGTCTGTACCACACACGGAGCACGCCTCCTTCTCCAAGGCAGCCGTTTGATTTTATGAACTCTCACAGCTCCACACTTATCTTGCCTCTAGATTAAACACATTAATTCTTCCAACCTTGCCTCAGTGCCTGTGTTCTCCAGATCTCTGATCTCCATCCACCCCAAGTCTCCGTGTGGGGCCCAAGATGAGACAAAACGCTCCAGCTGTGGCCATACCAGTGCCAAACACAGCACAAAGGCTGTTTGCAGAGGTTCTGTGTGGTATGGTGGTGTTTATGTTTCCTTGCATCACTGTGATAGCCTCAACTGGTGTTCAGTTTGCTCTTCGCTAGAACCTCTTGAGAGACTGTCAGCTAGCTCTTCATTCATCTGTTCATCTCACAAATAACTTATACCTTATCATAGGACTCTGCACCTGTCCTTGAACTGAATCCCACTTAATTCAAATGAGTTGTTCTAATTGTCAAGATCCTTTGGAATGTTAATTCTTCCATTCACATGCTTGCAGCCTTTCCAGCTGAGCACGGTGTAGAAATGCAATGTGCAGCTTTTCTAGCTCCTCACACAAGTTACAGCTCTAAGCATAGACATGCATCAGACCCACCACACCTTCCCAAGGAATCCCACACTTTGCATCCTCCCCATTTGATAGACACATATACCTACTCTTCAAGACTCACCCCACTGTACTACTCTCACTTCATGTCACTGTGTCTTTACCTTGTTTATGAAAATGTCATTCAAAATAGTATCAAGAAGCTCTCCTGCAGTGAAGATGGAAGCTGCCTCTTCCTTATTGACACGGTCGGCTACCCTAATGTGGAAGGAAATTAAGATTGTTGTCATGATTTAACACCACTGGGTGTTTAACAGCACCTCATCATGTTCAAGATGGTTCATTTTCAACTTTTTGTCCCACTGTTCTGCTAAAAACTGAAGATCCCTGCTTCTCCCTCCACCCTACTGCCTTCAGTTTCAAAGCTATTTCCAAAGTTGGGCCTCTCTGAAAGCTCACCCATCCTTCACCAGCTCTGAGAAGCAGCTCCTGATGGCTCTTAACCAAGTCAGCCATTCCCCTTTCAACTCCAACTCCTCCAACCTGCTATTCCCCTGTGTTAACCTGGGCTGTTATCCCTTCTCTCCAAGGTTACCTATAGCATTGGCCTGAACATAGCTAAGATTTTTTGTTAAAACAAAGCTGAGAGACAAAAGAAAAAGAAACACAAACCAGTTTTCCCTGGTATCAGCTTGCTGTTCAGCTAGAAGCTTCACTCTGATTTGCCAGCCATCTCTAGGCAATACACCACCACCTTTCTTCTTCACCTTGAAGCTTTCTGCTGGCCCAGCTCCCATCACACCATAGTTCCATGAACAGCCCCATGGGCTCCCTAATCTGCCTCTTCCCCCTGTGCTGCTTCCTCTCACAGCATCAGCCAGCCATGGGATTTATCCCACTCAGTCTCTGCTATGAGTAATTAAGCCATACTTATGACTGCACAGAAAAATGCTCAGGTCCTCCCGCTGGAGGCAACAAGCTTTGAGAGAAAAAAAGCCACTTCTAGAACAAAATCCCTACACAAAGTAGGGTTTTTAGGAGCCAGAACTTAATTCACCTACTTTAACTCCCCTCCAGCATTGTGATTTAAGTCCTATTACTCCAATCCTGATTATAATCAATGAAATCTCCTACAAAAGAGTACATAAACTGCGTTCTTCCTTGTTACGTTTCCTTATCTGTAGTGTTCAAGCCCTTTCTACTGTTTTCTTCACTAATGAGCAGATTTGTCAGAATCAGTTTAATTACAAAATTAAAAGTATTTTTAAATAGAATACAAGAAATTGTTTCCCATTAAACTTTCTCTCCACTCCATTTTAGCCCTGGAAAAGTGACAGGCTTTCAAAGCCTCACTGTAACACCCATCCCATGCAACCAACAATCATGACACCACTGATGACAAAAAAGAAATTCTTCATCAAAGCTAAGCAAACAGCCATCAACTTTTAGAAGAAAAAAGAGCTAAAGAAGTTAAACACCTTGCTGTTTGGTGTAACTACCTTTGCCCTCCTCTCCCACAGTTATTTAATCCTCCTTACTTGTGTTCACACCTGAGTATCAGCCTTTAGGAGCACTTTAGGACACAAAGACAGATGCAGTTACTGACCTTGCATGTAAAGCATTAGTAGCAGGTTCCTTTTAAAAGATAAAGGGGTGCTTGCCTTTGGGGGGAGGCTTTAGCTCTCATGGTTTCCCATCAACAGTGATGCTTGCTGTCACCTCAGAGGAGGCACAGCACACATCAGAGGACCAAGGTCTCTGTAAAGTACCTTTTCAAAGGTGGTGTCAAAGGTACCTTCCCAATGCCCTCCTACAAGGCTCAGGGCCACCAATATCCTTGACACAGCACCTCTCCTCTGCTGTTCTAAGTGGGCCTCCCATGCCTATTCCCTCAGCAAATTTTACTGCTAATAACAGGAAAGGAAAAGCATAAACTAGAACAGGAACGCTGATGGACTGAAGCACAGTGACCCTACAGCCTCTATGTTCCTGCAGCACCTCCTGGGAGAGCACAGGCTGCTGGTCCTTGCCCCTGAGCAGGGAGCTGCAATGAGGGTCCCATCTGGACCTGTGGGCAGTCAATCCTTCCACTAACTGTGCTGCAGGGCTCCAAGTTAGGAGATCATGGAGCACACACTAGAGCCTGCAGAGCCTGGAAAGCTTTACTTAGCTCCATCTGGTGGGCAAAGAAGGTGCTTTTGGAGCACAACCACCCAGCCCCTCTTGACAAGTCACTGCTTTTATGAGAAAAAGAGATGAAGTAAGACTGTCTTCATTAACACCAACTTTGTGCCTCCTGTGAAGAACTCAATTCATAAAGAGTAAAATACATCGCTGCTGGCTGGGATTACTTCCCGTATGTCTCTTTTTATTTCCACGTATTTCAGTTATAGAGCAGTTTACTTTCACGGGTCCCACACAAGTGAAAATGCATTCCTAAAAACCAGTGTATATTTACAGCCACCACTCTTGGGACTCAAAGTATCCTGGTGATAGCAACCATCAAGCAATTCACAAGCAACACCTAGGCAGAAATGGAGCAAACACGCACTTCCTACAAGACAACTGTCTGCTGTTACTACTGTGCATAACCACAGTGGAGTCCCTGTGCTCAGTTTCTTCATTCACCACCCAGGGATTTGATTCTGCTTAGAGAGCGGAAGGAGTTACAAATTGCACCCCCACTGTGTATGGCTCCTCAACAGAGACCTGACCCCACCTCTTCCCCAATAAGTAAATTAACTGTAATAGGAGCTCGTGACAAAGAATACAGCAACTCCTTGAATTTGTCCTTGTTCTTGCGTCTCAACAAAATCCCCATAAACATTACACAGGAAAAAGATCCATGGCGCAGTGAAAGGCAGGAGGTTATAATACATGTCTCCATTTAAATTCATGATGGATTTCGTTTGCTGATCCACTGACAGGCTCTGGAATAATTTTTTATTCCGTGTTGTCAGATTTTTATACCTGAGAAACAGTAGAGGTCTGTTAATTGAACGAAGGAACAAGGCAGCCCCAGCTACTTTGCCTGTGCACCCCAGCTAATGACAGAAGCAAAAAGAAAATGTTTAGTTAAGTACCTTTGGCTGCAAGCTGGATGCAAACCAAGGGCATTAATAGCTCTCTGTAAGACAGACATATGGACTAAAGC
This sequence comes from Myiopsitta monachus, assembly GCA_017639245.1. NCBI lineage: Eukaryota > Metazoa > Chordata > Aves > Psittaciformes > Psittacidae > Myiopsitta > Myiopsitta monachus. Next base: position 56,708,363 of record CM029925.1, read on the forward strand.
CCAAGACTGTATCTCTGTAATTGTGATTACAACAGGTTTCTAGTCATTGAAATATGTGTCCCAGTTTAACAAGGTCCCTGGCTGTCATTATATTCTTGCTGAAGTTAAAGCAATAAATAGTTCTGCACTCTTGATTTCTGATTTGAAAAGAAACAATCCCAATAGCATTGCTATGGCTTTTTCAACCTCAGAGTTCCCTTTTGTCTTTATTCTTTTTATTACATTGGAGTTAATTTATTACAAGACAAAGCTATTTCTCCAACTCACAGTCATCCACTTGCAATAGCAATTGTATTTAATTAATTCCAGTATCAATTTATTTCATTTAGTGCTGAGTAAAACTGTTTCCTATCAAGCAAGTCTGATTTTAGGCCACATTTAGTCATTATCATGACCAAAATGAATTTTGATTTTTTTAATTCTTGAAGATGCAGACTTGGCTCATCTTAGACTTGTTCTAGCAAAATGCTGTATAAAGGAAGGTATTATTGCTACTGCACAAGTGATGGGGTAGCTGAGGCACAAAGAGGTCAAGTATCTCACCTCTGGAGGTGGAAACAGGAATCAAACACAGCTCTGTGGCCTATATGCAGTACCATAGACCATGATGTGACATCCATCCATCATGTACTGTATTGCTAAAGCTGCTTGCTATACCCACATAAAAGCTGCTCGCTTTGCAAAGGTTTCTACTGGCAAAAAAGAACAGATTCTGTTTCAATTCTGCTACAATTTATGCTTGAGCTCCCATAGTGGAAACCCTCTGGAAAACAGGGGCTGTGCCTCTTGCTTGCACATTAAATTACATGTAGCTGTTTATTATCCATGGTGCCTATGTGCCTCAGAGAAGACAGACTGCGTGAATACGCAGATATGTACTCATATGTGAGCAGCACTGATGAGTTGCATCAGGAAATTTTCCTTGTCTAACCCAGTTGCATCTATCCCAGACAGTAATAACACTAAAGGAAAAGGAATTTCACAGCCTCTGTTCCCTGTTTCATAAAAAGCTCAGCTCTGAGTGTAATCCACCAGGGCAATGTTGGAATTCTACAGTGCACAGATGCAGTCAAACAGAAAATTAGAACTGCTCCAAATGAAAGAGAAAAGCAGCAGCTCTAGTACAGAGCTGCGTCAGTACCAGCTCAACAGTGGAAAAGTACCTCAGCTGCTCAGCCTCTTTGCTTTCCTCTCTGGTAATGACGTCAGGCACACTAATGAATGCCCCATTAGCATATCACCTTCTGTGTTCCAGTGTCCAAGTGGAGCAGCTGATGATTCTCTTCTAAGCTTTTAAATAACCACCAAAGCTGAGCCAGAGCTGCTGCTTGGTAGGGAAGACTTAGCTTCATAACATAGCCAGTTCCCAATGCAACACAAACAAAAAGATGTGCCAATGGAGGGATAAAAAAGCCCAACCCAGAAAAGATGCATTTCTCTGAGGAAAGCCACACAAACCAGCTTCAATTCTAACAGCAGTCATTTGGCCCTTATTCCAGAATAAAGGTTTTAATTCCTAATTGAGTTTGAAACTTGCATGTTTGCTCCCCAAAATCAGGGTACAGACTTTGCTGAGCATTAAGAAAGAAGCACCCTTGCTAATGCCCTTCCAGCTTTTCAGCTGACAGTGAATAGCCATGGGACAGAAAGTGCATCCTTGGACTTGATGATCTTAAAGGTCTTTTCCAACCTAGTTGACTTGATGATTCTAACATTGAAAGAAAGAAAACCTACAGACAGTTTAACTTCAGAGTGGAGTCTTTGATGGGGAGGGCTCTACGTTCTATGAGTTCAGGGGTCTCTGACTCCCCATGGTCCCCATTTAGCCATCAGTGTCCAAGAGAGGACGTCAGTGTATGGAACCCCACACACTTCGTACTTAACTCCTGCACCCAGCCCTTTGTGCCATGAACACAGCCGTGAGTGCTGCCATCCAGGGAGTCATTTTTCAATGCAGCAATGCATCAACAATTGGCACTAGATTTCAGTCCTGATCAAAATGAATAGTAGGGAAGGAGGCAAAATGTGAGGTCAAAGAGGCACCTGCTGAGGCAATATAATATTGACAGAAAAGAGTGAAAAACGATAGGCCTAAGTCTGGAGCAAGGAGTTCTCTATCAATCTCCCTGTACACGGACTGAAAGTAGGACCAGAGGCTGCTGCCAGACCTTACAGAAATCCTAAAAGGCACCATTGTCTTGTAGCATTTGGGGGCTAGAAACTGGGAAATCTGTCTCTGTCAATTCAACAGCAATGACAGGAAAGCACAAGCATCTTGCAGTGCTCTAAGCAAGAACTTCAACCCTGACCTAGATAAAGACTATCTAAAAGAAACAGGAATTCAAGCCCAGCTGGACTTCCTTGGAGTCTCTGTTGAAGTTACAAGGCTACTTACAAGGTTCAGCTGGGTTTGTAAAGGGCTGGTGTTAATCATTCTGCCTAAAAGGACAGCCTTTATGGAAATCAAACTCCAAACACAACAGAACACACTGAGAGCAACCCTTCAATTCCCATACACCCTCAAAAAAATTCTGCCCATTCCCCAGTCCCTTCAGTTACTGAGGTCCTATCTGACCATAGCAGTGTTAAGACACAAAACAATCTGTAACCATCAGTGAATGCTTCACAAGCAGACAAAACTGCAGCTTTTAAAAAGTTATGTTAAATGAGCTTATGTCATCGACTGATTTGCAGCCCCACAATCCACACTCCTATTCAATAGTCGATCACATCAACAGGAGCCAGGTTTTGCAGAAAGGAAGATAAAAATGCTAGCAAGTCAAACTGGCAGATGACACTGCATTTAGGGCTTTATTAAACATGGCTACAGTGTGTGCAGATGTAATTAGAGCTTGGGCTTTGATTTGGCAAGCAGCCTCTATAAATAGTGTTTCTGTTACTCAGCTCTTTCTCCTCAGTGCTCCATCAAAAAGAAAAGATGTCCTTCAGCTCCTTCCCTACCCCTGGGATGATCAAATGTTTTATAGCTCCGCAAACCTTGAAACAGCCAAACACCACAGCAGTAACATTTAGGTAACTCACTGTGGGAAGAAAGGGGATTATCTTCAAGGTGCTTTTCTCTCAGCAGTATCTTATATTTGCTTGCCTGGGGTAGAGACACTTACCAGGATGAAGAAGCAGGGCCAGAGTGCAGAATAAGAACACAGACTCCACAGCGTGGCTCCTTCCAAGTGGTGATCTATCTTCTAAGTGATCTATGGGCAGAGGAGACAATACTGAAAAGCTTTAACGCTGGAGTTACTTCTTGCCAGCTGATATATTTCATCTCCTCATTTCTCAGGGGAGATATATTTTGCTAATTATGTCTAATGAATTTTTAGGGTAGATTTTTTTTGATAGATTTTACATTCATTCTCACAGCATTGAAGAGAACCTGTTGTGTTGATCTAAGCCCACATTTAAGCTTTGTAGCAAACAGAGAGGGCACAAATAGGTTTAAAACCACCCCACAGATCAACAGAAATATGTTTTAATTTCAGTTCTGCAAAAAAAAAAAAAAACCCTTTGGTTTCTCTGAAAACTTACTTCCACTACACAATAGAGCTAACCAGAAATAGGAGTTGAGCTGCCCCTTTAAGCATTCAATAAACTCAGAAAACAACAAAACACAGGGAAAGGAATACCAGCTGCATAAACAGCAACAAGTAAAGTTAACACCTAATGCTGTTTATTTTAATGCTTGAAATAGCATCCAAAATTTTTAAGCAATCCTTCTGTAAATTAGAAGACAGGAGCACCTTACAGTATTCTAACACTGGAGAAGATGAAAACCCCAAAATACTCTTTATGAGAAGGTCAGTTGGCAAATCAGTTCTAGCAGAAAAGTATTTGAATGGAGCAGCAACCACAACTGGAGCTGACCTTAGGCAAGGTTTTCTTCCCAAATAGCCCTTAAATCCCTCAGAGATACCTGGCCAAGAGCAAAAGCGACAGCAGTAATGCAACTGAGCCAAACATCATGGGATCTTCCCCCCAGGGTGATTTAGAGGGGTAAAAGAGATTCAGAAGTTCTCTCCTCCATTTTCATGTCATGAACACCCACAAGGAGTGGGAGTGAACCACCACCACATCCAAAGGCAATTGTTTGGATTGACCTTCCTTATGCACCAGTGGCTCCACCTAAACTTCCTAAATGTCTCAAGTTTGCCTGTCCCTAATGTGCCCTACAACAGAACATTGCCACCTTTACCCTCCCTTATTCCAGTACAGTCAGCAGTTTCATTCAAGTAAAGTGAAAGGAGAACTGAGCTTCTCCCTTTCAAAACTGACGACGTGATTTGCAAGCTGGAATGGAGAAATCCTGCTTTTCCCCTTCCTGGAGGCTGGATAATACATCTGCACACAGAGAGCTAGGAATCTAGAAGTACTCCTCAAAAAACCCCACTACTTAAAATGGCTAATCTAAATCAATAATAAGAACACAATTGATTCTTTATTGGCTCCCAGTGGCTGCCCATGTCGACTTACAGTATACTGCCTTCCTAAAAATCATAAGGCTCTTTGTTTGCTTCCAGAGAAAACACTTATTTCAGATAATCTTGCCTCCACAAAGTTATTTTTCAATGTTTCAGTCACTGCTATGCCTGCAGGAATGGCTGATTACCCATAAAATGCCTTCTGACAGCTCATATTCATTACTAAATTACCACATGTAAATGTTTCATGTGCACAGGGCAATTACTTTCCTGAATGACTGCCAGCGACATTCCACTGGATCTGAATGAATTTTTCAAGGATTCTAATTGCCATTTAGATGTCCCTATAAGTCTGGCTTTAAAGGGTTTCACTTCTTTTAGTTGTGGTTATACTTGTGTTCAAGGCAAACGTGTTCCCTCTCACATTTCATATTGCTGACAATTATTTACATCAGAAACAAAGGAATGTGAAAGTGGTGGTGCTACACAGGCTGCACAGTAGAAATGATTCATAGCCAAATTCTTGAGCATGAATAATTACCTGTAACCCTCATTTGGAGCTTTTGCTTCAAGTTACATTATTCATAGGGCTTTTGGCAGTGGAAATAAATGAATACCAACTTGACAGACACTTTAAAAAATGCAAAGTTTTTCAAGTAGTTGGGCCAAACTAAGCCTTTAATATCTCCAGTGAGAGAAAAAAGGGAACGTGCACATGGAATATGAGGGATTTTACCATTGACAGTAAATAAAAAAACCAGATACAAATAGATGTTCAGAAAAGACAGCTGAGCTTTTCACCGCACCACTAAGATAGGCTGGAGTTCTGACTTGTCTCCCAGCGGAGTGCCATCAGGAAGTTTCATTAACACAGTCTATTTTTTATGCCAAGGTTGTTAATGAAAGTAATAAATAAGAGCAAAAATAAACTAATCATTGATGAGTTCTCACAATAAACTCCAGCTACACTGATGCTTCTTTTTGTGTCACATTCTTCATCCCAGGGCTTGCCCACTTCAGAGAAATCTGTTTCTCTATTATCCCTGTTCCCTATCAGCCTGTAGAGAGGCATCAAATCGAATATTCCCTTGAAAAGCAGCTGGATTAATGCTCCTTTATTTCTTTTGTGTAGAAAGTCAAAGATCAGGTTAACAGGAAAGAAAGAGAAATATATGCCCAAAATATCTTCTGCAAGCTGTCACAACTTTGGTCTTGAAAGCAAACCTACCTGCTGCATGGACAGCAAATGTGGAGGCAGAGCTGCAAGCAGAGCAGGTTAGAGCAGGCAGGTTAGGACACCATTGGGAATGCTTGCTCAGGTCACCTTATGCCGCACATGGCAGCCATGTGGGCAGAGGACAGGGGTATCCCTATTTATCCCAGACAAGACATGAGGCATAAAGGTAGCTGTATCAGTGGTAGAATTACAGCAGATTCAAACACAGACATAACTGAGTCAGATGCAGATCCTGAAATGACTCTGAGATAAGCGGTAATTAAAGACTAGAGATCTAAGAAAGGTGTTTGAAGAAGGTCCCATCAGAGAGAGATGTTGAAAACTAACCTATAAAAAGGCTTCAGTTTCCTAAATTCTATATGAAGTAAATGACCCACCAAAATCCAAGACTCTTGGATTACCTTGCTGGTTTTGCCACTGGCTGAACGCAGAAATGTGGGCAATCCAGTGAACTTTTCCATCTCTCCATTTTTAGCAGGGAGGGAATGGGGGGGAAACATGTGGGGTATCCACTTCTGCAAAGATTTTGAAATCTACAGATGAATGTGCTGCAAGTCATTTTTAAGCAATATTAATCTTCTGCAACAACAACCTGTTTCACTGAAACCTTCAACAAAGGCCAAAACCTCTGAGGGATGGCTGCCAGCAGTAAGTTATGCTTTAGTATTCAACCACGCAAAGGATCCATGAGGGGTTTTCATCTGCATCTAAACTCTAACTAGCATCTCTCTCAATAACTTTATTCCAACATTGAATAACAGTCCTTAATACTTCCCCCTGTGTGTTACTGTCCAAAATACACAGCTATGGATGAGGAATTGCTCGGAAAAGGGGATTCCAGCAAAACCTGCCGCCTGTGAGAAACACTCCATTGTAAGGCAGAGGCAATATGAGGTCAAACCTGGATGAAGGGAGCAGTGAAGTGACAACATTATTCCCTGCTTCCCAGTGGTCCCATTGATCTTCTGTACAGTAACTTAAGGATCTTGTGATCAGTTCCAATACAGCTAAGCTGGGCTCTGGCTTCAGCCTTGCTGGCACGCTTAGATACATACAGTACGAATAGTACACAAGTGTATTTCCACTCAGCAAAGTGGGTTGTGTCTTGCACTTGTCATGGACTGATTTAAAAGAATTCCAGGTTGCTATGAAAGCTGCACATGAACAGGAAGAGTCGGGCTTTCTCCCCCCCATACAACCTACCATTTCCAAAGATCCTCAATGTTTTGCAAATTGGAGTCCTACCCTGAGAACTGAAAGAGTGTTAAGAAGCTACCTCAATACATTCCCTTGCTTTTCCTCTTCTCCAGCTTCCCGCTTTAAATTCCTCACAGATGAGCAATACTGAACGGCTCTCCAAAACTCTGATGGGCTTGTGTCTTGTCCCATCCTGAGAAGAAAGCTCTACATTACAAGGAATGCTGTGTCAGTTAACATCTATTAACAGTCCTTACAGCAAGTAAACTCCACCAAGTTAGTGAGCCTCTCACCAAGACATAGCTACAATGGTAAATGACAGAGGCTGTTCCCCCTTCTACTGTTAATCGCAGACATTAAAATAAACTGCATTCATGGCTTTCTTCAGAACTTCACAATGCCAAGATGCCAGGCATGAACGGCACCTGCCCTTCCTTCTTACTCCATGAGAGAGGACCACTTCTTTCCCATACGGATATAGTGCTGCAGACTGTCACAGGCAAGACAAAGTAAAACACCCTAAAACGAGTAGCAGAACTGAATACTGAAATGTATGTAAGAACCAAAGAGAGAGAGCTTTTACCCGGCCTGGTTCTCTCGCATGCATCCGTTTTCCCTCCTCCAAGCTTTACACACTCACTAAGTCTTGCCTGCCCTCCCCAGAGGAAGACCACTGCTACCCTGAGCAGATAAGGAGGAAAGTTCTAGTTCGTGCTGTGCTGCTGTTTGCAGCCACCAGCCTCACCCGCAATTGGCCAGGGTCCCTGCACATCCCCAGGCATGTGTGTCCATGCAGCTCTCTGAGGCAGCTCTCTCCAGCCAGCATCTCCAACACCTTCTTTCCAGGTCCTCTTCTTTTCAAGACCACTTCTTTTTGGGAAGCCACCTTTATGACTTCCTTATCTTTCCAGCACCCCAAGCCCCTGACTTTCCCAATCTAAACAGTCTAATGCAGAAGCCCCGCACTGCTGGTTCTTTCTTAAGCCTGATTATTAATTAGAGGGTTTGGGACATTAATGGGAGGATTTGGGATGTGTCACTACCTTTTAGTCCACACGGTACCAACACTGACAGCCTGCCCAGCTCAATCACAGCTAGCAAGTAGCAAGCTTCTGCTTGAGAGTTCGAAAGTTCAGTTTCAGACACTGAAACAAGAGGCCCAGTTATCTGCCAGTTGCGTGCACTCCCAGTTCAAGCTGCTTTTTCACCTCAGACACAGACAGATACGTCAGCCACGTTGAGACAAACTCAGATCTGCAGATCATTTCCACATAAGAGCCATCTCTCCCCAGAGACCAACATGGTAACCAGATTAGGTAATGTGTCATCCTCCAGTCTCAGTTAACTCCCCACACGTGCTCTGGAACAAGTTCAAATGAAAGCAAACTGCCTTCATTCAAAACACACTGCAGGCTGGGGATGGATTTCTCTATTGAGAACAACTGGATCAGGCTCTATTGAGAACAACTGGACAGTCAGGGGCTGTCACGCTGCTTGCGCTTTTGTCTAGCCTGCTTGAAATGCAGCCCCAGCAAAGCGTTGGCAAAGCAGCACAAAACCAGGAGCCCAAATTCATTAGGCTTTTTCATCTCTCAGTAGGAAAGAAGCAATTAAAAATAACACCAGAATATTTCTGAGTGGATTTTTAAACATTTTGAGGCTGGTTAAATGTTTTGGTTTTTTTTTCCCCCAAAGCTGACAATGGTGATCTTAATAGCTCAGGGTAGGAAGATTTAACGGCTTATGTAAGACCAAATGATAGTCAGAAAGAACAGAAAAGCTTTAGGCCTTCTACAGGATCTATTTTGTTCTAGCTAGATCAGTGGACCTCATAAAGCTTTAGCTGCCTCATACCCTGAGGCTGTTGAAGCTGCAAGAACACTATCCTCATAATAACTTAGCGTCTTACCAACACTGAAAATCTGACTTCATGGACATGCTTCCTTTTAGAAAGGAGAAATAAATGGAACCATGTTCTGGAAGGCTTAACGTGCCATTTGCACTTCAGCAAAGGTATTTTCTTTCCATGCAACTCAGAACTACCCAACAATCATAGAATCTTAGAATGGTTTTGGGTTGGAAAGGACCTTAACATCATCAGGTTCCAACCCCCCCGCCACAGGCAGTGAAGTGTACTTCTAAAGTTTTTGAATATGACAACAGATAACACAGCTGGTTTAACTGCTTTTTCCAGAATAGAATAAGAGAACCAATCTGTTATCAGTGGCAGAAACTTCCATTAACATACAAATAACTGCATATTATACATACGCTGAGAGAAGAGGCCACTTTACCCTGCAGCTTCCATCTGTCAAGCTACAGTCCCAGTACTGAATACCCAAGCAGTTCAGAAATCTGTCTGAATATAACTTACCTCTGTGAGACTGGGGATATACCATCATTCCTAGTTTGAAGGTATATGGCATCGAGGCAGAGAAGACTGATCAACCTAAAGACACCTGAGGTTTATAGAACTGCTGCAATTTGAACTTGATTCACCTGCACCCCAAGCTGATGATCCCCAGTACTGAACAGTCCCCTCTGTGGTTCACTTCAGCAGGCCCTGTTCTCACATTGCTGACAGAACTGCTATCCATCACATCATTAGTCCTCTGTCCACTAAAACCTGAAGAAGCAGATTTGCTTCTTCAAATCCCCCAAACATAGCTATATACATCATGGACAGTCACAGCTAATGGCCTTGACCCTAGGACAAACAAGAGGCAACATTAACAACACAAACAAAATTATCCTCAGTCCAGCAATGCACTGCTGCCTCTGCTTTTTAAATAGCACATCCCTGTCTCTTTAATTACAGCAGGCAGGATGTGAACAGATGCTTACTGCACCCAACAGCCCAATGATTCAGGCAAACTTTCAGGCATTAGCAGCTCCTTTAGGTAGCTGACTCCGGCAAACAAGATGTGCAGATTCCTCCCAACTGATGAACCACTGGGCTTGCAGCAGCTTGGCTTATTGACCAGCTGCTGGAGGTATGAATGTCCTCAGCTGACAACCCTCTTCTCAGTTTCATCATCAGTTTGGGTTGAAGACAAAAGTGTCAGCGTTCACTGACATCTTGTCTGGAGCTGGGACAAAATACTGACTTCAGTAGGCGAGGAATTCCGGCATGAAAAGAATCAAAGGCTGAAGTTACTGAAATCATGAAAAAGAGAACAGGACTTATAATACAGATAAATACTATGGATTTATGCACTGCTTAAAGACATCCAGTTATGAAGCCTGGCTCTGTAATTGCCTCCCAAGGAGGAAACAAAACCCACACAGATTTGCAATGATGAATTCAATTTCTTTCATAATCAATCCCAAGCTCCCAGCAGCTCCTGCTGTCATGTCCATTTATAGCTCCTACAGGCACTTGATCAGTCTTTACTTTCATAGCTGATGTGACACAACACACCCACTGGTGTCTGCTATGAAAGCATCTCCAGTTTCTCATCTCCTAGAAAAGAGATCCTCCAAAACCCCTGTGCCACAGCAAGCAGGTACCTTTTGACAGCCTCTCCAGCAATAAGTAGGAACAGTTCTAGAAACACAGAATTGATCTTGCAATGCTTCATCTCTCAAGACTCTGTCTGTTCCCGCCATAGCTTACATCCAGCCTTCTCCTTCTACAGCCTCTCTCTTATCCATAGAAACAAACCTCACTTTGGTAAACATGAGGATTTCATAATCCGCTTGCTGATGAATTAAAATAGGAATGGCAGTAAGCACACAAGCCTTTTCCCTTACTTTTAGGATGCCATACAATTTTTCTTCAGCTCTGATCAGATGGATCTGAACACTGGAAAGATACAGACAAGCCCTGGGGCTCCTGCTGTAACCCAGCATTGATGTTTAGTGTGGAGGTGCTGGAAGAATGAAGTCGTATTAACTGTCAAAGCTCAAATTCACCCGTGTTTTACAGGGTTTCTAATTCTATCCAAAGACCTAGACTTCCACAAGACAGCCATACAAATATGTAACAGATGTCACGGTTTAACTACATTGGTTCTAAAAGTTGCATTCACTGTTGATTTCATGGGCTCACACCGTAAGTGTAGATTTCCCACCAATAAGAAGCTGTTCATGAGGAGCCCTAGCCTGCAAGGTGGTGGACATCTCTGCACACATCAGTCATCTGGGAACAGTCAGGAAAAGAGAACTGAAAAGGGGAACACAACTTGCAGGTAGCACAATGCAGAGTGCCACACTGGAATGATTACCCAAGATAGGAAGCCTCCTCCTCTCAGCATAGTAAATAGGCTTTAGATCAGATTGAGGAGCCGCAGAGCGTAGAAACCCCTTTCCTCAAAATATGTACTTGCCATCCAACATCATGCTCATTTTGCTGTTGCCATCAAACATTTTCCTCCTAAGGAGGCACTTGGGCATCACTTAATCTAAAGGGTCCATGTAGTTAAGTTGTCGGAGGACAAACATTTGCTCTTGTTGGTGAAAAAGAAGGAAAGCGCAGGAGCAGAAGTGGAAAGAAACCCCCTTTCCTAAGGGACAATTACTGTGGATTAGTGATGGAAGTAAAAACTGCATTTCTAGCCATCCTCTCTCTGGAAAAAAGGGAAGATCTATATTCTCTTCCTACATATGCAAATGCAGAGCCTGGCAGTGACTGCTCAGATCAGCAGACTGCAGCATCATCCTATCCACTTATCTATCATTGCCCAAGTCCCAAGGAAACAGAGCACAGAGTTATCATTGGTGCCCAGCTCTAACACAGCACTTCATCACTCTGAATATTTAACAGGAGAAATGACATAATTATAGTAAGAACTCCATAGATTCTTAGCCTTGATAAAATAAACACTACTATATGTTATCCTATTATAACACAAAGAATTTGAAATTGCTATTTTATTCTAGTGCCATTTTCACTCCTGAATGATTGTGAGGTCAGGTTGGACGGGTGGAAAAGAATCTTCTAAGATGCTCAACCTGCAGAGTGCAACTCCATCTAGCAGGAAATCCCTCACCATCCCTCACAAGGGCCTTGCCTGCCCTGCATCATAGAATCACAGAACGGTTTGGGTTGGAAGGGACCTTAAAGCTCATCCAGTTCCACCCCCCTGCCATGGGCAGGGACACCTTCCACTACAGCAGATTGCTCCAAGCCCCATCCAACCTGGCCTTGAACACCATCACCAGCATCCTGACAATCCCAACTCGCCTCTCATTCTCAACACCTCCAAAGCCCCCAGGCATCCAGACACAAGCACATGGGTAGAGAAAGTGAGAAGTACTAAATGAAAAGCAGCAATGCAAACTAAAGTCTGACTCAATCCTATAAGCAATGTGAATGCTATTAGAGGGAGTTACGAGCTGGTCTTTGCTAACAACTTACTAGAATAACCAAAGAGCTTTGTCACACATATTTGCAGCACATTACACCACCAAATACCTAGAAAGCTGCTCCTCCAAGGCTGTGTGATTCCTCAGCTTCCACTGGAGTTTCAGCTCCAGCCTTTCACTCAGACATGGCCCTTAGCCACAGACACTCATAGTATTTTGAATGCTCAGGTGTAATTAAATATCTTCCCTAATTCAAACTCAGTAAGAATTATTTCGCGTCTTACTGGGGATTTCTGATTTTGGAATTTCTTACTGAATTTGGACTCGTGAATCACTGAACGCTCCCACTCATTTCAAAGAATAAACATTTAAGATCTTTTTCCACAAATTTTCCATATATATATATATTATAAAACACAGCAGAAACAACCTTGTGCTCAACAGAAAATAACTGTTTGTCTAACAATACCAAGGCAAAAACCTACATTGCCCAGGCAAACTGCTTATGAAAACAAATCTCTTCTAAATGGGGAGATTGACTGCTCTGGGGGTCATACACAACACCCAGCTCGAAGCCCACAAACAGCATGTTACTCACAATCATTTTCTCAGCTAACCTTACTCAACACTCAAGCAGTGAATAGTAGGTTTTCTACAGATGCATCTTTATCTTCGTATCTAATATCCTGCAGGGGAAATGAGCTTTTTAATTTCTTCAGAGTATGGCCAGAGTGAAGAGATTTCAAGCTGCATCTTATGATCTCAGAGAGGCATAAGAGCCTTGAATCTACAGACGATTTATGCCTCAAAATTGTATTTCAGTAAATGTCAAGACTTTTTTTCTCCATGGCAGATGCAAGTTCAGATATGGATTCGTTGCTTGAATTTAGTTTTCATATTTGGTTTCTTTCACTGTTCCAAAGAAGTAGCTATTGTAGAAGGATGTCTTGACTATTTTTGGTGATAACAGTATGTAATTCTGTCATTTTTTGGTTTTCACATTGTACTCACACATCTAAGGTCCAAGTACCATAGAGTAGTGCATTCACAATTGTTACCATCACTTGCTTTTTTTCCCTCCTTCACTTCCTAGAGGAAAGGAGCACACAGATCAGAGTGCACTGCTCAGAAGAGCAATCTTCAAAGTGGCAGACGAAGCCAGTACTGTTCTCAAATTAGCTGATGCTGTCTAATATGCATTTATTTTATAGCAAGTTCCGTAACTAGTAACAGTCACTATACAATGCATCTGGGAACAGCCTGAAGAGATCATCTAATCCACATTCTGGCCCAACAAAGAATCAGCTGTACCTTTGTCCTTTTTGACAAATGTTTGTCTAGTGAATTTGTCTTCCACTGCCCTCACTGCATCTTCATGCAGTATTTGTTTGCTCCATTTTCCAGGTTTTCTATCTAGAACCTGTCCTAAATCTTTCTTACTGCAGGATAATCCTAATGATGTAGAGAAGATATTATTCCCATAGGAGTGTCATTATTTCCTCAGTACACGGATGGCTTATGCCCTCCCTTCATCCCTTTCTCAACAGATACCTGAATAGCTCTGATTCCCTCAAATTCCCTTTCCACCAACCCTGTGTTTCAGAGGATTCTCCCCATTGTTAAAAAAACCCACAGATCTCCCTTTACCTGATCTTCCTGGTGTGGTAAACTGGAGTAGGTCGTCATCTCAAAGCGTCCATGCTCTTCCCTCTTTCCATACCAATAAGACTAAAACTCCTTTCATATTCTGGATTTCAAAGCAAGTAAAAATACTGTTGATAAAAGGGGGAAAGCCTCCTCTTTTGTCACATTTCACTTTTCTAAGCAAGTGATGTTCCTTTTTATCCCAATTTGCATACAGTTCTCCCAAGAGGTCTCAGACTGAAAGGTAAATCATACTGTTTAGCACATATCACAACTTCCAGTTCCTTTTATTTATTCCCTTGCTTCAGTATTGTCTTCATCTAAGAGACCATTTGTTCTAGGCATTATTCCCAGCATGTGTCATACTGATAGAAATTTTCCCTTGGGATCTTCAAAAATCCATCTTCTAAAGAGTTTTCATTTTATGTGACTTGGTTCGGAGAAAGGCAAAGGTTTAGAAGTTGTGCCTTGGTAAAACATACTCAACTCCAGTCCATCCTACATAAGCAGTGAGTTCTAAAAAGCCTAATTTACACCCAGTCTGCCTGTTCAATGTCATTCTAACATTAACATCGCTGTTGAAAGCCAAGTATTGCCAGCAGTAGGCTAAGTGGAAACATTAATGTGACAGATTATTAAGCAATTCCATCCTACAAACCCTAATGTAACAAAAAGCAGCATAAATGAAGGCCTGATCTGGTAAAGTAATATATGGCCTTCACATTGAGACATAGGCCTACTTTAAACTTCTTGGCAGTTTTAGTTCAGGATGCTAACACTTTGGAGGATAATATACTAGCTAAATGCATTAATGGTTTAAGTTTGGTTTGTGTTTCCATTGGATTTCCAGTGAAGTTCAGCACTGTTGAAAGGTGCTGGATCAATAGCGGTGGTTTTGAGCACATTTATTTTAAACTTTCCCCCATGGTCTTAATGGCTCTCAGATGGGAAACAGGATTCAGCTTAGCTGGTACTTGGTTAGCACTTGCTGGTTGCTCAACCTGGGAGGACAAAACCTAAGTAAAAAGTGATGTGGAAGACACCAGGCATGAGATAGTGTATTGACTACAGAGAAAGCTCTAAAGAGATCTTGGAGCTTTAGGCTGGCAGCATTTCCAGCTCTGTGCCCCCTGCCCCAGCTACTCATCTCATTCCCGTGCTGATAGTACAGGCTTTGCTCGCACGTGGCGAACCAGAGAGGAGAGCTGGCTTAAAAAACCCTGTTCATTTACACCTGCACTGCCACAAGGCAGGGGGCTGGATGGGCAGGAATGATGCGGAGGGGTCCAGCTGCTTCTATCAGTAGTCGTGTTGGCTTCCTCCCTGGTTAAAGCACCCATGAAATCCTGATGTCCATTTACTGCCTAAAATCAGACAGGGTGAATCCAGATCTCCCTCAGTTTTCCTCCCTTGTACAGTCTGAAAGAGAACTGTGCTGTTCAGCTTGGACAACATTTTCACATGGAGTGAAAGAGAACTGAGCAAGATAAAGTCTGTGACACTCCTTCTTGTAACCGGGTACAGATGTTCCATATTAAAAACTAATATTTACTGAAATACTTTCAAAGTTGCATCAGAGCTCCTCAGAGTGTGTTAAAATAAGCACATGCAAAATATTATATTTAGCTGGGAGCCAGATTTCTTCACCACAGCTACAGACAACTATACAACTATATAATGTGACGAGCCAAATCAATCCCCTTCATCTGAGCACCTCTGAACTCTGGGACCGGTTTTATCTGAAACTGTATTTGGCCAAATGATTGTTACCCTCCAGTGAGTACATGACCACATACAAAGAGTTCACAGCATGATAAGTTTGTTACATGAAGAAATGTAATACACTGAAATTTAAACTGAAGAGTCTCAGACACATTTGCCTGTTTGTTCAACAGTGAACTCTCAACCTTGGCTCATTTAGAGAGACCCAAGATTCCTCCAATCCAAATTGCATCAGTAATTCACAGAATCATCAGAAATCCACTACAGACACCCCTGTGGATGCTGGGTTTCAATCCTGATGAAGAAATTCACTTCTTTCAAAGCATGCTTTGCTTTTGTTACAGAATCACAGAGTGGTTTGGTTTGGAAGGGACCTTAAAGCTATCCAGTTCCACCCCCTGCCACAGGCAGGGACACCTTCCACTAGACCAGGTTGCTCCAAGCCCCATCCTTCCCGGCCTTGAACACTGCCAGGGATGGGGCACCCACAGCTTCTCTGAGTAACCTGTGCCAGTACCTCACCACCCTCATAAGAAAGATTTGTTTCCCCTAATAATAAGTAACAATAACAATAAACCAGCACATGTGGTTCTGATAAGAATGAGCTATATAGGATGGCTTCAAATTCCTATTTGATTAAGAGACCACCATATGACAAATCCAGCAAAATCAAGTATCTGCCTGAAAGGCAGGGAAAATGCTTGATTTACAGCACTGAGTGGATGTCTGCCATGGTTTTTGCACACTTTGCTATCTTGGCTGACCTCTCCCAGACTTATTTTCTGCACACGAACAGATTTCACATGTTTTTAAATATGGGGACAACCAGGAATCCATAAATAATCTATCTCCACTGAAATATAACTGCCATGTCTGAGCAGCGCCGGCTCCAGGCTTGGGCTGCAGCAAAAGCCAGACACAGCTGAGGTTTATAGCAGCTCTCCCCATTCTGCAGCTATTGAAATGACTCCACTTGCACTCAACTGCCCAGATGTAGACAGCTCAAGGTAATGGTACCTAAATGGGAGTATGAAATACTGCCTCTTGTCAGGAAAAGTAAGTGTCATGCATGATAAATTTAGGTAGGCAAAACTGCAGAAAAAAATGCATCGAAGTGTGGACACGAACACCTTGTTTCAAAACAAAACATGAACATGTCACGTTTCTGTTTGTCAATAGATGTCTTCAGCATCATTCATGCCCATCATGTAGGAATGGCAAACAGCAGCCATGGATTGGAATACCACTTCATTCCTGCACCCCAGGCCATGTCCCCTGCACCCCTTCCACAGTAGCATAGGGAAAGCAAAGCTCAGAGGTATCACTTTCAAAAGGGACTGCTGATTTTCTGGTTAGGTGCTAAGCATAAAAGGTTGGCTCACTGGCAATCCTTCTGTCCTTTCTTGCCTCTCAAATTGTTTGAGCTGTTATCCTGGATCAGAAATCCTAGGAAAAATAGGATTCACTCTAGTCCTCAAATTTGCAATTGTAGCCTTCAGTCTGAAAGTGATAAATAATGAACATATAGGGGAATTTCCACAGAGACAACTTCACAGGCATTTTGGTTTTCTCACCATCTCCCCTCATCTATTTTCTTCTTGTTCTAAACTTCGTGGGGGGTTTCTTTTATGCTTCCTGAACATCTACACTAAAGACACTCTGTGTTGCTTGGGACAGCTCAATCCTGTCTATCCTGATCTGAAATCACAAGTCACAACTGACTGATACTAAAACCTTCTTCCTCTTCCCCAAAACCATGATGTTCTGCTTGATTACAACCATAAGGCACCATCTGAGACAGTAACTGAGACCAAGCTCCTTGATACTCATTCCAGATTCAACAAATTTGCAACTATTAAGTCCCAGCTCTCTCCCCTGTAACAATACATGACAGGTGAGGCAAGAAAAGCTACTCAAAATGCTCAATCACCCTCTTCAAACAGCCATGTGAGAGAAAACTTCTCAGTGTGCTGAAAATCTTTAGTATGTGGGGTGCCCAGAACAACTTCTGACCTTGTCTGAAATATTCCACGTAGTCACCCCCACACTCAGGTGATTTATAGCTGTCCTAAAAGTTCTTAAAATACCTAGAAAACAGTTAAAAGCAGCCACCAAGGTACCTTCACACGCCAGAGCCTGGTATTCTGTGGGTGTGAGAACCTCAGAACACAGCCAAGACCTTTTGGCACAGAGAAAAGGTCCTGTTACTCTCTTCACTCAAACACAGTGTCCTTAAAATGAGAGATGGGAAAGTCCAAGTCCATCTCCCACTCTAACAAGAAGGATAATTCCCCTGGGCTTATCCACCCATCAGTTTCCAATTACTCAAGCGATGGATTCTTCCACCTCATGTCCTGGGAAAGTATCTGTTGGTCTAATGAATCCCACAGCTATGCCAAATTCCTACTTCCTCAGCTGAAGCTTTCCTTTCCTGTGTCTCATTCTCTTACTCCTAAAAGCACCCTCAGAATGTCTTCTCCTGGGAGGAGTTGTTGATTCCCCTTTTATGCCTTCTAAACACTACATTTGCATTTCTAATGAATCACATGGCTCTTTCCCACTGTTAATGTTGTACTTTGGTCATTTTTAATTTTCCATTGCTATTACCAATGGTGTGATTTCCAAATCCAGCCCGAGTGGAAGAAGGGTGGATGGAGAACACTGCAAGAAAAAGTAGAAAGGGTCCCCAGACAGCATGAATCATTCTGCTTTCTGAGAACTCTGTAATGAGAGTATGGTCTTCTACATCCCAGAAAAACCTTAGATACCAGAGAGAGAGATGGACACAATCAGTCAGCACCTCTCAAACACCTTCTTCTCACAGCTCCATGCTGATGCTCCACATAAGGAAAAGCTGCTCTTAGCTCCAGTTCCACTCTCTTGAGTTCTGTCCAGAGCATCAGTGGACTGGCCTAAGGGTTTACTGAGTTGCTCGGGAAGTCTTCTCAGGAGCTCAAAGGCCTTTGGTCCTCAGCTTACTCCACAACAGCCTTTACATTGGCATAACTACACCAGCACAGTCCATGGTAGAATTTGAGTACAGAATAATGAGAGCACAGAAGTGTCATTATGCTACTGTCACTGCTATAGCATCTAAGCTCTTCCTCACTAGTGCCAAATTTACCCTCCCATGGTTTGTCCTTCCACCCAGGTCCAGAAAGAACATCGATACCAGAGGCAGCTTTGTTTTGGCAGAGCAAATGGTCCTGTTTCTTTTAATGTGCCCCTTGCCATGGATATATATGAGCCAAGGAAATGCATGTTGGAGTAGCAAGGTAGCCTGTAAGAGTTATGCAGAAGATCAGGGACATCATCGGATGGACAGTTAGGGTAGGCCTGTGAAACCCAGGACAGGGCCAGACACAGGGAGTGAGTCACAAAACATGTGTTCTTCTATGCTCACAGGCTGAGTTCACTCTGAGCACTGTCTTTCCTGTGGTGAAGCAATACAACTCATGACAACACATGAATGGGCTAGGGCAGACACATCCATCTACTGCACTGAGCTATGGCCACTCAGATGGTGCTGACTGGCTGAGTGCTTGCCAACACCCTGCACAGGCACTGGGCACTGAAATGGCTCTTTGTGAGATGTTTTCCAGGTACTATCTTACTCTTCCACAGACACACATTATGTCAATAATTGCAGCAAAACCCCCAATGCTCTAATGTAGGGCTCAGCCGAAAAGGACAGGGAACAGCACTTGCCTGGAGTGCATCCTAGAGTCACACAGGGAAACCTCTGCTCTCAACTCTGCACTTGTAAGTGTGGTCAAAATCAGCCTAAAGGTCATATTCACCCTTTTGAGAACTCCCAGCATTGTAAACCTTTTGTTCTGTAGGACATACCCAAACCCTTCTACGATTCTGCAATAACAGCAAAGGCATCCTTGTAGGAAGTTCACTTTTTCCATCAGGAATGAAGCCTAGCATCCACTGGTGTGTCTATACTGGATTTTCACTCTCACAGGTTAAGAAAAGTGCCCTTAAATGGAATCATGACTTTGAGGTTTAAGTTTAAAAGCAGGCTTATCCCTCTGCAACAAAAAATGGACATCGCAGACACATGCAGTTTACAGAATGAATGTACAGCAATGCTTGATGCATTTTATTTTCACATAAGGTATTTCATGCACTAGGACAGAAAGGAAAATACAGACTGAAGCCCCTGAAAACATCAGTGACAAGGACAAACACCAGCTCAGCTGATGGGGATGAAAAGGTCAGGTACAAATCAGAACAAACTAAACCAAATGTTTCCACTGGAGCAATGTAATAATTTTCTTTCTTCTTACCAGCAATGGGTCCAAAGAGCAACTCAAACTCTGGTTTTATCAAAGTGCTTTTTAAAGATACGTAGGAACTGACAGAACAATGTAATATAAAAGATGTTCATAGAATATTCATTCATGTTGGGTTACAGCCAAACTCAGCTCCAGATTTGGACTCAAACATGCCAAAGTTTAGACATAGTCAGTGTTGTTGTTTCTATTAATTCTAATTATTTCTAACCTCTATTCCACTTCTGGCATCTGCTGGGAACTGGAAAAAGAAATCCCAAAACAGGCCTATGCTGTACCATCCGTTTATACACTGAAACAGCGTGCTGCAGTGTGCAATGGGACTGCAAGTCAGACCTGCAACTGGAACCTGAATTCTGTACTTCTGGACCATCAGCTATTTTAAACTGGCATGAGACTGTGCATTTCTAACAGAAAACAAGGACTCGGGACTCAAACACAACTTTATTCTTAGGAGTTGTATAACGAAGCAAAAGCTTTCCTGTAGCCTTGCTACTACTGCCTGCTCATAGCTGTTTTGTGAGCAGAGAAGTAAGAGCTGTCTGAGCAGGAGAGTATCGGTGCACTGCAAAATGGAGACACCAAAGGAGAGGGAAAGGAAATGAGGCTTCGGGTTTCTGTAATTTAATAAATACTTCCAGGAAAGTCTGTCTCTCCTTTCCATTTCCCACCTTTTCTTTGCTTTTGGTCAGAGAACCAAAAGGCCCTCTTTACCCATGAGCTTCGTAAGAAGGTCTTTACTGTGAGGCTGGTGAGGCACTGGAACAGGCTGACCAAGGAAGCGGTGAATGCTCTATCCCTGGCGGTTTTCAAGGCCAGGCTGGACAGAGCCTTGGATGACAAGATCTAGTGTGAGATGGCCCTGCCCATGGCGGGGGCTTGGAACTGGATGATCTTAAGGTCCTTCCCAAGCCAAACCATTCTGTGATTCTATGATTAGCCTCATCATGAAGTATAAACCATTTTTAGCATAGGAGCCCCTTTTAAGATCAGGGCTTTCACCCCTGGCCCTGCCAGAGCTATGCTGCATCATAGCCACGCTCAGCCATGTACCTCACTAGTCTGGACCCTGACTCAACCTCGGGCACGCACTGCCACGATAGATTTGAATTGGCAATCACTGCAGTGTGTCAACCCCAGCTACTGTTCTGTTGTGCTAAGCCCACACAACAGGTGAGGTCTAACAGGATCTCACCCTAACAGCAGTGTGCTCAGGAGCCATCTTTTCATCCATCTTCCCAGGCATTCACTCTTTTGCCATATAATGAGAAAGGAGGAAGAATGCAGCTATTGCAAAAAGGGCTGGACTCACAGCAAGGCCTTAGTTATACACTGAGCTGTACAAATGCAGAGGAGATTCAAGCATAGCTGGAATGCCTCCACCCTGCTTTTTTCCACCACTGACAGACAGAAAATATTGTCCCCTAATATATTAAAATGTGGATTCTGTAACACCAAAATTCATATACTCTAACTCTTGAAACACCCCAAAGAAATAATAAAAGCACTGTATAGAAGTAATGTAAACCCATTTCAGCCTTCCCACACCGCTCCAGCAGTACAACAGCAGCAACAGAGCAGCACAGGGCCTGCATGTATTTGTACAGTACCACCATCCCTGTCCTTGGCACAAGGGCAGTGCCAGGGCTGGGGGTGTGATGGAAGCATTCTGTGCTCCAGAAACAGAAGCAGCTGGGTAAAGCATCTGCAAGAGCCCCAGAGGGGCTGCTCTAATTTAAACTGGCCCCTGAGCAGCTGAGAAGCTGAGGAATAGAAGCAGAGATGGCCTCAAGCCACTGTTGTACTCTTCCCGAAACCGCACCTTCTGAAGCACAGCAGAAAAGAACAGCAGATTGTAAGAGAGCCAGGAATGAAGCTGGGCAGAACAAAGCCTCTTCACCTAATAAAGTTCCTTTTATAGACACCAAAGCCACCCCCGAAGCTGCAGCCCTGCTGCAAGCTGGCACTGCTTGCTGCGTCACCTAAATAAAGATGAGGAAGAGGGAAATGGCTTGGTTTCTCATCATGTTTATCCCAGCTCTGCTGCTGAATAATGTCATTTCATTTCCATGGCACTGCTTTTGAATTACCCCTAGGAAACCAGGAGCAGTCAGCCCCTCTTAGCACATAGAACTGATCACAATTTGAGTTGTGATCTTGGGATCAGCCCAGTCACAGCAATCACTCTGGGACTTTGCCTAGTCAGAGGAAGAGGGTTAAACAGGTAACAGCCAAAGAATTCCTCTTAGAAGTAATGAACCTTACCCAAGCACAGCACACTGACTGCCCATATCCGATACATTAGATTGGTCGTGTAAAGGAAACTGGTTTTCCTTAATAAATGCTCTCAATGGGAAGAGCTGGAAAACAGGTGAGAGAAGGAAGAAAGCAATACGACATTTGTCCTGCGACAGAGCTCACACACAGGAGCTGAAGCAGGAAGCGACAGTCTCCTGTATCCCACATAAGCGGTAAGAGTCTCCTGCATTCTCAGCCCTGCCAGTGAAAGACTTTGGCAAATCCAGAAGGGAGAAAAGCACTCCCTTCTGCCACTGCTGAATGGCTGATGATGGAGCACAAGTTCTAACTTAGCACAGTTAATTCCTCATTTGGACTCACTTCCTATCTTCAAATTGGAAGGAATGAGGTGGCCTCCAGATACGGTTTCCAGTTCAAAGACAGGGAACTTTCAGGGGTTTATTTCTGACCAAGTCAAAGTTAGACTTCTCCTGTAAATGTGAGTGTGATGCTCTTGAGCCTTAGGCCTTTAGAACCCTCTGTGACCCACAGCATTTCTGGGAAATATGTCTTCTTGGGCCTAACAACTGAAAACAAAAATAGTCTGCAAATGAATGCCTGGTTTATTGGCCAAAATAGTATCCAAAATACCCCATCTCCTCCAGGGAATCTCTTAGCAAGTTACTTACAGAGTTTCTCTGCCTTGGGGAAAGAGAGTGAGCACACAGAAACCAGCAGATACAAAACCAGCACTGAAGTGGCAGCTGGTGTAGTCCTTAATGCAAGGCACCTTCTCCTACATAAGGTTATCTCTCTGTACATCCTCCCATTACTATTATGAGGTAACCATATTCCCTACCTCATGTGGGTGTTGCAAGAGGAAAACATCAAAGCTTCTAAGTCCTGTAATCAAGTAAAAAAGTCTTACCTTAAAAGTCCACAAGAATACATTTTGAAAGCAGAGTGGCCTTTGTAGGTTTACAACAACAAACACAATGCAACTAAAACAACAATGCCACTTGTAATGGTTTGGACTGGGGGGTAACTAGTCTTTTGGCAAAGACAAAGGCAAGAGAGCTACATTTTTAGCCTGATAAATCAAAACTAATGAGCCTCTAAATCCTTATGTTTCTCTCAATCAGCACACTATCAGCAGTGACACTATAGCAGTCTTCTCCATCAAAGAGCAGCCCAGAGGCCATATAATGACGCTCCAGCATGAGTGACTCAGAGTACCTCCATGAAGCAAAGCTTGCCTACATTTCCAGAGCAGATGGTTGAGCTGTGAGACAGTGCATCAGATGGCTCTGAATTGTTTAATACAATTAAGAATATGCAATCTGGAAATGCCCCAGGCTCAGACAATTTGTCCACACATTTCTATAAAGATTTCAGAAATAAATCTGCACAGGCTCCTTCTGAACAAGCTTCATTATTTCTTAGCCAACAGCAAGGGAATCAGCCAGTAAGGGAAGCAAATAGAACCCCGCTTGCTAACGCCTTCTCACCCCTGTAATGGGCAAGACAGCAGAGGAACAGAGTGCGGACTGCTGATAAACATCATGAAATAGGATCAGTTTCTCAACAGCAAACACTTTGTGTGCATAGTGCTTCTCATCCAAGCAATAAAATCATTAATCCTCTCTACACTCTTCAAAGACTTGCAATTGTACCTGATGTGCAAATAGGAAACATCCTTTGTGACACATATCCCTTGTCTCCATCCAGGAGATGGTGAGAGAATAGCACATACTGGATCTGCCTGCATTTTCCTTTTTACTCACCCTCTTCTCCCTTTCTTTGCTTTCCATCTGTACCACCTTACCATCTGTACTGCCTAAGGAAGCAGTTTCCAAAGCTCTGACAACTTCCCAAGCTCTGACAACTTCCCAAGCTCAGGAAGACAGCTTGCCTTTGACACCAGGAGAGACAGAGGACTCCCAGTGGAGGGGACAATTTCACAATTCAGTGAGCCACTGGGGAGTGACTGTGAACCACACCAACACATGGGCCTAAGTACCCTTTCTTAAATCATCACACCAACAAGAGGATCTTGGTAGCTGGTAGCAACCATCCCACATGTGACACCTCTGACATGTATTTTGTCTATTGTGGAGAGACTGCCTAAAATATAAGCCCACAGAGACAGAAAAAGGAAAGGAAATGAACGGAGCTGAGAAATGGCTGAGCTGCTATAGGTCAAAGCTAAAAACCAGTACTAGTGCTTCCAGGTGTGCTTTGTGATCTGTTAAAGGGCAGCAGGGAGATGACCACAATGACATAGCAGGGCAGGTCAAATCAATCCCTGCACTCCAGGCAGGGATTTGTCCTCTTTAATCTCCAAATAGAAATACATGAAGAACTTACAGTCTTTCCAATAACTGGAAGTGCATTGTACAGAAAGCATATTACATGTGTTTACAAAACACGCAGTGAAAATCCAAGATATTCAGTTTAAAGAATCTGGAAAGAACAGATAATAACTGCATGGCTACAATTAAAACCTGTGAGTGCTTAGAGTCATACGCTGTGGTTCCATAAGCCAACAGAACCACCAGCTGCTGCCAAAAAACAACTCTCCCACTTCCCACTCCTGTCACTCCTTCCCATTCACACCAGCAACTGGGAGCTGCACTAAGCTGCATCGGTTCATGGTTGCGCCAGCACCAGTAGCAGGACTAGAGAAGCAGAGATGAGAGCGAAAAGCTGGAAATGACTGTGGCATTGTCATCCCAAATTAAACTCATCTGCCTTTAAAAGATGCACGTGACTTTCTGCTCCTCACACTCACCTTGAGGGCAACTGGTTTGACTCATCCTGCCCAAAAGGCACAGGTTCTCCTGCCAAGACCCATGAGTTCCTCTCTAGGCTGAGCTTCATGGCATAGAACACTTCCTTCTGACCCCACAGGCAGCTCATGAAAGAGGCTGTTGTGCAGCCACACAAGTGCCACATATACCAGTGCTCAACAACCAGAGAGGAAAAACACATGTGCCTGGGCAACTGAGAACACCATTGAGACCTGTATTGGTTGCACATCCTCAGATGGACAAATTAACACCTTGCAGATGAGCTTCAGCTCCTGCACTACCAATCTCCTGCTGTTTGTTTTCACACGTTTTTTCTGCTTCAGGTTTTCCTCTGTGATACACAGAATACCCTCTTCCACTGGCAAGATTCCTGATGTAGCTATGCCTGTGTAAATGGCTGTGCACTACACTTTAGGAATATGACAGCATACCTAAAAGCAAGTGAAAACCTCCTATTACATATTTTATTATGTATAATAAATGGAAATTTTGCCTGTAAGAATAGAGGGTGGAATCTGATGGTAGAGTACAATCGAAGAGCAAACAGGCCATAGAATGTATTTCAGGGTGGGAGACCCCATCTGCCAAATGTCCTGGAAGGTCACAAACCAGTTCAGTCAGAATAATCTTACCGAAATAGGATAGCCAAGCCTGAAAAAGCTAGCGAAGGGTACCTTTCAGCCCTAAAAACCCAGGGGGTTGTGGCACATCAAAACTGGAATGATCACATGCATTACTGACTTAATGTTTTATAGCTCTTCCAGAATGCCGGCAGGATATGACAGAACTGCCAGTGTTTAGGGGGCTACACTTATTGCTGAGAGCAAGGCAAGCGTACAGCGGCACAAGAGAAGCACTTACAGGGACACTGCATCCCTCTTTGCATGATGCTGCAGTGAGCCCACAAGGATCAGTCGCTAGTTGGAAACTTCACCTGCTCAAGCAAGTTCCAAGCTGCCCCAGATGATATAGTTCAAAACTCAGATTATATAGTTCAAAGACTACATAATACAAGCTCCCTTCCAGTTCCTACACCACAAATCCACACCTTGCTCAAGCTGGCAATTGCAGCAGACACAAGAAATGCAGAAGCCATACCAGTTGAAGCATCACTGATCCCGCCAGAAGACATTCCCATGCTTCCCCTTGAATCACTGCTGTACTAGGCTGGCAGGTTTAAAGAGGTGGGAAGTGACCTGTTATAACGTTATAGCTGAGCAATTATGCCACTCTTTAGAGTGTCAAGCAGTGTTACATTATAGATTATTACAAACAAGTTCGAGAGCTACTGAACCTTTAGTTTTACACCGGCAGTTGCACAAAGCTTGGCAGAGTCTGAGGTAAACTCTCCCATTTCCCCAGTACATACTTGTAACCTTCTCCTGTTTCACAGGATCTCATCCTGCATGTAACATCTGCCAAAAACCCCTACACACAGCTCCAGGTCCACTCTCAACCTGCTACACTCCCTCTGTCTCCAAGCTCAGGAAAAACACCTTCCCTAGACAGCTGCTTCAAAGAAATTCATGTCCACAGATGCTTTGATAAACAGTCTGTGTTACCAGAAGGATATACTTACCAGGTAGCATAACTGGTTATTCAGAAATAGGGTCCCCTGGTACATTTCCATAATGTTTTCTTACTGCTACTACTCAGCATAACTGCTGATGAAAGTCAGTGGGATGGTAAGGCAAATAGTAAAAGGCAAATAAATTCATCATGTGTTGTGTTGACAGCAGCGTGCAATCGCTGAGCTTCATTCTGTATGTGACCGGAGGATTAGTGACACTGTACATTAGCATCCAGGCCCTGGATGGAGTGTCAGAGAAAGGTAGGTGGGATTATACAGGAGAAAGACTTACTCTGCCCCTGTGAGTACTATGGGGGTCAGAAAATCACTTCATTCTGCTCTAAACCTGCAAGGGGGGACATTTTGGGTGAGATTCTCTTTTTCATAGCAACTTTGGACAAATTACTGTGTGTGTGGTTCTATATATTCCAACTCTGACAGTTTCCAAAGATGTCCTTTCCTGCACAACAAGGACATTTCAACCTCAGCACATAATTCAGATCTCATCATTTCACTGGACACTTGCAGATGAGAGCTCTGAAAAAGGTCTCACTTTTCATTCTCATGCTCCTGAGGCAAAATGAAAACCAGAGGGGAGCACCTGATGAAGATTCTGCTGATGGGATTACCTCCAATTTTCCTTATTGAGACTGACCACAGCGTATAAATTCGAACACAAAGAATTATTGTTATTAGCAGCATCCCACAAGCCAGATGATTTTTTCCATCCAATAGCAGCTCTGAGAGACAGAAAGGATGTTAAACATAAGGAGTCTAGTTTGAAATATGAGCACCTCAAAAGCATGTCCAGATACTGAATTACACGGCTCAAATTGTCATCTTACATGTCATAGACTCTAGCCTATTATTATCTACCCTAGATTAGGACAGCACAGGATAAGGCAGGATCTGGGCTTCACAGTGTAAACACAGTAGACAACTTGCTCCAGTTTGCTCCTAGAAGAAAGAAACTCTGTCCTTCACTTCTTTTCTGACCTGCTGTGCAACTTCTGTAAATTGCTCCTCCTCCACGAAGTACATCAATTGGATGTACCATAGTTCTGTGTCCAATACAGGGAGTATGTTAACTCATGATCAGCTGGCAGAGCTTTGCACAGCTCAACCTCTAATGTTAATTGAGTGCAAGATTTCACAATGCAGAATAATTCATGCTGCCAAGAGTACAAAGTGCCTTCACCTGAGCCTATCATAGGAGCACCTGGAATCTAGGGTACACCCACAGGGACCTGCAAGGCAGACACTGTCACATACAGGGATCATCTAACATCCAACAGCTACATCCAAGCATAAGTTCTTCACTGTTGAGGGTGGTGAGGCGCTGTAACAGGTTGCCCAGAGAAATGGTGAATGTTCCATCCCTGGCAGTGTTCAGGCCATGTTGGACAGAGCCTTGGGTGACATGGTCTAGTGTGAGGCATCCCTGTCCATGGCAGGGGGTTGGAACTGGATGATCTTAAGATCCTTTCCAATCCAAACCATTCTATGATAAGGAGCACTTAAGGCAGAAACTTGAAGGACAAAGTTTTGCGGTGTTCCATGGCTGAGGACTGATACCATGAATGTGAGACTCCTTGCACCAGGCAGTGCCCACCAACATGAGTAAAACTAAAGATACAGCATCCAAAACAGCTGAGAGGCGCACATGCACTCCTGGAAACACTGTTCCAGCGCCTGAGGCTTTGTATTTAGGTGCTACGTACCAAAACATCTACACATCCCCCCCGCCTGTGCCACAACACACTGATCCACAGAAAGAGTATCAGTCGCTGATGCTCCTGTCCCAAGCAACAATTAAAGAGAACATCAGCTTCAAGCTTCATTCTACTGAACCACAGGAGAAATGCTAAAATGAGAACTGGGAGGATGAGCCTTGAGAAGGCATTGAAGGTACTAACCCTAGGTCAGAGGGATGAGATAAAGGTTTTCAGACTGTTAATTCATCTAAACACTGCTGCAGTCAGGGCCCATGGGCTTTGGGATTTTCATCCACATAACATTCAAATTTATCAGACTGGTGAGTTTTCAGGGTTTGGTTTTTATTTCTTTTTTTTTTTTCTCTTGGCAAAGGTGTGTTTGTAAAACGAGAAGTATTGCAACTAAGGTAGAAAACGCAGTCTTCCCCTGCCTTCCCCAAACACACAGGGAGTACACTAAACGTACACTGAAGCAGCCAATAGCTGGTGCTATTGATGTTTTCTAACCTGTCTCCCAGCAGGTCAGGTGGACAGGCGCATAGCACCAGACTGGTTTGGTCTGGAAAGGACCTTCAGATCACCCAGTTCCAACCCCCTGCCGTGGGCAGGGAAACCTCACACTAAACCACGTCACTCAAGGCTCTGTCCAACCTGGCCTTGAACACTGCCAGGGATGGAGCATTTACCACCTCTTTGGGCACCCTGTGCCAGTGCCTCACCACCCTCACAGTAAGGAATTTCTTCCTTAGATCTAACCTGAACTTCGCCTGTTTAAGCCCATCACCTCTTTTCCTATCGCTGCAGTTCCCGATGAAGAGTTCCTCTGCAGCATCCAAGTAGGCCCTCTTCAGATACTGATCATTCTGGGGTTTCTTCAGCTAGAGTTTGATTGATCAGCGCTTGTTGCATGAAATTGTTTCTGTAAGTGCTTCTGCAAACAAACAAACAAAGCCCTACTAGACTGTATTTAGTTTATACATTTAGCATAGTGTCGTGGTTTAAGCCCCTCAATAACTCACACAGTCGCTCTCTCACTCACTCCCCCTCTTTCTTCCCCCAGTCCCGGGGGGATAGGGAGGAGAATCAAAAGGATGCAACTCCCACAGGTTGAGATAAGAACAGTTGAGTAACTAATGTATAACACAAACCACTACTGCTACCACCAATAACAATAATGACAAGAGAAACACAAGGGAAAAGAATACAATTGCTCACCACCTGATATCAAGCCCGACCCATCAGCGAAACCCCAGTGCACCCCACACCTTCCGGGTCTCTGCTCTCCGTTTTCACATCCTGGACATGATGTGCTGTGGTATGGAATACCTCTTTGGTCAGTTTGGGTCAGGTGTCCTGTCTCTGCTTCCTCCAGGCTTCCCCTCCTCCCTGGCATAGCATGAGACTCAGAAAGTCCTTGGTCAGACCAAAACACTACCAAGCAGTAACTGAAAACACTGGTGTTATCAGAGCTGCTCCCAGGCCCAAAAATCAAAAACACAGTGCTGCACCAGCTACCAAGAAGGGGAAAAATGACTGCTGCTGAACCCATGACGCATAGCATCTGAACAAGCTAAATCAGCCTGGTGTGAGCACACCTACCTTCAGCACAGTATCTAATGGAAAAAACACAAAGCTTCTTTTTGTTCACAGTTTTTAACTCCTTTTCCTCAAACCTGGTGACCCTCTCTGTGACAAGGACTTATAGAACCAGCAGTCTAAAGGGGGTTACCGCAGAGCAAGCAAGCATAAAATGAAAACGGAAGAGGTAGACAGAAATTAACTTAAACCTAGATTCACGTTGTACAATTATCCCTGTAAATTCAGAGCTCAGAGGAGCCAGCAGTGTACTGTTACTTCTCACTAAGCACATCTGAGTGATTTACAAGTGATCATCAGTTCAGCTCAAAACAACTTACATCTTGAAATTACCTTGACTTGCTAGTCACTGCTTTGAATATCAGCTGCGACACCCCGCTTTCCGGTCTGCAAGTCTCCATTCCCATGAGGAAAGGCAGTAATAGCTGAGATCTTCAGCAAGATATTTGTAAAACCATCCTTTCACTGGGATTGCCGAGGAACATTCACTGGGGAAAGAAAAAGGAGAAATGAACACCAAAGAACATAAAGTCTCTTTGCATTGATTTATTCTCCAGTTCACATTCTTAGGCACTGCATTATCCATCTTCCATATAAAATGATGTATTTATTACTATCTATTTTCCAGATATCCCACAATATATACCAGGAATAGTCCTTATAGAGAACTCTGAGCCCAAGGACACATCTAAAGTGACGGGTACCAACAAACCCAAGTTTCTTTGCCTTGCCCTTCCAACTTAGCACACTAAGAACAATGTGGGTCTCTACTCTCACTTCGCAGACATGTTCTAGGACTCCAGATGCGTGAGGCATAAGAATGGTTTAGGACTGGCCATGTGCACTCCATATTAACACAAAAGTATCTGCTGGATTAGAGAATAAACTAGTGCTTCTGAATTACTGCTGCTGCTTCTAGTCTCCAGAGGACTTTAAAAGTTTGTATATTTACTCTGGGAAGAATCCAAACAAGTTTCATTCACTTGTCCTATAAAACCATAATAGCTGAGTCAGTCTTTAAAAGCATTTCTCTTTTTAGCTTTGTTTCCTTCATAGAGTACTTACTTATTTACCATAAAACAGAATGGATCAATTTTTATTTACTTGAAAACGTGACCATTTTCTTTCCAAAACTGCTTGGAAGAACTATTTCCCAATTGTAATCTCTTGTACCATATCAATAGTGCCTTCAATCCTGAAGCAATTCTGCCTCAACTGCAGAACTAAATGAAAATTAGCATTTTTTCAGGAAAACAACAATAACACAGCACAATCCCACAATTCAGTAATGTCTTAACTGGAGGACTAAGAACTCAGGGACATGGTTAAGCAGTGGTCTCGGCAGTCCGAGGATAAAGGTTGGACTTGATGATGATCTTAAAGGTCTTTTCCAACCCAGCTGATTCTATTTCATAGATAAACTGCTAAATTATTCCCTACTTTGTAAGGTGTGTTCGATAGCCTAGAAAGTATAAAGCAACTGTAAGACCTAACAAACATAAGGCAAAGGATATTCCACATAATCTATATTCAAACTGCCCTGCTGATAAGGAATGTGGTCTTAACACATTGGACTTCATGCTCTGGGTCACAGAGGATGACCCGAGTCTGTTTTACATCCTGTATTTCAGTTAATGGAGTTACTCCCTCCTTCTCCATGGGAGATTACAAGGAAAAGGAAAACCAAACAGTACAATAACAAATTCTTGAAGAGCAGCAAGAGTTTACCCCACTCAAATGGAGACACACTAGAAGGCACAGAAAAGGAATATGGACTGGTACAAGGCAGACATTTCAGCACACTTCTGAACACTATCGAAAGTGACACCGCTTTAGTGTTTTCCTGCTCTGATATCTGAAGAGGCTTTAATTCATACAGACAAACTCTTCATAGAATCAGAGAATAAGCTGGGGTCAGCAGGGACCTTTAAGTATCATCTAGTCCAATAAGCAGGGACATCTTCAACTAGATCAGGTGGCTATCGCCTTCTTTCAATCCCACTGGATAGATAAATCTATATATATAATATATAGTATATTATATATAAATATATTTATATTTATATATATTTATATATCTTTATATATACTCTACTAATTTTATATATATAATATATAAATAATATATAATAGTATATTATATATATATAAATCTATATACATATACTAGTGTAACTTGTAGACTGATTTGTTCCATCATGTATCTGATAGAAGCAGCTCTGTATCCTGACCTAGCCTTTTCACAGGAGCTGAATCAGCTCCACTCCACACTGTAGAACTCATGGGCTTGATATATCCACGGCCCTTCACCCAGTCCTGGCTGGAGGTTACAAATGAGTCACTTCTAAATTTACTCACATAATAGCAAAGTAAACTGGGACGAGCATTTCCCAACACACTAAAAGCATTAATACACCAGTTACCTCAGTTAATTAAGATGCACCTTCTGTGCCCTATGGCAAGTTGAGCTATCCTTCTATTAAAGTTTGGTTGGGAGAAGAATTAATACACATGTATAAGCTTTGAAAGAGATCTGTCATGTATGAAGAACAGCTGCTGATATTTATGCCCTATAGAGAAGCTCACTTGGAGTTTGATTAATGCTCTGATTTGTGAATTACACTCAGGAACAATTTATCCCCTCATGCAGATGTGAGCTTAACCTCATCAGTCCTGTCTGACATTCTCAGTGGTGCTTTTAAAGCTTTTGGGCACATTTGATCATGGAGTCATCTTGGTAATTCTGCTTGAGGGGATTTGTCAAAGCCATTAGAGTGCAGGCTGGATGCCAGTGTCTGAAGGATGTGGTATCACCTGTGTTAGCCTTCATTAGCTGGTCAGGACTATTACATAGTGAGATAATTTTAAAGAGACAAGCCTCAAACTAAAAGCTTTACACAAAGCTTAATCCAAATCCTCAAGATCCAAAACATTTTCATTCATTCTCTTCCCATTCATTTTCAGCTCTGCACAATGTGTTACATCAGGAAAGCCAAAGACAACAGTCAGTACCCTGAAGAAGGCTGTACTCTCAGTCCTTCCAATGCAATCAAAGGCAGGGAAAATTACAAAGGAAGCACAAACCCAAACCCAATCCCACAGCTGAACTCTGGGTCCAGGCTCACTTGAAAGAAGGGAAGTTCAAGGGCCTGCATACAGTTTGGCCCTTCGGAAGCGAAGGAAGGATTTGGAAACAGCCAATTACTCCCCCCTTTGAAAACCTGGCATTACTAGTTGCTATCTTTGTACACCTCATACACTGCAGATATTCATAACTTGGTCAGATTGTACACAGGACCCTCAGCAGTTTGGCAGCTGAAGACAACACACACAGAGCATGCAGAACTGCCTGCGCAATCCACATTCCAAACCCTAACCAGCAACGGGAACCAAAGGAATAGGTTGCAGAGGAGGGCTTCAATACAACACAACAATTCACAAGTGGGAAAGTACACAGAAACCTTCCATCCAATGTTCTCTCATTTCAGCTTGTCCTGTGGCATATGCTAGTCCAGTCCAGTAAGTGGAAAAATGAATGTGTTCTCCTGGGAAAGGAGAGCTGCTTGAGCAACACATTTCACCCACACAACAACCATTAAGCCTATGTGTAGATAGGACCATGCAAGTCCATCCAACTTAGACCTAAAACCAGAGAAAGGAACGTGTAAATTCCCATTCTCATTTGGTTTCCAGGGCCTCCCTACCTGGGGGCAGAAGCACCTGGTCCCAGTCACTGCTCCAGAGCACATTTCTGCTTCAGCAGAGGTATCCCAGGCTGCCAATCCTGGGGTGGCAGGGACAGGTCTTCAAACGCCTGGAGCTCAGACCATGAGCACACAGGAAATGAGGGCAGGATACTCTGAACTAACAGCACAGAAGAGTAATACATGCCCACTTTTGCGCCTCTAACCCACAGACTGTTGTCTCTAGCAGCAAACATACGGCAAAATCAGAAACAGAGCTGGGAACCATCCCATATTTTCAGTGCATTGACCCATCCCAGGAGGAGAAGTACAAATCACCCAGCTTCAGCTATCATGTCCACACAAGACACAGGTTACGTCTTATTTACCATACATGCATCATTCCTCCATCTACCTGAAGAGAGCTCCAGAACAAAGAACAATTTATTCCTTGATTAGCATAGAGACTGTCTGCCTTTGGGACTTGGATGTGTTTCACAGGAAAGAGAATGTGAGCACTTGAGCAGGGTTCCTCATAGCTGTGACAGGTCTTTTGCCATTCCCAGGAACTGAAACCCAGAGCAGAGGCAAGCATTTACGTCTTGTTTGGGTAGCTGCACCCTCAGTGAGTCAAATATGCAAACCTTTGCTGAGACAACAGCCTCCCATTGACAGCAGTGCTGACCACACTGGGACACATTCCCATTTCCCTACCTCCCACTGAGTTCCTAAAGGAACTCAGTACCTACAGCTTGGAAGAAACCATGACAGAAAGTTTATTTAGAACAAGGATTCTGATGCCTATTAAGCAGCAACAGAGATGAACCTGTTTGGGTTTTATTCCCCAGAGGCAGGAAGGTTTTATTCCATTACAGCTCACTTGCAATCTTTTATTTTTATGCTGATATAATAAGACTTTGCATTTATAGAGCATGCTACAAACACATACATCCGCCATTCCTCTTGGAGTCTGGGAGGGAAGTGCTGGATAGCTGTGGAAACAGGGCACAGGGTGAAGTGGCAGAGTCCATAGTGGAGTAAGGATGGGCACTTTGGATCTCCTGGTTCCTCTGCCTCACACTCATTCTTGAATGGTCTGTTTTCCAAGGAACTTTAAAAACTTGCTTGGACAATGTGATCAGTACATTTTTAGCTTGGTTTTCCTTGGGAAATGGTTCATGTAACCACACTGGTTGCCAACCCCAAGGAAATTTCAAATCTGCTAACTGGTTTCAGCCAAATTTGAAAGGATTAATGGCCTCAAAGCTGGTCCTGTATTCCTGCACTTCTGGAAACCAACAATTGAGCAGAGGCTTTCAGGTTAGTGTCTCCAGAGAAGGAGAACGCAGCTGCTCTACACTCTGCTTGGCAGCACCAATGTACATACATGTGTATGTACATTGTACATGTACACACATACATACATGTGTATGTACATACATCAACATGCTTGTTTAGTGACAAACCTACCAGCACATGCACAGGTCAGCTCCTTCCTTCCTTGTGGACTTCTACAGGGATGCTTTGAAGAACACTATCTCCTTCGTCTAAGACACAGGCCTCCTAAATGTTTTCAACAAGGAGATTTTTTTAATAGCAACACAGATAGACACAACTTATTTAATGTAGGGCAACAAAGAAGAAATATTCAAGCTCTTTCCCAGACATGAAAACATCTTTCATTTGCAGCCAATAGTATCTTGATTTTGCAAAGATCCAAAGGATCACCAGCTACCTTATTATCGCAATCAGAAACACTTTATCATAATACATAGCTTCAAATCTGATCTGGATTGGAGAAATAACTCTGAAGCAAACAAAATTAGACTATTTCTTTCTTGTTTCAGGAAGTTCAAATCGTAAAGCAGTGAAGACAACATCCCTTCTGCTTGGATCCCTTACGTTATGAGAACTCCACAAGATGCATGTTAGCTTCATGTGCCAATGCTTGTTTGTCCAGAAGAGCACTGAGACTATCAAAGTCATTCTGAAAGGGACTGAATCTATCGCATGTTTGAACTTTTTCCTTTGGAAAGCAGAGTATCAAAGCAGGGGGAGGGTGCACACCAGTATCTCAAGCTAGGATGGAGTAGGGATGCAAGCTCAAATCTGGAATCAGCCTGAATGGCACCTTATCCAGCCTCTTACAAATGGCAATGGTTAGTGGAAAAGCCACAGCAGGTTATTTGTGCTGACTTTTAATCTAGCTCCAGCTGACATTTTGTATCCAATGTTTCAAGGACAAGCGGATCATTCCTGTATAATTTGAAAACAGTGGTTTTACGAGGATTGACTTGGGTCAGAACAACAGGACATTTCCTCAGGCATACCTCAATCACACAGGACTTAAAGCTTCACACGCAGAAGAGAAGGCAGGCCTCCACCACATATCAAGGAGCCTTCCATGCCTAAAATACTCCAAGGTCCAGCTCTGAAAGCAACCCAAACTCAGCAGGAAGCATCCCCCTGATTTTAGTGACCTTTCACTCAAAAGAAAACATTGCACTTGCACAAGACAAATCAACCCATCTAACTTGCTAATTAAAATGAATACATTAAGCTCGAGACACCTTTATGTTACTACAGAGTTCCTTTAGAAAATAAACCCAACAGTACTGAACCTGTCAAACAAACCCCACAGAACATCCCAATCTGTGAGAGGCCTGGAGTTGTGCTGCAAGTCCTTTCTCTCAGAGGCTGACAAGGAAAAGCCCACTCTGCGACTCTGTACTTGTGCAGAGGTAACCCCAGGTGCACTGGGCTGCAGTGATCAGGGATCAGATGTGAACAGGGCAGAGGTAGGCAAGCCCCAACAACCTGTTAGGAGACACGCAGCACTGCTATTTATTTCATACACTGCAGCCCAAAGCTGGTAGCTGGTTTGTGCAACAAAACTAACCCTGAAAAACACCAGTACAACCAAACTGAGCAGGGAACTGGGTGTCTAGGTGGGCAACGGAGTTTAGAAAAGAGAATGCTGTGGTGTAAGAGAATTTCTAGGGTTAATTCATGAACCAGCTGCCTGAAGAGCCTTCTCTTGGTTTGCTCCTCATGTTAGCATTTGAATGCAAGATATGGCAATAAGATCATATGGAATATGCATGAGATCAGCTCACTGCTTCTTAAGATGGATGTGAATTACAGTAACACAGTTGATCCTAGTTCTCAAGTCATTTGTTCAGATTTGAAGTGATGCTGTACAAGAAGACACTGAAAACCAGCTCAAGTTGTGCAGTGGCTGATGAACCCCCCTAGGTCAGTACAAAACCATTTGTAAGTTAGAATGGGCTATATTCCTGCATCTGAAGGGGGCCTACTTGGATGCTGCAGAGGGACTCTTCGTCAGGGACTGTAGTGATAGGACAAGGGATGATGGGTTCAAACTGAAACAGGGGAAGTTCAGGTTAGGCATAAGGAAGAAGTTCTATACTGTGATAGGTGGCGAGGTCTGGGCACAGGGTACCCAGAGAAGTGGTAAATGTTCCATTCCCTGGCGGTGTTCAAGGCCAGGTTGGACAGAGCCTTGGGTGACATGGTCTAGTGTGAGGTGTCCCTGCCCATGGCAGGGGGGTTGGAACTGGATGATCTTAAGGTCCTTTCCTACTCTAACTATTCTATGATCCTATGACATCTGTGGCCTGACATCAGCTTTACATACAGTTACACACATAGTTTGTTCAGTGGGGCTGGTAAGGTCAGGCAAGGAGCTAGTCAGGAACAACGAAGTCCTGTTCTAACAGCCTTGGTCCAGACTGAGTGCAAGACTGTATTCTTCCAGTAGCCACCCTAGTCTCTAGCTTGATGCCTATCCTTGGTGCAGAGGTGGGCTGGGATGTGTCTTTCAAATCCTGCTCCCTCCTAACAACTTTCCTCAGGAAAGGGAAACTTCCCTGCATGCTGCTCCCGACAACCTTCAGCATTGCTCCTACCTTGGGAGCACTGCCTTGCAAAACTGAGATAAAAAGCCCGATGGGTTGTGTCAGCAAGGCAGCTTGCAAAGGGCCCTTGCCTGCTTGCACAGGGGTTTTACTACACAGCTGCTGATAGTTCTCCACTTTTACCAGTGGAGAACCAGGTGAAAAGAACATGTGCTGGAGAAAGCCCTAGTTTATCAAGGGGACACACCACACAAGTGTAATCTTACTGCAAATCAGCAGGAATTCTACACAGCATAGAGAAGAGTGGATCTCTACATGTTTGGCCTATCTTTAAAGGTAAAACATCCTACAGATTTTTAGATTTGTTCAACCAGTGTGGTAAAAATCCACTCTCTCCAGCATCTGAAGGCTGGCTTTTCCTCATCTCTTCACGCAGTACTTAGGTTCCACCTCGTGGCTTTCAACAGCAATGAACAGCAGACTAGATAGGTATTTTATTGCCTAAATGCTTCATTTTCAATCTCTGTGTCTAGTTGCAGAAAGAATCAGAGTCTTCTTTAGATATATAATTTGTCTTGCTATCTCCCCAAAAATTCTCTTGGTCCTCCGATGGGACTTTTCCAGCTACAGTTACTCTACTTTAAACATCTAAAGCACATGGGTATTAAGTTTAACTAAAGCTTACTGTTGGGCAAATTGCACCACAAGTATGGGCTAGCTAAGAGCATCGGGAGCTTGCAGACAAGCAACAAGCAGTACTGATGCAGCTATTAACGCAGCGGCTGGTCCTTCCACAGCCAGGTCCTAGCAGGGTATCTGCTCAATACCAGAACTTGAGTTGGTATGAACCAACTGAGACACATCTCACTTAACCACTGACATCCTCAGTGTTTACTCCTTTCACAGTCAACTGAGAAACAAGCGCTTGTAGACCATGATTCAGATGAGTTACTTTAGAGGTTTAACTTCAGATGAGATGAATTGCACCCTAGAAATGTCTCCCTTCCTCACTTCCATTACAAACAGAAGTTACAGGGCTTGCTGATAGCACGGTACCTCCACCTTGAATCCCACT
Source organism: Myiopsitta monachus (assembly GCA_017639245.1). Classification (NCBI taxonomy): domain Eukaryota; kingdom Metazoa; phylum Chordata; class Aves; order Psittaciformes; family Psittacidae; genus Myiopsitta; species Myiopsitta monachus. Next base: position 56,746,772 of record CM029925.1, read on the forward strand.
CAAGGTGTAGGCCTTAGCACTGCTACACACTGTAGCCCACCTTGCAGGGAGCTCTAAGCAGGCAGCAGAAGGGCTCTGGAAGCAACCACAGCAGTTACAGAGCGCACCTAAGTTAAAAAGCAGCAGCAACAGGTACACCTACTACTGCAGAAAGCTTGAATTCGACCATGTTCTGTTCTCAGAATACATTTCACCCTCTTGCTCAGCCATATGAAACTGACCTGGGTAGGTTTATTTCCTAGGCAGCTCTGCTCCTGCCTACTTTAAAGCTTATAGAACAAGCTACACTTGTATTTCAGTTCCCTGAGGCACTAGCACAACACTGCCACAGGCATTTTAGCCCTTTAGGAAGAGCTCAAGAGAGTCACCATCTTCAAAGGGAAGGGGGAAAAAAAGCAACCAAAGAAACATGAAACTTCACAAGTTTATCATCTGCCACATTAGGGGTCAAAAGCAGGGTTTTTAAAGTCATTTTAGTGTTTTACATAAACAACAAGACAGAGTTCACCAGAACCAGTCTACTTTGTCCAGAGAGATCACATCCATTTAAAAGAGAAGGTGAAATAAGACATAAAACAAGAGGAAGTTGCCCCAGTCCATGATTTGTTGAGTGTGGGAGGGATGAAAGGTCTCTAACTCCTTAATGCAGCTTTTTCGGTCCATCCTCATTTCAAGGAGCTTTCCTCCTGCCTGCACACAGCTGGAGGCTTGCACCCAGCAAATCATGTCTGCTTGGCTAGAAGGTGACTGCAGCGTGCAGCAGAACAGCTCTGATTTACGACCGCCTGTCCGTTTCCTCTCTTGGCTTACCTCTTCACCTCAGCTCTAAGGGGGGCTGCATGAGACAGACTGGCTCTTTTATGCAGAGAAAAGGAGGAAATCGTTGCTGGTTTCAAACCTTCTTACTCTATAATGGGAAACTAAGGCTACAAACTGCCCATCCTGCCATTGGGTTTGTATCCCAGTCAACCTCCTCTTTTCAACGTAATTATACCCATTTTTCTATAACGCTTTTTTTTTCACAAAACCTGAGAAGATTTACCAAGTTGACCACAATCTCTCCGTTTAAACTGACTTGTTTTCAAACACTTGGTGCAAAAACGCATGTTGCACAGCCTTACCTCCCCAAATCCTGATCCTATCACAGGGAGCAACTGCTGCAGACACTGCTAGACGGGTGGAGAACACGCCAGCAGTCCTTGAAGCGATCCTCGCATGAGGCTCAACTGGCCACTGAAATACTTCTCGGCGCAGTGCCGTTGTTACCCTCAGGTGCGTTCAGCCCTGGCAATGGGGGAAGCGTACGGGAGGCCTGGGATTTGGACCCACACGTGCACCGGCCATCGGCGTGGCTTCTCCCACGGAGGAAACGGGTGTGGGGAAGCTCCAGGGGCCGGGCTCCGAGCAGGAGGTGCCGCAGGAGAAGCGGCCCTCACAGCCCCACACCTACTGGGGGCTACCGCCCCTGCTCTCCGCGGCACAGGGGAGCACAGCGCGGCTGACGCTGCCCCGAGGCGGGCGGGGGGCTGGTGCCCGCCGGGGCGGTGCTCCAGCTGCCTTAGTTTCACCGCCGAGGCCTGAGGCGCGGCCCGAGGCCCAGCGATCCACGGGACAACCTGAGCACGGCGGGGGCCGCCACTGCACGTTCGCGCCTTAAGAGGGCTGATGAGCCCACGGGCACCCGCGGCAGTGGCACCGCGGCCCGCGCCGCCGTGAGGCGCAGGCAGCGGCACCAGCACCGCGACCCGCAGGCCCTCTGAGGCGGCGGCGGGGGTGCTACTGATAGGTGGCTCCATAGCTCAGTGGTTAGAGCACTGGTCTTGTAAACCAGGGGTCGCGAGTTCGATCCTCGCTGGGGCCTCTTGAGTTTTTCCTCGATTTTCTTTCTTTTTCCCCTTTTTGCTGCCCTGAGGGCGCGTGACGGGTAGAGGGGAGGAGACAGCGGCCAGCCGGGGATCCTTCCCCGCCGGCTGAAAGCCTCTGCTGCGGTAGGAGGCCGCTGCTTTTCGCATTCCAAAACGCTGCGTCCGGAGGGTGGCGGTACGAGACAAACGTTACCGGACGTTGCTAAACGTTAATGCGCACTGCATAAGGACGGCATGTGCTTTGGCTCCCTCTTAGAGCAAGGGCAGGAAGCCAGGGCAGGGCCTGGCTTTGCTGGACAAAGAAATACACCTCTCTGCAAAAGAACATTTGAGGGCTGTTACTGCCCTCTTCCAGCATCGATAATGAAATCACTGGTCCTCGCTCCCCAATTCCCCATGCAGCAGCAGCCCATGGCATGTTAATTCCACAGCATATGAAGGAGCACCCCTCCAGTTCAGCTCCAAACCCACACTAGTACTAGGGAAAAGAAGAGGCCTCACCCGTCCCTCACGTGCAGGCCAAGAGATGCTTTCCAGCATCCTTTGGAACCTGCGCATCACCCATATCTTGGGAAAAACACTGCTTAAAAGAATGATGATTTGATTGTCTGAAAGACAACTACTCTTGGAATACACTCATCGCACTGTTTTAGTTAGAAGACACAAGAAGAAGGTGAGGTCACTGGCATGACCATCCTTTATTCTCTGAAAGCTGGGGCACTTGGATTTATTAGGCAGTCATACACAGTCAAATCCTACCTGTGAATGTCCATCACAGACTCTCATCACTACCTACATGAGAAGAGGGCATCAGAGCAGGATTTGCAAAGACATTTAATAGTGGGAGGCTGGTTCTGTTGAGGTTTAATAAGACATACATAGGAACTGCTAGCACTGACACGGATGGAGCCAGCCCTGGGAGCACTGGCACAAGTCAGATGATTCTCTTTTATTTGGTCACTATTCAAAACATTTGTCTCACCGTCTTAGAAGTGACTTGCTTTTATTGTGACATCACTGAGCTTCAAGAGCTGCTTCTTAACCTGCCTTCCTTCCTCCTCTCCCGGTTTTCCTTCGCAAATGCTGCTTTCTTCGGAAGAAGGTTCTTGGTTCTGGTTAGGTGGGAGCTGCTCTTTTTTGCTGGTGTGATACTGTTAACACGTCCAACCTTCTCCCGCTTTGGCTTGTGAGGCTTAGCCTTAGCTTTGATTTTCTGTCTCTTTTTACCAGATGGAGCTGGTTTTGCTGTTGATGCCTTTATTTTGGTGGATGGGGTCTTTTTACCTTTCTTAGGAGCAGCTGCTGGGGTGGCTGCAGTGGGGGTAGAAGACTTCTTAAGAGGCTTGGTTGTTGAAGGTTCATTAAGCAGCTCAAGAACAGTCTCTGAGGAAAGCAATTAACATGGTTCAGCATCCCCATGCTTTAAGGCAAAAGGCTCATTCAAAGGTATTATTGATATAAACCTTTATTAGAGCTGCAGTTAGGAGAAACAGCTGACATTCTGAAAAAAGAAATACACACTGTATAAACCTCTTCCATCAACAGAGGCCTGGGTTTCTTGGAAATAAAAATTGTTTAATTTTAGAAATGATTAATGAGTATTTATGGGGAAAAAATGCAGACAACATGACAAAAGCTCGCACACGTTTGGAGCACTGAACAATATGAACTTTTCATGTTACACCAATATCTGGAAATCCCATACAAGACAACTTCAACCTGCTAAACACTGTGTCTACTCCATAATAAGATGCAGCCCCTGCTCTAGTTGCGTTAGACATAAGACAGAAAAAGGACAGGAAAAAGGAAGATTTAGTCCCCTAGATATACAGAGAAGGGATCAGGTGACTCAAGGAGCTTATCACAGAGCCAGGAACAGGCACTCAAAACTTCCCAGACCAAATCCAATGCCTGAATCAAAGCCATCAGTTCCCTTGTGTGCCTGTTTATGCTACTGCTTGGCAACACTTTGGGGAAAAAAAGATAATCAGAGACTGGGATTAAAAGAAGCATGGCATGTAGTGGCTGACAGAAGCCCGCATTACATGTGATAACCTAACTTCAACATTACTCCTGCTCAGTGCTTTAGTTTTCTGCTAAAGACTTTAGTCACATGCCTCTAAGGTGGTTCTGTGTTTTGCTTCTCAGTAAAATCAAAGCCCAGCAACTTACTTGCATGTGGAACAAATGGTATCCATTTACTCTTTGTTTTCACTGGAATGGGCTTGTATTTACACTTCTCTGGTGGAGCTCTCCTTCAAAAACAGAAAGCCATAGGCAGGTATCAGAGAGTGTTAAGGAAGTTTGTTTATTCCAGAGGCACACATAAATCCCCCATTGTCCTTTACCTCTGCTGGAAGAGGCATGAAAGCATTTTAGGCACCTAGAGTGTAACACAGGTGGAATTCAAGAGCCTAACAGGGCTGTGAGCCATACAATCCTTGTCTGATTAGCAGTAGCATCTGGGAGGCTGCACCTTCTCTTTCTTCACCCTCCTGGCCAACTTTCTGCTATCAGGAAAGCTGGCCACAATGACTTGATCCAACAGGGATAGCTGGTTTGTGTGGGGCATGTGGACTTGCCTGCATGAACTCGTAGCCCACCACCAAATTCAGGGGTGCTGATGAGGTGCGTTCAGCTACGTGTCCTGCTGATGGAGGCACAGCGCAATGCTGTTTCCAGAAAACTAGTGGATGCATTGGCTGAACTTCAAACTAACAGTCACTTTGAGTTGTCCTCACCAATACAGGCTCATGCATCCCACCTTGAAGTAGAGGGGTCTCATTCCTGCCCATAAGGCTTATCAGTGACAGTGCTTTCTGCTCACCCAGGGTACAGCAGATCCCTGTACATCCAACAGAATATTCCCACACAGCCCCACAAAGGTTAGTGTGACCTTCAAAGGGTGCTGCTTTGGACACAACACAGTGCTGCAGCAAGAGCAGTGAGATAGGAAAGGCACAGGCTAAAAGGGAGGAAGCAACATCTGCAAAGGAAGTGTATCCACGTTCCTCTTCTGCCATTGCCTGACAACTTCCAACAGTACAAAAGCATCCAAAGAGCAGCACATTTTCCCTGAGGTAAAGATGTCACGTGTTAAATGACAGGAAAGGGGGTACAAAAAAAGAGTAACAGACCTGTCCTTTTTGTTACCCACCAAGGGAACTGCTGCAGGAGAAATAGGAAAAGGCTCTTCCAGTTTGGCGTGCTCAACAGCACAGAGCAAAGCATGATTTAAAGCATCACATTTTCTTGTGATTAGCATTCTCCTCCAGACAGGAGCAACAGCCAAGTGGGTCCTCCATACTGTTTCAATTAAAAAGGTTACCAAAACAGGGTTATTGGCATTGCTTGTGATGCTTGGGCAGGGGAGAACGTTCCCCTCTCTCCTCTCTAGCTTTTAAAGGACTTTCTTCACTCTCTGACAGAAGGGAGTTGGTGCTAACCCAGGCAGGGTGCATTCTGCTGTCTCCAAGGCAAGATGAAGTGGAGATACAGGGCACTGCTGCCATCAGTTTTCCAGGGAGGTTCCTAGGAAAGTCTGAGTAGCCACTAGGCAGATGGCAGAGGCCCTGCCAGCATTTTGAAGGAGGCTATATTGGGTGGCTTGCTGCCCTTGCCAGCACGCTTGCTGAAGTGTGGGCAGGAAGCAGGGAGTGCCTAGGCTCACAGTAAGACAGAATGGAAGAATCCTATAAACAGCATTAAAATGCAAAGGAGAAAGGAAAAAATCTCTGCGTATAATACAACAGGAGGCGGCCAGAGTACAACCCTGAATCTGGAGGTGTTAGGACCTTGCTCCAGGGACAAGCAAGCTCAGCCTCAGAGGAGCAGCCCATGCTTTGCACACCCTGGACAAGCTTGCAAAGTGCTTCAGTGAGCAGACAAGGGTTGAGCTGAGCAGAGCAGCATCCAGGCTAAGGTAAGCAAGGAGAACCAAAGAATAAATTCCAAACAGCCAAGGGAATAAATGCCCAGTCCTGCTCTGGAAGTGAAGGGTATGAAGCTCCAAATGCACAGGGAAGAGCTGGCTTCTTTCCACAAAAACCCTCTGAGCACTGGAACCATAGCACTCCTGGCAGGAGTCACTGTGACATAGTGCATTACTGCACCTCAGTTCTAAGGTAGGCAGGCTCCAGGAAAGGCTCCCATGGCTGCTTGTGACAGAGAAAGCTGCATTTCTCCCTTTACAGTGGGAAGAGGAGAGGATTTATCACCCCAATAGTCTTCACAGTGCATTAAGGAGGGCAGAGGGACTGCAGTGGGCTTGGGGTTTTTGTTTTGAGGTTTCTGTGACACAGAGGATGTTTAAGATCACAATTTTATTTTTTGTAGTTGAAAACAGTACATTTTGGCAGCCACAGTTAGTGCAGTTCAAAAGCTTCCTGGCAGACAATAAGCTGTCAAAGGCAGGAGTCTCCTCAAGTAGTTGCAGCAAGTAAAAGACCAGATCTCCTATTCCCATCACCTTGGTACAGTGACTGAGTTAAACATGCAGCTTTGGATTTAACTTCCCAAGAAAACAGAACTGGTTTTCCTCTTTTTGTTAGTGCCCAAGATCTCAGCAACAGCGCAGACACACACGAGTACTGCAACTACATTACAGGGTGATCTGAAATTCATTTCATGCTTTTTCGCAAGACTCAAAAGCTTGGGGAAGGGAAACACTTGCATAAGCATGCTTATTATTGGAAAAACAGACCTTAGCAGGGGTAACTGCTTAATGGGGAAAGAAAACATTTTGCTTGGAAAAACTCTCCTTCAGGCTCTAATTACTATTTGAACACTGAATTAGGCACTAGGGTTCATTCTGTGAAAGCTAAACTATAGACTGAAGATTATTTATGTATATAAAAGTGCATCCCAGATAGCTGATGTCATCATCCTGAAGGACTGGTACTTTTAAAACACCTCTGTGCTATACAGTAGATGTTATTTTAATCCTTATTGTCCCAGACCTTTAAGGTATCTGAATTCTGTCTATTTCTGGGTGCACAAATATGATGAGTGAGGAATAAATTCTCTAGAACTGACTGAAGTTGCACCAGGTGTATGGTGGATGAACAAAAAAACAAGGACTGGATGTGGAGGTCAGTGAGATTATCAGTAGTACTTATTCTTTCTGCTGCAATAGCTGGAGAATGTAAGGTGATTATAGAAGAATTCAGCATGGAAAAACATCTTCACTAACCTTGCATTATCAACAAACTCGTAGAGTGATCCATGTGGTGCATAGGCACTGGGATAAGAAGTAGACAGAAAATACAGCTCACCTAAATGGAAGTGAAAAAACAAAATTCAGCCTCAGGTTTAAGTGCCCCAGAAAAATCACAGCTCTCCATTTCCCTCTTGCCTTGCTCTTCACTAATTCACATGGTCAGAAAATCAGGAATCTCCTTCAGTCATTCCATCAGTCATGTCTTACTTCCAAAAAGTGGGATTTGGTCTCCATCGGGCCTATGCAAGTGGACTTCTGGGGGCACCAAATGATCTCTTGGCTGCAGCAGGGTTCCACACAGAACCAGCAGCTCTCAATCACGCAGAGTGCCTGAGTGGGACTTCCATTACCTTATGTGAGCCGCCCTCCAAAAGGTTACTTTCCTCTGTATAAATATGTATTCTTTAAAACTTTTTTGTACCAAAGCAGCAGCCAGAAGCTACAAATAGAGGGGAAGATCACACATCAAATATTTAGCCATCTCAGCCATCCAAAAAAATCCCACAAGAGCCAAACTGGCTAATCCATAGAAGACAGAAGCTTCTTATTCCTGTATGGTTGCTAAGGAGAGCAACTACACCTCATGCCTTCCCTTCAGCACCCACTAGAAGAATATCCAGGCAGACTATAGTAGATTGCAAAAGAGGTAAAACAGTTGTCTTTCAAGTTACATGACAACACCACAGCGGTTTCCAAAAGAACAACCAGTAGAAGAGACATTTAACATGCACCCATTCCACATGTTGTTAGAACACTTAAAAACTGCACATATTTCACAAAGCAGCCTGCATCTCCGGGCATCTCTGATGGGGTATGCTGGCCAGGTGATCCAGGATCTTATTACATTCAAATCTCTTCTACTGAATCATGAAGCCTCCGAGCTCACTAAAGCACATGTGTTCTCAACACCCTTGCAGCTACTTTTTGTGTTACATAGCTCTGTCAGGAGACTGCACAAAAGTGAACCAAGCGTGCTTCGGTACTTTCACCTTGGTGAGAGATCTGGTCATCAAGACCACAGCAATAATCCCATGCACTGAGACATTTCCATTGCATTTTAAAATGAGTAGTTTTCCTCATCCCCCCTCCCAAAAAAGCCATGGTCAATAATCCACAGTGTGAAGTGCTGCTGCTGTAAGACTGAGGAATTTATATTAATCAAGGAGGGGAAATTCAGATAAGCTGCAAGAACTCAAGTGAGGATGAGCTGTTACAGTTAAAGAACAAACTGCATTAATGAAATAGCATAAACAAACAACAGCAAAAGGACAGGGAAAGGATGAAACAGGAGTTCAGACTCCTAAAAGGACCTGGAGTGCTCAGGCTGCAAGTTCACATGAGGATCTGTCTGCCGAGCTCTCCAGCAAGCCTGTCTGCAATAGCCTCACAGGGCAGGAGACCACTCTGAACTACATACTGAACCTACCCGCAGTGCTGAATTAGACACAAACCTGTTTGCAGTGCCTACTTTCCAGTGTGTGAGGAGCAACATAATCCTATACATTTGCCCTACAGTAAGAACTGACAGTACAGTTTCCAGTAAAAGTATGGCTAGCGCAATACCTACCTGCTTCATCCTCAGCAAATGAGATGATGAATTTGCTGTAAGAACTGATCATTCTAGGGAAAGCACAAGTTTTTGTGCTGCCAACGCAGATGTCTTGCTTCTTCCACCTATTTCTCGTCTCATTGTCCTGTAAAGCCATAAGTCGACTAGATGAAAAATAAAACTGTGTTTTATGTTTCCATTATCGAGATTAGTTTCTGTCAAAATTATTACTGAAAATAGTGGGGTGGTTGGCTTTAATGGTTGTCTTTTGGAAAAATAGACATGAACAAAAGCAAACTTATCCTTAGCACTCTAAACTGAAGGGAGAGGGACTCTTCAGCAGGGACTGTAGCAATAGGACAAGAGGTGATGGGTTCAAACTGAAACAGGCAAAGTTCAGGTTAGACATAAGGGAGAAGTTCTTTACTGTGAGGGTGGTGAGGCACTGGCACAGGTTGCCCAAAGAAGTGTGAATGCTCCATCCCTGGCAGTGTTCAAAGCCAGGTTGGACAGAGCCTTGGGTCGAGTATGGCTTAGTGTGAGGCATCCCTGCTCATGGCAGGGGGTTGGAACTGGATGATCTTAAGGTCCTTTCCAGCTCAAATAATTCTATAATTCTATAAAACGTGGATTCTAACCAACATGTTGTTGTAACAGCCAAACAGAGAACTTAATCTAATACATAGACATCCAAGAATCTCATTTACTCCAGCTTAGAAGGTTTTGGGATACTCCAATATCCTTATTTGCCCAGATAAGGCAAATGTGGGTGTAGAGTGGGAGCTGCAGAGAAGACAGTCTCACCCGCTCATGAAATCACCAAAGATGTAAAGACCATTCAAGTTGGGCGATTCACATCCTCTGTACACATAACCTCCAGTAACTGACTTCCCCACACTGCGGCCATATGCAAATATTGGAAGAATGTCATCTGTTAAACATAGAAGAAATAATAAGAATATTTACAGATATAAATCAGCATCAAAAAGCAATTGGTCAATAACACTGACAAGCATCAACATTACTAGAAGAGCCAGTACAGATGCACAAACAGTATCCCCAGGGAACTAGTGGGTTCCCCAACACTGGACACATTTAAGATTTGGCTGGACAGGGTGCTGGGACATCAGGTCTAGGTCATGCGTTGCCCAGAAAGGTTGGACCAGATAACCCCTGAGGTCTCTTCCAACCTGGTGTTCTAGGATTCTAGTTAAATATCAGTGGGAATACAGTAATTTACTCCAGGACAGAAAAGACCCAGGGGCTTTAAGGAGCTCCCTTATCAAGACTTGTCCATGATAAGTTTTCATGACCCATAGGACCAAGATTCTCTGCATCAAGCCCGCAATGTAGAAGGGCATCAGCCTGCAGGAAGTCAATATTAGAGGTTTGTTATTGCACTAATCATTTTAGCAGGGATTGTCTTTACAAATTCCAGTATTGTTAGAAAAGGAATAACATCAAACAACCACAAGTTAACATTTTTATAGGTTTGCTGACATTCTCAGCACAGAACACATGTGTGACCTCCATTTTATGTCTCATAACTCATGAGACTCACAAAATAAAGGTTTTGATTCTGGCAACATTAAAATCAAACCCTTCCTTGGGTTGAATATCAGATCCCACAAAATTCTGGTCTTGTCCTCACTTATTTCCTGTGGATCAAGTAGTCTCTGATCTTTAACAATGAGGACAAAGATCACAAATCTCATTCATTAACAACTGTAGATTAACAGCAAAATCTAATTCAGGTTTATTGGTAAATGAGTATTGGGCCTTTGGAAAAAAAAAAACATAGCCAAGGCTTAGAGCTTCTGAAGAAAACACAATATTGCTTCCCCACTTACACCAAATCCATTGCCTTCCCAACTTCACTGGGAAGGCTCTGTCTGTCTGCAAAAAGCATGGGCTTTGATCTAAACACCTTGTCCAGTGCAGTGTATGGAACAGAATTCCCTGAATAAGCAGGGCATCATTTTATACCAGCACTGCAGGGATGGGGAGAAGGAATTTCTGCTCTTAAGAAGTAAACAATCTCCATTTAACACACAACTCTGGATTATTTAGCTTCACTGGAAGAATGGTGCTATACCCCACTAGATATATATGCATAAAAAAGTAATCTTGTATGAGACACTTCTTTCTTACCCAAAGAGGAATTGTGGCAAAGCTTTGTGTCACAGCATTCAAATCCCTCCTTTGCTCTCCAGCCATAGTTCCCTCCTTTAACAAGGATGTCAATTTCTTCAAACCTGTTCTGCCCAACATCTCCACAGAATATCCTCCCTCTTCCCTTCTTCGTGACAGGGTCCCCTCTGTCAACTGCACAGCGCCACATATTCCTGACCTCATATGCATAAACCTCAGGGCGGGCCTTAGGATCAGATACAAATGGATTATCAGGAGGGATGCGATAAGGCTTTCCATCAGGGCTTCTTCCATCCACATCAATTCTCAGGACTTTCCCCAGCAAAGTACTCCTAAAGAGAATGACAGAAAAAGAAACGTCAGCATGAGACCCAACTGAAAACACAATTCCCCTTTTCCAAAGGAAAAGTTCTCTCTCCAAATAAAGCAACCAGTGGCTGGTATGTCTTGTAACTGCTCAAGTCCCAGAAGACTTTCTCCTCTCTAAACACAGAATCATAGAGTGGTTTGGGTTGGAAAGGACCTTAAGACCATCTAGTTCCAACACCCCTGCCATGGGTAGGGACACCTCACACTAGACCATGTCACCCAAGGCTCTGTCCAGCCCAGCCTTGAACGCTGCCAGGGATGGAGCATTTACCACCTCTCTGGGCAGCCTGTGCCAGTGCCTGACCACCCTCACAGTAAAGAGCTTCTTCCTTATATCTGACCTGAACTTCCCCTGTTGAAGTTTAAACCCATCACCCCTTGTCCTATCGCTATAGTCCCTGATGAAGAATCCCTCTCCAGCATCCTTGTAGGTCCCTTCAGACACTGGAAGCTGCTCTGACATCTTGGATTTCCTCAGTTTTCAAAATGTAGAACGTTAATTGTCGAACTACTGCATTGACCAGACTGGCAGATGCAAAAGCACCTTCACGAAGCACTCTTATTCTTCCACATTGCCTCATTTGCAAAACCTTGTATCTTGGTGAACAAGCTCAAAGCTTTTACCTGCCCTCCTACTTACTTGTTCTGAGCATTCCCAAATGTTCCAAAAGGGTCTCCCGCTTTCCCTCCATCCCCTGTGAACAGATACATGTAGCCATCCATACCAAAGAGCAGCTGCCCACCCTTAGGGTTTGCAGCTGGTTCCTCAAGCTCCAGGAGAGTCCTTTAAAAAGAGACGGAGAAATAAGTCCAGATGTAGCTACTGGGAAGGACTGAACATTCAGGCAGGCTGCAGAAATACTGCATTGCTTCTTGGAAGCAAGACTTCCCAGCTGTATAGATCTTTGATTCCAGCAGGGGAGTTCTGCTTCCTTATATGAGAAGCAGTTGGTGAATTTGAGGGCTTCAGAACCATCTTGTGGTGACTGCGAAACTCAAGAGGAAATAAGACTGCTATTAACAAATTCTTTCCCATAAATGAGGTTTAGCTTCCTACTGGGGAGATAGGGCAGGTGCATGTGTCAGATTAAATGAATGTATAATACATTTACTTTCAGTGAAGCACCCCTGTTCTCTTACTGTCCAAAAGACTTTTAGAGCAGATGTTAATTTCACAATAGGCTTAAGGCTATTACTGCTCTTTAGAAGCAAAAGTCACAAGATGGAGAGAAGACAACCTGGAATCCTAGACCCCAAATCTTCTTTTCAGTTTCATCTCTAGCTTGCTGTGTGACCTTGAGCCAACCTGTCTCTGGTAGCTTCACACAGCTGTACCAGGGTAACTGGGAATGTGTAGGTTCTGCAAGGGGAAAGGACAGCGAAAAATACTTTCTCCTGGTGACATGCAGTAGCGTTCAACATGAACTTTACCATTCTGAACGTGGATCAGCTTTGTTGGCATCAGATGCCAAAACCTTCAATTCACTGATCCTGATCTTTTCCACTCGGTTCTTATCCATGTATGAGTAATAGATATAAAACTTGCCATTGTCCTTGTACTTGGGGTGGAAAGCCATCCCCAAAAAGCCCCTCTCATCCCCTACCCATGGCGTAGCCAGCACTAGACTTCTAACATCCAGAAAGGGCTCCTCCAGCCGACTACCACCAGGTAGGTAGACCCAGATGACTCCCACTTGCTCTGCTATGAACATGCGGTGGGTATGGTCATTTGCATGCACCATGAGCACTGGGTTCCTCAGGCTGTTGGCAACCTCCATTAGGCAAAGCTGGAGGCAGCCGTTTTGGTCCTCCACCATCAAGCCCAGGTTGGTGTTGAGGGCTGCGTTCTTCAGCACGTTGGGGAAGCAGTAGTCCTCATCGTGGAGGTGAAGGAGGTCACAAAAGCATGTCCTGTTTGTCTCGCAGCATTCCTGGATGTGCCTGTTGCTGGTCAGCAAGCTGATGGCAGAGTGGCAGTTGAAATGAAACTCGGAGCAGTAGTCAAAACAAAGCCCTGGGATGTTTCTCAGAGGTGTCCCAGGGTTTTCTGCATGATAGAGATGTGCAGCGTATGGAGAACATTCCTGGGAAGTAAAAGAATGGAATATGTGGCTATGTACACACATCCAGGAGAAGTCAAGACACCTTCGTGAAAGCAAACTGGTTACTAAAGGCAAAACTCAGTAAAGCAGAGAACATCACTCACCTCCACACACGGTGTTTGCCTGGCAAACTGCCTGCAGCACACAGACCTATCAGGAGATGGTGGCCATTCCTCAGGATCTACATAAGCTCCCAGGATGACATGGCCTTGCCAGTCACTGTTGTCTGCTTTCATTTCATTGTGCATGAAACAACACAATTAATCCTACTACTTTATAGAGCAGAAGCAGTGGAAGCTGCTAAGATCAAGATTGTACTTTTGTGCTGTTTTGTAATTGTTTATCCCCCCCAAAAAAGTGTGCATTCAGCAATCACAGGGCTCAGGTTAAAGCAGTTTAACAAGTACGTTACTTCCCCTGCACTAGTTCCTATCCCATGCTAATATTATGGCTTTCAATCAGCTTGAACAAGATTTAATCGGCCTTTTTGGGTTTTTAAGCCTCTCTTGTAGCAGTTTCCTGAACAGAGAAGCATCCTCTCAGCCATCAAAGAGCTGTTCTAGTGCATGCAGCAAGGTTTGCACCCAGGGAACTTCTATAGCCACACAACTTGTACAGCACCTCCTTAAGAACATTACAGGCAGTATTGAAAGTTCAATATTCAGCTTTTAGCCTAAATCCTAGAACAGCTCAGCTGAAGGTCAGACTCTAACCTGCAAATGCTTACAAAAGCATAGCTAGCAAAAATAAACCCAGATCTTGCCTGATGCAAACAGATGCAGCTCTACCAGCAAGGCTAGAATACTTCAGATGCCTCTTCCAGTGTGTTAGCTTTCAGAAGAAACGTATCTGGTTTATAGTGAGCAGCAGAAAATCCATGGTTCAGAACACATCCCCATTTAATCATCTTCTATTTGTTAAGAAACACACTTGGAGTGCCAAGGCGAGGTGCACTCCATAGCCTCCTTCTTGGGTTCTGCAGGATTAGCTGCAGTCCACAAAACCAGGTTCCTCTGCGCAAGGCTCAGCACCACTCACTGCCCACCAGGAAGGCTGGGGAGTTGTCTGGGTTTTATGGTCTGCTGGTTTTGGCACTGAAGGAACACCTAACCAAATGAGCTGTTTTGTTACAATGCATTGCTACTGCTCTGATCCCACCCAAAGGTGTGACAGAATGCTGTTGTTGCTAAATTAGAGCATCAACTAATAACTGGTTTATCAAAAAGCCTCCTCTTCCTTGAAGCTCATTTTGGTCAAAAGACAAAAGCTGTTACTATTATTTTGTCTACCACCGCTTCTGAGACTAATCTTTATGTCCCAAGTTCCGTGTGAATAACATCAACAAAAGCACTTGTTAGAGCAGCAGTTTATCTGAAGTCCTGCCATACACAGCAGAAAAGCACTTGGCACAGTTATATCCTGATTACATATCGACATCTGCCTTCTTGTATTTGACATGGCACTAAGGCAACATGTACTTAGTGACTACAAACTACCAGGATACTGTGGAGGTGGTAGAATGGAGATGTCATTTTCCATCCCTTCAGTAAGAATTTGACTGAGCAAAGCAACTTCACTAAAGCAAAAACATTTGGCAGATCTTTGCCACTCCACTGATTTAACAGCCAAAGAAGATTTGCCAAAGAACCCAACCTCACTTTCACCAACCTGAACATTAAGAGCAACACTCAACACAATCACAATCTCCAAATCCTAACAGCAATCAGACTCTAAAAGATATGAAAAGAGCAATAACTTATTACTTTGAAATATCTAGAAGAAAATATAAGGGTAGTTTAGTTTTTTTTTCTGCTACAAAATACCCAACAAATGTTAAATACATTATGTCCTGCAGAATAAGCAATGCAGCAATAGTCATTTCTATAGAGGGATTTTTCTACCTACAACATGTAGAAAACTTCATAAAACCAACACTGGTGGTTCTGCCAGGAACTGTAACCGGTCTTTTTCTGGTTTACTAACTGCAAAGTAACGACCAACCCCGATGCTGCTTTTCCAGCCCTGGTCTGAAAGAGTGTCCCCTCACCCTGAGGAGATGCCACCATCTTGCCAGCATTCAAAAAGAGTGGAAACATTTTGGTACACAGACAATATTTTAGGGCTAAGGAAAATATTAATTAGAAAAGATGTACATGTTCTTAATAAGATTAAATGTATCTTTTGGCTGCTGTGTGTTTTGGCATGCAGTAACTCCAGCTCTGCATGACTAACAGTTGTTAAAAAGGCAGGTTCGTTCTGCTCTCTTAACTCCAGAGAGGCTCAGGAAGAACAGTGTCTTTGGTCTTTTCTCACTGCATAATGCCTGTTTCCCTGAGTTGCACAGTGGAGACACAGCACTGATGGAAATGCAGTGATTGAAGCCTCAGCTGTGTGAAACCACTGCTTGCTAAGTTTTGCTTGACTTTAACCACCACAGCATTTGGAGCATCCTTGCCAGTTATAGAATCGGCATACATCCTTCACACTGTCCAGGGATCCAAATACTCAGCCTGATAATTCCCAGCTACCATTCAATCCTATAGACTTTGTAATCCAGCACCTAGCAGCTAAAAGAACCAAATAAATATTGATCTGTAACTCCCCTTCGTTATGAGAAAGCGAGCAGAGCAGCCTGATTGCCATCATGAGCCACATCAATGTCACCAGATATCACCAGATACCACAAAGGGATGTACCTCACACAAAGCACTTTGTGAAATGCTGAGGATTAGGCACCCTGTCAGCCCACATTTCCTCTGCTCCCAACACCTCTTCCCACAGCAATACAGCTAGCTGTAAGAGACTATCAGAACCACAATTGACCCCCAAGTCAGCCCGAAGCATAGGATACAGATACTGTTTTTCTGCCCTACCTGACAGAGGATATCTTTGATGTATGGTCCACACAGCTTATGCCCCTAGGGATCAATATAATCCATGATGTCCCAGTATTTTGCTGCAATGCTGTTGTCTCTCTCCTGGTCACAGCAGCCAAAATTCTCATAGGCAGAGCAGAATTCCAGACGAAAAGGGGGCTGGAAGGGTGGCCCATAATCCAGACACTGAGGATGTGCCAGCAGACAGTTTATGAGGCATAAGGAGAGGTAAAGCAAGACATGTGGGCAAGAAAAGAAAACTCCAGAGCTGCTGCTGCTGCTCCTTCCAGTGCATGGCCAAACATTCACTTCCTTCAGTGCAGGTTTCTTGGGGTCAAATGTATAGAAATCCTGGACCTCTTCATAGTATGGTTCATTCATCCTCTGTGTTTTATTAACTGCCAGCCACAGAGCTCAGCATTTGCTCAGGTTTGCTTACATTCTCTCCCTTTTTCTCTCTGATGTTTACTACTTGGCAGGAGAGAAACCCAGGCTGCCCCTCTGGGCATCTCTTAGATGCTTAGAAGCATTCTCAGATCTAATCCTTACATCTTGGTTTAAACTGGCTGAGAAATCCTTCACCAAGAAATACAAATAACAAAAAATATGAACTATGATACCTATATACAGAACATTCTAATCCCTCCCCATTTACAAACACAAGTGAATAGTTTTCAATTGCTAACTACCATTTTACTCAGCTTTTAAATGCACCAGACCTGGGGCTGGTTTCATATAGACTGAAGAAGGGTTGTAAAATACAACCAGATTAAGGCAGCAGTTAACCTGAAGTACAGGTAACTTCAGGACGAGAAGTTTTACAGAGATATGGCTATTACCCACAAATCCAGGTATACATTCAGGGTTAAAATAGGAAGACATTCAGAGAAAGTGAAGGAGTAAACACACATTTAAGGCACCAGCACAACCTGCAGTTGACTCTGATGTTCTGTGTTAACCCTGTACTTAAGCTCATTGATTTTAGTGGGTTTGATCACAACTGATTTTGAACTGATTTAAGGACGCATAACATTCTTGCCCACTTTCCCCTGTGGTGAAGGATGCGTGAGCAAGCAAAGCAGCAAAGAAAAGATGTGCTATTTGTTTCATGGAAGGGGGGGGGAAATCCTCACAGAAGTTTTACACTTCAGAGGATGAAGATCACAATTTGTCAGAAACCCAAACCTAGAGCAGAATTTGGAGCCAAAGCACAATACTCTGATCCACTCAGTTACCATATTCCAAATACAACACACAGGCTTGAAAACCCAATATGCTCTGAAGAGTTTGCACAAGAAATTTCACTCGTGACACAAACCTGAACATCACAAGTCCCATGTAAGTACTGTGATGTCAGGAAACAGCAAATTTCTTGCAGGACATGAAAGCAATGAGCAATGCTACATGAAAGCTGGGACTATGCTGCTCTTCTTTTTGCTGACCGTGGTACAGTAGTTCCAGCACCAGGAGAGAACAGGATCCCTGGCAGCAATTCTGCTTTCAGAGGTCACAGGAGAAAGCTGTGAGCACAAAGGATTAACAGCTTTTACAAAGACATCAAGCTTCTCTTTGTCCTCTTATTCTCCTTACAGCATCCTTTTTACCTCCACCTGAATTTCTGCTGCTTTGTTTCACTTCTCTTCCTCAATAGATGGTTTCTGAGCTGCTACAAGGCAGACATCACCCACAGGCAGCTTAAGGGACAGAAAGGAAATGACACAAGAGCTCTCAACAAGCAGCAGGGGCTCTAGCATTCCATTTTTATACTATTTGTGTTAGGTTTTATGATAAAAGCTCCTCTGCATGCCCACGAAGATACAATGGAAGGGGAAACCAAAATACCACCCTGCTGGGATGCTCCAAGCCCATCACATGAGAGTCACCAGCCCACCAAAGGTCATCTTTACAGGTTGAGCAGCAGAGCAGGAAGGCAGGGAGCCAAATAAGGACTCCGGGGAAGGGATACCCTGCTGGTTGCCTCCCAGGACAGCTTTAGCTGCACTGTCCAGGCAGGAAACCCATCAAGGTGGGTCCCTGGGAGCAACAATGTGGATCACCTTTCAGACTCAGGAGAAGCCACTGCTTCCCAAGGGTGTTGGACACCTTACAGGATGCGGGCAACACTATTTTGAAACCTCACAATCAACATGAAAGCAGTCAAAGCTCAGTTAGAGATCTCCAGGAAAAAGCAACCCCAGCTATTAAAGAACAAGGCTGTCGTAGGGAGTCAAAACTGCAAATACCACAACAGCACAGGTCAGGAGCAAGGAATAATTGCCCTTTTTTGGTACAACACACAGGTATGGCAAATAGCTCAATGTTTAAGACACTTTGTCTTAAGGCACATTTCATGGGACCCATATAACCCAGCCTAAAATCCCAGATAAACACTCAGCTTTCAGAAGCAGAGCTGTACTTATCCATATATTATCACACTATTAAAAACAGCTTTATTTCATTCCAAGAAGTGGTTCAAGCAGTTCATCCACCACAGTTCTACAGACCTATCATTAAAACAGAAGCAGTATTTGGAAACCATTTTGCTGTTGTTTTCAAGCAACCTGGAACACCAGTTTGCAATAACACATTAACATTTGCTTTCCAAACACACCAACACTGCATATGTCACCTCATAGGCAAGACTGCAAAAAGATTCAGTAAGTCTCTTCCACCAGGTAGAGAACTCTGCAGTAGTTCTGTGCCTTTGCTCTTTCAAAGCATTGCAACATTAGCTTCCCTCTGCAGCCATGCAGCTACAGCAACCCTTAACTCTCCTACCAGTCATGGGAAAACAAGCCCTGAGCTGAACATACAGGTGGAAAATTGCCCTTTGATACATTGAAGTGCATCATCTCTTTGAAGAAGCTGCAGTAGATCTTCACAACATGGAATTCTTCTCAGTATACAATGCACAAAAAAGTGCACAAAAAAGCCTCTCCATTTTCCATACATTTCAGGAAATTATTAGCTATAAGCAGCAACCTATGTAACTTTTGCAGGGTGAGAAGGTGTTTTCACAGTGCACCACATGCTTAATGCTCCTAGGTTAAGACACTATACCTATGAATACCACTGCTAGTCCTGAATGGATTTGAAGATACATTCCAGTGGTCATTTAAATCACCATCCACACCTAAACATGAGGATCAGGCCTACAATACTGCTGACACAGAAACGCCACACCACACAATTAAATATTTTTCAATACGTATTGGAAATCAATACTGTTTGCATTTCACGCAGAAATATGGGACTAACCTTAAAGAAATTCCCCAACCTTATCAGTTGATTAATATTCATTTTATTATAAAATAAATAAAACCCAAAGCATTTTTTTACAGGAATGTATTAAAGTCTAATCCTGAGTCAACAGGTGCTGCCTAGAAGTTCTAGAATGCCAGCTACAGAAGTCAGTTTCCCAAAAAGCACAAGAACCTTAAGGATGCCTTCTGATCAAGGTTGTACAGAAGACTCAAAGACCAGATATTCTCATGTAGACAGGATTGTGCTTATGCACAAACTTCTTCAGTATCCGAAACCTTTTCATCTGAGCTTTGCAGCCTTGGTGAGATATGTATTTAAAGTACTTGTCATCTAAGGGGAAAAACAGAAAGGCATTGTCAGTTATAGCATGATATAAGCAAATACAAAATGCTTTCATTGTTTAAACAACATGCAAGCATTTAAAAGTTTTCAGTAATGAAAGGTAATAAAATAATCCAATACATGCCCATGGCAGGGGGCTGGAACTAGATGATCTTAAGGTCCTTTCCAACACAAACCATTATAGGGTTCCATGGACACTGAAGCATAACTGCAACTTTAAATAACCTATCCTCATTCGACCCAGAAAACATTCTGCATGTACAGGACAAGGGGTGATGGGTTCAAACTTACTCAGGAGAAATTCAGACTAGATATAAGGAAGAAGTTCTTTACTGTGAGGGTGGTGAGGTGCTGGCACAGGTTGCTCAAAGAAGTGGTAAATGCTCCATCCCTGGCAGTGCTCAAGGCCAGGCTGGACAGAGCCTTGGGTGACATGGTCTAGTGTGAGGTGTCCCTACCCATGGCAGGGGGCTGGAACTGGATGAGCTTAAGGTTTTTTCCAACCCAAATGAGTTTGTGATTATATATAACCATATGCTGCATCTTACAAAATATTTTCTTCTCTTTAATTTTTGCTCTTCACGTAAATCAGGAGGTAAAATTGACAACGTAAAGCAACACTGATTTCTTACATGAACTTATTTTGTTGGAGAAGGAAAATAGATGCTCGTGTTGACACCAATAAGCATAGAAACTGCATCAAAGAAAATTACAGCTGGAACAATTAACCATATGGAAATAAAAACTGGGGGACATTTGATAACAAATTACTGAAAGCAAAAAAGACTTCCAATGTGAGAGACTGTTTCATGAAGCCCAGAAGACAAAGTTCCATAAAAGGTGACAGGCAAGTTGCCTATCAACCGAAAGCTCACACCAGGGAATGTGCCATCATCTCCACACCATATTCTCATTCTCAGTGTAGCAGCTGTTTTTTGGCCCAATACTCCACTTGGGTTTGGCAGCACCTCAAAAGAATGCTACTAAAGAGGTCATGATCTTACCAAACTGCTGATGGTTTTCACTCAAGACACCACCACCACTTTCCTCCTGCATTACGCCACCTCCATGGTCCTTACTGACCCCAGTATTTGCTGAGACCCTGCCAAAGCTGCAGCCAGCAAAGCAAACCCTCACAGCATTCACTCAGGAACATGTTGTGCATGTTTGAAATTGTGGTTTGAAGGTAAAACAAGGTAAACAGTATTGTGACTGCTTAACAAGGATAGATAAACCAGAATTCTAAACCAGGATGCAAAATATGCCTCACTATTAAATATCAAACCACTTTGAATATTTTTCTCATGTTCTTCATGCTTCAAATACAATCTTTCCTAGAAGGAATAAACTGCATTTCTTCCAAGAAGTAGATCAGCTGCATTCCATCTGATTAGGGCTAGAACTAGACATTAGTTCTGTTCTAGGCAGTGAAAAGGAAAGAACACTTAGTATTACCCTTGCCCAATAAGATTCCAGCCACCAGAGCTTTTTCATAGGAAAGGCTTTGATTTTCCTGCCAATTCCTTTTTCCCAAGTAACGGCTAAAATGGAAGGCTGGCCACCAGTCCTTTCTGGGGCTCCACTCTCGCTTAATCCAGTCAAGATGCTTCTCAGACCTGGAAAAAGGTAAAAAAGTTACAGAAAAGCCAAAATTGGGACCAAAAAATGATTAGGAGATACTGGATTTTACAATCAACTTGCTACAAGTGTCATAGGTTGCTAGCACAGGCACACAGACCTTACACTGCAGACAAACACTGAACAGAAACAACTTTATTTAATCCCTGGCAGCACTACTGAGGCAGGAGGTGAACTCTAGCGATCTTCTTTAGACTTGGCAATAACAGATGATGGTGTGAAAGGAAGCCAGCCTTTACTTGCATGCCAGTTTGTCAGTATTAATGAGGAAGTTTCGTCAAGTTTGTCAACAGATTACTAGTATGAAGGGGTTGACTTTTTAAGAAAAGGTTTGTATTACTCTAGGCATACTCAAAGACTAGCTTATCCCAAATACTTATTTCAAGACCTATTAGGCAATAAAGACCTTAAACCAAGCATTTCAAAATAGAAACTACCTACACCAGGTAAGTGGTATTCCCATAAAATTACCAACATGCCCAGTGTATTTCAAGATCATCTGAAGTTGTCTCTTCAAAAACAAAACTGCAGGCAAAGTTCGAGAATCATACTGGTTTTACTAGCTCTGTGCAAAAACACTCCTAGCTGTAATCCACTAGCTTCTGGACCTTAACAGCAGACAAACTGATGATGGCACAAGGGCATGTAGAGATAGAATAAGGGCAAATGGCTTTAACCTGACAAAGGGGAGACAGAGATGAGATCTTAGGAAGAAATTCTTCCCTATGAAGGTGGCGAGGCGCTGGCACAGGGTGCCCAGAGAAGCTGTGGCTGCCCCATCCCTGGCAGGGTTCAAGGCCAGGCTGGACAGGGCTTATAGCACCCTGCTCTAGTGGAAGGTGTCCCTGCCCATGGCAGGGGGTTGGAACTGGATGAGCTTTAAGGTCTCTTACAATTCAAACCATTCTGTGATTCTATGCTGCAGAAGTGGAGGTAGTAAAAAACAGCAAAATGGGTCAAATTAAGCTCTGAATTTAATGAAAATATATAGGGCTAAAAAACCACAACACCCTGTTCATTGGTTAGAATAAAGTTCAGATGTTGTAGGCCTTTTGAGCATAGACTGCCCGAGATGGCTTCTTGTGAACCCAGAGGCCATGTCTGTCAGTGTTGGCAATGACACATCAATCCCCAGGCACATTGGGTTGCCTTTTAAGAATACATAGGCTGCATTCTGTAACTGTTACCAGCATCACACAACACACCAGTCCATATGGTACCAGCCATGCCCTTAATGCAGCCCAGCAATTCTCCAATCAGCTTCAAATAATGCACGCATAGTAACAGAGCAGAAGGCTCAACAACTTATTCCCCCTACCAAAAGAGGGAGATTAGTGATGGGCAGAAAATGCTACCCAAACATTTGAGTAACTCCTCCTGTATAAACACATAACCTGGTAAAAAAACCAGCCCCAAACCTGAACTAACAGTTTTCAGCCAATGACAATACTGGAAATTTGGAATTCTCCTCAGTAATTTCTAATTTCCAATTCTTTTCTTTTTCCCAATGAAAGCACACTGCAGTCAAGCACTGCCGCTGAAGTCAGGATAGGGCACAAATCTGCCCTTCACCAGCAAGCAAGAGAAAGGCTACAGGGTGTCACTATGTCAATTGCCCAAACAGAGAGACTTGACATACTGGATTTAGAATACTGCATCAGAAGATACTTACATTACAATTTGTTTCAGCTGCTTTGCCAAACAGCTCCATGCTTTTATGTTCTCCTTCCAGCCAGCATAATCCAAGGCTGCAAAAATAACTTCTAGCCCCAGTTGACGTTTTTTCCTCTTCTCTGCAAAAAGATCAGGCTGAATAAGTTACTTGTATCAGGCTGAACTAACTCATCAGTAGGCAGCAAGTGAAAGTTCTCCGTTCTGCCTCCTACTGTCCCTATGATTGAGGGTTCCCACCATTGCTTTCTCTCTCTTCCAAGAGACAAGGAAGACAAGCTCTAGAGCATAACTCACATCAGAGACGCTCTGTCCCTACTCCCATCCTGCCCAAAACCTGCTGACTCAAAGAGGCACACACAGGACTGCTCACTGATCTCACGCTGCCTTGTTTACAACTGTCACTGTTTCCAAAGCTTACTACACAGTGCTTCTAATCAACATGTTCTTCCCATGGGAAGGGGAACACAGCGCCTCTGGAACACTTCAAATCCTGAGGTGCCAAAGATCAGATCTGGGGCTGATAAAACCCAAGTATTTCCCAGCAGTAGTTACATATCAGCAGAGTCCTTGAAACAACACTTGAGCTGTATCACAACAGGTAAAAGTGGGAAAATTACATTTATTAGTATAAACGTCTTCCAAAAAATTCAGGTTGATCTCATCAGCTACAGAAAGTTGGCAGATGTGTCAGGAGTGACCAGAAAAAGGGAGGTATCAGCCAGGAGGTTGGTTTTTCCCCCTCCCAGGAAAAAAAAAAAAGCAGTGAAAACAATCTTCATTCAAGGACCAATCTGCTGACCTGCTAGAACATACCAGGTCGCAAGCAGACAGCTTGGATTACAACTGATCAGCATGGAAAAAAACAGTCTCCAACTGTGACGACTTTTCTACCAGCTTGAAGATAAAAGTCCCTTAAAGAGGAGGAAGAGTTTGTTCTTTCATCAGCAACAATGAACTAAAAAGTACAGATCCATCTCGACTCCTTCAGAAGAGAAAGAACCAATCCATTGGAAGAGATTCCAAAAAGGGAACAGGACCCTGCAAGGGGTTGGAAATAGGTGATCTTAAGGTCCTTTCCAACCCAAACCATTCTAGGATTCTATTTTTGAACTCCTGGCTGTGCCTTATGACAGTTTGCTTTGAACAACCTTTAAAATGAAAAAGGCATTTGTTTAAGTTAAGTTTGTAAATGCCTGCTCACACATACAACTTAAAGGTTTCTGTGACTGGAAAGTTGCGGGTTTGGGTTGGTTTTAACAAACAAAACTACTTCAAACAGCAGAAAGGAGGCTGCAGAATAATTTCAGAACCTTATTCTAGATTAAGATAAAAGAACGAAGATATTTGAACTTACTTGATTTTTGAAGCATGAGATTAAAATCTATCATCAGTTCATGAGAAGGAACAGTATCATGCAAGTTCTGAAAAAGAAAACCACAAAACCCAGATGCATTATTTCAATGTGAAAACTTTTGCAGACTTCTGCCCACTCAAGAGAAGCACAGGCCGCAGTGGTCTGGGGGTTCTAGTGAGGAAAAATAAGCAACCTGGTACCTTAATGCCTTAATATAAAGAATGAATATCTAGGTTCATCTTGAACACCTGTGTCCCTACTCTGACACAATGGGTGAAATACCTTGATGACTGCACGTGACAAATATAACATGCTCAAGGAACAGCCCAAATCCACATCCAGTGTCCCCATTTTGGGAGGCAAAAGCATTTCCTTCCTAGGCCAGTTCTAGCTCCCCTGTCTACTGCTCTGTGCATTGAATCACAGATCAGTTCTTTGATTTGTCACTACCTTGTAGGTAATACCAGATGTCACAATTTTTATGCTACAGTTTAAGAGTCTAAACTTTATGAAGCAGTTTTAAAAGCTCTGCCCTGACAAAAGCACCTTAGTGCCATCAAGTGGCAAAACAAGACTACAAAACACTGTTTGCAAGAAGCTACTGAGATCAATAAGCAAGAGCAAGGAAAGCAGGAATTTAAAAGCAACTATAGAAAAGCTTAATACAGGAAGACCTTGTCTGCCAACATCAGCAAACATTGACTTCTATTTTAGCTTAAACGCACAGCTCAGTGAACAGAAGCAGAGAAACTAATTGCAATGTGTGGAAAAGCAGGCATCTAGTAACTTCTTCAGCACTGTAAAGATCAAGCTATAACAGAAATCAGTGCATGTTATGTACAAACCTGCTCATACAGACTTCTGGAACTGCGCAAACACACATCCCGAGCTTACTTACTGACTTTAAGAACTTATATAATGTATCAGTTAGAGGCAAAACAAAGACTTGAATTCAAAGACAGCAAAGGATACTGTTCATTATTTGCATCCCTACCACTAACTTCCCTCTAACCCTCTGTTTCCCACAAAGAATTTAAAAGGGTAAAAAACATTACAACTGAACCAAACTCTCAGACCAGCATGCAATAGGAGTGACCATGGACTACATCTACTATAGAATATATACCTTCAGTGCAGATATGAGTGATTTCTTTGATCTGCCTTGTCTCTTCAGGAACTGATAGAGGTAAACATGAGCATTGGGATTAGAAGGAAACTTCGAGTTGTAGGCATAGTCATGTAACACTTGGCGGGCTTCGTTATGGTCTCCATAGAACTCCAACAACTAAGGGAAGTTAAATCTGTTGTTAGTTTACCACATATTAGCAGTCAAACTCTCATAACTCATTTTGGGCT
Source organism: Myiopsitta monachus (assembly GCA_017639245.1). Lineage (NCBI taxonomy): Eukaryota > Metazoa > Chordata > Aves > Psittaciformes > Psittacidae > Myiopsitta > Myiopsitta monachus. The sequence continues at coordinate 56,772,530 of CM029925.1, forward strand.
GCCGCAGAACTATCCAATAGCACCGCCTGGATTTAAGAGTGTAGCATATTAGGTAAGACTATGAGTAGTGTATTTTCATTTTACTTGCTACTCTCATCACACATGGATGGAAATTCACACATAGAAGCTGCTATAGGAGAAAATTCCTTGAGCATGTACTTAATTGTCAACGAATTACCAGCACTTGCTCACTTGAAAGATGCTGAAGCAGCCATGTCTTTAAAGAACGCTCAGTAAGAGAACTTGGCAGCACTGAGCAAAATCTGTAAGACGTGCTTAGCACAGTCAGCACTTACCAACATTTACAAGCAGTAAATAATTTCAAAGATAATTCAAGATTAACTTTATTTCTTAATTACAAATTCTAAGCAGTTATTTTTTACCTAGCACCATGAAAATAAAATATGCAAGCTGCCTGGCTATTTATTTTTATCGGCAATGCACGAACAGTCCTTTTTGTACACTGTACAGGCTCTGCAGTTCTACCAGGAATAAACTGTCCTCCAAATCAAAGCCAGTGAGATACACACATGCATTTGTTGTCATCCACACACATCTTAATGAAAGTTAAGCAGGGAAACACAAAAGGAAGGTATCTGTAAAACATGCCCTTACATCCACGTAGCATTTCACAAATTGATCCCAGACTCCAGGTATTTTAATAATCTCCTTTAAGTTCACTGCTGCTTTCCGAAAGCAACTGTGCATTTCCTGTTCCACAGACAAGTCTTCAAATCCATCCTCACCTATAAAACATGAAAGAATGCCACCGTTAGCTCTGCTAATCCAAGGGGATCTTGAAGTAGTGCACCTAAGACCATGACATTTTGCTACGCAAGGACTCCAGACAGCTTTTAAGAAGAGAGGCCACAGTTTCCTCAGTACTGAAACAAAAAACTGCCACTGTTCTTCATTCAAATTTATTATCACCCAATTTCAACTTCTGGGACATGACAGGTAGTATTCCAAGACAAGATGCTACCTGCACAAGGTCAATAAACCAAATTCAAACTTAAGTTTTCACAGAAACAAGTAGAGATCCAAAATAACTGATAACACACAGTCAGCAGGTATATGCAGAATTGGATGCCACACACAAGTAGCAACTCACATGCCTTTAAGAAACTGAAATTCAAATACAAGTTGTGGGGGTTCTTTCCTAGCACTCAAAATTCTAGCAGCAGTCAAGCACTTATACACATATTAAGCCACTGCTGTAAGCGAATACATTCCTCTGATCACTTCTTCAGGTGACGCTGGTTGGATATAAGAAACGTGATACAGTGGGGGGAAGAAAATGCTTCAAAGCAGCATTTCCGGACACTTCAGGAAAGTGCAGGTCTGTGTGCCATTTCAACACCACTATTTCTGATACAGGATTATTTACCATCCAATTCTGAAGCCTAGTAAAGGAAAAGGTGTCGTTGCAAGCTATAGTGTCTGCATAAGCAAGCAAGTTTACAGCTCAATGCAATAACATTTACCATGTTCTAATAAGATGTTCTTCTGCTTAGACCACTTGTAGTAGTCCAACAGTCCCCTGTAAGCCTGAATCAGTTTCATTTCTTTATCCTGAATGACTGTTTGTTCTCCAAACCTCCAGCTTTCTGCCAGGGACAGGTTTTGGTAAGCTTCATCTATGAATCCGTTACAAAGGAGGTGAAAGACATGCTCTAGGCAAACCTGCAATTCAAACAGACCACACTATAGCATTTTACAGCACAAACACAATTCTCAGCAATACAGCAAAGATCTATACAGCTCTGCAGGGGAAGGTGAGACTCATCACTGACATACATATAACCTATTGCAAACATGGGTAGTATTTTAGTTAGCAAAGCATTTTACACTTTTTACGCAAACATAATCTTCATCAGGAATTTTGGAGAAAAAAGCAGGAGAATACAAGTGTCACTGTGGGCAGGGAAATGAGCCAAGAACCTAAGTAATGCTTCCTGTCTGAAGATGTTGGAGGAACGTTGGTAATTAAAAGCATATTTTATATACAGATAATTTCTGCTTCACAGATTAAGATCCATGAGGCAGAAAGTCACCCATCAGGTGGTAGATAATGATACTTGTCAAGGCAGCAGAAAGCAGTTGTCTCTAAAACCTACTTGTCTTTAACAAGTGCTGTACCTATTTAAGATGGTTCAGAAATTACTTGAGGGAATTCAGTTACCTTTGCTGATCTTCCATTTGGCTACCCAAATGCAGAACATCTGAAAGAGGGGTGTCCTGCCACCCTATCAGGCTCATTAGGCACTGGATATAAGTCTAAGCCTCTAGTTAACTCCAGCAAACTCTTGCAAAGAGCTTCAGCTGAAGCTCTTGAATAAATACAACAGAATGAAAGAAGATTCATCCCAAGCAAGAAACAGTCAAGGAAACCAAAACAATATAGATCTGAATGAGCCACCACAGGGTGTCACCTGTGGGTGACACAGGGTCCACAGTATAAGGCCTATTGTTTTGTACACAGATTAGCTACTTGAAAAGTTAATGGGTAACAAAGGCAAAAATTAAGCATAGCTGTTTAGTCAGCATCACAATGACCAAACTAAGGACAAGAAGCTAAATTCAGCAGGTGTTAAAGTGTAATTTGATGTTATAGGGCACACATGAAAGAATTTAACTGTTTCAAATTCAAAGATTAAAGGATCTAGGCACTTCTAAGGACTGACAATACACATCTGTGACCAAACACACAGACCAAATGAGATATGGTTAGGTGCAGAATAACCCTTAAAATATCATGCAATTGGTAACTCAAATGTGTTATCTTTTGGTTTTGACACTATTATCAGCAATATATTTCAAAAGAGAGATTCACAAACTAATACTCAAGTGATCAGATAAACGTGGAAAATCAACATGTCTGCATTAAGTACACTCACCTTCAAATACCTTTTTACTCCTAAAATCTTCATATGTTCCATGAAAGAGTTGAGCTCTTTCATGCTGCTATGGGAATGATGGCACAAAATTTCAGTTCCTATTCTCCAAATCATCTATAAATGGGAAGAGAGAGATTCAGAAGCAACCTTGGTACAAAACTGGCAAGTCAGCACATATACAGTGTTATCAAATTTATAGTTACTGTAGCACATGAAAAAGATGCGCATTTGAATTGCAAATAAAAAAACCTAAGTATTATTTACTGCTATAGTAACCTACATACTCACTGGTAGGACTTTTACAGTCATTCAGAGGGTGCTTCACAGTTGCTCATTACAAATGCAGCTCTCCAGCAAAGCTTATGAGAACTGCAGCTGTCAGAAGATTCCCCTGCTGTTACTAAAGAAGTTTTATTTTCCTTTGATATGATTCCACTGAGACATGAGGCATACATAATTCTTTGAACTTAGTAATAGAGATTATTTCCAATTAGATGTAATTTCCCATCCACATACATTTGTATTTTTAAGGTCTGTCTACACAGTGTAACCAAATATTACAGCAGACTAGCCATATTCAAGTACTCAGTCTGTTTAAGGCTCTGATCCCTTTCCTCCTGCTCTTATCTCAGTACCTGCCAGCTGTTTTGCAAGTATTAGAGGAGCTGGTAAAGTCCTAAATAAGCCAGTAACTTTCCAACAGATTCTGTCTGATGGCATGCCAATGACAAACACATGTACTGCTTTTCTGGTTTAGAGGACTCCTTTAAAATTACTTCTCACAGATGTGCTCCTGATGGAGGTAACTTATACCAAGCCAAGTCAGGCTTTTTTTCCCCTCTCTCAGAAAAGACATCAGACAGCACTGCAGATTCTTAACGCCCCTAAAAGTGAGACCTCATCAGAATCAGCTCCAGCAAGACTGGTTAACCCCACAGCAGAAGCAGGCCTGTGCAGAGGCAGACCTGTGGTCAGTTGACAGCATGGTGGCTGGGACACTACTGGGGATGAGGGCTGGAGGACTTTCTGCAGCCTGCCATCCATGAGTTTCTACATCAGCACCTGAATAATTTCTCATTTGGGTTCGAAAGCTTCTTTTTTTTTTTTTTTTTTTTTTAAGAAATTAGCTTAGTTTATAAAAGTTGCCCAACTTTTCTGGCTTTATTTCTAATACTTTTTAAAACAGAAAAAAATGAGCCTGAGATTAGCCAATTCAGATAAATGTTAGTCCTGAAGTGTTATAGGTGATTCTTGCAAGTATTTCTTCAACTGCGAAAGAACTCTGATAAGGTCACTGGCTTACCTCTGATGGACCCATGTATTCTTTAGAATAGTCTTTTTCTACTGACTCTACATAGGAGGTCAGAAACTCTGCAGCCCTTTCCCATTGCTTCTGTAGCACGGCATCCTGAATGTAACTTAAACACACTTCCTTGCTCTTCTTGAAGTTTAACTTGTGCTCATGAGAAGATGCTAAACAAACAAACAAATCAATCAAGTCCACAACTGTCACAGCCCTTATTCAGATAATAATGCACCTATCATTTCAGTCTCCCTCTTGCACCATTTTTCTCAGACACTACAGAAAGTGAACTTCAGCTACCTGGCTTTTGAATTAAAGACACCTATTAATCTCCAGGGCAGCAAGATCATGGTTAGAGCTGAACATACAATATGAAAAGGCATTTTCCACAAGCAGCACACAGCTGCGGTCACTTGAAATAGTGAAGAGCCAAATATTACATGCTACTGCCCTAACAGAGTTAGAAGACCATGGTGCTTTGATAACATCACAGCAGTTTGTTGTATTTTCCAGACCACTGTCTTCTGTTACTAATCTTCATCTAAATGTGCTGAAGATTTGCATGCACACATACAAACAGGCTACTCCAGTACCAAAGGCAAAGCAGTTCCCACTACCTAAATGTAGAAAATTATTCTCATTTGAGTACAAGGCTGGGAAGAAACCACTTGACCTTTTTACACGAATACCGGTTCAAATGTGTGTTATAGCACAAAACTGAAACCTCTTTTCCACATTTGTATGCCATGGTCTAATGTGCCCCCTACAACGCTCAAGCATTAAGAGTGTTCAGCAAAGGTCATGCAAGGCTCACTGAATCACCCAGATGTTATAGGCAAAGGATAACTTAAACACTGGTTTGGAGCAGTTTTATTGCAGCACATTCTACAAAACTACCTGTAACCAACCTACCTACAAGTTTGTCATCATGCCTATTTCTAACCTCAAAGGTTTCAAAGTACTAAGAAAATATACCCCACAGTAAACACCGTAAGATTAAATACAAGGCGCACGGCTACTGCAGTAAAGTCAGAATGCCAGACTGGTTTGGGTTGGAAGTGATCTGAAAGCTCATCCACTTCCAACCTCCTACCACGGGCAGGGACACCTTCCCCTAGACCAGGTTGCTCCAAGCCCCAATGCAACCTGGCTTTGACTACCTGCTACTAAGCAAGTTGCTGAGAAATGACACGATGTGGATAGGACTGAGGTAAAGCTTCACTACAAAGCCATTTTGAAACAGCTTCTCCCAACGCTTTGCAGCCACCTCACCAGCCCGTACTTTACTAGTAGCGTTCATGCAGCCTCCAAGCACCTCGCACCGGGAACTCCTACCCCTTCCTCAGCGCAACACCGAGGAGCAGCGCAAAGGGCGGGGAACAGGTCCGCCTCAGCGGCGTGTTCCTCCCTCAGAGCGGGGGCGAGCAGAGAACGGGGAGCCGCGGCAGGGGGGAGACAAGCGAGAGCCGTCGGGGCCGCGCTTACCCGGCTGGCAGAAGTGTGGCGACAGGAAGGGCAGGTTCAAGGGCGGCAGCAGGGCGCTCCTGGCCGGCATGGCAGGGCTTTTCGCCGCCCCATCCTCCTGCAGGAGGTCATTTGGGGCAGCGGCCATCTTTGACCCAGGGTTCAGACGTCGCCACAGGGGAAGCTACAGGCCACTCTGAGCTAACGCAGCCGAACACCATCAGCCGGTCAGCCGCTAACAGAGCTCGGTTTAACCGCGGCCGCCCCGCACACGCTGGCGGAAGGAGCTCCCAGGAGGCGCATGCGGCCTTATTTACGAGCCTCCCTGCTGCTATGAAGGCAGGACGGGCAATGTCGCCGCCATGATGGAAGAAGGACCTCTCTGTAGGCGCCTGCGCGGCGGAGGAATGAGCTCACGAGAGCGGGAAGGGGGGAGTGGTGGGCCCGGCGGCTGTGATATCTCCGCTCGGGCCAGGAAGGGCCTGGCGGTGCTGGCCCCGCCGCTTTGTACCTGCCTTCGGTCCGCAGCAGAGGCAGCTTTCGCCTTCAGTGCAGGCCTTGTGGGGACCGCGGGTGTGCAGAGGCCGGTGGGGGTGCTCTAAGGTCGGTGTGACCCGAGCGGCTGGTGAAGCCGGGCTCACTTCGGTCTGTAGTAAATGGATGGTGCGCACGGGTCTGTCCGCACCTGGCGGGAGCGGGGCTGAGGGCGGTAAGGAGGATGCAAGCTCTCGAAGGATAAGAGTGTCAGAGCGGAGGGGCCGGGAGCTCTCCAGGCCGAGGAAGCGCAGCGGGGAGCTGGCTCCTCTGCCGCTGGTGTAGGCGAGGTGCTCTGGCTCTGCGCCGCGCGTGGAATGAGAAGTGGTAGCAAAGGGTGAAGCAGGAGGGATAGCCTAGGTGTGCTCAGTAGTGCGGCAGAGCTGCTTAATTGTACAGGTAGCATGATCAGAGGGTTACTACCGCTGTGAGTAATGCAGTAGTCACTGAAAGTGGTAACTAACCAGATCTGTGATCACTCTTCCCATTAGCTGTGTCGGTACTTTTCGTTTGTGACTTACAACATCATGTTGACAGAAGGAAAGGGTTCTGAATCAAAATCTTGTGCGTTGCAGTGCCAACAATATTGCCTCTTCCCCCACCTGGATCCTGGAAATCTGCATCAACCACAGAACTGGTTTGTACCAAACTGTGCTGAACATGTTTCTTTAAATCACTTGGCAACTGACTCTGCCATGGAGTGCTTTGCTATGCGTAAAGTCCAGGGTTTGGAGCAAGTGTTTACAATTGGGTTTGGGTTTTGGTTTGTTGGTTTGGGTTTTTTTTTTTTCAGAATGGCTCTGCCATGTGAGGGTGAGTAAATAATAAACTGGCTCAGATTAAAGGTTCATGTAATCCGGTATCCTGGTTCAACTAATCAATAATGAATTTCAGGGGAATAGTACAAGGCAGAACAGTTCTTTGTAGCATCTAAACATTTAACTTCAGTATCCTACTTTAATATGACATTTAATAATTCTGTGTGGAGATACTGAAAGTCTCCCTGTTTGTTTTGTTATTAATCCTGTATTCTAGTATATGACTCGTATATGTGACAAGTTCATAATTACTCTGTATTATTAATTGAAAATTAACTTAGTTAACTTGATGTTAAACTGTTATATGTCACCGCTTCTTTAACAGCATCATCTTCCTTATCTGTCCTTTATAATTTTGTACCCCATGAGTGTCTCATTGAGCACTGGTGTTCCCCAAGTGTGGTGTCATTTCCTACATTTCTGACCTTTTGTTAGGTCAGTGCCCTGATTCACTGATACCCAGCTCACCCCACTTTATTTTTGTAAAGCTCTCGTGTTTGCTTAGAAGCACATTTACGTTTGCCTTGTTATTTGTATCTTCCTATATCATGCATGAGTGAGAGTCTTTGCTGATTCTTAGGCAAACTTAGCCAAGTGATGGTGCTAATGGTTATCAGTTTCTTTAGTAGATACTTCAGTATAGGGGAGGTGGGAGAACAGTTTTGTAACTGTAGACACACACGAAACATTGATTCCTTATGTACAGCAGGACTACTCTCATACTTGAATACACGTGTTTCAGAGATTGAAGACTGAAGGACATTTTGTCTGAAACACCTAAATTGAACTAAGCAAAGTAATTCTCTTCTATGTCACACCCTAGGAAAGCTGGGTTTGTTAGTGAGTGGGTATATTACTACTATGAAATACTTGAATTGTAGGGGATGCTGGACAGTTGCAGGATATGTACTGACTGCAAGATAATTGTTATTGCACAATAAAGGCAGTGACTTATGCAAGAACTATGTGATCTTGTATTTCTTAAAGCTTTCTTGCCTTCATCTTTATGACCATAGACACCGTTACTTTTTATCTTGGTCTTTTAATAAACATAATCTGGATAACGTGATACTAATAGGAGTGGGCTGTAGGAAATGGTGGGATGTCCGAGGTACATGGGTTGGTGAGGTACAAGAGCTGTTCATTGCAGCACTGAGGAAGATACCTGTTTCTACCTTGATGCTTTTTCATCATATATTAAAATGAAGCCCTCTAGATGGGGGTTGAAATGAAATGCTTATTTATATTTCAGAGGTTACGCAGCAGGAACTGACTTTGGATCTTGGGCCCTGTACAATTGGGGTGTGGAAATGAGCACGTGTAGCACAGAAATCAATAATCACAAGGACAAAAGAAGAACACAAGCAGTGCCTCTAAAGCAATTAGCAGTGGTGATGGCTAACTCTTGTGGTAGATCATTAAAAGGGCTCTTTAAAACAACCTGAGCTGTCTGCAGTTGTCCTTTGACATGGATGAAAAAGCAGGATCATTCACCTTGACTATCAGTTCTGCCAAGTGACTGTTGGTTTTGGGAGTAGCTCCAGCATTTACCCTTTGGAGATGGAAAAAGTTAAATTTTGGGCATTTGATAAACCAGCAAGAAGACTCCTATGTTACCTATCCCTTCTTGGCTGCACCTTTTATTCTCTTAGTCTGGTCAGTGCCTGTGCTGCATAAATAACATGGGTCTGAAAAAGAGAACTGAGGAGGAGTTTAGTCTGGTTTTTCTCCTGTATGTGACCATTTTCTGCCATTTCAGATCTCTAAAGCAATATAGGTAAGGTGGATGTGAAGAAGAGGTAACTGTAAGTGCAGTCGTGCTTGCAAAGAGCAGTTCTTTTGCTTTGCAAACATTAAAACAGCAGCAAGTGGGAGCTGAGGGTTCAGCAGAGCAAGAGCAGGCCTGTTGGATGCTGGGTTTCCTTAGTTGGGTGTGCAGCCCTTCGTTTGCCTCTGCTTTCCTTGGTGCTCGGCGGGTGAGTGAGGCCCTACACCCACCTTACCACTGGTTTACCTGGGCATGGCGGGGAGAGATGGCATCTTGCTTGGTAGCATCCCTCCTCTCACGGGCAGATGTGAACTTCTTTGCATGGCAGCGGGAGCGCAGACAGGTAGGTGTTCGGCTCTGCAGCATCCTCACCCTTGTGTGCGGTGACGGGTGTGCAACGACACCTTTTCTGCACCGCGGCCGCTCTATTCTTGTTACTTCAGCGACCCTCTCCCGGAGAAAGCCGCCATGAAAGAGCAAGAGCGAGGGGCAGGACCTTACCCCTCCCCCCTCCGGGCGGGGACAGACCCTCCGCCGTACCAGAGCCGGGCGCAGGCGGCGGGAGTCCGATCTCCGCCGGGAGGGAGGGGAGAAGGGAGGGTCCGTACGCTGCCTTCCTCCCTCCTCGGCGGCGGGGCCGGCTTTGGCCCGTCCCTCCCCCGCCACATCGCCCTCCCGCCGGCGCTGCTGACGTGTCTGCTCCCTCCCCACCGCCGGCGCCCGCCAACATGGCCGCAGCCGCGCCGCCGGACCCCCGGCTGCTGCTCGCTCTGCTGCTGCTCCTGCCTTACCCCGCCGCCGCCGGGCCCGGCCTGGGCCGCCGCTTCGCCGAGCGCAAGCGCTGCGCCGACCCAGAGTGCAGCAGTGAGTGGGGGCAGCGGGGCCGCGCCGCCGCCGGGGAAGGCTGAGGGGGGAACCCTGGGAGGGCGGAGACCCCGGCCGGGGTGCGGGTAACCCCTGCCCGGTCCCCGGCGCTCGGCCCGGCCCCAGCCGCGGGGAGGCTGTTACGGGAATAGATGCAGACGCCGCATGCTTCGTGGAGACGCTTCCCAAAGCTCCCTCCCCGCTTTGGCACGGAAATTGGGGAGAATCGGGGAAATGGAAAGGCGCCTCGTCCGTCCCTCTCCTTCTGACCAAGTTTTCAGATCCCCGCAGCTCCTTCGGGCTTCTTATTCTTCTTCCTGCAGAACCCTTTTGTAATAAACCCACTCTCTGGGTGGTGGTTATGCGTTTCAGGGGTCGTTTCAGGGCTGATTGTCTAGGACACCGATGTCATCTTTCAGCCCGTCTAATTTAATATTAATAATTAGCTTCATAATGTGCCTCTGCAATGTAATCTCAAGTGCTTTGTCAAACACTTGTCTTGATCAGTGAGTTTGCCTTATTTTTTAAATAATCTCTTATTTGTTTTTAATAATCTATTTTAGTTATACTTTAAGTGAAGTTCTTATCTCTTCACTTGATCTGGAAAATAGGAAAACACTGTGTGTGGGGAGGTCTGGTTTTCTGCCACTCAGCAAAGACCCTTTTCACTAAATGGTTTTATTATTGTTGTCATTTTGAAGTAATACTATTCTTTTTCGTGCTCTTATGCAGTGTTAATGTGCCGAGGGAAGGCAATGCAGGATTTTAAAGGTCCAGATTGTCGCTTTGTAAATTTTAAGAAGGGAGAAGCGGTTTATGTGTATTACAAACTCATAGGAGAATCAACTGAGCTTTGGGCTGGAAGTGTAAGTACTGTAAAGCATTTGTTCTACTTGCTCTGGGTGTTTTCTGGTCATCTTTTTTTCCTTCCTTTGGCCTTGTAGGGAAGCGTGTAAGGTTTTGAACATAGCTAAGTAGTATAATGAATGCCATTTTGTCTTGAGACCCGTGTGACATGGGATGTGGTTTGATCAAACCTAAAACATTAAGTGCTGTGGAAAATGGACAGTGCTGATGTGTGCTGAAAACTGCTTTTGTGCTGAAAACCTCCCGTTGCAGCTGCTGTAAGTGTTGGCCTATGAGCCTGCCTGGAAGCTGAGACTCCCTTCCCTTGTGTTTACCCATGATGTGGTCTCATCCTGTGCGCTGTAATCCTGCTAAAGGTTGTTCCATGTGCATGTTCTAATTGTGTTTCTCTTCCTAGCACTGAGCTGCTGTCTTCCCCTTTTTATCTGAGTTGGAAGCAGAGTTGGAGGAAAAAGCAGTGAAACTAAAAAGAATGAAGGAAAATTTGGGTTTAAAAAGGGCTGTCTCTCAGCTGTGGTGTAGAAGCTTGCAGAGTTGTGGCCTTGTCTGAGTCATTGTCTCCTTTGGGCAATCTGAGAGGCTCCTACTAATGGGAAAGGAGGGTCCCCATCCTTGCAGTTATTTCCTAGAAAACTCCTCTTAGCTTTCATGATAAAGGCCTTGTTTGCCTGACAGAAGTAGAACAGAGATTCTCTGGAGGAAGAGAAGTTCTTGTGGGCTTCTGTTGAAAATGCTCACAGTCTGGAGGTTGCTTAGACCTAGTCCCTGTTGTCCCCTCTCTATGCTTCCCCAGCATACCTTTTTGTATCAGAATCATTTGTGTCAACCTCCTTTCTTACTCTGGTCTTCTACAGGGGGTAGATAATTGTCTGCAACTGGGCTGCTCAAAGCCACACCAGGATGTTGACTGTGGAGCTAGTGGTTTAGTGAAAAGCAGGATGTATCACTTTCTCCAACCTGTTCAGGCTGGATGTGGACAGCCAAGTGCTCAGCAGGAGCTGAATCCAATTAGAATGATACAGGAGAGAGCAGAAAACTGCAGCACATGGTTAAAGAAGAAATTATAATTGTATCATGCTGGTAATTCCCTTCTGACATGAACTGTACCATAAATAATCTGGTTAATTAGCCAGTGCAGGTTTCCAGGGCTGCCAGTTCTTGGGACGCGGAGTAGCAGCACGGGCCAATTTTGCATCTTCTAACAAGGTGTAATAGAGGCTGCAAGATCAGACAGCAGCTTTCAGGTAATTGCTGAGTTAGTATTCACTTTAACTCTTCACCGATAGGGAAGCACATGCAACAATTAGGTGTGTCTCCAAGTTAAAAGGATGTTTGCTTTGAGTTTAAAAAGTAAAAGCTGAAGTTGCAGAATTGCCAAACTCCATTTGTTTGTTGTTGGTTTTTAATTACGTTGCAGTGTTTTCTATGTTCTTTTTAGGCAGTGATGACAGACTGTTTCTTTCGGTTGGTGGCTATAATGTATTTCTTTTCTCCCTGGTTTGATTGACTACTTCTGTGTTAATCAATAATGCTGCAACAACCAGTGTGCAAACGCTGCAGCAGGGTCAGAGGTACCTTCCCTGGCATGCGTGACCCTGCCTCTGACTTGCAGATAACACTGGGGTCTCTCTCGTGCAATGCGACTTTCCATGCCACGTTCGGCCAGGCAACTTGATTTATGCCTGTGGTGAGCAGCCTTGGAGCTGGGGGAGGCTGCTGCTTGCTAATTAAAACCAGGTTACTGGTGAGGTCTGTGGTCAGACAGATCACAGTGGAAAGCATGTTACCTTCTGCCACAGCACTTTTTGTGTTCATCGGTGTCATTTGATCCCATGCATCTGCCCTGCTATATTTTTCCTTTTCCCAAAGTTTTAGGAGAAAGTATTAGGAAGTATTTTAGTAGGAAGTATGAGATCAGGGGATAACTGGTATTCTCATCTTCGGATGGGGGCAGAGGCTAGGGGCGCGTGTGTGTGAGAAACTTCAACTACTGCAGCCTGGGGCATATTTCAAACAAGCTGAAAATACAGACTAATCCTGAAATCAATTTTGAGGAGCAATGAGAAATACAGTACAATTTCGGACCTGAAGGGGGATAATATCATAAGAAAGGAGCCTTTTGCCAAGGCTGAAAGAATCTATAGCACTTGGGTGCGGGATTTATTTGCCTTTCCTTTTCTAATTCACTCCACCCTTCTCAAGCCATTGTTGAGTATTTTATGATCCCAGTCTTGTACACTTCATTGCTTGTGGAACTCCCATTGAGCTCAGTGAGCATTTAGCATGTGAAAAACCTCTCGAACCCAGCTATAATACCTATTCTATACATTATATGGCATGTAGTTTTTAGCAGAGCTGTCTAAACCTCATTAATAAAGCAAAGCCAAATGCTTCGTCAATATTCCCTGACTATTATTTAACAGTGATTTTATACTATGAGTCTCATGGATACTTCAGTTCCAGGAAAATACTTGATTTGTTTTTTCCCCAGATTGAAAGGTGAAGAACATTGGGTACTGTCATTGTCCAGTGCACTGTGTCCTGCTCTAAAATTAGTCTCCTCTCCAGCATCCTACTCTCATTGCTTGCACCATCAATTTGTGTTATGTAGACTTGCTTCCCGTGCATTTCTCCTGCTCTCTGCCCTCATCTTTAGCAGGGTCCAGAACTCCAAAACTACTTCAGATAGTTCCAAGGTAAACCCTGCTGCTTTTTAACAAAGTGTTTCAGCAGTTATGGCAGCCATAAGATAAAATAACAATCTTCTGCAAAGGACTAATCTCATCCCTTTGATTCAAGCTTGAGAAAACTGTCTGGCTTTGCATTACAAGAAATGTACTTGGCTGCAGGTCATGGCTTTTTTGGAGTAGTTTTTCTTTTCAAATCTTGCACATAAGGTAAGAAGAAGGAAGATGAAGGATAAATTTAAGGGAAAATGGGAAGACAGAATATATCTGGAGGACCCGGAGGATGAGGGAATTTTTTCTTATTGTTTCTGGTTTTCTTAACAACTCGAGTTCAGCAAGGGTAGATCAATCCAACTCTTCTTTTGCAATGTTCTGCAATTTGAGGTACCCATGATGCCTGTGATTTAGGGATGTGGGCTGTAAGCTTAAAAACATTTGAACATCTTCTTTCCCAGCTGTCTGTTCTCTGTCACTGAGGTAGGTGGTGTGAGGATCTGGCTTCTTGGTGGTGGTTGGTGAATGTGCTCTTACCTATGGGCGCTGGTGGGGATGGGTGCTATATGCACAGCTATGTGGTTCATCCACCCAGAGCATTTTAGCTGGGAACAGAGTGGAAATGAAGGATGTACTTTGTGTTTGCCTTATTTACTTGGCATTCATAACGCCTTTCCTTCTATCATGTCTATATCGAATGAAGAATGTTTCCTTTATTTGCACAATGAGGCATTTTTTCCCTTACAAGAGAGGACTTGTAAGGAGAGGACCAGATGAAATTTTGGGCATGCAGGTCCCATATGGCTCATAAACCACAGAAGTGGCAAACTGAGTCACTGCAGAGGACTAGTATGGTCAGTAGCTTGAGTTATGCTAAGTGAGTTTCATATTGTGGTGCCTAATTATAATGGTAGTCACGGAGATTTGGGTGTAAGGAAACAACTTGGAATCTTTGGCTTTTGTTTGCAGAAAGATCATTTAAAACTGGAATAGACGTTTGTAGAGAGAAACAGGCCAGTTTAGAATAGAACTATAGTATACCCCACAAGGGCAAGCTTTTGATTTGGCTAGTCTAGTTCAATTTCCCATTCCCAGCGATTCCCAGTAATAACCCCACAGACATTCTCTGTTTTCCAGAAGGCAATAGATCGATTTATTTATTTGTTTTCCCAATATATGTTTAACTACAGAGATATCAACTATGGAAGGTTGATATCTCAAGATTTGAATAAGAAATAGTTAAGAAAGGAAGCCCTTTAATGTATTAGTGCTTACTTTGCTTGCATGACAAAACCCCCGAGGTATTAGTACATGTTATTTACTGGATATAATTTTCCTCCTTATTTTTTCTGTTATGCCATTGTAAATCCAGAAAACGTCATCCCAGGTTAACCTATTTCAGTGATACCAGTGTAACAAAGCATATACTGATATATCCCTGATTGTTGTGACATGACTGGTTTCCTTTTGATTTTGATCTGCAACTGAGTGCTCTTACTGAAGAAGAGTAACAGTTCCTGGGGAAATGACCAACACTTTTTATCCCCCACCCCCCGGATATTTTGATTGCCTAGGAAAGTCTGTACCTCTTGAGGTGTGTTCACCAGGCTCTAATTGCCTGGATTATCTAATCTGCATAGTGACAGCATTCTATTAATATTGACTTCTAGACAACCCTTGTCAGAACTCTCAAGTGAGAGCATTACTATGTAGATCTTATCTGGTGAGTGATAAGAGATTCTTTTCTTCCACCATTTTTGCCTTGGCTTAGCACATTGACTTGCTTGAAAATAGCCATCTGTGACTGGTTTTTGTGTGTATTAGTCACTGAAGAGCAGCAATGCATTTGCAGAGAGGGAGTGTATTTTCCATTCAGCTTGTAAAATAGAGGATTACCTCAGGTGCAATTCTTCACTTTCTGAAAAAAGTTGAAGTTATTTTTTTTCCTTAAGATACAAAGCATGCATATTTCAGGCTATGATATTGTGCAGTCAAAGATCCTCTCTGCTTGCTACTTGTGAAAATTATTTGGGGGCATGTGTGGTGCCAGTGAGAGTGCTTGGTAGCATGTTAAAGTACATAAGCCCGAGTTCCTGGGCTTCACTCCCAGCTCCTAATAATCTGTTACAAGCCAGGCTTTAAAGAAATGGACAGTAAAATTCACTAACTTCACAAGGATGTTGTGAAATGTAAGTATAAAGCCTCAATGAAAGCTCTTGCATGAACAAGGTATTGCTCATCTTTCTGTTTTATTTGCTGTGTTAAACATTTAGAAATAGTTGATGTGTTTGCTACTAGTGGCTGTAATTAGGATTTAAACATAGACACATGATTTTGAAAGATTCTTCACTGCTTTTTGTTTGCTTGTGTTTGCTTTCTGGCAGGTTGGAAGCGATTTTGGATATTTTCCAAAGGATTTACTTGAAATAAATCATAATTATTCCAATGAGGAGCTAGAATTACCAACAGATGTAAGTCTTGTTATTTTCTTATTTGGGCTTCTTCCTATTTCTTACCTTGGCAATAATACTAATTATTAATATAATTAATAAAAATCCCTGAGGGGGAGAACAGGAATATGTCATCCATCGTTACCTTTTGTTACTAAGCAGCTGCATATGTGCAGAGATGCACACGCGTCAGGATGTTTGTGCAGCAGCCTATGTGTAAGCGTCAGCCCAAAATGTGGGCACCGATGTTTCTTTTCTTGAATATTCTGGTTTTCTTCTAACATAATCTGCTTGGATTGAGATCTAGAGATGCTGCTAGCTGCTCGCATGTAGGCGCTTTGGGATGTATTCAGGATCGTTTCTTTACCCAAACTTTAGAAGTCTAAGGTACTATCAGAAACAAACAAAGCCTGATAGACTAGCCCTTTGATACTAGTCCTTCAACCTTTACACACGTAAAAGGCTCTCACACACTAATAGCAAGTAACTCCAGAGTTGTGTGAGTAAGGCCAGTTTGTGGCTGCAGCTCCAGACCCTGATGAAATTGTGTTTGGTGCCTTGTGCTGCTGTGTGATTTTCAGGGGCTGTGTGACAGGCAGCTCCTGCTTGGAAGTCTTGGGCATTTAAGGAGAGACCAGCTAAAATAAATTGTAACAAACACGTTAAACAATGTTTGCTTTCTTCTTGTCACTGGCAGTTGGCAATAGACTTGTTCTTAATTCAAGATAGATGTGATGAGTCAAATCCATTGCCTCCTTCTAGGTTGTTCCATGCCAGGGCTTTGATGGGGCTATGGGATAGCTTTTTATTTAGGATTTTTTAAGAGTCCTTGGGCAAAACTTCCAGTGATTTCAGAGAGTTTTGGTTAAGGACTCCAGGGGTTAATTCTGCCTGATAAATAGAATTTCCTTTGCTGCTGCATCTCTCTCTTACCCAACCAAATGGATTTGCTGTCATCACTGTAATAAAGCAGATAATATTTGTGACTACGTACTGTTTTTCATTTCAGGAAACGGACTTCGTTTGCTTTGATGGCGGAAGGGATGATTTTGATAATTACAATGTGGATGAGCTTTTGAAGTCATTGCAAGAGACGATGGCAAATGAAGAGGAAACTGAATCAAGTGATCCAGGGACAAAACCAGCTGAAGGAACTGAAAGGGATGGGGAGATGGATCAGGTTGATTCAGTAAAGTCCTCTGATGCTTTGGAAACAGACAGTCTTGAGCTAAGCACAGAAGACGAAGAAGCTCCTTCCATGACAGAGGAATTAGACAGTTCTCTTACAGAAGGAACTGAAAATACTGGGGGAGACTCCAGTGTCAATAGTCATGAAGAAAATTCTCAGGGAGATCAGATTGCACACGAGCACTTGAAAGGAATGCTACATGGGAAACTAAAAGGGCTAGAAAGTGAAAATACCAAAAACACTAGTATTCCTCAGGGTGAAACCAGTCATCTTGACAAAGAGAGCGAAGATGTCAATGCCTACACGCTTTTAAACAAAGAGCTCTCTGTGAACTTGAAAACAAAATTTGGCTCAACTGCTGATGCTGTTGTATCAGATGATGAAGTGACTGGCCTTGTTACATCTCTGGAAGATGATTTTAATGAAGATCTGAGCATTAATGCTCATGATGCAGAGAAGGAACCAGACTTTGCAGATCAGTCTGACGAAATTCCTTTGCTGTCTTTTATGGCAGAAGAAGATATTCCATCCCAGGTGGATTTAGAAGATTATGAAAATGATGACATTGAGTCACAAAATCGTGAACCTGATGATGACGCAAAAGGTGCTAAAGAGCTAAATAACCAAAGAGACAATGAGGAAGAACCTGATTCAGATGCATTTGTTCATAAGGATGCCTTCAGTATGAGCAAGAATTTGGGTGACAGTATGATCATGGACAGGTCTGAATCCAAACAAACAGAAGAGAAACAGGATGAGGTAATGCTAATAAGTAAAAGAGAAGCACCGGCAACAACTCAACCTGAGGATCTCTCCAAGGAACTCTATAGAAGGGAACCTGTAGGTACAGGTGATCTGGGCTCAAAAGGTAAACCGAACAAAACTGTGCAGTTTGAAGAGCAGCTCACAGTTGATGGAACTGAGTCACATACTGAAGAGCTGAAGAGTACAGCTGTGCCTGAGCCTCGTGTTTTGCCTAGTCCAGGAGGTGTTGCGGGGTCAAAATCATTTGTTAAAAGCAGCAAAGATGCTTTAAAACCACCTGTTGGTGATATCAGCAGAAGTCCAGGAAGAGTGCTAGTTGCTCAAGCAGAGAAAGATGAGAACAGGTTTGAAGATGACAACTTGGAAGAGGTCTTGGAAAGTGATTTAAAGCACAAAAAGTTATGGGAGAAAACAGAGTTATCCCCAGGAAGAACTGAGGACAGGCATTCTGTTGATGTTCCAGCCAAAACAGCGGAAGAAGTAAAAAACGCATCTCAAAGTGACTTAGGAAATGCTGACCTCTCGAAGGAGCAACTGGAGCATGGAGTGCATGCTGTGGAGAAAGAACTTCTAAGACGTGAGGAAGATTTGAAACAAACAGAAGAGACAGATCATGAAAATCAAAGATCTATCTCTCTTTACAAAGAGTCTGAAATGAAAAGGAGAAACATGAAAGAAACCCCTGCAGGGGAGGGGGATCCAAGCCATAGAGGAGCTGTTGAGCAACCTAGGCCATGGGAAAATGAGACTGAGTATTCAGAGGCAGGTGTGGAAGAAGAGCTTTCAAGAAAACTTGGCAAGACAACAGTACTTGAAGAAAGCATTGAGAAACGTTCCCCTGAATCAAACTCAAAAAGCACTACACGGAATACTAATACAGAGACTCTTACTCAGCAAAGAACTGCTCGTACTGGGAGTGCGGATACAGACACAAATCTTGGCACAGGTTTTGCTAAAGAAAGAACGCTGAGATCAGAATTGCCATCTGAAGAGCCAGGTGCTGAAGATGACCCTGACATGAAACAAGTAGTGGAAATGCTATTAGAAGATGAGAATGCTGCAAGTGCAAAGCTGTCACAAGCAAGGGCTGCAAATGTACAGGGTAATATGCTAAATATTAAAGGTACAAATCCTGAATTGCAAGTGCCAAGTGAAGCTGCTTTGGGAACCAGAAGGCCTACTTATGAAACAGGAGAGGAAATTAACTCATTTTCTATGGAGGCTAAAAGACATATCAGCATGCAGGATGCCAGCAAGACTCTGAAGGGAGAGGCTGACATACCAGTGAATGAAGATGCTAAACTGGATGAGATGGAACATGTCATGGACAATGACGATGATGAGTTTTTTGAAGCTAAGGAACCATCAGCTGGGGAAGAGCATGATTTCTTGTCTCTTGACATAGAAGATGACAATGGCTTTAACCAAAGGAAGAATCATCTCCAGGACATTTCACAGAAAGATTCAGAAGACATGCAAAATTCAGAGCATACAAGAAACGACCACCATCACTCTGTGCATTTCCACAGCCCTGCTGACAGCTCAGCAGCCCCCAGTGACACTGCAACAGACTTCAGTGAGTCTGTGAAGCAGCTGACAATAATGAGAGATTTCCTTGATGAAAAGCGCATAACACGTCTACAAAAGTACCTCGGGCTCCAGCACGTGATGAGGATAGAAGCCATGTTTCAGGACATGAAGATAGAGATGGAGCTGGCTCAGAAGGCAAGCCATAATAATGAAGATATAGAAAAAACTTTGGACCAAATACTTGAGTTTTCGGAAACAAGCATTATGGATTTTGTAGGAAAAGTTCTGGATTCCAGAGTGGCAGAAAATAAAGAGGAGGTGGTGAAAGAGATGGATTTGTATGATGAGGAGAGCGCACTGATGGATGATATTCAAGAATTAATATATTCTTTAAGGAGTAAATACTCATCTGCTAGTGAGAGTGTCCCACTTGCATCTATTCCAGAACTGGAAGATGATCAGTTGCACATCCAAGGTAGGATGTTCAACGGGCTAGTAAATAGATGAAACGGAATTAAAGCCCTATCCCACATAACACTGGCTTACCAGAGAAGCTTTAAGAGGAGGGTGAGGGGGAATTGAAAGAGGCCCTGTGGAGCCTGCTGGGAATGTGCTTATTTTTAATGTGTATTTTTGGCATTGTGATGGGTGGCCGAGGGATAAATCATGAGAGGAAAGTGTTGAGCTTAGCATGTCTGTTATTATGGGCCAGGTTCTGCATAAGGTAAGCATATAGATATGGATAGAAGGCTTTCAGATCACGTCTGTACCTCCTCTCAAGAAATAGGGATTCACATATACTGATGTGCTGGATTTTCTGGAGGGTGTAGAGCAGTCTTTTTTTATTTATTTTTTTCCCCTCCGAACTACCTAGCACCTTATTATGAAAAATTCAGTGATTAATGCAAAGTTCAGGCACTAAATCCATGCACCTCAGATATCAAATGTCCCTATCATATTTTTGCCCACATTCATAAAAGGATGCATAAGTACAAACACTGAACAAACAGGTCGTTTGATGGGGAAGAACCAGTGGTAGAGTCTGCTGTAAACTTGCTTGTTTTTCTAGTTAACGTGCAGGGTGGCAAGATACACTCTTGGCAAGGCTCTTTTTCCAGTAGTAGGTGTTAAGTATATGATTTATGATAAAGTCATGAATGATGACAGTATTTCACCTTACAGGATCTCATAGCAAGGTCAGTGGTTGATACCTTGCATAAATTCCATATAAACATTTAATTAGGTGTTACTAAAAGTTGATTGGGAGCAATACACAAGCTGAAGTGTTTAAAAAGTGCCAGGAAAGCCTTGTCAAGCCTTGTCTCCAGTATTTCACTGGAGACAGCTGTGGATAAGAAACACACATTAGCTCAGTCCTTAATTCATGTCTCCCTGTCTGTCACAGATGGTGCAGAAGAGACTAAATATGATGGAGTTTCCGTCAGAAACCCAAATGCCATTGACGAGAACAATCAGGAATTTCAGCAGCTTGAGGATAAGAGGCCAGAACAGCTTACTGAGGAGCAGAAGGAGAGTGCTGTTAATGTTCTACCTGAGCATGAAGAGGCCAACTTAGAAGAAGAAGAAGAAGAAGCTGAAGAAGGGAATGATAGTGAAGGAAGATCACTGCCACAAGATACTTCCTTTGGGTCAAATGATTCAGGAGAGGCTACCAGGGAAGATATCACTGCAGGTAACCTTTTGGAATTGGGTTATTTTGTTCTGCTTTTAGGGAGGAGCCTGGTGGAATGGCCTTTAGGCAAGTACTAAGGTTTTTCACTAATGTTTTTATTGTACACTGCTGTAATCCTGCTGGTTTTCACTAACCCGTGACAGTCCTCTAGTGGCAGTATTGCAGTGCTACCTCTCTTCTCAGCAGAGCAGTTTTTCTACTACCTTTTTGCACTATAGAAATGAGAAAGGTTCTCCTGTAAGTGCCACAGGCAGAGCTCTGAGCTGAGGCTGCTGGACTGTGTGTCAGGATGGTAGTGACCAAAGAGCAGAAATCCCTGGCAGCATGCCACCAGCTCAGGTTTTCTCCTCCTTGCAGGTGGACTGACAGTCTATTAGGCTATATAACCATGTGCTCTCATTCATTTTAACCTGTGACTCTAGGCTGTATTTCTAGGGAAGATGGAGTCTAGCTTCCCTCTATCAGTTCAGTAATTTCTGGCTTGCTTTTGTGGAAGTAGGAGAAATGTTTGACTCTGTTTTGCTGAGGCCTTCTCCCCCTTGAACAAGTGTGCCAACTCATCAGTATGCCAAGGAGGGAACTTTGTACCATCATATTCCCCAGCTCTGTTTTGGCATGAAACTACCTTTGATTCCGTTCTCAGTGCTGAGCCTAGCTTTGCTATTCTGCATTCACCTCAGATTATGCTTAACACATCCATCTTAAGGGAGCATATAGAAGAATTTCAGGCACGCCTTGCTTAGCTTTCGTACACTACTGAGGTACTGTACCATCCCCATAGCCAAGAGCTTTTGGTCAGCTTCGGAAGGAAACTAGGTTGAACGCAGAGATACCCATGGATTTTAAATGGCTGGTGGATTACTTATATGGTTAAGCAGTTGGATATCCTGCTGTATTTTAGGCCATCTTCCATTCCTTCCTAAATGGTTGTTGAATGTGGTTTGCCAGGAATTCCTGTCAGGGCTGCTAGTAGTGCTGAGAAGACTCAAGGTGGATGTTTGTAGAACCGCTGTTCCACTGTGTAAGGCCACGCTGGTTATTTTTAGCTGCTAACTTGAAATCACGGCAACAGTAGCAGTGAGAGGAGGCAGGCTGCAGATCAGGGTAGAAGAGAGTTTAAAGCTTATGCTGTACTAACAGTGCCGTAAGCTTACTAGAAGATGTAGGTTTATTGATTAGGATGTGAGCGTGCTGCTTTTCTGTTGCTAAGTTGCTGCTGAAGGAGCTGTATGTGCGCTGTCTGAGGCAGGCTTGGCAAAGTCATTGTGTACTTGTGTCCCTCGTTCCTAGAGCAGCCTGTGGAGCACCAACCGCTCTTCCTAAGGATTTTTGCCTGGTTTTTCACTGGCCTTGAGCACCGTAACTTGAAATCTCGACTCCAGAGACCACGGGATGGAGGTGGGGGGGGCACCCAGAAGCGGGGTTGCCCTGCCAGTGCCTCACGCTGAGGTGAGAGGTAACACACGTCTCTCTGCCCCCGCAGACACCGAGGAGGCCACCGGGCTGCCCCTGGGACGCGGGTCGGAGGCGGCCACCGCCTCAGCGGAGGGAGCCGCGTTCGGAGCGGGCCCCGCCGCCCGGGAGCTGCTGCGGCGGGTGAGTGCCGTGGAGGCTGCGGCTGCGCATGCGTGCGGCGCGCGGCGATGACGGGGCGTGTGTATGTGCGGGGTCACTCCGGGCTGACGTGTGACACCGGCGGCTGGCTGCCGCCGCCGCCATGGACCAGGTGCGCGGCGGGAGGGGGGCGGTTGTGGCGGGCCGGCCGTCGGGAGCCGTTAACGGCCGTCGGGAGCCGTTAACGGCCGTCGCGAACCGTTAGCGGCCGCTGGGTCAGATGTGACGAGCGGCGGGAGAGCCCCAAGTGACAGTCCCCCCCCGGCCCCTTTCCCCCTGCGGGAGACGGGCCGAGGCGGGAATCGCGCCGCCACACCGAGGGGTTCATCTGTGCCCCACGCCTGCCCCGCGCCCTCGGGGAAAGGGGCGCCACGATGTGGGGCAGTCCCGCGGGAGCCGAGGTGTCTGCCGGCGGAGGCGCGGGATGGATGGCTGCCTGGCCTCCGCCGTGCTCTGGGGACAAGGAACCTGACAAAGCCCCTAGGGTGGGCTTTGCGGGGAGAAGGGGGTGTGCCATCGTTTCAGTGTCACGTTCAGTCCGTGGTGGCTTTCTGCGGGGCTCGTACAGCTTGTATTGCAAGTGTATGTCTCAGTCCTGTAAGCTGTACCGAGGTGCTCGCACCTTTTCCAGGCGTTCCGTGCTCTCTGGCCCTCAGAGCTGTATGACGAGGCACATAACATGACCCTGTGACCAGGGTGGCAGCTGGGAAGAGATCTGAGCCGTTGTTGCAACATCTTGATGTTAAGCTGTTTGTTTTCCTGTGTTGTTCCATCCTCACAGCTTTATTTGGAATCTGATCAAATAACTGCTAGTGCTGTGTAACACAAGATGTGTGTATAGACTTATTCTGGTGTAGCTGTTCCTTGTGAGCAGGTTGTTGCTGTGAGGTGTCTTCTACGTACTCAGACTTTACAGTTGAAGTGCAGGCATCATGCTGCTCTGTGGTTTTTTTTCAGTTTCAGTTCCAGGTTACATTAAAAAGTGCCAGAAGGATCTATGTAGTTCTCTGGTTTTATGAAGGGAATAAAAACCTTTGGCTTATGCTTATTTTGCCCGAGTATTTAACAAAAACATATTCATAGTTGTCAATGCTGTTGGTTTTCAGCTGGTTGCTACCCTGCCTGAGGAAATTCGTCCTGGGCCTGATTTCCATGGACTTCCATGGGAGCCTATTATTATCACTGCCTTAGTGGGAATTGCCACGCTTGCTATAATTTTCTGGAGAACCTGCCTTTCAGTGAGTATATTTCATGCTTGCAAGCCTGCTGATATTTCACTTGCTGAGTGGTCTTTTGTATGGTTCAACTGTTTCAGCATTACCAGGGTGGAAGCAACATGTAGTCTTTCACGATTTAGAACATTCTACTGTTTAGATCATTAATGTGAACTAGATGTTGGGCTTGATAGCTAAAGTAAGTTGCATCTTCCTTCAAGTTAAGAAGCAATTCCTCTAAGCTGTGAATTGAAGATTGCTTGGTAAGAGGCAATTTCTAAAGCAAAGTGGGGAGTATGATGTAAATAAAGGAGGATAAGTTAAGGGTCATCGTATCTTTGAAATGAGAAGCCTTCACTGTGCTTGAGCCTGTTGCTGACTATTGCCTATCTTCAAAACAAGCAGTTAATCCTCTCCCCTTCGTGTCCAGCTTGCAGGCACTGCATTTAGAAACCTAAAACGTGATCATAATTCTCACTGGAGAGCCCCTTTCCCACTCTTTTCCTCACTCTGCATTTGTCTCCTCCCCTTTTCTACACAGATAATCTTCTATGCAAGAAAAATACTATCACCACGGTCTCAAGTGTAGCAGTGCATCTCCTTGATGAAAATCAAACAGGGCAGTTTATTTCACAGCTGGCCAGTTCAGTGGTGATATACTCTGGAAGGCTGTGGAATACTTTATAAAAAAATGTAAATATTATCTGTAGCAATACTGGTATTTTTTTCCCTGCTTAGTTTTAACATTGAATATACCAGGTCAGTTTCAAATGCAAAACAACATTAATAAAGTGACATAAAAAGAAAGCTTCTGAAACTCTTCAAGGGTGTTGATTTCAAGATAAGCAACTGTCATGAACCAGAGTGCAGGTGTGTTTTGTGTTTGCAAGTTCACAACTGGTTTATGCAAAATGGCTTCATGTTCTTTGTTGCAAATTGGATGTGGGCAGTTACTGCTACCCTTATAGTGACGGTTACAGACATTTACCAGGGCTCTAGGACAGGGCATTAACCTAGAAGCTTTTGTTAGAAAACAGCTTAAGCTTGTCTGTAGCATTATTCAACACTATTGTTGGCAGTGAGGGATATGTGCTGCTTTAACCTGTGTATAAGTTGTGACTTTTTTAGCTTACCACTTTTATGGCTAATTTTGTTTTTCTTTTCCTCTTCTGTAGGTAAAGAGTAGAATATATCAAGGTAAGTTTCTCTGCTTTTCAGTGTACTTGATGCTTATGCATGGAAAAGTTTTGAAGTTCGTTTTAGACAACCAAGTATTCATTTTCACTTCCTTTCAAGGAGAATGCTCAGTCTAAGGTTACTGTGTAAGCTAGGCTAGTAGATACTGAATCTGAAGATTTCAGGTTTGGTTTTGATATTGCCTTTATTAGGAGAAACAATGGGGCTTGCACCTGCAAATTAAAGGGCAAGGAAAGCTCCACCTTGTTCAATGTAAATGTGGTTCATACTGGTATGATGATAGTAGAGCAGTTTGGTCTTCTGACTAGAAGTGGATCTGACTTTGCTTGTTGCTTCTCACAAAAAGCATTGCTAGTTTCTCTTGCCTTTTTGGATTGAGGGGAGCCTGAAACTGACTGCTGTGCAGTTGCAAGGAGACGCTCTAAATGTAGACCTAAATATGCAGATACTCCTGTGGCTAGCACATCCTTTCTTACAAGAGCATTTCTCCAGCTTCAAGTAGATAAAACTGAATTCTACTTCTTCTCCATTCAGTACACTTTAAAGTAGGGTCTTTGCTGAAATTCATAGTTGAGTACAAAATGAAAATACAAAAGAATTGTCTTCACGTGAACTCTGCCTCTTTGTTCCTCACAAACCATGCTATTTATCAGTCATTCGTCTCTAGCTGTACTTATACAGCAGTTTCCTTCTGTACAATTAATGCAGAATTGGTGAGCTGGAAAAAGTCCATCCTGGATCTTTAAGATGATTTCTATGCTGCAAAAGAATTACTGTCATTGGAGGGCAAAAAGAGCTGGTACTAGTGGTGTAGAAATTACTAAGCAGCACGCCCCAAAAAAAGTGGGGAACATGGGTCTCATCCTCTTTCCCCTCCTCAACCTCCCCAGATATTCTTCCATATGATACTGTATGGAAACTAGTAAATCTAAGGGCAGACAGATAATCTGAAAGCATGATAAAGGTGATGTTATTTTTAAAGTCTTTATCTAAAATAGGGGAATATTAGCAGTGACAAAAATGCTTTAAAAAGGTAGATTATGCTTGGAATCCCAAAGATAAAGTCTACTATCCACTCTTCACTACAGCAGTAAAACTGGGAGACCAAGCTAATGCAGGGATTCCTGCCCCCCTTAAACCCTTAAACTGCTGAGGACTGCCTGGTACCTCAGCAGTTGTTGGCTCTTCTCCACAGAGCAGAAAGGGCTGGGGGTGTCCTGGCCCAGGAGCCCTTATGTGGGAGGGGAAGGAGGAGCAGCAGTTGCCATTGCACGCTGTGGGATGTGGTTGGAACAACCAGTGCTTCCCGTTTGTGCTGCAGGATTTGCTGTGAAGCAAATGGGACTTGGGGTGTTCAAATACGGGGGTGGTTTAGGACTTGAAAAAGCACAGTTGGGTGTTCTTTAAATTAGTTTACAATAAAGTAATTTAAATACGTTAATGATTTTTGTTGAATTCTGAGGGTTGATTGACAACTTGTTTAGGCTGAGAAACAAATGCATGCCTAAAGAACTGTTGCTCAGTCACAGCCCTTTTGAAGTTTGTTAGAAAGCGATGCAGTTCTTTGAGGCTAATGGTGCCATCTGCTAGCTGAGGCTTTTTTCTGTTCCCAGTAGGTCTTCCAGAGCTTTCATCCTATTATCTTTGCTGACCAAACGTGTGGTTTCAATAGAGCAAAAAGAGGCGGTTGTTAGGGAAGGTGTTGCATCTCCCAGAGTGTCACAGCAGCAGTCTGAGACTGCTCTGACATCCTCTCTGGCAATTCTTCCCTTGGGCATACCCCATCTGTGTGTAGCCAGCACCTTACTCTGCTCCACTGTGTGTTCTGTGACCTGCTTCTGTAAAGTGGATGCAAGACCTGTATGTTTCGTGTCACTCTTCAGTGCTTTACTGTCTTGTTTTCAATCGTAACTTGCACTGAAAGCTGAAGATGGTCAGACTCCTGCAGAAGGGGCTGACTGCCATGGAATTGACACTATCCTGGTTTATGTTTTAGTTCTTACTAGGAAATGTTCCCTAATGTGGTAGTAATGACAGCTCTGATTTTCTTTTATTTCCCCTCCACCCAGGATCTAAAGGACAGTTACTGTAAGCTTTCTTTTTCTTCCTAGTGACTGAAAAGCAGCTTGCTGAAAAGATTAAAAACCTTCTGCAAGAAAAAACAGAAATCTTACAAAAGATATCGGAATATGATCAAAAGGTATTGTTCTAGGTTATCATCCCTTGCTCCCTAATTTTCTGTTACCGGTTTAGTGATAGTCCATGCAACAGTTAGTACATTTTTCTTTTGTGTTCTTACTGTTAATGTTCATGATCTCCTCAGT
The DNA here is from genome assembly GCA_017639245.1 of Myiopsitta monachus. Lineage (NCBI taxonomy): Eukaryota > Metazoa > Chordata > Aves > Psittaciformes > Psittacidae > Myiopsitta > Myiopsitta monachus. The sequence continues at coordinate 56,799,702 of CM029925.1, forward strand.
TCTTTGTTTCTCTGCTTAGATAAAGGAAGCAACAGAATCTGTGAAAGTAGCCCACGAACAAAAAGATGTTCTCTCTGATGAAACTGCAGGGCTTAAGGTAAGGAACAGTTAACTGCCTGTGTGCCAAAAGTAACAACATCAGTAAAATAACTTGCTTTAGTTGGTGGTTTTATCTTTTTTTCTTTATCAGGATACTGTCAAAGACCTGGAAGAAGCAAATCGTCAGTTAGATGACAAAGTAAAAAATCTGCACACAATGCTTGAAACTGAGAGAAAAAAGAATGAAAAGAAACAGAACCAGGTAGGATCAATCACACTCGTGTCTTGTATTGTCCTTAACTTGATGTCCCCTAAAAGCTGATCACAACCTCATGAGTAAACAGGTAGAGGTAGAGCAAACAAGATGAAACACCTTAAAAGGAGAGCTGAAATGAAATTTCAGGTTCATCCCAAGCTCAAGGGGGAGAATCAGTCGATTTTGTTGTAGTTTGTTTGGGTTTTGTTAATCTTTGGTTTTGGGGGGGATGGTAGTTGTCTTTTGTGTTTTGAAAGATCCAATGTACTTGTGTGGTTACCTGCTTTCACACACGAACAGATATATTCAAGTAATGGGCTAGTGGGCTAGTCTCATACTTCCTAGCTGGAGCCAGGAAGCTCCTTAACAATAGGAGCTGAAGGTTCCAGGTTGTTAAGAGATGTTTAGAAGTTTTCATGTACTTAGAGGAAGCATCTAGATCTGTTGTAAGCGTGAAGGTCTCTAAGCTGTCCCTCATTCTTGTTGGCCAAGGGTATATATGTTTGGGTTTTTTTTCCCTTCTTTTTAAAGCCTGATTTTCTGCCATTAATGATAAGCTTCAATAGGTTCTTTGGTCTTGTTTTGATCAAAGGTTGGTGCTAATGACAGGAGCACGTGTTACTTTCATTCTAAACTGCGCCGGTGTACAGGGAGCTTTCCCAGCCATGAACAGGCAGAGGCACAGGGGGAAGTTGGTTCTAATGCGCTGTTCCTTACCTTGCTGATAAGGCAGCAGTATGTTGCTGCTCATCTAACAGCTGCTTTAAATGAGTATTTGGTGGTGTTTTGACTTTCCATTTATGCTTCCAAATCACTCAGGCTAATGCATGTATCAGACTAATACAAAGTCATTTTCTTATACAGATCTCGGAAACTCAGAAGTCCTTGGAGAAACTACAGGAGGCTATCAGTGTACATTCTGTAGAGCTTTCAGAGGTAAGGTATTATCTATACCCTCTCAGCAGTCACAAGTTCTTGTACCAGGAATATTCATATCTAGGACGTAACAGAAAACACTAGATTGGCAGATTCCAGGTTGTTTGTGCCTGGATACCTTTTTTCCATTTTATCAGGTAAGACATAGCTGTTGTTCCATTGCAGTTCAGCTTTGTCTTTTTGTTCCTTTTTGTTTCATATGTAGGTGCAGATAGCCCTTAATGAAGCTAAACTAAGTGAAGAAAAGGTGAAATCTGAGCTTCATCATGTGCAGGAGGAGAATGCCAGGCTGAAAAAGAGCAAGGAGCAAGTAAGTTATGCCCAGGCCAGACAACTTTGTTCATCTTTTGAATTAAGTATTTTGGCTTTTTTTCCTACTTTTCTTGAGTATAGCTTCAGTGTGTCCCTCTTTTCTTAATTCCACATTTCATATTATCACATAAACCTTAAGCCCCTTGTGCCTGCTGGCAGAGCTTTTTGTACAGGCGAGTCACATGTCTTTAGCATGAGGGCATTGCCAGTTCCAGTGATTCAGTTTTTGTCAGCAACTTCACAGGCATTCTGTAGTCAGGAGATAGCTACTTGGGATCAGGACTGAAGGAAGTTGTGGTAAAGGATTGCCAAAAAGCAATTCTGAAGCTAAGCTAAACAGGGAGGCCTTTAGCCCTGAAATGTCATCACAGTTCTTTTACATATAATTGTAAATATGTGTCTGTTTTCTTTCTCTGTATGAGAAGTAGATGGCTTTTTAGATAATGTAGTTTAATTACCTCTGGACTGCAACTAATTCTTCGTATTTTGAAGTGTGTGAGCACTTGGGTTCTGATGTTAGGATATTAGCTGAGAAAATGTAAAATTTGTAAAATCACCTAATAATATAAACTGCAGAAAGATTTTGAGCATCCAGTTCTACCAATGGGCTAGTTATGAGTGTGGAAACTGAAGTTTACTCTTTTTCTGTCACCTGTGGTGGTCAGTTGTCAGCAGAGCTGATATACACCGTGTGCTAAAAATAAACCAAGTAATCATCTTGCCTTGGTGCTTCATACAGCTGCTAAAAGAAGCTGAAGGTTGGAGTGAGAGGCATACTGAGCTCAGTGAGCAGATCAAACTGTATCAGAAATCTCAGAAGGACATAGAAGAAGCACTTGCCTACAAGGAAAATGAGATTGAAGTACGTTCTCTATAACATGCTTGCTTTAAATCTTACACATCATAAATTACTTTGAAATACTTTACAAAACACAGAGTGATTCTTCTTCAGTGAAACTTTGTCTCCATTGCTAGGTTTTAACTAACTGCATTATGCAGCTGAAGCAGCTTGACATGAATTCGGCATCTGAAGCCAAGAAGGATGGCGAAGGGCATGAATGGAGCACAGGAGAGGACCTGGCCAATGGAGAGTTGCCAGGTACAGTCACTCTACCTCCTGGCTGATATGCCCAGTGACTAAAGCATATGCAGTTCTATGCTCATGTCATTTCATACAGTGAGCAAGGGGAATCCATATTTATAGCTGCCTGTAGATTAAGAGACTGCCAGCTTCAGTCCTCAAACACAAAATACATGTATGTGTGGGCTCCAAATTCCCATGTTTTGATTTTTAGATACTATGTCCAGTAGCAGGTAGTGCATCCAAATTAATATTAGTATAGTGGCTAGAAGTAGTGACAAGCAGGAATCTTCTGAATGCTTTTTGGAGTAAATCTAATAGTTCTGTTGTGCTGGTTGTGGAGTTGCAGTTGTGTGTTGTTCCCCCTGGTTTTTGGTTTGGTTTGGGTTTTTTACCAACTAAGGAGACCTAACTCAGATTAAAATGTGGGGAGTGTTATTTTTAACAGCTGCGGAGTCCAGGAAATTGGGGATAAAAAAAAGGGAAAACAAATATATTTTTCTCTTCTAGATAACGAGAGTGAGAAGATGAAAACTCAGATTAAGCAGATGATGGATGTATCCAGGGTATGCTGCACAAGATATATATCTCATAGAATCATAGAATGGTTTGGATTGGAAAGGGCCTTAAGATCATCTAGTTCCAACCACCTGCCGTGGGCAGGGACTCCTCACACTAGACCATGTCACCCAAGGCTCTGTCCAACCTGGCCTTGAACACTGCCAGGGATGGTGCATTTACCACTTCCTTGGTCAGGCTGTTCCAGTGCCTCAGCACCCTCAGAAGGAAGAACTTCTTTATATCTAACCTGAACTTCCTGTGTTTAAGTTTAAACCCATCACCCCATCATCCTATCACTACAATCCCTGATGAAGAGTCTCTCTCCAGCTTCTTTGTAAGCCCCTTTCAGACACTAGCAGCTGCTCTGAGGTCTCCATGCAGCTTCTCAAGGCTGAACAGCACCAGTGTTCTCAGCCTATCTTCATATGGGAGGTGCTCCAGCCCCTGATCATCCTTGTGGCCTCCTCTGCACTTGCTCCAGCAGCTCCATGTCCTTCTTACGTTGAAGACACAAGAACTGCTCACAGTGCTCCAAGTGTGGTCTCCTGAGAGCAGAGTATTATCTGACAAATGCAACCACGTTGCTGCTATGCCTAAGATGATAACTTTCTGCTCCTCTTTTCAGGTAAAAACTATGTTATCCATAGTTGAAGAAGACAGAAATCTTCTGCAGTCCAAGCTGAGTGATGAAGTAACAGCAAGACATGAGCTGGAAGGTAGGCTTAGCAAAAGAATTGTTTAAGATGAAACGTTGTTTGTGGTTTAAAAAGAAACAGAGCATTTATGGGGCATATTGGTTCTCATTGCAACTCCTTTCACCTTCTCACTTACCTTTGCTTCTCCAACAGAGCAAATAAAAAAATTAGAACATGACTCCTGTTCGCTCCAGTCGGCCAAAGCTCGGCTAGAAAATGAATGCAAAACACTACAGCAGAAAGTGGAGATTCTTGGGGAGCTTTACCAGCAGAAGGAGATGGCACTCCAGAAGTAAGCCTTTGAGTACTGTTCCACAGCAGAGCGTGTTATATCATAGGCACTATCCAAATGCTCTTTGCTCAGAATGATCAAATTACTTGAAGTTGTATTTGGAATGAAAGGTGCTGGCTACTGTTTCAGTATGGTTGAAGCTAGGACTCCTTTGTTTTCCACTCTTCCACACAATATTGCCTTCTGCTGTTCTGGAGAGGGGAGACGTGTGGCTTGGTCTGCAAATTCTGTGCTTTGTCCAGAAATGTCAAGAAGAATATAGTGGCCACTGAGATCTGTTTCAGTTAGTCTGACCTCAGTTCAGCGAAGTCTAATTCTCATCCTGCAGAAGACTTAGTATTTTAGCTGTGGGAGCTTTGTGCATTCTTAAAGGGATAAATGAAGGCTGAGTTTGTGGTGCAGCTGAGATGAATGAATTGCTGGCAGTGAAGAACTAGTTGTGTATCTCTGTTCATTCCTTATTTATTTACTTACTGAAATGTCTGCAACACTATCTGAATTTTGGGGGGAAAATTTGAGAAAAGATTCAGGGACATTTTCAGCTGAATTCCATAGGAAGGCTGAAACTGTGGTGGAGAAGCAACTGAAAATTCCGGGATTCAGGTGTGTAGGTTGGCGGAAGCACAGGGTTGGAACAAGCGAAGTAGTGAAACTTCCTGCCCTAATAACTTAAGGGTCCAGGCGTAGTAAACACATAGTTGAGAGGTAAAGAGTAGCCCACCTTCCAAGGAAAACTTCCTCTTGACTTCTCTGAAGAGTTCTTATAACTTCCAAAACTCTTAGGAAGTTACACTGCCTGTTACTGCTTCTTGGCTAGAATGATTCTGTGTATGTCCGCATAGACAAGGAATGGTTATTAGCAATAGTTAACTTCCTGCTAGGTTAATGGTTCCAGGTATGTGGGATAGCTCTTGTGAGTTAGGATCACAGAAGAAGTTATTAAATACTTTCAGAAACATATGAAAAATTACAAAGTTAATGAACTGAGGAGTTACAAAAAGACTGTGGAAATGTGTTGTGTAGTACATTGCCACAGAGAAAACTTAGAAATAAGCTTCTTTTGACATGGTTGATGACTATTGAATGAGTATATCACCTGGGTCCTAAATTTCTCCCTTTTTACTACACATTCATTCCTTTGTCTCCCTTGGTTGGATGGTAGTTCTGTGTATTTCCTTGTTTGTACCTTTGTAAAGCTGGATTACCACCTGTAGAACTGGGAAGTAAACTACAGGATGAAAAGAGATGAACCGTCTGCAGTTGTTAGATTCTGACAAAACTTAGTTGCTGACAGAACTTTCCAGTCAACTCTGGCTTCTTCATTTTCAGGTGGTATACATAAAGGGTTTGTCTGTTGGTTTCAGAAGACAGTGTTTCTGTCTCCTAAAAACCCCCAAACCTCTCTTTATTCTCTCTGTAGTCTCACTCATTTTTATACATTCTGCTTATCACTGGTGTGGGAATACTTTGGTTTTGAGCTGTAGTAGATGTAGGATGGTCGAATATAGATGGTGCTTCGTTTTTTTTCCATGCAGAAAACTAACTCAGGAAGAGTATGAGCGTCAGGAGAAGGAGCAGAAGCTGTCTGCTGCTGATGAAAAAGCAGTGCTGGCCATCGAGGAAGTGAAAGTTTACAAGTAACTTCAGTTTCTAAAGGCTTTTTGTTTTCATTTATTTCAGCTGTTGAGGAAAATTCATTTAAAGCTTTTTCCTTCCTCTCTTTTTCCCCTTTGTACAGGCAAAGGATCCAAGATATGGAAGAAGAATTGCAAAAAACAGAGAGATCTTACAAAAACCAGGTAACCTTCTTGCTTGCTGGTTATTGTATCACCTTTTACTGCATTTTAGCAATGCTCTGTAGTGAGTTACTGGAAATACTAGGAGCTGCACAAAAATAACCAAACCACTTCTTATCTTCTCAGATTGCTGCTCATGAGAAAAAGGCACATGACAACTGGGTAAGAACATGTTTCCTTATCCATCCCAGACAGCTTATATTTGACTCCAGGTTGGTGCAGTTAATGCAGTTGGCAAAACTTTTCCTAACAGCTTATTGCCCGCTCTGCTGAGAGAGCTCTGGCTGAAGAAAAGAGAGAAGCTGCCAACCTGAGGCAAAAGTAAGTACAGTACAGACTGTTGTTACTGCTCTTTGAACCTGCTGCCTGTTGCTTGCGTGAGAAGGAGCTCAAACCACGTGAGGTGCTCGGGCAGCCTGCTTGCTCAGAGTGTGTGATGCATCTTTGAGTTACTACTTTAAAACCATTAGGGTTAAAGTAAGCTTTCTTGGTGAAGGCTGTAACATTTGACAGGACAGTTTGCCTTGTTACATTATAACAAATATAACTTGTATTATTTGAATAATAGAAGCTTTATTTTTTTTTTATTAGATTAATAGAGGTGAACCAAAAAATCGTCATGCTTCAAAGACCATTAATTGTAAAGCCAACTCCAGGCAGACCTGACCGTCAGGTCCCACCGCGGCGAGGTAAATCCTGCTTTTTCTCCCAAAACTTTGGTCTTTGAGCCAGAATATCCTAGAAGAATAGGGCTATGATATAGTGTGGAAAAGGAAATCCAGTGGTTTTAATTCTTTGGCATAGGGCCCTTAAGCAGAGATGGCTCTTTTGGCCCATCACCTGTGAGTGGAGGAAATCCATCACCCACACAGATGATCGAAGTTCCTGCCCGGCCCCTTTCTGCTCCTCGCAGGGAAGGCTCAAGAGGTGAATTTGGTAAGCAGTAAGGCTTCCTTGCTGTGATATCTGTCTTTTGTGCTCAGACCCAGGAAAAGTGGAAATAGCTCAGGCATATATTGATTAGGGTCTTGTTTCCCTTAAGGTACAGTGGTAGATGGTCCAGCTGCCCCACGAAGGCCACCAGAGTTAGCTGGAAGGATGTCTGTTCCGGGTAAGTTACATGGGACTTGCAACCAACTGCAACTTATTCACTAATCTTTCACTTTATAAATGTAAATTAAAAGCCATGTTCCTTACCCCAGATGTGGCAGGACATGCATTTGTGTCTCTCTTTGCAGACCTTGGGCCTGCTGTAGCATCCCTCATCAGTAGTGGGCCAAGAACCTCCTCCCCTTCCTCAGCAATGGATGGATTGGTAAGCTGAAAACACCCTGACCCTCAGGAAGCATTTCAAAGACATGATTTGCTGTACTTCCTGCTGCTTCTTTAACTATATCATCTTCTGTCTTGTCCATATCCTGTCACTATCCTTATTTGCTGTCCAAAAAAACCCAAAAAGCAACCCTCTCCCAAAGAGTCTGAAGCCCCCTGGGCAGCTGCTGACTCACCTTCATCTCTTGAACCAGCTACAGTGAGTATTCAAGAGGCTGTACGTGGCATTACTCTGCTTTGATGGAGAGGAATAACAGGCTTGGTATTCTGAGCTGCTAAATAACAGAGTGCTCTACAAAACTAACCCAGGGCTTACACTTCTGTCTCAAAGTTTTCTCTAGTGACGAACAGTTGCTGTCTGGTTTTTATGGAGTTGTGGAAATGAAATCTTTCTTGTTAAGGACTGCAGGCAAACACTTTGGAGTGACTACACCAGTAATCCTAAGAAGCTGACTTAACTGTGGTATTTAAGCACAATTCCATGTGTAATTCTAGGGGCCAGGCCCTTTTCCAAAGAGGTGTCTGCTGAGGACACTTCAAAAGGGATCAAATGTTTCTTTAGGACAACTTTAGCTAAAGAAACCCTGTCATCTCAGATGGGACACTAGGCACTCCTAGGCAGTGCAGGCAGTGCTCTTGGTGAAGGGACAGTGTGGTGCAGCAACTTTCCCTGTTTAATGTGTTTTGGGGGTGTGTGTTTTTCTTCTTTCTCTCTTCCACTTCTTGGCCTTTGGGTGAATGGTTTTGGTGTTCAGCGCTGTCCGTGCTTCTCTGGTGCAGTGAGTAACACACTCGGGTATAACCTCATCTCACACAGGGTAATGCCAGTACCAAAGGCCCACCTTCTTTCCCTGCGACACCTATCATGACCTCCCCAGTGATGGGACCTCCGCCTCCACCACCTCTTCGCTACGGACCGCCACCTGCTCCTCTCCGTGGGCACTTTGGGCCTCGCCCTCTCCCTGTGCCCTTAGGTACGGTCACATTGCTGTGTGCTGAAACTCAGACCCACTGTGGTCCTTGGAAGCCTCCTGCAGAGCTGAGACCTGCCATCCCCGTGCTTCATGGGGTCTGCTGCCTTGCCCAGTAAGCTGGGAAAAGTGGGCTTTTCCAAGCTTCTTAGTGCCAAGGTATTCCTTGTTGAGTCTAAAGTGGAAACCAGCAGCCAACAGTCGCTGGAATATAATTCATGGCCTTGAAGTCTGCATGTGACAGTGACCCACTCCAGAGCTGCTCTGGAAACTGAAGAAATGAGGAGAAAGTCAGGAGCTTCACTGCTGAGGTTAAAGAAAGATTTCATTTAAGTCTGTGTTTTCCTTCCCTTCCAGTTCGTGGTGCTCCCTTGCCACCTCCGGCTGCGAGAGATTTCTTACCCGGCCCACCCTTAGGGATGAGAGATCTGCCTCCTGGCCCACTCCCACCGCCTCCAGACCCCAGGGGCTACGGACGTGGGCACCCTCCTTTTCGACCTCTAGGTCCTCCTGGCCCCAGAGATTATCCTTCAGGCCCACGGCTCCCCCCACCTGGCTCCAGAGACTATGCACCTTCTCCCAGCAGAGACTTGCCTCCCTCGGGAGCCAGGGACTGCCCCGCAGCCCCAAAGGACTACGCACAGCCTCCGGCACAGAACCCCTGACACAGCGCCCGGGTAGCAGCTCAGCAGAATGGGACTCGGAGCGCAGTTCCTGCAGTCAGGATTTTAGGAAATGGCTCTCTGGTCAAGGCTGTTTCTCTCATTTCAGTATATTTTGGCTTTTGCAGGATTAATTTTTATCCAGTTGCTACAGACATGTGCATTTACGATCACCTTAAACTCATCCATCCTCTTGGCCTGCAAGAACCTTTTTGTGATGGACTTGAACCTCCTCTAAACGTGCAATAGAAAGGAAGTACCTGTGTGGCTAGTTTTAATTAAATGTAGCCTCTGTAATCAGTCGGTGAATGAACTAATTCTGTGACAAAATGTAAATCGGATCATTTCCTGTGGAAATAATTTTTTAAGTAAAATGCTCTCCTACCTGCCTTCTCCACCACATCATTGAGCTGCAGTTGGTGTAGGCCAGGGGTTTACATCGGGACTGTGAGGTCTGTTGGGGCCTTTTTAAGGGGAAAGAAAGATGCCTGGTCTGAGCTCAGACGCACAAATGACACTGTATTCAAAGGAAGGTCATAATAAAAAGCAAAATGCCTTTTGCTAAACCCTGAAGGCTTTGGTTCAGTGCCATTTATTTGTCCAGGAAGGGTATTAGTTCAGTAATGGAACCAGAGATTTGAATCACGACTGAACAGCCGCTGCTGTGAGCTTAATGACTGTGTTACGCTCACCCTGAACTGGTCTTGCTTCAGGTGAAGGAGGACAATGCGGGGATCTCTCCCTCCTCAGCTGAAGGGCAGCGCAGAGTTGGAAATCTTTACCTTGTTGTGTAGTTAGTTTGGAAATGCAGCCGAATGCTCCAGGATTCCAGAAACTACGAAATTTCATGGTGGCTTTTGGCTTTCATGACTGGCTTGCAGCATGCAGCGTGGTTTGAGGGAGAACTTTTCCTCTTACTCAGTATTTAAGCTCAATTCAGCTTCCTTAGCAGTAAGTCTGTACTTTTACAGCCTTTTTTACTTATGGAGAACTACTTCTGTTTCCTTTTTTAAGTAAGTGGAGTGAGTGTGTTTGAGCTGCGTTCAGCTGTAGTGCTTTAAATGGGTTTGCATACACAGAACAGCTTTAAAAGCACACCCTGTATTTGTAGATGCTCAGAAAGTCCCTGAACATTAGTTGATGCGAGGCTTATCTAACACTGAGGTTCTTCAGAAGTGCACACTAAAGTAAGCTTTAGGGAAGGCAAAAAAAGGGGAAAACAACTTGGAAAAACAACCCCACTGAAAGGCCGTCACAGCTTTACTGCCAGAGCACAAGCAGCCTTTAAAGTCACCATCTCGGTGTTGCATTCTTCCAGTACAAGTACTAAGCTTTAGATTTGAAGGGAAAGGCAAGGTAGACGGTCACTGCAGCATAAAGCAATGGAGGAGGTGGTGGTGGGAGCAGGAAGTAGTCCTGGCAGTAAAAGAGAGGTCATGGAAAAAAGCAGTAAGGATGGAAGCAACTTTAAAAATGGTGTTTCACACTCTACAGACATCAGTTCACAATTAGTTAAATACAAAGCTCTACTTGTGTATTTAACAAAAATACTTCAGAGTTGCATTTGCTATAACAGGAGTTAACACATACATCTACAAGCTGGGAAGAGGTGAGCAGCTGGAACAAGGGGTTTGCAATTCAAGCGCAAGCGTTCCGTTTGTGTGGTGGCTGTCAACACACACGCTGATCAACGTCTGTGTTGAAGAGGTGGCTTCTCTGAGTCCAGGACTGCTCCTTGCCCAGCACCAAGCTGGGTGACGTTCAGTGTCCGCTCCCTTGCCTACCCCATGTGCTGTGGGTCATGGGGACACACGACCAACCGGCCATGAGCAAGCACTGGCAGGCATGGAGGACAGCAGAGCCAGATGGAGCCCCAGCATCATCCCTGACTGAGAAGATGGCTTGAACGCGCTGCAGGGACACTCTATGCTGCAGCTTCTTCGAAGGTCAGAGAGACCCAAAACCAGGGAGCACTTCAGGTAACGCAGCTGCTGATCAAGCTGGGATTTATTTGCCACCACAGCCCAATGCTCCTCTCCATCTTTCTGCAGGGTTCAAAGGATGATTTTACTTTTTTAGGAATGTAGTTATCCTCCTTTTGTCTGGTATCCAGCACACTGCATTTAGAGGTACTTCCATAACTTGGAACAATATCATTTCAGGGCTTGGTACTCAATGTATTTGATGTAAAACCACTGGGGTGTTGTAAAAGACCCTGTACACAGGAAAATTCAATTGCACTTTTCTCCCCCTTCCAGCCAGTAGTGGAATTTGAGGAAGTGTTGCTGACTTTTGTCATTGCACCTAACGAATATCAGCCCTAGTTGTACCAGAACAGGGGGAAGGCAAGATTAGGACAGTCAAAAATAGCTTTGTATCCTAATCAATAGGGTAAAGGCAAAACTGCTGAACACTTGCCTGCAGCCAAATACCACAGTGAAAAGTAGCATCCCTTTCATTAAAGCATCGTAACATCTCAGGCTTACAGGACAGAAAAGAGGAACTGGTGATGCAGCTGCATCCAAACTTGAAAATAAACCCAATAATGGACACTGTTCTGGGGACTGGGTCTTCAGTTAGCATAGCAGAGTATTTAGGCACTAGTTAGATATGCAAGAAGTATTTCAAACCTTATTCTATTAAATATCCACGCAAATATAGGAAAGATTTGATTAGGTTCTACTTCTGTCCCTTTATTAGGTCAAAAACTGAATGCAGGTGTGTTATAATAAGCCAATGTCCTGCAGCTTATTACACACCAAATCCAAAACATAGAATATAAATGATAATCCTGTCTACTTCCATAAAAAGGTAATTTTTAGAGTTAAGGTTCCAGACTTGCACAAAAGAGGCAGAGAACTGAGTACAGTTCCCCCAAGAACAGCAGTTTCATGTCAAGGGTGGGACCACCTGCCAGCCAGACCTGCTGTACCAAAAGCTCTGCTGCTGGCACTGAATTGGTGACTGCTTCTCTCCATCCCCCACCACCTTTGAAAATCTGTGACAAGAGAGAGAAAAATGAGCTCTATGAGGGAGCAACAGTGAATTAAAGGACTGTAACTGTATCCAGAACTCAGCACGAGTGGATCAGGCAAGGCTGTTCAATTGCAGTTGTGTGTTCTCATCTGCAGTTGTCCTCCTGGCCTGACCAAAGCAGAACCACTGCCTGTGGAGCTCCTCTGTGGCCACCCCACTTGGCCCAGCATCCTCCTGTCTCTCATCTTTAACCACATCCAGCACCTCACGCTCCTTTTCCCACCCCACCTCACCTTTCTCTTGGTCTTCTCCCACCCAGCCTGCTACAGAGGACTCTGAAATGCAGATGAGAGGAACTACAATAGCTCAGCAAGTGTAAACAGTTAGTAGGCCTGCCACATCTTTATTGCTACAGGTTTGGCAAAGGGGCAGTCTCCATCCTTAGGTGGAGTTTGAGGCAAAAGGATAATGACAGTTAAGAGAAAAAATGATGAATAGCAAAAATTACAAAAAGCAGTCAAACGTTTCAGGGCTCTGAGAAAAACCTGGATCTGGAAGATACTGAGAAACTAATCTTGCACTGGAATGGTGGCTTGCCCCTGATCCTGAAGTAGTACTGTGCAGTGTGTGATGGTCCCTTCTGACCTACTGGCATGATTAGTCGTTCTCCTGCCCTGTGAAGGCTACTACACATAGCTACCGCGCCTGGTGGTGCAGTTCACAGAAGTCTCACAACTAGGGCGGGTCATTCCTTGTGCAGTGTTTGATGGAGGTGAAGGTAAAGTGGTTTCTTGGTCAACAGTTGCAGTTTCTTCCTTTTAAAGTCAGTGGGTTTTTTGTACCTGTAACCACAAGAAAATGAGTTAATCTGGCTGCGAGGGGAGATGAAAAGCTCCTCCTGTACAGATCTTATTACCTTAGTCTTTTAAACACGTCTGACGAGACTCACTGGGAGCTACAACAGCTAGTAGCTTTACAGGAAGACACTCAAACCCACTGTTTTCTCCAGATTCTTATTTGAACAAAACAGAGATTTCTGTTTTCAAATGAAGGCCTCCTGCTAGCACAGCCTGAGCACCCAGAACTTCACCCTCTTCCCAAAACCAAACTCGCCCCTCCCCTCACTCAGCCCTTCAGCCACACAGCAAGGGCAGGATGCACATCACAGCCACGTAACTGCCTCCTCTGTTGGTTTGTATAACAACCACCCAACAGTGCTTTGAAATGTTCATAACATTCAACTGCAAAGCAGTGTCCCGAGTCTCAAATCAGATTTCCTCTACAGAAGTTCTGTACCAAAAGACTGTGTGAGTTGATTTTAACTATAGCTGACCTGATGCTCAAGCTAAGGTCAAAATGAAAGTGTGCCATACAGAATTTGTTAACTTCATCTACAATGTAGTTAAATACCAGCATTTTATTTGCAAAAAGTCTAGGTTGAGAAGGGCCTCCAGCCATTTTGTTTGCCTAAAAACATTCTATCTTCCCTTTTTCATTAAAAGCAGAGTATTCCTTATGGAAGTCCACCTAATGACTCCAAGAATACAACAAGCCACACCTTGTAACTGAAGTCTAGGTCATTTCCTCTGTCATTGGCATCTATAGTCACAAGTCACTTACAGTTCTATAACAATTGCCCCAGGTTTAATTTCATCCATCTCCATGAAAGCAAAGCACTTGGTGCTGGTAAACCGTTTCTTAGGCTTGTAGTGTTTGAATTCAAAGAAAATAGCTGCACCTAGAGAGGAAAATGGTTTAACAGAGAAGTTAGCAATTACAGCCAGCAGTTATCTGAAAGCTTATCCGCCATTAAGATGCTCTACATACATTGGAGGGAATTATCTCCAGCACTTGTGTTATTTACTCAAAAGCTGTGCCATGTTCTTAGAAGGCTCACAAGGCTCTTCACTCAATAACTCATATCCAGGTAACAACGGGATTTCCAATGACTAAGAAGGTGATAAGGCAGACTGCTGCATTTATCTCTCTTCATTCCTCCCGTCTGCAAGTCATCACAGTGACCAATTTGCAAGAGACAGGATGCAAAGGTCTATTTTTATTCTTGTCTAGATCTAGAGCCCTGCAGCAGCAGCTCAGGCATAGCCTGGTTATTAGACCAGGAGCAGCCTGCTGTCTGTCTACGCCTGCAAAGCTCCTGGGCCCTGTTTCTGGTGTCCGATGCCACATACCTTTTGTTAGTCTTTCAATGTGTTTCTGAATCTCGATGTCCACGTTAAAATGGACATACATGTCCTCCTTCCTCACAGCCACAGGAGTGTCTTGCACAGGAGTCAGGTCTATCCCATTTAAATCTGCAGGAAAGAAACAGCATGAGAATGGCAGAAGCTTCTTCAACTTCAAGGTACTGCTTTAAAACATTTAGATATCACTTCTGATGCTGGCACAAAAAGTTCATGCCCATCTGGATTTTCTCTCTAAGCTCAGGAAAGGGGCAATCCTGCTCCTTCAGTAAGTGAGTTTTCTTTTGGATTGCAACATGGAAGCAAGTAAAGTTATGACAGTGTCCAAGATGAAAACTTGGAATTATCCCTCGTTTCATTTTTCAGAGCACATTTCTTTCTGCACCAGAAAGCCAGCAGAACAGGATGAGCACCAAAGGCTGCCCTGCACACAGCGTCTGCAGGCGCAGCTCAGACACGCTGTGTACACCCAGCAGTGCTGCCTGGGCTCAACGTGCAGGACTCCTCTTGGTTTCTCTACTGGCAGAGGCATGGTGGCACCGTGGGCTGGACTCCAGCAATGGCCACCAGTTGTATTGCTTGGGCACAGCCACCACAGGTAACACTCTTTCTCTCTAAGCCTCCGCTGTTTACACGTTTGTCCTCTTACTCCTTCTCTCACTAGTGATCCCTTTCCAAAGGAGCAAAGTTGCTAATGACTGGGTCAAGGCTCCTAAGTACACAGCACGTGCAGTGTGCTTGGGGTACAAGCTGGGGCCATGGAGCACCACTGATGCAGCTTTGTCCCAGGAGTGGGCTGGGACCACCAATGTGGCATCAGGAACAAACCTGCTCCCCAGACCTGCAGAGGAGCAGCCTGGTACAGAACGAAGGAAAACAGCTACTAAGTAAGTGTCTTCAGACTCCTAATGGGGACAAAAAGACGTTTCAGAGTTACTTTTCCTCACCAAAAATCTCAAAAAATATAGTACAAAAAGTCACCAGTCTTAATGGCAGCCATCCTTTATAGGAGATGGCAAACAGAGCACCACATGTTAACAGAAAGACTTGTTGGGAAGGTAAGCCTGGCAATACACAGCCTGCCTTAGCTCCAGAAAGGAAAGAAGAGCCAGTTCTGAAGGCAAGCACCAGTTTTAACAACAGGTGGTAAGTTAAGACAAACACTCCAGTGTGGCAAGGAACAAGCAATGCTTGTGTTACAAGTTCTGATCAGTTCCAGGATCCAGTGCTGAAGCCCTGTCAGGGGCTGGTACCTTCCTGTTGGCCAAGAGGCTCAGCACAGAGGAATTACATTTGATTAAACCCACGCCCATGCAGCCAGCCCCGCCACTGAAGTCACCCATCCCTCAACTCTCTGGCATACAAGAGGCAAAGCAAGATCCATAAGTGACTAGAGAAACAGGAGCGCAAAGAATAGTTACACAGCCTAAAAGCAGTGCAGCAAACCTAAGGCAACACAGCATAAACAAAGAAATACTGCGTGTTTACAAGACAGAAAACACAAGAAGGCAGTTGTATCTGCTGGGGGAGAAGTAAGAGTCATGCTTCAGCTTCCACGCCAACCAGGTGAACTCCTCAAAGGTGCAGGGAGAATCAGAGGAAACAGGATTAAAGCTTTCTATCTGTGTTTTTGGGTAGGTAACACTTGAGAACATCACTGGGATTCAGGTGACACTCAATACTGTGACCCTTGCTTCTGCCAAAGAACTTGTCTGCCGGAGGAAGCACTTGATCACACATCTAACAAGTATTTTATCCTTACGTCTGGCTATCCAGTAGCACACTGAAAGAGGACACGTACAAGGTCGCTATGGCAGCTGAAAACAGCAAGAGGCTGTTGGCTCAGCTACAGATTTCTATATGATAAGCAAAAAAATCATACACCTTAAAAGACTCTATAGATAAGCAGAAGTCAAGCAGGGCAGGCTATGGAAAGCAGTTCTGACTACAGGGGCTTCCTGCTAAGAGAAGAGGCAGATAATCTCACTAGAAAGAGCCTGAATACCAACAAGCTCAGCCTCAAGCAAAAGCAATCATGTGGAAGAGTGAGAAATCCTAATGGTGTCTATCATGGACTGACAGAGAGGTTCTTTCTCACTCTTGTCAGTCAAGGAGGCTCTCAGAGGAGGAGGCTTTTAGCCCACCAGGCTTTGGCTGAAATATTTCACTGCCAAGGCTACAACAACTGTTATATGTTATCTCACTTGCAAGCTTTGCTTCATACCCATTCCTCTAAACTTTAAGCCTTGGTAAGATGATCTTTGTTTTACTAAAAATGAGTTTAATACCAGAGCGAAAATGGAGTCAGTGGGCTGTGGTTCCAGAAAGCCCAGTATTTGGTTGGGGAGTACAAGGAGTCCAAACAGATCTGTGCTTAAGAGTCAGCTGAAGGAGCTGGAATAGAGGAGCACAGTGCTTCTGTCGCTGATGAAGAGTCACTGATGCTCAGCTCCCTGCACAGTAAATGAATCCCAGAGTGCACAGCTTAGTGTGTTTCCTGCAGGGATTCACCTCCCAGGTCTCTCAACTACAGGATGTTTCCACTCTCGATTAAAGCAGAAGCCTTAAGCCCACAACAGGAAATGCAACTACCAGGGAGTATTTTTCCCAGCAGGTTGAAAAATCAATGCAGCTTTTAGAAAACACACTCCCTCCAAAGTAGAAACGAGGAGCAAGAAACAGAAATCATTACCCTTCACACTGACTGTGATGTAAGGATCAATGCACTGCCCAGCATCTTTCAGACCGATTTTCTCTATGTTTATAGTGAGTAATGTCATCCCGGGTTCAGATGGCAATCTGGGTAATAAAGTACCTGCAAAGAGCAAAGCAGTAGTAGTATTATTAATTATTAACCAGTTAACCCTTTGTGTCATCTTACAGCAGAGGCTTTGCTTTATCCCACCAGCTCTCACGGAAGATGCTGTTCTCCGTAGGAGGTTCAAAGCCCAAGGATTCATATCCCAATAGTACACAGCACTAAGAAAAATCTGTACAGCCTCTGACAGGTTTCGAAGCCCACACCAAAACCAACAAAACAGAACTGCCACAAGTCAAATGAATTCATAACAACTTAATGCATAAGAACAGAGAGTAGCTTTGTTTCAAGTGTTCTTTCTTGCTCTCATGCAGAATAACTTATTCATGGAACTCACTTCATGTAGTTTCAAGGATTAAATTGGGAAGGCTGGATTCAATCTACAGTTGCAGGAAGTTCAGACACTTAATCAGGAGTCCCACCCCACTGAACATGACTTGGCTTAGACTGGGAGAGTAAGGAGGAAAATGGCATTGCTGCAAATCCCACTGGACAGAAGGGAACCAGAAGAGAATTAATAATTACTTAAGTTCTCCTGCCCTCTGCTTAAAGGAAAAATAAGGAATAAAGAGCATTTGCACCTCCAGAGCTCCCTTCTGCCTTAAGGAAGGTGCTCCCAGCTCTGCATCAAGAACATTTAGTATCAACACTTTGTGGTCAGCATAAATCATCCATACAGCACTGAGGAAGAGCGTGGAGCTGGCAAGAAAGCCAAACTGTTCATTAAAAGCCATCAGATTATCATCAACAATGGAGTGGGTTTCTTCATGCTGCTTTTAATGACAACTGGCAAGCTTCAGGCCTCTCTCCAATATGAGATGAATAAGCAGCAAGTCAGAAAATGCTTAGACTCAAAAGTGAGTTTGATTTAAAGCTTTGGTTTTCTAATTACAAAATAAATGTTATTTCATGGCTTGCAAATCAAATAGTTTCCTTTGACAAGTCCAATATGGGTTTTCCTTGATACTTTTTCCCCCCCTCTTGATCTGGTTGAGGAACTGAAGCAGCAAGGAGTTTCCATCCTGTTAGACTGGCTTTGCAAGAGGGGACCATGTATTCTGCACTTGGAAGTATAGCCACAGCTTCAGCAAGATTTCATGAGCATTCCCACACCCAGTCCTTCTTCAGGATCACCAGCAAGGCTTGAATTCACACCTATGATGCAGTACATGTCTGTATTCCCTCTCCTGGCTGCTAGCAGGCTCACAGCCTCCAACGGTACCGCATCTGCAGACACGTCGCAATGTATCATAGCAGAATTTGACCCACCATTCTGAAGTAATGGGGCAGACTTCTGACTATAGAATGAGAAGTGTTAGAAGGGAAACTTCTTAGAGAGCGCCCACTTCTGCAAAGCAGCATCCGCACTCCAGTTAATCCTGCTGTCTCTTGACCAGATGTTCAAAGACAGAGTTGTTCTTATTTCAATCTAAATGAAGGGAGAAGCAAACCCATCCTTGTAGGCCCAAAACTCTCTGCTCTGCCATCTTTCTGTTGTCTCCTAAAAGCACCATGCCCCCAAGAGCCAAGAACAACTGTGCCCTTCAATTTTCCTATCCATCATGTCAAAGGACTAAGTGATGAGATACTTGACAGATAAATCATTTGAAAGATGCATCAGACTGGCATGTATTATAAAAACAGTGGCAGAGGTTATTCAGTTCCCTGGAAAATGCTTTCCCTGAATGTGTGAAATTGCAGAGTTGCAACAAACAGAAAAGTCCAGCTCACTTCTAGCTGGTAAGGGAATAGAAGGACAGGTGGTCTCCAAGGAACACAGTTCCTGCCTCAGCAGGAGGAGCAGCGAAGCCAGCAACAGACCAAGGACTGTAACCTGCCTCATGTGAGCCACAACCAGCCAAGCAGGTCTTTTGCTGAAGCTTCTGTAGTCGCCCCACAGAGGAGCCACTGGCTGATAGTAACTCCCTATGATAAAACAGTGCTAGGGCTGGGCATTGCACCAGCAGGCTGCCACCACAGCCTGGGCCCACTCACCTTCCGCAGGCTCACACTGAGGCTTTCATGAGCAAACTGCCAACCACCTCAGACAGAACCACAGGGCATCACTGCCAGAGGGGAAAGGAAGCACCTACAAGTGAAATGAGTGACCTCCGACGAGTGCATTTCAGATACACAAAGGTGAGCCAAGCCAACAGCCACCAAGACAGGCTGAGTTCAGTCTCTGCCTTCCCAAGGCCCAATTCAGAGAAAGGGGAAAAAGTGACAAGTCTCCTGCTGGGTTCACAAATGGAAATGGTTCACAGAAGGATCCACTGCCAGCACAGCACTGGAATGAAGAAGTATATAACCAGGAGAAAGGCAGGAAACCTTTGCTGTTAGAGGCAACAAGCCATTGGTCAGTTCAGGTCTGCACAGCTCAGAAGTCTAACTACAGAAGTACTCTTTGTGTAAGATTTCCCACAAAATGTGTGTTCCACTAAATAAAATCTAGCTACACCTACCTGTGGCTACACTGCAAGTCAGACTGTCTTTATGAGCAGAGCAGAACTTCTAGAGAGCTATGAAAGGTGGGTCAACAAACATGACCAGCTTTCTGGTACAGCCAGCAAATGCAAATCAACACCTAGATGCCAACACCATAGATACACTATGATTGTTACTAAAGATTGTATCTTGAGGGTTGAAACTAAGAGCTGAATGAAGAACACCACAGCTACATAAATATGATCAAAGAAATAACTGTATATACTAAAAGGTTTTCATACCTTCATTGGCTCCTGGGTTAGATGAATGGTGCAATGTGATAACGATGAAGCCATGCATGTAGAAGACAAGACCATGATCAATTAGACAATACAGTTATGCACTATGGATTAAAGGCATATAGAAGCAAAGAGTGAACACAGTTCCATCAATTCAACATGGGAAGTCCACTTGACTCATAAGGCTCACCCTAGAAAGCTGCAAACTGCTTTTGTTTAACCCTTATAACCCAGAGAAAGAGCAACAGACCAACCTCCAGTCAGATAAGAAACACCACATTCATTTACACTCAGTAGGAAAATGAGATCTGTGTTCAAGTAGTACAAGATCTCCTAACAGTTTAGATTATTGTAGCTATGGGCAAATTTACCCTTAATGCAAAAAAAACCAACAGAAAGGTTAGATTTGCAGTCTATTAAGTAGATGACAATGTAAAATATCAGTAAGTTCTGACGTTGCTGTCACCTTTTCTTAAAAGCATGGTCTTACTGAGGAATAATTCTGTAAGAAAGTAAATGCCCCAGACTTCTCCTCTTTCTGATTTGGGCTACCACTTGGAAAATGATGTGACTGTAAACTCTATCATCAACTTAGAGCCTTTCTTAAGCACACACACTCTGTGTCCACTATATCCATACAGCTCTGAGTGGCACAGAGGTAACCGTTGACACTATGGTAATGATCACAGCCTTCACCACTATACCAAGAGCTACTCAAGGTCTCTCTGCTGTACTTTGGACACACAGACTGCATTTTCATAAATGGATTTATCACGGTGAATAACAAGGATTTAAATAGTAAATGTCAGTAATAAAATATCACAATATGTTACAGCCTACTTGTGAATTTAGCATAAACAACTGTAGGCTGTGCATCCCTACATCAGCACAGCCTGCAGGGATCTTATTCTATAGCATGCTTTGGCTCAGATCCAGGGACAAAAACATGTTTTCTCCAGGCATAAGTAATGCAACATTCTTCCAATCCAGCTCTTTCAACCATAATTCCAGTACTAGTTTCCCTACTTGTTGTCTCCTTCCTGAAACACAAAGTTTGCTAACCTGCTATGAAACTAGAAACTCGTTTCTCTGCAAACAAACTACGCCAACCAAAAGAACCTCTGTTGAAACATTCCACTCCTTTACCTGGTAAACTGTCAACAGGTGAAGTTACAGGAAGACCTTTAGGATCTGTAGGTATACCCAGTTCCATGAATGCTTTCACACTGACAAAGGCTTCAGCTATCAAAATCAAAGCTCTTTATCTTCTCAGAGCTTGGCTTTAGTGTATGTAAACCATTGTCTCACCAGAGGATGCAACACAAATACCCAGCAACACCTTATCACCTCTCTAGTAGGATGTGATGCCCCTTGCAGGAGAAACAGTGCCACAATTTACATTTGAATGCATTTGAAACACTTAAAGTAGCACAGTTAAGAAAATGCAAAGAATTAGAATACTGAGTTTGAACAGGAATTAAAGCTAATTATTCAAGGTAGATGGTACCACCCCCACAGGTTATCCATACCTCTGTTCTGCAGTAAGATATTGTTTGCTGAGCCACCTCTGTGGTTCTCTAATCCAGCATCAGAGTTTACATTAGCCTGCTGCTCATCACCCAGACTTTGCAAATCATAGGTGGGGAAACAGGCTTCTCAGAGACACAACTTACATATGCTACATAGGCTGGCATGGCAAGGCTGGTGCCCCTACCTGGAACTCTAGCAGGAAAAGAGTCTGGAGACCCTGCTCCAGCTCCTCCTTCCTCATCATCCTCCTCAAACTCCAAGTGTTCCTCTTCTCCAGGTGCTAAAATCTTCCTGTAAAACACGAGAAAGATGGATAAAACCAAAGATCATTCATCATCTGGCTTTCAACTTGCAGCTCAGTACCTGAGTATAGAGCAGAGGCAACATGCTTTAATGTAATTTCATACTTATTGATATGTATCCACAGCCTCAGAGACTGCAGGACCTCAGCCCATTAGGAAGCAGAGAGTCTAAACCCAAGAGACAATACAGAGCGATGTAGGCATGTGCCACATCCTGATTTTACTAAAAGCATGGGTGTGATTTTTGGTGGTACCCAGACAGACACAATTCAAAAGTACTTTTATTAACCAGATCACCCAAAGCAGTGTAGCAAGTAGGTGCCTCTGGGAACTGTAGTGTTTCAGGTGTACACCACGTCCCAGGCTATGCTCCCATTCAGACACATATCTGTACATGAAGTGGCCCAGTTCTCTCTTACCTTAGCGGGACAGGCTGAACATCAAAGGGGAACTCCTTATTGTAAGTGAGGATATTCTTTAAGACTGCAGGGAGGGGGAAAAACATAAGAATCCAAACCCATAAACAAGCATTAATTCTACTGCTCTGCACAGCTATGTCCATTCTCACAGCATCTTCACGCAAAGTACTAGCATTTAAAAACATAATCAGATCATAAAAAACCCCACCATCTCTCATTGTAAACGCCAGTACAGTCCTGACCAGAGCTGTGCCACAGTAACATTCAGACAGGCTAACTGCAACTCCAGCACATAACCACCACCACACTTAAACAAGATGACCAAAAGCAGCATGAGAAAAACTGTAATGTAATGGGGGCAACCTTTGGTGGCTGTTGAAAGGAGGGTGATGCTGTTCTAGGCATGGAACATAGACTTGGATGTGTGGAGTCCAACTGTGCTGGTAAGACATTGCTTAGTTGAAATTTCCTACTCTTTCATGCATGGGGTTTAAAAGGGGGCTTGTCAGTGGGGATTTTGGTCCGTTTTTACTTTTTGGTCTGCCCTCAGATTTTGGTAGATAGGCAAAATTCAGAAGAGACAGAGTGCAACATCTGAGCATCAAGCCCCAGAGGCACCCACTATAGCCTCCAGCAACCAGTGCAGCATGACTTTGCCATCTGTATTGGAAACTTACTCAAGTTTTAGCAATTGCAACTCAAGCTGTTATTTCCAAGAGATGAGTAAAGGCAAAACTTGTAAAAGCACGTGAAAGAAATCAGCATTTCATGACAGCACAAGGGCCTACACATTTACAAGGGAACGCCTGCAGGGAGAGGCACTCTCCTACCAGAGAAGGAATACCCCAGACTGGGCAGGGGCAGGGCAGGCAGAAAACTGAGTCTTCTCACTGAGCTTCACTTTGCAATGAGCCCTCTCAGAGCACAGAAAATCTTCCCTTAGGACTACTGAATGAGAACAAACAATGGTCAAATTACACAAATACCCAGAGGTACTGAAATACCACTTATGTTGAAGCAGCCACTGCCCCTCTGTACACTGTGCTTCTGCACACTGCAGTTCAGGCAGTGTGGGAAAGCTCCTCCTGTCTTCCTAAGCACATCACTCAGTAATGTACCAGACACCATCTGCATGCTACAATGGATAAATAATCCCTCCAGGAAACTATAAAGAATCCAGAAAGTCTTTCCAGGCTTTGCTCCTTCTGATTTTGTTTCTGATTTCTATGCCACTACCTGAGAGGTACTGCCTGATTCCAGCTAGACACAGCATCTGAACACATAGAAAGCTTTAAGCTCCCTTCAGTCAGAGAGGTGACAGGCAAAAGTGATGCCAAGTCTCTTTCTCCCTCTAGAGACTTCTGCTCTGAGGAACTGTTATTGCAGATCTCAACATGGTGGCCAAGAATCACAGCCACTTCCCAACAGAAAAGCAGCCGATTAATAGCAGCCAGTCACCTTCCGGCACAGCTGAGGTCCAGGGAAAGAAGGGGATTTTATTACTCAGAATTCCCCAACTCCTGGAAAGCTGATCAGACCAGAGACAGAAGGTGAAACTGCCCAGGCAGGGAAATCTCAGTAAGGCGAGATCTTCCAGATCACAGGCACGTTGTACAGAGCAATAGAAATCACAGTAGTTCTCCCACCTTCCAAAGGTCGGTAAGCACTACATCCCTCTCTTACTAGCAATCAGTTTCTCTCACCACGTGAATGAACAACCTCCGAGTAAAACCTTCCAGTAATACATTTCAGCCATCACTAGAGGGCATAAAATACTCCACTGAGCGCAGAAAAGAGGAAAACTGGTTTTACAGCACCTAAACTCCTGCTGCTGCCCGGAGGCATTGCTGAGCATCCACCCTCCCGCCATAGGGCCAAGACCCGTGTGCGGGTCTTGGTACCCGCTGCTTCCGGTCATTCCTCGGGCTCAGTAACGGAGGGAATGCTCGGAAACGCTTCTGGAAACACCATCCAGAATCCCCTGCCTTTTGCCACAGAAAGCTGTGGATCATGTTATTAAAGGGGCTTTGACTCTGTGTCATCACCAACAGCAATTCATTTTGCCAAAGTTGTTATACAGCAATTTACTAAAGTGCTGCTTTAAATATCATCATGGTAAGAAGTGGATCTACAACACTCAGACTGGTGAAATGCTTGTTTAAAGTCACTAAGGAAAAGCAAAGCAATAAAAAAAGCAACATCACAATCTTCCTTTGAGGAAAAGGAAAACCCTCTGCATCTATCACGGGGAAGAGTTTCAGCTGGTTTAAATAAAAATAACCACATCACAGAGAAACCCCATTAGGTTACAAAGAACAGGAATCTCCCTACCGATGCTGTGTAAGACACCCAAGTGTTAAGAGGTTGGTTTGGGCTTTTTTGCCTTTTGTTTGAAAACCACACATCACTTCTGGGAGCACTTCCCCTCTGTGCTGCAGCTGAGAATGTGATTCACGGAGTTCTCCACGTGCATAACTAACGGGCAGATCCCAGCATCGTGGCCTCCAGTTACGCTGCTTTTCCAACAGAAATCTAGTTCAAATACTGTTCTGCAGGCTCTTAAGCCTGTTCTTTAGCAGCAGTGGCCAACATCACATTAATTTATCAGCTCTTGAAAGATGTTAACTGAAATTACCAACAGCAGTACACTGCTAACTCAATGAAGACCACTGTCCACTTCCAGTTTCAGTGACAGCCTAAATGAAACTTGTATATCTTGATTTATTCTTTTTTAAATAGACAAAACAAGTCAGATAGCAGGCTCCCAGTGCAACACAGTATCTGTTTCTCTCATAACACATATACACTGAGTTTGAAACTAGTACCTTAGTGCCTAGAGTTATCCACATAAACACAGGCCCATAAGACGTCCCAGCCTACCCATCTGTAATGTGTGTAACAACACTGGCATAAGCTTTCACAACAGGATTTGTGAGATCCAGTGTGTGAGCCATGATTTCACACAGTGTAGTCTCAAAAGAACTGTTTGCATGTACAGACCCTCCTATATTCTATTCTAGCACAAAAGATTCAGTGACAAATCCTATAAACAAACACAACTAGCCAACTGCTTCACGTTCCAAGCAGTGTGAGGTGCAACTTAATAGGAAAAGTTAGAACTTGACAACACAAGATATATAAAGAAAGTTAAAACTAAGGGCTGTGGTTGTTATAACACCACCCAAACCAAATTTCTCAGCATTTTGACAGCTTCAGGCACAAAAGTAATTAAAATGAGCCAAATTGTCTGAATAGCTGTTTTTGTTCCACCCTAACAGAATGGTTTGCCCTAACAAAGGAATCACTTCTTTGCATCGCCAACCCAGATTTATTTTTAAGCTTTTCTAGTGGAACACAAGAGCAAATTGACAACACACAAAAGAAAACACTTCACAGTGTATTTTATGACATGGTTGGTGTTGGCCTGATTAAGATTTACTCTATTCGAGATATACTTAAAATCCACAAAACAAAGGCACGATTCAGAGAGAAAGAGACTGGAACAATCCCAGTCAGACAGCAGCATTAAGAACATCAATGTTCAACTGTTGTTGTAGAAGCACCCATTCTCCTCCAAGGAAAATAACTCAGTGCCTTTGAAAACCGATGGCCACACACTCTGCCTGCGTTTTAATACAGTTTCCTGTTGTATGAGGCATGGGCTGAATGCACTTCAGGCTGTTCACCAGGCTTTTTGACAGCTAACAACGAATTCTTTGATGGAGGGCAAGATAAGCAACAGGGCTGTTGCTCTGTAATAGGCATTCTGGCTTTTAAGAAAAGGAGCTTTTCAAGGCAAGCTTTATGTCTATTGGCAGAATGTAAATTCTGACAAGCCTTCAATAGTCACTTTCGATTTGTAGAACAGTTTGATCGCTAAAACATGATTCCTTCTCCCCCTTCCATCATTCAGTCACTTGCAAGGCATGTGCAAAATGGAGTCTGAAACCCACAGTCATCAAATAATGACAACATCTGAAGTACTTTGCAAACAGAGAGGAGGAGTATCTATACAAAATAATGCCAAACCAGAGATGCCGAGGCCAGACACGCAGAATGTAGACTGAGAAAGACCTAACACTTCCAACACACTGTTAAACCCTTTCCTGAGTTATGGCCTTCACTGACATAGCCATCTTGTAATGTACCTTTACGTTTTCAGGGGATAGTTTAAAAGGATTTGGACTCTGTTTTGGTAGAGACATTAGGAAGCTCAGTTCAATGCCTGCTTCTTGATCCTGTGGGATCCTGTACCAGTTACTTAGAGAATGGAAGTGCAGAGAAGCTCAGCTTATTCATGAAGTGGAAACACTTGCCTGCCCACCACATTTATCACCAACATCCCCCTTAGTGATTCAACTGTTACAGAGGCAAAATAAAACCAGCCTTACCAGCATGAAAGCAGCTTTTCCACATGCCCTGGTCCCCCAAAATTGTGGAAACATTAGCATTCAGGATATTATTGCTTAGATGTGGAAGTTCTGATCATAAGGATGCTTTGAGAACAAAGCAGCCAGTGTTATGGAAAGGAAAATGTAGCAGATAGATAGAAAACTTCCTACATGAAAAAGCTATTTCTGGATTGACATAGCAAGAACTGACCGAGGATCAGTTGGGAAAAAACGACACCACACAAACCCCCTCAAAGACTGACTCATATCCTTTTAACCTGGTTAGTCTGGTGGCATGGCAGTGGTAGGTGATGGGCGATTGGCTGCCATGAGCACAAGTTAAATCTTTTCAGATGAAAAAAACAAGTTTCATGCTGCAGGGAAGACGACGACAAAGTCTTGACATTCAGTTCAAATGAGAAACGTGCAGGTCGACTTCCCAGCTGATGGTACGGCACTACTGAGAGCTGAAATTACTACTTTGAGAAAACTTAGCAGCACCCAAAGAATTACTGATTTGAGAATGCATTATCTGAAACATTAGGACTACTATACTTTGAAGTTACCCACATTACATTCTTTGATATGCATCAAGTTTTGCCTACATGGCAACAGGTATTTGGAAGAACCACCTAAACCAGCATTACTGCCAAACTACATTGTGGCCAGCTGCTATTCATGCTGCTGTTGCATTTTCCACTGTAATGATAAACGCTATTCACTTAAAATACAAAGATACTACTTACTTGGTTCCAACTTCTTCAGATCCTCGAGCTTAAATTCATCCTGTGACTGGGTGGACTAGGACATTACAAAGAAAGAGTAAGATCTTAGTGTGCACCTTCCCCTCAGACAGAGCTCCCATATGTTAGAACAAGAATGCAAGGTGCTTCTGTTGTTCAAGTGTACCACGTTGCTTAAAAGCTACTTCCTAAAGAGTCCCCAACATCATCTCAACACAGGCTAGGTTCACAGGTGAGACAGAAAGTACATTACTTCTATTTAGTGAGATAAACTCATTTCATGTTTCAAGCTCTAATGGAAGGTAAATGTTTTTATAGCAACTTGTTGCTCTTTCATACTTACTACACAGGAACATTAAGACAAAGGGACTTGTTTTAATTCTTCCCCAGCCAAATTGTTCTGAAGCAAGATCAGCTGTAAGACTGCACTGCAAAGTGATACTCCAACAGCACCATTCACAGTTCAAGACATGTCCAACAGCATAACATTGGTAGAAAGTACAGCATATAGGATGAGCTTGACAAAACACCCACCTAAGAGCTCACTGCAAATGGAAGAGGGCTTTCTATCTCTCCTTTCTCCAACTCTGAGGATGCAGTTTCCTCACTGTCTGTAGCACGTCTGCCTCTCAGTAAGCCCGTTTGACTAACTCCACAGAGAGGTCTGTAATCTTTTATTCTGAGGTAGTTCACTGACAGTTTGGAAAGCCGGAGTAGCCTATTCTGAGATGAGAAGTGGCAGAGCTGGCATCAGAGAAGTGCTGCAGGTTAGTGGATTGACACTGGACATCCTCCTTTAGGCAGAGGGTTAGGTCTTACCTATCATGTCATTGCACCCTTGGCACCTCTTAAGATTACCCATTATTGTCAATATTTCTTTAAGACCCAATGGGTTTTTTTCCCCTTGATTTTGCCCAAGTGCCACTGGGGACCTATTGCAAGACTCCAGAAGCACAGTAAAGAAGCTATACCCATACTATCAGAAGAATGGGAAAAGATGATCACACTCAACTGCTTTAATCTCTGCTAAGAAACCACAACAAATTTCAGCAAGTAAAATACTTGCCAAAGTGAAGTGGATGAGAAGTTCTAGTATCTGTACACAAGGTTATAAAATCCTCTAGTTACTGCTGAGGAACCAACAGCAAGGAAGACTGCTCTTGCAAGACATCATCTCTTCGCTTGCGCAGGTTATGACATTGCTGCATGTTCTACTGTTGCTCTGAGACGTCCCACAATGGAACACGTCTGCCCTTGTCACAGTGACTCAGAACAAGTGCAGTGCTGCTCCAACACCCCAGGTTAGATCAAAATAGAAAGACAAGTAAAGCTACCCGAATAATCCTACAAACCTTGCACAGCCTCGAGACTGCTCAGCCCCACCTCATCAGTCCAGCTCCAGCACCCTGCTTAAATCACCACTGTACCCCAGCCTCTCAGGCAACTGACAGCAGCACAACAGAGCTGCTGCACCTTGTACAGCAATGTGAGGAACTCAGGAGCACTGCTGCGAGTAACCTGATGCAAAATTTGCCTGCCACTACTCTTTGTTGGTAAAGAGGTAATTCAGTAAACCAAATATTGCTTCAGCTGATTCATCCCTCCCCATCTGCACACTTCTGGAAATTTGACTCACTTCCCTTTTGTTTTGGGGATAAGATTGTGTTGAGAGAAAAAGAAATTCACTTCCATGATGTCTACTTTCAGTCCAGAAAAAGGAAACCAAGACGTAACTTCTAAATCATTACTTTCACATATCTGCCTACAGACCTGCCCATTTTCATGACTGTTACAAAAGTCATTTTTATTCTACACACACGTTCATCCTCATGCTCTGTTATCATTTGTGAGGCGGCTGAATTAGTGCAAGGATCACTCCAGGGATCTTTTTACCATTGAACACAGGTTAGGAAGACAAACTGATCCATTCTGAAGGAGGAAAACAAGGCAAGAACTGAAGACACAAATCCTGTGGGTAAATTCCTGTACGAACCCCAATACATACTCATATAAGCACTTAAAAAGGTTTTAAGGCAGCCACCTGGGGAATCACGGTGACAACCTGGAAAGTCCAAGGGCTCAACAGTTTGCCCACTCTGTTTTTAGAAGTTCTGGCTATGTCTGAATACCCTAAACTAGCTTTCAACAGCTCTACAGTTACTTATCACTGAAGTATGAAGGCACATAGGAAAAAAGAGCTGTACCTGTAAAGCTGCACTTCTCAGTTCCAAGCATGTTGCAATTTTAGCTATGGTTTTCTGAAAGGAAAAATACAAATATATTACTAATTCAGTACAGAAACTGTACTCTTCCATATTCACATTTTATAAACAAATATAAGTACAAGCAACAGCTTTTTTTCTTGCAAACATTTCAGATCTATTATTCAGTATCAAAAGCTTTTTTATACACAAGCAAAAAGAAAAGCACAAGAGATGAAACATTACGTCTGCCATTTAACTCCCTTCCCACAGCCCATCACCACAGACAGGGGTCACTCACCCAGCAGAACCTGTAAGGATGCCTACCGCAGCATATATCGCTTATAAACAAAACTGCTCTGAAGTGAAAGGGAAGATTAGAACTACAATCAACCGAAATAACCTTCTGAGAACCTGAGTGGTATATTCTAATTTGCCCTTACAGGAGTTACACCTATAGTTGCTCTACTGGGGCTACAGCAGACCAAGTCACACCTCCTCAGAAGTTCCAGAAGCTAGTATCTCAGCACTGAAACACAGGCCACCGTTGTGGGTTTTGGTGGGAGAGGAAGTATAAAGGCAGATTATTTTCCCAACTTTCTATTTTTGCAGTTTTAAAGAGATCTGAATGAAGCACGAGATCTACTGATCCAAACTCGTCATCACCTAAAATATCGCTGAGTAGAACTGGGAAGTCATTCCTCATTTTCATTTAAAGATGTAGAAGAGGGAAAGGCTTCAAAATAGCCTGTTGCTAGCAGCTTTACTTTGAAGACAGCGCTACTTCAGCTTTTATTTCTCCCAAGATAAGAAGCTCCAGCAACAGCCACATTTGTTTCTAATATTACCAGCTCAAAGGAGGAGTTAAAAACTTCCATAATGGACATCACTGGGCACAAGTGCAAGGCACGTTTTACCTTGCCTGACCATCACATGTTTGTTCATCAACTAAAAGGTTTTAGTGAAGAAAAACTGCAACTATCTGCAGAGATAAGGGCCAAATATAATTCAAAATGCTCTGTGGAACATTTATAGGGCAAGAAAAACAGCAACAATGCAGCTACAAAGAAAAGCAGCTTATTTCCAAAATGAGTTTTCCCCCCAGATGGAAGATTAAAGTTGAAATACACACCTGTAACTCATTCTCTCCTTTTAAATCGGGCGGTGTAAAACCAGCTCCCCCCCAAGCTGGATGCAAAAGGGAGGGAAGATTTCCTAGAACACAACTCTAGCATCAAAGAATTCAACAGTATGGGCATCTGGCAAGTTGTGAGATACCCGCCAAAAGCCAAAACATCCTTTTAAAAGAGGGTTACATTTTAGGGCTCCAAGAGGTTTGTAGAAGCAGATAAAAAAAGAGACATGCTTTCCCAGCCATCTGCCCTGACTCTCCTTGCAGGAATGTCACAACTCTTCTCAATCGGCCACCCCTAGTTCCAACAGGCTGTGCTAAAAGCTAAGTGGCTCCAGTTGCAGCTCACCATATGCCAGTTGAAACAGTTCAGGAGCTGAATCATGAGCAGGTCAGACACCAATACCTCAAGGGCAAAGCCAACAGCTGAAGTGTGTAAAAGCCTCAGACACCTGATTTTCACCTCTACCACAGGCTCCTCACAGCTTTCAAAGCCATTTCTCCCCGCCTAGTATCTCCTCTTGTCTTAAACACTCTGGTGCAACATGACATTAGCCCAGATGTTACATCCTCACAGTTTATATGCCGCCCATTGCATGGAGGTCTTAAAGAACTCTAGTTCTTCTCAGCACTTTCCAGGAAACCAGTGAGTGATGATTACCAGCACAGCACACATACTGTTTTCTCCTCTGCCTGGGATGCAGCACATGCAGCTACAGTGTGCTGTTTGGGAATTATAATACAGAGCACCATGACTGTATACTTGCAAGCAGCATGGCAGAGTAAAAATACTGCAGCTCCCATACTACAGCTCCATTTCCATGAAGGTTCATTTTGTAGTCTAGGTTCAGTCAATGAACTTCTACCACTACAAAATGCTGCTATGTAACAGAGATTCATGGCTGGATCTCCAGCATAGCTTGGAAACCTATACAAAGATGAAGGAGTATGTGCAGTCCTGGATTCATTTTGACACTTCCAGACCCACACGTGGGTGTTGTGGATATACATGTATCTTCAAGATGGATGGGAGGACACCAGGTAGTACTACAGAAGCAGATTCTCAGTCAGTAGGGTGAGAATGCACTATGTCTGTCTCATCAGCTGCAGCGTAACAAAAGGAATTCCTTTTTACATTTGAGAACATCTGAAAAGATATGTTTGCAGCAAAGGTAGAATCTTAAAGAGGAAGGTGTGATGTAATGGGTAAAAGAAAGGAATCCATCGGTTCCCTTGGGAAGGGAGGGGAAATCTCCAAGGTTTGACTACAGCTCTAATGTTTGCTAAAGCCCAGCTGTTTGGATGGTTTGGGTGTTGACTGCTGAGCAAAGAGCATGCCCATTCCCTCTGACTGCACCACACAGAGGGCCACGAGCTCCCAGGGTGCCCCAGCATGGAATCAGAACATAGAAACAGATTTTCAAGTGGCTCTTCCCCTCCTGGTTTCAGATGCAGAGCATTAAGCCCACACCATAAATGAGGTCTCAAGAAGCACTGTTCAACCCCTATCTCCTTTGTCAATTCACCAATAAGCTCAGCAACACCCCTGCTCCCTATCCTGCAGATTCATAACTGTGTATTCCTAAAACTGCCTGAACTAGGTACCTCCTATTAGGACAAACAGCAACACAAAATGTGTGTCCTCTGGCTCCTGGGGGCTGAAGGGCAATAATGCCTCTAGAAACAGATTAATTGAAGAGAGTTTGGAAGTCTTAAAATAGTAAAGAATAGGTTTTATATGGAATCTATTGAAACATGGCAAGCTCCCAGCAGGCATTATTCATAACTATTTTTTTAAGGGACCACACCCAGCCCAAAAGTTAAAACTGCAGCTGAACACTGCTATCATTTTCAGCTGCAACTGTCCCATGCAAAGGCTCCTTTTTGAAGCAGGGAAAACATCCTGCATCTCATTAGAAAGACTGAAGCCATAATTAACCTCGCTAGCTTATAATAGTTAAGATCCAGTTTTATGTAAACTCGTGATTAGAAAGGGAAAAGAAGTCAGTTGATCTCATAGTCAAGGTTTCTTCAGTGCAGTCGTGTGAGTAATGACTGTGCTAACTGTAATGCAGGCAAAGATGTTTGCATAAATACAGAGCCAGAGCGGAGTTTGGCTTTAAAGAGAGGTCTAGGCTGTTAAGAGACCAGTAGTTTAATGAATCATGCTAAGAGTGTTCAACAGCGCTCTTATTTCTGTGAGTTACCATTGCATAAAGCAGCACATGGTTTTCTAATACCAAAGAAAATGCAGCCCAGCACAAAAACATTTACACGAGAAGCAACAACTGTGGTTAGAAGAGGGCTTGAAAGGTCAAATTTACTGCATAGAGAACTGGGTGAGACAAACTGTAGCTGGAGGCAAGCAGAAAACATAGCCAAACCTAACTGGAACAATTCAAGTAGCAAAACACAGGGGTTGATCACGAATGAAGATGAGACTTTGTTAGAGAATTAAGGTAAAATAACAGCAGGATGCAGAGGGTAAGACTGGGGTAAATCCACAAGTAACTATATCAGTATTTTACACATGCAGCTTCAAGGTAGTGAAACTGTTGCACAGTCTCCTGAAAGCGTGTCTACATTTAAACACAATCATTTGTTCTTTACAGTTTTTATCTGCAGAGAAATTCTTCAACAAAATTTGCAATCACCAAGGACGACTCCAGCACTGTCAGTTATCCAAGTCAAGACAGAGCCTTCCCTAAGGACTAGAACTCCAGAATTATGTCCAGCAATAGATACAAGACAAAAGAAAATGAAAATCCAGGAATGAACAGCAATTCTACGAAGGGAAGCAGCAGACAGTGTTTCAAAACAGACCTTTCAGATCGAGAGCAAAAAGGCAAGATATGAACATTTAGAAGTCTGAATTCTTACCATAAACAACACATTTATTATAAGATAAATGATAACTGGCTCACAGTATGCCTAGGAAAGAAATTGGTGGTATCTGTCAAGTGTTGTTAGATTAACATACTGTATAATTACATTAGCAAGTAACACACCATCAATTATGGTGTGGCTATATCTGCACTGGAACACCACCTGTGATGCATGAAATAAACCCAAACATGGTAAAAGTTTATACAGACAGATGGGGCTGAGGATCGGAACCTAGCCTTGTCCTTTCTCTATAGCTGTAAAGTAGCAGTTTTCCCTCAGTACAGAGGAATCACTGCTGAAATCCATCTTCTCCACAGAGTGTGTCAAGTAAGAGAAACAATGACAGTGTCACAGTAATTCTCAGCCATATGTATGGTCCTTTGGACAACAGCTAGCTCTCAATCTACCCAGAGACTGGAATGAGGGTAGATCAAGCAGCTGGAAATCATATTTAGCCTCACAGCCTTGCCTTCTCCAGTTTATGGAATTCTGTGCACAGTCCTGGCCAGTAATACCAGATAAGCAAACCATGAAGTTGACGTGCACTTTTACACTGATTAAAATCAAGAGGTGGCTCTTATACTGACATACAGAACCTCAGAAAGACAAGATATTAGGAACCAGGAGGAAACAGCATGCTGAAATAGCATGCATTGGCAGGAACTCAGTTGATCAAAGGTAGCTTTGGGGTTTGGTATGTAGATGTTTTTGAAGGGCAGTGAGAGAGGATACACTTCTATTAAACCAAAATGCTTGAAAACCCAGAAGTGTGCTAAACATCACTCCTATGTGTCAAGTAAATGATACTTGCAATGAATGGCTGAGCTCCTGCAGAAATAGGGAAACCCAGAACAGCAAGAAGCTTAACATCAAACCAAAAGGTTTTTCTGTAAAGAATTTCAAGTGCTCCTTTCAAAGCAATAGCAAGGCTCTTATTTTTGTGGTGACTAGAATTCCTCATGGCGGGGAAGAGAAAGATAATATTCTCTCAACAAAACGTTGGGTAATCTGGCTGTGTATGTGGCTAATGAAATAGGCACCACCATTTGATAACCAGGCACAAAGTTTGAGTGCATCAGCCCCTCATTGATCTGCAAATAAGCACAAGACAGAAATGTCAACCTCTTCTGTATCAGCTTTAGAACCAGGCATTGCCCTGCAAGGATTCAAAACAGCCACTCATTTTTTGTTCACAGAAGACTGTCGCCTTAAGACATGATCGCAGTTGCACATGTAACATCTGACGTCAGTTATCTCTGCTTCCTGAGCCCCCCAGGCCTTCCCTCATGGCTGAACTCACTCACTTCTACAATCTGGTCCAAGGTCCTTTCCACAAGATTCAGGGAACATCTGGAAGCAAAGCCCTGTGCGGCTCTGGTTCCCATATTCACAGGAGATGATGAGATTGACAGCTTCACTTTCATGAAGCAACCATATTTTCAAAAGCATCCACAGAGGTGAAACACGCTGTAAAGATGCCTATAGCTGAGAATGGTGGAGGAAGCTAACAGCAAGGGATGGAGAACAGGAGCAATCAAAAGACCAAATAGCTGTCCAACATTAACAAGGCTCTAAAGCCTTCAGTTTGGGAAAGGTGGACCAAATCCTTCTCTAAGATTATGACTCTGTTTAGGGTGATCACAAGCCTGATCCTCCTCTTTGCAGAAGATAAACAGAACATGGAAGACTGGATCTTTGCTTTTCTCATTAGTAAATGTTGAGGAGGCAGTTACAAACCTCTGCCGCACTCTGTACAAATGTATATTTCTTTGCAATGAATTTCTTCAAACAGATGAAGCTCATCTCCAATTCCTGTAGCCAGGACTTGTTTTCAGGACCAACATTTCCAAACACAAATCCCATTACTCCAGCACCCTGTTACCATAGGCGAGATTCTGGGCTAGAAAATGTCAATTTTCAGGCAATGCTATTGCTCAAACAAGTGATTTTATGACTTGGGAATCTGGAAATACAGGGATTCTCTAAATTGGTATTCCCAAGAAAAACACGCCTTTAAACAAGACATGAAAAATGAGCAGGACCTTGCATCTCACCAGATTTTATTTTGCTGTAATTCTAAAGTATGTGTAACTTCAGCTAGCATTTTCCACTTAACTCCTGTCACAGAATTGCATGAATATGATGTTAAGACAAGAAACAGCCTTTTCAATTGAAGGGAGGGAAGGAAGGAGTAATTTCAGTATTTTGAAGGATTATAAACAAATAACATTCTAAGAGGCTGCTAAGTACTATTCTGCCAAGACCCTTCCCCATCAGGTGTTACATGTTAAGTGAACATCGTCCTTACACACCCATCATGTCTGCAGCTTGAGACATTTCATGTTTCGACTTCACACTATAAATCATGCTAACGTTGTACAAGCAAATTATCAAAAGGTCACCCAAAAAAAAGAAACACCCAGGTTATGAAGGGCTCTGGCCACCACACATGACACTCAATATTACACAGCAGAGCATCTGCCACATCTAATGACAGCAACTGTTTTAGCCATGCTGGGCTCAGCTTATGTTTGCGTATACAGAGGGAGGAAAGAAGGTCTCATAAGGTTCTTGTCTGTGAGATAAAAACCACCCTAATACACATCACCACCAAGCTCCTTGACTGAGCAAATACTCACCTTTTGATCTTCTGTGAATTCCGAGTTGTTGTGCTGAGACTGTGCCTCTTTCTGTAGATGCCTTGCTAATCTGGATGGGGGGGAAAGAAAGTTGTAGAGTGGGAACACAACACAAACACACACACCCCAGTTTCCAGGAAATGTGTCAGCCAAAAGGTCCACAGTCTGCTGCTTCAAACAGTTTTTGGTGTGGCTTTTTTTTGGTGTTTGTTTCTTTGGTGGTTGTTTTTTGTTATTGTTTTGTTTTTTAGGGGATTTGAGGTTTTCTTTATACAAAGGTGTCTATAACCATAGTAGGCCAAACTAAAAAATCCCCAGAAGATGGACAAAGTATGCAACTATATTAGGCAGAAAACCATAGAATGGTTTGGGTTGCAAAGGACCTTAAGATCATCCAGTTCCAACCCCCTGCCATGGGCAGGGACGCCCCACACTAGACCATGTCACCCAAGACTCTGCCCAGCCTGGCCTTGAACACTGCCAGGGATGGAGCATTCACCACTTCTCTGGGCAACCTGTGCCAGTGCCTCATCGCCCTCACTGTTAAGAACTTCTTCCTTATATCTAACCTGAACTTCCCCTGTTTCAATTTAAACCCATCACCTCTTGTCCTATTGCTACAGTTCCTGATGAAGACCACATATAAACTGTATCACAAAGAGAGAACAGGTAAGAAGGTCCTTCTTGCCCACAGCCCCCTTTGTAAGTACTGACCCTTTCCCTCTGCCTATCCCTTTACTTTATAACAGCCACCCATAACCCCTGTGGAGACCCACTGTGGTACAAGCCCACATGCACTTCTCAGGGGGTGTTTGAGGCCACTGTGGCTCCAGGAGGTGATGGCTGTTGGGAGGCAGGCGCAGGGCCAGGCCAGGGTGTATCAGCTCACATTTGCGCCTGTCAGCATCACATGTGGAGCAGAGCCCCCACCCGTGCTCACCACGGAGACAGGATCACCAAGAGGTTTGGAAAGTAACAGTAAGCAAACAGCTCCAGAAAGCGAAAGGAAGCTATGGGAAGAGTTACAGTTTCCGACTGGGGAGGAAGGAGAACATTAAACAAGCAAAACTTCTGGGCAATTGTTGCCATTCCCTGCAAATCATTATCCTTTACAAAGCAGAGAGGGAGGCAAATCCAGGGACAGCAACAGTATGGGGGCATCACAGTACACTTCTGTTTGGAACCTCCCAAGTTTGCACTGTTCAAAGGATTCAGCTTCTCCACTGCAGTGGGCATCAGCCCAGGGTTTTTTTATTTATTGTGCCTGTGTAAAACGCATCCACCAAAACAGGTTATCAGCAAAGCCTGCCAGAAGCAAAAATCGGAACTTGATTATTTCTTTGCTTTTCCTCAAAGTAAGCTCTCTTAAAAGCCACAAGGATTGAGGCAACTGTAGCACCAGTGAAACACAATCAAATGGAACAATTCAGCGGCACTGTCTCCCTTCATAAAGGGGGAAACAATGGTGGCTAGGACAAAATGCACAAACATGCTGGAACCCAAATGGACACTCAGCCCCTACCACCCTGCCATATGATATACAGGACACACAGAAAGGTTATTTAAAAGGAACAACTTAAGAAAATGTGTCACCATAGCAGCAACATGCCACCTGCAACAGGCAGCATCATGGTATTAACTTTTCTGCAACCATCAGCAATTCAACTCACTTTCCATTTGTCACTAACGCAAAGAAAACCCACACTAATCCACACACACATCTGGCATCACACTTGAAGCTTGTTCAAAGCTGGATCAGACCAAGATCCATAGATGGGGACATTCAACAGCACTGCTGGCAGCACGGTGGGCTCCTGCGTGAGCAAGCACCTGAGTGAACAAGGGCCAATCCTTGCACCAAGCTTCCTGCACTTCCAGGAGCAACATAAAGACCGGAGATGCAGGTCTCCCGGACACAGGATGCAAATAATAGTGTTCTACATCAACAGCCATTAAATCCATGGAATAAACTAGCATAGATTCAGGAAAACCTTTCTGTGTCAGCAAGCAGCTTCTCCTCAGCCTCCTCTTGCTGATCAGAACAGACTCTTCAGCATCAGCAACATGCTTGTGCATGCCATCTCAGGGACAAGAGCATCAAGTCATGGTGCTATGTCTCTCCAGACGTACATGTATATTGCCCTGTGCTTCTTATTTGCAACATCCACCTTATAGATTGAAATCATTATTGATTTTACCTGCTGTATCTACAAGCATATATGCACACTGAAAAGGTTCTGCTCCTCCCTATGAAATATCTCCCTCTAATCCTTTGATCTTCTCCCTCCTGGAACCACAGGGTTCATCTACTGACTACTCTATTCAGCAGAAACTCACTGATAAGGCTTGTAAGAGCAGCTTATAGTACTAGTACACAAGAGGAGCTCTCTTACAAAGACATCACACTGCTCCAAAGCCAGAATACAGCAAGAGCACGGAGATCCCCTTAATTCTCATCAGACACCAGTGATGCTGGGAGGAAGGAAAAGTTATACTTCAACTCTCAAACTGGACTGTCTGCAAACATTTAGGGACTTTAATTCCCAATGAAGTGAGCTCAGAATGAGAAGCCTGAAGAACTTGCATTCTGAAGAAACATTATGACATGAAACTGACTGCTGAGACTGCCAAGACCGTTTTACATTTAGGATTAAAGTTTTAAACTTAAAATCTGCATTAGGATCCTACTGGACTCCTCGCAGCTATCCACATAAAAATATCTTCTTCTACTTTCCTATAATTAGTTTCTTTTTCTTCCAAGATACAGATCTGGAAGAGAGCTATTTTTCGTCCCCATGCCAAGGTTTGTAGTAACAGCTTGCCCTACTCTAAAGACCATCAGCAAACTGCAAATAACTGAACTTGCATCATCCCGTCTGGTGAGTGAATGAAATGGTGAGATTATAATATCTCATGACTATGCTGTACACAGCCAGCAGCCCAGCTACCCTGAATGGCAACTGAACTGGTAGCCAGTTGGTCACAGCCCACTGAACAGTGCTAGACGGGCGAGCATGTCTCTTCAGCTAATTCTCTTGGGGAATAAGCACAAACCCCCTAGAATTCTTCCAGGAAATTCACCATAAAAAACTGCCTGCAATATTCCCTTCACGAAGGAGTAACTTCCATCTTCCTAGTCAACACAGTAGTAGAGGGCAGCATCTGACTAAAGCTACCAGGTGTGTTTCTAAGGACACCATGAACCCTACAGTGCCCATACTCCATCGATACCAAAGGATTCATAGACAGTGTGGTTCCACCCGGCACAAGCCAGTCTAACGGGGGCTGCCCAGATCCCCACTCTCCCACCCTGGTTTCCTCAGGGGCAGAACACACAGTGTGCGATGGACCAGTTTTCACACTGGTGAGTTCTTGGGCGTTTTCTGGAGTAAGGCTGATGCTTCAGCTGCCCATCTGCCACACCGGGCCCCCCTTCCTCACCAGCATGGTGCCTGGGGTACAGCGCCAT
The DNA here is from genome assembly GCA_017639245.1 of Myiopsitta monachus. Taxonomy (NCBI): domain Eukaryota; kingdom Metazoa; phylum Chordata; class Aves; order Psittaciformes; family Psittacidae; genus Myiopsitta; species Myiopsitta monachus. The sequence continues at coordinate 56,839,065 of CM029925.1, forward strand.
GGGACACCGCGGGTACCCCGGCACCCGTCGCCTTGAGGCTCCACCAACCAGCCCCGCGGCCTAACACCAGCCCTAGCTAACAGCCCAACACTAACCCTAACCCTCGCACAAGGAAGGGCCGCTCCCGCCTCGCCCCCCGGTCCGGGGGCAGCGCCCAGCCGAGCACCCGCCACCGACCGCCCGTCTCGGTGGGGCGGCTCCCGGTGGGTTTCAGGCGATACCCCCCTGCTCCCGCCCTGCCTCGCCTCAGGAGACGCCCGACCCGCGGCCCGGCCCGGCCCGAGGGGTGAGGGGGCCGCGGCCTAGGCCCGGCGGACCCCCCCCCGCCCTGCCCCGTCCTGTCCCGCCCTGGGGCCGCTCCTGTCCCAGGTCCCCTCGCCCGAGGCCCTCCAGGGCAGCAGCGGGATCCGCCCGTCCCTCACTCACATCTGGTACTCGTCGATCGCCTCCACCAGCTGCCCCCAGGAGTCGAAGTCGGTGCCCTTCCTGAAGCTGGCGCCCCAGCGCTGCAGGAGGCTCCGGGCCGCCTCCGACATAGCCCCAGCACTAGGGCACCATGCTCACCCCGGGCCGGGGCACCGCGCCGGGTAGCCGCTCCCGCCAGCCCCGCGCCCGCCGCCGGCCCGGCCCTGCCCAGCCGCCGCGACAACCAAACGCGGCGAGCGCCGCCCAGCGAGGGAGGCTGCGCCGGCCGCGCCCGCCCGCGCCATCGCTACCGAGGAGCGGCGGCTTCCGCCTCGGTACGTGTCATGGCGCCTGTCACATGGCTCCTCAGGGAGCCCGCCCTCAGCTGAGGCCCGGCGGCGGGGACCGGACGAGAACCGCCCCGTTCCTCCCGTGCGCTCTCCGCCGCTCCTGGCCGTGCCGCCGCGGGGGTCCTGCTCCCTTCTCCCCGGTAAGCAGCGCTGCTGGCATGCCACCCGTTCGGGAGGGTGTCGGTGCCGCTTCCGCCTCTGTCTGTGGTGCTGAGGGGTCCCTCCCGGGGCTGCGGGGCCTGGCCGCGCCTCTGTCGGCTGTCCCGGGTCAGACCCTTCCGCGGGGCTGACGGCGGCGAACCGGGGACACCCAGCGAGGAGGGGGGTAACCGTCGCGATCGATGCGGTCGGGCCGGGGCGATGCCATCGGCTGTCACCTGGCGCTGCCCGCGGCGGGTGCGTGACGCCGGGCAGGGCCGGAGGCGGCGGCGGGCCCGTAGCGGGGGTCTCGGTGCGGGCTCGGTCAGTGCGTGTCGCTGGCGTGCGGCTGAGGCGGGCAGGGCACGTTGGAGCTCCTGTCCGTGCGGCGACGCCGCTCCGCTCCGCAGGCCGCTGCGCAGGTGTGTGGGGTTGTCGTGATGGGCGCCGGTACGATAAACGAGTCACCTGCCGGGTCAGGAGCACCCGGCCGGTGAGAGGAGGTCGGTGCTGGGCTCCTTTGTGTCAGCAGAGCTACAAAACGTTTGGTAGCGATGGAGAAAGATTCGGAGAGGATTGTGATGGGATGGAGGGAGCTCGGGGTCTCTGGTCCACGGTCCCGCACAGAGCAGCATAATCTCTGAGGTCAGGGCCTTATCCCATGAGGTCTTCAAAGCCCTTGAGGATGGACAGACCACACCAGCTCTTTGGGCAAGTTGTTCTTTGGTTTTGCTTCCCTCACGGTGAAGTTCTCTGTCTATCCAGCATGGGCCTCAGTGGGCATCCATTATCTTCCCGCTGTCAAAAGCGCATAGGAATGCTGATGTTGTATGTTTGCTGACATCGGGGTGAAAAATAAAAAGATGGTGTGTTTTAGCTGTACTCTGGCAAACTTCTAGGTCTGTTACGTGTATGTCAATGCATCCATATTTTCAGCAAGGGCTACTGTGTAATTGCTGTTTCATTGATATCGGTGGTGCCAGTAAGGCTACTAACAGATTGATTAGAGACAGTAGAATGACGTCAGTGAATGGAAATTCCATGGGAAATATTCAGCCATATGCAGGAGGCAACAAATGAGCGGGGGGTTTTGAGTAGGAAAGTATACAGTAATACAAAGTAAAGTAGGTTACAGCTTTTTGCCCAACTTAAAATAGTTGCCTCAGAAAGCAGAGGGAGTTTCAAGGGAGTGACATTTGCAAACTAAGTACATGGATGATGTGGACAAGGTGTATGGAAGCTCAGTGTTTCAAATGGGAAAAATAAATATAATTGCTTCTGTGTGATTATGTACAACTTTGCAAATGAATTTCTTTTATAACTGTTTGCATTTGGAATATATTTCTGTGAGCTGAGGAGCATGACATATTACATATCATATCTCAGCTGTTCTTGATCATTTCTATCCACACTTTAGATTTGGCATCAAGCAACACAACAGAAAGAAAATGACCCACTGGTTTCACCGCAACCCTTTGAAGGCTACAGCTCCCATTTCATTTAATTTTTATGGGGTAGCCACCACTCCAGCTGCAGCAAAACTTTGCAAGTAAGTGTGCTTGTGGTTAACTTCACGCAGTCTCTCAGTCTGGGGGGCATTCTTAAAAGTAATGGTTAACTCTTCAGTTTTTGTTCTGAAGATGACAGGAGATGTGTAGGCTGGGAGACAAGTGTTTAGTTACAAAGAATGAATTATCCAGTTTTCAAGTCTCTGAGTGTGTCGCCAGGCCTATTATAATAATGCAGAGGCGAAAGAGTGAACATTTCATTGTCTTTCTGATGACTGTGCATTCTTCTGCAAAAGATTACTTAAAGTCATTTCTCTAAGTGAATAAGGCATGAATGTTCTATTGTAGATGGGAATAGAATGAAAAGAGATGACAGCTTACTTGGTAGATCTGTGCTTATCTCTTCAGACGGTCATCCCATTCTAATGTTGAAGAATGTTTCTGCTTGTTACTTCCCTTCCCCTGCACCCAAGATCTCAGTAGATAGAGGCATAGTTATTTTACTTTAGATTAATAGTAAGTGCTGATTATCCATTGCTGCCTGTCTAAAAAGGTGGTGATATACAGGAGTGGGTACATTCTTAATAGTGCATTTTTGGGTAGAATATCTTAGAGATCTTTGTTTTGTGGTTTTTCCCCTCCATATAGTGATCTGAGGTTATCTCGATCCCGGCTGTTGGAGCTGTTCACAGACTCAAGTTGTAATCCAGAGATGATGAAGAATGCAACTGACCTGTACTTCTCCCTCTTGCAAGGTAGGAACATTAATTAGCAATACTGCTAATACATCAAGAGGTGTAGAATTAGAGTTTTAGTGACACTTCTCAGAATGTGTATTGTGCTAATCTTCCATAAAGAAGCTTTGCACTTCTCAGGTAGGAAGTATCTTCATGGGTTGTAAGCTTGATACCAGTCATGGGTACTTTCTGTGAGTTCCAGTGTTCTTTGTGACCCTGCCAGTACTAAGTGCAATTCTGTCCTCTTGCTTTTCACCACTCTGTGCTTCCTGCTGGAGGAGAAAATGTTTAGGAGTCGCTCTTTGATGTAAACTTCACTCTTTGATGTAAACTTCTGGTTTGTCTAATGCTGGATAATGGACTTGTGAGTTTCTCTGGATGGATATCTTAGGTGTATATATAGTTGCTCATTAGAACAGTATCTACATTTTCAGTAGATGGTCACCTACGATGATGAGACCTTCCTCCTGCCAGTATTTTGCTCACTTTGGTTTAGTTCCCTCAGTCCCTGAGCGGGTGTATACCAATGTGACATAAAGGTAAATAGCAGTCTGTGTTGCTGCAGAGAAGACTTGGAGAGTTTCTTCAGGAAAGCACCACTTGATTGCTAAAACCTGCTGCATGTGAAAAGAGCAAGTATTTTCTGACTTTATAAACGTGTCAGCACCTAGAGGTATAGCTCTGTTGCAAGTCTTGAGTTCTTGAGGTCTGTAAGACCTGATCAGACCAAGGCCAGACTTATTCTTCCTGAAAAATTCCTTGAGCCTGCATGTGTTAGGATTTGAACATCCCATACCATAAGCTTCAGTCCACTGACTGCTGCTTTCTGGGCGCCTGGATGTAAAGGACCAATTTCCTGTAGCCCTGGAGACAAAAAGAATAATGAGTAGGTGAGTAAGTCATAAGCCCTTTTCCTGTTGACCAGGCAGCTCTTCCTGGAATTTCCCAATAGCCACTACGGTGGAAGGCAGTCACTCACTCACTTTGAGCAGTCTCAGCCATCCTGTACCTGGATCTGCCCAACTCCCAACTAGTTACCTTAGAGGGCATGCAGACACCTGCAAGGTTTGCCTTGAGCAGTCAGGACTCGCAGGGTTGAGTTGGAGACTTGATGGGCAAGGAGTTTCTTGTAGCTAGTTAGGGTTTTTTGCCCATCTTGTTCTGAAGATCCTGAGGATTAAAAGCCTCAGGAAGTAACACAGGTTTTTGAGCAGTACAGCAAGAAACACTGTTTTACCTATATCTGTGTTCTCATTGATCCCCATTCCTGTATTACTTGTTGCTGTTTCTTACCTTGACATTGCCTGTTGGTACATTTTTTTTTTTAATCCTACAGGTTTTATCCTTTCACTGGATGACTCTTCCCAAGAATGCAAGTTGAGATACATTCAGAACTTCAAGTGGACAGACACACTGCAAGGACAAGTTCCAAGGTACATACACTGTTATGATTACAGGGTATGCATCTGTTTTCTTTTGGTCTGTTATGTGTATGCACATGTGTGAAGGAAGACTTAGAAGTGTAGCAAAATGTAGAAGTGTTGCAAAGTAGTTTCCAGAACCTTGTTGCTGTGTGGTTTTGATAGTTGCTGTGCTGTAATTGCTGTTCCGAAGCATGTGCTGCCTTTATGTAAAGGTGTGATCATAGAATTGGATTGGGTTGGAAGGGACCTTAAGATCACATGGTTCCAACCCTTCTAGTGGACACTTTCCACTAGAGCAGGTTGCTCCAAGCCCCATCCAACCTATTCTTGAGCACTGCCCAGGATGGGGCAGCCACAGCTTCTCTGGGCACCCTGTGCCAGCACCTCAGCACCCTCACAGGGAAGAATTTCTTCCTTAGATTTAACCCAAATCTCCCCTGTTTAAGTTTAAACCCATTACCCATTGTCCCTGCTTACTACAGTCCCTGATGAAGTCCCCTCCAGCATCCCTGTAGGCCCCAAATGAATAATAATAAAATAAAGGTTTTGGTGATAAGTGACTGTGATAGAAGGGTCTATTGTGTCTCAGTTGATCTACAAACTGTATCTACAGTTAGCTAGAGCAGTGCAAAAAACAACCTTAAGAGTATTAGTGAATTGTATACGATAACACAGATTACTACAATTTAAAACTTCCATTTGGCGCTATTGCCTGACCATTATCTGAGTTTTTTGAAGTACCGTGCTGAAGATCTCATTTTGTTCTTGTCCTCTGAAGCTCATCGTACATGTGCTCCTGGTACAAACAAACAGAGCTTCTGTTTTAAGTAGGGATACAGCTCTATAACCTCCTGGATGGTTCAGTTCACTTTTGCTATTGTAGGCAAGTGTGTTGTATAACCACACTTACCAATTTGTCAAGCTTTATCTAGAATAAATGCTCAACTTCCTCAAAGCTTTTATTCCCTTTGGAAGACAATCTGTTGATTAGGGCTCTCTCCTGATTTTCTCATCGCCACACGCACTTGTTCTTGTGCCAGCATGATTCTTCCCACTCCCACACCTTTCTTTTTAAAGTTTACTAGTTCCTAAGCTATCCTGAGCTTGTGATTGGAAGTTCGCTCTTTCCACAGACCATGTTTTTAGCTTCTGAAACTCTCTGCTATTTGCACATGCTGTTCGACTGCAGTTACGTAAATACTGGCAATAACATTCATTAGAGGGAGATGTAATAGACTCTGACTTATTAACTCAGGAGCTACAAGTTTAAAAGAGACATTCCAGAGCAAGGCTTTCCACAAAATGTGCAATTTAAGGAAAAAAACCATGGAAAAATGTCAGCCACACCCAAAGCTAAACAGCTCTCAAGTTACTGTTTTAAAGTAAAAGTTCCCAAATGGGAAGGGGAGGCATCTGAATGTGGGAGATTGAGCTCTTAAAGGGAATAAGTAAAAACTGAAGTCCCTTTTAGGCAGTTCAGCAAGTGGGAAACTGTTGAATTCTTAAGTAGAAAGTGTTTTATGAAGGGAAACATTGGTTTATGTTTGTGTGACCTATCAGCAGAGACAGCTTGTCAGAACAAAATGGAAAGCATTTAATTGTTTGGGGGGGGGGGGGGTGTTGTTGTCTGTAGTGCCCAGCAGGATGCAGTGTTTGAACTGGTTTCCATGGGATTTAATGTGGCTCTGTGGTACACAAAATATGCATCAAGACTCGCTGGAAAAGAAGAGTAAGTGTTTGGATTTTTTTTCTTAGTAATTCCATTGCAGCAATATTCCACCCAAAAATTAGCAGGTTCTGAGTTTTGACTGTTATAGTGCATATCTGTCTGAGACAGTATGAGTTCAAGGAGGCAGTTGGCCTTCATTCATGTACTATAGTGTCCAAGTGCGCTTCTATCCCTTCTTGCATCTGTGAACAAAGTGACTGTGGTATAGAGAAGGTGTAAGTTGTGAATAAACCCTTCATCAGTCCTGCTGTGAGTATCCAGGTACAAAATAAGGATTCTCAGAATTACAGCTCTGCTGACTTTTAGCCCTACAGAGTTCTAAAGCTTTGCCTTTTAACACTTGAAGTTACCTTTAACTTGAAAGTCATTAGAAGGTCTTACATTTCTTTTTTCAAGTGAGTTCTGTTTGATTATTTAATCATAGAATAGTTAGGGTTGGAAAGGACCTTAAGATCATCCAGTTCCAACCCCCCTGCCATGGGCAGGGACACCTCCCACTAAACCATGCCATCCAAGGCTATGTCCAACCAGCCTTGAACACCACCAAGGATGGAGCATTCACAACTTCTTTACCATGAGGGTAGCGCAGCAGGAGGACAGGTTACTTGGAGTCAGTGGGCTCTCCATTCATGAAGGATTCATCTAGACAAAGCCATAACTGACCTGATCCACTGTTGTCTGTAGTTCTCCAATAGTGAGAGGTGGGACCAAATGACACCTGGAGGTTCTTTCTAACAAAGATTTCATTCCATTTATTCTGTACTCTTAGTATAACAGAAGATGAAGCAAAAGACGTTCACAGAAGCCTGAAGATAGCAGCTGGGATCTTTAAACACTTGAAGGTAGAAAAACTGTCTTTGCTATCTGTTCTGTAAGTTGTTTCCAAGTGCTTGACTTTGTCTTAGAAAAGCATTTGCTTTTCTGACAAGGTTACGGAATAAACAAATACCTCGGACTGTCTGAATAATGCAAGAAAAAAAAGGCATGCTGTGCAACCACTCAGTCCTTGCTACTCTTTCCCAGTGGCAGTGGAAGAGTAATGCCCAATAGCACATACACAGTGCAGCCATCTCTCTCGGGATCTTCACTCAGTGTCGCATCCATGCAGGAACAAGGGACTTGCTTTGCCTTGGCAGCCATGTTATTACGCCTAAACTAAGTCTGGGACTTCCTTTGTCCTTAGGAAAGTCACATTCCAAAACTGATTACACCTGTAGAAAAGGGAAGAGATTTAGAGGCTCGCCTTATTGACTCATACATCATCCAGTGCCAGGCTGAAGCTCAAGAAGGTATCTTCAAATCTGCATTTGTTGGGGATGGGAAATGACAGTCTCTGTTGGTTACTTTGGTGTCTCATGAAGTCTGCTTAGCAGCAATGCCTGTTTTTAATTCTCCTGAAGTACTGTGGCTTAGTGGGGCGGGTTGCTTTTAAAGAAACTTCAGTTACAATTATAGGAGGAAACTGCCAAAGATCAGTCTGATATTACACATGTAACCGGTTTGGAAGAACTTGTGTGTGACATTCCTCCCCTCTTCATTTTTCCTTCCCTGCAGTTTCTTCACCACCGTGCTTGCCTAACGTAAATTCTCAGTTCCTTTAAAAAAACACTTGCAGCTTGTTGCAGCTTGTTTACTACCCAGTCTTCAGACTAACTTTCCTTCAGCTTTTCTATGAATTTGGAAACATTCTATCCAAGAAAAGGTCTGTCTTTATTCTGCAGTTTGCTTGACCGCACACTACTTGTTTTCTGCTCATGCAGGAAGTTTAAAACACTAGATACCTCTGCTCTGATATGACATCTTCAATTAAATTTTAATACCATGCTATGAAACTTCTTTTTTCAGTGACAATTGCTCGGGCTATTGAACTGAAACATAATCCAGGATTAATAGCTGCTCTTGCTTATGAAACAGCTAACTTCTACCAAAAAGCTGGTGAGTGTCTTGTTTTGTATCCTTAGTGACCTGGTTTATGCATTCTTGCCAGCAGACATACTTTCCCCGCCCATCGGTTGTGATATGAACGCTGTTTCTCAGTGGATATGCTTTGTATATTTAGTTTCTATTTATCCCATTCAAGGCTTCAGTTATCAGTGTAACAGACGTATCTTGATAAGGCCTTTTGGTTCTGGGGGAATCCTTTTCTGTAGCCAGTGGTAGGAAATGTTAGTGAGGGGAGACAGAAGACAGAGTAATGTCTTGAGGATATGTCATAGCTGCAAACAAGTGGCTTGATGTAAATGGAGTGTGTTTCAGCTACCTTTGGGCAGCACATGATGATGCAGACTGTAATGTGTGTGCAAAGCAGGTTAATTATGTATGTGCTTCCAGATGAGTGAGCTGATCTGTGGCTTTAATGAGGCAAGTAGGAACAGTGCAGAAACGTGGGAGTCAATATAAGAGATGGAATACTGTAGCATACATAGGCTTTTATAAGTCACTACTTGAAATTAAACTAGGAACAAGCTTTGAAACGCTGCCTAAAAATACGTTGGAGAATTAGCCTTCCAAACTTAGTGGATGGCAGTTTCGGGGATTCCAGGGACAACTGCATGATAGCTCAATAAACGGTATGCTTTTGGCTTTTCTTATAGTTTCTCTGTGTTTTTGCAGAAGTAATTTATGTCACTTGTTGCTGGCAACTTTATAGTTAAGATCTATAGCTGAGTTAAAGAATTCTGGTCTTTGGGAGGGTTTGTGATTTTTCTTTTTGGAAATGTCTTAAATAATACCTTGACATATGTGTTATAGATCAAACATTATCCAGTTTGGATGTTACCTATGCAGGAAAATGGAGGAAGTACTTAAACTTGAAGAACTGTTTCTATATGGCCTATGTAAGTACTTCGCTTGACAGCTGTCGCAGCTTTTAATGTTGTCCTAAGGGCTGGATAGGGAATGGGGGCTTAAGTGTTGCCTTGACTTTCTTTCTAATCTGTGGAGATGGGCCAGTGTTGATGGCATTTGAAGTGGCTTGTGGAACCAAGTGAAGTTACTGCAATGTGGAATTAATTGTGATCCCATATTGTTAAGTGAAGCAGTTCAGGTTCAGCGTGATACTGCTCTTCCATTGTCTGCATCACAGTCTGAGTCTAACTGATCATCTTTTTGAATGCCCTGAATGAAACTGCATTAAGCAATGTTAGGTACCATTCCCTTTGAGAGTGGCTGATCTCTTACCAAGTGCGGTGCCTCTCTTGGGATCACCAGCCGCTCAGTTTGCTGTTTATTTCTTGTTGCCTGCCACAACCTGTAACCCGGTTCTTTCATGCTGTAATAAAGGCCCAAACTAAGCTGTTAACACATTGTCTTTCTCTTATGTAGCTGAACCTGTGGTTCAAAGCTGCTTGCCTTACTAGCAAGTTTGAGAGGTGAGGGAGGCTCAGAGCTGTGGTACTTTTCTGTTCTTTTTAATTTGTAATATGGGCAATGGTAGGTTTAGGTAACACTTGCAATGCTGTGAGAAGAGACTAGAAGGAAGGAATGAAAGGTAGGTGTTAGTTCATGGGATTGTTCCTTTACGTATGGTATTTACTATTTAAACTCATCAATTCCTGATAATAGAAAAGAGGCAGTTCAGTTCTCACTGGAATATAGTACTATATTCAGGTGTAAGTGTGAAAGAATGGGACTTTCGGAGCTGGAAAAGTTATTTGGACTCTGGCAAAATATCTCAAGCAACAGGATGCTTCATCCCTTCTGGATCAGTGATGTTTGTTGCAGGTTTGGTTTTTGACTGTTCAGGTTTTTTTCAGTCTTTGCTTTGTAAACTTGACTGGGCTTCATCTTCTTTCTGTGATGGGGCTTGATAGAACCATAGAATCAACTAGGTTGGAAATACCTTTATGATCATCAAGTCCAGCCATTACATCAGGATTATGGTGCACATTGATACAACAAGAAAGAAGTTTGAACTAGACTGTATACTAGTGCTTTTGGTAAAACAGCTCAAAGACTCCCATCTACACTTGACACAGCTTGCTCCTTACCTACTTCATGGTGTTTATATTGAATGCATTGTTCAGTGAATGCTGCTTTGATTTGCAATCCCAAATTGTCAGCTCTCTGCAGGGAATGGCAGCTTCAAAGAGCTGCAACTCTGAAGTAAAGAAGAGCAGAAGTGAATCAGTGCAGAAAGTGCCCTGTGGTGCTGGTAATGATTTTGTCCTCTCCCATTAGGCATATTGTTACCATGGTCAAACTCTACTGGCGAGTGATAAATGTGGGGAAGCAATCAGATCTCTGCAGGAATCAGAGAAATGTAAGTGTGATTGAGGCTGGATTATAGGGTCTAATGATGACATGCCTGGTTTATTTTGCTGTATCATGTTTATTTTGGTCTGCTATAAACTTAGGGTTTTTATCTGTCACCTGATGAAAATCCAGCACAATTTTGCATGGAGACAGTGTATTCTTTCCTGTGTCTTACCAAAGACTGCCATTCCTAACAGTGCTCCAGAAAATATCATCTTCACTTCTCAGCCTCTTAAGAGACTGGCTCTGAGCTGCCTGCAGTACAGTGTGAGAATCACTTGTCTGGTATGGATGGATGTTAAGTTACTGCAGCCTTTTCTGCTGTGGAGGTTGCTGTGTCTTACATTAAATAGTAAATCTGGATCATGATTGTTTGGTTTTTAAACAGGTTTCAGTAATTTACTTCCTTTCTGTTTCTTTGCAAGGTAAATTAAGGGAAGTTAGCAGTAGCTCAGTGTCTCTTCAAAGCTTTTGCTACCCCAAAAGCCTGTGCTGCATAACTTTACCATGTTGTATAAAAAATGCTCAAATCATCACAGGAGAAACCTTTAATATTAGTTTTAAAAACAAATTAAGAATTTATTAGAAGCAGTTAAGTTGGATTGCTTGCAGTAAACCAAATGCTGTGGTTTTTACAGTGCCTGTTCTTCACAGAAGAGTGTTTCCTTGCCCACTCCATATTAAGTGCGGTTTATTTTAGGGCATCGCCTGTGCATGGACACCTTCATTCCCTCCCTTTTTCCCTACCATGTGGCACAGTTCTTGTGCTTATTGTTGTATTTTGCCCTGTGTGGAAGAATGCTTTCTTGCATCTTCCTACCCAAAAAGCTGTCTCTCGTTTTTTCCTGTTCCTGATCACTTTCTGGATGCAATAAATCTTGGCTGAAAGTGCTGCCTTTGAGCTAGCTTATTATTGTTTCTAAGAAGCAAAAAGCCTAAGTGGATTCTGGTATCTCCTAAAGCTGAAGCACTGTAGATCAGAACCATGATTTAATAGAGTCATGTAAATGATTTTTATTACATTACTTTCTTGCAAAGTTTTTGCCAAGGCTGAAGCATTGTGCAAAGAATATGGAGAAACCAAAGGGCCCGGGACTACTGCCAAACCTTCTGGACATCTCTTCTTTAGGAAGTTGGGAAGTTTGATTAAGAACACACTAGAAAAATGCCAGAGAGAGAATGGGTTCATGTAAGTAATTTATGGTTTGGTGCAGTGCTCTGTATGAACTGTTATTACCTCATTTGCCTTTATTTCAAGATAGGATGGTAAATTTTACTCTCCAGTTCTTACATTTCTTTAGGGCATGGCATGTAACTTAAAGCAGATTTGCTATGGGTCTGTGCTGTCACCTTCTGTTTTCTGTGCCAGTTCAGCAGGGCAGGTTGGACTGACATGGAGAGATTAAGTGGTTTTCTTTCTTCATTCCTCAGCTGCTTTGTTTCGTTTCCTTCTACACCACAGAGAGTCCTGCAGAGGCTGTTGTGTTGCTCTAATGTTCTCTTCCCAGCTGCCTGGATCTAGTAGGCAAAAGAGGACAGAAGGGAAATGGAGAAGACTCTTAGCTGATTCTGCTTTGCTTCAGGGAAGCAAACACATGCTTTCAGTGAAGAACATGCTTTAGGGTGCTATGAGCTTTACTAGGCTAAGTATAATTAATATTGTGAATAGGGCTTTCTGTTAGTTAATACCCCTTCCAAAAAGAGTTTGGAAGCAGTTTAAAATAGCAAGATTAGCTTGACTTTAGAATTCTTTTGCTCATTTCTTTCTCCCTTCCCCTCCTTTTGTGATTTGGTATTCCGTAATAGTTTTGTTATTTCCCTTGGTATGGTATTTAAAGACCTGCGTAATAGGGGAATTAACTAAACAAAAATAGTTAAGTACATGAAGCTGAATTTTATACCCTCATTCAGGCTTTGTGTTGTACTAAGTCTTTGTGGGTCTTACAGTGGTGTTGCTGTTATGCACTGTGGCACATTAAGGCTGATTGAGGAAAAGAACCATCCTCTTCATCTTACCTTGGGAAATATTTTAAATCCTCCTTTTAACATTCAGCTGGGCAGGGTGCTGGGACATCAGGTCTAGGTCGTGCTTTGCCTCAAAAGGTTGGACCAGATGATCCTTGAGGTCCCTTCCAACCTGGTGTTATACGACTATGATTTTTAAGGTCTTTTGGAAGAAAAGGTGCTTTTCTCATCAAAATGCTGGGAATAATGGTTATCAAGTAGCAAAAAAACCCATGTGGTTATGAGGGGATGAACAATACCAAGAAGGAATTGCTTTTGTTCTGAATCTCGCTGACAGAATGCATGTTGGACAGTACCTTAATAAAGAAAGAGAGCAGCAGTGATGGTCACTGTAATAACCCAGACTGTTCTTTAGAACTGCAAACAAGGCTTGCAGAGATGGTGCGCTGTGTTTTAACTGTATTGCTGTGTTCTATGACAGCTATTTTCAGAAGGTGCCAGCAGAGGCTCCCCAGCTGGAACTGAAAGCAAACTATGGCTTAGTAGAGCCTGTTCCTTTTGAATTCCCTGCCTTGAACGCACACTGGACTCCTGAAACACTCGCAGCATTTGATCTTACCAAGAGGCCAAAGGATGACGCTGTAAGATAATCTCGTGTACTGTTCTTTCTTAGTACCTTTATTCTGTGTCTAATACAGAGTTACTGGTTTGCTTTTATGCAACATTCCCCAGCTAAGGGTATAGACACAAGGCTACCACCTGAGCTCACATTTTCACTGTGCCAGAAGACAAGTCAGTTAACTTCTGCTCCACTGTCAGCATCTGGAAATGAGGAGTCATTGTTTTCTAAGTCCTGAATAGGAGGAAATTCTTAAAGGTATATAAGATGTTGAAATGTTGTGGGAGTGAGTGCTAGAGAAGGTCTGTTTAAAAAAAGGATTCATTTAAGGATGCTGAAATAGAGTATATGTGGGTTTTTTCAAGGCTTGCTCAAAGCCTTTAGCCTTGAAAATAGAGGCAGTTATTAAATTAGAATATGTAAAATTAGCCATGCATAAATACCGTGCATGCACAGTGGTTTGTACTTGTGGTATTTAGGGCTTTTTCTTCTTGTTTGCAGGCTAAACCAAAACCAGACGAAGAAGTAAAACCTCTGAAGGAACCAGATATAAAGCCTCAAAAAGACAGTGGATGCCAGATTTCTTAAGTGCCATAAGTGCTGTGAATTCACTTTGAAGCTGTATTAATGGGACTCTGGGGCTTTAGTTCTGATCTCCCTTTTTCTGATCCTTCTTTTTTAATTTCGAAGACTAATATAATTTACTTTTGTTAGTGTGCATCTATCTTGCTTGGGAATGTGGTGGATTTCTAGGAGTTTATTTATATCTGACATATTTTGGGGTTTAGTGGGATATCATAGAATGAATGGGCTTAAATGTTCCTATTGTGCCTCTAGAGAGTTTCTTTTTGTGGGTTTAGTTCCTACCCACAAATAACAAAGGAAGTATCATGATTGTAACACTTGAGGATGTTTCCATTAAATTATATGCTACATAATGTTAAATTGTGCAAACAGAAGTTTGCATGAACAGTTCTATTTGTCCAGGTTTTGCCATTCAAGTTCATCACCCTGCCATGTTCAGATTCACTTAATGAGAGCAAGGGAAGAAGATCTGGGTTTGGTTTGTAACACCCCTGTGGTATTTTGTAGGACTTAGAAAGCCTTAAGTTCTGTGTAACTGGAGCACAATTTATATTCTTCTGAAATGATCAGTGTTCTTTCCTCTACAGATACTTTAGCTTGTCTGTCCTTAAGTTAAAATCCTTTATTATCAAAGTTTATATGAAAGTGGTGCAGCAAGTAATATGAATGTGCTTAAAAGCAAAGCTCAGTCAAGACAGAGAAAGTGTTTTGTAGAACTTGCTTCTTCCATTTCTGCCTTCTGTGGAAAATGTGATAACATTCTTTAGTGCTGAGCACTGCAAAACACCCATGTCAGCAAAAACACAGCTTTCTGATGTGCTGCAAACACAAAAGACTGATGCATGCATTGAAGTGAGACCTTGCAGTCTCTGGGTACCGGTTGCCGCACTTCACTTTACCTGAGAAAGAAACTGAACAGCCTGCAAATGCTCCTGTTTCAACAAAACATGATGGCATATGCACTTACCATGAACTGTACTGTAAACACATTCCTTTCTTGGTGCTGTTTGCATTGGTTCTTCTTTCACTGTGGTGTAATTCTGTTTGAAATCCTTCATAGGACTTAAAGTTAGCTTAGAAGCCAGGATTGTAGCTCCTTGAAGGCCCATGCAACAAAAGCTTTTGAGGAAGTTGATAGGAAACTCAAGACTCTTCATGAGATACTGGACCAATCTGCAGAATTTGTTGCTGCAAAAGGCACAGAGGCTCTTAATGCTGCCTGGCGTAGGTGAACCAGATGCAGAACTCGTTGTTTCCAGTGATGGATTTTTCTTCCAGCCAGTTTTGCACACAAAATAAGTGTAAAGTCAGCTGAATTGCTTTGGAAGAAGTTTGTGTTCTGCAAGGGCTTGGGTGGGTAGAAGATGATGAGTATCAAGAAGAATTTATATCTAAAATTGATCCATTTCTTCTGCTGCACAGGGGCCCGGGATATGGTTTATGAAGAGTTATTCATCTTCGTTCATAACTTCAGCCACTGACTTTTTAGTCTTCTTGCAGTGTTAAGAGACCAGCTTTTAGGTTTTGCCAGAATGGAAAGTGGAGCTACTTTGCTTATACAGATATCAGTTCTGAAAACGTTTAAAGCTGTAATCATCACCATTTGCTCAGCCTGCCCCTTTTAAGGCTCCAGATACAGTTAACTCAGTTTCACAGTCATGATTTTATAGTTGCTCACTGTTTTTCAGATGATTGTGTGTGTTAATGTGTACATGCCTCAACCCAATTAACTTCCTCTATGCAGACTAAGATGCCAGTTTCCCTCTTCCTCTCATTTTCCCTCCCATCTGCTACATGTGTAGGTCCTGGGACTCATTTCCAGTGAGGCTTTTGCCCATGGGTATAATTCAATACATGAATATCTTGAAACAAAATGAGCTGATCATGTCTAAGTCATTCCCAAACAACTTCTTAGCAAAGGTTAGTTTTATGGACTTGTAACTCTTTGGATGCTTTTTTTGAACCAAGTGGTTTATTTGAATTAAGTTCACTGTAAATAGTTTGGGGCATAACCAAGTGGATTATGTCAGATTATGGCATTACTTAAGCCTAGCTGTGTAACCTCTTACGCTGTAGCTGTTTCAGTAAGTATGATGTAGTAGTTTAAAAATAGACTAATGGAACAAACTAGCTCACTTGACATGTGTTGCTTTTCAAGGCAAATTTTGTTTACTTGTAGTTAAAGTCCTATAGCAAACATTGGATAGTTTTGTCCCAAAATAAGAAACTGGAGCCAGTTTAGTTTGCAAAGTATAGAGAGCTGTGCATCAATGAGCAGTTTTCTCTTTGGGTTTTGTTGGTTAGTGGCAAGAATAATTGTAAATACTATGTAGATTAACTCCCAATATATTTAGGAGTATGGGTGAATAGGCTGGGAATTCCAGCTAATCTGGAAAACTAGCAGCCATGTTCCTTCTCTTATCATTTCCTGTAGTAATCTTGGAAAATGAGGTATTTTGAATGGTGAGTTTTTAATACTCTAATGCTGCAAGAGCCTGGTTTTGTGGCCTCTCTCTGGTTTTAGAGGCTCTCATGGCTAAACCTGCAAATCTTGTTGATATGAATAGTCCTTAAAGACTTGTGTCCAGTCTGAACTAGGACAAAACTGCAGCTAAATGAATTATGGGGTGCTGGGCCCTCTGTTTTGTGTTTTTAAAAAGGCAGTGATTGTCTTTTAATCTGCTATAAAACAAACCATTGAGGTCTTTGTAAGTTTTCTATTCAAATACTTTTCTCCATGTATTTAAATATACTTCCCCCTTGTTTCATGTTCCTGGTTTACAGTAGTTAATCTCCATCCAGCATGTGACACTCCAACAATGGAGGGACTAAATTTGCCCCTTGGATGCTGATGTCTGCCTCCCACTGGATTCAGTAGAGGAATTTTTGCCTGTCAGCCTAAGGATGATGTTTGGTCACTTCAGTGTTCAGCATGGATATGTGGTGTGTCTGTAATGATAATGGTGGTGGTTCTTACTATAAGCAAGAAAGCAGATCCCTTTATCTGTGTAGTATATAGACAACTTTGCACTTTAGAGAGTTCTGGTCTTGCAGTTTTGGAACAATACAACGTGGTTATAAATATTCCTTCCTGTCATTTTGATTTTGTCGCACTGATTTCAGTACTGTGCTATTGGTAAGACTTTTTACGCGAAACATTACTAAAATGTACTGTTAATTGTCTGTGTATAAAACAAACTCATGAAGCAGATCTTTACCTTTAGTATTGGGGGAACATGAGAGGAGGCCGTAGTTTATCTGCCTTCCATGTCAATGCACAGAAATGAAAGTTTTCTATCTCTGGTGTGATAGATTTCATCCCATCCCTGTATCTAAACTGTTTCAGCATTAACACAAATCCTGCTCATGCTTATTAATTATCTCTAAAAAAAAGTAATTTGCCTGTAATGATCATTGCCAAATTGTCATAGCAGCATGAGCTGCTTTGAGGTTTCTTCTTTTTCCTTCTAACTGGCCCAGTTGGGTGAGGAATAAAGCACAGCGAGTATGACTGGCATGGAAGAGTCCCCACAGTGGGTGCCTGTCTCCAGGTTCTGAGTGCAGTATAAAGAAAAGCTTTTCCACAGTGACCTCTGCTTTCACTCAGATCTTTCCCTGCTGGTGATGCTCTCAGCTTCAACAAGTGGCTCATGGTAACTAAGGGGACTCTTGATTAGCTTTCGATGTAGGAAGGCCTGCCTCCTTTGGTGCCTTCATGGATTACAGCCTTGAAGCCATCCTGTGCTCCCAATAATCAGACTTCAGTGGCATCAGCTCCAAGATTGACCACGCAGCCTTATTTTGTGCAGACAGTCACCATGCAATCTTAAGCTTCATAGTTTGCATATTTGTGTTTAACCATGAGTTTCAGAATATCACTTAAAATAAACAATCTCCCATGTGTCGGGTTTAGTTTCGTCATTTGAAATTTAATGTAAAAGGGTTCCTCTTGAATGTTACGTTCTCCAATTTAATGCCAATTTAATGATTATAGAGTACTTTGTCCTTGCAGTAGGCCAAAGGAGGACTTAAATGAGGAAGATGTGTGAATTGAGTGCATATGAAAACAGTAGCTACAATGAAGCACTTCAAGTTATGGAGCAGGAAGAGAAAAGATGGAATTCCCAAACTTCTGGTTTTTAAAAGTACTTAGGTATGATTTCCTATGCCTGTACAAACTCCTAGTGCTTCCAAAGCTCTGTGACACTGTATAGTCTGTATACTCTGTGAAGGGGTTATTTGGGAAGTTACTTGCTGGTCACTTCTCTACATTCCCAGCAGGTGGGAACATAGGATTTGTGGGAAACATCTCATGTTCAGGTGCTTGGTTGGCTCGTTCCATTTGTAGTGTAAATACACATCATATCTTTTAGCCTCTCAAGCTTTAGCACAGTTTCTAGCAGACATAGTCTGTGTTGGACTCTGTTTCTTTCTGAAATCAATCTTCTTCCCTCAACAAGCTCCATTGAAAAAAGTTACAGAGGAGGTGTTTCGTTCATTGTGAATGAATGTGATTTCAGTAGAAGTATCTGTAACTGACTCCGTGACGTTTTTCCTCCTTCCTAGTGATTTAAAGGATTTCAGTGTATACATAGACCTCAGAGAACAACAGTTTGGCTGTGTAAAACTGTCTTTTCCTTAACTTTGATCATGCCAAATCATGTTACAGGGATGTGAAGACTGGACCATTTGAGCATAGCATTGGGAATCTGACAATGTCCTGGATAGCAACTTCCAGACAAACTTTCCTCACTGGTTTAGAAGCTTAAGTGTTTCTAATTCACAGGTTTTTTTTGCCTGACACCGGACTCATCCCTTCAACCATGGAGCCAACCAAGCATCTGGAGAGGGTTAATGATTTTAGCATGTAGCTGCTGGGCTGGATTCTTGTTTTTCTTTCCTCCATAAAGACAGTAATCTTCTCAGCAGCAGTCTCTGCTGAAACAGATTTACTCTGAAATGAGTTACCAATTCACACAAAGTCACTGTTGTCTGTTGGGAACTCCTGAAGACCTACAATTTCCCTCGTGTTGGTTTGAAAACAGCAGATGAGTTCCTTGGAACACTTCAGACTTAAGGAAGCTGACCAACAACTTGAGAAAGCCCTATCTGTCTTATTGTGGGCTTTTTCTAGTCCCTTGCAGGCTGCTTTTTTTGCCTTCCCTTTTCAAGTGACGGGGAAACCCTTAGAATTCCATGCTGTATTGCTTTCCTTATTTTCTTGTGCATTTGAGTAAGAAGTGAAATAACCACCAATGATGCTTATAGCTAACAGCATTGGGATAGAGGACAAGGGGACCCTTCAAACCAGTTTTATAACTGCCCTTACAGATTTTATATAGGTGTGTGCACATAGCTTGCTTCGGTTTGTCTTTGCAAGTTTTCTGTTGAAACCATAACAAAACGAGATTTGGCTTTCTGAAGGTGAAAACAGATTCTGTGTAGCAAGTCCTACACTCATTTGTTATGGGTAGCTTTGGAGAATGCGAGGCTCAGCGTTGTTACCCTGTTGGAGGAAAGGTCTGCAGGATTTTTTCTCTAAACTGAGTTCAGACAGATCAAAGCTGATGGGAAGCCTGGGTAAGCTGTTTGTCTCACACTTCTGTGACTAGCACATTCATGTCATCTGGGCTGATGATGTTGCTCAGATTTCTAACTCGGTCACAGATCTTACAGCACGTTCTCCTGAGATTGATGCAAGTTGGCATTCTTGCACTTTTCAGCTGTGTGTGTGGTGTGGGAACTCCTCTGACAGCATAGGCTTTCTGTCTTAAATGACTTGCCTCTCTAAAACCACAGCAAACCTTACAGTTTTGCCTTAGTTCTCACAGCCAGCTGGCATACACGCAGAAAAGGGATTCTCTCTTGTGCAGCTCAGCTTTCCACCTCATCAGGCATACCTAGCAGTGAGCATTTTAGAAAACCTAGACAAAGATTTCTGTGGAGAAACAGCTTGAAGATGCACAGGGATACCAAATGCGGTCTGTTGATTGTTTAATAAACAGGTAATGCGGAGGCAGATCTGTAGAACACACAGTCTGGAAGTTCAGATGAAGACAAGTGGTGGGACGGATGTTCATTACTGTTGCGGTATATGGCATCTTCAGGCAACTGAATGCCAGTTAGGACAGAGTTACTGACGTCCTGGCAGAGGCCAAAGTGGTTCAGTGGGATTGACTGGCGGAGATCTGCTGCTGCTGCTGGGGTGGCCTGAGGAGTGTCAGGAGCTTGTGAGATGGGCCTGTGCTTTTGAGAGCTGTGGAGTCAGCCCAAGGGTTGCCTTGTCTTCTGCTGTGGTGGTGAACATCTGTTTACTGTCAGTCGGCTTACAACAGAAACATGAACCATTGGGGTGAAGAGCTGTCATTCTGGTCTGTGTTTTGTAGTATTTAGCATGATCTGACTGCAGTCTGGGAGATCTCTTGCAGAGAAGCTCATTTTAGGTAGGTAATGAGTGAGTTACTGTACTTTTTGGTGTCGATATTTAAGTGGGCACCAGCTATCAGTTCCCAGAATAGCTGTTGTTGACTCCTGCTTTCCTGGAAGGTCGGTTCATGATCACAATTTCTTTGTCCCGCACCAGTCAGGATATCTTCTGTCCAGCCAACTACTCCTCATCATGGAGGTGTCCACTGAGCTTCTCAGGGATGTCTCAGGACTCTGGCTAAGGGGGTATCCTTCTTTGTCAGTGTGTTTACCCAGTCACCTTTGTGGCAGCTCCTGTTAATCTTTAAGTTCCTCTCATAAAGAGGGTTGCAGATTCCCTGGTCACCCTGCAGCATTTTTTGCATATTCAAATTCCTGTTGCCTGGCTGTCAAAGCCAGACTTGTGTCTAATACTCTAGATGAAGCCTCACTAGCACAGTGTGTTGAGTCTTTCCTGTCTGAACCAGACATGCACCTCCTGGTGTCTCCAAGGATCACGTCTGTCTGTTAGAGCCATGTAGTTGTCTCTAATCATTTTGCTTCGTGCCTCCAATCTTTCTGTCCCAAGGAATGACTCGCCTTCAGTTTACAGTGTCAATTTTGGTATCCCTTAGATCTAAGATTGAACTTGCTCTGTTGGATTGCTGCAAAATCTTAAGGTCAGGTATCTTTGTCATACCCGAATCCTCTTCTCTGCTGACATTACTTCCCCAGTTTTTGCCCTTGGCAGGTTAGTCAATACCTTCTCTCCCCCCTGCAAAACTGTAACAGTGCATAACAGCACCAGGACAAGAGCACTCTTGAATTTATAAAGAAAACAATAAGATCCCATAGTATATAGTAAAGTTATGGCCACTAAGGGTCAGCAGAGTTTATATTTTGCTGCAAGTTTATGGTTTCTGGTCAATGGCATGAAGTTGGTCCAGGCGGCAGCCCTCTAGATGGCTGCAGAGCACAAACAGTGTGCACCCAGGAGCAGTACTGCAGCTTTACAATGGGAAGAGCTGTAACAAGGTACATCATTTAATCGGGTTATGCTGTAAAGAACATCTTTGTCATTTCTTACATGGGTACATCTAGGAGCCCATGCATGCTCTGAGGCCAGGTGAGCAACTAGCTTTCCATAAAGGTCACTGCCAAGGCCATGGAACACTGGCAAACTCAGACAGTCTCTTGCCTTGTGTCCCAGGAGCTGCTCTGTTCCAGGGCATCTCCCTTTGGTTTTGAATACCTAGAGCCAGCCTTAGTACAAGCAAAAGAACAATTTGAAAGCAACAGAAAAACCTGATTATCACACAGGTCAGTAACAACCAGGGAGCACTATGTTGGGTATGTGTCCTGGGTTCAGCAGTAGCAGTCATTTTTCTCCTTCTTAGTAGCTGGTGCAGTGCTGTGTTTTTGACTTTCAGCCTGGGAACAGTGCTGATAACACCGATGTTTTCAGTTGCTGCTCAGTAATGTTTTGGTCTGACCAAGGACTTTCTGAGTCTCATGCTCTGCCAGGGAGGAGGGAAGCCGGGAGGAAACAGAGACAGGACACCTGACCCAAACTGACCAACGAGGTATTCCATACCACAGCACGTCATGCCCAGTATACAAACTGGGGGCAGTTACCCAGAAGGGTTAGATCACTGCTCGGGTCGGGCTGGGTGTCGATCAGTGGGTGGTGAGTGGTTGTATTCTCTTCCCTTGTTATTTCCCTTATCATTACTATTACTGGTGGTAGCAGCAGTGGTTTGTGTTATCCCTTAGTTACTGGACTGCTCTTATCTCAACCCGTGGGAGTTACATTCTCTCGATTCTCCTCCCCATCCCTGCGGGAGCTGAGGGGAGGAAATGGGGGGAGTGAGTGAGAGACTGCATGGTTCTGAGTTACAGCTGGGCTTAAACCACGACAGTATGTTATGAATTTTGTGTGACCTTGACAGTTAGACCAGCGTGGCAGAGAGCGCTTGCAGAAGAATCAGAATAGGATGGTTCTAATTGAGGATGGACCATTTTGTAACGGTAACTGCATCAGCTCCCCAGGTAATGGTTGTAATGTTCCTAAATCCTTTTACTAATAGTTTTCTTTATTTCATATAGACCATGCTGTCTGCATTTCAAGTTCCTCTCTTACCCTATGGACAAACTATCCTTTTGTTTTTCATGACCTTTTCCTGTACTTAACTGTTGCTGTGCCTCCCGTTAGCTTTTCCATCTGTAGGCTAAGCACCACCACCCCTTTGCATCTTTCTGCCTTAGTCTTAGTTCCTGAGCTATTTACTTATTCGTATTGCTGTCCTCTGGACTTTCATTTCTCCACGTGCTTTTCAAATGCTGTCATGGCCAAAACAGAACAGAAGCCTCCAGCTGGGCCTCACCAAGACAAAGTAGTGCAGATCTGCTACCTAAGCAGCTGTTTCCCATCTTGTCTTAAGGGCAGATTTCCTTACATCCTGGCAGGGGAGTTGGAACTAGATGATCTTAAGGTCCTTTCCAACCCGAACTATTCTATGATTCTATTTGTTTTATGGAAATTCTTTTGAATGTATTCCTGTTTTCTATGATACTCTTCGCTGTTTGCAAAAATATCAGAGCTATGGCTGACCCTTCTGATTTTGAAGAACATGAAACTACTTGATGCTATTCCATCCTCTCACATTAAATGTACTTTTTGCTGCCAATGATGTTACGCATCACAGAAACATCACATCTGCATATATAGCATTATGCCAGATGCTTAGGTTAATTTTTGTTTAGTACTGTGTGATGCATTAATTGTAAGTGAAAATTATTACATTGCTGTTAGACATCAAAAAGCAACTTATGATGGCAAAATCAGTTAAGCAAAAAAGTATGAAGAGCTCCGTGAAAGCTTAATTTAGTCCTCTGTCCTTATGCAGCGTGACGGGCTTTAATTACAAGGTCATGCACCACTTTTCCAGAGGACTTTACACATGCAATAGTTACTCATTCAAGACAGCATGGTCTATTTTCAGTGTATTTTATGTGTCTGTGCAGTCTGTCCTCTTTTATTTGCTGTGCAACATGGGAATGTAGTACAGAATGGGGACTTGTTCATCTCCTCCTGGGTTCTTGAGGAGAGCTGATAGGTAAGTATGTGAATGCTCTGCAATGTCATTCTTTACAGTGTAAAGACAGGAGTCAAGATTGTCAGCAGACAACTAACTTTAGAGTATCCAGCTAGAAACATCATGGGACACTTAGCATGCTACACTGTGGGTACTGTTTCTGTTGTGTGCATCTGTAGTGACTGTGAATGGTCAACGCTCCTGCCAAAGGATGGCAAGTGTTTGGAACCAGAGCCCAGCAAACTCCCATCATGCAGCTCTGAGCTACCAGGATTCATGCAGAGATCTCATGAGAGCTGTAGGGCAGGGGCTGCTGTGGTGTCAAACTCTCTGGGTCACCCTTCAGCTGCATTTGTTGTAAACCCATCTTTTTTTCCTTCTTACTCCTCAGACTCCTCATTCATATATTCCAAGCTCTCCATGACTGGGGATGGGGTCCTACAGGCAACAGCTTTCCTTGCCCTGCAGTCCTGACCAGCTCCACAGGCCATGCTCCAAAGTCCCCTCTCTCCAACTGATAAGAAGGGGACTTATAGGGGGAAAATGATACATGAGCATAGTGTATACCATCCCTTTTCAATTATTCAACATAAATAGGGCATTTAATGAAAAAAAATTAATGAAGAAACCATCGAAACGTGTGTCCTAACTTTGAACTTGTATATTTGGGTCCTGGGCAAATGTTCAGAGGTACAACAAAAGCTGAACCAGTGACCATCTCTTCATCACATCTCAAGACTCTGAAAGGTTCTAGTTCCTCTGTGATTTACAGCAGTGAAGCCAACAAAGAATTGTTTTAACATGGACTAGAGAAAAAAATGTTATTTTACTCCTCCCCATGTTTTCAAGTATTTGGAAGTCCTTCCCCACATGGGACAAAATACTTCGGTACTAACACCAGATTATCAGCAACTGAAAATAAAGGTCACTGACACTTATCAGAAGCTTTTTTGGTGAATTGCAATCAATGTGACCTACAATCTGTTATATTAATTAGTAGGCAGCAAGTTGATTTTCAGCTAGATCTGTTGGGGTTTTGTGAGAAGCATCTGAGATTGGACCAGCATAACTAAAGAGAGAGCATGGTGCACAAGTAGGAGGGTGTAAGGACCGTTGAAGCAGGAAGAACTGGCCGAGGGACACGAAGTGAGGCCGTAAAGAAAAGGGGTCATAGCAATAACTGCTGCAAGAACGTTGTCTGAGAAAGCTGAAAGAATTGCGTGGGTTGAGGTTTACTCCAGGTGATGTCTGTCAGCTTGCCATAGGCCAGGCAGTGCTGCATCTGGAAAGGTGAGGCCTGAAAGCAGTTGCAACCAGTTCATTTTCCTCAGCAACCTCCTAAAATATAAAAGATGCCAGTTCCATTTCTCAACCCCTCCACAGAGCAAGGCAGGTGTACATGAGGAGGTGGAAGCGGGTGTTCTGAGGTAGTAGTGAGGTCATGTAGTGAGTTAAACTGAGGTGAATTTGTGTAATTGAAACACAGTCTGGAAGAAATTTTTTCTACAGGGAATGAAGGAAGGGAGATACGGCTATCCCAGAAATGCTGGGTTATGAAGGAGGTTTCTCAAGCAAGGAGAAGACTTTCGCTAAGTGAATTGTGCCTTATGTCATCTCATTGGCTGATTCTTTGTGTTCATACAGAGGATTGCTCCACAGAGTTTTCTGCTGTCCTGTAAAATGCCTGTTACAAAAAGCCCTTTAGTAGGAGGAGGATGTTCCAGTTATTATTAGCCTTTTGTGTGTGTCAGTTTGTAAATCCATTGCAAGGACAGTTGCCATGCTTTTTCGATTCAACCAACCCAGATACAGATATACAGAAGAGGAATACAACAGGACACAGAACCACCTAAATAAGATCTGTATCTTGCTTAAGAGAATGAAGAGGATGTGCTTCATCAGACTTTATTTTAACTCTGCTATTACACTTTATGCTGCAGAAGATGTTAAAAGCTGATTTCAGCCCTGAACCATCTACTGTTGGACCAAATTTGGCTCCGTAATACTTTATTTACTGTTTTACTTAAAGCTATTTGAAAGCTTTAATAAAGCTTTGTGTACAATTGTTACTTTATGTGTCCTATTACACACACTGCTCCTCCTGGACTGTACATTGTAAAGTTGCCACATTTAAGCTGGATTGTGATTGTAAATGATATTTGAAAGTGAACAATCAAGAAGCCAAGACAACCTTAGGAGTTTTATTCCCCAAACTGATGAGGTGGAGGTGCATGGCAAAGGTGATGTGGGTGCACGGCCAGATTGTTGACTTCTGTCAGTTCAGCAGCATCAGAAATCAGTGTTGGTCTAGGCTTTGGGGACAAATACTGGCCCCAGTTTTGGGGCCAGAGTATTGTGTTAGCAGTGCCTCCTGAGGAAAAATCTTAAGAAATAGAGAATCTTAAAATCTTAAGAAGTAGAGGAGCACCTTAGAAAACTTTGTCTAACCACAGAAGAATCTTGGGAATATGAGTGATACAAAACCCCTCCCCAAAACCAACTTCTAAAGTGTTTTTCTGTCACCAGCTCACTGAAGGTCTCTAAAGTGCATCACTCTGTTGCAGTGCTCTTGGCTTTATTAATGTTGTTGGCTGTTGGGCAACCCAGCTGAACAATGTCATGTAACTCCAATTATCCCTTACTAATTCCTGCTGAGAAGAAAATAACCTCCTCTGCTTTGTTATGCAGAGAGACTCGTTATTGATGGTTATTGTACTGGACATACAGCTTATGAAAGGCATGCCCCAGTCCTTCTTGAGGAAACCCTGCAGAGATGATCAACCAGGTGAAATTTTTAACTAAGGATGGATGAAAACTGTGGGGAAGTTGAGTTTTTCTAGTAATAAAATTCTACAGAAAAGATGGGATTTGCTTAAATGTGAGGCTAGAAGATTGCAAACTCATTTTAAGTTCACATTGCTGAGGGATGCCTATAAGTGAAAGGACCACAAAAGTCGTTGAAGCTGTCTAAACTTGTATTTCAAGTTCTAGTTAGATAGTTTTACACAGAATTTTAACTTTAGGGATTAATCAGGTATGAGCTCTTGCAATTTAGGCACAACCCAACTTCCCTGAAGGCCTAAAGTACCAGATTGTGCCAGTTTTTCTTTAAAGTGACTGCCTACCTTAAGAAGGGATATGTAAAAATGGTAGTGCAGCCCTGGCAGCTTATTCTGAGATCTTCTACTTGAGCTTGATTCTTGCTCATCAAATGCTATTCGTATTTCTCTTTAACAGTCTTAAATTTGATTTTTTGATATATAAACCTATTTAAAAGCATTTTGTCATGCTTGCATAGGGGAGGGAGCAAGAGAGGAAAAGCCTAGCACAGGAGGGCTTTGCAGTTGGGACCCTGCTTGAAACATGAGCCAGAGGTGAATGCAGCTCTCCCATCCTGCTCTAACACTTACTTCTTGCAGCTTTTTGCTGCTACAGCAAAACTGGTCCATTTCTAAAACATAACAGCAGATTTGTGGATGGTGTTTCCACATTGTTGCTTTTCAGGATTTATTTGGACTATGTTCTGTGGCTTCTGGTATTGCAAATATCTCGTTATTACTTCACCACATAAGCTACAGCCATAAATCAGCCATATGTGATAGACCCTCTATGCTGAAGGTAACTAGAAACAGTGGGACAACTATGATTTTTTAAGTGCTCCTAACAGAAGATAACTAAATTAGTTGCCTTTTATCCACTGCATGTTTAACTGTGTTGTCTTTGGGACCATGGAGATGGTGGAGAGACCTCTGAGAGAAATGACATGGGCTCTTTTAGTTTAAAAAGCTACCTTAGGGTGTTAAGGATACAGTGGGTTTCTCCCAAAGTGCTTTTGCAAATATTAATGAAGTTTCAGATTGTGATCCAAAATGTCTCAACTGCTAAATAGTGAATGTTACCGTTCCAATATATCTCTGATTAAAGTAATTTTAGGCTATGAATGAACTGCTATCAGGCCACGGTGTAACACAACTCCTCCCTTTGCCCAGCACAGCAGTATTTTAATGCTGACTAGAGAATAAGAAACAAAATCACTGAAGAGAAAAAGGAGTTTTGTGAGGAAGAACATGGCCTTTATGGCATCTTCTGCTTTATTTGAGCTAAGGAGATAGTTGGAGCTTCTGTCATCTGGTTCCCATTTAACTGAAGCTCTTATTTTCTGATGGATCTGTTATTAGCTGGTCACTTCTGAATATGGAGAACTTACTGCTTGGGGCGCTATAGTGGAATATCCTGGTATTTCTAAATAGTCTTGCAGAGTGTCAGTCGATATTCATAAGAAGGTAAACTGGCATTATAGATCAACCAAGCTAATAAAAGAAGAATCTATTTACCCTAGTTGTTATTCTGCTTCAGTAACCTTCTTATGAGGTATTGAGTATTGTCTTAAGCTACTCTTTGTTGCACCCCTTCGATTACTTGTACAAATGAAGAAAGAGAGAAGAACATCTGGAAGAATGGATTATGGAAAGTACTATGCAAGACAAGTTTTCTGGACAATACTTTTGAAGAGATGTCTAAATTATGCTTTTCCCTAACAGTTTCATGACAGTTGAGAAAAAGCACATCCAAAATCTGGTTTTGCTTGGGCCTGTGTGGTTTCTGGATGGCTAAATGGAACAAACAAAGTGTTCCAGTCACTGGGCTGTCAGTTAAAAATGCAATCAGGGCTGCTCTGTTGTGTGTGATACCCTAATTTTATTTTCCTTTTAAAAAGAAAAGGGTTAGACTGATTGAAATGGTTTAGAACATGAGGATTTTTTACAAGAGTTAATATTACCCCCCAAAAAAGCTGTTTTCTTTCTCAACTAGCGAAAACCAAGTTTCAGATATACAATCACTGAAAGCAGATGTTTCATTCATCTACATGCAAATTGCCAGTATAAACCATGTTTGATTCTCACAGTGAAGATTGGAAGTGACATAACCTCCGAGCAAAACTGGGAGCTCAGTCTATTTCTGCATAACAAGTGCTGTAGGTGATTGAAAGCTGTGAATTTTCCATCACTTTCTCACAGGCTGCCGAGTGTCTCATTTCAGTTGGCATTTCTGTCTCTTCCTAATTTCAGCACTGGAGAGTTGAATTCTTCACCTTTCAGCTCCTCCTGTATAAACCTGTGGTCAGCATCAATAAATGTTCCAGCTAAGATGGCACACTCCACAGGCTTCTCTGCACTGCTGGATGAAATACCAAAACTTAAATGATTTCTATTATACAAAACTGTTGTCTTACGAGAATTCTGCTGCATATTAAGCCCCAGGATTTGCTAAACTAATGCTGTGGTGAAAGCAGTGAAATTTATTTCCATTAGTCATTCTCTCATCTGTTTTCCTTGTTTATTGAAATTCGACTTCTCTTCAGAATTGTATGCCTACTGGAGAGACAACTTATAGCTGTGATGTTCCTTGTTCATGTTCTGAATTATGTCTTTAAGTGAGAGCTTTGATCTTTTTCTTTCAGCTAGGGCCAATGCTGATAACACTGTCTAGGGGAGACTACTGTTCTGCTTGTAGCATGATAAACCTTTGGGAAGGAACAACCATTTCCATCACCAGTTTTGATGTTTCACCACCAGGCAGAAAATGCCCACATCGTCTCTTTGCTTGCAGAGCTGCTCTTACTTGTATTTTGTCACCCATGAACAATCATGACTCCATGCAAACTACTGATGACAACTATAGAGTAAGCCCATGGGGCCACAGCCTAACGGCTTCTCTCTGTCCCTCCAGGGCTGAGGTTGCAATGTAGGCAGCAGATTCCACATAGCCAGTGCCTCTGGAGTCTGGTCTGATGTGGCAGAGGTTCTATATGTGCCTCCAAAAGAGACAACTGAGCTATGATCTGTCTACCTCATTCCTGTGCTCCATCAGTTCCAAGTGGGGATCAAGTTCTTTTTCGCCAGGTGCTGCAAAAATATGAAATAAAAGGTGATTTTTAACAGCAAGAACCGACTTCTAATTCACCAGAGGTGATGGCAGGTTGTGCGCTCCTGAACGAGCAGCACTCATGCCTCTGTATGAGCTGGCAAGGACAAAGCAGCTGTGAAACAGGGAGCTGAGTCTTCAGTACCACATGGTTTCCCCATACCCTCCAAAGGTCAAAACACCCGTGACCCATCTGGCTCTGGACTCGGGCAGTCTTCTGCAGCTTGAGGGCTGACAGGTAGTTTCTGGCACTTCCTCCCCCGCCCCGCTGAAAGACACATATTCCTAGTTGTTGATAAAAAAGAAATTCTGGATCCCAGTCTATGTCCTTGTTCACCATTTAAAACATCTCTTCTGAAGAAGAGCTAGCTGCTCTTTCAGTCAAACCTGCAATGAGCAGCTCTACTGTGACATTATAAGAAGTCTGTGCTAAATGCTTTGACAAAAACCATTTATGCTCTGAAATGAAATCTTATTTACTGTGGTGTTATTACAGTGATAAATAAACAGGCAAACTCAGAAGGGCTGGTAGGGTGTGGGCGGGTGAATAAATGAGCTTTGATGCTAATGTCAGTCAATGCCAATTCCTATCCTTTGAAGCAAGCGTGATAAACACAGCTGCCAGAAGTGTGAGCTGAAATTGCTCTAATTAAATTAAAATTTCCCTGGAATGAAAGCAGCTGAGCAGCTTGCTTTGTTCCTTTTTGAGCTGGACTCATTCGAAGAATAGTGACTCCAATTTCCATGACCAGGTAAGGAGGATAAGGTTTGTTAAATATAGAAGCACCTGAGTACACACAAAGCCATTGCATAAAATTCAGCATTCATATTCCTTTTTATTTGCTGCTCAGTATTTGTATGTTAACCTAGAATCTTAGATCTTCAAGGGGGAATTATCTGTGTTAGCACTAAACACTTTCTTCATAGTAATATAGGGAGATTTTAGAAGACACTCATGTTTATCTCTTAAGTTTACTACTTTTAAGTAGTAATAGACAGACAAGGGTGTTTCAACAGGTTATGAGCTATTTAATTGCTGAGTTTGGACTGGGAATGAGAATAAGAACTAGAAGTTACTGCAAAGACAGACATCAAGGGAGAAAAGATAAGAAACTGAAGGCAGATTTCCTCTGGATAATCCCCCATTTTTGGTCTCTTGTTTCAAAAATGACCTTGCTTCTTTTTGTAGGTGGACTGAAAGATCTCTCACTCCAAGCCTTGCAGTTTTACTTTGCAACTGGAACTTTGACTGGACTCACTCTTATCTGGATGGCTGCTCCTTTCTGGGAGAGGTAAAAATGAAGCAAGGTGATAAATTATTTCAGTACTATTTAAAAACTTATTTATTTTTTTGGTGACCACTACTTTCTGAAGCAATCTAATTAGTTACAGAGAACAGTATATCCAGAAGTAAATCACTGAGATATATATATATATATATATATATATATGTTTTATTTGTGAGTGCTGTTGATTTCAATGTTACCCCAGTGTCATGGGCAACATGTTCTATTGTGAGGTGCCCCTGACCATGGCAGAGGGTTGGAACGGGATGATCTTAAGGTCATTTCAAACCGAAAGTATTCTATGATTCTATAATATGAGAGATCTGTGTCTGAATTTAATGCTATAAAATGAAAATGTGAACTGCTGTATCTCTAGATTTTTTTATAAAGAACTATTTTATTAATTTACCAATATACGTTCTATCAGTGCCATCTATCAATTCTAAAAGGTATTAATTATGTCCTTTCCAATCCTAACTATTCTATGATTCTGTATCAAATCGATCTGATGAGGAGAAATTCCGTGCGTTACAGCATCTCTTCCACCCGAGAGCACTAGATGGCACTGGAAGACAGGAGCTGTGGCGTGGCAACGCAGCTACTCCACATTTCTTGTAGTTCGTGTGCTTGTAGTTCGTGTGCTTGAGGGTCGCTGATGCATAAATGATACATATTTATATGATATATAAATGATGTACGAAGATCTATTTTGTGAAGAAAACCTAGGAAGTTTCACAGGAATTACAGAATCTATATTACATGACACAGTAGTTGCTTGAGCCTATAGAAGAAATCGGCACAATTAGAAATGAGGTGGGAGAACACGATATAAAGCAGCAAGGCCTGGTGGCAAAGTCCTCTGTAGCCAGAGGGCTGGAGCTTCTCTAACGCTTGCTTATGCTGCTTTGTAGAAAAGAAACCTCCTATAAAGTTCATGTGCTCTTTCCCATTCACCACTGTGCTCCCCAAGCATGTCTCTAGCACCGGACTTGACAGAGTTAAAACCATCAACTTCACAGCACTTCATGCTCTGATCCTACCCCTGTCTGACCAAATGCAAACTCTTGTGCTGATACAGGAGACATGCTGCTAGCATTTAGGATGAGGTATGAGTCAGAACTCAAGATTAAAGCAAGCCTTTAATAAAAACCATGCCAAGTGAACCTCAGAGGAAGAATGAGGAGGAAGGGAGGGGGCTGATCTCTGACTTGGGCTGCAGGCTCTGACTTCCAAACTATCAATAGCCTGACCCGTCAGTGTTTCATGTGCTTCAGAGTGACTTTTACAGAGTGAATTACCCTTGCAGTGGTATGAAAGTGTAACAGTTTGGCTTGTAAAAGGGATCACTGCAGATTATCTGGTGTTTTATTCTAGTTTTTGAAGTTGTACTTTTATCCCAACAGAAAAACCAAGCGCTCAAAGGTTAGGAAACCATGTCCCTGAGTAACAACACAACCATATTTCAGCCCATTCTGTGCACTAATGAGGCACAGGTCCTTTGGGACAGAATGGTATGCAGTCATGTAATTAAAAGCTAAAGCATATGCACAAGATGGCACAGTTACAGCTGTAGTAAGGTTTTCCTGGAATTTCAGCACTGGATTTACCCACCCAGATATAATATTTTTTCCGTTTGTGTAATTCTATATACAGTATTAACATTTCTTTTTAAGATCAAGGTTGTCCTGGCTGCTGGGGCTATCGTGAGGCTGAGGAGCCAAACTGGGCTGCCATTGTGCTCCTCTCCTTCCGCCACTGCTCCCTGTCCCACTGTGGTGCCACAGGACCCCCTGTGGCCACCTCAAGCTACAGGATGGCTGCTGAGTGAGCCATGTTGAGATTACTTAATTCCTGCAGGTAAAAACCCCACATATTTTCCACTGGTAGCATTCCACTTTTCCGTACTGTATTTTTCCTCACACTGAAGAGAATCATTTCAACCCCTAGTATGACTTTCCCTCTGCTTCACCCTCTTTGAAACTATGCATTTAGGCTGTCGTTCTTTGGTGAGTTTTAGACGGCTTCCCTTCGTAGCACCTCCGGAGCTCACTGGTACAGAGCCCAAGGATGGACCCTGCCCCGGGGAGGACAGGGACTAACAGGGACAAGCCCTCCGAGGCCGGCGGCCGCGCCACGCTCAAGATGGCGGAAGTCAGGCGCCGCGCGCCGCGCTCAAGATGGCGCCTCTCCCCGCCTCACGCTCCCCGCCCTCCCGGCGGTGACTTCCGGAGGGAGAGGGCGTCTGTCCCATGGTAACTGCGCCACGGTGGAGACGCCGCCGTCGCGCGGGCTGCTCGCTTCCTGCCGCCACCCGGGCCACAACAACGGGCAGCCGCCTCCGGAGCCTCGCCGCCAGCAGCAGTCGTCAGGTACGCACCGCCGGGCGGGACAGCGGCTTTCCACGCCCGCCCCAGGTCGTGAGGTGAGAGGAGCCCGCCGGGGCGGGCGGGCCCGGCGGGGCGGTCTCTCCGCTCTGCCGCCGCTGAGGTGTGCGGCCCCCGCGGCGGGAGGGCGGTACCGGCCGCGTCAGCCGCAGCCGGCTTCGGCAGGCAGCCGGGCCCCTCAGCGCGGCGGGCTGCCCTCCCGCCTCTCCTCCGCCGGGCTTGCCACCGGGACGGCTCCTCTCCGCCTGCCGCCCCACAGGGTAGGCGGGCCCGCGCCCCGTCTCTTCGCGGGAGGTGGCTCCCTCCCTCCCGCCTGCGCTTTGGAGCAGGTCTGGGGAGGAGGTGACTGCGGCAACGGAGAGAAATCCCCTCGCCTCGGGTAGCGCTCCCGAGGATGCGAACCTGCGGGATACTGGCGTCCCCTCCGCGGTGGAGGGATGAGCTCTCTTTGGGGCGGAGATGTGCGGCCGGTCACGGTGCCTCTCAGCCGCTGGGCAGCCGGCGATGCCCTTGTGTCCTCTGAGCTTTTTTTAAAAAACATTATGTAAAATGTGTAAAAACTAATTATTTATCTCCACTTCTGATTTTTGTGTTTATTTTAGTGAGAGCTGGGGCCTTTTTTTGTTTGCTTCTTAAAAAAAGATGTTCAGATACTCAACTTTTTAAGTTCTGAATCATGACCAGCCTTTCATCAGCTTTTGGTCTTTGTTCAGATATACAGTGCTTGTAGTTGTCTAGTTCAACTGTTAAGAGCAAAGATTGCGAGAACATAAGGTTCACAGGCAGTCGTACTTGTGGCACCCTTTGTCTCAACAAATTAGGATATGATTAACTCTTGACTTCTGTCTGCACAACCAGTACTCTGATAGCTGCTGAAGCCTTGCTTTCAGTGGTGGTGGCAAACACTGGAGGTGCCTTGGTGAGAGCCTTAAGGCAGAGGTCTGTCCAGAGGCATGTATGTGATGACTAGTGTACAAACGTTTAGTTTCTGGATTCAGTGCAAATAACCAGTTACCGTGTTTCTAGTGATGGCATCTGCAGCCTTTGCAGCCTGTTGTTACTGTACCCGCTTCTAGACCCCACGTGAAGGATAGCTCACCTGGTGATCTCTTCCCATCATTTTCCTAATAGATGAAGAGAGGATATTAGAAGTTTAATCGGAAACACTTCTGTGAGGAAGGCAGTAGAGCATTCCGTCTGTGTTTTCAGCTTCTGGATAAGAGTGAAAACTAGGGTTTTGCAGAATGGTTGGTGGTTCATGTTGTGTGTCAGCAAATAAGAGCCAGCTCTTTTCAGGGGAGGGATGAAAAGTGTGTTTGTAGTGTATGCATGTTTTAAATGAACAAAAGCGGTCTGATCAGAATTGTAAGCAGCTTGTTATAGACTAAACCTGTAACTTAGGACAAGGCATCCAGATTGTCAGTGGGCTTACAAACGTGCTCGGCTTTAAAAGTGTTGTCTGGTGGAATTGCATGGGAATAAAGATGCAAGAAAGCAGCTGGGACAGATAAAGACTGAGAGGAAGATGGGATTTCTTGATAAGGCAAAGAGTAAGAGCCTGAAGTGAGCAGCCTGCAGTGATAGACGTGGAAGAGATACAGTGTGAAACATACAAGGGGGTGTGATAGTGTTTGTAGTGGGGAAATGCGTATTAGGAAAATATAAATACTTAAAACATTGGCTTTTATAGACTCGTGGCAAATATTTATGTTTGTAATCACTAAATTGTTGATTCAAACAGCAATGCTTATAAACATTCACAGTATGTTACAATGTTTATAATGTTGACAAGTTCTATTTATTTTACCATGAATGTAAAATAAAGTACTTTTTCAGTTTTTCAGTAGCTCCCAGAAACTGCAGCTACTGTTGGGATGCTGCTGTGCTGAATGTACTTTGACTCTAATATTCTAGTGTTCAGACATAGAATGGTTGAACTACACCATGATTGTAGTATGAGATATTTCTGAAGTCATTAAATAGAAAGGAAAATCAAATTCTGCAGAAAGATTTATTTCCTCCTTTACAGCAAAGTGAGTAATATCCTGTAGTAATATAATAGCCTGGGTTGAGGACACAGTTAGTTACTGTGAGATTAGAAGCTTAAACGTGTATGTCAGTTAAAAGCGGATGGATGTTGAAATTGGGACTGGATAGTTTAGTGGTGCAAAATATGGAAGACTTCATTAGAGTTTGAGACTTTGTGGCGTAACTTGCGATGGAAGGATTTTTTCCCCCTTTTGGAAGGCATTGTCTATAGTTAGGGAATAAATGGAAGCCCCAATCATTGCAATTTTTTTTTACCCTCCTTTTGAACTCATTGTAGCAGAGTGAATGTTGTTTGCAATAAATAGGGTGACACTGGTGACTGTTTGCCTTCATAGAACCTGGGAGAGAGCAGTGTTGGTGTCTGGGATATCCTGTGTATAGAGCATCACCTTAGCTTCAGATTGAAGCCTTCTTTTGCTTAGTAATGTGCGAGAGTTATGAGTTCAGGATAAAGCTTGTTCTCCATTTTTCAGCAGACAAGCTTGCAGCACTGCTAAGAATGGAGGGGTTTCCCCCTTCAAATTATTTCTTTCTCACTCCTTTCCAAATCTGCTACCACTGCAGATTCCCGCTCTGTTGGAGAATGCCATGTGAAACTATTTTTGACTGATTGGAGAATTACTGTAGCAGGAACAAAAGACATTGATGGGGGAGAGCAGTCCTAAGGGGCCTTGAGAAGAAAGAGATGGAATTCAGATTAGTAGCCTCCAAAAAAATCTTGCCGTAGAAGAGGTGAAAAATAAGACTATAAAAGAACAAAGGTAAAAGAACATGTGAAAACACTTAGTTCTCATAATGTTACCCTTTCCCATGAGGAGGCTTTTTGAATGGCTTTCATAGTAATGTTTCTCATATGTTGACCATAGATTTGAGCAATAAGCTTTACTTTTCCTCTAAGCCTTTAACAGAGATGATTGATTTACTGGCTTGGATAGAAGTATAGAATTACTTCCAAACTTTGAAATCCATAACAAGCACCTCAAATAATTAGCAGGCCTGCAACTATCTCTCTTGAAAGTGATCAATGGCATTCATTTGCTTTGGCTATTTTCTTGTTCAGCGACCATATGGTATTTCTGAATTTAGTGTGACTTCCTGTGAATAGTTTTTACAAAGTCATCTGGGCTTTTGTGTGAAGTGCAGCAAAAATTAAACAGTATTGAAAGGTGTGAAAATGTTCTTATATTAAAAGGAAAAAAAGCAGGTTGCTTTTCTGCCCTGAGAAAGCAGGTTGCTTTCATTTTCTTGTAAGAGTAGGTTGTAGCCTCTAAATCATACATTCAGTGAGGCTGATGCTAGAATAGTCAAAATCTGTAACTATTGCTTGTCCGACCCTGAAGTTTTTAGTGCAAATAACTATTAACAGATGAGTGTTTTGTTGAAAGCAAATACTTTTTAGCTTTACTGTACAAATGAGATCTCTGTTACAGTAACTTACCCTTTTAAGGGGATCTCTTCTTGAGGGGTGATACACCAATGCTGCTGTTGCATGTGGCTTGGCTGTAATAGAACAGCCACATGAGTTTTCCATGTGAATTCTGATTTTTGAGGCTTGTAGTAATCAAAAAAGTGATTCCTTCCTCCCCCATGTAATTTTTGGATCAGCAAATCCAATAAGTCAAGAGCTTTTGAAGAATGTTCTGGGCAGCAATGAGCACAGTCCAGCTGAGTTGGTGAAAGCTCCAATAACAGCAAGGATTCCTTGTCTGGGAAACCCTGAGCAGTGTGTGAACCGCTTTTATAAAGGTGAAAGGTGTTTTAGTTGTTTTTTTGTTGTTGTATGGAAATGAGAATAGGAGCACGTGGAGCCTGTCCCTGGGAGGGGAAAACCTGGGTGCTGAAGTGGGCAACTGGGGGACTTGTGGTGTGGAGACAGCTTGAGGCATGTAGCCCATAATGAGAGGTACAGGTAACCTCGTGGGACATGGTAGAGTGCCATGCTGGGTGTCCTCAGTGGTGCAGAACCTGGAGTGGTGGTCACAGGGTGCTCAGCTTATAGAAGCTGTGAATTAACACTCTTTCTTCACTCCTTGTTTTTGTTCCTACCCCCATTTTTATCCTGTGTGGGAGAGGTGAAAAACTTGCTTTCTGGTGGGTTGGTGCAGTCAACATATGACTTGAAATAACATTAGCTTTCTGCACTCAAGTCTCTGAAGAGAGATCTTGCTGTGTATCTTAATCGGTAGCATTGTTGGTCTTGTAGAAACAGACAAATGCAGCATGATGAAAACACTCTTCTGCTGTCTATGCTATAACTCATGCTATAGGGCACAAATTAATAAAAATTGCTAATTTAAGCCATAACCATTAGCAGATGGATACTGTGTTTTAGTCTTTTATAGTCTCTCCTTGTTAATGAACTTGACATGCAGATAAAATGGGGAGAAAATGTTTGCCTTGTCATCTGAAAACAGTTTGTTTTTCCTGGATGAAGTCTGCGTGGTCAGCAGTAGTGCTTTCTTGTGCAGAGCCATAGTGTTTAGAAGTTAAACTATTGTTATTCTTGGATTGTCAAGAATCTCTGCCTCGCCTAGAGCTTTAATTCCTTATCTTCTGCCTTTATTTAACCAAGGTTGGTCAAGGGCTGTAAACAGCCTTGTTTTAGACTTCCTGGTATTTCTCTATGCCATTGCCATCCTTGCATGTGATAAGACATGCCTGTTGGAGCTGTACCAAGGAATAAATCTCAAAGGCAGTAAGGTTTATTACCACAGCTAATATTATGTTTGTGGCTTGCTTTTGTGAAGCATCACATTTGTTGTTTTTCCTGATGCTTGAAGAGAGTATGGGTGAGCAGTGTATCAGATTTGAAGTACAGCAGCATCATCTTCCTGTGACTTGGACCTGTCTGATCAATAATTATACTTTAAAAGTATTTTAGACATTAAAATGACTAACTTAAGAAATCAGTTCTTTCAAGGCACATCTCTTTAAGACTTCTTTACAATGGCATATTTAATTGTATGTGTAACATAAGGATTTTTCTGTGTGTTAGCTTAGGGAAGATGCATTTGCCATTGGTACGTGTTCAGGCTGCCTTTCATGATTAAACATTTATACGCAGAATGGACCATCAGTAGTGAGGCTTGAGAAGACACATTTTGTAAACATGAAATCCATTCTACCTGGAATGCGAGTGGAATGATATAGCTCAGATTACACTTGTGCTTCAGGGTAGTGCTGGAATTAAAGCTGGGGGATTGGGAGCCTGGTTCCTTTTATGTGCAAGGCGTCATTTGTGATCTTCAGAGTTTTGAACTTTCCTATTAGTTGTAATAAGCACACGGTAGGTGCTTGATACCTAGAGACTTGGACTGAAGATTCTTCTAGGCTTGATGTGAACTTAAAAGCCTTTCTTAGGAATTTTCTGCCCTTTGAGTTTGCTGAAAGTAAACAGAAAGTTTAGTAGGCTCAGTAACAGAGCAGAGAGGATCCATTTCTAAAGGTAGAAGTACCCAATATTGAAACACCCTTTTTGGGCAGCAGTTGTTGAAGTTGCATAAAACACTGGGTGATGTGGAGCTATCTTTTGGTTGGAGGAAGGAAGAGGGGGATTTTGAGAACTAAATGATTAATTAAAGATTGCTGCAGTTGTAATGTTTTGGGCTTAGAAAATTCCAGAGTGCTATGCCACGGGGTTTGAATATGTTAAGTAAGCTAAAATACTTTCTTTAATATGTACACGGTTCAAAATAATTCTATAAAGCTGAAGGGAATTTTTGCCTCTTAGAATAAACTTTACCCTAGTCTTAAACATATGTTCTCACTTATTGTTGATAGCTTCTTTAATACCATAAAAACCTGGAGTAAGTATTGCAAGAATTCAGTAACTTAATCTGATCCCTTTGAAGTTAAATCATGTGAAGTGTATGTCATGCTGGTACCTTTATAAAAACATAATGGAATTAAACCCCAAATCGTTATTAAAACTAAAATTAAGATCATGAACATAGTTTAGAACTCACTTCTGAGACAATAACGTCTAATATCCTGAACAGTGCTAGAAGTTTTTGTGGCATGAATTAGTTGTCATGGGTTTTCTTTGCCAGTGAAACTTTACAAAATGAGTAAGATTTGTATCAAGGAGTTTGGAGTGTAATATTTGTAAATGTGCTATTGGCTAATAATGTTTATACATTAACTCAGCTGAAGAAAGCAGTGTTGTGACTGACTGTGAACCGTAACTGGCTTCTTCTTATCGTGTAGCTGCTGAACTGCATCAGTAGTTTTTCTCTGCTTCATCTGATATCAAGCAAAGCCAGTTTCAGATCTGCTGCAAACTCGGTGCTTTGGCAACTTGTTCTCTGTCAAAAACTGGTAGAGATGGCGTTAGTGGGAAAACAATTACTTGCTTTGTAAGTGGTGCTGGTGAGTTATGACTAAGTATATTGATTTGCCTTGGCCAAAACAAACTCCAGACAGATTTATTTTCTTTCCGTGGCCTTTCCACGAGAGGGTCACATGGCTGTTTGTTATTGCCTTGGATATGGTTGAGTTCTACAACCCAAACAGCTTTCTGGGGAAATGGAGAGGTTTTAATATTATTTCTTTTGCAAATAGATTTTGATCACTGATGTGTGATGGTGGATGGATTAGAGGAGGCTTATCCCTCTCTTCTTAGCTTTTCAAAATCTTTGCCAAGCTCTAACTAATCTTTGCCATGGATTTGTCAGTAACATATACAATAAAGAAGTTACTGACTTTCAGAAGTATATGAATTTCTATTTATTTACTATCTAGGCAGGAGAAACTAGCATCTGTTTGCTTGTGCCAAACGTGTCTTTGTGTTCTTCTTAAATTGGCATCTTTTCCTCTAACCCCAAAGAGAATTTGAATACTGTTTGAAGTTTCTTGCTGCATCTAAAATTTAGGCTGCTAAATCTGTCAAACCCGCAAACTGAAGCTGTAATGGGATTAGGAGACACTGAGACTTCTTCCTACTTTTGAGGTCCAACGGTAATTAGCAGAGCTCTCTCTTTTCTACTCGACCTTTCAATATTTCCCTCTCTGTTGCAGGTCTGGTGGTCACTGCCTTTGTATCAGAGATTCCAAGTTAAGTAAACTGGTAACAGTGGGTCTGAATGATATCCCAAGATGATTAAGCCCTGAAGAGCAAAACAGTCTAATGCCAACTCTTTTGTCAACCCTGTTAAGAGGATGTTCTGTGGGATCTTTTTTGCCTTTACTGGAAACTTGTATTCATGTTTGCATTTTCTCTGTTGTGTTACAGCTCTAAGCAGAATGACTGGGGCAGTGTAGGGAACAGAAATGCAGTAAGTGATTGAACAAAGTAAATATTTGATAGTTCTTAATAAGATGGAGTTACCTCATATGTGTGAGCTGCTTCTGGGTCATCTTCTATCATTTACTATTTAGTGTAGTAAAACATGGACCAAAACAAGCGCTTGTGGTTATTGCATGGAGAACGGCAGGTGGGGGTGGTGGGAACTGGTGCAGCAACTTTGTTCCTCAGCTTAGTTTCATTTCTCAGTTACCTTCTTTTGGTGAATTTAGACTTGCGTAGACCAGCTTCCTGAGAGACTGTCTATAATTAATGGTATCAGGTAGTTTTAGTTAGATGTGCCTGCCACATGTGGCAGCTGTGCTCTTACTATGGGTAATGCTCTAGATGAGGGTGAAGGCGCTTGTTGGGAGGTTGGAATCAAAACTTAATACTACAGTGTTGCAAACCCAGTGACGGGGGCTTGCTTTCTGCTTATGAGTTCATGACATAAGACTACACAAAGTGCTATGCCAGCAGAAAAACTGCTTGCTTAGGCTAGCTTCCCAAGTTTACCAACCTGGGCTATTGAATGTGTTTAGTAAGTTAGGGTGCAGACAACTAATGAAAGAGCTGAGTGGTGAAAATATTGGAAGAAATCATTTGGTTGCAGCCGTTTGGACAAGATTTGGATAAATCTCTGAGGAAAATAGTTAACATTCCTAGCTTCACACTTTGATTAAGGGATGGCTTTCTTTCTGTAAATTTGGTTAAGATTTAAACTGAGACAAACTTACATCACTGAGACAAAGTTATGTTAAACAATTATAGAATAAAGATTAAAAGGCAAATATGGTTAAGCAGTAGCAATGCAGGATACAAAGGTGTTATACTGTTCAACAACCTGTTCACATTAGTGTGTTTCTGTCTCAAGACGTTTTTCTGCAGGGCCAGCTCTTCCTCTACCTGTTCATGCATGTTTGATACTAAAAACATCTTTTTATGCCTACTACAATTAAGATACTGTACTTCTAGAAGAGTTTATGTATGGTGATAAGAAGAGTAAGGGGTTGGCTTGCTACTGAGTAAAGAAATGTAACACAGTGGTGGGAAAACTGTTTAGTGCACTTGCTGCTTCAGATTTATCTTTACTGCAGGGTAAGCTGCAATTATACCTTACCCCAGAAAAAGAAGTATAGGGACTTTCTTTAGATAAGGAAAATAATGAAGAACACTTTTATAAGTGCTAATTTGAGAAACAGGTTATTTTGCTTCACCTGGTTCCTTGTCTCAGAACTGTTATCAGTTTTTGTGTAAACAGATAAAGCTCTTAAAAGAGGGGAAGAAGCCAAACCAGTACCTGTGTCTAAGGGGGCAGGTGGAAAAGAACCACTAGAGAACTGGAGACCACATGCGAAAATATTGCAACCAGCACAAGCTATTTGTAAGCTCTCCAAGTATTAAGGTGTTAAATAAACATAAATGTGGTGTTTCTCAAAATGAAATTCACAAGCAGTCAAATCTCCTTTCATGACATGATATCCAGTCTTATTTGGGAGGAATAAATAGGTTCTTAGTTTAGTGAGCTATTATAATGACTTTTTCTGTGTGAAAAGCAAGGAAATATTCTTCTAAACACCACAAAGTTGGTGGAAAAACCTTAAACACTTTTGTGAATCGCTGTCAGGTCAGAGGATGTCTGATCTGAATGGGCTCCCCAGGGTTCTGTCACTAATTTTGACTTAAGTGAGACGTTAAGGCCATGCAATATTAGCAGCAGATAGTACCAAGATAGGAATTACTGCAAGTACTTTGAGGGAGTCCAGAGGAAAGTGATTTTTTTATTCATAGATTTAAAGCTGTTTGCCTTAAGAAGCAGAAGATTACAGGGAGGAAGAAGAGTTGATTTCAGGCAAGATGGAGAGATTTTTTTAGCTCCAGCCACTCTGACAGAATCACTGGTAACTTGCTTAAATTGTAACAAAGATGGTGTAAGTGGGCACTGGATTAAAACTGTGAACCACTGGAAGAGATTGCTTGGGAAGACTGATATTTCCATTTTTAGAATGCTGTACAAGGCACAGATTAACTGTGTCTAGACTGTGCTTTTCTCCCCCAGTCCTTAGAGGCAGTATTAGCTGATTTATGGAGCTCCTTTCCAACCATTATGATATTAGAAAATCCTAGAAGGGTTTGTAGAAAGCAGGGGCATACAAATTAAAAAGGTATCAAAGTGGTTAATAGCATTGGGCCTATGTTAATCACCTTCTCATTTTGTGCTAATGAGTCTTGCTATCAAAATTGCACATCTGTACTCATTTCCACTCCCTGCTCTTCAAAGAGAACTAATATTGCAGTGGAGAAGGGAGAAATACTTTTATATACCTTTTGGCTCATTTTCATTTCATGACTGTAAATATCTTCCAGTTGATATACACTGAGTGTCTTCTGGTGCCTATGAATCCAGAATCATCTTTCTTCCGCAACTTCATTTAAATTGTTTTGGGGACAAGGGAGAAATTTGATTCTTGAACACCGTGGTAAATTTCAGATCAGATTCTGAGATTTGAGACTGCTTTGCTCATGACTCCAAGTTAGAATGAAGATATAAAATCAAACATTCCCTCATTAGCAGATACTAGCCTTTATCTTACATGCTCTTAAACCTGGTGATTAAGATGCATGAGGAAGAGGCAGTGTAGTCTGATAGCAGGAATTTGGGCCTGGAAGAGGAAACTGCCAGCATCTAAATCTTAGATATGACGTTGAATTAATGATTTGCTGAAGGGCATGTTGGTTTCCTGGCCTTCTTTTCCACGCACAGAACGTACTGCTGTAAGGAGTAATTTTTGTCTTTAGCTTTAGGTGAAACTCTCAGATATGTATCTTTCTGCATTAAAAGTTAGTATTGTAAGCCCAAGGTTTAAATTAGTGGATTTTTAGGTTGTTTGGCTTCTTGTACAGTATCTTCAGGTTAAAGAACAACCATTTAAAATTTTGGCAGGTTAAAAATACTGATCACAGTAGAATTTACTGTCATGTTATCCCTGGTCTGTGTGTATGGAAAATGCAGCCTCTTGTTTTCTTCTTTTGCCTTTTTTTTTTTTTCTTTCCCACTACTACTGAAGATAGCTCCTTCCCTAGAGATTTCAGATGGCTGGTGTAGTTGTTTGTCTCTGCTTGTGATTTATAAGAGTTCAGAGAGCTTGCAAAGATTGAATTGTATTGGAATCCCAGTTCAGTTTACTGTGTAGCTCCTCTAAATGAGGAGACTGCAACAGTGTAAACTGATTTGGCTTTTAGCATTGTTGTAGCAACACAACTAGCCAATGGATTTCTGTTTT
Organism: Myiopsitta monachus; assembly: GCA_017639245.1. NCBI lineage: Eukaryota > Metazoa > Chordata > Aves > Psittaciformes > Psittacidae > Myiopsitta > Myiopsitta monachus. The sequence continues at coordinate 56,882,488 of CM029925.1, forward strand.
CAGTTCCTTAAGGGGCTGGGGGCCATACTACTATGATGTTGTTCTGGTTCCACATACTATGATGTCATTCTGATTGCACAAACCAGCAGTGTTGAAGAGTGAAAGGGTTTGGGGTGTCTTTAGGGCAATAAAATACCTTTTATAAACTGGTAGCATCAGCCTGAAATCCCTGCAGGCTTCTTCCTGCAGGTGTGGATTTGAAGTGAGGCCTCCACTGACGTCTGCATTGAAATCTATTATTCCAGTGTCACCCCACAGGGTTTATAGTTCTTTCAGTGAATTCTTGGTTAAAGAACTGGCTTAATTTTTGAAAAGGTTATGTTGAATTCTCGTTTCTACAGCACAAGTTGCCATGGATATGTCAGGTTCTTAATGTTTGTTTACAGAGGAATGAGGTAGAGAAGGTTCATACTAGCTATGTTCAAATGAATGTTCCGCATCTAAATGATGCTGTACTCATTGGGAGTTAACTGGCCAGTGGATGTAAATTCTGCTTTCAGAATGGATTAGGGTCACTTTGGAATTAATTAATGCAGAGATGTTCATGTGTATATCTTTATACTAGCTTGTTGATTGTTCAGGTTGCTGTTGTTTTCCTCCTCTGCATTAAAATGACCCTGCTGATTTTGTGTGCCCTACAGCACTTTGGAGTCTTGTCAGTCAGCATTCAAATAAGTAGATAATGCACATGCATTATTGCAGCACTCAGAAACTGAGGAATGCAGCATTGCCACTGCAAAACCTGCTACATTTTATGCCTTTTCACAAAGCAAGGAAAGATTCTTTACTTCTCATGAGCTGGGAAAAGAGGATAGTGAATTTTAGCTGGCTAAGGGCTGTCATAACAAGGAAATTAAACCATATACTGTCTGCATGCATCGATCAAATGCCCAGGAGAGATTACTTACATGAAAACAACGCTTGAAGTATGTTTCTGTCAGTTCTCTGCCTTCTGAACCATCTGCTTTGCTCCTTTCTAACTACTCATTTACTTTTCTCCTCTTCCAAACTAAGGATTACAAAGATGAATATGTTTATGTAAGCTCTCAAATCTTGATTCAGATATATGGACTGCTGACTTTCAATCTTATGTGAACTATCTGCGCAGCACACCTGACTCTGCTGTTAAGTAACCACTAGAAAAAGTATACAACTAAAGCAAGAAGTCAAACATTAACTTACTCTTTTCCCAGGGCACATTGGAAGAAGCATGAGCAGGCATGTTTGACAGCTGAAGAAAATAAACCCTATCTGTCTTATTCTAAATTGTGCAGTCCTAATGGACAAGGCAAACAACTGCTGCAGGACACATGGTTAGTTTTTTTTGTCAAATAAGCCAAAAGTCAAGAGGCAACATAATGGAAAGAATTAAAAGGTGAATATCCTCATGTGGAAAGAGAAAGATGAGTAAGGAAGGAAAATGCCTAATATAAGAAGCAGCTCCATAAAAAATAGATGAGCACTTTTCATGGGGCAAAAGAAACAATTAGCAGTTTTCTTGGTGAAACTAAGCCTTATGTGCATGCTGAGATCAACTTACTCCTAGAACTCCACAGCCACAATGGCTCTGTCCCCTCCCACTTCATAATCAAAGGCAGGTTTCTTGAGCAGGGAAGAGACTTCTTTCTGAATATCTTGTGTAGCACAGTGCTGTGAACCCGTCACTTCCTATACTAGCTCTACTGTCAACTTTGTTTTAAAGTTCTCACATGTAAAGTTTATTAAAGGCATTTTGACAAAATTGTGATAGTCTTTTGCCTTGTGTTTCACAAACCTGTAATGTCTCAACAAAGGAGTTTCTTCTGTATTTAATATATAATGTGTTACAGACTATGCCCGTGTAATAGAAGAGCTCTTTCATTGCTTTGCTAGGTGTAGTGCAAAATATCTTGAATGATTCATGGAAGATAAATACCACTTAGCAACCACCACCACTAAACATCTTAGTTTTCCATTCAGAATCTGAAGCACACATCCTGTACTTGCTGAACCTGTTCAGTTTAGTTGGGCAGTTATTCATAGCCAAACATCCAGTCATGAGTGTGTTATGGAGGGAACCTTTATCTTGCAGAACAGCAAGGCAAGCTTTAGTCTTTGGCATAAGTTCAGTGTCTTTGGGAAGAAAGTGGGCATGGATTTAAAGAGGCTACTGTCACAGGTCTGGGATTAAATGGAGTTGTGAGAATCGTTACTGGAATCACTGGAACACTTATTTCTAGCTTTGGGTTTTGAGGCCTGAGATGGCTCCTCTTGCTGGCTCTAATACAGCCCATATACCACAAATTGAGAAGGATGGTATAAATGCCACTGCTCAGGGATGAATGCTTTTTGCAGTCTGTGCTTATTTCATTATACCAGGGGGTTTCCTAACAATACCAAGCTATTTCTCTGCTGGTAATCATCAGTGACCAAAAGCTCTTGGGTTGGTCTGTATATTTGGTAGTTCAAGGCTACTTTCCAAGTAAATTTCTAGGTAAAAGTCACTTTGTTTTCTATACTTGGAAATTCTGCTGTAGGCAGAAAAGTCACTTAGGCTGGTGACAGGGGAAGGCAGCCCAAAGCGCTATATACATCTGCTAGATTACCTCATTTTCCATCAATCCTCTTGGCCTGACTCAACAGCTAGCTTCCAAGACTGACATTAAGATCCTAAATATTCATAGAGCAATCCCTATTAAATGTTTTTAGATTAACCCTTAATGCACAAGGAGAAATTGTCTCAATGTAGAGTGTTGTGGGGAGGGAAAAGCAGAAGGGTGCATATGGACAACACACCTCAGAATGTTGTTCCCTTGTTCCAAAAGTCCTTATTCAAGGGGCTGCTCCTCTTGAATGCATTAATATTGAGCAGCCGCCTTGTTCTTAAGCTTGTTCTGTGAGCCATAAAAATCAGTCTTAATATTCTAATTTATGAAACTTAATTCTTCAGTATTGTTGTTTCTCCATAATCCACCTTTGATGCGATTATTTTCCTTTGAGAGAGGAAAGAACGTGTATTGCTGTTTAGTAGGCTCACTTATGAGGAGTTTGTCTCAAACCGTTTGTTAGATTTGAAACTTAGAAGTTCTCTTTGTGTGCAGATGGGATGTGGGAGTCTTCTGAGAGCTCATAATTTGCACTTCTATGCTGAGTCGTGCAAACAGCACGCAATAAAGGGAATTTCTTTCCAGTGTTGTTGCAGTTTTGTTATTCTTGATCTCTGGGGGTATTGCTTGTTTGATCCGCATGCTCTTTATTAATCTCCTGTGCTGGATGCCTAAGATGAATTGAGATGTGTAGGTAGGCTCAGTTTAATAAGTGAAGGCATTCTTGTCTTTGAAACCTCAGAAGAGGACCTCTTTGCTGGCCAGAGCTCTGTATGTGACTGTTGTGTAAGGCTTCCAGGTTTGAGAAAATTCATACTGAGAAATGGTATTTTTATAGTTAGTTTCTTGAAGGGTGTGGTTGAATTCACACTGCTCAGTCTTTTCTCTCTTATATAGTTCTTTCCTTTATGGGGATAAACATGATGTTTTGTTTCTTGAAGTGCTGAAGAGCAGATGTGTGGATTTACAAAAGAAAGAGGAATAAAAAATTATTCTTCTCATACTTCTTCATTCACATTTAGAAACCTGAACTGTTTAGTCATGTTGGCTGTTGTTTTTTAAGATAACTTAGCTGAAACGTAGAGAAAGGATTCTTTGCTTCTGGTTCTCTTGATGCGATGTCAATCTTCTATAAACATCAAAGTTGTGACCAAGGCCTTGGATGCCTTTTATGTTGGGTGTTTTTTTATGAAACTTAAATGTGGTAGTTTGCAGGATCACTTTTTTCCTGTATTATTCCTTCAGGGATTAACAGAAAAAACATTTATCAGCTATTTTGTACTAGAATTCCCCTCTAATTTCTGTAGAAGGAACCTCTTAAATAGCAAAATTAATTGAATGACTGTAAATGTGTGATGTTTTTGTGAAACTCTAAAGGTATGAAAAGTTACTCTTTTCGATGTCTTGAAATGCTGGAAAGAAGGATTTCTACACAGGGAGAGGCTTATGTACTTTTGAAAGCATGACAGGAATGTCAGCGCTCCTAAGTAAACTTGGCACTTTCCAATGAAGTGGCAATATTTCTATAATTGATGTTATAAAGCCTACTCCCTGGGTGATCAATGCTCTATAACCTTGAATTTCTTGCTATATATCAGGCTTTTAAATATTTTAGGGAATAAATGACTTTAAGTGACTGAATCTCAACTTTTTGTTTTGAGTTAGCATTCGTGTGCTTGGTATTGCCTCTCAAGCAGGTTATTTGCTCCATTTTATATATTTCTGGCTAAATAGTATGAATACTGGGGATGAGTACTTGGCAAGTTTTTGCTACAGATTTCTGAAGTGTGTGCAAGATGTGCACAGGACTTGCTTGCTCTCCTGTCCTAGGAATACTTGTTACAGATTCTGGCATTCTTGCAGGCAAACTGGTAACCTCTGAGTTACAATGTTCTTAAAGAGAATGCTGAGGAGTGCAAATACATGTCATTAGAGCATTGGATGTATTATAATGACTCATATTTAGCAAGATTCTGGCTTGCCTCAATCCTACAGAGCTGTTGTTAACCTTTTATTTCTTTTCCCTGATATTTTAGACTTTCTACCAGCTGCTGTGAATGGTGCAGTTGAACAGTTTGAATGCTGGTTGGAAACAGGTGGTGCATACTCCAAATATCTTGAGACACAGACTATGGTCAACAATGTTGTAATTGAAAATGTAGATATTTGTGTCAGCCTGTGTTTATTATGTTTTAGCAGAACTCTGATATTCTTTGCTGTGGAGAAGTATGCACAAAGCGTTCTAAAATGAAATTAGGGGTAAAATGTTGCTGAAACATCAGTTCATTGTAGATTGCTAAGCCTGTACAAAACCAGCAGAGAATTTGTGGCTTAATTGTAGAGGGTATAGATTAAACCAGCAGAATGTCATGACTCTTAGCTGAAAGACAGCTTTGTGTGAAGTATTTCATTTAGTATGCTACAGTTCCCACCCAGAATATTCCTATGTTCGCTGAATGTGGCATATGTATTCACTGAGAGATACACTTGCATAACACAGTGAAATCTTTTGCAAGCACACACTTTGTGAAGCCTTAAACTTCAGGCAGGATCTGCTATTGTGTACCTGATCTGGGCAGTAAAGCCATACAGTTTGCTGTAGCTTATCCTGTAGTGTAGCATTAATTTTGTGTCAAATCAGTTTGCAAACTGAACCTTGTAAACTTGCAGCTAAAAGTATATAGGCTTGGGTGCACTATAATTGAGGACTTTTGAGAAGAAGGATCAAATTGAGGCAAATTAATTGGGCCTCTTTAATTGAATCTGTGGCTGAAACACTCATATAATGAAATCCCTTTAAAGTATTAGCCATATCTCTGAACAATGTTGTGCTGCCAGTCTGTTTGGTTGGGTAAACGAGGCTTGGTTCAGACCTTTCTCTTAAAGTCCCTGGACCATTAAGCTAACTAAATAAATGTAGACATTTGGTTTTCATTAGTGCTGTAACTGAAACAAAAACATCTTAATGACTGAGCCTGGAGTATTTTGAAGTTTGTGCAACTTTGCTGGGAAGGTATTTAAACTGTAGTATCAGTTGCAAGTTGGCCATAGGCCAGGCTTTCAAGGCTGTTGCAAAGCAAGATGTGGGCTTCCAGGGTGTTACGAAACGGGAGGGCTTTGAGAGGAGAGCAGCAGTGAAAGGTAGTTACAGTGAAGTCAAATTATCTGCTAAAAGGGGACAGCGATAGTATTCATGCTGTGCTGTGATTTGCTGCTTTATTAAAGAGCTGTTTCACTAATTTAGGAAGAGATGCAATTTTGAGCTTTAAAACTTGTATTAATAAATAATCTACCACTCAAGGAGTTGGTGTGCTTTTTAGGTGGGTTTTTAGTATCCTAAACTTGCACAAAAAGTGGTCCTGCTTCTAAGGGAAAGAAGTTATATGTTGTTTTAAAGATCTAATTTTAAAAAATACTTTTTGGGAAAACTATTTGAGTTGGTCTTGGAGATGCTGGCAACGAAATCTGATAAAAACTAGCACATGGACTTGGTCTTTGACAAATAAACTATCAATCCATAGCTTTACATTTGTGAGTGAAGCTGGAGGCTGTTGAAGTGCTGTAAGATGAGGAATGCTTATTCTGCATTGTGCTGGAGTCACAGTAATGTAAAATGGAGAACTTGCTGAAGTTGTTGAAACCTTCTGGGAGATCAGGGGTCAGTTGGAGAGCCAAGGGCTGGATATCTAGGCCTTCATCATGTCCAGACTGGATTCTTGTGGTCTTTGCTTGGCCTGGGTACAGGAGTGCCAACAGTGGTGGTTATCAGAGTAATGGTAGGGTTTGGTGTTTGTGTTTTGATTTTTTTTTTGTTTTGTGTTTTGTTTTGTTGTTTTGGTTTTTTTTAATCCCTTAGGTGATTTGGGGGTTAAGTGGCAATTGGAAAAAGACCAGGTTACTTCATTTGGGCTACTAAAAATTGATAAGGATTTGGGCTAAGGAGAACTAGCACTTCTAGCAAAAGAAATAAGTAGCTGCAGCTGCATGTTTACTTTGGTACCTTTAGCTACAGGTTAGAAGTCCAATAATATATTTAAGTTCTTTCTGCTAGGCCATCCAATAGTTATCTGACCACAAGATCATAATAAAGATTTTTACTCTCTCCTTGGTTAAACTGCAGATACCTTTCCTGAGCTGAAGTTTTTTGGTAGCACTAATTGTGCCTTGGTAGCACCAGAATCTTGATACTGAAAGTACATATTAAATTAGTGATGATATTAACATGAAAAGAAACATCAGATCTAGCTTAGGGCATGAGAAGGCTTATTAGTAAGGACAGAGCTGTTCAGTACCCCTTTGCTGTACCAATTTATTCACTACTTTAATTTAATATTCTGGTAGTTTGAGTAGAGATGAAATAGAGATGGCAGAGGACTAAGAATTAATAGTAGTGAGCAGGCTGAAAGAAGTCAAGTCCTTAATTGATCAAGGTCTGTCAGAATGCTGGGTATGTATAAGAGGAACAGCAGTCTTGCAAGTGTAGAGGAACAGAATAAGCAGGAAGAAAGAGAGTGCACTATTAAAAAGCTGGAGAAAAGGCAAGCTTAGGAAAAATGAAGAAAGTATATAGGATTCTATGTTCTGCTCTGGGGCTCCCAACACAAGAGGAATGTGGACCTGCTCAAGCAAGTCCAGAGGAGGCCATGAAGATGCTGCGAGGCCTGGAGCATCTCTGCTTTGGAGACAGGCTGAGAGAGCTGTGCTTGTTCAGCCTGGAGAAGAGAAGGCCCCAGGGACACCTTAGAGCAGCTTCCAGTGCCTAAAGGGGTTGAGATCTGGAGAGGGGCTTTTGACAAGGGCCTGTAGGAACAGACAAGGGGGAGTGGGTTTAAACTGACAGAGAGGAGATTGAGATTAGACATTGGGAAGAAATTCTTTCCTGTGGCGGTGCTGAGGCACTGGCACAGGTTGCCCAGAGAAGCTGTGGCTGCCCCATCCCTGGCAGCGTTCAAGGCCAGGTTGGATGGGGCTTGGAGCAGCTTGGTCTAGTGGAAGTTGGCCCTGCCTATGGCAGGGGGGTTGGAACTGGATGAGCTTTAAGGTCCCTTCAACCCAAACCCTTTTATGAAGTCTAGGGAGAAGTAGAGATAGAAAATAAGTTCTGTCCTCAATAGAGAAGGCATTTAAACAATATAGAAATGGCTGGGTTGAATTTGACTTGTAGTCTGGGCGCTTACCATGTCATCTCACATCAGCTAGAAACTTCAGGGTCTGTGGAAAGTGCTGTGGTAGGTAGTTGGGAGAATCTGTTTCCTGGGGCAGCCTCAGCTTAATGGCTCACCATGGATAAGTTTAGCTGTTGGCATTGGTAAGGACCTAGTCAGCGCTCGTCATTTTCGAAGACCGTATTAAGACAAATGTTTTAGCAAGCAGCTAAATGATTCCTGTGCTGGGGGTAAAGTTGCACACTACACCTAAGCCAGTGTGATAGCCTCATCTCTGCACCAGCCCTGGAACGTCAGGTCTATCTTTGAGTCAGAAGAATGTGTTTCTGTGATCTTTGCCAGTAGAAGCAGCTAAGTTCAGGGGTTGAAGAGTACCAGAGCTGATGGGGCGGGGATCTTATAATAAGGAATCTTACCACCTTAGAGAGGGTGAAATTATTTGTTATGGTTTGAGCCAGAGACAGGAAAAGCTTAATGTCTTAAACATCAGATTTTTATCTCTCTTCCAATAGTCTTTCCATTGGCGTTAATATTATGAGCAGCTAAATGTTCTTGTCAACCATAAAAATTTGCAGCGCACTAAATCTTACCGTATTCCCTGTTTAGCATCATGTGGCAGTGAATTCCTAAAGGGTGATTGATTTCAAAGATGTCAAAATGCCCAATTTAGATTTTTATTGAAGGTTCTCTTGTCACGAGCAGACAACTTGCTTTACTTCTGCTGTATTTCTCTCCACTGTTACGTTGCAACTGGGAACAGTGTTCTTTCTAATGAGGCTCCTGAGCATGGAGCTCCAGTAAGAGCAGTATCATCTGGCTGTAATAAGGCTTTGCTCTCTTCCCTCTGCTTTATGGTTTCCACATGCCAAGTGCCTGATGGCTTCATCCAGCTATATCTTGCTCACAGGGCATGAGGTGTGGGGAAGAAATTAAAGGTGCTGTATGCAAACACACAAGAAGCAGGCAGCTGAGGGGGAAACAATATAAAGGTGGGAGTATAACATGCAAGTCTCATATTCATGAGACTTCTCACATTTGTGTGAGACTTCATTAACTCTTTGAGACAATGAGGACCAAAATTCCCAGTTCTAAGTTCTCTGTGCAGTTATTCTCCATATAGTATGGTGCACTCCTTTTCTTTGCAAGTGAATGTCATTTCAGCAACTTCTCTGTCTTTTGATATAGATGTTCCCCTGCTCTCCCTGTGCCTTCAGTGAAAGTGTTATAGTCAGAATGACAAGAGTGTTGTTTTACTAGGAGAGTTGGGATGAAGGTTAGATGGAAATTCTGGTTTTGGGAATTGGTTTCTTGGATGCTGGCAGAAAGAATAAAAGCAGGAGCTTAGAAAAAGATGCTGCAACACTGGAAAGAACTTTCCTTTGAGAGAAGGACTTGAGGAATCAATTGAGAGCAACAATGAAGATGTCTCAGGTGGCTGTTACATTAAAGATGCGTTTTGCCAGTATGGTAATTGACTCTCTGAATAAGAGCCATTAGTATCTAAAGAACTGGAAGCAGAATAGTTGAATTAATTACATTTAAAATGTGAGGAAGCAAATTATATTTTTATTGAATCTTTTAATTATTGTCTTATTTTTTCTTTTTATAATTGTCATATCTGCTATGTTACAAAGCAGGTAGAACAATTAAATGATTTAAAATACAGGTGCGAATGTATGTGCACCCTACTGCAGAGGTGGAAACCTACTGGATGTCCTTGAGTTGGGATGGAAGTTGGGTAGAAGCTGTGGAGGATGAGGCCCTGCAGCCGGGGAGGGTGTGCCTTTATCAGTGGCTAATTTAAACATTGATCATATCCTTGGAAGCAAAGCTATTTCCCTGTGATTCATGGAATTGTTGATTTGGCTTCTTGTTTGTGTTTTTTTCTTCTTCTATTTCCTTTGTTACTTGGGTAAGTAATGGAGTGATGTCTGGAGATGGCTGTAGGAACACTTAGTTGAAATTCAGCATTAAACCTTTTTTCCTTTGAAAGGCAAACCACAGCTGTGTAAGTGAAGATACTGGCAGGGTTTCCCTGGAGAAATGGAAAACGTATGGGGTTTTTAGGTGACGGAACATGGTGTAAAACTTGCAAATAAGACTTGCATGTATGTGCTTTTCCCATGATCAGAGTACCCAGTTAACATCTTTAAAGGGACAGTGACTGAATTGCAGGCTAGAAATATTTATGTTCTACGTTTCCAAAGAAAACAATACAGTAGTACCTGCAATTAGAGCAGTCTTTCCTCTCCCTGGACTGACAGCTTACTGTGTTTGGCAACTCCTGAATAGCAGTTTTCATTTCTGGCTCTCTTGCTGTTTGCATCCCAGTCCAGTGAGAGGACAAGAGGCAGTGAGCACCAATTAAAATATGAGAAATTCCATTTTAATGTGAGGAAAAACCCATTCTTTTACTGTTAGGATGATCAAATACTTGCACAGGTTGCCCAGAGAGGCTGCCTGTCTGTACCCATCTGTGTTGATATGCTGTGTGTTCTTTGTGTATGCTGTGGCAGTTGCAATCATTTCATCACAAAGCAGTACTATGATAGGGAAGGCACTGTCCAACATGTACCATGTCTACGACTTTACTTGCTTTATGGTGATGCAGAAAGTTTAGTTCTTGGAAGTATGATATGGATTATAAGAGGGAATCAGAAAATTTGGCTCTATGGCTGCAGAATTGATGTTGTAAAGACAGGGCCTCTGCCATAGCTGAAACTTAACTTAAAGATATAGCATAGGCTCCAAATGTGAAACTCCACTTGAATGATAAAACCCCCTGTCATAGTTATGAACTTAAATAACTTCTAGGTAAAATGTTCCCCATAGTTGTCCATCTTGTAGCAGTCATACTTCTCTTTGAAGACTCGGGTATTTTGTCGTTTATGAAGATTGAGAAATCCATTATCTTGTGGATTGATTCAGCACAATCATTCTTATATTTCAGTCACAGAAATGTAAATACTTACACTTACATATACAGTAATATATACAGCAGTGTGTATTATTGTAGCCAGTTTCTACAGGAGAGATGATTTCATGAACTACAGAAAACAGCCATGCCTTTTCTAATCCATAAATAAGTATGCTTTGGCTACAGTTGCTAATAGTTTCATCATGACTTGATAAATCATAGAATGGTTTGGGTTGGAGAGGACCTGAAGATCATCTAGTTCCAATCCCCTGCCATAGGCAGAGATGCTTCACACTAGACCTGGCCTTGAACACTGCAGGGATGGAGCATTTACTACTTCTTTGGGCAATCTGTTCCAGTGCCTCACCACCCTCACAAGTAAGACTTCTTCCTTATATCTAACTTGAACTTCCCATGTTTAAGTTATTATCCCTTTATCCCTTGTCCTATTGTTACAATCCCTGATGAAAAGTTCCTCTCTGGCATCCTTGTAGGCCTCTTTCAGATACCGGAAGCTGCTGAGGTCTCCACGCAGCTTCTGTTCACCAGGCTGACCAGCAGTGTGTAATGTCTGTACTGATTTACATGTAATTTCTCTTATTATAAATTCACACCTTTCTAAAAACATGGAAACCAAGCTAAACTGTCTCTAAAATCCCCAAGAAAAAGGAATTCTGGCTTATCTTCCAGAGCAAGGAGATTCTTGGTTTTCTTTTTCTTACTAAACGTTCCCTTTCAATGATCTGTTATCGTCATTGATGACAGTAAAGATTCCAGCAGCAAGATTTTAACCTGAGACATTAAGCAGAGATTAAGTTAAAATTTCTTGAGCATTCTTGGTTCATGGGAAGTAGAGCAGATCAGGCTGTGAAACAGCAATCGGTCTGCCTTGAAGCTGGGAGTAGGAGTGCTGGAATGCCACATTTCTGCCTCCACCCGGTTTCTCTGTTACTTTTCAGGACTTTGTACTGTACTTTCTCAAAGCAAGGTCATGAGTAGGAACATAGTCCTCTGCTGTTCATGTGTGCTCAAAGCCCTCTATGAGGGGAGAGTGAGCAGAGTGATAAACTGCTTTCCCTCTTTCCATTACCTCATCCTTCCACCTCCTTGTTTTTTCAGAATAAGCCAGCATTGCAGACACTATTTTTTTTTTGCCTACTCCTACAGCAACTTGGTGGGCAAATTGTATGTTTTAATGGCTTAGTGCAAGAAGCTCAGTGTTTGCTTGTGCTGTGCTGTAAAATCAAAGTGTGCACTTAGTGTTGCTGCTTAGTTTACCAGTTAGAGGAAGAGGTGATACTTGTATTAATCTTTTAATTTCCCAAAGCTGTATGAGTGTCTTTTCATAGCTGCTTGTGGGGTGGGGAGACGACAAGCCACCTCACTACTTGCATTTAATTTCTACCCCATCCAGCTTTGCAGTCCATAAGAGCATATCCTGCCTGGGGAATGGAGCAGAGTTTCTTGGATGCATTTCAGCTCCACAAGATATTTAGTGGCAGCAGCTGCTTCCATATGTGTACACGTACAGGAAGAGACGTTAATCTGAGCAGGCAGCACGCTCATGTTATTGCGATGTGCATAATGCTAGCATGTGTTGTCAGTTTCCAGATCAGCAGAATAGGGCATATTTTCTCTGAAGCTCATTGAATGAAATATGACTGTAAAAGAGTGTATATATTTGCATTTTAAAAACAAACAAAAAACCCTCACTGTGAATCTTGTGGTTATTTGAAGGTGTGACCTATTTGGTCATCTGTCAAAATCACTTCCTGTTGTAAAAGACAGGTCTGTTATTTTGCTTTATGTGTGTTCTATCCTACAAGTGAATTACTGCCTTCTGCCTAGGTCTCCAGAGAGGGAGCCAAGGCTTTTGTCAGGTACTCCCAGTTCTGACAGTGCATCTTATGTGCAACTGGCTGACATCATCTAAGGAAAAGTTTCAGTTCACTGAGTCCGTGCACACCATTCCACAGAATGTGTTTTGAATGCAAATGTATCTGTTCGAGCATTGAGATATAATCATTATAAATAAAGAATTTGAGGTTTATTCAAAACCCCTGAAAACAACAACCTGAAAACTATGAATTTATTTTTAGGTTAACAACAACTGAATTTTCCCTTTCCTTCTAAAACAACCTGGATCTTTTATAATAGCTTCAACTCCTTTATGTCAAAAATAGTGGTCAGCTGACCTACTGCTTGTGTTAGCTACTGCTTTACAACATCAGGTAACTTGAAGCCCGGTCGCCAATTCTTTTCTCTGATACTGTGATTAAACACTTGTTTCACTTGTGCTTCCACATTGAAAGGAAGGAATGGTGCAAGTCACATCATCTGCACCAGGCAAGCTGGATGAAATTAATACATTGACAGCTTAGCTTTTGTGGATAGGAGTTTTGGCTTGGAAATCTTTTTGAGGTAGTCAGTGAAGGAGGAGTTTATTAGAAATAATCAATGTTCAGGGCAATCCAGGCAATGGATGTGTGGCACAGAGCAGTGTTTTCTCTTGATTGTCTACAAAAGCTTGGAGTTTGAAAGTGGAAAATTAGCAGACAGAGGAAAGAAGCTGAGATGTTGGCACACATGTATCAACAAAGGCAGTATCATGTATGGTGTGAGCTGCAGGGGAGATTAGGTACTTCTGAATTCAAACAGGACAAGTTCAGGTCACCTAGAGAGATTGGATTTACAGAGAGAACTGGATTTACAGTTTGCAAGAAGGATTAGGAACCGTGGCATAACTAATGTTTAAAACCATTCTTATTATGTTAAGGTATTTGGAGCCAACAGCTAAGTTCTGCTTGCAAAGAAATATTTGTATATGGGTATAAATCATGTTAACTGGAAAACAAAAGCAAACCAGACCTGCTCAAATATTCTGTCAGTCTGTTATGTTTCTTGTAGGGTACAGCTTTTAAAAAATCCATATTTTATTCAAATGCTGTTTGAAGTACTGCCTTTCCCCTTCTGCAGCCCTCCACTTCCAGTGATCAGTATAGACATGTCCCACTTTGAAGCGGTCTATACTTAATTACCTTTTTGAAATTCCAAGCACAGCTCCACTTAGAAATTTACACTGAGGTTCCTTCCTGCCCTCGTGAGGCTCATCAGTTCAGTCTCTATTTTGAGTCCAGGTCCTGCTTATTAACTTTCATCCAGACTTTATTCTTCTATGAAACCAAATTTTTCTTAATTCAGAAAGCATTAAGTGGCATGATATTCTGATACTGAGAATGAGCAACTTTGTTCTGATCTCTCTCTCTCTTTTTAGTATCCTTTGCAGAAATGTTATCATTGCAGATGAGTGCGAATAGTTTGTATTAGTTAATTTTCTACCTAAGGAACATACAAACTTGAGACCATATTCCTGACATAAACCAGGTTTTAAGAGTATAAGATATCTACTATCACCTTGCACACATGCCTTTTGATTACTTACCTTATACAGATTTAAGTTCATTTTGGGTACTGAGTATAAAGTATTTTATATTCATGTAGTTGGCAAGGTCAGCATGACATGTACAGTTCCTCACACCACTTATTCATACAGCTTTCTGCACCCAGCACAAAATGTGTAGTAGAGGCATTTGGATATGTTTGGGAGTCTTCTGACCTGGTGGTAATCTTCAAGGTATGCTGAAATAACTGCAGGCCATTTTTAGAGGCAAGTCTGCTCCCTTCCCACTGCTCCTGAGGTTTCTACTGCGTAAAAACGTTTTGCACTGGAGAAATGAGGCTTCTATTAATAAAAAAGATACAAACCCTTGATGGATTAGTGCAATGGAAACAGGCTCCCATGCGCCTCCAAATTCTTGACTCATTCAGACTGTCAGTTCTGAAATTAAGACATACATTTGATTTACATGAGCAGGGAAAAGTTGTCTGATAACTTTATTTTTATTTTTTTTTTAATGGATACTGCCTGAAGCTGGCTATCAACTAGAGCATGTTAGAGAGCTTCATCCTTTACTCCTAATCTCCAAGCTGTATAGTTACTTTCTGAACCATTCCACGTGCAGTATATTTAGTGGTTTGGTCTGTTATAAATTCTCAATCCTTGTTTTCAGGTGAAAAAGCCACTTTAATTTTTTTCTTGTTTCTAATACTCAGAATTTTAAATATTTAAATAGATACTTGTTGATAACTGCTCTTTTTTTGATAATGTTTACACTTAAATACAGAGGGTAAATACTTTTCTCTTTCACTTTGTTGTTTATGAGGCTTGAAAATTGTTCCTTAAATATACTGTAGATGAAATATTAAATACAAACCAGTTACATTTTGGAGAGAATGTTGGTAATTCCTACTAATCTCATTTTGTAAAAATTACATCTTGGTCTAGAACTCCCAAGCTGAACCTAATTCTGACAAGTCATCCAGGAAATGCAGAAGTTAGATTTTAGTTGTTTCAGACAAACTAAGAGAGGATTACCAGTAAAGTAGTGCTAAAATCATTGTAAACCTCTTTGTAGAGGGGATTGCAGAGGAATGTTAAGGACTTGTACAGATGCTCGGCTAATAGTAGTTGGACTCCATGGGTAACAGTAGGGAGAAGTTATGCTTGTAGCTCTGTGGCTGGCTCAAAAGTAGCAAAAGAGTATGGGACTTCTCCATTGAAACTCTATTGATATGGCTGGTTTGGGTGAATAATTAACTAAGTATGTGAAGAAAATGAGTACAACTCCAAATTCTCCTCCTTTCAGAGAGAAGTTGTGCTATTTCTAGGTACGTAGTGCTCAAAAATACTTCAAGCCAACAAAACCCCCTGTAATAAAGCTAATGGATGCCTCCAGATGCTTCCAGCCCTAAGGCTTTTAGGATAGGAAAATACCCATTTCTACTTTGTGCTTCCATGATGCCAGTCCCAGTAAGTCCCAGACAGACCCTGCTTTTCATAGTTTAAGATCTTTTTGTCTGTTTTCTCAAGATTGACAGATGAGACAATTGCAGTGACTGTCATTTCCAGGTAACGGAAGTTACCCTTGCATCTTACTGCTTTAAGTGACTTCTCCAAGAGAATGGTTTTCTTTGATAACCTATGTGACTTACAACCAGCTACTCATCAGTTTCATCCTTACTGCTATTGATATCACGAGCCAGTGTACATCTGTCCCATTAGTTAGGTGTTCCAGCTGACACTTTGCTGCTCAAACTTATAAAGCAGTATACAGATAGAAGAATGGCTGTAGTGGATAGCTAAAGGTAGCTGAAGGCAGCAGTGTTCTGCAGGCAGGCAAACTGCTGTTGCCAGCCTGTTCAGATGGCAAATTCAGTTCATGCTACCAGTGATAGAGAGAGCGTGTTAGAAGAATGGGGCCAAGAGCTGTTGTTAGGATTGGACTGGAATCAATGGATCGCTTCCAAGGCAGGATGTGAAGGTCTCCTAGCTGGGTGATGCAGCACTACAGGGAAAGCAACAGATAGACTTTGTTCTTAAATTTCTGGGGACAAATTGTGTAGTTAACTGTTAATTTGACTTATATGTGCCCATGTTTCTCTGTTCTCAGACTTTATTAAAAGCTTTGTTTTTCTTCCTCCCCACTTGTTCCCTAAAACTGGTTGGAAAAGGGGAAGGGGAGGGAGAATCTGTCCTGATAAGATGAGTTTTAGAAATTCCTTTAAGTTTTTCCTGTGCAAAAAGCATAATTAGTCAAGAGTGGGCAGAACTTCATGCCAACACAAACAAGATGCTGCACTCGGATGCAGAATGTTGCATGTGACAGCAGTCTTTGCAACTCATGCATGTGACCAGTGAATCAGCAGTACCTAGGCAGCAGACCACAGCAACATCATGGGGTTTGTTAAAACTGCATGTCCTATGGGGAGATTCATGAAGTAAGATGTTTCAGTGTTTTAAGGCTGTTTCTAATGTGGAAAAACACAGGCACAAGTTTTGTATGTTGAGATGGTTAGTCAGTTTGCCTTGTTAACAGTGAAATTCCATGTACAACAGTTGATACACACAACCCCACTCCATATTCAGACTTAACTTTCCATTTCAAAAGCTAAGTGCATTTGCATGTATCTCTGTGCTACCCCTGTTTCCTGATGTGCCGGATTTTTTCTGCTCATACATTTTCAAGTAAAACAGATGTAACTGGCTAAAGATCCTTAATTTTTCTGCTTCTTTGAAATCCATTTTGGATTGCCTGGGATATGTGAAGTCAAATATTGGCAAAACATTCTTCCAAGCTGTGACAGTGAATGTCTGACAATCTTGAATCTCCAGTGACTGCACTGATTAAACGAGCAAAATCCTTCAACAAATACTGTGATTTCGCTTAAGTTGATAACAAAGTTAAGTCAACTTCTTATGTATGACAGGCTGCTTTGGGGAATTTTGCCTCTTTTTGGCTTTTCATTTAAGGAAGGCAGCGAGTTGTGGGTATTTTATTGTTACTATTCCCAGCCTATATCTTTGCCAGGTGTTGTGGTTTAAGCCTGATGATGATGTTTGGTCTCTGCTCTCCTGTAATATTACTTTGGTTCTTTGGGCAGTTCACCCTCTTCAAGTCCTTTCCTTCTCAGAACATTTGTACAAAAGGCCAAAAAAAACAGATTTACTTTCAAATGCATAACACTTCCTAATGCACGCTTCCAGCAATGCTGGTTGGTTTTCTGAGCCCCTCACATTAACAGCAAGTCGAGATCCTGCTTTGTCATGAGTATTTTCATTTTTATTTGGCTGATGTCTACCTGGTTCCACTTATTCTTGTGGCCATGTTGAAAGACTGTGCTATAGTTGGCGTCCCAGTTCTCGTTGTCTCATGCTGACTTTCCAGCACAAATTCACAGCAATGTCTGAGCTCCTGGCTGTCAAGCCACATGTTTGATACAGAGAGGTGGTGTCCAAATTGGTGTCTGTTTTGTTCTGTATAGGTAGTAACATGGGGCACTTCATCAAGCCAGGTGCTCAGAATCTGACATACTTGTGCACAAATAGTGGCAGTGGTTGGGCTAAAACCCTAAACATAATGTAGTGAAGACATGCCTGTAGCTAAAACCCTGTGATTCCTTCCTTGACAAGAATCTGTAGCATAGCCTCCATTCAGTTACATTGAGATTTTTAAACAGCAGGGCTCGGTTCAGCTATGGAATTTTCATTGTTTGGACTGTTTCTACCACCCTTATGAAGACAGGCTGAGAAAGTTGGGGCTGTTCAGCCTGGAGAAGAGAAGGCTGCATAGGGACCTAATAGCATCTTCTAGTATCTGAAAGGGGCCTACAAGGATGCTGGAGAGAGACTCTTCATCACGAGCTGTAGCAATAGGATAAGGGGTGGTGGGTTTAAACTGAAACAGGGGAAGTTCAGGTTAGATATAAGGAGGAAGCTCTTTACTGTAAGGGTGGTGAGGCACTGGAATGGGTTGCCCAAGAAAGTTGTGAATGCTCCATCCCTGGCGGTGTTCAAGGCCAGGTTGGACAGAGCCTTGGGTGACGTGGTTTAGTGGGAGGTGTCCCTGCCCATGGCAGGGGGTTGGAACTGGATGATCTTCAGGTCCTTTCCAACCCTAACCGTGCTATGTTTCTATAACTCTCATTTTACAAAGTACTTTAAAAAGGAACATTTTCTGTAGCACGTCAAGCTATTTGATTGTGTCATGAATAATTAAGAAATTTGTTTATATTATCAGTAATAATATTGGTATATAAGCTTTGAGATTTATTTTTTTAGTGGTGAATACATTTTTATAAAGATACTTTAGAACTGTGTACTGAAAAATTACTAAAGGCTTATCTGCTTCATGTTTTCCTAACTTTGCTATTGCAAACATGACATACGTAGATACCCAGCTGCATTCCAGCACAACCTACTAGCAGGCAAGAGGATTTCTGCTTCAGTGCTGCAGTTTATTAAAGAGCTGTAAACAGAAATGCTGCAAAAGTTTATTGTGGGCATATAAGGAGAGATTTCTGATAACCTCAAGGCTGCTTCCCAAACTGATCTTATTAATTGTGTGAGTAATCCGGGGAAAATCAGCAGGGTTGCTTTGACTTCTGCCCTCTGAGGTTGCAGTTTTTACAGCTTGGAGCAGCTATTAGTAACAACAGCTCTTGAAGTGTAATTTAAAAAGCCCCAGGAAATATGTTCCTGTTTTTCTTTCTGATGCTGCTACAACTGACAACTCCTCTTCCTTTAGCCCCTAATTCAGTGTGCCGCTGTTTGTGGCAACCTGTTTGGAATGTTATAATGAAGTTTTTCATTTTCCTAAAGTACATTAAATCTAATGCATGAGCCTGGTTTACTGGCTGGGTGAGGAAGGAAAGGGTTGCTTTGTGCAGGCTCAGGGAATTCATGAGTTTAAGTCATTCTGTACTAGGAATGCTGCTGTTACAGTTGTCAGGTCATTTGTGTTCAAGGTGACTAAGCCATGACCAGAAGGTGCCATCTTTTCTAGCTGCTAGTGACAATTAAAGCATCAATTAAAATTTAGATTGTAGGAAATCTGGACATAGTGTCATATGTTGTGGTGATGGATGGAAGAAAAATGCAATTAAGTATTTGCATTTTTTTTTGGTGAATGCATTCTCTTTTTTTAATCTAGTTTGGAGTTGGTTGTTTTTCTCAGTTTCCCTTTGAGAATTCTTTTCAGCATCACCAAAATCTTATCTTGAGGAGAAACGCAAAAAGCTATTTCAAATTGCTTTTTTCCTTATACAGCGCCTTTCAGCGCAGCATCATTCTGCCTAGAGCTGGGCTGTCACCTCTTTCCAGGTACCTTTCTGCCCTGTTACATTTTGCCTCTGCTCTCCAGAGCTGACATCACACAATCTGTGTTGGAGAGGGCAAGATCCATGAGAGTATCAGGCATTTAACTGTTTGGAACAGCTTGTATCTGTGGTCTGTTTTCTGGATGTTACTTGTATACAGAACTGCTAACTATATGAATATATGCATATTTCCCATTTTAAGACTGTTCTTTACTGTGCAAATTAACCTTGGCTGTTCTTTAGAACTGCTTTTCTAGCTTAAGGATGCTATTCAGTGTTAGCAATGTATTTCTTTGATGCATATCCACATGACTTTGGCACTACTATAGTTTTCCATCTTAACTAGCTGCCTTACCTCTTTGGTTCTGAGTCAGATTTGGTTAAAGTATACCTTTGAAACCAGATAAGTGGGAAAACACAGAATTTGATAGAACAAAGAGTTTGAAAAAGTTTGACTCAGTCTCCAGTAGTATTTAACCTTTTGTTACTGCAGTTAAGAGAGTTGGAAAGTTCAGATTTCTTTCAGTGTTTTAAAACTTTCTGGTAATTGCTGGTTTTGAAGCCAGCAACTGTGTTACCTGAGGCATCTGGAAGAGAGGAGATTTAGATCTGACATTCGGAAGAAATTCTTCCCTGTGAGGGTGCTGAGGCACTGGTGCAGGATGCCCAGAGAAGCCGTGGCTGCCCCATCCCTGGAAGTGTTCAAGGCTAGGTTGGATAGGGCTTGGAGCAGCCTGCTCTAGTGGAAGGTTTCCTTGCCTGTGGGCAGGGGTTTGGAAACAGGTGATCTTTAAGGCCCCTTCCAACCCAAACCATTCTATGATTCTGTGATTGTAGTGATTAAACTTATCTTTGGAACTATTTTCCATTGTTTGGTACCTGTTAAGCCTATAAATACTAAAGTCCCATTATAACCTTGAAAAGTCACAATATTCATTATAGCTGGTTAGTATTAGTTTCATTAACAGCTTAGAAAAATGACAAAATCCAGTAATGCCATTAGGAAGCAAGTTTTTTTTTTTTTCTCCATACAATTTTGATAAGAACAACTACTTTCTATAGCTTGCTCATGAACTAGGTAAATTGACAATCCATATTTGATTTTGGTTTTCCTGCTAGTTTTCTTTCACTTTTCTGTCATTGTTCTTCAAGAAATCAATAATGTCTTAATTTCTGGCAAATACGTAGTAACCAATGTGCTGTATTCACATGTCAAAACCAGGCCACAGGAAACACACCACCAACTCTATTGTATACAGTATGTATAGTATGGCTGTTGATGGTATTAAGGCTTATTCTCCTTTTTGTTTCTCACTACTTCTAGTTAAAAAGAATATGAAGTCAAGCTTATAAAATAGTTTCTTAAATACTGTTAGAAACATGTTAAAGTATGTGGCAATTCATACAGCGCACCTTGGCTTACCTGCTTTGTAAGCCAGTTTCATGGTACATGCAGGGTTTAGATAATCAGAAGAGATAGAGCATTTAAAGTGTTTCATGAACATCAGTTGTTTTGAATTCTGATGCTCCTGACTTACCACAGATCCCATTGCAGATGGGGTTGGGTAATATGCTCATATCCCTTCAGGAAGCCATGTAGGATAGGCCTCTAACTGTTCAGCTAAGTTTTATATGGTAAAGAATTGTTCTTTTTCAAATTCTTTTTCCTTCTTATGACTTCTAAAGCAGCTTTTGTGGATACAAAAAGAAGTTCAAGGAAAAGAAGTGCCTACAACTTGTCAGTATCCACAGTTATTTTCCAGGGGTTTAAAGTTCTAGAGCTGTTCTTTAGTGGTTTTTTGTTTGTTTGTTTGTTTGTTTTTTTAATAAAGATAGGGGCTTTGGTGATAAATAGCTGGGGTTTGTTCAGTGGTCTTTTGAGACTTTAAAGTAGTTGGCTGAAGTGTAACTGTATTGTTAATTACCAGTAAGAATCATTTAGAAAGGTTTTCTGAAATATTTTCTTGGTGAAGTCAGTCTGTAAAAACAAATTAATGACAACTCTGAATATTACAGTTTCTCACTAATCTCATGAACAAAATTTCTGATTTCATTTTCCAGCTATTTCCCTTAGGAGATAAACAGCTTTGAAATAATCTCAGCCCGAATTGGAAAACTCATCTTTATGGTGCTTGACCATTGAGGGTTGTGGGAGGTGCAGTGCTATGGTAAAAAGGTGAAACTGGGTTAATGGAGTCTGTAGAACCTGTGTGCCCACAGAAACCTCTTGGTTTTATGTTAAAACTGTCCTGCACATCTAAACTTCTTGCAGTGATGAATAGTGTTCATGCTGATAGGTATTTCACACAGCAAGACTACCTACAGGACAGAGGCAGATATTTCTCCTTTCCTATCTAGACTGCTGCTTCTGGAAATTAATCTTCTGGGTTTCTGGTTCTGCTGATTCAGAAGATTTTGTAATTAAGAAAAATTAGGAGAGAGGAGAAAATTATAAAAATAGAGTCAGATGATGAGAAAGAAGCAGAAGTCCATGCAAAAGAAAGAGAAATGGTGGTGTAACTGGAGCATAAAGGGTTACTGATAGACTAGCAGAACTGTGTGATATGGGTTTGGTAGTAACAGCCAAACTTTTTGAATTACTGTACTTTATTTTTTCCCTGCTTTTACAGGAATTATGAACCATTTGTAATTATATTTCTGCCTTAGACTGCAAAGCAGATTGAGGCAGCCTCTGCTTTTTTTTTTTTTTTTTTCCCTGCTTTGCCTGTGTAGTGTTCCAAGTTGGATAATGAGGAGCTGTGCCTCCCCACTGTGCAGAAAACTGTTCTTATTTGAAGTTGCATTATAGTCCTCTGTCAATTACTACATACACTTGTACAGATTCTTAAAGAATTCTGCAATATATGGGGATGATGATCCCATTTAGTTTCTTATCCCCCAACTTCTCAGCAGCCAGAGGGGGAAATCCCATTTTATCGGGTGGAATATACACACAAAGGAATGTTTGCTTGGATAACAAAAGAGGCTCAGTGCTCAAAAAGATTTTTCTGGAAGGATTTCCTTCTAGTTAGAGTACATAATTTGACAACTTCAAAATAAAGACTACTATAATGATACTTTACTTCATAGCTTCAACTAGAGATAGCATGATCAATGGCTTTTGTGGGTTTTAATTGGCCTTCTGGCTGTTCTGTTGCAATAGGAGAAATAAATGCCTTAGCAACAGATTTCTGTTAAGTAGGAGAATTTGAACTCAGTCTGTGCTTACAAAACAGAGAAGAAAAGGAAAACTGCTTTTGTCTCTGATCACTCCACAGTATTTTCTGTGTTTGCATTTCCTTTAGATTTACTGTGGCTTCTTAGACTATGTGGGTAATTTGATAAATAAATAGTATATGGCGCATTTCTCTTGTTGATACTTTGGTGAATGCGCATGATGCCAGCAAAGACCAAGCTGTTTTGTCCCTTTGCTGTGTATTAGTGGCCAAGTTCTCCCTGTGGAGACTCCAAAACATTCACTAGCCATAAAACCGGCACTTAATTCCCTTTTTCATGTTGTTTAATGCTTGTGTTTTGTTTGTCTTTCCTTATGTTTTTTGATTAAACTTTTACTGAACCCTTATCTATAATGGCAGTTTAATTTTTTGGAAGATAAACTGAAGTGGCATATACAGTGAAATAGCTTTTCAACAGCTTAGTGCTAAATGCTTCCATATAGAGGTGCAATTTAATCACATCCGTGCTTTATGATAAATGTAGATCTGTAGTTCCCTAAGGAATGTTTATTAATACCTTTAATGTTTATCATTGTGCATGAGGAAGGTATGTGCATAATCTCTGTGTTAGAAAGCCCCTTCAATTTAAATTTATTAAAGATTACTTTACTCTCTCATGACCAAAGTGTCCCCTAAATCCAGTTCCCTCCCATGAAAGCGTGAGAATTTCTCCACTACTTGGGGTCTGTTCAAATCATCTGCACTACAAAAGAACCCTAGTTCCTTCCATGTTAGGAATCTGGGAAGGGTAAATATTTAGAAGTGCTGGCATAACAATAGCAGAAGTAGAAGGAAATTAAAGTTTGGGATCCTGTACCGAGACATGTTTGGCTTAAACTGGTGAGTGGAAAGAAAAAGAAAGGCTTTTTAGTGATTTGGTGAAAGGTTACTATTTTCATTTTTGGATAAAGGAAGGAATAAGCAGAACTATTTGATGTAGAATAAATTACCCAGTTTCACAGGCAAGAAGTCTCAGTTTTGCAAAGGTGGCCTTTTTAGTTCTTTTTTAGGTGTTTTGCTTATTCTGTCAGACTGGACTATGTTGTTGTTCAGTCGGTTTATGACAGGTTGCAGCAAAGATTATTTCACTGAGCAAAGATTAGCACTGTAAAGGGAGCAAGTCTTTTTACGGAAGACTACTGCTGGTATGAGAACGTCTTGAATATAAAGGTTAGAGGCTCCAGGTTGGATGCATATGTAAAGTAAACTGAAATTAAGACCATAGCATAGAAATTTATTTCATTATAGAAGTGCTGGTGTATAGGTTGCTAAATAGTTCACTCTATAAAAGATGCTTTTGTAGAATCTCTTGGAGAACTTCCAGCATCTGTCAGTTTCAACAGCTGTTAAATATTGAGCAGAAAAAGATGTGTCTGTCCTCAAAATAGTAAGGAAAATGTATTCTTTATCTTGATAAATTCAGTTCAGGTTGAGTAAATCTTCAGATATTAAAACCAGTTTTCCTCATGGATTTCACTTATCTTTGGGAGATTTTTGGCACTCTGTTCAAATACCTAAACGTGGATGTTCCAAAGACTGAAGCCTGTTTCTGCCAAAATTTACCATGTGACTTATGAGCCTGTATAAAGACCATTATAGTAACTTCAGCTGATACTTGGCTTGTGTTTATGCAAGATATCTCCAAATATTCCTTTAACTTAATTTTGAACAGTGCTTTGTTCTTCAGAGAGAGACCATATAGAGTTGACTGAAGAAAGGTAACTGTGCTTTTGCAATGAATTTCAGTGTTTTGAAAGTTGATTTTTAATTTTTAATCCCATTTAAAAGTTAAACCCCAAAATTCTGCATTTCATTGTAGAAGGAAATAGTTTCTCTCCAGGGCATTTATCTCCACAGGTAGGAGACCCTGCTGGGTAGCCTTATCTGATGCCTCAGGGCTCTTCGCTCACTCTCAGCTTGCTCTATGGGTCATCTGAAAAGGCAAGTTTCCAGTTAGTTCTATTGGAAAGCTGTCAAACTTTACCATCCCCATCATGTTTTAATAGTATTTTTTTGTTACCCTTCATATAATTTTGATTTTTATGGTTTCCAGATGGTAGGTAATTCAGCACAGCCCTTGACGCAGTTTGGATTCTGGATCACCTAGTGTCTCACAGCCTGACAGAAACTTCAGATTTAGGTGCCAGTTGCTGCAGAGGGACCCACAGAACATATGAACCATAGTGAAATATACTAGTGAAATATAGTGTAAGAGTATTTGGAGATAATTTGGACCACTCAAGCACTTCGGTGACCGAGTTTTCTTGTGTATTTCTCAGTATTTTGGTTACCTACCTGTGTGGATATTAGTTATCTTGAAGTTTCATTTGTGGGATGACAAACACTTCAGTATTTAAGTGCCTGTCCCCTCTTCACTTACACTTACTGAGAGTACTCTGCAAATTCAAGCAATTCAAATAAAATCAAATTTCAATAAGATTATCTGTTCAATCTTAGATATCTGAAGAGGTAAACCCAGTGTCAGGAGGTAACTGAACAATGTGGTCTTACTCTGTAGCACAGTGATACAGGAGCTGGCACAGCAGAGAAGAGATGTTTGCCAGCATTGTTCTGAAGCAGATGTGCCCAGTACAAAAGGTGATATTGAATCTCACAGTTGATAAATCAAGCACTTCTTTTCCAGCGTTTTACATCAGTGTCTGTTACTGGTAAAATAAATCATAAGAGCACAATTTAAATCTATTTAAGGCTTGTTGGACTATGAGGATTTTAGTAGGTACAGTACTACAGTACAGTACTGTACAGTACTACTGAACATGGCTCAGTTGTGACCAGTGACACCCATGGAAGATTCACCAGGACCATTCTGTGGGATGTTCCATTTCTCTCCCAGTAATTTGGCAATAGCACCATTTTACCAGTCTGTTCCTTACGAACCAGCAGAATTAAAGGTGTTTATTTTACCCTGTTTAAAAATACAGATATCAAAATGTTTTTAGCTAGGGTAGAGCGTCATTACTTGTCAGATGTTACTTTAAGAACTTCTACAAGTTCTTAAAGTGACAGCTGACAAAGTAGATCAGAACTTAAGGAGGGACAACAGGGATGAAGGCCCTGGATGCATGGGGAGGAGTGGAGAGATTCTGGCCAAAGCTCCTTGCTCCAGTCCAAGCAGCAAGGTGTACTGGTGTGTTGTAGAGCAGAGGCTATCCCCAGTGCAGGTTTTGCAATTCCCCAGTGTCCAAGTGCCTCTGCAATAGCAGTGAAGAAGTGTCTACAAATGCCTTGCAATGCTTTTATGTAATTGCTGCACAATTGTATGATAACTCCAAAAAAAGGAAGACTTGGATTTTGTGCTGAAATTCATATGAAGAATTTCAAGCTCAGGTTTCTCACCAAGCAGTGGTCTCTTAACTGCTCAACTGTTCACTGGGTTGGGATCAAGGGCATCCATTGCACAGCTAGGAACACAAACTTTACAAGAGCAGAGTGAGGGAAAGCACAAGCAAGAGAAACAGGACTTTGTAATGCAATGATGAGGTCACTTACCTGGGAGGGGGAAAACACAGGCTGTACTTCAAGGACTGTGTATTTTACATTAAACAGTACAAGAGTTTATTAGCAGTTTTGGAAGCTTAAACAGAACTAAGCATAGCCTATAAAATAGTGGCTTAAGCAATTTCTGTCTAAGGTTCTTTGTAAATAATTGAGTGAAACTTTAAAATGACAGTAATAAGCATGGAATGAAAGTAAGGTTTTTGTACATGTAGTTTCTTGTTTGGTGATTGGTGTGGTTTGTTTTTCTTTTCCTCTGATCCTTGATATTTGTGAAATTAACCAATTTCATATCAGAATTTCGCGTGGTGAAAGCTTCTGTTTAATCCTATTTTAAGCCTCTGGTTGATCTTAGTTTAAATGTGCTCATCCAGCTAGGGTTTGTGTACTTGCCAGAAATGATTCTTGGTTTGTGTTGTAGTTTTAAGAGAAATGAGCGTATTGAAAGTCAATCAAAATTCTCCATCCACATCTGTGGATATAAAAGGTTGATGCAGTAGTGGTGCATGCCAGCAGTCGGTGTGCTGCTCAGTTTATAACTTCGAAGTGAAGAAGATGCAAATGAATTGTACTTCAGTGCATGACTAAATTTAGGGTATTAAACCAGGTTCTTTATTGTGTTTACCTCTATTTTGATGGTTAAAAAAACCTCCCTTATTATCAGCTAAATTTACAATGGCAGTTTTAGGTTTCTAGGAAGCTCTAGTGACCTCTGTAAAGGGGTAATTCAGTGAACCTGTCACTAATAATTTCATTCTGTAGCTAATAGTAATGGTTTAATCCAGAAATTACGAGCTGGGCCCCCCTTCCCTGAAGGAAGTATTTCTTTCCATCTTTAAGGGAGGTGAGCAGTAAATTTAACAGGACCTGGCTGTTCTTTTATATTTGAAGTCAGGAGGCTTTGCTAAGTAGTGTGCAGCATGCAATAATACACAGCACAATTTTCCTTGCTTTCCCTCCATCTGAAGGCAGCCACAAGTTTCTCCCATGCCATTTGAATGGAGTACAGCTTTGTTTGCTGTTGCTCATGGGTTTACCTGCACCTTGCAAGCTAGCTCATGGTGGCTGGTATGTTTTAAATGTGCTCTGCGCACAAGAAGCATGACTGTTTCAGTCATGCTCTGACTGACCAGTGTTGATGGCTCTGCTCAGTATTTCCAGTAGCCATGAAAATACATGAAAGTAGGTTAGTAATGCAGTACCTGTGAAGAAAGTCATAAAAGATAATGGCATTGTGAAAGTGTTGACTTGTTTAGCTCTGAAAGAAGGGCAGTCTTTCACCAAGAAAACAAGAAACCTGGGAAAGTGCCTTCAATGGCTTTACCAATTATACCCTTCAATGTTTTAGTATTGAATTAGAATGCTAATCACTGAGTTCTTCTCCATCTTGTCCTTATGAAAGAAGTTCCTGTATGTAGGGGACTGGCATTTCAGTTTGTAAGCATTTCAAACACAGCCCTTTGTTTCTGCTTTGGGTATTTCGTGAGAACTCTAAACTAGCTCAGCAATAACTTACAGGAAACAACTTACAAGAAGAAATTATGCATCATGCTTATCCCTTTGATTTGCAGTTTACATTTTAGTTACATTCTGTGTAGTATGTTTTTTTTTGTTAAGCACATTTTTAATTTTCTACTTTGTGCTAATATCAACTCTAAAGCCTATTGCTTTTACAGTATGTTGTAATACATACATTATGCATATACACTCTCCTAAATAGAGTGAAATCATCAGTGCCTCTGAAAGAAGCACATCTCCACTGAAAGAAGCACATCTCCACATGCCTGCTGGTTATTCTTGCCTGTTATGGTGGCCATCCTTCAGCCAGCAAACAAGCTTGTGCAGGTATGTGGTGAGCTGAAGTTGGGAAATTTTATTGGGATTAAAACTAATGTATGAGGAGGAAGTGTATGTGTGAGCGTTTTAGCACATGCTCGCATGACATCACACTTGCCTCTTAAAATTATCGCCTAGCTTTGAAATTCCTTGTCCTCTGACCTCGGCCAAGCATTCCAGGTTCCTTTCTCATCCTTCTTCCCTGCCCCCTTCCCCTTGAAATGCACAGCTTGCTCTCACCCCTGGCTTGTAATATGCCAGTAACCAAGGAGCTGAGGGTCACCAGTTTCCACTCACCATGCACAAATACTGCTATTGCTGCTCCTGCCCCTGCATCTCTCAGTTGTACAGGAAAGGCAGGAAGAACACTGGTGGATATTAGAGTCTTTTCTAGTGCCTAGCAATAACTTTGTATGCATTTGGCTTTGAGTACTGTCACCAGATCCATGGGATACTTTTTTGTTCACTGTGAGGGAAAAAGTGTAGCAGATACGTCATGCAAGCGTGAAGAACCAGTCATCCAAAATTGATTGGGATGCTTTCCTCAAGGTTAGCTTATTTTTTTTTCTTACCTTTGTCTCTAAAGCAGACTTTTTGGGGAAGATATTTTTTTGCTGGTAGATTTATATCAAAGTTGTTTTGGAAAGGGCATATGCAAGGATGAATATCTTCTGACAAACAGAACAATATCTGCAGCTGCTTTTGTCTTTCAATAGCTGATTGGGCTGTGAGTTCTTGCTGGGAAGGTCAGTATCTTATGTATGCATTGCTCATTAAAATAGTATTTGGCTGGTGAATGTTAAATACTGTAGACTAAACAAGGCTGTTCTGTTAAATAAGATTTAAAATAGTAAAAAGAATATTCAGGTTTTAATATCTGAACACTGCTATAAAGGTTCAATGGCCTGGTAGTAAAGCGATTTCTTAGCTTTATTAAAATTAGCAGTGCCCGTTCCCTGGAACAGGTACACAGCCCAATTAAGTGAGCTGGAAGGGAGGGAATTGCAAAGGGACCAAAACTTTCTCCTAGCCATGGAACGGCTGTGCAGCTGCTGCAGCTGCAGGGCTGCCAGAAGCCTTCTGCAGCTGCTCTATGCGTGTCCCTGATACAGAGGTGGTTTACTGGTGCTAACTCCACAGCTGGGGTGCTGCTGGCATCTACCCAGGCACTCGCTTTGCCAGGCTATGAAAAATTATCTCCATGCTTTTACTCTGTAATCACCTAAAGTGACTAGTGTTCTCTCAGTTCCCATAGCCTGGTTTCCTGTGCAGACTGGTATCAGTCCTGCTGCTTCAGAGTCCTGGAATCCTTCGTGATCCACAAATCCTAGGTATGGAAAGAAAATGTACTCCTAAATACATTACAGCACATGAGCCCCTTCAGGTTCCTTAATTCTTATGCGAAGAGAGTTATCTGATACTACAGTTCATGTAACCAGTAGAGAATGAAATCGTGTTCCAACGAATCTCCTAGAAACAGAATGTATAGGACATACAAAATAAGTAGGCTGTAGTGATAGGAAAAAACACTATTGTCTGACTGAATCTGCTACATGCATCATGGACTGTACAGAAGTAATCTGATTGAGGTCTGGTCTTGAATTCGATCTTTAAGTAACTATCCAACTGTACTTACTAAATGTAAATCTCAAGAAGTACCATCTCGTTTAGAAAGCCTTCAAGTGCATAGTCTTAGACATTTGGTCAGTACTGGACACCTTCAATATAAAACTTTAGTTTATTAAATAGACCTTATGCAGAGAAATAATGTAACTGGGCTTGTAATACAACTGTAATGCAGTTTCTGTATCTGCTGTGCTTTTCCAAAGGTTGTTTTCATTTGAGAACTGATCAGGAGGGTATAGAGCTGCAGTTTAGTACTAACAAGAATATAGCTCAGAACTGTGTGGCAGAAAATGCCAAATCAGGTTTTTGAGAAAATACACTTCAGTATCTGTAGGCATAATACAAAAAGGGTAGTGATAGTGTTAAACCCCAAAACCAAACACGATGAGGAATGCTACATAGGTATTTCATAGTTTAGACTTGTCTCAAGGTTTTTGACTTAGAGTAGCACATAAACAAGACACATATCAGGCTTACTTTAGTGAACAACTTTGGAAATGATGTGACTTGCTTTTGAGAGGCAGTAACTGTAGTTTAGTCTAAATAGTGTGAAATCAGAGGGTCCAGAGAAATCTGCAATCTTCTAAGGCCATGGAGGTTGGTGCTCTCAAAGGTCTGGTTCTTGGTTTATCTGACTGAATGTACGAGAAATTCCCAGGCTCGCATCTGTTTGCTAAGAGACAGCTAGAAAAGATTGACTTCACATTGCAGGAGCTGTGTTTGGGTAACCCTCTGGCAGGCAAACAGCCTAGTGAGCAAACATTGAGTTTGGACTCAAATAGCATTTTCTCTTGCCTTGTCTGTCAGGCCTTCCTTATTTGTGTCAGGAAAGCTCACATCAAATAAAAGCTCCTCTGTGGACTCTAGTATTGCTTGTTTACTCCAAACACTTAGATCTTTCTTCTTCTGAAGAAAAAAAAGATTAGCTTTGGTGCTTATTTCACTTTCCTAATGAGGAAAGGTGAAGGTGTGATGTGGGTTGTGCACAAAAGGGGGGAAGCTCTTTCATGCATTATTTGAAGATTTGAAGCAGTTAATTTTGAAAATCCTTTAGGAAAATGAAAAATTAAGCAGCTAGTTAGGGGGTTTTCTCCTGTTACTTTTACTAAGCAAAGGAATAGCACTAGGTTGAAGGTTGAACTTGCAATAGGTAGAACAAATGCTTCAGAACTACAGTTGTTGCTTAATTTGCTCTTAAAAGACGAGCAAGAACCTTCTGCTTTCTTCGCTGTGAACGTGAATGAAATTAACAACAAAATGAATGGTTTCCTGATGCCTGCAACATAAATGTTTATTTTGCACATAACTGTTTATGTTGCAAACATACTATATGGCAATATTTACACAGTTGCAATAAATGTTGATGTTACATTATTAATTTCCCTGAAATGGAGTGCAAAACAATGGTCCCTACCTTAAAAGTCACTGATACCTTAGTGTTTTCAAAGAATCCCTTATATTTCAAGACTTTGTTTCCTGAGCTATGAATATGGATATGAAAAACTGACTTTTCCTTTGCTTCTCTGGTTGAAATAAACAGTAGTAGTTGTGTTTTCTGGGCTGTTGCTATATGAACTCCTCCAGATGATGGGAGAAATGCAGTTCTTTGCTGTTTGATTACAGACAGGTTAATATGGTTGTTCCAATATCAATGTTGTTAAAGTGCATTTCTCCTTGGAAGAAAAATAGACTGCAATAGTTGCTTTCACTATAACGTCAGGATGGTGGTTGTAATTTAAGTGCTGGTGTTGTGCGAGTGATGGAATTACTGGGTTTTATGTCACTTGTTTATTTTACGTTCAGATAAAGCATTCTGTTAGTTTTTCCCTCTGGTCAGTCTGGACTATTTTACAAGTGACACTATACATGTGTGCACTTACATAAGATATACTTAAGTGTAGTTAATTTGTAGTGGAAAAGGTACACCTGTGAGAGAGGAATGTGAATGAGAAAATGTAACTGTGTAAACATGTTTATGCAGCTGCATTTTAATGTAACTTATTATTGGAGCGCTGGGTTTGGAGAAGAATGAAACTGCTGCAACTGAAGACAAGCTATTAAGCATTCCTTCAGAACATTGTGAGCTGTGGATAAATCAAAGTAGAGATCTTCAATTCTGCTTCCACTTTTATTTGTACTTTTAACAAGTTTTCTTCATATTAATATCTGAAAACTGGTTTAGATGCTAATAAAACCATCTTAATTTTCCATATTAAAGTATTCTGCGGAGTATCACATCTGGTTTTTTTTCTAGTTTTCATGATGAACACAGAACTTTTTATTTTAGCAATGTAAATAATTGCTTCCAGTGTGGGGGATTTTTAAACTTCATAGCTTTTTGAGTCTTATGTGGGTCTTGTTACTGTGGAACCTCAAGATATGTATTTCAATTCAGAGTACATGTGCTTTGGAAACATGCAAAGTTGTCTCTATCAGATCTTCACTGAAAAGAAAGCATTAAACTGATGTTAGTATTTCTGTTGTGTAAGTAGATAAACCAAGATGGTCTTATATTTCATACAATTCAAACTTGACATGACCTGGTTTAAACCTCAATGAAAAAAGTTAGACAAATACTGCTGGAGTGTGTCTCTTCAGTTATGGGAGAAGACTGGAAAATGTCACTATCATACTTAAGAGCTTTTTAAACAAATCAATAAAGGAAAGAGTTCAGAATCCTGACGTAGTTATTTGCAATATCATAGTGAACTGGCTCATTAATTACACTTGGGACTGAGAGGACGTTGTTCTAGGCACTTCCTGGACAATAAAAGACCCTCTTTGCCCTCTGAAATTGATTTCTGTGCTTGACTTTCAGTGGTATTTAAGATGATGTGACCTTAGACATCCAGTTTGCAGGATATTAAAAGAATGTTTTGGTATCTCTCTTATTGAATGTAGTATGGAGAGTTTAAATTTCCCAATTGCAAGCCAGGAGTCCTCTGTTTACCTAAGAAACTCCAAATAGAGCATGATCAGCAATTGTGTCTTAACATTTCCCCTCTCACTAGTGCTGGAGGATACTGCTTTGTAAGCCTTAAAGCTTTTTTCAGCCTCTCTACTCACTTAACTCTCAGCCTTTCTTGATGATATCTGTTATGAGAGATTTTGTGATGAAGTCTGGATGAGTGGAAACAAGTATTTCTGGACCCAAGAGCACCATAGAAGCACTTGGTTATCTCTTGAATAATTGTCAGGTGTGACACAATCAGTGGTGGTCTAGACTTAGCCATCTCTGATGGATCAAACTGACTCAATCCAATTAACTTCCTCAATACTGTGCTCCTGGCATGTCCCATGTACTGCTAGAATCTGGAAGATCCCACTATGGGCCCTGTGTGCCCCTGAATAATTAAAGTAGCTGCCACTATTTCAGTATTACCTGAAGTGCAGCACAAAACTACACTGTAGTGCAAAAAGCAGTAAATAAATGGTTGGTCCTTACTATGTTTCTCCTAGTGCATTATTTGTTTTACATGTCATTTAGTTAATTTCCTACTGTGAGTATGGCACTCTAGCAGCTAAGATGTAGTAGAGAATATTGCATCCAAGGAAAAACCACCAGTCAGGAAATTCTGTAGGTGGATAGGAATTGTAGTAAAAATTCGACGTAGCTATAATAAAATGTGCCATGTACAGAACTCATTCTGTCATTTTAACCTCTCATTAGCTCTTACTTCTAGTCCATATTCCCTTATTCTCCACACTTCATGACAATTCAGCAGAACTTCTGTAGCACCTCTGGTGCCCTGTCTGGCCTTCAAGGGTTTCAAAAGCCTCTGCACTTTTTCCCTGAGTACTTGAATAGTTCTTCAGCATCAATTTGTCCTTAGAGCACCCAAACCCACCACCAGCTCTCCTATTAGCAGTCCAACACTGTCAGAGTCCTTCAGCTTCTTCTAAATCTCTGTTTCTCCTTAGAAGACACTGCTGTGACAAGAAGAATCTGTGATTAACATCATGTTAAGGTCCAAGAGTCTGAGCCAAGAAAAGGCTCAGCGACTGTTGTTCTGATAGCATTGGAAGGGTCGTAGCTTGGGAGCAGCTCTTGATGATGGGCAGCCAAAGCTTGCGGAAGTGGCTGGCTTTTGATAGCATGGCCTGGGGTAGCTCCAGTTTAGGAAAGGCTATGAAAGGATCATGGCCAAGAACTGCAGCTCTTGATACCTCGCTTAAAGAAAGAGAATGTTCAGACTTCACACACTACAACAGAGTATGTCAGCTGTACTTTGTAAATATGAATATAAGCTTCAGTTTTTTAGTCTCATTTTCTTAAACCATGACAATATTATACAAACTGATTTAATTGAATCTCTGATATAGTTATTATATTCCATGATTCTATAACAGGTGTTTTGGTTTGGGTTCCCTCCCCACCTCCCCTGCCCCAAGGATCATATACAGAATTCTGGGAACTATATTATTATTTTTGCTACTACTTTGTTTTATTAAGTATACTATAAAAATATTACTTTAAAATATCAGTTAGAAAGCTGCTTATTGTAAGAAGCAATAAGCTTGACTGCTTTGCACATTTCTCTAAGTTCAAAGGATTCCTCTTTGATCAGAACATGCAGAGTACTTTTGCCCAGAGTAGCATGTCTCTCTTCACGGCCTTGAAGTTCAAATCACAAACTTTTACGTAATCACTGAAATCTAAAAATAATAATTAATCTTCACAGTGGTCAAATTTTATTCTGCTCATTTCCTCTTGAATGCCTAGTGAAGCTTTGAGAGTTTGTTTTCTTTATGATAGAAATACTGTCACTTGGAAAATGCATTGCTAGATCCGTAGGTAGGTAGAACTTTCTGGTGGATCAGGGATTGTATTGACTCAAGCCAAGGCTGAATTAGTAACCCAGCTGTCCTGCAGATTCTCTGCACATGTGCATTTCCATGTGGTCGATAGAGCAGAGTGTTAACTCATTTATTTTTTTGAGGCTTCTACAGATTAGATTTGACATCCCGATCTGCCTTGAATCAGCCTAAATTCTTCCATTTGTTTCCACCTCCCCCTTGTTCCTGTACCTGTGCTCCATGTGCTGCAGTGCTCAGTCCTAATTCCTGATAAGTTATAAATAAAGAAGTCAGTATTTGACTGACATTGCTGGAGATAAACAGTGGAATGAGCAGTAACATTCAAAGTTGAATGAAGGGGAAGTGCAAGGGTGTGTGATGGAGATGTCCAAACCAGGAATGTGCCAGGGGTACACTGGACAGTTAAGGCTCTGCAGGGATAGAGGTAGCGTGGGGAAGAGGTTTCTCAGCACTCACAGTGCCAAGATTGCCCCTCAGATGCTGAAAGGCAATAATTCACACAAATCTGTAACTCAAGTACATGATACATAATTTGCACAGGAATAATTTTATTAAGCATAACCTGTGAATGTACATTGTACATGCATTTTACTATCGTGTAATAAGTTGTGCTAAGATAGAGAAATACTATTTTGTGCAGTGCATATAATCTGAGAGCTTTAATAGACTCTCTTCCTTTAGCTTTTGATAGCCCTTTTCTTCCTAGGGATCAAAGCAGTGAGATAAATGCCTCTTGTCACCTCTTTGAGGTGGTTAGTAAATAGAAGTGATGCAGTACCTGGTATACAGTCACATTTACATATTTAATAAATACTTTTATTAGTAGATAGGTTTTTCAAATATATGTAGAGTTTGTATCTTTGGAAAAATAGCTTTGAGATTATTGTTCTGACACTTTGGGCTTATTCTGTGTTTCAGCTATTCAGAAAGCGAGTATCATATTGTATTCCTGCTTCCATTTTGTGTTATGGTTGAATGTTATCTGCTTTGTATTATTGCTGTTTGTTCAATGAATGTATCTGAGTTTCTTGTGTAAGAACTGTGGGATGGAAAGCAAGGTTTCTGTTAGCCTATCAGTGTTAGAAAAATGTTGTTCTAGGGAGGATGCCGATGGTATGTGGGAGGTGGAGGCAGGGCAGCTGATGCCTGGAAAAGTGACATTTTCCAGTTGAAGCTCAAGTGGGAAAGGCAGGGAACACTGGTTTAATAAAGTAATGTTTCCCCTTAGAAGTGGAGAAGCAGCACAGTCCCTCACCACCTGAGAACAGATCCGGTAAGCAGGAAGAGCTGCTGTGTGTAAAAACTTAGACCAGAATCAGGATGAATAATTCTAAGGTCACACTGAGGGAAACAAGAGTTCCCTTTGGTAAGACTTTTTTTGCTTTACAAGGAGTAAGTACCCATGTAGATGAGAGACTCCTTTTGCTACAAGTTCATCCTGACCCTGAAATCAGAGCTCCTGTATTTCAGCAGTGGGGAAAGAGAGCTCTTCTGAAAGACCAGTCCCAGGTGGGTTGTGATCTGCTTCAGATCTGGCTTATAAGATCTGCCCCAGGAGGATGCCTGTTCTGAGGTTTGCATCTAAGATACCCAGAGCTGAGGAGAAACCAGGAGTCAGCAGGTTCCTGTAGCAGTTCCTTTGAGCAAACCCTGGGAGAGCAGCTTACAGCATTTCCCCTGCTAATAGTTTTTTAAGTTCCTCATAATACAGCTTTGCGAGCAGAGTGAGGACAGCGTTCCCCACCTTAACACTGAGCTCTTCCAAAACTCAGCCTGTCACTTTATTTTTGAGGTCCTACAGTTGAGGGTTCACATATCCCCAGATTTTGGCAATCTCTGTTGTTTCATTTTGGCTTGTAAGTGACCAGGCAGTTTTCAGCTTTTTGCATGAGCAGTCTATGGTAATTCAGTTTGTGTGTATAAAGCCTTTAAGAAAATGCATCTGAGGAGTGTGTGGATGTGTTTACTTTTGGACTACTGGGTCCCCAAGTGCTTGAGTGTGGGAAGCTCAAGAAAAGGCATTTAAGGTACAAATATCTTAAAACCTGGTGGGGGGAAAGCCCTATTTTTTCAATTAGTTTTCTTTGTGCTATTGAAGTGTCAGAGGTATTCTGTAAGAAATGCCTGACAACCAAACGATGAAGTAAGAGCTTGGGGCTGGGGGACGAGAGGTTGCCAGGAACTAATGAGGCCCGAGGTGAGTTTAAAAAACGCTCCAAATGACACTCGGTGCTGTTTTCAGTGTCCCGCCTTCCTCAGCTCTTTATATTTCACAGACGCTGGTGGCGAGGTGCCGCCGCTTGCTTGCGCTTTCCGCCTAAGGATGCGCGGTGAAGCAGCGGTATGGTGAGAGGCAGGGGCAGGAGCCCGGCTCCCAGCGGGCGCGGGCAGAGCGCGGCGCTCATCTCCACATCAGCTTCAACCGAAGCGGATCAAAGAGGGCTGGAACCGAGGGCGGGGAGCGCCCCGGAGCTCCCGCATCAGTGGGGAGGAGTCGGCGGGACGCTGCCAGATCCCTGACCTGCCGCGGGGCGGGGCGGGCTCGGCTCTGCGCTCCCCGCTCGGCGCCGGAGTTGGGCGAGCGGCGAAGCGAGCGCGGCTGCCGGTGGCTGCAGGAAGAGCGGGCAGCTCCTCCCGTCAGTGAGTGGGGATACCTGGATGAGGAGGGGGCTGCTTTCTCCCTCGAGCTGATCATCTCTGGTAAGCGTTGAGAACCAGGTTCGTTGTATTGGATCGTTTCAAATCTGGCCGTGCGCTCCCGTGGTCTGCTTTAGGTTGCAGCTGCAACAGCTCAGGCTTTCAGCGAGAGTTAGCGCGGAGGTTTAAGACTGTTGTGTACCTTCGATTTATTTACACTGAAATGCTATTTTGTAATGCAAGGAGGGTCCTGGGCTTGTAAAAGACTGCAGCTGGGTAGAAATGCCAGAGAGCTTAGAGCAGGACGCTGCTAGCGCTGAAGAGCCTGGTGAGAAAGAAAAACACCCCCTCGGGTGGAGAGCCAGCTATTTCAACAGATGTGCTATTATTCAAGTGGTGTATGAAGTTTATCTTTTGGCTCAGCAGACGGGAGACGTAAAACCTACATGGGACATGAAGCGGGGGGGAAAGAAGTTATGGCATGTTTAGCCTTCGAAGAAAATGATTGTTGAGCTGCTCGTGTAAACTGCTCTGCTGTGTCTTTTGTAGCTCAAGGTGAAGAACGTTCTGCTTACCAGCTAGGTGTGAGCTGCCTGATGTGCGCCTGCGTTCCCACCAAGTGCTTTGCTTGTTTAATATACAGTAGTTGTAAAATTGTTAGTGCTTCTATTAAAATACGAAGAAAAATGTGCAATTATTAGTAATAGATTCTTTAAAGAGGTTCAAATGTAGCTTTTAAATTTGGGCAGAAAACAGAGATCTGATTCTGAACAGATGGTCCAGAGGTTTCTTAACCTCTTTGATAAGGCTGGTGTGGCTAGGATGATGGTGGGCATAGCTGGAACTGTGTCCTTAAGAAGTGCTTGTGTGTCCCTCTACAGCTGTAATACTTTAGATGTTAATCCCACAGAGTGATGAAGTCAACGTCTGTGGAACTTTCAATACGAATAACTCCTTTTGCATCCAGTAAGAGACGTATTTTAGTTTTACCCCCTCTGTGTGAGCAGGATTGGAGCTATTTTGGACCCGAATATTTGCAATTGCAGAAACTTAAATGCCTTTCATACAGTAGTGGAAAGGCAGCAAGTTGTGTAAATAAGATTTAGTGTGATGACAGAGTTGTAAGAAATGTTTGGGGTTTTTTTAACAGCTTTTGATGCTTTTAAACTGTGCCGAGATATACCTGCTCCCAGGAGATATACGTGTTATTTCTATACATGTTAGTATGTTTTGTTCCAGTCACTTCTGCTTGTAGCTGTATCTCATTCCAAAATTCAGGGCATTTGAAGCCCTTTTTGTTCCTTTTTTTTTTTTTTCTTTCCATTTCCCCCACATATGTGTATGCCTTTTCATAGAATTTTAGGCTGGTACAAAACTTGCAGAAGAGACTTTTCAGGGCTCCTTGTTGTTGCTTCTATCTATAGTTTAATTACTTATTGGGAATTCTGACTTTGAAAAGACTTTGTAGTTAAAGCACCAGTATTGATTTCTTTAGTCAAAGCCCTGAAAATGGTCTGCTGTTGTTTTACTGTTTGTGCCAAAAGTAACTTTAGCTTAAAAGCAAAGCAAAATCTATTTCTGATGTCCTGTTTTCCCCACCCTTCTCAGTCTTTCCCAGCTCCCTCACCTCATAGCTGCTACTGGTGGGTCAGTTCATGTGCCAGCTTTTGGCAGCACTGGTTTGCTGGTGCCCATCTGCAGCATGAGCTGTGGTCCTGGCGTGGTGACATGTGGAAACTCCCTGTCACAGGAACAGCAATTCCCCAGCAAGCCTGCGACGAAGGAAATGAGCTCATGTTGTCTGGGGTGCAGGATGGGGCAGCTGCTCAAGTTCTGAGACTGCTCAGGAGGATGGAGGGGCTACAACAGCTCTTGAAACTCTTGGTACAAAATGAAGGAAGGGGGGAAATTCCTCTTCTGCAAACCTCTTCTGCTTCTTAATTGTCTTCTAAATACTAGTGTGTGGTGCAAGTACTTAGATTGCTGAAAATCTGCTTGTTAATAGGGTGACATCAGTTGGGAAAACTATTATTTATGAACTGTGCAGGAAACAAACTGACCTTAATGGCATTTCTCAAAAACAGGAGCTACATATCATCAGTTCTCAAAGCAAAATGGCTGCATTAATAAATATGTCAGGTAAACTTGTGTGCTGATGAAGTAAGAATTCTTGAATCCTCTTGGAGGTGAAATACACGTATTTAAAACACACTATAATATCTGAAAAAGAAATGGAAAGGACAGGGAAGGCTTGTTCTAGTAAGCGACTGTATTTTGTATAGTGAAAGCTTTTCAGGGAAGACCCAGTGGTTAAGAGCTGAGATGGAAAAGCAAGAATCAGGCTATTGAGAGAAACCAAGCAGCGCATATGAACACATAGGGATAAGAGCTAGAGAATTTGAAAAATGTCTAGCTGAGAGCCAAAATAGAGCTCAACAACCATAAAACATGGAAAAGCTGTTTGACTTGCTAAAGACCATTGCAGTGATAGATAACTAGACGTCTCCCATAAAACCCAGTATCAACCACCAGGCACCACCTGCTACTCCTGCTAGCAATGAGAAATAGCAAAGATGCAAAGAATTTCGGTGATGTGAAGAAGGAGAAAACCCTCCTTAAGAGGGTTTTGTGCACTGGTTGGCACAGCAAACAGCCCAGAGAGGCTTTAACTGAGTTTACACACTGAGACCATTCGCCACAATGAAAAGCTTCGGCGTCTTAAGGGACTACAAGGCCATTATAATATTTCATCTGGAAGGAGACTTAATAGGTAGCACTGGGATTATTAAGTGTTGCTTATTTCAAGAATGCACTACTTTTAGAATCCAGCTGGTTTAGATGAACTTTTGACATGAAAAGACTTTTTTTGTTACTGCAGACAACATGTTCATCTCAGAACCATGACAGGTCTGGAAAGCTGGTTCAGCTGGCTGAGTGGCATGATGCTTTAGGATAGCATTTTAAATGAAATGTGAGTTTTGTCCTCTATTAAATGGTAAATGTAAAGTCTTATAACCAGCTTAGGTTTGGTTTAGTGCAAGGTATAGATTTTTGTTTTCTTATATGGTTGAAAGACATCTTAACAGTTAGCTGTTCTCTGTCATCTTCGAAGATCTATAGATTATCTGTACTAATACACTAGTTTATACTAAATTTCCACTATGTCATTCCCTCTTGAATTTGCACTTCAATGAGTTGCAATTGCAGCCTTTATGAGTCCAGATGGGATTTGTTGAACCAATGGGGTTTTAAGTATGGGGGGGTTTTAATCTTTCAATTGCAGTGAGAAGACCAGGTGAACTTAATCCAAGTCTAAGAACAGGCTAGTTGGGGAACACCAAATCCTACATAGTTTCAGTGTGGTACAGCATTATTTTATTCGCTGAAGTGGATGGCAGATGTCAGCTGTGTAAGCGGTGTTCATTGTTGGCCCCACAAACAATAGGGGGATTACTCCATGAAATCATTGCCTCTGCAGACCAAGGTAATTTCCAGATATGACACTCCTCCAAACTGCTGTTTTGAACCACATGGCTGAAGTGCATTCTTAGCAACTACCCTTAACAAGCATGCAGTAACTAAAGATGATTCTAGTTTCCTTAGCAGTCCAGCTGGCATCATTTCTAAATAGATGTTAATGTTTGAAATGCCTTGTGTCCAGCTAGAGAGGTGGCTACCTAAGTGTGATGTATTAAACATGTAGGTGAGTACTTTTTCTAATTGTTTTTAAACTTCTATTAAGTAGGGCCGCCTATATCAAACCCTATATTATTTGCAGCCTCATTATTCAGAATACCTGTCCACTGCTTCAAAGCCTTCAGGTAGAAATTGGTGTAAGTCTGAAAAAACTCACTCGAGAGTTTGCTATTCCCAATTGGAGAATAGCAAATACTAACACAGCCTGAGGAATGCAGCAAAAGTAAATGCCAACACTGAAAGATTTCAGAATTCTCAGACTGTGTTTTCAAAGATTCTTATTTTTAGATGTTTTTTCATCATGTTTTTTCATGATGAACAAATTCTTTGATTTCGCACATCCATGTGTTATTGAAATCTGTGCTTTTACTTGTTGCATTTTAACCAGCTTATTTGTGCGTCCTCTAGAGGAGAGATTCTCAGTTAACTCTTGCCTTGGGCCATTAATGCATTTCTTAGTAAGTTCCTAGTCACTGCAGTTATGCTAGAGGAGCCAAAAGACAGTAGAGAGATAAGAATATACCCTAAGAACATATTTTGGTGTAACAGCTACAGGTGAAGTTTTGCTGTCAGTGGAATTGCAGTTGGTTGTAGGGGGAGACACAAGTACTTAATTTAATACCCTCAAATGCCATCTGAGTTTTGTTTCACTCGCATTAGACTTGTCAAGTGACATCAACCATCTTGCATCTGTTTAAAGAATAGCTACCAAACCAAATGAAAATGTACATCCCAACTCATTCTAAAGAATTAGCTTGAGTCCCAGTTCTTAGTGGTGGCTGAATAAAATGCTGCATTGGATGGCTACCTTAAGCATGTGGAGTAGTTTGTCTTTAGTATGGCATTGAAAAAGCTTCAAGATAAGCATGTGCTTCCATTGCCTTGCTCAGACTCCATGAAAATGGACGGAACTCAATAGTTTCTCAAGGCTTTGGAAGAGAGAATCAGCTTGATCTGTTAATATTTTTATAGCTTGAAATTGTTCATGAATAGCCTTGTTCAACGGGAGAACAAAGGCAATTATATGTTGTAGTAGGGATGATGATGATCCTTGGCTTTTCTTTGAATGTACTAGTTTCTGATGAGTCTTTCTGAACGCTCTATTGAAACTGAAAAGGCATGTAGGTAGATACTGCATTTGTTAGGAATACAGCATTTTATCATTGATCATCTTAAATGGGGTCTGGCTGGAACAAATCTTCTAATTCCCGTGTTGGTGTTCATGAGGGGCACAGATGCACTGAATGTCCCAAGCCTCTGTGTCTGTGCTGGCCCAGCTTCTGTGTGCTTACATCTCTGTTTGGGACATCTGTGCTTTGCATGTAAATGTGTGGTTTTCTTTATAAACCGATTTGAAACAGCTACTAAAAGTTATGTCCTATTATCTCAGTGGCTGCATGCTGCAGATGTCCTGGGCTTAAAAGCAAAAGGATGGTGCATCTGCCTTCTTGAAGGTGAGGTATTTGGAGTATTTCCCTACCTAGTTTTCAGTTACAGTAGTAGTCTGCAGGACAGTAACTTTGAGTATACAGCAGTTTCAGGTGATATAGATGTGTCAGACTAACTTAGAAACCAAAGTGTAACAGCATCACTGTGCAATTTATCCCAAACTGAGAAACAAGCAGCCAGAAATTCCCAAAATGCTGCCAGGTGCCTCAAGAGGAGTTTTCTCTGCCTTAATTTCCAGCTCTTGCTCTGTCCACTTCAGCAGGCTTTGAACCTGCCTACAGTGCCAGAGGGAAGCAGGCTGTTCAAGCACTGGTATTTCGCACAACTAATGTGTCTCTTCAGACTGAAGCAAAGTTTAGCCAGCTACTGGAATTCACTCTCTGTGCTCAGCAGAGAGTCCTCCATGGGCTTGACTGGCCTGGGCCAGGATAGGGGGTACCTGGCAAGAATGTGTGGAATTGAAGGCTGGAAAGAATACACTCGTTGAGCAGCGTATTCTCCTGTTCTGAGTAGTTATCTAAATGCAAGTGATTTCCTAGGGCATCTGGCTCTGCACATGATCTGGAACAAATAGCAGAGGATTAATAGTCACTTCAGAAGTGAAGGAATTAGCTATGTCTAGGGGAGATGCTGCGTGGGGGGTGGGGTGGGGTGTGTGGCTGCTGGGGGCAGCATTCCACTCTGCAAAGCACTTTCTGCTCAGAATTGGCATTCAGGTAATTAAATAGCTCCGCTGGCTGGGCAGGCTTAGCTCTCTGAGCGCTCAGCAAAGGTATCAGGGAAGAAAATGACTTAGAAACTTCCTTGCTTACCTGTTTTAATCTGTATGTTGTGTCTTTCTGTGAAGTTCGGTGTCTGCAATGCAAACCTTGCAATTTGGGCTTGGAATTATTCAATTCATTAAGCAATTAAATTGCTTAAATTCAGTGTTATAAAGGTAACATTAAGTTAGCCAAATTGGTTATAATTAACTGACTTTTTAAAGCAAGAGTTAATTTATTCTTCTAAAAAGCACATAATTAGTGTTCTTTCTCCTTTTCCCTCCCCCCTGCCATGCAACTTGGGAAGTAAATTCCTATCTGAGCATGATGTTTGACCTTTCATGTTATTTATCAAAATAATAGTCTCCAACTTATTTATTAAAACATGATTACAATTAACAGGGGGGAAATTTGCTGCTGCAAGCACTTCAGAGGAGTTCTGATTTTGAGCCAAGCTCCTCAGTCACCTTTCCAGTGTTAATAGTTTTTCACTTATTTACATTCTGCTTGAAAAAGGCAAGACTCCAGAAGAAAGTCTTTAATATCCTTTATTTACAGCACAGTGCATTTCTTAACTGCCTTTGGAATACGTGTCACTCAGAAGCA
This sequence comes from Myiopsitta monachus, assembly GCA_017639245.1. NCBI lineage: Eukaryota > Metazoa > Chordata > Aves > Psittaciformes > Psittacidae > Myiopsitta > Myiopsitta monachus. The sequence continues at coordinate 56,926,051 of CM029925.1, forward strand.
TGAGTTTCTCAATCAGCCACAGTTGAATCCTCAGTTTATTTATTTTGAAGCTAGGGAAGAACATGGTTATGTTTAGTGTTTGTAACAATTCATTTTGAGCTTCTGCTAAAGCCATAGTCCACCCTCCAGAAATTCTGACAGATGTCTGCTGGAGTGGCTTGAGTTATTTAAATACAGGATTTTAAAGTAATTCCTTCCAAAATACAAATGTGCCTTGTTTTCAATAGAAATTTGAGATGGGAAGGAGGTTACTGAAATCAGCACGTTAATGATTATTAAACAGCCTCTACTGTGTGGTCCTGTCTCCTGCTGGCTTTCAAAGCACACAGGCAAATTGCAGTGCAAGGTGTGGATGGTTACACAGGTTATACCAAAATCTGTTTTCATAACTAGAGGCTGTTACTTACTCTTGTTCCCATGCATCTCAGTCACTACTTGTTAGCTGTGACCCAGGGACTGTCAAGTGTCTATTCATTTGACATATGCCTTGGTTTAGTCACTGAGCATTTATGCAACTTCACTCTTAACTTTTTGTTAAACAGATTAAAGTCCTTCAAAACATTCCTGGCAGTGTATGAATGACTCCTTTCTGTTTCCTTGTCTTGTGAAAGGTGAAGATGAGAGAGGAGCTTTACTCACTTTAATCTGAAGTTATTTCTAAGCATCTGAAAACACCACAGCTCTGTAAACTTTGCTTTATTTGTTTCTTCAGGAGCACTGTGTATCCACTGAGAACTTGGAGCATGGCTATGAGCAACGTCAGTGACTCGGTGGTTCTGAGTAATGGCAGCATCTTGTCAAATGCTACTGGCCCAGGTATTGTTGCAGCTTCTGATGGAGACATCACAGCCCAGCAACTTCCATCCAAGGAAACACCAAGAGCAAAAGCGAGTCCAAATGGCTGCCTCCAACTTAATGGTACAATCAAGCCATCTTTTCTGCCTTTAGACAACCAAAGAACTCAGCAGATGTTGTCGCAGTGCTGCCACCCTTGTCCATACCATCACTCTTTAAGTAGCCATAATAACAAGCAAGAATGTCATTCAGTGGTTGGCAGCTCAGCACCGTCTCCTATGACTTCATGCTGCATGCAGCCACATACTGAGTATTCAGCATCTATTTGCCAAAAACACACCCCCATATATCAGCCCACCTGCTGTCTTCAGCCTTCCCCATCCTTCTGCCTTCACCATCAGTGGCCTGACCATTTTCAGCATCAGCCTGTGCAGCAACATGTAGCCAGGATAAGGTAAGCAGACTGTCTTGTTAGTTCTCGGTGTGGGTAACCTTTTCCAGAACTATTTCATTTTCTTACACAAGCAGAAGATGGACCAAATTTCTTCCCCAGTGTTTTCACAAGTTAATCTGTGCTGTATTACCAACTTTTTTCTTTTCTGGAGAAACCAGGTTGGGGAACTAGTTTTGCGGGGCTGCATGAATAGTCCTGAAGTGAATCAGCTCTTCTGGGGGGCAGTTGCGAGGGGGGGAGAATGATGGTTTTTTTTCTACTTAGGGGTAGTTTGGAAGCTCAGTGACTCTTTTACAAGACATAGTGTACATCTATATTGTGTAAAACAAAACAATACAGAGATAGCAGTTGTGCCAGGGTTTTCTTAAGTTATTTCTGTGTAGTCTAATCAAACCTCATACTTCCTCAAAAAGATGTGTTGAAAAACACTTCCAATAATTCCGAGGGTGGCTCTTCTTTGTCAGGTCAGCTTTTTTAGTGAGTTGTCTCCATGTCTTCTCTGTGTGTGTACGCTGAACTTAAGAGTTGTGCTCAGATTGAGAAATTCTGGATTGTTCCAGGTTTTAATCCTTTCTATCCTCCACTTCATATGAACTTGCCTCTTTATCTGTTTGCTACCTTTGATGTTCCAGTGACCGTAGTCCCAGCTATAAGGAGCAACAGTCGTAATCTTCTACAGCCAGCAGATCCTGGGCAAAAGGAGTCAGTTCAAGAGGCAATGTCTAAAATCCAAATTCCTTGTTGCAGTAAGACACTTCTAAGCTTTTATGCAGGGTTATTTTTTCCTGAGTTGCTATTGGGCCAAACTGGATGAATTTTCATGGGGTAATAAACACTACGCTTTTCCCTGTCAGCCAACATCTGCATCCTTGCCTGAAAGCTTGGAGCTCTGAGTATTTCTCAGTCAGTTCTAATCATTTTATGTTGATGAAATATATGAACTAATTTTAAACTTCTGAGAGTATCAGTCTGGGACAAATATGTAATGTGGAAAAAGTCAAAGCAAATAAAGCTTTTTCCTTGAGGTGAAAGCAGATGAAAATAAGGATAATGATAAAATGTGCAAATCAGCTTCCCTCTGCCAGAAAATGGAAAAAATCTCAGTTGCTGGAACTGCTTATGATCAGACATGTTTTTTCTACCCCATACTTGTTTAAACATTAAGTAAAGATGAAAACTCTCATATAATTTTGTATGCAAAGGTATGCAGGAGGTTGAGCCATTGCAGTATCAGTCATACTTTTCAGACTGTCAGAATGGGTGCACTGATTTCACTGTTCTATTCCCTGTGCAGCAGGACTGTTAAACTTCATCTGTATTCCATAATCTTAAGTGAGGGAACAAATACGATCCAGAATCTGTATTTCTGTGCTTACCCTAGAAGAAAAGAACTGATATGGTAAAATAATGTTTTCCATAGCACTTCATAAATGCAAAGACTTTGTTTGAACTGCTCTGATTGGGATCTTGAGCCAAGATGCCTTTTTTCATCTTGTGCTTCCTTACCATGGTGTGCATTTGTACATAACTGTTCAGAAATTAAGTGATGATTTGTGATAAATGTTCATCTTTCTGTTAGCAGTCAAAATGAGGATACAGTCTCACCTTTAAAGCATCTATACTTAGTTACTCAACTGAAGGCATTAGGATGCTCTGCATATTCCTGTCAAGTAGTTACTGTTTAATTTCTGGACTTGCTTCTAGCTAAGGCCATAAATCTTCTCAGTCAGACGATACTTGCAATATGGCTCATAGATCAGCAAATCAAATGAGTCCATCTTCTAAAAGCCACCCAGACTCTGGTAGCCATTACTTGTTCCTTTAGCTCTAAACATGTATTAAATAGGAGTCGGGTCCCATGTCATGCTGGGGAAGCTGGACTTCCAACTCCTTAAACTGGCCATGGCTCCATTAATGGACAATGCATGCATCTGACTGTATCGCTTATGTAATCAGCATGGAACCAAAGACATCTTTTTTTTTTCTCTGCATAGTATACAAGGCATGTCTAATATAATGGTCTCCTGTTGCATTGTGAATCTAGTTCATCATACTGAGGTGCCACTGTCAATGAGACATGTTGGTACATGGTAAAAACAGGGAGTGAGTGGATGCAGCCTTACAGGGAGATGAATACATGCTTAGGAAGAAGCAGACTGTCTCATTGGTACTTACTTTGCAGTGCTGAAGAGAATAGGTGATAAATATGTATTAATTCTTTATATGCTCAGGTAGCTTTCTGTACACAGAAGAGTAACGCTTCAAGGTGTGGTATTTTTACATGATCTTTGTTCTGCGCTCTAGTTTTATTACATTTTGAGCCTACAATCTGCACAACAGCTTCTTCTCCAGATACTTTTCTTATGATGCTAATTGGAAATCATCCAGCTTTCTAGCACGTGCATGTTTTAACAGAGTTATTTAAAATGCAGGTTCTCATACAATACATTAAGTTCAGTGTGTAGAGAAACTGGCTTTCATTTTGGTTCTTTGTTTTTTCAAAAAAGCATTCAAATGTAGTTTTAAGTTTAAGGGGGAACATGTGATTAGATAGAGGGGGGTGAATGCTTTCTGCAAACTGTATCTCTAATGCTTACAGCTCTGGGCAGGTAACCAATTGTTTCAGCATGACAGGTTTTGTCAGGTTTTGAAGCCCAAGGCTTAACGTTTGTCAGTGACCTAATATTAAAGGAATGTGGCTCTGGTATATCATTTCAGATTGGAGTATATAAAGAAGGCAGATTGAAATAATGCCACACTTGTCCTATCCTCTTAAAGCTGGCTGGATCTGGAATTTTGCAATGTGTTCAGCTTTGAAGTTTAAACTAAATTACATGCAACTGTCATCTCCACACCATAACTTGAATGTCTGGGGAACTGGTACCTTTTTTAGATTGGTGAAAAGGGCTTTGTAGCACAAAAGATTTTGTAATGGTTGGTGGTTTACAAAGTGATTGTGGCAAGAAATTCTATTGTAAAGGTAGGTAAAATACATCAGCTATTGGTTGTAATGGTTCTGATGTAGATTCATCTGTAGATGATTTTGTAAGGCTGGAAGATCTTGAGCAAAGTTCTCTCTGTTGCTTTGTGCACGTAATTAAAATGTGGTTCATTCAGACATGTTCGTACCTCTTTTTTTAGTGGACATATCTTGACCACACAAATACTTCTTGAGAAATTCCAGCTGGCTTTCCATATCAGAATGTGATTATCCAGGGACTTGATTTGGTCTCCTACAACAGTTTCTAAACTTACCTGTTTGGAGCATGGCATGATTAGTTCTTCTTTTCAGGTCCTATTGGAAGATTATTTTTCTGCCCTGCCCCTTTGGAGGATTCATGCTGAAGTAACCCTTTTTAGACAAAAAATGCACTTATGTATGTCTAGAAAATTGTGGGGCTTAGAGGCACTGGAAGGTGGGTAGTTATTGCCCCTGCTTTGCTGTGCTCTGTTTCTATATTCAGCAGCAACCTTCACCAGGTAGACAGCAGAAATGAGAAAGAAGAACCAAGTAAGACTGTTAGTCTGAAGAAGTGGAAGAAGAATGAAGACTGATGCTTGACAACTGGAAACGCCAACTTAGCAGTCACTAGGGAAGAGTAAAACTGTGCAGCACACCAACATGTTTAGTGGGATGAAAGGAGGATAAAACAAGTAATGAAGGGCTGCATATTTTAGCAGAACTGAATACTGCAGTAAAGAAATGTAAACCCAGGAAACTCTTAAAATCATTCCTGGTATTTTTCAAAATCTGTTCTTTATATAGGCATGTATGCATGTAAATAGGAGCAGAAGAGGAAGAATGTACAGAGGTTATTTAGTAAGTCATCTCAGGGTTGTGGAAAACATGGGGTAACAGTGGTGCGCATAGCTATTGTCTCTGGTACCAAATTGAACTGCTTCCCTCAGACTTGTATGTGAAATGGGAAAACACCAGTTAAAAGCTACTTGTGTCCTTACTAATCTTGATGCCAGCTCTTTTGGGATCTCTCTTTGGTGATACAATTTAGACAGAAGGACTCAGAGACAAAAGGTAGGGGAGAAAGATGTCAGAGAGCTGCGAAAGAACAGATGGATGCTGGGGCGGAAAAGGAAGCTGCTCTAAACTGCCAGTGCCTGTAGTGCTTGTGCTGCTGCAATACTGAACCAGTAAATTCGTACAAATACTCTTTGCTCAGAGGAGACCTGCTTTATATCACCTACCATTATTTACATTTCAAGACTATGCTGTTAATGCTTTTAGCTGAAGCAGATAAGTAAAAACAACTGTTCTGAAAAGCATTGGAATGAATGATCTTTGGTAAAAAGGACAGAACAAAAGGACATGGGATAGAATAATCTCACCATGATCATGCAGTCATCTCAAGCTAGAACATGGAAATACAATCAGTTTAAAGCCTCACAGAACCATTAGCTTGACTAAAATTGAAGATTTTGGGATATATGTGAATTATTCCTCATCCCCCACCAGCTTCGTTTGGAGGCTTTATGTCCTGAAGCTTTGATAGTTTGAATTGCTGGATTCAAAGTTTTTGCTTGCTAGACCAATTCATGTTCTAAGCAACGCAAAACCCCTAGTGCTGTAGAGTCTGGTAAAACATTAATGTGCTCAGACTTACTGTGCATCTTCCTTTCAGTTAGACTTAAGCCTTCTTTTGAACTGTTTTGGCATTTCAGATTTATCTGCTGGTTTTGGGATTCTGCGTTCTGCTGTATCTCAGAGAGAGTTCTGTGCCGCACACTGTTTAAACAGCATTGCAGATAGACTTGAATGCTTACTCTTATTAATTAATACTTTAAAAAGGAGATCTTCAGAAATGAAAAGCCGTGAAGTGAGGGCAGCAGTATTGCTGCCTCTTACATTATAGATGCCTCTTTATATTTTCCTTCTAGTTACTTGGCATAAAGATTAGAACCAGTAAGAAAGAAAAAGCTCTTGTTTTTTCAAAAAGCAAGGGAATGTGTGCCAAATACCAATCCTAATAACAAGACTTTGTTATGAAACAGCTCCCTGCTTGATTCCAGGAAAAGGATAACTGTTATCTAGTACATTCTGCACGGCTTGCAGAGCTGATTACGCATATACACGTGTATGTAATATTTTCAGATATTCTCATTTCAGCAACATTAGCTCCACAAGAACTATATGGGGTTTTTTAACACAGCAGTTCCCACCTGTCTCAGTATTTTCTCTTTTGAAAATTGTTAGCTTCTGCTGTATTTGATTCATTAAAAGATACTTTTGGGTTTGCTTTTTATATGAAATGTATGCTAATGGCCTTTGTACGAAACACATGCATATACTGTGCTATAAACGAGTAAGAGACTTGCTCCTTCCCCTCAGAAGATTAAAAGTCGGTATCTTTAAAAACAGAACTGCTTAGGTCAGATTTTTGAAGTTTGGTTGTGAAACTTCATATCAACCTGGAGCCACTAAAAGGCAAAAGCTGTTACTGTGGTTTCCAGGGTGGTTCAGATGATCCTTGAGGTCCCTTCCAACCTGGTATTCTATGATTCAGTGTTCAGAATATTGCAAATATCTTGATTCGTGCTGTAGATCAGGAGTTCCTGCATGTTGGTAATTTGTATGGAAACAATACGAATTCCAGCTCTATTATCATTTAAGCTATATATTCCTTGCTAAAATAGGATTCTTTAGCCAATAGCTTCCCAAAATGGCAAGGCTAGAGGTGCAAGGTAATCACAATCTAGATGGTCCCTTTTGTGTCACAGCATTAACAACCTGGTGTCATACTTGAGGATTTTGATGTAGTTAAGAAAAGGAAAGGGAATGTGTAACATTCTCATGCATCCTTCTCAACCTGAATCCAAATGTGGGATTCTCTGTTGTGCAGATGTGGAGGAAGAGCTCTCCCCATGACCAAACGAATGAACTGGTTCTTTTTGTTTCCTGGAAATAATCCTTCATGGCAGTCAGTAATTAGAGCTGTACTTTCTCAGTTTTAGTCATCTTGCTTACTTTTTACTTTTAGTCTTGTGTTATCCCTGAGTGTGATACCTTTAACATTTTCTTCTGGTTTTATTAAATCATTTACTCTTCCAATGATAATTATTGTGCATTGTTTGCTGTGCAAACACCATACTGCACTTCCATTAGTCTTGCACAGAGCTGAAAGTAAAGAGCTGATGTGCAGAGACCAGAATACAAATAAAAAATGTTATTTATAATTCAGTGGCTGACCACATTAAAAATAATACGCCTAGCAAAATATTAAATGCACTTAAACCCAACCTCAGTCATTAGGCAGTCCAAGGGATCTTTGCTGGCTTTTAATTGTTCTCATTAAGCATTAGTAGTTGTCTAGACTTCAGATTGCTTTGAAGCAAGCAGTTTGCAATACAAAAAGGGGGCTTGGAAGGTTCCTGCTCTGGTATGAGTGCAGCTGAGTACCAGCCTGGCCCTCTTTTGACATTTAGTCTCTGTCACTTACAAAGTCCAGGTTCTGTGTGTGCTTGAAGATGGATTTCCCATGCCCTCTGTCCCTCACCTTTCCTTGAACAACAGAAGAGCTAGTACTTAACTACCAATCTGCCGGGCCTTTGAAGTACAGTCTTCAGAAGAGCCAAAGCTGATAATTTGAGGGAAGTGGTAAAACATCATCCTTTCTTTTGTACTTAAATTGGCTGGAAGTCCAGCATCAGCTGTGTTCCTTCTTGAAAAGGTCTGATCCATGTGGGATTTGAGATGACTTAAAACTGAACATTTATATACATGTATTTATCAAATCCCCCCTCATACCACAACAGCCAAAAGGATGACAGCTTCTTTGAGTGTTTTGCCCATGAGTAGTTGTGATCTTGCACTTTTAATAGTAGGTTGTGATAAGGTTCAAATGTGAAACAAGACAACACTAGAGAAAAAAGATCAAATGTCTGAACTAAATGTTGCCAGTGACCTGTTTTTCAGCACTCTTAGATGGAGTTTGAAATATTTGGATATTCCTGCTTCTGAAAAGTTTCCAGGCTTCCTCTTGATAGGGGAAAAGTGCGGAGTGAGGGATGTCAACCTTGGAAAGCTCTTTGTAAGTTACCATCATTATCTCTGTTTCTAGCTCCTTCCAAAGTCACTCATCCTTCTTTTCTGATATTTCAATGTTGTCTTCATCTCCTAGTAAGTAATAATTGATGTGCATGCTTTTAATTAAGTGCTTGAACTGTAAACCAAAATAAACCCTAATTACAATGCAAGAGGGAAATACAAAGAGTGACTGAGCAATTTGGCATTGATTTTGCTGCACTAAGATTGCTGTGAGATTTCTGCCCTGAATATCTGCTGAATAACAAGTCTCTTAAAGCCTGGACTATCAATGAAAATAGAAATGAGATGGTACCACTAACAATACAGGTGAGGGAAGTGACAGGTACAAATCCTGGTCATGTTTCAGAAGGCTTGGCCTGTCAATTGGGAAATTAGGTTTTGGTTTTTAATAAAATGATGAAGAGCTGAATGTACTGGACTAGAAAAGCTCTCATGCATCACTGCCTCAGCTTTTCCAGTACTTTCAGTGATATTAATGGGATACCTTTCCACAAAATTCTTGCATTACATTTCCAGGTTTTAGGGTGTTTAGTTCATTCAGTCAAATGGATGAACTTTGGTTAATGGTTTTGATTTTATTATATCTGTTTAATGGTCTGTTTAATCTTACAGTGCTTGTTTAGTGCCTCAGCTGCAACACTGAAAACCTTGAAATGTACAGTAAATATTCCCTTTTTTGCTTGCTTACTGAGCAAACACAACGAATTTAATCTGAGAGGTACAGAGGGTTATGTTGCATTATATATGTAGTTTTTTATCAGTGTCAGCATAAACTAGAGAACCGTCTCTGTACAGCTGCTGACTAAATCCTTTTAAATCTTCTAATTGTGTTGAATATACACTTGGTTTATATAATTTAAAAAATTATGACATTCTAAATAACTGCATTCACAGACATTGGAACAGCAGCTCAACACCAAAAGATAGGTTTGAAGTGAAACGCTTCTCTGAATTTAGAGCAAAATTGCTTAAGTAACTGTATTTTCATTTGCTATAAGAGTTTAAATATGTAAAAAGATAAAAATTAGTGTTTGTCCCCATAGTCAGTAGAATAATTTGGAGCAATTGGAAGGGCTTGTAGTCTAGCTTCAAAAAAAGGCCTCTAGTTGAAGGAGGTTTTCTGAGAGCAAAAGTGAACCCCCTCGTGACTTGCATTCACAAATTCTTACATCTGCACAGGAAGGAAGACTGAAGCATGTACCACTTGAATTGTGATATATGACAGTCTGAAGTTTCCCTAGTCCAGAATAAAACTTACATATGCTTAATGTCAATCATTACTGCCTATAAAAGCATGGATTTCAGCCTCTGTGGAGAAACACCTCGATAGAAATAGGCACTTTTGTACATCTCTTTCGTTCTCTTTGGTATCAGGGGATGGAGGTTTTCTGGTGTGTATGTTGTGATTTCTTGGGTCATGTTAATTTCCTGTCTGTTAGAGAAATACAACATGTGACCATGACCTTGTGTTGCTCTGTTCAACTGGGAAGTGTAATAAACCAGCTTTGAAATAAAATATTTCTAAGGAGAGAACTTTCTGCTAATAAAAATGCTGAAAACTTCTCTAGTCATCATTTTAATCCCAGAACATATTTATTAATTTCACTGTAATTACCAAGAAAAGAAAAAAGCCTGATAGTTTTAGACTTGTAAAGGATCTTGAAATAATATTAGTGTGCTCCAAATTAGCTGTTGGCTTGTTTTCAAATAATGATTCATGGTGGTATTTTACTAAGCCTCTTTTATTGTTTTGAATACTTCAGAACTTTTGCTTAACTTGCCAAGCAGTGCTATAAGTGGTCCTGCCCTTAGTACTTCAGAACTTAAAGGAATATATATATATTTTGCTTCAATTAAGCCTTTTGAAGAAAAATAGACTTTATATTATGTATAAACTTTGCCATTTAAATATGAGACAATCCAATTTGAATATGTGTGATGGCAGTTTTCTTATTTGACAGTTTGAGAACTGTGTTTAAAAGTGGCTACACTCATTGGAGAAAAGTTTAGGGAAAGAAGAATGCAAGAAAATTAGGGTGTATGTTACTTGGCTTCTACATGCACTGTCAATAATTCCTACCAAGAAGATGATTTACTTCCCCTTCAAGACAAGTGAACCAAGTAGGTGCTCTTGAGAAAAAGAGCTTTCCTCATAGTTAATAATATTTAGGCAGTTGTTGATGATGACAGAGAAGGCATTAGGAGTCAGTATTGGGAAAAGTGTTTTCTACAGAACCTTAAACTGAAGCCTTAGTGAGTAAATCCTGGGCTCCTGTGTGTAAACCATCCATATGGAACAATGAGGAAAAGGAGAGGTGGAGAGAAAAAAACAAAAAACTTGGAGATGTTTATAGGAGCGTTTCAATTTCACCATCTGTATATTATATATTTACTGAAATTTTTATTTTAACATATAGTGAATTATACTGGGATAGAAGAGAAAAATACTATTTGCAGTTGGAAGGGACCTATCGTCTAGTCAAACTGCCTTATCAATTTGGGGTTGACGAGGTTGAAGTATGTTAAGGGTATTGTCCAGTTACCTCTTGAATACTGACAGGTTTAGGGCATCAGCCTGCTTTCTAAGAAGCCTGTTCCACTGTTTGACCACTCCCTCAGAAAAGAAATTCTTACTAATGTCCAGTCTAAACCTCCCTTGGCACAGCTTTAAACCATTCCTACATGTCCTGTCACTGCGTACTAGGCAGAGAGATCAGTGCCTTCCTTTCCACTTACCCTCCTGAGCTGTAGAGAACAGTGAGGTCGCACCTCAGCCTCTTTTTCTCCAGACTAAATTGGGGGTTGGAACTAGGTGATCTTTAAGGTCCCTTCCAACCCAAACCATTCTATGACTGTAAGAAACTAGACAAGCCCAAAATCCTTAGCTGCTTTTCATGGACTTTCCTTCCAGCCCTGATACTAAATTTATCAAAATAACTTCCAAATGAAAATACCTGTGTATAGGATGTCAATATGATTGCATTCGCCTTTTCTGTTGACTTGATGGAAACATGTTATCCTCTTGTATGCTGGCACAAGCCAGAAGTCTGTCACTGGGAGATGTCAAGACTACCTCTTTTAATATTGATTTCAGGGTAGAAAGTAAGACCTTGGCTTAATTGAGTATATAGTTTGCCACTGGTGTTCAATGAGTCTGGTTTTACCCAGTGTGCATGGTGTAGGTCAGTAAAGCGTACAGTTTCATGCTAAATTTAAATCAGATAGAGCAAGAATCACTTGGACAATGATTTCATTATTGTTAACAACTTTCTTACAATTGTTTTCCCTGCAGAAAGGCAATGTTATTTGCTCATACTTGCTGTGAACATAGAGCAGATCCTCAGGTGGAACTGAAGAGGTAGGTAAGAATACAAGAAAAGCAGACAAGAACCTTTCTAAAGCTTTATATCTCAGGTATAAAAATGTGCATTGACATCTATAATATATATGTCAAATAGCATACCAATTTTTGATCTTTCCACTGCAAAGACTTTAATTTTGCTTAATTTTATGCCAAAGAATAGTCTTAGCGGAAATAATTCCTAAGAATAAGGTTAAGCAAAGCTGCAACATTGAGATTTCATGCTTTTTAATGGGATGAAATAGCAGTTAGTCTCAGATTATGTCACCCTGATAATCTAGAGATAAAAAATTCCTTTTGGATTGTTCTCTAACATTTTAAGTGAGAGAGAAAAGGAAAATTCTTTGCATTTTTCTTGCTTTCAATAAAACCTTAAAAAAAGGCAACTTATGAAATTGAATTCTCTGTCATCTTTACAACATCCTTCTGCTGTGGGTTGTCTGATTCTTTAAAGATGTAAATAAGTAAAGCTGAGTGCAAATAACTAGAATAAACACTGTTTAAAAACATCTAGAGGGCCCATTATTAGAATCAAGGAAAACTACACATCATAGCAAAAAATGAAGTTGGGAGGCTTCTAAAAGGTTTTTTGGCAACTTAATCTGTTGTATTTGTCTGAGTGATTGCAGTGATTGTTAAAACGATAAAATACATAGGTGTTATATCTGATATAGCAGCAAAAGCTAGCTTGATATTGAAGAGCAATTCAAACTGTTCTTATGGGACAGTGACATTCTGAAAACATGAGAATTTTCTTCCTCTACAAGGATTTAGTTTGTATTGTATGTTCTAATGGAAGATGTACAGTATGATGTGTATCCCAGTCTATGCTGCAGGGATTTAGCTTACTCTTGAGTGTAATAATGACAAAAAGCCTATGTTTTATCGCTTCTTGTAACCAGATCCACCAACAAAGGGAATAGTTTCCCTCTGGCAAAGTAAAGCATTGAGGTTAAACACCTCATAATCCTTCAGCAGGGGAGTCTTTATTTTGATTCCCTCCTTCGCAGTAAGTACAGGTATTTATTGTAACATAACATTTTTTACTCCGGTGAATAAGTGAAACGTAAGAGTGCAAAATTGGGTTTTATGCTATATTATTTTTGTATCAGTATGTTCAGACACCTGTGGTATATACACAGTGCTTCAAAAAGAAGATACAGTCTATGTCCTAAAGAGTAAACTATTTCACAAATATTCTCTGTGTTTTTATGGATGTAATGTTACTGGTATCAAGGGAAATATTGCATCCCTTTTATGAATATCTGCATGAGGAAAGTAGAATTCAGGTTATACACAACTGTCAAGTGTTTGTCCATACTGCCAGAAGCTGAAGGTGTTACAGGTCTGCTGCAATGTCTACAGTTCTCATTTAGTCTGTCCCCTGTTTTGCTGGAGCAGTTGTCATGATTGCTTCTGCTGCTGCTCTATCTGCAGTACTGTTAGGGATTGCTTTACAGCCCCATGACAGCTACTTTATGATGAATAGCTGTAAGCAGTACATTGATTTTCAGGTTTTGTGCAGCTCAGTGCCAAAATGCAGAAGACTGGCCACCCGACCAGCTAGTTTTCTCTGAATGATTGTTTGGAAATTGGGCTTTTCCTACTTGGTCAAGTTTCTGTCTGTGACCATTTCCGTGCTACACTCACACCTGGGTTTGAGCCCTCCAGCTCTAGCTAGTTTCACTGTTTATGTTCTAGTGTCAGTGAGCATGGATCTCAGCTGGGTTTGCTAAGGGAAGGTGTTTATCGGCAGTATGTTTTCATCTGAGAGTAGTTCCTACAATAAAGCATGGAACGTGGTTGCAAAGGGTGGTGCATGTCTTTTTGAGATGCTTGTGGTCCAGTCAGCTGGGGGTTCATAATAAACTGCTTGGTGGCACCAACGGCATGAGGAAAAGCAGCACTTCCTCTGTGAGTGCTGGTTCCAGCTAGGAGATGGCACCTTTCAGGAGAAGCACCTGTAATGACAGTGTCAGGTTTATCCATGATGCTGTTATTTTCTTATACCTTAGAACAGGGCACAGCAGTCCCAGGCAGTGCCTCCGTGCTGCCCTATGTCAGGGCAGTAACCCCACAGGCTGTAATTTTAGTCCAAAGTTCAACAGGTTTGTTGTTCCTCCAGGGAAAACTATGGGGAAAGTACTTCTACATCCAAACTCCAGTCTCTACATCTGCACACTGTGAAATATAGAAACTAATTCCATATAGGTAGCATGAAATAAATCAGAAATCAAACATTCAGCATAGGCAATATAAGGAGTTACAATAGGAATTTGTAATGTTTTAGGAAGGTATTCTTTGTATAAGTTAGCTCGAATGTTTTGGAGTGTATTTTTAACAGACTTAAAAAGCAAGTTACTGTTGGTGTAGGCAGGAATATTCCTATTCAAAATCATATTGGTATCTCTTTCAACCTTTCAGGCTATTGATAGCTGCTAACACATGTAGAAAAATCTTCAAAATATGCTTCAAAACATGGCCTGTTCTCCTGATTTCCTGTTTCATGGCTACCTTCTGCAGGGTTTCTTGCACCTGCTGAGGAATCAGCTGGCATTTATTCCTTGTAGTGTGAGGCAAAGAGGGATACTTACCTTTCTTACTAAATGAGGTTTGTGAAGAAAGACTGCAAAAGAGTGTCTTGGAATATCTAGACGCTCTTACTGTTCTCTGATGCATTCAGCTTTGTGTTCCCCTGACATGCATTAGGTTAATGAAACAAATACACTGCAAAAGCAGTAAGCTATCTACAATTTTTATTATTAACTGTTAAATTCATTTGGAATGATCCCATGCTGAGGAATATGTTCATGAAACACGGCTTGGTGCCGTGTAATGTCCAGGTGACATGAAGGTTGTAGAACTTGCTTTCCACTGTGATGCTTGAAATCAGCAGCAAACTCCCCTGTTACACCCATGCCAATCTGTTAACTCTCATGAGAAAACTCCTTCTGCGCTGTAACTGAAAGGAAACTTCATCTTCATTGAGAACCTAAAGGCAGGATGTGGCTGAATGGCCACAGTGTGTTCCCTCAGGAAGCCAGATCACTAGCCATCATCTTTCTCAGGTTGAAAAATGTGTAAAGCAATAGGAATTTTTTATATGTGTGAACTGCCTCTATTCAAGTTGGTATTTACACAAAGGCACAAATGTTTTCTATTACCTCGTTGTTCAAAATATTGGTGGAAATGCTGAGGTTATAAGTGCTTATTTAGGCTGGAGCGGTGAGTATTAGAGCTGTCATAGTCCAGTCCAAACCAGTGCCCTGGTCCGTCCTCCTGATATTGTTATTTCCTACAGTTAACTTTCAGGTGTTATAACAACACTTTGTAAAAACACCACTTTTCCTTTTCACCATGTGCATAGAAAGATGCTGGACAACCAGGTGTGGGTAGAGAAATGTCTGGGGGTTTTGACCAGTCCGTTTCTCTTTTCTTTATGTAGTTCCTAATTGTACAATGCTCAGTCTAAACTCTGCTGTTAGGAAAGGATGGGATAAAGCAAAGAATCTGTTGAATAGGGGCTGAGACTTGCATTAAATGGCAGGAGAATAGAGCCTGTCCTTTTCTTCCCCCTTCCCTTCTCCCCACTTGGAGCATAGATTAGATCTTAATCAGTGACTGTAATTTATGTAATAACTGGGTTGTGCTAGTCCCATCACAAACAACTGTGATTGTCACTTTCAGCTATCAAACTTGTGAGAACGAAGCATGGAGGTAATTTAATACACGCATCAGCTTGGCTTTTGTCCCAGCAAAATAATGGAATTCACCATTTCTTTCTCATGAAAACTGATGAGGATGGTTTTTCCTTCTTGTCTAGACTTTTTTGGAGTGATGTTATTTAAACTGGCTACAAGAAGGTGTAATACTTCAAAAATTAGATACAGCAGCGTTAATTAAGTGGGAAAGATCCAGTTTTGCCATGCATTTCTGTATTTTAGAGCATAACTAAAGAATTGGGGGGGGGCGACATAGTTTTCAGGGATAACTTTTCCTATTGACCAGTATAATAGAGTCATCACAACAGCTGCAAGGGATTGGTTACACTGCTGGAATTCAGCCGGGTGTACACAGGGGTTTTTAATGCATGCTTTGCGAAACAAAACAGTTTGATAGCAGGTGTGACCTTTAACCCTCCTGAACTTTGAAGAACTTAATCATCCTCATTTGTTCAGCACTGAATATATTTTGCAGGTGGAGGAAGCAGAGGGAAATGTAGTTTGGATTTGATGGGAAAAAGGGAAGGATGGGGAATGGTTGTATTTGGTATTTTTACACCTTTTGGGTAATCCAAATTAGTCAAAGTTAACTTTTGATAGTTCTGTGTAAACTAGGTTTTACATTGTGTTGAGAAAATTTGTTTTGTCACATAGTTACAGACGCATAATTGAAAGACAGTAAAGCTTGAAGAGATTTAAAACCCATTTACTGAGATTTTTGCATGCAGAAGGGGCTGTGAAAGCTGTGAAAACAGCGAATATACAAGAAGGTACGTTGAGAAGGCACCTGCATTGTCCCCACAGCTTTATTGATCACGTTAGTCCTTCCCACCAACTGTTTGTCTTGCCAGCTTTTTGAGGACAAAGGCTAAATTGAATGTGAGTGTATACCGTTTAAAATAATTCACATCTTAAAGTATCTGTTTTTTATAATCTATTTGCTTATCCATGTATGGGAAGAATTAACTTGGCATGTGCATGTATATTTCATGCATTTTCAATTGCTCTCTTTTTTTCCTTCTTCCAGGCCAGCCAGACCATTCAAGTTACCAAAAAGGTGAGGTCCAATACTGTCACATGTGAGGGTTTTGGAATTATAAAGGCAGTAAATGAGCTGATAGCAAAGCTGTTACTCCACACACAATGCAAGAATAGGGAATGTTCAAGGAAAATAGTAGGCAATCAAAAGCAGTTTTAAAAAGAAAAATGTGTTTCTTTAATGCAGTGGGTAGTGGATTTCTGAAACTGCCACAGGAGATTGTGGAGGCAGATAGCATCAGCAAGTTCAAACAACATTTAGAAGACTTGATCTGCAGTGGGGTCCCTAAATAAACACTAGAAGAAGGAGCCAGGGACAACAAGCACTTTTAACATCTGTAAGCATGCATCTGTGATTCCTGGGGGAGCACGAAGGGGATAGGACCACAGGAGGTAGCAAGAGACTACATGTCTCCATAAAATTCTGTCCATACTGTGACAGGATTTTAAAATCTCTGCTGATTTCAGTGTTCCTTGTTTTCAAATAATATGACCTTTTTCATCACAAGTCTAGCATTCTCTGTGTGCATGTACACTTTCTGCTCAAGCGTAAAAGCTCCGTAACTCAGTACTTTTTGATTAGGGGTTATTCTGAGAATTGACTTGGCTGTATTGTTAATAATGATAAAACAACCTGACAGAAAAGTGCAGAAGATTTCATTATAATGATCTTTGCTTGTTCCTAAAGCCAGAAACCCCATGCAGTCATGAGCTATGGCTTGGACTCTCTATGCTCTGAAGAATGGCAGTCGTAGAAAACAGAGCAACTTAGCTGAAAGCTGTTAGTGCATCAGTAATAGCAACCAATAGGAAACCATTTCAAGTGAAAATACATTAGAAACATAATCCACCTTTAGGATTTGCTTTTAGTAAGGAATAGGCCTGTTTGCTAAATACCTATTTTGAGTTACATAAATCTGTTTGTTAATATGAATTCAGTTCATACAATTAGCTGTGGATCATAGCAATCACTTCACAATATATGGTATGTTTCTGTCTCTATATGACACTGGTAGTGGTTTAACCTGAATATTGCTGCATGTAAATACTGAATTGAAAAGTTTAACACTATCCATGTGTTATGCTCTTCCTTCCTGGGAAGGAAAAAAAAACACTATCCTTTTTTTTTTACCTTCTCCTTTTGAAGGTGGTATCTGAAGTCTTAGATCACCCTGGGGCAAATTGCTTGAAACTAGTCTTTTAGTGGTGCTAAATGGGTGAGATAACTATAGATTGAATTACTTACTGTATCTCCTAAGCATTTTTAATTATTTAAAAAATGAAAAAAGGAAAAAAAGCCCCAAACCAAACCTTTTTCAGGTATGTGAAAAACACCAGGAGGAAAGAAATGAATGAAAACTATGTGCATTTTAATGGTACAAGGCAGCCTGGAATAGTGATACTATAATATTATAACAACTATATTGAAAGCAATGAAATGGAATGAAAGAGATTTCAGTCAGTGTCATATTTATTGAGAATTCATTATTCAGTTTGGAGGAAGAAAGGAAAATAATGTGTTCATGTAGCTGTATGTCCAGTTTATTACCCAACTGTAGTTTTAATTAGGCACTGTCCTGGGTTCAGCAGCAGCAGTCATTTTTCTCCTTCTTGGTAGCTGGTGCAGCGCTGTGTTTTTGATTTTGGGCCTGGGAGCAGCGCTGATAACAGCAGTGTTTTCAGTTACTGCTTGGTAATGTTTTGGTCTGACCAAGGACTTTCTGAGCCTCATGCTATGCCAGGGAGGAGGGGAAGCCGGGAGAAAGGAGAAACGGGGCACCTGACCCAAACTGACCAAAGAGAGGTATTCCATACCACAGCACATCATGTCCAGGATGTAAAAATGGGGAGCAGAGACCCGGAAACGTGGGGGTTTGCTGCTGGGGGGTGCGCTGGCTGGGTCAGGCTTAGTGAGCAGTTGTATTCTCTTCCTTTGTACTTCTCTTGTCATTATTATTACTGGTGGTAGCAGCAGTGATTTGTGTTATACTTTAGTTACTAAACTGTTCTTACCTCAACCTGTGCAAATCGCATTCTTTTGATTCTCCTCCCCATTCCCCAGGACTGGGGGGAGAAAGAGGGGTGAATGAGTGAGAGAGCAACTGCGTGAGTTATAGAAGCTTAAACCACTACAGGCACCAAAAAGCAGGAGGTGTTATTCTGATTTAGGAAAGCGCTTAGCACTAAGGATGCCCTTTCTGAATGTGTTCCCTTGTCTGAGGAAGTGATTTAAACGTTTTTCTTTTGGACTCAGACATTTTCAAGCAAGTGGTCATTTACACAGAACCTGAGTCAGGGCAGTGGCTTACTTTTCACAGAGAATAAAAGTAACTAAACTCATTTTATAGCTTTTTTTTAAAGGGTGAAAAATCAAATCATTGTCATTTATTTTGCCACTTACAGTGGGTTGGGATCGAGGCTGGCTGTAGGCAACTTGGTTCGAGCCAGAGCCCTCAGCAGCACCAAATGATGCTCAGACAAATAACATGAAAATGTTCCATGTTTAGTCCTTTTTTTGTGATATAGCCCAGGTCAGCTTTGCAGTACGTGGTACAAGAAATAGGACAAATGTGCAGGTGTAAAAAAGCACTTACTGTTTTCTGTCTGTGCTTTGTTAACATGTTAAACACCTCACCTAGGACATAGTGAGTGAAGAATTCAACCAGTGTAAGGTCTGCCCAGTTGAAAATAGAATAGAAAATAGAGGCAACATGTCAAAGCGATAAATCTGGCACTAGTGATCGATAGGAAAACAAATATTTTGGGTGTAATTTTTATGACTTCAGAGCAAATGTCTATAATAGCTAGTCCATCTAGCTTGGTGTTCAGGAAAACATTTAATCCTATAAGTAGGAAAATTCTATTAGGTCATTTACTTCCCTTCACTTTTCCTTCGTACAATTGCTCATTTGGCAAGCTGCCCCTTTGTGATTCAGTTTAATAAAAACTTGCTTTTCAAGCTTCTGCTAATTAACCTCTTGTGTGAGAACATAAGAATTATTCCACGTTTACCCTAATGGGAAATTGAGGTGCACCCAGCTCTTTGCGTTTCCTTGCTCCTTAAAGCTGTTCTTGGACCCCTAGACATACCTGTTTCCACATGCAAGGGCAAGTCAGCAATAAGCTGGCTCACTGCCGTTGCTTTTACAGTTGGAAAACTGGGAAGCTGTTGCTAGAGTGAGGATCTGGGCATTACCTCCCTTCTTAGCAATGGGACAGAAAATTGCTGTACAGCCAATAATTCAACTGTCTGTAGATAATGAGTTGCTCTGAACTGAAAATAACCATAATCTTGTAAGACAGTAGAAATAAGTGAAGGAGCACTCTGCAATGAACTGTCATGTTACATTGCATGTGAGTTGAGGAGGAAATAAGAGTATAGATCTTTTTGCTCAATATTTAGCGTGTACAGAGGCACTGTATCAGCATTGAGTGAGTCAGAGCCTGTAATTATTTTGCTAATGCCTTTTAAACTTGATGGACTTTCTGTACTCTCTTTGCTCCCCAGATTAGACAGTGTTGCCCTTGAAACATAAACTTTATGAATTCAAGCCTTTAATGTAAGGAATTATCCAGAAATTAAGATTTCTGGGTTTCATTTTTATTTTCTGCTACTTTTCGATCAATTTAATGAATAAAATAAGTATTTTATTGTTACAAAATAAAAATATTTTATGAGAATGATGAAAATTAGATTTACGTATAAAAATTCTTTCACTCTTTAAAATTAACTGAGGGTTAAAATCCAAGGATATGACTTACACTAGAAGATTAAATTAATGCTGACTAGCTTATGTATCACGTCGCAACTCCCTTGCGCCTTTGAATTTACAACGTATTTTATGGACCTTTGGTATTTGGGGTTTGAGTTGGTTTTTTTTTTAGTGACTTTTAAATATAAAAGAAATGTTTTCTTTTGGGCTCTACTTTAAAAATGATTTTTTCCTCTCTTTGATATTCTTCTTAGAAAAACTTAAGCTTTCAAAGAAGAAACTGAAGTTTTCTATAATTAAATCTTGAACAAAGCGTCTATTTTTTTAGTGGTCCACAACCATGGATAATATCCATCCTAAAAGCTAAGTATAAAGTTAAGGAAAAAGTATTCATACAAAAAGTGTGTGTAGTCTTAAACATTTTTCACTTCACATATATGCCCTTTTTTTCCCCATTTTTTTTTTAATGTAAAAGCATTTTATGTAAATCATTGCTATGACAGTCTTAAATGCTAAGCATGCACTAAACGACAGAAGTGGCTTTTTCACTAGCTCCTAATCATCTCTGTAGCAGCATAAATTAAATCTAGGATAAAGCCTATGTTTTTGTCTGAATTCCTGGGGGGAAAAATAACATATGATATGAGAAGCTTTTCTATATAAGAATAGAAAGTTTCATTAGGGAGACTTTATAGAAAGTATTGGGGTGTTCTTTTGTTTTCTTACTTAAGTAAAATAAAGGTGTAGAAATAAATTGTTTCCAAATGGTTTCTATCCATTTATGATAGCTGGCTTAATTTCATGGAAGTATAACAAAGAAAACAGGTCAGTGTTTCAACATGGTTATTTAGATAGGCATGGATTAATTTTGTGTATAACTTTTAGTTGTGTAACATCTCTTTCTCTGTTCTTCTCCATGTAGCTATGCTGCACTGATAGCAGACTGGCCTGTGGTGGTCCTGGGCATGTGTACTGTGTTAATAGTGGTGTGTGCACTGGTTGGAATATTAGTTCCAGATCTTCCAGATTTCTCTGATCCATTGCTGGTAGGTAAATACTAATGAATTGTACGGTCAAATAAGTATTTTTTGGTTTACTGTTTTTTCACCTATAGCAGTAAACAGTAGATGCAAGTACAGCAGTTGGTGCAGTGCTCTTAAATGGAGATCTGCCCAGAGGAAAATAACTCGTCATTAGTATGCCTGAAAAGGTTCCCTGTACTGTGAATCTGTTTGGGAGTCAATTTCCAGAGACATTCAACTGGTAGTAAGCTTGCACAAGCAAGTTCTGCCTAATGAACCCATGAAACAAATGAGTTGTTAAAGAGGCTTGTAATTCCTCTAATGAAAAAATGTAAGTATTAAATCTTGACTTTGGAACAGCTCACCATGATATGAACATGCAGTTGCCATCAGAGGGATGTTATCCCCTGTTTTAAATTCCTTCTGCTTTTTGCTATTGATAGGTCATGTGTCCTTCAACAGAGCTGCTGTAGATAAATAATCTAAATTCATCCCAGTTTTAGATATACGGCACAACACAGTACAATATGTTCTAAATCAGGTTTCAAAATGTGAGGGGCAGGATCTGTTAAGGAAAAGAGGATTCAGAGTGCCTTATGAGGATGAAATGATATCCATATTAAAAGACTCGAACTGGCTTTTATCAGAGTCTATTAAATACTGTGCTCATTTCTTACTTGTCATGAGCTGTCTTACACGAGTAGGTTTGGGGATTTCATTGAAAATATTGCATTTAATTATTATCCTCAAATCAAAATACACTGTCTCTATAAGTTATTGTTACTTACATTATAGTAGGGTATATCTGTGCATATCCATACGTAATGGATGTTTCTTGAAAACAGTGGAGTTATTAAAAGTATTTCAAAGTCACTTTCAAAATTATTTCAAGATTTGCCTTATTCTTAGAGAAATAGAGAAGGCATACTTGAGTGCTTTTAATCATATTTAGTCATTAAAGGTTGCTAATTGAGATACAGAAAAGGACTCTGTAGAATGCCCTTGCTCTGAAAACTAAGTGTTGAACATTTGATAGACTAAATCATCATCAGTTCTCAGGGAGAGTAGCAATACGTGCAAGAATTCTTAATCCCTTGTCACTCTGTACGGTTGGTTGTTATTTTTCCTGACCTGTCAGAAAGCATTTTACCTTTAAAAGTAGACATCTGGAGTAACTATGGTTCATAATGAAAACTATCCATCACTTTGATCATGTTTCCACTTTCCCATTTGAGCTAAAAAGTAAAAAGTATCAATGGAATTTTGTGATGCTCTTCTCCTAGGGTTTTGAGCCAAGAGGGACTGCCATAGGACAGAGATTGGTCACATGGAACAATATGGTGAAAAACACAGGATACAAAGCAACACTTGCAAACTATCCTTTTAAGTATGCAGATGAACAAGCTAAAAGGTAAGAATTTGTATTAAAAACGCATTTTATTTTATTGGGGTTTTTGGTGAGTACTTAGTGCTTGCTCCAGAACGCTCTGATGTTAATACATATACTGCCACTGATTTCAATAAATACTGAATCTGATAATCCACAATTCTTAAAGTCTTTCACATGGAAATAGATATGTGCCATTGTCAGCCCTTTCAAAAATGTATCATTTTAGTTTTCTCTTTGAATTATGGGTGTTTCAGTACTGAGCTCAATCATTATTTTCTTTGAAGTCTCTAATTTAAACAGAAAATGCAATTAATGTTCCAGTTGCTGTATACCGAAGTCATGTTGGTAAAAATACATTTTCTCATATACAAGAACTATTGAGATGTGTAACTTGTTTGGATCCTCCTTC
This sequence comes from Myiopsitta monachus, assembly GCA_017639245.1. Classification (NCBI taxonomy): domain Eukaryota; kingdom Metazoa; phylum Chordata; class Aves; order Psittaciformes; family Psittacidae; genus Myiopsitta; species Myiopsitta monachus. The sequence goes on from CM029925.1 coordinate 56,949,015, forward strand.
TAGTAATAATCCCTTTGCTAAGGTAAGATAAATAAGCTGTTTGTTCTTTTTTTCAGTCATCAAGATGACAGATGGTCTGATGATCACTATGAAAGAGAGAAGAGGCAAGCCGACTGGAACTTCCACAAGGATACATTTTTTTGTGATATACCAAGTAAGTGGAGTAGGGATGTAAGGAAAGCTAAAAACTTCTATCAGTTGAATGATTTCTGCGCTCTTCTGTATATTGTGTATGTTAGTAGGAAAATATTTTATGCTTAGCATATTCACAACAAGCACCTTCTTTCTGAGTGCAGAAGTCTGAAGAAATGGGGTTGAAATGCAGTGTTCTGTTGGCTCTTCCTAGGAAGCAACTGAAAGTGCTTCCTTTAAGTGGTTCCATTTCCTGTAAAGATTCATTTATGAGTTATTGGTAATGTGATCATTGTAAAAGGGGTGTTTGTATACGACTACAGAGGTAGCACTTAATTCACACCAGGGAAGAAGTCGTGTTAAATCTGTGGCATTAACTTACATATAAAAAACCTAAATCAAAATACTTTTTCTGTATATGGAAAGACATAAGAAGACATCCTGTCGTGGTCTAAGCCTCTCAACCACGCAGTTTGCTCACTCACTTCCCCCTCTTTTTTCCCTCCGTTCCCAGAGGGATGGGAAGGAGAATCGAAAGAATGCAACTTCCACAGGTTGAGATAAGAACAGTTTAGTAACTAAGGTATAACACAAATCACTACTGCTACCACCAATAATAATAATGACCAGGGAAATACAAGGAAAGAGAATACAACTGCTCACCACCCAATACCAAGCCCGACCCTGCAGCGAAACCCCCACCCTTCTGGGTCTCTGCCGCTCGTTTTTACATCCTGGGCATGACGTGCTGTGGTATGGAATACCTCTTTGGTCAGTTTGGGTCAGGTGTCCTGTCTCTGCTTCCTCCTGGTTTCCCCTCCTCCCTGGCAGAGCATGAGACTCAGAAAGTCCTTGGTCAGACCAAAACATTACCAAGCAGTAACTGAAAACACTGGTGTTATCAGCACTGTTTCCAGGCCGAAAGTCAAAAACACAGCACTGCACCAGCTACCAAGAAGGAGAAAAATGACTGCTACTGCTGAGCCCAGGACACATCCCCAGGTCATGTCTTGCACAGAATTCAGGAGTTTGTTTAGGAAAAAAGAGCAAACAAAGCCTCAAAAATGCACAAAACCCCCAAATAAAATACACCCTTAAAAAAACAAAAAATAAATACAAAGTAAACCACCTTAAAGTACTGAGGGCTCATAAAGCTAAGTTAAACTAGAGGACAAAAAAAGAAGTCTTTATTGCCTTTTTGCAAAGCATAGTGCAAAGCTTTGATAAGTCCTTTTCTGGCAGAGAGCATGCATTAACAGATGGAGATCTTGCCTTTATTCAAATAATGTTTGGTTCTGTTCCAATATGTGAAGGCTGATAACAGCACAAAAACATAATTGTGGAATTACTTGTTTATATTACTTGATCTGAACGAGCAAAGACCAGTAAAAACCAGGGTGGAAAACAGATTTACAGTGGTGTTGGTTTTCTTTTTTTTTTCCAATTACAATACAGTCTTAAATCTAAGTGAGAGGATGTGAGCAAGGTCCTAATTTATGCTCCTGTGAGCAGAAGCAAATTAGATTGAGCATATCTTATGTGAGGAAGAGGAAATGTACTTGAAACTCTACTGAGCATTAACTGCAACTTGCCTCAGAATTAACTCCTCTTTGTCCTGCCAGCTGTTTCTGTGTAGTCTCACTTTCATTCTTTGCACTACAGTTTCTGCGTAGTCTTAGTTGTGGCAGTCATGAAGGAGTTGTGATTCTGTGGGAAAGTTTGCCAGTCCTTTTATGTAAGGAAAATAGTTGATTTCCTCTTGAGCCATTTTTATCATTCTTGTTATCTGTCTTTGCCTGCTCCAGGATCTGTAGATTTCTGTTTCCTTGATTGTAAAGCATGGTCAGAGATCAGAAAGCACTTCCCTTGAGTCTTCATTACAGTCTTGTGAAAGGCAAAAATTCTTCACATTCACAGCAGTAGGAAAAATTTAGCCTTTTGGTTTTTTGGCATATTGTAATTAATGTGATAATATTTCTTAACTCAAAGTACCATATTGTGTTACGTAACTACTGCATAGTTGTGTTTGTATATATGTTTCCCCTGTTAGCTATGCATAGAGATCTCACAGCCACTAAGTAATTATTTCCTTTCCTAAAAGCTGTCTTCCAATAAATGTGATTTAATTTGTAATTTAAGCTGTATGTATCTAAACTGTAGAATTCTTTAAAATCGCCTCAAGGATATCACAACTTCCACTGCACTCATTTGCTTCTGAAGCAAAAACATTCTTGTAGAAACAGCTTTATAATTATTATTTATATTCCTAAATGACTTACTAAATCAGCCTTTGATTACTATTATCTGTGTGCTGCCATTATGCTGTGCCAAGAATTTCATAGTTCGCTGATTAGATCATTTGATTTTTGTCTGTTATATTTCAGAAGATAGTTGGCTTGAATAGAGCTCCTAAGTGATATAAAGAATTGAAGATGCGATGTTTACTATAAGCATGTTAACGAAACTGAAACTTTCAAGTCGACTGAGTCTTGCAGATAAACAGCTCGTCTTGAAAAGGAGGTGGATTCCCATGACCTGACAAAGATTTTGTCTGTGTCATTTGAATGGTGGGATTTTGCCTCAGTCTTTGATACCAGGCATACCCAAACAGTCTGTAACACCCCCATCCTGTAATTGCAGGTGATCGCTATTCACGAGTGGTGTTTACATCAACAGAAGGAGAGAATTTATGGAATCTGAATGCAATTAAGTCAATGTGCAATGTAGATAACTTGAGGGTAAGTGAAGATGGCATTTCATTTGTTTAACTTTCAGACATGAAGCGTGTATTTGAATCTTTGTTTTGCTGCCCGTTGCCATCCAGTAGCATATGAGAGGACTTCACACTGTTCACATCCTTTTTTAATGGTCAGTCAGCATGCAAACAAAGTTAAACAACTTTCAATTATAAAACAGATTGTACAAGGGAATTTATTTGGTTTTGCTACTAATTACAACCAGAATAGGTGGAAGAGTGTTGCAGGAAGGACTGCCTTAACTTTTGCTGTGTATTCCCTCTTAGAATATTATTCCATGGATTTTTGTTCTTGCTTCCCAACAAATAATTCATCTTTCCTTGTTGCATCCTCGTAGCACATGCAGTTTTCTCTGACGCCCAGTTGGTCACTCAACATTTTCTTTTTCTTTAGGTCAAAAGAGAATAGATTAGCAGATGGACATCAGAGGAACCATAGATATAGTAGCTAGAAATATAGCCCAGCTAATCATGTGTTGATAGTGATACTTTCAGGGTAATATTAATTTTCTCTTTAAAACTGAGAAAATTAAAGGAGACATTTTGGCCTTGTCTGTCTGGCCCTGTTATTTTTCTTGGCTTTCTTTGTACTCAGTACCTTGTGTAGTCAAAATAACTATTGTAATAGCTAGCTTCGAAGCTGACATGGCTTCTTTTACATGTGTTAGAAGATAATTGAGTACTGTGAATGAAATCAATGTCTGGTTTCAACTGATGGGAGTTAACTGACAAAGGTTAAAATAAAATAAACATTCAGATGGTGTATTTATAAAATATAAGCTTGTCACTTGCTGGAATGAATTCCTTTGAGCTGCTGAGTAACCATAAATTTGTGTGAACTGGTGACTTTGCATGGAGATAAAGCAATGTCATTTTCTTCTATTAATAATGATCTCATTATTTCCAGTTTTTTTCTCCTTCCAAACAAAAAGAAACAGCTTCATATTATACCACATTTATTTCATGTTGGAATATTTTCATTATTAGTTTTGTTTATCGTTGCCCTTTTAGACAACTGTATTAATATAGTGAATTCCCAAACTGTTTTCCCTAACAGCTGGCATTTGCTTGCTTAAAATGTTGCGCTGCAGTGAAACATTCTGTAACAGATTTCCCTTGGCAGTCTGCTTGCTCACAGGCATTTTGTCCTGGTTGGCCTCTGTTGCTGTAAGTGGTTTTTGTCCTCACATGCTCAGGAAATATTCCTTATTTTCCCATCAGAGATTATTGCACCAGCAGGATGGCTCATGTGATTATCCTTCATCTCTTTTAAGTCAGAATGAGCCAGGTGAGCAAAGTACAGTATTTAAAATAACCCAGCTCAGTTTGAATGAACTGAACTAGGGGTAATCATATTGGCACTTCAGTCAGGAGATACAGTGGAGAATAACTTTTTACAAGGGTAAAAATTGAGTTATCTCTGCATTTGACCATAGAAGTTTAGTCACATAGACAGCTGGTGCAGGTAAATCCTAGGTAGTATAGATCATTGCAAAGCAATGAATAATAGAATACTTCTCTGTAACAGAATAAAGAGTTAATTACCTCTGAATAGTCACCTTTTTAATGGGTGCATTGCTCCTGAGGAATTTTGGGGGTTTTCCTCCCTGTTTGCCCACTTTGGTAATGATGTATTTTTTTCAAATACATTTGAAATACATTATTTTCTGAGGAAGGATGAAAATACTTCAGAAAACAAAAACAAAACCAAGCACCATGCTTCTTGTAGCCGTAAAAATAGCTCTTTCTTTGAAATAAGAACACTTCAGAAGATTAAGTGTTGGCTACTTCAGCTACACCCACAGTTATGTGCATTTTTATAGAGGGGATTGTTGCAGGTAATGCTTCTGTGGATCTTTCGTGTAATTGACTTAAGAATGTAGTAATTGAGCGTCTCAGCTGAGCAGAATGGCAGTGCATCATGATTGATATTCAGCTAGTAGACAAAACAAATGGATGTGGTTTATTTTTGCATTTGTTGTTCTGTATATATAAATGTATAATAAAAGTTAGATACTCAGGGTGAGAAAGGGCTGAATCTTCTTTCATTAATTTTTTTTAAATGCTTGTTACTTACAAGTGCCAAGTTTAAACAATTGTCATCCTTTCTAACAATTCCTAAGCACCTCTAACACTTCTTCATCTCATGAAGTGATCGTATGACTCTGTGAAGTGCTGTGATATGCCCCTCTTTTGAATGCTAAGTTCTTCTAGCAGCCAGTCCTAGAGAGAATGCTGACTTGCACTGCAGCTATCAGAAGAAACTGATGACTTGGGTGACACTCTAGTCTCTTCTGGCTATGGTTATGTTTGTTGTTAAATTCACGCCTGTGTAGGAACCCTGTTCTGTTGAAGCAAGTGTCAAAGCTTTCTGTGTTCCAAGCCAGGAAGATCCTGATAGCCAGGAAGCTATTTTCTGGAAATATGAACTATAGAATTTTAGCATTTTTCTGATGATAAACAGGATTTCGGCACCCACTAGTATTTGCTTTAGTATGAGCTAACGGTATATCCCATGTGTGCTAATTGTATTCCCATCTGCTTGTAACTCCTTTAACTATATGTTTTACTGACACTTAGGGGCTCTATCCTGCAGCTGCTCAGCATATGGTAGTCCTATAATCTTCATGGAAACTTTATATACCAAATAGCTATAGGAAGTGTTCTAATTTTGTACTACTTGGATAAGAGCTTTTTCTTTTCCCCCCACCTGGTAATTGTAGAATATTTTCCCTATAAACTGTAAACAGTTATTTTATAAACTTCAAAGACTGTAAATGATCTCTCAGACTGCTTCCCCAAACCCGTGTTGTTTGTGATTCACACTGTGTGGATCCATTTGGGTAGAGCTGCCCACAGATACAGCATGTGCACAGGTTGCACAGCTTAGTCTCCTTACTGGATCCAAAATAAATGAAAACGTTGCCAGTGGCAGGCCAAGTCTGGCAAAACCAAAATGGCCTTTTCAGTTATTTTGGATCACCAACAAAGCCCAGTGCTACAATATATTAGCATTTTACATAGTGTTTTAATGAGCAATACAGAGCTAAATTTTGTATTTTAATTTCTAATTTCCAGCTGCCAGCTCATGTTACTTTATCTTTGGCAACAGCTACTTTACTGATGAATGTCAATGTTTATGGCCTGCAGCAAGTGTTGGAGAACAGCATATAAACCTCATTGTCCCATCTTGAACTTGAATACATAGAGAAGACAATACAATCCTTTCCTCCCAATTTGCCTATTATATCCTCCTCGGATTAACCTGGAGATGTGCCATGAAAAATACAGATATGCTATTCCAGTGTTTCCTTTTATTTAGTAGGTTGGTCAGTTTTTCCTGAGTTTGCATGTGTTAGCGTTTTTATCTGGAAACAATCAAATGTGAATTATCCTGTGTTTTTGGAATGCCAGTTTGTTATTGTTCAGAAACCGGGTGACAAAATTCAAGTCCATATTAAAGCTTTTAGAACTGCCATGAGAATCCCCAAGTGCAGGTTTTTTGTCTGCATTATGAAGAATTGTGCAATTTTGCTAACAAAAAACCAACCCCAAGCAAACAAAAAACCCCCAAAGTGGTATACTTTAAACCAGATAAATTTAAAACACACATAGATAATGGTTTCAGGGCCCACTCCTGTAAGCTCTTAAGCACATGGCTTTATTAATGTGAGTGTATTAATATGTGTTCTTTCTATGTAACTTGATTAAGACTGAAATTTTACGCATGTCTGTTTGAAGGATTAATTCTAATTTGTCATGTATAAAAAGCCAAAAGTTCTGGCTTTTAAGACTTCTATTCCCTGTGCCCTATCAAGATTGAATTTTCCCAGCTTCGGAAAACTTTCTTGACCTAACCTTGTTACTTAAGAGTTTTAGTTCTATTTTATAGGTACTTTCAGTTTTGCCTTATGAGTATTTCCTTAAGTCATGCTCTACTGGCTTCAGCTGAATCTGGAATGTTCAACTGAATCTGTCTTCAGCTGAATCTGTGAAATAAGAGTATCCACATAAGGGATTAACACTCGTTTAGCTAAGAAGAGTCCTTAACCAAAGTGTTGAAACTGCCATAATTTCTGTAAAGCTCAGGTAGGAGTTCCTAGGCTTTGGGCAGTCCCCTGAGCTGACAACAAGCAGTTGTCCCCCATGGCCTAGCTCTGTTACCTGCCTGACACTTCTTTGGCCTTGCTGCTGCTGCATCTTCCTCCACTCTGCTCCCGAGTCAACTCATGGGGCTTTATCCCATGGTGGATGCAGTATTCAGAGGCATGGCTGTTCTCTTGGTGCAGCAGGGATTATTTTGGGGTGCCTAAAGTTAGATGAGGAAGTTGTTATAAGTTGTCACATCTTGTCTTTCTGGATGGTAAGTCCCTGCCTCTCCTAGGAAGTTCAGTATATGATTCCAAGCAGAATGAAGCTTCATTGCTGTTTATTTTCAGACTTATAACATGAGGTAATAAAAGAGAATTAACAGTCATCAGTCTTGGGGAAAAAAAAACCAAGACCTCAGTTCCTCTTCAAACAAAAGAATTACAGTATTCCTAACGCTTCTGCCAATGTTATGCTGCTGTGACAAGTAAGTGTACTGAGTTACTGCTGCTTTAGTCTACTGCATGTAAGAGGATGCTAATCAAAACCAGTGTGTGCGGAGATAAGAATTTAAAACATTTAACACAAAAGGATCATAAGGTGAATTTTCATCACTTCGGACTGTTTTATTTGCTTGGTGGGTGAATGTTTCTAATAATTAAGACTACTATTTTAAACTGGATTTTTTTTTGCCCTGCCTGTCTTTATACAGATCAGATCCCATTCCCAGTTTGGTGATCTCTGCCAGAGAGCCACTGCTGCTTCGTGCTGTCCCAGCTGGACACTGGGCAACTATATTGCTATTCTAAATAACAGGTCATCATGTCAAAGGATAGTAGAACGGGATGTCTCTCACACCCTAAAGCTGCTTCGCACATGTGCCAAATACTACTACAATGGAACCCTGGGGCCAGACTGCTGGGATATGAATGCCAAAAGGAAGGACCAACTCAAGTGTACAAACGTGCCTCGCAAATGTACCAAGTACAACGCTGTTTACCAGATCCTTCACTACCTAGTGGACAAGGATTTTCTAAGCCCAAAGACAGCTGACTATGTCTTACCAGCTTTAAAATACAGCATGCTCTTCTCTCCGACTGAAAAAGGGGAAAGCATGATGAGCATTTACCTAGATAACTTTGAGAACTGGAACGCTTCCGATGGTGTAACAACTGTCACAGGGATTGAGTTTGGAATAAAACATAGGTTGTTTCAAGATTACCTGTTGATGGATACTGTGTATCCTGCTATAGCCATTGTAATTGTTTTATTAGTTATGTGTGTATACACGAAGTCCATGTTTATCACGCTGATGACTATGTTTGCAATAATTAGTTCCTTGATTATTTCTTACTTTCTCTATCGGGTAGTATTTAATTTTGAGTTTTTCCCATTCATGAATCTCACGGCTTTGATTATTCTTGTTGGGATTGGAGCGGATGATGCTTTTGTCTTATGTGATGTTTGGAACTACACAAAATTTGATAAACCTCATGCTGGAACCTCTGAGACAGTGAGCATCACATTGCAGCACGCTGCTCTTTCCATGTTTGTCACGAGTTTTACTACCGCTGCTGCCTTCTATGCTAATTATGTCAGCAATATCACAGCAATCAGGTGTTTTGGTGTTTATGCCGGCACTGCTATTTTGGTGAATTATGTCCTGATGGTTACATGGCTACCTGCTGTAGTGGTGTTACATGAACGATACCTTCTCAATATTTTCAGTTGCTTTAAGAAACCTCAGCAGAGGGTATACAACAACAAAAACTGCTGGACAGTGTTGTGCCAAATGTTCCACAAGATTATTTTTTCAGTCTCAGAAGCATCTAGGATATTTTTTGAGAAAGTTTTGCCATGCATTGTTATCAGATTTCGATATATTTGGCTTTTCTGGTTCCTTGCCTTAACAGTTGGTGGAGCATATATTGTGTGTGTTAACCCAAAGATGAAATTACCATCACTGGAGCTCTCAGAGTTTCAGGTATTTAGGTCTTCTCACCCATTTGAACGATACGATGCAGAATACAAAAAGCTTTTTATGTTTGAACGTGTCCACCATGGAGAAGAGCTTCACATGCCAATAACAGTAATCTGGGGTGTCACCCCTGAGGATAATGGTGACCCTTTAAACCCTAAAAGTAAAGGAAAGCTGCAGCTAGATAGCAGTTTTAATATCGCTAGCCCAGCTTCACAGGTTTGGATTTTGCGTTTCTGTCAGAAGTTAAGAAATCAAACTTTTTATTATCAAACTGAAGAACAAGACTTCACAAGCTGCTTCATCGAAACATTTAAGCAGTGGATGGAAAATCAAGACTGCGATGAACCATCTCTTTACCCCTGCTGCAGCCACTGGAGCTTCCCGTACAAACAAGAAGTTTTTGAATTATGCATCAAGAGAGCTATAATGGAGCTAGAAAGAAGCACAGGGTACCACTTAGACAGTAAAACCCCAGGGCCTCGCTTTGACCTAAATGACACCATCAGGGCAGTGGTGTTGGAGTTCCAAAGCACCTACCTCTTCACCCTGGCATATGAGAAAATGCATCAGTTCTACAAGGAGGTGGACTTGTGGATTTCAAGTGAGCTTAGTTCTGCTCCTGAAGGTCTTAGCAATGGTTGGTTTGTGAGTAACCTCGAATTTTATGATCTTCAGGACAGTCTTTCTGATGGTACTCTGATTGCCATGGGTCTTTCAGTTGCTGTTGCATTTAGTGTAATGCTTCTTACAACCTGGAACGTAATTATAAGCCTTTATGCAATAGTTTCAATAGCTGGAACTATTTTTGTCACTGTAGGTTCTCTGGTTCTCCTTGGATGGGAGCTAAATGTGTTAGAATCTGTCACTATTTCGGTGGCTGTCGGCTTATCTGTAGACTTTGCTGTTCATTATGGAGTGGCTTATCGCTTAGCCCCTGACCCTGACCGAGAGGGAAAAGTCATTTTTTCTTTAAGCCGTATGGGTTCTGCTATTGCAATGGCTGCATTGACTACATTTGTAGCTGGAGCAATGATGATGCCCTCTACAGTGTTGGCATACACGCAACTTGGCACTTTCATGATGCTTATAATGTGCATTAGTTGGGCTTTTGCAACGTTCTTTTTCCAGTGCATGTGCCGATGCCTTGGCCCCCAGGGCACTTGTGGCCAGATCCCACTACCAAAAAAACTGCGGTGTAATGCCTTCTCTCGGACCCTTTCAGGAGGCCAAGGAGGTAGAGGGCAAAATAAATCACATCCCATTAGCAAGTATCAGCTGGACCCCAGAAGTCAAAAGCCAGAAATGGAGCATGAGCACTATGAGCTTGAGCCTCTGGCATCACAAACTGGTATTTGTAACCCTGCAGAGAAAGTGGCCTATGAAGAAACTCGTATCTGCTCTGAGCTTTTCAGCAGCAGGCCCCAAAACACATGTATGCCTATTCATTCAACCTATAATAGTGAAGTGAGCAAAAGCATAAAAAATGTTGCTAGTTCAGCTGTGCTACAGACATCTATTGACCAGCGCACCATATGCCCAATTTTCTCTCAAAACAGGCAGTGTAGCTGTCCCGATGCATATAAGCAAGTTGCAGTGAAGTGGAGTCCACACTCATGCCAACAGTTAAGTGACACCTTCTGTTACCAGTGTTCTCCATCACAGGGAACAGTACAAATCCAAAGCTCCATAGCTCCTCTGAATGCTTTACAGCAGGCTGCTGAAGGTTATGTGCATCCAGTCCAGCATGTCCTCCACTGCAGTTGCCTTCAAGGAAGGCTCAAAAGAACGATGACACAGAGCTCTCTGCCTAAAAACTTTTTCCTCCAGTCTGTGCAGCAGTTCCAGGCACATCAAAGAATAAATAGGACAGAGTCACATGCTCATCCAAACCCAGAGGAAAACCTTAGAACTGTTCCAAAGGTGATGAGCTCCTCACAGTTTGTCTGCCACAGCGCAGGACCTCTGATAGTGCGTTGCTCTGAATGTGAGAACGGTGTATTAAATAACCAAAAGGGATTCTGTCAGCAGGCAGACAAGTGTGATGAAAAGGGTGGTACAGAAGCGAACGGGGTTGAAAGCAAGAAAGCCTCTCTGTCAAAGCAAAAAAAGAAAGCTGAAAGAAAGATAGATCAGTGTTCGTTGCAGAATGACCGGGTTTTGAAGGCTGACCAAAACGATAAAAACCATCTGCTGAACAGGTCAGTGAGAGAGGCTTGTTATGAGGGTTGCCATGAAAATCCCCACTGCTGTAGCAAGGCTATCACAGTGAAGTGCAATTCTGTTGACTGTCAAATGCCAAACATCGAAGCCAATGTGCCTCCTATGTTAATGCGCCCAGAACTTTCCAATGAAAGTTTGTTAATAAAAACACTATAATAAATCTTTAATTCAGAATCCTGTGTCTTTCTTTTGAAAAGGAAGTTTAAAACACCAAAAAGGCAAGTCCTGAATAAATATGAATTATAATTTGTGGTTTGGAATGAAACATGTATTTTATAGAACAGTAACATTTATACATTTCATAAAGCCATTACATGTAGTAAAACCTCATGTTGTCCCGAATGGGGTTTTTTGGTGTAACTCATAAGATGGCTTCTGCTTAATTTAGTTTTTGTCCCTGGGCCTTAGAGTTTGAGTTCTCCTTATAAACCATCTCAAGAAATAAAGCATGACAAAGAAACTCCTCCTTTTCTGAAGCCAGGGCTTGTGAGGTTGATAATGTTTGGGGTGGGCTGAGATTGACACGTTTTTCAGAATACATTATTTGCTTTTATTCTACCGCTGTCCTGGCAGGCTTGCGCGCACCTTGATCCAGCAGCAGGACTGTGGCTGTGTTCATTCAGGACTGTCTGAAAGACCAGCTCTGCAGGGTAGCCTGTTTGGGGAATTGCTTTCAAATATTTAGCCTAACAAAATCTAAAGAAAACCTTTTGGATGTCCAGGGCACTTGTTGCGTATCTATGTATATAGTGCAGTAAAACATTTTAAACTGCCCTTTCTGCCAGTTCCTGTATACTCTTTATCATTAAATTCCAGAGAATATAGGTGGAAACATAGTAAGTTAACATTATTTACTTCTCAGTGATGACACAAAAAGTGTAATTCATGTGTATGACACATGTATGCGTATAAAATCGGGAGTTACAAAATTTAGCCTTGCAGCACTGAACTTTTCCCCCACAAAGTACGGAAATTAGAAGTAAATCTGCTGTGGAGAAAGGCATAGTTAAAGCACGTGTTCTAGAGTTACTGTCAGTAGTATCAGATTAAGTCAGTTCAAAGCCTCAAAAACATAAAATATTGTGCTCTGAGTTTTCTTACCCATGGAAGTTCCAGCGTGTAGTTAAAAATCCTGAACTAAACCATGTAACCAAGACATCGGATTTCTGACACTGTGTAACTGCAGGGTTTAGTCAAATGACAGCTATGGTTTGGTCGTGGGAACGCTTGCTGGTCTCATCATTCAGTCAGAGTGGATTTGAGAGCTGGAATTGTGTAGTATGGCATAATTGCTATGCACTCTAATGAAAAATCTCTCTTCATATAATCCTTTAGTTATGCTGATTACTTTGATTTACAATATGCAGATAACAGCAGATAGATTTTTATGGACTGGTGTGGTATCATGTACTCGGTGTGCTCTGCATCACTGGAGGAACAGCCTGCCTTTTTCTGTTGTAATGTCCATGTTGAAGGGACGTAGATTAGTATCATACAACAAACCACTTTGGTTTCCCTGGGAGTAGTGATTTTAGTGCTTATATATCCCAGTGACTGGAATAGATTAAGAAGTTGAAATCTATATAAAAGGCTAAAATAGTTTTACATGGTTTAAGAAGAGTAGCGTTCTTTCTTAGATAGAAAATAAAACTCACTAAGTTCTTTTAAAACTCATACCTCAGTTTAGAGCCAGCTTCTTTCTAAATGTTTGTAAATGATTCAGAGTTTTACTTTCAACATCATAGAGGCCATTGATTCTAAAGACCTAAGACTTGCAGTGCTAGCAGTCCAAAGAAATTAAAAGGCATAAGAAATAAACCAGGCTGTTACTCTTGTCCAGCTTTCTTCCTGATCACTGCACCTGCTTGAGTGCAGTTTCTGTGAGGGGTGTGTGTAGCATGCTAAGCAATAAATCCTGAAATAAAAGCACTGTTATGATAGTTTAATTGAGCTGCCGTCAGACCTTGCTAAAGCAGTATGTAATGCTTACGTAGTGCCTGGCACATCAGCTGTCATTCACAGCTGTGCCTTTGAGACATGGGCCTTAGGGGAGGTCCCCAGCTAACACACTTACAGAACATAGGACATTTTGAGCTGATGAGCTCAAAAGTGAGTTTTTTTTCTAAGCCAGTTTTCCGTAACTGCATTCTGTATAAGGAAACCCCTTTCAACTGCTTAAATTAATAACTGATTTTATAATGCTGAGGTAAGTGATAGAGATTAATATTGTATTTTCATTCTGATGTATATGTTCTTAAAGGTTGATACAATGAAAAAAATGGTTCAGATATAGGAGTTGTGATGTAATATACTCCTAGAGAAGATTAAGATGAACTAGTACTTGGCTAGTGAACAGTATCACTGTTGTATTTGCTCTTTGTGACTTTGCCATTGTTTCCATGATAACTACTTTATTCTTTCCAAATCACTTAGCTGGACAAGGAGCCATTATTGAAATAGTTAATACTTAGTATGTGGCACCTGGTGTGTGCTGTATCTATGTCAACTCATGCACAGTTTCTCAAATCCAAACCAATACAGCTCCTGGAGGGTGGAAGAGAGGAGTTGGTTCCAGTGACAGCTGAAGGCTGTGCATTACTCTATCCCCAGAAAACTCATGAGAGGACAAAAAAATTTAATGCTAGAAGGAAGTGAGGAGAGCTGGGATCCTATTCCATTCCAGGAAATTTTAACAAGGATCGTTAGATCCTACTGAGGCACCTCTCCAAGGCTTGCCAATGGTTGCCAAGTCCCAAGGGAAGCTGATGAGTCTAGAATACTCTAATTTCCATTAGCTGATTTGCTGTCACTGAGGTCCTCCCTTGCATTGGGCTCACATCGTGAACCTGGGTGTGTGCATTTCTCGTGTTGTGCTAAGTGTAGTGCTTCTCTTGTAGGCTGCCCTCTTGGAGTAAGGGCCCTACCACTGGCGCTGGCTAGTGCTTCCTCCATGAAGTGATATGGTCCTGGCTTTAAAAGATGCAGAGCTTTATTTCTATGGATAACCTATGCTAGGGTATTTACCAAATTGGGCAGGGTATTTGGTAGCTGTTCTGGCAATGATAACCTGTAGCTTGGCATATGACAGGAGAGCTTTCTGCCTTTTCAAAGTCTAGGGAAGGCTTTACTGTGACTTGTATATGAAGTGAGCCTTTTCTGTGACACCTCTTTGATTATCCAGGGAAGAAAGATTTTATGTAGGAAGACAGAGATCTGTTTGTGGCTCTGAAGTTGCTAGTATGTTTTCTTCAGGAATATAGTATGCAAACCAGAATCTTCTGGGAGTGGGACTTGCATCTGAAACCAACTCCTTCAAATTCACCTCTCCCAGGGAAAAAAAGTTGTATTTGATGTATTAGATACCTTGGCTGTCTGTATTGTCCTTAGAGCTTGTGTTTTTCAGATTCCAGTCACATAGTGCGGGTAACACAGTGATTAGTTTAACAAAAAAAGTACAGTAATTTACAAAAAGTCTTTTAAAATATTACACTAAGCTCAGTATATAATCACTCTGAATGCAAGTACCTCATGCAAAGTATTGATGGATGGGTAGGTAGCTGGTATAGTAAATGTAAACAAGTTTTTTAAGTTACTGTTTCATTGTGTGTTACAAGCAAATTAAAATCCATCTTTTTCCAGTCACATACAGTCATTTTAATTGGATTTTTCTTTTTTTAACTAATGTAGGAGAAATCCTTTTAAATGCTTTGCGTTAGGAATACTTCTAATTTTGCCAGATGGAGCCCTGGCAGTCAGTCCAAGAGCTCTAAAATACAGGTTGACAAATGACAAAAAGTTTAGCACTGTAAGAAATGTCAAACATCATCAAAATCAAATTTATTTTATTTATATAGAGAATGTTATACTACTTAATATAGGGAGCAGATGGGTGATTCAGGCCAAAATCACACTGACTTCATTGAATTGGCCCTTAAATTCTTTCCACATGCTGGCAAGCTATATTAAATTTTACTTCTGCTGTTAATATCTGAAGTGCCTATGCATCTAGCATTTGATTTGATTTATGGTGGTACATTGGGATACCATCCTACTAAGTATTGCATATTCTCACTGTGTGACACAGCACTGGCCTTTGCAAAGAAAGCTCTGTCTACATAAGTAAGAGAGGCTGGAAGAAAGGCAATAACTTTTCTGAGTTCAGAAAAGATCTCCACAGACTCCTCAATTTGGGTCCAGTGTCACTATTACAGAACTACCTTCACTTTAATGTCGTTACCCTTTCGCCCTCTGTTCTGTATGTTGTATCAGTCTGGCATCAGTTACCCCACCTCTGTATCTCACCAGTTCACTCTATCCGAATAAGGTCTCTCAGGTCTGGGGAGGCTGTAAAATACATCGTGCACAGCTTAGAGAGGCTGCAATTTTTAGGTCCTACCTTGCTATAACTTCTGAATACTAAGTAGGCTTACCCACCAAAGACTCTTGACTTTGCTGTTTCCCTTTATTTGGCAGCTTATATTATGAGCCTAAGGTCTCCACTTTAGCAGGTTGCGTAGACTCAGGTGCTTCCTGGAGACATGGAATTTTGATTAATTCCCAAAAAGTATGAAAGGTAATATATCCAACTTGGGTTTGGATTCCATTTGTTTAGGGTTTGATAAATGTCACTTCACTCGCAAATGGATTGATATATTTCATAGGTTTAGTTCTCAAACCGTTAATTAAAAATGGTGCTGATTTGTTGTCTTAAAACGAGTAAGGATAACACTTGCTCTCTTGCTGTGGGCTTGCTACAATGATGGTAGTGTTAGAAGCTGAACTCTTCCAGCAATGAGTCTTTAGAGCAGATGGGTGACTTTGCTTTGAGGCCTAAACAAACTTTCTTAAATCCTTGTAAAGCCTTAACCAAAATTGCCTGTAGATTTATCTCACTAGCAATTGTAGCACATTTCTCTGTGGCTTAGGAAAGAAGCAGATTATTCATAACTGACTCTTTAGTAAAGCTGACGATATTACAGTCCCCTGATCCTTGGAAAACAGTGTGACTAAAATATAAAATGATTAATGTCGGACCCTTACCTAAGCCATGTCTTCTGCATACAATAATATTTTTAAAGTATTAGTCAATAGTAGGAAATGTCATAGTTTAAAGATGGATGATGCACTGAGATTATTAGAATCATAGAATCATAGAATAGTTAGGGTTGGAAAGGACCTTAAGATCACCCAGTTCCAACCCCCCTGCTATGGGCAGGGACACCTCCCATTAAACCATGCCACCCAAGGCTCCGTCCACCCTGGCCTTGAACACCGCCAGCGATGGAGCATTCACGACTTCCCTGGGCAGCCCATTCCAGTGCCTCACCACCCTTACAGTAAAGAATTTCTTCCTCATATCCAATCTAAATTTCCCCTGGTTAAGTTTGAACCCATTGCGCCTTGTCCTATCACTACAGTCCCTAATGAAGAGTCCCTCCCCAGCATCCCTATAGCCCCCTTCAGCTATGAGGTCTCCAAGCAGCCTTCTCAAAGTGAGTACATGTATACATATGCATATATACAGAAACTTATATGTATATACATAAACTTAGTGAGTTTATGTATATTTGAAGCCATTTTCAGGTCAGATGAAGGACTCATGAGGACAGCTTGGTTTTGGATGACTGATGAGGTGTCTGCCCTCACGCAACCCTAGCACCAGGTCACTTGAAATCACCTTGTAACAGCAGTGCTCAGAAGGTGACAGAGGAGCAGCCAGGTACCTGCGGCATGGGGGGAACAAAGGACAGTAACTGCATCAGCCACCTCTTCTCCCCTTCCGTCACTGGTGAAGTTCTTCATTTTGGAATAGAAAACACCTTCTGTGTGTTGCTCACTGGGACAATAATTCAACTCTAATGGTATAAATCAAAAGTAAGTTAATTGGAGTTACTGGAGCTGTGTTGGTATAAGAGGGATATCACAACTGCTGAATTCTTGGGTCATAATTCCTAGTATGCTTTAGTGTTTGGCCCTAAATCCATTTTCAAAGAGACAAGGCATGGGTGTCCTTACAGTCCAGGTAAAAAGGAACAGAAATTGGCAACTGAAGGCTGAGTGAACTCCGCACTGAGAAGATTGACAGCACAGAAAGAGGAGTTTAACAGTGCTTTGAGTGGAGAGTTCTGTTGATGCCATCCTGAAGTAAAAGTTTAGATACTCTCCCTTATTTTTTCTTACAAAAAGAGTCTGTTTAAATATATAATTTTAAACCTATCTTTTAAAAATATTTTAAATATCTATTTTATAATATAGGATAGTATTTTCCCAAATATTTTCCAAGTGATCTGATAAGGCTTGGCTGAACATCAAAACTTTTTCCTAATATATGCTCTTTTCAATCTAACAGAACTTGAACTTGTGGCTGTCTTAGCAGCAAAGCTGTTAAAACCCCTTATCCACCCTTCTACTCTGTTCTTAGTTAGGGTTCTGTCCCATCTTACCTTAAAATTCTGGGCGTTTCTTTGATGCCCTAACAGTGTGATTTTTTTCCTGACAGAGTACTGGATCTGTTAAGTGCCAAATGTAGCTCATTTTGACACTAATATACACAAGAGGTAACCAATTTTCTCTGTATTTCATGTAGTCATTAAACTGCATATAGCAGGTTTTCCTCTCCTTTTGTTGATTCCCATTTGTCTTAAGATTTTGAAATATAGCTTGTGTAGTTCTGTAGCATAATCTTTTTGATCCTTTCTTATTAGAGAAGCTTGATTAACATTTGGATGGTATAATATGTCAGCTTTTTGGCACTTCACAGCAGTATTACACTACTAATGTGGCAGAAATAAAAAGTACTGTTTTACACTGTCACTAGTTTGAATAGTTCAAGATGTAGGTAGTTACATGATTGAAAATATTTATTTGGCATAGCACTGGAAGAACGTAATCTTCACAAAGATGGGTGTTACGAATTTTGTAACATAAATGATAGACAATGATTGACTCTCACCTTCTTTTGTGTAGCGTTAACTTCACAAAATGAAATGTAAGAAGAAATAATTCAGGAGGTATTAAGCAAAACAGTATAAAACGAAAATACAGTGGCTCCCCAGGAGGTAAGCTCTGATACTTTCACAGTTCTGTAAGGACTTCTAAATCCATCTAGTTTAATATGTCTCAGGTGAACAGCATGGTGTTGTTGACTGACAGTTCATGAAACTGTCCTGTGATATCTCTTGTACATGATACAGGCAGAGTAAATGTCTTGAAAATGTGTATAAACCATAATATTTGAGACTACAATAACTTCTGTGATCTTAGAATAATGAGCATGAAACAGAGTTGCAAACAGTAGCATGTAAAAGGTGGTTGATGTTTAATTAGGGAATTGTAAACTTCCATGCATTTAAAATCAGTGGTTTTTGAAAAGGACACATTCCATGAAGCTGTAATAAATCATAAAATCATAGAAATTGTTTAGGCTGGAAAAGATCTTTACGATCATCAAGTCCAGTCCATTCACCACCACTCTTTGGGCCTGGCCAACCAGACAGTTTTTTACCCCGCAAACAGCACACCCGTCCGAGTCATGTTTCTCCGGGAGAATGCTGTGGGAAGCAGTGTCAAAGGCTTTACTAAAGTCTAGGCAGACATCATCCACAGCATTTCCCTCATCCACTATATGGGTCGCCTTGTCATAGGATATCAGGTTAGACAAGCAGGACTGCCTTCTGCAAACCCATGCTGGCTGGGCCTGGTCCACCTGATTGTCTTGTACATGCCACATGTGGTTGCACTCAAGATGATCTGCTCCATAACCTTCCCTGGCATAGAGGTCAGAATGCCAGGGCTGTAGTTCTCCAGATCCTCCTTCTGGCCTTTCCTGTGGATGGGCATCATATCTGCTAACCTCCAGTCAGCTGGGACCTTCCTGGTTAGCCAGGACTGCTGATAAATGATGCAAGTGGCTGGGTGAGTGCTTGCAGTAGCTC
This sequence comes from Myiopsitta monachus, assembly GCA_017639245.1. Taxonomy (NCBI): domain Eukaryota; kingdom Metazoa; phylum Chordata; class Aves; order Psittaciformes; family Psittacidae; genus Myiopsitta; species Myiopsitta monachus. The sequence goes on from CM029925.1 coordinate 56,968,126, forward strand.
TTTGGATTTTTATAGCTATGAAGTTACTGACATTCAAACTGGTGGTTTGGTTTTTCGCTTCACTCAAATTAAGTGTAAAAAGTAGCCTGATCTGCTTCTGTTTTGGTGCTCTCCAAGAAACACTATGCTCTTATATTTAAGTTCATATTTATTTTAAATATATAAAACCTAGAATAATATGCCCAAGTCTTAAACTCTTATTATTATAAACTGATGTTTAATACTGTTATGACTTCCATTTTTTTATAAATGGTTCAGCACAATAGGGACATATTAACTCTCTTTTCATTTATCATATTTAGTATTTCATGATGCCTTTAAAATAATGAATTTGAAATGCTAGGCCTGGGTGCACAGATGATTCAAAGTACCTACAGCTAGGTTTTAAACTGTTTGAGGTAACTGGGGGTATTAAAACCACAAAACACTTTGTAATAATAAAACAGAAGCAAAATACACTTGATTGCTAGCGAATCTGTATACACATGCCTCATGTCCAGCTTGGCTTTTCCACAACCCTCCTTTCAATACTACTTCCACCTGTGTTCTGTCTTCAAGTTCTTCCCAGCTCAGCTCTTGTTTCCTTACAGTGTCTGAACACGCATCCTAAAGGATAAGAGTTGGTTATCAGACTGCAAGGGGCCAACCAGTTCGGAGGGGCTGCAGTTATGCCATTGTGTGCCTTCTTTGTAAGTGTATGTTCCCAGGCACAGAGCTTGAATAAGACCCACTATTATATCTCGCCTGGTTCTCTGACCACGAGGGAGCGATTGATGTCAGGCAGTGGAGCAGGTGCGATGGCCTCTGCAGCGGGGGGGTACTGGGCCATGCAATCCCTGAGGATTAACCTCCAGCCATGAGAACTCTCAGCAATTTATCTTTCTGATATTAGGTTGGAATTTGCCTTTTGTCTATTGTCGCTGTGCTACTCTGCAAGTTATCCCCCCTCCTTTGGGCAACAGAGAGCGGCTCCCTCCCGGTGCTTGAGTTCCTCAAATCTTTGCTGTATGCTGAGAAGCCCTGCTGAGGAAGGAGCCCCTGTGCTTGTGTGCAGCCTTGTCAGTTGAGGAGGGCTGATTCATTTAAGTGGCCTTGCCCCAGAGATAGCTGTTGTTTGCACTGTAATGTCCTCTGCCACCTGGGGACAGGGCAGCTTCTGAGGTGGACTGTAAATCTAAGTGCTGTGGATTTAAACCTGTTTTGTCTTCGAACTATGCCAGAGCTCAGAAATCATCCTGACAGCTAACATTTGCTGTCTCTCTCCTGTTTTTTGATACACTTCAGCCTGAAAAGCCTGATTAATGTGAACCCCTGCTGGAGTCTTCAGCTTTCACACTTGCTCTGGTTTCACATTGCTGCATTTTAAGATTAGGAGGGAGAAGATTCATGTCAGATGTTGTTGCTGCCAGCGTCTTCCCCCTTCCCTCCACCCAACTCCACACTGTCTGGAAATGGGTCCACCCTTCCTTAGGAAACACAGACAGTGAGGAAGCCACAGCCTCTTCATGTTTTTACATTTAGGTGTGCCTGACTGAATGTAGATTTCCTCAAAGCTATCGCTGCTCTCAGATAGGTTTGGTTTGGTTTTGCTTCAGAGATCTGAAGTCGTATCTTAGGGTATCCAACTAGAAACAGCTCTTGTTTGTAACCTCTCCTACAGTGGAAGAAGAAATGGCGAAGACAAGCTGGAACTGTACCAAAAGACTTATTCTCAATCTCTCCCATCCCTTCTGTATAGGACAGTGACTGACCTGTAGTTGGTGATCTGAACTGAGAATTTTGACTCCCAAAACCAGCTACCAGGTTTCGCCATATTCCGAGTTACTTTAGTAAAGTATGATCAGAGAGCTCCAGCCTGTCTGGGTATGGATGAAGCAGACAGTAAGAGTGCCGTCACTTAGAGCTGACTGTTGCCACTATGAAAAAGCATGTACATCCCGTGCCATGGTGTTCTGCTTCTTCAGACATCCAGTCCAGGTACAACGTTCTGGAAGCACCAGTGTCTCTTCCCAGTGACTGTCCAGAGAGCCTGAGATCCTAAGTTAAGAATTGTACCTAACTTAGAACATCACCCTCTGAAGGTTTCCAGAGGTTGCAATGCCTTTTTGGCTAACAATACAATGTAGTCTATTTCTTTCCTATTAACTAACTGTGGTTCTGAGTTACCGGCTGGGTTTAAACCATGACACCAACATACAAGTGGATTGAAACCTGAAAGTGGAATAACATGGGAAATTGGACAAGCTCAGGAACAGGTGGAAACTTTTTCTCCTGTTTGAGGTAGCAAGCTTGACAAAGGGGCTACTTCACTTCCACGAATCTTTTTATTTGACCAGGCAAAGGAAAGGATTGACAGCCTTAACTGAGATACTCACCCTGCTCCCCTTAGCTACAAAAGAAATCAAGCTGGGACAAGACAAGGTCTGGCCTGGCTTATTTATTCTGCCTTCAGTACCAAGCTACCACATATACCTCTGTGCTGTGCTGTGGTCTGCAATACGAAATGAAGCCATAAGCCAGTATTAACTTCTGGAAGTCATCCTATACAATAGTCTTTAGTATTGTCTTTTAGGGACAGAACACCTCTTTTTCTGAGTAACTGGTTACCTCTTTCTTGATAGAGTAGAATGAGTGGTTACAGTAGTCCCTGGGCCCAGTGCTCTGAGCGCAGCTCTTGTCTCATGTCTTCCCCATCCTGATGCTCTAAATCTGGTTCATCTTCTTGCTAAGTCAGCCATCAGCTGTGTGCTGGCTTGGGAAAGCTGGATTCAGTTGGCTAATCTATTGTTCTCATTTATTTGTGTAGGTTTGAAAAGGAAGAGGTGTAGGGTTTAGCCTGTGGCAGCAGGCAGCACTCACACAGGACACTGGTAATACTTCTTTGTAAGCAGTAATCATATTAACAAAAAAGTTAAAAATTCTGTGTGCTTTCAGTAAACAAATACGTTGGGTTTCCAGTTCACAGTCTTCTAGTATGTAAATATAGAGGCTAAGAAGTACAGGTGATTACTCTCCTTACAGATCAGCAGTTTTCTTGCACACCTCTGTACTTACACACAGGAGCCATCGTTTGATTTAGGTTTTCAACAAGCTGTCTCTGACCCTGCAATTTACAGTCATCCTTTCTGGTAAGAAGAAACCAAGTGAGTCATTTCCAGTGGGAAACAGGTTTTCTGGTAAATTTTTAGCATCATATATGTATATGTAAGTGTGTGTATAAAAATCTAAAATCAGGCATAAACCCAGATATCTTTAAAGCTTAAATCTGGTCATAAAGGTTGATGCTGTTATAAAAGCAGTGTTTAGGTGAGCTGAAGCTTTGAGGCACATCAGTACACTTCACTTGAGGAAGCTCAGGTTTACATTAGTTTCTAAAAATGTAATCCCTCACTTGCAGCTTTCTAAGAAAGTTTGGCCTTTCTTCCCCTAACACAGCATCTGGCTGCATTATGCCAATTCATTCATCACCTGTAGATTGTGTGACTGTGTTTCGTTGTATCTAAAGCTGGGTTTGAAGGTGATATGCTGATTTCAGTGGGGACATGGGATTGCCTGCCTGCCTTCTCCATGCTTGAGGCCACAATTGAAAGTGCCACTTCCCATTAGTTTCAATATCAATTTAAGGCACAGACCTAGTTTTCAAATCAACAAATGAATCAGGTTTAGAAGCTAAATATTAATTTATGTAAGACAGTGGCTGCTGGATTCTTGTAGGACCACACCAGACACACAGCCCAGATATATTAATTCTCTTGACAACTGATAGAAAATCCTCTCAAAAGATATTAGATGAATATAGAATCAGAACTCCCTTAGGATCCATTTCAGAGCTTCCTTAGAAAGTCTTTTTATACTTAGGTACTTAAATTCATTCTTGTATCTCTATATTTTCTCCCACCTGCACTTTCTCTGCTAAAATACCCCAATGAATGTTGTCCTTCAAGAGGGAAGACTCCCAGGCACTACATGGTATTCTGGACACCATCCTCAGCAGTATTCTCTTGGTGACTCTGCTTGAGCAGGGTGTTTGGAGTATATATCCCAGGTGGTCCCTTCTGACCTCAACCATTTTGTGATTCTGTGGTATCTGCTTAATTTCTGTGATATTACAGATAGGGCAAGAGTGAAAAGAATGCAGAAATAATGCAGATAGTTTGGTTGTCCAGCGTTTATAGTTCTGTATTGCTTCTGCAGCATTTTGGGGTTGTTCCAGGATTTGCAGATGAGTACAAGGTCAACTCTGAAAGGCAAGGATACTACCAGAGAGGAACAGATAGAAGAATTAGGGAGAGCCAGGTAATTAATATACCTATTAGCTGCTCCTGATTCAGAATTTGCACAGCTCCAGGTGAAGGCACAATCTCCTAAATTACATCTCCATTGTGAATGCATGATTATTCTTATTAAAGAAGATGTATGAAATCAAAAGACAAGCCTAATTCTCAGATAATGGGTTAAATCTGCGGCACTGGCAGCCAGATAAATCCTTCCCCTGCCTGCTAAATAAAGCTGAGACAGAACTAGCTCCTCAGAGGTGTATTTAATATTGACTGAACAAGGAATAAAAGAAACATAGGTAGAGTCAGTCTACCTGAGCCTGAGCTGTACATGTGCCTCTGAGAGTATGTATTACTGTCTTGTTGAGTAGTAGGTTTCAGTGTGTTAAGAAGTAAGTTAGGAAGAACTGCCAGAGTCTAACAAAGGCAGTTTGACCTTGCAGGACCAGTGATAAGAACAACTGGAATCAAACAGAGTGCGCTGAACTGTAGTATGGGTCCACAGTGGATATGCCAACAGTACACTGTAAAGAAACTGTAGTAAAGGCAACTGTATCCTGGGCTGCATCAAGAGGAACATGAACAGCAGGTCGAGGGAGGTGATCCTGCCCCTCTGCTCTGCTCTCAGGAGACCTCACTTGGAGTACTGTGTGCAGTTCTGGTGTCCTCAACAGAAAAAGGACATGGAACTGTTGGAACAAGTCCAGAGGAGGGCCACGAGGATGATGAGGGGACTGGAGCACCTCCCATATGAAGATAGGATGAGGAAGTTGGGGCTGTTGAGCCTGGAGAAGAGAAGGCTGCGTGGAGACCTCCTAGCAGACTTTCAATATCTCAAGGGGGCCTATAGGGATGATGGGGAGGGACTCTTCATGAGAGACTGTAGTGATAGGACAAGGGGTAACGGGTTCAAACTTAACCAGGGGAAGTTTAGATTGGATATGAGGAAGAAATTCTTTACATGTAAGGGTGGTGAGGCACTGGAATGGGTTGCCCAGAGAGGTTGTGAACGCTCCATCGCTGGCGGTGTTCAAGGCTGGGTTGGACATAGCCTTGGATGGCAGTGGTTTAGTGTGTGGTGTCCCTGCCCATGGCAGGAGGGTTGGAACTGGATGATCTTAAGGTCCTTTCCAACCCTAACTATTCTATGATTCTACATCAACAGACACTCGTTAATGTGTTGGCATGAATCACAGCAACCAGCCATATGTGGCTCATCTGCCAGCATTTCAAGAGGAAAGCCAAAATTCCTGTATTACCTTGGTCTGGATTGCTACCCTGTCTATTTTTTGTACTGCTGTAGGGATTTTTGAGATGAGTGAGTTGCCTGGTCAAGTGTTTTCTGAACAATGCTTCCAATTGTGCCTGATAAAACAAAAGCAAAAAAGGTTTAAATGCTCATTGTGTTCCTGTTGTAATGACATTGAAGTGTTGTGTGGCTGAGGGTGGGGAAGCTATTTCTTCTTGACCTCAGCTGGCTATCAGTTTATCCCCTTGAAGCATGACAGTTGATATCTTTGGAACATTTTTCATTAGGTAGTGTAATATTAGATACTATTCTTATTCGTAGAAATGTCTAATCCAGCTTTTGTTCTCTGAGCTGGCTCTGCCAGAGGATATCCGAGCTGAAGAGAGATGAACAAGAAAGACAATGTACTGATGTGGAGTGACTGATGTTAACGGGGAATGCGTAACACTAATTGCAGGGGTTTCCTGCCCTAGTTTCCTCTTCCTGTTGGTACTGAAATTAATGAGGATTTGAAATAATTCTTCCATGTTGTGTTTGTATAATAATTATTGATACTATGAACAATGAAGACTAAACATGCAACATATTGACATGCCATCAGGAAACTGTAACTGTTGTTGTCGGGAGGTTGGTAGGGTCACACAAAATACAGCACAGACAATATTTGTCAGGTGGTGCAGGAAGTCAAAACCTTCTCTTAGCCTTTATAGTTCAAGATTTTGCGCTAAACTTTGCCAAGAGAGCAATTTGTCTAAGAAAGCAGTTTCTGGAGTAAATCAAAATCTTTGCTGCCCTTAGGGCCTCACTGAGATGTTCATCTTGGGTATCAGCTGCATGAGAGATGAAAATATGTGTCTTCCTGACTGACTGCTCTTCTATCTTGTCTTTCCAGCAGCCTGGAGAGAACTGACAGAATCACAGGCCCAGAATGAATGTGGAGTAGTCAGAAATCTCAATATTTGGGAGGCCTGAGCCTTAAATTAAACCCCTAGAACATGGCTGAACTAGAAAACGCTTAAGGAAAACTCAAATGCAAGAAACTTGGCCATTTAAAGAAATAAACCCTGTTTATCATCCCTGGAAATTACTGTCTTTAGCTGCGTCTGGCAGTAGCAAGTGCTAGCTTTGTTCTGCTTGCCATTCAGCATAGGATACTGAGCAGGAATAAGAAAGAGTGAACCCCCTACTCCTGTTAATGTTGTCTTTAAAAAGAGAAGCTTGGAGAGAAAATAAGATATAAACAATCACATTAGGCTCTTTGTTTTCAATCTGATGCTGAGTGATACCTGAATCCAGTGTTCTTTTGAGGCTTGTGTATTAATGATGGTAGAAAAATGATCTTTAGAAATGTTTTAATGTTGACAGCCTTTGCATGCAGCATAAACACCTTATTAATTGAAAATACCAGCATTTGTACAGGATTCTTTGTGGCTGCTGGATCTTTTTCTCTGTCTCTCGCAGTCTTTGTATTTTGCCCCTGAAAAAGTGAAAAAAGAGAAAAAGCAATTAAGGAAATCAAACAAAAAAAGAGAAGAAACCTGAAGTTTCTTAAATTGAGGGTTTCTTTTTTTTTTTTAGGATGATGATTCTGAGAGTAAGATTTTTGCTGGAAATCAATATTTTAAAGATTTCCTGAAATTAAAAAAGCCTCAATCTGATAAGGTATAGCTTGTTCTGCTTAAGAACTTTGATCTCTTCCCTGCCTCTGGCCTTTGTGCAGCTTTGTCTCCCCTTTGTATAAATCACAGGCTGGTCTTTTCACTCCAATTTGGGAAGAATGTCAGGTATGCCTGTGTCAAATTGCCCACATAACCTTCATTGCTTTAAGGCACACACAGACATTAAGTTGTCCCTGTGTAACAGTGTCTAAGGTATCTGGTTTATCTCTGTCACCTTAAGGTAGAGACACCTTCTACATTGACTTTTTCAGGTAACTTGATTAGAACCGGTATCTGCACAGACTCCTCAGCTCTGCCTGTGTGCCTAACGGCATGGCAACATGAGTCTCTGCAAGCAGATGCCACAGATGAAATCCAATGAAGTCTGAATTCCTGATAGTCTTTGCACTATAGGATCTGCAGAAAAGTGCTGGGGTTTTTCTCCCATTTTGCTGAACTTTCTCTGTGGAGATGCCTGGATCTCCAGAATCCTTCACCTTTTTTCTCTTAGAAGTTGCATCTTTCAAGTGCTGGCACCCCCACAGCTTATTAGTGCTTTAAAAAAATCAGAGATCACTCTGTGGTTTCAGTGAGGTTATTTGGGTGGGTTTAGATGTTCATACAGTGTTGTGCCAATTTCCCTTGCTGTATAGTTAGTTCTGCTTCTTTGCTTATTTCCATGTTTCACACAAAATCTGATTAAGATATTTTGCTTAGCAAAGTTACTTAGAAAGTAGGAGCATTATAAGAATAACTGTGCAATGCAATGACTTCTTTTATTTAATCTAAGGCAGACCTCTCTCCCTGTGAAACAAAAGCTTCTACAGGCTGAAAAGAGGCAGGCCATCAAGACACAGTGTGACTGCTATCACTGGAAATTACTCGTATTCCCTATTGAGGTGTTCAGGGTGTCCATGGAACAGTCCTTTGACGAAACCCGAGTTAAATGGTTAAGTTGAGCAAAATCTGAACTATTTGGTTATTCTTCCAAAATATTTTGGGTGGTCCATGAGGTGGTTAAAGCAAGAAACAAGGACTGTGATTCTGACCCAGATCCCTTTGCAATGGCTTGTGCTATGTAGTTACTCTGTGCTGTCAGGTCTGAGCAGTGGGGAGGGTAATGCTGATAATTCAGAGAACTGAGGAAAGTTTACAAGGTACTCTGAAACTTCAGACTGCTGTTATACAGCACAAGCTTTTAACAGTTCACCCAGGCATTCCTAATCTGCTCCTGAAAGGGACTACCTAGTTACTGAATACCAATGGAAAGCTCTCACCATCTCCTAACACAGATGGGATGAATTGGCCATGAGGAAATGCGCAGAGGTATGAGCAGAACTTCATCTTGTCATTCACAGCTGTAGTTATAGAGCCAACAGGACTGAGATTTGGTCTTGACTGCCTCTTTGTATTTGTCTTCTGTTGGAGAGATTAAAACCAATAGAGTTTTTGAGTGTTTGGTTTTGGTTTGGTTGGTTTGGGGTTTTTTTCTGTATGAATTCTTTAATTCTGCAGAATTCTGTAGTGGATTCCATTTTACACCTTGCACCTTGAAGCTCTTCAAAATCTCCATACAGTGTTGTCATACTTGGAGATACATATTAGCTTACATTCATCCCATATGTCAGTTGTTACTTGGAAATTAGATAGAAAACAGTGGGTTGGAGTGTGACTTCATCCACATGATAACTAATGCTTATATAAAGAGAAATGATAGGTGTTGAAAACCTTCAATGACTTAACTGAGCACCCAAAATACTGGCATGTAACCATCCTCTGAATTCACTTTGTCCTAGATCAGTTGTATATGTGCTTAGTTTGTGGAAATCCTTTTGGTTTGTAGCATGTGCAAATGGTGTGGAAGTCACAGAAGACACTAATGTAATGTAAAGCCAAATACAGCACTCAAAACTCAAAGAATTTTGCCTTTAGAGTGTCCTTGATTGATTATCCAGTTCTTCCTGTTCCAATAATAGCTTCTCTGATTCTTTCTCTGAAAAATGAAATCACATTATGAAGTTACATTAGTGTGCATTGAGAGAGGACAGTTATCTGATATGACATTTTATATATTGATTGAAATGCTGAGAGACAAGAAAGTCAGGATTTATAACAGTACAGTGAAAAACTGAGAAACAGATGAGGTGAGGTCACAAGACATGAATGGTAAATGGGAGCTGAGCACACTCAACTCCTGTGTAGCATCAGCCTGACAAGGCTGCTTCATGATGGTAAAGAAGTGTATGGTGGGTTCTTATTCCCCAAACCAAGATTGGTTTGCTTAGCTGTTTTATTCTTCTGTGTAGTCTTGCAACCTATATGGAACAAAACCTGCTAATATAATAAGAATACATAGTAATTCCCTTGTTTATGGGGAGCCAGGACAGTCCTGAGCACTCATAAACCCCTGTTGGCAGAACTGCCTCTAATTGTGGTAGCAAGCAAGGGTGATATCAGGACTGTGTTACTGTCTGCAGTTTGAAATAGCTGGGCAAGTTACATTTAACCTGAACTGGTTTTTGTGGCATGCTTGCCTTTGCCAGCCTGCCAACCCTGGTCACTGAGGAAGAGCACAGAGTATCTTTTAGGGGAGGGGTTTTTAAAAATAGGATTTTTGGTTTAATTGCTACTTACATGTTCCACCCTTTGCCCTTTTTCAGCTGCAGGGAGATCTTGTTCTATTTAAAAGCTAGGGCAGGAACTTGAGGCTAGAGGCTGCAGCCAAATCAAACAGGAATCTCACCAACCTAATAGAGGGTTGGCTGATAATAAAGGCTATCTTTCCAAGCCTTTAAAGCCCTCTTCTTCCAAAGACACTCCCTTATCTGAAGCCTCTGGCTTCCCCTGAGAGGGTATAAACATCTTCGGGTGCACCAGAGTACCTTTGACATTAAGAGGAAAGCACAACTCAGGATAAGTTGAAGAGGCTTTTATGTCTAATCTCAGTAAGCTTTCAGAGCTGTGAATGTCTTTTTATCCTGAGTTGTTGAGGTTTGTTTTGGTTTTTTGGCCGGGAACACATTTTGCTCGGAATTTTATTACATCCTTTATGGCTTCTTATTTTTTTTAGCAGAGCTGTCAGTGCAGTACTTGTTTGGTCAAGACTGCTGTGTTTACTTGGCATCTTCAGGATATAAAACTAGTGCTGTTCGCATGGCTTCTGTGCAGCCAATTCTGCTAATATTTTAAGGCTGTGACTAATGTGGCTTGAGGGTAAACGTTTTCTGACTTTAACATTGTACCTTGCTCACAGGAGCCAGTTTTGATGGCTTTTTTCATTGGCAGAGCTTTCCATTTTGTCAATGCACTGCTATTCCTTGGGTCTTTTTAAAGAGGTGGCAACGTTTTTATTCTTTCTTTTATAGCTGTTGGGATCCCATCAGTGAATAGATCATAGAAAGCTCAGCTCACTTTCATACAGATGCATTAGTATATCCATGTGATTGCTGAAGGCAACACCCTGTAATAATCTTCTCTTCCAGGAGTGCTGGGCTCTGATGCACTCTCTGGGACCTGTTCACTGATCCTTGTTTCATGTCCAGCCCCAGCCCTTGCATCCCAACCACCTTTACAGCTAATGCAGACCAAATGAGATCTCATTCAGAGGCTAGCATTTATTGTCCTTAAGGACTGAGGCTGAAGGACATGAGGTCTTTCTTGGCTGCCCAGGGCTGTACACTTTGCTTCTGCTGCACTCCAGACTGTCTGCTGGGAAGATCCTGGAATTGACCTTTCCCTCCCGGCAGCAGTGCCAAAGGCCTCTCTCTTCTGCTTGCTGGGAGCCCATTAGAGAGAAAACAAACACATTTCACATAACCGATAAGATTCACCCCTGTGGCTTAGCAGCAGTGGTGAACATCAGTGGAGACTTTACTCAAAGGCAGTCTGGAATCTCCTCCTTCCCTCCCATTAATGAAGGCTGCTAGTCCCTCACATGTAACCGCTTTCCACACTTGGTGTTCTCCGGCAGCCACCCTTCAGCTACCTTCATTGCTTTCAAAAGGAAAACGTCCCTTGAGGCTCATGATGTTAACTTGTTTTAAGATGAAGCACATGTATTCCACCCCCATAAGTAACCTTCCATTTTAAACCCTCCATTTCCAGATCAGCTCCCTACAGGCTGATTGTTCTGTTTGCAGGAATGCCTGAGTGATGCACAGATGCTCTGTCGGGATACTTCACCTATTCATTAAGTTTGATTAGATAGCATTTGCACTCTGTCATCTAAGAGTTCCCCACTTTCTGATATAATTAGTGTTCCTCCAATTAGGATAAATGGCTGTTTCATTACTTTTAAGTGGGTCATTAAAGTGTCATTCCTGTCTCATGCCTCTGGAGCTGACAAGAGTACCTCCACACTCCCTCTTGCAAAGTCAAATCTAATTTCAGAAGGCTAATGGAGAAGGTAATGTACCAGGGCAGATGTTGCCTGTGGTTCCTGCTGAGAGCAGTTCCTGGGTAGTTGATTTTCCTGTGTGCTTGGAACTCTGATTTACGGATGAACCAAGAGTACCTATTTGCTGGAGGACCTTCTGAATAAATTTCTGGAGGCATCAAAACCTGGGAATCATTTAAAATATATATTGATACGCTTCTGTTACCATATGAATTCCTGTTATGACTGGAAGCATGTGGTTGTCATGGGGAAAACATAGGAGATTGTGCCTCATCAAGAGCAATCCCTGCATCTTTTTTTTCTCACCTCCCCCATTCATCCACAAGGATGTCTTCTCTCCAGGGGTCGTACTATTTGCTTGTAACCTGGGTGTTGCAGCCCTTTCGGTTTCCATTCCTGAATCATTAAATGCTTCAATGCTCAAAACACCATTTTCTGAGAACTGGAGGGCAGAGTTCTGGCCCACATCAGAAAATTCTGACTCATATTTTGGGAGAGGATAGAGACATCTCTTGTGAGGGAGATTTAAGAGCAGTGAGTCACCATGGTGGTGGTCCCTTTCTGTAACTTCTCCTTTTTATATGTGGAGTTCAGAGGCAGCTGCGTATCTAAAAGATGCTTAAGGCCACATCTGCAGGAGAATAATCTGGACCATTTTGGATGCTGTAAGTCAGAAGCTGATCCAGGGCTGAGCTCCTCTGATTCTCCCCATCGAGATGTAATACTGTTTTCAGAATTCCTCAAGAAGGGCTAAGATTTTGGAAAACAAAGATTATACTTCTTGCTGGAGGATTAATCTACTCAAGATGCAGTAGAAGGTCCTTTTATTTTTAAACTAAAATATTTATTGAACTTCCTGGGTATCTTTCTATTGATGAAACTGAGTCAGATCTTAGATTGCTTAAAACATATAAAGCCCTTTGTTATTCTCTACATTTTTTGGTTTTCTCTAGTTTTCCCAGATTTTCAAGCCCTTTTGTTTTATTATGCCTTGTGCTCCTTGGTTCTTCTTTTACCATGACAGAACTGTGTAAGGCTTCTCCCCAGTTCATCCAGCTTACAACCATCTAGATATTTCTCAGGCTTTCATCTCAGATGACTCATCAAAGCCAAAACACCCATTAACCAGTCACCCATCTTCCTGATCAGGCTTATTTCTAGGAAGTGTATTAGTACTGAAGCAAAAACAGTTCAAAGATGTTTTTCCCATCCTCCTCAAAGTCAGTGGATTTAAGGCAGGCAGGCTGCAACCATTATCCCCTTCGGCGACTTCTCAGTGGGTAGATCGAAACATGCAGAGTAGTCACAAAAGGCAAGAGGAGCTAGGCAGGAGGGATTAGATCTTAAGGAATTCTGTTTAATTAACCTTCCTGCTAAAGCAATCACATCTCACTCCTCAGACTCTTACCCTCCTAGGTCATGTTTTTTCTGTCAAACTGTGAAGCAACACACAGACTTACTTGGCCGTCTTGGTGGGTTTGATTTCTTTATAAATACTTATGAAGTGACATGAAAGTATAAATAGATGGAGCATGAAAATATTTACTACTGCATAAATAGTTATCAGCCTGTCAAAAACTGAGGCAGCTGCTGGATCTCCTGTGGGGGGCAAACCTGAGTCTCACACCTTGAGCCACTTGTGACAAAGGGTTGCATTGATCGCAGATGCTGCTTAGAAAACTGAGGTTTGATACATCTCAAGCCTTTGCAGGAAGTCAGAATAAATCGAACAGCTTCATCTAAAATCTCTGCTGGTTTTGCTGTGAATGGTGTAGCAGCTTTTAGTGAAGATTCTGGCTTCAGATACACGTCAAAAGAGAAAAGAATGCTATTTTGCAAAGCTGAATTTCAGTGACTAAGGTATCAAGCACATCATGATAGCTCATCAGACACTATTAATGCATGTATTCTGGAGTCCTAAAGATGAGAGGGTCTGGCCAAAGGTTCATAGGTTCAGGCAGGATGTGCTGCTTTGTCATGCCAATGAAATACAGTCAACAGGATACAAGGAGATCTTCAACCTGAGTGTAAGGGCTACCAAAGGGTCAGTGAAAGAAAAAGCTGCTGCTTCTATATGAAGCACAAGCTGTATTCCTCCAGAGCATCTCCTGCTAAGTGTCTTCCTTGAAGGGGTAAAGCCAAGGTCAGAGAGCAGTACGTTACCTGAGTTAAAAACTCTGTATTCTGAGGTCATCTGAGAAGCGTCAGTCTACAGCATGGCGAAAAGCAGAACAGCCCAGCCACAGTGGTTATTTGCAGCTACCTACTTAGTAAAGTATTTCTCTGCAGATACTCCTGGTAAGTCCTTTAGATACCCCCTAAGGTCCCCTCTTTCCCGAGGGCTTGCAAATACTGAGTACATGCAAACCTGAGGGGAGCCATGGGATCCTTCCTAAACCTTGGACCCTCAAGTCAGTTGGTGGTGTCTAAGCAGGTGTCCCAGGTAGCCTGTTGAATGAGAAGGGTAAAGCTGGTAATGATGTGGCCACTGCCATGTCCTCATTCTGCTGTGTTCACACTTTGATTTAAGTCTGGCAACCACCAGTGTCAGCAGGATGGACTGTTCCCTGGCCACCTCTGCTGAAAAGGTACCTCTCTGGTGCCTTTGGCAGCTGCCAGCAAGTAAGTTGGAGCTGTATGGAAAACTGCAGCATCTTATTTGTTCTTCCTCAGGCTTCACTTGACTGGGCAGCCCTTTTATATCCTGACAATTCTGGGACCATAATACACATGCTGACATAGTGGAATTGTGCAGAGGAAGTGTCAGGCTTTGTAGCTATGTGCTTTATAGTGCTCTAACATGAATAAGATAGTTCAGTCCTGTCCCTCCAGCTAACACCAGATGATGTTCTCACCCATCCTCAGACAGGCTAACATATTCTGTATACACTGGCCCTTCCTCCTTGCAAGACACAGTACTGGCACTGGGGCAGCGGATGGGTCCCCAGTGTGCGTGTTGCAGTTGGCGTCTCTCTTCAGGGTCAGGCTATTGGCTGACTGTGTCAGTCTTCCCCCTATTATTTACTACAGCTACTCTCAAACATTTTATAGGCTTTCCTCTTTGTCTCTTCGCTTGCAGGTAGCTTACTCCTCTCTCATGAGGTGCATGGTGCGCATTCTGACAGCATATCCTGGTGTAGAAATAGCCGTGGTGCCAAATCCTCCAAATATTGTAAAATTCCAAGAGCCAGTCCAAGGCTCCTAAAATAGCATGTCTGAGCAAACTTCCTGGGGCTTTTTAAACAGCCTTCTGATGTGTGTGCTGGGTATGAATGGAACTGTGGATCTCTGAAGTGTCAAGGGGGCGAATGTGTGTATACCCAAATGAGAATATTATGAATGAGTCTCTTCAGAGAAGAACACTGATGAAAAGGACACTGTTAGCAAAATCAACCACAGAAGTATGAGCAAATACTGGAAAGGAAGAACACCCAGGGGGAGCGCGTTCCCACTTTCTAGTGAACTGCATCATTTTCTTTTCAGAAGTCCTGCTAAATAGGAAAGATTTTCCAGTTTTAGTGAAAAACTGAAAAAACATTTGTCCTCAGTAGGAGTTCTGGGTATGAAGACAAATGCCTGTGTTCTTCCATGGCCATAGGGACAAGCCTATGGATTCCTCTCTCAAAAGGGAAGTAAGTTAAAGTTAAGCTCTTATCTGTCTTTTGGTTTACATTGCTCCATCAGCATGGTGTTCAAATGTCTCTCAATTTTAATGCGTTCACAGTTACAGCACCCTTATAGAGGGCTTGTGCTAGTCTTTTCATGAAAAAGATAAAGAAGTGAGGCATGGAGAGGGTGATTTGCACAGAATTCATTAAAAGTTGTATTTATCCCTTTTATTTCAGGTTACTGGCTCTCTCATACCATTCTTTACCTTTCTCCATATAGTCCCTGCATCTACAATATGAATAGATAGTGAGTTTGCAGGTATGGTGACCTATGTAGTAATGTATCTCCCCTCTTTTCAGACAGGAAACTTCCGCTAGCTTCAGGTAGTATTTTCTTGCAACCATTGTTGTTGATAGCTCTTTTGCTTCTCTAGGCTCTTCAGCACTTTCAAATCAGTCTACAGATCTTTCACAACCTGTCTTTTCTTTCATGATTAGTTGCATCCAGGCTAGAAGAACTGCACAAAAATGGAAACCAGGGCAGAAAGCTGACTGGGCTTTTCGAAAGCCTGACTCAAGATTTAGGAACAAAAAAGAAGTAATTCCTGCATTATTTAAATTGACCAAGCCCAAGTCATTCCCAGCTCGAGTCTGTTCTTCATCAACTCACATTCCAGATTACTCCTGACAAAGAACTGTAAAGACTGAACTGAGTGAAATACTCCACTAGCTTTGGAGTACCCGACAGCCTGTTTTCCTCTTGCTGGATGTGTCCCTGAAGAGTGTTGACAGATTTCTGTAAAGGTGATATGTGTTCTGGTTTTCTCTTTGTTCCACATGAGCTTGTATCTCCCCTTGTGCCATGAGGTCTGTCAGGGGCACCACTGGCTGCTGCACTACTGGCGGAAGACTGAGCTGTCATCTCTGGCAGGAAAAGTGCAGTGCAGCCTTCAGAGACATGAGAGAGAGCTGTGATTAATCAGAAGTCTGGGTAGTGAGTATAGTAGACACACCTAGGTAAATGGTTTGTAGATCTTTCTTAACGTGTGTTTAATCACACACACATTCCTGCTGTGTGGTGTACATGGCAGCTGGTGTCAGTCCTCACTCACAGCATAACATGGTCCTTTCCTGGGTGGATCTAAAGATGGTCCAGGGATGTTTGACAGCATGGAACTAGGGAGGTTACACAAAGCAGTTTAAGTTTGAAATTAAAGCAGCTGACACTGAGCAGCTTCCAACAGGAGCAGTTGGAATGTGTTCACGTTGCAACTTGAAGGCTATTCTCCCTAGGAAAAGAGTGAGAAATTCAAGGCCTGCTTTTCAGGAGTGCTGAATGTTTATGGCACGGTGCTAACACTCTCATAACAAAGTAAGGGATATACCCTGGTGTTTCTTACCATCCCAAAGTGAAGGATGGGTACCTGGGCCTGGGGTTTTCCAGTCTGATGAGCAGTTGTGGGAGTGAATTCCAGAGCATCAGATCTTTGGGAAAAGGGGGTGTAATGATTTTCATTTCTCGTAATTCCTACCATTAGTTGTGTCACCTTTCTTTTTTTCTTAGTCTCGTTAAATTCTTAGCTTTGTTGTTTTGAAGGAACATATCCACATAGAATCATAGAATAGTTAGGGTTGGAAAGGACCTTAAGTTCATCTAGTTCCAACCCCCCTGCCATGGGCAGGGACACCTCCCACTAAACCATGCCACCCATGGCTCTGTCCAACCCGGCCTTGAGCACCGCCAGTGATGGAGCATTCACAACTTCCCTGGGCAACCCATTCCAGTGCCTCACCACCCTCACAGGAAAGAATTTCTTCCTCATATCCAATCTATAACTTCCCCTGTTTAAGTTTGAACCCATTGCCCCTTGTCCTCTCACTACAGTCCCTAATGAAGAGTCCCTCCCCAGCATCCCTATAGGCCAGCACATTCCAAAGCTTATTCATTCCATTGATGAAATTTTAGTATCTTCAGAGCTCTCAAAAATGAATTCATGTGTTTAAAAATACTTTGCCTTCTCCTTATCCTCCCTACTCCATTGCTGCCATTCCCATAGGTGCATCTGCATCTGGGCTAGGCTGTAGGTCCTCCACTGTTTACTTTTCCTATTGTTCTTAACTTGCAAGCCCCCATCAGAAATACCAACCCATATGGATACCTTAAAAGTGTTAGCAACTCCCACTGAAATGCCCAGTGAATTCTTGCTCCAAGGCTCAGATCATCCCAAATTCACTGGCTCTGGCACTCAATGAATCTTCAGGTGTCTTTTCTTTCCTGTAAAACTAATCCTGCCCCATACAGGCAAACTGGTGGTGCATTAAGTGGAGACCTTACACTGTTAGTTAGTTCTGCAGATAAATAAAATACTTTAGTTTTCCAAGTAATAAAACTTCATGTTGTGAAACTCATATAAACCAGAGCAAACAGACCTAATTGATTACCCTTCTCAATGCTGCCCATGACAAAAGTTGTGAAGCTTCATTCTCTCTTCCTCAATTCCTCCCTCTTTAAAGAGAAGATAATAAAATACACATATCTTAATAAAGCACTTCTAGTTTCACTATTATTAATTTTACTATACATGTACCAAATATCTGTGTTTTGATGTTGCATCTAATCACAGTGCTGAAATTACATTGCCAATTCAGTTTTTAGGAGCAGCATCAGCTGCTCCTTCCGACTTCATGGCTTGAAGTACTTAGCTTTGGGTGGTAACAGTGAAAAGGTTACACAACCTGGTATGTGTCATCCTAGTGCAGAAACCCCCCTGCCATATCAAACTGTTGTTCTGTATGAGGATTCTCTGTTTGCTCCACTTCTCTCCATCACTGCTCTCCATGGAGGCTTGAGGAAGCCTGATAATGTTGTTCTTACACTGTGCAAGTGTTCGTACAGGTGATCAACCTGTGCAGCGATTGCCCATAAATCCATTTTTGCAAGAGGTTGGTGAACTGTTAACGATACTCTAAAGAGCAGTGTAGTGTTTGGGACACACTAAATAAAGAGTGAAGTCTTCTTTGATACTTACTGATGTTTACATACCATGTAATTATTATTATTACCATTGAAAATCCCAACTTCCTTTGTTTGAACGTAGTGTCTAAACAGGAAAAAGCCTCACCTTCCTGTTTGGAGAATTGTTAGCTTTCAGAAGAAGTAGATTTTTCTCTCTTACTTGCAGTTTTCAAAGATTTTATTTTTAATACAAATTGAAAAGAAAAACAATAGGCTATCTAAAAGGAAGGAAAACCACGTCTGAAACAAACAGAGTCTGCTATGAATAGATAGTCTTTGCGCTATGAAATAACTCATGTCATACCTATATACTGACTTTTGCATATTGGGAAAGGAAATGTAGACCTATTTTTGGCACACACTACACTGTATATACACAATGCAGATAGCAAAGTTAAGGTCAGAAAGGGAAGAAAAGCCTCCTGTCAATCTGCACAGACAGCAGGAAGGAATCATGCAGGAGTTGGATTGGCCCTACAATAAGCACACAAAAGTTTCTGGTACCTGCGTGGCATTCTGTATGCCCTGTGGTTCAGGTCAGTGCTCACAGTGACCTTCTGGGTAAATCTCAGCTTCTAAACTTTGCTTTTGCAGCTTTAGTTGAAGGAAATACTGGTGGAGCAGCACCTGCAGTTCTGTTCCAGGTATGTGGAATCTTTGATGCCTGCAAGGGGCAACACGGTGGGACCTAAGATGCTCAGCTCATCTTTGTAAGGAAACAAACAGCAAACTAGTAACTGAAAGCCGTGTGCGAAAAAGTGCTTGTACCCAAAAGCAGAATGAGCTGTTTGGCATCCCAAAGGTGTTTAATACCTTCTTGGAGACTGACAAGCAGCCTAATGGAATAACTACCAGCAGAGGCCTTGTAAGAGCTGCTGATAGTAAATAAGTCTATCTGGAAGTGCTCCTATTGTCACTTCTCCTTCAGCTTCTCTCCTATCACAGCTTATCTAGGGCAACCTGTGCCAAGTGTCTCACCACCTCATAGTGAAAAACCTCTTCCTAATATCTAATATAAATCCCTCTTTGAGCTTAAAGCCATTCCCCCTTGTCCTATCCCTACAAGCCCTTCTTAAAAGCTTTCTTATTAAAAGATTTCTTGTAGGCCCCTTTAGGTATAGGAAGACTGCAAGTCTCCCCTGAGACCTGGTTTATTTCTTAAGGCCTTGGCTCTTGTATTCATGGACTGCATGAATATCCACCTTATGGGCATGGAGAAAGTGTAAAAATATGGTCTTACAGGGTCAAATACCAGACATTTATAATTATTTTTTTTCCAATCTTTTGGATTTTTAACGCCACTGTTCTGATTTTGGAAGCCTTATTTTACAGCACTGCATGCTTGCTGTTGGCATAGTGCAAAGAAACCTTGCATGTATTTGCTACTCCTAGTCCTATTTTAAGTTAACTCTGCTTACTGTACTAGGCGTTTGTAGAGTCAGACCTTAAAGATGTATCTTATTCTTTGTCTTTGCTTGCTCCAGGTTTTCACTTCTCATGGAGCCCAAGTTCCCTTTGGATGCCAAGATGCTTAGACCACCATGTGTACCCTTACTAACTGCTGCTTTCCCAGAGATGGACATGTGCTGCTTCTGCTCCATTTGCAGTGTCTTTGCCACTCACTCCTGCCACTCAGCTGCGTACAGCCCGTCATCTGTAAGTATTTTGCCAGATACGAGCCTTGCTTTGTGATTTAACTGGACTGCTGCTATTCACAGTTCCAGTAAGAAGAGAACACATTAAAGCCATTGTAAAATAATCAGCACCACATGAAATTGAGAAGGTGGGATCCAATAATCTGAAACCCAGATGGTCTCTGGCAGTGAGAAGTAGGAGAGCTGTCATGCTGAAAAAGACCCAGAAGTCAGTAAATGAGCTGAGTTAATGATGTGACACAAAAAAGGTAAAGGCAGAGTGATTCTAAGCAACATATGTAGGAGTGTCCCCCCTGAGAGACTGAACATTCTGTAGTCTTATCTGTGCTAGTGTTCTCCATGCAGGTAGTACAGCTATTGTGCTATGGAAGCAATGATGGATACTAACTGTAAATTAATAAGGTGATGTATTTACCTGCATGTGGAACAGTCTCTCTGAGGAGGGATTGGCAATTGGGATTAGCAAATATAATTGAACAACACTTTCTGGGACTAATATGCATGTCAGATGGGAGGAGAGAGGAGAAGCCTGATTTCACTGTATGTGAAATAATAATAATGTAAAATGTGAAATAATATGTGGGCCTATTGCTTGTTGGCCTCCATAGCAATATGTTTGTAGAATCTGTGTTCTGGTCCTGAGTGTTTTGCGTAGGAGCCCATGCAAACTTTGGACTCTTTGGACTGGCTAGGTGTTGCTGTTGAACAGCACTGCCTGCTTGATCAGCCAGTGTTCATGATACATGCTGCAATGGTGAGGCTAGTCTTTTACAGTTAAATATCTGAGCTGATACCATGGGGCACCGAGTCACTGTCCTCCGAGTATTCCCTGTGCTGCTGCTGCTGCAAATAAATTCACCCGCTTCCGTTTTAATAGCTCTCTTTAGATCCAGTGCCACACTTCACACCCTATTCTGGACACCCTCCAACAAGTTAATGTCTTTCACTGAGGAAGGTGAGTAAAACTGATGAGAGTATCCTTAACTAAGGAGCCATAAAATTCTAATAGAGCAGTAATGTTCCCAGTGAGCCTGAAGGGAATCTGATCAATAGTTATGAGGTTGAGGCTCAATTTATGGCCTTAATTCATCAAGCATAGTCATGCTCCATTTCTGTACAGGATGCTTTTGAGGTTCCTGCTGAGCAGAGGAGTATAAAGTCTGCGTAAGCTCTTTCTTGACAATTCCCCAGGCTCTATCATTTAAGAATAGGTGACTCTACAGAGGTGGTAATCAAGGTCCTGTGATCTATTTGAAGTCAATTTTTCATTGTATAGGACAGACTGTACCAACTGCATTTGTTCTGAGAGGCTTTGAGTGCTTTCACAGTGAGTAAAAAAGAAAGTTATTTTGGATCTTTTAGAAACTTGGCACGGCGGTTATTCATATGCTCTCCAAAAATCCCTTTACTGCCTTTTGTAGACCCCTTCCAATACAATTTGCAAGATGGGGGCTGGGCTACCTCTGTGTTTCTAAGCTGCCTCTGTGGTAGAAAGAAGTTTTCACAGCTGCTCCTGACACAGGTTTGATCTATTTAAGTTTCCAAAATGGAAAGGGAGGAGGCAGAGAATGAAATTTCATCCAAAGCTTTTATTACAACCTCCATGTAAAAAGTCAGACCTTTCCAAAGACAGAGGTTAAATTCAAGGTTTATGTAGCCACCTCCCACCAGTGGCATAAGCATGAAGTAGACAGAAGCTTTAATCAAGCCATCTCAGTAATTTATGCATCTGCTTGTCATTCTTGCATGCATAGGCTAGCAGAAGTATCTGAAGTGATACAGGAATGTCTTATGAGTATACAATAAGGTCCTAACTGGAGAGGGCTCTCAGTTAACACTTGACCAAAAATGTTTTGTGACATTCATTCAAATACCATTTCGCAAGCGTGCTTTTAAAATTCCCATCTCCTACACCATGTACAGATCCATAGGCTAACAGCCTACTCTTGCACATGGACTTCGTTGTACAGATCCATTCTGCTTTGCCTATCTGTCTGTGGTTTTTATTGGGAATACTCCCAGTCTAACCTCTGGCTTTAAAGGATGCCTATAGATATTTGCACCGGTTGGGGGAAAAAAAGGGAAAAGATTGGACATTTTCATGGTCTTGAAATGCAGGTTCTGACTTTTCTGACAGCCCATGGGGGCTATGGGAGGTCGGGGCTGCTGGTTCTTCTTCGGACCTCCCTCTGCAGCAGCATTTTGTACCTAATGCCAGCAGCTGCAGTGGAGGGGAGGCAGGAGAATTTTAGGGAGCCCGAGCTGTTACCTGAGCCAACAGCGACACCCAGGGCCGCACCAGCACAGTCAATCCCACTTGAATCCGCTTCCCCGTGCCCCATGCTGCCTGGAAAACTTTCCAAGATTTAGCCCTTCTCTGTGGCTGAATGACTACCCTGATTGAGAAGGGAGCAATATTTTACTGTAGTAATTTTATCTATAGAAATCCTGTGTACTGGGGCACTGAGAGGAAATTGTATCTATCTGCTGGAGGCACATCTATATTCAAACAACCACATTCACGTGAAGTGGATTGTATGTTTTTATCTCCATCAAAATAGTTAAGATAGTATTATTTGTTCACAGCTAAGGTCAGCTTATAAAACCTCCCATTCCTGCTTCCTCGTTAGAGTGAAAAGCCTCACTGAGCCCATACTGGAGTTATATTGGTAAACTTTTGTTAAATAAAGGTATAAACCGAGCTGAGCAGAACACTCAAGGAGTATGTGACTGTTGAAATGAGAGGTGAAGGTTCTGTAACAACAGTGAACACAATGTCAGGCTTTTATTAAAATGACCCTGAACAACCTCCTGAAGACAGATACCTGAACAAACAGTGGTAAATGATTAGAGAGGTACCAGGAAATAATGAACAACAGTTCAACAGAAGCAAAAAAAACCACCTTAGGACTGATCAGGACACAGGAGGAACAACTCAAATTAAGCACCACTTGTCTGCACTTTCCACTGCCAGGGTGTGAAAGGTCACTGTGCTACCAGCCATGCCACTGCTGTATAGCCCGCACGGCTGGTGAGGTAGCTTCTTGTTTCCTTTTCAAGCTCAGCCTTGCTTCAGCTCTTTGGGGATACCTGTTCCTCTCTGCAGGGCAGGAGGCAGCACAACTGAAAAAGCACTAGGCTGGAACAGCAGCAAATGAAGTAGACTGATGACCCCCGTTTTACCACCAAGCAGAGAAGTTGTGGAGGGGAAGGGGATGAATGAAGTTTGAAGTTTGTACGTTCCAGTTGAGAAGCTGAGGCTAATTGAGTAGATAAATAAATGAAATGTGTTACACCCATTTAAACTATAAAGGTGCAAAGCACTGGCTCTACTTTGAGACAGAGCATGAAAAGTTACTGAGTTCAGAAAGGAGTAAGTAAGCTGTGAACCCATGGTCAGGCTAGGACGTACATGAAAGCATACTTGGTCACTCCTATACAGTACCACGGACTCTGTTTAAAACAACAACCTTCTCTAACTGAAACAGTCCTGTCAGTAAGCAGTACTCCAAAAATCTGAATTCTTTAGTGTCTGAAGCTGAGCATCCAAAATGTGAAGCATCTGTTATTCATTTCATTTCATTCTTCTGAAAATGCGGGTCATAGTCCATAAAACAGTTGCACCTTCACATATTTGCTGACTGCTTTCAAGCAGTCTCCATGTTTAGTAGGATTTATACTGAAACAGTTATCTTTCTACCTGCTTTTCCAAGGAAAGATGAAGCCAACTTCTGTTCATTCCTGCCATGACACGGATTGAAATGGGCTATTTAATAAGCCAGTGACCCACACACTATCAATATGAGAGTGTTGCTACAGTCTGCAGCTCTATACCATTGCCTTTCTTTTGCACTTTCTTTTCCTTCAGAATCTGGCAAGAAAGGTTATTTAAAAACCAGTCCACATCTTGATAATCTTCAGGCCACCGCAGGTACTGACTCCTCTGTAAGAAGTTTCGAATTGGTTTGTGTTTCATCAGCTGATATTGAGAAAGGGATCCAACCACTACCATAATGAGGACATCCTTCAGATCACTAAAGTACCTGCTCTGGGCATAATTAAAGGCTTCCACACACCACCCATCTTTGAGAAACTGTCTGGTCACAATGCAGATTGTTTTCCTGCTGTTCCAAATGGCATCCCGAATATTGTTGATATGTTCTTCCCCAGGCAAGAAATCTCTTTCCTCAAAGCACAAGGTAAACCTGTTTTTATCAAAATACTGTGAATCTAAGTGCTTCAGCAAAGAATTCTGGACCCATTCAAAGTCATTTTTGCTGTAGCACAAATATGCATCATATTTGTATTCGCTTTTATCTGCTACTTTTGGATGCCTATCTATAACTTTTTTGGTGATAGTTTTATACCAGACAAAACAAATCCTCCGACAGCGAGTAAAAATGATGACTGCCATCAGAAACATTAGAAGTGTGACAGAGGTGAAGATAAATAATGAGAACCTGAGTGTCTGCTGGAGTTCATCTTCACTGCAACCATCATATGTCAGAGACGACAGCGGTACCCCTGCAAACGCAGGTGGGTATACACAGTACCTGTCTGACTCTGAGCCAGCTAGGGTTACGTTGGTTTCATTTAGCCACACTAGGAGGCTCTTTAAAGTACAGTCACAAACATAGTTGTTATGTGTTATATCCAAAATACTCAAAGTCATAAAGACTTCAGGATCAGGGGAAAAAAGCTGGTTTCCAGATAAGTTTAGGTTTGTTAGGCTTTGTGGGAAAATCCCAGGAGAAAGGTGAGACAATAGGTTGGAAGCTAGATTAAGTCTTTTTAGGGACGTTAAACCTCTAAAAACCTCCTGTGGAAGAGCACTAAGGTAGTTGTTATTCAGATGTAGAACCTGAAGTTTGGACAGTCCATGGAACACATCCAAACATAAATCTCTCTCCCACACAAGCTGTAACATATTTTCACCTAGATCCACATAGATTAACTGTTCGTTTTCTATAATGTTATCATTTTTCACACAATAGGAGAAGCGATTCTGTTTTAAGAAGATATACTGCACATCTGGAACTTTGAAAAGGGTGTACAGGTCACCCATGTTTGCCAGCCAATTTCTTTCTAATTCCAGGTATGTTGCTGCTAGTTTTTTGCCAGCTACGGATATTAGTTTATTGTCACCTAAAAAGGCAGAGGTCAGATGTGGAAAGGAAGGGAGCTTTTTAATGGCATTGTCTCGAAGATCAATTATTTTCAGACTTACTAAGTTACTGAATGATTTTTCTTGAATCATCCCAATATGATTTTGCTGTAGATCTATATACGTGACACTATGTAGACCTGTAAAAGTATAATCATACAACTCACCTAAAAGATTACTGGAGAGATTGAGAATTTTTAGGTTTCCCAAGCCAAAAAATGCTTGCTCTTGGATTTCGTTTATCTTGTTCTTGAAAAGGTTCAGCCATTCCAGACTACCAAGGCTTTGAAAGATTAAAGATTTGAGAGAGAAAATGTACCCATTTGAAATATCAAGCAAACGAAGATCACTTCTTGCTAGTCCTGCAAACGTATCCTTATCTGGGTTTTTTAAGTTATGAAAGCCAAATCCAGAACCCATTATATGAAAGCTAAATATTAAAGAACCTATTTGCGTCCCTTTAATGGCTGAAGAGAAAGCTTGGACTTTCTCTGTGCTCCAGCCATTGACACCAAGGTCTAGCGTGGTAAACGTGATGTTGCTGAAAGGATTTGGGCATTTGGCCCAGGTTGTTTCATCTGTCTTGTACAAGTAATTTGAATTGAGGCTAAAAAATAAGAAGTGCTTTCCTCGGAAGCTGGTCAGATTGCTCTCACACAGGTTGGATATCGGGTTGAATTTCAGGTTCAGAGTTTTCAAGGCTGTTAGATTATAAAACAAGGGATGAGGCTGAAGTTTTGTGATTTGGTTCCCTGAAAGATCCAATTCTTCTAGTGACCTCAAATCTTGAAAGTAATGTTCCTCCAGGATGGAATTTCCAAGGTTGTTCTGAAACAGACGGAGTACAGCCAGACTTGCCAAGCCCACAAAAGCATTGAGATCCAGTTGAAGAATGCTGTTGTTTCCCAAGTCTAAGATACGAAGGTTTGGCAGGTTCCTGAAAGCTCCTTTGCCTATGGTAACAGGATAGACATACTGCATTCCGATTTCCAACAGAAACAAGTGCTCCAGCAGTGGAAATGAAGTTGCAGTCACTTGTGTGATATAGTTGAAAGTTAGCAAAAGCTTCACTGTATCCTTTGGCACAGTTGGAATATCTGTGAGGTTGCAAAAATAATATATGGAGACTTGGGCTTCTGAATAACAGCTTCTAAATGCATATACATCACTAGCTAGTGATATTCCAAAGACAAGTACTAGCAGTTGACATAACATCATGGACCTATGTGAAAAAAGTGAAAATAGTAAGCATTAATTCTGTAGTTGGATATTTATCCGTGCATTAAGTTGTAGAGCATGTTTTTAACAGTTTTAGAAGGAAAAACTAATGTCACACTAAAAATTACTAGTGATTTGGCATGTATCCTTTCTCTGAAGTCTAACAGGCATCACCTGATGGGCTGGCTGGTCAGAATGGGTCCCAAAGTGATGCAAGCACCTCCTACAACCTCAACAGTGACCCTCCTTTATGTACCTTAAGGACAGCACCAAACCCCAACTAAGGAAGGGTGAAAATCTTGGCCTAGCTATTTAATTTGTGTCATGAAACTGATAATGCTGGTGTGTCAGCTTTATTCCTTAATCAGTTATTCAGACAGGTTTAACAGTTTGGATTACCAAAGTACAGTGCAATCATCCAGTCTCTCAAAAGAGCTCTTTCCCTGAGCATTCCCTTTGTGAGGGCAGATGTGCTATTTGGAGTTTAGATTGCTGTCCTAACAGCCATGAACATTTAAAAGGGGGACACTTTCAGAGCTCCTGGAGCCTCAGGTTAACCCTGCAATGTGGAATTGGCTTATGAAAAACTAAATTTCCTGAACTATAAATTATTAGGGCAAATTATTAGCCCTAAAGTAGTTGTCTGTGTACTGTAGTTGAGAAAGCCCTTACTAAGATTGCAACCATCTGCCTCTGCTTTTAAAGGAGCATTTACTGAAACGGAATGAAATGACAACCCAGTTGAAGAATTTTTGCGACCTCCAGCACAATCTGCTTAAAAATCCTAAGTGTAAATAGTTATGGAACCAAACCCTCAATGGCCATCTAACATCTGCAAAGCAAATCTACTTCAGAGAGGAGAAAAGTTGGGCTTTGAGACAGTAATTAAAAAGAGGTAAAGCCCGCTATTATTATTAGTAGTAGTAGTATCATTACACACTGCTTCTTTAAAGCACAAGTGCCAAATTCTATGCAGAGCATTGCACTTGAACTAAAATAATCTTACGCTTGTTGCATCATACAAAGTGATTTCTGGGAAATGAAAAAGTATGACAGTAGAAACCACTATGATAATCCTATTGCAAATACCAAGCGAAAGAGCTAGCCAGCTCTATCTGCTAAAGAAGTATAAGCATATTATAATAATATCAGATCTCATAACTGACACAATCTCACGGTACCTAATATTCTTGGTGATGTTCTTAAGGTCATATGGTTATACTAAAACCTTCACTTGTAACAGCTGTGACTACGAGGGTGCGTCTACAAATTTCCACCTCAAACACCAAGTGGGACACACATATACCTTGCAACTTGAATAGGGATCTTGTCAGGTTTTAAGACAATTTCATGGGCTTGGAACAAGATCTGATTCTTGAAAGTAAAGGAGATTATGAATATAGATCAGAATGCTGAATTCTGAAGTCCTGGCATTCGAATTTCATTCACATTTTACTTCACTAAAAAGTATAGGATGTACCGCAAAGAAAAGCAGATTGCAGACAGTGAGTATCAAAATTCTGTTAAGAGATTTTAACTGGATCTATGGGGAATAATTCCTAGTCCTGGAAAATAACTGTGTTTTCTACCCTCTTCTACCTAGCATGCACTGTTAAAGTGGGACACTATAAGCCGTAAATTATATAATGTTTGAATGTTTGTATTTCTGACTACAGAACATTGTAGGTTATTGAAAAAAAACAGCTGAACATAGAGCAGATTATTTAAGATCTTGTTTAATTTTTACTTTTCTCCTTGCTTGAACCATGAAAACAAGACAGCAGCTTTCCCTTTTATTGTTTGTTAGCTATTACGAAGGCTCTTGTTGACACCATAACACAAGATGTTTAGCACAAAGAGTTTTAGATTACATTTATCTTTCAGATGCTTACGTTTCCATTCCTTGTGTTTGGGCAAATACTGTGGCTGCTTTTTAAAGTCTGGGCAAAATCACAGCATCACCAGAAGCAGTGACAAACAGAAAGTACTTCGGAAGTAAAAATTTGATAGACGTGTTGTCAACCTATCACCAGAAAAGCTCAACATGATTGAGGTGGAAGAATTAAGAAACATCGGTATTAAATCCTGAAATGTAAGTTTTCCACAAAATGACCATCATCCCATTCAGGAAGTTCAGGTTGGATATAAGGAAGAAGTTCTTTACTGTGAGGGTGGTGAGGCACTGGCACAGGTTGCCCAAAGAAGTGGTAAATGTTCCATCCCTGGCTGTGTTCAAGGCCAGGTTAGACAGAGCCGTGGGTTACATGGTCTAGTGGAAGGTGTCCCTGCCCATGGCAGGGGGTTGGAACTGGATGAGCTTTAAGGTCCTTTCCAACCCAAACCACTCTGTGATTCTATGCCTGTGCATGGACATGGAGATGAAGGAACATGTAAATGCCTCATTCGTTATGGAAAATTGGAGCAATGAAGTTTAGACAACCAGAGCTCATCATGGGAGATTCTGTTTCCTTTTACTGTGTTGATGTCAGAAGGGAAAAACAGTAAAGGGAAGGGGAAAAGGAGGAAGGGGAGGAAAAATGCAGTGAATGCTTTTGGGATGGAAAACCCTAAGCAGGGTATGTTTCTGAGCAATGGAAAGAACTTTTGTAATGCAGGGTGGATATTCTGCCTAGATCTAAAATCAGCACGCAAGTGCATGCAGAATGGAAATATCCTAGCTCTGGTCTCAGCCTCCTTGGGAAGTGTGCATCTGGATCAGGGAAGGCTGATGCAGATACTTAAGAGTCATCCGGAACTGGCCCGCACTGTTTTATTAACTTTTTAAACTCGGTTTTGTTAACTTGGTTATAAATCACCTAGAAACCTCCACTAGCACAGCAAAAAAGTAATGGAACTGACAGTACCCGAGAGCGGATGTTCTAGCAGTGCCTGTGTACCACCTAGGACATCCACAGAGGCTGCCAGTAAGCAGGGCCTGAAGTAGATGGAGAGGAGGACTAAGATTGTGTCCTTTTCGATGTACACAAGACAGGAAAGAAGCTGGAGTAATAATTCTCCCATGGAAAGTTGGAAAGCACTTGCCATTCCCCTTTCCACACCCCCCAGCAAAAACGCACTGGAATCCACATAAATAAACAGTGGGTTGCACTCCCTATTTTTGTCCTTGCTGATGGCTGGGAGTATTGGCTTGCTTTTTAAGTGATTTGAACAGAAAATTTCATTCTCAGAAGTGGTTTTGTGCAGCATTCAGTAGTAGCGTGCTTGCTCTCTTCAGCAGCCTCCTATGCTTCCACCAGATAACCCTATGAACCACCACACACCAGTGAAAATGAACAGTCATGTACTATATCGGCTTACGAAATGAGCAGTGGGCCTGAATGGTTCTCAGTTGTCAGCCATAGGTTTTGGGGAACCAAGCAGCAGAGGCATTGGCTATCTGGGTGGATGGACTCTAGAGAACACCAGTCTGATGGAATCATCAATAAGCTTTAAAGAGTTTAAATATATTTTTAATAACCTATTGTAGTGACCATGATATGCTCCTATGCAGGCTTTTGCTAGATGACAACTCAGCCACAGGAACTGTGCAGACTGCTTGAAATAATGCCACAAACATGAAGCCAAGAATACCGGTCATTTAGGTGTTTGGATGTGGTTGGTAGATAAAAAGGTAAAGCCAGAGGTAAAGCTCGTAAATTATCCATTATCTGTACCAAAAAAAAAAGGTAACTTTTTTGCTTATGTTAATTTTTACAGAAACAGGCAGGCCATTTTCTGTAGGTTACTGAATCACAGAAGAGTAGGGTGCATATATAATAAAGTACGGTATATCTATAATAAAGTAAGGTATATCTATAATAAAGTATCAGTATCTTTGGATAAGTGTGTGAGAATCTCCTTTCTAATTGCCACAAGCCTGCTTTAGGATTAAGGATTAAGGGATAAACAAACATTAAGCCTACTGCCAAATTGGAAGGCCTTTTTTCCCCTTTAGCTCCACAGCTAAGGGTCTTGCTGTTTGGACAGCAAGATGTGAGAGCTCACTTGCAGTGCTGCTCAACCCTGATGTCTGTGAAACATCACTAGTTGTCGCAGGTAGCACAAAAGCTCCCCAGAGAAAAGGAAGAAAGAAAAATAGGATTAAACAACTTTGGGGTGTGTTTCTTGCCTGTACAATCAATGCATAGAAAACACAGAAATCTTTTTTCTCTCAATATGCAAAAACATTAGGCACAAAGAGACAAAGACCTTCTTAGTTGTGCCTTAATGTGTTTTTTTTCTATAGTGAGAAGGGTTTGTGTATAAAATCACACTGATTTAGGTTAAAACTTGATATGCGCACTGCCTTCATCAGCAGTTTACAGCTTTCCTTGTGACTTTTTCTGGAATATATATTTCAGCCAAATTCTATATGTATACGTCCAGAATCCAACTAACTGAACAGAGACTGTTTCATATTCATCTAGCCCAAACTACACTGAGTTTACAGCAGTGTGTATGAACAAGTTTCTAGACAGACTGGTGCCACACTTCTGCTTTCTGGCAAATTCTAAGATTTGAAATAATTCTCCGGTTTCAAATCTAACCGGCAATAGAAGTTTATGTATAGAAAATCATGTCACTTCAAGGGATTTGCTTCCCATTGTTAGATACTAATGTAAATAGATTATTGCCAACTTCTGTCCCCCTCTTACGTTCACCAAAGTATCTGCCCTGCCTGTTAGGGATGGACATGTTTACAGCTGTGATATAATGAACTGGGGGTCCTACCCATATATAGCTTCTGAAGTCTGCTTGAGGTGGTCATGCTTTTAGTGTACAGTTATTTTGGCATTCTGTGCCTCTACATGGCATCCAGTGGTACTAACAGAACTTGCAGGATGTCTTTCCCACACCCCAAAACACAGACAGTTGTTAAATCCTTCTGGGACAAGGGATTAACCAATTCCTAGAAGAGTTAGTTAACACCGCATCTGTAAGCTGGAAAAGTGCACTCCTCACAAGAGTGTCAGCGAAGAAACGGGCTGCGGGTACAAAGCACATGGTCATGAAAGAGCCACTGGGAAAAGGAAACAATGAACAGCAGGAGTTGGGAACCTGTGGGTGGTGGGCTGACCCTGGATGGACATCAGGCGCTCACCGAAGCAACTCTGTCACTGCCCTCTGCAGCTGGACGGGGAGAGGAAACAGAATGAAGGGCTTCTGAGCTAAGGGCAGGGGGAGATCACTCGTCAGTTATTGTCAGGGGCAAAACAGACTCGACTTGGGGAAATGAGTTTATTGCCAATCAAATCAGAGTGGGGGAATGAGAAATAAAACCTAAATCTTACAGGACCTTCCCCCTACCCCTCCCGTCTTCCTGGGCTCCTCTTCACTCCTGATTTCTTTACCTCTCTCCCCCACGAGGCACAGGGGGTTGTGGTCAGTTTATCCCACGTTGTCTCTGCTGCTCCTTCCTCCTTAGGGGATGACTCCTCACACTCTTCCCCTGCTCCAGCATGGGTCCCTTCCACGAATGCAACCCTTCAGGAACAGACTGCTCCAGCATAGTCTCCTCTCTCCAAGGGGCCACAGGTCGGGGAGGAGCCTGCTCCAGTGTGGGCTGTCCACAGGGTCACAGCCTCCTTTGGGCACCCCCCTGCTCCAGTGTAGGGTCCTCCATGGGCTGCAGGTGGAAATCTGCTCTGACACGGACCTCCACGGGCTGCAGGGGCACAGCTGCCTCACCATGGGCTGCACCACAGGCTGCAGGGGAACCTCTGCTCCAGAGCCTGGAGCACTTCCTCCCCTCCTCTTCACTGACCTGGGTGCCTGCAGGACTGTTTCTCTCACCTATTCTCACTCCTTTCTCTGGCTGCAGTTGCTGTTGCACAGTTTTCCCCTTGCTTTAAACCCATCACTTCTTCCTTCAAACCCAATTTTCTTTTGAAAACGAATGTTTGGAAAGTGTTTGTGT
Organism: Myiopsitta monachus; assembly: GCA_017639245.1. Taxonomy (NCBI): domain Eukaryota; kingdom Metazoa; phylum Chordata; class Aves; order Psittaciformes; family Psittacidae; genus Myiopsitta; species Myiopsitta monachus. The sequence continues at coordinate 57,000,284 of CM029925.1, forward strand.
CCTGATAGCATTAAAGTTCAAATAACTGATCTTTGGCCACGTTGCATATAAGGTGCTTGGAATGGCTCCAGGAAAGGGGTTATATTATCACTCACCCATGCTGACAGGACAAAGTTGAGCTATAAGATAAAACAAAACACACATACAGCATGTTGGCAGTTGGGGCTTAAATGGTATCTCACAGATTAGCAGCATGGGATGGCTGAGCCAACCGAGCAGTGCTGCAGGAGCCTATGCGAGACTCTGCTCCTGACCTGAGACTTGGAATATCAATGAATGATTGCAGTTCCCATCTTCTTTTCTTCAGTCCCTTTCTCTTTTCACTATACCTTAGCTTAGGCACAGACCAAGCGCATCAGCATATAAAGGTGGTTTAACTCCTACATTAGTATGACCTACTGCATCCGTCCCCTTTCTACATTGCTATTTAGTTTGGATGTAAAGGTAAATCTTAAGTTATCTGCTGAGGAATTTTGGATATTAGTTGCCCAACCGGAAAAGTAACCCCCAATCAAAGTCTCAGAGTGAAGACGGAAAGCATGCACAAACCTTATGCAGCCCACCCACAATTACATGTCCTATCCCTGGTACACGGCTAGTGCAGCTCTCCTCTCACTTGGATTGCACTGATCCCTCTGTGGAAACAGAATGAAGCAGTCTTGAAAACAAAGAAAGAAAAGAGGAGAGTAACAAGCAAACCCCACTGCAAACAGTGGAAACTTGCGTCTGGTTTTTATATGTCACAGGGCTGAGACTTCTCTGAGGTATCTAAAACAGTTGGGCTGGTTACCTAGGACTTTCAAGTTTTGTGAGAATGGCTCAAAGCTATTGAGGCTAGAGGCTGTAACTTCAGAAACTGGAACCCCAAAGTGGAAGGAGAGGCTAGAAGAACTGAGGAGTTAAATATAGTTCTGCAAAACAAGGGGAATATAGATTGGATGCAGCAGTATGTCAGAGGCATGCACTGACAAAGGGAAGTTAGTGGACAGTAATATCAGTTCCTAATTCTGTAGCAAACAATGGACTCTAAAGATGAAGTTTGGCTGTGGATTTTACCTAAACCAGCATTTTGGATTTAGCAAACAAAATGCAGCAAGCAATGTTCTGTTCTGAAATAGTTCAATCAGTTTATCTTCCAACTCCTGCTCAGCAAAATACCCTCACAGCCAAGCTTCTGCAGGAGATACATGAGGTACTGTTACTTAACACACTTCTGTGCTTATGGCCTTGTGGTTAAAGCAGTTTCCTTGGGTGAGAACTGGACCTAAGCATCTCAGGCTTAGGAAGGAGGAAGGACAAGTACTCAGGTCTTCCACTTGCTTTAATAGTCCAACTGGGTTGTAATATCATAGTATCAGAGATCTTTTCTTGGCTAAAGTTTGAAAGAAAATGCCCATGGCTAGTGCCATTATGGCCTGAACTAGACCCAAATCTCTGCCAAGGAGGCCTGCCTGGGGCTGTGTTCTTCATATTGATCTCCACAACATCTGCAGTTGCTCTGCAAGGCTCCTCATCCTGGGGTACTCCTATGCAATGGCTTACACATACTGGAAGCAGCAGTAGAAATGGTGATGCCATGTGGGTTTATGACTGAAGGAAGCACCTTTTGGGTCAGATTCTGGGGCCTTGGTTGCCTAAAACCTACTGAAACTCACCTGAATAGACAAATGTGTCTCAATCTCGTTCTTCAGTTCTTGGTCCCTTCTTGCTATCCAAGTGAAAGAGTCTTCCGGTTAGCTTCCCTTATCTATTTACAATTCTGTAGGGAATTCAGAATTCTGTGGGGAATCTATGTCACAATTCTGTATGGAATGGAGAGTCATTCCTACCTTCTGGAGAAAGTGCCAAACAAGTAAAATATACATGTCTAATACCCTAATATCATTAGTCTTCACTCATAGAGACATTATGGGTCTCTTTCCCAGAGGCTGGTGATACACACAGATTGTGAAGGGCTGTTTGTGTTTGGCACTTGATAAAATTTCTCAGTAAAATCCACCAAAGACCTTGAGAGAACACCCTTTTATCTAACAGAAAACCTACTGACAAGGAGCTTGTTTGTAATATTTATCTAAGCCATAAAAAAAGATCTTGAACAATATATCACCAACAGTAAGTCTTTGTTCTCACACTGGCCAGATAAAGGCCAACTGGCTGTTGTGAACACTTGTATTGCTGCTATAATGCGATGAGATCAAATCTACCTACCGAGCCAAAAATAAAGCTCCAAGCTCTTGCCCAGGCTCTAAGCCATCATCATATCTGTATTCATGCTTGTAAAAAGCTGTGCAGTGTAAACATGCTTTATCTGCATGGGGACCCTTTAGCCAATTGCAGTCTAAAAGAGAAACAATTTCATTCATCACATGCTTAATGACTATGCCCCTTCCCACCCCTCAACCTCCCCCTTAAGTTGCTAGGATACTTAGCTCAAATACAGCATTTTTCAACTTAAAATCAGAAAGCATGTTATAAGGCAAGTGAGTTCCTGTCACTGATGGGGAAAATCTAAGGCAATAAATCATTTAACAGCCTGACAGAGCAGAAAGACCATAATAAACAGACACTGGTTTGGGTAATCAGAAGCCATCTGTGGGATGCAATGATCGAGTTCTGTTCATCATCTGGATGTATTTGTTTGTATTTATTTGTTTGGGTTTATATCCCCTCAGATTATATGATGAGATGCAGTCACAGAAAGACAATGTGATTTCACTAGTATTATAACAGCTCTTTAAAAGAAAGTAGTCTCCAGAAGGATGGGAAAATAAACTTTGAAAGCATAGACTAAAACATGCTCTGGGCTGTTTCTTTAGGGCACAGGAGTAAACTGGAGAGGCAGGGGGAGGGCGCTGTAGCCCCGCTCCAGCCCCTGGCCCCAGCTCAGTTGATTTTAGCTGCTAGCACAGTTTCCAATGCCTCCCTCCTGAGCAGCCCACTGGTCCAGTCATTCCAAGGCAGCATCCCAGCCCTGGGCACTGGTCCAGCTGTGAGCCCCAGCTCCTCCGCTCATGTGTCTGGCAGGGAATGGTGAAGGCAGAGAGTGCCTCAGCTAAGCTTGAGAATAGGACCAACAAGGTTTCTTGTGCTCTTCCAGGTCCTAAGGAAATGAACCTTTTGAGGCTTCAGTGAGGACAGTGAATATTCCTAGGTTTAGTTTTGTTTCCAGCTCGGTGCTACAGTTGTTTCCCAGCAGAGACACTCGTTCAAAGCTGCACAAACCACCCGTGGCAGACCCACACACCACTCAGGTATTCATGCCTCACACCCTGAATCCATGTTAAGTTCTTCTTTGAGAACTGTCATGTGTTAACTGCCTGGTCTAGTCTGGAAGCCACTCCAGGCAAGTAGCATTTCCTTCCTGTTAGCTTCCTTTCCCTCTTAGCTGTAATTTTGGCCTGTGTTTTTCACAAAGTGGATTTAGTCCAGAGATATAATGTCCCCTTTTGTGTGCTTGTAGGATAATCAGAAGCAGCTGAGATTAAAACTCTCACCTGGGAAAGAGAAGAGTGATAATAGGAAAGGGCTCTCGAGAATGACAGCTGAGTTTCTAACTTACAGGAAGCCACCTTTCACAAACAGGACAGAAATTCCTGAGGAAGCAGCATTCAGAGTGTAACTCCCAGGGGCACGAGCAGAGCTGCGTGCTGCCTTAGCTGCCAAGTTAACAAAGCTCATCGGCCACTGAAGTAATGATCAGGCTTAAGAGAATGGTAATGGTTTGGTAGCTGAAGTCAGCAACGATGGCTAAATGGCTAACCCGAGGGGAAATTGCATGGTTGCCACACCTGCACTCCTGGAACCCAATCTGGGCAAGTGATTAATTAAGGAACTATTAAAAGAGTAAGGTGCCTAAATAGGTGGAGCCAAATGGACCTGTCTGATAACACAGAGCTGGTTTTGCAAATATGGTTTTTTGTACATACATTTAAAAAAAAGCAATCAAAAGATAACCAGCTGCAAATGTCCAGTGACAAAAGGACCATCTCAGTAGCAAATATCGTGCAATCTGTACCAATATCGTACAGAAGAGAGAGACAGCCAATCTGCCTGGCATTTAAGTGAGGTTAGAAACCTGTTCCACTCTTTCCCAGAATGAAGATGTTGAAAGGATACTTTCTGGGTGTGTTTGAAATAGGCTTTAGATCAGAATAAATTTTAGTTAGCTCTTCCCTGGTCAGTGGAGGGGAAAAATGTGAAAATTGCACTCACGGGTGCATTTGCTTCCAACTCTGTGCTACAGTTGTTTCCCAGCAGAGATGCTTGTTCAAAGCTGCACAAACCACCCGTGGCAGTCCCACACACCATGCAGGTATTCATGCCTCGCACCCCGAATCCATATTGACTTCTTCTTTGAGATCTAGTTCTCAAAGCTAGGTGCAAACAGTGCAGGACCTGTTGCGCAAAGGAGACCTAACGAGTGAAGAAGGTAGAAAAGCAGCTAGTACCTAGTTCCTGTGTGAGTTACAGCTATTTCATTGACTCACAGCATGGTAGTAAAGTCCTGGGGCTCACCTGCATGTATATATATCCCAGGTCAAGTCCTTAGCTACTCATTGCCCTTATCCAAGATAGTAACTGTCCTGTTACAGTTCTTCCAACTGAGTAAGTAACCTTCGAGGTTCACTAAATCAGATACATTTTACCCTAGTAAGGGGTTGGGGGATGCTTCTTATGGGAGCCAAGGGAGAGGAGGGAGGGGATCTGCTCTGTATAGTTTCCATGACTAGATCTAGAGATCTGCTCTATGACAGTCTGTGGACAGTTTCCATGACTATTGCACATGTTCAATGCAGAAACCATCCTCAAAGAACAGCTCAGAGGCCATTCTGACCCTCCCTTCTAGTTCCTGTCTCTTATCGCCTTAATCAACTCCTGAAGTTCTTGCACAACGATTACACCGCTTTGAAAGGAAGCTGAGAAGTGCCAAAAAGAGCCTGGTGCAGTTAGGAGCAACACTGCAGGTCTAATTAGCCCTCAGGCACACGACGGAATTGAACAAACTCCCATGACCCAGGTGAATGCTCCTCGACATAAGCCGCTAAACTGAAGGCGCACAGTAACCCTTCACCCCTCCACTTTAAAACAGAGCAACAGCTCCTGCTGCATTTTAGGCTGGGTCTGAGCTAGAAGCCTGCCTGCATCAAAACACCCGTGTGACAGAGCTGGAGAGCTGCTGGTTAACTCGGCACTGCTGGGTACCTCCGGCAGGAAACTTCCATGCTCAAACACTGAAGCGACGCCTGCGGAACCCCGCTGGCATCCAGCGGGCTGGGCACATCCAAGCTCAGGTACAGGTGAGGCTGTGCCCTACCTCAGATGCCCTTGTGCCTTTTAGGAACTTTATACCCCACGTATCGATTTCTTCGTCATAAAATGAGCGTACCAATCCTTGTCTGCCTCGGGGAATGCTAAATAACATACTGCCTGGAAAACGCGAAACGCAGCTCCGGTGCCAAGACGCCTCCGCTGGGGTGGATAACGCGTCTTGAAGGGGAACGGCGAAGGGCGGAAGGGGAAGCAGCCCGACACCTGGACAGCACCCGGCTCCGAGGATGGGCGCAGCGCTGCGCCTCGCTCTGCCCTGCGGCCCCGGCTCCCCACCCGCAGCCCAGCTCAGCGTCCCGGGGACCCCCACCAAGCCGGGGCTGCAGCTCTGTCACGCCGCCCGCTCTCACCTCCGCCGGCCCAGGCCAGGCCGGACCGCCGATACCGCCTGCGGTCACCCCGCCCCGAGCGGGCGGAGCGGAGCGGTCGGGAATGCAACTCGGGGGGTAGCAGCGGGGGTCGTACTGCGGGGGCACGGCGCGCTCCCCGGTTGCCACCCTGCTCGCCATGCCCCCCCATTCACACAGAGGCCGTCTGCTTGGGACACAGCCTGTGTGACCAGCGGAGGTGTTGCGGGGAGTCACCCAGTGCGTGTCTTATTGTACCCCGGGCTCACATACATGAGCAAAAGGCAGGTGAAAACCCGGAGCATTTTCCACAGGCTGCCTTCTAAAGCAGGTTCCACTCACACAAGAGCAGCGCTGCAATAAGGTTGTTTCTGGAAACACATATGTCGTATCTTGCATAGGTGATGGCATTAAGTTCCTTTATGTCATGAGTCTCAGTTAGAATTATCGTATTAAATACCAAGAATTGCTTGATTTTTTTTCTCACTTAGATTTCACAACACACAGGGAAATCTGTGATCTCTTAATGAACCTCCAGCTTCACAAAAGATCCCCAAACAACAGAACAGTAGCCAGGTGTGGGGGGTGTTGAGTGTGTGGTGAGTTATCAGTGTTTCAGAGAGCTTTTATCAAAGGAGTGAACTCAACAGTTTGTCCACAGAGCGGAAGGCACTAAGAAACAATGAACTTCTACATGTAAGAGATAATTGTTCTCTCTTTGTGCATAGACAAGGCTCCAAACCAAGCCTCTGCAAGTGTTGTTTGTTTTTTTTCCTGGTGTTGGTAGCATTGATTTTGGTTTGGATCTGCTTTTGTGAGCTTCATTCCTATTGAGACTGCAGCCTTTGGAGAGGCAGGTTCTCTCATTTATGTGCCTTTATGTGTGAAGTGGTTGAGGTGTTGAGCATTTGGGGCTTGCAAGTTAGAAACCAGCCTTCACAGTGGCCGCAAGCAGGAAAGGTTCTTCAGCTGCTTACTCCTGCAGTGCCGTGGTGAGCAAAAGCCAGTGCCATGCAGAGGTGGGGTGATGTGGGGGAATGAATGGGGAAAAGCAGTGATTACGTGGATATGGAATGGGGAAAAAAAAAATGGAAAGAAGAAAGATAGCAATAAGGAAACAGTGGCAGGTAAATTCCTCAGCAGGGTGGAAGTCCTCCCTGGCTTTATAGCACCAGCCGCTAGATACCAAGAAAGGGTCATGCAAGGAGAAACCAGGCTGAAGGGTGCAGCTGGGCACAGGAGCCAGCTTTTATGGGCTTTCCTCAGTGTAGGCATTTTGACCTGTAGATGCCAACACCAGCTCATTTCAGGCCAAGCAATGTGAAAATTCATGTTGGCAGGTGGCTCGGTGCTTGAGCTGTTTCTTCAGATCTTTTGCAGGTGGGAAGAGCCGATTTATCTCTATTGCCTCCAGTGTAGCTGACCCTCTGCTGTGCACTTAATCTGACCCGAGGCAACTGTAAGTGACTGGTCCTCTGCTCATGTTCTTACCCTATATATGGGTAAGAAATGTGAATGGGTAGAAAATGGAACGTAACGACCCTCAGAAAGGTCATTATATTCAATTTTCTACATTACCTTATACTAAGTAGAATACTTCGCCTTACTAAAGAAGTAAAGATTGAATGATAGATCTGTAGCTGAAGTGATTTATTGGCCTGTTACTGTAATTCTAAAAGAGGAATCCAGGAATGAAAGGGGGGAGGACAGGGCTATCTTTATTTAAAAAAAATACTGCAATTTAACTCTTCATTTTGCATGGAGGTGCAATTTCTGGAAATTGATGCTGTTTGGAAAAGTGGCCACTTCTGAGCTAACTCTTAAGCACACTGCTTCCTGGCCATGCCTGCAAGCAGTGAGCTGGGGATATAGTGACATTGTATGGGAGACATAGGTGGCTTAAAGCATTGCATCTACAAAATACATCATGTTAACCAAAGCATGATCTGATCTGGACAGTTGGAAATGCAGAACTGAGATTCATATCTTAAGATTCACCTATTAAATAGGACCCCACTCCAGCTCTCAATTTCTTGGAATTACATGCTTAAGGCAGCTCTTGCTCACAACTCCAAATAAGTTGCAGACCCTCCTCCTAACCCTCCACCCAATGCTCTGTTCACTCCTTCTGCAGCTTTTCTCTTCCTAATAGGATCTGAACTCTGCTTTTGTCCCAGATGTCCCCTGGCATCCCACCAGACCATGAGAGTATCTAGAGAGGAAATTCTCTCTCTTTCCTCCTTAAACTGTTCTGCTTTGCATGGAATCAATCGGGCCAGAGATGACACCAAAGTGCCTGTCTTCATGCTAATCTGGGTTATGCACCTGTAGTTACTGGTACTTACCTTGCTCCTGTATTAAGTTCTTATTGGTGATGCATGTTTATGTATTTTAATGATAGCAATGCACTTCTCTGTTTGCCTGTGACGTATTCTAATTATGTTAAATCAGGGGAGAGATTACAACACACTCAGGCACTGAAGCAATAGTTTGAAGGCCACTGAAAATAGGGCCTGCGTATCTGGAGAGAAGTAATTTTACTAAATCTGGATGCTTGAATGAAACACAGGAGATGGGACAAACCCAAATAAGCCAGTTTAGGGGCAGCCCTGCAGAATTCTGTCAGGTAACATGGGATAGCTGGGAAGTACATGGAAGCACCCATTGCTTTGTGCAAAATTGCAGTGTAAGGAAATGGTTGTGATACTTATGCTCAAATATCTAACACTAATTTACTGTTCAGTCCCGCTTCTCTCTTTTACTTACAGTTCAACAGATGGAACTGGATACCTGAACTTCTGCATGTTTTCAGGGTTACTCTCTGCTGTGTGTAAAAGGAAAGACAGTGAGTCTGTAGTCTCATTTCTCCTGACATTTCTCCGACCAGCTACAGCTCCTCTTTCCAGGTGGTGACAGCAAGAACCAGCATCAGGATTTAGACATATTTGCCCCTGGTTTACACACTTCTCAATGTGTGTCTAATGTGAACACTTCATTTAAATCCTGTTGTTGTAGTTTGTTGATGCAGGTGGGAAACACCTAGGCGTTTTGTGGATCCTGTTAGCTTGGGCCTCTGTTTGCCCGTATATATAAAAGATTGAGGTACTTTATACTTATGTATATACTTTATACTTATCCATAAAGATGGACTTTATACTGAAGTAAGGCCTAGGAGCCAGTGAGTTTAGGCGCCAGCTAAGCCCATTTGATATTGTCAACAAAAGCTTTAGAAGTGGCTGCTGCAGCAAGTAAGCAGGGCTGCTGCCCTTTCATGGCTGCAGTTCTTGAGCATCTCTTTGTTTCATGTACCCTTCAGCATGGAAGCGAGGTTTTCACTGCTGCTTGCTGTGCTGCTAGCAAGGGGTCAGCAATTTACAGAAGCGTCTTTTGAAAAAGCTCTTGCCAAGTTGTGGTTGTTGAAAATCCAATGCGGAACTTTGGTGCACTGACTTCGGTTTCTCACCAGCAGTGCTCACCCACTATTGTTACAACTGCAGGCTTGCTTCTGGATTAAATCTTTTTTATTTGGTTATTAAAACCCGCCAAGTTTAAAATGTGTACATCACAGAACTCTACAGAAGATGCCAGTATATTCAGCTACTGTGCTGCTTGTAACTTGGAGAGAAAAGAAGCAGCTAAGTTGTCTGTTCCTGCAGCCGCATTTTCTGTAGCACTGTTCTGACATCTTTAAGTGCCTTCCTGCACAGGGGAAGTAATGTCATTCCAAATGATGCAGATGAGCGTGATAGATTTTGGTGGCAAAAGGCACACCTACAAAAGCATCTTTTGTCGTTCTGTCACTCGCAAGAAATGATGCAAATGATGAAACAAAAACTGGCTTGCTGTCAAGGTGGCTGTGTTAAACAGATGTTCGTTGCTCCTCCGTTATCTTATGCAAGTCACATACGCAAGGTGAGCTAGACGTCTAGTAGATACTGTAACGGATTAGGAAAGAGAGAAAAGGAAGTGTATCCTCTCCACTCTACACATGAAACCATCAGCAATTACGAACAATTATGCACAAAATGTTACCATGTCCTAGATTAATGCAGCTGCTTGAAATCAAGCCATGTAGATACCTAATTTTAATCACATTACTAATTTCAAGAACATACCATATATGAGAGTTGATTTATGAAAGGGTCTGTAAATGCTTTAAGAGATTTTGTAACAAATAGTCATTTGCCTCATATTTTGATAAAGACTGCAACGGGTCAATAGGCGATTTATTGCCATGGTTTATCACCAGCTATTATGTCTCCTACTGATGTGCTTGAAATATTCCAGTGTATCCCACTCCATTTTAAACACACTAATAAAAGACATTAATAATGTGCAATCTTTATAAACCCTCTTAAAATGCAACTGGGATATAATCCTTATTTTAATAAGACCTAAACAGGCGCTCTCTCTTGTATTTAATGGAGTGGATTTAATAGTGAAAAAACGTGCTTCCAGCCAAAAACCAGACCCTTTTGTGCGCTGGTTGTGCAAACAACATTTGCCAGTTGTAAGGAACTCAGACTATGAAATTCTAATAGCCACTGAAGGTTATCTATGACGAATGACTAATACCTCCTAAATTAAGGTCTATAATTGCACTCTAGTGATTAATGTATCAAATTACTGATTTCTTACATGTAAGATACTTACTAAATCTGTGTCTTACTCTACCTCTGGGCTCACCTAGCATGAACAAAAGGCAGGTGAGATACATGAGCATTTCCCACAGGCTCCTTCTAAAGCAGGCTTCCACCCACATAAGATCAGCACTGCAATAAGGTTGCTATTTCTGGAGACATGTATTTCATATCTTGCATAGGTGATGGCATTAAGTTCCTTTATGTCACGAGTCTCGGTTAGAATTATCATATTAAATACTAAGAATTACTTGATTTTTTTTCCCCCACCTGGATTTCACAACAAACATAGGGGAATCTGTGATCTTAATAAACCTCCAGCTTAACAGCAGCCAACAACAGCCAGCATGGGGTGTGTTGAGTATGTGGGGAATTACTGAAGTGTTTCAGAAAGCTTTTGTCAAAGCTGAGAACTCAACAGTCTTACATGTAGAAATGTATCCTTTCTTATTCTATCATCTGCTCAGCAGACAGAGATAATTATTCTTCTTTGTGCATAGAGAAGGCTCCAAAATGAGCCTCTGCAAGTGATTTTCTTGCTGGTGCAGGTAGCATTGATTTTGATTTGAATGTGCTTCTGTGAGCTTCATTCCTAGCGAGACTGCAGGCTTTGGAGAGGCAGGCTTTTCCATTTGTATGCCTTTATAGCCTTGGCTACCACTGAGTTCAATTACAGATATGTCTGTGTTAATTTGAGCAAAGGAGACAAGCAAGACCAGTAAAGTCTAACTGAGCGAAGTCTGATCAATTGAAGAAAGTGCTTCATCAGTCTCAACATAAGAACAATTCAACATATTACATTTTAGCTCGAGAATGTCCATATTTTCATTTTAACACGTGTTGAAACAGGTGTCATCTGTTGAAATTAGCATGGTTGGATCTTGGCAAAAAGGCTCAGGGCTGTGCTTACCCTGCTTTGGGTTCTTAAAAATAAGGTAAAAATATGCCAAAGGGTAATGTCTGAGTGGGTCTTAGGAGAAAAGTGTAATCCCAGACTTGAAAGTGAATACATAAATCAATAACAAATATAGAATATAGCCCTGGATTGTCTGCCCTCCACAGCTGTACAGGGCAAACCCCTAATCTGGGCCCTGCTGCCAGGCCAGCCAGATGCAGGGGCAGCTTCCCCCTGGGGACACTCAAGAGTAGGAAGAGACCTTTGTTTAAGCAGCGCCTGCTGGCCAGGCAGCTGCTCCCTGTATTGCGCAAATAAAAGCTGAAACCTGGTTTTATAATAACTAAATTCACTAGCTGACCTTTCAAACAGTGGGGCTGTAGTAAAATGGCCTGTGACAGCTTTCACGTTGTTGCATTGTCTGGTATTTGTATGTGAATTCGTATTTGCACTGGTGCAAACTCAGGTCTGTACCCACAGATCCCCCTGGGAATCACAGGGCACATCCAGGATAAAGTAAGACAGGAGATAGCCCCAAGAAATAATTCCTGCAACATCAACAAAAAGGGGGGATGAAGGTTAAACAAAACCCACTGGTAACACCAAAGGAAATGTCCCTTGACACTGAAAACTGTACATGCTGACGATATGCCAAGGTTCTGCATGCAACTGGGGTTTACAAGTCAGCGCCTCCACAACAGCTTCAGGCCTCCTGTTGCACTCAAGACATCTGTCAGTTAACAAGGAGCGCGTTCAGCTGACATGGCTGGATTGCTCCATTCTGACCACTTCTTCAAATGTGAAAATGACAGATGAATTGCAACATGTCATGTTGTACTACTCGAAAACACAAAGGATGAGGAGAGCATAAAGACAGCACATCACTTGTACTCCCAGGAATGTTAACCTAAGAATCTTCAAAGTGGTTTATTAGCAAAGCATATAATAGAGAAAAAACATTTGTTTCTTCACATGGGAAGATTTCTGCAGGCATCAGAATAATAACCTGAAGTCTTTATACCAGAATACCAGGATAGAAGGATACAGCAGTTGTGCTACATCTCATTCCACCTCACTTGATGCCCAGTGTAGCCAAGCTTCAACCAGTGCTGCTTCCATGCCTGCTTTTATGCCAAGTAACTTGGAGCAGGATGTCACATTGCTTCTGGCTTCATCCACATCCAGGAGTCCAACCTTTCTGACATGAAATGTGTTTCCCTTTTGTATGGCTTCTTCCTGTGTTTTCCTTTTCTGTTCTGGCTTGACATCAGGTTCTGCTCATTATGGTATCAGCACAAGCTGATACCTAAAACACTCTCTTATCTGCACCTGGTACTGCCATGGAAAGTGCTGCCTAAGGAAAAGAGAGAGGCTGCAGAGGCTAAACTTCTGTGACTTGCTGCCTGTGAAGCAACCACCACCTCACAGATCATGTTTGCCTGAAAATAGCATGAAAATAGCCCCACATATTGCTGGTATTTTTCATTTTCTTTATGCATTTGAGACAACTCTCTGTCTAGTCACATTTGCTACTGGTGTTGCTGGCCAGCGCACCACTAACTGTGCTGACAGCTGTGTGGATCAAGTCCCAATGCAGATGGGCCACAATAGCATAAACTTGGGTCTCTTTTGCGCTGGTGTGCACGATGCAAATCCAGTAACAGCCTTAAGCAGTGAACAGCTGTGGTTTTAGGAGAGCAGAATCAATTCTTTATGACCGTGCCGAGAGGTAAATATACTCAAGTAGAACGTTTCCCAGTTATCATAGATTTGTGCTTTTGAAATTTTTTTGCATTTCCTTCTTGGAATTACATAGGAACGGTTGGTTTTGGCATCTGCACACCTGAGTCCATCTATATTTGAAATTTATTCCAATCTGCTTGGCATCGGTTTCCCTGTAAGCTTTAGCATACACTTACCTCTCTCCAGAGTCATTCTTATCTTCTTTCTCTCTGGCCCTACTAATTAAAGCAACTTAGCTCATTTTCTTTTAAGGGCTAAACTCTCCTCACTCCGTAAGAGAAAAGCACTCATCAGATGTCTAAAGGTCTTCAGACTGTTGTGTTTGTGTTGCAGCCTGTGATGATTACAGAGGACTCTCAGCCCAGCAGTCTGGTGTGTATGCCTTTCTCATTCAGTAAACAAATCTTTTCCACAGAGCTTAAATACGTAATTGCATGGCAGAGGCTGGGGTTTGTTTTCCCCAGCAAAAGCAGTTATGAACGCATCCTGCATTAACCTTTGAGATTTCACTGCAATCATGTGCTTATATTTGCCTGGTTTACATGCTGGCTTTTTCTTCCAGTGCCCCGGTTCTGAACATGAGGTTTGGCTGCCCTTTTGTGAACTTCTTATCCCTTAAGTGCAGTGACTAATATGAACTGGAAAATGAATGCACATGGACAACACAACAACAAGGCTACCCCTAAGCTTGATATGTTTCATCTAAGTTCTTTTGTTGTTGCTACTGGGTTTTTTTGCACTTGCTTTGGAGCTGATGTAAGTTGAAAATACTACCTCATACAGCTGAGCCCAAAGAACATGCTAATACAGTGACCTGGTAGTGCTGAATGCTGCCAATGCAAAAACCTAAAAGGACAAAAAAAGAAGGGAAAGGAATTACAAAGCACTGCCACAGGGCACCTGGTAAATACACCAGGTTCAGTGGGGGCTGCTATGCCCAGTGTACTTGAGCAAAGTAGGGGCACAAGATGGCATGGGGGCAGAGCACTGCTCTTTCTCCATTGCATGCAAAGGCATTGTCATCCCAGTTAAGGTATGCAGATATTATGTGCTGCAATTACGGGTGCTCTCAGAGACCCAGGGCCCATAGTCATTTCTTGCTGATTATTTGGGGAAGAAAGTCCCCTCTCTGCTTACTGCATGTTCAGTCTTGGACAACAGAAGTGAAGTGCAATGGGGTTCAGCCTTCCTTAGAGCCAGTAAAATTATCATTTCATTTAGAATCATAGAATGGTTTGGGTTGGAAAGGACCCCAAGATCATCCAGTTCCAACCCCTTGCCATGGGCAGGGACGCCTTCTACTAGACCACGTTACCCAAGGCTCTGTCCAACCTGGCCTTGAACACTGCCAGGGATGGAGCATTCACCACTTCTTTGGGCAGCCTATTCCAGTGCCTCACCACCCCCAAAGTAAAGAACTTCTTCCTTATATCTAACCTGAACTTCCCCTGTTTAAGTTTGAACCCATCACCCCTTGTCCTAGCGCTACAGTCCCTGATGAAGAGATTTGTTGAATTAGATTTTATTGAGAATTTATTAGATGTTATAGTTTGTTTTATTAGAATTTACTGAGAAAGGATACCCGCTACGTTTCCTTCTGGAGAAACCCAGAACCTAAATTTATCTTGGACTTTTTTACTTACGGTTTTTAATTTACATAGTCATAAAAAAGCATTTAGAAGATGGGAGACAGTGGCAGGTTGTTCTTGCCAGCACTGCAGGCAAACTAAGCAATGCTCCTTGTGCTGGAAACCAAAAGGCAGACCCGTGCCTGTGCAGTGAAACTGCATTTTAAAACTGAATTTGGAAGGCAGAAAATCCTCTCTAAAATCTGTCTATGTTAATGGATGGAAGTAATTTCCTCCCTTGTTAGATATTCTGGAGCAGGCAGATATTTGATTTACACCTGCTGTCTCCTAGTGACGAAAAATATTGTTTGGTGACACAGTCTTCAATGAAGAAACTGAAGGTCAGGGAACAATTAATGTTTTTCACTCATAATTTGGCAGTAGGGTATCCAGGCATGTTTAGGATACTCAGGCATCCAAAGATGAAGACAACACTGTGCTGGATTTAGAAAGTGCCTGACAGAGCAACCATCTCGCTTTCACTTGCTTGGCAATGGCCAGAGCAGCCACTCTGGCTATTGATGACCTGCGTTGTGAAGGCTTAAATGAATGCAGAATACCACAGCGCACCCAGTCCAGTCAGCCTCAATCCACTGCAAAGAGTGTAATGCAAGTAAAGTCAGAGAGATGGGTGGAGTTTCCAGGGTCCAGTTTTGCTCTAAAGGAGTATAATGCTAAAAACCCACCTTTCCTCAGATGGCAGCACACGGTCTTTCTTCTGCTTCTGGGTATCAGGAGATGGGGACTCCCAGTGCATGGCCAGAAGGAGCTTGTTGCTGAAAGTGGTCCCAGTTCCCATCCATTTCGCTGGAAACTGAGAGCAGTGCATATATCCCAAGCCTTCTGTCTGTAACAGCTCCTAGATTCAAAATTTCAGGAAACAGGAGACAGCCAGCCCAGAGAAAACTGACTGGAAAGGCATCATTAGTTCTAATGCTGCTTCTTGGCTATTTTTTCCTCACTTTTTTCATAAACCAGAGAGACCATTATCATCCAAGTCTTGTCATGGGCATGTCAGTCTTCAGTAAGATGTATCTGTGATAGATTCCACCAGCACCGTTAGCCTACTTGTACTGCTGGACTTTTCACAGCCGCCATGATGTCCTTTTTAATGCTGTGCTTCAGCACTTCTGTAGCTGCTCCTATGCTGCACACCGCTGCAAAGATACAGAATTGAACCTAGTAAGTTACTGTGGCAGTTCTCCTCCCAGTTGGTTGCCCAAAATCCAATGGAAACCCAAGCAGTATGTGTACAAGCAGGCAGCTGACTTGCCGGTTAGGACTAACCCTTATTTTTGCTGCAGTAAAAGCCAATTATACTGAACTCCAGTAACATCTCTATCAGTGATAGACTGCAGACATTTAGAGTCTTCATCAGCAAACAGGCTAAGCAAAGCTAAATTGCTCTGCTAAACTTTTTAGGGAGTAATTAACCCTGAATTATCAACGACAGGCAGCAATGTTAATGGTTATGAAAGAAAAGAACAACCGGTTGCACAGTTATTAACACGAGAGCACTGAACAAGGCAAACGAACAGCATGTGCTGCCATGGAATTAACAGCAGGGACAACAGTGGCAAGTGCGATCTCCCGCAGGGTGGTACAGTTCCAGGGGGGCTGAGATAGCTGCTGAAAGACACTTGCTTTGGCAAAGCAGCACGTACTCAGCAGTAGGGGGATGGAAGTCAGAAGTGGACGGTAATAAGGAGCGTTAAAAATAAATCTGGCCTAATTAGGTTAGAAAAAAGAGACGTGGACCTGACAGCTTAGAAACTGCAACTGTTTGGTGTGAGCAGCTATCCAGGAACAAGAGGCTCATACTGGAGCACCAGGAAGCGGACAGATGAAGCAGCCTGCTGTGCACCCTTGTGTTCCCTAACTGGACCATGCCAGTGCCCATTTTCTGAAGCTATGAGCTCACCAGTTTCAGGAATGAGGGTCTCTTTAAAGTGTCTTACTTTGAAGCACCCTGAAATATCAGCTAATTCTTCAGTATCTGTGTTTGTGTAGGAGCATCTGTGTGCAGAAATGAATATGGACCAATGAAAGATCATGAGCTGACAGGCTTGGGACCAGGACGTGTAGCAATGTGGGCTCCCCTCGGTGTCCCTCTCTAACCATTTTCATGGACCATTTGACAGCAGAGTGAGGAACAACATGTCCCTTCTTGTCCTCTCTGCTGAGATTGTAAATGAGGAAGGCAAATAAGAGCAACCTCTTGTGAGGGAGGGAACAGGTCCTGCTGAGTGCAGCACTGCAATTAAGCAACTTGTTTCACTTCCCAGCATGACTGAGGTGGCAGGATGAAACTGGAACAATAGTATTAGTCACAATAAAAACAAGGAGAAAGACAGTAGAAGGATAAGCAGAGGGGAAACAGAAGGCAAACACAATAAAATGGAAAATGTGGATCCAAATCAAAACCAAGGAGAACCAGTCTGACCATTGAAATGCAGAGGTGATGGAAAAGAGCTGCTGGACCCTCAATCCAGGAAGCTTATCTTCCTTCCCTGCCTCTTGACTTCCTTTTGAAGCAGTTCTATTAAGAAAACAGCTCCTTCTGTTCTTACTGGAGAACATGGGGAACTTATCCATGTTCCCTGGACTTCATTAAAATGTCTTTTCTTCCTCCTTCAAGTTTCTGTTTAATATATTTTTATTATACTGGGAAACCCCAGTTTTTCTGGGTTACAAACCCTCACACAGCAGCTCCCCCTGCCCTGCAGGACAGTCCCTTTGCCTCAAGAATCCCAGTCAGCCTGATGTCCGATTTCTGTGATAGCATCTATGTGAACTATGTGTCTGCTCTGGCACCTGGACAGCAAATAATTTAATCTCAAGCTAATGCCTTCTGCTACTGTTGAATAACATATCTTTATGTTATTTGTGTTACGTTTATCTTACCTGGAAAAGGTAGGGCTGCAAGAATGGGCTGTATGCTTCTATATAGTATTAGTGGCAAGAGAGATCTCTAATGCATGAAGGAAGTTATACACATTATTTTGGGGGAGAAGGATTTGTCTGTCTATTCTGGCTGCAGAGCCTGGCCTAGGAGAGCAATAGGCAAAGCAGGGTCTACCACTCCTCTGCCTTACTGCCTCCCCTCTGCCGTAGTGCAGTTCCTTTGGGAACTGTGTTGAAGGGACTGGACTTGTCCTTGACAGTGGGAGATGCTCCTGGGTTTGGGGCAGATGTTTATTTGCTTTCTAGTTCTCCCTACTCCCATGTCCTCTCTGGGAATCCACAGGAGACCAAGAGCAGGAGCCCGAAACGTGCTTCTCTCATCTGTGATACTCCTCCTGTTGATGGCTGATGTTGTAAGCTGTACTTACAGCTTTTGAGGCACAGGAAGCAAGTTTTGCATCAACAGGACAATGGGCTCTGCGCTCCAGTGCCTGAGCTGCTGTTTTCCCTTGAGCTCAATAGGTGTCTTCAGATAACTGCTGAGAGAGGATTTACTTCACCTAATGCACACGGAGTATTAGAAGGGCTGCATTCATTTTGCTGCTTAAGATAGACACAAAGACCAGAAAATCCCAAATTTGGATTTGTCACACAACAAAATTCTGAATTAATGTCACTTCAATGCAACAGGGTTTAATTCACAGGCTTTCACTGGAGCTCAGCCCATGCCACATGGAAAGCTTCTATTGGTGAAATAGGCAGTATTTCTGGCTGTCGTCTTGATGAGTGCTGGCCAGTTTGCCCAGTACCATCAGTTTGGAATTAGTCTATATGGAAAGAACCCATATAGATCAATTCCAATAGTGCATTAGCCAAATTTAGTTCTCAGGTATTGGGAATGGAATGAGAAGAAGCCCCAAAGCTCATGTAGTGCATCTCACCTCAATGTTTTCCTGGTCCCTGTTTATTTAAGTCTTTAAAATCTCTCATAACAAGAGGTTTTTGACACTCCCCCTGCTTGTAAGCATTGCCTCATGCCTGCGGCTAGAGTGTTTTTCCTAATATCTAACCTAATTCTCTCAAGCTGCAATTAAGCCTATTATTCTTGTCCTACTTATATGGATAAATTTCTTCTTCTATGCAAAATATGCTTCTTACAGCAAACTACCTTTCTGTGTCCCTTTTGGTCTTCTGTTGTTCACACCGAACTGCTCTGTCTTAATCTGTCATAAATAATCTCTGTCATAACCTGTGAAGACAGGCTCTTTCAGACCTCTAATAACTCTTGATTCTCTCTGCTTGGCTTCCATCCAGCTGCTTCACATCTCCCTTGAAGAGGGGAAAAAATCTGCTCAACTTCAGACACAGCCGAGGCCTCACTAGTGCTGAGTGGAGCTGAAGAGTTGCTTCATGCATTTTATAAGTTATATGTCTGCATAAACACCCTCGTATTGACATTTAACATTTTCACATCAGCCAGGGCCTGTTGACTCATGCTCAGGTTGTGATTCACTCCCTGCAGCGCTGCTGTGAGACCTTGGATCCCCATCCTTCCCCCAGCACTCTGCAGGTCAAGCCCTCGTTTCATAAGTCAGTGTTGAAGGCTGACACATTGCTCATTTCTCCTCCTGTTTCATTTTCAGAGGTACTGTCAGGGTGAATCCACCTCTTGTTTGTCTTTCCTGGAGTTCTCAGTATTATGCACTCTTTCCTCCTCCTGCTGAAGGAACGTGGGTTGTCTTCACTAACATTCTCGCTTCACGACTGAGGGTTTCCTGGGCTTGTTTTTCTATTCACATCCAGTTATCTCAAGTGAAAACAGCCTATGATCTGCATTAAGACAAGCTCATCCTCCCATCTGGTTTCATTTGCATGGCAAACACGCTGACACGATCTTACCAGCTCTCTGGTCTCTCGAGGCGCTAAGAGCATCCACCCTCCTCAAGGTTTGGCTGCCTTCAGGATGCGTGCAATGTTGATCTGAGCTCTTAGGCCAGGCAGCTGCAGGGTTCTCGGGGCTGAGAGAACACTGAGGTTGATCTGAGGTGGCAAGGGAGCTGGGCAGGCTGTGGGACCTCAGCCTGTGGGTTCATGCACAGGTGCGGATCTGGAGGCAGGCAGACAACTCATGAGAATTCAAGCCACATGTGCACAAATAAAGAAACAGTCCTCTCCTTCTCCCCCATATCCAAGCACGCAAAACCCCCAACCTCAACCACACAAGTAATCTCCCCGTAACACCCTTTCAGAAAGTCTTTCTTACACATCATAAGCAAAAAATGTTAAGAATCTCTCTTTTACCTTTGCAAGCTGTATTTAGTATGGCGCTATCAAAGGACTATCAAGCAATATTAATACATCAATGTTCTCTAGTGTATTTGCAGTTCTGCACTTTCTAAAATAAAAGCAGTCTAATAAGCCATAAATTTACATTTCTTAAGTTGCCCTGTCTGGCTCTCTTAGCAAAATGACTGCAATACAATACATACAGCAGTATAAATCTGTAAAACCGCAGGGCTCCCAATATTAATCAAAATCCTTCATAACAGAAATTAATAAATGGAAGTCTAGAAATTTAATAAGGAATGAAATTTCACAAGCTGTTAAAAAGCCAGCAAAGACAGATTTCATAATATTTTATAGTGCATCTCAAGTAAATTCAATACTTTTCAATGACATTATGAAACAAAAATCACTTAACTGGCTGTAGGCTTGAGACGTGCTTCAATTCAAAGTTGGTATTGCAGCACTCTTGTTTTTGCTGGGGTGACAGTTCTGAACTTTAGTTGGCAGTGCAGAAACCTCTGGAAAGCATGTGACCTGAAAAGGAATGGGTAGAAAATAAAGTGCTAATGCCCAATAGATATGGCTCTGGGATAAACCCAAAGGTATGATTGCAGTAGAGACACTTTCAGCATTAAAAATGCAAATCTTATGTAAGCAAGAATGGAGGAAATGTAGAATATGTCTCATCTTTCAATACCAATCACTACATTCTCATCAACTATACCATAGAATGACTGAGATTATTGTAATAATTGCCTCTCCATCACACAGTTTTGGTCTCCATTTCCTTTTGCTGTCATATACAGTTGCTGACAGGATGCTAATAAACCACTTTCTTGAATGGGTGCAGCACATCCATCATTCTACTAGCCTGACTCATGAGTGGGGCCACTGGATGCTACCACAATACCAATAAATAATAAAACAATCATGAAAACATAACAGAGCAACATGCAGCAATTCCTCTGTTTAGGGCAACAGAAATACTATTGGCTTACTCTGTGGATAAAATCAGAATGCAGTCTCATCTTTTCCTTTGGATTGGCCCACGTGATGACAATCCTTATCATCATTACGGCAAGCTCTTCCTTCAAACACTGCCAGTGTAACATATGTTTCCTTTGCGCCATACCCAATATAAGTCAAGGAAATGTGCTTGGCTTTCAATACGTGTATGAAGCAGCCAGGAATTTTTCCTGACAAATAATGAATAGCCTGTAACAACACAAAGGTGAACTGTTCATACAGGCTTTAGCACAATGCTCTGGCGTCGCATGTAGGGGAGAGGAAAGCCATGTAGCACCTACAGAAGCTGCACCACTGCTGCACCCATTTCAGGGGCTCTGCGTAACCAAAAGCACTCCCTCCATTTCTAGCAGGGTAATGAATATAAAGCTGAAAATGTGAGGAAGGAAAGAAAGGCCAATTACACACAGTCAGATAAGTCAAAAGAACTGAAACTGAACTTTATTATTTCTTTAAAAAGTATTCTACAATAATGGCTCAGAATACTACCACAATGTACAGGGACAAGGCAGTGCTCTGGGCTATGACTGTAGATTACTCTGGTATATATATGTATATTTCGTAAGAGCTTAAGGAAGGTTGAAACAGGGCAGTTCAACATTTCTTAAGCATGTATTTTAGTAAGTTTGACATTTTCTAGATCTCTTATATTGTAGCAGGATTTATCAAACGCAATGTAGTCACAGAAGTCTTGCATAAATACAAATGCCAATACTTTACCTTGAATATTGTATAGGATATAAATTCTGCCTGGCCTTTAAAAAAATCTCCAGATCACTGTGCGACCTTGGAGTCTTTCCTTTTCTTTCTCTTTAAGAGTTTTTAAATATATATATATTTTTTTCATATATATTTGCTATCATACATCAAAGTATATATGAATCCCATCATCTCTGTCATATTTTCTGCAGACATGGTCTGAAACAAAATCACCAACAGCTAAATCAAAAGCTTCCTGCTCCCTGTAGAGGATCAGGACCTTTCCTCTTTCTGTGTGTTTCAGTACTAGCGTTTTTTTAAACGTGTAAGGATTCTTCATAAACTAGAGGTCCATAGATCATTTAAAGCAGTCTTTATAAGCAAATTTACATACTTTGACATGCTTTTGTGAGGCAGTTAGTATCAAAATCCAGTAGCATTTCTTACAGAACCATATGACTTTCTGCGATGCAGAGATACATTTCATTTCTAAAAAGCCACAGTTCTTTTTCTACATCTGCTCACATCAAATCCCCAGGATTCATTCATAAAACTGCTGCTGTTCCAAATGCTGATGCTCTTATCCCTGCTGTGGATTAAGATGTACACCTAACCTGGTGACATCATTCCATGGAAGATTGATATGTAGGAAAAACCCCTCCCCAAATCCACAGATAGTCTTTTCTGTCTCTAGATCCTCATGATTCGCATCACCCAACAGTGCAGTTCGATGAAGACCGGTCTCTATGCAGCCTAAGGGTCTTCTTCCATCAAAGGAATCTCTATGGAAAAGAAAGAAATAGCATTGATTGCTGATTGTAACTTCCCTTTATACTGTTGCAGGACATTCGTATTAGCAATGCTACAAATGGACATTGAGAAAGTCAGAACAAGGCATACGGTATCAACAATTCTAGACCCTAACATTTAGATGAAAATTAACCTTCTAAAACTATCTAGATTTAATAAAACAAACCCAGCCTATAAAAACCTAATTGTAAACATCCTTTCCTACGTTAATCACTGAAAGGGCATTCAGAGCAGGCAGGGACTTTTACTGGCATCATTGTAATTTCTCCCTCCTCCTCCTAGTAGACCTCTTCCCCTTGTCATATCATTAAAAGCTAGCCCCGGCCCTAAGGAGGACTTCCTCCACCCAGACCTTTACCCACACTGAATTTAAGACACAGGGCTTCAGCTTTTTGCCTAGTAACTGTGGAGAGCAGGCTCAGAGCCACTCCTTCAAAATGTCTCCAAGGAAAACAATCTGGTTTCCTTAGCGCACTGAGCAGCAAACGATACAGCTCCATTAGAATTCAATGAACTGGCATCAGTGCATGCGCATGTTCAATTTGAATGCAGACAATAGTATATGGCAATCTCCCTTGTCATACATGGTCCTGTGGGTACCTTATGCTGTGACTCCCGTGGCCATAGCTTGACATATGCATGCCTCAGACGAACAGTTTCTGTACATATGGGCATGATAAGTTTGTTAATAAAAAAGGTGATTTTGGCTGAGTATGAAAACATGATTTGCTTTCCATTTTAAGGAGAAAATCCTGGGTTTTGCTGTGAAAGCTATGGCATGTGAGGAAGTTGTGAGCATAGGAGTCAAGGAGCAGATGAA
The DNA here is from genome assembly GCA_017639245.1 of Myiopsitta monachus. Classification (NCBI taxonomy): domain Eukaryota; kingdom Metazoa; phylum Chordata; class Aves; order Psittaciformes; family Psittacidae; genus Myiopsitta; species Myiopsitta monachus. The sequence goes on from CM029925.1 coordinate 57,023,410, forward strand.
CAGACCAACACAGGCAAGATGATGGTTGGCTTTGCTGCTGTACACAGGGGCTTGCTGATAAACCTGTTGAAAAGACTGCTGTTTCGGGGTCTGGACAGGAAGCTTCTGGTCTGGGATTCAAATCCTTGCACCACAGCTAGAAAGAATATCACAGACACGAAGCCATATGACCATGGAGTAGCATGGTTTAAAAACCATGCAAATTTAGATGTGGACAAAACCACAGAGAAAGTATGAGCAAGTCAGCCGGGTTTATTCCTGCTCTGATCATACAAGTGAATGATGGCTCCTTTTTATGGACTCACCTACTGCACCTATGCGAGACTCACCATCTGCAATATCAATCCGTGGACTCGTGGAAGCAGCCTCCCCAGCAGTGCCATGGGATACATCAGTTCTACCTGAACCAGGAAGTGCTGCCGCTTGGCATGCCGGGGATGGATACAAGCTTTGGAGCAGTTCAGAGGAGTCTGACCTGTTGTCACAGGTCTCAGATTCACTAGGCAGCGTGTCTGTAATCCTGGGGCCGGGGTAAGCAGGAGGGTTCTGGTCTTCTGTCTGCAAAATATGCCCCTGGTCTGCGGCAGCTGAGTATCCGGGTGCCAGAGCATTCGAGCCGCTGCTCACAGCTTCATCATAGGAAGGCAGCATGACAGGAACACCATCCACCACCACAAAGTCGGGGTCACCCATGGAGCCCTCCTGGTTGCCTCTACGTCAAACACAGATGAGTTATCACAGAGAGCAGGAGCATGTCAGAAGCACCTTGGAGCAACAGCCGAACTTAAGTAAACACATCACTTTCTAGTCATGCAAAATGAAGCTACAAGTTCATAAACATTCACAGAAATGTTTGCTTCATGGGGCTGCAAAGCTCTGCTCGGGTTGACAGTCAGGTGGAATCTGTTACAATTGGAGAAATCAAACCAGTAATGTGAAGAACAATTCCGAGAAGGGAAGGAAAAAGGGTGCTTGGAAAAGATAAGAAGCACCGTTTGCTGTGCTGTGCACAGCAGGTATCATGGATGTGAGCTCACACATGTAGTTCACCAGTCAGAAGTGTCTGAACCCCTGGAAAGATGTGTGCTAGAGCACAGAAGTGTTTACAGCCCATGTAAACAGACACTGACATGATTGCTACTGGATGACAGGGCTTTGGTGGCCAGACCTGTGGCCTCCTTCAGGTCTTGCTTTCAAAGGATGAAGGCTTCCTTAACCAGTAATAAGCTGGTTTCTTTTTTAACAAAACATTTCTATTAATTGGGAAGGTCTGTTAAACCCTAAAGTATTTGTTTATAACTAGCCATTTAAATCACAGGAGGGAATTGGTCCCAGGTACCTTTGGGACATGAAAATGTCTGAAAAGGAGAGAACAGAAAGACATTTCAGTAAGCTAGAAAGTGCAGGCTATAAAGCTCTCTGTAGTGCAACCCACTATCCCAAAAAGCTTCATATATGGGTATGCGTATGTATATGCATATGTATACTAATCCCCATATACTATACATATGTACACATAGAATCATAGAATAGTCAGGGTTGGAAAGGACCTCAAGATCATCTAGTTCCAACCCCCGTGCCATGGGCAGGGACACCTCACACCAAACCATATATAGAAACATTTACACACTACTTATATAATCTGTATACTTTTATGTACTCATGCTTATTTGACATTAAGATGGTGAAGTCCTTTCTGCTGCATTGGCATGTAGACATGTTTACTGACATTCCGCTTTTTCCACCTCTCCTTTCTGCACATGGTAGAATAAAGACACGACAAAAAGCAAGCGCAGGAGAGAGGTCAGACTGTCAAAGTCCATAGCAAACTGAGCAGACTGAAAACTGGAAACAGGTCTAAACCCCAATAGAGTACTAGCTTTGCCTAAAACTCAGCATGTCTGCCGCCTTTGTTTTCCCAGCTGTAAGGCGATAATAATACCCACCTACCTGTCTTATGAGGACTGCTGTGAGAATCAATGACACATGCTCATAGCTGCATGGTTTTTGATAGGAATAAAGGAAGATGTAGGAGATGTTTATGAATCACAATGAAAGTAATACTCATGAAGAGAAAGCAAACTTTTAATATAAATTTGTCCATAGAGAAAAAAGAAATTCTTTCTTAAAACTCACATTACTAAGTCTATGGTAGTTAAAACATTAATTCCCCCAGCACCTGAAAATGAGTACTTAAAAATATTGTCAGCTATTTCTGCTATGCAGAAGCAGCAATTCTCAGCAGCAGAGCTGTAATTACTCCCAAAGTGGATCTGGCAAACTCTGCCTTTTATGTCAGTTGCAGTGAGCTCTACTGCAAGGTTTTTGGGGGTGCCTATCCACACCAGTGGTTCAGAGTCTTCTGCTCAGAGCAGAAGCAGGAGGCATCTGCCAGGCTCGTGAGCTGCTCCATTTCCTCACCTAGGAGTGCTGAATGTGAAAACTGAATCAAGGCCCTCAATCTTCAAAAGATAATAGAAAACAGTACAAACCGTGGAAGGAAATGTGTCTTAAATTTGGTCTGGAACATCCTGGCTAAAATAACCAGTAGCAGTACTAATAAAACGCTGGTAGCAGTGAACGCCACTATTTTCCATGTAGTCAGGAGGGTCTCCTGTGTATTTGGCCAGGTTTGTTCTGTAACAAAAAGTCAATGCAAAAGTTGTGCTTCATTATTACCATTGTATTAATACTTCAACAACACTCAGAAGTGCCAGTTAGGCAAAGGCATCTTTTATACCTATGTTGTAAAAACACATGAACCCAATGCCATATACCAAACCCAACCTTAACATTAAGCTGCCACAGGGGCTGGACCTAGTTTTTGACCCCTTAACTTTTTTTTATACGTGCAATCATGACTCATGTACACATAAAAACAACCAGAAAATGTTAAAAAAAAATTTAATAGCTAACAATTGAAAGGATTTAGTATCATTCAGGATCTTGGAAAGGTACTAAATTTAATAGCATCTTAAAATCGATGTCCATCACTTATCCATGGAACAGATGAAGTTCACCAGGCATTACAGACCAACAGATTTGCTCTAAAAAAGGGGACTGTAAGAGGACAGGAGTAATGCCATTGTTGCTCCCTTACCTGTTTTGACACAGTATACTTGGTAGGAAGGGAACCATTCTCCATACTGGCAGGTGATGTACTTGTAGTCATTGGTGAGGGTGTAACCAGGATCACAGTAAAACTCCACCACCGTCCCATGGTTGTAACGCTCACAAGGCCGCGGGTGGCAGATGTAGTCTCCATGACTCACCATTGGAGGTAGTGGACAAACTTGGGCAAATGAACAAAGAGAAAAGAAGAAAGACATTAATTCTATCAACCCACCACTGTGGGTTGATACACCTTCACTGTGTCAAAACGCACAGGGCACACACTTCAGGATCCCTTTCAGGCTCTCTGTAGTGTTGGGTTTGTCTGGGGCACCAGACCACCAGGAGATGGATGCACACACCTCCAACATGGCAACATGTGCCAGGGAGGTCAGTTTTGGCTCTCAGTGAGCTCTGCTGTCACCAGCTTATTTAAAAGCCTGAGAGAAGGGTCTGGGAAACTTCCCATCCTCTGGGGGAAGGGGAGGGAGAAAGTAAGACAAAAGGGGACACATGCACCTGTAAGATGGCTATATGGGGATGGAGAGGGACAGTCAAAGCAAGAGAGAAAGAGAATCCCTTTCCTTATGAAACATCTCAAATTCAGCTGTAACATCCTATTTTTTGTTTCATTAACATAATTAGAGTGGTTATATGCACTCATTCCTAAATATTTGCTTAAAAAAATAAGTTTGCCATGAACTGTGCTGCATGCAATGCACAGTACACAGTGTTCCTTAAGCACTTACTGTCTGTAATATTATTAAGCTTAAACTCTACTGATGTTATTTGTGTTTTTCAATCTATGAATAGCCTGACTGATCTCAGTGGGGCTGCTGGTAGAGTGAGATCTTAAATATAATCATAGGATCATAGAATAGTTAGGATTGGAAAGGACCTTAAGATCATACAGTTCCAACCCCCTGCCATGGGCAGGGACACCTCCCACTAAACCATGCCACCCAAGGCTCTGTCCACCCTGGCCTTGAACACCGCCAGCGATGGAGCATTCTCTTCATTAGGGACTGTAGTGATAGGACAAGGGGTAACAGGTTCAAATTTAAACAGGGGAAGTTTAGATTGGATATGAGGAAGAAATTCTGTACTGTGAGGGTGGTGAGGCAGTGGAATGGGTTGCCCAGGGAAGTTGTGAATGCTCCATCGCTGGCGGTGTTCAAGGCCAGGTTGGACAGAGCCTTGGGTGACATGGTTAGTGGGAGGTGTCCCTGCCCATGGCAGGGGAGTTGGAACTGGATGATCTTAAGGTCCTTTCTAACCCTAACTATTCTAGATTCACAACTTCCCTGGTAGAGGCTGAGCCTGTGTTAATTAAGTACAGTGGTTTACATAAGGCTAGGTAAATAAGACAGAAATGCAATATAAACATGTGCAACTTTTACTGTAGGCCCTGAAATGAGAAGAAATGTCTTCTCACATGGCTGGGCAGATGAACTCAATGGAGAACCGAGGGAGCACTCTCTAGAAAACAGCAGCAGAAAGGCAGCTCGCAAGCAGTATTTTTATAAGAGAGGAAACTTTTCCACTGAGTAAGTGTTCGTTGATCACTCTTTTGTTAAGTGCTACTAGCACAGACTTAAAAAAGCCCTGCAAAAGTGTAATGATGTCTCCAATGGCTACATACTGACCCAAAGGGGCTTGAAGTACTGGGTGGCTTCTTTTACATCCCTTCAGGGGCAGTAACTAACTGGCTCAGTGCCCATCTACAGTCTGTTCCCTCCACTTCACGCCTCCCTCATTCATGCAGGACCTACTGCATCGCTTTAAGCAATGAAAATGCCATTTCTCAGAAGAAGAATCTTTGCAGAAATTACAATTCAGCTGCTTCTCTCTGTGCATCTTCTTCCATGAATAATGCATTTCATAAAAAAAAAAAAGATACTCAAGATATTAAATGAATTTTCAAGAGAGGCTGATTACAATGTGCAGCGATGTCTACTCCCTATCCCCTGGAGTCGTGGCTTTGTTTGCATTTTCACTGGAAAGGCTTAATAATAACTTGAAATCAGAGCAAGTAATTCACATAAAAATTCACAGCCTTAATACTCTGCATATTTCCCAAATTCTCTGGGCCCACAAGAAGGAGGAATGCTTTACTGGGAAGTCAACTCAAGATTGAAAACAATCTAGGCCAAGGTGTCAGACAGACATAGTAGGAAAGCACCTTTTGTCCATATCGGGGATCATTCTTCTATTGAAAACAATCAGTGAAAGCAACAATTCTGACCTGCCATAAGGAATCCTGGTGTATTTTTATTACCTACACTTACAGCATGAGGAAGAAGGAAGACACCAATTTTAAGTTTCTTTGCAACTGTGTTTTGCCAAGCCATGGTAACCTGCAAGAGGTGTGTAGATGCCCAGTACCTTTCTAGCAATGAGCAAGTAGATCACACCTTATAACAAAGAGCAACACTCAGAGAAACAGATTTTCTTCTCCAACAATGTAGCTGCTGCTTCATCCCAAACCTCTAATGGCATTCAGAGCCAAAGCAGGCTGCTGAATAAAAGAAAGCCTCAAAGCTGGTGTCCCAGCAATATGGATCAGCTCAGGAAGGACGCATTTCCAGGCATGTTAAAAATGATACTCTGTGGGAACAACACAGGATTTGGAGCTCTCAGTCTGCTTACAAATAGGCTTGTATTTTATAAAACCTGAAAACAAGAGCAACACTCAGTGTAAGGTATGTCCCCAGCACAATCCCTTCTACTGCCACTCACTTGGGGTATCCCTCACTACGTCCTCTGAAGGTTATGTTCACCTAGTTTCAGGAGCCTTCCACATTTCAGGCCTGGAAATGTCTGCAAACATTTATTTCATGCACTGCTGAGCATTAGGCATGAATTAAGAGTCCAGTTTTAAGTGGTTGTACCTGCCAACAGCTTTTGCATTAAGCACTCTTATAGCCAGCAGATGCAATAGATCAGGTTTGAAAATCAGGTTGTTTAGCTCGACTGAAACAGTGCTTCATTCTTATGTCAACTGGACTGTCCAGAGTCAGGGGTTCTCACTCACTTGGGGTATCCCTCACCACCTTTTCTGAACTTTGTGCTCATCCAGTTTCAGGATCCCTCGACATTTGCACGGGCAAACTGGCCCCCATGTGCCATCACTAATGCTCAGGTTCGGAGCCTCTTTTTCCAAACCAAGTCAAATGAGATACACCACAAACAACCAAAAATGAACTTACTTAGAGCTCAGTCATACACCCAGTCCCTTTCTCAACTTGCTCCATTCCCATGGTCATCCTAGTCCAAGGTCCTTTAAAGTCAGTGGAAGGACAGCCATGAAGTGGCCTTAGTTTTGATCACACAAATGCAAGATTATGAAAATCTGGAGGGCCGCTGAACACTCTTGACACCCGAAGACAGACTTTTAGTGCAGAGCTACTTGTCTTTCCGGGTCAGATCCCTTATTTATGCTGGATACTGGTGTATGATACTGGTTGCACAGATTAAAGCAATGTGCCAGGTCAAATATGGAGGAAAACTCAGGTGGCAAACCTCAGCCCACTGATGTTCTCTAGCACAGTCAAAATTCTAGCATTCCCAGCAAATTGTATTTGGAAATTACAGGCCATGGACTTCAGGCAATTGCATGAAACTCACAGAATGAAAATAGCCACAAACTATAAGTGTCTGACAAGTACATATCCACTGTCAAAGCCGACAGCAGAATGAATGATAAATAATCATAGGAACAAGTGAACTGTACTTCATGAAGCTCTTACAGCTTAAAAAAATCCCCTTACATGCTGTTCTTAAATATGACACCAAATCTCTACTAGCCATACCTTTCAGCATCTTCGCTTTATAGGGCCTTTGGGATTTTAATGCAATAATCACAACAGCAGTATCTTCTGACAACCAACATTAAAAAACCATATGCACATCGCCTTAACTTTGGAGCTTGTCAGTGGTACGGGCACAATTCAGGCAGTGTCTGCTGGTGGTTCTGCAGCATGTGATCCTGGGTCTTTGGATCCATCTTTATAGAGCAATTGGCCACAGACTGTCAGGGGACTTACAGAAACTTTACAGCTCAGCATTCTCAGCTGAAAAGCTGAATTGTTCATCAAGAATCAAAACCAAGTGTGTTTTCTGTGGTAAACAAATCCTTTCTGGGATGCTCAAGGCACCTGTTACTCAAGGAAGTTGATGGGAAGAATTCCTGATTTGATGGACTTCCCTGCCTGCTCTTAGGGAGCTGCTGGAGCTGAGGGCTCTCCTCTGAGATCAGCAATGGGCTTTGTGCTCTGACTCATTGTAATGAAAGATTAGCACTCCCTGAAAGAGCTTAAAACCTGGGGAGTCAAGCCTTAAGATACACACACTGTCACATACTGGCTTGGAGCTCAGGCAGAGCCACTTCTGACCCACTCTGTGCCCCCTTTGTTGCAGCCTCCACAGTGCAACAGCTGCATCCCTTGGACCAGGGGCACATGAGGGTGATGCAGGCTGTGGTACTTACTGCCCAGACACTGGAGGAATAAATGAGATTCACCCAGTAAATTTTCCTACCCACTACAGTCAAGAAGCTTTTTAAACTGCCCAGAGGATGTAGCAGTCATTTTGCACTGTTGACACTGGAACTGTAGGAGGGAGGGAAGATTTTTGGCATTAGCATATTCTCAATTAACATTGATGGCACAGAATAAAGATCTCCCATCACTGTTCTAATAGCTACTGGTAGAGATATAAAAGAGCTGCAGATATTTACAGTGCTCAAAACCTTCTTTATAGTCAATTAGTTGAACAGCTGGTTGGTTTAGTCTTTGGTCAAAGTAGGCAGGAGGTAAATTATTCAGGTTTTGGCCAGCTCTTGTACATGAGCCAAAAAATAAAAGCAAAAATGCCTTGAAATACAGCGTACTTGCTTATAAAAAAACCTTATTTTCCACCTTCTATTTTGTTTTGCATAGTAGGCTTTGTTCTCTAGCTACTAGTCTGCCTTTCATGTAGGACATTAGTTGCTCGGTTAGCTAGGTTAGCAGAAAAGCCCAGTGCAAGGACAGCCATTTTCTGCTTGGCATAGGGATGAACAGGCTTAGCCACATTTGCGCCTAATCAAAAAGAACGCCCCTTCAAAGGCATTGTGAATGCCTTTTCATTATAAAGGGTGAGAAAAGATTAAGATGAAACTTCATGTTGAGAAAGACATAGATAAAAACCTGACAATGTTTTGTGCTAGGAAAATACTAGTGTATCTCATTAGACAGTAATCTGAGAGGTGGACACACTGTCTTGTTTGCTCACAAAATGGAAGAGAACAAGAGCTTTTCCTGACTTGTTCTTGTACATACCTGGACAAACACCAGAAATCTGTATGCCTGTCACATGGCTACTACATTCCAGCCAACTTGAGCCACTATTTACTCCACTGTGAGTTGAAGAAGAAATTAAGAGGACTTGTAGAAGGAAGGAAGTAGCACACCCAGTTGCTTTAAAATAAGTCCTGTCAAAACATCTCAGTCTAGAAGCAGCTGCTTAATTTGAATGTATTTCCAATGGCACTATCAGAAATGTAAGCAGAACAAGAAGCATGACTAGAGTAACTTTTCATTTATTGTGAACATCAGCTTAACAATATCCTAATGACACATTCCTATAAGAAATGTTGCTGGCATTTTGAAGGGAGACTCAGTGCATATTATAGCTGTACTGGAACAAGTGAGAGAAACTTTGCATTTGTATTTTGAAAGTGAAGACATGCTCTGAAGGAACTTCTCTGATTACTCATTAGAAGTGAAGATGCAAGATGCTCATACTGAACTCTGAAGTTGCCAGCAGATTCAGTTCGTGACAGCCTACAGGAAGAATTATCAAAAATATTGTATTCTTAGCCAATATTTTCCAAATCATTTTCAATCTTACCCTTTCTAAACCATCACTATGCCGCTTACACGTTTTCTTCTGAAAAGACGCCAAACACTTTGGCAACTTCACCATTCAGCAAGTCAGCATTCAAGCAGTTAGGAACATATCCCAGGTCTCATGGCTCCAAGCTGCTTGCTCTACCCTTAGAGAAACACTTCTGGGTAATTCTGTACCAGCTACAGCTGCAAGGTGAGTTTCTCAGTGTGCACACAGTGATAAAACTTTTCACTTTCCACAAAGTGTGAAGTTAACTGAATAATTAAGTTTTTAACTGAAAAGCTGCTTCTCTGGTCTAGCTTTGACAAACACCATCTTGGAGAATCACTGATGCCAGCTGTATAAGCCTAAATGAACCAGTATAAAACTAGTTTCAACCCTGTTTTAATAATTGTTTAACATTAGCTGATTCCCAAATGGTAACAGAAGGTGCTTTACAATCACTTATCATACACAGAGCTTCCTTGTTACTGGAATTACAAATTACAGAGTCCATTTTGCAGTTCCAGTCAGCTGAGCTCCTACAGGAGCATCATGCCAAATTCACACTCATCCTCAACAATCCTGCCATTCCAGGCACAGCAACCTGTTCAACATTGATCTTAATGCTAAAGTCAGTAGTTTCAAATGCATTTCACAACAGATATGGGGTAAAACACACCTGAAGTGATCTTTTGCCTGTAAACTTTATAAGTGCAATTTTCATTTAAACTACAAAAAAAAGAAATATGAGTTTGCAGCAATAAAGAGCAATCAGTTATTTTAGCAGGAGGCCCATCTTTAAGGAGGTATTTATGTTCATTATTCGGAAGCAAGTGCTTAGACCACTGTGGTCTCACAGCAGATCATTTTAGCATTCTTTATCACTTGTTTCTAGCTTTATTTCTTCCTTTTCTCATGAGTAGTTGACTTTCTGATCAGTAATGGTCCTTTAGGGCTTCAAGAAGCAGATGCTGGGGACTGCGCAGACACATAACAGGAAGCAGAAAGCTTCAGAATAACTCAAGGCTTGGGTATTTGACAAGTATCACAGGGTAACTCCAGACCTGGAAAAGGTCAAAGTGCTTAGAAGCAGAATGGAGGAGGGAGAGAGAGCTGTTGGGAAGCTGGCTAAGAAAACCAGACAGATTAAAACCTGACAGGGATGTCTGAAGAAGCCAGTGCTCACTGTGAGCTGGACATATCAGTGGGTTTATGTCGGTTTAGTCCCTCTTTCTTTAATAGCTTTTTCCATTTTGTTTTTAATCAATTATCCCTTGAATCCAGTGGTGTTCCTGCCATCAGGGATTGATGGAGAGAAGGAATGCTGAAATAGACAAGCTGTATTCCAGGACTTAGCTGAAGGCTGAGGATGTCAAGCTATACCACCTAGGAGAAGAAAAAGCACAAGGTCCCATTCCCAATGGAGTGCTACCAGGAGAAGAAGAGGATGAGGAAAACCAGCAAGTGATCTTAGCACTGTAATACCACAAACCAGTTTACAAGACTAGAAAGATGCGGAAGAGTATCTGTTTCTGCTATTGAATTTAGTTATCAAGTGCCTGCCTATTGATGAAATAGCCACCCTTTAAATACTGGGGTTTATCCCTGGAAGAGGAAAAAAACCTATGCAGTGAATAGAATTCCTAATGCAGAAAGTCTGTAGCTACAGTTCCCTCCATTTATGGAAGATGTTTTGTGATTGCACTGTGTAGCCAAATTTAATGAACGCATCCATAAAGCAGAGAGATATTTGATTTCAAGGTAGATGATGTAGTGTGCTTTTCCTTTCTGAGGAGCCCTGCAAGATAAAGGTGAAGGTGAATATTATAAAGCAGCCCTCAGGGAGAGATTTTCTCTGCTTTCCCCCACCTAATCCTCAGCAAATTTAAAGCACTGTGGATAAAACACTACATGCATCTGGCATCTAATGTGGAACTTCAGGGCAGAAATTATGGCTCCATAAAAAAGTTGGGATGTCTGGCTGATTCTGGAAGTACTAAGGTTTCTGAAAAGTACTCAGGTGATAGAGCAGGTGTAAAACAGTGATTTAATGTGGCAGTCCTGTGCATCAAGCAGAAACAGAAGACATAAAAGAAACAGATTGCAAACTGTTCTGTTGCTTTCCTGAAAAACCTATGAACAGTGGAGAAGGCATCTATTTCAATCACAGCCAAGATCAAAGATTTCTGCAATGTAAAAAAAGGAACAGTCACTTGAAAATACGTTATTTATCTTCTGCAAACAATGTCTTCAACTTGCATCCTGTTCTCTGAATGTGGTCTGGTTTTCTTTCTGTTTCACTTTGTGGTACACCTGCTGGAGTTAAGAAATTGGATGATTAAGCAGCAGGATGTCCACAGAAGAACATGATTTGTCTGCCTAGCATTTCATGTCACTGTGCTCTTTCCTATGCCTCTTCAGCTGTGGGTAAAGATGTACAGATAAACTTCAGCATTCTCCAACAGCATAAAAATTCAGATACTCAAAGTCACTACGAGCAGCTCCTATAAAGCGTTCAACTTCTGCACTCATACAGGGTGGTTGGATGCATATCATTCCTGTGCACCCGGGTGATGGAATTAACTGTCTTCAGTGCAGAAACACCGAAAATTGTTTAATTACTTTTTAAACAGAAAACTATCTTTTTAAACAGCTTCATCATACTTGCTTTTTACAACTCAATCATCCTGGGGTGAAACACTATTTCACCCTTTGGCTATCAGGATAAAGGTGTCACAGGTGTAAAGGTGCTGCCCAAGTAAAGGTACTTGCAAATATAATTTGCTGCTGCTATTTGAGCATTTACTGCTGGTTGTCACTCCTGAGATGCAAGAAGTATTGCTGTAGGCAGTGAACATATTCTGAAACACCATTCTAGTCAGAGCTATTAAAAACAAGGCTATCAATGAGTCTTATGTTAACTTTAACTCAGTTACCTTGGATGACCTCTTTGGCAGCTGAACAATATGTAGTTTATTCCTCCTGCCTGCAAGCTGAGTAGGTGTAAACACAGAACACAAACCTGGTACCTACCCCTCTTAATTTCTTCATACCACAGTGTTTCATAACTTGCTTGTATTGCTGCCCTCTGCTCCCTCTATGGGATTTGTATCCTTTGGAAATGTGCTGCATCAACATTATCTTCCCTGAGGATACGCACCAGTCTGTCATGTTGGAATTTATCTAAAGCCTTCTCAATGTCAACAAAGAAACACCGAGAGAAATCTATTTGTACCAATGTACATTATCTCAGGCTGAGGATTGCTTTATTCTGACTCCTGAACACAAACTGATTACAGACTGACTTGAATCTTTTTCTCAGTGTATTGCTGTAAGTTCCATCAGGAACTGAAAATATTTTAAGGGCAGAGTGGATAAGGGCATACAGCTCAGTGTCAATCACTGATTATGGCATCAGCAGTTGTTGTAAGAATGAAGATTTCTGAAGTTTTCCTTCAAAGGATCCTGCATGTAGGTGGTCAGAAAGCGTGAGCTACTTTGTTTTGAAATATTAGGTGCCTATTAGGTTTTAATTAATTTTAATTAATTTTAATTGCCTACTAGGTGCCATTTCACCTGTAATAGCGCCCTTCTCCAGTGCTCTTTCACGCTCTTTACTTTCTGAAATGCCTTCAGTTTTCTTCTATTTTCTTCTCTTCTACTCATTGATTCTCCCCTTTGAGGTCTATTCCTCATGATTTTGAATCTACCTACAAAAACTTGAAATATTTTCTATTTTACATTCTTTCAAGCTTAACCTCAGCTCGAGAATGTTGAGAATGTTGAGAATTCTCATTCGAGCATGTAGAAGGAAGTCTTGATATTGCAATGTATCTGATTTCCTGCTTTTCGGTTAAGCTGGGATGATGCTGAAACCAGGCATTCCAGATAACAGGATCATGTCTGTTGTTTGCAGATTCCATCCACCTGTTTTCCCTTTTACTCCTACTTACAAAGCCAGGAATTCCCAATTACACTATCCATATAACTGCTTTATATTCTAGCATTAGCACTTTAATCAAATTCTTCCAGTGTTTCCTCTCTTTGCCTGCTTTTCCCCCAGTTCTTTATCAGAACTATTCCTTACCTCTTCTCGGCACATTTCCAAAGGACATGAAAGATTAAAATACAGATTCCAGATGTCAAGGTGTGTAATCACAATGCAGATCACCCTCCTGAAGTGCTAATGGCCACATTTTTGGCTTTTTAAGAATTCCTCCAAATCCTGTGCTAATGTCTTTATCCACCTTAAAGTATTGTATCATCCACATTTCCTAGTTCTGTATGTTTCATTTCACAGAGTTCCATACCAGTATCCTTTCAAGTGTTTACTCTTCCCCGATGTTTTTGGAAGCCATCGGATTTGTCAGCTGATGTTTATATACCCCATGTGGCAACCTTCAATTTAAGGGCTTCTCCACCCATGTTTTGCATACCTAATCTTATAGAAGGCAATCACTAACTTAATCGACTTCTACAGATGGATGATTAACACCAGATTGGTAATTCAAAAGTAATATAAATATGTATATATATATGTATAAATTTGCTTAGATTTTCATATATCCTTGAAGTGCTAGCAAGTTTCAGTATGAACAAAAAGAAGTTTAAGGAAGCTTCTGCACAATTATGGCATTCCACTAGAAAAAGGGATATTAAAAAAGTTGAAGATGTAAATTGAGGACTTAAAGGAGAAGAAAATTCAGTGCTGAGATGCTCCATCTTAGCCTCGAAATGACTGTAAAATTTGCAAGAACTGGGAAAATAACACCATTTCCTCTACCGTCATTCTCAGATATAGCTGAACCATTTCAACTGAAGCTTCCCAAATGATTCAGCTTGAGGCAGGCACTCAAAAATCAATCTGAATGTTTTAAATCTGGCAAAGGTACAAGCATTTAAGAAGAGGATCTCATACCAGTAAATACTTGGCAATCCTGAGCAAATCTTATTTGCCTGAGCTGTAACAACTTCCCTGATCAGATGTAAACAGCTGTTTCTGGGAAGCCGCTGCATAACTCTGCAGTACTGGCTGTGCTTCAGGTAGCAGGTATCACAATTTTCACAAACTAAAGCAACCATCATTTTAATTATCAGAAAAATCTTCTTCCCTATCAGCAAAAGTAGTCTCTTGCCAGAGTTGGTGGAAGCTCTGCATTTGGCAATAGTGAGAATGAGACCGGAGTGAGCATTAGAAAGCGTGCTGTACCATGGGAGCTGAGTGACCCCTGCTGTAACCATTTATTTAAATGGAGTTACAAACCTTCCATTCAGAATTTATATGGCCTGACAGAGGGAAAAAATCATGAGAGGGGCATATAGCATTTGTGTGATTACGCACACATTTAAACTCGTTCTGTGAAGGCTTCAAGAAGACCATACATCAAAATAAGAAAGCTGTAAGCAGTGTTGTTTATAGCCGAATAAAAGCTCTGCAGTGGTTTACTACAGCTTCCTAACAACCATTTTGCTTTTAATCATCACCATTAAGATACCGAGCAGGGAATGTCATTAGAACAAATTTTGAATTGATCATGGAAATAAATAAATGAAATTAACTTGTTATTTGCAAATTTTCTCTGTGAAAAAAATACTGCTTGGCGAGATTACACCTTACGTGTAAAAGCAATGCTGAAAAATCAGCTTGACATTGTTATGCAAGGTACAGAATAAAGTAATATGCAGGGAGGGAGTTCTGTCTGCTAATTAAGAGTAGTGGATTGTAAGAGATTCCTAGAGACTAGCACTCCTTGCATAAATCACTTGAACAAACACTTTCAAACAAGGGCATCTCAAGCTGATCTGGGTATTATCTGAAGTTCTCTGTGCACCAGCTGAAGCATCCCTACAACAGAGTTCACAAGGGGAACTGTCAAGGTTGATGCTTTTAGTGATGTTGCTCTCTCTTCCACCTCAACAGAAGCAAGGACAGCCCCAAAGCTGAGGAGAACCTGTTCTAACAAGCATTGTGCTCTGCGCTTGGGTCTCCTGTGGTTCATTCAACACATGCACAAATGGGTGTCAACACGAAATCAACAAAATCAACAAAATCACCACAGTAAGTTTCAACATTAAAGGAGAGCAATAATAAAGCAATTAAAGGGAGGCTGGACCAAAATCAAAATTCAGGAGGACTTCCAGATGGCCTTGACCCGCTGTCTGGAGCACACTGATGCTCCCATCACAGATCATCATAGTTGAGTAGGGATGATAACTTTTGACATGTTACTTAAAGCACAGAACTGTCAGGGCATCAATTCTCATCTCATGTTTTAAATTATCAAGAAAAATGATCTCCTCCATGACTTTATAATGCAAGCAATAAACAATGAGCACAGGAGTTGTCTTGGGTATTTTGATAGGAGCTGGAATGCTCACCTGTGTTAAGTGACAGTAACACACAACTTCTGCTTCATACACGAGTTTCTGTATTTAACTGCTCTTATCTTCCTAACTGCAGAATTGTCATTTTTATCAAACCAATTGCACTGTTTGGATTATGCTTAACAGGGCCCTTCTGGTTTTTTAGTATTTTTTTCGATATTTACTGTATTTTCCATGCAACGTTTTCCAACAACAAACAAGCCTTCCAAAACTGGCTTACATAGAGCAGATTTGGGTTTCATCTTTTATGCTGTGCTAAGTAAACAGACAAACAAAAATCACATTGTCTCATTCTAAAGCTGCGAAGGCATTGCTGAATTCTGGAACTTGCACTGTCAGTTAATAACAAGGATCATTTTATTATTTCTGTGCAGTGTATCACTTTGTTGATGCAGTTGGCCAATTTTTGCATTTCCAGAATGCTTAGCATTTAGCTCAGTGACATTAAGTACCACATATGAATTCCTATAATTACTTTAAGCTAAATTCGACATATAGGTAGCTTCCTTACAGGCTTGAAATAGAGCAAAAATATAGTCTTTTTAGGGAAGTGAAATGCAGAGGGTGCATTTGGATTGTGATGGCTTCTGAAGATGTTTCATTAAAGATGCAGTATGAAGATGGAGGAAGGTACTTCAAAAGGTTTTGACATTTTATGGAGCAATCCACTTGATATCTTTGTTTTAAATGTATGGGATGCAAACATAAATGCACTACAATACTCTCCATTCCAGCACTGCAGCTATAGTCACAGATTTTTCCTTTTAGCTTGGTACAATTTACCTCTGTTTCACGCTGGATGGTTTTTATGTTCCTAATCAATAAATTAGCTCAGTCATTTGAGTTGCAAATCCTTCTTTAAGGTTAACTATGATGACAGATAGATAACAAAAACTCAAGTGTGCAGCACTGTGTAGCACTGAATAATATTTGCAGCTGGCACTGCCCAAATTAAGAGTTTCTACAGAGCATTTTTTAGGTTATCATGGAAAGCAATCCATAAATTCTGACCATCTGCACATGAATGTGAATTCCATAACTTCCTCAGTATGTTTATTAGAAAAGCTGCAAAGGATTTACTTTGTGAGGGCAAAGCACTCATCGTTAAGCTTCTCCTCTTGCACTTTGGACGCTAAGAGAGCAAACATTATGGTTAAGTAACACCACGAGCTAATGGTGCAGTGAACCACGCAGCAAAAACCACATAGGCTCTATATGGCCGGGGTAGACATTACATATAGCGGAACCGTGGTTATAGCCTTGAGTTAAAATCATACAGAGCATGCTGATTTTGCAAAACTGAAAGATAAACAATAAGACATTTACCTTCCACATCAAGGCACCTAGGTGGGCTATCTGACCAGATAAGGTTATACATGCACTCAAGGAACTCTGCCCCTTCTAGTTTATATCCAGGAAAGCATTGATAATACACCACTGTTCCTACGGGGAAGGAGGACTCGAACTCAGATATGTTAATGTAACTATGAGGAAGAACCAATGGCCTCAGGCAACCTGCAAATTAAGAAGAGGGAGGTATCCTTTATTATAAGGTGCTTATCTCAGTCATCTTCACACATCTTGGTTTTAATTCCTAAATTAAGGAGTGCAGTATTTATTTATCATTTTCTCTACTATGAATGGCATGTCTGTATGAGCTCCTTCAAATACATATACCTCCTTATCCTGATTCAAGCCCTTTTTGTTGTTTAGCCCACACACTTTGCTAGTGTGGGATTCACTTTCAGCAAATCCAGGAAAGATTTACTGAAAATGACAGTATTTTGTTTCACAAACATTCACTGGTTTAGCAGATGGCAATTTCTTTTGGAGGTAGAATCTTTGGTAAATATAGATTGTCATTTATATAAACCGTGAGTTTTATTCCTTCTTTTAAAACTGACAGGCATATAAACCATCTTTAATATTGACTGCTTCTGTCACAAAGTGCACACAACTGTAAGAGATTTGCAGACAGAATCAATGATTTTGAAATTCCAGTTTGTGAAACTCTGAAGGGACATGACTTCCTCTGAGCAGTCCCCTGATAAACACTGAAGGAGGTCTCAGATTAGGTTATCAGAAAGTTAAGGTACCTGTTATCATCAGAAACTGTAAATGTAATCAGAGCCTACGATCTTCTGGATTCACTTCTGAGGGATTTGTACCATGGATGGTGCTGAGCAGTAACAATGAAATCGTCATCAACCATATTTGGTGCAAGAAAGAGCAGTCAATTTAATAGACGACATGACTTTATAGCATGTCATTCACATTCAGAGTCTGTTTTGAGCTGGTATTTAGGTAAGAGTTTGTACTAGAGAAAAGAATAATTCCTCATGGCCTTAGAAATTACCTTCTTGGTAATACTTAACACTGTTGATTTTTAATTTGCAATAATGTGGAGGAAAGATGATTAGTAATCAGGAAATGAAAAATAGTATTATAAAGTTATGAGAATAATAGGAGGTGCATTATGGCAATCCATCAATGGGTCCCTTGCTGCTGCTCGGAATTTGTAAAGGATGTCCATAGTATGCTTATAATTTTAAGCCTGAGGGGGAAACTAAAATCAGCCTCAGAACTTCTTGTCAGATACTGGCATCTAAGAGAAAGTCTTGACACCACTTCAAGTGGTTATTTGTTGCAATGGTCTTTTGAGAGAGGGACAAAAGCAAAAGAAAACAACAAAAAGAGCTTGAAAGCATTTTTACAGCACACTGGGCTACTGGAGCAATGGTTTGATAGCTGCTTTTACCAGCTGGTTATCTTCCTGCTCAAATAAAACTTCAAGCATCCTGTATGCTACCTACTGCTGGTACCCTGATCAAGAATGCCCCACACATAACACACCGACTCCTGCAAACTGAGGAGCCCACTGAGCAGGGCGATATAAGCAGCCTCCAGCGGGACAAAAAGAGCACAGACTGCCTGAGCAAGACCAAGCTTACTCTTCTTAGAACTGTATGAGGGGGAAATTTTGTCCTGCTGGCTCAGAATTTTAATGCTTGTTGGCCTCCTTGTACTTGAATTTGTATGAGAGCCAAGTGTTTGTGAAAATCCCTGCATCTCCAAATATCTCAAGCTGCTTGAAAACTTCATTTTGACTTTTTTTATTGCTAAGTAATCCTCATCATTTCAGATCAGTAATTATCATTATTATCTTGTGGCAAAAATAGTTTAAGGTTGGATTCTTATACACTCCACAATCCTTTCCCACTGCTCCGGCAGGAAAACATGGTATCTGAGTGTCACAAGACTCCCCTGCCTGTTGTAATCAAAGGGCCATGGAAATGGAATTGGCAGCCTACATAGTGCATGTAGACAAGTGGCTTTGATATTATTAGTGCTTGATATAGCAAAAGGAATATTCTGGAGGCAATTTTGGAGCAGGTTTGTAGAATCTGGCAAAAGATGGCGGGTGCTTTAATCTGAAATGCCTATTCTCCACCTGTCCGGTAGGTACAGCACCTGGGTTTTGTGAAATTGATTTCTTAACTTTTATTAGCACTGCTTTATTTTGAAATCAGTTGATATCAAATATTGAGCAGCAGCAATTGATTGTGTCGCATAGAATAAATACAGCAACAGAAGAAAGTAATAAGCCAAAGGGGTACTTCAGGTTCTTTTGCTTACCCAGTTAATACTGGCTGACACAAAATCTCCACCTGGATCCTTGGCAAATACAGCACCTGCATATTAATCTTTGGAGTATTCATCTCGCCTAACTGCAAGAGTCTTCATTTACCTGAATTCAGTGTGAGGTGCACCCACTTTCAAAAGTAGGCTGTATATTTCATACTGCGAATAAGATACCCCAAAACTTGTGTCCACTTTAATACAGGTTTGTGAAAACTTCCCTTTTCTTGTCAGACCTATTCAATTATGTGTGCATCTAAAGCACTGAGCTAGCCCTGTAATGGACATAAATTTCTACACGTCTGTGCACTGTGGTCTAAGACAAGACCTTGGGGGGCAGTTTGATGTGCCCCAGACCGAGGGTCCTAACTGTGGAGACCCATACAATCTAATCTCCTGTAACTTCTGACTCTGGTGCCCATCAATCTCATAACTTTATAGCTGAAATGCCATACTCTGACTTTCATCTCTCACCCTGCCACCATCACTCCTGAGAGGTGTTCCAGCTCTCCTTCCTCGCTGCCCTGACTGCAAACTAATGTGATGGTGTAATTAAGCGCCTACAGAAACTGTCACCTTCAGGAGATGATGGATGGGTTTGAGAACAGTTAATACTAACCCAGTATTCTCCTTAGCACAGACAAAATCTCTCAATGCTGTTAAACCCTAGTCAATGGTATGAAGGCATGTATGTTAGAAATGTAGAGGTAGTGGCAGCCCAAAGATATTGAATTTCCGATCACTAAAGCTAGCTTATCCCCATCCATTTCTCACAGTCTAAGTGAAGCTGTGATCCCAAGCTACCAATACTACTAGTTCTGCAGCTAATGGCTTTTCTGGCCAAAATCATTCTTATGCACATCCTGAATTTTCAGTCAATACCTACGGGTTTAATGGACTGTGAACCTCATCATCAACTCCTCTGAAAACTGATAGAAGAACAGGTTCCAGCTTCTTCCCTCTCTCCCTGCTTGCTGCACAAGGTGAAGGAAGGTAAAATGCAGTTAGAAAATTAACTCTTCCCAGAAACAGGGCTAAAATGTCAGTTGCCCATCAGATCATTTCTGACTGATTTGACTCTGATTTTCCTTTAGATTGCAATATATCTGTGTCAGATATTAGAGTAGCAAACAAAAAGCAATATTTAAAGTAGCATTTTAAGTATGGGTGAGTTCAGAAAGTGACATCTTCTTTCCTGCAGTGAGCAGTGGGGAAGTACATAGCAGCAGCACTATTCAAATACTGTACAGTGGAGATTATCAGATCACTGACATCCTTACAGCTATAGGAAATAACACTGGCAAACTATCACAAGCTATAAAAGAGGATGTGCTGGTGTACTAAACCTTGACAAATGGGCAGATTATCCCATGTTCCATCGTCTTGACATATTGAAACCATGTTGTCTAAGTCAGGGTAACGGATCTGGAATCCTTCATGACAGCTGATTATTAATTTATCGCCAGTCCTGTATGTCTTGTTATGAACCTCTGCATCTTCAACGTGTGGAACAAGGCAATCTGTGACTTCATGAAAGAAACAAAAATAGTAACTTAATTAAAAAAACCATGGGTAGCTATTCAATAATCAAGCTCTTAAGCAAAAGTTATCAGATCATGTAAGTGCTCTGCTTAAACTGTTTGAAAAATACACCCATTTCAGTAATGATGTCCTTTCCCTAATTAAGCATCAGTTACAAAGTCTATAGCACTGTAGAAGATGACATGCTACAATAACAGCTCATTCCCCCAGGCTTTTTTAAACAGGCAACATTAAAGCATTTAGGAAGACTGTTTTTAACTTGGTCCTTCCATTCTTCATGGAAGCCATAGTCACCATTACAGCACATACTCTGACTATCCCAAAGACCCATGTGAAGGCAGACTCCTTGACAGCACTAAGGACAGGACGAAAGGAAAGGTAAAATACAGATATGGCATGAGAAACACAGAAAAACTGCAGCTGCAGCAGAGAGACAGATGAAAATTAGGTACATTTGCACGGGTTTATCCAGCTCCATTCCACAGAGTTCATTATGGGAATGTCTTCACTTTAATCTCATTGATTCTGCTTTAAATGAGATCATTTTATGTTCCTGAATTCATGTGCCTGTAGGAGTGTGTTTTGAGGCCCTGAGCAGCATCTCAAGTGCTTGTAGAAGACTCTCAGCAAGGAAAATGACTGCAAACTCTAGTGATATACAGGCATGGCTCAATTACTTCTCTGTGATACATGTATCAGAAAGTCTCATACCTCACTGTATATACCAGTGCCAAAGACACCGAAATATAAAACCCAGAAGGCTAAAAACTGAAAGGTGTTCTGAAAAGTCGAAGGAAAGGGTGAGGCAGGGTAGAAATTCCTCTGCTAATAATGAATAATTAAGAGACAAAGCAAGAGGATGTGAAGGAATAGCTCAGGTGACTCGAAGTTCATCCTCCTCTTAAATGCAAAGTGAGATTAAACAGAACAGAGGAAAAGATTAAATATTGGGAAAATATAATCAAAATCATCTGTCTGCCAGCAGCCAACCCATGACAGAGATGGTGATAAAAGTTTCCAGGCATCAAAACCCATCAAGTATTTCAAATAAAAGCAAGACAGTAGAACTATTATAAGCCTGTTTTATGCTTTTTTGCCCAGCACTTTTACCACAAGATACAATTATCTTCAATACTTATTTAAAAAGAAGTATCAGAAGCCCCTTCAGATTTACATTAAAGAGAAAGTTTCTGCCATTTTAATGGGTAATTCTCAATGAAGAGGAAAAGGCAACTCTAAATTCGTAATTAGCATTTAATTGTGAATATACCTAAAGTAAAGCAATAGCAACAGCTTACTTGTTTGCTTAGAATCACAACTAGAAGCAAGATAAACTGTCGTTTAGCACAGCACACACAAAACAGCAAATGCATTTCATGATGCATGTGTTTATGTATTTAGGCAAGCTAGGGGATCTATTATTCTGAGACTCTATCACTAGATTTTACTAATATGAAGTGAAAGAGTCCTGCTTCCCCAGTTAAACTTATTTTCCACTGTATCTTCCCATTACACAGCTGTTTTCTACAACACGTTGCACTTAGCTAACTTGTAGTATGCGGCCTGGACATATCATTACTTAAAAATTCTCCCATTTCTCTTGTTTCTTGGCTGCTGTTGCAGGCACCTCCTGCTGCCTCTAACAGGAAAGGCTATCAGTCTTCCAGCCTATCTGAGAAACTGCAGCAAGAAGTTTGATTAGGATTTATTCATTTATAAATGCCCAAGCATAAGAGGTTGTAAAGTACACTGTGATGAGGGTGCAGACACCACCTTCAATGACTGAATAGTTCTCTCTCCCTGGCAAGTTAATCAGCAGAGACAGCAGAGGATGCCCCATACAAAATGCCGGGTGCTAAACTACAAATGGTGCTACAAAGAGACTGCTCTGGGCACTTCCAAAGGTGGGATGAGATAGATGGGGATACTGCTCTGCGGCCACACAGGATGAGATCAGAGATGGATGCCAGAAGATAATGTCAATGAACAGCTTGCTCTCTTGGCATAACAGCTTCCTGTTGCTATACAAATGAAAGAGGTGTGTATATATACAGTGCAGTAAAACATGAGATTTCATTTTCAAAGTGGGGGAAATTGATTCTGTAACAATGATCTATTACAGCGACTTCATCCCCATTATTCCAAGTAACAGCTGTAGATCAAATCATTTTAATCAGCCAGATGCTGGCAGAGAGCAGTGATAAGTTTCTCACTGTGCCATTCTTAGCCTTGTAACATCCTGGCTGTCTTTGATAACAGGCCTATTACAAGCCATCGCTAAAAATGAGACCAATGGACCACAGTATTACAGCTCTTTTTCCTGACACCTTGAGAGCAAATGCCTTCTCACTGGCTGAATCTGTATTGTTTAGCACTTGTCAGGGATAAATTGCAGTAGCCACCTTCCACAAAGAGCTGGATTAGCTGGCACAAATTCTGCTTGGAAAAGCTGAGAATAAGTGATTGAATTTCAAAATGTCCTGTCCTAGAAAATAAACTGTTTTATTCTAAGTACTTTTCAGCAAATCCATGGAAGCTGCT
Organism: Myiopsitta monachus; assembly: GCA_017639245.1. Taxonomy (NCBI): domain Eukaryota; kingdom Metazoa; phylum Chordata; class Aves; order Psittaciformes; family Psittacidae; genus Myiopsitta; species Myiopsitta monachus. Next base: position 57,046,501 of record CM029925.1, read on the forward strand.
AAACCATTTAAGGGAGTACAAGGTCTTTAACAGCAACGAACAGCAAAAGTTATGACTTACACTCCTTTGCGACAGTTTTATGTGACCTGCTTTATATCTACTCTATGAATATTAGAACAGTTCAGCCAAAAGAATGCCCCAGTTAGGAACACATGCCTGATCTTGAAGAGGCACAAAGACATGGGGTGCAGGCCAAACAGTCTGCCAGGTGCAAGGGCTCATCACCTTGATCTAACTTTCATGAATCACAGATTCATGGAGTGGTTTGGGTTGGAAAGGACCTTAAGATCATCTAGCTCCAGCCCCCTGCCATGGACAGGGACACCTCACACTAGACCATGTCACCCAAAGCTCTGTCCAACCTGGCCTTGAACACTGCCAGGGATGGAGCATTTACCACTTCTTTGGGCAACCCATTCCACTGCTTCACCTCCCTTATAGTAAAGAACTTCTTCCTTATATGTAACCTAAACATTCTCTGTTTCAGTTTGAACCCATCACCCTTTGTCCTATCGCTACAGTTCCTAACGAAGAGTCCCTCTCCAGCATCTTTGTAACCTGCTTCAGGTACTGGAAGCTGCTCTGAGGTCTCCCCTCATCCTTCCCTTCTCCAGGCTGAACTTTCTCAGCCTGCCTTCATACAGGAGGTGCTCCAGACCTCCTACCATCCTCGTGGCCCTCTTCTCAGCTTGCTCCAACAGCTCCATGTCCTTTTCATGAAGATGCAGCTTTGTACATTAGATCTTGGCTTTAGCAAACCAGTTGTGTCCCCCATCATAAGAATATTGGTCCAAAGAGTAAAACTGGTTAAACACTATAGTTATAATGCTTTAGTTTATGCGCACATCGTCTCTCAGAACTGTTTCTTGCAGCCCTTGGGGAAGGAGAACCATCCTCCCTCCTCCCAAGAGCACCTTGCCCATAAAGGCAACTCACAAGGAAGGCATGACCTGGATACTATGAAGATAGCTACACTATCCTCATGGGTGCCAGCTGGCTTGACATGGCTTGTGCCTATTGCAGGTGAACTCCAAATATTGTCCCTGGATCCATGTGAATCCAGAAGGTCCCTGCAGGAATTGCTTGGAGAGTACTACTTGATGCTTGCCAAAAACCATGTCAGGACCTTTCTAACACTGTAGCAGAGTGTACAATTGAAGAACAATGTCCTGGCCCCTGCTCTGCACTGTTTTGTTTACTAGTCTGTATGCAAACTCAAATGCAGAGGTGCTCTTGTGTGTCTCACTGCAGAGTGGTCTGTGAATTAGCCTTGACTGTACCTAACCACAGCACTGACAGGCTGGAATGGAGAGGAGAGGATGAGAGAACAGCATGAAGAATGGGTTGTACTACAGGGACAGCTCATAAGGACCCTGTGCTCTTAAGAGTACGTATTTAGTACTGTTATTGTGTCTTGTTTTTTACTAGTGTTAAATCCATAGTACTGTGCTAGCAGGGTATTTCCATGGATGGCAAACAGTACTTCAGTACATACTGAATAATACTTTATTGTCTTTGCTTGTATTAGAAGAGTGCACAGAGATCTGTGGCCATTGTGCTAAGCACAGACTACAGACATTATGTAGAGCTTGTAACCAGGCTTAAGAAGCAGCAAACACTGAGCAAGACAGGTAAGAGATGGAGAAATACAGGTATTTCAGTCACCTCACAGATCCAGGGATAAAGGCAAAGAGAAATGAGTGCTAAATGTCATACATGAAACCTGTAGCCGCTACCCCACTACTCTCCCTGCAGGTTTAGCATCCCTGTCAGTGGGAGAATGAGGCACTGAGGACATCTTGAAGGCGTTTGCCTGCAGAAGCACTGGGACAGAAGGGCTCTTCACTTGGTTGCCATCTCCCTGTAGACTGTAAATTTAGATTCAATCTCATAGGAAAGAGGTAGCATTTGTTCCAAGTAGGCCAACAGTCTCAGCAGCCACATTATCACAGTGGGAGAAGATTAGATTAAAGTGTGAACAACACGACATATTGCTCTTAAACAGTAAAGTACAAAATTCCTACCTCAGAGCTTTGGTGTTTATGTGCATAACTGTATTAGAATTGATGGAAGGTACTGTCACAACATGCTGTAGATCAACATGAGAACATAACTCAAAGCACACCAATTTTTGACAGGGCATTTATTGGGCACCTACTCATGCAACTTCATTCTCGTGCCGACACTTGAAATCTCCTGTCTCTTAACAAGAAATGACAGACCTATGAAATCAAATTGATTGGATGGAGAGCTCCAGGCAAATGTATTAGTTTTAAAATCAATTACATTCTGAAACAGGTTGCTTTGGTAAATAGCATTCATTTGTGATTACAGACTGTTCTAGAAAACACATGACAACAATTAAATGTACATAACATAGAGACATAAAATTATATGTAACCATACTTAGTTGGATCCAAATTCCTGAGATGAACTTATAATCAACTCCAAAGTGTCGAGTATATTTAGTGTTCAAGCTCAGCTGGTAGTATCTGACATTCACATATACTGGGCTGAGAGGCGTATAGAGCATACCACAGCACATACGGCAGTCAGCCCCTGCCTTAAATGGGTAAATGCAATTTAAAGTTCATTTTGCCTTGTGCTAGCTAATGATGAATGGTAAAACATTAACTTCTTCTCCAGTAGTTGCTCCAGATTTCAACTTTCTTTTTACATATCATCACAGAATTTCTGCAATGACTTTTATGTATGGCATTATCAGCTGAGAATTATAAACCCTTTTATAATTCTTCCTTAACTGTTCTCCAGATGTACTGTGTTCCTACACTTTCCCCCTCGCTGTTGTGCTTGATTCTGCTCCAGTATATAAAAGGATCACTCTAAAAAGCACGCTAAGCAAATGCTTAGGTCTCATGGGTTGCTACTGCTCCTTTGCTTAGTATTCCTTCTGAATAAGTGGCTGTATTGTGCATTGGAAAGAAGAATAAATTCTGTCATCTATTGCTAAACCCTAGGATTGTTTTAGTATTACCTGAGGCATTATTATACCGTTAATCAGGAAAGTGCTTAAGCACGTGCTTCACTAAATCCCAAATCAGGATCCTACTTTACAGCCCATATAATAAAAAGCATCTTTTGAGCACAGAACTTTAACAAGACTAATCACATAATTACAGTTATGCTCAAGCTTAAGTGCTTTGCTTGATCAGAGCATTGGCTACCAATCCTTTTTAAGTGTTCTGTGGTGTAAAGCAATGGTTATCTCTTAAGCAACTGTTGCCACATCATCCATCACATTCTCATCTTCTTCCAGGTTTTTTTTCTGTCTTGAAAACACCTGGATTTGGTGTTGATCACACTGACATCAGTGGCAGTTTTGCTGTTGATAGCATTGTGATCAGAAACTTCCTCCACAGATGTCCACTGGACTGGGGGTTGGGGGGGGGGCACTGGGAAGAGGTATGAATATTCAATCAAACATGTTAATGCCTATTTTAACACCTGCAGTGGATGGTACAGGTACTATTTGCAAGCTGCACATCAAAATTCCTAGAAGCAACTTGTATTGGTTAAGCAAACAAATATTCCAAGTGTTACAGCTTTTTTTGGTAGTCCAGAGGCCCAGTTTAGACATATGCTGCTGTCACTCTACACGTATTTTTTCTTAAATTACCATGGGATGAGAGACAAGGGCATTTATGAAAGGTGCTGTAACAGGAGAGGGAGTGATTTTCACACATGCATTATTCTGGAAGGCATCAGGTTATTTCTGTGAAGCTGACCAATGCCACCATTGTGACCAGGCATTAATGGCCCCATTGCCTTTATGTTCTACAGTATCAGCTGTTGTTTCGGTGTGTACCACAAGACAGCTCACGACTGTGCCCACTCACAACCTGTGGCCTCACACATATCCAGGAGTCCACATTTTACCGAGACTTGAAAAGCCAACAGGGCAGCCACCTGAAGGACCATGGGCTACTTACCAGCTGCCTCTGGCTACTCTCTCCAATACACACCACTTTCACACAGACCACTGTTTAGGGTTGTTCCCTTCACAAGCATCTTCTGAGTGTGGTTCATCTCCCATCGTGGCACTTCCCTTCATGCACTCCTGCCCTGGCACAGGAGCCTCATACCCACCCCCTGCTCAGCATAAACAAGTACCTGCAGTGTTTATATACACTGAGTGATGCATGGTCCTAGGCAGTAAGTGTGCTTATGAGCCTCATTAGTCGTTGATGACTTTTGAACGCTGTCCTTATATTTATCCTTGTATTTTACCTGATTCTAAATGATGGAAGGCATCCTGACATAGAATTTATCTTGCTCCACCTTGAAGACAAGGAGGCAATGGCTAATGTGCGTAGAAGTCACAACACTAAAACATACACACTTGATTTAACTAACATTTTTCATGCCTGTTGATTTTAACAGCTCTGTTGACTGAAAGTGATCAACAAAAAGAACAATTTATATCTTTAATATACTTGGTAAAGTAAATCATTTGTGCTGCTTGGACTGTATTTTGGCCAAAATTTACATTTACGATATTCAAATTAATCCCGCATCTGTATAACTCCCAGAAGCAGGAAGTAATTTAACATCCTAATTACTTAAAACCATATACAGTTTAACACTGCAATACTATAAAAATAATCTGGTTTATGCCATAATCATCTGAGTTATCTCAAAGTAAACTTGTACTGTCCACGGGTATTGATTTTCCTACTTTGTATCAAACACACATCATAAAATATAATTGTTGAAACCTCTTGATTAGCAGGAACAGCAGCATTGGTAATCCATTATATTTTCCTTGTAAAATATTGTAGAAAGAAATATTAAGTGTGCAACTTTAATAAATAATGACAAATGGTTTACTTATACTGCAGGTTGTATCTTCTCTCTGCATCAGTTTGTAACTACTTAAAGGGAGAAATATGTTTTTCTCTTCAGATTTCTTTATGTCTCTTTCAAGACATGCAGACATACACATACACAATATTTCACAGCAAATATTTAACTGACAAATGGGGATTATGGAGGAGATGAATAGGAAACTGAAGTATATATCAAGTAAGACACAGCGAGATGGACTCCAGCCTTTTGTGTTTTGTGCTGAGACACACAGACATGGTACATGGACAAGTGAGAACTGACGCTGGTGAAGTGCTTTAAGAAACTGACTTACCTTCTTGTAGGCACACAGGTTTATCACTTGGTTTCCAGCTCAGGGAGCCATTAAAGTGTCTCACACAGAGTTTTTTTGAAGTACCATTAAGCCTGTATCCTTCTTGGCAATGAAACCGGACTACCACGCTTTCAAAGAATACACCGGCACTGGGTGTCTTGTATCCATGTTCAGGAGCTCCAGGGTCAGCACAAGCATGCAGGTCATCAAACCCTATGCAGACAAAGACACAATCAAACTGTGCTCATTTACTCCTCATGTATCCATATTCACGCTCTTTCTAGCTGTTTCACTTTGACATTTAATCTTTGCAGGGGCCTCATACCTTCCATTAATGGCTACTCGCAACACTACCGTGGTACTGGGTACTCCAGACTCTGCAGAGGACCAACCTTTACAGCAGAAACACTCAGGTAACAGAAATAGTCCTATCTTGCCATGCGGCTACTGACAAAGCAAAGTCGACCAGACTTCCCTGTAGCTGACCTGGATAAAAATAAAGCACTTGACCCAAGCTACCAGTGGGAATGGCATAGAAATGTGTCTGTAATTACTCTTGGGGACTATGGGGTTTTGGAGCTGTGGTCAGTCACTGGAAAGAATAATGATGTGTCAGGAACAGAGAGGAAGAGGAAATAAAGAAAAGGGCATGAAACCTAACTGCCACCCAAAGATGCAGTAACTAAAACAGAGCTGCTCGGTACAGGGAGATTTTGAGCTGGGAGGGAGCTCTACCATAGGGGAAAGTGACACTCTGATGTTAGATGTATGTGATCCCCCTATCACATTGGTTTGGTGGCCCTACCGAATTCTTAAAACATTGGTATGGGGGAGCTGTATTACTGCATTGATACCAGAAGGGAGTTTGTTAAGACCTTCACTTCCACAAAATTAACTGTAAAATAACAAACAAAACCCCAACAGTTGCAATCACAAAACGTGATTGTTTATCACTTTATCAAACTCATTTCAATGTCATTTGCATAAACTGAAGCTTTTTTACTGCAAAGCAACAAGGGTTTAGTGCAGCACTGAACAAGTACCTGCATGATGAAAGAGCAAATAGCTTTGCAACAGGCGCAGCAGGAGGGCAATTAATGCCAGTGGGAGGGATGCCTGGAAGATTTGAAAATCATTGCACTGTAGCCAAAGAGTAGCATCAGAGAGCCTCAGCTACTTACTGCATGACAGGGATGAAATGCTTCCATGGTACAGAGAGAAGGAGATCATTACAGTAGAAGACTTTTCCATACAAATGTGTTTCCTGAGGGTGAATCATTCCCTCCACTGAAGGGCTCAATGTGATGCTCTGGTAGCCAAATAGAGAGCCTAATGGTGACCTGATAGCCAGAACCAAGTCTAAATACCTATGTACTGTGTGTGCTGGAGACAGCCATCACCTGCACCCAGCCTCTGCCCTCTGCAGTGCTCTGATAACCAGGGTTATTCACTGAAAGAGGTTTCACTAGTGTCCCTGCTCTTTGCTGAAACAGAAGAGAATCTGCTCTTATGCAGTTTTACTCCTCCATCCAGTGAAGTTTATAACGAGAATTAAAGTTTATCACAAGACTTGGCTACTGTCAGTGCAGTACCAAGTCAAACAAATCTCTGCGCTTCATGCCTGTGCATCTGCTGAATGGCTCAAGACTTCCAGTGCAAACTGCCAAAGGCTCTCTATCATTTACTTACATGACACATGAACACGGAGAAATACAGTCATTATGTTCACGGGATTACACACTGTAGGAAATACTTAATACTAGAGAATGGCTGTCCATTTTTACTGGTGATTGAAAAGTAGCTTCCTGAGCTTCAGGCAGCAAACCCACATCCTTCAATAAAGTCAGTGATGATCTTAATTGCTTTTCATTAAACAAGGGATAACATGACATTTAGCTCAATTTTGTTACTTTGGTAATCTCAGAATTTGCAGTCAGGCAAGGACTACAATAACCCACCTTGAAATCAGTGTCCTTTCTTACTAGCTGCATCAGGGAAAAGTACGCAACTGCCTACTACTATACCTTTGGAAAAACAGAAAGAAGAAAGCTGCTGTGGTCATACACAATTTGCTTGGTAGAAAAATAAGCCAAGCTCATTTCTCAGTTTTCACTAAGTCGAACGTGCAAAGTTACTGATTTCAGGACCCAACATAGAAGGCAAGACTGTTTTTTTCCCCTGGTGCAGCCCAGTTCTGTGACATTACTGCCACTTTTCTGGTGACCTTTCACAAGCAAAGATTTTCTTTCCTCCTAGGGATCATTTCGCAGTAAGTTGGCCTCTTAGGTTCTTTTTCTCTGGTGCAGTTCCTGAGCACACAGATTTATCTCCAAGGGGAATTTCCAAGAAGGAACTGGAACACAAATGGAAAAATTTAATTATGTACCCTCTAGTCTTCACAAGCCAGTAGCCAGCTCTTATTCAGCTACTGAGTAAGAGATGACACATGGAATCAGCATAGGATCACTGCTTCCATGCAACATTTCCGTTGATTGTTCCTGAAGCAAGGAAGAAGGAAAAAAGCTCAGGGAATGGCCAGTTAGGCAGATTACACATGCAATACAGTAACTTTATATGTTAAGATTATAAAGGCAAAGAAAACAAAGCACCAACCCCATCTTCCCTCCATGGATATCAACAATAAGCCCAGATTCTATAAAAATCAGTGGAAGTCACTTGTATGGCAAGCTTCTATTTTGAAGATATATATGACTGGAAAAAGGGAAATATAACCCCCATTTTCAAGAAGGGGAAAATGGATGAGCCGGGGAACTACAGAGCAGTCAGCCTCACCTCTGGGCCTGGCAAAATCTTGGAGCGGATTCTCCTGGAAGGCATGCTAAGGCACATGAAAAACAACAAGGGGGTTGGTGACAGCCAGCATGGCTTCACTAAGGGGAAATCCTGCCTGACCTATCTGGTGGCCTTCTATGATGGGGCTACGGAACTGATGGACAGGGGTAGAGCAGTTGATGTCATCTACCTGGACTTGTGCAAAGTGTTTGACACTGTCCCACATGACGTCCTTGTCTCTAAGTTGGAGAGACATCAATTTGATAGGTGGACCACTTGGTGGATAAAGAACTGGCTGGATGGCCGCACGCAGAGAGTAGTGCTCAATGGCTCAATGTCCTGCTGGAGACCAGTAACGAGTGGTGTCCCTCAGGGATCGGTGTTGGGAGCGGTCTTCTTCAACATCTTTGTTGGTGACATGGGCAGTGGGATTGAGTGCACCCTCAGCAAGTTTGCCGATGACACCAAGCTGTGCGGTTCAGTTGATACGTTGGAAGAAAGGAATGCCATCCAGAGGGACCTTGACACTCAAGATGGGCTGATGCCAACCTGATGAAGTTTAACCATGACAAGTGCAAGGTCCTACACCTGGGTCGGAGGAATCCCAGGCACAGCTACAGGTTGGGCAGGGAAGAGATTCAGAGCAGCCCTGCGGAGAAGGACTTGGGGGTGTTGGTCGATGAAAAAATGAATATGAGCCGGCAGTGTGCGCTTGCAGCCCAGAAAGCCAACTGTATCCTGGGCTGCATCAAAAGGAGCGTGACCAGCAGGTCGAGGGAGGTGATCCTGCCCCTCTACTCTGCTCTCGTGAGACCTCACTTGGAGTATTGTGTGCAGTTCTGGGGTCCTCAACAGAAAAAGGACATGGAACCGTTGGAACAAGTCCAGAGGAGGGCCATAAGGATGACCAGGGGACTGGAGCACCTCCCATGTGAAGATAGATAGGCTGAGAAAGTTGGGGCTCTTGAGCCTGGAGAAGAGAAGGCTGTGTGGAGACCTCATAGCAGCCTTCCAGTATCTGAAGGGGGCCTATAGGGATGCTGGGGAGGGACTCTTCATGAGGGACTGTAGTGAGAGGACAAGGGGTAACGGGTTCAAACTTAAACAGGGGAAGTTTAGATTGGCTATGAGGAAGAAATTCTTTCCAGTAAGGGTGGTGAGGCACTGGAACATGTTGCCCAGGGAAGTTGTGAATGCTCCATCCCTGATGGTGTTCAAGGCCAGGTTGGACGGAGCCTTGGGTGGCATGGTTTAGTGGTAGGTGTCCCTGCCCATGGCAGGGGGGTGGAACTGGATGAGCTTAAGGTCCTTTCCAATCCTAAATATTCTATGATTCTATGCAGGCACAAAACAGTGAAGCCAGTGCTGTGCCATCTCTCCCTGTGCTTTGGTTGGGAAGGAGGCAAGAACACATGTGAGGGAGGTATAGTGATGTTGGCTGCTGTGCTGAGGATCACCTAAGGCACAGAGGTGATTTTCACCATGGTTGCTCCTCTCTTGCACAAGAGGTGTACTGAGTATTTCAACAGCTTATTTAGCTGGGAGCTAATTCCATCAGTCTTTTCCAATCTCAGTGTAAAATTCCTGGTACAACATTAAAGATCAACAATGCTGAAACATCCCTGAGAACTGCCATCTTCCACTTCTCCTTAATGATATTAGACTTGGACCACTTATAGAATTACCTTTTTCACATAATCTCATCTAGTTAAGATACACCTTATCAAAAATGAGTAAATACGTGTCTTCAGTGAAATACAGCTTGGTAAATTCCTTGGTAAATTCTCCAAACTTGGTAAGTTTGGGGGTTTTCCCATGATCTTTAGTTTCTTTCCTTTTTCAAAGTTGTGCATTTAAAAGCAGCTACTCAAAGGTGTGATGCACTATTTCTCTGATGGCAGGAGTAATTTCACATTACAAGTGGGACAGCTTTGGTCCCTTCAGAACCTGGTGAAACCAGCCAAAACAGTTTTCAGACACAGCCACAAGGTAAGTCTTTGGAAAGAATCATAAAATTTACATGAATAGGAAAGCCAGTCTTCTGGTTATAATAGAAAGGTGTTATCCTGCTGAAAGAGTCTATCAAATAAGATAAGAGATAACTACAATGGAATCTTTTTCTTCATAAACCCTTCAATGAGTCTTTGGGGAAAAGAATGACATTTTACTTTGACTGTTCTTCTCATGGTTACAAAGAGAGAAGGGGGAATCATGAGCACTAGCTTGTAAAAACTGTACAGCACGCGTGTCAAATAAAGCAGTGAATTTTCATGTTAGCTATATAGTAAAAATTTTGTAAGGTCAGCAGCCATCACCATAACCAACACTTCATCACTAGCAACAACTTTATGGGATGCTATTGTATGGCTTTAAATCCCTAAAGACTGCACAATTACTGCTGGAGCTGACAATTTCAGTTTTCAAAATAGCTTAGTATTTAGTATAAATTTCAAACTTTGTATCATGGCATCTTTAAGGGATGTTGTATAAAATATAATGAAAAATAATACCTTCTGATAAGGCTAATGAGTACATATGGTCATCATGACCAGTAAAACATGCAGTTGATACAGCAGATACTTTGATTTTGGTATTTACATATTTCTACTGTTGCAACAACAGGGTCATCAGAAAACAGCAATGCTCTTAACCTGGAGAAAACACAAGCTAATTATATGGGTCCCTATTTTACCTAAATAACTTGGAATAGTCACTCAGATAAAAATGATGTAAAATTAATCAGAAGACTGAAAAACAAGCAGTGCGCTCTGTGGGGTGTAAAATGAACCACTGCAATTCATTTGAATGGACTGTATTTCTAGAACTCTGCATTCTGTGCTCTCAAACGTATAAAGATTCATCTCATCCCTGAAGAAAAGCTTTAAACATTGGAAGCCTTGGGAAAATTACACATCTGTGATGACAAGAAATGATGATAGCCATAACTGAACTCCAGACATGCCTGAAAAAATGCAGAACCCCTCAGCTCTTCCTGTCACTCTCTATTTATTCTCACCTTTTTCTCAGTCTCCTCTCTTGTTTTCCTTGTTTCCTTCATCTCTCACCTCCATATCTTACAGCTCCTTGTAAATTCATGGTGCTGGTGAGGTGATTTCTAATCTAGAGTTGATGGACTTCTTTGCCTCTAAAACTGCTATATAGCATTTCACTGACACTGCTGCTGCTGCATGTCAGTTCAGAAATGGCTGCATTCATTCTTGAACAGAGACATCGCTCTCATTACAGTTTGTTACATACACACAAGTGAAGGAAAAATGACACATAATGTGTAATAGAGTTAAGGATATAGAGTATTTTCAGGATTTGTCTTCAGTAGGATGGAGAATGGGCTTCTTGTACAGCAGCACCTCCATTTTGGGTTCATAAAATCAGCAAGTCCTTTCTATCTCAGCTGGGGGTAGGGAAGGCAGAGGTTTTGCAGCCTGTGGGAGGACCAGACTGCTTGCATACACATTTTAGAAGTCTGTAAACACTGCAGGAGCAGGTCATCTTAGGCCAGCTCTCAATAAAAGGCCGTATTAGGACTAAAGCAGAAGGACCACAAGTGCAAACATGCCGAGGGCTTGCTTGCCTTATATAAAGGAAAAGCCATTTTCATCCCTTAAAGAGCTTCTGTCCTGTTTCTGTGAAAGCCATGCAGGCACATCATCTTGTGCCTTTGGCTGTTTATGCTTCCTTGCTGTTGATGACGTTAATTGAGCTATCCACATAGCCCTGTAACAAGAAAAGGAAGGATGTGCTTCGATTAGTATCTAGCCATGGAAGTGAAACGAAATGATAAACCTGTGATTTCATTAGTGAAATGCCTGCTAAAATTTAAACTCTCTTTAATCCCTTAAGGGTCACTAACGCTTAAGCTTCCTTGAGACTTCAGCAGTTTTGTAAACCCATGCCCTGTTTAAGATGTGAATCACAACCTCTCTTGCTATCCTTGCAAAACATATTCCCAGCTCCCAGCACTGTTGGATGTCACTCCTCACTTGGCTGAGCCTTATCCAGGGCAGCCTAACAAGGCACTGCAAGAAAGGAAGAAGTTCAAATTACTTTGTAGGTGAAACAGAAAAACAACTGAAACCTGCAGGGGGTGGATACTTTGCTTAAGCCACAGGGTAATCTATAAAATGAAGAACACCCATTAAGCTTCATTTTCCTCCACATCACTTAAGAGTGTCATAGCTGAAAACTAAGAAAATCAGTGTGTGATGCAGTTCACAAGCACCAAAAAAATCTATGTGCAACAATTAATTCACAAGCAAGCCCTGCACAAAGGACAACAGGCTCCAAGAGAGGCAACTGATTATTCAAAAGGCTGAGAGGTTGCCCCATTTTTCTTATCTTTCAATTTCATGCCCTCTTCTTCCCCAGTTCTGGCCTCCCATCTGTGTTCTCCATCCTCCTTCACCCCAACCTATGCCAAGTCAACTCACCACCTCATGTTGCACCCTCCTCCCAAGTCTTGCCCACAACCACGCTCACCACCTCTCTTTCTCCTCTCCTTGACACCCACTTGGAAAGGAACAGTCACTCAGGGATTCGCCGAAGAGCAAGGGTGAGCTCAACCTTAAAATCCCTACTTAGGCATGACAAGTCCCTGGGCATTTCTGTATTAAATCAAACTGACATCTCCTTGGAAAGCCTCAGGATTGCTGCTCCCTCCCACGCAGGCACAGGGGAGGGAACGTGAAGAGCTGTAAGGAGCAAAAAGCACTCATGGAGGGCAAAAGGGGTCTTCTAGGAGCCATGCTGGAGCTGCTTTTGCCTGGGAACCTTACCAGAGAGAAAGGGGCAAAAGCCTCAGTGTCAGCAAGGCAGATACAAGGGACCTGCATAGATGACTGCCGATGTAATAACAGCATCTTTACTTCAGGGGTCATGTCTCTGATTTGTTACTCCAATTACTCTTCAGCACGCATGGATGATAGCACACTCCAGCTGGTGCTTGACCAGTGTTGTGCAGCAGGGAACAAGCTGGACTTTCCACCCATGGAGGTGATCACTATTTTAAATTTTGAATGAGAACCTTGACAGAGGAGTCTTTTATTGCCTTGATATTAGGCTAATGCATGAGGCAAAACCACTTCAAATTGCTGAAGAGGGAAGATGGCTTAGCACACAATCAGCAGAGCACATTGGTAAACCCACAGCAAACTAAAACCATGCATTTGCTGCTTCTTGAAAATGAGTTTCTTCTAATTAACATCTTAAACAGCACAGGCCTGTTCCTGTAATCATAACTTCTCGCAATTAATATAGCTATGTCATCTTTGTAAATAAGCCATTTCATTTATAATGCAAGAAGCACTTGTTGCTTCCAGCCTTTTGTAATCCAACAAGTCTGACTGCATAATTTATGAACCCTTATGAAGTGTCATATTCTACTCTGGGATCCTCTGAACCTCCTATCACTTAAATAAAGAACAGAAGGTGGAAAGTAGATCTGGTCGTTCTGCTGTCAGAGTTCTGCTCTTCTATGTTTTTATTACTGAGGCTTACCATGGGTAACCTGAGCTATGGTTCAGGGTGAAAAAGAGCCAATTTGTCACACAAGAAATCCCACAACCTCCTCCCAGTGTCTAAACATGCAAACTGGCTATTTAATTTTCTAAGAAAGCCATTGAACATTATAACACCTGCATGCTGAGACCTAGGCTGAGGCCAGTTCAATAAATAGCTAAAAACCTGACGCGAGAGTTTGTTCAGCTTTCTGCAAATACAAGGTGAATATTTTCTTCATTTCCATTTATTGAGCTGGTTTGGTTTAATGACTGATTCTATTCAAGCTGCAACCTCTACCAGGAATTTAAAAAGTATAAAATGAAGTTTTCTTCTCTGTTCAATGAAAAAGAAAGAGGTGAGAATGAACGACTTCTTCAATTTCCCTTTACAGATAATATTTCACGTTTCTAAGTGAACTTGAAACGTAAAATGTGCTTAAATAAGCTTACCTTTAAGCATATTTATTATATTTATGGTAATTTTACCTGCTTTAAAATGGTTCTTTAAAACAGTAGCTCCCTCCTTCTTATCTGAACCCTGAGTATTTATGAATTTTAATTATAGATAAACATGCTTTGAAATAGATAATGAGGTTTTGAAACAATCTAATTAAAAATAATCAAATGACATCTTTTAAAATAATAAAACCAAGGATGTAGTAAATACACATTAAGCTCCACATATGCTTAAATAAATGGGCACATGCCTAACACATCCTCTTATTCCTTATGCTGGGAGGGAATAACGAAGGTGATATTTGCCAAGATGTGCTTGTTGATTGCTGACCCATAAGAATCATCATAACAGATTAAATGTGTACAAATCCAAAATATAAGCTATTAATATATCATGCCAAGATTTCCTTTTTACTGATTTAAATGAATAAGTGAGCTCATTACTTTGATTTAAACCAAACAACCCCACTTATGTTTTCCTCCTCAGATGTAACATTTTGCATATTATATGTCTAAGGATTTCATTAGAGTTGCAATATTGTCGATGTGGGAATCCAGCCTTAGGTCACCAACCAGGATTAATAACAACACAGAAAGCTACTAATAAAAATGTGCCAAATAAAATAAAACTATATTCCCATAATTTCAAGCATGTTACAGGCCTGCTCTGTTTTTAAAAAGCAGTATCTGAGTATTGTTGTTTATCTGTCCCACATTTTTAGCACTCTGAAAAAGAATTCATTACCATGAGTTAGTTTAAATATTTTTAGTCTAGACAGTCATCCCTTGGGAAATATAGAAAAAAAACCCACATAAAAAATGAATCATGAGCTAGTTACTATAGTAATATTTCTTCTGGGCCAATAGCATATAATATTATTTTTCATCATAACAACTCCAAAGTAATGAAATGTCACGTTGCTCAGCAGAGATCCTTGTTTCTCTAAGATGCAGAAATCAAATACTCAGAGGTATGGGTTGGGGGGTTGATATTTATGCTTTAATCAACTACAGACTTCCCTAGACAATGCTGTATTTTTATTGCACACAACAGTATGGTAATCCAACAATTTCTGCTTTTCAGCTGTGCTATAGAAATTGATTTTATACTTCCGCAAGAATGGGCAGAATTGGATACGAGGACAATCAGGATTAATGTGTGAGTATTATAATATCAAACTTTTAAACAAAGCGCACACTAGAGAAGACTGAGAGACAAGGGATTTTAAAAACTAGTGCATACTTAAAGCAGAAGAGCAGACAGACACTGTTTCCAGCTTTTGCACTTGATTCCTTGTCACAAATCCTCTGATGCTTCTGGATACTCTGACAGCTCTTATGCCCTACAGTGATTTATCTCTAAATGCACCTACCCGTGAAACCGTGACCTTTCTTCTTAGATGGGGACCTCATCACTGCCATCCATTTTTTATTTGCCTTTCCCTCTGCGTATGTTTTGCTTGCTGGTACTTCTTTGGTTAGCCTTGCAAAGTTGAGACATTATTCACCCCCAGGTCTAGAAGATCTAAAGCAATACAAGGTGGTTTTGCTGGTCCACCTGTTAATTTACACGAGGACTGCCACTGCACCTTTCACATTTGTTTCAGATCATACCACAAAGCATTTCTACACAAGTAAAGCTTTTAGAAAGAAAGCAGATTAATATCCACTGGAAAAAAAAAAAAAAAGAAAACAACACTCTGATTTTGGTCCTAATCTGGATGCAAGGAGAACTTCTGATTTCCTTCTACATTGAAAAGTGACTTTATTCTCCAGTGTTCTGCTAATACTCTTAGCATCAAGTGTAGGTTTTAGTCTGTTGTTTTCCTTCATGAGAATGCTTCACAGAGGAAAAATGAAACAAAGTTGGCTTGTTATTTGCCAAGAACGAGACAAACCCTTCAAAACTATAAAAGGAAACAGGAATCCAGTTGGGCACTGACAATGAAGAGCCGTCATCATACTGAGCGGCTTTTTACTTATGTTACTCATTTAAAATGCTCTGTCCTGTGAGTTAGTCTGTACTGAGAAGACTGGAGAATCAGTAGTAGCTGAAGATGATGCAGAAGCATATTTTTTTCTTTTGATTCATGATTGCATTACATTTAATTCCCCAACACAAGGCAGAACCTCCCCTAAAACTACTTCTGTTTAAGCAGCTGGTCAGGAGCGGGACTATAACAGCAGATACTCCAGTTGTGGGGCTGTCTTCACCAAAAATCACTGTGGGCCTATTTTCCTGGTGCAGTTGTACCCAAGGACCTCCCCAAAGCTGGAAAGCGATGGCAGGCTGAACAAGCAACTCAAAGATCAAAATCACAGAAGAGCTAGTGAGTGAGACTGAAACATTTGTAATTAAAACGTTGTGTCATTACAGAGCCATTGTATCTAAACCCCTAAAAAAACCCCATAAGAATGTCAATGACGAATTTCACTGGCACACACTCAATTTTTCTGGCATCCTCCAAAAATCATCAATGTGTAAATTCTCTCTGGCCCAGAACTGCCCCTTTCAACACAATCTGCTTCCTCTCTAGGCAGTTTCCTATGAATTCTGCAATTCTTCTATTAATCCAAATCTTCACATATACTTCCCCTGGTGGCAGTTTACAAAAGTCAAGATAGACGGTATCTGCTGCATTTCTCTTCCCTGGGAAACCTGCTGTCATCTCAGGAGATTAACAGATTAGTCTGACACAACCTTTCTTTAATACATCTATGATTTATTTTATATCATACCTCCAAGACTTTTAATCTCCATACCTTAAAAAATCAAAAACCTTGTGAATTATTGAAGTAAGTCCCTGATTGCCCAGATCATGGGGATTCCTTTTCTTTTTTTCCTTCCTTATTCTGTAGGTAGTACAGATAGTGTCTTAAAGCACTACTGGAAGTCACTCCCTTTCACTCATGGATATGGCAGTGCACTTACGCAGAAGAGGAGGAAGCTGAGGATAGAAGAGAAACCAAAGAAACCATAGCACTAACAGCAGGAGTGACTTGGCAGTGGTATAGAGATGGGATGTAGTGACATATAAAAATATGTTAGCCTGGAATCTGACTGACAGCTGCTTGGATGGTGATACCACTAGAAGATAAGAGAGAGGGAAATGGGAACACAAGAAGCATCTCTATGGGATTCTCAGTAGGCTAAAATAGGGAGCTAGAGAGGGACAAGAGGGAAAAAAAGGGGGAAACCCTCAGTCACAGGCAGTAGAGCTGAGGATGGGCAGTGCCTGAAGCAAGAATAGGGCATCAGTTCCAGAAAGACTCCTGGCAGGACAGTTTTGGAGGCTGGCAATACACTATGAGAGCCTTCCAAGGGTTAATGGTCCATCCTTTTGGACCAGAAGAACCTTATTTTTATTTATTTTTTTTTTCTGCTGACACCTCTAAAAACTCGAGGCTTCATAATGTACTCTGCACTGACAACACTGAAGTTGAGACTGTCAGATGAAATCTAATGCAGTTTATATAACATATACACATTGTTATCAGGCAGTTGAAAGATTGAGAGTTATGGTATTCATGTGCACAGATAATAGGTAATGATGAGATACCTGATGCTCAAAATATTTTCATAAAAGCCAATCTGAAAATCACACACACTGGTTAAATTTAAAGACTATGGGCTTTTGTTCTTCAGGAGTTATTCACATCCTTACCTATCATGAAAATAGAATCTCATCATTTTGAAGGACTAGAGGAAGAATAAGCTGTTATTAAATTTTTATGCTACTGTAAGTTGATTAACTGGGAGCTAGGAAAGGTCTAGAACTAGTAAAGTGACAGTTCTTTGCTCCTGTTTAAGAGACAAGAGTTTTAACCACACAAATAAGCAATTTATTTGAAACTTATTTTTCTTAGTAGATATTAATTTGAGGATTTCTGCAGCTTCTCTTTCCCCGAAGTGTTAGATGGCTCTTTTCAAAGCAACAGCTGCAGCAAACCTAGTTAAAATAAAAAGCAGGCAGTACACAGATCCATACATACACTTTGCGAGAAGCAGGCAGCATATCCAGATTTATATGTACGCCAGTCCCTTAGGATGTCATAATTGTGTTTGTTCTTTTAATAACTTTAGGCTCCAGTGATCAGAATAAAAATTCTATGCTGAAACTAATGCTTTATCCTTAGTTCACCTCGCTACCCTGAATTATATAGTAAGTAGACTTAAATAAATGCAGGAGTCTGACTCCCTCCTTACACCATAGACTCCAGCCACGCACATAATGGGTTGCCTGATTTAATTCAGGGGCTTTCTTTTCAAATCTTACTTTGTTTTTACAAAATATTTGGCTCAGCCATTTCCTTTTATAACTGCACAGATTTCCGAGCCTGCCTTCCAGTGTTCAGTGAATTGCAGCCTCCACTGATACAAGCAACCCATCAAGCTTCCTGACTTGAAAGAGCCATTGGGTTATTTAGACAGTTATGCTCTTCCTAATTATTATATCTACACTTTACATCTACAGCCTCTTTCTTTAAATGTAGCCCAAAATACTGAGTTACTTAAGCAGCTTATTAAGTAGGCATGGCCTTTCAGTAGCTATTGTGACTACAGCATGCCAGTACCAATTTTAGGATTATAAATGATATTTTACTACCAAAACCAGACTACAGATTACATTATAATGAAGACAGGCATTCAAGGCTAGGTTGGACAGAGCCTTGGGTGGCATGGCTTAGTGGGAGGTGGAACTGGATGATCTTAAGATCCTTTCCAACCCTAACTATTCTATGATTTTATGATATATGTTACCAGTACACAAGAGGGGTACTGAGGCAAACAGAAGTAGATTATAAACAGCACGGGCTTAATGGCAGGGTACTTAATAGTACCCTGTCTAATATGCCTTACTAAATTAGGTTAAAAATGAGCTGACTATGCCTAAATATATTGCCACTTTTCAGTTTCTGACCACCTGAGAAAGACTTCTTTTCTTCATAATCTGACACTGCCATGAACTTCATTTGGGACTAGAAATGAACTGGTTTAGGAAGGTCAGGCAATTCTTGCAGGCCTGGCTCAATTAGGCAAGACTAAGAGCCTTGTTTTATTATGCATGAAACTCATGAGTATTCTTTGGCTCTGATAACTCAAAACCAGTTTCAAAATAAAACTCTGAACTTAACTGTTGTTAATGCTGGTGGAAGAACATTGATACGGTCTCTGCACCAGTTTCCCAACCATTACGCTATCTCACCCCTTTGCTCTTCATCATTGCCGGTTTTTCTGTCCTCCTGAGAACAATAACAACCCTTGCAACAACCCCAGTTCCCTTCACTGCTTTCCTTTCTTGTCTTTGGGAAGTTCAAGCCCCTCATCCTGCTCCTCCTCACTATACATCCTTATTCTCAGTTCTTTCTGTGCCCTACTCTTCTGCATTCTCCACAAGACACATGTTCGGCTGCTTTGTTTTTCTCTGGCTTGAATTTATCTTTTTATGACACCTTCCCATCCTCCCATTTTCCCCCATTTTTGTCCATTTTTCCATTTATTTGAAACACATTCTCAAAACCCCACTTATTTCATTTATTCTTCACCAGGCCCAGCTGCTTTCCACTTAAAAGGCCATTCTCCTTGAGGCCTTGGAGTTCAGGCTATAAAATCCAAAGAGAAGAAATCATCTTGCCACACTTGGTTGTCTTTTATGTAGTCTGCCCTAACTATGGCCTGAAAATTTTCATCTTGTAATAAACTTTTCATGTTCCTGGAAAAACCCCACAGGTCCCTTCCAGAATTTCTTCACCTGCAATTAATTTCTGTGAATATCTTACCACACCTGAAAACAGAGAGACTTCCATTGATCTGATGTGTCTTATTGTTAAGAAATACTAGTCCCCAGTATGAAAAGAAATATCTCTGCTCCTGACTCAAGCCCTTTTGTAGCCCACATGCTGCTCACCAAAGATGCATCAATCATCACACATCAGGTGGGAGTGACCTCCTCAAGCATTAATGAGTTCCCATACTGAAATATTGCTATGTGATGTCAAGTGTATGGCCTGACCTACAGATCTTTCCCACTCACAAAATGTGCCTGTCCTCCCTGCACTCAGACCTACTGCTCTCATAAGATGCAGCACCTTCTGCCTTATCAGCATCATGTTGAAACTAGGAATGATAACTTTATATTGCTTTGATAAAGTTAAGTTAAATGAAAGGCTACAGGACATGTATATACAACAGCATAAAAGGATAAATGCCAACCTCGTGTTTAGTAGCTGTCTTAACACGGGACAGGCAACTTCCCCTTTCGCCGTGATATTACTCAGCCATTGAAAGGACCAATGTCATTTATTATCCCTTGTCAAAGCAGTCTCCTGGAGGAGCAACCTGAACGTTTCACTATGCTAGGATTGGGCTTGACTCAGTAAACACAACTCTGTACCTCACATGCAACTCAGAAAGGAGCTGCAGGCAGAAACAGAGCCTACACACCACATGGACACATAACACGTTCAGGTACGTGAACATACTCTGGGCTTTAGCTACAATCAAAACAGAGGGTTAAAGGATTCTTCTAGGAACTTTGCCCTTCTTCCTGCCTAGCTAATTCATTTATATTGCAAGTTTAAACTGAACTTCTTCAGTTCAATTGAAGAGGGACTTCCTCATACAAAATGCCAACGAGGCAATGTTATCAATCGTGACGGACTCTTTGAGGGAAATACAAAAGCTCATTTCCTCTCATGTGTCAGGCACTTCATAAAACAATCCACTCTATAGCCTACTGGACGCCTTACTAGAAATAATGCCTTATAATGCAGCTTTCTTAGTGAAAATAACTATACATACCGATGTTCTTGCACATCTTTAAACTCAGCATGTTTCCTATGTCATAGATACAATTACGTATACAGCACACCACTACACAGGCCTAATTGGAAATGGAATGAAGACTGGAGTAAAATGACTGTAATCAATAGAAAAATTGAGGAAATTGCTACTTCTCAAAGACCCAGTATGCATTTCTGGCTTCAAACGCCTCAGTTTTCTCTTCAGTGGCAAGGGGTACTGTCTCAACTTTACCAGCTGTTCTATATGGTATGCAGAAAGTACAAGAACAGATACCCCAAAGTGGGATGAATTCAGCACTTTTAAAATTCATTTAATCAATAATCAGGTAAACTTTACCTGATGCCAAAAAACACATCTGTCACACTTACTTTTGAAATACAGCATACCCAAACCAAGGAGGAAATTGTTCTGTTGTGATTTATAACTAAAATGAAGAATCACATTATTTTTGGTAAATTACACATTGTGCAATGTATTTTCTCTTTTAGGAATAAGCTTCTGAAGCATTTTAATCTGTTGTGGTTTAATCCCAGCTGGCAACTAAGTACCACTTGCTCACTCCCTGTCCCACACTACCCCTGTGGGATGGGAAGGAAAACTGGAAAGAGGTAAGACATGTGGGTGGAAATAAGAAAAAATTAGTCATTGAAATTAAAGTAAAATGATAATAATGATGATGGTAAGGGAGATAACAAAAAGAGAGAAATAACACCCAAGAAAACTAAGTGATGCATAACATAACTGCTCACCACCCGCTGACTGATATCCAGCCCGATGCAAGTAGTGATCAGTGGCTCCTGGCCAACTCCCCCCAGTTTCTATGCTGAGCATGATGTGCTGTGGTATGGAATACCCCTTTGGCTAGTTTGGGTCAGCTGTCCTGGCTCTGCTCCCTCCTGGCTTCTTGTGCCCCTCCTCACTGACAGAGCATGAGAGACTGAAAAGTCCTTGACTGGGGTAAGTGCTGTTGAGCAACAGCTAAAACATCGGTGTGTTACCAGCATCCTTCTCATAGTGAAGCCAAAACACAGCACTGCTCTAGCTACTAGGAAGAAAATTAACTCTATCCCAGCTGAAACCAGGACAGTCACCTACTGTTACAGACTTCAGTTAAACTGTGAAATCCTCATGAGAATCAGGGCTGTGTATAAATCTAGTAATAACCTGCAATCATCCCTCCATTTTTGTTGTATTTACATTGTAGACACCAGACTTCTCCAAACTTCCACCAACCAGGGGAGATGCGCAAAATATATAACCAGCGGGCCATTTAAAGGGATTTTACTGTAAATTATGACAGCTATGTGTGTGGGAAGCTTTCAGAGCCAGAGAGTGGAAGGGGAAAGCCAGGATGTGAAGAGCGGGGAGTGCAGCTTTCAACCTGAAACCTTTCTAATATTTGTTCATGACTACAGAAAACAGATGAACTGGACAGAATAATCTCTCTGTGTGGAAATGGGTGCAGCACTAATTAAACCCACTCCTTACTTTGGCAACTGGGAGAGATGTCAAACCTGTCTCCTAGGCTGGCAGAGGCTGCCTGGAGCCTTGTTTAAGCTGGTGTATGTACAATCAAGCTTCTGTGCCTTACTCAGGTAGTCAGTGGCAGCTGAGCTGCGGCAACAGACTGTGCACGCTCGTCGACCACAAGATGAAATGCATTAGCTTTAAATTCCTGCATCCAGACTATTTGCCAGATGGATTCCTAACAAACAGCAGAACTGAACTGCTGAATTATTTTAATATGCTTGGAAAGCCTGGGAAAAAAAACAAACATAAAAGAAGTAACTAATGGGAACTGAGCGATGCTTTTTTGAGCACAACAGACTCCATCATTGTTTCAGAAAAAAACCCGTACATTGCCATTCTATTAGAAAAAAGGTCAACAGTCAAAATAGTTTCCCATGCTGAGATAACAGGTCTAATTTTTTAGATAATCAAAAAGGGAGGATGTCTTTTCACTCAGTAGATCTCATGTCCAGTCCTTATCTGTGCATACGGCTTAATAGCAAAGGTGTACCAATGTGTTAAATTAACTTATATTGTGCTGCAAATCCTTCAGCCATCCCTCCAAGAAATTACCTTTTCCCTCTTCAGTATGGGTCTACATTACTGCTCCTGTATAACAGCTGCGTTACTACTACTATTATTATTGTTTCTTTTGATTTGGGCTTTTAATTTTATCAGGTACTGGTTTATTCATCTTTATATTTAAAAAGCCAAAAGCTAAATGAAGTTAATGTATCCTCCAGAGGGAGCCTCTGACACCTTACTAGAGAAGAAAAACTATTGAAACAGACACAGAAATTAATGTTGATAATCACACAGTTGAGGAATTGAGTTCCAAGCAGCAGCAGCAGCCTTGCTGTAAACCCAAATTCTATTTCAGTGTAAGGTTTTGTGAAAAGATTTAATTTATGGCATAACTGGTCCCCTCCAAAATGGAAAGCATGCAGAGGAAGGACAAGAACCAGGCTGGGATGAGAGCAACTTTGATTAACAGTTGCCTCATCTAAAAATGCAGCAACTCTTCAGTCTCAGTGAATAGCTAGAAGCAATTCACATGACTCAAGAGAGCCTTCTGCAACCAGATATTAATATATACACGCACAAAAGTAGTAGAATAGACATAAACTTTTAAATGGATCTTGCAAAACAAAACATATAGCTTGTTTCCTACATATGAAGCCTGTGTGTACCCAGGTTTTATACGCATCATGGCTGCCTTGCCATGCAGATGGATGAAAGCAGAGCTCTTCAGAGAAGACAGCAGAGCTGTCTCAGACCTCTCAACACCTTGCTCAACTCTCTCATGCTCCCTAGACTGCTGACCTGCAAAACGTTGTTAGGAATATGAAATATTAAAAATACACTACTACAGATTAGCATCTGTGTCTTCATAGAATGGTTTGGGTTGGAAGAGACCTTAAAGAGCATCTAGTTCTAACTCCCTTCCATGGGCAGGGACACCTTCCACTAGACCAGGTTGCTTTTATATCCTATTCCTTCCATGGCTTTTCAGAAGAAATCTGCCTTAAAGCATCTATTGCTTAGAGGATGAAAAGAGATTATAGTATGTTTGTATCTGGTATCTCCAACAGTACATTTACTGAAATATTCATCACTTGTTCTAGTCTCTGAACTACTTCTAGGTTGCTTATGCTGGTTTTGAGAAGATGCTTTCTATATAAGGACTTCGTATGTTGTTATGCTCAACTATCATCCTTCTAACCAAGAAATTTTGCCAGAGGGGCTTTACTTCACAATGACAAGAATTTATGGTTTAGTTTACTTAGGCTGGAACTGGGACATTTCCCTTTCTCTTCTTACTACTGGAGGAAAATGTTGCCAAGCACATACCAGACTGGTTACTAGATTATGTATGGTATTTACCATACTCTCCCAAGATGCTTCTCTTTTATGCTACGGGACTTCAGTTCTGGATTTTTCTTTTCCATAACTGAAGTAAATAATCCTACTGGAACCCATACTGATTATACCCTGTACCCATTCTGGAATATCCTACTAGGGAATCCATACCACTGGTAATTTGAAGCTATTCTTCTTCATATATCCGAAAGAACTCTACACAGGCAATCCCGGTTAAAGTAAATAATACTCTTGAGAAAGATCACAAATGTTTATAATGGGTTCAGATATAAGAAGAATAACTGTTGAGGAAGCCTAACTTCAGCATTTTGTAATGTGAGGGGTTTTGCATTCCAGTGTCTTTCCAACCTCTTTTAGTATGCCTTTAACTTTAATTGAGTATGACTTTGAGAAGGCAAACTGATGCTTTATGTAGCTCTGCTCTGACCAATACTCTTTGGGCAAAAGGGTAGCTCCTGCCTCAAACTCAAGGCCAGTTACTCCTTCCCTTAGATTACAAAGAGGAGGCTACACCTTTCTCCATCAATCCAATGCTTCAAACGTGTGGGGCAGGGTAACATGCCGTGTAGGAATACTGAGACACTTTTGCAAGCACCTAATTGCTTTTTGAGCACTTGCAAACTCTAACAATTAATCAATACAAAAAGTAACACATTGGGCACAATCAGGTATTTTAAAAACGTTGTTCTAACATTTCCTGAAATCCAAAGCTATGCAGCCAGAGATAAAACAAGAAAGGAAAATTTCAGCTGAATGGTTGTAAAGTCAGAGGGCACTGAAAACAAGGACACCTACTGAAGCAGCTTTAGCTACAGGCATTACTACCAACTCCACCTTCCCCAACACAGCACAGCTCCTCTTGACTACACAGCTGCTCATCACACCTAATATAATCACAGTTATATAACCAGCTCCAGCATAAGGCACTTGATATAAACGTTGATGTCATGGTGATTTTAAAAACAACATTTCTATTAACATTCTGTCTCCAGCTTTCCCAGATGGCTGACTGCAGCCCATTTCCCAAGATGTTCCCGTTCCTCCCTGCAGAGCTTTCTCATGTATCTTAATAATAATTCATAACATTTCTATTGCACCTTTTACTTTGACTCCCACTGACATTCAGCTGTGACTTTCAGAGTAGCAGTAATAGTGCTGTAGCTGTGACTGCCTTCAGGATACACCAAGGCAACATTTGTAGGGAAAAGAAATATATTTTGCTAAACCAATTAAGATAATTATAAAAAAAATGGACCATCTTGCAGTCATGCAAAGCCTTCCTCACAAAGCCTGCTGTATTGCCTCTCCTACAGTTATGAACTAGAAAATGCCCCTTTAACGGCATGCTGGCCGGAAAGTTCGAAATCCAAATTGATTTGGAATATAACCTAATGAGGCTGCAGAAGTTGAAAGTTTGCAAGGATTTAATAGTTAGAACCAGGAGAAAAATCTAGAAATCAAACCGGAAACATGTTTTCAAAAGCATCGTTCCTCTCCCTGTAGTCATTAGTCTCTTCACTCGCCTCTTTCCTCTTTTGATACACAAATATATATGGATCAGTGAGTAAATAATTAAGTTTTATGCAGAAATTTAAGAAACCAAGAAATACATGTCAGAACAAAGCAAAGAATGGAGATCAATCTAATGCAGAAATTAATAAAGGAGAAAGTGATATAAAACCATTTTGCAGATCCATTCCTAGCATTTTTTGCCTCAAGTTTCAGGAAGGAGTTCAGCAAGCAATCATGTGCTGACATAAATTATGTATCTAGCATACTATACGCCTAGTAGCAAGGCCAAAATGCGGTGAGTGAACGTCAGTGAATATAGTCTAAAAAGCATAAAAAGGATTTTCTTTTTGGCATGAATGTGAGGCACTCGAAAGTAAAATAACAGTATGCCGAGGGGGACTGCAGATTTCTCCCATGGCCCAGCAGCACCTCTGCGGCCCCAAGTATTTAACTTCTACAACCAAGCACAATTCAGCTTCCAAGATCTCATCCAAAACTGGCATCTCTTCTGAGACCATGAACAGTCATGAGGAGACCATACGTGATTTGGACACCTGAGCAACCAAAAAAATCATTTTATATTTGTAAGGTCATTTAGTATCTATTTAGATAGCAGCAATCTTTTCTCACTGTTGAACAGAGGTCACTGAATCAGGACCTTAAAATACAACTGTTTCTTTATGCCTCTGTCCAGAGTCAAGGTTTCAAGGCCACTGTGGCTTTTATGTAATCAACTGTGAGATGCTGCCAACAGGGCAGTCAATTTTTTGTTTTACAAAGAGCTATGTCTCTACATATTCAGGATCAGAGATGGGAAGAAATGCCTCAAAATGCAATTATGTCTACAAAATCAGTCATTTTACATGTTACTTCTTGAAGTCATTCAATTAACTTGTGTGT
The DNA here is from genome assembly GCA_017639245.1 of Myiopsitta monachus. Taxonomy (NCBI): domain Eukaryota; kingdom Metazoa; phylum Chordata; class Aves; order Psittaciformes; family Psittacidae; genus Myiopsitta; species Myiopsitta monachus. Next base: position 57,073,031 of record CM029925.1, read on the forward strand.
CATATATGCTTCTCACACCCAAGAGACCCTTGACTCTATCAGTGCAATGGAGGGGAAGTACATCTAGGAGTCATTGTTAAACAGCACCTAACTGTAATAGCCAGCATATTCCAATGAAAGCCAGTTCATATGACCTTCTGCATCTTTGCTTAACCAAGCTGGGAACACTCCTGCTAAGCCATCTGTTCCTATAATGAAAGCAGCAACACAAGGACAGTGAAGAATGTGAGCAGTTTGGTCCTATTTGCGCCAAGGCAACATACGGTCATGTTGTGTGTTCATAAAGACACCAACGCAACAAGCTCTTCCTAATTTTAGCTAAGAATAGTACCCAGACTATGTTAAAAACAACATTGTCAGTCATAATACCAGTAACAGTGATGATAATAGTAATAACAGACCGCAACAGCACCTCCATACATGATGTCTTTATAACTTATTTTTTAATAATTATTCCCTTTACTTACATTTCACTACAGACCTTTAACTCTGTACTGAAAGGGTTGCTAAATTGCTTCACTTTGATCAAGTTCTACATTAATTCTGGACGAAAGAAGAGATATGGAAGGAAGGGGAGGAAAGGTAGATTTCTTTGGCCATAGTTTCAGGCTAGAATCATTCAGACTCTTGAACATGAGCAGAAATGTCAACGTGTGTAATATACAAACAAATCTTATTGGATGCACTTAAAAATTCAAATAGTGTGTCTCAGATCTTCAGCTGCCTCTGCATGTTAGAAACACACCCTAGCCTTGCACCCAACTTGCCACAGGTCCATATGCTCTGGATGTAACCTGTGCATCATGCTCAATTATTCCATAACTATATAATGTCTATATAACAGAGTGTCTCTCCCACTTCCTGTGTCCTTGGACAGGACTGACAGACAAGTCTGACAGGGAGGCTTCCTCCAATGTATGTTGAAACACGGCATATAACAGAATAACAGAACTGTTGAAGTTGGAAGGGACCTTCTTATCTAGTTCAATGGCTCAGCTCAAGCAGGGTCAGCTACAGCAGGCTGCCCAGGGCTGCATCTAGTCAGGTTTTGAATATCTCCACACTGAAAAGAGCCCATCTTTGCCATTTCCCTTCAGGTTATTTTTATGCATCAGTAAGATCTCTCTGGAACCTTCTCCAGGCTGAACAGTCTCAGCTCTTTCAGCCCCTTCTCACATGAAACATGCCCCAGCCTCTCTCTCTTCCTAATGCAGCCCAGGATGCTGTTGGCCTTCTTTGCTGCAAGAGCACATTGCTGACTCATGGTCAGCTTGTTCACCAGGACCCTGAGCTCCTTCTCTGCAAAGCTGCTTTCCACCCAGTTGGCCCCAAGCTAACTAATAGGATTCAGAAGTACCTGAAAATGAACTCCCCTTTAGAATGTGCCTACATAGCAACAGACTCCAATGTACACGAATAAATAACAAAAAAAAAAGGTACTTTAGGCTAGGCCAGGCAGTGAAATTTGTTACAGCTGACTATGGGGTGTTAATGAGTCAAACATGAGACTCAAAGTGGAGAGCTTAGTTTGCACTATCCTGATTTAAAACATTCTTCTCAGACTTTCACATAGGATCAGAACAGGCAGCTGGTCTTCTGCTCTGAAAACATCTCCCTGGTGCAATTTGATAAGATTCAATTCTCTCCTGTATAACAAGAGAAGATAAATTTCCAGCGAACACCACAAGGTTTTCTGTCTCCTATGAAATACAACTGAACCTCTACTTTGTACATCCACCATCTTAAACACACAGATGAAACTTACTGAGCTGTCTTGATTCCCAGCTCTGGCCAACAAAGAATCGAACCCTTGAAGAGGAAAATATTTTAAGGAATTTGCTACACTCTGGAGATTGTTTTCAGTCAAAGGCAAGTGGTAGGTAGCTCGTTGCAGTCTGGAGTGTATTCTGGATTTTTTACTTGATATACACATGGCTTCTGTAATTGTAAATACTTCTTCTGTTAAGTCAGTTATGAAGTCATGGCCAAAAGCACACTACATCTTTCTCATCTTCTGTCTCAACTACCATATCACACAATACATGGTGACAGACAAGAAAGCAGCAGCATTGATAACTAACAGAAAGAAGAACACATTCCCCGAAACCCAGCATGCCACATGTGTTTCAGAACCCAAAATCAACCTGATCTTCCAAATCTTGATGTGAGAAGGTTCCACCCTCTCCTGTAACTTCCCCTTTATGGCCACAGCAGCTGCAGTCTCTCCAAGATGCCAAAGACAAGAGCTGCAACAGCGACAGATGTAGATGACAATGAGTGTCAGCATTTCACCTCTTTTGCAGAGCTCTCGTGTATGGAATATGATTATGATCTCAAAACTTAATGTTACCAGAATGAAACAGAAGACTCATAACACAAACTAGGTTTTCCTATAGGAATTCTCTCAATGAGAACAAATGCGTCAAGAAAAAATTTGCCATGTTGCACTCTTGCTTAATGCAGAAGGGGGAATATTTATGGTCAAAGATTGCCTTTTAACATTATTGTGGTTCACAGAAAGCTCTAGTATTGGACATGTTTAGGGATTAGACAGATGTACAAGGGCAAACTGAGGTTAAAAATGCAAAAACCAAAGTGCATGGTTCACATCTACAGTTCTCAATGCAAAATGCTACTGAAAACCAGATTAATGTTTTTATTGGAAAATGAATGCAGGATTGATTACCAATTACCTCAGTGCATCTCGAAGATCTGTACCCAGTACAAGGACAGACTGGAAGAGACAAGTGGTCAGATCCTCCTTCCTAGAGATTTAGAAGACAGTGACATAGAAAGAGCTGGCCTTTAAGAGGTTTGAGGATGTTTCTAAAGTAAAATATGCTTTATTTCAGGTATTTCATGATTTAAACATTTAAATCAATAACTCAACAACTCCAGACCCATTATATAAGGCAGAACTTTCCAAGAGCCAGAAATGGAACAGAAAGAAACCAAATGTGTGAATGGCTCTTTATAAAACCAGAATGTTGACTAAAATACATACAGGGCATTAAGGAAACTGAGGCAGGAGACCAACTCCACAAATTTGTTCAGCCTACGCAGACATGCCCAAAGGATGAAATATTATCTTCTACATGTTATATCTATTCTGTACCGTTATAACTTTGAAGCAGTCAGATCTTTTGCCTAAGGAGCCTTCCCAGCTGGCAATGCTAACAAAAATGGAAGATGACATGGGCACTGCCATTGTAAGCAGGCACGCAAGTCTGTGAACAGTTTTGCAGAAAAAGTAAGAGAACCCAACAGTGTGGCTGAAGAGAAGATTAGTCCTCTCATGGGCTTGGCTAACGGGATCAGACTGTAGCTTTGATGTGTGTTTCCAGTTCTTAAAAGGTACCCATTTAGAAACCTTTTTGCTCAGTTCACTCAGCTCATAGCATATACAGCATTATCTATTGACAAATAACCTTTATAACATATAGGCATAGGAGAACAATCACTAACAAACTGTCAGATTGAATATTTTCCTGGTTGCAGCTGACTCGTTATGCAACTTGAACTTTATATTTAAATACGATGTGTACACAGTGTATGTCTCTTGGTATTTGTTTTGGGTTTTTGAACTATGTTAAGTGAAAAACGTTCTGCTGTACAAACCACAGATGCTGAATACAATAAAGTACTGTCAGTCTTAAAAAACATATGAAATTTTCTAACTGCTGCATTGCATAAACAGATATTTAGAGTCTGTTTAAAAACAGCTTATTTATATAACAGTTCATAACAGATCCTGTAGCAACAGTACCCTTTTCATGCAAATTTGTACTGAACTGTCTTTTAAAATTTACTCCTTTTGTCTAATGTTCTTCTGCAAAGGTAAAGATTCGGAAAACAAAGCACTATTTAACGATGTACTGTTTCATTTACATAAATTCTGATCAACATCAGCTTTGTAAATATGATGGGCCACATTCAGCTGTATATAAATCCAGGGCTGTCAGAATATCCTGTAATTAATATTTCCTGCCTTTATAAAACTCTGGACAGATGGTCGCATTTTAAAGAGATTTCAGTACAGTGGCCAGAAATCATTCCCCACTAATGGTGCCATACGATTAAGGTGCTTTTGGTCAGGATCTGGTTTTGAAAGATGGTAGTAATTAGGGGCAGGCCTCCTCTGAAAATGAAATCCTTCGATTAAACCAATGGTCTCCAGTGCTTTTTATCGTGTTAATAACATTTGATCTTATGATGCCACCACATATGCCATGGCTCTTTTGCACAGGCAAAGACGTTACATTAAATGGGAAACTAAATGCTTAGAGAACAAACTCTGAAACCTAATCAGTTGTCCAAATAAACTGCAGTTACAATATAGCCTTCAGAGAGACCAAGGGTCTTCCCCGGTAAGTTTTGTAAGTTACAAGATCTGGCAGGGCAGAAAAATCTAGTTGTAGTAGGCTAACACCTACACAGCAAAAGTCTATTAAACAGGAAACCCAATTGGCATTAAAAAACTGAATATTGAACAAAATGTTGTATTTTAAAACACTTTCAATGACTATATGGTATCTCTAGGAAAACTTGGGAACTGAATTCCTCTACCTAATTGTGACATCCTACCTCTGATGCAATCCAAAGCATAACTCCTGTAGTCTTCACTGAACCATGTAACATTCGGAAAACACACATAAGAGACCACAGCAGCGGCCTTGTGTGACAACTGTAAAACTTTCAGGAACAGGAGAACAATCTTTGCCTCTTCAGTGCTATCTTTTCCTTCAAAACTGCCATCAATTATTAGAAATTAGGGTCAAGTGACCTAAAGCTGTAAGACAGATTGGTGTCCCGCAGGAGTACAGGAAAAGGTGGCCTTGAGATGAAAGCAACTTCAGATTTGGAGCTAACAAGTGATGACCTATTGAAGGAAGAAGGATCGATGACCAAGTACAAATCCCTGTTGTACTCAGCAATCTTGAATATACAACCATTCAATCCTCATTTTTGATTTTTTTTTTTTTACAAGTCAACTTCTCCAATCCTGCTGCTATTTCTGGCTGCATAACTTTGCATTCTGTATTACACATGTATAAAGAACAGGATTATTGTGTACAAGGATATTTTTTCCTCAAGCAATTCGTAAAGGAGTGGGTGTTCACATATGTGTAAGGCATATGTGTGAGCATTCATCCATATTAACATTTTTGGTTTGTCAGTGGCTAAGTAATCAAAAGACAGGTTGAGACACAACAAGGAAATCTGTCCCATCTGCAAAATTGAATCAATCATGTGCTGTCAACAGAGATTAGCTCACAAAGACCTTGAGTCATACAACATGTTACTGCCTTAAAGGCCATGCTGTTACCGAAAATGCTATAAATTAATCCGTTTCCCACCACAGTATTACACACCCAATTCAAATGTTTAACAGAGGAACAAAAAAACAACTGTCAAAAAAAAATGTTAGCATCCAGGTCTGTAACTCAATGACCGCTGCTAAAACAAAGGTAGCTGGAGCCTTTCTGGAACCAGCCTTGCACGTGTCAGGGATACTACCTGCTTCTTTTCCTGCCAGCTCAGGTTATTGTGTCCAAGCATTGTATTGCAGCTGACACCATTTCTTTTCTCTGACAAGCAGAGAATAGAAATCTTTTGAGTTTTGCTTCTCCGCCTGCTCAGGGGGTCTGAGAAAGCAGGGAGAACAGATGGGCATGTGCGAAAGTATCTCTGAACCCAGCAAGTCACTCAGCACAAGAGCTAGAAGGGATACTTCAGCTGTCATGTTCTCCAATGTACCAGATAACATTTTTGGTGCTAGTTTTGTTGTTGTGTTTGGCTTTTGTGTATTTTTTTTAACCACAAGCATTTAGTATATGAAGCTTATAATATTATTAAGCTTAGAATATCTTTGGGAATTTTGACCTTGACAGCTTTCTGTTAGTTCAAGAAAACAAAAGGCTCTGTCCTCCGGGTCACAATTTATGACCTTCCAGAAAAGGGCTTGGATTATGGTGCGACTCCAGTGCTGCCCAATTCCTCTAGTAGAAACCACTACAATTCGCGTTGTGAGGGTACAACCAAGCTCTGTTCCTACCATGGCACTTTATTTCCTGAGTCTGAGTAGCTCCTCATGAAAAACAATTTACATCCTAGCAGCACTTAACACCCACAGACCCTGACAGATTTAGCAAGAGGTACAGTGATTCAGTACACAGAGGATGAATTAAAAATAGCGACGTTGTGGCTAAATTGCCACCACTCTATCTCTGAACACTGACAACCTCAAAGCAGCCACTTGTGATACTTGAGGACTACCTATACAATTGCAACTGTATGTGCACAAACAGAGGTCATGAAGCATTCCTGGACATGAATGCAACAAGGCCAGGAAAAAGACAACCTGGCCAAAAGGCTGGTTGTGCAGATCCTTCCCAAACAAAACCAGTATTTCCCATTCTGTGCCTTAAAGCTTTAAAAAGAAATGTGTCAAAAAGGCAAGGAGTGAGAGGCATAGAGTAAGCTCAGTGTTTCAGTGTGCCCCAAGATATCACATTATGGATACAGAAGAGCTCAAACACATAGAAAGACTGATTTTACTTCCCCTATGTACAATCAGTACGTTTGTTCTGGGATAAAACAAAAATCCATAATCAATACTGAAGGAATACTGGACTGTGCCTCATATACTTGAGCAACTGATCAAGAAATAATTCATCCCCGTGCAGAGCTTACCCTTGTAAGTCTGCCAAGGTCAGTGTCGCTTTAGGTTTTCAGCTGCTGGAAGTGCTGGCTGAGTTAAAACTGCCTAGAGCAAGCTTTAAACTTACATACCCAACTTCTTTGACAAAAAGTCTGTGTCTTACTTTATCTGAGTTTGCAATCCCCTAATAATGCAAGGCACATTCTTCCCCTGTATTCCTTCTTCCCTGCCCTTACTTCCCTTTTTGACTGAAATGAATCTTCCATATGTAGCAGAACAAGGCTTGATTACAGAGAACATATTAGTATCACTCGGTTGACATTCACCATCATATGTTCTTCTTAAGAAATGATCCAAATTAAACTTAAATACTGGTAAATTGCGTTATTTTTTGTTGTGGTGGAGATTTTTTGGTTGCTTGGTGGGTTTTTCCCCAAGAAAAGGTTTCTGTATGGGTATCTCCCCACTGTGAGTGAACAAGAAACAAGTAATCTTTTCTTCAACTTAACATACAAGCAGTAGCCTCCTTATGAAATATCCTGCATCACCACTATAAGCTGAGCTACAATATAAGACCTAAACACCATGTAATCTGAATGCAGGTTTTTTGCTTTGGTCGTACTCTTAGCAAGCATCCCAAAGGCAGTAGCACCTCTCTGCCTGCCCTGTTGCTTCAGAGTAGCTCAGGGCCTTTGTTTCAGTGAAAGTTTGTGGACTTCCGGTTTCCTTCAGTGCTTAAGCCAATTCTTAAGCAGTTCTTAACCTCCAAAGTCACTTAACTGCTTTTCTAACATGTAAGCATGGGTTTTTTTCTTCCAGATCTGACACTATTACCACTCACCTTTACTTAGAAATTCAGTGTTAAAAACTGGAACAACTTGGGTGCCGCAGGGGATTTTAATGACCAGATAACCTCATCAGGAATGCAGAGGCCATGCAACATGCCAGGCTTTGCAGCACTCCACAGGACTAGAAGAAAGAGCTTTCAGAAATCAGTGTAATTTTCCAAACTGAATTAGTTTGGATCAATTATCCCACAGGAACATATGACTCTTCCTTTATTGTATCAGTACTCCCAAATGTTTCACCTCTGAAAAATGTTCTTTAAGCATAAAATAATTAGCGTTCTGAAGGGCAAGGGAGAAAATATTTATGCTTTGACTAGCACAAATCTGATCCAAAGACATCTGTGTTGCTGTTTCAGTTAAATCAGTCACCTTTTCTAGGTTGGCTGTTTCAAGCAACAATTCAAGTTGCAAAGTCTCTGTCCTTACAAATATTAAACAAGGACCTGTGCTGTACAAAAAGATCATAGAGCCACTCTCTCAAGACACGAGCCTATTATGAAAAGAAACAACAGGTGTATGACATCTTGCAGACGTCTGATTAAAAACAGAAACACGAAGGTTAAACCTCTCAGCAATATCAGGCTGTTCAACAAAAGAAGGAGCTGGTATGGAAAGATGAACCTTTGCTCCACTGTCTCCCCTTCAGAGCTGAAAATAATAGTGAGTCATGCCAGTAGCAGTGTTGCTATTTAGCTTTACAAATTCAGGTCATTAGGCTTATATGTACAGAATCATTTCCACCATACCACAGATCATGAAATGATGGTAAGGACACGAGCACCCCGCAACAGGCCACCAACCAGCCCTAGGTTTCAAAACTCAACAGGATTGTTCAAGAATATATCAAATTAATACAGCCAATAAGTTCAATAGTTCAGTAAGAGAGTCAAGACTGAAATTAACATTACAAGTAGGAAGAAGAGGGAAGCTATACATAAACCTCTCAACAGCCCATCTCTCAATCCCTTTTAGCCCCATGGAGTACATCCCTGTCTTCTCTTTTTCTTCCTGTTTTTTTTTTGGCTATTTCAGATCAATGCAAAAGTTATAAAGCATTTGCGAAGAAATTTCATGAAAACTAGCTGATGTAGACAGAGAGAGCAGGTGACCTATAGAAGGCTACACAGGAGCCAAATTACAAAAGACACATATTAAACATTATCGAAGCAAACAGAGAATCTCCCAGAAAAAGCACCAGTCCAGTCCACCTATTTTCTTTTAAATTAAGTACTTCTGAAATTAGGTCAGAGGACTGTCAGGGCTCTGAGCAAGAATGAAGCAAGAATGAGTGGTCTTCGGATGCTGAAAGGAGAGGCTGCATATGCGACCAGAAGAACTGGCATCATCTTGTGCTCTAGAAACGCAGGATTTTTTTCATCCCTGTATGTAAACTGCGGTGAGGCATTGCTTTAGAAATGTTTTATAAGGCCAAATCTCTTCATCTCATAAAACCTCCACTCACCCCTATCTCCTTCATTCCCAAGGTCAGGTGTAGGAGATGAAACAGAGGATCCACATTTGCTCTTGTAGGAAATCTGGCAGTGCTGCTGGCAGAGCCCCCACAGCCTGAATGACTGCCTTGGAGCAAGAAAGCAAATTCACAGGAGAAATTGAAAGCTGATGAATAGGAAAATCCCTACCTCATATTTCCAAAGACATTCGGATCGGGGAAAAAACAGCAAATGGTATTTCCAAGCTAACAAATAGCAGCATTGTGTTAACATTCACAGTAAGCTGCCAGTCTCATTGGCCCCTGAAATGCTGCTGCAGCTCCTTGTACTGCTTTGGCTTTGTACTTCAGAGATTTTTTGATAACAGAATTATTTCACTGAAAAGACAGAAAAAATCAGCATACGGAAAATAGGTTTTTCTAACAATATATGTATAGACACACTTTCAAAGGACTTTTGCCTCTTTATCAAAACAACCAAAGAATTAAACTGAAATTAAGTATGGCAAAAAAGTGACCACAAACAGCAAATGCTAAGATGACTGAACAGTTGCACCTGGGAGCTGTTACACTGCTTCCTTGGGGGGGAAAAAAAAACCCAACCAAACAATTTGGAATTCAGATTAGATTTGTAGCTATTTCCTAGGAAAATCTGCATTTTCAAATCACAGCTTTAAAGAGGCCAGAAGGGCAAATGTAATGAATCACTTACCTGTGATACTAATGCAAAATCTCTTTAGCTGACATAATCCTGAGCTACTTTATATGAGTGCCCCCTTGCATTTTTTATACTCTAATAATGCTAGCATTTTAAGAAACTGTTTTAAATACAATCTTTTTCAGTCTGCTTTATCAAGTTATATCCCTGTAAACTTGGCCTGGCTGACATACTCATGTTATGACCAAGTTAGTTAGAACAGCATAGACCAACTTGCTCTAAGTATAATGTTTCTCAGACAGTCTGCTGGAAGAATCAAGAAAACTCTACCACATGCAGAACCCAGAGTTAAAACATGCACCCATCAGTAGCACCCAGGAAACACACCTCCTATAACATCAAGGCTACTGCAAAAAGGCATCTTTCATCTTGGTTTTGACAAAATTTCCCTCCCCACAGTGAATGCAATTTATCTGACGGATTTCTTTGAAATGAGGAACGAAGTCCTTCTCTGTAATGTTACTGCATATGAAATAAAAAATGAAATGGAATCTAAATATACCCAACACTGTTCTGCTCTCCATCCCTTGCATGAATCCAATATCATTCTTGCACCCAAAGAGAAGCATTAAAGGCAACGCTCATCCATTTTTCAGTGTGAAAAGCAACCTTGCAAATGTTAAGAACAAGCGTAAGAACCTTGAAATGACTGTCAATGAGAGTAGTATATTTTTTGCAATTTCATAGCTAGGGTTTGTTTTAGTATCTTACTCTTATCCCACATACATGCACACCTCTATTTATCTCTTTATCTATCTCCATGTAAGATTAGTAAGGGCATGCTTAAGCGCATTAGTGCATGGGTGCAGACAAAGACAGTTATGTACCCCTCCTTTATAACCAGCTAGTCCATGTGCCATTTCCTGCAATTTCTTTCACTGCACCTCTTACAGCGGCTGTGCAGTGGTGTGTCCCATCATGACCCAGTTTCAAAGAGATCATAAGTAAAATGGAGTTGGGCTTCGTATACACACATTTTGCAATCATTTGTGTATTTTGTTTGGTGAGGATTTTTACTGGTATATTCCCTTTGGACTATAATATCCTAGCCTCCGCAAACTAGCCTAGTCTTGATAAAATCAGCCCTAGACTGTACCTTTCTTGCACTGGCCCCTAAGACAGACGCAGTGGATAAAGGCAACAGTGAGAGATGACACACAGGCTATTGGCGGCGAACGGCTCTGCTAGATTTGCAAGATGAATTCTTCTGTCTGGACAACCATTACTGAGTGTCATTCTTCAAAAAAAGAAAAGCTGAAACAACCTCACTCTCTGAGACATGATTCATATATACCAGAGAGAGGGAGAGTTTTAGAATGTGGGAGAGGTATCTGAATGCTGCCAAAGGACCAGACTGCAGCAGTATAATTTGCACAGGGGCACACATAACAGAGGGGTGTCATCATCATAAGGTGTGTAAATTAAGGATTTTGTGGCTTCTAGTAAATCTACACCACTGATGCTTCGAGACATAGAGCTTATTCATTCTGTTTCTTGCTACTGTGACTGAAGGGCTTGTGAGGAGCAAAAAGAGAGGTGAAACGCCTGATGACTGCATCTGGGTTGTGCTGTCACAGCCAGGTCGTACACTCCAGCTCACCCATATAACTCTATGTCGTATAAACCTGGAGTTACACCTAATGAAAAGAAAAGCTGTACCCTCCATACTTCCCTGTCATCACAGAAGAACCTCAGGTCTCAGCAAAGAGAGCAAAAAAGGAGTGCAAAAAGAGGCCAATGTGCTTGAACAAGTCAGCAATGGGAAGAACTGCCATAATCATCCCTGAATCTAAGGAAGTATAGTGCAGGAGTTGGGTTGCAGTCTCACCTCCCCCAGAATGGCTGTCATTGTACTTTTTGGGGGTCATGGTCCCCCTTCAGAGGAGAGAAGGGTGTTCTGCATTTTACAAGCTCAAGACAAATGTCTGTGCATTCTCATTTTTACTACTGTTCATGACACCACCATTTTATCTTAATTCCTTCAAGATTATCGCAATGCTGGTAATTGCAATCAAGCTATTTTATAAGTCAAATTTACAGGAGACCAAATTATTTATTATTTGTTTTCAGTTTGAAGTGTAACATTTGTGTTTCCTCAGAGTAATAGGATGTGTACAAAATATCCCTAAAAATGTCAACAAAGTGGAGAGACACAGAAAGAATGACTCTGTCTCATAAGTACCCCTGGCTTTCAGAATACAAATCATAATTACACAAACACAGGAATAGCATCGTAGTCTTACACAGAGTATTAGAAATAGATAAAAACCCTACTATATGCCATGAAGTTCTTACAGCTATAAGATTTACTCAAGCAAGTAGTCCTGTTGACTTCAAACCCCACACAGTAGTAATCTTCCTCTTGATAATTCATCGCTTTACATTGCTCTACACCTCTCAAATTTCCACTTCAGCCTAAACAAGCAACTCCTCCCCACACACTCTCTAATATCCCCTACCTCTCTCCATGCCACTCCAGATTCCTGGACGATACAATCTTTCTGGATACCCACTATCAGCACCCATTTTACTGGCAACAGGAACTCAGGCACTGGAGGTAACAGCTCTAAGAAGCTGCTTCTAAAATTCCAGTTAAAATTGTTTATTTGTGAACACAATGGAAGCTTTAAGCTACTGACTGGCTTTTGTATGGTTCTGATCTACTATCACGGGGCTATTCAGTCTACACAACTTCACTCAGTCTACAGAAGTAAAATACAAATTCACATGGGTGCAATTTAGTGAGGCAATAACATACTGTTTACATCATGATCAAGTACAAAGACCTGGGCTAATATCCCCAAGGAGAACAGATTGCCTAAATAAGCATCTTTCATAAGAGGGCTCTGAGAGTTATTCCTGATTCTTTCCAGTTGTGACTTTGGAAAATACTTGCAAGCCCTTCCAAACTAGCAAGGCAAAGCTGACCTTTTTCATAGCTGCTAGTAAAATATCTGATCGCATGTTAAATACAAACTTAGCTGTGACCTTAACTAAACCAGAAAATGTAAGTTCCACCATGAAGAATCACAACAGCTCCTTCCATGTGGGTTCAACATATGAACATAGGGCAGTTACAGCTAAACCTGAGCTCCCAGACTGTTAACTAATAACTAATTTTTCAGAAACACTATGCTGGGCTGGAGTAGTCAGGATGCTTCCCCCCCTGACCCAGGGAAATAGTAGGTAGCAGTAGTCAGCATGGCCAAAGACACAGCACTGGTGGATCTGCACCAACAGGCAGCATGATGGAGGAAGCAATACTTCAGACTCTCACACTACAGATATAAATCCTCAGGGAGTCCCATGTTACAGCAAAGAAGATTCAAAGTAGACTTCAGAAAAAACTTTTTAGTGTTTAAGAGAGTGAAGCACTGGGATAGATAGTCGGGGAGATTGTAGAGCCTGCAACATGAAGTCTTGCATGAGAATTGTTCTGGACAGGAGGATGATTTGTGGAAGCTTATGAGATCTTCTCTAGTCCTATTTCTGTGCTGCTTCTCTCAAGTCTATTGTCCCACCTCCAGAAAGATGGAAATAATTTTTTTTATTCCATACTTTTTTTATTGTATGCATTCTATGGTGCTAATGAGAAAAGTGAGAACAGGATGCCATGAAAGCCTGTTCTCATAGGCTTTCACTTACAAGCATCTTCTCCTCCCTCCCAGCACATATGGGAGCTTCTCTCTTGAATTTTATGGTGCTCTCTAGCCTCCTGCCAGATAAACAAATATGTGTGCTGCTGCTCCCTTTCTGCAGCACCAGAAAGAAGATCTGAAGGCTCTGCACTTTCAAAGACAACCTCTTCTATCTAGTGTATTCTCTAGGTCTCCGGAATGGGAGTCCAGTGATGTAATGATCCCCCTGATTTATGTGTGTTCTGTATCATGCTTTTTCTTTAGCGGTGTACAAGAAAGTTTATCATTAGAACACTATCTCATGATCTCCTTGATAACCCAGCTTCTACATAATCTAACCCTTAGTAACCTGACCTATTTTCTTCTTCAGTCTATTGTAAAGCCCCATCTCCTTTTTTCAGTGTACAAGCAAACATTTTCTCCCCCAGATTTTGTCAATTTTCATTAAGTGCAGTGTGGCTTTACACAGAAACTCTGCTGCACCCTTAGCCTTAGTATGCTTCCCAGCTCTGCATTTTGCATTGCTTCACCACCTGCATTAAGCAAATGAAACAGCAAGGAACCAGGCATTATTCCTATTCATCCTTCTATGTCCTTTGCATTACACCTTGTATCTTTACAAGCAACCAGTTGCTGAACTCATTTTTTTTTACAGCCACTTATTTCTGACCTGCAATGGGCACTATAAGGCAGTGGCGCTCACACCACAGTCTGCACAGAGCTACCTGGTCATGCAATGCTCTTTTCCTCTCTAACTGCTCAAGTATGTTAGAATTAATTAAAAATCACAGGCAGTATTTTTCTAATGTTTCTAAGTTTCACATAAACTATGATCAGGAACCACATGACTGAGCAAGGCAGAAATATCATTCCTGTTGATATGCGCTCTGTACAATGAGAAATTGCATGATAGCATTTTGAGGGCTTGACCCTAACATAACATTTTCTTATCTTTTTTATTATTCAGAAGATGATGTTCCAATGTCTGGAAAAATGCTATGTGCTGTCTCAGACATAAAGGAGTCAGGCAAATAAACCACACTGGAAAAAAATCCCTCTGTGATTTGCTTAAGTAGCAATTTATGTGAATAGGAAATCTACTGCTCATTTAATTTTGAAGACAGTCACAGCCAAAAAAAATCCTATTATAAAGGCTGTATCATAGAAATGTGGATTAGGAATTTCCCTAAATTCTATTTACAGAAGAAAGTGCTGGACAAAGATGCAGAGGATCTCTTCCATGTCTATGGCAACATCCATTTCTTACATGAAACGTGACTTCAAGCCATTTAACCTTTCTATCAGCATTTCCCCATCTATGAAGGGACATAATAAAATTTATTTTCCTCTATAAAGTGCTTTGAACTCTATGGATGAGAAGAGCTTATGAAAAAAAAGGTCACATTTTTATCACTATTGTTTCTATTAACCTAACACAAGCAAGAATATTTGTCAAATTATGGGTTTAGTAAGATTTACTTATCAACAGTCAGCAGTGATGACAGCAGAAAAGCCCCATATGCTACTTTCTAAAGCTGGTCATACTGACAAAAACAAGGCTTGCTTAATACAGAAATATTCCTGATAAATTCTGGAACTTCCGTAAAGAGCAAAAATTTTGTATACTCCCATAATAACAAACCGAACCCAGGACGGACACAAACCAGTTTAAAAGTTGATACCATGCTGGGGTCACCCATCACAAGCATGAAAACACATCCAACACATTTTCCCCGCAGGAGCTCAGTGAGCACAGATGGCACCAACAACTACTTCCAGTGCTTTTAGTACATGGAAAAAGAAACACCTCAATTTGGATAAATCCCATCAGCAGCCCAGCTGTTCAGGAAACACTATCGGGAGCCCCCTCTGAAAAACAGGCAGCCAAACTCGTGTCAACAGAAGCAATGGGGTAGGAGAGTCAGAAGCTATGTGTGGACATGAAAAACTGCTGCTATAAACCGCTCCACTGTGAAACCTAGTAGATGTACATACAGTCTGTAATTGGTTTCATAACACTTTGCTTGTGCCATGTCAAAGAAAGTAGCTGAGAAGACGTGAAACCAAGTGAGGAGATGTTGGTGTCACAGTTAAATTGCTGAATTTGGTAAGACGTGTGTAACTTCAGTCCCCTTAATACGTTAGCAAAGCAAATTTTTACACTTATGGAATCAAATTGCACACACTACATCACTTACATCCCTCCAGCTCATTTTCTGGCTAAGTTTTGTTCACCCCTAAGTACAGCCTGGTTTGCACTGGCAATATGGCAAGTATGAATTCAGCTGCATTTTGTTGTCCTTTTCACATCTAAAACCTCACTGAAACACAAACACAAGTGCAAGCTTTTCTACTTCAATAATGAGTCTTTTGTTTTAAAAATAATTAATCTCAGAGGTAGATAATATTTGGAAAAGAACTGAAATACATGAAGGAATATGTAGAAAAAAAACCCTAAGAATCTGTAAAAGTCAAGAGAGAGAGCATCTTCCTAATTCTGGTAAGGACATTTAATTATTAATTCACACAAAACCAGCAACAAAAATCACAAATGTTAGAGGACCTTCTGCTTTGTGAACCTTGTTAAAATCCCTCTTTCTCACTCCTGTAACATTTTCTCTGGGCGGTTCTCAAACTACTTCACAACATGTCCATGAAATACATCGCTTGTCTGCTTTATAGATGAGGAAATCAAGCAAAGCATGATTAATTCATTCTTCTAAAGTTGTAATCATCCCTAATACAGAGATCAAAGATACTCTGGGAGTAAGGGAGCAAAATTACTCTGGGTAGTTCTGGGAGTAAGGGAGCAAAGCAGAGAAGTTAACTTCAGTCTCTGAATCCCATGGCAAATCAGGGATAAGCCTCCCACTTGCAAGGTACTAATTTGAGGTTAATCTATCAAAGATGCCCACCCCTCACAAGGCTGTTGGCAGTGGATGTGCCACTAAGATAAATGAGCTGCCACTCTGTGATGTTGCTGGCCTTGCCACTTGTAATCAGAATGGCTACAAAATGGTGCTTAACTGCTAAGATAAGCCTGCAGAGAGAGGAACCGAGGTTGTATGAGGCAGATCTGCAATAGAGAATAAGATCATGTCACAGTGGGAAAAATCTGTTCCTTCCAAAATACCGAGCTTCTCCAAGGAGCTGGCGGTTAAAAGCAGTCCTGCAAAATAACTAATGATTTCATCAAACGTACAGAGAACTCAAGGCTGAAATGTCTATTTGGCTTGACAAGTAAAGCAGATGCACTGAGAGGGAGTGAGTAAAATACATTAACTGAAGACTTAGTGAGAAGGTATAAGAAAACATCCTGATTTTTCAGAAAACCTTCTTCATAACCTCAGAAGTGCATGCAAGGCAGTTACGGGGAATCATTGGCTGGCTTCTCTCATCAAAAACAACTGCAGGCTGACAAAAAGTAAAAACCTTTTGGTGAGCCTGCATCATTAGCAGACAAATATTGTACTACCCCAAGGAAACAAGTCCACCATCCTCAGAAACCTGATGGATATGGTTTTGGTAGCCACTGTAGACAAACACAAGAGTTAGATACTGTAACCAAGGCATAACAAGGACTTAAATTAAATGCAATAAAATCACAGAGCAGTAAAAATTCAGCTTTGGTCTGTTTTTTTTAACCCACCACTATTCCGCAGGGTATCACTAACATTGAATGTAATGTTCAAAGGCTTCATATCATGCCAGATTTCTTTACTGTCATGCATGACATACAGCAATTCCCATCTTAAAAACATCCACAGACATGCAGACGTGTTGTCTGCAGGACATGCAACCATGGAATCCCAGCAAATGGACTGCAATGCAAAAAAAAACAGGACGATGGGATGGGAACAACTGGCCAGCAGCAGCCCTGCAGGAACAGGCCTTGCAGGAGCCAGGCTGGGAGCTACAGGGAATCAGAAGCTGAAGAGAAACCAGTAGTATCATATAATGACAGCAAATGTACCTGGGATGTCTGAACAGGAGCAGAGCTCTAAGGCATGGACAGCTATCTTTCAGCTCTGTTCTGCGCTGGTGAGGCTACTGGGCATTGTATTCCATAAAGACATGGCTCCATGGGAGCAAGCTCATGGTCTGAATAACCAGAAATCTAGGCAGTATGATGTAGACTTAGGAAAAGTTTGGAGGAACTGGAGCCATCCCGTCTTTAGAGGAACTGGAGTCAGCATTTCTACAGCAGAAGATCAAAGTGATAGAACAGAACACGAAAGACAGCCAGAAAACAGCAGCTCTGCTGAACATCAGCTGTGAACAAGATGCAAAATAGCAGGTTTATACAGCAGTAAGGAGGTTTCAGGTTAGACCTTGAGAAAAACTTTCTCGTGTATAGGTCGACGAAGCACTGGCAGAGGGTGCTTAAAGATGTGGAAACTTTTAAAGGAGATTAAACAAACGTCCTGCAAGAAGACCACAATTACACGTGACCCTGCTTGAGGCCAGGAAGCAAGATGAGGCGACAGTCCACAGCCCAGTCCAAGCCTACAGAGATGTGTGTTGCAGCCCTGAGCCTCTCCACAGAAACACGCAGAAGAATAGAGCTCACCCAACTGACCAAGGACAAAAAAGCACAGCTGGGAGATGTCTGGGTACAATGACAAAATTCTAAGGCCACATGAACCTCAAATCCAGAAGCTTACTGAAATATTTTTCTTCTTTTCCTTTTAGATTTTTCCAGCCCCCCACAACTTCAATACAATTCCAGGAATTTGAAATACATGTAAAAATATATTCTTAGAGCTAATACCTCCAAACTACATGTTCAACAGTAAACCCTGCACAGTGCCTTAAAACTCAAAAATAACTCATCATCAGCTCCATTGCTTGCGTATTTCATTTTCCCTCTTACGAGCCTTCCCACCCTGCTCCTACTTTCTCAGTTTCCTTTTTTGTCCCTCACTGAAAGAAGAGCACTGCGCTGATGCTTGTCCAAAGGGCAATGAAGCTGGTGAAGGGCCTGGAGAACAAGTTTGATGAGGAACAGCTGAGGGATCTGGGGTGGTTTAGTCTGGGGAAAAAGAGACTCTGGAGAGACCTTATCACTCTCTACAACTACATGAAAGGAGGATGGAGCTGGACAGCGGCTGGTCTCTTCTCCCAAGAAACAAGCGATAGGACAAGAGGAAATGGCCTCAAGCTGCACCAGGGGAGGTTTAGACTGGATATTAGGAAAAAATTCTTCACCAAAAGGGTTGTCAATCATAGGAACAGGCTTCCCAGGGCACTAGTGGAATCAGCATCCCTGGAAGTACTTAAAAGACTTTGCAGCTGTGACACTTAGGGACATGGTTTAGTGGCGGACTTGGCAGTTCAGGGTTAACCGTTGGACTCAATAACCTTAGAGGACTTTTCCAACCCAAACAATTCTATGATTCTCTAAACAAAGATGGTTAGATGAAAGCCACAAGCTGAAGTATGAGAGATTTACTTTATCCTCGGTGTCAGCAGAGTTAAATACATCAGGGAGGAATAAGGTACATTGATAGCTGAAAGGTTTGTTCATTTGAGTTCACTTCTACAGCAAATTTTCTGCTAGATTCACTTTCAAGAAAGTCAGAATGTAATAAACAGAGTTACTCTCTGTAGGGTTATTGACAAGAAAAAAGTTATAAGTAGTATTGATTTGGGGTGAAATGGTAGAACGTGACAATCAATAGGGATTAGTCATATATAAAACAGGAGTCACACAAGTCATGACAGGATCATTACAGGAGCCAAATCCTGGTATCAGCTAAGTAAGGGAGGAAGCCATAAATGGGATCCAAAGCATAAGCTGTGGATCGCTTTATAGAAAAAAAATAACCTTAAACTCTTCATTTTCAATTTTTAATATGAGATAGTTTTTATTTCAGCATTTTGTCACTGCTGTTTTTCTCAAGCTTTTGAAACAAATTCTTTCCACCTCCATAGTATTTTCATTAAATGTCATCAAAGCTCTTTTCAAATCTTGGAGAGAAGTATGATTATCCTTATTTAACAGATAATGAGAAGATAGAGGAAGAGATTGGGCTACGTTTTCCAAAGCAGTCAGTAATGCCTGGATCTGTCCAGATACGTAAATCCATAAAATGAGAGCCTTACAGAAACTGAATTTGCAAAGGTCCTGGGAAACCACAACTTTGTTCGATGCCAATGACTGCTACAAGTTCTCAGACTCTGGGTCACAGGCTGGGGATCAAGCAGCTGAGCCTTCACAGCGAGCTGCATAAGCACAGTAAGCTCTCTCACAGATACAACAGAGCCTAAAATAGGAGGGCTCCTAATTTCCAGTCCTCTGTTCTAATTACAAAGCTCGTTATTTTTACCACATGAATGACTCAGGGTGAAAAAAAACACCCCAATGACCATATATTTTACCACATGAAAGAGCTGTACATTTACTGGTATTTATATAGTGCCTAACTTCTGAGCACAACCACACTGGAAAATAATAGCAATAATAACTTCAGAACAGCAATGAATATTTTTCCCTGGTTATTTTACCCCTGCACAGTCATTCAGTGTATTGTCTTTTCCTAGATTCTGGACCAAAAAAATTGATGCAGAATTCTTGAAAGATCCTAAAATGCCTTACAAATGCAATGGGACACAGAATTAGTTACACTACCAAGGTGAAAGGCAGCAGTGTTGATAATGATCAACATCACACAAGAATTTATTGCAGGCTGTGATGAAAACCACTACATTCAAGGGAAACATAAGCCATATTTTGAAGAACCTCTTGCACTAATCAGCTAAATAAACGCCAACAATCAAACTGCAGGATATACACAGCCTCAGGGAGGAGGGGGCCTTGGAACAGTCTCATTTTTATGAATGGAACCATAAGAAGGAGGTTAGAGAAGGACAGGAGCTCACACAACTCCAATTGCGAGGAAGGCACAGGACAAGCAGAATGGCATCACCACACTGAAACGCAAGCTGGCCAGGAAACCAAGGGTAACGCAGTTGGAGGGGAAAGAAAAGCCATTGATTTCTAAAGAGAGATTTGTAGATACTGCAACAGTTTAAAAGCTTGTTTAGCTGGAATCACATTTGCAGTCACAGGATTTCTATTGGAAAATGGCATTATTGTCTCCAGATGGGAAATCAGGACTGAATCACATCAGGAGGATGGACAAGACGACCTTCTGAGGTCCTCTTCAGCCAAATTTCTGTAAGTCTATGTTTCAGTGGCAGAAAACACATCTGGATCAGGGCTGCTTGGGCTTAGGCATTCAAGTTAGAAATTTTTGGCATAAGTCTTTGGCATGAGAAGAAGCCCAGGCAATTTTTATATTGGACTCAGTCTGCCATTAGTGAAGTGATTCAATCATAAAATGGCTTATTCCCCCAACACAGATATGTAATATCATACCAGAGTAGAAATGTGGAGCTGCTCTCATTATCACAGCTAAGTTCATTTTACAGCAAAGCAGTTTACTTTAAGACTTTTCCAGCAACCCAAGTCTAATTATGGAATCAATTTAAAGCAATTTTGTAATTAAAAGTACCTGCTGAAAATATCTCACAGGCTCAATAATTTAAAAAGATAGCATTAAAAAAAATGTAATTAAACCAAAAAAGCCAAATGAGGTTGGGTCGTTCCTCCACGAGGAGAGTGCTGAAGGACGTTGCATTTTCAGACCCAAATCGCCCCCTTCCTCCCCAGATCTCTGTTCTCCCTAGCTGCATGGGGATACGAGTCAGCTGAGAGATGGCCGTGTGGACCGCGGTGGGGAAAGCTCCTTTTTTGGCCCTTTTCTCTTTAAATTCAAAGAAAATAGGCTGTTTCAAAATCATGCTCTACTTCCATAGAGCACTGCTCCCTAGCAGGCACCGGGGTGAGGCTCCCTCCTCCCGGGGGCTCCTGCGAGGGATGGGGGGATCAGGACGGAGCGGCGCTTCGCTCCCCGCGGAGGGCACCGGGCTGGGGGAGGAAGTTTCCCGGCTCCCCTCCTCCCCGCAGCTGTGGAGGTAGAGGAAAGGGAATGGCTCGTCCTGGAGCCTGGGGCCGCTCACTCACCGCCCGCCGCCGGCCCCGGGCCGATGCTCAGCGCCAGCTGCATCCAGAGCGCCGCGGCCAGCGCCCGCCGCCGCGCCGCCGGGAGGGCACCGCCGCCGCTCGCCTGCTTCCCATGACACATCTTCTGCCCGCCAAAAGCATCCGGCTAGCCGCCGCCTGCAACGAGAGAGCCGCTCCGCCTCGCCGGTGCCCAGGGCTCCGGGGGTCGCCCCCGGACCGCCTCCCCCCGCCGCCCGGCCCCGCCGCTGCTACCTGCCGGGTCTCCCCTCCCCAGCCAGCGCCGGCGGGCACCTCCAAGGCTGCTGCTGCCGCCGCTGCCTCCGCCGCTGCGGCTCGGGGACGGGAGCGCACTCACACACACCGGCACAGCAGCGCGGCTGAGCCCTACCTGCGGGGGGGGGCAGCGCGGAGCCGCAGCGCGCACCTGCCCCGGCAGCCGGTCCTTGGCCGCGGGGAGCCCTGCGCTGCGGGACCGCCGGCGCCCAGCGGCAGAGCGGGCAGCCCCGCCACCGCGCACACGCATGGCAGCCGCGGCAGGGCTGCGGCGCCCCTCCGCGCATGGAACGGCACGGCAAGGAATGGGTGTCCCGCCCGGTGGGAAGCGGGGCGGGGGTAGGGCTCTCCCTGCCCCGCTCCACGGGAGCCCGAACACTTCCAAGGGCTGAGAAACGTGAAGTTTGCGCTCAAGCCTCTGGTAGTTTCTGGTTGTTTTCGCTTCAAAAAAGGGGTTTGTGGTGGGAAGCTCTGAGGAAGCATCTTTAAGATGCTCCTATGCTTCATCATGTGTTAGGTATGAGGTAAGGTTTTTCCATGTGGGTGCCAGTGCCGCATCAGTCACGGTTTGTGGAATGAGAGGGTGTACAACAGAGCACTCGCCCATCAGCTGCCAGTGGGGAAAGGCTGTATGCCCAGACCTGCCAGCTGAAGCAATTTGCTGTTAGGAAGCAGCACCCAGCTGGATTTAGACAATCTGTGAAATTCACTGCCACGAATCACTGAATTGGGACACTGTGGCACAGCTGTGGTACAGTTCTGTGTTTCCTGGTGCCATTCGCAGTGCACTGGGTTAGGGATATCACCCCTTCACCCACTGCACAGTGCAGGCCCGGCAGTAGCAGAGGGTGTCTTCTAGCTGAGGAGGCTGCAGAGATGACGTTCGCGAAGCAGATTAAGGTGTACAGCAGGCCCCTGGGACATAGTGGGGGGAAGAAAACTGGGGGTAAGACAAGACGTGTTTGTGACAAAAGATACCTTGAGCTCCACGCAAACCCATACCCCAACATACACAGGCTCCTATTAAGAGCATGTGGAAACAGCACATCCTGGTGCTTTGAAATTAACAGTTGATATTGGTGAAGGTATATGTACAGCTGGAGCTGTACAAGTCCCAGCTACCTGATGAGCTAAAACTCTGAAGGCTATTCAAGAAAGATTTTACCTCAAATCAGTGCATCATGTATCAAAGAGCAACATAAGAATATAAGCAATATAAGAAGTGGTTTTATATTGGACTCTTTTATATTGGACCTCATCTCTTTACTCTCCCCTGGAGAAAATGGGCATCTCACCATGAAATACAGGTTTTCCATTAAAAAGGAGAAGTATTTGGCCAGTTTTCAGCTAAGAGGGTGCTTTATCTCTGAGATATCTTTGCTGCTCCTTTTAAACAGGAAAATCTGGAAACTACAGAGCATTTCCACCCTAGCATCATTTCCTGACCAGGTAAGCTTTCACCTCCCCAGCCAGCACAGAGAGGGAGTTCAGGTTAGTAAGAGCTCTCTTAAACTGAGCAAACACAATGCAAGCACAATTATATGATGCAGATGATTCTTCTGAGGCAATAAGATGTTGGCTACTACAAGTGGAAGGACAGAGCAATAATGCAGCAATTTCTATTATCTGTAACAGGAGAATCTTTATTTTTACATTACTGGTTTGATAGCTTTAATTTTTGCAACCAAAATAGCAAAAGATGATGTCCCTAGTGAGCTAGTGTCATTTCTGTTTTGCACCAATTCAAATGCAAGGAGCTGGATTAAAAATCTGCCTTCAACATGGATGGGGGCATTACAATCTCCTTCCAAGGAGGAAGAAATGAGCGAGCTATCAGTGTTGATAGCTGCTGTTTAGCCCTTGTTTCTCCCATTTCTTCTTACCCCCACGTATTTGTGGCTATGATTCTGACACCATTCAGCCTAAGGAAGGACCACCAAGTGTTCTGGGCATCCATCAGCCACCCCAAGTGAGCAGGAATAACGCTGCTTCAGACAGCACCAGGAATTCAACATTCACTGGTGCTGGAGGAGTTTGGCAAGCATCCCTGTCAGCCCAGGAAAGACCAAAGTGAGTGAGGAGCAGCAAGAGGTGAAGCCTGAGGCAAGCCTGATCACAGAGAAGCAGAGAGGAAGGAGGTGCTCTACTTCCACTTGGACTTCATTCGTGGATGAGGTAGAGTGCCTGAAGGGCTACAACAGCTCAGTGACCAAAACTGACATCTGTAATCAATTTTAGTGCATCCTTCTGAGTTGAAGCGGGGCCAGAGCTGTGATCAATGGGCTGGACTTAAAGCTCTGAGCTGCTATTACACAGCACAGACTGTAAAATACAGTAGGATTTGTCCCCTGACAATCTCCCCCAGTGTTTCACAGTCATAAATTTTGCTTCAAACCTGTAGGGACTCACCCTGAATTGCCTCTGCTGGGGATAACTCCTCACCATCACTGGCACAGATGGGCTGGAAACAAGTTGGCCAAATGACCTGGTATCTTTTTTTCTCTGTAAGTCCTCACAGAGCTGCCTCCATCTCCCTGCACTGCCACTGCAGCTCTCCTTATCAGCCATCCCCCAGGACAAAAATGGAAAGCACCAACACTCATCTGCGCCCATCCAAAATGTTGAGTACTGTGTCTTCATGTGATTAAGTGTTTGGTTTGTTTGGGGTTTTTTATCCCATCGAGGTATTCCTTCTCCACATTTACCTGCTCAAAAACAAGGTCAGAAGGAATTGAACTAGGGATGTGGCTGTTGGGTAAGTAAGTTTAGTCCTTTAGTTAGATTCCAGCAAGGGTGAAAAGGATGTAGCTGTGATTGTAACTGAGGGTAATAAGAGAATTTATCTGTGGCAGTAAAAGAGACACCAGTGCAGGTCAGCAGCAGTTGAATGAGTATAGGGTGGTCAGTCCATGGGGAAAATAAGAGCTTAAAGCAGAAGTCTGCAATTACTTATTTTAGAATATAAAATGGCAATGACTAGCATTGAGATTTGGCTGGCAGAACATCATTCCAGGCTTTAAGTACATATTGCAGTACATCCTCCAGGCCTCCTGGACACAAACCAACTTCCTTTTTCATTGGCCACAAGGAAGAGCTTTTGCTTTCCAGCTCACAGGTGTCATGTAGTTACACACAATTCTGCATGTAGAGTTAAGAAAAATGATTCAAGCATCATCCAACAAAATGCTAAAGGGAGTTCCGAATGCCTTGTAAGGCACAACACTGTAAAGGGCTAAGATTTAACAATGACCTTGTAGTGTACTTACGGCAGATAATAGACTAAGATATGTGGCATCTCTCGTAATATTAACAGGCTCACAGTTTGAAGCATTTTCAAATAAACATGTGACTACTGATTTTACCCATTTGTTAACCCCCATTATACATCAGATAAGGCATTCAGCCAGTTTCTTCATACTTGGAGTACGCTGTATCTCTAGTTTAACTCAGAAATACTAATGAGCTGAGATTTCACAAAACTAAGGCATGTATGGGTAACCTGGGGAGGCGTACATTATTAAACCATGTGAGAATATACAGATTCAAAGAAAGGTTTTATCTTCTTAGGTGTTAATATGGATGTCTTACTGTTAATATTCAGGAGTAAATGAGTTCCTGAATATTTTCTAATCTATTCCCAAGTGTGCTCTGGTCTCTATCTGGAGACCTTCCTCTTCACTGTGACATTGGCTTTGCTTGACTCTGCAAACGGCTACCCCCTCACACCTCTCTAGGTAGATTTGTATTAGATATCTTGATTTTATTACATCATTTCATCCCTGCCTTAAAAAGGCCAGCTTTCTCACCTACATCTCTCTGAAGAAGGTGATTGCAGTCCACTCAGTAATTGCAGGAAAGCAATTATTCTAAACAGAATACTTTACGGTGATTGCTTAGGAGAGAGGCTTACCTCATAAGTGTGCTTTCAAGAACATGTATGCAATTAGGAGGATAATTATTTTGATAAATTCTGAACCACTAACAATTATGATGGCTCAAGAAAAGCAGCCCTAAAATTGTTGTGCCCTGGTTCTGCAGATGCTAAGAGCTGAACTTTCAACTCCTGCCGGATTCAAATGAGAACTGAAGGCATTCAGTTTCTCACAAAGTCAGGATTTGAGAAAAGGCTTTCCCTTCCCTAAACATAATCACTCTGAGTGGGAAGGGGATGGGGGGCACCCTGAAGAAAATGACAGGTATATGAATGGACAATTCTTTTCCTTCACTCAGCCATTAGCGCTGACAGCCATAAAATCGCATCTGGGACCAATACACAAACACTACTAACCAGCCAGCAGTGTGGTTTTACCAATTAGTGCTAATTACATTTCATTAGAAAAAAAAACCTGGCAGCATAGGGAAGGTGGGTCTTGATCTTCTTTTTTGTTTCCTACTGGCCTACATAACTAATGAGAAGTTTTATTTAACAGAAAACCATACTTCATTTTTATTTACAGCAGCATAGTTTAGAGGAGATGACAGAATACAGGCTATTTGGCTAATGGGAGAACTGGACACATACTGGGAGGTCCATTCTTCAGCTGAACACATGGAGGTTTTTGCACTTTTCTGATTATAGCCAAATTGTACTTGCCGCTACTTCTGTGACTACATTCCTATGAGACAGTAATTTCCACCAGAAGAATGTGAAGTGAAACTATTCTAGAATGTGAAACAATTCAAATAGGTTATGAGTGCTTCTCTTTTCATCCCCCTGTGCAAGAAGAGGCTAGCAAATACAAAAGGTAAATGCAGTGTTTGATTTGCAACAACATTCAAAGTGTGAGTGCTATTCATTACCCTTCACTGTAAACTCATAATTAATTTTTCTATGCCCACAGCACACTTGACACAATGAATTTTATTACGATACCTGAAGTTCTGCCTGAGAGGACCCAGTGTCTCACCTCCAGCTCATTCATTACTCACGGAAGGCTGGTCTGTGTAAAAGGTGCTCAGCCTCATCCATTTTCCAACTGGGAGGGTTCCCAAATCATACCTTCCGGCCCGTTTCACCAGCCTGGGAGAGGCAGCCAAGAGAAGAATAAGGAGGCACACATCTGACTGCCACTGCACCTTTGGGGTGGGCACCACAGCCCGTTGCATAGGGAACCTCACAGAGACAGCAAGACTCATATTCCTTCCTACCGCTGCCTGAAGTTACACCTACAAGCACATCCCTTGAACTCAGCTACCCCAAAGGGTACCTGCAGTCAAATCACAGCCACCAGACTCCAGCTCAGCTGCTGTTCAAAGACACTTCACCATTTCTTAGCAAAAACTCCCATGGGTTTGGGGGTTCGTTTCAGGGTGTGGGCTCAGCCTTGGCAGCAGTAATCTTGTGCTTGCCTAGGAAGTGGTGTACATCCATGTGCCTGATTGACAGGAGCACGAAAGCTAGCATGGTGCTTCCAATAAGAAGGGTATCTTTCAAACCTGAAGGGATGTGCCTTCCCCTGTGCAAACCAACTAGCTGGGCTTTCCACTCAGGTACAGAATAAATTTGCTTCCACGGCCCTTGGATTCAGGCCCTTGCATCTCATGTCTCTGCAGGGTTTGTGTGGACACAGTGTGTTTGCCTAGAAGCATTTAATTAACTATGTGGGGAAGTAAAAAAATGTGCACTACCTTTTTCCTTGCATAAAGAGCAGCTTTATATATTCCTTCAGGACACAAGGAAAGAAGAAGGAGTTGGAGTAGAGTCCCCATGAGAAAGGAGAATGAAATAGCTGAAGGAAATGTGTTCATGCATATTCTTTGAAAGGCTATGGCATGAATAGAGCTGCTGTTTGAGAATCCTTCCAGTGCAAATACCTGCACCTTTAGAATCCTGAAAGCAGAATAACAGAAAAGATAAAATGTCACAACCTTATAGACTTAAATAATGGCTTTCTAAATTGTTGAGATTTTTTATATTGGGTCCTAACCAAATGCCATGCAAAACCTTGACTTCATAACACATGGCCAAATTCGGGAAGGACTGATTTACATGCATCTTATACATTCCATATCTACACATTTTTATGTTTCTTGATAAATACAGCAATTTGTGTTAACTTTATTTCATAGCAAAGCCATGCAAAAGGATAGTTATGTCATTGTTACACTAGAATGTTTGTAACTTCCTTTGTTCTGATGCGCATACTAAAAACCACAGTATCAAGCTGCAAAACTGAAATAAAAGTCCATAATGTAAAGCAACAACCATATAGTGCAAATTAGTGCAACCAGAAGAAAGGGGTCAGAAAGAAAAACTTACTAGACAGCACTTGGCATTAGCAGCCTTTGAAGAAGCAGAGATTTGGATCTGAGCTTTTCTCATCTATAATTTCCACGTTTATTTCTTACTTTTTTTTCATGGAGCCACAAAAATAACTCGATTCAGCTATAGCCACCTTACCACCGAGTTGTGTCAGTTGTACCAGCTGTTCATTTGGTTACCAGTGCAGGCAACAGTTCAGGTTTGTTGATGTTTCTCCTTGCATGCGATCCTTTTTTTCCCTTTTGGTGCTGCATTTCTGTAGTTGAATATCTGTTGGCTCTTATCAGGTGTGGTGATTACAAATCTCAAGCTGTCTAGAAAAACCATGATCACCATTACTTCATGCTGTTAACACCCTGAAATTCACAGCAACAACAAGAGTAGCTTGAATTGAAGCGAAGGCCAAACTAGATTAGGTTAGGTTAGGTTAACTATTCTCCATTTGCAAAAGCAAAAACCCCAAACAACCAGAAAACCTCCCTCCCCTCTGTAGTCCATGCAGGGGAAACTGTGTGTTGAGGGCCACTGGGCAACTGCAGAGGGCTGGGGAAGTGAGAAGGGGAATGAGAAAAAAAGGGCATGGTTGGAACTGGGGTGAGTTCCCCTGTGACAATCTGTTTGGCAGCAAAAGACATGAGAGGGAAAGCCCTCTATAGCCTGGAGAGGGAGAGGACAGTGTTCTGCCAACACTTTGCATGTGGCAGCAGCATGGACTGGAAAAGCCTCTGAAATGACATACTTTCCTCTTTTCTTCATGTTCCTGCCTTCTCCACATGAGGGCTACAGCAACCTCCAGGGACAACAGTTCCCCAGAGCAAGGGCTGGAACCCTTGTTGGCTAAACAGAGGAAGGAGGTCTTGTCTTTTTCCTGAGCAAGCTGACTTTCAGGTTTTTGGATACCCATGGGAGTCATATAATCCTTCATGCTTCCTAATAAAAAATTAATCCATCTAGGTCTAGTCTTCCTCAACAGGCTAGATCGCCATAAAGTTAATGATTCCATTTTAGTAAGTCTAGTGCCATTTAAAAGCTTTGCCCTTCTTTGTAATTAGGTGTTAAGGTTATATTATTTATATGAGGTGATTGTTTTCTTTACAGTGTAGAACACAAGCTGAAACATAAACTAATCTTTCTGGTAGAGGAATGTCAACACATTTCTGGTGCATAAAGCATCAGGTATTATATACAGGGATGGAACTGTGTATGGTAATGATGATGGCACAAGCTTCAGATGACACACTTTCAAAATCTAATGCTAATTAGATCTGATCAGACCTTCTGTGTGTCCCTGATCATTCCATTTCTCTTGTTTGCTCCAGTATATTCCAAATGCTGAAGCGTGTTAGTGTTTGGTTAAATATAAGTTTCTGGAAAGGCATCCATTTGTCTTATGGCAGTTTGTTCAACTAGTTATTTCCCGTCTGTAAGATCCTCAGCTATCCAAGTTGAATTTTTCAACTTCAGCTCCCAAACAATGATTTCTCAGAGCCTTTTTTATCTGGACTTTAGAGTCCCTTCATAACTGCAGTTTTCCCCCCTCAAATAAATCAATAGCACATCAATAGCTGCCTGAGCTGATGGTCCATGCAATCTGGACTTGCTCAAGGCACTGTACCCACTGTGCAGGGGTGAAGAAGCTTGTCCGGGGGTGGACAGGACAGGCTTTGCTCCTCCTGGGAGAAAGGGCAGGGAGATACGGACAGTTCTCCTTTGGAAGGTGTTTCCTTCTCTGGAGCAGCAAACTTCAGGCTTGTTTTCACTGCTGAGAACCTCGTAACAGGACCCCACTGTCCTGCAGAGTGGTAGCTCCCTACAAAGCTCCTATTGAAAAGTCCGAACTGCCTTGTGCCCAGCCAGAAGGAACTGAAAGTATTCATTGCCATGTGGCTTTGTCCCATCTCCATTCCCCACACTTCACAAATTCTCATCTATAATTTATTGTTATATGTTACCCTTTTTCTCATTATTGTGCTTTACGGCTTGTACTGTCATCTTTCTTGGCACTGGAATCACAGCTTTTTGGCTGTTTAATGAGCTCTTCTTGAAAGAGCTCGCAGTTCTCCATCACATTTGCTCCTTCTGGTTATTCTTTTTTCTCACTATCAGTCTCACCTTTTTCTTCAACTTTGGGAAACTCGTCCTTCTGAAACATAGAAAAATGTGTAAAAATCTGTTCTCATTTATCCCCAGTTTGAATAGTAGCAAGCAGTGAATAATGTTCCCTGGTTGACCACTTACTTTACCTGTCACAGAAAGGTCCAGAGTCGATTTGGTGTAGGATGGGTGTTCTAGGTTAGGAAGTGACATTTGTAACTTTTAGAAATAATACCTTCAAAATAGTACTTGAGGTTTTTGTAGTTCTTTCCATACACAAAAGAAGCTTGTGAAGAAAAGAGGAATTGTATATGTGAAATTTTATGGCAACTGATTTGAATCCAGGAATTATTGTTCAGTCCATCATGGTCATGTCATAAATTATTTTGCTAATATTTGAGACTGTTTGGGTACCAGCTTGTATTGCAGCTGATGACTTATTTATGAATCTGAAGAAAAAGGTTATTTATGACTGCAAATACGGGATACATTGCAAAATTTTACCTAAACCCAAATTGAATTATGAAACTTCAGCCTCTGTTTTATTCACAAGCTTCCTTCCTAATATATTATTTAGCAAACATAACATTATCTCATTAGATGTAGGTCTTTGCCCCAAAGAGTTTGCAGTCTCATTCAGGCACAAAAGATTTTTTTGCAGAGGAAAGCATAATGAAGTAATTAGTTCTGAAATAAACAGACATCATTTCAGATTAGAGAGGATGCGCTTTAATTAAGGCATCATCCAGTAATCTTCCTGTGCAAGGCACACATCCTGCACTAGCAGTGGCAAAAGATGTCGTACAAAGGACTTCACTGAAAGCAGAAACCGGTCATCTCAGATTATGACTGTGAAAGAATTTTGCCTATGCTTAGGTCATAGGTCCATCCACAAAGCACAAAGGATAATTAAAAAGCCATACGTTGTGCTTAATCCTTCTTCCAGTATACTGAGCTCCCTTCCCTGCAGTTTGATTTTGCTGGAAACTGAAACCATTAAGGTGCACAGTCCTCAGGTAGCATGAGAATTATTCCTCCATAGTTCAGTGCAATTTACCATGTCTCATAATGCCTGAATAGAGGCAGTCCATGAATGCAAATGGGAAGAATAATTTCATTAAATTATTTCTAGAACTGCATAATTTTAGTAATTAAAACCTTTACTCATACGGATTCAAGAATGAGCAGAATATTATACTAATGCACTGCACTTATGAAGTTTTTAAGGTTGACTAGTAAATTTGTTGGTGATGCAAGCCGCAGTTAAATAGCTTTGAGGGGAAAAATAGTTGAACAGCATTTTGATTAGTACAAATAGATTTATGGGAATTGTCTCCCCAAATTATGTTTGGTGGGAACAGATGGGCTCTTTCACATACCTGATTCTGTGGCTATTTTGCTGTGCTTCAGATGTTTCTGAGGCACAGGTGTTTCTAGGCAACATTTACTGAATTCCCCAAGGAAAAACATTGGCATAGGAAAAGCAAAACTGAAAGCTGCCTGACCCAGGAGCTGCACTGAGTTGACCTGTTGTCTAATTCTTTAGCTATTCAAGGACAAAGAAATATGCTTATTTATTATTTCTCTGGGCTTTGGGTTAAGGTTTTAGGTTATGACCTGCAAAAACAGTGAGACCTAAACTGAGCAAAACCTGAGAGATATGTAAAGGAGCACCGAAAATAAGTTGCTCATCAAGTACTGATAATTATTCAGTCATCTCCATAAGCATGCACAGGACATGGAAAACAAATGCAACAAAGTACATGCATTACATGAAAATCCTGATTTTATATTCTTTTTTATCCTGCCAAAAATCCTGCATGTCCCACGAAAAATTACATGTAAAGGAGCAGTGCTCTCTACAGATTTTATCACAGTGTCTGGTCTAAGATTGGCTTAAAGCAAAAAAAGAGAAGTCATCCCACCTTTCATAATTCATTAGAAATGTAAGTTAGATGCTACAATTGATTCAGAAGAGTACATGACACTTTTTTTCATTGCCTCTCCTCTATTTCCCTGCCAGAAAGCTCTTATATCTCAGCTTCTTACAAGATTGTTAAATTACCAGTCAGAAGAACAAACCTTTCAAAAGATTTAGAGGTTTTGCCTTCTGGATCATATACCATGGTGATTTAATGCTAACATGCTGCAGTGGCAATTTCATTCATAAGGATGTATGGGCCACTCAAAATATATCCCAAATGATTATTATAGTTATCTCACAAGTTGTTCTGTGAGCAGGGGGACTGATGTTGCATCTGTGTCCCTTATCCTAGACGTCCCATCTCTCTGCCTCCTTCAGCAGCCCTGGCTGTGGCTAGCTCAGATGTTCCTGCTATTGCTGCTGGTGCCACACAAAATCTGCAGCAGGTTCTGCACATAAATCCAGCATGCACAAAAGAAGAAACAACTGGTTAATTGTCCTGATAGAGAGAGGTTTTCTTTTTCTGATGCCTTCAGAAATCTTTTTATTCTTGCTGCTATCCAAGCAAAGGCAGGTCTGCCACACAGCTTAGGTACCTACTGGAGACCAAAGTCAGAGTTCCTTTGTAATTCATTGGGATTTGCCTTTGACCTCAGTAATTAAAGGATCGTTATTGAAATCTGTAGGCTCCCTGTTTACTCCTGTTTGTACTCCACAGGTTGTGTTGCGTGATTATACCTCCTATGACTGATCACATACCAGCATTACAAACCAAAAAGGCCCTTCTGAGAATACGCAGCTTACAGTTTCACGTCATCTGCACTCTGATGTGACTATGAGCTAATAAATAGTAAATAAAAAAGGCATGACCACAAGAAAAGGAGTACACTGGGACAAAATTCTCCTTTCCCGCACTGGAACCATTCTCTGAAGCTATGCATCTGAAGTGGATTTACACTCAAGTAGGTTAGAGCAGATTTAGTTCCTAGACTGTCACTCTTATCTGCTTCTTATCTCATCATTATCATGTTTGTGCTATACTGTTTAAAACCATTGAGGAATGATACCTCCACTTAACACTGCCCACAGATCTGTAATTTCAACTGTACGACAGTGAGCTTTTAGCTGCTGCTGAATCTGGCCTCTACTCTGGTTCTTTAAGAAAACAAGATGTTCATAGCCTGAGCGTTTTCCTAAGCAGCATCCATAGTGCTGCTCACTCACATCAGCACTGATTTCACTTCAACTCTGGTCAAGCAAAGCCTCAAATGGCTTTAAAGAAGGAGAAATACAAAGTTGCTTCCGATCTTCTAATAGCAGAGCAAGTCAGGAACCTCCCCATGAGTGATTAGAGTTACTCCAATGGAAAACAACCATTAAGTCACCTCCTAATATGGGAAACAGTAGCTAATTACACTCTACTAATGAGAAAGAGGATACTTCTAGCAATTGTAGAAAATAGGGCTGGAAAGAACCCCAGTAGGTCCTCTGGATCATTGAGATGTGATTCTGTGTTTTCGCACAGAAGCTCGTGCCATTCATGGTGGATACGGAAACCAGATTATTCCCACCATCTTTACTGAAGCTCTCTATGTAGTAACTGAAGACTGTTATGATGCCTTATTTCAGGCTCCTCCAGAGTAACATTCTCACATCTCCATCCTCACTTCCTTCTATGTTTTCTTATACGCCTTTTTTTTTTCCCCTAGAACTTTGAACATTGCCTTCTTCTCAGCTCTCACCAGTCAGTTTAGATTTGTTTGAGCTATTTTGGGAGAATATGTACACAGAAACTTGAAAGTAAAACGCCAGCGTACCCTACTAGCTGTGGCTGCCTTTGTAGGATGTATGGATCAAGGCATGTGTCTGGAAGACAACATCATAGGCCTTCAGAAATAAACTGCTTTCTTTACAGTCTCTGCAGTATCTCTGTCATCTCTGGCTGTTAAATTACATGTCCACCTGTGATAATCATTCTGCAGTCATCATAAGCTCTTATTTCTTGGTTTTTAGGTGCAATATTGGTCAATAATTCTAAAATAGGAGAGTTCTTGCACTCTGAGAAGCTAAACTGGTTAAAGACCCGAGAATGCGTCTCTCCTGGCTGAATTCTCTTGCTGTATAGACTGGCTCTGCTCTCCACTGGAAAGTTTGCTTCTAACTTGACTTATCAGAGACTGCAATATTTAATTCCTTGCTACTTTCCTGTGACAATGGATTAACTTATTTAAGGATCTGAGGGAAGACTCCAGCTGTGAAGAGAAAAGCAGCACCACAGTGGGTATTGCCACTGCATGCACCAAGGAAGTCAGAGAGACTGCTGCCTGCTTAGAGAATCCAAGAGTGGGCATTCCCAAGTAAAATGCACCTAAACCCCAAGGCTTCATGTCATGCTCCATTGCCTAGAATTACAGATTGGAAAATTAAAGGCTGTGTATAGTCACCAGTAAAATAAAAGTCTCTATGCATAACAGAAGAAATACTGACCATTGTACAGCATTTGTCAGAGAAATAGTCTGCAATCCCATTCAAACTGCAAGCGGAAATCCACTAAGAACAAATCATGTTATAGTGTTTATACTTATGTCTTTCATAAATGTCTTGCTCTCTATAAAACTTGACTCTGTTGAGAAGGAAAGCTGTGGGAGGAATGATTACGTACTTATTTTCATAGAAATAATCCACCGGTTTCTGAAGAAAACAACACAGAAACGTGTTTGAAAGGCACCAGCTCTGACATCCGCTCGCTACACTCACATTCTTCTACAAATACCCAAGCCTTGAGATAAAGCTGAAAGTGTTTTAATCTCTTAGGAAAATGAACAAACTCAATTGTGGAATGGTAAGTTTGCTACTGAAAATTCGACAAGCCACAAAACAGCATCCTTTTGTGGCAATATTTGGGTTTGTGTCTTGTTTGGGGTGCAGACACTGAAGATTCTGATCAATTGCAGCAAAGTGACTATGCCATCCTCTATAAAGCAGTCTGGCATGCACTCACTGTGGGAGAGAAGTTGTCTGATTTTCTCTCTTCACTCACTCCCCACAGTCTAAAACACATAATAGCAAAGAACCCAACCCAAGCCCCCGAACCAAACAAAACATGTATGTAGTTATACACCTAACTGAAATAAGGATTTGCTTAACAAGCTGTTATATCCAGAAGCACAAAAAAGCCTAAATCAGAAAACAGATTAAAAAGAAATTGTAACTGACGTCCAGGTACAAAAGAATGTTGTTATGCATGTGCAGTTTACTAACACTTATTCAAATAACTTCTGAAAAGATTACCCCACAATTTACTGTGGATCCCAGCAAAAGAGTAAAAAAGCTACATCATATATATCTCAACAGCCTCATCTAGTTGGGCTTGAGGAGAATAAGGTATTTTCTACATATCTTGGACAAAGTATCCAAAATTCAAAACCATGCAGGGACATTAGGCATTTCAGAAAATGTTAACCTTTTCTTTCTGTCTTCAATATTTTGCCTACAGTAGATAATGAAGATCTTCTCTTCCCTAGTGCTAAGATATTGGTCTTCTCCTAGATAATGCCCTGCAGATTTTCTGGACTTGGAAGCAAGTCTCCAGCTTCTTATGATGTGTATAATTGTTTCCACTGCTATGAGGATAACTCCATGTATGCATGAATCATAGAATCACAGAATCATAGAATTATAAAATCATAGAATGTTTTGTATTGGAAGGCATCTTAAAGCGCATCCAGTTCCAACCCCCTGCCATGGGCAGGAACACCTTCCACTAGACCAGGTTTCTCCAAGCCCCATCCAACCTGGTGTTGAACACTGCCAGGTATGGGGCAGCCACAGCTTCTCTGGGCAACCTGTGCCAGCGCCTCAGCACCCTCACAGGGAAGAATTTCCTAATATCTAGTCTTAATCTACCCTCTTTCATTTTAAAGCCATTCCCCCTTGTCCTGTCACTACATGTCCTTGTAAAAAGTTCCTCATGAGAGTGCAGTAGAGAAGGAGAATCACCTCCCTTGACCGGCTGGTTAATGCTCCTTTTGATGCAGCCCAACACATGGTTGGTTTCTGGGAAGCAATTGCATACTGCTGGCTCATGTTGAGCTTCTTGTCCAATCAACGCCCCTAAGTCCTTCTCCCCAGGGCTGCTCTTAGTTCATTCTGTGCCCAGTCTGCATTTGTGCTTGGGATTGCCCCTGACACAGGTGCCTGACCTTGCACTGGACTTGGTGAACACGAGGTTGGCATTGGTCTCAAGGCTGTCAGGGTCCCTCTGGATCCTATCCCTTCCCTCCAGCAACATGGCGAAATGAATTTGCTTTTAACAAAAATTTTAAAAAAGTGGTTTTTTAACAGGAACACTGTTATAACAATTGCAATAGAAAGATTACTGGATGAGCTTGCATGTTATTAATTCCTTTTCATCGTGGAAAAGCTTAGTGCGTCAATTGATAATGTATTTTACTTTGCCTTTATATAATGAGCTTGAGCTTTCATTAGTTGAATCCCTAAACACTTTCCTAAACACCAGGGGAACTCGGTTCAGCTGAACTGGCCATGCTGAGTCATAACAATTGAAAAGTTGAGCCATCAGATATCTAATTATCCTCTGGCCCTCACCATAGTTCAAGTCCCTCTGGGCAGAGGTTGGTGGGTATAACTAAATGATGGTTGAAATCTTATCTATTCAGATCCTTCTAGCTAGTTACTCATTTAGGGATCAAGTAATAGTCCCAAACTCCAGTTTTCATATTGCCTTCTGCAATTGCAAGTAACTAGATATAATCTGAACAGGTATCCTTTTTACATCATGGTATTGTGCAAATTACATCTGCCTTATCCAAGAAATTGGCAGCCAAGAGGAATCATGTACTGAAAACTGTCATATTAGTGTGTCTGCATCTTCAAGGCCCACATAGCTAACACAAAAGGCAAACAACATCAGTGGAGCAGTTCACTGTAAACTAAATACTTCAGCGTCCCCAGTACCTCCTTGTGGGTGTTGAATAGGTGGAATAGGCTCATTTGCAGGAATCCTCTCTCCTCTCTCTCTGACATTGATCACCAGACCTGGCATGTGACCCAGTACTTACAGCAAGACTGATGTATTCCCAATGGCTTCCTTGTGGTCTGGACATTTCTATTAGCAAAATCGTAAGAATCACTGACCCTGGGAAACTTCAGACCCTCTAGTTGATATGTCTGGAAGATGTGGAGTAAAAGGCAGAGTCTAGGAATAGAATCAAGTAAAGCACTCTCTGAACTATTCTATTATGTCGGCCTACTCAAGAAGACACGTGGCTGTTTCTAAAGGCGGGCTTCTTGGGTCACATCACTCAGCCCAGCAGCAGTGGATGCTTCCTCTGTCACACAAAGAGCAGAGTGGAGCACCAGCAGCTATGGAGAGTGTCCTCTCCATGGGAGAGATCTGTACAGTACATCTTTGCAGTCCTTACTTAGGCAGGAGTGAACCCACTCATGCTTCATGCTAGCATAGAGATGTGGTGTTATCTCTCAGCAGAATTTAATAATACAGACCTATTTCATTAACACAAGCTTCCAGACAGATCTGAACACCAGACAGTTATCTCATACCCACCCACACAAGAATAAGTAGACATACTCTGGCCACATCAAACCGGAGGAAAATGCTTACACCCTCAGAACAAGGACATTGAGCCAACACACTTATCTACCACAGAAACGAATGGAAGTTTCCCGGGCATCTGGGGTTTCACTAGCAGTCTGACTCAAGAAGTAGCCAAGAACTGCTCTTCACCTGAACATGTAATGACAAGGGATTGTGACAAAATGGTATAAACATCTTTAGGAGAGGAGTTGAAGGGCGCTGCTTACTAACTTGGACTGAAAAGTGACTGTGTGCAAAAGTGACTGTGTGCTCACATCCATATGGCATATGGAAACAACTGTTCTTGTGAGACCTCACTTGGAGTACTGTGTGCAGTTCTGGTGTCCTCAACATAAAAAGGACATGGAACTGTTGGAACAAGTCCAGAGGAGGCCACGAGGATGATCAGGGGACTGGAGCACCTCCCGTATGAAGATAGGCTGAGAAAGTTGGGGCTGTTCAGCCTGGAGAAGAGAAGGCTGTGTGGAGACCTCAGAGCAGACTTCCAGTATCTGAAGGGGGCCTATAGGGATGCTGGGGAGGGACACTTCATTAGGGACTATAGTGATAGGACAAGGGGTTATGGGTTAAAACCTAAATAGGGCAAGTTCAGGTTAGATATGAGGGAGAAATTCTGTACTGTGAGGGTGGTGAGGCACTAGAATGGGTTGCCCAGGGAGGTTGTGAATGCTCCATCACTGGCGGTGTTCAAGGCTGGGTTGAACAGAGCCTTGGGTGGCATGGTTTAGTGTGAGGTGTCCCTGTCCATGGCAGGGGGGTTGGAACTAAATGATCTTAAGGTCCTTTCCAACCCTAACTATTCTATGATTCTAAGAGTCTATTAGGAAGATCATCATTCAAACCTAATAGCTACATGAAGCTCAGTGCAGAAGAGTAATTTTTGTGACTGAAATTTTAGATGACAGAAAAATAGAAGGATGTGAACAAGAAAACAAAATATAAGATTAAAAACTTCCACTTAGCTATCCCCTCAGATTCCTTTCTGTGTAACCCTAATTAGTTGATTAACGTCTCATGGGTGCCCTGGGACAAGTAAGCTAGATGAAAGATTTGGAGGACTCTGATCAATCTACATTGGAGGACCATCCAAGCATCCTGATGAGGTCGGCTGAAGGTCTGGGAAGGTGCTACGGTCCTTGAAGGAAAAGCAGATAAACAACATTTGAAATCTGAAGTAGATCACTGAAATCTTATTAGAAAAAGGTCCCAACTCAGAAAAAGGTATTTTCCAACACTCCAGCAGTTTTATAGGTAAAATGTGCTATGTCTGGCATAGTACATATGTATCTGTGCCTCACTTCTAAAGGTCAGTGACCATTAATTAAAATTTCACTGTACACCCATCTTTTGAGGGATGTCTCCTCATCTTGCCATCTGGAAGGTTAATAGCAGACAGATTTGCAGGCCACGCTGCAACACTCAGATCCAAAGAGGAATTTTAGACTCTTCTGATTTCAGCAGCTGCTCAGATCTGCATTTTGGGATGGTTTGCAGAGAAATGGCTCCTTCTGAAAGTTTGCATTCAGTGTCAAGGCTTTAACAGGAACTGATTTCATTGCTGGAGATGCTAATGTTAACAATTCTAATGCTGGCCCTGTAAATAATAACTAGTAAATAAACTAAGTTAACTATTCTTTGCATCCAAACCATTGCATAAAAGACTGCAGATGAGGGCATATAACCCAGGAATGCTGACCATGCTTGGAAAACGATGTTGCACTCTGCACCCTATAACCCATGTGAAGCTGTAGTCTTTTGCCACATAAACATTATCAGTTGCTAAAGGGCAAAGACACTTCATAATGCTGAGTTGTCCAATGTGCATGGAGTATTACGTCCTGCTAACACACTGCATCCCATATAATAGGAAAACAGCATCCAGATCTGTAGGCAGTATCCCCTGGAGAGAAAAAGCTTGCAGCTAGAGAAAAGGTTTTTTGGTACAATATTCTGGCACTGCTTAGCATTTTGATCGATTTCTGTTTGTGAAGACACCTCATGGTGGAGAATGTCTCACCTTATCAGCCATGGATAGCAGCTACTGCACAGGGTCAGAAAGTCTTT
The DNA here is from genome assembly GCA_017639245.1 of Myiopsitta monachus. Taxonomy (NCBI): domain Eukaryota; kingdom Metazoa; phylum Chordata; class Aves; order Psittaciformes; family Psittacidae; genus Myiopsitta; species Myiopsitta monachus. Next base: position 57,112,630 of record CM029925.1, read on the forward strand.
AGGGTGATCAGCTGCACTGGGAATAATTTGAAGAGATGAGAGTTAATTAGTTCAGGATAAACCAGGAAGGGATCTGATTAGCCAGAGTACTAAAAGCCTCTTCCAGAACACAGTTAACGGCTTTACAAAGCTAAGAAAAGACAGCATCTGACAGCTTTTCCAACACGTGAGCTCTGAGCGCTAGAAGAATTACTTCTTCTTGCTCTCCCCCAAAAAATTTAGTTCTGGATGAGGGCAGACTTGGGGAGAGGTCTTGCTTTCTTTTTTAATAAAGGACCTGTAAGATACCTAGCTACCCAGAAGCAGGCTTTAATGCTGAGAAAAGCTGATCACCACGAAGCAGAATTTTTTGGACAACCACTGTTAGAAGCAAACTGATCTTCCTTACAAAGTCAGGTTGTCCCTTCTTTAAGTGCAGCTTGCTCTCAGGCAATCTGACCACCCTAGGGACAGCATCCCATAAGCCTCCCACTAGCTGGTCCCTTCTTCTCCGACAAGAAAGTGTCCTGTATATAACTAAGAACCCAATGATTTCCTTCCCTTGGGTTGCACGTTAAAATATCTAAAAACTATGTTTGTGGTTTTAACCCATAGCTAAAAAATTAAGAAGGGCATTTCTGGACTTTGAAACACAATCAATAGCTTGCATAACATTCATATATAAACAAAAGTACACAGCCATAGCTAAGAATGTGAGAAAGAAGTGGACCATCTGTGGGCTTGTGTGTGCCTGCCTCTGTGGCTGCTAACAATTCCAGCTGGACCTGTCAGCTCCTTTCTTGTAAGCATGCTGTCAATGCAAATTGACAGGAATCCCCAGGATTTGAACCTCAGAATGTATTCCCTTATGCAACGCTAATTGTTCACAACAGGACAGATATCGCAGGAGAGGTTGTTTGACTAATTGCATATCAAATTGCACCCAAGCCAAAAAGCAGCCACAGAAGAGGCAGCATGTAATTTCAGATAGGGTGAAAAAGGATCATGTGAATGCAAGAACTCAGCCACTTAGATTCTGCTTAAATTCTCTCTGTAAACATTCAGCAGGATTTGTGAGGCCATGAGCCGATGCTCCGCGTGAATGTGAATTGCATCCGTAACATGTATGGAACTGTGCCTTGTATAATTTGTGAGAATAGCCACACGGGGTCATACCAAAGGTTTGTTAAGCTCAGCATCCTGTCTCTGAGTCTGAACAGCGAAAGATGTGTAGGAAAAAAGCATAAAAATAGGATAAGCACAGGATGCTCCTTCCCCCGCTGTACCCTCTATCTACTGACAGCCACCACTTCAGGGGTTTCTGGAGCTTAATGGCCTATGAGAGACCTTTCTTCTCTGATTCTGTCTAATTGCTTCTTCAGCCTATTCAGACTTGCAGTATCCAAAATATCCTGTGGCAAGGAGGTGCACAATTTAATTATGTATTGTGTGCAGACGTTCTTCCTTTCATTTATTGTGATTAATCTCATGTGCTGCCTGCTAATTCCTGTGTTATAGGAAAGAGCGAACAATCTTTCCTGACTAATCTGTGCAATTTTCACTTCCTCTCATCGATTGCTGTATATTATTTGGAGAAAATTAAACCTTGGACAGACTCATCTCAAATATTACGGTGATAAGAGAGTGCATCTATTTTTTAATTTCCAGCCGTATCTTTATAGTGGGCCTGTTCCGAATTCCAGGTACAAGAAATAGTCTCCCTGTAGTGTTCAGGCTTTGAATACAAATTACAGCATAAACCCATCTCCAGCATTATTATCCATTGGGCTACTGGGATTTAGAAACTCTTTGTATCTTGACTGGTTACTATGCCCATTCTCAAAGTCTGTTATTTCTATGCACTGTATCAGATCTGTAAGTACAAGGCTATGCTTTGGGTTGACTTCAAAGGTACAGCATTTCAATGAAAATCTCTCCATGTGCATACACAGAGGTTTCAACAGACCCCCAGATGTGAAGACCAAAAACCTTGGATCTAACAGAAAAGAAAATACAAACCTGCTCCCTCTTTCTCCTTGTCTTCATATATAAGATTCTGCAAAACGCTGCTGTGAAGGTCTCCCTCTGCAACTGCCCCACCCATCATTGGCTTCTCCATCTTATGCAAGGTCTCACATATATCAAACCTCATTTTATCCCATGTACCCGCCTCCTAATAATGCACTAGATTCATCCTCCTGATTGCTTGAAACAGTCATTTTCTTCTTCCTCAAGGGAAAGCCACGTTTGTGCATCTATTCTTCATCTGCATGCCAGAGACTCTCTCCCTTGCTTCTTGTTTTCTAAGCCCCTAATACAAAATGAACAATGGCTATGAAATGACAGAAAATCAGAGCACCTGTATTTTGTGTTCGCTCAGTACTAGCTTGAGCAGCTGTGCAAAAGCACAAGCCTGAAGTTTTGAGGTCCCCAGCTATCAGCACCCTCACTGCTCTGTTTCTGTTACATGCATTTTTCCCCATGCCATGTCTGATTTTGACTGGATGCTTTCAAAAGCAGGAAAGGAGTGATGCTTACAGTGATTCATTTCTTATTGCAGGCATCTGGGAAAATGAACAAGGAAGTGCAACCTGAAAACCTTCACTGCAAACGTGGAGTATTACCGTTCTTGACAAGGGGAAAGAACCTAGTGCAGTTCCCAAGAGCATGGCTTTTCAAAGCTTCCTTTTTAAAATGACATCTCTGTAGAAAACAGAGCACACACTTGAGACATTCCATGCAAACTGAACGAAATCCTGCTGCAGCTCTCTGAAATCACAAAGGGGTACATCATTTGAGGGGAGTATTTCTACTGCCAAGCACAGAAGTATACTTTATACCACTGCCATGAGTGAGGGGGTCTGAAGAAAGTCCCTGTCAATCAGTGAGCAAAGGAGGATGGCAGCAGGGGATAGTAAGCTGCAGGCGACAGTGGATGCATAAGGACTTTTAGCCCATCCTGGCCACCCTGCCCTGCCTACATCTCGCCCTTGCTCTGGCCTTATGGTGCTGCTCCTAGGAGATGCTCCCACTTCATAAAGACGTGGTCCTGGGGAACCCGTTCTAGCTGAGCCTGCTTGAGCAGACATTGGACTAGATCCACAGGCCCCTTTCAACCTCCACCCTCCTGTGTAACTCTGCTTTGCTTGGACTCCTAAAGCACCTCAACTCAGCCTTGATACCTGCTGGAAAGGATGCTGAACGAGGGACAACACTAACTCCTCCCTGTGGGTTCATCACAAAACAACAGCTCCTCAACCCAGAATATGCAGACACAGTCAGAAGAGAGAAAAGGTCATTTTATTCTGGACATCAACTATTGGGAGGGAAGCAAGAGGAAAAGAACAGGAGTTCACAGCGGATCAGCTGGTGAGAACGAATCCTTTCCCTCAATTTTCGATCCCCCACACATGTTCTCTTTCTTCCTCGTCTTCTTTTCCCTCTCCTCTCCCCAGGCCTGTTTTCTCTTTTAGTTTCTTCCATTTTCGCTGTCACAGGGAGAGCATGCAAACCTTTCCATCCCACCATGGTATTAGATAGCAAAGGTGATGCTCCATGGGAGTCAGTTCTCATTTTAACCAAAGTGAGCTCATTTTACCTTCTGTCCTCTGAAAGGCTCGCCAGTTCTTCTGGGTGCCCGCAGAACTCTGTGGCGCTTTTGGCGGTGCTTGGAGGCAAAGCTGGAGGGTCCTACAATGAAATGTCATCCTCTATGCAGAATGCTGCCAGGGGCTGACCAAAGAGCACACGGCTGTAGCCGGAGCCCATCTGCCATGGCATCTGGTCAGCAGACAGGCTCAACCACAGAGCAGAGGGCCAGGGCAGCCCTCTCCTCCTCCTGCTGCTAGAGAGAAGTCCAAGCTGAGGGTCACAGCATCTGCCTATTTCAGTTCTTCCCCTGATGCAGAAAGCATGTGGGATTACATGAGATAGAACACAAGTTGGAGCAGCTCCCAACTGAATTTCAGTTCCAATTCAGACTGTTCAGGCCTCCCCTGAACTCAAAAATCAGCGTGGTGTAAGTGTTGAGAGTTTGTTGATTTGCTTAACTTCAGGGGCTTTGGTAAAAGCGTGTTATCTTGAAAACCCTTCCCCAGCCTTGAAGTAAAAGTAGTCTTTATTACATTGCAGGCTCAGCCAACCGTGCAATGCCTCTGTGGATGTGTCTCTTAACTAAGGCAATACACAGAGGTGAAATAAGTGTAAAGTAACCTTGCCTAAAGGAAGGCATTCTTATTAAAAAGAAATCTGAAAGCAAACACTTTCTTTTGCCAATATTTCCTTGTCATGGGACAACATATGTGTCTCTATTATGCCTCTGTAAGAGTTTTCATACTTGGTCTACACAATAAAGATAGCAATTTAATTCTGATGCTAAATTACCGTTTTCCCTCCCATTTAAGCAGCCTTTGCTCTCATCAACAGGGCAGTTACACTGCCTGCTCACAGTTTCCTTCTGAGGAGACATTGAAACCTATTTCCTTCAATTAGAGACTCAAGTCAATAGTCCATTCCTCTTCCTATCAACCTTGAATTCAGATCAATTTTTTTTCTATTTGATAGAAATAGAAATAGCAGTTGCCAATTAAATGATTAGGCTCAGTTATCTTAAATAGATGCAAATTTTACTGGGAAAACTATACAGTTAACAGCTGTTTTGAGAGATCTCTTATACTATACAAGTAGCTGTTACAGATGCAGGCTGAGAGCTTTCCAACTGCCCTCTCTGCTACCTGCCCATTACTCCAACTCTTCTGTCTGCAGCTTGTCAGTGCCATTTGCACCACTGGGATATCAAAGGGGCTACTTGACCAACCAGCAGACTCAGGGCTTATCAAAATGGTTGAGGGAGGTGCTTTGGAGCACAGCTATTTGTGGGAGAGCTGAGTCGCAAGCTCCAGGCTTGACTTGCAGACTCTTAGACTGCAGTCCTTTTTGCCCTGAGATAAACTGGCGTAGCTGAGGTGACTGCAACAACAACCTCAGTGGGAGGCATGGACAGCTGCGGGATGGCATCATGCAGTGCTAAATGAGAAGGGAAAAATTCTGTGGCTTTCCCTGCCCAGTGAATCTTATTCATCAGGATTTTGGGAGGTGAGGGAGGTGCAGATAATAGGCGGCACAGAGAGACACTCAGCATCAGCTGGTGTGCAAGCACACGCAGCTTTATCTGTAAAACTAACATATCCAGTCCTGACAGAGTAATTCAAGATAAGCAAGGAGTCAACCAGAGCTGGTCTTATTAGGATGCAATATAATTAATTTAAAATTACTTATGTAGTGAAATTGCGATGATCAGCATTGTGTTCTCGCTCCAGATGACAGGGTTATTAGCTTCATGCTGCCTGAGGGTATGAAGTAGGAACAAACTGTAGTTAAATAGCAAGTGTGTACATGCCACATGTAATACGTTAATACCTCCTCCCTGTTTTCTCTCCATCATGCCCCCTGGCCATACCTCCTTGGTCTTTTACCTGTTTGACATATATTAAAAACCTACTGACAATCAAAGGTCAGTACAATCATTTACTACTGGTGGTGAACAATATTAAGCAGAATTTGATTTCAGCTGTTGAGACATAGTGTGAAACACTGACGCTTTCTTCAAACACCTCCTGACTTTTTCCCCCAACTTCTCAGATTTCATTAAAATTATCCAACTGAACTTTATCTCATGATGCTCAGGTCACATACACAAAATGTTCATCACACAAGAGAAAAAAAAGTCTGAAACCAACCCAAAATAAAAACAGACTAAAAGTTGAATATAATAAGGACATGAAATGTCAGCCTTTGGGGAGTGCAAAGGCATAGAAAGGAATTCAAATCAGCAATAAAAAAGACCCTGTTCGTTCTTCAAAATGTAACCATTTTTCATATTGACATTCAACCGCTTATAAGAAACAATACCAGAATCCTAAGGTTTAGTCTGATGATACTCCTTGCTACTCCCTCACCCTGAATTTCTGCATTTCTAGTGCCTTGTCCATTTTCATGCCCCATAGGATGACGTGTCCTTCTAAGAAGGACCTTGACTGACATATCTCATTCTCTGGCTCCCTGCCATAGGGTGCAGAGCTGAAGGACCAAGCCAGGGGACGGGTGTTGCCCGCACAGTAATGAGAGGACACTCAGCTCACTCCTTGTTCCCTCCACCCAGCCATGCATCAGGACTCACCCAAAGCCTGTGCCTGGGGACAGGATTGCACCAAAGTAGTTGGGATGTGAGTTGGGAATGGGTTCAAGCTTGGGATCATTCCTGTGCCAAAAGTTTGATTCTGCACTGAAGCGTCTCTGTAAGACAATTCCAGTGGGTAAACACAGGTGGATGTCACTGACAGCACAGCTGTATTGAATATAAAGTTAGGGGCATCCCTTTCTAGCTGGAAATAAAAGATACAGTCACCTGGAAAGTCAGGGGCAATGCTTTATTCTAATTGATTTTTAGGTATTGATTCTTCTGGCATGTTACATATTTATTTTTCTGGGAAAAGAAAAGATATGAATATTATTCAAATTATTCAAATTTGGTTATCACAAGGTTTATGTTATTATTTAAACGGCACCTATTAATTTTAGTATGTTTTAACTGAGGGGTTTTTTTCAAATAAATTCCCAACATTCTTTTCATGTGCTCAGAAATTAGCTCTAATTTAAAGTTCAGTGCCAACAAAATCAATGCCTAGTAGCCTTTTCAATCTCTCCATGTCTCTTTAGAGACAAGAAATACTGCATTCAGGATAGAAATGGACATCATAAATTCCACATCTTAAAAAAATTACAATAGAAATAATTAGAATTTCAACAACCAAAATGAGACCATTTCAGCAAGGATAGATAAGATTGAGTCACTCAGAAGTCTCTCTGGGAAAGAACATGCATGCAACACCTCTCCGTCATTCACACATCTGGCTCATGTTTAACAAGTTTCTTAAACAGGCTTCTCAGCAGAGGCCCTTTAAAAATGGGGCGAACATTTCTGTAAGGGTCTTTCACCTTGATTCTCCTCTGACACAGCTTGTCCTGGACTCCAAAGCATCCTGTATCCCCCAGTGCCACTATGCACCATCCTGCCAAGAGCACCTGTCACACAGAGCCTGAGGGGAGCTGAAGCTTTTCTCTGCATATGAGCCTGCAGAAAGAAAACTTCCAGAAAAGCTCTGCTTAAAAATGTCCAGTCCCTGCCAAAAGGAGCTGGCACGTTATCATTTCAATCGTCCTGCCATGCACAAGTACTCACTGCATCTCTGCAGTTACACAGTTCTAGCCTCGAAACTCCTTTTGAAAACAAGTGATACTAACTCCTTCATCTGAGTATGAGCTAGTGATACCCCTTGACTCCTCTCCATGTACTGAGTCATGAAATGAATCATACTTATTATTTTTGGAGTGTCGTGGTTTAAACCCAGCTGGCAACTAAGTACCACGCAGCTGCTCACTCACTCCTGGGTGATGGGGAGGAGAATGGAAAGGATACAAAACCCACGGGTTGAGATAAGAACAGTTTAATAACTAAAATAAAGTACAATACAATAGTAATACTATTATTGATAATAATAATGATAAGGGAAACTGCAAGAGGAGAGAATATGAAACTAAAAAGGGAAAGAAAAAAACCAATAAAAGTAGTGATGCACAATAGAGTTGCTCAGCACCTGCTGACCAATACCCAGCCCAACCTCAGCACTGATTGGTCCTTTCTGGGTAACTCCACCCAGTTTCTATAATGGACATGACATGCTGTGGATGGAATACCCCTTTGGCTAGTTCGGGTCAGGTGTCCTGTCTCTGCTCTCTCCTGGCAGAGCGTGAGACTGAGAAGTCCTTGATCAGGGTAAGTGCTACTGAGCAACAACTAAAACATCAGCGGGCTATCAGCACTGTTCTCTGAATGAAGACAAAACACAGCAATGCACCAGCTACTAGGAAGAAACTTGACTATCCCAGCTGAAACCAGGACATAGATCTATCCACAGACACTGGCATATGTAAGTATATTCAACAAGGATGTTTTGAAGGTTAAAGCACCCTCCTAATCTGAACTGGAAAGAATGAACTGTTTTATTTGCTGATCTGACCTTTACTTGTATTAGAATCAAACTCGTGACTTCAGTGATAACTCACATTCTATTGCCTTTTATTCCTGTTAACTCCTATAAACCCTGAAAAGTGTGGTCCAGATTTTATTTCCCTTCTATATCACCAGGGGAACCATGTACTGAGTTCCCAAACATGTATACTTTGCAAATTCACTTAAAGATGCCATTCAGGATCCAGGCTGAAAAAAGTATCAGGCCTATTTTGCGTGGTGGAACCCATATTCATCATGATGGTCTGGGATATTTGCCCAGGTTGATGGATGTCACTGAGAAAGTTAATAATTATTTTGCTTGGAAACTAAGTATATAATTTTGTATGGATGTCATGGGTGACAGATGACACAGGGCTCTGCCAGCCTCCGTGCAGATGAACTTTTCATTTTTAAAAGATGGGCATGGTTTTGCATTTCCAGTATAGCAGATCTCACATAGAAAGAGATCCCAACATGATGACTGAGTCATGGTGCTATCACAGAAATTCAGGCTAAGCAGCAGTTTATGTTTGGTTCATGTAGGTGGAAGAGACAACCTGTTGAAGAAAGGATAGTAAATATGGCCATCCCAAGAGAAATGAAATTACTTTCTCAAAATCACACAAGTCATCTGTGACACAATTGAGAGTCCAACCCAAATCTCCCAAGTCCCAATCTAACAGCAAATGCATAACCATCATTTGCTTCCATAGCCTGCCATCCTCCATTTGTACTCTTAGAAAGCACAATGATGGGAAAGCCACTGGCAGTGCAGTCTGAAGAGCATTACAGAGGGCAAGCGGTAAGACACATCCTGAGGCTCAGGTAACCCTTGCTGCTGTTCAATGCTGGTTCTAATCAGGCTGTGCTGAAAGGCAATTTTGGGATTTCACTGTTTGTGCAGTGCTCGTGGATGCAGCACTGGTACACATCTTATCCAATTTGAAAGAAGATTTGTCTCTCAGATCCTGGTCGCTGGAATGGACAACAGGCAAAAACTCAGGCTAAAGCCATGTGTTGCTGTGATTGTGTTGAAAGGGCTAGATGAAAAGGAAGCGTTACAGCTTGTGTATCATCCTCACTAAGAAGCATGTTTGCAGACAGAAATGTTTGTCCCTTTGGGTATCCAGATGCTTCTCCTTTGGGGTCTGATCTCTACCAGAACAGCTATTTAAAATTCTTAGTGAGTTTTCATTCAACCCCACAAGTAATTTTCTAGAGCTGTTAGAAAACAGCAATTATGAAGGGATGTTTTCAGGTGATCCAGGGACTATAGTCACCATTATTATCTGGCAATCAGATCCATGGGTGTCCCCATGCTGCACTACCTGAGGGAGCCCTAGGAACCCAGAGAGGTTTTTCACAGCTGGCACAGACCGCAATAATGTGAAGTATTTTTAATTCAGGTCTTAGTGCCCTCAAGCCCACACATTGTAAGTTATTTTTATAGAAAAAGACAATTAGACTTTAATAAGTTGTCCTCTGTTTCAGAGTAATTGTTACTGGTCAAACACATTTCAGCTAATTCGATAAGTAGCCAGAATTATGCTTCGCACATACCTTTCACAGCCTCCATTGACTCATTAGTCTATAAACAATGAATAAACATAGAACTTACCACTCAGCTGCCTTTATTTAGGATGCACTTAAGGCAGCAAAGGAAGGAAGAAGGAAAGTAAAACCTTTCTGAGAGGACATTAAGTTGCTTCTACTCTGTGACACGTCAAGTCCTTCTCTGGCCAGTGAAGCAGAAGCTGACATTAGACTCCTGGCAATGCAGAGGGATGAAGTACAAAGCACTAGTGGTAATTGCGCAGCAAATGAATACAAATCTATTTGATACAACGTGAAGCAAACGCTGGCCCATCCAGTGGACCATCCCATCTCGAGGTGTTCAGGATCAAGTGCTTCAGAGCAACCACACAGATGGAGAGATATTTTAAACTTCACAGCAGGTTTGCTCTCAATCTCTAACTTTAGAGGTCATGATTTTCCAAAAGATGTGTTAGCAACAATTATTAAAGCACCAACCACCCTTTTTATCCATGCAGATGTCTAATCCCTTTTCTCATCTTGACTAATACTGTAGACCAACAATATCCACTGACAATAAGCTCACATTCTAGTTAGTATTTTCTGAAGTAGACTTCCTTTGATCAGGTTTAAATGTATTACTTTGACATTACATTGGACATGTTCTTCTCAGGGAGTGAAGCAGATGTTTTTTGGGGGGAGCTCCTGGTAAACCCATTAGCTAAGTGATTTTACAAAATTTGGAAACAAAGGAAGAAAAGAGATTCAAATTGACCTGGCATTATTACGAAATTTTTGGTTGCTTTCAGCAAAATATGGGGATAGGGCAAAAATGATCCAGACTCCAGCTACTTCCCAATAATGGTGGAAACCTGGAGGCACCAACACTGTGTTAAAGCACACTGGTGCCATTGAAAAATGTGGAATACAGTTCAGGTATTTAACCTCACTCACCTGTGTAACCAAGTGAAACAATACTGCACTACTGCCTGTCAAATGTATTTGGCAGCACTGGCATGTGTCTTCCTTCAAAGCTAGACTCCTCATACAGGGGGTTTGGTTTGGTCTTTTTACTGCTTGACCGCAATTACTCTTGCATGGCTTTATTACATACCCACCTGTATCATTGTGTATGCCAGTTACAGTGATGGGATAAGTGGAGGTTTCTGGGGATATGGATTCCACATTTCTGTCAGCATCACGTGAAAATGGCTAATTTGAGGGCTGATTGCGCTCCTTGTTTCAGCAGTATGCCATCTGTTGGTAAGGACTTAGTTACTCCCCAAATTAGATGGCACTCAAGTACACATAGTCTAGCTCCTGGGTATTGTAGAAGTGATCAAATTGTGGATGTGCATTGCAGTTGGCTTCCTCTGGCTGTTGTATATAGGAGCTCTTAACAAACTCTTACATCAAGCAGTAAGTGTCTCCACAGTAGTCCCATTGATTTCAATGACACTACTCAGTAACTCAGTGTGAATAAGGGTATCCATCTGGTCCTTGGAGATGTAGCTGCATCAGTTGAAGGATCTGTCAAGCATTCCCCAAGCAGTCTGTGCTCGTAGACATAAGGGCTAGCACAAAATGAGGCTGGGGAGTATGCTGATAGAGCTACAGCCAGAATAATCCGAGCAATAGATAAAGACCCTGTTACAATCCAAGAGTGGTTCCCCAGTGTAATTAGGAAGTGCACTGTTATGCAATTAAGAAAATTAATTAGACGTAAACGTTTAGGGAGTGCAGGTTGAAGACGTGTTGCAGCACAGTCTCGTCTAGCTCTGTGGTACGTTTAAGATCTGATGGTGGTATAATTAGTTTTGCAGTGTCTTTGAATGAGCTGTATTCCCAGACTTCTCTATTGGCCACTCCAGTGGCATGGAGCATCATCTACTACATACATCAGAATACTTCAGCTTACCAAAACCAAGATCAAAACATGCTGTTCACTTTTCGTTCAGCGCAGTGAACCTCTTTGATCCATCCAGGTTCATTCATCCACTAGCTAAGTTAAGTTTTGATTTAGCTGTCTCCATCCATCCACTAAATCATCTTGAGTTTAGGGATGGAAATATTTCCTCCCCAAGTATTCTCAAGTCAGTTACCATTATGTTGCCAGCTACTTTTAAGTTAAATGAAGGAAATCTGGCCAACAGTATTTTACATCACTTTTATTCCAGGAAGCCCAAACTGGAAATGTTCATTCAGAGTAACCCACAGTTGAAACAAACAAAATCATATTCCTGGTATTTGAGGAAATATCATCTGTTCTATGTGTAGGAATTCAGAGAAGCAATATCCTGATTCGACAAATACCATGATTTTTCAAGCCATGCTCATGTATATACTGTTCCCAAAATGCACCTTGTCTTAAAAAAAAAGTACATCCCTATTGACAATATGACATCACCATTACATAGCTCCATTATGCCACATAATGGTCACAGGCACTCAGGTACTGAAGAGAGATATCCTTTGAGCTAGAATAATATAGGCAGTCCTGTGGACAGAGCTGTATTCTTATGAGGACAGGCAAAAGTAAGCCTGTCATTACCAGGTCACCAGGACCCCCTGGAATGCAGGAGTCATAGACCTTTATCAATAAGCCATCTGTGTTGAGCTCCCACCCACAAGCAGCACTTCTTTTGGGGATCAGACCTCAGGCTACATTGCTCCATGGAGATCTTCCCTGCGGAGTGCTTTGTCTCACCCAGGCCTTCTGGATTCCTGGCATGTAAATATTTGAATTTATTTTGTATAGTGGCGTAACTTCCAGAGGAAGAACGGAGAGGCAGCTCCCATCCAATATCATCCCTGGGCTAGACGGTAGATCCTCTCTGGGGGACAAGGAGATGCTGGCTTGCATCATCTAAGAAGAAGAGGGGGCTTGAAGCAGAGCTTCTCACATCCATCTTAGTTAAGTGCTTAAACCACTACATCACCATGTATGGAAGGAGAGTGAAGTGGCAAGAAACAGCTTCACCACAAACATATTTCAGATGAAAGCAGTGCTATCTCTGCGTTTCAGAAAGAACTGTATCCTCCTGTGATGCTTTAGGCATCCTCAGAGATGCCTCTTGGACTGAGTCTCTCAGAGGAACTTGGAGCCTGGATAGCCTTGAGTCTGAGCTAGATGTCAAAACCATAGAACTGTCAAAATTTAACTATTTGTGCACATTTAGAGAAACAGCTTCCAGGGACCTCAACAACTCTAGTACAAAACCTGGAGCACCTCTGAGCGGAGGTATCTCCACAGGCACGCAGGAAGTGAACACAGGCAAGTCTGAGCAGTGCAGTTTTGGAGTCAGGGACTATATGAATGTGGCGGCAATTTAAGTGAATGCTCTAGGTACATCTTAAAAGTCACCAGCAAAGAGAACTAGCAAAAAGAGCTGCAAGAGCACCTCAAGCTCCTAATTCAGAAGGCTGCACTTAACCTTTCTACTAACTTCACAGAACACACAGGACATCCCTGCTGTGACCCACATAATTTTTAAAGTAATTATTTTTCCTTGGTACACATTTAGGGTAGCACCATACAACGCAAGGCATGAACTGTGAAATTAATTTCATTTCCTCTCTCCATAAAGCTTGTTCATTGTCAGTGCTCTAGTCAGCTTGGACACTAAAATTTGGTTAGATTATTCCTCATACGAGGTTTCATGCAGCAGACCAGCACGTCTGAAATTCAGACATTATCAGCATGTATAAAAGCACACACACACAAAGAATCCCAGTGCAAAACCGAGAGGAGTTTGAATTAAATTAACATGTAGAAGGCTGGAATCAACCTTGTTTTTATTAAGCTCGCAACTGCTGCTCCAGATAGCTCCTTCTCCCAGAATTTTGGTTAAAGCTGCTGTACAAACCAGAGGTCGGGTCAGTACTTTGTAATTTTCTTGTTTTTCCTTTCATCTCGTTTCCTCTATCTAATGAATTCCATGCTGATTCTTTCTGAAACTGAAAATATTTTCCTAGCTTTCTGCATCCACAGTTACCATCTCCCAGGTGAGGCTTTCCCAGCAGAAGATGTCACCCAAGGCAGAGGGGAGCATTCTTCATATAACACAACCTGCACATGGGAACAACCCTGGGAATGCCACTGCCCTCCAGCACAGAGACCCTGTGGGATGCCCTGCTGCTTGCCACAATGCCAGCCACTGTCAGTAATCAACCCTGTGTTTGACAAGCACCACATTTCCTGAGCTCCAGCTCCATGCAAATTGGTGAGCAAACATGGTGAGCTTTTAGTATGTAACAAAACACAATTTGCCATAAACTGTGTTGGTCACAAAGTCCCTTTAAACTCTCAAGAGTTCATACCTGCTTCGGCATGTGTGCTGGGTAAATTTACACAGCAGTCTAAGAGTGTGATTACAGCTCGGTAAAACATAAACAGTTCTGCAGACAAATACAGTTTTGAGCTAGCTAGCTTAGTGACTGTACTGGATATACTGATATCAATTACCAAATAAATCTCCTTAAATAAAAAGAAAGATTTTTTTCCCAATCAAGCCTACATGGATGACACTAAAGATAGATGACATTAACATCCAGGTATTCAGAGAATTGTTCCCAAAAACTGGCCTAGGAGTGCTGGCTAAATAGGCAGTTAAGGTGTGCAGAGAAAATAAGACACAGAAATGAAAAAACTCTGGAAATCCCAAATCCTGTGCTATCTGTGGCTAAGCTGCGGCAAAAGGATTCCATGCATTATTAAAGAGCACTGGTGATCTTATAATTAAAGCAACATCACACTGCCCTGGTCTACTCTCTTTTTCCTTTAAAAGCTTAAGCAGACAAAGAAGTAGCCTGACTTCTTTCAGAGGTGTGGAAAGGAATGACAGCTGTGGGTACCCAGTAATGAATCAGTTTCTTTGCTTTTGAAACAAAAGCTGCAGCTCCAGCTGGGTGATCTGCCCCATCCCTGGCAGTGTTCAAGGCCAGGTTGGATGGGGCTTTGAGCAATCTGGTCTGGTGAAAGGCATCCCTGCCCACAGCAGGGGGTTGGAATGAGATGAGCTTTAAGGTCCCCTTCAAACCAAACCATTCTATTATCTTATGATTCTTTTGTGTCTAAATACAGGCCCTCAATGGAGCAGAGGTTGGTTGCTTATTTTCTCCTCACAGACTGTGATGCCACAACCAGCACAGTGTAATTTGTTGTGGGAAGTTCAGTGATTCCCCGTGGAGCTACAGGGTTGAGTAAAGACACAGGTAAAACACCTACTTAGATTGAAATGTATTTGATGTACTCATGTGTTTGCAATGTAGTGAAAACATGTCTTTGGAAAGACTTGTGGTGCTTTCTACATGGATAGCCTAGCAGTTTTCCTGGGGACTCTGTGCCCCACAAATCTGTGTTATGAGAGCTGCTTCAAAGTGGCACATGGCCTCAGCACTTCACCTAGGTGATGCTCCCCTTGACAGTGATTGTAGCTATTCCTGCTGCTCCACCTCAGCAATTGATCGCAAGGTACCAGGTCTGGAGCACCTGTATAGACCCTGTTACCTGGGTTTGGCTTGTATCTTGGCTAGCAGGAAGTGAACAACTGAGAAGGATAATGGAAATTCCCCTTCAAAATTAGCTTCAGTGGCTTTTTTACATATAACAGAAGAACACTAAAACATTTCACCATGTCAGCTGACAAGAAGCATACAGCACAGATAAAAATGTGACCATCTGTGCAGTAAGAGAATAAGAGAGAGAATACCAAAAAGGATGTGGGAATTTAGGGGAATCTGAAATGCTTTAAGATACTGGAAGAAGTCCTGCACTGTTACCTTCTGTGTAAGACTTAGGTCAAGCTACTTCATTTAAACTAGCCTAAGCAAACCTAACCTGGTGAGGCATCTACTGAGGAGCAGACCAGCAAACTTGAACTTAAAGAAGGCATCACTGGTTTGGGGGAAAAGAGGGCTGAATTAATAAGAGGTGAGTTATAAAAAGTACATTAATCGCCCCTTGAGCCAACAATGTAGTTTTTACCATTTAGAGGTGAGCAAATGGACAAAACCAGCAATATTTTACAGAGTTTTCCAAACAAGAGAAAAGGATTTGTTTTTCTAAGTCAAACCTGTGTATTATGAAGAGAGTGCACAAGCTTTCATCCTTGATAGCAGCAGGAGTCAAAGAAGAACTTGTTTTCCCCAGTTCCTGACATTGTTCAACTCCTGCATGGATGAAAAGCTGATTCATTCATCTTCTGCCTGGCTGTTATCCCAGCGTTTGTTCAGGTGCTTCTTTAGTCCCATCTCCCAGATCCGATTATTTTCTACTTCTACCGATTATTTTCTACTTCACACCCTTTCCCTTCCAACACAACCCTCCCCAAGAACCACACCAGCCCTCTCAGCTGCACCAGCAGATGATGCTGAGCTGATGGGGGCCTACACTTCAGGTGAGAGCTGCATCAAAGATCTCAAAGACAGAGGAAGGAGCTAATGAGGGGCCAACAGTAACAAGTGAAGTAATTTGCTCTATTAAAGAAAGAGGATTTTATACTGTATGTGCCAGTTATAGAGAGAGAGAGACACCATGGCAACAAGCTTGTCAGGCAATAGCAGGGCACTACTTTAAGATTAACTATCGCTGGGGACATCATTAGTGGTGGAGAAACTTCAAAAGCTTTGGAATTTGGGTTTCTTTCTCACCCAGAATCTCACGTTTTTTATGGACTTTGACTCTCCAGTCTATAAGCTTAGGCTGGGATAACAACAACAACAGGCTGGAATTTTCGATGCATCCTGAATAACATGAAAAGTAAAAACATGCTCACAGTATCTCAGTTCTTCCAGGCCTGCCAGGTCAGTCTGAACTGTATGGAAATGAAGGACTAAAACATAACATTGAGTCAGGTGAAACAGGACTTTCTGAAGTGAAGAACAAAAAGGAGCTGGAAAAGGACTGCTCCTTCTGTGCTTAGTTGTAAGCCATGGATCTGATATCAGCCTGTAGTGATGGAAAGGAGAGATGCCTCTGTAAATCTCCCATTCTGGCAGGATGAGCAGGTGACAGATAATTGTGTGTATGAGGTGATTCTTTTTATCCTGCTAGCTCATAGGCAGAATTCCAAATCCACATGGTTGTCTTGCACCTCATGCAAACATTTACTCTAGTGCAAAGCTGGTGTCATATGCTGATGTGGCAGGGTTTATACCCACACAAAGTTCCTCTATAGGCAACCACAAGACAATTAGTGTACAAGGAATCCGAAACTCTCAACACGGTCTAATGTGAATTACATCTTACAGGAACAATGGACAGAGTTCAAGTTCTCAGTTAAAAGCTGCAGCACAAATGAAGACATTTCTATGGGAAATTGGATAGAAACAGGGAAGATCTGAAGAGCCATTACAGAGTTTCCATGGGAATCTCTTTTGCCCCACTTTTCTAAATAAAGTGCTGAGAATGCCATGCTGCACAGTTTTCATAGTGACAGGGAACGTATCATAAATTCATGAACCTTTGTGACTTGCCTGCATTATAATTCCCCGTAACTGAGGTACTCAAATCTAACAGGAGCTGTGGTGCTTTACAGCTCCAAAAACGAAGCATGGCCAACATGCAGGGTGTAAGAATGCAGAGTCCAAACGCCAAGCCCTTGCTCAGCCTATCATGCCCCACTGCTTCCACAGGAGCTGCTGCAGGCATTTTAGCCCCATCAGGACTAACTGAGAGAGCTGAGATGCGCAGACACTTAGCTCAGCTTGCAGCATAAGGAAGGAAAATAAGGTGGATGTTAATTATCTTTTGCAGGTGCATCATGTGAGAAGAAGTGCTATCAGTCCCATGGAAAGGTTATTTTTGAGCAGTTGTTCTCTGAGACCTGATAGCCAAGTGCTGTGCTCAAAGAACAGATGAAAGAGGGGGCGGCTTCTCTGGAGTTGCCTGCTTCCAAAAGATAAAGGAAGATGGAGTGCAGCACTCTGCCCATCCTGTATAGGAGGGTGAAAGTCACTGCAATAACTATAGGAATTATTGTGGTGGGGAACCCTGCTTGATATAAAGGGAGAAGAACTGGGAGTGTGCAATGGATTTCTGCTTATATTTGAGCCTTCCCAGTCCTGTGAAGAAAGGCCTCTCTGTGATCATAATTGGAATGAACTCATGAATAGCGCATGTGAGCAGAAAGCAAATCTGAAGCTGCAAGCAGTCAGCTCACCCTGCTGCATGGTTAGCAGGGAGACATGTTGCATACTCAAGATACAGTGCAGGGAAGGACATGTTCATCTTACCGAATAGGCAGAGCACTCACTAGAAAATAAACCAAGGTTTGGATACTTCCTCTTGCCCCACATAGCTCTGTCTTCCAGGCAGGTGGAGGTATGTAGATGTCTATTGTTGGTCAGCAGGCAAATATCTACCATGAGAAACTGGTAGCAACGCAAGACAGCTGCATGCATGTCATGACTAGTGATACATGCGCAGGGACAGCAGGGGAAAGCCTAT
This sequence comes from Myiopsitta monachus, assembly GCA_017639245.1. Lineage (NCBI taxonomy): Eukaryota > Metazoa > Chordata > Aves > Psittaciformes > Psittacidae > Myiopsitta > Myiopsitta monachus. Next base: position 57,130,662 of record CM029925.1, read on the forward strand.
GATTCCCCCTCTGGCTGCTTTTATACTGCAACCTGAGCTAAGTATTTCTCTATTACCAGAAGACCTCCAAATGAGAGTAGCAAATACTGTCCATTAGACAGGCAGAGCCACACACCAAAGCAGGTCATACACCCCTTTTAGTCACAGAGCTGTAGCCAGCACCAAGAAGAAATGCTGGGAGATGTCAGGCAGAGGCTTGGGTTTGTCATGAGGCTTTCTCTGTTCAGAGATGGGAACCGAACAACAGCTTTCTTGCTGCTTAAAGAAAGAGCTAGGGAACAAGCAGCCACGAAAAAAGGCCCCTCTCAAACCCAGCACTAAAGAGAGAGAGGGATGAAGCATGGGCTCCACATCTGCCTTGGGGACACAGATCTTTGCCTGTACTCCTTCCTCTCCCAGGAGAAATGTCAAACCCATGTTGTCTTGTGAGATCATTACTGCAAGTTACAGAACTATTTTCTGATTGCTAAAGGACTGCTAGATTATCTTGCCTGCATTGCTATGCGGTTACTCTGTAATACTGTGAAATTAAATGCAAAGAGTTTTTTTAAGGGTCAAAGGTTTTACAAGATCCTAGGAAGGCATAGCAGTGTTAGCCAGTGACTATTAGCTTCAGTTTCTTCTTCAAATCATGGTCCTATGTTAGCATGCCCCTCACAGCCTTAAGCTCCAAGACACCCCCCACCACCACTCATTTTATGTTTCTCCCCTCACACTTTCATTCATGAGCTCCTGAGCTCCAGGCACTCACATCCTAAAACACCCAAACCTATCCTTGGGTGCTGAAATCCACATAAGGACAAGCATTCACAGGAGATGATCTCAGTTGAAATAATGGCAGCAACTTGCCTATGGCCTTCCATCCTCTCTCCTCTCCCTGGAAGACTGAGCCAAGACATGCAGAGGAGCTCCATTGCGTTTGCCCAACTCCCCATCCATCCTCAGGGCTGCCTTTATGCCTGATTTCCCTGTGCTCTCAGCAGTTCATTGCTTGCTCATGAGTCCCTCACCTCCAGCTTCTGTGGGCACTTGGCTTTGCCAAAGGGCCATTTTACCCATGCTCCGAGCATGAGTTTCTCTCTGTGAAACATGCTGGATGGTGCAGGCAGTGGAGATCCAGGATTTTGAACACTGCTGAACTTCAAAGCACAGTCAGAAGTCAAACCAAAGCCACCTGGGGCTATCTATGGCAAGTCAAAATTTGTGACATTTCAGCATGACACACAAATGCTGTTTGGGCAGGAAAAGTCAAGCAGGTTGAGTTTGGGTTTGGTTTATCTGTTTATCTCTTTTTATTCAAGAATGCATTTATTTTATAACTGATGGGAGATTACTTCATTTCTAGTGGGTTTCAAATAACTTGCCAGCAATAAAAACAAGTTTCTCTCTCCGTTTTTCATAACAAGGAGAAGCCAAATGAGTGATTCCATGTTCAGAAGAGCCGCAGAGGTCTCTACTGAATTCATCGACCATGGTTCAAACCAGTGTGCAGCACAGCCACTGAAGGAGAAACAGAACAAGGAGTCAGACCATCTGGAAGGTCCACAAGATGCCACTGGTGCACTCTACCACAGCTCTGGGAGAACAAGCTGGGAAAGGCTGGAGCTGAGTTATAATCTGTAATACATGTAGGATCCATCTGCTCTGAACTTCAGGGAAATGTATTACCAGGATCAGCCCCAGACATTGTAAGTGGTGTCTCTTCCAAGGGAAGAGCAGTCCTCCAGAGCAAACTGCATGGCCTTTGAAAAATTCCAGGGTTGGAATACGCCATGTACAAGTTCAGTTCTGTTTAAACTAACTGTGACTGAAGGTCACAGGCCTTCCTAGCCATCCTCCTCCCTTTGAGCCAGTCTTCAGCTGAGAGGACTAATTGGATGGACCTCTTGGGGCCCCTTCCAGCTGTTTCCTGAGATACATTTATATTCTGCAAAGGGAAGACTCAAGCTGATTGCTTTTATTACAGCTTCAGCTGGAGAAATGCGCATTAAAAACAATGTGGGGAAAAGAAGACCTGACACCTTTAAAGGTCTCTTCTAATTCTGGCAGGTACATTCTCTGCCAAAAAAGAACAGTTCCCTGCTGTGTGTTTTCTGAAGAACTGGCCACTTCCCTCTGAAAGTAGATCGTGAAACACACTGTGTAAGCATCTTCTCAAACAACCTCAGGCATTTAAAATGTACCTTTACTTTTTTGCTCATGTAAGGTAAAACGTTCATTCTACTGATTCAGACGGGCCTTCTGAGCTGAAGAACCTTTTCACATAAACAAACTTTCCCTCTGAATCACTATTGAGTTTACCACTTACAATAGTGATTTTAAATAAAGGTATTTTAGTGCTGGTCCATTGCTGTAGCTTAACCAGATGGTATTTCAATCTGATCAGCCTTACCTCAGCCAGAGAGAGTTGTATGACTCCACTCTTCTTTTTGTCCAGGAGATGAAACACTTCTGAAAAGTAGAAGATGGAGAAAAAAAATAGGATGTAAACTACAGAATTTGGCATATAGAGAGATACAAAATTTAGAGATCTGGCTTTTTGCCATGATCTACTAGAAATCCGGACTGGCTCTGTAAGATAAAACTACAGCTGGTTTTCTTTCTTCTTACAAGTAATTTCTGAGCCACTTCAAGTAGATCTACAGCCCCAAACTAGGAGTTGGCAGCAGGACAACTACAAAATCTGATGCAGTAGCATCTGGTATGATCTGGGGACAAACCTGTAAATCAGGTCTGAGTAAGGACTATAAATGATAAATAGTACCATTTGTAGGAGCTGGGGCAACCTGGGGATCAGAACACTGAACAAGAAGTTCAGATGACTGTAAAGAAGAGCATGGTAGGTTATAAAAACATGTCCCTCCACTCTCCATGGTCATTCAGACAGAAAGACTTCTGCTTTTTCTCTTCTGCTTGCTCCAGCAGACACAATTTTGCTGGCACACTCAAATTGCCATGAAATTTGCTACATTCACAGTTTAAAGACACCAAATACTTAATGAAACCCCAAAGTTTACAGGAATTCCCCATGGCTGGTGAATGGAGGCACTTACTGAACAGGGTTTCTAAGCGGATCATACAGGCCACGAAGCCATCGAAGTCAATGGACAGCTTGCTGCAGGCATAGCGGATGACAATGCTATGTTGCATCTGATCATTGAGCATGAAACCTGAAGGCATTGGAAGCACATGAATTACTGACACAGCAGGTTAATCTGCTGTCTTTGATGTGACTGATCCACGGGCTGCTGCAGCTGGAGGCAGACCTGGGTGAAGGACAGGACTCCTCCTCAAATCTTCGTTGAACTCCATCACCTACCTCTGCTGTGGGTCCTTTCCAAAGCCCATTGTGCTGGGTAAAGAGAGGCATAAAGTTCTCCCACAGCATTTTTTCAGGCTGCATATTTCACATTGTTTCAGAGCATAAGCAGTCCTATGTTCCACAGATAAACCCCTAATTAGCGAGTTTTGGCACTGCAGCTGAATAGCAGTGATTGCAGTAGAGCCTACTGCTCACATAACACATTGGGCTCTATTCAGGCCCCTATTAATGCTATTTCTGTCTCTGGATCATTCACATAAACTCCACTGAGCACAAGACAGATTAAAAAAACAGTGCTCCTCTAGATGCCACTGAGCTGGCAAGCACTGCTCCAAAAGTGAATAGCAAACATCAGAGAGGATATTGTTGAGGCATGCCTTGATCAGGCTTGCATCTTCTCTAGTGTACAGAAAGGTGGTGGGAGGAAACGAAGGGAAGAGAGGATCTGGACATAGCTCTGAAAGACGACAATCGGATTAGGAAATAATGAGGCCAAAAACGGAACAAGTAATAACTAGATGGATAAGCAGTGGTCACAGCATGGACAAAAATATCAGTGGCTCATAATGCAGAACAGAGGATGGGTTTTGATGTATATAAAAGCAAAAGGACATAGCTTTACGTGACTGTCAGGAACGGAGAATGGCACTGGCAATTCTGTGATCTAGGAGATGGAAAGGAAACAGAGCCTTTAAAAACCTTTACTTCCTCCAATATTTGATGGTCTAGTGGTGTCCCCGAGCAGTGTACTCACCTGCCTCTCTGAGGGCGTTTCGCATCTCATGGGAGTCTATGGTGCCAGAGTAGTCACTGTCCACTTTCTTATAGATTTCCTGAAGCAGAGGGGTATGCAGCAATAAGGAGAGAGCTTTTCAGTGTATGCCTCCACAGCAATGCAATGGTGCAAGCACAGTAAGGCAGGCTTTGGCTTTCACAGCTGCATAGCAGCAGCAGTAAAGACATGGTAACTCGAGGCTCACCAGGTGTTAGCAGCCAGAATGAAACAATCAAGGCTCCTCTAGGCTTTAACCTTGGCTTATTAGCCCATTCTGCAGCCTGTGACCTGCCATCCTCCCTGTTCATGTAGCTAGATTGACTCCAGGACAATCATACCTACTTCTGCTGTGTACACACCACCACTCTGTTGTGCCTCTGGATTCTGATGGCTGGGACAGGAGCTGCCCCTACCAGCCCAAGCTCCTACTCTCTGAAACATTAATGAGCCCCTGGAATGTTTCAAGTAGTTACTGGCAAGCAAGGCAGACTGGGGAAACACATTCCAAGGGCTGGCAGCCTGCCTGCCTCCGTGTTACGTGGTGGCAGACAGGCCATTGAGGAAAATATCCTATCATTTGGCAAACACTGCAACAGAGTCCATTTTGCTTAATACTTCAGACATGATGACAGATGCTTCCTACTGCCAGCAGGTTTATTACCCAGAATTAGATGCCACACAGACCCACAGCTCAGACTAGAATTGGTTCTCAGTGCTTGCTCTGCTGATACCAGCCCCAGAATCCATATGGTGCTTCATGAGCCCATCATTTCTTCATGAACCTCCAGGACAGATGTTCTGTGCTGACCTGAATCAAGAATGGTAGCAGCAGGTTTGCCTAAAAAGCACGTTGCCAAAGAAAGCAGGTCCAAATTTGACCTTCTTTTAGACTGCTTGATTCTGGGTGAACTTCTTGGATCCTAAATCCTTTGCCAGAAAACTAATTCAACACTTTAAAAATCTTAAAAATACAAAGCCAGGTTTTTGTAGGTCCTAGAAATTGTGTTTCTTGTGTTCGCTGGGGCTCAGCTGGTAATGTAACATACTGCAACAGCAGAAATATGTTCATATGAGCTTTAATACAGCAGGCAGCCAAGAAAACTGTCTTTGCCAACAATGAAAGAGGGTTAATCTGGCTTTCCATAAGGTATTACAAATTATGGAGTACAGTGGGGCCAAGGTGAAAGAGAACCTGCTTGTGCCCTTTTAAGTCAGAAGTGTTTCTGAGCCCTGGAATAAACTCCAGCCATGAAAAGGAAGGCTTCCAAGTACAACTGCCTGTGGTGGCTTAACCCTATTTCAGCTCTGGATCTGTACTTCAGAGCTGAGAAGAAAGGGGAGACAGTCAGAAATATTATTACCAAATACTTTTGAATCTTCATCCAAAGTGTCTTGAACTCTACAAGTCCCAAGGTGCCAGTCCCATTGGTCTGGGCCATGTTAAGGCATGGTTCACAAATTCAGGATTCCTCTATCCTTAGCAAAACTAACTGGTAAAAGTAAATCACGCATCACAGTGTCATCTTAATGCCATTAGTTCTCATCTGGAATGCATCTCCATCTCACACAGACACGCCTACAGTTTTACATTTGCTTAGCTAAAGACACGCCAAGAATTTCTAGGCTTTGTGCACTCTCAAGGAATGATATATGGGATTGCTAAATATATAAGCACGATGAGATCCACTTGCATTTTGTACAGTTAAAAGAAGATTAGAATCCTTGGAGAAAAAGAGGACTGGCCTCACAGCAAAGGGTTAGAAACCAGAGGCAGTGAACAGAGAGAGGCAGTAGTAGGCCACAGAGTCTTCCCCCATGTCCTTTAGGATCTTGAACATCTCTTCCTATGGAGAATTATGCAGAAAGAGGGAGTTGGCCCCCATAATGCTGAGCTGCCCTGTTGGGTTTGGGAGACTGAACTGTAGGGCAAAGGCACCACTTCTAACAGACAGTGATCCACAGGATCCACAGCTAATCCCTGCTGACCTCAACATGACCATGAGACCAACAACAGAATTGCAGCATGGTTCTTGACCCTCCCAGTACACTGGCTACCTTCCCAGCACATCAAGGGAGTACTGGGCACATGTGCTGACCTCTTCTTTTCTTGTTGCTATGCAAAGCTTATTAGCTCCCATGTGTCCTACAAGCTATGCGGAACAGAGGGAGGCACAGCATGTACTTGTTGCCTCTCCCCTTTGAACAGGCTCTCCAGTCAAGTCTCTGCTGCTTTGAGCTCTGAGCTCTACAACAAGTACCTGGCTTAGAGGTTGAGGTTGTGCTTAAAACCTGCCCCCTGCCAAGCACACTGTGTATGCATTCAAAACTGCGCAGATGCATTCAGGCAGAAGGTTCCTGCTTCTTCCCCTGCTATTCGCAGGGAAGTTTCAGAAATGAGAGATGCAGAGCAGGTGTGGGAAGCAGCTCACACCTTACGTGGCTCAGGTTTCTGCCACTCTGAGCTGATAGAGCTGCTTGACTGAATTTTATGCCTCTAACCATGTGCCTGGAGAATGGAAATGTAAACTTAGCCCCTCTTGTCAGGAACTTTTGCAATGAGATCCAGACTTTAAAGGTGATGAACTGATGCTCAAAGGATACATCTAAAAGGCTGATCATCTCTCTGCAAGTGTTAATGTTGAATCCATCACTTCTAATATCCTTTCCTGTACAAGAAGGAAGTAAAATCCAAGTCAGGAATACTTTTTGGCAAATATTTTCCTGCAGACGACCCTGGAAACGTCAGTGATCTTAAAAGCTTGTAATCAAAGTAAATGCTCTGCCATTTCTTCCGCTATTTTCCTTCAGTTGATTAACATGGCTTTTTTGGCAAAGGGCAGGGGATGCTGTTGGTTTTGGAGGTGATAATTCTCTATCTGTCCACAGAAATCATGCAGCAGCATAATAATATCTTCCCATGGTTCTTGTCCCAGGAAGATACAGGGAATACAGTGCCTCTGCAGGAGATCAGCTGGTTTGGAATGGGAGCACCAGGTTATTGCCCCCATATATATATGCCCCCATATTAGAGGTTCAACAAGGCAGGAGACACTGAGCTCAGACACAAACTCAATTTTTCGTTCCCCTTAGCTGATGGAGCTGGGTTTTGTTGGCACAGATCCAATCTGTGTGCTGATGGACCCAAAAACAGAGGTTCACTGACCAAAGAGCAACTTTACGCCTTGCCATTGCAGCATGTGCTTCTCAGCTCTATTCAATGGGAGCTGCATAACATCATTACTTACTTTTAGCTAAAACCTGGTTTAGGATAGTTTTAAGTTCAGTTGCAGTCACTTCACAGTCCTGGACAGAAAAGAAAACGTACTTGAAGTGTTAACACAAAAAAATTTCTGAAACAAGCTATATTCATTTGCTGGCAGACATCCAGAGACCATTTTCCTCTTATATCTAAGGCATGTAAATCTTTAATGTTTTTGTAATATTTCACATTTACCATCATACTTTCCATGGAGGAGATCCTTAGAAACCATATTTCCTAGACTTCCAAATGGAAAATAAGTGTTTTGTTAGGTGCCATGACCTGGTAAATGTTCATTTTGTAGCAGGTTTGACTGAATTGGTGACTATTGTCTTTCTTGTTTAGGAGATCATTTGAGATTTTCCAGCTTATCCAAACTACCAATCAAACAATATTAAAATTGCCCTCTCAAAACTCTAAAAGGTCTTTCTAACTAACAAGATGTTTTCCCTCTCCAGTGCCAGTGGCCACCTGTTCATTAAGAGGAAATCTGATGCGACAGCCACAGGGTAGCGCAGCAGGGCTCTGTAGATATTGTTTGTCAAATACAATAAATAGAGAGAAAGTTCAGCCAACAGTTTCCCAATTCGTGGGGCTTCTAAGCAAAAACGAAGGTATTGGCCAATGAGGCAACTGTCAGAATTATACGGTAACTCCACAGGTAATTTATTTCACCCTGGGATAATATTTCCACACTCCTCACTCCTAACACCCCTATTTTCAAAGTTATCCCATGCCCTGCGTTACCGAGGGAACAAATCACATTGTGCACCAGTAACAGGAACATTGTAGTAAAACTGCTCTATTGAAAAAGAAATTGAACTGAAGTTGTGACGTAATAAAAAGAGGGAATTGCTTGATTTTCTGAAGAGCAGACAGTAAAAGGAATCAGTAAGTCAAATATTTGCATAATTGTAACACAGACGTCCCAATCTTTTTCTTTTGCTTTAATCCACTTACCTCTCCAGAGAGCTTTTGAAACAGAGTCTTAAACTCATCATCTGTGTCTTTGTTATCAACATGAGGCTAGAGGAAAGAGATGACCAAGAGCGTGGTTTACAAGGTGGCTCTGGAAAGCAAGCTGTGAATATCGTAAAGCAGCTTTACAGGGGACTACTTAGAGCAAAGGAAAATGAGCAGTTGCTCTGCAGCAATGGCAAAACAGAGACACTGCTTAAATCACAACCACCCGGGGGCTGGCTTCATCTGAGAGTAAATACTTTCTGAGACTGATGTAAAAGTTTTCTTCTGCTACCAAGCCAGTTTTATGAAATAGCTGCAGTGAAAACGCTGCTGCCCCTGGCCAAAGCAGTTCAGCAGCTCCTTGGCAGTCTGCTTTTGCAATTTCAGGAAGACTATTTGTTTCTATGGAAAGGATCATTCTGTGCCCCCGCTGCCTCCTCCTACCTGTGCTAGAACAATTCCTACCTGTGGAAGAACAATTTAATGTGTTCCAACTCAGTCTACAAGAGTCCAGTTGCTGTGCCCCAAGGCCCCAGGTACATGAAAATGTACGTGAAACTAAGACATGGAGATATGTAAAGAATCCCCATAAATATGTCATATAAATAAATATCCCAAAAATATTTTTCCTGAGCAGGAACACATACTGTGATCCCAGCTCAGGGAGAAGTTAAAACCTGGCCCCTGTTTTGCCCCCCCCATTATGAAGGAGAAGTCTGATAAGACAAAGCAAAAATGATCCTCCCAGTTAAGACATTTACCTCGTATGGTTTTGCAGACACCACATCACCTATTATCCTAAGGAAAAAAAGGAAAGAAAACAACCAGAAATGATGATTCTACCATTTGCCTTTAAAATAATTAGCAAAGGAAGCTGGTTTAATATAAGCTGTTAATGAATGCACAGTGCAAGCCCCTAGGTTTTCTGCTTCCAAAGTTCCCCACCTCTGTCTTTCCCACCTCCTTGAAGGTATTTTCCTTGGGAAATCCAGCCTTGTTTTTCTTGTATGCAGACTCCAGGTTTTTCATTCAGTGGCTGCTGTTGATACAACCCTTTTTAAAACTGCCTCCTCGTCTTCATATTCCCAAATCCTGCACTCTTTATTTGTGGGAACTCCTACTTTACAGACTTGAGACATCTATTTACCACTCAAGTGCTTGGTGGAGGCCATCTGAAGAGCCATGACTCTCTACCACGGGTGTGCACACGTATGGTAGACTATATGAGAAAATAGGTCCTAGAAATGGGCTTATTTTGCTGGTAAAGAGAAAAGATAGAGCACAGGAAGTGTGTGCAATGCCTGACTTTCTCTATGTGCCCTGCCAGCAGAAAAGGAGGCTTTACAGAGGAGATACGCACCGTGTTTTAGCCTTCTTCTCAGAAAACACTCGCAGGCAGAACTCTCCGTTTTTGTAAGGCTCAAAAGTGGATGGCACAATGAGGTACTCTCCCCGGGGCAGCTTCATGCGGCGGGAGACTTCACGCAGGTTAATGTAAGGATCAGACCGGGCTACCGGTTGGTGCCTTGCAAAGAAAGCACGGTTCATATGAATGTCTGTGTGGTTTTCCAGCTGCGGGGAATGTGTGTTTGTTAGAAACCATGTGACAATTCATTGGTAAGCCAGACACCCTGCTTCAATTTCACTGCTTTAAAACCATCTCAAGTTTTTCTTAGTATAAATTCACAAGTGATGGCGTAAAAGATAACCACCAGAATTCTGTTATAGGACACATTCAGGCAGATAATTAGGAGAGGTAAAGATCTTTCCCTATAAAGATTATTTTTTTCACATGCCTCTTCCCAATCTGTGATATAAAATAAATAAAAAGACCATAATGCGTGCTCCTATCTGGTCAAACCATACTCAAGTTGTCCATGTATCGAGCAGTTTTTGCTTTCACAGGCTGCTAGTGCACAGACTTAAAGTGCAGGATATCTTTGAGCAATCTGTGGCACGGGATAGATCTCTTAATTACATAGGAGTTGTCATCTCTGATTTCTTTAAACAGGCAGAAAAAACAGTAAACAGGACAAAGCAGTAGTCACAAGGATGAGACTTCTGGGGCCACATGGGATGATTTACCCAACTTCTATTAGGAATACAAAGGATACTCCTTCAGATTATGTGGAAAATACTTCTTAACTTTTCATTAATACCAATATACTCTTAAGCAAGTGAAATACTGCGTAGCTCGTAAAACAGAACACTGATGTAAGAAGAAACAGCAGTGTAAGAATAACGTTTCTGCTATAAACCTCCATTCATGGCTTTTCTCCACATGAATGACTTTCAAAAAGCGTGATTCAGTGATCCACAAAAGGTGCTGTGTGCTTGACAATGGGTGGGGAATATTGCATATGGGTAGGGTTTCTGATTGTCTAAGATCAGAGCATACGAAGATGTTACAATCATTTTATAATCATTCAGTCTTCCTGTTGTAAACTGTAGAAAAATACAGGGGGTTTTTCCAATTTGGTCTGAAGATAAGGTTGGATTTGGTATTTGTTCAACAGCCCCATCCTTTCTCCTCACTCAATCTTAAGCTAAGTGAGACTGCAAAGATTAAGAAGCCAGATCCATATCTCTTCCATTACATTAAGTTCATTTTCCCTTTGCATCTGCAATGCTGTTAAAAGAACACAGTTAATTGCCAGATGAATACACATTTATTTGCTGAGAGAGAAGAAAATGTCTGAAAAGCCAAGGAAATTTGGCCGCACAGGCTGCTGGACCTCAGTAATGAGTATAGGCTATTATTACTGCCAGACACCCCTAGGGTCTCTTTCTTCTGGAACGAAAAGTCTCTTTACCTCAGTATTGACATCTGGGAGGATTAGAGAAGGTTGAGTGGGGTTTGTTTGCTGTCACAGAGTTTGGAATTCTTCTAAACAACATTAGCTATGTTTTCTCAATTTTAAAATGCAGAGACTCTGTTCTCCTGTATTAAACAGGCGAATTCTGACTTCTGTTGCACAAGCTTAGTGGAAGCCAGATTTCAAAGAGTACAAATGAAGTCAAGACTGGGACTCAGATATCTGTAAATAAAGCCTTGTGCCTTGGAAATAATTATTTAGAACTTGAGATATTGGTCCAGGGAACCAAGAACAAAGTCTTTCTGGTAGCTAAATTCTCCAGTGCAACAGGAGGTGTCCATCTGGATTGTAGAAATCTTCAGCAGAGATTACATACCTCCTGAGGAATCTGAAAGGAAGAGAAGGAGCCAGTGGTAAAGGGCTGCTACATACCTGCATCTGTGATTAGGGTAAAAAAAATCCAAACAAACCAACTAAATGAAAAAACAGGTAAAGCCTCCTTCAGACACTTTTTTTATCAATTTCATTTACAACCACATATTGCAGCATCAGTTATACATGTAATTCTAGCTTGTGCTAGAGCTGTTCCAAAGGAAAAACAGGATCTTCATCTAGATGAATCTATACATTTAGCTGCTTTTCTCCCAATATGGTGTTGTCAATGCTACTATTGATTGGAAGTATTTGGGTAAGCCTTTAAATGTTCAGTCAGGAAGGTCAACAAGTTGGACCCACTTTGCTAACCAAAAGTCAACTGGGGATTTATCACTACACACCTAAAATCTAAAGTCTACTGTTACTGCAATATGGTGAAAATAGAAGGCCAGCGTCACTGACAATTAACCTGAGGGTGAGGAGATTGTTGTAAGGCAATTACAATAAGTAACAAATTTCATGATTTGGCCCTTCCTAAACTAACTACATTGCTGTGTTAATTTACCTACAAATGCAAGGTAGCTTTTCCAAAACCAATTAGTTGTCTTGAAAACCAATTAGTTGTCTTGAAAGCACAGTCTCCAGTGAGAGCCAAACAGAGAATTGTCCCAAGTCCAAAAAAATCTTTTGGAAATATCACCCATACAGTCACTGTGGGACCTGAGATGGCTCCTGAAAACCTCAGGTCTTGTTCCTTAAAATTAGCATACTAGAAGGCCAGGAGCTTGGTGATGGACGCACGGTTATTGTCAGTAGGCAGTTTGAGCTGTTTGACTTACAGCATAAGTAAGGGCAGGTGGATTTAAACCTGTTTTCATCATTTCACCTTCCCTTGCAGAGGTCTGCTTTAGGTCACCATCCATGCTGTCCTAACTGGACCTCCTCAGCCAGAGCATCATCTGCAATGATGTGATCTACGACAGTGCATGACCCAAGTAACATGGATCATAGCTGGATGTCTAGCTGAGATAACTTTGCAGCAATGTCTTTCAAAAGAAAGTCTTTATCTTGTTAAGAGTCACCAAGTCTACCCTACTATGGAGAAAAAGTCTCAGAGGAGGCAGATGGGATGAAATAGATGCAAAGCACAAAAGCTCTGCTAACTTCTCCAGGATTGTACTCAGTGATATGAGCAGACAAACACCCTAAATGTGTAAATTCAGGATGCCAATTGGCCAGGCTGGTTGGTATCACACAGATGGCAACTCAGAAATGTGCTCAGTGAGAACCATTTGTGTATGCAGACAGTTAGGCACTAGGGAAAACCTTTCCTAGTTTTGAACCATGCTGCACAAAGATATATTAGCAAAAGTCAGCCATTTCCATCTGCTCCCACCTGCGCTGGTTAATGATCTTCATCCAGTAAGAATCTATACAACATTTAATTGCTTGTCTCCAGATACCTTATTGGGAATGATAATACTGGCTGGAAATTTTTGTATTTTCTTCTCTCCTCTGACATCACAGAAATTAGCAGTGATATTGTAGATTTTCCCTATATTATATTTTTAGAGATAGAAGCAACACTGGAAGAATCAAAAAAAACCCTCTTTTGCCAGAAAAAAAGGCAAAAAATACTGAACCAGAACAATACCATGGGAGACAATGAATGAAAACAGTTTTTAAACAAGAGGGGAAAATAAGAAGAAAAAAGAAAGTGACTACTGAGCACTAACCATAGGCTGTAATCAGAACCACTTATCTGGAACTGCCAGGCACCCTGAGCCTGCCCCCATTCAGATTTTGTAAGAGAAGGCCCTCAATGAGTCTGTTGCTAAATTACTGCCTCTAGTTTTACACTGCTCTCCTGTTAAAGTGGGACAAAAATTGAGCCTAAATTTATCTGAATCTTCCCATACTATGTGGGTCAGGAAGAAATGAGAGGATTTGAATCATCTTGCAAAATCCAGTTTTACTGACGTGTAGTGCTGAATGGCAAGACGTAGCACAGTGCTAATTTTTTCCTGCATAACTGAACAGGGACTAAAGCTTTCAAGCAGAAACAAACTTTACCTGATAGAGCGAAAAACCAATACTAAGCAGAGCTTCTCCCATCTTCTTCTGTCTTCTGCGGTACTTCTGTATCAAGCCTACCAATATGGTACAGCATGGTTCGTTCAAACTCCCTTCATGGTCATCATCTGGTTCTTCCAACCGGATTTTAAACTGGGGATTGGTCCAGTATGTTGCTAATAATACCCAAGGTGAGACAAAAAGAAGATTTTGTTGTCATTGTAGCCGAGACAGCTGTCACTAAGATTATAGAGAATATCTCTTTGGAAGGACTTTTGCTTGGAGTTTTCCCAGTCCTTTCCATTACATTATATGGGTTTTTGCTGATATCAATTTGAGCTGTGACAAATCAAAGCACCAAGGTATTTTCTGGGGACTAATAACCAACAGGGAGGAGTTGATATCATTAATTCCAGACAGTCATTTATCTCCAGGAAACATCCTTGGCCAAGGCTGTTATTATTGCAAAAGAATCAAAAGCCAGACAGCCTCTCCTCCAGAGATCTAACCTGAGAATGAACAGGAAACAACACTGCCACTGAGCTGTGACACTTCCCTGGCCTGCCCAACCCTTTGGGGGATTGCTCCAGTCAGTAGCAAAAGCCACATAAGCAGGAAAAGCAGACAGAGAAAAAAGAAAAGAACACAGCCATGAATTAACTGCTTAAAGGGTTGGTGATCCCTGATGAGGAAATAAGTGTAAATTAGATCTTCATTTAGATGGCCAAGCTCTTGCTTACTGTCTAAACCACACAGAAAGAGCTGTACCTCCAAGCCCTTCCCATCGAAGCCCCTTCCAGTTCACAAGCATGTGGTTTTTTTAGTGTTTTGGTTGGTATTTTCACCACTTAGCTTTGTCTCCACCTTGGTAGTTCTGGCAGCCCCCAGCAGTCGAACCCCTTCTCCACTGTCCATTAAACAGGGTCAGGTCCCATCTATTGACCTCGTTGCTTGTCAGTGTGTCAGGAGTCAAGTTGCAGATGTCAAGCCGGGTGAACTGCCTTTGAAAATCTGAAAATGCCATCCTGGCACACAAAAAGACCAGGGTTAGTCCATCAGCCTCAACAGTCAAGGCGACTGCAAATGGATGGCTCTCCCAATAGGGCAGCAAACATCAGTACTACAGAGCTGCCTAAAGCCACATTTAATTGAACTCTGAATCTTGGAACTGGCTTCTGGGAGACAAATTTCCTGCTCCTTTAATGAGCTGTGTCTCCTGGAGACAGTTGTCAATGGCTGTTACACATACTGCGCTCAGTCATACCATTTTCTGTCATCCCTAGCAGTGGGCAATCCCTTATGATCATGCTTCATAAGTAAATTTACTAAAACTGGTGGGAAAAAGTGTGCAAGGAGGTGCCATTTAATGGGAGCAAAAATTGGCCCTTATGAAAGTGTCACACTGTAGAAGAACAGTTTCAGTTTGGTGTTTTGCTTTAATTCCACGGTTGATGTTTATTTTTAGCATTCCTAGTACGTTTGCATGAGTGACAGTCATTGATCACTTCACGCCGCAAGCAGAGATCTACTCTCATTTCTCAGTGCCTTATGGCCCGTATAGCTGATTGCACTACAAGATGGTGGCAGTTTATCTTCCCAGTCTAGGACAGAGTGACATGAGCTCAGTACTGATCCATATAATCAGCTAAGTGGGATGGGCTTTCCATTAGGTCTGGGTAAACAGACTCTTCCCAAGCTGGTAATCTAAACCTTTTCATTAGTGTGTAGCATTTAGGCAAAAAAAAATAAACTTCAAAATGTAGAGCAGCTGAGGTTCATTCTTGCCACCTCATTAATTTTATTACCATCTGGTCTCTATATTTTGTATAAGCACTGAATTATGCAAGCTCTAATAAAAGGTAATATTTGAATGGGAAGGGAGATAAACACGAGTCTAACAATACATGCATGTCATTATTAACCGCCTTGGTGCTGGCAGTTTCTCTCCACCCAACTGAAAGGACTGCTTAAAGAGCACACATGCATGTAAAATGCCCAAAAGGTTAATCTAAATAAACAGTTCTCACCAAAACTCTCCATCATCTACTTGCTTATCCAGAGCTTGCTTTTGTTTGGGATCAATATAATTCCATTCAGGAGCACTGCAGACAAAATACAAAAGCAAGCTGTTCAGTTGTGTTTCATTCTACAACAAGATCAGAGGGTCAGGCTCTCTCTTTGGTTACAGCTGACAAAGAAGTATGTTTTTCTTCAACAATAAGACCTTCTGCCCCTCTCAATGGTAGTACACACTGCAACCTGCCTATATGAGGCTGGAATCATGTTGCAACCATATATGCAGCAAATAAGCCTTAAGCTGAATCATCACTGCCAGGAGCCAGAATGTACAAATATTTCAGACTGGCTGGATTAGATAACATGCAGCCTGAAAGTCAGGCAGAGCTTCTCCACTGTAAGATCTGTTGGGATGCCTGAGAGTCTCCCTAGGGAAATGATAGAAGCTCTGCTGCTGGGGCCACAAAAAGAAGAAAGCAAAGCAGTGGGATTAGTACTGCAGAAAACATCACTGCTCCTTTCCCATCCTACGTTCACGTGCAGCAAAAGCTGGATTCTGCTCTGATCTGCTCCCATGTGTCCATGCAGTTCTGTACCTGCCTCAGCAGGGTTGTCCCATGGTAAAACAGGCATAATAAAATCAGGATATGGCATGTGTGTGTGTGCCTGAGGCACCTTAACTTGGGGCTGAGCAAAGCAGCTCTGGTAAAGGTAAGAATAATTGTAATGTTTATCTCTGTTTTCTGTCCTTAAGTGTGACACAACAGCACCAGGGCTGCAGTCAGTCAGGAAAGGAAAGTGGAATCTCCAAGAGCTGCCTGAAAAAACATATCGTGTCCTCAATTGAAGTGAAATTTACACCATTATAAATACAAAAATAAAGAGGTGTTGTCATTGCCAGTTTCCTGGATTCCAGGATAGTGGAAGCCCAGACAGTTTCTGAGAGATCTTCAAACTTCTGGGTCCTTTACTTAGTCAACATCCCAATTTTTTTAAGATTCTCCAGTAGAAACTGGTCTGCTTTAGAGCCAAGAACCTTAGAGTTGAAACAGAGGTTTATCCCTGCTGTAATTCCTGGGAATGGGATTGGTTTGCACATTCTTCTAAGGTCCCAGCACCATCAACCTAAGAAAAGTTATCTTGCAAAATGATGTGGATATGGCTTGCGTTGGTCTGCTCACAATTAAAACATGTGCTGTTCTCTCTTATTAGAAAGCTCCGCCTGAGGCAGGGAAGAATGTCCTGCTGGGCAGAGCAGATCAATATCTAACACTGCTAATAAATTAATAGTGTTTTATTCCAACTGATTTAGTATCTCTCCTAAATGTGCTTTGTGATTGGATTAACTCCATAGTCCAAATTTAATTTTTAAAAGATACCAAAATACACTGAAGAGAGAGAAGCAGGGGCGTATAAAAACCTACTTATCACTCCAAGCTCCAGTCCATTCCACTTCTCCCCAGGGATTTCTAAGCCTCACTAGTTTCTCTAGCCGTCCTCTGTAATATACCTAAAAGATCCACAACAAGCAGAGCGTGAGCACTTCCATTATTCCAATCATCACAGGACAGTTGCTTTTCAGAGTGGATAAAACATGATTTGTACTTGAGTGATGCAGTCAATTACAATTTGCAATAGTTAAAAGACACATAGATACCTTCCACCCTTAATTCTACATTATCCCATGGCACCAAGAGAGCCATTAGCTGCAGCACTCACCGTTTCATATGACAGCAACCTGCAAGGAAAAACATCAGCTACAAAACAGCAGAATATCTACATCCTCAAAAGCAGGAGATATTGCACAAACCAGCAAGGTTGGAAAGAGGTTATTTGGCATGGGCACTTCTGAAAGGATTTCGGTTTCAGAGGAGCAGGAGCACCTAGGGCTCCCTGTGAAGTTGAGACTAATGGCACACTTCCTGAAAGAGGCTTTTACTCCTTTCTCTTTAGTGCTGACTGGCAAAGTACACACTCCCACCTCATGAAGTACAAACATATGGGGAAATGGCTGCCTCTTCTGTTTCTCCTTTCTGTACCCTCCATTTCAGTTACAGCTTGGCCCACCTTTACGTTTTGTATTCCAGTCTGCTGGTACAACACAAGTTGCAGACTGCGCTCTATATATACTATACTATATATACTATATATGTATTAGAGTGTGTATATATTATATATAATGTCTATAACTACCAGTATAGAGCTTCTGACCTGACTAAGTACTGCAGGTACTTTCCTTTTTCTGTAAGAGGGTGGATCGATGAGCAACATATTTATTTGGTCAGTCACAGTAAGACATCAGAAAGTTGAAGGCAGTGTAGTATTGCAACCCCAAGCTGGTTGGTATGATGGCCCTTGAGAGGCTGGCTTACCTCTTCTGCTCCAGTGACAGAGTAAGCATGTCCCTTTACCAACTTCAGAGTTGTGATTGCTTCTATTTCAGATCCAGATGTTATCTGGGGCAATAAAAGTATACTCATTTAGGACTACATCCTATACATGAACTCTGCTTTCCTGAGCAAATTAATATAGGGAAAGATATCCAAAATGGTATGCACAATAAATATCAATATTCTTGATGCAGAGTATATCAAATAGAGGTGAGATCCACAGCAGAAGTCCATCTCTACAGTTCCAGCCCCTAAATATGCAGTCCTAGTACAGCAGAAATTCAAGGATGTACAATAAAATCTAAATCTAAAACCAATTCCCAGCTCAGGTAACAGACCCAGTCACCTGCAAAGTATGTTTGTGTGAAGTAAGATCCGGTCTGCCTCAGCTGAGATCCAACATATCAACATTTGAATAATTTGAATAATCCTATGTGCCATGAATCAGGATTTCAACGAAGATAAGGAAACAGGATGTGAAAAGCATGAAGTTTCGGTGACACGTACAAACATCATCTGTAACTTGAGAAAGTTGATATTATATGTGTTAATAATGTTTAGGACTGAAAACCAAAGGCAGAGTCAGACTACAGGCTACAAGAATGTGTCTCAAAGAGTTTGTCTCTGGCAGTCGAGGGTCTGGAGCTGAAATTACACAGAATTTGAGTGAGAAATGATACTTGGAGAATGAAAACAGAGTGTGGGAAGTCCCCAGTTCATGCCATGGCTCTAAGTATTATCACATGCTTGTAAAAAGGGAGGCATGATGAGAGTTGGTTATTTAGAACTTAGTCCAACGTTTTTATAACTGAAATTAATAAAAGTCTCCCATTAATTAGATTTTGATTTTACTTCAGACCTTCCTACCTATATCTAACATTGATCTGAGCTTTTGTTGCAGTATAGAGCAAAGCACTGGAAAGAAGAGCAAGGAGAGTAAAGCAGCAGCAGTGTCTTACATCGATGGAACAGCCAAGCAGTGACCCAGCTCTCAGAGCCTTCTGGATGATTTGGTACAGGTTTGAAGGAGCCCTCCGCAGTTCATAGAATTCAGAGATGCCTCCAGTAAAATCCTCAAAGCCCTCTATAGTGGACCCTCCTGTGAGAGCTTCGTAAGAGCTGTTCAACCTGGGGGAGAGATGACAAGAGCCTTATCAGGGGCCATCTCCACCTCTAAGCATTGGCACTGCAAAAAGAAGGGTTTATAATTTAGTACCAGACATCAGTGTGACCTGAAGCACCAGCAGTAAAACCCCTTGAAACAGACAGTTTGCAATACCCTTTATGGACCTAGATAAGTAAATAACAGATGGAATGGAGGCTGCATTTTTGAGTGTAGTGCCTTGTGTCTAACACCACAACCACCTCGGCAGTCAACTTCTGCACACCCAGGAGTGCTGCTCCTGCTTAGCCACCGTACTTGGCATAGGCTTTCTCCAGCAGTGCGCTCCAGAACTCATTGCCTTCCTCCGAGTGCACAAAGAGCAGCTTCCCGTTCCTGGTGGGGAGCCGGTCATCCACCACGACGTCCACCCACTCCCCGTACTGCCAGAACTGATGGAAAGAAGACAGGAAAAGATAATGGAGGCTGGTGTGTACATAATAGCTCCATGCTACTATCTTCCTATCCTTTCGCCTGTCATCAGCTCCCCTGGATAAGCCACTGTAAGGTTTCATTCCTATGTTGGAGCCCTCTCCCTTGTAATAGAGGCAAACTCTTCCCAGCCCTGTGAAGCACTGAGCAGGCTTTTAGTGTACTCAATTTTGCTGATAGGTAATATTAACAGCCACTTGTTGCACACTACACTTGGAACACTGTCTGAGCTCCATGCAGAGCTTACATGGTGGAGAGTCCAGAAAGCTAGTGTGTAGTAATAGCTCTAAGTGCTGGTTCCAATTCAATTCAATTCAGAGCATCCAAATCAGAATACTCTAAAGTGTTTTTTCTTGTCTACTCTATCAAGGCCCAATCCACTGGAAAATAAAACAACCGTGCCCTTGTAAAACTGCTGCAAGGAGAGGTCACCCAAAAGGAAAACAGTCAATAGTGCTAATCCCTCCTGAAAATACTGGGAAATGTGTGAAACATTCCTAATGCTAACTTTTTGCCTGAGCTCCAGAAACTCTCCATAATTTGATACAGTCCTGAAAGGAAATAAGATAACTCACATAATAACTCCCTCTGCTGAGATGAGCTGGTGAAAGGAACAGGTGTGTGCTCTATAACATCTGTCCTCACCAAAATACCTCCTCTGTCTTTGCAGAATGAATCCGTATGGTTCACACCTGAGCCTAACCTCCAGTCAAAGCAGGTTGCCTCAGTCCCAACACACTGGATCTACAGGTTAGGAAATCTGAGCAAAGCCACAGGGAGGGAAGGGAAGGAGGAGGAGAAGGAACCACATCAGCCTAAATTCACTCTTGACAGTTGGCAGTGACAGAGCTTGGCTTGACTCATGTGGCATGATGGTTTGGCTCAGTCTACAAGCCCTATCAGCTGTAAGACAGCAGAACCTAGCCAGTAAGCAGGTGTCATTTAGCATTATTGAACTGCGCTCTTCTTTTCTTTCCCTCTCCCCCACCAACTTCACTTAAACAATCTAATTCTTGAATATTTAGCCTGTGCCAAACACACACACACACAAACTAACCCTGCTTTATCTAAATACTAGAATTTTCCTTTTTTATTCTCAATAGCCTGATCATATAGGTACCTGAAAATGAAAGATCCCGGCATAGTCCTTCTGGAAACTCTGAGCCTTGGGAACAACGCGATACAGAATGTCTGGATTCAAAGTGAGAGATGCAATTGCAGCCAGGAGCCAGCAATCACCTAAAACCACATACGGTACATGGCAGAAAAGTTCATTCATAAATAAGAGTTTGCTGAGCTGAGCCTTACACCGTTATATCACGCCCCCCTCTAGACCCAAATGCCAGCATTAAGAGTTTTGCAAGGTCCTGCCAGACTCAGTGTTGGTTCTGCAATCCTTTCTGTTTTGTTATTTACCTCTTTTGCTCATTTTCCACTCACCCAGACTGCACAGATATGATCATGGTGGTAATTTCAATGGTCTAGTTTGGGCTTTGCAATTTTGATATTATAATGAAGCTGTGAAAGCAGGCTGCTTTATCTAAGCTTGTTAATGTCCTCAGGATTTCAAGGGCATAGCCAGAGAGAGAAGGCTTTTGGGGTATGTGGGTTGTAAAGCCTGCTGGGCACTACAGTGTTAATGAACTGTGGTACTTTAACTAAACCCAAGCTACCACACCTGGGAGAGGCAAAGGCTTAGAAAGCATTCAGAAGAGGGCAAAAACTCTGGGTTGATGTTGTGGTTTAAGCCCAGCCATAACTCAGAACAACGCAGCCTCTCTGTCACTCCCTCCCTTTCTCCCCCCCCACTCCCAGAGGGATGGGGAAGACGATCGAAAGGATGTAACTCCCACGGGTTGAGATAAGAGCAGTCCAGTAACTAAGGGATAACACAAACCACTGCTGGTACCACCAGTAATAGTAATGATAAGGGAAATAACAAGGGAAGAGAATACAACTGCTCACCACCCACTGACCGACACCCAGCCCGACCCAAGCAGTGATCTAACCCTTCTGGGTAACTGCCCTCAGTTTGTATACTGGGCATGACATGCTGTGGTATGGAATACCCCTTTGGCTAGTTTGGGTCAGGTGTCCTGTCTCTGCTTCCTCCTGGTTTCCCCTCCTCCCTGGCAGAGCATGAGACTCAGAAAGTCATTGATCAGAGTAAACATTATTGAGCAGCAACTGAAAACATCAATGTTATCAGCGCTGTTCCCAGGCTGAAAGTCAAAAACACAGCACTGCACCAGCTACTAAGAAGGAGAAAAAATGACTGCTACTGCTGAACCCAGGACAGTTGATAAAAGGATGGTGGGACTTCCATTTCTATCTTTGGAGATGATTTCATGGATAGCAGGAAGATTTGGGTAGCTATTCCTCCTTAGCCCATTTATCAAAGGTCTGAATTGGAGCCAGCACTTGCAGCTATTACTACAGATTTGCCCAAGAGTCTAATGGAAGCTGAAGTCACCTGGGAACATTATAAGGAGGTGAATCTTTTCTGTGGCCAGTTCCTTGTCCTGGTAAGGATGGGCACCCTCCCTGGAGGCTGTGCATCCTGCAGCTGGAGCTGTTTGCAGGCTTAGTTACCTGCTTGTTGTGGATTGGAGGTTGGATAAGTAGAAGCTACTCTCACATGAAAGGTGGTGCCCCTGGGAAACTCAGTGTCTCCTGGGTTTCTAACAGTGTTTGCATGCTGCAAACAGCAGGAAGCACTTTTGTGATTCTGTGTTATTTCTGAGGTGTGCAGAAAGTCTGGGAGAACAAAACTGCTCTGAAGGTCTATTTTCCTGGTTCCCTGTGGATTATCTGTGCCAAGACATAGTTTCTTTATGCATGTGCATATTCTGCAAAAGGAACTGGCATAATAGCTCTTGCTTCAGTGGAAATAAGCTAAGCAGAGAAACGGAAGAAAGAGTTTAGTCTGTAGCATGATTTAGTATCTTAGAGCAGCAGTTAACTCTTAATATTGATTTGGGCTTTATGATATAGTGCCATCATGAATATAATTGTATAGGCAAGATATGGGGACTTGCTGGTTCTCACACTCCCTGCTTCCTATACGCACTGGGTGATACTCAGATACCTCTTGCAAGCTGAGCAAGAAACAGATGTTTCCAGCTGTGCAAGCAGAGACTTGAGAAACACCAGCAAAGAAGTGCCCTGGTGTGATGACCTGCAACTAACCACCTGAGCTGGCTGATTGGATTATAGGTGCAAAAGAGTGATCTACACAGTGTGCCAGCCAGTTTCCATCCTGTACCCAGTGTTCCCCTTCTGTTTCCAAACAGGAGGGAAAACTTAGTATTAGTATATGAGGTGCTGCTTGAGCCTTGCCCCAGGATTTCTCTGTGTTATCTTGGCTGCCACATTCAAGAAAGAGCATTCAAGCTACAAAGGGGTAGAAAAATGTCTGGATTACCTCCTTCTCCCCCTCCACATGCCTTTCTTATGAGAAGAGGTTGAAATTTTGTTCTGCTCATCTTAAACAAGTGAAGTTTGAAGAGGAAGTGTGAGGTAGGTTGAATGCTACTTTACAGAAAAGTTGTTTGAGCCAAGAGCTCTTACTTGAAAAATAAGATTTCTGTTACAGGAGCACAGACAAATCAAAATAAAAGGGTTTAAAACTGTGTTTAAACTGGAAATGGGAAAGAGTTGCTGCTGTGCATAGGGAAAAGAGAATCCAAGAGTCTCAGCCTCTAGAACAACTATGAGCAAAGTCTTTAAGTTCATCTTCAACCTAATTATTTTTGAAGTTCTTTTGCATTCCAGTGGGAGAGGGCTCAACTCCCTGGTCTGGAAGGTTCTTCCCAGTCTCAGCTATCTATGTATAAAATAAGCAGAATTAGGAGAGCACAAGGTGGGGGAAAAAAGGCTTCAAGAAACTCCTCTCCCAAGAAAATGTAGATGCAGCAAAAAATGAGACAGAAGACCCAGATCTGCTTTGTATGTATTTCTTTTGGGCTTTCCTTAGTACAGGTGTAATCCTTATGCTGTTATAATTTGTCCTTTCGCTTAGAGAGAAAGCAATAATGGTGATAAGTCTGGGGAATGACTCTTCAGAGGAGGAAGATGAAAAGCCTCATAAGGTTATAAATGAAGCCCTCATTTTCTCAACTACTCCAGACTTTCTTGCTGCTTCTGGCTGCTCCTGGCATGATGTGGAGCACAGAAGGTTGCAGGGTGAGGGTCCTGGTGTCCCTGTGGTGTCCTTCCTCTCGTGGTGAGACTAGAGAAGGTCTGCAGCAGTGACAAGTTGGTGCTTTCCCAATGTGCAACATCTATAAGGGTTTCCCCTTCCTGGTCCAAGCTAGGTTTTTACAGCCAGTGAAGGGGAAACTACTCTGGGCTTTGCTGAGGATGGTGTATGTTTAATGCACAATTAGGCAGAAGAGTCAGTGAAATAAGATGGATTTCCTTAAATACGTTATTTACTTCCCTGACTCAGAGCTAAACAATTCCAGAATCTCAACTCCATAAGATGCCAAATGCAGCGTGAAATCCTTTACAGCTATCTTACAGTATGAATTTACTTCTTGGCATCTGGTAGAATGAGTGACGTTGGCGCTTCTTCCTCCTGCAAGCACACCATGCAATCTAACCTAGGGAAGCATTAGGGGCAAGCCTGCTCAAAGTACATACGGAAAGAATTGTGTTGGAAGAATTGAGTTGGGAAAATATGCAGAGTCCTATCTCTAAACCTTGCTTGGGAGCCTAATGTCTTTGGCTGAGCTTGTGGCTGAACAAGCATCAACCATGCGCTCCAGAAGATACCAGCTAGGAATTGGCTGCTGTGCAGTAACTTAATAAAAAGGAAGGTTTGCATGGGGTGCCTAGGAGCACATGGTTTGGGAGCATATTTATATACAAGTGATGCATGACGTTCAAGCTCCTGTGATGAAGTAAAGAGGATGCAGGAGTCTGTTCATATCAAAGAGCTTCCAGGATGGAGCCTAAACTGCACAAGTTGCCTCTTAACTTCTTGTACACCACAATGGGATCCTGGCCTGTTAATAAGTTTTCTCAGCTCTACTGGGTAATATATTGCTAGTTCTAAAACAGTACAAGTTGACAGTACCTGTTCCCTTCTTCAAAGTTCAGCAGCATTTTGCCAGCAGCAAAGTTTAGTTTTGTTTGTGACTGTGCCCACAGGACAATGCAAAAGCACAAGCTTCCTAGAAAGGCAGCTTGTATAGGACAACTCAAACTTGTCCTGATTCAGCTGCAGGTTATGAGTAATCTTTCAAACTGTGAGGAAACTATTTGATTCCTTTCCTAAAAAGTTAATTTTTGAAGGAAGAGGAAAATGAGGCCAATTGGCCAATTAATTAAATATATAATTAGAATGTATTTTCAATCCAGTTATAGTCAGAAGAATGCCAGTATCAAAAAGCATTTCTGCTCATTGTATGTGTTTGAAGTGGTAGCCTTTCAGCTTATAGAAATGAATTTTTAACAAAGTTTTCTCACCATTAGCCCTGCAAGGCTAAATCACCTACGGGCACATACACTGCTTTGTGTTCAGACTCATATTTAATGAACAGAACTTTCAGACAAGTGCCAATTACAGTGTTTACCATTGCTGCTGAATGTGCTAAAAAGAAGCCAGCTTGATTCCTGGATCTGAAGTAATTTGTAATGTTGGTAACATACAGTATTTCTTTATTTGTTTGTTTGTTTGTTTATAGATTGAAATAAGCATTTTTGACCTTGAGGTTTTGGTGGAAAGGGTAAACGTGAAGCCTCACTCTGTGTGTGTGCATATATATATGTATATATCCACATAATCTTGGAGAATTACTGTCTCTTAATGTGCTTGAAATAAAATCACTTGCTGCTCGCAGATGTACAGAGATGGCTCGTGTTCTCAGTGCCACACAAGCACCTCCTGGTTTAGAGAGATAATCGAATTGCTGCAGAGAATTCCTAATCCTTGGTGACCTGGGAGCTGAGTGACTTCTCTGTATTGATGATGTTTACCCAAGCATGCTGCACTCGCAGAGGCCAAGAAAATAAATGAGAAATCTGATTAGTTTCAGTTGCTACAGAGCCACACTCGGTTTCTGGTTTAGCTATCATCAAAGTGTCTAGACACAGAGCATATAAACTCTTCAGTGACCTAGTGATGGGGAGTTTCAGCTAAAAGTCCAAGTGTCTGGTTCAAATATCTAACTGGACAGTAGAATCATAGAATGGTTTGGGTTGGAAAGGCCCTTAAGATCATCTAGTTCCAGCCCCCTGCCATAGGCAGGGATGCTTCACCATAGACCATGTCACCCAAGGCTTCTGTCTGGCCTTGACAGAAGTATCTCTCTCCAGACTGTACCCTGGATTGTTGCTATTTCAGAAGGTGTTCAGAAGGGACCCAAATACAATGCTGTGTCTCTTGCTTCTCTGTTTGGCAAACAGATTTGATTCTCAGCTTTAGCCTCCCCTGGAAGCCCGTCATCAGAGCTCATAAACCTACCAGACATCAAAGAAGCACATATAGCTTTATAATTTCTGGCAGTAAAGGCTGTTTCTGTTTTGACATTTCTAAGGAAGGCTTCCTGAATTTTTCTATGGAAATGAATTAAGCTCTGCAGCTGCGTACAGACAGGCAAAGGAGCACCCAGCAAAGGAACAAGTTTTCTTCTCTTCGGGGTCTCAGAGTTGTCAGTGAATATATTTTTCAAGATCAGGGCATGTAGAATCTCCAGTGCCCATGGGATTGAACATCAGAAGACATATTAATCTCTGTAGTGAAATATGTGAACCAAACCAGAGCTACTAAGCACTTTCCTGCCTGTAGGAGCTCCAAAGGCTCACTCAGAAGGTATCAGATTTATCTCAGAGCTATCAGGCTTTGGTTTGTTCTCCAATCTACCCATAATCTTCTCAGATCTGCCCTTAAGACACAAAGCATGGATGGGGTGGGTTCCTCAGCTGCTGTGAGCTGGTGCATCTGTGCTGGCTTCAGGGGACTCCTTGACAGCCCAGGCCAAGGGAGCTGCAGTGTCGGGAGTACCCTCTGAGCCTCCGTCAGGACAAAAGGTGCCCATGAATATGAACAGCATGGATCTGGAAAGCTAATATTAGAGGGTTTGAGTGTGTTTTATATTATTTAAGTTAAATTTATGCCACTTGCTTCTTGAACTTCTGCAAACAGTTCTGGGGTTAACTTACTCAAATAGCTGCAAGAAAACTTCATAAGTCACCTTTAATAACTGAGACTATGTGACTCATTGCAAGTTGTTACTAGGCTATCAAAAAGATATGGTTCAAAGAACATTTGAAATATTTCCTCTTTCAAGTTCCCATCAAACTTCCCAAGCTGATATTCATCTAGCTTACACTGTTGTCAAAGAAATAAGTTTAATGGAGTGAGACTAACTCTGGCTTTCCTTGTTCCTTTTGTTCATATAAGCCCAGACCTGCAGTGTTCATTTTTATTTTTTTTAAGAAACGTGTCAGAGAAGATTATTAAAAATAGGCTCTATTTCCCTAAAGGACTTGTTAAGAGGTCACATATATGCCTTATGTAAATATGTAATCACGGTCCATTTCAATGGAAGTGCGTTACGTGAGGGCTTTAGTAAGAGGACTTTGATATTCAAGGTTCTGGATCAAATACCAGAAGAGCATAGTATGCCTCAGAGATGCAAAGCAAACACTTGAATGCTAGAGGGAAAGTACCGTGCCTGAAGTTTATTTCTGTGAAGAGTCAGTGTGTGTAAAAGTGAATGTAAGCAGCCTTGCAGAGAAAGTTGGGGCTGTTCAGCCTGGAGAAGAGAAGGCTGCGTGGAGACCTCATAGCAGCCTTCCAGTATCTGAAGGGAGTCTACAAGGATGCCGGAGAAGGGCTCTTCATCAGGGACTGTACTGACAGGACAAGGGGTGATGGGTTCAAACTGAAACAGGGGAAGTTCAGGTTAGATATAAGGAAGAAGTTCTTTACTGTAAGGGTGGTGAGGCACTGGAATGGGTTGCCCAAGGAAGCTGTGAATGCTCCATCGCTGGTGGTGTTCGAGGCCAGGTTGGACAGAGATTTGGGTGACATGGTCTAGTGTGAGGTGTCTCTATCTATGGCAGGGGGGTGGAATGGGGTGATCTTATGGTCCTTTCCAGCCCAAACTATTCTATGATTCTATGATTCTATCTTTGGTTATTTTATTCTTTTTTTTGAGGAAAGAGAGAGAAAAGGAAGCTCCCAACAAAAGGAGATTTGAGAGGTTTTCGTCTAGGTTAAGGGGTAGCTTTCAGGACTAGCACTTGGGGTACTGGCTTGGGAAAGCCTAGAGGCAGACACTGTTCCCAGATTCACAGGTTTGGGTACAGTACTGCTAGTTAGTTTCTGGATTTTGGCACTGCTCTCTAATGAAAGCCCATTTTGCACAAAGGACTGGGGCTCCGCAGAGACATTTAGGAGGTGACAGAAATCAAAAGAGAGGCTCAGCATATTGCATTGAGTTTTTAGGCTCAACACAAATAGTGCATTGACCTCTTCTAGTTAAAGAACAGGTAATATTCTTCAGTTCTTTAGCTTGCAAAGTGTCAAGGAAAATGAGGTTTTACTTCAGGCATGCAATCTTTTATACATACATATTATATATATATATATATATATATACACAATTATAGAAACCAAATTGGAGGTGACAAGAAATGTCACTTTTATTACTTATCTGAACTATTCCCCTAAAATACAGTAAATGATTTCCCCATCCTCTATTCCAGTATCCACTGAATATATATTCTGGAGGAAGTGCATGATCGGGCATCTTATTTTTAGCATTTGGAGCACAAACCCACACACCAGGGAATTTTTTAGCAATTGCTTTAATGGTGCTCTGTTTACAGGACTAGCATTGGTATTATTTATTGCCAATGACTTGCAGAAATTGTTTGAATCTCATTTGCACAATGGATGGGCTAGAAGACCAGTAAGGTCAGGAGTACTGCAGTAAGCAGCACAGGAGGGAGAAAGGCTGTTTCTCTGGGTCTAATCTATCAAATTCTCATTACAAGAGCTTCAGCCTTCTCGCCTCTATATGTAGTCAGGGAAGGCTGCTGCTGCTGTCTTCTGGAGCTGGATCTTATCAGCGAGGCAGGCAGGCAACAAGGCTGCGGCAGCAGCTATTCAAAGGGGGGATAAAGCTCCCTTCTGGCTACTTGCGTAGGAGCTCTGTTTAGACAAAGGCAGAGCTTGGAACAATTTGCTTGTGGATGCTATTACAAAGTTTACATGCTCTGTTCCTTTTTTACAATGCAGTGCTTGTTTATAACTCATACCTGCAAGCAGATGGGCCATCCTGCTTGGCATGAAATGGCACGTCATAGCCCCAGCCCCCGGACTAAACTAGTTCCTGCTCTGTTCCTTGGTTGTGTATTTGTTTTGTGTGAAACTAAGGCTGGAACTTGCTCTGCCTCCCAAACGAGTAGGCTTCAGGGTGAAACTTCCCCAGTGTCCCTTGTCCCCTGAGTCTTTGGAGCTGCTCTTGCTGGAATGGACATGAACCCCACTCTCTTGCTTCAGGGTAAGTGCTGTCATGATTAGACTGGTGTCCAGCTCTGCCTCAAGAGGTGAAAAGCAAGCCAGTGTTCTCCCCACAGTGGGATAAGTAGCTTCCTACCTCCAGCAGATGGTTTGGTGTCTCCCAGGTTTGACATCGCTCTTACACGCCCATATACACCCTGTCTCAGTCAGCAATGCATGAGTCCCCTTCTTAGGTATTTGCCTCTCTCCATGCTATGTCTCGGAGACAGCCAGTAAATAGTCAGTGTATGAGGAATTTTTCAGTGAAGCTTAATTTTTATGTCTTCTTCCAACCCTGAATTCAGAAGCGCTGTACATACCCAGCTCTCCTTGGCAGACATCTGTCCGAGTAGCTCCTCCAACTATAAACTGAGGGTTGGCACATAACTCCTGAAAGACACATTTTCAAAGTATGCATCACCCTTTCTGGTCTGAAAAAATCCCATTTCTTGTTCCTTGTTTCAATGTTCAGAAAGTACTACAAATCTTCAACGTGTCATTAAAGAGATATCCTTTGTCCTCTGTTTGATTAACGTGATGTCAGAACAGTGTTGCCTTGTTGAAGACTGCGTGTACGTTTCTAAGGCAAACCCTGAAGCCCTTTGCCACTTGAGACTGTCAGCAATATTGGTGGGAATTTTTGCTACTGTGGGGACAGAGGTGAAAATTCAACCTCAGCGTTGGCATCTTATTTTACCTTGCTGAGGTTTTGGCTCAGTGCAAATGAGTTTGTGACCATTGCTGCTGGCTCTTGGAGCCATGCTGAGTTTCCACTGCCACTGGCATGGAGGATGGTCCCCTACTTCTCGGGAGGCCAGCCACACAAATGCTTTTATTAGAGATCCCCCTTTCATCTTGGCACTTTGGGGCCAGCCAAGTAGGTTATGACAATGACTGTTACCCTTATCCCAACTCACAATCCTCCAACAATTCATGCCCTGAATTAGGAAGTTAATATTGTCTCTTTAGAGACAAAAGCCTTCCCTTTCTCGTAAGTGTTTTCCATGAGTTTCTGAATGGCAGCAAGAGGCAGTTTATAGGAAGCCTAACTTGGCAAGCAGGGTGAAGGAAGGCTTAGGCAGTCACCAGCTCTCCCAGAGAGCAGCAGTTGTCAGCATGAGCATCCTGTGGGGCAACCCAGAACTTCTTGTGCATGATGAAGAGTCAGTTTGTGTATCTCCCTTTGCAATAGGTGTGATCTCAGCTGCACCCCTTCTGCTTTTGTGGTTTCCCAGCTGGTCAGCTACCACAGTGAATAGGAGTTGTGAGAGGTTACCTCCCTCCAAGCGGTATACCTGGTGGCAGTCAGTTGTGTACAACTGATTTCTCGCCCTTTGTCCTTTCTGAGCCACTGCAGACTGCCTCATACACCTTGCACACAGCTGCATTTCCACCTTCTCCCTTTCTATAAGCCCACTGTTGAAACCAGAAGGTAAGTCTTTGACGGCAGTGAGTCTAACATTCACTGCCTGCACACCAGCAGTCACAGCCTGGGGATAATGGCCTTAGCGGATATCTAATCTTCAGGGGGTGTTCCTCCAGCAGGTCTCCTCCAGATTGCCCTCTGGGTCCTGCTGCCTGTTTCAAATGCAGGCAGGTATGTGAACAGTGATCCCATTAGCCTGCAATCACAGGAGGAGAGTTTGTGACTGTGTCTCTGCCTGCAGTAGGCACAGTTTTGTTCTTGCATGAGGAGCCCAAGGCTAATTTATTGAGTTTTCTGAGGCTGCTCTTTGCCCAGCGTCAGCAAAGCCAAGAGACACATCCAGGGTACTTGTTGCTAAAACATCCAGGTGCCAAGGAGAGGTGCTGAGGGACAGTGTTGCCAGCATAGAAACTTGGAGTTATTAAACCTGCAAGCTTCTGGTTCTCACTTTTCAGGTGAAAAACATAATAAAAAGGCAAGCCTTGATATTTTCCCTGCTTCTCACTTTCCCCCATCAGAGGAAGGGAAGTTGTTTGAGGTGTTTCCTTCCTTCCTGTTTTTCAGTTTTTCTTGATATCAGGGGCAAAACAACAAAGGAGGAGTGAAGTAGGGACA
The DNA here is from genome assembly GCA_017639245.1 of Myiopsitta monachus. NCBI lineage: Eukaryota > Metazoa > Chordata > Aves > Psittaciformes > Psittacidae > Myiopsitta > Myiopsitta monachus. Next base: position 57,161,803 of record CM029925.1, read on the forward strand.
GAAACAAAGGACTGAAAAATGTGTGTGCAGAAGAGTCTCCAAAACCTTGATTTTGTGGTTAAAAAAAAGAAAATCAGCATCTAATCTTTTCTGATGAAAATGACTTTTTACAATATAAGGCCTTTTTTAGGATATAACAGCAGTAATAACAGTTCCAGTCAGTTGTTCTTTAACTGTTGTAGGTAGCTTGAAGGGAGTAAGAGGATTCTGTTTCAGTATTAGCCTGCTTTCCTGGGGTGCACAGTGGGAAGACCTTGGTGTAGGTACTGTTACAATTGGTCAATGGCTCCTGGGGTGCCCTGTGGTCTGTCTGGATGCACATGGAGCTTTTGTACCCAGCTCTGGATTGCACCCTGGACTTGTAGCTCTGTGGAGATAGGATGAAAAGGGAGGAAGCAGGTTCCCATGGAGCAGTTATAGGATTCCTTGCTTTATAAAGAGTTTAGAAGATGATGATTTCTTTTTTCCCTATCCCCTTTTCAACCTTGCATGTGCTATAGCAAGATAGAAGGAAAAAAACAAAACGTACAGATAATGGATATTCATGGATGTTCACCACTGATTGAGCATGGATGTCCAGGTGGAATTTGATTAGCTCTGAACCCAGTAAAACAGGTAGTTATAAAGCTCTCTTACCGTGGGGCGCTTCCAGACTATCCCCTGGGTTTTGAAGGAATATGGTCCCAGGTCATGGTAGCCCAGTGTGGAAGGACAAGCTGGGAACTCCTCATCCTTGAACAGAGTGCCAGCCTGCAGGCACTGCTGCTTCAGGGCTTCGTAGTCCTGCTTCAAATACTTGATGGCATTCCTGTTGGATCCCAGCCCGTCTGCAGCCGCTCTTTCTTGGCACAGCCTCGCTGCAACCCTGGACATGGCTGGACACCCTTCTGGCTCTGTCTTTGTTTCCTGGGCAAGAGGAGGTGAATACAGGCAGGTAATAGGCTGGGGTGGAGCTGGCAGCTGCCCTAAGTGCTCCAACAGCCCTGGAGGGAGGAGGCACCAGAAAAGCAAATACGTACCCAAGATGTACTTAAGAGATGGAGGCAGGGAGCTGGTGGGGGCTGCTGCTGGGACTGTGGCCTGCCTTGTGTTACTCCCACCTTATTTGCCTTTTTTTCCTGCCCCTTTTAAAGATAGGCTTCTAACAAGGAGCAAGGGAAAACCAGTGTTTTTGCAGACACACCTATTTACACATAGGAAGCGATTGTGTGAGTTCAGTGTGCCGAAAGTCAGGTTTGAGTCCGGATGAAGATGATTTAAAACTCCTTTCCTTCCTTCTGAGATCAGGCTCTATACTGTTGGAGGGTTACAAAGCCTGAAGCTGGGTATCTATTGCTGCAGCTTACCTGGCTATGGAGACACCACTGAGTTTTAAAGTTCAAAAGTTGAACCCACCTCTGGCTTTAGTGATCTTTAAACAAAAAAGTAAACTCTCTTTGGTACTCCCAACGCAGTATGATTTCACGAGTTAATTTATTAGCAATAAAAGGTGTGAGCTTGACAGAGCTAGAGATGGCCCCTTGGCTGTATGACCTGCAGAGGGCAAGCATATAGTCCTAGCCTAGGCCAGAAATGGAGAATTGTATTACCAGATAAGGAGGCAAGCTGGTAACCCCTGCTCCCCATCTCCAGTGTGACCATGGGTGAAAGTCACTGTACCTTCCCCATCTATAAAAATGGGATCTTGTCTCAGCTAGTGAGACGTTAACGGTCATATGTACAGTCTTTTGGTGGTGCTTCCTGCGCATAAAATATTTACAAGCAAAAACCAAAGCAAGCTTCAGGTGCAGAAGGCTTTTAAGACCTTAAAAAACAATGATTCCTATTCTTGTAGTAGAAAACCTCCAAGTTTCTACCTTGGCAGCTCCAAAGGTGCACATCTCCCTGGCAAGGCGGCTGCAAGTGTCTGTAGGTTCAAAAACTGAAGCAGGAGCAATTTTCCATGGAGCATAGCTGCTCTCTGCTGTCTTCCTATTTAATGGTCAGGTTTCCCCAGCAAAGCCCCCTGCGTGTCAAGCTAACAGCAGTTTTGTTTGCCAGAGAGTGTGTTTGATGACTACCCCTTGGTAAGTTTAGACAGAAGGTGTGGGGAAGGGAAGAGGGAATTTTTAAGGCCTGAAACCTGTTGAGATAAGGAGTCCAAACAGAGGCTAGCCAGGTTGCTTGTCTGCAAATATTTGAAGAGTATGAATGCAAGAGAGGAAACAAAATGACTTGGCCAGTTGCAGGCGGGCACAGGTAGAGAAGGCAGGGCTGAGGGTGTTGCTACACTGGTTATCCACAAATTCAATCAATACTGTTGAAATTGAATAAAGGAGGAGGATGGCCAGAATTTCATCTCTCCTGCATTTCAGTACTTCTAGGTGATCCCAGGTACTGAACCAGAATGAAGAGTGGAATCATAAATGGTTGAGGGGAGGGGTTCTTTCTTTCTGGAATGTATATAGACCCATTCAGAGGTACCCATTTTCTCTGCTCATGAGGCAGAACACTGCTCGCTTTCCCTCCCTGCACCAGCGTCTTGTGCTGAAGTTTCCTCTCCTCTTCTGGTCCAGAGGCATGCTCCCATTTTGCTGTAATTAACTGCTCTAAGCTACAAGCCGTGGCAATGTTGTTCAAGGACCTGGGGCATATGGCTCAGGGATCTTTTGTTTCCTGTGTACTCTTTAGACATACAGTTGATACGCTGTGTGCACTGTAACTCCAGTTGCTACCATTCACAAGTAAGCACAGAAGGGGTGAACCCTTGTGCATCATCACCAATGTGTTAAGGTGTGATACAGAGGAAACACAATCAGATTTCAATCTTCGTGCACTCCAGTAAAATGTGCCATAGCATTTTTTCTGTGCTATATACATCACACTTGGGAAGAGGCTGAAGAAAACCATTTTCTCTGATGAAGGCCTGCACTAGTTCAGCACCCAGTGTGCTCACCGCAACCCTCTGTTCCTAGTGATCAGCAGTACCGAACTCCAAATTGATTTCCAAGCTTGATTAGCGGCAGCATGATTTATTTTGCGTAGAAAGTGATACACAAGCACCATCTAGAGGATATAAAGAAGAGGAAAATGTTATGACTATAGCTGACTACAGCAATAAATGATAGTTGTACTATGGGGGGAAAAGTTTCCAGGTTCCCCGTGACTCCCAGAAACTGCTGCCGACGGCATTAACCCCAAGGGAAACAGCAACTAGATAAAAAGTTACAACAGACATTCAGATTTGTGTTCTTTTTAGGATTTCCACAGTTTTGCCTGGTTCTCCCTGCTTTCCTTTCCCTCTCCCCCCTTCTTGGTGACAGCAAGATAAGAGAAACGGCAAAGAACCAAAGAAACCATCATCTTGGTTTCAAAGTCTGCAAATTCCATGAAATCAAGACCATTCTGTATCTGTGGAAACCTTTTAGAAGAAAATAACCACCAGTCATCTAGCAGTTCTAGCTACATTTTTGCTGTAGTGTTAGAAATGAAATGGCTCTCCTGCACTGCACCACTTTGCTAATGAGATTTAAAGCTGCTTAGCTGTATTGTAGACCCTGCAGCTTGGAATGGAATTAGTTTGATTTAGAATGCTTGCCCTCTCCTATTCTAGCTGTATGGGCATCTACCTACCCTATTACTGTGAAAATGGAGTGACTCCTAATACGCAGACTAGTGTGAGCTATGACGGGTCCTAAATGTTTGTCTATAAGATTATTCTTCTAGAGGCTGCAATATTTTATCTCAATGTTTGGGGAGGGAGTGGTTGCTACAGGGTGCAGCCTAGCAGGTTCCCTAAAGCGAAATGCATCTGAAATTAGCCATGATCCTGTTCATTTGTTTTATAAAAGCCAGAAAAGTGTTGGTGCCTGAGGAGGAGGAAGATGACATTCTGCAATGGTAATGCCCGCATCCAGGCAGTGAAGCTCCATAACACAACCAGGCTGATCCACAAATGGCTCTTCAGCACCATTAAGGAGCTGGGAAGGGTGGATGCATTTTGCAGGATGACCCAGGCACAGCGATGCTGCAGGGCAGAGCAGCCCTGAGCTGCTCACAGCTGCTGACAGTGGTGTAAGGAAGGAGAAGCCCATCCTGACTGGGACTCCAGGCTGCGAGTGGCAGCTGGATGCTCCTCATCAATAACCAGCACGAGCTGCTGCAGCAACAGCTGAAAACACTTTATGTGCAAAATGTGACTTTTTTTGAAGAGCTGCAGGTGTGCAGGGAGCAAAAAATGTCAAATTTCATTTTCTTTCTAAAGTTGCCTACTTTTAGGGGGATGCTAGTGGGAAACTATTCTTGGGGCTGCTAATGCTGGGAGCATTACACTGGTCTCACAGTCACGTGGAAGTCACCCCTTTCTTTAAGAAAATGGGCATATATGTGAACATGTAGAAAGTGAATGGACTGGCTCATGAAGTGTTCAGAAGAACTTCCTTCCCTCTAACTGTGGACCCACACCCACATCTGCCAACTTACCTGGCTACAGAAGACCTTGTGGGTAGGCTGTTAAGATGGCTCCTAGGATAACCAACTTCCCATATAATGAGAGAAATCCTGTCTTATGCCAACATATCCTTGTCTACCATCAAACCACCTGGAACAGTACAGTCCCCATATGTTTGGGACCATCCTACCAAGCCATGGTGGCAAATAAACCTTTTCTCTGCATTCCTGCACATACCTCTCCCACTGCCTACTTGAATCCTTGCTGGCTCGATATTCTTCTGGCCTTGTTCCTTTCTGTTCCTCTCCTTTTCTGTTTGGCTCTGCCTCAAGCCCTGTCCCACCACAGGGACACTAAGAAAACTCTGGTAACTCCGACTGCACAGGGCAGCAGTATAACATGCTTGTACACACTTGATCTTCTTGATGGTTGTCCAAGTGGAGGCTGTCGGCACGCTGCCAGCAGACCCTAGAGCGGTCCATGAATAGCATCTATGGGACATGAGGGAGATGGCTGAGAAAAGCAAAGTGATTATATGACAAACTGCAACTCAGCTTAAACTTCTGCATCAGCTGGGAAGTGGCTAGAGGAGTTCACAAACCAAAACCGGGTTTGTGGGCCTCTGAAAACCACTGCTTTGAACTGACACTGGTTTCCTTTTACTGTGACTTGGGGGAAAAATGGAAGATCTGTTCTGTGGCAGCTGTACAGCTTTGAACCACTGTGTGGAGCCAAACGGCTTCTGAGCAGCTCCATAGCTCCTGGGTCTGCCACATTAGGATGCAACACGGTTTCTTGTGAGTTAAACTCCCAAGTGGTGCGGTGCTGCTGCCTCTTAGTGTCCTGGTTCAGTAGATGGCCTTCTTGCCTGAGAGATAATTTAGCAGTGCTTAATGAATCGAAACAGGCAAGTAAAACCATCATCCTGTGTCATACTGTGTCCTGCTAGAGCTTCAGCACAGCCATGCTGGAGACCTTGGCTAAGGGTGTACCAGTGATTGCGTGCACGCAGCACGTACTAGCACTTAAGGGATGTAACATTATTTGATCCACTCCCAGTTCTCCATGTGTGACTGATTTCCCACATGCCTCAATAATTTGCTGAAAAGACCATTATCTTCCTTACGAAGAGAGCCCCTCTGACCCATAAGGAAGAGGAGACACCTTCAAAGCAGAGTGAAGCTGGTCTGCACATGGCCAGTTTTGGACACCCCTCAAAGGTGAGGTCAGGACTGCTCTCTTGCATGGCCCTATCTGCATAGACATTGCTGGCTGGTGGGGCTCATAGCACTCTGAAACCTAACTTCAAATGGATTTTGGAACCCTCTTCTGCTGCATTGTGAATTGAATGGGCAAAGCTTATCTTGTTTTCTTGTTTAATAGTAATAACTTCCTACCTAACTGTCTAAACAGGACCTGTGCTGAGTATAGGCAGAGGAATCATAAGTGATTGAAGTCCAAAACCACTTAGCAAATAGATAGTGTTTCCCAGTGCATCACGGCACTGTGTCTCTATCGGCAATGAAGAAAAACCTCCGATTTGTAATTTTCAAGGAAAAGTTCCCACCACATCTCAGCAAATGGTACAGCTGGGTACTTAATGGTGCTTTAGGCATTTTTCCAACAATAACATTCATTTTAGTCAGGTAAGTTGGCTCCAAACAAGCGCTTAGTGCATCCAGAGCTTGGGATAGAACACAGAAAAGGAGGTGCCTCTCCTTCCGAGGCAGTAGTGCAGGCGGGGGGTGCAGCACTGCCCGGGAATGCTGCCTGGCACCCAGCACATCCTGAGTCAGACCTAAAATATGAAGCAAATGGCTTGAATTGTCCCTTGGAGAGCTGCCATAGTATGTGGGTGCCAGCAGCAGCATTTCAGACATCCCTGGCAGCAGCTCCCTGAAACAGAGACACTCCCTGCACGGTGTGGCTGGGGTGACATCTGGGGGAGCTCATTGCATGTGGTTTGGGCTGTGCAGGGGGGTACAGGTGGGTTCATGTTAGCAGTGACAGCAATACATGCTTCGGTTACCACCAACAAATCAAGCTGGAAATCATTTCTGTTGCATGTAGCATTCAAAGCTGTAACAGGATACAATACAGGGTACATATGTACCATATTAGGGTTTTAGCCGTATCAGTTTTTATTCTCTCTTTGACTTTTTTTCTAAGCTCACAGATTTGGACATGGATACTTCTGGGTTTTATGCAGGAAACACCAATTTTTTAATTGATGCACACATAAAATCATAGAATACAAGATTGGAAGGTACCTCAAGGATCATCTGGTCCGGCCTTGTCTGGGCGAAGCATGACCTAGACTAGATACCACAGCACCCTGTCCAGCCAAATCTCAAACATGTCTAACACTGGGAAGTCCACCACTTCCCATTATGCCAATGGCTGGTTGTCTTCATTGTGAAAAATTTTCCTCCATTGTCCAGTCGGAATCTCCCCCGGCGTAACTTGTGCACTGGAACAGGCTGCGGAACGTCCCTGTCGGGAGACATTCCAAACCCGCCTGCATGCATCCTTGTGTAACCTGCTCTAGTGACCCTCCCTTGGCACGGGAGATGGACTAGATGATCTCGAGGTCCCTTACAACCCTAACGACTATGCGATAACCCCTCCTCTCTTCCATGTGACTATGCAAAGCGGGAGCCCCCGTCTCGTTTGTAGCCGCCCTTTACAGAACACGGGTGTGCTCTCGGTTTATTAGGACTCGCTGACGCGGCGGGGCTGTTTCTTCACCCCGGCGCAGCGGGGCTCCAGTGAACGGGGGAAGCGGCGGGGCTGAGCACTGGCGACACTCGTGACACCCACAAGTGGTGGGGGGGGTTCAGGCCGGGCGGGGCCAAGCCGGGGCGGGGCTCGGGGATGGCGGCGGCGGCGGTGGCGAAGGAGCGGGCAGCGGCGGCGGGAGCGGGACGGCACGGTCATGCCGTGCCCTACCTGGGGCAGGACTTCGGGGCGCTGCGGCAGCAGTGCCTGCAGGAGGGGCGGCTCTTCCAGGACCCCTCCTTCCCCGCCGGCCCCGCTGCCCTCGGCTACCAAGAGCTGGGGCCCAATTCATACAAGACGCAGGGCGTCGTCTGGCGCAGACCCACGGTACGGCGGGGGTAAGGTGTGGGGGGGGGGATGCTCGGTAGCATCGTTCGACGGCAGCACCGCGTCTTTCCACCCCACTTTCCTTTCCTTACCCCCAGTCTGGGTTTGATTTAATCCTGCAGGGCTTTGCGTGTGCTCTTTGCACTCCCCTTTTTCTCCCCTGGCTCGTTTCTCCGCGCCCAGACCCGCTCCCACAGCCTCCCAAGGCAGTACCGAGCGGCTGCAGATCGCGGTGCGGTCGCCCAGAGCCCCGGGGATGAGTGTCCCTTTGCGCCGAGTCCGGGCTGGCGGGGGAACATCGTCTATCTGGAAAACAAGTGGCAACGAAGCCGTTTGTCTCTCCATCCTGAGCAATCGCGATAGACAGTGCTTGTTGTGGGGCTGTCACTTCAGGTCCATAGCTCTTTCCCTTAGCAGAGAGGAGCTGTCTGTGATGAGGAGGTTTCCTTTCCGAGCCCTCGCTTAGCCTGTGCTTGTGGCTACCAAAGCAGCCCTGTCTGGCCACAGGAGCCATCCTTGGGGTCAGATGGATCGGGGGTGCCTGGATGTTTCTTAAAGGCCTTGAGGTAGTCAGTGGTGGGGAGGTAACAGCAAAGTGGTGTGTGCACATGTGTAGAAACACAGTGCACCTCCTGGCACATACCGTGAAGTGAGATGGCTGCCCCCAAGCTTTGGTCACTGTCCTCACCGCTCTTTACATGTCTGGTGCCTGCACTCGCTCCTGGCGTGCTCCATCTCTGTGGTGTTTATCTGCTGTGGTCAATCCCTTGTTTAAATCTGCTGCAGGTGGGGTTCTGGTCCCACCCTTTCCTGTGGATATGTGTAACATGAGGCTTGTTTTGTTCCCAGGAGCTGTGTTCCAGCCCCCAGTTCATCGCTGGTGGAGCCACTCGCACAGACATCTGCCAAGGGGCATTAGGTAAGGTGGAGGCAGAAAGCTGAGCTTTCCGTGCAGGTGCTACCTCAGTAGCATCCAGTTTATACTATGCTGCATGCAACTCATTCTGTAAATACATCCTGTTGAAACCTGCCACCTCTCTTTATACCAAATCAGACCTTCCTTGCCTCTCCTGGGCATTTGCAGGCAGGGACAGTGCGTGTTAGGCCACTGAGCACAGCCTTGCTGTGTGCATTGAGCAGGGATGGCACAAACTGGTTTCCTGGTGGCTTTTCTGATTGCTTCTAGTTCCTTTCACACTCTCATCCGTGTGCTGAAAGCAACCTGACTAGCCTCTACTTCGGAGAGCAGTTGCCTGTGTGGTGAGGCATTTCTTTCCCATGGGAGAGAATTCCAGGAAGGACACCCTGAAACCTGGAAGCCCGAGGGGACAGCCAGAGGCGAGTGGCTTAAACTGGCTGTGTGTGCACAGTGCACAGCTATCTTGGTCTCAAAACCTCTCTCCTGCCTTGCCTGCCAGAGTGGTTTTAGGCAAGTGCTTCCTCTGTCCTCCCAGAAAGCAGTATGGAGGCTATAGGGGAGGACAGCTGTGGGGATGCTCAAGGAGGTAGGATGGAGTGGAAGCAGTGAGGCTCCTATTTATCCTGTAATTGTAGGAAGAGGGTGAAAACCCTCTTGTCTAAAGATTAGACTGACAGCATGGCTGAGGGGAAGCCCTCAGAGTAGGGAAACATGACTAATACATGCTGTGTGTTGTGACTTTGCAGCGGGGTTGGCAAAGGAGCCGAGTTCTGCTTGTTTGCTTTTCATCAGCATAATATTAGCCACGTTGCAGCTTCTTAGTTTCTAGTCCTGCTGCTGCTATTTGTGTTTTCATGTCCAGAACCAGAATGGACAGGGAAGCTTATTTCATATATTTTGTGCTTGTGTTTTCTTTCTGAAGTTACTTAGGTTTGTGCTTTAATAACTAGATACGATTTGTGTAAAATGTCCTGACAGTAAATAATACAGAGATTGTGAATTTAATTCTCGTGTCCCAGTAGCATCTGTGACATGGATTGGGCTCCACTGTGTCATCAGTGAAGTCCTTGGCTTGTCAGCAGCTTCCTTTATGTGTTCTCTCTGTCTAGTATCATGTCTCCCACCACTACTACTTTGGTATAAGGCATGTCTCGGTGTTTAACACACATGCCCTCTTTTTTTTATTGTGAAGTTTTACTGCTAGAGAGTTGTTCAGCTCGAAAATAGTTTATTTGAACGCCATTTCAACATCTGCCATTTTGTAGAGATCCTGGTTTCTGCAAGCACTTAGTTGCTTTCTGCAGGCTTCCAGCCTTCCTATCCAGATGTTGTGGCAGCAACAGCACTGGAATGAAAGATGTGTAACTTCATTTTCATATTGTGGGATTGTTGTTGCTAGTGCCAAACCTTGATTTAAATCGATGAAAGCGATTGTTGCCTTAATGGTCTTCGTACCAGTCAGATGCTCTCATGAGGTTGCATGGTATCACTAAAGGATATGAACTGACTCCCAGCTGGTATTATTTTACCTCCTGAAACAACATTTATATAGGAGGATGTTAGTGTTCCAGGTTGTATTACTGTTTTCACCATGAGTAAGTACTGCAATGACTCACCCCACTATCTTCCTATGAATCTGGCCAGGATTTTGGTATTGTATGACAGTTTAGTGGTTGAGTAACAATTGGATGCTGTTGATCTTTTCTCCATATTGAATCTCTTCTTTTTTACACAATGAGGATAGCAGATGTGCTATACAAATGCTTTTTTATTTTTATTATGTTGCTTTTTTCCATAGGAGGCCTTTGTAGTCCTTTTTATCCTCCAGAAAGCTTGATGGCGAAGCAGCACACCTGTTCCTACATGGAGTTTCATTGCTGTTGTTAAGCCTTTCAGAACATCTTAGAGTGCTGCAGGGACTGATGAGGCATTCAAAGCACATGTGTCCATCACTACTGCAACTGGTTTCTTGGCAGGTTACAAACTAAACATCCTGGCTGATGAGCAGTGGTACTCATGTTCCTTTTAGCTCAAGAGTCTTTGGTCTGTGGGCCAGATGAAGCCTATACATTTGTTTCATTGTTTGACCTAGACTATATGCATAAAAGGCATAGCTGATCATCAGGGCAGAAAAGGTGATCTCCTCATCAAGGCGGCAGCTCGCTAAGTTTTCCAGACACCAAAATGCTGCCCTTGGGCTTTGGATTGTCCTCTATTCTGGTTTTGTTCCTTTGTAGGAGAAACTTTTAAAGTTGATTATTTGGAGTTAGTTTTGTAGTGTCAGATCTGAAGGTATTTGGTTCAGAATGACAGCACATGGGATGTGGTGACTCATGACAGCGGAGGGAGGAACCAAAGCCACTGGGGAGAGGAAGTTTATTCACTCTTAACCACCTTCTTTGGAGGGGATGTCACCATGGTATCACAACACTGGGGTGTACACAGTGCATTATCTCTGCTCTACTGTTGAGACATAGGTGTCTCCTCCTTACATAAAAACACATGGAAAAATAATGAATAGGATGAATCTGGAAAACTAGATGTGTGGTTTCCCCGTGCTGGCAACCACTCTGCTGTAAATGGGCTGCTGCAGCATCATGCTTCTAACCAGAAAACTTCCTGGAGTCTCTGGTATTAGTGTAAATGCATTGAGTAGTTGTTATTCTATGAGTGTTTTAAAATACTTACATGTCTAATGGGCTGATGTACGTTTTTCCTTTGGCCCCATAGTCTCACGTGGGCTGTGCAGTGATCACAGGAGCTACCTTTTGCTTACAGTTCTCCAGGTGCTTCATGGGATACTTTGCTTGTCTTTGCTTTCCAGAATGTCAGTTTTAAGGCATTATGGCTATTCTTGCCTTGCAATTGATTTTTTTTAATGTTCTTGTATATAGCTGGAGGTTAGGTAATGCAGAGCTAGACCTATAGAAATAGGAAGTAAAACATTGATAACAGCAAAAAGGAAGCATGAAAGGAAAAAACAGTATTTGTCAATATAAATAAACTCGCAGCCTGATAATATTCCCTTTTCTGGTAACCTTCTTCTGCTTATTGTATTGTGCACTTACAAAAGTTCTCCATGATAAACCTGGCTTTGCTAACACCCCTTTCAAATTCTTCATGTAAGTAACCTGTTTGATAGACTCCTCTTGGACTTTGCTTCTCTATCAAAGGAAAGTCACTGTCAAGAGCTTTACAGAAGTAGCATTTCTTACGGTTGAGGCTATTTGGTAGAGACCCTGCTTAGGCTTACTTAGTGCAGGCTAAAACTCCAGGTGTTATCACAAGAGCTGTTCTCTTCCAGGCTTTGACTTGTCAGGTCTGCTTTTAGTGCTCAGTGTTCAGAAAGGGAGAGATGATATCCTGACTGTTGAGCACTTTTAAACGTGGAAACCAGAGGGTGGTGTGTCTCCCATATATGCTGCATCTGCCTTTTAATCTCAAGATGACCTTGTCCACAGTTGCGTGAGTTAAGATCTGTGTTTGTCTGGCTCCAGACTCTCCTTAGAACTCAGTGTAAAGGTCAACAGAGGGATTTTTCAACAAACTGTACAGATTCTTTCTTTTTGTCTGCCTTAATGGAACAGCTAGAAAGTAAAGGAAATTCTTTATAAATTCTGCTTGTGTGCTTAGAGGTCTTTTGGGGCTGTTTCTCATCCTTGAACCTCTTATCTACAGGGGAAGTCTGACTCAAAAGATGTATTACAGCAACAAACGGTGTATGCTCTTAATCTAGATGCCCGAGTAGCTTCTTGACCAAGACTTCCTGAGCTACTGTGCTCATGTTGAGTTGTTCCATTACTCTTTCTATGCTGCTTTCTGCCTGCCCAGCTCCTATCTTCTTTATGGAATAGAGCTAACATAACTTTGGAAGAAAGGTGGGACAGCTGCCCTCTGGGCCAGCCTTACAACTAATTTAAATCAGCACAGTCCTTACAAGGTTAGTAGTGCTAATGTGAGATGCTCCAGGGTTCTCTTGGAATGGTTGAGTTTGTCTGATTGAGCAAGACTGTGCAATGTGAGCTCTGGTTTATGCTGGAGGTTGAGCAATTGAGTGGGAAAAACACCTGCACAGCTGACTGCAAGCAGGGAGCATAGAACATTCCTTGGGCTGTTTCCGCCCATCCTACAGAGCATGCACAAAGGGCCTTTAGCTCTGCCTGCAGCTTTGTTGCAGAGTACAAAGGCTGGACGGTTTTACTCGGCTGTGCCATAGGACATATAATGAAAGATTCTGAGGTTTTGAAATTAGTCTGCAGTTTCACGTCTTCCAAATTCCTTGAAATGTGAAAAGGGCCATGGGACAAATGTAATTTGTTGAGCTGCTACTGGGGATAAAGCTGAGAAAAGCGAGGGGCAGCAAAGGGAATTGCAGGGTATCCATGTTCCTCCTAGTGAGCTCACCTGAGTGGTGATGGGTTTGGGCCTGAGGGTGACCCTCAAAGAGCCGCTTTAGAGTTAACTCTGCTTAAGAATTTCTCCCATTTGGATCCCAGCTTCTCACTTGTGAGTTTTGACCCTTTTATTGACCTTCCCTTCTGTAGGAGGCTGTATGGAGCCTACTGCTTTGCCGGCCTTTAACTCCCTAGCAGCTGTGGATGGCTCATGGCTCTTGAACCTGCAGTCCTATGCATGCTGCTGGACCATTCTGTGGGATCTGATGTGTAATATCAACCTCCCTGTGTTCACAAAGCAAGGCAACAGCAAAGCTGATAATGGGAACAGGGAGGTTTAGGTTTATGTTGGGCTGTGGGAGTTGACATCAGCTGGGTCTTTGTATCTCTAATCATCTTGCTGATGGGTTGCAGAAGTCCCATGGCTGAGCAGAAAGGTAACCACTCAGTTAAACACTGGTTTCTGAAAATACGTACAAACAACAGAGGTAATGTTTATATAATTGTGGTCTGCTCCCTCTACATGGTAGGAGATGGTGTGGAAAAACACTGTCAAGACAGCCTGGGGCACTAGCATGCAGACGCTGTGTGTGCTGGCTCCATCCCAGGACGGGTGAAGAGGTGTGTGGGACTAGGGAACAGTGGCTGCCTTCAGACCTTTCCTGACTCGCTGGTGACTAGTGCCAGAGATGGGATGTGGGACTAAACAGACAGACCTCAGCAAGAGGCTCCAGAGATGTATAAAGTGAAAGGAGCTCCTGTGTTATAGGAGGCTGGTGAGAGACCTTAAAAGGAGCTTGCCCATGGGATAGGTCTCTGGATGGCGAGTCAATAGATGGTTATTAAACATGGAGGGAAACAGCCTATGTTTGAGGAGACAGAGGCTTTTTGAGGAGAAACCACATTCAAGAATGCCTGCGTGTGCTCACAGACCCTTTTCTTTGCTTTTTCCCCATGCTGCTTCCTAACCTGCAGGCACTTCATCGAATATCAAGTTTTCTTTCAAATAGTCCCAGTATGGGACTGTGTGTTGGTAGATCATAGAAAGCCTGCTGTTGCTTTCCTTTTATTACTTTGGTTTAGAGAAAACTTGCTCTGGAGATGGTGGGTGTTTGTGTTCGTACATTTGATCTGCCTTAGAGGTAAAGTGATGGGAGGGATCATCTCACCACAGCTGAGGTGACCATTGTCTATAATGGATGAGCCCTGTGCAGTATACAAAAACTATAGAATAAAGTTTGAATAATGAATAATGAACAGTGTCTCTTTTTCCCTTTTCTTCATTACAGGGGACTGTTGGCTCTTGGCCGCTATTGCCTCCCTCACCCTAAATGAAGAAATTCTGGCCCGTGTTGTTCCCAAAGACCAGAGCTTCCAGGATAAATATGCAGGAATTTTCCACTTCCAGGTAGGTGGAAAACAGCCTCCCCCTTGCCCCGTGCTGTTGGCCAGGAGCCGATGTGGCTAGCTCTGTCTGTGTGGTGTTTGCTGAGACTCTTTAAGGAACATCAAAGAGCCAGGTAGAAAAACAGGCATCAAGGAAGGGTGATGGTGGAAAGAAGCAGATGTCCATCAGCAGATCCAGCTGAGGACATGCATCCCTGAACAGGGTGGCCAAAGCCGGCTGCGAGGGGCATTGCTTCTCCTCTAGGAAATGGGTGTTCGAGTGTGCTGGTGACCTGAGCATGCAGCATGGGGTGGTGGCAAAGTGTCTGTGTTCTCTTGCAGTTCTGGCAGTACGGGGAGTGGTTGGATGTCGTGGTGGATGACAGGCTGCCCACCAAGAATGGGAAGCTGCTCTTCGTGCACTCAGCAGAGGGCAGTGAGTTCTGGAGTGCGCTGCTGGAGAAAGCCTATGCCAAGTGAGTTGAGGCCAGGGTTTTATCCCACTCCCATTGCCCAGTGCCTCTGCTTCCTCACAGTATCCTCATCTGCATAGACACACTTAAACAGTCAACCTAACTTATTAGTCTTTACAACTTCTGGGATATCCCACAACTGCTTTAGTAAAGCTTTGCTGACAGGTGCTTGAGACAAATAGACAGAAGTATCGGCTTTGATGCTAGCCAAGAAAAACAGCTCTTGTGTCTCATGGCAAGGCTGTTTCTGGAGTGCTGTTTTCTGTCACTGGGGCTTGGAAAGCTTTGTTTCATGTGCTCTATGTGCCTGTGAGGGCTTGCAGCTTCACTTCTTCAGTGTACAAAGCACACCAGTCCGTGAGTCCAGGTCTCCGTTGAAGGTGAAGATGCACAAGTCTGAATTTCTAGTTTCAGGATGGGCATGGAGGAATTCTGCCATCTGGCATTGCTATTTTCAGTTGACTTAAGAAACTGAGCTAATTTAGATCAGCTGAAAATCAGACCCGTAATTGTTAAAGGGATTAGAAGACCGTAGAACTAGAGAGGCAAATTGTTGGGTTTTGATTTGTTCGAATTGTTTCCTTTTTCTCAAATAGTGTCCATGATTTTTGTCATTGGTATGACTAAACCTACATCCTGTATACATGATAGTATAAAAGTTTATGCTGGGCTTTCCAAGTAGAGGTCTGTGAAGCAATGGAGGTGTTCGTAGCTGCTGGTGGTGCTGTTGAAAGTAGAAATGCTGTGACAGTTGGCATAACTGAGTGCCTCTCCAATAGAAGAGGAGAATAGGGAACCTGATGGTTGTATGTGAGAAGAGGAAAACGGAGAACTCGATGGCTCGGTGTGTGTGTCCCCTTTCGTGCAGGCTGAATGGATCATATGAGTCTCTCTCTGGTGGCACCACCACTGAAGGCTTCGAGGACTTCACTGGAGGAATTGCAGAATGGTATGAGCTGCAGAAGGCACCACCCAACCTCTTCAGGATCATTCAGAAGGCGCTTCAGAAAGGCTCTCTCCTTGGCTGTTCCATTGATGTGAGTTAGTGGGCTTATTGCTGGACACTCCGCTCTTGCTGTGTTTGTAGGCAGCTGCGGAGCGGACCCGTGCTCTATCCGCAGGAGGTACACAAAGGATGCTGGTCCCCTCTGCTGTGGTTCTCTGCTCTACTTTGTGTCTGGAGAATTTGACCAGAGAGTGTGACCCAGGCATGTGCCCTTCTGCAGGGTTAGGTTGAAATGTAGATTCATTAGTTTATGTGTAAAAGCTCATTGCCTGCCCTGTGTCTTCCTCAAGACCTAGAGCTTTTGCTGTTTTGTAGGTTGGTACTGGTAAGTCATACAGGGAACTCATGAGGGGTCCTGATGTACATTTTTGTTCTTAAGAAAGCCTGTAGCTTGGCAGCAGGTTGGTACAGGCTGAATGGGTTTGGACAGAAAGCTGCTGCCAATGGCTGCTGCAGTCAGATGCTCAGAGGCAGCAACCTCCATCCTTGCTGTAGCCTGTTTGTCGCACAAATTGTACCAAAACATTCCCAAAGCAGGTAGGCTCGGACTGTTGTTAGGCTTTTAAAAGGCATTATGGGAAAACATTCATCAGAGACTGAACCTGTGAGAAGGAAAACGAGCTGTGGCCCTGCCTGCAAGGATTCAGCATTGCTTTTGGCCTTACTGAAATGAGCCAAAGTATTGTTAGTATGATAATTACCCTGCTCCCAAATGAACATCTTAGTTATGTCTAAAGGGAAAGTAAATGATTTACAGGAACTCCATTTATAATATAATTACATATATAAAAATTTATAATATAAAACCTCTCTTAAGCTTCAGAGATGCTTGTTTACAGATCACCCACTTTCTGAAATGGTGGGAAGGCAACGACAGCCATACGTTTCACAGAGGGTTAAGCACTATAACAGCAAGATGTCGGGCAGTCACTTTCTAAGAAGTGACTTTCCCCTGTAGTGCTTATAGGCCAGGCTGCCCAGGTATTGTAATGGTGGTGGAAAAGTGAGAGGGTGATATTCCTTCAGGTATGAATGGCATCCAAAGTGCAGACTTTTCCTTTGCTCACCTGCATGACAAGTCTAGGGTGGTGGTGCTGGGGAAAGGAAGGGGAACCTCCCACCCTGCGGTGGAATTGAATGGGGTGTTTTGACCTCAAAGCAAAGTGCTGGGGTCTTGATGTGTGATCCCTGGGCAGCTTCAGGCTGGTCACCCCCTGTGTTCCTTCTGGCCCCTCAAGAGCATGGAGTTCATCATGTGCATCACCTTTGTACAGTGTCTGGTGTGGTGCACCCCCTCTCATGCACCTCCAAGTGTTTTGGAGCCAGGAAGGATCTTTGCTGCGGTGCAGGGCTTCTGACATGCACTGCATGCCATAAATGTGGGTCCTAGTTCTCCAGCATCGCTACATGTGCTGCTGTCCCTACTCTGATCACATGGATCACTCTGTTTTCCTCTGTGCAGCAGCTGAAGCATCCCTGCAGCCTCCCAGTGAGATTAGAGCTCTTGGAGGGGGAATCCTGGATCCCCTCTGCATGGGAAGCCACGCTCATTGACTTTCCTTGCTCTTCCAGATCACCAGTGCAGCAGAGTCGGAGGCAGTCACTACCCAGAAGCTGGTGAAGGGACACGCATACTCTGTCACTGGGGCAGAGGAGGTAGGTGTTGTGCTGCCCCAGGGGGCACAATGCAGCAAGACCTGCGCATGGTCCTGCGCAGTCACAAACACATCTTCAACATTGCAGATTGAGTATCGCCCGTTTTGCTGAATCGGGATTGGAGTCATGTCCTTGATGAAGGAACAGTGAATTAGTTGGTGGGGTTTGGATAGAAACTTCTCTGGGGGTTTGAACAAAGACATCCTTTTGGTTTGGCCGTAAGCACTGCTATTTCCCAGCGAGGGGCCGTGAGAAGCTCTGCGCAGAGGGCACACTACCCTCTGCTGGTGACTGGGTCCTTCATGTTTCTCTATAGCAGGCAGCCCTGTACGGTAAAGCACAGCGGGATGTGCGAGGGGTGTGCGCCAAGAAAAACAGACATTACTGTCCCTTCAGTGCCTGCTGAACACCTTTCAGCAGGGCACAGTGCTGGAACACAATGTGCCTGTCCAAGACTACAGGCGGGAGTGAGACAAGTGCAAACCAAGGAAGCGGATCGTGCTGTCCTTCCGTGGGTGTGATGCAGTTACTTCTCCAAGAATTGTTTCTGCAGTGATTCCTGAAACTTCAGGGTGAGGTGTGGAGAGATGCTGACATGCTGCGCTGAGGTGGATGCTCCTACCGGGCATGTTTACCTGTGTGCTTGTTGTCCTCTCGCAGCAAAGGCAGCGAAGACCTTAGTTGACCTTAGTTCACAAAACACGACTTAGCCAGGCTTTTCCTTTGGTGATCTGTGCAGGCTTTATAGGGATATTCATTGTCAGGCACTGGGGTGTCATGTCTGGACTCTGTGCTGCTGCTCCGTGCAGTTTTCTTGGCTTCGGGCTGTAGAGGTGCGCCAGCTCCTTCCTCAAATTAGTACCATGTGTTCCGTGTAAGTGCTGGGTGTTCCCACTGGAACTCATACAGCTTTGCTTGGCCTGGCCTCAGTGTGTGCAGAGATCAGTAGGTAACAAGCCAGGGCCTCGGATGCAGTGCGGGGAGGGGCTGATGCTGCTGTACTGTGGGGCATTTGTGTGGTCAAAGGTTTGTGGCCAGACCAAGTATCCCATCTTCTGTAACAGGCTTATCTTATATAGGAATGGGGAAAAGGCATCGGAATGTGAAAAGGCAATTCATACATGGATGATGACTTTAGAGAAGTATCCCCTTGTACCTGCTTTTTAGCAGCTTTACATTCCCTTTGCTTGAAATCATATCAGAGGTAGGTTTTTTAGTGGCGTAAAACAGACGTTTTGGTTATCATGAGCTTTGATTTGTGCGTGCTATAAACCTTCTCTGGACAGGCTTGGGTGTGTGGAGCTCATTCAAAACCAGTTTGATTTGGTGTCTTTTGGACCAGATGAGTACATGTATTGTTACGTGTAGCACTGAGATACTTGCTCTGTCACGTTCTTCAATTCCCACAGAAAAGGTGGAAGGGAGCACGGTGCTGAGTCCCTGGGTAACTCTCTGTATACTTCTGATCCCATCAGGTGAAGTTCCGAGGAACCATGCAGAAGCTGATCAGAATCAGAAATCCCTGGGGGGAAGTGGAGTGGACTGGGAAATGGAATGACAAGTGAGTCAATGGCTTGTACATTGCCAGGAGGCTTTTACTGCAGGGGTACAACCATGTTTCTGCTGTCGTCTGTCTTCTCCCTACCTTAGATTCCTTTGTAAGTCACATCTGGGTGTGATGTTCATTCTGAGCTATTTCAAAGCAGCATCACGTCACTGCCATCTCCCATGCGGGCATCACAGTGCGTGGCGCCCTTCATGCAAACATCTGCTTTCCTGTAGCATTCCATGATTTGGTTGGCGATTCCTAGAAACCTTTCAGTAGTTTCTGCTTATTTAACAGCCCGGATTCAGTGGTGAGCTTCCTTGGATATTTAAGAAGTGAGGTGCCCGATATCCCATGTATTTTAATTCTGCTATGGTTTGAGAGCTCTGCAGTTGCTGTCAGCTAGATACTGTGCAGCGTTACAGTCATGTGGAGCTGTAAGAATCTGAAATCCTTGTGCCAGAACAGCTACATCAGGGTTAAGCTTCACCATGCCCTCTAGTTGATGTGGGGTTGTCTTTCAGCTGCCCAAACTGGAGTGGTGTTGACCCTGAGGTGCGGGAGCGGCTGACCAGGAGGCATGAAGATGGGGAGTTCTGGTAAGTACCACTGGATTTGTGTGCAGGCAGAAGGGGATGTCTTTTCCTGTGTTCTTTAGCACACAAAGTTACCTCTCCCGCTGCACTCTCCAAGGTGAGTGAGCAAATTTACCCCAAATGCTAGTATGGGAAAGAAGGAGGATAGACAGACCAGGTGGTTGTATGGGAAATGTGTCCATCCCAAGCAGATGTGCCAGTGGCATTCCTTCCCACAGGATGGCATTCAACGACTTCTTGAGGCATTACTCCCGCCTGGAGATCTGCAACCTGACTCCAGACACCCTGGCAAGTGACAAGTACAAGAAGTGGAGCCTGCTGAAGCTGGATGGGAACTGGAGGCGAGGAGCCACTGCAGGGGGCTGCAGGAACTACCCAAGTAAGAGACACAGAAACCTTTTACTCATCCAGTATCTGAGAGGGGCCTATAGGGATGCTGGAGAGGGGCTCTTCATCAGGGACTGTAGCGACAGGACAAGGGGTGATGGGTTCAAACTTAAATAGGGGGAGTTCAAGTTGGATATGAGGAAGAAGTTCCTTACTGTGAGGGTGGTGAGGCACTGGCACAGGTTGCCCAAAGAAGCTGTGAATGCTCCATCCCTGGCAGTGTTCAAGGCCAGGCTGGACAGAGCCTTGGGTGACATGGTCTGGTGTGAGGTGTCCCTGCCCATGGCAGGGGGTTGGAACTGCATAATCTTAAGGTCCTTTCCAACCCAAACCAGTCTGTGATTCTAGTGAGCCGCTTGTACTTTCTCTAGGAGCTTCTGGGAGCTGCTTTGGGGTGGCCTATGGAGGAGGATGTACCTGGCATACCCAAGACTGATGTCCAAGAAGTGCAGTAGGAAATGTGGCTCCCTGATAGGGTCTAGTTGTGGTTGTAAAGGCTGGGAGGAGGTGTGTTAGTTTTTTCTTCTCACAGCTGATTTTGGAAGTCAGAGCCCCATCTGTTCTAGTTGGCAGGTCTATATCAGCACAGTTGCTTCCAAAGAAGCCTCTGAGCAGTTCATATAAATCCACTTTCCAGACACATTCTGGACAAATCCGCAGTATTTAATCAAGCTGGAGGAAGAAGATGAGGACCCCGATGATCCTGAGAGGGGATGTACTTTCCTCATTGGCCTCATTCAGAAGCACCGGCGGAGGCAGAGGAAGATGGGAGAGGACATGCACACCATTGGCTTTGCCATTTATGAGGCAAGTTAAAGGCAATAGAAGCGCATGGAGGAAAAGGAAAGCTCTCTATAAACTGGGGTAGTGCAGTTCTCAGACTAGGCTTTGCATTAGAATTGAGGCAGGCCGAGTTAGACACCAGCTGCAGTGAGGAAAATTCCTTTTAGACGCTTAGGGAAATTATGCTCCATAAAACCAGTGGTCAAGCACAGGTACCCAGAGAGAGGATGGAATCTGCATTCATTATTATTACCATAGAGATGTTCAAACCTAGGCTGGACAAGGTCCTGAGCAACATCATTAACTTTGACAGTAGCCTTGGTTTGAGCAGTGGGTTGGACCAGATGACCTACAGAGGCCCTTTCCCACCTGTATTCCAGAATGGAGGAAGAGAAAAATATTTAAAAACTCAAAAGTGCAGAAGTCTGGTCTCTACTTGCCAGGGTTGTGAACAGCAGAATGAGAGCAGCCATAGTAGGGATGTGGCTATGGTAGGATGTGACCTTAGCTGGGGGAGTGTGAAACCAGCAGCAGAACCAGGCAAAACACCTCTGTACACCCCTGCAGGATGAAGGGTCAGAGGTGTGATTGTGGTAGTTCCTGAAGCAGGATGTTTTGTACAGAGCTGCAAAGTAGTGGCGCTTAACTGGCAGTGGAAATAGGAATAATGGTCTTGCCTGAGGGATGCTCTATGTCTGTAGGCAGTATGTGCAGCTGCTTGCTTTCTCAGTGTCCCAGCTTTGGAAAAGCTTGTCAAAGAATCTGCTCCCTGTAGGCAAATGAAGTTCAAAACAAAGCTAGGTCTCCCAAAGATGTAAGGAAATGGAGAGGTGCATTACTGTCTTGCCCAGATGGTGGAGAGGTCAGAGGGGTGGGAGTGTGAAAGACAAGGGAGGAAGAAATAGTAGGGAAACTGAATCTCCAGAAGGTATCACTGCGGGCTGCAGGGTGGGGGGGGTCAGCAGGGAGCCATGACCCTGGCTGTGTCTGTGCCAGGCTGTGCTCACGCTGCCTCCCGGAGGGATTTGGGAAGCTAAGCAGTCAGCACTGGGAGACATGGGCTCAGCGTTCACTTCCCGCTCAGAGTCTCTTTATCAAGAGCATGGATGTTACCCACTAACCACTGGTGAAAAGAAGTAGCCCTGGGGCTGACTCAACAAGCACATAACTCGCTCTCCTTTTCTTCTTGCAGGTGCCCCCAGAGGTATGTAGTATGCATTGGTGGTCAAGATGCAGAGCTGGGATGAGTGGCTTGTGGGAAGAAACAGTTCAGAGGATCCTCCTTCACTGCAGTCAATACTGTTTGTACAGTCTAAAGTTTGAGTCCATTTGTTCCAGATGGGGCCTTGAGCCCGTGATGCATTTTCGGGGTGTCTTGGGTTGGGATAAGAAGCAGTCTGTACTGCGGAAACTCACCAGAGCTGCTCTTCCATGGGTCTTCTCCCATCCCAGACCCATGCTTGCTGCCCCAAAGTGCAGCTCTTTCCTCAGGTTTGCACAGGCTTTGTTTGACACACAACCAATATTCCAAGGAGGTGTTTTTTTCTCATTTCCCTGAGCACTCTTTATTGGTTCCTGTCTGTTTCTACCTGCAGGTAGCTAATCATATGCCCTGGGGATGAGAGAGGTGTGCAGTGCAGTGATACCTATGCAATACAAGGCAGGGCTGCAGACACCTCTGAGCTGTTGCTCTCCAGAGGAAGGAGTGAGCTTGAGCCTGTGTAACCTCGGAGCAGCTGGGGCACCTTGCAGTGCTGGAGGCTATGCTCAAACCAGCTGCTCTTATGTAAAACGTGGTTTCATCAGGAGAGGAAATGGTGCTACCGGTTGACTGAATTTCTCATGTACCTTCTGAATGCGTGTCAGCTGCTCAGCCTGGCACCATAGTGGTCCAAAAACCTGATTTCCATAAAAAAGACCCCAGCTACAATCCCATGACTTTTCCCCAAAAGGTGGAATGTTATCTCCCACCGTGGCAGCGGGTCTTACAGGTTCTGCATGCTGAAAAATCCAGGAGGATGGGAAGTGGTAGGTCTCTGAGCCTGATGTTTGCTTCTAGAGCTGAGATAACCCACCTGTAAGACCCTGTGCAGGAGAGTTTGTTCTGAAAGATGTTACACTGCTTTGATACTGCATAGACTATTGGTCTTGGAGCCCTCCATAAGCAGGCTCTCTGCTTTAAGGCAGCCTGACCTGTGGGGCAAGAGCTGAGCTACAGTCTCCTGGTGGCACCAGTCTGGGGACCAGAGGGACGGGTAGCATCTCACTCTACAGAAAACCAGTTGGTAAAGAACTTGGCAGATGTCTTCACGCACCCATCACCATCTGCAAGGCATAAGCATGACCTGAATGGCTTGTTGAGATCATCTGCAGAACAGAGCTGCAGCTCAGGAGTACCATGGTGGGGTGCAGCCACCCCCTTTCTCTTCATTCAGTCACTTCCGTTGAAGTGACATAGCTAATTGCCGTATCTATTACATTGTTAATCTGTAATGCAAATACATGCAAATCATGGGGGGTTTCTTTCTTTCTTTGCTTTTCCCTAGTTTTCAGGCCAGACAAACATTCATCTGAGCAAAAACTTCTTCCTGACCAACAAAGCAAGGGAAAAATCAAACACCTTTATCAACCTCCGAGAAGTGCTGAACCGGTTCAAGCTCCCTGCAGGGGAATACATTGTCGTGCCCTCGACCTTTGAGCCCAACAAGAATGGGGATTTCTGCCTGCGAGTCTTCTCAGAGAAGAATGCCAACTCCACGTACGTAGCTCTTTACTAACCTGAAACTTGAAGGAAAAGCATCAGAAAAGGGCCTTGATTTTAATACTGATTTCTTTATCTTTCTAGGGTTATAGATGATGAAATTGAGGCCAATTTTGAAGAGGTATATCTTAGTTTAAAGCACTTAAGTTGATTTTGTCATAAATAAGTGGGGTTGGAGTGTCTGTTCCATGTGCAGGGCAATGGTTTTCCATAGGCATTAAGAAGAACTGTTGTCCTGCTCTGGAAACAGATCTGTCAATATCCATAGTTGAAATGGAAACATCACAAGCAGTAATGGAAACACGTGTTGTCCTTTATGCAGAGTGGTGAGCTTGGGCTTCCCAGGAAGAGGGATCAGGTACTACCTGCAGAGGTGACAGGAGCCACAGAAAATGAGTTCGCTTTGCTCTCCAGACATCCAGGAGTGCAGCCCTTTAGCCATAGGGGCTGTTTTGATGTGATATTGTTTCTGTAAGTGGTGGCTCCATAAGTTTAGCCCTGCTGGAGCTGAGGGCATTTTGCCTATTAATGCATCTACTCCCCTGGGTGATTCTTTTTCCTCCAAGATGAGAGCTTACGTTTTGCTTCGTTTGCTTTAAATTAAGACGTGTGGCCCAATAGTAACAGTAGCAATAGCGAAGTTCTGGATTTGGTAGTTATTTTTTAATGTAATAAATTTTAATTTCACAGAGAATTTTGAGTTCTGAATTCCTGCAGTATTTGCTATGCCAGCATTTTGAATGAATGAAAATAACACTGATTTAAATCAAAGCGAAAGTACTCTGTACCTTCAACTTTGCCATTTAAATTGTGTTTTACTAGGGCGAGGAAATGCATTAAGGCCTTCTCAAGCACATTTCCTCCTTTCCATATTCTCTGTTTCTCTCTTGTAGACAGAGATCAGTGAAGATGACATTGAACCCAGCTTTAAAAAGCTTTTTGGACAGCTAGCAGGGAGTGTGAGTGTTGTTCTGTTAACATTTTGCTGGTAACATGGGTGAGTGGGTAAGAGAAACGCCTCCTCCAGGATGGAGCTTAATCCTTGCGCTGACTCAGATCTCAAACATGTGCATAATCCTGCATGCAAAGATGTGTGTAGTTACCCATCTGCTTACACAACAGGTTTGTGAGCACTCCCGGCAAACAGTCTTTGCTCTCTTTGAACTTCAGGCTCGAGTTTTATCTCTGTGGGTCCCTAATTCTGTCCTTCAGGCAGAGCATTTGGTGGATGGGGTGAGACTTGGCTGTGCCTTCTCCCCAGGCTTCTCTCACCTACCTGAGGGCTCAGTGTGCTGATGCCTGGGAGCTGGAGGTGCTCCTGGGAATGGGAGGTGGGGAGAGCTAACCCTGATTGCATTTCCATCCAAGGGAAATTAACTCCAAGGGGTGTTTGAACTTGGCCACCTTGCCCAAAGGAGTCAGAGGCTGCTGATGGGAAAGATTCACTGCCGCTCACAGTGAAAAACATCTCTCTTTCCCCAGGATGGAGAGATCTCCGCCTTCGAACTGCGCAACATCTTGAATAAGATCATGGCTAAACGTAAGTCCCTTTTCCAGTGGCAGCTTTGGTTGGCCAGCAGCAGGCTTCCAGCATGGCTGCGAGAGCACAGAGCACACCACTGACCAGGGCAGAGCAAAACTCTGGGCACTGCCACAGATCTGCAGGTTGGGGCCATATGGCCACAGCCATGTGCTCTCTCTGCTGCTGCAGGGGGCTGCAGGCAGCGGAGCTGAAGCTGTTTTTAACAGGATGTGTGCTTTGGCAGGGTGCATATGGGTGCCTTTTATCCCCGCGTCTGCTACTGGGAATTGGTTGCCAGGAAGACGGATGGATTTGATTAATGCTTTATAATGATCCAGAGAAGGTGTTGCTGCTCCTTTAGTACTGAACTAGTCAGGATTCAAACTAGCCAGCCAAACAAGCCCAGCCAATGGTCTGGGGTGACCCTGAGGAGGAGGAGAAGGAACTTTGGGCTTCTTTCTCTGTATAGTGATTCAGAGCTTGGCTCTGCATTATTTTCCCCTCCATTAAACAGTGCTCAAGAAACAAGTTCCTCTTTAAATCTTAGCCTGGTAGCCAGGTCTGTGTTTTATGTCTGTGTAAACCAGCAATGGTTTATTGCTGGTTACCAAGCTTGATTTGATGTTCATCCCTTGCATGAAGCTACCTGCCACTGCTGTCCATAGGTCAGAAGTCCATGCTCCCCTCAAAAGCCCACCCTTGTCTTTGCAGGCAGCCAATAAGGGCAGGAAAGCTTCATCTCCACCTCTTGCTTCTGCAGCACACCTACAAGCTAGACTAACTGGGCTGTTTGCTTGGAGAAACATCACAGCTAACGTTCACCCTAAGCCTCTTTGGTTGCAAAGGAAGCCACTGATGATACATAAGAGAGCAAATAAGGGCTGATGTGTATAGTCTGCTTATAGAGCTCGTGAGCTATTTAGGAGGGTGCTGTGGTACAGCATGCACTGATAATCCTGTCTTTGCTCTTTCTTTACAGGCCAGGATATTAAGTCTGATGGCTTTAGTATTGAGACATGCAAAATAATGGTTGACCTGTTAGATGTATCCTTTAAGGCTGTTCCTAGGTGATACTCTTCTGCCTGTGCTGAAGTAGGTGAGCTGCCTTTGCAGTGGTGGGTCCATACTGATGTACTGATGGCTCCCGAGGTGGAGAAGCTGGTTTTACCCTGGTTCCCCTGAATAAAAATGGTAGCCCTTGCTATTACTGCTGCTCATGGCACATGCATTCTCCCATTATCAGGCAGGACGATCTGCTTTGAGGTCTGCCCTGTTGCATATTCTGGTTTAGCTGGGGACAAAGTGATGTTTGTGTGAGGAAAAGGCACCTGGCTCTCAGCACAGTGTGGATAGCCTCGGCTGTAGAGTTGGAACATGGACATCCGGGTGTATTTCGCTGCTCTGTTGTTTGTCTGGAGTTGGTAAGGGCATTATAAAGCTGTGAGGACTTAGCAAATAGAATCTGAGGAGACAAATACAGGAAGCAGAGACTTGTTGGATTTTAGGAGCTTTTTTCCCCCTAAGAATGAGGGCACAAGTGTGGGAGGGAGGATCAAGTCTAAGAATAGTTGTGTTCAGCTTCTCTGTGCAGTGGGAATTGAACTGCATAGTTGGGAAAAGGGAAACGTACCAAAACAAAGCAATGCTCTGCTGTAATTTGTTGTAAAATCCAGCAGTCTACAGGGACTCCTCAGCGGGTTTTGGGAGCGAAGCCATGACCAGGCTCTTTTGTTAGCAATTTGTGGAGGTTCAAATAGCAGGCTTGGTTGTGGCTTTTCCTGTTTATAATCCAGACTTAGGACTCGTGCTTCTGTAACTGCAGGTGTTGAACCAACTGTGCAGAACAAAACGGCATCATCTTGGCTGTACAATACATGTATTGGGAATCTAGAGGTACCAAAATGCAAAAGAAGATGCTTGTGAACTGATCACAGTTTAACCTGAATCAACCATCTTGCTGATTTAGAAAGACATCCTAGACAACGTGCATTCAACAGGATGAGTCCTTCAGAGAGGACCTACATCCTTTCCTTAACTGTAGTTGTCTTGTTTAAAGTATTAAGTCATGACTGCCTATGTAAGCAAAGCCAGCACAGGGAGGGGAGACCCTTTTTAATTTGCTCCAAAGAGATTCCCTTAACTCGAAGAAGAATGACGGGAGTGGTAAACTGGGCCTGAAGGAGTTCCACACCCTCTGGACTAAGATTCAGAGATACCAGGTAAGGCGCAACCTTTTTGGGAGGTGCAGTCAGATGGAGAAGTGGCTGTAGACGGGTTTGCGTCAGACAATGCGTACACTCGCACGTCCCAGAGCAGGGACTCTTCCTGCTCACCATGTATTCAAGTCCTCAATCTCCCAGGTTTTGTCCTTTGGAGTCCTGGGGTGTGACTGCTTGTCCTTAGGTGAAGGGCTGAAGGACAGGCTGCTCCCTTCCTGCCTTTGAGTGGTTTCTGTTTTAACTCGGGTCCAAGTATGTTGAGCCTTCCCACTTAACAAAGTTGATGTCGGCCTTGCTACTTTGATAGGGATAGTACCATTTGGCACAGGCATCCAAGGAGTTCTCCGGAGTCTTTATCTGCTTTGGCTGCTGCCTTAAGATGAGTTTCTAAAGCCCCAACTGGCAGATAAGTGTAGTCCTTCAGACCAGTGTTGCAGACATTCCTAAGTAACATGTGGGCTTTATTTCAAAATGTTTCGCTTCTGATCAAAGCCAAATCATGCTCTGAATTACTCTCAAGTTTTGACTTTGGGTTTTGTGTTCCACAGAAAATTTACAGGGAAATTGATGTGGATCGATCTGGTACTATGAGTTCGTATGAGATGAGGAGAGCACTGGAAGCGGCAGGTATTTCTATTGATCTGTCTCTTTTTAGGGTCTGTCAGTTTCAAACTGGGTTCATAGACGCTCTTAGTTTCCTGTGTATCACTTGTAAGATGTAGTCCCAGACTTGGAAGGCTGCTGTTAATGTAGCTGCTTGCCCTGGGCTCTTGTTTCTATGTGGCAGTGTCTTGCCATGCAGCACACTAAGAGCATCTCAAACGAATGACAAGTTTGCAGTTGTTGTCTTCAGTGACCAGCTTTTGGAGAAGCACAAATAACTGCAACAACCTGGTCTTGCAACAGCAAACCGTTGTCTTTCAGTGAGTGCCTCTGGGTGTATGGGTGTTTGGCATAAGCCTTGTAAAACCAGGATACTGTGACCTGGAGAATGGAAGTGGCTTGACCAAGGGGTGATACTCACAAGAGCATCATCCTTAATAATCAGTTTGCTACTGCAGCCACTGTTGCAAATCTGAGTTACGATGGTGAGCAAGAAGAGGGAAGGTATCCCAGAGCCATATGATCCCAAATTAACTTCCTGATCTGGGGCCATCTTAGTGCCTACGTTAGGGATCTCTGCAGCTCTCCCTTCTTGTCACCACGTAAGATGAGGCAGCATATCTTTTTATGCCAAAGTTGAGATACTCTTTGGAAATAAGAGACCCATTTGCCCACAGAAAGCCAATGCTTCATATGGGATCTCTGGGCTGATTTTGGCAGCCACCTTGTTATACAGGGAAGGAACACGAGTTAGAGCAATTGGCCGTGCCCTCCGGGAAGCAGGAGTACAAGTGTGGGAGCACATGGAGCAGGAAGAGCACATGTAACTGAGTCACAGCTCTAAATCACTCCCACTACAGAAAAGGTTGCTGGGAATTTCCCACATGGAGTCAATATTCCTTAAAATTAGAGAATTTAACCAAAAGTAGCTAATTGAACTTCTGGCAGTGATGTAAGGTTGGGGCTTAGTTGGGGAGAGCTTTTTGTGTGGTTTTCTTCTTCTTATCTTTTATATCCTTGCCATTGTATTTTTAGGGTTCAAATTAAACTGCCAGTTACATCAAATCATTGTGGCTCGTTTTGCTGATGAAGACCTCATCATTGACTTTGATAACTTTGTCCGGTGTTTGATTCGGCTCGAAACACTGTTCAGTGAGTACATGCTTTATCGCTAGACAGACACTACTGCTTTGTGTTTTCAAGTCCAGGATACGTTACACAGAAAACTTTTTACTGGATCCAAGGCAACTTCGAGGCTGAGCTATAAATCCAGCAACCCAGTGTGCATGATCCTCCTAGATCTAGGAATCAGTCTTTTAGGCCAGACTGCTGAACTGGAGCCAGACAGTCCTTCATGCAAACAACTAAATATTAGCTTAAAAAAAAAGGATCTAAACACTTGGATTGACTAATAATACAGAATGAGGTATTGAAAGTGTTCAGTCCCATTCTTGCACATGAGCAGGCAATGACTTCAATGTGTCTCTTTCTGGTTTGGGGTGTAGACTTGTCAGTTAGGCTCTGGGACTAAATTGCATTTTGACCCCAAAGCATGAGGACGGGGAAGGCTTTCCAATTAGTTCCTATATTCATCCTTGTCTGTCATCTCTCTCCTATCACAGAAATGTTTAGGAAGCTGGATACCGAGAAAACTGGAACAATAGAATTGAACCTTGTTAATGTAAGTTCATTTAGCTCTAAACTGTTCTCTGCTCTTTTTGGGTGGGGAAGGCTGTGAAGAGTAGAGACTGTCCTGCTCCATTCTGACTGATCATATGTATTCATGTAAATGCTAGATTTATACAGTTTGTGTATTTGTAAGCAGCCTCAACAAAGGTTACCCATTTTAAAATGTACCAATATCCCACTGTTGTCTCTAACCAACTTGAACCCAAAGGCACTCATCCCTTGCAGTGATTCTGGCTGATGGGTATTGCATGCAGGCTTCTTCCCTGCCTTTTCTGTCAACAGCAGTGTAAAATGCAGGTGCACTTGTGACTCACAGTATTGACCATATCTGCTGCTTTCTGCACCATGTCTGCCCTGGAGCAAGGACTAAGTTTGGAGAAATACACTTCCTGCATGGCTTTGACTTACTTATTACCCAAACATAACTCATTTCTGGACCTAAATGAGGAATGTGCAAATCATCCCAAAACTCTTCTGACTTAAATGAGAGATAAATTTAAATCATTCAGGAAAGATCCTAAAATGACTTTGGTAAAAACAGACTTTCTTCCTCATGCTAGAAATGGGAACATGCATACTTGCTGAGGTATTTTTACTAAACTTGACTTTGGGCCATTCTCCTCTCTCATTACAGTGGCTGTGCTTTACCGTCATTTGAGGCACCAACATCAGCTTAAGAGATCTCAAAAAGAGCAACATCAGGTGAAGATAAATGAACAAGATACGAGTAATATCCTAAAGTGAATGTGCCTTAACTTACACAGGCAAACTTTGCACACGTTTATAAGAACAAAAGTGTTCTACTTCAACAGAAGTATCTGTAACCTCATTTTTAAGCGCTTGGCAGTTTTTACTAATATATAGCCTCTGTACAAAACCTTTAATTTCGTATAAAGCCTCAGTGCTCTGCTGGTATCTTTGGATTTAAGGTGTTTTACATGACTTCTGCAAAAAAGCTTATAGCTTGACAGTCTGGTTTAAGAAGTGTTTTTTGTATAATAGCTTCACTCCTGAACATCTAAAACTAGAAAAGGGATAGCATCGCACATCTGACTATAGGTGTTTAGGGATTTCTTGTATACTTTCTGTTCAAACTCAGCATTACTCTGGTGAAATATTCTTTGAAGAATTTGAGTAGCAAGTATGTTGGATCAATCTGAAGGACAAGTCTTTCTCTCCTGACCATTTATGTGCCTGTAGCAGGAAGCTGCAACTAGACTCTTCCAAGAGAAAGCCCATGCTCTCAGGTGGAATTTTGAGTTCCTGTATCTTATTTATCTTCCTTTGAACTACAGGAAAGTATTTAAATAAAAACAGTAGAAATAAAGCTTGCAAGACTGCTATTCCTTCTGAAAATAAACACACTTCTTATAGATTAGATGCAGAGCCTTTTAAAGGGATAAAACAGCATTCTGAAGCTGATGAGGCACTGACAGGCACTCTGGACACGTGTTGGTTAATGGAACGTTAGATAGCCTGATACTTTAAAATATTAATACTTGAAAAACTAAAAGGTTTCCAAGAAAGGTAACTGATGCTATGTACCCCATACCTGACCTCTATAAAATCATGAGACTGTGAGGAATTGTTTCCTCTTTCCTACAATTTCTTGTATTTACAGGTACCTTTTCAGAAAGCAATAAGGATTTACCCAGTAGGAAAACTTAAGCCTAAAGGGAGAAGCAGTGAGGTACTTCATAAATATCCTTAAAGAAATATTTGATCCTCTGTTAAACAGTGTTTATTATCAAATGATTATCTATAAAGGATAGTTCCAGGGGAAAGGCTTTATTTGGAAAATACTTGTACCAAGGTTTTCTTAAGTCTGTCCCTGAAGATTAACAAAGATTATCTGCAACTACCAGATTCAGTTTAACTTTAAATGCAGAAAGGCTGTCTTGAACAAATAGGGGAGGAGAGATTCACTTTAATACAGAAAAAGCAGGTGAATGTTAGCGTGATGTACAACAGCAGCATGGCTTACGGGTAACAGTTTCAGATGGTCTGATAAAAACTTGACACTAAAGTACCTGGAGCTAAAGCTTAAGGAGACAAAAGTTTAATGGTATCACAGTCAAGTAAAAACAACTTATCAAGGACTACAGGAAGTTTCTACACTTAGTTTTCGAAGTACAAAATACAATAAATACATGAGGCTCTCTGTAAAAAGAGGAATCTAAAACTACATTGTCTGTTACAGGACATAATATTTTGAATACATGGAATTCCTAAGATGCTACAGTATTTTTAGGAGTTATTGCTCAGTGGATTGGTCATGTGGCTCTCACTGTTCAGACGCACTTCGGTTTAGCTGCTTTAACATTCTGCTTCCAGCAATAACCATTTGGATGCTGTGCACATACTTCCTTTAATTTCTCCCATTTGGAAAAAGCTGCAGGATAAATTTGGACAAAGCCAGGTTGTCCATTTCATGATGATTCCTTCAATGGTAAATTGAAAAGGTCCTTGGAATTAATGAAGAAAAATGTGAAATTCTTTCCTGCCATGTTTGAAGAGATCAGAGTGGGTACTTGAACATAACTGCTTGCTTAGACCAAAGGCAGCAGAATGTCATTTGCCTGTATGCATTATTTCATCTTGTAGAATGCCCTCATCCATTTGCTAATGCATCAATCCTTCATTTGTTTTCAAAGCACATTCTTCATAGCTTTCAAATTACATTGTCATTGAAATAAGTAAGTCTCATGATATTGGAACCAACACAAAATGACTTTTTTTCATAAGTCATCCATGATTAGTACTTCAAGAATCTGGCTTCTGTACTAGTTCATGCCAAGCTTCTTTGTCTAGGTTTAATCCTTGGATACAGCTGAGGGTAAAACAGAAATGAGATTTACAGTTCTAGTGCTTTAAAAAGTCCATTTGTTATTAAAAAATAAGTAAAAGAAAAGCCTACAATTCTGATGTAATCTCTCATAGAAAAAGCACAGTTATAAAACACGCTCAGAGCAGAAACAAACACAAACCCAGCGTTCTTAGGAAAGCTTAAAAAATACTAAATCTTGTCAGTACAAAAAGAAGGTACTTTCAGCTCTACTCAGATGGGTGGACTAGGAAATGCAAGTGGCTTTGTAAGTCGAGACACTTGTGTTCAGTGAACTACAAGATTTTTCCCTGTTTTATAAATGGAAAGATACAGGTATTAAAGCCTGTTTTGTTTTCTCTATCTCAATGCCCATCAGCCTTTATGTATCTATAGCTTTGGGCAAGCTGGAAACACTCGCCTGCATAACAACCGTAGAACTGTAGGAGCTGTGCTTTACTTGGTGCATAGTGCCAGTTAAATTCATTTAGCCACTCACCAATCAATCAGGAGATGCTACCCTGCAGCCCTTGAGCTATATGCTATTTACTCATTCTGGCTGTGTGCACAGCAGTACAGAGACGGCCTTGGCCACAGAGTGACAAACTGATGGAACACAGTTCAAGACAGCAGTACCAAGATGCTTGGGAAGCTTTTGGCTCCCAGTTGCAAAGGGCTTTGGGATCAGCTACTGTTCTGAAAAACTGGCATCTAAACCCAAAAGGATATACTTCATAAAATCAGGAAAGATGAATCCTGCACGCTCTAAACAGCAATTCTCCTTAAAAATGCTTTCTTCTGAATAGTCAGCGAACAAGAAAAAAACCAACTTCATCCCCAAGCTTTGTCTCAGCCTGCTATGATTTCACCACTAGCAAAGATGAAGTCAGGCAGGCAGTTACAACAGCATAACACCTGACTGTTTGGTATTAAGTCAGTATATTGACAGCATTATCATATTTGCATTCAGTTCTAGAGTTCTCATACAGCTTAGGGAGCTAGTAAGTTGCTAAGACGGGTAGAGTACTGATGCAGAGATTTAAATCCTTGTCTTCATTCAGTGCACCTAACTGCAAAAGGATAAGGCAGTTATGATAAAAATACAGCTTAATATAGGAATATATTAAACTAGCAAACATTTTCCTCTGTGCTGAACATCTTAGCCTAGATTTCAGCTGCTATATTAGGAGTCCAGTAATTGCTTTTGAGAATAACTACAGAATACTTCAGTAGCAGCACCAGAATGGCTCAATAGAGAAGAGCGTAACAGTTAATACTGGGCTTGGGTAGTTTTCCCCAAAGGTTCTGTTCAGATTGGGTTGTGCTTAGAAGAATGAGTTGTGTTCCCCACTCTAAGCTTTTTATTACAGAAGCACGGATGCTCCTACCTGTGCTCAGGCTGAGCAAGCTTATGAAGAAGTAACACACAAACCTTGGGCAGGGGAAATAAAAAGCAAACAAACAAAATCTGCTATCTCTAACCTTTCTGAACTTATTGTTCAGGGCTCATTGCTGCTCTTGATTTAGAAAAGTTTATGTCTGGAGATCAAAAACCTGAGCACAAGTACCATGTTAGGGAGAATTTTACAGTAGATTGTGGATAGGCCTGACCTGAAAAAAGTGATGCAGAAATGAAAACTGATTTTGCAGTAGATAGAGCTGCTCTGAAAAATTTAACCAGTGTAAGAGTAAGGATTATCTGCATGAGGAAGGTGGCTCAGCCTTTTTCAAGCATCATACGTCAATCAGCTAAAATTCACAGTGGTTAATCTTTAACATTGGCAGAACCTCATCTCTAGCAGCAAGGCAACTGGATATGTAGAGAAAAGCTTAATGGACATTTTTATACATGTGTCCATCTGTTACAGTTTTCTAACAACTCAGCCATAAAGAGAAACATGGGGACATAATTGGAAGTATCTATTATTTGTACACAATTACATTTAATAGAACAGGTAGCACAGAAGGTGATGAGGAAAGGAGAGGCTGTTCATTTAAGGCCTTTGACATATAGTTAAATACTACTTAAAGAGGACAGGAGAAAACAAAGATCTGCCTTTATTTGGAAATGTTAAGTTTTTTTTCACCAGAAAAAGAGATAACCGTAGAATTTTACAAAGTTTGTCTTAAAGCTCTTTGTGAAACTATCTCAGGCCACAAGGTGCCCTGTATACACCCAGACAGGGAAGGACTCATGACTCCTTCTTCACGAAGGTTTCAGTTCTTAAGGCCCTTTGTGCCAGTGTATCACCTTCTGAAAGAGGGGAAACCCAGTTCCATTCACATGCTCAACAAAACCTTATGCACAAGTCATATTCAGATAAAAGCTTGTGCCTTTTTTTTTTTTCCCTCTAAGATGGTGAGACAAGGTTGGTATTAGAACCTGCTATCGATAACAGGGTGGTGATAGATGTTTTCCTGTTATGCACCCATTAACATAATGGGTGCTTAATGGGTGTTAGGTACCCAACAGAGGGTGTTAACCCACTCTGCCAAGGTGTTCAACTCCCCAAATGAACAAATGAAGAACATAAACTCCTTCCTCTTGACTTTGAAATTGCACCTAACCTAAATGCATGTGTAAATTCCACAGAGTGGGCTAGGTTTTTTTAACTGGAAATAGCAAGGACTCACCCCTAGTAGGTTGCGGGGAACATATCCTTCCTTGTCATTCAGCCGTGCCCACCACCACTCAATTTCATCTTCATCTTCCCGGCGCAGAATTGTCATGCAGTCTCCTTCTTTCATCGAGAGCTCGTCATCATTCTGAGCCTCATAATCCCAGAGTCCATAAATCACTCCTTTATTCATTATCCCCATTTTCTCCTGGACTCCTGCAACATTAAAAACACAGAGCAGCTAAAAATAAGGAAAAAAAAAAAAAGGAGGAAAAAAGCCCATATTTGGAAGGACTGCTGTACTCTTACTGAAGTAACCACACAACCAGCCTCGGTTCCTATCACACTTAGCACCTTGCTATCATCAGCCTACTGGAAGTTGGTCCCAGAACAGGTAGCACTGTGAAGTTTGCCTCTGCATGCAGCAGGCCGATTCCTTCCTTAGACATGTTCAAAAATACGAGGTAAATGGGGAGAGGAACATCAATTGATAAAAGGTTGTATTTTTGTGCCAGTGTTCAGGCTTCCTACACCAAAGTGATGAGCAAGAAACACTTCTTTGTACACTCAGTTGATTAGTAATCTCTTTCTGTCAAAGGGGGTAGCAATACCTCCTTATGTTGACCACCATTCTCATTTTGATGCTTGAGGTGTCTTTTGGCACCTGTGTCACTTCATTTCAGAACTTTAAAACAAGTTGCATCTCAGACCTGTACCTGAAAGGTTTGTCTGCTCCCCACCGGCTGCTTTTTGTTAACTCAAACATTTATCTCAGCAGTTCTTAATTTCTGCCACTATTTTAATTCCTTTTAAACACTTCAGAAACACAGTTCTGTCAAATTGCTTCCCAACCAAGGTGTTTTGGAGAACATACATACACCCTGCAGATGTTATTCAGAACTTGCTCATTTTACAGCTGTAGCCAAAGTTAAAATACTATCCTTTCTGTATACATTCCTCAGCTTCTAGGCAGGAAATCAGAAAAGGTATCTTAACTATTATACAAATCCTCTCTTACGTAATTATTCCACTTCAAAATACTGAATCCTACTGCTCCTGGCAGTATAAAAACCAAACAAAGAGTACATTGCATGTAGTACTGTGAAACTTGGCATTTCCCTTTTCATCTCTTACCTAGAACAACCTATTGTATAGGATTCTTACCTACAGCTGCTATAGTGTCTGCTCAAATCAAGTTCTTTATTTGTGCATACCAGCTCATCATGTAGAAGCAGATTACTTCCACTGCATGCTTAGTTCTACTCAAAGAAACTCCTCCCTTGCTTTGCATTTGGTATAATTAAAGGTTTGGCAAAAGCCATGCTCTGCACCCATGTGTGCAGCAAGAAACAAGATTTAACAAGTGAATGAATTTGTTACTCTAACTAGGCAACCAGAAACAGTCTTAGCAATGGGATTAATTCCTAATGGAACAATATAGAAATTTGATAGCTGAATTTCATACTGTATCAAGAGATACCTTAGTTTCAGTGATTTCAATTTGGAAAAGCTGGCTATAAACCAAAGCCTTACAGTCCTTTCAGATCCCAATGGAAAGTATCTTATAACGTAAAAAACAAAACTCCCAAGTCCAACAAAAACCAGAGTATCAGGTGAGACCACCAGATGGTGGGTCCAAAGAAAACCCACAAAAAAGAATGCGTTTCTTCATGCTGTATATAACAAAGCCATGGATCTACTTCCCACAGGGGACTGTGGGCTGTTTACCTGCATTTAAGAATTAGGTGAATTCCTAAAAGAAATCTTTCAAGATCTGTTAAACACAAAGATACCATCTCTTAACTCATATCAGAGTTAAAAACAGTAAGATACATTGGACAAGTATTATTATTTTTATTCTAGTCCTACAGTCTTCCTCGGGCATTGCTGTTGATGACCACTGCTGGAGCCTGGATACAAAATTAAATGGAATTTTACTTAGCCCAGATTTTAATGTTAAATAGGCTTCTTCCCCTCATAAAGAAAACTATGTATTTGGCACCAAGAGATAAAGTTTTCAAGCTTAGTGAGGACAGCTGGACAGACTGTTTTGAAATATGCTGGCTGAGCAGCTTACAGAAACTCAGATCTCCCATGTTCCACAAAACCAGAAAGGCTGTATTACAGCTTTTTACACTGCATTACATTGCTATTACTTGACAGTCCAGCTGGTAGGTGCCTAGGGGACAAAAGCTACACACAGAACACACAGAAAAGTAATTTAAAACCTCATTGACTAATACTCATCACGCCCTAGGGGAAATTCATTCTCTCCATTAAAAGATGGTTTCTCTGTAGTCTTACTATTTGAATAAAAGTAATACAGTATTCTTTTTTAAATGCAAGAGAAGAAAAAGGCCAGAAAGTAAAGTCAAATTCAATGCTTACTAACCTCCATAAAGGTAGAAACTTGGTAATACCTTTCTTGGTTCTGAAGTGCACAGTAGGAAACATTCCTCATTTAAAGACACTAGCTAACAGACAAGAACTGCCTACTAAGATACCCGTACCACTTTTGGTTTTATTTAGAAGCACTTATGTGGCAAGATTCACCTAATCACCACCTCATACTAATGTATCTGGCAATGCACACACTTCAGGTTTTTAATTGCAGGGAAACCTTTTGCTGCTCAGATTTTCTCTACAGGTTGAATATTAGGAAGTCAGTCTCAATGGACCTCATTCTGTGACAAGAAGCTGGCTAAAACCTCTCCCCCAGAGGAACCTGAAGCACAGGCAGACGACCTAAATGTGCAACTTATATTCCTCACCCAAAAACATAGTTAAAAGTGCCAGGTGAGTCCCTAGCATGCTCCAGAACTCTGCTGTCATCACTTACCATACAAGAACTGGGAGCACTGTGTGTAGCCTTCCTCCATTTCCTCACACTTGTCTGCAGCTGTCTGCATGTCACTGTAGGTCATCGCAAATACAGCTGCCCCCGACTCCACCAGGAACTTGCACACCTGCACATTATTGCAAGATGCTGCACAGTGTAATGGGGTCCTGCAAGCCAAGAAGAAAAAGAGGACACTTTACTCATACTGCTCATAGCAGTGCTTACAGACTCCTGGGAGCAAACCACTTTCATGCATGACCTCCAACTATCAGTACTGCATCACTGAAGACTTCCCACCAGAAGCACTTATCCTAGGATGTCAAGACCAATTGCTTTTCATAGATAACAGGAGCTACCAAGAGCTGCTTGAGCCCTAAAGCTAGATTTCCATATGGATCTCTAGTTATGCTACCTTTTTATAATCCAGTAATATTTTAAGAACATGAAGGCACTAAAAATAATAATAAAAAAATAACGTTCAAAATCTTCCTGACATCATGTTGCTTACAATTACTTCAAGACTTAACTTTATGAGAAGTGCAGGTAATTGAGATAACTACTGAAGGTAAGGGACACATGCATCTTTTTTTCAGTCTTGGGCCTTAGACACTTGTGATAGGCAGAAATAATAGTAAAATCACTGCTCCTTGCCCGAGCCCCTTGTAAATAAGCTCCCTAGCTACCTCTAAGAAGAATACGTAACCCATTATCGGCTGCAAGCCTGGTTTGCAGGTTGTGGTTTTCTGCTTTGTTTTGAAGTTATCAGAGTATTGAACAAAGAATTGAGGAGAATCTGCAGTGCTAGATACTGCCCAAAGCATATGTAAAGCGATAGGCTTTCACAGAGAAGACAGTTGGGAATTTCACCAAATGGTTCATTATGCATAAGCTGTGTTCACTATCTTGAAGAAACAAAGCAATTTTCTGACAACTGTGTCCACCCTACTGAGCCTCAGACACTGTTTTTTCATATTAGTATAATTCAGCTATTTTCTCCTCTGTGCACTCACATATGATGTCCCACGGAGAACTGCTGCTACTCTACTGTGGAAAAGTCATTGCCAGCTCCGCAGAAGCAAAGTGAGGACCTGTAGCAGTCCCCGAGCGACAGCTCTCTGGTGGAAAGAGTACTGCTTAAAGAAAGCCTTACCATCCATCACTATCTGCAGCATTCACGTTCACACCAAACTGTACCAGGAACTTCACGATTTCTGTGTGCCCAGCACACACAGCATTGTGCAGTGCAGTAATCCCTTCATCATTGGGCATACTGGGATCTTCAACCTATTGAGGCAGAAAAGGAACCATTTACATTCTGCTGAAACTCTTTATAAACATCTCTTCACACAAAAAAATGAGTTGTCTTAATTTGCAATTTGATTTTGAGCCTTGTTTCTTATGAAGGACATGAGAAACAGGGAGAAAACTACAGCAGTAACTAATCTTACAAGAAGACTCACATATAAGCTTGCAGTCTCCTGTTAACAGTGAGAACCTAAAGCGGTTCAGAGAAATAGTGTCTTGATAACTTAGTATTTATAACAAGTTTCTGATATTTGTCTATTTAATGATAAGCAGAATTCATGTGGATTTTGGTTATCAAATTATTTGATAACAAAGATAGGGGATAAAACATTATATAAGAAATAAGGAAAGAGTTGTTCTGCACATTCTTCGTATCAATGCTAAATACAGAGTGTTGATTTGACACACTTTTAAAATCAGTTCTAAGTGGCCATGTCCTGTTAGGGCTTATCTCCTCAAGGGCAGATATAGGTTGTGCACTATTATTTTAGCTTCCCCACTCCAGAAAAGCTGAAGTTTCCCAGTTTGAAGCAGAACTGCTTCACAGGTTACAAGTTCACGTTTGTACCTCGTAAATTATTCTCTGTACAAGGTCAAACTCTCCCTCCAAAGATGAATCCAGAAGCAATGCAAGGGGATTGAATTTCACTCTCATTCCGTGCCCAATTCTCTCAGAGCCGGTTTTACGCAAGTTCGTCCTCTTCCCCTGTGAAAAGGTAACACAAGTTACAGGCATTTTTTTCCCTGAGAAGAACAAGAATACAGAATTGCTTATTTGGGAATGACAGCAGAAATGGCCAAATTAAGGCAGTGTCTAATCTGAAATTTAGACTGTTTTCAAACAACTCCCTGATACATAAATACAGTAGATTAGGCATGTTGTGAAAAATCTCT
The DNA here is from genome assembly GCA_017639245.1 of Myiopsitta monachus. Classification (NCBI taxonomy): domain Eukaryota; kingdom Metazoa; phylum Chordata; class Aves; order Psittaciformes; family Psittacidae; genus Myiopsitta; species Myiopsitta monachus. Next base: position 57,201,757 of record CM029925.1, read on the forward strand.
GCCTATCTCTGGACAAGGTCACTATTCAACTCAAATACGGAAGTCACCTTGACCAAACACATCAACAAAATAATAAAACTCCCAAATCCCCGAAGATCAGGAAAAAATACCTTTTTTATTAAGACCATTTTAGCATTAGCTCTCTCAAAGGTGTTACACAAAGCAAGTAGTACACTCCATGAAGTACGCTACCTTTTAAGCACCCATGTTAATTTCCTAGCGTTTTCCTAAATTTAGCAGAGGCTAGCAGAAACAAACAGTTACGGAAAATGGTTTTGGAAAGAATATAGAGCCAAGCATAGAAACACTTTAGATGCTCCCAATGATACTGGAAAGCAAGTATTTCTATAGCTGAGTCTGTACTCTTCCCGTCAGAGAATATGCATTCATTAGCTCAGTGCTCTCCCCAGCTGGCTGTGCAGCAGCAATAAACACTATTCATAAGGGTATGTAAATTTCTGACAGATGTCCAGGAGAAAGTGAATAGAAATGACTCATGTTTTGCAAGAGCAAACATGTAAAGATAAGATATATAAGAAGAGATTCCCAGAAAATACTCTTTGGCCTGTTGATTTATACATAGTACTAAAAGTATGGGCTTTTTAAAGAAAAAGCCTCTCAGCACAACCCAAGTATTTAAATATGAAATCAAGAAGTTGGGCTGGTTTCTTCTCCATCATCACAGAATTGAGAATTGTTACAAAACCAACCAGAAGAGAGTTCTTAGAATTTAAGAAATCCTACTACTCAAGTTTCCTTGGAAAAGAGAGCAAGGTCAAAGTCTTTAAAGCATGAAAACTAACATGCAATAACTACTTAACACATTTAAAGCTTTTTAACTCCTCTGCACGGAAGTGAAGGAGGAAAAAACACTTTCATGTATCAAGTCATTAAAATTCTATTCATTATAGGTTTTCAAATAAATTCTTTGAGGAACTGAAAGCAGTGAGCATTTCTGTTTTATGGCAGTAAGGTAACACCATACCAACCACAGATACAAACTTGCAAAAGCAGCAAGATGGTAAAACTCTTGCCTACCCTTAGCCCAAAGAGACTTTATTTTGATGCAACTTGAGAATGGACTGATGTTAAATCAGGCTCCAAAGCAAAATTCAGAACACATTTCAGTAGAAGAAATGCATGTCAGATGATATCTAAAAATGAGGTTTTAGAGCAGAAATTAATCTCTTTCTCCTGCTCAAGCAAGGCACTTTCACATAAACAAATTCAATCCAGGATTAAGATAATTAGTTTTTATCTTGTAGTGGGAAATGCTTGTGCAATCTGTATCTGTGCCTCAAAAGAAAAAAAACCCACCATACTTTAATTTCTCTTAAGAAGAAAGTATAGTATGGATGTAGAAGGCAGACTTCTCTAAGGAATGTTCTTTAAAGCTCAGAAGAGTTTTACTATTTGTGTATAAAGTTCCATTTGAAACTTTTTCAGCATGCTATTCATTCTAGAGACAAGAAGAGACTTTTCATTATTGTCATTTACTCTGCACCACACAAAAAGAACAGACACACACAGAGAGACTTCCAGGCTGTTTGTCAAAGCTCTACAATACAACGGCCAGGGATTTATGACATCAAGATGACTTAACTGACATGGCATCCAAATTGTAGGCTTGCTAATACTTACAGGAGGCAAGGAAAACTGTCCAGTAACTTCAGGAGGCCTCATACTGAATGAGTCATCTCCCTAAACTCTCTGGTTCCCCAGATGGATAGGGTGGTGGTGGGTATGGAGGATACTCTTCCATGTACACCTCCAGTGGCAGTGAAGCTTCTAGGCTTGGTTCTTCTGGTTTTGGCTGTGTGAGTTCATCGCCATCTGATACTCCCTCAGATAGACTGTCCAGAGCTATGGAGGGAACAGCAGCTTCACTCTGATCTGCTGGTGTGTTTTCTGTTTCCTCAGCAATGGTTGGTTCTGGCATAGAAGTAGCTGTTTCTTTTTCTGATTCTGCACTCAGGTAAGGATTTGGGATTTCTGCTGGGCTTTCAGGACTGGCAGCTGATGCCGTCTGTTTGGAGGGATGTGATGGCGCTGAGATAGTCTCCATTGCAGCCAGAGTGGTCCTCTGATACAAGAGCTTCTGAATATTGGGGCCATTAGGTCCTTCTGGCTCAGTAATGGAGCTACGTTTCTTCAGTGGTCTGGGTGCATTGGACAGCTTCTTCCGTAGTGCTTCCAGGTCAGCATCACTCTGGTTGCGGTATGGATTGGATAAGAAAGGCAGCAATTTGGTTGGGCTGAGGGGACGGGGTATTCGCTCGGTTTCATGGTTTTCATGAGCAGAAGCGGCTGTTTCAATCTCAGGCTCTGGACTGCCTGGCTTGCCTTGGAGGTTTGAGTAGATGTTCTCTGTCTGTGGCAGCTGATTCTGTACACCAGCTCCTGCCATCACAGGCTTGCCATACACTGCAAAGTAGTTCAGGGAGAGGTGGGGAAAAAACAAGTGTAAACATTTGATCAACCAATCTAAAACCAACACACAACCTCATTCACCTACACAGGGCAAAGAAGCAGAATAACACAATCACCACACAGAATTGATCTGGTAACCAGGATTATCATTAAATTATCTCATAAATGCCAAACAGACATTCTGCACTTTCTGTTAACACCAATATGCAGCATGTAAGATCTACTTAACAGTCTTACAGCTGCACTAACCTGCCTAATTCCACTGCAGAACAGCTTTATACCCACAGACCATGTGAAAAGTACACCTATCTGAGAAAAGAGATAGAAAGCCACATGCTTACCACTTGGGAAGTGTGGTCCTCTGGTCTGTGCCCTTGTCAAAGCACTCTGCACTGCTTGCTGGAAGTTCTTCCCAGGAGTCTGCTGTTGCGTATACATGCTATAAATTGAGCTTGCAGCCACAGTTTGAGGCTTTCGAAATGGTGGGAGTGAGCTCTCTTTGCATGGCTGAGGGGTAAAAGGTCTCACAGCTGCTGCTGGGGGACTCTCCTGTTTGGAGGAGGGAAGAATTTGGTCCTGGCTAGAGGAAGAACCTGCAGGTGGTACAGAAATTCTTTGCTGTATCTGCTGAGAAGGATGGGAAGGCTGCTGTGCCACTGTTTTTTGTTTGTTCCCCATAGTTACAACAGCCAAAGGCAGCTTCTGCAGATTTCCATCCAGCTTAGTATCAGAAGGTTGCAGGTGACTGGTTTGACCAAAGTAAGGCAAGTTTATCTGTTTTGGTTTAGTGGGGACAGGTGGTGGTACCTTTGTTACATTTTTATTGGCTGTCTGAAAGACAAAAAGTATTAATTAAGATTAAACAGCAAAACATGTTTTAGAAGTTCTGTGGTGAAGGTCTAAAGAGCTTTAAAGAATGACACAGTATCAAATATTTCTACTGTTGCTGCCCAATATTTAACAACGTCATGAAACATTTTATCATCACAAGTCTCCTATACTTTGAACCCATTCCTTCTGTAGCAACCATGTTTACAACATCAAATGAGGATAAGGCACAGTAATTTCTCTAGAGATAGCAGAGGCACTCAGTATCACCTGCAGGCAAGAAGCTTGTTTTCCAAAAAAGCACTTGCCATCCATCCCCAGGTATTCTGTGCCACTTCACCCCTACCTGATCAAATTGGGCCTGTGCCTCGATTTAGGTGGAAGTCTTGCAATCAAACATCTGAACCACACTGCTGCATTAAGCAGTGAAACAAGTGTGTAAATGATTCTAAAGAAAATTTAGAATGCAAATGCCTTTGTACAGATAGGCTTTGGGGGAAAAAAAAAAAACCAACAAAACCAAAACCATACACATCACAGTGACTGTAGGGAATGATTTTGAGTTACCACCTGCCATTAAATGCTTAAAATACATCTATTTCCTTAGAAGTTGTCCCTTAAAAAACAACCTAGGTCCTTTTCAAAGGGCTTGTCCAACAGCAACACTGGAAAAGTGGTGTAGTAATCCCTGCCAGATGGAATGAAGTAGTTCAGGAGTTTCCTGCACACCTGTGCTTCTCGCAGGAGATCTTCGCTGCTCTGGTTCTTTCTCAGTGTGCCCAGCCCAGCAGACTGGTCCACAGAGTCAAACATGGAGAACGGACGCACTTTCTTCTCTTTGTCTCGTAAAAAAGTTTCTCCTTCAGCTGTTGTTAGAGAGAGAGAAAGACTTTCAAAAGGGACGACAACTGTAGGAACAAGAGTCCTGCTCTGTGTGGTATGCAAGACAGCGTATGCATCCTACCCCTGTGCGAAGGGACCCAAAAGCCTGCCATAATGCTGTGTCTTGCATCAGGAACAGTGTGAAGGCATTAGGATCTACTTCGCTACCTGAAAACAAGGTGGGGTTTATTGGGAGTCTTGTCTTTGTGGGGATTTTCTTATTAGTTTTGGAGGGTTGGTTGGTTGCTTGGGTGGGTTTTGTTTGGTTGGTGTGTTTTTTAAATCCCTGCAACACCACACTAAAACTTATAGGTCAATATTCTTTTTTTTTGTTTGCTCTCATATAAATTCTACATATTTACAGAAGCATTTAGAAGAGACAGGCATCACTAACTAGATCCTTCACATATTAAGATTATGTCAAGCACATAAGAACGTACCTTGTCCTTCATTAGTCACAACTCCTTTTCCTGAAGTCAAGGCTGATCCTTGACTGATATGATTGTCTGCATTTGAACTACTCCAGTCAGTGGCAGATGGAGCAGATTTTGCACTGAGGACCACAGAACCTGGGAGAGAACAAGCAGAACAGATTAAGCTAAAACAGTGGTTTTCTTGACTTATTTACAGGTAGGGGATTTTTCTAAGACTCAGGTCTAGACAGTACACAAGTACCATTTACAGGTTAACTGCTACAAATCCTATCACTTTATATCCTCTCATTTGCTTGTTTTAAAAAGCGAACGCAAAACCAAGCTCAGAAACAACTATCAAAGCAGCAGCAGAAACTATTTGTCCTAGCACACAGCTGCATTTACAGCATTCAGATAAACTGCTTTGAACTGCCTTCTTTCCAGTTAGTAAGAAGATCTCCTTGGATATTAACAGTAAGTTAAAAGTAACAGGATGGTAAGAAGGGATAAGAATCACAAGCATGATGCTTTAAAGAATAAAAGATCCTGCCAGTGATATCCAAAAAAGCAGAAAAATCATCTGCATGTTCCATGTACATACAGACACTGCTGGGCTTTAATTCCCTGGAGTAGACATCCAGTCTGCTCCAAAAACAAATAAAAAAATGCTTGCAACTTGCTATTATTTTAAATATTTCAGCAACTTCTACTGAATTCTAAATTATCTAGTACAGTAAGTAATATTAAATTCAAACAACAGTAATAAGCAGCAGGAGAAACGTTTGATTCTGACGGTATCAGATATTGTCTCTCTAGAAGGACCAGTTGTTTTGCCCAAATGCTAAAAAATGAGGAATGATGTTTCAGTTATATACAACACCACTGCACATTCCTATAGCAACCATTCAAATTTTGTATGGACCACAGCTAAAATTCCAGCAGTTTTAGGATCTGCAAATCAGATAAAAAGAAACAGTTCCTTATTCTCCAAGTACAGCAGGAGAACACTTGGACTGGTTTCGTGCCATGGCTACGTTCAATAATATCTGCAACAACTGGAGATGAAAGGAGAAAGATAAAAAAAGAAACAATTATTCTACAAACTCAAGTCTCCATTTTTTCTCTTCAGGAAGATGAAGTTTCTCTTCTCGCCCATCTTAAAAGTGAATCTTCTTCCAAGATAACACAGAATAGACACTTGCAGCTCTCCAGGTTTTCCAGACATCTACTCTCACTTTCTTGTAGGAGAAAGCCACAGAGAGATGCAAATCTCCATTGAAACCCCGAGCAGGAGAGGCCAAGCCTCAAGTCAGGTGTTAGACTTACGTCTCTCTGTATTCCTATGCCATCAACATGTCAGCAGGCTTACTGCTGTTTCCGTGCTGCAAATCAATTGTCTCCTTCATAATACTTCTTGTAATTATTAATCCTTGGGATGTGTCACTTCCAAAATGCACGATCAAAAAACTTGCCTTTGCCAGTTTTTAAGCACATGCATCATGGTTCTTACCATGTATATCCTGAAAGTGCCTCTGAAAACTCACTCTTGTATAGCTTTTAGGAGTCTTTTAAAATAAATGGATAACCATAGTTTACAGGAAAACCCTTCTACATTCTATGCTGTATAACAACTCAAATCACTCACTGAAAGTAACACATTGAATTGTATAACCTCAGTGCTTACAAAATACATTCACTAGTGCAGGAAAATTGTAAGTAGTAAGACTGACATTGCAAATAACACTTTATGATAAAGCAAAGAGAGCTCTTAGATAAGAAAACAAAACATTTCTGGGAAGAAGTATTAATTGTAAGCTATTACCTGCAGGAGTTTTAGCTTGTGAACTGCTCCCAGCTCTCATGTTGGGCAGAGTCTGCGTTTTTAGTGGACCATCAGGTACCTGAAAAGCTTGTGTCCCATCAGAAAATGCTGGTTTCACCAGAAGTTCAGGTCTGGAAGCAACACGTGGCATAGTAGAGGACTGGATATAAGGACCTACTGCTGCCACTCGACTTGGAGCAGAAGCTGCTGGCTGTGGTAAATTCCCATCTGAAGAAACCTTGGTGGAGGGAGTGTGACAAAGAAAACAATTTAAAGAATGTTATGCTGCAGTATCCATCCATCACAGTTTGAAACAGAAGTCAAAAAGGATAAAACATTATACCCATAATAAAAAGGGCTTAAGAGATATAAACCTGACGTCGTAATAGAAAAAAAAAAAAAAAGTATCTAAAAGAAAATCCACAACAGCATAAGAGTTGTTGTCCATAAAGAATAAGTAGGTTAACACCAACGTACCATGAAAAGCACTTTAATAATACAAGACTTCCACCACTTATGGATAAAAGCAACCGGTCTAGCATCTGCACAGCCTTCCCCACAAGCTAAGTTTTTACTTCAGACTGTAGGGACATAGATGAAGTTATTTCTTTGGTTATTAAATATCCCACACTTACTGGTACATTCTCTTTCTGTTGCAGAGCTGCCTTTTTCTTCCACAGGCGCTCTCGCAGCTCATTAACACGCTTATCCATGACTGCCACCTCCAAGTTGCGCTTGTTCAAACACTCCCTCTGTTGCTGCAGCTTGGCATTCTGCTCCTGGTTCAGTTTGTTCCTCAACTGAATAAATTCACAAAGCAGGGGGGGGGGAAGGGGAGGAGGGAGGAGAGGAAAACAACAAAAATAAAAACAAATAAACTTTGAGGATGGGGGACAGGAAACAGTTACAAAGAGAAAAACATTCTAAAAAGTCAAGTCATGCTGGCAAACTCAAGATTATTTTCCCTGGAGAAAATGTTGGTTATTCTCCAACAGAAAGGAACAGGGATATATACTGTGTGCTCCTTTCCCTATTTACCTTGAACCCTGTACAACTAACCCTCCATCCTCAGTACAGAGGCAGACACACAGCTCTGTCAGGAACAGAAGCAACACGATTTCTCTGACGAGGCAAGAAACAACCCAACCAACTTTTAGCCCTTAGAGTTATAGGTCACAAGCTGGCTTTCCATTACCTGCAGCTCCTTGTACAGGCGGTCGAGCTCTGCTACAGCCGACTGGTTGTCGTGGTAACCATCAATTCGGCCATTCTTCAGCATCTCTAGTTGCCTGGTGAGTTCCTCTACCTTTGACACCGCCAGCACCAGTTCACGCTGCTTTTGCTGGAACAGGCTGTTCATCTGTTCAATCTCCTCCACTGGAGAGGACGAGAGAGGACAATAGCTGCCCTGAGAGACAGCCGAGAGCGTGGGCTGCTTCCAAGGCAGCAGTTAAGGGGACAGAGTGCCCTGCTGGCCTCCAGAGCAGTGCTGCACCGAGGCTGCGTCCAGCTGCCACAGACTCACAGTCCTGTCAAACAAGCTCATCCTCCAAGTGTTTGTAAAAGCAAACGCACTAGCAAGGTTATGTAAATTTGGTCTACTTAGAGCACTGATGGTGAGGAAAAAAGAACATCTTTTACTTTCTGAAGTATGGAAACAAAATTACATTAAGCAGATGAATTTCATCTGTAGAAGCCTAAATTCACTTAATACTGAATTCAGCAGGAAGACACACACTTAACCATAAGCCATATTTATGATATTCAAAACTCTGAATTTAGGTCGTAGGAATTCAAATGACAACACACTTGGGTTGATATATTAAACAAAAACTCAAAAGGCTTTTAAGGGTCTATCATAAATGGCTGTCATTAGCTGCTCCCACTGCCAAAACTGTTGCATTAGAGAACAGTTTAAGGGATCAGTAAGAGTTCAAGCAAGTACCATAACCAGACCTGCTTGGGAGGGTGCAGGGATACAGATCTTGTTTTACTTTACCACCCTTCCATTCCTTTAAACTGACATTTGTTTTGTGCAACAGAGCCCAAGCATAAAGTGCATTCTCCCCACAGAAAAAAATTAATGTTTTTGCTTGATCCATAAAGTACAATGCTTCCTAAGAAAACAATATATTTGTATTTTGCCTTAATAAATCAATATATTTTCATTCAAGTCCACCTAGAAATGACAAGTTCTGTACAATATGTATAGAGGCAAAAGAATGTGTGTTGATATTAAGTCTGAAATAAATATTTAATGTTGTACTAACATACAAGCTCCCAACTAATACTGTAAGCAAGCCAGCCACTAGTCAGACTTCCATAATTACAAAGAAAATACTCAGCCACTTTGGCCATTAAGTTACCTGTTGCATAAGAGGCAACATGAGTATCAGGCCAAGCTTCAGAGGCCAAGAACACAACACCAAATGTGTGAGGTATTGACATTAAGGACGGAAAATGTCACTGAGGTTCACAAAGGTATGTAAGTAAGGAAAACACCTATGCTGTAATTAAAGAGTACATGTGCTAGGCTTAAAACACAAGGTGTCCCTACGGGATATTTTAAAATACAGTAAGAAAATATATTTTGTTCTAGGTCATTCAGGAGTTTTCTTAGTAAATACAAGATTTGAAATTCTTACAATTAACATTTACCGAAATGCTGCAAATAACTCCTCTGAATCACTGAAATCACCAGAAATTTTAGAGTTCCAAGAACCACAGTCCATAAAAAGTCAAAGGCTACTTTCCCCAAGCAGCAACTCACCTAATTTCCCATTGCTGAGTCTTTTTTGTTCCACATGGCCTTTCAGTGCTCTCACTTTCTTAAGTTTGGCTTCCTGATTCTCAGCAATTTCTTTCAGTCGCTTCAGTTTTTCCTGTTCAGCAGCTTGCTGTTGCTGTCGCTGATCCTGCTGTTTCAGGAATTTCAGACGCTGTTCCTGCAGCCAAGACAAGGTAAAAAATTCCTTTCTTTTTCCTGAATGAATGTATGCTAAGACACTGACAGAAACAGTCCCAAAAACAATCACCACAGCAGCTCTGAGCAGCTTTAGCCCAGTATTCTTTCTTCTCCAAGTGTCATGGGAAGTCTGAGGCAACAGAGCAAACAAGGACTGATTCTGTCCCAGTACAATCCTCCCAGTACGACCATTCTGTAGTACAAGTACCTACTGAAACAGAGGTGGTATCCATGTCTAACAGCCCTTGGCAAGTTTTTCTTCCATGAAATAATTCAAAATCCCTTGAAGCCTAAGAAAAAACTCAGTGCTCATGTTCCACGGCACTTGCTAATTTCATTTAATCACTACTTGGCTCTTGACTTAGAATAGCTGGTGATTATTTCCTCTTTACCTTCTCCATCTGCTTGTATTTTACAGATCTCTATTACATGCCACACTTTAAACAATTTTAAGTCATTCTGGAAAATATTAGACATTCTTTCTACCCAAGAATATTTATATTCCATAAATTATGGATCATTTCCATCCCTCTTTGTACTTTTACTGGTTCTGCTAAAAACTCCTTTGAGGTGGCGGATCACCGCACACCAATGACTGAAAATTGACCATTTCCTGGTAATGATAACTGCTATCACAACACAGGACGATTCAAGACACAGGAAAACCTTCACAGTGATCTGACCAAAATTTATACAACAGACATCATGCCAGTGGAGAGGATCCTTTTGCTTTTCTGAGAGTAGAAAAGTGGTACACTATTAGTTTCTATATACAGATGTCTATAGTTTAGAGGTAAAAGACACCACTAGATCACCTACAGAGACTTCCTTTAAATCGCCAGCCACTACACATGGCTTCCAGTTCTGGAGATGACAGGTTGTTGTAGTGGTAGAACTAAGACTTTCCCAAGCACCCACTAACAGCCAAGACTACCACTGCTTACTAACATTAGAACTCGACACTTCCTCAAAATAAAAATCACCAGTCATATAAAAGCAGGCACACTCACAGTGTATGCACTAGTTTGGAGTCAATCCCACGCAGGAAAATGTCAAAAAATAGATATTACAGCTCATGTCTAAAAAGAAAAGTGTATTCTTTTCCCCCTCAGAATCTATTTTTAATATTGCATCTGATGTCAGAAGGCAGAAAGGAGGCAATGGAAAGCTTCTCTTTGAAAGGGCGTCTAAGAAAGCAGGTTTGTTCTAGAGGGACAGGTTAAATGAAAGGTTCTCCCAGTGGGACACCCACAAGGCCACTCTTCTTCAAACCACAGGCAGCAGACACCTGCCTAATGGGTAGCTATTCAGACTCAAACTCATAATTTAAAATATATATTCTTTAAAGTCTTGTACAACTCCCTTTACAGTAAATATATATAGTGTTCCCATTTCTGGTTTCATATATATATATATGAATATATATATATAGTGACTACAGTGTTATTTATAAGACCAAAGTCTATTTCTATCACCTATGAGCAAAACAGACAGAAGTTAAAATGATTTAGGCTTCTCTTTTTTATATTTAACATATATCTGCTGGAACTGAGAAGAGGGCAATATTCTGCCTTGGCAAATTAATCAGGGCAGAATAGGTATTAACTAGGCTGCTAAACTCCTGGTAAAAAAGTATAATCACTTGGTTGATTTCTTACATTATAGTTGCATCTTCTTTATACCTGTTATTACTTTAAAAGAGAAACATTTTGACAGGCCATAGTACCACTCTGCAGGTGCTTCAGAACCATGAGAAAGCCATGTTTTAAAGCACTTCCCCAATATACAATTATTGAAAGCCAAGGAAAGTGATCAAGATGCTAAATATATGGGATGGGGAAAAAGGAGAATCCAGCTGATCTTGAGAAGAGAGGGAGACAGGGCTTCTGACAGAGAAAAAGTAGTGAAACAACAGCCCCAGAGCAGCCTCCTTCCCCAGTAGAGCATATTCTGAAATGCATGGGAATTCATCCACCCAGACAGCCAAGAGTTTTTCAGGATGGGCTTGCATTTAATGATTCTCTGACAAAAGCAGCATTTTCTGTTATATTTTCAAGAGTAGTGTGTACAAACAACACTTACATCAAATATGAACTCTATGCCAGCATTCTGCAGATGCTGAGTTATTTTTTTCTCCCTAAATTATTAAGGAGCACCCTGAATAATAAGCATTTTATAAATCACTCTCCTAACTCCTCTTCTCACATATAAGCCATCTTTTCCAGACAGCTGCCCCAGGAAAGCAGGCACATTGAACTCTATCAGGGGAAAAGCAAGATATCATTACAGGACGGCATTATACCCTGAAACAAAAGCGTTGTTCAATGATCAAACTGGTGAATTGCTGCTCACCACATGGAGCACAAATAGAGCTGGCAGAGCCGTCAAGATAAAAGACAATACATTAATGCTACATCCTCTATCCTTTTAGCAACCAATATGGTCACTTCCATCACTGGCATTATTTTAATGTTTTACTACTGGATATTTGCATAGATTGACTTTCAAATTTAAAAATAGGAAGCCAAAAAAAGAGACACCTCTGTGTGAGAAGTGAAAAACCCCCAAATCCCCTCCACCTAGTGCAACTTCTACTACCTTCGTTCCTTGCTGTAAACAATCTCATTCCAAACCTACCTTGTTAGCCAGCATTTGCTGTTGAGCCTCAATTTGCTGCTGCTGGCGTGATGCCATTTCCTGAAGTTCAGCCAGTGTCATATCCATCCTTGGAGCACTGACCTGTCAAAGAAAACCCAATGCATACAAAGTCTAGACTTTTAATTTGGTTAGTGCGTAAGTCAGTAGAGCTACAGCAGAAAAGTATGATAAAGGTCTTAAAAAAAACGCCAACAATAACTAAGTATCCAATTAAATAAGTAGAAAGAAATGGCACATTTCCATGGCAAAAGAACGAATAGTTGTAAGTTCATACACATGTGTAGCCCAATCCAGCAACACACATAGGCTGACATCTCTTGAAACACTAATACTTCTAGCATTTTAAAGAGGCGTTTCAGAGCCCCTTGTATAATTAAGCTCAGCATGAATCCACTTCGACTGACTGAGCCCAGAATGCTCAGCATATGACATAATGGATCTGTGGTTGTAGGTGTATCATTGCAATTCAAAGTACTTCAATGTAAGCTTGAAGAAAATGGAAAGTTTAAACAGTGTGGGGAAAAATCCCTGCCACTCTCAAAGGTAACACTATTATTACATTAATTATCTGTTCTCATGTTTCTTGAATGCATGTTCAGTCTTATATCCACAATTATATCTTCTGGAGCAAGAATAAATGGCAGAGAACAGATTCAATGCTGAAACACTAACTGATCTCAATGTGAAATCTGGAATGGAAGAAAAATTACAGAAAACTTTCGATAGGAGTAGAAAAGGGAAAGTCTGCTGCATTTGCTGCTCTGAGATCACCTGTACAAACACAGACATGGCAGCCAACGGACCTCCAGAGACATGTTAAAAGCTGAAAGCAAGGGTGATAATTGCTAGAGGCTTTGTGTTTATTTTAGAGCAGTCATTAGCAATCACTCCAGAAGTAGCCTCTTAGTTTCCAGGGTAGGACCTCAAAAGAAGGGAAGCCTCTATTCTCACTATATATATACTGTATCAAGCACTTACTCCATTCTCTATTCTTCGATCACCAGGCACTTTCACACCATTTCTTTTTAAGATTGGATCTTGAGACCTTTGCCCAGTCCCTAGATAGAAAGATGGTAAGGTACTTTAGGATTTTTCTTATCCCTTTTGACATCACATTCAATAGAAAAATGAGAAACAGTACAGTCATTTTGGTTTAAAATCTGAACACTTGTTCTTCCTATGTGCTTACTGTTGAGATAACTTAATGGACAACACAAGACATTTTACGAAGAAGTTGGTGTTTGATGTCAACATTTATCTAAAAGAAATATAGGCCTGTTTAAAACCCAACCAATCGAAAAAGCTTAACCAACAGCACACTATTTCAGTATTTCTCCCACAGTCAACAGGCCCCTAGTAAGTCTGTGCTACAGATGCTTAGTCAGGAAAATGCGTTCCCCTCTGCAAGTGAGACAAAAGTAACTGGCTAATTCACAGAAAGACATTTGGACCGCCATCTTAAAACCATCATCTATATGTTCTGGTGTGCCTTCACTCAACTGTCTCAGAGAACATGAATAACAATAGCTAAAGGTTAGTCACCTATCGTGAAAGAAACGCCACTTAATCTACAGCTGATTATTTGCACAAAGTTGAAAAGGACAAAGGTTTTTCTTTCTGGCAGTTATTGTAACAGTAAAAATGCTGCTTAACTAGAATCCTGCTTCAATGTTTACATCAAGTTACGTACAAACCATGTTCAGATGCCAAATACAAAGCTCACTCATTTCCCTGTATAACATTCATGTGGCTTCATCCTGCAGTACATTTGTTAGCTTCTTGCCCATATGATACCTGTTTCAAGAACATATCCCTGCAAGACTAACTGCAGGGTTCCCAACTATTCATTTGCTCTTCCCCAAATATATTGCTGAGCAATGCCATGGCTGATAAAAATAACAACAATCCTAATCCTAATGCAAGCACCCCGGGCTTGAAAAATTACATCCTGACAATTGAACTGCGCTTTAAAATCCTTGGTAGATAGAAATGGCACGGCTTCAACTTTTCATTTACTCATTACACTTTTGAAACCTCAAGATACATTTAGCCATATGCTGGGTACAGAGCCACTTAACATGAACGCAGTATTTCCAACACTGAGGAAGATTACAAAGGATGAAAATAGAAAAAGGGGAAGAAGAAGAATCCACTAGACTGATTTAAAGGTAAAAGTCTTCAGTATTCTACTTAAGAGATTAATATGGGATGCACAGGAAAACCAAGAAAAGCAAAAAGTAGTTTTCTTTACAGGTTTCACATTTAGATTTACAATGCAGAGATATCACCTTCTCAGAGAACCTGACTAGGCAGTTAGTTCACTTAATGCTATTCCTGAAACTAATAATGAATTAGACTGGGGGAGAAACACCAAAGAACTCCTATCTTTTGCCAAGTATGCTACATTTATCATCCTGGTAAACGTACTACCCAAGTGAAACATCCTAAGCCCTAACAATAGATCACATTATTGGACAACAGTTCTGTTACTAGATTAAGAGACTGTCACAGGTCTCTAGATGTTTAGCTGTGGCTAGTATATTTAACACAGGGATGCCTTTGGATGCCTTGGTGATGACCAGCTCTAGAAAACCTGCAAAAATCTCGGTTTGGATTTAATGTCCCCAGATCTGGCAAGGGAGGATAAGGTTTTTACTAAAATGAGCGGCTTTTCTGTTACTACCATTCTATTCATAATAAAGTAACAGTCAGACCAAAAAAGGGCTGCAACACCATACTGACTACCCACATTAATAAATTACATACACAAGCTGTCTCCTTAACCTTGAGGAATGAAATGAAGCTCAGATAAACAAGACCAGCTGAAAGCAACACCCACCTGTTTCCCGGCAGGGAGAGCGTTCATGCCGAAGAAAGAAACGAACCTCACTCCTCTGCATCCCAAAGCGCTGCAGAACATCCAGCATCCGTTCATTATCGGCTATGGGACGCTCTGAAAAGGTAAAAAGCCAGTTGACAATTACATCCCTAAGTAGCATACACCAAAACAACACAAAAATATCTGTCCATCATCCAGTGTGTGCACCTAAGCCTTGCCCTCAACCAAGGCATTTCTACCTTTCGCTTAGGAAGGCATTATATCACTCCCTGCTTCTGAAATTCAACTAACACTTCTGAAAAGCAGATATACCCTTTAAAAGTCCACACCTGAAGGGAGAAACTGAGGCGCCATTCAGCCCAAGGGGAAGCAAACAGGCAATTTAGAGCTTTCTGCTTGGTTTTGTATTTGCAGATCATCTTAGCCACTCACCACAGCAGGAAATGTGTTGTCATACCTTTTGCTCCACTTCTGTGGTACCTCAGACTGACTAACTTCTCAGCCATTCCTACCCTCTACTCAAGGGCTCCTCTGCACCAATTCCTACAGGGACTCATTTGCTATCTATTCCAACCAGAATTAAGAGAGGTGCAAAGGTAAACTCTCAGAGAAGAGAAATTCTTCTCTCAAGGCTTCCTAAGGATTGCAATCAAATACTGAATTGCAGCTCTTGCCTTCAAGCTCAGGTAGAAGCACTCAATTCCCTGAAGAGGCTCCTGGACAGTACCCAACAGCCTGATCCTCAGCATGCCATCATAGCTCCTCTCATTTCAAGTGATCACTTATAGGTCCTGTCAAGCACAGATCTGGCTCCTTCTCTCAGACAGCAAATTTCATGACGTTCAGATTACATGTGTTTTGAAAGCCCCACTTCCGATAAACCTGGCAAAGCTGAACTATTCTGGAGTCACAGCTCAAAGGGGGGGGGAAAGATCACAGTGAAAAATGACTCCAAATAAAAGACTTGCCATTTTGTTTCAGATAGTTAGGATGAAGTTTCCTTAAAAGTCACATGCACAGTTCCAGTGAATTTCTTTTCCTGCTCCTGTTCCCAAGTTCAGGATCTAGTCACATCTTTCTTTTAACCCATACTCGTTGCCTTTTGATGTTACAAAAAAACACAGTGGGAGTCTACACCTACTGCCATCATTTACCAGTACTCCTCTCTTGCTGTATTACTGTTGTTCCAGAATTTACACACTTCATAGCTGGGCATTCACAAACAGGATACACTGAGAATTAATAAACTTTTAAGCAATTTCTTTTGGTTTTCTAAGCATTTTACCATACATTTTTACATGCATTTTTAAAGTGATGGCAACTGCGGTAAACAGATCTCAGAGCTACCTTTAAATAGTCAGGCTACACTCATAGTATCATGTTGGATCCATTAGCGCTAGGTGTCAGACAAACAGAGGATATTATTCCTGGCTTGAGAAGTAAGATGAGCAGAGAAAGACTGGAATGAAATACCACACTTCTGCACCACTTCTGATTTTGCCAACATTGCTTCTGTTAGGTGCTTCCTTTCATTATTTTAGGGGAGGAACAGAAAAGAAAATCAGAGTTGTTAATTCATAGTCAATGGAGTCTTTCAAGTCACTATATTAATATGGAATAATCATTTCAGGGGAAAAAAAAAATCACTGGTGTTAAGAATTGAAGCTACTAACATGTTTTCAGCACTGTAAAAAGGCTCTTTTCAACATAAAAGTGTTTCTTCACATGAAAATGCTGCAGCTGTGCTCAAGCAATCTAGGAAGGAAAATTTCTGGAGTCACTGTCAAAAGAGATTAGCTTTACAGAATAAGCAAGTAGGTCACTGTTACAGAAAAAGCAGTCTCTTGGCAGTTAGTTGTCTAGACAGCTAAAAAAGCTCTTCATCTACTAAACCTTAATTCAAGAGGAAAAAAAGACAAAAACAAAAAAACCCAACCAGTAACACCACTGTCAGACTTCCATCTTCAAGAATATACAGCAGGCTTAGGAGGCAGATTTCTAGCAGCTGGGCAATACTTCAACTGAAACTCAATAATCAAGAGAGATGCCCTTTGAAAAGGATTCTGTCAATACCACTCAGCAACTTTAAAAGGAAGGTCAAAGAGATTTTCAAATAGCAAACAAAACTACATTTGGAAAGCTCAAGAAGAAAGGACAAATGATCAGATTTCTTTTTAATTCCCCATCTCATAAAGAGGAAAATAAGAAGTCTTTATACATGCATACACCTTCTGACTGATTTCCACAGTGGTCAAGGTAGTTGCTTAATAGAATTCTGGCAAGAACAGAAAGATGAAGAATGTTTGCCCTGATACTTCATCAAATTTTAAGCCAAACTGGGAGGACAGGGCAAGTAGGAAACTTGCCCCCTTCAGGGAGCAGAGTGCCTCAAGCACACTTGCAGCAATCTTTCAAAGTACCCTTAATAAGGCCTGACAACAGAAGCTGAAATTCCTGAGCAAGCTCAGGAAGAGAGACAAGCAAGCTAAGAACAATCCGACCTCAGTAGCTCAAGCCTAAGAAGTCATTTTCCTTCATCAATCTTTTGTTTCTACCCCAGGTTAGCTGCCCTGCACCATGTTTGGTTCAAAATAGTTTCATTTGTTCAGTGTAAAATGCAAACAAAATAGAAGTCGTGGCATATCTTGGCAAAACAAGATAGCAAACTTTGCTGACATCTAAAACAAGATTATGTAGAAGCTTGAAAGTATTTCCTGCCCCTGCTGCCCCCCACCCAGTAAATCAAACATGCATGATTTGTATATGTTGGACTGGGGGGGAGGGGAGGCAGCAAATGATTGTGTTTAATAATGATTGGTACTGGATGTTATACAGATGCTTAAGAAAGGTATATTTTATCTGGAACAACATGCATGTACTTCAGCCAGTACTCAAATCTTTCAGTCTTACGTGATTTGAGACTAATGCATTTTTTGTTACCAAGTACAATTTGAATCTGTTTACAGTTTTATACACATACACACACTCACCAGTGTTTGTGTATACAAGTAAATGCTTAGTAAATATGAAAGACCTTGGAAGGAACAAGAATAATTTGGTTTCTAAAACATTTGTGAAGGTTTTCACTGTACAAACGGAGGGGTTGGGGTTTGGGATTTTTTCTGTTTTACAACAATAGCTGTGAAAGTAACATCCAGATATCTGTTCTCATGGTATCTCATGACGTCTTTGCAAAGACTCATTTCAGGCAAAAAAATCTCTGCTTTATGTTTCTGCATCCAGATTATTTTCTTACATCTCCTTGAGAAGCAGAGAGGCTGACAACCTGATTTTACAAATAAGCCTTCATGTATTGCATGATCTCACTCAGCCAAAAGCTCACTTCTGAGCTTAACAAAATTGTTTGGACACAAAGTACTGGCAAACTGCACTTGCCTCTCACAACAGGTGTTCTCCATTGATTTCAGGACAATCTTGCTGCCCTTTCTAGCATGTTCTACATCAACATCTCAAAGGCAATCAAGAATCCAAGTTCAAAAAACACAAGCAGAGGAGCTGCCCGCTCTAGCAGGGCTCCAACTTTGGTAACCAAAGGAAAATCCTGTCCCTCAACATCACCACCTGTGCTTTTTAACAGGGCATCGGGTGAAGGCTAACTATAAATTCAGTGGGTTTACCTAAACCTTTATTTTACTTGTGTTTCACTACAGAGTTTGGCATTGCTCTGATTTAGACAGAGTTGGACAAAGATGTACAAGAAGAAAACTGTCCCTAGAATATTTCTCTCCATGCTTAACTGGCGATTTTATTTTACAACCATTTATAAAGAAAAGATGCTTCATTTCTAAGGAGGAAATCCTGTTGTTATTTTTTAATTTAGAAGTAGCAGAAACATTACATCACTGTCAGAAAAGACAGCTCAAGAGACACCTCAGGTATCTCATGCTATTAAACATCCAGCTCAAAGACTTCTTTGAACAGATGTGAGCCTAAGCCAACAGCAGACAACAGGAACATAAGCCCTCATCATCTGATTCTTTGATGGTTTTGTTGAAGCACCTTAAAGAAGTTGGATTAAATATAATTATTTTCTTGACTTAAAACCCTTCATCTATTTTGCACCTCTGGATAACTACTGGTATCTAATGAGTACCACGGAGACAGGAGGCAGTCAAGAATCCTTTCATGTTTAAGCCATAAAAAGTTAGCCACACTTCAGCTTTTGATTTGTTGATGTGCTCTCCAGTTCCAATGGAGCACTGCAAACCAGGGAAGATTTGAGCTTCCAAGACAAAAATCAGCAAGAACATAGAAGGGAAAAAGCCATAACTGACCACATACACAAAACCCTCTTCCACAGGCTTAAAAGGATAGTGAACAGTCCAAAGCAGTTTCTACTTTTTCCCTCCCACACACCTTCTCTAGAGCATTTCACAGCAGGTACTCCTACTAATTCCAGTAACACTCCTTCACTTCCAAACTAAATTAACACAATTGGGAACAATGAAGGTGTTATCAGAAAAAGAAAGTTTTCTTTTGCCACTGCACATGAAAATGGCTACAGGGTCAAAAAAACAGTTCTGACTGGGTCACAGAACTACTGATACTACTTCAAAAACCACACAGAGGCCACTGGGATCCACTGTGAAAAGAAGGAAAAGAAAACAACTCCCCCACATCCTTAGAGACTCATTTCAGTCAGAGAAGGGCTGCATAGGCACAAGAACATCTGCATGCTTGAGTCCCCTTCTTTTGCTTTCAGATCATTTTTGCATGTGTCAGCCTTTCTGTAGATGCATTATCGTACAGCAGGTCTGAAGAAGAGATTAGCAAAACTGTACAGCAGAAACCCTCTGGGACAAGACCACATCTGTCAGGTCTCCATGTGCTTCTGTAGTAGAAGCAGTGAATGGGTAGTAATTCACAAAGTGCAAGCATCACCTACCTGAGCCACACCACACCTCAGCCAGGTGGCACTCACTCTCACCAGGCTCCTTGCAGAGCTCCACCACATCTCTGCAGGTTGTTTCAGGGGTAACTGGCACCTCAGTGAAGTGCTGTTCATTGTTACTGAGGTACACCGTCAGAAACATCTGGAAAACACAAAAAGAGAACAGCACACGGTTATTTTATAGCACAAAGCCAGTCTGCACATAAGAGTCACAACCTGCTCATTAAATGCTTTCTTCTCAACATAACTGTATCATTTGTTATCAGCTATCATGTATACAGAATTTCAAAACAAAACCAGATTTCGGTACAAGCAGCTGAGACCCTACAGAAGTTACTCGCTGCTCAACTGAATTACCTTGCTGGGGGACAGTCTGGTTTCAAATCTGGACCTACTGCTCCTTCCTTCGCCCTTAACATCAGAACTCCTCCCACCTTACTACATGTATATACTGCATCTATTTGATGCAGAAGGAGAAACAGCCATCCAGAGTTCAGAAATGTTATTTATCATGAAAAAAAAATGACAATGACATCTGTGAAGAACAACCGCACTAAAAGGAACAGAACTTACTAAATAGGCAGTGAAATCTACATTTCCATAACATGTCATCTAAGGGTAGAAACACAAGTCTATTTGCTATGCCCCTAGTCTCAGTATGAATACAAGGTCCCCCCAAAACGTTATTCACAGGGAAGTAAGGATATTTTACTTGGCTTCCTCTTCACAGCTGTAGAAAGATCCTTGATCTTTGGTTATTATTCTGTACAAACACACCACACAGATGTTATTCTTGCTTGTGTCTTTCCTGCCACAACTAGGAAATGAGCGTTTTAGAAATTAATTGCCTTTTTGCATAGGAAATACCAGTGATGACTGCCTCGGAACACCACCTCACTGTATGCTACTAATATTAAACTGCTATCAAAGTTTAGCTGCTAGCTAAAAATTAATGTCAACTCTCTTCTGAGACCTATTCTCAATTTCACTATCAACTGTCTGCTAGTCGCATGACTCCCAGCAACACAAAAACCTGTCAAATACACCCAGCAAGCAATCACTCCACTAAGCATTTCAAGCAACAGAAAACCTTATCAAACACAATTCATATAGCTGGAAAAGCTGGGTTTGCAGGAACAGACAAATCCTTACCTGCCCTCATTTTTAGAGGGTAAAAGGGGTATATGCATCCTTACAGACACCAGTTCAAAGGTCAAAATAAAGACAGTCCAAATCAAGCAAGGCAAGAGACAGGTATAAATATTCTTAATTAAAAACAACAGCAACAATAACACACAAACAAAGCACAAAACCATTACCACAAGCATTACTTCTGTGATTTTGTGTGAATACTCCAGAATGAAGGGGGGGGTTGATGCCACTGCAAAGTAAATTTAGCCCCATCTTCTTCACAGTCGTAGGAACTCCCTCTTGGGGATTCTCCTGGAATACAACCGTGCACATCCCTGATGTCTCCAAAGCCTTTCCAGGGGTCTTTCAAGTGGCAAGATTCCCTGCACCCCTCTAAAAGAAGCTGCCTTAATTCTTTTAAGGACTTCTGCAAAAGCACTCCAAACTCAGCCTGTCTTGTTACACATAGCAGTATATTGTGGCAGTATATACACCTGCAAATAGTATTTCAGGGCCTGGCACTGCACCAGATTTAGCACCAAGAGCATGCAGAGCTTGATCTCTGGTTTTGCCCAGGCTCCCCAAGACAACAGTTTCTGATAAAATCCTGAAGACCTCCCAAAAACAGACAAAGAGTGGGAAAAATCTGCTGAAGTAGAGCTCCAAACTGCCTGCAACCCTTAGGAAACTCTTCAGCTCCCCCAACCATCTCCTTGTCACATTCTCACACACAAACACTTGTAAGGAATGGAATTAGGAGAGACAATGTGGAAAATGCAAAGGCAGCAACAAAGTTCCAGATACTGACCAAAGGAAGCCGGTGAATACTGTGGAGAGCAGGCAGATGGATTGGAACACCCAGGACTTGAGGATTTTACCTTGAATCAAGGCTGCTGCTCACTCCACAGCTTTGCTCTTGGAGGGGAGCATCCTGCCTGCCAGCCAGGGTCACAGCTGCTCACCCAGGGCGGCAGAGAATGTGTTTCAAGCTGCTCCCTCTTGGGTATGCTTTGCGTGGGCCAGAGCTGTGCAGCACGCAGTCAGGTAGGATCAGCTTACCCCACAGCACTTATTAGGTAGTGAAGACTGGTGCAACCATTGAGCTGTTTACAGCACAACACAGTGAAGTCCTGACCTAAATTAAGAGACAAAGCTTCTCAAGCAGGAACTCTGATACTCAGCTTTAATCTTTTGTCACTAAACACAGTATCTTTTTGATGTAGCGTTTCTAGAGGAGGCTGATAGCGAGGGATGCCACGTGCAACCAGGTAGGAATAGCTCTTAATCACAAAAATTAGGGCAGAGAAGTATAAAATAAGAAGCTCCCCAAATAGCTATATAGGTATGTAAAGCACATCAATGCTTCACATTTAATGCTGTACAACCTCATATTCATATGAGGTTAGTGTTCTCATATGAACTTAGTGTTCTCATATTCAGAACACTAATTTGCACAGGCTGTGCATCTGCAGTAACACTTGTTAATTTTAAAAGACGAGCTCACAGACGGGCATCAAGAGAAAATTATAAAATCCATGGCATTATACACACAAAGCAGCCCTAATTTGACCCTGGCACGGCTGTTCACTCTTCAGTGTGCCTGTTTATATCCAGTTGTTGATCCTTAGGAGGATGTAGCAATACAGACAACTATACAGGAAGTATCACAAGTTGCCATTTCTATCCACAACGCTCAGGATAATTACTAATACCTTAAGCCAAGAGCATTCAAACCTGGTGTGTGCGAGCCATTTCTGAGACTTGGTAGTGTCTTTATCCCACATATGCTAGGAACTGCGGTGGGTGGGTGTGTATAAATAATTAAACCACATTCTGCAAAACATACTTCAAAGTCTTAAGAGTCTTAAGCAACTGAAAGGCTACAAAACTGACATGACCTTCACAGTTTCCTGATCCCACTTCCCTTTAGCTCCAGGGACAATGCTGAGATGATTCAGAAGTCCTCTAGGTAGTTGTGACCCTCCTCTGCCATCCAAATGGTGGCCACGTATAGCACCTTGCAAGAGAGGCAAGGAGCAAGCTCTGTCTGCTCCACTGCCTGCACATATACAAGGTCTCCTAGGGTAGCCTGCTCCCCACATACATGGCTGCATCAGAGCCTAGGGCAAGCATTGACCAGAGAGCACCATCAAAGAGATGGCCCTCTTCCCAGAGAGGGTAGGAAAGATAAAGCAGCTGGTGTGAACCAAAAGCCTGCTATGGCTTCTTAGCACTGCTCACAACCCTTAGTGGCTGCTGTGGCTTAGGCCACATTGCTTCAGGATCCCAAGAACTTATCATACCCCTAAGAACTGTTCAAATGCAACATTTATTAACCACCCTCCCAGCTAGTTTATAGTGCTCTTTGATCATTGTGAAAAACAAAGGAAACAAAAATTGTCTCATGACACATTGTTCAGAAGTTGGAATCCTATAGGTTGCATCAAGTTAGAACATTAAAGCCATCTTTTGCTCTTTCCTAAAACATGAAGATGTTAAGACAGTTATATATAGGCATCCAGGAATTAAAATAAAGGGGGAAAAAAGAAACATGTAAAAAAAATAAAAATCAGTTTCAAGTTAGGCATAAATGGTTAAACAAATAAGAGGGAGGAAGGGGGAGCAAAGAAACCTCAGTCAGACCTTACACTTCTTTTAAAGACAGCATCCAGTCTAACACTGAAATTTCTGACAAATCCATCAGGATTTTTCCTCTCAAGACTTTTCAAGAGTGAGGTTTAGGAATGCTCAGCATACAGGCTGAGCACCTTTAAACAGGAGTCAGCTCCCTAACTAAACTCCAATCTAAAGATTTCCCCCTCATTCCCCATCCCCAAGAGGTACTCACTGTTTATAGGTACTGTGGCATACTTGCAAGTAACCAGGGATGTGTTGTGTAGCTACTGAAGCAGTTCCTTCTAAAAAAATCACATCACAGGTTTTAGCTGACTCTGCTACAGCTTAGAAAATAAAAGTTTGCAGCTATGGAGCCACCAAATGAAGCAGTTCGATCGGATGCACCAAGGGCATCAAAGGACACAATGATCAAGAACACACAAGCTAAAGCAAGTTTTAGCAGGGAATGACTGCAATGTATGACTTACAAACAACCGGATAGCAAAGCAGAGCAAGGAACACAATGGACTTCATGTCTCGAAAAAGCCCGCTTCTTCAGACATCTAAGAAATCTAAGAAAATCCAGATATATGTGAATTACACTTTATATATTTCACACTGAGAGAACTCAATTTTGTTCCTATGCATATTATTTATGCATCACCTCCAACTACAGCCTCTAAGTCTGGACTAACACACCCAGGAACAGGAAGAAAACCTAGCAAGAAAAGCAACCAAACAGGACAGAAGAGGGCATCAATTAAAGCAAGTCACACCCCATTTCATAATCCTCCATCTCTCTTCGGCACATTAGTCCCAAAGAGCCTTTCATTTGCCTGCAAATCTGACCCATTTGCTGCTAATCTCATCAACAGGATCATTTCATTCAGTTGCACTGATATTAAATACGACATAACAGGTCTCAACATCTGCAAGCTAGTTTTCAACCGAAAGTAAAATATTTAATGGCTAGCTCTACAAAAGTGCTAGGCTATGACCACACTGCATTTCGGATCCTGCTTTGTTGTATTAAAAACCCCAGAAGTCAGCTTTCAAATCTGTCTGGAATACAAACCTGAGCAAACATGCCTTACAACTCACATCCATCCCACAGGATATCATTTTATATGAAAGACCTCGTATCAATCTTCTCCTTAGATCAGAAGACCTCAATTATTGATTAAAAAGGGGAGGGGGAGGAGCAGAAATGATATTTACTTTTCAGGTTTGATGGTGTTCCTGTAAGGATCAGATTTCTCTTACTCCTTACTTACTATACAACTGCAATCACATATCTTGGGTATTAAAAGGCTGATACATTGGACACTTTCTAATTAATATACTAATAATATTATATTAATAATAACATATATAAGGATGCAAATATTCAGGAGAAAACTATTACTATGAATAATGCAAATTAAAATTCAAGGGCTTCATTAATTACTGAAACTACCTGAGTTTCAAGGATGAACATACTTCCCCCTCCAATAGTTTCTAGTTAAAGATCTAATTTAGATCATAGAATTGCAACAATGGACAACAATGTTCCACAGCAAAACTCAGTCCTTATGAAATATTATAATCCACTAAAGATTAGACACGAAAGAAACCCCAAAATTTCACCCTGGTTTTCACTATTTGCTGAATTCCTAACTTTATGCAGTCTTCCTGAACAGCATGCAATATACAATACAAACCATGGCACCCACTCACACAGTGTTTTTTATCTTCAAAGCATCTTATGACCAGGAAGTCGTAACATAAGCATGCAGTTTCCTACTTTCTAGGCAGGGAAGCTAATGCATAGAAGGCGGCAATGGCAGACACAAGAACATTACTTGATAGCCAAGCAAGTACAGTGCCTCTGGAAATCATGATCCATTATAGCTAATAATTCTGTACCACATTTCATATTCTCTCCGTTTTAGACAAACCAAATACCCTTGAACCACATGGTATTAGTGTTTGGGGTTTTTGTATTTCCATAACACAGCTAAGTAATGGTCTTATCTTATGCAACAAATTTACTTAGCTCTCTGTTTTAAGAAGGCATTAAAAGATGCTCTTCAGGTCTTTTGCAACCTATTCTATGAATTTACATCCTGAACTAAAATATATTTCTAGAAGTTACTCTTAGCTGAAAAACCAACAACACAGAATTTTTAGAATGACTAAATTAGCTATCAAATTTCAAGTACAGGCAAGAGAAACGAGAAATAACTGCTTCCACCCACAAACCTCATACCCACAGTTTTAACCACAAATGAGTCTTCCCTGTTAAATATAAAACTCCTCCAAACAAAGAGTTTTAAAAGGAAGTATTGCACCTTACCTAGTGGGAACACTGATGCTGCACCTTCCAGATGCACACGAAGAAATCGGCTGCTAAAATAGGTATTTTTGCTGACTTCATGCAACTTTCTAAACAAGAGAAGACAGCCTGCACAACAGCACATTTTTCTGTTCTGATAAGCAGCACTTTGTGCTGGTATATAGTTACAGCTCTCCATTTAATGCAAAGTATACCACAATAACAAAGTAATTCAGTGATTCTTTCGCATCAAGTTCCTCAGAACCTGAAAACAGTCCTTCAGTAGGCAACATCCTCACTTACTCGACCTGAACATTAAGGTAAGTAAACGATTAAGGTAAGCAATGATTATAACAGACTTACTAGAAGGCAGGCACATGGGATGATTGCTATTCCTAATCCTTTTCATATTCAGCCGTCCAATAAAGCTAGGTTCAACAGCAATGCAGAATCAAGTTTAGTATTTGCCTACAGCCACACCCATGGTGTGGGCTCTTGCAGTCTCACCCGCTGCACACACTATTCCACTTATATTGTACTGGCTTTTGGCCCTAAATACGAGAAAGGAAGTTATGATGCAAGGTAGGTGGAGTACAGTAGGAAGCGCCATGGGATTGTTCAGATTATTCCCAGTCTATATAAAGCACAGCTCTTTTCCCTTTCAATTGTATCACAGGAGAAAACAAGACTGAGCCTTTACTCTAAAAGGCATGGCAGTTTCTGCTTGTATAGATTATTTTAAAGATAAGTTTATTATGTATTTGTATTTTATTCTTGGTGAAAATGTACGTTCTGAGTGCTGGAAAAAATTGACATCTGTGTGCACTTTGGGGAGGATGGAAGAAAGAGCGGGAAACAGCAAAGAGAAAGGTTTCCCCTCCCCTTCTTTTTCTCCCCCTTATCCGTAATGTAGAGAGAACAGAATGAAAGCCATCTGCTTTTGGTACACACTACATAAACTAGGCAAAACGCTATAGCACAAGCACCATGTCAGGTCTCACTATCAGACATACATCTGAATCGTCATTAGGGGAATCTGAAGAACTGCAGTGAAAACAGAGTTCTGACCAAGCATTGTTACCATCCAAAATTAAGAGAGATAGGTTGGCAACCCTTCTAGTTCATGGACTGTAGCCTCAGTTAAGACTTACAAATGAGGAAGATGTGATTACTAACTTTCTGCCAAACCTCACGGAAAATCATCATTCCCTTGGTTTAGCCATTTTGATTTTGTGAAATCAGGCATAGCTCAGGACTGGTAAATAATGGATTCCTAACCTTCACCTCCCCTCTTTCAGTAGAGTATTAGGCACGAGACCATTAAGAATAGAGCTTCCCAAAGACTTATAAACCCAAGTTACATTTTCCAACTTGATGTATTTCTTCAGATATTCTCACACACAAGAAAAGAGCAAAAGTCTTCCCACAAGACAGACAGCAGAAAGGTCTATGCAAAGAAAGCTCACTTTCTGGATGAACACTAAGCACAGGAGCAACACGATATATGCTCCATAGTTGAGCTACATGTCACTGAAGGGAGGACTGTCTCAATCAAGTGTGGCTTTTAAAGCCACTTCTACTTTTGCACTGCAGGTATCCCTTGCAAATTCAGCATTATGGAGAAGAAAATGTTGTAAAATATGTAGGCCAGTTTGTTTGTTTTTTAAGATACATAAATTAAACTGGTTTCAGTAACATATGTAAGAAACCACAGCCTTTTACTGAGCATCCCACATTTGCTAGCACATCATGTACAGCTCATTCCGCTCAGACCTGAATCCACACTTGGAATTGCATCAATTTAGTTTAACAACTGCAGGAATTCAGGGTAAACAAACCCTGAATGAATTCTTCATATTGTTCCACACAGCAGCAGCATTTTCACAGATTTCTTCCCATTGCCATCTGGGAAGTTCCTCACCTCCATATATTCTCCCCACTCCCAGTACTCTTCCCCTTTCTCCTCAGATCCTTCCTTGTGGCTCCTTAGAACCACTGAGTTTGCACTGCTGGACACACCACCAAAACCTGCTGCAAGCTGACTGGCAGAATCATGCCTTTACATGGTGTTTGGACTTGTACTGTTGGTGTCCTACTTGGAGCTCACCCCTCCTCCTCCCTAGAGTCAGGGAAGGAGAATTGGTTCTTTGGAGGCTTGCCCCTTCAGGCAGACTCTGCCTCATTTTCTGCATTCAGTGCAGAGTTATAAACACTTGGAACACAAGGAGAAAGCAATATTATTTTAGGCAGGTAAAAAAAATAATACCATATAATTCTTTCAATAGGTACTATGCTCTGGAAAAGGATAACAGTCTGACTCGTACAACATAACCACAGGGGTTTACACTTACTCCTCCTCCCATTCTTCAGTATGGCAACACATACGGCACCTAACAGGAGCCTTAAGCCACAGCAAGCATAATGAGTAGGGTTATGAACTCAAGCCTGAATCATCTCAATGCGCTGTACTTGCGTCAAACCCACGGGCAGCGTTTGCATCATAAAAA
Source organism: Myiopsitta monachus (assembly GCA_017639245.1). NCBI lineage: Eukaryota > Metazoa > Chordata > Aves > Psittaciformes > Psittacidae > Myiopsitta > Myiopsitta monachus. Next base: position 57,230,074 of record CM029925.1, read on the forward strand.
AAAAAAGAAAAACAAACCCAAAAAAACCTACTAAATAAAGGAAAATATAAAGAAACTAAGCTGCTCTTGCTGCGCTTCAGCTTTGCACACACACACACCCCCACACACCCCCATGCCCCCCCCCGAGAATAAGCCTTACTGTTCTCTTAGCCTCCTGAACAGCTAGATGCCAGTAAAAAGCCACACAAAGTGCTCCCTGTCAAGACACTTGAGAACTACAACTCTCAAAATAGTCCCTCACTATGCAGATATATCCTTACAATGAAGAGAAAACCTTGTATTTATCCTGATAATCAAAAGAGAACTGGATCCTTCACAGCAAAAAGCAAAGTTACACCCACATCAGGGCTGAAAGCGTATTTAACACAACCTACACGTCAATAAAATAGGATTGGCTATCGCAGCCAACTGGCACCTTACCACCCACACCACACCACCTACTGCCTGTAACACCAAGTCTTCACTGGGTTTAAAAACACCCATTTTCTGGCTTTCCAGCCAACATATAACCATCTCACCAACAAAAGGACGATCAGCATTCACACCAGGAAGCACTCTACCTCAGCGAAGGAGCACATGCAAGTCAAATCCACATTTAGAATGCAACAAGTGCCTGACCTGTCACACAGCAAGCAAATTATTACCTTCTATTCACTGGCAACAGGGGGCTGTGCTGGGAGCACCCATGGGAGAGGCAGAGTAGCAAAGTAGAAAAGAGGATTTTTCTTTTTCTTGAGTCAATGTCTAAGTTAAAATTAGAGAGCATAGACTTTGTGATATAATAGCAATACAAATCAAGTCAGAAAAATAAGTGTGGAACACCAGTTTACTCCAATCCCAGCAACTTCATAGAGCTCAGTGCCAAGCACTTTTGAAAATACTACTCCTTCTATCACATTAGTCAGTCCTCCAGGAAAATAGCTGCCAAAATGTGTGTCCTACCTCTATGAAACAGATCTATGACAAACCAAAACACTCATGATGTGCACAGGTAAGTCAGGAGAACACACCATTTCTGGCACCCAAAATAATGACACATGTTTAACTACACAGGTAATTACAGCTGTGAGGAAGTCACAGGATGCACTGCGATACAGGCTGACCAGTCTGGTACCTTAAAGTGCATTACTACAGTGCAAAACCACAGATTGACATCTCCCTCACGCTGCAACCTCAGAACTGTTCAGCCATCTACCTTCAGGACAAGTGAAAAAGAAACACTCGAAACAGGAATTTCAGACCAAGAACAGTTTGCGTGCTTTACTGCTTTCAAGATCAGCTCCGGCTTCCTACATACTTACCTCCAGGAAGCAGAGGCTTCCTGCTGTATGAGCTTCTCTATCTCACCAGGATAAATGTATGTTTGTGTTAGTCCAGCTTAATCATCCCAGTGAGTGAGAATACCCAAAGACGGTGAAGCAATTCCCCTCTATTACCATCTCCAGACAACATGCACGTTAAGGAAAGCATAAGGTATCATCTGACTGGTACAGCTTAGCTGACCTAAATAGTAAGTAGACAGAGGTAAGCCATGTTCTTCCCAAATCCCACCCCCATTATGTCCAACTGTGCAGCCACATGGCATATCACTTCCACCACATAAACCTTTTCAATGCTTTTTGCCTTTTGTGTAGGTAGCACTTCCACCCAGTCAGCTCTGATCCAACTCCTTGCTAAATTCAAGGGGAAGCTACAAAAGACACATGGCTTTGGGTGGGGATAAAAACCAAAGGGACAAGACCATCCATTTAGGCAGCATCCTACTATTAAAGTAATTAGGTAAAATGTCACACCATACCTTTGCAGAAGGGCATCTCTCTGCTATTCATCACTAGTTGTGGGTGGGAACTCTTCTTGCAATGGAAGTGGTACATTGAAAAATAACCTTTGCTTGTCAGACACAGATGACTGCCAGTACACGAAGAGCAGCCTGTGCATGGCAACACAAGCAGTCAACATAGCCACCAGCAATGCCAAAGGAAACCAGCACAAAATGCCCGTGCTTGGTGATCATATCTGTTTGACAGCAGCTGAAGTTATTCAAAGCCATAAAGAAGGGGTTTTTGTGCTACCACTTCTGGGCTGCAAACACACAGGAAGTCATTAGTAACCGTGCAGATACTGATTACACTACATTCAACTGACACAGAAGACACATTGAGCTTTTGCACCAAAACAGATGGATCCTCTTTGTAATTTTGCAAGTTAAAAGGGATCAGTGGAGCTATTCCAACACTGGAAGCGATGGATGGTCAGATGGTCTTCATAAACCACATTATAATGGGATATGTAAAACAAACACAGCAGAACTGGGAAGGACAAATCTTTCCCCCTCAGTACATCTATTATCCCACCAAACATCCCACTTGATTTAACCTTTGGTCCTGTCATGTGGAGCTCTACATCCTTTAACTTTCATCAGGAAACATTCAACTACTCTTAACAGGAGCTGCAGAAGGGTGGCAGATTGTACAGTTGATCTGTCTGGCAGGTTTTATTTAAGTGCTGCTTACTCCCCAGCACTTATTCTAAGCAATATCAGGTTTTACAGAGACACACCAGCTGAGAAGTGAAAGAAGGGAGAGAAGCTCATCAGAGAGAGGCGGCAGGCTTGCTGGGTGGCTCTGCATGTTGTCACCAGCAAAGTCATGACTGTAATCTTCACAGATGGCCTTGTATGAAATGGTGGTCACTGAGGGGATATCACAGCTCTTTTATATAAATTAAACACAATAATCAAATCAACATTTATACTATGCTGGGCTCCTCAACAGGCTTCTTTTGCCCAAGAACTCCAGACGTTGCCCCCCTTTAGCCTGTTACTATTTGGCCACTCATTCAGCTTCCCTGAAGGCAGAAAACTTTTTCCTCTAACCCAACTTCGCTAAATGCTATTTGCAAGAGAAACACTCTAAATAACAATGGTTTTGTGCAACACTGGTAAATCACACTGCAGAAAAGGCCTCATGGGCAAGACTTACAATAGCATAGGAATAACGATGCAGAGGCAAGAAGTGCGCAGTGCTGTTTCCATAGCTTCCCCACACAAACCTTTACTTGTAGTAAAATGTATTCTCAAAAGGCTAGAAGACACAGCATGGCTATCATTGATAAAGAGGCTATGGGGTTGCAGGACAAGCAGGCAAAGCTCTTCAGAAACACAGCTCATCAAGACCCATGGCAGGGTTGCTTTGTCAGGTTTGGTATTTCACAAGAGAGCTCTGTGGCATTCTCCTAGGAGGTCTGGAGTATTTTGCCTGGCCCCTACGCATCCTGCCTTTCACAACTCAGCAACACCTCCCTCCCTCTCTTGCAGACAGGAATCAGTCGCATTCCCTGCTGTGTCAGCTTTTCCTGAACACTTACTTCATTATGTGTAGAGACACACAGAGTCTCACTGCACCTCAGAACCTCTAACAGATTCTGGAAATCCATCCTTTAGAGGGTCTTCCCAGCCCTGGGATGCCCAAAGATTGAAAGAATGGGTTTCACTTTCCTGAAGAAGTCAGGACAGAAGCCATCAATTACGGCTCTGCACAGACCAGATACTGATCTAGGTGAGGCTCTGAATTCAGAGTAGCAAACACTTACAGAGGATGGAAAGCAGGGTGAGAAAAGGTGTTTGCACACACTTCAAAAAGGAAAACAACACATCAGACAAGCCACCACTCTCAGGCATTAAGGGAATTACCACCAAGTTATAACTGAGCACTGGTATGACGAACAGCTGAATAAAACCCCAACAACAGGGCATAAAGCCTTCGTAGATTCCCCAACATTGGGTGTTTTTAAGATTCAAACAGACAGTGCTGGGACATCAGATCTAGGTCACGTTTTGCCTAGAGAGGTTGGAGCAGACAACACCTGGGGTCCCATCCAACCCAGTATTCTGTGATTTTATGGTTTCTGTGTGCCAGCTCAGCCAATTTACACAAATTCAACTTCATCCAGTACAACTAAGGAACATTGGGGTGAGAACCCCTACGTGTCTTGCTGAAGAGGCTTATGGCTAACGAAACCCAAGGGGACAGTAACCTTGCAGAAGGACAAGCCTTGACACCTTGAGAACACAAGATGGATACTCTACACCAGTGCTTACGTGTAGCCTTCTAGCTCCTTATCTGCAAGGCCTCAACACGTTCACAGACTGGCAAGCTGCATCTCCACTGGAGTACCAGAGCACAGGGGTGGGGTGGTGCAGCATAGAGCTCAAGTGGGATAACAATGACAGCATTAAAAAAGAACCAGCTGAAGAACTAATAAAACATGGATTTTCCTCTTTTAAATGACAAAATGAAATCAAATGCAAGAAGACATGATTCCAGGGACTCTTCCTTAGCTTTCAATTTAAAGAAACAATGGGATTTAACACTCCATTGCAATAGAGGAAAATAAGTAATCTAAGCTTAGATCTAAATTGCTCCTTAAGCAGTTAAGCCTCAAAAAAGAAGTATCAAAAGACAAGGAAAATCTCTTCATTTATTTGACAAAAAACCTCACATGCTGCTTCTTATATCCAAGATATGCCTTAAACAGTGCAACAGGAACACTGGCTTCACACACATGTAAAGGACTTATGAACAAGCACCTCCCTGGGGGACCGTTCTCAAGCATGGAGCTGAATAAATTACCATAAAGGTTCTCTCTCCATTCATGATTAACCTAAAGAAGCAGGGGTGCGGGCCATGTAATTACTTTAAGCAAGATCATTTAATACTTACATTGGATATGGTAGACTTGTATTACAGCCACACCAGTTGTTTTTACTCTACAGGTATCCCAAATCCCAAGCTGAACTCACCGCATGACCTTTAGCAAGTGGCTTAACCTCCCTGCAGCTTCCACTCACTTTATTAAATGCTCTGATCCATAGCAGTTAGTATTTTACAGACCAGATGTTTGGTACTGAATGACTCAAAATAACAACATCAGAAGCTTTGAAGTCAGCACAGTGAATGTGTCCATGTTTTTACTCGAGTTTGGGCACTATAACTATGGCCAAGATATAATGCAGATAAAGGTCTTCCTGAATCAATCAGCAATAATCAAAAGAACCATGCAGAACAAGGGATAACTGCAGTAATGTCTGACTTCACAATGTGCATGTTTTACTTTGCAAAAGGAACAAAGATACACATAGAATTAAAATTAGTAAATAAATAAATAGGCAGGAAGTGTTCCCCTAATTCTCTTTTTAAAATAGATGCCAATAGAAGTCAGGGCACTGCACACAGCCATCTATCAAAGGACTGTATCATATTAAGATGCGGAAGCATCACTCTAGAAGAAACTGGTACAGAAATTATGTTATCGTCTCAGTAATAAAATTCTTGGTATTAATACCAAAGCAACAAAAACCCCCTCACCCTTTTTGACATTTTTTTGTGCTTGAAGTCCCACCCTTTAGACACAATTGGGTTCAACGTCCACATAATGACACATGATGGCTGTGATGAAACAAGTGGCAAGGACACATGCGTGACTAACTCTAAACATTAGCAGCAAAATCCAGAACGTTAATGATTAACAAAAAGCTAATAGCAAAAGCAAGCGGAAGAGTGGTTTCTGCCTTTTAACATGTCCAGCATCACAACAGAGTCATGACTGCTGTACTGCCTCTGATTGACTCACCATTCCCTCTCCAGGCATATTTACCCCAAACTACAGCTATCAGTATCTAACACTGTTCTAAACACTTCAGGTCTTTCACATTCCACAGAAAAGATGTGAAACCTCTAAAACAGTTAAGCAACAGTGACTAAGATAATTAAGTACACTTCACATGATGTCCAGGATTTCTAGTGACTTTTATACACAGTATTGTCTGACTACTTGAAGATCAAAAAGACTTGGCCTGACTCACAAGTGACTAAGCTGAGAGAAACCAGGCTTAAAGATAATAAAACTGAGAGCAAAGGGAGGAGTTTTATCTGTCCTTTACCTCATAAATAGAGGAGTACCTTCCAGTTTCCAGAGCATTAAGTAAGTTTTCACACTCCACAGGAAGTAAAAGCTTACAGATCAGAAGAACCGGGGAGGGGGGGGGGTTTCCCTTTGTTATCAGTAGGCACACACAAAAGGAAGCAAGAAGTCCTCCTCCAGCTGTGCCATCAAGCCATGGGAGGTAACTTGAGTCAGTCACCCAGGGGTTACCCAGCCCCCCCTTCAGAGGCTGTACAGCAGGCAAGGCACAACTCTGCCCATAATTAAACAAGCTCAGTAACATGCACAGTGGGAAAGAGAGTCCCTGAGGCAGACTACTAACAAGGACAGCGGCTAGACAAATGGAGTACTTTCAAGACAGTTTCTTAATCAATAATTTGAAAGGAATGCTAGGCACATTGCCATTCCGCTAGTTTATTCTGCTGAAATAACCTTTATACCTGCCTCTTTTAAAGTTCAACTGACTTGCATGTAAATTAATCCTACAAAGCAGACCTGCTCACTAATAAAGCGGAGATCCCATTTGGCAACACTTGGAAGAAAAGCAGAAAGAAATTATCCACCCATCCCAAACTTCATCACCACATAGTAGCCCTCGAAACAGTAAATGCAAAAGCACCACGAGGCACTCCCACCCTGAACTGTTGAATAGATCAGAAGCAGCATAATTAGCTATTCCCATGGCCTTCACAGCTTGATCTGGTATGAATTTGTAATATTGCCCTTCCCCCATTTGATAAAAGCCACACAAAGAAACAAAGACATTTAACATGCCACAGCATAATATAACACAAATTGCAGGTGGAGGGTTTAGGTATTTAAAAAGTCATATAGAGAAATTAAATGCATCTAAAACTATTCCTGGAATAATTATTCATTGGATGGGGGGAAAAAAAAAAAAAAAAACAAACAACAAACAGAAAAAAGATCTTGTTATGACAAGAAAGATTAAAAAAAAAACCAACAAAAAATAAAAGGAGTGCTCTAGGAACTTAAAGGCAATATTTCCTATTGTGCATAATGATGGTTTGCAAGGGAAGTGCAAGAGGTAGAAGTTTAGAGGTAAGAAAGCTCAGCAGAACCATCACCTAAGCTTTATTCAGCATTCTAGACAAAATACTTAGACTCTGAATACCATATTAAAATGTTTGAATACAATCACAGTGTTAAAACTTTCCAATCATTAACACTAAATGGAAATTCAGTTAAAAGAACAGACAATAGATACTAAATACTTCAACCAGATGAAGATATAATGCTCATGCTCAAAAGAGCTCACAGTCTACAGTTCCACTCAGAAGGCAGACAAGAAAAACAGTGTTAATGACCTATAAACCTGACCAGAGCTTAAATAATTAAAAGACTATAGGAAACGGGGCTTTGATCCTAGAGATCACATCTTGGTATCAGAACAGGCTGTGCAACTCTCCTGGGGGTCAGTTTGTTTATAAACCCATAGCTGCTCATCTTACAAAGTACAAGAGGTTTATTTCTGTTAAAATTTTTTTAGTTAAGCTGCAAGAAAAGTGTTTCCTAAGAAAATTGCCCCAAGATGTGCTACTACTACTCCAGTAATTCAGAATCCATATGGCAATTCCAATTAGTTACCTAATGGAACAAGCGAAACAGCTTTAATTGTAAAGGTCTGGGGCTGTTTCGTAAGGTTAAAAATACATCAGAAAAAGCAAACAAACATCCACAAAGTAGCAAGAATTCTGCAATGACAATATTCACTTTAAATCCAGTGCTCACTGGACATAGCAGCTCAGAGCAGACCACTTGGAACAAGGCACTCAGCAGAGTTCAGAAGGAAAGCACAGCTCCCTACGGTATCAAAGTTGCAGCTTTTCACTTTAACAAAGCACAGTTTAACTTGATTAGAAAAGAATACAGTTACCAGGAAACTTCAGTTTCAGAAATTTAAGTCATTTCTGATGCTAGAAAGCAAAACTAATCTTGGAATTTAAGCACTCTCCAGTTTGCCAAGTTAGTCCCCAACCCTAACAAATGTATCTGGATCCATCCTGATCTCAAGGAAGCTCCCAATAACTACCGCACACAAGACAAACTGCAACATGGAGTCTTACTCAGTTCAGGGGGGGTTGATCCAAAAACTTCTCTGGGCATTAAAGAGTAGCTCAATCTGTGTTACCTCCCACTGCCTGTAAAAAGCCATTTACCCAGTATGCATAATGATGCAAATTATTTCTCAATGCATGCTTATCTTGAGGATAATAACATAAAATAAGGGAGAGAGACCAATTATGTTGCAGAAAAAATATGTTATTTCAGAAAGTGTTTCCAGCTCCTTTTCACTACTTAGCAGTACCAGTCACACTCCCACAAGGCTTCCCAGATGAAAGGTGAGACTTCACGCAGCTTGCCAGCATTAACCCTGTTATTACCTTCATCAGTACAGCTACACAAAAATGATTTCACATTACACCCTTATGCAGGCTTTTAATCACGTTGTCCTGACATATGGTTACAGCAGCAGTTGAGCCCTGTCTGTCATCACTGCAAGGAAAACATTCCCATCTCAGGGCAGCCCCCCCAAGAGCAAGGGTAGTCACGCTGCTACAGCAGCTTCAAAGCTTCTCAGTGGCAGCTACTCAGAGGTGAAATCCGGGCTGAAATCATGCATTTGCAGTCACGAGCCCTCCCATGTTGTTTAATCCCTTGTCCATGCTACCTTCTGGAGCACAGGACAGACCTGGAGCAAAGAGTTAAAAACTTATAGGGACAATTTGATTTGAAGGGTGGGGAAGAGAATGAGACCTCTTAAGAAGCATTAAGCAAGAAACAAAACATTCTGCAGATGGTTTAGGGCCAGCCTACTGCTACAGATAAAGATACTCAAGTCCATGAACACCTCAGTACTGCATGAAAGAGCACTCGGATGTCCCACTCCCTCCTTTCTCCAAACTCTCCTTCTCTTCCCACTCCAAACCCCTTCAATCTCTTCACAAAAATAGAAATGAGAGGGTGGGGGTTTAACTAAAAGATTATAAGGAAATACATAGAAGTACCTGAAAAAAGACAAATAGTAAGACATTAAGACTTGCTTTTGGCATTGCATTTTCCACACTTTCACATTCACATTCATGCGAGTATATTTACTATAGGGGCAAGGGGCTGTTACGTGGCTTACAGACAGTGAACCAGAGCACTTCTACAGTACCTTTCTGCACTGCTGGAAACCTTATGCCCCTGAAGACTATGCCAAAAGTCAGGTTCTTGTTTGGTTTGGTTTTTTTTAAAGCTGAATTAAAGTTCTAATATTCATAATACTTATCTTTTTCATTCCCTTCAGCCACATTTAGCCTTTACAAATCTTTCATTATTCACAGTAAACACCACGTGAAAACGCAGTATTCCATCCCTTTATTTAAGGGTTAAAACCCAGGATCACCAGTGAGTTGAGCCAAAGAAAAACCTGAGCCACCAGGGCAATGCACACTCCAGAACTTGTCCCCTGACGAGGTAAGACTGCTCCTGCTTGGGTTTGCCTTTATTCCAACTCAGTGACAACTAGCCAGCAATAGCATCTCTTGGAGATCTCATTGTAATATGAGAGTGCTTACCTAGCCTGGTTTTGACATGAGTTGAATTAACACCTCATTACATTTACTGCTTGTTTTTTCTAAGTTTTCATAGGCAGACAACAACACAGTTGCACAACACATGGGCTATTTAATCTGTAGTTGGGCTCATATTTTGTCTGTTCCTCCCTCTTTAGTTACAACAGTAACCCCTCCTACTCTAGTGTTCTAGATCCAATTATCGCTCATTATTTCCTCCTAATTGCAGAGGAAGAACCTCACAGGGACAGCAAAACAAGCATCCCTGACACCCATATCCTTCCAGCAGATTCCCAGTTTCACCTTCCAGTACAGTTCCTTCCTTGCTTACTTCAGTCAGCTCCTTGGAAGAGTTAAACTGGAAACAGCCTTTAATAGAAGAACGCTGTTTAGCAGACCACCTATGCATGTAGAGCTACTGTCTACGAAGTGAAGTAAGGCAGGCTGTATCGCCTGGCACAGGGTGGCAGAGAGAATGTTTTAGAACAGCTTCAGCTCGGCCTAAACAGGCATTAAACTCACTGGGATTTTCTGTACATATTCCAGTCTCCCAGAACAACAGCTTATGGATTTCATGGGGCATCCCTGCTGGTAAAATGAGATAGAAGCAGGTATACTTTTTAAGAAAATAAGTATTTTATGTCACTACTTTCGTATATTTTTGTTGAAAACTGAGCAGAACTGCTGTGCTATGCTTCCATCCCACTTCAGCTGACAACAACGGTGTACTTTGAAAATTCATGTTGAAACTCTGAATGGAGGTGGTCCTCCCAGTCCATTTTGAAAGCGTCAATACAAGACGCTTCCCAGAGCAGGGGCAGGTTTAACTCACACCACCACCACCTCCTGAAACTCTCCCAGACAAGGATGGGAATACCTACCACGGAGATCAAATCATCCCTTTGAACCGTAAACAACATGGACACCATCTTCCTCTTGGAGTCCGGGCGCTCGAAAACAAAACCACCACCACCCCCCCCAGGAGGAAGAGACGCGGCACGGCTCATAACAACTTTTAAGAAGTTCATGCCATTAAATGAAAGAGAATAACAACAGGATTCAAAGGAGGTGCCTGTTTACCCCGCGGGGAAACAGCGCCGGCGGGTGCAGGCTTATCCCATCCAACCCCACAGTCCCTCGGAGCGGAACGGAGAGGGAAGCTCCTGTGCGCTGCGGGCCCCCTGCGCTGGCTGCGCTCCAGCAGGCCCGTCGAACAAGTTGATCCCGGCATGAGAGAAAGAAAGGGAAGAGCTGAGAGGGGAAAAAAAGCCGGGAGGGGGAGGGGAAACCCCTGCGCGGCGGCACCGCGGCGCGGAGCCCGCACTGGGCGAAGGGAAGGCCGGAGGGCAGTAGAGTCTCCCCCCGCTCCCCTCCACGTCCTCAGGATCCGTTTTCTCCCCCCCTGCCCCGCTCCAACTTTCCGCTCCCCGCGGGCGGCCCCCAGGCTCCACCCGCCGCTCCGAGCCGAGCGCCCCCCGCGGCCCTGTCCTTCCCGGGACTCACCGGCATCATCTTGGAGCCGAACCGCATGGGGACGGCTCCGCCGCCCGGAGCGGGAGACCGGGGAGGCGGAGGGCCTGCGCTACCGCCGGGACGCACGGAGAGAAGACCTGTTGCGGGAGGCGCCGTGCCCGGCCTCACCGCCCCGTCCTGCGCTTTGTTCCCACCGGGCGCCGCTGCAGTCGCCCCCGGCTCCGCTCCGAAACTAACCCCGGCCCGGCGAGGAGGAGCCGCCGCGCCCCGCCCGCCGCCCACCCCCGGGAGGGGCCGGCCCGCCTTCTGCCCCCGCCGGGGGCTTCGCTTCCTTCCCAGGTCGGAGCGATGGGGGGCAACGCTCCCGGGGCCGAGATGCTGCGGGGGACGTGCGGAGTCAGCACGGGGTAACCTTCCCCGAAACTGGCCTCCAGGCATAGCACCGGTCCTTCCCCTCCAGGGGGAGCGTCCCTGGACCGGCGGGCGGGAAGCCGCTGGCCAAGGTCAGGCTTCAACGCCGGAAGCCTGCCGGTCAACCCCGTTCCGCTCTTGTGTGCGCGAGCCATTTCCAAAGCACGCTTCGTTGTGTTGCTGATTTTAGTCGGACCTGGCAGTCGAGCCACGGGGCTCAAGTCTGACCTCGCAGAACAGCGCTAAGACGCGGAAATAAAGTCTTAAGAGACCCGTATCAAGATTGGGCTGTCCCCAGAAGATAACCACCCACAAATCTTCACACCCCCTTAAGAGGCAAATTAAGGAAGTTTTCCCTTACCCGCACCAGCGTACGGGACACCCATTTCAAACGCGGGTACTTCACCATCAGCACTTCAAAAGCTCAGAGAAGGCTTGAAAGAACAAGCTTGTGCTAAACCAGCACCGTTACGGGGCTCTCTGCAGGAAAAGCAGCTCCATCCGCTCTCCCTACTCGTATTAAAATCTTCGCAGTAATTAAAAAAGGATATAAGGGGAGAGAATTAAAAGTTCTCAGATGAAGGGAGAACAAAACTCAGACCTGATCTGTATCTAAACATCGCATTTTCGAAGGCAGTAAAGAAACTCCAGCAGCGTTGATAAAAACCCCCGGAAGCCCTATGCAGTAACCGAACACTGTTTAACAGAAAACCGCTGCAGCTGCGGGCGGGGGGCTTAAAAAAGGAGGATGTCAAAGTTATTTTTGTAGTTGTCTAATTACAGCAAAGGAAAACTGAAGATTTTTTCTTTTTGCTGCAGCGTTTATGAAATACATGGATAATTAAAACACGCCCAGAAAGTGCCTCGCACTGATTTAAAACAGCTGCACAACTCCTCCCCGCTCCAGCTCACACCTCCGTGAGCGCTTCGTTGTCGGAAGAACCCCTGCAAGGCCGGCGGGGAGCTGGACGGGAGACCGTGTTAGCCGCGGCCGTGACCAACTTTAACACACACAGGGAAGCATTTCCCGCCCGGCTCTAGCGCGGACCTCCGCGCCGCTCCCGCACCGCTCGCCGCGGGACTCGCACCGCCCCCTTGCCAGGGCTGGCCAATGAGAAGGCGCCGCCGGCTGCATGACGTCACCTCCCCCCACTCCTATTGGGTACCCCGCGAAAACAGCGCGGTGTCTCTCGGCAACACCGTGGCGTCACGATACCGCCCCGTACCCCTCCGCGGTCACCCGCTGCCCCGCGGGCAAAGCGTGGATGGCTGCTCCCGCTGCTCTGTACCCGCGGGCGCGCTCCCGAAACACTCCCAGCATCTCAGGAGCAGAGCAAGAGCTTGATAAATAAATACCGGCTCCTTCTCGTGGCCCCCATTCGCTCAGGGTCACTCCTCTGCCGCCCGGACCCGTTGGTGGACCGACCCACAGCAGGTTTCTAACCCCAGTTTTCATTCGGTATTTTTTGCTTTAACTCAAACTTTAAAGCGTTTTACAAAATAAAAATGTTACAGGCATGTGCCAACGGAGAATCAAAATCCTCCTGAAAATCTCTACTGAACCTTAAGGAGCATCTAGCTGGTAAAGGGATAAACCAAGAGACATGATCTTTAGATATATTCCTCAAATACAGACACGAGTTATCTCTAATAGACTCATAGAATCAATAGAATAGCTAGGGTTGGAAAGGACCGTAAGATCATCTAGTTCAACCCTCTGCCATGGGCAGGGACACCTCACACTAGACCATGTCACCCAAGGCTCTGTCCAACCTGGCCTTGAACACTGCCAGGGATGGAGAATTGACCGCTTCTTTGAGCAACCTGTGCCAGCGCCTCACCACCCTCACAGTAATACTAATTACAACATTACAATAACAATTTCAAAGCCTGCAAAATAAAACTGGAAACAGATACGAATCAGCTAGAAAAGAGGTTTCAGATGCACCTATGTGCACAGTGGCTACATTTTGCCAGGGCATGCCTCCCACTGGTCAATCCACAGAAGTCTTCATTGGCACAACTCCTAATTTTTACACCTTCCACACAAAGCCACAACCCCATTCCTGCTAAGGAAATGAAGCTTCAAGGGGTGCACCTGTCTTTTCCCAGTTTTTGTCCAGGATCCATGACTCATACGTTGTGATGGAGGCTCTCTGTGCCATCTGGCCACACTCTTCAGATCACAGCTTCTGTCCAACACAGAGGACAACCCTCGCCAGGTTTGCAGGTAAAGCAGGGTCAAAATTGCCTGAGCAGAGCTCAGCAGCACAGCTTCTCTTCCCTACAGCATGCCACATTTCTGCCCCTTAAGGCAATTCAGACATGATTTCACTAGATAAGCATGACATGAATTTCCCACAGTGGGTTATTAATGACAGGAAAGATTTTAGGGTTTACAAGCAGGGAGGAGATGATTCCCCCTCACCAGTGGGAAGGAACACGTGAGGGTTTCTGACCGCAGGTTCAACCTCCGGAGTGTCAGCGGTTGGAGATAACTGAGTCATGCACAAGAGGATTGGCAAAAGGCAGCACTTCTCAGTTCTGCATATACAGAGCTGCCACAGAAAGGAAGAGGAGATGAGATCCATGAGATTGGGAGCCAACAGTGCAGGCAGCTGAAGCTCTGCACCTCTTCCCTGCATCCCACTACTCTTGGCAGCCTGATGGAGCATGCTGCAGTTGACTAAGACCACATGCAGCTCCCTAGAAGCAATCACAGCAAGGGCCCAGAGGAAGCTAATACTCATGGAATGGCTTGAAAAGTATCCAAGAAAAGGAAAAGTAACACCAAACCACCAAGAAAATGTAGCTGAATCATTCTTCTTTCCACCAGAAATCTACTTGATCTGAAACACAGAAACTTGCAGTAGCAGAAAGACATGACAGACAGCAGTGCTAATGACAATTAGGAAAAATCAATAGCATCATCTTTTCTTTCCATATGATGGGATCGGAGGGAGAGGGGGTGGTAAGACACTGTTGCATTTCCGGCCTTCAGCAGGCTTCTTTACACTCCAAAACTTCAGTTAATTCCTTCAGTGCTATATCTAAGCCATTTTAACAGTAATGTCTCATCCTTTTCTCTACAAGCCTGACTAAAACTGCCTCCAGACCAGTCAAGTCATCTTTTACAGCCCTTGCACAATTAGGATTACAAGGCAGCAGGTATCAGGCAACATCTCTTTTGCAATACTTCGTAAGAATAAAAATTAAAATGCTGTACCTGCAAGCTGGTTATATTTTAACAACCTCTTTCATTCTTCAGCAAAAGAAAAAAATAAATGATGAAACATATGCTTAGTCTGTTTCTAAGACAGTAATTCCAGAGACAGTTTGTCAGAGATCAGCCCGACAACCTCAATGTAAGACGAGCAGGAGGCCACCTGGTTTAGATTTGCTGTCCACTGCCACCTACTGTCAAAACTCCGCCAAGCCAAACTTCTGAGCTCTTCTCTGTGAGGGATACGACTTAACAGCGCAGAAAGGGAAAGCTTTGGAACTGAGATTGCTGAGGGCGGGAATGTGGGAAAATGCCTAGAGGATTGTTCACCTAACCTCCGCGGGTTGGGGCACAGCACAGCAGCTTCACAAATCTGGATCCTCTCCAGCAACATTGAACTTCTGGCACCTCATTTACACAGCTAATCCCCAGCTCAAGATAAGGCCTTCCCAGGCAGTGATTCAAAGCAAGGGCCTCATCTAGTCAGTGTAGTCAAATTTCCTCACAAAGGAAAAAAGTAGCCATAGAAAAAAGCCTTCAGCACTTTCATACAGTTCTGCTAATCCACCAGCTGTCCTCCAGTGGTTGTTAGGTTAATTTTCACTATTTAATGTTGCATTTTTATACTATTTGATTCATTTTAAAAAGATCTGACAACAGACCTTGCAGTGGAAACATGCAACATGGGGGAAACATACAGCAACAACTGAATCTACATCCCAGATTGAAAAAAAGAAGTTCACTAGATCCAAACTCTGCAGCTGATATTCATTAAATCCTTAAGGAACCTGCTAACTAAATTAGCTAGGACATCCCATATTATCCCAGTGACTACTTCCAAAGCAAAAGCTGCGTGCCATAGTCAAGACAGTACATCAAGAAGCATTAAGGAGGTGAAAATTTTAAATAAAGCCATGGTGGCTTGCAACAACTTGTGTCAAGTCCAGTTCTTTCACTGTGAAGGTTTTCTTCAGGATAGAGGGGTGATATAATAGATATACCTTCCTCCCAGTGATAAGCTGCTTTGCTCACCAACATCTGTGTCTGGCAACTGAAATGACTCTCTTCAGCTGTAATTCCCTGCAGGGAGTTTATCATATCAGTACATGCTTAATGAAGAACACCATCAGGTCCCTATGTGAATGAGCTATATTCTGTTGAAAGGTATGTTTTGTTGTCAGCTGAAGTCCATTTGGGTTGTGACATACACATCCTTATTCACACAAAGATGAGGTTGATTTAAAATCTGAACAAAAAATTGTATTCTGTCACATTCCTGTGCCACAGCTGAAAGTCGAAATTTTCCCAACATGAGGAATAGCTGAGTTACATTTACCTCACTTAGAGGCACAAGAGCCAGTGTCTTGCCTTGTGAAAGCACTTACTCCTGTACAAAGTGAATATAAACTTCATTGGTCACAGTATATGTGAACTGGTAATACATGAAAGCAAGTACATGAGACACCAGAGGTTCAGCACCTGAAAAGTTAATTTAAAAATATTTCTTGCTCAACTTGCATTCTCTCTGTAAACTAATCCCATTACCTAGGTTGTGAGAGTCACACGTGCTCCCACTGCGCAAAGTACGTACTCAACCACATTACTCAGTAAGCTAATAATTATACAGAGCCAGCAGCACCCAGGAACCAACAGCACTCAGAAACTACTTCAGAAACATGCATTAATTTTGCTGCAACCTATTCAGCTCTTAAGCTGATAATTTAGCAATAATTTCAAAGGATGATTCCATAAAAGCAGAAAGTAATGTTAATACCACTGAACACAAGCATCACTCACAGTAAACAAAAGTCTCTTGTTTATTCCAGAACAACCAGGAATTCATTAACTTCAGTAAACTAAAACTTCTTCAACTTCTCAAGTGACTTCCTGGAAGAAAATTCTAATTTCCTCACTCAAAATTCTTTTCTGTGGACTTTAAATGTCAATCTTTTTTTCCCACAAGTATTTTAACATCTATCCAGCTGAAGCCAGTCTTCACTGAATCTTAAAAAGAGGAGAAATCATAGAATAGTTAGGGTTGGAAAGGACCTCAAGATCATCCAGTTCCAGCCCCCCTGCCATGGGCAGGGACACCTCACACTAAACCATGCCACCTAAGGCTATGTCCAACCTGGCCTTGAACACCACCAAGGATGGAGCATTCACAGCTTCCCTGGGCAACCCATTCCAGTGCCTCATCACCCTTACAGTAAAGAACTTCTTCCTTATATCTAACCTGAACTTGCCCTGTTTAAGTTTTAACCCATTACCCCTTGTCCTCTCACTACAGTCCCTAACGAAGAGTCCATCCCCAGCATCCCTATAGCACACCTTCAGGTACTGGAAGGCTGCTATGAGGTCTCCACTCAGCCTTCTCTTCTCCAGGCTCAACAGCCCCAGTTTTCTCAGCCTATCTTCATACGGGAGGTGCTCCAGTCCCCTGATCATCCTTGTGGCCTCCTTTGCACTTGTTCAAACAGTTCCATGTCCTTTTGATGTTGGGGACCCCAGAACTGCACACAATACTCCAAGTGAGGTCTTCCGAGAGCAGAGTAGAGGGGCAGGATCACCTCCTTCGACCTGCTGTTCCTGCTCCTTCCGATGCAGCCCCGGATATGGTTGGCTTTCTGGGCTGTGAGCACACACTGCTGGCTCATGTTCTTTTTCTCATTGACCAATACCCCCAAATCCTTCTCCACTAGGGCTGCTCTGAATCTCTTCTCTGCCCAACCTGGAGCTGTGCCTGGGATTGCCTCCGACCCAGGTGTAGGACCTTGCACTTGGCATGGTTAAACTTCATCAGGTTGGCATCAGCCCACCTCACAAGCATGTCAAGGTCCCTCTGGATGGCATTCCCTTCCCTCCAGCGTATCAACCAAACCACACAGCTTGGTGCCATCAGCAAACTTGCTGAGGGCACACTCAATCCCACTGCCCATGTCACCCACAAAGATGTTGAACAAGACCGGTCCCAACACCAATCCCTGAGGGACACCACTCGTTACTGGTCTCCAGCAGGACTATTGAGCCATTGAGCACTACTCTCTGCGTGCGGCCATCCCAGCCAGTTCTTTATCCTACCGAGTGGTCCACCTATCAAATTGATGTCTCTCCAACTTAGAGACAAGGATGTCATGTGGGACAGTGTCAAACGCTTTGCACAAGTCCAGGTAAATGACATCAACTGCTCTACCCCTGTCCATCAGTTCTGTAGCCCCATCATAGAAGGCCACCAGATAGGTCAGGCAGGATTTCCCCTTAGTGAAGCCATGCTGGCTGTCACCAACCCCCTTGTTGTTTTTCATGTGCCTCAGCATGCCTTCCAGGAGAATCCGCTCCAAGATTTTGCCAGGCACAGAGATGAGGCTGACTGCTCTGTAGTTCCCTGGCTCATCCATTTTCCCCTTCTTGAAAATGGGGGCTGTATTTCCCTTTTTCCCATCATCGGGAACTTCACCTGACTGCCATGTTTTCTCAAATATGATGGACAGTGGCTTAGCAACTTCATTTGCCAGCTCCTTCAGGACCCATGGATGGATTTCATCAGATCCCATGGACTTGTATATGTTCAGGTTCCTAAGATGGTCTTGAACCAAATCCTCTCCTACAGTGGGCCCTGGGTCTTCATTCTCACAGTCCCTGCATCTGCCTTCCAAGACTTGGGTGGTGTGGTCAGAGCATTTGCCGGTGAAGACTGAGGCAAAGAAGTCATTGAGAACCTCAACCTTCTCCAAATCCAGGGTAGCCAGTTCTGCTGATAGCTTCCGGAGAGGGCCCGCATTGTCCCTAGTCTGTCTTTTATTTGCAGTGTACCTGTAGAATCCCTTCCTGTTGTCTTTAACATCCTTAGCCAAGTTTAATTCTAAGTGGGCCTTAGCTTTCATAACCTGGTCCCTAGCTTCCTGGACAGCATCCCTGTATTCTTCCCAGGCCGCCTGTCCTTGCTTCCACCTTTTATAAGCCTCTTTTTTCCCCTCTAAGTTTCCTCAGCAGCTCCTTATCCATCCAAGGAGGTCTCCTGGCCCTCCTGCAGCACTTCCTTCTAGTAGGGATGTATCGCTCCTGAGCTTGCAGCAGGTGATCCTTGAATATCAACCAACAGCCTTGGGCCCCCCTGCCCTCTAGGGCTATATCCCATGGAATCTTACTGAGTAGGTTCCTGAAGAGGCCAGTCTGCTCTCTTGAAGTCCAGGGCAGTGAGCTTGCTGCACGCTCTTCTCACTGTCCTGAGGATCTCAAATTCAACCATCTCATGATCACTGCAACCAAGGCTGCCCTGGAGCGTCACATTTCCAACCAGCCCTTCCCTGATGGTGAGGACGAGGTCAAGCATGGCACCTCTCGTCAGCTCCTCTATTACTTGCAGAAGGAAGTTGTCTTCCACGCAGTTGAGGAACCTCCTGGATTGCTTGTGCCGGGCTGTACCGTCCCTCCAACAGATATCAGGGTGGTTGAAGTCCCCCATGAGAACAAGGGCCTGTGAGTGTGAGGCTGTTCCTATCTGTCTATAGAGTGCTTCCTCCACTGAGAAATAAGCTTCGCCATTCGTTAGTCCTCAGTATATTTGAACAAAACATAGTCTGGCACAATTTAGTGTTTCATATGCATCATACACAGCTAATAGTCCTCTCAATAACTAAATTACATTCACTCACTAGACTCTGGATGCCTGTTAATTTATCACAGCCCCACAAGGGAGCTGGTCAGTAAGGAAAAACAGGGAAGGAACTGAAAAACGTGCTTGTTATGCACATAGATATTTAGCTGTTGCAAACAGGAATTCATCAATCAAAATCCCATTCCTTACCAGAAACCTTAAGACACTGATTGGCCACACAGTGATGCTGAACCTTCATCCCAACTGGATGTTTAGAGAATGTGGATTGTTAATTCAACATTGCTGGTTTAGTGCTGCCTCGTCCCTGTTTCTTAGCTGCCAAGAAGCCAGCCTTAGCTCATGCTAGGAGTCCCTCTGGAGTCAAGAGAGAATGAAACAAAAAGGATTTAAGAAAAATACAAGATTACTGCAAGATCAGCCCCCACAATTCCCTTTTTTTGTAAAGTGACTGCAAGTCTGAGCAGACCACATCATTGTAAATGTATCCTCCTTGTTAATCTATGTATTTCCTTTGTGCCTTCTCACACAGACCTATAGTCCTGCGCTTCAGCAAATCAAACTCTGCTTTAGATAACTCTGGCAGACACAGGTATGTGGTCTATAAGTGACAACAAACACTTTGGGAGCTGTGTTTTTCTCCTACATCAACATTATTAATGCAGTTTGTCATGTCAGTGATGTTTCACTGAGCTGAACTAATGAGACATAGAGAGGCATTACTGATGTCTTCACTGAATTATCTTTATCATAGTGTAAGTATGTGGTAATATACTAAAATCTAAGGAAGTCCTTGGAACTTACACCAAAACCTGAGTACCTCCTAACGATGGAAGCTGATTCTCCATCCTAGAGCTTCCAAGCATTCTACAAGAAAATAATACAGAGAATTAGCAGAAGTCATGCAATCTAATTGAAATCTCCCTTTTTGTTTTATAAATGCTTTTTCACTGAGCTTACTTCTGAGTACAGCTGTGTGAGAGTATGTAACCTGAGCAAAACATGCTATCCAGTCTCTGCAGTCCTCTTTCAGGGAAGGTATTTTGACTCCAATAGAAAGGTTATTTGTCTGAAACCTCATCCTTTTTTATCCCCCAAGTACATCAGTTCTCCTAATGAAAATAGTACATGTTTACAAACTGTGACTTTCTTGTGGATTAGAAAATACTTTTAGTTACATTTTTTTCTTGAAAATAAAACCAGAAAGAAAATACTTAATGAAAGCTTGACTGAGCAATATGCTCAGCCTACAAAAACTACTCAAGATTAGTCTGGTCCCCATACTTTTAGCAGGGAAAAATCTACAGAGGTTGTATTTTCTTTACTTCTGTCTTATATCCATTTTCCTTTTGCTTCTACTTCACATTTCCCAGAAAGCATCACATTCTTTTGCCTCTGAACTTCAGCTTATGATCGCTATCAGATACCTAAAATATATAGTATTACATATAAATTACAAGGTAGCTGTAGATTTTAGAGGTGGTTTCTCAACCAAATTTTTATGCAACATGGAGCACTAGTGAGCCCCAAACTAGTTAAACTACAAAGGGTAAATTTAAATATGTTGATTTAATTAAACTGGGATTACATTCTGAACCTGACTCTACTACAAAAACTATTAAGTTACCTACTGAAATATCAAAAGTCTCAGCTGCAAAACATGGATCTGTGAAATTTACATTTGTTAAGCACATTCTAAAAGGAAATTTCAATGTGGCTTTTTTTTCCCCATTTATTTTTTTAATGCCTCTCAAAAAAAGACCTTTAAGCAAGCAAGACCTTACCTCAGTGTCCAGCAGCCTGAATGAAACTATAGCTGTGTGAATACACCAGACCTCTCAAAAAACCCCTTAATATCCATAAAGTGAGCAAACTGCTGCTGCCCTAGAGAAGAAAATGTGCCATGTGGTAAGGCATTTTTCTATTTTTCTATTGATTACACTGACTTAATAAAACAAATCTGTTCTCCTCCCACCCAACTTCTGCTCTTATCCTCAGTTTTTGAGCACATTCCTCCTCTCTGCTCCAATGTTCCTCATTAACATGGCAGTTCTTGACCTAGTTACACAACACCAACCCCTGCTGCTAGGTTTCTTCCGCATCCCTATCTTCCCAGATGTCTGCTTGTTAGCTCCTGCTTCTCACTCTTTCTCTCCTTTCCTGAATTTCTTCTCCTCTCTCACACTTGATACTACAACTTTCCTTGTATTTATGGCTCTTCACCACAGCTCTTGGTGGTGCTTTGCTTCCACACAAAGCCCAAACAAAATATTTCACATACTTTCAGTAAAATTTCAGAGTCCTTGCCATCCTCAACAGACCACACTCCAATCAGTTGGGAGCATGACATACATATGGTCTCATAAGCTTGTAGTAAGCTGAGAGGTTCAATCTGTTCAGTATAGATACATACTAACATGGTATAATCAAAACTCAAGTTTTTTCAAGATTTTTTAACTCTTACAAGCATGCAGGAATCTAAATTAGTGCTAACCCAAATAAGCAGGTTTGTATCCTGCATGAGCCCTAAAACACTGACAAAATGTTTGTGTGTTGTTCGACATACAATAGACTCTACATAACTTTATTTCCTCTCTTTCAGGAACTATTATCAAGTTGTCTGGCTTCACACTACACCATAGTAACTGAAAAGTTAAGTCACTACAGAGCCTGTGATGACGATTTAGTGAAAGTGTGTGATCTGTGTTTTTGCAAATTTAATGCAAAGTGATTCATGCTCAGAAAAATGACACGAGATACATTGGGGAAGGATGTGAATCAGAAACTGGAAGGCGGCAGATTTAGCCTACTTACTGAAGCAGACTTATTAACTATAAAGCTATTTATATAGTTGTAGTTCATAATATAAAATATACAGTGCCTATTATTAATATTTTCTACTTAGTAATACAGTAAATGTACAGAACATAAAGCTTACATTTATTAAACATCAAGCTGTATCTTAAAACCTCAAATTGTTCAAATGATAAGACAAAACAAAACAACATTCTTGAAACCATCTTAAATTCTATATGCTCAGGATGAAAAAAAATCCATTAGCTTTTAGAGCATTAAGGGACTGCCAGCCCAAACTTCACATGCCAAGTCACAAGAATTCTACGAAGAAGTCTCCTGAGAGTGTTTTAAACTGCTGAGTGTGCATGTGAGAGGAGATTAGGTCCTAAAATCAAGCACAAGAAAAAACCCTTGTTTCAAGATAGCCAGATCATTTTACAGCAGCATTGATGAGTTGAGGGGAAGGGGGAGCAAAACACTCCCAAATCCGTACAAGGCACAGAGTGTTCTGCTCCCAAAAAGGAAGTATTAATTTCAGTGCACATTTTTGGAGTGCCATTAGGATGACACACATAAAGGCTTACCCTTGCATTGCCTTGCTCCCAAGTTAATACTTTTGCAGTTACAATCTTTTTTCTGTTGAGAAAGGTTGCAGATGGGTTTCCAAGGAGAGGGGAGAGCTGCACATGAAATAAGTGTGTTAAGATAGACCTTCAAAGAGAAGAAGCACGGCTGAAAAAATAAAGCACAGGGATGCTGCAGGCACCTAACACTTTAGTCCTGTAAGGTTTTAAGCTGTATTACCTTGGTACAGGTACTGCAACAAGTGGTCCTATTCTCCCCAAACATTTTATGGCTTTTTCCCATATGCTTTGCTAATGTCACTTCTGGGATTTGCCTAGTGATTTTCTTTGGCAAGTCAGTCTTCGGCAGCTCCAGTTCCCCAGTCAAATACACACACTTAACGCTACTGAAGGGGAAAAAAGCATCAGCCACAGCTGAAGGCAGAGAGAAGTCTGGCACCATACTTCTCAATGGCTGTGCCAAGTTCTGTGGGGCTAAAATGGTTGTGAAACTACAACGTGTCTGTGACCATGCTCCGAAGCACCAGGGAATGCTCTAGAAACAGCCCTTGGTCCCATCCCTTTGCTGCCCCAGCTACTGCACACAATAAACCTCCATAATATACAGGATTAAAGGCAAATATAGGAGCAGTTTGTTTTATTTTGGACGTTTCACCTCCTTAATAATGTCTGGTTCTAAGCAGTGCTGTGCAGGCAGCTGCAGTTCGTGCCAGCTTGCTCTGACCCGAACGCCACAGTGGACCTGCACACCCTCCACTCATCTGGCTGCTGGAGCTCCCCTTGCTTGTCCTGGCCAAGTGGGGTGTAGGCCCAGGCTGGACACAAAAGGGAATGCTCATCTGTCTGTACGTGGAATAGAAAGGCTTGGGTGACATTTGTAAGAAGTATGTAGCTGTGCTTCATGAACTACAGAGGTATTTTTCTGTCCTGTAGATGCCCTACTGTAATTCAACCATATTTTCCTGTGCCTGCACAGCCACTGCTGTTCCTGTGGTGTGGAGGAAGCACTGCTGTACCCCTGAGTATCAGCAGTGAGGAAGATTTGGAGGTCCTTCTCACAGTTGCCTCAGGAAGGGGCTCATCGCTGCTCGCTGCTCGCTGCTCGCTGTTACTTGCTCTCTGGCTACTGGAGGCAAGGGGATAGGCATCAAGCTGCCTCAGGGGAAGTTCAGGTTGAGTATTAGGGAAAAGCTCCACATGGAGAGGGTGATCCAGCACAGGAATAGACTCCTCAGGGAAGGGGCAAGGGCCCAAGCCAGTCATCATTCAAGAAGCCTTCGGAGAGAGAGAGAAAGAGAGAGATATCAGTGAGGAGCTGGCCTGGATGGTTGTAGTGGGTCCCCTCCTACTTAGAACAGCCTCTATCTATGTGAGCTTCTACAGCTTCCTCAACCACCTTAGTCTTGCATCTCTTCTTCTACAGAGCGGGAGGAAAGCAGACCCATAGGTTTGCACAAAACCCCGGTTGTGTGGGGCTGAGCTGCTGGTGCAGGGAGCTCAGGGCGCCACTTCCAGCTGCCTTGGGCAACATGCTAGCGTGAAGCGACCCAGCCCACGGCAAAGGGCTGGAACTAGATGATCTTAAGGCCCTTTCCAACCCAAACCATTCTATGATTTACCTCATGTCAGAAACGCACCAGGCACACGTCCTAAGGCCCTTATCGAACCTCGCTCGTGCTTTTAGCCCCCACAACAAGAAGTCTCAAGCTTTCATTGCACACAGTAAACCAGGTTTATTTGCAGCTGTTTAACTCTGGCAGAGTCAGGAGCACCCGGGGCAGGGTGGAATTCGCCCGCCTCGCTTCGAGGCCACCCCTCAGTCTGGCGCCGAGTGTCACAGCCCCGCACCTCAGTGACGCCGGGCCCCCGGGAAGGGCGCGGAACGCTCAACCGGGGGCGGAAGTGTCGTCATAGGAAGGCTTTCTCCCCTCCCACAGTGGAGGAAGGACGGGCTCGAAGATGGCGACGCCGGAGGAGCGGCTCGTGTCGGACGGGGAAGGCAGTGCGCTGGGCTCGGCGCGGCTCTCCCCGCCCACTGTCTCGGAGTCTCACGATTGTCTGGCGCCCATGGAGCTGCCTCCTCAGAGCAACACGCTCATGGGGTTGCCCATCGTGGCGATCGAGAACATCCTCAGCTTCCTGTCCTACGATGAGATAAGCCAGCTCCGCCTGGTAAGGGACGGGGGGCTGTGGGCGAGGGTCTTGCAGCAGCCGGGACCCGGGCCCGCCGGGGGATGCTTCCCCATTGCTCTGGTGCCGTCGGCCCTGGAGCGGGAGCAGTGGCCGGAGAAGGTGGGAAGGTGGTGGCGGCCCCGGCTGCCCCCCGCAGGGCTGCTGCTGTCGCCGGTGGGATGGGGCTTTCTCCTTCTCCCCAGCGGTCCCCCAGCCTCGGGTGTGGGGGTGATGGACGTGTAGGTGTGTACCTTCATTCAGACTTTCGTAAACGTCTTTTACCATGCCCTGCTGCTTTCATTCTGTTCGTCCTCTGCGAGAAGCTATTGGGCTGCTAGAGGCTTTTTTCTCCTGGCGACTGCTTTCCTTGGGGGTCCTGCCTATTGTGTTTCATGCGTGTGTGTTTGTTTTTACATATAGAGTTTAAGCCTGCAAGTGTAGGAGATGGTGAGCCTGCTGCTCCAAAGACTCTGCTTTATCTAGAAATCAAAAGATGTAAAAAAGCCCTTGTGTGCCTGAAAGGCTGCCTGCTTCTTGAGTCAGTAGTAGTAGTCTAATAAAAGATACTACTTCTACCTCTGAACTTTATAATGCAAGAGCAAAAAAGTGTGCAGCTGTCAGTGAGGAGATCAGTGTGTATCAGTCTTTAACTGCTGGCCTGAGGAGCCTCATGTGAACTATGACATATGATAAGCTGCTATCTTATGGTATTTCTTATCAGATTGTAAATGGAATAATAGGGAATTAATGCATAGCTTGTGTAACCCTCAGTAAGCTTGCATGTACTGCTTCTGTTTTAAGAAGCCTTATTAGCCTAAACTGGATATCATTGCAAGCATATTTCTGCAGAGAAATAGACTATGTGTGTCCTGGATCAGCAATCTGAAGTGTTGCATCTTGACTGTAACTTTAAACTGAAAGCTCTTCAAGCAGAAAATCTGTTCTTACTCGTACTGCACTAAGTACACCAGTACCTAAATATTTCTAGCATGCTGTCAGTCTGCTAAAGACTTTTGCTGCTTCGTGAAGGTAGGTAGTAGAACTGTGAAAAAGATGTAACACTGTCTTTTTGGATTGCAGCCACTGCTTTTGAGTACTTCCAATTTTAACAAAAAGAAGTAGGTATCCTGTTTGGGTATGCTTAGTGCTGCATGGTCAATATTGCAGCGCTAGGCACGGCCCTTTGCTGCAACTTTCCCATTGCATTTTATAAATTGTGGTACCCATGGGAGCTGTAACCAGTAAGTAGAAGGTTCTTTTCTTTTCAAAGTTAATGTCTGTAAGCAATGCTTTCTCAGCAGTGAAGCTGAGAATAGGAAAGATGGTGGTGTGAGGGCTAAACCAGCTGGTTGAGCTCTCAGTGCTTCTTGAGAAGTAAAATGAAACATTTCTATGCTCTCTTGTGTAGCGCCTGCAAGTTCATTTTTGCAGATGACTGCCCGTTTCAGAAGTTTCAGAAATATGCAAACCCAGATTGGATAAATACCAACTTTGACACACAGAGAGAACAATACTAGGCATAAAACGAAGGAAACTATTCAGTTGGTCTTTCCCTATTTTTAGTTTTTGAGTCAGTGACAGCCAAGAAACTTAATCTTCCATCCAGTTCCTTACTGTTCCCTTAAGCATATCAGAAGGCATTATGAGTGTTCTTCTGAGAAGAAAGCACACTTGTCTTTGTTAACCAGCTGTAATACAGAGAACCAAAGCCCTTCTGGTTTGACCTAGTCGAAAGTACAGCTCATAACCACATAAGCCTGATCAGCTAGGGCTTTTGTGTGGCCATTCAGAACCAAAGGTGTTCTCTTAGCAGCTCACTGAGAGGAACAAACTGGATGTTTTGCATAATGCCAGATGAGGTTGACAGAGTTAAGGTGGTCTTTAAAAATAACAATGCCCAGGCATAAATTCATAATGAAATTTCATCACTTTCAGATTTTTAAAGGCTATAAGTGATCTTGGGAGGCACTTGTATATTCCTGCTCTTAAGATCTGTCTTCCACAACAGTAATTTTTTCTTCTCTATGAGAACTGACTTGAGCTGCATATCAGAGATGGATGGGTGTATCTTATAATGAGTAGTATTCTGCGAAAGATACCTCGCAGGACCAAATTAATTGAATGACAGGGATTAAATTACTTAGGTCTCATGCATATTAAAAATGTGTCCAAAAGCTGCCTCATTAACCCTTAGAATGTGGTAATCCTTGGGATAAAGCATCTTGAGGATGGTAGGAAGATACGATCCAGGACAGCAATCAGCCTAAACAAAGTTTCTTCAGACTTGTAGACACAAATTGTGGATTCCCTAAACTGATCACTTGGATGCATTCTCTGTATCCCAGAATTGAAGGAAATGGATGTCCTAATCTCTGTCTTTTTCTAGAGCATCTAGCATCTAGTAGCTCTCTGATAAAAGAAAAATAATCTTTAAATTGAACTGGTGTAAAGATCTGGAATGTGTACAAGAAGACAGACCAAGGAGTTGACTGGGTGGGAGGACAGAACACTGGAACATTTTCAGATGAAAATAGAGATAGGAACCGTTATTGTTTATGTTGAGCATGATGAGGGGCATAATCTCAGGCTTCAGATCCATAAGCCTTTTTCTGTTCCCAAAGGCCAAGGCAAAGAACATTTCCTGCTGCTGATTGCTGTCAGGCAAGGCAAGACCATAGGCCCCTCATTGTGCAAAGGAGCACTTGCTTTCCTGAGCATAATGCTTTCTGCTCTTCCTGGTGTTACTGCATTTAAAAACACAAATTAAGCACTACTGGTTAAGCAGTGAAGTAGATCTAAATTAATGGAGACTGAACAATAGGTATTCAAAATGCAGCCTTGTCTGAAATTATGCAGTTCTTGAGTTACCAAAATTTGTTCAGAGAAAGTGAACAAGGGGAAAAGCAGTGGCATTTTGCTTTCATCCTTTTGAGTATGCACTTTATCTACTTCCCCTGAAATGTTATCGTAAGAGAAACACAGAAAACCCAAAAGATCCTGATGTCTGAAGCTGTGATGTTCTGGATGAGCTGCAGCCTAGTACGCTGGTATGGAAGCCAGCTCTATTCCAGCTTTTGAAGGCTTCTTTTACTGGAATTTTTTTTTTTAAGGACTTAAGCTCTGGAATTTTTACCTGATTGGATAATAATGATATTTTTGTATTCAATTTTCATTCCACTTACATATCTGAGCTTGGAAATATACTTCCATTGAGGCTATTACGACAGCAAGCATGATTAAAACCAGTCTACAAACTCTTTCCATGAACACTCTGAGGAGAAGGTTATAGATTCTGACACATCAGGAGTGTCTTAGATTCTTCAGCAAACTTGTGCTTCTTTTCTGCAGAGCACAAATAAAGACTGAGAGCCTTTGAACAGCATGAATTTCATCTTCCCTTACATCCTGGGTTCAGCAGTAGCAGTCATTTTTCTCCTTCTTAGCTGCTGGTGCAGTGCTGTGTTTTTGACTTTCAGCCTGGGAACAGCACTGATAACACCGATGGTTTTAGTTGCTGCTCAGTAATGTTTACTCTGACCAAGGACTTTCTGAGCCTCATGCTCAGGGAGAAGGGGAAGCCAAGAGGAAGCAGAGACAGGACACCTTACTCAAACTGACCAGAGGTATTCCATACCACAGCACATCATGCCCACTATACAAACTAGGGGCAGTCACCTGGAAGGGCTAGATCACTGCTCGGTCGGGCTGGGTATCGGTTCGCGGTTGGTGAGCAGTTGTTCCCTTGTTATTTCCCTTATCATTATTATTATTGGTGATATCAGCAGTGGTTTGTGTTATCCCTTAGTTACTGGACTGCTCTTACCTCAACCTGTGGGAGTTACATTCTTTCGATTCTTCTCCCCATCTGCCCAGGAGCTGGGGGGGGGGGGAGGGGGAGTGAGCGAGCGAACTGTGTGGCTGATTTACAGCTGGGCTTAAACCACGACACCTTAGTTGCTGTAAATCTGTATTTATGAACATTTCTATTTTAAAGCTTCTTGCTGAAGTCATCAACATTTTGTCACTTACATTTTACCCTAGAAAGGCATTATGAAACACTGTGTCTGTGTAGCCTCTAAGGAGAAAAATACATATTGAATCTAAATACATCAGGATATTTTTACCTCTGTTCTGATCCCAAGTGAAGCTTGGAAGAAGTAATACATGCTTGGGGGAAGGGAAGCTGGTAGCAGTCGCCTAGTAGATTGTGTCAGTTTAGTTTGTTTGCTAAAAGAGAAATATTGTTCCTAGAAATATAGATGCTGTGTAGTTCAAATGATGAACCAGGAACCAACTGAGAATTAAGAGATGATTGATAAAATAAATAGCAAACACTCAGTTTCTGGTGGTACCTGTTAACCTGTTTAGTGCGTGGCTTCTAGACTGATTATGGACACAAAGTATAGGTAATGTCCAGAAATGGGAGCAAAGAATTAGCTATTTGCTTGCATTACACAGTATTAAGAAGATTAAAAATATCCAGTGTTTAAAAATCTAGTGCATTTCGTATTACCCATTGGGACTTGGTGTCTTGGATGTGGGAGGCCTTCAGCACACAGAAAGGTCCTTTCTGCCACCAGATGTCAGTGTTCACATGGTTAAAACCACTGATGCCTCAGAATTCATAGTTAATAATGTATCGAGGATTGTTTTCTCTTTTGTGCTGAACAGTTGCATAGCTAACATAACCTCTGTGTGGGTGTGAGTTCCTGATTCAGGGGTTTGACAGGATTAGAACTACAAGTATGCTGTGAAGTCTTGTACTCAAAATGGTAACAGGTCAAAGCATCCAATGCAGCTAATACCTCGGAAGGAACATGACAATTTCCTTCTTTCGGTAGTTGAAGGGCCAGAATTATTGTTTATACTCTGGAGATGCTTTAGCTGACTCGATGAATGTGGGAGAGATTGATGAAACTGTGCCTCTGTAGTTAGCCTGTCTCATTCTTCTCCTTTGGCTGTTAACAAGGAAGGTCTAAGACAAAGGAGCACAGACAGATTGACAGCAGTTGCTTAAAGGTCCATTAATACAGATCTGTTTGAAAATGGTCAGTTCTTACAGAACTTATACTAGTCGTGACTAGAAGACTCACTGAAAGTAGAACTTTCAGTAGTGCCTTCCATATGGACAGAAAATAATCGTAGGCTTTTCTGGGAGAAGGGAGAATCTTCTTCCTTGAGGAAAGAAATGGATGGCCTAAACTCTGTCTTTTCGTGTTTATACCTCAAGGTATAAACTTACATAAAATTTGAAATTACAAAGTGAGTAGTTTACGGAGTGTTTATTTTTTAAGAAAAAAACCAAAGCTAATGCATTAGAAAGTGGGGTCACTGTGGGAGTTGTGTGCTTCAGTAAAAACCAACCCAAAACCAAAACCACAAAGAAACTCAATAGAAACAATTTCAAAGGGCAGTTGGTTCACTAACCTCACTTCTTCTTCAGACTTGAATTGCAATTGCCTTAAACTTTTGTATGAGTTGGCTTTGTCTCATAAATGGTTACATGGCAAAGGTTTAAATGTAGCAGTTTATTGCCTTTTTTTTTTTTTTTTTGCAACTATTAATATCCTTTCTTCCCTGCATCTGTTGAAAAAAAATTGAAGCATGTTGGTACCAACATGGTAAATAAAGGAATCTGTTAAACAGAGAAGAAAATACATTATACACAAAGGAATGTTGTTTCACATGAAGTGTATTGCATAAGTGTTTAAATTTGTGGCTATCTTCAAAAACATAAGCCTTAAATGCTGAAGGAAACCGATCAGGATTTCTTGCTTTTAAAAGCTTCTTTCTTGAGTCTGCAAAACATTAACTTGGTTTACCAGAATCACTCTGGAGACAATGTTAAAAGCCAGGTATAGGCATTTGCAACTTCCCTTAAAATTGTATCTGCTTATATATGGGTGGTATCCAGCCTCCTGTCTCTTGTTAAGCAATATCAAGAGATAATGATATCGGAGATTGTGAACTGCATGGAACATAGCTGCCTTTTTTTGGGAGTATTCTTCTTAGAGAGCCTTTTTAGAGATGGTGATGCCTTAAGCTTATCTACAGTTTCTGCTCATTGAAATGTAGAAAAAACAATAAGAGAATCTTATACCACATAGCAAGTGTGGACAAGGTAATAGTAAAAGTGACTTGTGGCCTTAATTGAGCATGAAGTTTTTCTTTTTACATAAATACAGGTTTGCAAGCGAATGGACTTGGTTTGCCAGAGGATGTTAAATCAGGGATTTCTGAAAGTGGAAAGATACCACAACTTGTGTCAAAAGCAAGTTAAAGCTCAGCTTCCAAGGTATGTACCAGTTAAAACTGTACTCATATTTAAATGTGCTAGATTCTTTTAAGCAGAGTATTGGAAAGGAATTTCTTGCTGGCTGATTCTGCTCATTTATATATTAAAAAATTGAGTCACAGTTGGTTTTATTTAATTTTTTTTTTTTTGAAAAGCACCTTGACCTAAGATCTAATTAGAGAATAATGGTGTGGATGAATGTAAGTTGTCGTACACTATGTACAGGAATATTGGAGAGTGTCTGTGGTATTTTAAACAGAGAAAAGAATAGATGTGTTACTTTCTCTTCTGGCAAATCAAGTAAGGACTCCTAGAAATGAATAAACGCCATTCTTTTTCAGGACTGACTCCCTTTATTTATGATTTATCTATAACTGCTTGAAAAAAACATCAAATTTTTTTCAGTCTCAACGATCAAATAGGGAAAGGGAATGAAGTTTGACATGTGAGCATTACTGTGAGCTAGTTTCTCACTTAAAGCAATGTTTTTTCTCCTCTTTAAGGTGGATTAAGTGTAGCTACTGCTGTGTCCAATCAGATTTCTCAGAGTGAAGAAACTCAGTGCTGTTTATTGTAGCGATCCTTTGTCAAAATAACTTACATCTCAACCTCAATTTTGTAGCAAGCACTATTAATATATCTGTCAGCTGCATTGAAGTACTAACTGTAGGAATATGGGAGGATAGAAATATTCACAGTGACTTAGTGTCTGCTGCTAGTTAGTAGTGAAAGTTTGTTTTTAAATAGTCCTAAATTACATACGGAGTTTATGGATCACATAAGGTGATTATTTAGAGAACAAATTCTGTCTCAGTGTAGTATGCTATTACTAGCTGGTTCTCAATTCGCAGCAGGTTATTTCCATACAGACAGAACTAATGTTAGTGGTTACATTTTCAAACCTCAGAGGGTTTTACAGGTGAAATTAACTTGACTGATTTTACTGTTTCATTTTGTTGACTCATTGTTAAATCTGTGTCACTTAATGGTCCGTCTTCTAGACGGGAATCAGAAAGAAGAAACCATTCATTAGCACGTCATGCAGACATCCTTGCTGCTGTAGAAACAAGGCTCTCTCTGTTAAATATGACTTTCATGAAGTATGTGGATTCCAATCTCTGTTGCTTCATACCTGGAAAGGTAAAACATATGCTTTGTTAATTGAATGTATGTCAGTGTTTAAAAAATATGGTTGTGTAACTTGGGACAGCTGGGACAAACTTATATAATGTATGTATGAAACTTGTTTCATAACTTGCAAACAAACACACAAACCAATGCTCTGCTATAACAGTCTGGAATGAATGAACCAGACTGTATCTAAATAGTAATGATTTTAAACTCTATAATTCAATTTTCCTTTAGGTTATCTTTTAATTCTGATGTGTGAATTGTGGCATATATATCTTGTACAACCGTTTACAAGAAACACATGATATGTAGGGTTTAGTTCTTAATTTTAATTCCACAAAATGGCTGGAGCCCAGGTCGTCAGAAGATGCAGTGATTTGGACTACACGGAACACTAAGCACACAGGAAGGTTTTAGGCACTTTCTTAAGGATTTGAGTACTTCAGATTATTTGAATTAAGGTATTTAGTATGGGGAAACATTGTGCAGTATTGCAGTGGACGGGGTATTTTTGTACAGTAGGCAAAATTAGTTTTAATGTGCTAAAAGTGTGCTAAATATGGCTACTACTGAACAATTCCAGTGTTTCAGAATAATACCTCAACATAAAATATAAATTATGAAAGGGAAATGTACATCAGAGATATAAGATGTGATAATGGAAGTGCTCAGGGGAATTGACAATCGTGATCTGAGGAGGACTGGTTGCAGCTCAGGATTGAAACAAGATCTGTGACCATTAGCCTAATGCTCTATTCATTGATCTTTCCATTTGGAAATGGCAGCTGGTATTAATTCTTCATGGGCGGATAATGGAATTACACTGGGCTGAGTAGAGAACTTAGCTATTGGGTTCAGATGAAGCATGGCAGGCATTTCTCCAGTACAGTGGGATAGACTGTTGGCATTAAATGTACTTTTATCTTGAAGAGGGGGTAACTTGATTTCTTGATACTCTTGGTGACTTGATATTTAAATTGTTATAATTTTAAGATACTGCTTATTTGACTTTATGTTTTTATATATGCCATGTATTTTTAAAAATGTAATATAAAATTAAACTTAAGTCCTTGATTCTCACATGATAAATGGAATACTTAAAAGAAATACCGCCTTACTTTTGTGAAGAGTAGACAGAAAGGCAATACTCAGCTAGACCTGGGATGTGCAAGTGTTGGGCAAGTGAGCTTGCCAGCCACTTCCCTTGTGTGTACCGAGTCAATATGGACCTTGTTTGTATTCTGATACAACAGCTACCAAGGGGATATGTGTGTGTGTATTATTTACTTAGTGTATGAGCTTACTCTGTCAGCAGATTCAAGGCTCAGAGTTCACTTACAGTCTAGTTCCCCAACAAAATTTTGTTTGAATGAAGCTGCCACAGAACTAACAGGAACTGTCTAACTGTGTTAGAATACGTGAATCCTGATTTGAGGTTTAGCGTACTGCGTGAGGGTTCTTGGTGCTATTAGAGTGCTGCTGAAACATTTTCTATTGAGGATGCTTTAAGGATGTTGTTGCTAATGGGATATAGAGTGGGTTAGAGAAGTCTCTGGTAAGCTCATTGTGTGATGAGACTTTTGTCTAGCTTTTGCAACTTTTTAGCTAAGCTTCCCTTATTAAAACAGAAGATGCAACTGTAATATCTTACTTATGGTTTTAAGACCTTAGTATCTGTGCTCTTCAGGGAATTCTTCAACCATTCTTAGCCCAGTGTCAGTATACCTGTGTCAGTAGTTTTGGTATTAAGAGACCAGCATTCCTATATAGACCTATCTTACAGCCTCATGCTATAATTCATAGATTAGCAAGACGCCTTTTGTCTTTCTCTATCCTACCAGAAGGGCTTGCTTGTCAAACGTATTAAGAGGGTGCTTATGTTCTCTGCCAGTAGTGGACTGATATTTTGTGAAGTAATATATTTTGGACTTAATCAGAATTTGGAATATTTTGGGTGTATGCAAGTGGACTCCTAAATATTTGCATCAGTTCACTGACATAATTCTTGCTACTCCATTCATGTATTTCATAACTTACTGGGGAAGTGACTTGCTTCAGGTTCTCCAGAAAGAAATTACTATGCTCTACTGAGTATAGATTATATAAGTCAAGTATGGATGTAGTGAAACAACATTTCAAACAATGAGCCTCATTCCGTGAGTTTGAAAAGAGTTGTTATGACAGATCAAGTGAAGAGCTTCTTCATCATGAACGGCACTTGATTTCAGAAAGCTGATCTAGAACTGAGCACACAGTGTATGCAATAGTTATGTAGTGAAAACCCGTGAATATGCCTTCTAGAATGGTCTGAAATAATCTTGCTTTTACCATAAAATCCTAATTCTTCTTAAATGTTTTAGGTAATAGATGAAATTTATCGTGTGCTAAGATACGTAAACTCTACAAGAGCTCCTCAGAGAGCTCATGAAGTTCTCCAAGAACTAAGGGACATTTCCTCCATGGCTATGGAATATTTTGATGAGAAGATTGTTCCAATACTGAAAAGAAAGATGCCTGGGTCAGAGGTATCAGGACGGCTGATAGGAACTGCCCCAGGTATTAATTCCAACGTAACACCTGTTTTGTTCTTCTGTTAAAAATTACAGCACTGCATCTTTTCAAAGCTCCCTCCCTTAAATGTGAGCTCTATTACATAAACATTGATGGTGCTTGTTTCTTAGGAATGCTGAATGAAATTCATTTGCTTTGATATTTAAGGAGCCTTTGTACTACCAAAAGAACAGTCACTTGAATGTATGTTAGAATTCTGCATAGTGTGTATTCATGAAACAAATGCTTTTGTGCCACCAATGAATGAGACACTATCGCTGCACTTGGTTGAAATTTGGCACATGAGATGACAACTTGATGCCTTTTATTTTTAGGACAATCAGCAAATGAATTAACCTAAGCTGCTGGAGCGCATAAAGGGCTAGAACGTCCTTGTATGCGCTTCTGTTTTTTTACTTTCCTGGAGCACTAATGTATACGCTGACATGCAAAACACTTATAGGCAATCATAAAAAGGCAATTCAAATAATAGCCTATAAATAACCAATTAAACTAGTCCTTCATGTACTCTGTCAGACTTTCCAGAACTTTTGTGAACCAAAGTCTAAGGTAGTTGTCTCTTATAATGGCCAAAAGCAAAAGGTTAGTACCCACATTATTTTCCCTTTGCTGAACATCTTCACGCTTCTTGGGGACTGTAAAATTAACTCTCTGAAAAGGTAACTTAATACAAATGAAAAATATTTACATCTTAAGTAAAAACAGGCTTGACTGTAGGAGCTGCTTGCTGTTTCTGGTATGTCCTGTTCATCTTTTAGCCATCAGTTTGTATACCACCTCTTAATTATATCCTGTTATTTATACCTGAAGTCCATTGAGTCTCTTAGTTGAGGAAGATTACCCAAAAATGTAGTTGATGTCAGTCAGCTTTTCAAGGCCAAGGCTTCATGTCGCATTAGAATACCTCTCTTGTGTTGAGGAAGGAGCAAAACCCCCTGAATGGTGACCCTTGAGTGTTACATAATGATAACTACGCTGGCATCCTAACAAGAAGAAAAGGATGTTCCTGTAGACTGCTCCATACTGTACTGTCTGTGCAGCACTTAAAAATTGCATCTTACTTGCACAGGACACTACTAGAAGAGTACAGTGATAGACACCTTGTGTGATAAAGTGATATGTACATTTTCTGATAAAGTGATAGATACCCTACCGTAAAGTGACAGACACCTTGTACGATAGATAAAGTGATAGATAGAGATAAATCCCTTAGGATAGATAGTGATAAATGCCTCTTGTGATACATGAAGTAAGAGATGCTTCTTACGATAAAGTGATAGATGCCTTTTACAATAGCGATAAAAACCTTTACAATAAAGTGATGGACATCTCTTATTATAATGTGATAGACAATTTTACAATAGTTAAAGTGATGAACACCTTTTATGATACAGAAAATGATAGGAGACTTACAACAGATAAAGTGATAGTTGCCTCTCATAGATAAAGAAATAATACCTTTTACGAAAGATAGTGCTGTACACCTCTTAGAATTAAGTTATAAATGCTTTACAGTAGATTAAGTGACAGAAATTATAACATAGCTCTTAGTCTCCTTGATTTACAGGACGTTTATTAAAATCAAGAGCCCCAAGCACTAAATCCAGTTTGGTTTTAGGATTTAGGAAGCATCGTTGTAAAAGACGGAAAGTAAAACGTGTTCTTCCGAAAAGTAAGTTAAACAGTAGTATATTGTTAAGTCTCAAACCACAAAAAAGTCATAGATGCCTCTTACGATAAAGTGATAGATGCCTCTAATGATACATAAGGTGATAGATGCTTCTTGTGATGGATAAGGTGATAGATTTCTCTTACAATGGCAATAGATAGAATCATAGAATGGCTAGGGTTGGAAAGGACCCCAAGATCATCTAGTTCCAGCCCCTCTGCCATGGCTAGGGACACCTGGCACTAAACCGCATCTCCCAAGGCTCTGTCCAAGCTGGCCCTGAACATTGCCAGGGATGGAGCATTTACAACTTCCTTGGGTAACCCGTTCCAGTGCCTCGCCACCCTCACAGTAAAGAACTCCTTTCTTATATCTAACCTAAACTTCCCCTGTTTAAGTTTGAACCCATCAGCCCTTATCCTATCACTACGGTCCCTAATGAAGAGTCCCTCCCCAGCATGTCCATAGCCCCCTTCAGACACTGGAAGCTGTTCTAAGGTCTCTACACAGCTTCTCTTCTCCAGGCTGAACAGCCCCAACTTTCTCAGTCTGTCTTCATACAGGAGGTGCTCCAGCCCCTTATCATCCTCGTGGCCATCCTCTGGGCTTGCTCCAACAGCTCCATGTCCTTTTTATATTGAGGACACCAGAACCGTACACAGTACTCCAAGTGAGGTCTCAGGAGGGCAGAGTAGATGGCTCTAAGGGTTGATCAAGTGATAGATGGCTCAGGATTGATAAAGTGATGGACATGCATAAGATAGATAAAGGATAGATACCTCTTATGGTAAAGTGATAGATACGTCTTATGATAAAATGTTGGACAGGAGTTTCAAAACATAAAGCTATAGATGACAGATAAAGTGATAGATGCCTCGATATATAAAGCATTAGATGCCTCTAATGATAGATAAGATGGTTGATGTCTCTAATGATAAAGTGGTAGATGCCTCTAATGATAGTGACAGACGCCTCTTAGAGTTGATAAAGTAATAGATGCCTCTTATGATAGTGATGGATACCTATTACGAAAGATAAAGCAATAGATACTAGTTATGAAAGATAAAGTGATGGATACCTCTATGATAGATAAAGCAATAGATGCCTCTTATGATAAAATGATGCCTCTGATAGATAAGTCGATAGTTGTCTCTAATCATAGATAAAGAGATAAATGCCTATAATGATAGATAAGGCTATAGATGCCTCAATACATAAAGCAGTAGATGCCTCTTAGGATTGATAAAGTGATAGATGCCTCCATAATTGATAAAGTGGTAAGATGCCTCTATGATAGACAAAGTGATAGCCCAAGGCTCTGTCCAACCTGGCCTTGAACACCACCAAGGATGGAGCATTCACAGCTTCCCTGGGCAACCCATTCCAGTGCCTCATCACCCTTACAGTAAAGAACTTCTTCCTTATATCTAACCTGAACTTGCCCTGTTTAAGTTTTAACCCATTAACCCCTTGTCCTCTCACTACAGTCCCTAACGAATAGTCCATCCCCAGCATCCCTATAGCACACCTTCAGATACTGGAAGGCTGCTATGAGGTCCCCACTCGGCCTTCTCTTCTCCAGGCTCAACAGCCCCAGTTTTCTCAGCCTATCTTCATACGGGAGGTGCTCCAGTCCCCTGATCATCCTTGTGGCCTCCTTTGCACTTGTTCAAACAGTTCCATGTCCTTTTTATGTTGGGGACCCCAGAACTGCACACAATACTCCAAGTGAGGTCTTCCGAGAGCAGAGTAGAGGGGCAGGATCACCTCCTTCAACCTGCTGTTCCTGCTCCTTTCGATGCAGCCCCGGATACGGTTGGCTTTCTGGGCTGTGAGCACACACTGCTGGCTCATGTTCACTTTCTCATCAACCAACACCCCCAAGTCCTTCTCTGCCCAACCTGGAGCTGTGCCTGGGATTGCTCCGACCCAGGTGTAGGACCTTGCACTTGGCATGGTTAAACTTCATCAGGTTGGCATCAGCCCACCTTCCAAGCATGTTCAGGTCCCTCTGGATGGCATTCCTTCCCACCAGCGTATCAACCAAACCACACAGCTTGGTGCCATCAGCAAACTTGCTGAGGGCACACTCAATCCCACTGCCCATGTCACCCACAAAGATGTTGAACAAGACCGGTCCCAACACTGATTCCTGAGGGACACCACTCATTACTGGTGATGCCTCATTATAAAGTGATAGATACCTCTTATGATAGTAATGGACACTTGTTATGAAAGATAAAGCAATAGATGCCCCTTACGATAGATAAATTGATAGATGCTTCTAATGATAAAGTGATAGATGCTTATAATGATAGATAAGGTAATAGATGCCTCAACAATAGATAAAGCAGTAGATGCCTCAGATGATAAAGCGGTTGATTCCTCTTACAATAGCAATAGATGGCTCTTGGGATTGATAAAGTGATAGGTACCTCCTTGATGGATGAAGTGATAGAAGCCTCTAACAATAGATGAAGCGATAGATGCCTTTAATGATAGATGAAGAGATAGATGCCTCTAATGATAGATAAGGCAATAGATGCCTCTTATGATCATGGTAGATGGCTCTTAGGATTGGTAAAGTAATAGATACCTGTTATGATAGAGTAATGGGCACCTATATGATAGATAAAGTATAGCCTCTTAGGATGGATAAAGAGGTAGACACTTTTTACGATAGTTAAAATGATAGACACCTGTTTTGATAGAGGAAGTGGTGGATGCCCCTAACTACAGATAAGGCAATGGATGCGTCTTGCAATAGATAAGGCAATTGACGCCTTATGATAAAGTGATGGGAGACTTTTATGATAGTGATAGACCCCTCATGATAAAGGGATAGATGCCTGTTACAATAGATGAAGCGACAGATGCCTCTTATGATATTGACAGATGGCTGTTAGGATTGATAAAGTGATAGATGCCTTTTATGATAGTCATAGATGCCTCTTACGGTAGAAAAAGTGATGAACACCTTTTATGATAAAGTGATGGCTGCCTCTTTAGGATGGTGAAGTGATGGGCACCTCTTATGATAAAAGTGATAGGTGCCTTTTACAATAGTTAAAGTGATCTGTACCTCTTACAATAAAGGAAGTGACAAGACACCTGTTATGACAGAGAAAGTGATGGAGGCCTGTTGTAAAAGGTGTTCATCACTTTATCGTAATAAAGTGATAGATGCCTCTTAGTATAGATAAAATGATAGACTCCTCTTAAGATAGATAAAGTGATAGATGCCTTTTATGATAGCCATAGATGCCTCTTATTGTCGAAAAAGTGATGAACACCTTTTACGATGAAGTGATGGGTGCCTCTTTAGGATGGTGAAGTAATGGGCACCTCTTATGATAAAAGTGATGGATGCCTTTTACAATAGTTAAAGTGATCTGTACCTCTTACAATAAAGGAAGTGATAGACACCTATTATGACAGAGAAAGTGATGGAGGCCCGTTGTAAAAGTTGTTCATCTTTATGTTATTATAACGTAATAAAAAGTTGTTTATTATGATAAAGTGATAGATGCCTTTTAGGATAGATAAAGTGATAGATGCCTCTTAGTATAGATAAAATGATAGACTCCTCCTAAGATAGATAAAGTGATAGACGTCTCTTAGGAATAATAAAGTGATAGATGCTTCTTGTGATAGGTACCTCTTGCCACAGAGGAAATGATAGATACCTCTTATGATAGATGAAGTGATAGATACCTTATGATAGGTAAAGTGACAAATTATTCTGTAGCTTTCAGTGTCCTTGATTTGCAGGATTTTTAGTAGAATCAAGACCCCCAGAATCAAAACCTAGATTGATTTTAGCATTTAGGAAGAGTCGTTCTAAGGAATGGAAAGTAAAACGTGTTCGTTCAAAAAGTAAGTGCAAGTGTAGTATCTTGTTAAGACCTAAACCAGAAAATTTTAGAGCTTTAGTTGTCTACAGCTAAGACAGCACAGTTCTATTCCTCCATTGAAATATATTTATTATAACTATTTTGTAATAAATAATTTAT
The DNA here is from genome assembly GCA_017639245.1 of Myiopsitta monachus. Taxonomy (NCBI): domain Eukaryota; kingdom Metazoa; phylum Chordata; class Aves; order Psittaciformes; family Psittacidae; genus Myiopsitta; species Myiopsitta monachus. The sequence continues at coordinate 57,270,551 of CM029925.1, forward strand.
AGACATATTGTTGGGTTTTGACCTAACATCTGTTAACATGAAGTCTAGATGATGTCTTCATGTGATTTTTGATATAGCAAAAGGAAGGCAGCTTATATACAGAAAATTAATGATGAGCTGTTTTCCACACTACTGAGAATCTTACGTATATTAAAGTAAGCTAATTGTGCTCTTAGATACCATGTGCCCTTATTATACACTTAAGTCATATAATGGTTAGGGTTGGAAAAAACCTTAAGATCATCTAGCCATGGGCAGGGACACCTCGCACTAGACCATATCACCCAAGGCTCTGTCCAGCCTGGCCTTGAACACTGCCAGGAATGGAGCATTTACCATTTCTTTGGAAAGCTGTTCCAGTGCCTCGCCACTCTCATGGTAAAGAACTTCTTCCTTATATCTAACCTGAATCTCCTCTGTGTAAGCTTTTACCCATTACCCCATGTCCTGTCACTACAATCCCCGATGAAGGGCCCCTTTCCAGCATCTTTGTAGGCCCCTTTCAGATACTGGAAGGCTACTATGAGGTTTCCACACAGCTTCTCTTCTTCAGGCTGAACAGCCCCAATTTTCTAAGCCTGTCTTTGTGACTGTAAATCTGTTGACATGTTCATGTAACTTGCAACCAGTATGCAGATTTATGTTTGGGGAGTAGGGATAAGTAAAATATGAAAACTGAGGCACAATTTCTGTCTTAAAGTTGTAGAGGATTAATTGCAATTTTCTCTGAAGTTCCAGGACCTTCTGCTGCACTGACAACAATGCAGCTATTCTCCAAGCAGAACCCTTCAAGACAGGAAGTCACTAAACTCCAGCAGCAAATAAGAGCAAATGGCACAGGCTTGACATCACTAAAGCGTGAAATCTCAGAGCTTCGCATCAAGGTGCAAGAGCAACAGAAACAACTCCAAGATCAAGATCAGAAACTGCTTGAGCAAACCCAAATCATAGGTGAACAGAACGCCCGATTGGCTGAGCTTGAACGCAAGCTGCGAGATGTGACGGAGAGCACAGTAGGAAATTCTTCAGGTTCTGGCTCAAATGAACAATCTCCTAGAAAACGGAGGAAGACGGTTGAATCCACAGACTGTCCTAGGAAATCTAAACGCCTTCGAAACAGAAAATAACTTGGGAGTGAACGACACTTTCAGGAGGATACACTTATCTTTAGTAGCCCAAGCAGGTCTGCTTGTTTGTGACTAGCTTCATGGTGTCACTTAGGCTGCTGGTTCTTCAAAACACCACTTAGACTTGAACAGTAATTTTCTTTCATTGAGACTTTTCCCCTGCTTTCTGTATGGGTGGGCCTAATGCACAAAATCTTTCAGATTTGCAACAGTTGCATACTAACCAGACCTGCTCTGTTACGTTTTGAAAGGTTAACTTTTTTTTTGTGCTGATGTGTTTAAAGTAAACTTATTTGTGTTTATGCATATGTTCAAATAAAAACCTTAAATAAATTCAGTCTTAACTGATTTAAAAAGTTAAGCGTAAAAACAAATGTCCTGTTCACTTGAAGCAAAGATCCATTTGTAAAATCTTGGTTTAGAGAACTTGAACTTTTTTTGTTGAAAGTGACCTTGTCTGGAATGTCTGAAAAGTAGTTAATACTTTTTTTGGGTCTCTGTAACAAGTAACACTGACTTCTTAAGCTACAGCATTGGCTATATATTTTTGTAAGCTTAAAAGGAAGGGCCTCTGTCTGGTCTTCACATGCACACCCCCTGGATGTTGGTCTTGGGAGCCATATTCTACATTTGCATGGATTTATGCATGTGCAGCTTAGTCAGCCTACCAAAAGCACTTGCCTGAAGTTGTTCTGAACTCTGGGAGAGAGCAGAGACCTATAAAGCCATTTCTTTGTTCCTCAGCCATAGCTTTGCATCTGCTTTCTGACAATGACGTGGTCTCACACAGGCATGTTTGAACCTAGGTGCTCTCCCTCTCTCACTGCCTGTAAATCACAGTTACAGTTAGCCAAAGCTGGAGAACTGAGATCACTTGATTCACAGGCCAACATTTAATCAGTACCAAAATGTCCCCACAATACCCAAGCTCAGGGGGACATGTTTGAATGAAATTCTGTATTATGGAAAAACTTCAACTATTTTGTGTGTATGTGTTTGGGGTGGAAATTTCTCTGTAACACTGATGACAATATTCTATGGTTTCCTTATCCAAAAAGGTAAATCACTTCAGACAAAGCTTTAATTTCTTTTGCACTTCTGTTTTGAGCTTGTAACTGGAAAAGCATGTCTTGCACTGTTCAGTCTCTCTGATCACCTTAACAGCCTCAAGAGTTGTGTACAGTGATATTTTTTTTCCCATCTGTATATTTTTGGAACTTTATACAAATACCATTGTCCTTGTTTTCATTTTAATGTACTAAACTATGTAGCTTTATCATTTGAGTTACGGGGTTTTTTTAATCAGCTGCTGCTTTGTGTTTAGGTGGTACTGAATTCAAATTGGTGTGGCACTGAAAATGCAAATACTGCATTTGGAGCTGGTCAGAATCTTGCTGTTGTTACCACGGGTTAAAGTGCAGGTTTCTCATGCATTTTGTATGGCTGTCAGCATCATGCTGTGGTTGTATTTAAATCAGTGAACAAAGCAGAAATTGTTTGGTCAAATGTTACACAATTGTGGGGAAAGTGACCTTTTCCTAAAACTTCAACTACAAGTTTTACTTCTAAAACATATTAGTTCATATCAGAAGTCACATTGCAAATGCCTAATACTTAGCAGACATTTAATTTTCAAATAAACTTGTTGGGTAGTTTGTATCCTTTAAAAAAAAAAAACAAAACAAACAATGAATAACATGCTGCTTAAGAGAAGCATCCAGGAAGTGATACAAAGTTATCTGAGAGAAAGGTTAAGCTGTTAAAGGAGTAAATTGGTTTTTTACTGTTATGGGCCTCTTTAAGGTAGATATTTGCTGTTCAGTTTGAAAGTGTATACTTTGTCTTTTAGAAAATAATCTTGACTCAAAAGGTTGGGAATGATAGCTGTTAACTGCTGTCCATCATTTGATACAAATTCATTTAATGGTCATTCATGGTGACAAATTGATGTAATGTTCTTAACTACCCAATATTTGTGGTTAAATAGGAGTTGCATATACTGAAAAGGTTAATCCGTATAGTCTCAGTATCTTTCACTTCAGTTTCTTTATTCTAGAAGATGCAAACAGTTCCCTTCCTTCCCTTCCCCCCCCCCCCCAAATAGTTTCAGGTTATTCATATGAATATATTTGTGAATCTGTGTGTAAGCCACGTGTAAACTGAGCTGGAAAGAACAACAACAGCCTATTGTTAGGTGAAACATTCTCTGTGAATGGTGCCAAGTTGGAACCTTCAACCAAAGGAAGTATCACATGCTGCAATTTTGCAGGTGTATCCTGATCCTCTGTGTGCTACCAAATGTAGTGAAATTGAATGAGCCTCATGAAACTTAAGTGGCAGAGGGGGATCATTACAAGCAATCTCCAAGAAATGTCACAGCAAAGGTATACTACTTATTTGTTTTCACTTCCTGGGGAGGGAGATGACTGTCAGACTGGAATATACACTAGTGGTATAGATAGAATATGGAAAACAAATAATAGTAGAGGAATAACTGGAACGTTAATATCTGACCCCATATTGACCCTTTTTAAATATAAAAGGGTGCATTTTGCAGTATATGAACAAGCTGATAAATAGCCTGAAGTAAAATAATTTCTGACTATAAATTTATATGCAGGTTTACATGAATTGGTATATCAGCCTCTCAAAGTACAGTGTTAGTAGCAATTAGTGATCACAGAATCTGTTCAATGTAGAGCCTCAAATCAGTGAGACTAAGGTGTAATTTACAAGTTAACATCAAAAATTTTATTTGCAGTGTCTTCAGTTCTAGCGCTTGTAGCAAGGGCTGAAACAGTACAGCTCAGGGGTGACAGGGAAAGCCAAGTGTCTTCTACAGCTGTTTATTAAAATAGCTTAAAACTCCTGAGGCTTTCCTGCTTTTTGAGCTTTGTTTTTTTTTAGTCTTAAGACAGCAGCTTGCTTTGTAACAGCTCTTTGTTTCATGGTAGGGTCTTTAATTCCTGATACTCAGCACATTAACTTAATCACAGAAGTTCATTAATGTTACAAGGATGCCTCCACATAATTTCTTAATGTAAAAGGTCAGACTATTGAACAGAAGCTTTGTTGCTCTTACTAAGATCTTCTAACAGTTAGTTATGGGAACTGCTAAGATCACCTAAGGAATTTTCTGCATCAAGAGCCTCCTGAAAATAGTGATGTAAGAAGTAGTTAAAGGTGTCTTTAGACAAGCAAGGATAACCTGATTTCCTAGTGTTCCTGATGGTAACTGGCGAATTGCAGTGATAGTTTGTTACTTCTTTCATAGGTGTAAATTCAGTTTGGAGTATCTTATCGCAACACATCTGCTAGTTGTGAACTGTTCTGATACTCTGGTTGCATTCCTGTGTTGCTTTGCACTGTCCTTGGACCAGCTGACTTGTCCATGTGCTCTCTGTTCTTGCAGTTGTACTTGCTGGATCTCACCTTCCTGGATGGATGGGGATGCACTGCCAGCTGTGGCTTATGTGTAACTGAGCACTGCAGGATTTTTTTTCTAGCTTTGTGCCAGCTGAATACATGCTAGGTACCGGGTATCTTTGTCTTTGGAAGGGAAAGTTCCATGCAAAACCTGTTACCTTGCCGAAGACCTAATCTGGATTTGTTACCTGGAATGCTTAAACCAGAAAGGCTTAGTGATTAGCAAAAACACTGCACTCCAGGACACTTGGGCAATTACATTTTCCAAAACTTTCCTATTTAATCTTTTTCTTAGTTGTTTAAGCCTTGTTTGGCTGCAGTGGAATGTTTATTTTATAGATCTGGAATCTATTTAATTACCCTACTGAAACTTGTGACCATTTACAAACCTATTTACATTTGCAGTGTTGTAAACCTGCTGCTGCGTACTGAACTCTTGATACCCTTGTCTTTTTCCTCCAGTGCTCCTGTCAATAGCTATGACCTTTCTTAGCAGCCACGTTTTGTTCTTTCTGCAGGATCATTCGCATGGTTGAGGTGGTCTTTAGTGCAGTGCTAATATTTGAACTACAATGAGAAGGGAACATTTTGAGGAGCATTTGAGGAACAAGGGAGACTTGTTTTTCAACCAGTCCATCAGACCCATAGCGTCCAAAGCTGGAGCTGGGAATTGAACTTTCCGTTCCAGTGTTGCCCATTTTTGACATTGAATGAAACACTTGTGATCCTGGCAATTTTGCAAACAACTTCTACTCTGGTAACTCAAACGCACTTCCTAGTTCATTGTGAAGCGGTCACTGAGCGAGAAGTAAAACTGAACAAGCCTTGATGAAATGGAAACATCAGTTTTCCTGCATATGCTGCGCTACTCCTCACATGTGACTATGGAGCTAAAAGCTGTGAATAAACTTTTCCATCTTTCTTCCACTCTTCCCATTTTCACTTCCAATTCACATCCTAATATGCACAGATTAGAAAGGTGTGTAAACAAAAATATTTGCAAAGATATTTTGTCTTACAGATCCCGTGCTTTGTCCATTACTTTAGGTTGTAAGCATTTTCAAGTAGGAATTGTATTTCCACTGCATTTGCACCATTGCACATGGGGTAATATTTATTGGCCTTTTTTATTCATTATTCCTAATAAATTTCAAGTGATGCATCATGAACCTTGAGATATTCATATTGCATTCATACATCAGGTATAATTTACTTTGTGACAACTTCCTCTGTTACTTTTATCAGTTATTGATTTACATACCTTATCTATCATAGAGGCATCTATCACCTTATCTATTGTAAGAGGCATCCATTGCTTCCTCTATCATAACAGGCATCTATCACTTTTACTAATGTAAATGGTGTCTATCCCTTTATCCATCATAAGAGGCATCTCTACCTTTATTATATAGGTATCTATCACTTAATCATAAGGGATGTCTATCACTTTGTCAATCCTGAGAGGCATCTAATCCTTTATCTATCATAAGAGGCATCTATTAGAGTGGAATTAAGGACAACTAAAATTCCAAGCAAGTACTCATTCTAACTTCTACATAAAGTAGTCTTTGTAACTGAACTGCCCACAGTCAGTATTTTATGCAAAATAGAGGTAGGGACAGATTAAATGGAGTTTAGTTCTCATAGAGAAGTTTGTCAAAGCTCTTAAAATATCTTACCACAAAAAGTGAAGAAAATGGAGACGTACCTCGGCCCAGGTGTTCTGGAGTTGCCGCTGAGGATGTATCTTTAGGCAGCTTTTAGACTTCGGCCAAATGACGGTCCTTCCAACCACACCTCTCTCACCGAGGGACAAGAAAAAGTGCTGTTCGAAGAGCCGCTGGAAGATGCGGTTTCTGTTTCCAGCCTCAATAAAGCAACTCGCATGAGTCTGCTCGACAGTCTGCGGTGGCTTCTGGGCAGGCTGTCACCACCGAGGGGCAGAAATCCCACCGGCAGCTCGACCCGCATGAACACCATTCAGGACAGGAGGCGGCACACGGCGGGGTGGGGGTGTCAACATGAAGCCGGCTCGTCCTCCCTACCACGGTGAGCCGTGAAGGAGCTCCGGGTTTCCACAGCGCCCGGGCGCAGGAGGGCTCCCGGAGGGCAGGGCCAGTGTTACAAGCCAAGACTTCTCCCTCCCTCCTTACGTATCAGTTATTAATGAGGTTATTCACCGCATTTCATATTCATATTTCATATTCATATTCATGAGTGATTCACCGCACTGCTGGTTTGAGGGGCCAGCTGCCGCCCCGCACTCTGCGCTCCTGAGGCGGCAGCGCGTCACGGTCCCCTCAGCCCACACCCGGCCCCTCGGCCAAGGACGCCTCCAGCGGGAAGGTCGGGGAGCCGGAGCCCGCCCGGACGGCCGCAGGACGAATCAACGCGGACCTCTTCCTTAACGAGGGGGGCACACACGACCGCCCTTCGGCGGCGGCTGGCACTGGGGAGCGCCCGGCCCCTCAGGCGGCGGCTTCGCATCGCGCCTCGCCCTCCCGCCCAGGCCCGTCTCGGGCAGGGGCGGGTCTGTCAGCCCTGACAGCCGGCAGCTAGCCAATGGGAAGCGAGGCCGGGGTGGTGGGCGGGACTCCCGCAGAGCCGCCTCCGCGAAGCTATAAGGCGAGGAGTGGGGAGGGCGGGTGTCGTGGTTTGGCTGCTGTGGAGCGGAGCCGGGCGGGTGCGGGCGAGCGGGCTGGGGGCTGCCGCGCTGCCGAGATGGGCAACACCGTCGCCAGAGAGGATTTCGAGTGGGTCTACACGGACCAGCCTCATGCAGACCGCCGCAAGGAGATCCTGGGTGAGGAGGAGAGGTGGCGGCGGTGCTGCCGCTCCTTGCCGCTGGCTGCGTAGCGGGGCGCGGGGGCCACCCCACAAAATGGCTGCCAGGCGCCCACGCCGGGGGGCGCCGTGCGGAGGGCTCGTCCGTCGCCGCTGGCCGTTAGAGGAACCTGGAGCGTGAGGACTGGCGAGCGCCGAGGAGTGCGGCCGGGCCCAGAAGCGGCCGGGGCCGAGTGAGGGGAGCGGCGTCGGCCGCGTACATGGAGGCGGGAGCCGCCACCTTGGCGGCGGGGGAGGGGAAGAAGGAGAAGGAGGCGGGGGGCGGCTCGCTGCCGGCGGAGACAGCGCCCGAGCCCCAGACGTAGGGTGAGCGGCCCGGGCTTCCATTACGAGCTGCGAAGTGAGAGCGGTGCGGGTGATGCGGTTCCCCTCACTCCCTGCGGGGCTGCGGGCCGCTCCCCCCGCCGCAGCCGGAGCTGCCCGCTTCCGCGGAGCCCTTCGTGCGGTAGGAAGCTAGCTGAATAATTGATAACGTGTCTGCTGGTCGGCATAAATAGCTCGTGTGCAAGGCGTAGAGGTCGCCGCGGCACCCAGGAGTCGTGGTGAATAACCGCGTTTTCAAGCGAAATACCCCAAATCAGCCTTTCTGAATTGCTGGTGGGTTGTCAGTTCAAACCTATTCCTTTCTGGGAAGCCTGAGGTGGTACTGATGCTTGTCATGTACGGGTCCAGTTTCCGAGCAACAGAAAAAGGCTAAAATGATTTAATTTGAAAGGATTCAGTATTGCAATAAATGTCACAAGTGGAAAGCTGGTGTTTTCATTACGTTTGCAGACAGCCCTAACTGGGAGGAAGGGAAGGAATGGCTATATCTGCTTTTGTAATCTAATTGGGGTAGCTGACTTTGAGGAGAGCTTTTAAATAACTGCTTTTTTTTCACTGAATTCTTTCCCATCTAGCTAAGCATCCAGAGATTAAAGCATTGATGAAGCCAGACTACAACCTGATCTGGGTGGTTGTGCTGATGGTTCTTGCGCAGTTGACTGCATTTTACCTAGTTAAAGACTTGGACTGGAAATGGGTAGTCTTCTGGGCATACATTTTTGGAAGCTGTATTAGCCACTCCATGACTCTGGCAATTCATGAGATCTCCCACAACAGTGCCTTTGGCAACAGCAAACCTATGTGGAATCGATGGTTTGGGATATTTGCCAACCTCCCTCTTGGTCTTCCGTACTCCATATCCTTCAAGAGATACCATATGGATCATCATCGTTATTTAGGAGGTGATGGAATTGATGTGGACATTCCTACCAACTTTGAAGGCTGGTTTTTCTGCACCCGTTTTAGGAAGTTCATATGGATTGTTCTTCAGCCATTTTTCTATGCGATTAGACCTCTCTGCATCAATCCCAAACCTATTACTCGACTTGAAATAATTAATTTGTTGGCTCAACTTTCCTTTGATGTTGTGATATATTATTTATGGGGAGTTAAATCCACATTTTACATGCTTGCTGGTTCAGTACTTGGACTTGGGTTGCACCCAATTTCAGGACACTTCATAGCTGAACATTACATGTTTTTGAAAGGACATGAAACTTACTCCTACTATGGGCCACTTAATTTGCTCACTTTTAATGTTGGCTATCACAATGAACATCATGACTTCCCTAATATTCCTGGCAAGAGCCTTCCACTGGTAAGTTTACTTCTGAGGTTATTACTTTTGCTCAAAAGAAGCCCTAATTTAACTTGAAAACTGGGTGGAACACTGATAGAAGAATGGAAGCTGGGAGATAAAAACCCCAAACAAGAACAAAGAACTATTTTCAAGTTGAGTGATGAAGGGGGTAATTATTTATAATTTCAGTGGTCTCCTAACCTAACCACAGCCTCTTCCATGAAAGTGGAAGGGAGGAAATGTATGTCTGAAGTTGTGCACTTGAGTATTCTTTAATCACAACCAGCCTTCTGATTTCTTCAGAAACTAGTTAAAAGTTGCAAATAACTTCACATTTGTTGGCTCTGTCTTTGAAATCTGAAGGACAGTGTTCTTATGCATGCTTATCCTTCAGTCTCTTCTGTCACTGTCATTCTCTGATGGAGAAAAGAGAGGGTTTGAGGTACTGCTGCTTTTTGTTTAATAGCTTTCTAGTTTGGAGCAGCTCAGTTTCCTCTAGTGAGAGCCTTTGAACCCTAAATAAGTGCTGGGCTTCAAAGCTATGACTTTGGACCTTCCACATGAGAGCAGATGGGAATTTTCAAATTAGTTCCTAAGTCTTTGCTGGCTTTTAAGCAGGAGCTTAATTGTCATTGTATATATGTGTCCCAATTGGAGTATTGGAACACAGGATTCCAGGGTTAAGCCTAAAACTCATCTTTGGTCAATAAGTGGTTTTTATAAGTGGAAAGTGTCTTTAATCAGGCATTAAATTTGCAGTTTGACAGCAGCTGTGGTGTTGGTCTTGTAGCTTTGTTGCTGCACTTACTAGTAAGACCTTGTAAGCTTGTGCCTTTGGAGTATAAGCCTGATTGTTGTTTCAGTGGTGGATATGTAGGTGAAATAACTACTCCAGCACTACTTTAGCAGGGCAGCTAAATTCTGTAACTAACTCCTTTGTTGAGGCTTTTCTGTGGGTTTTGTTGATCTTTTGAAAGAGATAGATGATTTCTATTGTCCATAGATTTCATCTTTCAACTGCAGCCAAAGCTGCTTTAACTCACCTTGATACCAAGCTCTGTACTGGTGAACCAGCATTTCACTTATTGGACCAGTACTTAAGTTGTAAGTAGGGAATTAATTTTTTTCCAAGTACTTAATTGCAGAGGTGAATACCCAGTTCTGCTATAGGACTCTTAATCCACAGCTCTGATAAAAGAACAAAGCTGCCTTTTAGAAGAGCATAGTTAATTTGATTGGACTGGACTCTGCTATGATGTGTGCTGAAGATCACTGAAGTAACTGAACACTTGATTCCAGCTGGGGTATTGGGTATAATTACTATTGAATAAAAGTATACTGGCTAGATGCACTGTGAGCACACTATAGGTGTGATGATGGATCAAAAAAAATCTTCAGCTCCAAAGCAGGCATGCAGGTATCTTGGGCTGGTTTGTGGCTTATACAGATTAATATTTTTCTTCTGTATAAAGCTATGGAATTTAGTGAAAAATCAGGTTTGTTTTATTCAGATTTTTAAGTCTTTAGGTGGTTGGCCTTAAATATCAATAGGGATATCAATCTCTCTTAGTTTACAACAGTGGTCTAGTCAGCATGTACATCTGAGAATCGAGTCCTTGGAAGTGGTTTATATTTGTTCTTCGATGTCTGTCTGCAGAAACAGAATGTACATCAGAAATAAGAATGCTTTTTTTTTTTCCTTGTGTGCTATGATTTGAAGCTACATGTAAAAATAGCTGTTTCATCATCTCTTCCTAGAACATAAAGTATTCTTTTTGGTGATAACTCATATGAGTCAGCACTGAACTGAATCACCCACTTCCACTGCAACCAAAGTACTTTTGTGAGCTACATCATTCTGTAGGTAGCACAGTGAATGTTCTTCAGTGGTAGCAGCTTGTTCTAGTTAGCTTCAATAGAGAAGTTTCACATGATGTTTACTTAACAACCAGGGAGTAGCTTTTTCCTTCAAGAAACGTTCATGTTGTGGTACTAGTAGCCTTCCTTATAGAGTCTAACAGCTAAAATGAGGCTTTTAGGGCTCTGTATTAATTTACACATTGAGAATTGTAAAGTTTCATTATTAGTGCTAATATAAATAGCAAATAAACCTTGTATTTCTTCTTTAGGTGAAGAAAATAGCAGCTGAATACTATGACAACCTGCCACAATATAACTCTTGGGTAAAAGTACTATATGACTTCGTGATGGATGACACAATCAGCCCATATTCACGTATGAAAAGGCAGTTAAAGGGTGAAGTGAAGCAAGATTAAACTTCTGGCAACCAAAAGGAAAACAGTCTGCTTGCTTTAAAGTGGCTGGTATAAGGTGTCTTGCTAAAGCTGTTCACCAGTGTCCTGAATTAAGATTTACAGCAACATAGCAATGCATCCTTAAGGATTTTGTAGCAGGCTCCTACCAGCTATAACATTCCTCGCAGTCCTCAGATTTATTGTTTTAATGTGTCTATGTTTGCCTAAAGATCAGTGTTATATACATAATGCTAAATCACTCTGTTACAGGATTTATTTTGGCAGGTGTTAAATCTATGTAAAATACCTGCCTACCTCTTAAAAAATACTGAGTTCTCAATGTAGTACACAGCCCACAAAATGCTGTTTAGATGACTGTAGTGTTCAAATGCTGTACTTACCTGTTAATTCTACCCTAACATGATTTGTTAATGTAAACCTTCTGTTGAACCCATTTCCTGACTTATGGGTGGATGAACTAAATTTGAACAGAAGTTTTAAGCCTTTTTCTGTTTAAATTTGTAACATGTCATTTGAAGCATTGCTTTAAAGTTCTATGTTTTCTAAGGAGCAATCTGTCAGAATGAACCTGGTATCTTCGAGATGGTTTGTGTGGCTTCCTTGTGAAAAGGTGGGGAATTTGAGGGTATTACCAACTTTGTTGGTCTCCACGTACTGTTCAAGCTGCTTGTGTTGGCGTATAGCTTGAGCAACCAGCATTTAGAGTTGTGCTGTGTAAGCCATTATGTAGCTTAATGTAACTGATAAGGTTTTTCCTTTTTCATAATGGAAAAAGTCTTCTTACAGTTCGTGGGTTGTTTTTTTTTTGTGTGTTCAAAGGAAAAGGTTTAGGTTTGTCCTAATTGTCTCTGCTATTGCCATGGTTGTAAATGCTCTATACATTTTTACACTCATTTGGAAATTCAGCTTGTATGAAAAACGGAAGCAGTTGAAACAAGTACTGTCTAGCAAACTATTAAGTATATTAGTCACATGTGTACACAAAAAAGTGTTGCTAAATGATCTTTTTTTTTCTTCCTAAACCTACAGTACCCTACATACACACTTGCCTTTCTTATATACTAAAATGTGGCAGAAGCACAGGTAGTGATATCAAATTTCCTGCTTAAGTTTTAAAATTGGGAACAGAGAATGCATGAACTTGCTGAACATTGAAGAATCTGTACATACCTCAGAGCAGTGTATTTACCTTCTATCATTTAATGCACTGATGATGGTTTTAAGCCACCAAAGATGGCTACAAATCACCCTTAAATCTCAAATGGTGACCCTATGGTTCACTTACAAAGATGGAATCTGATGAAGGTGTAAGTCTTAGCTGCTGTCCACACTGGTCTGCTGTAAGTAACTTAACTTTTAGATGTGGCCTTCAACTCATGCATTTTGTTTTGGGGTTGTTTTGTTTTGTTTTCAGAAGCTGAGAGCCTGACGTGATTATGTTGGTGCCTCTTAACCCTTGTTTGATTGTGGTTTTATTTTTAATGTGTTTTGTTTAAGTGTGGGGGCCTTACCTGTGGCTAAGCAACAGAAATGGTATGCAAGTGTGCCAACCACTTACTGGCAGGATAATGAAGTCACTTTGTAACATGCTAGCTGGCCAGCATATTGCTCAGGGTAGAGTGTAATGTCAGATAGACTTTATCTAGTATTCTTATGTGTAATTAAAAAGCAAATATTAAAGTAATATTGGATGAATTTCACTGGTCCCCTTATACTGAGGAACTTGAATTTTAGTGAAATTTGGTATTTTTACAGCAGATGTAAGACCTGTTCTGTTCAGTGGTTGTACAGACAAACTGTAAAGAATCATTGCCATTCCGTTCTACTCAAGGGAAACTTCAGTTGAATAACTTCAGTAGGCTTAAGTTGCAGAACATACATTTGGGGGATTTTTTTTTTTTAAGCCACTTCTGCATGACTGCTCAATTTAAGAAGCAAAAGGTGGAATTGAATCTCTTCAGTGTTGATGGCTTAACATAGGTAGATGGAGGATGGAAAGAATCTCTGGGAAGTTTTATGGCTAAAAGCTAAAGTTTTAACGAGATATCAGTTAGGCTTGATGACAAGGTAACCAGAGTTCAAAGTCAAATTTTATACTTGGGCTAAGTTACCTACTTTATGTAATCCCTGATGTCCTTTACTATCCTCCCAATAGGTAGTCCGAGTGTGGATTCCTGCTTTTAAACTGGGACTAAAGTTACCATTTCTCTTGTTTAAAATTGCAGATGTTGCTTTAAGGTGTTCTATGATCTTCCCTTCCAGCTGTGATTATAAAGACACTATTTTCACTGTAAAAGCTGCAGGATAATGGGGAGCTCTCTGCTTGCTGTAATCTTTGAGACATCTGCTACTGGCTACCTATTGGGGAAGATTCACTGGACTAGGTTAATCTCAGCCCGTGAGCTTTAAGTTGTCTCTACACCATGGCCTGATTCTTGCAAGCATTGGTGATGACTGTTCTTAGGCATACAATTCCTGTATTATACACAAGAGGCTGTGGCATTTACCTTGTAGTAGGGATTTTGCCAGAAGCGGATCATCTGAAAGTTAACCTGTACAGCAGCAAAATTTCATCCCTAAAAGTCAGAAGCACTTCTGAACCACTGGTGAAAGGAATTAAGACCAGCCAGACTACCGGACTTGTTCGGTGTGTTCTGAATGAATTACTAGTTTAGTCCAGTCGTAATGTGGCATGTAAACCAAAGGCATGGCACAAAAAATACCTTTTTTTTTTTTTGACATACATATGAAACATCTAGTTACTGTTTTTAAGGAATTCAGTAACTTTAATGCTGTTAGAATGTATCTGGCAGAACCAGATTAGTATAATGTTTGCAACACTTACTGAAAGTTGGAGGGACCTTTTGACTAACCTGTAAAGAACAAATTAAAGAGCATTAATTTTATGGTCCTGTGATTAAGAGCCATAGCAGTAAAACCAACTATAATGTTTTCACAGATCTATTCAGATGGGAATGAGTTAACTTTGGCCTTTTTACATGCTTGTTAGGATTTGCTCCGTTCTACCTAAAGCATCTTGCTAGTTTATCAGTTTGGCAAACCACTCCTTTATATGAAATCAGTTAACTGTCAAAACAGAGCTGACTTTGGGTCAGCTGTGTTAAACATGTCATCCAAGTATTTTAGCTGCAGTTAAATTGTGCAGAGCTCTGAATCCCCTTCTGGGCTTTCAGAGTAACTTAGTTTTCAGAATAAACTGCCTTGCATGGCTTTTAATACACACGCCCCTAATTATTTGAAGCTGCTTATGTGGAATAAGTAATACATCCCGGAATCTCATCATACTAGGCATGAGTTTTCCCACAGGACAGGCGTGGGTATATTCCTTTTTCAAAACAACTCTTGCCTCTGGCATTCTTGTTCTGCTGTTGAACTGGTCTGCTCCATAAAGAGTGACAATTAACGTGTTAAATGGGTGCATCTTTCTGGCTACAGCTCTCCATGCTTTCAGATCCAGGGCAAGATTTCCTACCTGGAACAAGAGATGAGCTGGAAAGTAGTTAAGACTTTTAGGTTTGTGTCTCAGAAGTTGTCTGGTTAAGTCTTTACATGCCAGTGAGCATGTAAATGCACACTTAAAAGCCTACAGATGTTGAGAAATGGATCTGTCCTAGGTGTGTAGACACTGTTAGGTAATGAGTTCAGTGTTCAACTTTGCTTCCTCAGTGTTTAACTTTGCTTCCTCAGTGTTTTTTGTTGTATCAGATGAAGTAGTATGGCAGCAACAACAGAACTTGAAGTTGTTCATTCCTTATTTAACGATGAGGTTCTACAAGCAATAATGCCAATGCTACAGACTGCAGGCTGCCATTCTAACCCTGTTGGACAAACAGGTGAAAAGTTGCTTTCAGGTAGTGATCTTGCATGGTCAGTGGTCTAAGACCCAGCTTTTGGGAAGGGTACTGCTCTGTAATTGAAGAGACTCAAGACTTTTGGCAAAACAAGTTCTACTGTTCTAGCTTGTGCACTGCAAAGCACAGGAGCTGCTTCTGGGTCTGCCAAGATTGCTTCTGCAAGGGCCTAGGAAAACAATCTGACAAATAGGCGTGTCTGAATCATGGAGCTGTCTTTAGTATGGCAACCTGCAACTCCACGTACACAAATATCTTCTCTATCAAATCCTCTGTTTCACAATCAAGCCTGCAGTGCTATCCAAGACTTTAGTAAGGACAGAAATGTTGAAAAAGTTTCTTACAGAGCCAAGAATACAGACTGTTTCTTCTCTGACAGTTCTCCTGCACTGCCTCTACCCCCATCCAAGCTCAAGTTAGCATCTAATATGCTCTGGGACAGAATGATCACTATGATTTAGGTATGTGGCTAGCCTTGGGAAAAGGGAGAATGGTATGGTGAACAGTTTTGTGAGCTTGTCACAACAAACAAGATAAGTAGAGGGGAAAAAACTCCTCTAGGCATGTCTGACAGGAGGGGTGGTAGCTGCATACGAATAACAAAGTACTGGTCTCTGTATTGCGTGAAAAGACTTCTTCCTTAAAGCAGCTCCCATCTTCTGTGTACAAAGGCTTTGTGTACAAAGTTAGATCAGCAAAACATGATGATTTGCTTAAATGAATTATGACTTAAGTAGGAGATGATCACCTTCCTCTTGTATGTTAAAGTAGGGGGGGATGCTTACAGGATAAATGTAGCTATAAAAGCTATTCTACTGTTTACACTGAAATTTCATTAAGTATCATTTGAAGTTAAGACTACAAAATTTGCTAGCAGAAATTTCCTCTTCTGATCCTTGACTGGTTGTAGTGCTTTTAATAAGCTTAAGATTGATCTAAGATAGGAACTGAGATTAATGATTAAAGAATATTGTAGAATGATGGCAGTGGTAAAAAAAATCCATGAGGGTTTGTAGTTTTCAGAAATCAATTGCTGTGTCTGTCACATTTCAGTGTTTTGTCTTAACTCCGATACTTCCCTTGATGATGAAAGTTGACCTCTTCCTGAGATAGAATTTTTTTGTATTTAAAAAACTTGAGGCTCTTACCCTGTGTCTCAAAGCCAGTAATGTTTTCCTTCCTCCAAAGGATATCAACACACTTAAGAAACTCAAATGCATAATAGATTTGTTCTGTTGCAGACTTGTCAGTTAAACTAATTAAGAATCAGCTTGCTAGATAAATCTTACCATTTCAAATGTTTCCTCGGTGGCTGTTAAACTACACTATCGTAGCACTTCCAAACTTTACTCTCTCCTAGGTAACTTTAAGACAATTTGCCATCTGTGGATAGTTCTTTGTTAAGGTGGAGGAAGCTGCTGGAAGCTTGAAGAAACCTGCCAACAGAGTCATCATGTGCCAGTGTATTTGTAAAAGGCATGATTCATGTTACAGTAACACAGTGCAGTACTTTTCCAGTCTGATTGCCCAGCTCTGTCCTCCCAGTGATTCTTCAAGAGCTTTCCTTCCTGCAACCTTGGCTATTTTCATTTATGGTTGAAAACAGCTATTTGAACAGTGTAAATACCGGAATGTTTAGTCTCTTTGTCTCTAAGGGTTTCCTGATTAAGGGCACCAAATATATGAGTGGAATTAGCTCTTTAGCACTAGAAGCATTCACTTTTAAAAACATGATAAGCAGGAAGTGTATTCTGGTTTTTAATCTGGAAATAGTTAAAGATGCTTTAGAGCAGTAGGTCATTATGACCTTTTTCCAGGTACAGCATAAAAAGTTCAGAGGGATCTAGCACAGTTTCTTTCCAGCCTGTCTCTTGAAATCAGGCACAGGTATTGCCAAACTCTCCACCGATGCAGAGTTAAGTTTCCTGGGGATTGTCCAAATGTATCACCTGCACAGTGACTGACGTAGTTCTTCATACATTATTTGATCCTAACAGTGCCAAGAAGAAAAATAAGCTTTAGACAATGGTAAAAAATCATGCACTGTATAAAAGTGACTTTATATGTGTTATTTAAAGTGAAACAAACCAGCTGTATGACCCACTTAGCTGTATTATAAAACACTTGCAAACAAAAACCTAAATATGGCAAAACCCCACTACCCTGGTTCATGAATGAGGTTCTCCAGTGACAGTCACCGATGATGTGTAATTAATAGAAGCCTCTGGCAAGAGCTCTTAATATTGCCATGTTAGGTTGAGAATTACAGCTTCACTAAGATACTGCTGCTTTTCTGGGGAGCTGCTAAATTGACACTTTACTCCCCAATTTAGTTTTGCCAAAGTGAACTGACAGGATCTTCTTTTGATAATCCAACTTAACTGTTCCTTCATACTTTTCACTAGTCACTTTAAATGAGAATTTTGAGCAATAGAATACTTAATCTGCACTGAAATAACTGACCTCAGAATGTGATGCCTGTCCATAGCTGCAAGAACAACCTATTTTGATTTGTCTTGAGTCAACTAGTGAAACCAAAAGCATGTTAGCAGAACTCAAGAGATATGTATGGGAGGGAAAAGAAGAGTTAGAAGCACTAAATCAGTGAGATGTGGCTTTTACCTTCCAGTATTCATAGGAAGGTGTGGAGAGCTTTTGTCAGACTGAATCTGTCTAGCACATAGGAAGTAGCATCTGGAAATGGCAGATGAGTATACTGTACTTCAAAATATCTACCTGAAGATTCTTCAGATGGCCATAACTGAAATACAGGGCTCTGAGAGGTGATATTTAAGCTGTGTTTGAGATGCAGAATTATATTTCTGGTTAATTTTTAATTGGAAGGAGTATGTCTTAAGTGATCGTTAAGTTTAACATCTCTAAGTTTTTGTGGCTGTTTCTTCTTAGCTGTTCGTTTAGTGATTAGCAAAGAGGAAGAAAACAACCACAAGTACCATCTTTAAAGGGCCTTGGTGCCTAAGATCTCTTCTAACTTTCAGAAAAGGTAAATGACCATCAACATACAATAACAATGAAAGGAAAGGGTTAACTAGTTAACTTCTCTCTTGCTAGTATTCAGTGTGACTGTATTAGTTTATTTTTGCTGCAGTACACTCCTGGCAACACAGAGACCTATCCAGGAGAGCTCTACAGCAATAACAATTCCTATATATATATATATTTACTTCTCAGTTCTGGTAAGTGAGATGATTGAACAGCTTTCCTTTCAGTCATTGAAAAGAACAGGTCATAAGGAAACTTTTAAAACAAACTTCCTTGACAAATGCAAACAATGAAAAGACTGATAAAGCACTTGTCTTTTATGTCCTATCTCAAAATGATTTTGCTGCACAGTAACAAAAATGACTGAGCATCTTTGGGTGTCACATTCATCTAGGGGGGAAAAAGGTCATGGCAAGATGTGGAGCACTCTAAAGGCCTTGGCTTTTAGCTGAATATTCTACAGCTAAGAGGTTAGGTCCAGGTCAATAATTAATCCAGGAATGTCAGTGAGAAGTCCAAGGTGCCATACTAACATATAACCTCGATAGCATGATAATCTGTCTACATGCAAGGCATCATCTGCAGCTGAAAGGAGAGACTTCAATTTCTGACCTTATAAAGAGCAGTAGGTTTGTTTAATGCAGGAACAGGTAGTGTCAGTTTGAAATGCAAGTATACTGCAACCTGTACTATTCCCACCAGGTTCCAGCATAAAGAGTATCCTTTCCAGAGAAGTAAGGAGTCCTGCAAACCTAAAGCTTATCTTACCTTTTCTGATACTGAAGATTTCACTTTCTTAAAAGCTTCCTCAAAGTGTTTATGGGAAATCTTGATTTCTCCTTAGAGAACAGAGCATAATAATGTGTTAAAACTGCAGCCAAGTGACAATCAAGCTGTTGTGTGCATTTCAAAGCGGCATTCCTGGAGCCTAGCCAACTGCATGTGCTAGTCAGTTGGATGAGATCAAATTCAGCAGTGTTAAGACCACCTGAACTCTTACAAATTTTACGTAGCCTCCTGTTTATGATTTCAGACAAGATCTTAATCCCTCTAGCCCTTGCACCTTAAGCCAAAGAATGCTTGTTTCAGAAAGTTCTTAGGTATTTACCAAGTTTTTACCTGCAGACTGAGACTTTCATTTTTAAAGATGTGATTTAACTGCTGCTTGCATCAAATCCAGTTAGAATTCAAGTTCCTCAACCCTTCTGGAAGTGAATGCCTCAAATCCTGCTGCTTCCAGTTCTGGGCTCTATTTTCTATACGTTATTATTAAACTATTCTATTCTATTAAACTTAAGAAACTATTAAAAAAACTTATTAAAAAAACTTAAAAACTTACAAAAGATCTTAAAAAACCCTTCTTCTTAAACCATTCTATTCTATTAAACTATTCTATACGTTATTATTAAACTCCCATACAGAGTGCTATTGAGTAAGTACCTAGAAAAACATCTATCATTCCAGCTTTACTACAGGATGCTCAATTCCTTAATAACTGACTTTATAGTACTGCCTGGCATCACCCAGAAGTAATGAAAGCTTTCACTTCTACAACTCTAAGTTTATGCAGATTGCCTTTTTGACCTTACTGTGGGTTGCTGCATTAATTATTCCTAATCATAACCTTTTCAACAGGTGGTTTGTTGTTTTTTTTAGTATGCTGAAACATAAGCACACCTCAAATCATGGAATCCTCTGCTCTCACATGCAAGTGCCTTGTTTACACTTAAGAATCCCAGGATACCATTACTATACAGATTCATTGCAATCCTAATACTATACCCAGGTATTAGATGTGATAAAGGTACAAAAAGTATGTCTTTAGTCAACCTGGTGCATTTTAAATGTATTTCATTAAGATAATTTTGTTTGCATATATATGTACTGCCACTACCTTTGCTTACATCTCTGTAATGTGAAGTGGGGTGTGCTGACATGAAAAAACTGTCAGGACTCCTTATTAATACATTTGTCTGAGTTAGAACAATCTGCTGATATAGCAAAAGATTATGTAGTCAATGGGAAGCACAAAATTAAATAGGCGCTTATTTAAGGTGTAAAACAGAACAGCAAATAGTCTGCACTTATGATTACCTGCTTGAAAAGTAAAGATGAAGGTTAAAGTTCATTTTAACTAAACACACATTCTTACCGCTCTTAGTTCTCTGAAGCTCGTGTTCAAGATTCCCATTACTGTATGAAGTTATACCAGTATAAAGGTGTAGATAAAAAATATCAGCATTTCAACTTATTTTTCCAAGGAAACCCTACTTACAGGAAGAAAGTTTAACGTGGGGCTTTCACAGAAGCCAAATTACTTTAAGATTGAGTCATCAAAACTCCAAGATAATAAAATGAAACTATGAGAATTTAATTCTGCTTTCAGTTTTGTTTTTAAGCCTGTAACTCTTCAATCAAATTGTGAAACAAGATGCAGCCTCAGCTGCAAGGAGGGAGGAAAGGAGTAAACAGCATTCAGCAGCTAGGACAGTATCACTAAGGACGTAGTTACCAAAAAAGGTCAAGGTGAAACTGCTGATAGCTATGGCTAGGCATAAACACACTTATCTACTGCTAGGTAAAGTAGTTTTACCTCTTATTGAAAGTAAGTTAGGCTACTTCGTGCTTATTGTGTGATAAGAACAGGCACAAGGCTTGATCCCGTGGAGAATTCAGCTGTCAGTAATCTATACCTTGTTGTCTTGCTTTTACATAGTTTGCCTTGATTTCTGATGACAAAACCATTTAGTCTGAGTAAGTAGGTATGTTTTATCAGTTAAAACAATTTATATTGATAAATTAATGATAAAATAATGAAGTACATCAACAGGTATAACTTACTTAACCAAATAAGAAATTGTTTTTTTAGCTATTTACATAGGTGAGTGAAGGAAGGATAGCTGATTCCCTTTCCTCCTGCTTTGAAAGTATCAAACAAGGACCAGATCTTGCTTTTCAAATTCAACTTCAAAGATACAAAACTTTAATCTCAGTTTTTAAACCACACTCGCACTTAACTGCTTTAGCAAGAAGTCTCATACACTCCTTCTTAAGAAGATCAGCTTTATAGACTATGCAGGTGATGTGGGGTCACTGGATATCTCATACAAAAAGGCCAGTCTGGGGTAAGGTCATAGTTTAGAAGGTCAGTGAATTCTCTGCATTTGCCTTTGCAGCTGGAAGCGTTAAGAGCTCCTCATACCCTACCTGTTCTTTGTAACTACATCTATTTGAAATAATATACAGGAAGTTTTAAGCTAAAATGGGATGGGTATGAGGTTACCAGTAAGCCAGCAGAACCAGATGGTGTTCACCCAAAGGTGCTGAAGGAACTTGTCTATGAAACTGCAGAACTGCTGGCTAAATCACGTAACTTGTTACAGCCACCAGAGGACTGCTAAACTCCAAGGGATTGTAGGATCTATCTTTGGTGGACTAAAAGCTGATTAAAGGGAATGAAATGGAGTATAAGGACTAATGGTCACTCTTCAGGATAGGGAACAAGCAGCAGTAGGGTCCCACTCTGGCATTGGTGCTAAAATCTGTTTTATACAGCATGTTGATCAGTGGTTTGGGAAAGGGAGCCAGAAGTGGAAACTCCAATTTTGCAAGTGATATTGAACTCTTCTGAGCAGTCAGATTCTGGACCAATGATGAGGAACTCCAGCATGCCTCTAAACTGAAAGTCTGACTGATCGTTGTTAGGATTCCCCCCTCTTTTACCCCAAGCCAAGCTGCAGTATCTGGCAACTCCCAGACTGCAGTGACTAACCTCATCAGCTGTCCTCCAGCTGTTCATATTGGATGTAGAATTTATGGATTCTTGTGAAAAATATCACAAAAAAGATATATTTCCATTTCACTATAAACAAGTCACTTCAAGCAAACCACTGCTGAGTGTTAAAAGTGCCCCACAACCCTGAAATGATCTAGAGGCAGAACACCAGGTATAACCAGGAAGTTGCCACAGAGTTCCTACAGAACAGAAAGTATCAGCACTGATCTCAGCCAGGTGATTCCAAACTACTTACTGATAAGGATTCATATCACCCATCTACAGTCATGTACAGATGATGGGAGGGGAGGCACTTGTGGTAACACTGAAGGAAGAATTCTCCAGTCTGTGTATACGTACCACCCTTTTGAAGATATAAATGAACAAAACCACCAGCCAGGGCTGACAGCTTAGAAATCCAAACCCAAGGACATCCCAAATAGGCAGCTGCGATAAACATGCAGATCAAGCTAGGCATATATTACGGACTTGTTGGCTGCCTACACATCAATACAGTAAGTGCTCAGGCTGCAATCGTAACTGTGGAGGCTGAATTCAAGTGATGAACATCTCTGATTGATTAAAGCCTGCTGTATTTTATAAGCCTGCTTGTAAAACAGACAGGATAAACTCAGGAATTTCCATCTCAAATCAGAAGCTTTTATCATCTACTGTAAATAAAATGGGTATACAAGTCCAACAACCGTGAAGGTTGTCCTGGTTTGTTCCTTCCTCCCCCCCCCAACACACTAGTTCCCTCAAAACAAGAAATATAAACACTCTGCTCTGTTAACCTACTGCTGTTAAAAACCAGATGAGACCGGATATTTACTAGATCAAATAAAATGAATCAAAGCCATCAAAACTCCAGCATGATTCTTAGGCTTTCATTATGCCTCTAATGTCTAGCATGTCGTCCAAAGACATAACATGAAAAGTCACAATTCTATCTTAGTTTTGCATTTTCACTTAGAAGTTAAAATAACAAGCAAAATTACTGGAAAAACTAGATGCACATTTTTATATACAAGAGCTTCAATTTCCAATTGCATTTCCTATCTGTATAGAAAAAATACTTTAAAAACCAGGAAAATGCAACTTAAAATTGCAGAGAGATATTGAAAAGGCAGACATTGTACTTGAAACTATTTATAATTCCCTGATAAGGTCCTGTCTTGAATGACCTTAAATACTTTATAGTCCATTTATCTTCTCCACATTCAGTAAAGATTTCTGTAAGGCTTTCTTACCTTTCTTGCTTTGAGTATTCTGCAGGGCCATTTCCTGTCTTAAGGCGCAAACTGAAGCCTCACGCACTAGAGCGGAAAGGTCTGCCCCTCTACAGATACAAACAGAATAGGTTATTGTAGGATAAATCCCCTTGTCTTTTGCTGATGGCATATAGAAAGGCAAGACACTGCAGATCATGGTAAGAGACTGGTTGTGCTGTCATGAAGAACAATTTTCAGAACGCTGGAAAGAGGGACAAGAGCTATGCAGTGCTGCAGCCTTCATTATGGAGTAACATCCTCCAGACCTTAACCATAGATTAAGATCAAATAAATGGGAAGCAAGAGAAGAGACAAAACCCCCATTTAGCAGCCTTAAAAATGCCAAAGGATTGATTAATACTGTGCCACTTGGTGGGAACATGATAGATTTTTTTCCTACCAATCTTATGAAAGATTCAAATGGAATCAGCCGTTCTTACGAAAGCGAGTCGCCTTGCTCAAAGCTGCATCAACAGTTAATATGCTCATAAAATAACAGCATCAAGAAAACAGGGTCAGATCAATCTTTAGAAAGATTTGCTTCTAGTTTCCAGCTGTTCAAACTTTTCACAAGCCTTTAAACTGGTGCAAGTCACTGAACCAAAGACAATTCTCAGTGAACTCCCCATGCTTCATTTGGGGGTGCCAGGAATGCTGCTGTATGTAAATAATGAAACCAAACCCCACAACCAACCCCCAACAATAAACCCCAAACGTAAAACCAAAGAAAAATTCCCAAACCAATCAAACCCCACCATAAAGCCCAAACAAAAAAGTCCCCACAACCAAACGCCCCCCCCAAATGACGGTGAGTGAAAGGGGCAGAGAAAGAAAAGGTACTGATCTTTCCCAAGTATGAAACAATGACAAACCAAAAATCATTACTGATGATAGCCTCCATTTCTTAAATTCAAAAGCAGTGTTGTGACAAGCGACTTTAACTTCTGGAAACTCCACAAAATCATTAACTATTAATAAGTCATTTAATAGATTAAAGCTTTTTGAAGTTATGTAGAATGCAACTACACATTATTCTGACAGATATGGCTATTGTGCTTTCCTAAACCACATGCCTTGGCATTCCCAAAGCACAAGTTGAAATAGGCCCTCACTGGTTTGTCAAGCACACTGCTTTCAATTCTGTGATAGGAGGTGGTTATGGTTGTTAAACCAATTTGCTTTCCATCATCACTGTATATGAGTCCGCAACTTAGAGGGCTCTTTTATCCTCAGATTATGCAAGATGAGAAAACAAAGCCAAGCAAAACCACAAGGCCTCTGCTGATTTGTATTTACAACATGAAGAAGACTACTGCAGATGAAAGAGACTTTAGGATCCATATACTCCTACAGACTCCTTGGGAAAAAGCCTAACTGAAAGCAAGAAAAGTAGGGTAAGGGAGAGGGTTTATAAACCCTGAGAGTTAAGACATTGTCTTAACAGCAACATAACACACATTATTACACATCAGAAGAGCTTTGGCACTGCATATTAAATATTAAAGTCAGAACTAGAAGCTACTCACGTATAACAATCACAATGTTGACTGTAAGCAATTTTTTCAAGGCTTACATCAGTATCTAGTGGAGGCCGGGTGCCATCCTGAAGGAATGAGATAATAAAAAGAGGAAGATAAGAAAAATCTATTTTTTACTCATGCTATCCTCATAATTATTTTCATCCATCAGAAATGACACAGCGGTATGAAACTATCCCTGAAATATCCACATATATTAATGCTTTTAATCTCAAACCCACGAGAAAGACAAGCAGCCTCTAAAACATTCCATTATGAAATATCAAGTAATGCTAAATTTTAAACTTCCCACCAACAGATTAGATTTTCTCTAAGAAAATCATGGCCAGCCTGTCACAGGGCAATGCAACACTGACACTGTTCCAGATGTAAATGTGTCTTATGGAACCGGTTACATCAACAGCATTGCTTAGCTGAACTTCTACTTTTACTATGTGTTGAAATCAAACACCTAAGCAATAAGCATGTAGATTTAGTCTTATCACCTTGAAGAGTGAACTAGTTCATCTTTTACTTCTACACATGTATTTTCAAACATAGAAGTCTTCCATTCTGGATTTCATGGAAGCTTACACATACTGTAGACAGTCCCATAGACTGACACTACTCTTCTGTATCATTACTGCTTACTCCACAAAAATCCCAGAAGTGTTTTCCTTTGTTATTATTTTTATTATATCTCCAAAAGCAAAAACTATTGACCAACATTATAAGTTTTTTTTTGAAACAAGCCAACTAAGTTGTCAAACAATGTAAGCGTGGAGATCCATTACCCTTAGACAACAGTTAAGTAGTGTCATGGTAGTACAGAGATTCCAGATGTCTACAGTATCAAACAACACACGAGTTTAGACAGGAAAGGAAACTTTGCTACAATTGATACATTTCTGCCAGAAAATCAGCTGACAGAAATGCACAAATTCATGTAATTCTTTTCTGACTTCTTCAGGTGAACTACTACATACCTACAATACCTCCAACAAGGAAAAAAACCAAGAGGTATAGCAACTGGCAAGTTAAACCCCTGGAATATGTAACAGACAGTGGGATAATCAAGAGTCCTTGCAGTTCTTACCGACTGCTGAGTATGGGAACAATCCTGAATGAATCTTTGGCAGAATACCAGTCAGGAAAGAGGGGGAGGTAACCAAACCAAAGAGACAAAGGAACAGCCTGATTTTGAAACACCTTGAAATGCTTCAGCATCTTTGACTTTAACCTGGAAGCAAGGAAGCCTTGTACAATTTGAAATGGCATACTGTAGTAATCGTACCAGACCGCAAGCCAGACACCACCTCTGCTAAAGAGAAATGTTTTACCTATTGCTTTGAGTAGCAAACATATGTTGGGCATTGTCTGAGGGGTTTGATCTGCCTTCTTTGGAGAGAAGCTCAGCAGTACGTGCACCAGGGAAGCCTGATACAGCTTCCAAGAATGTAACTAACACTAGTAACTTCCACATGTGAAGGCATGCTTCTCTTGCATAATTAATACGCAATTTCAAAATGCCTGATTTGTACAAGTTAACTGAAATAGAACTCCCTCATTTCACAACACTTCAACCTACTACATTTAGGCTGGCTGCCTTACAAGCTATTCCTCCCCTTTACTCCCTTCTCTGCTCCTCAGTGCTGCCTTTGTAAGCATCCATGTTTTCCCTCAGCAGCGATTCTCAGTTTCCACATCCTGTGCATGTATTCCTCAGGGATTTCTGGGAATGCATGCGGTCACCATCACATTTGCACCAAACATTTGGTTTCATCTAGCCCTGAGCACATATTTCAGCAAGTGTTCCTGTACTCAAATTTCCTTACTTAGAATGCATGGATGAAATCTGACCAAACCCAAGGTATTTCAATTAATTTAACATATTTTTCTCTCTCCATATTCCATGCTGTTGTTGTAGATAACTCCTATACATTTTTAAAGAAAATAACAACCTGTGTCTCGTTCTCAACACTAGAAATAACAAATCTTTGCCTAGCTTTATGAGAACTCTGGTGACTGCAGAAGTAGTAAAGGGAGAACAGCCTCAGCCTCCTCATGGAACGGGCATAGAAACACACAAAGACCCATTCAGAGAGTGTTTTCTCGCATTTCTGCTAGCCTCTTAATTAAGAACTGAGGAAATATAATCCATCAAAGACTTGACATCTCAATCACTACAAAGATTTGTAATCAGATTAAGATTGGTATGAATTCAGTATGCATGGAAGTATCTGGCATTCCAAAAATAACATGCGCTGATAACCAAGGGCGGGATCCACAGGAACCAAGCTGGTAAACACTATGCAATGTGTTGCCTGCATCACAAGAAGGCACATGTTCAGATAAGGCCACAGTAAAGATGGCATGTTAGCAGAATACGCTCTGGTAACAGGATAATGACAAGGTTACCACATCCCATGGGCCACTCCTCTTGGCGTGATCCCAACGTTCAGACTACAGCCAGTGTCATTACCAGGAGAAGGGAGCAAAGACATTTCTCATCAACCTCACCCAAGATTTACAGCAGCTGAAGTAAGCACAATTTGAATTGTTTGGTTCTTAAAGGGAGCCTAGAAACACTTCTAGCAACTATTTGTCACTGCCAGTTAGGAGGAAGCTGAGAGATGAGTGAGGACTTGACACAAGAGTTCCTTATCCTCAGTATAGCACACAGGTGATCCTGGCCTTACCCACATGGATGCACGCACATTGGTAACTCTATGTGGTAACATTTTGAGAGTGCGAGCAGGTGAAATTGATAAGAGAATGAAAGAAAACAGTTTTGTTCAATACCTCCTTCCTCTCCCAGGCAGTCTTGCACCAAGCTTTGCTGCACTATTTCCACACGCCATTGACTACAGTGAGAGCACCTGAGGTCCTACAAATCTCCAAAGATTCTCCAGCCAAAATTAGGGAGAGCAAGAGCTGCATGTTATACACCAGAGCAGAGTCTGTACCAGAAGCTTTCTGCTCTGCTCAAATGAGCCTAGAGACTGACTGACCCTCATTACCCACTTCTTCCAGAAGAACGAGGTTGTTTCTATTAAGGCAGGACAATCATATAAACCCATTTTTTAAAGAACACATTGAGTTACCTTTAAAAATAAATGTGGTAAAATAAAAACCATTATTCCTTACGGTACGTTCGAAAAATGACTCAGGGATGTTACACTCAGATTCTCTTCGGGTCTTTGAAAAGGCAACCATCTTTAAGAAGAAGGTTGTAAAAAGTTTTAACTGAAACATTTTCATAATACATAGAAACAATAAACTGATTTAGCAAATAGGGGCGTACTTCCTTTTCCTCCATGAAGTACAAATGAAGGAAAGTCTAACATCCCGAATTTGTAACAAGAGTCTGACTTTTGGAGCAACTATTTTGGCATAAAGGAACATGCCTGAATGAGTTATCACTTTCTGAATTCTCCTATGGGATTAACTATTGCCTATACCACAACTTTATGCTTACATGAGTCTGAATTACCTTTTTTACAAAGTTCCTAAGTAATTTTTGCCACACTCTTCATAATACAGTGCTAGCTTTCCTCAGAGTGAAGACTTGGTCTCCTCTGTAGCTCAAAAGAACACCCATAAAATTGGATAGAATACCTGCTTTTAATGCTGCTGGTCTATTGGAAGAAGTAGAAAATATCCAAGTAATTCATAATGATTTCCATGTTCTTTTTTAAAGGACTTGATTACTGCTGTAATACTTAGAGAATCATAGAATGGTTTGGGTTGGAAAGGACCTTAAAGCTCATCCAGTTCCAACCCCCCTCCCATGGGCAGGGACACCTCACACTAGACCATGTCACCCAAGGCTCTGTCCAACCTGGTCTTGAACACTGCCAGGGATGGAGCATTCACAACTTCCTTGGGCAACCTCTGCCAGTGCCTCACCACCCTTACAGTAAAGAACTTCTTCCTTAGAATTCTATAATCCACATCTCCAAAGTGGCAGAATGTGCCACTAACCCCAGGGAGGACCCACGATACTTTCCATTTTCACATTACTTTGACCTACAATCTTTATGATCACAAGATTCCTTTAACCCTAAAGGCAATTAAGTGGCACAATTCCTGTTGAGCAAATTCAGCTGGAGCTTGTGAATCATCCTGGTGAACGTGTGGAACTCCCCCCACAAACTTTGCAAAACACTTCCAGGCCCGTTACTCACACAGATAGGAATCTTTTCATTAAATCTGTTCAAATTGTAACTATTAAGGCAGTAGCTTCTATGCTTACCAGGTTTGCTTTACTCAAGATTTATCAGCTCAGAGCAATTTTAAGAGCAGATGTAACTGATGGTTTATTTTTATGACCTCATGTAATATCTGCAAGTGTTTCATGAGACAGGATCCTGTAATTCTCTGTAAAATTTTACTTTGTCTTAAATCATTCCACCAGGCTTTGAGATAAGGATTAGTTTCCAAATACTCACTTTGGTGATGGTCTTTAAAATAGCAAGTCGATCTTCAGGTGGTGGCAGACCCACATAGAGTGTTTTATCCAGTCGACCAGGGCGCAGGATAGCTGGGTCAATTATATCTTAGGGAGGGCGGAAAAAAGACAACAATATCCAGAAATGAGATACACCCTCAGGAAAGTGTACACATGAGAAGCAATATATCCATACTTGTACTGAGATTCAAAGAAGGCAAAATTTGTGCCATGATTTGAAACTCTGAGCATTAAAACAGCTGACTGAAATAGTTTCATCTCTGTCAAGTAAGAGTCTCTATTACCCAGAACAGTAAAGCTGCATCTCTCAAAGATGGTTCATAAATACCAGCTTAAGCTCTTCACAAATGAAAACAACTCTACCTTGTCATTATAGTACTAGCACATGTTTACTGTCATATCTAGCATGGCTGAGTGAGGAATTCTGCATTAACTCATAATAAGGGAAAAAAATGCTTCCAGTTTGTTATGTTCTCTTGGCAAAATGTTGCTAACACACAAACTACATGCATTCATATTAAAGGTAAAGCTGTTAATACTTACTATACAGGTGTTTAAAAGAAAACACCAACCAAACCGCCAAACAATAGCATGGAAGCAGAGTTATCCCTTCTTGGCAAATGAAGAGTTTCAAAGAATCCCAGACTGGTTTGGGTTGGAAGGGACCTTAAAGCTCACCCAGTTCCAACCCCTGCCACAGGCAGGGACACCTTCCACTACAGCAGGGTGCTCCATGCCCCGTCCAACCTGGCCTTGAAAACTGCTAGGTATGGGGCAGCCACAGCTTCTCTGGGCACCCTGTGCCAGAGCCTCACCACCCTCACAGGAAGAATTTCTTCCTAATACCTAACCTAACTCTCCCCTCTGACAGTTTAAAGCCAAGAGAGTTGAAAGCAAAGAGTTTGCTTAGCTCTGTCAAGAGTCCTACTACCTGATCTACCACAGTGTAGTCTTGATTAACTTTTTAAAGACATGTACAGTTTTGTTCAAGTTACTCTCTCACCTGTGCTTAAAGGACAAAAGGTAAAATGAGATGCACACAGAAAACCTGCTCCACTATCTTCTTCTTGGACAAAAGCACTTTTTTCCCCAAGATACACCAGGCATAGCCAGAGGCATCTATGTAGGCAAAAATCAGCTATTGCAAATGGTGAGGAAAAAAAAGGAAGAACTTAATGTGTTAATTTAATCCAGACCAGGTGAAACAAGGGTTAAGCAGAATCCCTGCCATGGGATCTAACATCTTTCTTATATGTCTGTGTACACTGCGATATGATACTTTATCTTGCTTTTGGCAGAAGTGCACTTTCCTGTTTTTGTGTGCCTGTGGACAGAAGTCTTACCACATTATTAAGCTCAGATGACAAAGTTCACTTAACAGATCAATTACAACAATGAAAACAAACACTCTCAATAGGGATTGCATTGCACCACCAAACACTTGGAAACTTCCCCATTTGAAGTTTCAAAAGCTCTTTAAAAATATTAAGCTTGATAGGGAGAAAGCTATTTCCATTTTGCACACTGAGAACATGGCATAACGATATCAAGTTAATGGTACAATCTAAAGATGCATTCATCCATTTGTATGTTAGTGATTACACTGCCCACATTCAAAGAGTTACAACAATGCATGCTAACTCAGTATGTTACAGAAATGGTGGTTTACGCTGAGAAGACCATACCGAAGTTGAAAACAAGGATCTACACTCCCCACCCCTTTATGAGTCAATTCACTTAATCCTGCTTGCTCAAACCTGGGCCTGAAGTTCTTGAAAATTCAAGTCACGTCACACAGAAAATGAGTATTTACTCACTGGTCAAACCCACTCATGAGATG
The DNA here is from genome assembly GCA_017639245.1 of Myiopsitta monachus. Classification (NCBI taxonomy): domain Eukaryota; kingdom Metazoa; phylum Chordata; class Aves; order Psittaciformes; family Psittacidae; genus Myiopsitta; species Myiopsitta monachus. The sequence continues at coordinate 57,301,597 of CM029925.1, forward strand.
CACTTCGTATCTGTTTAGAAGAACTGAATAATGCTCTACTTTTAGGAATTTCAAAGCATTCCATTCTGATAAATCAGGAAATTCTCTCCATACCTATTATCTTGAAACTTACCTAAACAAAGAGAGTCAACTAATTTTAGATACATTTAACATTTTAATGAAAGGAAGGTAGTTATCACAGACAACTCGTTCAAAGCCTGTTCTTACCTCTCAAGTTTGAAAGTGAAATATGGAAACGTGCTAACACACAGCACTTCTCTTCCAAGCAGTTGTCTCACAGAGAGAATATACTTCTATTGAGAAATGTCTAGTTAGTAACTTTCTGTCTTGGTTTTCTGATGTAGTCAACAGTGATGACTATGTCATTAGAAGACAGTAGTACTATTTTCCAAATAATTTGGCAAAAGTATATAATAAGACATTTAGAGTACATCCATTCCTTGCTTCATTTTTAAAGGTTAAAACAGGCACTAGCCTCTAGAGAATGATGTAATATTTCAGTTTGCTACACTGCTCTCCTAACTACTGCAAAATGTTATCCTCTTCATTAAATTCTATTGAAAGTATTTTTTGCATGAATCCCTTGACATTCTATTGTCCTATAATAAAATCTGGTAGCCTCACACTCATTTCCAGTTGATTGTTCATATTTTATCTGAACTGTGCAAGGGTCAAAAATGTTTACCAAGTTCAGTGCATACACCAGCAACAACTACTGTGCTGAGTCCATCAAACTTCTGCTATAGTCACTACAGCTTTTAAGATTATAAGGATGTTGTTCCTTACTGTGAGAGTGGTGAGGCCCTGGCACAGGTTGCTCAAAGAAGTTGTAAATGCTCCATCCCTGGCAGTGTTCAAGGCCGAGTTGGACAGAGCCTTTCCAACCCAAACCATTCTATGATACGATTCTATGATTTGATGTATACAAGATCTAGGTCCTCACATTTGTGACATTCTGGAGCTCAGAAAGGTTCCAGAAGCACTGAAAGGTTTTCTGAGACTCTGGATGAACTCTGCAGTTAACAACTTTGCTCCTACACAACACACCAACTCCCCTAAAATTACTGTGAAAGATAGAATCATAGAATAGTCAGGGCTGGAAAGGACCTTAAGCTCATCCAGTTCCAACCCCCCTGCCATGGGCAGGGACACCTCCCACTAAACCATGCCACCCAAGGCTCTGTCCAACCTGGCCTTGAACACTGCCAGCGATGATACATAATGTTCAAAGCCTGGTGAAATGCAGAAATATAATTTGTGTGAATTGGAGCTCTTATGAAAGAAACTGTTCCATGCCTCACATATTAGGTGCTTTTTTTAGATCTTATCTTGCCTGTCATTCCGGAACAGGTATAAACAGATATAATCATAACAAACAAAACCAAATCAAAATTGGAACTGTTGTCAGAGACTGAAGATTAGTTTTCTACAGTGTTTCAAAACATGTGATTCAGGTGACTGGCTCTAGAAAACTAATATAAACTTGCTAAAGAAAAATAGAACTCCCTGGAACTAGGACCATGCTCTAAGATAACAGTACAAGGGGATTTCTGCAAGAATTCATTACAAAAAAGCTAGAGAAAAAGACCATAAATAAAAGCAAGGACAGCATCAACATTTACATCAAGCTTAAATCACTATCATTTTGTAGCATTTTACTGATTTCTTGATGTTTTCTCAGGTTACATATAGTTCCTCAGATCCCACATAAACGCAACAATTCTCCAAAGAGTTTGTAAATGTTCAAAGCCTGGTGAAGTAAGAAAAAAAGAGCAGAAAGCAGCAGTATCCAACAGTGAAGCTCACACTGGTAACTAGGAAATGGCGGGAAATGACAGACCTTAGTTAACAGTGGTGCTTGATGGTTTTGTAAATAACTAGTCTTGGATTTGGGGAAGGGAGTCGACTGAAAAAGAATGTAATTTTCTGACCCATAAAGTTTCTAAGAGGACTTGACATTTCTGTTTCTTTTTTCATTTCTCTCTTTTTAATGACATTGAGTGCTTTAAAAGTTTAATCCTCTTCAGACAAAGTTTAACATTGGTTCTGCATTTAGGCGGAAAGAGATTGAGTTGGGAATACTGCATCCCTGCTAATTTAGCAGTAGTCAAGAAAGGTCCACAGAGGACTTTCAAAGTCACCGAGTAAGTGCAAAAACCATTCAAATATCCTACTTTTTAGGGTAGATCAAAGACTTATTTCAGAAGAAGAATTACCACTTGCAGATTGTATATGGTAAACAAAGGAACCAACCTACTGTGCCTGCCCTTTTGGAAAGATGGAAATTAGAGTGTTCCAAGTCCTTAAAAGCCATTATAAAAAAATACTTTGGCTGTCTTCAGCCATGGGGTATATAAACCACCACTATGTCACAATATTCCCTTGTCACAGGCACTAACATCTCACTGGAACAACTGCACCAGGAACATACCTTGATGCCACAACTGCTACCCTACTGCTAGTACTGTTATTCTTTATAATAGCAGGAATATTTTTATGAGAGAAGGATCTTCTTTTGGCATGATGGTGTCTGAGGCTACGATACTGACAACGCACACTACGCCATGAACAGTACCAGCAACCAACAGCTAACATGCATGCAACCACGCTAAAAAAGCAGCAGCCTGAAAAACCTTTTTCTCTCCCATTAACATGGATTAAAAAGGTGAGATCTCACACTTGACAATACAGATCCAGTGGAAGGTTCTGCTGGGACACATATATTATTTAGACTTATATTACAACCCCCCAGCACCATTACTGCACATAACTATGACAGAAAAATCTTCCATAACCCATGTGAGACTTCTAAGCAAAAGAGCTTTTCAGACACTACAACTTTTATTGTTTGTGGGATTTATTTAAATATGCTAGTCAATATAAGCAATGTTTCTCCTTCAGGTCTCTGCTTGAACGTTTCATTCTTAGGGTGGTAAGAGTGCTTTATTAGCATGGACTTCACTGTTCTCTATTTGCAGTGTGCTCCTATTAGGCACCCAAACCATACTAGTAGAATTTAATTTGGGGAACACTGCCTCTTCAGAAGCCCCATAAATGGTGAATAAACTGCACAAAAGAAAAAATTGCTCTGATAAAAGCTGCATCAACTAGAACCAATGTTTCTTCGCAATGCAGGCATCACAGCAGAAGTCTGTAGTCTAAACGTATCCTAGGTGTTATTCACAGCTGATCTCTTTCTGAAGCAAGATACTCATCCTATCCAAACTGCAAAGATAATTGCCTTCTCTAACAAAAGCCAGATGTGCCAAGCTCTGCTGTTCAGAAAACATGCTTTATCGTGTTGGCAAAACAACTCCTTTATCAAGATAGAACTAATTTCTATTTAAAGAATTTGTAGGTACATCTACACACTCTCATTTGGTTATCAGATTTGTTATCCCTGCCTTTGAATTTTCTTTATGTTTGGCATTTTAACCTCAAATTCACTTTTTTCATCAGTCACTGGCCAGTAACACACTGCTGATTGCAATTTGCCTTACAAATCTCCTTCAGCTTCCTTCAAATACTAGTTCAACCCTCATTAGTGGAAGGTGTCCCTGCCCACAGCAGGGAGTTGGAACTAGATGATCTACAAGCAGAGACAGATTTAAGCATTTTCTGCTAATATTTCACCATGTGGAAGGTCTGTCATGATGCAAACAACTCAAGGGGGAAACCAAGTTCAGAACATGACGCCCAAGCAGCAAAGACAGGCAAAAGGGAAAATGATTTAACATGAGACAGGTCTCTCAAGGCAAACAAAAATTAGAACAAAAAAAAAAAATCAATTTAAGCAGCAAAAAAAAATATAAAAATCGTGTTATAGTTAGAATTTTACGTTCCAAGAAGATCATCCAAAGTCCAATTCAGCCAAAGGTCTTTTAAAGCATTTTACAGCAATGGTATCAGGTGCTAATTAAGACACATTTGAGAGAGGCTGCTTCATCTTCCACTGTCACAAGAACGTGGAACAGAGTAATTGATCAGGAAAGGTTTGGATTTGAGGAGACCAGGGCACGTTTGGATTCGAGGAGACTAGTTTAAGAACAGAACAAGGTTAGTTGTAGAATTCAAACACGTAAGAACACATGATTTCCTTAAAGAGAACCTAGGAGGTCTGATTTCTCTTGTTTATGATTTTTGGGTCCTTACCTGGCCTGTTTGTGGCAGCCATAATGAAAACCTGCTGACGATTCTCCAGACCATCCATCTCTGTGAGTAACTGGTTAACTACTCGGACACTGGCTCCTGACTTAAAATGGAGAAATGTGTCAACAAAATTGAGAAAACAGCGTGAATATGAATATTTCAAAGTAAAAGAAACAAAATCTCTGTCCTGCAACACTACTCAAAGTTTCGTTTTCACACCTTCAACGCAGTTGTATTCTGGATTTCTACTATTATAATCTTAGCATTCAATTCTAATTAAATTAAATTCTACTAATATGGTTTGAGTGCTTAATAGAGAAAACCTCAGAGGTGGAATAGCTCTGAAGTTTAATTCATTCCACTTACACTCCTGCCTCAGGTATTTTCATGACCCAGTTCATGTTGTTCAAATAAATACAAAATTTACGCAAGCATTACAGTTGCATACAGGTATCAGATTTTGGCCATAATGAAACATGATCTCAAACTACACTCCACCTTTTCCTACTGCTCTACATGGCCAAAGGTAGATATACACATTTTCTCTGGGTAATTTTTCTCTATATATGCATACTACAAGAAAAAAACCTAAGCTTCATAAAATTTGACCAACTTATTTTTCCTCAAAAATGAGAAAGCCTCTTGGATTGTTTTTCTTGGGAGATACTGAATGTAGCACCCTTCTGGTTGCTTATGTTGCTAACACGATGCCACAAAACCTGCGACTGAGGTAATTTATTTATGGACATATTTTACACAGCAGACTCACTTCACGGTCAGATCTCCGGGGGCACAAAGCATCAACTTCATCAAAGAATATAACGCAAGGGGCTGAATTCCTGGCACGTTGGAATACCTGACGGACAGCACGTTCACTTTCACCAACGTACTAAAACCAATGACAAATCACAGTGAAATAATTTCAGACATGAAGACTTTGCTTTAAAACAAAATAAGCTAAAAATCAGTTTCAAACAGTGTTTGAGGTGCTTTGCAAGGGAGAAGTGCAACTTGCTAACCAATTTACTTCAGTAACAGGCTGTTTCTATGTCCTTACTGAGAAAGATTTACACAGGAACTAACTGTCACAAGCTCACTTCTGACAGTTTGCAGTGCATTCAGAGCTTAAACTTTTTTCCTTTTCTACTTTTTGGGGAATAAATCTAACTTGCCATGAATCTGCTGATGAGAATAGCGTGGCCAGCAGGGCCAGGGAAGTGATCGCCCCCCTATACTTAGCACTGTTGAGGAGGCTGCACCTCAAATACTGCGCTCAGTTTTGGGCCCCTCACTACACGAGATACATTTGAGGCGCTGGAACATGTCCAAATTTCAGCAACGAAACTGGTGAAGGGTCTGGAGCACAAGCCTCATGAGGATCAGCTAAGGGAACTGAGGCTGTAGTGAGGTGGGAGTCAGTCTCTTCCCCCCAAGTAACAAGCTGTAGGACAAGAGGAAATTGCCTCAAGTTGCACCAGGGGAGGTTTAGACTGGATATTGGGAAAAATTTATTCACAGAAAGGGTTGTTAAGCATTGGAACAGGTTGCCCAGGGTAGTGGTAGAATCTCCACCCCTGGAGGTATTTCAGACATGTAGATGTGGCACTCAGGGACATGGTTTAGTGGTGGACTTGGCAGTCAGTTATGATCTTACAGGTCTTTTCCAACATACGTGATTCTATGATTCACAAATACAGTCTTCATTAAAGGCCCTGTTGTTCTTCAATTGTTCACAGACAAACCCAGTGAGCAATCTGAACACAATGAACATCTGAAGTTCATATAGTAGTTGTTTGAAGACCGGGGGCCTGGTGGCAGGGAACGAAAAAGTTACTGATCATGAGCTGTTCTCACTGTAGATTTGAAATTTTGTTCTTTTTCCAGATATAAATAAAGCAATGATGGATGTAGTTGGTCATTTAGAAATCCTACTTCAATCAAGAAGGCTCTGTCTGCCATGTAATTTAAACCAAGATACACACTTAAATCTACCCAGATAGCAGTGAAGTTGTTCATGTGCAAAGGAAAAAGCCAAAAACTTTAAGTAGAGGTTAGATGAGGCAACCTGAGTTGCACCAGTATCAGTTGTGCAATTACCAGGAAATTTCCTTGCCCCATGCTTTGGACAAGAATTCCATAAATAACGAAAGCACAATGATTAATGCATACCATATTTAGCAGTTCGGGACCTTTCACAGATATAAAGTTCAGTCCAGACTCATTTGCCACAGCCTATCGAAAGGAACAAAGATAGATGTATATACAAAGCACGAATTTTTCATGTTTTCTTTGGTTCTGTCCATGGAGCAACAAACAAACTTAAATGAATTAACATAGTGATCAACTGTATGCAAAATACAGAAAACAAGTATAATTATATACAATAGAGGGAAGGGAGGCATGGAATTTAGCAAGGTGTTCTCTCTCTTTAATGGGGCAGTGATCCAGATTCACACCCCACTGTCCTCCCCCATATTAGCTGAAGAAGTCTCAGTAATTATTGGGAGTTAAAGAGATAATCAACTACATAAAAGCATGTGAAGACAAAGATGAGTGACAATCTGGAATGATTATCTGCATCTACATGGGGAGGCCATAAGAAATTAAATGCCCCAAGGAGAAGGAAGACAGAAGTATTTTCAGTCAGGTAAATAAAATGAACAAAAATACATAAATATAATGGAGTGTAGACTACTTCTAAGTACGTAATTTAGGCATAGTGAAATATTCCATACGAGTGGTTATCTCAGTAAAGTTTCTTCTCATCTTTGCTACTTCCTTCTTCATCAACTTTATTCCTTCAAGTTTTGCAGTAATTCCATATCAATTCAAGAAAAATTGTAATTTTATGACAAGAAGGTCACATAACTTTAGCACAGAGGCCAAATTTAATTTTATCATGAGAAGAAGTGCAAAAGCCCAACTTCTGGTAGTATCATCCAGACTCAGTCATCCCTACACAAACATCCACTTCAAGAAGATTCTCTGGTATTTTTAAACACACTGGAACCAGCTGCCCAGGGACGTGGTGAAGTCACCATCCCTGGAAGTGTTCAAACACTGTGTACATGAGGCCCTTAGTGATATGGTTTAGTGGTGGACTTGGCAGGAACGGTTCGACTTGAGGATCTAGAAGGTCTTTTCCAACCTAGTTGATTCTGTGTTTAGAAAATGTATTACCTTAGCTAACAGCGTTTTGCCACATCCAGGAGGCCCTGCAAGGAGGACACCAGCTGGAGTAGTCAGGCCCAGAGCTTTAAACTGCTCTGGGTTTCGCACAGGTGCCTAGAAAAGAAATCATCACCATTATCTGTAACAAACAGCTAGCATGGAATTTTTCATTTCAGTTACAGTTGGATTAAAAATCCTTCATAAGCAATTTTTTTTAAGGCAAACCTTTATAGGCTAAAAGAATAAACAGTCAATCAGCATCTTATTATCTTGTATCATTACTGAGAAGCAAAGCTCATATTTATATAAGTTCTCATCCTAAGGTGTTAATGTTAAGATGCCCTCTGACTGGCAGTGAGACTGCTAACCTTCCACCTAAGTTGTCTCCAATTCTTTGTCTAGCAGTTGCGTAACTAAGGTTATTGGTACAAAATTCTTAGATAACTTAAGGTTCAGTAATAAAGAACATATCGTTTTCATGCTTTTGGTTTTCAGTAAGTGAAAGGTTAAATACATGTACCAGATTCGTAACAAATTTGAAAGCAAATTAGAGAAGTCTGACAAATGAAGTTTCAAATGAAGATGTTGCAAAATTCCTAGGTTGTAGCATATTAGAACTCATGGGCAGCACCTTGTATTATTATACCTTCAATAAATCTTAAAAACCAAACAAGCATAGTTATATTTCCTACATAGGGGGAAGTGCAAAGATAAAATCTTTGAAAGCAAGATTAAGACATACCAATATTGCCATAGTCAGTTCCTCCCGAACATCTTCCAGGGCTCCAATATCTGCCCATGTCACATCAGGAATTGTGACAAAGCCTTCTCTCTTGGCAGAGGGTTGCACAGATGACAGTGCAACAATAAAATCATTCATCTCAATGCACAGCCTCTGCAGCTGCTCCTCAGGCAAGGGGTCTTGCTTCTTCAGCAAATCCAAAAGCCTCTGCAATTCATCCTGACGATATATGGAAAAGGAAAGAATAAGGTTATGCACCGGATTAGATTTTCAGAACCACTGTTTAAAGGCTTTTTCAAAGCAAATACTTTCTTCTACTATAATATTAATTATTATACAACAAATGATGTATGATATATACAAAATATGCAAAAGAACATTCAAAATTAGCATGAATGATAAAAATGTAATGATAGGAAAACACTATGTACATGTAACATTTGCGGAAAGCACTGAGCTGACAGACTACAGCCTTGATTTAGATACTACAGAAACAGAAGCTAGCACATATATTTTATCTTCAAATTCTTCCCACTGTTTCTCCCACACTGATTAGGAAAAAATTCTTTCCATGCTGAAATTTCCAAAACATCTATTATATGTATTAATTCTGGTTTTAATAACAAATTGCTCTCAAGAGAAAGCAAATAACGCTGCTGAACAGCAGAATTCCAACAATTTGCAGAATATTCAGTTACATATAAACCTTTAAAACTCTTAACAGACACTTTTAGATTATGCACTTAGTATTTAACATAATCTGATTTCAAGTCATCAACTCGTTCTCTCAGTCTGATTAGACCTGGTTCTGTAGTAAGGCCCTGATAAAGTTTGGGCAAACAGAACAGACACAGAGGGTAATGCTTTTCAACAGCTGTCCCATCTTGCCAACCACAGTGCCCCAGGCCCCATCCAATTTCTCCAGTTGGCTCCTTATTGGGGAAACTGAGAAGATACTTGATCAAAGAACTTTATAATCGCACAAAAAATACATGCCGGTTCTCATACAGAAAGGCTGTATCAAAATCAATTGATACTACACCACAAGAAAACTATACCAGGTTTTTAATTTATAAGATAGAGGGAGAAAAATAGTAAAAAACCCTGTTAAAGTTTCCACATTCTTCCTACAGCAGTATATGGGTAATGTATCTCTTCCTGTTTGTTGCAACCAAGATAACTCTATAACTCACCACAAAGAAATAGAAGTCTTCATAGTGCCCAATAATCCTTTTAAGCTTTCCTTTTAAGCTTTCTCTCATTAACAGGACCATTAAAAAAAAACCCTCTGAAATAGCCAAGACCACTGAGTTTGTTTACTTGAACCGTGTGAATGATTTTTAAAGGCTTTGTATGTTTAGTTTCCCATTATAAACATAATATAATGGTTTTAATGACAATGCCCGGTATTAGACTATGTCAGCCTCCTGCCAGCTATCAAAATATGGCTCTGTTAGGATTAGACTTCCTCATCCTCAATAACCCCTTTGATCACGGTGATGTTGATAAAAGCTGCAACTACCTGCCCCTTCCTGCTTTCTTTTGACTACGTCAGGCCCCAGGAAATACTGGGAGTTATTGCAGTGTGATGAGGTTATTCTAACATAAAAGCTTACTACAGCTTTTTACACTGGTTTTCGTTAATGACAACAGCACTTTTCTCTGACAGTCCTTTTAAAACCAGAATCTGAGCACAAAGTGGATTTAAAACCACTTTGTTTTACTTCTCCAGACAAATATCCAGGAAACCTACATGTAATGAGGGCACATACACGCTCTGAATATTGAGAAGTAGGGCCAAGAATTTCTAGATAAAGATGGTCTGGTTCACTGAACACAGCATCTTACTTGGGCCACAGAATAATTCTGGCACTGGAAATGCTGTTTTCTGCCACACAGCTCCAGCTGTGCTGCACATTAACAGATACTTTCTCAAGTCACATTGCTAACTCAACTGTTCTACTGGATAGATACCTCTCCCTCAAACTTGTTATAGGTATGAGATGCCACATGTGATTTACCACAAGTAATCATACAGCTGGAGGAAAAAAGGTAGACTGCATAAGTACTTCTTATTTTTGGCTAACTATACCAGGTCAGGAAAGAGCCCCAGGCATCATAATAGATATTTCACTAAGGGCACAGCAAACAGCTTGATAAAAACTCAGTGCACTTTTGAGATTCTTAACATTCTGTTACTTCTGAAGACAGATATAGACACTATTTCAACCTCTGGTCTGCTAGAAAACAAACCAACACAACACAAACAACAACAACGAAAAACCCAAGGGAAAAACCACACCTTGTATAAAACATTAACACTATCTTTAGAAGGTGTAGGTTTTGGGAGCCACTTACTCAGACCCATTATATGGGTCATTTTGAAGTTAAGCTTCTGGCTTAAGAGCTGCTATTTCTAAATCTAAAATTATATTTGCCATAGATGTTTAAGGATTTATGAGCAATGACTTTCCCAACTATAAAATGGCTCAATTCTTAAGATTTATGTTATACCTTAAGAGGCACACGCTTCAATGAACAAATACCTTAGGAGGAAGTTCTAGTTGTTTGGCATCCTCTTCCACCAGGATGTCTGTTCCTATTCCCACGCTTTCTTCAGCTGAATTTCCTCCAGTGTGTATATGTTTCTTTTTCTGCTGCTCAGATTTTATCAAGACCCTGTTCACTGTGCACATAGCTGCCTCACGACAAAGTGCCATCAGATCAGCACCTACGTAACCTGGAGTCAGCCGTGCTAAGTGATGAAATTCAAAGGATTCTGGAAGCTTAAGTTTTCGACACAAAGTCCGAAGAATTCTGAACAAGTAGGGAGAAAAAGAGCAACGAAATAAAGATGGAGCTGTGGCTTTTTTAATTTTCACATGAAAACAAACAGCATTGATTTATGGTCTCTCTCAGTCTACACGAACTGACATAGTACAGTGGGAACAATTTTCACTCAACTAGAAAGTAACCAACACTGAAACCCACAAACCCATACTATGTATTTCCTTTCAGTTCTCAAACAAAACTCAGCATCAACCACAATGACAACCAGTGGGTAAAAGCTGATTTTGGTGAATCTCAACATTACAGATTCTTTAAACCTCAGTTTATGATTCTAAATTGACAGAGTAGATCTCAGAGTGTACCATAGAGACACACATAAGTTATGCATTGAGGTATTCAACCTTGTATTTGTAACAACCTTAGTCTGCATTGTCTGTTCCATACCAGTTTTATTTATCAAAGAACATCCACAACAAACTATTCTACGAAGAACAAATGAAATCAGACTGTCTGAAGAGCTCTGTCTTTTCATCTTTAGTATCTTTCCTCTAGCATTGTCAGCTGAATATGACTGCAGATAATTCCTGTGTCCCCCATAAAATTTCCAACAGGCATTTCCAACAGCTTAGGTGTACGCCTCATGTATTACCTCATCCTGATTCAAAAGCTGAAGTTGCACCTACTTATACAGTTCCATCACTAATACAAAACAGCTCTAGGTAACTAGCAGTGAAATGCTATGCTGCATGCTGGTTTAACACGAGTTTTTTCACCCTGTGTCAAGGCCCAAGCTTTGAGAACCTCCTTCAAGGTCCACCAGGCCTTCCTGCTGTTCTTCTAAGCCAAGGACAACTGAAAACTACATGAAAAGTCAAAACCAAAGACAAAGCCAATGTCACCACACAAATACTGGCAGAGGGATCAAATCAGCTTGTTTAAAACAGCAAAACATCACTTCATTGGGAAAATACTCTAAAAAGGCAGCACAAAACCAACAACAAACCAAGAAGTGAAGAATATTAACGTGCTTTCTAGTTCCTAATCAAAACTAGCTTAAATTACTTCCACATCAAGTAATGTAACTACAGAAATGTTTCGAAATAGTTTAATAACTTGTTCTTTTCATAATTCTTAAATTTTAGTATGTTTCATCAGTTTGCCTGCCCCACTAATAATTTCCACAGTCTCTCATTTAAATCCGTATTAGTGACATTGGCTTGGTTCTCAAGACTTTTTCAACCTGACAACACCCGTAGTGAAGCAAGTAATTCAGAATGTAAAGTACTAAGAACTGTAAATGCTTCATTCCAAATCCGTCCCCTACTGTTTTCCTTCATGTGCTTCATACATGCACATGAAAACTTGCATGCATACATGCACAGGTAAACACCAGGTACTCCTCCTCATTCTACTTTACCCCCCTAAGGCTGTAGAACCACAACTAGGTAGTTCAAATCACACCTTCAGCAAGACTATTATGTGGTAAACCAGAGCACTATGAGGACTTCTGCTTCTATATGACCCTCTTATTTTTCAGAGAAAGGAGAAAACCACCCCAGCAGAAACCAGCCCAAAGCCAAAACACACAGTAAAGCTGGGGGAGGTGGTTACTTTAACAAAGAAAAATAAAATCAACCATTCCTGTAAGCCTACACATCCAGGAACACAAACACAAACAACTGTATAAAACAATTACATGAACAAATGTGACTAATTCATGAACAATCTTTACGCACTAAGATGGCTTTCCCACTCACAACTCCTATCCTTTGAAGCAGTGCTGTTTCTGGGAATACCATACTGAATATCCTATTTTTAAACACAAACCAAAGAAATACCAGAATCAGAAATCTCAACAGTAAATTCTTTAGTTCTACATCAAACCACTTGCATGTTTTTGCACAACCAAGAAGAACTTAACTACTACATACATAATTACTGTGTGGGCAGGGTGGGGGGAAAGAAAGGTGGAACAACAGCCAGTAGTGTTGAGAACACAAAGAAACCAATACTGCAAGCAGAATAGATTGTTTTGTCAACCTAAGAAATAAAGTTAGTTGAGCTAGAATGAACTTATCCTTTAACCTTTCTTTCCTTCACATAACAAGATAAGCCACAGCTGTCTTCACATTTCCCTTCCTGTGTTTTTTGCTATTGTGGAAATGAGTAGCAGTTCCTTTTTAATTAAGAAAAGCAAAAGTTGTGTGGCATTTGCTTTGTTTTAGCTTTTCCACCTAGGCTGATGGTTGCAGATCTTTGGAATATAAAGGGGCCAGTTACAAAACAGGATGACTGCAGCTCAGCTTAATGCCTGGACCAGTGTATTTCCACACCAAATGGAATGGAAGAATCCAGGCCTGTTGCTTAAGGTATATATGCACTCAAGAGGACTAACAAATGGGCTATACTTAATTTATGTTCCTAATTTAATAGTTACACAGGGAACACCAAAGGCACAATGTTAACCGCCTGAACAACAGGAAAGATATATTTAATTCCACCCTCTCTACTATTAAGGCACTTGAAAACCCATTAACAATTGCTCACAAGAAATGAATCCACTCCAAATGTAGTCACAGCCACCAAGACAAAGAATAGATGCACACTTAATGTTTCCTGCACTTTTCAGTGTATGCTGATCCACAGGTGTGTACAGGCACAAATAGGACTAAACACAACACTCTTCCTGAATTTTTAATGTTAACTTGCACATTATTTCCTTATTTATTAATTAATCAAAAAGAAGCTTAAACTTTTAACACACATACTTTTCTCTTGCTGCTTCATCTGGGATCCCTAAACAAATTTCCCGATCAAATCTCCCAGCTCGCCTCAGTGCAGGATCCAGTGAGTCAGGTCTGTTAGTTGCTCCGATAACAAGGACCTGGGTAGTTGCAGCCACGTTATTCAAATCTAAAGGAAGGAAGGAAGGAAGGAAGTTAGTACTCATATCCACTGTCTCAACTCTGTCCTGACAGCAGTGGGAATCTGGTTCTGCAGCACACAATACTCAGAACAGCAGAGATAAACTAGCCAAAGGCAGACTAAACTGCTGTTCATCCTTATATCCACTACTCAGAATTTGCATTTTGCACGATCAAGTAAAAAATAAGCATTTCAAATGACATTTGACACATTTTCCCACTTATAACTCTCTGTCCAACAGACAGGCTTTTGAAATGCTGCACAGACCAGTGTGAAAATAAGGCAGCAACACTCTCTCAAATTAATTAGAATCTTCCTACCATCCCCTAGGTAGATGGTGCCAAAACATGAAAAATCAGTACCACTATCTCCACTAAAGTAATCGCAAGTCACTACTGAAGGAAAGCAGTGAGCCTGATCATTAGAAGGTTTAGCTTAGTACAGATGTTCCTGAAACTGACCATCCATACAGGTTAGGAACTGAGCAACAATTCTCCGCTCCATGTCCTTTGATGCAACTTCTCTTTTTGGGGTGATGGCATCAATTTCATCAATGAAAAGGACACATGGTGCACTGGACTAGGAACAAGAAATATTAATAGTTACACAATTACAATGACAGAGTGCATTACAAGAGACAAAGAAATTATTCAGATTTTCTATGCTGTAAGTATTACTGTAAGTCTGCTGTACAAGCAGCCTGCCCTAGAACAATTCTGTTGTTATTAGTGACTATCTGGAGAGCCACCAGACTATGTAACTGTGCTGAGCTGAGGCTATGAAATAATTAAGGCATGAGATTCAAAATGTGTCTATATACTGTTTAAAATTTAAACGTGCCTCTATGATGCTTTATCTTTTCTATTAAGACTCCATTGTGACTGCTTACTTGCTTAAGTCCAGAAAAGAAAATCAGGCAAGAAAGGCCTGGTTTGGTTTTTGTTTGTTTTGCTAGTGACATTCAAGCTGTGGAATTTCAAGAGCTAGCGTTACTGACATACATCATGAAACAAAAGGAGAAGTAGGTGGTCATGAAGAATGATCTGCCAGCTTCCAGAGAGCCTGAACATGTTCAAAGAGTATAAATGAGTAATGAGCAACTTCTACAAGTGTTCTAAAATTCCATGTACTTCATGTTCATAAAAAGCCAACATTAATATACAAGAATAATTAGTGTAACTAATAGAACAGCGTTTAATGGCCATAAGATTATTATTATTCCAAAAAAAGCAGTAGTAGTGCAGAGGAATACTTAAGGAAAACACTAGAATCATCTTCAAAAATAGTCCAATATAAACCAATAGTATTTTCAGACCCATGCATTCAGTGTTATCGGGTAGCAACTGCGCCACCTAGTCGTCATTCATCTCCACTGCAGGAGAAAATGCAATTAAGCCGCGAAGATTTCACAGCACATACGTAATGTGTAACTACAGCTTTGTTCCCTGCACAAAAACTGGTACAAAAACTAAGCTAAAGTAAATGTGAAAGACTATAAGAAAGGCAACATTTTATTTTTAAACATCTTTTATGCTATATATTTAGCTGCTTTAAAAATAAAGCAACCTCCTCTCAATGTACACACGAAAGATACAATTTCTGAAAAACCTGTGCAATCACAATTTTATTCTAAAAAACATCTTCACGAGGGTTTTTAGAAAGCCATTTAGAAATTAAAATGTAGTCTGAACTGGGAACATGATAATCTAACAACTTCACAATAAGCAGTTTAGCTTTGCTTGGCATTCTTTTCTACAGGAACATACTCTAAACACCCACCTACATTTGTAGAGGAGAGTAGAAAAATAGAACGAAGTTGGAAAACCAGAATATTCTCAGAGGTCAGCAACACAAAACTGTCCTCATGAAATAAAACATTAACCACATATTAAATGTTTAATGTTTTAACCTGGCTGGTTCTCTTTGCTTCTTACTGAGTCTGGAAATAGCAACAAAGCAAGATTTCAGCTGTAATTTGATTTGTTCTCTTATTATGTTTGTCCCAAATTTCTTACTTTATACCTAAACCCCAAGTTTTAAGTCTCTCACATTCATTCAAGTCCCATGCCAGATAAAAACAGCAAAAAAAGTTGCAATAAAAGAGTACAGCAAACTGCTCTTCCCTATTTTTATGTACTAAGCCAAGCAGCTCCAAATAGGTAAATAATTTACAATGATCTCTTTACATTGATATGATGAACTATCTTTGGTCAAGATTTCAGAACAGTGATCTTTGTGCTCTATGACAGCGTGACACTTAGTACAATGGAATTCTAGTCACAGAAGGGGAGACACTATGACTTGTGTGCAGCAGTATAAAGATTCACTCACTAATCTTCACTCAAATTCATACCACAGCAACAAAGTATGAATCCTTACAAACAAAAGGAAAAACAATTCAGTGTCTCACCACAGCCTGCTCAAACAGTTCTCTCAGTTTCTGCTCAGACTCCCCTGACACTCCAGACACCACCTCCGTTGCTGCCACTTTCAGCATCGGGAGCTGAAGTTCCTGAAAAAGACAAGGAACATACAGTATGATATTGTATGATATATCTAGAGGTTAGAAATACTGGCTGTCCTAGAGGACAGATATCTTCCAGTATGACATCTTTTATGCCCAAAGATTATTTAATCAAGACTAAATCTTAAAGAGCCTTAAAAAACAGACGAGTAGTACCCTTTAAATTAAAATGGGTCTCTGCCATTTGGCAAAGCAAACAGAAATTGATATAAAAAACAGGTTTTCCTAATTCAGTTAAAGAACAATTGCACTGTCAAACAGCTTTGCACCTTGGTTCCCAAACCAGTCCTTCACAACACATATACTTCAGTGCATGCTTGGGCTCCCTTCTTGAGAAAATTGTCTATATCCATCTGTGACAAAGCATTGCTTAGCAGTGTGGAAGAAGGAGAGCTCCACCAGGTTCGGTTCCCTCAAACTCGCTCCAGAAATATCTGAGGAGTGTACAGTAAGATACTTGCAAAGCTCAAGCCCACATTTTTCTGCTCTTAAAAGTAAGTAAAATTGTAACTTTGATAGACTGCAGCCCAGTAGTGCTACAGGCAGTGGCAGCCTATTTCAAGCTCTTTGAACTACACATTCATATTTAAAAATAATCCTAATTTATACAAATCAAGGCCACCAGAAGCACATGGGGCTTGGAAGAGATAATTTGCCTTATACAGCACTACTGAAAATCTCATATTTAAGAATTAGTCATTAAAATTTATCACAGAATCAGAATCCCACGTTGGAAGGGATCTCAAGGACCATCTGGTCCAACCTTTGCAAAAACACAGTCTAGAAAAGATGTCCTAGCACCCTGTCCAGCTGAATCTTAAAAGTATTCAACGTTGCGGAATCCATAACTTCCCTGGGGAGATCGTTCTAATGGATGAGTGTTCTCACTATGAAAAATTTCCCAAACCGAATCTCCCCATAAGTAACTTGCACCCATCACCCCTCCTCTTTCCCACGTGACTCCTCCTTCTTTGGAGAGATCTTCTCTCCATTTTCTTTATAGCCACCCTTTAAATACCAGAACATGGTGACAAGGTCTCCCATGAACCTTCTTGAGTTCTCAAGTTTGAGGAAACCCAGATCTCTCAGCCTTCCCTCACATGGATGGTTCCCAGTCCTTTGATCATGTTTGTGACCCTACTCTGGACCCTCTCCAGACTTTCCACATCTTTTTATCTCATCTCTGAACATTTTTCCGCTTGTGTCATGCTTCTTTCCCCAGGTTTAGTACCCTTCCAGGATACAAATACCCACTGAGTCGTTAAATAGCACAGATTTACTCAATGGGTACCTTTTTACAGTAAAACATTGAAAAGAAAAAAATTAAATCTTTTTAATGAAAACATCTGAAATTCGGTCAGAAGGGTCTAACCAACATTTAAGGAATAAACATCCATATCTCCTTTCAAAAAAATAAAATCTTCCATACAGAAGTTTGTCATTTCCATGTATCTATATTTAAGGTTATAATCTGTGACATTTAAGGAACAACTGCATTAAAGAAAAAGAAATGTCCATGGTTAGCACTAAATAGCCCAAAATAGCCCCTAGATTTATATCCAAATCAGGCACATAGCAGCCCAGCAGCCTCACCACACACCAAACTATTAACACCAATATTGTCCTATGATTTGAAATTGTTAGCTTGACACAGGCAAGGCAATATCCATTTTTGAAATTCAGAAATCACTGTTCAACAGATGCCACCAACAGAATCAACGTAATGCCTCACAAAAGATGGTAAGGTTCAGTTCACACTTAAAACACTACAGTAAATTAACCAAATGCATCTTCTATATATAGCTTTCTGTCCTGGCTTCAGCAGTAGCAGTCATTTTTCTCCTTCTTAGTAGCTGGTGCAGTGCTGTGTTCTTGACTT
This sequence comes from Myiopsitta monachus, assembly GCA_017639245.1. NCBI lineage: Eukaryota > Metazoa > Chordata > Aves > Psittaciformes > Psittacidae > Myiopsitta > Myiopsitta monachus. The sequence goes on from CM029925.1 coordinate 57,319,777, forward strand.
TCAGCGCTGATAACACCGATGGTTCTTATTGCTGCTCAATAATGTTTACTCTGACCAAGGACTTTCTGAGTCTCATGCTCTGCCAGGGAGGAGGGGAAACCAGGAGGAAGCAGAGACAGGACACCTGACCCAAACTGGCCGAAGAGGTATTCCATACCACAGCACGTCATGCCCAGTATACAAACTGGGGACAGTTACCTGGAAGGGCTAGACCACGGCTCGGGTCAGGCTGGGTATCGATCGGTGGGTGGTGAGCAGTGGTATTCTCTTCCCTTGTTATTTCCCTCGTAATTATTATTATTGGTGGTAGCAGCAGGGGTTTGTGCTATACCTCAGTTACTGGACTGTTCTTATCTCAACCCTGTGGGAGTTACATTCTTTCGATTCTCCTTCCCATCCCTCTGGGAGCAGGGGGTGAAAGGGAAGAATGAGCAAGTGGCTGTGTGGTTCTGGGTTGTCTGCTGGACTTAAACCACGACACCTTCTCAATACTCATGTCTATATTGCTGTCCTGGGAATGCCTCAAAACAAGTAAGTCCAACATAAAACCCTGTCACTATGTCCCCTCTTTATATATGAGGTTCTGTCAAGTACAGATTCAGACTGAATTTAAGCAAAGGAAGCAAAGATGAATGTGTTTTAGCCTAAGACCGAAAGGAGAGAAAAGAGACAAAAAAGAAGAAAGATCTAGTTTATCATGATATGCTTAATGCCTGGCAGTGGTCAAGGCCAGGCTGGATAGAGCCTTGGGCAACATGGTCTAGTGTGAGGCGTCCCTGCCCATGGCAGGGGGTTAGAATTGGATGATCTTAAGGTCCTTTCCAACTCCAAACCATTCTATGATTCTATGAAGGAGGATTATATTTTCTCTCTAAATATAATTCAGAAAAAGAAGAAACTGTAAATTGAAAGCTATCTCACCCCAGCAATTGCCTGTGCAAGTAGTGTCTTTCCACATCCTGGTGGTCCATGTAAAAGAAAACCCCGAGGCGGAACCACGCCTAAGTGCTTATACACTTCAGGGTGACGGACATGAATGAGCATCTTGCATATTTCCTGTTAAGAACAAGGGAGACCTCCATCTAAATTGCAGCAAATAGTATTACAGATTGCTAATATCATAGACAGGGAAAAATAAAGCAAATTCTGTTCATTACCATAATTTCAATGACTGCTTTCAGCAAGATTAATCAAAGGGAAAAAACACTTTGTTGCTGTTGGTAGAGGCAGCTGCTCTCAGCACCATGCAGATGAATTCTAGTCAGATTTCTTCTTTATCATTTTTCATCTGACATTTTATGCAGTGCATTCTGTACCCCATAAATAAAATTTTCACAAACCTTTAGAGTTCCATCGTTGCCTCCTACATCCTCAAACTTCACTGAAGGGTGGTAAAGCTCTGGTGCCTTACTCCTAACTGTTAAGGAGAAAAAGTCAAGCAAATTTAGACATGGCATAATAGTAATTACTAACACAGAATAAAAAAGTACTCAGGCTAAACAATCAGCTAAGTACAAGGAATAGTATTATTTTGTGGTAACAGACACAGGACTGGAATGTATTTTTAGTACAACGTTAAGGCTAAATTTCTTAACAACAAAAAAAAGCCTGAGGACACTGAGAAAACACTTCTCTGGTAATGGATTCTATGGTCAAACACTCTCTCTTTGGAGCAACACCCTGAAAGTAACTTCTCACCTTTCTCTTTAAGCAAGATGGAATTAATTTCTTCATCTACATCTGGAAGTTCTTCTTTTTTTCTTTTTGCTCTCTTACCCTTTGTCTTCTTTCTTTCACTCTCCAAGACAGACACTTCTGTTGATTTCTAGGGCATAAACCCAGAACTAAATATACAGAGCCTTCCAAGTCAGTGAACTTCTGCAAATACTTAAAAGGACAAAGGGTGTGTCTATGATGCTTATCTTACACATATTATATAAGACAAGCAAGGCAGGAATTCAACCCCTTCTTTTTGTAGAAAAGCCTTTTTTTTTTTTTTTTACTTAAGATTTGCCCTCTTAAAAGGGTCAATTACAGCAGTCGCTTCTTTTGCTGAGAGTACACACATCCAAGCAAAAAATCCCCAAACACCTTCCCTCACCAAAAACCCCCAAATCGCTAACCAAAATCAGACACCAGTTATTTGCATACCATAAAGCAATCCACTTTGGGGATGAATACATCTGTATGAATATATTTACCACAATGGAAACACTTTTTATTACTAGTAAGTCATTAGTGGTTGTGAGAAAATATTATTCAGTGCTGACATAAATTAACTGTATGAAAGAAAATTACTAATACAGGAGAAAACAACAAAAAAGAGAGGTTCTTTGATGAAAGGGGTTTGTATGCTTCTCAGTGTAGAGTATTGCAAACATTTTACAATTTATCTGCCTTTTATTGCATTTCTCTATATAAGAGGACAGACACAGTGCTACTAGGATAAAGGGATGATGTCTCAAATCTGCCTGTTCAGTAAGTACTTTGTTGTGCATTTACGAAGGTGGATATAAATGCAGTTCTTCCTTCACATAAAAAAAGAGCATCCTGCCAAAACATCTGGTCAGCCAAACTATGTGTGTTATCTCCCATGCACAAATGGAAAACTTTCAATAGCTAAACAAATTAGGTTTTTGGTTTTTTTTCCTAAATAAGACAAAAACACTGGGGGGGAGGAGAGGAATCACGAAGTAGCCAATATGTCTGGATGGGGAGTAGGACCTATTTCTAACTGCTTTATAAATCAATGCAATTTCCCTTCAACTTCCCCAATCCTTGTCCATCCGAACGATTTCACCTTTTTCCATGCCCTAAGACTTAACCACTGGCTAAAGGAGACCACATGCTATGGCTACAGTAAGCCACATGCTTCCTGACTAGTTAGGCTGGTCACTGGAAAATGGAACAAATATCAGCTAAGTTCTGTTAACCTTTCTCTATGTATGGGCACTAATCTGGGTCTCTCTAATACTGAGCACTACATTTGCCTCAAAAAATGGTGAAGAAAGTTATAATTTTGTGATTTTTTTTACCTCTCTTACAAACACACTTGAAATGGGCCATAAGGTTCAAAAATCACTTTTGACAAGGAAAAACAAACAATAGGCTAAACCCTTCCTCCTTCAGAAACAAAGCTAAAAGGAAGCATTCCACTGAGTTGAAGCCAATCTTTCCTTTATATTTAATATGTTCACTCTCTTTAAACACATGCATCTTTGTAATTAAAATAATATATTTTAAAAATCCAGAGAGAAAGACAGTCTGATCTTAGAATCACCCTTCAAAAGCCTGACAAATTGCACAGGAAATTATCTTCATACTTGCTACTTAAATCACACTGGGTTTGTAAAACACAATACCTCAGAAATCAGTTTCTTTTCATCTCCTTCTCCATCCTCAGAAAGGTCAATGAAGAAGTCTTTTCCACATGGAGTTTTATCAATGAACCAGCCACCCTCAGAAATACGTGTTTCAGCTCTTGCTCCTGATGAGAGGGTGTTTGTTGGGGGTGCTGTTTGTACAGGAGGGGTTGTTTCCATTGGTTCATTTTTTGGAGTGGCTGGAACAGTATCAGGATTTCCTTTCTTGTATAAGCTCAGCAGGGAACTGTTCATGTGATTTGTAGACTGCAAAATGTATTTTAAAAGAAAATATACAGGTTGTAACTTGCATTATTTATATTGAGGCCAATGAAAAGGATTTCATAAACAACATTTAGCATTATTCCTGATGGATAAAGTAGCCATGCATCTTCCTACTCACTCCTCTGCAAAGCAAACAACAGCACATAAAACTGTATCTGCTGGTTGAAGAGAGCGCAGTCTTTGCAATTTACTCTGAAATGACCCCTGTTAATTGATAGTCACCTCTTTCAGTAATAGGTACGTCAATTCCTTCAATCATTTCATTCGTTCCATAGCCAAGTCTTTCAGTCCCCCAGTGTGCTTTCTTAAGAAGTGATTCCCCACTACAGATTCTTCCTCCTTCTTCAGAAAACAGCCTCCTTTTAGTTCTGTAGATTCTCAGTTGGAATTGCCAACTCCGACTCTACCTCACCTTCATTTTTAAACTCTCAAAGTGCATTGTGATTTCACAACACAATTGTGTGTTATACAAATACAAATACAATCACAATAAAATACAACTTACTAGATCTTCTGGATAATCATCATAATCAGAGTCATCTGTGGCACTCCCTGCAGTCCTTTACATGGAAGGAAGATAAAAACTATTAGGGTATCAGAGCAGAACTGCAAAGGAGACTACCCACAAAACAATGCAGTTTCTACAACGTGGTTCTCTATACCCATGATATGTAGCCTAAGACTGGAGGAAAATTCCTGATTTGCATGCTCTAAATTTACTCCTATGAAGAGTTAAAAACCACATCCTTTCCAAGTCTGCCATGAGTTAGATCAACTTTGCAACCTAGGCTGAAAGACTGCCCTAAAAAAAAGTGGTGTAGGACCAATCTGATTTAGTTCACCAAGATATCATACAATTCCCAATGCTGGCACAAGGGAAGCACTTGCAATTCACTGCTGTACTGGACTAGTTCTTCTGACAACCATGTCCTGATTTCCTATGAGACCCTTAATATCTATCAAAGGTTACAGAAACCAGAATGGTCCATAAGACTATGCAGAACTGGGAGTCAGGAGATCTCAGATCCAGTGGTGATTTACTCTGAATAGCCTATTTTGTAGTCTTTTCTCTCAGATTCAGTCAATGCCCCTCACACCCAAGACAGTTTAAACACAAAACAAAACTAAGGAACTGAATCACATGAGGACTAGGGCCTCTTGAGGAAAACTATCAAGAAAGCCCCAAGGTTATCCACTAATTGAGGGCTGTACACTTCCCTTAACAGAGAAACTGTGACTGGCTCTAGTATCTGCTTGTCTTCAGTGAGAAAAGTGCTTCCAGTCACTACAGGTAATTTCTGATGAAGACAAGCCTATGGGAAATCAAAGACCTATCTGTAACCTTGAAGCTACCAAAATTTAATAATACGGAGAAAGTTTTAAAGAAGTCATAATACTAATGGAATTATTAAAGTAATCTAATGGTAAAAATTCTTCTTACTCATTTTTCTCTTGCTGTCTTGCTCTTTTTGCCACATGTTCAGCTTCTAAACCTGCTAAATCTTCACGTTCTTTTTCATTACTGATTATTCCAAACACTGAAAGGAAAGGTTCAAACATGTTAAGAAAACAGACAAAGCATATTCAAAGAATTTGATCTTATACATAATACTAACAGAACTACCTTTTTCAACTTGTATTCTAAAAGCATTTCGTTTCCTTCGTCCATAGTCTGCACTGAAAAAAAACCAAAATAAACAGGTTACACCAACTGCTTCTTCCCCCAACACACTGTCATTCTCAGGAGAAAAAAAGACATTGTCAGTTGAACACCAAACTTCTATAGAAGCTCTTATTAAAAACTAACTATGTGAACACGATTGTTTTGTCTTAAGCCTGGAACAGCTCAATCACTGGGATGAAACAAAAGCACTAAACTATACTGGTCTCTAAAGGGATGTTTAGTTAATACTATCAAGATCCTTTTTAGCTGGAGATACAGAGAAGCAGCAATGTACAAATGATCACACTGTATTCTATATGGACACAGGACTAGAAAGGACAGTCCAGTGAGAAATAACTGTGCTGATCAACAATGGTCACTATAAGAAAATCTGATTCAATGAGCACCCTTAAATGCAAACGAAAATCATCAACCTTCTACCTTCACTTACTGAGGGTATATTTTATCTATTTTGCTTTTATAAAATCACTGATAGAGGAAAAACAAAACAAAACCCCAAGACCTGTAAGCATCCTACGCAAAGGGTTTGGCTCCCTTGCTCTAACAAGGCACAAATAGAACACACAAATATGAAGGAATATAATTCTCCACCTTCATTAACCCCCACAGCCACCAATGACCTGACGACACACAACCTTGCTCCCACCCATATCAGCCTAAAATTAATTAGGCAAGACTGACCATCCTGCTGAGCATCTGAGCAAGATTTAGTGTCTTGCTGAATCCTCTATCTCCCCCACCTGCCTGGACTGAATTGTTGTTTTCCCTCACATTTAAGCTCACTGAGCGTAAGGACCAACATGCTGTAATACATCTGTAGCTGTTTAATTGAAACAAAAAAAGCAGCCCACAAAAACCAAACAACTAGATCTTGCAATCAGTGCATTAATAAAATACGAGTTACTAGATATATCAGCAGATGGAAACACTGCTAAAGTACAAACCTTTGCTCACCTGTAGGTTTTCTGCAAATCAGATGCTAGGATTCCAATGTCAACATACTGGCCACATTTACTACTTGCAAGATACTGAAATGAAGAATTTTAAGCAGCAAATAAAATCTGCGTCAATCACTTCACCAGAACAAATAGATCAAATATGCCTACTTCAAACTCTACTCTTCTCAGAAATAAAAATTGGAAACAGCTTTGAACTGCCTCGGAACACACTAGACTTGGAACCCAATGCAACAGGAAAGCTTATTAAGACACAGAGGGGAAAAGCAGCACACTCTTTTGGTGCTTCCATGACCTCTGCTGGTGCAATGCCATTCTTATTTAGTAAGAAAGGTGAATTTGTAACCCACATGCCATCTTATTGTCAATCCTTCTAAAGTTCTTGGTTTCTCTCTGTTAACCTCCTTCTGGGTTTAGGCCTCCTACCTTAAAAACAAAATAATCTACATCAGTTAGCATGGATACTGTCACAATAAAAACTTTAATCTTTAGAAGACGCTTCAATAAATGCTCTAGAAATGTATATAAATTACAGTGAATTCTATAAAGCTTTTCCCTTTTTTTGTGACAGCAGCTGATCCAACCCAATTTCAAACCACAGTAAAAGTGCAAGAAAATGTACAAAATTTCAGGTGCAACTAGAGTCCATTTGCTTTCTCTTCCCACTCTCCAAATTAGGAGCAGGAAGTTTCAATACTGTAATCACTGAATCACACAATGGTTTTGAAGGGACCTTAAAGATAACCTGGTTCCAACTCCCTGATGGCGGATTTTCCTTCTTAGAAAAAGGAGACAGAGTGTCCTTAAAAGATATGGCATTACTAAGGTTGCAGCAAGAACAACTTCAAAGTCTGGTTTAAATTAATACCTCTATTTAAAATCAAACTGCTTAATATTAAATTCAGAATTCCTTTTTTAAATGATGTGACACTTCATGTCACCCGTGAGCAACTACTGACCTGCAGAAAGAAATCAAGCCCACCATTAATCCAGCTGCCTTTTTCACTTCAGAATAGTCAAGACAATTTCACTGTGATCTTGTAAATTGAAATAAGCAACTTCCCTCAAGCAGCCACTTGCATTTGAAGGAATTAGAAGCGAAGTACTTATACAGAGACTCAGAGAAATGGTTTTAATTTCCAAAGTCACCATAAATTTTCAGAAGGTGTGACACAGCACTACGCCACCTGAAGGAATCACTGTTTTCCCTGCTCTTCACGAGTGTACTGCAGAAGTAATCACATTTTTTCCCTTTTCTTCAGTCACCGATTAATATAATCAATGTACATGTTTCCAAATGTAAACACTTCCAATTTGCCTACATATACTCTGAGTGCATTTTCTCTGGACTACTTTGGAGTACTGCATCCAGTTCCGAGACCCCTAACATAAGAAGGATGGAAACTTGTTGGAGCAAGTCCAGAGGAGGCCATGAAGATGCTGTGAGGGCTGGAGCAGCTCTGCTCTGGAGACAGAAAGCTGGGCTGGTTCAGCCTGGAGAAGAGAAGGCTCCTTAAGGAGAGACCTTAGAGCAGCTTCCAGTGCCTAAAGGGGCTACAAGAAACATTGAGTGTGGCTTTTAGGGCCTGTAGGGGCAGTACAAGGGGGAACGGGTTTAAACTGACAGAGAGGAGATTGAGATTAGACATTAGGAAGAAATTCTTCCCTGTGAGGGTGGTGAGGCTCTGGCACAGGTTGCCCAGAGAAGCTGTGGCTACCCCGTCCCTGGCAGTGTTCAAGGCCAGGCTGGACGGGGCTTGGAGCACCCTGCTCTAGTGGAAGGTGTCCCTGCCTGTGGCAGGGGTTGAAACTGGGTGAGCTTTAAGGTCCCTTCCAACACAAACCATTCCACGGCTCTATGATATTTATCTCAGATTTGAAATTGCAGCCAGCTTCAGGATCGGAAACACTGAAGAATGAAACAAAACGAAACAAAATGCCACGGAATAAACACACACATCTCCATTTCTAAACCTCCGAGAGGCCAGGCCGCTTCCGGGCACCCTCCGCGGCTCCCTCCCACCCCTCAGCAGGCCGACGGCCCAGACCCTTTCCGCAAGGCGGGGTAGCGGCGCGGCGCGCCACGCAGCCCTAAGGGAGCCCCCCCCGGCCGCTGCCGCCCGCCCCGGTACCTGCTTAACGCGCTGCTTCAGCCGCACGTCCACGAAGCGGCCCGGCCGGCTCCGCATCGCAGCCAGCCGCTTGCCCGCGCCGACGGGACCGGGGAGTGCCCACCGCTTCGCCTGCGCCGGGCGGCCGAGAGCAGCTAGGCGGGAATAGCGCGCAGGCAGCGGACGGGCGGCCTAAGCCACGTCGCCGCAGGCCCCCTTCGAACCGCCGGCCTGCCCCGGCAGAGCGGCAAGGCGGAGCAGCCCGCTCTGACTGTGCCCGCCGCCGATTGAGCCTCACGGTGCCTTTCCCGTCGGGGCTGGGCGAGCTCTCCGCCACCGCAGCGCCTTCACCAAGAGCCGGGACGTTCCCGCGCTGCCACCGCCCGGCCCCGGCTGCTGAGGAGAGCGGGCGGAGACTCCATTTCCCAGCATGCTGTGCTGTTCGGCCCAGCCCTGTCCGGGCGGGGGACAGGGCTGTACGGCGGCCGGGAGGGCGGGGGCCGAGGCGGAATGGAGTCGGTGGTCTTCATCTTCTCGCTCATTGACTGCTGTGCCCTCATCTTCCTTTCCGTCTACTTCGTATCCTTCTCTGGGGTTGGCGGGCCACCGGGATGGGCAGGGTTGGGGTTGCGGCCGCGCCCGGTGGGACCGAGGTGGGCCGGGCCCATTGAGGCGCCTCTGAGGGCGGGCGGTGGGCTGAGGGCGGCGGGACGTGTGGGTCTGTGCGGCAATGGCCGCTGGCGGCGGGTGCCCCCAGGGAGCCGGTGGGGAAGGGTGTAGAGAGACGGGCGTGCCGCGCTGTAGGGAACGGCGAGCGCTCCAGTGCGCGGAATATGCTCGCTACTTGGGGGGCCGCAGGCGGCCACGGGTGTGCGCGCCCGGAGCCACGGAAAATACATTGTGGCTCAGCACAAGCAGCGTATGCTTGGCGTTGGTGGGGTGTCAAAGCGTGCTTCACGCTCTCACAAACCACACAGGCCTGTAAGGCACGGTCATGCGGTAGCTTTCAATTGCAAGGATACCCTGCGCGATTTTAGGTGCGAGCTGGCAGCTGGGAGACTGCGAGTTCCTTGGCAAAAGGGTTTCCCATATTTTTTATTACAAACTTGCCTGCGGGCTTTGCTGCCTGGCGTTGTTACAACGTAGAAGCATCGGCTGGGCTTTGCTTTCTTATTTTTCTGAATACAAGAGAACTGGCTTTCATCCTGGTGCTATTTCAGAATCTCTCCAGTTCTCGTAATAGGAAAAAGTACAGAAGCACTTGAGAGAATTTAATCCTAGAAGGATAGGTTATTTGTTGAAAAATGTAAAGGCTTTACCTAGGGATTCAAGAAATCTTGTGCTTTTTCATTTTCTTGGAGAAAAGGAGCCTGAGTTTTACAGGACACAGCATAATGATGTGCACATGCACATCATAAGACTTTTTTAGAGGACTTTTCTGTCGGAAGTCTTCTTTTTTCAGTTGCTGAAAGTTCATTTGATAGTGATGTTACCCTCTTTTCCTAGCAAAGTTTGAATTCAGCCAGTGTTGCTGTAAATGTAAAAAACAAAAAGCGGATACACTTCATAAAGCTGCGCTATTGTGCCCTTTACTGTGAGGAGAGTTTAAAAAGTGCGTTAACTTTTTCTTCTGAGTTGTAGTTTCAAGTGTTGTAGTAATAATCCTGGTACTAAAAGTACTGAGTTTGCCTCCCTGGTCTGTTCTTAGGGTTGAACTGAACTTTAGCTCTTAGGCAACAGTTGCCACAGGAAAAGTATTGTAAAATCACTTGGCCTAGTGATAAAATGTGGCCTAACTTGGTACCTAAAGCCGGAGTTAATTGTAACCAAGTGAATTACGGTTTTGTCAGATCAGCTGTAGAACAAGACAGTCTATGCTGAGAGCAGTGTGCTCTCCGCAAGTTATTTGATGAAAATAAAGCTTTGTGTATTCCCAGTTACCATACAATTTTTCCTTATCTTGGGCTTCAGATAATTACGCTATCAGATTTGGAATGTGACTACATTAACGCTAGATCGTGCTGCTCAAAACTCAATAAAGTAAATGATTATTCTTTGCATTTTATGTGGTTTAAAAAAAATGGCTCTTCATCTTAGCATCGCAAACTGCAGGGGTGTAATGTGTGTCTGAAGAGCCTCATTTGGCAGTATTTTGCTTATATCCTTTATTGCAGTCTGCTTGTCTTTTTTTGATGGCTGCCTTTCTGCAAATTCAGTCAGGAAAGGCTATTTCTTTGACCCTTAGTACTCTGAATTCCTGGGACTGAGACTTAACTCTTCACAGAGCCCTTAAGCTCTGCACTTTTGTTTTGAAAGCCACACCAAGGATGTCTGTCTGTGACTGAGCTCCGAGATCTTTATAGCAACTTTGTCGGATGCTTCTGTATAATTTCTAATTTCTTTCCAAAAGTACAGAGTTTTACTGTGATAAGAGAAAGTACCATTTTAACCAAATCAATATTGTTGTCCTGCATGGGTGCTCACTTTGATTTAAAGGTATTTTCTTTCTTAGTGTAAGAGAGAATGCTACAGGATACTATCAAGGTGAAAATGTGTTACTGCCAGGGGCTGACCCAATTCAACTATGCCAGTTTTCATATTGATCAACTTTCTTATCTGTTCCAAGCCTGAGGGTGCTTGTATGTCCTGTGTCTGTGCATATTTTCCTTATCTGCTTCTCTCATTCCTAAATCCAGTTCTGTGCAGTGATTTTGAATAAGCACTGTATATTTCTTAACTCGCGTTCTTAAGTGCTTGTGTAACATCGTTGTGTTCAAACAGCTGCTGTGCTTCTCTAGAAACTTTTGTAATACTTGGATAAAGGATGTCTGTTAGCCCAAAGCCAGGCCCTAAGATAGTCTAACTCACATCGAATTTGTCTGAAGGTATCAATTTCCCCACGTGATGAAATCATATGCTTCTGCCATGACTTTTCTGCCTGAGTTTTACATGATCAGAATTAGATGATAACTCCATATAGATCTCTTTTTTCAGGAAGGAATTTACATATGTGCATATAATTCCTTTTCTTCCCTTTTTACAGTGGGTGGTGCCTGAAGTGATTGGCCATGCTGTTGTAACGGTATTAATGCTTATTTCATTGCACTGGTTCATCTTTCTCCTTAATTTGCCAGTAGCGACATGGAATATATATAGGTAAGTGCAAAGGGGTTTGTGTGCTTTTTTCCTTTGTTACTAGTTTAGCTTTAAGTGTAGTACGCAGGTAGATAATATGTTGTTATGAGATGTTTCAGTTGTGTTCTTGAGCTGCCAATAGCCTTTATGGATCTAACTAACATAAAACTCTCCTCTCCTTGCATTTAAAATTACAAGAAGTCAAACAGTGATGGATAAGAAGCTTCTGGCCTGTAGTAGAAACTTTTGGAATGTAATATCCTTGCATTTTCCTTAGTGCCCAGGAATCTTGATTTGCAAGTCATTCCCAAGTTCATAGGAAATAGTGTAATTACAATTGGAATTATGAAGCAGTGCTGCAAACACAGGTAATGTTTTTCATGCTGTGCCTACGTGCCTGATAGTGATATCAGCATAAAAGTATGGAGGTCAGCATGGCCAGTGGTTGTAAAACCATCAGGCTGTGGTGTCGTCGCCCACACCCTCCTGTGTTTGCTGTCTTGTCTGTACCCCTCATTTGCATTGCTTTTGTCCCCGCATTTTGCCTCTTTGTATCTGGAAAGGTTTGCAGACTTTTCACCTTAATGACAACTGTTAATGTTACTGGTCTTTATATACTGGGTTGTCCATGGCTTTGGAATGGTTTAGCATCAGTAGGGGTTTCCATGTGGCAACGCTGGGGCTGGTGGCTCAGAAATGTTCTTTTTATTTTGTATCATCTGATGTGCAGAGAGCTGAATGTTCGCCGGTGCTGTGCTAATAAAAACTGGGTGTGGATTTGTTGCAATTCATCACTAATCACTATAGTACAGGAAGTCCAAAAGACCAAATGTTTAAGGTATAGGTATAAAAAGTCGCTGTAATTCTTGTTTGCCTGAACCTGCTAGGGCTAACTGTTTGCAGGGATGTGTTGAGTTGCTGGTAAAATTAAATGAGGTTTCATAGCTCTCACTAAAAAGAAGTCGAGGACCTCATTGTTTTTGGGCAAAATAACCATGCATTAATCACCCTTGTTATCTACAAGACTGAGAGCAAAGCCTTCAGATGTTTCTAAGCTGGAGTAACATGAGACACAGTAGAATTTGTATGCTTAATAAGCAAATATTGACTAAATGCAGTAGGGGTAGTTCTGTTTGGCCATCTATATGTACAGCTGTATTACACACTGACCAGTTACACAAAATGACCAGTATTCCCTTTGGTATTGTCATGGGTTCAGCAGTAGCAGTCATTTTTCTCCTTCTTGGTAGCTGGTGCAGCTGGCAAGTACGGAGTTTGCATTTCATGTTTCATTTAGGCTAGACTCTTTCTACAGAGACCCTAGAGAGGGAATTCATTTTCTTTGAAGCTTTGAAGAGCTCTTGTTCTGGTTATCCCTTTCCTACTTCCTTTCGCTTACTGGTAATGTTTAAAGTAGCCACTTGCCTTCCTTTGTAAACCTGGTCAGAGAGAATTTGAGAAGATACAGTTATTCCTGTTTCCACACTTCAGGCAGTAAACCTTGGCTGCCGTTTTGAACTGTCAGCCCTCATTTTATGTTTGTCATACATGGGGTAGGCATTCTGAGTATCCTAAATCCAGGACTGTTTTCTTAATTGTAGGGGTGCAGTGCAGGCAATATATGAATATGACAGTATGACACTTTGCCTGTCCTGCCACAAGCAGTCAAAATTTTAAGTCTGTATTGCTAATCCTGCTTTCTTTCTGAGGATTGAGGAGTTTCACCCACGTCGATTGCTTGGACTATCCCATCCATAGTGAAGGACTTAGAGGTCTGCAAAAGCAAGTGTGTTTTTTAGCATTGTAAAGGAGATGTGATGATTTGGGATAGAACTTAAATTTCACCCAGTGTTCAGTGGATTAAACGCCTGGTAGTCAGAAGAATGGTGGACTGTAGTCTGAATACACAGATGAGAGGAAAGAGTATCGTTTACTAAACTAGGATTAAGTGGGAACAGATGAAATGTGAACCTGTTATCATGAGCTGCAATCTTCCAGCATCAGCTAAATGTGTTTGAATCTTCTTCACATGTTATAGTACCTCAAGGACCAGTCTCTGGAGTCTGTTGCTGCGCGTGGATTCAGAAAGGTTTAAGATAATCATTCTATTCCAAGAGGAGTACAGAAATGTAAATACTTGTACTTTTGAGATTGAAGAAGTCTGTGCTTTGTAGTGTATCTAAATGATAATAGAGAGAAAGGTAGGATAATAGTCCCTTCCCCTTATCTCTTCCCTTTGAAACCTGCTTAATCTTGATGAGTGAATGGTGGTTACAGACAGTGCTAGCTTAATTTAACCAGTTGTCTCAATGATTTCAGAGAGGGTAGAGAGGGATTTTATGAAAGGGACACAAAAACAAATCCCAGGAGGGGGATAAATCGGTCAAAGACAGCATCAAGGGAGACTTTCAAAGTTGCAGCATGTTTATCCTAACATCCTCCTGGCCCGTCTTGTTCAGCATACTCAGGTGCTCACTTAACTTGGTTTATTTTTTGCTGAATTTTCTAGTGTCTTACACAATCCCCAGTGAGATGCAGTTTTGCCTTACAATGTCCTTGTTTTAAAACTAGATATTGAAGCAGCTTATTTGAAATCGAATCATATTTGAAAACAGATTTTTTTTTTAGTTCTTAAATATTTCTTGGACCTGCTATTATGTAAAAGACACACGAACTACAAAGGAAATGTTGAATGTGAGTAGACAAGAAAGAAAGGTTTGAACACTTCCCTTTCATCTTTACTATATAGACCTGCTTGAGACAATAGGTCCAAATAATGTGATTTTGCCATGTCTTTAAGTAAATCATACCCCTCTCAAAACTGAAGGAGTTAAAAAAGAATCATCTTTAAAATACAGTGAAAATTCTGACCAAAACTGCCACATTCCTTATGAAATTATGTACTCTAGAGACAAATGTCTGTTGCTGTGGCAGCAGCTTCCACTGAATGGAGCTCCTGGAGGCACCACTGTATATATTCACTAAAGCTGACAGTTTTCTTGTTCTGTGTGGCTTTGCTGCGCAAGTTTTTTGCTGTTTAGAGTAAGACAATGGGCTTGAGTAGGGCTTGTTAGGATCTGGCATCCTTGTATCCATGACTGAACTTCCTGAGATGTATAAGCTGTACTGGCCTGTGGGCCTCTTGGTGGAATTATCTCCCAGGTTCCACAATTAAGTTGCATCATTTAGGTGTTATCAGTGTTCTTCTTAAAAAGCAGAATTAATAAATACTACCTTTATGGCACTCATTTCCTAGGGACATTAGAAAACTGTGCTCTATTTAGGATAAATTGATACAGGAAACTTGTGTTCCTCTTTTTATTCCAATAAAACGCATTACATTCCCATGAAATGGACAATAATTTGTGTTATAGTACTAAAAATAGAACAATCACTTAAAACTTCACATTTAGTAGAGAATTTTGAATTGTAATTATTTCACATGAACTATTTCTAATGGGACATAATTGAATTTGTTATTAGTCAAATATGCTGCACTGCTTCTTAATGTCTCTGTGAAAGAAAGACCCAATACTGTGGTCTTAATGGATTTTGGTTGGTTGTATGTATTTGGTTGGTTGGTTTGGTTTTATCTTGTCTCCTGCTGCTGCCGTAAAACACCCCTGTTTCTTGTTCCGTTCCTTCCCCTCCTGTTACTGAAATGAATGTTGTGAGAGGTGGGGAGTGCCTTTTGGAATACAAAGTGGTGCCATTCTTTGAGTATATAAAGAAAATCAAGAAGTGTTCTGTTCTGAGAGCTTGCTTTTGCTCTGGGTGAAAGACAAGGAGTTAAATTTCTGTGCAGAAACAGTATTCTTTCAGGAAGGTAGAGCCTGTATGACACCAAAGTGAAATACTGATAATACTGATCTAGACCGAGCTCAGCTGGAATGAGAACTTCACGTGCTTGCATTTGCTCTCTTGAGAAACGCTTATGACAGAAGAACATGCTGCTTGTTGAATTTTCACAGGACATAAACGTGTTTTGCTGGTGTTATTGCTTTGTTTCCATTTCACTTTGTTTTACTCAACTTCTGTTCTTATGTGGGTTTAGACAGTAGTGCTTAGCTTCTTCAGTCCTGCCCCGTCTCTCACCCTGTCAGCCTCAAGTGTCTCTGCTGAGATAACACAGGGTGGTTGTGACAAAGATGGGAATAATACACATATGTTTTGTCTCGTCTATGCTGTCTCATTTGACCACTGGAGTTTATAATTATCTATGTGGGGGTTTCTGCTAAATAAATAATTTATTAGTTAAATTCTTCGCTAAATTAAATCTTTTCCAATCCATTTCATCTAAAGCATCTTTCCACTGTGGGCGGACGTTTCCATCATAACACCAATTATCCATGAACAGCAATTAAAACAAACTGGAATCAGCTGTTGCCTGGAAACTCTCCCATTTACACATGGGACGTTGGGCTGATGCGTTTAGTACTTTTGTCCTCGGTGATGGCGGGTTGTAGTGGCAGAAATTCACGCAATATCCTGACACTGCAATAGAATTAAAAAAGAGCTTCCTGATGTTGGATTGTGAAACAGTTCTCCAGATGGAAGTCTCTTCTGTGCAAGCTCTCCCATTCCCCTTCCTCTACACTCCCTAATGTTTTGATGACTATGCTTCTGTTTTGATTTGGTTTCTTTCTTCTTAAACTTCCAGGTACATTATGGTGCCATGTGGAAACATGGGGGTATTTGACCCCACAGAGATCCATAACCGAGGACAACTGAAATCACACATGAAGGAAGCCATGATTAAACTGGGCTTTCATCTGCTCTGTTTCTTCATGTACCTTTACAGGTTAGTTGCAGAAATTTCTCCCAAGGAACAAAGGAATTGTCTGCCAGCTATTTTTATCTCCTCTATTCTGCTATGGTAATTGCTAGCATTTGTGTGTTACCTTTTTGCATCCTGCTAAGCCTCAATAATGTATTCTGACAACGGTCTGCAGGCTCATTTTGTGCCTTTATTCTCTCAGATCCACTGTTTGAAAACTCAAGACTGCTCCTTAATACCAAAAATCTATAAGTACAATATAAGGGGTTGCATGATTTCAGCACCTAGAAGCAGCAGCCTGTTTAGAATGGAAATAATCTTGAGGACCCAATTTACTTTACAAGTTCTGTTTTAGAAGATAAATTAATCAGGCTAAGTTATAAATGGGTGATGGGCTCACTTTTCACAGGATAGAACAACTACTGTTCTTCTGCTGCAGTATTACTTCTGCAGTCCTTGTCTTTGTGAGTAAAGCGCAGAGCACAGTTGCCTTGACCTTGCATTTCAGAATCAAGCACAATTCTCTCATTAAATCAATAGCTATTGCGACTTGCACGTGCCTCAGTAATCCACCGGTGTCATGTTTTCTGTTTTGTCACAGTATGATTCTGGCTTTGATAAATGATTGAGAAGTTGACAAAGAATCGTTAGCTGCCAAATTGGGTCATCACTCCAGTGACTGGTTGTGGAGCCACAGACACCTTCTGACCATACCTAAATCAGTGTCATCGTGCAGTATATTTTACCTCTTTGGACAAGAAATATTTTTTCTGTATTTTTAACATAAAGTATTTTCAAAAGACATTGGATCTGTGTAGCACTTGTCTTTGTTCCTTTACAACCCAGACTGCTGGAGCTGCTGCTTCTCTAAGATGAAATCCTTGCTTACAGAACTGATCTCATAGGAATTAAATGGTGGGAGGGGAAACTCATTTCAGTAGCATGGGCTAATACTAGTGGTAGTTCCAGAACAAATTTAAGTGCAGCTCTGATGCCTGTTTCTTAGTAAAAAGTGTCAAGATGTGCCTCTGGCTGTCAAGCTGACCTGTAAGAGCCTAGTCTGAAGCAGTGGTTGGAACAGATTTCAAAGTGGAGCAGCAGCACAGCTTGCATCTTTGTCTCAGTGTGTTTTCCAGCTAAAAAGCAATGGAATAAAAGTTACGCTTTTCTCCCTTTTCACCCCTCCCTCCCTCCCTCCCAACAACCTATAGGAAGCCTTGTTTTTGGATGGATTAAGGTCCCTTTGGTGAAAGTGACACTTGTAAGAGTGAAAGATAAACAAGAAACATGATTAGGACTTGCTTTTTTCCTTCAACTCCTGTTTTGTTACTGAAATACGTCACAGCCCTCCATGCAAGGTGTTGCACTGGGATTGGTGTTGGTTACAGAGCAAAAGGCTACGTGCAGTCACTGCTCCGTGAACCTGCTGCTCCCATACCCAGTGAGCGGAATCAAGAGTACATCTAGCTCGAGGAGGTGGCCAGGTAAACGTAATTCCAGTTACCCCGATGCCAGTGTGACTCTGCCTCAAAGACACCAGCAAACTCATTCTCTTTGTGCAGCTCTTGCATCAGTGATTAAGTATATGAACATGAGTTTGTACCCTCACTGTCCAAATGTCTTTAAATATGTGCACTGAAGCAGGGTTTTTTGAAACACTTCATAAATACAGTTCTGTAATTAAGTCCTAAAACTCATGAGCTTTTCCTTCTGAAGTACTTGTTCTTGGGTGAATAGCTGTAGTTAGCAGATTGTTTTCATGGCCAGCAGTGAAAAGACAACACTGAATCTTGATTTCTTTAGTACCTTGTGCTCAGCGCTTATTCTAGGAAGAGTCTGGCTTTAAATTCATGATGGATGGAGGCCAAGTTCAGCTGTTGCAAAGATGAAAACTGCTGCAAATTACGCTCATTAAAAATAACGAAGGAAACAGATCCCACAGCTGCACACCACAGGCTACTTGGCACCACAGACATCAAACTGCAGAAGGTACTGCCTTATAAAGCTGAAACCCAGACAGGATGTAGCTCCGAGTAAAGCAAATAAAACTTTAAAAGAGAGAAAAGTTAGTAACTTTTGCCGCAGCTTATTTAGTAGGCAATAAGTTACTTATTCGCATGTGAAAGAGAAGTAGAACATGCATTTTGGGTGTCATCTGTTAGAAGAAAGGGCAGTGTTCGTAAGCCGCTTGAGTTATGTCCTAGCTGTAGTGCTAATGGTAGTGGAATTTAATGACATTTCACACTGAGAAACATGCTAATTGATCTGTAAGTCCACTGCTTATAAAACTAGCAGGTTTACATCTCAAGATCATGGCTTTAGAATAAGAGCTTTATTGGTAATGAAGATGTTTGTAAGATATAAACATTGTCCCCAATGATTTCTAAGTGCCAGTACCTCAGGATTACAGTGATGACAGTAGATAGGGTAGACCCCATCCCCTAATGGAATTGGTAAAATCTGTCACTCGCTATGGAAAGCTTTTGTTCTCATCGATTGAGGGAAGTGTTTTTTCACAGATACGAGCAGTACAGGGAAGGATAAGGGAAAAAGAACAATGCATTGGAAAACAAAACAAAAATGGGGCAGCATATATCTTTAAGACGTTATATCTTTGACCTAGAGAGATGGTACTGTGAATTTCTCCCTACTTCCCTCCTCGAGCGTGAGTTAACTATGATAGACCACTAAAACCCTACGGCCATGTTTTCTAAGTGGTGGTTGTCAAATACTAAACAAGCTGTACTTCATTTGAATGCAAACTTCCCACTCAACTTTTTTTTTAACATAAATAAATTCTCTGTTCATTCCTATCAAACAGTGTTATAACAGTCGTAAAAATCCCAGGGAGCTACAGAGAAATTACACTGGTAATGTTTAAGCCCTTCTTACTGTGCAGGGTCATTTCCGACCTACATAGAGAGCTCAGCATCAGCTACAGGAAATGTGTATTCTGTAATTGCTAAAAATGTAGTTATTGGAAATATGGATGCTACAGGCAGCTACCTCATGGGAGAGCCACAAAGCACAGAAATCCTATAGTAAAAACCAAACCTCCCTGTTTTGTGGGTCTCCATCAGGAGAGACCAGGGTAATTTACATCTCGGTTTACAGCGCAGAATTCTAGACAGTTACAAACTTCGGGATGATTTTAAATAAACCGTGGTGTGAGACGAACACGGACTCCCTTCTATTCACTCACCAGATTATTGTTTCCCTTTGGAATTGAAGTATCCAAATACAAACTAATGGTCCCCTCATAAAGTTATCTATCAAGAGATTGCCTACGATTTATCAAAGCCCTTAACCCACAACAAATAATCTGCACTTGGCCCACAGGATCCATTTAACAAAGGAACTACAGGAACTTTAAAGTTAAAATAGAAGGTTGTTACCCCCTTTTCCTTACCCGCAGGCTAGAGCCCAGCCAGCTTGTGAAGACAGGACTCAGAGAGCAAGTTGTGTAGCCGAGACTGCACTTGGGAGGCAGATTAGTTAAAACGAACAACAGCATGTTTCCCTAATAGATCATTACACATACAAACTGTTGGTTATTTAGCCTGCTTTATTAAGATTTTCAGCCTACTAAATTACTGTTTGGGTTTTTTTTCCTACAATAGTTCTATATTATGGAACATAGGAATTCAGTGGGTTTAAAAGGATGACCAATAGCCCTAACAACAGTTTCACATGCAGACTAACAATCAACCTCACTCACTGATAGATTTACTTTTGCGGGTTTATCTGTTCACTATTGGCATAGCTTGACTCTGCTTTTGCCTCACAAGCAGCTCACTAGGATTTTGTACCAATGCCAAGAAAAGACCCCTTTTTCCCCCTCAGGATACAGTAATGAGAGTAGAGGTAAGCGACAGGAAAATTGGGGCTATATGGACCACAATGCATTTATCTGCACATTAAGCACCTTATCTGTGGCAGAAAAGGTAGAGGCATACAAACATTGTGGGTCTTTTAAAGAGAAGGGACAATTGGGACTGCCATTTTTCTGTAACGAATAGGTAGCTTGAGCATGTGCAACATATGCACTGGAGCAGAGGGGTGCATCAGGCAGCACAGGAAGCAGAGAGCAAAGCAAGAAGTGCCCCTCTCAAATACCCTACCTCAGGCAGAGTTTGGATTTAAACTACTTATGAAATGCTCATCTATCACCAGGTCCCTTATGTAGTTCCTTTTAAAGAATCTGAAGGCTTTTAAAGAAAGTTAAAAAGTTACAATTAATTTTAAACCTTACATATGGTGAAATTTCACAGTTCTGCTGAAACCGTATCTGTTTCTCTTGTCACCACTTAAAGGCAGACATAGGACAGCAGATGAAGCACAGTAACAACCCCATCCAAAAAACCTAAACTACTTTCATCTGCTGTGTGGATCACTTACAGCAGAAGCAGGTCTGTAATCTAACCACCCTCCTGCCAACACTAGCACCCAAAGGAAGAGGCACAAAGCAGTACATGGAAAGGAGTGAGGCCAGCCCTTTCCACCTGCTGCTTCATTTAAGCCATAACTACCCATACGCTGCCTAAACTGTTTAAGGGAGGGAATAAAGATAATATGAAAGTGCTACTACAGGGAGTAAAGACCTTTTCTAATCAATACAACAGCTCAAAGAATTAAAAATGTTGAATGCACTTCAGCAGAAGGTTTGAGTTTGGAAAAGCTACAAGGGGGGGAGGGCAGCTTTTTATTTTAGAGAACATCAGCCAGAGCTGAATAAAAATGCCTAAAATGCAGGACAAAGATGAGGTTCTTCTGCAAGGCAGAAGGACAAGAACAGAGGGCAAGTTAGAAGGAACAGTGGCAACAGCTGAGAAGCAGCTTCATTCAAGAGCTCTCAGCCACAAAAGCTGTTTAGGTCAGCTTCAGATAGAAGCCTCAAAGTCCCTGAACTCCCATTTGAGAGAAGTCTGAGCAAGAGATGTAAGTGCTTTGTACAAAAAACGATAGAACAAGGGGCTTTAAGCTGAAAGAGGGTAGATTTAAATTAGACTTTAGGAAGAAGTTCTTCCCTGTGAGGGTGCTGCGGCACTGGCACAGATTGGCCAAAGATTTTGCGGCTGCCCCAGCCCTGGCAGTGTTCAAGGCCAGGCTGGACAGGGCTTGGAGCAACCTGCTCTAGTGGAAGGTGTCCCTGCCCGTGGCAGGCAGTTGGTACTGGATGAGCTTTAAGGTCCCTTCCAACCCAAACCATTCTGTGATACTTCAGGAGTATCTTATTAAGTAGTATAAAAAAACCCAAACCAAACCCCACAAGCCCCACCAATCGCCTAAAGCAAACGGTGTTTAGTATTTAAGCAAGCTTCAGCATTAAGGAATCAAGGCTCTCATGGAGCCTCAAAGGAGCGGACATTCACCACGTCAGGTAAGCACAACAGCATGCAAAGAAGGCAACTGCTACACAGTGACAACACGAAAGCATTGGGTAGATTAGAGCCGACCATCAAAACCCAAAAACCTGCTCGCAGCAAGGAGCGAATTCATCTTCAGCTAAACTGCCACAACTGATCTTCCGACTGAGGGAAGGAAGTACTAAAATAAGAAAGGAATGTATAATTAATGGTCAAGAGATTACCATCCAAGTCAGCCATGTCAGTGAAGTTAGGGAAACTAAGAACTATTCATTCCAGTTATTTATTCTGTTTATTGAATTGAAAGAAAGGGAATACAAACATTTCTGTTCAGTGCTGTGCACCAACATGGAAAAAGTGTAATCTTGTTGTCTTTTAAAAACCCTAATAAAAACAACTCAAAGTTAATGTCGTTCCAATTGAACAATCTTTAAAGATATGTTTAAAATACTACACATTTATAAAATAAAAAAGGTAAAACGGTGTTCTGTAAATAATTAGTAAAACAAGTGAAAATAAATACAAGACCCAAAGTTCTTATGTTTTTAATGTAATATAGCAAAGAAATCTTTAACTACTTAATATAATCCGAGGAGAGTAACAAAAATCCAGAAAGTTTAAGAACGCAATCCTTTGAAACATTTAATATCAGTCCATAGCAAATAGTCATTACATACCAAAAGCTCTAAGTGTTAACTAGTTCCACCACAACTCCATATAAATCTCAACAATTTAGAAATCTTGAGATCAACAATAAAGTTCTCATCTTGATCTCTACAGCTTGGTTTGTAAGTACATACATGCTTTGAGGATCCGTTTTGTCCCATGTGTTTTCAAGGAGCCAATAACTTTTTCCATCTGTGCCTAAAAACGTTAAGATTCCGATCTAGCACATAGACCCTAACGATGAGAAATGGTGAAGAAAATAAAAACAGATGGGGCACAATAAATTTCAAATGTATAAAAATATACTGATATTAACCAAAACCTTCTGCTCAAAGGACACTTCACATACACACGACTTAAAGTATGCAAGAAAACATGACTCAAGTACCTAGAACATTTGGTTCTCTGTCTGTTTGGGGAACACATGCACACACACATTCATACCAGATGGGAGCAACACGCTCACAGATGTCTGACTGAATCCAGATTACCTGGATTAATAGACAGAAAACTTGCTTACAGTTTATTTCGACAACTAAGAGGCAGCTACTGCAGCAGTAGTTCAACACTGCACACTTCATTCAAGTCCACCCTGTTTAAAAAAGTGTCAGAGTTAATGGTTTTCTTCTGTTTTTCTTTCTAAACATCCTTTTAAGTAGCAGTTTTTTTAAGTATGGCCACTGAAAACAGACTGAAGCCTATGCGGAAAACACAGGAGGAGGTCAAAAGGAGGATCAGCCATTTACGGGATGGGCGTTCCTCTTAATAGTTGTCTCAAAAATTAGACACGAGTGTATTTTACAGCTAAAAATACAGACCAACTATTGAAAGTGCATTTTTCCTCCTCCCCTTTTGAGTTACAGTAGTTTGTTGGTCAGTAAATCCTGCTTTTTATGTCCATTCCTCTTTCTCTACTTCCATCCCCCTTTGGGTCTACATCTCTCCTTAAACTATGGCTAATTGTAGGAGTCCTGGTGTCCTTCTAAGGAAACCATCAGAATGGGGTTTGGGTGGGAGTATCACTTAGCAGTGTAAAAGTACACAACTAGACACAAACTCCCAATAGGCATATTGAGTTGTATTAAACATTACCTGACTGAAGCCAAGTTGGGAAGTAACTGGCAAGATCTGGGTAGATTTCTAGCTTGCATCTTTGCTCTAATCATGAAATGAAGTTAAATCTCAAAGCTGGAGAACTTCAGAAAAGACAGAGGGTGTTTAAAACCAAAGGTGTCATTTTCCCCCCCACTACCCTCCTTTCCAAACCAAGGACAGATCTAACATTCTCCCTTTTGTGCTCCACTGAAAGGTACTTACCTGAACAGCTCAAGAACATTCAGACAATAAAATGCTTCAGCATCTTGTTTTTGAGGCTCTGCCTTGACAATAACCTGGGGCTACTGTGATTTAAACCAACAGTTCCAGAAGGAGTATACTCACAGTATTTTCCTCTCTCACACCATAGGTCTGTTGACTAGAAAAAGTCATTTATTGCAGGTGTGTACTTGTTCCAGCCTTAGACTCCAGCTCTATGAACATTTTTAAGCACATGGAAATCAACGTGTTGCAAATGAGCAAACTTGTTTTTTCCCCACACACAGAGTCTCATTTTATGGTCTGTGCATGTAAAAGCATAGGTACTTCTCATTTCACACACTGTGAATAGGTGACATGGTAGAAATAGGTTTGGTTCCTCTTTAACCTGCAGGCTGGTAGTTGTTATTGCTACATCTGTAATGTCAGTTTACTGCTTGCCCAAGTACTGTGGTGAAATTAACTCTGACCATTCTCTCATCTCTGCTCATCACCTGTGAGAAGTAGGCAGCTCTATCAGATGCTGCTACTCAGATACTCTGGAAACAGCAGTTCTGTCTATATGAAGCATATTTAGAACTAAAGCAGAGCCTCCACAACATGTGCTTCTCCCTAACTCTGCTTCTTACACACCTGAAGTGTATTTTAGAGGCAAAAACCAAGTCTGGAAGAGAAACCCCAGAATGGAGGGGCAGCATTTTGGCTAAACTACCAAATTTAAGTTTCTGCTGGCAACTGCTTTGCAGGCCTGAGCCCAGACGCCCTCCCCACAGCTGGTACCAGGTCAGGAGTCTCACTTTGTTTAGCATGCCCACCACATCAAAAATGCCCTTTCAAGTACATAAGGGATTTTAAATCTGACCTTGAGATCTGGTCCAGCCTTCAGCACCTGCCTAACATCCCCACTTTAGTCCTATGAGTATGAAGCAAGTGGTGCCAGATCTTTGTATGAGATGACATTAGAGACATCAAATGCAGGATTATTCACCTTCCTCTCCCTAAATAATGTTGTTTGAAAACATAAGCTCAGAGAAGGACAAGAGCAGCAGGACTTCCAAAGATACACATACTGGCGTTGCTTATGAATTATACTGTGGTTTGAACATACAAAACACTGGTTAGTTACAGTTTAGGTATTCAATTTTTATTGAAATCCCAAAGGTTTCCTTACTCAAATTTGACCTTAGGAAGCTGTTTGTTTCCCTGCAACACTGATGCCACAGGAGCTAGACTGATAATCCTACACTGTCTGAACTAGGAAGACAAGCAGTTCCCTCCAGAACTAACTAATGGAAGAAGCAACTGATTTGCAGTCTTACGTTTACACATCTATGCCCAGTTCCATGGCACAG
Source organism: Myiopsitta monachus (assembly GCA_017639245.1). NCBI lineage: Eukaryota > Metazoa > Chordata > Aves > Psittaciformes > Psittacidae > Myiopsitta > Myiopsitta monachus. Next base: position 57,344,785 of record CM029925.1, read on the forward strand.
TAATTGCTATCACAGAAATTCACCTTGACTTTAAGACAAATGTACTAGACTGAATGTAAGAATATGAAGTTCCTACTTCATTTTGGAGGTACCAGGGGTAGGTCAGGTTCAGGGCTGGTCTCAGAGTATCAGAAGCTTAAATTATGTTTAAATTTACAAACAAGGCAAGAAAAAAAACCCCACCACCTGATGGCTGGAATCTTAAAAAAATACTAATTTAAAGATCTAACCTTCAAGCATCACTTTGCTCTTCTGGGAAAATAAAAAAGGACCATTTATGTTAAGCACCACATTCCCACTTGAAGTGGCTACACTTCCCTGTCCTTGAACTCCAGCAAACCTTCCCCCACCCTTCTTCCACACGTGACTAATAAGGACACTAGGTTATTCTGTCATTAAAGGATGAAGTCCACACTTCTGTTCACACCAGCTCTCGGTGGTGTGCCTTTCCCTGCTCCCTCTTCACAGCAGTACCAACGCTACTTTTCCACCCAAGGTGGCAAAAGGGAATCCAGTGCCATCCCATAAGGAACTTGTGTGTATGCAGAAGCACAGCGATGCCAGGCCATCTGTTTATGTCTGAAAGAATAAATACTCAAATCATAAATGACTTTCTTCATTCTTAGCACAGGCTATTAGTGGAGCTATTCCTAGATGGGTCAAGATGTTCAAAGCACCGGCTTGCAACAAGGTCTGGAAGAGGCATTTCAATCTGGAAACTTAAAGAGTATGTTCTCAAAAAGAAAATCTACACATCTTTGTTTACCAAAGAAGGAAAAAATGCCATCATAATACAAGTGTTTAATTATGATTTGCATGTTAATTACTTTTACAAAAGATTGACTTTGTAATGAAAGGACTCTTCCAACACGTTCTTCCCTCAAGGTGTAGTCTACCTTTTACACCAGCGTTGTTGCACATATTTATGTCATTAAAAAAAATATCCAAAAAGACCTTGTCTTGTTTAAACTCTTAAGTCTGGTGGTGCACTCTGAACACCTTCTCTTTTCCTAAACAACAGAGTTTCTCTGTTAAACTGGACAGTGAGTTCTTCTATCTAAAACAAGCTTCACTGCCTATGCAAAGCTCCTTCCAGCCACTGCTTTTGATTGGGTCTCAAGACACTCTGGAAAAGCATAAGTGATACCGTGTTTCGTGACACTTCTTGCATTGTTTTTTAATTCCAAATGTATACAAATGAAGTCATTTTAATCCTATAAATAATTTATTTTTAAAAAATTGTGCTGTTAACCCCTTTGCAGGGCAACGAGCTATGTGAAAAGTACAAAACTTTTTGTCAAATGTGATACTGAGAGTGCTTTTGACATAGTTCATTGGTTTATCATCTCAATTTATAATATACTGCGCAACGGGCAAGGCTAGAATCCATGAACCAAGCTGCAAAGATCTCAAGCTAAGTAAGGCGGAGAGAGACTTGAGAAACAAGAGAAGGAAATACTTTCCTATCCAATGTATACTCTTCAGACTAAAGCACTCTTTCTATCAAGCCTTCTAAACTGTTAAATAAAGTGTTCCAAACAAGCATTTAAACTTCATTACACAGAAGAGCAACAAGAACAGTAGCCTGCCAAACAAAAAGGCAGGAGGGAAAAATATATATACTGAGTTCAATGGTTAGCCTGAATGTAGCACAGTTCTTCACAACCGATGGGGGGGTAATTTCAACACGGTGTCCGACAACGTTCTAAGGACGTGCTTCATCTCGACTGGTTACTATGAAGCAAGGTGGTAAATGTTTGGCCCCAACCGGGCTTCAGAAATGGTTCTTTTTCATGACGAGCATGTCTGTCCAGCTATCAATCATGTTTGTTTGCACCAAATCCCAAGCCATTTAAAATACGACTAATTAAGTTAAACTGAAGTCGTCTGCTCCAAATTCGCCATCAACTATCCATGCTACTGCATTCCTCTGAGCAAAAACAAAAACATAAGAGAAAGAAATCACATCTTGAAGAGCTTATCAACAGTTAATATTTCTATGAGGTCATTAATACATTCTATACGCACAAGTTTTATTGAACATGCATTAATTAACAGATCTTATATGGTAGCTAAATCCCATGCTAAAAATTACTTATTTTAGGTATCATTACTCATTAATTTAGATATTAATTTAGCATGTTAGGTGTTGGTACTAAACTATCATCTCTTCCAAAAAGTAACACATATTTACATTCAAGTTCCAGGGGAGTGTGCTAGTAACAAAGCTCTCTGCCATCCATTTAGCATTCTTAAGTTGTTAGGTATTCCGTGCACCTACACCTCTTGCAGAAGCACTACTGCAAGAAATCCATTTTCTGCTGTTTTGATTTTTAAGGCATTTATGAGCTCCTTTTCTGGAGGAACTAAGAAAGAGGGAGCAAGCAGCTAACTGGGGAAAATCAATCAAACAAAACTCAGGGTAAAAACCAACTGGAGGATCGGCTCTGACTCCTTATGGGCACATTCCTTACAAACAAGAGATTGGCCAGGCTGGTCCACCTAGTCCAAGACCAGAAGCAGATGTGTCAGAATGCACGGGAGCGGGGAGAGGAGGTAATTGTTCCTCCTAATCTCCTTCCAACTTCCAGCCATTTTCACTGAAGGGACATTCTGAACTAGAGGTGTTCACTTATCTAATAGGACTCAAAGGATGTCTTTACGGTTACTTTGCCTAAGTTCCCCCTGAACTCGTGTCCATACCTAGTATCCACGATGCCTTGTGGCAATGGGATATACTGTATTCCATTTTCATGTCTAGTGTAAATTTTTAGCACAAGGGTGAACGTGTAATGACAGAAGCATATAAACTGCAGAGCAAGTCCTCAGTGGTCAACTTGGTAACAATTCTGGGAGGAGGTAAGAAGGGTTGGAAGTGAAAAGAGCTGCATTGTGTCCCCCTCCCAGACACAGATGATTGCTGATGGTTAGGAAAGAAAGAATTAATTGTGTACAGAATTTTATGGTGGGAAAAACTTTGTTCTCTACAGACTTTGGAGCTTTGTTTCATAAGCACTGTAATACCATTATTTTATCTGCAGTGTAGTCAAAATGCATTACTTAAAATTTAATAACACTGTATTATTAAACCTCAAGCATTGAAGGCATAATTTCTTAAGAAGTCTACAGTAAATATATTAATATAATCCTGAGGTCTTAGTAACACCACAGTTGTCTATAGGGACATGTCAAATTTCAATACCATTTTGGAAGTATCAGTCGTTTCCTTTTTATAATACAAAAATAACTAATTTGGATGAAAATCAACAGCCACACATTAAAAAAAAAAAAACCACCACCAAAAAAACCCCCAACCCAAAGCAGTTAACTTTTTTTAGTAGAAGTTATGACTCTAACCCAAGAATTAAAAGCATTTTTCTATCCTATTTATGATAAAGAAAACCCACAGAAGCAGCTACCTTTGATGTAAGCTTTGAGGGCAGGAGGTTGGAACTGGATGAGCTTTAAGGTCCCTTCCAACTCCAAGTCATTCTATGAGTCGATGATTTAGTAATTAGAGAACACACACAGTTCTTTTACCTTCAATATCCTGGTTATCTACAAAAGGCGCTGGTCCCCATATTCTAACAGTGCCATCATCAGAGGCGCTGGCCATCATGGATGGAATCTGCGGGTTCCAGCTCACACAGTTAACAGTACGTGTGTGCCCTGTCAGCTCCGCAATGGGCAGCTCGCTACGCTTGTGCCAAATATATACTTTGTGATCTAAATAAAACACACATTTAAGAAAAAAACAAAACAGAATGAAAAACATTGTTCTGCACAGATCGATTTGTCATATCAAACAGCACTTCCACACAAGCTCTCAACAACTAGAAAACCCGCTGATGTTGTAAACCCCACGTCTACTCAATGTGCAACAGCACTAACAATTTTTTCTTTTAAGAGTTATGACAAGAACATGGGGTAAAGCTCTCCCACTAAGAGGCATGTTCTCTTTTAACACCTGCAAGTCTACTGCACTTGGTAGTTGAAAAACACCTCACTACAATGCAAGTATGTCAATATATGGCTAAGGAGAACAACCAAGCTACTCAAAACTAAAGATACAGAGTTGTAACCTTCCTCGAAAGGGATGTCTTGCATACAATTTTTTCTCCCTCCCCCTCAAACAACAGTATTTACAGATCAGTACATGCATTATAAAGTCATGAGTATTAAGGCAGAATATTTATGACAACCACCACCTGCTGATGAGCACTAGATAAGATCACAGCTCTACAGTTTATAAAATACATCTTGATACTAAAAACCTACAACATTTCAGTGAAAGGGCAAACAGAGCAAGTGAGGGAGGGCAACAAAGCCTTATGTCTCGAATTGTGACCTATTACTGTACTTGATAACAATTCTTGTGTAGTATTTTAAGATCTGAATTTGTATATATTAAAGTAGATGTAAGTAAGCAACGCTACAGATCTTATTTTGTGATAGGATAGTTTTAATTACTCCTAGCAATATGCTAGGAATAGAACAGTGACCTGGTCAGACACTCCACTGCAGTTTTCAGAGAAATGCTACTGCTTTACCATCAACCATATTTCAGAATAAATGGTTAAAGGTGGTTTGGTTGTCTGCTGTCATCCCCCACCCCAACTAGCAGCCTGTGGGGTTGACCTCTCTAGGAACTGTCTTTGGAATATTCCCAACAGACCTACACAAACCAAACAAGTATGTGTTACTGGTATTACACAAAAGCCTTGTATTAGGTCTGGGATATCAAATGGAAGTATTTTCAGCTGATTGAAAGGTTATAATGTAGGTGTCATTCTGAAGGCTTAGCAAACAAACCAGTCTTCACCTATTCCTCCTCCTCCCAACCCCTTGAAAAACAAACTTGCTCTCTAGCCTACCTGCTAGAAAAGCATCACGGAACCCTGTGGTAACATATTTGCTTTTGCTTCATCAGCTCATTTCAGTATACCACCTTTATATATGCTTGTATCGATGCAAACGTTCTGGTTGTGCTTACATTCCACTTACAATTTCAACAGACTCCATATCCACACTATTCATCAAACAACACAATTCACACTCTGCTTAAACACTAGACACACAAGGATCTGCTGTCTGGGAGAATCAAAGCCTAAACACAAACCAGTAGTTTGGTACTTGTCACAATGCCTGCATTTTGTTTTGGAAAAACAAGTTCACTAGATGAAGGCAGCAATTCCCCCCTCAGAAAGAGGCCTCCACTTTCTTCCTATTGATGCAAGTGTTAGAGAAAAGCCCACTTAGCTGGCAACATATCTGAAGAGGTTGAGACAGTATTATCAATCTATTACCTTTTTTTAACAAACTACGTTAACAAGGCTATGACAATGCAATCTTATTTCTGTTTTGCTTGTTTCTTAATAGATCTACGTTCTCAGAAGCCACGTTTGCAACAATGCAGTTCAAATCTCACGCATCATCAATTTCAACCACTGCTCAGTACATTTTAGACAACGAAGATAATAAAGAACAAATAAAGGAGGAAAAAAAAAGTACCGGTGCACTGCAGTATTTACATCTACACATGCACATCTGTATGGCTCAACAGAAATCCTGAACTTCTGGATCTCTAACCAAGAACCTTGTTCCACCATGAAAAGCGGTTCACACTGGACTGGAAGACTGGAGGACTGGAGGTGCTGCCCTTCAGTCATATTCCACTGGGTCAGGCCAAACAGTGAAATATGGGTTTATTTTAGATATACTACTATCCTTTCCTGGAAAATATCACGTAAGTACACTGGCCAACCTTATTTCCTCACAGTTTGTGTTACACAGTACTAACAGTGACTGTTTACATACTCCAAGTGTAATTTTTAGCCCCATCATAGGCTTGAATCTTAAGTGACCTCCACGGGCAGTGATGGCACTACATCAGTGACAGAACTGAACCAATTCCAGATATAAACCATTAACTGATTTCTGTTCTTGCCACAGACAGTTGAATAAAAACAAACCACAAAGCATTTGATCTCCAAGAAACCTTACCAGACTATGTCAACAACTGCTTAATTTGAGACTACTCTGTCCATAATTAAGAGAATGACTCTACTGAAATTAAAATAACCTCACCACACCTCTATCTTCAACATACAAGTGAAGCTGTTACTCCCCAGAAGTATTTTTGATCCAAACCGTAAGCTTAAGCATAATGCCACAAAACCAAAAAGCATCAAGAACACCCCACCTACTTCTAATTAAAACTGTGCAGATGCTTTGCTTCAGAGCAACAACACAAGAGTCATTAATGCTTTCTACTACCATCGTCCTCTCAGAAGATTCTGCTAGCACACAATCATTTCTTGAAGCATGCCACAATGCCAGTGCTCCTAGAACTTATTTAAAGAACCAGTTTGCTTGCTTTCATGGCAGTTGCTACCATCATCATCATCATTATAAAAGGGAGGTATCAGAAGGATACAATCTTCCAGTTTTCTGCACAAAGGAGAACTATGTTACCTTCACTGCCACTCGCGATGAAATCTTCATTATGACCACCAAAACACGAGTGAATTGTGTAAAATCCTTGTGTAACACCTTGATACTTTCTCACTAAAACTCTGTCTTGTAAGTCCCATAAGTGAACTCCCTGGGAATAAGTACTGAAGAACATTATTTCATCATTCAACATTATTCATTGCATTCTTTTGAAAAACTAGAAAAAATTAAACATGGTAGAAGTACATTACTTTGGCCAACTGTTACTAGATTAAGAGCGTAAAGACACGCCACATTACTAGATTAGAATTCCAGTCTGTGGTCCCTTCTGTTCTGAAAGCTCCTGTTCTTACCCAAGGTTCCAAAAGTAGAAATAAGTAACATCCAATTCTCACATCCCCAGCCATATCAACCTGACACAATTCTTGCTATACCTGGGCTTCCCAGTGCAATAGCCAGATATTGACATTTAATAGTACATATTTCATAGCGGGAAACTGTTGACTGTAAATTAGACAAAAAATAAGTCTCAAGAATAAGACTGCCTTCTTGTCATAAAATGCCATGCTGTACTTATGAACATAAAGGCCTTCATATTACACAAAATACAACTGATTAATATTAAACATTCCAATTCACACCACAATATTTAAAGACAGGTGGCAGTTGCAAGCAGACATATTTCCATTTATCATCACCAACTCACCTGAGTTGCTACATTTAACAAAGCTAAACGGCCGTTTTTTGAAATAGTAAATGACATAATAGGGTGATCTTCTTGTACTCTGAAATTAGAAGACAGTGTTAAGAGAACACTTAAATAACGATGCAACACCAAGACAAAAGACATATCCTGTCTCTGCTATATTGTCAGGGAAGGAGCCCCCAATTTGAAACTAGCTATGTCTTTGTGTGTCAGTACAAGCCAGTCTGCAATAGTTTGCTTATACTTATGACAAATCCCAAGACCGAAAAGATCTTTAGACCTCAAATTCAGCTCCTAACTTCAAGACAGGATCTACTAAAACTCATCAGGAATTGAAATGACAACTCTTGATGACAGAAACATCAAAACATCCACTAGAAATCTACTCCAGTGCTTAGAAGTTATTTCTATTACTTGATCTAATGCTTCTTGCTGAAACTGGAACTCAGCTCTTGTCCCATGTTATTTTTGTTGTCTTGTAATACTGAGAGCATTTCAGTAACACATTTCCCAGCCCTCCCCCCCGCCAAACCCTTCCTCAATCATTCTCACACTAAGAACCAGGAATTCAAAACCAAAGAAAGAGGTATTTACATGTTCCTGTCTGTAAGATCCTCAAAGTTATAACCCCGAATTCGCTGGTGTGTGTCCGATGCTAGAACAGTCTTCCCATCGCTCAAGCACCAAAGGCATTGCACTCTCACCCCTTCCCAGGAGTCAAGGAGATTACCATCTAAATCCTGACCAGAAGAGGGGAAAAACCACAAAGTTTGAACTGTTAGTCTCAGATTTCTGAGGTGCTGACACACAAGTATCTCTCTAATTTCCTGTTCAGACAAGTGCTACAGAAAGGGGGGACTTAATGAATTAGGACTCGGCTGTCTTAACTGGGGGCTTCTGTAGGTGTCTGTCCTGGACAGCTGAGAATCCCTTTTGTCACTTAACTTTCTTGTACATGGCACATAGTGATAGGACAAGGGGTAACGGGTTCAAACTTAAACAGGGGAAGTTTAGATTGGATACGAGGAAGAAATTCTTCACTGTAAGGGTGGTGAGGCACTGGAATGGGTTGCCCAGGGAGGTTGTGAAATGCTCCATCGCTGGCACTGTTCAAGGCCAGGTTGGACAGAGCCTTGGGTGGCATGGTTTAGTGAGAGGTGTCCCTGCCCATGGCAGGGGGGTTGGAACAGGATGATCTTAAGGTCCTTTCCAACCCTAACTATTCTATGATTCTATATCATGCTACAGAGCTCACCCTTGCAGTGAGTGAGGTTTGCATACTGCACTATTATTCTGGGCACCAGCTCAGGTGACTGTGGATCACCTCCCAAAAATCCAACACTAATCAAGTAATGAGGGTTTCAATCTTCTATTTACACTTAGCAAAACAGCATGCAAACACTGAGGAAGACAGTCTGTAGAATACGCAACATTTGTAAACGAAGACACTGCTTTTTATTAGTGTATTTTCTAAAGCAGCTAAAAAAAACCCTCCTAGCCCACAAAGCCTCCTTTAAGCAGACAAAAGGAGCCTGAACCCTTCTAACTGCTACATACAAAAGTGCTGCTGAAATGCTAGCAATAATATATTGCTTCCTTGAAATAAAGGATCAAAAGTTTTAGTGTACACACATAAAAAAAGAAATGGAAAAACAAATCTCAGATTTGACTGCAGCAAAACTTTAATTGCTTGCTTTGTTTTCAATGGGACAGATGCAGAGAACTTACACACTGATAGAACTGCCCACGCTGACCTCCCGTTACGAAACGCTTCCCGTCAGGATTCCAGGCTACGCTTGTTAAACTGTCTTCATGAGACTGGCTCATCTTTGTCCTCAGCTCCCCAGTCTGGAAAATAATGAAAGACACCAAGGCCTTACACCCGAAACCAGAACCCTTTCCCAAAGAGACACTGATAATTTTATCTGACATGCGCTGCATTTGGAAGTGCACGTCAACACGTTTACTAAAAAGCAACACAAATACTGCAATAAAAAGGTAGAACTACTTCATATCTCCAGTGACCCTGGACTTTATTTGGGACAATTTTTGTCCCTCAGATCAAGAGGGATAGACTAGATGGTGTCTCACAGAACTGGAAGACTGAGAGTAAAGAGAAGAATTAAGAGAAGCGGGAAGAACACTAAGAGAAAAGCGATATGAAATGGAAAGAAAGACAAAACCAAAAATAACCAAACCCCCCAAAAAATGCAAACACACATGGAAAGCAAGGAGGCAGGAGGAGATTACAAGAAAACAGAGATGACAAAAAACGTTTTAGGAAAAAGTCCACAGTATCAGTAGTATTTAGAATATTTTCCTCCCTGAGCTGGATCTCTCCATGCCAAGATTTAGCTTCTATCCCTAGTTTATAATGCTACTGTTTACAAGATAGAGTGCCAATGAGCAGCTTACCATTGTCAAAACGGTAAGGGCTTCTCTCCTATTCCCCTGTGCCAGCTCTAGTGCTCTTCACTGAGATATTGAGTCAAACAGAAGAAATTTATTCCAAAGGTGAAAAAAGGGAACATTTTTGGTTTAGGCAACAAATTAGTTCAGAGTCCAAGGAAGCATAAGAAAGACTATGCAGCCTGCAGCTGAGGCAGGGGAAGCTCTTACATCAACCCAAATGCCCACATATATCAACAGCAGAAAAGAATTTTTGAAGTCATGGAGGAAATGACAAAATGCACTAGGAGTGCCTGCCTGAAAGATGAAGTCCTGAAATCATAAATTTATGCCTCTGTGGATCTTCCACTATCATCACTGGAGGGTTACACAAAGTAAAAATAGCCTGGATCTTTTGCTACTTGTTAAAATCTTTTATGAGCACTTGCTCCCATTAGATGATAATTCTGCTCTCTGTTTCTCTTAATTTGCCGTTCTCTTCAGTAGCTCTAAATCCTATGGATTTATGCCATCCCTCCTCAGAAGTTACCGGTAACCAGATACACCAGAACTGCTGCAGAGACCAGGCACTTAAGACTTGAAATCTAATTTCAGTTCTCTACAAACTGAGTACAGAATTTGTAGGCTGCTACAGTCATGTTTTTAAATTTGAGGGGGTGGGAGGTGTGATCAGTGTGTCCTCTTTATACTGACACCTCTGCAGAACAACTTTGCAGAAATTACTTCATTCGTGCTTAAGGTGAGATTTAGATATTAAAACATATCTAAATATGTTTTAATATCTAAATATTAAAAAAAAGCAGTATGCTGAACATAGTTACATTTTTTTACTCTTAGTCACCACTTACTTGTACATTCCAGAGCCAAAGCTCAGAACAATCATCTGGGCCACAGGCAACAAGATAGTTGTCATCTGGACTCCAAGCAATATAAGACACACCATACGCATGACCTTCTAACGTCTTAAGTAGTTTTAGCTGGTGAGTATCCTGAAACAAGAGGGATTCTGTTGAGACAACGCATGTGAACTATTACATTTCACATACAGTGTGTCCAAATACAGTAAGACAACTGTATTTTACAAGGTGTATGAACAGGTTCTTACTGGAAAAGCAGTTGCTAGCTTACAGAGTAGGACTATGAAAAGAAAGCTTCTAAGTTTCAATACACAAAACAGGAACGTGTGTAGGTGTTTTGTTTGAATCTTCTGTGATTCTGAATGTGGAACTGAAAATATAGAGAGTTGTACATTACACAACACTATAGAAGTCTTCTCAAGTGTAAAGTCTCTCTAATACAAAAAAAAATAAAAAATACAAAAATAAAGTCTCTGGGATACAAAAATTCTACTATCCATATTTTACAGAATTAAGTTACTTTCTCAAGAGCAAAGACATGCTGAAGCCTGTTATGGTTAAACAGAGAATCAAAGACCTCATCTACGCTGAGAAGAGAGAAACTCCAAGCGCCAATGTTTTTATAAATTTGAGCGTATCTTGTGCCTGCTGCTCAAGAAAGAAGTTCTACACAAATATATTTTTAAAAGCTTCCTCGGGAGGTGTTCTTATTTCAGACGTGTTGCCTACAGCAAGCTGTTGCGTGTCTTCTGCCAGATTTAGTCAATGAAGCATACTTCGCTCAGACAGAGCATCTTGGATCACCTTTTATGCCACAACTGCTGCCTCATCACAGGAACCTGGACTTTAAAGCAGCTCATCCAAATAAATAGTACAGCTAAGATACTGTAAAACAACCATACACTTGTTTCTTAAATACAGAAACATGCTTCAATAGAACGTTAGCACTGACTCTTGACAACAACATGCATATACATTAACTAGAACTGAGCTTGTTAAACTCAAGCCACTTGGAAAAGGGCAAGTGAAATTCTGCCCCCCTCCCTTTTTTTCCTGTATAGGGATGTTTATACCTCCTCTTCGAAAACAGTGACTTGTCTGAAATCTAGCTTTTCAACTTGTTCCTTATCTTTTAGTATTAATCAGCAGAGACTCTCTTGATTCTAAAGAGAAAGAACATGGTCAACAGGAGAAGACTGACACAAGGTACTGTTCCTTAGGACCAGCTACAAAGGATCTGGTGACTCTCAGCCACTGTTGAACTTCGATGGTTCTGTTGGCTAAAAAACCCTAAATTCCTCAAAAGAAAGTGAGCTAAGAATAACCTTCAAAGCACAGAGAAGGAGGGGCAAACAAATGGACCTCCTCCAAGCCCCTTTTCCATTCCAATTATTATTCCCGGTCTGCATGCAACACTGCTGTGTTGGTAGCTAAACTGACCTATAAGGAAACTGAGTCATGTCTGAGATTATCTTGCAACCTGGAGCTTGCCTGCAACTTACACATTCCTTTTCACATCAGGATTAAAGCAGTGTGCCACTTCTGCATCACATTTGAGACTCATGAGGAGCAAGATACATGGGATACTCTCCTAATGATAGGACTCTGTAGTTGTTACCCTCATGCTGCACCCATATTTTTCTCCAAAGACAGCTAAACTGTTACACCATGTTTTGCTCCAAACCAGCAGTCAACAGTATTTCAGGAAAACAGCCCCAAGTTTAGTCAATGTGCTTCCCACCCACCACCAAAAGAAATCTCAGCACTTCTATCCTTTATATATAGCTTTCCAGATTTTTGAGATGTAGAAAAACCCAAAACTATTCAGGTATCAACTTCAGTCTGAAAAGCCAAAAACCTGTCAACAGTTTCTAGAAAGTGCATTAAAAAAAAGGCGGCTTCTGTAAGGAACAAGTTAAAGGAGAACTCCATCAAACAAAACACATGCCAGACAAGGTGATGTGCCTACTGTGCTTATCCTCTCTGTACTACAGATTCTGCCGCACAGGCAAATAATGTGTTCCACACACAAACCTAGTTCTCTCAAGACATTATTTAATGCTGCTGAGCCTGCATAAGAAGTTTGAAATGAACAAATGAAAATGAAAACAGAAGCATGTGTTAAGACAGCTTACATATGTAGCTGGGTCTTAGAGAAGTAAGAAATTCATGGTATGAAATGAAGAAAACACATGGAAGCAGTTTCATTACGCTTCAAGAAAGATTACTGAAGAAAAAGGGAAAAATGAAAGATTCTCACACACTTGGCGTGTGTGTGGAAAAGAAATACTCTTCATTTTAAACAGTGTTCTCCCATCACTTGCCCAGACAGACTTGGATGGGTGTTTCCCCGCCGTTTATCTGTATTAAAATCATTCTAACTGCCTAAAGCCTTGAAAATCTGATTAATCTTATCGTTCAAAAGGAAGTGAGAAGTATGCTCTAGCAAATATAAAAATAAACTATTTGAGTTGTGGCCTAATGTTATTTAGGCATCATCTCCCTGAAAGGGTTTAATTTTTTCCCCCTTTTTCTTTTCTGGCACAGAAATACAGAACATGAAATTCTATAAGGCTTCTTTCCCACTATTTTAATAGAGATTTTGTTCCTTTAGCAACCCTTGGTCAAAAGGGTTAGTCTAAACCACTCACAAAACATTTGCTTGGTTTGGTTAACCAGATATTAGCTCACAGATCACTATAAAACGGACTAATCAAGATGCTGAGTATTAAAACCCCTCAGTATAAAAGGAAGATAAGCCTCTACAATCAAATGACAAATCAACAGTAGAAACATTTGATCCCCAATTTATTTAGGATTTTGTTTCTTAAAAGCCCTCAAACAAAAAAAACAAAACCCCAAAACACCCCACCACAAAAAACCCCAAACAGATCACTTAACAGAAGTCATCTAATGTCTCTATGAATCTGTTGGCCCAGAGCACACTGACTCCAGAGCAGTTCTATGCTTGAAAAACCAATCAGCATTTGCTGTTACTTCAGGGGCTATGCACATGGAACAGGCTTTTAAGTTCACCCATCTTCCTAACAGCAAAAAGAACTCTTATTATATGGCTTCCTAACCTGTAGTGAAAGAAAAGAATTAAGTTCAGCTCTCAAATCCTACTGAAAGCCAGTATGGAGCAGCAAAGACCTTTCATCTTCCACTTAGCATTACCAGTTTGCAGTTGTGTGGTTAAAAACCTGTAAGGATCTTTTTCTGATAGCGTCTTACAAGCATTAACAACTTCACATATTGTGTACATGTATTAAAATTTATTCAGTTTTCAGTTGTTATGAAATATATGGACTTTCATATCAGTTCTACAATTAAGAGTCTTAGATTCACCACTCCATCTTTTTATTTACATAAGAATAGTTAGGGATAGGAAAGATAAATCTTGTAGATGTAGGATATTTCATTAAGAGAAACAGTGCCATGTATTACTAGCAAAATTTAAAACCACAGCCTGTGAGTAAATGGATGGGGCATACTTCCAGACGTCAGTGAATTCTCACAAGTGTTTAAATCTTCAGTTCAAGCCAAGGCTAATCTTGTAACAGCAGCTCACATCAAGTGGTATTATACTGACACAACTTCTGTTAGCACATACACGATTTTACTACTCAGAAATGAAGTAATAAATGGTGAAATAGATAAAGCATTTAAATCTAAGTGTACTAATAGTAGAAAGATAACTGAAAAGGGTTAGTCACATACATAGATCAGAAGTACTCTTGGTAAGAGTGACTTAGAAGAAAGGTTCCTCACTGCCATGCTCCTCCCATTCTCACCCAATGTATCTCAAGGCCTTCAAGCTGAAAAGCTTCCCTGAAGCGAACCAGCAGGCTGTACCCCTTGGCACTGGCTACAGGCACACAAAGTTCCTGCCCCGATTCAGCTAAAAATTCAAGCCTTTCACTCTGACATCATGTTTTCAAGTGTCCTGCTTCACAGATTTAGACTGACCGTAATCTTCAGCCATTTACACCCCAGAGAAGTACCCTAGCCAGCAGGCTACAGTACATGTTAGCCTGTCCTACAAAGATCAAGCTATCCTAGCAAGAGATACTGGAGGGGAAGGGAACCGAATGACAAGTCATGCACATTTTAGCAAATTTCATACTTACTGGATCAACCTGCCATATAATAACAGTTGTGTCCTTAGATCCCGTTGCTAGTTTAGTGCCATCATTGGAGAATTTACAAAACCACACTTCATTACAGTGCTCCGTTAGTATCTGCTGTGTATAGCATGGGAACTGTTTCCTGGGGGAGGAAAGGGATGGAATCACATTAGTAAGAAAGCAGCAAGACTTCTTTTTACATTAACCTAGCAAAACTAAAACAAAAACTTATTTAAATACAAGACCTGACAACTTAGAAAATGACCCTATTGACAGCCACTTCAAGTGAGTACAGAATGAAGTGTCTTATCTGGTACAAAGATAACACTACCAAGTGATAACTGATTCTATTCTTATGAGAACTATTCTTATTCCACTCACGTAATCTGTTATGCTTTCATATAACCTGGAATAAAACTGACCTCATCAGGAACGTAACAGCTTATTATTACAATATGATGTATAGAA
This sequence comes from Myiopsitta monachus, assembly GCA_017639245.1. Lineage (NCBI taxonomy): Eukaryota > Metazoa > Chordata > Aves > Psittaciformes > Psittacidae > Myiopsitta > Myiopsitta monachus. Next base: position 57,359,805 of record CM029925.1, read on the forward strand.
ATGACTGGCTCCTCTTTGAACTCTACATGCAATGTTTTATTTACATGTGAGGGGTTTGTAAGTAACTCACTTAGCTATGTTTTGCCAAATTTTCAGAAGTGATTCTTACATAAAAGTTGAGTAAAAACATTCTTGTTTCTTTTTCTTGAACATAAACTAACTTACTGCAAGATCTTCTCCATTTTGTGCCATTTTTCACTTCCTTTGCAGAGTACCACATACAATATCTAAGCGTAACTAAGACAGTACCATTATAAGCTTTCAACTTTAATGGTTTTCCTCCACAAAAATCTATATTTGTTAAAACTAGTTACATTATTTCATTGAAGTTTATTAAAAACACATGATAAACTGCTGAAGAAGCTTCAAACATTCCTCTAGAGCTTATATTTAATATTTGAGTTACACACTGAAAAAAGTTAACAGTCAAAATATTAAGTTAGGTAAGAAATGGAAAAGTTTTATTTAAAGCTTGCCTACTGTATAAGAATGTGAGAGATAAAAAAGTAGACTTCTACAGCAAATGACTGCTTTTATTAAGTAATACTGCAGTAACTACAAGTTCATTGCTCAGAGACACTAAAATATAGTCTCTACCCACTTGCATTTTCTCTTCAACTTCAGGGATATTAAACCAGTTTAGTCTTGAGTTTTTATGGTGCCCACTACAAAGCAACACAACTTTTAACAGAACACAACAGCACTAATGTAACTACGAGTCTCTGTGAACGTACAGTTGTACTTACCACTGGAGATAAACTGGCCTAAAAAAAATCCCCCCCCAAAACCCAAACAAAACGCAATGTAAAACCCAAAACCTTACTTCCTTTACATATGTGTTCAAAAGGACAGTTTGGTGGTAGCCAGACTGACAGACACCTGAAAAACTACTACTTAGCAGAAACTAGAAAAAATTCTGCTTAATACAGTGTCTAAATCCTCTCAGTCCATTCTCTCGTACTAGAAGATGCTTCCTAGTCCATGCTTAAAGGCTATCGAGCAGCACTAAACAACCACACAGTCCCTCATTTCCTGTCTTATGGTAGAGGAGGATAAACAAAATGTACATATGGATATCTGTAGTTGGCTTCCTTGGCTATGTCTACTTATTCATTTACAGAAAAAGACAAGCCCATCCTGCTCCTGCTTTGAGCTGACCAGGAGCTGTCTAGTTGTTAGCTGCCACTGGAACAACACTGAGCCTAAGTTAAAAAGCCCCACTCATGAAAGACAACACCCTTTCTGGAAGCCTAAAGGCCTTGCCTATTTCCCGCACACAGATACGTGCACCTACAGAAGTGTTTCATCACTGCTTAGCCATTTTGCAGTTAAGTTAATGCTTTTTCTTCAGAGCAGCAATCTGCTCCAGAAGATGAAAAAGTCTTCATCCATAACTCACACAAAGTACAAGGGGCACACTGTGCCCCAGGAAAGCCTTTTTAGCATATTTAATTTGAAAGAATACTCCATAGAACAATAGCTCTTGTATTTTAAAGCTTAAGAAAAGCAGCCAAGATTCTGTAGGCATGAAAAGCAAGCAGTAAGGTGGCCTTCAAGTTCCCCAAAAGTGTAACAAGGCACAGTTCATACAGTTGCTGCAGACACATCCCAATGTTGAATTATGCTATTCACAATCCAGTCAGATTCAAGTGCTCTTCACTTAATTAATGAAACACAATTCATCAAATCTGACCTCACAGATAGCGAAGCACACACTAAATAACCCAGAAGGAAAATTAAAATTCCCATAAGGAACCAGCAGCAGTCTCAAAACAAGAAAGCAAAACCAGCTGTCAAACAGTTCCTGGGTTGAGTAATTAGATATTATTCCAACTTGAAGGTTTTTCTTTAGCTCTTTTTTGAAGCGTTTCGTACCAAATTGTTCTGTTCAGCACAACACACTTGAATCGTGTTGTTCACATACTGAAATAAAGTATCTAATAAAGTTATCTGGTTTTGTATTTACAGAAGTCCAAAATTCTAAATAACCAAACAGCCAGTTTTTTATTCCCTGTACATACAGTGCAAGATTTATTCCTCAACTTCCACAACAGTTCTTTTCAGAAATGCTACATTAATCGAGTACCTAGATAGCAGAGGCATTCACCTCTCATTGTCTGTTTGTAAACTAAGCCTAAAGTTGATTTACATGAATGCAGGACAAAGGAATTCAGTGGGGACAGGACAGGAAAGAGGAACAACACTACAGGACCAAACTAAACCCACAGCTAGGCTGAAGGCTCTCAAAACCAAAACTTATCCCCCAGAGCATCAACTCTCTATTATCAAAGTCTAAAACAATAAGATTAAATTCCTCACCTTCACTCCCAGCAGTTTCTCCCTTTTATCTCCCAACTCTTAGGAAGTGATTAAAATTTTAGTTGAAAAATTGTACCTATTAGTGCAATTCAAGCATGCTTGATCAAAATACTGCCAAAAGTCCAAAGCAGATTAGTTTCAACTAAAAAAGGGAAAGTTGTCAGTGTTCTATCATTTAAGTAGTAGAGAAATTGTCTAAGCTATTAGACTACAGTTACTTCTGTTCAGTTTAATCAAAATTTGGCTTCCACTGTCTTTAACTCACCTCATTATGCCCAAGCATGGCAGCATGTACAGCGCACCACATACTGATCTCAGACCCCTGCAATAGGTAGGTACAATAGGATGAGTTGAGGACAGAATGGAAGCCTTAATTTTGAAGCAGGTTGGGCTTCTTTTATGTTTTGTGGATTTTGTTTTTAATTAAAATAGTTGTAAATATCTATGTATGCATACATAGCAAATATACAAGTTTAGGAAGTACCACATCAGGTAGAAAAAAAAAAAAAGCCCAACCAGAAAAAACACACCCACATTATGGAGAAACTTTCATGTCAGCAAGTAAGATTCAGATGGGTGAATTCAATTCCAGATTTGTAACATGTAGTATCTTTCATACCTAGCTCTACCTAGTCTGACTTCAGTAAACTATGCTCTTTACAACTGGCTTGAAAGCTCTCTGGGGTTTGATCGATCACATCAAACCCCCTATAGAATATCCAATGTTGTTTATACACTTGTATAAAGACTAAAATGAAGTCTCTTTTCATTTGTCTGATTTTAAAGACTCCCTTCTGAGGTAGGGAAGCCACAATTCTAGTATCTCTTAAAATGGGGAACAGTCAAATGTCTGTGCACACAGACAACACTGCTGAAACAATGTGATATAGCAAAACTAGAAGCTAGATGATAGTCTTACCAAGTTACATGAATACATGAAGTACCCAAGATATAGATTTTAAAAACTTAACATGGCCACACTGAAGTATTATCATACTCTGCATCTTAAAACCAGATTCCAAGTAACTTATAAATGTAAGTCAAAGCAGCTCAGCTCAGAAAGCTTCTGTAAGAAATTTTATCAGAACTTAATGAACTTCCTCAGATGAGCTAACCTGAACATGAAAAGAATTCCCCTGTAAGCCCAAGTTTATCCTTTTACACAAACAAACATAAGGCTATTGTATACAGCCCTTATTTTTTTAGATGGTCTAGCCCTCATTCCACTTTACACCAGGCAGAGCAGCTTTCTATAAAAGCTACACTGAGGTAGAAAATAGTTCTTTTTATCATTCATATTATGTATTACGTTAAACAAAACATGTCTACTGCCCATTTCCACTGTTTTAAGGTTTGTGTCTAAAAGCAGATTGCTGCCCACTATTAAAAGATGAAAGCTGGCTTCATGAGCATGTTTCAGTAAGCTTTCTGCATCACAGTAAACTTGAAGACAGAGTCTGTATAAGTAACATACTAGTGATTCTCCAGTGGTGGTGGGGGGGAAAGCCAAACAAACCCAAACCAGAAAAAAAACCACAGCAATGACATGTTGATGAATAAACAGACTGGCTGTCCAAAACTAAACATGTCACTACAGATTAGTATGATAACATTCTATTCATACCCATCTGATTAAAATTTTAAAGCTTCTGACTGACCCGATTACCCCATATCTAGCTACCCAAGTCTCTTACAGACACCTTCTCTACTCCCTGCTACTACTCATTTAACGAGAATAGTCTTTACCCAGTCAACTCCTGTTAAACCAACTCATAATAGTTTTCTTGTTTCTTCTAACAGTACATACAATTAGATTATTTCAAGACAAAGAAAAGATACTTCTGCCCATGTTAAAAGTCACAAGGGTTTCTTACCTACTACAAACATGATCTATTAGCAGCGAGACAGAATCTAGATTGCTATCTAGTTTTGTATTGTGATACAGGCATCGGTCCCGTTGTAGTTCCACAGCCTGACGTAGCAGGTTCTGTAAACGTCTTGGAGGAAGCATCACTGATGGGGGTAGGTATGCTTTAAAAGAGTTATTGGGGGGGAGAGAAGAACAAAAAAGATATGTCAAAACCAAGTTACGTGTAAGAGCATATTTTGATTTGAGTATTCTTGGAAGAGAAGTCAGTAAATAAAGCTTGAAAGCTACAGGAAAAGAGTAACACAGCTTGTCAAGTTTACAGCTATACATCTGGAATCAGAAGCATGAACTTGTGGAAAGTAGAGTTATAGTGTATGTTGTACTGGCCAACAAGCACCATTTACAGAAGCTAACTAAAACCCCAGTATTTAACAAAACCTGTAAAATTGTAAGACAACAGTATCAGCTGTGTTCATTCAAGAAATTCTCTATTAACACTGTCAAAATAAAGATTACCACGAGCTTTACAACTCTGATACATAGCATTACACCAGCCACAAGAAAGAGAGGAGAAACCATAATTCTTAGCAAAGACTAAGATCACTATCATCCCTTACCAGTATCACTAGCGTTCCCACTACATCATACAGTTTCAGCCTCTCAGTATAGCTCACATTTATAAAACACTCCTCCTTCAAAACCACATATTTGATTACCAAGTGTTACTATTGCTGCATGCAGCAGAGCTAGGAAGTAAGAGCTCCTATTACAAACAGTTTATCAGAGAGAGCAAAAGGTTAGATACAGAAGACCAAAGGGTAAAGGCACCTAAAAGCATCCCCATTAATGAAGAAATACAAACCCAGCAACTAGCAAATGCAGTTTAATTCCCTGGGATATGTCATGTAAGATGCACTGGATTTACAGAGGTGTGAATAAATTCTAAACACTTGAACATCTTACTCTGGAGTTTGTCCAAAAGTTTGGATCTGGAAGCTGTTCCTTTCCCTTCCCACTCTGCTTTTGCACGCAAGTCTTCTGCATGGCTGCACATCAGATACCTGTTTAAAAAAAGCGTACACACACCAAAAGACCAAGTCTTTCTGGAACCATTATTTTAACTTTAAGCATTATATATATCATGACATTCTTAATGAACTGGGAAACAGGTGACTTAAGATCAAGACTGACAGGAAAATAGGCAGGGAACTAACCCACACAAACATGCACAATCTTCAGAACAAACATTAACAAATTGGTAATTAAAACAGAAAGCAAACCATAGATTTTAGGAAAGGCAGAAAAGTCTTTTTTCAGGCATGAACAAACAAGACTATATTCACCTACTTGTTCAATGGTAACAGGCTAGTAACTCTCAAGCTCAGATGACCATAAAGACACATTAATTTGGGTTCTAGTACTATAAAAGTAAATCATAATCATGTTGTTTTCAAGCATCAGAAACAGAACACTGTTTACTGAATAGTCTTCTTTACTCACCATTTTAGACTATTATGGCTTATTAATCAACAGGGTTAACAGTCTTGATACTGTTTGATGCCAGCTATCAAAAGCTATGGAATTCCTTAGAAGCTTCCACTCAGAGAATTCTCAAAGTCCAAACACTTACCCGCTGAGGACATGAATGCGTTCTGTATTATATTTCAGAGGCGTCAGTTCACAGCGTAGAACTTGAAGTGCCTCCAGGACCTTGCCATCCTCCAGGTATTCCAGGTACTTCTGCTGCAGCAGCAAAAACTTCATCCTCTGACATGACAGAAAGCAGCAGTCAGGGGAAAAAGGTTGACTGAAGTTTCAGAAAACGTTTGAGCCTAAACAGAACAGTAGAAACCATTCTACTACGCCCTTCAGAAATGCAGCTATATGTAATGTTTCATTACTCAATTTCTTTTTGTTGGGTTTTCAGTAACTTCCTAGTAATTAAGTTATCCATGAATTTCCTTCCTGCCTTATGGGGTTCCACGTATCTTCCTACCTCATTTCTCAGATCCCCCCTTCACCTTGTCTCATTTTTATACTCGCTCCCTTTTCAGTTATCACTCTTTAAACCCTGAATTAGATGCCTCCCAAACTCACACTACCAAGAAATGCACCCAAAAGCAGCTAACCACATATTTAAGACTGCATGACAGCACAGAACAGAAAAGGCCAACTCAACAAGTTCTCATACTGCATATACAGGGAGCTGACATGGACTGTTTGCATAACTGCATAACAAATAGACACTGCCTGAGGTTTCGTTTTGTAGTTTCATGTCAAGCTGTTTTCCCTGGGTGCTGTTTTCAGGATTACAGGAAAAAATAGTTTCCTATATTTAGGAATAACTTCTCAGAATTAATCACTGCTATTTCATAGTGTTCCTTTCATCCTGAACACTTCTTTCGTTGTTTTCTTAAAAGCAAAAAGAAATAAAAATCAGGCCTGCTAATGTCTGTGGATAAAAGAAGAAAATCATACACTCATTCACTATATTAGAAAAGCCTAAAGTCTTAGGAATTTCTAATACCAATTTTGTACAAACACAGTTTGGTTATTTCCGGATGAAACCAACTATCCTATGTTTGCATACCTTCTTTACTGCTAGCAGTTATCAGACAGAAAAGACATTTCTGGACCACAAGACTAAGTTACAAGAGGAAAACAGTACATTCTTAGACATATCAGTGAGAAACAGAATGAAGATTAATGCAGCAGATTACACGTGCTTTTCCACTGAATACACCAGAAGTTCAATCTCCCAGTTTCCTTTGCTTTGTCAGATCTTAGCACCTATTTTCACGCTCATATTTGGTCAATGTTTACTTAGTTTTAAACACACTGTTAGCCTCCCTAAGTAGAGGGATAATAAGGAAGTTCAAGACACTCTTATCATACTAAAGCTTACACGAAAGTTTAAAGCCTACTATATGCAAAATCCAAAGTTCAAATATAAAGCAGTTTTAATTTCCAGAGATGTTCTGTTCTTTGAAAGAATAACATTGCCACATACAGTGCTATTAACTTACCACACAGCTTTGGGAAGCATAAAACATTGCACAGTAAAGATGACTGATGTTCAAACATGTCTGTAGTACTCTATTGTCCTGTGTGTGACAGGCAAGCCCGTATTACATTGCCTACCCAGCTCTTTTGTTTATTTGAATTTGGAACTATTAGAACATTACTGAACAGTTTTTCCAGGCAAGACATTTTTTGGTGTTCCGACATGCAGAAAACCAAAAGAAAAATATCCCAATTATTTATGGCCTCAGTGGTTGGCTCCATGCAGTAGGCCAGCAGGCCTCATACTGTTTGCTTATACACTACCAGCAGGAGGGATAAGAGCTTCCCCTCCCAGCTACGCATGCGCTCACAAGGATGCATGGAGATGCTCACATACCATTTTTCACTCCTCTCAGACACCTCACACTGATGATAATCACCAGATGAAAGAAAAAAATAGTCTGATACCTCCAATCTGTAATAAAAACTATGATGTCTCCAACTCTTCCTTCTTGATTCACTGCATATAATATTTATTAAATTTCTATCATCTTTCTCTTAAGTGTGGTAACCGTATCTGGAATCTAAGTAGCCTTTGTCCCTCCCTGCTTTTAGGACCTGGCATGTTGTCAAATTACCCAAAGAGGTACAACTTCAGTTTTGGGTTAGAAAAAATGATTTCAAAGAAAAGTCATTACTGCCATGTGTGACTGGCATATTAAGAATTTTAAAGCCTCCAAAAAAAACACAGTAACTGTATACTTTGTGCAGAAGTCTACTATTAACACAATGGAGGATTAAAGATAAGATGTTTTGAATTGTAACTTATCTAAGCAAAAGACATGGACCACAGTAAAGTGTTGATAGGGAAATTAAATTGATTTTATAAACTATTTTGATTGCCCTACAGCATACACAAACAATGGCACAAATAAAGTCTCCTTAAGGCAAAAGCCACACTCCAAAGACACCCTATCTCAAGTAATTTTTTGTATCAGGACACTGACAGCCTCCTACTTCTTTTTGTGCAACTACTGACTCTGCCAACAGATTTCACTGAACAACTTAATTTTGTCTTCATTTTCTCTCAACTACTTATAAACCCTATTAATAGTACTGCTAATTACTTCCAATACCACTTTCTTATGGTAGACAAGACCATTTTGAATACATCACTTCTTCTAGAGCCCAAACAACTCTTCTAGAGGGAAAGAGAATTGTTTACATTATCAGCAACTGTAAAGTAAAAGCACAAATGCCACTAAGTAAAACAGAACAAGTATACAACTAATCTGACACAATACACCCACAAAAAAAAAAACCTTATTCATGCTCTATATGCTTTAGCTGCCTTCCAAAAAAGCAAAATAAAAATTACCATAATCCAAATTATACCTTGTACAATGTAACAGAAGTGCCTGGGACTTGTTGTCATCTCAGTGTTTGCAATGGAAATTCAACATCCTTACACGCTTTACTACTGAACAAGTTAAATCCAGTCACCACCATTGCTTAGCTAGTAGCAAAGATTCTTCACCATGTAAGACCCACAGAAGAGTCCAGTACAACAGTTTCAGCACTCCATTCTGGTTGGCCTCGTACACTTACCACAACCTCATCCTTTCTTTTCACTTTATAAGAGTGTGAGGACAACATGTATCACTTTTTTGTTCCTAAAAGCCGTTATTTAAGTGCAAGTTGAACCTCTGATCACCCTGGGGCGAAACTGAAAGTTAATAGATTTACATGGGGGGATTTTTGTTCTAATGCATGTGCTATTACCATTTTGCTTTCTTCAAACTACAGCCTTCAATTACCAACATGAACCATTAGTACTTTACTCCATCAGTCCTAACTGTTAGCAGCAAAGGCCTTGTAAAATCTTAAGTTCTAGGAAGCTTTGCCTGCACCATGGTTCATCAGCTCTAACTGAAGGTAAAACCCCCAGCAACATATCTGTGAAAATAATAGGACAAGCATTCTATTACAGTCAAGAAACTCAGCCATTTTGATCACTGGTTAGAGCAGCCAATCTTCAGAAGTTTAAGGAGTAAAACACATAACCTCATTTTAGGATTAGATTTTGGTATTATTTTTGCCCTGCAAATCTTAAACTCCACAACAGCTTTATTACTGTACTAAGAGTTCAAAATAAGTAAACATTGCTGAAAGAACTCTTTGAAATGAAGAGGGTAACCAAGAGACATGCTGAAATTATCAGCTGACGTTTCAAGACAAATTCAACACAGAAGCTATCTGCTTACAGACTGCAGAACTAAGACCCCAGTTTTTATTACTTTGTAGTCTTTATTACTTTCTAATCAGTGTTTTACAAGACTAGCAAGCACTTACAAGCCATCCAAAACTTATATGTAAGATCTGATACATAAAGGGCAGAAAAATGTTCTGGCCTATAAAATTTAACAAGGCTTCAACCATACCAAATCCTATCACTTACAGAGTAATTAACTCCCTGCCCTTAATGTTGGTAGCAAGAAGAGCACCACACAGGCAGGTGGAGCACTTGCTCAAACAACAAGATATAAATCACTTTTTTTGTCGCATTGCCTGCTACAGGCTGCATACCTCCAGAACTGGAGGAAAGCCCCTCTGAAATAAATGAAAACAGAGAGGACAATTTAAAAGTATATTTTAAATGACTAGGGAGGAATCGCCTCCAGATTTCTTCCTAGGTTCAGCTAGTTACCCAACATAGATACCATAATATACTTGAGTCTCCCCAAAGTAAGCACAACCTTGGGTTTGTTAGAAACTGGTATTTTCTAAGTGTTACTCAAGTTAAAAAATAACATTCATGAATCAACTATAAAGTTTTCCTACAGATTGTCTCAAGACAGCTGTATCTTAAATGCTGGAAAAGTAAACATGACTAAGCACATGCTATACAGCACTCAGTTGTGTTGACATAAATAGAAATAGCAGACTGCCACCCCCACACCCACACCCCCCCAACATATTACCACACAGCATCAAAGGTTTACAAATTGAGATCAGCCATTTCATGTGTAGTGTTTTCACCTGCAGAACTTACAGCTCTTTGCAGAAATAAGGAAATTAAAACAGGAGTAGAATTTTCAAACTACATATGTATCCCCTTCACTGATCAGACATTTCAAAAGCAGTTACGTATCCTGGTTATTTTCTCCAAGTCATATAAACTATGAGGAAAAAAAAAAAAAAAGGAAAAAAAAAGCACATAACAAAACCAAAACAACAAACACAAACAAACCACAAATCAAATGCAAACCACCAACCACACACACTCACACACCCTACTTTGTTAAATCCTCTGTGTCATCTCAACTTTTAGGTACCCATTCTTCTTGTATGCATGCATTTTTGAAACATCTAGTCATACACTATGAGTCACAAGTCAGGAGTCAGAAAACATGAAATCTAATTTTCCATTTTTTAAAGAGTTACCTGCAGCAACATCTTGTTTGGACTTTACCTAATCACATTTATCATCTTTGTTAGCTCCAACTTTATTGCAATCAGGATTACCTACAGAGGATAAAGCATCCCTCCTCACCTGCAATGATGTTTCATTAGTTTTCCAGGTGCTGACTTTACAAATACCCACCCATAATTTCAACCAGGTACAAAAATGGGTGGGGAAGACGGTGAAGACAGTGAGCACATGATTGAGCTCCTGTGTGCTCTATTTATCTTTGCAAATCGGTATTGCCTTACTAACACGCACATGTGAAGACATTTAATACTGTTATCTGTTTTAAATTATATGAAGTTTATATAAAGGAGAACAACTTTGAAGAGAAGACAGTTAACACTTGGTTCAGGTAAAGGTCAGTCTAAACCAAGTATTTTTATTGCACCAAGTTTTATTCAACTAGTTAGACATCAACATTCAAGAAGAGCAGGTTTTTCAGAGCCCTCCAAAAACAAAAGAAAAATGTCCTTATTTTTTCTCAAATTATGTTCTCTAAAAAGTACAATGCTCAGCTAATGCTCAACTCCCAGACATGTAAAACAGTTCCAATACTATAGAGAAACTTTGTAACTTCAGAAGTTAGAAATGTGAGAAAATCTGCTTCAAATGACCATTCATATTCACATACAGTGGTTTCACACTTCCAGACTCCAGAAACTACTGAAAGCTGCATGCAACACTTCTAAATTACTTGAACAGTAAATCTGACCTATATAAAGTCTTGAGAAAAGAGAAAGTGAAATACTAGTTTAAATAAGAGGTGCTAAGCTTTGACCAAATTAATAGAAGCAGAACATAAACTTCTGTCCAGTACCCTCTGATGTTGTGTTAAACATCTGTTTTTCCTACTTCACTTCCTGTTCTTTTTCTCCCTCCCCCACCAGACAGGAAATTGTCTTGACAACAAATGAATCAGCTAGAAGTAGAGCTAAGCAGCCATCAGCTGATCCTTCATTGTTTACAGTCACACACACTTCAAAAAGCCTTGCTACTGCTTTCTTCTGAAATGACCATAGTTGTTCTAACTTTGTTAAAATAAACGTTGAAACACAACAGAGCAAGCTGTTCGAAGAGCTAACCCTAACCATTCTATTTAATGACTTTCATCTCAAGATAGAAAAAAAGTCAAACCAAGACACACTTTGCTCAAAGTAACAGAAATTGTAACACCATATGCTGTAATTGTCAAGTCACAGGACCTACTAACCTTTTATATCTAGGGTCAACTTAAAATAAGCCAGCCAAAGATAAAAACTCTAAATGTAATCCCAAAGAGCATTACAAATGCATTTGCTCCTTAGAAGCCATCTGGAAAAGCAACAGTATTGTTCATGTTCTATAGCAGCCTCTATCTTCTTGTAATGTGCTATTACAATGCCAACTGTAGCAGCATTACTGCATTTTATTTCTAAACTTCTCTTCCCTCAAGAAAGCCTAACTCCCATAAACACATTGATGGTGAGAAGTATTTCAAGTTTGAAATTAGTATTCAAGATAAGCAGTTTCTGCAGAAACTCACCCATTTTAGGACTGTTAAAGGCTATTTTACCTGTTAAGTATGTTTAACAAAGTTTTAGCATTCAGTACCCCAAATATTAGCCTCAATACTTTTGCACTTCCTATCTCACATTCTAAAAAAGAATTAAAAAGTTGAGATTAGTATGGCATTTGAGATAGCATGCAAGCTGCTTACAGTTGCCAAAAAAAAAAAAACCAAAAAAACCAAGAGCTAAGGACAACCAACTCCATAGTGAAAGATTACACCACTACAATTAATCCAACTATACAGCTCTGAAAGAGTTCAAGTGTGCCTCTTACCACAATTGCATGCGGAGAATGCACTAAGGCCTTAAGTTCATTCAGGTCGTTCTCAGCCTGTAGAAATCGGCATAAGAAAAAAAAAAAGTACGTAAGGAGAGTGGATTTTGAATTCTCTCACAGATACTATAAATTTAAACAGTGGTTAATACAGTCCTATAAGCCCTACGTTACCTTATCCCATTCTCCTTCCATGACATGATTGCGGAATTTGGTAGCAGAAGGATGTTCTAAACGACATCCTGACTCTTGCATGAGGAGATCAACAGTCTGGCTGCAGGAGAGATACAGTGTAAAAAAACCTGACCAGTTTTACCCTCACAAATATACCGCCTGCTATGATAACAGTTAACCATATTTAAAAGCAGCTTTAATAAAGTAAGAATGCTATGACCAGATTCAGATGCTTGTCCAAAAACTTGCCTGAGACATGTAAACAGCTACCTTTGTCTAAAGCAAGTTGTCAATGAGCTTGAAAGCTTCACTAAAGTACCATGAAGTATGTGACTTACCAGCCATCCCTGCACAGAAGATAAACTTCATGAAAGAAGATAAACACTAAAAAGCTGTTACCTACACTCTACTACCCCCTGCCTCCCTCCCTCCCCCCCATAAAAGAACATGGAATGCTACTACATCTGCAACAGGCCTAACTTTTCCTTCTTCACCACATATTAAAAGGCTGGCTCCTTAAAATAAAATAAACAAAGTCAGGAACCTATAGCCCTCCCCCTTTACACTAAAAATAGCTTATTTACTGTAGTGTCATCTATGAACAGTCACGAGTTGTCTGCTGCTGTAAACTTGCCTCTTGTGTCAGAGGCAATTTATTTTATGTGCTAAGTTCTTTATTATTGACCCATTCCACAGCGTTTTGGAGACTTCTTTTGTGGTAACTATGTGAAGACTTGAGAGGACTTCTCTTAGCCTCCTTCCAAAATTATGACGTGTTGGCTTTAGCTTTACTCACAAAGTGAGTGTTGTGATTAAATTCTTAAGACTTCCTGTACTCCACTGGGAAATTATTTTTCCTATTCTGATTTTAAGGAAGAGCCAACACCACTCTTTTCTAATCTACAGATAAGATTATTATCAAAAACATGTGTCCAGCACAAACCTTCAGAGGCCTTCACCATTTACAAAGGGGCGAAGGTTTCCAGAGCGAAACCAAACATATTATTTAAGGCAGTTTAGTTTGTGCTCTCTTCCTCGGAGCTGTCAAGCCGAATCTTTGAGCTTATCTGTAAATAGCCGCGCCGCCCCCCTCTCCCTCCCCAGCTCGGACTCCATTATGTTTACCAGATAACTTCTCCCCTACTAACACATTTGTATTGATCAACCCTTATCGGTGTGCAACTCGACTCTTCCATCCCTGGCAGAGGAAGCTCCCGAACTGTCCCTTCACGGACACCGAGCTAACCGGCACAGGCTTGGAAAACACATCTCTGGCTCCATGCTGGGGTTTTTTTTGCGTGCGGGCCTGCCCCATCGCTCCGCCTCGCACCCAAGCGCAGCTCTCTCCTTCTTGGGGACTACCAGCCTGCGATAGAGCAGGTTTTGCCACTGAACCCCATGCGAGGTCCCTTCCTCTTCCCCCGCCCCAGCTCCCAGCTTCGGGCAGCCCATCCTCCGGGGCCTCCTGCGACCCCCTCCCCGCGGAAGGAGGAGGAGGACGGCGGGGCGTCTGTACGGAGCCTCCCCCGACCCCACAGAGCCCTTCTGTCAGGACACCAGACCGGGGCGGGGAGGGAAGGAGCCTCCCTTCCCCAGGCTGCCCTCGCCCTCGCCCACCGCGGCCTCGTCGCCTCCGAGGCCGCGGGCACTTACTTGAGGCCCAGGCTGTGGAGGTGCTGCCCGATCAGCCGGATCACATCCTCGTCAGACTGCGAGAGCCGCTTCTTCTTCTTCAGGGCGCTGCCGCCGCCACCCCCCAGCTCCGCGGAGGCCGGGCCGGGGACCCCGGCGGCGGGCACCCCGTTGTTGACGCTGAGGCCGCCGGGGCTGCCGCCGCCGCTGCTGTTAGCCGAGGGCAGCAGCCCATTGGCGTGGGCCAACTGGTCGCTGGCTGCCGTGCCCGTCGAGGCCTCGCCGTTCTGGGCGCTCAGGCAGCCCAGCTCCGGGCCCACCGGCCCTTGTGGCGGCTGCTGCTGCTGCTGTTGGCCCCCTCCTGCTCCGTTGGCCTGCATGGCGCTGCTGACGCCGCTGCCGCTGCTACTGCCTCTGAGCGGGGCGGCGGCGGCGGGGGCGAGCCCGGCGGGGAGCGAGAGGGACTGGGACGAGGTGAGGCCTGCTCTGCCCGCGGAAGCCCCGGGCTCTCCTGCTCCCTCCACCGCCGCCGCCGGGGAGGCCCGGGCTTTCTTCCGCGGGGGCGGTGAGGCTCCGCCGGTGTCCGAGTCGGAGGAGGAGGAAGCGGAGGCCAGAGTTTCCTCACCGAGTGCGGCCGTGGTGGGAAGCCGGGAGGGCGAGGAGGGGGAGGGGGAGGCGGGGGGGAGGGGGAAGGGGGGGTGAGGGGAGGCGGAGCGGAGCCCTATGCCCCCCGGGAGTCCCGGAGGCAGCGCCGCCGCCCGCTCGGGGCTCCCTCTGGCGATGGCGGCCGCCGCTGCCCTGAGCCCCCGGCCGGCAGCCCCAGGCGCCCGGCCCGCTCCGCTTGCTGCCCGCCGGGTTTGTCTCCTCTCAGCCCAGCTGCAGCCTAATGGAGTCCGGGCCGGGACGTCACAGGAAATTCCTATACTGCCCCCTACACACACTTCCGCCGCCCGGGGCGGGGGGTGGGGTATGGGCCCTATAGGTGCCGGGGGGCGCGGCGGGGCAGGTCTCGGGGCCGCCGCTGCGGCCTCTCGGATCGCCCCTGTCGCTCCCGGCCGGCCTCCGGGGCAGGGGTCCGCCGGGTCCCATGGGGGCCGCAGGCATCCTGCCTTGAGGGGGTCCCTCAGTCCTGGGGCGTGGGCTCGGTGGTGGAGATGTGTGAAGGCGTGTGGTGGGAACACATGGTGTGGTGAGCGCCCACCGCCCGGACATGGCTCGATGGGACAGGATGGTGACCGGGTGGAGCAGGGTTACAGTAATTTCCTGAGGCAATCTGGGTTTTGTTCTTCTAAGGAAAGGAGAAATGCTCAGTGAAGTCGCATCCTGTCGTTGCCCAGGTTGGTTATTGGAAGGGTTCGGACTTGCTGCTGGTGTTGTCTCCCGTAGTCTCGGTGTGCATTGGCATGGAAGCAGGAGGTGAAGGGTGATTTTGATCTTCCAGGAATGTTGAGAGTTGGGGTGCGCTTGTCTGGACACGATGTCAGAAAACACTGATGGTGGTTTGGGCATCCCAGTCTCTGCCCTAAGGTATCTCCCTCCTGTTCCCTTCTGTGTGATGGAGGGCAAACGCAAGTACTCAGCCAGGTCTCTGGTCAAAAGTCACGAGTGAAATCTCGGCCTTTAAAAATAGGGTTGTTGTGTGTTACTTGGTTTAGAGCCTAGAATTTTCATATTTGGTGTTCCCAAGCTTTTCTCCAGAACCTAAAGGGAAATAACAAAACTTTACTTTTTCTTAACAAAAGCTGAGGTTAACATCTAATCATCCTCCGCTTGACAAGCTGAGGTGTTAGGAACGCTGAATGTTGACCAACTTATATTAAACTGTTCTGTTTGAACAGACAACAGTGCTTTCGTTCGAGTGGAACTTGGAAGAAGTTCAACTGGGAAATCATAGGTCCCAAGACCAGTGGAGGAGTCTGCGAAGAGACAAAAACTCATGAAAGGAATGAAACCAGAGAAAGATGAGACCACATGGAGGCCTGGCCGGTGGAAGCAGGCACTGTACTTTGGCCCTGCGAAGAGGCCGCAGAAAGGTATTTGACTGTTAACAGCTGAAGCACTCCTATACTAGAGGAAGAGTTGGAAAGAGCTTTGTTTCTGAGCACTGCCCAGCTGTGGCTTTAGGGTTAAATGCAACACTGATCTTCCAAAGAGAGGAGTATGTTGATTTTATGTTCCTTAGCTCACCAACCATTGCTGGAGAGCACGATGTGTTTTAGCCTTCACCACTGCCATATCTTCTGTTGCTTCCATTGCTCTGTCTTTTCAGCATTCTTAAGTTGTTCTTCCTCAGTCCTCCCCCTCCCCAGGTGCCATACTGAATTTATGATTCAAAAATTTGGGTAAAGATGAGAGGTACAGTACAGAGAGTGGCATAGACCCTGTGAAGGCACCTGCAAGTGAACTCTAAAGAGCAAGACCAGGTTTTGGGGAAGGTAAAGTTACCCATCATTCTTTCCTGTCCTGTGCCTCAGTGTGCCTTCCTGCCATACATTTGTGCCACTGCCATGCTGCTCTCCATCACCTGGAGAGCCTGGCATTCCCTAGTCAGACACTGCTTTTGTTAACCTGCATGTAGCCTGCAGCTCCCACATGCCTGGTCCTGTCTTAATGACCTTTTGGAGAGAATATCTGTGATGAAAAAAGTATGAAAGAAGTGCAAAATCCCTTCCCTATAGCTGGACAATATTGTATGGGCAAGTGGCTCTGTGGTAGAAAAGGGTCTCACAGGGATGTTGTTTCCCCCATTCATTTCAATTAAGTATTCTCAGGGAGTAGGAGTAGTGTTTGGAGCTGGAAAGAACCTGAAGTATGACTATTAAGAGGTACATATTGCTGCATTAATTGCAGTGCAAATTCTTCCCCCCACCCTCCCATCGCTTTCTTTGGGAGAGGAGATATCCCAGCAGAAGCACAAAAGGCTGGAGGAAGAAGCTTGGTATTGCTGGGATGGTACAAGCCCCAGCTTCTGTGCTGCTCCTTTCCTCCTTTGTCACCTATGGCTTTTCCTAGTTACCAGGAGGGGGTCTTGAGTCAGGTCTGTGGCTAGCAGACCTTCCTCCCTATGCTGCAGCAAGGAAACAGAATCTGGAAAGGGGCAGTGGCATCATACTTTGGCAGTCTTTCATCAGCTGAGCTCTGATTTGGATCCTAATTCTATTCCACACCCTTATGAGAGAGAGGAGATTTAATGACAATCCAAATAAGCCTGCAGCTTTTTGAGCAATGAGGTGAAACAACTGGTAAATACAAAACATATCTCACTTGTGACAGAGGACTTAAACAGAAGTACACATTCATCTCAGAAGTAGAGAATAAATGCAAGAGTTCCGCAATAAAAATTGACAAACTTATAAATGCCCTTAAGAGGAATTTTGAAGACAAACCTAGGCAACTTTAAACACAGTTGTCGTGATACCAGCCATGTTACTGAAGTAGACAGGTAATACTTAAGCATGCAGAATGTGTACAATTCTGACTAAATTGTAATTCAGAGAACTTCCTGTTGCATAGGCCCATATCTTTAATAGAGAAATATTGCAGAAACACTTACTAGTTCTGGTGGAAGTTTAGAAGACAGAAGAGACCGATCCCTATCAAAAACAACCAAGTGTGGAATATGTTGAACAAGTGGTATCTTTACTTGTAAAAATCTGTCTTGGGACAGTGTAGACTACATAGAAATGCTTGAAAAGCAAGAAAAGCTTCCCTTCTCTAGGTCTGGAAAGTTAAAAAAGAAACCACCCTTGAATTTATCATTTGTGTGCTGACTAGAACTAACCAAACTTCAGCTGTTTTGCTTGGGTTTTGTTTTGTTTTAGAGAAGGATGGGACAGAAAGTCCAGATCTGCATAATAGGAAGGAACTCTTTCATTAAGGGGCTGGGTTTTTTGATGATAGCCATGTGAGGCTGCTGTGGCAGAGCTGTAAATATTACAAAATATTAGAGATGGATTAGCCATCAAAGCTGCGTGATGAAGGTAGTGAATCGTTTGATCCCCTCCTATCAGGTGTATGTATGTATATTTTTATTTTCCAAATCCTTTCCAAATTTGTGGTTATTGGAAACAAACCAACTAATAACAAAGAACAAAGGAAGAAAAAATAATTTAGAACAATGGCATTTTACACAGTGCCAACTAAATAAGTGCTTGAACAGGCATCTGCACATGCTTGCAACTTTCAAAAGATGGAATACGGATGAAAAACAGCAACCCTCCTTAAACAGCATTTCTAGAAAACGTTCAGCAGATAGAGGATGTGTGAGTAAATTACACTGGGCTGCAATTCCATCACCTTATGCAGAGATTTTCAGTGAAGGGGTGGAATATGAAAAGCCAAAGCTTGACTGGAGTTACAGCTCAAAGAGAATGTGAACAGTTACAAAAAGGGTTTCTCCAGGTACATTGACAGCAAAAGGAAGGCAAGGGAAAATGTGGGCCTGATGCAGAATTGCGTGATTGTCCTGGTGATAAGGAAAAGGCCAAGATATTCAAGGCCCTCTTCACCTTGGTCTTTACTGGGAAAAAGACTTGCACAGTCTCCCAAGCTTCTGTGTGTGGCTGGTAGTAGACTTTCTGCGGAAGGGGAACTACCCACAGTAGATGAGGATGAAGTTGAAGCCCATTGGATCAAACTGGTCATATACAAGCCCTGGGCCAGATAGCATGCCTTTGAATGTTGAGGGAGCTGGTCAGTGTTGCTGTGTGTTCACTCCCTGTGACATTTGAAACACATTTAGAAAACTGCCCATGATTGAAAAAACACAAATGTTAGGCCTTTAAGTTCAGTATGTCTGACCCAATGTCACTGACTTTGGGCTTAGTGAACAAGGAGAAATCACAGTATGCCATTTAAGCTTGACTTTTTTAGGGCTTTTGATAGGGTCTTCCTCAGTAACCTTATAACTGGGAAGAGGTGGATGGGGCGGGCAGACTATGTGTGTGAAAAAACAGCTGTATTACCAGGCTTGAAGGGTAGTGCCTCATTGGTTTGAAAGTCTGACTGATGCCCAGTTAGGAGGGATCAGGGAGTGATACTGGAGCAAGTCCTATTCAGTATGTTCATCAGTGACTCAGATGAGACATAATGCACACTCAGCAAGTTTTCAGCTGTTCTCCACACCAGACTGGGGAGATTAGTTGTCATACTGGAGGCCACAGCTGCTATTCAGAGTAGCCTTGGCAAGCTGCAGGAATGGGCCAGCAAGAGCTTTGTGATGGTCAACAGAGACAAGTGCAAAGTCCTGAACATGGGACAGGCTATCCTCATACAGTGCTGCAGGGTGACTGCCAACTGGCTTGGGAGTAGCCCAGCAGACAAGGGCCTGGCCATCCTAGCGATCAAAAGAAATTCAGCATGGGAGTTCAACATCTACAGAGCTATATTATCAATATACCCAGCAGGCATGTGCCGTGAAGGTGTTTGGGGCTAGAGCACATGATGTACAAGGAGAAGTTGAGGAAGTGGGTTTGGCTACACCAGAATCTAATTACAGTGTTCACCTTCGTAGGGGGAATTACAGAGAAGACTGCACAAGGCTTCTCTCTGACATGTGCTGCAACAGGACAAGAGACAAAAGTGAGAAGCTGCACCTAGAGAGGTTCCAATTGTGGGTAATGAAAGTTCAAAGTGAGAGTGGCTAAGGACTGGAACACATTTCCAGAGTGACTGTGGACTTTCCATGCATGGAGATACAACTAGACTGGACAAGGCTTTGAGCAATCTAGTTCAGCTTTGAAGATAGCCCTGTTTGGAGCAGGAGGTTGACCTGCAAAGGATCCTGCCCAACTTTAACTTTGCTGTGATTATAAATACACTTCTGAGAAGAATCCCTGTGGTATGGGGGAAACAATATTGATGACTCAGTAATTGTCATGTCTTGGGGGTTACTGATAGAATGTCCCAAAGCTCCAGTAGGAAGCATTGTAGATGAGCTCATGTGGCAAGGATAAGTGCATTAGTGCTACTCTAACCTAGTTAAATATTAGGTAATCACACTGTGTCTTCTGTCGGCCAAATTCGTGTACATACACTGATGCTGACCTCTGCGCTTTCCTGGGCAATCACAGCATGGTGTGGTAGCAAAAATAAATGTCAGAAAGTGCTGAGGATCCCATGTGGTACAGAATATCCTGTTCCATACAGGGTATTCCATATTATTATGTGGTCAATTCCAGTTTCTCATAGGAAGAGAATATATATCTGGCATCGCTTTCCCTATATTTCTGTTGTTATCAGTATCTTTCTGGATGTGCAGGATACCGTGTATTGGGAGAATTCAGACTTCTCTGCATGGTCATATAAAACGTATGTGTGCAAGAGGTCTGATGCCAGGCTGGTACTTACTGTACAACTTTTCTGAGCATGTACAGCAAGACAATATTACATATGCTGTGAATCTGACATGTAAGACTTGCTTTGCATGCATGATTTATCTGTCTTAGACTATCCTAGATATCAGCTTGCAAAATCTGGCTGTGTATACTGTGGTATATCACTCATTTTTGGATATGTTAGGAAGTTCTGTATAACCAGGATTTGGAAAGATGGTAGGCCATCATGTCAGTGCGTCAAGGAGATGTTCCCACACTTACAACAGGCAGAATTACAGCATACTTGGACTATTGGTTTGGGTTTTTTTTCTCTCCACATCTTGATAGGCATAAATGTTCACTCTTAACAGTTCCTAAATCCCCTTCTGGCCATTGTGTGCAGCAGGAGCTGGCAGGTATTCCACAGAAAAGCCTTGCACTGCTTTTGTCCCATGGGGCTTTCCAAGCCCGTTGTTTAAGAGCGTCTCTTGTAGCCTGTGTTCCTTAATATTTGTGTGTTGGTTTCATGTCCAAGTCTCAGATGGGTTATCGGTGTTTCTGTATGAGATTAGATTTATCCTTCTATTGTTGCAGTTATTTTACTTTTCTTACTGGAGGGCCGCTCCCCTGCCTTTTACTTCTTGCTGGCTCTCAAGGCAATTGTTATTTCAGGCTTGTTGATTGTGTCTGCCAACTCCCACATAGCTCCTAGAGCCTAACCCTGAGGGGGGTAACACACCACTTTCTATTGCCTATCCACTGAATCAGGACCTGCCTCTCCCCAGAGGACATGTATGCTAGTCCTTTCTGTCTGTTTTTTCTGTTTTCTCTAGAGAGTTGTATTGCAGTGAGCTCTTGTACCTGGAACTAGACTTTCAAGACTGGGCATGTAGACTGTAGTATCTCATACCCACTCTGGAATGGGCAGAGAGGGGAAATTGTTACGTAATCACCAGCAGATTATATCTTAACATTAAAGTTGTGAATAGCTCCTTGGAGCCCTGGGATTACTTAGTTGGGTTTTTTTCCTTCTTAATCAGGAATATGTGGTTTTCCCAATCTCATGTTTAAAAGCAAGTGAGCTGCCAGATCCTTCTTGCTTGCTTTGGACAGGAGAGTAAAGGTTAGTGTCACAAGAATGTCATTGCATTACTATTAAGTGCCCTTTATTTTAAGGGGTATCACTAGGTTCTGTGGCAACTGTATCTTTGCATATAGCTTAAAATACAGCTTTCTGTACAAGTTTCTCCCTCCTTGTTGGCACATAGTACTTACATCAGAAATAAAGAGACAGCATTAGAGAAAAGAGTCCTTCATGTGGCTCTGTACATTTACCTAGTAAAAAGTCTTTACCACTTCATCTAATTTGTAACTGTTTTCCAGTACATCAGCTTTGGCACTTACTCTCATACTTAAGACCTCATTAAGTTTCAAATAGCTGCTGTAATAAAGAACACAAGACACCACCAATAACCTAGCACAAGAGTGCTTCTGCTGCATACTTGAAAATAGTGGTGTTCAGAACTACACTGCCCTGAGATGCAGGAGGGGGAAACAGGGTCATGGCCCCACAGCATTGCACTCAAACTCTCAGAAGGACACTCATGCAAGACAGAAGTTCCTTCTGAGCTAACAGTAAAAAGTAAGATGTTAAACCCATGTGATTCCATGACCTTTAAACATTACAATTTGCAGAAGAATTTATTCAGATCCTTTTCTAAAGACTCCTAGTGCCTTATACTTGAATATTTTTTGTCTTTGACTGATATATTTGGGTCTTTGGTACTAAACCACCCTGATTTTTCAAGTAGAAAATGTTGTGTTCTCCTATTTTCTAAAATGCTTGTTTTTTTTGAAGAGGGTACAATCTGTGGGATATAGGTGGACACTGACAGTTGTTTGCGGCAACTAACACACTTTATTTGAATCTTTGCCTCACAAGTAATACAGGCATTTCAAATACATGCAGATTAAACCTTATGATTTTGTGGCTTCTCTGTTAAGGAAGACTGCCAAAAAGGTTTCTGAAGCATGGCATGGTAGGTAGGTTTTACTGACAGTCATTTGGCTGCATTGCTCATTACCAGTTTGACTAATGGGAAGGACACCCTGTATGTTGTCATTACTATTTTTATCCATCAGCACAAGATGATACGTCTGTAGAATTTTTAAATTAATTCCTAGTTTTCTATAAATACTAATACCTTCTTTGTAAGCAACTCCTGTTTAATGACACTTCTTCAGAATGCCACATTTGAGAGACGAGCGTGTCCTGCTGCAAACACTCAAAGCTGGGAGGCACAGTGGGAAGTAGTTCCAACTGGAAGGAGGAAAGGGAAGTTTTCAGAATATAGGTCTTGTGACTCTTGGGCCTAGCTAGAATCTCATATATACAGTTCATTAGATAGTAAAGGGTAGTCGTTGCTGCTCAATTAGTTTGGTTGCTTTAAAAATACACACATTCAGGTGTTCAGCTTGTGCTGATTTATGCTTTGCCAGTGGACACATGCCAGTCTTCTCATTTCTGAAGATGTATTCATCACAGGTTGTCAAGTTCAGTTGTCATTTTTTTTTTACCATTTCTGTTTGTACAGATCAGGCTGCAAGTTCTTCTTTCATGTTTGTTTTAGAGGTTTTCATAGGCAGGAATACTCGGTACTCTTGTATTGTTCTGAGTGACACTGACATGCAAATAAGTAACACTGAAACTTGGAAGAGTGTTAATTAGAAATTATTATAACCTGACTTGGCACTGTGGTATCTTGCCAAACTGGCTTTTTATTCTTACGCGTGTCTGATTTGTGTTTGTGGTGGGAAGTTAATGATTTCATGGAGTTGTTTGGCTTAATCCTGCTTTCTTTACAATGCAGAAGTTTTATGTGACCTCATAGCAGCCTTCCAGTATCTGAAGGGGGCCTATAGGGATGCTGGGGAGGGACTCTTCATGAGAGACTGTAGTGAGAGGATAAGGGGTAACGGGTTCAAACTTAAACAAGGGAAGTTTAGATTGGATATGAGGAAGAAATTCTTTACTGTAAGGGTGGTGAGGCACTGGAATGGGTTGCCCAGGGAAGTTGTGAAAGCTCCATCCCTGGCAGTGTTCAAGGCCAGGTTGGACAGAGCCTTGGGTGGCATGGTTTAGTGTGAGGTATCCCTGCCCATGGCAGGGGGGTTGGAACTAGATGATATTAAGGTCCTTCCCAACCCTAACTATTCTGTGATTCTATGATTCTAAGAGTAAGTCACATATCAGAATGAGGTTCACTGGGTATGACCCGTGGTAATTATCCCAAATAATATTTAGTATAGATTTCTATTTTAGTAAGTACATGTAGATAATACATTTGGCCTGTTACTTGTTTCCTTAAATGAGATTTACATTAGTTTAAGACTGGCTACACATATGTGATTCCCCTGGCTGTTTGTTTGTAATTCTTATTGGTGTGAGGTCACAGCACGGTCCTTTGAAATAAATTAGCATTTATGTAATGACATTATTAATCAACAACAGCATAAGACCAAATTTGTTGTAACTTCTGATCATGTTTCCATACTTGTAGTTCTGCTGAAGAAGAGCAATTTAGGCCACTGGGAACAAGAACCATTGCTGTGTCTAGCTGGACCAGAATTTCACTTAAAGAGGCTTCTAAGTTGAAAGAGAAGTAGATCTTATCTTTGCATCTGTGTGTTCTACACAGACACCAAAAGGCTATTTCTTAAAGTCTTTGAAGTGAGATGGGTCTAACACTTAGCCTCCTCCTCCTCCCAGCACCCACGGGGACGCTAGGCTTTGGGCTGGGGTTATGGAGGCTGCAGGTCTCCCGCCTTAGCTGGCCCTTCCAGCTGCTTGCCATGCTCATTAGCTGGGGTGGGGTGCCCTGATGACACACCTTTGCAGCATCTTGTTTTGGAGTTAGTTGGTAGGAGTGCTGTGCTCAGCTGTGCAGTCATATCCTACATTTAACTACAGGTTTATATGAGTAATATGTCAGGTAGCTAAACCAAAGTTATTCAGAATATTTAGCACAGGTGATGCAAATACCAAACCCTGTGGGACCCTCTCTGTGGCCAGTGCTGTGTTCAGTAATTGTTGGTGTGGTTTGACGTGGGGTTGTGAGCAGCACAGCAGCATTCTCAATATGACACGTCATTCTGTCTTTTTTGCACCTCCTGTTTGGAGTATTTTTTTTGTAATATCTCAGGAAGAATTCTGGAGGTTATTTTTTCTGCTTCTCCAGGAAAGTATGTGGTAGTAGCCACAGTTCAACATTACATTACATTGCATTACTTATTCAATATTTTAAACATCCATGAACCAGTAATGGCTGTAGGCCCAGGCAAAGTGAACCTTATTTTTGTGGATATTTAGTACAGGCATAAAATGAATGTCTGACTAGGCCCCAGTAAGCTTACAGTTTAGAAAAAGGAGACAAAACTGGAAGGTAGCATAAACAGAACAGTATGAATAGAGGGGATTCCACTGTAGTTTTTTTCTTGATGTTAGCCTCAGTCTTTCAAACTGTTGAAAAGGAAGTTATTCTTGAGAAGCGGTGGGAAGGGGAAAGGGAGGACAAATAGTGGCCCAATAGTATGAAGGGAAAGAGTAGAAAGAATAAACTTGAATCAGAGAAGCTTTTGGTAACTGACTTCATAGAAATAATACAATAGCAAGGGGAGAAAAAGCCCATGGTCAGATCACATCAGGAGTCAGTTCAGAATTTCCAAATAGGTTGCTGATGCTTGCTGGCAGCTTTTAACTTCAGCTGGAAGAAAAAAGCCTCTTTTCTCCACAAACCAGAATTAATCTGTAATGCTTTTCTCCTCCCAACTCAAGTGACTTGTGTTAAGGGAGCAGCTTTCAGACAAGGACCCTGGATCAAGTCCTGTTTGGGTACAGTGGAAGATTTCCAGCTGTATTTTAAAGCACCATTCACCTCTTGTGTCTGAACTGTTAATTTGCAGTGGGGTCACTCCCAACTTACACTACTGCTAGGACATTAATGGTCTAAGTAACTGCACCTGCTATGTTAATGAAAGTGTGCATAATAGCTCTAGTAATTTAGAAAATTAGGTATTGTGTTGGGGTGGGGAGGAGGAGGAAAGAGTATAAGGGGCGACAACTTGGTCAAAAGAAATATAGATTTCAGATCACTTGCTGTATTATTACCACAGTGTTATCAGTGCTGTCAGTATAATGCCTTCACTATTTTACTGGCTGTATTCAGCTTTGCAGTTGAATGTGTTGAAGAGTGAGAGGGCTTTTTGAGTAAGGAGAGAGGGAATTGGAATAATGTTAACTACAAAAATAAATAATCCTCCCTATTCTTTTGATGGCAGTGTTTTAATATTGTGAGAGCAATCCCTAATAGAAGATAGGCCATTAGACACCCCTGAATCAAAATCATAGGAAAACAGGACTGGAAGGGACTTTGAGCAATCCATTCCTTGCTCCAGTCTGCAAACACGTATACCAGTATGAATCTTGATAAATATTTGTCTAACCTGTTTTTGAAATCCTCCACAGCCTCCTCATGCAATCTATTCAAGTCCTTAACTGTGCCTACTGTTAAAAAAACATTTCTAATGCCTAATCTAAACCTTCCACCTGCAGTTTACACCCATTATTTCTTATCATGCCATGCTGGGCATGAAGAACAACTTAATTCTCTTCCTCTCTGCATCCATCTTTTATGTATTAGATAATGCTTACGTTCTTTTGAGTGTGCCTTCTGGTGTACATCTGGACTTGGATAAAAAAATGTTAAAGGTAAAAATAAGGCAGAAAAGTAAATACATTTCTGGCTGAGACAGTCATTTTAGCCAATCAGGCAGCAAGTGTCTGAAATGGCATAGCTGGAAAATGCTGGGCAGGGCAGGGTGATTTGCTTAAGGCAATATGGGGCCCTAAACATAGTGCATAAGAGAGGCTGGTGCCTGACGTGTGTTACACATCTCTTACGACAGTGCCTGTCTGGCATTTCTGTCTCAGCTGCCCATGTCTCAGCCTGCATCTCTCACCCGTCCCCTGATCTGTGGCCAGGAACCATGGGCGCTTTTGCCGAGCCTCATTTTCAGGGATTAAGTTAGTTCTCTGCTTCCATTTTTAGTTCTCTCTATTTCCAAAGTCAGAGATGAGTGAGAAAAAGGGGATGGGAAAACTCAAAATGTGACAGCAGCTACAAGTTGCCTATCTAGTGGGGACAGTTAGAACTATGCCCACACTCCTTCAGTCAGCCTTCAAATGCCAAACTCCAGTATATGCCAGGAAATACTTTCCTTCTTTCTTCTTCACATCTTACAGGGCCTGGCAAAGATCCCAAAAACTCTGTTGTCCAGAATGCTCTCTGACATGAGTCCCTGACTGATTTCAGCACCTGCTCCAGACCAGTGTCCTGTAGCATATGTACTACAGAGGCTTCCCAAGCATCCTGCAGATACCGTGGTGGCCCCAAGCACTTAGGAGCACCAGCCTGCTTGGCATGACACACTTTGACGGTCCACTGTGTCATCTCCCATATGTCCACAGCTATGACAGCCCTTCCTGATGATATTCACGCAGAGGGTGTGAAGTCTAAACTGAAACTTTATGGTTACATGGTTTGAATGATGTAGAATATATAGTAGTACCCTGTATAATTGCAAATAATTTACTTGTTGCAGCCTATGCTTTGCATCAAAGGAGCAGCTTTCCAGTACTCCAGATGTAAGGTATAAACGTGGATCTGCAGACTTGAATAGGCTCTGATTACACTGGGGTCGCATTTTCTGTTCTGTGATGAAGACCACAAACTTACTTTGCAATTAAAAACCATGACAAGTCATGTTCTTCTGCTAGTTGCGTGATTTTGAGAGCTGGGACCTGAAACAGAAAGCTACAGTGTAATATATAGTGCCAAAATATTTAGACTCTCTTTGAGTGAATGGGCTTCTTAAAAAATGGGGAGGAAATAACTGATTCTGCTGTTGTGTAATTCCTGAAAGAGGAAGCCTATTGAAACTGTTCCTCAAGTCCATGAAGTCTGGAATTGCCTCATTCCACTCCAGCAGTGAAAATGCTTCACAAATGTGCAGTGCGACAGAATCTTACCTGTAAAATAAGCTTGAAAAACAAATCTCCATTTTTGCTGTATTTTCTAAAAGAACACTGTGTTAACTCTGATTTTCATTTTTATCGAGGAAACCATTTCCTCATCTTGCAATGGGGGTGGCTATTAATGCTATGGGTGCATGAATTGGTATTATCTCTGACAATAGGAATCTTTTGAAATGAATCTGGAGAAGTCCTCAAAGTGTAGAGCTTACTGTTGATAATTGTGACACCCAGTGGTCATTTGAAGAACCATAAAAACGTGATGTAGAATGCAGTGAACCTAAAGGCTACATAAAATACTGAGGTTTACACAATAAATGTGTGCTTTTAAGAGTAGTACTCTTTTCCTCTGTAATTTGTACAGATAGTAAAAATAAGCTGTTTTAGGAGTTGTGCGAGTTTCATCCATTCAGTTTATGTTTTACCATATTTAACAAACACGCCTACATATTTGTGTTTACTTGTACAAAGCTTTTTAATATCTTATGAGGCTGAGGTTACAACTCCAATAAAACACACTGGATGAATGACAAGAATTTGTTCTATTGCAGTGAAGTATGAAATGGCTTTTAATTCTTGTCGGCAAGAAGCTGGCTCAGAAGTCTGGGAGATAAAGGGACCTTGTTTCCCCTCCTTTGTTTGCCACTGACTCATTGTGCGCCTTAGAGCAAATTGCTTGTGTGCCTGGCTGATAAGTACTTCAGTCAGTATGTTCATAAAGGTGCAAAGGTGTAATTAGTATTAGTCTAAGTGGCCTTCACCTCCAGCCATTTATGCCATAGTTAAGAATGATTAAATTATATGGTGTGCATAATGTGTCATATTTATATTCCAAAGCATCATATTACTTTATGAGCTGTGTTTTATTACAGAGCACTGGATGCAGATTTAGTTCCATATACTCGGTAAATGGGAAATTAAATTCCATTGTTTATAGATTGCTGACCATAAAATATTTACTCTTGGTGGCATGTTTTAGATAACGGAATACCATCAAAATTCATAATATCTAATTGTGGTGAACTAAGCAGCACATGCCTGTTACATATAGTTATATCTATTGTTTGGGAATGCCTCATGGAACTACAGAAGCTTTTTTCTTGCACAGCAGTAGGAGCAATGTCAAAAGGCATCCACTTATAAACCTGGAGATTAGACAGAGCTGCAAAGTCAGTTATTGCCTAAGGCCCTCTTCTTGGCTGCATTTAGCTGTGTCTATACTGTCTGCCTCAGGAGTGCTCTTCAGGCTCCCTGAATGTGTGCACCCTGTCTATATCCAGAATTGTGATGACATCTGAATTCCCACCATTTAGTCATCTGTGCCCTACCCAGTTTCCATGCAGGGAAACAGCGGCCAGAAAGGGAGCAATGAGACATTCTGGCAAGTCCTCTTCTATAAGGGTAAGGAGAGAACCAAGACATACAGACAGACACAAACACACGAGCTGAAAGGCTTTTAACAGCATTACTTTCCAAGAACATAAGTATTAACTTTTTCACTTGTTTTTAATTTTTATTTTTTGACTATCAGTGTTTCATATTTACTAAGATTGCATTAAATATTCAATTGTCATAACCAAAAGGGTGTATGTAAAACAGGTTGTAGAAGCACCTCTGCTCTGGAGACAGGCTGAGAGAGCTGGGTTTGTTCAGCCTGGAGAAGGCTCCAGGGAGACCTTAGAGCAGCGCCCAGCACCTAAAGGGACTGACAAGAAACCTGGAGAGAGGCTTTGGACAAGGGCCTGTAGGGACAGGACAAGGGGAATATCTTTAACCTGACAGAGGGGAGATTGAGATGAGATCTTAGGCAGAAGTTCTTCCCTGTGAGGGTGCTGAGGCGCTGGTACAGGGTGCCCAGAAAAACTGTGACTACCCCATCCCTGGCAGTGTTCAAGGCAAGGTTGGATGGGGCTTGGAGCAGCCTGCTCTAGTGGAGGGTGTCGGTGCCTGTGGCAGAGGGTTGGAGCTAGAGGATCTGTAAGGTCCCTTCCAACCTGGTTATTCTGTGATTCTATAAATATCCTTAAATGCTGAATTCACGATAGAAATACCTTAAAACAACTGCATATGTTGTAACTAAATTGGGTTATAGTGAAAAATACAGAGATTTTATATGTCATTAATTGCATTCCTGTAACATTTACTAGTCCTGGTTTCGCACTGCACTGCTCTTATCTTTACAAGGAACCACACATTCAAAAATACCATAGGTACCAATAGATGGAAACAGATAGAAGAGTGCATCCAAAGAAATTGAAATAATACTTTATAAAATGCATTGTTTACTGTGTAGACTAACAGATTGTCACCTGGTGTTCTTAACTGCAGGGTGAAGATTGGTTTTGTCCTCCAGCTTCTGGTAAGAAAAACAAAAGTATGTGACATTATGTTGTTCTAACATAAGAATGTATACTGGTGCTTACTGATACAGTAAAATGTGTACACTTGGTACAATTGTAGTTTAGTTTCTGGAAGGAGACTGTGAATTGACCTTTTGCTTTTGAAACTAACCCTTAAATATGGATATTTGCCACAGAAGTTTGTTTGTACTTGGTGTCCCACTGTTTATTCTGTATTTGAATGACTTGAATTCTGGTTTGGGGTCATAGATGCTTGCTCTTGTTTTTCTTGATTTTACTTGTAGCTCATTTCAATCCTCCCACTAGTGCAATATTTTATGTTGTTGTTGTTGCTTTTTAGCCTTAAAAAGCTTGATTTTAGTCCCCACAGACTGGATAAATCATGTTAGAAACCAGTTTCTCTTCAACTTTGTTTACACCATTTTTGCTAGCCAGCATAAACAAAGCCTCAGGCAATTTGCCCTCCTGTTCTAGACAGGATGTCTAATAAGTGCAGTAAGTGCAAGATCTTTTGTTTACATTGTG
Organism: Myiopsitta monachus; assembly: GCA_017639245.1. Lineage (NCBI taxonomy): Eukaryota > Metazoa > Chordata > Aves > Psittaciformes > Psittacidae > Myiopsitta > Myiopsitta monachus. Next base: position 57,390,382 of record CM029925.1, read on the forward strand.
AACTGAGTTTGGGGTTTTTTGCTGCCCAGTTCTGTATTCTTCATTCTGAAAGTGTTTTCCCACTGTATGAGGAGAAAGCTACAACTCACAATGTGCAAATCTGCATTTTTAGATAAAAGAGGACACAGGTATGTGCTAGCTGGAAGAAACCTGTTCCAACACTGGAATTATAAGAAAAAGAGTATTTTGAGAGAAGAAAGAAGTCTGACATGTATCTTGATATCTACCACCTTAGTTTATGTATTGAGAAGAGCGTGCTTAGTACAGCATGTGTATTGATGTATTTTATCCCTTTCTGCACAGTGGGTCCTGGCATACACCGGAAGGGCATCTCCTGGTAATTGTTATTAATTGCTATGATGCAGCGTGCCAGAGGCTCATGAGGTGTCTCTGATATCTCACTGAAACCAAATGTTTCAGATACAGACAAAAATATCATAAAATACAGTTTTCCCAATAAAGCTACACCCCTACTGATAAGCTGGTGCCCTGAGGCCCAGCGATAATAAGACCGTCTGACTTAAACCACCACGCTCATCCCTCTTCACACCACCCTTCTGTGACAAACCATCTCTTCCAGTGCTCAAGTTCATTTCAATAGTTAGAAACTAGCTCCTCGCACTCAAGAACATTGAGGCTTGGCTCTAAGTGGTGGCTGTGAGATACACACATTAATATATTAACTTCAGAGCAGCCTCAGAGCCTGGAAGCAGGGTGAGCCACAGTGCTCTGTCGGGAGATCAAAACAAGTGGATCCACCCTCATAATCTTCTTCTTGCACAACCCCTGACATGGCTGTGAGTGGATGTGTTTCCCTCTGAAAAGGGGTGAAAAGAGGACAGACTGCTGACTTACACAACAGAGGAGAGAGAAGCGAATTTTTAGACTCGGCCCCAGTACACTGAGTAAAATAACAGCTATAAAGGATGTAATAAGCAAGTTGATTTTGTATCAGGGTGAAATGTTTAATAATTACTAGGCTAGACTCCTGCCTTCTGGTGTTTTGAGTGCTGAGGTATAAAAATAAAACTTATGAAATACAAAACAGCATTTCTGGATGGTGGGAGCGAGCAAAATCTTTTAAAGGATGTTTAAGTGCTAGTACAGCAGATGTAATACAGATCATACCGTCTCTAAGTCACAGGAGTTCAAGAGGTGAAAATGGCTGTTTAGGACTTGATGTGTAAGTGTCAGAGAAGCTGGAGAAATTCTTTTCTCTTGAAGTTGAAAAACCTTCTCAGACCCTACAAATAAGAGAAATTTCATTTTGTTCACCAGGAAACCTTTCCACAAAGTCAGTGACTCGTAGTTCCAATGTCAGTCCTAAGAACCTTTGAACACCAGGAGAATATGAAAGGATGAAGCATCCTCTGGCGCACATGTTTGAGGTACCATACAACGCCACTTTAGCACCAGTGTTTTCAGGAATGCAGGCACCTGTCTCAGTCACTAAATAATCCTGTGGTGGCAAGGACTGTTCCTTCTCTGGAGTTTTTGTGTGTCTGTATTTTCATCTTCAAGCACAAATAGCCAAGGGAGGAAATAACTGACTGACCGACTACTGAACAAAGGCCCCTTTAGAGAAATGTCTTTGAGAATCAACAGACAAAATTATCAGTTGTTAGCCCACTGTTGATTTACAGTAGAAAATCACTTGGACATTCTTCCCTGAAAAGTCCTGCCTGCCGCTCTGCAAGGGCTCTGATGGGGCACTGTAGCTTTATTTCATCATCCCTTAAATTCCCTTAAATTCCAGAAGTTCAAGGAAAAGGCAAGAAACCAATGGAGAAATTAAAAAAGTTAGGGATGTAAAATCTCAGCCACTGATTATAGCAGGATTTCAACACACCTGCACTAGAAATGTGCTCTATTGTTTTGGACAGGCCATTGTACCTGCTGGCACCTCACACCCTTATTTGATTTAGGCAAGAAGTTTCATCTTTAGCCTGAGCCAATCTAAGACTGCACTTCTGCCAAAAGGACTTTCCTCCCCCTTTTTGCATTAGACCAGCCACTCACATGGCCATACAATAAGCTGATCCAACTAAAAACCAGCCCTGGGATTAAAAAAGGGAGATTAGTTTTTAATGAAGTCTGGGAGTTAAGCCCTGTGTGCCACTAGACAGTTGCTGGTGCTAACGAAATGGATAGGCTGGGAGCTAGAAGGAAGAAGAGGATAGACAACTGCCCTCAGCAGCAGTGAGATTCCGCAGGTGAGTCTCCTTTTAAGTGGGTACATCTACTTTAGCATGCAGTATGGCCCAAGAAGATTTGCTCTGTAGAGAGAAACAGGTTGTGTTGCTGTCCCAACAGCTGTGCTGTGTGCATTGGAGGGGTTTTACTCTGCGTTAGCTCTAGGTTTGTCCCATGCAGGACCTTGGTGTATTGGGTACGCTCCTGGAGCACGTCGTCCAGTTTAGTTGGTACAAAAGCTTATGTAGATGCACCCAGTATGTCCCTGGGTGTACCACTGGTTGACACTAAGATGTTTTGAGACCTCTAGATCTTATCATAATACAAAAGTATTTAGAGTCTATTTAAACTCTCTATTTGGAGGTGAGATGAAGGAATGCAGCAGACACAGTGCTGAGTGAGGAAGGAGATCACAAGGATTTCATGTGGTTTCATCCCCACAAAAGACTGAGTCCTGCTTCCAAGCAATGGAGGTGTGCCAATGCTGAAGCTCCTGTCTCCCTGCAGTTCCGGTTGGTGATGGCGCATTTGATGCTTTTCCCCTATTTGTGATCATTGCTGTACCAATGTACAGCTCTGCTTTTCTCAGCTCCTGGATGTTTCCCGTGGATTCACACTCTAGTTTAAATGTGCCTTTTTGGGCAGCATCTTTAATTTGCCCTTTGGGGGTGCTTTGCATTTAGCGCTTGCTGCTATTTTTCACTTGTCACTCTGGCAGCAGAAGGGAAGACAGCAGGGGGCACCAAATCTGCATAATTCGGTTAAATGACAGCGCCCAGGGCCACGGTCTGCATACCTGCAGTTTTCTAACATACCTCTTTGCTTCTCGGTGCTGAAGTGGTGAAAGTGGGGGTCAGATTTGCACAAATGTAGAAATCCAGGCCAGTAGCAAACGTTTCTCCTGCCAGTTGTCATCCCACTCCCTTCCGTACTTGGTGCTGTAGGCTCCAGAACTCATGTCCAGGAAGATGCTCCCTCCAATACTAAATTCAAGAATGTGTTTATGTTGGTAGAGTCGGATTAACTGAAGGTTTTGCCTTTCAGTTCCAAAGTGTGCTGGTATTAGAGAACAGGCAGAAGTTCTTCCCTGTGAGGGTGCTGAGGCACTGGCACAGGGTGCCCAGAGAATCTGTGGCTGCCCCATCCCTGGCAGTGTTCAAGGCCAGGTTGGACTGAGCTTGAAGCAGCCTGCTCTAGTGGAAGGTGTCCCTGCCCATGGCAGGGGCTTGGAACTGATTGAGCTTTAAGGTCCCCTCCAACCCAAAACAGTCTGAGATTCTATGACTGGCATTTTGAAAAGATTTCATGCTGAAATCAGTGTTGGACTCCTAAAGAACTCTCAGTGGCAATGCAAAATGTTTTCAAGCCTAGAATAAGTGATCTAGCTTAACTCTGCCTCTGTTTTTTTGCAGAATATGGAACTCAGCTTCCTTACAACTTACTTTTTAATAAAAAAATCCTCTGCAAAATAAAATTGAAACACAAAATGGCAGGGGCTTGAAACTAGATGATAAGGCCCCTTCCAACTTAAACCTTTCTATTATGCTATGATTTAGAGTGTGTTTGGTAAGGTAGTGAGTCTCTGGTTTGTAATTTATAACCAAAATCCAGCTAACAGTCCCATCTTAGACCTTAGATGTGGCATACATGACATTTTCTAAGGTAGGTTAAGGAGGCATTGTTTAGTTGACATTTTTACTTGACTATTAATGTAGTGTTGGGAGCATGCAAATTTAGCAACATATTTTCATGTCTTCACCACTAGAAGAGTATTTCTAATTTCTAATTTAAATCACTTTTTGTCATTTAAGACCATTACATTTTTTTCTATCTGTAGTGGGCCGAGAATATTATATTCTGTCTCCACATTCACTGCCCCTTTACATATTTGACTGCATGTGTGTCTTCAGAGTTTTCTTTAGGTGAAATGAACTCAGTTCTTTGTGGTTTATCTCAGAGGTTGTGTTTTACATCTATGACATCTCCTGAATTATCTCTAAGTGGTCATATGGTTTTCACAAGTGTAATGTCCAAAAATGTCATTACTTCACATCTTCAGTGCTGCATTTTGGCTTCTATAATCCCAGTACAATGCTTTCTGTTTTCATTCTAGATAGATACTATTGACTCATGTTCAGTTTGTGATAATATATGCAGCTAGTTTTCTGAGGACTGCTGCATCGTGTTGTGAAAATGCAGCTGGTTTTGCTATTCACGATTCGCTGTCAAAACAGAAGGATTTTGCACATGGGATTGAGTAGGATTCTACCTCAGGTCTAGCATTAGTCAAAACTTCCATTAATATTTCAGATAACACAGTAGAGAGGATTATTAAATACATTCAGTTATCACTGCAGAGAATCCTTTCATTTCATGAAAGGTGATGATATTTGCATCCTATCCTATGAAAGGGTAGGATGCAAATTGAGAATCATCATGACAAGTTAAGAAATCAGTGTGAAAAGTTATGCAACTCAACAATGAAAAACAAGAAGTCCTGCATTTAGGTAGAAATAATTAAATACACAAAATTAAGAGTGGGAACAATCAGCACTGTAAAATTATGTCAAAATCACAGAGTTAGCATATATGGCTTTAGTTGCTCATTCCTTTTCCCCAAACCTGCTACTTTGCTATGGAAAGAATTTTGCTTCGTTTCATACAGTTTTAGCCTGATTCATCACTGGTCCTCACTATTTTTTCCTTGCTCTTTTCTGGGTACTTGTTTAATTTAAATTAACAAAAAAAAATAAATAAAAAACCATGCCACAATGTTTATCATTCCCAGGCTATGCCCTTTTCTGCAGATGGTTTTTATCTTTCCCAGTCTTCTGGAACCTCATCTGTCCTTCAGGATTTCTCAGTCTGAGATTACTGCAACTTTTAAACTATAAGCCACACTGGAAATGTGCCTGTCTCCTTAGGTAAATGGACTTTCATGTAAGGAAATCTCATGCGTATCTCAGACTGTCTCATAACGTTCTATAGTATTTAATAAACATTTTTATTATTGTCAATGATAGTAAAATATTAGTTATTATTGTGAAAAAGCACTTTTTCAGAATGCATATAGGTACCATAAAACTTGCATATTGAAGCAGAACCTCATTTAAGAAGTTGTATAGACAGAAGGGTGAATATGATGACATATGGTGATCTACTTTCACAATATAATATAACAGTAAATTCAGACAACTCAGATTTAAGGCCCAGAATTGCAGGTTTTGGAATTTACATCTGATGTTAACAAAAGAGACTGCATAAAATGGGTTTATACAACTCATGGTTGGTGCTGCTTTCAACCGAAATGCAGTCAGACAATTGCTCTTAGTTTATCTGCAGACTCCCTCCAGTTTGCTTTCACACCTTGCCTTTGAATTCAAACAGGCTGAATGTATCTTTGCCTTGCAGCCCAGTTAAGTAATGTTTCTGTGACTCAAGTTTCTAAGCTGAAAGTTGTCTCCTTAAGGAAGACCCTGGTTGTTCACAGTGGAAAAAATGGAAGATGTGAGACCTCACTTGGAGTACTGTGTGCAGTTCTGGTGTTCTCAACATAAAAAGGACATGGAACTGTTGGAACAAGTCCAGAGGAGGGCCAGGATGGAGGAGGATCATCCTCATCCAGGAGGAGGATGATCAGGGGACTGGAGCACCTCCCATATATATTGGCTGAGAAAGTTGGGGCTGTTCAGCCTGGAGAAGAGAAAGCTGCGTGGAGACCTCATAGCAGCCTTCCAGTATCTGAAGGGGGCCTATAGGGATGATGGGGAGGGACTCTTCATGAGGGACTGTAGTGATAGGACAAGGGGTAATGGGTTCAAACTTAGTTAGATATAAGGAAGAAATTCTTTACTGTAAGGGTGGTGAGGCACTGGAATGGGCTGCCCAGGGAAGTTGTGAGTGCTCCATCCCTGGCGGTGTTCAAGGCTGGGTTGGACATAGCCTTGGATGGCATGGTTTAGTGTGAGGTATCCCTACCCGTGGCAGGGGGGTTGGAACTGGGTGATCTTAAGGTCCTTCCCAACCCTAACTATTCTATGATTCTATGTCAGGCAGCTTTCATGCACTTCTGTAGCTAACAGAGACAACAATTTTATTTTTGCTTCTCACGAGTCAGCAAATCAATTTAATTCATTTTAAAACTCTCCCTCTGGTTTCTAAGAAATGAAAGCAAGAAGTATGTTCCTAAACATGTAGGTAAATATACTCCACTTAAAGCAACTTGCAGCTGCCTATGCCTTTTGCAGAACAGTGTTAAATTACATCTTAGAAAACACAGTACTATGCCTCAGAGAAACTGGTCAGAGTTTTATGAGCATGTTTTTATTGAATTCTAAGAAAGTCCTACATGTGTTCATAAAGAATATTGATAAAATACAAAAATTGGAAACAATGTAATGTGTTTGGGTTTAATTCAGAGGTGGCAGCCCTGCAGGATGAAATAACCAACAGAGGATAATTTTGGAATGGGTAAAAGCATAGACACTCCCCAGTGCAGTTTCTGGATATGAGCGTGGAGATACCATTTGTTGGAGCAGAAGACTAATGATGTCCTTGTTCCTCTTTGCTTGCACTGAGATGATTAGCAGGGGAATCTCGTTGTGCTGGGTACACTTCTGAGTTTTGCAAGGCAGACACTTTCCTGATAAGGATTGCATTTGCTTATTTCAGACAGTCTGGTGAACAACCATCAGAGGACAACTTCTCTCGGCTGCTGTGTCAGGCTCAGTGCAGTGTGGGCACACCTTGCCGCTCTCAGCTCTCTTGGTTGCTCACATGAGTAGTTAGTTGGTAGGATGATCAAACTGTTCACTCAGCTACTAAAGCTCTTGTACAGTAATTCTACCTTCTTCCTTGGGAGGCACTAGTCCCTCCTCTTCAAAGTGAAAATGAACTCAATAATGCAATCTGTGGACATAGATCATCTTAATTAATTGTCCTGCTGACTTTTGTTACTTTTGTGATATGCTTTTTTTCTTGCTGGGCATCTATTACCCTGCTAGTCACCTCCAAGCCACCTCCCCTCTTTAGGGGCATTTTAACAGAAAGGAATTAATAGGAATCCACATTGGATGTGAATTTCCAGTTCATTAATTCACACTATTCTTACTGGAGATACTTCAGTGTTAAAGGTAAAATAGCTTACTATACTTTCAAAGCAGGATTGTGTTCTCCTGGAAGGTGACTCGCCAACAAGTTTTTCCAGGTGACAAGCAGGTATTCTTTATTGCGGGGCCAGGAGACACAGGGGATAGCTCCTCCTAACGTGTTGCCACCCAGGCCATCCTTATGTAATCACTGGGCATACATACATATTCATGAGGCTACACATGAATTACATCTTTTTCCAGAAAGTTTCCCTCATACATACAAAATGTGGTGGTGGTCTTTGAGAGTCATTTACTTCTTCCAACAATCTTCATAACTGCTGGCAGTCTCTGAAGCATCAGCTTAGTTAACATTACAGACATAGCCATCATCCTGTCCTTCTACTTATCAGTTAGTTTAACTGTGCCCATCCTGGGCATCTGCCAGTCCCAGATATTCCCCATCCCCAGGTCCTGTTTTTCTATTGCTTTTCTGACACTTTGTACTAAGGTCCTTAGGACCTAAAACTATGTCAGCTACCTTCCAGCACCTCAGTTATTTTCCATTACAAAGCCATCAAAGTTACTTAGAACTGATTACATTTGGTGCTTTTGTGCCTCCTTGTCTCACAGGAGAACACAAAAAGTGTTCTTAAAGTGGCCTTAGTGGGAAATAGGGCAGCTAAGTTGCAGTGCTTGGAAATTTACACCCTAAGCATCACAAAGTAGCTTCTCCATCTGGGCCAGAAAAAATGTATGAAGAATACTAAGGAGGTTGTTCAGTGTGTAACCTTTTCCTGCAGTATGATCTCCACTGAAAGCATGTGTTTTGTCTGGTCATGTTCAGATCATCACAGTGGAAAACTCTTCCACCGTTCAAATCAGCAAAACCACTTTCTCATTTTCAGTTGTCTGTATGTTCAAAGTACCTCTCAGAAGGTAGCATACATATATACATGTTAGTAACAACAGGAACTGATAGATCATGAACATGAATTGGAAATGCCAGTACTAGCAGTAAAATGTCATCTTTGCTTCCATTTCAAGCCTGAATCTGCCAGCTTGATTAGCTTTGCCTAACTGAGTAGTTTTGCTTATGTTAATTGCTTCAATGAATGTGGAATTACTGCCAGTAAAATGAATGCTTCAGAATCCAAAATAGCCCCTCACTTAAATACTTGCTGAAGAAATACTTTTCTTTTAGATAACCATGTCCACAAAGAAAACCTGCCTGGAGTCAGTTTGATTTTGAGACTTGCTTTACTAGTAATCTAAAGCAAACTCTTACAATATTTGTTAAGGAAAAAAAGAAAAGAGAAAAAGTTCATTCCTATTATCTGCTATTTCACATCCATTTATAGGTGAATAGTTCATGTAACCCAGTCAGCAAGTAACTCATATATAGCAGCTACCCCTCTAAATCAATTAGCTGGCTGATGTCAAGGCAATTACATTAATATAAGGCTGGTGCAAGCTGAAGGAGAAGAGAGCTTAGTTTCTCTATAGGAGAACTAAATGCTTTGAGCTGAGAAACAGATTTTATGTGTGTGCACTCAGTACTTATGAGTCATGATAGTTTCTTAAAGGCTGTTTAGCTTTCTGAAGTTGACATGAGTCATTGTTCTCTTCCCAGGTAATGAGTAGTTAAGATCACATTTAGCTCTTCCATTTCTCTAGTAATTTCTGAGACTTGCATTTCATTGATCTTCCTCTGAACTGCTTCAGAGTTCTGAGTGACAAGTAAAGGCTTTAAGAATAACACAAGATAGCTCCATTTGGAGATCATGGATGACTAGAGCTGGCACCCCTTACTTTTGTCCTAGAAATAAAAATGACAATTAGTTTAAGAAAAAAAAGCATCCTATATCCTTACTGATTAATGTAGGTACAAAGCCCTTGTGGTTTAGGCAAGTTTATTCAGGTGTTTCAAGAGAAGAGAAAGAAAAAGAAGACAGAACACAGTTTAGGACATTTGTGTTATAAAATACACTGGTATCTCCAACCAGGATTTCAGATCTTTCCTGTTTTCTTCAAAAGAGATGGGTATGTCACAGAGAATCACCTTGTTTTGCTGGTTGTGCTTCAGGCTGGAGATATTTTATATGATGTTAAAACCAGGATGGCTAATGTATTGAAGGTTTATATTTAGAATAGGAATGATCTTTCAGCACAGCATTCTCATGAGACTCTTTGCTAAACATGTTCCCACTCCCCCATTGCCACCTCCAACCTTTTCTTCTGGTATTTTTCCAATTTGCAATATGAATTCTTCAGTTTTGTTATCAAATGCTAAAATAGTTTTTATAAAGGACTTAGCTGAACTGACTAGAAATTTTAGGTGATACAGAGTGCTACAATCTTTAGTTTTGCTCATTCAGTTAAAAACATCCCTAATTATGGTGTTTTCATTTTCTCTCTAAGTATAATAATAAGAAGGAGTATGTTTCAAATTCACAAAAGCTTAGGGGATCAGTTTGGACAATCTTTAAATTCATCATTTGATAACAGAACAGAGTTCTGTTATTGATATGCTAATAATACAACTTGCGGCCTTTAAACAGAGGTCAGTAAAACCTGATACTAATTTAGCAGAGGTAGAGAGTGAGGAGTCAGGGATATTAGGGTCCTAAGCTGATGGCATCAGCCCATTGGTACTGTCACTGCAGTGCATGCCACTGTGCATCTGCATAACCTCTCCTTCCTTTCACATCACAGATGTACCCACTTCTTAGAAACTGCATCAAAAGTGAAAACACTCTTTTTCTAAATAAACACAGCCAGAATTTAATGTTCATGTCTTCATTAGTCGACACTGTTATTTATGCGGACCATATTGTATTCATTTATGTGTGCAAGTTAAAAATTACTAACACCATTAATTCAGTTAGAACACAGATGTAGGTTTGGTGAAATACTGAATTTTTCTAAACTATAGCACAGACACCAAGCCTTGGTTTACTGCTCGAGATTGTTGTTTTGTGGACAGCAGGGATAAACATTCAGTAGAGGTGTCAGTATAAAGAGGAAGAGCATTTGATTTGATACGAGAGAATTTTGAAGGGTGTTGCATACTTGACTTTGTTCTGGCTTCTCTGTTCAGAATGATGGAGCCATGAGGTGTGATCTGATACAGCCTGCAATGTGTGTGAGCAATCAGTAGGGCTTGTAGATGACCGGAGCATTTCAGGCTCTGGGGAGGTTAAAAATCAACCACCATTAAATCAGAAGAATTTGGTCCACAAATGTTATTCAGTGTTTGGACAAATGTATGTCTTATGCAAATTGTCCTATTAGCATAGCTAGCTCTGCAAGATCTTCAGTGACTGATGAAGGCTTTCTCGTAGGTTACTTATTCAGGAAGTTTGTTTCATTTTCATTCCTTTGATGGAATCCAGTTATTCAGAATTGGTAAAGTTGCAGCCCACTCTCCCCCAGCACAGACCTAAATTAAATTCCTTCTTTGCAATGTTAGCAAGAATTAGTTGTGTGAAGTTTCCATGTATTGATTAGAAGCAAAACAGGTAATGTCAAAGGCAATTATTTTGCCAGTGGGAGGACTTCACACCTGGAAGTAAGATGAATTTCTGCTGTTGTCATGAATAATTATGGTCTTTGGCTAATTCTAATCCTTCTGAAAAGTTCACACATAGTTATTAGAGATCTGTTGGAAATTGAGTGAATTCATTCCCCATTCAGTTTCACTTGTTATGCTTTAAATCAGGCCCTCCTCTGCCACTGCTATTTTCACTTGCTTTTGCTATTCTATCTTGGAACCAAGAGCAGAGATCCTGTCTTTCTGGAGTGCTTATCATCCTGTCAGATAGTTCATCACTGGTGAGAAAGCAGTCTCAATGAATTCCCAGGAGAGAAAAGCTGAATTTGGAGGAGATGAGGAAGTGGGAGGAGTGGATGGACTAGGCTAAGATTATGAACTAGCAAGAAAATAAGGGAAAGAGAGATTGATGGGAGAGAATTGTGTGACGGAGGGGAAGCTGGGGAAATAGGGCAGAAAAGCGTATCTTAGGAATTAAGAGGTACAGTGACATCTATGCTCACAAAATCACTCCACTAACCCTGCAAATACTGGAAAAAGTCCTAGATTCCCTGTTGTCAAACACACTTCTATTTGCTAGCAGATTATGAAGTGTCAAGATCTGTATCATCTCTCTGTGGTACTGGTTTTCAAAGCATGGGACTAAGCTCATGTTACTGAGATCAGCTAGTTCAGGTGAGTGATCTAAGTTGCAGATCTGAAGCTGCAGTTTTGCCAGTGGCCATTATAAGCATGAGTGTAATTCTGATATTGGCTGGCAAGTGAATAGGAGAAGCAGAGCAGTATAGCATATACTTCATGCTCTGAACAGTCTTATTTTGCTATTTAGGAACATTTCTATTAGAAACATTTCCTAATATATTAGGAACATTTTAGGAACATTGCATAGTAACCTATGCTTTTTTAAGTGGACTTCAGTAATTAAACATGGAGCTCATAGTCTGACAGGAACCTTAGGAAAATCAACAAGGACCAATGTAAAGTCATGTACTAGGGAAGGAGTAAACCCTGGAAATGATACAGGCTGGGAACTGACAAGTCTGCTGAAAACAACCTAAGGCTGTCAGTGGAACGGGTTACCCAAAGAGAGATTTGGCCATCTCTGTCCTTGGAGATTTTCAAGACTTGACTAGATGAAGCCCTGAGAAACTAATCTGACCTTGCATTTGGCCATGCTTTGAGCAGGAGGGTGGATTAGACACCTCCTGAGGTCCCTTCCAACATAAACTTTCCCATGATAATGTAGTTAAAATTCATTCAAACAGTTCCCAAAAAAGAAGATGGGCACAGTATCCTTTCTAACAGCTGGTGAAATGATGTATTTATTCACCTGGCAGTAGAATGAGATTGTTATAAGTGGGTTTGTGAACTATCATATTCCCAGTGTCTGAAAATAAGATGTCATTAACAAAATGTCACTTGCCTTTATTACTGCAAAGGTAACCTTTCAAAAATGAACTGACATGAAGTAATACAGTTGTTTCATTTGGAATCTGTGGATAATCTGATATAATAATGCATAAGAGTATGAAATGCTTCTATAAATCTCTGTGGGCTATTAGCAGTAAAGCCCAATGATGGCAATTTGTGTATAAGAGTTGTTAATAATTTAAAATTACTTAAGGTTCACAAAAGAGATAGTCAGATGTGTTATTAAAATATACTCAATCTAATGAATGACAAATAACTACTGTAATTAATAAAATGGCTTTTACTCTAACATCACTCAGTAATATGTTACACTGAAAACTATACATGGTCACAATAACATGTGAATCTTAAAACTATGAACAACCTTGGCTGAGGGCATACTGCCTTGTTGGTGGATTTATGGTAATTTTAGCCTCTTACTTCAGGGTCTAATGGTGTTATAAAGGCTTGTCCTTTAGGTTTATACAGTTGTGGAACTTACCGGGAAGTTGAAAGGACTTGTTAGCAGTCTCTGCTCATCTCTGATGCTGTTCTATAAATTAACCACAGGAAAGTTCTTTCAGTACCTTCAAATTTTTTCGTTATCTAGCACAAAAGGTCATGTCATATGAAACCAAGTGCTCCAAGATCTGCTAATGTAAGGACATCCTGAACTCATAAACCTAACTAAGTCTACTTTTACAATGTATGTAGGAACACTGGATGTCATTTGGAGAGTGGTCTGTTGCTCACCAGATGTGCTCCTTTGTTATTATTTACCTAATGACTGAAATTTTATGGTCTCTTCATAGAGCTCCTCACGAAGTGAAAGGCATTCTTAAGTAAAAATTCCCAAATCATCTCTGTCTGTGCTTTGACCTGTGATAATATTTGCAGAGTGATAGCTTTGAAACTCAGCATATCAGTAGCAGTTGTACAGAAGCAGCACCACCATCTGTGCTCTTGTGATGACTCTCTATGAAACTGGGATCAGACTGTATTGCAAAAAAAGGTCTGCTTGATTCTCTAATTCCTTCAGGAACCTGCAGTCATATTTTCCAGTAAATATGCATGGTAAAGACAAATACTTTCTGTTTACAAACATAAACCAAACCACAAACCATGCTTCTGTGGAAGTGTAGCATTCCAAAGTTCAATCTGCTCAAATACAGCAAGGACACTTATTTTTTTTTTGTAAAAAACTCTCTCTCCAGAAGTTTTAAAATGCTGCCATGATCTGTTTGTGTGTATTGTGGGATACAGCCTACAAAACCAGTTCGCAGAAAAACTTTGCTAGGAACTGTTGTGAAGTTTGAAGTACCTTTTGTGACCCATCAGCAAATACATTTAGAAGAAATAGCCTCTGGTTAAAGATGAAAGGAGAGAATACAAACCGCTTGTTTGTTTTTTACAATCTGAACATGATTTTATTTTCCATTTCTTACAGACTTTCCACTTGACCTGAAGTTCATCTCCATGCTTCAGCTGAGTATTTTTTGATGCTGCAATCCCAGGTTACTGGTGTATGCTGAGAGCAACCGTCCCTTCTGGAAATGGCTTGGGAATACATTACCTGGAGGAAGCACGAGCATTTGTGAAATTCTGAAGACAGAAGAACAAAAGATGAGGTACTAAATCTGAGGCTGTGGCTGTTAAAACAAGCTACTGAGCACTGGAGAGCTGCAGAATCTCTGTGCCTGTTATTTCCAGTAACAGAAAAGAAACCCGAGTGTGTCTCAAAGGTGTGGATGCCATTTTGTTTGTTTTGGGAGAAGTGTTAAATAAAATAACAGTCCTGAAAGCAAAAGTTCTTTTCTTGGCTATTCTCTGTATTCATCTGGTTTCCCTATTCGAGTTCCCTTTAGCTGATAATGCTGCATCTTCAGGTCCCACACCCTCCATCCTGGCCTCTGCAACATGCATTATTTCAAAGGAACACAGCTGGGTCCTGGACTGTAATTTCTCATGCAGTTAGGACCACATCCATCAGTTTATTTGAAGGTAAGGACCAGCACCTTGGAAGTGGATGGAGAGCTAATAGACAGACTGATGTTTCTGCTGTGTTCACAGGGTCTTAAACCAGGGAGAAAAGGGTCAGACACATCCATGTTATTTTCACCTTTTGTCTAAGATGCCATGATTTATAGTAGTTTTGGTCAGAATGACAAAGGAGCAGCTCCCTGCTATGAGGTCCTCATGCCACAGAGAGTTGTAATGAGTTTGTATCAAGATGGAGGTAAGGAAGAGGTTTTAGTGATTACTGAGACAAATTTCAGAGATGTATTGAGTGAAGGGTAGATCTTTCCATCACTCAAATATCTCAGGATACTTACGGTATCCTCATAGTACAATGTAAGAAGTCAGTGGGACAAAAGTGTCCTAAATGCATCTTGATAGATTTTCCTGTTACTGTTTATCAAAAGTGTTGTAATTACTCAGCCACTAGCAATGAATAATGGCTAGAAATATGGCTAGTGGACAATACATGTTTCAAAATCAGTATTGGGAAAGACGGTGTGATCTTGGAAGTGTCTGACTGTGGAACTGTCTCCTTGCAAAATGAGAAACAAGTATTTTGCCTGTGTGTTCATTGAAGATCTCCAAATACGTAGCTGGAGTGTAAATTAAGATGAGAGACAGTAAAAACCAGGAGAATAATTGCCTTGGAGTGTAGTCCTAAACTGAGTTTAATGGTTGTTTTCACTTTGTCTTTTATGATACCTGCAGTATATCTCTACTTTTATAGATGTGCATGTGTATGTGTGTGTATACATACAAGTGCTCCAGAAAGAAATGTTTTATTTCGGTTTTCTTGGAAGTATCAGTATTTCAATCTCAACATAGGTATATACAGATACTAAAGCAACCATGGCAAAAAAATAGAATAATAAAGGATTCCAAAGACTTCTTGTGTACCTAATTTGCAGCTCTTTTCAAAATGTGTGGTTATGAATAAGCCATTCACTTTCACAAGCATAGGCTCTGCAGGATTTCAGATACAAAAGAATTAAAAGGTCAGAGAATTACAATGCCTTTGCTGCATCTCTGTATGACAGCAAAGCTCGTTACTATTTGCTGTGTTCATCCTTAATTAAAGCAGCAAATCACATGTATAGTCTGGAGCAGCTAATTTATAAAAGGTTACATCCATTAGTTTCTTCCTGTTAATGACCAGCCTTGACTCTTGATTCAGGCAGCACTCTTTCCTAAGGATAAAAGTGCATATTATGTTAAAAATAATATACCATAACTTTAAACACAAATGGATTGCAAACATCTAAATAGAAAGCTTGTACTGAACTTGGCTTTGATGGAATTATGATCTCTTGTACTATGAAGTTTGACTTTTCACAGGTGACCCCTGGAAAATTTCTACAGGGTTTTGTTACTGTGCATAAAAGCTAGAAAAAAATGTTGTGAACTGAAATTCTTTCCAAGTTTTGTAAGGAAATTTCAAATGGATAGCTCTCATCCATGGTGTTCAGAATATATTAAAATGGGACTTTCTGGCAATTCTTAAGTACTATTGGCTAGATATAGTTGCACATACTCACATGCTGTTATGAGTTCAAAAAGAGATGGCTCATCAAAGAAATTCTGTTTTATAACGGGGATGTTCTTGGTGTTTATTAACTGGTTTACTGAGGTGTTCTAGAAAGAACACTCTGAAAAACTGTTCTCTTAAATCTTTCCTCAAAATAACAAACCTTAAAGCAGGTAATTTCATCTTAAAATGTTACAAAAGGGAAGGGCTCAGACTGCTCAAAACCAGTATATTTGAAGACAATAACAAGGTGGTGGGATTGCAAACAGGTTTGTCACATTTTAAATGATGACAAATAAACCACAACTTATTTGTCTGGTCAGCTCTCAATGCCAGTGTCAGTCAACGTCATTTCAGATACAACTCAGTGGAGCTGGGTATGTCAGATCTTGATGGGAGTTCAAACAGACTTGACATAGCTCAGTTAAATGGTAACAGGAAGCTAAATCTTAGTTCAAGATAGTTTAGGAATGGAGTAAAATTGATTAATAAAAAGGTGATAAGAACCAAGAACAGCAACACAAAGTCTCTGTTAGTAAGAATACCATATACTCTGCCCTTGAGTTTAAGACATAGAATCAGCTAGGCTGCAGAACACCTTTAAGATCATCAGGTCCAACTGTTCCCCCAGCACTGCCAAGACGACCACTAAACCCTATCACCAAGGGTCTTGTCTACATGGTTTGTGAAGGCTTCCAGGGACCGTGACTCCACCACTGCCCTGAGCAGCCTCTTCCACTGCCTGAGCACCCTTTGGGGAAAACATTTTTCCTAATCTGCAGTCTAAACCTCTCCTGGTGCAGTTTGAGACCATTTCCTCTTGTCCCAGTCCCTTGTTACTTGGGAAAAGAGACTAACCCCACCTCACTACAGCCTCCTTTCAGGTAGTTGTAGAGAACGATAAGGTCCTGAGTCTTCTCCACAGTAAACGCCCCCAGGTCCCTCAGCGGCAGCTCATCACACTTGTGCTCCAGGTGCTGCACCAGCTGTGTTGCCCTTTGTTGCCTGCTCCAGCAACTCAATATCTCTCTTACAACGAGAACATTTGTCTGATCCTAAAACCAAACAAAATAATAATTAAAAACCCCAAACACTTTAAGTTTAAGCACGAAATTATCTTCTTGGGATTCGGCCTAAACCCACTCCACGCTCCTTCTCCTCACGCTGTAGCGACAGGATTCCAGTCCGAACCCCCCCGCCCCGCTGAGTGGACCCGCCCTTCGGGGGCTCCCTGGCGGCGGGGTCCGCCCACCGCCGCGCCTCAGCGGGGAGAGCCGAGCGGCGGGGCTGGGCACCACAGGGGGTCCCGCTCGGTTTGGGCGGGCTTGCCCTTGGGGAAGAGAGGGGAGCGGAGCGGTTGTGAGGGGGCGCGGCGCTCCCCGGCCGGTGCGAGTGTGCGAGGCACTCCCGTCCTCCGTGAGGGCGCCCGCTCGCTTCGCCGCTTTCTCCGCCGGGATTTCGGGGGTCAGCTGTTTTCCTGGTCGCCCGCCTGGACTCCCCGGGCGGCGGCGGAGCGGGGGACACGGAGTGGCTCTCCCCGCCATGGCCTTCACCTTCGCCGCTTTCTGCTACATGTTGTCGCTGGTCCTCTGCGCAGCACTCATCTTCTTCGCCATCTGGCATGTGAGTACCTCAGCACTCCTTGTGCCCCCCGGCCCCTCCGCCGCGCGCGGAGACCATTAAAACCGGCTAGCAGCCCGGTGGGAGGGTGTCCTGCCGTGAGGGAGCGGGGCTGGGGTGGGCAGCCCTGCTCCCGCGTTGCTGAGGTGAAGCCCGATGACCGGTATGTGCGGCCGGCGTCCCGCGGCGGGGGGGACTACTTCCTTCCCTTCACCCGGCCCGCCCTGGCGGTGCCAGCGCTGACCGGGCGCGCCGTGAAACTCCGGCGTGCGGGGCCTTATTTGTCACAAACCGACCCCCCTAAACACCGGTGGTGATCGCTTGCGGGAGCCCAGCCGGGCGCGCTGCTGGAAGCGCCTGCAGTCCAAGTGCTGCCTGAGCCGTGAGGGGAGCGCCCTGCGGTTGTGAGAGGTGCTCGGGGCTGTGGCGGTGCTAAACCGTGCGATGCTCCAGGTAAGAACGACTGCTTTTCTTGCCTGAGAGTCGAGTGTGGTGAGGCAGAAAGCCTCCCTGCGCCTGATGAAGCGGTGAGGTGGTTTTTCCTGCGGTAATTACTGCGTTAATAAGTTCTTTTAAGAGTGAGATTTGAATGTGAAACTTGCTCTTTCGCCTAATGCATGAATTGGTATTGGAGCCCGCCTTCACTGGCTTCACTCAGAAGTGGTGGTGCTCAGTCCTTGTTGTACACGGGATGGCCGTGGTAGGCATAAGCATGGAACTTGCAAAGTGTTTATTTCCACAGAAGTGAGATTATTCTTATGCTTGACTTAAAATTCTTTTAAGTGGTTATGTATTTACGCTATGTGTGTGCTACACAAATAACTTAATGCCAAAAACATTCAGGATGGAACAGGATAAGTTGAAAATAGAGCAAGTCTCAGGAATGCCTCTACAGATACCTGACAGAGTAAGATTAAAAAGCCCTTCCTTTGTCTAACAAGCAAGGGATATACAGAGCTTATTGAAACGAAAGTGAAGCTGCTAGCTTGTTTGTATTTAAGCATCTTAAGTGTGAAACATATCACTCTGTTGTGAGAATTCTTTGAAGTCGAATTATTTTGAAGTCTTAATTGTGCAGTTGTAAGTTTTTTCTTATGAATGAAGCTGTAAAAGCGTGATGATAATGCCAAGTACAGTTGGGATCTCAAGTACTGTAAAGCTGAAAAGGGTCTCTTAGCAGTCACTTACTGCACTTCTGTTCTCTGAAAAAGAGTAGCAAAAGTTAAATGGTTACTCATGTTTTCATATTGCCTCCTCCCCAAACCTTTAGGTGCTCAAAAGCAAGAATTCTACAGCTTCTTTAAAGGGTTCAACTCTGAATCTCTTGCTAAAAGTAGTCACAGAATCATCTAATACTGTGGGTTGGAAGGATCTTAAAAGTCATCTAGTTCCAACCCCTCTGCCATGGGCAGGGATACCTTCCACTAGAGCCGGTTGCTTATTTTCTTCATTAGTGACGCAGTTTTAATAAATTTTTTTTAACTTATTTGAAGTCTGTTGTCATGTTGTCTTTTTCCCACACTGAAATTGTTGTCTGAGGACACACAGTACTTGTAGCAAATCTGGCAAATTATTCTTGTGTAAATCAGTTTAGGTACTGCAGATTTACTTTTGGTGAAACGTTTCTGGCTTTGAGTCTGTAACTCATGGAGAGGGATCCATTAGTTGTAGAGCTCCATAGGAGGCAAGTAGGAAGGGAAACCTTTTGTCAATAGGCTGATGTTTATGGTGTGTGTTTGTTACATCCGTTGGAAAAACTGTTGAGGGATTGAAGTTGAAAATGGCTACAAATGCTTTTCTAGTTGTACTAGGGCAAGAATCAGTACTTTTTCAGTATCTTTTCTTATAAATAGATCATTCCATTAAGTACATGGTTTGTGAAGGTCATGGAATAACAGACTTAATATCCTGCCAGAATAAACTTTTAAGCATACAGTTACCCAGCGTACACAAACCATAAAGATTTTTCTAGAAGAGCTATTATCATGTGGTTCCTTGTTTCTTCTAAAATGCAGTCGAACATGTAGCTTATGTGTTGAGTCATAGGAGTTTCTTTTACCTTAAGCATCTCATTGTGAAAATATTCCCAGGAAACAAAATTTGTACTCCTTCACTGTGACCTGATTTTTTTTTTCACTGTAGTATACTTGTGAGGGACAGTAGATGTATTTTAAATAGGTTCTTATAAAGGCAGTGGAGGATTTTGATAATTACATTTTCCTGTTAAAATGCATTTAAAGTATTTTATTAAAAAAGAAGCACAACACATTTGTATACTAAGTTGTTGATCCATCAGAGTGTCCAATAACCTTGAAATACTTGCGAGGTTCTAAGACTGAATTTTGTAACTTATTTTAAAGGGTAAGAAAAAACTGTAGCATTTGGACTTTATATTGTTCTGGCCTGAAGCTTCCTGAGGTTTGGGCAGTTATTTGGACTGATCTAACAGTGGATCAAATAAAAATCTGATTTTTTTTTTCCTGCTGGGAAGTCAGATGAATTATAATTTTCATTAATACTGATGTAATAGGTTCAGTAAAACCTGAAACAAAACCAAAAGAAGTTAAAATGAGGATTTTTATTGTTGAAAACTGCTTTTCTGATGCCTTTCCTCTGAGAAATTAAAGGCTCTTTTTGCATTGCAGTGCTCTTTAGGGGTAGACAGAATGAAGCTGGTCGGAACAGCTTTAAAGGAATTGTAGCTAATGTACAGGAGCCCTTTCAGACATTTGGAACATGTAATGATTTTTTTTTCTATCTCTGAGTGATCTTATACAGTTTGTCAGTGGTGTCTGTCATGATAAAAAAAAAACCAAACCCAAATCAGATACTATTAGAAACACTCATTTAAGCTATGCACAAGATGCGAGATGTTGGAGCGTGTCCACAGTTAAGCAACAGAGCTGGTGAAGGGCCTGGAGCACAAGTGCAGTGAGGAAAAGCTGAAGGACCTGGGGGGTTTAGTCTGGAGAAGGGAAGGCCTGGGGGGACAGGAGGGGACAGACAGACGATGGGACAACCTTATAGCTCTCTGCAACTACCTGGAAGGAGGTTGTAGTGAGGTGGGGTTGGTGTCTTCTCCCAAATGATAGGGCAAGAGGAAATGGCTTCAGGCTGTGCCAGGGGAGGTTTAGACGGGAGATTAGAAACACCTTCTTCCCCAAAGGGTGATCAGGCATTGGAACAGGCTGCCCAGCGCAGTGGTGGAGTCACTGTTCCTTGAGGTGTACAAACACCTTATAGACGAGGCCCTCAGTGGCATGGGTTAGTGGTGGTCTTGGCAGTGCTGGGGTAATGGTTGAACTTGATGATTTTAAAGCTGTTCTACAGGCTAGCTGATTCTATGAATATATGTTGTAAACTCAATGGCAAAGTATATGGTCTTCCTAACGATCACAGAGACTTTGCTTTGCTGTCTTCAGCTCTTATAGAAAAGAACAAGCTTTTTACTCGTGAGTTTTACTCTGTTCCTAAACCATCTTGAACTAAGAATTACGTTCCTGTTAAAATTTAACTGGGCTATGTCAAGTCTGTTTGAACTCCCATCAAGATTTGGCATAACCACATTAATTTCTGGAGTTGTGTGCACTGAAACTGGTGACAGTTACTTGAACCAAACATAAGAATAAAGGAGCAGAACATTTTTTTTATTTTCTTGGTTTATTCTTTCCTTTTCCCTCACTTTCCTCTTGAAGTGTGAGGATAGTATTAATCCTGACAAACTACCTTAATATGACTCTGGCTTGACTTAACGGTTGCAAGTTAACAGGTATACTTAAGAACAGTGGGAGGCAGTGACTGAACAGAGTAATACAGGCTAAGATCTACTTTTAATTTAAATTAAAGCATCCTTTTCTTTTATGAACACCAGGGAAAGAAGCCCTTGGAATTTATATTCAGTACTGTTTCTGCTGTTGGCTCAGAGTGTTATGTTTAGCACACAGTTTGAATTATCTGTGCCTTGTTTTCCCGTTTACTAAGCATGAGTAATAGAACTAAATTTCAGATACTGTATGTCATTTTATTTACCATTTATCCCTAAAATGCTTTTGCTTTCTGGCAGAACATGCTGATGTACATATAAGATGTTGCCCCTTCTGGTGCTTGTCATTGTACTGTTCTGTGATGTGAACTCTTTTATTACTACTCGAATTGCAGTAAAAAAAAAATCAAAAAAATCAAAAGCTCTTCAATAGTTATATATGTGGAATTTAGTGAATATTCAGTGTCTGACTCACTTAGGCTTTGTCATAAAATTCCTAGCCTAATTTTTGATAGATTGTACAACCTTCATTTTAAAGGTACATAAAAAATATACAAGCGAATCATTTGAAGCTTGGTTTGATAGGAAATTCAGTTGAGCAAAGCACTTTGGGCACAGACTAGGTGCTAGTCTATGAATGTTCTCTGTGTATCAGTGTCATATTGTTTCTGTAATTCTGGTTTGGAGGATAGCTATGTCTCACCTGAAACCAATAAAGAAATCCATGAGCTCACTTGAACCTGTGCTTCTCTTCAGTAAAGGCTGCCAGGCATCTCAGTTTAAGCTCTTTTAGAGCTTGTCTTGAAAAGAAAGTAATTTCCGTACAGACTTGTGGTCAAGGTTGAATTTTCTTTCAGATACTGAAGTTCAGTGCTGTCCTTAATTCAGTTCTCTACGAATATTGGATAATTATGTGATTAAAAGTAACATCAGATTAAGGTTTGATGAACGGGAACACAAATGCAGTTGCTCTATGTTAGACACATTTCTTAAAGGCATTTTTTTCTTCTCTGAGCAGCTAAGCACTTTGTCCCTGAGGGTTTTTTAGTCATGACAGTTTGAGGAATGAGTCTGATGTTTTCACTCTTTAAAGACAGAGCACAACCAGATCTGGCTGGCTATAATACAGCTTGACAGTTCCCTTACAACTTTTCTGTCAAAAGTTTGTCACATTAATGCTGACAGACAGATATTAGGCCAGGCAGCACTGGCTCTGGAACCAACTATATTTTATATATTGGAAAATAAGTATATTTCAGTTTAGTTACGTTGTCATGCTTAAATAATAATTTAAAAAAATCACAGAAAGCTTTGGACTATAGCACAGACTTAAATGCTGTGGAAAGACTAAATTGGATCTCTGTATATGCTTGGATTGTCATCATGAGATTTATTTCCAGGATGATTTTAAATTGTAAGTGGTTGCCACTGGCTATAATTCCAGATGCTTCACGAGTCATAGTGACTCCATTATCTGTGTAAAATAAATTAGCTGTAGAGTCTCATGCTTCCCACAGAAATGTGAAGAGAACGATTTAAACCTTATTTGCTTGTCACATATGCAAGATTTTTTTGGTCTTAGGATTAGTTGGAAAATCTACTTACTAGAGGGATTTTATGTCCAAATTGGTGAAGTATTTCCAGTGCTTTTAAAAATCTTTTTTCTTTTTTTTTTTTTAAGCTGCTGTGTTTGTGAACAACAAGGCAAGTATCTGTCATATTTTATTAGATTGTGAGTACAAATCTTAGATTGAGTCTGAGGCATAAGGTTATAGCTCATTACATGCACTTGTTTATTCAGCCACCAGGTACTACATTAAGTCACACCTAAAATATTGAATTGAACCCTCAGACCTCTGGCTTAGTCGATTCCCCTTCACCCCAACATGTGTCCTTTTATCAAAATAATCTTTTTAGAAAGAGGAAGAAGCTCAGCAGAGAATAAGAATCTTCTGATAGGTATTAAACCTCTCTGTGCCTGTTCCTTTTCCTTAGTGCCTCTGACATGCAGTTCATTTATAACCAGTGTTGTGCCTGGCAGCTGAAGGTGACTGTATCAGGCAATGAAACTAGGTCTTACTTGAGTCAAAAGCTGCAAATACTGAGAGATTTCCTCTTCTGGAGGTTGATGGTTTAGAAAACACTTCCAATTTGTGTAGAAAATCTCTTCCATATGAAACAGGTAAGAATTATTATTTCCATCCTCCAAATAGATAGTCACTTAAAGCCACAGGGCAGAGTCAGTTTGTGAGATAAAGGTAGAAGAATGTCAAATAGTGCTTAATTTACTCGGTAACTTCCTGTGTTTCACAGTTGGAAATTTCCATTTTAAAAAAAAATCATGTTTCTGATGCTATGCAGAGAAGATGCAAGTTGCATTGGCAGAACGGTTCCCATGCTCCTTGGTATAGTTACAACTTAGGAAATAACTGTTTCCTCTTAAACAATAAAAGGTTCATAGAATAATTTCAATTAGAAGGGACCTAAGACATGATTAAGTCAGGTCTCTTCTTTAGGGCAGCCCTAATTTAAAAATGAGGCCAAGCTGCTCAGGGCTTATGAACTTTCTATGAAGGGAGAGTTCACAGCCTCTCCGGGAACCTGTTCCAGTACTTTACTCCTCTCGCTGTGAACATTGTGTTCCTACACACAGCTGGAATTTTCTGTGGGTGCAACTTCTGACTTTTGTCTCTTGCCTTCTTTGGTGCGTGCCCCTGAGAAATGCTTTGTGCTGACTTCTGTCTAACCCACCCCATAAAACCAAAGGCAAGATCATGCAGATCATCCTGAGTATGCTCTTGCTTTAGTGTTTCATTATGAGCCTAGGAAAATTCAGAGGAACATTTTGTGGGGCACGACAAAAATCTTTATATTTTTCTCCACTTCCCACTGAAGAAGTATTACTATAAAAAGCAAGGATTTATTTTGGAATGTCATTGTGAAAAGTTACATTAGAAGGCAATGGGAAAAATCACGAAACAGTTACAACAGAAGTAGGTTTTCTCAGCAAGATACTGCAGGAGTGCTGAACTTGCAGCTCCAGTTTGATGATGTGAACTCATGAAGCAGAACATAAGGGGGATGAAGAAATAGTGCCATCACAGAGTTGTCTGATAGTACACTACTTGCAGCTTCTCACCAATGCAGTAGGTCATGAAAAACCTTTGGGTTGGTTTTGGGTCCTTTTGCATTTTTATGCTTCTGTGGGTCATGTAATAACTTAGCTGTCAGAGAGAGATTTTGGTTGTTTTTTTAAATACCGATGGAAGCATAAGCCATCACTGGAGGAACTGAAGTTTAAAAAATGAAGGAGATCTACAGTATAATGGTGAGAATTAGTAAGTCCTCATCTTTGTCCTGGTATCTCTGATACCAGGCAAGTGCCAGGCATTGTTGATACAAGCACCACTTTTTTAATAGAATGTCATTTGATTTTTGAATGCATTTAAATGCCAGACATCTTCATGCTGTGAGTCAGTGCTTCAAGTGTTTGATCATTGAGTCAATCTTCTGCAGCATTATTATTTTATTGCGTTCTGAGTTCTGGCTAAATTGTATCATCATAGCATGATAGAATGATTTGGGTTGGAAGGGACCTTAAATCTCACCTAGTTCCACCCCCCTGCCATGAACAGGAATGCCTTCCACTAGACCAGGTTGCTCCAAGCTCCGTCCAACTTGGCCTTGAGCACTGCCAGGGATGGGGCAGCCACAACTTCTCTGGGCAACCTGTGCCAGTGCCTCACCACCCTTATCTAAGTATAAACTACCTTGTAGGTTCACAGAATGGGCATTTACAGGCAAACATAATGAAGGCTCCACTGAGATCAGTTTGATTACATCTGCTTCGAAGTTGTTCTTCCCTCAGTATTATGTAAATAATATTAGCAGATCCTTTAGAAAATTGACTTGCTGATCATTTAAGTGGCAGGGCTGTTTGGAGCTGAATTGTATCCTTAACCTTGATCGTGCTCCTGTAATTAAACTAAGGAGTTTTATAAGAACATAGTGAACAGTTGAGGATGGTTTTTTGGCTGTTATTTTACTTTTAACATTTGACCATTTGTACTGGCTGCTGTAACTCTTTCCCTAGTCCTGCAACCACAGCTGCATTGCTGCTGTATTGCTTTACCTTGCCTTATCTCTGCAAACACAGCTCTGTAGCTGATGGTCATTTTGTGTATGTGTGTGTGAGGTTTGGCCTTGGAGTTATTTCCTCCAAGTTGTGCCTGGCCTCTTTTTGGGAAAGAAAGAAAACTTGGGAAGATCTTGAATCTGGGCGTCCTTGCCTGATGCCACCTGCATTAGAAGAGCCCCTGCTCCCTTCTCCTGTCTCTTGCTGGTCCAGCTGGGTTCCTGCTGTGCCCCTGGGAGGCAGGAAGCACACATCTGGCAGCATTCCTGCCTCCATCCCCACAGTGGGCTCCTTTCCATAGATGGCATTGGTAGGAGCCCACTGTTGAGTGGGTAATGAGGAATAAAATGCTGTGAAAAGGGAGGAAATGAGACTGTGGGAGGCAGGGGTTCAGGAAGAAAGATGTGAAGGAAAGAGTAAATGAGAGGAAGACAATGCATTTGTGAGCAAGGGACTAACAAGAGGGTAGGCTGAGAACACAGAGTTCTTGTTTGGGAGACAGTTTGAAAAGAGAAGGCTCCTGAATCCAGGTCTGGTTGAATTCAGGTGGCAGACATTTTTGGACAGCCTGTGTAATGAGTCTTCTGTGTGGGTACGGTGTAATATGTGACATGCTTGAACAAGCTCTTTTTTAGCAACAGAACCCAGATACCCTTATGTGTTTCCTGGATTCTGGTAAATATGCATAAATCACTGCTGATAGGAATGAAGAAAGCTAGAGAGGGGAAAAGAAGTAGCTGCAGCAATGTGGGGAAATGGAAGAGAGCCCTGTGTAAGGAGCATGAGAGGGAATGGAGGTAATACTTTTCCCAAGCATGTATCAGTGTAACAGAAACGGAAAATGTCAAAACAATAACTTTTGACAACTTGTAGGAATCTTTGAAAGCTGAGGAATAGGATAAATTGTGGTGTGGTGATAGGGTTGGAAAGTTGCTTGGAGACAGCACTAGCCAATTGGCCAGGCTCTCATCCATGAATTTTATCTTGCTGATACTGAAAATAAAATCTTGTTGTCTTACCTCCTTCTTTGGAGTGAGTATTTTTTTTGTTGTATCTATTCTGGTACATTTTCCTATCTGTTTACTATCCTTTTCCTGAATTTATTCTGCAGAAACATCCTGTTTATTCCTAGCTTTGGGATTATCGTCTTTGTGCTGGTGACTGATAGAAAAAGTGCTTCAGTTCATTTTGAGCATTATTTATGAAGAGGGAGGTTTGCAGCTTTTAGGTGTCTGTGCCTTTCTCCTTGCATATGCCCCGTACTGTAGGTTTGATGAGAAGAACAAGACAAGTAGAAATGTTGCAGGGGAGCACATCGTATGTAAAGTGGGGTAAAAGAGAAATTATTTGTAATTTTGAAGAAAAACAATGACACGAGGTTACTCCCTCTCACAGCTATAGGTAGCCAGTAATACTGTCTCCAGCCAGAATTCATGTGTTATTGGTCCAATGTGACTAACTACCACCCTTTCTCTTGCCTTCTGGTCAGCATTTTGGATTAGGTCTTCCACCAACTCAGTTCTAGCCTGTCCCCAGTTTGATGAGAAAAAAGCTGGGTAGTGAAGAACTTGACCTGTATAAGTAGAAGATGTACAAATCTGTAGTAATGAATCTGTGATACAGAGGTAGTGAGAAACACGTCTGAGTTGTTTCTTTTCTTCTTGTGTTTTTCCCAGTTGATATGGAGTTTAGTATAAAGAGAGGCAAAGGCAAAGCAGTTCTGTGCCTTGTGCTGAAAGCAGAGTTCCCTAGCCTCTCCTGGGCATGGACAGAGAATAATGCTGTTTTCTTCTTACCCTGGTTACTTGAGTAGGTCTGCAAACCGGTTCATCTGCATTAGTCGCTGGCTGAATCAGAGGTCAAGACGTGCAGGGCTTTGGCTTAACTTCATACTTCTGCTTGTTCAGTTTATCTGGAGATATGGTCTTTGTATGCTTTCCAGGAGAGAAGATCTCTGGTAGGATGTTCTTTCTTAGCTTGCTGAATATGTGGCTATGACTGGGAATCCATGCTGTAATAGATTGTTTGCTTTTCAAGATACTCATGGCTGTCAGATCACTTAGTTCCTAACTAGCAAGTTCCAGCATTCCTGATAGGACATGTCAATTTGTTGTCACTGGTGCTCTATGATCTTGCAGTTTTGGTGTTGAACTGAAGAAATCAGAAGCGGGTAGGTACTGAAATGTGTAAGAGTCTTTGTGCTTGTTATCCAAGTGGAAAAACCTGCTTTGTTTTAGAAAGAATCCACCTTAAACACTCCATTGCATGTAGGAGGAGACGACCATATGCAGGGCAGAATACTGGCGGAATGCTCATGTCAAAAATACAAGGAGCGTGGGAGATTTATACGCAGTTTCCTATTGCTGCAGAGATTCAACCTGTATTTCTCATAGCGAACAAAGGTGCATAGATTTTGGGTCTTTTGGGCTAGTGGAAAACATTGTCAAATCATCGTAAGATTTTATGGTAGAAGAAGAGCACTCATAAAACCACTTGGGAGTGCCAATTTTATATCTGCTGTCCTCTGATTCAGACCCTGACATAGCTTCTCTAGTGACCCATACTGTCTCCAGACACAGGCATCCTGCTAAGTGGAATGCCCTCACCTTGAATAAAATTCTTAGAAAAATAAGAGTTGGCCTGTTGCCTCTGTAATCCCTTCAGTGAAATGTGTATTTATGCACAGTAGCATGATACCAGCAGTGGAACTGATGCTGTTATCCATGTTTCAAAAGAATTATTATTTTGATGTTTTGATAATAGAATTCTGATGGTTCAGATTCTCTTGTGAGAGATAGAAGGCATGATTTTTTTAAGTAACTGAGGCAGAAGAATTGTTTCTATCACGCTGAATGTAATTAAATAGTGCATCTCCATGTACATGCGAGCTTTTTTCTGTTCAGAACAATGTGGAATACTCTCCAGTTCTGTTGCTAATTGAAAATGTTCTTTTTCTTAATATTGGTAACAGTTTGTGTCTCTGAAAAACCAATTGAGGGGTATGTTTGATTCATACAATACTGCTACTTTCTCAGCAGTTCCCCTGTACCGAATGCGGTAATGTAAGGTTTAAAAAAGGAAAAAGAATTGTGACAACAAAATGATGAGATCCGTTGGGGTGGGAGGGAAGCATGGCAGTCTGGACTTACCTTGAAAATTCCTCCTCCGCTTGAGGTCTGTTTTGAAATGTGTTCTATCTGCAGGGAGCAAAACTATTAGCCTATTTAGAAACAGGCTCTGTACAGCTATATTAGCATCATCCGTCCTGCGCAGCCTGCTTGCTTGTCTTCCTTCTCTGAATAAACCGCAGTTTATATGCATGCAGCTGGTTTTTGCCTGGCTGGATTTCAGCTGGTCTAGACTGGAAGGCAGTGAGTGGGTATGAAGTTGTGGTACAAGCACACATGATCTCTGAATTCTGTACTTGGGAAATAGGTGGAATATTTGTCTCTCTTCTGAAGGAGCGGGTTGATGATTCTCAATTTCAGGATAACTGGGGAGCGTAGTTCAGTGACTGTGGTGAGCAGGTGAAATATGTGTCCAGAATCCTATTGTTAGATGATAAAACTGTTCGTCCTTGCAGTTGGAAGAAATAATTTCAAAAAGCCCCTTTCATAGAAATCTGCCAATAGATGCTTGTCAAATCATCCTCCTGGGAACATTGTGTTCATAACAGAATTTTGCAACTGCTGAGGTTTTCCTAGTGTATTTGTCAAAACTAGTAAATGAATTCTTTACCATTCAGAAACCAGATTGCTTTTTCAAATTGTTGTCTGTAAGGCTGCAATAATAACCAGTAACTCATAGATATGTAACTTTCCATTCAAAGCACTCAAAGTTGACTGCAATGTGGTTGTATTCCTGAAGATAAATTTCTGTCTGCTTCACAATGTGGATGGAGTTTTTAGTTCTTATACTAATAGGTGGACTCTTTCAAGTGACTACCAAGTAATTCTTAGTGGTTTCTCCTGCACCTCTCTTCAGGTTTGGACATCTAATTTGACATAGCTGAAAGAATAATTCTGCTTTTGTCCATCTGTATAGGTGGTGTTTGTTTTGTTTCATTTTCTTTTTCCTTATGTGTGTATTTTTTATTTATGCAGGGGGGAATATAATGGTGTAACTAAACCAATGCATTGTATATGTTTGTGTGTGTGTGCTCAAAGCAAGAGAGATCTCCTAAATGCTCAGATTTGGATTTTCATCAATATTTACTTACAGTGGTATAATTATATCTCTACATTTCCATAGGTAGATAGGAAAGCTTTTTGAATCTTGTTTGCAGAATGGAGATTGTGTGGTTTTAGTTTTGCATATTGGAGTTTCTGTTGGAAAAGGCTTAGGATCTGACTTAAATACTTCATAGAATCATAGAATGGGTTGGATTTGGAAGGGACCTTAAAGCTCATCCAGTTTCAACCCCCTGCCATGGGCAGGGACACCTTCCACTAGCCCAGGTTGCTCCAAGCCCCATCCAGCCTGGCCTTGAACATTGCAATAAGATTTTTGTGACTGTTAAGTTAGCCTAAGCTTCCAGTAAGAGCCTAAAAAGTTTAAATTGTGTTGGCCTAAATGTAATATCCTCTTACAGTCAAATGAACTTTAGTAAAAAGATGAAGAATAGGTGCTTAGGTATATGTTTGTGCCACCTTAGATGGAGCCATAATAGCTTTGTTTCCTTTAGCAATGTGTTTGCGTTTCTGTGTGGAGAGTTGTTCAATGGTGGCAGCAGTATGGAATTCCAGTTAAGTCGATCTGGGAAATGCCATACAATTGTTAGCGTGAAATCTGACTAACAGAATGAATTTCTACCCTTGAATGATTTAAAACTATTTGCAATCTTAATCCAGAAAGGCACTGCTGAAAGCAGTGCTCTGCTGTGGAGATGAACAACAAACAGTACAATAATCAGAAAGAAATGCATAGTCTCACTTCTCATGTGTTCACAGTCTATTGACAGTATCCTTTTATTTCCCCTAATATTTGATATGGTGCAGCCATCTGGAAGCTTTGGTTCTTTTGCCACCAATTCTGTAAATAATTTAATTTATCCGAGTTTCATTTTTCCCCTTGTATAAAAGCTGAAAGATATCTTTTCCTTGCATTTGTTAAGACCTTCATTGCCTTGATGGGAGATTTATAACTGCAGGGCATGGTTCGTTGTTATTGTTTTGTGGAGAATTAATAAGTGTAAGATTCAGAAAAGTAAATACACTGGGAAGAGATAGGGAAGAGAGGAATACCTTTCATGTCACTTTCCTCTCTGCACTTCATTTGGCTGTAGTGTTAAAGTTCTCATCAAAACCAGCATTTCAGGCACATAGGCCTGGGAAACTATTGAGTTACATGGCAGGTATGATAAAAGCCAAGTTTTAAGCCTTTTTAAATAGGAGATGTTTAACAAAAGGATACAAATGAGGTATAAAATATGACAAAGAGGGTAAAGTTCTCTGGCTTCTGAAGCAAGTTGCCCATCTATTCATACATTTTAAAATAATCTTTCATGCTTGGTGCCATGAACCACATCAGTTCAACCAGAAGAGAAAGAGGGGAGAGGAACCACCATCTTGAACAACCACATAGCTAAATTTCTTGTGCACACACATCTCGCATCAAGATAAGAATTGGGTAGCAAACATTGTTCTCAGTTTGTCACCTTGTCAGTGTCACTGTTCTCTGCGTCTCTCTGTGGGCTCCCCTTACTCCATCATGTTAAGGCAGTGATTTATCTTCCATTCAGATTCTTAGGCATTCTTACCTGACTGACCCTCTCTCTCACACTTCCTTGTTGAGCAGAAGCAGCAACTAATATTTAACTCTTGCTCACCTTCCATCAATGTGGTTCAATCATCATATATGTTCAACACTTTCCCAAACGTAGTAAATATGTCTATATGTAGCTGTTGATGGACAGGCATGAAGTTTAGGAGCACAGAATGTTTCTAACCTTGTCCAGCCTCTCTCTACATGCTGACTTGCAGACCGTGTATGAACTGCTGGTGTAGGTGCTGTGAAAGTTGCCTATGAGTGTGAAGGGGTAGATGAATTGTTTAAATGAACCATTAAAGACTGTTTCTTCACGATGGGGTTGTGGTGCATTGACAGTGTGGCAGCAAGGAAACATATGTTAAGTGTTACTGTTCTATAATGTGGTTTGCATGGTTGTCAACAAGTTCTGTTTTATCTTGTTTTTTCTGAGATGCCAATAAGCAGAGATATCCAACTTCTTTGCTGTCACTGAATTAACACCCACTCCACTACCCCCCTAAAACATAATATTGTTAATTAAAATATATTTTTGTGAGAGCTCAGTGATTTCAAAAACATAGTGTCTCCCCTAAAAATGAGAGATCATAATTCATATCTACCATTAATAGGCAAAATTTTCAGTTTGATGGATGCATAAGCATAGGAAAAAAAATACAAGTCAGGTTCAATCTTGTGAACACTTAACTTATTCAAAGCTCTTATTGTCTGGAAGGATGAGCACAGAGAGTGCAGGTAATGTAAACTGAATTTTATAGATATAATTGCAATTATAGCTGTACTGAAACGTGTTGTTATCACAATCTCATCTGTTTGGTATGTGCTGATACTGGGGCAAGCTCCTAGCAGGCTTACACTTGGAGTTTTGAGATTTCCAGATGGCGTGAATCATCAGGGAAAGCAAACAGTGTTTTTATAAACCTTTAGTTTTATTAGGTGGATAACACCCACAAGTGCACTTCTATAAACAGACAAAAGTATGGCTAGCACAGTGGCAGAACAAACTTCCTGCAGTGTTTTGCAATGTGGAATCACAGGGAAAGCTCTGTAAGTCAGAAGGTAGTTCAGCATCCATGGCCCTGTCAATCCTTGGCCACGTTCTGCAGTAATCGTAAACATTGCTCAACCTGATGCTTTTTTTTTTTTTTTTTTTTCTGATATAGCTTTGCTAATAGAGAACTTGGTGGTTTTATTTCTTGAAGTTCCTAAATAAATGCTCTCGCAGCCCAGAAAGCCAACCGTATCCTGGGCTGCATCAAAAGGAGTGTGACCAGCAGGTTGCAGGAGGTGATCCTGCCCCTCTGCTCTGCTCTGCTCTGCTTTTGTGGGACCTCACTTGGAGTATTGTGTACAGTTCTGGTGTCCTCAACATCAAAATGGACATGGAACTGTTGGAACAAGTCCAGAGAAGGGCCACGAGGATGATCAGGGGGCTAGAACACCTCCTGTATGAAGACAGGCTGAGAAAGTTGGGGCTCTTCAGCCTGGAGAAGTGGAGACCTCGTAGCAGCCTTCCAATATCTGAAGGGGGCCTATAGGGATGCTGGGGAGGGACTATAGTGGTAGGACAAGGGGTAACAGGCTCAAACTTAAACAGGAGAAATTTAGGTTAGATATAAGGAAGAAGTTCCTCACTGTGAGGCAGTGGAATGGGTTGCCCAGGGAAGTTGTCAATGCTCCATCGCTGGTGGTGTTCAAGGCCAGGTTGGACAGAGCCTTGGGTGACATGGTTTAGTGTGAGGTGTCCCTGCCCATGGCAGGGGGAGTGGAACTAGATTATCTTAAGGTCCTTTCCAGTCCTAACTATTCTATGATTCTAAATAGCAAATGGTTCTTATTCTCTTTCAATGAAGCTGTGTACAGTGTTAATATTTACTAATAGAAATAAGTTTCTCCTCTAAGATCAGTTGCTGGCACATTTCCAAATGCTGTCTGTTTAGCTTTGTGACTAGATGGTAGTTATTTTTCTTTGGAACAGTCTCTTTATTCTGTGGCCTCTGGAGAGAGGAGGTCGCTGAAGTCCATAACTATGTATGTTTTGCAGTCTTAATTGCCATCCTGGATCAAATTAGGTAACTAAAATATATTGAATGATTTATAAAATACATTCAGTTATGAAGTCGAATTACCAGGGAATGCAAACAGCAGTTTTTATAAACCTTTAGTTTTATTAGATGGATAAATAATTCATATAGTGAAGTGCTTTGACTGGGATCTATTATACTGTTTGTGTCCAAATTAACTGCTCTGTCAAGATGCTGACAAGTGGGGCAGTTTCAGAGGTCAAACAGATCTTGAGCATACCTGAATGGCATCCCAGGGCATTCAGCAGCTCTGAGCTCCTGATGTATGGGAAGCAGGTAGCTATACTGCATCCAGCTGAAATGGAAACAGGCAGAAGATCATTTCTCCAGAGTATGGCTGGAACACTGCACCTCCTGTGAAAGCATTATGAAATACTCGATGGAGGTAAGTAGTTTTTTGGGTTTTGTAGGGGAAAACGACAACTCTGGCCAACCCGAAGCCATTAACTGCTGCAGAAGGCTGGTTGTAATTGAAAGTGGAAGATGCTTCCTAATTAATGATGTAAACCACACTGCAGCACAACCCAACCTGATTTTCAGTAATACAGTAAAATTTGTTACACAGTTACATATTGTATTGTCAGCAACTGCTAATCTTAAGAAGCTACAGCTTTCTCAATTGCAGCTTTAGAATTAGGGCACTCAACACTGTAAGATTAAGAAAATAAAAACCAGAACAAAATGCAAAAAGAGCCTCACAATAAAACACTCCCCCCCAAACTTTGTGTGTTTCTTCACGTTCCTTTTAATTGTGAGCCTGCCTAACATTACCCTTTAAAGCTTTTCACTGTGACTGAGAAATAGGAATGCACTTTTTCATAAGAGAAAATAGATACCTTCATGTCATCACTAGATTTCTATTCCTGCAGATTTAACAAAATATAAACTCTTATGGAACTTTTATGAAATAATGTATTAAGAATTGAGGAGGATTTCTTTCTGTCAGAGCTCCATCCAGAGAGGCACTGGAATTTCTAATCAAGAAACTTTCCTCCAGCCCTGTGTTCTTGATACCACATACCAGTCTGTTTCTTGCAGGTATAGTGGGAATGTCTCAGCATTGTCGTAATTTGCAGGCGTTCCCAAAAGTTTGTCTATGAGACTAGTGTTTATACTTACTGGTATAGTATTTACATTTACATGAAAATAATATGCTTAATACTGTCAGATTTATTTCAGTGTGCTTAGATATAATGCAAGTATAGCATACAATAGTATGCCAGCAAATACAGAGTAGGATTTTGACTACTAAGTTGGGAATGCTCACAAAAAGAAGAGAAAGCAAAAAAATTGGGAAATGTAAATATGTAGTTTGAGTCTAATCTCTTTCCAAAGCTGCCATTTAGGATTTCTTCAGGACTTAGCTGCAATAATTAAGGCTAGCTCAACAGAGTGCTGCCTTAATGATTCTATCTTTCAGAGCAACATAGCTCTTCATCTAAACACGCTTCAGGGTTATCATCTGGTCAGCATTCAGTGAATCTTCAGAGGCTTTCCTGGACTTGTTGAAGGGGATCCATCTTTGGATTTCAACATTTGGGTTCACCATCTTCTTGTCTCAGACAAGTCTTCCCTCACAAGCTGGATCTTGTATTGGCTCTCATTTCATTCTTATCGCCAACTCCTAGTTGCTCTTCTGGACTACCAAAAAGAAGAGCGCAGCACATTTCAGCTCATCTGTACAATTGCAACAGAAGGAAAAGCTGTTACCACTGTACGTTATTACAAATAGTCATCACTCAAAGCTCCCGTAACAGTTTTCTATCTTAAAGCTATATGTGTAAGTACCAGTGCAGTGAGGCAAAGAGAATTCAAGGGAGATGCACAGGATCCCTAAGTAAATCAGTGGCAGAGCTAGGAACAGAGGCAGCTCTCTTACCTGTTGCAGGGTCAGTCCTTCTCCCTTGCTATCAGCGCTGATCTTGATGCCCAATTACAAACCAGAAGTACGTGCATCTGACTGAAGTGGATGTTACCCTCAACAGTTGGCCCAGCTTGAGAATATGAAAGCCTATTAAAAGGTATTAAATAGAGGTGTCATGAATTTTACTCGTCACAATTGTACTCCAACCGCCTCACAGTTTCTGTTATTTGCTGGTTTATCTTAGTCTGAACATTTGTTGCAGATCTAATTCCTAACTTGCAGAGGTAGTGCATCCATAGGGAGAAGTGCTTCACTTATAATCACATTTTATGGTTCCCTTTGTGGTTTATTCTGGCACTTTGACTTGCTGTAGTTGCATAAATTCAATTCTGTAGGGTGCTTTTGTAAAATGCCACACTTTTGATTTTTAAATACGCTTCAGTGTGATGAATGCAGCATTAGAGTTGGATGCAGACTGGTGCTTAGAGTTGTGGATTGTAGCTCCAGGTTTTATTCTCAAGCCTCTCACCAGATTGTTACATGAATCATGCATAGGCTTTCTGCTCCTGCATTCCATATCTGTAAAATGGACATGCTTTACCTATGCAGCAGGTCTGTGTTGATACCCAGTTGGGTGGTTTTTGGACAGCTAGGCAACAGGCATGCTTTAACATGTCATGGAGTGGTTGTTGTGCTTGTATATTAATTACACAACTGCTACTTTGTACTTCATCTTTTTCTTTTTTTTTTTTTTAATTGAGAACAAATAATTTACTGGGTTGTGTATTGTCTAAAAAGGAATCACTGTTCTAACATCTCTTTATGTGGTGCCTGTCGTAGTGAGCTTTCATTCTTTGGGGGGAGCAAGCAGAAGAAAAGGTATTACTAGAATACAAACATAACATTAAGATTGTGCTTTGAGATCTCTGAATTAAATATGCTGAGAGTTATTACAGCTGTTTTCTTCCAAGAAAACATTATCAAATATTATTATTTTTATGGGCACTTTTATCTGCTGCACTTTAAAAGCAGGCAGTAATTAACGGTGTGTCTCAAACCATCAGTCAATGGAGAAAACTAAAGGACATGAGCAAAGGACGTCTCTCCATCAGTGAGGTCTGAAGTAAGATTCTAAAACCTGCAGGATTTAGGAAGGACATGTTTTCCTGTGGAGTGGTTTACCTTTTAAAGAGATTGCTTGTTAACAAATAGCAGCTTAATAATAATGAAATTGATGCTAATTCAGATTTACTATCTGAAGTACATTTAACAAGTAATGAAAAGGGGCTGTTGTTTATTATGTATTAAACCCGGAATAGCACATCTGATCCATCTCTGTGTTTTAGACAGCTGATGACATTTTCCATCAAGTCTGGAGATGTATTCATTTGTAGAATAGTTTATTTGAAAGTTCGAGAGAAGAATTCTAGTTGATATGAGGGAAGAAATCAAATAAGCAACGATGCTGGAAAGGCTGCAGACGTGATTTTACAGTGATAGTGCAGATTTCATGTGTCATATATTGGAGTATCCTGTGTTTTAACTGGTTAGTTCTGAAAGGAGCTTGTTGGGGAAGCTTGTTTCCAGTATGTTCTCTGGAAAGAGAGAAAGGGAGACAATGCATCTAATTAGTCCCTAAAGGAAAAAGAAGTGTTTGAATGAGCATTTGTTATAATACTTGAAAAATTGTTTTTCAGATAATCGCCTTTGATGAACTCCGAACAGACTTCAAAAACCCAATAGACCAGTGCAACCCAGTCCATGCGGTGAGTACAACCAGTGACTGTTGTTTAAAGAAAGGGAGGCGCACTGAGCTGTCAGTGAAAGTATGAGTGGAAATGAACATACGGTTTGTTGTGAAGTCAAGTGTAGTTTGGAAAATTAATTGATTGGGCCAGTCTTAGGAAGCCAGATGGCAACTCTCTATGCTGATAGCTTTTGTTTTTGCTGAAAGAAGCAGGAAAATAATTTGCAAGTTCAAATTCAAAGGATA
The DNA here is from genome assembly GCA_017639245.1 of Myiopsitta monachus. NCBI lineage: Eukaryota > Metazoa > Chordata > Aves > Psittaciformes > Psittacidae > Myiopsitta > Myiopsitta monachus. The sequence continues at coordinate 57,427,394 of CM029925.1, forward strand.
TATGTGATGCTAATGCCTTCTTTTAATCTTTTTATTCTGTGGTACAACTTTTCCTCTTTGAAATCATTTGCTTTCTCTGTTCAGGCATGGGATGACCACCTTTTCCCATACTGTCTGTATCAATGAGTCAAAAGCTTAAAGGAATTTGATTGCACATTCCTAGACCTCTCTGTCCCGTAGCAGGTTCTGAATTCTCTGATTTAAAAGTAAATAACACTTGCTGTATCTGCTTATGGAAAAGGTTAAATATCCACCCTGGGACTATAAATTCAGTTTTACCTAATGAACCAAAATATACCCCAGATTTAAGCATATGAAAATTTTTCTGTTAATTAAAGCTGTAATCTAGAGTGATTTTAGCTGAGTACAGTTAAATGTGCATAAAATCTGTACTACCAGCACTGAGAGCAGAACTTGGCTCTGACATCTCAGTGGGAACTACAGTGATTACGACAGGTGCTGAATTTGATCTCTACAGAGCACCAAGTTATTTAGTTTACTGCAAGTGATAGCCAAATTCAGTAGCTACTACTTTGCCATTTAGCCTTGTTTCATAACTCAGCAGAGGATTTGTGGTACTCCTTAGACAACTGATGATTTTAACCATGATATTTACAAAATCTTCGATTTAAAAGACTTGTCTACAGTTCACAAGCAAAGAATGAGAGCAGAAGAAATAAATTATGTGAAGAAATTGTATAGAGGACTTAATTGGAAGGTATCTGCTTTTGAATTCACTTTTCTCTTTTTTATTTCCCATCTTGAGAACTGCACACAAGAAAAAGATATTTATATGTACCAAACTCCAGTAATTTGTTCTCTTCCTAAAATTTGTAAGATGTTTCTTGGAGGTAATTTTCTCTTATTTTAAAATATTAATAGAATGGGTCTCCAGGATAAAGAAATAATAATAAATCTGTTTCAGTAATATTAGTGATGTGATCAAAACGTTTATTGTAGAGATTCCGGTAAACACAGGAAAGTGTTCAGTGATCTGTTGATATATTTGACTCTCTTCTATGAAACTTGCTGTGATAACTCAAACAATAATCTCAGATTGCTTTCTTCTGCACAGTATACTTGTTAATGACTTTTATATTGACATGAAAGGAAGACTTTTAGCAGGTATTGCTTACAGTTGATCAAAGATGTATTTTCCTTTTTCCCTGTGCATAGTTGCTCATGTCCATATTCCATTTATTTGGTGGGGTAGTTTTTCTTCATGTAGTTTTTCTTTTCTTTAATGGCTTGAACTTGGGGATAGGGAAGGAAAAGAGACATTTCTTTGGAAAATAGAAATGAAACTACAACTTAGAGCGAATTTAAAACATTTGTAAAGCAAAAAGCTTAGGGAGACTTGGCTTTCTCATTTTACATAATGTATTTTACATTACCTGCTTAAAAAAGGTCATCGTGCAGGATATCTTTTTCCATGTCTAAATGAAAATATTACCAGATGGTTACACTGCAGAAGGCAGAATGGGTTTTTTGTCCTCAGAAAACTAACAGTAGAATTTTTCACAGTAACTCCAGTGATGGGTTATGCAGAATGAAATCTGATTTTACTAGTGAATTCCTCATTTTGAGCCATTTAGAAGAAAACCTACCTTTGACTTCTTTATGTGAATCAAGCTTAGAGCATTTTGAGTCATAGTGCTTTATTACAGTGACTTACAGGATTTACGAATGTATCTGTTGTTTAAAGTGGCCTTTCTAGGACATTTCAGGTGTTCTTCACTAATGGGTTAAATTCAGACATCCCCTTAGTGATAGAAGGACTGCCGTACTACCTTGGTGCTTGTTTTTCCCATTCAGAACTATCTTGAAGCCAGAGGCTGGGTACATGAAAATGCAAGAGCAAGTCTCTGTGGTATAGATTGGCACCATTTGATAGAGCCAAAAATACTGATTTAAAAAGAGCTTACAGCCTCTGGCTCAAGGTGAACATAGACTTGAATGCTCACTTTATTTTGTTACACCCAGTAACAGATGAAGACATGTCTTTGAAATGGTAAATCATTTGGCTTGGAAGCAGTAGGTAAGAAGCAAATGCTAATATTTCCGAGTAATTGCTTCCCTGCAGCCATTAATTATGATCTTGACCCATTGTAATTGAGAACACAAGAGAATCTCCTCCTTTTCTTGCACTTTTTTGACAGAGAGAGCGGCTGAGAAATATTGAGCGTATTTGCTTCCTCCTGCGAAAGGTGAGTATAAACTGGCCTAGGATCTGTGAAGTTTATGAGAATTAAAGCCATCCAGTGGTGACATGCATTCATTTTCTCTTTGAGTGATCCTCACGCTCCATTGCTGAAAGGGTGGGATTCTGCTGCAGAAGTGGGAATCAAGGTGACCTTGTAAGAACAGAGCAAGGTAAATTATGAAAGGTTAACTTAATAGAGGATTTCCGGATAACAACTGAAACTTCAGGACATCAGCCCATTCATTTTGGAACATGGTTTTCGAAGGCAGTGAATCATTTTGCAGTTGCAGCTTGAGGTGCTTTTACAGCCTTATCAATTGATATTGTTGTAGTACAGGTTTCAGAAATACCCCTCTTTTTTTTTTTTTTTTTTGTTTAACAATGGCTGACTATTTATAACCTAAGCATTTTATTAGCTACATATTTAATGTTTAAAGGTTTTAATTGGCTTACTAGAACAGTTGATATGCTATTTATTTTAATTTGACGCAAGAGTGCCTCAGTTTCTGAGGGTTTGAGGGAGCTTATAACTTGTAGGATCGATACATTCATGTGTTACTCATCTGTAGCTTGAAAGAGGGTTTCCATAAACATTCATTGTTCTGTCTCTCTTCTGTTAAAGTTGAAATAGTCATAGTTCCAAACTACTTTATTCTCTATATTCATGTTTCTCTAAATTGCTTTCTGCAGAGTAGTAATGAAGCCATGTGAATTATTTTGCATTTTTGCTTAAAAAGGTCATCACTACAGTGTGGACTGCTGATTGCATCCTAATCAAGCTAAGAACTAAATTCAGATGTGGTTTTAGGAAACTGATGGCCTGCCTCATCCTTACAGGTTTTGGGAAAGCCAGTGCTAGGTTGTATTGCTTTGGAGTGATTTCAAAGGCATAGCTGTGTCTGTATGCAGAATATAGAAGGTTTCTTTCTCTGATCAGTCAGAACTGGAGTCGTTCCTGTTTGGCACCACTGTGAGCATGTGACTGTTAGAGGCCTGTTTACGACAATAGGAATATGAAAAGAAGAGAAAACTATCACCAATAGCTTTCTGTTTTATCAAATAGGCACCCAGCAAACTTTAAGCAGTGTCCCAGTTACTTTGACATAAAGCAACTGGTGAGTGGTAATGTACTGATAAATGTGAGCCCCATGGGAATGCCTTGTCTGCATCAGTGTTTAATTTTCATTGAGCCTCAGCCTCACTGTGAACAGCATTTTGGCTAATTATAGGCTCTGTATTCGTAAGGGATTGGCTTGCTTCTCGTTCGCTTAAGCAGTTTGTTGATTCAGTCTCTTCAAAGTTTTTTTTGGGACACATTTGTTTTAAATGAGAGATTATATGCAAGAAGAGAAAGGTGCAATAAGTACAGAGATTTGTAGTCTTCAAAGCTGACAATCACTAAAAATAGCTCTAGTTTATGTAGTATAAAGGATTTGCTGGGGGGAAAATTCTGGAAAAACAGTAGAGAACTGAGTGCCAGCTATACAGATCCAAAGAAATAGCAGCTATGGTGCTTTCAGCAAGCACTAAATATATCCCTCATTATAACATTGTGTGGCTTTAGGTCTGTTTCTATGAAACAGCAACATACCTGTTTTCCTGTGTCTTAAAGACAAAATTCTTTTAAAGGGGTTTGGAAACAGTGATATCTTGCTATTTATGACATTAGAACTTAATGCTGAAGTTCTGCTGTGAATCTGCTTTTTAAAGAAGTTATAGGTGGGCTATAAAAATATGCTTAGTTTCATTATGTGCTGGTTTTAGAAGTAGTTCTTGGAAATTATTAAATGGGCATACAATATGTCGTAGAAATGTGACATTCCTGTGTCATAGAAGTCTTTGCCGGTGGGCAAAGTGTTTCTTAAGGATAGATTTTTAGTTTATATCTCCAAAATACTTGGAGAAGATTAATAACAAACTGTGACCAGGTATGTGATATGTCACCAGATCTTATATAACTTATTTACATTTCCAAAAATAAAATAGAGGATGTACTTGTTCTGCAGCCAGGCATATTCTAATGCTTGGTGTGGGGGAAATGTTTCTATATGATTAAAAAAAGTAGGAATCATGTGAAGCTCATATATGTGGTGCTGGCATGTGTACATGTGTGTCCACATGGGTCCATGTTTTTATGGTTCCTGCAGAATTAGGGTTAGCCTAAACTTTCTGCTTACTGGAGAATGATGGATTATATATAAAGAAGTTATGAACTTTGTATAGCCATGGTCAAATCTCTTCTGTCTTTGAAGTAACTGAGAGGAAGGACTTCTTTTCTGAAGTCTGCACAAAGTGAGGTTCTTTAAGGATGCAGGTGTCTCATTTTATTCAGTGGTATGTTTGGGGAATTTATAGAGTTGTGTTTGCATGTGTGCTGTGAACTGTTGAATACTCCATTGTGTGAACAATGGTGTGTCATAGAAGTGTTACCTGATTCACATAGGACATACAGTAATACAGGTAAATGCTGTGGAGTCTGTGTCTGTGCTATCTTTTTTTTGCTAAATTGCCATTATTTCTCAGTATATGATTATGTGACGCTACAATGCTGTGCAGAGGTACACAAACTAGGTGTGAATGAGCTGTCTTGAGCTACTGGAAGCAGTACAGGCTTCTCAGGCTTATTAGCCCTGCTGAGGAGTGAGGTAGGTGAGGTGTGCCATACAGATCTACTGTGATTTTTGTGATCATATATTTTGATGGGTTGCCCAGGGAGGTTGTGAATGCTCCATCCCTGGTGGTGTTCAAGGCTGGGTTGGACAGAGCCTTGGGTGGCATGGTTTAGTGGGAGGTGTCCCTGCCCATGGCAGGGGGGTCGGAACTGGATGATCTTAATGTCCTTTCCAACCCTAACTATTCTATGATTCTATGATGTGGTTATTAAAATATATTCAGTTGATGATGACAGCAATATTACAGAATTGCAGTTGTATTTCAAAACATCTACTACCTGATTGATTCCTGTTGGATATAATTACTTTAGCACTAAAGACAATTAGGAATGTCCTCGGTTAAAATACCATCTATTTCATTAATCAACCATTGTATTATTATTACTTTACCTTTGAGGGAATTTAAATTAAGTTGTGCTTATGTTATGTATTGCCATTTTTGTAATTACTTTGATAAATGCTTACGAAGGAGGAGAGTTGATTGAACTTGCTTCTTGCTCAGCGAACATATTTCAGACTTCAACATGCTCCTGCCAAACACTGCTGAACAATATGTGACCTTTCTCAAATTATCAGCAAATACTTGTTTTTAAACCCCATAAAGCTGAAATGTGAGTGATTGTGAAATGCAGAACTGGAAGTTACCTGGGAAGGGAATTAAGTAGATAAGACAGGCTTCTACTTGGTTTCCTACTATAACGGAGCCTTTTAGTTAAGATAGGCATAAAATTTGTAAAACTGCAAGTGTAAGAAAATATTGTGCCAGAGCTCAATCCTTCTATCTTGATTTTATTAGGTTTTTTAGGTTTTGAGGGGTTTTTTTACGAGTCCTGAAGGGGTGATCGGAAGAGAGCAAATGCAGCAAGAAATCTAACCACAGGCAAGGTGATTTTAATAGCAAAGATGCTCCAGATGAACTTGAATTGTCTTGAGAAATACAAATACATAGACAAAAATCCCTTCAAGAATAACTCTTGAACAGCCAAACATAGCCATGTCAGTACTCCAGTACTAGCAGTAGCAACAGCAATAGTAGATGGTGTTAGGGTGTTTAACACACAACAAAGCCTCCTCACTTAATCTTTTTTGAAGCAAGTGATATTGTTTTAGGTAGGAGGTTGAGGGTTGCCAGTGCTTGGGCTGTTCTAGTACTTCTGTCATTGTGTTTCCAGTGGAGCTGGATCTGTGGTAGTAGTGGTGAAAAATTATTCTATATCCAATAGTTCTGGGGTTTAGCAGATTCTATTGTGGGTTTTACTACTCTGCAAAAATAACATATATTTTTTTAAATATTCCATAGTATATAGTGTATTCCATAGTATATACTCTAATACACACCACAGCTGTGCTTTACTCTCTTATAGGTTTTGGTAAGTAACCAAAAAGAGTGCAGTTATAGAAGGCATTTCATTTAGACTGAAATAGTGTAAATAAAATGTAAAACCTTGGTGAGCATAATACGTAATTCCAGACGCCAGAATGTCTGTTTGCGGTTTTGTTTTTGTGTGTTTCCATATTTAAGTGTTCTGTAAAAAACCTGAAAATTACTTACATGTATGAAAGGAATTCAGAGGCGCAAGTAATCAGAAGCTTAAAAGGTTGTGGGTTAACACCACAGGTTCAACTGTAGATGGAACATTTCAAGGGAGAAGGTAAGGCTTGATCCTGTGTTTTTGTCATGCCTATTTATCAGTGTTGAATGCACTGTACTCAGAGCTTGAAAAGTATCTTTGTTATGTTCAGTGAAGCTCATTGGATCAGCTAACAGGGAACAAGTTAGCTTTTGAGCTTTTCCTTAATAGTGGATGAAACCAGTATTTTCTGAGTATGGTGGTTCTCCTACTTCACTTGTAGATACATATAGTGGGAAATCAGCATTTTTAAGAAGTAGTCCTATCTGTCCTTGTTTATGCTTGTTCAGCTGTTATAGTTTTTTTCCTGCAATTTAGGATGGAAGAGATTAAGCAGTGTGCACTAGGGCAATTGCTGTATGAAATAATTTTCGTACTTGGACCTTGTTAGGTTCCAGACCTTCACCTACTAGTACCTCCTGCCGTTCTCTGCATGCAGCAGATACAGTGAATGTACCCCTTTGCAAAGTGTCAGGTGTCTAGGTGATCTCAATTGACTCATCATATTCTGTTATTCTTGATAAATTTGTTGGTTATTACAATGATTGCTCCTTCCATTGTTCTGCCTCACAGTCACTGGGAAGCTTGAGAATGTGATGGATTATAAGTGTGTGTTTCTTGACTTGTCAGTTGTTTGCTTCATCGTGGATTTAGGGATTTATAGATGTGACATTCTTTTAGCCAGTCTGCAGGCTGATAGTCTTTAGCAGAGTACTACTGTAAGCCTATAGCATGGTTCATTAAAACACTTAATGTAGCATTATATAAGCAAATTTAACAAATGTGATGTGTAATCAGAATGAATTTTTAAAGTGGTGTGTATCTTGTGTCATCTGAGGAGCAGCCAGAATTTTTAGTCTAGTCATAAGGTATTTTTTTTAACTGTGGGAGTAGCCATGGTATTCTGCTTTGCAGGACAAAGAAGCTGATGTTTTCAGAGTTCTGATAAACTGCTGCTGTAACAAAGATCACAAAGGGGATGCAAAACAGCACTGTGTGACTTTTTTCCTATTAACAATGGACTGTTACAGTGATGGAGCACATGAACTTCATCCACTCTCATTAGAGACCAAACAGTTCATCATTGTTACTGGTTTCTCAGTACATATTGTATTTCTTGTTGTATCTAATGCACTCTCTTTTCATACCTCTTCAATATGATGAAACTGCTGAGTTTTGACTAATCGTCTGGGCAGCAGGAAAACTGTCAGGAGACCCTTCCTACTGAGTGACTGGGGGCATAAAACCTGATGAAGAGACAGTGTGGATAATTGCTGAAGAATGAGTATAGAATTGTGTGTAGAAAACACAGCAGGTACCCAGGTAGTTATTCAGTATCTCCCTGGGACTCAGTGCAATAGAGTTGGTTTATTTCAAAAAGCTCTCTGAACATCCCTGGTTTTAGGAAGGGTTCGACTTCAAGTTTGGTATTCATGCTTATCATTCACCTCTAAGATAAATGACAACAAAAGTGGCTGTGATAGCCCTCTGTGGGCTTGCTCAGTCTTTCCTTGACTGAGTCAAGGAAAGACTGAGGTTGGAGGTTGGAGCGATCTCTGCTTATTGCTCTGAGATGAGAAACGTGTTGATATTTTAGCATAAACCCATGTGGAATAGGCCTGGACTTAGATATGAGTTTGAATTTGTTATAATTTAGACATTTAGATAAGAACTGTGTAGTGCATTGTGGTGGTTAGGTCCAAATATGGCTGAATTTGTGTAGAAATTCCCAGTGAAACTCGGAAGTTGTTGATTAGACAATTCAGCACATGCCTTCATAGCACTTCACTTGCTCTAGTAATACTTTAGTCCTGGAAAATAATTTTCTTCCCTTTGTTTTTAGCCATTACTGGCTGAGGACTGTGTCATAAAGGAAGGTGACTTGTATGTATTTTCATGAAGCTGGGGTACATTTTGATCTGATCACACTAATAGTTTTATTAAGATCTGAACTTCATATTAATTGGCCTCATAATATCAATATGAGACAGTTGTTCAGAAATCCTTTTTGTACACATTTAAACATACAATCTGTTATTTGGACCACAGAAACTCTAAGTTAACATTATATAAATTCAAAAAGATGGTTTCAGGCTGTTCTGTTAGTTTTCTTTCTGAAAGTATAATACAGGAGCAAATCTGCTTTTGTTGTCTTCAGCTGGATATTCTTCTGTCTTCTGTTTTACCCCTCTTTTAATTGCATTCTTTATTTCCTTAGATGGATACTTTGATCTTTTAAAGGCTCTATTGTGCTTTATCCAGAGATTCCTTTCAGCAAGACTTGGCTCTCCTTTTCTGTTATGGTTTCATTAGTGTTTGTGTTAAGCAGTGCTTCCAGACTCAGATAAACAATAAAGCCTTATTGTGCCAGGTGCTACAAAGCTGACATGGTAATAGTATGAAGAGTATTTGTATACACTCATAAGACATACACGCAGCAGGAAAGGAAAAGTTGTACAGCTGATCTGATGATAAAAATCTTGTTTCCAGAGAGCTTTTCTTGTTAGCAAGCATAGTTTGAATTTTTCTTTTTAATTGAAGCCAAAAATGCGTTTGCTGTTTTTTGAGGGCTCTGATGGTTCATTGGGTTAATACTTGCATGTAGTTTTTAATCTACAGCAGCTGTTCAAATCCAGCCCAGTCTGGAGAGAGATTTAAAATACTATAGTCCGATTGATGACATGTTGAGAGTGAAATTATCTTGTATGGTATGCTTAGAGTCTTGTGATGCATGCTCTGCAGAAATCCTAATGATCATAGACAATAAGATGAAATAGACCTTTGTCAACATTATAATGAGTATGAGCTATACCCCCTGATATACATACATGCATGTAATTAGCTCCTAAGCTGTCTCAGAAGAAAGTCTAGGAGTTTGCATGCAGGCATCGGAAGAAAGGATATTGATGTTTCTAAAGCATTTTGTGGGATTGCATATTTTGTAGAATGTAAGTTTACCATGCTGCATGCGTTCTGTCAGGACTTGAACTGATCTTGGACTGTAATTATAGTATCTTCCAGAAAACTAAATTCATTTAAGTTCTCTTCTGTTTGAAGTTCTCTTTTGCTTGAAGTGATTAGCCTTTTTAAAGTACCTTAGACTCTGAATGCGTGTGTGAGAAACATAAAATTGGTAGACGTGTATTTCAGTACTTGAAAATTGCTAAAAAGCTGTTAGATGACAAAGCTAGCTTTCTTCTGCCCTTCACAGCGGCTCTGACAAGGTGTTTTTATATTAGAAATGAGAACTTTACACTCCAAAGATAAAATTTGAAGTTAGCTAAAAAATGTGTATTAATACACAATTTTAGTTTAGAGAAATCCTGACTTATGAATGAGGGATTTTTAGACAATTTTAGTACAGCATCTCTTGTTAGTCAAAGAGGCATGAGATACTGAGAACAGTAAGTATGCTGTTCATGTAAACAGCAGGGCTGTCTGTATGTTGCACAAGTAAAAGAAAGAAGAACGTGGCTTGACAGGGAAGTGAGGATGCAAGAAAAACAAAGTATTTTTAATTGAAGTGTTATATATTTTTAGTAGCTCTGTGTTGGTTTAATTGTTTTCTACCTGAAAGAGGATAGAGTTAAACAGGGAATCACACTACGTAGAGGTTTTGTTTGCGTTCGGAAACAAGAGTGATGCAATCATTTTCCCTGAATCTTGCAATTCATTTGCAGTATGGACAAAACATAGGCCTTCCATACCGTTGTTGCCAAGCTGCATTTTCCCTTTTTTTGCACTCTTGATAGGAAGCTCAGTACAGAGTGTCTAAAAGCTGCTCTTTCCTGTCTTTTCTGCCTACTCTTCTGTTGCATTTATTATCTATTAAGTGTGGAATGGGATAAAATGGGGGTGTGCCCTATTCAGTTAGTCTCTTGGGTACCCACATAGTTTTAATTTTGTCACAAAGAGTAGAACTTGGCACGGTAGCTGTTTTGCGGAACTGACACTGGAACTGGGACCAAAGAGCCAGCAGTATTTACAGTTTCTGCACAAATAATCCCGTAAATATTGCTTCGCTGGAGGTAGTACATCTCTTCTTCGCACTTCTTATTTTACTGTGAATATATTGAGTTCGTATTTACTAGAAAGGTACTACTATTGCAATAAAAATAACCAACATAATCCCTTTTGTCCTTTCCTTGTGTAGTGTGTCGTATCTGGGAAGAAAGTACTTAAGATAGGGCTTCAGAATTTAGAGGAAGTAGAATATTTCTGGCAGGCAATCCGTTCACTACTGTCATTCCTTTTATGATGTGCATTGTGCCAGCACTATTTTTAGTCAAATTTACAAGTTCCCAAATTCAGCACTTTTCAAAAGTTAGAACATAACAACTGGTATTTTTAGCAGTCATTACCTGAGGATGTCTGTGTGCTTACCTAAGGAGAATGAAAAGTTATATCCTGCTGTGCCTGCATGGGTGTTCAAAGCAGCGGTAGCTCATAAGGAGAAAAGTTACAAGGCTATTGCAAGAGCGAGGAGTTCACCCTTAAGACTCATCCATAGTTTGGTCCTTACCTGCCTTTTGCTCCAGGGAGGAAGTAATATTTGCCAGTGCACTGTCTGGTGGCAATTGAAATACCCTTTGAATGGAGATATGTATGGTTATTTATAATACTATTACTCATGAAAATATTTATGTATAAAACTATTTCAGGTTAACCAACTGTATTTTGCTGTTAATCTCATCTCTTAAATGTTTATTCAATAGTTAAAGTGGCAAACAGAGTTTCACCCTGTAATAGATGACCTTGCTTTACAATTCAGCTTCTTCCAGTACTGTTCTGCAGAATGTGTAAACATATGTCCTTAAAGTATGAGAATATCACAAGTAACAGCAGAATAAGGCTGAAGATGCAGCAAAAATGTACATGAGTAACTGTTGCCTGGAATGTACTCCTGAGAGCAGTGTACTTCTCAGCTGCTTCGGGTAATGTAATTTATGCATCTGTTCCTCAGAGCTGTGTTGAAGATATTGGCAAAATTTGACTTGCTAATGGACTATATTTGTTCTAATTTGGTATGCAATAAAGTAAATATTTACATTTTAATAAAACTAAAGAAATTGGGGTTAAATCAAATGTCAGTGTTGTATTTGGCAGAATGTTCATTGTGGATTTAAGTCAGGAATGAACCCTATAGAACCACTGTGCAATTATAGAAAGCCATATAATACCTAAAAATAGAGTACAATGATTTTGCATCATACCTGTTAAATGGATGAAAATTGTTTCTGCTGGGAGTTAAATGTCCTACCTTGCATTTAGATGCTGACGTTTTTTAAAAAGCTGTTAGAATAGCAGGGCAGGGATTGTCTTTACCATGCCTGCACTATACCAAATCTGCTTTCTCGGACTGACAGTCTTTACATGTCAGGTATGGAAACAGTACTTCAGTGAACACTTAGTTTAAAGCATTTATGAAACTGTCAATCTTAGGCAGACCCCCAGAAGAAGGCCGGAGGGCCCATCCTGTGTTGTGCAGATGGCTGAACTTCTTTTTATGATCACTGAGATTTCTCCATTCACAGACCTGCCTGTGAAATGAGGGGCTGGATTCCTAGATCCTGATGAACTGCTGTGGTACTAATTGTCATTCTCACCAGTTTTGGATGAGCAGACAAAGAAAGCATGAGCTCTTGGAATAACCCAGCTGTGGGGTGTCCTGGCTGGTTGTGTTTGAAACACACTAGTTAGGGCAGGATAAGAAAGCATTTGTTACCCTGTTTCCTGTCAGTGTTGTGAAAATTAGAAAAGTTCTCGCTCCAGGGTTGCTAACCCAGCTTCTGTTACTGATTCTGAATTAACATTAAAAAAAAGAAAGGTTGTGAAGCTGTCTCCTGGTCCCTGCTGAGTGGAAAAGAACAGTTCGCAGAAGAGGAACACTTGTAAGATCAGAGCACATCTGCCTTAACAACGTGCCTTCCAAGGACAGGGCACCTTCTGAATTGTGCTGGTGCCCTGCAGGTCTTACAGTGGAGAAGCCTTTTTTAAAATCAGTTTCATAACCTCTTTACCTGTTGACTCTTATGACCTCCAGTAGGCTCTGCAGTACAGAAATATTTATAGATACTCTTGATGAGTGTCCCATAGAGACCTGATCTTCTTCTGTCAGTCTTGTTAAAGTTACTACTTTGTATTATGGCAAAACTTAAATATTCTAGTCATAAACTAGCTCCAGTGGAATCTATAGATTCTGAATATATTTATCCCCATGTTGCAGTAGACAAAAATGTGACAATGAGAAGTGAAACAGTAGGCCTAAATATAGTGTGTTTAGTACCTGAGATAGCAAAAGCACCCAGAAATACTGTAGTTTAATATTAGATCTGGTTCTGTGTTACAGATGGATATGGAGTGTTTTGTGGGAATAATAATTAGGTTCTCTGTGTTTTATTTCATTGTCTGGTATCTGTGCTGTGGAGTGACTTATGTTCACATCTATTTAATACTGTTTAAAGAAATTCCAGTGGTGCCTTAGAATAATGAAATTACCTTTACGAAGCTTTGGCTTTGTGCTGCTTTTCTTTGTTGTTGTCCAGGGTGGAAAACATAGATGTTATATCTTTTATTTTTGCTGTGCATTGAGTCTTGCATGTGTGGGCCATTACTCTTCCCTAGATAAAATGTAGAGCTGTTTGTGTGAACTTTGAGTGGTCCAGCTGCAGGTTTTTCTTTTGATGGTCTAGAATCCATTTCCAGACATTTTCTTTCAGCAAGTTGCATACAGGTTTGGATAACATGGTTTTGAATTACATGGTTTTGAATTACTTAAAATGCTTTGGGCAGAAGTTTGTGTTACAACAGTTTCAATGACACAACTGAATTTCTAAGTGATTACTGTAAGTGGCTAGAGAACAGAGCATGCAGAGATACAAGCAAGTGTGAATTTTGACAGGAGAATTTAAAGGAAACTGAACTTTGAAATTTGGACTGAAAACCTTAATGTATTTACTGTGACAGCTTTGTATTGGGCTCTGGGGCAGCCTCTCAGAAGTTTTGGAAGTCAAGTAATTCAAATAATTTAAAGTAGATTAGAAAGATGCACAAGGAATTTAAGTGGGAAGCCTTCCTGTATTTCAGCAGTAAATTTAATGTCTTTCATGTGTTTGATCAATGCAGCAGTATGTTTAAAACTGTTGCAAATGTGAAGATGTACGATCTGTTTAAATTACACACCTACTTCTTTAGCTTGTGCAACAGCAGGAGCAAACAGATATTGAGTTGTTTCAGTGTAGGTACATTATACATACATGCACACTCTGGGCTAATACACATGCTACTGATATTTTTCTGTGTGGTTTTGCTTTCTTTTTTTCACTTTTTTGCACTACTCTGACTTTTGTGGTCTGTGTTGTTCAATTAGGAGAATTTCAGAGTCATTAAATGTCTCCCTTTGGTCACACTATGTCTTTAATTCAGCAGTTGATACTCCCCAGTGACCGAAGTTAGCTCTGGCAGGCTCTATTAGGATGGTGTTTAAAGTGTAGTTAAAGTAACCACTGAGTTCTGAAAATGTTGAGGTCATTTCCATCCTCTCTTTCCCTTCTACCAGTGAAGACCAATTCTACCTGTCAGCTTTAGCAAGGGATATGGTGGAAAAGCAGCAAAGTGAGAACTGTAGTGACATGCCACAGCCATCCTTTAATGGATGAAGATGCAGTAGCATTAACCAATGCAGTAAAGCACCATGCCCTTAGGTCAGGCCTACCTTTGGGCCCTGGATTGAATCCATGCATGCGTGGCGTTTTCAGTTTCCTGTTGCTTTTAGGTGGATGGATAAAAGGCTTACGTGTTCAAAAGGTGACTTAGTTTTGACTTGGGTATCACCTGAGCTCTTAGTGATGGGGGGTCAACCTCTATTTCTCTTCAGCTTTTATTCTTGCCATCTGTGGGAGGAGAAGGCAGGCACTGAGATGGGAAATTGTCTCAGCCTCTAGCAGTGTAATGAAAACTCGCAGAAGCCCTGGCAAGGGTAGAGTGTCTAATGGTTGGCAATTTCTGAGTGTGGTGCTGAATCTGTGGTTACAGTATGGAGGCTGACATGCCCAGATAGAGAATGATGTAGACTCAGTCTTTTGGGAGAAAACCAGCAATTCTGTGAGAATTACTGTGCTGCACACGACTAGCACACTAAGCAAATTGCTAGAAATCTTGGCATTGCAGTAGCTTAACAGTGACTGGGAAAACCATTTGATTCACTTGTAGATTGATTTTCTAAGCATGAGAATTTGATAGCATTGATGAAGGGAGATTACTGTTCCTGCTATAATATCTTCCCAGTTTTGGTTTCTATGAGTTACGTTATGTGCCCTTTTCATTGGCCAAAGGGTAAGAGTCATTCCCTGTAAAAATGATACAAATGTTCTGTAAAAGCAAAATTACACTTGAGAAGGGTGTGTCTGTCTGTAATAAACAGAATAAGGAGGAAAAGTACTGTCAGAAAAAGATGGATTTATCTTTTGTATAAGAGTGACAGAATATGTTTAGGAAATAGAAAACCGAATAAAATGAGTTATGACTGAGCTTCCCAAGAGATGGCCACCTGCAGTTGCAAGCTACAGAGGTCTTTGTATTCCTATAAATGTAAGGAAGCTGCTGACAGGTGCTTAGCTTCAGTACTTCTTTTTCCATGCTTTACTTCGGCTGAACCTTAATGTCTATGTACAGCAAAGCCAACTTTATTTTCTTTGGAATTAGGTAGGAAGAATCTGCCTACACAGGCATGTGTGTGTGTACTGCTTTGTGTGAGGATGTATTGAATATTTACATGGAGATGGCAATGATAGGAGTATGTTATCTACCTAAGACTGTACATTTTAAATGCCATTGATGAGCTATGAATAAGGATTTTGAATATTTAGTGATATGGATATCTAATTGTACATATCAAGGCAAAACTTAGACACGTATAGTAGTTTCTTTCCTTTGCTTATAGCAAAAGCTGTTTCTGATTAGCAGTATTTTGGTCTAGAAGCAGACTTCCTTTTCAGGCTTTCCTGTATTTTTTCCACAGGTGAATGTCAGCCAGAGAGTTTCTGGTGATAAATTTGTAATGCCACTCCTTAGCTTGGGACTCAAAGTGACCAAGTTACAGCCCTTAAGAACTGTGCTGCTTTGTCAGTTTTTCCTTCAATGCTGTGTTCTCTAACCATCTCAAGGTTTCATCTTGAGCTGTGTCACAAAGCAAAGGTCATTATCTGAATCAGAGTGTTCCTGGTTCAAAATGAAAGTATAGTGGTTATAGCTCAACATGGTTGTCATCTGACATCTTTGTATGCTCTTCTAGGAGTTGAATTAAAGACTTTGGTTGAATTCCTACTGCGCAGCTATCTGTATCTCAGAAATCACTATAGCTGTTGACTGCCTCAGCTGGAACAACAAGGATTGACTGATGCTTGTTTTGAGCCAGCTTCCTTCTCTCCAGGGGCCAAATCCTTTGTGTGTTAAAGTTGATCAGAAGTTTCCATTGTTGAAAGGACATTGTGTCAAACTGCAGGATGAATCTTACAGCCAAGAACTGAGGCAGCATTATTTTTCAGTTATTTAGTTATTCAGTTTAAATTTCTTCACAATCCTCGCTGTTAGTGCTGTTCTACACTTCATATTTTAATTTTTCTCTCCTCCTTTTAGATTTGGTCTCTTAGGTAAGTCACCTGAGTATAAATAGTAATTGGCTTTGAAGGCTGGGCTTCCTTTGCAACTTTGCACAAATTCTCTTCAGAAATGGTGATCAGCGCTGATCCTGTCTTTGTTTATGTCCACAGGAAAGTATCCCTCAAAGAAGAGGGTGAAGAGACATAAGTGACTCATTTATTGTTCTGTCAAAGTATAGGTAGATTTAATTTATACCAGAAACTGTGACTGGGAAGTGAGTCCGTTTCTGAGAGTCCACTACTTCCTTTGTTGTTTCCTTTCTAGCTTCACAGCAGATCTTCTGCTTTGGTTTATTTTTTAAGCTCTGCATGAATTTTCACCGTGGGTTTCCTTCCCTGTTATTACCAGCCACCCTGCCAATCAGGCATCAGACTTCTGTTCCTGCTAACTTTGTGGATTGTGTTGGAATTCAGAAATCAAATATGTGATAATTAATGTAACATGCTTTTAAGTGTTGTGATGTTTAATGGATAGGTGTACATGGTGAAGATCTTTGTTGTCTGCAGTTTGTGATGAAGATGAATCATTCTTTGGGGAAAGGTTATAGTCATGTTGTAAATCACATTCTAAAAATGAAAGAAAAAAAATAAAATCCAGCAGTGATGAATAACTACCATCTGAACTATGTAATTGCATTACGATTTGTCATCCGCATAAGATAAGCTTTTGAGAATGTATAAGTTGAAGGTGTAGACATAGAGATACCCAAATGTGTTAAATACTTCAAGTAGTAAAGTTAAATGTAAGTGAAAGAATAAATTCAGTGTGAGGTGAAAAGAGTCGTAGTACCAAGAAGATGGAACTCATTGCAGCACAGCTGTATGGGGGTAGGTAGGCATTAGGGTAGCCGTACAGTAGGTTTTACATTGTTTTAAAAGATAGGGCTCACTTTAATTACTTGCCAGGTGAAAATGAATGCACATCCGAGAAGCTGCTGAGATGCTTTTTGTAATTTAACTTTGGTTGATGTGGCTCCAAGATGCAGCAAGGGATGCAGATGAGCTGTGTATGTGATTGTCCAGCTTTGAGAAATATGTACTGCTGGAAGAAAAGAAATAGAGGTTTTTGAGAAAAGGCATTGGAATAAAACAAGTGAAGAAAGCCAGCTAAGAAATGGGAAAGGCAGTGGGGGGGGGGGGGGGGGGGGAGGCAAAATGCCTTTAGAAATAACTGCTCTGAATCAACAGCACATAAATTTCTGCTTCTGCCAACTGCCTACTCACTTTCTCTTTTAATAGAAAGAATCATTCTGGGTCTGAAACAAGTAGTGTGGGGAGCCATGGATTTACGAAGGAAGTGAGATTCCTGTTTTAGTAGGTTTTAGCTTGCAACACTGACTTAGTAATGGATTTTATCTCTTTAGGGTGTATATAACACATTAAAGTGATAGAAGCAGCCTTTCATTTTTCTAAGGATGCTTCTCCAGTGTAGAAGTGAAGCTTCAGTAATAACTTTATTATTTCCATTCAGAATATATCAGTAATGAAACTTAGTAAGAAGTCTTTTGCAGACATTGTTTTATTCTCACAATGCTTCTGTAAGTGGTAGCAGCCTGTGGAGTACAGCCATGTTTAGAACCTGGTACTGCATCTTGTGCTCATTGCTCATAGCAAAGCTATCTGTCAACTGAGGCATGTCTAGGGACAGACAGGCAGGCGACTTGCAGAGATGGTTTGTTTTCTGGAAAACTGCTTAATTGATTAAAAGAGGTGTTTTCCTAACAGCTGTTATTTCTGTTCTTTTCTTTTTAGCTGGTGCTGCCAGAGTACTCTATCCATAGTCTTTTCTGCATAATGTTTTTGTGTGCTCAGGAGTGGCTCACACTGGGGTTAAATGTTCCTTTGCTTTTTTATCACTTCTGGAGGTAAGCCCATCTTTTATATGCTGACTTCTTGTTAGCCTTATTTGCCAACTCATCACACATGCAGATTGTATGAACTATGACGTGCAGTGATAGGAGTACGGCTGAATGTCTTTCAGCCTGGAAGTTTTTTACCTATGAGCAGCTGAAATGTTCACTCAGAAAAAGTAAATACTTTTCATGAACACTTAGTATGGATACAGAAAACACAACAATATAAATGTGGGGTTTAGTTACTAAGGTGAGTATTGCAAAGTGTGTCAGAATGCACTCGCCACAGCTGAATGAAAACTTGGAAATTAAATAGGCTGCAATCTGGAAGTGGAACTTGGTGAGACCCTAAGTACCTCTCAGGTGGGAAGTATTTACTTCTGAACTGAAGTACTGAACACAGAAGGCAGTTCATATCTGAAAGATCTTGGATCTATTCATTCATCTATAGCAAGGAAACCTTTCAATTGAAGTTGTGAAATAGAGACTGGCAGATTGACAGAATTTTGCTTCTCATCTTCTTTGGCAGCTTTATGCTTTCTTTTGTCTTTTTCAGTATAAAATAAGTTGTTTCTTTCTGTACAGTAAAGAGTATCTGTTCTGCAAGGGAAGTCTCTTACACGCTGTTGGACTAGGGGTTGCAGTAGATGAAGAGCTGTTGTCTTCACCCTGCTCACATGAAAAAGTGGGGAGTGTTTCCACTCTGGATTTCTGCTATGTGTTTATATTCACTGAAGAGCTTTCAGAGTTCGTATATTGAGCAGCTTTAATGTTTTCTGGACAAGGCAGTGTAGCTGCTGCTGCTGCTGCATCTTCCTCTGCATTCTAGTGGAGGATCTGCCTTCTGTTGCCTCTGAAGATAGCCAAAAGATACCAGGTTTTGTGGTTGTCAGTTTGGCGACTTCACTAGTTTTTAATTTCTGCAGTGTTTGTAGAAGCATGGATTACTTTTGTCTGTCAAGTTCTGTTTGTGTTACAAAGATACATATTGAAGCAGGTATCTCCTGTTGCAAAGTAGCTTGAATAATTTTGTAAAGAAGGCAAAACCATTATCTCAACCAGGAACTAAATAGTAGTAGCCTTTTTACACTCTTTTCTGCAATATCTTAGCACAAAGCCGCATGATAAAGTGTATTATTCAGAAGTTAAAGTGCCAGTATAGTTCTCAGAAAGCTAAACTAAGTGGAGCTAGGAGTACTTTTCTCTCTAGTGCTTGGATCCAATAAAAATAATCATGTTTTATGGTGCTGTTTAACTAAGGATTAACAACTAAAGTGTGACAATAATATTGGTTTAGAAAGCTTCTAAAAACAATTTAAATTTTGTAAGTATTTTACATTCACGGTGAGAATGGTCAGACTCTAAATAATGTATCAACCTTTGGAGGGAATTTTGGTTTTTTTTCCATGATTTTCCATATG
The DNA here is from genome assembly GCA_017639245.1 of Myiopsitta monachus. Classification (NCBI taxonomy): domain Eukaryota; kingdom Metazoa; phylum Chordata; class Aves; order Psittaciformes; family Psittacidae; genus Myiopsitta; species Myiopsitta monachus. Next base: position 57,446,833 of record CM029925.1, read on the forward strand.
CTTTGCTTTAAGCATTCCAGAATTTCTGCTGGCTTAACCACAGATGAGTTTGGGTTCATTGTGTAATCTTCTGAAAAAAACCCCACATGGGAAGATATTGTATGATATCTTCATCTCAGTTAAGATAATAAAGCAAGATTCTACCTTTGGCCTCTGTAAAAGAATTTGTAATGTTACTAAAGATTGTAAGTGGAGTGATTAATATTGGGAGGAAGGCAAAGTTATTATGAGAACATTTACTTTCAAAATTTGATGCTAGTCACTTGTTTGGGGGTTTTAGATCTTTCTATCTATCTGTTTGTCTTTATCTATAAGCAGTCCCGGTAGTCGTCAGTATTTACTGTTTCAAAGCAATAGCAATAACAATATTACATCTGACTTATGCTGATCTTAAGGCAATTTATTAACTTAGTTGAGGTCGTCTTTATTTTGTTCGCTTCTGGTTTTTACCACAAAGTAGCGGAGACAAAAGCTCCTTTGCCAAAGAAGTTCTTCTGTGAGGATTTTCTCAAACGTCCAGTCATTGCTGACAATAATTAGAAATCTTTCCTATTAAGAAGAAAAACATTTTTCCAATGAAAATTATTTGGATAATAAATTCTTTAGCAGTCCTACATGTGGAAAACGTTAGTCAGCCAGCTCTTGCATTACTCCATATTGACTTGTTTCCTTTTCAGACTTGAAGGAGCTTACCTATCACTCGGTTGAGACTGTCATCTTTCATCATGTCTGAAATCAGTTGTACAGGTGCAGTTAAAGCCCAGTAATCCTCCTTCCATGCTGTGATCACAAGCTGCAACATATTATCACTCACAATATGTAAGTTACTAGTGAGTCAGACAGAAATAACTGTATAGGAAGGGGAAATGTTTCAATCTAAAGAATTAATAGAATACAGGAAGTCCACATTCATTAATTAGTTGGTTCTGTAAGAACGGTCTGCTTAGACTAGCGTCCTGATTTTAACAATACCTGGAGATAGAGGCCCAAAGAAGAGAGAAAAGTCCTCCTATATCATGGAAGATTATTGTCTTCTGGGATGGTGATAAGGAGGGTGTATATTTGCACATATTTAATACAGAATATTACAGTAATTTCAGATGTCTTCTGCTCTTTCAGGTATTTTCGTTGCCCAGCAGATAGTTCAGAGCTAGCATATGATCCACCTGCAGTCATGAATGCAGATACCTTGAGTTTCTGTCAAAAAGAGGCCTGGTGTAAGCTAGCTTTCTATCTCCTTTCCTTCTTCTACTATCTGTACTGGTAAGTCTGGTCATTTCACTAAGGAAATAGTAGCTGCTTTTCATTTGACATGTGAAATCATGTTTAGGAATGACTGGAACCAGTTGGCCTGTTTCCTTAATCTTATAAAATTTGCTTCTGATCATGATTCAGGGAAACATGCCTACTTACACATGCACTTATATCTGCTGACACCTCAGGACAAGAATACTGAACATTTATCTAATACCTGAGGCAGGCCCCAGGGCCAACCCAAGGGAAAAATTTTTGCTCCTCTACATAGCCTGTCAGGATGTGTGAAATGGCAAATGTTATGATAATGGCATTAAATCAAATAAAAATGATAATGTTCTTATGATTCAAGAGAATCCTAAGAAAAATACTATGTCTGCTGGTGTAGTGGTGCTCAAGATAATAGCTTAATAGGTAGGTAGATGGTGGGTAGGAAAGCGGGTTGCACCATGACTGTAGTAATTCCTGCAGGTTCCCTTTCATGACAGGGTAAGCATGTTTCTTGTCCATATCCCTTATTTAAGTACATTCTTGAAGATACGCACTCCAGTTGTGTGTCATCTCCCTGACCCTTTCAGCTGTCAGATGTCCTTAGTGCACAGTCACAAATGCTCAATGCAAGAATATGTGAGGATCATATTTAAGGTAAGTCCTTTGCAGAATCCCTGTGCTTTTTGTCTCCCCTCTACACCATAGAACTATTTGAAATGAAGGTTAACTTTAAATGGAGGTTTTGTTTTTATGATGCCTTTGTTCTGCTGCCTTTTCCATAATGCGTTTGCACAGACTGCCTCTTCAAGCCAGTCTCACATGCAGCAAGCAGCAATCCCTTTATAAGGCACGTTCGTACATTGGTGGAAGATGATGTTATTTCTCCTTTGATTACTGGCCCATTATCTGTTCTGTTTTTCCCCATATCTTGAGGAGCTATTGCTGCAGGTTTTTGTTTCTCAATACTAGTTTTACGTACTATTGAGAACAAAGTTTTCTGTCCACATGTGCATGCGTAAGTGCCTGTCTGCATACATGACAGAAAGTAAGCAGAAGGACCTGGACTCACAGAAGTTGGTAGGTGCCTAACTCACATTAAGATGTATGGGGCATGAAAATATGAGGAGGACTTTAGCATCCAGTAGCTTTGAGGGTTTAGGCTGAGCACCTTTGCCTTTAGCCCTCTTCACAGGGCCAAGAGTGGAAAGCATGACAGTTATGATAGACAAACTCTGTTGGTAGTGCTTGCCAAGGAGGCAAGGCACAGCTAGAGAGAGAAGCGTTTTTAACCCCACATTTTTGTTCACTAAAAAACTCTGCAAAGTCAGCTACGCATTGCGGTCTGGCATTTCTGCTGGGATTCTGTAGGTTGTGTAGCTTCCTCTGAGTGCTCCTTCCTTAATTCTAAAATGTGACCATACTCCAAAATCCACTGCCTAGTGCTAATAAAATAGTATTAATTACATTCAATTTTGCTGTGCTTTCCTGGGTATTGTCAGAATTAGAATTGCAGTAAAATGGAACCATGGCAATGTACTGTGGTGTCTTTGCTTTTCAGAGTTGCATTTGATATGTATGGATTTACTCCAGCTGGGTATGCGTTTTATGTTTCTTCTACTGCATGGAGTTTTTTCTGAAGGAAACAAAATAATGCAGTTTCATAGGAAACCTTGCCTTCCCTGCTGAGAGTTGCTGGTTGAAGTTTTAAAGATCAAATGTAAAGCAAAATGGGTTTGTTTCTTCACTGTTCAAATTCAGACATCAGACTCCATTTTAATAAGCTCAAACACAGCTTGTAGTGCAGTAGGATGTCGATAATGAATTGGTTATTTCTTGGGTGCTTTTTGATACCCATCTTGAATACACCACAATTAAGATGCTTTAGAGAGCTAGAATGCAAAGGAAAGCACAGGCCATTACAGTCAGTCCTGAGAAACAGACAGTAAAGGGTGATAAAAAAATCAAAGTGCTCTGTATGCTTCAAAAGGATACTTTCATTTTGTGTCTTTTATTTTCAGCATGATCTACACTTTGGTGAGCTCTTAACTACAAGATCATCATTAAAGACTGAAAACAGCAAAGTCTTGGAGGTGCAAGAATGAGTGAGCCAAGTGATGCATGATTAAAAACAAAACATAACAAAAAAAAAAACAAGGAGAGGAAAACTTTGAATCCAGGAAGTACATAGAATACATGAAAGGCCCAGCAAGAAGCAGCAGAGTACCATGGGATAATGGCTGAGTTAAGTGTGTTTGTCTCCTGTTTCTCAGTGTTTTGCAGTAAATGACTTTCAAAACAAGCAAAACAAAAACTGCAACAAGGTGGGCCAAGTTACACAGCTATTCACCTCTCCAGGGATAATGCTGCTTGGTTTAGCGGCTTCATTATAAACTATAGTTCCTACTGTCTTCCAGGGAGCAAAATTTTGTTTTTTCTTAATGACTGCTGTGGACTGAAGAAGCAGAGGGCAAGATCATCCTTCACAGAAGGAACAGCTGTACAGCACATTGAGAAAATGAGCACAGACTTGAGTGCAGATAAGATGTGTGACTGTTCTGGGGGGATGATGCTAATCAAACAGGGGTGTCAGATCGTGTGGAATTGCTTCAGTGTTGGGGTTTTTTTCCACCCATAGCAACAATAGCAAAAGAATTTGCAGTTGCAGTGTTCTGCTTTCTAATGATATTCTGCTCTTGTAGGTGAACATCTGGTATGTTCCTGTACTTCATTTGTGATGCACTAATAACATAGTGATATGTATAAGTATTTTGGGTTTCACCTAATCATACCAAACACTTATCAGAATAGTGTTCGTCTGATGGGAGAAAAAAACAGCCCAGTAAGAGAAAGGTAAAAGCTGCATACATTAAGGAGGATTGTAACATAGGTATTATATTCATCAAAATGCTGGATAACAAAATACTGGACCAGCTACTTATGGTCTGTAATTCTGTTTTGCAGCTTTATTTCTGCTGTCAAATTTAAGCTGAAGCAAATGTACAAAACGTGTTTGTCTTGTATGAGGTTCGTATTGAAAGATGTTCAGGGGTTTTATAATTTAAATGTGCAAAAAGTTTATCATGTAATTGTCATTTAAATTCTTATATATGGCAGTATATCCTTATATATATATGTATATACAAATACACGTTACATAAATACTCAAAGCCTATTTATATTTTAAGTAAATGTTTGATCGACAGGTCAAAGGCAGCAAGTGTCCAGAATTCCTGCGGAATATACTTCAGTGCTGAACCTAATGGACCAGGGCTGGGTCCCTGAGAGTCACTAATGTATTTCAGTACAGCCACTGGTGCTCTGGGTAGTAGGCAAGCCTGTAAGATCAAGACTAACTCCAGTCCATGCACAGAGACCACTTGGATCTTGCATTGTGAATGAGCTAATAAGGTATGCTGCTACCAGAGATGCTGCAGAGAACAGTGAGTGCAGAGAAGCCCATCTGTACCCCAGCTTGGTTTCAGCTGGTCTTGGGTAGCACTAGCTCATTGTTGACACTGCCAAATTTAGTCTGACTATTGAGAGCCAATAGATTGTTCATGTACCATGCTCTGAGGACTTCTTAGTCTGGGCACAGGGCTTCAGCAGGAGAGATGGCAGTCTCACTTTCAGCACTGCCTCTGTGCTGACATACCCTGTTTCAGAGCGTGGTGCAGAAACAATGGCTGAATGGAGTATCTCATGACTGGCAGGGTGCAAACTGAGCTGGAGTTGCTGCGTGTGTACAGTGCCAGGAATCCTTCTGGGTTGATCTGGTTGTTAACGAAATTAAATCCCGTTAGCCTGCAAAGCACAGTTGGTGCATGCAGACTGCTCCTGGAATATGTTAACTCCCAAACCATGCCTGAGCATTGCTTGGAAGAGAGCTAGTTGTCCTGCACAGAAATTATGCTGGGGGCATTATAACAATATTTAGATGAGCAAGGTGTCCTGAGTGCTGACATTCTTTAATTTACAAGTACAGACATAGCTGGTAGGTCTTATTTGATGTAGTTTTAACTTCTTGCAATGTAACATTCCTAGTTCTGGAAGTATACAACAAGGCTGTCAAATGAGGTTGCTTGGGAAGCTAATTTGGGCTCTAATGGTTCGTTAGTTGAAACTTTGCATACAAGGGAAGTGGCTAAACTGCTCTTGAAATGACACTGACCCTGCAAGCAATATAGTTATACTTACCTGGAGTGTGCTTGAGCTAATAAACTTCCCTAGGTCATTACAGAGCTAACTGATAAAGCTCTGCTGCCATGGTATAGTTAATATAGCACAACCCCTAAAAAGCTGATGACTGTCTGTAACTGAATTCCTTCTTTTCATGCTAAACTAAAGCATCTAGTTCTACAGAAGTATAGGAACTAGATTCAGAGAAAAAAATCACATTGAATAACTTCTAGATAACTTGCTACCTCATAAAACTCTGAGCTCTGAGCCAGGTGAATCATCTTTCAGTGCATCTCCCAGGATGCATCAGAGGTGGAAAGAAGTCAATTCAGGTTTCACATTTCCAGATTATCTACTTTAAAGTCAGTTTCATCAAGAGGCCTGGATTTTTTATTTTTTTTTGTGAGGTTGAGTGGATGAAAGTGTGATTATATTTTGCCTGAAAACCAATAATCCTAATTCAAAAAAATAATCCTACTGTTCCCAATAGCATTTTTTTTCTCTTTAAGAAAAAACTCAATTTAAACTCAATGGAAAAAGTGTTTGATGTGACAATACTTTTCTCCTTCATTGAATTTCTCAGGAGAAGCTCGCTAAAAAATAATATATGAAAGTGGCCAATGGGGAAGTTTAATGTAAAAAAGATGGGTACCTCCAACCCAGAACTCAAGTAATGAGACCTTCTAAGGTATCTGGCAGTATCAAGAAGCTGCTAGTGCTATGGGCCTCATAGACAGCAGAGTAAGATACAGCCTTTGGCATGTTCCTTGCTCTGTGGTGTTACCCAGGTGGGCTGCAGTGTCTTGCTGGTTTACTCCCAACAGAACAGTGCCACATGGCTGCCTTGCAGGCCAGTGTTAAACCGTTATGCAGTGATGCTGCTGGAGTGGTAGGTGGACTTCAATTCCACATTCATGCTGACACCCTAATTAGTAGTTTTCACACAATGACAGAAATGTCTCCTTGGATTTGTGAAAGGATACCAAAAGAAAAAAAAACAACAAAAAACCCCAAACAACTAAAGTCACATAGCTCTCTTGGTGTGTATCAGGAAGTGTATGATTGCTGTAAGAAGTCCAGAAATTTATCCTGGGTTCTGTGTTGTGGCTGTGTGGTTTGTTCTCTGAGCAGTTGTACTCATGTATAGTGGGTGTTCTCAAGACCTGATTTGTCATTTTCTGTTAGACTTGCCAGCCGTATTAGAAAAAGCAAAAATAGAAGAAGGAAGAATGAGAGATACAAGATTCTCTGACCATGTGTCTTGCTAAACACAAGCTAAGCATACTTTGGCCAGAGCAAGAGTAAACAACTGCATAGCTGTCGATGAAGAATATTAAAAATACTGAGATTTTGGGGTTACAAGGCAGTCTCTTCCCCATGTCACACTTTTAAGGGAGAAATGATCTATGTTATCGCTTTGTCTCCAGTTCCTCCTTTTTGGTTGGTGGAGGCTGAGGATTTCCTCCCCAAGCCTGCTCTCTGCTTGTCCCTTTTCCTGGAAGGTTGAATGTCATTACTAGGAGCTACAGTTTTCTTCTCTCATATGCTCTGATAATAGAAGTAAATACCACAGAGTCATAAGAAAACACGTCACCTCCCTTTGCTCCTTCGAGAAGGTGTGCAATGAGCACTTGCTTGAATGTGTTTTTTCTCCTTTACACCACTTGTAAAGTGGAAATGCTGATGCCTACCTTGTGAAATCTTTTCATACATATAATAGGTAGTTTATTTACCTTTATAACTGTTGAATCTGCTTAAAGGAAAAGGGTAGCAGATGGAAAAAAATGTGAGGGAATGAGACTTGAATGAGGTGCTTACCAAAAGCATAGCTACACAGTGTGCTGGGCTATAGCTGCTCCTTCCTGCAAGGGATGAAAAGGCAGCCCTGTTGGCAAGGTGTTGTTCTGTGGTTCTGCCCATCCTATTTATAGTCAGGTAATGCAGCGATGCTGAATAAAATTGTTGCTGCTATGACTGTTTCAGTTTCAAATACAGCAAATCAGTGCTGATAGCAGAATGCTTCGCCTACAAATAATTAACTGCACTTAAGCTGTCAGAAATGTTTTTCCATCTGTTTCCTTGGGCCATAATCTTCCTTTTGCACTAAATCACTGAAAGGGGAAGAAAAAGTTCTTCAACCTACACCTTACAGAAACTGCGCTGAAGGTGTTGTGAGCTGGCACTGCTGTTTGGGTCATGATTACTCATATTTATGTGGCTGTTAGCAGTCTATGGCTTTTCCTTTCTCCATTCTGTCTTCACACAGATGTTTTCATAAATTTTTTTTTTGTTTTTACAAGGCATGGTTCAAAATCCATGAATTTACTGGAGATTTTCTGTTGTTTACAACAGTCTTCACTTAATGTCCATTACTCTAGAGCTACATGGGGAATAGGTTCACACTGGGAAATCCCTAGAGTTTTGCCAGTAGTGATCCTATCCTTTAGATCTTGATATCACATCCATTTAGCTGAATTATGTTAATAGGAGAGGAAAATGCATTTTGGAGGGATAACTGTAATGCTTCAATGCTCGTGTCAGACTGTCACAGAAAGTTGTGCTAACTTGGTAAAAATCTGGTTTCATGGAAGTTGCTGGTGATCTTACCTCTTATTTCATGTGACCCCACTTAGCATTGTAGTTTCCACGAAGAGGTGAATGGAAATGAAAAATAGAAAAAAATCCCAAACCCAGTAAGTTTAGTTAATCAAAAATGCTATTGGATGTTAGATAAAGCTTAGGTTTCTACAAATAAACAGATGGTCAAAAGGCTGAAGGAAGATCTTTATATTTGGGAAGCAACAAATATTAGACTGCCATCCATGCAGCACTGAACTTTGTGTCGGTGATCTCAGTCCGTATTCCTGCTCTGGTGAGTTTTTTGGTCATTGCTCATCAACACATTGTTCTGATTTATTTTTATTCTGCACAGTAATGCAGTTGTAGGTGGAAAGGAAGGAAGATTCTGCTCTAAAATACAATATTCCCTTTTTTTTCTCTCAGGTAACCTATGAACGTTCTGTGACAAAATCCTAATGATGTATTTCAGTGATGCACCTCAACCTAAGAATGAAGCTATTTGCTGCAAATAATTTTCTTCTGCAATTTAATAAACCAGAGTTCTAGAAATATTTTTAAGTGCTTTACACTATTAAAGGTAGTTATTTTCTTACCTTTAAATTGCTGGCCAACTTCTCATGTAAGAGCAAGTGTACTTCTGTGGCCCAGTTGACTGTCTGCATAGTCAGACTCTTCAGTAAAGCTCTGAGGTTAGCAAAGCGCTTTTTTTTTTTTATTATTATTTTTTTTTCTCTTTTATTTTTTCTCCTAATAATGAGACCCCTGTTTAGGTCATACGGAAATGAAGAGTTAAAAGCCAAAATCTTCATTTCATCCAAAGCTTGAATAGGTGTTGCTTCATTTTTTCCCTGTGGAGTATCCTTGATAATTGCTAGTCTCCTAAAAGATGCAAGGAAATCTGACTGCCTCAGTGTTTTGACAGTTGCAGTCTTTTTAAGCAGATTTTCAACCACTGATCAGTAGCATGAAACACTGACTGAAAGTATAGCTCCTACAAACCATGCCAGGATTTATGGAGATGTCTTGAGTAACACAACAGTGACACAGTCTTTCGGAATAGCTCTCACCTGTGCATGGTTATATAGAGTATGCCAAGCAAATAATAGTACAAGCAATGCAGATTTTTCTGCTCCATCTCTAATGCATTTTTTGCAATACAGTGTTTTGCTTGGTGTGAAAAACAATATAAATTACAAGACAGAAGATAATCGGGCTGTGGCAGTTAACAGGAATGCGAAGTTTGACTATAGTTACTTCTAAACATTTCAAGTAATTCTGACAGTTACTGACAGCTCGCAGTTGACTGGAGGTGCAAATTGTAATGATGTTAGTAGCTTCAGTATTACATATGTTTGCTTCTTTTGGAATAAGAATCCGTGTTTCTTCTTAAGCATACTTAACACATTTTTAGACCTTACCTGACTCTGAATATATAGTAAATTTAAATGTATTATAAAAAAAACCCCAACCAAACAAAAAAATAACAGATGAAACACTCACGCAAAATACAGCAAACGTGACAGATTCTGTAGCAAATTTCTAGAGTGCCGTGTTATTCAAGGGTAAATTCTAAGTTTTATGTCATTTATTGTGCATCTCTGGGCTGCCAACAGCAACAGTTCCTCAAGAATATGAGCAAATACAAGCTTGGTTACATCTTCCCAACTGCCCAGGAGCAGCTCGTCATATAGCCACATTTACTGCAGAGCAGATGACATCCACTTTGTCACTTTGAATCACTTGCCCTTTCAGAAGGTAAGAACATCACAGTGCAAACCCCTTCTTAGCCATTTGCAGCCAGCAGTGCTGACCTACCTTGCCTTTACAAGCACAGACTGGTCTCTGGGTTGAAAAATAGCACCAGGCAAGAGCAATTTTTCACTGGCCTGTTCCTGAGCTTCAGCTCGTACTGTTCTAGGGTGGGGTTTTTTTTTTTGCTGAGAGGAAGGTTTGTTACCTGTGCCTGAAAACCAGCATCACTATGTTGGCTTTAGAAGTCTTCCTCCCCCCTGCCCTCCTGCTCTTTTGTACATACCAGAGTCTACTAAATCCATGTCTTTGAAATGTGTTTTTCTTTTCAGGTCAGATTTTCAGCATTCCTGCTCTTTCAGTGCTAAGTAGACGTCCAGCCATAAAGGACGTATATAAATGAATTAGAAACTTGTATAAAGTAACTGGTGGAGGAGGGCTCTTATCTAGCTTATCTGTCGTAAAACATAAAAACAATGGGAGCACTGTAAGAAAAATGAGAGGCACAGATGTGAAACATGAAATGAAATGTATGTCCCATTCTAGATTCAAGTATCAGGACACTAAATACTCAATATTGTTCCATGCGAACTTACACCCTTACATAGGTAACAAACACTTCCATAGTTAGATTTGAAAGAATAAAACTATAGAAGAGTTAGAAATTCACAGCTTTGATGAGCCATCCAACTGCCAGTGGTGTGAGTTCAGCACATGATTTACCCTATGACCACCTTATCTATTAGAAAGTATTTTCCAACCCGAACTATGATTTTCCACTTTGCAGCCACCTCTAGACATTTCAGAACAATCAGAAATAGCAGCTGAAGCCAGATGGACCATTGCTGTGTTTGTTTAAGGACTCTTAATTCTGTTCCCAAATCATCATAAATCCAGAACATCTACTGAATTAGAAACTGCATTTCAAATTAAGAACTTCTCTACAATGAGAATAAAAAATTCAGAAGCTCCTAAATGACTTCAGAGAGTAAGTCTAATTATCACAGATATTTGGGTATTTACTTAATTGAGCTAAGGACACTAAGAATCTCTGGGAAGTGAGATTAAACACTTGTCCACAAACCAAGTAATTCAGTGTGTAGGAGCAAACAGTGAGAATTTGTCATGTGGTAGCTATTATTTGAATTTCAAATTCCTTGAATTTGCATTTGTAAAGCAAAGTCTGCAGTTTCACAGGCAATTTGCACTGGAAGTGCCAACAGAGGAAGTTACTGCGGGGTAACCAATGTATTCTTCAGGCCTTGGTTGCTCTTTAGTTTCATTTTTCCTACCGGTGAACCCTTAAACTCCTAAATACTTAATGGCACTTAAAAATGTTGAGTGTGGTCTACTTGCTCCTGTTAATTGCGGGGTACATCCTTTAGTCAACTAACCAGAAAGGATATAAAAATAAGGCAAAGCCAGGTAATCACTCCTTAAGAAATGAAGTTCACGTGGTTATTAGAACTGAGAAAATGAGAGTTCAGTTCTTGGCTGTTGCACAGCCTTCCTTTGTCACTTTGGGCAGGCACTTCATTTCTTGGGTCATCATCTCCTAACTTGAGGTGATAGCGCTTCCTTTCTCCCTCATTTTATCTGTCTTGTCATTTTAGATTGAACTCTTGTGAGATGGAGCTGTTTCTTTCTCCAAGTAATGCCTGGCACTGCATAGCTGAAATTGGGAATTTCATTTCTAGATGGTATTATAAATAATTAATACATTTTCTCATGGGAGGAAGCAACTGAATTCAATGGAATTAGTCAAAATGTATTTGTTCCATTGTTGCCAGTATTGGTACCTGATGTGGTATATTGCTCTGCCTTAAGGGCCTACTGACAAACCTAAGTGTCCTTTAGCCTCTGAATGCATGTAATGCTGTAATTTGATGCTGCCAAAAAGTACTAAAATGTAAAAATAAATCCAGACAGCTCCCCATGTCAGTATACTCTAACTATTCTATGATTCTGTGATTTTTGTACCCTTCTAATTCCTCTTCGCTCTATCTTTTATCCTTTATCACGCAATGATGTCCTGCTTTACTCATTCAGAATTGCATAAAAAGCAAACCCAGTGCAAGCTCTGAGTAAAACATTGCCACTGGTTCTAATCTATGTCATTTGTCTGCTTGTGGACATTTATTTGGGAACGATGTTATCCTATTTTGGTTTTAAGTAGGTAGAAGTGGAAATCAGCTGGTTTGATAGAAATCCTTTTTATTCTGGAATATGAATAAAGCCACATGTATAAGGAGTATGATGTTCAAACACATTTATCTGCATTGGCACAAATTTGCTATTAGACTAAATAGAAGCTGCCTCCATTTGGCAAAGGTTGATAGATTTTTATAGACATAACCTAGCTGCGAAATAGCAGAGCTGTGTTCGCAGACAGCAGTGTGCTGCATTTGCAAGCACTGGTGTAAGCCTTCCCTAACGTTCTGCAGTGTGGAGTTACGCAGGCTACTAGTGAGCATCTGGCCTGTGAGCTGATGCACTTGATTTTGCATTGCAGTGGCTGAGGAGTGTTCACGGGTTAACGCCACTATGGGACCAGTGTTCATTATTGGATGGGAAGTAAAACCCCATGGGAAGTTAGAATGTTAAACACTGCCAAACTTCTGCAGAGTGGGTACATGTTTAACAGTTGTTCCTTCCACCATGGTTCCACCCTTGATTTTGGTCGCATAATGTTTCAGTTCTAGATCCTTGAGTTCAACACTGAAGTAGACTAGGGTTTTTACATATGTGTATGCATTTTTCTAAGAGATTACACAAGATGAACTATAAAGGAATGTAAGGTTTTTCTATATCCCTTTAATTGTCCATTAAAAAGCCTTTAAATACTTTGGTATTTAACTTCATGCTCCTTGATGCTATGTAGAAGCTAAATAAATTGTCTGTTAACATAATGAATAGAGGGAAGTGCCCTTCTGTTATCTCTGTATATCTACCACTTACAGCAGGTCTAATCAGTAATGTTACTTATGGGATTACACTGAGCAAGAAGCAGCTGCTGTATTTCTGGACGGGAGTGTCTTTTCTAAGAAACTAATTTAAAATTCACTTCTGACAAGTGCTTCTGGTGGGTTCAGAAGAGCTGCAGTGCGGTCATTGTGAGCCACACCACCTCAGGTTGCTTGAGAGCCTTTTTCAAGGGGTGTTGAAGACACTCCTGAATGTGCTCATTCTTTGACTCTTTGGCCTTGAAAACCTAACAGCAGTTAGCAAGGTCTGATGGAGAAAAATTAGAGCTGATCAGTCCTGCTTGTAATCCAGAGCACTGTCGTTTCTTCCAGCAGCAGCCAGTGCTTTGGCTTTGAGTGAAGGAATCTGATGTATTTTTCTGCTTGCCTTACAGAAGTAGGCAATGTACCTTTAAGTTAATTACTAAATAAGATAGTTAAATTGTTTTGGAAAATGCAAACCATTCTTTCAATACCTGTTGCCTTTAAGTAGAAGCAGTATTTATCTTCCAAAAGCTTCCTGAAGTGGTCGTGGCAGCAGCAGAATTCTAATGCACCTTCTCTCATTCATCATTTGAAGTCTAAAACAACAAGTGATGAATTTTTGATGAACCTTGTCAAGCTTCCTTCAGATTGTGATAGCAGTTTTAAAGGCTTCAAAAGTTCAGAAACAATTTGTTATGACTGTATCTAATTTTTTCCTCTACCAGCACTCAGCACAGTGCTGAGCACTGATACATCACTGGGTTAGAAAGTCTCGTATACGTCGCTGGATTAGAAAGTCTTGTCTCTGTATTTCTAGTGTAAACAAAAAGCTATGTAGCAAACATTAGAAGGATGTTTTCCAGAGAAATCCAAATAAAGGCTGCCAGACTACAAGGATCCTTTCAAAGATTATTTTGTTTATTTTGTTTTAAGTGTAATCAATCAATTGACAGTATCTAGAGACCATCTCTATCCCAGAGCATTGGGAGTAATTATGAATTGGTGATGCTTTTTTCAGGTAGTCACAGGGCTTTGTTTTCTTTCTGCAACAGGTTTTAACATCCACAAAACACATTTTTAGCTCTATCTCCAGCAGGTTGTTTCCAGACCTTGGTACAGATTTCATCAGAGACAAATAGCGTGCTCTCAAATGAGGACATTACTTTTGTCATTTCTTGTTTTGTCATCTTGTTTTTGTGCCTCCCCCTGCTAGAGGCTAGTCTGAACCCACTGCATGCAAGCACTGAGAACTCAAGGACCTGGAAATTTGTTTACTTGTAACACAACCTTTACAGTCACTGCGTGTAGTTTCTTGGCTGCCTTGTTTCATGGCTGCCTTTTTCATGGCTGCCTTGTTTCAGGGCTCTCATAAAGACAGAGCAACTGATCTACAGAAGGTTTTTGACACCTTGCAAACCCCAAATGGAGCAGAGCTGCTTTGCCATGTACTTGCCAATTATCAGGAGCAATAGGCAGTTGGTAGGACTCCACCCTACCTTGCTAATTCTGACTGCTGGAGTGGCTGTTTGGGAGCTGCTGTTAGCTGGCCCATGCTGAGATTGGTGTTCTTATTATGTTAAATGGTGGACTACTCTGTGAGTTCTAGCTTTGTTTCTCCAGTGTTTCTGTTCAGCAATAAATTGAAGTGATGTAGTAATGCTGGACAGGTGGAACAAAAATATACAAGTTGTTTAATGGGCTTCAGCCAATTGGTAGTGAGGGTGCAGGCTCCATATATCCTTTCAGGGTATTTATCAATTCTACCCAGCTATGAAAACTTCAGTTTCAGCCACTGATGATTTAACCTGCAGGCTCTATATGCAGAGGTGAATGTATCAAGAAAGCTTCTTCATCAGTAGTGAGTGACAGAGGTCACCAAGTGATGTCTTCTTTTTTGAGCCTCACTGTTGAGCCTGCGGTTTCTCTAGTATGTTGTGAAAAAATCTCGTAGTATTGATCTGCGTAATTTATTTGGCTCTGACTAGTGACCCCTCTTCACACGAGGGTCCAGCTCGTGATTCAGTGGCTGAACTTCTGGCTGTCTCTCATTGTTCTCACTTGGAAAGCTTCCTTCATTGTCTGTCTTCTCAGTTTCTGCCAAGTGATGCTGGAGCTACAACTTTTCACAAAAATGGGAAGTTTGTGTATTTACATTAGGCGTCCATGCATAGCTGAGACAGCAGAATTGCAGGAAACAAGAGTGTGGAGGAAGTGGCTGTCCTGTGTCTTCACCGAAGGTTAAGTAGACTGACCTTGTCCTGTAATAGATGCTGATCTTTGGTAACATAAGCCATGTGAAGTTTCTGGGATGATCATATCAGTGGATGTTCATACCTACCTGTCCATACCAGCTGTCTAGCTCAGTAACATATTTCCTATAGTGGCCAGAATCTCAGAGGAGCGTATAATGTTAATAGATGTGAGACAATGTGTACGTTAAGTCTCATCCTGACCTTTTATAGCTGGAGATTGGTAGAAGCTCCTGAAGCCTGTAGTGAGAGTGCCTGAAACATTAATTATGACTAACATTGACCCAATTGAATTTGAGGTTTATATTGCCATGGGCTCTAGAATTTCATTTGATGTTATTTGGGGACAAAAAAATTCTTTACTGCTTTGGAATGTAATCCTAGTTTAATTGAAAGTCTCTATTCCCTTTGACTATGAGATTGGCAAGACAGAAGTTCTTGGTTTATCACCTTAACAATATTCCTTATCAAATTCCATCATGAACCACTTTGTCTCTTCTTTTTTTAGTGATCAGTACTGCAATTCTGAGTGTTTCTGCACTTTTTTCTGTGCCCCATCTCAGCCTTTCTCCCTGTTTGTGATGCCATAACTGCCTGTATTTTAAGATTGATTTGAACAACATTTTTGTATTCCCTGTGTTACTCATTTTTCTTAAAAATCTGGACTGAATCTTTTTGGAGAGTCAGAATTTGGATCATATCTTTAGGACTAGAAGAGAGAACTCTCAGGAAAAAAGGCAAAAAATCTGTTCTTCTCAAACAGCCAGTTCTCTTCTAACCTGAGAAGTGTGGTTTTTTTACTAATCAGTGGTATAGGTGGGAGGTCATCTCAACAGGCCCACCAGAATCTGCCTTTTTTTGAGGTAGATTTTCTGTGTCATTGCTGCAGACTTGGGAAGCATCTGAACTATTGTACTCTGACACAGGTTCAGTATGTGATCATGGTCAAATGGCCTAACATTTCTACACTTCTGTTATTTCATCCTTACAATGGAGACTAAGATTACTGCATTGTAAGGTTTACCTATAGCTTGTGAAGGAATTTGAATACATCAAGTGTGACACATTTCATTAACAAAAGAAATCCTTTTCTAATGAAGAGAGACAGCGTATTTAAATATTTAAATGCTTGACAAGGAAGCTGGCCTGGGTTCAGACAGAAGACTAAGTTTATTTCTGATTGCCCTAATGACTTATTATGAATGGGGTATCACTTCATTTTCAAGAACATTGATTTTCCCTTCTCTCTAAAAGTGGGTGAATGTTGAAATATCCATCTTTGTAGTGAATAAGGAAATTTTCAGATGGAAAATATCAGAGAGGAAAAAAACATTATTTATCACAGCTCACAAATACTGTGTACTTTGAAATCAAGGTATTTTAAATGGTTAACAAATTGCATGTGCTGCTATGAAAGCTGCCTTGGCAGCATAAGCAGTTAAAATGCGGTTGTTGAATGATTTTGTTTTTAAGAAATTGTAAGTCCTTATTTGCATAATAGCCCCAAAAGTTCTTCAGCTCAGCTCCTGGTTGTAAGAAATATAATGCATTTTATTAGCACTGTGATTAATTCATAGACTCATGGGTTGCGACACACGGCATAGGAGTCTTTCAGCTCTGACTGCATGATAGCTCTCAGGAATGTACTAGTTGACTGACAGTTATACGAGTTACCTAGTCTTATTTGCACTCAGCAAGAGAAGGAGACAATAGTTAAAGCAGTCTGTAAAATGGTGCTCCTATGATTCAGGTCAGTGAAATTAATTCACTTGAGAATGTTTGGAAATTAAAACTCACATAACTGATGTTGGTGCCTGGCAAGTAATCACTCATTTCAATTACCAAAGAACAACCTTTGCAGGTTGAGTTCTGAGTTACAGAAACAATTTGTAATAGCAGATCAAAATGCATTTGATTCTTAATTGCAGTATTTAATTTATTAGGCAAGTTGGGTTTGCACAGTGGTATACCAATTCCATTATGCTTCCAGCTCAAAAAATGGCAGTTAAAAGCCAACACCTATAACATGCTAGGCATTTATTATGCTATCAGAAAGTTTGGCTGAAATCTTGGCAAGTTCACAAGGAGATGTTATAGTTCTGTTCTCCAAGTTCTTAACTGTGGTGCCTAGGTTAGGACTAGGTCCTTCACACCAGTGATTTACAAAACCCAGAATTCCTAGGACCCTAAAATCCTGGGGTAAAGAATATACTTGGTTTAGAGTTGGCTTAGTTTGGATTTGGTTGTTGTAAAAGCATTTCATTTATTGCAGGAATTACAAGTCTCTTCCTAATTTCATGCTAGAAAGCATATTAAAAGCAACAGCTTTAAACTTTTAATTCAGCTGTTGGTGTGCCCTGACACTGTAGTAAGAGTAGAATTTCTGTTAAGTTTAATGTAGAAACTTACTGTCTGAGCCCAAGCTGTGATAGATATCAAACAATTTGATTTTATATTAATGTTCTCAGAAAACAGTTTTGGTTTCATGAGACCAAACTCCTCACTGGGTTATCTGTAATTTGTGACTATTCTGCATAATGTGTAATTCAGCTTTCTGGTTTCTGAATTCCTCTCTGCCATTTGAAGAGGGCAGGTTCATAAATACTTCCTACAGACGAGGTGAGAAATAAGAAAAATTAATTTCTGTTTATCAATTTTAAAAACATGCTGTTCTTGAGAATGTTTTGGGGTTTTTTTCTGCTTTTCTCTGTGGCTTTGGTAGGATCTTGGGGAAAATCTGCTGGTTCATCTTCAGAAATGAGTAAATAGATGATTAGGCTGATGTAACCAGGGGACAGACTGCTGTTCCCTGCTGTTTCTATTGCTTCTAAGTACTCCATGGCTTGGAAAAAGGCAAAAGGAATACGCTCTACTGCTAAAACCACTAAAAAAAAAAAAAAAAAGAGAAAAAAGAAATAAATAGGTGCTCTGGAATACAGAAAATGTTAAAACTGCAAAATTGCTAAACTAAGAACGAAAGAATTCTGCTCATAATTATACAATGCTTCCAAGGATCATGGGGACTTTCAACTTCTATTAGTGTTTTGATAAAGATGTGACATGCAGGAATAGGGCTGGCCTCTGCAACACTGGATGAGTTGGCCAAGCAAATGACTGTATTCTCAAGTCAAATGCCATCACTATCCCTGTAGTTTACTGCAGATGTTACATCAGCTGTTATGCCATTTCACGGCAGGACATGCAAAAAGAGAGATGAAAGTCAAACAGTCTGAACTTCAAAATAGGTCTCTATAACTACTTTAAAAATTCCATCTCACTGATAAGGTATTTGCTGTTTGCTCAAGGACTGTGGGTACTTGTGATCCACAACATTCATCCTATGAAGGGATGACATTTGACAATCCATGGATTATACAGCAGGTAATGGAGATCTAAGCAAAGTCACCAGCTATCCCCTAAGCTATCACTATCGCTATCACCATCAGCTATCCACTAATGATAGCAAACCTTCTCTGAAAGACTAATGACCCTATTTGCCTAACTACTTATTGCATAGTTAACTGCTCGATTTATAGTAAAATTATTTTTAATGTAGATGTGTTATCACACAGGATGTGATTTTTTTTTTTTTTTATTTCATCTTTTGTATTTCACCATTTCTTGCCCTGCTGCTTTTACGTTCTATGTTCCCATGGAGCTTAATCCTCATATCTCTAAAATATTAAAACCACTTGAGACACAAGGTCAGTGTTGCCATACACGCAGTGAATACTAATGCAGAAGCTCTGCTTCATATTCCAGACTGAGTGATGAGACTTCCAGGAGGAGGAAGGATCAGGAAACCTTTTAAGTGCTGCACAAACACTGACAGCTTTATTATAGTTTAAGTCAAATCAAAGGAAACATGTTTAACAAAAGAGGTTTTTAGGTGTTTTTGTATTTAATTAGAAAATACCACGTAGGAAATGTGTTTTTTATTTTATGGTCTCTATTAACTGTATGTCTAAATGCAACTGTACAGTCTCTGCAAATGTGATCTATGCAGAGAGTGCATGAAAATGGACTGGATAGAATACTTGTGTGACTGGCAAAATCCATACACAAACTAGCATGTGCAACAGACGGTGATTTATTTCTTGGCATGTTAAATTGCATAAGTGGAGTTTGGAGTTGCCTGGCAAGGGTCAGCAGTTACTGGTTCCAAACGCTGCTGCTGTACTTATGTATTGCCACAGTATCTGAACATAACTCATAAATATTTGGTAGGTCTTCATATTGTCTCACTAACTAGAAGGACCCGGTGATAAAGGTATAAATTCAGAGTCAATGCTCTGCACTCAGGAGGAAAGAATAAAGATGGCATGAGAAGCAGACTAAATCAGGCTGAAGTAATAGATGGAGGCAAGAGTCCACAAAGGATGTGATGGTCTAGAGACCCTTTTGTGTGTTTCAAAACAACTGAAAAGATACAAGGAACTGAGAGAGGCTGAGTGCCTGTTGGTAGGAGCAGCATGTTGTCCCTTGGGTGAATGTCAGGGAGCAGAAAAGCGATCCTGCTCCACAGAGGTGGGGGAGGCTTTCCTGTGTTGTCTGCCTGAGGCTGTGGAGATCGACTGCCCTGGCCAACAAAATGTCCCAAGACAGCGGCCCAGACACAACGTGAATCAGTTTTGTGGCTCCCTTGGCAATGAGTCTGACTTGGGGGAGGGTTCCAAGAGAACCTGACCGTATAAAAGGGCACCCATCCTTCTCTGTTTCCTTTCATTCATTCTTCCCTTTCTCCTTTTCTTGCTTTACCTGTGGTCATTTATAAGAGCAAGAACTTGCCGAGACTTTGTTCCTCCTGGCACAGTTTTAAGGAAGTTTGCAGTAAAATTGTTTTGTTTTACAGCTTCTGGAGGATCTGTGGTTTCTCCCACAAACCACACAGAGTGTGGGAAAATAGAGAACAACAGATGGGAAGAAAGGGAAATTTAAAATGCTGAATACATTTGTTCTGTCTTTCCATATATGTTTCTTCCTGGTCATCTGAATTCCAAGAAAACACAATGTGTGGAGACTGGGAATCTTACAGTTAGAGCACAGGAGCGAAATAATCATAGTGAGTACAATCCTGAACTTCAGCTTGCTGATTTCCATTTCTAATCAGACTTGCCTCATGACACAGAGTTAAGTTAGAATTATAAGCACTGTAGGAGCTTGTGCTGTCACAACTGAAATCTAATCATTCTGCATCTGTTGTTTAGCTAAACCTGCTTATAAATTCCATGTTACATGACCTTAAAGATAAGGTCCAAACTTGTTCTTCATTTGGTTTCTTTCACCTTTTAATCTGAGCTTCTAAACCTAAACTGCTCCATCATGCTTTTTCCCCTGAAAAGCAGCTAGTAGTTAAATGTGTTATTTTTATGGTAACAAACTCGTTCATGTATTGAAGCAAAGGACTGAATATTCCATGGTGACTTAAACTTTGACTTGTTTTTACTAAGCATAACTGATCTGATTAGCTAATGAATATGGAGGTAATTATGTGGCTGCTGTTCCATTTGAATACCTGCAGGAGTGTAAAAATTATCATGCAAGATTTCCAGCCTTTGTGGGTTTGCATTTCTGATTTCAGCCTTAACAGCTCAGAGGCTGTACAAAAAATGTGCGTGTACAAGCATCTCACAAGTACTTTCCCTCCTCAGTGAAGCTGTGAGCAAAAGAACAGTTCAGAAAACTGAATGAGGCTCAGCTCTGCCACTAATCTGCGCAGGGCTTTTTTTGGGCAGGCTCTTTATACACCTCCCCCCCCCCCCCTTTTTTTTTGCCATTAGTTTCAATTTTACTTAGAGAATTGAAGCCACTGAGCAGTGGAAGTGAACACCTCTGTGGGGGTTTTGTGCTTCTCTGCAGCTATGGTTATTTTGTGCCACCATTTCTTAGCTTCTTGAGTAGAATCCTGAACATCCCAGATTTCCTTTTTGTTAAAAAGATTGAACTATGTCCTTAGTGATAGCGTCGAGCCAACATTTTTGCTTTGACAGAATTCATACAACTTTTGCCTGTTATCTTTTCTTTCCCCAGAGTAACTTGGAATTGTTTCATTCTTCTGATAGTTTTTGTCTTCATCCCTAAAACAAATTGCAAATGATCAATTTATTCAGTTTGTATGATGTAATAAAACTCACCTTTTTTCTTGCCAGAAAAATATATTCTGAAACATGGACTAACTGAAAATTACTTTCACGTATAGGTTATCTGTTGTGAAAGCTTTCCTAATATTGAGTCTGCAATTCCTTACTCTGCATTTGATGCTATTTGCTATCAAAAGTAGTTTAAGAAGAAGAGAGCTGATAGGAATTAAAAATAGAATGGTTTCAGTGGTCTAGCGTATTTTATGCTATACATTCTGTTCTTAACTACAGAGAGTTCTTTAGGCAAAATGACCTTTAGTCTTAGATTCATCGATACATCACAAGGCAGTGGCTCTGAAGAGCATTGCATATGTCTGCTACTGCTCTGCTCTGCTACTGTTCATATTTATTTGGCACTGGATTGCACTGAGGTATCAATTTTAGTTGACTAAAACCATGTTTTATGAGATCCTAGTACAGAAGCCTGCATTATTTTAGTTAATGTGGTATTTGCATGCCTAGTCTTCCTAAAACAAATCCTTTGTTATATCTTGCATTTGGTTTTAAAGAAAAGTATGATATTGTGCCACTTTAACCTTCTTTGAACATTTGTTGCATAGTTGTAGTAATGTATTGTCCTTTCTATGAACAAAAAGTTCCTTTAAGAAGGTGAACAAAATCAGAGGGATTTAAATACATTTTTTAAAACACTGAATTTAGAAGGCATGAGATTTTGGATGGGAGACCTATCGCTTTCAGCAAATAATAACACTAAATGACAAAATTTGGCGCAACTTCTCTTATGTCTCTATTTAACTTCACTTTCAACTAGATCAAGTCATCTGTATCTTTATGGAATTAGCGCTGTGGCTTCACTAAAGTTTATTGTGGTCAAGTCTAAAAAAATTAATGCCAGTAAGACACTCATCCTTTTCTGTTTGACTTAGCGTAGACGTGTTTTTGTCAGACCTAACATTTATTTATTTTTTTTTTTTCAGCATTATACTTCATCATGTTTCATGTAGCTTATTTCTCTTTCTGGTTTATGTTGTAGGAGACTGAAGTGATAGTCCTCAGCCACTGGAGAAATTTTTATTGCAGGGTGCATATAGTGTAGGCAGAGCAAAGAATTCACATTCACATGATTGCAGGGAGATGAATGTTATTATTCTACTGGGTTGTCAGTTGTTAATAATTCAAGATAGTAACAGCTGAAAAATAACTATAGCAGTTACACAAATCATGTACTCTTAATAAATCAAAATGGAAGGAATTTCACTACTGAGGCAAAATGAGGGCTGGCTTTGCTTGAAGCTAGTCCCATAGTAGCTCTAAGCTAACCAGAGTATTTCCTTTTTACTCTTCAGGTATAGAGTCTGAATAAAGTATGTGGGACCAGACCACTGGTGTGTGGCAATTTCAGACAACCAACCAGTGCCCAGGAACAGATAATTCTATAGCATGTCAGCAGTGGTTTCCCTGCACCCTGAGAAACAGAGCGCAGTACATCGTGGTTGGTTTCCAGAGTGTGAGAATATCTTACAGCACATCAGAGCAAGCTGTTATTAAGAGGTAAAGGGCAATTCCCACTGTGTTTGCCATCGTGTGTGGGAAGCCATGCAGTGGAGACAGGCAGTAGGTGAGGAACAAAGCAATTCCACCTAATGAAGCTTCCCTCCTGCTGACTGTTGGGAACATGATGCTCCAGAGTACTTGGATGTATGTTTTTGTCTGGCCAGACTTGACAAGAAAGCAATAACTTCTGTGCTTTTGAACTAGTATTCAGTATTCTGAATTGCCTAAGATGCACAACTAACTACCAAGGAAAAAATTTCTAGCTGCTTTTTTTTGGAGCAACATATACACATGTGCTGTCTAGATACTTCATTGTTAATGTATTGTAAGTCTGAGACTCCTTAATTAGACTAACAATTTGAAATTGCATGAAACCAGTGCAGGATGCAGTTTATATCAAAAATGGCCATAGTAATTATTAAGACTGGAGAAGAGATGACCCAGGCATGATTTAATTGAAGCAGCGTGAGCAAAAGAAATTAAATAAACACTCAGTGTTCCTGTGAGGTGACAGAAGTGAGTCCCTGATCACTCTTTCATGATGTGACTTTATTCAAAACTGGTCTGGCGTGCTAATTCAAGATTACTTCTTGCTGTTAAACCTCCCTTTCCTTGTTCTCAATATGATTTCAAATCGTGAATTCCTTTACCAATATATTAATAGTTAGTGAGAACATGTCAGGTTTCTACAGAGAAATAGCTGCATCTTAGGCAGTGACCACTGTGTACACTTAATTAATGATTTTATAGGTACTTCCTCTAGAAAATTCACTATCTAATAACAATTTGATCAATATGTTAATCATAATCAAGTTTTGGAACTTCAAACAGATTGTGTTAGGTTATGTGATTAAAGACTCCTCTCCATGGCTCAAGGAAGCATAGAAGCACCGTGGCAGATGGGGGAAATGCCAGTAACTCAGGGGTTTACTGCCTGGGGACATTGGACATGTCATGGGGTGTTGGGGACGAACACTTAGGGATTGTAAAAGATCTAAGGTGTGATCTTTAGAAGAGGAACCAAAGATGGGGAAAGGGAAAGACAGGTGGTTTGAGGAGGAAGAAGTATGAGAAAAGGACATGGAGATAGAAGTGGAGAGCCAAGTGGAGAGCCATGTGTAAGCAGGGATGGTCAATATGCTTGTCACAGAGTGGCTCCTGGAGGAATCGGGAGGTACAAGCCAGCTACTAGTGAGACCATGGGGTCTGGGGCTGACTGAAACCAGTTTGCATGTCTGTGTCTCTGTGTAAAGCAGCTGGAGCAGAGAGGATCTAAGGGCCAGCTGCTGGGGCCATGGTGTACATGTATGTATGTATTTTCCACTAACAGACTATCCTGATCAGCTGGAGAGGGGAACAGGAGGTGGCCACTGATGCTGTCTGTGTGTGAACGAGCATTTCTGTCTGGGGTAATGTGTGTATGTTTATCATCTATTAGCATGAGAGAAGACCAGTTTCTGGTATCCTCTGGTTACCATAAGGTCAGCTTTCCTGTATGCAGGGTACAGTTGAGTATAGGGGTAAGAGGAACCAGTGCTGAGGCAAGTGTGTGGCTAACTAAAAGCAAGATAATCTTGTTTGTTCTGGGCCACAATTAGACTGTCTCAGAGTTTCTGTGAGGAGGAGAAAAAAAAAAAAGAACAAGTTACTTTTTCTGTATCTTTTTTCCTGTTTATCTGTAAATATTGTTATATATGTTCAGCTGTTACTTGAATAATGTTGTTTGTTGTGATCCTGTCTAAGGATGGACTGTGGGTAATCTCGAGAGATGTTTCTTACTCTGCACTCTCTAGCATGAGCTCAGCTGCAGTTTCGAGTACACAAAGGATGCAGCTCCTCAGCTTCAGCAGAAAGGTAGGCAAAGCATGCAAGTTGTGGTGGCTATGCTGCTGCAATGCAGACCTTGGGGCTCGATACACCTCTGCTTCCCTCCTTCAGACAAAGTTGCAGATGCACTCAAAAGAGCATGTGATCTGGTGGTCTTCTGCTGACTGAATAAGATGATGTCCTGATTGATTACAGTTAATGAAAATACACCATGGTACCTAGGATTTGTTTTCCTTTTTTAAGAGCATGCTTACAAAGTGGGTTCATAGAAAATTCAGTGAGGAGCTTTGTTTCACCAATGTTGATGTCTGCCTTGGGGAAACTAATGTGCTATTTCCTGAGAAATTTGGAAGTTTCTAAAGTTTGTTTTGATAAGAGTAAATCAATTTATTGGAACTGTGTGCAGCTTCTTCAGTTTTATTTTTACTAGATGCACAGTAGAAAAGATATTTCTTTAAGCAAGTTATTACAGTTACTGTGATCCTGCATTAGAATTATTAATATAAAACAATTCTGTGTTCCCTTAGATCCTTCCCTTCTCCTATGAATGATCTACAAGAGCAGCAGTTTTACTGTGTTGCAAATACACAGTTTACAAATATAACAATTATTTATGATACTGTTTCAGCTTGAATCTTCCATCCCAGAGAAGTGAAAGCATTGATGGGCATGAATAATCCATCAGGGGTATGTATCTTTGTCAGCTCAATATTTTTCCAGCAATCTTGTAATGGAAATGAGAAGAACTTGTGTGCATGTTTGTATTTATGCACTAATGGCTGACAGTTTTAATTATTCTTTAATATTTCTATTTAAAGCACCAAACAGTTAATCATCTGACTGCCCAGAATCTTCCTCAGCATTCCATCAAGTTTATGACTAACCCGTAATAAGAGATGGCAAACGGCATCTCCCAACAGTTACAGTCTGACTGCCATTGCCGATATGTAAAGGCAAATAGCTACATAACTATCTGTAGGAGAATGGCAGTGCTGACTTCTCAAAGTAAAATCTGTGGTTAACAACTTACTGTACTTTTTTCCTAATAATGTTTCCTATGTTTGTTCTCTCAGAACCTCTTGGAATTGTATGGAATAAAAGCTGTCTACTGTCAGGCTAGTTAGTCAGATTTCCTGCTTTTAACATTTTTCAATAATAGGGAATAATGGAAGCCATTGTAAACTGTGGGCCAGCAACAGTTTTCTGGCATGTTGGCAAAATACTTTCCTGTGAAGAATGTCATAGTGTTACATGGAACACAATAATTTTCTTTAAATGAATAAAAATAAGTAACAAGAGCTGGACCAGGCGCCTGACTGCGTATTTGTTGCCAGTATGTGCTGCTCCCTTCTGGCTTTCTTGAAGATTAGAACATAAAACACTTTAGTGGAGACCATCATCAGTAGCTTCTCTAGCACGTTACTGTTAAAGCCGTGCTTGTAAAGAAGATAAAAATTAATCTTTCTTCTTTATTAATACTGTTTGAAGGATCGTCTTTGACTTCCCATACTAGGTTCTAGACTAGCCCTGCTAGAAATTCAGTATCTGTTCAGTCTGCAGAGCTGACACACATGAACATTTGTTGTTACATCTGAAATGAAATAGTGATGACAAAATTCATAACTCGCAAGACTGAAAGGTGGTAGAATTAGATTGGTTATTAGGATGAAATTCTTCCTTGTTAGGGTGGTGAGGTGCTGGCACAGGTTGCCCAGAGAAGCTGTGGCTGCCCCATCCCTGTCAGGTTGGACAGGGCTTGGAGCATCCTGGTCTAGTGGACTGTATCCCTGCCCGTGGCAGGAACTGGGTGAGCTTTAAGGTCTCTTCCAACCCAGACCATTCTGTGATTCCGTGAAAATAAATCCTGCAGAAGACAAGGTCATGAACAGCTCAGCTCTCATAAAGTGGAAAGTTTAAATGTATAAAAGTAAATTACATTTATTTGAAACTCATAGGGCTCCAGTCTACATTGCTTCATTGCTTTTGTATTTTTCTTTTCTTTGCTTTTTAATAAGAGTTGCCATATTGAAAGGTATTTGTTTCTGACCTCTGTATGATGCTTAGCCTCTCTTCCAGTTCCCAGCAGGAAACAGTCTGCTAGCTGAGCTGGCTGTAGTGTTGACAATTAAGGCAAATTCTGAGGGCGTTTTCTCTGCCTTTGGTACCTGCAAACTAAGAAAGAAACCATACATGAATTTCATACTGACATAATGAAATTCGACAAAAACATTCATAAAGGAATAATAAAAGTATTTAGTTCGATATGAAAAAGAGTGCAGAAGAGTACCGCCAATGTTTCATAAGGACAACAATGCCTTTTTGTCAGGGAACAGTCTGATTTGCAGTCTTGTCAGTTCTGGCGCAGTATATTTAGGGGTTTCTTCACGAGTTTCTGAATCTCTACAGCATGTTGTTAATTTTGTTTTATACCATATTGTTTAAGTATATAATTCTGTTCCTTAACCTCTTTGTGCTTCTGTTGAAACTGATGTGTTTTCTCAACAGCTGGGCTAAATACATATCCAAAAAGTCTTGGAAGCTGATCCAACAGGAGCTGTAATGCTGAGGCTTTCGTGCTTCCCAGTATGATATTGGGGATGCCTGCACTGTGACGGAGAAGGAAAGGTGAGCGCTCTCACTGTCAGTAGGTAACTGTTTTGCTCAAAGGTGTGTGAGTTTCAAGTTAGGAGTTATGAATCAGAGAACTTGTGAGTTAGAAAGCTCATTAATTAAATGGTGAATTCCTATGCAAAGGTGATTGAGCCCTTGTTTGCTGTGTTTGTTTTCTTTCTGAGTGAGCTCAGAAAAGAGTTTCATTTACAGAGTATCTTGCCATGCAAATTTGACAGATCCAAACAGAGTATGACCTATATGCTTTACTTTTTTTCTGTGAAAATACTTGATTTTGCTGTGTAACAGAAGCTGTTGGGGAACAATCTATGTCACATCCATGGAGCAGTCACATTAACGTAGTTTGATCAGTGTCAGTGTAGTTAATGTGAAAGCAATTCAGTGTGTGGTATTAGGCTGCACCTGTGATAGGAAAAGAACTACTTGAAAAATAAAACCCAAAACCAGAGAACATGGCACTCCATTGGCACTGTGTTTTGCATGTGAAGATTCAGCATATTTTGAAGGTAAATGGGAGCGGTCCTGCAGCAAAGAGACCCAACAGGCATTTGAGCTGGCTTGCAAAGGGAGTCTCAGAGGCCGCAGGGGAACACTGGCTTCCACCACTGTATGCTTTTTATTGCCCATACCTCTGCAAAAGCCACTCGGAAAGACTTCAAGAAAATTTTTCTCTACTGGATCTTGCATGAGTGTCAGAATGCTTTGGCCTCAGAAGCTGGGCATACGCTTGCTTAGTATTTGCTGTTTTGGGCTGTACTTTGGTACTTTTACCAGTCTAAAGAAGGTGAGATACTGCTTTTCTTTGGAGAGGGTGCAGGTTTTGCTGCAGAAATACATGTGATTCCGGCTTATTCATATTATACTAGTGAGTAAAATTGTCCTATATAATATGCAGTACTAGCTAGCTGATATCTACAAATAGGTATCTTGTGAGTCTGTCAATATTTATCCATGTAATTATTGGGATTCCTGGCACAAATATGTGTTACAAATATTCCTTCACATGACTACAATACCAAGAACTTGGTGAAAAGCTGTAGGATTCAGGTGGATGTAGCTGCTTTGCCAATTTAGCATGTTCTGGTTATTTTTGGTTATGAACACCGAATGCACTATTTACAGATTTAAAGATTTTTATTTATTTCATTATGATTCATACTTATGAATCATATGAAAAAAAGTGGTTCCTCCTAAGATTCCCCCACTGTTCCTGAATGCCCTTAGATTAGTTTTGTGATGGTTTAGGGTCAAAATTACTTTAGAAACCTTACTTTATATCCCCTAATGAAATGAAGTGCTTGCTTTAGCATGCTGTACATTTTTCTGCATCTGTTCATTTTCATTTTGTTTGCTTTATTTGGTTAGGAGCATGTTATCCTTCAATCAATTTTGCAGTAATGTTATTTATCTCAGATGCCTGATCTCAGAGACCTGACCCTACATAAATTTGTCATATGTAACAAAAAAGGTAAAATACTGGAGGTGAATTTGAAAGCCATGTAGAATGTTTCTGGTTACAGGTATTGACCAGATTCATGCAGTTATTTAAGTCAGCAGACATAACCAGAACTGCCTCTCAAATTAATTGCATCCAGCTTCATAATAGAACTTAGAAAAGAATTTTTTATTTTGGATTAAAAGTGAACAGTTTTCAGCTGAACCTGTCCTAGAATAATAGGAATGTATTGAAAGTCTTAGTTCTCATCCTTTCTAAATGTTTCATAAACCCGAAGCATGCATAAACAGGAAAATCTGCAGTTACAAATTAAGCCATACATTTTAACAGCTGGAAAACGCTACTTTCTTCACCACTCCAATTTTCTGTATTCTTACTGCTGGTCAATGTTAACTTACAAGTAGCTTCAGTAGGAGCTTTGCATGTTAATCTCCTGTGCATAAATGGAAAACCAGATGAGTCTCCTGCAAGTACTTAATTATTCATTATATCTCTTAAGATTCAATTTCCTTAGTATGACATTTATTACCGATTCACCAAGCCAGACTTATTCATATTAATGTGTTTGAAAAAATCCTGCTTTGAGTATAAGCATTTCAGATAAATAAAAGGATTAGTCACCATTTACATCTTCAGGGAAAGCCACATGGTCAAATCAAGCATGGACGAGTTAGCCCTGAAGAGACTTTTCTTTTCAGATTTCTAGCAGTCAGGCAGTTCAGATAAAATATCCTTACATTTCTTAAAGTACACTTTGTTTAATTATGAAATAAAGTTATGATTTAATGAGAAACATGTGGAAGGATGTAATCTGTATACAGTGGGGACTCAAGAAAACTTATAAACAGACCATTTTCAAGATACTGAAGCACTAATTAGTTTTATCTTTAAGACATCCACTTTAGTGCATCATGACTTTGAAGGGCTAGTAGCATCTGATTATTTTACCTG
This sequence comes from Myiopsitta monachus, assembly GCA_017639245.1. Taxonomy (NCBI): domain Eukaryota; kingdom Metazoa; phylum Chordata; class Aves; order Psittaciformes; family Psittacidae; genus Myiopsitta; species Myiopsitta monachus. The sequence goes on from CM029925.1 coordinate 57,476,300, forward strand.
TTCACTTTATTAATGTCTCTGTGAAGTTCCCATAGCTTGAAGTGCCTCTCCGTGGTGCAGAGCCATAGTACAGAAATTGTTGAGAGAAGTTACTCTTGGCTTTACTCAGCATTACTAAGTAGTAATTTTCACCAAAACCTAAACAGCTTTCACCAAAAATGAACCTTACTTCACCTCTCAGTTGCTGGGTTTCACTGCTGCAAGGACTGCCCTCAGCTCAGAGGTTGGTAATTGTGCACCAAGGCTGATGCTACAAAGGCCAGGCAGCACGGCCTGGGTGGGGGGAGCTGTTAACCCCCAGTGCCCTGCAACAGTCCCCGCAACTGCCACTGCTCCCGACCAGGGGCCCTGCCCTGTCCCACCCACCGGCTGGCAGTTGGAGGTAACAGCCAAGTCAGTGGCCACAGAGCCAGGGAGCTCTCGCTGCTCTTTCAGTGCCAAAAGAAAGATTGCATGATCTGTCCCTAAATGGAGAAGTATTAAAGCTATTGTCTGTAGTGGAAAAGTAAGTCTTCTCTTTAGCTGTGGCTTAGTTTATGTTAACTTCCAGAGCTTAACTGTTAGAAGTACTATTTACTTCTCCATGGCTATTGCTTGTACAGCTGCTTCTATATCAAAAATGTTCTGCCTGTGTATTATTATTATATATTCTCTATATATTATTATATATATAGAATCACAGAATAGTTTGTGTTGGAAGGGGCCTTCAAAGGTCATCTAGTCCAGCCCCTCTGCAATGAGCAGGGACATCTTCAACTAGATTAGGTTGCTCAGAGCCACATCCAGCCTGGCCTTGAGTGTCTTCAGTGATGGTGCATCCACCACCTCTCTGGGCAGCCTGTGCCAGTGTTTTACCACCCTCATTGTAAAAAATTTCTTCCTCGCATCCAGCCTGAATCTCCCTTCTTTTAGTTTAAAACCATCACCCCTTGTCCTATTGCAACAGGCCCTGCTAAGAAGTCTCTCCCCATCTTTGTTACAGGCCCCTTCTAAGAACTGAAAGGCTGCAGTAAGGTTTTCCCAGTCTTCTTCAGGCTGAACAACCCCAGTGATCTCAGCCTTTTCTCATAGGAGAGGTGTACCCCTCTGTGGTTGTTCTTGTGGCCCTCCTCTGGATCCTCTCCCACAGATCTATGTCTTCCCTGCACTGAGGACTCCAGAGCTGGACACAGGACTCCAGAGCTGCAGGTGGGGTCTAACCAGAGCAAAGCAAAAGGGCAGAATCACCCAAGCAAATAGTTTAATAATCACAAGCAAATAGTTTAATTTGCCACTTAATGTACAATTAACTGTTTTTCATTCATCAGCCATGTAAACTTTTAAGTTCCAACACTGCAGAAGCAAATATCCAAGCACCACCTGATTCGTAATAAGGCATGCAGCTGTTCTGAAGTGTGAAGTTCACTCTGAAGGCATAGTGGGGAACCAGTCGTCTCTGCAGATTTATTTCAGTAGTTATTTTCTTACTCTTAGGATGAAGAACACCTACACCAGATGGATGAGAGAAACAAAATGCTGAAAGAAAAATTAGTATCTCATCTCCGGTTTGAACCAGATAGGGCAGAAGCACTACTTATGGTAAAAAGCAGGGATATTGTGTGTGAGCCAGTTGACAGCAGTGAAAAAGACAACAGTAAACGGGTGTAAACGTGCATGATCTTAAACTAGACTGTGTTCGCATTTGAATATATATTTTGAATTGCAGTTAATATCCTTCTAGCTATAGTTATACTAAAAGTCTGACTCAGAGTTTATTGTTACAATTATATGTTGTCTTAAGCTACAGTGAAATACAAAAGCATGTGTGCTCCTGAATTCTTTCTAAATCTGGGTGCCCAGCAGATGAAAATGTGTTCTTTAAAAGCTCTTGTCAGTTGCTGCTAATCCCGCAGTCAGGGTTAGGTTGTGCAGTCATGAATCAAAGCCAGCACTGCTGCATTTGCACTTCTGGACTAAACTCTGGGCCTGGGCAGCTGTGACTGTTGGAAGTGTAGTGTTGCTGAGCTCTTAGGGGTGTCTTAAGAGTGGTCCAAACCCAAAATATAAACAGACTTGTAGCTGAACACAGGGGCTTGTAGAGACTCTCCAGGCATTTGGAACAGCATAATTTTTTGCACAGCTGATTGATTTTGTTTGCCATTGTGGCTTTGGGGATATTGGGATGGAAAGAAGTGATGTCAATGTAATCCAGGATTTAAGGTATTTTTACATACAGTATTTCTGTTACAATTTCTTTTTAAAATTTGGCTTCTGTCTTGGACAGTATTACATGAATACGTGTTAATTACATATTTATTGCCTGTGTAGTCATGGGAGTGAAAGTCTTCCTCCTAGGAACCTCATAAGGAAAACTTCAGAGGCTGCTATTTATTGCGAGGCATTTTCCTGGGGGAAATTTTCCTGAGTAACTATTAAAATATGGGAATTTGGAAGAAAAACAGTTTTGCTTAAAACCCAGCTAGAGTCCTGCAATAGTTGGTAGAATCTCCTTAATTTTTATAACCCACCAACCTGTCTTTCCAAAGTAGAGGACAATGTAGAGCCTCAGATTACGTACTTGCTTTTACCATATATGCACAGTATGAGTTAGCCTTCATCATTTAAATTATCTTCTTGTAACAGTGAACTGTAGCTTTGAAATATGAGATAGAGACATTATATTCTGTTTTGCATCATCTTAGCTTTTTCTTCTTCAGTGTAAACTCTTTATTCTCATCTTTCATATACAATAGGAAAATTCTGGTTTATGTTGCTAATCTGAACAACCAAAATCAGACCTCTGATTTTATATACGTGAATGGCTTACTCCCTCCATAAATCCATGTAAATGAATCTAATTTACATGATTAACAGAATTATTTCATGTAGTGTTTGACTCAAGTGTCCTGAAAAACTATTTAAGTTTGAAATTTCTTTTTCTGAAGGTTTTTAACTATTTGATAGAGATAGAAGAAAGCAATTTCATACTCATTACGAAATGCTGGACATTAATTTTAGTGCTCTGATCACTGTTATTAAGTAATTTCTCAAGATTCTTTTTAGAAGTGAATTTTCATGCACATAAAATGCTGTGTAGCTTAACTCAGAAAACCTCCATAATGAAAGCTGAGCTAAGCCATCAATTGGTTTGAAAATGTTTTCCATGGCTGTTATATATATGCCTTCTTTGATTTTTTTTTTCTAGTTTACTGTATGACCAGTCACTCAGTAGTTATTGAAATTAATTTATTTCTCTGCCCTTTGTTCCCAGTCATCTTCAGCAGAGAAGAAATACCCTATTCTTCACACAGCAGTTTATAGAGCAAGCAGAGAAAGAAAACACAAAGCAAGGATAAAAGAGGAAGGTGTTTGTTTTGGAAATGTGTATGTGAAATTCTATTTCTTTATGATAACTTCCTGTTCTCTGCTATTTGAAATTTGAAACAGCAATGGGTGTCTTCTACTGAATTATTTGACTGCTTCCCTGTGAATCCTGTGAATCTTGGATTGATGCTCAGGATAAAGCTTATAATTTTGGGGCATTGCCATAGAGTCTAATCTCATTTATGTCACTGAAAATCTGAAGAATGCTAATGAAGTCATTGCAAACAAAATACAGTCTAGTCAACAGGGTATGACAGACTGTATGAACCTGTGCAAATGTATTCCTATGCACTGTGGTGCTGTCACATATATACAAGAAGACAACTCAGTATTTTTCAAATTTAGTGATAGAGTATGATGACTGAGTTGATTTGTTTAATGTTTACTGTCTGGAAGTGAACTAAAGGCGACTTCACATTGCTCTCAAATACTGTATCAAAACCCCTTTGAAGTGGCATGAGAAGGTGAACAGATGATCATAGAATCATAGAATAGTTAGGGTTGGAAAGGACCTTAACATCATCCAGTTCCAACTCCCCTGCCATGGGCAGGGACACTTCCCACTAAACCATGCCACCCAAGGCTCTGTCCAACCTGGCCTTGAACACTGCCAGGGATGGAGCTTTCACAACCTCCCTGGGCAACCCATTCCAGTGCCTCACCACCCTTAAAGTAAAGAATTTCTTCCTCATATCCAAACTAAACTTCCCCTGTTTAAGTTTGAACCCGTTACCCCTTGTCCTGTCACCACAGTCCCTAATGAAGAGTCCCTCCCCAGCATCCCTATAGGCCCCCTTCAGATACTGGAAGGCTGCTATGAGGTCTCCACGCAGCCTTCTCTTCTCCAGGCTGAACAGCCCCAACTTTCTCATCCCATCTTCATATGGGAGGTGCTCCAGTCCCCTGATCATCCTCGTGGCCCTCCTCTGGACTTGTTCCAACAGTTCCATGTCCTTTTGATGTTGAGGACACCAGAACCGCACACAATACTCCAAGTGAGGTCTCACGAGAGCAGAGTAGAGGGGCAGGATCACCTCCCTCGACCTGCTGGTCATGCTCCTCTTGATGCAGCCCAGGATACAGTTGGCTTTCTGGGCTGCGAGCGCACACGGCCGGCTCATGTTCATTTTCTCATCGACCAACACCCCCAAGTCCTTCTGCGCAGGGCTGCCCTGAATCTCTTCTCTGCCCAACCTGTAGCTGTGCCTGGGATTGCTCCGACCCAGGTGTAGGACCTTGCACTTGTCATGGTTAAACTTCATCAGGTTGGCATCAGCCCACCTCACAAGCGTGTCAAGGTCCCTCTGGATGGCATTCCTTCCCTCCAGCATATCCACCGAACCACACAGCTTGGTGTTGTTGGCAAACTTGATGTTTTATTGCCAAGAATTGAAGATTCAGAAAAATTGCTTATAGTGGGATCAGTGAAGTCCAGGATCCTGTCTCTAGTATTAGCAGGAGTAGAGGCTATTTAGGGAGACCGCACAAGCCTGTGTGGCTACCTTCTGTGGTCCATTTCCCTTGTATTCCCTTTACATCCATAGTTATTTGGTTATGTATGTTTGGGGCTGTAGTGCTGCTGTGTATCTGTTTATGAACCTGTTGACCATGAACTTTCCTTCTCCCTTTTTTAACCTCCTCATACTGTCATCTTCCACAGATACCTGTGTCAGGAAGCTCTAGAAGTTCATAATCGCCAGTCTTCTGGCAGTTCATCTTTTGGTTTCCTTTCCCTGTTACGTGGGTGATGAGGAAGGAAATTTTTTTTTTCTGCAGCTGAAGAGACATGAATGCCTTCTTACAGGCAAACCTCCCTTCTGGAATTTTGTAGATTGGATTAAGACCACACTTTGGGAATTTTATCCTAAATAATTTTGGGGTTTTGTTGGGTTTTTGTTTTGGGGTTGGGGGGGAGCTGCTAATGAAATTTGTCTGTCTGTTTCTTCTCAATGAATTTTGAACTAATTGGTCTCTGACATCTGAACTCATATGAGACCTGTAGACCTTTGGAGGATGTGAACATCTCAGTTTGTGAAAGATCAGGTTTTGTATTAATGGGACCTCAGTTTTCATCAGTTCTGAGCTAGGCACAGTGGTCTCCATCTCGCACATCAGGAAGTGTCTGACCAGTAAGGATCTGCTTTCTGGTTGTATCATCAGCCACCATACATGCTGCTTATTGTCTAGTTTAATTAGTGGATGATGTGAGAGAAGTTGAAGATGGAAGTAATTTCTGGGGAGTGATTAGGGAGTATGAAAGCATGGATTAGGAAGCTGCCAGTTTTCATTAGTTTCAGTGCTTGCAGTACAAGTTATTTTGTATTTGTGTATTTTGCCTACTAAAATTTTTTGCTTTTTCCTCAGAAAAGCATGTTAAGTGCTGCTACTAGTATACATCAGGGACTGCCAACAAACAGATTTCTGTCTCATCCTTCGTGTACTGTATTTGGCTTTGCCAGCACTTTATCATTCATCAGTCGAGAGGAATCCTATTCAGGGTTTCATTTGCTGAGGTGTCACTTTTTTCCTCTCACTCCTTTTTTCTGAAGGCAAAACTCTTAGCACAGAACTGTGTGCACTGGCTGTGCCATCCAGTTCAGTATAGTCTAGTTCTTCACTCCTTTTTTTTTTTTTTAGATTTTTCTAAAGTTCTTTAAGAAGTCTTCTGTGCTCTGAGACTGTCAAGAAAGGCTTTTGTAACAGTTAGCTCCCAGCCCCAAAAATAAAGGATGCTCCTATATCTTTGCATTAAAGAAGATAGTCTCCATTCATAGACTTAAGTACAAGATAATTGCTAACCACCATAATCCTTCTTTCCAGCCAGGGTTTGCACATTTTATCTTTTGAAATAAATGTTCAAATTTGTTCATTTTATACTGATCTACTGGTGTAGGAAAGATGTCAGCAAACCAGCACAGTGCAGCAGTGTCCTAGCTGGAGATGAAAGAAGTTATGGAATAGGGAACTTCTTTGAGATTAATTTTTTTTGTATGTATAGTGCTCACCCTGTCCTTCGTTTTAGTAGTTTGTATGATGGAATTCTGTCCTGAAAGAGAAACTTCAAGACTTTTATATTGGTATTTCATTCTTTTGTGCATATATAGTCTGTGTAGATTGTTGCTAAAGCAGAAAGTTCTGGCACATGAATTTTAGACAATTTCAGCTGCTTCCAAGTGATCCTTCTTTGGTGCCATTGCCACTTTGGTGTAAGATGGATTATGAATTAGCCTTTTCAGTCTGAATTATATAGCCCGATTTTTTTACAGCATATTCACAACAGAGTTGGACCAGTGGTTGAAGTATAATTATCTTGATTTGTTTTCCCACCGCTGTTCCTGTGGCTTATTTTCAGTTGTTATTAAAGATGTAATTGGGTGGATGAGAGCAAACTGTGCAGGAAATCACTACTTCCTTCATGGTTTTTTTTTTATTTTCCATTTTGTCCTGACAAGGGAACTGTTTTGGAGCTTTGAAGATTAAAAATGTATCTAAACTGTGTATCCTTTAGTGCATGCAGAGGCTAAGTCACCCGCAAGCTGTATAAGAAGCTGGTGTCGCTGACTTTTCTGTGTTCTTCTTTTCTTTGCATTTTAACTGCTGCTGGTTATTTTTCTTATATTTTCATACAGGCAAGCTAATGTAGTGCATATACTTCTTAGAGCTCTCTAGCTTAACCTTGAATTGCATTTTCATGTGTATTGAACTTATTTAAGAGATTTTCAGATTGGCTTACAAATCTAAGAATGAACTTGAAGAACCCTCAAGATAATACAAATCCTGTGTTACAGGATTGTTATTTTTCTGCTGTCTCTAGAAAACCATTTAATTAACAAAATACTGCTTGTTATATTTTTGCTTTCATAGCAGATACCATGCTGTTGGAATTACTAAGAATAAAAACAAATTACAGCATTATTTTTTTTTGTTTGTTTGTTTTAAGTAGTATTTTCTCAGGTGTGTTTCCTGGAGCTTAAACTTAGCTTAATCCTCAAGATCTTTGAGGCTAAACAAAATAATGGTCAGGTGCTATGCAATCCTGCTTCTGATGCCTGTAGCACAAGAGGTAGGGCTGTAATTTTATTTTGGTTTCTTTCCCCACCCTCACTGTATATCTTATTCATCATGAACAAAGCTCTTATTCTGTGTCATAGGACAGCTGTGTCCTAATCATAAATGCAAACCATTTTACAAGTCTTACTTTAGTTGATTGTTCTATTTTGCCTGTAGGACTGAATCTTTTTTTTCCTTCCTAAAAGACTGTGTTGTTCAATTTTAGACTCACAAGAATACATAAGGAGGGAAGAGAAGAATCTGTTTGTCAGCCTACTAGCACTTCAGAGCGTGAGACAAAGAAGTTAAAAAGCAGCATAACAAAACCGAAATCCTTAATGTCAAAGAGTGAGTATTTGAAAATGACACTTCCCACAACTTCTGCTTGCAAAGAAGTTCAGCATGGTTTTGGCACACCACCTTTGTCTTATGTGCATGTTAAAGTACCCAAAATGATAGGAAGAGGGGTAATAAAAGAGATTACTGTCTTTCCTCATCATTGTAACTGTTCTTTTCAAAACAGTTGTAAATGTACAGTGTCCCCCAGTGCATTTCTAACAAAGAATACTTTAAGTCACTAGCATTCCAGTTTTTACTCCAGGTGTCTTTTGATACTTAATTTTCTTTACTTCTGCTGAAAATAGCAGACTTACTGGGCTTCTCGTATTTGGTGAGGTGTAATACTGCAATGGGCAGCTGTAGAGCCATGGGTGGCATGGTTTAGTGGGAGGTGTCCCTGCCCATGGCAGGGGGGTTGGAACTAGATGATCTTAAAGTCCTTTCCAACCCTAACTATTCTATGATTCTATGAACGTACACTCTGTCCTCTCTAAAGCCTTTGGAAGGGAATGATCTTCTTCCTCTGGGCATTAAAGGGGATGCAAACCACACTGTAATTGTAGGAGGTGAATATAGAAGACTCCTGCAAAACTTCACATCTTTCAAAAATAAAAAAGGTAAAAGAACAGTGGAGATATAGCACAAACTATAACTCAGTATACCAACTGTAAAGTGCATAAAAGTGTTTATTCTCATTTTAAAAAGTTAGTTATCCATACTTCCTTCATGTGTAGATTTACCTATTGAAAGTTTCTTTGAGTGAGAAGGCTGTGTAATGGGTCTCAAATATGCCTTTTCCAGTATACTATAATTAAAACTAAATACATAACTGTCTTTTCTATTGTCCTCCAACCAATTTGGGATTTCTTGAAGAGTGAAGTGAGATCATCTCTCTAAAGTACAAAATCATAATTCATGGTTGTATGTGTGGGGAAAGGAAACTACTCACAAAGACTTAGCAGCTCTTGTGATTGCAGTTCTTGCTCTTTGAAAGTCATTAGAAGTTTCAAACTGAGCAAGGGGTCAAAATTCAAGCAAATCTGCAAGCTGGAGTTCATTTACTGTCAGTAAGTTTTGGACTTGCAAAAAATTTTTTTGAATCAGTTGTGTCCTAGAAGTCTTCAGCACATTGAAAAAGAAAATTGAGAGGCTACTTTGTAAAACAAAGCATTGAAGTGTAGGGTGGCTCTGGCTGGGATGGGGTTAACTTTCTTTGCAGTAGTCTGTATGGTGCTGTGCTTTACATTTGTGGCTAGAACAGTGTTGATTTGGGTATTGCTGAGCAGTGTATTTCCTGGGGTGCAGGCTTTCTGTCTTTCAGAATAGATGCAAAGGTTTTCTAGTCATAAACATGGCCAAGCAAACAACAAAAGCCGAAATGAATGTTCTCCTCCGTACCTCATGCTATATATAGGAAGCAAGTGCTTACTTTTCCCATTCAACTGCACTGAATGATGATCTTGAATACATTAAAATGTACTGTCAAAAAAAAGAAACAGCTTTTGTGTATATCTATATACAAATATTAAACCCATCAGAATGCATTTGGGGAAGTAGACACTGCAAAAATTAAATTTTCAGGAAGATTAATTAGAAAATAATTGTGCATAGTGATCTGCTTTAAACAACTTTTTTTTCTTTTTTGATGTATCAGTTACAGATAATGTTAGAAAGACTGAAATGCAAACAGCAATTTTGGAACCAAGTTGCCATAAAAAGACTTGTGAGCAACCAGAAGTTGAAAGATCTTCTAAAAAGCCCTTCAGAAACAAAGTTTATTCTTATGATAGAACAGGTATATAACTTGCAGCAGTGTGGGGGAAGATTGTGCTGTCAGTTATGCTTTTACAGCCAGTGTCTTTACTTCAGATTTACATTCATTTAATGGAGAATATATTCAACTAGCTACTGTCTTTCTTCATCTCTTTCCTGTGTTTAGAGCAAGAGTACACCTGTAAGAGAAAGCTGTAAATGAGAGTACTGTCATTTTAAACTCTTATCTCAAAGGCTAATAACTTTACCCTCTGTATTTACCTTTTGATGTTTGGGGCCTTATTTTTATACATGATCTCAAAGCAGAATTTCAGCTAGCTTTTTTTAATATTTTGTAGTTAGCTACAGTAAGTTTTCTTTTAATTAGAGGATTTGCAAAGAGTAGTTATGTTTTCCCACTTGCCTTCTAGGAGTAGTGTAGGGAAAAATAGGTTTTGGCCATTATTTCTCCATTAAAGCCTGAGGAAGAGATACCACAACTGGATTCTATTTTTGGGTTTGTTTTTTTGTTGGTTTTTTTTTTTTTTTGCATATGTCTGCAGTGCATTTTGTGCACATTGTGATAGGGGTTAAAAACCATGGGGAAAAAATATTTTTAGTGCTTTCCAGGACTTCTCAAATTGTTTTCCGCAATGTTACAGTACTTTCGTTCAGCTGGGGAGTTGTTGTTCTATACTGGACCTCATTGGTCTGATTTCTAAAGGGGAGGCATGTTTGCATGTAAAAAGAACTTTCTTTTAAATATTAAGAAGAAAAATAGTTATTCTTTTGTTTTCAACATTTTTTGTTTAGCTGAGATTTTGCTCTGTCTTCAGAGCCTTTTGTTTCAGTCTTTTAAGCATTTGAAAAAATCTTTGGCCTATAAATCATGTTTTCTGCTGAATACTTTGAATTCTGCTGTGTAAATTACGCCAAAGATTAAAAGATCAGTGTTAAATCTCAGGAAATTAAATTTGCTTTGCAGACGTTTGAACCACTGTTTTTCAGTTGCAGGAAAATTTGGAATGAGAACTTCTAGGGCATGTTTTCAGTGTCTTCCAATTCTGAATAATATTAGACCAATCCTCCACACTTGTTAAGGCTTGTGCAATGAAACTAAAGAATGAATGGCTGGCTGGCTTGCTTTTGCAATGAATCTAAAGATTTTATGTTTAAGGGGAAAAAAAAAACCCACAACCTTTTCTTTTTTCTTCAGAAGCAATTGATGATGATGCTATAACGCATATCTTGAGGCTTCGAGGCAGACTTGGCTGGCAAACAAATGTGCAATCAGCTGAATTGTTACCTGGAGAGGCTTATGTGGCCAGATTTCAGAAGTTCATACTCGAGGTGGTTTTTACCTTTCTTCTCACATCCTGTGCAATTACGCAGAAATTATGCTGGTTATGAATCTAAAATACTTATTTCCTACAAGATTTTGCTCCTTTAAAAAAAAAACAGATCTGTTTTTAGAATCAACGTAATGTTTTAAAAGAATAAACTATTAGAGTTAATTCTTACTAGCAGAGCTGAATTCTTAAATATAGGAAGTGGAAAGCAAATTATGCTTTGCAATGGTCAGAGCCGTAGTAGGGTTCTGGAAGGAGATGGTACCTAGAATTATACTGAGAGGAGAATAGTGTATTTAGAACTGCTTATTCCATCTCTGGGTGTATAGCAATCACTTAAACGTAGGACTTAGCCAGTGCTCCCTATAGTTAAGCTATTCTAACACTAAGCAGACTTGTGGTCATATCTGTCCAGATCAGACATGCCAATCAGGAGGGCGCTATTTGTTGAGTGACACTGGGCAGGCTGTTCTTGATGTAGCCAAATGGGAGGCTGCATGTGTTCTCTTACTAGTTTGGTGCATTTGATGACAGACACACGCATATCTGGTTTAATTATAATTAAACACTATAATTAATGTTTAATTATAAGTTAATTGCACACTTTTTCATGAACAAAAAATAATAATACAGAAAAAAACCCACCAGGTTTCTTTCAGTGTGCACAGTTGTCCTGGCTTCAGCAGTAGCAGTCATTTTCCTCCTTCTTAGTAGCTGGTGCAGTGCTGTGTTTTTGACTTTCAGCCTGGGAACAGCACTGATAACATCGATGTTTTTAGTTGCTGCTCAGTAATGTTTACTCTGACCAAGGACTTTCTGAGTCTCATGCTCTGCCAGGGAGGAGGGAAGCCGGGAGGAAACAGAGACAGGACACCTGACCCAAACTTGCCAAAGGGGTATTCCATACCACAGCACGTCATGCCCAGTATATAAACTGGGGGCAGTTACCTGGAAGGGTTAGGTCACTGCTTGGGTTGGGCTGGGTATCGGTTGGTGAGTGGCGAGTGGTTGTATTCTCTTCCCTTGTTATTCCCCTTATCATTATCATTATTGGTGGCAGCAGCAGTGGTTTGTGTTATACCTTAGTTACTGGACTGTTCTTATCTCAACCCGTGGGAGTTAAATTGTTTTGATTCTCCTCCCCATCCCTCCAGGAGCGGGGGGGGTGGGTGGGGGGATGGAGTGAGCAAGCGTATGCATGGCTGAGTTGCTGACTGGGCTTAAACCATGACAACAGTGTTGTGAAATATTTTGGACACAAAATGAAAATAAAATTTGTATTTATCCCTTGGGACTTCTGATTTCAGATATGACTGCAAAATATTTAGAAAGCATTACAGTTGTCCACAAATCTACAATTTCTTTCAATTATAATGATGCCTTTTCGAAACACCTAGATACCACTGATATCTCTTGCCTTTAACTGTTAGATATTTTCTACTTAAAGGCTTTGTGGTGTTTTTTAAGCTTAACAATGCTTAACAGTTTTTATAGGTGGTGAAACTGAATTATTGAAAAGTTTCAAGTTTGAATAAGAAATTTATAACACTAACAAGGTTATGTGAGACTTTTCTCAACAAGAAATAGTGATATTGAAGTAGCTGCTGGAAGAAATGAAATATTATTTGGAGTGGAAATAATAGAGTTGAAAAATGTGATGATAAGAGAATAACTTGCAGGTCAATTCAGTGTTATTACTAAGCTTGTTGTAAGGATTTTTGAATACTTTATCTTTTCATAATAAAAATCTAGAGATATGTGACTTGTAATCATGAAAACCAAATTATATATCTGCATATAAATAATATACTCTTTTGACAGACACCTCAAGTGCTAGAAGATAGTGGGGAATATATATATTGTCTTCAACGAAACAGGAACAACTTTAAAGTTCCCTACAACCCATACGATTTACAGGTTGTCTCTGTGAATACAGCTATGCATAGCAAAATGTATTGGACTGTTTCAGCTTCATATGTGTCCAAGGTAATGTTGTACAGCACACAGAACCATATGAGCCCAGAGATTTACACAGGAAGAATATTTTGCTTTTTATTATCATATCGCATTCCCATTGCAATTGTGTTACTTTCTTTGCTTACTGATCCCTTCTAAAGACAAGTCCTCTGTTGGCTTTGAGCTGAATATAGCTTATCCTTTTGTTCAGGCATGTGTTTGGATCTTGAACTACGCTATAGTTCAAGACTAACAGTGTCATAAGATGGGTAACTTTAAACTTAGGACTCACTAACTACCTTCATTTCTGAGCATAGTAATGCACAGAGAATACACTCACATCCTGCATGTTCTGATCTTAGACACAAGGGCATACCCTCTGCTCTGTTCATGGAAATTGGTAATGTTTATGACTTATCTTTGCTTTTTCTTCTTTTACTCTCTGCATTGTGAAAGGTCAGCCCCTATTGATTTACTGATTAGTCTTTGCTTAGTCTTGGCAATGTTTTCTTTTAAAAAAAAAATAAAAGACCAAAGTTTTTTCTGTATCTCAGAATGAGATCTTGCAGCTGGTTTAAGCCTGTGTAAGGCAGCTGAGAGACTGGCTCTAAGCCACCCTCTCCATTGCATTGGCACTGCTGGTTTCATGGCCAGTACATTGGATTGTCAAGCTAATTTAGGTGAAAATGAAAGAAAATACTTTATATGTGTATTTGTCTGCTTGCCAGGTTAATTGTCAGTCAGATTAGAGAGCTAATCCGTCTCACCAGGAACACAGAGTACCGATATTCCTAAAAGAAGTGCTAAAAATAATACCTTTCAAGAATATGAGCATCACCCATTGCAGGATGTTTCATCAGTTCTTAAATGTCTTTGAAGACAACTGAACTTTGAAGCCCTTTTTCTCTTTAGCATCAGTAAATTTTAGAGCCGGTATGACACTAAACTTGCATGGAAGAAGTGATAATTGCATAATTTACATAATTGGATTGTTGCTGGATGCTAAAGTGAAACTATTTGTTGTATGTATGAGGTACTTGATTTATATGTCAGAAAATTATAGACATACTTTAGAAACTGATGCAATTACTATTGTTAAAATGGGGAAAAAAAGTGTTTTCTACCATTGGAGGTACTAACCTTTTATAAAACCAATTTGGAAAAAAAGAATAAATGTTGGGAACCTGACTGGGAAAAAAAAGCTACAGCCCTATTTCTTTGCCTTCAGAATGCTTGCTGCAGTACAGAAATTTGAAGTACAGCCAGGATTTAAATACAAAGTGACTTGTTCCAAATCATCAGTAGTAAAAGAGCTGCTACTTGCTTTGGCTAACCCACAGAATGATTAACTCAAAACAATTAATTGGTACTTAGTAGCCAGTCTTCTATCTTTCATACTCCTATGAAAGATAATGAAGATTTCTCTGTAAGTACATCTGTGCATTGACACTTTATTCTTGCCAAACTCCAGTCTATAATTTGAAGCTAATTTACAATTCACATTTATATCCTTTCACATAGGAGTACACATTCTCTTAGGAGAATGAAAATCTGTTTGCTTACCTTGTTGCTGCTTTGGTTCGAAGATGCACTTTGCATACCTGAGAGGTATGGCAGAGGCTCGAGAAAAGTGTTTTTGGAATTCACTGTCAGAAGATGTTATGGTGACCTATCTGCCTACGTTATATTGGAAATCTTTCCACAAGTCTAATTCTCTTTTCCTTTTATTCAATGTTGCATCATGTAGCCATGGGAAGAAATTGATATTCCGTAGTTTTACTTGCTAACAGTAAATAAGTACATTTGCATTTCTCCTTATGTACTTGCTGTGAGACAAAGCATATTTATACATGACCGGTATTAAGTAAGCCTAAATAAATGGATTTTTAAATGTACTAAGGTTTTTTTTCTAACTAGAGACAGGCTCAAGGCAGCTGCCTGAATGCTTTACTGAATAGTGTGTATGTGCCATAATTATTGATTTTGAATGAGACAAACTTCTTAGTATTTAAAATTATAAAAACATCTACTAACTGAAAGCTTGTTCAAAATAAAACAAAAACATGATTAATAGACAAAATGAAACTTGGTGAGTTTTACCACCACTGAGATCAGCAATACTCATACTTTTTTGTCTTTGGTAATAAGGATTTGGTAATGCTTGTCAAATCCTTTTTAAAAGGACTTGTGTGGTTTTTCTTCTTTTCCCTAGTTTTCTGCAGACCCTAAATTAGGGACAAATGGAAATAACAGCAGGTGCCACGATGGCTGCATGAAAGACAGATGTATTATAAGTTACGCAATGTGAAATTCATTTCCAGTTTCAAGTAAGGAATGTAAAAGGAAAAATAGTTAACTTATTACAGTAATAAATATCTCTGGTAATGCCATCACTAAATTTTAGGAAGCAAGTTTTCCATTTGTTCTCGTTCAAGTTATACAGACTATGAAATAGCTTATGCTGCTTGTTTATATAGAATACATTCAACAAATTTTGTGGTGTAAAATAGAAGGAAACACGTAGTGGTACAACTGTCACATTTTTCTGGCTGGCTGTTTTGGAAACCTCAGTAAAAACATGATAGCTGAACTTTAACCTCTTGCTTTGACATATTAAACATCCATCTTCTAAACGTATGTTTCAGTATTTTATTTGTATTGGGTTTTAGTGGGATATGCTTGTTTCTGGTTTATTTTTGGCTTTCACCTATGTGACATTGCTGAAAGTGATTCAGTTTTGGTACTTGACCCTGTGTCTAATGTTTGACTTGTGCAGGCAAGATTTTTGTGTTCATCAATCATAACAATGATGACATCATGAATTTCACACATTTTTGCAGTTGTGTTTTATGTTTGCTAGTGCCACATTCCACATATAAAAATTAACCAAAGTCATAATGATCTTAGTTCATTACACTGCTCCACAAAGTTCTGGTAATATTTGTTGTTATGAATATGTGTGTATATGTGTCAATTAAAGAAGTAAAGATTGCTGCCATGGGAATGCTTAGAAGACATATAAGCCAATTTTAAACTTTTAAACAAAATTTTACCAGATCTGACTTTCTTTAGCTGTGCATTTGATGCTCTAACTGTACTGAATGCTTAGTTCATATCCATTATCAGTCACTATCACTCCATAGTCAGTTAAACCTTCACAATCTCTATCTGTGAGTATGCAGTACCACAGAGTAGATGTGGTGTGTATAGCACAGTTCATGACTGCATGGGTCACTGTAGTTTAGGAGGTAGGGCGCAAAACCTGTCTACAAAGGGTAGCTGAAACAATAATGAACATGTTGCACCTGTTCTCCCTGCCCAACCATATGGGGCATTCTACCCATTTATAAATGTATTGTGTTTATATTGGTTCCAGAAAATTGGCCTCACCTCTGTGAGGTGCAAAAGCTTAATGAGTACTTTCCCAGGCCAACGCATGTGCATTGTCCTGTAGCTTGGCTGGTTTTGTTTGTTGATTTTCTTCAGCTGCTGTTTCTTTTCTTAATGCAAAAGTAAAGTTTGTCCAGCTTTGGGGGTGTGTGGCACTTTGATCACTGTTCAGTAGCCAGGAATTATGGATTCTGGGACCCTTTGTTTTCAAACTGTGGCTGTATTTTCAAGGCCTTTACTGTTATCCTGTGCTTAACCTACATCCCCAAAAGAAACGTCTGGTATCAAGGTCCAGTTTACACAGGACGTTCCAGTACAAGTTGGTAACAAGCCTAATGGCCAGAACTGGGGCTTAATGCATAAGGCGCAGTTAATTTAAAGCTTCTGGTTTGTTATTGACAGTGGTAATGCTAAAAATAGTATTGGGCACAATAAAGCTCATGCTGTTATGGTACCTTAGGGATGCTTATGTTTGGGTTTAAAACAAGCTAATACTAACGTTTGCTTAGTGTACTTCTGTGAGTGCAGCCAGCCTCTGCTTTAGCTATACTGTTCATAAATGTGTAAGATAGATGAAGAGGTGTGGAGCAGATGTAGGAAGTGGAAACTGGCTACATAGATCCACGTCTGTCTCCCAACAGTATCAGTGCTGTTAATGAGCAGTTGCAACAGCAGGTGTGACAGTCTGTAAAATTTATATGCATAAATAATTATTTCTGTTGCTTCTAGACTGAAGAAATACTTTCTAGTCTGGAAAATCTGTGTTAGAAGCAAGATGGACAAGACAAAGTCAGTTTGAACGTAGGTTTGTCACGGGAAGAGAATAAAGAATACTTCATCTCCTGCTATACGCTTTACCCTGTTTGCATTTGTTTTCCTAAAGTACTTTATAAAATCAAAGCTCAGGTTTCTCCAGATTTAAATTCCAGGCTCCTTCACAGAGATGTTAAAGTGCCAGGAAACTTTCATTAGAGTAAGTCTTCCATGCTGTTGTGAGCAAGTAATCTGGCATTTGTATAATTGTCTCTGTTGATTTATGTTTGTCTAGTGCCAAGCACAGTGGGGTTCTGCTTTATGACTGGGGATTTTCACTAGACGTAGGATGAAAATGGTAATAATACAGTCTTGTATTGTAGAATGAGAGAGGTTGCACGAAATCCAGGCTAAATATGGGCTGGATCAGAAGACATTTTTCAGTCTGCATGTTGAGATGAGTAAACAAAATCCCGTCACATTTCATCCTATTCTCCTTAAGGCCATCCTTTATTGGCATGTAAATAATATTTCTATTATGTAGGTTTGATAATGAGGAAGACATTAACTCCTAACAAGAGATATTTTCCCCCTCCTTTTATTGAAATGTATCCTATTTTTAAGATTATTCTTACAGGTTTTTAATTAGCCCTTGTGTTAGACACTTTCTGGGGTTTATATCAAAATGGTTAGTCTTATGCTGAGAGCATAGGGATTAGATCTTTCACTTGTGCCTAGGGTAAGGAATTGGGAAAGGTTGATGGCTGTTTTCTTCCATTTGAACAGTTAAGTGGAAAATTACATAAACTGTCAGGTAGTCTTTTGTCTAATTTTAAGGATACTGAAATAGGAAAGGTATTTGAGTAAACAGGGTTTTTAACTGCATAAAATCTGAAAACTGTCTTATGGAATGCATCATTAAAAATAATACATGATGAGTTGGCTTCTGAAGAAAAAACCTCGTGTTTTCTCCTTGGTTGGCGTTAGTCAGAGACACTTTCATTAATTCATACATTAATGCCTAACAGATACATAGCGCTTTCCCTTAAGCAGATTTTTTGTAGGTGGCAAGTTCATCAAAATTCAGTTGGGGCACATTAAATGACCTGACTATAGAATATTTTTAGTATGTTTTATCAAAATGAGATTTGTCTCTTGAAACGTGTTTTATGTCCTGAAATCATACAACTTTAAACTTTTATAACCCTTTTATAAACTACAGAGTAGTCCTGATGCTCTTCGCACTTCAGCATTTGAGGAAATTTGTGGGGGAGCTTTTCCTGGAGACAAAAATGGTGATATTGGGCACAGTCCCTCTAGAATCTGTAAATTTGTTGAGGTTTTGGATTTGGTTTTTTTTTTTTTTCTTTCTTCAGTACGTTGAAGACCTTTTTATTAGATAGGTTAGGGCAGGAAATCACAGAAGGACTTCCCATGCTCTGTTGACTACACAGCCTGCTTATGCAACTGATTTTTGCTAAAATGGTTTAGATCTCTATGCATGAAAAAAAGCAATTCAAAAATTATTTTGTTGGATTTGTTCAAATTCTTTATATTTCTCAGATGTCATGTTGAGGCAAAGCTCAATCTCTTCAAACTCTTTGAACATTAATGCAATCAATGGTTATGCTTTGGTTATTTCATAACCATTTCATACATGGTTATGCTATTTCTTATTTTAAAGTCATTTAAAAAAAAAGTAAACATGGATAGTGAAAACCCAACACATTTGAACTGCACGTTGGTTTACTGTCTTGTCTGTCTTCTATACAAAGGTGTGTACATTACTTCACACAAATCACATAACGGAAAAAAACCCCTCAGAGTGTCTTATGTTTTGAGTTGGAGACCATCTAATGGCTTTGTTATCCAAAACAAGAGGTTGTGATCTTAGTCCGCTTACATGTTTGTTCTGCCCATATAGTGCTCCTTTTGGGTGAGTATTCCCCCCTACAGAACTTGGAATTTAAGATTCTGTTATCAGGAGCATCTGCTGAAGAGACAACCTCCCTTTGAATATTCCAGTGCTATCAGCCAAAGGTATAAAACTCATAGCTGCTTCTCATCATCTTACTAGTACTTCCTAGTCCTTAGTGTGTCCTTCCTAGTACTTACTGTGACATATTTTAATAATGTTATTATAAAGGAGTTATATGTTAAATAAAGGAATATCTGCTATCATTTTAGTTGTCCTAAGTTCTCAGGTTTTGGATTACTTCTGGTTTCAGTTTTTTATGCCATTGAAAAACTGGTTAAGATTAATATGAATTATTTTTGAAGAGTAGAGAGATTTTAAAGGAATCTTATGTAAAAAAGTAAGAAGAAAACAAATATTCTAGAAAAGACCAGGTACTTGGCAGCTCTCCGGACTTGCTAGGGGAGAACATAAATTATGCCTCATGGAGAAAATGCTCTAGCTGTAGTTATTCGAGGATTTTTGTAAGTACTAAAACCCAGTCCTTCACCTTTAAGAAAATAATGTTTTTACAACAAAGAAAATCAGAAATGTCAAAACCGAAGCAACACTGGTCTCACAGCCATCTCTCTTGGTGCCTTTTAGGCTCAAGGTCCATAGAACTTCTGCCGCCTGACTGATCTGAATTGTAACTCAACAAGGACCCATTCAGCAGTTGATGATGATAGCCACCAGGACATCATATGGTATCTCGGCACTCACTTGCTACAGACTGCTCTTACAAATGTGGTAAGAATTGTTTAAATCTTGTTAATTCCACTGTTAACTACAAGCATGCTGTTTCTTGTAGTAACTTCTCCAGTACTTTAATCTAACAGTCCATAATTCGTGACTGTTCCTCTGTTGTACCATGTTTTGCTCAATCTGAGGACTTACTATTGAACATCAGCATTCTTTCTTTTTTATGGTATCAGTACTAAGCTCTATTTTGCTTGTGTCTAAAATTATTTGTAGCCTGATACCCAGTGTTGGTGTTAATTCTTTTAGGGCTTGAGACAAATTCCCCAGCTTGAAAGAGCTATGTCAGTAACAAATGCTAGATCCTGACCATGTTTTCCTCCCTTGCCAACCAAGAGGAGCTGAACTAGAAGTACAGTTCAGATGAACAAACACAATTAAGTCTTCACAATGTTTGATAGCAGCAGCATATTTGCAAGGCTACTATAATGATGTCTGCTTTGGAGGTGTGGTTGTGGATAAAATCTTAAGCCAAGGGATATTACTCTCACTTCTTGTTCTGGTTAACTAGATCGTCTGTTAAGAGGAACTTAAGCAGACATACCCACATTACTATGACAAACCACTTTCTTCAGAAAGACATCTGCTTTCAGATTTCAGAGCTTGCCAACTAGAGCAAAGTGCTGCAAGTAAAAATAAAAGCTCAAATAATAAAAGGAATTCTTTATTAAGCAAAACTGCTAATAAGAAAAACCAATGCAAATAGAAAATGCAAAATACTGTCTTTCAGACAAGATAGACTTTTATCAGTGGGGATTCCTCTAAGTTTTCACTTTTAAAAAATTCCAAAATATTTGTAGGTGAAATTAAGATTTTAATTATTTTTATTTTTTTTTTAAATCTCTGGGAGGATGAACTTCTGTCAAACGCAGGTGCTGGAGGAAACCCTGCGTGAGGGAACCAAAATCTTCTGGTATTCCAGTCAGGTTTGTTCAGACCTTTCTGACACCATTTTTCTGGAATGTCAGCAAAGATGAAAATAACTAAAGTTCCTCCTTTTTGAAATCATTAGAGTATTGAGTACTTATAAATAGAGTTTAAGCCCTCTGCATATTTCTACTTAGTCTAAAATAAAGATGCCTCTGGTGAGGCTGCAGTGTGTGGTAATTCTTCTACCCCTCTAACAAGAGCATGTCAAGGGAGAAGTACAAGTATTGTACAAGTTTTTTCTCTTCTCTCTTTACTGCTCCATTATATCACCAGTCTCTCAGCAACTTCAGGGCAGTTAATTTGGTCATTCCGACTTACAAATGCTATGAGTTTTTCTGTGTCACTTCTTTTTTGGGTATAACATCTCAGGAACATTAACAGTTATTAAACAGACAGTAACTCAGTTGCTCTGCCTCCTTGACTTTCATCTCTTTCTTCATACTTATTTAGGACTTTCTCTGTCTCGAACATAAGGGTCTTTGTTATTTTGAATTTCAAAATTGTGATTTGCTTTTTGGAGTGGGTTTTTTTAAAATGTGTGAATTAGATACGTGCTACCCCTGGTATATTGCTTACTAAGATGGTCTGTAGAGCTTTTATAGACTCATTTCCCCTGTAGTGAAGTATTTCAATTACTAGGAATCTTTTGTGTAATCACACTGACAATGCAATATACCTTCAGCAAGGGCCCTGTGTGCAACCCATGATAACCACCCTTATTTTATGATGAACAAATTGATCAGGGAAGGAAGAAGACCTGCTTTTTACATAGTTTGCTGAAGCTTCAGAGATGTTCAATGTGCTACCACTGAACTGAAGGATGCTTCAGACCAAAATGTTAGGTTTTTGAAGTTCTTTCTGTGTGACCCTTGTCTGTCTGATTTGAATAACTTTGTCATTGTTCTGTACTGTGAAGGCTGCAACAAAGAAGGGTGAGAATAGTGCTTAAACCCATGACCAGATTGGGAACTACTTGTACAAATAGACCTATGGTACCAAAACAATACATGTGTCACAAGATTAAGAAATGAGGCTTAAGTAGCAAAGGTATTTTAACTGTAGAAGGATAATTTCAGGAAGTCTGTAGTTAAGCCCCAAAAATTTGTGCACTGTTATATAAAATGAATAAACTCTGTCCTGAAAAATTAATATTATAATAAAGAAACATTGAGGGAGAACCTGAGAGGGAAGTAAAACTGAAAATATCGATACCATAAACCAAGAGATTTTAGGCAGGCTTTGAGGTAGTTTTAAAATATTGTGCAGAATATCAAGTTGAATAAATGTAAGAAAATACAGTTTTATGCTCTTCACAGCAGTTTGTCGTTTTGATAACACTATTTCTCAAAGCTGCAGTAGTTTAGAGCGCGTTTCAAGTAATTGCTTGAAATTGAGTTTCTCTTTCTACCTCATCTTACATATGACTGGGTATACTTCAAGAACATTGCAATTACATGTAGAATGTGTTAAAGTAGTACTTACCTTAACAAAATCTTTAGTCTTAGTAGGCAAGTGGTTGCAGTCAAAATGGCTTTAATGTACAAAACAAAACTTACCTCTTTTTTTTCCTCTTGCAGTGTTAACTCCACAGATGACAAGTCTTCTGTCTTGTTAGTTCAATGGCACAAGGAGAACCCTACAGCAGACAGTTTATATTATCATCTTATGGTGAATAGCGCTAACATTGCAAACATTAAAATCAACACTACAAAAAGAAGTATCTTCAGAAGATTTCAAGAACATTCTAGTTAAGTATACAAACGCTATGAAATAAGCTGTAGGAATGACTACTGAAAAGCATAGACATATGATCAAAGTCAAAAGCTTTAACTGTCAGAAAGACTGCCTTCCGTATTTTGACAGCTTTCCGGTTGGCTAATATAACACATTTGTCTGTGAATAATTAAATGGAATAAATTAATCCACATCTCTTTCAATTAAGTGGTTTTAGAGCTGGTGAGACATAAACACTGATTCAGGTAAATGAGAATATATCATGTGATTGAATTTCATATTTAAAACTCAGTGATACTTTGAAATCAAATGCTGCTTCTTGACAGTGATGTCGTTAGCTTTTTATAATATCTGCTTGGCACTCAGAACCACATGCTGTGTAAGTCATGGTTCTGCCTCAAAGGGCTATGTATGATAGCCTGTATGCATATTCCTAAAGTAGATATGCATGTATCTTCTCTGTCAGAACTTTTTATTAGGGTGGTCTGTAGCGGGCATGTTGATGCTTCACTTCCCTTTCTCCTGGATACATGAGAAACAAGATGGAGTCATTCTAGTTCCTTTCAGATGCTGCCTAGTGACAAGCCAAAACATGTCTATGTTGTTGAAATGATTCAGCCGCCTGTGGCTAAATGCCTTCTTAAACTATTAGACCATTTCTGAGCTGTCCAGCACAGAGACAGTGCTGAACAGAGTGGTCCCACAATTATTGCTGTGAAGGGTTCTAGGAACCAGCACATGGATGAGCAGAATGCACATACACATACTTCATTTGGCTTTGAGTAAGCAAGCACTAGTGAAAATGCCAGCCAGCTAGTGTATACATTTATAAAACTATGTGAAATGTATTGCAAAATTGAAATGTAATTGTAATGTATTTGTAGTTCATCACAATGAAATATTTGAAGATTATAATAATCTGCTAAAATTATTGATATACTTTTTCCTGTTTCATTCATTCCAGGGAAAAAAACCCAAATCTGAAAAAGTGTCCTGATAAGTTGCAGTCCTCATTAGGGAAACTTCATCTATTTGCACTTACTTCAGCAACTGGAGGTGTGTTGGGATGAAAGGATGATTAAGAATGATGATTCTCTGCTCAGCATAAACACCCGGTATGAAACTCCTGTAAAAATAACAGGAATAACATTTGGTTTCAATGATCTTGTTCATGACATATTTGAAAGAGAACCACCCCTTCATATTTTTATATGTGAAACATATCACATGTCATTCGTTAATATTATTGTGTTTCTGCTGTGCTGCTCGATTTTTCAAGACCAAACCTTCAATTAATCTGCATGATTGGTTTTAAAAGCCTTCTCTTTGAATATGATTCTGTACATTTAAGAAGAAAAACCAATGAGTAATTCTCTCTATATTTTCAAAGTCAGTGCCAGATTGTGTTCCACAAACCATATCTTCTATTATAAGGATTAGGCACAGTCCAGGAGAGGATGTTTGTCGCTGGTAGTGTTTCTTGCTCTGACAGCTGCTTTTCTGAGGGAGGAAGTGTCCATGATGAGAGTGTTTTTCATCCTGCTCAGAACAGAGCAAAGGTGTCATGCTGCACAGCCTCTGCCTCTCATGGGATGGGAGGTCCATCCTCCAGGCCATAGTCTTGCCTTTCTCTTGCATTATGAAGTGCTGGAGCACACTGGATAATGCAGAAAGCAGAAAACACTCAGCTGCCATTAAAAAGTTGGAGACTCTGTATTTGGACTCCTTCAGCAAATTCATCCAAGTAACTATTTGAAAAACAAACCTGGTTTAAAGGGAGAAGAAATAAATACCTAGTTTCCTTTTCATTAACTTCTTAGCAGCAAGAATTGCCTGTCCCTTTCGGCCTTGCTGCATACATTCACCAATTTCAGCTCTTTTTCCTAGTTAGTTACTACGAATGTCATGGGGTTCCTTTCTCATCAAATTAATGAAGTTTTCTTACTCTGTTCCAGACTCCCACAGCGTGCATGGAAGCTGTGGAATATAGAATCATAGAATAGTTAGGGTTGGAAAGGACCTTAACATCAT
This sequence comes from Myiopsitta monachus, assembly GCA_017639245.1. NCBI lineage: Eukaryota > Metazoa > Chordata > Aves > Psittaciformes > Psittacidae > Myiopsitta > Myiopsitta monachus. Next base: position 57,500,660 of record CM029925.1, read on the forward strand.
CCAGTTCCAACTCCCCTGTCATGGGCAGGGACACCTCACACTGAACCATGCCACCCAAGGCTCTGTTCAATCCAGGCCTTGAACACTGCAAGCTGATGGAGCATTCACAACTTCCCTGGGCAACCCATTCCAGTGCCTCACCACCCTTAAAGTAAAGAATTTCTTCCTTATATCCAATATAAACCTCCCCTGGTTAAGTTTGAAGCCATTACCCCTTGTCCTATCACTACAGTCCCTAATGAAGAGTCCCTCCCCAGCATCCCTATAGGCCCCCTTCAGATACTGGAAGGCTGCTATGAGGTCTCCACTGCAGCCTTCTCTTCTCCAGGCTGAACAGCCCCAACTTTCTCATCCTATATTCACACGGGACGTGCTCCAGTCCCCTGATCATCCTCGTGGCCCTCCTCTGGACTTGTTCCAACAGTTCCATGTCCTTTTGATGTTGAGGACACCAGAACCTGCACACAATACTCCAAGTGAGGTCTCATAAGAGCAGAGTAGAGGGGCAGGATCACCTCCCTCGACCTGCTGGTCACGCTCCTCTTGATGCAGCCCAGGATACAGTTGGCTTTCTGGGCTGCGAAGCGCACACTGCCGGTGCATGTTCATTTGCTCATCAGACCAACACCCCCAAGTCCTTCTCTGCAGGGCTGCTCACATGTTGAAGGGGTTTCTGACAGCCAGGTGACCACACAGTGCTGGTAAGAAAAACAATCTCTTGAATTATCCTAAAGTAAAAACATGTGATCCCTATGAAAACAGTTGCATTGGTAATCCTTACCTCTTCTGATGAAGGCTACTTTAAGCTATCTGCCTCTCCACAGCCTGCCTGGCATGAGCATCTTGAAGAAACGGAGGTAACGTAGAATTCCTTAGCTCCTTCATCCTAATTTGTATTCTGAGGAATACTATTCTTAATGCTAAATAATGTTATAAATCAGGAATTTTTCATTCTGTAGGCCTTGCATTTCAAGCACAGCATCTCCTGACAAGCTCTTGCTTTCTAAGCACTGAAGATGTTTTAAGAAGACAAGATCTGGAGATTATAGCCCTGGCTCCTCTCCTGTTTGCACAGTAGCTGGATGAGGCTTTTCCTGTTCAAAACAGTTTTCTCTTTAAATATGCCAAAACGCTTCAGAGGTTTCTCAGCCCTGATGTTCTCAGGGATGGGAAGATGAATAATGGATGTTGGTTGGAACTAGATGATCTTAAGGTCCTTTCGAACCCTAACTGTTCTATGATTCTGTGTCCTTTACTAGGAATATTTTTTTAGGAGATTTAAGCTGCAGTCTGACTCTTGGAGAAGAGCTTGATTAGTGTGAGGAGGAGGAGTCGGGTGATACTGCTGTCAATTTTACAGCTGTTGCTGAAAAAGCTGATTAATAGCAGATGAACTATGCTTTTAACTTTTCTGCAGGTTGTATGTTAAGGATTTAAACTGTTGAAGCTTCTATTTAGGCAGTTTAGTAATTTGTCAAAAGAAAATTAGTCTCTGGAATCAGTTGTTTCTGCTTCTTTTATGCTTTTTGAAGTGCAAGTTTAATGCCATTGCATCCAAAAAGTACCCTAGCTTGGGCCACTTGGTATTTGATATTGTAGATGCATTTCAGTATTTATAAATGTGGGGGGGGTTTTGTCATGGGTTCAGCAGTAGCAGTCATTTTTCTCCTTCTTGGTAGCTGGTGCAGCGCTGATAACACCGATGTTTTCAGTTACTGCTTGGTGATGTTTTGGTCTGGCCAAGGACTTTCTGAGTCTCATACTCTGCCAGGGAGGAGGGGAAGCCGGGAGGAAGCAGAGACAGGACACCTGACCCAAACTGACCAAAGAGGTATTCCATACCACAGCATGTCATGTCCAGGATGTGAACACAGAGGGCAGAGACCTGGAAGGGTGTGGTGGTGCATTGTGGGGTTCGCTGCTGGAGGGTGCACTGGCTGAGTCAGGCTGGGTGGTGAGCAGTTGTATTCTCTTTCTTTGTATTTCCCTTGTATTAGTTACTGGTGGTAGCAGCAGTGATTTGTGTTATACCTTGGTTACTAAACTGTTGCTATCTCAACCTGTGGGAGCTGCATTCTTTCAGATTCTCCTCCCCATCCCCCCTGGGACTGGAGGAAGAAAAAGGGGGAGTGAGTAAGTGAACAAACTGGGTGAGTTATTGAGGGGCTTAAACCATGACAGTTTTCTTTCTTCATGAGAAGAACAAAGTTATGGTCTGGCTGATAAACTTCTGCTGTAGCTGAGGATGAATTCCTAATATTATTACAAACATGGAAAAACAGCTGATTAAGAGTGATGCTCCCCCATAAGGGCTGCAGGTTTAATCAGTGCTACGAGAGGAAATCTTCCTTAATAGGTCAAGCTTTTCTTTTAGGTAAAGGAATGGGTTTTCATAGTCAAGAGTGCAGGATTCAAGAATAATGACCTAATCTTGCAAATTGTTACCGAAGAAACACTACTAAAAACTGCTAACTTTAAGAGACTCTGAAAAGCAACTAGAAAGATGTTTTGAACCCAATGCTATTGTACACATCTGCTGTGAGAACCGGACTGAAAAAGCTCCTGCCTGTTGAAAAACCTGCCTTAGCCATGACTAATTTTTAACCAGAATGAGGTGTGTAACTAAAGCACGTCTTCTCTCCTTATGCCTTCAGTTAGATCGTTCTCATTTCTGGTTAATTTAGAACTCAGGTCTAGAAGTGCATGAAAATCTGCAACTGAATTAAAAAATGGTTTAAATGGAAAACGTGATTCTTCTTGGCCTCATTACACGAGTACAAATCAGAAATGATTCCATGGAAATCCATGGGGCTGTAGTAATGTAATCTCAGTATAAGCAGGAAAAGTAGATCGTTTTTCTTATTTCTCATTGAAAAATAGTTTTTACTTTAAATATATACTTATGCCACAGAACTGCTCTTTATCAAGCCAATTTAACCAGCAGACATTTGGTGTAAAGGCGAACTTTGTTTTCCAAAACTAATGATGAGAAGTGTTCTGGGTTTCAGCAGCAATGTATGTTTTACCCAAAGCTGTATTATTAAAGTCAATAATTCATATTTTTGCCTTACTATTGTAATTTGGTTTCATTTTTATCACTTTGTAAGCAGAGGCAGGATTCAGCTGTCTATACTGCTTAACCTCCTTGTTAGTGATTGTATGGTATTCCTTTAGCACTAAAGTGGCTATTACATTCATTATAGCACGTTTCAGTGCATGTAACAGTGTCACATTTAAATCTAAAGCACACCTAAATGAAAGCTTAACTACATGGGTTTATTCTTGTTCTTTCTTAAATTGTACTCCATTCCAAAACAGCTTTATGTGTTGAAACCTGCAGAAGCACGTTGAGGATAATGAAGAACCAGTTGACCAGCTCAAGAAGTTGGAACTAAGTCACCACTGGAAGCTCCCAGGTACCTTCCCATGACACCACCAAGTACCAGAAATGAAGCCTCTGCTTACCAGGTGACAAGCCAGCATCATTTTCCTCTGACACAGCTTGTCTGGAGCCCCTGTGGTACTGCAGCAGGTGGGTCTGATCTTTATAAAGAGAAATCTCTGCCCAGGAAACCTGTCTGCCTAAACCAACATGGTGTGGCAGGGAGGAGTGCTCAAAAGTGAAGGTGAGATTGGATGTTGTATGTTCTATTCAAGATACTGTTTGTGCCAGGGGAAGTCGAGACTGGCTATTGGGAAAAATGTCTTCTGTCTTCTCTGTAAGAGTGGTTAGACATTGGAACAGGCTGCTCAGGGCAGTGGTGAAGCCACCATCCCTGGAAGCATTCAGAAACCATGGAGATGAGACCCTTAGTGACATGGTCCAGTGTTGGATTTAGCAATGCTGGGGGAACAGGTTGTACTTTATGATCCTAAATATCTTTTCCAACCTACTTGATGCTGTGATTCTATTCTATGAAAGTTGACTGCAGGTAACCACAGAATACAAATACCTCTGGTGCCACAAGTTCAGTGTCTGCTTGTTTCTTAAATCACCCAAATCCCTATCTTTTATTTAATCACTGCCTTGGCTCTAAAGTCAGTTATCCCCAGATGCTTTTAAATCCAGTCTAAGTGCATTTGTTAGGTGGAAGTAGCTAAGACTGTGTAAATTGTAAATAGCATCTCTCTCTCATTTCACAAGAGCAGGGACACACACAGTGATATAGAGCTCTGAGTCACTGCAGTAGATAACACCCTCGGTTACCTCTAGAGGCCATGCTGTATGTGTGCAGTTGATCCTGACATCCTCTGAGCTGACGGAGGGGAAGTTTTGCCAGGTTATCCATGATCACTGAATCTCAGTTTTCATGCCAGCAGCAGATGTTAGTATTAAAGGCAGCTGAGGACAGCGAGATGATTCTGGGCTCTCATTTCTAACGGTAAACTTAGAATACAGCTGTGAAATGCACACTGCAATTGCTTTTCTTTTTAGGGGCTGTTTTCATAACAGTTTAACCTAACATAGAAGTGACACTTTTGATTGCAGAAATGCAGGGTAAGTTCCTTGAACTTTTAATAGAACAAAAATCAATGGCAGCTGAAAAATGTATTGTTGCTTTCACTTAGTATCTTCCCATCTTTAGTGTCATCTTATATTATTTCACATCAAAATCTAATTCCTGTACATACTCTGTGGCTTGCTCATAAAAATTAGAATCATAAACCTTTTTTATTTCCCCGCTGTTCCATGGCTAAAGAACCATGAGCATATACTAACCTCTAGTTTTGCAGCCATACCAGTTTGAAGCTGAGAACTCTGCTCTCCCAATATATATATGTAGGTATGTGTGTGTGCCATGCAAGAGGTTCAGTCACAGTGCTATTCTTTGTTGGCTCATTTTGGAGCTGGCAGGTACTTTGTAACTGTCATATTTCCCTGAAAGTCTCTCGAGGAAGTGTTTTCCTTACCAAAAAGGTTTGATTTTTTCCTGAAGCAGGAGACAGAAGACATTGTGGAAGCTGAAGAGCACTGTGGACCCTCATTAAATGAATGCCATGGCTGATGAAGCCATCAGCCCTGTAGGAACAAGGACTGTTGCAGCGTGTGCTCAGGTACAGTTCCCTTTGTGATCACTCCCAGATCTCACTTCCACAGACACAGCCTCCTTGGCTGTTAAAGACTTTCAGCTCCCATGTATTTTGGTGGGAATTGAGAATTTTGAGTCTGGCCAAGTTCCGTTCCCTGAAGGCTGTGACAAATGGATATAAAAACATACAGAAATCGCCATATGGTCCCAGTGTCTTTTGTCTATAGCATCAGTTTGCTTGCAGAGGAGTCCTGGCAAGACTGTAACATCACGAGTACAGAAGAGCATGAAATAGTTCTACTTTGGTTCTTTACATCATTCCATTTGAACAGCTTTGCATGAGCATCATTTGTCTCATCAGTATGAAAGGCTTTTCTATTAATAGTTACAGTGCAGTGGTTTTTAAAGCTGTGCTGCCAAAAGCAAATGGTTGGAATTTTAATGTGGCATTGAGTTCAGTTGTTTGGGGTTTTCTTCCCTTTTTCTCCCCTTTCCCTGTTCATTAATTCCCACGTATATTCCTAAGGACACACCAGGTATTACAATACTTTTCACAGGAATTCACTTCATCTGATTTTAGGATTTAGATGCATCCTTTCTGGGCAGTTGATGTAACATTTAGAAGTTTCTGCAGTTTGAAATACAGAAGCAGTAAGGTCCTTGGTCAGGCTGGCTAAACTTAGCAATACACAGCTCACAAGATGGAATACAGACACTGTAAGGAAGAGTCCTGGGAAGCTGGTCCTGAAGAGTGGACAAGCTCGTGTCTGCACATTCAAGTCTCGGGGATCAGGAGCCAGGCTGGTCACACGAATACGTGCTTGTGTAGAGCAAACCAAGGCATTGCAGATACAGAAATCAGTTGAAATGTCAAAGTTTCACTGTTGGGGATCTCTGTTAAACGTTTCTCCTGAGTATCTGCAGAGACATTTCTCACTGCTGTTGCACGGTCTGACTGAAACTCTCCTGGCACCTGCATATCCCACACAAAGTATTTTACAAGGGCAGTTACTACTGGCTCAGAATTCCCCATTTTCAATTGCAATGGAGAATTACTTGTAACATCTGGCTTCAGTGGCACAAGGGAGGCTTCTGAGGAGAAAGACGGATGGTGTGAATGACAACCACACACAAGCAGCTGGAGTACCAATCCCCTTCAGTAACCTGTCTTCAAAAGGTATGCCTGCTCCCATGATGGGCAGGACCTGCTTTTCTCCTGGTACTCCACAACACTGGTAGTGTTTACAGAAGTTCTACAACAGATAGAACTGATGTTTTAAACTCCTCAGAAAAAACCCAAACCAAAGGCAGTGCTTTTTTGAAATACTACAAACAGAAAAACACTATCTAAGTATTTTCTTCCAATTTTAGGGAACTTCTACAAGAGAACAGCGTTGGAGGTTTTGGTTATACACAGTGCAAGATGTTCTCCAACCCCACACTGGAGAGGTTTCACACCCTCCCCAGAACAGCTTTCGCTCCACAAGAGACAAGAACTGTGCTTCTGGTGAGGTTTTAATGAGCCACTGTAAATGTAATTCACACAAACGTGTAGTATTACCTGTGGTAAGTAACCTTCTGAGGCAAAATTACCATTAGTGGTCATTTAGTTATGTGTTATATTTCCTATAGTCTTGTTTGCATTAGGTCAAATCAGCCCAAACTTGATTTCCTGTGTGGTAGCCTTCAGCTCTATCCCACAACTACATGAAATTGTTTCATTTTTGACTTCCAGGAGAAGCTGTGGAGGAAAAATAATAGTGTAAAAGCAGGCAAACCCAAGTGTTAATTCTGTCCTTTTACAGGTAAGTTTTAACGTAGGAACAAAAGGAGGCAATGGGTGAGCCTTGGCCCCTTAAGACCCAGGGCACCACCACCTCCAGGCGTGACAGCATCAGCCTATCACATGAGCAAGGATGGAGCCAAGGAGTCACAAAAGCAAGGGCTCTGCTGTGCCAGCCCTGACACTGGAAGCTCTCAGACACGGTCAGTGATGAGATTTTCATCTATCTGAAGCCACCATCTTTCCCAGTAGAGATAATCACTTTTTCCTAACGTAACAAACTTGCTATCCGCTGAGGTTCTGAGCCAGCTTTCCCTACCCCTGCCATGCCACCTACTTCTTAGCACTTCGATTTTCTTCAGTCCAGAGAGATGGGCAAAGTAGCTGTTGGTGGCTCCATAAACTTTTGCATATAGAGAAGCAGAAGGAAAGGAAGAAACAGAGAACACCTTTTAAATGGAGCCCTCCTTTCATTAGTGCCCAGGCAGGCAAAGAGAAGCACCGCAAACTTCTAACAAACACCTGTAACATTCAGCCCACAACCACAGATACAAAAGGAACTTCAGCAAACTCACATCTTATCAGGTAACTCTTTTTTTTATACCCCACCACGAACTGGAAAAAAAAAGGCACTAAAGTTTAAGCAAAAGCTTTATTTCAGTTTATAGACTTGTTTGTATTAAAAACAATTACTTCAAAATCAAATTCACATAAAACTCAGCATGTAAATAGAGGGAAGTTACCATTGGTCAAAATCTGCTTCTGAAAGACAAGGGCTCCGCGTTACATTTCAACAGCCTTGTGTGGCAACAGATAAAACTGGGATGGCAGCAGCATCTCCTGCTTTACAGAGCTGAGGGGTTCAACTGCCCCCCCATCAGTACACTCTAAACCACCAGCTGCAGGCCGGGGCAGTTGGATGATTGCTCTATTATTTCCCATCAATCCATTGGGCAGCATATCCCAGTTTAATCTGCTACTGCACGGGAGTAAACACTCCTAACTGTTTTACAGGCACTGCTATCTTAAGACCAGGAATCAAAGTACTTGTCTTAAAACATTTCCCTTACAACACCACCATCACAGATTTTTGGAGGCAACTGTCACATTCAAGCTACATTATATACACTTCAAATGTACAATTCTCCTTAAAAAGATGCCTGTGTACAAAATAGAGGGTTCTTTTATTTAAAAAGATCATGTGATAGTTTTCAATTATATCAACATTTTAAAAGAACTGAAAATGACTGATGAGTAACAGCAACATTCCCATTTATTAGGAACCTTCCTGCAAGCATAGAAGTACATGCACTGGAGTTAAGATTCTACTAAGCTGTTCTGGACACTTTGTGCTATAAAACCTCCTGTTTGAGGTATGTGAAAAGCTCTCAGTGTGATGACAATAAAAGTTAGTTAATGCAAGATTATTTCAGTAAATTTATTCTACTTACGAAGTAAATACTGCAAAGGCATCTGATTTACAGCCAGTTAGCCACAGAACACGGCCAGTAATAACTAGATCACATACATCAGTTAAAAAGTCAAATATATACAAAAATATATTAGGAAGTGGTAGAGTTTAACCACAGGCTCATGTAAAAAAGTGTTGTTTTAAATAGCAATAGCAAAAAATAGCCATTTTCTCTATCTGCAACAGTACAAAAGGCAAAACCTACATATGAGGTAGCAATGCCAAATTAGAATAAAAGGAAGAAAACCCCAACTTTGGATTGAGGAGCATGTCCTGTATTTTCATAGCATCTCTTTCAATACAAATATGTAAGTGACCATTTCAATTGGTTCAAGAATTAATACATTAATTTACAAAACCTTTTTTATTCAATGAGCATATTTTTAAAAAGGACTGGAAATGGATTTAGTTACTGCTATCTCCTGTTCCTAAAAAAACCCCAAAGCTATCGCCTTTTCAAATCCAAAAAGACTGTACAGCAAAAAACATGGAAGCTCTATTATACACACATGGTAAACGCTATGGTACATTAAGACATATACAGAGATCAGAAGCAGCCAACTGTGGTCATTTTGCTCTTTCCTGCACCTTTTGCTACCCTGTGTTCACCACTAGATGCAGTAGGGTTTGCTACTCGCTTCCACAGCTGGAACAAGCGTTTGTATCATCTACCTTCAGGAGCCTGACCCAGCAGCGTGGCTTCTCTCTAGTGTCAGGGGTGCTGCCAGGAGTCCCCCTTAGTCTGAAACTGCCTCAAGAATGCAGGGATGGGATGGGATGGGATGATCATGCCCCTTCTCCTCCCATTCCTTTGTTGCTCCTGCAGGTACAGGGGTCACCTGAGCCTCCCTGATGAAAAAATCCCATTAATGAAAAGCCAGGAGGCGGACAAGCACCCAGCTCTGGCCTGGGGCTGCAGGGCAGCACTGCCAATACACAGGCCCCTCACACGGGTTGAATCCTCTGCTTCCAGTTCCACTGACCAAAAGACCCTGCTGCTCCTTCACTTCAGGCCACTAAGTCAGACAGCTGAAGTTAGATGGTACAGGCAACACCAAAAAATGAACTGGATGGAATTTCTGTTATTTATTGTATTAAGAAAATAATATACTTTACATCACAGTGCTTAATTAAATGCAATAAAAAATGTAAACTCAGGATTCTAGATAAAATTTAACTTGAAAGATCAGGGCTCCAAGACTTGGTAAAATTCACAATTTTGGTGAAAATTGAAGTCACAGACAGTCAGTTCCCATAACTCACATTTTAAGATTACTTGCAAATAGCTATTGATGCACTCCACTGTTTGGTCACCTTTGTTGGTTTGTTTTTAAAGGCCTAAATAACAAATAGACCAAGTGCAAAGATAAGAGGTATATTTTTATTTGCAAAGAAACTAGCTTCAGAAGGAATCTGCAAATGAGGCATCTGGAGTGCTCTAGTAGATGTAAGGAAATATGCGGTACGGTACACGCTGACAATACCTTTCCCATGCCAAGCCGTATTTCTGCTTACAAGTGATGTTCATCACGAGCTTCTCGATGAACAAGCAAGCAGATGAAATAGATAACGTAGAAATATGGTAAAATGTGATTAAAACCTGCAGAATAAAAAGCGAGAAAGTCACTTTAGGTACAGCAATGAAATCTTAGCTATTAGCATGTACTGAGCTGGTGACATGCTTGTCACAGGCTGAAGCATCCTACAGTTGTATTGTAAAGCATCAAAAGCTCAACAGGACAGTGCAAAATGTGACATATTTACGTGCAGATAAAGACCCACCAGAAAGCCCAGAAAACAATCCTTAACACATGCAAAGTTGTCACAGATTTTAAGTTCTCTACCTATCAAAACGAGAGAAACAGGTAAACCCCTACAAGCACAGAGCTGGCCCACACAAGCCCCACAAGGCTGTCTCTATTTTGGCTGGAGATTGTAACTATCATTAATCAGAGCACACTCCTTGACTTGTGGATGAAAAACTAGACATGACCCAGCAGGTATGACAATATTATAGTAAAGCCATTAAAAACATGTAAGGAACAACTTGTTAGCAAGCTCCATTGTCACTTAATGATGAAGTGTCAGAAAGAAGAGTCAAATCTATAGTGGGAGATGTCAAATGTACAGTAAGATATAGAGGATAAGATGTAAAGGAAAATAGGTGTTGCATTTAAGCTTACACCAGAGAAATTCACCATTCAATTCATTACAGGTTTTAGCATCTCAAATAATTATCACTTTGCATTTTCAAACCCAGTCAGATGATAAAACATACCAGCATTGTTAACAAAATCCGTCCTAGCTTCAGGAACTTACCACAGGGGAGGGACCACGCCAGAGCCATGATGATATCACCGAGATAGTTCGGGTGACGAACAAAACCCCACCAGCCTGTGACAAGAAGCCCTTTCCCTGTTGCAGTGGGTATAGATTTCAGATCTGTGAATAGAGTATTGTAGTCAACACAATTGAAATGTGTATTTAAACACTACAAAGAGGTGTTGTGTAGCAACTGAACAAATACAAAATGCACTCACAGGCCAATTTGGGATCTGCTGGGTTCCTTCGGAAACTGTTTTTCTGGCAATTTGCACTACGGAATATGTAATAGCCAATACCTGAAAAGAAACAGTATTTGGCATTTTCAGTATTTTCCAGTTTTCTTTCTTCTTCAGCAGAAGCCCTCATGTGCTCTTTGCCATTCTCATTATACTGAATCTTTTTCCTTAGGAAATAGTAACTGGCATTCTCTGATTCTCAGAGCTCTAACAAGACAGGAATGCGATTGGAAACATGCGTTCTATATGCTCTTGCACATTACGGTTTAGATTTTGGAGAACCTTTATTTTCACTTCTACTTTTACACTGACCTCTAGTTTATTAATGTAAACTTGGACTTGAAATTCACATAAGGCGATGTGCTGCCACAGCTCTATCAGCAGCCCAGGATTTCACTACACTCCGTAGACTGACTGTTTACAATATTAAAAAACATGACCACAACATGCTTCAAATAAAGCAAATAAAGAAAAAAACCCTGAAACTGAAGAAAAGATGTTGCATTTCTCAGCAGTGCACATACTAAGTTGAATGCCTTCATATTTTTTCCAGGTGTTTGAATTCTTTTGACACTTTTACAAAAGCTTTCTTTTAGGTTTCCTACTTAGTGACAAACTACAAGGCCCTATTGGTGGAAATTTAAGGTCTCCCAAAGGTGCAAGATTGTTTCTCAAAGTAATTGCTAGATAAAAGAGGATGCTTTCTGTTGACATGAGTCTGTAATTATGGGCATCGGAGAAGGAGATGCAAATCGTTAAACAACAAAAACCTCTTTTACTCCAGGTTCAGTACAGCATAACTAATGAGGTACTGACTTCCTTTTCAGAAGAGTCACAGAGACTGACTTGAAAGGGCAGCTGCTACATTTCATTCAAAACATTTAAGTCACTTCTGAAACTCCGGATGACATCCATCTAAAGATGGCCCTCAACACAGCAACTGGGTGTCTCATTTATAAGTTTATTACATTCTTTGTAGCCAGAGACATGCTTCCAACCAGCTATGGTAATGCAGAAAATATAATCACTGCACCTTAGCTAAAACTTCACCTTACAACTCAAAACCAGAAAATCAGTACTACATGGTTACTACTGGTAATAAAAACATTTACTATAACTTACTGTTCAGAATCGTGATTGCAGCAGCAACAGGCCAAGAAATTGCAGTAGGATGACCAACTAAATAGAAGGCCTGCAGACTGTAGACAAATGGAACCCACACCAGATCTCCAAATGCAAGCATGAACCCAAATCCATCATGGGTAATATCCATTGTAGTCAAAACAGCTTCCTAGAAACAAGGAAGAAGGAATTTAGAAAGTACAGGACTTCATTCATACAACATTATAATTTGAAATGCCAACAGTTCAATATGATTGTCATTTACCTCATTCCAAAGAGCATCCACCACATACAGAAGCTGAAAGCTGTTCACAAGTATCATTGACAGAGATGGCATGCTTTGATTGTGTATCTTCATCTCCGCCAAGAGCATTGCCAAGTTTATAACAACCTAGTTTAGAAAATATTTAATTATAAGTTATCCATGTAGAGGACAGTGGTCTTTTCTGTTACACTTGTATTAATTTGGACTCTTAATTAATAAGGACATATTAATACAGGTAACTTTGACCTATGTTGAGATTCTAAAAACATAACTTATTTCACAAGCCACAGTTTGCAACTAACTACATTTCTGAAGCTGTACAACCTCAACACATGAATACTTCAAGAAGGATTTGCATTTTCCATAAACCAGGGAAGCTAAAATGTAGCCTTTTTCCTAAATTGTATAAAAATGGTCATTAAAAATATGGCAACATAAAACTGTTTCTAAGTACTTTTTCCTGTTTATAAATACATACTATATCATTCATACCAGACAAGACATATCTATGTGTACATATATAAACGTGTATGGACATTTTATAGATATATTTTCATATAAAAATATGTCTACATTCCATATAAGAAATTATAATATCTATTAATATATTTATTAAGTATTACATAATACATTTATAATTTTGTATGTTTTTATAAATGTTTAAATATATGAAATAGATGTAAGATATTTATATACTATATAGTATATATTTATACAACATAGATATATAAACATATTACAAATATATTATCTATATATATAGAATCATAGAATAAGTTAGGGTTGGAAAGGACCTTAAGATCATTCAGTTCCAACACCCTGCCATGGGCAGGGACACCGCACACTACATCATGTCACCCAAGGCTCTGTCAAATCTGGCCTTGAACAACACTGCCAGAAATGGAGCATTCACAAGTTCCCTGGGCAACATGTATCTATACATCTCTATAGAGATTATAGTTTATTATTGATACATTTTCAGAGAGTAATATCTAGAATATACTATATATAGTATATCTATATAGATATATATAGATATCTATATCTAATATACACCATATATATTATAGAGATATAATAGATACATAAATATTTATAGATGCTTATATCTCTATAGATATATATTTATATGTTTTATATAGATCTGTTATATATAAAGTATATAATGTATATTATAGATCTTATATAAATAATACAAATATACATATCTCTATATATGATATATATATACACATGTTTATGTATAAATATGATTCAGTATACTTAACATATTTCATATTATGTATCTATATAATATACGCACAGCTATATGGATATATATCTATGGAGATATATAGAGTTATATATTTTACATTACATGTCTATTATATGTGTATTGTATTTTATGTTTTTTATATATAGCAAATATATTTTTATATCTATATATTATATAGTATTCTATGCAATATATACTTAGATACTTTATATAATAATAGGTAGCACATATCTATAGATAATATGTATATTATATATATAGGTAATAGACATAGGTATATCTATATACTTAGATATATAAATATATGTATCTTCATGTATCTAATATTATACTAAATATTACATGCATTTTAAATTACAGAATTATATAATAGCATATATATCTATATAGATAATAATTTTACATTATATCAGATATTATATTATTAGTCAATTATCTACATATAGATAATATACCTGTATATACTATATTATATAATTATATTTAGTACATATTACATTACATGCACATTATAATATTATATATCTATAGATATTTTTATATATCTAAAAAATGTATTAGATATCTTAAGTATTATATAAAAATATATAAACATATATATGATCTAAAAATAGATATTATTTTGCATCTCTAAATTTATATACAGATCTAATTTTTATCTATAGTATAGATTATACCTATAGAGATTGATATATATATGTAGATATAAGTTGTTATATTTATAGCTATAGATATCTACATATCTATGTATATATATCTATAAACAGATATCTACATATCTATATTATACATATCTATATATATTATATGTAGACTACAAATAATAGAAATATAATTATATATTGTTCTATTATATATTTCATCTATATAGTTATATACATATATAATAAATACATCTTTATAAGTGCATATGAAACACATGTATTTATATAGATACATGTATTTCAGATGTTATAGATCAGATATATATATAAATATATACAGAAAAATTGTTTATATAAATATACATATTTGTAGTGTAAATATATATTTGTTTTATATTATACTTATATATATACTTTTTATATAATTATTATATATACTGTATACACTATAAACATGTATTATCAATTTTTATATTAAATACATTTTATCTGGTTTTATATATATATATCTCTATATATAAACCCCACATTTGTTTAATATTTAAGCAAATAAAGTAACTCAGATTACTGACTCACCCAGCCAATTAATCCTGGACGCAGCTCACAGAAGTATTTGAGATCAAAACTGCCAATACGAGGGTTTAATTCATGTCCAGTAAAAAAGTCATAAACAAAATACCCTGTAGATAACACTCTTTGTTAGCAATATTCTTCATCTGTCACTACACTCCTCCCCATAAAGAAGCTCCTAGTTTCTAGTACAGTTCTCTCATACATAAAAATCCTTTAGATTGGCAAGAAAAATGTCAGAGTATATGCAAAACACAAAGCACAACCCACGTGATTTATACTTTAAGAGGCCCATAAATTTTATTTATTAGGAGTACAACACTTCAGAAGTTACTGCAGTCTTATTTCTCCTTGACACTTGTTTCTTCTTTTTTTTCAGCCTTATCCTGAACCTCACATCACATTTTCCATGAATGTGGTCTCAAGGTATTAAGTAATTTTACTTCTCCTCCTACTTTGATGCTCTTCTCTGCGAGCAAGAATGCCTTTAAGCTGTGACATCTAAAGGAGTATTCACAACTGTCATCAAGGAGATGGACAAGAAGGAAAATCCAATACCTGCACTTCAAGATATTCTGCACCAAGTTAACAAACAACAAGCACTTTGCAGAACAGTTACAGAATGCTACTATACTACTGAACATGAGCCGGCAGTGTGCGCTTGCAGTCCAGAAAGCCAACCATATCCTGGGCCGCATCAAAAGGAGCGTGACCAGCAGGTCGAGGGAGGTGATCCTGCCCATCTGCTCTCGTGAGACATCACTTGGAGTACTGTGTGCAGTTCTGGTGTCCTCAACAACAAAAGGACATGGAACTGTTGGAACAAGTCCAGAGGAGGGCCATGAGGATGATCAGGGGACTGGAGCACCTCCCATATGAAGATAGGATGAGAAAGTTGGGGCTGTTCAGCCTGGAGAAGAGAAGGCTGCGTGGAGACCTCATAGCAGCCTTCCAGTATCTGAAGGGGGCCTATAGGGATGCTGGGGAGGGACTCTTCATTAGGGACTGCAGTGATAGGACAAGGGGTAATGGCTTCAAACTTAACCAGGGCGAGTTTAGTTTGGATATGAGGAAGAATTCTTTCCTGTAAGGATGGTGAGGCACTGGAGTGGGTTGCCCAGGGAGGTTGTAAATGCTCCATCCCTGGCAGTGTTCAAGGCTGGATTGGACAGAGCCTTGGGTGACACTGTTTCGTGGGAGGTGTCCCTGCCCATGGCAGGGGGGTTGGAACTAGATGATGTTCAGGTCCTTTCCAACCCTAACTATTCTGTGATTCTGTGCCACTTACAGAGACAAGAACGGCATTTTCAAAGACAAAACCATTTATGATCACTTATTTCCCTTCACACACGTACAAGCTGCGCTGACGAAGGAACTAAGGACTTCTGAGTACTTCACCTTAATGCACTAAATGGTTTGTCCATAAACTCCCTTTCTCAGCCACCCTATGGCCATTTTTAAAAGCAGTCTATTTAATATTTAATGCCAGTCTGTCCTTGTCCTACAAAACCATCTGCATAGAACTGATACTTTCTAAGCAGGCAGTCTCAGGACTGAACCAAATTCAGATTTTTTTAAAGGGTACTTTTAAAACCCAACAAGTGCACAGCAAAATTAAGCTTCGTAATTTCACGTTCTGTACCTGACTTCCCACTGCCAAACATCTACAGCTCTCGGTTTTCCTTTCCATCCCCTGCTGTTTAACGCCCATTGGCAGGGGCACTATGAAACAAACTAAACAAGCCTCAGCCAAATGCTGAAAACAGAAAGGAAGGAACTGTCCTCTCATCTCTAAGGGACCAGAGCGGCCAAAATATTTGTGTGTAAGCTACTCAAGATAATCCAACTACAATTTTAAGTACTTTACAGTATCTGAGTGTGGACAAAAAACTACCATTAAACATGCAACATGCATTTCATATTAGTTGCAAGTAGACGTCAGCAGTAATATAATAATGAGCCCTACATCTAAGCCTTTCATTTATAAAAATGAAACTGGAGCAAATAACTGGAATGAAACGATCCAAAATATTTCTAACTCACCGGAATTTCCACCTGGGGCCAGTTCTTCCTCAGGTGCTTTCAGGGACCGAATATACAGATAAATGCTCAACACCACAGAAAAAGCTGCAGCTGACACTGCAAACTGCAGGAAGTGATCATACAGATAATGAAGTTCAAATTGGAAGTATAATAAAGTCCCAATAGCTGCAGCAGTCAAAACAAAAGCATAAAACCCTAAAGGATGTAAAAGAAAGACATATTAGTGCAAATTAAAATAATCATTCTAGTAGAACCTACCCAGTGCAGCATTCCTGCATTTGTACACCTCCCAAGATTTGTTGATATTCCAATAGTGTCTTACACATCCCATGCTCTTCAGGTTCAAATTTCTGGGCTACAGCAATATACTGAAGAGATTCAATCTAAGCCCTGAACTTTCCTGTGCCCCTCATCAAGAAGGTAAGAGGCAGGGACACTGAATGCAACCACATGTTTTACAAGGTAAGATCCCATTTCAGATTGTAGTGGAAAAATGGATGCTGATACTAGTCCTGGATAATGATAGTAGGTAACTTCAAGAAGAAAACATGGTTATCTTCATGCATACCTTGATAGTGGTAATTAAAGTTCGCAAATAAGTAAGTAAAAACTTGAGCACAAAACTTTTGTAGTGTATTAAATCATGTAGAATGGAGTGATGCCCAGATACCAGCAGGCAGTTTTACACAGCTCTCACCTAAGTACTTTCTACAAACCCTTTCACAGGGTCACAATGGTTGAGGTTAGAAGGGGTCTCCAGAACTCAGTAAGTCCAACCCCCCTACTCGCAGAGGGTCACCTGCAGCCCAGGACCATGTCCACACAGCTTTTAAATATCTCCAAGGATGGAGACTGCCACAACTGGTCTGGGCAACCTGCGCCAGTGCTCAGTCACCCTCACTGGAAAAAGAAAGCGTTTCCTAATGTTCAGATGGAACCTCCTTGTGCCCGTTGCCTCTTGTCCTGTCACTGCTTGTCTTCCTTTCCTCAAGAAGGCTTTCAAAGTTGCTTTGAGAATTAGCCTTTGAAGCAGCAAGATGATGACCTCTTTTTGTCCCTTTCTTTTTTAAAACACCCACATCACATAGCTTATTTCCTCCCTTTATCAGAATACAGAAAAAAACCCTTGCGGTAGTATGCCTCTGCTAAAGCCAGAGGTCCAAAACAAAAGAAGTTATGAGGCAGCTTTAATGTGACTTACCTCCACAGGATGCAGTTCACTCTGCATCTGTGAGGGCATACACCATCTTTAAAATGGTGTATGACAAAGTGGTCTACTATAAGTAAACCCCACTCAACTTTGTAATATAACAGCTGGATTCATTACCACCAGTGTCCTTGAACTCATTAATCAATTAAATAGGTAGTCTGGAATACCAGCAAGGCATCAAAGAACACTTCTATTTAAGCCTGAAAAAGCAGCACTGCTGAAATAAGTTAAACTGTACTCTAAACCTGGTGGAGAAACCTGCCTTATCCACAAGAAGTGAAAACAGATCTGAATAAGGACTCAGAGCGTATGGTCTTTGCCAGGCAAGAATAGGAACATATTAAATCAATTACAGCACACTTCTTGTTAGTCTGTAAATTGGAGACATCCAGGACCATCTAGACATACCTAGTTTGATCACAGAATGTATCTATCTGTCATCATTTGTATTTTATGGTACAGAGTACTGCAAATCAGACAGTGGTATCAGACTTCAGAATAAGCAATGCAATGTGCTTACCATTTATCCGGTACTGCAGTTTCCTTCCATTTGAAAGAGGGAGGCCTTCTACAACCTAGGAAGAATGAAACAGCAGTGTGTCAACAAAGTACTTTCAGAGGACACTGGCAGGGGAGGTTCATCAAGCATATCTCCACTACAAGGACATTCAGTCGAGGTAATCAGCTAGGACATTTTCAACTCTGCAAATCAGGTACTGTTCCCAGAGCATACTCTGCATAGCAAAAGGGTAACAGTTTTTATTTGAACCATTTACATAAAAACATCTCTTCCAAACCAGTCTCAAGGAAACAGAGTGGCTCCAATCGTCATAAGCATGTACAGCAACAGAACAAGATGAGTAAATGATGTATTTATTGTAGTGTTCTTTCAGAATCTGCCAGAGTCCCTCAAGTCACAAAAGGAGGGAAATTGAGCATTTGCCTCATATACATATGACCAGAGAGTTCATAGCTTCCCGTAAGTGAAGATTACATTCCAAAACATTGGATATTACTAAGAAACTGAAGTATCAAAGAGTTTCGCCAAATTTTAGTCAGAAATCTTGAAGAATTTCGGCTTTCTATCAGGCAGATTTTATCCATGCTCTGATTTGAACTCCTTCTGCCTTTTCTGCTGTAAGACTGTGAAACGCACAGCCATTAAACTCCTAAACTGTGCTATTTTAAGCTTAAAGAAATCTGCAGTAGCTATATTCTAGCTTAGTATGGCAAACTAATTCATCTGCTTTCAAATTCACCCCTTTAAGAACATCCCCTACCTTCCAGCCTAACACACTAATTAATTATCCATGAAGACCCAACTGCTTTGCTACTGAACAGCTTACCTTTCCAATTGGCAGCAAGTAGAACAGAGCTTGAAGGAAGAACCACAGAAGAAAAACACCAAACACCCTGTGCCTCCCAAAGACTTTCAAGTGCTGGGAGAGGAGGGGGGAAGTTCATAAGGCTGGGGTCATCTTGTTTGCACATCAAGAGCAAGTAGAGTACAGTAGCAGGCAGGAAAAATATCAGTGTGAAGGTCCCTGTAAATAAGCATCATGCAGTATTAGAAGATGATAAACATGGAAAATTAAGAACAATTTCAATCCCAGTAATAAATATCAGTATTAACTTTAGTGACAGAGAAGAGGTTGTCATTATCAATTCCTGAAGCAAGACTGCAGCAATCCCCCAGTCACGTAATGGGTCACAGAGCCATTCTTCTCACTTCTATATGAGGTCATACAAGCAAACCAAAGGATCATGCCCACTGATCATGCCCATCCCTTTACAGCTGTTCAATAAAACTGTATGAAAAATACTTCACTGCTGAGTTTTGCAAATACAAGAACGTTGCTAGTTACTTCTTGTGTTTTAATTTGGAAAGATTTAAATCCCGCTGTGCAAAGGAAGGCTCAAGACCCTCACTGTATCTCACGAGAGAACCAAGTGTAGTAACGATTCTTTGACTGCCACCAATACCAGCACAGACTACTTGAAGCACTGTCATATGACTCTAGATTCTGCATCCAGGGTACAGACATTGGCCAAAGAGTTCTTGACACAATTGTGTGGTCAGTCAAAACCAGAAAAGTACTGGTTTTCAACTCTTAAGACAATGTGCACACATACCAATTCTTCCTCCAAACTCTAGCTCCTTCGTTTTTGATGGCGCTTTCTCACTGAATGATGCTTTCTCCATTACTTTTTTTGTCTCAAAAGTCTTTTTCTCTGAATATATCTCTTCTTTTTTCTTTTCCTCCTTTCTTGGACGCAAGCTGTACTGCTCAAGCACACGCGCTATTTCCAGGTCTGGTTTCAACTTCTGCTGTTAATGAATAAAAAGAATTCACTAAAAAAAAAATCCCAGTGATATTACCTTATTGTACTCCAGTGTTTTATATTTAGGAGGACATTATTCACTATCAGGCACCACTATAAAATATGCTGTACTCCTATACAGTACTTAGGTATTAATACTAATGTTATATATTTATGTGAAGAGACTGCTAAAACCAGCTTCATTGTGATCCCTTAGGCCATGATAATGTATCAGCAGCAGTTCCAGTAGTCACCCATTTCCACCCTCCTCCCTTCCTAGTCTACTCTAAGTCTGTGCATTAGCTAACAAGCAGAACTGGCTTGGCTTAGAAAAAAACCCGTAAATAAATTAATAAATCACTTTCCACGGCCAAACATTCACACTGGAAAAGCATGGCAGTGAACACAAGTATCAGCGAGGGGTTTACAGAAACGCAGATCCCGTACTCGGGCAACTTCATCCCCCTCTCCCCTGAACTCACTTAGCTGAACAGTAAACTTACTTGACCTCTAAGTTCTACATTGCGTTCTATTTCTCCTTGATGAATGTATTACCCTTTTCTAAGGGTTTCCAAGAAAGCTGTTAGAATGTGACACCAGACTAAGGGTAAATACAACGTTCTTACCTCTGAGATTATGCAGGATGTGTCATTTCTTTCTGTACTGTCTGGTTCACCATTGTACCTTCTGGTGTTGTTCTCACTCGGTTTCTGGTTACAAGAAAAAACACAGTTTTAGCTTTCTGAAAATAACAGCTGCATTAAGTACGTAATGACTCATTAAGAACAGTAACTATCTAAGTTATTTTTCTACTGCCACTGCTCCAGTTTTCTCCCCAGGAAAACAAGTGGGTTCAATATCTGAAGCATGGACAGCTTCAGCTCACAGACAAGGGAAGGAAAAATCATTTAAGTAAAGAAAATGGTTAATTTTTTTTCCCCTCCTTATAAACAGTGACATTAAGACAGACCGCAGCTTCTATGTTATTTTTAACTCATCATTAGGGACTGCCAAATACAAAATAACCAATAATGCCATCAGGAAAGCAGAGGCAATTTCAGTGTCCCATGTATGACACTGCTTTGCAGGACTGAAAGTTTGTTTTCCCATCAAGTTCTTTCTCCAAGAAATAAAGTGTCTTACAAAAATTCTTTTAATGTGCCTGCCTTACACACCCCTGGGAAGACACCACTCCTTTATTTCAACTTAAGCTTTGCTGAAGAGGCCCAAGTGATTCCAGTTGTACAGCAAGCAACTGACCAACTGAACTCCTTAATCAGAAGCAGAAGAAAACCACCAAAGACGGTTTAACTTCTTTGTCCAAAGTGAAGTGTATCTGCTGGCTTCAAACTACTTTAAACAAGCATATGGTCCACAGGCTATACACTGGGTCACACAACCCAGAGGAGTTCCTTGCAGAACAAAAACCACAACAGTTTCAGCATCAAAGCATGTTTTGGTAGTAGCAAATTCCTAAACTAAGCCTATTTATTTTAGATTGTCTGGTCTAGTGTACTTGAAACTTATCTACAAGGTATCTGTTTTCAGTAGATCAGCAGAAGGCATTTATGGTTCAAGGGACTGTGTCTCAGACAAGTATCCCCTGAAGCTATTTCTCAAGGGCACAAGAGGCAGAAGAAATGTCTCTTAATAGAGAAACATCAACACTGCTGTTCCGCATTTACAGAACACCAGAACCTTCACAAAAAAAAAGCCAAGAGCAAACACAATAAATTTCAACTAAAAAACACCTAAAAATATATATATGATAAACTTCCAAACCCTTACGGGACAGTTTTTATAATGAAAACAGTTCTGCAATATTATCAGTCAGCAAGTCCATATATATATATTTTACACTTGAATTCTGCAGCAATTCTCCCACAGAAGCCTCACATGAGCGGAGTATGAAACCAGAACTCATTTAATTTCAAATTCTAATACTTACTATGCATTGATCAATACATCTTAAAGGGAGGCCAACGTCTTTTGCCCTGTTTTGTAAGTGGGAGCATATGGCATATGCTAACAATGACTTCAGAATTACCTACAGCGGGCTTTTACAATAAATAAACCCGGTATCCATAACATGAATCTTTCAAATGGCAAAAGTTTGTTTTAAAATAATCCAACACACACGTCCCTCCCTCCGCCCCCAAAGAACAAACAAACCAACCAACCAATGCCAGTGGAGCCAAGCTGGTTTCTGAAATGGTTTTCTTTTTGTCATCTTTATGTTCTCTGCTTTGGGAAGAAGAGCGACGTCTGGCTTTTGCTGGCCGACCAGGAGATCTAGATCTAGATCTGCTAGAACTTCTTCTGGAGGGAGAACTTGAAGAGGACTGGCTCTTCCTGTGCCTGAATGCTGACTGGGACTAAAAGAAAGAGGGGGAGAAAGCAAAATCTTACCTCAGGTGTTTCAAAGAACAATTTTAGACACTTGGTTCTTTTTCCTGATAAGGACTCTGGCACATAGTTCTACAGAACTGTCTCTTATCTCCTTCATGGATGCTGTACAAAAGCTGTTAAGAAAGAGCGACTACTGCATACTGCTTTTGTTGGTAATACCCAGACAATCCTGTCCCAACTTCAACTGCAGACAACAGCTGTCAAACAGAAATCAACATATGGATGTAAGCTATCTGCATGAGCATTAAGGTCTTAAGTGTACTACCCTCTTAATCCTTTGCATAAGTAAAGAAATTGATAACCGCTCCTTAAGCCTTAAGGAACAGTTATCATGTCAATTACTTAGCTTGATTAAACACATTTGGCAGTAACAAGATGCCATGATCTGTTTAAGGCAACACAGCTCAAATCAACACTAAAAAACCCGAGTCAGCTAAATCACTAAATTAGAGGTGATACCCAATTTCTTAACCAGTTTTCACAAAAAGCATTGTTTTATTTCTCTGTGAAGTCTACAATGCTGATTTTCCCACGTAAATTTTCCACAACTTTTATAAGGCACAAATGCTTTTTAACAAAGAAAGGTATTTTCTCAGCCTGAGTTTGCTAACCTGAAGGTAAACAAGTTAGAGCTGTGAAAATGGCTGTCTACCTTGAGGCAGAAAGAGTCTACTCCAAAAGAAAAGGCCAGTTACAGGGCATGTACACTGCCACCAAGAAGCCAAACTCTCTCTCACATAAAGACACACACGTTGGCTTTGAACTTCTGCAGGTTTTGGAACAGACCTTAAAAATCAACTACAGCAAACATTCAGATAGCTTTTTCTCTCCTGCATTATCACATTCTGAACTGAAATGAAACTTGCAAACTGAGTTGTAAAGGCCCTTTGTTAGTAACAAAAAATGAAATAATGAAGATACATAAGGAGAAAGGGATGTGCTCATATACATATGACATGACCCTTTCTCAAAGATTCCAAACTGTCACAAATAGAGCAGTTGGCAAAACCTTTGGGGTCCTAAACAGTACAAACTATTCACAGATGTTTTAAGTATGGACCCTTAAGAGCACGTGCTATTTATATTTACATTGAATTGACTACATGCTTGGATTTGTTTTCAGATTTTGTTATTTGCAAGTGGAAAAAGGTCAAATGAGTGTCCACCCTCTGATTCCTGGCTTTAGGAAACTACCCAAAACCAGTTTCTCATCAACAATCATGTTAAACAGCTCCTGAAGGATTTGACTTGGTTTTTTCCACACATACATCACTGTTTGTTCATCCTAAGGAAAACAATCATGCTTCTTTAAAGATGGGTCAACATTCTGGACTTCTACTTTAAATGTCACATAGGAAAAAGCTATTATTTAGCACCAGCTCCCTGAAGACACAGTTAATGAAAACTTGCAAAGGGGCCATGCAATTATAAGTTGTATTTTATCTACATCACAAAAATCAATATAATGTTCTGTTATAAATACTGGTAACTATATAAATGTGTACTTACTCTTATATCACTTTCCTTCAATGCAAGTTCAGTCCCATCTTTGTACTTCACAGTATAAAGATGAGAAACATCATCATAACTAGTCACTTGTACTTCATAGTACAGGACACTTCCTGGCCAACGGCCCATCACCACCTCGCCATCCGCAAACCTCCGGCTTGGCATTTTCCAAAAGGAATCCCTAGAAAAGAAGTAAATCAATACATATGATAGCTAAGCTTCAGCTGTTACGAAAGAAAAGTTCAAATGTATTAATAGTACATCTAGACCTGTATTCAACTGTGATATACAATCTCTAGCAGAGCCCATCAAAAGTAGGCAAAATGTGTATTTGACCACAATTGCAAAATGCAGTTATGTAATCTAGAGGGGAAAAAGTAACTGGGATGATATCTAAGTATCCTCTAACCCTGTTTTCCTGTGGTTCTAAAAAAATGATTGATGATTTCTAAATGCTAAGATAAGAAGTACCCAATCTATTCAATACCCACAGCCACATTATGTATTTTCTGTCATTTATTATGTCAAACACTCAAAAGTTGGGTAACACCAGAATTTGGGCTCCTGTATGCGTTGAATATTTCCTCTTTTCCACCTATTCAGCACAAAGCATGTAATGCTTTTTGCAGAGGCCTGTAGCAAAACAAATTACATCACCAAAGCAATCACCCAGTACCCTGAGATACCAAATTCCATGCCCCTATCTGCACCATAAGGATTTACCAGGTATTAGTAAAAGATGGTTTAAGTAACTACCACCCCTGGTCCACCATACCAGGCTGCTGGGTAAACCACTACTGTATCTTTACATTTGAAAACAGAACTTTAGCAGAAGTCTTATATAACTCTTTGGAAAGTGCCCTGGTATATGTCACTGCCTTGGGAAAACAGGGATCCACAGAACTAGCCTGAAGTTCTGTGACTCAGGTTCGCAACAGGAAGTGAGGCTATCGTCAAAGATTAAGGTAAAATACATGCTAATTTACACGCTATCACCATCTGAATGATAAACATGGAGGGAGGGGAAGAGGGGAAGGGTGGGGGAAGAGAATGACACCAAACAATCCAGCAAATAGTTTTTGTTTCGAAGCATTTTAAGTTGTTTGCTATAAATAGGAAGCCACAAAATCCGGTGAAACCAAATAGTTAACTAGATGCTCATTCATTACACATTAACTAACCTGCAGTGAGAAGTTAAGATTCTTTGGCAAAAAACCCCAATACTGTTACTGTGCAATCCCAGACCTTGAGAACACATTGGGGGATGGGGCTAAGTGAAGCTTTACAATAAACTTTCACTCTGACACTTCCTGAAGCTGCTGCAGTTTCATTTTACACCTGCGTAGCTCTCAAAGTCAAAGGAGAAACCAAAACCTTGGCAAAACCCCCTTGTGGATTTTACTGGCAATATTCCAAATTGCTCTGAAACAGAAACATCTGGCCATCTGCTTTGCAGCATAACATTTGAAGGACCATTCGGTTTCACTAATACGTGCCAGTTAGAAAAGTTACCAAGAGTTCTAGTTTATACTCTTAGGCATCAGCTCTTCCAGCCCAACTGTCTTCTACCTGTGTTTCTTGTTACTTTCTGCACTCCCAACTCCTCTGGTTTATCCCAGTCAGTTTAACCCACTCAAATTCACAGCCTTGTTTCTTCTGACTCCAAGACATACAACTTCCACATTTTCATTTCAATATCTTTGCCATGCTCTCTTCAGCCCCCTTTAATTCCCTGGGGGGTTTAATTCTGCCTTTTCTGCCCTTGTTCACATTTAAAACCAAACCAGCTCCTTTTCACCACCTCTGGGCTCAAGACCTGATCCCAGTCCCCATCTGTCTCCTTGCCCATTTTTCTCACCCAAAACATAGTTCTTTAGGAGATACGTGTCTACTACTGCTCTTTCCGTCACTCGCACAGTTCCAACTTCCTCCTCATCTCCCATAAATAGTCTTAAACACCGCTCCTTCACCAAGTCCAGCCATCACTTTCAGCGGATGTAAGAACCTGATCTGACTTCATTTCCCCTTTGCTGTTGTACTTACAGAACCACAGAATAGTTAGGGTTGGAAAGGACCTTAAGATCATCTAGTTCCAACCCTACACTCCAGCCAACTGCTTCTTCTCCTGACCTGGACCACCTAAGGCTTCATGTGTAAACTCAGAGCCTGACGAGGACAAAGCTGCCAGATCCTGGGACAAAGTGGTGAAAAACAGAATCTTTGGCGTTTAAGTGCCTTTTAAAAAGGGGAACACTTTTCCACAAAGTTGTTGCTGAGGACGTGTAAATTGATGTTTACTTAAACCAGCCACTGCAAAATTTCATGGGGCAATACAGTGCAATTCTCTGCCAAACTTCAAAACCAGGACCTTTGCACACAAAGGTGAAATCAGCCCACAGAAAAGATAACCTGATGATTCAATTCTTTTTGAAGGCAGAAAAACTTTCCCTTCCTCCAACCTCCTTCTCAAAAGAAGCTGAAGGAAGTTTTATAACAAGTTGGAAAGCATGGCTGAAGGACCCAAAGCTAAATCATGGCAAGTAAGACAGCCTTAGATATCAATGACATGAAATTCCAGAATAATAAATGAATTTAAGCAAGCAGTAATACTGTAATGTCATTCAAAGTAATGAACAATCTTATTAGTTGAAAGACCTTTTTTCTTTTATTTTTTTTCCTTGAAGTTTAATAAGGAGATCAATCTGTAAACACTAAAAAAGGCAAATATTACTTCTTAACCTAGCAAGGGTTACCACCTTGTTCTGCACCCCCGTGCCTCCTGTGAGGCATTCCTCATTCCCTAAATCCCACTTCAAAAGGCTACACCTTTTAAAGGCAGCCTTAACCTGTTCAGATAACAAAATCCATTACAGGCATCAAGAAAAATAGAGATCTTTTCTAAACTGTGCTTTTTTAATTACATTTTTAATTTAGTCTCTCTCAAGCTCTACACACACCCCTGATAATTTTCTGGGTCTCAGCTGGCATCAGCCCAATGTTCACAATTGCCACACACAAACTTTTTAATTTACAGGGCTTAATAATGCATACCCAAGCAACCTCAAAAGAAAACTATTTCAACCACTGAATGCTGTACCGTACAGACACCTGACTACAAGTATATTCACTTACTCCCACGTTGAAATCTGTGTTTTCTGCACCAGTATGACTTCCCTTTAGGAAATCTAAGGAAACAGCTCAAAAGGATTTTGGATTCAATACCAAGCCAGTGTACGTAACTCAAAACTCCCTGGAGCTTAAAAGTTGGTCAAGAAAAAAACTTACTGCTGACTCAACCAAGAACTAAAGAATTAAAGAGAAACATATTGCCCCATACATCCATTTGTGGTCTTTCTTAACGACCCACTCACTAGGTATGTGGAAAGATATTTCACTTCTGTCAGGAAAGTAAGAAGAAAAAGGCTGCTCGCTTGTAGTCACTAAATCACCACACGGTCACAAGTTTCAAGAAGAAATAAAAAAAGACACTAAAGCTTCCCCCCCTTGGAAAAGCAAAGTTCGTAAACATCCAGTGATTCTACTTCCCAATTCTGACATCCCACCACTGGTAGATATAAACTTGTGTACGTCAGAGAAGGGAGCCAGCTAAAAGCAAGAAAAATGCAGTAAAGCAAAGGAAACACTGGCAATCAAGGCTCACAAGACACAGCTGCCTACACAGGAAGTTAATATCCAGTTCACCAGTATTCACCATTAATACTGAATTCCCCAGGAGACTGGGCTGTGCAGGACCTTTTCAGGATTACCACTCCACATTTCCACCTCTACCACTATAATGGGAGGCATCTACCACTGCTCCAAGCTTGGCTGAACTAAAGAGCCGAATGAGCCTCACCACTAAGCACCAGCACAAATGCAGCCCGAGATAAAAGAAAACTCTGCTAATGCTCAGACAGGGAAAAGACGTTTCCCCCCCTAAAGAGGCCTTTCAGCAGGAGCACCGACAGCGGACGCAGCGCGCCAGGAACCTGAACTCCCCACGCAGGGCCACGGCAGTGTTGACAGGAAGGGACACACGTGCGGGAGGGGGGAGGCCCAGCCCCCAGCCCCGCCCCGCCCGCGCTGCCGACCCGGGCCTGGCGCGGAGCCTCGGCCGGGGGGGAAGGGAGGGGCCGCGCTAGGCCGGGCCGGGCCGCCACTCTGCCACGGCGCGCCCCGTGCCTCACCAGCAGCCCGCGGCCTTCCCCCACGCCAGGCCCGGCGCCGCGGTGCCACTGCGGAGGAGAACGGCGGCGTCCCGAACAAAGCGGGGAGACGAACCCCGCTACCCCCAGGGCCCCGGGCCGGGCAGCGCGAAAGGGCGCGGCTCGTCCGCCCACCGGGAGAGAGGCCCGAGCGAGGCCGCGGCCCAGCGCCCGCGCGCGGGGGCGGGGAGAGGCTGCGGCGGCGACTGGCCGCAGCGCTTCCCCCCGGGAATGTCCGCGGATGGAGGGTGGGTCCCGGCCCGCGCCCCCCACCCGGGGCCGCCATCCCCTTACCTGTTGCCCGCCCGCACCGGGCAGGGCAGGCAGCGCTTCGGCGGAGCAGCGGCAGCCGCACACCGTCGGCCGAGGGGAGCAACCGCCCTGAGCGACTGTTACGGCGGCGCAACGGCCCGCCCCCTCTGCCCGCCCGCCAACCGCTCCCATTGGCCACGACGCGCCGTTTGAATCGGGGGTAGCCGCACGCTATTGGCTGTGGCGCGATGGCGCGGTGCTCCCGCCCGTGGCGTGCCCGGCGCCCGCCCGGTGAGGCGGCGAGCGGGGCGGCCTGGCGGTCTCGCGGTGGCGACGGGAGCGATAACGGGAGCGATATACGGGTGCGAGGGGAGGGGAGATCGCGGTCGCCGTCGCCATCGCGGCGGCTTGGACCGCCCCAGGCCGCCTGCGCCACACGGGCTCCGCCGCGGAGCGGTAAACAGAAGCGGGGCTGTAGCACACGGAGCACTCGCGGCGTTGCCGCCTCAAACGCTGCCTCAGGCGGCGAGACTGCGAGTGCTCCTGCGCTGACTGTAACTGGGGGCAGCTTCAGCACCCCAGCGGGGCTGAGCTGTGGCAAAACACTCGCTCTATCCAAAAGAGAAATGAAAAAGAGGAAAAAATAAGCGGTACGTGGTTACCCGTGTCTTTTTGAGGCACCTTTCCCAGAAACGGGTATTCGAGTTCCTGGCCAGTTTTGAAATCAGGAAGTCTAAGAAACGTTTCAGCAGGCAGTGCAGTAGGTTGTGAAAAAGTTAACGAGTTGTCACACACGGGTTTAATGTAAATTCGGTTGTTTCAAACGTTTGCATCTTAAAAGCAATGAAGGCCTTTAAGCATGAGTTTCAGGGTTGTGTTTGTACAATCTTTATGGACCTCAAAAACAGCCTGAATTCAGACACATAAGGTTGACAACTCTCATTCAGGCCTAATAAAGCTTCCCAAATCAAGGAAGATTCCCCAGAAAGACCACTGTGGCCCAATACAGAACACTGGCAATGACAGACACAGCAAAAACCTCTGATTGAAAACAAAACAACAATAACATCACTGCAAAGCAAAAAGCCACCACCCAAACCCCACAACCGAAACCAAATGGACATAAATGAAGATCTATGGTAACCATGGCCTTAACTCATCCCAGAGTTGTTTTGGGGGGTTGTTTTTTCCCATTTCTAGCTATAATGTTTGGATTAAGAGTACGGCAAGCTTCTTACCTAAGTAAATGAATGCAGGAAATGGGCCTTCACACCTGAATTGGTAAAAATAAATAAATAAATAGATTTTACTAATTCTGCATAGTTTGGCCTTAAACTTTTTAATTTTCCCAGGCAATCCATTTTGTAACCCCTCGTTTTTATACCAAATAGGTCAAGTTGTATTTTCTTAGGCATTCATTATGTGTTTCACTACATGATGCAAGAGGAGGCATCTAAATGAGATGATTAACAGTTACTCAGTCAAACCAGAGTCGTGTTTAAGCATGATTTAAATAAACACAGAATAAATCTGTATTTCAGTTGCATTAAGGCAATCAGATTTTATCTGAATGGCATTTGATAACTTACTATGCAAAAGAATGCAACTGAAGCTTCATCTCTGGCTTCAGACAATGTTTTTGGTGCCAGCTAAGATTTGTGCTTTATTACTATTGCAGAGTTTACAATTGTAGTGTTAAGGACTGTTTTCTGTAGCTGTCTTAATTACAGCAGCTACTACTTGGAATTAGACTGCTTCATTCTGTTGGCAACAGAGGCCTACAATTAATATGCTTAAATATGAAGGTTTTCAGTTGTAATCTCATTTAGAGAACAAACATGCCTTCAGAGTAATGGGTTGGTTTGGGGATTGTTTAATAAACCTGGATTGGAAAGCAGTTGGGCCATTAACAACATTTTATTTCATTTAACAAATATTAAGCATTACAATATCACATCTACCTGAGAACACTACTCTTGTGTCCCCGTAAGATGTCAATCCTTCAAAATTCAACCCTTGATTCTCCTCTTGATTCTAGTAAGAATCAGAGAAGGCTCTGGTGCTGGAGCTGGTCCCACCACGGCTGCCTGCCTCCTTTCCTGCTCTAATTCTTGCCTTCTGAAATACTCTTCAGCGGGAGGTAGAAAAAGGGGCAGGAGTTTGGGAAGAAGCCGTTCAAAAAGTACTGGGCAGTGGGTGTTAACTGTGACAAGGCTCAGCGGAATGGTGGAAAACGGTACGATAACCAAAATTGGGATTATTACTCTCTATTTATTACGCCTATTACTCTCCTCCAGCAAGGATCAGGAGAAATTGCTTCAGATCCAAGATCCTCATGTCTGTTCAGGACACACACTTGGCAGTAAAAACTGCTTGAGTTTAAGAGAAAATATGAAGTAGTTGACTATGTAGAAATATAATTGTAAATATATATTTATATAAATATAAATATCTCTGTAAAATCTCAGTGCAGTCACTGACTGGCCTCTGGAGAATAGGTTGGCTTTAAGGAGGAACTTTCTCCAAATCATGAACCCCTCTAAGACTGAAGGCACTGCATTTAGTATCCCCAGATAGTAAGTTGTCTTTAATTTAATATAAGATACTTGTAAAAACACTGGGGTATTACTTAGAGTTAATATTGCAAGGCTTACAGTTCAGAATAGGTGATCATTTGAGTCCCCTGAACTGTTACTAACCAGGTTAATGCTGCCTCTGATACTATGAATTACTGTTATTACTGTGTGTACTGATATTTAAGGTAATACATCTGTAGTCTCATAACTATTATTCTTTCTCAATGTTGTATGAAAACTCAGGACACACAGCAGAGCCCTTGTATAAGTGAAGTCTATAGAACTAAATTCAAGATATATCTAACTTGTCTTCTTTTAATTAATTAATTAATGTGTAAATACTTCCTGAAACATTCTATTTTACTATAAAACCTTTGACCTTTGTTTTTCATTGTTACAATATAATGTTTGCATATTCAGTGACTATCTTGCATTTTTTCCCTTACTAGTTGTCATTTTACATGCAAATGTTTGTGGCTGCCAAGTAAAATAAGACCCATCTCAGCAGCATTCTCATTCCAATAGAGTTTAAAGACCAAAATAATCACTAAAGTTCCATTGACCAGAAAAATAAAGTTCTTACATTCATTTTTGTACTGTTTCTGTCCATCTACTTACCTCTTTCAATGTAATAAGATGCATATTTTGGGGTTTTTATCTTTCACAGAAATAAACCCGCATTGAATTCACCAAACCAATATTCAGGAAACACAACCATAACACACTGCAGCAATAAGAGCTGATCACAAACTCCCCTAAATTTGTTTAGCTCTGAAATACTTACAGCATTTCTGGTAAAAGTTGATCTTTCCCAGTCCCACAGCTTAGCTGTCAGGGAATTCCCAAGTATGCAGACCATAACTAGCCATCTCTGTGCTTAAGACAAGTGTTATTGTTACTTTGGGTTTATTTCACCATTGTTTTCTGTAGGTGCCATGAGGAGGTTGCACAAATGAGTCCTCCGATAAAGCTGCCAACTCAAGAAGGTTGAGACCTGTTGTGATAAATGGCTTTAGCACAGGCTTTGGAGTTGGGTGGGGTAATCTGCTTCTATTTCCTCTCCTGATTAGCCCTTTGCTTCTGTGGAAGAAAACACCCCTAAGACTCACAGTAAGGTGGGGGTTTCATACTCTGTTAAAAAAAACCCCAACATATATTTTTATATAGGTAACTATATGTACATACAATATACGCATATACTATGTGAATTATAGTATATATACACACACATATATATACACATATATACACACATATATATACAGTATATACAGTATATATACACACATGTATATATACATGTGTGTATACAGTATATATACACACATGTATATATACATGTGTGTATACAGTATATATACACACATATATATACTGTATATACAGTATATATACACACATGTGTATATATATACACACACTAAATGCTTTCCCTTTCTCCTTCTTTCTAGTATTATATATGGTCAAAGCATCCCAGCCTTTCTAGTGAAAATACCTCTGTTGTTTGCATGAGAAGTCTCCTGGCTGGCAGCTGTCTTCAGGACTCTGCTGTAGCCTAGTAGATGGTGATGACCATGTGTTGTCTATTTTGGATCACAGCACAACCTGGGAGAGAAGATGCACTGAATTCTGCTTCGTGACAAAAACCATCTCTGCTTCTCAAACTGCTGTTGAAGAACAGAGAACAATCCACTTCTTAAAGCCGTTGTTAAGATTAAAGAATGCGAGTGTGCTCAGGCACTTTGGGGACTGTTTTGATTATTATATATAATTATATTCATATTTTTGCAGCAATGGTTCTTTAAAAAGGAGCAGGAGATTTGGGATTAATGTCTGTTTTTTATTGAATTAAATCAAGAGATGTTTTGTTTATACAGCCCCTCAGTAAGGCAGAGATTCCATCCTTGACTATAGAAGTTTCTAATTATATATTAGTTTACGACACCTGGAACTTACAACCCTGTGTAAAAGAGCAGACCTGCTAACAAACAGTGCAGCCCTGGGTGAGTTACGATGAGCACTTGCATTCTGGGATCTCTTGCTAAGTGTTTATCTTTAGAAACAGCTTTACAATAATGTCCAAGGCTATCAACCGTGCTGGGCTCAGCTAGAAGGAGAGGAACACAGGCACATGCCAGCGACTTCAGTTCTCTAAACAGGAGGAGGAGAAAAAAACACATTGAAACTTTGATCTCCACAAGAGTGCAAAAGCTTCCTTTTCTGTATTGTATGTGAATTTATAAATAAGACTCATTATTGACTAAGGGAAGTTGATGCAATTCTCCAAGAAATGGGTCTTGAGATAAGAGTTTTGGCTACTGTGTCTTCTGCTGGGCTGCTTACCTCCCCATTTCTACAGCACAACTTAAATTACTCTAGCCTTTAAAACACTTTCCTGAAGGCTTCTGGAAAACACACTACAGTATTCCCGAGTAGCTGTCAGATGTGTCAGAGGTATGTGCATTAAAGAACTGTAAATGCTTAAACACAAAGCGGTTTTAATTCTAGAGAAAGATAGAAAATTTCATTACTTTAAAACACAAAGACAAGCCACTCTCGCCTCCCAGACACCCCGTGACTCACAAGTACTTTCACAGAAGGCTTCTGGCTTTTCAATCCAGTACCCTCTAGGCTGCAGACAGAGGTTACCGAGCAGGGAGTGACTTAAGCTGACACTGCAGCCATCTGGGATCTCCGTAGGATGGGAGGGAGAGAGTACACCTTCCCCCAGTTCCTGTGTGACAGCCTGCCGTGGATGAAGGGAGAAACTTGGCCTCTCTCGTCATGTAGCGCATGAACACTGCTACATCCCTGAATCATTAAGGCACTCTGGAAGGAAAAAACAAACAAAACCCTTGGCAAATGCAAAGGGGGCAGAACCCAAAGCCTTTGAAGTGACAACCCAAACATGTACATGTGTATATGTGTCTGTGAGTGTGCATATATATATATATAAACATACATATGTACATATATGTATAAAGAGTGAATAAAAACGTTGGCTCTCCATCCTTTTTGCAGCCAGTTCAGGATTTTTATGCCTGTGGCTGGCACAGCTCCCTACAGCAGCTGAAACTAATATCTAAGAGGCTTTGTAGTATAAGTTGAAGAGGGCCACGTGCTGCTGGTCCAGAGTGAACAAGCAGTGGAACTGCTGGTGCTCAGCAGCACAGCTGCAGACTGGGCCAGGCCCTGCACTGAGGTGGAATATTGCACCCACAGCCAGTTTTTAAAGTCATATTCAAAATTCACTGTAGTGTTTTTTAATTGAGTTTTAAAATCAGAAAGCACTGTACTGCTGGGAGGGAGTTTTTAAGGACAGTAATATGGGTAAATGCAGACAAATATTTGTAACAAATCTTTCTAACACTGGGATATGTGGGATAGATCATAAATTTCTTACCACAGTACAGATCCCAAAGAAATCAGTTTATTTAACATGGCACTCATAGTCAAGCTCTTGGATGTGGTGATGCTCACACCTCTCATGTTACTCCAGAAGAAACCCCATCTAGTTACTGCCAACACGCAGGCCCAAGCCAGAAGTGATAAAGGAAGAAATCAGCTTGATGCATCTCACAGAAGATGAGCTCACATATTTTGGGTTTCGGAGCTGGTGGTGCTGCATATCTACTCTCACTTAAACTGACTTCTTCTTTGATGAAACCTGTTCAGCTGGTCCTGTTCATTTAATTAATGTTCTTAAATACAGTAATTTAAATGTTACTTAACTCTTTGAACTTCAACAGCTATAGTTCTACTAACAAGTTAAAATATATGCAGATACTTACTTTTTTCCACTGTGTTTTATGAAGGTGGGGGGTTTAAATGGATACTGGTAAGAGAGAAAGGAATAAAATGGAAGATTCATTCAGGTGGAGCATTCGTTCTTTAGAATACATTTCTATACCCCAACCTAGCATACACTCATCAAGTTATGCTAGTAGTATTAGAGCAGAGCTTTGATGTGTATGCATGACCCTTGCTAGGCATTGTTCATTGCACAGCTTTTAAAACTTGTTACAAAACACACACACATAAAGGTAGTTGCATTAGAAGCAATATCAATAAATGAATCAGAACCCTTCAGGGCAGAGTTTGCATATACAAGCCTACACCTCTCTCATTTCCACAAATCTCTCTTTTCCTTCCCCACATCGTAAGGTCTATCTGTCTATACTCCAGCCATCACTTCAGATGTGGACCATTTACAGCACAGCAACAAATTCATCTCCCAGTTCTTGGTTTAGCAGTGAGCAGCCAAAAGCTGGAACAGAACTGCTGACAGACCATACCTGATGTGAAAAGTTTCAGCGAGGCAGTACCTGGCAACAGATGCACAACAAAGATAGTTGCACACTTCAGTCTTCTCTTTCTCCCCTATTTCTCTCCAGTTCTCCCATTTGCCAAGCACGAACGAACTGAGCCCAAAACACGGGTCATGGGAAGGAGAGACTAATGGCAGACTTCTCATTTAATTAAAGGAGAAAGGATAATTAGAATGATTTCTAGCCTAAACTACACTAAACCCCAAATTCATAATTAATTATGGCACTAGGCAGACTGCCAGTTTTCAGACACTTCCTCTATGCTAAATTGTAAACGTGGAATCATCCCTGGCGTTACTGCAATAGTCATCTCTTCCAGCCATGGATACCTCATTCAAGTTTCAGATAGCAGTCACAGGCATTCCCAAGCAACGGACAGGTTGCTCTTCTGAAACAAGCAACTCAGATATTAAAGGAAAAAAGAAGTATTTCTGTTATGACCAATTTCCACACAACGTTTATTTGTTCAGCACAAAGGAAACTGCACTTTGTTCCCAAAGCAAGCTGGCATTGCTGCCGATATCAGTACATTGGCTCAGAGTCCTGGTAAGGCAACCTGGGCAGCTCACAAGTAGTTTTGCCAGCCTGTGCAGAGCTGACCAGTCACAGGAAGCTGAGAAAAGGTCGGAATGAGACCAGTGTGACACAGTGCATCTGACATTTTCATGGGCAGTAGGTGGCAAGATTCTGGTTTAAGATTCATCATTAAATACAAAGTGAAATGCAAAAGAAAAGCCAAAGACACATGTACCTGATATTGAACCACATGAGATTGCTTCCCCTGCCAGGTAGGACAGCCTTGCTGCTGGAGCAAGCCATTATTTCCCTGGCCAGAAATGCACCTCAGTGATAACCTGACCTGAAAGCACCCTCCAAAACAAAGGCGCTTCCTCCCCTAGGTGCTTTGCCTTTAAGCCAACAGGCAACATGAGTCACTCTATTTACTTTTAAAGTGTGCTTTCCCTTCAGAATCACTCTGGCTGACCTGGTCTGGATGGATCCCTCCTGCTACAAAGGCCGGAGCTGCAGTGGTGCCTGTTATCGTATGCTGGAAGACCCACAGATCGCAGCAGTGTGTAAAACAGGGCTGCACCGGACTCACTGTCCATTTTCTTCACTTTGTTTCTGTAAGATGCAGCTGCTGGTGTGTGGCTTAGAGATTATTCCTGTAAAGCACTGGCATTACTCATCTTAAACACACGCTGTCCAGATGAAAGCACCTGGCACATGGCAGGGGGACCTCACAGTGCAAAGGCAATTGGGGAACTGAGTGAAAAACAAACCGCAATCTAAAGATTACCCAATTCACTTTTGTACTTCTCTGTTCCTTCCCTCTCTGCTGCATTTGGAGCACGTGTCACCAGCTATGACCTTATGGACATTGCACCAGCCCTTTGGTGATGCTGTAGTGGTGCAGGGCTGGCAGCTGCAAAGCGACGGCCTGGACTAGCTGAGGCCAGGCTCCGTGGAGGTGCAGCAAACACCCCGTGTTTGCCTGCTGCTTCAACACTGACACACCATGTGAGCTTTCACCTGAGAGAGGGAGTTAGAAACGAAACCCAGGTGGACTCACGGAGCAGCTACTGATGGCCAGAAAAGCCAGGGCTGCTTTTGCAGGCTGATGCAGATAGGCTGTAGGCAAGGCTAAACAGAAATCAGGAGGTTGTCACTGTGTCATAGATAGAACAGTTTGGGTTGGAAAGGACCTTCAGATCATCCAGTTCCAACCCCCTGCCACGAGCAGGGACACCTCACATTAGAACATCGTGCCCAAGGCTCTGTCCAACCTGGCCTTGAACACTGCCAGAGATGGGACATTTATCACTTCTTTGGCAGCCTGTTCCAGTGCCTCAGCACCCTCACAGTCCTCAAGCCTTGCTTCAAGGCTGGGGTTTTAAAGCATTTTCAAGTTTGAAGGAGAGATGCTTTTTTTCTGTGCCTTCAGGCCACTAAAGCCAGTTTGTACACAGCTCTTGAACCAGCCTCAGTCCCGGTTCCACCTTCTCGCTGCAGCCCCCTCTTTAAAAGAGTCTGATTCCTAAATGGACAAAATCTGGGGAAGCTCCTCCTATTGTTTTGAAAGAAATCCGCAGAGAAAGGCCTTTTTCTGAATGTTTCTTACCTACACATTTACATTTCAGTACAGAAACAGGGACATGGCACCCAGACCGTACACTGCAAACGATGCTGCTGCTCTGAGTGTTCAGTTGAAACCAAGCTTTGCTTTCAAGCTCGAGATGAGATGATTTCCTCTTCCTGCACACAGCTGCTGACTGCTTCTTGAGCCGTCTCAAGTGCAGCACGTTTCCTTTGCTGGGAGAGGGCAATTTCCGCTTTTCAAAGCACTGAGACACTCCCTGCACCCCAGTGTCAGGGCTTAATCACAGAATCAATCAACCAGGTTGGAAAAGACCTTTAAGATCATCAAGTCCAACCTTTTCCCTTTTCACTTTTAATCCCAGCCAGCAACTAAAAACCACACAGCTCCCCCATACAGCCTCTCAGAACACCAAGAAATGTGCAGTGCTAACTCATTTGGCTCCTCTGTATTCACTTGGGTGCTTTGTTCATTAACTGGAGGGGTCACCAGGAAGTAGCACTTAACAGCAAACAGGAGCCCAGCTGCTGATTTGCGTCCCTCCTTGCTCCCCAGTTCTCAATAAATCAGCACCAGTGATTTCCACTGATCTTCCTTCTCACAGTGAGAGCTGCCATTAAGCCACAATATGTCATTAATACAGAATTAATAACTATGCAATTATGCACAATCATATAATTTATAATGATGGCATTTGTCATAAAAATGCCTTTTATTGTATATATGCAATAGAAGCACTTCAGAAATCTTATAATGAGAATTTCACTTGGTAAAGGCAGCCATGAGCTTTTTCTGCAGCTCTGGGAAGTCCTTTGAAATCTATTCAAGGCAGTTAAAATCCAGTTTAGAGCTCCAGCACATTCAATGTGTAAAAATGCTGCCTATTAGCAAGCGCTTCCGGAAGCAACATGTCTGAGCCTTATTGTTATGCTCCTCAGGCAGGAAAAGCATTGTGCTGCAGGCATCCTCAGCAGCTGCTCGAGCCAGGGAGATGCATGAGATATGGCCTTCAGTAGCCCTGACTGTCCCAGGAATTTCTCCTGAGCTGCAATTGCTCTCCTAAGTGCAAGTGAAAAGAAAGAAAGAAAGAGAGAAAGAGAGAGAGAGAGAAAGAGAGAGAGAAAGAAAGAGAGAAAGAAGAAGAGAGGAAGAGAGAGAGAAAGAAAGAGAAGAAAGAGAGAAAGGAAGAAAGAGAAGAAAGAAAGAAAGAAAGAAAAAGAAAGAAAGGAAGGGAGTAAGAGAGAGAGAGAGAGAAAGAGAGAGAGAGAGAGAAAGAGAGAGAAAGAGAGAAAGAGAGAGAAAGAGAGAGAGAAAGAGAGAGAGAAAGAGAAGAAAGAGAGAAAGGAAGAAAGAGAAGAAAGAAAGAGAGAAAGAAAGAAAAAGAAAGAAAGGAAGGAAGAGAGAAAGGAGAGAGAGAAAAGGGGGAGAGAGAGAAAGGGGGAGAGAGAGAAAGGGGGAGAGAGAGAAAGGGGGAGAGAGAGAAAGGGGAGAGAGAGAAAGGGGAGAGAGAGGGAGAGAAAGAAAGAAAGAAAGAAAGAAAGAAAGAAAGAAAGAAAGAAAGAAAGAAAGAAAGAAAGAAAGAAAGAAAGAAAGAAAGAAAGAAAGAAAGAAAGAAAGAAAGAAAGAGAAAGAAAGAGAAAGAAAGAAAGAGAAAGAAAGAAAGAAAAAAAGAAAGAAAGAAAGAAAGAAAGAAAGAAAGAAAGAAAGAAAGAAAGAAAGAAAGAAAGAAAGAAAGAAAGAAAGAAAGAAAGAAAGAAAGAAAGAAAGAAAGAAAGAAAGAAAGAAAGAAAGAAAGAAAAGGAGGGGAGGGGCAAGAGAGAAAGAGAGGGGGGAAGGAAGGAAGGAAGAGAAGGGAAGAGAATGGAAAAGAAGGAAAGAGAAGAAAAGAGAAGGAAAGAAAAGGAAAGGGAAGAGAAGGAGGAAGAAAGGAAGGGAAGAGAAGGATGAAGAAAAGAAGAGAAGGAAAAGAAAGGGAAGAGAAGGGAAGGGAAGCGAAAGAGGTAGAAAGGAAGAGAAGGGAAAAGAAGGGAAGAAAAGGGAAAAGAAGGAAAAAGAAGAGAAGGGAAGAAAGGAAAAGAAAGGAAAACAATGGAAGAGATGGGAACGTAAGGAAGAAGAAAGGAAGAGAAGGGAAGAAAAGGAGGAAGAATGGAAGAGAAGGGAAAGGAAGAAGAAATGAAAAGAAGGGAAGAAAAGGAGGAAGAAAGGAAGATAAAGGAATAGAAATGAACAGAAGGGGAAAAAAGGGAAGAGAAAGAATAAGAAACAGAAGGGAAAAGAAGGAGGAAGAAAGGAAGAGGAGGGAAGAGAAGGGAAAAGAAGAAGGAAGAAAGGAAGAGGAGGGAAGAGAAGGGAAAAGAAGGAAAGAGAAGAGAAGGAAAGAGAAGGGAAGAGAAGAGAAGGAAAGAAAAGGAAAGAGAAGGGAAAAGAAGGGAAGGGAAAGGAAAGGAAGGAAAAAAGAAAAGGGAAGAGCAGGGAAGAGAAGGGACAAGAATGGAAAAGAAGGGAAGGGAAGAGAAGGGAACAGAAGGGAAGGGAACAGAAGGGAAGAGAGAAAAGGAAAAGCAGTTTAAGCTTTTAATTTTTATTTCATTACTTCTCCGCACATTTCTTCCCAGCTCTATCCCATTGCACAGAAGCCCAACTTGCCTAGTGTCTACACTAGCGGCAGAGGAGCAGAGCTGAACGCTGGTGTTGAGCTCTTGGTACATTTAGGTTAATGTGGGGAGGAAAACAAACCCTCCGCCATTTCTGCTACCTAAATCTCATGCTCAGGGTGTGAGTGCTTGGTGGCACAGCACAGCAGGGGACATCAGGGGGGAAGAAGCAGCGCTGTGCCAGTCCCAGAGCAGCATGGCTGCAGTGACACCACAAACGTACAGACTCATTTCCAACCTAAGTTTCAGGGGCTTGGATTCAGGATCATCCATTTGGCCCTGGAAGCCCCCACAAGTTTAAAGAGATTTACTTTTGTTTTTAATGCAACCTTTTACCTCTCCGTAGAAATAGCTTTTAGAGATGTTCTCAAAGAAGCCACTGTCCCAGGATCACAGTGAGCTGCCTCTGGTCTTCACCTTATGGTCTCAGGGGTTGGTTTCCTGCGGGATCATACAGATAGATAGACAAAAAATGAGACAAGGCAGAGAGGAGAAACTACAGTGAATTATATGTGTTTTGCACAAAATGCAGCTAGTTTATTCACAGCTGTAGCCCCTTACAGTCCAGTCTAGACAGTCTAGTCTATGATGTATTTGCTGTCTGGTGTATATGATACAGAACAAAGTAATTTTAAAATATTAGGGGTAAAATTAACAAACACACAGGTCATTAAGAAAGAATCTTTTTTTGATATCAAGAATGAGACCTTCACCTAAATTGATGGAAGCTGGAGCTCTTTCTGTCGTGCTGGAAACACAGGAGCATTAACCACATCTGGTAGGACACAAAGGCTTTGAGCTACTCCACACCTCACTGGTACTGCTATAAGTTCCCACTCCTTTGGAGTGCATATTTCAACTGGTGTTGTTTATGTTTGATTATTACTGAGCTAGATACCAATAGCCCCCTCACCTGTCTGCTTGATGTGCTTACACTGAAGTCCTGCCTTGGTGACTGGCTCCCTGTGGACATTAGCTGCTACAGGCTGGGACCTTGTTTTAGGGATGTAACAGCCCAGTGTTCACAGTGTTGAAGAAAAAGGCATACAGCCATTATCCTGGTTTCTTCTCTTTCCGTCATTCGAAGTCCCTGCTCTTAGCTGTCCCCTTCTCTTCTTAAGCCCACTGACAGGTGATGGATGATGCAGAGCACTTACACATGTGACTGTCCTGTCCCTGTGAGCACATTACTGTGCTCCTTCCCAAAAGGATGTCAGGCAGTGAGCAACGACCACCACTTTTCACCTTATCAAGCCCCAGGACTCTGCAGGATCAGGTTGTTACAGAGCTTTCTCTAACCAAGGGGAGTGCTTTGCAAGCCCAGACTGATGGCTCTGAACTGGGCAGTCACTGGGCACAGGGGAGAATGTTGGTACCCAGGTGGGTGGGCATCTTCCCACTGCCACAATCAGCTCTTCCTCTCCTGTGCCTTCTGAAGCCCCCTTGGAAACCTTTCAGGGAGGCAGAAGGAAGAAGAACAACTCTTACGCCACAGTTTACTAATCCTGGCATGACAACCCCAGGAATTGCTCTGACTTAAAAAAGTGCTTTGATTAATCAGTTCTTAGAGGAAACAAAGTTTCCTTTAAATTTTGTCTACTGAAATGGTAGCAGCACATTCAATCTGTCACAGCTTCGGATTCCAGCTCTCCATCCAAAGAGCTTTCATGACTCACACTTGCAGGAATGGCTATCACTGGGTAAACCCACACAATTCATGTGCAGAATTTACCATCTATCTGAACAGAATTAGATGACTGCATGACATGGTTTTTTGAGCCCTGCATCTACTGCCCTCTCAACACCTGTATTTCTTTCTTCTCCTCTTTGAGGAAGCTATCTGAAAGCCCCCTCAAGTGCAACTTGAGACAAACAGACATGCACACACAAGGGGATGATATTGGTAAACCTCTTCTTCCACATTCTACCTGAAAATTAGGATTTATTTACTGTGCACATCTAATAAGCTGATGTCTACAGCACTGGCATGAGTTAAGAAAGGTTGCCCTGTGCCAGTGTAATATATTATTACCTCTAGGGTGGTACTTAGTGTTCAGCCACACAGTCTGCTCTTTTAAAACATGTATCTGGGGACAAGAGGTGAGCTCCAAGTGGGTTTGTGCCCAACCCCAGTGATCCACAATAGCCTTCAGGTCACACAAGGCAGCAGGTTGGCAGAGGGGTGTGCAAGTGAACTCCCTCTTGAGCTCACTTGCACACCAAGTGTGCTCTTGGGCTCACTCCCCTGGTGAAAAACCAGCTGAAACAACATTTCATACATGCATGCATGCAGCCAACCTGTAAACATCAGGGCTATGGGAAGGGGTTTGCACCATTAGCGGCTCTCTGACACACTATCACACAGCGCTGGGAGGGGTCAAGGTAAATGATGCTTTTCTCAGCAACAGTCCAAAGCAGCACATCCCCACAACAACCTCACATACAAAACCAAAGAGGATGATGCACTCGGAGCGCAAGGGACCATTCACCAGTACCTGTTGTGCACATTAGAGCATGCACTGTGAACATATGGTTTCTGGCTTGAGGTGCTGCAATTAGACTGGAGGAAGGCAAAGCAATCCGTGTAGGCTCTGACCTCTCACTCTAGGTGTGTATTAAACACACCACAGTTAGCATGTCAGTTACCTGTGAGAAAAATGGCCTGTAAGGCCTCTATCCCTGTCTCCTCCTGGTGGGAGGAGTGCTTTCCATCAACTTGCTAGACTTGGCCTGTATGTCACAGCATTCCACTTTTTCCCCATTTTCAATGGAAGTGCAAGCTATTGCTTCACAGATGTACAACTCTGAACAAAAGGCTTATTCAGTCTCCTCTGAGTTTTCCTTGGAGTCATTGGCAAATCACTGAAGGTTCATCAGTGATACCCTCCCCACACCAGGCTCCCCACGGGGCATGCAAGTGCTCCCCTCTAATGAAAACAGGGTTGTGGTACAGTGAGATAAGTACAGGGAGAGTAAGTGTGGGTGCAGGTGCAACAAGGGACCAGAGGTTGTGCCGTCTTCCCTTTATCCAGCTGTGGCCTTCTTCGTGGCCTAGTTTAGATGTTATTCTTGGGCTTATGCCTTGCTTACCCAAGTAAAACTGAGTCCAGCGAACTAGGTGGTGGCCTTAAACATGCTGTGCAAAAGAAATCTTGAGGCTGGAGCACTTCTCATCACTGCATTTTCTCCCTTCCCACCTTTGTTTGTGGGAAATAACTCACTCAAAGTGTAAAATCTGATGCCTCTAAGAGCAAAGACTGCATTTGCTGTGCCACAGTGCTGCTGTGTTGTTAACTGTATAACACTTCTTGTGAGTTTGATAAACAATTGTGAGTTCAATACACTGAAATGCAAAATTATTTCTCTACCATTTAGCATGAGTAATTTCAAGCTGCGGTAATACGAGGGTTTTATCCGATTTCAGCATTGTGAGATTTACTATTTGCACACAGTCTAATTCACAAGAGAGGCTGAGCAGCACAGCAAAGATTGACTTTGTGCTCATTGGATTCACCATTAGCTTCCAGATAACATAGAAAGCTGGGAAGGCTGTTTTGGAGGAACCAATTGGATACATGCTTTGATCGGGAAACAGCATCCAGATCTGAGCATTGTGCTTTGAACAAGGAGCCGAATATTCATCTGGAGAGAGTTCAAAACCCCACCAACCCCTAGGACCCCGAGGGAGCAGATCTCAGAAGCTGTGGGTGATGAACAGAGCAAAAGATACAGTGTAAATGCACAAGAATATGCTATTGGTGAAAACCCAGGAGGCTCTGAGGGCCTTGATGAGTAGGCTGTTGTGAACTCAATGCAATAAAACCATCAAGAAGCAA
Organism: Myiopsitta monachus; assembly: GCA_017639245.1. Classification (NCBI taxonomy): domain Eukaryota; kingdom Metazoa; phylum Chordata; class Aves; order Psittaciformes; family Psittacidae; genus Myiopsitta; species Myiopsitta monachus. Next base: position 57,544,806 of record CM029925.1, read on the forward strand.
CCTGGAGCCTGCTCTTACCTACATTGCTCTTATGAGCCCTGCTCCAGCTTGAGTTGTGTTCCACAGAAGTGAGTGCACAGCCCTCGCCTCTCGCAGCAGCAGCAGCCAAGGCGGCATCATTAGCAGGTCTGTCAGCCTACAGAGAAATAATTGCGTGCATTATGAAGCAACGACAGCGAAGACAGGCTCAGAAGGGAGCCCCATAATCAGTGAATGTGTAGATAAGAACAATAATAGCATACAGGTGACTTGGAGGTAGATAACAAGTGGGTTATTGAAATGTACCTTAAGGAGTAGAAAGATCAACTCAGATAGGAGGGAATCAAACTGGCATTCCTTTTAATCCAAGTTCAGCCTCAGCTATAATCTGCACATTCAGGTTTAGGTCCAATACAGACTACCAACAGTCACCCTTACACACAGCCATACCACCCCACTTCATGTGTGAGATTGAGCTGGATCACTTCAGATGTCAGCTTCATGAGACATACTTTAAGATCTGAACTTATATAAAGTTCTGAAAATGCTCAAAACTGACTTCTTCTGAAGACCATTTTTTGTATTGCTGGGCAAAAGATGGAGGCATCATTCTGATTTAACCTTGGACCCAAGGGGCAGAATGAGAATGTAAGTCTTGGTTACTGGGACATGTACTTTATAAGAGATTTTAGCATTGTGAGATTTACTGTATGGTCTTTGGAAAATGAAAAGTTTCAACGTACTGGAAGTTACATATGAAAAGCCAGTAGCATCCCTTTAACGTCATACCTGTGGCCTCATCCACTGGATTTGGTAGCGAGTTGTGCATGTTTTGATTTTGAGGTGGAGCTCTTTCGTGCCTTTCATTATTCTGTACTGAAACAGAACCCACTGCCACATTCCCGAAGTGTAATATACTGTATCAGAGCATCAGTTCTATTGAGTTGCCTCAATAAAACCCTCAGATTCTACTCAGGATCAAATTCCTCCTCTACTAAAATAGTCTGTATTGTGCTGGGTTTATACAGTTGCAGCTCAGAAACACAACACAGGCAAATTTCATTTTTGTAGCACCAAGATGATGTGCAATAGGTTTCACAAAGCTCCAACAGCTCTTTGCTGAATAGTTTCTCTATTGTTTCCTGCTGTAGAGAACAATTTATGTGTAACTAATGAATGTTGCAACTCCACAGATAAAAGGTAAACGGTATTTTTATGATGCCTTTCATTTATTCACCACCAATATGTTCACTTGCCAAATTATTATGCGGTACAGCAGCAGGCCCAGCTACCTAACTTTGTCTTTCACTAACTGTAATTGTAAAATAGATGTATCTATTTTCTATACTAATCTGAAGCACTGAACCCAAAGAGCATCTGTGCAGGTCTAGTATGCCAAGTTAAAATTTTCCCACTGGAAAAAGATGTCTTTCAGATTATCCCCTTTTTCCCCCCCACAATTGCTCAATTCTATGCAATACATTTAATGCCATTTTAGATAAAATACACAGCTTGAAACCAACCATCCAATTTGGGTCTTTAAAAGACATCAATACCAAACTGCTTTCAATTACATGATAAAAGGAGCTATAAGGACTTTTAAGCTGCTAATACAACTGCTTCTCCATTACCCCTGACATTGTGCACCACGAGATGTGTTAACTGAATGGTCTTTTTACATTACCTCTGGAACAGTGAATCCCTTCTGTGTTTAAAAAGCAGATGTTGCTCCCTGTGAAATCAGATGACCCTGTATCTTTTCTGGTGGGGAACTTTTGGGGAGAATAAAGGAGAGTTTTGCTTGTTTAGCTTAAATCAGTGAACATTTGTCTAAAAAGTAACTTCTTTCAGCAGTTAAAATAAGTGGAGTCCCAACTGGTGAAATACAATTCCCTATAATTGCACAGTATTTGATGGGTAATGTTAATTCCAGAGTGATTTGCATTACATCTGTTCTTTCTTCTAGCATCCTCGTCAATGACTTAAATCAGCCTCCAAGAGGCTGCACATGTATGTATGAGCAGAAGGGAAACATTTACACATGCAGATGGAAATGTGCTCAGTGTTTTTCTTGCACTGCTCCTTACTGAGAACATACTGCTTGCTTTGACAGTATCCCAGTGAAAAATACTGAGGTTACCTGGCCAGACGAGAGACACACATTCTTGTGGTTCAGCTACTTTTCATCTGTGCCAGACCTCAAAGAAAGGCAACTTCAGTAGGGCTGAGATGTTCTAGGACTGACATTGATCTGAGGAAAGCAAATCCTTAAAATAAATGAGGAAATCAAAATCAGTGAGTTTCGCCCATCATATTTAAAGCAAAGAATTAAATTTACAAAGTAGATTACAGCAAAATTCCAGCGGAACAAACTCCAGGAGTGCCTCATCCAACCTCTGGCTCAAACCAGGTCAGCTGTAAGTTCAAGCCTCTCACTCAGAACTTTTAAATGTCCTTCATATGGCATTTTAAATAGCTCTATAAAACATGCTTTAGTGCCCAGCTATCCCATCTATTGTCATTGAAAATGCTGCAGTTGTAAACCTTGCCAGCAGATGCCACTACAGTAAAATTGTTACAAAATACAAAGAACCAAGATGAAGACCTTTTGTTCCTTGGTGCATCTTGGTCCCTACCCAGCAGCTTCACAGAAACACTTAGTTCAGAAGCTGGTCATTGGGGCAGAATCCCCCAAATCCTGCACCACCACCACCCGGGGAAATGAGTTTTCTTGGGTTTAGCACAGAAAGAAACCTGCAGTGTTGAGAAGCATGAAGGTGCTCCTTGATGCAAGCAGAAGGGCTGAAACATGGCAGGATGCTGATCATGGCAGTTAACCCACCCTGGCAGATGCTGAGGCAGACAACAAGAGGCATGACAGAAACCTCAAGGAACAGCCACACTTAGAGCATCCTGCCTGCATGAATCCTCAGAGACTGGCCGATGCTCATGCAGCCTGAGGCATCTCAGCTTCTTCGATACAGAAAGGCCTAGAAAAGGGCTCTGGTTTTAGTTTTGGGTTTATGTTGTTTTGTTTTTGTGATGTTTCATCATAAACTGTTGCTTGTTGATACAAGAAACATGGTCGTGCACAGGCATCAAAAAGCAGCAATCAGCAGGCACCAGAGCCACATCTAGGCTCCATCTCAACTAGGGTTATTTTCCTAGTCAGGTCTCTGCTTGGCTCTCAGTCTCTGAACATCATTATGCTTTTCAGAGAAGGAAAGATTTGCACTATTACTAAGTAGTAATAGTAATAGACAATATATGTCCATCCTTGAAGAGGCTGTGGAAAAGTGGTGGAAGAACCCATCTGTTTTTCTTGGCCTGTGTCAGCTGGAGACAGTTCCTCAGTGATAGGGGAAGCCCAGCTGCAGAAACACTCCTGGCTGCTGCCAGTTCAGCAGCCTGAGAAGCCTGATAAGGCTCAAAATGCATTTCTGGGACTTGACAGTAGCAGCCTATGACTTATCCAAGAAGCAGGTTGGCATAGTGGCAGGCATGCAGCACCACACCCTGACCTTCCACTGCTGTATGGGGATCTGAGCTGTTTGTTAAATGAAACTGATGGTTACGAAGGTAACATAGAGAAGAGGGGAGATGGGGTAATGTTGGCTCACGTACTGTGAGACAGGTTGAATGACATGGAGGCAAACCTTCAATTCACACAACAGTAATTAAAGTATCACCACTTCTGAAGACAGTTGAGGTGGGCACAGAAAGGCAAGAAAATACATCTATAATGGCTTCACCTAGAAAGGAGGACAGGAACAAAGGCAGACCCTTAAACAAAAAGCACAGCACCCACACAGTTCCTGGACATTCTATAAACTAAGGGAGCCTACCAGCTTCTGATAAAGATGGAGAGGGACACAGCAGGAAAGCATTCTCCTCCCAGGAAGGGCAGGGAAGTCTCCTCTGGGCTCTTGGGTTTCTCAGAAGGTAATTTCTCTGCTTATGATGCCCCCAGGGAAAGAGCCTTGTTTAATGAGTCTCTGCCTTTGTAATCTCACTGATCTCAAGTTGAGTGATAGAAACCTCTTTAGGACAGCAGCCAAACCATCAGCTGTGCAGCAGTCAGAGAACTGGAGCAAATTTCTTTGGTGATAAGCTGTACCCTTGGGAATTAACTCTCCTTCTCCTGTTCCTAAGTAGTGATTTCTTCCAGTCACACTTGGGAACAGAGGATCTCTCAGCACTGCTCCCGATGTACTCCTCTCTCTGTGGACACAGCAGACTTGTAGGGAGATCATAGATGACATATGTTCTGCAGCAGGGTGCTGAGGATGCAGTAGCTCCCCAACACTGCACCACTTGTATTAGCACCAGTGTTCAGCTGAACAAATAGCATTTCCAGGCTCCCATAAGCAACTCTAACTTTACTAACCCCCAAAAGCCTTTTGCCTGACAAGCTTCACACTCCACTGGCCATGGGACAGTACCACTTGTACTGAACACTATTCTGAACACATTGGTGGGATTAGCAGCTCTTCACAAGACCATTTTCTGTGAACTTTAATTATGTTTACCGCATATGAAGGTGTTGCTTCATGTCAGGAAGTAACGTAACTCAGACCACAGAACCAAGATTTCCTTCTCCTTTTTTTACTTGCAATTTTAGCAGCAGGTTTTTGGGTCTACTCTTCAAAATACAATTGTGTCAGTGCCAGGTTTGGGTTTTTTTAGAAGGTAAAATGCCTTTTTTTACTGGTTTATTATTTGAAGGATGATTTTTTTTTTTGCCTTTCAGAAAATTCTACCTGAACATAACACCAAGGCCTTTAAATAGAAACTTGTGTGTTTACGAATAGGGATCTTATGCAGGAACACCTCCTAATTGCCCATCGTTATTCTTGCTGAAGCTTGCAGAGCGCAAACACAGGCACCCCCATTACAATTAATGCCTCTGTTCCCACAGACCTTATTTTTCCCCTTCATTGGCTCCAGTTATATTACATGTTTCCCATGACATAGCACAATATTGGGCATTGTATCCCAAGTGGAACCACCCTCGATTTACTGCAGCTGCTGTATTTGCTGGCTGATTTCACAGCAAATGGGTATTTCCTCATTAATATACAGCCATGTGAATAACACTCTGGTTTGGGCATTTTGAGGGTTATTTTATAGGCTTTTAGTTTTAAATTGCATTCTTGATTCTGGAATAAGTACTTGGGCATTTGTACTACTGTGTCCTGACGCTTGTCAGGTATTTTTTCTACTTGTTAATAGCAAAGAGCACTATGTCAAGCAGCCCAGTCCACATTGCCTGCTGCCTCCTCCACAACTGCAGACAGCTTTTCCATTCATGACAGCATCGCTATTTTTGGATGGTAACTGAAGATGATCCTGCTGTGGTGGGACTGGCTGCAGGGAACCAACACACTAGTACATGATCACTAATAAAGCCCCAGTGAATTATGGTGAGGTACAGATCTTCTAGAATCTAAACTATTATTACCCAGATCACCTCAGCAAAAGTTTGTGAAGTAGCACAGATCTAGAGGCTCAGAATCACTCTTTGGATGAGGAGGCTTACCAGAAAACCCCTACCTCTACCCTGTAGTGAGCAGAATGTGTCATCTGCTGCAGCCCTGAAAGCTCAGTCACTCTGAGATACTGAACTCTGGACCAAAGTACATAGAAACAAACAAACAGACTCTGAAGCTCTGGGGAGACCTTCTAACAGTTTTCCAGTACCTAAAGGGGACTACAAGAAAGCTGGAGAGGGGCTTTTTACAAGGGCGTGTGGTGCCAGGACAAGGGGAATGGCTTTAAACTGACAGAAGGTAGGCTTGCCTTTTCTGAAGCTATTTTAAGAGTAAAAATACCCAAAGGAAGTTGCTTTCAGTTTTTTAGGGGAACAATTCAATTAACAATTTAGTGATGCTTCAGCCACACTATAGGATATCCCCTATAGAGACTGAAACTATGATGAGTACCAAACAAATCTATTTTGATTTTCCTCACTGTTCTACACACAAAGTATCTAAATCCTTTTGTTACAAGCAGAGCCTTTTCTGGTTTCTGCCCTCTCTCAAGTACTTCAATTAGCTTTCTAAATCAATGCACATTGCTAGAAAAACCCCCACACCTCTTACCTTCATGCTAAATCATCAGTAGTTCTTTCACAAAGAAAATGGATATTTTGCTAACTCAAACTAGTGCCTCTTCTAATCAGGAAAGCATGGATGAGGAAGAAAAGTTAATCCATTATTCCCTAGAATATATTCCCTTGTAAGAAAAGCTTCCTCCCTCCCCTCCCTTTCCAAAGCAACATACATTCAAGAGGAAAAATTGAAATTAGCAGGGGAAATCTATATGCAGCTCCTAAAGGACTATTTTTAAGTCACTGTTTGCAACACAGAATCTCAATCCAGCTGTGCTCCATCTTTACAGCACTGAAGTTTTCCTCTGGGAGCACTAGTTTGGCAGTGACATCTGAAAAAAAGGTACTCTGAGGTCACTCTAATTGGAGCATTTTCATTTATAGCCTTTTTAAAGCAGACATCAAGCCATTTCTGAATTTTAAGTGAGGAACTGTTCCATAAAAGGCTGTTTTCATTACCTATAGCCAATTTAGTTCTAACTGAACTCAGTGTCAGAGTTCAAATATCCCCTAACACTTGTACTGGCTGCAGCACCCTGTAATGCTGGCTCCAGACTGCACCAGTTGATGATGCCAACTCCTTACTCAAAAAGGAGACCTTACTTGTCAGCAATTGCTATTGATTTATTCAGTCTGTGTCTCAGTCATTTAGCAAATTAATTTTAGTTTAGAAATATGGCCAAATGCCTTTTAATCTTTTTACTATAGTAGCTATAATGTAGTCATCTTACAGTATGTGCAGTTACTATGTTACTAGGACACTGATAACAAGCACCACTGTATATAAAAAGCCATTCTAGATCATACAGATTGGAAGTAAGCAATTAGAAATACTTTTGAGCCATGCTCTTGCACCCCTGACAGTATTAGAAGCAGGATTCCCCATCTCCAGTAAAAACATTTCCTGTATTTTAAGTTATATTTTACTGGTTACATATTTTTCATAGATGCATAAAAAATGGTAGGCAGTATTTACTAGATTGTATAGTAACTGCTTTGTGGCAGTGACAGATTACCCTAGATCCACATCCAGGAGACATACATGAGCAAGGCTGCACTCCCCCTTTCCTCAGGGCTTTGTGTCAGCTACTGGGGCTGGTTCTGCAGCTTCACGGGTGCTATGGAGGGTTAAACTGGTTTCACACTACAGTAATGGGGAGAAAGTGTCAAGTAGCAGATAATTTACCTTCAACACAGTAGTATTTCATTAGTCCTAGATGCTTTCTTCCCTGCGGGCATCAGCCTACACTGAACACTTGAGAACTCCCTCACACTTTCTCTTCCTACACTCCCTTCCTTGCTAGTGTTTTATGTTTTTCTCTGCCTGTGTCAGCAGCTTGCGGACCAACTCCTGGAGGCTCTGCAAAGAAAACCAGGATGCACTTCAGCACATTTAATGGTGTAGTTAGCATACATAACTTTATTGCTGAGTTGAAAGTTGTTCAGAGAGGAGGTAGGGACTTCAACTGGCTATTATGGTAAAAAATTGCACTTCAGTTTAAGGTGGAAAACATGGGATGAAGATGGGAGATCACTTCCAACTCTACCGTGCTTGAGCAGTTGCAGAAGTCCTGCAGTTGTGAAGTGAAAATGTCACACCAATAGCAGCTCTAAAATAGGCTGGGAAGGGAGGAAAAGGTGGTCTAGAGAACTGAACAACGACAGCAAAATGAAGCATCTCAACAGAGAAAACGATCAGCATGCAGCTGAAAGCTGCAGCAGGCAGAGCAGCAGTACAGCTGATCTGCAGTAGCTGCTCCGTATCTTTACCATTTAACAGTTTTATCAAGGTGGGACGTCAGAAAAATACTTAAAAAATACCACTGGGTAAGATCCAGGACACCAAGCTCTATAAAATAAACATTAGAAAATGCATTTACAGAAATTATTTGAGAATTCAACTAGGGAACTCTTTATAAAATGGAGGTAATTTTACAAAGCTTCTTGCCTTTCAGCATCATTGTGACAAACAGCTACAAGAACCCCCTGTGCAATGAACAGAGCTGCTGATTACCAGGTAACATGCAGACACTAGTGCTGTGACTTTAAGGTTTTGCTGAGCTTTCCCAATATGCAGAACTACACCTCTTCTTCCACATGTTGGACAATTATGCTGAATTCTATTTCACATTTGTTTTAAGAATATAAAACTAAATCAACTTGAATATATTTCCTGATATATTAACAGTCTTGGGTGACCATCTCCAAGGAATTAAAATATGCATTTAACACCTGTCAGGCCTTCATAAGGGCTGACTTAAAGACACTTCTTTCGAGTAGCGTTACATAAATTACATATGTATGTCAAAATACAGTATTTATGTATTCTGACAGTTGATTTAACACTTAATACTTCTCTTTTCCATTAAGACTTTCCTAGATAACATGTAACTGAACATTAAATAATCTTCAGTGCTTTCATACACCTAAATGACCCCCCCAAGACAAGTGATTTCAGTGAACTTATCCCGTTCTTCAAGTACGTTTGCACTGGCCCCCGTTCCACTGAAACCACCAACTCCTTTCCATTTTCACCTGCTATCAACACCCCCCAGTGACAGCCTACACAGCCAGAATTTAATCCCCAAAGAACTATCAGTCTCAGATAAAAAGCCAGTTTGGGAAACTTTCTTCTTGCTTCCCATCAGCCCAATCTTGTTCACCTAAGGAAAACAGAGGGAATATTCTCTTGATTTTGCAAGCTTTGTATGATTAGTTTTAAGAGACACGCTGGCAAGTAATACTTAGCACTGGAACTGAGCCTCATGTAAAATGCTGATAATCACCAGTTTGCTCAACTGCAAATCACCATCCTGCTTTTGTAATACTCAACTTTAAAAAGCAGATACATCTTTTGTCACCGATGCAGCAGGGAAGTGCAGCTTTCAGGATTCTAAGTCAGGTACTCTCAATATTCTGCTGTAAGACAAATTAAGCAAGTCCTCAGTGTACAGAGAGCTATATTAATCTTTCATGATAGGTTTTCTTTATTACCAGTACTGAAAATGTCATGAACATAAAAGCAGCAAGAGAAAAAGTTGGATTAACTGCAACTGGTTTTCCCCCCAGTCTTTCCCTCTCCCTCCCTCCCAAGTTTTCTGCGGACAGAGACCAAAATGTATATGGTGTGAGAATGTAAATCACGTCATACATTTAAAATGGATTTTAATGTGTGTATAGCAGTTACCGTTCATGAATGTTACACAGTCCCTGCACTTACATCCTTTGTAAGTCTTCACTTTAATGACTGCGATCGTTCTTACTCCTTGATTTCACTCCTCATTTCTGTTTTTGCATTAGAAGATTCAGCAAAGATTTCAGAAATTCAAGCAGTAAACCTTAGAAAGTCTTCTATGAAGTTCCAGAAATAAATGGTGGCAACGTGTATATATTGCAATTTTATTTCATTCGCTCAAACAAAACGTTAGCATGTAAGAAATTTAAAATGACACAATATGATAAAAATAGCAGAGAATGAACTGAGAAACTAAAAAGAAGGTAAACCTAAATGTATGAAAAGTCAACATTCATTAGTGATCATCTTCAGTCTTTGATTGACACTTGGTGCTCGTTAACTTTCGAAAACAATGAACTGGAAATCATTATGACTATTGGAAGAGATTTCAGCACCAGCACTAAGATTTTTACATTCAGTTGGTTTGCAGTTGACTTGGTAACCACTTGTCTATAGTGCAGGTTTATCACAGGTCAGATCACAGTGTTGAGGAAAGCAAAGCCTTCCTGGCATTAGAAAGGATCCCTTAAACTGCCCTCAGCTTAAGACATCCAGTGTACAAAAGCACAGAACCACCACAATATGGTTTTTAAAGAACTTAGCAGTAAGCAAAATAACCTCAGCTTCTGCAGTTCATTTTCAATACTGAAATCTCTGGAAACGGTGCAACTGTCAGTAGGACAGGAAACGTCTACAGTAATCTTTAATTCAATCCAATTTCCTGGAAAGAACCAAGTCGGCGGTTTGGGATTACAGAGAGTGTGTATGTAGAAGCAGCCTGAAAGACAATATCTGTTCCTTTTTCTTTTAAACAGAAATCATGTTAATTGTAGACCAAGGCACAAAACGTTTAGTGCATAAGCCAGTTCCTTGCACAATCTAGTAGTTCAGCCTTTAGTTTTGGACCACTTTATACCCATTCACACTATTCCACTATGCTACTCCTGAACTCTCCTAGAAACAAATCAAACATGATTTCTGACAAGGGTAAACGTCCTCAATGCTCAAAAAGTCCATGTGAAACAAAAACTTACATTAACAAAGATGAAAATGCCTCCTCTTGTTTTGAGAAAAACAGTACTTGACAAGCGTACTACAGAGCTGGTTTTTAATGCCTTCAATAAATGCATGCAGAAAAATGTTTTTGTCTATTTCCACTGTAGTCTTCTTTTAGAATTTGAACCTTCAGAAACAGGAAATGTTTGAGTTGGAGAAAAATTTCTCATCAAAGCCTTTCCAAAGCTGTAAGTGCTGTTTTGCTTTGGTGTTCAGCACTTAAGACAGTATGTCACTGAAAGCATTTGTCTTATGAATGGAGCTGCGTATAACTTTTAAGCTGAAACATTAATCTCCAAAAGTTGTAAATAAACTTCTCTTTTGGACCAGCACAGATCCCAAAGCAAGCATGGCACTGTTACGGCTCAGAAAAACTGACAGTGCAAAGGAAAAACGGAAGAGTTTGATCCATGTTCTTCGTCTGAAGCACTACAGATCCAACTCATGGAACTTCAATTCCACTGAATTGTACCACATTAAAGAAATTCAAAAATTAATGTTTACAAGCATAAAGACTGAAAACCCTGGGAAATAGGAAGGTATCACCTCCCCTAACTATGATTCTCAAATTGCTGACTGAAACCAACGGCATCCAGTTGCTATTTGTTTCAGAGGTTGGGTTGTGTGGAGCTGTGGGGTCTTTTGTTGGGTTTGATTTTTTTGGAAGGAGGGCGGCAGATAAATGAGGAGAAGAAGGGGACATTTGCTGTGATCTGATGCTCTGTCATTCTAAGGTAACTAACTGCTGCCCTGTTTCATTAAACAACCAAACACAGATTCTCAGAAAAGAGCGAAGCAGAGGGTCACGGTAAAAAGGTAAAGGACAACGCACTTACACAGGGGCATCCTCAGTAAAGTCAGATGCTTACACATTTGTTCTCTCACTGAGAAATGAGTTTGGCTCACATGGGAGTTTCAGAACCATTATGGAAGTATTACTGAATTTCAAATAGAAAACTGAAAAAAGATACAAAAGGATTAAGTACCTGGTTCCATTAACATGGTTACTGATAAAAGTAGTGTTTTCCCTCATTATTACACATGCATGTAAGATGAAGAAAAAAGTGTAGAAAGTAATAAAAATGTGTCACCTTCCCCCTCCCTCATCCCACATCTTTCTGGGCATAAATTAAGCCTTATAAATGAAAAGGCTACTCTGTGACATGCAATTTTTCTTTTAATTAAAAAGCTGGCTGTGTTGTGTTACATTACAAAAATGTCCACATGCATAAATCTAAAAAAAGCCCCAAAATCTACCGTAAATCTACAACATACTAATGATTTACATTTGACTGCTGATTCGCATTATGTCGAAGTCTTAGATTTGGTAAAGCATCGTAACAATGTAGGAAGGCATCTACATCTTTAAACTCTGGACTGTACTTGCTTTTTTTCATTTTCCTATAAAATTGCATGAAGGCTAACTAGAGAGGCTTCCTATCATAGAATTCCCAAATCTTGATATGTCATCACTGTCTAGGTCATTCTCTTACAAATATTGCCCTTTAAAAGCATGTGTTTCTAATTGTTCCATGTTTTGTGAACTGAACTTCTACACATCTGATCTTGTAAATTATGCATGGAAGTATCAGATATGATAGGAAGACAAACCTGAGATACATTTGAAGTACAACAGTATAACTTGCTAACTCCTTCATTAACAAAGAAAACCTCTCTGAAAAGCCTTCCCACGCTTTTCCCTGTTTTTTTTTGTCTTAACAACAAATTCTGAAACATGTGCAATTTTATCTTGACATGAGTAGACTTCAAAGCACTGTGATCTTGTCTGATAGGTGTAGGAATTTCTGCATAATCATTACAGTAACGTTAAGAGTCTTTTCCACCCTGCTGTAAAGGTCAGAAAAAAGCTGCAAACTAGGAGGGGAATAGCATATCACCCAAGTGATGTGTCTGAAGCTTTCAGAATAGGTTGTTTTCTCCCTCCTTCCAAGTGTCTGTCCGTCTCCGTTTTCTTCTAACAGCTCACAAAACGTAGTCAGTTTTATACCAAGTTAAAGAGTCACATCGGCTTAGTACTAGTCTTTCTATGCAGTATTCGACTTGCTGAGTTCCTGCCTGATAGCTAAGGAGAGAGAGAGAGAGAGAGAGAGAGAGAGAGAGAGAGAGAAGTTAACACATCAAATACTCAAAGTTAAAGCAGAAAGCCAGGATACACAACTGACCTCTTAAAGAAAGCTCACCCATCTCCAAGTCTTATAATGTGAATAACCTATACATAAGATAGCTTCATGTGGCTTCAGACATCTGGTATTTTACCAGCAGTGGTGTCAGTTTAATATCCCTTTTTCTTTTTCTCTTCTATGTTTTTAGTACTTTCCATAAAGGAACAAAAAATGCTCACCAAGGCAGTAAGTCACACACAGAGTTTTATTTCCTTCTTCACTGGTGGACCTTTTAAGGTTATACTTTCTCAATGATATCCCTCAACTACAGAGGACTACTTAGGAAAATATGTTCTGTTAAATTAAACATTAAAATAGTGAGAATTCTTTCCTTTGACTCTTATGTTACAGACCAAAGAAAACTGAAAGCTGGAAGCACAGTCCTAGTCTGAATATCATCAGGTTTTGAAATACGCACCTTAGCAGCTCTGGATTATTTAAAACTAACCCACCTACCACCACATGATACTAAAGATAACTGCAAATCACTCAAATATAGCATCCCTCCAACTGCTTTTAAAAGAAACTACTTGGTGTCAATGTTCTATTCAAACACAACATGCAGGAGAGAAAACACGGAAGCAAAGTCAATCAGAACTGGGCTGGCACAAATTAAAGTATGCCACCACAGTAAGCACGGAGCTACTTTTACCAATACATTATTCTCAGGCTAGAAACACATTACACTGACGTTGTATACCTGCAGCTAATTACTCTGAGACTGAACAGCAGCAGCAAATAGACTGATACCTACCATCAATGAGTTCTTCCTTTAATTTCGTTAACTCCTTCCTCATTTCATCTAAAATGTCCTGTGGTGTCAGAACATAAATAGATCAGTTTTGCAACATGAACAGCCTAAGTTTGCTACCTGTCATTTTCAGCAGGGAGAAATCTGAAATTCTTCCTATCTTTAACCCTTCTGAAATGCGTAACTCACTCTTTAGCTTCCAAGTTAATCCCTAAAACCTAAAGCATCCCTAAAACACTCTTAGTGCAGGTACAGTGAAGAAAAAACCTTTTGGAGAAGACCTATGAATTGATTACTCTGCAACTGATGAGAGAAGAAGGGACATACTGAGGTCAGGCCTCTGCACTAATGTAAGTGCTAAATAAAAGTAGAAAAAATAATAGTTGCCACATCCCTTTAAAAGAAAAGCTAGAACTGCTCCTGATGGCTTGTGTTTGTTGGTTTGCCTGTTTGTTTGGGTAGAGAGAGGAAAAGGAAAGATTTTCCAGGCAAACGAGTTTCCCAGTTCTAGCTATACTATCAACAGCGTATTATCAGCATACTTGTGCGTGATATTGCAAAAGCAGGAATCAGCATCTGTGACAAAGTGATGGGACTGTGTAAGCCACCATCCTACAGTTACAGCTCCTAACAATACTGAAACATGCCTGGGGACAAATAATGACTAACAGTTACTAAATCATTACTTAAGTCTGGAACCAGTTAGCAAAACAGTTAAAAACTGGTACTAGACAGCTACAAGTTCTCATACCCAAGTTTCCTACTCAAAACATTATATACATACCTGCTTCAATCTGTCATAATCTAGACCTTCTGTCTGTACTCCATTGGCACTGGGCTGCCCCGCTGGTGTAGATTTTGGTCTGCAGTACAAAAAATCATCCTTGAATTACTTGTCACTCTTTATTACAGGATACATAGGACTTCCTCATCAAACTTGCTGACATGTGTTTACCAAAACCATAGTAAAGAATCAGAATAAAAAAAATGTTGCGAGTGGGAGGGTAGGAAAATCAAGCAGACCCAAAATACCACACAGAATAGAAGGCAACAACCAAGGATATTTTCCACACACTGGGACTATTACCACAAGAGTTATTAGTTCAAAACAAGAACTTTTCAAGTGGCAGACAGATTTCACTGACAGTGGTTTCTAATTTTTTCATAATGGGTATGAAAAGCTGAATGCCTTCAAATGTCAAATACTTTCCCTTCTCCCTTTTCAGCTGCTTACTCATTTCAAAAGAGGGCCTCTCAAAGAAACACTCCCACTAATGACTATATGTTGATGCTGGAACTGTATGAATTCTGTAGAATCATCCTGGCAGATTTTCAACATTTGACAGAACAGGGCTGAGCAACCTTATCTAACTCTCTTCCAACCTAAACTATTCCATCAATTGCTTTCTAAAGCTACTGAAAGCAAATACTGTAACAGCAAGCTTGATTTATAAGATAACACTTGAGAAGAAACTTGTAGTGTTTCGGACTATGTCACATTCAATGTCTGCTTACATAACATTAAGACATCAAAAATATGCTTACCAAGATCAACTTGTATTTTTAACACACATTCCACAAGAAGCAGGTTTTCTACATTCTCACTTCTCTTTTCTGATCCCCTCTGTTCATACATGGCATAACTCAGACTCATGTACTTACTACACTTCCACAGGGCCTTGCATACCTACAGCTATTAGCAGAGACAGAACCTAGATGCTAACAGTAGAAATGGTTCTCCAAAGTAGGGGTGGATGGATGAATGGATGGATGGAGTGGGACAAAGGGAGGAATGCTCTGCTGTTCTTAATTGCTTTTTACATCTTGGCTAACATTCTCTCTCCACTGCCCGGTAAAATGTTAAACAAAAAAGAAGCTGTTGATAAAAACTGCTGCCTGCTCATGCCAGCAGGTTTCCCCAGTGTTTAGAATTATCACACTATGATAATGTTAAGGAAGGGAAATGTATTAGTAGGCTAAACTACGTCCTATTTTATTGTCTTTGTATGTGACATCACTGAACAAAAAAGCCTGGCCTAAACTCAGTGTCTCGCTTTCAAAATTCTTACATAGGAGGAATTCATTAAACAGTGTATTTTTCTGGATTTTTTACCTGAAAGTATAACCTTATTTATCACAATGGAAGGTGGTCAGGAACAAAAAAAGACAAACCAGCAGGAAAAGCACAGTTCTGTGCTTTATCTTCGCTCAAATATACAGTATGAAATGATCTTCTTTCAGAATAAAGCAGAGTGTGTGAGGGACACAAGCAGTATACCCATTGCTTTAATATTCTCATTCATGTATTTTAATTTAGCTAACAAATTAAAACTGTGTTCTCAGAAAAGAAGAATAGTGAACCTATACATATAGAGGCTTGCTTTTACAAAATCACTACCTTCAGCTTTCATGCATCTTCTCCTACAACACAGCAGTTCATCCATGAAGAAACCGTTCTATTACACTTTGTTCAGTACCAGGTAAATGAGCCTCATACTGGATTGTCGGGATGACTTTTAAGACTCAAAATGCAACTCCCAACAGAAAAGGGCATCCACACCAAAATGTCATTTTGCTACTTAAGAACCTTCTCAGTTTTTTGCTTTCCATCAGATATTTTTACATCTTATAGGTTCCCATTGTGAAAAATGCTAAGAAACAACATGGGACACAAGGGTTGCCTATTTTGCCTCCCCCTAACGTATAATAACATGTGCCTGTGTCACTGAAGAGCCTGTTACATTCAAAAGATTCATTAAAACCTTCATAGCTACCAAGTAATCCTCATGACAGGACATTTTAAACTGGTACATACGAGCCCCATTCATCTTTTCAAAAGGCAGTAACTTCAGTGTAGGTGGTAGAAACCTCTTGATGATCTTTTTAATGCTTCATGATTATTTCTGTGCTCCTGAGTTAGTCATGTCAAGCCTAGCAGCACCCACTTCAGAAAAAACTGCAGTTAACCATACAAAACAGTCAGCAAAAGGGATTGTATTAACCACCCCTTTGCTGCTGGACTTTAAATCAAAGCAGAGAGGTGCAGGAACATTCCTTGTTGTTCTACCAGCTTGGTTCTTCACTTGGGATCAAAATATTCAATTGCTACAACTGTTTAGATGTAAGCTCCAAGAGAGAAATCACTAACGTTATTATTGCTTGAAACACACCAAAGTGAAATACATGATCTACTGAGGAAGACAGAAGGTGGAAGATTCAGTAACTTGGATAGTGGAAGAAACCAGAAAATAGAATTCACCTCACAAGCACCAGAAACTCTACAGTGTGTGCTAATGCTATGAAGACAAACCACAGTTTAGGATCTTTTACAAAACTCTTTAGATATCATCAGAGCTTAGTTCGTTATGAAAAATTTCCTTGCTCAAAAACATTCATCAAGACAAGATCTTTGGCAATTGCTGCTTCATCGTGTGCCTGATATTATAAGTGTTACTTGCAGTTTACCCCTCAAACTGAACACTGACTGACTCCAAGCAGAACAGCATGAGTTCTTCCAGTTCTCCATATATAGTTTCTGATCATTTCCTTTGACTATTGCTTTGTCCCCATACACGATAATACTACAGCATTTACCCAACATGACTGAAAAAAGAATCAGTGAACTCCCAAATGCATCCCCTGCCAAGTGAAAACAGGCACCTATCAGCTGCCTTAATGGAAGAACCCAAACAAGAATATACTTGAATATTTTAATAAAATTACTTATGACTTTAATATTTTTATGAGAAGACTTTAAAGAAAAGGTCTTCACAGACAGAGTGCTTAAAACCACCTTAAATGCTTTTTTTGCTTACATCTTTAGAATAAAAATCATACACTATGTATTCCTGCTACCTGTTAAAAACCTCAACTGGAAAGTCTCTTCCTAAACTCTCCGACTCAGTCTTAAGAATGCATTCCATTTTTGCTTTCCAAAATGCAAGACATTCTTCATTCAAATGTGAAAGACCATCAGTTGTAAACTAGATAATTTCTAATCTCAGGCAAATATTGCTGTCTTCCCCCGAGAATTATTCTATTATTCCTTCTTCAACTTGCCGAGAAGAAAGATCAATGGTGAATGCAGTTGCCATTATGGAAAACATTAACTATTGAAATTTAGTGAGTAAAACACCCCAACCATACGATGCTAAGATGGCTAAAGAGCTCTCCCGTGTGGTTTTTCATAGCATTGCCTAACAGGACACTAAGGCAACCTCCACAGTCCAGAAAACACCTTATATCAAGCATGCAAGATAAGATTTTTATTCATGCCAACATGCAGAATACACCACCCAAGATAAGTAACTAAAGGGGAACTTTTCATACAAAAGATTATGTAGTCACCACAATGAGTGCCTTCATGGAAAACAAAGCTGAAATTTGACTCGGTAATTCTGAGGGTCTCCAACACATTTTACCTGTGGAAAGCTCTTAAAACCTAAAGGCTTTTATGACTGCCACCACAGACAGTGAAACAGAGATCTGCAGCTTGAAAATACACACAACGTTAATTCTAACTTGTGAATATATTCCTGGCAGAAACATTGATTTCCCTTTTCAATTATTTTGGTTTTCCTTTCCCATGTTGATCTTTACTTAATTTGTGAAAAGCAGATGTGAAAAATCCACCTGGAAATATATTTGCTATTCCTGTGAATGGCTCACTGAATCCTGGCATATCCAACAGGAATATGCATTTTTGCAGGTGGCAACTGCAGTAGCTGCTATAAATTCATAGCTAGCTCCTAATTAATCTCAATTTGCCTTTGACATCATCTGCTTTTAACCAGTCCAAAATGGGCTCAACTGGACAAACAAAATGTGATGAGGAACCTGGTGGTGCATGTGGTGATTACCAATCCATGTAGAAAAAGTCCAACCCTGAACTGGTCAAAATGGTTATTACAAAGTCCCAAATCCCAACAGGATGATACCTGTTTAATGAATCATAGAACCTGTTTTCAGAAGCAAGCAGATTTTTCCATGGAGATTCCCGTCTATGAAGGGGAGAAACACTACCTTAACAAGCTATAATAGGTCTTAATTTTGTTCAGTTCTAGCACCTTAAATACCATGGAGTTTCACTAGCTGTGCTTCCAAGAATGTTTCAGGAAATACTAAAAGCATGTTGCTTAAGTCTTTTCAAAGTCTGCTACAAGAAAAAAAGCCTGATTTTAAACATGACACTAACTTAGAATACTCAGAACGTTCATTCTGAATAACATCTCCTTCATTGTCTACCTGTTTGGAAACTCTGAAGAGAAAATTTTGCTTGTTCACCAGTTTCTGAGGTATGCTTTGTTTTAATCCCTGTAAATGACTCATATACTCTGTAGAGGTCAGAAGCAGGTTCTTGAGCCTTATCAGGCAAAAGATACCCCCTTTTGGGAAAGAAGGTATTAGTGTTTCAAACAGCTGCACCCTTTGATTAACTCACTGAAACAAAGTCACTTTAACAAGCTACTTGCTGAGATAAACTTGGTAACTGTGGAGAATTAACTAAAATGCAAGGATATTCAAGAGAAACTTCCACTAATACATTTTCTTCCTTGGTCTATGAAACATTCCTCATCCTGGCAGAGCAAACTGTTGAAACTAACTAGAAAATTGTTGCAGCAGTCGTAGAATACATGCTATGGCACCTTCCTGTATGTTATGACGGCACTGGAAAATAATACTGATATTCAATAAACATGGAATTCTTATTTTGGGAGTACTTTTAGAGTATACACCCGGTGAGGCTCTCATCATCTGAATTCTATCAATATTTTCCATTCTATGACTGAAGACAAAAGTTAAATGGAGAGACTGTCTCAAAACATCAAGAGAAGTCTCAAAACTCCTCTGTACTCCTGTTCTCTTCTAGGTCAGAAAACATGTTTAAACAGACCACAGTAACCTCTGAATTTCACCAGCTGAAACAAGATCAATGAAATGGGATGCATAAAAGAGTTATAAGAAGGCTCCAGCTGTAGAAACAGGTAGAATAAAGACTTAAGGACATCCAAAACTCCCCAAAGGAGTCTGACATGGAGAACTGCCCTACTTATGAATCACTTCACTTTCCTTACTTCACTTGTTTATCTATAGGGTATCTATAGCCAAAGGGCCAGGTCAGCAACTGTCTTAAACACTGTGAAATCTAAAACCCTCTTTAGCTTTCCTTACTCAAATTATTTCTGCAAAAAGTTCCCCCTCAATGCCATGTATCAAGACCTTGATCTCCTTGAGCAAAAGAGACCTAGGTTAAAGGAGTTAAGATGTAGTGGGGGTGTGGGGAAGAATATAGGGGAAAGTCAGGCCTAAAAGTAAAGCAGTGTTTTGTTACACTGACAGTATAGCAGGGAGTACATCACTACCAATGTAACCTGCAAAGCAAGCAACCAGAATCAAGGCTGGAGACATTTTAAGCTCCTTGATTTAATTGTGGAAGACAGACAAGGATACTGGTATAGGCTGAGAGTGTTTAGTGTGTTACAGAACTGAAGACCTAGATGGCAAACTCAATCACAAGTAATGCCACCTAGAGAACAATTAATTTTTCTACTACAGTCACCAAATCATAGAATCATAGAATATCTGTTTCCAACAGGCCTGAATTTTAGGGAGAATTCAAGTAACTTCAAACACAGCATTCTCAATTTTAATATATTTTCTTGATTTGTCAAGAACTTCATGTAACTTTATCAGGCTATCGGAAGTCAGAATCCTTTAACCTCTGTACACAGAATGTATATGAACTCTAAAATGGACCACAAACCTTCTTAATGTAAATGGCAACTAAATACACCTCAAAAAACAATTTAGAAGAAGCTAAAGCAGCCATTTCACTCTTGCATTACTGAAATGCCTACCAAAACACCCAGTGCCTACCAAAGTTCCAACTGACAAATTACCAAAGACTGGTTAATGCACTGAAGGATGTATAATATTTCTACCCTTCTTTAGGATGGACTTCTTTAGATTGGTATGAGACAGCTACTGAAAACTGTCACAGGATCAAATCTTACCAAGATGGCTTAAATATCTAGATAACCGTTCTATGACTAGCACAGAAATAAAAAGGAGATACATCACTGAACATACAAATCACAGCACTGAATTTGGTGAGTTTTGGTGAATTACAGACTTTAAAATTTAAAGAAATAGAAAGAATTAAACATTGCTGTAGGCAAACACACACCTTAATTAAAGTTATACACCAGCGATTGTTAAGGAATCTTTTTGGGTTTTACTTTGGACTTTACTGTCAGATGTTTTGCTTACTAGCATTCTCCAAAAGCAACTCTTCATTCCCAATTAAAACTGACAAAAGCAGTTTCACAGCAGTAATTTTAACCCCATACATTTTGCTTTTCATACTATTAAGGCATTTTTTACTATTTAAGTCCAATAGCTTTAGCAGCATGAGCTGCTAAACAACAAGCATAAGGAGAAGATAGCTGGCACAAAAGGGAGTACCTGGAGATAACAGGTGACTTGCTTCCATTCACTGTATTTGTCCTTTCCCAAGGCTTTCTTGTTAGCTCTGGAAAACACAGTGAGAAGATTAAAAATGGTCCTTTTCTATTTGCTGTGCAACTTATGTGAGGAAACTTCAAGTACCTGGCATCTTAAGTCAGACTTTGTGGGGTTTTGTTTTGCTTTTGGGTTTTGTTACTACATTGCACTAGTTCTGTCATAGTAAGCTACCACCTGTTGTATTTATTTTTAGTCATACTACCATTTATGTTGTGATGGCATCTTGAAGTCTTGCTTTTGTTCCTAGACATCATAAATGCCATTTGAGTCTTAATCCAACTGGGAGCATGTCTGCCTGCGCTTTATGCATCCGACTGCTTCAGTCTGTGAAACAAGGAATTATGGGACTATAAGCAAATAGTCAACTTCAAATACTGGGGGATGGCACTATTAAAGGACAGGAAAAGAAAGCCTTGAGTGTCACTTGAGTCCTTGTAACACAAGTGTTTACAGTATGAACACATATGCATGCTGACAACACAGCCTGGCCAACTACAGAATTGGAGAGATACAAGCTTTCCCTACTGACTGCAGCAGAAGTGTTGACACTTCCAAACTCTGCCACAAGTGTACCTCAGTGCAGGAATCATGATTAAAGAACTTCTATTCCACGCACTTACATTCATTCAAGAAAGGGCACCTGAATGTGAAGGAATCCTTACTTAAGTAGCTGAAGAGACTACTCTTTTTGTCTGACTCTGATAGTCTTGTGCGTCTGCCATGAAGGAAACAAGCTACTGTCCCAACTTGTGTCCTGCAATGACTGAGACAACTTGCTTTCACGTTAGCTACCAACTGCTTTGGGTGCATCAGACCCACAGTTTCAACACAGGAGGACTCTATAACAAGTGCAGTGTTCCAGTGGATGTTCTTTCTATCTGTCATCTTATGAAATACTTCTGAACCAGGACCCGTTCTACAGCAAAATACCAGGCTGTAATCACAGGAGAGGAGGCAGGATCAAAAATTCAGCAGAGCTGACTGAGATTTGTCATTAGGTTTTAACATTATAGAATCACACAGTTGACAAACCTGTGGTACTTACCAGGTGTGCTTGTTGAAGAAACCTTAGAAGTTGAAGACTCTGATTCTTCCTGATTAAAAGGGAGGAGAAAGGGAGAAAGGAGAGGGGAGGAAGAGAGAAAAAAAACCACTTTTGACTAACCAGATTAATCTCAACTGTTTCAATATTTAACTTTTTAGATTTAAATAGTTCTGTTCAGTTGTACATAGAAAATGTGCAAGCACTAGGCACTTCACAAAACAGTGGTTATGTAAATAGACGTATGGTAAAGTATAAATAAACTCATGTAAACCATCAGAAACTCTCTCTTAACCTAGTATGGAATAATATGAAGTAGATAGAATTTCTTAACTCACAGTTTTATCTTCTTTCTGCTCTGGTTCTGTTGATCCCTTTTCAGCAATTCTTCTCCTATCAGCAGAGATAAAAAGTTACCAAGATCATCATGGCTTTAAGATGGAAGAACGTTGTTTAGTGTAATTAAAGACACAGTGTAATCAAAGACATATACAACTCGATAGCTAGGATAACTGAAAAACAGTGTTTAGAAAAAGTGCTTTCAAAATACTTTCAAAGGCAAAGCGCTCCTGCCAAAGTGACTGTGCAAGTCTGTATCCCCTCCTCTGCTAAACAAAGACTTACACAGAAGAAAAGTATTTGATTACACTCAAGTAAAAATGGCTATTCATAAAACATTCTCAACGTCACAAAGCAACCACATGAGCAAACCAATGTTTGTTTGATCTTTAGCCAGCTGCAAAGAGGCACCCAGAATCCTACCTCTTACAATGACTAAGCAGCTAGAGCACAGCAGAAACAGCTCCTTACCTCCTGGCCAGCAGGGCACTCATTTCTTCCATCAACCCACTGCCTCCTAAGGGAAGTGGTCCATTTCCACGGCCACTATCTGTTTTAGATGAAGCAGAGCCTCCTCCTCCACTTGAACTGGAGGAGTCTTCACCCTTCGTAATACACAAAATAACACAAAATAACAGCAGATGTGCAAATAAAAGGATAGTTGACTTAATGAAAGAAGCAAAGTTCACATACAGGAAAGAAACAACTGTATAAAGAATGTGATGGGTTGGTAGTACATCCTGTAATGTTTTTTTGATAATGAAGCAAGCCTACCCCGAAAGTGTTAATACTGTTATTCATCTTAAACAAAAATTACAGACAGCTCAGGAAGACAGGAGGTAGAGACAAGAATTGGAGAAAGAAACAAGAATTGTATTTACCCGTGAGACTTTCCTAAGTTTGGCTCCAGCGAGTGCAGCTGCTAGTCCAGTTAAAGGGCGATTTTCTTCGGACACGAATCCCACTGAAAATCCAGAGGCAGGAAGGGGGGGAGCAGGAGGTGGAAGGGGAACGGAAGGAACTTGGCTAGGAGGTGGAGGAGGTGGTGGTGGCGGTGGCGGAGGCCCCGAAGGTGGAAGTGGAGGTGGTGGTGGTGGGCCAGGAGGAGGTGGGGCTGCTACTGAAGACTGAGCTGGGCCAGGGGGCAGAGGTGGTGGGGGAGGAGGTGCAGGTGGTCCTTGGACAACACCTAGTATCAAAGAGAAAACACGTAGACTGTATTAAGGATTTAAAAAAGAAAGGTCTTATTTCCATTGAAATACTGGTTCTTTCGCTCAGTATATGAGATGTTAATACTGGTAAGGGTCCTTTTTATAGGCAAGGAAACACTGCAAGTTTCAGCAGGAGAGAAGTATTCTTATTAAATGCACTGAAAATATGACAGAGTATGCCATGAGAGAACAGACAGCTTCAGAGACATTTACATACAAAACCCCTCCAGTCAGGTTCTGTGCTGCAGCCAAGAAGAATCTTACACTGGGAAACAGGCAAAGCTTTTTATAAGGAGTCAAGTAAGGCACGAGCATCGTACTGCGTAGGAACAATCTGTGTGTTCAAATGGTGCTAACACAGAGTGACTTTTGATTCTACTAACAGGCATTTAACACTCCACCCAAACATCTGAACCCTGGAACAGTTTGAGTTCCAACATGTTCTAAGCTATATAAAAATCTTTCCTATAAAGAACATTCCAGGAATCAAGTCTAATAATTTAATAGAAATGCTAATTAGTGAGTTAGGAGACTGACATGTTTTAAGCTGCTGGGAACAAGCTCTTTTATTATTTATCTCTGATTCCTTTGATGCTTTAAATTCGCATTGATATGCAATACAAAAATGTGTTTTGAAGAAACACTATTCTGATGATCCCTGTGTTATTACTATAGGAACAGTTTAAGAAATTGTGACTAAGAAAACAGCCCCACACATCCTCCTCCCCCTGCCTCGCCCAAACTGCTATAAGATACTAAAAATGCTGAGCAACTACTTTAAGCCACGTCTAACAGGCAGACATTTCACACACGAGTCTTCTTGGTTTCCTACCCTGCTGACCACTGTGTAAATTTAAAAGCCCTTTACACTCTCTTGGTGTCACTCGGCATCCAAGTGCTGAGTGACTCTTTCATTCCATACTACACATGAGGCCATTCACCCTATTTCTACTCCATCTCAGAGTAGCTCACACCTTCATTTAAGACAAGAGGGTATAAACAGTATCTACTCTGCGTGGCTCATGTGTGATGAAGCCACTGTCTGCTCATCTCCCAGGAGCTTCTCTGCCCATGCCTTCAGCTGAGCTACTGCAGACCTATGTATAAAGGCCTAAATCTATTAATATAAAAGCATTATTCAGGTTAACAAAGACATTTACATCCATGTAAACCACATTTTTTCTATCATACTGGTAGAGTGTCCATTAAGACTATCACCTTCAGCTACGCTGGTAGAATACTACAGGAGACCTGTTTTGTTTTTTTTTTAAATATATATATATACACACACACACATATACATGCATAAAGTCCTGTATCAAAATATGACCACTATCCAGAAAGAAATTCTGTTGGTGTCACATACTACTTCCTAAACTAGAAACTACCTGGAGTATCAAAGTGGTTTAGATTATTCCTCACTTAAGGCCATTCACGTCTCCAAAGCTGCACATACGCTCTTCCATGCTGGCTGCCATCAGGAAATGAATGATGATTATTATTAGCCTGTTAACACCATGTTCCGAATAAACCAACAGTGCAAAATTTACCAAGCAAGTATTTGACAAGCTCTGTTCTTGTTGAGTACTCAAGAAACCAGAATTTTACTTATGACAGGCCATAAAACGCCGGCTCTTTTCCACGGAGCTTTAAAGTGTCCCTTACCCCATCTTCCAAAAGGTATTTCATTGTGGTATTAAGATCACTGCAACTTTGGAGCCATTGTATTAATTCTTCGGGGCAGTTACAGGCTTTGATACCAACTGGTTTCGACTGCAATCCTGATTAGTGCATTAGTAGCAATAACAGAAAGCCTTACCCTGCTGGGTCGTAGGTTCAATCGGCTGAGAGGCTGCCTGCAAGACTGGCTCAGAAGCAGAGGAGTCTCCCAGCACAGAGTTTAGAGAGTTCTCAACAGAGGCAGGGGTAGCTGCAGAGGGAGAAGGGAGAACACTAGGCTTGGATGAGGGAGTCGAGGCATTCGGGGAGTTGGGAGAAGGAGAAGCTTGAGGTCCAGAGAGTGACAGAGGCGGAAAGGAAGGCAGTGGGGGGGGAGGAGGCGGCGGAGGCGGCGTTGGACCTGAGGTAGAAGGTGAAGGAACCGGATAAGCCAGGTTTTCAGGAAGCCCGTTAGGAGCCGTGGGAGACGTGGACATTTGGGTCACTGGATTAGAAGCCAACACTGGGAGGACGGGTCTCGGACCAGTAGCTTTGCCTGGTGGACTGCTTATCATTACTGGAGGAGATGGGGGAAGTGGGGCAAAACTGGGTGCAGACCAGGCAATAGGCTTTGTATTTGGAGGCAAAGTCGCCATGGCATTGACAGGTGAAGGGGGCCGAGAACTTTTGTTCAGTGGACGAGGAACCGTAGCATAATGGGGGAGAACAGGGTGGAAAGCTGAGCCTAAAGATGTAGCAAAACGTGATGCAGAGTGCCTTAGAGGCGGTGTAGGGGGAGTGGAAGTCGGTGGTGCAGAAGTCACTACAGCGTACTCCGGTGTGGCCTCTGACATTGGTGCTGAGACTGCTTTTGCATATGATGGAGGAGGTGCTGAAGGAGGCTGGCAACTGGAGTATTCAGGAAGTGGAGTGCTATACGGGGAGTTGTCGAAAGATGGAGCTGGACAGAAGATGGAAAGCAGCAGCAAAGGCAGGATAAAAAAAGGAGAAAGAGAAAAAGGGAGCTAATGAAGCAACAAAACCAGCATTCAAACAAAATGTATAAATGTAGACTACAGTTAGTACCAGAGGATTAGGCACAAGTGAAAATACTGTTAGGAAAGTTTCACATATTATCAACAGCTGCTTGTAAGTTTTACCAACTATTTTTGTGCCAACATTTGAATTTACAAGTATGTTCTAGAATAAGATTTCTCAAATCCCATCTGTGAGATGGATTAGGCATAGGGTTGATTAATGGGTCTTTTACCAGCTTTTATCTTCTTGTTTGGTTGCAAACTGCAAGCAAGTGTAGTGATCTTAACATCTGTTACAACTCCACTAACAAAACTCATACCATAGGCAGCAAGTATCATCTTTCTCTTCCCCAGAAAAAGCTCCACCGCAAACTTGAAAGTACTGGGAATAAAAATACCGATAAAATCCTCTGCTTTAAAGTGGCAGCTCTTACGTAGTGTTCCTTGATTCCTACTAAGAGCTGACTTACGTAAATTGAGTTTGTTACTAAAGAACGACCAAATGCTTGACTAATGTGTTCCATTATATTACTAAAATGCAAAGGCTTTTAGCTATCACTTGATACATTTCCACAGGCAGTGCATTATCTTATCTACAAGCGCACACAATACACTTCACTGAAGTGTTACTACAACGCTGAATTAAACAAGACTTCATACTGAAATGCATTTCTTGCACTATTACTTCGCCTTATATAGTTACATACCTTCTACATTAATACACTCAACCGGGTATGTTTAAGGAGGGCTTCCCCCTCCTCCCCCCAAATTATGTAATGAGAATACATCTTGTTGAATAGAGCAAACAATGATATGGTATTTAGCAACTCATCATATTTTAACCTATGTTGGAGGCACCCAATGTGATTCAAGCACTTCATGCGATCAGGCTATGGCAATGGAGGGAGCAAGTAGTGCAAATAATTTTATTTCAGAGTTAATGGAAAATTATGACAGGAAAGCCAAAGCTCTTGGACTTCTTGCCATAGAAAAAGGAAGCAATTTCAGCAAATAGAAGCATGAAATACTGACTGTTGTTACACAGCTGTACTCACAGCCCTTTGTTGCTTCTCTCCCAACTCCATCACCCAAACACATAAAGAGTAGTCTGGTACTCAAATACACTTGGTTTGGAAAGTCTTACCAGCATTTGAAATTCTTCTCTCTCTTTCCCATTCCAACTGTTCCCTTTCCAACTGTTCTTGCCGTTCTCTTTCTTGCCTTTCCCGTTCAAGTCGTTCAAGTCTCTCTCGATCCTGCCTCTCCTTCTCTTGTCTCTCCCTTTCTAGGCGCTCTTGCCGTTCCCTTTCTTGACGTTCTCTCTCCAGTTGCTCCTGTTCCAGGCGCTCTCTTTCAAGTCTTTCCCTTTCTAGCCTCTCTCTCTCCAGCCTCTCCCGTTCCATTCGTTCACGATCCAGCCTCTCCCGTTCCAGCTCCTTCTGCCTCTGTTGCTCTTGCAACTGTCTACAATCATGGAAAAAAGGGAAAAAGACTAAGCTGCAAACCAAAAATCAGTATCAAGCAACTGTTAGAGGACAAGAGCTAAACTAATCAACAGTCTTTGCACCAGCAAGAACACACGCACAGCATTTGTACCTACGTAAAACTCTTTAATTCCACGTCGTTTTTCTGAGCTGGATAATAGCTTTATTATGTCTACAGTAACAAGAATCATATATCCAATTTCCTCTTAACTAATTTAACATTGAGAGACAGCTTTCAAGAGATAAGAATAGAAAGCTGCCGTTGCTAATTTACTAACTGATACAATCTTTCCACTTTGGGATGTGGAGTTATATTTGTTCTTTGCACAGTATTTTATACTGTGAAGCAGTGAATAAAAGTACAGTGAAACAGCAATAATACAAATACTTCTTGGAAAAAAAAAAAGCCCCAAACAAAGCTTTTCAGATAGCAAGCTAGTATTTATCCAAATTTTATAGAAGCATCAAAATGCACGTTTGTTTCCACTTGCATAATACTACACGCACATACAACTTAACCAGCATCAAGGCAAGAACACCCTGAAGGTAGGCAAAAAATAGGCATGGTCAGAAAAAGATTCAAGGTGCAGCAGCCAAGGAAACCCTGCAGGGAGCTGGCAGGGTTTCCAGCTCATGCGAGTCTTCACAAAGGAAAGCAGATAGTGGGAAGATGTAGAGAGGAGGAAAACAAGTAGGAAACAAAGAACTTCCTATAGGTAGAGAAGAAATAGTGCAAAGTTTGCTGGCAAAGTCACTAGTTTGGCTGCAAGAAAGCAATTTCCTGCAAAAACTTCCCTTTGGAACAGGTTGCCCAGAGAAGCTGTGGCTGCCCCATCCCTGGCAGTGCTCGAGGCCAGGTTGAATGGGGCTTGGAGCAACCTGGTCTAGTGGAAGGTGCCCCTGCCCATGGCAGGGGGTTGGAACTGGATGAGCTTTAAGGTCCCTTCCAACTCAAACCACGATTCTATGCAAATACAGTGGGAAAAGCTGTAAACAACCCTCTTGCCTCTTTTCATCACTTGTTTTATATTTTGTTCAGGCTGTTTGGAGGGTGTAAATTAAATTTAAAAGAGATACATGTATCTAGTAAGCTAGAATTACAGCTTTTTGATTTCCAAAGCTGCTTCATCTCTTGGGATAGCTTACTATCAAAAGAAGAATTAGGCACATCCTCCTCAAAGCTGCGGCCAGTATGTTCCTGTCAGTACATATCACTGAAAATGCTGTTAGTTTTTATCCTCTGAGTTGCTCTTTTCCAAAAAAAAACAAAAAACAAAAAACAACCCAATAAGCTTAAAACCAAAAGCTTGTATATTAAACATGGCAGGAAAAAATGGCTGCAAGCTTTAAGATGAAAACTGAAGATAGCTTCTTAACAAAGTACAGTCAGCTTTTAAGTATAAAGCAAAAAGGAGACCTAAATTTTAACACCATGAACTACTAGGTATGTGTTTTGTATAGACTGCCACTGGGCAATCTTATTTGGAAAGGTCATCGGTAATTCTATACTATATGCTTAGAGCCATATAAAACTGAAGTCTAAAAATGAAGGAGACTGCAGCTATTTCACTCCTATTTATGCGCAGAAAATACTGGCAGAACCAGAAACCCCACCCCATGCACTTTTAAATACTGAAGTCCATCCTCTTTCAGACCAATGTTTTTCCTTCATAAACAATGTTGGAATTTCAAAATCGCCAGAAGAAATTAAGTTCCAGTTATGTACAGCAGAAGGACTTTGCCTTACTGAACTTGTTACCTAATATCTTCAGAAGCAGCAAAATAGCTCTGCTCTCATATCACTTCTTCCCTCAGCTCCTGCTCTCCCATATAGTGAAGTTGTAACATTAGTCACTAGAAATTAGGGTTGACAGTCAGCTTGTTAAAATTCTTGATTTTTAGCCTCAGAAGTCCACTAAGAAGTCTGGTAACTGACTGACACGAATTTGGAACCAGTACAGAACTGCTATGAGTATCAAGACAATACAGTAAAAGCCACAGAAATTTAAGCTCCAAAAGACATTAAAAGTATTTTTGGCATTACATTTTCGCTTGCTCTGTAAAACTAAAATAAAAAAATAGTTTTTACTATGTGCTCTTTTCCCCTTGGATAAAATCTGTTATTAGAGGAAAGCAGTGTTTTCATCTTGGCTAACCAGCTTGGCCATCTTCGGCTCTTTTTTTGTAAAGGAGAGGTGGATGTACATGTGTTTGTAGCTAAATGGCTATTCAGATCAGGAGTCAATATTTACGGACTCCAAAGCGGCTTTGTTTTGTTCACTCGTTTTCATTTCTTTTCCAGAAATTAGTCTGTTCTACTTAGAAATGTACACACTGTTAAACCTAAACATAAATGTAGATAAGGCATTTGAGGTCATAAACATTCTATGTCATATCTAGTTTATAAAACTAGAAGGTATCAATCTGCGAAGTTTAACAACGCATCAAGCAGATGTCAGGTATTTAAATTTTCCTTTTCTTAAAATTCTTCATCTCTTTACAGAAATAGGAACTCGATATAGGTCACTTCTCACATAAGAGGAGCATCACCAAGGCAGTTCTGCAATAAGCCAAACCAAGAGCTGTGCCATTTCATATTTTCATAAGCAACGTGGAAAAGAAACAAGCAAGGTGCTCTTGAAAAAGCTCCTTAATATTAGGTCATTTAGGATAGCAAGCATGATGGGCTGATTATGAAGAACTATTAATGTATCTCTAATTCCAAGTGATTGGGCAACAAAATTAGCAAATAAAACTCAACTGAGGTATTAACTGATACAGGGAAGAGAGGGAGATTCTGCTAAATTCATATATAAAACATTGGACTCCTAGTTGACTGCTGACTCAGGAGTGAGATATTAATGTTATGACAGGCAGCTCTATGACCACATCCATTCATCAACATTTTCTGTTCAAAAACATAGAACAGATGCTACATGTTAGGAAAAGATTACAGAGCAGTATAGAAGATATACAGAGCAGTATAGAAGATACCATCATCTGCTTCATGAACCCCACACGTCTGTTCCCACCTCAGAAGGGGAAAAAGCCAGAGCTGAAAAGGTTCAAAGAGCAGCAACACTGTGATGAAATGTACCATCAGTTTCGATTTAAAAATAACTAAAGAAGCTGGAATCCTGGATTCTGGAAAAGACAACTGGAGGTCAATAAAATCCTGAGTGATGAGGGCATTGTAATAAAACAGCTGGGAGGGAAGATTTGATGCAACTAATAAGAGCAAAGCTGAAAGAAGAGAGCATCTCTGCACATCAGGCAGATGAACTATGGAAATCCTTGGAAAAGCAATTTGAAGAGGAGAAAAAGCCCACATGGAAAAGAAACCAAAACAAAACAAAAAACAAGCCAAAGGGGGTCATTCAGGAAACAGAAACTGCATCACGCACAAGAAGTAGCTGAACCAAAAATAGCCATGGGATGGAAGAGTACCAGAGGGAAATATTCAAGGTGTTTGCCCTGGCTGAGAAGGGTTTCACTTAAAGCTTTTCTAACTATTGAGTAGGGTAAGTGCACATGTGTGTGTATGTACGTACTACATACAGGTGAGGTGGGGATGTGAGTCTCCATATAGCACGTAATTACATGCAATTTTGATTCAGGCATGCATTTTATGCAATTACAGCATAATTGCAGATGCAGGTTTGGATTGACTAGTTATCCCAGTATGTTTTAATACATTCCTGAAGCTTACCTGGGTGTTTTCTCCTCTTCAGAGAGCTATGAAGACACACAGTGCCCACATATCATAGCAAAATGTACCTAAGTGGTGTTATGCTTTAAACTTGAGCTGAAGTTAAACATTTCAGTCAGCAATCTATGCCATCAAAGTTCATTGGCTGTCTACTAAGATATAGATAAGAGGCAGTGAGATAACTACAGTCACCTACACAGGACCTGAATAAAAAGTTCTCATTATTAAATAAATCTTGAGTGACTCCTCAGTATTTAACATTTTATTTTTGTAAAAGAATCCTCATCTTCAGTTTCTTCAGGAAAAAAAGGAATGAAACCAGATTTTTTTGAAATGTACAAGTAAAATCTATGAACACCACAAGCGCTTCGCTTATGACACAGAAGCTCCACCAAGAGAGGGCAGCAAAATACCTTGCAAGCATTTCTTATATAAAATTCCCATGCAGTAAAACTTAAGATGAAACACATCACTGTTGAGAATAACTTTAAGCTTATTCTCATTATATATTGCTGAAGCATATATATATATATCTTGAAAAGCAAATCAAACAAAATTCACCACTACCCCCAAAGCAAACCTGTACCTCACCACCCACTACATTTTTAAAGCCTTTTTAACAATTTTCATAAACCTTTCAAATAGAAAAAACCACAAGTGGCACAGGTCAAAAGATCAGTATGTCAGTAATGCAATCAAGTTGCTTTAACACAACTTAATGAGCAAGGCTGAATTTCATTAAACTGGAGATATTTCTTAGTTTACAAGTGTTATAGTTGTAGCTTAAAAGATTAAGAATTAATTTCCTCATTAAAGAGAGAACAAATTTGTTTGCATTAAATCCCCCTGGGTTTGTTTAGTTAGCACTAGATAATGTGATTTTGAAGTTTTGTCAGAGATCTGAATTATATTATGCAAAAGCACTAGCAGATTACAAAGAGTCACTACATGACAATTAAGCATTTCTGAAATGCCAAGACTTTGCTAGTTTGAAAGCATGGGAACGTTCAAGAACATCATGAAAGCAATACATGAAAATCCTTTAGCCTTACAAAGCATGGTATAGCTACTAGGACAACACTTGAAAAAGCTAAAAAGGTACTACAAATGCCCCAGAAAGCCACCTTGTAACAAACTGCTTATGATGCTAAGGCAAAGTGATTCTAATGATTTTAATTACTAGGATCTAAGAGCTAGCTTACATTGAATAGCTGAGATTGCTATAAAACTATACAGCACAATCATATACAAGGTTCTGTTACATATGGGTTTAGACTCAAATAGCCAACTTCAGAATTTCTCAACAGCTGCTCGCTTTATTACATATCCTATTCATGAAACTTTCTTTTTGGATTTTCATTACTTTCATGCCAAAAGCATCTTTGGAAACTTCAGTTCGGGGTGTTTGGGGAGGAGAGGTTCTTGAAAATATTTACTAATTTATTAATTGGTGGTGTTGTTCTTAAATACACTTACTTTGATATCACAACAGCTTTTAACATTATTTTTCCTCATGCCCTTATACTTTTATCCAGTTAAGGAGGTATGAGGAGGTATTGTCAGACAATGAAGAAAGAATCATATTTAGAACAATAACTTGTGACTGTCAACTCTATCACCTTTAATCCTGCAGTTCTCTGGTCAGCCAAGTATCAGGAACATGACTACATTCTTGAAATAACACAAGGGGAAAAATGCAGTGAGCAGAGTTACATACACACTGCTGTATCCCTGCTGAAAAAAAAACCCCAAACCTATATTCCATGATGGTGAAAGTGTTTAGGACTTCTCCTACACCCTAACTGCAAAACAGAATTGCAGCTAATTTACACAGGTACACACAAAGCCTTACTAATTTGTTCTGAATCTGATCATAAAAGGAAATAAGAAGTGATACTGTCTTTCCTCTTGATGTGGTATGAAATAAGCTGATACCACATGTACACCAAGGTATTATGCCTTTAGCAAGTAACATCACTACATTCAACAATTCAACAACTAGTGTGTGTGATCATCAATTAGGAATCTATCCCAAGTTATATAGTACAGCATCCATTATCTTTAGGTCTGTATTGGAGGCAGTGGGTGGGAAACAGGCAGTTGTTTTTGCTTCTACTCCTAGAGGTGAATGACTGACGAGATCCCCGGTCCTTCTGCTAAAAACTCAATCAAAAGACTTGAAGCCTCAATCAATTCTATTAAAATACAGCCATTATTACCACATAGGGTGAAGGGAAGACAAGAGATCTCAACTAGATCAAGAAATTTCAGTGTTTACTGGTAAAACAGTATTAAGTCACAGCAGACTTAACAGCCAGAGAGAATCCATCCTTTTCTAAGAACACTTCTCACATTTAAGCCTGTATCTTGGTCATTAGCAGAAGAGTTACTGCAAGAGTCTCAGTTTGTGTCCTGCCATTAGAGAAAGTATGCCTAGACATTAAGCAACTCCCATGGTATCAAAAACCAGAGCTGTTGTCACCGGGGCACCAAGGTCAAAATCCTACATGTGACAAATCTGCGATATTCTGCGATAGCAAATAGCTGTCTGCTGTGGCAGGTCACCTTGTTTCCTCAACTGGAAGCTTTTCTGGACATTCACATAAATCCTCAGGATTCTAACACTAGCTTGCTTTGTTC
The DNA here is from genome assembly GCA_017639245.1 of Myiopsitta monachus. NCBI lineage: Eukaryota > Metazoa > Chordata > Aves > Psittaciformes > Psittacidae > Myiopsitta > Myiopsitta monachus. The sequence continues at coordinate 57,578,764 of CM029925.1, forward strand.
TTGGATGCAAAATCAAGCCTTTATTTTTCTCCCTAAGAAGATGACAGGAAACTGCACCAAGACAGCCATACATAAACCTAAGTAACAGAATTCTGCCACAAACCCGAAAGGCTTCTTGTCACAAAGCCAGATACATTAAACCAGAGGTATTTCCATGAACAATACAGACAAAAGCATCTTTGTATCATATCCAAATTCAACAGGCACTAAGCTGGTAGACATTCCAAGATAACAGAAACTGGTTTGAAGTATTTCATTTTAAAACTCACTGTAGAAAACAAAGATCCCAGACAAAGCCAGCAGAAAACAAAACATCTTGAGGAACAGACCTGACTGAAGTAATTGCTGCCCTGAGTGAAAAGGTCAGCTGCAGACAGATAATACATAGTGTTTGACAGCTGTTTGTCATCATTTATGAACACACTCATTTCATAGCCCACTCTTTCCCAGCTGAAAACCTGGTGTCAAAGCAGAGTATCAAATCAGTCACAAAAACCAACAGGAACAGCCCTGTTTTGTTTGCTTGAAGATACAACAAGGATGGGGGACAAAAAATACCACCAATGAGTGTAATGAAAGAGGACACCAAAAACCATCACTTGAGCCACTAAAAAAAATAACATGGAATTAAAAATCATCAAACAGATGCACTTGAGGGGAGATTTGCCGGTCTGTGTCCCACACTGTTTTTTACTAGGCTTGAAAATGGTTTCTTGCTTGTGAGGTTACCTATTCTAAAACAAATGTGGCATCACGGAAGAGACAAAACGGTGACACCCAAAAGGCAGCATGAACATTGCTAGATTACTGCTAGCTTAAAATGTTGGAGTAATATTTCACACTAACTATTCTGAAAGTTACCATTAAGACATTCTGTAAAAGAAACCAAATGTGATTATATCTGTGTGTTATTGGTTGTGGTTTTTTGCTTTTAATTACTGTTTTATAACCCAAGATTAACAAGAAATCTCAGAGTAATGCTTCTGGGTCAAAGTTCTAAAGTTAACTGTGTAATAGCAACTATAATTGAACCTGGACTCATCAATCCAAACCAATGAGTTTGGATTGATGAGTTTGAAGTTGTTCAAACTGTGTTGCTGATCTGGCCATTAAACTTATGCTTACTAATCAAATAAATATTAAAATACATTTAACCATTAAAATATGTCCATCAGTTAAAAAATTTGCATTGCAATGACCAGCTTTCAGGGCTGTTCCAAGCTCTTGCACCAGCTCCTCTAACCCCGCCTCAATCTATGGAGCAATAAACAAGACAGTGATGTTTGGAGTTTTATTCAAAACTGCAGAAAGCCCCAGCATGTGGGCACAGATAGCATTATCTAATACAACAGTCACTACTTACTAGAATACATCTCACATGATGGCTGTCCTCCTCCCATCACTGAGTCACTGCAACAAACAGAGCAGCTGCCTGCAAACAGGCTACACAATGAGTAGCTGAATGAGAGCCGCCAGCACCAGATGCAGGATGACTTCAGCTCCATCTGAGCATGCTGTCGTCTGCACAAGAGCAACTACCTTGTGATTGCAAGGATCTGCATGCACTCTATGGACATCAATTTAACTGGATACAGTCAACATGCTTTATTCACTGTTACGACCATTTATAGCGAAAAATGAAAAAGTTCTTTATTACGTTATTTGGAACTTGGCTGCTAGTTTGAGTTTTAATAGTTTAATCTTCTGGTCATCTTCTGCACAAGTTCAGAAAAAGAAAAGATGTGTCCTTGGAGGCCCTTCAGATTTGCAGGAACTTATCTGAATAATAAAAACTGAATGTCAATGTGAAACTTGCTCTTCCATCTTTAATATTTATTTATCATGCCAAAATTCAACATTTACCACAGAGCTCACTCTCCAGTATGATCACGTAAACCTACTGAATACGTATCTCAAGGCCTACACTTCAATGCTTATGTACCATGGAACAAACACCTCCCCCCCCCCCCGATTTTCGTAATTCATTTACAAAGAGAAAATATAGCCTAAATCATAACAATACAGACTGCAAATTTCCATCAAACACAGGCAGCCACCACTGAGAGCAAGAATCTTCCTGACTAAAAAGTACACTTGATGCAAAATAACATCAGCAGAAGCAATCGATACTTAACCTCTTTGCATCTTCCTTACCTCTCTCAGAGTTCAATGAGCTTCACTTTGCACCATCTAAGCTGAATTCCTGCTATATGGTCTCCCTGCTTATCAAGTTAGCTTTGTTTTTTAAGTGCTAGACAGTCCAGACAGCTTCTACCTGAATATACTGCACATGGTTTTAGAAAAACTCAGACAAGAGCCAGTCAGCTTGATAAAATGAGCAAGAAAAAGATACTTAGATGATTGGCAAAGTTTGACTGTTCAAAGGCAAGTAAGCTTATGTATATGCTCTGGAACTGACAACTGCAATTTCAACAGTGGTGGACCTCTCGTTCTTTAAACAGTAGAGAAAGGTGAGATTGTTTCAAATTATGTCTTTAAGACAAAATATATCAAAGAACAGTTTACACCTAATTTAATGCAACATTATGAAGGCATTTAACTGACCACTTTACGATGATTTTGAAACACTAAAAGCAAATCTCAAGGTCATTATAGCTATTTCCAATGTCCAAGTAGCTTTCCCCTGACTGACAGATCACTACTGCATGTAACACTACCACTGTCAATTTGATTTTCCACACACACTAGTATTAAGACATCCTGAAAACTAGTATATGGTATACAGGTTAACAGTTTTTTCCCTGAGAAATGTCTATAACCAGAACACTTGCTATATATTATTTCTCATTCCTTTTTGATCATGAAAATCTGCAACATCACCCAACTCCTCCTGTTCTCCTTCGTACTCATGTATCTCAACTCACATCAACAGCAAGGACTTGCTTTAGTCAACAAAACACCAAATAAAATTTGACTGCTCCCAATCCCAATGAGAACTGCTTGTTCTTATGCTCCTCACACTTCCACAGTGATCCTCCTCTCTTCCACCCTAACTAGGAAATTCCTTCTTGGTATCTGTCAACTGCGCTACTGAAGCCAAAGGAACACCTCATGAACAGCCTTTCTGCTTTTGCAAATTATTCTTTTCTTCAAAAGTAGTTCTAAAGCTTTTCACATTACCAAAGTCGAGCTAACAGGCTTTTATTTCCTTGATCAAAAGGGATTTTAAGGTCTAGCAAGAAGCTTCTATGTTATAAGCTCAAAATGCATTAGTTGGAAATAAGAAAATTAAGAACTAGGTTTTATCAGTCAAGCAAAAACTAGTAACCAGCCACACAATGAAGACACGAAGAGGTAACTATAAACCCAAAGGTTATTAGATCTAAGAATTCTAGCAAAGGGATCTTTCAATACTCTTTGATCAAACCTCACCAAGCCTAGTTTTCCTCACCTTGATCTTTCAATATATTATGTAAACTGAACAGAACACTTGAACTTCTCCGGCAGAAGCCAGATTGCAGAAAGTCATCTGTGCACATAAAGGTTTAGAAAACCCCAAGAAATCTCAGTAGTAGAAAAATTTATTTTCACTGGCAGCTCCCTCCCAGTGGTATATTTGATTGAGTATGGTCGGGACAGAACTTGTAACAGGGGACCACAATAACTAAAACTATGCAAAAAAGTGCAACAGTTTTTAATCCTGATATCATGGTTTGCATTAAACAGAAAGAAACCCTACAGAACTGAGAATTTCGCATAAAGGGTAAGATTTCAGAGCAATTTCATCAGCGTAGTCAGAAGACTGCTTAATGAAAGAGTGCTCTTTCTCAGTCTGCTAAACATGTCAATGGTATCCAACATCTATGTCTATTCACTACTGTAACCAGACAGCAGCCATTACTTCTCCGTAAAGCCAGTTATTAAGTCTCTGAGAGCTAGACTTGACAGCACTATGGAAAACTTTTCTGTGAATTGGAAGAAACTGTGAATGGAAAGAAAAATGAGAGGCACTAAGAAAAATGATTATACTAGAAGTCTGTTTTCCAGAAACTTTGAGGGCAAGAAAAAATAGTCTTTAGGATAAGATTAACAATATTGACTGATGGGTCTTTTCTGCTTTTGTCTCCCTTTGTCTCCCATCCTAGTATGCAATGCAGAGGCTGGAAAGATCCAAACAGCTGCAGGGTGTCCCATGAAAGTACTTCAGTAAGCTCAACTTGAAAAGTACTAAAAGTAACTAAACTACCAACTAAGCTTGAAAGGCTGAGCCGCTGGAAACCCTTAGTTTAGGCACTAAAATCACCTTTGATTCCATCTAAACCAAGTCTCTGGTTTATGCCCATTTTGTAATGCGCACAGCACACAATACAATTGTATGACAGTATTTTACAGACCACTCCGATACCCTAAACCAAAAAGCCAACTACTGTACCATGTTCATATGCCTATCTCAGATTAAAACTGTTTGTTTAGTTAGAATGTAATCAATCCATGTGCCTTTAAAGAAAGCCTACTTCCTCAAAATAAGCTGTTGGATAAATGGCACAATTTCAAAGGCGAAGAAAACAGTACATCAACAGTGCTAGGGAAAGGTCATGGGTTGTGGGAAACTGGTAGAAACCAGGCTACCAGGGACAGAAAGTGACAGGCAAACTTTCCTTCCTTACAATTATTATAGTTACATTGCCATTGAACTGGGGGATGCAGGTTTTTCTCTTTCAGTATTTCCACACATTTCCAAGAGTTCAGGAATTATAGATGTAATAAATGACTGGGGGGGGGGGTGGGTGGAAGAATTCTTTTACTGTAGTTAAAAATTAAGATAAGCAAAATCTCAGAGAGAATACTTTTAATCTGTAAAATAGAAAGCATTCCTTTAAGTCTATCAGCAAATAAGAAACTGCTACCCTTGTCAGCCTCTGAACTTGCACTAACTATAAGAAACCTTCCAAAAGATGTTACATAACCCACACCATATCAGTACTACTTTCTAGCACAGTCACACACCAAGTTTTCTTTAACAGTAACATCCCAATCCATGAAATAAACTAAAACTGCAGGCAATCTTGAAGCATTTAATGATTACAAACCCCACTAATACTCCACTGTTGCATTTCTAACATTTTGGAGCACTTACGACAGAAGTCGGTCAAGTTTTGGTCCATTGCGCCCCTGAAGGACAGCAGGTGGCTTGTATACCTTCATTACCCTTACAATCTATGGGCTTTCTCTGTTTCTGGTGTTCTTGGTCTCTTTATTTATGAAGCAGTGATGATTTTGAAGTTATTTATAACCATTAACTCATTAAATTCCCAAGTGTCATATTAGATACCAACCCAGTGACTCATACGCCTGACAATATATTTATCACGGCTGGAAGGTAACTTTACATGCACGAGTAGCACACACAGGCATGTCATGAACTAATCTTATATTTTAAAATGGCATTTGACATTAAGTAACTCAAGTTATTAACCAATATGTATATGACAACTGAAGTTGGCTCATTATCAAACAGATCAGGGGAATTTGTAAACACTGCCTGAACACCACTGTGACAAGATGAAAAATAACCCATAAAACAAAACTTCCCTTCATTTTTTGAGGACTGAAAATGGGAGCTGGAGTGTTTTAAAGCTTGTTATTACTGTACTTAAAATATGTGCAAGCTAAGGAAAAATCACCTTTATCTCCAAGTACTCCCTGAGAGGGAAAGCATACCCCATGTATGTTAAGGTTTATTAGAAGACAGTATCAAAGTTATCAATTCACCAGACAACATTACCTCAATAAGCACCTATGTGTAATCTTGGCCTTATAAAAACCTCAGTGTTTAAGACCACACATCTGGTCCTAGTGGCTTTACAGATTGTCTCACTGCACAGAAAACAATGCAAATATTCAAGTAACAAGCTCTGCAGCAAAATAAACACAGTAATATTAGTGCTTTAGCACTTTCAAAATATTTAAACCCTTTCTAAACTAGAGAAAAATCTCTGGACCAAAATAGTAGATTTTGTCGACTATGACCTAATTTAGTTCTTTAGTTCCCAATTTCCCCAAGATTCCTGAACACCAGTTATAAAAGTGAACAAAAACATTGGATCAGTTGAAGAGCTCTCTTTAACATGCCATTCTTCACCCGTTATTCCTTGAGCAAAATGTTTCTGAGGAAATGTTTCTATTTGTGCCTAGTAAAACCCTGAAGCTACAAGCCACATAATTTAACTTTGAAATCCATTCTGCTCTGAGCAGAGGGTTGGACTAGATGACCCCCAAGGGCTTCTTTTTCAACTGTAACTTTTTATGTGAGCAGATTGTTGTTATCAGGCTTAGATTAATTCCAGAAAATGTCTTCCTGAACTTGACATGTTAGTCAGTCAGACACTACTGAATCCAAGTATACTTAAGGGGAGAGATGAGAGCAGCACTTAAAGACAACTATTATCCAAGCCACGTCTTAAGCAAAACCCGACCCTACAGATATTTCATGAGCAATAGACTTAGCAAAGCCTGCCTTTCTACTGATCCATCACAAATCCCATGTTCCTTCCTACGCAGTAACATTTATTCCCTTCTCTTGCATTCCCTGTAGTCCTACTGCTCCCCACAGCATTCAGTTCTGCCCACGCTGCTTTACCCTTTACTGAGAATGGAAATGTCACTCGCAGACATGTTAAAAGTAATATATACCTAAACCTTTTCTTCCCAACTGTTTACTACTCTCTACATTATGGTAGTAAGACTATTGTTATAACTGTCTGAAAGCTGAAAGACAGTTACTACCAAAGAGAAGTTCCAGCTTCGAGTTAACTGAACTCTATTATAACCATACAGTTACAGTAGTAAAGAGACCAGAGAAGCATTTGTGAAATGTTTTAACAAAATCATGTGTTCTTCTTAGGCTTAATGACACAACAGCAGTAGGCTTTCCACAGACAACAGGGCTAGCAACATGATTAAACACCCATTCCAGTTGTCAATCCATTTTTAGGGGAAAATCAAATCAAAACCAGGACAAGACTTCAGTGAGTACTTTCATCTGTATTAGATGAAAACAAGTAGAGCACACTGATCAAATGAGGAAGTGAAGCCATAAGAATGCCATCTGATAATATGCCATTTACACGCAAAAACTTGAGACTTGAAGAGCTCTTAATATGTGGCAGCACTTTCTGCTGAAGAAATGTCTATCTAAAATACTTTCCTCTGAAACACTGTTGAGAAGTATTCAGCATTATAAATGTCAATTAATACAGCCTTCTACAGGAACAGACGGGAAATAAAAATATTAAAAAGCCACTACTGTAGAACAGAAAAGAATATCAAATGAAAAAAGCTTTTTAAAAGCCTGTCAAAAGAAGTGACATAAAAGACCTTTAACATGACAGCAGACTTGCATGTAAACACATCAAACAGACAGCTTTGTAATGAGCTTTTTGCTGTTTGTTTTTAAACAAGGGAACTTTCAGATAAAGAGACCCCTGCTCAGATTGAAGAACATACTGTAGAAGAGACGGACGAATATGACCTATTTTGATGTCAAAACTTTGTTCAACACCTATGGCTAGTTTATCAAATCTATATTAGGAATTATTCCCCAATTAGCTATCTGTTTCTGCTCACATTTACAAAAACGAACTAAATGCAAAGTATCAAAATAAGCAACATTTCAGTGCCATTTAGACCAAACATGTTAAGTATTTTTTCCAGTTACCACTGAAATCTATGAAATGCATTTACACCATCAATCTGGACCACCTCCTATTTATTCAAGGATCCTGTTCCCTGCATCTGCACTGCATGTGACCTAAATCGCTCCCAGCATCCCTTCTGGAAGGGAACAGCTAATCTCCTGGGAGTATTTTGATGGTAAAATAATCCAGGATTGCACCACAGGCAGTATGCTTGAGATAGCCAAAGGACTTGCTGTTTTCATTAACCCAGTCTCATAGCACTATCCTAGAAGTCTTTACCATCTCATATACCAGACACCCAACCTATAGCACTAACCCACACTGCCATGCAACAAAAGTGGGAATATGGCAACTAAAAAAGGCTGTTCCCAGGACTTGGGCACATGACTAATACACAGCAATTATTAAAAGGAGCTGATAAAAACCCTGTATGATAAAAATGCTATGGGTCTGAAAGATACCCCACAGAGCATGGGACAGGGTACAGTGGCTTCACACTGAAGGGAACAGCTTAGCTGGGAGGAATGCCAACTAGTTGGGAGAACATGGTCTGCTCGCCGAGGGTGGCACAGATATGACCAGTATTGCTACAGCTGAAAATTAAACTAGTAAAAGGTTACATAAATTCATACACTAAAAGCATGAAAATGAAGGTTTCTTTGCTAAAGAACTAACATAAAGACAAACAAGCTTTCCAATGCAATGTTTGATCTAGTGCATCCACATTCAAGAAGAAAAACTGTCATTCTCCATGATGATTTAATTCTCTACTTCTAAAGGTTAAAAACTTCCTTCCATGCTTGCTGCTTTCTTCTTTATAAGCATGTGTCAAAAACTGAAGGCACAACAGGCACTGAAAAATTAATTAGCCTGGTTGAAAAGGACAGCAGTGAAATCTTCCAAGGCTTCCCATATGATCTTCAACTCTTTCATTACAGGTCAATACAACTGAATTGCTTGGATGGGTGGAGAACACAAACAGGGATCTAGTCAGAGTTTTTACATAGGAAAGCTGCACTGCTGAAAACTGCCTGCATAAAAACGCTGCCCTAATGCAAAGAAGTAATTGCAAGTCCTTGACATTTATTTCTCATCATCAGTGAGGAGCCAGTACATTCTTTAATTGAACAGCTGTTCACATATAATACCATACCTCCTCTGGATTTCCAATTCTTCTTGTGATGGACCATTTTGTACTTGAGAGGGAAGCTGTGAATTCTGTCGAGGCAATGTAGGACCTGAAAGTCAAGACAGACCATAAATTAATGACTTGAACTTTCAGTATGCAAAGAGGCACAAAAATCAAGGAAAAAGGCCAGCCACCACATGACATTATAAGAACTGTTTACTTCTGCTTTTTAAGCCAAACAAGCTCAACAACATAATACAGCAACTAAAAACTGCAACAAATGTTACCTTATATATTTGCAGAATGGATTTATTTCACACGGATGGAAAGGTTTCACAGAAATGCAAAATAAACTTTATATATGATGGAACTTGACAAAAGCTTTGAAAAGCACCCAAAGGCTGAGATTTTCTTGAAACAATGAACAAGTACTCTTGGAGAAACAGAAAAGGCTCAAAAAATTAACACACTCACCTAAATAGAACACTGGAAATGGGGAAGGAATAGTAAAAATAAGAAAAGAAGAACAGGAGAGAAAACATCAGAAGCTTAGATAAAGTATGTTTCTACAGGTCACACTTCTACTCAGATTTTAGCTTGTCTACTTGGATCAGAGACCTTCCTTTTTGTATAGGTAAGTATCGAGTCTGAAGGAACAGAGGTATAACACGAATGTAACAAACTGCATTCTGCGAAGCACAAGAAATGCTAAAGAGACGGACATGCAAATTCACCTTTGACTTTTACTGATGAGCAATTCTCAATCATACATCTTTCAAAAATTATATATGCTAGATCATCTAAAAGCAAAGAGGCTTTTCCATTTTCCTCACAAATGCATTTACAGCACAAAACTATTTTAAAGGATGAAAAAGTGTGGAGTGGAATACATTAGACCATGAATGGTTTCTGTAAAAATGGGCAGTAAACCAGGGATATTAATTTTTAGACTATAGCTACATTGAAGATTATGGAATTTATGAGCAAGCAGAATTAAAACTAACAAAAACATATTAAGTAATTTCTTGCTGAGATTTCACCAAACTGCTTAGACTGATGGAGTTGAAATGAGATTTCCCCCCCCATCTCAAGTATCAAACTATACAATTTTTTTGCCATCTGAACTTGTGAAAGTCATCCAAAACCATGAAGAGACCATGTGTGATATACTGAGGTATCAAGGACAGGCGATTTGTCTCAGACTCAGCAAACAAGTGTCCTGTTTAAAGGCTATATAAAAACATTAACTGAGAACAGCATAGTATGAACACTGTGGTCATAAAGACAATGAATCCTGAAAATTAAACAGGTGCACACTATCTACTGCACCCTACAGGTTAAAGGTCATCTGAGAGGTTAGTTCTAGAAGATAAAAGCAGGAAGTGTACTACCGGGTTTGTATATGTTCCTTATGCAGTCTTTTCACCAGGCATTAGGTCCTCTTACCGAAACAGCATGATGTTGCCCTGGATGGATTATTTTTGCTTGGAGTACCTCCAAGAGATACCCACAGATATAAATCTAGATTATTTTTCATGCAAAAGATTAAAATGCATTGATAATCATTAATTTATCAGTAAGCAGAAACATCTGTCATATTGCTCATCTGGAAACCACTTCTGCCTTAACACTTGCAGTGTCTCACATCCTCCTCTGTCATATCTCCTGCATGACAGGTGGAAGGCTTTTATGCCCACTAAGCAATGACTGCAGCTCCCAGGCAGCTGAGCTATTTGCTGTCTGCACCATGCTGCAGCCTTTCATGGACTTTCAGAAGCAGATGCAATCCAGCAGCAGCTGTGTTGCTGCTTAAAGGTTCTATATACCACTACCGCGTGCCATGCCTAATATCCTCCCTTCCTTCAGATCTGCTATATGAAACAAAAGAACAGAAATTAAAAGAAACAGTAATACTATAACCATTTACCAACTGGAACTATTTGGTACTGAAAATACAGTAGAAATGAAAACATCAAACTTCCACCCATTCAATCTTTAAAGAGTTTAACAGGTTTTTTTTTGAAGAAGGCATTACCATGCTGCTGTAGCTGAGTGTGACCACCACTCTGCAACCTTTCTACCAGTGTCCATCCGACTCTTTCTTTTGATAGCTTCACCAGAAACCAACCATATAGCTTTACTTGCATTTGCTATTCCAGCAAGCCTACCTATCAGGAAACCTGTTCCTATAGCAGCAAGCTTCATTCTAGAGCACTGTATGTCAGAAAATCATGTGTCTATGGAACGCAACAGACGCAAGCCAAACTAGCATAACCTGGCCAACCTACTCCAGTGAGGCACGTGATTTTTTCACAGCTTTACATGCAAAAGAGCTGAACACAATCACTTGCTAACAATTAACATGGTGCTTTGAGTATTTCTCATTTATTTTTGCCATAAGGAAATGCAACCTGAGCATACAAAAGGCTTCCAAGAAGGAAAAAAACAGCTACCGAGTAATTTGGCATATTCTCTGACAAATTCCTCTCTGCAAGTATAGATTCTAAGCAGCATGTTAACAGACACTGGCAAGTCAAAGGTACACGCCAGGTGGAAAAGTATGTTTTACCTTATAATATATATTACAGCAAGCCAGGACCACCACTTCATTGCTAAAATACAACTGTCTGGCTAGGGGAACAGATGGTATAATAAATAAGAAGAGGTAGCTAATAAAAAAGCTCTGCAGCTTTTGAACACTTCAAGATACCTCAGAAACATCAGCTCCCAAGAGAAATATTCACAGAACTCCCAAGAGAAATATTCGCAGATACTGCCTGGAAAAAAAGCCTGATCCTCCTACAGGATCACTTTATCTTCAGAGACCAGTACAAGCCAAGTAGGAGATGAGGCTGAATGGTCTATTCATTCTGAGTTTCAAGGAAAACCTAGCATCTTTCTTTTTCTAAAGAAAGCACAGATGGTGCACTCCGCAGCACACACTGACAGACAGAGGATATAATTTCAGACTAATTTGTTCAGCAGCCATTCCAGTTTCAACGCTTTCTGCTTTTCAGCTTATTCTCACCTTTGCATCATCTTTCCTCTACGACAGTTCAGGCAACTGTGTAGTGAGAGATGGGCTGGAAATCAATGCATTAAAAATCCCCCAGAAAAACCCTGCAGGAAGTGTTTTCACCAGCTAAATCAGAACCAGTTCTGGCTCTTCACACAGTCACACAGACAGCTATGCTGGCACAGCTCAAAGAATGACATCAGACTGCTAGGGGTTGCTTGAACCAAATTAAGCATCCCCAGTATCACCCTTTTAAACCACAACCAGAGTTGTAGTTTATCCAACTCGATAACTTCATTTTCACCTCCAACTGAGTTCTTACCTTTGTGTCTCCATTCAAGAGCTGAATTAATTCCAGTTGTACAAGCCTATGAAAGTACAATTAGGAAGTTGGAGATGGAAAAACACGGCTTCTCCTCCCCTGATGCCTTTTGGTTCATCAGTTTCCTCAATCTTTCAATTACATTATCTGCTTTGGAGTTTCACACCAAACTCTACAACCCCACTTCTTTTAATGCCAGCCGCCTTATGCTAGCACCTGGCTAATACTGAAGACATCACATTCCTATGAAGTAATAGCCCTAAAACTCCCAAGAATCTACTGTTCAGGATTGGAACAATACAGGTACTACAGGTCACACAATGAGCAACCTGTATCTTCATTTGGCTGGACAGGCTTGCTTGGGAGCCAGTAATGTAAGGAAAAGTGGGTTTTTTGGGGACTGCTGGTAATCAGATCATCTCCCTCAGAACTGCATGCGCCTTATGGCTCAAGAAGGTCAGAACACACATAAACCCTCCACTCCTGCAATCACTGTCTGCTCAGAGTACAGCATCAGAAAACAAAATCTACTACCTATGAAAAAGCTGATCAACTGTCACATGAGAATTTTAGTTTGAGGTGAGGATCTCCGTTCTTCCCCCAGAGAAACAGTTTATAGAAACAACTCGGTAATTAAGAATTCCCACTCTTTCACTTCTCGGTATGCCAGCACCAAAACTAAGCGACATTCCAATTACACAGTTTGATATTCAAATCAAAGTATAACTGACTATTCAAAGGAAGAATTGACTGAAAGCAAGCAGCAAGCTAATTTATATAGGCATATATAAATGGGTATAAAGATAAGTGTACTGACTAATTATAATCTTTAGACATGATTTCATTGAGGACGGTTTGAGTACACCTACTAAGCAAAGAACATATCCCAAGCAAGAGTTCAAAACCACAGCAAAAAAAGTGTGTTTCTGTTACAGGATATAACAACTTTTAAAAAAATAAGTGTTTTACTAAATGCTTAAATGTTTTCTGAATGCATGAAAAGCAGGATTTTCAGAGATCTATGTTAGGAAGTAATAAGAAAAATGATTATGGTGAAGTAACCTCTCACTTGTTTCTGGTTCCTTCTCCTCCCGCTCAGATCCTGTCCTGCTCTAGGATATGTCAGAACAAAGTCTGAGCAGACCCATTAACTTTCCGCAGAAGCAAAAAGTCACCACTCCTCAAGACCTGGATTTCTGTTATAGACTGATATGGCAAGACCAGAATAGTCAAAAGCCAGGGCATTAACAAGTGATAAAGCTATTCTCCAGTACTTCTATTCGGATGAATCATCTTCTAGCTAAGATTTTTCTTCCCTTCAAATATTCACTTCCATCATAGATAGCTACTGTTTTCCAAGTCCCTTCAGCTGAGTTAATTTACTCAACCCTTCAACTTATTTTAGCAGAGTGGTATAACCGTGTTGCATATTCTATGCTGAAAGCAGATGCTTTCCATTTCACTTCACAAGCACTTTTGTTACCTGATAATGGTAATAAAAGGGGACAAGAGTAACAAATATATTCATTAAAATACATTTGAATGGAAGTAGAGCCAAGCTTCCTATCAATGCCAGCACAGCCTCCTACGAATGCCAGCAAAGCCTTGGAAACGGTGCTGATAATCTGGGTGGTAGCTTGGCTCAGCACAAACTTGCTGGGTGATCCCAAGCAAGCCTGTGGCTTTTCCCTCCACTATCCTTTTATGCAGGGGGAGATAGAGACAAAGCTTCAGCAGTACAATACTACAGTTGTTTATGAAACTACAATATCACAATCTTAAAATAGCAAGTATGACAAGTTAACTGTATCAATACAATCTACTGCAGGATATTATTTTTTCTTCTCCAATTCTGCCAAAATTTCTTTAAATAGTAATTTTATAGATGGTGATGGTCACTGCTTGCATATAGTACTACAGAAATGAGCCTAACAAAGCTGTATTTTCACAATTATGTTCACGATTTCACACCAGCAACCTGCTCCCAAAAGGCAACAGATTTAATGAAGCTACAGATATTTTTAAGACAACAATATGAACCCTCAAAAGATAAATGTATTAACATTCCCCAATGTTTATTAAACAATACTTTATCCACAAAATGAATGTACTTCTACACAGAAGAAGTTTGCCATGTGGTTAAGGTCAACTCTCAAATTTTAATGAAATTCTTTGGGTTGCCCACCCAAACTTTAAAGCTTTCACCCAATAGAACAACATTAATTCTTAAGAACCACACAAATAGCCATTAAAAGCAAGTATAATTCTGAAAATTTAGCAATCTCTCCCTTCACTTCCAACTACCAAAATTAACACTGATGATGATTTCAATAATCTTATGTGTAATTAAAATGTAATGGAAGAATTTTGTTCAATAAACAGTTAAAGACTTGGTTTAGGTCATTATTTTATCATATACATCAGGATTAGTTAACCAGAATTAGCTGATTTCTTTAATCATCCCACATTTAAAAGGCAAAGAAAAAGCTTGCTAGCAAAAATAGAGATATTATCCAATTTCTGACAACACTGGTAATAATACCACATCATGTTACTCCCATTCTGACAGAGAATGCTGACAGCCTGCTCCAGAGGCCTGCTAAAAGTATAGGTATAGCATAATTACTTCATTGCACTAGAATAATTCTTCCCCTCAAAACAAGTTTTAGCATGATGTGAACCAAAACAGTACGAGGAGAACCATCCAAGATCCCCTTCAGACCTGCACACACATTTCTCTTTTCATTCTCCTCTAACATCTACATATACTCCAATTAGGCAACCCCAATTTTTGGTTTAGTTTGCATTTCCCAAAGATAATAAATTATTCAATCTGTGATAGGAGTAAGTGCATTCCCCTCCCAGCAAGTATTTAATGAACTATCTTTTCTGTAAGAGAAAGGACCACACATCAATATACAGCTGTGGAAAAAACAAGCATCTTTCCCCTATAAAGGTTTGATTATAACTGGACAACCTAACTTCTAGGTTTAGTAATAATTTCAAAGCACTTTAACCTCAAGGTTTTTTTTTTTTTCCAAGACTAGACTAACAAAACCTCCGTTTCTTTTTCCTTCTCCCCATTTTCCTATGAATTAAAATGTCATCTAAGGCAATATTAGAGCACCTTCACTGAAGCCATTTCTATCCTTGCCTTTATATCCAGAATGCCCAAAATCTTGTCAAGAACTAATACGTAACTGTTAAAGATCAGTACAAAAGTGATCGGGAACTTTACATATATGTAATTCTACTGGAAAGAATGAGAATAGACTTATTTACAGCTGTATGACACCCTGCATTTTTTCTTTTGTTGCTTTTGTCTTCCACAACGAACAACCCAAAGAACCTCCTCCAATGCAAATGACACCTATGTAAACCTCATACTTAGTTTCTTATTCTCTTAGCAAGGCTTTCCAGAGACTGAAGACACATGCCACACCAAACACCCCTAATTCCAGCTGAACTAGGAGGTACTTTCTGCAGCAAAACAGAGTATGATGCCCCTTAGTTCCCCCCATCTCCCAGAGCACACTTCCTTTACTTGCCCTTATTCCTTCAAAGGGATAATCCATCTCCTCACACATCTAAGAATTTTCTCAGCCACTTTCCCTTCATTGAGGTTTTTCTCTCATTGCAGAGTCACTTTGATTACAACACTGAGCTCTACTTGATGCAGATGTGAAAATTTTTTCTGTACTGCAATGCAAAACCTTTGCAGAAAGCAGTCGTCTTTACTCTAGACCACTAAGACCAGTTCGTGAATATCTTAACATGCTGCACACAACCTCAAAGCTAGAAATCCTCTTCAAGTGACCTCTTAAACTGATCACACATACTTGTCGTTTGATGAAGGTGTAACTTTTGACCACCTCAGACAATTACTTAATGCAATGAGTAAGTTTTCCAAGCTTTGCCAAGAAACAAATCTTGGTTCACTTGTAACATATCTCTTAAACAGTATTGGGGAGGAACTTGTAGCATTAGTAATCTACCTTAAAATTCCCGGAGAAAGTATAGTCCTGCATTGTCTTTCTCTTCTGGATTTGCAGATGGCCTACAATTTGCTTGACCAGCCAGCAGGAAAAATAGGGTCTGGGTGAAGAGCAACTAGCTAAGGCAATCATTCAAACCAGAACAGAGTAAAAACACTTCAACTTTTACATTTATTTCAATAAACAGAATCCAAGCATAAAAAAAATCAGGGACAGTCAGTTGGGCTTGTTCAGACTGGAGAAGAGAAGGCTCCTTAAGGGGAGACCTTAGAGCAGCTTCCAGTGCCTGAATGGGCTGACAAGAAACCTGGAGAGCAACTTTTTACAAAGGCCTGGAGGGACAGGACAAGGGGGAACAGCTTTAAACTGACAGAGGGGAGGTTTAGAATAGACATTAGGAAGAAATACTTCCCTGTGAGGGTGCTGAGGCGCTGGCACAGGTTGTCCAGAGAAGCTGTGGCTGCCCCATCCCTGGCAGTGTTCAAAGCCAGGTTGGATGGAGCTTTGAGCAGGGGACTGGAACTTGGTGAACATGAAGGTCCCTTCCAACCCAAACCATTCTGTGATTCTATGAGAGGATAAATAACTAGATATAGAATCATAGAATAGTTAGGGTTACAAAGGACCTTAAGATCATCTAGTACCAACCCCCCTGCCATGGGCAGGGACACCTCACATTGAACCATGCCACCCAAGGCTATGTCCAATCTGGCCCTGAACACCACCAGCGATGGAGCAGTCACAACTTCCCTGGGCAACCCGTTCCAGTGCCTCACCACCCTTACAGTAAAGAGTTTCTTCCTCATATCCAATCTAAACTTCCCTCGGTTAAGTTTGAAGCTGTCACCCCTTGTCCTATCACCACAGTCCCTAATGAAGAGTCCCAGCATCCCTATAGGCCCCCTTCAGATATTGGAAGGCTGCTATGAGGTCTCCACACAGCCTTCTCTTCTCCAGGCTCAACAGCCCCAACTTTCTCAGCCTATCTATCTTCACATGGGAGGTGCTCCAGTCCCCTGGTCATCCTTGTGGTCTTCCTCTGGACTTGTTCCAATGGTTCCATGTCCTTTTTCTGTTGAGGACCCCAGAACTGCACACAATACTCCAAGTGAGGTCTCACGAGAGCAGAGTAGAGGGGCAGGATCACCTCCCTCGACCTGCTGGTCACGCTCCTTTTGATGCGGCCCAGGATACGGTTGGCTTTCTGGGCTGTGAGTGCACACTGTCAGCTCATGGTCATTTTCTCATTGACCAACACCCCCAAGTCCTTCTCTGCCCAACTTGGAGCTGTGTCTGGGATTGCTCCGACCCAGGTGTAGGGCCTTGCACTTGTCATGGTTAAACTTCATCAGGTTGGCATCAGCCCACCTCACAAGCGTGTCAAGGTCCCTCTGGATGGCATTCCTTCCCTCCAGCATATCAACCAAACCACACAGCTTGGTGTCATCAGCAAACTTGCTGAGGGTGCACTCAATCCCACTGTCCATGTCACCGACAAAGATGTTGAACAAGACTGCTCCCAACACCAATCCCTGAGGGACACCACTCCTTACTGGTCCGCAGCTGGACGCTGAGCCATTGACCACAACATACATAAAGTATTTCAAGCAGTTTCAGTGACAAGGCAGCCATACCTTCCGAGCCCTTTGAGACAAACCTGCACTGGGTTTCAATGAGAAAATTGCCAGTTGCAGTAAACCTTTTACCATGCATTCTGAACTCATCAGGACAAAACACCCACCACTGGGTGCTCAGTGGGACAGGCACCCAGTGGCTTCGCCTCTGCTCTGCAGATCCACTAGAGGGAGATCCTAAATTAAACAACCTCAAGACAAGCAGGAGCCAGCAGAACAGCTGAGGGTGCCAACTGCCACCAAAGATCAATGGCATTGTCCACATACATGCAAGAGCAGGACACCAGATCATTTTATATATAATAAAAGAAGGGCAAGAGAGCTGTAAGGAACAGCTGACTTGCAAACCATAAGGATGCTCACAAAATTATATTCCTCAGAAGTCGTTTAGATTTCTGTGAACCTTTGCACAGAGTTTCAAATTCATCTGCAGCTTTATGAATTTCTGAGCAGTTATGCTCAGCTAACATTAAAGTTGCTTGCCTTTTATGAATAAAATATAACTCAAAATAACCAAGCTAATAAAAGAAATTGCCAAAAATGAGAAAACACAGCAGAAAATAAGGACACTGCAAGAACCAAACTTTAATTGTAAGCAATTCTAGAGTAAAGGGAAGTCATCCATACAGGTTTTCTTTATTTTGAGTTGGAGATTCTATATGCTGGTTTAGATATAGTAGAAAACACAGCAATTCACATAAATTATTAGAGAGAAGTTATTCTCTTCAGGTACAGATTTTTGAAGCAGTGTCAGCAGAATATCAACTAGGACTAAATGTGTTAGAAATGTTCAGTAGTCTAGCGGATAAACTGGACAAAAAAAACTATCAATATGTAATATATTGATCTTCATGTATTAGCACAAATTCCTTTCATAACATATAACCCCCCAACACCATCTCAAAAAAGGATAATTGGGGGTGTTGAAATCCATCTCCTAAAGTGAAAAGCTAATATTAGAGCCTCAAAGCCAGTGAACTGTCTAAATAAATATTCAGCTATATCAGTGATGCTAGGGGAAAAAAAAATATCACCAGGGATTCATTTCTAGCCACATTTAGGAAGTTATACTAACCACAGAGAAAATAAACGCATTAAACTTAGAGCAAGGAATCTAATTTGCTTCTAAACTACAAACTACTTAGTATCCTATTTCCATTATTAAAGCAGGTATGTTCAGAAAGATACTTGATCTTTTTTTACATCTTACACTGATACAGGTCAGAAAAATATGTAGATACAAGTAATACATATAAGATCATAAACTGACAAACCTCCTGGCTGATAAAGCTTGGGGACACTTTCTGATAGTTTTCTAACACAGATGCGTTATAAACATTTATCTTTAAAAATTGTCTGAAAATGGTAATAGGCTCTCAAAGCAATTCTACATACGTAATTAGGATTTTTTCTTCACAAGCAGCAGTGCAAGACTACTCATCTTCAGACACTGAAGTGACATTAGTAACATTAAGCTTTAGTTAGATGGTTGGACGGGGCTTGAAGCAACCTGGTCTAATGGAAGATGTTCCTGCCCATGGCAGGGGGTTGGAAACAGATGAGATTTAAGGTCCCTTCCAATCCACACCATTCTATGATTTTATGATCCTGATGGAAGCTGGAGCGCCTCTATATCTGTTATGTATCTGAAAAAGGTAAGTGATAGCTAATCTTTAATCTTTCTTGGCTGACAGAAATCACAGAAGGACAGTTATCTCTTCCTATGCCAATGGTGTTCACCATCAGCTTCTGATGCAGCTAACATGCATTTTGAATTGTACTGACTACTACCAAGTCAAATCACAAGAAGGAGAAATGAAGTGACTGCCTTACATTCAGGAAACATGAGGGTCACCACCAGTAGCTATCAAACATAATTATGCATCTCAAAGCCATAAAGAACAAGCTAGACAGACTACAGCACTGTATCCAGCAACCTGGACATGGTATTAGTCATACTTAACTGAATCCCACACAAATCCACCTGAAAATGAAACCTCCCCACAATCATTAGAGATTAACTGGTATTAAACTAAAAGATCAGACAAACTCAAACTGAAGGGCCATTTCAGAGGTCAGTGAAGAGACTACTGGTAGAGTGATTTGGAGGAATTCACAACCTGGGATGAGCAGAGGACTGAATCTTAAGTACAATCACTTTTGGACTCATTGTAAAGCTCAGCTCCCCTTCCCTCACCGCTGAATAAATTACTGAAGTGATGCAACAGGAAGAAGAGTTCTTTGCACTGAGTTGTTTGAATGATGTTTTGTATAACTAAAGTTATAGCTAAAAAACACCCTAAAATGATTTTAGTTTTATCAAAGCCTTTACAAACTGAAGCTGCATCTTAACTCAACACATTTTCTACTACTGAAGAATCTAACAACGTAGCTGTTAGCCCACATACAGTTCGCATAAAGCAGCAAGAGAACTAGTTTAAGCAAATCACAATAATCCATGAAATGAAGAAACAGACGCACTGGCTAATTAAAAAATGAGCACTGTCATGGCTGCCTATGCCATTTCAGCCTTCTAGTTGCTCAGTTTTAGTGTTAGGGGAAGAAGTTAAACTAAATGATGAAATCATATATATGCATATATACATGCAGTTGTTTTACAATTGAGTAACCCTGAGGGAAAGGAAAACTGAGGGATTTAGAAGAGAAAATATCCAAGCAAGAGGTAGGAGAATTAGATACACAGCTTTTTGCCAGCTACAATAATATAGAAGGCTTTACCTCTATGCTACCCTTTCTACTGTGGCCTCATTGTTACATAACAGCACAAGCACTGCAGAATGTATCATCCTTGGTCTAGAACACCTAGTTTCAAATGTTAAGTCTTGAAAAAACTGTCAGAATGAAAAGCAACTTGAAAAGTCACCCTTTTTTGCTGAGAGATGGCCCTAGTAAGGTCATCTACAGCCTCTTTAGTTCACACGAGAAAACTGGCACAGAAGTACTATCTCTTGTTACAGAGACAATCTTTAAAGTTTAATGAGGACAAAAGAATTCATTTGGTTACAAGAACACTAAAGTCTCTTTCAGTCTTTTAAAATAAAACCCCTCTCTCCATGTGTCTCAGTGTTATACTGATCAATTTGCTGTACAGCCTATCTAGAGTATATTACAAACACCACCTGAAGGCTGAAGCCACTAATGGTTCCACCAATGTTTTAAACTCTCTATGCCACCCTGTTCTCCACAGAAATTGATAGACATGTCACCTAGATGACATGTGTTCACCCAAATGTTACCCCTGGATCCAAGGTCTTCAAGCTAAAAAACTCTTGTATGGTAAGGACTGCCAAAGAAGATGACTTGAATTCCCAGGTCTGGAGGAAAAAAAAAACCCTAGAGTGTTTGTAATAAACTGGTGGTCAATGAAAAGTGAAAATACCAATACACATGAAGAATGTCTCTAGAAATCCCCAAAAGTACCCTGATTAAGAGGTATGCACTTCTTGGTGAGGAGTTTTAGTGTTGTTTCCTTAAATAAAAGGCAAAACCAGCAGCTTTCTCTATGCAATAGATAATATGACAATCAATTTACTCATTAGGAATTCCATTTACATGGATGGCCGTCAAGTTGAGATTCACTATAAAAAAGCAATAACTAGGTAGACAAAACTCCCAAATAATTAATATGGCTAGAGGCTGAATCATGATTAGAAACAACTTATTGACTTCTAGGCATAAATATTTTAATGTTTTCCATCTGTATTTGAACAATCTTGTAAAAAAAGAAAGAGCTCAGAGACTCTTACCAGCTTCCTGTGAATTTAATACTTCTAAGGCATGCATCATGGCACTTGCGAAGACATTGGCATCTTCTTTGCTGCCAAAATTCAGACCATACACCTGCCTAGCATCACGCCACTGGTGGAAGGTCTGTGTAGCCTGATTGTACTTCAGCCCTTTAGGAATGGCACAATTTATTACCACCTAGAAACATTAAAAAATAAAAAGTTACTTATGTTTAAAGTTGCATTTCACCATAAGTTTCAGCTTCATGCAGATTTTATTCCTTAACCATGTGGGTTAATTCAAGACCCATAATCTGTAAAATCACAATGCTGAAGCACACAACCATTTCAATTTTCATTCCAATGCCACATGAAATCAGTGATGAGAATACACAAGGGGACTAATGAGATATTTTCTATCAACTGTGTAGCTTAAGCATTCTCATTTCTAAAGATGCAGTGATGTTTCATAACAGTGATGTAGTAAGATCAACAGTTCTGGCTTTTAATAGCAGAGTACTTGATGTGAATATGCATCTGGATCTCAGAAAGGCATTAGCTTTTTATTTCTTACATTAGCTTCACTGAGTACTTGTTAGAACTGTTTTTTTAACCAAGTTCTCACCTTTTCTCTGTGGCTGCTGCACCCCTTAGCTTGCAGTGCTTTCAGCAGCAGCTCATGTGGACTTCTACTATGCATCACAAGGTATCATTTTGCAAGATCGTTATGGCTCACACAAAAGGTGATAAATTCTAGCTAGCAGGACAACCACTTATTACAAGCCATCCACTAAGAGGATCCCATTGCACTTGGATAACTATATCCTCTAACCTTTTTCCACTGAATAATGGGAGGAAAAAAACATGTTTCTTCTCAGATGAATTTACAGAGACCATTTATTACTTCAAATAAGTGTTTAATGATGTCGCAGTTTAACCCCAGCCAGCAACTAAGCATCATGCAGCCACTCATTCACTCTTCCCCAGGGGGATGAGGGAGAGAATCAAAAGAGTGAAGTCAGAAAACTCCTAGGTTGAGATAAGGGGTTTTTAATAAGTAATGCAAAAGCCACACACACAAGCAAAACAAGGAATTCATTCACCATTTCCATTCGCAGGCATGTGTTCAGACACTCCAGAACAGCAGGGCTCCATCACACAGAATGGCTACTTGGGAGGACAAATGCCATCACTCTGAACATCTGCCCCCTTCCTACTCCTTCTTCCCCCAACTTCATTTGCTGGGCATGATGCCATATGGTCTGGAATATGCATTTGGTCAGTTAGGGTCAGCTGTCCCAGCTGTGTCCCCTCCCAACTCCTTGTGCACTCCCAGCCTGCTCACTGGTGGGATGGTGTGAGGAGCAGAAAGGGCCTTGACTCTGTAAGCACTGCTCACCAGTAACTAAAACATCCTGTGCTATTAACATTGTTTTCAGCACAATCAAAACATAGCCGCACACTAGCTACTATGAAGAAAATTAACTCCATCCCAGCCAAAACCAGCAGAAATGACAAATCACACAGCAGATGATCAGTGTATGCTTCAGGTGTGTGATAAATTACCATGAACAGACCAAAAGAATTGTTTTTAAATGCTAGGAAAGAGGGAAACAGACACAGAAGCTTTACTCAAACAAAAGGATTAGATTTTTAACCCCACCACAAGTTATCCCCAGGCAGAGCATATTTCAAGACACGGTGCTAAGTTTGCCATTTAATCAAGATCTAACAACTTCATCAAGGAAATTTAGATGTAATCCTTGTAGTTCCCCTCTCAATCTCTTGAAGTGGTAGATGATGAGCACTACCAAATGTCAGAGGTTTTTGAATTAAACGACCTGGGGAAATGAGGTATCATGCATCCAACTTTCCATGAAGAGCTACAAGAGAACTGCTGGTACCTATATAGACTTCAGTTAACAGGGAAGAAGAAAAGATTTTAGGTTGCCACTTTACCTTAAAAAAAAAAAATCAGATGTCTTGTCTACAGCAGTAGCCTTTATATTTATCTGTAGGAAGGAATGGTAAAAGAGCGCACAAGGACTTTTGCCTTGGAGGTATGTAAAGTGCTTAGTTTATGGGGAAAAAGCCATAATACAATTTTGCTACTTCAGTTTAAAAGAAAATTGTTTAATATTTACAGTTCCCATAATTTTACTCAAGATGTACTTTTTAGTGTCAAAAACAACCACAAAAATAGCTTAAGATTCCTATTCCAAATTTTCAGATATCTGCTTACCTGATGATCCTGAATCTTCCTGCCCACAACTCTGAATGTGTTGTTGCCTGTGTGATGATATATATGAACTCTGCTGAATCCAGTTGATCCACCAGCTGGTACCCATTTCTTATTGGCATCATCATAGACCATAACAGCAGCCCTTGCTTGGCAGATACTCTGTTCACTGTTAAAATACAAGCATTTTGGAGTAGAACGTAAGATTACTTACAGCAAATCATCATCTTTATGGTTAGCTTTTGCTTTTTAAACTCAAAATGTTAAAGCAATGCTCCTTGCTGAAACATCCACCTTTCTAAATACATAACACCAGTAGCACTTTGCCATTTTGCTTAAAGGTGCTCATTCTGAAACACTGTGGTCAAGACAAACAGGCCAAACTACTACTAAGAGACCAAGAAGTAACTTACTTCTCTTTTTTTATTTTGTACTTTTCCCCCCTACAGAGTTCCCCCCCCCCCTTCCTGCTCACCACCAACCATGAATTTTAATTAAATGCCATAACCATGCACAAAGTTTACTGCAAAGACTAAATTACAAAGAATCTGGAGTTGTACTGGCTCCATATGACTTCTACAAGAAATGAGGATCGGAAGGCCGCTTGTTCCTCTTAACATATATAGAATGAATCATACACACAGGATAAAGTTCAGCACAAAATATTCACCTGCTCATAAATTAACTGCCTTCTTGGTTTGACATATCTTACAATTGTAAAAATGTCTGACTTTCTTACAATTATAACACTTCCTCCCTGAGAAAAGGTTCTCTCCATTACTGAACAGTACAATTCCATTAGGAAATTACTATCAGTACCTAATTCTGATTATTATGGCAGTCGTCTGGAAGCTATTATATAGCCTAAAGTTAAAAGGAAGTGTTATCATGTATGTCATCAAACTAAAAACACAAGAAAGCATGATGTACCATAAACACACTATTTACTGGGAGGGGGTGAGAGGGTGGTACGACACAAGTTGTCTTTACGGGAAATGTCCAGATGCAGACAGGAAATAAAAATAGAAAGGAATGATTTCTTATCAGTAAGTCAAATTCTCTGAACATACCACTCCAGTACATCCAACATTATAGAAAGCACATGATGCCTGGCTTGCTAGGAATGTGGCTTGCCGTTTGGAAAACTGAGACGGCTGAAGAGGCATGCATTCTTCATAAATTACAAAAGGAAAGTAGTGAAATATTCCTTCATACATTATAAAGGAGGGAAAACATAACTCTCCCCAGTCTGTCTTGGGGTTTTTTTTGGTGGGTTTTTATTGTTTGGTTGCTTGGTTTTGGGGGGTGTTGTGTTTGTTGGTGTTTTTTAACAAAACTATGCTGAATTTCCTAGTATATGATTTCCATCTGACACACAAAACTTCAGCACTGTATCCAGCTGTTCTGTCAGCTTTCAGGATTGACATTGTTGAGAAAACATAGCCTCAATTTCTATCAGACTTTCCACAGCACTCCAACAGTTGGAAAAGCACTCGACACTGGGATGCTTTTCAAGACTGGGGGAGAAGAGAGAATACTGAGATTATGTCTCCTATGTATGCAAGAGAATCGATATTTCTAATTTTAAAAAGCTTATATGTTGTAGTCTCATCACCTATTCAACAACTAGATCAGAATGGGATAATATCCTCTAATTAAACACCTTTTTCTAGCCAGAAATTAGTTCAATGTAGGGACAGTAAAACTATAACACACATATATAGAGTGCTACTTTTCTAAGCATATTTGACATTTTGGATCAAAACGACCACATCTAATCCAAGAAGAAAGATCAGATGCAAAGAAAATAAAGTTATTGACAAGTTTCAGATGCTTCACAGTCCCACTAAAAACATGCCACAGGTACACTTCCTCTCACCTGAGAAGAGGAAAATGCAAGAACTGACCAGATTTCTTTGGTTTGGAAGTATTTTGGCACACTCAATCTTAGAAGTTTAAACCTAGAAACAATGCGTTCACAAAGTACACAACAAACAGTAGTGTTTTTTCTAAAATGCATAATAGTATTACAGGAAACTTGGAAAATTTCTGAACCCAAACCAAGTTTTGGCTACACCTGAAGTTGGGTCAATCATAGGCATGATAAACTATAGGTGACAGGACCTAGATACTGATTTGGAAGCAGCGCCACGTGGTTTGCAGAGCTCTTGCCAAAAAATAACTTAATCTCAATCACGTGTCAGACAGATTAAAACAGAAATCATTTAGATTCTATTGAAAATTGAGGCTATTGAGTATAAGGTAATATGCTCCAATTACAGTGAAGGTAGAACCAGAGTGTGATCGAATAATGGTACAGTGATCAGAAGACTTACTTAGTCGGACAAACCACCAAAGTTCAGATGCTCTTATTCAGAGCGTTCTCACTCTTTGCCCTGCCAAGGTCCTTCCATACGCCTCTTATAGATGTTTATACATTATATCACTTAACAAGAAAAAAAACACTCATTTTAGAACTGTTTAGTATTCTAGTGGCATAATTCATATGCACAAATAAGTTGACCTTGAGTATAGTTTCTAGCTTTTCTTTAACAACTGTTAAACTATTTTTAGTTCCACTTCTCCGGCTATGCCTTGTAAGTGGAAATATTACACAAGTAGAGATCTCAAATACTTCATGCTCCATTTAAAATAAAAGAATTTTCTTAATAGTAAGGGATTACTCTTTCTCATGTAAAAATGTAAGATGATTCACATCCTTTAAAAAATGACAAACGATTTCCAGTTGACCTATTCAATCACTACACAATAAGCCTTTTGCCTTCATTTCAAACAAATCCTATAACTAAAATTTTAGTGTTCCAGGTCTATAATTTTCATATCCAGGTACCAATCTGGAGGTGACACACTCCCCTCCTGCCAACAGTTCCCACCACCCATCATTTTGCCTGTCAGAATGCAGCAGTAAGACAGAAGAATGAAGCTATCCCTATGAGAAACAAATTAAAACATCACAGTGTACTAGCCTTTTCTCAGGGTTCAATAATTGCACATTACTAGATGCAGAGGAGATAAATTCAATCTCTTTCTCGCAGGAAAAAGTTCTGCACTCAAAAGTTACTACATTCTCTTTTGAAGAGAAGCATAGAGGCATGAGCTTTAGCAAGGAAAACTTTTTAGGTCTGTTTTTCAATGACCATTTGATAGCTTAATATTTGAATATAGCATATTACAGCAAATATACACCATAAAGTTTAGTATAAAGTCCAAAAAAAGTCTAAAAAAGTCTAAAAAAAAAAAAATCACTTTTTAAGCAATAAGATGCATACCTGAACTTCAAAGGGCTATAGCAAATCAAAAATCCATGCTGTTAGCTCATGACTATCTTTGACCGATCTAACAAAAACCAAAGCTTAGTTTTCTTTCCATGAACCATCTTTTCCTAGTAAAATGCTAAGTTTAACATACACACTGTTACTAGAACCTGAGCCAATGCCCTTTGTATTCTTCTATATAAATTTAAACTTCAAAGGAACAAGAGCGGAGTGAATCAGAACAGCATCATTTATTATATTTCTTCCTTTTTAACTTATTACACTTCCCTGCTGTACTTTTAACAGGAAACAGGTCTTCACTGATCTCAGTGTTTATGCATGAGCTCTTCGCAGTCTACAGGGTTTTCTGTAACACACGTCCTTAGACTGCAGGAACTGTGAGATGCCAGGATGACTTGCTTCATTCACTGCACCAGAATCACTTTGGTCTGGTCACAAAGACCCTCTTTATAGACAGATTACTTTAACACTGGTGGGAAATACACAAATTGTCTACAGTCATGCTGCAAAAGAAAAGAATAAAGGATGTTCATTTATTTGCTGTGTCATTAGGCCTTCAAAAACAGTCTACAGGGTTTACTTGCCTAGCTACAGATTTTCCCTTTTCTGGTGTACTATACTGGTATAATGGCTCCAGAAACATTACACTTGGACTAGCCTGTACCTTCCCAACATGAGAACTCATTAGGGGATGCAGCAGAACAAGTGAAGGGATCTATCTCCAGCTTCAAATGCTACTGCCAAAATGCACAGCTGCTCAAAGAACTGATTGCTAGCTTACTGGTGCAGTGGGCTGGGGAACTAGAGTGACAATCTAAATATTAACTGAGAGAGTAAGAAATTGTCTGTTTCCAAATAAACTTACTGAACTAAGAATATGAAATCATAAGCTATATATATATTCTTTAAAACAGAAAATTGATAAAAGGCAACATTTATGCAAAACAGTGCTTGCCACTTAGGAAACAAAGCATACAAGATCTCTTCCTGAAGTGTAAAGCTTGACAAATAGTTGGATAAATATATGTCAGGTGGAGTTCTTCTCTAGACAAAGATGTAAGGTTCTTATTATTAAAGCCAACCATTGTTCTGGTTAAGTCCACCTACAGCAATACCATATAAAGACAAATACAGGGTGGCTCATTTTTATTTGGGGTAGAGGAGTGGGGAGAGGTCTGGCACTCAAAAAGCTCAGACAAAAAAAAACACAGTAGTAATGAATCATGAGATTATTCTTATGGGAGAATACACTTTCCTCCTCCAGTGATGAGATCATATGGAAAGCTCAAAAGCCATAGCAAACTGAACCCCAACAGACACCATTCTTTTGCCCAGATGGAATGTGTTCATTCTTTCCCATCCCAAGTTCTTAAGCAAAATGCACAGTGATACCAATGCACAGCCTGCTGATCTAAGCCTTTATTTTCTTTTTACTTCTCTCCCCCAAAAGTGGATGCTTGGATTTCCTCTCTCAAGAGCTAAAATGAATAAACAGACTTAAATAATCAAACTCATATGGAAAACAGCACAATTGCAGTCACTGAAAAGATCATTTGAATATACTAAAACAAGAGCAAGGAAAAGCTGTGATTGCTCCAATTCTCAACCTTTAGTATTTTTGCCAGTGATGTAACAGCGAGGTTTTTGGAAAACCCTATCCTTTAACCACTTCTTCTGGTGATTCAGGGTTTTTTGCTAGGTTCTCAATTTACGGAAACATAACAACATGTCCTTCAGCATGCAGTCTTTGTGGGGTAGAAGGAATGGAAGGAGACGCTGATTCATCAAACGCCTGTTGAGGCTTTTCAAACCATGTGGCACAAAGCTAGAAAGAAACTCCAAATGCTTCCAATATTAACATCTTAAAATACACATTTTTAATAAGCAGCTGAATGCTGGTCCAGGTATCAAGTTTCTTATTTTGGTGGTGGTGTTCTGTAAGATGGTTTTCCTTGCTTGATCCTGCAGCCTGACTGGAACACCACAGTGAAAATGCACGTTCTCTATTTTGCTGTTAAAAAAGCAAACAAAATACCCTGCAACATAATAGAGAGCAGTGGTGTAGTACACAGTAACTAAACCAGACACTTTGCAGACTACAGTTGTCAAGTACTCTAAGCTGTTCATTTGGTTTAACTCAATAGTTAAGCTACTTGCTAGCACCTGAAAGCTAATATTAAAATGCTCCCAATACCTTCAAATATCTCCTCACATTTTGGTCTGCTGAGAATCAGATTGAACTCAAATGCATATATTCGGATTTACTTTTGGAAGTAGGGGTTTGGATTTGAGGGTGGGGGTAAGAATAAACTTAAAGTCACTTCAGTCTTCAACTCCTAATCCACTGCTTTAATTTTACTCTTTTTTTGAACTTAAGCCAAAAAGCAAATCTCAGAGGAAGCTGAGGAAAACAATTACCATCTTCTCCTGTCAACTACACTGGCATCCATGCCACCAACAGGACATTATGAAAAAATATCATGCATTTAGGCTCAGCAAGGGTTAACATAGATCTTACAACAAACTCATGCTCTCTGTAACTTCACCCTCAGTTAAAAGGTAAGAACCTCAACTTTTTCTGCACTACTAAAACCCAGCTGAAATGCTGCTGCAAGAGAACATCACATGCTCTGCACAGCAGAAGGAGCTATGCCATGTTATGCTACTTGCATCCAACTTCAAATGATGTGCCTTGCCCACTCCAACACTTCAGCTACTACAGAATTTATTTGCTATTCAGGTTTTAGAATAAGACTAAACTGGAACCACCTCATTTATCTGACTGGCTTTCATGCAGATTCTTCTTCAGAGGCTATAACCCCCTGTGGACAAGAGAAGTTGTTGATTTCTTCTAGCCGGAGAAACCGAACAAGAGCTGCTGTTCAACCAAGAGGTGAATGTGAAGGGAGCAGCTCCACATTGCTTCACTAACAGCTCTCCTGCTAATGAGTTAGTACTTGCCTGTGCCTAGAAAACTTCTGATTGATAACAAATTCATTCATCTCTCCCACTTTTTTGTCTCTGATAACCGAGAGATTCATTCATCTCTCCCACATTTTCTTCTCATGAATTACTCTGAATATAGATCAGCTGTAACAGAGACCAGAGGGAAATCCTGCACAGGAAAGTTCCAATTAGAAATAAAACTACTACTGCAACTTGAGAAGCAAGGAATACTGAATCTAAACACTGGGATTAATAGCTGGCAAAGAAAAGGTGCTTTGCTTTCGGCACAGAGTTCTGCAACACGCCATTCCAGAGTTTTAGTCTTACACAGTTTATTGAAAACTTTCTTTGCTCAATGAGTACCTTCCATTGGAAGAAAATTGCTTTTCATCTTATGTCCAAAAGCATTTAAGATTAATTTAAGAGCAATCAGTTCTTGGAGCAAGCAAAATTCACAGAATAAATTTCTCTGGTTGCTATAAATCTGTTCCTTCACAACTGTGCAGCTGTGGCTTGTTCTGTAACAGCAGGTGAATATCAAACAGATGAAGGAAATCATTGCAGGACACTCAGCCAGAAAAAGAAAAATCATCTAAGACAATACCTTGATGTCAAATGAAAGTCCACTTTCCACACAGAATTACCAATTTATAGCCCCAGGATTTTCTTCTAACATTGTTTCATGGTCCATATTTAACATAAGAGTATTTCATACAATGGATGATGTAATTTTGAGTTGGCAATTCAATAGTGTCTCTAGGTTTGTCATACACTGATGATTACACTTATGGGAGAATACACCATATTATACCATACACAAAATTCACTCATTCCCTCAAAGGCAATCAGGGATATCCAAGAGAGAACATGATGACAGTAAAACCAAGGAAAAGCCACACTACAGTGATGAACCTTAATAAAAACAAAGGATTGATAAGAATTAATAATAACACACTGAAACCCATGGATTTTTAATAGCATGAAACTAGTTATATTAATGATGCCTAACCATATATATATTATGCAATAATATAATAGCAAATTGTTATTATATATTATTATCCATATGTGACTAACTATATTTGGTTACAAACTCCACCCTAAACTTAAAGATTCCTAAATACTCTCTGAAGTGAACCTTCCAATTTTCATCTCAAACTGAAGATGATATCAAAATACTTAGAACATGTAGACATTTGAGGCACAGAACTATTTAACCAGCACAAGCCATCATTTCTCAAATCTTAAACTAACAAGACTGAATGATTACCCAAACCCATGTAACAGGAACAGAAACTAAAGTTGCTTAATACACAAAGGGGTGGTTTTTAAGCAATTATTTCAGCAGACAAAAGAAACAACTGTCTTGCTTTGTAAAAAGGAAGAATAAAATTCCTAAGTTTTACCATCCATAGCACAAATTGCTTTCTATAAAACCAGAGATGCTCAAAACTTACCTAGAAAAACCCCATGATCCAATTCACGACTTCACTGCCATCACTTACTTTTCCATAGGTTATCTGCTAACCTTTTGTTACCTTGTTTGTATTACTGTACTATCCAAATATTTACCTATTACTGTGTTTAAGAGAAACAGTTTTTAACAGCTTGTACTTCAGGTTCAAGGTTTTCCTTTAAACTAATTTGGATTAGAAAAAAGCAGCAGTAGAGTGTTATACATGTCCAAAAACCATGCTCAGCCTGGGAAAACACAATACTTTGGATGCTTAAAACAAAATGAAAGATTTTAAAACCCAGTGAAGAATTTACTTTATCCAAACCTGTCAAATAAATACCAGGTTTACTTAAAATTTCAAGTTACGAGATGGAGAAGTAAGAGCTTGGATATCCTGGAATATTATACACACTATTTGGTCGCAGCTTTGAATGCAAACCTAGCGATAACTTCATGGATATACTTTGTTAAAAGCCTTCATTAGTTAGCTTTGAGATAAGACATTCAATGAAATAACCAACAGGTAACAGAAGCAGTATTTTCCCAATTCCCAATTATCCTAGAATTTTCTAGATTTGTCATCCCATAAAGAATCATTAGTTGTTTTATTTTTTTTTCCAAAAAAATGTTTCCAACGGATGTTTTGGGAAAAAAATATCAGAACTACACAGAGACTATTTCATTATAATACATTTGCATTGGTGGGGCAGAATCTTTCTAGCCATTACTTCTATACTGGTAAAATAAAGTCTTACATTTAGACTCCACAGAACCATGAAATAAGATAATTCCGTTTACTTCCTCCACGCACTCATCCATATTCTTGTTTTCTTTTATCCTTTTACATAGGGTGTTCTCTTAAACATAGCATTTTTGGTTATTTATCCAGATATTTTCCCTGAACACGCCGCATTGTTATAATCAAATCCATTTTTCCACTGATTCTTCAAACATATTTCTCCAGGCCATTTACTATTTTACTTAAACTAAAAAGGTTATGCAGAACCTATGCAGCAATTTAAATAGATGACATTTCCTCAATGCAGATTCGATAGGGTGGCACTGCATGCCAAAGGTTTTGCCACAGTAAGGCTAACGCTGGCTGGATAGCAATTCTACTGAGCAGTAAAACAGGAGCAGATTTCTAACATGACTTTCATCCATCTCAAGGCAGGTTTTTATCAGAATTAAGTTCCTTGGTTTGCCTATCTTTTGATAAAGCTAATAGAAAACAAGCTCTTCAGCACAATCTGGGAATTGTAAGCACCGGGGTAGGCTGTAACTGAACAAAGCTAACAGTCATAAAATCAATACCTTTAAATCTATCATGGCTGTTCCTATTCAGCAAAAGTTCAAATCCTTTAACTCACAGATCTTAAAAGACCAGGGCCAAAAGCTACCTAGATCCACTGCTTCTTTACTACAAATGGGCTATTTTTGATGGTTGGTTGCTTTTCTTGCTACGATTCCATGAAGCTGAACACAGACAGAACTGTGGAAAGCCTTTTTCAGTGGGCATGAAAAACAACATCTTCAGCAACTAGACTGACAGTTGATGATCTCCTGTGAGAAACCACTTAACATACATTTCCTACCTTCTATACATATTTTAACAGAAAGTGACCTTATTATGTTATTTCTTAAGCTTTTGACACACGGTGTAAATCACAGCTTTCAGAGTCCAGATTCCCCAGGCAATGAGCTCTTGAACAGACACTGCAACAGAATCCATCACTGCATTACCATTACTGCAGATCATGTAACTCATTTTACTTTCAGATAAAGAATGCCCAGCTCCTCCTGGAATAGCAAGATAGTAGCATTTTTACATTACCTATTTAATATAATGGCTGCCTCTGATGTAGAGAGCTGTGTAAGGGGAACGTGGCTGATCTCTGATTGAGCCATTATAGCCCCAGTGTTAATATGTGAATATGCAATTCATAGTTCATTACAAGATTCTTTTAAGAGTCTTTCTAAAAATCTCATCTAAAATATGAAAGTAAAAAGATCATATTTTGTTAATTGAAAACTTGCTTTTGAGACGCCAAGTTGACATTAGGAGGAATTAATCAAGGAAAACGTGGGTCTACTGCAGAAACAGGACAGGTTATCTAGCAGCAAAGGACACAGAAAAGGCTACATTTGCCTTGGTGTCTACTGGCAAGTTCTGTTCTCAGACTTCCCAGGTCTGTGTGAGCACTGGAATACTACCTGCAGCAGAGGAAAATTAAGTTAGGGGCCCCAGTTAGATAAAACGTATATAGAGAGTCTACTGAATTGAATAGCGTGTACCCAACAAGGGTGGAGGTAGCTACATGGTAACATCATTACTGATGAATTTGTCAATACCAGCTCTGATACTGTTTAATGTCCTTGCTAATGACCAGGAAAATGGAATGCAACTTTAGCAAGTCTGTGACCGCTTTTCCTAAATTGAGACAAACTGATATGCTGGACAGTAGAGCTACCTTTCAGAGATGTCTCAAGGCTGGAGAAACCAGCTGAACAGAAACCTAGAGAAACTCACAGGCTGGAGCAAAACCTGGAACAAACCAACCACCAAGCTGAAGAAGGTGATTATTCCCCTCTACTCAAGACTACATCTGGTCTTTTTGCCTACCATATGAGACCAGTTCTAGACTCCCCAGTATAAGACTGACAAATTTGAGTAAATCAAACAGAAAACTATTAAGGGGGGTAGAGAAAAGACACACAAGAAGAGGCTGAGACAGCTGTTTGTTCAGTCTTAAGCTAAGACAGGAACATAACTGCCACTCTCAACCATCCAACAGGTCATTGACACAGATTACAGTCAGAATCTTCTCAAAAGCACCGTAGAGAAGGATGAGAGGTAATGATCAAAAGTTGCAGAAAAGGGACTTCCAACCAGATAAGAAGTTGCACTAAAAGATCAGTGAAGCACTGGGACAGGCTGCCCAGGGCAGCTGTGGAATCTTTACCCTTGGAGACTTCCAAATTCAGCTGGACAAGGCCCAAAGCAACCAAACCTAAGGGGACAGGCTGTTCCGAGCAGGAGACTGGAGCAGATGAACTCTGAGCACTCTCCCACCTTGACTAAGTCATTCTATGGCTCTAGAAAAAATAAAATACCTTTGAAAAGATCCCACTGAATAGCAGACATATCTTAAGTACCTTATTTATGACAATTACTGCCTTAGCACCTCATTTTATTGGAATGTTCTTCCCGCAAATTAACATGCATTTCACATTCCTTCTGTCTTCATGCAAGGCTTTCCCTTTTCACATCTGTGCTGCCTGCTGCAGCCACCTCACTCTTTCACCTCTCATCTCCCATATTCCTCCCTTCCCTACTTTATGCTTTCTTGCCCCAGAGGTTGCCTTACTTCACTCTCTCCGCAGCCCTTGGTTAACATGACCTGACTCCTCAAATACCCCAGTCCCAGAGGTGCCATTCTCACTATTCCAGGTGAGACCACCTCCCCTCAGATAACCAAACCCACTAACTCCTGCTTCACACCAGTGCCGCTCCCTGCAGATCTCACTCATGTCCCTCTCATCACACACAACCTCCTCCATCCATTACCAACTAGCAGCAAGATGAGCTGCACCTGTGCCGCCTTCTGAACCAAGCCACTCATTGCAGCACACCCTAGAGGCACAGGCTGCATGGAGACCTGCAGTTCCTTTGCATGAAGAAGGTATTCACTAAAGAGGCGTCCCTCCCTGATTTAGAAACAATGGACAAGAAAAGGCCCACTTTGAAATACAGTATTCTTTTTCTGTATGCTTCAAGCACACACCTAATTTATGGCTTGCCAGAAAGAACTGTAAAAATTGTCAGGTTTTACTAGTCTGTGTTTTCACACAGCAGCAGCTCACAGGGCACAGAATGTATCATTAAGTTCACAAGAAAGCCACAGAAGAGCTCAAAACTGAACTTATACTAGCCTTATAAACAGCAGTTTCTTTGACACAGCAGTCAATATTTACTAAACACTGCAGAAGAAAGGTGTCAGCATCTCTTTTTACAATGCTGAGATACTGAAAAGTGATGTTCTTATGACAATGACAAAGATTCTCCCTAAAGACTATTTGTATTTTCTAAATATATTTTAAAATTAGAAGAAAAAAACAAGCAGGGTAGTAAACTATTGGTTTCAGTAACCTGAGAATAACACTTTTTAATAGGCAACTACAAAGCCAGAAGTGTCCATTGTGTTACTAATCCTAGCATTCTGAAAGACATACTCTACCTAGAACAATATTGATTTCTCTCTGTTCTTCACAAAAGGCACGAAAAGACAAAGCAACATCTCCATTTTCTCAATTCCATAATGAAATACTTTCTGTTCCCTAAAATAAATGTACTCCTCAAGGCTTAATCTGTGATACGTTTATTCTACTCCAAGTTGATGGTCTTTAGAAAGCAATGTATGTATTTTGAAGTGTGTGCAAGAGGCAACAATTTTCTGTGCTTCAACAACATAAGACAAGTAAGTTTCCTAAACTGGCGCTTTACCAAAGCAGCTTAGTAAACTGTTCCAAGATTCATGCCAATTCCTTATCTCACACGCATACACACATATATTTTCAATACACACACTTCCTATTTTTAGATTTGATATCAAATATACACCAAAAAAACCTTTAAAAACACAGGAAATGTTAAGAAAAAAATAATAACTGATAATAGTGAATTATCAAGTTGTAGAAATCTCTTAATTAGGAAAAAAATAGGCCAAAATTCACATTAAACAATCCTGCAATTTTCAGTAATTCTTTTTGGGACAACAAAAAAGTGAAGAACATTGTGGTAAAATTACCTATAGTTGGTCAATGAGACAAAACCAGGCAGCCTTTTGCACAATAAGCCTTATTTCTCGCATGCTCTCCTCCCAGCAAAACACACAGGATTGATTCATGGATTTCTGCAATCTCTTAACAAGTCTGTACTACAAAATACTTCACTTATAAAAACACATCTTGAAAACCTTATCCTGGAGCCCTCAGAAGTAAGGACAAGGTAAAGTTCTGGGTCTTATTCAAGCAACTCTAAACAAGTGAATTCTTAAGTAGCCCAGTACCAGACATGGTGTAGTAAACAAACAGTGATCTGTAAAAACCACTCCAGCTACAACTGCTTGCTCCCTTGTATGGGAAGATCTGATCAGCATTCTCATGTTGTATATCCAGTACAGACATTTGTGGTCACCTGTAAAACAAGGGAATACGAAATTTCCACTTACGTCTGTACAGTAGTGCTCTACTCCCTTCCAAGCACAGGTTTCCACATACAAATTCCACCCCAATTCAAAAAGAGACTGTTATCATCAAGTTGACACAACCTGGAAGCATCCTGCTTCCACTTCAATTACGGTTTATTTACATTTGCCTTTGAACATAGTCAAAGTTATCACCTATATGAAAACAAGAATTCAACTTTCATGCCAAACTACTGCATTTAGTTACCAAATAGAACATTTTTCTTTTACTCTTCTTTGATCCAAATAACTTTTCGGCAAGTCTTAACTCAGCCTTATTCGGAACAACTCCAATATCTTCACCACACCATTTAATCCTTAAATACCATTTTTTAAACAAGTGATTATTTTCTCACTTACCCTAATCCCTACTTACTAGTAATAGCCTCTTGAAGTGGTTACTCACACAGCTATTTCAGAAGCCCTTCTTCCAAGCTGGACTTCAAGTGAGTCAAGATCTTGGAAGAATGATAGAATGGTTTGGGTTGGAAGCCTCTAACTTGAAGAAAGACCTGATTCCACCCCACACACACCCAATTTCCTCACTTTCCCCAGCATTTTTTACTAATATACTTCCCTCAAGGTACTACGGCTTGCCTTTAAAATCTAGTCCCTTATGTAGAAACCCACTCTCATACACTCTTCTATTAAATACAGCTTAAATTAACGTGTAATCATTCAGACCTGCGTTCACTTTTCATACAGTGCTACTTAACAGCAAAAAATAAAAATACTTGAATTTCCCTAAGTGTGCAGTTTGGCTTCATCTGTTAATGGTTTTAATGTAAAGGTAGTAAAGGTGATTTGATCTGAAAATTCTACCACTGTTCTATAGTAGCCATGTTACCATAAGAAAATCCTTTTTCCAGGAGCTGGTGGAGGGATTCAGATGATTCCATC
This sequence comes from Myiopsitta monachus, assembly GCA_017639245.1. NCBI lineage: Eukaryota > Metazoa > Chordata > Aves > Psittaciformes > Psittacidae > Myiopsitta > Myiopsitta monachus. The sequence continues at coordinate 57,616,347 of CM029925.1, forward strand.
CTGTAGTGTATGTGCTACCAGAATTCTAACAGAAAGGAACAGGTTATTTTTACATCAATGAGGATGCAAGCAAAAGGCTTGAAGAGTTCAGCTCTTTCTATCCAAACTAGCAGCCAAACAGCACAAGCAGAAATATGAAAATCAATGCTAGAATTCATTGCAAAAGTATTCTGAGTGTTGGTGACCCACTTTGATCACCAACAGATGATTGCAGTAACTAATTCAATCTAATAAATAATTAATATTTGTGCACTCACTACATCTGATGCTCTGGCCTAGAAAAAGAGATGATCTAGATGCACCACCAACCATCAAGTAGAGCCATGATTTCCTCACAATGTCAGCTATTTCATGCATCTCTTGCAATAAAAATTAAGCAGCTAGAGTGAAGTGGCAGTAAGCACACAGCTCTTGAACTGAAGTGTATCAATGCAGATGTGTGCTCAAAACACTTATTTGAAGGGGGTTTATCCATGCAGAGTATCTAGCATAAATGGGCATTTGAATTAGCATCCCGTAAGAAGAAGTATTTTTCAGCACATCTTGCTTTGCTGAAACAGGTCTATTATCAAAACTCTACAAAAATGGTTACCCTGTGGAAAAAATAAAACAAATTACACAAAGAGCAGTCTTTCTCCAGAACAGACAACATGCATGTACAAGAAATGACTAAATTATTATGGTAGTTCATAAAAGTTATTGATCAACATCTTTATCATGACATTACACACTGTTTTTCCAGACAGCAGCCCTTCTAGTATTTCAAACCTCTTGGGAATGTAATTATTGTCTGAGATCACAATACTTTTTTCCCCCATTTTAGGATGATTTGTTTGATAGCATCTTTAATTTTGTCACTGAGATCTGCCTTCACACCAGAAAATGTTACCAAGTTAAACAGGGAGCAACTGCGCTTGCTTTGGTTTCCCTGTCTCAGTTCCTAGGCAGTTCTCCCCAGTTGTTCTCTCTGCTTTGCCAATGCTCGTGGTTTGAGACAGAGCCTGGATTTTAAGACTGGAAAGTCAATTCTGTTTCACAAAAACTTTAATTTTAAATATGCTAATCTGTTAAACACATTGCCCAGAGAGGTGCTGAATGCGCCATCCCTGGAGACATTCAATGCCATGCCGGATGTGGTTCTGGGCAACCTGACCTAGTTGAGTATGTCCCTGCTCACAGCAGGGGGGTTGGACTGGATGAGCTTTGAAGGTCCTTTCCAACCCAAATTATTCTATGATTCTATGATTTACAGTAATATGGACACAATCCATGTTCACCTGAAGGACTTCTGTTCCATTGCAATACCGCCGAGACCTCTATCCCCTAGAAGAAACTGCATCACACTACTGGTAACAGCAGCAAAAGGAGATTGCATTTCCCAAGGAATCAAATTCATTTTGAAGAACTCCCAGACATGACCATTCATACCTTACTGAAGTATATCTGCATGAAACAAGCACAAATGATTATTCAACAAATCCAGACTTCCACATGTGAATTTCTGTTTGTACTTGAGTACAGGATTTGACTCCAGAGTGAGCTAAATCTGCAGAAAACATTACTCAAAGGAAAAAAAACTATAGTTTTTTATATTTTCATGTTATATTGTATACATAATGCGTTGTATAAAAACCAACATCCATTGCACAAGGCTTTTATATACTATTATATTATCAGCATTATTCGGGAAGTCCCTGAAAGTTCTGACAACAGCATTTTTTCCTTTTAGAGCAGGGAAAAAAGTAGTTCCTGGCTTCCTTTACCAGAAAAACAGGAAAATAAGGTTTTCAAAACAGCAATAAGATTTAAAAAACCCTGATCTAATAAGACTGCATTTATTACATTGCTATCAAATCTGGGAAGAGATATTTAGACACATTTCTAATACCAGTTATAATCAGATATCGATTATTCTACCTCTTCCTTTTTAAGAAGTGTAACTCACTTTAGCTTATCTCACATTGAAAGCCCAAGTACTGGAAGTACTCAGAAGTAACCTATGTGCTACTTCCAGTAGCACATAGGTTACTACTACTTTGGACTTAATTTTTCTGCTAATCCTTTCTTTCCTAAGTTTCTTCAGTGAATCATTACATAAGCAAATACTTCTCACTGAATTGAAAGTATAAATTCAGCATAGCATACACCCATACAAACACCCAAACAGAACAGCAGCCCTAGCCAATAAGGCTTTTATTCTGAGGTTTTAATATTAAAAGTATTAAAATACATCAGAGGCATAAAAAAAGGTAGAGACTTATGACTAATCATTACTTTCCTACTGCAAATAACCAAATTATCTGTAAGCTCCAACTGGAAGAAGAACATTTAAAAGTATAATTATGTATCCCTTGATTATTTGTGCTAATAAATTACTTAGTGGAGCAACTATAATGCAAAGGTGAGTTGAAGAACAATCTTGTTCACACTGGAAAATTAAGACTCCTTATCAGCATATCCATTGTTCAGGTTTATGCTAACTGCAAGTGCCAGAGAGCTTTATCTGACCAGGGACTTTCGCTGGTTCAGCTAATCCAGCAGTAATTATTGGAAAATGCTATTTTGAAGTATAAAAGCAGCACAATCCAGCTGGCATCCCATGGGCCTCTTTCATTGTACAAGATGGCTGCCATAGAGCTAGAAATTTAATGTGGCTTTCATTCCTCTAGATCAACACTCCAACCATTGCATTATCTTTCCTCTCCAGCTCCAACTGCATATTAGAAACCACCTTTTCCAGGCAATTTTGAGTTATTTTAATCAGCATTTTAATTTATCATGTTACTATGACAGTCATTTAAGTGCTAAAATACCTTAAAGCTTAATGCCATGGGACAAAGTTCTGCTATTTATGGCATTTAATGCTGGGCTGGGTTTTTCCAATGTCATCACATCCTTCTAATAGGTACACTCCGTAGTTTAATCTTTAAACCACACAGGGAGTGTCTTGCATCTTCCTTCTTAAGAGCAGCTTTGGGAATTCTACTCTCTAACCAGGGCCTTCAGGTTCTGTTTGCAAACAAAGAACTTTCAGGCAGTTTGGGGGCTTTCATTTGGGTTCATTTGGGTTGGGTTTGGGGTGTGTGTGTTTTTAACTCAAGCTATAGTCATATACTACTATGCTCTAGTGCTCACACCGGTTTGATAACACCAGCTACATACTTAAAAAACTTAGTTATCTTCTGTTGTTACTTGTCCCACAGAAGCACTCCTTTAAGGTATGGAATGCAAAAGACAAGAGGCTTAACAGGATATTGCATTTTTCAGTCTAGCTAAGCATTCACATTCTGGAATATATTATGTGATCAACTGCAAACCTCAGGTAAGCAAACGAGAACAGGCAGACCGTGCCACCAACCTTTAATATGTATTTTGTGGGAGACACGGAGAGAAGAGAAGTTTTATTATCAGTTTTATGTCATATGTGGGTATGAAAACAGGCTAAGGAAGTTGGGGCTGTTCAGCATGAAAAAGAGAAGCTGCATGGAGACCTCATAGCAGCCTTCCAGTACCTGAAGGGGGCCTACAAGGATGCTGGGGAGAGACCCTTCATTAGAGACTGCAGTGACAGGACAAGACGTGATGGGCTTAAACTTAAACAGGAGACTTAAACAGGAGAAGTTCAGGTTAAATATAAGAAAGAAGTTCTTTACTGTTAGGGTGGCGAGACCCTGGAACAGGCTGCCCAAAGAAGTGGTAAATGCTCTATCCACAGCAGTGTTCAAGGGCAGGTTGGAGCTAGATTATCTTAAGGTCCTTTCCAACCCTAACAGTGCTATGATTCTATACGCTATAACCACAGTTCAATTAGCTGGCCCCTGATACAATATAATCAATTTTCCCTTTGTGCATATTCAATTGTTAAAATCCACACTTAAAAAGCATGTGATGAAATGTAACAATAAAAATTTGCTTCACGTAACATGAAGCAAAGTCAACATAACTCAGTTTACACTTTTGCATGTATAAAATGAATGGATGATGTTCCAGAAAACGCTAACAAGCTTGTTACAGACTTCAGAAAATTATATACTTTTTTCCATTTTGACCTTTTTTTCCCCTACATCAGCAAATTAGTCGTGTTTCTTTGTTTTTAAAGGTGATCACTATCTTTGAAAGCAAAAAGGTAAACTGCTTGTTCTCCCTCCTCCTATGTACAAAGGATAGCATTCACTGCGTCTAGGAAGTACTTAAGAGCTGTGAGTCATTTGTTTTGGAAAAAAAGCTCCCAAAGGCTATCAAGCAAGACTGTTGAGATAAAGTCTTTCAAGACTAACATCAGGGTTTCCCAGACACTACGTGTCCCAATAAGTGCAGACTAATCACATTTTGTCAGACTGCACACTACTTCTGAACCCATCTACCAGCATGCCAGTGAGGATAATGTAAGCATGAACTATTAGAAGCACATGGTACTCCATGCAGCAATTCTGTTTCTGTATCCTCATCCAAGTTGCCTCAAGGAGCGCTTCACAGCTTTTTATAAAGCTAAAATTAAGACAAATGGACTCATATGGTGCAAAAAAACAAGCGGGGGGACACAAGGTGCTGACTACTGGCAAGGAGTGAAGGAAGCAGAAAGCTACAGGAAAGCTGTTAGAGACCACAGGATGAAAGAAGCCCCAGCAAACTGGCTAGCTACCCCCACTGAATAATCCAAAGCTCTGGTTTGGTTTAGAAACCGGTTACTTCAGCTTTTATTCCAGCAACCAAAGGCTGCCAGTGACCTAAGCAGCCTAATCAAATCCAGGCCTTGTTAAAAACAGTAGTTTGAATGTCAGTAGCTGTTTTCCTTACGGTACTCGGTCAGACTAACAGCATCATCTGCACTCAAACCAGGACACGGTTTATTTAAAACTAGATATGTCAACACAGCTCCCTCCACCAAACACCAGGCAGTGTTCTTTAACAACTTGTAGTTGATAAACTGAGGCATGCACAGATGTTCACAGGAGCAAGAATTCCCACCCCAAAAAAACCCATAACAAAACCAACACAAAAAACCCCAAACCTTTGCTAGCCACTTTAAAGAGAAATTCCATTACCTCTTCCTGCCTAACAGTGGTCTGAAAAGTAGTCAACACATGTTAAGTGAACATTCAAAGCAACTGGAAAAGTCTGGGCAGGGGCCAAATAAATGCTAGTCACAATGCCTCACAAAATACACTGTGCAGTGGGATCCACCACGAGCACCAGTGTTTCTGTCACCTCAACAGCTGAAGAAACAGCTATAAAAAGTCTTCCATGGGGTGAAGTAACATCCTGAAGCAGAACTACTGCTGTCAGGTAAATGCTTTCAGTTTATGGAGCAGACTCATGGAAATACAAATGAAGTCTTTTATATGGTAGAATAAGCCAAAAAGGAATACCTGTATTAAAAGTTTAAAAAAAATAAATTTATTGTTTCCAGTACCTAAAGGGGTCAACAAGAAGGCTGGAGAGAGACTTTTTACAAGGGCCTGTAGTGACAAGACAAGGGGGAATGGCTTTAAGCTGACAGAGGGGAGATTTAGATTAGACATTAGGAAGAAATTCTTCTCTGTGAGGGTGGGGAGGACCTGCAACAGGTTGGCCAGAGATGCTGTGTACCCAGCATTCATACTGTAAGGGTATAGAGGTGTTAACACTGACTTACCCAAAACAATTCAAATAGTGCCATTACTGCCTGTTGAGAGGCAAATTTACCACAAAGTATGATGAACATGCTCATAAAAACCTAGACTGCCGGTTACTTGCAGAATGTAAGATTTAGCACTTTACAACCTTTTCTGTTACAAATCTATTGATAAGTAGCTTGTAATTAAAAAGAATCACAGAACCATAGAATGGCTGGGGTTAGAAGGGACCTTAAAGCTTAAAGCCACAAGCAGGGACACCTTCCATGAGACCAGGTTGCTCCAAGGCCCATCCAACCTGGCCTTGAGTACTTAAAATAATGCATGTGGAAAACAAAAGTTGGACTTGCTAGTGGTTATTTGGGCACTGTTTGTAATAATCTGGCTCAAGTAACACAGGGACGTACAAGACTACGCACAAAGTACCACCTTGCTACCAGGAAGGACAAGAGATCACAAAGAAACAGGCATTACCTTTCATCATTACCCAACCTACTCTGGGTGTGGGGAAATAAACAGGAGTCAAGGAAAAAAAAGAAAGAAAAGAGCACTGGGCACAAAGTATATGGTTTTGACAGCTAAAACTTTACTGTGTAACTAATTAGTAAAATGGAGGTAGATGTAAAACATAAAGTAAAAGGGGAAAGTAACTTTAATTAGCTTTCCAAAAACATGAGCACAAAGTAGTATGCTTTGGACTACAGCTGACAAACAACTTGGGAAGGCAGAAGTGCATCAAAAAGTCACGGGGGTTACAACATAAAAGAGCAAAACCATTCAACACAGAGGAAAAGACCTGGGAATATACTAACGACATCCTTAATAAACGTGAATGGGTAACAGGAAAATTCCACTAACAGTAACAGCAGTGAAATACTAAACAGGCTGTTTGGATCTATTGTGAAATCTCACGCAAGATCCTGAAAAAGTCAGAGATGTCAAGACAAGTTTATTTGATTCTTGCTGCTCAGTTTGGTCTTTTAGGAGTCTCGTTGTGTGTAGGGCAGCCCTTGAGCCTTGCAACCATGGGAGCACACATGCAGACATATGTGGGGTGGGACAGAGCCCCATTGTACAAAGGACCTCACTGTACAGAGGATCCTACAGAGGACTCCACTGCACAGAGGACCCAGGGAAGCAATGCAAGTCAATGCCTTCACTGCCCCAGGGCATTCAGCTCACAGGTACCTGCTGTGGATGAACCCTGCCACAGAGCAGACTGATGCTGACTCTAGGCAAACTGAGGACAAGATCCAGCAGAGTTACTAACTGTATTGCAGCACTCAGCAGGTACTGGGTTTATCATTTTCAGATCACGAGGCTGCTGTTTCAGAAGGTATGGAGTAAGAAAGAATCCATCAGCCAAATGAATCTAGCTCAGATGTTCCCAGACCATGGCTCCAGTCCCATGTTTGAGAAACACCCAAGAAGCATGCATAACTTCATTAGGGTCCCAAGCTACAGCTCAACTAATTTGCAATTACAGCACCAGCTGGTGGCCCAAAACAAGGTGCTGTGTCATTTGAGCCTCTGCATCACAGACCTTAGTATCTGTGGCAGTAAAAAACACGGATGCCTGGAATATCCTAACTTCCTTTGACACTAAAGACAAAGTTACATGTAAGAAATCAATTGAGCAAAGATCTAAACACTTTCACTTATGTTGGTAGATTAGGGAATGGAAAAAAGGCTTCTCAAGAAACACAAACTGAATTCAGAATATCTCATCAACACAAGTTGGAGACAGCTTTACACCCTTACAAGTGTTCCGACTGAGGTTTTTCACCCTCCTCTAATTCATTTGTATTTGACTTATCTGCCTGGGATAAACAGCCCCTCAAACAGTGGTGTCTAGAAATGCTTCTGGCAAATTATGAGCTGGCACCTCATTAATTCTGAGTCCCAGGGTAACAAATTACAGTATGAGCTCTGTATGGTTACAGCAGAATGTTCTGCCTCCTTAGATACTCAACTGCCACAGGACACACAAAGTCTTTCAGGCCTGTTAAAAAAACAGATCTGTCCCCGTTCCCCCCCCCCCCCGAAAACAGGACAGTACTTGCATCATTGTTTCCCATATGCTGATGGAGAGCCCAAATTTATATTTTCAGGGTGAAAAAGCAGCAGAGGCAAATGTTTTCATTACAAATGCTAGCACATGTAGAGATAACTTCTTTGGGGGCAAGAAACAAAACAGAACTCCTTCCTTTACATTACTGTTCTGAGGACCAGCAGACACTTCACACAGCACTATAATACATCCTTAGTGATGGCCCTCACAAATGATAGGAGATTGGGAAATGAGAAGAATGGGGTTGAATAATCAGTGTCAAGAGTTACCTGGTCATTTCTAGGAACCCATTAGCTTTTAGCAGTATTTTTCCTTAAAATGAAACAACCAGTCACTAAATGGAACAGACTCTTAGTTGCAGTTCCCAACAACTTTCAATATAGTAAACCTGGTAATTTGGGGTTTAGTATTATTCTACTGAAGTTTCAGTTGTTTCAGATTACAAAAGTACCTGATGAAACTCATTCTATTGTGGTTACTCAAATGGTTCCAGCTGATAAGAAAGTGCAAGTTTTTCCCTCAAACAGTCTGGATCTTTATCTGCTTCCTTTAAAAGTTCTGGGGTACAGATGGCTCCAGAAGTCCTGAGCATGTACAGCTTCTCTTCATGGTATAATGCACCATCAACTTTGCTACCAAAATGCTCAGAACACTCTGGTGTACTTGAGTTGTTGTAGAAACCAAAGGATGTTCACCAGCACAAACACCTACAATTGCAACTATGGCAATTTACTCCTGTCTCTGCAGCACAGATGCAGAAGCACACATGCATTAGCTTCTCAGATGCTGCAGCCCATATGCAAGTCTAATTTTACTTGTTATAACTTTAGATGTTTATCCACTAGCTGCCACTACTACCATAGCAGTAAGTAACAAATGCTTGAGCAATCACTCTTACCAATGTTCCTGAGAAACCCCATCAGATCTCCTCTGTAATCCTACAGTATTTGGATACATTCTAACACCTTGGGACAACTCTGATAATTGTATTCAAATGACTGCTGAAGGTTGAACAACTATTAACTAGCTCTTCATAAATGTTCAAGCATTTTGGGTTTGTGGTATTTGATGCAGGTTCTGAAATCTGCTGTTCACTCTCCAAAGCTCAAGCCACTGTGAATGACCTTCCACACCAGATACAGAAATATGTATAAAGGTTGAAAGGGAAATGGAGAACCTTCTTTCCTGCTTTTTGTAGTAGATTGGTCTGAATAGAACACAGAAAGGTGTGTAGGAGATGGATGTTCTTTGTCCCAGAATTGGGTTGGTGTAATCTATGCTCCCCTTTTGTATGCAAAGTCACATTTGTAGAAATACTGGTTAATGGAAGCTTAGACAGACCTAAAACTTGCATATATCAGCAATATTTGCAGTCATCACAGATACACACAGCAAATTTATGGTTTCTTCAAAGTTTTGACTTTGATATGTGAAGAGGTTACATTTTTAACAAACTGAGTCCAAAAACCCTGTCAGATCTCAGACAAGGTCTGTCTGCAGAGTGCCTGCTCAAATTCCTGCTCTGTGAATAATATCTGACTCAAAGCACAACCTGAAAGACAAGAGGTCCTTGTTTCTCACATACTAATACTTAGGTTGGATCTGTTAATACTGTCTGAGTTTGCATGGCCATAGCTGTAACGGAAAAGAACTTCTCTTTAAATTAAGGAAATAAAGAAAATTCTCTCTCCACAAATGTTTAGAAGTACTTCAAACACTCTGGTATCAAAACACCATTTGTTATTCTAAAGCAGTCTCCAGTCTAAAAAATATACAAGCTTTGCAGGAAAAAAAAACTGCCTTACAGAGCCCCCATTCTTGATTCTAAGGTTATTTAAAGTAACTTTCCATAAATTCCTACACCTTAAACAAAGAGTTGCACCCATTTTCCTGATGTCTCTGAAGCCTCTTTAAGATCAGAAGCCAAAGCATTGAGTTCTATCACAGTACCACATTCCACACAGTTTGAAGCAGTGTCTACTTAAATAGTGAGTTATTGCAGAATCTACTGAACCCTTTTCCTAACAGCAAGGCCATGCAGCCTGGGTGTGCCAGCACTGGAGTGAAAGCTGCTGCCAAACCCCTTCTTGGTTGATAACAACCCTGCTAACAAGTGAGAACGCTTACAAAGGAGAATTTCAGTACACTAGCACTTCCACTGAAGAGAAAACTACAGCAGTAAATGCGTAGGTACTGCAATGATTAGTACTGCAGTCTAGGTTTAGTTTACCTGACGTACCACAGATTCAATTCACTTGAAATCGCTACACTTACATTTTACTAATAGTTTCATCACTTTTATTGATGAAATATTTCTCCTTGCTTAACACTTTTTGCTCAGTGTTTTCTCTACACTACTGAAGAATCACAGCAGCTAAAGAATGCTCTTCTCTGAAGGATTTTTGGCGCAACAACAGCCAGAATCATGTCCACCCTTCATCAATATTCAATTTTGGGTACCCCGGTAGTAAAACTCAAACCAAATGATTCAATTACAGTAGCAAGTTGCTATAAATGGAACTGCATTACCAATTTGTTGTCATCATAATTTCAGGAGGAATTCTGGTTTATTGCAGCATTCTTTTGTACTTTTATTTGTGTTATGGTATTATATATGTCTATAAAGACAATCAGAGAACTCAAGCACCTCTCCTATGAAGACAGGCTGAAAGGGCTGGGCTTGTTCAGCCTGAAGAGAAGGTTCTGGGGGAGACCTTAGAGCAGCTTGCAGTGCCTGAAGGAGCCGACAAGAAACCTGGAGAGGAACTTTTACAAGGATATGTAGAGACAGGACAAGGGGGAATGGGTTTAAGCCAAAAGACAGGAGATTTAGGTTAGATATAAGGAAGAAATTCTTCCCTGTGAGGGTGCTGAGGCGCTGGCACAAGGTGCCCAGAAAAGCTGCGGCTGCCCTGTCCCTGGCAGTGGTCAGGGCCAGGCCAGATGGGGCTTGGAGCACCCTGCCCTAGTGGAAGGTGTCCCTGTCTGCAGCAGGGGTTGGAACTGGATGTGCTTTAAGGTCTCTTCTAATCCAAACCGTTCCGTGATTCTATGAAAACAATTACCAGGAAAGACATTTGTAGCACGTTCATATATTTAAAGGCAAAAAAAAAAAACAAAACAGACCCAACAAAAAAAACCCTGAACACCTTTTCAGTTGAGAAGTTTTATTTCTCAGGACACATGAAAGCATGCGAAAAGCAGTTACATTCAAAACACCCAAGTACACTAATTTTTGTATCTGGCTGTCTGCAAAAATACTGCAGAGAAACAAAATAGTTAAAAACAAAGTTTTAACCGGATCAATGTGATTATTCATTCAGTTTAGAACAGTTCTGAAAGTAAACAAAAGGCAGAGGTTTTATGTATTAAAAATTATCTGCCTTAAACTGACATTCTAGGCAAGCTATAAAGGTACCTTATTGTGGTTAGCATATACTCTCATTAGGTGCTACCCCTTTGTAATTCTTACAATACAAGACAAGAAAGGCCTTTTCTGCGCAATTCACTGTTCTAAAACATCCAAAAGAACCCAAGTTTGGCCTAAATTTAAATTATATAACCTCCCTTTCTTTCAAGGGGAGCTTTACAAGTGTAAATAAAGACACCTTTTGGTCCTGACACGGAAACTTAATTGAATTTTCTTACACACAACTACGATCATTCTTTACAGCTTGCAACTGTCAGACAAAAAAAAAGGAATTTTGCTGTAAGTAAATATACCTTCTGACTGCAGCCTTGAACACTGACTTCTTTTAAACAGCATTTCAGATGCCCCAGAACAAATCAGGAAGGGTTACTCATCAGTCTCTTGCTTGTACTTCAACATTAGACTGTTAACCCCTTCAATATCCAAAGCTCACCTTCCATCACTGAAGGACTACTCCTGTTCATGATAACAGAGGATAAAAGAGAGAAATCAAGCCCAAAACTTTCACTCGTGTCAGATTAAGACTTAAAACATCCAGAAATGTTTGTTAAAATTCCCAGAGTAATCCAGATATTCATAGTATACAAACTATGTCAACCCTCAAATACAAGCAACAAGAATGGAATAGTCAGCACATAACTTAAGAGGAGTGATTTCAAGCATTTCACTAGATTTTAACTGTGGTATTATAGATGGTGGCCTTTTTTTTCCAGGCAATGAATACTTACACTGAAAACCTCAAGTGTCAAGTAAAACACTTCTATCAAAGTCACACTATACAGAGTGCTGTTACCATAACTATCTTCTGAGGTCACCATGTTTTCTCCAGTTTGGTTTTACAACTCTCATAACAAGGAGATAGAGGAAAGGAATGTGGAAGAGTCAGCTGATACTACTGCACCATAAAAAACCTCCTGAATTTTCTCCTGGCGTACAAAGGTTTTGTGAATTTAAGGTTGAAAGATGATCTAGGATTAAAAATTCTGCATTACAGGTACCAATTCCTCTACGTCATAGGATTTCAACTTATGTTTACTGTGTTTTGTTCTCAACACAGCTACCTAGGTTAAAGAAAAGAAAGCTAAGCAAAACTATATTGACCTGTACTATGAGTAACTAACAAGGTACAGCAGGACAGGGACCTGAAGCAATGGCTGCAAGGAAGCCCTGTTCTTGCATAATGTAAATCATACACAGGAGCCGAACAAGTTTCAAGCTCTTCCCTCCAGCCACAGATATTATGCAACATGTACTGCCTCTGTGCTACACACACAAAGAACACTTTTATAGAGATGGTTTCATAAAAATATTACAAACTGCTAGAGCAATCACCAAAGTAACCTGTCAAAAAATTGTCAAAATGTTTAGAAAGAGCTTTCCTTACTTGTGCAGACCTTTATTTGCTAAAAGGAATAAATTGGAAGGTGCTGTTTGGGTAGCCTGAACCACTTAAGCTGCATAACCACTTAATCCACACTGAGGAAAATTAACAATGCCCTTTTAGACTTTAAAGTAGCACACACAACATGATTGTTCATCCTTTTCATTTCACCTGCAAAGAAATATAATCACTATACTGCACTGCACACCATAAACCTTAACTGTGTAACAGAAGCCGAACTCACAATGAGGGAGAAAAAGTAAAGCCAGTTGCCAAATTCCTACCACTCAGAAGGTTAAGAAGTTACATACAAAGAGGGGGAATTTCTGGACGTTGTTGCTACAGGAAGTTACGGAGGCAGATAAAATCAGAAGGCTAAAAAGGGATTAGAAGAATTCATGGCACCAGGTTCTTAAGAAAATAATAAAAGGAATCAACAGGCATGTTCCAAAATACCTTGACACAGACAATGGATTCTAGGATGCCAGCAGAGTGGGAGAAGGGATCACTAGATGGCCACAGGTAGTTTCTTCCAAGCAGCTCAGAATCATAGGATCACAGAATGGTTTGGTTTGAAGAGACCTTAAAGCTCTTCTAGTTCCAACCCCCTGTCACAGGCAGGGACACCTTCCACTAGACCAGGTTGCTCCAAGCACCATTCAACCTGGCCCTGAACACTGACAGGTATGGGGCAGCCGCAACTTCTCTGGGCACCCTGTGCCAGCGCCTCACCAACTTCTGCTATTGCTACTCTCCAAGACACAGCATGGGACTAGATCAACCACTGGTCTGCCCCATAGGACACTGCTAATTTTTAATGCTACTCTAATAATGAAGTCTCTCTAATTGTCACAAAACTTAACTCTTTCCATGGGCAGGGAATCCTATTACTCTCAAATTTGTCTTAAATTATACATCCGGTTTTCTTTGTTTTGTTACCAAGGCAGTTAAATCTAAGATAGGAAGCAAAGTCTTTTAGATTAAGAGTCACTTTCTATTGTTTTAAGTAGTCAGAAGGAAGTCCCAGTTTAAATACAGAGCCACATTGCCCAGAGACTAACACTGGGAAAATCTTTGCAAGCTTTCTTTTTAATCCAAGATTAATTTTAGCTATAGCAGCTTTCAAACCTATTTGCACAATTTCATAGCTAATGTGGTAGCTTCACTACTTGTGATATATTTTTACCTATTTCATAACAAACCAATCAACCTAAATCAAGTCCCAAAACGCCCTGTTCTCTAATCATGAGGCAACATCAGAAGAGCATTGCTACATGCCCTTCTAATAGCATGTTATCAGATGTAACAAGACAGACCACTCGCTGAGGTTCTATGCAGGCTGAGACTAAATTTGAGACAAACAGATCTGTGAAGAGTTCAGTATCCAAATTTTACACTGAAAAAAAAAAAAAAGAGACCATGATCCCTACTGCAACAGGCAACAGGAAAGAAGCATGTATATGTGGGTTAGTGACACTTTGTATTTAAAGGCTAGATGTGAACAGTGTTGTCCCCATCACCCTCACACACACAAACACTGTTTAATTTCAGTGGTATTATCCAGGGAAAGCACTTATACTTCCAAGAGACTCAAAAGAGGAAAGCAGAACACAGTGTATTTTATAGGCTTCTACAGATACACTCCCTGCAGTCCTTCTAAGAATTTAAAAGCAAAACCAACCACATTAAGTTATGGTCTCCCACATCTCTGCCCCCCCACAGCTATTAGAAGGATGGGAAGCCTGCCAATGCCATCACCACCTTTAACTACCCAAGACCCATACAGCAGTGCAGCAGGTCTGGCTAGCAATGTCAAAAGAGAAAAACAACTCCTGCTCTTGCTTCAGCTGGAGAGCTAACAATAGATGCAGCTCATTCCACGGATCAAATAGAGCTGCAAATAATCCCAGCATTTTTCACCATGGGCACACAGAGTGCACAGGCTGTCACTGAAGGTCTCCCTAAAATGGGGAACTACCAGGGGAAGCCTTACAGCTTCTCTAGACTGCAGACAAGGTTTATAGTGGCTTTTTAAATTATAATCTCTGAAGATGATCTTAAGCAAACAGATTCCTAAGCGGTTTGAGCTGACCAAGCCTTGCCTAAACTGTAGATCAAGATATTCTAAATCTGGGAAACAAACGCTCCCATTTTAGACAAGAACCTGCTTTCCAATCAAGACATATCAAAAAACCTTAAAAAATGCAAACTAATTTTAAGATTAATAGTTCATGTGAAGCTTGTCCAGTTAATCCCAAACACAGGGAAAAAAGATGAAGATCTTTATTGGAATAAAACTGCATTTTTAAAAAGTTTTAATCAGCATTACCAAAAATAATGTTTGAACATTATTAACTTCAGAATTTTTAAGAGTAACAGCAAAAAGCAGTTCCACAGTTTTAGACAGAAGAATACTATTCTGCTTTCAATTTCCACAAAGCTTATGATGAACCACAGTTTTAGCAAGCACTAAGACATTACTCATCAGCATTGACTGATAAATCAGATATGCTTCATAAACAACATTTACTTTGACTGACCATAACTAAGTTCTAAACCCCTGAGGTTGTTTGTCCTCTACACAGAGAGCCTTGTGTATGTTCTCCTGGTCATCCCATCTACAGGTATCTGTATCCTCACAGTAATCACCTGGAAAGTACACTTGCAAGGTTGAGCTAACACCAAGACACGGACTGCCAAATGAAAAGCATAGGAGTTTGTTTCATTAAGAACTCCACAAACAGGTTCACAATTCAAGTACCTATTTCAGGTTTTCATTTGTGCCTTTGCTGGCCCCACTAGTTATGATGGACAGGTGGGAGTGAAGAGCAGCCCTTCTTTTTATGAAAGGAACATGATGCTGCTAACAAAAATGGTCACTTACCTCATGCCTCTGGATTTTACTTAATACAGTAAGTTCAATTCTTCCTGTACAGGCATTCACTAGCGCTGGATAAAAAGACTGGACGCCCTCCCCACTCCCATTCCCCTCCTGATCTGTTCTTCCACATTAGCTATGAAGTGTTTTAAGCCAAACATCCAATAGGGAGACAAGCAGCATGAAGTTACTCACTTAAACCTAAAGATACTCATCAGTATACAGTACATTAAAGGAACTCTGTGAAAAGACCATAACTACAAGTAGTAGCTTGTTGTAACACAGAAGGAAAGCAGAATAAATCCCAGAATCACAGAATGGTTTGGGCTGGAAGGACATCAAGATCATTTAGTGTGACTTAAAGTCACAAATACTCCATATTCTAATGTACTAGACTCCCTTGAAGGTTTTTAAACGGTCTAGATTCCTGTTACAACAATATACCTCATTCTGATGAAAACCTGGAATTTCTCCCAAAAATCAGGGCAAGTGCAAGCATTTTAGATTCAGTACAGAACTTGGCTACAATTCACCGCAGCAAACAACAGTCTGGGTCAAACTGAAAAGGTTTTAATCAGTCAGGTACCATGCGCAAGGAAAGGAGTGTATTGCAGTTGTGTAACTATAAGACAAAAATTTATGGTAAAAAGAGGGTTATTCCTGCAAAACCAACCTCCTCTCCTCTTATCGGTAGGCTATAACCCAACATCTTACCTTACGAACTGTTACACCCTACCTGGATCCCAAGAGGGTAACACTTCTAGCTGCGACACATTGAACATTACCACAGAACTGCACTCTATGCTTCACTCTCTTCCCTGCAGTGCTATTAGTGATGCCAGCAACAGATTGCTCCACACTGCTTTTTACAAAGCTCATGTTTTCAACCGTGTAAAAATTTGCAAGCTTCAGTGATGACAGATGACTTTTTTGGTCTAGTTTGTGTCTGCATTTACTAGCGACTTTTTCTCAATGAGAAAACCCTGAATGTCATAGCTACAACCCTCTGTTTTCAGAAGACTGCAGTTGTCAGGCTTACAATGAACAGACACCATTCCAAGCAGAGGAGAGACTCAGAAAAATTTTCCCTGGAATTATTATCACCATATTTTCAGTGTAGAGTTCAGAACCTCAGACCATGGAGGGATGTCAATCAGATTGGCAGAAGCCTGTAGCCTCCCTGGCACCATTTTTCCCCAGAGCCTCCTAAGATATGGCCAGAGACCAATTACAGTTATTTGGAAAACCTGTTCCTCACTGTTCAGAGGACACTACAACACCTCCCTCCTTAATAACAAGGTCTGCCATGCAGCCAGAACACACAGAAGTGACCCATTCTATCTCTCATTATAGAACAGTTGTATCTAAACAGGATCTAAAAGGAGTCACCTAAGTGGATTGTCCCGTTGTATAAGACAGGTGACTATTACCTGTCTTTCAGTTATATGGAAAAGGAGAGATCAGTATAGACCAATTCTAAGCATCTTCAGGAAAAAGCCATGGTCTAACCCCCACAAAACACTGAACAATGAGCGAAGTGTCAAGGATCTTCCTAGTCCTACCATAAAAAACAACAACTAAATATTGATGTATCTTAGGTCACATGAAGTTAGTGACTCTGAATCAAGCCCAGTATGAGCAGAATGTAGATTCCTGGAGTTAGTGTTCCTCTCTGGTAAGCACACACTGTTGTAATCATAGTTTCAGTGTCCTTCACTGCATGCTCTACTAGCAGAACAATAACTACCACGAGAGTTACACTCATTTTAGGTAGCACATGTGGTTTAGAATGTGCCTGTTGCAAATCTGCATGTTATTTCAAATATCATAGCACATTATGTTTGGCTTATTATTTCAATTCTAGAAGAACAGAAAATTACACTGTAATGCAGTGAAGAAAAATAACCTTCAGTTTAAAAAAAGTACAAGAGTTAAGAACAACTAAAACTTCTGATGGCTTATTTCTGAGAGGAAAGAGTGACTTACAGTTGTAAAACCATTAAAAAGTCTTAGTTATAAACTCATCCTCTCACCCCTCCTTCCTTTTTCTCAGATTCCTTCTGACTGAGGAGTAAATGAACAGCTAGCAGGTTTCTTCAGTATTCAATGTGCAGTGAGTGAGTGATCTTTTCTGGACATTAATCAAAATTAGTTCTGAATAGCAAATTCAGAAGTTATTTGTGGTTCAAGCACAATGCCATAAAATACAGCACAAGAGCTTCAAACTTGTACACATTTATTTATAAGAAATGATTTAAAGTTGGAAATTAAAGGAGAAACAGATGAGAGGCTGTTTCCTCCATTAGAGAACTGAAGCACAATAACCAATGTATCTAGTTGTTGATATTTTAACCCAAGATTATCTAGAGCCCTTTGTCTTCAGCAGCCATATAATGTTCTCTGTGCTTTAAAGGATTAAGGTATACGCTGAATAATTTGACAGATCAGGCCCACAGCCTTAAGTTAGCCAGTAAGAAGACAAGTCAGGACATCGCTAATGAACATCCCTGACAACTCTGAACAACTCAACCAGCACCTAAGGACAGAAACTCTTCGAAAAACAAAAAGCAGTCAGTTCTTGCAGAAAAACGCTGAGCTGAAACTATGAAATCCTCTTCTCTTCAAGCAGTTCCCTGCTTTGTTCATTACAGACCTTCCAGCCTCTGCAACAAAGAAACACAACCGACAACAAAACAAAACAAAGCAGCCTTCAAACCACAATATTCTTTCTGCAAACCAGAATCCAGCCTCTATAGTATGGGAGGCAAAATAGCATATAATTCACATGCTTCAACATCCTTCATACAGAATTCTGCATATAGTGTATGCATACAGATATTAATGACCAAGAGCTGGTAGCTGTGAATGAGCAAATACACATAAAGAATGTATTCATTTATTTTCTACAGCTAAACAGAACTTTGGACTAACTGTATCAAATCTATGGGATTTGCCCCAACTTAATTTCAGTTTTCGGGAGGATATGAAAAGCTGACTGATTCGTAATAGCCCTATTTACAGCAGCATAGCACCTGAGCTTAAAAACTAAAGAAGAAAAGTCAGGATAGCATGCACTGCTCATACACTGATAATTTCCCTCTGGTAACCACTAACATGCAAACAGATTGTTGCTTTATCTGATGCATCTTTCTGCTCATTTTCGATGGCTACTCCATTGCAACATGAAGCAAAAACAGTACAAACCACTCAAAGAAAAGATCGGAGGGAACAAAAGGAGAAAAGCATTTCAAAGAGTGTTTGTTCCCAGCTGTTAATTTTTGCTCTTCATCATTTGACTCTCCATCCCGAAGCTGTACTGGAA
Source organism: Myiopsitta monachus (assembly GCA_017639245.1). Taxonomy (NCBI): domain Eukaryota; kingdom Metazoa; phylum Chordata; class Aves; order Psittaciformes; family Psittacidae; genus Myiopsitta; species Myiopsitta monachus. The sequence continues at coordinate 57,635,044 of CM029925.1, forward strand.
AATTTCTAAGGAGATTTTCTTTTGCCTTGGACACTGTCAGCAAAATCATTGCTGTTAGCTGATTTGAAGGTAAAAGAAGATGAGCTACACGAAAACAGAAACTAAGAGGTTACTCCAACACTACAGTTGGATTTAGGGTCCAATTAGATATAAGTGTAGGGATAGTTTAGACATAAGAGGGTAAAAATTAATTGATCAGTATTTTTTAGCATTTGAATTCTAAATGCCCTTTGTCCTACAGCCACAGTGTTTTCAGAACACCCCTTTTCTAATTTGAGTTCCTTGAAGATATACCCAATAGCCTACCAACACTTGTAACTTACACCTCAAATTTCCCAACTGCTTGTGCGTATTCTAGAACAGCCAGCATGACTTCACTAAGGGGAAATCCTGCCTGATCAACCTGGTGGCTTTCTATGATGGGGCTACAGGAACTGATGGACAGGGGTAGAGCTGTTGATGTCATCTACCTGGAGTTGCGCAAAGCGTTCGACACTGTCCCACATGACATCCTTGTCTCTAAGTTGGAGAGACATCAATTTGATACGTGGACCACTCGGTGGATAAAGAACTGGCTGGATGGCCGCACGCAAAAGAGCTGTACTCAATGGCTCAATGTCCGGCTGGAGACCAGTAACGAGTGGTGTCCCTCAGGGATTGGTGTTGGGACCGGTCTTGTTCAACATCTTTGTTGGTGACATGGACAGTGGGATTGAGTGCGCCCTCAGCAAGTTTGCCGATGACACCAAGCTGTGTGGTTCGGTTGATATGTTGGAGAGAAAGTGCCATCCAGAGGGACCTTGACACGCCTGTGAGGTGGGCTGATGCCAAACTGATGAAGTTTAACCATGACAAGTGCAAGGTCCTACACCTGGGTTGTAGCAGTCCCAGGCACAGCTCCAGGTTGGGCAGAGAAGAGATTGAGAGCAGCCCTGCACAGAAGGACTTGGGGGGGTTGTCAATGAGAAAATGAACATGAGCTGGCAGAATGCGCTCACAGCCCAGAAAGCCAACCGTATCCTGGGCTGCATCAAAAGGAGAGTGATCAGCAGGTCGAGGGAGATGATCCTGCCCCTCTACTCTGCTCTCGTGAGACCTCACTTGGAGTATTGTGTGCAGTTCTGATGTCTTCAACACAAGAAGGACATGGAACTGTTGGAAAAAGTCCAGAGGAGGGCCACGAGGATGATGAGGGCACTGGAGCACCTCCCATATGAAGACAGGCTGAGAAAGTTGGGGCTGTTCAGCCTGGAGAAAAGAAGGCTGCGTGGAGACCTCAGAGCAGCCTTCCAATATCTGAAGGGGGCCTATAGGGATGCTGGGGAGGGACTCTTCATGAGGGACTGTAGCAAGAGGACAAGGGGTAACGGGTTCAAACTTAAACAGAGGAAGTTTAGATTGGATATAAGGAAGAAATTCTTCATTGTAAGGGTGGTGAGGCACTGGAATGGGTTGCCCAAGGGAAGTTGTGAAAGCTCCATCGCTGGCAGTGTTCAAGGCTGGGTTGGGCAGAGCCTTGGGTGGCATGGTTTAGTAGGAGGTGTCCCTGCCCCTGTGATGGGGGTTGGAACTAGATGATCTTAAGGTCCTTTCCAACCCTAACTATTCTATGATTCTACATATTACAATAAGCTGATTTCATTAGTTACAGATAAAACTGTTGTCTTCACAATCAAATTACGTTCTGCCCCCCTCCTCAGGAAGAGGAGGTAGTTTTACAAATTCCTACTCTTTCCTGTGCCAAAAGATACCATTAAAAGAAGCCACCCCAGCACTGAAAGCCACAGGCAGCATTCTCATTCTCACCAAACAGTTCTGCAACAGAAGCAAAGATTCATCTTCCCAAGCCAGAAAGCAAAAAGTCCCCAAGCATCCCCATCCACATCTTTTAAATCATTTCTATGTAACAAAGTGCTCAGGTTTGATCTCACCAAATACAGAATGCCATAAGAACTGGGTTCTTTGTGTACACAGAGAAATGTTTTTTATTGGGTCTGCTTGAGAACAGGCATGCAATGCTCTGGCATCGAGCACTGTATTAAGCAGCAGACTACAAGAAAGAAAATGGCATTATTTAAGGCTGCTTGCTCCTTCAACCACTCTTTGTTTATTAGTGGCAAAGCTAGCAAGAAAACACAAGAGAGGTGTTCTGAAACTTTTCTATCTTCATTTTGACTCTTCCTTTTGACTTCTGCTTTATTAATAAGCCACGCATGAGCAAATTTACAAAACACTAAAAACCCAACGACCTACAAATCTGCTTCAGACTGACAATTTAAAATGAGATGTTCAACAACGGTGTATTTCAGTTCTAAGAGCAGAAAAAGTGACAGTATTTGACCTGCTAATTTTAGTACCTGACTTCGTTTCAGTTTAGATTTTGTAAGCTGGCTTTCAAAATCCACAACATTTGGAGAAATGCTTAAAATAAGATGGATCACTATATAGGATAAACGTCACAGCACGTAAGACAATGCATGCGTTTCATTCTTAAAAGCACAGTATTAAAAATCCTCAGCTTTCAAGTTTCTGTATTTCAGTCACCGCTATTGCATGACAGCCTTCGAAGTAAAGATCAAATTAACATCCTTCTAGCTTTCAAATATTATTTTTGCCTTCTTTTCCTCTACAGAGGTCTAACTAGATTACAAAATAATGCCTTACCAGATGTTGTTATTTGTCCATTACTTAATTACTGGTCCCAGAGCCATAGAACACACCCTAAACATTTATTCCACAATCCATCTAGAGCGAACGTAGAGAGTTTAGATGCTGAGATTGGTTGGGTTTAGCATTGGTGGGAGCGGGGGAGGCAGGGAGGGGAGGTGTCAATATATTCAAATATCAAAGTTAATTCTAATCATTAAAAATTAACTGGGTATTTTAGTTTAAAGATCCATATACAGCCATCTGCATTAAAACTCTCCCTGCATCACATTTAAAGGGTTTCAAGAATTCACAGCCTGAGATTTTTCCCCACACAATGATTTTCTCCCTTCTGAAGCCTTAACATGCTGCTTGGCAATACCATCCAACCCCGGGGAAGATCACCACCACCCCTTTTTGTCTGGTTGGAAGCCCAATTGTGTCGAACAGGTATCCCATCCACCCGAAAACAAAGAAAGGCTCTGCAAGTCCACTGACGTCACTGCAGCTCCAGCGAGCACTGGAATAGCAACTCCAATGTACACTTCATACTACAGTCCTTCAGGAAGCCAGAACCATACCCTCCTGTTACAGTATAAGATGAACGTGCAGAGAGATGTGCCAGGAATACAAATTTAATATATCCTGTACTAAGTGACATTCTGTTTGTTGCATAGCAACAGGAATCTACTGCAGGAAAACAATATGGAACTTTTTTTTTTTTCCCCTTGCCAAGCAACAATTAACCCCAGTCTTCCCAAGAAACAGAACATTCACAGCATAAACACTGCCCTCCTCACCAGTCTAACCAAAGATGCCATGTCCAACACTCACTGGTTTACATCAGCTTGATTCCGTACATTTCAATGGTGGTAGGGTATTGTGGTGCTGAGAGAAAATCCACTGCTACAGTGCATACAGCCAGCAACATTTTAATTCTATAGTAATGCCCAAGAAGAAGTTCTTAGATGCACAAAATTTCCATTCGGAAGTGTGGAATGCTTTCATCATTTTATACAAGATCTATGTGAAAACATTAAAGCTCTCATTCTGGAAGAAAAGTCTGCAAGCTTTATTTCTAACTGCATTTGCTTTGTTTTGTGTGTTTGCTTGCGGGCTGGTTTTGTTTTACAGAAAAGAAATGAATTAAAATTAGCATCAACCCAAACTACTTTAAGTTTAAGATCTGTCCTGAATTTTGAAGCTAAACTATGTGTGGACATCTGAACTGTGTTTATCTTCATGAAAGAGAGAGTTTTTGGTAAGACAGTATGAATTGCATAAAATCTCTCCCCCTTCCCCAAAGAACAGGAATATTATGATCACCCAACTGATTGGGAAATGGATACTTTGATACATCATCAGTTATATGAAAATATGCAACACCAACTGTAGAGAATCCTCTCTCAGGTTATTTCTTTGGGTTTCATTTTTAAACCTTCCCAAACAAGACCATGGTAAACTCCCTGAGTTACAACCAAAATATCTAATGCCCGAGCTTTGGGATCAGTCCACTCCCTACACCCACCCCAATCACAAACACACTTGAAGACAGGGAGCTCCGTTCACTTCAGTAGGAAAACAAAATATAAGATGTTGAACACTGAGATTGCCACTGTGTAAATCACCAAATCTGAAAGCATTCCCAAGAGTTACATTAATAGCTCAGTCCTCAGCCTAACATCACTGACAAAATATGTGCAGTTTACTTAGAATAAGTTAAGGAACAAAGTTATGAAAGCCTTACTATAATAAGGTCCAGATAACATAAAGCACACCATGAATGAACAAGCTTACAAACACTTCCCCATTTAAAACAGCTAAGGATTTCTCATGCCATACAGGCACTTCTCTCCCTCTTTATTCACACTAGGAGGCACAGAACAGACCAGATAGAAATCAGATACCTGATCGGAGGTGAAGACTGTACATCGACTGTGGGGAATCCTAAACAAGTGAACAACTTTGTACAGAGGCAGCACACAGAGGTTAAGCGTGTGTACCAGGAACAGTGTTTCCTTTCTATTGCAGAGAGGAGTGCAAGAGGAGAGGTTGCTTGGTTTGCACCCATCTGCCCTAAGAAAAGGATACACATGAATTGAAGGCAAGATATTCAGAGTATTTAGAACTGGCTTAACTGCACACTCTTCTATCCTGTGATGACTAACCAGGGACTTCACCAGGACAAAAATAAAATCCTACTATTGAGTATTATTAAGCATTAGTCATGTCTAGATGCAACCCTTGCAATGCAATCCACTTTTATCTGCATCTTACGCATTTACTACACTAGTGACCAAGACCACATCCCCACAAAAACACCACAGTTGGGCTCCTCAAACCAGGCACTCCAAGCATTCATTTTTTTTCCCCGTGATTCCCAACAGTCAGATGCTCCAAAGGAAAATACACCTTCACGCAGGAACAGTAACATTTGAGAAGTATTTTCAGTGGTTTACTTTCTGGTATTTTCCTCTGCAAAGCAATCCCCACTTCCTATATGCAGACATCATCTTTGCAGAGTAATGGAAAAATAAACAGCAATTTAAATAGTATCTTACGGCTGCTTAGGTGATTGTTATTTCAAAGAATAAGGAATTAGGTGCTTTAAAACAATTACACCAAATTTTGTTACTTCATCAGACACCAAAACTATGAGCTACATACAAAACTATGAGCTAAAACACACACCAACATTTACCTGTATCTGCAATGTGCCTACAACAATCCACGCGGTACTGAATCTCCACATGGTGTCTCCAAAGAATTGAGTAACTTTCCAAGCAACTCAGCACTTGAACGTCTGAAAGCTTGCCCAGGTCCTACTCCCCACCACTGCAGTAGCTGATCTAATAAAAGATACCGCCTCTCCTCATAAAACCTTTGCCATGCTTATATCCTTAGACCAAAAGAGTTACAGCAACAGTATTCCTAACCCAGAATGCAACCTCTGTGTTTACCTTACTGCCACCCATTTGTGGATTTAGCTACTGTTGGGAACAGTGGCAATTACAAGAACATAGAACTGATTCATCAGTGAATAAGAAATGTACAGCAAACAAAGATATACAGGAATACCCTTGGGTTTCAAGTCACCTTTAGAGCATGCCAGACCAAGAAGTCCACGATGTGCTGTTCTTCCAACTTTATGAAAAGAATAGTGAAAGATATTGCCAAAATACAAGATGAAGTCCCTGAACCCAGCAGTCCAGAATTCTTCACCTCACAACTTGGTTGTAAGGTTGGATGTAAAGTTCAGCAGTAATAGTTTTGAGAGTAATTCGTATATGATTCAGTTTACTGAGGTGATCACTAAACTAAAGGTGACTAGAATCATTACACCATACTGGGGAAACTAGAACAATGGTACTATCATAATCCTTGAGATTACAGCACAACATATTTAGGATACAAAATCCATTTGATTTACTTCTCTTATGTATTCAACGCTTTGGTCTTCTGCCTCAATCTTAAGTCAAAATTTTCACCTGAAACCCATTACTGCATTTTCACTCAGTAGCTAAAACCCAACAAGACTAGTGAAACACTACAAAACCTCATTCTCAATTACTCTCCAAAACACGTAACACCAAAGCAGCAGCTAAGTACTGTATTCAACTTCTACTTAAGTTTATTAGCAAAAACTTACTACTTGAGTGTCCTAGCCATTCATCTGCTCTTCCTTCTGCTCGTTAGACATGGCTCCCCTGATGGCTTTCTTAGATGAACCTACCTCCTCAGCCATCTCTTGGACAGAAGTGTGGGACTGGGGACGCCATCTTCACTCACCCGTCAAACAGCAGGCTCTAACCAAGAGAAGAGTAATGGCTACAGTACACAGCAACTATTGTCTCCATACTCAGTTTAGACCAGATGGTTCATATCTTACTGGAAAGACAGTCCTGTTTTCAGAATATGTTTGTTTCATATACATACATCCACTGAATGAAGACACAAAGTATCAGCCACTTCCTGCACCATCCTGTTCTACTCATGCCAAAGTGATTCCGCTAAACACATCAGTGTACAGTATTAAAATACAACCGTAGCTTCTTGAGTTCTGACTATATTCAAGATTCGATCAAAGCAGCATTCTGAACCAGAAAAAAAGTACTTCTAAAGGTAATTTCTAATGAAAGTCAGTATTTTTGCTATAGTAATACATAACTACAACAAAACTACACCTGCTTTAAGCAAAACATCCAGTGATTAGGCTTATATATATATATATAAATACTGAGCTTCAGTGCAGATCATTTTCATAACAATGCTGTCATTCACTACTTTGATTTATTATCTCTGCCATAATTAGGTTCATTTGGATTAGATTTCACCTTTTTGGCAGTCTGGCTGCACCACCTATTTCAGATAACAGATAACAATGTTTCTTCTTCAGCTGCGAAGTCCATTTAACTTAATCCACAGTAGCCCCTTGCTATCTTCTGAAAATGGGTTTTGCAAATGTGATCAAGAACACAGTACAAGTTCTTTAAATAAAGCTTTACTGTGTTCAATTTTAAGTATAAATCCAACAAGTTAGGAAAAAAATCTCCTGCATTAACTTAGCCTCAGTACTTTTACAGAAGAATCAGCACTGTTTAATGGGCCAAGGTTTGCCAAGAATCGGCACTGTTTAATGGGCTAAGGTTTGCCAAACAATCATATACTTTCCTCAAATATCAACAAGATAATACAAGAGGGGCAGTAAAAGGTGTAGACATCACCATGCACTGTTTATAAAAGACTAAAAGCTTTTGAAAGAAAGCAAAGAAGGGGAAGGAGATTCTCATAGTACCAGAAAACATACAGAGAAAACAAGTTTTCAAAACATGTAGCAGAGTATATGAGTTCATAATAATGCACTTCTGACATGAACATCTACAGTAACTAAACTCCTGCTAGCCTAGGCTTGCAAGCTTGGTACCCAAAAAAGTTCTATTTAATAAAAGCTATTTCAAGAACTAGTGACTTTAAGCAGCAACACTACCAGGTTCAAGGCCCAGATTTACTCAGAGCATATGCTTAAGTCAGACTTGCAAAGCCAACCAGAAAGCTGAATGGAACCTAAAAATACCAACCACCTCTTCCACCAATGCCAGTAAAAATACCACTAATACAGCGGTATTGAAAGTTCTGTTGGAAATACATGAACTACAACTGAATCCTAATCATCTTCCCATTTAGTATTTGCATTTGCAATCCTACACAATAAGGAAAATACGTAACTGCAATGGAAGTCTCCACAAAACATTCAATTCTAGCAGATATGATCACATATGAAGACATATACTGATGTATACAACTGAAATATGAAAGCATTTACCAGTAGCCAGATAAGACCACAACAAAACATTCCCTTAACTATATACCCTTCAAAGCGTTTCAGTTAAATATCTGGTACTACTGTATGGTAACCTGTAATAAAGTGACAGCAGTCAGTGGCCTAAAAAATCCAATAAATAATGAACTATATTTAAGGAAACTGCTTTAAGGAGAACAACACATATATAGGAATTAATTTATTCTGCAAAGAAAATTAAGATATTTCTCTATTGCTATAAAACTGCAGCTAAACCATAAGAGTGGCTTTACCTATACCAATGGTTTCTATTGTTCTTTTCCTGTTCTGCCAATTTCCAGGGTTTAAAGTGTTTTCTCTTTCAAACTAGGCAGCTAGCACACTCAGAACACATCTCAGCTTCTTTACAGAATTTGTAATAAGTACAGATTACTTTGTAACCTGACTTGGGAAACAGAAAAGGAGTTTCAAGTTTGGGAAGAATAAGGAAAGAATGAGAGAATGTTTGAAACAAAATCCTTCCAAACTTGTCTGTGGTGCAAACCAGGAGTTGAAACAGTTATTTCTGGGCAGCACACCAGTCCAGCAAGGTAGCATTTCTGTATCACCCTCTGGAGTACAGTCAGTTTACCATAATTAAAACAAACAAACAAACAACAACTTGAAGAAAAAACCCACAAGACCAACCTATAGACTTACCAAAGCAGCATACTAGTTTTGGACTAAACGGAAAGACTTTATATTGTTATTCCTTTATATAAGCCAGCTTCATCTGGAGAATTTTCAATATGTGAAACTCAGAGAATCATAGAATGATTTGGGTTGGAAAGGACCTTAAGATCATCCAGTTCCAATCCCCCCTGCCGTGGGCAGGGACACCTCACACTAGACCATGTCACCCAAGGCTCTGTCCAACCTGGCCTTGAATACTGCCAGGGATGCAGCATTTACCACTTCTGTGGGAAAACAGTGCCAGCGCCTCAGCACCCTCACAGTAAAGGTTTTTTGCCTGAATATTGTCTGTGTTTTAATGAGCCTTGACTAAAGACTACTGAGAGAGCAAAAGAATCTTACTTCAACTCCTCACATTGACTTGAACATTGATTCCCAGAACATGCTTATTACCAGCAGTTCAACTGGAAAGACTAATCCAAAGCAGACTGACACCACACTGTCACTATCATTTGGGTAGTAAGCCCAGAAAAATGCCACATCATCTCCCAAGGAGAAGTTCCATAAGCTGTCCATAAGTGTCTACAGAACTATAACGTTAAGAGCAGTACATGCATAACACTGTCCAAAGGCGGCAAGCATGATTTTTGCATTCCGTTTTGGAATTTTTTAAACATTAGTTGTCAAACAGCTCCAGCGAAGGAGACCTGGAATAAGTGATAGTAGGGGAGAGGCTTATCAATTATTAGAACAATTAATTAGGAATATCTGAAACAAAACTCAACCTTTTTCTCTAAAAACTGTACTGGTACAGAACATTTTTATGGAAGGCAAAACTACTTCAGACTCAGTTACTTAGACATACATTTTATTTCTCAAATTAAAAAATTTAAAGTTAAAATAAGATAGTGCAGCCTTTCTAAACGAGGAAAAAGATTCTCTATGTTATTCAAAAACAACAAAAGCTACATACAAACTTCATTCTTTTCCAGGTTTACAGAGCACATGAGAAGTTAGGGCAGGGAGGGACAGTAAGGACATAACACGGGCTCTTCATCTGGCAGGTTTAAACACTGACAGATACAGAAGTGCCTTTGCTCCCCTATTAATCCCAAGAGACATGCCCAGGAACACAAGGTAGTTTTATACAACTCAAGGACTGCTGGGAAAGTCAGGCATGGGGGGGGGGAGTGAGGTAGGTACCATGCAAAAGTACTTAAATATATTGAAGCTGCTCAACAAGGCTCATGTGACTTCTGTCTCTCCTACATTTACTTTTAGCTACTCCTAAAAGTCAACTATTTTTTTTACTCATATATAAAAAGCACATATTTTCTGCTTTCCCTCAACACGACAGCACTCTTAAAACCTAAACATGTATGGATGTTTAGAGAGCTGGCACATGTATTTCCACACCGCGAGTGGAAGCAGGCATGAACTGTCCAGAGCAAGTCTAGATGAAAGGTCAAACTAAAGAAAGGAATAATATCTGTTTCACAAAATACATTTGCTTCTGAGGTAATGAAAGCAAATGAATCTGTCCACCAGTTCAATAACCTACTTCTGTAACAGTTCTGCATGAAGCACACTAGCATGGCAAGAAGCAGTCCTCAGTAGGAATTATTTCCAATCACATGCCTAAGGCAGCGCTGAGATACGTCAGACAGGGTGTAAGTGTTCTAGCAAAGCATCCACTGAAACAGGTGCTGGAAGAATAATTCCTCTCCTTTTTATGGAAGCGTGGAAAAAAGGTTTTTACGCTGCAGCAGTCCGAAGTAGGACGTTACTTCACCCGGGCTTGTTTTCTGACTTCCAACAACAAACACCACGAAGCCCTGAATCAGAGACAAGAAAAAAACTACCACATCCACTTCCAGAGAGCATTCCTGAATTATACACACTCCCAGACTGTTTCTAATTTTTAGAGGCTGACAACAGAATTGCTAAGATGGTCATAAATAGCTGTTTCTAAACCAACTCTCTTCTGATTCCTGCACTCTCCATTCACACAGTCATCTTCTAAAGACTTATACTTTTACTATCAAAATAATTCACTAAACTATCCAGAGACCTGGAGGGCAAAACAGTTGTCAGATTCCATATCAGGTGGGCAGAAACAACCCCTCCATAAATTACTTATAACTGTCACAAATAAAGTGCTAGCTAAAGGCTGCACTTCTATCAGACAGATGACTCAGTCCATCTGTTAGTTTACTTAAGAACAAGCAAAGTAACCTGAATTCCTGTATCCACCTGAAAAAAAAAAAAACAACCCTGCCTACACCACCTATTTTACTCTTGAGATATGAGCAATTTCAGGAACTTTATTGATTGCAGTTATGCGTCTCCAGTCTACTTTAACTGCCTGCTTACACTTCAACATTTTGTCAAATATTTCTCACTTAAATTAAGCTTTCTCCTTCAAATACGGTATTGAAACCGAAGGAAAGGCACAATTCCAAAGCACAACCCTACATATTGCTGTACACAATAACTTAATGCCACCGTTGAAATCAATGGCTTTGCTACTCTGGTATTTTACCACCTTAAATAACTGCAGTTATTGCAGTAGACTGAACTATGCTGTTGTCGCTAATAACACAACACACTTGTATACCCACTTTTCTGGAAACCCTGGGAACTGTGTGCGGGTTCCTTTAAGAATTCCTAGCCCTAATAAACACACGTTTTTTTACTTCTGCCATGCGCTTTCACTCCTGAATTAAAGACAAAAGCTTAGTGAGTATGGTATCAGATTTCTTAGCATAATGTTTAAAATGTAATGAAGGCTCACTAACCCGGGCACAAAATACATGGACTTTTAGACGATAACATGCTTTACCTTCTGAAACAACACACTGCAGCAGAAAACCTGGTCAATGCAAGTAAGTAGTAACTTTAATATGGTTTAGAGGCCACATATTTAGCTATTTTTTTAATATGAAAACACAAGTGAGGGTATGACATGACTTCCTAAGAAGGCAGAATCTATAGTAATTCATCTAAACAGAATGAACATTCACACATATGACACACACACTTGCCCGCTGCAAACACAAATGAATATACCGAGCTCTGGAAAGACTAGAATTTAAAATCCTTAAAAACACTGTTTCTTTCCCAGTTCCTGCAACTTGGGTAATGAAATCAGCCTAAGCAGTCTGCATTCTGACTAGCACACTAATGAAAAACAATTCTTTCCCACACAAAGACATAGATGTAGTAATCCCAAGAGAAGGCTGTACAGTTTGATTAAAAAAAAAGAAGTCAGTATCTCAGAAAGCTCATTTATTTTTATTGGCGTTAGCATATAAAATGAGCTAGATCCCAAAACATTAACAATTAAAGATAATTCAGTTAACCTTCACTGTAGAACCCCAGCTCTAGCAGTAGATGAGTTCTGCTCATCAGCTTCCATGATACTGATTTCAACATATGCTTCAATACAAGTCTGTTCACACATGTTCTGATGGGAAGCTATGGTACTACTAGAACTGGGGCACCAAATTGTGCTGTTACCTTCTCCCCCACCGCCACATCCCAGCCAGCTAGTAAATGGAAACCTCACTGAATATGCCTACTCCTATGATGAAATAAGTGCATTCAGGAAGCTACATCAAGAGCAGTTCTGACTTACTCAGCTAACCAAAATACAATAGCAGCAACAGGTGTTCACAGGAATCAACCCTATACCAAAAGCCAGGCAGAGATACACACACAAGCCCTATTCAAGCTGGCACTTGAACCGAGTAACTTCATACTCAGGCTAGACCATTGGAGATTTAATATTCAAAGTTGATCAGCAACCTAAACCCCCTAACAGATGCTACTCAAATAGCATATAATTTTAACTTGAATACAAAACAGGGTTCTGCAAGAATTCTGCTGATGTTTGTTTTACTGAATCACTGATTATCTTACAAGAAGACGATGTTCTTTACAAAGATGTTTAATTTTACCTGACATACGGAAAACCAGTTTGCCCTTTGGTAACTGACCCAGACAAGATGCAAGATCTCAGCACAAAATCATCAGAATTAGTTCAGGCTTGCGATGCCTGAAGAACAACAGGCTCTCACACATGTAAGTGTCAAGGGAAGGGAGAGAAACTGAGGGGTGGTTGGAGTTTTTTTCCTGCAGCCCATCTATTTCTTTTTGCATTTGCTGGAGCACCAACTGCATACCTACCTGCAGAGCAGCAAACTGCAGAATGCAGTTTATGCATTCCAGGAGACCATCAATAGCATATCAAAAGTATGGTTTTCATATTAACTGCTAAGATTTACCACCACCAGCAGAGGAGCTATATATATATGAAACACAGGTCACTTGTCCCAGCCACCCTGTCAATTCTCCCCCATCACAACTCACCTTGACCAGCGAATGTATATTAAAAGACACTGCCTGAACAAAATACAGCATGAAGCTATTGTTTAAACATGTTTCAGAGCTATACCGTCAACTGTAGTCTAAACAAGCCCAAAGAGAGAGCGTGCAGTGAAAGCTTGCCATTGTCCTGGAGTCAGACCAACTAAACAAAACAGTCAATTTAATAGTGCCTCCACAGAGAGAAAATACTTCTTTAACCACATCATTTTCTTAGCCTGTGTAGTTTAATTGGTACAGTTTGCTGCTTTATTCAAAAGGCTTGGAGCTTCCAAATGCTTCAAGCATTCTCCAAGTCAGGTTCCTTTGAGATACCCGATGACCAGTCGGAGCGACCACTCAACCTGCAAGTACATTTTCCTCTTCACACTCTGCACTCACGAGTGTCATAGCGCATTCATTTGCCTGTATTTACTAACTGCTTCAAGTCAACTATTCCAACATCTAAATAAGCAACCTAAGGGTAGGTTCAACCTAGACACTTTCCTGTTATGCTGGTTAAGAGGAATATGCGTGCTCTCTCCAAGCTGGCAGAAGTCCTAGCACACGTATAGTTACATCAGTGAAAGAGCAGTCTTGCTGGTATAGCTTACTTCCCTCACCATCACCCGCACAAGAAAAGTACTTTTTGCCAATAAAAAAGGCAAATTTATAGGGGGCTTCTCAAAATTTTTATGCCAACTCTTGCTGGATTAACAGCACTCACTGTGTCAAAGACAGTCAAGATAATCAACCCACCCCTGCCCTAAAGGATCTGAACTGTGAGTTTTCCAAGTTGTAACTTTCTATTCACAGGGTATCTGACTTCTACATGAGCAGCATGAGTAAGTGAAAATAAATTATCACAAGACAAAACAAAGCTTAAAATAATGCAGGACATAAATACCTACAGTTAACAAAGAAAATGAGGGAAATACAGGAACGCAGTTCTAAACAAACCAGCAGGGAGGCTGTCCCCATGCCTCCTGCTGCAATGCTACCCTTTCCACTGATAATGCACACACAGCGGGGCAGGGGAACCCTTAAACAAAAAATGTAATTAGGATGTTACTGCAATTTACAGAGAATTCTCATGGCTCATCATTTTTATGCAGCGGAGGAATTTCCTGATTTTCACCGTGCAAATCTTGCCTACCTATACTCCAAAGGACCTCACGACTTACAGTCATCTTTAAGACAAAGAAGGTTCAAATCCAACTGCAAGGCGGACAGTATCTCGGGCGGGCGAGGAGGAGGAAGAGTAACTCAGTTCCCCAGTTGTCTGACTGAGGGACAGGCCTACAGGGAAGCACAACGTCCCCCAACAGACCGGCCAGCGCTCGGGCTACCGAGCCGCATTTCTCACCGGGTCCTGCACCAAGCCAGAAAGAAGATTACTAGAAACAGAACAAGCACTAAAAAGAGGTGGGAGGGGAAGGACGGGCCGGGGAGGCAGAAAATCGCCTTCAAATGAATGAGCCGGCGGGGAGCGGGAGTCCCCGGCGGGAAGGCGGGCAGGGAGGCACCCACCTCCCTCCCCCTGCTGCTCCCCGGCCCCCAGCCGCGTCCATCTCAGTGTTTACATCCGAAGCCTCCAAACACGACACTTTCCCGGCTGCCGAGAGGGGAACCCCCCCAACCCCCCGGACGCCTCTTTTATTGATTACACAGGAAAAAGCCCCGCCGCCGCTGCTGCTGCAATGCAACACGCGCCCGTTAAGGCGGAGGGGAAGGGGAAAACAACCACCACCGGCAGAGAAAGAAAGGAGCCAGGCGACGGGGGCTCTGCGCGCACCAGCCGGGAGGGACCCACCGGAGCGGGCCGCCCCCCGCACCCCCCGGCCCGGGCCCCGCTGCCGCCCCCCGAGCGCAACTTCGCCGCCGTCGCCGCCGCCGCGGGGGACGGGGACGGCGGGGCTGCCCTTCCCCCACCCGCCGCTAACAATGGGCCCCTCCCCCACCGCGGGGCTCCCCTCAGCGCTGCCCACTCCCCTCCGCCGGACGGGCCCCCCCTCAGCACGCCCCGGTTCGGGGCTGCGGGCCGGCAGCGGCGGGGGTCACGGAGCACACACGTACAGACACAGACACACACACACACAGCCCCCTTGGCTCCCCGCCGGCACGCCCGCTCCGGGGCCGGCCCCTCACCTCATGGCGCTGCCCGGGGTCGGGGAGTCGCTCCCGCTTCCTCGGTCGCTCACGCTCTGTCCCTGGCTCGGCTCCTCGGGCGCTCCGCAGGGGCGGGCGCGTCAACCGGTCAGCGAGACCCGCGGCAGCCGCCACCTCCTCCCCGCCCGTCTCCACCGCTCCCTCCGCCGCCGGGCCGGGCCACACCACCGCGGGGAGCCGGGGGGTGGGAGGGGACGAGAGAGGTGGGGGAAAGGGGCGGGGAGGAGCGAACCAACGCGCGGGAAGGGCGGGGGGGGAGGAGGGAGGGAGGAAGGAGGAGGAGGAGGAGGAGGAGAAGAAAGGGCGGGCGTGGGGAGCGCGGGGCAGGCCGGAGGCACCGGCGGAGCTGAGGGAGGGAGCGGCGGCGGGCGGGGGGCGCAGGCGGTGCCGCGCACGGGGGCACGCGACGGGCGGGGGGAAGGGGCGGGTCGCGGAGGCCTCGCCCACCGCCGCGCTGCTGCCCTCCTGCTAGCCCTTGAGGTGAATGGGACTCGGCGGCCCCGCGGCGGGCGGGCTGTCCTCAGGTGAGGCGGTGGCTCTCCGGGAGGCGCTGCTCTGCCCTCCGGCCTCCGGAGGAGCTCCCCCCGCCCCGTGCCATTGTCCTGCTGGCTGGGGGACCGGCGGGGCACGGCACGGCTCCGCGGCAGGGACCTGCTGCCGGCCGGGAAAAGCGGATCCGGGCCCGCCTCGGACGGGCCCCCCCGGGCGGCCGTGCCATGACCTGTAGTGACCGGGCTGCGCTCCCAGAGAGCAACGTCCCGGAGCTCGGCGTCTCCGAGGGCTTCGGGCTCGCTGAGGCTGGTTGTGAACAATGCGCCAGGAGAGCTTTCCCCTCCGTTCCCCCTCCCTCACCGGGGTTCCGCCCGGGCAGCCGGCGCTCGGTACAGAGGTAGCAGCGAGGTCTGTGCGTAGGAAAGAAGTACATAACCCCGCAAGGGGAGCGGGCAGGTAAGCGGCTCCTGGGACGTGGGGCCCTTCCTGTCGCCGCTCTGAGCCATCGGAAGCCTGTGGCCTAAGTAGAGCATATTTGCAGGAATACGGGAATGTTACCTCAGCTTTGCACCTTCTGAGAGCCCCAGTGCCTGTGCTACAGAGATTTACGCTTTGCTGTCAGTATTCCCAGTGGAACCAGCACATGGTACACATAACTTAAACCCGGCTCGTGTTCAACTCCTATCTGTCACAAGCGGAATACCCGTCCTCTTTCATCTCTGTTAACACAAGTGATGAGCAACTATCTCTGCAATTTTGCATTTCGGTGCTTTTGCATCACTGGTTTCATTTTTCCCTAACAAATATCAGTGTTTCCTAGTGTTTAGTTATTTCAAATGTATTGTACATGAGAAATAAATGTATATGTGCATCTTTTATAAATTTCTAGATTTCTATATAAAAAGGTAAAAAAATTGAGAAAGACATATCTCTTCTTTATATATTTCTGATTTAGGTTTCGCACATTTAGTGGGTTTTACCATGAATCTCAGTTAAAACCTCTTCCTTGTATGGTATCAGAGGCAGGGTCATCCGCTGTCAACTAATGGTGTCAGTAACACAGTAAGAGGGGAGCTAGTCAATGAAAAAATAGCCAGTTGTCAGAAAACACTGATTCAGGAGAGAGGACAGGCTCTGAAACTGAAGCTGATGAATAAGGTTAGTAAGAAAAGGAACATGTTTTTACTGGCATGGAGATGATGTCAATGAAAATGTTGCAGCAGAGGTGAATCACAAAATGCAGATGAGTAATCAGAAGAAAAGCAGCATCGTAGCCTTAAAAATTAAGCACGCACCTTTGACAACAATGTAAACGCAGCCTGACAAAGGGGAGAAAATTGAATCTGGCAAATAAATTTACCTTCATTGCCTCCAGCAAATACTGAGGACTCTAGTGACTGACAGTGGACCTCAGTTCTTAAGGAGTCCTGAATTTTCCAAGATCTGAGCCTCCTATCACCAGAAGATCCTCCAAATCAAAGGCTGGAAAAGGAGGCCATTCTGACAGTGAAAAGTAGCTTGAAGGTAGCCAAATATAAATTTTAAGATCTGTATCAAACTTGTATATCTATGCATCTATATAGATATGCCTAAGATAGATGGCTTCAGCAGATACATCAGTAGAAGGAATGGCAGAGACCACCAGAAGAAGGATTTTCTTCTAATATCTCAGTTGGTTTTTACCATGAAAAAATCAGGGTCAGAATGCGACTGTTCTGGTAAAACTGTTTGGTCATATTAGTCAAATCTAAAAGAAGTTTGACAGGTATATAAACCCCACTGAAAGTATGTCTGGGCTGCAAGCCTGCATGAGAGGGAATGAAAATAGACAGAAGCTGTTACTCCCACAAAATAACTATTATCGCTATTTGTGTTATATTACTTGGTGTTCTTCGCCAAATCAGATACGGTCATAGCTGGATTTCTCAAGACGTGCTCAGTGGTACAATAGAACTTGTCAAAATGCCAGGAGAATCATTTTGCATGCTGGCATCGCAGATGTCACCGAGTGCAAAGTCATTCTGGACGCTAGCTTAGTCAAAAATCCCATTGAATTAATCTGTAACAAAATACTAAATCTGCAGTAACTCATATTAGCAGTTACATGAGAAGGAGGGGAGCCAAAATGATGTAGGGCAGAAATCAATTATAAATGTTGAGTGCCTCTTTCTTTCCAGGTCAATTTAGCAATGTTATTGTCAAGAAATTGAAGTATTCTAGCAGAAGAATGAGTTGGTGTCATGTACATGTTTATGATACTGAATTATGCATTGAGAAATCTGTAATCTCCTGTTGTGGGCCTGCGGGTTCTTAAACAGGAATCGTTTGATGTGTCCAAGTCACTTGGTGCGATTCTGCTGTTATCTTTCTCGCTGACAGGATCCTCCAGCGGCACAGCATGGGTGTTAATGCCCTCTGCATCACCTCCCACCGCTCCCCCTTTTTCTGGCAATGACAAAACTAATGTGGCAGAAAGCCTTCGTAGCTGGTGGTGTCACACTAATAACCTGAGGTCCCTGACAACTTATGGGGCAGAGCCACATAATTAGTCTTCTAATCTGTGTTTGTGCCTTCCTTCCTCCGTATCCAAGCAGCTCAGAATACCCCAAAGCCCCTTTGCATCCATCCCTCTTCCATTTTCTGCTGCTCAGCTGCAACCGGGGACTGGAATTCAGATGTTTTAAAAGGCTAAGACAGCTCAGGTTGAGTGGTATGTGTGCCTCCTCTCCAAACAACCCAACTAATGAAGGCTTTCTAAACGCTACAGGAATGGCTCACCCAGGCGTAAACCTGAAGAGAATGTGTTTCTGTTTAGTATCAGCCAGATGCAAGAGGCTTGGCAGGCTACTCCTTGAGCAAACCCAGCCGAGTCTGTCGCATCTCATCAACATGGATCACCCTTAATGCAGGGTCATGAGGAGAATGCATGACTAATGTTCTGGAGACATTTGGGAAATCCAAAAGCTTCAAAAAGCAGAGTAATCCTTCCTCTTGCAGTGAGGTTCCCCCCTTCTTCTCTGAAACACTCTCCTGCTTTGCAGTCTTTGTTTCTTTGGAAAGTTTGTTTGTATTTAAGAGGAAAAAGTAGCTGAGAGCTTCGTATGTCTTACAACAGTCAGTGTCCTAGGACAACAGCACTTACACAAGATCATTTTGACCTTTTGTGATGATCTGTAAATAGCACAACATGGGATATGCAGTCAGAGAGGTTTCTGGAGTTGGGGGAAGTGGGTTTTTCTGATGGTTTTGGTTTTTTGAAGGTTGTTGTGTCTAGAATTTGGGTTTCAAATATGTAGGGAAAGACTTTTTTACTTCACTTGTTTGGATTATTTTCCATAGCACTAGTATACTAAGGAAATGCAATTTATAGCAGAAGTGAGAGAATTGAAACCACAAAGCATGAGCTTTCCCTCTGGTAATAGTGAAGGGCTTTCCAAAAATGGTGAACTAAAAGAACATAGCTCTGACAGTGTGCTCCTGTTAGCATCTAAGATTATCAAAACAGAAGTGAATTAAATAATTTAATATATTATTCTCATCAGTGACTACGTTAATCTAATGTATAAATACATCTTTTGCTCTGGACCAGACACTGAGCTGATTTCTGAATCAATTCTGTGAGGTCACGGTTAGCTGAACAAGATGAGGCTCAGACTACTACATAGATAGTTAAAATATACTAGCTACTATAATTCTTCCTGGCCTCTTCTTTCTTTCCCTCACCCCCAAGTCATTTTCAATTTCAGGTTGCCATGAGTCAGCCGACTACTGAAGTGTTGCACAGCAGACCATTAAAGGAGATGCTTTCAACCAAAAAACTCTTTAGCATGATTTTATTGATGAAGTTCTGCAGTATTTCTCAACTGTCTTCTGGGGAACAGGGAGTAAACCATCTCTAAAGTTCCTTAAGAATGCTAAAATAAACTATTATTTGCATGACTCAGCAGATAAGGACAACAGTGGCCAACAAGGTCTTTTCTTAATGGAGTAAGATTTGTCTTTTGTTGCAAAAACACAAAACAACATCACCAGAGAAGGAAGCAAGTCTTTTGCTATCAAACACAGACCTTTAACTCCTGACTGTGAAGCTGTGTCTTCCTACCAGCATATCCTGCTCCTTACTATACAAGTAAACAAATGATAGATCTTCCATCAAGCACCTCCAAAGCAGAATAGAAACAACAGCTGAAGTTTTGCAATGTATGTCTTCCCACCGAAGTTCCTATTGTGCCCCTCATGCTGTCAAAAAGCATCAGCAAATCTAGCCACAAGCCTCTGTAGATGTGACTCTGGAGTATGGTATGTGCCTTTCAATCTGTTCCCGGGAGACTCAAAGATTTAAGTGAAAATTCCTTGAATAAAAAGGGATTGTTTTTCCCCCTGCCTAGATTTATCATTTAAAAGAATTTCTATTTTGCTGCAGGCTATTCAGTGAGGGCTGAAGTCTCTTTGTGTAACTGCTGTCTATCAGGTCTAAAACAATGCGTTGTGTACTAAGTATAAAGATGCTTTTCTGATACTCTGATTAAATTATGATTGTTGTTTTCACCCTTGTCTTTCACTCACCTCCACTCAGTTGCTGACTTTTGTGGTTTCTGAGATGACATGTTGATTTAGGACCACCGCGATAGACCAACCTCATCTCTTACTTTCCTTCTAATTTTACACTCTTATTCCCTAATGGTCTTATTTGCCACCACTCTGCATTCTTCTTATGCATTACCAATACATTTATTTATTGTGTTCTTTGCTCTCCCTTGCTAATGTCTTAGAACAGATTGTACTCTGCTGCTTTATCTTATGCTGGAGGAAGGTCCAGGCACAAAGCTGGCTCAGGATTTGGTTAAGACTGTTTTGAGCCATCTTTTCTTACAACTCCAGATGACTTATGTTTCGAGTTCCTTAACTACAGCCAAGGATTTGGGCCATTATTAATTAGCCGTTATTAATAACTGTTAAGTGCCTTCAGCACACTTGTAGCAAAAAAAGAGGGCAGATTTCTTGCTCTTATTTTAAGGAGGTATCTACACTGCACCCATATCTGAGCTAGCTTTAACACACCTCAGTTAGCTGGTAGTAGCTATCAGGTACATTCTAGCTGAAGCTGATCTGAGCTCTGCAAGCAGCTGCTCATCTCACTTCTTGGCCCCAGCATCAGCAGAGATTTGACTTTAAAAGAGCATGTTCTCTGCACCATTCCCCTTCATCCCATCCAAGTGTAGGTAGAGAGACACCAAAGGAGGTGGTGTAGCCTTTCAGCTGGAAGCCTGTACCAAATATCACCAATTTAAAGCTACTTTGCACTTCACAATTTGCCTTTAATGGACAAAAAAAACCCACAAACAACAAAAAATTGCAAAGCATCTTGTGACACCCTGAGAATATTCTACTCTGACTCCATTGCAAATGCATTCTGTCTTTTGACTGTCTTTCTCCTTTCTCTTCCCTTCTATTTTAGATGACTGACAACACACTTACTATTGCTGGTTAGTTTCCATTCACTGCAAAGTTGGAATAACTTATGATGAAAGTACTGTCCCAGTTATAGATGAATGACAGCACTTTTACTATAGCTGGTTAGTTTCCACTGACTGCAAAGTTGGAATAACTTGCAGTAAAAATAATGTCCCGATTATAGATGAATGACAACACTTTTGCTATTGTGAGTGAGCACCTGTGGACTGCAAAGCTGGAAGTAACCTACAATACAAATACTGTTCCAATAAAGGTGGAAGCTTAGTAAGATGATGCTAACCTCTTTAGTCCTTTCCAGCACTGCAGATTTTGCTTTCTGTCAATAGCAATAGCCAATTCCATAATTTGGATTTCAAATTTAGTAAGTGATAAATCATGCATGAGACCCAAAATATACAAAGCAGCACTTGCAAAAATATTCTTGCTTCAGTATTTTTGAGAGAACATCACAAAAATGTTTGCCAAATGAATTAACGTTTCTATAAAAAGATGCGAAGAAATGAGCTCTTAAGAAATTACAACACTAACACATGCCATTATTATTACTATAACTAGTTAGCAACAGTCTCAAAATGAAGATATACTCTATAAAAGAAATGAGAAGGAATTCCTTGCCATTGGCCCCAAGTCACACTACCAAGACTAGGGATCTGTATCTCAACAATAATCACTCCCTCTGCTCAGTATTTATTCTCCACTTCCTCTGTTAGTTCAGCTCCCATGTTTCACAAATGCCACCACATAAACAGTGATGGATTTTCTCCTACTCCTGCCAGCCTCAGGCAGAACACAAGTGTCTCGTATCCTATTTCCTATGTCACAGGGGTTTTCTACACAATTCATACTGCTTGTTTGTCACTGACTGGCAGAGTTCAGGCAGAAATTTAGGTACCACAGTCAACCTACTGCTTTCCAAGCATTCCACTCATGAAGCAGTACTGCTGGAGAGACTATGTTAAAAAATAAAGGTTCTCATAGGAATATAGCCTTTTCCAAATGCTTGCTGAATGCTGGGGTTTCTAAGTGGCTGCTAAGAAAGCATTGCTTTTCTGGAGCGCATAGATAAATAGAGGTAGGAAAAGACCAGTAAAGAAAGTTCCTCACTAGACTGCTTCCAGAGTTTTGTTTAATAAACAATCTTACACTGTGTGAAATACATTTCACTGTCAGGAAGTTATTTGTGAACTTCCCTTGTTTCTCTTGGGCTTACTATGCTGAGATAAATTCTGCCTTCCCTGTATTTTTCTCTTCTAAATAGCTGTGAATTTTATCCTGGGCTTCTTCAGATATCAGCTACCCCTAAAACATCAACTGCTCCATGTCACTAAACAAGATTTTTCAGTGTTCCTGTAGTTCATTTTCTTAAAAGCCCCCACTATCACTCTGTGGCTTTGTTCTAAGCTCCTTCCAATGATTCTAGTCCTGGGTGAAAAGTAATACCTTTATTAAGTAGCAGCCAACTGCTCTTTACTTCTGAATATGGAAACAGAAATCACCTTTCATTGCATGGTTTTTACAAGGGTTGTTGTCACTCTGATTCTGTCCATTCATAATAAAACCCAGGTAGCTCCAACTGTGTGAAGACAGACTGATTGACAACCCTCAGGGATGCTCAGACAATCATTGTATTTAATTGTCACAACTGGCTGAACTTTTCTAACCTTCTATTTGTGAACAGAGGTTGCTTTGTGCAGCAGAATGTCTCTTACAACAATGAAGCATTCATTCTGCTGTGACCACACTAGTGGGTGAAGGGGAGGTGCCAGCTTTGTAATGTTTGAAACTGGTATTATTATCATCATTGTTACTATCATTACTATTGCTATTATTATGAAAACAACCATACAACAAAAATATTGGCATATCTGCAAAGAAATAAAAAGCCTTCCATCTCTTACCTGTTCATGGCTTAGAACCACACTAAGCTGGTAGTAATTATAACCATTAGCATCTGATAGGTGTATTCGTATGATCATCAGTAATATGAGCTGATGTGATGGTAAGAGAACATATTCAGACAAAAATGCTGGAAAGATGAGAAGCCACAAGGATGATCAGAGGGCTGGAGCACATCTCCTATGGAGACAGGCTGAGAGAATTGGGCTTGTTCTGCCTGGAGAAAGGAAGGCTCCAGGAGACCTTACAACAGTCTTCCAATACATAAATAGGGCCTACAAGAAGGCTGGAAAAGGACTTTCGACAAGGACATGTGGTGATAGGACCAGAGGGAATGGCTTTAAACTGAAAGAGGAGAGATTTAGATTAGACATTAGGAAGAAGTTCTTCCCTGTGAGGGTGCTGAGGCTCTGGCACAGGTTGCCCAGAGAAGCTGCGGCTGCCCCACCTGTGGCAGTGTTCAAGGCCAGGTTGGACGGAGCTTGGAGCAACCTGCTCTAGTGGAAGGTGTCCCTGCCCATGGCAGGGGGTTGGAACTGAATGAGCTTTAAGGTCCGTTCCAGCCCAAACCTTTCTATGATTCTATTAATCATAGGGAGACTTATACATGAATCAGGTCATATGAGATCAAAGAGCATTACTAGAAGAGATGACTTCTAATCTGAACACAAGACTAAAAGCATTGCTTTTGAATCCTTTATGGAGGTGTAAGAAATTTCACCCTAATAAGCAAATATTGGTTGCACTCATATGTTAACTCAGAAAGAAGTGTTCTTGTCCTCCTCTTACATAGAGATCACTGAGGAAAGCCCAAAGTAGTGGATGTATTCAGGAAGATCAGGCCTGGTATAGACCAGAGGAAGGTCTCGGACACAGGAGCTCTGCTTGAGCACAGCCCAGTCAATGAACTTACTCTACACAGCTCTTAATTTGTAATATTTTCAGGCAAATTCTGGAATGGATCTTTCAACTGACAGAAATAAGCAAATTATCCTCATTATCTCTGCATTACACGCTCTCCTATGACAACGTAATGCAGGGTTTTATGCTACGCAAGTATCTGAGCATTTGCTTTCTGTGTGAGCTGGACCTTTAGCACATGCAAATCAGATGAGACTCTGACCCACATAAGATGTGACCTTACAACAGGGCATTTCCTCTTCCCTTGGGCTTCAAACATAGCAGCTCATATTTTCATTTTCATGAAGATCTTTTACATCAATTACATCTGAATTTTATGCTGCAATTAAGATCCCTTTGCACTGAAAAAGTGGTTCAAACTGCATTAATTAATTACATTAAATAAGCACACAAGAGACTGCTTTGCAGCTTTTGTTCCTCTATGATTTTTGTGGAGTTGGCTGCAATTCATAAAATTGCTCAGCTTCATAAGGGCTTCTCCTTCAAACGCTCTGACTTCCACCTTTTGCACATCTCACAGGTTTCTGTTAGTGGGCTCAAGTAGCCACAAATGGGATTCTGTTCCTGCATGTTCCTATATATGTGTGCTAAACCTTTTGCAACAGGTTTTCCTCAAAAGCTAAGAACCTTCCATAACCTAGTTTTCACCTCTCAAGTTCTGAAGATGTACTCTCCTGAGGTGCTGACCTCACTGGTTTCGTGATCTCTTTCCAGCTACTGCATTCCTACAGTTCTGACTGTAAGAATGAGGGAAAGGCTTATCTAAGTATGTTCA
The DNA here is from genome assembly GCA_017639245.1 of Myiopsitta monachus. Classification (NCBI taxonomy): domain Eukaryota; kingdom Metazoa; phylum Chordata; class Aves; order Psittaciformes; family Psittacidae; genus Myiopsitta; species Myiopsitta monachus. The sequence goes on from CM029925.1 coordinate 57,659,754, forward strand.
AAGGACTTAAAAGTAAGAGCAGGACATCCACAAGGCAATTAAAAAAAGAGTCACCTTAACTGTCCAGTGTTGCATCGTCATTGTCTCTTCTCTTATTATGTAAAGAAACTCTTTGTTTAATGTTACATTTATTCTTACAGTTGTGAAATTGGGTAAGACTTTTAGATGGCTACAAAAACTACAGTGTAATTGCACAGCAGTGGTCATTAGTAAGGGGAGACAGAAAGGAATCAGAGAGTCATCAAGGTTGGAAGGAGCCTCTGGAGATCACCCAGTCCAACCCCCTGCCAATTCAGGGCCACCTTGAGCAGGTTACACAGGAATGCATCCAGGCGGGTTTGGAATGTCTCCAGAGAGGGAGACTCCACAACCTCCCTGGGCTGCCCATTCCAGTGCCCTGCCACATGCTTAGCTGGGAACAGTGCTCTTCCAGAATTCATCAGAATGCCAAGATTTCTGAATATTCACCTCAAAAGATAGATATTTTGGCCAGCATTTCACTTTACCATGGCTTTGTCCAAATGGGAGTATCGTACAGAATTCTGCTCTACTGGTTTCTAGTGTCTTCAGCACAATGGCGATAAACTATGAAGAATCCCAAAACAGATCATTTGCAAAGCTGACTGGGAATTTTTGTATGAGAAAAGGGAAGAGTTAAAAGGTAGGATCATAATCTATGTTCAGAATACATGGCTAGTACAGCTCACCCAAAAGGCTGGAGGAATAGACCTGTGAACGCTATGTACCATGCTCTCCCTCTGCACTGCCTGCTCAGCTCCTCTATAATGGAAGGAAAGACATCAGCAGTCTTTGGTTTCATGCCTGTCATGACCATCACAGTACCATACATTCCCTTCAGCACTGTATATGTCTTCCTTCACCTCTCAGCAGCAGCAACATCAGTTACTCAGCAGGAAATGTCTCAAAATAAGCCTTTCATTTGAGGAGTCTGCCAAAATGAAAACACTTTTAGAAATAGACAGCTGATCTCATAAACAGAAATAAATCTAAAATTAACTGAAACCAAAATCACATGTTTCCCCTCTAAGCCCCCAGCCAGGTCTCTGGTGTTGGGAATCTTAAGCTGTACTCTCCATTCTGGACCTAAATTAGACTCACAGCCTGAAAACTAACCTCAGACTCAAACTTTGGTGGCGCAGCTTGAAGTGATACGTTCTATACTTAGATATAAATGCACAACTTCAGATTCATCTGTACTCATAAGTTGTTTCCTAGAAACAAAATCTTATGATTTCAATTCAATTAGATTGTGTTTTTTTAATTAATTCTCTTTCTCTGGAAGCAGATCATCAAATAGAAAAGGCATCTGCACCGTTCTAATTGACTTAACTAGAAATAATGAATACTTAACCTTTGGGTTGATTGGACACCTGGATTATTTCTCACTGAGGAAAATAATACATCTTTCCACAAGCAAATTTTGGGAAGGGAGTGGTAATTTCATCAATAAAGCGTTAGGAAAAAAGTGAGCTAGAATTATACACATTTACTAGTTAGAACCTCTACTCCATCCACTGTTATGGCATCACTTTGAAGACTGAAACAGCAAGAGTTTGTTTCCTTCTCTTTCAGAGATTTATGTAACAGAGGAGAAGGTGGGATCCAGTCCATGTATCCATGCAATAGACTATCTAGGAATCCTTCTGAATAAAATATACAGCAGGAATTGCATTTGCCACATTTATTCCTTCTGACTGAAATACTCCTACTGAAATCTATTTCCTTTATTTTCCCAGAGAGAATAGGTTTACATTTTACTGAAAGGATAATACTATTGTTACACCTAGAGAGCAAGAAGCCCTTCCAGAAAAGAAGTATCTTTAACTATTTTTTACAGACTACAGACCATTTACTTTGCAAAATTCATCTCTTGCACTTGGAATTTCATCTACAAAATGCAAACCTGATGAATGATTCCCATAAGGATTCATTTAACAGGCTTCATTATGTGGAAAGGGCATAAAGCAACCGAAGCCCTAAAATGGCTGCTCAGAATTATGTTGTCCTGTGGCTGCTGGCGTGATTTACAACTATGCTTTTTCTGCTCCTGTTTCTTTAGCTTACTGCTGAATTATAAAGGAACAACTGGATCCTGGGATTCTTCTTCTACTTTGAAAACAGAATTAACCTGATCAAGGTTTTTTCATATAGTGAGTCAATGAATTCTTTATAATGAAATGCGTTGTTTGGAGAAAAAGACCCCAAACTCACTCAGACCTTCCAGGTCTGCTCTTAAATGAAGATTGAAGAAAACAAGAAGTAAAATGAGACCGCACAATTACAGTCCAGGTAACTCTGTGGATAAGCAATTCACAGTTCTTTGTCTAAACAAATATTTAAGCAAATAAAAGGCAATGGGTATGCTTTGGCTTGGTTTGAAGGTACACGTGCAGTACATTTGTCTGCTGACGTATTTGACAACACATGCAATCTGCAAAATCACCTTCAGTCTTCCTGACAATATGGATCCTTCTGTCTGCTTAGCAGTTGTGGTCTGTATCTGTTATTCAATAATGTAGGCAAATGCTGCAATCCTGTCCCACAAATGAATCATAAATAATTACTGAGCATTTTTGCTAACAGATGATGCAAGGCCCTGCCTCAGGGCCCTGCTGTCTGCCTCAATAATGGCAAAAAAGACTGAAAATAATACACGACAGCAGCAACTGGGGGGGCTGGCACTGTTCAATGCTAAAGATTTGACAGAAGGCATTGCTGTGAAGGAAGAGGAGACAGAACTGTGAAGTTCAAAGTCAAGAGAACATCAGTGCTAAAAAGCCATCTAAGTTTTACTTTCATACTGGATGCAACCTCAAGACCTAAAGTGGGGGAGAATCCTCTCCATGCATGTACAGCCCTTGCTGTACTTCTAGCTCTGTCACAGCTAGACCTGATTCTTTAAAATTAAGCAGATGCACATCTAGGTAGATCCTACTAAGCTAACAGGTGTCTCGTGCTCTGTGGCTTGCAGGTCCCAGATGGGTGTTCAGATCGTCCCAGTGCCTTATCAAATACCCCAGCGTGTGGCTGTGCCCTGTGGGCTAGTCCCAGGGGCCAGGGCACATGAGGAAAGCATCTGCATGGGCCCTTCGCATCCTCTGACCACTGCCACCAAAACAGCTCTAGGGCCATCAACCACGTCCCTGCGGAACAAGGAAGGTTCTTCAGCTCTCTCCTTGTGTTATATGCCTGGATTAGGCTGATTTAGCCTTATTTTTTGTAAATAAGGCACCAGGATCTGCCAGCAACATTCCTCGACTGATCTCATAGGAATTATTTTTAGTAAGGACTGGTTTGCCCTAAAAGAAAGCTATTCTCTAAAAAAAGCTTTGTACACTTAAGACATATGGGACAGAAGGAAGCCTGCATCTAGCATTACATTTTTTTTTCAGTCACCAGAAAAACCCTGAAATTGCCCTTTTTAGCAAACAGAAAAGATAAATGGGTTGGTTCTGAATCGAAAGTAATAGAGATGCCCTGTACCTCCCTCGACAACCTTTTCTGAAGTCTCATTATCTCCCAGAACATGTGCACAACTCCTACCTCTTTTTATAAGGAAGTTACACAGGTGTAATTCCACTGAAATAACAGTTGAGCAGCTGTAGTAGAGAGGAAGCTATTTCTGTTGCTTCTCTCACAAAAATGAACTGGAATAAATACTTTCCAGCAGCAGCAACATCAGCCAGCCCTCCCTTCTGAGAAGCTTACAAGTGCTGCAGACGCTGCTTGGGGTCATCATGCTCTGTATTTTGCTGCTCAAACTTAGTGAATGGCATGCATGATATGCTTACTAAGCTACTTTGGATAAACATGGAAAAAATCTAGTGGTGTAGTTGTCACAGACCAGAATGGTTTCATGTGCTGTGCGATCTGAAAGGAGATGCCTTTACTATGTGTCATTTACCTTTTATACATTGCTGTTGCTCAGTATTTCATAACCATTAATTCTTTGGATGCCCACAATGCGATTGTTATATACATATATGCATAAAAAAATAAGAACTGTGCATTCTTTAGTGATGTCACATTATAGTCCACAAACAGCTTTATTGCTCTTGACCATGTTTGGGAACAAAGGGAGCGGGATGCCAATGACGTATGTCTCATGTTAGAACAATTTCCTTTTCACACTTCGAAAACAGAGCTCCTCTCTTTTGCATATGTTTTATGTGCACACGTATAGCCTTGGGACGTCAGGAGCTGAGAAAGAAACCCTCTCTTATGTTTCCTATGTAAATCAGTGACAGCCTTGGTCATGTGCTAAATGAGAAATAAGCGGGTGAGGTGAAGTCAGTGAAAAACCGTCATGAGTTCATTTTTAACTTTGTTTCTTAAGCCATAATCCTGCAAGTCATAAGGATCTTTGAGTAGATTGGGCTCTGTCGTGCATGAATTAACTACTGGCATAGCTGATACAACAGCAAACAGCATCCTAAATCATAAACGTCTTTGTGAAAAGAATTGTTCTGTGTCTCTTCAGCATATAGCACAAGAAGACCTTGCTGGTGACTGCCATCCCTGGCACACCTGTAATGCACACACTATGCTTCTGTTACTGTTAATTCATTAAATCAGTTGATGTAGGTGGGAATTCAAGGTAACACAGGATCTGTTCCTCCCTCCTGCTCCTCCTGTGGTACTCCAAACTGCCTTCTGATTCCTCTGTGCCTCCGTTTCTGCCTGCGTGGTAATAGGAAAGCTGAGAGACTGCAAAGGCGAACTGAGGTTTTGGGTTGTAATTTTCATATCTGTTTTGTAAAGTAGGTTGTGACATTATCAATAATAAAGATAAGGCTTCCTGTAGCTGAGGTGTTTTATACTTTCCATTTAAGTCACTGTTTTCGAGCTGAATTACAGTATTACAATATTAGCAAGTACTGTGACAGCTGAAAGTTACCATGCTGGGTATACACCTCATCTGAATACTTCTAGATAATTCAATCCAAACTAACCCAGGCAAGGAAGAAAGATATTGTTCTGCCTTAAAACATCCTGTAAAAATCCTACTCCATCCTTACTCTGAAGGAGAAAGGGATCACAAATGCCCGTATCTAGGGAGCACTTTTCACTGTTTGGCCAAACCTCTACAAATTGCTTTGCACTTGTTCAGTCAAGAATGGACAGAATCGGATTAAGTTTGGTATGACAGAGAGCTGGGTGGGAGAGCAGGGGGAGCAGCGCTGTGGCAAGGTATCTGGGGGTACCTGGAGAACCAGGGACTGACCTGTCTATCTTGGAAACAAGGGAGCCTAGGATGAGGACAAGGAGAAGCAGCTGGAACATGGTGATGGTGAGGACTGAAAGGCGAAGCTGAAAAGAGACTGAGGAACAGCAGTGGAGACAAGGAGATGTGAGGCTAAAAGAAGGGGAAAATGGGACTGTAAGAAGGAAAAGCTTTAGGGACTAGGAGCTGAACACTTCAAAGGTGTGTTAAGAGACAACTCTCTGTGAAGCTATGTTGCTCCCAGGATCTGGAATAGAACCCAGCATTTCTGACTTGCAGTATTTTTCTGTTTTTCCTACTGAGATCCACTCCAAAAGTGAATGTCTTGTCTCCTTGCAGCCAGCACAGAGGATGATACTCTTCCATATAGCAAGAGTTGTCCTTGGACCTCTCTTCTATCTGTGGATCTGGAATTCCAGCATTTCCAATGTAACAAAGGGAACTACATGTGGCAAAGTGAAAGGATGTCAACCTCCCTTCCTTAAAAAGCTAATAAATTATTTTATATATATATGTGTGAGTGTATGTGTGCATATAAATATATATACACACACACATAACCTAGTTTGAAAGGAACTTGTAATGTCACTGCATTCAGAAAATAGGAAATACAAGAATTGGAGCTCAACCACTGCTCATCTGCTTTTACCACTTCCATTTTTATACACTCTTTATTTCTATCACCTCATGCAGACATTCCTCTGAGTCATCTGGTGCACAAGAATTGCTTCAACCTTTTATTATTAGCATTAGTAAGTATTTGTGTAGTAGTAGTCCCTAAGTTGTGTAAGCACAGAGGAGAGCCAGTCTCTTCACGGACAACTTTGCAATCTCAAGAATCTGGACTGTAATTCCATAGCTGGAACTTCTCACTGTGGTGCTCAAATTGAATTCAGCTTATCCCACTAGTCTTCTTTCTCTTCCACCTTTTAGTTTTCCTTCATTCCTTAGGTTTTTATTTCTTTCATGCTTGTTTGTTTCACACTTTTCCAATAAAGATGAGAGCATTCTGTATCTCCCCACCCTTGATTTCTTCCCTACCTCCTCTGTTTCTGAGCTTCTTTCTCACAGTTAGCTCAGTTTTTTCCTTCTTCATTTCTGTTTCTCTTCCATCACAAGGAATAAAGCATGAGCCTGGATCTTGCATTATCTCTGTAACTATTTGAACCTGTATTACGTCTCCAAACCACCCCTACAGTCACAAGAGTTAAAACTTGACTTATTTTTTATGATGATGATGATGATGATGATGATGATGATAAAAAATCTGATTCCAGGAATCCTTCCAACTATGAAATCAGTCTGGTAACATTTGCCTGAGTTTGCTGACATCCTAAAGGAATGATCTCAGGAGGTGTATTCTCCTGGCTGAAAGGGCCAGCAGCACATCACAGTCAGTCATTAGCCTGCCCGCAGCTGATTAGTTTGGAGATTGGAATGGTGCAAGGGGAGAGAATGAAACCCCCCGAGGGGCACAATCTGGAAATGTCTGGAAGAGAGATGTGCAGGGGGGTGAAGGGTAAGCAGAAGAAAATCTGAAGAGGAAAAGGAGGAACTGAAGAGCCCAGAGGCAGCAGCAGCAGTAGCCTAGAGGAGAGATTTTCACAGTGTGCCGGAGAACAGGAGAGTAAGTACTGATTAAATTTTAGTTTCAACATAATTTTAATCTATGAACAAACCTCCTGGTGATATCAGTATGAGATCCAGTGATAACTGGAGAGATTATAATGAAATGTGAGAGCCTGTCTCCTTTTCTCCTCAGCTCTGCTCTATCATCTTCCCTCTCCATCCCTATTTTCCCTGCCTAGGCCTGCCCAGCTCCTATGGAAGTTAACAGGAGCTTTGCCATCAGCTCCAGGAGCACATTTGTGGATTACTGTAAACTGAGGCCAACCTTAGCAACATGTTCACAGGAGGGCCATTTCCACATTAGGAAGCAGGGGATGTTTTGCTGACAGTGTTAATGCATCGTGGAGCAATAAAACGACTGGGTTCTGGCATATTATGGAGCAACATGACAAAAACTGCAGAATCCACAACATTATCCTACCCACAGTTTTCCACTGACCCTAATTATAGTTCTGTTGCTAAAGCTATATAATTTGATTTTCAACAGCACACCAAAAAGGCAGGAGCTCAGCAGTTCCCAAAGCAATTGCACACAGTTTGCTAGACAAATGTATTTTGTGCAGGGTTAAGGTGAATAATGAATTAACAAATTATATGTCTAAACGTTGGGTTTCTAGTCAGGCTACAGGACAAGAACTAACATCAGTTAGTTAGGGCTGGCATGCCCGTATTTTTGGACTCCAAATGTTTAAAGTTACTCTGGTAAGTAGTGGTAGCACTTGGCCCTTATGCATATGACAATAAAAGCATAAACCTTTTTCTGCTTATCACCATTATTGTCCCACTTGATTTTCTGTTGCTATTTTGAAAGCAATGTTATAATTTGGTGTCCACTGATTGCTCATCCTCTGCCCTTCCTGCTCTGCCTGCCCAGCTGGTGGCAAAGCAGAACTACCTGTCACTAGGATGTGGTCTGACATTGTTGATCCATTTCACAGATGATAATAATCTGCATTAGGTGTTAACACAACCAGGGTCCATCCAGACAGTGCTGCAACTACCAACACACAGCTGAACATCTCAATACCCTATTGCAAAGCCCCCAACTCATCTAGTGGCTGTCTGGTTTTAGTCCTTTCTAATGAAATAAATCAGCAAACCACAGACTGTAGCTTGAAATGAGAGAATAATACTTGTTAGAAAAGGAAGATGTCAAGTTGTAGCTCTCAGATAAATTATGATTTTACTCACCATGTGATTTCTTGTTTGGATTTGAAAGCACTTTGCCCTCCTCTTATTCCTACACGTGTATTTTTATTCTGCTATTCAAGTCCCTAATCTCTTTCTTGCCTAATTTGCTGTTGGCACACAGTTGTGAGCTGATGCCTCCCCCACTACTGACAGACAAGTATTGCTTTGGCAGCATCAAGATGCGGTGGCAGTGTCCTTCTAACAAAGGTTTCTACCTGATGGCCAAATGCACAGTGAGAAGCCTGTGCTTCCACCTCCATAGGGGAATTGGTGCAAATCCAGTTTAAAACCTGGTCGAGGTGAAAGCAAGTAAAAAACAGGGTTTCCATACAGAAACTGAGGTTTGACATGCTCTTTTCTGCCAGCCTTGCCCTGAGAGATAGCCTCCAGCAAAGCAGCAGGTTGAGAAGCCTGGGGAAGCAACTTCTGTAGCTGCTGCAGCAAAATTCCCCAGAGCTCACCTCTCAACATGGAGCAATGCTCTTGGCATTAGTGGAAATCAGCAACTGAAGTAAAAAGCAGCAAGGGATGTGATTTCAGATCGCTGCTGATTTTGGTTTGCTTTCAAAGGCAGCATCATTCAAATTTGGATTCTAATTATCTGCCTTGTTTTTAAGTAGCAGGGTCTAACTAATTCCCACCAGTGCTTTCCCGAAGATCAGAAGCAAAGCTGTCTCTAAAACATATTTTTTCAGTTCCGAGCCAATCATACAACAACAGTGACCAAGATGAATCAGTTCGTTCTGTGCTTAATAATAAAATAAACCCCCCAAAATAGTAATGAAATACCAATACTGTTGTCTGAGCTTGCACTCTGACCCTGGCAGTACATCTGTCTGCTAAAGCACAGTGAGCCTACATGATATTATAGAAACAAATAAATCACGATTAAACCAATACATTCAGGCAGATAAAACTAACGACAGGTTTACCACTGCTCAAAAATCATGTGCTCAATAGGAGACAATCTCTTGAAGGGTGGTATGTGTTAACATGATGAATTTCCATGCTCAGACTTTCAAAACTGCAAAATAGAGACATTTATAGGTACATGTTTCAAATTTCAAGTAATCTTTTTGAAGGAGCAGACAATTTTTTCTGACACACTGAAGGGGAATAATGTTCATTGTTTATGCATTTGCCCAAGCAGTGGAATTTTACATGGCTGAATTTCACTTCATCAGATGTATATCAGTCTAAATTAGCTCCAAATCCATCCCAACATTCATTTTTAGATCACAGCCTTCAGAGGAACTGATTTATCAGGATGCCTAAACCCAGATGCACTACAAATAAGACAGAAAAGACAAATAAGCCTCTTGGCATAGAACAAATGAGCTGGGGGAAAAGGAATGTGAAAAAAGAAAAAGCTAAGGAAAAGTAAGGGAAAACCTGCCAGTGGGAGGAATGCAGAGTTTCAGATCCCAGGCACTATCCCACTTGGATTTTCTCATGTTCCACCTTCCCTCCAGCCCCTCATTTTGGTTTGTATCTTTTTTCTCTTTTTTATCATTGCCTGCTGGACCACCTTCCCTGCTCTCATCCAGCAGCTCTTCATTTGCATTCCTTTTGAAACCGCTTCTCTTTGACAAGCCTTATAAACCATTTACAGTGCATGAGTGAGAGCAGTTCAGAAGCAGGAGAAAGCTTTGTGCATGGTCTGATCAATGGCAGCTGCCCGAATATGCTTTTAGCTCCCTGCAGATACAAAGAAAACCAAAACAGGACCTTAAAATGAAAGGTAGTCGATAGCAGATAGCTTATCACCATTTCTTTGGATATATCAGTTTGCTGATTCTGAAGCTGTGAAGACTTCGTAAAAGAGCATGAGTAAAGGAAAATTGAAACGCTTGTTTGATACCAGTGATAGCAAGAAACAGTAGCTAAGTGTTAAAATAACCACTCTTTAAGGAATTTGGGATTGATGGTAAAATCCTTCCAGTCTGAGATCAGGTCTCCTTAGCTGGGGAGCAGCTCAAGGAAGAGAAATCCTTCTTCCTGTGGGAGCTTTCCTTTAATGGTGGCTAATAAACCTGGTGTTACGTTAAAGATTTACCATACTTATCAGGTCTGACTCATTTCTTATTCATCGCTATTTAAGAACACAGCAGATATAGCTTGTCTTCTTTTCATCCTTGTACATGAAGATTGGCTTGGGTAGAGGGTTAAATGAACTCAGAGAAGTTTGTTCTCTGTACAAGATATAGTTTTACCAGGTAGCACTGACTACAATATAAGTCAGTGCAACATATATTACCATTATACTTTGCTCTTGATTTTGCTCCTTTTGTTTCCTATCAGACTCCCTGGAGGCCTGACTTTGTATTCATTCACTTTCTCAAACGTCTTCCCAGATGCTCAAATCCCACTCCTGGTATTGCAGTTTCTTTTACATTTGTCTGGATCCCTTGTGCAGAGTCAGGACTTTACTGTTCCTTAGCTCAGCATTCTCCTGGCTGGTCTCCAGCTCAGGTAATTATATCCAGGGCTCCCTCAAACTTCACTCCCTAGCTGCATTTGCAGAAGTTATTCTTCCTTTTCTTTTCTGAACTGCTTTAGAGCATTGCAGATACTGAGAACTGATGGGATGTGTATTCCAGAGAGGCTGTGCATTATGCATTAGGGGTGAACCAACACCTTCTGCAGGAGGACTGAAAGTACTGTCACAGCTTCCTTTCCTTTTCTTTTCAATGCTATTTTAAGCAGACAATTGTCAGACAAAGTAGAAGCTGAAGGACAGAAATCTGGTCCAGATTAACCTGTGATTGCCATTTGAATGTAGAGACTTCTCCCTCTAATTTATTATTCTGAATCTAGCCTGGATTTGTTCAATAGCTGCTCAGTGGCTTATGTCACTTGAGCTGGCTGTCACAGGATGCTCACAATAGATTTCTCACCTATTAGGAGACTTATCAATACAGAGGCTAAAGAGAGAATGAGCATTGTTAGAGGTAAGGTTGGTACATCAGCCATGAGGCAAACTACACAGCAAAACCAATAGAAAACTTAATTTTGCGATGCCTGTGTTCAACTGCATGTTAACCAGCAGTTCTCTGGTACTGGTACTTATCCAGTGCTAGGCCAAAGAGAGCTCAGGGTACCCTTTCCAAGGCAAAAGGAGTCAAATGGAATTACAAGGAGCCTGAAATATTTAAGAGAGAGAAAAAGCATTTTTTGTCTTAGCTTATAAGTACAAACCATAAACTTAGGTAAATTACTGAAAGAAAAAGTAATACATACAATAAGAAACAAGATAGAGAACAGCAATTCATCTGCTTACTAGATGCTGCTCATTTCCTGCAGGATATGAGCATGAGAACTGGTTGTGAGTACTTATGCAAGCTCATTTAACTGCTCACTGCAGTGCAGTTTTTTCAGGGAAAAGAAATGGAGCTTCACACTTCAAATGAGTAAACTATAATCAGTTTTCACTCCCTCACCTAGGAGGAATTTGAGTGGTTGCTATCAATTAGCAAAAGCTAGCTGCTTCCTAGTCTGGGCAGAAGTGCTGCACTCAGGAAAATCTTGGGAAGACAAATAATTCAGGAGAGGTCTATGCTCACAGGAAGCTTAAGAAATGCTTTTCTAATCTAAACTTGAAGGCTTTATTTTTGCCATGGGCCATCTATCAGAGAACAATTATCAGAGAGCAGACTCATCTACTTGTCCCTGCTTGGAATGGAGGTTGGACCAAACTACCTCTGGAGGTCCATTCCAGCCTGAATTATTCTATGGTTATTCTCCAGCCTCCATAATAACCTATATGTGGAAAGAGGGCAGCCATGTACCCACAAGGCAATCCTTCACAATGGGGAAATTCCTACTAAGTAAAACTAATAAAAGAATTATAGAATAATAGAACCATAATATAGTTTGGGTTGGAAGGGACCTTCAAAGCTCATCCAGTCCAACCCCCTGCAATGAGCAGGAACATCTTCAACTAGATTAGATTGCTCAGAACCACATCCAGCCTGGTCTTGAATGTCTCCAGGGATGGCGCATCCACCACCTCTCTGGGAAAACATCTATAATCTGATGCAAAAGTCATATAGACTAGGGAAGGGAAGGACCAGGGGTCTGTGGAAGCGTACATCTGGAAGTTTAAGTTAACTGTACCCTTCTGCAGAGCTAGGTTAGCACAAGCCCCTGTGCAGTTTTGATGACAGGACTTGGCTAGTGTGAAAATAGCTGGCACCAGGTTCGGCTTGTTCCCCTTCTGCTAAGCAGTCCTGTCATGCAAAAAGAAATTGACCCCACTGTACTCAGTAACGTTTTTATCCTCCCTCCCCTGCAGTTCAGTGGTAAATAAGAGTAATAAATCCGTATTTAAAGGGCTGTTGACTGCTATAGAACTTCAGCCGTAAAGGAAATAAAGTCAGCACATAAGCATGTAGCCCTTGCACAGTTAAAGATGGTGTCTAGTGCTGCATATAACTAAAAGCGTGGTTGACTAAGGAACCAAATAAAACTGTAATGCACTACTATATGATTTATGTCACGTGGATGTTCTTGTAATCTTTGTAAGTGGAAACCAGGAATGGTTTCCAAACAACAGGAACAAGCTTATTTTAGGATTCTTACTGCAAGCAACGCACTGGGGACATGGAAACAGTCAAAGTATAACAAACATGTTTGAGGACTGGAATTTTTATGAAGAAGAAATATTCACTCTATAATAGGTTGGATGAGGCCAGGTTGGACAGGACTTGGAGCAACCTGCTCCAGTGGAAGGCGTCCCTGCCTGTGGAAGGGGGTTAGAACTGAATGAGTTTTAAGGTCCCTTCCAACCCAAACCATTCTGTGATTCTTTGATATTCACGTAGAATGAATGCAATTGGCTTACATTATACCAGCTGAGATGAGTCTGATGATGATGATGCTACAACATAAATAGCTAACAAGAAATGAAACTTGTCATGCTTGTCTATTTCCAAAAGAGGTGATATTAAAATGAAACCAATTCTACAGCTTCTTAAACTTCTTTTTTCTGTTTGAACACTTTGAACCTCAAGCAGGTTTTGGAGCCAGCCTAGCAGACAAGAAAAAATTGCTTCATCATATCTAACTCAGGGTTTTCTTATTAATCATTATGGGTAAAGATGTTTAATGTCAGAAGAACAACAGCCTAAACTTTCACAGTACCCATCACCCAAATATTTCAAGTGCTTTACAAATACTACTAGGTAAATCTGCATTGAACAGTGACGTGCAGCTTATCAAAGAGAAGCAAAGGCACTGCTATTATGGATCAAATTTTCAAGAGCACTGACAACCTCATTCTCCGTTGGGTCTTTAACACAGAGCAAGCTCACCCTGACAGAATCCTTACCTTACTTTAGCCACTTAGTAAAAGAGCCTCAGACTCAATATACCTTTCTGCAAATGCTGTAACAAGCTCCTGTTCTCAAAATCCATTAAGACAGGTATGTATTTTCTTTAAAAAGCACTGTCAGAGAAAAAAGGAGAACTGCTACTTTACTAGAAAGTCCTTTTTGGCTGCATGATTGTGAATGTTAGTAGATGAGTGAAGATGTTTTGAGGCAAACTTAAAAAAGAATGTGGAAATTACCATTAGCAAGCCAGAGGTGCCTGTGAAGATCATAGAGGATGTAGAGAGGGATATTAAGAGAGAGCTGCGATTCAGCTGGGAAAGATCAAAGAGAGCCAGATAACAGCCAGGGGACATCAGAATACCATGGATGAGGATGTAGGGAAAGCCAGCATAGAGCTGTGGGATATAAGGGAAGTTGAATAAGATACGTATGTCAACAAAGGTCCCAGGGTGATAGAGAAAACCAGAGGACACATCATCATGACACAGCTGTCTGAGAAAGCCTCACAATGCTATGAGATGCAAGCCTCAGGATGACAATGAAAACCAGAGAATTGCTGGGGACACAAAGGACAGCCAGCTAATACAAAGGAATGTTACTGACTGCAATTGCATCAAGAAGGGCTACAGCTGTGGGTATGACCACCAAGAAGTTTGAAATAATAAAGTCACAATGTCCAGATATTATGTGGAATAATACATGCTGTTGGAGAACAGGGACCAGTGAAGAAGCAATTAGAAATATGCCAAGAAAAAAAATACTATGAAATTAAGGGGAAAAAAAATCATTGCTAGAGAGCATGAGGGAGAATCTGAAGAATGTTTTCACCAGAAGCTCCCCAGCCTTAAGAACTTTCTTGGAGCAGCTGCTGAGCTTGAAGAAGGCTATAGCATGTTAGGGAATGAGAGAGCAACCATGAGATGCCAGAAACAGTGAAGCAGATTGTGAGTTGAATGACAAATGTGTAAACTGCCGGTTGCTATAAAGGGCCACAGTGTCAGGAAATGTTGGAGCCTGCTGTTCTGCTTCTGGAGGCATTCAGGAAGAATGCAAGTAGAAAGAACACTGCAGAGGTTGAATAGCATCAAGAAACATTGGAGAAGGCCATGAATACCTTTAAGCCTGTACCGGGGGATCCAGACGAGGGAGCGACCTACTGGAGTGGTTAGCAATGCAGCCACATAGAAACCAAGGCGAGGCTGTGATCTCCCAAGGGCCCAAGATACCAGAAAAAAGCTCAAGAAGGAATGCAGATTGCCAGGGGGACAGAAGAATCCTGCATATAAAATAGGGACAACTGAAAAGCTGTGAGATCGGTCAGGAAGCACAGGGTAAGGTCATAGACTGAAACAACTCAGATGTCTGGTTTCACCATTTGACTAATAGAAGAAAGATGTGACCCAAGATAATCCTGCCTGCTTCTCCTTTGGAGAGCAGAACAGAATCCCTTTCAGTACTGTCTTAAAGCAATGAATGCTTCCTGCTGAACAACCAATGCCATGTATGGAAAATAGCTATCTATCCTATGTCATTGTATGTGTTTAAACTGGGCCTTGGAAACCACAGGAGGCTAGGAGAGGAAAATAATCTCTTTGGGAGAAGGGAAACTTTTTAAGGGCTAAGTGTGCTGACACAGGGAGCCCCTCTGCCCCTCACAGCACAGTTACACAGCCCATAGATATCACTGGTCTCTCATCATGAGTTTAGAAAGCACTACTAGAGAAAAACAGCATGGAAAATGTGTTTTGTGCAACACCTAACTCCAGAGCACCGGTTCTAACAGAGTAACAAGGACAATGTGTTTATAATTCACTGTGCTGACCGGCTCTGGAGCGATGCCTTGCTGTAGCCTGGGCAGAAAGAGGGCCTCGGCTCCTCTCTCGCAACCAGGGTTTGCAGAAGAGACACTCTACTTGAAACCTGCTTCCTGCTGCACATCTTCCCAGGAGAACTCTGACTGGCACCAGCAGCGCATCTTCTCCCTCCTCACACAGCTCAGCCCCAGGAGACCCATTCTGCAGCCTGCGTTTGGATGGGGAGGGCAGGGGTGAAGGAGATAAAGAGTTATTTTTCGTAAGAGCTGTTGCAGAAGACTGAAAACAGTCAGGTTTCCAACCTCTTCCCTTTGTTTGCCTTAAGGTCTCTCAATTTCTGTATCAGGCTCTGGTTCAGCTTCCATTAGCACTTCCTCATCAACATCGTTAACAGTGGTTTCCTCACTGAGGGTATCACTAGGATTGTACTTACTGCCAGAATCCTCTGGCACAAAATCACTGTCTGAGTCAGAGCAGAGACATAATTAACCCTCGTGGTACTTCTCTGAGGAATGAACTGAATACCTAATAAGATTTATAGGGCATCAAATTGATCCTGCTCCTAAGGAGAAAAGCATCCACTGGCTGACGTCAGCATTGCCACTGAGGAGGGAGGAGGTTCCTGTGCCAACACAGGAGACATCTTCACCTCACCTGTACATGGCCTGCATTACCTTAATTGTGTTATTACATGTCTAAACAGCAAACCACTTGTTTACTGCTCTGGCCCTGGATTAGATCATGGTTTCATTACCCAAAGAAAACTATCAGTGTCAATGGATTCTCAGCTTGTTTGAAACTGGTCAGGCTGGAGTCAGGCAGGGCAAGACTATCTCACTCGAAATTACCAGCATTCCATTTGCAAACACCCTTCAAGCACTCCTGATCATATTCTCAATCTCTAGGACTAGATTTATGATTCAACCTACAACTCCAGAGGCTGTAATAGAACTGCTGGAAAATTTTCCCCACATGTAGAGAAGAGTGTTGCCCCACAGAAGAGAAATAAGAGTCAAAAGGAGAAATAAGAGTCAAGACTGATACAAACTTGCATGGGTTTGCTGTTTTCAACTCCAGAGAGAAGAGCTTTACTTCCCTCCAAAAAGTAATCAGTCACTTCAGTGGCAGACATTTGCAAGCAAAGCTAATTAGCTTCCTAGGTCCAGAAGGATCCCCTCCCAAAAGCTGATAATACGTCTCAGTGGGGTAGGAGAAGGATAGTACAGTCCTAGCTGGCTGGGAAGGATCTCTGGAGAAGTACATATCATACAGATTTCTGTCTGCAAAAACCAGTAGTCTGCTAAGATCTGGAAGCCTCAAAATCCTTTCACTTCTGCTGGGAATTCAGTTCAAAGCAGCTGCATCTAAATGTTGCATAGCAAATGCTACGCTGGCAAATCTTTCTCATGATTCTTGTTTTTAAATCAACAAGAGTAAACTCTACAGAAAAGGAGGTAGCTGTAGGGCAGCCACATTTACCCTGTTTAAAATAAAAGTGAAAATAACCCTAAGGAAAAAAATAAGAGTATTTGCAATATGTATATCCAGATGCTCTGCCCTGTCTCATCTCTTTGTGCAGCATAAGGGGCACACAGGTGGGCTAAATCCTTATACAGAGAGATCTGGTACAGAGATTTCTTAGAAAATATGCAGCTACCAAGCTACCATTCCCAGTTCCTCTTCCTCCCAGGCAGGAGTGGGTAACAAGCAGGGAGAGGAGGAAGGAGGGTCAGCAGCAGGCTGGGAATTGCCTGAAGTTCCCTCATCTTTCTCCAAAGCCTATAATGATGAGAGTGGTATTTCCTCCTTCATTCACATCCCTTGTGTATCTGTTTCTGGTATCTGTGTGACCTCTAAACTTCCGCCTCATCTGAACGAAGGGAGAACTTTGTTATTTATTCCTGAAGCAGCAAGATCACTTCAACCTTTGACTTACTTCATATACACAATAAAAAAATATAATGAGATCAGTAAGAGTTGCTAATGGAGAGAGAAAAACACCTCAGGAAGAATGCAACTGTTAGGACACATTTCAAATCTTGTTAGTAGTTACCCTTTCAACACAAAGTCACAGACCTGGCATGTCATTTATACAGATGTTCTCCCTCTCCCCACTCCTACATGCCACCCTTTCATGTTTTTAATGTACTCCAAATCATACGTAAACACTAAACTTACAGATTTGAGGTTAAAATTCCTCTGCTGACTCAAGCCAGGTGAAGGGTCAGGTAAATACTTGCAAGCTCCATGACAAGGACTGTCACAGCAGCAGCATGTTGGAAGAGAGGAATCCCTTCCCAGCACAGATCCCAGCTCTTATGTATGCTTTCTGTGGACCTGCAAGCCAAATAGCTACACAAGCTCTGCACCAGACATCTGGAGAAAGAAGATGTCATACTGTAACGTCCTACATAATACTATAACATCATACTGTAGACATCAGAGGAACATGTGCACTTGCAAATTGTTTCCAAAATTGGCAATGCAAATGGTAAGAATCCTCATAGACACTAATCTGACCATAATTTGGACGTCCACCTGCACCAACTCTTGACCAAGGGCAAAGGCTCAAATGGAAGAGCTTGAGGACCCAGGAGCTTTGGCATCCTCTTCTGAGGGCATGGGACAAGTTGCTGATTCAGATCCACTCCCCCTGCTCAGCTTATCCTACTTCTTCTTGTGGAAATTACCACCTCTTCAGATCTGCCTGCAGAGTGGCTCATGTGGACTCATCTGCTTTGATCAACCTGAGCCAGAGTTAGCTCAAATGGATGAAGCAGGAGGCTTCTGTTAACCCAGTTTGACTGAAGTGGGTTAAGGGGCACTCACACAAGCACCTCTGCAAATACATCATGAGAGGGCATTAATTCCTGGGAAAAGGCAATGACAAGTGGCTGGGACTGCTAAATCAAGAGTCCATTTGAATGAGGCCATGCAACTTCAGGGCCAGCATGGATTTACTTTGCAAACAGCAGAAGTCACTGTTTCCCACCAGCTGCATGTTGCTGCTCTCACAACAGCACAGGGGGAAGAGAAAGTGTGTTACTTTTCTACTTCATCAAGAAGTTAGCAAGGTTCACCCACAAGGAAGGTTCAAGCTTTAGCATTTCAGCAGACTAGGCACTGCTCACATCTTCCTTTCTGCAGACTGATCTGAGAGGTTATTTCCATTTGATATGGGCTGAAACATGTAGTTTAGAATTAGAAGTTGACTTAGTTAAAGGTATTGAAAGCCGTTCTGGCCCAGATGTAGTTATGGGGAAGGTATCACCAGAAGCATCTAATCTCACTTGCCTGTTGTGGTGATTTGTATTCTTCAATTACATCAGCCATGGCAGCATGAATAGCACAGGTAAACCACCCTTAAGTCATGCCTATCAAATAAAAAGCTTTTCTATTTAAAGATTCATGTAAGAAATCAATGTGCTTTCAGTGTGTGCCAGCAGATGATCTAACTCCATCTTAAGCATGCTCAGAAACTTCACATGACAGTGATAGAAAATCTATGAGCAGTTAATGCTAACAGTGTCTGTCTGCTTCCAGAGTGCTTCAAACGCCAGTTCATGAGCTGGCTACCAGATGTGTTCTCCTTTTCCCTGAAGGCCATCATGAGGACTGCTATTACATTCTCAAATCTCAACAGTCAATGACGTGACAGAATAGAGTCTGCTCTCTAACATATGTCTCTTGCATGACAGCATGTTAATTTGAATATGTTATTATGCTGAAGGGACTGAACTGACCACTTAACAGGAAGGGACACATCTTTCTAGCTATCAAATGCAAATAGCTTAACCAGAACGCTGTCAGAACAGCATCCAAAAATGAAAGGGCAGTTTTAACACCATGCTGACAACAGGGCAATATGCAGGGACAGTTCTCTTGCAGGTGTGATGGCTACTGACATGCACATATGAAAACTCCCTAACATACAGGAAGATTAGATTAGACCATATTAAACGACAGGGGTTTTTTTCCTAATGGTTAAAGCAAACTAGGAAACAATGCTGCTTTGGGGAAGGTTATGGCTAAAATGCATGGCAAGTGTGGATCATGGTGTGCCCAAGGCTGCAGGCTCCCCAGGGATGTGTTTGGAGTGTGTTTCCTTTCACAGGAGCAAGAGCACTGGGAGAAAGGAATGAGGATAGTACCAGGCACCCAGGTCTCATCCTGATTTGAAGTTGTGATTTGACTGGGACAGGCACTGACCAGGACAGGGCCCCAGAATCCTGCTGTCCAAATACAGCCTTTACTATCACAAACAGCATTTTAACAACCAAGTGACACCAATACTTCATTATCCTGTTAGGACAGTATGAGTCTGAATCACTTGATAAGATGCTTGTGCACAAGAGAAATAGAAAATTAGCATTGATGTAATTAACTATGTATGGCTTAACCTGGCCAAACCATTAGCCAAGTTGTTTAACACATGAAACCCAAAGAAAGGAGCCCTATGTTTTGTTCCTTCAGTAGCTGTGGAGTGAAAACCTGTGGCTCAGTTTGGCATGTTATAACCCATCCAGGAGCACGAACTGCTTCTGACTGCAGCCTCGGTTCTCATGGGTACTGAGATTCAGAAGCCCGTGAGATGTCAAAGACCTCAGATCTTACTGTACTCAAGAGCTATCTGCATCTTTATGCACAAAAATACCCTTTCAAAGGAAAAAATAACCCCTTGTGATTGAAGTTTGCATCAGTACAAATCCCAAGCTGTTTTAGACCATACACACACCAGAATGGAATGCATAATCATCATGCCCATGCCTTCTCCTCAACTTTACTGAGGGCTGGGTTGAAGCTAGATTGAAAGAAATTACTATATCTCCTTCTTTAAACATTAAGTATTCCTGGCAGAAATCCTTGCTTTATAACTAATTCCTCATTAGCACTCCTTTAGACCTGTATAACTGTGCTGACTTTATGCTGCTCCTGGTCCAAAAAAAGGATTATCATCTCAGCACCAAAGTCTGCTCTTAATTAAACTGCTACAGATACAGAAAAAAATCCACTGAAATAAATGGAATAACTCTGGATTTACAGCAGCATAACCAAGATCAGATTTTGTCCTATTGTTTCCCACCAAATCCATAATTTAGCATTATAATGCATAGTGCTCTATACAAACCTTCTTTCATCTGGCAAGACCAGCTTGTTTTACCCACCAGTAGTATGCCACGGTGGCAGACAACTATTTTAATGAATTTAATACTCTTTATCTGAATTCCATATGCAGGAAAGAAAAATACATTTGCAAATAAGAATATGGCACCTGCTTTAGCCTGAATAAAAGCATGAATGTGAAGAATAGGAAACCAAATATCTCACCCTGAGTGATGCTGAGCAGCTGCAACTTCCATGAATTTTATGTGAGTTGCAAGAACTCAAGATCTCTGTGGATGTTATTTTAGTATATAATGCAAGGTCTTTTTCTGCTCTTTTTTTTCAGTTTGTCATTTATGCGAAGGAAGACACTAGATAAAATACTAAAGAAATTACTGTGTGGAATCCAGATGCCTGAACATAACTATACAAAGCAGAACTTGCAGTGGCAATGCATGTAGAAGCTTGATCAAAGAGAGATCATTAATCATGTACACACAGGTTGGATGAGGGGAAAAGGCCTGAGGAAAAACCGCATGAAAAATCTTCATTGCACAGTAGTTACATTATTGCTTCATAGCTTTTTATGGCCTTAAATCCAAGCTAAAAAAGACATTATCTAAGGTGGTCTGGGGGATGCAGCAAGGATATACAAGGGGAGCCTGAGGAAAGGGTAGCTGAGGTTTTGCAGCATTCCAGATTTCACTTACAAGTGACAGAATGGCTGTTAAGATTGCTGGAATGATTTCCTGCATGGAAGAAAGCAGGAACTCAAGAAAAGAAAGCAAGATAAGAATGTATGTTTTAGCAGAATTCTTCCTAACTACTAAATTATTATTGGCTGCCTACCAAACACTCCACAGAGTGATAAACAACTGTTCATTTTATTTCACTAAACAAAAAGCCCATTGAAAGACTTCTACTATTACTGCATTCACTGGAACTCACTTGGAAAATACAGTTTTGGACATACATCAAATGCAACTTTCAGCTGAATAACTGCAGTGGCCTAAGTTACTTTTCAAACATGTCAAGAAAATGTTCTGTTCTCCAGGCAAGAGGAAAACAACAGAGTGAAGCAGCGCACTAACTATAGGTATCAGACATTCCCCGAGGCCCAGAAATAGCTTCTCCTTTTAATTGCCAAGATTTCAGCAACTGCCCTTGTTTTCGAGAGAGCTGGAGGAGGGGGATGGTTTCACATACAGACCCCATTTTTGGTGGCAAGCCAGCAAAAACAGTAGGAATCCTCATATCCTGCCTTGCCACCAGAAAAGGTACGCTTCCAACAGCTGTGTCAGCACACCAGTACGTAGGGCCACACAGTAAACTGGAAAAACAAACCCATCTGGATTAAAAAAAGTGTTACTAAAAACGGTGCTGCTTTTAATGCAAGCACTGGTTTGATCCCAGTGCAGAGTTACAAACAGCTGTGGCAGCACAACCGTGGGGCCATAGGTGGCGGTGGTGGCAGGGAAGACGAAATCCTTAAGATCTGTAGCCAGGAACAGGCTGTGCGGAACTGTGTATCAGGCTGTACATAACTGTCACAGTGACACATCACATTTTCTTCAGAGGTAAAGCCAATTATGAAATCCCTCTCTGTGCTCTTTGTCCTGGCTGCTGCAGTTCGTCACCTCCCAAGTTGTGCATATCTTAAACCGGATCACAGAAATCATCTGTGTTAAGGAAGAAGAAATACCAAAATGTGTTTGTTTTCTAATCTTGCTCTGTTGCATTAGCTCAGCTGCACAAACTGTGAATTACAGGGCTAATGACTGACCATTGGCAAGCTCCTAAACCAGCTCTCATGTCAAAATAACTATAAAAGATCCTGAATATTTGAGTCAAAATCAAAATCCTATAAAAAGCAACCAACCCTAAGGTGCTTCTGAGTGAACAGCCCCAAACTTGGGGGCAGAAAATGTCTGTGTCCCACTTGAAAACTCAGATCCAAATTTGGTGAGCAATGGGTCTGTGAAATGCTGTGCTCCCCACACCTTCATTTTCATTTATTTACATCCCCCACGTGTCTGTAAAACACTGCCGAAAGCAATTCTTGCTCTGCTGTTACAAATGGCTACCCGAAACCTAAGATAGCGGAGAAGCAGTCCCTCCCCGTTAGGCTTCTGTGGGGTAATTGCTTTAGGCTCTTTCAATACATCTATCACCTTTAATCAGAATCTGAAAGACATCTCTTACATTTCTGAAGCTTGGCTCTCACACTCAGCAGCATCTAAACTCTGTGAGCAGCTCTGGAAATTAAAAACAAGAAAGTTTTAAGTCTTTCCACTATACACAGCCTTCACTCATTGGTGCAAAGCCCTTTACCAGAATTGTTTAGACCAGGTTTGTAACACCCACAAGTCACAATGTATTAAAGTCTGGCAGTCTGGCTACCGCAGACTAAAGTTGATCCCCACAGTAACAATTCTTTTCTGCTTTACTGACTCACGGAAACTCATTCTAAGTTTTTCTCCCCTTGCCTCTCATCAGCCCTTTCATTTCTATGCCACGTTTCTTCATTACACTTGCACCTATTGTGTCTTTTGCAGGTCAAAACCCCAACAGCTACTATTTCCCCATGTTGCTACTGGAGACTTACACACAGACCTGCCCCAGACTTTCATGTTCGCTTGTTTGGCCACACCGTTGAGGATTGCCCAGTTCAGTAAAGCTAACTCGAAGTTGTGAGTCACTGTCAGGAGCTGCTGTGCTTCCAGTGTGTCCCTATGAAATGAGGGCTACAATTTCTAGGTGTTTATTGTAATTGCAGCGGTTACACAAGCTATGTAACGTGGTCAGAGCTCAGCACTGTGGCTGGCTACAACCATTGTGCAATGAAAGAACAGAAAACATAGGTTGCTTCAGGAAAAGGGATTTTATAATGTAACAGGAGAAATTGTGGATTTTATCCCTCATTTCTCTTTTGAAATGAATTTCAGTCAGTTTTATGTAAATGCTTTGCACACACACATATTTGAAAAGCGGTGTTACCCAAGATCTTTACAATATCACAACTTTGGGTCTTTCTGAAACTAGCAGCTTCGCTCCTGAGCACTGTCTCAGCACCCCTCTGAAGGGCTGCAGCTGCCCCAGCGGCCTAGGCAAGCCGGAGAGCTGCTCTTATCTATCCTTTCTGTTCAACATGGACACAACCTCCAGCCTCACAAAGGACCTTCCAGACTGGGAAAACCAGGACCACGTCCAGTCAGCCGTGGTAACCTTACCCTCGGGGCCGCCTGACTGGGCTGGCCTGGGGCACTGCCCTCACCTCTCGCTGGGCCCTCCTCACCAAGCCAGACCACGACGCTGGCCCACCCTCGCCTCCAGCCCCTCTATGGGGCCCAGACTGAGGAGCAGTAGCGGAAGCTTCCCGCACCCGGCCTGTGGAGCCCCGCAAGAGCCGCCTCACAGAGCGCTCAGGGCCGGGGAGCTGCTCGGGGATCGAGCCCTCAGCTGTGGGCCGGCAGCCCGCTCCGCTCCCTCACGGCGGCGCAGCCACCTCTGCCGGCAGCCCGCCGCGCCTCGCGGGGTCGCTGTGGCAACCGCGTTCCCTCTCCGTGCCCCTACGGCCGCACTCCGCCCCCGGGCCCGCCGTCTGTAAGTCACGCGCTTCGCGATTGGGCCACGATTCCTCGCCGACCAATGGGAGGTGCCGGCTCGCAGCGGCGCGGCGCCCGCCGCTTTCGGCGCCATCTTGCCGCCGCGGGGGCAGGCGAGCCCCGCGCCGTGCCGGCTCCGCCATGCCGCACTACCAGGCCTGGGAGGAGTTCACGCGTGCTGCCGAGAAGCTCTACCTCGCCGACCCCATGAAGGTGAGGGGCGTCGCACCGACAGGCCTCGCGGGAGGGACGGGAGGGACGAGCGGCCGAGGTGGGCCTTCGCCGCTCGCGGTAGGCCCGGGGCGTCAGCGGCTGTGTGGTGAGGTGGTGGGTTCGCGCTCTCGGTTCGTGTCCTGTAGCTGCTCAGGGAGGCAGGCGGGCGCTGAGCCGTGGAGCCGGCTTCTGGGCGGCCTTCCAGGCAGCGTGCGAGTCCCTGGCGGGCCGCGAACGCCTGTGCGGCGTGTGCCGGAACCTGCTGGTGTGCTCAGGGTGGTTGTGGCCTGCACCGGGCAGGCAGGGAAGCAGCAGCCGGGAGGGGGGTGCTCATGTAAGACCCCCACATCGCGCTTAGAGGACGGCGCAGTAGGTGGTATTATTGAGGTGCGAGCCTCGAGAACCGAACCTCAGAGACGTTGTGCTTAGTTACAGTGTACCTGTGTGTTAGAACCGGGATTACGAGTTCCGCGGAATGAAAGGTGTGTCGGGAGTGGGTCTGGTTTCTGAGTTCAGAACTTTTAAGTCTGCATCATTTGAATTCGTCTTTCTAAAAAGTTAGAGCATTCATTAGCTGTTACGTGGTGATGCCTGCAGTGCCTTTGCAGACTGGAAGGTGCTTGCTTCCTAAAGAGTAATTGCTCTAAGAATATTCTTGCTGTGTGACTGCTTTTTGGTTTTGGTAACTTTTTCAGGAATGTAGTTTGTGCAAATGTTAAAAATAGCTTGAGTACTCAGAAAAAGTGTTATAATTTAGCCAAAGAGCAGCACAAAAGGCAGTGTGGAACTCATGCTTGAGAAAACATCAGGGGAAAAAAGACCTAGTTTTCTTCACCGAAAATAGAGGCCATGGAGACGCCTTCAGAAGTAGTTTTTAACAGCAGATTCTGCAATACTGGGCATGTTTTAAGATTTATCCTGGGACATCTAGTCTAGGCCATGCTTTGCCTGGAAAGATTGGACTAGATGATCCCTGAGATCCTTTCCAACCTGGTATTCTATGATTCTATGATTTGCTTTTAATTAGTGTAGGTGATGGCTTCATATGCATTTGCCACTACCTACTGACAGTAAAACTGTCTTGTTGTACCTTCTAATGCTCTGTAATAGTCAATGAAATGAGATAGGAGGGATGTTGCTGCAGCCAGGAGTTCCTCTTCCCTTTTTCTGCAGGGGCCTCCAAAGGCAATCTCCCCATCCATGACAATAAACTTGTCTTTTACAAAGGAGTTTATGTAGGCTCCAGAGTCACAACACGAGTATGGAGAACGAGCCTGAGGAGCTTTTGTGTGTAACCTGGCTTGTCAAGGAACTGAGGGAAGAACAAGAATCGTGGGGGAGAGTGCATGTTCTCCGTGGGCTAGTGAGCTTAGTAGTGAATGGTCCTGTCTTTTGTGGGAACAAGCTATCTGTCAAGTCCATGTCTGCTTGTGGCAGCCTCTCTTGTTCTTTTGGAACAGTAGGAACTCTCAGGAGCTGAATTTTGAAAGCAGTTAATTTGAAAGAAATTCTTCAGTCCTCTGATTTTAATTACTTTAAAAGTGCTACTCTTTGTATCTTCCCTTTCCACTTGCAGGAACATCACAACACTTTGTCTGTAGGCAGTGGTGCAGCTATTGAAATAACTGTGGTGGCTGGAAACACGACTGGTTTACATATTAAGTTAGGTATCATAGAAGAAAAAGTACTACTGTTAAGCTTTACCTCACTGAGTTAATCCCTTTCAAGTCTTCATTTAGACTTGATTTTTAGATTTAGACTTTTTTTTTTTTAAGTGTTTCAAGGTTATAAACACAAGCTTCCAGTTAGTTCTTCTGAAGTGTCTTGTATTGCCACAACTCCCGTGGTTCATCCTGCTGTCACTGAGGTCTCTGCAGTTCTCCTTGCATGTATTTACCATGGTTTTGAACATATGTGATGTTAAGTTTCTGATGCTGCTGTAATACTGGTTTAACGTGTTAGGCAGGGAAATGTGACGGTTCAACTCCCACATCATCCTGGCTGTGGGATTAGTGGCCACCATGGAGGAGATGAAAATATGAAGCAGTACATATTTATAATAAAAGGCAGTCTGAATGTGGGCAGATTTCCTTCAGGTATGCTCTTAGAATTGTTAGCTGTGGACCTTAATTCTTACAATGTTTGTCATTTCAGGTGCGGGTTGTTCTCAAATATCGCCACTGTGATGGGAACCTCTGTATCAAAGTCACGGATGACGTAGCTGTAAGTACAGAATATATTCCTCTTTCAGGGCTTATTGTGCCTCTCACAGACTTGTTTTTTGCTGTCAGTCAATCTTGAGAGCTCTTGGCTGTTGCCTTGAGACTGCCTGACTGTTCTCTAAGCTTGTGCTCAACCTTCCTTAGTTGCTGTGTCTGTGACTGACTGACCTGTGGCTCAGCTCTGCTCAGTCCAGGAGAAGTAACACTTCAGTGTCCTTCGCAAGTGTCAGCATAATCCAGGATTTTAGGAAAACAAGCACTACAAAAGTCTTGCAAGCTCTCCCTATCTGAAAATGCTTCATGGAGTGACATTGGTGGCTTCTGCTGAAGCTTTTCAGGAGCATCTTCAAACACAGGTGTCTAGTAGTGTGAGTGTGGCCCTTTTCGTTTGCTCAGAGTGGTGACAACTTCCAGCCATAGGTTAAGCTCCTTTTTGGTGATTGTGAGACAGTGGAGTGATGATGAGACTGAAAAACAAGATTCCATTGCAGTTCAGAGATCGCTATTTTCTGAAATGCTGCCATAGTGTCAGGTACTCATTTAGTGAACACTGGAACACACATGCAACATGGAATTCTGCACTGTTCCTCCCAGGGCTGTTGTTCAAGGAGGTGGAGCAGCTGTGCTTACTGGTTGCTCTTGTTCTAAATAGCCTGGAAGGGCGCTTAGAAACATGGTGGGGGGGGGTTAGAGTGGTGGGCATTGGTGTATGTGTGCTGATGTACATGCTAGTGCCAGGTTCTTGCTGCTAGTGACGTTGTAGCCAAGTTGTTTTTCTGCAGTTCAGAGTAAGCAACAGTGGCCTGCCCTTCTCTGATCTTCAGACTTGGAAAAAGTCAAATTTCATTCTAGGAAAAGTAGCCTGTCATGGTATTCCAATAGCTGGGAGAGATGCGAAACTCCATTTCTTGATAGGATAATAGGGCTTGATGTGGGTGAGATGTTGAGTTTGGGGCACTGATACTAGGGGGAATGGGTGCATTTAGTTGAAATCTTCCATAGGGGAAGTTGGAATGGGCTGGTCCATGACTGTGAACTCTTTTCAGTTACAGGCTTTCCTACCTGCTTCCAGTCAGGGAAAGCTGTTACACTGGGAGATGGCAGGGGATTGGTTTTGTTTGGGATTTGGGGGGGCTGCCTTTTTTCCGAAGGGCAGGAAGGGAAGTTTTCTTTGATGCTCAATCTGTAAAATTCTTACAGTTGAAGGAAAAAAGAAACTGTTTTCTACTGCTTGTCTCTAATACTGGCAAAAGTCACTGTGTTCACAGCACTGATGAATGGAGTATTCTGAGTTTTTTTTCACTGGTAGATCAGCCTGGGCAGTCATATTCAGGCTGTACAAAAGTAAGGAATTACTTGGTCAGCAAAAAAAGCCCTAAGCAGTTTTATTGTAAGTCACTGACATATTGCTTGTCCCTTTTGCATTTACAGACTTGTCACATCAAAGAGTTCCTTTTTATCTTAATCAGATGCAATGTTCCTTATTTAGGACTGTCTTACATTTTGCCTAGGGGAGGGGATCCTCATCAGTGGGAAATACTGATTGTGTGTAACTGGCAGTGTAACACCAGGGACTATGAAAGGCAAAATAAACTTGCTTCCAGAATACAGTGAAATAGAAAAGGAATTCCAGGTTTAAAATCTGGTTTTGTTTTTTAGAGAACACAAACAAGAGTGTCTTTAAAGACAGCTTTAACCCTAAGTTTTAGCACCTTCTTTGGGAGAGAAGAAACCAGGATAAATCATTAACTTCCCTATTTTCAAAATGGAAGGTGTGAGCCAGATTTTTGAAGAAACTTGTGTCAACACAGATGCCTGTTTTAAAACAGGGTAGACTAGATGTTGCTTGCTGCTGCTGATTGATAATAACATGCCGCAAATGAGCATTTGAGTGCTTGTTTTGTGTGTTTCAAGCACAAGTATCTTGCAGCTATAAACAGGATAAAACCAGTTTGTGTGATATCTGATGTGAAGCAACTTTCTCTTACAGTGTTTGCTGTATAGAACAGACCAGGCACAAGATGTAAAGAAGATTGAGAAATTCCACAGTCAGCTCATGCGACTCATGGTGGCGAAGGAATCCCGCAGTGCTGCCATGGAAACAGACTGAACTGCTGCAAATACAATGAGTGCTCCGGTCATATTTCACTGGAAGAAGATATCTCTTGGATTTGAACGAATACTGGGACAGGAGATGCTTTCATGGACTAAGTGGACTGATGGCAAGTCTGAAGCATTTCCCCTCCCACCCTCCAGGCTCTGCTTTGGAAAACTAGGGAAATAAATGTTTTCAGGTGGAAGCTTATATTTATTTTTTGGAATTGAACAAGAAACTAGTCTTACACAGTAGGTATGCTAAGAAGACAAGTAAATATTTTAAATCTATAGTACTTTAATCTGAATTTGATAGGCCACAGGCTTATTTCTGGAAAGTAACTATTTCATACAGATTTCATTGTGTTCATACCTTATGCTGTTATATTTGCACAGTGGGAAGGTTTATTAACCTGACTAGTACTGTAGCATGATGACTGGATCTAATAAATATCTACATAAATGATACACAACAGTGGGGTTTAGGAGAACAGATATTTTCTGCACTGCAGTGTTTAAAATTGCCATTTTGTATTAGCACTGTCATTAGCAGGACTTCAGCTTTTAGTATGGATCTTGGTCATAAGCTGTGCATTATCAGTGATGCAGTTTGTAGAACTCTTATTGGTTAAATAAAACTTCTGTGTTTTAAAAATGGAAGTAAAACTTCACTTGAACATTGCTAGAGATGGGTGAGAAACTGGGAGTTTCTTTTCTGCTTATGAAAATATTAAAGAGTAGTGGCTTTTTTCCAGACTTGAACTATTTTAGACTAGCCAGGGGACCTCTTCCCATCCTTGCTTCAGGCAGTGTTGAAGTATATCAGCAAGACAATTTCTGGAAGCTCTTGCCTATTGTATTAATAGAAAAAATGCAGCCAAACACTCCAGCTTCCTTATTTTAGCAGTTTGCAAACTGCATTTTCAGATATTACATGTGGCAGATGGATGTCAGCCAACTGAATCAATGGCTGAAAACCAGCTTAATAAACACTTAAAATACCACTGTCAAAAATAGACCAATGCTTCTGTGGTTTAGACTTATTTTTGACTGGTACCTCTGGGAAGGTGATGGAAGGCTTTTTGCTGGAAATCCCAGTAGCTGAAATGGATACGTGCTTTGACTAGTTCTTGCATACTTAAAACCAGATGAATATTTTAATGACATTAGCTTATTGGCATAACTAGACTTTTCCAGGACTAATGTTTTGGGTTAAACCAAGCCACAAAAGTCTGTAGTGGCATTTCTGTGTAATAAAGCAATCGACTGAAATAGCTACCTGCTGTCACTTACATAAAAATAATTGAGCTACTTGGAAGCAGTGGAGTTCCCACATTTGCCAAAGGCTTGGAAAAAACCCCAGGCTTGAATATTGCATTAGAGTACCCTTTTAACTTAACATATGACGATGCATATTGTTGGAATAGAGTTGAATTCCCAGTGAAGACTCACATCCTAGTCTACAGGAGTGACTGATATGTATGTAACGGTTTTGGGTTTGTACTGGCTTTTGAAATACAAATAAATCCAGAGAGAAGGTTAAACTTTGTTTGTAGTTAATGAAGATACTGTAATGCTGAAAATTTTCCTTGATGCTCCAAATTATTTTCCTAATGTTTGCAATATAATATGATAAGTAGTTGAACCACTTTTGTCTGAAGCACTGCTCTGTGCTATGAATGGTCGCTACACAAAGTCATGCAAAGATTCATGCTGTTAAACTGGCAGGTGAAAAGGCTGCAGCTGTTCTAGTGTAGTTTTTGGATATCTCTTATAAATTGGTTTGGCATGTAGATGTCTTCTGTGAGCTGAAGTACAGAAAGGCTTGACTGATCTTTCAAGTCTCTTCCAACCCAAACCATTCTCTGATGGATGATGATGATACTTGCTTATGCTTGGAGGATACAGTAAAGGGGAGAGAGAGAAGACTGTAGATGGACTTAGTGTGTGTGTATATATTTACATATATCTATATATAGATTTAAGGAGGTTTTAGAAGGGGGGTACTGTTGTCCAGTGGAGATGGGGATGACAATAGTAGGTATTAAGAGTAGCAGCTGTCAAGCAAAAGAAGCAGGGAAATGGACTTCTGGTTTTCTGAATTCAGAGATTATTTCTGTAAAGCCATAAGGAAAGACTAATGCTGCTTTTGTAGGAGATGGGTTGTTCAGCTTGTTCTCCACATACTCACAGAAAAACTAGGGTGGTTCTGTGCAGTCAAGAATAACAATAAATCTACTGCTTGAAAAGAAAAGAAAGCAGCTTTTGGAAACTTCTTTCGAAAAAGACTGGTGCTTCTTGACTGTCCTGGAGTTTTCAGCAACTTCAGTACTGTGTGTGAGCTCAAAGCTCTGCTTTTTTGCTCTTAAGCTCTTGAGAGTGCATATGTACACTGATCACTTCCCTGACAAACCTTCAAGTCCGTCGTGTTGCCAGATACTCAAATGTGGCCATTGGTATGTGATGAAAAACCCAGCTTGATGAGGTTGCTGTGCCAAAGGGGTGACTGGATGCTCTGCATGTGAAGCACTGAATTTGGCAGCCCAGCATGTGAGCAAATGCTTCCGATCACCACGTGGGAGTTTGTGCCAGTCACAGGCACAAACAGGAGCAGATGGACTACGTGTGCTGCTAGAGGCAGGTAATCTTTGAGAAGGGGAATGATTAAAAAGGACCTTTTTGCTTGCTGTAGCTAATTTTGTTGCTGCATGTTAGTTGTCTTCAGTAATTGCTCTGTTTTGTGAGAACAGTTTAATAAGGAATGTTGTTATTGCACAAAGAAATTGGATTAGTTTACCCATGGAATTTATTCGGTTTTCTGGTGTTCTCACTGCCTGGATTCTCTGAGTGCCTTTAATTCAATTCTTTCTTTGTGTGCAGCACTTAAGCTTTGTGTCTCAAATATTCCGTATACTACTGTCACTTCTGTTTTCCTTAAGGGGTTTTAACCCTGATCTTCTACGTATGTAGTCTGTTCTGTAAAGTGTATTCTGGATTACATTAAGATCCTTAAATTACCTGTAGAAGTGAGAATTTTGATGACAGGTCTTTGATTTAGTGATCCTTATGGAAGGGGCCTTTATTTCCACTGATGTCCTAACCTGACACTTTTAAGAGTGACGGATTTATTCTGTAAAATTGGATGCTTTGGTACACAGGTCTGTCACAATGGGAAGTGGAACTGAAGCCACGCAGGTGCGTTTAAAGATGTTTTAACTTGTCAAAATAATTATATTTTTTCTCTATAAGTTCCTTCCTGCAGTACGAAAGTAGCCAATAGTAAATACTTTGCTATAATAAATGTGAAGAAAGCCTGCTTTCTGCCAGATGTGGTTAAGACTTACAGAATCACCAAATGGTTTGGGTTGGAAGGGACCTTAAAGCTCATCCAGTTCCAATCCTCTGCCACAGGCAGGGACAGCTTCCACTAGACCAGGTTGTCCCAAGCTGGCCTTGAACACTGCCAGGGATGGGGCAGCCACAGCTTTTTGGGCAACCTGTGCCAGCGCCTCACCACCCTCACCGTAATTAATTTGTTCCTAATACCTAATATAAATCTCCCCTCTTTCAGCTTAAAGTCATTCCCCCTTGTTCTGTCAAGGGGCCTTGAAAAAAGGCCCCTTGAAAAAGTCCCTCTCCAGATTTCTTGTAGGCTTAGCTGATACCATAGGTTGCTGTTAAAAGATGACATTACCTGGAAGCCCTCGTACTATAGGCAAAACAAATCCTCTCCATTCATCTTTAGTAAGGATGGTAACAAGCTGTTATCCCTGCAGTGCACCAGTACTTTTTTCACTTCTGGCATTATGGGAAGAAATGACACTGTAACTACTTCTAAGTGAACTTTGAGATCTAAAGTAGAAAAATGAATATATAATAAATAGATGTGCTTTTGCCATATAACTTACTCTCATCTAGACTGCAGCTTCTGCACAAGTCCAATTTCCTTCAAGAGTCTGTAAGCATTAGTGGGTGACTTTAGGGAGCAGAAGCTTAGCTGAAAACAATATTATTCTTTGTACAATATGCTCTGTGCTGAGGTAACTTGGAAATTAACTGACTGGAACAAAGCTATTTCGGTCAAGTGTATCTAAGGAGTCTTCTTCTTAGAAAACTTTTTAAAGGAAATCGAAGAACTAATCCTAGTTTTTTGCTCAAGTTATTAGTGATGAGTTCTCGAGACATGGGGTGTTTAAAAGTAGATGCTGCATGACTCAACACAAATGTTTGTTTATGAAGATTTTATCTTTTGTAAAGGCTTTGAGAGTTCAAAGTTTAAATACAAACTAGAGCTGAATTGTCTTTGTTGCTGGGGATGACAAAAACATGCCTTTCATCTTTTACTACTTTTACCATAAATAAAAGACTGGCTTCCAGATGAACCTACCCACCTTTCTGCTGGGCTGAGTTGCTATGCACTGAAGGCAGGTGTGGACTTTTGAGTTTATAGAACTGTTAGTTTTAAGATGAGAATGATGCCACGGTATTTCAGAGGCAGATTAGTACTCGGCAAAATACAAAACATGGTAGCTTGCTAAGCCCTGCTGATTATGCAAGCTTATGTATGTCCTGTAACTGCTTTAATAGCCTAAATGCTCCGAAGAGAATGTGGACTTAAGCTGGACCATGTAACACTGAAGCCTGTGGAAACTGAGCAAATAAAACCATAGTCACAGCATGACAGCAGAGTTAACTGCCTTCGTGCAAGTACAGGCCCTATTGTTGAACATACTCTTTGTTTCTGGTGAAAGTACATGCTTATTTTCTGTGCCAAAGCTAGTTATAGGTGTGAGTCCTGTAATGGGAACACAATTACTTTCTGCCATTCCAGAAGCATCTTAAGTAATGAGTGCTATTTCTGAGTGCTCTTAAGTGGAAATACTCAGTCTAATGGCATTGTACTTGGCCTGTTAGTACTCCTCATATAGGCAGTTCCTAGGTGTTGTGAATGTCAGTATTATAAAACTAGAGTATGGTGCTTCTCTTAATGTTGGTGCTTATGAAAGTGTTTTCTATTTAAATCAAGACCAGCTCTGTGGATATTTTGCTTTGTTTTTGAAGCAAGTTTTGATTTTGTGCTCACATTCTTCTGCCTCCTTTTTTGTGGCAGTTTTCAGTCATTTTATTAGAACTTAAACCACCAGTCATACCGAGAGGTCTGGGAGAGATTGATTTTGGGGGTTTTTTATCTCCTTTGAAGTTGTGTTTGCATGTTGGGCTCATGTTTTGTCTAGAAGTGGTATCTGCTCATAAAAGGACTAGTCTGTATTGTTCTGCTGCTACTGAGCAGAATCTTCCTGACTACAGGCATGTGTTTACAGTGAGATTCCAGAGCCTAGCTTCTTGGAGAGGGGGCTGAGTTTTCTGGACACCTACTGAACGGGTTTACTGGCTGATAGTGAGCAAGTGGGAATTTGCTTCTTGCACTGGCTAGCAGAAATACATATTCTAACTGGGTTGCTCATGCATGTAAAGACAGCCATCTATAACACAGTTCTGCTAGTCATTATGTGGCTAAGAGATGAAAGGCTTGCCTCAGGGCACTGACAAATGAGCTCTGGCAAACTGTGTGTGGCTTAAAGATGCTACCTCCCAAAGGCATCTGCTCCTTTCTGGAGTCAGCAGGCAAGAGCGTGTACTAATGCCTTAGACGTGTCTATGTGAAGGTGTCTTACTGTAAACTGCCATAAAGGATACCTTTTAAATCTGGGGGCAGGAAGGAAACTGACCTTCTCAGTGAGTGATTGACAGCTGGGTTTTATTATTAAACACATTGGCTGTGGCAGCGCTGCCCTATGAACAAGATTCACCAGAGATTGTTTGTTTGTGCCCAGAGGCAAGCTTTTCCTCTATGTTGGTCACACAGCAGACCCACATAATGTGCCTGTATTTAAACATGCAGAGAACCAGCCATGTTTTAACAGAGCAAACAGCTGCTTTGCAAAATAGCTTCTTAACCACTGCAGCATCATTGATCATCTAATGAAAGTGCAAAGCCTGGGATTCCATGGTCAATGTAACAGCTGGTTGCTGGTCCCTGTTGCTTCTGTAACCCTGATTCCAGCGTGCCTCAGAGCCTCAGCTGAACCCTTTTGATGTACAATGCATCAAGAGAGCTGCCAGTTTGGTTATTCTGCCTGATTCAGTGCTGAAGTGGCTTCACAGAAGGTCAAATAGGTGCTAGAGGAGGTGAAATGGAGGGGTTGAGAGGGGTGCGGAGAACAATAGGAGCAAAAGAGCCAGCAGTTACACTTGATTAAGCTGCCATGGAACCCCAGCCTAAATACCTTGCATCTTGTAACTTCCCTGACTTGCTTGTAAAAACCTCCTGTCTGTCGCCTTAAATGCTCTGTAATGTACATGCCATAAAATAGTTACCTAAAGATTCAGTATGTCTGAATTTTTCTGTATTGTTCTATAATGCTACAGAAAGTGTGGGACTAAAGACTGTAGATGATACTCTCCCTAATGGCCTGTAGCACTCTGGTAGCCTCTCAAAGGGAGTAACCAGAATTGAAGACACAATACAAAGTGAAGATTATATTATGGATTTACAAAACTGTGGTGTAACTCTTAACATTCTTGAAGCTCTGACTTAAGAAGGGATCAGCGCATAGGAAGGTGTCTGGACTGCCATAGTAACCACTCTGTGCAGCAGATCCAAACCAATACATTCTGAAGGCGCCTTCAGAATACATTCGGGTAGCTGAACCCTGAAACACAAACACTGCGTGTGATTTCACTGGGGGTGAGGACGGGTTATTTTGATTTCATAATCAGTTTTGCTTCTCTGTTCTGACTTCTGTATTAAGCTTCCTTCTTTTCTGGCTCTTCAGGCCTTTCTTCTGTACTTGTTTTAAACTTATTCTCCAGGTCTTTCAGACATGTTCCACTTATCTTCCTCTATAGAGTCGATAATGGTGACTCTTTGGTTTGCCTGGGGGAGGAATGATAGTTACGAAGTTGCATCTTCACATTCTACTTGTGGGTGTTAATAGAGGATTTTGTTCTCAAATCTGAGCTTTGGTAGAGGGAGATTCTCCACTGGCACACTTCAAAGAATACACATGTACATGTCACAGAAGCATTAATAATAGACTGCATGACCACTTCCTTATCCAAGAATATAATCCAATAGTATAAGGATATCCAATAGTATAAAAAAATAGGGGGGTTGGATATCAAAAAAGTACTTAGGCTTTAGCAAATGAGAAGATCCTTCTGCTCGTGAACCAGAAGCATCTTATGGTCAGTACCATTAAAGCACAGCAGAAAAACTAGTACTTAATGATTGGCAATTTAAGAGGGTTAACACCCACAGGAAGACATATACATAGGAGTGGCATCTCCACAGCAGGAACTTTGAATTATTCTGGCTGCTTCATGAAAGAAAGAACTGGAAGGCCCTAAGGAGAGCCTGGATGACTGAAGACACCTGTTTTAAGAACATGGGACAACCTGGATGAAGTATGAAATGACTTCTTTAACAAGCTGGAGAGGCTGGAGTTACTGGCTAACTAGTTTGGAGCTGCCATTATTATCACTTTTTTTCTACCCCCTCTTTGTTATTTTTCATTAACTAAAACAGTCAAATACAGAATCTGTACGGTAGCTGTAATAAAGTGTTACAACAGTGGAACATAATGCAGTTGCATTTCTATCATCCTGTAAAAGCTATGTTTTACTATGAAACACAGTCTTATCTCTACGTGTGCGAAATCCCTGTGGTCCTACAGTTGCAAGATGGGTTGCTGCTAACCCTTTTGTTGTCTAAAGCAGTGTGGAGCTGCTGGTGAAGACAATGGCCTAAGTAGGGGTAAAACTCCCAGCTAGCATGTTTGGGGTGGAAGAAGAAAACAACAAAGCTGTACTTACAGACTGATTTAGGCACTTGTTGCTTTAAAACATTTAAAACATTACATTTAGCTACTAATTGCTGCTAGTAGCAACATAGCATGAGAATTGCCATGTACTCTTTGTGCAAAGGACTGCCTTAGTTGACTGGGATGATTGGGTGGAAGAGGTTGAGAGATGTGAAAGGAACTGTTACCTGTGATCACAAGGTTTTTGTTTAAGATTTATCTTCAACAATCCAAACAGAATTGATGTGGTGCAGAGGTGATTAAAAGGTAAAATTGGAACTTGGAAGTGACAGGTGAAAACTGGGATTGAGTGGGAAAGCCTCAAAGAGCTGATGAAGAAATTAAGTTGCTGGTTAGGTACTTACAGACATGATTAGTTGCTATTGCTGGCCCTTCTTTAGCTTGCTCTGATCAAGTTTGGAAGACAGGCTTTGGAGAATGCAGGGAAAAGCACCTTAGGTACATGGGTTCTCGGGGTTCTGCTAGGCACATAGCTGCTGCTGCACCGGACAGTAGCTTGGGAGCTGTAAGCAACCCGCATGTGCTTCTCCTAACTCATCCCTCTTACAGGGCTGTGAGTGCTGGTGAGATCGGCTGAGGAGCCACTTGGGCAGCTCACGCATAGCTGCTGCCTGGCTGTGCCTGGATTCTGGCATTCCAAAGGTGATTTAAGTGTTTACCGGCCTGCAGCCTGTAGCGCTCTGTGACCAGCTGTGCTTTGCAGCCCTGGTGAGCCCCATCGCTCCCCACTCACCGGTGTTCGATCGCTGCTGAACGCGGTCGGAGCGCACCAAACCCCGTGTCTGGGACCGGCATCGAGCGGATAAAGCCTTCGCGGCCGTGTTCTTGTCCGTCCCCAGCTGAAGTGGCAGCGGAGGGCCTCAGCTGCGGCCCGGGCCGCAATCCGGCACTCCCCGCCTCCAGGACACGCACTACATCTCCCAGCGGGCTGCGGACGGAGGGGCTCGGCCTGTCCCGTGCCTCTCTCCCGCTGGGCGGCCCCGGCGGGGAGAGCAGCGAGGCGGGCGCGGCCCCAGTCCCGGTCCCGGCAGCGGCAGGTAACGGCGGGTGGGTGCCGGGGGCGGTGTGAAGGGGAAGCCCGTGGGCTCGCCCCGTCGCCTGAGGGGAGAGTCGCGAAACCGCGCCCCGCCGTCGGGTCGTGCTTTACCTCACCTCACCTCAGCCGCTCCGAGTCGCTCCGCAGCCTCCTGGCAGCACAACCGCGACGTTGAACCCGCGTCTCAGCCTTCGCCCCGCTCGTGTGGCGGCGCGGCTGCGGTAACGGGGCCCGCGGGGTGCTCGAATTCCCGCCCGCGATGAAGCGGTGCCTCGGCGGGACAGCGCTGAGGGAAGGAGGAGCGAAGCGAGTGCTGCGGCCCCAGCTGCCCGTCCTGTAGATGCAGCAGCTTACACAGGTGGTTGTGTGTGCAGCGGATCCCGCCGAAGCCTGCAGAGAGTCAATATGGAGGGGGAGCGGGCACCCCCGAAAGCGGGTTCTGTGCCTGTAGGCCTTAAATACCATTGTTTTAATGTGTGTGCCCCTCTGCCAGCTGGTAGCCTCAAAATGCTGTTAACAGTGAGTGTTGTTAAACTCTGAATAATAGCCGTGGGGTGGGTGGGGGTATTTGGGTTGATCTTGGAAACAGAAAGTCCTTAATCTGTTTTGGGGGGAGAGTGGATGAAGCATTCCTTGCTGGAGCCAGGGTTGTTAGTCCAGGGTCAAGTTCTTGATAGCTGGCTTCACTGCTAAGAGTACTT
Source organism: Myiopsitta monachus (assembly GCA_017639245.1). NCBI lineage: Eukaryota > Metazoa > Chordata > Aves > Psittaciformes > Psittacidae > Myiopsitta > Myiopsitta monachus. Next base: position 57,697,823 of record CM029925.1, read on the forward strand.
TCATGTAGTGTTCCCTGGCAATCTGGCCAGGTTTCCTGGTTTAGTTAGGAGTAAGTGGTTTTAACTACTGTGATGTAATAGACTGGTTTTGGTTTTGTTATTCATCTCTAAATGGCGATATGGAATGGGACTTTATGTTCATGGGTCATTTGCCAAACCTGAAACCCGTTTGAGTGAGTCTCATGTACGTAGTCCCCTTTGCTGAACAAGCATTTTGGGGATGAGAAGAAAACCTTTTAAGTTTAATGACCGTACTTTGTTGCGTAACTGAGCAATCTGCAAAGACCAAGCAAATGACGAATTTGCTCCTCAAGTTTGGCTCAGTTTGTCGGAGTTCAGATGGGATTTTGACTTTGCCCTGCAGTTAAAACATATCATAATCAAGTACATTGCTTAATTCTCCAATTTTATTGAATTAAGCTGCTTTCTCATCCCTTCTTTCCACAGCAAAGCTTTATCTAAACTAAGAGAACTTGTTTAGTTGTTGTAGGTGAACCTGCGAGATGGGATCAGTCTTGGAAGCCAGTGCCTCAAATTGACTTTCACAGCCACAAACGCAGGTTTGACTGGCACTATTCTTTTGAGATGCCGTGCTTCTACTCTGAAATGGATATTACTCCTGTCTGAAGTAAGCAGAAACTGAGACTTGAGTGCACAGATTGCTAATGTTTACTGAAAATCAATGGACGATAGGCACCAAAAGCAATTAGGCAGCTTGCAAAATCGATCCACGGTTGAATTTGTCCAAGAATGAGGATTAGATCTTTGTCAGAGCTGAAACCTTTAAGGGGAAGGTCCTGGCACAGTGTCAAGTTCCTGACTCTTTGTTCTGCATCTTTCCTGGTCTGAATTCATATCTAAAAACTTGTGGTTTCTTTACATTTTTGTTATTTCTTCTGAATTCTGCTCTTTCTTTTTTTCATAGTGGCAATCATGGTGTTGAAGTAAATAATTCAAAATAGAGCACAGTCAGTGCTCTATTACCAGTGCAGCCAGAATCCACATGCAATTTGTCTGTGTAAATTGCCCAAAATAGGTTTCTGGATTACTGGGTGATTGAAAAAGCCTTTTTTCCTCCTTTGTTGATCTACTGTACTTCTTGTATTTGGTCATTCCAGAGGGTAATACCATGTTTTCTGCCTGATTGTTTATCTAGGGTTTCAGCAAATCTTTCAGTCCTACCTAGTATTTTTAGCCATAGAACTGCAATGTTTTAGTATGGTAAGCACTGAAACAAGTTCAGGCTTCTTAGTAGAATATACATGGCCAATTTGTGCTAAGTAATTACAACAGGTAAACAAAACGGTTTGGGGTAATAATTCCAGAATGCTGACACTCCCAGAAGTTCTTGTTTCTTCAGTAGCAGTCTGTCAAGCAATTTGTCAGGAGAGAAGTAGCAAAGCAGGGATGGGGGTGGCAGGTGAAGTATAGCTTATAGCCCTAGGCAAAATGAATTGATTATCTTACCTATTCCTATGCACGTTTCTTGGAGTATTGCTGGAGTATTCAAATTTTGTGGCCAGAGGAGCAGAGGTAAAGCCTTATCTTTGAGGCAGAGCCTGAAAAAGGGGTTATTTTTTCATACAACACACAGTTCCAGGACCAGGGCAGTCTTCTTTAATGTGTGAATGCCAAATGTGGCAAATGGATCTCTAATTACTGTGCAAGTCCCTAAAGAAAAGTTACTTGAAAAGTAGAGCGTTTTGCTTCTCTCTGAAGAGCTTTGGTTTGCTTATAATTAATGTTCAAAATACTTTTTCCCCTTCTGAATACTGCTACTGAAAAAGTCCTATATTCTTCCTCTGGACTAACACATTATTTTTAATTGAAAGCATCATTTGTTTGTGTAAATGGGTATTTACATAACAAAGCACAAAAATCTACTTCTGCTGTGGCATTTGCTTTAGTATCTTGGTCATGCTGGACTTAGCAGGATGGTTAATACAAGGAATTTAATATACCCTGAGTCTTACAGGGCTTTTTTGTTGTTTGGTTTTTAGGTGCATTATCTTTGATATTTTTTCAAGCATATTTTTATTGATCAAGTACTTTCTGATTGGCAGGGCTGGGATATCATTGTGGGACTCACAGGAGCCACGCTTTGTGAGTTGCTTTTCTTGTCAAGCGTATGCTGCTGTCTTCTAGTGCATTGGCCAGAATGAGGAAATGATCTGTGATCGTGTTTATGGAGTGAAAAACAGAGCTTTTTTTCTAGGTTTCTTCTCTGGAAAGTGAGCTGTTCTCCAGCATTGCTCCAACTTTCCTTGGAAACATCTCTGCTGGGGATTATGAGGTGTAACCCACAAGACAAGTAAAGGCTCAGCAAACTTTTGTGTTCTTTCTCTACTTCAAGCAGTTCCTGTGTTTATTGCACCCAGCAGTCGATTGTGAACTTGTTTTTCCTTCTTTTGAACTCCACAACAAAGACATAGAACCATTTCTCTACCAGTTCTGCATGCCCTGGCTGCCCACCACATCTGCACCCTGGGTGTGCTTTGCTGTCTAATAGGAGTCTTTCTCTCAGGTTAAATGGCTGTAATATTATGAATCAAAAATAAAGCTCTACTGAAGGACCTGGTCCTCTTGCCTGCTTTATGAGGAGTGTTAATTGCTCTCATCTGGTGGGTACAGGTAGCGCACTTCTGCAGATGAAGCCCTGAAATCCAAAGGGGACTTAAATATTTAGTTATTATTAAGAGAGAGATGAAGTAGCAAGAAGTGTTCTTGTTATGTGTTTACTCTGGCACATCCTTTTGGTGTTGCAGTTATTTGATAGAAAATGATGACTACCATCTGTTCCCCTCCTCTGTCATCATTCAAAGTTCCTTTTCTTTTTGAGAACGAAGTCTTCATAGAGAGATAACAAGTTTCTATCTTTGTTTCCATAGCCACAACTTATAATAAAAGTGGGGTTTCTTTAATTTTACACTCTCATACATGTTTTCATTTGTGCTGCCCTTACTATTTGGAGTCACGATCCTAATTTACATGGTGCACCTCATCTTTCTCTCTTGCAGCTTGCCAAAAATTTCCTCTGGCAGTCCTTATATTCATCATTTCCATCTCCACACCTTCTTTTAACTGGAAGGTTTTCATGTACTTTGTTCCTACGTACTTTGGAGTGGAAGATTTCAAACTGTTCGCACTCTTCCCCTCTAAGGCACCATGTACACGTCAGTTCTGCATGTGTTAATAATTAAAGGGTTTAGTAACACAGTTTTCTAACAGTGCTATAACACAAAAAGCTTGTAAAGCTTTTGAAGATCTTTCCCTCTCTGATTTCATGGACGAAACTTAAGAGAATTAGACTAATGGAAAATCCCACGGTAAACAGGAGGACACATGTTGTGCTGTACCACCAAGAAGTATGAGATGAATCTGAGTTTTACCTAGAGAAAATACCAGGCAAAACATTGGCACTAATACTATGGCAGAGAAGGAAGGCAAGCTTTTACTTTTTGGAACTGGAGGATTTGGTGAAGCTAAAAATAGAACCTGAATTTCCCTTAAAGCCTGAGGAACAATTGCCTTGATCTCATTTCCTTATCTGTAGTATCCAATTAATTTGGTTCATCTGCATGCTTTTCCAGCCCATCTGTAAAATGCAGATACTGGCATAGGATGTGAGGAGGTTAACCTAGGAACTCTGGTGGAAGGCAGAGCAAAACCATGTCCTATTCATAACTTCTTTTTGGACACCAGGAATTGAATGTTGAAGTAAAGCTCAAGATGTTCTTTGGAGTCTATCTGATTGTACTGTGTCACTGAGTTGGCTGGAGAGTGGCTAAGAACTGTCTTAAAAACTATTACTGGCATGATATCCATCTCTTTAATAGCAACATGGGCTTTGACAGCTCTGACGAGGAGACCCAGCTTTCAGCTGTGTTCAGCCCAAGTTGATGCCAAGGCTTCTGTCATTTCTCTGCATCCATTAAAAAACCTCCTCTGTTGTTGGAATTTGAGGGTCATTAAATAGGATAAAGGCTGAATAGGATAAGATTTTTATATTTTTTAACCTTAATGTTGTAGCTATCAAATGCATAATTATGACAGTTTAAAAAGTTCTTTTGCACTTAGTTACTGTGACTGAACAGTGCAGATGTAAGAATCCTTTAGCAGCTTTTCTGTCCGCAGAGTCCTAAACAGAAATTATTACAAGGAGAGAGTAGATCTCCCTTCCCCTACGCATTGTGCGCGTAGTCACAGTAATGGGCATCACACAGATCCTAGGTTGGATTCTGCCAGTTTGTGTTAATGGAGCCCAAAGGCTTTTAAGGAAGTGGGTTTTTTCAAGCAGAGTAGAAGCACAATGAGGAAAATAGAGATAAACAGGACATGGTTTTAAGCAGTACATAAGAATGTGTTGGGCATGGATTTGAAAGACCAAGTAATGTTGCTTAAATATGTTCTTGTAAATTGACTGTCTTCCTCTTAAAAATGTGGCATGCAGTATTTTAAAAGATGATTGTGATACGAGCTTTGACCAGCTGGTAGTTGCATAAATAAATGAATGCCTCAGGGCGAGGCAAAGTGGATAACAATGAATTTAGTCCCATGCTCCTTTTCTCTTTTACTTAGCTAGGCCTGGGTCTGAGTGCCCATCAGATTTCAGTGTAGTACTGAAGAGATAGTAACACTTGACTGTCATAGTATTGTAGGGAAAAGAGGTGGGATAAGTTGTAAAGGTGCTCAGCAACTCCCCTGGAATGAAGTGCCTTGGGAACTAACTTCCATAAGCACAAGTTCTGGGTGATGCATACAGATACTCCCAGAGCCTTCAATTGCCTCTATGTTGGTTGTTACTGTTGTCCCTCTCTGTTAGTTGTTCCTAACATCCAAGGGCAAAGCAGATGAAGGGCTGCAAATGAGCACTGCCTCACTGCTGCAGGGGTGGGGTGTTCCTCAGTGGTGATGGAAGAGGATCCCGACCCTGTCTGAGGTGCAGTGCCCTTCTCCTGGGAGAGGTCTTGCCATCCCCCTGGGACAGAGAGTATGGTTTCTCCTTTGACTTGTATTCTCTTGTTTGTATTTTTCCAACTAGGTTCCTGCTGTACTGTCTAATTTCTGATTGTGAACAGTATAGAAAAAGATTGTGGAACAGAATGATATCATCTTTTCCTGCTGTTTTGGAGATAGCATTGTGTGCTACCTCCCTATAGCAATAAAAAATGTAAATGCTAAATTTCTTATTGAGACAAGCCAGAAACTCTGTTGGATTTTTATTTCCTGTTTTGAATTGCTTCTCTGCGTAGGATGCTTTATTTCATCCCATGCCTGCCTCTCCTCCTTTCCTACAATGTTAATGTATCCTCTTATGCTCACCTGGGAGATGTTATCAGTTATATGCAAAGCAATTTCTGTGTTGCTAACCTATTTTGAAGGTTGTCATAATGCTCCATAAACTACATAAACAGTAAGCTTTTCTTACACAGATGTCTTGACTTCATGGTTTTCTGTCTGTTTCTTGTGCTACATAAGGACAAAAAGGTGATAGGTACCTGGAGCTGGTAGGATGGAGACTGAGGGTGAAGCTTCTGGGACTGTCCTTTTTAGGCTGTCAGTGCTAAACTCAGGGCTGTTAGAGGTGCCATGCGTTTTTGAAGTCCTTCAGTGCGTTGTTTTTCCTTCTGCTCAGTTGGGAGGAGTAACCTGCAACTGCTGCTCTTCAGATCTGTAAACAAAGACACTGCAGCATCCTTTTCAGTACAGCCCGATGGGTGAGTTTACGTAACACAACAAAAATAATTGGAAGCGTCACATCTAAATTGAGCTGTTATTTCTCCTGCAAAATAATTATTAATCAGTAAAACTTCAGTCTAACAGCATCAGAGTGTATGAAGTGCTCTGAGCTTCTTGCAGCCTGGTAGTAAACCAGCTTTGGAGAGAAAATGTTACTAAGTAAGTCACGATCACTTCTGGCATGTGTCTGAAAGCAATACGCTCTCTTACTTCACTCAGGCACTAGCTGTTTTGCACTGATAGGGTTTAGTAGCACCACTTGGAGCTGTGGGTATTGTGCATTGTTCAAGCTGGGATGCATAGTGTTTGGGCCAAAACAGATTTTCAGACATGAGGCCGAAGGTCCTTCCTGTTGCTTATTTCTCTAATAACAAGTTTCAGATGGATTCTAGTGCTGCAAGGCAGAGGTTGGTGGTTACTAGTAAAACAAGATGGGGATTTTACCATTAAGCACTGTTCTCTAGGGCATCTGTTACTGGATATTGGTGAAGACAAGGCAGGATGTAGCTGAGACGTAAATAATGATTGCTCTGATCCTGTGGGACTATTAACCGTTGTTAATGCATGAACAGTGGAAATCAGAATGCAAAAGATTGTTGAAAATTAGTGGTTTCCATACAGGAGCAGTAAGATACTTAAAGAGAGTTTGGGGGTTTTCTTGAAATCAACATATTTCTTAAGATACATTTGACCTTCAGGAGGAGGTAGGGTTTGGCCTGTTTACTGGAACCATCACATTTCACTGTTTTTCTTTCAAAACATGTTTTTAAAGTAGCCAAACAAAAACATTCTTCCTTGCACTCTTTAGGATTAAAGTACTGTCTAAGGTATTTAAGTGCTGTCTACAAACAATATCCACCCTGGGGTACAGCAAAGTCTTGGAGCCTAAGTACTTGACCAGTGGAATAAATGGAAATATATCCTCCTAAGGCCTTCCCTTTGGTCACATAAAGAGAGGAAAAAGCCAAAGCAAAACACAAACTCCCTTTGAAGTAGTAATTTATAAAGGCAACATGCCAGCATGGCTGCATCAGATTTCAGAGAATAGAAGCACCAGCACTTTGATGTTGTACATATCTGAAAACTGCTAGTATAGAAGAGTTTTATTGTACCTGCTTCTCCTTCCACATTTGTGGTACTGTAGTGTTGTATTTTGGAGTGTATGGGGCTAATAACTTCCATTTGACAGCAGATCTCAATAGTGATTAGCAGAGGAAATTCTGGTGCAGATGCATCACGACTTGAGGCTGCTTTAATGCTGTTCAAATAACATACAGGAGTTTGCGAACTGGCTTGAATAGCAAACTGGGGAAATCAGTGAGTGCATTTGCTCTAAGTGCTCTCCTCAGCACAGGCTGGAGTGGTTGGTAGGAGCATGCTGGGTTCCAGTAACTCATCACTAGCAAAACAATCCCTTTGAGTGTGCTCTGAACTGATGTAAGTTAAAACAGTGCTGATGCACTTAGTCCTTTCTCTTCCTGTGTGCTCAGGAAAAAACGTAGTATAGTTGGAGCTCTAGGCTCCTGTGTTCATTGTAACTAGGGGATTTTACAAGCACTTTCAAGGGACCTGAGAGAGGCTGAATGTAGAGAGCAACCTGGGATCTGTTAGCAAAGAAGAATCCAACCAGTGTCAAAGATGGCTTCTTCCAAGTCAGAATGACATCTCATGCAAATTGATCTGTCACCAGCTCAATTCTCTGCAAGGAGGAGACAGAACTGTTGTGAGACCTGAAGTTGATTTTTTTGGTGCTTGTTGCTGGATTGTCAACAAGCTCCTCCTGAAGTGTTTGGAATTAATCGCAAAAATAGGGATCTTTTTACATTGCAGGTTCTTTGTACACACAGCCCAGGGTAAATCCAGAATACACACATTTACACACAATCCCTTCTGCTGCAGAAATCCTGATTTCTCATGTCTCTTTGTGAGAAGCAGAAATATTTTTGGAGCTCTGGGTCCTCCAGTCACTTAGGCCATATGAATATCTTGCTAGAGAGTGTGCTGAGATTTTGTTCCTGGGTAAAGCAGTTCTGTTAGGTGCTGTGCCTCTGTCACCATGTTGGCAGAGGTGCTGATACAGCACAGGCCAGGAGAGAAAGTCCTCTGTTCTTCTAAGTACCCCAACCATCCTGCCTGGACAGCAATACTTGCACTGACAGCAGCTCTCTTTAATCCTGGCATGGAAAGCCCCATGCTGTGGGGCTTTGCAAACGTATTGAAGTCGATCAAAAGTGTGATGTTTATGTGGTGCTTACATAGGTTATGCTGATGAACCTCTGTCATCTAGAGTGGCCAGAGTTGTGCTGTGATTTCAGGGAGTTGCTGTTCTCTGTGCAGACTCAGTAATAGAAATGCTGCTAAATACTGTGGTAGGTATTATTTCTATGCAAAGTGCTCTCAGGTTTCTAAAAGCCCCTCCAGTTCTGCTTTGCAGTAAAGTTTAATTGTGCTCTGGAGGCTCCTAGACTGCATTGGTTTATGTGTTGAGGCAAGCTGAAATGGGATAAACTTTTTAATTCTGAGGTAATTCATGGCCTGAGCATGGTAGAGGTGGGAAAAGATCATTGTCTTGTGCTCCAGAGAACATTGTGGAGAAAAACTAGCACCTCCTCAAACAGGAACTATGCAAGGTCCAGTGAAATCAATGAACAGATGAAGTTCTTCCAGTGCCTATCATTCCCATTTCTCCAGCCTCTGAAGAGCACTTTTCAAGGCTGTAGCACTTGCATGTGTAAGCAACAGATTTTTGTAGCTTGATCTCCATCTGCAAAGTGCCTGACTCCTGCACAAGTGTTTTATTGAGTGCTAATTTTGACCATTTTATTGTGAGCCATTAGAAAATGAAACTCAAGAGGCTGACTAAAATGTGTCTTGTCACATAAAGGCACGTACAAGACAGGTCAGTTTTACTCCTGTTACGATCATGTGAACTCCCATTAACTTGCGTTACAATTCCAGTTTTGATCTAGGAATAAATTTGGTGCAGTCTGTTGACTGAGCAATTTCAGAGCATCACAGAGCACAAACCCAACTGTGTCATAAACAATGCTTGGGCCCTACAGAAGTTTTGAAATACCTTGTATCTTACCAATTCCCCAGCAAATAAATGTTTTAAGCATGAAATTCTTTAAAATGATGCATTAAAATGATGACAGTCCTGCTCCCCAAGCCACCTCACAAACATTTCTATACTTAAAGGCATGGTGCAAAACATCAATTATTAAAGAAAAAAACATTATTATAAGGTTTTTTCTGCTTGCAGCATGAAAAAGCTCAAATATATTCAAAATGGATTTAGTTTGTGTTCTGTCTGACTGAAGCACAGCAGCCCTGCAGGTTATGCAGATGTGCTGTCAAGTCAGGTTGCTCTTCACTATGACAGGAATTTACCACCTGTGGAAGGGTGTTTTAGAGCCAGGAGAGCATGCATGTGGTCTTCTGGTTTCTCTTTAAAACTGCAGAGGGAGAAAGAAAGGGAAGGTCCTTCCACCCTTTGCACTACTGTTCAAGAGTTATGCAAATATATCCCTGTCCCACTCCCTCAGGCTGTTTGGGAGGTAAAAGGTGGCTGCTCTTGCAGTCTTCACTTTTCATTCTCTCTGTGTCTTGGAGGCTTTTCCCTCCAGCTCTGTAAGAATAGATATGTCAGCCTTACTGAAGAGATGCTCTGCTTTGGAATTTGTGGGAAATCTAGAGCTTCAGAGGAAGAGAAAGCATTAAACCTGAATTATATTCAGTCACATCCTTTACTGTTGAAGTTTAGCAGTAATCGCGTCCAGAGGACTATTAAATACCAAGCCATGTGATATTTTTACTTGCTTTGAGTTACGTTTTGACTAAATTTCTTTCATGTAAGCCACTTAATTTCTCCCCATTTGAGTTGCATAGGTTAAAACATCCTAGTTCTGAAATTGTACATAAGTGTTGATGTCCTGTGACGGACAGAACATCGTGTAGATCAAATCCTATCTTAAAAAGCGAGTAAATGTTCGTAGTCTTTACAGAGGACATCACATGTCTGAACTGTCTGATGGGGCTTACCAGAGTTTTGTTCTTCTCTTGCAGGCATTATGCTGCTCGAAGTGTTCCTGCTTCTGGGTTCAGTCATCATCTACTTCTTATTTTACAAGAAGAAAGAAGAAACATTGCCCTTCAAAGAGGGATGGTGGGGCAAGGGACAAAAGCCTGATGCGGAAGAAGATACAACTATTCGACCATTTAAGGTGGAAACTACGGAAGAAGAGCTGAGTGTAAGCAAATCTTTATACTGGGGAGATGTAAGAAATGGCAAAGTAAATGCAGAACTTGTTTGGAAGTAATTTTTAAGTTGAACCAGTAGTTACATTATGAGAATGAGCAATGACGTGTGGGACTTGGGGGAAGGGATTTGTCAGGACTTCCTGAGGTAGGTATGGACAGGCAGATTTCACATACTGCTGTGCAGTTTTACTCTCAGCTGGCTGTTTCAAGGTTGCCAGTAAATAAACCTACTCTGTAAAGCCCAATAAACAGAAAACTCATATTACAGATTACTCAGCTCTGTGTTCCTGTTTGTGCACCTCCCTCAGTTTGAGTGCGTAGATCAAAATATGAACAATATCTCTTCTTCTTTCCTTCAAAAGCAATTACAAACATTTCATTTTCTTCCCTGCTTTATGTGTGCAGCTGTGTTGGATGCTGCTGCTTCTGTAATTAATGATCTACTTTGATCAACAGCAGTACCACAGTGGTAATTACAGTAAACACATACATTGCAGAACGTGTTAGATAGCAACATTTTGATTCTATGTGTTTAAGTCGGGGACTGCAGAATTTCGTAGGTCTCTATGGAGTCGTGGTTCAAACAGGACTCATTGGATTGCCCATATTATTCATTTATAATGGATTCCTATTCTCTCAGTGAGGCCTGAGACAAAACCTGTGTTTGCCCTTCTTAGTAGTATCAATGGGCATTAATCTCCAATATATTTCCTCCTTATACTGCAGACGCAAAGCTAGATAATTTCTAACTTACAGATGGTTTTGAAACACGCAATTCTGTATTATGACAGCTATTGCAACATAGTCCATTGGTAGAAAACTCTCTTCCTAAGTGTATTCTTACCTAAACCCGGAGTTGCAGTTATGCCAGCGTATGTTACTAACACATTTTTAAGAGGTGTTGCGCATGGACAGAAAGCATGTATGTAAAGACATGGTAAAAACTTCATTTTAAAATCCATGCTTTCTGTACACGTGTTAAATGCCCAAACAGGGAGCTTCTGTATTGACAGCTTGCCTAGGCTGATATTGCTTGTTCACTGTGAGTCATGAGCCAGTGCATACACCTAAGTTAGAGTCACAGCTATCTCTATTGCTACATTAGAAAATGCTGTTCAGGTTTAAACCCCACAGAGGCTTGAGTAGGATTAGGTTTCCAGACCTGCATTCCACCCTCAATTCTGTGGCTCTGTATGCAGTGGGAAGGGGCTTTTGGCTGTTCTTCCCTGCCAAGTGATTTTGGACTGTTGTGCAGTACCATCAGTATCCCCTGTAACCTTGAAGTGCAGTAGGAAGGTGATTTTCCTAGTTATTCTAAATTGGGAAACTTTAATTCCAGTCTAGTTTCACCAGCTTGGTGGCCATGCAAAACCCCTCAGTGTTTCCCAGTGAAGACATCCAGCCCCTTGGTATCAGAAGGAAGACAAAAGGTTTGGGCCAGATCTATGCATTGATTGTGAGGTTGGGCTCGCAAGTAAGCTGGGGAACAGCACGCTGTGGAAAGGCATAAAGACTTACACTGTGAAACCACTGTACTGTCAGATGAGTGTATTGTCCTCTGTGGTGACAGTGTTAAAAACACCTGTAAATGGAAGAGGAAGGAGGCCATCTGGAGGAGAAAAAGAACTGGAACAGCTGATGGAGCATCAGCAAAATGCACAGGTGTCATTAGAGATGTTATTTTCATTGTTCTCATTTCACTTGGAAATAACTAGAAACCATGCACCGTAGAGCTAGAGCCTGGATAGCACACACAAGTGCTTGTACTGTCTCTTCTTTATTTTTCCCTGCAGGACTTGTACCGGAGACTTGACCAGGCTCGGTTCACTGAGCCACTGGAGGACAGTTGCTTCCATTATGGGACTAACTCAGTATACCTCAAGAAGGTTGTCTCCTACTGGAAAAACCAGTTCAATTGGAAGAAACAAGTTGAAGTCCTCAACAAGTACCCACAATTCAAAACTAAGATTCAAGGTACGTGGCTTTTTTCCTTAAAAAAACCCCAGTAACACGTAAACTCGTCTGAAAGGGATCTTGGTGGCAAGAGTGCTGTGGTTGTGTCGTGTGGTGTGGACCTTCCCTTCCTGGCTGCTGTAGCATAGATTATTGGCATTGTTGCTGAAGAAGCAAGAAACTCCTTCATCGCAAGCCTTTAGGCCATGGAATGACAAATGGAATTCCCTCGTGCATGGATGGGTTGTCAGCTGGTGTTAACAGGAGCCAAGCGCAGGCATTTGGAAACAGAACCGGGATCTTAAGATGTACACATGTTCCCTGGCTTGCATGCAGTCATGCAAAGATCCCCGCAGATGTCTCCTCTTGCTCCATGTAATTCCCCAGCTGCTGCTGTCACAGTGATGCCATCAGCCTGGCAGCCCTCCTCAGCTGGGCATGCTGCCTGCTCAGGTTGGCCCTGTTTGCAAGGCAAATCTGCTCTGCTGCACCATTTCAAGCCTTCCTGTGCCCAGGAAGGCAGGATGTGCCTTTCCCTTGCTTGATGTGCTGCCAGGTGTGAGCGAATGGTGTGGCTTCTTGTCCAAAGCACAGACACCTTTTGAAAGAGGCTGTTCAGCACAAGGGCTGCTTGTGCTGGAGCGTGGTCAAACTGGATGTTTCACATGCTTGAATGAAGGTTGTGCTTGGGTCATTTGGGGGTACAGGTGTCAATTTAGAGCACAGCAGGCAATTGTCTCACATGATGGCAAAATTTAAGCTTAAGATTATGCTATTATGTTTTCAGTTGCACCCATAATTGTATGTTATTTCATAACATTTAAAATTGATTTTGGACAATAAATGGTTGTGACATAGGGGTTAGAACTTAAAGATTTTATTTAAAGTGGAAAAACCATCATGTGAGACAAGAAAGGGAAAAGAAGCAAAAGACAGTGATCTATGTATAGCAATAGGAAGAGAAATTTCAACACTAGGAATGATTACAGAGATGAGACATGAAAAGGCAAGATCAAACATGCTGCATAGCAGATTCCCAGCTTCTGTCATCATTTGAAAGTTCTTCAGAGAATACAAGAAATCCAGAGAGTTGTCAAAGATGGGGAAATCTGTCAGTGAAAGGGTGGGATTGCTGGTGAGCTGGAGCTCAGGAGAGCAAAATGTGCTTAAATACATCAAGAACTGAGGTGTTCAGGCTCTACTAAGAGCAAATTACTGTTTCCTGGAAAGCAAAGCCCTGAATGGGTCTGAGGAAGAGCAGTTCACCTCAAGCAACTAGTGCAAGCTGTGTGAGACCTACTGCTTGTATTGTGATGATCACAAAGGAAATGGGTCTGCAGTTTTTACCTTTTTACATAACAATGAGGAGACTGGAACTAGAACACAGTTTCCTGTTTTGGTTTATACAAAGAGATACTGAAAGCTTTGGCCAAAAGGTGGAAAAGAACTACAAAATTGAACACTTTAACTCTTTCGGCATGGCATTGTTTCAGATCCTTGATTAGGCATGGTTGGTTTATCAAGCAGTTGTGTGACTTGATTACAGGAGGCCTCCACAGGCAGAGAATACTTGCTGAAGGCTTTTTACATTCCTTTCGCTGTAAAGCTCAGATCAGTGGCTGGAGACAGAGTCCAGACACGTTTAAATGGGAAGTAAGGCACGCACAAAACAAGGGAAGTGATTAAGGCCCCAAAGAGCTGCTGGTTATGATGGATTCTCTGTCTCTTGATGCCTCCAAGTTGCAACTGTATGCAGGAAATAAAATCTGTGGTGGGCTGAAGCCTATCTAGGTGCCATAGAGGAACATTCGGATAAAATTTAAGGGTGCTTGGACTAAATGATGTTATCACCTCCTCTGCCTTTAAGCTGCGTGAGTCACTGTGTTACAGTTAGGAAATTGCTTCACTTCTATGCCTTAATTTGCCAATTCATTTTAAAACAGAAAGATGCCGACCTCATTTGGCTGCTGTGGTGCTTAATTCCTCATTATAAAGTACTTTGAGGTCCTTGGCTAAATGAATCCAGAGAAGCACAGTGTTTGCATACTCACCAAAAAAAAGGACTTCAGAGAAGATTTATTCATGCTCTGTTCCGTGCTGAGTTTCAGTATCATGGGAAATTTGGGCATGTTAATGACTTACTTTCTTTATACAGGCATTGATATCCATTTCGTTCATGTGAAGCCGCCTCGTCTGCCTGAAGGCCAGTCTGCGAAGCCACTGTTAATGGTTCATGGCTGGCCTGGCTCATTCTATGAGTTTTACAAAATCATCCCTCTCCTGACGGATCCTGCCAGCCACGGCCTCAGTGATGAACATGTTTTTGAAGTCATCTGTCCATCTATCCCTGGTTATGGCTTCTCGGAAGCACCCCACAAAAAAGGTATGATCTGTGAGAAGAAACTGAGCATAAGCCTCGTCTCACAGTGAGATAAATGCCATTAGCAGAACAGTTAACTCCTGGCACTTGTTTTTTCCCAGTCTAGAAACAAAGATCCTGAGTGCCCTGTGGGAAGAGGGAGATAAGAGAGTGATGTCAGGTGACATCATTACTTAGTTTCAGGAGCACTGTATAGATAATTTACGAAGGACTATAAGAAGCTATGAAGTGACAACTCATGAATTGAAATGGATTCAATGAATTGTGTGGGGGTGAGCATGAAGAGTAAATTTAATTTGTTACTGTTCTCTTGGGTGTTTAGAATTCATATTCCACAGCATTGTACAGGTAGGTGAGAAGCAAGGGTTGAAACAAATCAATTCATGTATTTACATGGTAGATTGCAGCCAAATGCCTGCTTGTTCAGCTTGTGCTCTGGTTTATACAAAAATAAGCTGTGGCTAATTGGAGCAAGGTGGTATTTAAAGTGAAACTGAGGTTAGCATTTAGTTATGTGTGCAGGTGAATGATGTGGGGAAGGCTGGTTTTCTCTGCTTCCTTGGTTATGATTTGTACAGTCACCATTTAGCAGAGAAGTGCATTACTTGTGGCAACTTTAAGCTTTTAATCATTAAGATGAGACTCTGCTTGCTGTACACAAAATGGGAACACATTTTTTGGGCAACACTCACTGACACGGCTCCGCTGGAGTATGATTACAGCTTAAAGAAGTCTAGGAACCCCTTGGTGTGGCAATTGGTGGGGTTAGGAGAACACGAGTCTGCAACGAAGGCCTTGTGGTTTCTGCTTCCTCCCCAGACCTTGCTGTTAGGCAGGCAAGGAAAACCAGACTGAATTTAGACTTTGCCTGTATGGGGAGAATAAATGCTGCACAGGCAGAAGCATAGCTAGAATTACTGCAACAGTGTTGTTTGGTTTTAACACAGGCTTCAATTCTGTAAGTGCTGCTTCTGTCTTCTATGAACTGATGCTCAGACTGGGATTCAACGAGTTCTACACACAAGGAGGTGACTGGGGCTGGCTCATCTGCACCAATCTGGCCCAGATAGCTCCCAAGTGAGTATCCCCTGGTGCAGTAATGCATGACTGACATGCAGAGCTGCTTTATTCTTTGAATAGCTACTTCTTGTGCACTTGAGAGCTCCTGTCCAAGTCCTCATCTGTAGTTTCCATCTTCAGTGCTCAGAGTTAAGCAGTGATCCAAAATTACATACCTTACATTGTAAACCTGTTCTTTCAACCAGTAGTGCAGTAGTTTTTGCAATGGCCCCACTGGGTCTGGAGTGGGATAAGTACTTGTAATAGAAGGAGGATTTGTGGCTTAGTGCCCAGGAGCGTGTGCTGGTTAGTGACAGTTGCCCCTTTGACCTGTCATTTTGGGGTGAAAAGCCACATTACAAAGTACAGACAAGGACATGCTGGAATTAGCAGGTTGGAATTTAAGTACCTATTAAGTGTCAGTGTTTGGTAATAACATTTTAAATATAACGACTTTAAATCACATTTTACTTCTGTTAATTTATGGGGACTTTTTCTGCTTTTCTTTTCAGCCATGTGAAAGGTCTCCATTTAAATCTCGCCTCAGTTTCCAACTTAGGGTTTACTCACCTGCTCTCCATCCTGCTGGGCCGCTATCTTCCAGGGCTCTTCGGTTTCCAGGATGAAGATGTCAGGCGGATGTTTCCCTTCTTACAGAAAGGAGTCTACAGGCTCTTGATGGAGTCTGGCTATGCTCACATACAGGCTACAAAGCCTGACACTGTTGGTAAGACATAAACCCCTTCTGAGCTCAGAATATTTAGTCTGGTCATTTCATAGAAACCAAACATAGTGCTTAAGTATGCAGAAAATCAGGTTTTGTCAGGGAAGCTGAAGTAGGAGGTTTGAGGGTTTAAGAGGCAGGCTCCTTTTCTGTATCCAAGTCAGAGAAGGTTGCATGGGGGTATATGGCATTACACTTGAATGCAGAAGCAAGTAAATCTGCACCACAGAACTGAGCATGCTGTAAGTAAGTGCTACTGATCTCATTTTCAGTTTTCATTAATAAAACAGTTTATATAATACTTTTCCACTTGTGCTATCACTGGGGACTGTAATTCTAGTTCAGATGCAGGTATGCTGAGCAAAAGATACTTCACAGAGAACGGATCACATTCAAATGATCCATTGTAATATTTGATTTGGTATCATTATGATGGGGCCTACAAGGATGCAAGAGAGGGACTGTAGTGACAGGACAAGGGGTAATGGGTTCAAACTGAAACAGAGAAAGTTCAGGTTAGATTTAAGGAAGAAGTTCTTCACTGTGAGGGTGGTGAGGTGCTGGCACAGGTTGCCCAAAGAAGTGGTGAATGCTCCATCCCTAGCAGTGTTCAAGGCCAGGCTGGACGGAGCCTTGGGTGACATGGTCTAGTGTGAGACATCCCTGCCTATGGCAAGCTGTGGAAACTGGATGATCTAAAGGTTCTTTCCAACCCAAACCAGTCTATGTAAAATACAAGAAGCTTTAGCTTTTAGCTGTCTCAGCACACAATGCAGCTTCTTTATAGGGATAAGTGATACCTGAAAAGTATAATCAAATTTAATTTTCACTCAATTACTTGCAGACTTTCAAGGAAAAAAAGATGTACCTATGAATGTGCTATCTAGATAAGCTAATCACTCAGACTGCTCAACTGCTTAAGTATCGGAGTTTCAAGTGTTTCTATTTTAAAAACATCCTTCGCAACTGAATTGGACAAACTGAATATATTTTAGTTTAGTGCAGCAGCAATTTATTTGTGGATTTTATTAAGAACATAGCTAAGGAAAGTATTAATGTTTTTCTATAGCTTACCTGCAGAAGCTCATATGTTCTTAAAATGTGCAGGCAAAATGGGAATTTCATTGATTTTAAGTAATTTTGCTTGAGTTTTGTTTTCTAAACATTACTGGTCTCCAGTTGTGTTTGTGCTTTAAGAAAAGATGGGAAGCTGGTAGCTGGACAGTGCCAAGCCATGTGCCTTCTGCTGTGGTTCCCATTTGACTCTTGTCTCTGCCAGTAATATGCGGTCTGTGCTGACTGGGAACCAGGAGCCAGTTCATGTTTTGGGAGCTGGAGCATTCCTGCAATTCTGAGGACAAAGAGGAGAGGAGCATGGCAGGTGGCAGGTTCCCACAGGGAGAAAAACATTCTGAAGAAGGGAACATAAGGCGGCTTGAAGAAGCACAGCCATGGAGGCTACCACAGTCAGGAAGATTTCTGGTAGTCCAGGGCTATCTTGCAAGCTGTTCTAGGCGAGGAAGTTCTCTCTGGCTATTGAGATAGCCAGATACAGATATACACAGTGTGTGTGGATGTATTAAACACACACTGTGCTTCCTAATACTATACTCTTGATTGCCTCAGAGCTGGCTTTTCATCAGACTGTCTTGTATGGATTTGATTTTACACATACTCTTTGGGAAACCTGCATGGAGCATGGATTTGTTTTCAACTGGCTAGAATAGGCAGTGCCTGTATTCCAAGTACTGTTAAGATCAATGTCAATTTTCCCTCTGTGTAAACAGATGTACCCTTCTTTGCTCACAATACGTACGTTAGAACAGGCTATTTCTTGTCTAGCAAGTCAATACAACTCTTCTAAACACTTGGTATTTCAGTTATATTAGTTGTTTGATAACTGAAACTCAAATATCATGTTTAAATAGCAGTTACTGCTGAATTGTGCTCACTGTAGCACTAGGCATCTTTCAGGAAGGTTGGGTTGCAGGGGTGGAACTTCAAATATATTGCTGCTCCTTTGGAAAAGCTTTTTCTAAGGCTTTTCCTAGCAGCTCAGACATTTAAGGTCCCTGTACTTCACAGCACTAGGATTAACGAAGTTCCAGGTTGCAGGTGTGTGTTTTCTGTCCAAGCAAAACAAACTGTAAAAAGTATATTAAGCCTTGTTATACATGAAGGCAGTTGGCGGTTGTTAATTCAGAAGATGGACCTATTAGCAAAGCTTTGCTCTTCCTGAATGACTTTCTAATAATCCTTAAAATGTTTTTGCTGTTAGATAATGTTGCTGATTCTCCCTGTCATGTGTAGGCATGTGGGGTTTGGCCCTGTAATGCTGTTTAATACACGACAACTTCCAGATTAATGGAAGCAAACCCTACTTGGCACACAGTCCTTAATCGTATTAGCTTACAAGGGGTGGGGAGGAAAAAAGCCAGCAGAAATCCAATACTGTTACATCAGTTCAAAAAACATATGGTGTGAGCTAGCGTGGAGCCTGTTGGTTTGCAGATACTATCAGTTTATGAATCAATAATAAATAGCTCCAACTTGTTCTGCTGTATTTATTTAGGAATACAGCTGCTGGAACAGCTTTATAAAGTTATCTACCCTGTGTTACAGCTCCTGTAACAGTCCGAGTTCAATGGTAAGGTGAAATTTTCCTCCTTTTCAGGCTGTGGTTTGAATGACTCTCCTATAGGACTGGCTGCATACATCTTGGAGAAGTTTTCTACATGGACTGATCCAGAATTCTGTAGTTTAGAGGATGGAGGACTAGAGAGGTAAGAGGTTCCTCCTATGCCACTTTAGACGAGGTGATGGAGTTGTAGCCAAAAATGTTTGAATTGATCACCTCCCATCTCATAGGGAGCCTGTAGAGACCACAAGTGGTGCAGTGCTGTGCCACAGCATGCAGAAAAGCAAACAGGCAATGAAGGCTGAGGTACTCCCTTCCCATTCTGATCTCCTATAAGAGAGATCTGCAGCTTCCGGGTACTGAAAACCGACTTAGGTGGAAGAATCTCATTAGGACAGAAAACCAAAATTTCAATTCTACATTAAAAGGCTGAGAAACAGAACTTATGACTCATTTTAATACTAAAACTTAACACTCCATGAATTTGCTTTAGATTCATTCATAGGATCTTCATCTACCAACTGTCTGCTAATAAAGGATCATTCTTGGTGTGCAAGAGATGACTTTGAAGATTGATGGGTACCTGGCAGTAATGGAGTAAAGGGGCATGTTATGAAAAGGACCAGTGACCTATTCAATGGATTTGAATAGAAAGTTTGCACTGCATACAGCTAATTTGATATGAAACACACTCTGTTTACAGTACATGTTGTGATGGCTCTAGTGAAGGCTCATGGTAACATTTCACATTATGAACAGTAAATGGCACAAGCTGTTTCATATGCTTGTCTGCTCCTCCTCTTCTGGTCTATGGACAGTATAGTGCTTGTTCTGAGTCAGCCTTCCATGTAGGAGTTAAGATGTCACTTCCCAGTTTAGTGTCTGAAAGCCTTTAACATGCCTGAATGTTAACATGTCAGTGACAGGCAGAGGGGGAGCAGCTTCACCTCTCAACTCTCTTCTTAACCAAGTTAACTATTTTTTTTCCTGCAACTAAACCGAAGTCAAGTTCCTCTACAGTAATGGTATTCAGTTCTAACTAAGCAATCTCTGGACTTACCTATTCAGGAAGTTTAACCTGGATGATCTGCTCACCAATATCATGATCTACTGGGTGTCAGGCTGTATAGTCTCCTCCATGCGTTTCTACAAGGAAAACCTGCAGAAGCGGATAGGTACACAGAAACATGAAAGGTAAGTGTTCTGGTTGCACACAGGTTGCTTATGCCTTATGGCTGCTGCAAGTTTCTGAATGCTGAGGAAAAGCACTGCTGTATCGCAGTGTTCCTCTGCAGGACAGGTTGTTAGGTATGCCATGTTGTGCTTGGAAAACATAGTAGTTAGGTAAGAATCCTGAACCATCAGTAAGGAGATGTGATTGGAGGCCCTGCTTGAAGACCTCCCATTCTTGGTGTATCCAACTGCAGAAAAGTGCCTGTGACTGAGGCACACGGTCAGTTTTGTTTATAGCTTATCTGGATGGTAGTTCTAGGACTTTTCTAGATGCAGTTTGCCTATTCAAAAGATTTAAGTCCTTTGGAAGCAACTTCAGCATACTGACAAACTGCACAATTTTGGATGTCACTAAGACTGATGTTCCTGCTGTGCAGACACTTAAAACAGGAGCTTGGTTGCATGTACTTGTGTCAGCTTGAGTATTAGTGAAGGCTTAAACCTGCCCTGAGGTATTTGCACCCACAGCTCAGTGCTGTGGTATTTAGCTGTGAAATGATGCTCCTAGGAAAGTGACTTGGTTCTTGTAGCAAGTACACAGTGAGTGGTATCCTGTTCCGGTTCTGCCTGCATGAGATCAGCTATATGAACTTCTGTGTGCCCAGAGGAGTCTCAAAGACCTATGTAAAATCAGGCACTCCTTTTTGAGGCTTCCAGTGGTTATGTGCCCAACAGTTCTTTTATCTAAATTTTAAAATCTGTCTCTTCTGACAATGCAGCTTCAGTGTATGGGATCCTTAAATCTAGCAATGTTGTTCTGTTTATAACAAGCATGGATCGTTCAAATTTCTAAGATACTTTTCTCTTCAAATCCAGCTGCTTTCCATCACTTAATAACGTGCAAAATGTTCTGTAGAGTGCCTTCATGTTAGTTAAAAACAAGAGCTACTTTACAAGGTGAAGTCTCTCATTCAGAAATGTTTCCTCTAAACTAGTCTTGATTTACTATTATTCCTCACCTCTCCTTTCCCTTTGCAGCAGTTCAAGATAACTCTTCCCCTTCCTACCCTGTGGTTGTCAACATGTTCTAGTTGTCACCTTCACTGTAGATCTCTCTCCCTTCGAATTGTGTGCTTTCCCCTCAATACATGACTCTTGAGCCTTAAGGAAACTTGATCCTCCCCCTCTTCCTGGCGTTCTCTTCTCCATTCCCATGCTTTTAACTCCCATGCCCTGGGTCTCTTGCAAAATGGCCTTAATATCAATGTATGGATTTTCATTTTTTAGCTCAGGGAATGTTGTCTTCAAATGTAGGATGTGGACATCAAATTTTAATTACCTAACAGCAGTGTGCCCAACTGTTTTAAGAACAACACTTCCTTATGACTTCCCATTTCTTGCAGAGTTAAGTGTTTTGAAGATTAAACCAATTCTCTCTCCTCTCTCAGGCTCACAGTACAAGTACCTACTGGCATTGCCTCCTTCCCTAATGAAATGCATACGCCCCAGGCTTGGGCCCAGAAGAAATACACCAACATCATTTCCTTCCATTTCATGACTCGAGGTGGCCACTTCGCAGCTTTGGAAGAACCTGAACTTCTTGCTGAAGATATTCTGCAATTTGTTGGGAAAGTAGAGAAAGAGCAACTTTGGAGAAAGAAAGAGTAACTCCCCTGACAAACAGCAGGGTAACTGCTTATAGCTTAGCACATGTACAAGCCTTACTAAGTACTGTAATGCATGTAATTACATCTTATTCTTGACCATATGTGAGAGGACAGCAAGAACAGTGCAGTATATCTCAATGAGGTACTGCCATGGAGACCGACTGATTGTGGGTTGGGTCTCTTTGTTCAGCTAAGCTGAGACAGTAACATGAAGATCACTTGGTTATCTTTTCCCCCAAGCAGACTTCTAAAATCTGTTCTGTAGTATTCCTGACCCTTGCTTTGAAATTGAAAAATAGACCTTAAACATCAGAATTAACTAATCAAGAGTTTATTAAAGGCTTTTTTGCATGGCACCAGTAAAACTTGCGTTGGTGTAGGTGTGAGGTTCCTCACACAAAGAATGGGAACAGCAAGACCTAACTTGCGTGAGTGCAGGGGTTAGTCAGCATCGATGATCTGCAGAACCCATACACTAGCCAGCTGGCTACTGCTGGCTGCCCTTCCCACCCAGCCTGGGCTGTTGAGCAGCTTCCTGGCTGGGAGGAAGCTCTGGTCCCCTCTGCCTGGCTCCTGGTACAGCAGCGTGTGAAATGCACCAGCTCAGACCAGATGGACAGACTGGGTCCGAGTAAGTGTAGCCCAAGCTCTCTCTGCACTGAATGTGTACTCTCAACCAAAATCATGGCCCTGGACAGGCTCAAGACACTGTGGCTTTGCACTGCTGCTGCAGAGGACTGTAAATACCTCTTCCTAAAGAATAAAAGTGTGATTAATTAAAAATAAAAACCCTGCATTAACATTTTGAATAACACCTGTATGCTTCTCTTAGATATTGTAATAGCTGAGATTTTGCTTGGTGACAGCAGAGAAGCACTAGTTCAGACCCTCTGTACTGCATCTGTTACAAAAGGTCAGATTGAAGGCAAACTGCTCAAAGAAGACTGCATTTGAAGGGCTGCATGTTTTTGCCAGCAACAGTCCCTAGTGTGAGCAGTTGAGCTTCAAACACTCTCAAACTGTATCCACATGACTGATTTCAGTATGGTTTTGTTCTCCATTCACTGCTGACATACTTCCCTACCCCTGCAAGCACAGGGAAATCTAATCCACCACTAACACTTGCACGGATTAGTATCATTTCACAATATTAATTGAAATGGAAGCTGTTAAGTTAAGAGTCACTCCACCAGAGCCCTGCTCCATCCCACAGGGCTTTATGCTCAAGAATGCCACGGGGCTTGTTTCACAGAAGGCAAGTCAATGTTCCTGCTGGCACATTTGAATCTCTGTGCTAAAAGCCACCTGATATCCCATGACAGAAAAATCATCTGGGCAGAGGGGTGGAAGCCCAGCCCAGATCAGTTTCTGAGCAGAGCCTGGGACCTCCAGCCCCCTTTCCTCTCTGCCTCCTGGGCTTCTGCCCCTGGGCGCCAGCAAAGGAAGGCATAGCAGCGCTCTGCTGCCTCAGCCCTTCAAGCTGTACTTGAGTTCTGTAGGACAGCTAGCTGCTTCCACCTTAGCAGTGAGCACTAATTCCACGTTTTCTTCTAAATGCTTCCATTAGTCAGAATTCATGTTCTCATTTGCAAAATACTGTGTGGTACAGACAGGAATAAGATACATGATCATTCACTTAATCTAAAATAGGCTCTTCTCAGAGAAAACCATCCCCACACTTGTTTTAGGCGCAGTATGTTGAAAAACATTGCTTATTCAGGAGGAATCAGCTCACCTCTGACAACAGCAGCTGTTCACAGGCACCACTCTGCTCCTTCTTGTACCAGTCTGATCTCTGGCCACTTGCTTTTGCCTTACTTCCGTCTCTGGTGTGGCCTTATGTTTGAGAGCTAGAGCTCATCCTCTCTCATCTTCACTACAGACAGATATCTGCTGTGGTGCTGGGGAACACTGCCATACACTGACAGAACCCAGCACGGCCGCAGGGACTGCTCAGTTACAGCACAGATCCAGTTGGGGAAGACAGTTTGCTACATTATCTTTGCCAAACCAGTTTTTCAGATGTGCATAGAAGGCTTGAAGCATTTTCCCTCTCCCTTCTGGAGCAGGTCTGCTTGAAGGAGCCCAGCCTCAATGAAAGGAGCTCTGTTTTGTGATCTTACATTACGGCAGCTCATCCAGGCTCAGGCACCAGTGAGACTGGACAGAACACAACCACCTTTCTATTTTTAAATATACCTCTCGACACTCAGCAATCCAAGACAATGATAATGAACAGAGGCAGTAAAGGAGCACATCCTCACCCTTCTCTGCATGCCAGGTCAGCACCCTTCAGCCCACCACAATCGTGAGTTGTCCACATTGTCAGTTCTACTGAGGATACAAGATAGGCACCAAGGCACGAAATCCAGCACAAAGATAGGTTAGATCAGCTGCTGTCTGAAAGAGACAGAAAAAATCTAGAAGCTTAAAAATTATGAGACACCTGTTCTATAGGAGAGGTTATTCTCATGTCACACTTCTCAAACCTTAAGCCCACAGCTAACAGCAGCTGTTGTTCAGCACCTACTTATCTACACTTAAAGATACAAAGATTGACTGAAATGCTATGACAATGTGAAAAAGCATAAAACTGGCCATGGGCCAGCTGTGAAATCTGCTGTCAAGTCCCTTCCCCTTGTTCAAAGTAATCACCTGTTTTTAGCAAAAGACACCCAATCCCACTGCCTGCAGTGCAAGCTTTAGTGCTAATGAAGTGTTTGCAGCTAACCATGGCATCTGCATCTCCTCCTGCAAGGAGCAACTCCCCCATGAGCCCAGGATTTGGAATGACAGCCATCCTGAGTGAATCCAGACTCACTTCTGATACACTCCAGCACCTGGAGCATGTCCAAACTGTTAGCTACAGTCCTACCATGAGCAGTGTAGAAGTCAGATAATCAGAAATTTTTACCATTTCTGTTAGCAAGTAACTGCATATCAGATTATTGCAGTAGAAATCAGCAGGAAGAAGGGACTCTGCTCCATTCTACTTCTTACCAAAGTGAGCCACCCGAGTACCTGCCATTCAGACAGCAAGCCTCCTCTAACAAGGCCAGATGCACTGCTGTTGGGCTGGCTGAGCTGTTTCTTGGGAATAAGGCTCTTTGGAATAGTAGCTTCAGCCTTCAGGAGAACCCGGTGGCGTTTTGATGCTAGAAACATTTTGTTTTCCCCCTGAGCCATTTCATGGTGAAGTTTCTATTTCCAGACCAAAGCTGCCCCAAAGACTCTGTTCAAAGAAACTGCTCTCCTAAAAGCTGCTATCCTTAAGTTGCTCCAAAACATGCATTTATCCCACGCCAAAATCAGAAGTAGCTGACCTAGGCCCTGCTTTGTAATTAGACAGTTACAGCCCATGAGGAGGCTGAATAAGTGGTTCAGAACCATGGACATGCCACTGAAAATAAACAGAACTTATACTCTGCTCCCCTCCTTCCTCCTCCTGCCTTCCCCAGCCTTCCCAACTGAAGTACTTGGGTAAGTATCTGTTTCTGGTGTGGAAAAACACCAGTAAGGTCACCATCATCTCATACAGCCCAGCTAAAACGAATCTGACTTCTGATTTTTAAACTACAAACCATGAAGTCTGAGAAATCCAAGCTGTTACATGTAGCCCTTGGACATCTTGTACAACTAAATGACAAGACTTCATGTACATGAAACAAAAGAGTCAGGCGTTACTCAGATTATGAATGAAAAAATATGACTGGAAATCACACTTTCAGATGAAAAAGGAAGTTAAACCATCATTCAGTGAAAAATAGAATCTGTTAAGTATAGAGTTAGATCTAGATCTGTAAGGGCACCACTCATCACCACTGAGTCAGCTGGAACTGCTTGGGGGCAGGAGCTGATATATGTTCTGTTTTACAGCAGGTGCAATACATAATACGCATTAGATGAATATACATTTTTGTCTGAATGAGGAATGGAAGGAGCCTTCTGGATACAGTGGGAAGAGACGAGGAATAAATCCATACTGATTTCAGGGTAGCTTATTTTAACACACTGAGAAATGATGCCACTTGTTTTACTTGCTGTAATAGCACTTTAAGTAACATAACTCACACTAAAACCATCTTGCTTAGGATTAGTTTTCTTTCATGAAAGAAATACCCTGTGCAGTGCCAGACAGCCCTGATGGTGTTATGGCAATGCTGCTAGAAGAATTAGCCCCTTTACAATTAATTGTCAGTTGTCTTCTGGAGAGCAGCATTTATGAACAGATCTGTGCTGAGTGACAGCTCTTTCCCCTTGCTAGATGTAGTCCAAACATCAGTCTTCAAAATACCTTCCTGACTGGATTTGAAAACATTAAGGATGCTCAAGCTCTGCCTGTGTTTAGTAACTGAGTGTCTGCAGTTTGAGGATAGGATGAACTATAAATGAGATTTAAGTGATGCCTTTCCAGCTTCTTAAATGAAAGATAATCCCCTTTGTAGCAAAGGTTCAAACCACTGCAGATGATCAGTGCACAGGGGGTACAGTACAGAGAAAAGAACAGAAACACAGAAAGACAAAACTAATCTCAACCACCAATACAACAAAAGATACCAACACAACAAACTGACCTGTATGTGAAGACTGACTCAATGACTGTTTTAACAGCACAAGAGAGGTGCAAGGAGGAAAACTGATGGCTCCACCTTGCCTGTGCTTCCCATCCCAGCAGCTGCAAGGGGCCCAAGCACCCTGTTTACAAAGCCTTCTGCCCCTTGCTCCATCTGCTCTGGGCCAAAGAAGGGCCAGGCCCTGGAGGTGAAAAGAGAAACTGCACCCTCTGCTCCGAGGTTCCTCCCAGTCCCTGACTTGCCCCCCTACTGGTATCCACATCCAATGCAAAACCAGCTTGTGCCTGTCCTTCTGATAGGGGCTTCCTGGTAAATACCCATCCTCCCTTCCTAACACAGCCCACAGACTGTTTGCTTCATTCCTAGTTATCCATTACACAGGAGTACGTGGATATGCCCCACCCCAAGGACTTCAGGTAAGTGATGGATGTCACTGTTTTCCTCCGCAGAGGAACATCTTAACCCAGCCAACTTTCTTCCCACTATGTCTGTATGGCATCCCTTGCTCAGTGTGATTTCCTGAGCTCCAACTGAGCCCAAGCAGTCCCACTCACTTTGGGACTACAGCCATGCTCCTTCGTAGGATCTCATCTCTGCTCAGAGTGGGCCTACTAACCTTTCAGCTTCCCCACATGGAGGGAAGTGTTAAGAGCAGCTTTATTTCCTAGCAGTTCTTAAGCTCTTTTGCAACCAAGCCTGCATTGTTGGGGTGGGTTTGTATGTAAATACACTTGTACCTCTTGAGTTCTAGAAATCCTTGTACAGCCTCAAAGGAACTAAAGATGCTACAATTCTCTCAACTTCACCACTGTGTCTTTTCCCTTTTGAAGATAAATAACAGAAATAATTGTTTAAATGATTCTGGTTAAAAGTGCACAACTGATTTATTCCTCAATTTTTGCCCTTCCCAACAGATTCTGATTTCTGGTCACAGAAGGGAATGAATTCTTCCTATTTTAGGATCAATTTTGAAGTTACAGATGTCAAATATAAAGGAATAAGAAGAAAACCCTACTCCATTCTATAAAGCTAGAACCCTGTCATAAAAGAATTCAATGCCTGCAACCAAATTATGGTACTTAGCAATTCTTCATATTATTTCCTTCTCCATTTTCCTCTGTGGAGATAGCTGCTGGTTTTATTTCTCTGTGTCTATAGATGGAGGGAAAAAAAAATACTGATAATAATACTTAGGGAAAAATTGTATAGAATTCAAACTAAGTTTTGACATGGAACATCTTCAACTGAAAGAAGCAACTTGATGCTTTCCATTTCAGGAGAGCAGGCTGTAATAAAGCTAATTGATCTGAAAAGCCACGTATAAAACACCACTAAATGTATGAAAGATTCATGCAGAAGGGAGGCGAGCTGTGTACAAAAATACATCTATCTTACATTCCCTCTGCTCTCAGCCTTCCTGCAATGCAGCTCTTTTTA
Source organism: Myiopsitta monachus (assembly GCA_017639245.1). NCBI lineage: Eukaryota > Metazoa > Chordata > Aves > Psittaciformes > Psittacidae > Myiopsitta > Myiopsitta monachus. The sequence goes on from CM029925.1 coordinate 57,725,427, forward strand.
TGTTAATAAACAGCTAAGAAGCACAGCAGAGAGATGCCTTTCAAAAACAGTCACTAATTTCCATCAAACCTTCACCCTTTTGCAGCACTGCATGAAAACTGGAGGTTCACAACCACACAGCAGTAATGGTAAGAGACAGCCACAAGTTCTGACTTCTGTTTTATTTAGGAGATAGCACACATTAGAGTGATATCCACATGTGATATGTGGACATATCACACATAGGAGTTCTAGAACTCTATTTCAAACATCACTTTTGATAAGTGTCTTCATTAACTATTAACCAGCATTTAACTAACTACTAAATATAGCAGCAGATATGAAAATTCACCCTCTCCACTACTTCCACAGACCTGGTACAGAGCATTCAAGGATATCAGATCTTCTAACCACTGTCTTGTGACACTCTGGAAGATGAAGTGTTTAAAGGCCCTAAAATGACATTATCATACCTGTATTATACTATATGTACCATGTATCTCTCACATCTCAGGGGAATGATTAAAGGGATGAAGCTCTGGACTGAAGACCACAAACGTTGTACCAGTAAACATTTCCAAACTAGAACTTCAGTGGAAAGGGAACTCCATCCAGAAATGAAGCTGGAGATTTATTTAGTTTGTTAAGTTAGTGAAACTCTTACTTAACACACAGAATATTACTTTCCACTATCCATAAACCTTGGTCTTGAGGTGGGACTTTCAATCCATTCAAAAGGGAGAAGATCAGATGCATGTTACACTGGAACTCACCTAGGAAGGCAGAGAAACAAACTGCTTCAGCAGAGAGCAAATCCTCCTCTAGGTAAGCAACAACATTTACTTTCAACCAGGAGTTCAGAGTTCCCCAGTAATGGGGACTGCAGGCTCCTGGTTGGAAGAGATTAGTAATAGAAGCACACTGAATAGGGAGAAGCACCTTCATATGCTACAGCAGTCGATTCATGGGACCACATTTGTCATTTCTTCAAAGGAACAGAAAGGTACTTATGGTGCATGCAACAAAGACAGCTGATCTTGATACGCTTTCTCTCTGAGCAATAAATGCTTACAGACTGCTGACAAAGAACAAGTGAAGATAAACCAGGAGCTCTGTGTCTGAGCACAAGACAGTTGGGAAGCTGCACTTGCTGCAGCCGAGATGCTATGGCCTAACCAACAGAACATCAGAAACAAAGCAAGAGCCAGGAGTTAACCCAAGAACCAACAAATTAAAGGGAAGAATGTTCTGTTATAGTGAGCCAGTCTCCAGTCTCTCCACTTTGTGATCTCCTTTGTTTTGATCTGTCAGACAGCTGTCCTCAGAAGGAAAGAACAACTTCTGTACCTCTGAACTATCTGAAACAGGCACTCACAGCTGTTACAGACAGGTGACATGCAGAATCATTCGAGATGCCTTGTCTAGATTAGAGAGAGAAGGAATTTCCAAGACCACTTTAAGAAGTTAAGCCATGTCCTCTTTGAAAGTTATGACCCTGCCCATCATTTGAAGTTAAAAGTGTGTATTTCCTTGTATTTTTGCAGTTTAGAGCAATAAAGTGTGTCTTTTCTGTGTACTTGATGGACTTCTGCTTGTGAGACCCAAATCTTCCTGTGCCTCTCACCTCACTTTTGCTAAGAGCCAGGAGAACAGCTCTGTGGTCTGCTGCCTCTAGCACAATCCCACCTTCTTGAAAAACACACAAGGCTTCCAAATACTGATAATGGACTACCCGTGGATCATACATGAGGAAGCTTCTAGCTGTGCTGCTAGGATGTGTGAATAACCAGAGCTGGGAATTGTATTTCTGTAAAGAGACAGAACGTGTAAAGAGACAGAAAGAACGTGGTCAAATGCTGTGCTGAAGCATTTAAAACTTTAGCCAGCTCAGAGATCTACTTTTGGCTCAGAACATGGGAAAAGCCCAAAGGAAAACAGAGCATGAACATGTGCACCTAATGCAAACGAGAAACAGCAATCATTTGGGTGATGAGGATGTAATAGGGCTGGAGGTGAACCAGACTGGGCATGCATATAGAATAAGCTCTAACTGGCACAGAGCTGGATGTATCCAAACAAGGCAAAGGTTATTTTGGGTCTCAGCATACAATAGAGCACTCTCTTCACTATATAAGAAAATCAGCTAGAGTGAAGTCTTTGCAGAGTGTAACAAAATGTACAATATCAAATGAGCTCTGTTCTTCAGCTTTTCAGAGCTGTCCCTTCAGTTGTGCTACAGAGAACCCCACCACAGACCACAGAGTAGGGCTTACTTGTGTTTAATGGCCTTGTCCAGATTCCCAGTCCGCAGGAACACTGCTGGTGGAGGCTGCTAGAACACAAGTAAGGACTGAGTAAGGAGTAAAGTGGGGGGAGTTGTTCCAACTGAGCAATGCAAGGCAAGCAGCAGGCACTGGATCTCAACAAATATGGCTTCTGGGAGCTACAGTCAGTAACTCCAGCTGGGCCATTTGCTCAGGCTTCCTGCCAGAAGATTTATAAAAAGAACAGTAAAGAATGTGCAATAGCTTTAAATATGAATTTCAAATACAGTGCAGCCAATATCCACATTTGTTAAGGCTTCCATCCCTCAGCTTTTCTCTAAGGCTCAGCAAGGAATGCAAGGAGTTTCTCCTGCTTATCTAATTTTATCCTCTCGGAGACATCCACCAGCACGAAGGAATGAACTAGAGCCAGTGCAGTTCCTAATTACTTCCATGTCTCAGAGAAACCCAAAAGATAGTAGGGCAGCAAGCACAACATGAAAAGCTGATAAACCAGCCTCTAATTTGTGTGCTGCTATACATGGAGATCTTGTGATACTTTATGAATAGGTGATTCCAGGCTTAAATCTAACTAGTGCCTGTCCAAGTACCACAGACATTTGTATACATTAACTGCAATAACAACAGTGGCAAATGAGAATGGCCTGTTCACTTGTACATGACAAGTGAAATATACAGTGGTTTCTCCATCAGACACATGGACTGGTTCCTCAAATACCAGCAGTGACTATTTAGCAAGAAGCAGCTTTCCATACCCTATACCTGAAGCACGTTAGCATGACTGGAGGTGGGTTTATTCAAGTTCACAGAACAGCTGGCCCTGTCTGTACCGAACCTGTGCTGGTCACAAGGAGCTTCATTACCAAGGTTCAGCAGCCTTCCAAGCACAAAAAAGGAAATCCAGTGAGCAAAAGAGTTTTCCTTGCTATGACAGACAGAACCTCACTGTGAATATCAAAAGTCACTTGTTCAAAACAACAAGTTATACCACAGAGCACAAAAATCCTGCAGAGCCAGCGCTGTGAACAGGAGAAGTTTACAGGGAGCTGAATCATTTGATTCCTCAATGAGTATACACATAACATCCACTGCTTCTGCAGGCACCTATGTGAGATGGGTACTGGGCTAGAAATGTGTAAGAACAAACACAGGCTTCTGATCTAATTAATACAACAGGCTCTGCCTCCTCCTTCCATCTTCACATCCGTATGAGAGACCCAGAGACAAGTGAAAAATGTGGAGTTGGTTGTTTTTCTTTTTTCTTGGTTTGAGTACCAATCTTAAGTGGCAATTTGTACCCAGGGTACACACCACCTCTAGTCATACCATGATCAATAAACCCCCCCCAACATTCAGTGTACAAACCACCTGTAATACCACAATTGCTGAAACCAAAACACTTCCCCCATACACATGCAACCCCCTGACTAAACTGCCACACTGAAGTGGTAACATAAAGAAGCTGACACAAATCTCTGCCCCCCCAAGCTACACAAGGCCTTTTAAGCAGCATGTGTACCTTCCGCTAACAGGATACGCTTCTCAGCAGGGTTTCGAAGCTCTGCAAGGTCCTTTTTGCAGCAGGGCAGATCTTCTGCTCAGCATTCATCCAGGGTGCTGGTCTCAGGAAGCTGGAGGCAGTCCTGCAAGACACTGAACATCTGCACACATTTATGGCACAGGTTCTACTCCCATCTCAAGACATGCTAGGAAAGGTCAAGTTTGGGAACTACGAGTTTAACAATGAACAGGCAAACAGAGGGCTGGGGGGGACGACAAAACCTTCTCCTACCCAAAGGTCACCAAGATGCATCCCCAAGAGAAATTTAAAAGGATTCAAATCTCTCATGGGACACACTGTCATTCTGAGCCTCCTGACAGTGCCCTTTTGAACAGTTCATGACACAGCACACCATGAGGCAGGCAGCAAAAGAACTGCTTCAATACACAAAGAAAACATAAATTTCAGCCTGAAATTCCTCTGAACCCAGTGTTTTATTGGTTCATGATTATTAGTTCCACTTTGACACACTGTACTTCGGAGTAAATCAGCACCTACTGCATAATTTAAAACCTTAGTATCTTACAGCTCATATAGTTGACACTATAGAGAGATCGCAGAGTTCTGTCATTTTGACCCAAGATTAAAAGAAAGATAAAATTACTCACATCCTTTACTGTTGGCAGGTGAACTTTCACTGTGAAAGGCCCTTAAAAAGAGTGAACAGAAACTAACAACGTAAACACCCTCCAAAAATGCATAAAACCAGTATCAGAAAAAGCACTCCCATTTCCACACCAGCCTCTTTGCTTTGGTACTTTCAGTACCCAAGTGCACAGTAACCCACCCAGTGCACACTGAGTAACTCCCTCATCTCTTTTAAGGAAAAAGAGTAACATGGTCAAGTCTACACTGACTACTTCGGGTGATGAGAGACTCCCACACACCATCCTCATACCCATGCAAACAGCGTTTTCATCAAAAGTGACACTGCCCGAGGATTTAATGCATCCCGAGAGGTTTATAAATACTTTTCTCTTTTAAAGCAATAATTATTTTGAATAAATAAATTACAGCTGCATTTGCTTTGGTGACCAATTATTTATATGCAGCGTAAGTTATCTTCGTAAGGCAAGTGATGAGATAGCGTAAGTGAAGTCCCTGAGGATCAGCATCCCTGTGTTCAACAGGTTTGTTTCCCAATGTGCACAGACAGCCTGGAAAACAATCAGTCCCAAGGCATCTGCTTTATAATCTCCAAGCACTGCTGCAGACCGCACAAGGAATTACTTCTGTACCTCTCCAGCAGGCAGGAGTATGCCAATAAAACAGAACACTTAGTAGACGGTGAGAATTAGTTCTCCTTAACCTTGAGCAAGTGCTCCACCTTGTGTTAGTCCCTGGCATTCAAATCGAACTTCTTGCCTGCTCCATAACTGCAGGTCCAGCAGAGTAGCTTATGATTCCTTCTGCCTGTGAGGAAGTGTTGTCCATGGTGCCATATGACTGCTGCTCCTTATGGGCAAGCACCGTCCTTTCTGTAGGATGAGGATGCAAGACTTGGGGCACGTACATCTGAAATGACAAGCGATAAGGACTTCACTAGTCTCTTAAAGTATAATGTTGGGATAATTCACCCAGGATACTTTTTCCCCTTGGAACTCTTCATCTATTTCCTGTTCTTTCCCTTAACACATAGGGCCTTCTTCACCCTAACAGAGGCTTCCTGGTGCAACTCTCTCCTGTACTTGTAGACTGCTGCACAAAGGACATAGATTTCTATCTGAGCCTTGCATCCTTTTTAGTGACTTGGTAGATAAGACATGCTACACGTCACAACTTCCGAAGTCACAACGCTATGGCAACTGACTGCTTTTGGCAGATGTGCAGATGTAAGGATCTGCCTCATGTAAGGCCCAGAACACAGCATACAGAGCTGCTTGAAGTATTGTCTCAGCTACTCCAAACACATCATCCAAGGGTACTTCTGGAACACCACCTGGGAACAGTCAAGGAGCTCAGCTGCAGAACTCTCTGGTCTCACAGTGAAAGTCCCACAGTCCATTCAGATTAATACATCCTACACAAGCTCTCTGGTTAGCAGGGTGAGAAATACAGGTTTTCTAGGAAGCATAAGAGAGTATTAGTAACTCTTAACTTCTTACAGAAGATGTGGTGATGGTTGGTACATCTGTGTCATTTCCTCTTTCACCTTGTGTGTCTTCTACCTGTAACCAGTAACAGGTGGGGAAAGGAAGGGAGGCAGTAAGTCAAAGCAATATACAGAGACAGTAAGAACCCCAAAACCTGCACACACAGATCTCTCTTGCCATCCTCTTGCATACTTCTTCCATACTGCTCTTCCCTCCCAAATTCAGTTCCTCCTAACACTGTGCCAAGCAGCCTACCTCTACTATCAGCCCTCTTTGCCACCTTACTGGAATGAACCTTTGTGAATACATTGCTAGTGAGAAGGCAGAAAGCACCCAGCAGGAATAGCTGGTGCTACACCAAGCACATAGGTAGATGCTGAAAGGTGTTAGGTATCCATCACTTACCTTGTAATTCAGTGGGCTCAGGTACTTGAAACAGCCAAAACAAGTATAAGCCAAGCAAATAATGATTGTGATGTTGACAACTAGGAAGGTAAACATGGTTGTAGGTGCTTTAAAGCCTAAAAACATATCCAGAAAATACAATATAAAAACACATGGCAAAAAAAACCCCAAACTAAACCCAACAAAACTTTAGCCTCCCTGTTTTCAGAGGCCAAGAAAGGTGGCTGCAATACTTGAAAGAGAAACAAGACTCAGAGCAGCTCTTCTCCTTCCTCAGTCTATTGATCTGTGAAATGTCACACATACGAGTCCATTTATTAATATTATGATGGCACCAAACTGGATGGCTTGTAAGTAACCCAAAGGATAGGAAATATTTACTAGTGGAGGGTATCCCTGCCCGTGGCAGGAGGTTGAAACTGGATGAGCTTTAAGGTCCCTTCCAACCCAAACCATTCTGTGATTCTATGAAATAACTACAATTTGGAATGAAATATGAAATGTAGACAGGAAGGATAAGAAGCCTGTAGAATTGCAAGACACAGGTGATGATTACAAGCTGGAAAGCAATCAATAGTGTGATGATATCATAAAACATGGGCAGGAAATGGGGGGAAAGGGGAGGAAACAAGTCTTTAGTACCTATACAAAATAGTTTAGTGCTACTAAGCCTTCAACTTCAGCAGCTTTACTGTGTAAGACACCACAATAAAATAGGGATGTAAAATAGGGAAGAATCTAAGGAAAAGGAACAAGAGAATTAACTGAGTAAACACGAACTAAGCTGAAAGGTAAGCTTTTTTTTGAGGGTGGGGACTCTGTGTGTGTGTCTTGGATAAAACATTAATGAATGAGAAACAGTATTATCACTGTACTCTGCAACCAGACTGAAATGTCCATACCAGGCAAACCCTACAAAATCAATGATTAAGCAATCGAGCTTTACACACCACAACTGACTTATTTTGCAGACTAGGAAGCAGAGCACTCTTCCCCTTCCTTCCTTCTCTTTGGCACAAGAAGCAGCAGTGAAATCAATGGCTACAAAACCAAAATCTCAGGTTCCTACCTCTGAGACTCATACTATTTGGCTATACTGCCCTATGCACTGACAAATCATGGAGCAACATCCTGAAAACAGGATCTTCTATACTGACCAGTAATCCAGCCTGCATTTCCCATTACTAAGGTCCATCACAGAAGATGGTTTTCCCACAGATGCAGAATAAAAAAGCTCAGTATAATAAAGATTCATTTTTTACTATCTCAGGATTTCCTTCATAACAATTAAAGAGGCACATCAACCGCTGTGTGTTTGAGATGATTTTTCTGAAGCATGCTCTAGCAATCTTGCTGTTATTTTAAAGGGCATAGATTTGTTGGTCTTCCTGGTTACAAAGACATCTCTCAAAACAAGGGGAAAAAACAAGCTCTCAAACACACAAGTAATGCAGGGACATCTGCTCAAACCCATGGACAGCCTGAAACAACAGCTTTGAATGCGTCTTACCTCCACAGGGAGCTATCTCTAACATTAGACAAGAGACTGCCAACATTATCTGTTTCGCTACTGGTATGCTAGCAAAACACAAAGCATAGTCAACCATTTGTCATCACTGCTGAGAAATCAGAGGAAAATCCAGTTAGACAGCAAGGGCCTCCTACCCAAGAAGGGAAATTCAGTTCCTTCCAGCATCACTGGCATCCCTGTTCCATGCTAAATGCTTCCTCCTGTTTCATGGATAAAAAGCCATAAGCTATTGCCTACCTTTTCTGATGTGAAAGCTGCCAGTGCACCACAGCCAATATTATCAATATCAAGTGTTTGCAAGATACAGAACATCCCTATTTTTACAACAAATTACACATAAGACATGGTTTTTATGTTACAATATGGGGAGGAGAGTCATCATCTCACTGCAGTCTGCCATGTGAAGCTTAATGGCTGATGGAGAACATAGATCTTATAAGCATTACCCAAAATTTCAGCATTTTAAGGATTTTTCTAGTGCCAGCTGTACCACAGAGGCAGTAGCCAATTCACCCAGGCAAATTAAACTTATGCGCAGGCTACACCAAATGCAGGTAATGAAAAAAAACAGACACCATCTTACTAGAAACAGCTAATCCTGAATCGATTTTGGGTTGATTTTGCTGTCCGTCACTTCACAGCCCAAATGGCCAAATCAAACTCTCCAGATTTAGGTAAAATGAAGAAATATAAAGCTCCATGCTAACAGTTTGGAGTGGACATTATCAGCTGCTTCCATCAGAGTACCTTATACAAACTTTTGTAAGCTGCAAATGTTGGCTAATTCTGCGCCACAGGTAACCACTATGACTTCCCATTTATGAAAACAAGAAAAGCCCACAAAGCCTCTGAAACTTCACACATAATTCAGGTAAGTTGGCAAGAAAGCTGGGAGCAGCTTCTGCATGGGAACAGGTAATACGTACCTAGCCGCAAAAAGGAATAAAAATAGAGCCAGAAAAGGCAGAGAATTGGAGCAGCAAGGGCCTGATTCACAGCTGCAAAGTGCATCTTCTTCTCCAGCTTGGCGGGCAGATATGCATAGTAAAGGTTGTAACGGTCAACCATGTGCTTCAGGAGTATGTATATTAAACCTGGAAGGAAAAAAAGGAGAGCCAAGGAGAGGCTGTGAAAGAAGACTTGATAAAAAGCAGCACAAAACTTGGTAAAAGACGACTTGATAAAAACCTCACTTCTGGAGGAGTGAGGTCCAGATGTCAGCCACTAACCAAGTGACTGATATCTAGATATCAATGGTGGATACAGCCGAGTGGGGTACAGCTGCATGATGGCATCCTGCTCCTGAGGTTGTTGCATCCCCAGCCCAAGACCCCTGGGTCTCCCCATCTCTCCTCCTCTCCACTTACTTCTCTGTGGCTTTACTTGTGCTCCCAGAGAGAACCCAGAGCTTCTTCCTAAGCCTGGCACATGAGGCCAAGCCAGTAGGGAAGACTTGGTAACTCCTCCACAACTGCACTGGTAAGCAAGAAAGGTCTAACAGTGGCTTCACATCTCCCCTTAGCTTTCAACAGATTCATGACTGGATTTCAAGTCAGCTGTTTCTTATCCTAAAAGAAAGCCAGTTACTGCTGTGACAGCTATGAATTGCAATAGCTCTGGTGTGCAACACTTTTAGGTATTTACAACTGCACTTTAGGATTAGAAAGGGAAAACACCAACTCCATAAAATTATTTTGGTACTACTTATGCCTGATAAACAGATTTCCAGAGTGGAAATATCTGTAGCTGCTGAAATGATTCTTCATACATAATTCTTATGACAGTCCAGAATCTCTGTGAATGAAAAATGCAATAACATAAGATGTAGATCATGTCACAGTCACTAAAGATGGACAACTGTCCATGAGTTCTAGACAGATTGCTAAGCTTCCTGCACACCCATACAGCATTTAGTGGCTGGTACAGGAAGAAGAAAGTAGTCAAGGCCAGACAACTGCAGGCAAAAATGGTTTTTTTCATGACTCAGATCTGGAGACCTTCTCAGGGCCCTGTAAGACTGCAAACTCCATCTACACCACAGGGCAGCTGTATTCCATCCACATGCTCTGATCTCCTAGTGGCCTGGCTCATTTTACACACATCATTCCAACTTTAGGACAAAACTCATTTCAAATGTACCAAAAGGATCTGGGGATCAGAATGTCTCAAGTCAAGTTAGGCTGCTTAAGGTGGACTTCTGGGCTGGGTATCCTCTTGCAAGCTTGCTTCTCCCAGCCCTCAAGAACCCAGAGATAAAGACAATCCCCTCATCCCCAAACCTACCTAAATTCCTATGTTTAACTATAAAAAAACACCACCAGAGCCAATACACTCAAACCTGAGAAATAAAATAATCTAACAGACTTTATGTATACTTTCAACTTCTAAAGCAGTACCAGAGCTAAGACAGTCACCATCTTCTGCCCTATTTTTCCACAAGAAAGTAATTTAGATTATTAGCATTTTAGCTGGAATAAGCATGCAGAACTGGGCCTTCCAGACCTCCCACATGCTCCCATCTTGCTCACACAGTGCCCACAGCTCACTGGAAAACTTACCAAACGGGACAATGATGGGACACGTAATGCTATAGGCCATGATGACAGTGAACACACACAACATCCAGGCATACATTGCTCCAAATTCATATTCAAATGCTTGTTGCTAGGAACAAAAACAAAACACTCAAACCTCTCATGTCATCTATCAATGTGTCAGGAGTTCAGAACAAATTCACTGACACAACAATTCACCCTCTCTTAATCTCTCCCCATGAGAGATCAGTGATTTTCCCAAGAGGCATAAATGAGGTAATTACAGCAATGAAGTATTCTGCATTTTAAGCATCTGTACTCACAAAAAATACACTGCTTCTTTCATAGCCTTAAAGTAATTCCTCAGGGAATGTTTTCGTCTACCAGAAGCAACTGCTTCAGAGCACAAGGCAGAAAACAATCATGTCAAACTCAGAACCTCCATCTTGCTGCAGATTCTATTGAATCTGTACTGTTCCTTGTGTTGGCTTTCCCAGGAAAGCCCAAGGTATCAAAACTTTGATGTGGTCAGTATTCCCATTTTTTCCTCTTGTGATAAGGAAAGCAATGTAACTAATTTCAACCACAGCAAGGGGTAATACGCAACAGTTAACAGAAGTGAATATCTAAAAGAATCTTTCAAAAACGGAACCCACCCACCCATAAAAAGAAGAACATGGGAAGCTGCAGACAGTCTTAAGTTCCCATTTTAACACCTCTATTTCAATTTGCAAGACAACACATCACCTGCAAGTGAAAGCCCACCACTTAAAATGGAATACAGAAAGTTAGCATACATTTTGCTAGGTGTTATGTTCAGATTAGCGTAAGTTATACATGTCTGCAGCCTGACAGAAGGAACTAACCATAGACAGGTTGGAATTTCAAACCCCCGGAAGTTGAGACTCTAAAATAATAATCATAATTATCCTATAAAATTCAAATCATAAAACTCTGACTTGGAGCTATGAAGAGAGTAATACCTGAAGTTCAGAGCTTGGCATTTGATTATTGACCATCTCTGACTTGAATAAATACCCCTCATTATCTGTGCTGCAAATGAAGGGAATATGAACTTGTCATGGATGAATGAAACAAAGACCAAAAAACCAGCCCCAGAATGAGAGGAGATAATAGTTAATGGCGTGAAGGATGGATGCTCCCACTATTTCTGATAAGGATCAGTCATTTAACTGCCTCTTGCTAAGGAGGTGCTCTAATACCTGTTTAATGTTTTTCCTCTCTGCAGTGGACTTGGCCATTATCATGCGTATGGTGTAAAGGATGAGGCCAGGCAGGCGCAGTAGCTCCATCCCATTGCCAACAAAAGCAGAAGCTATCACATAGTTCACAAAGAAGGCTCCCTGGTCAGGCAGAAAGACACATCTGCAAAGAAAGACATCAGACACTGACTGGAAAGCAGACAAGTAAATATAGCATATACACAATGGAGCCCTATTGCCTTTGGAAATCTCTTATGATTAGAAGTGGCTAGAAGACTTCTGATAATTTAGTTGAAAAAGGGTACTACATGGCTATGAATGCACTAAGTGGAGTACACTGTACAAGCCTGGCTGAGCTGCAGTTTGGCTAAGGAATAAACTGTTTATGAAAAGACACAGCAGTCTGATGGGTGGCCTGATAGCAGACAAGAGCATCATTTGATGTCTGCAACCTGAGACAAGATGAGATAAGACTGCAACAGAGTAATTGTCTCCTAGCTGAGTAACTCCTAATTGTATTCTTGTTACTGATTTTGAAACATTTGGAAACCTATGTCCTAATAATTGCATTCTATTCTTTCCCTTTAGCCATAGTCACAAGAGCTTATAATAACCAATAACTGCAACTTCGCAATGCTGATGTGAAAACATTCATGTTACTTAAGAAAAGAGTCAATGGATTTCAGCACGAGAACTGCTGCAGCAATTTGGTCTCACTGGAATCCTTGGAAAGATTCCCTTGTCCACCATATGCACCAATGTCAGCACATTTTCTGGTCCCCCCTCACTTACCTCATATCATCCTGTCCTTTCTTCTATAACATTTGTGAGGTTTGGGGAAAATAACTGTCTCTTTATTGAATGACTGCATGCATTAGCTAACAAGAAAACAGTATAGACTTCTTCAGAGCAAAATCACTTGCATTCTCCCTGCCTTACTCAGAAGCTCATCACCACCCCACAGGGCACCAACCCCAAGCAAATTTTAATAAACACTAACCAAGGTTAGTCAACAGCAAAGAAAAAAGTCCTAAGTACTCCTTTAGCAAAGAGTTGCTAATACTTACTCCAGTCTAACTGCAGAATCAGATGATTCTCTGTCAAACAGCCAACGGAAAAAGAAATCCAGGCTGAAAGAAAGATGGTTAATGTAATTCAGTCTCCAACAGCTCTGTACTGTGTAAAACTGCTTCTCTTTTTAAGTAGTTCAGATCAGGAGAGTGGATAGAGAATTTAATCTAATAATTTGACCACCACTTTAGCTTTATCACAGTAACTAGTAGTCATAAATAGGAAAAAAGATACAGAATCAAACAGAAATGTCTACTTCACACTGAAGTGTTAATGATTCATTTTTAGCAGTTATTATACAGAGAGATCAAATACATATTACCCAGTCAGCCAAGGAAACAGCCAAATACTATAAAGGTAGAAAGAAAAGGACAGCTACAACTGAAGTATAAGACATAGTCAGGAAACTGGGTTCTCACTATGATAGGGAGTTTGGGCAACATTCAATTAGTCACTGATATTACAAGGTCTTAAATTTCTATGTTAAAAGTCAGCCTTTGTAAACTATAAGGGCTAGGAGGTCCTCACATGAAAGGTGAACACTGAAATCTAACATGTAATAACAACAACCATACGCACTGGAGGGAGTGGGGGTACATCAACTACACCTCAACTAGCAACTAGAAATCAGAAGTAAGTTATCGCATACAACAAAAATACTCAAACATTACTACACTAAACTATGATTCTTTACCTGGTCAGACCAAGGGAGGGCAGAATCAGCACCATGAAGATCAGAAATATGTAGACTTTATGCATCATTATTCTGTTCTCTGCAGATCTGCCAACATAAAAAGTTATTAAGAAACTCACATGAAAGACTTCCACACATGAAGGATCTTGCCTAGAGAATGTCAGTACTCATCAGACTTCCAGCTTCCCCAGCCACAATCACACTTGCCCCAAGATACTCCCAAAAACATATCTTAAAGACATTTGTTAATATTTGATAATATCTTTCAGATATTCATTAATATGGACAAGAAGGTTCTCCGTATCTTCTTAGGCAAAGGAGATGCATCTGAACATTAATCCAGACCCTGGATTAGCATCATTACAGGTCTGCACCACAAGCAGATAATCTCGCCTGGTCTCTCATCCAATGACACACATCTCACAACAGCTTGTAAACAAACAGTTCTTCAAGTGTTATGCCAAGAGGGATCAGGCCATTTGAAAAGGGCACCAGTGCCAAGAAACTTGACACTTAGACAAGCTACTTGACTGTCCTTATCAAGGGTCAAGTCTTTGGGAACAACATGACACTAATGCTATACCCCTACTACAGTAGCAGGAACATCTATCTAGTGACATGTTGGAGCCAGAAAAGTGCAGTGACTGCCACAAACAATTCAGACTGTTAAAGGTAGCATCTCACAGGGCATTAAAACCACAGGGGTCTTATTATAGGACTCGATGGTCCTTGTGGGTCCTTTCCAACTTGAGATATTTACTCTATGATTATAGGATCACGTAGCCCTTGGGCACTGTGGGATGCATCAGCGTAACTATACTGAGGCTTGAAATCAGATCTGTGATCACTAGACTACAGAAAACTATTTCAACTGATTGAGAAGGGCTCAAAGTTCATGTGCGTACTGCAAGTACCAAGAAAATAAAAAGGTGATGAAAAGCATACCACTTTGATGAATAAACAGTACATTCTGGATATGATGGCTCACAAGGGAATGATGCAAATAATCCAGAAGTGAAAAAAAAATTTGATCTTAGAATATAAAAAAACAAACAAAAGCTGGCTGCAGGCATTATGTGAGAAAATTGAGTGAAGCTGGGTTTCAGTGTGCAGTATCAGGCTTTTATGTGACTGCAGGTAAACTGGGGATGAAACCTGGCATGCCAAACCAAGCTGGGCCGAGTTCAGATTAGCAGCATGTCAATGTGCTGGACATCTCTGCAGTCATACCTGAAAATCTGCTGGGCCTTGGTTCCATAGATCTTCTCTTACCATCACTACCAATATCTAACAGCATCCAAGTTGTGTACAAAGAATTACACTCAGACCATTTCTTTCCACACAAAAATAACAAACAGATGGATGCCCTTTCTGTAAGTAGCACACTGAGCAGTTGGAGCACTTCCTGTTGAGATGGGATTCTGGGGGTCTGTGATGTTCTCAGCCTGGAGGGGATCCAAATCCACATCTCCTTCACAGAGAGTGAGCTAGTCACGGAATCAGAGGCACCTCCCATGTTCCTGTTGTAGCTCCACTCCCTGAGCCTGCTTACACATTTTTTATTGATTAAACACAAAGACGGGGGAACATAAGGTCAGTTAACACTTGCTGTGCTGATGACAAGTTAAACTCCAGGCTGCTGGCTATGATATTAGAAACAGACAAGAACATGACACTCCTTGCCACACGAGGGCCTGTGGATTTAAAGCTCCATGAAGATAAGCACTTTCTCAATTTATTTTAGTAATTCAGCTGATTGGGCCAAAACAGAGGAAAATCTTCCTTACTTTGTCCAGTGGCACTCCAGCAAAGTTGAGTAATAGACAACTGTTGGCTAGCAAAGCTGAGAAGGACCAGAGCAAGAGCGTTGGGAAAAACTGACTGACGATAGGATTCTAGCGGGGGCAAAAAAAGGTAAAAGTATTACAAACATTTTAATGCAGTTGTGGTAGAACAGAGGCTGCAATATTTTGGTTTTTTTTTGTAAATTATAACAGGTTGGACTGTGGAAACTACATTCAGAAACAGTCTTAAAATGAGTGTGTGTTCAGCACCAGTGTGCAAGGCAAAAAAAGAGTGGGATTGGGAATTAAACTCCATGAGAGAGAAGTGTCACAAGAAGCCTGTATGTAGAAATAAAATCATGGTATTATATTTCAGAGTTTAAAACATGACTTCCCCTCTTCTCACATAAAAATCAAAATACAAGTTGGACTTGAAATTCCATTTTTGGCAAAGGTTTTTCATTACAGAATTTAGAATTATGTAAATCTGGAATGCAGCTTTTTGTAACAAATAAGCTATAATAACATAAAGTCTCATATTAATTTACTTCAGCCTATTAGCGAAGCACAAAAGACCTGATTCTGATGCTGATGTTTAATCAGCAGTTATACAAAGCAATTCTGATAATTTCAACTGAATTTAGTTTATAGACATTATTTCATTGTCTTACTGCTCACCTATCAGTTTATCAACATTTTGGTCTGATACACAGCTCTATCCAAACATATGGTGATACTCACATTGAGGTAGTGAATAGGTTTAGTGACATTGAACTTGTCCATGGTCGAGATGATGATGGAAGGAGTAGTAAGAAAAAACAGCACAATAAAAAGAAGCAAATTAATGCAAGCCCATCTGAACCACCATTTCAGTCCACGCACTGAAAGATTCTTCCTGAAAAGACATAAACCCAAGCAGAACAAGCAGTAAGCATTTGTTGTTGAAAACAGTATATATATACACACACACAAACTGTCAAGTAACAGGTGGAACTGCTTTTTCTAACTTGAGCTTTCGTAGCCTCAAAGTTATATAATAAAGCACACAAGTTCCAGTTGCTATTAAAAATAAAGAAAACTCTGCAAACCTTCTCCACTGTTTGATAATACGGAAGCACTAAACAAGTTAGGATAAGAAAAGACAACACTAGAAGAAGATCCAGAGAATTTCTGCAAGCAGAATACCTACCAGAGGCAGAATCTACCAAGAAATTGCGACTAGAGAAAAATGATAACCCCTTTATCCCTTCCTGCTATACTGAACCAGCATGAAACACGGGATTAAACAAAGGACTGGAATAATGTGAACCCCAAAGCCAACTATTTAGAACAGATCAAAGAGGGACAGAGGCCCAGTACAATCTCCAATTATGACAACTTTTTGTGAACCTAAGTATCTAGCTTGGCAAATTCCTGTGCCTCCTCTTCTTCAGAATACTGGAACACTAAGGTGCAGACACTGATAAAGTTTATACTTTTTAGCTTTAGTAAACAGGAACAGCAGGTAAAAGAACTCTGGGGTGGCAAAACTTTAGTCAGCCTCCAAGAAGCCTCCCCAGGGTCAGTGAAGCACATCAGTAATGGAAATAAAGATGCAGATCAGTCACATCCAAACACTAGATAATGTCCTAGTTCAGGGTTAAAGAAAAATGCACTTGGCCCCCTTCTCCTGTCCCCATTCTGAACCTACATTATCATAAATAAACAGAGGCAAAGCAGGAATCTTACCAAGAGATATTCTCAGGGTAAGGAGCGTATGTAACCTCCCAGCTTGATATGCACAGCTCCTTGCTGTAAGGTGATGGCTGAGGTTCTCCTTTACACTTAATACTCTGACATTTGCAGGCATTGAAGTCCTTAAGGATACTGTAAGAGACAAAAAGAAGAGGAGGATTTTTCCAAATAATGACACCCAAAAATGCTGCATCTGTATTAAGAAGACTGGGAAGAGTAATAAAGTGCTTTCGCTTTTAATAACAGAGATCAAGATAGCACTGAGACAACAATACATGCATACCAATGTCACCTGGCAAAGCTGGAAACTAAAAGCAGTTTTGGTTTGAACTGTTCAGTGCTTTCTACTAACACTAACAACAGGGGTAACTCAGTAAAATACATAGCTAAAAAATTAAATTAAAATCTGAGAGCACTGGAAGAAATCAAGATAAAGACTGCCAGTTTTCCAAACACTTCTTTATGGAATTACAGCTGTTGTTTTCAAATCAAGGCAGACCAAAGGATCAGTCTGCACTCTCTCTTCATTACACCAGTATCAAAACCAGCCAATTTGGCCTGGAGTTCTCAGAAGAAAACTGTACCATGTTGGTATTCTCACAATTCAAAATGTTACCTTCATTCACTCACTCCTAAAATAATCACAATACTCAATTTTATCTTCTGATGAGTTGATTGACAATGTATTTAAACAAAATTTAAACATGCCCTGAATTAATGCTTTCAAAGACTTCTAAAAACACAGCAATAGTAGTTATAGGCATATATTCAGAGACAGTACAGCTCTGTCTTACTGTGCAAGAGAAGCTCCATATAGATAAGCTCTGTTACACTAGCACAGAAACAGTATATATTATGTTTGAACAGGCAGACTCTGCAATTCCTGTACATGCTTGTTCCTCAGTTGTGCTCTTTAACATAAAGAAAAAGAGAAACACACACACAAACACCAAACAAACAAATATAACCCCCAGATCTTTACCTTACCAGAATTCTAGTAGTGGTGTCAAACTGCCAGCATCTTGCAGCAGCAAGAATTTAAGAAAGTTAATGATACTTTTTGACAGTTTAGTTAAAAACATACATACAGAGCAAGCTTTAGCACTACCAGCCATGCTAACAAGCACCATCATTAACCCAGCTCCTACTGGCTTGATTAATGATGGTTACATTAACCTGACTCCATGAACCTCAGTCTTGGCTTCCCATTTCTCCCATCTTATTTCAGGGTTCAGTGGAGCAAAGCCTAGTAATGGCACCAAATAACTTCCTAATTTGCTGGTAGCCTCAGCTTCACATGTCATCAAATCTAATTTTCCAGAGATTGGAGTCCACTGCATCAGTTACAAGCTAAACTAATTAAAATCTTTCCAGTTCTTGCTAACTGAACTGCAAAGACGCCTGCAATACAGCCCAAGGAGACTAGCCCAGCAAAACAGTATATGACAAATCAGTAGCTAGAGAAGGAACTTCAATGCTTATTTCTTCTTTCAGTCTCACATCACAAAATGTCGTTTCATGCTTTATATTCTCTAAATGTGGTGTGTAACATTACAAAATCAGGAGGGGAGCAAATTTTACCACACAGTTATACTTGGGTAAAGAGCAGCAAGCAAAATCTTCTGCAGCATCTCAAATTTTTGCAAGGAATTTTATACCCTAGACTTCATGGAAAAGAAGTCTGAAAGACTGGCTCTCTAACATGACTTGAGGGTCAAAAGAATGCAGACTATTTAAATCAGAGGGCGTGTTACTTTCGTAAGACAAATATAATTCTGCTTCCCTTTGCCCACTTTGTGTTAGTAAAAGATGCTCACAAAGAGCCAACAGAAAACAAGAGGCTACATGCATTTTCTCTACAAAAATGACCAAGTAAAAAGCACAGAACAACTTCTAATAGTAGGCCTACACATACATCTGTAATAACAGGTAAGAGAGATACATAATGAGTATCTACCACCTATGACCAGGTCAGTCCCTGACTCTGCTTGGTTGAGATGACTAACTAGCAGTGTAATTTGTACCCACTGTGATCATTTGGTAATTGGACCATTTGCACAGCAGGAATGGAGAAATCAGTAACTTGCATCCAAGAGCCAATTAGTCCCGCCTACTATTAACCTACACTGAAGGACTGTGTACAAAGAAGAGAAAGGTTCCTTACCCCCATAAGTGTTCAGACCCATTTAGTCCCTTAGATATAATTTCCACTCAAAGCATAGATGCTAAAAGCACACTTATAGAAAAACTTACCAAAAACACAAAGCAGACCAAATCCACAGGATGGCAAAGAAGAAGAAAGGAAGACGAAACCAACATAAGCACACAAGTGACACAAACAGGAGATCAGTTCTACTATTACAGTTCAAAGAGAACAAACAAGACAGCAGACAAAGCTTACTAGGTTGCCATGGATTTCTCCTGAAATGTTACAAAAGCCATTCCCAGAGGGTTATTGTGAACAGCTTGTTCCTCTTTTGAATATTCTTCCATCAGTTCATTTGTAACTTTGGTATAATAATCTACAGCATCCTCCTGTTGGGAAATTGATGACTGTTACATCTGAGTACCAGATGGCTAATATCTTAATTAAAATACAGCTTACACAAACCATAGTCTGCCATCCTCACATTACTTCATAGTCTCTCGTCCCCAAATTACTTATACAACTACAGGCTGGGCAGAGAGTAGATTAAGAGCAACACTGAGGAGGAGGAGGTGTAGGCTGACAAGAAGCTCAACATGACCCAGCAACGTGTGCCTAAAGCTCAGAAAGTCAACCGTGTCCTTGGCTGCATCAAAAGGAGCATGAGCAGCAGGTCAAGGGAGGCAATTCTGTTCCTCTACTGTGCTCTTGTGAGACCGCCTCTTGCAGTCTGCCTCCAGCTCCAGGGACCCCAAGACAAGAGGCATGTGGAGCTGTTGGAATGAGAACAGATGAAGGACACAAACACGCAATGAATGCTGGAGCAACTCTGCTCTGGAGACAGGCTGAGAGAGCTGGGCTTGAGCAGCCTGGAGAAGAGAAGGCTCCTTAAGAGGAGACCTTAGAGCAGCCTCCAGTGCGTAAAGGGGGGCTACAGGAAATGTGGAGAGGCAGAAATGACTTTAATCTGCCAGAGGGGAGACCGGGATGAAATCTTAGGCAGAAGTTCTTTACTATGAGGGTGGTGAAGCGCTGGCACAGTTTGCCCAGAGAAGCAGTGGCTGCCCCATCCCTGGCAGTGTTCAAGGCCAGGCTGGATGGGGTTTGGAGTAACCTGGTCTGGTGGAAGGCGTCCCCCATGGCAAGGGGTAGGAACTGGATGAACTTTAAAGTTTCTTCCAACCCAAACTATTCTATGATTCTCCCACAAATTACAAATCACGTCACAATGAGAAGACAAACAGGAAGTTCTTCTTGTACTTCAATTTTTACACTAAGATTACATTTCAAAATTTGGGGGAATTCCTTTTCTGTACAGTGCAAGAACTTGAGGGATGAGCCATCTGCAACAACTGAATAAAGAATTTTCTGAAGCTCAAAAAGACATCACACAAAACCTACTCTCTTCTATCAATCTAGCCAGCCATAACCAAAAACGTACACGATCTTACCCTTTCACATCCTCTAATTTCACAGCAGCAGAATTGACCACATGGCTTAGGGTTGATCTGGACCCGTTTGCCATACTTCTCATGCAGATGCTCGGTAGTAAGTCAGGCTTTTTTCTGCCTGTTTTCTGGACAGAAAAATACATTTGTAACATTTTGCAGGAAAACAGTATCAACATCAAGCTTAAAAAGATTATAACCCCCAAGAGAGAAAGTAATGTCAAGGACTGACAGCAAATTAATCAATCACCAATTATTCTGACTACTTAAGAATAATCTATTGTCAAGTCTAATAGCATTATACAGCCTATATCTGTGGTGAGGTTCCAGGAAAAAAAATCCTGACCAACGCTGTTCCTGTGCAGTTCAAAAGATAACACTCTTCTCTGCAGTGACCAGCACCTCTGCCTAAAGAAGCAGGGCCTGTGAGTTATTAATAGGTGAGTTTTCCACTTTGCACTGCCTGACAATAAATACACACATAAATAAAGTCAGCAAGTCAAAGCTTATCTTATGCAACACACAATGTATCACACAAGAGACTGACTGAACACCACAACTCACTTTAAAACAGAACTGGATCTAACTCAAGTACAGATCAGAACTTTGAGAGCAGAATTCATTTCTAGTGTGTGCAAGCTTAGCACTACTAGTAAATGTTGATTAAGGACTGGAAAAGCATTCATGAAATTATGCTGAACTTGCGCAGCTTACAAAAACAAATACCTTTTTTTGAATAGGTGAATAAGCTTGGCTACATCGTAGCACAGCTGCACCTCCAGCACAGTGCAAGTTGGGTAGGCAGCACTGAAAAGGAAGCAGCACAGGAGAAGTATAAGAAAGCACAATGAAGAAATCGTTCCGAAGATGCATCACTGATGTCTAACCAACATCTCAATCAGTCATTTAATTTCTGAACGAGGTATCATACAGGGGAGACTTCCAGAGAGACAGTTGCTAAAAACTGCTTTAATATGAGATGTGCAGCATTATTCCCAAGTAAAGGCCATGCAGGAGCCTGAATGGAAAGTGTGGATACACAGGACACTTCCTTAGATTCTCATTTTAAGATCAGCTGACTAACAATTGAAATATTCCTTAGCTAGAATGGAGAAAGGATTACAAGATATGCTTTCAGAAGACTAATAATACAGTATGAATTTTAAACACTGCAGCAGTCAAAAAAACATTTCTGCATGGGCAGATAAAACTAGTAGGACAATTTTACATTTCTTATTCCTAATGATACTACTCAAGCACGGACTTCCTCCATGTGCATGTAGAGACAGGACAAGGAGTAATGGCTTTAAGGTGACAGAGCGGAGATTTAGGTCAGACATTAGGAAGAAGTTCTTCACTGTGAGGG
Source organism: Myiopsitta monachus (assembly GCA_017639245.1). Taxonomy (NCBI): domain Eukaryota; kingdom Metazoa; phylum Chordata; class Aves; order Psittaciformes; family Psittacidae; genus Myiopsitta; species Myiopsitta monachus. Next base: position 57,747,281 of record CM029925.1, read on the forward strand.
TGGTGAGGTGCTGGCACAGGGTGCCCAGAGAAGCTGTGGATGCCCCATCCCTGGCAGTGTTCAAGGCCAGGGGTTTGGAGCAACCTGGTCTAGTGGAACGTGTCCCTGCCTGGGGCAAGGGGTTGGAACTGTATGAGTTTTAAGGTCCCTTCCAATCCAAACCATTCTGTGATTCTATGAACTTACGTGAAATGGCCATGTACTGTCTCTTCTTTTGCATCTTTCGGAAGACCAGTTATAAACAATGTGCACTTAACCTGCAGGAGAAATTGCAATTCCAATTTAAAGAAACCACAAGCACATGAAGAAGGCAGTGACACAGCACAAGTAGCTGTGTTGCAGAGGGGAAAAAAGGTAGGAAATTTTGATTGTGATGGGAGCTGCATCTATTCAAGACAGCACCATGTTCACCTTCTACTTGGCAACAGGGTACACCAAAATTTCACAAATCCCTCCTGAGCCCCCTTCTCTCCATTCTGCACAATTACATGATATTCTAGCAAGCAGGAGGCATGTCAGCAATTTAGGGTCTTAGCACCACCCCCTTGCAAACATGCTGTATGATTTTTTTCCACCCCAAAAGAGAAACTTACTATGTTTTCTTCTTTATACGTGACATACTTCATGTGATGTCTCATGAAGACAACAGTCAGAATCAGGTAAACAACAGCAAAAACCGTGTGCAGCCAAAGAAGATTATTACTGTTGGATAAAATGTTATGAATATGAGAAGTAGGAAGAACTAATTGTCCAACTGATACAAGTAGCCATCAAAATGCTAAGCAGATCAGAGCCTCTCATTGAACAGAAAAATGAACTTAGTTACTGGTAGCCAGTCACTCCTATGCAGGTGCATTGGACAGTCATTAGGGTTACTGGCTTATCATGAAATTCTATGGGTAACAGGCTTACAGAGAATAGTGTAACATGCACATTTTCAGGCAGCATCTGCCTTGTGCCTTGTCCTTCAGATGACCAATAGCACACACCATGTCATTTGCCAAAATGTTTTTTATTGGCCTTATTATTTACTGTGCTGAGTGCATAACTGAACTCTCCTTGAACACAATCCTTACTTCAATTGATAACAGTCTAATGCAGGGAGTAAATTCTGCTTCTCTGACAGCTCCTTCCTCAGAGCTTACAGAAATTCTGTTCTGCAAACACCTCTTCAATTTTGCAAGGAACATTAAGAATTACAAATAACCTAAAATACAGGAACCTGTTTTACAGATAAATAACCCAACCAAGCAAGAAGTCTCCATCTGTTACTAGGCTTCGTAACATGGTTAAAAAGCCCCAAAGTGCATTGCCAGAAACTCTATTAGAAATAAGGTCATGGATGGATGTGATCAAGTAATAAAAAAGAAAAAATGTACAGCTTTGTACTTCAACTATTTTACAGACTGTTTTAAAACACAGAAGAAATTTTAATTGTGATGTCAGATGGGAGAGAGATGCACACACATAAATCTAACGTATGGGAATTGAAATCATCTGAGTTACACATTCTACTTAAGCTGTTCCTATTTTCCTTCTCAAGTATGATTTCTTTTAATGTGGAAATTTCTGAAATTTCTAGATGTGCAGTCATTAGCCAAAAGAAACATGGGGTGTAAGAAGTAAGAGCTGAGAAAGTAGGAGTCAAGTCTCTAGATTTCTTATCAGCACTGTAACTGCATAGCCTGAAGCAGAACGCATCCCAGTTCCCGTTGATGAAGCATGAATAACTAAATTCTACCCCATAAGCCATGCTGCAAGTATCAATTCATGTCTTAGAGACTATGTCAGGAAACACACATAAGCATAAAGGTACTCCGAAAGATTTACTTACCCCGTTTGCAAGTTTACTATAGTTGTTCTTCCAAAACTATAGGGATCTTTATCTGAGAAGGACAAAAATAAGCAGCATAATTAACTGCTGCAACATCCACATGCAAATGAGAAAGTCAGCTTTTATTCTATTCTCTTAAAGACACTGATATGCTTCTTTTTAATGCTGAGCATATTCATTATTAAAAAGATGCAGAATCATAACCAATGCTGCTTTACTGTATTGCATTTTAAAGTTGGGAAAAAAGCCCCAGGATTATACCACAGTCGACCCATCAAGAGAAAGATTAGTTTATTTTAAAAGCCTAAATGCCAGATCTTTTCAGGGTTTCCCTTTCTCCCTCCAATCTCCTTTCATGTCCATTAGCAACACTACTCAGGGACTTGAACATATTTCCTTCACATTTTTATTCCATCTTAACTGATTTCTTATCTCAGGTTTCTAAACTGCATTAATTCAGTGTTGACAAAATGGTACTGATAACCTTACTAAGGTCAAGAAGGAAAGAGTTTATATGACAGTGTTTCTCTAGATTGTCAAGTATTTAAAGAAAATGATAAGATGAGTGAAAATTGAGTACATGTTCACAAACGAAAAAGAGCTAAGTGTATCTGGAAAACTAAACGGTCTTTCAGCACAGTCTGTTGAGCCACATTGCAAGTCATCACAACAGAAAGAAACTGCAAATGCACAAAATCAACATATGGTGGAAGGGGAGGAAGAAGGGGAAAAACACTAAAACTTCATCTTTGATTTTCAGCTGTATTTCCTATCATCATAAAAGTTAATGCTGGAAAAGAGAGGCTGTATTATCCTGCTTTAGAAGGCCAGACATGCTCTGCCATTTTAATTAACAGAGAGCACCTACTGGTACCCAAAATACTACAACTTTTACAAACTCTAGTTAGAGAAGGGCAGTGCACACAAATTTATGTGTATTACGAAATCTGTTTTGGTGTAAATGTACAGGCAGAAACGAAAACAGAAGAGAGAACTACATCCTATAAGTTCTTTGAGGGCACTGGCATTTCCCTCTTTACTTTATAAATGACATAAGACAGCAACTAGGGCAAGAGCTGTGTTGCATTGGATTCTGTACAACTAGGCTGACAAGACAGAGATGTAAATCAAGAAAGGAGAGTGAGTGTGAAGCGATAAAGCGCCCTTTGAAAGAACAAAAAGAAATCAAATTCAAAGAAGAAAACCAAAACAAAACCAAACCAACTCAGCAACGGTCTTTAAGAAGCAGATCTCAATATAAACAGGAAATTGATAAGAAAGAGCATATAAAAAGGAAGTCAGAGATGGCAGTTCCACAAACAAAGAATATTAAAGGCACAGGTACTAAATATTCCATTACAGATGAGGGCTAAATCACAAAGCTCTTTAAAACACAGGTAGAAGTAAACTGAAAACAAGAACTAAGACACATTATTAAGGACAATAGAAGAGAATAAATTATAGAGACAAAGGTCAGTGAGATCAGTACAAAAATAAGATGCAACTGTTGTGGCATAACAACAAACAAAACATAAGTAAGCACTCTGCTTGAGAACCCCTGGGAAAACCAAATGAATTAGTGCTTTTTCTTTGCATCACTATTCACCAAGATGATTGATTACGAACAACTCTGTAACCATCATCTTGACAAGAGAGTCAAAATAGGCAGATTCTTACCAAAGCCGTCTTAATGGGCTCATAAGAGCTCATTATACAAAAATGGAAGAATGTTTAAACAGGGTTTAACAGCATTCTGTCCACCAGTATTCTCATTAGCAACCTGAATGGCAGACTGGAGGACACATACACTGTAATTGTTGACTGTAAGTTTATAATGCAAAGAGGTGTCACATTTGCAGACATAACCAGGACTAGACAGCAAGAAATGGGAAATAAATCTTTGTCTAGTCAGCACTGACACAGTCTCAGCAAGAAGATTTATCCAGTTTTGGGCTGCAAACCAAGACAGAAAGGAACAATGGGAGACAGCCTAGATAGATTTAAAAAATTTCATAGGATGGATGACAATTTTATTGATCTTATGAGCAGCCAAATGGAAAATGTATCTCATTAATGACCAAATTAACCAGTCTGATTTATCAAAAATATGATGAATTCATAATCCTTAAGCAGTTAAAAGGATATTCAAAGAGGAAATGAATAATCTATTCTCCCCAGTGACAGGTCAAAAAAAAAAATCTTAAATTGCAGCAAGAGATTCAGACTGGACACAAGAAAAGATTACTCATCTGTGAAGTCAGTTTCCATTGGCAATCACCTCCAATAAAAATCCTAAGGAGTGCCTAGATAAACACCAGTTAAGAGGGGACAGGTAAAGTTAATCCTGGCTTGAGCCTTCTAGGTCTAGTTGTTCATGTCTGCATGTGATTTGCCATCTAAAAGCTTTAACAATTGTATAAACCACAAAATTCTTTTCAGAATAAAAAATAATTCTTACCAAGCAGATCACCTGACAGGTTGACAGGTAAGATGACACACACAGACAGAATGCTGACAGCAATCAACAAACAGATGATGTGCCGCTGGAAGGCTAGGTAATGTATGGCATCTTCACCACATCTCTCATGGATCTCATCGTCACTGCATCACAGACAAAAAAGCACATGATCAGTCTACTTGGTACCTTTAAGGTTCTAGGGGATGTTTTCTGAACATAGACTACTTTGTTAGTCTACCCAGTGACACCTCCATCAATCCCTATCAGTTTTCAACATGGTTGTGCTCTTTCACGTAGAAATTTAACTTCGAAAAGTGTTTTTTCCTTGTGCAGTATCACCACCCAAAAATTAACATGGGGGAATTTAAGATGGAAACAAGGAATCTGAAAAGCAAATATAAATCCAAGGTCTTTTTTATCAGCCTGAAAGAGGACAAAGTCATTTGCTGTGACCTCTTGCTTTATGACAGTCACAAGGTCGAACATCTAGCTCTGAAAATGTAAGATCACACTGTGATGGGTGTTCATTCGTCGCCATAAAGGCTCCCCATGAGAGAAATTACTATACAATCACCTTACTATTATAACACCCAATTAACAGAAGATATGAATAGGCTTCAGAATGAACTCTCATCATCTACCCTTTTTCAGCAGGACAGATCATTAAAGTAGGAATTCTTGGAAAAGGAAGGAAGTGAACTAGCAACAACGGAGAAAGACAGACACAATCTCCATTCCTTCCTGTTTCGATGTACCCAAGCTGGGAACTGATTTTTTAAAATCATGATTTACTAAACCCGAAGAGATATAAAGAAAGAACATTACATGCCTAATGCTCAGTTTCTGGGAAACAGTGGGATGGGTTTTTCCTTGTCAGTCACTTCTAGCCTCAACTAAACCACCAATTCTCCATAGAAATCCTTGCAGGGGAACCCCACTTGCTGCCTGAGGCCCTGCTGGCTTCAAACAGGGGAACACCCACACAGTACTCTTTGAAGAGTGAAACCCTAGGGCCTAGTTATCAGCTCAGAATCCATATAAATGCCATAGATTCACACAGTGTCACAAGCTCAGGAAGTCCTTGGGCTGCCAAGAGGATGTCTGCATCCTGAAGAAGTATTCCCATTAGCTGTGTTTTTATATTCTTTTGCCAGCTCACCAGAGGCACCGGTATCACTGTTTGCATTAAATCCTATCTACTCAAAAAAACCCCACCCCAACCAATTTTTGAATACAACCCCCTTTTTTAATTAAAGAGCAAAGCACAGCACAGCTCACAATTTCTGTTTCATATACTTACTGCATCCGAAAAGCAGCTGTCATCCAAGAACAAAACCCCTATAAATTAAGAAGGAAGTTTTTAGGAATTAATATACAAAAAACATAGTCTCTAATCTGTACAATTAAGAGAAGTGTTTCCATTAAGCCAACTGCTTAGCTAAAAACATGGCAGTCAGTTGCTCCTAAGTCATCATGTAGAAACATATAGAAAAAATACCTAATAGTCTACACATTTTTCAGCACTTCATAAGTCTGTATTCAGAGAGTATCTAAGGGTTGTTGTTTTGTTTGTTGTTCTTTTTCTCATTACCTACATGTTTATCACTTAGGCTTCTTAAATTCATACAAGCATGCCTAAATCCCAGTGAATGGAACTCAAGATGAGGCTTCTAAGGATTTCTTTTTAATGGATTGTTTTAGAGCAGGAAAGGTGATTATTTTTTCCAGAACCATTTCCAGAGACTCTCAAATTTCAAAGATAACTTCCATTAGACTCTAATAGGAAGTTAACGAGTTAAATAGCAGTTAGAAACAACACTGTGATGACATTAGCAGAAAGGCTTCGTATATACGTTTACAAATCCTCCTCTGAAACTGTACAGCAGAGATTACAACTTGCTGAATGTTCCAGTACAGTTCAAAGAACACCCAAAACCTTCTCTCTCAAAAGACCTCTTCTTCCAAGCTAATAGGAGCCAAGTAAAGAGACATTTTCATTCAACAGCTTCAATGACAAAGTTGCTTTAGGGTTTTTCAAAAGATGAAGAAAACTACACATATAGCAGAGCAATCCTGACCAAACACCAGTGTGCTTTTTATGCTCATGCAGTTATTTAGTTGCAAAGCTAAATATTAAGTTGATGAATATATAAAAGGTTAAAACATAGGCTGCCACAATTGCACAACACTTGCATGGTTCACTCTGAAGCTGCAACACAAAATGACAGAGGTACATGAATTAAAAGACTCCAGAGAGACCAAGGAGGGAACCAATTAAAAGTCTGGCCACAAAAATAACTTCCACTCCAAACCAGCTTTAATATTAAGAGCATATAACACTATTACTGGCCCGACATTTTCAATCCAGTTTTCTCAATGTTGTGAGGAAAATAATGTACCATAAAGACCAATTGGGTATTAGCTGCAGTAATGTAACTTTTTGAGCTGTTAAGTACAAAACACTTACTAGACATCCTTTGAAATAATAATCATAATAATAATAAAGATACTTAAAAATAATGACAGAAGATACCAGTTTATGATATAGGAATAGTGTGCCAGGAAACAGAAATAAATTACATATGGTCCTGTAAAAACACAGTAAAGAATGCATTAATTATTTTTGCATATAGATGGCCTTCCAGTTTAATGACTGGTTCATTGGGCTAGGTGGAATGGCAAATTGCAACAGATTCCATTAAACAGCTTATATTTGAAAAAAGGTATCAAAATTCTACAATACTTACCTTATCATGTTCAAGATCTTCAGGTACTGATGAAGATGTTGACAATCTGTTGGATCTTGATTCACTAAAATATATTAAATGCTGCTTTTAACTACTGCTTTTTAAACTAATTTCCACAGAATTATTTCAACTTTAACAATTCTGAAGTAACCACAAAAACACTTTTTCACTGTATTTCACAGCTGTGGTTTTCACGTTGCAGCATATGCTTAATTACAGAAACGTGTGCTATGTCTAATCTTGAAAAGGGAAGATGCGAGCTCCTGATGTGAGAGCGTATAACTGAACTAGAAACAAAATAATGTGTTACTGGGCTATTAAAACCACAGTAACATAGAAGAACATCACACAGGTTTGGAAGCCTGGTGAGGATCAGATTTGCAAGCTAGCTTCCTGTTCAGATATTCCTCATTACAAGACATCACCTCTTTTCTCTCTACCTTTCTTTCTTCATCTTACAGCCACTGCTCAGAATTTCTCCACACAATTAAACTGCTCACCTGCCAGGCCACCTCCTCACACAAACCCTGTCCTGCAGCAAGGCTAGACTCTGTAGCCCTCAAAACCAGCAGAGTACCTGTTTTTAGTTGTTGCTAACATGAAATGTTGCAATGGTGATGTGCCCATAATTACAAGACAATACATGTTAAAATGGAGTGTATTCATAGGTGTACCTGTGATAATTTTGACCAAGTGGCTCAAATCACAGTCCAGCAGGGACAATAACATAGGCTCCTGGATGCCTGACTGCTCAAGTATCTGTTTGTTCCATGCAGGCCTCTACAGACCACATGGAAGCCTATACCAGAGCATCTTCCTTCTTGCTGACTGAGCTACCTGGATTGAAGCTATCACAGTTATTGTCATTCCTTTTTTCTCCCCACCATCTTCATTTCACAACTGTAACAGATTACACCTAAAACCACATTTTGAGCTTTTTCTGCTGCTTAGTTGTGAATTTACAACTTAGTTACATCACTAATACCAGGAAGAGGATTGTTATTAAAGTTCACCCACTTCATAAACAGAGAGCTAGCTTTTAAACACCCAAAGACATCATCCTGTAAAAATAACATTTAAAAATAAATAATCAAAAGCTTATTACAGTATTACTGAAAATCGGCAAAAGAATTCCAGAAACCTGCAACAATACATTTCTTTATTTTAAAACCTTCAGAAATTTTATAGCATGGGCTGCACAGGGAGCTCTGGGAAGATACTGGGCTTGAGCCAAGATGAACAAAATACTCAATATCCTTCTATCACAGAAATACCTTTTAAACATCAATGTGTTGGTATGTGACATGTTAGCAGGCAAGCAGCCTATTTTCTTACCTCCACTTCCTCAACCCACAACTGTAGAATTAAATTTATGATGATGCCAAACATACAACTCTACTACTGAAACCACAAAGAGTAACTTTGGGCGGGGCCTATTTCACACAAACCAGCATAAGGACATTTTTAACAAATATGTGCATGTGGTTCCAACCACATTTAGCTGATACAAACGCACTTCATTTAAGCCATATTTACTGTACTTAGTTCCACATTCCCCAGTTTCAACAAATCAGTCTGATTGCCTATCTTTTTTACCTTTCAGCTTCTGACACCAGAGCAACGCGACCATAGTCCCAGAATCTCTTTCTTATAACAGAAAACAGTAATATTAAAACCTAGAAAAGAAAAATAAAAATCTTTGAATATCAATTTTTCCACTTCATAATAATTATTTTTAGGTGTGTAGGAACTGTCAAAAAATGCTGTCCTGGCTCCTAAACCAATTGTCATATGCTAACCAACCCAATAGTGGCCATGCTACAAAGAAAACTGGGACCAAAGGAGGAGAACACCTGCCTTCCTCTTCTAATTTACAGAGGAGAACTGCATGGAAAAGTACTTCTGAACTGCAAGTGAATGAAGGCTGGTGACAGTAAAAGAAGCAGGCAGTACTTGAGAGGAATTCAGAACTTTCATAAATACACCTTTACACATTCACAACTTAATGACCAGTACTATGAAGGAAGATAGTGACGTAAACAGGCTGCAGGGGTTCAGCTACTTTCTCAAGTATGTGACTTATTTTTATCCCTAAAAAAGTAATGTATTATGACAACCCATAAACCCCAGAAACTTATATTTGATCTCTGCAATGTATTTATCTCCCCTCTGTATTTTTAGTTTTTAAAAGATGCCAAGAAAACAAGAAGAAATAAACCAAACACTTTTTTTCACAGATGCATTTCTTTCTTCAAAAATAAGTTGCTTTGTACTTTGTAAACTGAAGCAATGAAACAGAAGTATAACAAGGCCTGTTTTCCATACATATGCAGCATACACTCTCACCTTCCAGCCCCTCCTACATCCCATGCCTGTTTGGCTAGAAAGTGGTGTAACTTACCTGGATCTATGCAAACACCAACTAGCCAGCTGGGATATGCATCAAGATTATCTACGTGTCAGGATTACACAGCTAATTTCCACATTTCACAATAATCTTCTTACAAAAGCCTTCCCCCCAACATGGATTATTAATTTAAATCTTCCTTCTTCAACTGGCCATTAAGCTTAACGTAAGCAGGAAAGGCTCTTTGACAACTTTGGTTCAAATTGTATAACATGTTTTATGGTTATTAGGAGAAACTGACAGGCAAAAATGGGAAGAGAATGTAATATATAAACCTCACTTCCTCAGGAAACCAGCCTAGAAATAGTATTCAGAAACCCATCAACTGACAGTTACTGAGGGGACCTGCAGTAAACGTGTCATGAAAACAGGAATACAGGAGTTGCTCAATAAATTGCAGTATTTGGCACTTGAAGAAGAGAGGAGCCTTCTACACTGCATCTAACTACATAATGCTGTTTTATAGGAGAGTTCAAAAGCAAGGAACTCAAATGTAGACTCAGTACCTTAAAAATCAATCACAGCTTAAAAATTAAAGCTTCTCCCAAACACTCCAACTAAATCTTACCAAATGCTGTGCCATCAGTCACACAGAGCAGTAGATACTGTACATCCTCCAAAAATGGATTTATGGTAGCATGCTGCATACACCAGATCAGTAACACTTAGGCTACTCCATGACTGTTAGGAACATACTCCACATTCCCACAGAACTACCAGCTCAGATCTTAAACAGGTAAGTTTTTGTTTCTCCACACCTGCTTTTCTAGAACTCAGGAACTATATCATCCCTCCAGTCTCATTTTACTACCACAAACCTCGCATTATCAGGCTAATTTGGAGGTCTACAGTTTTTTCATGTGGCTTAAGACCATCTAGATCACAGAAATAACTAAGTTTTATTGGAGTCTCAGGCCTGTTCTGGAGCCTCCAGAGCAGTAACTAATCCTCCCTTTGTCAGGACTGAGCTGATCAGAACATTAAATCCTCAACAGCTTCATAAAATCTAATGTTTAAAAAGTCTGTGAAATTACCAATTTTCCATATAGTATTCCCTTTAGAAAACCAATCAAGTTGTTAATGATGTTCCCTTCCTGAAAAGGTACCTACTACTTAAACCCAGCGTAAGGGGAAAATGTTGCTGCAGTTAAGACAAAACATAGGACTTTGAGCTACCACTATAAAGCTTACCACAGATCCACATACAGGCCCTCTCCCTACATCTACATATCCAACATTCAGTGACACAGTCATCCCACAGTGTATGGGATCCTTTATCAACGTTTGTTAAAGTGTTTTGATGTTCCCATGATGGCCTTAGCACATTTTTTATGAAGATGCTCAGAAACAAATTTCCTGATAAATAAGAGAATTCCGAAGAACTTCACTTCTGAGAAGGCCAGAGATATTTTCAATACAAAAAACAGAAACTGGACTTACAAAAAAGAAGGTTACATCAAGCAGCAGGACAGTTGGGATTCCACCAAAAGTTACGCCTTGGAGCACTGTGCTGCCCTGGGCAGTGCTATAGCAGTATGTCTCATTTGTTGAGTTGAAAGGTAGACTTCTATTCCAGAAGTAAACTAGATGAGACTGTCCAAAACCCAGAAAAAAGAAAGGGTTCATTTTGTCTTTCCTTTAAAAAAATAGAAAAGAGAAACAACCATGTGAAAAGCTTGCCTGGTATTTGTGAGATATACTAATATTGCAAGTATAACAAGAGCACAAAGATTCAACCAGGAAACTACTTTGGAAAAGAAGTTATATTTGACAAACTTTCCCCTTCACCTGTAAAATATTTCACAATAACTGACTGCCTCAGTTACTGGCAGCGCCCAGTGAGAGTTCCAGACATTCAACCAGCCATGTTCTGTACATACACCTGAGGAAGACGACTAAAGACCTACACAAACCAAACTTCTCTGTCTTCTAAGCTCCAATATAAAACTACCTATTCCTGCTTGGATTCTGATTCTAGGAGTAATATGGGGCATTAGATATTTCAACAGTGGCAGTTGAAGATTTTGCTCCTAGTTGATGAGCATGTGTTGAATGTACCAGCTTGTGAACTTTGTATTAAAAAATGTCAAGACCTTGAGATTATTAACTGATTTCCAACTAATTCCACAGAAAAGAACTACTACACAAACATGCATCTCTGCTGTTAGGATATTGTGTGATTTTCCTGTGCTAATAGAATTCAACTGAAAGAACAGCACAGAGCACCATGAACAAGAAAAGAACAAAGAGTATTTCTAACTTTCTAAGAGAACAGCCATCTACCTCATTTTACTCAACTGACCTGCTCAGATAACATGGTAACATGAAAGAATGAACAAGATTTGGCTGCTGATATAAATGTCTTTTTATTAGTCCAGGCAATTGCTCACTTATTTTGCGGCTTTCCACTTCAAGCATTTCTTTTCTTGTATCTTACTAGCTTGATGGCTCCAAGGTACTCTGGACAAAAGCACGTTTCATGCATAACACCGCTCTGACTGATAAATTGATGAAGAATGCATACTCCAAAAAACTATCCTTCGGAAGCAAATAACGCACTCATTATGCAGGTCCAGGGACACTGCTTTTGGGATACCATGGCTCTGTAAGAGGAATGCACATGTCTGATGGCAGTACTAGTCTGGATACTGAAAACAAAATCAAAACCAAACCAAGAATATTTATAACTGCAAGTTCTCGCTTTAAACAGCAGGGAATCAGCATGGAGAATACTCCCTCCAAACCAGCTTTTACTAAATACTGGACCGTGTGACATGGTGGGGAAAAAATTCTGTCCCAGCTGACAAGTTTCATCACAGAAAAACAAATAAACCCATGTGTGCCGGGAATCTGTACTTGCTTTCTAAGGATGGAAACAGAGTGCTGACAAAAGATGCTATTGAACACACTTGGGAAACCTTCACCACAACTGCATAGACAGCATACAAAGTTTCATGTAACACTCGCATCTTATCAAACACAGTTTCCAGTTTTTAAAAGCTATTATTTTTAAGTAAGCCGACTGTCAGGAAGATAAAGAGAACGGCAAGACCTGCCACGGGTGGAGTTGCACCGCAGCAACTCAGTAAGAGGCACTTGGCCACCTTTCGAGGCAAGGGGAGCACCGGTGCGGGCTCCATAAACGAGAAACCACCTCCCTTCTCCGGGCTGGGACCCCGATAGTGCCTCCGGTCCGGGGAGGGTGTGAAATGGGGGTGTCAAGGCCCGCTTTCCGGGCGGCACACGGAAAACCCGCAGGGAGCCAGCCCTCAGCCCCCTGCTCGCCTCAGGGCAACGAGCGTGCAGGAGCAGCCCCCGCCTCACAGGGAGGGGACGCCCCCAGAGCTGCCCGCTCCCTGCCCCGGCCCCAACGAGGGTCCCCTGCGGGCACTGACGAGGGAGGCCCCGGGAAAAGGCCGCCTCCCTCAGGAGGGCCGGGCGGAGGGGAGCGGGCAGCTCGGCCGCAGCGGCCACCCGTCAGGGCTCACCTCAGCCCTATCCCTTCCCCGGGCCGCCTCACGTAGCCTCTGCCCGGCCGGTGCCCGCACAGCGCAGCTGACAAGGGCTGCCACCGGCAGCGCTGCTCCCGCCCTCCCTTACCTGCACCGCGGCGGCCGCGGCCTCTCCCTTCCCCTTCCCTCCCGTCTCGTCACCACACGGGGCGCAGCACCAGAACACCCGTCCCAACCCCTCAGCCACGAGCTCCAGCAGCACGTCCCGGGAGCCGCGCATGCGTGATGGGTCGGGGCGGCGGCCATTGCTCGCCCGCCTCCTGTCTTCCTTGGTGGGGTAGGACGGCGCCATGGGGAGCGGTATTCGTCGTGGGGACCTGGCTGCGTCTCTGTGCCCTTTTGCAGACCCTGAAGTGTTCTGCTCAGGGAAGGGACCACGTAGTAAACTAACCGGGGGCGAGCTGCTGTCGGTTTTTGCGTTCCATCACCAACACTGGCGTGGCAGTGGGGAGATGCGATCACCCGATTTTAGTCAGCAGAGTTTTGTTCCAGACACCCGGAGCCGTGGTGAGAGCTGGGTTTATTCCCCATACCACAAGCAAGAGCTTCAGGCTAGAAGCCTGTGTATGCCAAAGAACCTGCCTTTAAAGCATAGAATCACAGACTGGTTTGGGTTGGAAAGGACCTTAAGATCATCAAGTTCCAGCCCCCTGCTATGAACGGCTGGAGCCAAGCATTCCCTTCATTAAATAACGCTGAAATTGCATCTACAATGATTTACAACAGTTATTTCCGATGTTCGTAGCTAAGAAGGTTTTATGCTGGATCCTACAGGTGAAATCTTTGGTAAAGAATGAAGGATTTCCAAACTACTTTGTGGTTTCGCAGTGTGGGCTGCAGTGCTCTGGTTTGGAGGAAGCCATTTTGTGCCTCTATGACTCTCATCCATTAACATTGGAAAAACCTAGACCCAAACAGAGCTTTTTATAGAAAAAAATAAAGTAAAATAAAAAAAAAATAAATAAATAGGAAGATATGTGAGATTTCAAGAGGGACTTCACAGTTCAGTCTGGTAAAGTGGGCAAGCGTGCATGTACAAATGGAGCAGCCCGTACAGTAAGGTAACTGAAAGATTAAGTTATAATAGTAACATGAGTGTTCCACAAAATATTCAAAGCTTTTTGTCTCCACACACCTGTACTGAGAAATAGCATTCCATTGTTGTAAATTGGAAAACATGAAACCTAGGGAGTTTTAACTTAATGTGTCTATCACAGATCTGGGATGAAACTGATTCCCAGCCCACAGGATGCTGGATTATATCAAGGGCACTTCTACCAGCAAAGATGAAGAAGTCAGGCCACACTTGGAATGCTGGATGCTTAAGAACTGAGCATCCCAGCTGCCAATAAGCCAGTATCTCCTCCATTTGACAGTCCTGCCCCTGCCTCTCCACCTTCAACTCTTTATGATCCTGTCTATTCAAACTATATTACTTAGGGCCCTGAGTGCACACCTGCTATTCTGCTACCTGCCATTTTATTAATCCATAATTGTTTCGCTCTGTCAAATTCTTGTTTCACTTTTTAGGGATGGCTGCTGAATGGAGAGCAGCATTTGGCTGTGTGTACACATTACCTGCCTTTGCCCACTCCATCCCACAGAAGGGGAAAAGTACTATTTACCTGCAGTAACTGAGAGACATTTTAAGATATAATTCTGTAATTTATCTGGCAGCTGCATTGTAGATAACCTGTGATTTTACACTGTTAGTCAGAAAATGCCATCAAAGTTCCAGCTCGAAGCAGCATGGTTCATAGTCACTGCTGGAATAAATAAATTCCACTGTTGTTGAATGATGTTTAGTATTTTAGCTTTAAAATACATTCTGTGCTTAGGGATATGTTGGTGCTAAAGTTACTTGGTGTGAGTGTAGTAATTACTCCATCTTGGCTTCTCTGGAGTCTCTCTTCCTGTGGACAGTGTATTTTTAAACAAATTCAAAGTGGATTAGTTATAATTGCTTTCTTTTAAATTAAGTTTTACTGATGTAGCTGTGGCAGAGTAGACCTACCACACAGGTGAAGCTTCAGTGTATGCTCGCAGCTCTTACACTGCTAGGACCAAAATCCTTTTGATTCATTTTCTCACCAATTTCCTTAGCTGTTTGTACTTTTGATTCCTGCCTTATTTTTCAAAATTAAGAAGGCCTTGCTCTGGCTAGATTATCTTCCTTTGGAGTGTAAAATAGGTGATATTCAGTGATCTTGACATTATAGTCTTGATGTTCTGCATTCTGAAGACTTTTGCCTGGATACAAAATCATTTTCCTCTCTTTCTCAAAAGAGTAACATCAAGTTTTTGTCATTTGGGCTTTTTTTTCTTCCTCTGTCTAGACAGGCTCTTTAGCTAAGTGGTGTGATTTTGTTTATCTCTAATTTCAACAGCAGAGTCACATTTCCCTCTTCCCTACCTCTTGTAAATAGGGTTTGTTTACCACTGTCTGTTCTTTTGGTGACAAAAGCCACATACTGTCATTAGTTAGCAAACGTTTCATTATGTTGCTCGGGCAGATGGAAATCCAGCCTCAGCATCTAGGGAGCAGGCCAACAGAATATCAAATTCTTCCATCTTTCTTGTATTTTGCATGCTCCGTATTCGCTTCAACAGCTCTTTAGCACCCAGCTGAACAAGTGTGCGGGGTGTTTACACTTACATGTGTGACTCTTCCCTTGCTTTATTAAATGACCTTATGTCTGAAGAACTCCTCTGTCACTTTAGTTTGATTTATCACAGCAGGACTTCCCTTGATGTGTGAACTCTCAACAGGACATCAATAGTCTCTGGACGTGAGTAGCAGGTGGCCTGATGCTTTACCATGCGTGGCAGCTCTCACCGTGGTTTCTTCTCTGTGAAGAAACTCGTCAGCCCAGCTTGCTGCTCCTTACTTATCTGCCTCTTCAAATATATCTTAATGGATTTAATTCAGGCTTCTAGCCTGGCAGCTCTTTACTAGCTTTTTCTCCTTCATCTAGCAATCTGTTTACAAGCCTTGATATACCAAAGGTCTTGGTGTGGGCATTAAGGAGTCTTCCTTTGAAAGGCCTGAGCATTAATATATGTCTAATAAAAACAAACCGATAATAAAGTCTGGACAGCTAGATTTAAATGAACTATAATCATAATGCAAATCAGCAAGCAGCAATTTTGATTTAACAATTTACACTTGATTTCTTGCTATACTTATTATTTTTGTAGTGCTGCTTCACATTCGTAGATAACGTTGATTTTCAAGGTAGAAACAGCCTTGCATTAAAGTTGGAATGTATTTCTAGTAAGAGAATTCATTATTTTACAAAATTTTTAACTGACTATAGCTATCAATATGTGGTAGAAATTTGTCTTGCTTTACTTTTATGTTTTGTGTCAGATAGGAAATGGTGAATGGGATGTTGGTACTGATGCTTGAGCAGAATTGATTTTTCTCATGAGTTTCATCAAGCTAACAACTGGAGTTTTGTTAAAATGCACAAGCAACCACAGTCAGAAATAGCAGTACTGAAAAGCACAGGAGAAAAAAAAGAGCTTATTTCAACGTACTTTGCATTTAAGCTTGATTTATGAAATGGTGAATTATTGTCCCTACTTTGTGCACTGAGCTCATTGGTTTTGATCATCCTGGTTGTGTCTAAAGAGGCATCCCAGTGAGTGCTTCTGTGCAACACCCCGGCTATGAGCACTGCCAACCCTTGCCACAGGCTAAGCCAGGCCTATGCCTTACCAGGGGACAATGCATGGGCTGCCTCACCCCTGTGCATGGTGTGAGGCTTTATGCCTGTGTTTTGTGGCTGCGGAGGATCTCTTGCTGATATTTAGGTTTATTACTGGCTCATCGAAATGCAGCCACTGTTGATGTGACACACTTTGTCACAAAACTAGGACAAGGTGATGTGAAACATGGATGATTTTCTGAGTATATCTATTGCCTCAATGCCTATCCAGGCGTTAACCCTGTGTGTATAGGAGCTGAAGGGAGTTAATGTATGGGTGGCGTAGCACTAACTATAATTAAGGCAGCTTCCTGAGAGAGAGGGAGATGGAGAAACCATCTGTCACAATGTGATCTCTCCCAGTGGAGAGGGCAGCACCTGGCCACATGACCCATTGGATTTAGGTGAATCAGGGAGCAGGTGTATTTGTCACCAGTGTAAAATATGAACCACTTGCAGCTTGCTCTTGGCTACAACAGATGTTAGTTTTAGTGAAGAACTCTGGTGTCCTGTAGAGCCTCTGTGCTCCACGGCTGTCCACCATAAGTAGTAACTCTCATTGTACCAGTGCCAGGGTGAAAGCAAACCTAGGCAGACATTAAGAACATCCTGCCTTGGGTTCTGCTTTCCTTGGAACAGAAAGCTGGGTGATCGCTTGTGCAGGAGCCACAAAACACCCCAGGAGATGTTGCAGTCTAAGCCATTGGAAGGTGAAGTTAGCAGGGTTTGCTGGAAGCTTGAATTGAAAGGAAATATTTGTTAACCAACCTCTCAAATCCTGGTTTTGATCAGAAAAGGTTGGAAAAGGGAAAATAGGATTTAGGTTTTTTTCAAATAATACTCGCTCCGAGCAAACTAGTTTTTAAATTGATTGGTCTGCTTTATCTACTCCCTGTCTGCAAAGAGTCCAGTGAGATTCCCAGCTTTTAGACTTAAGAACTGGGTTTCAAGGCTCTGGTGATGACTCTTCCTGGTTCACTGGCTTGACTTTCCTTCACATATCGGCATCAGACACATTACTTGAACCTTTATAAATGTAATTCACAATATTTTTAGTGTGAAAAGCTTTAGCCTTGATATAGATTCATAGAATGGTTTGAGTTGAAAGGACCTTAAGATCATCCAGTTCCACCCCCCTGCTATGGGCAGGGATGCCTCACACTAGATCGTGTCACCCGAGGCTCTGTCCAGCCTGGCCTTGAGCACTGCCGGAGATGGAGCATTCACCACTTCCCTGGGCAACCCATTCCAGTGCCTCACCACCCTCACAGTAAAGAACTTCTTCCTTATGTATTTGAATAGAGATCTGGATTAAATGATTTTTAAAGGACTTTTTAAATGAGTAATCTTTTTTTCCTTAGGCAGGATTCCCCCTTCCCACTTCTGGACTTAGAGAGGAACAAAAAATCAGAGTGCAGACTATGAGGATTTCAAAGAGCTTTGATTTTATTTGAATCCTGGATTCACTCAAAGCAAGCCTAAAGCAGCAGAAGCGTTAAACACTTCATCAGCTTCTGTATTCCACCAGGAGCTTGCACCAATAATTACCTCTGTAGATCTATGTGTGTTGGCCTTCAGATCTATTAAATTCAGAGTTTGGCTTTGTAAAGAGCTGAGAAGATCGCTGTTACATTTCCAACTGCACCAGTGGCTTGGCACCTTTGCAGATACATGCTGTAGCGAGCGTGGGGTGCCACTAATGACAGCAGGATGAGCAGGATCCTGGTGAGCCTACGCAGGGGGTCAGGTGCCAGGTACACCAGGAGCATTGGTGACAGGATGCAAAGTGGCTTAAGCAGGAGGCTGTGAAGAGTCTTTGCAACGGCAAACAGCCATGACTAAAGGTAGTGTGGCTCTTTTCAGCAAGGAAAATGCTGCACCCAGGGCCCGGCTTTACTGGAGCATGGCTGGAAATGGTTAGGTGCTGAAGCATCCATGCCGCTCAAGGCCCACTGCAGGCATCTGAGTCCTCCCTGGACACTTTATGGGACCTCTGCTATAGGGAAGCAGTAGACTTACCTAAATACTAGCTGTTCCTTAGCGTGTGATCACTTTCTGAGCATATTATCACCATACCTTCTGATTTTCCCATTCTCATCCCTCTCTATCCACTCTCTTGTTCCTTTTTCTGTAGTAGTTTATTTCCTCCTTCCATTCATCCTTTCTCATATTTCTTTTTCTGTGATGATTTTATTTTCTCTGTATCACTTGTATTTCTTTCTGTTCCATCTTTCTCTTCTGAAACGGTTGCAGAAGGCATAAAGGTATTCATGTGTCCTGATCTGTGTAAAAAAGTAATCTAGTCACTGCAAGATGAGCTTAAAGATACGGGTGATCTGTGGACCAATGGAGAAGTTTTTTCCCTGTACGTAAGCAGTAGCAGATGGCAAGGGGGATATCTCTTGTTTTACTAAGATACTCTATGTACAGTTACTGTTAGAGTCTACTGGTGATTAGGATTTTGTTTACAGAAGCTGTGGTTGGCTGGTGCCTTTGAAAATCAGGTTAGTTATTTTGGTGTCTAAATATGGACTTGAAAATTTTGGCCAGGTTGATTTGCTCAAGGTTATTCTTCTGACTCAGGGACAGAACGGAGAAAAGAAAACAAACCTTTTCAGCTCTCCCTTCCTATTGATACTCTGTACGGTTTTAGTAAAGTAGATGTTTAGACACCCAGATTCAGTAAAGCAGATGTTTATATATCCAGATTATATACCAGATTATAATGAAGTGAGTGATCAGAATTGATCTGGGGGGAGTTAAAAGCACGTCCTGTAAAGTGGCACAGTCACTTTGTGGAGTTTCTGGAGTGAGATGGACCCTAAAGCAGAAGAAGCGCTCCATGTTGCATGAGAGCATCTAGGCAAACTATCCCTGCCTTCACAACATGGTGCACCTTTTCTTCTACGCCCTGCCTGGATCAGTTTCTGGGACTGTTTGGGCACAGCTGAGACAGTAGGTTGAAGTTGTCACTGCTGCACTTGGAGCCCTGAGATGAGCAGACCTGAGGTTTAAGACCCTGAATTGCCAACTGCTCTGGGGAACAGTGAGCCAGGTTGGTCATAGTTCCTTTGCACTGTAGTTCCTGTGAAGATTAGAAGGGTTTCATGCATCAGTGTAAGACCTTGAACTTACTATTCAATTGATCACAATAAGAGCATTTCTCAGAGGACATGAAGTTGTATTAAGAAACCAGTTCCTTTTGCTGTCCTTAGGAAACAAGACAACTGTGTCTTGTAACTGCTGCTGTTTCTGAATCACTTACAAGGGAAGCCCAGGCAATAGTATATTTTCGTCTTCCATTGTGAATTGGAGCATTTTCTTGTTTAGGACAGCTTGTGTTTAAATGAGTTACCAGCCTGGGAACACAATGAAGTCCAGAGATGAACTTTCCTATCACAAGGGACTGAGAACAAATCAAGCAGTGCAGCCTCCAAAGAGATTTAAGAGCCAGTCTTCCAAGTCTGCTGCACATAGTGATTTTCAGATCCTTTCCGCTGGATTTGTAGAACCTGAATGTCATTGCGAACACCGTTTTGCTGTAGTCTGCCTTTGAGGTGCCCTAACAGATCTGGTCAAACTAAGTAAGAATCTCAAATTCATTCCTGGGCCATCTAAGTCTCTTCTTTGATTGTAGTAATTTATTTCTAATTTTCCTGTCACAGAGGTAAAAGATTCCTCACTCTATTTTAGAATAAAAGCAGAGAAGAGGGACTAAGCACCCAAATTTTGTCTAAAAATTTTCATCTAAATAGATGAAAAATGGGTTCTGAATTGCTCTGGGGGCATTTACAAATCTTCTCCACATGTATGATGTGTCCAAAGACCCTGGATTCTGTACTGGCAACTGCTGTACTGGTGCTGCTTAAATAAAACACATTTTAGTCACTATGTCTTTACTATAGGTATTCAGCCTGAAAAGCTGACAAATACCAGCTTCAGAGGCATGACATTTCCTACAGAATCCCATGTTGAATCCAAAAGTAAGGTTCAGAAATGCATTTAGTTGCTATGATGAGATGTTGGTAATTCCTGGATTAATGCTTTTGAATAAGCAAATGGCTAGGTAAGAAAAGAAAAGACAAAAGCAACTGACGTTTGTGTTTCACGCTTCAAGTGACCTGGCCAAGTGTGGCTACATTCCCTTTTAAAATCAAATGACCATGTTGCATCTCCCAGGGTCCTGTAGTATGAATGCTAAAAGGATTAAAAGTAGCTAGGTCACACAGCTTTATTTTACTCTTTACAAGGGCCATGTTAAATCTGAGACTTCATACCCCTTGTTTACATAGATACGAGTACATAGCAGGAAGTTACATAATTTGACCTGTGCTAGGGAGTAAAATACCCCTTTGTGTTCTGTTTTGGAGTCAAATACTTAAGGAACTGTGTTTTCTCCAGTGCTTTCCTACTGAAGTCTTTTTCATTAAAAAGTCATAACATACCCCAGAAATTTACAAAAGCAATGCAATGATAATACAAGTATTTAAGTGAAAACAGCTTTGTAGTAACTGCTTGAGTAGAAGTGATCTACCCACACACCCTCCTTCCTGCACATTGCAGCATTGTTTGAAGGCAGAAGAAAAGTAGGGGGATCTTTTAATACTTGTTATTCTGCAGTTGTCAAAGGTGTAACAAGGTACCAAATCTAGAGTGAAAGGTAATGGAATGAACAGGGAATGGAATGAACAGAATAAATAATAAATCAGCATAAATTGGAAGCAGCTCACTAGGGTCAAAACTGAGTTAATGATTTGAAATTCTGTTAACAGGTCTGTAATTTTTTAAATGCATATCAAATACCCTATAGCCCTTTAGGGCTGTTCTCAGAACTCTGAAGAGAAAGAAGAGATGCCTGTGAAGTTCAGTGCGATGTTTACAGCAAGTCAAGCCTGCATCTTTCTGTTTAAAAACAGTGACTATTAAACATGAGGATGAGGGATTATAGTCTGATTCAGATCACCATTTCCAAGAAGACTGGTTTGTACCTCTCGAATCTCCTGCACCTTCCAAGGCCTCTGAGACATTCTCCCCCAGCACCAGTCCAGCTCACCCGGAGCTCGGGCCGGCAGGTCTGGTGCTGTTGCTGCATCCATTCAGAATTCCATTTCATCATCCTTCCAATCATGGCACTGATGTGCTGTTAACATCAGGGAAAACAGCCATGTGCAAGTAATTATTTGAAACCGAATACATCTATGTTCCACGGTGTAAAACCCACTGACACACAATAGCCCCTGAGTCGCTTTAGCAGCAGATGTTACAGATGGAAAACAGCCATTCAAGTAGTTTAGCTCATTTTCCTGCTGTTGGAGGTATCTTTTTTCCTATCAGTGTATTTGCTAAGGCGCAGCCCAAGTTAATTTTAAGTATCTCAGTGAGGTCTAACGGAAGCCTTTAGGCAGTTACTCCACACTCCATCTGATACACCAAATTAGAGAACTCTGAAGTATTTATCAGGTGTATCTTGTAATCTCTGTGCACGTTATGACTTCATTTTGTGTTCTGCAATCTTGCACTGGTTTTTGTAATTTTCCGTGCAAGGAGCAGCGCTTTTTTGCACTACACTAACATTACTATATTGTATGACAGCTCACAGGGCTTAACAGAAGAGGTTCCTTTTAGATCTCACTCATCTTGGCCTTTCATCTTTATTTTTGGCCTGCAGAACAAAAACATCTTCCAGAAAAGTTAGTAATGCAAATTATTCAACTTTCATTAACATGTTACTTCATAATCTTTCTGCTTTTTCAGCTTGTTTTGGTAATAGAAGTAAGTTACAACTGCTAAAATAGTGTTTATCTGACTTGGGGAAGAAGTGGTTAATTTTCATGGCAAAAAGGGGGAATTCTGTTGAGTGAAGCAAAAGTTCCTAGAGTTAAAATTAACTGGAGGCAATACGATCTAGAATTAAGCCGGGCTACTTGCTGCTGCAGATGAAATATGAATGGTATTCCAAATGTATTAGCATGACCGGAAAGCGGGGGCATTTCTCAGTCACTGGAAGGCCACTCACTACACAAACTTGGCACAGAAACTGTAGGGTGAATGAGACAGAGTTGTTTAGGTTGGAAAAGATCTTTAAGATCATCAAGTCCAATTGTTAACCCAGGATTGCCAAGTCCACCCCTAGAGATGGCAGCTGAGAGGGTCACACACTGAGCCCTCACAGTGACGTTTACTGGAGCATGCTGGTTAAAGGCCAACTCAGTGGCACACACCACCAAGAGCAGGGAGAGTCTATGCAGTCTCACCAGCCCTGCCTGGCCCAGAGATGGGCTCTTACTTCCATCACTAAGGCAGGAAAAACATACTCTTAAAAAAAGGCTGATAAACTTTTACAGTGCCAACACACAGCTGCAGAGAGAGGAAAAAAGAGGCAGCATTTTAACTAGGCAGATAAATGGGGTCTCATTAGAAAATTAAATGGTGCTCCTAAAAAATACCGCTATTTCTCAGTAATGGGGACATTCCTTAATGAAGTGGACTGTGGTGTAAAACAAGCAATTTAGGGACGTATGCTTATTTGTCTGATTCAGCAGCATTTGCTAAATGTCAGTGGTTTTGCCTTTTCTGTAGCCATCAGAGTGGTAACAAATCCTGCTTCCCTAGCTCCAAACAAGACGCATATAAGGGCAGTGGGGAGGAGACTGCAGAGGGGACAGAAAGGCTGTATTTGAACAGTTGTGTTTGCTTTTCTGTTAAAAAAAGTCTCGGACATCTCTTTTCTGCCAGAACACTGGTACTTTGCAAATGCTGCCAACACAAACCCTGTGAGCAAGCCAGCTAACATCAGCTGACCAAGGACATGGTGGGACATTGGACGTTTTATCCATTCCTCTTCAAACAAGCAGCCTTTTGTCTGGACTGTTTGACCAAAACAAGCCCGTGAGTAAAAGGAGGAGCTTGCCTATGGAAGGCATGCTGAAGTCAATGCAATCTAAGATATGTAGCACCAGGAGTTGCATGAGCTAAGCTTAAGATCAGACCAGGTTTACAACATCTCTCAAATAAAATGGGGGGTTTACTATACTGGATGCATTGCAGGATAAGTGCATAAGGGAACATTATTCCTGTTGCTGCCTGGGGCTTCATCATCACCATTTTCTGAGAGGCACCCAACAGGACATGTGATCTGTAAGACATTTCATTGGAGATAGCCAGCGCAGTCTAGCCTACACTGATGATGAGGAAAAGCAGGCTCCTGTCCTAGCCTAGATTGAATGAATTGGACAATTTCTGTATAGCTCAAGCAGATTATTGCTCCACAAAACTTGCTACTGAAATTGGCTCCTTAGCTGGCAGGTAGAGCAAATTTTAAGGACTGAGTCTGTGGTTGCAGTGGTATGAGTTTTGTGCACTCTCAGGTCAGAATGAATATGGTTCAGCTCAGACAAGGGACACAAAGTTCTATTTCCCAGAGTCGTATTAGCCAGAGTCCAAAATACATATGTAAAGTCCATGTTTATGGACCCACTCTGGGGATGGGGTGGTGGTGCATGGAAATGCTTAGATAAGGACAGGCAAGTCAGGCACAAAGCCTTTTGGCACAAAAATTAACAGGGCCAAATTCTGGAACAAACCATGACCAGCAGAAAGGATTTAGTGCGGATCAGCGCTCTGCATTGAGTGGCTTTGCTGTTTGCAGCCTGGCTCTGGGAGCCAGATAAAAGCTGGATGTCTTGTGTTATCAGGCCATGTCTTATGAACCTTTTCCATGCCAGGTTCTTGCAGAGGTGTCTGAGGCCGTGGGGAGCACATGTGCAAACTCATGAGCTATGCTGGCCCCACCAAAGTCCTGGGTGCTGTTCTTCTGACTCTGCGCACTAAGCAAGCTATTCATGCTCTGATGGAAGAGCAGCTTCTCTAGAGGTAGAGGAGGACTGAAAGCCACTGCCCTGGCAAGATGGTTTCCTAGTACCTTTCAACAGGCATATCCTGTTTTCATTCATCCCTGTGATGGTGGTGGTGCCCTGGCACAGGCTGTCCAGAGAAGCAGTAGCTGCCACATCCCTGGCAGTGTTCCAGGACAGGTTGAACAGGGCTTGGAGCAACCTGGTCTGGTGGAAGGTGTCCCTGCCTGTGGCAGGAGGTTGGAACTGGATGGGCTTTAAGATCCTTCCAACCCAAACCAGTCTGTGATTCTGTGAATCAGCACTAATTGTTTTGCATTGTCCCTGGAGACACACAGGCTGGATGGAGTGAGGCATATACGGTCCTTGCCTAAGGGCAGCATCAGGGTACAGGTTTGCCTCTTTGCTGGAGGTGGGACAAGTGTTGAACTGTGTTACACCTCCAGCCATGCTTGCGCCGAGGGCAGGCTAAGCCATGAGCCCTCAGACAGTATTCAGGAGTCTGCTCCACTTAGTGACATCTCTCTCTCATCCTGCACTGAAGGTGCTGTGCAGCTGGAGAGATAGGAAACGGAAATGCTTTTTGCCTTGGTCACTCTTTAGAAATTAGGCTTAAACCCAGACTGAGCAAAGTGGAGCTGCTGTCTGCTGGAAGTGGGGTGGCTTTCCAGCGGTGGGCTTGGTGAGCTCCATGCTCCTCTGGACTTTCTTGATGCAGGGCCAGTCTCTGCAGAGGAGCAGGGGTTCCACCACCAGCACAGACTGTGCCAGTCAAGAAAGAAGCCAAGGATGCCTATGAAATCCCACTTAAAGCTATGTAACCTGGGTTTAAAATGAACATCAAGTTTGAAGCACTGGCTGGTGGCTGCCGTGGTGTGTTGGTGAGGCAGCACGAGAAGGGCAGAATTTCGTGCATCACTTGCAGTTTACTTCCACTTTTGAAACCTGTAACCCAGCACTTTACATGACTGGCTTATTCTGCGGTGTTGTGTTAGTTATGTAAACCTCAGTGTGCTTCAGACTGGAAAAGAATATGAAACAGAACATCTACTTGAATTCCTTTCTTAACTTGGCAAGTTTATACCTGCATCGTAACTGCTACTATTTTTACTTTCACGCTCCTGAATTCAAAAGACCCCAATCTGGGGGCAAATCAGACCAAAATCTATGTGGAAATGTGCTCCCGTCTCTGTACAACAAACCTGTTGCACAAATCAGGGCATTTCTTGGAGCACACAAAAGCTGCTGCCTTTCACACCGCTCAAGCAAAGGCTGTTCTACTATGGGCTCAATTGCAATGCAAAAGAATTGTGTCCATGGAAATTCAAGTCTTGAAAATATTCAGATCCTCACTGACATACTGCAAATGCATTTGAAACATTCTTGTATCCCAGGATAAGAGCTACATAAGTAGGCTAAGCCTTTCACACTTCCTCTCTGAACTTGTTGGATTTATTTACCAAACCGCATTGCATAGATATGCCCAGCAAATGTCATGGAGAACCATTTGCAATGAAATTAAAGCTTAAGCAGAGAGATTCTCTCTTCCCTAAGCAGTGGCTTCTATTAAAACTGGGAGTTGTTCATATTTCATCCCTTGCAGCCTCTGTAAACCCTTTGTTTGACATTTTGAAGTGCCATACAGGTTCTAATACACATTACACAAAAAGAGCTATTATAAAATTCCTGACTTTTTTTTTGTTTGTGTGACAAAGGGGGAATGGCAAATCCTCCAATTGGACCAGATAATCACTCTCATGTGAAAAACCTACAATCCACATCTTCTGTTTTCTCCTTAGCTGATCTTCAACTGTTTGGTCAATAAGTTTATGTGTGAAGCCCATAAATCACCTTCCAATACACACTGGACAGTGGAGAATCCTGGTAGATTAGACATCAGCCACAGGAGATATCACATCACATCTGGATCCAGGAAAGCCAAGTGCTGCTGGAACATTTCCATTTCATGTTATCATGGGTTTCTGAAGAGCCCTCTTTACACAGTAGGACCACTCTCTGGAGTGAAAGATAGTTGGATGGATAAAGGTTTACAGGATCAGGTCTTCTGAAACGACAGAGGGACCATTACAAATCCATGAACTGCAGTTTTACTCAGGTGACTGTCGCTGTATAAATGTAACAAATTCATTGCTGGAACTGAGTTATTCAACACTTACAGAGCAGATCTAAAGAAAACTTTGTCAGCACTTGAACATTGCTTAGGTGCAGTTTGTGCCCCAAGCCTCTGATGTGGTTCATGGTGTCACTGCATTGGTTTCATGCAGTGAGAAGCAGTCATGTGCTGTTTAGCTGGGGAGGCAGTACAGGGGGAAGAGCCAGGCATACTGAGCCTTCCTAAGGGGCTCAGAGCGTCACACAGATATCACATAAACCCCTTCCCTCCTCTTGCTTGCAGGAGCAGGAGTTTCTGACATGAGCTGAAGTTGAGGCAGTCAATGAAGTGGATATTTTTCACTGCTATTTGTGTCTTGGGAATTAATATAACAGAAAATATGGAATTGTTCAGAGGAAAGTGCTCTACAAAGGAAAAGATTAAACTGCCTTGGGCTGTGCACAGACTGATAGTTTGTAGTCTATGTTTCTATTTTAGTCTTAAAACTCAATTCAGCTAAATAAAGTGCCCCTTTAATATCTAATGGAGGCTTTATCATGGTTAAGGAGACAAGTTTCTTACAAGGTTATAAAGACAAAAAGATCACTAACACAAGTGTTTAGTTAGGCTCTTTCAGGCTGCTTTGTTGCCTTCCTCTGTGTACAAACCAGGGTGCCTTGGCTGATGCTTGTTTTAAGGAGGGATAAACCACAGTGGGCTGCTTTTGTACAGGTTCTTGCAGCCAGGCTTTTCCCAGGGCAGGCCATTCAGCCTGGACACTGAATCAAACTGGACCAATTTTAAATTGTTTACAGAGACATTGATGCTGAGACGTATGTATGTAAGCTCAGGCATGTCACTGCTGCAGAGGATGAGAATTTGCCCAAGTGCTATGCTCCATCGCACTGTTATCAACCACATTTTATTCCTTTTCAGTGTGGTTCTCCTGGGATTTGTTTCAAAACCAGACTTCCACATCTTATGCCAGCAAAGGCCAGGGAAGCAGAGGATGTGAGCTTCAAGTTTAAAGGTTGACTTCAAGGCAAACATCCGCACACATCACTCAGCCTCCAGATCGGCTCTCCGGTGACTGAGCAGCATTCAAAACACCCATATTCCTCATCCATGCTGTGGAAAAGCAGAATGGTTTATCATGTTCACTGAAAGGTGATCTGCCTTTATGTAAAGACTTCTTCTCTTAAGCAGAAGTATTATGAAACCCACAGGAATCCATAAAGAGTGATGGGACATTTTTCTAAAATGCCAGGCCTGTACATCTTCCACCTCCTGTGATTCAGGAGCAGCGTAAAAGACCATAAACCATTCAGCTGCTGTGATTCACTGCACTGATTCATGTGCTTGGTACAAATATTCAGAGATCAAAGCAGCACCTGCCCCCCAAAAAAAGATTTTAAGTGATTTTTTAATGCTTGCCATAAAGATGGACTTCCAGCTAAAGCATTATTCTCCTGATTGATAGTGGATATTTTAGGTAGCAAATCCCCGATGGTAAAGATTGATGCTTCCTTTAAGAATCATATGGTGTGGTACCTAAAGCAATGTACTCTGCAGATGTGTTTCCTCCCTGACCTAGCCTGAACATGAGACAGGGATCACACAGGGGTTTTCTGAGCGGAAGTTTACAGGGAGTTAAAAAAGAATGGAAACTTCTTCCCTGTGAAGGAATCTGGAAGCTCTCCTAAACCGTTTTGTATTAACTTTGCAGTGGATGAAGGTGTTAAACTGGCATGTGTCTATTGATGGGGAAGTGATCCTTTCAAGTTCTCTGCTTCATCCCCACTTGTGGAATTTGTTGTGCCAGTGGGACGAGGCTGGCTATAAAACCCCAGCATCCCTCTCAGGCAGCCTGCCACCACATCTCTGCTGAGAGACATCCCCCTTCATCTCTGCCGGGCAGGCAGTTCTTCACTGACAGAGGAGGATGGATGTGAGGTTCACCTGGATGCTCTGCGTGCTCTGCCTGGTCATCACAGTCCGAGCATTTACCCAGGAGGGGTTCAGGGAGGTGTTGCTGACGCAGCTGGGGCTCTCTGAGATCCCTACACTTCATAGGAGAGACTTGGTGGATCTGATTATCCCAGACCATGTGAAGAACAAATACATCTCCATGCTGAAGCGGCAAAGGGTGAAGCGCCGAGCTTTGCCAAGCCTGGCTGGCATCCTCAGGGGGATCCCTGGCAACACAGGTAATGTTACTGCTGTCACTGTTGGGAGCTTGGGAAGCATTGTGCAGTTGCCACAGGAGGCAACAGGATGGGCACAGGCAAACCCACAGGGGGAATGAAGTTTGGGTCTGACTCCAAACCTGAGCTGGGTAGAAGAGGGGCAAGTAACACGCATGAATAAGACCTTGCACCTGGAGAGAGGGTCCCACTTACAATGGGCAGGCTGCTGCTGGGGCTTAGTAGAAGGGAAAAGCTTTGGTACCCAGTTAACATTTTGGGCAGGTGGAAAAGGGATGTTAAAAAAAAATCAGTACAAAGTGCAGATCTGGCAGGTTTTGGGTCAAAAGTCTAGAAAGTCCTCTGATAAGAATCACATCTCTTTGAGGATATTTCATTCTCCCCTTTTTGTTTTGATTTGTTTTTGTTTGCCTGGGAAGAATATCAAGGAGGAAATCAGCTATGCAGGCACCATGGGGTTTGTACAAGGACACTTGTTTCACTTCCAAAGGCATATATAGCACCCTGGGCAGCAAGTGAAAGCACTTTTTCATTGCAAGTGGGGCAATTTCCTGCTTTCATGCCCAGTGCTGGCGCAATGAGATATGGACCTTTTGGGGTTTGCTCAGTTTGAGGTCAAGTGATATAGGAGATTTCTTTTCTCCATATTACAGAGGCTCAGACAGAAGAATTAGGGCATTTGCAAGACATTGATTTAAGTATGCATCAGAAAAGGTGTGTTTAGAGGCTGTCTCTGCTGCAAGGGCTGATGTGGAAGCATGGAAAGAGTGCGTTGTGATGATTACAGTGGATGAAGTGTGGGGGCTTTGCTCACTGGGATGGCAATGACAGGCTGTCTATTTTGTTCCTTGGCAGGAGAAGCCCTCTACTCTGACACCACCACACGCCAGAACCTGATCTTTGACATGGAGGGCAGAATACCTCGAAACAGTGAAGTGACAATGGCTGAGCTGAAACTCTTCAAAAAGCCTCTGGACAGAGTAAACCTGCCTGCCAGGCAGTCTCACAGGCCTGTTTCCAGTGCCAGAGTCAGCGTGTACTGGGTGCAGCGGCAGCACGATGGCACCAACAGGACCTCCCTGATAGACTCCAGGTAAGAAAGGGACCTCTCCTGAAGGCAGGACTCTAGTTACAGGGGATGGGTCCTCTGGGCTGGGTTTGGTTGTCATGCGTTTGTGCCTCCAGTCAGTCTGATGGGGTTACATCTGTAGAATCAGGCTCTATATAGCCTCTAAACCCAGGATGAGTTTATAAGAGCAGATATTAGGTTGAGACTGCAATATATGATGATTCATTGAAATGATCTATTTCTGTGTCAAACAATACCATGTACTGCCAGATTTTCCCCTTTAAAACACTCCACCTCGTTCACTTCTGTCTCACTCTAACTCACATGGGTTACTGGCAGCTGATATGCCTTCAGTTGGCCATCTCATTGCCTGGTTTCAATAAGTAAACTATGCAAAAAGCATCTGATTCTGTAGCCTTGAGCTCTGTGGAAGTTTTACAACCCTTGAAGGCAGAATTAGACATCAAACCAATTTTCTGGGTGGGTAGAAACTTACAGCCCTGATGCAGCTAGGACAGGAGCAGGGGGGAATACCGTGGTGTTTACCAGCCTCACTAATCCCTGGGCTGCACCTAACCCTACACTGCCATATTTCTCTATGAGCACAAAGTAATACCTTAGCATAAGCATGCACAGAGAGTTTTATTTGGCCCTTCAGTGTCTGTTAGATCCACATGCTCCTTTCTGAGGTGTGTGTTAATTACTGCTGTGTTCATCAGAGTGCTCAGCAAAAATTACCATGTAATCAAGGCATGTGATAATCTATGGGGAGCAAATTATTCTGCTGCAGTGGCAGTGCTGCAAGCCCAGGCTTTGTGTGATGGGCTTTTCTCTAATGCCAAGCCCTTGTCGTGCAGGCTGGTTCCTATACGTGAGTCGGGCTGGAAGAACTTTGATGTGACACAGGCTGTGCATTACTGGCAGCGAAACAAGAGGCAGGAGCCAATGTTCCTGGAGGTCTGGATTGAAGGAGAAAGGGTAGGCAGCTATGCCTCAGAAATGGCCAAAGCTGTGCATTTTACCTCTCAGGACCCCAAGGATAAAGCCTTAAGCAAACCTGAACTGGTACTTTACACCCTCGACATGGAAGACTATGGGTATGTATGAAAGCTTAATCTGTACTGCCTCTGTTGTAAGAGTTCCCCTGAATTACTGTGGTAACAAAAGGTGTGCAGCTCTCGCCCTGACAAGTAAACTGGAGGAGTTAGAGTGTTACTGCTGAATCGCACCTCTCCTCTTCCCATATTTGTTGCCTGCATGTTCAAATGAAACTCTGTCATGGCTCCAGTTTCACATGGCAGGGTGCTATTAACGGGGGGGATTATTTCTCCCACATCCCCCTTTCCAGTTACAGCATCAGTTCTTGTCTCTCCCTTGGCACACAGGGGCCCTGGGGACTGCAGGGAGGAGGCACTGAAGGGGAAATCCACCTGCTGCCGGCAGAAGCACTACGTGAACTTCCGTGAGCTACCCTGGGCGCAGCACTGGGTCATCGAGCCAGCGGGTTACCAGGCTTACCGGTGCTCAGGGAGCTGCCTGCAGGCCCCCAGTGCCCTGCGCCGCTTCGGCTATGGGGGACGTGCCTGCGCTGAGGTGGAGAGCTCCCCGCTGCCCATGATGCTGCTGGTCAAGAGGGGCAACCGCACGGAGGTCGAGGCGGCTGAGTTCCCCAACATGATTGTTGAGAAGTGCGGCTGTGTGACGGATGGCATGGCACTGGTGTGAGTTATGGGGCCAGCTGGCATGCTACCCAGGCCCTGACTCCTCACAGCCCTTCCCAAAGACACCCCAGGCTGCAGCCATGCAGTGATAGAGGTGCTGCGGGGACCCCCACATACCTGTGTGCAAGGGGCAGCATGCAGCCCACTACCCTGCAGAGAGCTTGCACTTAAAGCCACTGTCCATATAGATGGGCTCAGAAGAGCAGCCATCTTCATGTATGACTATGTGAGGGGTACCTATGGAGCCTTAACGCTTCTTAGGACCCTCTTGATGCGAGCCAAATTTCACTGAATTTGATGGACCTGCATCCAATGTGTTTCAGTCCCTACCCTGAAGTATTGCAAACAGCTACAGGCAAAGGAGGAATGACCATCACCAAATGGAGAAGTAATACATGGGTTCAGCTTTTCATTGTTAGACTCCTGGTTTTGGTCCTTGTCTGTCCAGGTCATGTTTATGATGAACTGGAATGCAGAAGCACTTACATGTATATATTGTATACACACACACACACACGTACATATATATAGTATATGAATATATGTACGTATTGTCTACATACATATTGGATATATACATATTGTCTACATACATACATATGTGTACATAAAATATTGTCTAGAGCTCAAAGAAACATAGATATGCACGTATGCATCATATGCATATATACATGTACATGAGATATTACCTGGAACACAAACGTATTTTTGGCCCCTGCTCTGAGGGCTTAGGAGAGTTTCAAACAGAATTTAGAGTTCTGAAGTCAATGGGAATATTAGGGCTTAGGTTTGCTCACACAAGTAACAGTTTGTAGAATCATAGAATCATAGAAGCAGCTAGGTTGGAAAAGACCTTTAAGGTCATCAAGTCAAACCATTAGCCCAGGAAATCAGACCTTTATTTTTCTGGTTGTGTCTTGCAGTTGTTTCAGTTTAGGGATGTTTTTATGTGCTTACAAACTCAAGGCAACAATAAACCACAATTATTAAAGTAGCCATGCGTTTGCTTATATTTATTCTTAAAGCGGAAGGGAAAAAAGTCTGTCATGTTTCTGAACGTACCCCGGTGCCCTGTCCATGTGAAGATACACACAGTAACAGCTCTTGGTCACCTGTGTGATCCTGCCTGCTTCTGGCAAAGCTCATGTGCTCAGGTGGGGACTGGCACTGGGCTGGATCTGCAGGTGGAGCAGAGCCCACGCCGCCTGAGCTGCTGCAGAGGTTAAGCCAAGGCTTTCTTAAAGAGAAAACCTAGAAACATGCTAGTGTGAGGTGTCCCTGCCCGTGGCAGGGGGCTGGAACTGGATGAGCTTAAGGGCCTTCCAACCCAAACCGTTCTGGTTCTGACAGGCAGGAAAGGATGCGCGGGGTGTGAGCTGCAGCAGTGCAGTGCCAGAGCTTGCAGAGAGCTTGCAGGCTGTCACCGGGAGCTGTAGTGCAGGATGAGATTAGCTGCTCCTGCTCCTCTCTTCCCAGGTGAAGTGCTTTAACCCTCACCATTCCTTACGGAATGACATCCGACCAGCACATCCCCTGGAGAGGTGCAATGACAATGGGTTTTGAACTGTACCAAACTGTTGGCTGGGGTGTCACCAATGATGATGATTTCCATACTTTGTATCAGACTTCTCAGTAGGCAAGTGGCTCTGGGGATGAAGAGGTCACTGCCATCCATCTCTGTCGGATGTGGTCCTTGAGGCCCTGACTGAACCTGATGGGAGGACTCTGAAATGAGTTATCTGACTGGACAGAGTGGCCGTGGGCCATGGGCTAGGTGAAAAGAGAGACCTGTTGGACTCTGCAGTGGCTCTGAGTCTCTCATCAGGAAGGCTGGATGTCAGGTGTCCCTGCTGCCATGCAGGACCCTGGCTCTGAGGTCATCCAGGCATCCCTGCAATCAGCATCACCTTGGCCCGTTGGTAGGCAGGCACATTCCACTTGTGTCAATGTCTGTGGCAAAAAGAAGACCTTTAAGGGGAGAGAAGGCGGCAGAAGCACAACTCAGCAGTCACCAGCGCCTGGCTACAGCACCATGGGAGACTGGAGTCAGAACTGGGTGAGCCAGATTGATCCCGGGCCATTTCCTTCTCATGACTATGTAGTATCTATCTTAATGGCATTGGCATTCAGTCCCAGTTCCTCTCCTGGGAACAGGGCATACCTGATGGCCATGAGCTCAGCTATCTTTTGAAGAACAAAGCCGGGATCTACCTGTGCTGCTGCTGCTGGGGAAGAAAGTGTTTGAACTGGTTCCTGCCTGAGAATTAAGAGCGTTAACCCTGGCTGCCCTCCAGCCCTCGGACTCCAGACATCACCCCCCAGGCCTGGGAAAAATCCCATCCAGTGCAGTCAGCACCAGGCTGCAGGGAGCAGAGCACTGCACCAGGGATGGACAGTGGGACCAGAGGGGTGGACAAGGACTGAGCCCTCTACTGCTGCCCTCCACGAGGATGCCGCATCATGTCTGACTCCCCTTGCTTTACTTCTGGCTCCCTTTTGCTCTGCTGTCCTGTGGACACAAGGTACCTAAAAGCGAGCAGTGGGTCTGTGTGAATGTGGGGGATGTGGGGGGATGGGGAGGGGGATGAGGAGACCCATTGTTACTCTGGGACCCCATCCAGGACCATGAGGCTGGTGGTAAACACAGAGCAGAGGCCTTTGGAAGAGATGATTGATGGAGAGCTATAAGCATAGATAGCCTGGGTGGCTGCACACCAGGCTGGGCATCACTAACACCCATGTCCAGGGTGCGGGATAGACTCCAGAGATTTCTGCAACACAAACCCCTCAGCAGGATGCTGTGGATGCAGCACTGCCACCCAGACGCCAGCCCATGCTGGGGGAAATCATCTCCTGTCACCTTCCATCCTGGCTGCATTTGCTGTGATACTGTCTGTGTGCTCCTCACTGCTTTTGTATCAGTACACCTGCCACGCGTACAGAGGCTGTGGAGCTGGCATGTCATCCCTTCGGTCTGAGCGGCACCCCAGTCTCAGGGAGGGCAGAACAGCTTACGTACCTGGCAGCAGCGTGGTTCAGCATTAACATCTATGCTGTGCTGTAACATAGAATCATAGAATGGTTTCAGTTGGAAGGGACCTACAAAGCTCATCCAGTCCAACCCCCTGCATTGAGCAGGGATGTCTTCAACTAGATCATGCTCTCCAGAACCGCATCCCGCCTGGCCTCCAAGAGCAGTGCAGCGGTGTAGTGGGCCATATATAGGCAGAAATGATGCGCGAAAATGTAAAGGTGTTTTAAGGCAAGCCCAGTGTTGGAACACTGAGCACCCTCCTGTGCTACTGACAGCGCAGAGCACACACATGGCACTCAGGAGAGGGGGTGTGCTGCTCACAGGGACTTCCGCAGCCTGTGAGGCCCAGGTTCAAAGTTAAGCTCTTGGGTAGGTGCTGGCAGTGGCAGCATGTCTGAGTTAGAGCTTACAGCAAGCCTGAGCTCTGACCTGCCTCCATGGCGCTGCTCACAAGCCGATCTGTGATGTCCTGCAGTGTTTGGTGGAGCTGGACGTGGGGAAATCTGTTGGTCTTACAAGAGCTCTTCCCACGAGTGAGGCTCGGGCAGGGACAGCAGCGCTTTCTCTCCTGTTATCGTTCCATTTTAGCAGAGATAACGGAAGATTCGAGCCATATCAAACACCGCTGCTTGATGAGTGACGCTGCCCTGTCTGATCCTCCCATGGTTCCATTTGAACAGGGGCTGCTCTCCCATTTTCTTTCACAGTGCGGGTGAAGTGACAGCTTTACCCTGCAGCTGAGACCTCATTTCCTCTCCTCTCTTTCTCCCCCACCCCTTCGCATTTCACAAACTCCTACCAAGAGTGTCTGACACTTCTCCTTTCAGAGCAGCCTTCTAATTGCGGGTGTAAGTGGAAAGTCAGATTCCCAATCCACATCCCAGCAAAGGTGATAATCAGTGCAGCTCCTCTGGCTTTGGCTGGGACCAGCTGGAGTCTGGGAAAGGGGAAACCAGGACAAACAAAGCAAACAGAACAGCACAGGCAGAGGTCCCACAGGACTTCAAGGTATTTAGAGGTGTCTGAACAGTCTCAACATCCACTTCTTGCCATTAATTTAATGTGAAGTTACTGTAAGTTTCTCTGCTTGCTGAAAATCATAGTGTCATGGTGTGGTTTGAGTGGGAAGGGACCTGGAGGACCGCCTACTGTGATCAGTTCATCATCACTACTTCCCAGGTGACTGCCAGCTTCCAGCCCGGCAGTCAGTAACTCTGCCACCCTTAGGAGGTCTCACTGGTTACCTTATGCTTATGGTATGGTTCCAATATCACACAGGCCGTGAGGTGCTATCTACAGCCACCAGATATGGTGTTCTCACTGACGCGTGGTATTGCCAGCAGATGTCTCACCAGCCAGCTGCCTCCTAACAAACACTGCCTTTCTTTCCACACATCCCAGGTAGGAATGCTCCTTGCTACCTTTTGCGCTCCAGGTTTTGTGCCAGTTCAGTTCCTTGTGCCTGGGTAGAGGCACGGGGTGAAATTCTTCCCTGCGAGGGTGCTGAGGCGCTGGCACAGGGTGCCCAGAGAAGCTGTGGCTGCCCCATCCCTGGCAGTGTTCAAGGCCAGGTTGGATGGGCCTAAATCCAGACTAAGCATCTCGGCTTAGCCAGCCCCTGGCCCTGGCAGTGCCTGGAAGCAGTGGTGCCTGCCCAGCCGCTCCTGGGCCGCTGGCAGGAGCCAGGGCAGTTGTCACCTCCCTGCCTCTGTCGCCATTAGGTATGTTAATCTGCAAAGCCACCCTCATTGCTCAGCTGGAACTGAGGGCAAAGCCATGTTAACTAAGCAGGGTGCAGTCCTTAACAACTCAGAGTAAATGTCTTGGAGGAGCCTTTAAGGTTTAAAAATAGCACCTTCCTGAGAACAAGGCACGCTATGAACAAACCTTTGAACCACCAGCATTCTCCGGGAAGCAAAATCTCGGGTAAGAACAAATGTCCATTGGGGGATCAAGGTGCTTAATTTGGGCTGTTCCTGGAATAGGCAGAATGACATAAACGGGACCCAATATCCCACTGTGCAGCGGCACCATGCCCATGGGACAGGGCCTGTGGTCGGGTATTTGATCACAGGGCTGTGGGTTTCATCCCCTGCTGAAACTGGACACAGCCTCTGCTGTCAGCTCGGTGCCTCCTACAGCAGCAAGCGGAAAACTAAAGGAAGAAACACCTGCATGCTCAAAGCGGTGTTCGGGTCAGGACACCAAAGTAACTTGTGCATTTGTACATGATGGAGTGGGCTGCACAGCAAGGATATGGGCAAGGAGCCTCCTGGCTGGAGGTTGCCAGCTATGTCTGCTTTGCGATGACCATTCTAAACTTCCACAGCTTATTTCTCTCTATCACCTGTTCCCTGCTATTTTTCATGTATTACATGTACTTTTATGTCTTTGCAGGGTATAGATGGATCTGTATGAGCTGAGGAAAAGCCCTCCCTCAGGTTTGTGCCAAGTGTCTTTTGCTACTTGATTGTCCTCAGTCAGCAACTCTGATGTGCAAGAGGAACAGAAGGCAGCGCTCTGGATCTTATAGATGTTCTAATGGCTGCATTTAAGTGACACTTGAGAAGCACTTCTGTAAGTCACACACTTGTTGGGGAAGTGTTTGTGCGGGAGCACAAAGCTTTGCTCTTGGAAAGATGTTCACAGTTCCGGTGTATTTACAACCAGAAGGACTTTGGGAATCCAAAGCTGCATTAATCCTTGGGAAAAAGAAGGTACCAGCAGGGTACTGCAAACTCTGCATTATCCTTTGGACTAGAAAGATCACCTGTGCTGTTGTAGGCTAACCCTTCCTGTGGATGTATCCCCAAGCACACGCTTGTCTCTATCCCTTTTTTCCCCCAAATATTCCAAGACCCCCTTATAGATTAAAATTTCAGGCATGTCAAGCACTTTACTACCACCAAACATCACCTTATCCTACTGTATCATTTACTGCGTTTAAGTCACTGCTCATCATATAAACCAGATTTTACTAATGATTGTTACATTTTAGCTGCAGAACGCTGAGTTCATCACTTCTGGATCCCATATGCAGATGAACAGGGAATAGTTTATGTGTGCTTTAATTTAGCCCCCAAGTGCCACAAACGTATGTTTTCAGGACACTGTCCCAAACAGATGCAAAAGTGCTGGGTTTGTGTATGGTGGCGCAATGGTCACCGCTGCCAATGCCTGCCCCTGCTTGGGATGCTAACAAAGATGATCCTGTGGATGTGAATTTAGAAGCTGGGGACACTCAGTTAAAAGGATACCGTGGACTTTTATTTGACCACATCGAACATGCCTGCAAATAGGCAGTCTCAAATCCACGTTGCGGGTAGAAAAGCTGCAGTACATGCAGTGCTTATGGCTTGCTCAGACATCGGCTGCTGTGTTGGAAGCGAACTCCAGGCTTCCCAGTTCCCACCGCTGCGCTCAGCAGGGCCGAGCCCTGTCTCCTAGAGCCAGGATCCGTGCGGGACGAGAACCGCTCCCAACAGGCAGAAGGGAGTATGGAGAGAGGACAGCCCGGGGCCCCGCAGCCCAGGCCCGCAGCGACACCTGCCGGTACGGGCCCCGCACCGGGGCCAGGACGCGGAGCTGATGGGGAGTCCAGGGGAGGCCACTGATGCTCCGAGGGCTGGAGGTCTGCTGTGGAGCCGGGCTGAGAGCCGGGCTGGCTCAGCCTGGAGAAGAGAAGGCTCCGGGGAGGACCTTAGAGCAGCTCCCAGCGCCTAAAGGGGCTACAAGAAACCTGGAGAGGGGCTTTGGACAGGGGCCTGTAGAGACAGG
This sequence comes from Myiopsitta monachus, assembly GCA_017639245.1. Lineage (NCBI taxonomy): Eukaryota > Metazoa > Chordata > Aves > Psittaciformes > Psittacidae > Myiopsitta > Myiopsitta monachus. Next base: position 57,785,720 of record CM029925.1, read on the forward strand.
ACAACAGCGAATGGCTTTGAACTGACAGCGGGGAGACGGAGATGAGCTCTTAGGCAGAAGTTCTTCCCTGGGAGGGTGGTGATGCCCTGGCACAGGGTGCCCAGAGAAGCTGTGGCTGCCACATCCCTGGCAGTGTTCAAGGCCAGGTTGGATGGGGCTTGGAGCAACCTGGTCTGGTGGCGGGAGTCCCTGCCTGTGGCAGTGGGTTGGAATTAGATGAACTTTAAGGTCCCTTCCAACACAAATCATTCTGTGACTGTATCACACACAAACCTGCAGGGCACTGAGCCTTCCGACGTCATTGTATAACACAGCCTGACTGGAAAGCCATGTTGGTGCAGGATGAACCGTCAGATTAACCAGCATTTCAGAACAGCTGCACCCACCCAACTGTTCAGCAGCTTGCCTGCGGAGTTCATCAGGAATAAATCCTTGAGCTTTAACACCCTCTCTCAATCCAAAACTTCCACACATCAACAAAATGACTGCTGAAGAGAGAGGCTATAAGACTGCAAAACTGACTGAAGCATCAGATACAAACTGCTCATGTCAGAAACATCCAATACTACAGGAGTGAACTGATTTCCCAGCATTTGAAGCCCACTTCCTGCCAGTACTGCACTTCGAAACCTGATGAGCCCAATGGATGGTGACATCAGCACAGGAGAGAGAAGCTTTAATTTTTCAAGTGTCTCTACAAGACAATCTGAGAGCAGATCACAAACACAACATTCTCCAGCATACGGTGGTAGATGTGAGATCTAAGGCACTGAACTGAACACTTTAAGGCCTCTCAAACCAGAGCTGTGGCAGCTGCACTCAAGAGGGGCCCTCACCATTGCACCAGAGGCTCCAAGTGCTGGGGAGAAGATACTGCTCTAGGATAAATGATTGAAAGACTAAAAGCACCACCACTGCAAAGTCTATTCCATTAGTTTTAAGATAGCAAAGGAATTAAAAACCACATCCCGTATTTCCCATTCAGCTTCAGATGATCACTGTATCCCACTCACCTTCAGCAGCCAGCCAGTGTACATTCCTCTTTTTAATTCCTTAAAGATGTGATTCTCTTTTCCCTCACTCAGATACTTTTCCAGAGCAAAATAAGTAAATACCCTCGTTTAACTTCTTCTAAAAGAAATATTTACACATACTAAGAATCTACATCATGCCTGACATCCCACAGAAAAGCAGTTATTTATACTGGCCTCATCCATATAAAAAAGTTGGTTTTATTCAAAGAAACTTCAGCTTTTAAACCTAGATCCTAAGTTCAGTATTCCTCATTTGACAGTTGTACCTTGCTGACTGCAACTCGCATTAAAGGTGATTCAATATAAGGCTAAGAAAGGATTGCTATTCTTCTTAAAATAGGTGATGACAATGCCATAAAACCATTTTCCAGAAAGCATTAAGGCTATTTCTGTCCATGTACGGAGAGTTTGTTTTACCTGTTGCACTAAGACTTGTTACAACCATTTGCAAAGCTGATCAAAAGACTTAAGTTTCACTCCCTGAATATTGAACATATTGAATGCATGACTAACTCCCTACCTAGCGACTCACTGTTACATTACTCAAACTTCACTGAGAACAGAAACCAAAGCTACCCAGGGATGCCAAAGAATTACATGTGGCCATACAGAATTCCGATAGAATAAGAAAAATCAAAAAGCACATGGAGAGAAAACTGAAAAAAAATCACTTTTTTTTCCCTTTGGAGGGCTTTGCAAATAAGGCAGGATCGATCTGGTCTCTAGACAGACCTCGCACTGAAAACAGCCTTGCTGCTCTTTCCTTTAAAGTGCCTCCACATTTCAGTCCTAGAGCCATCAATCCCATCTTCAGTTTGTCTAAACCCAGGGCTTCCATTTCAGCAGCGGAGTTGAACACCATCAAGTCTATCGGTTCCACCTCCTGCAAAGAGAAAAACATCCCATCAGACTATTATTGTTGTCTTCCTGATTGGTCTGGGGAAGAATAAGCACAGACAGAATGCTTCATTTTATAGAAGACCTTCAATTAGGATTGTCTCAACCTCCTAATTACTTACTATAGTTGAGCAATGTCTCAATGTATATCATGCTGCATATTATTAGAGGTACTTATGCTACCCAGGCAAAGTATTACTGCATCACTGTAGTAACTGAAGCTAGCCAGCAGTAAGTAAGTGGAAGAACTATAGAAGTACTCTCCAAAAACATAAATTAAACCAGCTCACCAAGCACTTCAGTATCTTACCCTTGGCTTCCAGAGACATGACAAAGCCAACAGCCCCTTCTGAACCCCACATTGAATATAACCAATATACCCCAGCAGGAGCAGGAAGGAGTAAGAACAGTTATTTCTAGTGCGGTTACACTAACTATAGAAATATGTATAAACCCACCCTCCTTTTAGTAAGATTAATCGAAAAGCAAGTTCTGAACTTCACATCTCATCCTGCCACAAGAAAATGGATTAAAACTACATCTTAAAAGGCAATTAGTATATTTGCCGAGTAATCGAGGGTGAAAGGGACCTCTACAGATTGTCTAGTCCAAGCCCAGGGCCTTGTCCACAAAAGAACATGGACGAAGTTTGGACAATTCAAATGCTGGAAAACACTAAGCATGAACACTCTAAAAAGGACACAGAAATCTATGCCTATTTCACTAGATACTTAAAAGCGTGTATCAGTTTTACAGGTACGTATCATGATGGAGTTATCAAAGAGACCTTAGACAACGTAATGCCAGCAGTGGGAATAGGACCACTCCATTATGCACTCAGCAAAAACAATTAGCCCTAGCAGAATTAGAACCTTTGTCCTGCTAAGCATACAAAAAGAGACTGGTTGCCTCATTAGTCTCATCCTACTTGAAAAAAAATATCCATCCAGGGCTATTATAAAAGTATTTCCACCTGCAATAGCAATCTGCCACAGCATTGGTGGAGTTTCCTGTTCTAGGAATAGAGTCTCACAAATACCAAGCAAAAGGTGAAGAATGGTAAACATCCTGTTTAAAATTTGCCAGCTCTACTAGGTACAGTAGATGACAAAGTTCTAATTTATCTCATTACATCCTTGGTTGTTTTTCTATTTAACTGTATTAAACTTCCAGTCATCAGAATTCAGTCATTGGCAGTGGTAGCTGACAGTAGGCTTGAATCCAAGCAACTCCTTAGCCCAAAAAATGAAGCCACATTTTCTTTTACTGCTAGAATAAGTCTAGATTCACTGCCGAGACAAGGAGGCACAAAAGCACCAAATGTAATCAGTTCTAAGTAACGTTAAGTTTGATGGCTTTCTAATGGAAAATAACTGAGGTGCTGGAAGGTAGCTGACATAGTTTTAGGTCCTTAGGACCTTAGTACAGAAAGTGTCAGAAAAGCAATAGAAAAACAGGACCTGGGGATGGGGAATATCTGGGACTAGCAGATGCCCAGGATGGGCACAGTTAAACTAACTGATAAGTAGATGGACAGGATGATGGCTATGTCTGTAATGTTAACTAAGCTGGTGCTTCAGAGACTGCCAGCAGTTATGAAGATTGTTGGAAGAAGTAAATGACTCTCAAAGACCACCACCACATTTTGTATGCATGCGGGAAAACTTTCTGGAAAATGATGTAATTCATGTGTAGCCTCATGAATATGTATGTATGCCCAGTGATTACATAAGGATGGCCTGGGTGGCAATATGGGGACACACGTTAGGAGGAGCTCTCCCAGCACCGCAATAAAGAATACCTGCTTGTCAACTTGAAAGCTTTGTTGGTGAGTTTGTTCCTGGAGTTTTCTCCGAATCACTACCCCTAAAAATGTTTAATAGTAATATCATGCAAGGAGCAACAAAGTATGAACATCTTTTACTACCAAACATTAGTTGGGCTTTCATCAGTTCAGTGGGAAAAGCCACAGCCTCTCTTGGCTGAAGATTGATCCAAAGCCTCTTCAGCAAAAGAATCCCAGACATCCTCGTGTCAGAGAAAGATGTTCCTATTCCAGGCAAGGAACTTCATGGTCATCCCTTCTCCTGATGTGGCTGAGGGCTGTGACACCAACCCAGATTCCCAGTGCAGATAATGGAACGGCAACAGTACAGGCCTGCTTCCAACACAGATACAGCAGATGATCCATTTTAAAACCCCTCTTCCACCACCCTCTGCAGTTCAGATGAAGCCCATCATTTACACTAATCCTGTCTCTCTAGTGAAGGAGCTGCTGCTTCCAGACCTTCAGTGGTCAACTGAAGAACTGAAGTTGGCACAAGACCACCACGGGTCTCTATGAAATAGACTCAAGTCTTTTTATACTAAAAACTAAGAAAGATTGATCAGCCAATTGGTTTAGGGGATGTCTACTTAGAACAACTTCTAATTTAAACACTGAGATCAACTATTAACATTAAAGTCAAATTATAAGATTAGCCAAATTGGACAGTGTTTGGTAACATGCAGAAAGTATTTATAAGAGCTTTTCACTCTACAGAAGAGTTTTATTTTCCTTTCTCCCATCCATGAAGAATTTTGGATCCAGAGCGTAACTATTTATGTAGAAGAAAAACCAAAACAAAACTAAAACACCCCCAAGAGAAACATGGATCTCAGGAAAGACAATACTAGACAACCAAGGATAACTACATCTTAGTAGAAACTCTAGACTATTAAAATCTTAATCTCATAACATTCTTTCTTGACCATCCTATTTAGCATCTCTCAAGACAATGCTATCGTCCTACAATTCAACCTTCTCCATGGAGACACTGTCAATGAAGAACATTCCTTGGCTGCAGTTCCCATTAACTTGCTACATTCCCTTGTCCTAAGTTGTAGGATGCATCTTCAGCTAAGCTGCTTTTCCTTTAACTTTGGGATTTTTTGTGCTCTGAAGCAAACTTTGGAGATGCCATTAGCTTCTTAGGGAAACTATGATCATTCAAGCACGCGCATCTAATGCACTGAAGTCATAGATACGAATCCCCTCCCCTTTTCTGCAATCCACAAAGGGCAAAGTGATTGAATAAAAGCAGCTGAAGAAAAATACATGACACATTTTGTACTGCTTCATACTTACTGTGCTCTGTAACTGGTTTGTTTCCTGTGCCTTCGGAGAAACACTTTCTTGCTCCTCTTCTTTTGGAGCTTGGGCTACTTCATTCTTTCCTTGGGCCTCTTCCTTCAGGGGCTTTGTACTATTTCCTTCAGCTGGAATTTCAGGTTCTCCACTTGTGCTTGTCTCTCCTTGCTGATCTCTTCCACTACATTCCGGCTGCTCCAAAGGCTTCTCAGTCGCACTGGTAGTTGGACTATCCTCTGCCGGCTCCACAGAGCTGCTTGAACATGCACTTGAATTTCCAGCATTTTCATTACATCTGCTGCCTGATGGACAACTTCCATCAGATGCATGAGGAGAATCACCTTCACTGTCATCCTCAGAGTCCAAACTGTCACAGTCATCCAGTCCTTCCAACCCCAGCCTGGCACAAACAGTATGTTAAACATTAATGTTCATCTATTTTAACCTTTTTCTTTAAAACAAACTAATTATTTTTATTGTCACAGTTTCTCTTCCCAAACCTCTTCAGAGAGATCTTGTGAGCTACTCTAGTTAGGATAGTTTAGTAAATGGAAGAGCTGTTAATACTGAACAGGACCCAAGATACCCCCAAAAACAGGGGTTTTTTTTACAACATTCCCAATACAGAAACGTGTGCTCCCTGTTGCTACTTGAAACGCTGGAATCCCTGAGACTTCTCTTGCATGTTACATTAGCTGAAAGATGCCAAGAATAAAAAAAAAAGAATCTTTTTTCAGTTCATTGTAAATTGCATTCATTAATGAAAAAAGCACAATGGGAAGGAGCAGAATATAACCGTATTAGAAGGGTTTAGTTCAAATAAAATTTGCCTGCTCCAGCTGGGACAGAACTGCATAAACACAGAAATGTTTACTTTGAGTTCTCCAATTTAATCAGTTCAATTTCCCTATTCCTACTGAAGTCCACATCTAAGACATTGCTCATTTGTATGTACCTAACCTTTCATCCTGTTCAAGGCTTAATACTAGAGTACGATAACAAGGCATAATGCTTACCAAAAACACTTTCTTTTCCGAGGTTTGGTTCCATTCTTTCCAGGTTCACCTGGACGCTTCTGAGTGCTGCTGCTCTCTGGTGACACCATTTTGCTTGACGAGGCCTGCAATCCTTTGAAACAGAGTTAAAAGTTTACTTCATCAGCACACTATTCACATCTTATGAATTCCACTTTCCATTTCAGATGCAGTTTAAAATACTAACTGAAAATAACTGCTATTGATGCACATGTGAAGCACTCAGTAGCAGCAAAAGCTTTTCTACATGGCTGTACTAAGGAAAAGAGTGAATTCAACTTGGAGTCCTCAACTGAACTCTCAGGTTCTACATCCCATTCAGCCTCAAGTTTCACTATCAAGCTGCCAGCAAGGGAACAATCCGTGGATAAATAGAATCACGGACTAGTTAGGGCTGCAAAGGACCTTAACATCATCCAGTTCCAACCCCCCTGCCATGGGCAGGGACACCTCCCACTAAACCATGCCACCCAAGGCTATGTCCAATCCAGCCTTGAACACTGCCAGCGATGGAGCTTTCACAACTTCCCTGGGCAACCCATTCCAGTGCCTCACCACCCGAACAGTAAAGAATTTCTTCCTCATATCCAATCTAAACTTCCCTGGTTAAGTTTGAAGCTGTTACCCCTTGACCTGTCACTACAGTCCCTAATGAAGAGTCCTTCCCCAGCATCCCTATAGGCCCCCTTCAGATACTGGAAGGCTGCTCTGAGGTCTCCACGCAGCCTTCTCTTCTCCAGGCTGGACAGCCCCAACTTTCTCATCCTATCTTCATACGGGAGGTGCTCCAGTCCCCTGACCATCCTTGTGGCCCTCCTCTGCACTTGTTCCAACAGTTCCATGTCCTTTTTATGTTGGGGACCCCAGAACTGCACACAATACTCCAAGTGAGGTCTCACAAGAGCAGAGTAGAGGGGCAGGATCACCTCCCTCGACCTGCTGGTCACGCTCCTCTTGATGCAGCCCAGGATACAGTTGGCTTTCTGGGCTGCAGGCACACACTGCCGGCTCATGTTCATTTGCTCATCGACCAACACCCCCAAGTCCTTCTGTGCAGGGCTGCTCTGAATCTCTTCTCTGCCCAACCTGGAGCTGTGCCTGGGATTGCTCTGACCCAGGTGTAGGGCCTTGCACTTGTCATGGTTAAACTTCATCAGGTTGGCATCAGCCCACCTCACAAGCATGTCAAGGTCCCTCTGGATGGCATTCCTTCCCTCCAGCGTATCAACCAAACCACACAGCTTGGTGTCATCGGCAAACTTGCTGAGGGCACACTCAATCCCACTGCCCATGTCACCCACAAAGATGTTGAACAAGACCGGTCCCAACACCAATCCCTGAGGGACACCACTCGTTACTGGTCTCCAGCAGGACATTGAGCCGTTGAGCGCAACTCTTTGCGTGCAGCCACCCAGCCAGTTCTTTATCCACCGAGTGGTCCACCTATCAAATTGATGTCTCTCCAACTTAGAGACAAGGATGTCATGTGGGACAGTGTCAAACGCTTTGCACAAGTCCAGGTAAATGACATCAACTGCTCTACCCCTGTCCATCAGTTCTGTAGCCCCATCATAGAAGGCCACCAGATTGGTCATGTAGGATTTCCTCTTAGTGAAGCCATGCTGGCTGTCAACAAGCCCCTTGTTGTTTTTCATGTGCCTTAGCATGCCTTCCAGGAGAATCCGCTCCAAGATTTTGCCAGGCACAGAGGATGAGGCTGACTGCTCTGTAGTTCCCCGGCTCATCCATTTTCCCCTTCTTGAAAATGGGGGCTGTATTTCCCTTTTTCCCATCATCGGGAACTTCACCTGACTGCCATGATTTCTCAAATATGATGGACAGTGGCTTAGCAACTTCATTTGCCAGCTCCTTTAGGACCCATGGATGGATTTCATCAGGTCCCATGGACTTGTATACGTTCAGGTTCCTAAGATGGTCTTGAACCAGATTCTCTCCTACAGTGGGCCCTGGGTCTTCATTCTCACTGTTCCTGCGTCTGCCTTCCAAGACTTGGGCGGTGTGGTCAGAGCATTTGCCAGTGAAGACTGAGGCAAAGAAGTCATTGAGAACCTCAACCTTCTCCAAATCCATGGGTAGCCAGTTCTGCTGATAGCTTCCGGAGAGGGCCCGCGTTGTCCCTAGCCTGTCTTTTATTTGCAGTGTACCTAAAGAGTCCCTTCCTGTTGTCTTTAACATCCCTAGCCAAGTTTAATTCTAAGTGGGCCTTAGCTTTCCTAACCTGGTCCCTAGCTTCCCGGACAACATCCCTGTATTCTTCCCAGGCCGTCTGTCCTTGCTTCCACCTTTTATAAGCCTCTTTTTTCCTTTGAATTTTCCTCAGCAGCTCCTTATCCATCCAAGGAGGTCTCTTGACCCCCCTGCAGCACTTACTTCTAATAGGGACAAATAACTACAAAGAACAGTGAAAGAAATAAGGTATTTTCAAGTTGGATTCTATTTCTAGTTTTTACATAAGACCCGTTTACATCTTACTATGTCACTAAAAATGACTGCAGAATTCTTACACCTGAACTAGCAACACTTAAAGAATTTTGCTTAAAAGCAAAAAATAAACAGTGAGATAACACCACAGCACAGCAAGACAAAGCATCACTTGTATGTGTGTTATGCTGTCCAATAAGAGAACCAGCAGACAAAGGGGAAAAAAAATCAAATCCAACAAATTTCACTGGAATTTAAAATTTCATTAAATTGAAAGAGTTACTGTCAGAATTAGGGTTTATTTTCCATTTTCATACGGAGTGAGGCTATAGGGACTTTTACTTTGCTTTAATTTTTGAGGAGAGGAAGTGAGATAAAACAATAATACCTTTAAGGACTGAATCTTCCAGTCTCTCAGCCATTTCATGACACTGCTGCTGGTAGTCTGCATTGGTGAAAAAGTGCTTTGGCTCTGCAAGTTTCCTGCTGCAGCCTTTCCAACCGCCTCTGCTCCTTCTCTGCTTCTCGTTCTGCTTGCTGCTTCACCCATTCAGCCATCCTGCAGATGAGAGAACCATGAAAATGAATGTTTCCAGCATTTAATGTAATATCAGTTTGTTGCTTGGCAATTACTGAATGCTTCTACCACCTGCTACGATGGGAAACAATGGGAAAAGACAACTAACAGCACCCAGAGGAATTACTGAAGAAATATATAGAGATTCTGCTACAGAGAAGAGAGTAAAGTTCATTTTGGAAGCTAGAAACATCAGTAAGGTCACATATCCCCAATACCACAATCTGCAGCTTCTGAGAGAACTGTGAGAATTCCAGATGAGAATCTCAGAGGCGCACATCAGCCTCTCAGAAGCAGGCCTGCAGTACAACCACTCCTACTCTGCACTAGTATAATTATAGTCAGAAGAATCCTGTTGGCTTCCAGGCCATTTGTGCGTAAGATCTCACTTTTGCTCTTCTGTATTATTCAAAATAAAATGTTATTGTTAAAACAGGCTATTATTTAAGTTCTTGTTAAGTGAGCTACATGGCCAGTTTATTTTATAGTTCTAGCCTCTAAGAAAATGCCTTACGCTTTCTCATGGTTGACATCTCGAAGTCTTCTTCCACTGAGATCTCTGCAAGCCTCTCTGTTTGTTGTCTTCTCAATCTGAGCACCAAGTGCTCGCAGCATAGACCCAAACCCTGAGAAGAGACATCAAGAATAAGCTAAGCAGAAAGAAATGGAGATGAGGTATTACACAACAAAAGAGTTAATAATGGATAAAGAATACAGTGAATTCAACACCTTCCTCTCCCTCCATGCAACTAAAATAAAGGGTAGGTTGAAAGTTGGAACATGTCAGAGAACTGTCATTGGGTGAAATGCTGGAAGACTAAGTAGAAATGAAAAGGTACCCAGCATTTACCACTCATCTCAGTTTTGTACTCCTGGTATCACACCAGATGGACCAGAGATTTACTAGAACCTGTGCAGCACTTCCAACATGAAAGCCTATTTCTGGATGCCCCCAGCAAAACGTTTTGAAACCTTTTTTGTCTCAAGATAACATTTTGCCAGGATATATCTCCCCCTTAAGCCCCTTCACACTTCACCAAACTTAAACCACCTTTTAAAAATCTAAAAAAAGATAAAGTAACTTTTTTAGAAGACAGCCTTAACCACTTCATCAAGCTGATCATGACATACAGTATCATGCTGGAGAGCCTCCCAAAACAGACTTATATACACTCTTCAGCCACTAATTACTCATACGCAAGACAGCTGATTTCTCTCACTTGGTCCCACCTTATGTTGTCTGCAGCTGGAAAAAGACACTTGTTTAAATACCTCAAAGAAACACACGCTGGATCAATACTAATATAATCCAGCCAGCAATTTGGAAGTGCCAAGCACTGTTTTTAACTAGAAGATGAAGAAATCTATACTTTTTAGTGCCCCACTAGTACTTTTAAGGAGTATTAGTCACCAATCCAAACAGCCTGCTGTACCAGGAGGCAGAAAAAGCTTTGTGTTCAGCTAATAAAACCAACGGCTGTCATTAGTGAGGAGAATTTTTGTAGCTGAAACATGCTACTGAATTTTACATTCGGAAAAATGTGGACCTAGCTGCTACACCTAAGCCAGCTGTGTTCCCAAAACTCAGCTAAGGTCACAGGTGATACTAAAATACTCAGTTCACTTCTAAGCCTGCATAATCTGTACTCTGCTGAGATCATACACGTCCCAATAGTTCTGACCTGCTTTTGTTTGCCTGGTTTTATCAGGCTTTTAAGTTACAAAGTCAAAACAAAAGGAACCCTTTAGAAAGCAAACAAAATTGTTAAGGAACAATTTCAAACTGATCCCAGTGGCACATCAGTAAGACCAAGTGAACCACAGAATGCGCATCCTATGTTGCATTGTGTCTTCCGTTATCCCAGGATAACTGAAGCTGAGGGACAACAGGTGAGGAAGAAGCATCCTGTATTATGAACCTCTACCATATGCACCACTTTTAGGGCACTTAAAGAAACCACACCACCTCCTAAGCTATAGCAACAATATTTATTTCCAGTTCCATCCAAAACTGAAGGCAGCAAAGTAAGCTGAGCTGCAGTCTGATGCAAGGCTGCACAGGTATTCAGCACAGCTGCAACAGCTGGAAAATACTGAGAACTGGATTCAAAAAACAAACATGACTCCAATTACACTCAAGTACTTTGCTAAACTTGCTTCACCCATCATATTCCACTGTGGGGAATGCCCACATTGCCAGTGGCTGTATCGCTTGATATGATTGATGTACATCCTCAGTAACACAGTTTAAATATTTTATCAATATAAGGAGTCTAGCTTAGATTGAATTCTTTAGTTCTTAGGCTACAGAGAGCTTGTAATTTATATGCGGCTTTTTTTCCAAATAAGAGAAGACAATTAGGTCATATAACATACTCAAATCACAGACTATTCATACCTGGAATACTTGTCCTAAGTGACCATGAATTAAACTTAGGAGCCTAAGAAGCTATATACTTTTAAACACAATTTCAACTCTGAAGTCACTCTAATGCACTTAACAGATTTCTACTAATAGAGCTAAGATGACCAGGGATGCAAAGAAGAGCTATGCCACCTACTCAGTTCTCAGCTTTGCATGCAGACTTTGGTTTCAGCTCAGAGACACTATCAAATTCATCCACATTACAAGAGATCTAATATATCAGGACTGCTGCTATCAGCATAGACTACAGTATGAGAAGTTTTCCAACCTTAGAATCTAATAGATAACAAGCAGTTAAGCAACAAACCTCCTTTGCCACCACAAAGCCTTGGTTCCAGACTATAAACGGCTCCATTTTGCAACACATCCTCATCACTTGCCAGTCGTCCATTACATTTCACATACAGGCTTTCTTCAGGAATGTTCTAAAAAACAACAAAATTGAGTCACATTATGGCTGAAATCAAACATTCTTAGGAAGAAATTCATAAAGGAGTAATGTCTGTTTCCTTCCTAAAGGAAAGGAGGGGAAGGGAAAATCAGATGATCTTAAAAGCATGAATATCCTCTATGGTGCTTGTTTTAATTTTCAGTAAACAGGAATGAAGCACAGCCTAAATCAGCTGACTGTAAACATGAACGGGCAACCCCTCACTACAAGAGAGACACTGAGGTGCTGGAGCAGGTCCAGAGAAGGGCAACAGAGCTGGTGAAAGACCTGGAGCACAAGTCTCACAAGGAAAGGCTGAGGGACCTGGAGTGTTTAGTCTGGAGAAGAGAAGGCCCAGGGGTGACCTTATGGCTCTCTACAACTGCCTGAAAGGAGGCTGTACTGAAGCGGGGTTGGTCTCTTCTCCCGACTAACAAGTGACAGAACATGAGGAAACAGCACTAAGCTGAGCCAGGGAAGGTTTAGATGGATATTAACAACAGTGTCTTCCCCAAAGGGTGCTCAGGCATTGGAACTAGGCTGCCCAGGGCAGTGGGGGAGTCACCATCCCTGGAAGTGTTCGCAGACTGTGCAAACGAGGCCCTCGGTGCCATGGGTTACTGGTGGCCGTGACAGTGCTGGGGCACGGTTGGATGAGCTTAAAGGTCTTCTCCAACCTAGCTGATCTATGATTCTAAAAGCTGTGCTTTGAGAAAACGTACACTAAGTGTTCAAACACTCCGCCTTAAAAACAAACAAACCCCACATTTTTTGAACTGTAAAGACCTTAAGATTGATATATTTTATACTCATATACTATGTAAGCGACCACAGCACTCTGTTACAGCAAACCCTCCCGCTCTGCTGAGCGACAGCCACGAGAAGCAGCGTGCCCACCGCGCTGCGCACCGCCACAGCCGCCAGCCAAACCTCACAGCGCCCGGTGGCGAGCAGCCGGTGACCGGGGCCTCCCATCACGCTCCCCACCACCACCATCGAGGCCTGAGGGAACGCCGCTCCCCCGCTCGCTCCCCCGCTCACTCACTCACTCACCAGCTCCCGAGCACAGTGGCGGAGGAGGCCGCGCACCGAGCAGTCTCCGCCGGGTGGGGGCAGCGGCCAGAGCCGCGCCCGCGAAGCCAACGGGTCCCGCACCAGCGCCGCCATTACTGCCGCGCCGCCGCCGCGCCTACGCCCAGTGACGCGAGCCTGTAACGGTGGGCGGGGCTGAGGCGGGAGCGCTGAGGGAAACTCTCGGCGCTGGGCTCGGCTTTCAGAGGCTCTGTGGTGCGAGTGAGGCGCTGGGCTCTGTTTTCTGGCGGTTTAACCGGGCTGCTTAATGGCCCTGAGCTGAATTAAGAGTTTTAAAGATTTCTGTGGGGTTTTGGTGGTTTTCGTTGGTTTTTTTTTCGGTGGTGGTTTTGTTTGGTTGGTTTTTGGTGGTTTTTTCAGTGCTGGAGGCTCACGCTGCACATAAGGCAAGCTGTATTTCTGGTATTCCTAGGTCAGTCTGACGTTTCGGTCCTTTTAGGGACCCAATTTATCATTTTTACACCTGCTTTTTTTTTTACATTTTAAACTTTGGAATCAGTCTGATGTTTCAGTCCTTTTAGATTTTCAATTTATCCTTTTTTAGACACATACAGTTAAATGAGAATCCAGGTATATTTATTAGGCATTCTTTGGGAATGGAAATGCTGGAGCAACTTTAGCCTAGGATCCCACAGGGTAACTCTGATCATACCATAGTCTTACACATGGTGTCCTGGTATCTTGTTTTAGGAAATGGCCCTGAGCACTGTTTGTCCCCAGGGTAATGCTCAGAGAACTGTCCTTGCCACCCAGCATGATACAAGAAGCTGTCCCAGGAAGCAGTTTCCTTTTCTCCATAAGAGAGCCTCATCGTTCTGAGTCAGATAGTGATGTGCAGCCTGCCAGGGTGTAAAGGGTTTTTACAGCCTGTGATGCGGACTCTGCGAAGGCATAACAGTGAGCAAAATGGACTGTGGCTCAATGGAAACACTCATGCAGCTGGGAAGGGCAGTGCTATTACAAAGCATTGCAGGTGTAAGAAATGCGATGGAAATGTGCAGCTCTTAATTGTCCCATCAAATATGGTACAAATTTCATGTGAGGGCTTGCTGAATGATGGACTCTGGCTTCTTTGTCCTGCATATCCGTTTGTGTATTTTAGCATATGGGTGGGGAGAGGCTGATATTTGGGGCAGATTTGGTTACATAGTCAAAGAAGATATTTGTAAATGTGGATGAAAATTGAATTGGAACAGGAGGCAACACTCAGTTCTTCACAGTATGCAGGGACTACCTGTAAGCAGAAGCCTGGAGATATGGTTAGAAGAAAATGCAGGCCTCCACCTCTCCAGGAAAGGACACACACCGAAGTGTGAGATGGCAATCCAGGTAGTGTCATTACCTCATTCTTATGGTGGCTTCAAATCTCCTCCATGTCTTCAACATAAGCATCCTGCTAGAGGACATTTGAAGGTAGGTGTCTCTTGCAGAGACTGTTGCAAGCACCACTAGTGAAGAGCTAGGTGGGCTGCCCTGCGATCTGCAACCTGATCTAGTTGAAGATGTCCCTGCTCATTGCAGGGGGTTGGACTGGATGAGCTTTGAAGGTCCCTTCCAACCCAAACTATTCTGTGATTCTGCAGCACGATGCCCCGCTCACATTATTTCCAAATAATGACATTACCTTCAGTGCCTGTTTCTTTAGTAGCAGCTTGTGCAAGGACTATCACTTCCGACATAATCCACCCACTTCAGCTCTGTCCTTACCCAAGAGGGAGTCCCCTGGCCAGGAGGGCACCTGGAACCCGAAAATCCCCCGCTGGCAAGTGAGACAGGCACTTGTGTTGAAGCCTGGAGCTAAACTCAGGTCTTAAGAATCAGCACTGCTTTAAAAGAATGGGGCTTGTGTGTGAGCTGCTTGGCTGTTCAGAAGATCCCACCTTTTTTGCTTGCAGAAGAGCCATGCTGCTTGGCAAGGCCTGTGTGAGCGTGCACAGGTAACTCTCATGTCTGGTCATCTTAAATTAATGTGGTAAAAAAAGAGGATGATGGGAAACAAAGGGATGGAGAAGTGACGTGGGGACCTTGCTTGCAAACATAAACAAATTAGTAACAATTTAATTAAGGGGATTTCCCCAAGGGTTTGTTTTGGCCAACTCACAAATCAAACTTGGTTCACCCTTTCTTGCACTACATTCATTTCAGCTAAAATATTTTCATAAAGCGCTTTGACCCCTCTCTAAACAATCCTTTCCTGTCTTTACTTTCTATAACAAGTTAGTATTTCTGAATTATGTGTCATGTTGCTACAGTGTGACCATTCAAACCTGATGCCTGTGTACCCTGGAAAAGCTGTGGTTATTTTGTGCTGCATCAGGCCCACATTCAGTCAGTGTTGTATTTTAAATCACGTGGTGCTGCTTGTTTCATTTGTAGATCACGTGCCATATCTGTGGAATGCTACCTAATGTTAAATTCCACTAGATCCAGAGTATTTTCATTCATATGCAGTATCTGATTGAAATGTAGTAGGCAATATATGAGGTATGAACATGTATGTGTGCAGAAGAATAAGTGTTTTCTTACATCTGTGGGATTTCAGTTGCATTCCAAGGGTATGACTCATTTCCTTCTCTGAAGCTCCTGTTACTGGCTCTGAGGGTGTGGAACTTGCCAGTACTGGCCAAATAGGCGGAGTTGTCCAGGAAGGAGTTGGGCCACAGGACTGTCCAGTGGATGTGCTGAATGGGTGTAATTCACCAGCCATTTGATCCACATCCTTTCTGAAGGTTTTGAACTATTTTATCTGTGGTGATGAATTCCTAGCCCTAATGAGCACCAGCTCAATAAGAAGTTCCCAGTGAGGAGTACCTTAGCTAACACAGCTTCATCATAGGGAAAAGAGGACCAAAATAGCCTAATGCACCCTAGGAGATGTGTGTCAATGACAGCTGCCTTCATTCATAACTCTGACACCTGGATTCTGCCTGCAGGTACATGCTAGAGCTGTGATACACCTGTGAGCATGAGAGCTGACAGCAGTGGAATCCCACTGACATAAATCAGGCCTTTTGTAGATCATACATTGCCACCTTACAGGTACTTTGGGCTACTAATGCCATACTCCCTCTGTTTCCAGGTGGCTATATCTAGGTGACCTGTGCAGATCCTTATACGTAGTCAAGCTACAAGCAAGTGACATCTAATAGGCAGTGGAGCAGTTTTCTTCCAGCTTGTTCCTACAGCAGTGCTGAGCACATTGTCTCCATTCTCATGATTTATTCAATGCTGTTTAGCTGGTGCCATGTTCATGTCAGTGGGCAAGTGTTCCTGTATCTCTTGCTCTTGATTACACTTCTATTCCTAGAACCCATCAAAAGTGTATTTGTTGCCTTGCTTCTCAGAAAAAAAATAAGTCAAAAAGGCTCTTGTTATAATTTCCCATATGAAATGTATTTTATAAGGAATGTTATTCTCTTGATAAAACAATTCTCAACCTCTAATTCTGCAGTGATGTTTTAGACTTAGTTAATAAATCATGCTTGCCACTTTTCATTTAGAAAGGTTTACAGACATAATTAATTAAACCTGACAGTATCCTTCTGGGATAAGTAAGTACTCTGACTTTTTAAATAGTGACACTCAGGCAAACTGGTTATACTACTTTCTTAAGTCAGTGGAAGGACCAAGATTAGAATTTAATATTCCCTACTATCTTGACATAATTTAAGAGATAAGACTACCTATCCTTTTCTTATTTCATTCTGATACCCATGCTTGTGATGCCTGAGTTATTTGGTGTGCTTATAGTATGCAGTGTAGTAGATGAGACTATTTCCTGCTTAAAATCTACACGATACAATTTTTTCAATATCTTTATCTAGAACCATCTGATGTGTAACTGTCATAATGCTGCTATTCATTCATTCACCCTTATTGTTTCCCCCAGTATATTCTGTTTTAACAGTAGTAGCAGTGCTTTGTAGTGCTTAATAACTGTGGTCAAGACCAAGATCACATTATGCAAGACTCTACTGAGAGATCTGTGAGTTACTTACTGGCCCTTGACTTCTAATCTGCACATGAAAGAGGCCTGTGGGAGTGAAGAACACAAAACCAGTTGTTCACAAGGTACCCAGATTAACAAAAGATGGGTCAAAAGTTGCTCTGATAAGAATTCAGTGATTCTCACTTCTGAAAATGTTCCTAGACACAGGCAAGAGAAAGGATGAAAGATACCACTTAAAATATGAAACAGATGTCTGTTCCTTTTAGCATAGTCTAAGTGTACTCACACTAACCAAGGTAAATTTTGTCCACTGAGGTCACTTCAAGAATTTGAAAACATTTCTTTTAGGAGTGAGTTTCCCATCTGCTATTCTGTTGGTCATGAATTAGCCTATGCATGGAGACTGGCTCATCCGGATCTCTTTTCATATACATTTTAATGGTATCCCAAAGCACAAGCTCCAGATAATGTATCTGCAAGACTTCAATATGTTACATGCTTTCATATTATATTTGTATGGGTGATCAGGACAGGATGAAAAGAAACCTTTGTATGCGTGTTCTTAGGACAACAATGAAGATGCTGTATGACATGAGGGAACATTTTTTACTTCACATACTATGACATCATACTGTGTGACAAAAATGTAATTAACCGTAATGAATCTAAGTTGATATTTGCAAGTGCAGCTTCCTACCAAATGTCAATAGGCATCTGCTTCAGTTTCTGTGTCATCAGCACCATGGGTACAGACGGTGTGTTAAGATAACTGATACTGGGTTGGGAGCAAGGGTGGGGAGAGATACAAATGTAGTGTTACTTCTATTACCCTTGTATTAATACAATAGCTACTGTTAAATATACTTATTGTCTCAAAGTGAGTACCCAGATCTCAATCTAACAAGTCTGTGGTGAATAATTGTATTTAACTTTTCTTATAGCCTACAGTTGGTAATAGTGCAGATACTTAGATGTAATCACGATTTAAAGATGATAGCTGTAAAACTGGTTTTGCCCTCACATTAGTCTCTTCGTTGTGCTCAATATCTTTGTCTCCATCCTATGCACGGATGTTTAAACTGTGAGTCCTTTCAAGAAGGAACTCTGCAGTATATATGTAATGAACCTGAGAAACCGAGGTCCCTTTTTGTTTGGTCATTAGCATCAGCAGCATAGTCAGACTTGTTTGTCTTGCTAAAAAGAAGTTTAAATTTGGCAGCAATAATTTGAAATGAATTGGCTGATTAGACACGCCAGTAATATTGTAGAAACTTTTACTTCAGATTCCAGGATCTCCTTAACCTTGTGTTTCCTCTGATTTGCTAGCCTTAATGCTTAGATTTGGTCTGTTCTGATTAATTGTAACTGAATCCATCTGGCGAGCAGTGAATGGGTGACTTGTAGAGTACAGGATATTTTATAGGAAAACAATACCAAAAATAGGTTTTTGCCTCTTTACTTTTGCTCTCCCTGTAATGAAACTAACTGCTTTTAATTATAGCTTTCAGAGACACTGTGCTAAATTACTTAATCTCTGTATAAGGACTGGATCCCAGTTTCCTAATTGTCATCTGAATGTTTGGCAACTTTGCAAAAATACTAGGCTAAGAGTGAATATATGGTACCAGATGTGCATTGTGTACATGGGGGATCTCTATTATCTGTCAGACCCCTTTGCCTTGAAGTTTTTAAGAAACAGGAGAGAGTGAACATTGCATGTACTTGCAGTGTGAGCTTTTCATCCCATTGTGATGCTGTTTGCAGTAATTTGAAGTTCCTAGACAAAAGCAAGTTATACTGTTCTTCAGATGAGCTGAAGGAGAAAAGAGTCTGGTATCCTTATTTGTTTTTCAACTGAGATGAAAGTTGATTTGGAAATGTTCCTTGCTAAAACTGAAGCTGCATTTCCAGTAGTTGGGAGGAGCTCCCAAATTACCTTACCCCACCCACATCTGCTTGCTTTCGGTTTACCTGAGGAGATTCTACAAAGAAACTGAAGGAGAAAGGGAGGACAAAAGGGAGAGCACACAGGGCAGGTCTAAAAAGACAGAAATGTAAAGCAGAGTACCTCAAGTGGGTAAACCTTCGGTTTGGCTTATACTCAGTGAGGTAACGTGGTTAGCAGTCTGTGGCGAGCTGTTGCTGTTCATAAATCCTTTTTAAAGCAGATCATGTAACTGATCATTCAACTCTTGATAAAATATGAGTCAGATGCTCAGCTAGTGTGAATTTTCAAAGCTTCATTGGCTCAAAGGAGAAAAGTCTTAAGGATCCAGCCTGTAGTATAGAGAGGCCCCATTCTTCGCGTGCCGAGTTTGACGTAGCTTCCTTTTGACTGGCTCTTTATAGCCCCACTTACATTCAGACAACATTCTTGTAATAATAATATTTATCTCCTTGTGTAGGGAATGTTCTGGTAGCTTAAAGAGGAACTACAAATGAATAATAATGGATGCAGGTTTTGATTTGTTTCCCTTTAAGAGAAATAATACAAATAATTTTTAGGGAAAATGCTTAGGGTTTGTTTTGTTTTACACAGTAATCTTAAGTTGGAGAATACTAACATTATAACACTGCAGATGTGTGGCCTCTTGTTGGCTCCATACTAGGATGGTTTACTATTTTGTTTAGACAATATCTTTTCACAGCCATGTAATTGAAATTAAATTGTTCATATGGTGTTTAAGGAATGTCACTGGTGTATTTTGGACTCCCCTCCAGTGTTTCTTCTAATCCTTTCCAAAATAGAGGTAACTATGTGTCATCTATGAGGAATCTGTAATACAGCCTACTATGCCCCTAGAGGATCTTTCTTAAGTCATATGTATGAGAGGCCTGGAAAAATCATGTTCTCACATGGTTATATTTGAATATTAGCAACATGACAATGATACAGCTGTGCATTTGTTCCTTAGTGTGCCTGTCTGACTTGGACTGTGGCCTAGAAGTGATGTCGGTGTCAGAATATGTCATTGCTTGTCTCTCAAAGCAGGGCTATGAAGAAGTCTTGCCAGTGTGTGAAAGTCACAGTTGGAAAATCTCATAGATATTGGTTGGTTTTTTTTCCTCCCTGTTGTTCTTTTATAGCGGAAGTTACAGGAACAGTTTGTCTGGAGAAGCCTTCATGCCACTGAAACTGTCTTACATCTATAGACCTGAGCATGGCACTGGAGTATGTTCGCTGCATGGTTTGTGCAGGCAGCCCTTTACCTGTAAAGGCTCCACAAGTGATTTTGTGGCTCTCATAACCAAGAATCTTAAATATTGTAGATGTGCTGTGACCAATCTTCCTGGCCCTCTGAGTCACATACCAAAATCCAGACAGCCAGCTCGTTCTTCAGTGACCCAAGGGAGAAGGGTGCTGAGTGCTTTTTTGCAGGTGGGAAATGACAGTGGCACCTAGGAATGTTAGCTGTCCATTGTGGGTCAGGGCTAGGCTGAAGGGTGTAACTTCAAGATGTAATGAAGTGTGTAATGTCAACTTCAGTAGCACCTGATAAATTACTCCCTCTCACAGTAGGGATTTATCCTATATAAGCACAGCTCCATTGGATGTGGGACAGAGTGCCAGAGTGGGAGCTCTGCTTGAAATCTTCGTAGCCCAGGGGAAACAGGCTGGAAACCTTCCTGTAGCTCTTTGTTGCTGAGGTTTCAAGTGGTGCTGCTTCTCTGCCTCTGTCTTGAGATGCGTGCTCTGCAGTCTGTGCTAAACCCACCTGACGTTCTCCGCTTCTGTTGCCTGGATTGTGGCTTGTATTTTAACACCACTGGTACACTTTGAGTAGTAGTGCCAGGACTTAGCATGCAAAAATCATAGCGAGTCCCCACACAACATAAGATTTGCCAGAACCATGCAATGTTAGCACATGCTAAATTTGTGCATTCTCACTTACCTTCTGCTGCTTGTTTGTTTTCATGGGTTTTGAGCTGTTAGGGAATCAAGCTTGTCTATGCAAGCACAACTGCCTGACACTTTCTTCAGCATTCAAATCCAAAGATGAGATTTTGATGTTATCACCCGTCTGCAGGGATTAGGGGATTTTACTTCTTCTTGTACACCAAGAATCATAGAATTCTTTGGGTTGGAAAGGACCTTAAGATCATCTAGTTCCAACCCCCCTGCCATGGGCAGGGACACCTCAAATCACTGGACTCCTTTAAAGCTGTGCCCCATGAAAGCAGCTTTGCAGTGCCCATGAAGAGAGCAAGGCTTGGCAGGCAGCATTTGATCAGAATGAAATGCCTATTGCCACATCATTCTTCTGCACCCTTGCTTCCAGCTCTCTTCTCTGTCACAAGAGATGTGTGGTCACAGCATGTTCAGGAGCCATGAACTTCGAGTTGTGGCTCTAGCACTGTCTTTCTGGTGTGAAAGCAGGTATTTGGGCATTTTTAAAGGATTCTTAAAAAAACAGACTCTGATTTGGGGTGTCCACATCTGGGGATGTAGTCAAGGTCATACTAGGCCTGATTTTCAGAAGTACCAAATACCTGTGAATCCTTTTATTCTCATCTGGGACTGCAGGATACCTAATTTGCCCTGTAGTCAGGGCAAATTAGGTATTTAGAGCTTAAACATGAATTGTGTTACATAAGTTTCTAAGCACTAAGAAACTGATAAGCAGCACTACTATTAAGCACTGTTCTTAATAGCAACTGAAGTTTTCATATTGAGATGCCTTATGAGATGTGAATTTGAGGAGGAGGAGAAAGGAAGAAAAATGTTCCAAAAACGTGGTAATGTCTACAGAGTCTACGACTTACAAAAGATGTTGGGGAAAATAGGAAGCTCTAATTTATTTAAACAAACGAGCAAAAAACCCCCAAACAAACAGAAAACCCCACAAACCCCAAAACTCTGTAGTCTCAGAAGACTGAAAATAATGAAAGTCCTTTGCTGTAATTTTAAGATATACTGTCTGCCACTTCATCTTCTTTTTCTCTTTTCTACTCTCAGGAGGCTAGTTCTCCAGAAAGTGGGGTTTGAGGTTTGGGAGTGCTTGTTAAGAAAGATGGGATATGGCAGAACACTTCACAGCTGTGTTAGGGTCAGACCTCAGAATAGTAATTTCATTTCTGAGACCCTTCCTCAGCTGGTGTTCACAAATGAGGCTCCATGCCATTTCAAGACAATCTTTCTCCTGTGCTTTTACAAGGAAGAAGCAGATCTAATTTTAAAAGTAACCAGTCTACAGAAGATTGTTCCAAATAAATTACAATGCCGGGCATCATACTTGATATTTCGTTCTGCTGTTTCCTGTTGAAGCCTGAGTACTGTGGCCTGTGCTGTTTGCATTGTACTAAAGTATAGCTGAGTTTCACTCTGATTGCTGCCCCCAGGGCCCTCATGAAGAAGAGATTCGTATCTCATGAGATTACCCCACCGAGCAAAGAAATGAAATAAATAATATTGCTCTTAGTTCTGTCAAGTATAGTGGCTCATAGAGCCTTTCAAGGCAGTGTCAGCATGGGCTGGATACTGCCTCAGTGCATAAAATGATGTCCTTTACAAGAACAACACTGCAAAATGAGGCCAATGTGAACCTAATGGGTGGTGGAAAACAGGGAGCATTTTTTTTCTTTCCCCTCCCTAATGCAAGCCTGCAGGGGGTTATTTTCTAGTGTGTTGAGTCTTGGGGCAAATCAAGGTCTGAAATTCCTCTACAACAGAAGCTCCCCATAAATCACTGTAGTAGTAGGGATCTTATTTGGGAACCAATTAGAGCTTGTACTGGTGGTTTCTCCTTGGCAGCTTTAATGAATGTATTGACACAGAAGTACTGGAAATAAAAGATTTTACGATAGTCTCCATTAGGATGAAGCCCACGGGCTCTCCAGTTCCTTCCACAGTACAGTACAATGCCTCAAAAAGTCAGAAAAGGTTGTTATGATAACTTAGTCATGTGTGAAGAACCAGGAGAACTAAACTGAGTTGAATAATTCTATCGTACTGTAACTTTAGGAAGAAATATTCCCCAGAACAATTGTTCTTCCCCATTCTGCAGAAAATCTTGCAAAAGCCCACTTGAAATGTGTCTGTCAAAGCAAACTAACTCAAGCAGGTATGGTAAATTTCAAAATCTTGTCGTATTGTTAGAGAGAATAAACTCTCTTTTCTTTTCACTTGTCCACCAGTCCTTTCACCCAATGCCTTAGACATATTGTTATAATTAAATTTCACAGCATATCTCTAAAATACATTATGACATTTGGTCATATTTTACCTAAAAATCACAGCTACTCCTTGTCAGTCTCATATAATTCCTCATCTTTAGCAAGGCTATACAATAACCTCACAATTATCTGTTGTACCCTATTCCCTATCTCCTGCTAGGACTCGGGTTCTGTTTCAGTTAACCCTGTAGTGCACTCTAAACTAGAGCGTCTGTGCAAGAAAAAAAGTGTAACGCTGTCCTGAGACCTGGAAGAAGAAAAGAAGTAAGCTTAGAGAAGTCAGTAAGAAGCTGATGCTCTCCTGACAAACAGAGGTCTGTGACTCTGTAAACATGTAGTGCTGGTTTTATTGTCATTTTCCTTTATCACCCCCATACATTGAAACAAATGAGAATATAATTATTCCATAAGAAGCAAAATGAAAACATGGTATCATACAGAATAAATCTGTTTAAATAGCCACCTCTTTTTCTACTCAGGATTTTTCTAGTGTCAGTGTAATAGGAGTACTGGTTTTTGGTGTAATATTTCAAGTCCTGTTTCCACCTTAAGAAAATGAGCTGTTGCGTGCAAGCTCTTCAAAGCTGATAAGAAGAATGGAGACTGGTTACAGCTACCATGCGTCTTATGGACCTGAAGCTGTTCTTAGCTGTGTATCAGGCAGTTAAAGACATTTTTAACTTCTAGTCTTTAAAAGGTGATGGACTTTTTTTTTAAAGATAAAAATGATATTAAAATATTAAACATATTTAAAAGGCTATAATGAATAAACATGCAAACAAGATGGGAATAGGAGTGGAGCTTTGGGATGTTATGCTAGGGGGCTCTTACGTGATTTCTGTGTAGCGCTCCTTCCACCAGAAGAAACTCACTAGCCCATGGAAAAGAAACAATTAGGGCTGGTTTAATGTAATGTTATTTACTCTTTCATATTCTGCAGGACCTCATTAGAAGGATGAGATATGTGTTCTAGCTGTGCATGTACGTTAATAATAGGCAGTACAAACAAGGTCATATTAAGAGAATCCTGGATGATATGTAGGGAATTAGAGACAGGAGTCCCTATATAAAAGCAGTCATATACTCGGTGAAAGTAAGTACTTGTAAGTCTTTGCAGAAGAGGAACCACAAAGGTAAAGGCTGGGTCAAACTCCTTAAGCTTCCTAAAAAATAGTGGTAATCCAAACAGTGAAGTGAAATCTAGGAGTCCTCTGAGCTACTGTAGGCTTATTTTCAGTCTCTTAGAACTTTGTCCTTGAAATTCCTTTTGGAAGAAACTTAAACCAAAACAGATTTACTGCACTGGGGTTGTGAGACAGTAGAAAAATGCAGTTTGTCTCCAAAATAGATTCTTCTGAGTCCCCTGCACACGTGATGCTCAAAGTGTGACCAGAAAGACCTTTGAAGGACTGGTAATTGTGCATTTTAAAATAGCTGCTTCTTTTAAGCCTTCCTAAAGAACGCAGGAATTACAAGATGTTTTTCATGTGGCACAAATACTCCTTCCTTATTATTTAAACAGGGGGACTTTCCTTTAGAGGCCAATCTTAAGTGAGACACTTTAGCACGTGTGTACATTTAAGAGGATTTATCTCCCACTGAAGTCCACGAGCTTGAGAGGTGCCTAAAAGTAAACAGGAGTTTAAAAGTTTTCTTTAAACAGCAGGGCCATGATGTCTTATATGTTTAAAGCCTTTTAGAGAACTATAAAAGGCAAAATACATGATGAAAAGTCCAAATGAAGATAGATGAAAGAGAAGAATAAGCTGTGTCCAATACTATTACACAACTTCTTATTGGTATTTCCAGCAGGTGCCAGTCTCTAAAGATAAGTGCACCATTCAGCTGCTAGTTTGGGATGGTTTATTTTTTGCCTATATATTGACAGTAAAAATCAAAAAATAGAAGTGTGCAGTGTGTGGTGTCATGGTTCAGTCTAGCATATCAAACCACTGCATCACACCAGATGCTATTACAGTGCTGTAATTTCTGTGGGATACAAATCCATGACAGAAAACTTCAAAACGAAGAATGATAGAAAACTGTTTTACACAGAGACAAAACCACTTTGATGTTTTCAATGACTTGTACTTTCTTCCTAAGTGCCAGTGATTCCTACCCTTAGTAACTTCCTAGTAAAAACACTGGAACTAGTGTATTTTCATCTTGTATGTAGATGATTATTTAGGAATACATTTAAATCTGTACCAAAATGTACTGGTCATACAAAGTTAAGGTTAAAAATGTCTTCATTCTCCCAAAATGCATCTTAAACGGAAGACAGTTGACAAACTTGCCAGCATTTTGTACTGATATTTTACTTTAATTTCCAGGAGACATTTTAACAGTGTAGCAGCCACAGCCAGAAACTGGGTGGCAGGCTCGCCAGGACTGGAGAGAGGATGAAGCAACACTGGGCTGGACTTGCAAGGATGGAGTTGGAACTGGCTAGCAAAGGCTGTCCAGCCTGGGAGCTGCAGAAGGAAGCACAGCAGGTATGGGACTGGGACTGGCTGACAAACTAGGGGAAGGTGGGAACAGTTTGGCATGAAAATCAAGAGGATGCGAGCTAGGGATAGGAACAAGAAGAAAGGGGAGAAAAAGATGAAACAGCTGAGCAAATATATTGAATCAAGGAGGGTGAACAGGAAATACAAAATCACAAAATGGCCAGAAGCTGGGAGCTGGTACAGGGAATTGGAGTGAGGGTGTAGAGCTTGAGGGCAAAGGATGGCAGGGGTTCGATGTGTGAGAAGAGAGATGGATCTGAAGGAGAACAAGGAAGGGAGAATTTGGTCTGGGAGGAGATATGTGAAAGTAGGAGTCAAGCAGTGTTGTAGATAAATAAAGCTAGTCTTTTACACTCCTTATTCACCAAAATGTCTGAATAGCTTTTTGCATAAAATAATTAATACTCCCAAGTTCCCCTGGGTGATAGGAGGGACCTTTCTCTGAGCTGGAACTAGACTGAGTCTTTTGGTCTTCTAGTCTGTGCCTTGGGGTGGGGGGTGGGGGGGATTGGAAAGAAACATTTCTTCTTTGGTCAGAGTCAACTTGGAGTTTGGTGATAAGCAGTCATTATCTCTTGTGGTGGAAAACCTTTCTGTTTCTGAAAGATATCTGCAGCGTTGCTTAGAACCAGCCATACTCCAGACTCACTTGTTCTCTGGTAGGGTAACCTCAGAACAGGCCCCCTTCATCTGCTCCATCATGTTTTGTTCTGGGGCTTGTTGCAGAGGGAGCAGCTGCTGTAATTGCTTGTAGATTTTCACCCAGCCTGTGACAGAATCATAGAATCAATGGAATGGTTTGAGTTGGAAAGGACCTTAAGATCATCTAGTTCCAACCCTCTGTCATGGGCAGGGACACCACATGCTAAAACACATTCCTGGGGCTGATTCCTTAGCTCTTTGACCAACAGGGCCAGTGCCTCACACCCTGTTAAGCTGACCAGGAGCTATTTGGAGGACTTCATCTTGAAGCCTTAGCTCCAAGGAAAATTTATTAGTTTTATTTCCAGCTTGATAACAGTGAATTGAACTAATCCAATCTGATGTGAGGAAGGCCTGCCGCCTTCTGCCCAGAGTTTCCTGGGCAAGATAAGAGTTTCCCAGCAAGGTGAAGGTGATAGAGAGCAGTTTTGAAAATGTGTGCTACTTGGACAGCCCAAATGAATATGAGCTGTGAAACTCTGCCTCCTTTTGCTGCATGAGAGCTGTGAACTTTCTGTGCAAGGTGCTAAAAACATCTCTGACAACCTCTGATGTGGATGTTCCTCTTTTCTATTCAGTCTTATTTGAGTCTTATTTGGCTCCAACCCTGGACCAGCTGTTTTCCATCCTAATCTTCTTTCCCGCAGCAATCTGGACACGTTCACAGCAGTGGTGTTATGTGGGGTGAGGGTGAAGCACTGTGGTTGTCCTTGCCGTGTTATTGTCAGTTAAACCAGTGGAATCTCATTAGGCTAGATTGTTTTGTAGCAGCTTACAGATGCTAAAGGGTGGAAGATCCCTGTGGTCCGCAGAGATAAAGGCCTTCGGAGAGGGAGAGCAAAGGCTTATCAGTGCTGCCGGTGACAGAGGAACGTCTGGAGCGATGTTGGTGTGAGGCCAGCTCTTTCTGCAGCGTCCCAGGCGCACGTCAACAGCTCTTGGTTACAGCTGAAAGGGCTGCCCCGGGCTCGGGCCTCTCCCTGTAGCCCTGGAAAAGCGTGTTTATAATGGCGTTCATCAGCGAGGATGAAACGAGGGTGCAAAAGTTGATCAACGTTGGAACAGTTTTTCTTTAGGGGGTCGTTTGTGGGCCGGCGATTGGCAGGTAGCACGCCTTGGCCTCCTCAGCGGCCGAAGTGTGCCAGAACCGCCAGCAGCGGGCAGGCAGCCGCGGAGGAGCCCCGGCGAGTCCCGGAGCCTAGCCTCAGCCCTAGCTTCCTTGGCTGCGGGGGGAACGGCCCGAGCGGGCACCCCAGGACAGCCCCGCCCCACCGCCACGTCACGGGATTCCAGCGCACTTCCGCCAATGGCGGCACCGCCCGCCGCAGCCCCCGGGTGGTGATAGGCGTGGAGAGGAGCTCCCCGGGGGTCACCTTACGGGGTCCCCCCGGGGGAACCGGTTGCCAAGCGCTCCCGAGCGGGGCCGGGGTTGAAGCTAGAAGGGGGGCAGGCCGTGAGTTGTTAACGTCCGGGCCGCGGCTGGCAGCCGGGAAGCAGCGCTGCCGGCTGTCAGCTTGTCCAGCTGGTCACGGTGGGATGCCCGTGTTATGGTGCGAACCGGTGCCAGCCTCAGCGGCTGCACTCTGGAGTTCTCATACTTAGTTGTATGAGCTCTCCCGCTGTCCAGTGAGGTACCATTCTCTTGTTAAATGCTATCGGTAGACAGAACTACTACACTAATTCTTCTGTAAAGCAGAGCAAAAATCCTTTGTAGTTTCTTTTTCCCGACAGCCATCTCTCATAAACTCACTGCCAGGTCAGAGGTGTGTGTCTGTGTAGTGCAGCCTCTTGTATCCATCCGAGCACAGCAGGAGCTGACATCGATTTCAGCAGTGTCCAGCCCACAGCAACAACGCCCCTTTCCTCAACAGGTTTGGTTAGCCCCAAGCAAATCGCTCTGCTCACATGGCTGAGCTATGTCTGCTGCTGGAGGTAGCTTGGATGTCTGCACAGAACTGTGTTACATCATCCCTAATAAAGACTTTGCAAATCAAATGTGGCTCCTCCTTATACCTAAATGACAGACAAGATGGTGGCACCAGTTTGCATGAGTACAGAATTTGGCGCTCTAGTTGAAATGTAGTTAAGGAAATAATAGAATCATGGAAAAGTTTGGGTTGAAAGGAACCTTAAAGCTCCTCTAGTTCCAACCCACCTTCCAAACACCACCTTCCGCTAGATCATGTTGCTTCAAGCCCCATCCAACCTGGCCTTGAACACTGCCAGGGATGGGGAAGCCACAGCTTCTCTGGTCAACCTGTGCTAGTGTCTCACCACCCTCACAGGGAAGAATTCCTTTTCAATAATAATCTAAATCAGCCCTCTTTAATTTCAAAGCCATTCCCCCATGCCCTGTCACTTTATGCCCTTGTAAAAAGTCCCTGTCCACTATTCTTATCAGCCCCTTTATGCACTGGGAACTGCTCTAAAGTTTCCTTGGAGCCTCCTCTTCTGCAGGCTGAATAAGCCCAGCTCTCTCAGCCTGTCTCCATAGCAGACTGAACAGTCACTGGAGCACCTCCAGCCAGTTCCTTTCCCACAAGGCATCTCATTCCTGATGTTAACAGCAAATGAAGGATGAAGTTGCTTATTAAGCAACATGGCAGCTGATACTGCTGCATGGGATCCATTGGTGATGACAGTGCTAAACTCACATTACTTTTCCAATAGCTGCATTTAAAACTTGAGAGTTTGACAACACTGGTACAGGGAATGAGACTCTTCTGCCTTCCCAAAATCGGGTTTTCCTTGTGAACCATTGTGTCAGCAGTTGGTTTCCAAGCTGAAATAACCCCAACAGTCCCCCTGTGACGTTCAGCTCTTATTTTGTTGAACAAGGAGTGTGGCACTTCCCAGCAGCCCCTCACTGAGCCTGCTTAGGGTGAGAATGTTGGCATCGCTTCTGTGTAAAGAGAAAACAAACCCAAACCCTCAGATCCCACCGACCCCCCCCGGTCCCACCCAACCCCTCGGGACCGAGGCACACAGGGGATGGAGAGGTGCCTCATACAGCGGTGGGCGGGAGCCAGGCCTGCTCCGCTCAGCGCAGCGCTCGGGGCGCGCTCCCCGCTGTTAGCCCCGCGGGGGGGGGGGTGGGTGTCAGGAGGGAATCCCCCCCGCGCGCGCGCGCGCGCGCGCGCGGCGTGCCTTTGTGTTTGTACACACGGCGCCGCGGGAGGAGGCGGGCCCGCGCGCGGGAGGAGGCGGGGCCGCGCCTTCCCTCCATTGTGCCCCATTGGCTGGCGGGCGGCCCGGGGGCGTGGCCCGCGCTCGCACCGCCCCTCCCGAGGCAGCCATCTTTCAATTGTGCTCCGAGTCGCCGGCAGCGACAGCGCCAGCAGCAGCAGCGGCCGCGGCAGCGCCGGCTCCTCCTTGCTCCCGCCTGCTGCCCGCCCACCGCCCTCCTCTCGTCTCTCCTCTCGCTCTCCC
Source organism: Myiopsitta monachus (assembly GCA_017639245.1). Lineage (NCBI taxonomy): Eukaryota > Metazoa > Chordata > Aves > Psittaciformes > Psittacidae > Myiopsitta > Myiopsitta monachus. The sequence continues at coordinate 57,815,545 of CM029925.1, forward strand.
TCCCGCACGGCAGCCGCGCTCGCCCAGCGGACGGGGTAAGTCTGGCGCCGCGCCCGCCGCCCCCCGCGCCCCTCCGCCCCCCGGGGGCACCCCGCCGCCTTCCTCAGGGCCTCCCCGCAAAACTTTTGGGGCGCTGGGGAGGCGGCGGCAGCTCGGGTCCCCTTCCCCTGCGCCGCCTTCCCGGAGCGGCTCCCTCCGCCGGCACCCCCCGGCCCCGCTTCGCGCGGCCGTTGCCCCCCTGTGCCCCCCTCGCCCCGGCTCCAAACCCCCTCCAGCAGACTCCCGGACCCCTTAGCTGTCCCCTCGGCCCCGCATCCCCCGGATCCGGGCCCGGGAGCGGGCGCGGAGCGGAGCCGCTCGCCAGCGCCGGTAACTCTCCTGCCTGCCTTCCCCTGCTCCCCACAGTTGTTGCTCGGCTTCACCATCTTGTCTCTTTTCTCTGGTCACCGACCATATTTTTTTTTCCTATTGCATAAAAAACAATAAAAAGGCAAAGAAATTCGCTGAAGAAACCCCCCAAACCCAACGCAATTTTTCGGTTTTTGAGTGCAAACTTTTCCGTTGCCTCCCCCTTCGTCTGCACCCACCCGGTTCGGAGTTCCAGCGATTTTTTGGGGCGTTATTTTTCGCAATTTATTTTTCCCTTCCTTTGCAAAAGGACTAGGGCTGCATTTCGTGATTGTTTCCATTTTGTTCTGGGGCTGGGAGATGAGTTTGCCTGTGAGAGGCGCTTGGGAGCGAGGCAGCTTTGGGGAAGCAGTTACACAGAGAGAGGCGGACGGCACCCGAAAAACACAACCTCCCCCCCAAAATACGTGCATATATTTAAAAGAAAGTTTGTTGCTTTATTGCACTTTTCCGGATCTTTTCCGACCGGTAACGCCGGTTTCCCCGCGGCTGCCGGCGGCCCGGGGAGCGCTGCCGACAGACCCGGGCTGCCCTGCGGGCCGGTGGGGGCCGCTCCCGCGGCGGCTGTGGGCCCGGTTGGAAGCGGCGGGTGGGTGCCAGCCCCCCGGGGCTCGCCGGGTGGTATTGCCGATCGCTTGGCAGGTGACGGGCGGCCGGTGGGGGGGAGGCGGCAGCCGCTGCTCCGCGCCTGCTGCCGGGCGGGTGGCTCCGCTTCTGCCGCTGCCGCCTCGCTGGCGAATTAGTGGGCAAAACCCCGTTTTTTTAATATTGTGCGATCGGCGGATGTGTAATTTTTGTGTATATGTATATATTAATTTAAGATTTCTTCCGTTGGCGCTCGGTCCGTTGTGCGGCCGCGGGCTCCGCGGCTAACGGCTCGCTCCGCGGACAGGGGCGCGGGGCTGCGCTCCCTCCCGCGGGGGGCAGGTGCCGGTGGGGCATGCGCCGAGCAAGGGTGGACCCCACCGCTGTTACGCACCCCCCCCGCACCCCTTTCTCTCTCTCTCTTTACCCCCTACCGCGTTCCTCCCCCCCATCGTTGTGCAGGTGTAAGGCAGCGTCGTCGGCAGGAGCATGGCCCGTACCAAGCAGACCGCCCGCAAGTCCACCGGCGGCAAGGCGCCCCGCAAGCAGCTCGCCACCAAAGCCGCCCGCAAGAGCGCGCCCTCCACTGGCGGGGTGAAGAAACCGCACCGTTACCGGTACGAGCGCCGCGCAGAGGCCGCGCAGGGACGCATTGGGAGTACTCCCCCCCCCCCCCCCCCCAAACCATTATCCCTTCCCGCGGTGCTGGAGGGTCCGGGAACCGGGAGAGGTTGGGGGGGTTCCGCCGCACCCGCCCGCCGGCTTCGTGCCGGAGTGTGACATCAGCGCGTTTCGGTATCGGTGCCTAGAAAAATCAACACCCCCCAACCCTCCCGGTGAATGCGGCTCTCCCCGTTGTGTTTTATTATCGTTTTTATTATTTTAATGATTTTATTTAATTTTAATTATTTTTTTAATTTATTTGTACTTGTGGGTATTTCAGTGCTATGGGAGGGTTCTGCCCCCGCGAAGTTTATTGTTACCAGCATATCTTAATTTATTTGAAGGGGTTTGATCCGTTCCTGGTGCCTTTTGGGCGCTGCTGGACACGGGAGTGGGGGGGGGTTGGGGGGGTGGAGGGAGTTGAAGGTGGGGGTATCTACCGCGAGAGGGCGCGATGAGTCCATGGATGCTCGGGGCGCAGTTGTCCCGTGTACCGGGGTTGAGGGGACAGCGGGTCTTTCTGACAGCTCTCCGATAACGAAGTTTTCCAGCCCGTGCTTGGTGCAGAACGGTAAGAGTTGTACTCCAGCCCGGAGAATGGTCCTGGGCTATGTCGGTGTACGTATTCCCTGTGGAATAAAGCAGATTGGGAAGGAGAAGCTGATTTGAAATCTTAATCTAAGAGGGTGTTGCTGTAGGTGTGAGGCGGAATTAAGCAACTGGGAGAAAGGTAATAATGCCAGAGTAGGAAAATACAAATTTTCTGCAGAAATAAACATGATGGTAATTTCAGGGATGGACTTTGTGTCTGCAAAAGTATGTTGTTATCTGAATATGTTGTTCTGACACCAAAACTAACAGAAGGAAACATGCTAGATACCTTGTACAGATGATACAGAATATAAATTCATTATATATATAACATGTATGTATATTTCTCTCTGTGTGTGTATATATATATATATAACATATATAAGACAAGGTAGGACGAGGTAACAGCCTCAAGTTGCACCAGAGGAGGTTTAAACTGGATATTGGGGACAGTTTCTTCTCCAAAAGGGCAGTCAGGCATTGGAACAGGCTGCCCAGGGCAGTGGTGGAAGCACCGTCCCTGGGAGTGTTCACAAACTGTGTGGATGAGACCCTCGGTGACATGGGTTAGTGGTCAGTAAACCATGGTTTAGTGCTGGCATTGGCAGTACTGGGGGAATGGTCAGGCTCTATGATCTTCAAGGTCTTTTCCAACCTAGTTGGTTCTAGTGTATATAAGTAGAATATATATATATACACATCTGTATATTGTATTTATATACATATATAAGTAGAATATAAAATATATGTATTCACAGAATGTCAACGTTCACAGAACTGACAATGTCTTACATCAGTAGGAAGGAACCACTGTCCCCCCCTCCCCCCCGAGGCTTGTTGTCAGGCGGGTGGCTGGGGGGGGTACCTGGTACATACCCAGACCAGTGAATTACCAGCCAGGTTATGGTTTGCCATCTCCAGACTCGGTCGTGTCGATGCCTTGTTGGTGCCAGCTGGCTAAGACATGCTGCCTGCCTCTTGGAGAAGTCAGGGCCTTGTGGGCCTGCTGGGGGGATCTACCCTGGGGCTGGTGTGGATCCATCTCATGGATTCATGACGGGGAGAATGGTGACCCTTGACTAGCGGAACTGGTTTTGTGTTGTAAACGGTGGGGCTCTTCTAGTGAGAAGAGCGCGTACAGTGCTTAGTTCAGTGTAGGTGATGAGCCCATATTTTTAAGGAGATGTGGAACGTGTCTTGTACACTAACTGCTTTTCGTGGTTTGATTTCGGAAGGCCGGGTACCGTGGCTCTGCGTGAAATCAGGCGCTACCAAAAGTCTACTGAACTCTTGATCCGCAAGCTTCCCTTCCAACGTCTGGTGCGTGAAATTGCTCAGGACTTCAAAACAGATCTGCGCTTCCAGAGCGCTGCCATCGGTGCTTTGCAGGTGAGGGACCCCGCGGGGCCGCATCCCGGACCCCCCCGAACCTGGGCGATGCAGGTACAGGAGGGCTCCGCCCCTCCCGCTCCCATTGGCCAGCCTGTTTCTAGGGTTAGCCCCAGCTCCTCCTGATTGGTGGGCTGCCGCGGTGGGCGTGGCCTCACTGGAGAGGCGGGGCTGATACGGGGCGGGGGGATGCACCCATTCATCCTTCCCTCTCAGAGTGGCCCTGGTGATGCTCTGTAGATACCATAGGCTAAAATAATGCAGTGACGGGTCAGCAGCTCCTCACAAAGGCTATAAATGTGGTTGGTTTTGTTTTGGTTTATTTTTTTCTGGGGTGGGAAGTGTTTGGGGTTTTTTGTGGTTGCTGTTTTTTTTTGTGGTTTTGGGGGTTTTGTTTTCTTTTTGGGGGGTGGAATATGTTTTTTGTGGTTACTGTTCTTTGGGTTTTTTTGGGGGGATTTTGGGAGGTTTTGGTGTTTTTTTTTTTTTTGGGGGGGTGGTGGTGGTATTTATTTTTGGGTCATTTGGGTTTGTTGGTTTTTTTTAATAGCCTCTACCCCTCAAGTAGTTAAAACCAGCACATCGTATTAAGACACTTCAGAGAAATCCATTTCCTCTCTCCTTGAGCTTTGTTAGAGGCTTTGCCTTCAAAAGCTACGCAGCCTTAGAGGAAAGCACCCTATAAAGCTTGTTCTGCTGTGTCCAAATGGAGGTCTTGATGTCCTCAAATGCTCTTTGAAGGCAAACAGCTGGATAAGCCCCATCTAAATGCAGTGTCCTGGTTTTGGCTGGGATAGAGTTAATTTTCTTTCTAGTAGCTGGTACAGTGCTGTGGTTTGGCTTTAGTCTCAGTATAGGGTAGCACAAGGATATTCAGGAAATAAGTGCTTTTGTGTGTGTAGTTGATGCTAAATGCTTTTTAAAAATGTATCTTGACTAAATAACTTATTTAGAGTATATTGAGGGTGAAATACCAATTGTTCTTTATAGCCTGAATTCCTGCATCTAAGTGAGGTTATCTCCAAGACTCTGTTCTTATAATAAGAACATTTCCTCCTTGTGATAGAAAGACAATTCTAATTTAAGATGTGTCTTTACTGCTCTTATAGCTGTTGAAAGACTGTTCCAGAAGCTATCTGTAGTTATAGAACATCTATAACTAGAGGCAGGCAACATGGTCCTTTTCTGATAGAGGACTTCCACCTGATAAAGGGCCAGGATGTGCCATGAAGTCCTATAAACTTGAGCGCATGCTTAACTTCAGAAGGTGCTTTTGCTTTTAGTTGTTCTGCCTTCAGTGCTGTGAGTGAATGTGGTGGCTTTTAAATCCTGAGGTTTACTTATGTGTCTTTTTATCAGGAACTGATTATTAAGATTGATTCGGTAGTTCATACGTTTTCAGAAGGCTGGTTTGAACTCTCCTGGGTTTGCATTAAGGACTTGTTGGTATAGAACATGTGCACACACTATTCCTGGTGCTTTCTGCTTGCATATTTGAAAAGGGAAAAAAAAGCTTAATCCCTTCAGTACCATGTTGTTCATGCCAACATGACTTATTTGATGAAGTGTCCTAACTTTCCATGTAGTGATCTAATGAAACTGTGTTGGGTACCATATCCTACTGCATATGGAATGTCTTACTAATACCACAGTCCTCATCTGCTGTAGTAAATATTTTTCTTTCTTCACATTAGATAATATATATTTTTTTACACATAAACTTTGAACCTTTCATGTTGATTTTTGCAATTCTTGGTGATGAAATGGTTCATACAATGTGTTCTCTTTGCATGTATTCTAGAAAGCAGGACCTCAACCTCCTTTCTGTAAGCAAGCTCTGTCATTCCTGCCTTCTTACCCCAGTTGTGTGCTGGTCTGATGCTGGCATGCCAAGATGCTTCCTAGGAGATTGTAAGATGTTAGAATTCTATGTTGACCCAAAAATGTGTAAACAGTTACCATTGTTGTGCTGGGCTCAATAGCAGCTAACTTACCATGAGCCAGAAGAACAGTTGGGTCCAACTGAGCATCTGTCCAATCCAGAATCCTGTCTTCAGTTTTTCAGTAACGGGGGAAAAAAACACTGTGGTCAGTGTTGGGGAGTTCCCAGGGTAGGGCTTTGTGCTGACCCCATGATTCTGACAGATGTGAGGTGAGAACCGTCTGGGGTAGTAGGGGCCTGTGCTGTGTCCCACACATAGACAGGAGATGCTTAGGCAGGCAGAAAGTACAGGTGTAGGGCAGTTGTCTAATGGCAGTTCTCCCGTTGTTGCCTTGTTTTTGGTGATTGAAGGAATTTCTGAGCTAAAGGAGTTGTTCTGTGAATTCTCACTACGTTTCTGCTATTTTTTGACTTTTGAATTAAGTCACCTCTTCAGTATCCTGTGGCAAGGAGCTCTGTGCCCAGACTGTGTTGTGAAAGGATCCTGCTGCTCTTTTTCCTTAGCATCTGCCAGTTTTACCTGATGCTCAATAGCTTTTACTCTGGAAGGGGCAGCAGACAAGTCACCCAAATAGTGTAACCCAGCCTTAAAAAAAGAGAAATTCCCAAACTAGCCTTTTGATAAGTTAGCCCTTTATCTTGTGAGAGTCCTGTCAGACTGTCGGCCCAGTTGTCTTCTGGAGTATGTCTTCACCAAATGGCAGTAGTAGGCAACTTTGATATAGAATATTCTTTGGTGGTTTATAAGAAAATAGAGATGTTAACTTTTGAGACTCTAGAACTTTCGATATTTCTAAGTAATAAAGGTAGAAGCCTAAACTTAATGCCATGTTACACTGTACTTTGCATTACTACTTTTTCCTTGTGTTCAGGGAGTGACAGTGTTCTTAATTCTTTTCTTCCACACTAGGAGGCAAGTGAAGCTTACTTGGTTGGCCTGTTTGAAGATACCAACCTGTGTGCTATCCATGCCAAACGTGTCACAATCATGCCAAAAGATATCCAGCTAGCACGCCGCATACGTGGGGAGCGTGCCTAAACTTCACCACGATGGGTTTGTCATTCTCGAAGCAAAATCTTCTTCCTGTTATTGGTAGTAATGAACGTTAGATATTTTTTCCATGGGGTTAAAAGGTACCTAAGTATATGGTTGCAAATGGAAAAATAGGGGACAGAATTGGGTATTGGCAAGTTTTTTTCCATTTTCATTTGTGTGTGGATTTTTAATATAAACGAGGGGACGTAAAACATCAATGTGGTAAAAAACAAATGAAATGTTTGGGTGAACAAGTTTCAACAATTCAACTTTATAAAAAAAAAAAGAGAAATGATTATAAATAAACCTGTCAAATTTTTCTGGACAATGCCAGCATTTGGATTTTTTTAAACAAGTAAATTTCTTACCAATGGCAACTAAATGGTGTTTGTAGCATTTTTATCATACAGTAGATTCCATCCATTCACTATACTTTTCTAACTGAGTTGTCCTACATGCAAGTACATGTTTTTAATGTTGTCTGTCTTCTGTGCTGTTCCTGTAAGTTTGCTATTAAAATACATTAAATGATGCCTGCTTTTAGTCTTGATTTTTAAATACTACAGGTGGGTTGTATTTGATTTAAAAATAATCCGCCTTCCCTTCTGCTTTTTTCCCTCTTCAATATGTGGCCTAAATACTTAGAGCAGATCAAGGAAACACTGGGGATACTGCCTTGGCTGAAGTAGTCTATAGGTGGGGGTTTCTTTCTCTTAACAGTGTAAAGTTTGCTCATTGTGAAAGCAAGTTTGGTAAGTATAATACTGGATAGAGTCTGGAGCTAGACTGAGCCTTCTAAGCTACAGTGCTAAGAGAAAGCGGTTTTGTTGCTGTTTAGATTCCTTTCTTATCTGACTTAATGCTAAATTTGGAAGCATTCCTGATTTTTGTGATTTGTTGGTATGTGTAAGTGGTGGGGTGTAGTGGTTTGGTTGTTTTGGTTTTTTTTGTGTGTGGTTTGGGGTTTGGTCATAGTGGGGTTCCTCCCCCCCTTTTTTAAAGCCTTTTGCATTCTTACCTGGTTTCTGGGTTTGTAAGTGTTCATTTTTTGGTTGACTACTTTGTTTCAGTCACACCCTCTAGCATGTTTGAGTGCTTAGTCCATGTGTGATTGGTTTCAGTTTGTACACTCTATCAGAAAGACCCTTTTGTACCGCTTTCTTTAGTTAGAATACTTCGCAAAAGCGGTACTTGGGCAGGAGTGTATGTTTGAAACTTACTGGGTTTTCTTTATATCCCCCCACAATTGCTGATGAAAGTTCCTGTGATGAAATCTACTGTTGAAATTATGTTCTATAAAGACGTGGGTTTAATTTTTCACCTGAAACTTGGTTAAGGATTCTGATGGAAATGAGTGATGTGGTGTACCTTTTCATAGCTCTTGCGGATGATGAAATGAATTACACAGAAGAAAATATGGTGGCAGTGAACAGATTCCACCTCTGTGCTAAGACCCGCACAGAACTTATTTGCTGCTAAATTCTTTAAAGAGGTTCTGAGTGAGCTCTAAACACGAGTGAATTTGTCTGAAGATTTCCAAAGAGGATTAATGGAGATACGTTATGTGATTTGGTATCTTGAACAGAAAGCCAAAAACTACAGAATAAATCACATTATTCAGAACTTGCTTGCTCTAGTAATGAATGCTGTCTGCAGGGTTGTGCAGAGTAAAGTCTATTTAAATAGAGTAACTTGTCACAGGAAAACTAATGCTTGACAAAATGCGATCACACACTTCTGACGCCAAGCAGTTCATAGCTATCAACTAAAAATTAAGGAAGGCTTGTCTTGACACATCCAGGACAACAGGAATACAAAAGGTGAGCAACTAGGCCCAACTGGTTTGAGATGTCACTTCTGTCTGCTTGGTAACAACCCTCTTTAACTTGCTGTAAGTGCATTTCAGTATGACAGCTGCTTGTTTTGTCCTGTACTTCAGGATTCTATTTCATGCATCAGTCAACAATACTGCAGCCACCTACACAGAAAGGTAATTAGGCTGATTTGTTCGCTTGTTTAATAACGTGGAAAGTATTGATAAGGAACTTTATTTTTTGTTTCTTAGGTGTATATAGACCCAAATCTAGAGGGTTTGGTAGTCAAATGAAATACTGAGCTCTTGAGAACCAGCTTGAGGAGTATTCCAGTCAGTTCCAACTGACAATGCAGTTAAACTGTTCAAGGCAGAGTAACTCATAGCGTAAGATGAGGGGATTAGGAGTCTATGCAGTTGACAACATTTTAAGTGTGCAGTGCTATACCTGCAGCTTAGGGAAGAGCTATGCCTCTTTAAGAGCATTGGTTATAATGGTTGTGGTCCTAGAGATGCAGCACGAATGCTGTTAGTGGTACCAATCTACTGGTGATATCAGTCTATATTGATAACAATTGTTGTCTTGGTTGTATTCCTGAGCAATCTTAGGGTAACACTTCTGCTCCTCTTTTTTTTTTTTTCCCCCCAAGTACAATGGATTTTCATTCTTCAGTCTTTTCCACTATTTACTGAACAAAATCTCTATTCTCACCTCCTCCCCGACTATACTATCCTTTTGTCTGTACTGTGCACCAGCAGGAAAACAAGAACAATTAACTCATCAGCTTTCATTATGAGCTCCTTTTTAAAAAAGAAATGGCCATGTCCAATTTTGGATGGAACTTGTAATTGATGCTAATTTTAATGGAGGAAAGGGAGGACAAAAGGTGAAGTTGATTTTTTACATTTATGTTTTTTTGTTTTTTTTTTTAATGCTGGAAGTTGAACTGAATGACAAATAAAGCTGATAGCTATTGTAGTTATTTGTACTGTTTGTTCCAGCGAAGTCTTAAGTATTGCTGGCATAACTCATCCGGAGTTGAGAGCTCACTTGCACCATGGAGTCTCTCAAAGACAGGCTCTGCAATACAGAAAGAGCAAAATGAAAAGGTTGGGATTGGTGTTAATATAAAAGCTGTAGAGGAGGAGGAACAAGACCATCTACAGTTCCTATTCAGTCAACGCTTTTTCCTTCTGTAGTAGCATTCCTACAAAAAACGTTTTTGAGAAGTGTTGGAGCGACAGGAGCGTGCATAGCGCTGGAGATCTGCAGTTAGGGCACACGTGGATAGGTAAAGAAGACAGGATCCAGCATAGAATCATAGAATAGTTAGAGTTGGAAAGGACCTTAAGATCATCTAGTTCCAACTCCCCTGCCATGGGCAGGGACACCTCCCACTAAACCATGCCACCCAAGGCTATGTCCAATCCAGCCTTGGCCACTGCCAGCGATGGAGTTTCACAACTTCCCTGGGCAACCCATTCCAGTGCCTCACCACCCGAACAGTAAAGAATTTCTTCCTCATATCCAATCTAAACTTCCCTGGTTAAGTTTGAACCTGTTACTCCTTGTCTTATCACTAAAGTCTCTAATGAAGAGTCCTTCCCCAGCATCCCTATAGGCCCCCTTCAGATATTGGAGGGCTGCTATGAGGTCTCCACGCAGCCTTCTCTTCCCCAGGCTGGACAGCCCCAACTTTCTCATCCTATCTTCATACAGGAGGTGCTCCAGTCCCCTCATCATCCTCATGGCCCTCCTCTGGACTTGTTCCATCAGCTCCACGTCCTTTTGATGTTGAGGACACCAGAACCGCACACAATACTCCAAGTGAGATCTCACAAGAGCAGAGCAGAGGGGCAGGATCACCTCCCTCGACCTGCTGATCACGCTCCTTTTGATGCAGCCCAGGATACGGTTGGCTTTCTGGGCTGTGAGCACACACTGCCGGCTCATATTCATTTTCTTACCAACCAACACCCCCAAGTCCTTCTCCGCAGGGCTGCTCTGAATCTCTTCTCTGCCCAGCCTGGAGCTGTGCCTGGGATTGCTCTGACCCAGGTGTAGGGCCTTGCACTTGCCATGGTTAAACTTCATCAGGTTGGCATGTGGCTGTATCAAATTTGACTGGTAGTTCTTGAGAGCTTGACTAATATGGAGCTTAAACTCAGCATTTCACATTTTATTTAGGGAAGTAACTTGCTGAATGTAAAGTGACAAATACTAGTGTACCTCTGTGTAAGTGGTGCATTGCTGAGCTGGGTTCGCCTAGCCCTTTATCCCATCTGGCAGTAGTTGTTATGTGATGCCACTGTCCAGAGACCAGGTTCATTAACAGGTTGTAGCACCTACTTGAAATTAGTAATGCTTTCTTCTTCTGGAAGAAGAGTAAGTGCAACTATGTCTGTTAAAGCAACGGCTGGCTATCAGTCTCTTACACTGGAATGCATTTTGTAGTTTGGGATTACCATCCCAGGGCATGCATCTTTGCCCTCTGACTTTCATGGGGTTTTGTGGCCACTTAATGGTTGGGCTCCACTTTTCAGTGTGACTGAAACCACACGCACATCCTTCCTGTGCCACTGTTTTTGGTCAATTAGCCACATAATTTCATTCAGTATATCTGCTTGGTCTGAATGTCTGCTTGTTAGAGCAGGCGGGAGAGCAGGACTATCCATTTCCCTAGCCATACGTAGGCTAGGCTCAGTTTCACAACACATTTAATCCAAATTTAGGCCTGTGTTACCGTTCTAATACCAGCTTTTCGTGCCATGCTTGCTTCTCTTTGAGACTCGGTGATACTTCAGCTTATCTTCCGAAGCTTAATTTCAGATTCAAGGTTTAATGAAGTACAGGCAGTGCTCAGATCAAAGATGTTGATTGTGGTGTTTACTCCAATTTTGTTTCTTACACTTGCGAATTTTCTTGGTCTTCATAATGAATATTAGGAGTTAAAACCTCTTTCATGTAACTTTGAATCAAAGGCTTGAATTTGAGGAGGAATTCTAGTGTCAGGAAAATTTCCCTCAGTTCAGATTACCCTATTGATACCGAGAAGCCGTTTCCTCGGCTTTTACTTGTGTGTTATTCCCATTACCATGTATAATGATTCATTCTCAGGGAAGAGATTTTTTTTTGCCCTAAATGCATGTTGCAGACTTGTTTGTGGCAGGTTTGCCTACAAATGAACAAGTATTTGCCAAACAAAAGCCACTGTTTATGTATATCTTTTGGTTTTGATTGAAGGAGGCTTTATCTTCTGTATAATAAGGTATCAAACCCACTACGTTTATCAATATTATAATTTAAAGGGGACATTACAACTGCGGAGGCTGATCTGCTTAATGTAAGCTACTGTATTTCATCAGGTGGTACCTAATCCAGTTCATGCAGTCTTTTGAATTTGAAACGTACTATGCTTAGCAGTGCATGTAGCAGAGGCTAAAGACTTGCCATAAAAGACAGAGTGTACACCAAAAACATCTCTAGGGGATGTGAAGGGAATGTCTGGTTTCTGCCTGGGGGAGCTGCTTTCATATAGTTGATTAAGTCAAGAAATCGCTCTTCAACCCCACAAAGTCTAAGAATTTATTACGTATCACATATGTTTTGGAAGGATGCCTCGGCATAGCATAAGCCCTCTTTTGGGGTTGTATTTCAAGCAGTGATTGCCTGGTTGGGAGAGCGGAGTCCCCTTATTGCCTGGTTTCATGTTGTTGGACAACTGTTACTCAAAGTGTATCCCTTCCCTGCTACCCTGAGAATAAAGTCGGGACAGAAGAGTTCACGTGCATGGCCAAGTATCTGCTGCAGGTGAGATGAGCTCTGAATGGGGAAGTAGGATCAAGGGGGGCCATGCAGGTAAGGACATGTCTCCTCTTGCCCTTGTAGCTGACTCTCTCACTTCTCACTGGGCAGAAGTTGCGACCTATTTCAGAGGGATTTTCTGCATAGAAAGTTGGTTTTGGGTATTGTTCCAGAGACAGCTGTTACATCTGGGTGTTTTCAGTTCACAGCACCCCTTCCCACCTTCCTGGCCCATGAATGGGAACTTTAATAAAGGTTAAAATAATAACAGAATTGCAAAACCGCCACCACAACAAATCTGATCCTTGTAGGAGATAGATACCGCAATTCTCCATCCAAGAATTTTCGCTGCACGCTTGGCAGTGATGGGATACTTCTGAATAAATGGGGAAGGACAGCCTGAATTGTAGCTGCAAGTGTGAGGGGCTTTTTGGTTGTCTGTTATCCCTGGGACTATTACCTAATCACAGCTAAATAAATATACAAGAAATGATTTACTTAAAATGAAGAGTACTGTCTAATTGTGAGAAATGGCTGCAAAATGCTGAGGCTTAGGAATGGTCTCTGTTGTTTTCTGCTGTTTCCTTGATGGTGATGTTTACTGTTCATCCCTTCATGGCAGCAACACTGAGGATCCAGGCACTCGGGTAAAAACAGGAGGTTGGGGTCGAAGGGAGATACGGTGTGTGCTCTCCAAGCCACTCATGAGTGGAAAATGAGCCTAGGTTTCTGTCCATCTCTTGATACACATTTGTAGGCTTATATGTAGCTTGTGGTTTGAGATGCGCACATGTGTTCTCTGCTCTATTGTCCCTTGCCAACAGCATCCCCCTCATCTACTTGCATAGGCACGCCATTACACACAGCAGGATCTCTAACAGCAGGGATGCTTTGTGTTACTAGAAGCTCCTGTGAAGTCAGAAGGGTTTAAGGGAAAAAAAAAAGCCTGGAGAAAAGAAAAACCAAATCCCCATGGTTCTGGAAAACCACATTAGGACTGAGTGTTCTCGTCCCCCTACCTTGAAAGGAGGCTCTCCTCACCTCCTCATTGCATGATGTTTGCGTTTTATGTGTATGCTGTTTCATGGAAGCATCCCAAGTAAAACCCACCTGGAAAACATCTATTACGTATACATCCCACGGTGACTGTGAGCTAATCCCATATGTCTCAGTGTGATCAGTGTTATTAACCCTTGTTTTTGCTCCCACCACCCTTTGTTCATGAATAATTAAGCTAGTTGGTCCCCTTTCCTTCCAACCTGCATTCGTCAGAGATTTTGCAAGTTCAACTACTTTGAGTTTTTCTTAGCATATATTGAAGTTGGTGAAGAATGCAATTGTCTCTTCTGCCTTTACCTTGCGGACTGCTTTGAGGAGAGGACAGGCTAGGATACGACTGCGGTTGTCAGGTGAGAGATGCTCCATTCTTTCCTCTGTACTGAAGGGGCAGGAAGGCTGAAGAAATGGTATTTACAGTCCTGCTCTGGCCTCCTCTAAATGCATCATTGCCTGGCAGCTGAGCCCCTGTCAAGCAGCCCGTGGTGGGAAGGCTGCCAGATGAACACATGGGCATAGATGCCGGCTGTGAGGAACATGAGCATGAATTGTGGATGGCAGGATGGGTGTCCCAGCTGGGCACATCCCCAGGACTGGTTACTGCTGAAGGGCTGTGTCCCTACATCTAAGGGTTGGAGTGACTTCAAATGTCCTCCATGCCTGCTGATCTGTGGCACGGGAGTTGCCAGGCGAAGGCCGCATAGCCCTGAGACCTCAGGCTTCAGCTTAGCCATGAAGCAGGTAGGGAGCTGACAGCAGTGACGTAAGCTTCAATGTGCTGACTTGCCAATGTGCTTTGCCCAGAGGGGCTGAGTCCATAGGAGAGCGGATGATGGCTTTTTCTTTGTGCCTCTTTCAGCCTGCACCCCACTGAGGGCAGGGGCCAGAGAAGGTGCACAGTACAGTGGGCACCTCTACAGGAGATCCTAGATGTGGGCAGGCATATGTATGGAGCACAGGGCTGATGATGGCATTACTCTCCCAGGAGAACAGGGTGAAAGCTGTCCTCCACCAAATGTGAGCAATTGGGGAAGTCCAGGGGATTGGTTGGAGGGATGCTGCTGTGGATGCATGCGCTGTCTTCCAGGACATTACTGGAACTGTTGACTTGGGTTGTGTTGGCAGGGCTTTGCTGTATTCCCAGGCTGTGACTGGGGCTGTGGTTAGCAGTGCTGACTCTCCATCATTGCTGAACTGACACTAGGGAGTTGTGCCTTGCTGCTGGCTTGACCTGGGTCTGGTGGGGAGCTTACGTGTTTCCAGAGGCATAGCACCAACCAGGGGAAAGCATTGCATGATGTGTGGACCTGTGATAGCTGTTGCTGGCTCCCTCCAGCCCCCTCCTTAAGGTCTGAGTGTGCAATAAAGATGAGCAAAAGCATTTTTCTCTGCCAGAATTGTTCAGGAAGAGGGACTCATCTTCTTTTAGTGAATTTGGGGCAGGTTAGATAGCCCCATCCCCATAACGAAAGTGTCCTTCCTCTCTGCCATTCCCTGGTACACTTAAATTGATGTGTACTTGCCCTTGTTCTGAAGTTGTGGAGCTGGCTCTTTGATAAACCACCAGCTCTGCTGCGCAGCTCAGTCGTAAGTGAAGTTAAGAGATGCTTTCTGCCTGGTGTCAGCTTGAAGCCTCACAGACACTGAATCCCTCTAGAGGAGGGCACATCTGTTCAGGAATCTGATCTCATTTCTGCCTTACAGATTCTCCAACTAAATGGCCCATTTGCTTTTGTGAAAGTAATTGCTTTGAATGCTGTGGAAAAAAAAGAAGCCAAAGCCACAGACAGTATCTAACCTCACTGGTGTATATTCAATAAATTAATAAAGTAAACACTACGAAGGTAGCATTCAGGTTCACAACAGGGCAGTACTCTGTGCTTCAGCTGTGGTGGCTATTGCTAGCACAGCACACTGCACAGCAGCCACTATCTATAATGTAAAAACCTGGTTGGGGTGCAGAGAGTGGTTATAGTGCACCCATGAGCGTCGTGGAGCCGAGGAATAACAGCTCCATAGAACCGCATCTGTTCCCTGCCATGCTGATGAGAGCTGCTCTGGTTCCACTGCCAGCCGGTGAGTACTGAATTTGTCCCCTTGGTCTTGGTTACCTGAACTACAGGAGGTCATGTGAAATGTGATGCTAATATGAGGGCCTTGGCACCTTGTTCCTGAAGCTGCTCTGACCTTCCTGCTGCTGGGCTCTTGTGCAGGCAGGGCACATGCTCCCGGCACAAAAAGCAGCCATTGTGTCCCCGAATACAGAGAAACCTGTGTTACCCAAACTCCGTGTCAGAGTGACTTGTGTCCTCTTTGTACAAGTAAGAAAGGCATAACTGCATTCTTGCTATAAAGCTTCTTCCCTTCCCTGCCTTTAGCACCCTGCCTGTCTCTGCCACAGCCGTAGCCCTCCTGATACCTACCCATCATAAACCAGAAATGCTGTTCCACACCCTGTCTGAAAGGAGCAGTGGGTACATCTTTCCCCAGGCACTGACTCCCTCATCTCCTCTCCTGCCGCTGCATCCACTCAGTTCCTGGCCTTTCCTGTGTTGGGGAAGGTGCCTTTTTTCTGTAGGAATCACAGCTGCTGCAGTGATTTGGCTGTCTAAGGCCATGTCTTCTAAAGCTGGCAGCATCCTGCCCTCCTAGTATTTGACTTCCTTCACTTTCTGACTTGGGCACATGCATTTTTCATATTCTTAAATAATAATGGAGATTATTTACTATATTACAATCAGTAATATAGAATCTATTATATATAATGTATAATTAATACACATAATTTAAGCATGTAGTTACTGTAAATATATTATGAACATGTATATAACAGTCTATAGAATCCCAGACTGGTTTGGGTTGGAAGGGACCTTAAAGCTCATCCAGTTCCAACCCCCTGCCATGGGCAGGGGCACCTTCCACTAGACCAGGTTGCTCCAAGCCTTGTTCAGCCTGGCTTTGAACACTGTCAGGGATGGGGCAGCCACAGCTTCTTTGGGCAGCCTGAGCCAACACCTCAGCACCATCACAGGGAAGAATTTCTGCCTAATGTCTGTTTGTGTAGTATAAACAGTATCATATTAATTTTATATAAGTACTATGCATAAAAATACATTAATAATATATTGCAATTTAAGCATACGAAGTTGGGCAGATGCTTTTTATACGCTTAAATAATAATACATTTTTCATTATAAATATCTATTTAAGCTTATTAAAAAGCATCTCCTCAATCTCATACTGAAGTGACAAGGTGAGAGGAATTGAGTACTATGACAGAAGGCTGCTGCTAGCTGTATCTATCTATATTTTCTTGATTCTCTTCTCAGGAGGACTGGGCTGCCTTATGTTTGCTTGTTAATTTTGCCTTCTCTGAATTATGTTTTCAAAGAAGCAAAACTTCAGTGGGTTCCTCAGGCAGAAGAGACATTTTTAAGGACATAGGGCTATTAAAATGGCACTAACACTCGAAGCTATTACCCAGGCCGCAGCCACCAGGGGCCAGACCAGGCGCTTTCTTCAGAGGGTGTGACAAGCTGCAGCCAAGGACTGTGATTCCTCTCCCTCTCCCACATGTACCTGCTCTCTCCCACCCCTCCTCACCTCCTCAGGGAGCTGCCTTTGCAGTTTTGAGGCAGATGCACCGCAGTCTAACGATGACTCTTCCGTGTGTCTTTTATTAGGTGCTAGAAAACTCATTTTGCTTCTGCTACTGAGGTGCCAGAATGCGCTCTGCAGAGCAGCTCAGGGCCAAGGTGTATCCTCAGGTTCCAGCCTGCAGAGATGGTGTGCAAGGGAGATGAGGAATTGGGTACGGTGAAGCTGGTGACAGAGCAAGTGTTCAGTGTGAGCAGGCTCCTGGGCTGATTTGGTGTCATGCAGAGATGTGGTTTCCTCTTGTGACAGCAAAGGTTTTGCTGGGCAGTTGTGGTTTTTACTGGCTGATGGAGGAAGGTGGCTCCAGTAGGGGACCAGGAGAACGACACGCACTTCCTCTTTCCAGCTTGAGGAATATGCATAACCAATCCCCAGGCTGGACCTTGTGTGGGTAGATGTCATTTCTGCCTCTGACTCCATGTCCCTGCCCAATACACATGAGGGAAGGCAGTGCTGCTAAACCTGTGCAAGGACCTGGGTCCTTGTCACATGAAAAACGGTGAACACTGGTAGGAAAAGTGTTTTCATTCTGGGCTTCCAAAAAAGTACCTGACCAAGCTAAAATGATCTCCTCAATACTTAGCAGCTGAAGAGCCTCCTCCCCAGCCAGCCTGGCTGTGGTGACATCAGTAAAACCTAGAGGTCACCCTGGATGCTAGGCGTGAAGAAGGTGATCCTGCCCCTCTACTCTGCTCTTGTGATACCGCACTTGCAGTACCGTGTGCAGTTCTGGTGTCTCAACATAAGAAGGACATGGAGCTGATGGAACAAGTCCAGAGGAGGCCATGAGGATGATCAGGGACTGGAGCACCTCCCGTATGAAGATAGGATGAGGAAGTTGGGGCTGTTCAGACTGGAGAAGAGAAGGCTGCGTGGAGACCTCAGAGCAGCCTTCCAGTATCTGAAGGGGGCCTATAGGGATGCTGGGGAGGGACTCTTCATTAGGGACTGTAGTGATAGGACAAGGGGTAACGGGTTCAAACTTAAACAGGGGAAGTTTAGATTGCATATGAGGAAGAAATTCTTTACTTCAAGTGCCCAAGGCAAGCCCACCCGTGGCTTACATGGCAAGACATCACCTGCCGGGTACTGGGAAACAGCGTGGGATGGCGTGTGCTGGGTTTGTGATTCCTGAGCTCTGAAATCCTGTTTTACATCCATGTTTCTCCCACTCATTTCTATTTCTCTCTTTCTCCCCGCGACATCCATACTGCTCTTCTACCTGGGAACAGCTTAGGCAGGCTCTGCCAGAAGGAGGAATACTGGTCATTGTCTGGAGCTTGCTTTTAAGCAAGACAAACAGGGAGCAGACAAAGTCCACAGAAAGCCATTTGGCACCATGTAGAACTGTCTTTATTAACACCTCGGTGCTCCTGTCATCTGCAGGGTGCAGCCTGGCGCTGCTCACTTCTTCAGCTGGCTTAGTTATGATGAGATGCTGCTGCTTTATACCAATAATGCGAAGATTCAGACAGTACCTGTTGCTGCATCCCATGGGTGCTGGGACCAAAGTGCCAAATCTCAGCTCTTGAGTAAAACTTAGTGAGATGCTGAGTTCTAGCTTTGGATGGAGGCAGCCAAAGTAAAACTAAGCAAGCCTCTACCCATCAGCACTTATACAATGCCACGGTTGTGACTGCTGCTTCGCGGGTTGAGGAAGAGCATGTTGGAAGTGTTTCTATATCAAATAAACCCAGAACCAAGTACAACAAACCACAGGCGAAGCAGAAGCATGGTGGAGACACAAACAAACGGAAGATGAGGACTGGGAAGGGCTGCGCTGAAATGCAGGCAGAAGTGGGTAGACAAACACACAAACTCACCCAGTGAGCCCAGGAGCAGGCTTCCCTTTCCCAGTCTTGTCCTGAG
Organism: Myiopsitta monachus; assembly: GCA_017639245.1. Taxonomy (NCBI): domain Eukaryota; kingdom Metazoa; phylum Chordata; class Aves; order Psittaciformes; family Psittacidae; genus Myiopsitta; species Myiopsitta monachus. The sequence goes on from CM029925.1 coordinate 57,834,359, forward strand.
AATGGCTTTCTCGACAGTTTTAGGCAAGTAATGTCACTTCTGGACTTCCCTTTTCTCTCTTGAAAATGAGGTTGCTGCTCTTCTGCCTTTGCAGCGGTGCTCAGGGGACTCTTACCCCTTGCAAGAGCCACCAACCACTGTGTGAGCTTTACCTTGGAATGAGGCGTTTAGCCCCCAAACGCACCCTCCTCCTGTTACAGGTCTTGTGAAAGCTGGAAGACACTCTCTGCCGTTGGCAGAGAAGGAATCCAGGTGGGACCATAGGGAAGGGCTCCCCTGGGCAGCTCGGAGATGAGTGCAGGAGAGAAAATCTGCTTTCAGCACCGTTGCTGCTGCTTTTCATGCTAGCCTAGCCATAATGGTATTATTACACTGCTGGTCAGATTAAAACAATGGGGAATACAGCCACCGTATGTTAGGGCAGCTAAGCAAGCATATTTTATTTAACAAAGCGTCGTGGTGCAATTTTGGCATTAGACCTGTCCTTGGTGTCCTGTGCTGGTCCCTGTGTCTCTGATGGGTACAGGGATACGTGGTGCTGATGTCAGCAGCTGAAATGGGTTTATTCAACAAGGGACCAACACCTTCGGCTGAGGATTTTAAGTGCAATCAGCCAGCAACAGTTGAAGATTATGATATTAAAAATATACTTTTTAACTACAGTTAGTTGATTCTCATGGGAAATTAGCATGCAATGGGCCATTTACTCTCTGTTTATCACTACACTTTGCTACATGAAATTGGCACTGCTGTCTGCTTCTGTATTTCCACTGTGATCAGTGAATGTCCTTGTACCTCAGCAATGCCAGGCTTTGATTTTAGAAGACAGAGGCAAATGGAAGACCGGGGCTATCACAGCCAGGGCAGGGAGCAGCCACCCGGCCCTGTGGATACCAATGGATGACAAACACTGCCGGATGGTTTCAGTTATTCCATGGATGCTGTGCCGTACCCTGCATCCCCATATTTCTTACTGCTGCTTTTCTTTCCCTGCCCCACTGAAGCTCCATCTGGGAAGGCAGAGCCACGTGCATGTCTCCAGGCTATACATCAAAACTAGGCTTTGTGCAACTGTGGCTTTGGAATAAACAAGGAGGAGAGCGTGTCCCTGCTTGACTGGTACGTTAAGCAGATGTTCAGTATCTAGACCTCATTTCAGGCAGGCAGAAAAGAGAAGGAAGGAGAAGAGGGTGATTTTCTGCCCTCCCCAACAGCCCAGAGATGCCCTTGCAAACCTTCTGCGATGCAACGCCAGGCTGCAAATTCAACGTTAACATCTGTTCTTGAGCTGCTGGCTGGATTGCGGGGATGCTACCTCCCAGGGTATTGGAGCGTGCGTGAAGCTGGCTGCAGCTGCAGAGATGGAAAGGGCTAAAAGGCTGCTTTAGAGCCACCAAGGAAATGCTGAGAGAATATGCTAGAAGCTGGGGGGTTATCAGGCTGTGTCACATCCGAGCTGACCGCTTTAACTCCCCTTCAAGCTAGCGTCCTTTGTATTTATTTTGTGCAGCAGCACTCCAATTTTTCATAACGTCCCTGTGTGAAAGGCTTATTATTATCAGTTGCCGTTATTATTCTCCAAGGTTACACAGCATCTCAGTGATAGAAAAGCAGCCTTAAGAATGAGCTGAGGCTTCTTGGCTCTTGGTCCCTTTTTCACATTCATCCAGATACATTTAACCTCACACACAAACAGCAGCAACAGGGAAGTGTCCCACTGGCAGAGGGATGTAAGAACTGTTGTTAATATGACAGGGATTTCTAGGCACCAAGCATGAGCTAATTAATGTGTAATGTGCCCTACTTATTTGGGGAGAGTATAGATACCACTCTGTTCGGACTGGACACAATTAAGATGAGGTGGCTTGCTCCATTTCACCAGAGGGGTGAGAACCAGAGCTCAGTTCTCGGCCCTGTGCCTCAGCTAAGAGGTCAGCCGTCCCCTTACCAGCTTAATCACCCCCTTCCCCCCTTCACCTATGCAGACAATTGTTAAAATACCCCCTTCATGTTCCTATTTAAGTTGTTTTAACTGCACAAGTGGCTTCCATGTAGGTACAAGAAAGGCACCAGTCAAAATTGCAGCTGATGGCAGAGCATCCATGGGGCAGGCTGGTAAATTCTGAGTGTTTTGTGGATGAAAATGGAAAGGCAGTGCTGCCTTTTTCAAGCTGTTCCAGAATAAATCCATCACTGAGCTGAACTGCTTTAACCTGTGTGCTTTGTAAGGAAAAGTTTCCTTTCAGCAGGAGCACAACGGTCCCCACAACGGGATGCTTGAAGCAAAAACTATCCCAGGGATGCACCAGGATCCATGGGATTCCTCAGGATGCCATGGGAGTGACAGCGACCAGGCTGGTTTCCTCCACTTGGCCACTGGAAAAATTGAAAGAGCATCAGTTGTGTGATGACAACTAAAGCTGGGTTAATGCTTCAGCTTCCCAGCATAATAAAAGGGGACTTCTCCTTAGTCCTGGAAGAGTGACTCTGGAGCCATGCTAGAGGTGAGAAACAAATTTCTGCTGGCTAATCGTAGAATCATGGAATCATGGAATGGTTTGGTTTGGAAAGGACCTAAAGACCATCCAGTTCCAACCCCCTGCCGTGGGCAGGGACACCTCACACTAGACCATGTCACCCAAGGCTCTGTGCAACCTGGCCTTGAACACTGCCAGGGATGGAGCACTCACCACTTCTTTGGGCAGCCTGTTCCAGAGCCTCAGCACCCTCACAGTAAAGAACTTCTTCCTTACATCCAACCTGGACTTCCCCTGCTTAAGCTTAAACCCATCACCCCTTGTCCTATCTTTATAGTCCCTGATGAAGAGCAGCTACTCCTCTAGCAGCAAGGCAAGGGTGCGGGCAGGGACCCAGCCACATCCTGCTCTCCAGCCACGCTTGTTTTGCCTTGTTTTCAGCAGGACTTGCAAGAAATAAGAGATTAAAGTCCTTTGGGCAGGCAAGGTCAGGTATTGAAGAGCCATATGTTTTACATGTGATTGATGGCTTGCAGGCAATGAGGCTGTGCAGCTTCACTGGGCCTAAGGGACTGAATCTGGACCCCATCGAAGGAGCCAACGGCTCCCTCAGCTTCCATTTATTCCCCGATCTCTGTGCTTCAGAAAAGAATGAGCATTTTACAGGTTGAGGAAGCAGGAAAGGGGAGAAAACGAAATCTTCAGTTGATTACTTTGCTAAAAAATAGTTGAAAATTGCTCCTGCCCATTTTGCATCTCTGCTCGGAGCAGTGATACTGAGGAACCTGTGAGGAGTTGGTGTGCACAGGGGCAGTTTGGGCAGTTTTCTGTTCTTATAAGACGAAAAGAATTAGGGTAAAGGACTTGTGGGAGGAAAGCTGCTTGGGGTACAAAGTCAATTTGGAGAGGCAATACAGTGCCTGAGTGCAGGGAAAGAAGTGATTTAGCAGAACTCAGAGCTCCATTTCCAACTGTGTGGAATACCTCGAGCCCTGGGGGAGGCTGTTGCAGGAATTTGCCCTTTGTCAGTGCTTCTGAGGATGGCGGCCACCGCAGCACCCACCTGGCTCAGCTCTGTCCACCGTGGTGCTGGGCACTGAGTGATGGCAAAGGCCATTGCAGCTGTACCAGAGCACCCAGAGCTGATACCTCACTGGGACAAACTGGCAACCAGGGCTGGAAAGGAGGAGGTGAAGGGCTGTGAAGGTGATGTTGAATAGCAGGGGTGAGAAGCCGAGGGTGTTTGCTCAGCAGACGTGCTGAGGCTGCCCAAGCACAGTGGAAGCCGAATCCTTTCCTTCCTCTGAGCTGCTCTCATCAAACAAAGCCACGAGGCCAGAGGCTGAGGTTTATGGCTGGTGTGCCTGAAACAAATCAAAGGATAGAGGATTTGGCTTGCCCAAGCGTGGCAGGGAGCGTGCCAAGTCTTTCATGCGGGAGCACGGCCGAGGTGTTGCTGTGTGCTGGGTCAGGGGTGGCGCATCCTGATGGGCAGGGACTGATGGTGACAGCAAGGGATGGGCCGGGGATCACAGATATGGACCAGAATTAGGAGAAACAGCATAAAATAGACTCTGCAGCTCAGCCCAACAGAGGAAAGCTGGATGTCACCCCAGCGGTCTATGGTCCCCTTTAGGGACCTGCACTTGCACTGCGCTGCTTATCCCCTGCCTTCCCAGCCCTTTCCCCATTCCACTTTCATCCTCTGGCAGAGGTTGGCCATATAAAAGGGCAGGATTTTGGAGATGAGATGAAAACGGCCGTTCATTTCCTTCCATCTGTGTTTGCTCGCTCAGTTGTCTGCCCGAGTTCCTAAATCAGAATTTAGCCCCCATCGCCTCCCTCCTAGTTTCTCTGCCTTGTGATTTGGGTTTTCCCTGGGCATTTTTCAACCTCTTGGGCTGTGAAATTTCCCGCTATGGCCATCACTTGAATTTACACACTCAATGCAAAGGCTGACAAGCGGAGATAAGAAGCTTGGAAGCTATGCGAGGGGTATATGGTTTGTACAAAGCATCCTGAAACAACAGGACAGCACTAAACTGGATGGCAGGAATGGCTCCACAGCCTGAGTCTACCGTGCTGGGACAGCTTTGGGATGGAGACAGATATGGGGCTGGAGGAAAGCATCTCTCCTTAGGCATGTTGCTAATGGAGCAGCAGCAGGAACTCCTGCATGAGCTGAGCCAGACAGAAAGAAGCATTGTCGTGTCTATTTTTGGGTTCTGTGCTGCTGCTCTTCACAATCCCATCCAAATACATCCCTTTAATGGATGTTGCCCGAGAGGAAGCACATACATCCTCCTGTGAGAGGGTGCCTCTGCCTGTAAGCCTGTTTTTCCAACACTATAAATTGGTCCTATAAAAGATGTTACCTCTCCCTGCCTCTCCTTAATAACTTGGTGCTGTGGCTATAACAACACTTTGCTGCCTTCATATTTTTCACCAGGACTCCAGCCCCCCCGCCTCCTTTTTATCTTCTGGGTGAAGAACAGCACTCAGTACAATCAGGCAGTTCAGCGTCCCAGCATCCCAGTATTCCAACATCCCAGCATCCCACCCCGGTGGCAGCCACTGGGTAGGGGAGGAGTGGCTGGGCACACAGACGTGAACAGAGGGGCCTGGGGAGGATGCTTCGGGAGGAGGTGGGATACTGGCACAGAGGGAAGGGCAGTGGTGATTGGGCCACATGAGGATGTGGGAGATGGGTTGGGGCAGCTCAGGTATGTATGGTGAGGTCCTGGACAGCCCTCCTGGGGCTGTAAACACACTGGGTTTTGATTCACGTTCCCGGGATGGTCACTCTGTCACCACACCCCATGGGGAGCCCAACCGCAAGATGGGAGCTGCAACTGGGACTCGGCATTCATTGTGTGAGAAGAGCATCTTTGCTGCCCTCATCAAGCAAAGGCAATAAGTGCCCACCCTGTGGATGGTGCTGCCCCACACCAAACCAGTGAATCTCAGAGTGAGATGAAGCAGCAAGAGTGCCTGTCTGGTGCTGGGGCAGCCCATCTTCTCCCCACCCCAGCTCCAGCACAGTGTCAGGGCGCATGGAGAGCATCATGATGTCCCTTGCAATGCAGAAGAGGAACGAAAAGGGAGACTTTCAGTCTTATTTAGAAACTGTAAATGCCCAACTCCCCTTGCCAAGTGACCAAGCAGGGAAGTGCTCATCTGCACCCTGTTCCCCCCCACCCCCAGCACCACTGGGATCAGTAGCAAAGTTAGGTCCTCTCTGCATAACAAGCATTCAGGACCTGCCCGGTCTTCATGCAGCTTGGGACTGCTCCTCTTCCTCACATGCATTGGGGATGTAGCATAGCAAACCGCATCTGAAAGTTCCTGTTTCCAGGATTTCCTTCCCCTGAGGACCCTGAGGACCATGGAGTCCTTTCACTGAATGCTGCAGATGGGGCTGTGGTCCTTCAGAACCAAAGGTATTCCTTGGGTGCACACAGTGTTAGCAGAGCACAAACCAGGCATCAGGGTGTTGTATATTGCAATAATGAAGGTTTAAAATAAGCCCTTAGAGGTGAAACTTTGACGTATCCTTCGGCCACTGGGTAAAACCTTAGGGACTATCAGTTGTGGTTCACCTCTTTTTGTCCCACTTGTATGCATGGCTGGGTACCTTAGGGGTAATGGCAGGCCTATATACTAGAGATGAGTAATACGTCTGGGGTCAATTGCATCTTTAGACTTAGAAATTGGACTTAAACATGATGATCCTCTTTCTTTGCTGCTCGTTGTGTGAAGGAAAAACGAAATATTTTTACCACACAGCAGCCTTCCGTTATCTGAATGGGGCCTATGAGGATGCTGGTGAGGGACTCTTCATCAGGGACTGTAGCAATAGGACAAGCGGTGATGGGTTCAAACTGAAACAGGAGAAGTTTAGATTGGATATAAGGAAGAAATTCTTTACTGTGAGGGTGGTGAGGCACTGAAATGGGCTCCCAAAGGAGTGGTGAATGCTCCATCGCTGGCAGTGTTCAAGTCCAGGCTGCACAGAGCCTTGGGTGGTATGGTTTAGTGTGAGGTGTCCCTGCCCATGGCAGGGGGTTGGAACTGGATGATGTTAAGGTCCTTTCCAACCCTAACTATTCTATGATTCTGTGATTTAAAAAGCAGCAAATCTCGTCAGTGCATCACCTCCTGGCCAATAGCTTGGGCAAACCCAAGCAGCTGAAATGTCATATCTCTCACTCCAGCTGAGATTGTTTACAGCAGATCCCACCCCCTTGCCATGGTTCATTCCCTCTGAGCTAAACTGTGACCCTCCTGCTGCAACGCTGCTGTGAGTTGCCATCAAGAGCAGCCTCCTCCTTGCTTTATGCCATTACAGGAAAGAATGGCCAAGTATTTGCATGAGGGCAGCTGTAATGTGCTGGTTTTCTGACGATGCTTTAATCTTGTCATCTTCCTGACAAATTAACTCTTAATAACTCCCCCCTTTTTGATTAGCTAAAATATTAACCATTATTGCTCTATTAGTATTTCGGTGTATGGTAGCAACACTGGGAAAATGCCAGGAAGTTGTAGGTATTAATGCTTCTTTGCTTGTCAGGGTATTTAGGTCTTAGGTGTGGGATGTGGGTGATTTAAATAATTCCCATAGATTCATCAGCTTCCCGTGTCGCATGTATGGGGACAGGAGGAATCACAGGCATGCTTAACTAGGGAGCTAAGGGAGCGCTTTCATCTACAGGCATTAACCATCTGCTGTCAAACAGATCGGGGGAAGAAAAGGCATATTCCCTTGTCAGAGGTTTGTCCTGTTTCCTGCTGTCTTTGATGACAGCATCCTGCATGTGTGAGATGCTCCCAGCATCACGTCAGTGTTCAGTGCATTTGGTCACCAGTGAAACACAAGGGCCCTGAGTAAATCAAACCTGGTTAGTAACGGGAATAAACTAGAAGAACCTCTGTAATCTGACAGGAAAAGGCTTATTTAACAAACCCCAATGAGTAGGGGGTCACCAGCCACACGAAACAGAAGAAACCCCAAATGACTGCCCCCTAAAATGAGGAGAAATGTAATATAGGGGAAAAGGAGTCATAATTTTTCACAGTTCCATTTACAAAACAGAGGCTTTCAGAAAGATGCTCTGATAACAAACATGTAAATATGTAATGGTCACATATCTGTATTGCTGCCGCAGGTACTGCCCACAGCAAATGGGCTGTGGGGTCAGGAAAAGAAAGCACTGGCTAAATCCAAACATTTCCATTGAAGCAGGAAAACTCTTACCTGTGATTTGCCCAAATGCACTGATGCGCATTGGTCAGCAACGCTTTTGGGGCTTGTGCAATGTCACCTGGCGCTGTTGGACGCAGGGAACCACACTGGGTGGCCACCATCAACCCAGCCTGCTACAGGCAGCTGTAAAGCATCTCTTGAGGCTCTGGACTTTCTGCCCCTTGGGTTGGGATTGCATGGTATTTCTCAGGCCATAAGTAACCTGTCTGTCTGTGTTCCTCCTGCAGTAAAGCAGAGGGTGTTGCAATGAGGGTCCCTGTGGGCTCAGAGGGTGTCGGCGGTATTGCTGGTGGCTGACTCCACACCAGGCTGCTGGGAAGGGCTTTGCTGCTGTGGGTGGGAGGTAGACTCAGGTCCTCTTGTTTCCCAGGGTGTTTGTCATCCCCAGATCCAGGTCTCTTGGCGCATCAGGTGCAATTTTTACTGTGGATGCAAGCTGTGAGTCTCCATCCATTGCCCCGTGCTTTAATCTATTTCTCTGGAGGCTGTGTGGGGACCTGGCCCTGCTCAGCCTGTGCTGGCACCTCTCCCATCCTTGTTTCCTGACTCCCTGCGTGCAGGAAGCGTTTTTGGGATGTTGCGGATATTCTTTGTCTCTGCTTCCTATTTCATTTCCTGCTCAACCCCCTCAGCAGGGTGCATGTGCTGCCGGCCCTGAGAGCCTCCTGCTTCCTTGGTTTGGTCTGCATCCCACCATTTATACTCTATAATAGATGGAAAAGGATGGGTTTGGTAAGTGATGTTAACCTGGGCAATACCCCATGAGCCTGGGTATGGCACTGGTGTGCCTGTCCCTGCCAAAGCAACACAGCTTTTGGCCAGGCTGCTCCATCCTTCCAGGAGACAGTTCCTGGTGGCTCTTGCTCTGCAATATCCTCTCCTTTGGGTGCTGGCGGAGAAGAGTGGGTTTGGGTGCAGGTTGAGGGCCTGACTCCTTCTTCTCAGCCTGGCTAAATGGCTTTATTCCCACAGTTAACGTGAGGTGGCATGCTGTGAGCGCTGCCAGAATCCTGTCCCTTTCTGACAGCGTTGTGGCTTTTCCTCTGGTTTCCTTTGTTTGGGATTAAATGGTCAGCTAAGAAAAAACACGAATGAAGTCTTTAAATAACGCTCTGGACTAGCTGCTGCTCTGGAAAGCCCCGAGTGCCCAGGCTGGAGGCACAGGCAAAAGGCTGTGGCTGATGCTTTCCCACCATGACCGCTTTTTGGCAGTGGCCTGCCCTGCTCACGCTGACTTGCCTGATAAGCGCTGTGCCTTAGCAAGCCAAACGTTGGAAAGCTTTGAAAACTGGGCCCCCTTCGTGGCTCAAACTGACCTTTAAGACTGATGGGCGCTTCTCCTCGGGCCGTGGATTCCTGCGTTGTAGGCACAGGTACCGCCGCATACCCTCCTCAAGGGAAGATGCTCACCCTGCAGTGCTTGGAGGGCATCTCTTCCCCCCACCCCCTCCCCCCCAAATAGAGCTGAAGCTGCTCCTGGTTTCCTCCTCTTGATGTAAAAAGACATTAAGGTTCAACTCAACAATGTGGTTTTATGGGTTTTTAAGTGCACAATTCCTTAGGAAATGAAGGTTTGCTTCCCTGAGCTGCAGCATCAGCCGCTGCTGGGAGGGCAGCAGCTGCCCAGGGCTGTTCACCAGGCACTTAGAGGGAGAGCAACTCCCATCGCTGGTAAGGCAGCCTTTAAAGAACATTGTTGCTTAAGGTAAGGGAGAGACTTCATTTTCCCCCTGCTGATGCTTTCCCCTTGCCTGCGCCCTGGGCCCAGGCAGGCATCTCCCTGTGCCTCTGTTGCCTTCACAGCGTCTGCTGCAACCAGCCCTGGCTCTGGGATGGGGTGGCACAAATACATCTGAAACCTATGGCTTTTCCTTGTCAATTTCGATGAATAAAGGGATTCTTTTTTGTTTTGCCCAGAAGAAGCAGCCGTGGGAGCTGAAAGCCGGCAGCTACTCCTGGCCACTTGTGTCCTCAGAAGGGGAAAGGGCTGGAGCTAAAGCACTCGTTAGGTAGTAATTTGCAGTGCTAGAAAGTGGATTTCTGCTATGCAGAATGTGTGTGTGCAAGGAGGAGGCCGTGCTTGCCTTGATGGTGACCAAGTGAATGCAGCTCTGGGATGGGAAAATACGGGCATGCCCACTGGTCCCATCCCATGAAGCTGGAGCGCGGCAGCGGGCACAAACCTGCCCACTACCTTGTGGGCAAAAGGTTACAATTCACTGAGAAACTGTTTGGGAATAAAAGAAATTATTTATGGAAAGTAAAGAATATTGAGGGGAATGTGTCTGGTAGCCTGGTGGCATGCGGCAGATCGGTTTATGGCTTATAATCCATTAATTACCATAGGGCGCTGGACAGATGCTAATGCTGCTGGGGCAAGGACCAGCCCAGGTCTTTGGCCTCAGGTGCTGCTTCATGCACTGTGGAGTTGTCTGAGCTTGAATGAGCATAGAGATGGGCTGGCCCTGTCGCAAAGGGGTCTTCCCTGCTGCTTGTCTTGTCAAACCCTGTGCCGTTTCTCATCCCCGTCAAGCGCCATGAGGATGCTGATGCTCCTGGTGGTCACCAGGCTTGAAATCATTTTGGAGCGTCAAAGTCTGGATGATTACTTTTGTTTCCTCAGTGTTCAGCCAGTACCGGCAGCTCTGACAGTTAATCTGGTTTAGGTCAGAAATTGGTGAGACTGGGTCTTTCCGTAAGCCAAAAGGAGCCCATGATGAGCACCAGGCATCTGCTGTTACCAGGGGTTTTCCCCATTTCTATCATCTAAATAATGCACCAGGGAAAAATAAGGGATCTTACAGGGAAATCGGGATGGATAAACTTTGCATTGTCAGGAGTGGGCAATTTGGCATCTCGTCCCACCAACAGCTTCCCATGGGCTCTCCTGCCACGGCTCTGCATCCCAGAAGCATTCACCCCTGCCATGGTAGACGGGGAAGCCAAGGCAGAGATGGCCAATACTCACCCGCTGCCCCTGGATGAGTCCTGTCTGGAGTCCAAAATGTAATTTACAAATTCTAATTCTTTAACTACAGCCCCATCTAATGGTGTGATCCCAGCCGCTCCCTGCTCCACGCTGGTGTTTGGGTGGACGCAAATGCATGTCCGGAGCTGGGGTTCCTCAGGGTGTGCCAGCAGTGCTGCTGTGCCAAACCCAGCCCTTCAGATGTTCCCGGTCCAGGACACAGCAGCAGCACAGGCTGCCACTGTCACCACGCTCGGCCGTGCGTGAGGTTCCCTCCTCTTCCATTTGCCTCCCACCCTCCCTTTTTACTGGCATAACCCAGCAGCCCCCATGACCAGCCTGATGAGGCATGTTGGGCTCTGGCTCCTGCCACCCCAGCGTGGCAGTGCTTGAATGGATGCTCTGGGAGCAGCAGGATTTGTGCTGCAGGAGCCTTGTCCTCCAAGGCCCTCTTCTGCACCCAGGCCGGTGTCTGGCACAGTATTCCAGGGCAATGCGGAGCCAAGGGCGTGAGCAGCTTGGTGCCACCAGTGCTCCTCCACAGCAGGGTGGCCAGTGGGTGCTCCTGTGTACATACAAGCAGCACTGGGATTAATGGAAAGCAGTTAATGGGAAGCTCTGTGATCCATTGCCTGAAGGGTCCCCTGCACACACACGGGAGGAGCACATCACCAACAGCTCCATGGGATATGCTGTCCCAGCCACTTGCACTGGCTGCTGTGGAGACCAGGACACTGCCTGCGTCCCAGGCAGAGCCATGGGGGCATGGCTGCCTCCCAGCCCTTTCCAGCAAGGAAAATGGGGAAAATCTCCAGCAACACCATGGAATGGGCCCAGTGCATACAGCCTGTATAGCCTGTCCCCGGGCTGAGCCCCTGTAGCCGTGCAGAGCCATGCACTGATGTCCCAGTGGCAACAGAAAGTTCACCTAATGGTGATTTTAATTGAATTTAAACGCTACATATGGTGAAGGCATGAAAAGCCATGGGAAATTAAGGCAGTGGGGCTTGTTTTGCAGGGCAGCAAAGAGGACAGAGGCCCAGCAGGCACCCAGCTGCTGGTCTGTATCCCCCTACCTTAAAACCAGCTGAGAGCAGGGTGTTTCCAAGCCTTGCTGAGAGAAATGCTCCTAAAGCAGATTCCCCATGCAAGAGGAGGAGTTCTGGCGGGTATTTCCATTGCCCCCCTTTTCTCCATGCATGAGGTTATTCCCTGAGCTCCCACATGACACGGTCCCCAAGACCCTCACGCTGGTTGAGTTGGAGCGGGGATGGTGATGTTTGGGCTCTTGGAGAGCCCTGTGGGAGCATTTGAGCATTGGGAAGCGGGTGGCACCATTGGGCATCATCCCTTTGGCTCCAGACCATGCACCATGCTGAGAGCCAGCCCCATCTCTCCAACAGCCCAACCCCAGCTCCAAGTTACACGCTAGACCTCAACAGCATAGAAATCTGTCAAACCAACACCTATGCCCTTCTGCTATTCCTCTTTTTACCATTGTTTTTGGCCTTTGCCTTTCCCAAGGGGCTCCTCCTGCAGGAGGGGCTGGACCGGGATGCTCTGGCATGGCTGTGGCTGTCCGGGCTGGCACACACCAAGGCAGAGCATGCAGGAGGATCCTTGTTTCTCTGTGGTTTTCATTGGCTTCATGGCCACTGGAAGCTCTGCCGGTGAGGCTGGGGAGGGAAAAGCGGCGCTGCTCCCAGCAGAGAGGCTGGTTGAGCAGAAAGAGGCTCTTTGTGGGGTCCCTTCTGCTGGGGGGGAGCGCTCACCCCTGTTTATCCAGCGCTGGCAGGCTGGCTACAAAAGGCTACCTGTACAAATGAGTTTTGGCACCAGCATCCCAGGGACAGCCTTTGCCAAGGGAAAATATTGTCGCCAGGCTCCAGGAAAACAGCATTACTCATCCGGGGAAAATAACCCAGCGGGGCTGAGCAGCCCGCATGGGTTTATTCAGTGTCTTTATCTCCAATGGGCAGCAAAGTGCCTGTGAAGAACAGTGCTTTTCCTCACCTATGTCACCCAGCTTGCCTCGCCTCCGGTCTGGGCAGGCCTCAGGGTCCCCACTCCTCACTGAGGGACACAGCAGGACAAAGGGCAAGGGATGGTTTCGTTGGTGGGATGCTGGGGTGCTCCCCATGCTCTGCCGTGCCAGGGCAAAGCCGGGGCGCTGGGGCATTGCCTGGGGGCTTGGCAATAGGCACAGCTGAATCAAGCATTAAAACACCTCCTGCCTTGCTCTTCCCATCACCAGCCCAGCGCTGAAGTCACTTCTCCGTGAGTATGAAGCAATACAAGGCTTAATGAGAGAATTCAGACATTAAAACCTTCTGGTCCCTGCAAACCAGAACCACATTTACAAGCATCAGGTAGGGCTCCGCTGGTTGCTCTGCACTTGCTCTGTAACCCCATTTGTCTATCCTGGCACAGGATAACTGCAAGTAACTTCCTGGTGTTTTTATGGCATGTGTCAAAGATGAGAGCATGAGAAGTCAGATTCAAGTCAATAAGTGACTGTTTAAACCCTCCAATGCAAAGGGCAGAAGGACATTGTGTGGCTTGTACTAGCTTGGAAACCCCTTTTTCTCCCCTGGTGTGGAGCTGCCCTTCAGCTCTGAGCACCACAGAGTGATGGCAGAGTCTCAAAGGCTGTTTCATCTGGCACAAGAAGCTGGCAGTGAGGAGGAACAGCCCCATGAGCAGCCGAGGAGGGTTCCACTGAGCTCCCTGCGGCTGCATGGGCAGCCCCTCGGTCCATGCTACCGAGCCTGTTCCCACATGCCCTAAACTTGGTCCCCTGCACCCTGTGCTGTAGCTTAATAGCTGTGCAGGCGTTGTACTGATGAAATGGAGGCAGAGGCCGAGCACTCGTTCTGCTGGCTGAGCACTGCTGCCCTGCTGCCCACAGCTCCAGAGTGCTGGGGGAGACCCGGTGCTCGAGCTTACACAGACAGACAGCAGCTCCAGACACACTTCCCCAGCGCATCCCTGCTGAGCTGAGGATGCTGTGGTGGGAGCTGAGCCACAGACTGGCACAGGAGTGCCCAAACATGCTGTGAGGGATAACACCAAACCTCCTCCTGAGCCCCAGCACGGACCACGTCAGAAGAGAGCAGCGACCATCACTGAGCAGCCGTTCCCTTGAACAAAAAGGGATAAACCCGAAGCCCAACACTGAAGAAAACAGTGAGCTCAGGAGCGGGAGCGTGGGCTGACATAAAGGGTTGATTACTCAAATCTCACCACCAGGAAGGTGTGCCAGTGTTCAGCCCCCCGGTTAGAACGAGCAGGTTTCCTGTCAGCCTCATGACGGAGACGGTACAAGGCGAGAACAGCCAAGGTCAGGAGGAGAACTTGGTTTTCCTCATTCCTTGCAGGTTGATTTTTAGGATACCAAGTGATAGCTTTGCATATGCAATATCTCTATTGCATTGTGATATCTATATCAATACTAATCCAAATGGTTTAATATACATCTTTAAGCCAATCCAACATAGTTTCAATGACACACCTTTGGAAGGTCGTTGATGTGCAACTGACAGGTCTCAGATATGCGGTGTTTGGGGAAAGATTTAGGATACTGCTTCATGCTTTGCTTTACCTTCTGGTACGTGGAGCTAGATCACAGTGGACCCAAAAGCACGTTGCTCACATTTGTAACCTGCCCTATAAAGCAGCCATCAGTGCAAACACCCGAGCCCAGCGTAAGCTGCTGTGGCAGAGCACAACTCTACCACAGGGACTTGAACATCTCTATGACAAACCAACCAACCTCAAAAGCCTTCCCTTCTGCAGGCTGCCTCCCCATACAGACAGGCTGGGAGTGGAAGCTGGAAGCTCCTGCCACTGGGCTTGGCCTGCAAATGAACCAGCAGCTTGAGCTGGGCTTATTAGTTTGACTTGTGTTTTGATCTAATGGGGGAGATCAGAACAGAAATAGCCAGGAAGCAGCAGCTTGAAAGAGGGAAACTGATTTCCACTACCCCTGGAGGGACAGGCGTTTTAGCTGGGCTCTTGCTCTAGCTGGCACCTGTGAGCAGCCCCATGCGAATGGGAAGTGATGACTGAGTCCCTGTAGCATGTGATGAGGCAGCCAAACGTGGAAGGAAGACCAGAAGCTCCAGGTCCTGAACCCAGAGGCCAGGAACTGAGCTGCATAGGCTGGCAGGGATCAGAGGTATCGAGCAGGCTTTTTCCAGCTTCCCCTTGCTGTCTTTTTGCTGCGAACATAGCAGGGGGTGGAAAGAAGAGGATGGGGATCGCAGGTGTGGTGCTAGACAGAAGAGGGCATTGATCTGTCAGAAAGGAGCCGGCCCATTGCTCTTTTGTATCGGTGAGGCTAACAAGTGCCCTGAGCTGTTTGCCCGGTGGACCGGCTAGCACTCGGGTGAAGGACGGCTACTTCAACTTCTTTGCCTTTCAACAGGTCTGTGCAGCCGACTCTTACACTTTATAAACCAACTGCATAACTAGGAAGAGGCTAAATGCCTGACCTATCATCCATTGACAGCAGGCGACTGATTGGCATGACCCTGCCCATTATGGCTATCTCAAAGGCTGCATCCAGCTGCTCTGAAGCTGTTTAACCTGTGACTTACGAAGAGCAAGGCAGAGCTCTCAAAGCCAAGGGGTTTGAAAGACAGCAGAGAGGCAAGGATCATTTCACAGAGCAGCCAAGCAGCTCGGTTAGCAAGTTGTTTCAATGGCACTGCTCACCCTTCTGGGATAGCAGAGCCAAGAAAACCTGGCCTTGGCATCTCCCACACAACTGCCTTGAAGAGGCTGCACAAGCACCATCCATATTAATGCTGCTTCTGGAAACAACATCATTTCTATCAGCTGTCTACCCTTCAGGTTACTGAGCTTTTCTCAGAGGACCAGTACGTTTGGAGCAGAGCTTCACCAACCTGCTTGCGTTTCATCACCCAGATTTACTGCTAGGGCCTCAGTTCATTCCAGAAAGCGTTCATGGTACCTGTACTGTGGGAGAGAGCTGCCTTAAGCGAGCTGTGAGGAGCACAGGGCTTCACTTTTAATTGGAGAAAGGGGAGTTTATACACGTGTGAGACAGGTACAATAGGTCCAGCTGGGGAGGCTGGCTGCTGTAATTGCTCTGGTTTCCAATGCACTGGCACATTTCATGTGAAACTGCTTTGTAGCATATCCAGACTATTTGGTACACTGCACTCAGCATCTTGCTTCTAACAGCACAGCCCTTGTTTTCTTCTCACTGAAGATCGCTTCTGCTCCCCAGATGAAAGCTGGAAGCACCAGCTTGCGAGGCAGATGGTGCCGATGGACCTGGCCCACCAACCAAACCATGGTCTCAGTTCCATGATAAAAGCTACTTACTAGGTAGGGGGATTTTGGCCAACGGAAACCTTAGCATAACTTGCCTTTTGGTTCTCTTCTCATTCAGTCTGAACTGTGCATGGTGGTGCCTGTCGCTTGCCCTTTAGGCCAAGGGCTTTTCAGGACAATGCAGCCTGCACTGGGGAATTTCGCTGCAGGGGGAAAGGTAGGCCCTCTTGCTCCTAGGCACAAAATAGCTTACAAGTTTTAACTGCCCATATCCAACGTTTTCAAAACCAAAGGTTTTCCTGTTCAGGTTGGGCTCTTCCAATATTGACAAATGGCCTCATCCAGAGGTTTGCGCAGAGTCTTTGGTCCAAGTGATTTGGCTGCTAAGACCACGGTGTTCGCATGGTACTGAAGGTTTACAGGCGAGGGAAGACAACAGCCACAGGCTGCAATGCCAAGGTTTCCAAGTTAATAAAAAGCCAACAGCATTACAGATAAATGTATTTTAATTCGGATTAAATACTATCTCAAGGTATCTTGAAATCGCACTTGTACTGTACTAATCAACAGCCAGAGGCAATAAAAAAAGTCTGGAAACGTAAAAGTTCTAACATCCAACACATGACAGTAAGTGCTGCCATTTAAAGCAACAAACACCACTCCCAGGAACAGAGATTCTCCAAGGAAAAAGTTGTAACATCTTTGTATGGACAAAAAGAAAAGATTTAAATTGAAGACCAGAAGAAATATATTAGTGCCTGCCTTTTTAAAAGGGTTTTTTTTTTCCTTTTTTACATTAAATACAGTTTTCTTCAAAAGCAAGGTACTTCCTAAACTTGTGGTTTATATACTGTATGTACACAAGAGCAGAACATTGTACAGTGCATTTGGATAAAGCAGCAC
The DNA here is from genome assembly GCA_017639245.1 of Myiopsitta monachus. Taxonomy (NCBI): domain Eukaryota; kingdom Metazoa; phylum Chordata; class Aves; order Psittaciformes; family Psittacidae; genus Myiopsitta; species Myiopsitta monachus. Next base: position 57,851,271 of record CM029925.1, read on the forward strand.
TAACTAGCTAGAAGCTGGTACGGTGTTGCTGAACCAAATGTAAGATGACAGATTGGAGCACTCTAGGAGAAGTATCTCCATGGTTGGTATGAGGAAAGGAAAGTATCATGTATGTACAAACCGATCATTCAAACAAACTCAACATCATTAGCCGCGGAACTGTACATGCTGCAGCTAATCAATGGAAGTCTTACTGCAAGAGCTCATCTGAGAAACCCAAAGTAACCATTTTCTTCCAGTAACAAAGTGCATTACCCATGCAGAGAGCACTTACAGAAGTCATCACCCCTTGGGGTGCAGGGCTCCAAGGAGAGCGGATTCTTACTGCAGCCTGAAGCAGTCGCCTGCATTTTTCCACTATACAAAATATGAAATGCCCCAACCAAACCAGATGGAATTGAGATTAAAGCTACATTATTATCTGTATGTGCACTCTGCCTTTCTGCAGACAGTTACAGATTAAAGCAGAAAGCCTGCACCCAAGTATCACCAGCTCAGACTAAAATGGACTGGCAGTGATTTCCACAGTTAGTGCAACATTAACTCCTATACTTTATCAAAGTGACTTACTGCTCTTCTGATGCACAGCGTGCTTATTCAGGTCTTACAAAAACAGACAAACCAGAACATTGTGCAGAAAACTGGTTTCAGGTTTGTAGAGATGCATATTTTTTAAGTCTACCCCATTAAAAGCCCACCAAACTTAGAAACAGTTTGTGCCCTGGTCCAAAGTCAACTGCCTCAAAAAATTACTTTTTATTCTAGGGTTAGCAGCAGGGCAGAGAGATTAAGGTTTTCCTTGTTACATATACTTGGAATCGTCATTCAGAAGAGGTTATCTGCTGTACTTTCAGGATGCTGTTCATCCTTACGTTAGCCACTACACTGGTTTAAGGAACTGAATGTTTCTTTGATGAGGACAGAAGCGAGACAACTTGTTTCTAAACTGCATCAACTTAAAGTTTCAAGTTTTAATGGTGTAAAAATCTGACATTCAATTACAGTTAAGAGAAACTTGCTACACAGCAAACTGCATCCAAATCTACCAGTTATTGATGGGACTTTAAATGAACTGTTAACAAGTTATTCAAAGCATCCAGACCTGGAAACATCAGATCACCCAGGCAGTGAGCCAGCAACTCCCTCCCCCTTTCTCACAAGGCTTTAACAAATGCAACTGATGTGAGCTTAGCACTGGAGCCAATGACTTCCATTGGCCAACTCCAATACCCAAAAGAGCTAGGGAGATCCTCTGTTAAGCCCAATGCAATATGCATTAGTGTCATGGAGCAGGAAGATCCCAGTGTCTACTTGTTAGAAGTTCACACAAACCATACAGATACAGACAGGATAAAACACAGACTCAAAAGGATCCATTATGCTTGAAGAAAATTCCAACTAAAATGACATCTTCTGCACAGCCCAGCCTCAGACACAGCCACACCTTTATCTCGTATAATAAACTCTGTAGTAAACTGTTTTTGACCTCCATAGAGAGTAGGAGTTGTCAAATTTAAGAAGATAAACTCCTCTCCCTGGGTACTGGTGGCTGCCAGCATACACTTCTTCGTGACAGTCTCGTCTGTACACAGGCACTATTTCATCGAGCTGAGGCTTGCTGGCATTCTTTTTGGCTTTTTCTTCACTGCTAGTATTTTCTGCAAGGGAAAAAAAGAAGGTGTCAGTTAACATGGGTGGATGCTTTACAACAGAGTCAGACTGATCTGCGGTGGACAAGGCACTCTTTGTAAGTTAGAAATCAGTTGGGCAAAAGGGGGTCATACCGAGGCAGCGGCTAAAGCATTCAGAAGCAGGAGGCACAGCGAGCATGCTCCCTTTATCACGGATTTTAGAGTTCGATATTAAAACTCTCCAAAAGCAAAGCCAGGTCAGTCTGCAGAGATGCCAAACTGACAGACAGTACCCAACACTGACTGCTACTGATCTGACATACACACTACTGTAATTACTCAGAGGTAATATCCAGAAGGCCACTGCTTCTTGTGTTAGAGCAATTCCTTCCAAGCACGTCACCTGCCCATCTCAAAATGTTTTTTCCTGGTGGCATGCTAGGCTCCCCCATAGGCAAAGGCTGTGACCTGTGTCCTGGCCACTACCAGGAACTGCTCTATTAAAAGCTGCCCTGTCGAATCCTCAAGAGAACTTCCTCCATACAAAAGGCACATGAAGAGCAGGGCAGGATTTTGCTTAAGGTTTTCAGCGCGCAGATCCACTATGCTCTATTATAGCAAGGGTTTCAATCTAGGTTACAGAACAGCTGAGCTGGACACAAGGGCACACTAAGGAGTAAGTAAAACTTAGAAAAATGATGACCCCACCCTCAACTGCTTTAACTGCAATCACATAAGGTAACTGAAATTACTTCCAGAATAGCACTTCCTATTGTAAATTGAAGAGAAGATTCCAACTAGATGGAAGTTGGGGGAACTCGGACATTAGATGTATTTTCCCCCATGGCAAGCTCTGCAGAATTGAAAGATTATATAAAGAAGCACACTTACCATCTTCTTCATCCTCATCATCACTGGATTCGCTGACATGCACACTGACTGCAGTATTAGGGGAGTCTGTCCATTCAAAATACACCCCAAAACCAATGTCATAATTGTCTGTAGCAAACTCCCAGAAGAGGTAAGAGCCCTCCTCATGAGTTGGCACTCTAACTGTAACAACTTCTCCTCGGCCCACTGTGATCACAGAGTCTGCATCCTGCCGGATTTTCTCCTTGAAGTCTCTTATTTGAGGTCGTGTCCACATCGATGGGGCAGCTATCACTGGAACAGAATCTGCAGAGAGGGGAGGAAAGACTCCAGTTAAGCTTTGTTTCAGTTACTTATGCAGCATGCTTGAGTGTGCCTTAGGGACACATGAGGACCACAAGCATCAGAGTCGCTTCCAAGTAACTTTTACATTTATTTCCTTAAGAAACATCTTTTCATGGTTGAAAGTAGCACAAAATGCAGCGCAAGTTTAGATATGACACTGCACATTTAAATCCTACCAGTTCACCCATCCACCACACTTAAACCAACAGTGCTTACACAGAAAAGACTCAGAAGACTAATTTACTGTGACAGGCTACAGGGTTACATTGCACAGAACCCTTCAGTGAAAGGAGTTTTAATGTGACAGAACCAGAGGTGGTGTATTTGTGTAGAAACTGTCAGATCCTGACTAAAGTAACTGGACGCCTCATTAGACAGATAGGGACCATGCTAGTGTTGGGGATACTCGGATCCAAAAAGTCTCTGAGGCTTGAAGCAACCTGGTCTAGTGGAAAGTGCCCCTGCCCACAGCGGGGGGTGGTGGTGGTGGTGTTGAACTAGATGAGCTTTAAGGTCCCATCGAACTCAAACCATTCTACGGTGATGATTCTATGCTGAGTGTTGATGAAAGTACAGAGGTAACACCCAGAAACAACAGCAATGAAAGCGCTACTGGGAGGCAACTTTTCCTGTTCCACTTCCACAGCTTCCTAGAAGCTGAGGAAGGTGGGAAATATGGGGGGACAGCAATCTGGCCTGCATGTAAGTAGGGCAGTGTTCAGAGAGAGTAAGAAGAATTTAGCTTTATTATAATCTGCAAGGCTAAATCATTCAGTTTTGACCTCAGTTCAAACAAGACTGAACATTCTGTATTTCTGCACAAAATGGCTTTCTGCTGTAACTTTTATGTTCCTTTCCTTCAAGCCAAGGGTAAAAAGAGGTTAAAATGCCTTTACAGTTTCCTCTTTCCCTCCCCGCCAAGCTGAGTTTTGCATGTGCAATACTGTACTCCCTTGAGAGAAACTGGACCCAGGAATCAAAGCCAGCTCTTGCATAACCCAATGAAGCCCAGCAAAGAGCCACAGTAATCACACTTCAGATCCTAAGAAAAGCTTTTACAATGTATTTTTAATTAAGGAATCTAGACAGCCCTACCTTTTGGTCCATTTTCCAGTGCTTCTTCCAAAACCTCTGGATCCAGCTCTTTTTCAGGGCTGTCCACATGTGTACTGGCCTGCCCGTTAATAGATGGGGTGTCCCCTGGGGCAGGTACATTTGCCTTAGATGCAGTAGTCAGGGGTGTCCCTGTTGATGCCACAACCGCCTCCTGCTGCTTTTGTAAGGCTGCCTAAAATGACAGAAATTAAGTCAATAAAACCAAATCATCCCAAGATACCTTCTGCTGGAAGAGGGAGACATAAAGACACTTTAAAGAATCTCCCCCTGCACCCCAGGAGGAGGCTCAACACAGAAGCCTGTAAGCAGCACCCACTAACCACTGATAACTGCATGTACTTAGTATCTGAGGAAGTGAATTCACTTTGTTCTAGGCTGGTGGACACAACCTGACAAAAAGATTCAGCTTCCAAGTTAATGTGGGTACACACAACCAACTCTGGCACTTAACTGGGGAAGTTCTGCGTTTCAGTAATCCCTGGAACACTGCTTTCAAAATCCAAGTGATGATTTGTTTGCTGGTTTTTACCAGTGGGCTCAAAGGGTTCCAGCCTGAGCTCATCCAGGTCTGAAAAAGCTGGAAGTATTTGAGGTCTATGAAGTACTTGCCAATTTGTGACTTAACTTGCTCAACAGGGCTCTCTATCAAATCCACAAAGGCAGTTACTTGACATGAAAGCAGGATGCTCAAGAGTCATAAGGACTGTGAGTGGTCTGGGAGAGGAGTTATTAAAGCTCAGAGGTGCAGCTTTTAGAACATGACTCACATATACTGAAACTCTTTAGGTGGAATTTATCTTGCTGTCCCTGTACAAAGGATTAAATACACCTAAAATGAGATTATACAAGGTAACAACCATCCTTTGGATTTAAGCAGGATGTATTACCCCTTTAGCTTCAAGGTTTATTCCCCTGCTCCTAGTTATCGGTACAGAGAGATTACACATGCTTTTCTGGGGAGATAAAGAAGAGGTATAATTCACAGTACCATTCTTTAAAGAATAACTTAATAAGCACATGACTTTGATGAATGAATGGAACATAGTATGAAGACAGTATAGTCCAACATTAGCTAGATTTCAGAGTTCAGCAACTGCACAGGTGCTGCCCAGATCCACTTTCTACTACAGTTCTATACAGAGTCAATTTAAAGAGGCAAAAACTTTTCTAGACAACTATTGCATACAGCCCTTCCAAAATTAATGGCATCATAAGCTGATCCATAGCAACTATGGCAGAACAGCACTTTGTAACTGCACTAATAGATCCCAAGTTACAGTGATCCAAAAAAAAAAAGTATTCCTCAGAAGTCTTCAGGAAAGCCTGAAGCAGAATTAGGTAATTTTAGCTCAGTTACATGCTGCTTTTTCATCCTCTCCTTTGCAAGAGTTGTCTAAGTAGAGATGTGAAAGATAAGCTTCGCTGCCTAGCAGGCTTTCTATTTTGTAAGCCACTACAAAGGAAAGGCTGTTTTGCCCAGGTCTTGGAGGACAATAGTCTCCTGTACGTAGAAAGCAGACAGCAGTGACTGAAAGAAGCAGTGCCTGATAGCATTGAAGAAAATTGGCAGCAGTGTCTCTGACACCTCAGTCTCAAGGGAGCAGTATCAACTACAGAACAGCAAGACTGATGAGGCCATAGCTTTTGCTTACCACTAGGACACCAAAGCACTGGTACTGAGGTGCCATTAAGCTTCAAGAGTAACTATAACAGCACAGGAAGCCTCCGACTTTCCTATGCCACCTCAACTCCAACAAATTATGGTTTGGCTTGGAAGGGACCTTTAAAGATAATCTTGTCCAACCTGCCTGCCATGGGTAGGGACATCTTTCATTAGATCAGGCTGCTCAAAGTTCCACCCAATCTGACGCTGAATGCTTCCAATGATGGAGCATCCACAGCTCCCCTGGACAGCCTGATCCAGTGTCTGACCACCCTGACTGTAAAACAAATTTCTTCCTTATGTCCATCTAAACCTATGCTCCCTGATTAAAATCACTGCCCTTTGTCCTGTCACTGCAGGCCCTTGCAAAAAGGTCTCTGTCTTCTTTATAAGCCCCCTTCAAGTACTGAAAGGCTGCAATGTCTCACTGAAGCCTCCTCTTCTCCAGGCTGAACCACCCCAACTCTCTCAGCCTGTGTCCATAGGAGACGTGTTCCAGACCTCTGAGCATTTTTGTGGCCCCCCTCTGGCCCTGCGCTAACAGGTCTATGTCTATCTTGTACTGAGGAGCCCAGAGCTGGAGGCAGGACTCCAGGAGGGGTCTCATAATAGCCTAGTAGAAAGGGAGAATAACTTCTCTCCCTCAGCTTTCTGGCCACACTTCTTTTTATGCAGTCCAGAATACAGCTGGCTTTCTGGGGTGCAAGAGCCCATTGCCAGCTCATGTCCAGTTTTTCAACCACCAGCACCCCCAAATCCCATTTCTGAAGGGCTGCTCTCAATCCCCTCATCCCCAGTCTGTACTGATACTGGGGACTGCTCCGAGAAAGGTGCAGAACCTTGCACTTGGTTGAATTTCATGAGGTTCACATGGGTTCATATGGTTTTCTTCCTTGGACAGCTCTTTGCTGAGCACAGCCACTTCATCAGAACACATATGATTAAAATTCAGTAACTGATTTCCTGTTAAGTCCTTAGCTCAAGAACAACAGATCTCAGGCAGGCAGTTATAGGCCATTTAAGATTCAGGTCATGCTTAGAGAGGTCAGACATACATGAGTCTGAAGTCCGGCTTACATCTGTTTAAGACAGTTACAGATGGACATCTCTGAACTTTAAAATACCTTGAGATGTGAATACAGCACTTTTGCTAGAGATGCAAGATCCTGCTAAACAGAGAATTAGCCTTCCAAACTGAGGCACAAAACCCCTGCAAAGTAGTAATGTGCTACCTCCACCCATTGACACCAGAAATATAAAAGTTTGTCCTCCCACCAAAATCACAAGCGAGCAATGTGATTAGACATTGATGTGATACAATAGATGCAAAAAGAGGGAAAAATCAGTAGTGCTCAAGTTGGCAGGGAGGAGCACTCTCAAACTCAGTAGTGATGCGATAGTGCTGCAGACATGTTCAGCTGGAAACACATGGCTGACCAAAGACTGCTGCTCTGCACAGATCTTCAGGGGCGATACCTACACAGAGAGTTACTGGAATAGCTTCGTTCATGCTCAGATGCACTGGTATGTACCCCCATTAAATTACACACACAATCGATGCTGCAGCAGAGCATTTCACATTTAGTCTCCAAGAATAATACTGAACCAAGTAATTACTAATAGCTGCTTAGAATTTTCTTAACTAACTGCTGCTTCAGAAAACTACTTGGAAGGATCAAGTAATGGGGCTCTGGTGTTTGAATCTGAAGCAACATTAGTCACTAGGACACTATCTCCACTTGTAGCAATTATCTTTTCAAGTAGAAAAGTAAGCATCTCCCAGAGAGCCTGGAACACAAAATCCAAGCTCTTCAGCTGCTTGGCCATACCTGTTGCTGTGCAAGCTGGACTTGATACAACTGCTGCATGTATTGTTGATAATGCTGTTCCTGGAGCTGCCGAATTAGGATCTGCTGCTGTTCGTAGTTGCCCGGATACTGCTGGGCTGCATACTGCTGGAACTGAATGGCAGTCTGGGAGTTCAGTGCTGCCATTATCTGTTGCCTAGATCGGCAGGAAGAGAGTGTGAAGATTACAAGCAGCTAAGGGTACTGGGGAAATCCCTGTACTTAAGTGATTTAAGTGGCCTCAAAGACAGCTAATTCAATTCCTGCAAAAGCCAATTCAGACAAACCCACATAATAGAGCAGAGCCCATAGGCAACACAAATGTGAACTTTGCCAAAAAAATATGCGGAGAATATAAAGAAGGGAGCAACAGTTTCTACCCAATGCTTGAAGCAACAAAAGCTCTTACATAATTCTTAACCTGTAGTCTGATCAAGAGGTAGTGCTACAAAAAATGCATGACTAAATTCCTCAAACAAGCAAGAGAAAAAACCCCACATTTAGTTCCCCCCGAAAACTTGCAGAAACCGTTTTTATAGCAGCCCTTCTGGAGATATCGGTAAGGACGTACCTGGTGTGGACAGCACAACAACGCTTTTTGGTCCATCTAAGAACACACCACGTTACTACCTTAATTTCCCAGGACATAATGCAAACAAATACGAAAAGCATGACTGACTGTGGCCCTAACTCAGGTTCTGCCAAATAGGGCATCTGCGCCTCCAATGAACTCAACTGCTGAAACTTCACAAGGAACACAGGAGTTACTTGTGCACAGGCTCAGTTTTTCTCTTCCTTCCAAAGGGCTAACAAAAACTCTATAGTAAAATTAATAGCCCGCTCCAGCATTTGTCTCGCATCTTATATCCATCAGTGACAAACTATTAATGCTACAGAAGACGGAAGCAGCATCACACAAATGCAGGCATAATCCTTTCCTCCCCACTCTTCTTCCTTCTCCAGAAATCATCCTTTAAAAACTCCAGGATTAGACTGGTTTAGTATACTAAACGGCAAGACTTAATTACTCTTCCCCAAACTATGACCAGTTTAGATACACTTTGCCTGTATATACATACCCACATCCCTTTTCTGTCTAAACTCTTTTCCACTGTAACCTGCTACAATCACTTAATACACATCTGCTATTCATGTTTAAAATAAAACTCTCTTAACTTCAAGGCATATATTAGCTCTTGTTATCTAGCACTGTGGAACAGTTTCTGTTGTATTCTCTGTTCATTTCTGTCTGCATTTGACACTCCTCTGGTTCTCACCATGCTAAACAAACAACAAAACTTTTGGACTATTTATTTGTTCCCTTCTCAAACACAGCAAACACAGGATCCACCTCAGACACCTCCTGAAAAGGCATTTTTATTGTGGAAAATGGTTGGTTACTGAAGCAGCTTTGATGATATAATATTTTCTTAAATATTCATGTGTGCAAAGCTAGATCCACATTTTCAGCACATATAGATGTGATGGGAACAACAAAATAGAACTAGAGCTATATACTCTAAGTAAACAATTCAATTCAGGCTACAAACAGAGATTTAGTGCATTTGATCATGAATGCTGCAGTCCTTTTAGAAAGGTGGTAAGATCCAGTGATTGCCAGTGTTCAAATGAGACCTGCAGACACCTCACATTTCCTAGAAAAGCAGTACGTTTAGGGAGGTAGTGTTAGGCTACTACATTAGAAAATTCCAGCCATGCATTCAGAACACCCCACTGAGGTGCAGTTACCCTTTTTTCAAGGCTCCATCTCCTGTGAAAGGATAGAAACTTTCAAGTCACAGTTCAAACAATGCTTCCAGCTGGACATTTAACTCTGCTCAGCTGAGTGCAGCATTAATCATTTAAGAAGCAGAGCAACAAGTTTTCATGAGGTGCAGCCCTTGAATCCAAAACCCTCCAGAGCTTTTCTTTAAACAAAGCTTCTCTGGCACTTTGATCCGAGAAGGCTGCATACAATAACGTGCAAGGATAATTATTCTCTACATACTGCGTCCCTCTTAGCCAAGGATGAAAATGTCACTGCCAGACTCAAGTGCTCTGAACTTCAGATATTCAATCCTAGCATAACTATTTAAACAGTTAATACAGTTGCCTCAAGCGCAAGGCAGCTATTTTCTTTGACGTGTTCCTTGCTTCAGCTACTCACTTCTGTTGTTCCATGCGAAGTCGTTCCTCCTCTATTCTCCTCCTCTCTTCTTCTTCCCTTCTCAGTCTTTCCTCTTCATCTCGCCTACGTTTTTCTTCTTCTTTTTGTAAACGCTCACGCTCTTCTTCTTCGCGCCGCCTTCGTTCTTCCTCTTCTCTTCTGCAACATCCACTCAATAAGCTATTTCAGCATTCCTACAATCCTAGGACAAGTTTTCAACATGCTGCAACCTGCCTTTTGCCTACCCAATACGGTTTTTTGCCTGGTATCATCTCCTCCCACTGAAATTGGTCTAGAGAAGTGTTTTGTTGGACACAAGAAGAAAACATACCACTGTTTAGCTGTACTGCAGAGTGCAGCATGACAACTGTAAACTCTGTATTATAATTTAGTATTCAAGCCTGTTACTATACCATCTCTAGCAGAGAACAGCAGAAGAAAATTGCCTGGAAAGCTTAAACATCTCCCAAGCTTTAACATCTGTTCAACAAACACATGGATCCTGTATTTTAATAATCACATAGTACGTAAATGAAAGTAGGAGATCAGACTTTGTCAGGCTGCGAACCCATGCTAGAAGAGGAGTTTAAAGTGCCTGACAGTTTCATGTTCTGTGTATGGTTAGTCCACAGACATTTAAGTGCAGACATTGTGAAGTGTGTATTTTTTAAGCAGATGACAGTATCAGCAAAATTAAAACAACTCTTTATCCTCTAGGAGTCTTCACCTCAGAGGCAACCATTCATAACTGGCAAAATAAAAAGGCTTAAAAGAGATCAAGTGGTAGCAGAGCCACCTCAATCTCAAGCACTTCTCTTCCCAGGACAAATTCAGCCTAAGCTAGCTGCAATACTGTCCACAGGTCATGAGTTATACACTCAATGTTCTCCAACATCAAAGGACTCAAACATTACCTTTTCTTTTCTTGTTCTTCTTTCTCTATCTTGTGGGAAGTGACATACGTTGAAAACAAGTGACAGCACCTATTCAGGAGCTTAACAAATTCTGTCATAGCTTTTTGCTTTGACATGTTTCCAAGGGCAGCCCATTCCTTCCTGAGAGAGAGAAATCAGCTGAAATAACACAAGGCTCAACTCTTTTGAAGTCAGTAATGAACTCTGAGAACCCAGCAAAGCAAAAAAAGTTGGGAGACCAGGGATCAAAGTTTATCATATGCAGCTTTAGAGCACCAATAGCTTTCTCCCCAAAGTGCTCTCCTCTGCCTGCACCAGAACTCCTTCAGACAGGCATAACTCAGTGCTTACACGAAATCTCACACATGCCATCAACCTTACTTGGAATTCTGAACCACATCCAAAAGCTTCCCAGCTAACAAATGAACCTGAAATACTTTTTACCCTTCCTCCACTCTAGTTTGAGGAAAAGAATGCATACATTTTACTGGATGAACAAACACGGTAACAACCATTGATTATAGTGCTTTAGGTAGTTTAATGCAACAGCCTGGTTCTTTCTAATGGAAAGCTACATCCATCTGGGCAAAAGCAGTGCACTGGGTCCAGCTCCAAGAAGCCAGCGCTGTGTTGCACATTACCTTCACACTAGAAATAGCAACAATGAAGGCTGTAAGTGCAGCCTGAACTACAAGCAATGCAAGAGAGACACTGGGATTGCCCAGATCTCACAACAGTTTACTCAGAGTTTGAATGAATCAGGTACCTGAAATCAGAAGTTATCTTTGGTGAAGGCTGCTGCCACTGGCAACAGGCTTGGTGTGCTGTAACCTAGTGTGGGGTTAGGATGAAAAATGGGCCTGCACATGAATGCACAGCCACGAAATCTTAAACTGTTATAAGAAACTGGACTGTCAGCACAGCAGCTTTTCTTAATGTGGTTCAAAAAGCCAATAATCTTCTGTTAGCACCTTTACTGAACTGTGACTCAGATTTCTAAGATGCATTTGAAGAGGGCACTTTCACTTTCCACTACCATACACACATATCGAGGCAACCCACATACTTGTCTTCTTACTGCGGAAGCTGGATGTTATCTTCAGACAGGAAAAGCAGAGTTAAGACCAAGAAGAGCACCAGTCCTTTTACCTTCTATCATTCCCCAGAACATCAAAGAATCCAACTTCAGGGCAAGTGTCAGGGTTGCAAGGTCCCAGCAGAACCTGCTTGTGCAGTGCCACAAGTTTGAGTTTTTCTTCATATGTTGGATGAAAAGCTTTGCCATCTTTTTCTGTAGGAAAAAAAACCAAAAGACAATTTCACTGTTGTGATTAAGTGATTAAGCATGGGACAGCAAAAAACATTTTGTATAACCACTCTCATTGTTTCCTCTATAAAAAGGTAAGTAAAAGTCAAGGCACAAAAGGTTAGACAAATTCAAATGAAGTATAGACCTGTCTGGAAGAAACATATCTACTTCAGCTGCTGAAACCGAACTGTGATGTGTTTTTCATCATACCATCCAGTCACTCTTAGCTAGCAAGTTATCACATAAATATTTATGATAATAGTTGAACATCATGCCACATGGATCTCTAGCTCTGAAATACTTAAAAACCTTAACTGAAATCAAATGTCTCTGCCAAGTCTGCTGTAGAGTGGCTAGGAAGGGTTTTCCACAAAGAAAGAGGTGATGTTAACTATATAGATTGCTCTCCTTTCATGTTCTTAGCCTCAATGGGAGTGGAAAATGCAAAGCTTCAGGCAAGGAAAACTGCAGAGAGGAAAAATTAGAATTAAGGGAGGATTTTCCTTGAAGGAATTGGATTACTGCACTTTGCCAAGGCAGCTGGAATAAATGAAAAGTCTTTGAGGTGACTCTATTGGCACCAATGTGTACAGAGAGCTCCAGCCGTAAGACACAGGCAGCGTAAACCTGAACAAAACCAGAATCCAACGGCTCCACTCCAACACCACCTTCTGAAGCAGTCCTGGTTAGAGCCTGCCACGCACTTACTGGTAAGAAGAGACTTGCATCGATCTCAAATTATACACAAATTAGTCAGCTAGGACTTTCCTCAGCACATTTAAAGTGTCAAAACAAATCACAGGAAAAAGCACCGTTACATGTAATTACACTGCTCATTAAGAAAAGACATTTTTCTTGAGCAAGAAAACAAATAAGCATAATCTGCTTTTGGAAGGGTTAAAATGAGGGAGCTATTACCAGAGGTAAGCAACAGCCATTTCACATGACTGTACAACTAACTGCTCCCCATGGAGTCAGGAACTGCAGGCAGAGCCGCCACTCATTTCCAGCTCTCCTTTGGAAACAAGTTGTTTACAGCCCCAAACTGAACAATTCAACTCACACCTGAATTTTAGGAGTGACATTTGCATATTGCAAAATTGCTCACTTGATGCTTGTGAACAGAGTTATTATGAGGAAAAGCAGCAAATCTCAGAATGAAAGAGGATACATAAAATATAAGCATATATATATATTAAATATACATACATATATTGTGTGTATATATATACACACACAATACCTCTACTATGGCTTATTGAGAAACTCAGTGAATACTTCTGCAAATCAGAAGCCACCCACGGAGAAAGTGTCTACAGCAAGAAGGTGTATTTTTGACGGACTAAGTTCAGTACGCTGCTGGTCTTAGTTAAAACATCACAATGAACCGCTACGTCCACACCATTTGTTATGAAGCCAGAATCAAAGAATTAGGAAGGTAAACATTTAATTATTTATTACCCATTCTTAGAAGTCCACTTCACTCTACCAGAATCTCCAGCATCCACTCTTCTCCCAGTGTCACACAACTTAACAGCAAATATAGCTTCCAGCTTCAAAAAACAGAAGCCTTTCTCCACAAAAATATCTATTCCCAGAAATACCTGGTGGGGTGGAGAAGGGGGGGATGTAAACACTGAACCAGACTCTGCTCAGTGGTATCCAGTGAAAGGGTAAGAGCAACAGACACAAACTGAAATAGGCCCTATCCCTGGCAGAGTTCAAGGCCAGGTTGGACGGGGCTTGGAGCAACCTGGTCTAGTGGAAGGTGTCCCTGCCTGTGGCAGGGGTTGGAACTGAATGAGCTTTAAGGTCTCTTCTAACCCAAACCATTTGGTGATTCGATGATAGACAATTCCACTTAAGCATAAGAGTGATTGGTTGGTTTGTTTTTCACTGTGAGAGTGCTCAAACACTGGAACAGGCCGCTCAGAAAGACTTTGAAGTCTCCACTCTTGGAGATATTCAAATGCCAGACAGTCCTGAGAAGCTGGCTCTGAACACAGGGGGCTAAATTCTACAGTCCCCAGAGGTCCCTTTCCACCCCAACAAGTCTGTGGTTCTTAAGAGATGCAAATCTTCATGTCCAAATCTCTCCCTGGGTCTCAGGTTTCCTGCTCTTTGGCTTTTCCTCAATTCTTCACACTTCACGTTTAACTCAGAACTTACTCATTAGGTAGCAAGCACTTCCCTTACCCTCAATGAACAATATGCACTTTGAAATCATACTTCATATCCTGGGGCAGCGTGCTTAAAAGCCAGTCCATTGATAAGGGTACTACACTGAAATTCTGACACGCTTCTGAGCAAAGTATGTTTCTCAAGGGGGTCCCTATCGCATAGTTTACCTTGCACAACCTGCATACCTACAGCTGTCTGCCAAAACCCATAGCTATTTGCTGCCTAAGCCAGCTAACATCATCAGTATTTTAACTTGCTTCTGAAGAGGGTTAAAGGGAATAAAAAAGTTTCCCATGCTGTACACCACATATCTGCACTTTCACAGAACAGAGAAGTCAGATCTCAAGCCTTAATTATAAAGAGAAGCCAACAGTCTACATTTACAAAGAGCGGCAACCCAAGGGAAAAACGGCAAACATGCTAAATAAGAGAGGAAAACAGACAGATGAGAAAAAGTATGAGACAGGCATTCAGCAACTTGTAGATAATGCAGATTAGAAGCAAACTCTCAGCAAAACATTTGGAGCCAGTCACGAGAGCGCAGTTGTATATTGGCTATTTTCAGCTGAATTCTTCAGCATGAACCACAGTATATAATCATTTCAAAGATTTGGAATTGTTGCTGTTAAACTGAACCTGAAGCCATCTGCAGAGTCAGACATGCCAAAACCAGCATTAGTGAGTCCAGACAAGTAGAAGCGCCAAATTTATTCAAGCATCCATGAATGTCCCATTTAAGTATTACCCACACATCTAATACAGCTGCCAGGAAGCTGAAGAACATCAAAGAGCTCTGAGGAACACACTGAGAAATCCAAAGGATGTGCACAGCAGTAGTATGGCAACTATACATCTCTCCCTATGCCACTGGTGTGTCTGACCCAGCAGGGCCAGAGAAAGTCTCAGCTTTCTTGCAGAAGATCAGAAGACCTCTTTTAGCTCAACAGAACCCAGCAGCATGTGCTCACAGCCCAGAAAGCAATCCCCTGACAGTGCCTTCTTTGTTTAGATGCCTGCAAAAGAGTGATCCACTGAGAGCAGCTCAGTTGATAACCCAGAAAGCCAGTACTTAAACCACTAACGACCCTCCTTGTGCTACAGGCACTTCACTGACCACCATTTGTGTCCGCATGCAAACACAACAGAAATTGAAGCTATAACTAGTGATAAAATGCAGGTAACAGAGGCTTATGTCACTCGGTGGCACTGCACTGTTGACATGAATTGGTATAAAACCACACATTTAGACTCAAGGGAGTTAAAGAAACACACGCAAGAGACTGCATCATTTAAGATACTGTTAACTTCTAAAAACTTCAGATTACCTTTTCCCCTGTAAGAAACATGGCACACCATGCTGCAGCTTCCACTCCCAACTTCACCTACTGCACTCGGTCTAAATGCCCAACTCCCACAGGATGGCATTCAGCAGCGTCATCTAGAAGAAGCTAGAAAACAGTTTGTGAACTGCAATTTTTCACCTCATAGCTTGTAAAAGCAGAAGTCTCATGTTAGTGCTATTAACTGGCAAAGTTTTAATGGGCGAGACCAAAACTGAGAAGCACGAGAACTCAATCACTGCCTGCAGAATCCAGCATACACCTACATTCCTAATTCTCCTCTCCTGAGGATGTTCTGCATCAACCAAACTAGTTACGAATCAGCCCTTCCAATTAAATGCGATCACAGCTCAACTTCACATCAAACATAGATACATTATAGAGGTTTTCATATTGAAAACAAGAGCCTACTTAACTCACGAACTGCAATCATGCCATCAAATTAACCCTGAAAACAAAAGTGAGGTCAAACAATTCAGAATGATGCATTGCTGAGGTCGAAGACGCATTCCTGTTAGGGTAAGAGGAAATAACTTGGGGCAGTCAAACAAAATCAGAATAGTTAACATACCAGGAGAGCTTTTAGATACTAAAATGATATGGTTTGTATACTGTCTACTCAAATGTGCTGCAATGCGAAGCACTTTCAACAGTGCATGAACAGTTTAGGGACTGTCATATAATAGAAGTTGGGTGCAATGGTATTTCAATGACAGGATGTGGAAAACCATAAAGCCATTTGGTACTGGAAGAGATTTGCTGTCAGAGCCATGCAAGGCACACCCTCCTAGAGCAGAACTCAGCTTACACCTGAAACAACTTACCTTCCCTGGCATAGCTCCTACCACAGCAGAATAAGCCATCAGAGACACTTCTGTTCTGCCAGCTGCCCCAGGACAAGTAATCACAGACAGCCCAAGAGAAAAACCACATGCACCCCTCTCAGTAACACGACTCTGTTCTCCACTATATACTGGATCCTGCACAGTGGAGCAGCTTCTTAATGGCAGCCAAAATGCTAGTTGACTTGAGCTAGGCTCGACAGCAGTAAGGGAAAGAGTATGTATTGTGAGGAAGGCTCTTGTTGTCTCACAGAAAAATGGACTGGAACACTATTAACCATCAATTTTCTATGCCTCTGTTATTCTGAAAAGCTCTTTTCACAAGCCATTATGGATGGTACAAAAAGCAAGCACACATCTCCTGCACAGCCTAGAGTCTGATGGTTGAAGTGACCCAGGGTCAAGCATTTTAGATCCGCTTCTGTCTTTATCAGAGACAGGATGAAGTAGCTTTTGAGTGTCCTCAATATCTTAGCCGAGTTTCAGTTGTGTTTTTCACCTTGTTTATGTGCACTCCCACCCTTTGTCTTCAAGCAATTCTGTTACATGCAATATGCCACCACAGACAAGCGTTAGCAGCCACTATAATAAGCAAACCCAAAGTATTTTATCAGATTCAGCTTTCCTAGGAAGAAAGTGCATGATGAGTTACATCCAGAGAACTCGGTCTGCCCAGTGAAGCAGAGAGGAAGATGCTTAATTAGAGATTGCTGCCCACCCTCTGACCTCACACAAGGACTCGCTAGTATCCCAACCCAAGCTCCCTGCACCCCAATCACCACTGTTAATCCAGATACCACTGTGCTGCCAAGAGTCACACTTGCTTGTTCTGTAGTAGCGGCGTGAGCAGGTAACATCACACATTGAGGCGTGGATATAAACTAACTTCAAAGTTTTTCAAAGACACCTCCCCTCTCCAAATCAGTACAGTTCTTGGAAGAATGATCAGAAACTCGATCTCAGCACTGATCTATCAGCCACGGGTCAACCTTCAGATCCCCCATATGCTGCTCCTCGAAGAAAAGGAGAAATCTGTACTTGTTCCTTGGCATCTACAAGGCTGCTCAACAACCATGCCCACTCCCACAGTTGTTTTGACAGAGGACGCATGAAAATGCATCCTCATGCATTTGGAAACGAGACCAATTACTTTCAGAGCCATGCAGATATAGAACAAGCCGGCAGCATCAGTGATCCGAACTACTGCAAACCCCTATAACTCACCACCACAGCTATAAATAAAACTCCTCGTGTTATGCCACCTTCAGCAGAAAAAAAAACGCAGACGAAAATACGAGCAATGCCTTCACGTGACTTATCCCAGCCATAAGGAAAAAAGAACGAGGTTTTCATTTGGAAAGTCTGATAACTCCATACAGTGTGGAAAATCCCCTTCTTAGGAGCAAAGCCATGCTTTACAAGAAATTGCAGAAGGTTCAAAAATGAGCAGCACTAAGTTGAAACATATTGAAATTAAGCTTTTAATAAAAGGACGGCAACAAAAACCCCGCGGCTGAAACAACACAGCCAAGAGACTGGAACCTAAACACTCCACTGACTTTTCACCATTGAAGAGGAGACAAAGGTAAAACATAAATGTCATTAACTCACGATACCCAATAGACATAGGTCAGCAATAATGTAGATAAACTCATTCACAATGTGTAATTTTTACACTGTAAATACAGGTTCCAGTAGAATATTAAAACCAAGACAAAACAAGACCACACTTGACCGAGACAAGGGATTTGCTACTGCAGAGCCATTTCTTTCTGCATCATGTTTTAAGAATAAACGTTCATTAAACCAAAGCAGAACTCTTTCAAGCAGCTTGAAAGGAAAAAGAGACAGAAGTATAATGCTGCCACAACTGGATACCTGGTGGCAGCAGCTTGTGACACAAAAAAAGAGGAAAACCATGAAGACCCTCATGAATCCTTATGGATCTTCTACCTTTGAAGAAAGTATCTCTACGTTGGCGTGTTAACAAAAATCCTGCTTTACAGAAGGGCATCAGCATAGGGCCACAGAACGAGTGTCCACGAAAACTGCTTAGAGCTCCAGAAGCTCCTAACAGCTGTCAGTGTGCAAGTCAGCCAAAGTGAAGAAAACAGACAACTCTGTCCTTGTAGCATGGTTTCCACCTGCCAGTGCGCTTGTCCTCAACAGAGGAAGCTTTCCTCTAGGAGTCACCTAACAACGACTGCCACAACAGCAACCTTTGCAAGTGCAGAGCTGCACCTTCCCCAGTGCAGGCACGTCGCTGGACCCCCAGCTCTGCGCCCTGTACTCAGCGGCAGCCGCCTGAGCTCCAGCAGTGACACACGGCTGCGAGGTGCTCAGATGCTGCAGTGCAAGGGAGCGCTAGAGGGAAGGC
This sequence comes from Myiopsitta monachus, assembly GCA_017639245.1. Classification (NCBI taxonomy): domain Eukaryota; kingdom Metazoa; phylum Chordata; class Aves; order Psittaciformes; family Psittacidae; genus Myiopsitta; species Myiopsitta monachus. Next base: position 57,869,873 of record CM029925.1, read on the forward strand.
AGCTCTTCCTCTGAAACCACAGTCCATTTCCTTCTCTTCAGGAAAGCAAGCGTGGCAAGGTCCCTGCAGAAACAAACCTAGCTGCAGGGGACCAGGAGACAAGCGCTCAGATCTACACCCTGGGTGTTTGATGGCTCCCTTGCCCGACAGCACTAGGAGCAACGAAGAAGTGAGCATCCTGTGGATGGCACAGCATCTCACGCCAGCACCCGGGCTGTTAGCAGCTCTGATGACACTCAAAGAGTGCACTCTTCGCCTACATTTACGAGGGTTCTCTTCACACGCCACGAGCGAGGATTCCTCCTTTTCGCTCTGTTTTAGGCGAACCCTCGGAACTGCCTCCCCGGCCCCATGGAGCGGGCACAGCGCAGCCGGGAGCAGCCGTCCGGCCCTTCTCTCGGTTCCCTGCCCCGTCTCACTTTCCTCACCAGGAAAAGCGCATCCCCCCGACCGCCGTGGCACGAAGCTCGCCCCATCCCGCCGCCGCACCGACCCCCGGGGGCCTCCCCTCGCGGCTCTCGGGGGACCCGGGGCTCCGGCTCGGCGGGCAGACGGCGATGTCGCGGCTCAGGGCTCCGCGCCCAGGGCCGGCAGGCTGTGTGCGGGCCGCGCCGCGGGCGGACTCACCCTTGAAGAAGCGCAGCGCCAGGCCGTACAGCTCCTCCAGCGCGAAGCCCCAGCGCCGCTCCAGGCTCAGCGCCGCCTCCTCCGCCGCCGCCTCGCCGCCGGCCTCCGCCTGGCCCGGGGAGCCGGGGCCCGCTCGGCTCCGCCCCGCCGCAGGGTCCCCCTGCTCCGGCCGCGCTTCGCAGTGCGGCACCTCGGCGTTGGGGCTCAGCGTCAGCCCGTCCACGGACACCTCCAGCCGGTCGGAGCTCAGCACCGCCGCCATCCTCCGCCCGCCCTCCGCCTCCTGCTCCGCCGCGGCGGCCACGTCCCGACTTCCGCTCCCCTCCGACCCGGAAGATCCGCACCAGCCCCTGCTCCCGCCCCCGGGCAATGCCCGCCCTCAGCTCCGCCCCTGGCTGCTGGCCGTTCGCCGCCGCGGCCCGGGCCTCGCTTCGGCCCCGCGGCGAGGCGAGGACGGTGCGCCCTGGGCCGCTGCGGGCCGCGCTGGAGCCCGCCAGGAGCCTTGTGTCCCTTCTCCGTGCTCCCGGCGGCTGGAACTCGGCTCCCCAAGGCCCGGGTTACGCCCGCGGGTGTCGGTCTGCCCCAGCCCGTCGGGAGTGGGGCTGGAAATAAACCCATATCCCAGCGTGCAGGAGAGTACGGTAGTGTTTTGGGGGGAGTGTCGTGCTGGTTTGAGTGATGGTTTTTCCACAGCAGAGTAAAAGGCTTTGGTGGAGCGCGGGGTCTGACACTGACATCCCTTGCTGCTCTTGTAGGAAACAGGCTTCAAGCCTCGCATAGGAGAGGAAAAAATGAGCCAGAGAAAGAAGAGAGTGTAAGGCAATTACTTCTTCAAGAGCTGTATGGACAATTACTTCTTCAAGAGCTGTATGTGCAATTAGCACGCTCCCTTGTGACGATGAAACACCACTCACTGTAACACAATTACCATGTGCCGAGCACGGGGAGCAGTCCCTCCCAGCTAAGGGGGTTTATTCCCAGGGCAGATGATCCTCCTCACTGCGTTCTGGGAAAGACTGCATTAGCATGAGCTGAATTGGTCCCATTTCCCACCCAAACGCAGATGGAGGCTGCTCGCCTGAGCAGTGGGCTGTCCCTGCCTGGTGGTGTCCAAAGCCGAGGCAAAGGAAGGGACCTGTGCAGCTCTGCAGCCTTCACTGAAGCCCTTTGGGGTATCTGCAAGTCAGTCACACCGCCCTGGACTTCATGTACGGTGCCAGGGAGTTCTAGATCCATCTGCTAATCTCTCAGGAATGCTGAAGAGATTTTACTGTCACGCTTACAAAGTGCTTTCTTTGAAGCCTCTGGGTGAAAGGGAGAAGAAATGTAAAGCTTTAATTTAAAGTACTCCATTTCCCATTAGTATTTCTTGAGAGAGTGAGTGCCACACAGGGTGCTGTTGACTACAAATGGGGCATGATTTGATTCAGATGATGAATCATCTGAGCTTCCAAAGGCATTTTACAACCAATTGGAAAGCTTTTGTAGTTCCTTCACCAGCATTTTGGTTTTGTTTTGTGCTTGGAGTCTTTTTTGATTGAGGACGCTGGCACAGGGTGCCCAGAGAAGCTGTGGCTGTCCCATCCCTGGCAGTGTTCAAGGCCAGGTTGGATGGGGCTTGGAGCAACCTGCTCTAGTGGAAGGTGTCCCTGCCCGTGGCAGGGGGTTGGAACTGTGTGAGCTTTAAGGTCCCTTCCAGCCCAAATCATTCTACAGTTCTATGACCAAATATAACACCATATTGTTTGCTCTCCATTCTGACTACTTGGTGCTATGCCATGGAGCAGACTTACAGCAGGATGGATGATTTTAGCTCCTCATACAAGCCTGCTTTACAAGTCTGTCACTTCGGCATCAGATCCAATTTCATTTTGTTAGTTCATTTATAAAAGCACTTGTATTAAAATGTCTGTTTCCAAAGCTTTGATATGACATGTTTCCTGCTTGGCTTGAGCAGCCTGTGCTTCATATGTATTTTCTTATGGCATCAATTCTATGGTTTAATCCTGTGTGAGATTAAAGTTCCTGCTTTAAGAAACTCTGAATTCTTTATCCTGAAATGAATCCTTGGAGTAAAAGAAACTGAAGTTCTCACTGATCCCGACTGGATTTTTTATGTTTCACCAAAACAGAAGGAAATATTTACTTCATTTTATATACTAGCAAAACCAGCCTTTAGTCTGCCTATGTGTTTGGAGGCCAAGCTAAATCCAGGATGCTCCACAAGCATCTTGCTTGACAAGCTGATTTTGGGAATAATTACAGAAAACCGACTTCTCTCCTGACAGGCTCTCTCCCGTAGCAAATGTGAGACTGTTCCTTTCTTCTTGTGCCAGCTTTGCTATTCCGTGCTACAGACACGTGAGCTGGCGCCAGCAGAGCAGGTTTCTCCACAAAGTGCAGCATAGTCTCTTGGAGAGATCCCAGCTGGAATGTTGAAGCAAGACATCTCCGGTAGCACTGCGCCTGACCGAGGCATGGCCAAGGCATGGTGCTGCAGCCTGCTCTGCCTCTGTTCAGAGAGCCGCCAGGCAGTGCAGAGCTCTCTGCCTGCCCTCCCATAGCACAGCGGTCTGGTGAGCATGCAGTGATGTGTTACATCGACTTCCCTGTTTCATGGCACTTCCAAGTTGGATTTATTAACACAGAAACTTGCTGCTATGCAGCGGTGTCAGTAAATGCTGTGATGTGCAACTGGTGGGCAAGCTGTGTACATGGTCAGGTATAGGAAGAGGAATACCTGTGAGATGATACATTAGGAAAAAGGGAAGTTCAAATTTTGAGAGGAGTCAGGAAGCCCTGGTCTGGGATAATGTAATAACAAAGTATTTCCCAAATGACGGTGACAGAGAGTTTCCAATAGCTTAAGAACACCCTTAGCTCAATTCACACGCTGAGCTCAGCCAGTAAATTGCTCATTTGTATGTTGTAACAGCTGGTTCTGCATGTGAAGAGAAACACAGAAGAAATACAAGTGCCAGAGAGGCAGTCTAGTTCAGCAACAGTGCCCTCCACTAAGAAGTGTAGACCTAGAAACTTTACATAGAATAAATCAATTCTTTAATTCCAGCTGCTGAATGTTTGTTAAAATACCAACCTGCTCATTGCAGTGATGCACTGAACCATGAAAACATTCATAGGGAACTCGTCTCACTTAAGCAACTCTTCTCTCCATGGTGTTTGCAGGTACCAGACAGTCAGCCCTGCCTCTCAGGCACCCATGGGTGAATCCCGGGTGCTCCCTGCGGTGGCAGCTGGCCTTTGGAGGAGTTCCACTTGTGTGCTGGTGGCCAACAGAGGAAGGGCCCTGCTTTGTAAGCTGTGTTTGCTTGAGCAATGGCTGCTAACTACTTGATTATCTCAGGTGGAACACCTCCGAGCAGCTGGGCCTGGCACTGTGCTATGGGCTCAGTAAATGCAAATCATTCACCATGAAAATACTGTTATCAGCTTCTCAGGTGTGAAGATCACTCCCAGCCCTACTGCCACTGTACCAGCCCAGAGCTCCCACAGCTGAGAGAGAGGAGAGTGGGCTGCCTGGGAGGAGAGGCTATGTGTATCTCCGTGAGGGGGACCAGCTTATTGGAACAATTACATTCCCCAGGGTTTGGCAATTGAATTACATTTGTAAATAGTATCAGGATTTACCTTTTCCCAGAATGTGACAATGTGACAATTCTGTTCCTCTTTTTACTGTCTTTGTTTTGCATTCATCAGAGCTGGACTGGCTGAACAGACCAGGGCCAGAAGGAAGAAAGTGTTCGAGTTCTGTTACTTTAAATTACTTTATCTTTGTCAGCCTGTCTTTCCTTAAAGGATGGATACAAGATGTTTGGTAAGGAGCTGTGCTTACACTATAAAACCACCCATGGATGCACTGGTACAGCGTAGCAAACTCCCAACTCTACTAGCAACACAAAGGAAAACAAATTTGATTTGTGCTTATGCCAGTGCATTGCTGTGGCTGATATAATCTAGACTAAAGAGTGTATTTTTTTCCCCTTATAGTACTTTTGATCACAGTAGTTTTATAGAAATTGATATTTTGGGTGGGTTTTTTGGAAGCCTGTTGGAAAATAATCTTTGTCCGAGGAGTTACAGCAAACCTGCCAGTGTTGCCCATTTTGGTCGCTCCTCAACCTCACCTACCAAAGGCCAGGGTGACCCTACTGTATGCATGACAGACAGCAGATCTTCACATGTTCAGGACACATTAAACTCAAGGATCACAATACAACCATGTGCGGCAGACTGGGTTTGGACCTATTGAGATTGGCAGATCTGGACAGCAAAGGGTATAACTGCACCACGGGATTCACCGAGAGAAAATTCTCTGAAGGCATTTAAATCTCTCCTATTTCATTACTATTTGTTCATTCAAGTGTCATGTGTCTGTGGAGAAAAATAAGCCAGCTCAAGGTTTCACGTTTCTACTTTCCATTTAAGCAAGAGAGCACTTGGAATCCACTTGTGCAAGACCTCCACCATGCTCTCTTCTGGATGGAGTTGTGTCAGTTTTACTAATGAAAGCTCCAAAACTAGAGAGAGTGAAAAAAAAGAGAGGCAATTTCTCAAGTAGAAACCTTTATGCAGTTTGGGTAGATGCCTGGAAATAGCCACAACTCCATTCTCCTTCTCCTTTAAAGCATCGTCTAATCTTGCCTGGCACCTAAAAGCAAACAGCACCGTGTGCTTCATGTCCTCTTGGACAACTCTGATTGACAACAGTACAGCTGCAGTTTTGCAGATGACGTGAGGTTCCTTCTGGACCATCTCTGCAGCAGGGTGGGCAATAATTGTCTGCTTTGGAGCTAACACCATTCACTGTGCTGCTACCTTGCATTTATGGTGACACTGACTTCATAAATGATTCCATGAGGTACAGAATAGCAGTTAATTGGGTATAGGGTCTGGCAATATGTTTTTAGCCATGTCAGCAAACAAAATGGAGTTTACTGACAGAGTGTTAGAGCAACTCCTGAGGAAACATATACGTGCTAAAGTCCATCTTCACTAAATATTCCCATTTTGACTGGCAGCAAACATCCCATAGCATGGACACAGTTACAGGTGGTCATAAAAGAACAATTCAGTCTGATAAAACAAGTGGTATCAGTTTTATTATCTTCCACTGATACGACTGAATCTGCAGCAGCATAACTGTGCAAACAATCACACCTTTTACAGGCATACAAGCTGAGAGCAGTAGTGCAACACCGTTATCGAGGAGTCTTTGCTAAACAAGATAGGGCCAGGAACTGGAGCACTTCCTGAATTTAACCAACTCCTCTAATAAAGTGATTTTACACAAGAGAGAACAGGGAAATCGATGCAATTAGCAATTGCATTTTTGGCTATCTGCCCAGAAGGAACCTGTGAATCAACAGCCACATGAATGATTTCCATCCGCGTCAATGCGGAGCACCTATGGATGCTCTTTTAAAACACCTACAGAAGGGAGTGGTGCCTCTGGGTCAGGGTCTGACCTCAACTAAGATGAGTCCCCAAAAGAGATGGCACAGCCTTGCCCTGAGCTCTGGTGTTCCAGACACATCCTCCTCTGTGGTGTGGTATTTACCAGCTTCTTCCCTCCTGTGTCCTTTCCTTTCGGCTTCATTTTCAGATGAATGGTATCCACCTTCTGGCCTTCAAGCTGCCCAGAGGCATGGCAAATGATAGGCAGAGAGGGGATTTCTTTGTGAAATTGCTGATCCTCCTGCCTGTCTCCTGGGAAGAGCAGGGCTATGTGTGCTGGACATGGTGCTATTCATGTCACTCCTTCCATTCAGCAAGCAGGATAACGTTACCTTTCAAAAGCACGTGTTAGACCTGTCCCTCCTCATCTAATCATCAGATGTACTCTTTAATGGAGAGCACGCAGCTGGTTCCCATCTGTGGCTTACTTTTTGTGTTGTTGTTTGGGGTTTTTTTCTCCTGCTTTGGGTTAAATTGAGAATGAGCTTTCATGCAATGGCTGCTGTCAGAAGGAGCTGCCCTGGTCTGCTCCCAGTCACACACCACACACTCCCATCAACATCCTTGTTGCCAGCTCTTTGGCTCGTTGGACCTCTCAGCAATCTCCTTCACCTTATCAAACAGGCAAACCACCATTTGCTTCCTAGGTTGATTCTCTGCTGGAACAGAGAGCAAGCGTGGTTCACCAAGGGGCCGGGAGAGCACTGGCGGCAGCAGGAAGGCAGGATGGGAAACAGGATGGGAGCAGGTTTTCTTTTTGGGTAGCTTGCAGTTAGAGCCATGAGCTAATGCCAAATAGCGGCGGATGTTCTCCACTCGCAGCTGCGTTCTCCTGCCCTTTCCCTTGTGCTGAGCCTCGCAATGGGGTGGCTTCAGGGTGAGTTGATTCAGCTGGCTGATCTGGCTGGAAACTCCTCATGTTCATGGCACAGTTGGCTCACCGCTGTTACCGGCCAGAGGAACAGATTCGCCCTCTGGCCACACAGCCATTAGATGCAATACAAGGAAAGCAATGCAAACAGGAAACAGGCAGCAACTAGCTTGTAGATCAGCTCAGCTGTAATGCCAAACTGCAGCCTACGGAGCAGCCACACCAGCCCAGCCACCCTGCTGTCCCTGCAGTCGTCTGATCACGGGATAGCTTGCTTCCCTACCAGTGCTCCTCCACTCTAATGAACAACCCTCCAGTGCATGAAGCACTGTATTTTTATCTCCCCTATTCTGCGTGAGTAGAATTGCACTCCAGCAGGCAATTTCAACCTCTTCTGATTTGTGGACTGCTAGTGCAGAGGCAGATCCTGCACAGCGGGACTGAATCTATTGACTTCCATTCCTCTGTGGCTTCTGTGGACCTTGGAAGTTGCTCGCAGCGGCAACAACTCTTGAGTGAAATCTACTGCACAGAACAAGTGCTGAAAGTCACACGGGTCCCATCAGCCTGGCAACAGTGTTTTGACATAATTTTCTTCTCCTGTTTTATTCTTTCTCATCAAGGATTATAAAATCAGAGCAGGTTATAGACAGAGAGGCTGGTGAGCCAAAATGGAAGCTTTGAACTAAAACCTCCTCACTCCAGTTTCCTGATTGACAGCACAGGACAGATAGCTGAGACAGGACTTTCCATTCTCTCTGTCTGTGAGGAGGCTGTCCTCACAGGAGATAAGAGTGACATCCTTTCTTACAAAAGTAATGCAAGATCCTTTGCTGCAAGTTTGTGCAGAGGCTGCATTAGTAACAGTGCCTCTTCTTGGCTTGTTCCTCTTGGAGAGACTATGGCTCCTCTCCCGACCACTGCAGAAGGCTGTGTTCTGATCCAATTGGGTTTCAGTGGCAATATGGCCACTGAAATGCAGCCCTCACCTTCTCTCTCCCTCTCTTTAAACTGGCTTTATTCACAGATCTGGTTCACAGCCCAGACCTATAAGCAATCACAGAATCATGTAATGGTTTGTGTTGGAAGGGACCTTAAAGCTCATCCAGTTCCAACCCCCTGCCACGGGCAGGGACACCCCATACTAGAGCAGGTTGCTCCAAGTCCCATCCAACCTGGCCTTGAACACTGCCAGGGATGGAGCATTCACAACTTCCTTGTGCAGCCTGTTCCAGTGCCTCAATACTTTTACAGTGAATTGAGTCAGTACAGCTGCCAGGGTGAAGGGCTGTGGGGAGAGCAGTGTGACTGAGTGCGATGGCAACGGGAGGGTTGGGCAGGTTCGCCTTAAGCTGCCCAACCCTCATTTTTTATCAAGGCAGAGCTCAAGACTGGCACATTCAGGATACCCATAATCTGACCCAGCCCCTTTGGCTTAAAACGTGTACAGTTTATTTACATACCTTCTGGTTAGTACCTTGCTGGTGCTTGAGAGGAATTGCTACTGAACAGGTCCTATGTTTAGGAAGACGTAAACCCTCTTCCTTTCACAGGCTTTGCTGCAAGATAATGAAGTCTTTGAATGAGGAAGGTAATGGCATATTATCATAGAACCACAGACTGGCTTGGGGTGGAAGGCATCTTAAAGCTCATCCAGTTCTAGCCCCCTGCCATGGACAAGAACACCTTCCACTAGGCCAGCTTCCTCAAAGCCCCATCCAATCTGGCCTATATATTAACATATAATTTACAGTAGTCATGGAGTCACCCACTGGGGACCTCGTCATGTATCTCATGTAAACCAGGGTCTGGGATGGCTGGCATGTGAGGGAATTTCATCAGGGAAAACCAGAGCAAGAATTCCCAAAGGAAAAGCTTAACCAAGGTGTTTACATCTTACCAGCCAGCTTTCTGAACTGTATTCTCAGAAGAGAGGTATCTGAATGCCTGATTCAGTGGTGATGTGCTCCTACACACCAGTCCTAAAATAGCAGAGGTTAACAACACTTAGAAAGGCAGTGTGAGGCCCCCGAGATAAAATGCTATCATGTTAAAAGGAGCAATTCTTTTGCTTCCTTCCGTCTGCAGGATCTGTATACGCTGGCCTCCACTTCAGGAGCCTTACCAGTGCAATTATGTGAGTTAAGAGCTGGCTCTTTTGCTGACATAGTCATGCTGATAAAAGCCCTCGTTTAGCTACAGCTATACAGACACGGGCAGGAAGAGCATGTCTTTAACTTCACCGAGACACTCACAGCAAAAAGAACTATCTCCAGCACAGACAAACCCGTAGGCTCAAAAGTATGTGAATGTAGTATCTCCTTTTGTGTGTTGCTTCTATTACAGACCTCCATAGAGTACCCATCATTGTAATCGTTGAGTAGCCTTTACATAACAGCAAAACCACACCAGCTAGAGAAACAGGCTCTGATGTTCCCAACAGCAACTGACATTTCTTTCCAGACTGAAACACAGGGAAGGAAATTCTTTGTCAGATGGAGTCCCAGACATCACTACTAACGTGCCCAGTAGCCCGTTAGCCACAACAGACAGCAGGTTCTTGCTAATCCCCTCTATTCACAAAGAGGGCAGCAGCAATCTTTGCTGGTTGAACCTTATCACTCTGGTGCAAGATGCCACATTCAGGTCAGTAGGTATTTGTCCTGACCCCCTCACTACACTTTGCATGCACAATGTCATTATCTCACTGTTGATCACTTCAACAGAAAAACCCAGTCCCCAGGCTTTAAAAGTCATCTCAGGAAGGGGCTGGTCCTGATTCAGATGTCAGCTGTATCATCACATTCACTTTTATATTAGCAGGAAAACATCTGTTTTGACAGAAAAGTAAGTTTGTTTTTTCCCCCAGTGACACATTGCAAGATCCTGCCTTCTAATGCCTTGCAGGAGTTAGTTTGATGATTCCTTCTGATACCCTAAAGCTTCAAGACTCTACAAAGAGGTAGTGAAAGGATTAAATGAATTACTTGGTCACTGTGGAAAGTCATAGCCACGGAGTCAGAACATCAGGAGCCTGAGGTTTCTATGGCTATTGTACGAGACAGACAGCTTCATCTTGTCACCCGTGTAGGACTGCAGCACTGTTTTCTTTTCTTTGAGCAAATGGGCTCATGGCCAATGATTTACCAGTCTTACTCCTAGAAGCGTGGAAGCCACTTAGTTGTTGCAATGCCTCAGACAAATGTAGACAAAAGCTTTGCAAGAAGTCTCAGCTGTCCCCGTTTAGAATGGAGGCTGCTCAACATCTAAAGAACTGAGCTCTTAGTTATCAAGGGATATAGTGGAATCTTAAATAATCTGCAGACTTTTAGAGGACAAATAAAGGCTCTGGCTGGGAAGTTATTGAATGCTCAAGGATTTCCAGTGCTCCGTTTCCTAGGTGCCATTAAAAATCCACAACCTTAAATCCCGCAGCAACTCAGCTCCCTCTGTGATACGATTATGTACACATGGCTAGACGCAAAAAATGTGCCAGCTCTTACCTGAGAGCACAGTGCTACATGCTGTGGCATATTGAATTAATCTCTGTCTGTTGACACAAGCCACCCTTCTTCAGCATCACTTTATTTATACAACCATACAGCGTGTGCGTGCTAGTGCCCAGAGTCACGGCCGAGCCCATCCCATGCGGGATGTGTTTCCATCCCAGCATCTTTGCCTGATGCCAGATCACTCCTCACATTGCCCAACTGTCCTGTCACCTTTGGTAACAGCCATGCTGGCAGCCGACCATTTCCTCGCAGACTGGTGAGCTCACTGCTGCTTCAGACCCATGTCAGGGGAGTTTAAACATCACTTAGGAACAGGCTGTTCTTCACCCACACTACAAAAGCTCTGTCTGCACTACAAAAACAAACCCAACCTGCCTGCAGCACTGCAGCCACTTTGCACTGTGTAGTCTTGTCCAGGATGCAGGAGGGACCTGGCGCTCAGGCTCTGTGAGGCAAGAGGGTGCTGTCCCTCAGCCTGACTGGTCCCCACTATAGACCCCACCAAGTCAGGGCTCAGCCCAGCGGGAATTCAGGCAACCACTACAGCAAACTGGGCACCTATGAGACTCACGTTGCTACATGAAGTTCCACTGTCATTCACTTCATAGAATCCCAGAATGGTGTGGGTTAGAAGAGACTTTAAAGCTCATTCAGTTCCAACCCCCTGCCATGGGCAGGAATGCCTTCCACTAGAGCAGGTTGCTCCAAGCTCCGTCCAACCTGGCCTTGAACACTGCCAGGGATGGGGCAGCCACAGCTTCTCTGGTTCCTGTTCCAGTGTCTCCTTCAACCTGCTCCTGTGTCTCACTATCCTCACAGTGACACCTATCTCTGTTCATTCTAGATTCATAAATCATGTTTTCTTAAACAGACCTGTTGTTATGGGAAATTCTGGCCTGGTTAGCCTGTTTTCAAATATATGTGGCCACAATCAGTTAAGGACAAAACCAGGTTTCATATGATGGATAATACTTTGCTGGACTTGCCCCATGCAAGAGCTTAGATTGTAACTGTACGTGAACAACAACCAGTGGAAATGCCCAAAGGAGAGGTCTGCTGCCCTGTTGTCACTATGTAGGGAACACTGACAGCACATAGTTAAGTGCTAGGTGAAAGCCAGGCCACATTGCAAAGCCAGATAAAAATACCTTTCCAGTAACAAACTGTGTAAAATCACCCAGTTTGTTTAACCTTGAGTTCCTCCTGGTCTCGGGGGACCTCATGTCCCAAATTCCTTGAACTATATAATAAGATGATTGCTATAATGTTTTATTTTGGTTGTGTGCACATGAAATGGGGCAGACTGGTAATACACCAGAGAGTGTGCAGAGCAGCAGCTGTTACACTTCCAAAGAGCATTACGGAGCTTTTTATAGTTGGCTGCAGTTGACATCATGGCTAAATAGAGTCTCGCTCTAAAATATATTCCACCCAGCCTATGCAGCCTTAAAGCCATGCATTGCTGGTAGGAGATGGGGTCACAGGAAGCAGTGCAATGCCAGCATTGAGGTAAAAGCCTGGGGATGTGTTTCTTCTTCTATGTCCATTAGAAATGCTTTTGAAAGACTGATTTGAAAGAAAGAGAGAATGCAGTATGACAGCGTGAAACCTCTCATCTCAGGACCCAGCATTCAAACCTGGCCCAGGTCAGTGGTGATGGTCCTTGCGAGTTTGTAGGGCTTAGTCCCTCACAGATGACTGTCCAGGCCAAAAGAGACCAAGTGCTTCTACACTGCTACCACCAGTGCCACTGTGATGCAGCAGCATCACAGGGTTAGGGTTAGGGAACCTGTATAAAAGCACCTGCATGGTAAAATCCATTGGTGAGGAGCATCACACACCTAAACGCTTTCCTAGACCAGATCAGCAGCTTGCAGAGCTTCCAGGAGAGTGCTTTGCAGCATACTCACTGTTAAGAAAATAATGAAGCTGAGTCTGGAGGAACCTTATCCAGAACTCGAGGGTATTGAGGATAATGGTCCCTGAGGATGACACCTGCAGCACAGGCCTCCCAAATAAAACCTCTACATTGCTTTAAATGCTCGCAGCATGCCATACCACTGCCCTGAGGACCTTCTGCAGTAGCACAAGAGAGAACAGTTTGGGAACAAGTCCCATAAACCTAAAGATGGGGACTTACCACACCAATTCTGAGCAACTCCTGCCTATATACTGCAATCTCTGCAGCTAAACGAGGGGATTAGGGACTAAGGAAGAAGTTTGGGCTAGCATGGCCCTCCACACTACAATGCTCCATGAACTCACCTGAGCTAATATAGCATGTAAAACCCCACATACTTTCCCTGCCTGCTAGATACAGGATGAGATACACAGTGTGCTTCTTGCCTATACCTGCCTGGCATTTCCGTCCAGATAGCAAAGATACCAGCCTGTGAAGTTGAAATCACACCTACTAATCCAGTATTTTTCCCAAAAGTATCCAAATTGTTGGCTGGGTTCCTTCCAGGCTCTTTTCTCTTTCCATCCTCACATCTGTTGGCTGACAACAGATGTGATGATATAAGGACAGGAGCAGCCGCTGTGACTGCTGTATGTAACTGGTTCCCTTCCACATAGGATATTCAGAAGACACTTTTGGCTCAATTTCTTTCAAAGGTGCTGCTCAGGGGACTGCTCATGTGGTACAAGACATGCAAGCTAGGGTACAATAAAATAAGGGAGACTGAAACATTGCCGAATGAAGGTTTAGTGCAGAGGTTTCACCAGTGCTGACTGTATGAGCTCTAGCCCCCAGAACTTCTAAATGCACCCTGTGCTTGCGTGTGTCTCAATATCTATACTACTATGTTATTGAGCATACTCCATGGGGATGGCCTGGGCTTCCTGCAGTACCTTTCACACCTTCACATGCACTGCACCTCCCCTCTGAGACTGTGATGGAACAGGGTTTGGTTTTCAGCTATGGCTTCTCCTAAGATCCTAAAGACCTCATGAGAAATGTCCATGTGTTACTCTTTCCCTGGTCTGCTGTTTCATCTTGCAAGGACCCACCATCCTGGCAAGAACTCCATTTAAAAGGCCAAGGTAGGGATGTCTAGCCTACCTTCTGCAGCATGTGAGGAGATGGAGCATCACCACAGTCTGAGAGCCTTCCCCAGGCACTAGTTAGATGGCGTGCCAAAAACATCACAGGCAAGAGTTACTGGCACAGCCCCTCTCACAACCTGTTTACTGGCTCAAGGGTGTAATGGCACAGTTTGACCTTAAAACCACAGGCACACAAGCCTCCTCTATGCTGGAAAATGCCCCATCCTCGTAGCCAAGTGCATCGGCACGTACCCAAGCGCAGCAGCCAGGAATGATCAGCACTGCCTTCCCCCTTCCAAAATGTCACATGAACTTCTTCAACATGTGACACCAGCAACCACACAAGTCCTCCCTAGCCTCACCCCAAGGTTGTTGCTGCCCTCTTTATGCTGTGCTCCTAACTGGCACTACACAAAGGGACCAGTGGAGAGTGTCACACCATCTCATCAAGGCACATATAGCCCATTTACTTCATGCAGGGCAAGTGAGAGCAGTGCCCTACAGCATCCCCACAATGTCACCAGTGCTGCCCTCTGCCCTTCTGCGCTGTAATAAAACACAGTTCTAACATAAAAATCTCTATTTTAACAGGCACTGCTCATTTCCTTCAGGAAGGAGGTGCAAAATAACACTTTGTTATATAGCAACAGCCACAGTAGGAGTATTTTGTTAATGTAGTCCATCAATAAATACGTCTAATGGAGGCACTTCCTCACCAAAGAAGTGCCAGCCAAAGCAGGTACATTTCTGCTGTGCCTATCTTGAGGCACTGCCAGCTAAGGTATTCTTAGCTTTCCCCTTCCTATTCATACCATGCTCAGTGGTTGATTCCCAAATGGTCCAAACATCACCCAGAAAAACAATGGCAATTAGCTGAACTATGGCTATTCTGCAAGGGCTCCAGAGAGCACTTTCTTTGATGATTCATGATTTCTCTGTGCTTACATGGAGAAAAGAAGCAATCCAGACCCACAGACATAGACAAGAGTGGCTCTCCTTTTGTTTGGAAGAAAAAGAAGACCATTCCTACCATGTGATGTGATTCATGGTGTCTGCATCTGCTGAAAACACTGGCAGGAGGTTGAGGAGTGATCCTGGGAAGTGTGGACAGGGAAAAGCGATCAGGCAGCCCTGCAGTGACCCAGTCTGCTGCAGCTCTTTGTGCATAGGCATTTTACATGGTCCTAAGTAAAACTCTCACCTGAAACCAGCCTTTCCACTTTGGTCAGCCAAAGGAATCTGGTGAAGCTTCAGTGCTGTAAGATTAGTTAATGGCCTGGACAGCAGGAAGCTGGCACCGATTCTGCTCTGGAACAAGGATCTTCCAGGAACAACCCCGTGTGTCTCTGCCAGCATGCCATGCACTCTCCCTTCAGTTACAAGGCAAGTTACAGTGGTATTTGATGTGTACATTTGGACAGCCCAAGCTTGGCTATACCCTGTTAGGAGCAACATGTTGCTGTGGAAAGCTGAAATGCAAAGACCACCTTTGAGATGAAGGAGGTTTGGACACTTTGTTAGGATGAGGGAAGAGCGCAACATACAGGGGTTTGCTGTGTGGCTCTTCATGTCTCACAGGTAGAAATTTTCCTGGTCCCTGAAGGAGGAGCCTGCTCGGTGCAGCCTGTGGGAAGATCACCATTTGTCTGAAGAGATGCAAACCCAAGCTCTGTGTGCAGGGAGGATCAGTCTGCCAGGATTTTCAGTGTCAGCAGGTCCCTGCTTCTCCTGCACTGCTCTGTACATGCCAGCACTCCTGCTGCCGTATCTGGTGAGAAATACAAAACACAGAGGAAGGACAGCTCAAACAAGAGACATTAATCAAAGGAAACTCCTTATCTCCTCACTTTGGCCCTTTGCAGACCTTGACTTCTATATCCTGGCAACATCTGAGAGCAATACAGCCTTTTTGAGATGCTAGACAAGAACGAATGCTGCTGTGCTGGCACTGAGGAAGACACACAAGGTACAAACCACCCAGGTGATGCTATGGTTGACACTGGTATTGTGTCCAGTTTCACAACTTCCAGCCACTGGCATAAATACTTTGCCTACAGCCAAGGCTTCAGGCATTGACAGTGAGCCCGAGGGTGGGGACAAAAGACAACAGCAGCAGTGGAACTGCAAATAGAAACCTACATTACAACACTGCCGCACCTTTTTTTGACCACTCAGCCTTGCAGCAAATTCTCATCACTCCTTTATATCTTCTCTTACCTCAAAGACCTTAAGACAGCCTACCAAGTGTGAAGATATGGCAGCAAAGGAGGATTGTAAAAATATGGGGGATGGCTAAAACAGCAGTAGAGATCACTGCCGCCTGGAGTCACTCTCGATCTGGGATTGCACTTGTCTCATGCGGAGTAATAAATGTATCTGCTCTTTGGCATGTGTCCGGCGGCCCAGAGAAACTTCCAAGGGGGCACAGAAGAAAAGCTGTCCAGAAGAAAAGTCTTAAATCCCACACAAAATATGTGTAAGACAAACCTGGTCAGATGCAAAAGACAGGGGAAAGAATCAAGGGGACTAAAAGATAATGGAGAAAGAGATAAAAGCACCAATAAAAAAGAGAGGAAGACCTTTAGACAACAAAGGAGAGGATTAGACTGAGGAGGTGACAAGGGTGCGCCCTTGACAAATGGGGCCAAAGTCAAATAGGACAAAATAACCCTGCCAGAACTAAAAGCAGAGGAGCTGAGCTTGAATCATAGGGCAGGCAGGGTCTAGAGAGTGCGTCTGTAGAGAGGAGTGAGGCAACATGTGGGATGGGATGGGATGGCTTATCTGGGATGGTTGAGGCAGGAGGATGGGATAGTGGGGGAGGAAGGTGGAGGTACTTTTCTATGCTTCTGTGTGAGTCAGACACCAGAAAACTGTGCCGTGGGCTTACAAGAATCAGGATAACACATAGAAATAATGCCTACTGGGTTCGTTGCGTGGTTTTCCCTTTCTTACTCTTTTCTTCAGTGTGATTTTAAATAGCAAGGAAGTATGAGTCAATTGGAAGAGTGTTACTTCATCAGATGGCATAGTAACCGCTGCACTCCCCTGCTACCACCACCCCAAACTGCTGATTTACTGCTCAACTGCAAATCCCCAACTCAGGTGGAACTTCCCACCTTCATCTACATGTTAAAGCTGAAAATCTTTCAAACTGTACAGAGGCCCGAATATCTTTGAAATGAAACACTCCAGAAAAGAATGCTAGAGCATTCACAATGGTCTGGTTGCAAATGAGCGACCAGCAGTCCTTTGTCTCTGAAACCAACTAGAAATGAGGAGAAACATTTAGAATGAATGATAAAATTGAAGCCAGAGCACTGACCTTGGCACAGCAAAGACAGCTGAAGAAATCTCCAGTCCATGCTACTTAGAGAGGGAAAACTTGTGGGTTTAATAGCACCAGAGCAGCCAGTGGTAGAGAAAGACAGTGGATATGTGTTCCTATTTTAACAGGCATCTGACCTTACTGAGTCTGTGTATTCTACCTACTGCCTTCTGGTTTTGAACCATCAGAGTAAAATTTGCTTCACATTTGGATCCTTTTCTCAATAACCATGAGATGTAAGCTTTAACAACATTCCACCCCCCAAAAAAAACCACCACCACCATCATCACCAAAGAACAAAATTAAAGTCTCATAAAAACCTGTAAATTTCAGCAGCTCACACACTCAGATACCAAACACTTCAAGACAGAAACAGAATCTCGTGACTGTCACTTGTCAAGTCAAGGTAGAAAGAAGACCTCACTGTGTGCAGGGGATGATGATAAGGGTTTGAATCTGCCAAGAAAAGGCACAAAACAATGCTTTAGCACTTCTTGCTAAGGCCAAGGAGCCTGAGAAAGGGAAAGAGGGGAGTGTTTGGAGCTCTTCTTTCTGTTATTCAGTGCTATTAAGAGAGGATGTGTTCTCCCCTGCCACCCCTGCTGCATGTGCGTATTCTGGCTGCACCCTGGAAAGCCACCTCTCTATGTAGGTGCTGTAAGAAAAGGAGGTAAACAGGGCCCTGTCTTTTTCCTTAGCTCTTCCTTATCTTTGTCAGTTTCTGGGTTTGTTTTTTTTTTTGTTCATCTGTAGATAAAGAGTTTTTTCCTTTGCTTGTACAGCAGATCAATTAAACAATACTGGGCATTCACATAACCTAGTAATTTTATATATACAACCATCTGCACCAGCAGTTGTTATAAAATTATTCATTAAGGAAAATATCTCTAAGAATGGGGTATGACCTCATTGAGAGCATGTCAGTAAGCAAAGCAATGTGATGAGCTCTATTACATAGAAGCTTTAGGTTCTCTCACAGTACCACATGCTATAAAATCAGAGAGGGCACAGAGGAGCATTGCAAGAAGGAATAGTTTAAGCATAGGACTTGCTGCCACAGCAATGTTAGTGGGACTGCTTACTCACTGCAGGGGCAACAGCAAGAGTCAGGTACACACACCCTGTCACTGTGAGGACATCTCAACACTCAAAGGCAGGCTGGAGTTTAAGTGTGTCTGAATTCAACCCTGCCCTTTCCATCAGCCTCTCCTTTCTCCATATAGCTTTCTCCCTATCGCTGTTTCCTTTCCCTCTTCCTACCCCCCCCCCCCATTTGCTCTTATCTCCCTCCCACTTCCAAATCCTTGATCTTCCACTCCTTCCGAAGGTAGGGAGCCAGCTACCAGACAGATCTGCTCTTGCCCCTTTGCTACCTCTGGGTCCTCTCTGAACCCGGGCATCTGGCCCCAGATCTGTTCCTGTTGGGATTTAGCAAATGCAGCCCCTTGATCTTTTCATATGCATTTTCTAGGTCCTTACGCCTCCCCCACAGCTGCTTCCTTCAAGGCTTTCTGTGTGTCTGAAGCTCTTATCAACTCCTCCGAGCAGAATACACGAATGGCACCACCAGGTCTTGAAGTCACGTCTCGCACCTCTCAGGAAATGGCTTACACCACCAAGTCACATCCCCCTCCTAAGCGCACGGCTAAAGTCACAAGATACTATTAATTCCTTGTTGACAAAAACAAAGGGAGACAGCAGTTTCATTTTCAAAGGAAAACAGATCACGCATTTATAGATGCAATCAGATTCTAGCCCAGTAAGACAGTCTTTCATGTACATGACCCATGAGGAGGAAATTTCTGTTCTCAGATAGAACAGAACCACTTGCCACATCACATTTATTTTAACACCGTGGAAGATCTGTGCACAGAGCTGTTGGGCGAGATTGGCCCTTTACTTTATGATCTGAAATAACTGGTGGCACTGGCTGCTTGAGCAGCGTCCTGTGGTGGGGTTTGATGTCACCAGGCTCTGACATCAAACTGGCTCACAGTGCCATGGGCTCTATCACATAACCTTTACCTGGAGGTACAAAAGTCCTGACAGTGGTCCAGCCCAGCTGCTTGGTCACAGGTTTCTATTCAGGAGGCACAAGGAGCCCTCTACATCAAATAAGCTTCCTGGGCTAACCCTCTTCTCAACACAGTGCTGGTCCCTGCCTTAGGGGTGGGTGGGATATGCTCAGGGACTTCCCTAGGAGCAGAGGGTACTGTGCAGGGTGAGACAGTGAGGACTTCCTCAGCACCCTGCCAGGGCTCTGGTGAGGAGGAACATTCAAGGACGCAGCTGAATATCCAAGATGGGCAAGGCAGCTTGGGTCTCTCAAGAACAGGCCTCAAGACATCTGTAAACTATGCTGAAGTGAGGACTATAGGCAACCACCTTCTGAAGCTCTTCCTTGTTACAGCCATGAGGCCTAGAAACACAAGCACTATGAAATGACAACTGTAAATGAAAAACATGACATCACCATGAGACCTCAGAACTCTACCTAAAAGCCTGGCTGTGCCTCGATATGTATAGATCTTGGTGTGTGTAGATTGGGAAGACCTGATAAACCGCTAAAAGCATTTGGAGGCTGTAAAGAGCTTTGTCACAGTGACTGGAAGCAATCGGAGGGAAATTAAGCACTCATCTAAAGGTTTCCTTTTAGGCAGAATGAAAAACCCTCAGAACCTAAGCCTAGCGTGCATTAATGATTTTTGCTATCAGGTCCCTGCCAGAGAAGCTGGAAATTATACGGCATTTCCATGCAAGCAAATGTGTGCACCCATAAAAATGTGCCTGGCTTACAATTAATTTTAGTTGTGAGATAGTTCTATAGGCATTGCTGCTTCATGCAGCTTAAACTTCAGCTTAGTCTAAACAGCAAAAAGGTGAGTTTGTTTTTCCTTCAAGTTTCTCTAAGCTACCAAAATCAGGTTTGTGTGAGCACTGTTCCTTTTTTTGGTCAGGCTCCGAATATAAGCTTTGAACTTGGTGGATGGTTTCAATTAAAAGAGGCGTAGAAATAGAGATCTCCAAGATACCAAGTCTTTGCAAGGAGACAAGAAACCACTAAATTTGCACTATGAAAAGCTTCAATCTTGGGTTCAGACACCAAAGAATTCACATTAAAGAGAACCTTCAAAAAGAAAGCAAGCTTTCCTGGAATGAAATTATACTGTGCAAGTGCCGTCTCCATGCAGAGTCCTAGAAGGACCGAAGTGACACGACAAGTGAGAGGAGTCTGAACACAGCAAAGGCTGTAGTAGTGGTTACAAACCATAGCATGGCAAACCCCATCATGTCTCACCCCCTCGAGGGCTGAGCAGCAGAAGTGCTGGTGTGTGTTAGCTATTGAAAAGGGTGCGTTTGTTTTGGCAGCAAAGACACGACTGAATGTCACACTGCCGCCTACTCCTGCCATGCGTTCTGGGATGCTTCCCAAGCCCCAGCTCCTCGAGTCACGTAAGGCAGGATCTCAATCTGCATGTTCAGAAGACGACTTTGTGGCCTCAACAGCCTGAGAACCTCCCCCAGCTCGATATGCAAAAGCCAGAAGGGCAGAAAGCTCTGCACAGGGCCCATCTCCCCCTTCTCCAAAATCTCAGTGTCTCAGAGCCTCTCTTATCCTTGCTGGCAGCTGTGACACAGAATCATAGATTAGTTTGGGTTGGAAGGGACCTTCAAAGATCATCTAATTCAACCCCTGCAATGAGCAGGGACATCTTCAATTAGATCAGGTTGCCCAGAACCACATCCATCCTGGCCAGGGATGGTGCATGATAGCATGATCTCCATCTGAAGCTTAAAACCATTTCACATGCAGGTACAGGCATGTCTCATATTGGGAGAGTCCCCTCAGCACAGGCACCTCAGCACACAGGTTCTCCCAGCATGGACAAAAGCATAAGGAGCGTCTCTCTTGACAAATATGGTGAAGATCAATGTGATTACTCCAAAGGAGGTTGTAATCTCCAATTAATATACATAGTCTGCTCTTCCCCTTAGAGAGAGCTATCTCAATTTTAGCCATCTGAATTTTAACAAGCAATCCACTTCTGGACTTATGTCATAGCTTCTGTGTTTTGAGGGAAGAAGTAAAATCTTCCTTTGTGCCTAGCAGGACACAAATAAAAGCACATGTGCGGAACAGGAAGGGACAGAAGTCTGAATGTCTTCCTAAATGCTTCCAGACCTTATCTAGGTATAACTCCACACAGATGCTGGCACCTACAAGGCATTGGAAACCTCCTTGTCAGACTACGAGACACAGCAGGGTGCAAAACTTCTTGTGGAGGAAAAGAAACTCCAGACACCATGCTTTTTCCTTGTGCAAGAGGCACGCGGCAGCTCCTCTCAGGCATTGCTTTTAGCACATCGGTGGGATGACATTCTGTGGGAGCTGTGGAGAGGTGTGCCAACGTTGGGAGGGGAGGGAACTGGCAGAAGAAAGCAAAGAGCTGTCTTTCAAGTTGTCCTGCTTGTGTAGGAAGAGCCAAAAGCATCCTACTCTGATCTCCACCTAACAGCACACTCCTTTACAGTTAGAGCGCTATCCCCCTTGTCTTTCTTTGACCTTTCAAATCAAGCCAATACAGAAGGGTGGCCACCAGGATCCCACAGAAGAAATCGGTGTGCGATGCTTTGAGCAACAGGAAAGGGAAAAAACAATTCCTGGGCTCTGGTCTTGCTCCAGAATTGCACGTACTGCTGGTATGTAGAAGACGACTCATCACCAAGGCAGATCAACATGCTGGTGTTAAACAGCCAGCCCAGAAAAGGACACTGAGGCAGAGGGAGTGGAAGCAAACAGAAGTCAGCACCAGAGACATGCAGCCAGGCAGCACAGCCAGGCCTATCTACTGCTGCCTCTAGTGCTCATGAGTAAACAGCTGCAACATCTGCTCAAAAGTGCAATTGTCTGCAGATGGGCAATTCAGTGAGAAGAGAGTGAACCCCACATCTTGCAGGCTGTGTGTGCAATTCTGGGCTGCATTAAGGGCACTGAGCATTCTGGACACATAATTCAGTCACAGTAGCACAGGTTTACCCAGCTTGTTCTATAGAGCTGCAAAACGCCACCTTTCTATTCTGTATTGCAGTACTGGTGGTCAAACTGCACTCCTATACAAGATTTACTGCAGCAAAGTTTAGTATGCAAAAGTTATTTTTCTTACACTGCAACTGTAAAGTCGACTTTTTGGGGTTTTCTTTCTGGTCTGTAACTGTTGTACCTGTGTCTCTTAATAACAGCTTTCAGGGCTGGGAAACATCTCCATTCATTTCCTCGTCAGGGGAAGCATGTTAGCTGCTGTTACAAGACAGCTATTGGAACACTCCTGATACCATAAACTGCCAGGGAACTGAGAAGACTTTTGGCCCAAAGGATGTCACAGCAGTCAGAGATCAAAGAGCCAGCCCATTCCCAGATTTATGAGTTGGGAATAGGTCTATTAGCTCCCAGTACTCACTCTTTCCTGCGTATGGATTCAACATACATTGATAAAGTAGTTGTCTTAATGGGAAGTCTGACACTGAAAACCACAATGCTCCTGAACAGCCTCTCTCTGTTTTGTCCTCCTCTAGCTCAGCATCAGATCCAGGCAGTGGCATCCCAGAAGCACCCCCAGATGGGATCCCATTATTCCCCTCCTGCTCTGCCTGGCAGTGCCTGCTTGCTTGTACAGCCATCCACACGGTGACCCATGGCAGGGAATCCCAGGTCTGGAGAGAAAGAGAGAACCCTGCTGTTACTGTACAGTTAATTTAACTTGGATTAGTTCTCTGAACACACGGTGCGAACTTAGAGGCAGCTTAGCAACCCACTTGGCTAAAGGGAAAGCAGCAGGATGGGGTGAACAGTGGGGGGCCTGTGGTGCTAGCAGCTACTTGAGCTTGGGCTGCTGCTGCTGCTGCTGCTCAGAAGAAAAACAACATAGGTACTTGAGTGAAAAACTCACATTTCCTTGAAAAAGCTGCGCTCTGTCTAGCTACTTAATCCATCTTCACCAAACCCGAGACAATACAGTCAATATCCCTGTAAAGGCATAATTCAAAGTGGGATTAAATCCTCCAGAAACCTAAAGGATGTCACCTCTATTCTGTACTAGGGAAGAAAAGTCTCTTTCTGTTTTTCAGCAAAAGATATGTAAAAAAGAGCAAACCACTCATCAAATAAATGTAATATGGAGTAATTCCCCTTTGGTACCACCCGTGGCATCTTTTAAATCTTCACAGAATCTGCAGAGTAACTCAACCCCCCCCAAGTCTTTTATTGAACCCTAAAATGCTGCTGTCCATACTTCCTGCATCAACCCGTGCCCTCTCATTACATTGCTAAGAACCCTGCACAAGTCTCATGCTTCTGACCCTCATCTGCATTCCACAGGCCATTATTTGGGGAACAAACGACCCAGAAACGTCATTAATGCAACCACACAGATTGCTGCACACGTAAACGCAGAAAGATGCATTGGGAAATGTTAAAACCGGCTTTTAATGATCAAAACACCATTCTTTTGTATAAAGTCACTTTTCACACAGTTCTTGTAAAGCAAAACGGGAGCGAACCCTTTTTAAGGCACGTTGGTGACCACCAGGCACATCGCATTGGAACGCGTGGGCAACGTTTCAGCACGAGACCTCTCCAGCTGGGAAACGGTTATCGCGGAAGCGCCAGGGCTGTGGGAGCAGGCACATGCAGGCGTGGGCAAGGGGATGCCACCAGCGTCTGCCTCTGCCCGCTCCGAGCCGCTGGGGCTCCCCAGGTGCGTTTAACTCGCATCTTAAAGAGATGTTTTCGCAGCGGGCACAGCAGGAGGCCGCGCAGCTCACAGCAAAGCGCTGCAAACAGAGCGGCGCGGGAAGAGATAACCTTTGTTTACTCTGAGTCTCACACTATGCGGGAGCAGGAGCCCTCCCTCGCCAGAGCAGACAGCTGCTGTTGAACACCCTCCTCCGCGCCAGCGGCCAACACCGTAACTGTACGGGCCCAGGTGTTGTGTTAGGAATAACCCAGGCTTCGAACCTCCACACACCAAGCTGGTTTGCCCCTCGCAGACCCTGCTCTGTGCCGGTGTTTCGCGCAGGGCGCCGGGAGCCATCACCCACGGGTACCACCCCAAGCGGGCACCCCACCAGCAAGCACTCGGCGGGGTGCCCCGGCCCCCGAGCCCCCCTTCCTCTCCCGGGGCCGTGCCGCCCCGCTCGGAACCCCCGCCCCTGCGGAGCCCCCCTCCCCGGCTATAAAGGCGGCGGGGTAGCCCGAGCCCCTCCTGGCCCGCAGCCATGGCCGCGCTACGCTACGGGGAGCCCCCGGCCGACCCGCCCGCCTTCCCCGCAGGCAGGTGGCCGGGGGGCGGTGGGCCCGGCTCGGCCTCGCCCGCCCTGAAGGCGCTTCCCCCGGCGGAGCCGTCAGAGGGTGCGCCGGCAGCCTCGCAGCGTCGGAAGCGGACCAGCTTCACGGCGGCACAGCTGGAGACGCTGGAGCTGGTGTTCCAGGACACCATGTACCCCGACATCTACCTGCGGGAGAAGCTGGCCGACGCCACGCAGATCCCCGAGTCCCGCATCCAGGTGAGGGGCGCCGGCCGCGCCGCGCCGCCGGGGGGCCGTCCCTGCCTGCCCGCCCTCACCGCCGCCCTCTCTCCCCAGGTCTGGTTCCAGAACCGGCGCGCCAAGT
The DNA here is from genome assembly GCA_017639245.1 of Myiopsitta monachus. Lineage (NCBI taxonomy): Eukaryota > Metazoa > Chordata > Aves > Psittaciformes > Psittacidae > Myiopsitta > Myiopsitta monachus. The sequence continues at coordinate 57,894,403 of CM029925.1, forward strand.
CCCGCCGCCAGCGGGGCTCGTCCCGGCCGGGCCCCGGCCCCGGCCCCACTGCCGCCGAGCCGCCGCCGAGCTTCCCGCGGCCGCGGCGCTTCGCCGCCCTGCGCGGCCCGGAGCGGCCCCGCTGCGCGCTGCCCGGCGCGGCGCAGCTCCTCCCGCTCACGGAGGAGGGATCGGCCCCCTACGAGTGGCCCCCGGCCGCTGCCTTCCCGCCCGGCCCCGGCTTCGGCGGTTTCCAGCCCGGCGGCGCCGAGGCCGCCTCCTTTACGGGGTCGCCGGCGGCCGGGCCGTACCCGCAGGGCCGCGCCTTCTGCGGGCAGTACTCGCCCGTGTCGGACGCAGAGGACACCAGCGGCTACTCGGAGTCGGGCTCGGAGTGGGAGGAGAACGCGCTCGGCGCCTTCCGAGCTCTCTGAGCTCCCGGGTCGGGGGTTAAAGCTACACCCCCGGGCTTGAAGCGAAGCTCTCCCCCGCCAGACCCCATCCTGGGGTGCGCTGCTCTGCCGGGGAGCGGGCATCGGCCGTGCTACCTCACCCCTGCCCTGCGACTGTGCACTTTATCCGGTGGTAACTGATTTCACCTATTTATTTAAGGGAGATACGGGTCAGGTCCGTCAGCTGAGGGCGTATTTTTACACTGTATTTAAAGATTTCCATCAGCACGTTTTGTATTTCTATTTTATCTTTTTTAGTCAAGCTAACCGAATCCACTGTGTTTTGGGGGTGGGAGCTGATCTTAAGAGTGGGATGGACGACAGGGATATTTTGACTGAGGGGAACAAACCCCAATAATAAAGGTTTACATTTTTGCTCTCTGTGTAAGCCTGTGTGTGAACCTAGGGTAGGGACAGGGCTTCTTACCCTGGTCAAGGTGGGGTGGGGAGCAGATGCTTGTAGATACCCCAGCTGCAGGTTCTCTTCCCAGGTCCTGGAGTGCCACGTCTGGAGTCCATGCATAAGAGACCTGAGGAGCATGCAGGACAGGTTACAAAAAATGCCTTAAACTGTGTAGGTATTTGCTTTGGATATGCTCTAGACAACCATCCCCACCCCTGAATGAGAACGTGAATTTATGGCTTAAGTCATACAAAATGCAAACCTTCGAATCATTGTCTTGCTGAGACAAAAGCCTCAATTCTGCCACTTAAGCCAAGGGTAATGTTAAATGACAGAAAGTAGTAGTATTTTGTCAACACTGTAAAGACGCTTTAGCTCTGAATTAGAATACTGGAGACTACACACAGAGAAGCTGTTGCTGTGATCAGTAGTGGGCTGGATGTCTGCACTGAGAGCACCAGAATCAGCAGTAACAGAAGCCTGTCCAGTAATTCAGGCAATTTAGGAAGGCTGTATTATGGGTAAGGCCAGTTCTCCCTGCCTACAAAGCAGTACTTCACAGCAAGTTGTAAGGCTCCAGTTACAGAAGAGCACTTGAATGCCATGAGGCTTGGAAGCACAGAACACACGACCTGTGCACTGGTGGCAGGAATACCCTTGCGTTGAGAATCCTGCCCCACAGAATAAGGTTACTGATGTACAGAATCCTCTTGTGTCACACCATGACATACCTGGGCTTTCAACATCTGGGACACTGAGCCGTGGTTGAACTGCGGGCTTCAAGAGGTAAGTACCATTGCAGGATTGCTGATTTAACGTTCTCCCTCCAAAACAAGAGCTGCCCTTAAAACATGAAGTAAAACCTAGCAAACAAATCAAGTTCATCTGCCCACAAAGCGGGCATGGGTGCTTAAGGAGCTGTTTTGTAGGGGTTGAGAAGCCTGCACAGGAGGAGGCAGAAAATGAGATGATAATTTCTTGGGGGCACAGGGTAAATTCAAGTTACTAACTAAGAAACCAAACTAACCTGTTCTGCAATCTTGAACTGCACTACAGTAGTTGCAGTGAGTTCTTGAGATCCCTGCTTTGCTTAGGCCACATTCAGCAGAAACAGTCATATCTGTTAAGTGTATCTGATCAAAACTCAACATTAGCTCTGACCAACATGCCAGTAACCAAGAACTGCAGCCTCTTGAAGAGGCATGAATGTTTACACTGCATGCATGAGTTGGCCAACCAACATGTGAAAGTACATGGTACATGGATATGATTATCACAAATTACCTACCTTCCTCATATTGGAACTAGATGATCTTAAGGTCCTTTCCAACCCTGACCATTCTATTATTCTGTGATACCGACCTGCAGTGATTAAGAACACCACCACAAGACATGCTGGAATTCATGGATTCATTTAAGAATCCACATGTAAAACCTGTCATACCTACAGGATCAGGGTTACCATTAGAGTGTGGTGGTCATTACAATGTATTCTGTATCCAGTAAGACATAAGCTTATCATGAAAAGCAGATTCCCAGCAGCATCACTCCCCAAACTGGCAGAATGCTAAACCTACATGCCTGAAGTTAGGCTCTGGCACCTTTCTCTGTGCACATAAAAAGGGTGGTGGGAGGTGACCTGCTTGCCTTCTTTACCAGAGGGTAACACCACAGAATGATGGGTAACACAATTACAAAAGCAATTGCAGGGAGCGCCAGTGTTCTATTGTGTTACAGGAGGTAAATTTCCACAGGTAGCTTGGCAAAATTAGTGTTTTAGCGTTATTTTGCAATATCCCTTGCAAAGTTCCTAAGTACTTTTAAACACAGCTACTCACCTTGTCCTCATAACATTTCATTCTCAGCAATTAAATTTAACTTCTCTTAAAAAAAAAATGACCCGAGACCATCTGCAAAAAAGTTTGCATTTTTGTGAAATATATCAACTGTCATAGGTCAATTTATTCAGTTACAAATTTCATTGAGAATAAAAGATTTATGCATTTCTCTTAATGAACAGAACAAGTTTAGCTAAATAGAAACTCTGCACTAAAGTTTTGCAGTGGCACGATACCAACACAGAATACAGAAGCATTTTTAAACTATACAAAATTTTAAAATTGAAAATAATCCTGTTTATATATTCTTTATACATTAACATATAAAAGACCTCATTTAATGAGGCATCTAAAAGAATCAAAAAACCATCTCTACAGCTATCTCTGAAAATCTGTATCTGGAAACAATTCATTACACAGAAGCTTTACAAGACTATTTAAACAAACCAATACACACTTTTTACAAGATTAACATTCCAAAAGGTACTCTGTAGGCAGGTTGTCACTTTTTCTTTTTGCAGTTTACTTCCCTGGTTATCTTTAATTACAAAAGTCTTTGTATTTCTGTATCCGGTGGGTGTTAGTGGATAACCAGTCATCTCGTTTAAAAATTGTGCAAAACAAACAAAATTGGAAAAACAGTATGTTTTACTAGTCATTTATAGAAAATACCAGCTAAAGCACTTACTTTGCCCCCTGTGAAGGGTAAAAAGTCATCCCCAGTCTCTTCCTGGAGAGTTATCTGTTACATTTTTTACATTCCTTCATCAGACTCCTTCTATAAGTTACGATAAATTAAAAGTTCCAACAAGTCACTGACTGATCGATAGACCTGCCCAGCATCCTCAAGTTTACAGCTTCTCTTTGCTGTCTGTTCCGTATCCTGCTGCTGCTTCTTTAGATGGGGAACACAAGTCTTCCTTGTACCCACATTACCCAAAGGCTGAAATGGCACCTCTCATACTTACAGAAGCGTAGCTTTACGTAACAAAGACCTGCCATGTGGCTACTAATGTGAACCATTTCCTCTTCATCACTTCTAACATACCAGGAGAGTCAACAGCAAGAGGTGTATAGAATTAATCTGAACTTTTAAAAACTTAAATTCAATTGAATTTAAGTTCAAATTATAAGAAAGTATGTCCTCAAGTTTATTATAATAAATGCAATTACTAAGAGATTACCAGTTAGCAAAACTACTGTATGTGAATAACAAACGGATAAATCTAATGTAATGCTGGCCAGTAATGCTGGTTTTCTTAAGAAGCAGATAGAATATATTTTAAAGGGTCCTTTGTGAGAGGTTTTTGTTTCCCTTATCTTCTGGCAGTTAAGATATTTGGTGAAGCCTATATAAAGGAAGAGGATTTTCCAGAACTACTTGCTGTACTCTTGAAGGAAAATGTTCAGTCTCTGTTGGTGTTATTAGCTGCAAAAGCATGTAGATTTCCCATCTGGCTCAGACCACTCTGAATATGTGCAACATGGATCTCAACGTTATTCTGAAAACAACTACAGGAAGAAAAAAGGAGGAGGAAAAGAAAGTGTTACACCCCATAGTTAAGAGTTGTATCTGAATATTTCCACAGTGAAAGTCAAGGTATGAACACACCCAATACAAAAATTCAGGTGAATTAGAGTAGTACACGCTAATGCAACCTGATAGAGATATATGTAAAACCAGTGTTTGTACAAACAGCTGCGTGAAATCAGCAGAGTTACTAACTTGGGTACTTAAAAGATGACTTTAATATGGCCAGAGTTGTTTAAATAAAAATATTATGAAGAGATGCTAAAATGCCCGAAATAAGTGCAACGAAATGGAAACATCATCACCTTCACAGTGTAGCTCAGCCTTTGGCTGAATCGATTCCAATGTGCAATTTGCAGTGTGGATTATAGAGAAACTTTGGTTTTACTACTGAAAAATGCTAGAAAACAGCATTTCTCAGGAATTATTCCAATACCAAAAGGCCATCCTACTATCTTTTGCAAACAAAACCAAAACCAGTAATTCATGTGTGCAGCCTCCCATTATTATGTAGCAATACGAGTATGGATAGTATAAGGAAATACTTAGCATGGAGATATAATTTTCCAAATTGTGTAATTTAGTAGCATTATAATTATACATATAAAATCCTGGTCACTCCTGCTGGAGGCTGCAGCATGCTCCAGACAAGTATCGCCACATTCTTGCTATTTTTACAGTGCTTCCTTAGGCACCTGCTTGTGACAACGGCTGAGCACAATATGGCTGTTCTTCTGTTTCTTGGTTTAGAATATTGCTAATGGAAGCTGGTCAGAAGCTGTAATTGTCTCATATGCCAGCTTTTGGTATTTATGGATAAGAGGTTGAGAAATAATGCAAAAAGAAGACTGAAAATGTACTGTTCTGTGGTTTAAAGAACTTACTAGTGGGATTTCAAAGTCTGAAAGTGTGCCAAAATAACTTATTAGTTGTCATAAGTGACTGAAGAACAAGAAAGTCTACCTGTTGCTGCATCAATTCTGCACTTTTTTTTTCTACTCAGGTTACTTCACTGATAGGTTCAAACAGAAAACTGCTAATTTTACACTCCCTTTAAGAAACCCTCTATTAAATGGGACAATTCCTGTAAGTTACCAGATTAAAGATCTTAATTATAATCAATGTTCACCTCTAAAATACAGTAAGAACAGCTTGCTGGCACAAAATGTGTAATTAAGTATTAAATATTAAAAAGTAATACCTGATATTTGAGTAGTCTATTGAATTCTTAATGTCATTTAATGAATCTGTTAGTGATTTAAATTCAAAGGAATTCAGATCACCTCCTTCTGCTAGACACTGTAGGAGAAGAAAACAAAAAGCGTTCTCACAGTTCGGCACAAAGAAGCTGTCAGAGCTTTAATGCTACGTAATTTATGGGAGAAACTATTTTTTGCAAACATTTTACCTTAATTTGCAGTAATATTGCTGTAAGTCTAGAGATAAGATCAGTTAAGTTTTCACTCTCAACACAAAGCTGTCCTGTTGTTGAGGAATTTGCTTGCCTGACAATCTCCTGAGCCTCCTCTTCACACCTACGCCTCAGATCTGTTGGCTGGTCGGCAGGCTGGAGGCCTTGGTCAGGAGCAAGCTGCACAGATATAACAAAGAGAAATGAAGAGTAAAGATCTCCTTTGCATTTGATGTATGTGTGAAATGAGAAATGATTGAAGAGAGGGTTCACAGGTGTATAGTACACAGTATTTTTTTCTTCATTTATGTGTAAGTATGCATTTCAAAACTGGCCACTGGCATCAGCAAAAGTGCATTCTGGTAAAACAGAGACAAAGGCAGAGACAGAGAGAAAGAAGGAATCCAATACAGCTACTGCTAGTTTAATTTCAAAGTGACCCTTACGTACACTTTATTCCCAGGAAATTCTGACTTTTTTTGGTACTTGGGTTAAGCAAATCCAACAAATACATACAGATTCAAGCAAAATCTTACCTCATAACAATACTGTTGAACTTTATGCAAAACTTTATTTAAGTCTTTGTTCAGTTGTTCTAGATCTAGAACAATAGTTGCATATCTCCTCTGAAACTCAATGCCTATTGGCATAGAGTAGGATTTCTGTGGAAAAGACAAAGCCTATTAAAGTTATTGCAATACTGTATATTTATATATTTTGATATAGAAGTATATTTCTATTTGTTTATCCAAATGGCCATCAGAAAGGTGTTTACTGTATTATGTACATGGAAATTTGTTTATAGCCTACAAGAAAGACTAGTACAGTGATGTCAAGATGTTTTACTATTAATAAGTTCTCATTTCAAAAAAAATGAAGTGGAAAATGTGCAGTTGTATGTATTAATAGTTCCTCTGAAGGCATCCACTGCCTCATGTATATTTACTTTTACTGCCAGATACTAACGGACTACATTCAGTTCTGATTTTGGTCAGTTCCATTTATTTCTATATTGGATCAGTCATTAAAAAAATGCCTCCACAAAAAGATTGTTCTAAACCAAACAGTGCTGTTATGCTAACAATTATCAAATCACAGTTGTATGAATTATTATCAAAGTCTGACAATGAAACTCTACCTGAATGAACTCAGAGAATACTATTTTATTCATGTTCATATATGTTATTGATGTTCAAGTGGATGGGTGCCAGAAAAAGATTCTTGTTCAAAGGAGATATATTTTAAAGAAGAAACAAGCAATTTAAAGGAGACACTCAGTGGCACAAACGTAGATGGGATTTCCAAGGGACAAAGAGGATTAGAAGACAGGCTAAGAATACAGCCCAATAGGAAGGTATCACGTCTTCTATTTTTATCAGGACAGCCTTGAATAGCAATGGAGGTTGCTTTATGATTGCTGGTTTACAAAGGAAACAGTGCAAGGGAAGAATTTCAAAAGTATCTCGAAGTCCTTATGCAGGCTACAACTGAGCTGAAATAGATCAGAATTGATATTTATTTCTAGATCCCCTTCTTCCCTGTTGCTTTTTTGTTCTTTCCATATTTTGGAATATCAAGGAAAACAACAATACAGTTAATTTGCGGTTTAGTAGCTGAGTGACACAATATCTGGATTCTTGTCAGAGGAAGGCTACTGTCATTCCTTTGAATTTCCTTATCTATGCAAAAGTATTAGTATCTCAATAAAAACAAAAAGGTTTTTAGTTTCTTTTATGACAAGTTGGTAATTTTTCAGTTAGAGTTACAGGTTGCAATGGTATGTTTTAATCTTGCTTCTTTTTTATATCTATTATTAATATGCAAAATTAAAAGACAAAACATTTTATGCGCAGGAAAAAATAATGTAGCACCTGAAGTGATAACAAGATTTTGAAGAGCAGCATTACAGCACAAAAGAAGAAAATTACAGAGACCTAGGGATGAGGCAGTAGGAAGGAGAATAAAAAGGCAGATGTGCACATGATCACTGAAGGGACAAAGAGGGAAATCTTACCACAGTAAATCAAACCCTTCAACATTCAAGTATTTTACATGAAAAAAAATAATCAGCTTTTTGGTTTTGATACATAAAAAGGCCTCCTCTTCCTCTCCACTAAACTAGCCTTTAGTCTGCACGTTTTAGAGACAGCTGTCTGAATGGATGCTAGCAGAAGGTTGAGACTGATAGCTTTCCACTTTCAAGTTGATTGATAGCCATGGGTGGTAGGAGAGGCATTCTTATCATTTTGATTTACTGACTGATGATTAGATAAAGCCTAGCAAGAAAAAACTATTCTGCTGCTGCTAATTATACTCTAGCTGCTCTGGTATTGTCATTTTAAATACCTGTGAAGGGCACTCAGAGCTTTATATAGAAAAATCTCTGAACTGAGATATTGTTTTGGCCAGAAAGCTAAATAAATATCTACTAATCACAAAATAAAATTATGATGAATGTCTTGCCATATAAACTTGTACCCAAGATTCTCAAAGTGCATAGTATTTCCTTTCTACATGTGACAACTTACATGTTGACATTACTGATGTTAACACTCATCAGTTTCCAAAGCATCATGCTTTCAAAGGAGAATAGTATTTGAAACAACTGACCTCTGACTTGTCTTTAAAAAACATAATTAAAGATTTTCACGTTATAAAAAGCAGTAAAATATAGATTTTATCTAGACTCTAGGTTTAATTATATCTATTTGCATTTGCTGTTAAAGCATATTCTGCTTTAAGAACTGAAAAGAGAACATTCTCACCAGCTTTTCTGCTTCTGTATTCATCTCTCTCAATTGTTTGATGTGTTCCTTCTTGATCATAAGGATTTTCGATAACCTGGTCTAAAACAAAGGAACTATTTTTAGAATTAATAGGTCCTTAAGCAGTTTAGAAATGCCATAGAAATTCAAGATAATAAAATGTGTGTTTCTTTCATCATTTTATATTTCTCAGTTGCTTATCAAGTTAAGATGTAGAAATAAAAATTAATTAAAATTAAATGATGGATTTTCCAGAGATTTTTAAAGCATTTTCAAGTGTCCTAGATTGGAGAATGCTAAAATCCATCAGCTGAAATTCCCTATGGGAAGACTAATATAATTTATGGCCAGCTAGAGGCTGAAGAATCAAGACTCTTCTTTTGCAGCCTGAAGGAAAGTGAAGGCTATTATCATCAAGTACTACAATTAATATCACTCAGCTCACCATACCTTTTTTCATGCAGTTCTCAGCCTGTTCTCAGCTGTGCCCTTGACTGAGCACCAGCCCTTTGTGTACACTCCTGCAGTTAAACCTGGTATATAAAGATTGGATCTATTTTATACGGAACAACTCTGGGCTTTCCATTTCCCTCTTTCATAATGGGAATACATTGTTTCTCCTGCCTTTGGGACCTCACAGGCTGAAGTGGAAATCACAGGAAGTGCTCTCAACAAACGCATCACTCCTGAAACTATTCATACTCTCTAGGGCCCCGAGAGAAATCCTAGCTCTACTACAACCAGTAACAGTTTTATTACTGACGTTACAGAGCCAAGATTTCAGGTTTCATAAATTTCATAGGGGATAACTGCATCCTAGCAGTGGAACATGTGACTGGGAAAAATAAGGATTCCTAGTTCAACATATATCTGCTTGCATATAATCCCCTTTATTGATTTTCAAGTTCAGTCCTAATGCAGCCAGGATTCTTGCCCTCACAAATCCTAATGGAAAATTATTCCAGGACCTCTTTCAGTTAACTATGAATATTCTTGGAATTTCCATGTTAAACACATTTTTGTTCACTTCACAGTAGTTTGTTCTGCCAAAGCTTTTTTTTCAGCTAAATATAGGCTCTCCCTCTTTGTATTTATCCCTGTTTATTCAGAGACAGTAAAAGCATCCCTTCTGCACTGCTCTTTCACCAGACTAATCACAACCCAAGTCTTTCCAGTCTCCTCTCCCATAAAAGGCTCTTGATCTCCTAAATTTTTGTATCTTTCTGTACCTTTTTTCCATTCACTGCCATCTTTCCAGTATTCCAAATGACAGACCTGTAAACTAAGCCTGTAAAACCACATCAATACTTCTTTCTACCACAAATACTTTGCCAGATGCATCTTATGATGCCATAGTCAGACACACAGAGTTGATACCAGTTAGGCTATCTCTCTTCCAGTTCTAGCTGCTCATTTCTGTCCTTATGCTCTCTATCAATGCCTGTGCTGAGCCAACACTTCAATTTTTGCAGCTACATGAAAAACCCCCCAAAAATTCCTCATCAACTCTGCTGTTGTCACCATCCAGCAACTGCCTAACGTGTCTAAGTCCTTCTCCTTCATGAAGCTGGTGAGCCCCCAGTTTCATGCAAAATATATTATTTGTCCCCAAAACTTGCAAAATATTTGGTGCCTAACTTGTGTTTTGATGCCCAGACATATTCCAGGATGCAGGGCCCTAGTTCTCTAGTTCATGAGCTTGGATTTTATATTACAGACATCCTATTCCCAGATATACTCCAGTGATCAATACAATCTGATTCTTTCTACAAGAAACTTTGACCTTCCACTGTGTCTGTGATGTCTACCAACTTTCTCTTATTGGCACATTTTATTAAACAGATTTGCATTTTCATTTGCCAGTATCATCAGTGAATAGTTTAGCTCAGTTTTATCTTCCTTGAGAAATTCTTGGCTAACAGCTCTATTTTCAGCACAAGTCATCTTGTTTATGTTGTAATTTGTAGTTCCCATTAAACTGGAAATGAGTTTTCAGTAAGATGCTTTTCCACATTAAAAGAGATGAAGGAACAACCCAACCAGTACACTCAGACTCACACTTTAGATTGCATTTTTTAGTCAACTGTGTATTTTTAAGAGCACAAGCATTTCAAAGCAAAGCCTGCAGTAAGACACCCTTTTCTGCATTAGCACGCTCCCTCTACTGGACACGCAGCAACCCTGCAGACAAGCTGGTCTGTCCTAGTTGGGTTCCCTCCCAAAGAGGAGGGGTGGGAAGCTGCAGCAGAGCACTTGGAAAAGCATCCTCCAAATTTTAATACTGACTAGAACATAAGAATGTAATCTATCGATTTTGACCTACATTATAGCCTATGAAATACCTAAGGCTACATTGCATGTAAGCATGAAAGCCTTTTTGGTTTTAATTTATTACTTATTTATTGCTGGGTTTATTCTCAGGATCATGTTAATTTTTGAGCCATTCTTCTCCTAATACATGATTGTCCATAGTAAAACCCAGAAAGAATAGCAGTCTCTGATGCCAAAAAGTACACATGTAGAAATTAATATGAAGATTTAGAATCACAGAATGGCTTGGGTTGGAAAGGACCTTAAGATCATCTAGTTCCAACCTCCTGCCATGGGCAGGGACACCTAGCAGTACACCATGTCACCCAAGGCTCCATCCAGCCTGGTCTTGAACACTGCCAGAGATGGAGCATTCACCACTTCTTTGGGCAACCCATTCCAGTGCCTCACCACCCGCACACTAATGAAATTCTTTAGAAAAAGTAAGACTCAGTGGTGTAGAACTATGATTAAAATAGTTGTTGCAAGTTCCAGTGTTTGCTTACAATTGCGAGTTTTACATAAAGAGAATAACCCTAACATTTATTTGTCAATGTCTCCACAGAAGTTTGGCTACACTTCCTTTTGTTCCAAGTTAATTTCAAAACCCATAAAAAGAGAACTAAGGGGCTGGGTTGAAACCTCATTCAAAATGTACTGCATTTTTCCCATTAAATTGTTCGTTCATGGCATCATAAACAATTGCCTGGCAAGAGTGCTCAGAAAGTGTTCTTTGAATCAAACATTTCCTCATCATTTACTTCCTGAATCAGTATTAAATCAGAACGAAGGCTTTGACCTTTTTACTATACCAGTGTATATGAAAGGCTAGAACATCTTTAATAATCACCTTTAATGTAAAAATACATCTGACTGGTGGATGCACTGCAATCAATAATCAGAATTCAACAGTCTCATGTATTTCACAACACCAAATTTCAGTACCATCCTTAAACTTCTAATAAAAAAAGTTGAAGACACTTAAGATGCTTGAAAATAATGCACGGTCCTTCAATAAATGGTTTTGGGGTATTTTTAAGCCTTGTGATTCTTCATCAAAAACATGCATAAAGTAGCAAGTTGATCACATAAATAAAAGCCAAAACTCTGTGGCTTGATTTTGTTCAAACTCTTTTAAAAATCTTCAAGCAATAATCTTCATAAAATGCCACCATTTGTAATACAAGCAAGAGACCCGTACTTTTAAAACTCGGATTTCGTTACAGTGAGTGATAATATACCACCAAATGTGACTGAGAAACCACACATTTTCAAGTTTCAAGTACAGAAACAATATCATAAACAGATCAACTTAACACACTAAATAGTTGCAAAGCTCAATACACCTTAGTTACCCAGTTTCATCAGTCATTCTCAGTGACTCAAGGAGGATAGCTGCAGACACAATTCAGCAGCACAGACAGTACCATTTGTGTTCAATTTTTACCATAACTTATAGCAACTGTATCTATTTTAAACTTTGTTAAGCTAGATGCCAAACTACCTTTCCCAAAATTAGTTTCATACAGCAAGTTTTGTCTAAGAGACTGTAGAGAGCATTATATCAAATACAGTTAATTATGTTAAATGGCTGAAATACCAGTTTCATGTGAGCTACGGGCACAACTTGATTCTTTTGACCGATTACATACACTTGAAAATTTGAGAAGCGTCTAGCAATATTATTTCTTAGTTATTCATCTTCTGAACTCAGATCATTCCCATCTCCTTTGGCAGGTTTAAAACAGCTTTCACTGGTAAAGAATCACGGATCTTAAGGTAAGGCAACAGGAGCAATTACATTCTTCCATCATGCTGATGGAACTCATCTTGCTTTGATGAGTTTTGATACTCAGTGAATCTCAGCTTCCTAACTTTACCTGTCTGTGCTCTTCTGACCCCTTGTACAAAAATCACTGAGGAATTATTCCATAATGATGAAGACAACAACATAGTTTTCTTACCTGTAACATATAGCTTTGTTTTCAGGGAAAAGAGTGCTGCTTTTTGTCTCCAAAAGGGAAGACATTACATAATATAAAATACAATACTATACGATATACAATAACACAGATGGCCAAATGTTCTTTGCAGAATACCAGTGTCTTTTAAATAAACAAAGTCTTAACACCGTCCTAAGCCTGCAGGTAGAAGTATCATCTTTTTTCATGCCAAATGGTAGAGCTGGGAAAAATAAGACACTTTTAGGGGACAGAAGCCCCTCCTGTGGTCTAAAGAGCAGCATATTTCAAAGCTTATGAACAACTGAGAAAATTAAGAAGGGGTGAGGGGGAATAAACCCAAATATTAGCATCTTCTTAAAAGGCAATTTGGATATCATCATCTTTCTCACAAATCAACAGATGCTCAGAAGAGTTAGCAGAATAAACACAAAAGGACAATACACAACAAAATTAAGAGTTGTGGTTAATGCTTACCACTTGAATAAGGAATTCTACTGGAAAACCTCCTAGCGTTTCACTGTCTGTGCCTGAAATTTTGTTTTTCCATGAAGATTGTCCTAATAAAGGATCACTGTCCTACACAAAACAAAGAACATTTAATTAATAGTTTATTTTCAGAAGGATTTGCTTAATTTTTTATCTTGCTGAATAACCTCAGAAAATTCATCTCAACACTTGTTGAAGGCAACAGCTTCAGCATGTATCAGGAAATACTTCAATGATTAATATTACATGAAAAAAATAACTTACTGTAATTGGAGACTGGAGTGAAGGTGTATATTGCAATCGGGGTGGGGTCATAAAGAACCTTGAAGGCCGTTGTTTCTGTCCAAAGGCAGCAATTGGCATGGTTTCATGAGGCTCGTTACTCTAGGACAGGAAAAGGAAGGATGTACTTCAGCTGTCATGAATTTTACACATCTTTTGGAATATGCAATTTATTTCTGGAATCTGAACTAGCCAAGCCCATCCATGACCCAACACAGCAATGTCAAAAGATTAACATTATGCTTTGGGCTAGCAGGAGCCTTAAAATCGTATTCCATTGCTGTAGTTTTCAAAATGTTATAGCATCACACCAAATAATTCTAATCCAAAAATTATATTGGCAAGTTGCAGACAAGTCATGGCTGAATCACAGAGTTCAGCAGAGGCTCCAAAGTCAGATCATGAGAGAGACTAGACTAATTATGGGCTCTTAGCAGATTCAAGACTATAGAGGATACAAAAGGTCCTCTGAAAATCTTGCAGTCCATAAATTGGTAGGAAAAACTATGAGCTAGGAAATAATCCCAAATTGTCTGACCAGAGCAACATCCCCACAGGTGGGTGTTGCTCAATACCATAAAAAGTTTCAAAATGAGGTTAAATCAATTCATCATACTTGCTTGCAACTACCACAGGCCTTCCCAGACTGTGGCAAATTACAAAGGGACAGGTTTTCTTGAATCCTGTCAGGATCCCCTAGCAGAATTTTCTTTGGGATCTTACATTATTTGTTATATTTCTTAATATTAAACTCAGGCTATTACAATAACCTACAATAGTAGGTCTAATAAATTATTCCAGTTTGAGCTATTACGTTTTTATCACAGAGGGTTATCCTGTTCTATAAAACCATAAACAGAAGCTCATGCCCCTGGAATTTCTCATGCATATGATGTCTGTTTCTACTTTATGAAAATACTACCTAGATATAATATTTTGAATTTTCTTCCTTTTGATTAAAGCTACCATTGTAGATTTTTACATTTTATTTCATACTACTTTAAAACGTGTCATTAATACTTACAAGAACTTCATAATCTGGGATTGTGTGTGTTCCAAGACCTGCCCTGTCAAAAGTCACTCTGTAGGTAGCATTAAGGGTGTCTACAGCATCTATTTGTCCAGTGAATAATCCATCATGGACACCTCGCAGACGTGCTTTAGATAAGAGAAGAGAACAACAAACCAAACATTATAATGTTCTGATACCACTGGGAAAAAGACTTACTACATCTTTTGGAAGTAACGCTTTATAGATATATTTAAAGGCCACAGATTAAATGAGAAAAAACATAAACCCAGAAAAAGAATTGTATGCAATAGAAATATTACCCAAATGTTTGTCAAATTTATTTTGCCATGTCAAGCATTGCCCAACTTTAATCCTCAGAGCTACACCTGCGGCTACATAAACCACTACTTAATACCCAATACCTTCTGACAGACAAATTTTGCAGGCAAAACTAAATTTCCAGATGATTTTGCATGCCATTTCTCTTTGGGCACTTTCACTGATGATTGCATATTGAGCAAAAGACAATGAGGAACACAGCTCACGGATACAGCTCTAGGAGAGTGAGGAGAGACAGTGTTGTGCATGCCTGCTCTTCGGCAAGAATTAAAGGCAGTGTTGCTGAAGAATGAAAAAAGCAATGAATAGTAATGGCTTGAGTAGGAGATACCATGCTCAAGTGAAAAGCATCAGGATCACAAACAGATAGGATGGTAAAATTCAAGTTTGTATAAAATTAGACAAAACTTGTGGAATGAGAACTTGTGGAATGTTTTTAACAATATTCCTTCTTCAGTTGTGTAAGTTTTTTTCAGCAAGGCAATGTCATGTTCAGTATACAAGCCCAACTGTATATACATTATATACAAGCCCAATTGTACATGTAGTATCAATTGTACATCTGTTTCAAAACCGACATGTTTATATTTATGGAAAAATAAAAGCTTAAGCTGTAAATTAGGTTAGATTTTAACCTCTCAGACAACACTCAGTTCTTTGCATTTAAGCACAGCTCTCTCCAAGATTGGATAGATATACTTGAAAAAAATAAATCTACAATTTGAACCATAGCAATAATTAACCATACATACTAACTTTGTACCTCAAAACCATATCACTGCTTTAAAAATACTAGCTAATCCTCACAAGCACCTTCTTGATGAGTTAGCAATAAACCCATACATATCGCAATGTGTTAACTATGTGCACTAACTATACTATGGTTTACTAAAACCTTTGCAAAACACTTTGGTGGGGTTTTGTTTGTTTTGAAGAAACTACCTGTAACTTTTGTTCCTATTACAAGTGGTAATGGGATTTCTTCTGGAAGATCTTTGAACTGTGAAATGTCTGCAACTTTCCGCTGTTGCAAAAGTCTTATTTTCTGTCGTTTCTGTTTTAACGCTGATCTCTCTTCCTCAAAGAATGCAGAGGAACACCTATAATACAATTCAGTAAAACTATACTTAAATTCAGCACCGAAAGCGTACATATGCGAAGACACATCAAATAAACAGGCAAATAAACAGGCGTCATTTACAAATTAGGGAGGGGAAAATGAAAATACTTGGGGTGAAGTGCTCAAGAGAAAGGAATTCATTGAATGGATTTAGGCAGTCTTATTCCCCAGAATTAATCACTCCTAAAATAACAGTTTATTAAAAAATTAATACTCCAAAATGCCAGCTGTTGCATTCTGGAGTATATAGCATACTGTATCAGAAGAATATAGCTTTTTAGGACGTTTTCTGCTTATAGGGATCCACCTGGTATCACAAGGCTAAAGCAGGTCCCATATTCAGTATACTCCGAGTACCTGTTCAATGCATGTGAGGAGGACTTACTGTGAGGTCCCTGGCTCTCATCACTTCCTGATACATAGGAGATCCCTTTCACGTGTGCTCATTATCTTGAACTGAGTATTAAAGGGCACCAGACTCAGAACCTAAAAGGGCACTTTTCTGTCTCATCTTCTTATGTCTGTACAGAATACAACTGAGCCACAAAATCTCTATTATGCAGATGAATTGTTCCGAGATTGACAATAGTAAATGTACAAACTTGTTTGAACTTGGGCTATTGTACAAAATCAGATAGTCTCTAGCAGTCCCCTCCATCATTCTGGGGGTGTGTGTGTGTCTAAAATACAATCTAAAAGATGGAAGACTTAATCCCAAAGCTGTTACTTGGTTTTATTCATTTTCACTTTTAACCTACTGAAGGGGCATGATGCATGAAGGAGATACTGAAAGCATAAAGACATTAAGGACTTGATCCTATCTCTCATTCCTTATTAAAACCAAAAAAGTTTTATGATTCTTGTGTCAATGAAAGAAGTCATTTAGGAGTGCAGACGCTATTGTAGGCCTGCTTAATCGCAGCAGCAGTTATTTATCAAATAATTCACTCATTTGTTAACTGCTTTACTGCAGTCAAATCCAATTTAAACATATTCTGTGGAACTCACACAGTTATATATTGATTACTGATCCCATTTTATGGGGTTTTGTTAGAAGATATTGACAACTCCTTTACTAGCTCCCCCTTTGACACTGCAAATTGTTTTCTGTTTTAAATCCCTTCAAGATCTTCAGTTACTTATCACTCACTCAGTACTGAGCAGTCAGCTCCTACCTCCGCATCTGCTTCCACTCCTCTCATTATATGCCAAAATAAACATTCTTACATTTTCTTCTGTACGCACCTCACTTGGTGCATAGCCACAAAGCCACTTCACTATTCTCCAAAATTGCTCTTCCTTGCAATGTGTATGGCAAGTCATAAGCACTAAACTGCCAGGACACTGAGACTACTTTCTTTCAAACTGACCAGCAGTCTCACACTCATTTGCCTATATGCATACATCATTTGCTTTTTGTCTTATACATGGCTCCTAAAATATATAGACAAATAACACAATGAGATCTTAGTCCTAAGCAAGACATTAAAAATAAAAAAAAGAAAAAAAAAGAATGAACAGGAACAAACTGAAGCTGTGATGTACTTCTGTCAGGTATGTGCAGTAATACACTGCACCAAAGGTTCCTTTACTAGGCTTTCCAGTCTATAACCATAAAAGTCATGACTAGTCTTTGTATAGTCTAGAAAGTGTGTGGTAGCAACTGTAGGTACATGTCCCACTCACCAGTCTACCAATGAAGAGCACAATGCGTTAACCTGCAGTTGTATATTGCCTAATATCTGGAAAGGGATATTGCAGAGAGAGAGTGATGGTGGTTGGAGACCTATGCAAAGCTTATTTGGATAGTTGCATTTAAAGATGCCATTTGCTTCATATTTACTGCTGAAAGGAGCAAGTGTGAAATAATGCTCACCATGGGCTGGGAATATGAAGTAGCATAAATGCAGGTCAGAGCTTTCCAATTCCATTGACTGGAGTAACTAATTACAGCAAGATAAAAAAAAAAGGGGGGGGGAGGGGAAAAAAACCCCAAAGCAATACAGACTTTAATATTAGTCCTTCTAATCACATCCAGGTTCTTGCACCAGGAACATCCGTTATCGCCTGATGTTCTTTGACCCATGCTCTTAGAAATACAAATTCAAATGCTGATATACTAATCACTGACCTTGGAAGCTCCCTACAATAGCAACTACTGGTTTACTGCTAGCTCAGATATTCCTAAAAGGTCTCTGTTCCCAATGCTGTAGATCATGGATGTAGAAAGTACTTGCAATGTATTTCTTGGCTTCTGTTAAAGGAAATGTCCAACCCCACATCCCCCATATGCATTTAATAAAGGTTATCCCATTTTCATGCCACTCCTATAAAAAAAAAAAAGATTAAAACTATGGCACAGATCACATTGTAACCTCTTTCTTTTCGGTTTCTACTTCAGTAATGAGAACTTGAACAGAGGAATCATCACCATCATATAGTGGCAGGACAAGCATATCTGAACTTAATATCCATTGCTATTTCACAACCCCAATGAAGTTTATACAGAGTACACAAGACTAACTATTACCTCTTCCTTTTCTTGGAGCATATCTTTCCCCAGTCTAGCGGAATCTTACAAGCTTTGCAGGCTCCCATGAAGAATACTGTTGTGCCAATCAACCCCACTGTTGATGGTGTGATAGGACATTTAGTGTAGCAGCAGACATAAGAAAATATTACAATATATTTAAAACAAACTAAAAAAAGAAAGAGACGATGACCATGTGCACAGCTCTCACACAGACACTACCATCCTCCGCCATCAACACTGTGGATGCAAAATGTCTTAGTTTTAACTCCTTCATGGGAACATAGCGGTATTGACATGATATTTAGTTTACTGGCATATGATGAGGACAGACAGAATAGTGATGTATAAAACCAACTTTGCTCTAGAGGCAGATGAAAATTAACTTGAAAAAGGTTCCAAATTATTCAAATGATTTAGAATAATTTAAAATCTGTCAGAACTGTTAAGGCCAAAGACCACTATGGGCATATTGAGAGACTATCAATGTTTAATGATTAAAGAAATGAAATGCAAACAGGAATGCTTATTTCATGTTGATAAAAAGCAAGAACTCAAAGTTTTGGTTAACAAACAAAACGAGACAATATCCAGTCAAATATTTGTACTTCAGAATTCAGAGAAAACAAACTTCTGCCTATTTAGACCTGTGGTTTCTCAGGCATGAATCAGTCTTCTTAAAAAGTAACTTAACAAAAAACCCCAAATCAAGCTCACTCCCAAAAAAGAAAGCAAGCAGTTTTATCTTTGGTCCATCAGACTGCTGAATGAAGCAAGCTGATCTTTTATACTGGTACCCACTTTCGGCAAAAGTCAAACGAATAAGTCATGAAAATATCCTCCAGATACATCATTTTCCTCTCAGTGGGAAGCATGATGATAAAAGGAATGAAAAGCTATCTCAGTTCAGCTCAAATGATATGAATGTTTTTCCAAAAGGACCTATCTTAAAGCTGGCTCTGCTGCTTGCCCTTGACTGGCAATTTTTAAGTTTTGTAAAGCTGTTTGGAAGTACAGGAGATTAAGTAGCCTCCATCAGTCAAAGTATAATCTGACTCAGTACAGTGATCCATGAAATGGATTCAGTGCTTTAGTGTTTGTATTTTCATAAACAAACCAGTCTTTTATTTCTGCAACACTACTTACGTATTTGTCTCCTGATCTTACACAATGACAGGATGGTTGAGTTTGGGAGGGACCCTGGAGGTCTCCTGCTCCAACCCCGTCCAGCAGAGACACATGCAGGAGGCTGCCCACGACATGTCCAGACACCCTTCAAATATCTCTAAGGAGGGAGATTCTATTATCTCTCTGGGCAACCTGTGTCAGTGCTCAGTCACCCTCACAGTAAAAAGAAGCCTTTCCTTATGTAAAGACTGAACCTCCTGCATTTCAGCTCTTGCCCGTTGCCTCATCCTGTCTCCAGACAATGCTGAAAAAAACCTGGCCTCATCTTCTCTATGCCTTACCTTCAGATATTTCTACACAGAGATGAGATCTTCCCTAAGACTTTTCTTCTTTAGGCTAAATTGTATTAGGCTAAGATTCTGGGAAAAGGCTGAACTGAAAGCAGTAGGTTTAAGAATGGAGAATTCTAAATTAGAGAAAAAACTATGCCCTGCATTAAATTCTGGCTTCATTCTATACAATGTACACTGCTTCATGGGTGACTATCTCCTCTCTTCGTTTTGGCAGCCAAGCCAGGAGAAGTTGATGATCTATAAAATGGTATTAAAAATAATAAAACAGATGAAAATGTGCACTTTTTTTCCCCATGAAGAGCTAGATACAGCCAGGAAAAAGGAGAATCTTGAAAAATTGGCCTGTCTTCTATGTCAGGAAGCACTGCAGCCTAGAAGATACAATAATAATTTCAACATATCCTAGCTTGGACACATAGTTATTCAGAGCGGTAAGAGAACATTTCAAGTACAGGCTCATGAGAACTACATGAACTGTACACATGCATATACATTACACGGGATGTGGGAGAGGGGGGTGCGTGCTCAGAGAACTGTTATTTTGCTTTACTGCCTGTATGTAAAAGTACTTTAAAAGGAACAATTCCAGTAACATCAAAATTACATGTAGTTATTAGCTGAAAAGAAAGAAAGAAAGAAAGAAATTACCTCCGTGGTTTTCCCATTAATCGTCTGATTTTCCCCCATTCTACTCTTGTCAGTTTTCTAGTTTTCAAATTTGGAAAAGATTCTTTCAGGCATACACAGAAGTCATTATCGCCTTCAAACAGAGGTCTGTTGAAACATAATTGTCCTCTGTTAACTACACTTAATAAACTTGTGTCATGAGATTCCAAAACCCATCCATTATAAGAGATACATTGAACACATAAAGTATAAATTAATTGTATAAACAAGACACTCCAAAGGACAGATGTAACCTGAAATAAATTCAACTGAAAACAGAAAAAGTTTCCAGGAGTATTATTCTACTTAAGCCTTACTATCAGTCATGTTTAAATATGTTCCTCTCTTGTTTCTATGGGGAAACATGTATTCTTCCTGGTTTGGAATGTATATAAGGGTGCCAAATGAAACTTCAGCAAAGGCAGTGCAGTGCCATGAGGATACTGCAACACGCTGAAGGAAACCATAAAGTTATGGTGAGGTATTGAGAACAGAGGAAGAGAAATACTGGGATATAGGACACTCAGTGATTCCTCAGTGATACTGAGAAAGACAGTATCTTTTTCATAAATTCATTCAATTATAACCCAGATTCTCAACAGAGGGTTCCAAAATACAGGAAATTGAGCCAACTTGTCATTCTCCACAGCTACACATGTGGGACTTTGTTGTATTATACCATGACTCCATGATGAAGCAGAGGATCAATATTATAGGAGGGACAGTTCAGATAACCCACCTACACAACTTATGAATTTCTCCTTCATGCTATGATCTGTCTGTATCTCTACATTTTATGACTGCCTTTTACTTTGTAGTACCACATCCTTCTTGGGCTGAAGAGACAAGGGAGCAGCAATGGCTATACCCATCTAATAGCAGGTTAATCATTAAAGACTATGTGCCACTGAAATAGATCTCACCCAGTGAGAACAAAAGAATAACTGCATCCTAGATAAAGCCACTTTTCTCCACTCTCCGCAGGGTGCTGGAGTTTAGAGGAGAATATCCTCAAGCACAGAACAAAGAGGATCTTGGAAGCCACACTGCTTTCAGGTGAGTGTGTGGGTTGGCAGTAAAGAGGAAAGGTGCATGGAGATACGGGGACGCAGGCAAGAATGGAAGAGAATATTTTCTCTCTGCAGTAGGAGGATCTGCAGCTGTGGCATGAAGTGAAAAGGAAACCACGAAGAATGATCAGCAAGGCTCAGGAAACAGACAAGGAGGTGTATAAAAGAGTTTTACTGCTGCTAACATAAGACATCTGTGTAAGTAACAACTGGTTTGGGAAAGAGAATCTATATTCGATTGTTTTTACTATCACCTGTCCCTAAGCAGGAAAAATGTAAATCCACAGCATCCACAAGACTGGAAGCTCTGGGAAACCGTATAAGCAAGCTACAGCTGCATCTGGTTCTGAGCACCTACGATCACTGTAGTGGTAAGTAGCTCTTCAAAAGTCTGCATGTGTCAGAAGTCAATAGGGTTGTCCTCTGCAGCAGCATAGAAATAATCCAGCTGAAACAGCTTCAATAATCTAATAACCACAAATGATAGCTATAGAGATTAAAACATTTTAAAAACTTAACAGTAGACATGGCTTTTAAATTGAGGATTTCAATTCTGGATGAGACAATTTGACTCATACAGCAAGCCATATTTTTCCAGTTGACAGCTCTATGCTTTAAACTTTCTCTTGTTAAGTCTAGATCATATATCACTCAGAACAACACACAAAATTTTTCTTCCAAAGATACGTAGTTTCTTGGTAAACTATATTACAATATCTTAACATGATTATATCTTACTTAGCATTAAAGCATACCTTGTGAAAACCTCTTTGAAATTTACCAGTTATCTGCTAAATTCAAATTCTAATCTACTGACAGACTTAAAGTTCAACAGACAATTACTGGAGAATAAATAATTGTCTCAAAGTTCTTGGACTGTTGTAGAAATCATAATTATACATGTCACATATTAAAGCAGGTACTAGGAATAAATAGGGTTTGGGTTTTTTTTTTGGGAGGGAGGAGTGAGGAGGTTATTTTTTCCTCAAATAAGGAGGGAAAAAAAGCACGTAAAAGACAAATTCCTCTTTCAAAGGAATTAAATTCTACAGTTGATGAATTTAAAAGTAACTAAAATGGACATGCAATTTTTCTACTTGTGGTGAACATATCCTAAAACATTTTTCTGTTGCTATGACTGCCTTCTCCGTTAAGGAAAACAGCCCCAGCAATCATGATTAAAATAGGAAGGAAAAACAGTAATTATTTTGCTACAAATGAATTCCAGAAAACAATGCTTGATAACTCTGAAGCTATTCTTTAAAATATTACATACTAGTGTTTCATCTGTTAATCAATCGGTGTAGATTTTAAGATTCCATTCATCAATAATGACTTTTATATTTTAGGACTTTTAGGTTTTCATGATTAGGGACTAAAATAAAATGGATCTTTTAAACAACTGGCACCATTTTGCTACTGGTGTTAAGAGAACAAGTGCCAAAGACTCTGAGGGACAACTTGCAGAAACAGTCTAGGAGATATATTAGGAGATCCAAGAAGGATGCCAATACGTATTAAAAACCTGAATAGTCACAAACCAAAACTCTGTTAGAGATCACAAGAAAAAAAGGATGATGGAGAAAAAAATATCCAAAATCAATGTTTACATCTTTTAGGGAAGCAGCACCTTATGAAGCAGCAGTCTCCTTCCCATCCCCCGTGTATAACATTGATCCAAGGGTTGAAAAAAGTCCAAGCGTTCTGGTACCTTCATGCCTAAGATGCTAAAAACATTATGAATAAAATCTTGTATCTGGTAGAGGCAGAGGTGATAAAAAGAAGATTATTTCCATGAAGGAAGGCTCTCCATAGAAGACTACCCAAGTAGGTTGCTCATTATTAAAACAACAACAAAAGAAACAAAAATCCCAAGTAACGAAACAATGACAATTTTCAATAACTAATACTTGAAGAACAAACTTTGAAGTATCTAACCACTATATGGAAATTTGCAGCTCAAGGTCAGAAAATGACTTGATTCTATACTATTAAGAGAATGATATAAACCAAACATACTTATCTATATTTGAATAGAACCATTCGTATATGCACCACTTGTGAGCTTTGGGAAGTTTGAGCAGGTTACGAAGCCGTAAACCAATCTTCTGTGATGCTTTCTTGTCTGGTGTTGGCATTGTATTAAACTTCTATATAGTAAGATAAAGGAAAGAGTTAAACACAGTCTAACATTGTTGAACATTCAAATAATTACAATAGATTCTCTTAACAAAAGTTTGCACGTTAACAACTGTTACATTTTCATCACACATACCGTTTCATGACAATGTTTTGTTGCAGATCTGCAATAATCCTTACTGCATTGTATCAGCAATGCATCAACTGAACAGATGCAAATTTAAGCAGGATCAATACAGCAAATTATCTCCATACACATATCTCATCTAACACAAACATTTTCCAACACTGGAACTGCGTTATTGGTATCAGCAGCATGGCACTGAAGTACACACAGACTTCAGAAGTTTGAGGCACCACTGAACAGGGCCTCTAATGAGCATATATGATGATGTGGCTGATACCAGCAACACCAACTGCCTTATTTGCAGTAGTGCTTTTACTTTTGCTAGCTCTTCTTAACCTGAGCATAAAGCTAGCACAGAAACGTGACACAGCCAAAGCTTTGAGCAGTGCCTGATTCATAGAAATTTGCAAAAGAAACTAGCATGGACATAAGCAAGTTTTGACTTCATTTGAAAGCTATTTTATAAATTGCAGAAAAGACACTGTCTTGGGTTACATGCATAATACATAGACATTTGTATAAACAAGACTGTAGAAAACTAATTTCCATACAGGGTTGGCTGTCTTACTGACAGACAGAAAAACATATTTGCAGCAAAACTACAGCTTTTGAGAATATTAGTTTAATTGAGCTGCAATGTCATAATCAGTTGTTAACCTTCCCCAAATGCTCAAAAGCAGTTTGACCTTTAGTAGCATCAGTAATAGGATAAAGCATAAGGGAGGCCCTTGCTGGCTCCTACTGGGTGTAATCACTATTCTAGATACAGGTCCCCTTTCTTCCACTGGAACTCCAGGAGACAAAGCCCAGCAGGACAGCAAGATCTGTGAGCTACAGCAGCTGCAGCCCCTCACACATTTATCTAATAACCCCTGGACCTCATGAACCAGACATTTAAGTACAAACCAGTCAGGCATGCAGCATTATCCAGGCCTTTCTACCATTTAGAAATCATAAACAGAGAGAAATGTCATGGCCCTCATCTCTAAGTCTTCCCCGTTCGATGCTGCATGGTACAGTTCAGAATGCAAATAAGACCAGTATTCAAATAGTATTTTTTCAGTGTGTCAAATTCAGGCTTATAAGGTGAAGGTACAGAGAAGTGATCTGGAAGACAAAGGTACTAGAGAGCTGATTCTTTGGGACTAAGAGATGTTGCCCTGTCTAACATAGTGAATGAAGGCTGAGAAAAATAACGGCTATCCTTGATACAGCATGAAAAAGCAGACAGGCAAGTGGAAGAGCAGAAAAAAAAGCTGTTTGAATTGGAAGATATTATCATTAGAGGATCAATAAGGTAATAGATGGCCATGAATCCATTTAGGCTACAAATCCACAGCAAGTTCCTAACTGTTGAAATACATTCATTTTACAGCAGCCTCCTAAATGATGTAGTCAGTGCAAAAGACATAGACAGTTTTTAACTGAAGATAAGTTTATGCAGACTACAGGATACAACTGTTTGTGGGAGCAAGATGGGCAATTAGCCTGGAATCCTTAGCACTGTATGCTTATGTCCAGGACCAAAAACAGGTACTCTCATAAACTGAGGAATGCATCTGTGGGAAGAAAAGTATAAATCCGTTTTGAATTATGGCTTACTCCTAGCAACATCTTTCCTCACAGGAATATTCATGAACTGATAATGCAACTAGAGAAGCAAATATATTCTGATTTTCAACTAATACAGACAGGCTTGTTGCCCTACGTGGTAAAAAAGTCTGCATACATGTAGGTATTTGTAGAACCATCACAAAGTTCTGATTTCTTTTGGAAGACCTTACGTTTATTTGCCTGTCATCTTCACAGAAGAGTTGACTCCATTCTGAGTTTCTGAAGGGCTGCATGCATCAAAATTAAGAATGAATTACAAGAAAAGTAATCTGATTTCTCTGTTCACGCACAGAATTCACAGTGGGAGAAATGGAATGTCTCTTCCCTTGTCACCTACTGGTTTTAAGGCACATGGTACACAATAAATAATGCCTCCTAGCAGTTAAGGGCTGAGAGGAGTGTAAGATTCCAAGCTTTCCAGTGCTAATTATAACCCATTACTATACTGCTGGACCAGTTCCACGGGAAGTATTTAGAATCTAACTCCCACTTGTTTCCAGAGGAGTTAGGTGTCTAAACACTTGTGTATCTGAGCTTGTTTTGATTATAAGCACATCTGTTAAAACAGTTTGTTCTAAATTCTGGGTCAAAAAAAAGCTTATTCAAACAGAGTATTTGCTCTGGTATGTTCTCAGTAAAAACATTAGCTGGGTATAATTTTTTGGAAAGGATTTCTATTAAGTCTAATAAAGTGTTGCAGGTTTGCTGTTTTTTAACTCATTTGAAGTGCCTACACTGCAGACTGCCAAGAAGATGAAGTCTGCAGAAACTAAAGCTTGAATAAGTTATGTGAAAAATATCAGAAGAGAGAAGAATTTAGAATTTATGCTAACTAAAACTGACTTGTGTGCTAAGATGTTATGGCTCAAAGAGAATTAGGAGGCTGACTGAACGCAAAACCATATTGCTAATGTGCGTCATGAAAAAAAAATTTCCATTTAGTTATTCCTCAACATTTTACCCTGTTACAAAAAGCTTGTATTTCAACGAGGATAAAAGATTAACTTATGTCTGGCTTTAGTAAACAGCTGCTTTTCCTTCCATGAAGACTTTGTGGCCCAACACAGGAGCTAGCCACAGCTGAAATGTGTCTCCTTTGGAGTACTGCACCCTGTAGCGTTCCTTGTACTTCCAACTATTTACAAAGGTGATGAGTAAAGGCAGAACAAATGCAGATTTCACTTCTTTCAGTACAGATGGTGAAAACGCTACAAATTCATCTGGGCATGTCATCTGTTACACAATGTGAAGAATACTGATGACAAATACAAGCTTCAGTAAGAGAAACAAAATAAATCAACAAAGTAAAACTTCACTAATAAGCATCTACCCTTAAGAAAGATGTTTAATAAGTTTGTGACTGATTACAGTATCTATTTGAAAAGACGTTCTCTACTAAATTCACCAGTGGTAGCAAAAAAATCTGTCTGTCCCATGCCACAAGAACAGCTGGAACTTTCCAGGGAAACGCACCTTTCCTCTCTAAATTATATGCATTTTATAAATATAGCTACATAAGTCTATTTCAGCAACAGTAGTGCTATGTATGCAGTAGACACCTAAGCACATTTAGCACACAAAAGAAAACATCCATTCCTTGTAGATGCTACAAACCAGGAAAGAGATGTACACTGAAAAGAGGAAGGCAACTAAATGGTGCCCACATCATATTAACAGAGTATTTAATTTATCACATTAATTGTTATGGATGTTGTTTTTCTCTCTTCACCTACATAAATCAAGTTCTTTTCTGTATATCTTCCAAATAACTAACCTTAAGAACAATTTTGAACTTCAACCACAATGTCTTTATGGGTTTTTTTTTATAACATCTCTGCCATCCCTGACAAACCATCACCCTAGAAGAGGTCAGAACTATTCTACTTCTGAGCAAGAAAACAATAAATATTGTTCCAACAATAAAAACTTTTCCAGTGAAGAACTCGGACTTGTTCATCACAGCATTCTGCCCACAGGATGAAGAGCCAGGTTGAACAATTTTATTTTAGTCTTGACATTTGAGATTCTAGTTCCAGAACAGTATTTTTCCTCCTAAATGTCTACATAGTTCTTCTTGGTTTTCTGATATTATACGAGATGAAAAGCAACACAGGAACACAAATGCAAAAGCAATCTGAACAAAACTTAAGGTTCCTTCAACCTTATGCTGAGGCTATGATCTACATCAAGAGAACTATTTTACAACCCTCAACAGAAGCTGCCAAATTCTATTCCAAGGAACTACCCAAAACGATGAGAGAGTGCTTCATCAGTCTGGATTGCCTGTGCCTAACATGAGAACAAAATAACAAGCATGGCAAAGAGGTATCATTCCTGTGAGCTAAATAGGTCAGGCATTTTTGGAAAGATTTTTCAACCAAGAGTACAACAGATCTGCAAAACTTGCAGTGTTCAGGGAACTCAAATGAGTACAAATGACTACATCACATCTCAGCAACATGGGCCACTGCTAAGACATGAGGCTACCCTCTGACCCTTCTTCCAGCTTTCTACAGAATACTGAGCTGCATTCAAAGTTCAGCTCCTTATTTTTAATACCTACAGCCAGCATACTAAAGATTGACAAGAGTTTTCACACAAATGTTATGCCTACCGACTTTGATTCTTCAGCACATGTGATCTTCTAAGTTACCAGTAAGGCTTGTTTCTGTGAGAAGATGAGGATTCCTGGGGAATCCAGCTGAAAACTGTGACATAAACCTCTGCAGGAGCTAAGGGCCATCACAAAGCTCTAGTCCTCTTACATCCCCTAGCATGAACACATAGCAATATGCATGCATATATATGTGCATCAACCCTAGCAAAATAAATACCTTCTCTTTGTTTGTCTACAGGGAGAAGGTGACGGAACAAGCTACATATGACAGATATTAGTCATACTGCCTAATGCACTACCGGATGCTCCTCTGGTGTTTTGACTGTGTGCAGAGTAGGCAAGAGAGATGGTTTTCAAACATAATGTTTTCCTTCCAATAAACAAAGGGTTCACAAAGATAATAATTTGAATAAAAACCAGATGATAGCTGGCAAGCTGCTTGCAATTGCTGTAGAAGGCGGCATCACCAGAAGAGTATGGGAGGAAGATCTACCTAGCAATTGAGACAGTATTTAATGTACTCTCCAGGGTGTAGTATAAAGAGCACATGGCATTACACACGTAAACAAGGCTTTGGGTGCATTATAACTGATGGCAAAACCAAACCAAAAAATCACATGATTTGGAAAAGTAGAGGAGGCTGCAAACAGTCAAGAAAAGCTTGAATGTGATACAAGGGAAAAAGAAATAACAATGGAGTATTTCATAAAGAGAGATGGAAATGGTCAACCCAATCACCAGACACATGCCCTTGGAGGCTGTGTGCTCATCACCTTTCATTCCTTTACCCCAAGCTTGCTCTTTAATGTAAGGTCTCCTGTGGGACCCCTCAGAATACTAAAAGACATTTCACTGACATACCTTTATTTATATTAAAATCTGCCCCTCAGAAGGCACAATGATGGAAGAGCATTATGACATTTTCCCTTCCTTTCCTTTATACATCACTTCTCAGCCAGTAATTAAAAGTGAGGTATTTCATGACATAAACCAAATGGTTAATCAGAATTAGCGATTCCTAAGTTCAAGTTTGTAGACACAGTACAAACATTTCACACAGCACTTGCATTACAAAAAAAAGAGAGAAGATGACCTTGAGACATCTTCAGTAAAGTCAGCAATGCAATTTGATCATTCATTTACAAAGCATGTTTCCAGCTCGTATTCAAACTGCAGCAGACTGCTTGGGAAGGACACAGTTTAACATACAGAAATTACGAAACTGTATCTCAGCCAAATTTTTAAATCCTTAAATTTGACTCACTCGAAGGTATTTTACCAATCCTGAAGTTGTCTTTTCATTGCTTCTTACCATTTCTGCTGCAGAACCAGCATTCTTGCTTTTCCAAATTGGTGTTTTCTGAAGAGAATTATACTTCTCATTCCAAGAACTGGATAAACTTCCTTCTGTTGTGAAGAAATCATGTCTTTAATATAAATATATGTATGTTTTAACATAACTACTATCCAAAAGCTAGTATAGCATCATCAACTACACATATATTTTTGTTACTTGCAACATCTTCTTTGGATTCAAATACAAATGGATTTTAGATTTCATTGCTTTTATGAAATCATTCTGAATACTAACTGAAAGAGATTTTAAGTACAAGGAGAAACATGAACAAAACATATTGTTCCTCCTAACATCACTTCAAGATTTCTTGAAGCCTCCTTTGCTGGAATCACTTACTTCGACTGCCATGTTGACACATCTATAGACAGCTGTATAGTGTCTGTAACTGAAATCTGGAGAGGGTAAAGCTCTACAAGACCTGACATTCTTCTGGTTCTAAAAACAATTTAGTATGTGCACACCAACAAGTAAATCAAATTTTATCGAAATAAACCTATATTAGTTACATATTCAACACACCCACTGTCTTCTTTGTGTAACAGAAGCCTTGTAATAGATAAAGAAACTTGTTGGGCAGTATAAAGAAAGTGTTGGGCAGATTCTAAGTCTCCAAAATTTGTATGAAAGTTCATATAGACAATTTCAAATAAAAAGCTATAAGAAACAGATTTCTGATTTAGCCCATAACTTCCTGACAGAAAACACAACAAAACTGAAATTCCTTCCTACTGTAAATTCCTGTTACATGTACAGGTGTCACTAAAACCCCTCCCATCTCATCCTCAAAAGAGGAAAGATTACCTCAATCTTCTCATCAAACCTGATGCCTAGGCAGTACTTATGAAGAAAAAGCACATTTCAGGAATTTCACTCAGAAAAGCAGTGTCTAAATACACCACAACATATGCAGTTTCAACCACCAAGAATTATTAGCTTATAGAACTAACAACTATACACAATAAAACCAATCACATTTCAAAAAAACCCCAAACCTTCCTCAGTGTTATTTTGTTGAACTTTTTGAAGCAAGAAACTAAATACACCTGAAAGTCAGACTGGGTACAATTAAACAGCGCATTCATTTCTTACCTTTCAAGCTCACAAGTGCCTTTGCTGAGGAACCTGCAATGTATCAAAAAGTCCACATAAATCATAAGTTATTTCAAACCATACAATCTATGCAGAGCCTACCCATTCTTAGTTTATTCTTAGGCAGAAAGTGGAAATTTAACATTGACTCTTTCAGAGCAGAATGAGCGAACCCAGTGCTCCTTCCATGGCACTAAATACAGCATTATATGTTTATTACCCAATGAATCTTGAAAGCATACTCATGTTTTGTGGGTCCCTGCCCTCCCCCTTTAGTTTCACATCTACAAAACAGCTTCAGATGCTGAGCACTTTTGTTTAACACAGCAAATTGGGGAAAGTACATGTCATTTGGGATGGAGAGGCAGAAGCAGGGCCATCAGGATCATCAAATGGATGAGATACTGGCTTTTCAGCATGGATCACTATCCTGAAAGATCTCAGGCACTTCTGAACATATAATCATTTTTCTCTATCAATCAAGAACAATCCATTCAGTCAAGGGTGAATATGTCAACAATGGAAAACAAAACAACTCAGCAAGAGGCAACAAAGCTTTATGGGGAAGTGTGCCAATTTCATAGCTGAAGTGCCTGAGATCCTTTGTCAATCACCAAACTCGGATGCTTCACCTTTGAAATGATGGTGGGTCAGCAGAGCAGGGCATTAGTTCACTGGCATCAGAAACAACAGTCAGAGAAGTTATGGTCGGCACAATGTTACTGCACGACCTACTAGCTTTATAAGATCGCCACTCCCAAACAGCATTAGTTGCCAAGGAGTTTTCCACATGGGATAGTTAATCTTCAACAGATGCATGCTAGAATAAGGCTGCTCATTTGTTTTCATTTAACCCGCAACTAAAGTAATGTAACCGGAAAAGGGCATTTTTATTTAGGAATACAAGTGTCCAAACAAGGAATTCCTGATCTAGGCAAGTTCAAAGTTAAACTAAACTATTTTAACATAACAAGCTGCAGAAAATTATTAACACCAACAGTTCTGTAGCTTAACATCTCAGAATATATGTAGGATATAAAAATGACAATGTAAATATCTATAAGCTTAATTTTACCTTGGAGGCAACAATGATATGTGGGGTTTCTTGTCAAACTCTTCTATACTGATTTTAGGGGTTACACACATCAGCACCAAACTTCAAGGAATACGGTACATCTCCCTACTTTTTCCATTTAGCATATACAACCAGGGCCATAAACCCAGAAACAAGGATGATCTTCTAAGCAATAATGTGTTACAATAAAAAATAATCAATATTTAATACAGACTTCAGAAACTATATAAAACTATATTTCAGAAACTACAAAAATTGCAAAAGTGATTCAGGATAGATTAAGTTTATTAAAACTACCCAAAATTTTAAATATTTATTAATTTATACTGTCCCAGCTTCACATTAAATGCCAGTAATTTTGTACACAACAGTTCTGAATAACTAATGTATAATCAGAGGCAGTCTTTTAAACCAGCATTTCAATTACAGAAATTAAAGTAGAATATACACACTTGAATGCACATAATATACACTTGAAGGTAAATACCTATTATGACAATGACACAGACTTCATTTCTACAAACATCAAACATCAAAAACAAATGAGTGGAAAGGAAGAAATAAGGCCTATGCATCACTTAAGGTATTACAACCAAAATCGCCTTCCAGCTCCTCCAAGTTCAGAGGATCATGGAGGTAACTTTCTTAATACTGAGAGTAAAAGCCTCAATCTAGAGAGGAAGTACATCCAGCAGTGGCATTAGCAGACCTGCTTTCAGTAGCCTACACTATCATACTATTCAAATGCAAACTGTACAATTGGCTTAGTCTTGCCTTTAGAATCCTACTGAGTATTGCTTTGCACGTGTTATGGAATTCATTACTTGAACAGTGTTCACACCTGACTAATTTTAAAAAATTAGGGAAGTTTTCAGACCTAGAACTAAAGACATGCCTTACTGTGATAAAGGCAAGACACTTCAATCTTGTTCTCCCCAAAGAAGGTCAAGATCTGCATTGAACACAAGTATCTACACAGGAAGATAATTCAGACAGTAAAATAGCTTTGCAGCCTTTCTTTATAAGGAAAGGCATAACTAAACCTATTTGTCAGAAAATGGCATTGGGTAAGTTCAGGTTAGCAATGAATGCAAAGTTTAACAGATCTGACGTAACTATACCAAGAAAGGTCATGTTGAACTCCCTACTATTAAAAAATCTTTAAACCAAGCTTACATTGATTTTTAAAGAGAAAACCATAGATCAAAAGGAAGCATGGAATTGATGCACAGGAATTCCAAACAGAAGTGTCCTAGCATGATTAATGAAGAATGTGAGATGATTATAATGGCCTTTTCTGGCCTAAAAAATACCTGTAAAATATGTGCACCAAAGATGCGCAGTAAAAACAACTGTGTGCTAGATTCTGAGGCATTTAATAGTACAGTAGCAGGAAGCTCATTAGTAACTAAGAGTCAGGAATAAGTGTATTTATGTGTTTTATAACACTTGCAAGAAGCGATGTTCATGAAGTCCATGTAAAACTGAATTAAAAAAATATTAAAACTAAATCAGTATTAAAATAACCCTAAGTCCACTGAGTTAAGCACGGTAAGGATCCAGATGCTTTCATGCTAGAAATCAGATGAGCTCCAGTGGCTGCAGGGCCTAGTGGTGGACAGCTCCCCTCGTTCTGAACCACAGCTCTCCTCGCTTCTGCCGCCAGGAATCCTTCCCATAGCCCCTGCATTCTCCTCCCAGCACAAGCGAGCACGTACAGAGATTTGCCATGAAGAGAATCTAAACACCCTTCTCTAACTGCTCTGCAAGCAGTACGGAATGCTTAAAAGGAACGTTGTGAGACTGCCCTCCGAAAAGTATTTGTGATGTGGAAACAGGTTTGAAGCATGGGAAAAGAAGTGCAAAAGCTTTTCTCTTTTTCCAATAATTAAAGTTGAGTACAAGTTTAAAACCAAGCAACTACTTAATGCCTCCCCTCATATGAAAATATCATAACTGAAGAGGTGAAGCATGACTACAATTCAATACAGGCAGTTATGAATGCCCTGATGTGTATTTTCAGTACCAACATGAAACAACAGCAGTTTAAATACAGCTTCTCAACAGCTGATCTTAAAATTTAAACAGGAACACACACAAGTACATTATACTTGCAAAAGTGTTTTCAGATTCTTTTATAATGAATTCCTAACAGCTGATTTTTGAAAATGAAGGTTACAAGTAACCACAGGGATGTTCCATAGCTACTGATTTTACTAACATATGGGCACAAAGGGGCATATTTCAATCACTATAGAAAATTCCAGGATTCAGATCAGCAATTATACAATATAAAACCTTTTCTCTTCAGACCATTACACTATTTTTCCTAAATTCTGCACAAATGAGCAGTTACTTTAACACTGGTTGCATAACTACCTGAAAAACCTATGTAATTAAACTACATTGCCAGCACTACAAATGGTGTGATGGGAAACTCATGGAGAAGAAGGGAAAACCATGAGCCTTTCTTATAGATTAAGTCATTAACCCTCTGAGAGATCACACATCTACACAAGGTCAGCACAAGTTGTTTCAGCAGAGGAAGCATCTCAAAAAACTGGCCGCTAAGAAGATAGCTTATTTAGGAAATCAGGGACTGTAGTCATAGCACAAGGGATAACAGGTTCAAACTTAAACAGGGGAAGCTCAGATTGGATATAAGGAAGAAGTTATTTACTGTTAGGGTGATGAGGCACTGGCCCAGAGAAGTGGTAAATGCTCCATCCCTGGCAGTGTTCAAGGCCAGGCTGGAGAAACTCTTGGGCAACATCATCTAGTGTGAGGCATCCTGCCCACAGCAAAGGGAGGGAACTAGATGACCTTAAGGTCCTTTCCAACCCAAACCATTCTATAAAAACCATGTATCAGGGATAAAAGTGGCTGTGGGGAGCTTTCAAACTCTCCCAAAGCCCAGGGCTTGCTGAAGAGGTAAATGTATAAATAAATTAATAATAATGTATTACTTCAAGAAGGAATTAGTATTTCCCTCGTGTTACTGAGCCCATTAATAAACTGACTGTGTGTATTTTGTTAGCTTAGAGAAAGCTCTGAGGAGACCTTAGATCAGTCTTCCAATACCTTCAGGGGCCTACAAGAAAGCTGGAGAGGGACCTTTTACAAGGGCATATAGTGACAGAACAAGGGGGAATGGCTTTAAACTGACAGAGGGGAGATTTAGACCAGATATTAGGAAAAGCTTCTTCCCTGTGAGGGTGGTGACACTCCTGGCACAGGGTGCCCAAAGAAGCTGTGGCTGCCCCATCCCTGGCAGTGTTCAAGGCCACGTTGAACAGGGCTTGGAAAAACCTGCTCGAGGAAGCTGTCCCTGCCCATGGCAGGGAGTTGGAACTGGATGAGCTTTAAGGTCCCTTCCAACCCAAACCGTTCTGTGATTCTGTTTCCAAATCCTTATTAGCTATTGGATGGAAGTCAGTTTTCCAGCCATGTGAGCCCTTTTATAGGACTTGTGCAGACAGTAACCACAATACCAAAGCCCTTTTTTTACAACACCACACTTTTGTGATGGACAGCATACTGATACCATGGGAACACACAATTTTAAAGGTATGAAGCACAAATGAACCCAAAATTATTGGGTGTGGGTATTATTTAGCAGCCACAAAACTGATCTTGAGCCTTCTCCCAAATGCTGTAATCTGATATAGTTCTCAAATCCCCAAAGGTCCAGAACACAGTGGTACTAGGCTCATGGCCCCTCAGGAATGGATAATGAAAATGGCAAGAGATGTGCCACATCCTTCCTCCAGCTATCCAGGAAAGCATCAGAAGCTGAGCAACTGGTTATGCAGGGTCAGGGGAACTATGAACCACAGCATGAGGTTGTACTAAGGGTAAAGACAACTGCTCCATCTCTGGCAGTGTTCAAGGCCAGGATGGACAGAGCCTTGGGGGAGGCGTCCCTGCCCATGGCAGGGGGTTGGAACTGGATGATCTTAAGGTCCTTTCCAACCCAAATCATTCTGTAGTTTTACAATTTCTACATGAAGTGCCACCATTCTGCTGCAACCCCCACCCATGGGATAAAAGGCCGTGCAGAAAGATCCTTGTCCCCCTTCTTATGCCTGTCCTAACACACAAGCCCCTAAAAACACCACCAGTGATGTCTACCAGAGTACAGTATTGGGCACTATACTGTTTTCAGTATTTGTACTGTAAAAGATACCTATCACTACTTCAGTCTGGCTTTTCTCTCCGATTCACCTACCTCTTGGTGTTTGCCTACATAAAACACAATAACACCACACTCTGCAGTAGCTCAGTGGTTTACTCTTGGCATCAGCCCCATGCTGATGATCATTTAGTTAGGCAAGCACGCTTTCACTTTCAGCACAAGTAGCATCTCACTCTCACTGTTACAGAGCCGATTCCAGGTGTCCTCCTCATTCAGACTTGCTTGCGCAAAAGAAAGCACCAGGACACAGCTTTGCTGTGCTGCTGTCCGCAGAGCTCTGCCACTACCACGACTAGGACTGTCTTCTAGTCACATCAGTACATGATTTCTGTTTTACCAAAATCTCACCTTGGCTCTACTGCTTGTACTCTATAACCAAGTAACCCACAAATCAGATTGTTATGACTAGTAGCAAGAGACAGGGCAGCATTATGCACTCTTTAATATACTCAACCGTTTTCCTCTTCTGAGACAAAGACAAATAGCTGTCTAGTTTTCAGCAGGAAAAATACCCACCATTTACCTCCACTGCAAAATTACCAGGAGGTGAGAGGGGGGCAAAATGCATTGACTAGAACTATTATTTATTTAGCTTATTATTTAGAAACAAATTTTGGCTCCAAAATATAAATCAAATTATTAGTATTGCAAGTACTTGCAATGTTCTGCAATTTGTCAGCTAGGGGATTTGCAAAGAATTGGTCTTTCTTCACAGTGCTTTGCTCCATCCTGGATTATGGGATGTATGACACTCCCCTGGCAGCACTAGTAACAAAAGCCTCAAGTACAAGAACCACATGTAAACTTACACACTGGCACCTCCATTTTTTACGTTGTCAGTGTGAGCTCTCTTATCCATTTCAGAAGGCCAGAGCATCAGCTCTAGAGAAGAATGGAATAATAGTAACTTTAACAGATAACATAAGCGTATATTATGAGACCCAACTGTGCATTACATTCTTCTCCCTCCTGGGTTAAAGAATATTCACCAGCCCAGCTGCAATACAGAACTTGCCACAGGGCAAGTAGGTGCTATCAGAATACTCTGGGACAAATTCCAATTCATCAGGTTTCTATTTTGAAAGTGAAACTGCATAGTTCCTACCACACTGCAGAATCCCAGTTTTCTTGTCACCAAGTATGCTGCATTTACCTATAATCCTTCTTATGTGAAAACACAGCTATGGTCTCATACTTTACTACAAGCTATGCTGGAGAAAATTCCCAGGGACGATACATAGATCTGAGAGTCTGTTAGCCCTTAACTATTCTAACTCTTTTAGAAACTTATTTTTACCCCACTATGGAAGATGCCAAACCCAATTTTGCAACTCTTACTTATTGTCCTGTATAAATTAAGCTGCAGACTGAAAAAAAAAGCTGCATGAAGTCAGTGTTAAATCAGTCAGGACTAAGTTTACATCTAAATTCAGGACTGGGAATGAACGAACTACATAAGGCTATAGTTACAGTTCACCAAAATGAGAACGAATAGGAATTGAAGCACAAGGCAAACTCTCTTTGAAACTTTCACATTTTTAGCTTTTTAGTTCACCAACACTACAGAAAATATGAAGCTCCTTATTTGATGAAAAAACAAAATATCACCTACTTGCACCAAACTCCAGTAAATACAAACCTTAGAGGTAAGGTCAGCACAGGAGAAGCCTGTTACCTTCACGATCACATACACTGTGTGCCTGCTCCACCTGCCTAGCAGATATCATAACGCTGACACTACTGGCAAGGGTCTGCAGTACAGCACAATCCTAAATTAAACCGAGTCACACACTCTGTTCTAGTACCTGTTACAGGTGAAGCAACAGACCTGCACCATCTTCCTGATGCCACTGTAGGCAATATAAAGCTGGCAGAGATAAAAAGTGGGGGTTTTTTCATACTTTACATTAACTTCTTGACACACAATGATGCCCGCCTTGGAAGATGGGTAAGGTAAAAGGAAAACCAGTAACTTAAACACTGTCTATTCTAGTGCAGAAGTAAAGTTGATTCAATAAGCAATTCGCCACAGCTCACTATTAATTATGGGTTGGTCCATGACTTGTATTGATCAGACTCTAATACCGTACAGCATACGTGATTGGGCTGTACCAAATTGAGAGTGTCGGTTCTATCCTTAATTTATGAGGATCCTTCATAAATCTGTTAACATGATGAGACCAGCCACATAGGCCTATCATAACTGCTTTTTCTCCTGGCAGCTGCTTGGAGTTGTAACAAAGACCCACACAGAATAGTCAGGAAGATTTCACCTCCAAGTCACTTCTCTCTGAGAATGTTCTGATATAGAAATAGTTGACATGTTAATTAATTTGCATAGTGATGCACGAAACAGTGTCACCAAAAATGTAAGATTACCCTGCTGTGTGCACATGCATTGAAACTATTAAATACCTTAGTTTTAGCTTGGCATGTATCTACAGTTAGTAAGAAGTCAGATCAAGATAGCATGTAGAGACATTTTACATTGAATAATTTCCTCTTCTATAGCACTCAAGAACCTTGCCACAAATCCATATATGCAGCAACACGTCTCTTTCATCTGTACCTAAGTTTTTACCTACTCCTCAAGTGCACTGAAAATGACATCCCACAAACCCCATGCATATGTACAGGTCTGTACGTACACAAGCACGAGTGCAACAACCACGCATGTATTTTCCTATCGTTTTCCTACACAGCCAGTTTTCACCTACTGACACACACAACACAGGGTCTTTGAGCTCTTCCCTCTGCATTTGTCAGTGCCCCCTAGATGCAATGCACACGCCCTAACTCCCTCCCCGTCCTTCAGGGGTGCTCACACTGTACACAGCACTTACCATAAACACATAAGCCCTCCTTCCCCATCCGGAGGACAGAAGGGACAGGAGCACCAGGCCACTCGGCCCTCCCCGGGGCACGACGCTCCGTGCCCCGCACTGCCCTCACCCCCCGCCGGGCCAGGCTATGAGGCGCGCTCCGCCCGACCCCGCTCCCCGCGCCGCCGGCCCGCACCCCGCCCGCACGGCAGGTGACGCCCAGCCAGCACCGCCGCCTCGCCCGGACAGGGCGGGGGGGCCCAGCCCCTGCACCCCCGAGGGCAACGGGGGTCGCACCCCGGGGAAGGAGCTCCCCGCCCGCTGCCTTCCCCGCGCCACCGGCTGGGCCGAGGCCTCACCCGGGAGGGGCGGCAGCGGCGAGGCGACGGCGGCGAGAGGGGGAAGCCGGGCCGGCCCGGTTGCCAGGGAGGAGGCTCGGGCTCCGGCCCCGCACAGCGCCCACGGCGAGAAAGGGAGAGAGGCGGGCAGGCGGCGGGGAGCGGCGCGGGCGTCCCGCCGGGAGGGGGTGGAAGGCGGAGGAGGGTAGCGCGGGTGCGGCGGCGCCGGTGGCGGGTGCCGGCGGCGGGGGCACCGGCCGGTACTCACTCTCGTCAGGCAGCTGATCGAGCTCCGCCATCTTGAACGAGCCGCGCCGCTTTTTCAAAGGCTGCCTGGCGCGGTGCATTCTGGGGGAGGAGACGGGGCCTTGCGCGAGGCGGCGCTGCCGCCCGGGCGAACGGGCGCGTGCGCGGCGGCGGCGGGCGCTGGGGGAGTCCCGCGGCTGAGGGGAAGGGAAGGGAAGGGAAGGGAAGGGAAGGAAGGGGCGGCGGGAGGAGCCATCACCCACCCACCCCCACCCACACACTCCCTGCACCGATCCGCTTCGGGAGCGGGGACAGCGCCAGAGACACGAAGTGTACAGTGCCCCCTCAGGGCCTCCTGGGTGCCGGGGAGCGGGTGGCTGGCGGCTCGGCGGCGAGAGGCTGTCACTTGGTCCGAAGGGTCACCGCTAACTTACAGGCTTTAAACAATCCCAGTGTTACATCGATCTTCCCTTATTGAGTAATGTTTCTATTTTCTAAAGTGTTCCCGTTTTCCGTATGTCTGCTTTTCTTAGCTGTCTGATGGCTAACCGCAATGACTGCAAAGGTGAGACTTCACAGAAGTAGATTGTAAGAACGAAAAACCAGCGTGATCGACCTTGCCCTTGTAGGTACAGTCCATGGCACCCTCCCCTAAGAGCCGGCTGAAACACTTGAGTTCAAGGCCTGAAGGTCAAGGACTCACTTGTTCTCACCCAGCGCAGAGCCAACCAACCACTGGCAGTGGGTACTTGCGGCCTCACACACTCCGTGTTCGGGTCTGCCCTCTAATGCAGTCCCCAGCCACCACCGTTGAGAGCTGCCTGGAGGCAGCAAAGATAGCTGGCTGCTTTGTGTCAGCCACCCTTAGGGCTCGGGGCTTTGTGCTCAGAGACCCTCAGCTCTCTGCACCACAGGTGAATTTGTAAGCTTCTGCACCAAGAAATCCAAGTGGGGAGGTATCAACTGCAAACCACAAGCACCTTAAATGCTTACGGACCAGACTTTGTGTGTACAGTACCTACTGCTACTTAACACCAAACAAAATGCCTTGTATTTTTTATATATATATGAAAATGCAAATTGAAGTTCAAAATAACCGTATATATTAGTCAAGTCTAAATCTGTGTCATATATTGCCGACAGCACTGTGGTGTAATGCAAAATGGATGCTATGCCTGTTTGTTTGTGTGTCTTTAAGAGCATGCAGGTGAAGCCAGCGATTCTGCAAAACACAGAAAATGTGGATCTGGGGACATGGAATAGAGTTTTTCATTTGTGTTCTTAATTTGCTAATGAACTCAGTGACTGGGCACTCTGGCAGGTTGAGAGGGGCAGATATAGGTCATGTTATACAATAAAAATAATAATAGAAAAAAAAAAATCAATGCTGCCCTTGTGCTTAACAGGGAAAAGCGAATTTCTAAGGGAAGAAACAAACCGAGTAAAATTCCTTCAGAAATGTCCCCAGGGCTTTTTACATACATTGTAGAATTGTTTGGGGTTGTGGCTAGTTGTTTTGGTAAAAAGACAAAGCATTTCCACCCCCTTTTTCAGGTGTTTTTTAAAGGCTGCTAAACCAGCCTTCCCTCCTCTTAGTCCCCAAAGGGCCAAGACATTTCAGCGAGAGCTTTCTGTACTGCGCAGCACAAAACAAAGCCACTACAGTTGAGACACAAAGCAGTGTAGGCATAACCCTAAATAAACTAGTAAGAAAGAGCAATAGAATAACGAGCTGTGCTATTTCAAAGGCAAAACCCATGCAACATTAATCCCTGTGCAGTTTTCCCCTTTAACAAATCGCCTCTGCCACCAACAAAGCCTGACATGGACCAGACCTCCAGGCTCAGGTATACAGTAAGGTGTAACGACACCAGCAATTGCCTGTATTTCCACAGACTCCTGTTGTTCTGAGGGTTGTATGTTAAAGCTCAGCTATGAGTGGTGACACTGAGACTTCCACAGCTGACAGAAGACACTGATCATCAGCACAGTTTTTATTGCTGGGCTTTGTAAACCTTGTCACGAGGTCTCCCTGTGCTGAAAGTAGCGGCTGCCCAGTGCCATCCTGATGCAAGAGCTTTCACCAAGGCAAAGAGTTGTCAGGGAAGAAAAACTCTTACAACACAATCACATTTGCAACAGTCCTTAAAACCTAGATTTCTAGGAGGGGGAGGAAAACCAAACCCAAAACACCACAGTGCCTTTCAGGGCTTCTTTGGACGTTGTGATAGAACTAGGAAACAGATTAAAGAGCCAAGAAAGACTTCCCAACACCTTCTGCTTAACATCTTAAAAACTACTGGGTCAGAAGGTAGAATTCAGCTCCCAGCAGCAGGACACTCGGTATTCCTTCCTTCCATTCCAGCAGCTGCATTTGGAAAACATTTAGCAGAAGCCATTACCACCCACTGTGCTGAAAGCATAACAATTGACACTATATTATGAGGATTCCTGCTATACAAGACCTTTCACGAATGATGCAGTATCTCTACATTCTGGTTTTCCATTTCTCTTGTGTTCTTGCCAGTCACACAAACATGAACCTGTGTGACAAAGCCATAACCAGCGCTGCTGGACAATACACAAAGTTTCAGTGCATCCTTTCACTATGCTGGCAAATCTGCACTTTGAACTTGTGTGGAAATGACAACTCTTCTGACAGTCAGGCAGAGGGACCAAGAGTGTCTGTGCTCATTGCTAACAACCTGCCATTAGGTGCTGCTGACTCACCTGCCTTGCACAGATGAATGGAGATCTTTAAACCTGCTCTGCTCATGCCATTTGCCTTCCCAAAGGGTCATGTTTGGCAACTGCTCTTAATGGTGTGTGCCAAAACGCTGCAGAAGACACTTCCACACTCCCATTTCTCCTTAATTACTGCAGATGATATTAAGACATGGGTTACACCACCTACTAATCAACGTGTTCACAGTCTTGTCAGCACAGTGCAGGTAATGCTGTGTCCCAGAGACGGCTAGGGTGTCATTTTCTCATCTCCCCTAGGCAGGCACTGGGAGTAGGAAGAAAAGCACAGACAGCTGGCAGGAGAACGCGCTCTCCAGTCACTGAAGCACATTCTTGTGAAGTCTGAATCTTGCTGCATTAATCAC
Source organism: Myiopsitta monachus (assembly GCA_017639245.1). Lineage (NCBI taxonomy): Eukaryota > Metazoa > Chordata > Aves > Psittaciformes > Psittacidae > Myiopsitta > Myiopsitta monachus. The sequence continues at coordinate 57,936,771 of CM029925.1, forward strand.
GTTATGGAATCAGAATTTGTAATGAGGAGGCAGGGGAAGCAGTAGTTTCCCCTTTCAATTGCTGGGAAGCCATTCCTTCTTCTCCCCTTTAGATGGTACTGGCATATCTCTCCCTAAAAAAGTGACCTGCAAAGCCCACCAGCCTACATGCTACCTCCACACTGGAACAAATGGAAACCAGCAAGTCATGTTGGCGGGGATCTACACCTGCATTTCTCCTCACAGGTGCCAAAATGATCATTTCTAGAGAAGCAGGCTGACATATTTGAAAGCAGAAGGTCACACAAGCTCTTGGTCAGATGCGTGTACTCCACAACAGTGGAAACTATTTTTTTATGGGAGTAACAGAAGGAGTGAGAGTATTACAGACCAAGTTAGAGACCTCACCGCATATATAAAGTAACTTGAGTAAAATGCTAAGTGGGATATAAACTGGCCACAAAAAAGCCCAAAACTTCAGCAAAAATTATGTCCCCAGAACACACAGAGGGAGGGCTGGAACAGTCTTCCAGAAGGCAAGCTGAAGCAAAGACCTCAGTAGTTATGAACACAGCATGATTTGAGTACAAGACTGAATTGTATTGAGAAAGTTTGATGTGCCCAGAGGCCTTTTTCATATATGATTCACTTGTTACTTTGGGAGTTTTTTACCTTTCCTCTGATTCAGAACGCAAAGGGGTGTGTGGGGATTTCATTAAAGGCTGTACCAACTGATACAAAGGTTGTTTTATGACTGAAATACCGGGTTGGGTGACCTGTGCTGTATTTTTTTCCCTCAGCCACTTCTTTCCTGCATGATCTCAGGCCTAAGTCACAAGCAGTTTACACTGACTGCCGATGAGTAAGCCCAGGCTGGCATTCTTCAGTTTACCCCACTCACACAGACTTCATGAACTATCATGACACTTGTGAGCCATTGTACAACAGAGCCTCCAGCCATGCTAAATAGAGATAAAATAGTTAAATATTTATAAATTGCTTTTTGTAGCTGAACTGTAGCTCAGAAATCATTCCTCAACATACCTCCTCTGGAAAAGCAGAGGATGTCATGGGACCTCCTGTTTTGCCAAGAAATGGGACTACCTATTAACCCAGCTCTGCTTCAGGCACATACTCCAAAAGTAACACCTTCAGTGGTTGTCACCATGCTGCTCTTCTCAGCCTGGCCCCGGGGACAGGCTGTCTGTATGCTGGGTCACAGTGGCACCAGTGCGTCCTTTCAGAGGCAGGTCTGCCTTGTCGTCGGACAAGCGGGCAGCAGAAGCAGTGCCTGAATTCACATTAGATTTCACTGCAGGACAGTCACATCACGGCCCTCCTACAGTGCGCAAAGGGCAGCTGCTGCTTCTTCATAAAGTCCTGTCCCATTGCATCTTTTACTGCTGTACTTGCAAGGTTAGACAGATTGGGATATACTTGCTCATGCTGCAATTGCAACTGAGCACTACATACACACTACAAAGCATTCCTTGCACTGTCTGGGTTGGACAAAAAGGGAACTTTGAGGCACCTATGGTACAGTTTGACCAAAGGAATATCAAAAACATCTGCCTTGGATTCCTGGATCTAAACTGTAAGCTGATTTTTTGGGGGTGTGAGGAGAGCAGGGAACCAAAAAACAATACACCTCACAACTCAAATGAACCAGTTCTCATGTTGTCTTTCAGAGACTAACAAGATTATACTTAAGTATACTGACCAAACCTTTCTGTTGGAAGCAAAACAGTCATGAGCCACTTGTTAACCTTCTAAAGAACCAGAAGATAAGGGCCACACTCTTCACTTCCTCTCCAAATCCATTAGCACCAACCTCAATTGATTCTTTTTTGTTGAACTGTCCTCAACCCATATCAAGACTTACCCAGTTCTTCCACATCTTCTCTCCCCAGCAGCAGCTTTGTTTTCCATCTACTATTCCTCATCCTCCTCTCCTTCAGGGATCCTGAAAACATCTGCACCATTAGCAACCACTCTGGCTTCAAACTCCTTTTTCCAGAAGGCACTGCAACATGACAATGTTTTAGGAAACAGATCTGTTTCCATGCAGGTTACAGAAGTCTATAAAGCTGCAATCATCAGAATGAACTTGAACTGTTCTTTTTTGGGAACTGTCATAGTGGAGCGATACTGAAGGCACAGTGCTGCCCCTGGGGATTAGCCAACTTGACCTAATAGCTCAGGGAAATCAGTAATTTCTGCAGAGAAAGAACTGATGTTGCTGGATAGTTAAGTACTCCCATATTGCTCAATGACTTACTGAAAGTGAGAAGTAAAAACACATCACTAAACATCAAAATTCTCATTAGTTTATATTGACAAGACTGGGAATTCAAGACTGCCGCAGAATGGCAACAGACCTCACTCAAATTCATGATGAGCAAAGTTTGAGCCCAAACTCAACTTATGGCTTCGTTAGGACATGAGTCTACAACAACCAACTTACATCACGTTGAAGGCAGATATTTAAAGGAGGTTTATTGGGCTAATACTAAATTCAAACAGCCACAAGTTCATTTTCCATGTTTACCACACCATGTTAACAGATGAAGTCTCAGTGGAAAGTCCAGATTTTCATCTCACCACAACTTCCTGAAACATGACTACAGATTTCAATATCTGGCATTTCATCTTGAGAGAGATAATCATGTTTTAAGAACATTCTACCAAATACATTTAAATCATGACTCAAAACCAAAACAATTTGGAAGCTGTGAAACATAAAGCTGTTAGTACGAAATTAGCTTTTATTTTTTACCTCAAAATAAGTGAACATTTCTCATTTATTCCAATGAAAACTGAAAAAGGGTATCTTAAACAAGGGGGAACCTTAACAGAGCAAATACCACAAACAACTCAAGTTCCTTTAGTTGCCCTTGCTATTGTCCAGCTGTGTCTGGCTAAAAACACAAGCTTAATTTTTTTTTTGGGGGGAGAGGTAAGTTGGCTCAATTAAAAGAAACACTTGAACCCCCCCAAATAAGAAGTGGTATATAACAAAACCAGGTACTCGTTCTCATCACAATTCAGGTCCATGTGTTGCCACACATTTATATAAAACTTTCACTAAGTGGTGTACTAAATAGGACTTAGTAACCTCTTCTGCAGGTTAGCTCTTGATATCTTGGTACGAGAAGTCAATGCGTAAGCATGTCAGAAGTCAACGCTATAGTGTAACTACAGTATAACTCTAACCGGGCTTCTAAATACTGTTCACCAGAGCGATGTCTTATAGTTGAATTTCAGTTTCAGCAGGTACTTCAGATTCACCTGAGCAACGTCATACACAATATATCTGGGAAGAACGTTAAGGAATAATCACAGTTACTGATACTAGTAGTAAGACAGAAAAATCTGAAAACACAGTCAAAACTTCACCTTTGAACTTGTGTTACCACACAGCTGCCAATGCGATTAAGCAGTTCTAAGTGCTCAAACCACAGATCTTTAAATTTGACTTCTCTTTGAATCTGAAAATGTTTTATGCAATATTTAGAGACAAACAACTAACAGTAACATGGCGAATTAAGGATGGTGCAGCAGGAATCCTGAGTGACAGACAGGTGAAGATTAGTTTTCGTCAGGCGAAGATTAGTTTTCATCAGGCAGAGCCATAACACACATCATCTCTTGTACTACCTAAACAGTGAGACAAGGTAGCCTACATGAGATCTGCAGTTACAGACCTGGCATCTACAGTTATAACTGCAGTTCTATTGCTACCTTCCAGCACAAAGTCATTAATGTCCTTTTAATTTTCCACTAACCCCCCCCCAACTGGGATCACAGAGAAGAGCTCTACAATGGTTGGCAGTGCTTTCACATTCCATCACTGCTCCACACAGTCCCAGCTCATCTACTTCTCAATGCTTTAGGCCTCAAACTTACCTCCAGACCCTAATTCAGGTGAAAGGCATCCCCATTATATACAGTGTAAAACAAAATGAATGCACATCATGTTACCTCAATTAGCTAGCTCACCAAGACAGAAGACAGTTTCTACACAACTCAGAGGTTGTATTAACAGGTTACCTGCTTCATTGGCAGCAAAGAGATTGACCTGGGACCTTAGACATCACATACTCTTACGACTGTTGAGCACACATTAATTTGGGGGCATTTCTGTCTACAAAGAGGCTTAAGGGCTGCATCTCTGATGGGCATCTGAGGCTTACCTCAATACTTGCAAAGGGTCTGGGGAACATAAAGCAGCTGTGTGATGAGAAACTTGCATCAAGCCACAGAGCTGGCTCCCCCATCTCCTCCTAGCCAAGCTGGCCAGCCACAGCACCACAAGGAAGAAACCAGACTGCAGTGATGTGAAAACATAGGCTGCATTCCCCCACTCCTCGTCTGGCACGTCTCTGACCAACACACTACTGGGCAGTGTTGTCTGGCCACTCCAATGCCTCCAGGTACTGAGTCCTGTTGTGTCAACAGCTATTTGCTATGTGTATTCTTCCCTCTTTTTGCAGAGTGACAATTTAAGTGTGAAGACTGTAAAATCATCTCCCATGGAGGAGAGACTAAATTGTTTGTGAGCACTCCAAAGCAGATCTAAAAGAAACAAAACCACAGTGTGCCAAAACTCCTGGGTAGCATTAGTGAGGTCCTGCTAAACTCAGCAACACTCAAACACAGCATGCAGCCAACATAATAGCAAAGGATACTCATTATACAGAAGACAGGTATCATTAATTCCTGTTGAAATCCCGTTCCCTAAGGGAACCTCTACACCACCAAGGGTGGTAGTGGCTGTGGGATCGGGTGCTGTTTTGCCCAAGCCTAGAAAGGGAAAAAACATTAGTTACCGATCTAGGATGCAAACACAGACTTTGCACGTACAGAAAATGACTCATCAGCCACATTTTCAAATGCTGATCAAGCGCAAAATGTGTCTTAAAAAGACTATAGAGAACACAGCCTGTTTATTCAGTTCAGCATCACCAGGCTTCTGCTGGTCGTGCTCTGCTACCTTAAAAACCAGAATTTCAGACTTCTGGCAGTTAATTGTCTAATCTGTATGATCAAAGCTAAACCAGAGCAGACTTAAAAGCTTTCACATCCTAGGCCCATTACTGAAAACACGCACATTGTAGCATTTTCAGAGAAATATAGCAAACCAATTCTCATTCTCTTTAAACTCTTCGATACAAATCTGGTTTGACAGCCATAATTGTGCGAGTAGTATGACAAAAATGCTAATCACGTTTTATTCTATTTTAGACCACTAATTTTTAAGCCTCTCAAAATGAATAAAGAAAAGCCACTCATTACTGAATGTTACTGTTCTCCACTCCCCCATTTCAGAACAGAAGACAGTCACGCTCACCATTTCTTTTGCTTGAATTAGAGCTAAGTCTTTTTTCTCATCTTCTTTTTCAGGGTAATACACTGACACATTTTGCAGATAGAAGTGCAATGAGAACAGCTGTTCCATCTGAACTTTCATTCTCAGCTTTTCCCTTCTCTCCAAGCTTCTAAGGCACTTTGAAAGCTAAACAATTATTCTTCTGATCTATCAAACCTCTCATCTTTCTTCTAAAACACACAGTATTGTTGGGATGAAAGCGAGTAAAAAGTCAAAGAGTGCACTTTACATTTTCTCTTGTGTAATATCAAATGAAAGATTCCTCCTGAACTCTAGGCAACACATTAACTTTGGTCATAACATTCAAAGTGCACCAACTCTCATCTCAAAACACCATATACATATATAAAGATGCAACTATACAGCAACATTATGCAAGCTCTTAAAGGAAGTACAGCTACGAAATTACTATAGTTCTCTTTGCTAAGCAGAGCGCCATAATGTGAGTTTGCCATCAGTAACAGATTGCTAGTGACAACTACTAATGCTTACCTTTCACACTGTGCTTTCCCTTGGGCAATTTTGTTATGTGAGAAGCATTCTTTAGCTCATACCTGGACAGCACAAAGAACACAAAATAGTATTTTACATTCGTCTTAAACTACCTTGGTGAAAAACCACATTTTAGGCTTCAGTTTACTGTGAGTTAATGTAAAGTTGATTCAGATTCTAGTCTTCTGGACTTAACAGCCTTCCTTTCTCTCAGTTACTAATTTTAATGATATTAGCATTTGATATATATTATTTATATATAAAATCATATGTGTGTGTATATATATCAAGTACAACATTCTAAGACCTGTTAAAAATGATGTTTCTCTCCACCCAGCACCAAATAGCTCTCATTTTAAGAAAAAACAAGTCTTAAAAGAAATAACACATACTTTTTCTTCTCATTGCAGAAAAGGCTGGCAATTTTAGCATCACCTTCTACCACAATATATTATGCATGCTTGGCAAATACTCTTCATAAGTTACTTACATATTTCCAAGGGCAACCTCACCCAGTAGTATTAAGCCTATGGGATCAGCTTGAGATGTGTGACAGTAGTTGGCACTCTTGGATACCATGTCTGCAAAATAGATGCCCTTCCCAAACATGTAGCCAGTCTGCAAGCAGAAAAAGAGAAACCCAAAAGACTGGGACAATAAAACACAAAGGCAGCATTAAACCCACCTGGGCTCCCAGGAGAACAAAACTGCAACTGAAACTCTTGTGGGCACCAGTCAGCACCCCACTCTGGACACAAAGCGTTGCCTGCATGCCGGGTGATAACACTGTGCCCTCCCCACATGGAAATTCTCCCATTTAGATTGTCTCTGACTGTGGCCACTGCTGGGCACAGGGATGTAGGAGCAAGAGAAGCTGTTTCACGTACCACAGGAGCTTCAGGGGGAGCTATCCGGAGACCCTGTGAGAGGATACCAGCGAAGTTGGTGGTGCGGGAACCATGCCACAGCAACTGGCGGTTGTGAAGCTGCTTAAACGGCTTGTAACGCTGGCTCTCCCCTTCACGCTCAATCCTGAAGATCTTCAGGTCAGACAGGGATAGGAGAAAAAGAACAACTGAGAAAATAAACTGTTACCTTCATGCAACTAAACCATCCCCATCCAGAATACACACTAATGTGCTAGGAAAATTGATCTGGATGGTTTTAGTACTTGCAGCTTGCTATGTCATGTTAGCAAAAACGAGGGAGCATCAATCACACAGTAGTTGCTATTGATTAGTTCTCTGCCTTCCCTCTGTATTTTCATTGAGACCATAATTTTCTGAGAAGTCATTAAATGAGCTAAGGCTCAATTTGAGATGATTACTCCTCCACCTCCTTTTAAGGCCAATTAAATGAAAATAAGAACATATCCCCACAGAGACCTCAGTAACCTTAGATTCATCTCTGCCTAAGCTTTTTCTATTCAATGGCAATTGGTTTATCAAACTATCCCTTCAAGAAAGGAAACTGGAAAAGCTACTCGAGAATAAAGGGAAACAGCAAACCAGTAACTCAACTTAGAAGAGTCCATCTGCACAAAATTAAACCCCAGTATTGCTCAACTTACATCCACAACTTTGAGATCATAAGCATTGTGAGTAGCAGCATGAGTATTTTTCACATATTGTTTAATAATCTTGGCTTCTTCTGAATCTTTGTCAACAACCTGCAAAGAGGCAAATGAGAAGTTTCTTTAGCATACAAACTAGCAGGGTTCTTATAACATGATGACATCCACCCTATGCTTGCAACTCCCCATTTTAAGCCTCCTTTATCATTTAGGTGGAAATTTATTCCCAGCTAGCGAAGAGGCACACGTATACAGACAGTGCTCGGTCGCACAGTATATGAGACAGAAAGGCACCTCTGGAAACAGAGATGATTTTCAACTCCCCTGCTCAAAGCAGGAGGAGGTTGCTAAGGGCTGAGTTCAGTCAGGCGTTCAACATCTACAAGGATGCAGCCTCCACAGCCTTTCTGGGCAACCTTTTCCGGCGTCAATGGTTACTGTGAGTGGTCAGAGAAGAGAATCCAAACCAAACACTACCAAAACCAAAAGCTTTTCGTTGAAATGCAGTTTCCTGTATTTCAATTTGTGCGCTTTGCCTCCTGTCACTGGAAACCACTGAGAAGAGTCTGCCTCTGTCTTCTTTACTCCCTTCCCCAACCAGACATTCATAAACACTGAGAAGATATCCCTTGAACCTTCTTTTCTCCATGTTAAAAAGCTCCAGCTCTCTCAGCATCTCTTGTACAACACATGCTCCAGTCCCTTAACTGCTACAGTTGTCTTTCACTGAAATTATGCCAATACATCTGTCCTGCTGACAGTTTACATGATTTGTTATACTCCAAACTAACAGGGTATCAGCTTGTATTCAGTCACTCATTTCCTTTTATTTCCTTTACCTTAATATCAGTTCGAAGTTTTTCATAGTTGATGTCAATTGGGTCTTTATCTCCATCTTCGTTTCCACCTCTGAGAAGGCTGTAAGCCACCTCAATATCAAGCAAGTTGTCCAACATCTGCACTTTGGCCTGCATAATTTCAAGAGGTTATTTTATTTGTGCCTTTGACATGTTCAGAGTACCTCTGGAATACCCCAGTACTAAAGTCTATGTGAATCACTGGCCAGGAACTGCGCTCTAACAACACAACAACACTGCCTTTTTTATTGAAACATATGTATATACTTAAAATATATTAAACCACACACACATATACATATTTAAGCCATAACATATAACTTAGCTTCTAATACCTCATACATATAATTGTTTTTATCTGTGTAAACACATATATGCATATAAATGAAAACAGTATTCGGAAGAAAAACAAGTTTAACCTCATGACATTAAAATGAGACTTAAAGCCTCACACATTCTGTCCGTTGGATGACTGCTATCAGACCTGTTCCCTGCACACAACGTACTGTTTCCAGTCGATACCTGAATGTATTCCAAGTTGTTTAGGAGAGGTGGTTTCTTCATCCCAAAATCATGAGGAATCAGAGTATAGAAGCGGTTGGAGAGGTCCAAGATCTGGGAATCTGAACCACTGTCAGAAACTGCCTAGACAAGACAACAAGCACCAAAACAACAAATTACTGAGTAAGACAAGTCTCCGTAGCAACAGACACACAAGATACTTGAGGATTAACACAGAAACAGCAATACAAATAGTGCTAATGCTGAAACTCTCACAGGACTAAGAAGAACAATTCTGTTTGTTCTGCATGTAGTAAGTCACAGCACTTGCACTGAAATACACAGAACTTCTGGTATGAGGGAAATCTAACGGGGATTATCTTTCTGGAAGGCAAAATAAAGGCCTCTGGATATGGAAGTGGTGCATGTCCTTGGCAAGATTCCGGTCTACTCTAACAACTGAAGCAAAACTTCCTGTACCTCTGCTTTGCCAGGGAGTCCATGATAAAAAACGAGATATGCTGGTACACTTTTGCAAGCAGCACAGGCAATACTATGTAGTGATTCTTGGAACTGTCCAGATCATGATATGTAAATACAGTAATGTCATCAAAGCAGATCCTTTCCTGTGCCCATTGAAGCTTTATTCTCATTCTCTAACAGACTTCCGTGGGGTGGAAACACCACTTCCATTTGCTTAACTGCCATTTCTGTCTGACTCAGCCTGAAGTTCATGCTACAAAGGTGTGAAAGATACAACTACTGCCCAAACTGGTACAACAGTGAAGGGAACTGACTGGCTTCCCACAGAAGCCACATCCTCTTCTCCAGCTAGAGAGAGCATAGATCTTTGTAAACACAGCTCAGCATCCACCCCACACCGAGCCCAGAACAACTTCTGAATTCCCCTCCTGCTCTTAACATCTCCTTCATGCTCACCTGCTGAACCTCACTGAGGATGGAGTATGCGCTCTGGATCTGCCTCTTGCTCAGTTTTCCCAATGGCATCTTCTGCAGGTCAATCTGATGACGATTTAAATGATTAAAACAGGATTTCACTACACTGAAACTACAGCATTCCCTCTCTGGTTTCTAGGGAGCTAATCTCCCCATCCTGGTAGGACTGACCACACAAAGAATGGAAACATTTCAGACTTGGTATTAATCTCTGTGGATCCAGGGATTATGTCAGAAGGACTATGCACGATACTGAGAACACATCCGATATGTAAAGGAATACTGCAATAGGAAACTGAGCATACATGCTAGGGCAACACAAAAATAGTGTACCAAGCTTCTGGCTTGAAGTTTAATATTAACCTGGTGTCAGATGTGTTCCTGAATCACTTCAATAACCATATGGTTCAGGCTGGCAAAGAAACAAACTGAATGAAGTAATTCGTATTCCTAAGATCATAATCTTATTCATAAGATACAAAAACTTTACCCAACAGTTATCAAGGGTCAAATGCAAAGAGGCTGCAAGATGCTTCATATTCATTAACGGAAAACGAACAACCAAAAAAGCAACTAAGTTAAAAGCAATGCCTTGGCTGCCTGCATTTACCCACTGATTTAATTTACATGTTGCTTTTGCTTGTGTATTGATGGATCTTGGAAGAGTTTTGGATTTGCATTAAATCCTTGCATAGTTAAGGACCATCTGAACAAACAAACGTTTGCCAAAAGTCAAGTCCAATGGAGTCTTTTACAAAGATCATACATACACCCTCTGAACTCTTGATAGTACTCACCATCCATCCTGCAGGTCAAACTAGCTTTTATTTAACTTGATAGGTTTAAGATTCAGCTCAAGGACAGAAGATCTGTGAAATCATGTATATTGCTTACTGTCCAGGTAAGTTCCACATTACTTAGTCACTATGGAGCTAGGAAACCCAGCAAATCTCCTCTGCAAGCTGAACTCAGAAAGTTCTTGCAAGCAACACAGCCTGGTGTGAAAACCCTGAAATGGTTTTGCATGGAGATTTCCACCCTCTACTGGCTTAGAACTTTAGCCTCTAAGCATACATAAAGCCAAAAACTAAGAAAAACCAAGATGTACTGCAAGAGAGAAGAGATGCTTCAAAACTGATCATGTCTTTGGAACACAAGACACATGAAGCTGAGATTAATAGCCTAATGAAAACCAACCTGCAATAGATTTGTAGCTCCCAAACTTTTGGGGCAAATTCTTTCTTGTTGAGTACCATACAGCAGATAGCTGCAGACACCTATATTAGCTGTAAGTTATATAAACATATAAACTAACACATAGATGCACTAACACATAAACACTAACACCTATAAACTAACATATCCCCCAGAAACATGATTTAGGAGAAGTACATCTCCTACAGAGCCCACAAACAGCTAGAGGGTTGGAGTCTGTGTCTCCTTTGACTCATGGGAGGTGAACAGAGCCAACCTCTGAAATAAAGCTAAACTGCATCCAAAGCTTTATCATTACAGGCATCAAAAGAGCACAGCAGCCAAAGGGCTGGGTCTAAAATAGCAGCACTGCAATTACTGCCAGATGCACTGAGGGTAACATGAGGAATTAGCTCCGCATCACAGATGCGCGCACCAATATGTCAGGGGGAGACAAGGGAGATGTTTGCCTTCCATCCAGCCACAGCACTGGAATAGACTCAGCCCTCTGGCCATTTGATGTAAGGCAAAGACATAGAGAATTGCAATAAACTCCTGTATGCTTGGGGAGATAAAACTCTTGAAAACTATATTAGATGCAGGAAGAGAAATGTATCAGATAAATCTATTGTTGTTTAAGGGAAAGACTTAAGAGTTTGCTACAGTTTTGGCAGAGTGAGAGTGCCTGGATGGAATGAACTAGTTGAGACCAGGCTGATTAAAGGAACCAAGTAGCTGTTTCCAGAGGAGGCACAGAAACCTCTAACCAGGAAAACCATTATTTCCTCTAACAGAAAACAGCTGTTTGGCAGCAGCACCAGCACAGGAAGATAATAGGAAGACAGGCCCATCTGGACTCCCAGGTCTGCTATAGATCTGCAGATGGTGTGAATTAACACAGTATCAACAAAGTTCTACAAAACCAAGTTACATAAGATATTGATCAGTTCAGAGTCTTCAGCCAGTTCCAGCTACAAAGAATTATTAGTATTTCAGAAGACTGATGTAAAAAAACCCACTGAAGATACACAATTAACCCAAGGGACTACAAAATGTTGGGCGAACCATCTGAAAGCTTGAAGATAACCTGTACAAAATGGAGCAAAGCTTGTTCTGAAAAGTACACAACATACTGATACAGAGGGCAAACAGATGCTTAAATATGAAGCCTTAAGGCAGGACAACTAAGCTGGCTGAAGAAACGTGGAATTTGTTGTTTAGAATTAACCCAGCTTGAATGGCTGCATTAACACAAACTGCAGGATCTCCAAAAACCAGTAAAAGAGTTTCTATGCAAGGAGAGACAGATAACGCTACCAGATCACTCTCTGAAAGCTTGTTAGAAGCACAGATCAAGAAGTATGGAGGAAGAAACAGATGAAAAGAGGGTATTATTAGAACAAATGAGAAACATAACAAAGAAAACCTGAAATTTGCCCCTGTTCAGAACAGGATCTGGACTTTGTAAAGGCGCTTCATCAGTGCATGTATCATCTGGCAGCTGAAGTCTGAGCTGCATGCTCATTTGCTACCTAAATTAGTGGTAGTAGTGCCCCTCCACCTCAAAATATGGTTCACCACTCACAAAAAGAGAAGCGCATCCAGCCTCACATCACCAGCAAACCGGTCATCCATTAGTACCTTAAGAGTCTTAAGAGCATTCACTGAACAATGGTCACAATATATGTGTCGCTGGGAGGAAAAACCCAACAAAACACATGAAACCCCCCCAAAACAACCATCACCCAAGGAATAAACAAACAAAACCTCAAACCACATAGAGTGATTGCTGATCCCATGACTGGCAGATGAGTTTCTCATAGACATTGCTAAACTCAAGACACCGATACAGACATTCTGCACTGAAGAACAAAGAATGCACCCATGGTTTATGAGAGTATCATAACTAAGTTATTGCTTCCAGTGCTTGGCAAATGCTGGTCATGCTCTTGTTCTTATTTTAAGGCTGATCTAAAACTCACACTGACTTCGGAGAAGTATGATGCATTGCAAAGAACTTGCTTCCAGCTGTGAAAGTTTGATGGTCAGAATTAAAGGAACATGAATGTGTGTAGTCACCTCAAATTCCACCATTGCTTTCTTCATGCTCTCCACATCAAAGATCATCTTAATGAGGTCTTGGATTGGCTTAGCCAGTTTTGATTTTGTCCCGGCACCTACTGTCAGTTTCCTGACAGCTTCTTCATCCTGGGAGGTAAAAATAGTGTCAGAATTAGCAAAATCACAAAGGATAAAAGTAACAGGCTGGCTGCCATGGTAACAACTCAAAAACCAATTGAGCATATGCATACTATGACTAGTCTGAAGTTCATGGGAGCGTGGGACATTGCTCTGACATTTTGGAACAAAGTGGGTTTAAAAATCCACCTATTCAGTAATTTGGCACATGTTATTTCAAGAGGTGTAAAGCATAAGTAGAACTGAGGGAATAGGAACTTTCTGTGCATCCCTGCTTCACCTCAAGCAAGGGTGTTAATTACTTTTTCTGCAAGCTTTCTGCTTGATATGAAAAAACGACTGTTTACTTTGTTGCTTTCATGACAAAATGGAGATGTAATAATTACTTCCACCAAGTTTTTGAAATCAAATCTGTCACGGATGAGTACAGGAATCATCAATTAGCCATAATACCATCTACATGCTTTCATGAGTAGAGCAATAAGGCATCTGCCAGATGCTTCAGAATACCACTGTACACTGCAGTGTAACAGCCACTTTGCCATTGCAATAGTCAGATTTCCAGAAATAAAGCTAAGCATCAATTACTTCACACTGAAAGATGACAGCCATTAATTTGGCCACAGAAAAATGCAATGGCTGGAAATACTTTCTCTAGTTCTTATGCTATTAACAGCATTCAACTATTTAATCTGAAGTTGGTTTAAGTTATGGGTATGCCTTTAAGTAAACACACAAAATTGCAGTGGGTAGAAGGAAGAGAATTCTTATTTAGCTTAGTTGTCTAAACAGCCAAATCTTACTGGCAAGGAATCTTTCTCAGCCTGCTCATTATGTGCCCTAAGCAGAACTCTGCATAGGAGCTGCTTCAGCATTTGGAAGGATTTTGGATACAGAGTTCATATGAGAAGTGTCTATTTTAACTAAAGGAAAACAGCGTTTTCAGACAGGATGTATGTGAGATGGCTGCTGAATTGAGTTCAAATTAACAGCCTTAAATTTACAGAGCAAACAGGAATGAGCACTAAAGTGACTTCAGACTTGAGAACGGAAATCTACTTAGTTTCCCAACATATCTATTTCAATGCATGACACTCGATCTACAGCTTTTTCTGTAGCAGAGAAGATGCAATAGTTGCACCTGCACTTCACTCCTCAGGTTTGTTAAGTGTGATGCAACAGCGAGTGCAGAACACAACAGACATAGCAAAGTAGCCCAGCAATGCTCCACTTGGTACAAGGGTGTTTCAGTTACCTGTCCATAATCGATCTCCAGCGGGTAGAACTTTTTGGGATATTTAGTGAAGTTCTTTGAATGCCAAGAGTTGCCAGTTTTCTCTTCATACAAATTCAGGAAGTGCTCAACAGCATCTTCTTTTGATGGCATCTGCTCCAGCTTATTGCTCCCAATTACAGTGCCCACACGACCCCAAGATCTGAACACCCAGTACCTAGAGAAGTGAAACACGAGATAAGCACAGACATAGGGTACCTCTAGCTTCAAATCTCAGTCCTAAATAAACTGATCCTGCAACAACCATGCATGCAAATCTGACATTTCACCCTGTTGAGTTTATGGAAGACCTTCTCTATCAGCAACTGCAGGAGAGCAACACAGAGCCACCACAGAGCGTACATCCAAAAACACGTGTGAAGAAGTGCCCAGTGTTAACACATCAGGCCTGCAGCCCCTGAGCATAAATGACTGCACAGCAGGAAAAGAGAGAATACTATCTCTTCACAGTCTTAATGCTTCACAAACACCAATCTTCAGACTATTAGGGTCATATATTTGAAAACCAAACTCAACGCATCTTTAAGCCTTAAGTCCCAGAGCTCAGATTTTCAGAGAATCCATAAGTAACTGAAGTATTTGTGTTACTGACACCACCTTGGTGTTGCTTCTGTACTTCTCAAGGGCAGCCACCAGTCACAGATCACTGTGGCCCTCCTGTCGGCCAACTAGCACTGTCCTGAAGACAACAACTGTACGCATTTTGCTCATACCAGGATGCAGGAATGAACACTACCACACACAATTCCACAAACTTACCTCCAAACTTCAGCTTTGTCAACACCACAAAGAAATGTTTCCACACAGAGCAGAGATCTCCATGGGTAGTTTGTTTTCAGTTGTTTTGTAGGTTTTAGTGGCTTGAGGGTATTTTTTTTGTGGTGTTTGGTTGTTTTAATGAATATCCTTACCCATATGTCCTCACAAACACATTTTCATAGAACCATAGAATGGTTTGGGTTGGAGGGACCTTAAGGATCATCCAGTTCTAGCCCCCTGCCATGGGCAAGGACAAAATCCAGTATTTATTGGAAAAAGGTGAACAAAAGTCTTTCTAGATAAGACTAAACCCACCTGTTCTCTCTGTCATCCTCCAGCAGCTGCAGTTTGTAATAGGAATTTGTTCCTTTCACAATATCTACGAGGCCCAGGGTTGCACTAAAAATCTTTCCACCTTTTTCAAAGACATGAGCAGAATCCTCCAGACCTACAAAGACATAAATCAGAACACAGAGGAGGTTACCATTTTAGGTCTTTCTCCTGCATTCGTGCTCACCCAAATGTTTCATGAAGTAGTGTGACTGTTAAGAGAAACACCACAAAATCAGTGATCACATGCTCATTCAGAACTACTTGAAGCGTGTTTGCTTTTTAGGTAAGTGGTGAGCACACACTTTCAGATACACCGGAGTGAATATCAAGCCTAAGTAGTGGGGGGAAGTAACTTTTTATAAAGGACCATCTAGCATCTGTATTTAACACTGTGTGACTGGATGAAGGAATTCCCAAGAGAGATACAGCTCTGCAGGTGCCCCATTAGCAAATGAACTGAAAAACTAAAGGCTGGCCTCGGATGCAGCATGAATTCTCAGAACATCCATGCGCTATAGGTCTGGAAAGCAACATCAGCTGTTCCCTAAAGAGTCCAGGGGCAGATGCTCACACCAGACCTATGGCCTCTGCCAGCTGCGCCTTTATTCACCCCACTGACAGATGTTCCTGAAGCTGAACAAGGTCCACACCTTAGTGCAAGTGGTCCTTCTGAAAGCTGCACTAGAAAATCCTAGAATATGCACTTCTGGATGTCAAACACTATCCTTCCTTCCACAGCAAGAAAATATGGCTTAAAAAAATCACTTTGCGTGTATGGACCCCTTATCCTTCCACAGAAAAACACATCCTGAAGACAGTGTGTGGTGCAGGAGCAGCCACTGTTATCACTCACCAGAATCGGGATCTACTGCTGCTCCACCCTTAACTGTTAGCTTCATTTTCTTTTCAGACTTGCTAGGTCCTGCAGAGAAAGACACTTTTTTTTTCACTTGAATCAGCATTTAAATGCTCCATTTGCATAATTATCACCCTAAGGAGACTTTAAATTGGGTTCCCAGTACAACAGCACAATGACTCCAATGGCTTTTTTTACCTGGCTTTAGCAGCTAAATCAGAGCCCCCACCCTGCTAATTAAATGAAACCCAGGATCTCCTCAGATTCTGTCTCCTTCCTCCTGGGTGGGCCTTCTCCTTCCCAAGGGATGTGCCACAGCATTTTTTCACCTGCAGAGCAGATTAAAGTCAGGCATGTGCTTCTATCTAGGTGGGATTCAAAAACCTCATAGGGTGTGTGGGGTGTTTAGGCCCAATGGAGATGGTACTGCTGTGACATACATACCAATTGTATGAGAGAAACCTACACTTGGAAGGCACAGAGAAGAAGGGATTCCAAAAATAGGCAAGCAGATCCGATGGTTCTGTTCACCACCCAGCATTAATAACGCAAGCTCAATATGGCATTGGTGGGGAATGCTACTGGTGTTGGATAGTTTTGCTCCTCTGTTAAAAAAATGTTATGTTCCGAACCAAGTAGAACAAAGTGCCACTGCTCTGGACCCCAGTATTCTCCACATTCCTTGGGGGTCACAGTAGTGTCTGTCACATCTTTGCGCCCCAGCACCTCCTTGGAGCTGCATCACTGACCCAAACTGGCAGAGAAGCTGTTGAGTGATGAGGAAGAGATTGGACTGGTGTCAGGGAGCCTGGGCACATACAGCACAGATGACCTCTGAGCTAGGAGAAACAAAAGCCAGCTCAGGAAACGACTTCATGTATACCTAAGGCTAGTCTTGCCTTGAAGACTCAGTATTTAAACTCATTATGAGTAAAAGAGCAGAGAACTCAAGGACAAGGATAGGCTATACCCAGATTTGCTTTGTGCACGCACAGCACTGAACAGGCCTGTGGAGAAACAACTGCTTTGTTCTTTACCTTGTTCTTCTTTGACCTTCCCAGAACTTTTCATACTTGAGGGCTTGCTGCACTTCCCATCCACAGCCATTTCCTCGTGCTCCATTTTCACCTCTGCACCCCAAGGTGAAAGCACATGGAGAGACACAAGCTCCTGAAAGTCCTTGCTGGAGGATTTCACATCCTGAAGAAACTCCTCTGAGACCACACGGACTTTGGCCTCCTTCACCTCTTCCATCTTCTTGCTCATTTTCTCCACATCCTCTGCAGGAGCAGGGTGGGAAACAGAGGGGAAAAAAACCATCAGTACATCAGTGGGGTTTCAAACCTCACCCCTGGCCATGATTCAGGGCTCTGTAACACTCACTGGAAACACAGTTCCATCACATTTTCAATTCACCATGTTCTTTGAAGAGCAAAATCCCTATTGTCTCCAAACTGCAGCCTGGGCTACAGCAGGAACACTCCTGCTTTACCTGTCTGGTCCAGCAGTCCCCTTCCTGGAGCTGGGCTGGGGCTGTACAGTCCTGGCAGGTAGGAGCAGAACTCCTACCTCAGCAGCCAGTTTGCACCTCAATGCCAATAGGGAGCAAGAGCAGACCCCAAAGCTGCCAGCAGAGAAAACAATTGCCACCAGGCTCCCACAGCCCACAGAAGCTCTGCAGCTTCTCCAAGGCAACCATGGACACAGCTCCCAGCACCAGTCATCCCAACGAGGGTGGCCTGCATACAGACCTGAGCTGCTCCAGACCCAACAGAGCCTGTCAGCACAACCTGCAGGGTAACTTGCTAGGTAAGTAAAAGTGAACAGCATACATCTGTCTATACTCTTCCAAGCACACTAAGGCCCATGTGCACACAAACCACTCCCGTAATCCAAACACTGATCCCCATACAGCTCTGAGGACACATGTCCTCCGTAATCCTCTCAGCTCTGTTACCAGTGCTACCAGTAACCACGGCATGGCTGCTCACTCTGCGTGCTGATACACAGCGTGGCCTTGTTAGCTGTGGTCGTCATCTTTCCCCCCAGGTCCTCCACAATGCTCTTCACCTCCTCCTTGTTCTTTGATAGCTTTCCAAGAACCAGGATCTTCATGTTGGTCAGTGGTTTGTCTAGGGTTTGGAAATAACACAGCATGTTAGCAACAGGCACGGAGCCGCCTGGAAGAGGAACAAGCACAAAGGGTCAGCATCCCCACACTGAGCACTACCAGCCCAGCTGGCAGGGACACAAGGGTCCAAGCAGGTCCCCTTCACCAAAGCTCAGCACCTACCAATAAACAGAAAGGATGGAAGACAGTGAAGATGGATATGTAGGCACATTATTTGCCTGACATTTTTTTGTTTGTTTTAAATGTCTGCTTCAGCTCTGTGCTACCAGAAACTGTCCTCTGCTTCCATCTTCTTTTGATGCCTGGACAGCATGGGAGAAACTCACTGTAGGATGAAAGCTCGTGCTTCTTCAAAAGGAAATCAGTTTTTGAGGGGCTCGAGAGAGAGGACTGTCTCTCCAGCAACAGTGTTCCTACACTGCAGTACATTCCGGTCCTGATCTTACAGACAGTACAAGGCTTTACCATGCAAACTCCATAACAAGTCAGGAGCAAACTGGTAGCCATCTGAGGCTCCATCATGTCACCGTGTTAATACTTTGCAATGCAGCTGGGTCCAGGACATGGCAAGCAGAGCACATCTGCACTGCTAAAAATAAATGCTATTAACTCTGGTTGACCAACTGAGAGTTTTGTTTCCTGTTCTCCCCCCAGCTCAGATCAGTTAGGCTGCTAGCAAACAAAGTAACCTGGCTTTAATTCTGGTCAATGTTTTGAGTTTAGTTTCAGGGCACACTGGAATCAGCCAAGACCTGGGTCATGTCATTTTTATTGCTAGAATAACATGATGTGGCTAAAATGAGCTGTGCAGAATTACTCCCACCCTTTTCACCAAGTAACAATACTCCCCTGCTCTCAAAACTATGGCCAAGGCTATCAAGGCTGAATAAGAAAGAAGTCATCATAGGCTGTAGTGGACAGGCTACATCACCAAAGCATGCAACTCATTCCAACAGCCTACATGGAATTTCTGGAGTCCAGTTTTTTGTGGGCTGTAGAAAGCATTCCTGTTTTGCATAACAGGAGTCAGTGACTGGTAAAGCCAAATCCCAGTGGAGGATTTCAAAAACAAACCCAAAAAACCTTTAGCCCTTAAAACCTAATACGACATGGAACATGTGGTGTTACAGAGGTCCCTGGATGCTCCTCAAGAAACCAAGCAAGAAGGCATTTCACAGCAGCTCTTCCCTGGGACACATTTGGCAGCACCAGTCTTTAAGTTTCTGATTCATCTCAAACATGTAATTTCCTCACCACCACCAAATACTCAAATGATCTGTCAGGAAACAACCAGCACCTCAAGCCCATGTCCCCATGCAACCCATGATATCAGGGTCTACCTGTGTGAGGAAGATGAAGCAGGTGAGACCCTGCTCTGCTGTCCTTTATTTATCAGAAGAGCTCTGCCTGCCTGAGGGCAGGAGAACAGTATGCCTGGTCAGGCTGGGAATGGCATTACACACCATGCTGATGCCACTGACCCATGCCCAGGCAGCTGCTCACCTTTGGGTGCAGACATGGTCTCTGACAATGGAGCAGATGCAGAGGGAGGAGGCACAGAGTTTGCAGTCGCAGCATCTGGAGGGAACACCCTGTCCTGCTTCTTACATTTGAACTTCTTTAGGTAAGGAATTTCCCGAAACTCCTATGGGATGGAAGCATAAGTAGCGCTTAAAACCGACAAATAC
This sequence comes from Myiopsitta monachus, assembly GCA_017639245.1. NCBI lineage: Eukaryota > Metazoa > Chordata > Aves > Psittaciformes > Psittacidae > Myiopsitta > Myiopsitta monachus. Next base: position 57,956,973 of record CM029925.1, read on the forward strand.
TATCATAAGATGTAAAAGTTAAGTTGAGCACTGGCCAGAGGGTGACATTTACTGCAGGTCTTGGAAAGTATTTCTGAGACATTCATACTGGTAGGTAAATACCCACTGTACTGACTGAAGTAAGAGGGTAAAGGATGGGTTTCAAATCAAATCAGCAACATTTCTTTCAATTTAGTGTTACTGGGAAAAATACGATTTAGCTGTGCGTTAGCTGCCTACCCCTGGAGGGGTGTAGCTGTGACAGGACTGCCACACTGCTCTCCAGCATCCAACACTGACTGCTGCTTATTTATCTCCTTACAAGAGGTAAGGTCAGTTAAGAAACATGCTTCAGATCATCAAACGTGGAGTAAACACCCACCTTTGGGATTACCCAGTCTTTCCTGTTGGGAGTCTGCGTTTTAGCAACACACTTAGTCCAGGCAGTGATATCCCCTGAACAGTAATATGCGTCACTCTTGAACACAAACTGCCCTTTGCACTGCTCGCAGGGAAGCAGAGCTCCAAATGCCATCCCATCTGCTACTCGGTCCAAAATCTAAAGCAACAAAGATACAAAACAGGTCATGGCAGAAGAAGGCTGGAAGCTCATGTACTACATTACACTGGGATGTACAGAACAGTAACTGTCAGACTGCTAGCACAGACACAGATGTCTCCAGTGCTTGCCACACATAATATGCATATAAACCAAGACTCTTACCAGCACCAATTGATTTTATGATGTAAAGTTTCCCTGGTCACAAAGTATCTGCTCACACCCCTCCTATCTGGATTCAACATTCAGGGAAGCTGTGCCAGAGCAGCCAAGGAGGAGACGAGCTACTGCATCTGAGCACATGAGGAGGTAGGTGGGAATGTAGGCTCAGACAAGTCCTGCTTTTCCTGCCTAGAGAGGATTTCTTGGCCATTCTGAGTCTAGACACTTCCCACATGCCAGCCCACGCTCCTTACAAAGAGTCTTAATAAACACAAATACTTCAAGTGATGTGTGGCTCCAAAAGAGAGAGGACTTTCACAGGCTACACAAACTGACTGGTTTTAGAAAAGATACCAGGAAGGAATTTGAGCAGGTTTTGGGTCTTTTTGCATAACTTAGCAGTTGAGGGAGGCAACATGAAGTGCTGTAAGTAACCTGCCCTTCAAGAGCCAGCAAAAAAACCTCCAACATGGACCAGCATAAAGGCAGATCACTGAGATGAAGGTGCTGAATTCAGCATCACACACCACCACGCAGCCCTTCACAAGCTATAGTAACAGCAATATCATCAGAGTCCTGGGACAAAATGCCTGGGCTTTGCACTGCATTTCTTTCTCAAGTGTTATGTTAGGAACAGGCTTCAGACTGGTGGACTTTGCAGCAACACTGGTTCGGGTCAGCTTCACCGATTCAAAGACCAACTCACAGCATTCTCCCCTGAAGGAACTTCCTGCTTGTTGGCGATCAGCAGCTCTTTGAGGTCATTAGTGGAGCAGACCTTCCTCAGCTCATCCTTGATGCCCCAGATCAGCTCTGTCTGCTCCTGTTGACAAAATCCAGCAGCTTAGTTACTTGCAATTGACTGCTTTCGAACAACACTCCCGAAACTGCAGTATGTGGCAAGGTTTTAGCAAGCCCATGGTGTCTTAAACACAGACTGTGAGATGAAGAGCACCAGGAACCAGTAGCTTTACCAACAGGGAGAGTTACCTATTTTACCCAAAAACCTAAATAGGTTTTTTAAAGTCACATGCTTCAGATTTCAGTATAAATACATAAGCACATTGCAGTTTCAGCAACTACTATCTCTTCTTGAGATTACATGCAGAAGGATATCCCTATGGGATTCTACATAAATCAAGGCTTCTCCATCACATACATGTGAACACAGGCCAGAGAGTAACCTTTACACCTCTATCCCACATAAGAAGATACAAGTGATACTAAGACAGCTAGCCATCTTTCAGGCAGAGTGGAACCCGTGTTTCTATCATACTTTACCCTTAGCAAGCTCTCAACAGCCTCTGCAAACATCACCTAACTGATTGACACTGACAACAGCGGGGATGCAGCTACATTTGAGCACTGCATTAAAACAAAAACCAGAAATGCTGATCTTCTTTTAAGTCACCTAAGCACAAGGGGAATTCAGGTCAGCCACCTGCAGAAGGGCAGAGGAGCCTGCACATTCTTTGGGGCTTTCTACAAAAGGTGGACAGCCTGGGCAGCAAAGCAGCATCCTAAAATATCTCGGATACTTTCTGAATGTTATTCATACAGTCAAACCCGTAGTTTATCCTGGAATAACTGACTGTGTTAAATGGTTTAACTTTCAGTGTTAATGACCATGCTTGATAAAATGCTGTAAAGTGAACCCAAAGTTAACCCTGACCCACAAATTGCCTTCATCTGTCCTAAACATCTGCACTGCAGCAGCAAAACCTTGATAAGGCCTCAGCTAAGTTCTGATGCTAGTTCAGGTATTGCCACATAACAGAGAAGAAAACTTGTTCACAGGCACACACCATTTTTCTACAGCTCCATTAAGATTTCAACTGCAGCAAAAGCAACTTGTTCACTTTTTTGTTGGAAAGTAGCTATGCCGAGCTTTCAATATACAAAATTCCTCATGTTCTATTGGGAATTCTTCCCAGGATATTCTATAAAGTGGACAGTAAAAAGCTGTGACCTGTCACACTTTGTACCCAAGAACCGAATGCAGCTCCCCAGAGGGTGAAAAAGATGAATTCTCATCAATCTCATTCAGCACATTACCTCTGTTTACAATGAGCTATTTAAGGGCATCTAACTTCTTCTGCAACAGCGCCTGGGCTCAGAGCCTCAGCCACCACCACCAGATGACACAAGGACCATAGAATCAGCCTCCCTGAGAGAAAAGGCATTTAACCTAATCTATTCAAATCCAATGAGCACAACTAGAGAACTTCCTTCCTGTGTTTCAGGAGAAAGCAGCAAGGTGAATCCCTACAGCAAAGCCTTAGTGACAGGGCACCTCCTGCTTTAGGACACAAGGACTCACTGTGCTGTAACTGGGCACAAGGCAGAGCCCCTGTCTAGGTACCACAGATCTTCAGTTAGTGCCTGACACCGCACTCTACTAATGAAGCCATTTTGAGGATGTGATCAGCTAAAACTCACCTTCAGCTGTTTTTCCTGCTTTGACTCTTTCTCTTTTTCTTTTTTCTGTTTCTTTTTTGCAGTCACATTTCCATCTACCTCTTCTCCTTTTCTCTTTCTAACAGGGAAAAACAAAACAACACAGATGAAAGGAAGTTACTTAAACGCCTGTCCAGCAGTTAGCAGAGCTCGGTGTTCTGACTGCTGCTATCTGCAGAGGCTTGAATATGCTCTGTTTTGGCAGGCAAACTCATTTCTCAGATTCCTCAGTGCTAGACTGCAGACATATACTTGGCTCTACAACACAAGCTGCCTCAGTTAGGTCAGGTGCACTTAAGGAGCTTTTCCATGGGGTAAACTGTATGGTCTGGCAGAAGAGCACATGGAATACTGCAACATTTTCAGATGTACTCATCCACACCTGTATTAGTTACACCAAATGCATGCCTAGAGATCACAGTTCTCCAAATACGAGGTGTAGTGATGCAGGTTAAAAGACTACAGTGTCTTTCAGTTGAATCAACAGCTTGATTTTTCAGTTTAGGCAATCCCTATTGCAATGGAGGACAGCAAACATTACAACTTTAATAAGACAGCACACTGGGAGACCAAGGTATTTCTCTGCTAGTTTCTCTTCAGGCTGGAATGAAGTCAGGTCAGGAAGCTTCTCCTTGCAAAGCACTCCCAGGCTGAGAGCAGTTTCATGATGTACTACTGTGCAGTTGTGTCTGAGGAAATTCATTTACTAACTGGGGCCTTAGAGCTGTGCAGGGAGAAGTAAGAGAAAACACTGCTCAATAAAGCCTGGAAAGAAGAGGAAGCCAAATGAAAACTGAGGGATTTTGGCAGACTTCAGAATGACAAGAGACCTCAGAGGAAGATGATTTACGTTCCCAAAGTCAGGTCATCCCCTTGGTCTGCCTGGCTTCAAGATACATCAATATCAATAAATCACATCAGTGTGTGCTCCCCTCAGGAGGGGATAATGGGAAGTTTTGCCCACCTGAGGCAGGATGTACCTGCCACTGGAGGCAGAGCATGAACATATCTTGGATCTCACACTTTATTTCAACAGAGCTGCTGTCATTTTGAAACATCAGCCAGGTTTCCTCTCAAGAAAGCATCTATCTTAACTTTATAAGCTGTGGCTGATGGATAAGCCATGAAGTTGACATTCTCAATTGCTCTCTGCTTACAGTTTAAAACATTTCACTTTCTAGTTCTTTGCTACAGTTAGCACTAACCCTGTATGACGGTTTACTAGCTATAACACTGCAGGAGGATGTCAAAAGGTCCTCTTCTCCCAGACACTCACGCCTGACAGACCTGTAAGTTCTAGCAACCGTCCTGGCCCTAAGACTGGGATAAGTTCTCATTTTATCTGCGGTGGTCATCACCTGTCCACCAGACTAAGGCACACTCAGAGGACACAACAGCCACACTATGCTACCAGCAATTGCTTGTGCTCTCAAACAGGCAAGCAGCAGCCAGCGGCGCAGGACTGGATACAGCACACACAGCGCCATGTCTTCAAAAGCATCCATGCCAGGCAAGTCCACTCTGCTCCCCAGCTGCAGCCCCTACAAGGGCACGACCAGAGCATCTGTTGAGCCCTGCCGCAAGGATAATGACTTCTACATTTGAAGAGTCATGGGTACACAACACAATCTGGGAAGAACATACCAGCCTGAACGCAAAGTGCTCTGCAGCACCTTCCCAAGCCACAAGTAATAACCTGAGTACTTGGGGTGGGTGCCCAACCGCTGTGCATCTGCGGTACCTCTCCCTCGGCAGGCTGCCAGCACTCACTCCCGTGCTGCAACTTGTCTCCCAGTCTCCAGAAGGAGAGCCAGCACAGAGCCTCTGGAAGGTGATCACTCTGCAGAGGGGCCCCAGGGAATGCAGCCAAATTCCAGCAGGGACTTGCTCTTCTGGCAGCCTTCCCTTAGAGCCAAGGAGACAGCGGGTCTCCTGGACACAGGGATTACTGTACCTGTTCCAGCCACTTGAATAAACTGCAGAGCAGGAAGGATCATCCTGCTTGCACAGAGGCATAAAACCTTCTCTTTTGTCCCTGGCTGTGCCCAAGGCTTAAAGCAAACACTAATCAATTTTACACAGCCTGGAGAAGGGAACAGCAAAGCTGAATTCATCTCAAATGAAGATGAATTTCCCCCAGACCAGCACGTTTTAGAGCAATCTACAAAACACACACTCACTGACACACACCATTTTATCTTCTGTCCTTGGCACCAAACACCAGGAGCTGGGTGCTACTGTGTACACCCTTTCTCTGGCTGGGGAAGGGACAGTATTCCCACGTTCAAAAGGTATGGCCCAACAGCTTGCTTGGTACTTACCAGCCAACAAAACGCTCACAGAGGATACACAATTACAAGACTTATTCCAACTTTTGAGAACATGAAGAGGGAAGTGAACTATCCCACTCTAGCCTGGCCTTTCCTTAACCTCATGTTGATCTTCCTACCACGAAAATGGTGGCTGGAAAGGACAGTCACAACGACCCTGGATAAAGCAAGCAGCCAGCACAGGGAGGAACAAGAACTCCCCTTTTCTCCTCCTTCCTGTAATGCACAGCCAGGCTGTTGGTGAGTACTCACCCCCTGCCTCAGGAAACCTCTGCAGTTAATCGGATGCTGCATGACATATATCCAAAATGACACTTTGCTCCTGTCTTAGGCAGTAATTCCACCCGAACAAAAGAGGCAGAATATACAGGAAGGAACATGCAATGCCACATGCCACAGTGAAGAAGCACAGTCAAATGGAACCCGCAAGCTGCTACTTCATTCCCTACACCAGCAAACAGGCACTCTTTCCACAGAGATGCTACTGGCAAGGACACAAGATTCTCCTTCCTCAAGCTCAAAAGTGCCTGCGCTTGGGCACAACAGCCCATAGTCCAGGGGCAGGTCAGCACGTCTCACCTAGAGATGACCAAGGAAAGAAGCCAGGATCCTTTCCATTTTGCCCTTCAGAAGGAAGGGGTTTTCCAAGCTATTCATGGTAGCCCTGCCCAGCACCTCATTTCTCTCATCTGCAATAGGCACATCACACTGCCACCAGTACAGACAGGGCTGACAGGGCAGTCCCAAAGCCTGAGCTGCTCCTCAAGTGTACTGGCCAGACATGCAGAAGCAGCCCACGAACCTGGATGTGTCACATCTGAATCGCAGAGACACCCGAGTCATGATACAATCGGGACGCAGCACAATTAGGAACATCTTTAAAGATCATTTTGAGCATCTCAGCTGCAACAAATCCCGTAACATCATTTCTGTCATTATCCGACTGAATGCATGAGATGACTTACCTGAGGTAACTGCACCTCATTCAATCTTCTGGGGTGTTTTTCTTTCATCTTCTCCAGAACTGCTGTGCTTTCTTGGCAGACAATCACCAGGTAGGAAGCACACCACCCCTCTGCACTCATTCACACTCTCAGTTTTCTAACTGACAACTGTGTTTCCAATTGACCCTCAACACCCTTGGCTAAAGCACACAGCCCAAACAGCAGAAGAAAAGTAGTGGAGCGTAGGAGCCAGCCAGCACCTTCATGGTTGAGGGGCTTGCTCATGCAGTGCTTAGAAAGCAGGAACGATGAGACGCCCTGCTGCTTTTCTGGCTTTAGGTCCTGGTTCAACCACCCTGCATCACCACGCTGGACTTTTTTCCATTGCAATTCTAGGCTTTTACTCACACAGTGACTTGGCAAACCACGCTGTGGCCTGTACCCTGTCTTCACAAATGCCTTCGCATTCTGCAGAGCATCCCAGAAGTGGCCCAGAAAGGGAGAGTCAGGGCAGACAAGAAAAACACAAGCACAGTCAAATCCCTAGAGCTTTGCTGAAGGCATGGGAAAAAACTACGAATAACCCTATTAAACTCACACGCTGTTCTAGGACAAAGCAGAACACGCACCTTGGCACAAAGAGCAAAGGACTGCTCGAAAAGCTACAAGTGCATTAAAACCCTGTACTTGGACTTACATGCTGCAACAGACCCTTAGGTAAAATGGCTGCATGGAAAGGCAGCAGCAGGCTGCCAGGCAGATGCAGCCAGCTTGTCTCAGTCTCACGAGGCTGAAGTGTAGAACCTGACCAGCTCCTGCAGCACTGCAGGAACCTCCCCACAGCACCCACACCGCTGCTGAATGTTCTGGAGCAACTGTTTGCCAACCAAGAATGAAGGGTGGAAGCTGCAGCCTCTTAACAACACATAGATCAGCTGATGTGCACTGTGCCCTGTTGCCTATGGCTGAAGATGCAATTGACATACACAAGGCTCTGCAAGGTACACCATGACCATCTGGCATGTATCTGGAGAATCAATACTGACAAACACTGCACAGATTTGATGTGGCTATGGCTGCTCAGAACCTGATACCAGTCTCACTGGACCGTTTCATGTAAAGCTGAATTCAGTCTACAAGGTACATGGAGAAGCCCAATGTATTACAATGACAACATCTTCCCTATTTGTAGGGCCCAAAACCCACCTAACATTCCTTCCCCATGGGAACAATGCAACACTGGCTTATGTTATGAATCATGACTTCAGGCAATGTCACACCAAAAAACAAGTAACAAAAGCTTTCATTAATAGAGAAGGATTGACCAAAGCTAGCAAGTCACCTGGAAGCTCTTCTCTGTCAGTACAAGTCCTGTCAAAAGCCTCCACTAAGAATTTCCATGCAAGACAAAGAAATTTCGGGCATACCACAAAAGATTCAGCAAACAAAAGCATCCAAGTGTAAGCACCACTTGGTCAGTAAACACCATTATCAGATCCAGTGCATGTCACAGATCAGCGGCTCATAGATGAGAGATGTCAAATCAATTCTAAAACAAGTGATTAGAGCAGAGAAACCATCGCTGATAACAGCATCATGAAGGGAGGCACAGAGCCCAGTATCCATTTGTATTAAGCGCGCATTATTTTATGGTTGAAAGCCCTACATCAGCCTTCCAAGTCACAGCTGCTGGTCTGTGCGTTTTCTCAAGGCAATCACAGCAGGCAAGAGGACTGCACACTCCCAGGGATGGGGAATTTGTCTGTTGTCATCTGCCTAAGGTCACAGGAAGGACCAAATCCTCCTACAACCAATAGCCTAACAGAAACAGCAGTGTAACAAAACATTTGTCATGGATGTATCTGAAGGCAATCAATGGCTCCTCTTCACTATGCAATTCCTTGCACTGCCCACATACCCTTCACTCTTGGTAGCTGGGAGTTGCTTCTTCAGAGTTTCTTTATCTTCAGCTTTCAAGATGCTGAAGCCCAGGAGCTGGGTGGCCCCGTATGCCGGGAGGAAGCCCAGCTCAGCTCGGCGGCTCACAAAGCAGTCCGGGTGATACCAGTTATCGATCATTCCCAACTGTGGCTTTTCAGGATGCACCATCTTCTTGGAAATCCGGATCTGGCCCTGATGGAGGTTAAAGCAACTACAAGACAAATTGTTAGGCCATTCTGGAAGGAGCTGGGCGTTAAGTTCCTGTCATGGTTTAAGTCTCTAACCCCCCCATGCAGTTTTCTCACTCACTCAGTCCCGTCTTTTTCTTCCCCCAGTCCCAGGGGGGTAGGGAGGAGAATCAAAAGAATGCAACTCGCACAGATTGAGATAAGAACAGTTTAGTAACTATGGTATAACACAAATCACTGCTGCTACCACCAGTAATAATACAAGAGAAATACAAGGAAAGAGAATACAACTGCTCACCAAGCCCGACCCAGTCAGTGCACCTCCCAGCAGCGAACCCCCCAATCCCAAAAACCTGACCATGCCGTGCACCCCCAGTCCACCACCACACCCTTCCGGGTCTCTGCCCTCCGTGTTCACATTCCTGGACATGACGTGCTGTGGTATGGAATAACCTCTTTGGTCAGTCTGGGTCAGGTGTCCTGTCTCTACTTCCTCCCGGCTCCCCTCCTCCCTGGCATAGCATGAGGCACAAAGTCCTTGGCCAGACCAAAACATTGTCAAGCAGTAACTGAAAACACTGGTGTTATCAGCGCTGCTCCTGGGCACGAAATTAAAAACACAGTGCTGCACCAGCTACCAAGAAGGAGAAAAATGACTGCTGCTGCTGAACCCATGACAGTTCCCAACATGATGCTTCCAAAACACCTGTAAAATAGCAAGTTCCTCTACCAAAGCCTGCAACTTCTGCTCAAGCCCTTTCACCACAGTTCCTCTACTTCCTTCAGTAGTCTTTGTAGGTTGAACACACAGCTTTTTAGACAGTTTTCTGTTCAAAAAGCACTCAAAAAGGGTAACCCTGTAGTCTTTATTCCAACTCCCAGTAAGCCTGACTCAAGCAAAACTCACATAACCAAACCCATGCAGGCATCCTCTGAAACATTATGTCCCTACCTCTCAAGCACCAGCATTAATATGATCTCACCACATCTTACTGCAAATTACTTTTCAGATGCCCCATGAGTAGTTGTATTAGGTGCTTTTAGACTGCAGTACTTCATGCTCCAACAAGGAAATGTCTACACAAGTCAGCAATGTTTCTGCAGATACAAGTGTACCAGCACTGGTGTTTGGTCCTTACCAACTCTACCCAACTGAGTATGAACCCAATTCATAGGTTCATAACTTAATTTTGCCAATTGTCTTTAAAAGTATAGCACCAAGACACGTATCAACTACAGGGCTGCATGACTGCTTTTGTCTGCTTTCATGGAGTTAATATGGATATGCTGCACACAAATGGAGCTCGTCTGGCTAAGGAGGAGGCCAACACCTTTGCAGTGCTGCAACAAGCAGGAAAAACTGCAGTCAGCAGCAGCTCTCTTGCCATGGAAATGCTGGTGAGCAGAGCTCCAGCCTGCTCTGAGACCCAAATGAAAGGAAGCATGGGCGGGTTTGAAGCCAGGCTACAGCACCTGAGGGATGCCTTTACTGTCAGCTGCCCAGGATACAGCTGCTCCTCAGACACAGAAATGTAGCTCTGCAAGTGCTTTCCATATGCAGGAGAGACAGGAACCAATTACAAAAGTCATGCTTTGAATTGGAAATGTGGGAGAAAAGACAAGAGATGGAGAGGAAGGGTCATTTTACCTTTTCTATTTTCTGTTCACAGCCTTTGCAAGTGCTTCTGTTAGACTTGGCATACTCTGCAGCAAAGTCATTTAGGCTCTTGTCAGCTTTGCCACCTCCTTCCTGTTCCCCTCCTTTTCCTGGAGAACAAAGCAAATACAGAGTTCAGCTTTAAAAGGCATTCCCTTATTTTCTTATTCTGTGTCCCAGCTTGTTAGCAGTCTGGATTAATAAACCTGTGTTCCCTCAACTCATCTGTCAAGAATGTGAACACAGAGCAAGGTAAGCATTCCATGTTCAAAAGTGCTTTTATAATAGGAAGAGTTCTTCAAAACAGCCAAGTAGCAACTGTACAGGATCGCTTAGTTAGTGATTTTAAAAGACTTTCAAGGGTGCACAGAGCTGAAACTTTTTACTTCTTTCCTGAAAGTAGTGTAAAATGGGATCTTATTGAAGACCTGACTGTAATGAGAGTCACAAATAGCTCTGCTTCAAAGCAGAACTCCTCTTCCCACAGCCAGTTTCCTTCTGCATTTCTACATTTCAACAGGCAAACATCAATCTACAACCGAGACACAGTGAGTTTAGTCTGGTCTGTACTTAAATCTTCTCACTTGCTCCCCTGACTCACCAGTTAATGGTGTAACAAATTCAAAGTGCCACTGGAACCATACCCTGCAGTGAAGGTACCACTAAAACAACATACTTATAACAGCATTTGTTAAAGAACTGAGAACAAAATACACCAATCGTGATAACAAGAAATATTTGGCAATACATCTGCCAGATGACTTGGCTTTTTCCCCTCACTGATTTGACACGATATTGCCAGTGTCCTAGCCCTGGAGTGCGGAGACACCACCCCAACTCTTCCAACATCACTTGCTGAAGAGACACAGCAATCAAATAACCACAATAACAGCCTAAGAAGAGGGAGTCCGGCTCCAGCTGAACCTCCAAACACCAGGAGACCTCTGCTTACCTCCTCCAGGGCCTCCAGTCTCAATGGCTTTCTTGATTTTCTCCTGATCTTCCCACCGGAGCTCCGGGAAGCCATCAATGTCTGCATGGGACACGATTCGAGCCCGCTTCCAGAAGCAGCTGTAGTGGTGCCAGTGAGGGACTTTGCCATCAAACATGGGAGACTAGGCAGAAAGCACATTATGGCAGGATGAAGCAACGAGACAGGATCAAGGAGGGGAAAACAAAGCAAGATAAAAAAGACTGAGTAAAGTGAGTTATATATATATATATTTTTTTTTTTCTAGGAGATTGATACAATTTGGGCAAAGTCTAAGAAGAAAATCTAACATGACAGACAAGCTGCTGGAGAGATCCCAGATGGGATAGACATGGATGAAGCATTTACCTAGCTTAACCAGTTCATCACCCTGCTGCTTAGTCCATCTGTTTTACTCAAAATAGAAAGATCATAGCCTCAGCATGGCCATACCAACCCTGAGCAGACAAGGAGAGGTTTATTCTCTATGAGAATCAGACCATCTGCAGGCATGAGCAAAGCAAAACAAAGATTATGGGAAAAGTAACACGAGTCACAGCACGTGGCTCAGCTGCTACAACCTCCTCTGAGGCTGCTGGCCATGCTCTGCAGGACCTCTGAGTGCACCACACCATCCCTTTGAGAGCCACTTCTCCAGCAAGGTGATACGGTCCATACCCTAGAGCCTGTCACCAAGCACAAGACAGGAAGAGCAGCTCCAAGGACTGTGGCCTGGAAAAATTCCTGAGGGAGCTGCAGGAGCCAAAGGCAAAACTTCAGGGAAACACCAGAGCCCAAGAGTCCTGGATCAGGACTGAAGCATCACCCAAATGCTTCCCAAAATGCAGGTCCAGAGCACCCTGCCTTGCACCAGCCTCATAGTGGAAGTGCTCCACTTGCCCTTGCCTCACACACATTAAGTACCAACCTGGCATTGCTCACTCTGGTGACCCATCAGACAAAACAACCGTGCAGTAGTTTGGCTCCAAGTAACACACAAACAACTTCCTTACTAATAATACTGAGTGCTGTGTAATTATTATTAGCGACGATACAGAATTAATGACCTAGGAAAGCGTTCTACGTATCATTCACCAACAGGAGGGAGATCTCCAAGCTGAAAACATCAGCATGTATGAGCAGAAAGAATGAGGAAAGGGTTCTGAAGACCACAGTGTGGGACTGGAAGAGTTGGGAGCCCCAATTACAACTGACCATCAACAAAAACTGTAAGAGGACATTTGCATTTGCAGATGGACTCTTCCCACAAGCCACGATTATTGGTTACACTCATAGCACCACAGCAGCTCTTAATGCATATGGAAGTCACAGGCAGCTCTGATACTGAAAGCTGCAGCTCTGGGCTTGTGTTTGGAGTTCTCCTGGAGTCCCACATGGCTCTGTCCCTAAGCAAGGCTTTAGGGGCACGAGGCACTGCAGGTCACGGAAAGGGGCAGACATGGCTCAAGCATGTAAGCAGGGAGTAGATCTTTCTCTGTGTGGGAAATGAAACCTAGACCTTGTTTACACAACTTCTCCCAGCTCACCTATCTCTAGACCATAGTTTCCTAAACAAACTATGGAAGAAGGAGAGAGAGATTCACTTTCACATTGCACACGCAGATAACAGACACTGCTCAGTTCCAGCTGGAAGCAAAAGTGGAAGCTGTGCTGGTCCTGCAGGGCCTAGGTGCCGAACACTGAGCATCCCACTGCCATTCAGAGCTCTTCACTTGAGGAACCAAAACAAAAGGGTGGTTATAATAGAAATGGCACCCAGGTAACGACTGGCTGGGCATCCCTTTAATTTCTTATGCACTAATTTGCAGACCTCAGTGCACTGAAGGCAGTGCAGAGGCACTGCACGGGATTTCCCCAAGAGGAAACAAGGGGGGGTGTGTGCTCTGGTGAAATTTGGGCCTCTGAGGAGGATGCTCAGCAGCAGGGTGTGAAAAGTGCTCTGCCAGCACAAGAACTGGCAGTGGGGAGACGAAGCCCTTTGCAGAAGAAAACTGGTGCAAGATCAGAAGCTCTGGGGAGATGGCTGGCCAAAGGGCAGTGGGTCTGCAAGGGATGGCACGGTCTCAGCAGCCCCCAGGAGATTACTCAATAAAGCTAACCCTAACGAAACCACACTCCATGAACCAAGGCATGCTGCACTCCAGCAGGCTGAGGAAAGGCCACGGCACCTAAACTTAATGGGAAAAACAGGAAGGGATAACAAACGTGAGGGAACCGGAGAAGCAGCAGTGGGAGCTGGGGAGGAGATAGGACACTTCCAGAGTGCAGCAGGAGAAACAAAAGAGAAGGCATCAGGAACACGTGTGAGCAAACGCTGCAGCTCCGCACCGCACAGCTCCACATCCTTCCCAAGGGATGGAGGCTCTGGGGAACAAAAGCACAGGAAGGGATATCCTCCCTGGGGAATCATCGCCTGCCTCCAACCCGGGCAGCTCAGGCAAGGGGCAACTGAGCCCTTCATCTCCAAGCGCGGCCTCCCGCGGGGGCACAAGGCACGCTCGGCCGCTGTTCTCAGCCTCTGCTCCTCAAGCGATGGGAGCCAGGGCGCTCCTTTGCAGGGGCTTCGTTCCAGCGTCCGCACCACATATCCTTGCTAGTTCTCCACAAATACACGTATGTGCATCGTTCCTCTTTCACCAGACACGGCTGACACACACCAGATTCAGCCCGCTGTGCCTCTGCACCACCCGAATGCTGCAAGAGCTCCTTCATCTCCCTCGCCAAAGCAGAGGCCGAGGGTCACCCGACTGGGAACGGCAAGAGAGGCTGCGCTTCACTCCTCCGCCCGCCCATCCATCTCCATCCATCCATCTCTCCCTCTCCCCCACCGCCCCCCAGGGGAGCGCCGCTTGCCTCCCCTGCAGAGACACCGATTCCTTCCCCATCTCGCACCGCAGGATGCGATTTCAGGCCGGCCAAATCGGCAGCAGAGCTCCTTGCACGGCTCCCAGCCCCCCGAGACCAGACAGGGCCCTTTCGTTTTGAGAGGAAACCGCACCAGTCTCGTCCCCAAAAGCCAAAATAACCCACGGACGGCTGACAGCAGAACACGCCTTCGCTCTCAGACTGCCAACTGCAGCACGGTCCCGCTCTGTGCGCTGTACAACCACATCACGCTGCCGGCAGCCCCAGCCCTGCCCCGCTTCAAGGGTAAACCGAGGTGGAAGCACGGAGCCGTCCCCGCGCTCTAACGCGTGTCGGGCTCGGTTTCTCCTCCCCACAGGCGCGCCCCGCACCGCACCGCGGCTCCCATGACCCGACACAAACCACCCCTCAGCGCTCCCGGGGGCACAGAACCACCGAGACCCTCGGCTCGCCTTCCCCGCTGCCAACAAAGAGCGCCGTGAGCGGGCCGCCCCTCCGCCACGCTTCACCTCCAGACGGCCTCCCCGCCGCGCAGGCCCTGCCGCGCGGTACCTGCACCATGAGGGCGAGGCGCAGCGAGTCCTTGGCGATGCTCTCGCCGCACTTCTTGCAGGAGGCGCGGCCGCTCTTGGCGTACTCGGCCCGGTACAGCTTCTCCGCGGGCTCCGCCATCGCTGCCCCGCACCGCGCCGCACCGCTCTACCCCCTCCCGCCAACCTCCGCCCGCCCGCCCGCCTGCGGGGGAGCTAGCCGAGCGCCGAGCGCGCCCCGCCGCCACAGCGCCCGGCCGGATCTGCCGCTCGGCAGATCGATTCGGACCACCTGGCGCCGCCTGGAACGTTCCGGTTTGGTACGGTGTATCAATGGGGGGTGGGAGCGACGGCGCGTCACGTGGCGCCCCAGTGTCGGGCGGCGCGGGGTCCTACCGCCCGGCCGCCCCTGCGCTGAGCGGTCCGTGCCCGGTGGCCTCACCCCCGGGGAACGGCGGCTCCCAGCGCTGTGGTTAGGGAGGACCGGCGAGCCTCTGGAGCCAGCGGCTCCGTGAGCTGGGGAGCAATCGGGGGTTCGTGTCGGCTCCCCCCCAGGCAGAGCCTGCAGGCGAGAGCGGAGCGCCCTAACCTTGGGGGATCCGTGCTGCCGCTCAGCCATTGCTGGTCACACGATTGCACTCAAGGCGGAGTTTCCTCCAGTTTCCCTGGGATAACAGTCTGGTTGCTGGAGAAAGCAAGAAAGAGCTCTTGGATGAGTTCTATCTTGTCTTTTTTCGCTCTGACGGGAGGCAATATCCTCTAGCATCAGCAGAGGGCATTGGTTCCGTAGCTTCGCTGGAGAAAGGAAGAGGAGAACACTGAAATTGTTCCAATCCCTTGATATTTGTCCTCAGTTTTATAATGACTTCTGGAATTGGCGTTCAGCTAAAGCATAGTCCCGGGTGGGGTTCAGACACCTCGCACCGTTATCAACTGGACGTGCACACCAGCATCTCGGCAAACCTACGTGGCCCGAGATGGTAACACGTAACACACCTCTAATCCTGCACTTCCGTACCTCCCAGGTTGTCACATGTTTGCTATGAACAAAGGAATCCTTCAACCCCCTGTGGCCAGCAGTGTGCCGGGGATGGAAGGTACCCTGGATGCATCCCTGGGGAAGGAGGAAGAAACTTAGATCGCTGTAAATCACTAGGTGGTGCTGCTCGCACACCGTCAGGTACGAGCTCCCTACAGCAGCCTCCGCTATTTCTAGTTACTTCTTACAGAAGCTCTTGCAGCAGACACAGGCGGTTCAGCGGTGGATCAGTCCCGCGCTGGAGAAAAGCGGCTGCACCCCATCCATTGCCTGCCAGGGGCTCTGCCCAGTCTGAAGGCGAAAAGTTGCATCGATCCATTTCAACAAACTTGCTGCCAACCTGCTCCACCCGAGGTTTTCCATGAGAAAAGCCAATTACACGCAAGGAAGGGTTGACTCTGTCCTGAGCCTGTTTAACTCAGATCCCGCCTCTCCGAGGTGGTCCTCTGCCAAGAGCTGACACAAGAAAGGCCAAGCAAGCAGTAGTTGCTCTCCCAAGTGTTTGCCCGCCTGCTGAGATTTGCGGCGCAGGATTTCCTGCATGCCATCATCCTGGGGGGAATTTTTCGTCCCAGAATTTGTCCAGCTTCTCCAAAAATACTTTTTTTTTTTTTCTTCAATATGGTATTTATTTATAGAGTTTGAGCAAGAGGGAAATGGCTTCGTGTTAGTGTCTCCTCCGGCTGGGGACACTTTTACTTCTAAGGAAAGGCAGCCCTGTCTAAGTACCAAAGCGCTGCTTCACAACCTGCAGCCTAGAGACCAGCAGGGATCTATCTGTGAGATATCAAGGAGCAGTCTACAGAGCCATACAAAGAGACTTACAGGCTTGTTTTCTTTGCATGAAAACGAGCAAAGAAAGTGGCAGTAACAAATGGTTGTTCAAAATATAGCCTGGGGTTTTTTTTTGGTTGAGAATTCAAACCACTAAACTAATGCCATGCAACGTGGGGTTTAGTGGGTTTCCCTTTTAAAAGGGGTAGGTGGTTCTTCTGCATGAATGAGCTCAAACACACCACTTGAAAGGATCAAGCGCAAAGCTCTGGATGTTCCACCTTTCCAATCTTACTTTGAGAATGCATTACTTTGTATGGTTATAACCAGTGTAAGTCTTGCCTTGAAACAGGGATGTCTACACAAAAAGAATGATAGTGTTATGATTCCTCTTACTGCAATGCAATTTCCTCTGTAGGCAAACTGTTCCCTTGATTTGTGGTGTTGGAGCTGCCAAACCACGTTAATCCTTTTCATAAATCTATGGATCTCAACAGATCTGCCTTGTTCTGCCACTTTGTTTCCCACATGTGACACATGGACCACAATACATCCCTTCCCCACTCCTAGGCCCCGGGGGGAATGACTCCAGTGAGTTAATGTTCATGCAGGGCCCTGGGTAACACAAACAGCACTGAGAATGCTATGTTTTGTTACCAAACTGAGAATGTTCTGGCAGCATCTGCAAGGCCAGTTTCCTTAGGGACCATCCCTTCAAATAAATTCCATATGTCAAGATCTCTGGTATTTGGCTGCTGGGTTTTACCAGAGGCTGCAGAAGGAGCAGGCGCAGCTAAAGAAGGAAAGATTTTTGATGGTCCCATGCAGGCTGCCTACATCCCCTTCTAACAATATTCCCATCTCAATGCACTGCTGACTTTTGGGATCCCAAAACATTGTGTGGACATGTAAGACTAATGATTGTCTTTTCCTCTTTTATCAGAGCAGAAATCATGGGTTACAGCATCAAAATCCTCAGAGATAAGTTTTGCTTCTCTCCAAATACTGATTCTGAGATACCAAACTGGCTGCAGGTGCTTACAATGAGGCAGGAAAAATCCATATCACACATACAACCATGGGCTCCCACAGTTCACTATGCTGCGGACAGGAGTGCAGGTGAGGAAGGGGATCTAACCAAAGGGTCTAACCAAAATGTCAGGATATTTGATGTTTTTCTTAAAGCCTCTGTTTCTGGGGTTGTGATTATATATAGGGATCCCACCTTTAGGATGCTCCCTCCAGAGGCCCTCTTCTATTACCCCCTTACCTCCCCAAAACAAGTAAAGAAGGAAAGAGCAACCAAAGAAAACCCAGCTCTGATGGTTCTGAGACTCTCATTATGTGAAACTCAAAGCCAGGCATTCAGATGCCTGGTTTGTGACTTCAGGACACCACAGAAATCTGTCTTTTCCTTTCTGGGCCATTTTGCACTAGAGTCCTCTAAAAGCCAGAGGGAAGTGGATCAAATTCCTGGTACCAGGAAGCCGTAAGATACCTCTTTAGTGTCACAGGATTAAATGCTTCTCCTCACATTGTGCTGACAGTACCCTGAGCACTAAATTCTCCAGACTGTGTTGCTTCGGGCTCCATTTCTGACATGCTTGAGATGCCTTCCTACAAGATTTCCACCCTGCTAAGCATCTCATAAAGGGTGAGAAAATGCTGGACATATATATGGAACATTATTTCTTATAGCCTGCAGAGGAGTCAAAACTGTTCTTGCTCAAGTCTGGATTTGTTGCCTGGGGGGAGACTTTACATTATCTGCCTTTGATATTGGGCAGCTTGAGAGTACTGTAACAAAACCCCATTCAGTGCTGGGTTATCCTGTCTGTGTGGATGACCCACTTCTTTCATGCTGCTGCACCTAACCAGGGTGGCTGGGATGACCCTGTTTGCATTTAGGCAACAGGCTACATGCAACAACTGCTATGGCTCCGCTATGTCTTCCATGCTGATGCGACTGATCATTGACATCAGTGAGATTATGCCAATGGGAAAGGGGTGCAAAATCACTCACCCCACATCTAACCAAGTGTTATATTGTCTTTTCTTTCCACTGAGTAAATCAGAGATCTTATCTTCCTGTCTAGGGGTTCTAAAATATGCTTTGAAGAGCTTAATACCATCCCACGGCTCCTCTGTCTTGGATGATAACTAACATATGCAATCTCTTAAGCTGAATTTTGAGCGTACCTGCAGGGCAGAGGTGAAGTTTTAGTGCCCAGAGCTGACTTCCTTCTCAAACCTCCCGAGCAATTTGGTATGACAGACCAGTGCAGAGCTCTCTGGGAAGCAGCTCTGATGGTTCCCCCATTCTTTAGAAAGCTTCTTTAAATAAACCTGGTTTTTTTTCAGCTTTCCAGACGCCTGGGAAAATACATGTGGGAAGAGGCAAGGAAGGAGGGGGTGATAGAGGAGAAGCAGCATCTCAGACTGACTGGGAGTTTAAGTGGACAGCACTGTCTCAGTAAATACAGTGGTAACAAAGCAGTGGTGTGACTTACACATCCTGAGCCTGGGGAAGATCATAGTCTGAAGTCAGTAGCAGAGAGCTGAGTGCAGCCACAGAGCTCGACATAGTGTCTGGGTGCTTGCCAGGCTCTGAGGTTACTCTCTCTGGCATTATCCCTGTATAGGGAAGACTGTGCCATTATCCCTGTTTTACAGTCCCCATGCGGCAACCAAGACACAAATGACTATTTGATGAAATTAGAGACTGGGAAATTAAAAAGGGTGAAAAGAGATTTGTCTCCTGCAAGTTAATTAAACCACAGCACCTACAGCTAAAGGCAGATGTGGCAAAGTAATGCTGGAAGAACTCATTTAGAGCTCTCCTAAGTGCAAATGTTAAAAGAGACATAAAACATTGAGCTTTGGAGATTAAGCCCCTACCTAATTAATGATGGTCATGAGGAGACATAACATGGGGAAGAGATGATCCTCAGCCTCACTGCAGGGCTTTCCTTTGAAATGCTCAATCTGGTGAGCTGGCAATGGATGAGCACTCACCAAGTGGGCAGCTGTGGTCCCTTCTTGATTTCTGCTACCTGCCAACAAGAATAAGGAATCACATCCAAGCAAAAAGCAGATCAGAGCTCTCCCAAATCCTGGACTAATCCCACAGCCATTTGGTCAGCCTCAGGCACAGTTCATGTACACAGTACACCTTGCTACTTTTTTTGTGTGGACATTGCCCAGAAGCTTTCTCCCCTACCTGAGCTGCCAAGCACCATCTTTCCCGTGTGATACAGCATGGCTGTTAAGCATCCTGCCTGTGTGGATGCCACTTGTAAAAACCTTTGCTGCCAAAGAAATCAAGCATCAGCTGCAACACTGGAAATGTTCAGGAGCAGGAACTGGGAGAGAGTTGGGAAGTTCATGCTCTGAGATCTGTGTGTGCCAGTCCCAAGCTATAGCATTATGGAGAATGAGCTCAGTTAAGGCTGGCAGTTTCCCCTTACAAAGCTCCAATCAAATACATCTTGCCTCCATGTAGACTTGAAACCAAGCTGTGGCTCCTCGCTAGGCACCACGCTACTTGGCCCCATGGCAGATAACCACCCCTGGGATGGCAGATACCTGCCCTACCTGTGCCAGCAGTCTGGGTATCCTCTGTGCCTGCACAGCTGCCAAAACCCACATTGGGCAGCACAAGATACTACTTGCAGAGTCTGGATATGGCTCCAGCACAAGATGCCACTTGGAGAGCCTGGATATGGCTCCCAGCTTGGGCCCTTGAAAATGAATAAAGAAAAGCAAAAAATAAGAGCCTGAAAGGGACAGAGCACCCAGTGACACTCTCAGTAGCATTGTGCTAATGGGCTACAGAAGACAACGACACTTCCACTGTCCTGGGTATGCTCTTTAGGCTGTACAGGTCTACAGGCCCCTTCCACAGATACCACCAGCCTCTGAAACAAACCCATTTTGCAATAGCAATTTCTTACAGCATCCTGGGTTCTGTTGAAGCAGTGAAACTGCACATGGAACTGAAACATGCCAAGTTACTGACCCAGCTAGTCCCTGTCATTAATCCAAAACCTAGATCCCATCAGATTTTGACAGACACAAACAGTTGAGACGAGCTGAACACAGACTTTGCTTTACTTGTACCCACACCAGCTCTTCTTGTCAGGCAAAGGGCAGGCCTGCATTTGTTCAGAGACTCTGCAGTTCTGCCCAGGTGAGCAGATGATGATTTTTCAGGTCTCTGAGCACCCATTGTGTGACTAATTCCAGTAATTCATTAAGTACCACAAGTGAGTGGTGACAGTGGAGGCTATACTACCCCATAACTCATTCCCCTTGCCTCTTGATGAGGAGGTTTCCTGTTACAGACCTATCCTCATTGCTCTCCTTACAGGCTCACTCTCATTCTCGGTTGCCTTCAGGCACAAACGTGTCTGGTCCCTGAAACTTTGCATGTTCTTTTTCCCCAGTTACCAAAAAACTGCAAGATGCTCCCAGTCCATAGGACCCCGGGTTTAGCCAAGAGCTCAGCACTGCTTACGCTCATTCAGAAGAGCTACGTATTCTCTGCCTGGGTTGTAACTTGGTAAAAAGCCGCTCTAGCTCCTCTGTAATCAGCTGGTTTCAGTGATCTGCTTGTATAAAATGCCACAATGGGGAGCATTGACCATTTCATCTAACTGAGTTTGCTTTCTGAAGCGTTTCTCAGCCCTAATACAATCACACAAGTTCATGTCAATAAATATCTCCAAGTATGGATTTTATCTTGACAGTCTTCTTTTAAACTGCATAATCCTGACAGGGAATCTCAGTTTTCCTTTGTGACTGATGAGAGTTAGGGGGTTGCCTAAAGGATAATTTGTTTCTTTGTCTTAATAAAAACGAACTTTTTAAAGGTTATCTGATATATTCACAAATCTGCAAAATATCCAGCCACTAATTCGGGTCCCTTGCAGGGTTCTAATTCCAGGGATCCCACTTCCACAGACTACACAGAGAGTGAAGGCTGGAAGCAGAACTCAGGGGTCCTGATGTCCGACCTCAGAGAACAACATCAACATCAAGTACCCATTAGAACAAGTCAGGTACAATCAGACAAACTTTGTTTGCTCTGTGTTAGTGGACAAACGATACATAAAGCACACCAGGGACCTAAAGCCCACAGGACAGCGATAATGTATGGCATAAATTAAAGGAAGCAATGATCAAAGTGACTGCTTGATAAATACATCAGACCGGCCAAAGGCAACACATTTCAGAGCAAGATGTTAGTTTTCAGTAAAGCTTCAGCAATCTCTGTTGGTACTGAGTGAACTTTACAGAGGATTAGCAGCCCTGGAAACTGAAGTCCTCTCTTTGCCCAGAGAAAAGCTGTATGAGTGCAGTAAAAGCCAGTTTTACCACCAATACATCTTATTCCTGGGCACACTGACCTCTTGGTAGGAGTAGGAGGGGAACCAATCAACCTCTTTGCTGAGGCCATGGGCAGGCAGACCCCAGAAGTGAGGGAGCTGAGACCATGAGCCCACTTCATGAGGCTCAGCACATGTTCATCTGCTGGCAGCTAATTTAGGGTACAATCAGCTTTCAGTTACCTATGGGAACCTTGCATGGCCCTGACTTCCCACACCACCACAGGCTACGGTCCAGTGCTGTGAGGGGTGATGCAGAGGACAAGCAGCTCCTGCCTGCCTTGATGTGCTGGCAGTGGCTGCTGCTGCAGAGAAACTGGCCTTGGCACTTCTCAGAGGGGAAGGCTCCAAGTTTGCTCACCCGAGCTTGTCTTCAGATGCTTTGCCTTATCCCAGCTTTTGCTCCATCTGAAAGGAGTTATTCCTGCCTGACCCAGAGTCAGCTTTGGCAGAGGTCTCGTTGCTATTCTCAGCTTCCTCAGGTCGTGTCCTCTCTGCTGTGTCAGCCTGATTCCATGGTCTATAGCTACGTTTCAAAAGTGGCTTTTGGAAAGTGAGGTCCTCTTTTTACAGTGTCTGTAACAGAATCAGCTAGTTGCAGGGACCAGGGCAGAGGCCAGAAATCCTCTATTTCATTAAAAGATGAACAAATCGATGACCTCTGGAAGAGAACCTGGAGTCCCAGTCTTCCTCTTTCCAGGGTTGCACATGCAGTTGCTAATTTACTCTCATGTGCACACTTCCCTCAGTGGCTGCTTATTAAGACAGACCCGCTATCATTACTGCAGATAGGACGAAATGCTCAGACCCCCCACTGAACTAAAAGTCTGTAGGAGTGAATGGGGTATCATCACTTTCATTACCTCCTTGTTTAACATCAAGAATTGAGTGACCAAACCCAGCAGGAAATGTAGCAAAGAACTTGCATTTTGTAGCCAAGGGAAAGCATATTGAAGTCAATTATCTAGGGCATGAAATGCTCATGGTTCTCCCAGAAGAAAATGCTGTATAGTTTAATGGTCTTAATTAGTTATCATGTGTCATATTTCTATTCACATCCCCAAGAATCCAAACAGGACAGTATATGACAGTGTACACTTCTCAGGACAAAATATGAGGAAGAAAGAAAGAAATGTATAGCAGCACTTTGATTTACACCAGCTTATTTGGTCTGCTTGACACCTTGGAGGTCAGAGCATCCTGGCCAAGGAGGACATGGGTGCGAAGCAGCCCTACAGTTGCTTCTACCTGTACAGCCTGGATAAGGAAACTAAGCCCAGAGCTGCTCTAGCTAGCAAAGCTTTTTGCCCTCCCTTGTCCTGATTCAAGCCTTGTGTGCATGGATCTTACATGCCTAGAGTTAAACATACACTTAACATGTCTTGTTGGATTCTTATTGGATTCTTAAGCCTGATGCCCAACACATTTTATTCTTACCTTTGTATTATACAGTAATCTATCAAGGTGACACCAGCACCCAAAAGGTGAGCTTCAACAGAAGAGTCTTACTAAAGCTCTTCAGACACTTGAGAGTACAGTTCCCAAAAGGCCCCATACTTAATGGTTCTTTAAGGTTTCCTGCTTCACAGATTTTACTCATATGATCCCATACTTCATGTTCAGTGCAGGCAGCCAAATTCAGAGCTGACCTTGAAGTCTGAAAACATTGACAGAATTGCAGCCTTTTACTCTGGGTTTGACTCACTACATTAGCCAGTTCCAAGGGGATCTGCATTCCTGAGGGACTAGTACTTAACATCACATATCAAATCCACCTGGAAGGACAAAGGGCCATCTCAGAGGTACCACCACAAAGTTTTGGGGCACTCACAGGCTTTTGAAAAAGAAAACTGGACAATTGATTTGGAAACTTGTTTGGAGAGGAGTTTCCCTTTGGCTCTTAGTGACAGATCTGGTCTGAATTCCTTGATCTGTGCAAGGCTCTGAGCAATGTCTGACTCTCAGATCAAACATGATTTCTGTACGTTTTGGTTCCTCACTTAAAGGTCATCTGAACCAGTGGCTCAGACTAATTGCCCTGGAGTTATACTATTTGAAGTCTCAGTGCAGATATGCAATCTGTAACTCCGCCCATCTTTCTTAGGTGACCCAAATACTATTTACTGTGAGCATTTAGAGAAGACAGAACCATACTCTTTGGAGAGGGGTACAGCAGAAGGATGAAAGGCAACAGAGCCAATTTGAAACCCAAGAGATTATGACTTTGATAGTAGGAAAAAAGGATTATCAGGAATGTGATGAAGCACTGGAACAGGTGCCCAGGGAGGCTGTGGGATCTCCATCCCTGGAGACATTCAAAACTCATCTGGATGAGACCCTGAGCAACCTGCTCTTGCTGGCTGTGATTTGAGCAGGGGCCAGCAGTGGTCCCTTTCCACTCACCCCAATCTGTGACTCTGTTATGAAGCCTGTTAGAAGCACAAGGAAAAAAAGTAATAATTTCTACATTTTCTTTAAAGGAGCAGTAATTCTTGTGATCCTGGTGAAGAACCAATGGGGTAATATGAGATTTGACAAGTTATCAAGGACAGTCAGGAACTCCATACAAGCATAGGGACAAAATCCTACCGGTAGCTGAGCACATGCATTGAGCTTAATGGAACTAGAGGCCTTCCATCGTTTTGTAAGATCAGTTTTTAAGAAAGAGAGAGTAGGAGATCCTTTTCACACTAAACTACATGTCAAAATGTCTAGCAAGTTCAGTGAATGTGAGCACAGACGCCTCAGTTTTCAAGCTCAGAATATGTGTTATAGCAGAGTCTGATAAAGACTTGTGCAAAGTGCTTCACCTCATCCTTTTTTACACCCAAAACCAGAAAGCACACCCAGAAAGGTGACACTGTGGCTGCTTTCTGAAGGGAGGCTGAAATCACAACCATTTCCCTTCAGTTCCCTCCCCGGTGGCTCAGTTGTTCTGGATGCCTTTCTGACTTCCAGTGACTTTCTTAGCAAAACCTGTTTCACACCAGGTTTCAAATCCCACTCAGACTTTTCTTCTTCATGGAGGAAAGACAAAACCCACCAGCTTGTCATTTTTCAATCAAGGAACATGCGGTGCCAGAGGAAGAAGCATCATATTCTTCACTCCTGATGAGGCTAATGAGAATCATAGAATCAACTAGGTTGGAAAAGACCTTTAAGATCATCAAATTCACCCATTACCCCAGCACTGCCAAGACCACCAGTAAACCATGTCACTGAGGGCCTCATCATTAGTATTTCTTCTAAAGAAGATTAGGAAAAGAAAATAGCCATCAGGTATTCAAAACAGAAATTGCCTGGACCCACACTCAGAGCAGTGGTGTGTGAAGGAACTGGACTGCCTAATACAACTCCAGAGGTTTCCAAATGCTTGTTTGGACAGCACATTCATGGGTGAAGAGGAAAGCCCCTTCGTTGAAGGCAGCTTCTTTAGCTTGCTTTACAAGCAGCAGAAATCTGCTTTTAGGAAGGTACAAAAAAATGAATCACACTTGGAGAAAGTAAGTTTCTGCCCGTTTGAGCTCCTCTGACCTTCACTGTAGGAAAACCAACTACATGAGGCTCAGGAATTCCTACCATAGCCTGCAGCTGTGATCATAGTCAGGAATTTAACACCATCTTTCTGAGTAGAGGAGGCTCCAGGAGTGCAGTCTGGAGATGGCTCGGAAAGGCACTGAAAGTATTTTGTGACACAGTCTTATGACACAGGACATGGAGGCTCTGTGCAACACGCACTGGAATGAGCGAAACTGCCAAAGGAATAGACCTGTTGGTGTTTGCTTGTTCAAAGTAACTATCAGCACACATGTTGGCCTCCCTTGCCCTGGCAGAGACCTTGGGCACAAGACGTGCTGTAATGCTTTGGAGCCCAGGCCCTGCAGCAAATGCATTTCCAAGGGAAGACTGGCAGGGCATTTCTCTCTGGTTCCACACAGCTGACCAGACTGGCTTTTCTACTGGGTGTGAATGAATGGATCTCTGTTGTTTCTCCCTCTGGGGACAGGTATATTAGAGCTTGCATCCTTGTTCTCATCCTTTCCCACCAGAAGTCTGGCTTCACCAATACCCCCACTTCAAGTCACAGCGCCCAGTGCACAGTTACAAGGCTTCACTCTCTCTGCATTTCAGCATACCATGACTGCAAAGCCTGCTTCCTCTTTACCTATGCAAAGTGAAGAAGATACAAACACAGGTTTCATAACAAGTCACAGCCCTGGGGCAAGCTGCTGGCTTGCACCGCTGCTGCAGTAACTCAACCAGATCATTTTTCAAGGCCTGATTTGCTGGGCAGCAGCAGAGGTCTGGCTGGAAACAGACAGTGCCTGTGGCTGAAAAAAAGGTGGCTGCCAGGCTCAAGGGGGTTAAGGATGCTGTTGATCAGCCCTCCACTGCCAGGGCTCTGCTTACTCTTTGTGAGACAAGAGGGCAGCTGGTGCCAGAGATCTTATCCCACCAACAGCACATCCTGCAACCATTTCTTCGCATCCAAGCAGAGTTTGGGGCCACTCAGCCCCAGAAGTGGCTCCACTTGGTGAACCTTACCCCCATCCGTGATGCACTACCTGTGGATGCTGTGTTCTGTGCTTTATCTATTTGCACATAATCAATGAAATGAAAACATCACTGCTGGCACCAAACCAAGAGATTCTACTCCATCTAGTGAATCTTGCCCAGAAAACTCAGTTCTAATAGAGCATTCCTCCTATGAGAGATGCAATGCTTTCTGAAGTAAGAAATTGTCACCTCTGACTTTCAGAAATAAATGTTTTAGTAATGGCAGTATGAAATAGATACTACAGAAAATAAGATGCTACTTACCTCAGCAAATAAGTAAGAAGATAACTTGGAGGAGGATAAAAAGGAACAGAATAGGAACACAGAGAAAAGAGAAGGATGAATGACAACCTAAGATACAGAACTGGGCTGCATAGTGGCCTTTCCTCACATCCTTAGAGACAAACTGGAGTTTGCAGCTCAGGCTCTAGTACCTCCTCAAGCTCCAAGATGTACATTTATGACTGGCAACAAGTTTTACAGAGGCCAAAACAAACTACATCTGAATGTAGCCTGACAGTGAGAAAATATGCCTCTGAGCCCAGAAAGTTGGTAAGGGAGAAAGTTTGTGGCCTGGACACAGTTCTTCTCATGTACTCCAAGAGATTCTTTTTTGGTGGGATGAAGCTGAATTCCATGGCTTAATGGTAAAGATCACATGG
Organism: Myiopsitta monachus; assembly: GCA_017639245.1. Taxonomy (NCBI): domain Eukaryota; kingdom Metazoa; phylum Chordata; class Aves; order Psittaciformes; family Psittacidae; genus Myiopsitta; species Myiopsitta monachus. The sequence continues at coordinate 57,983,995 of CM029925.1, forward strand.
ATTTGAGGGGAACAGATGGGAGAGGTACTGCTTAAGGGCTGGGTTCTGTGTTCTTTGATTACTGCCTATTAGCCTTTACCTCAGACTCTTGGAAACACCAACTTTCTATCAAAAGGAAATGTCACTGCTTTAGCTAATAGACTTGTTTCGTTCCCTTGCAAGAAGCTCTAATTGACTTTCTTTCAGTTTAGTTAACTTTAAAAAGGAATATTTAATGTCAGGCATTAAATTATCCATATTGGCTCACAGAGAAAATCTCACAACAAGCAGAGATGCTTGAAAGAAAAGGCAGACCAGGCAAGAGAAAGAAACGCAGACCAGGCCTCCCTTCCTTGTCATACACAGGAAAGGATTTGCCTTGGAGTAGCTCTGCTATCTGACTGCATACATGATTTTGTGTCTGAAAGGAGCTTTTTACACCCAGCCTTCCCTGAAGGGCTCTGATTGATGGGAGAGCTGCCTCCTGCACCCACTATCTCCAGCACCCACACGCTCCATTCACAGAAACACTGACTCTGGCAGGCCCATGGCTTGCTCCTGTGCAGAAGTCAGGGGAACCTGCCAATTCCATGCAATCCATGTTTTGTGTTTTCCCCCAGCTGAATAATTCCCCAGCTTTATAGATCAAGCAAGAGGCATTAAAATCGCTTTGCAGTACTGAATGCCAGGCCCTCTGAAGCAAACGGAGGACTTACAATTATAACAAATCTACTGAACGCTTGTTTAATTTCATGTCTCTGCTTAAACTCCTTGACTGCAGACTTAATGCATGAGCACATCCTCTGCACAACAGCACTTCCAATATTTGCAGAGCCAGGGCCATCTGAGGCACTGCTGTATTGCATGGCAGATCCCAGCCAGCTTCTGACACCCCATGGCAGCCTAATAGCTGGTGCCAGACCTGTTTGAGAAACCGGTGTTAATGTAAGTGAAGTGCCACCTATACCAAGAACCACATCACATCCAGCCTGGCCTTGAATGCCTCCAGGGATGGAGCATCCACCACCTCTCTGGGGAAATTGTGAGCTGAAAGAAGCTATAGTAATGCAAGGGCTATCATGAACCAGGCAGACAGCTGAATAGTCGAGTTCTTCTCAGAATGAGGGCAAACAAATGCTAACAGCATGCCCCAGGGTTATATCCCTTCCCAACCCAGTCAGTTTGTACTGTGAAGTGGGAAGATTTCCATCTGTGTTAAAAATGGGAAACTGCTTTCATCCAGGGAACTATCTGGTAATCTCCTAAACCATTTGCTGCCTGTGCAAATCATGAACGGAACATTTGAATACAGCTACTTGCTAAAAATAGCCCAATTTTCAGCAGCATTAGAGCTGGCAGTTCTTTCCAGTCATGTTAAAAATACTGCTTCAGCATGACTTCAGCAGAGAGCTGCCACCAGCGTGCTGTGAGTGAGTGGGACTGCCTTGTCCCTGCACAGGATTTCCTCGAACACGTGACACGACTTGTGGGTCCAGCAGCTCAGAAGCAGATAAGCTACAAGGCCCAAAAACGTGACCACAGGAGCCACCACGTACCTTGTGCCTGCGGTTTCTTCTTTGCAGCTCTGCATATTCTGTGTCCTATTTAAGGATATATCTCTGACTATTAGGTCCAAGCAAACAAAATGTTATTTCTTATTAGGTAGGAACCTTCTGGTTCCTTTGGTGTGCAAGCCTGGTGGTCTGAAGCCACAAAAATGACATGCTGATTGCTATTGACATCTGCTAATGAAGAGCAGCAGCAAATCACATATGCAGGGGCTGTCCAGGGAGGCAGTGATCTCCCTGGGTTGGGTGTTACCCACTGGTAGAGGAAAATGTCTGTGACATATCGATGACTGCTGTTTCAGTGTGGGACCTTTTGGTTATAATACAGTTTAATAAATATGTGGAAGGCCTGGATTTTAGAAAGTGGCCCGCTACAAATCCGTTTTTTTAAATAATACAGGGAATCCCAGACTGGTTTGGGTTGGAAGGGACCTTAAAGCTCATCCAGTTCCAACCCCCTGCCATGGGCAGGGACACCTTCCACTGGACCAGATTGCTCCAAGCCCTGTCTCACCTGACCTTGAACGCTGCCAGGGATGGGGCAGCCACAGCTTCTCTGAGCAACCTGTGCTGGTGCCTCACCACCCTCACAGGGTAGAATTTCTTCCTAATGTCTCATCAAAATCTACCTTTTGTTAGTTCAAATCCATTCCCCCTTTTCCTGTCTCTATAGGCCCTTGTTCAAAGCCCCTCTCCAGGTTTCTTAGTAGCCCCTTTAGGCACTGGGGCTGCTCTAAGGTCTCCCCTTAAGGAGCCTCCTCTTCTCCAGGCTGAACAAGCCCAGCTCTCTCAGCCTGTCTCCAGAGCAGAGCTGCTTCAGCATCTTCGTGGCCTCCTCTGGACTCGCACCAACAGCTCCATGTCCTTCTTACCTCATGATTTGGGGAAAACTCCAGGAACAAGCTCTCCAACAAAGTTTTCAAGCTGACAAGCAGGTATTCTTTACTGCGGCACCGGGACACAGGGGGATAGCTCCTCCTAACGTGCGTCCCCGTATTGCCACCCAGGCCATCCTTATGTAGTCACTGGGCATACATACATATTCATGAGGCTACACATGAATTACATCATTTTCCAGAAAGTTTCCCTAATACATACAAAATGTGGTGGTGGTCTTTGAGAGTCATTTACTTCTTCCAACTAATCTTCATCACCCCTGGCAGACTTTGAAGCACCAGCTTAGTTAACGTAACAAACAGCAATCATCCTGTCCCTCCTTCCATCAGCCAAACTGTGCCCATCCCCAGGTCCTGTTTCTCTATTTTATTTTTCTTACACTTCTTGTACTAAGGTCCTATGGACCTAAAACTACCTTCAAGCACCCCCATTACAAAGCCATCAGACTTAACCTTACTTAGAACTGATTACATTTTGTGCTTTTGTGCCTCCTCCTTTCACTTGGGTACCCCAGAGCTGGACACTGGACTGTGTGTGTGTGTGGGGTGTCTCATGGGAGTGGAGTATAGGGGTCGAACCTCCATTTCTAACCTAAAATCAGAATATTGCTGTATTTTTGGCTAGAAATGTGTGAAATGTTTGGAGGACATGATTTTCACTCCACAATAGCAGGAAGCTTTTGAAAATGGCTGGTTTCTGCTACTCAAGATGATGGAACTCATGCAAAAAGTGCAAGTGCTGTGCTTTTAAATCCAGACCCATGATGTAGCTGTGTTTCAGTACTGAATCCTGGTTTTGAAGTTACTCTGAAGTCAAACACTAAGTGTTAGCCCAGCTGTACTTTGAAATGATGGATCTGGAAAGAAGAGGAAGAATGTATAGCAACCAGAATACTTAAGACAGTTCAGTCAGAGACATAATAGGTGTGAATGTGTCCATACAATATACTCACTGCACGAGAGTGCAGACACACTGATAGCCCTTTTGCTAACCTACAACTACATATGTCTCGATGTTTTGTTATTTCTCTTTGAATCAGTAAATGCTGGGATGGTAATGCAAGCTTTTGCTGTGCTTGTAGAGCAGGAAATTGGGCCAAGCACCAGAAGTGCCCCAGGCGCCAGCATTGGCTCTGGAGAGTGGATCCAGCAAGAATCCCCTGTCAGTGGAAGCACGTCTGTTAGCCTTGGCTGCTCAGATGTGCCAGCCAAAGAGACACGGCAATGAAAATGTACCAGACCCAGAGGCTTTACTCTCTCCTGCTTAATTAGATCTAATTTTGCAGAAGTACAGGATAGAGGGCAGCAAGGCAGAACCAACTCTGGATTCTCCTTGTGAAACAAGGGCTGAAAGGTGCGTCCTCCAGCTTGTGCTAGTTCCCAAAGCTATAGGAAGTGCCTAATGAGACTTAGCAAAGAGCAGAAGTCCCCATTAGACCAGTGTAACTCAGTGGCCTTCACAATTATTTTTTCCCATTCTTTTTTCATTTTATCCCCTAATCTGATGTTTTCTTGCCTTCACTGCTACTGCCAGGTGTATCTGTAAAGTGGAATCATCATAATCCAACATCTAACTAGAGAGTAAAGCTTTAGGAGAAAAGAAAGAGTTTGCAAAACATATACGCTACATTAATCAAGACAGAATCATAAACATAGCATCCCAGGTTGGAAAGAACGTCAGGGATCATCTGGTCCAACCTTTCTAAGCAAAGCATGACCCAAACTAGATGTCCCAGCACCCTGTGCCTCAAATTCCTCATGTTCTATCCAGTGCAAGTTCCAGCTGAGCACTCATTTCATGGGACAAAGCCAGCATTTTGAAGAGATGCTGCCTTGTAAGTACAGACCAGCCCCAAGGTTGGGGGATGAAGGGAAAGAAAGATAAAAGCTTGCTGATCGTGAACCTAAAAGCCATAAATAAACCATTCTCCTTAAAGCTGTGGTCAGCTCCTGCTGCCCTCCCAGCAGAAGGAGTCCGGGAGCTAGGAACCGACAATTCACATCTGTTCCTGCACTAAGGCTGAGCTCAAGTACCATAGGCACATCCCTCTTCCACATCATGAAGCAAGCCTGGCCTAACAGCAGTGTCTGCTCATTTTAAAGGTTATTGGAACATTTCCATTCCTCGTGTTGCTCCCAGCAAATCCAATATCTGGTAAACTTTCTTGCACTAGTTGAAATGACATATTGATCACCAGTTAAGCCTAATGATATTTGCTGCTGCTAGCTGAATACAGCTACCCAACCTGGGTGCTGCAGCAACACAAACAACCCCTGTTCCTCAAAAACTGCTTCTCCACATTTAATATACAGACATGCAAAGAGTTAAATATTAAAGCTCAAGAGATAATATTCAGTGGTGTTACACAGAGACTGTACAAAAGGCAAAAATGAGCTCTATCTTCCCAGTACCGTCTTGTTGCATGGTGGCACTGCACATGCTCTGTGCCTCCTCCACTGCCCTTTGCACTGTTACCCAGCAGGATAACAGCCTCTCGTTATTGGTCATATCCCAACCATATGGCACCTGTGTCAAACACTTAACATTCCCTTTGCTGCTACATAGATGTAAAACTTTATATAACTGTGTTTAGGCTGACCAGCTCCCTTAGTTCTCTTGGGCCAAGATTTCAGGAACATTTATGGTGCTCTGGGGCTAAATAAAACTCTGCCCAGTTCAGTCTGGGGCTGTGGTCCCCTGTGCTTCATGAGGGTGGTGGAGCCCAAGAGCAGTGTCCCAGCATTGTCACGTGTTTTAGGAGATGGATGGATCAGCTTTCTTGACCACCTAAAGTAACAAACATGCGTCACAGAATCATAGAATGGTGTGGGTTGGAAAGGACATTAAGATTATCCAGGTACAACCCCCTGCCATAGGCAGGGACACCTTCCACTAGACCATGTCACCCAAAGCTCTGTCCAGCCCAGCCTTGAACACTGCCAGGGATGGCATTATACATCATATGTATCATGGACATACACATGTTAAGCATCACACGGTGTTTTCCCTCAGCTGTGATCTGTTTTGTCCATACTGCTTAATTTATTCTCCCTAAAAATACCCTCCCTTTAAAAGCCCATCCCATGTGCTGCAGACTGCCAGGTACCACTGCAGCCTGGCAGTGTGCAGCTCCAACAGAGCTCTGGTCCTGCAACCCTTTAAGAAAGATTCCAACACTGCCTCTTTGCACATATATGAGGGCTTCCTAAGGGCCAGGGGTTTTATTTTGCCTGCTTATGAGCCCACTGCACCCTTGCAAGGGATTTTCATTAACTGAAAGAGATTTGATGGTTAGAGAAGATCCCATTAATAAATTAATATGTTCCATAAAGGTACTTCAAAACATTCCCATCAACACCAACTTCATTTCACATCATGAGTGGGCAAGGCAAGAAGCAGGAGGTTCTCTTTACAGGGAGGAAAAGCAAAGCCAAGCACTCACTACACACCAGTGGGAGAAGTCAGGACCTCCCCACCTCTCAGCCCCTTGCTTCAGCCTGTGGCCTGAGCTTCCTTCTGGTGACAAATCAACTGCATGTGCGTTATAAGGGATGACAATGTTATATAAGTACGAAGTAGTAGGACTGTGGGTGTGGGGGAGAAAGATCTCCTGGGGAGAGGGGACATTTTGCATCAATCACTCCCTCCCACAGCCACCCACCGACTGCAGGGATTTTCAGACACTAAAGATGATATTGTTTGGTACATTTCTATGGTTTCTTACTCCATAAGATTATGGTAGAAGCATGGCTTTAAAGACAGAAAGTAGGCACACAGCAATTATGGGCTGTGTAACCTGCAACGGAGCTACACCTAAGTGACAATGTGTGCACTTGAGACACCATGGAAGAGACTGTAGCTACCACTTGATATCTCATTGCACCCCACTGGACAATAACAGTGTCAAGCACTAGGACTGCAATTAAAAAAGTGATGGCAATTTGAGGGCAAAGTAGAGCAGAGAAGCCTGGGAAAGGGCTGTGGCAATGGGAGATGAGATACCAAGACACACGTTTTGCCAGAGGGTGCGAGGAAAACCAAATTCTATTCAAGAAGGATAAAAGTATGTTAGGAGTGGGCTAGAGGAATGATGCCTTGATCCTAGTTTGGCACTCCAGAAAAGCCACTGATGTTTTCTAGATCTTCCTCAAAAGAACAGTGAAGATCTCTGTCTCTGTCCAAATTTTCCTCTCAAACCTTCAAATATTTGTTTTCCTGCCCTGGCCCATAGATACAGAGAGAAGAGAAGGTGCTGAGACATCTTTTTGGGCCAGAAGCATCAGGGGAGGAAGGGAACAGCACCCCAGGACTACTGTCATCACAGTGGCTACGGCCAACTCTGGCACAAGGTGGTAGCATTTGGGCTGCTCTCCTCTCTGCTTATGTTTGGGTTGTGCCTGAAGGCTTCATCCCTAGAGAGGAGAATATCAGTAGTGTAGAAGAGGGCAAAGAAATGCCGAAATGAGAGAGGAAAGTCTGGTCTGCTGCATGCTGTAGCAATCCCTTCTGGGCCGTAAATCCATCATCTGTAGGTTTAACAAACTGCCTGAATCTGACAGTCATGAAATACAATATAATTTGACCAGCTGTTGAAGAACAAAAATGTGGTTTCTCTTGCTCATTGAAAAACCATGAGAATAAAAGAAATACCTTAACAGACCCTCCATCCCATCTCAGATGGCTTGAGCCTGGCCACTTTCGGCAGCCTGCTCACTGCTTAGTCCATGAGGATGCCCAGCTGCTGCTTTGGGATCCCACAGGTTATAACTCTGCAGAAGTTTACTCCCTGATATGTAGAGGTACACATGGGGATGAAATCCATCCCCATGCACCTTCACTCTAGAACTGTGCGATTTAGTGAATAGCAGCTTTGTGTTCATTTTATCTCCTGGCTTCACACTGGCCTACCAGGAATTCAACTTGTTCAGCCTGGAGAAGAGAAGGCTCCAAGGAGACCTTAGAGCAGCTCCCTTAGAGTGGCTCCCAGTGCCTCAAGGGGCTAAAAGAAAGCTGAAGAGGGACTTTGGACAAGGGGCTTTAGGGACAGGACAAAGGGGAATGGCTTTAATCTGTCAGAGGGGAGATTTAGATTAAACATTAGGAAGAAATTCTTCCCTGTGAGGGTGCTGAGGCGCTGGCACAGGGTGCCCAGAGAAGCTGTGGCTGCCCTGTCCCTGGCAGTGTTCAAGGCCAGGTTGGACAGGGCTTGGAGCAACCTGCTCTAGTGGAAGGCTGTCCCTGCCCATGGCAGGGGGTTGGAACTGGGTGAGCTTTAAGGTCCCTTCCAACCCAAACCGGTCTGGGATGCTATGGATGCTGGTACAGAGCCCAGGGAGAGTTTGTACGAGCTGGAGGACACAAAAGAAGGATCTCACCTCAACAAACTGATTTTTCTGCTAGTTTTTCCTCCATCTTTCCCTGGTTAAGAAATAAGTAGCCAGAGAGGGCTTAGGAAGTTTCACTGCTAAATCCTATTGATATATTCCTGCTTTCAAGCAAGGCAGAAAGTTTGGCTCCTGGAAGCTAATCCTGAGTACCTGTTTCTGTTACTTCATAAATTTTAAACATTTGGGTTTGTTTGGTTTTTTTTTCCAGGGGCAGTGCTTATTCTTGTAAAAAAATCATTACTTGCCATACACGTCCTGTGCAGCAACGGCACTGTGCAGCTGTAAAGAAGGCACCACAACAGCAAGGGAAGCAAGCCCTTTCACTGGCTTCGTGTGAAAACCATGAGGTAAATGTGCATTTAGTGCCATTACTCCAGTGACACTGACTGGAGCATCCTGTGGTATAGCTGCTCCCGCACAGATTCCCACTCTGCTCCCTCCATTTGGGCGCTGCAGCTATTGAGGGACATGCAGTGTCCTCACTGACAGCAAGCCAAGCACATGGAGAGCACGCAGCATACCCCAGGCTCTGTCCATGTCCCCAGCAGCCAGGACCAGAACTGCTCTCATGCTGCAGCTCAGCTCATCCTGCGCACTTGGCTGTGCACCAGCAGCAAGCACCAGCCCTTCGCTGGGGTTTGACCCCAATAGAAGCCCAGCAAGAGGCTGAGCTGCCGGCACCCCATCCCGTGCACCTACATAACGCTGTGAGGGGAGGAAGCAGACTCAGCGGCAGGCTCAGCCCATCTGCTCCGAGCGCTTGGGTGCTGCAAAATTAAGAAAACATCGTCCCATCCCTTGCCAACAGCACACGGCAAAGGAGATAGAGTGAGGGATCGAACACAGGCACACAGGCTCCAGCCCTGCTAACCACACAAGGGAGGTTTCCTGACCCCACTGGAAGAGCACAGGAGTCAGACAATGAGGGTCTGGAGTGGATTTGCATCTGAAGTCCTCCCGGCGGGCTCCAGCGGGAGCACGGGTAAATCGCTTCTTGGGAAGATGCGAACGGAGCTGCTCTTTGCCCTCTACAGGAGAGCTGCGTAATTCCAGCTTGCTGCGATGACCGAGTCGCTCATTGAGTCCGTCCAGGTCAGGAAGCTGAGGCGGAGTGTCTAGAACCGGTGGAGGTAGTGGGAAAGAAGGACAGGAGACAGCACCTCACCCTCTTAACCCCTAGTCCTCCTGCAGGGGAGGTGCTATTAGGAACCACATTTTTGCATTAACTGCCTCCCTACGCCTCACTCGCTTTTCCCTGCAGTTTCCACCAGGCAGGATTGTTGTTCCATCCCAGGGATGCCTTCCCTCACCCCCACCAGAGGAGCAACAGAATGTGTATTTCTTGAAACAGGACACCTCCATCTCATGCTGTCTGCTCAGCCCCAGCCCCAGCCCTCAGGTCCAGCATCACCTCCAATGCTTGCTATAGCAGCTATGGCTGCCTCCTCAAAGCCATCACAGCCCCTTGCTCTGCTCCAACTGCCTGTCCACTGCCTCAGATGCACTCAGCTATCCATCTGAATCTTATTAGGAAGAGTCCCTATGATTCTTAATAAGATTCTTGTAATTAAAAAGGCCATTAAAAAACCCAACCAACCAACCAAGCCCCAACAAACAAAACACTCCATCTCCTTTTCATTCTCTTTGTTTCTTGAATTTTTTTAGGGTCCTTACAGGTCAGCCTCAGGCTGAAGCTTTGTCAGTGTGGGTATTTCCCTTCACTAGCTGGCAAAACACCCCAAAATTCACTGCACCTGAGAAGGTGCCCAAGTTCCCACCACTCATCAGCAGATAGTGACCAATCTTCTTTCCCTACAGAGCTCCTCTTCACAGCTGCCAGACACTCTTTTCCATGGGTGGACACCAAACTTGCCCACTTGGGCATGGCTGCTCATACATAGGAGAGGCTGATGACCAGCCTCAGGGAAGTCCTGCCCTCACCTCATCCCTCCCTCTCACACTTACTGAGACCTGCTCTCTTTAGCAGTGGCGTGAAGAGCATAATGTTTAACCCAAGCCCAAGGGAATGAGGTAAGCAAGAGGAAAATAGGGCCAGAATTGCCTTTGCTGGGGCTGGGCTTCAGAGGTGGTATCACTGGAAAAGCTGGAGAGCTACTTGAAGGGTTTCTGTACCCTAATCTATCAGGAGGGAAAGAAAAAGCCCCTTATGAAGCTTTGATTTGCCTCCCTTCCACCCTTGTGCTCCCCAGGAGAATCAGTATTTGTGGTTTATTGTAGCTTCTACCTCAACTTCCTTTGCAGTGAGCTGAAGATATTCCTGGCCCCCCACACACGGAGATGGTCATTTGTGCCAAGCGAGAAGATATTTGTGTCTCCTATAGATGGATTACTCCCCCAGAGACAGCAGTAACATACTCCTTCCCAATTGACACAGCAGCCGTTGCGGTACCAGCTGGCTTTCCCAGGCACATGTCAGCCACACAGCTCTGCTTCCTACCCCCTCTGCAAATGACTGAGCAAAGAAAACACTTTCAGATGGTTGGGCCCCAGAGACCTGACAAATCTGCACCTTCGTGCCATCACACAGCAGGAGGGAGCTGCGAGTTATAAACATGTAGGTGGTTTCTACCCATGAGCAAGAGAGAATGGGAAATGCCAGTCTGCCCCTGAGTGATTAATCCTGCAACTTCACCAGCGTTGGCTTCATCCTAAACAGGAATGAGTTTTCTTTAATGAACATTGATTTCCATTAAAGCTGCTGGCCCAGATTAAATCTGAGAACTCACTTATCTCTGTGGAAGGGAGCAGGCGAAACACTTGTGCTGCTCTGAAGGACTGAAGAGGCAAAGGGCTGACACATCCCTCCTTGAAGAGGCGAGCACATGGACTAAGGGATGCACAAATAGTGTCTGTGCTGAATTTCAGGTGCTCAGCTGACTCAAGTCTTTCTGAGAACTTGACAGCAGTTACTGTTGCTGATTCTCAGGCAACAGAGCTTTGAGAAACACAAAACTGCTAGCTCTTTCAGTCTGGGTCCAGTTTAGTGTTTTTGTATTGCCCCCTCATGCCACGAATGCGGGTGTGACAAAATACAGCTGCATCAGGTGAAGTGCTTTCACCTAAGCTGCTTTGGTCCCAGATCCTCTAACTGCTCTTGGGACATAGGGGCTATGCCAGGAGTGGCCATAAAACAGAGAAATGAATCAGAAGTGAATAGAGATGCAGAGAATTTGAGAGGATGGAAGGGTATGCATGGGGAAAAAAGGCAGGAGAACATGCAACAGGCAAAGAAAGATCCACATTCAGCCAGCAGGCACACTCCCAGCTAAGTACATGGGAATGAATCTGGACCATTGCATACATATTGCCTATGACTGTGCAAAAGAGAAGGAGAATAAAGTTTATATTACAAAAAAACCCAAACCCCTGTTAAACCAGCATTTGGACACGCTTTGGGCACTTGATGGAAATGCTTCCTTTTGAATTATCAAAACAAGAGCATGGAGCAGCAAGAAATAATCACAAAATGAGATGAGACTGAAGATTTAATCAGTGTGATTGAGAGGCCATACTGACAGCCTGGCCAAGTCACGCAGCAATAGAACAAGTACCCCAGCTAACAGTAACAGAGCTTAGGCTAATGCTGCGAGGGGGAGACTTGCCAGTGCAGAACACCTTGGTTTGTTAGAAACAGAATCTTTACGAAGCATGAGAAAAAGAAAGCACAAGCTTTACTTCTAACATTTTCTTTTCTTTTCCTCTTTTAAGCATAGCAGAAAAATTGTTTCATTTCCACATGCATTGCCAGAGATGTTCAGTAACACATGCAGGGAAAAGAACAATGAAAAAAAGAGGCACTGTACAACGTCTTACTGCAGTGCTTATAATGATGTCTCCTGACTATTTCCCCTTTGTAAGGCCCTATGCTCAGTGGCTTCCAACTTGGAAACATTTTTCATGAGGCAGATGTAAGATTTCCATGTCAAATGTCTACCTCTGGGTCAACTTATGCTTCAGACAATGAGGTAAGAAGATAGCTGGATAAAGGGGCTTGATTATGCTGTGGACATAAACTCCCCTAAATGAGATGCATGAAAAAACCCCAACTGACCACGCAAGAAGGAGCCCGAGGAAGAAGAGGCCCACCACATGAGAATTCACTCAGCTCCAGCGTTTCTTACGGGATGAAGAGCAGAGGAGCATCATTTTGAATATAGCCACAACAAGAATTGCTGCTGCTGTTATTTTGCTGTGCCTCTCTGGTCTGCCTCTCTGTCATATCCACCTTTAAAGTCTCACCTCTCAGACTACCAGCTTTCTGCAGCATGTTTGTGCAGTGCCTCAGACAATAAGGCTTGACCTGACTTGGGAGCACTACCACAAAATACATGCTTAAAAACAATTGTAGCTATTATGCTGATGGCTTTTTTCAGCTAATCCCCAAGCAGACACAGACTTAGTTATGGTCCTACCATTGTACTGTGCATACGAGAAGCAGCTGCTTGACTGTACATCCTCATTTACATGGTCTGTAGTTCATCTTTTCTTTGGGAGTAATCGTTCATTTCCTGATATCTTAACATTTGAGTTAGTTTTAGATGTCTCATCTTTCAAAAGACTGGGGAGGCAGAAGTCCCTGCTACACAGTGGCAGACTTCATCTTAGAATGTGCATCAGCATCACGGTTCATGAGGATGAATATCTTCAGGGCAGTAAATTAACCTCAAATCTTTCTGGCCTGTTTAACTGAAGCATAGCTAACAAACTAGTATCTGAGTGGAGAACCACCAAATTCAACATAGTAATAAATCAGCAGTAATAAACAGGATAAAGTCTTTGTATTTCTCGCAAAACCATGGAAGTCCTAACCCTAAAAGAAATACAGTTCCTCTTTCCTACAGCAGCCTGTTGCTGTGGTGGTTTTTCTGTCACTTTCTAGTGACAAATATCATAGATAATGTTCCAGTGCAATACAGAGAACAGTTAAGAGGTCTTTCAAACGCTTTGCGTGATTAGGGGAGGTGAGAAAGGGAAGCTATATTTTTATACCTGTCTCAAGCAATTGTCTGTAACTGATTAACTTAGTCTCTTGTGACTTTTAATTCCCTCATTCTCTCAACAACTCTGTGAGAAATTGCTATCCCCATTCCAAGAGCCCCCAAGGAACCATGGCACAGAGACATAAGGGGCTTTGCACTGCAGCAGCTGAGCTGGGTACCCCTTCTCTCTGCAGGGAGATCCTTTCCCTCTGATGCCAGTGACTGCACTTAGCCCTAGGACACTGTCATGGAACTGGTGCTCTGCTGCATGGGACCAAAAGCTGGTGAGGGAGGTACCTGCCTGGATCAGGGTGACACAGTGAATCAGTGAGCACTAGCTTCCCAAAGGCAAGAGAAGAGTGCTTGTGAATGCCTGGCTCATACGCTCGTTGTGTTTTGCTATCTGATGCCCCTCAGGTTAAACTCATGGCAAAGTACTCTGAACTAGAGAAAAATTAAAAAAATCCATTTGCCTCTGTAAAGAAAGAAAACACCCAGACCCATTCTGCAGTTCTTCTGCAACAGGTCAGCATACAACTCTGCTCCTCTCCCAGTTAGCCTAAGTCAGTGAATTTACATTGGCTTGCTTCACCAAGACAGGGCCGAGGTCAGGAGCAGATGTGAATCCAAACACAGCACTTCAGGCCTGCCTCAGTTCATTTGAACTAGCTGATCTATTTCAGCGTTTCAGAAAGAGTCGCTCCTCTTGGTGCCAGGAGGGAAGGAAATAGCTTCAAAATGCTTCCTCCATTTATGTAAATAAGATGCAGCTGCAGCAGCTGATGGAAGGAGCATGATTGCAACTCCACTTTATTTCAGTACATGAAATACAAGTCCCTATTGGTTATTCAGGGTATGTATAGTGCTGTATGCATTTGGCAGACTGAGAGGAGAATCTATGATTACGAGTCCCTAGATATATTCCTAGTGTTAAGTTATTTGCTTAAATGTATTACCAGGTATTTGCTTGAATGAAGGTATGAATTAGTTTGGCTTCATTCAGTGTCCACTCACTTCTCAGTGTTCTAGAAAACTAAATGCTTGGTATATGTTTGCACAGACACAATACATTTTAAATTAACTCATCCACATGAATCCAGACTCAGGACAAATACATAAATTCCATCGTCAAGCAAAATGGAACAGAATTACCCTTGGATCACCATATGCCCCACCAACTCCAGAGTTCAGAGACCTGAGAAACCACCTGGAAATCAGGAATCATACCAGAAGAATAGTCACACAAAAATAATAATAAATAAGAAAATAAATCATTCTTCACTCCCTCCATGATTTTCCTTAAGAGGACTACTTATCCAATGTGGAAAAGAAAGCAAGGATTGCCAGTTACACCAGTCATTGTAAACTGAGCAGTCAGCTTATTGATGACACAATTCGCACCAGAACTATTTTCCAAGCAGATGAGAAGAAAATGGTAGACTTATGTGGAAGGCAAGATGTGCCTTACTGAGAAACGAACTGTGCAAGTACACCAACCTGAAATCTTTCCTGATTTATACAGCTTTCATTTACACTCTCCAGAAGTTAATAACTCTTTCTGCAGATGTGTTACAATTGCCTTCAAGTGCAACTTGTATTTTTAATTTCAGTCACATACCCAATAAATTAAAAAATAAACCCAAACCCAGTAAATGAATGCCTCATTTCACTTGCCCACAGAGCCCCCGTGAGGTGGGTGAACATTGCCATACTTATATGCTGCGAGGGCTCCTTTTTCTTCTCCCAGCTTGCCATTACGCTGATTCGAGAGGTGCAGACTCACTCGCCAAAGCTACTCTCAGAAGACAAAGAGCTGCAGCAACTGCTGCTTCACACCAGAGGTCTATCAGCAAAACAACTCAACTCCCATTCCCAGTCACACATGATAGTTATTTAATTAAGCTCCCCCCTTTCCCCAAGTGCTATCCGGTTCATTCAGAGAAGGCCATTTTGCTTGTGGTTAACCAGATGTAATTAATCTCAGTTTCCACAGCACTGTTTCTTCCCCCATCCTCAGGGAAAGGGCAGGGTAGGAAATATAACAAGAAAACTGTTCACAGCATGTTCCAGCTGCTGGGTCACGGAGCTCCATAGCTCATGGAAACAGACTTCTGTGATAAATAATTGTTTGGAGATGTCATTGCAACAATGAGCTATACTTCAGGCATAGTTTACTGCAGAGATGATTTATTCTTTGAGAATAATCTTATTACTGCAATTAAATTGTTCCTACCCTGCAAACACAGTGGTAGCTGAAGACTTTCTGCTAGCGTTTCTGTAGGCAATCTGAGCATAACAAAAGGACATTCATTTGAGAGCTGTAGGTTTCCATCAGAGACTTTAATCTTCCAGAAATGGATTTCCAAAGTATATTTCCAGCACAGCTCTCTCTAACTAGAGGGTTGCTAGGGGAAGTAAAAGACCTTTGCAGGTAAGGTGGTAGTTATTCACAGAACCAGACACTCGTTTCTGTTACAGCAAAGCGTTTGCATGTTTGAGTCAAATGAAGTATTTTTCATTAGAGAAAGAAATGAAGAAAAAACTCCAAATGCAAAATAAATTAAACGTCCCCAGGGCACTTTCCACAGCCAGGATCTGAAATCACAGCCTGTCTCACAACTCGCTTCAGCTCAGAACTGGACCTGCTCTGTTCCCTTCCCAGTCCTTCCCCAGCTCTGCTCTACCACTTGCCTGTCACCGCTGTGAACCAGATCCCAAAGCTGAGCCAGTAAAGATCTGTTTATCCTCTTCTGTGGAGCTGAGGTCTTTGCCATGCTTTGCTACCTGAATCAATTTCTCTGTGGCCAGATAAATGCCACAGCTGATATAAGGCAAAACACAGGACCACATAGGGGTTGGGCAAAGAACACTACCTTCCCTAGATGGATGCTGTTAAATCAATGTCTGATGAGAAAATGCCCCCCAAAGTGCAATTCAGTTTCCCACACTTCTCCTTCAGCCAGGGCCCTACCCAATTACCTTAGCCAGGAACTGGGCTCAGTTGTCCCCAAGCACCTTCCCAGCTGAAAGAGCCATCAGCTACTTGTACAGGTCTTTAATGAGGTCCTTTTCAGTCCATCTCCCTAAGTGCTTCATTTGCACAGCCCTAATCATGAAATTATGCTCTTATACCTGATGATCACCTTTTTTTTTCTCTTGTGTAAGATTGAGAGGCTGCTTGCGCATGGGTATTCCCTAATATGATGGCAGCCAGATTCTAGTGTCTGAAAGAAATAATGCAGGAGCTCCACAGCACGCTCCTTGGCAGATAGTAGACTTCTCCATCCAGCCACTAGAGACACCTCACTGATTTCAGGGACATGTTCACAGGCAGGTGTTCTGGTTTCAGATGGGATAGAGTTAATTTGCTTTCCTTAGTAGCTGGTACAGTGCTGTGTTTTGGATTTAGTGTAAGAATAATGTTGATAACACACCAATGTTTTAGTTGTTGCTAAGTAGTGCTTACCCTAAATCAAACCCATTTCAGTCTCTCTTGCTCTGCCAGTGAGGAGGGGCACAAGAAGCTGGGAGGGAGCAGAGACAGGACACTGAAATAGCCAAAGGGGCATTCCATACCATAAAGCATCATGCTCAGTGGCCAGGAGCCACGGGTCACTGCTTGGGGATGGGCTGAGCATCAGTCAGTGAGTGGTGAGCAATTGTATTGTGCATCAATTCTTTTTTTCCCCTTAGGTTTTATTTCTCTCCTTTTCATTACTATTATTATTGCATTATTATATTTTACTTAATTTCAATTCTTTAACTGATTTTACTTCAACCCAAGAGTTTTAACTTTGTTCCTCTGATTCTCTTCCCCATCCCAAAGCAGAGGTAGGAGGAATAAGCAAGTTGTTGTGTGGCACTTAGTTGCATGCTGAGGTTCAACCACGACAGCAGGGAAGAACTGTAGCCTAGCAGGGGATTAGACTGCAAGGAGACACTGAAATGGGCACATAGCTGCAGCCTGCAGTAATGTGCAAACAGGAGCCCAGAGCTGCCTGGCTCCTTTTCTCAGGGAAGTGGAATTTTCCAGGATCATTTGCACACACACAGTCTCTGTGGTGGTCATGGGATGTGACTGGAGCGTGCAAGAGCCACACTTCAGCTGCTTGAATGCAGCCCAAGTCTTGCTGCAGAACTGCCCTGCTAGGGACTTCTCTACCAGTTTTCCCCACTGGGGAAATATGAATAGCAAAGTAGTCCTAACCTTTTCCAGATGCACAAAGGCCACCAAGACTCCAGGGTCACAGCTTCTCCTCTGCTGCTTTCTAAAAGTATCATCTCTTCCTTGGAAGCTGATGTAGCTCTATAAAACAGAGAAATAGATGCTACACTTCTATATCACAGGAATGTTGGTTATTGAGGTTAACTAATGTTTGTGAGGTGCTTTGAGACTAGGTGTGACAAATGTGCAAGTCTGATTATTTTAATAGACTTTCATATAGTACTAACATTATTTTTCCTAAGCTATTTTCAACAGCATTTTCAATATGTAACTTGGATTTATTCTCCCTTTGCCTATTTAAATTGTACTCACCAAACAGACTGAGAGCTCAAAGAAACTTGAGTATTACCAGCGTATTTCACCTGAGGTGGCAGATTTGACTTCTGTGAATTAGAGCCCTGGTTTGTATTACAGTTTACTAGCAAGAGTTGTGATCTCATCAGATCTCACACTAAACAAGCTCGATCCTTGGATGGAACCATTAGAACAGCCGCGTGTTATGTGAAGTAATATTTCACCTTCTGAATCATCCCTCTTACCTCCAAGTCATTTCTATAACAGGAGTTCAGTTATGTGTTTGGGGTTCTTTGCTGATAGTTATTATAGGTACTACAGTTACTATAGTTCAAACTATGTTCAGAGAGAGTCCTTACCATCTGTGGTCATTAAAGAGCTCAGAATTATTACCCTAAACCTACATACATAGGTATTCTGCACAGGCAGCAGTTTGTACTTTATCTTAGAAAGAATGCCAGCAATTTCATTTGGAATCAGTATTTTTGCCTGCCTGGAACAATGACGAAATGCTACAGGTTTCACTGCTTCCAGACACTTGTGAATAATTGCTGTGAGAAGAGAACCAACTGCTGACCAGGTTCTAGAGAATGTGGAGGGGAGCTGCAGGTGCTTGGCATACCTCTGAATATAGTCCCACAGGACTCAGAGTTTTGGACGCAGCTGAGCACTACTCATAACGCTCTGAGAATATGCTTCTCATGTGCATGAAGATCAGAACACACTCTCAGAAATACAGGTTTGCATGCCTAGATGTTTGCCGATGCTTGGGCACTGTGCACATGCTCCTGGCAGTTCCTGGGTTTGAAGACTCTGTGTGTTCTGAGAGTCCTTAGGCACAGACGTGGGCTTGAGCTGCCCAATATTAACATGTGCCATCTCATGTTTGGGTCTCGAAACCCCCCACTAAACACCCAGTTGTCCCCAGAATCTGATTGAAGGCTCATCTTTATTTTTCCATGTTACTAGTTTAGGAAGTCCTAGTTGCCTTTTTTTTGTTTTATGAAGAGTAATAAATAATTTGGCCTAAAATATTACTTGTTATTTCTTTAGAAAGACAAATCATGAAATCATAGAATGGTTCGGGTTGGAAAGGACCTTAAGATCATTTAGTTCCAACTCCATGCCATAGGCAGGGACACCTTCTACTAGACCATGTCGCCCAAGGCTCTGTCCAACTTGGCCTTGAACTGCGGCCAGGGATAGAGCATTCACTACTTTTTTACCACCTTCTTTTCCTAAGGGTCTTTATAAGCCATAAAAGACATGTTCCCCTCAGTCCACTCAATGCTTTAATGGGAAGAATTACATTTTTCCTGTAGAGAGCCATGTATAATTTATTTTTCATTTGTATTCATGGCACAGTTTTGTCTGTGAGGCCTGCTACTGCAGCTCTTGTAATTTAATATTTCAGGAAGATTAGGATAAAAAATGGCTTGGAGAAACTCTGCGACAACTTTATTACTTACTTCTCTTTCCGACCATGAAAGTTAACCCAGGCTTCTTGCTTCCCCCAGAGGTATGATGGCTTTTTGTTTGTTTCTGATTCTATTGGGAATCTTCCCTCAGTGACTTGCTGCTTCCCTCAGTGACAGCTACTTGATCCATTTCAGGCGTGAGAGGGTAACAGCACAGGTATAAAATGCTAAGACATTTCTGAAGGAAGAATCGGGATCCAAACCGTGCTTGCAATAATGACTGCTTATTTACCAGACTTTCCCTGAAGAGCCTCAAAGTGTTATCAGTGGAAAGCTGTGTTTTCAGAAACTTGTGAGACTGAGAAAACATAATTGTTTCGTTATATAAGAACAGTTTGTTGCAGCTTCTGTTGCCTTGCTGTCTAACAGAGACAACACTTACAGTTTTAGATTCTCAGCTCAGCTTTGGCTCTATTAATTGTTCACCAAGATTTTTTTCTTGCCTTTTATACTCATCTGACATGAATGGTATCATCACATGGATGCTTGATATCATGCTGAAGTGGCTTGAAGAGTCACTTGAACCAGAGATCCCCATTGCACTGCACAAACGCAGCAACCAGCTGCATTAACACACATACTCTACCAACGTGACATAAAATGAAGGACAGGTAAGTGACTTGCACCAGGTCACTACAGAAGTTAGGGGAGTATGATGAACAGTTATTGCTAGAAGTTGGCAGCAGGAACCACAACCTTCCATCTACCTGATCACAACCAAATGATGCCTCTTTAAGCAAAATGGGGCATTGGCACTAGCACAAAGGAAGTGAGGCTTGTTTAGGTATAGCTCATAGATTAATGCCAAAATTAGGTCCATTCTTACTTTAACCGCTAGGGACAAGGAATTCTTACTGGCCTCTATCTTGTGTAAACACTTAGTATGAGGCACCCCAATCTTAGCAGTTCCCTAGAGATAATAATAATATTTAATAATAATAATAGTTATTTCTTCTAAAGATCTGTTAGTCCCAAGCTGAGAAAAAGAAATTGCCAGTTCACAGCTCCTCTCAATGAGCCTGGAATATGAAATAACAATGACGATGGCTCACCATCTGTTCAGCAACTGATATGAAAGGGCTGGAGGATCCGAATCGAGTTCTTCACAGATATCCATAACATCCATATATATATCACCTGTGCGCAGTCAGCTGTGTGGAGAAGGCAAGGTTCAACACAGGGACTGGCTACACATTGCTTGTGCACAGCTACATCTGTAAGTCCCTCCATGGAGTGGCAAGTGTGTTTTCAATCTGCCTACATGCCTGTGTCCTGATGACACATGAGGAGCATTGTAGTAATTTGAATCAAACATGAGCCTCATGGCAGATGATTCCAGGGCCCCCACTGATGTGAATTACACTCCTTTAATTATGCCCATGACGAGGCACTAACAGGGAACGCTCTGTGATAAATTATTCTCGTTTCTGCTGGATGCATTCTCCCACTCCAGGAATGCGTCCCTTGGCTCTGTCTGTGAGCTGTACCAACATCTGAATTTCACTTCAGAAAGTCAAACAACATTGCACCTGTAAGTCTTGGCTCCTTGAGGGGCCTCTGTTCAGAGCTTCATGGGTCTGCGAACTGTACAGCAAACTGTTTTCACCTCAGTGTTACTATGGAAACAGAAAAAAGAAGCTGTTAATTTCAAAATACACAATAGGATATGTGTTCCAGATGAGTTCCTTCATATTCGATCGTGTGTTTGCTTTTCTCACCTCACTACAAGGTCCTGATGCCTCTAATCATGCTGGATGTAGTGATCTGGATCAAGCCGGCTCAGACCTGCACGGACTTTATCCAGTCAAGGGTTTACAGGAAAGCTCTGTATTGGGGTGGTGTCTACTTTTGCCTGGACTAATTTCACAGGCAGCTGAGATTCCCAGCTTCATTCTTGTAGCTTTGGGGAGATCAGCAGTCCTGTGCAGAGGCTCCTGGGGGACCTGCTCATGCTGGAAATACCATGAGGGCAGCTGGCTTTGTGCTCCCTCATTGCACATTACGGCCTGCAGGGGGGTGCAGCAGGGGAGAATTCTTTGCCTGATGAGAGAATAAGAAACAGAGGAGAGGGGAAGAATGGGAGAAAATTGGCAACATGACCTGTATCTGTACAGAGAGGCAGCTCCTATCTGATGGGGAAGAGTTAGTCATGAACTGTGGGAAGCAACAAGATGGAGAACGGATGGGAAACTGCTGCTGCCCTTGAGTTCCACAGACTAACTGGGGAGCCTAAGCAGCTTTGAGCACTGTTTGAGTTTTTTGTGCCCTTTGAGCACTTTGGGCATCACTAACAGACACATCTCAAGATCTACAAAGCCATCCATGCCAAATACCCTTTTCCTCCCCTCCAGTACCAAATAGGACCCTGTTTGTCTTAGAAAATGCACAGAGAATAAGACTGGAAGCTCCTGAGTCACTGGTAACTGAAGGCTGGAGATGCATTCTGAAGAAGAATCATTATTGATTTTCCTTGTTCTTACATTCACCCCTAGGCATCCTTTCTTGGCCACTGCCCAGGGACAGGATGCTGCGCCAGATGGACCTTTACTCTGATCAAGTATGGCCCTTCCAATGTTCCTGTGTAAAGCATGACAAACTGGCAGTTATGAAATGCAGTAGAACTTTTTAATTTACCGCTAACAAAAATGTCAGTTTAATTTCCACTATCTCAATCCTTAACATTCCTGATACATACTTCCGTTTTCCTGTTGAAAATAATACTCATTAAAAGCAAAACCACTTAGAAACATGCTATTTACTGGCTCCTTGAACAGCTTCTTTCCTTGGATTATACAGGTTTATTGGGAACAGATAGCTTGTTCTTCTCTGAGGTCTCTGTGAGGGTATCAAACCACAAACATGCCTGTTTACCATTGCAGTTGCACACAGTACCTGATAGACAGTCTCACTGGCTACTGCCCAATCTCTCTGTCAAATGGTGTTCCTTTAATAAATGTGATGTTTGCAATGCAATTCCCATGTGGAAATTACAGTGGCTTCACATAAGCCCACTATTTCTTTACTGTCTATTCTAAAGCATTACACAGTATTGTTATAATCAATTAAACAGCTTTGCAGAGTGGAATGATCTCTATGTGCTACCCACTGACTTCATCTGAGTGCTTTCAGATTTAATTCATTAATATTCCTAGAGCACATTTTAATCTTGGAGTGAAAAGCCTTATAGCACCCAAATGGAAATGGGTTTGCTATGCTAACCTGTCTGCCAGTGGTGTGAAATGGGAACACTGATTTTAAAGGAGAAGCAAGAATAAATTGTCTCAAGGAACAAGCCAAGCAGAGAAATTATGTGACAGGGCACAAAAAACCAACAGTGAGATTCCAACCGAGTGATGAATTTGGTCTACTTATTGTTGTCAACAAGATTTTTTTGTCACTAGCAAGGAGATAAAGGTTGATTTTCACAGTCTAGAACTGCTGAAGCCCTCAGCAGACAATCTGTTGAACATTATTAGTAGATCGTTTTCTAGAACAATCCTGTATAATTAAAAGCTGTCAGTTGAATAGTGTTAGTTTTAATCTTCATGGCATCTTTTGAAAGAGTTTTGTGGATTTTTAAGTTACTTTTCTGAGGCAAACCATCCAAAATTACACACTCATTATCCATTTGAAAGAACACAACCTAATGGAAGGTACCTGACAAGGACAACTACCCAAGTCCAGAAAAGACTAAAAATTACTTGCTTGGGAATGTGATGGTTCATAGCACAGAACAATACAAGGACAGTCCACCTTAAGGAATAACCTTCAGGAATAATTAAGGTATGTCCCTCTCTCCCATCTCCGGGATCATTAATTTCATAAGGAGGTGTGACAACATTGCTATAAATAAATTACCAAGACTTAAGTACAAACACACTCTGTGTAAGTGAACACAAAGGCTACAAGTCACTGAACCTCACTGGTGGCTGTGTGTCAGTGAGAACAAATGTCTCATCCTGTGTTTACAGTGAGGCTAGGAAGATTTGAAAGTCACAGCAGTGATTGAATGTCAAAATCATAGGGTTGGGGCTCAGCTCCATCCAATGCACCAATTTCTCCATCCTTTTGGCTGGAAGTGTACATTGAATCACATTTCTTGCAGTAAATGATTCAATAGCTGCTGGCCCCTTGGCCTTAGACCAACTGGCTGAGAAATACACACTTGCCCTTACTAAGCTGTTGGAGCTGTGTGCTGAAATTGCTCAGAGAAGACCTCCTCCTCCAAGGGATACATGACAGTTTGTATATGTTTGCATACATACATCCTTTAGATAGAAGTAGCTGAATGGCCTGCAATTAAGACATCTCCATCCTTTTGATGTCATGCTACTTGGACAGGTTCAAACTTAAACAGGGGAAGTTCATGATTGGATATGAGGAAGAAATTACTGTAAGGGTGGTGAGGCACTGGAATGGGTTGCCCAGGGAAGTTGTGAATGCTCCATTGCTGGCGGTGTTCAAGGACAGGTTGGACAGAGCCTTGGGTGGCATGGTTTAGTGGGAGGTGTCCCTGCCCATGGGGGGGGGGGGGGGTGTTGGAACTAGATGATCTTGGGGTCCTTTCTAACCCTAGCTATTCTGATTCTATGACACATTTTGCTGACATGGGCCCATCTTTCCTATGTTGAAAGGAAGATAAAATAAGTTTGAATTAGTTTTGAAGGTTCACCCAAAATGGAAAAAAAAATTAAGGGAAAATCTATGTAGTCCAAATGAATGGACCTTTCTTTTACCTCTGAGAAGCTGTTGCACATCCCTGTCACAGGGCTGTCAACCAAGAAAGAATATAGCTGAAATCCTGGATTCACTGCAGTAAAAGCGAAACCATCATTAGATCCAAAGAGAATAGCATTTCATTGTACAAGTGCGCTGTTCTGTGGTAGTGCAGCTTTGCTTTCCTTAACATAGAAATGGGTATTAATCACTTCAATTCTGCTCTACTCTTTTCACTTCAACACAGATACTCCACAAGCGTGTTCCTCAGGACTGCTGAGAGCTCACTGCTTTCTAGGTGAAAAATCAAATGTAAAGCTTTAAAGAGGGTTGGCCTTTGGGGGGGTGTGTGTGGATCTTGTAAAGATGCTTTTGATAAAAGCTTTTGTTTGTCTATGCCAAAATTAAAGCTAACAGTGACCACTTTTAAAATCAAATGCAGGAGAGCAAACCAAATTCTGCAGAAGCCAACAGAATCCACCTTGTTACTACTAACTGTACTTCAAAGTACTTGTAAACATGCATTTAGTGGGGCAGTCACATTAGGAACAGTTTTGGGTCATGCCAAGTACTGATGGAGAAAGAAATTGTTACCTTGTAAAGCCTTTTGACAGACAAGCACAAACCACTGTTGTAAAAACTGTTATTATTGCTCTTGGGTTTGGGGACTGAGCCAAATACTATTTAAAAAGCAGATGGGTCTCAGCTTGGTCCTTTTTCTGTAAGTTGGATGTACTGTGTTGAGCAAATGCCTAATAACTCTGTGGGTGTTTGCCTAGAAATGGCATTTAGATTAAACACCGCTTCAGTGCTTGTAATTTAAAGGGTCAAGGGGTGGTGCTTAATTGGAAAGAGAATGAAATTTGGATGCTTGTGCTGGTCATTTAGAAAAGACAAACCTTCTAAAAATCTCCTTTTAGGTAGCAGTAAGGCTACAGCAGCAAATAAAACTCTGGACCATGGTGCGGGAGATTAAGGAAAACGAACTCTGACCAATACGATCAAGCGTTGACAATTTATTACAGGCAAGCAGCATCTTTTATAGAAAAAGCCTCAGAAGACTAGAACATTCAATAACATCTGGTTGGTCACATTCTTTAGCCAAGTGCTAGCAACGGTTTTATGATTGGTTGTTACAATAGTAAGTGATTCCAAAGCTGCGGCCACAACAGCAGATGGTTTCAAGGACACAGCTATCAGTTCCTGTAT
Source organism: Myiopsitta monachus (assembly GCA_017639245.1). Lineage (NCBI taxonomy): Eukaryota > Metazoa > Chordata > Aves > Psittaciformes > Psittacidae > Myiopsitta > Myiopsitta monachus. The sequence continues at coordinate 58,008,748 of CM029925.1, forward strand.
GCATCCCTCTTAACAACCGTCCATGCCAACTTTCTCAAAGCTTTTTGCACATATGTGACCTATAGTAACCTCCACACATCCTTTAGTAACCTTCAAGCCGGGCCTCACAGCCTTTGGTTCACTACTTTACAAATGTCATGCAGTTATCTGGATTGCTCACAGTCCGTTTTCAGCAAGAAACGCTTCAACAATTCCCTCTTTTTGTTTTTGAGCAATCCAGACCTGATTTACAGCACGAGATAGCATTTTAACAATACACTTCCATAGACAGCAAAAAATTAAGACAATAACAACCAGTTATCATAATCGATAGACCTTGCTTAATTAATGTTCCTAACCAGCCACTTATTCCCCATCCTTGTAGCAATTTCTGAAACCAATTCCATTCTGAGTTTAATTGTAATTTCTGTACTCCATCTTTCAAGATTTGAATACTTTTGTGTACAGATTCAGAATGATCAGATTCATACAACACATTCCTTCAAAGTCTTCACAGCCATGACCTTGAGTTAATCGTAAAAATCAATCACTGCTCTATTCTGCAGAGTAGCATGTCTTATACTATCCACATCTAATAAAAGACCACTTAAAGCTTCAGAAGTAGCATTAGTTTGTTTAGCAAGCCAGCATCCTAGCTTATTTTGGGTGGTTAGTGCTCGAGTAGTGCCAATTGAAGAAATAATACTTGCAAGAAAGCGCTCTGCTGTGTTCCAAAATTCCACACGGTCATCACACGAGTTAGTAAAGGCATGCAAACTTCTCCTTTTACGGTGAGTGTGCCTATGTCTAATCTGTAAAATTTGTGAGTGATTTGGCATTAGTAGGGTTAGTCGTCCTAAACTACATGGACCTCCTTTAACGTGGGAAGGAACCCCTGGCCAGGCACGATCTCCACAGATTAGGAAGTAACCACTAGGTAGGTTAATGGATTCGTTAGTAGCTTTAGATATGTTAGGAGAAGTATAGTTACACCAAAAGCTGTGATTATTATATACTGAGAGGGTGGCATTAACCCACCATGCTTGTGACTGGTTCTTCCCAGTATAATTAAAATACAAGCAATAATCCATTTTCACAGATCCAAACAGTTCCAGTTCCTGTGGCTCTAGAGCACTTATTGGAAGATAAGGTATCCAGCCATCCCAGGCATCTACCCTTCCCATCTTCTGTGTAGGGCCTCGTTGTGCCAGTGGGATAGGCCAGTCATCCCCAGGAACACCCACCAAACAAGTACTGAATGTATTGTCTGGAGATGATGTCTCTAAACACAAGAATCTTGACCTGTAGCATTTGCTAGAGTTACCCATACATTGGTTTTTGGCTGACTTAAAACCCATGATTCCCCAATGGCTAGAGTCCACATAATGATTGTCAAGGTAGTTGCTCTGCTGAATCCGCATAGTCTTTCCACGGCTTGACCCATCGAGCAGGTATCCATCGAAGTCCGTTATCTGTAAGTAGACACATATATCCTCTGCCTGTTAATTTAACCTCTGCAGGACCTTTCCATTGTCCTGAATTTAAATCTTTATACTGAACTAGCATTTTCTCAGTTTGATTACTTATCACTCCTGACAGCAAAGCTAGTCCGTGAATAACCATAGGTGGTTCATTCCTGTCCCCTGCCAGTCGCAAGTAGTTCAATACATACAATGCTTTGGCCAGTCTTTCTGCAGGTGGGAGCATCTCTCCCCCTTTTTGTTTTAAAAGAAGGGATTTTAGAGTTTGATGTGCTCATTCTGCTATGGCTTGTCCAGTAGGGGAATGAGCAATGCCTGTAATATGTCTGATTCCCCATGTTGTACAAAATTGTACAAAACGTTGTGATGTATAAGCAGGACCATTATCTGTTTTTATACTTCGTGGGACTCCCAACACAGCAAAAGACATATAAAGATGTTGTTGCACATGTTTAGCCATTTCACCTGTCTGAGCAGTTGCCCATATTGTCATAGAATAGGTATCAATACAAACATGAGCATATTTAAGTCAGACGAATTCTGAAAAATGGGTAACGTCCATTTGCCAAAGCTGCAATGGCTGCAAGCCTCTAGGATTAACTCCCATTCCCAGGCCAAATCCAATTTTTTGACAGGATGGACAAGATTTTACAATTCCTTGTGCATCACTTAGGGGAAATACAAACTGACGTGCAAGCATTTTTGCAGACTGATGCAAAAAGGAATGTGATTCGCGGGGTTGTACAAAACTCTTAACGGGTGGTCCAGCCCAAGCAGGAGAAACCAATATATCAGCTTTGTTATTTCCTACGGCTAATACATAATTTGAGTGGTGGCTACGAGGATGGGTAATAAAGTAAGGAAATTCATGATTTTGCAATAAACGTAGTAACATCAGTAACAATTGATACAACCGATTATTCTTAACTTCTTTTAGAAATGAACCCTCAATTCTCTGTACAACTCCAACAACGTACAATGAATCAGAAACAATATTAAGTGGTACATTAGCCCATTTCTCAAAGGTCCAAATAACCGCTCGCAACTGTAAGGTCTGCAATGAGTCTTCAGCAGTGCCATTAATCAGATGGTTTTGCCACTGTTGGTTGTGTTGCCAGACACAGGCAGCTAATTTAGAACACTTTCCAGCATCTGTGAAGACAGTAAGACCTGACACTGACGTTTCAATTTTTTGATTACTCAATATTGACAACAATTTATATGATGGATAGACATTGGTTATTTCACCCTCAAAGTCTGCCAAAGCACTTTGTAGGGACAGTGAATTGTGCAGTAACCACTCTAAATATTCTTGAACAACGGGAATAATAATTTTATAAAGATCTTTTCCAGATATATCTAAAGTTCGGCTACGTCCTTTCATGATTAATTGTGACAGAATTTCAGGTTTTGTGGTGATGGTCTTTCGTGGTGTGACAGGTGTCAATATCCATTCTAATATTCTAAGGCTACTGGTAACATTATCATCCCACTGCATAATGAGCCCAAAAGGATATGTTCCTTGGTTGTCAATATTGATAATCATCAGCATTATGGGAAGTGATAACGCAATTCGCTGAGCATGATTACGATAAATTTTTTCACTAATGATGTCAAGTGCCTTTTGTTGCTCAGGGCCTAAAAACCGGGACTCGTCAGCGTTTGTAAAGGTTCCTAATAATTGCATTAAGGGCTTTAAATCATCATTAGTAATACCGGAGATATTTCTGACCCATTGAATATCTCCCACCAATCTTTGCACATTGTTAAGCGTTTTAAGTGAAGAGGTAATTTTTACCTTTTGAGGTTGAACTGTGCTGTGGGTAATGACCCAACCCAGATATTTCCATGGTGCAAAATCTTGCACCTTTTCAGGGGCAATTTTTAGTTCTCTTATTTCTAATTCAGATTTTAAGATGCTCAAAATTTTCTGTTTCTCTAATGTTTCCCCACAAATCAATGTATCATCCATATAATGGTAAATAATTAACTGTGGAAACTTTTGCCGAAAAGGCTCTAAAGCCCAAGCAACAAACTGTTGACATATTGTTGGCGAGTTTTTCATGCCTTGTGGCAACACAATTCAATGATATCATTTTGCTGGCTCTGACTTGTTAATTGATGGAACAGAGAAGGCAAACTTCTCCACATCTTCTGGATGCAAAAGGATTGTGAAAAAACAGTCTTTCAGGTCAATAATTAGAATTTCCCAGTTTTCAGGCAACATAACAGGTGAAGGCAAACCAGGTTGCAAAGCCCCCATATCTTCCATTACATTGTTAATAGCTCTTAAATCATGTAATAATCACCATTTACCACTCTTTTTTGGAACTGTGAAGATGGGAGTACTCCAGGGACTAGTAGACGGAACAATATGTTTTGCGTCCAATTGCTCCTTAACTAATTCATGAACCTTTTGCAGCCTTTCTTCTCTTAACGGCCATTGATCCACCCAAACTGGGTCAGAGGTTTTCCACTTTAGTTTGAGCACAGGCTGCTTGACAATGGCAGCTAAGGAAAAGGCTGTGTAATTAATTGGGTATTTAGTTGACTCAGGATATCTCGTCCCACTAAGGTGACTGGTACATTCATGACATAGGGCTTAGTTGCGACGGCCGCGCTGTCAGGAAATCAAAAACTGATGGGATTTTTACTAACATAAGTGGATTGAATACCTCCAATGCCAGAAATACCTGTTAAAGCAGATATGACAGGCCAGTGTACTGGCCACTGTCCCTGGGAAATAATCGTAACATCAGCTCCTGTATCGATTAACATTTTTATCTGTTTCGACTCGCCTCCTTGTATAGTCATCGTAACTACACATTCTGGTTTAGCCTTAGCGATATCTAGTGTTAGAAACACTTGTGGCATTCCGGAGGACCCAAATCCTTTATCTCCACGGCTTGCATTTCCCTGTTGTGGAACACAAGATTGAAATGGAAAGAGTTGAGCAATACGGCTATTTTGTGGAATATTAACGGGTGGAGTTATTGTATAAACCATAATTTTGATAACACCATGATAGTCTGCATCAATTACACCTGGTAAAACAAAGATTCCTTGTTGTGATATAGAAGGACGCCCAAGTAACAATGCACTGAGCCCATGACCTAGAGGTTCCTGTCATAGTACTGTCTATTACATATACAGAACAATCTTGAAGGGTAACTTCTATTGCTGTTGCCATGTCCACTCTGGCACTTCCTGAAGTGGCAGAGCAGACGGAGTCAAGGCACCCTTTGGAGTTTGATTCACCCAAGCCCCCCGAACTTTTGTCGTGGTGCATGGGGCATTCGCGCTCGATTGTAAGTTTCCCTGTTCGCCTACATTCATTAGCGGCATGTATATACATGTTACAGTTTGAACACTGTCTTTGTTCCTGTTTTCTAGGTGCCTCAACATTGAGCCCTAAAATGTCCCTCTTTCCCACAGTTATGACATCGTTTGTTTCTGCCTTTTACCGGTTGCTTCAAAAAAGGAGACACAGCTTCCTTGAGTGCTGCAGCAACATAAGCAGCACCCTCTTTCTGTGTTTCCCGCTGAGCAGCCCGGTTGGCAAGTTCAATCATGTCAGCCACCTCTGACCCGTATGGTAAGGTAGCTAAATTTTGTTTAGTTCTCTCACTCACATTTTCAAAGGCTAACATTTTGAACAGACATTCTTTAGTTGCTAAATCAAGGTCAGGGTGTTTGTCAATGGCTGTATACCATCTGTCTACAAATTGTGGGAAAGATTCAGTGGGTCCCTGGCGAATATTAGTAAACCCAAACTGTGTTGACCCATCAGGAACAGAATAAAACGCTTGCAATGCTAAATCGCGTGACAAACGCAACACATCATCTGTAAAATTTACTTGCAAATCAACCTGAGCCCACGGTCCAGCACCCATAAGCATTTGTGACTGGATTCCGTAAAGAGGGTCTCCCTGCTGTCGAGGTTTTGCCTGCTCAGAGTCGCAGAGCTGCTGCCAATTCCGTTTGAAAATGATTTTCTGAGAAGAGGTCAATAAGACTCCAGCCACTTGCAGTGAATCATGAGGAATTGGTAGATCAGAAGAAAATATATAATTGACAATTTGGCGTGTTAAGTTGGAATGCAACCCATATTGGGTAATGGCAGCTCGGGCTTTCTCTAACAACTTCCAATCAATCGCTTCCCACTGGTTCGTACCCTGAGCGGTGACTGAGACAGGATACTCTTGAGGGATAAAATTACCTTCCACAATGGCATCTCTAATCACCCCCTTCCACCTGCGAGAAACATTCTGCGCATCTTGTGGCAATGGATTAGACAGGTTTGCCGCAGGGTAAGGGGTCCCGTTCGAGCCCAAAACTGCCGAATGACTTTGATCTATTTTTGCACCTTTCTTGCGGTTCAAAAGCATTTAATTTCTCTATTACTTCTTGCAGCATTGCTTTTGTTTGGTCTTCTGCTGGGGGTTCTTTGGGGGTCCTATTTCCTGGGGTTGATAAGGCAGATATTTTAGCCGAGGACTCATGTGAAGGTGGCAGAGAAGGGTAATGTACCGGCTCAGCACGACGTTGGTCTGGCGCCTGACCGAGGCAGCTCATCGGTAGTCCCTTCTCCCCCGCTTAGGTTACTTGTCTCCCCTAGCGTGCCAGGCTGGGTGTTAGTGAGGGGTGGTTTATAGTAACCAGCTTCAAGAGTCTTCGCCTGCTTCTGGGGCCCCAGGGGTGCAAGATGATGATCAAAAGGACTCCCAAAGGGTTTCTCATTAGCGGAGGTTGGGAAAGCAACCAGCTCACTAGGACTTTTCGACGAGGACAGGGAAAGAGCGTTAGTAGCAGAGACTACAGCAGCTCGTTCCGACTTCATCGCTCACAAAGTCTCACGAATGAGCTTCCATAACGTGGAATAGTTACATGCTTCCTTTCCCGCTTTACCACCATTACTGACAGTGTCCCATAACCGAACTCCTATACCCTCCCATGTGGAGAGTTCGAAAGCAGTATCCACACCATTTAATAACCCTTTATCTTTGCTCCATTGCAACAACCCTTTAAGGGTGGCTTCTTCATATTTAATCCCTCTCTTAGAGAGGATGTGTTGGAGGATCTGCAGGACTGCTACCTCATCCTTCGTTATAGTAGCCCCCATTCCTCCCCAGGCCGCCACTTGCCTGTTGAAGTGGATCTTTTGCAGAACCCGTAGTTCTACAGACGCGTGCGTCACCCTATCATCGACAGTTGCTGCTGACGGTTCACTTTCGACCTGGACCTTCCACCCATCAAATCTGCACTGATCTTCACCGTTTGACCAGCTCTCAGGAGGCAGATCTGAGGGTCCCCTGGACTGCCTGCAGTCCCTGTTCGGGCGCCAATTGCAGGAGATAACAGCAACGAACTCTGACCAATACGATCAAGCATTGACAATTTATTACAGGCAAGCAGCAGTCTTTTATAGAAAAAGCCTCAGAAGACTAGAACATTCAATAACATCTGGTTGGTCACATTCTTTAGCCAAGTGCTAGCAACGGTTTTATGATTGGTTGTTACAATAGTAAGTGATTCCAAAGCTGCGGCCACAACAGCAGATGGTTTCAAGGACACAGCTATCAGTTCCTTCGTATGCATCCCTCTTAACAACCGTCCGTGCCAACTTTCTCAAAGTTTTCTGCATGTACACGACCTATAGTAACCTCCACGTATCCTTTAGTAACCTCCAAGCAGGGCCTCACAGCCTTTGGTTCACTACTTTACAAATGTCAAGCAGTTGTCTGGATTGCTCACAATCCGTTTTCAGCAAGAAACGCTTCAGCACCATGGTAGTGACAGCATAGCTTAGTGTACTGATGTATAAGAGATACCTGATGTGTAAAGAACTGCCCACATTTCTGAGTCATGTTAGATGAAATCTGTCAGCTCCCGAGATATTTCTAAGCTGGATGTAAGGTCAAGGTGAAGAGCATTTGCTGTGCTTGAAGAAATACACCCTTGAACCATTACACTGTGAAGTTTGCTTTGTGACACAAAATGAATTAAATTGTCTAGAGGTGGTCCCTGGATGGAAAGTTCATACTTGGATTCTGCTTTTAGGTACACATAGTCATAGTCCAGAGTTCTGATTCAACCTCTGACCTAATTTAGCACAACACTGGGCAAAAGCCTTGAATTGTTTCAGAGCATTCAGACTGAGAAAACCAAATCCCTGGTAATGGTGTGGCTTTGCTCACAGCCAGGAGTGGGTCAACATACAAAAGTCTGCAACAAGGAGACCTTTGGGCTCCTTGCAGTGAATCTCCTTTTCACTGTCCAGGTATTTCTGGAAGGGTGTGAATTCCAGAAATGGACCTTATACATGCTGAATATAAATGAAAGACTATTTTTCATCTTGATACCAGCTGCAAGTCAGCTTTCATACTCTCTTCGGTCAACCTGAGTGAGAGAACCAGAGATTCACATAATGGTTTGCGTTGGAAGGGACCTTAAAGCTCATCCAGTTCCAACCCCCTGCCATGGGCAGGGACACATTCCACTAGAGCAGGTTGCTCCTAGCTCCTGTCCAACCTGGCCTTGAACACTGCCAGGGATGGGGCAGCCACAGCTTCTCTGGGTACCCTGTGCCAGTGCCTCAAGCACCCTCACAGGGAAGAGCTTCTTCACTATATCTAATCTAGATCTACCCTCTGTCAGCTTAAACCTATTCCCAATTGTCCTGTCCCTACAGGCCCTTATAAAAATCCCCTCTCCAGATTTCTTGTCAGCCCCTTTAAGCGCTGGGAGCTGCTCTAAGGTCTCCCCAGAGCCATCTCTTCTCCAGGCTGAACAAGCCCAGCTCTCAGCCTGTCCTCAGAGCAGAGATGCCCCAGTCCTCTGATTATCTTCATGGCCTCCTCTGGTCTCAGAGACTCAGCCATGATGCCATTATTCCTTTTTGCTCATGACAATGCTGAGGGAAACACTGGCCTTACCTTCCTTTGCACTGCCTGAGCAATACGATAAACATGGAATGTTTTGACAGCATCTCCTGAGCTCTGGATACACAGTTTGCTGGGAACACCTTAAAAAGCAAGTCAGAAATCCAAGTTTACAGAAGGAATTCTCAGCCAGTTTATCTGTTCCACATGTTTTTGTAAATCTTATCTTTGCTAATGAAACAGCAAGCACAGAGGCATGAGCTGGATTCTGTCCTGGCTCTGGCAATACCCATACAACTGTCAGCTCAGCTCTATTTGTGGCTTTTCTCTTGCTTGGGTGATGTGAGAGACAGAACATGTTTCTCAGGAAGGGGGTGAGGCTGTAGGTCAGGTCCTCTATTGTAATACAGACTCAGGGGTTTCAAAGTGAGTGTTATGGCACAGCCATGCTCCAGAAGTCATGGTGAGATTCCATACTCATTCTGCTTGATGTCTTTTCAGATGAAGCCCTCTATTTTTCAAACTTAAAAGACAAAGGTCAGGACTATGGAGCCAATTTTTTCACCAATGTAGTTTGAAGCAGCATCAATATAGATAAAATAAGAGGACATGAACCTCTTTTTAAGAGACCTGCTTATTTTTCTCTCTCATTTTCTTTTAGGCTTCTTACAGCTATTTTTAGTTAGCATTTAAACCTATTTTCCTGCTTTCTGGAGGGAAACCTGGCCTGGTGCAGGGCCCTCAGGATCACACCCAGGACCTTTCAGTATGGAGATCAAACTGGCTGCTTCTAAAAAGTAGTTACTGATTTTAATAAAAGATTGCATAGAGTCCTAGTAGGTCTGCTAAAAACCATGCTTTTCGAATGTTTTTACTAATATAGTTTGATTTTTACTTCCTTCACCTTTACTAGCTTTTTCCGGTACCTCCTTTGACACCTCTGCTTCTTACCACAGGTCACTATTGATAACTGAGACTAAGCTATATCCCCGAAGATTTTCTTCTGAAGGCTCATTCACAAACATCCTTTCCCTCCTTTTCAGTACATCCATTTTCCTTAACTTCTCTTTTTACTGCCTGATGGGCCAGTGGCACCAGCTCTGTGTTTGCTCGCTCTCACTGTGTGATTCACAGCACAGTCAGACATGGCAACGACTGAACACAAGACAATCGAAACCCAGTATTGGCACAGATACTACAGTGGCTTACACTGCAAGATGAGCTATAAAAGACCTATCACCTGTAGCTATTATGCAGGCCAATATATGCAGGAACACACCATTAAGTCAACAGTTCATTTGCTAGCGACAGTCTAAATTAAGAGGTGCCAATAATCAGGCATCTTCACAGTTCAGTGTACCTTCAGTTACATCTGGAATGGGTGGTAGCTGCAGATATGCTCTACCTCTATAACAGTCTCCCTCGAGAGAGATCAGATCTGGAAGACAGTCTATCAGATCATCTGCCATCACCCTCCTGCAAGCAATGAATTTTCTCTTATAATATAATACCAGTTGCCTTAAAAGTATCTATTTCAGACATATTTTGGAAGGGGAGTGGAGGCAGATACACCTTCTGCAGTTCTAAGTAAATGTCAACATGTTGAACAGGAAATCTGTGGTGTGAGGTATGTCGAAGTGCTCAGAGCTGGATCTGGATTAGTTTTGGAAGAGAATTCAGGGTCTGTGTTTGCAGAGAAGCTGAGGACCAACTACACCAGTCAGTGTCAAGACAGCCAGATTAAAAATACAGTTCTGACTTCAAGAGCTAGTCTTGACTTATGGAATACTCTGCATGTCATCATTCCCAATGGCATTACCAAGCGCACAGACAAGGTTTAAAATAAAAGTGAGAATCCTTTTTTCTTTTGTCTGTTTTATGTGCTAATGTAGCATTAGAAGAAAAGGAAAGATATAAAAATAAGGAAGAAATAATACTTCCACTCTGAAGGCACTTCAATTCAACATCGAATAGCCTCACAGCTATGAAAAAGAGTGTCTTTGTAAGATATGGTTATGCTGCTTCCCTGCCATCACCACCTATAATGTTTCATAATGGCCTTAACATAAAGCCTCTCCAGGTATAAAGAAGAAAATGGCACAGTTCCAGAGAAGAGAATGCACTGATACCTTTTCAGAGGAAAAAGATTAAGCAGAGCATTTCAATTCATGTGTCAGCCTCCTTTCTTCACCTCTCCTTTCCCATTTTGATTGAAACTATGTATTTTATATGCAAAAAAAGCTATTTACATGAAGGAAAAAAACCCACACTACCTACCTACTAGACAGCAAACATAAACCGTACTTCAGAAAAGCAATAATGTGGGAAATGACTTAACATGTGTGATTCAGTCTGTGTTCTAACACAAGTATTGGCATTACCAAGGTCACCACTACAGCGGATGCAGTTAGCACAGAGGATTAAGCACTTGGCTGCAACACACAGCTTTTAAATACCTTGTTGCATACTAAACTCTGCAGGCCCAAGAAATATATGAGGGGAGACCCTTAGAAACCAACTGAGAAAGAGGTGGTAATGCATAGGAAAGATTTAGGGCTTCAGCATCTGAGTGGCTGATGCACCAAAGTTCTGATCTTGTAGGAACAGTCTTCCACTACACTTCCACAGTGGTACAGCAACAGGATAGCATGAACAGGAGGTCTTAGTCAGTGCTTGCGCTACTGTTCTGCAGAGAAGGCACAGGTGAGCCAGGCAGCATTCCTGGGGCCAAGACAAGACAGTAGGCAAGCTGCTTGGCTTAGATGTTTATTAATGGTACCTACCCCTCTCCAAATCCCAGTGGGGATCATAACAAGAAGGAACACAAGTGATGCCTGAGGTTGCACACAGCTGGAGATACCTTTTCATCACTGGCATCCCATTGCTACTAAAATAACCTATTCATTGATGGTTGTGTGTCAAGTAAGCTATCTTCTGTCATTTCTCTGCCAGTGTGATATTGTTCATGCTCTTACTGACTTCTTCCTCATTCCCCCCATCTCCTCCCTGCTAAATCTTTTCTGTTCTTCATCTGACAGAGGGGACTCACACCCCCAGCAAGCAGTGCCATACCCGTTGGGCCTACTGTTGCTAAGAGACTAAGTGAAGAGAGGGAGGGAGACCCTGCCCACACAATTTCCCCTACAGATCCCAATATTCCTCCTATTGTTACTCTCCATTTCTGCCGGGATGCTGTTGATGCAACCTCAGTATCAACAGATCCATAGGGTTCTTATGGGATGTTTTCTCCCCCTGACCAGCGCTACCAAGAAAGTTCCAAAATACAAAAAGCACTACAGTAGACAGCATGTCATTGGGGAATTAGCATTGATAGCAGAGGCAAACTACCCTTTTGTGAGAAACCACTAAGACCGGAAGAGGTAGGAGATCTTGCCACAGACTAGAACACACACATAGACCAAGAGTGATGCTCACAAAACCATCCTGGGAAAGCCAAGCTAGAAGAGGGCCATCAGAGGTCCCAGCAACTGGCAGAGTGCTGGCCTGGATGGATTCTTGCTCTGCTGCAGGAATTCCCTTCAAATCTTAATAATGATGATTTTATTTCGGTATTCAGATTGCTTACCCTTTCTTTTCAGAAAGAGGGGAGTTTGCTCTGACAGTGTTTCTGGCAGAAGTTTCTCTCCTGCCCATAGAAAGGCTAGCAAGCTCCAAATGATAACAAATTTATTGACGTGGGGAAATATGGGGGAAGTTCTTACAACTCTCCTGAAGGATTGTCATGTTGCTAGCTGACGAAGCTACCAAATCACTTCTGTCCCCCACAGTAGTGACAGACTTCTACAGAACTGTAATAGCTCCCAATTGTGAGGCCTGTTTGCTGCTTAAATCTTTCAGGAAAAGTCTGCAACTTCCTAGATTTTTAGTTCTCCATTAAATTGGGGTCACTGATGAATATTCATGGAGAGAGTTCAACCATCATAGCAGAATCATGCAATATGTGAGTGGGTAATGTCATGATACCTTTGTATGTGCACAGAAATAGCTAATTTGGAAAGCTTTGCTGCTGAACAGAAGGCATATTGACAATAGATTATGGAGACAGAGAGAAGACTATCTCAAGGCTCAGGGGAGACACTATAACAGTCTTCCAATACTTAAAAGGGGGCCTACAAGAAATCTGGAGAGGGACTTTTATAAGCGCATGTGGTGGTAGGACAAGGGGGGATGGTTTTAAGATGAAAGAGGGGAGATTTGGATTATTAGGATATAGATAGACTAGGAAGAAATTCTTCCCTGTGAGGGTGCTGAGGCCCTGGCACAGGGTGCCCAGAGAAGCTGTGGCTGCCCCATCCCTGGCAGTGTTCAAGGCCAAGTTGGATGCGGCTTGGAGCAACCTGGTCTAGTGGAAGGTATCCCTGCCCATGGCACAGGGTTAGGAGTGGATGAGCTTTAAGGTCCCTTCCAACCCAAACCAGTTTGGGATCCTACAAACATCTCAAAAAGATTAAGGGTTAGGAACTTGCCAAGGAGCTCCAGGACTACGAACTCAATTTACAGAGCGAGTGGAGCCTGAGGTACAGCAGCGAACAGATTCAGAAGTACAGAAGTACCCTTGGGAACTTGTGAATTAACGAAAAGGGGGCAAAGAGATTTGGGACTTGCCAGTCAGAACCTGGAATTTTTGCTCTGCCTTGGCAAAGTTTAACTTTCCATTCATGAGCAAGACAGACATCAAATAGTCCATCCTAAGAAAGGGACAACTAGATGGCTAGTGTCAACAAGGCTAAAAAGCCTTACCCACACTTGGATTGTATCTTTTTGCATAAATATGCATATACATTGATCAAATCTTCTGTTGACCTTCCCATGAAGGCCTGTTTTCTACTCTTAGATCATCTGAAAGTGATTTTAAGGGTTTTAGAATTAGCTCCACCTGTCTTGGAAAGATAAAAGACTAACTCCATTGTGTTTCATCTACAATGTTACATGGCAATCTGCAGCCTAACTGCAAAGTTCACAATCACAACTATTCCCCTTCTGCGTGCTAGAAGGCAATTTTGGATTAAAACCCCAGGCAGACCACCAGAGGCAAGCAGAAGCCTACAACAAGGGACAAAGAAATCAGAAGAGCATGGGAAGCTGGTGAACAAAGCAGCAACTGGAGACTGACAGACCTATAGCACAAATGCTTCCTCTGGCGAAGAAGAATTATAGTGAACTGGAGAACATGGCATGTTTGAGGGGACAGCCCCTCAGAACGATAAATTATATACAGAAGCAGCAGACACCAATAAAACAAGTATTCTGTGTAATGTTTATAAGGAATGGGGAATGTGAAGAACATGCCAAGAACAGCTATACATTTTCTAGTGAAGAAAGCAGAAACACTGTCAGAAGTTGAGCTTATGCCAAGAATAGTTATAAAATTCTTCAGAATGTCACAAGGCTGACAAAACATCAGGGCCAGATGGGATCTCTCTCAGAAAAATGAAAATCAAGCCATTAACTAAAATAAATAAGATAATACAGCAGCACATGAATCAAAGGAGTGAGGTTCATCATGCTTCACCCTGCCAGTTTCACCAGGGCAACTGAGTGGCAAAATCCCTGCATGGCCTCAGTAAAAGCCCTTGCTGACTGTGCCACAGGAAGATAGAACTCAGTAGGATCCAGCTTCTCATGGGCCAAAACTTCATACAGTTGCTGCCATTTTAATCCTTTACAGTGCAAAGCAGCTGTGTCAAAATGCAACAGGCACCTTTGGGGTACACGACTGTACACAGCACTGTTTGTTGGTAGTCGAGCAAGAGGGACGTGGACACTGTTTCTGAGCATTAAGAAATCAGAGAGACCACAGGAGAAAAGGAGCTGGTGGCCTGGAGAAGTGCGAGTCCGTACATATAGAAGTATGCAAACTTCCATACGAGGTTTAGGAAGGATCCAGGAAGAAATACACAGCTTGACTTCCCGAGCGAGGGGGTGGATACAGAACGGAGGTGCTAATTAAGGACACACAAGAACCACTCAGGAAGCAGTGACTTCATTAATGATAATGACTAGATGGAGAATCATACTTAACAAATCTGTTGAGCATGGATCTTCCAGTTTAATTGGACATTAGAAATGCTCTTTTAAACACAGCAGAACCTAATATAGAAGTCTGTTCAACAAGGAAGCACATGGGCAAAGGTTCTCAAGTAACTACAGTAAGGGTTTCATAAGAGAGAATAGAAACTTTGGATGTGTACTCATCTTGCAGGTGAAGCACTAGGATGCTCAGGGATCACTGGATTAAATCTCCCAGTCTCTGGTGACATGACTGGGCAGTTCTCTACAGCCATGTCATTAATAAGTATTCCAGCTGGCCCAGCCAGCATTCCTATGGAGCCCTGGAGAATCAATGCTGGAGTGAGATTTTTGCCAGTTATTCATGACACAGAGTCCAGTGCACGTTTCCTCAGCATAGACCCCTAAGTCCCCCTTAGCACTGAAAGGGGGAAGTCAGATTAACGATTAGTGAGGCAGTTTTAGTCAAGGATGGAAAACTGCAGACCTCCCCCTTTCCCTCAGCCTTTGAAAGTCAAAAGCAGCTATGTTGTTTTCTTTCCCTGAGCTCACCATAGTCCTTTATCCAGAATCTACCTACCCATTGCACCTCTTTGCTGGGAAATTCAGAAAGGTAATCATGTCCATTGTAAACACCCCTGTCAGGGCTTATAGAACACTTCCTGCCTAGTCCCCATTGCACTTGACTCATCTCTCCAAATGAATGCACCAGGTATACTCTGTATAGGCAAGAAAACTCACAAGGTGATCTGCAAATGCAACGTTAATCCCATCCTAGATTAAAAGGAATTTAAGCAGGTGTTTTTATATGACAAGAAATTACTTAAAGTAATCTTCCAGCTCCAACAGGAGAGGTAGGAAAGAAGTAGATGGATTCAGGAAGAAAACAAATATATCTTCACAAGCAGTGGTTTTGATTGGCAGTGCATAAATAGCATAAGAACTCTTTTACAGCTAGGTGAATTGGCAAAACAAATGAGGAACCAGCCTCCCTCTCCACACATCCTTCCTTAAGTCCACTTACAATAGGACATTCAGTCCCTCTGCATCCTGATAATATCAGCTCCCACTGTGCGAGAAGCAGCTTCCGTCATCATTCCCTTCTTGATTATGACAATCTGCACTTTTACATTCCCAATTCTTGCCAACATTAGTTGGGTGCATTATGCTTCAAGTGAAGCTTTGCAATTTCTTCTTTTGCTGAACAAGCTTAAAAATACCATTTTTCTCCTATTTTAATTCCTAATAGCCATGGAACATTGCTACAATTTGTACGTCCATGTAGCATTTACAAAATGAGCCAGTACAGTCTCAGAAAATTAAGTCCCCTACTTGCT
The DNA here is from genome assembly GCA_017639245.1 of Myiopsitta monachus. Lineage (NCBI taxonomy): Eukaryota > Metazoa > Chordata > Aves > Psittaciformes > Psittacidae > Myiopsitta > Myiopsitta monachus. The sequence continues at coordinate 58,024,456 of CM029925.1, forward strand.
TCTAAGAGAAAGACTTGGCAGCATCACAGAAAGTTCATGTTGCACTAAGTATTTGACAGTGCATAGGTAAAACTTCTCCCCCCTGAAGATAAGACAAGACCTGCTGAAGCATTTCTGAAGAGCCCCGTCTAGTGTGGACAGAGGTTCTACATAGGCCTTTACACACCAAAGGGAGATTCCCTGTAGCTCACAGGATGACTGCTCTGAGTGTCATCCCAGTTTGAAGTCCACTGGGTTATAGAGAAAAACCCCACAACCCAAAGCAACTGAGATCCTTACATTTCCCAGCCCATCAGTGATCTCAAGGAAGCATTCTTCAGACAAAACCCTTTATCTGTTCCCAGCAAGTCTGGTTGAAACTGTTAAAACACCTGGTGAGGATATTGACACCTTAGAGCAGATCAGAGACCTACTGCTGTCTCACAAAGTGCTGGACAACAGCCTTCAACACGGACCAGAGCCCCAGAAGCCATGTTTAAGAAAACATAAAACTTCTTACGCTCTAGATACAGAACTCCACATCCCACTGGAAACCCCTGAGCTAGCCAGCAATGCTTATGGCTTACACCTCTTCAGATGTGACCCAACTCGCAGTAGCTGCTGATTTCCATCCAACTGAGACTGCATAAGCCCAGTTGCAAAGCTACAGGCAACTGTAGCAGAGAAACAAGGACTGAATGCCTCCTACTCCCGGACTTCTAATTCATGTTTAAAATTAATCCCTCCAGATAAGGGCTAGAACAGTGTGAAAAAAGCACGCATTTCCACTGTTCTGGTGTTGGTAAATAGAGGACTTCATTCCTCACAGTTTGTCAAATAGATGGGTAAGGCTTTCTCCAGAGTAGAAATCTATGTATGCTGGCAAATCAAACCTCTGTCAGCATCACGATTCAAGCAAATCCCAAGGAAGGGGAACAGCATATGTTTTTCTATTTCACAGCTTTCTGCAAAGGCTTTTTTAGAAGACATAACATTTAATCCTGTCTGAACCAGCTTTTATTGAGAAACAAAAAGTATTAAAGTGGCAAAAAATCTGATCTGTGGATTAATTTCATTTAAGGCAGAACATGATGGTTCTGCAGCAGCTTACCTGATAGACTGATGTTGTTCTCAAGTCACAGGAGAGTCATAATTTGACTCCTTCAGACAATCTGAAACAGTCTGTACACAGAAAGCTCCAGTTTCACCTCATTAGAAAATATGTCCAAGAATAATGACTTGGAGGGGATCAATCCAAGTGTACAAACGAGGGAATCTCATCTGTCCAGACGCTGCTTTAAGTTGCAACTAAGATACCTTAAACCCACTAAGATCTGCCTACTAATCCATTCCTATTTACCTTCCAGGATAACTTAATCTTTCAAGCACCTAAATTTAGAGGTACTTCACTACAGAGACAGGATATTTCCTTACTGCATCACTTCAGTTGCCTGTTGCTGCTCATTTGTGCTCCTCTATGGAGACAGGTATCTCTCTCCCACCTGCAGGTCTGCTGTGGTTTATTTTAGGCTTCTGAACTCTGCGCAGGTCCATCATGATCACAGCATGACAAATTTCATCTTACATAGTGGTAACAGTATTCAGCTTTGAAAGAATAGTCTCTGGCAGAATATTGAACACACAGATACTTGGTTCTATTTTGCGTGAAATGTACCAAACCATTAAACGTTTGTCTTCCAAAAAGGGAGAAGCAGAAAGGATGCCAAATGCATGAAGATACCAAATATTTCCCATTGTTTCCTCCCAGTCTCAACCACAGAAAGCAAACTTGATCCTTCCTGGAAGACCTGGGGATCTGCTTCTGCTGGCTGCAGTAGGGACCTTACATGGTTATGTACTCTTGCAGATAGCAGGAATCTGGCAGTATTTTGAGTAAGGCTGGTACTGGAAGCTATGGGACAAGGCAAAAAGAGAAAAACAGATCATCCTGCAGAGACATTGAGACTGGCTGGACAAGGAGATTGTGACTAGTGGGAAAGAGGGGAAAAAAAAGAGACTACATATGTGAGGTGTAGGAATGGGCCTGGAAAACACAAACAGCAAGATTTGGGTATTTCCAAGCACAATCTTCTGAATCATGATATAAGAGGAATGAATAATCCAGGATACTAAATAGCACAACAGTTAACTCCTAGAAAGTTCATCCTGCCCCACATCTACAACAAGTGGATGCCCAGGAGCATCATATAATGCCTGTGATCAGTAATTAGTTCATGCTGGAAAGTACTGCTTAAATCAAATAACATGATGGAAGCATGTAGGAATGTTAGATGAATATACATCTGTTTCAATGACAAAAAAGAAAGCAGTTAAAAATACAGACAGTATGAAATGAACCAAGCAAGGACCAAACCAAGGCACTCCTTTTCTTCCCTACAGATTTTTGGGGACGTTTAGAGGTGAATTAAAATTTGCCTCTAAATTTTGTCATTCAGGTCCATCCCCACCAAAACCACTTAATGATGGGGAAGAAGAAAGGAAAAACAAAGAACACTATTTCAGTGGCAGACAGTTATCAGCAGGGTACAGTTCAGAGCGAAGGACTTCCATTTGACAAGCAGCTGGTGTTAGGAGACAAGTAGAGTAGAAATGTATTCAAGTCATGTTGCTTTCTTTATCTTACATGATGCAGCTGCCTGCCACTATTGCAGGTTTCACTGCAGGTTAATATCTTTGTCAGCCTGCAGCAGACACAGGTAAATCCTAGCACTTCTTGGTGACCTTGGTAGCATCACATCCTCTCAAGACATTGCCTAACTTGGCTGTCAATGCCACCATTAGAAGTCTGAGCCAATAGAAATTCATGGATAGAATAAGACTCCCTATAGTTTCAACAAATTCATGTAACAGAAGATGAATGAATAAATATGAGGTGACTATTGCTCCCACTAGAATTAGTGCAGGATTTCCACCAGCCTGGGCACAAAGAATCCACTTCAGCATTATTTTTACAGTATGTGGAGCAATGCTGGATTTACAGTGGTGTACTGGAGTGCAGACTGCAGGGCTCCAGCTGCCTCCAGGGACTGTCAGTGAGCAGTAGCTCTGCTTGGCTCCTTATTGTCTTTGTTAATAAGACTTCTAATTTGATTTGTGTTTGAGTCTGGTTTTGTCTCTCAGCATGCTTGTATGATACTTAAGGAGACTACTTTGAAAAGGATCCAGGCCCGAGAGTGGGGTGTGTTTAAGAGATGGACCCCAGTTATGTAGGTGTGTCACTGGTATTCAGTTTGCAGGTTTTCTCCCTTTCCAAAGTGAGAAGCATACTGCTCCTGGTCCTCAAAACACTGTAAAAGAGAAGCACCATCCTTTCCTTTTCCAGGATCTCTAATTTGCCATTGACTGCGTAAGAACAACTTTGTTGTGGTTTAAGCCCCTCACCCACACAGTTTACTCACTCACTCAGTTTACTCACTCACTCACTCACTCACTCACTCTTTCTTCCCCCAGTCCCGGGGAGATGGGGAGGAGAATCGAAAGAATGCAGCTCCCACAGGTTGAGATAAGAACAGTTTAGTAACTAAGGTATAACACAAATGACTGCTGCTACCACCAGTAATAATACAAGGGGAATACAAAGAAAGAGAATACAACTGCTCACCACCCAGCCTGACCCAGTCAGTGCACCCACCAGCAGTGAACCCCCCAATGCACCACCACACCCTTCCGGGTCTCTGCTCTCCGTTTTCACATCCTGGACATGATGTGCTGTGGTATGGAATAACCTCTCTGGTCAGTTTGGGTCAGGTGTCCTGTCTCTGCTTCCTCCCGGCTTCCCCTCCTCCCTGGCATAGCATGAGACTCAGAAAGTCCTTGGCCAGACCAGAACATTACCAAGCAGTAACTGAAAACACTGGTGTTATCAGCGCTGCTCCCAGGCCCGAAATCAAAAACACAGCACTGCACCAGCTACCAAGAAGGAGAAAAATGACTGCTACTGCTGAACCCAGGACAAACTTAAATACTAGTAACAAGCACAGAGAGAAGAAAAAGTTCTTTTCCCCCTACAACAGCAGGGCAAACTCATACAACCAACCAATCCTGATGTTCCCTTTGGCCTGTGTTGTGGTTTAAGCTACTACTGCTACTGCTGAACCCAGGATAGCTTGACAGGACTTCCCTTACCCTTTGGTGTACAACTAAAAACACCCATACCTGCAGATTGTTTGAAATACAGCTTGTTTATCCAGTGTGGAAATCCAACAAAGGGAAAATCTCCCATTACGAAATCTCACATCACAGCTCCATTGGAAGTCAGCTAGTGACTGTGACATAAATGCCTTCTGCGCTCAGCTGGGAATTTGGTGATTGTGAGCCACATGTTGGACTCTTCCAGGCCTGACTCTCATAAAACTCTCAGGATAGTGATCAGAGCTCCAGCATATAATTCCCACAGCAGAGTCCACATGCAGTATAACTAACCACAAAGGCTTTGCAATAAGACCACTGGCTCCCATCCATCAGAAGGTCCAGCTTCAGTCTTGGCAGCACTGAGACAAGGCTGTTTCACAACGAAGTTCTCCATTTATGCTTGCTTATCAAGGACCTGGCAACTATAGACACTCTTTTCAACACTAGAGGAAGTCACAGGCCAGACTACTTTGGTTGTAAGAGCTACAAGAATGTGGAAGGGTCACCCATCTGCAGGATGTCCTGCAGTCTGGTTGCCACCTGGGCCAACTACAGCCCCTACTCTTTCGCCAGACATCCAGGAGATTAAGGTACCTCAACTTCTTAAGACTACAAAGTATTCACCCTTGAGGCACAGCTGCAACTGCTTGTCTTCCAGTACCTGAAGGGGGCCTCCAGGAGTGCTGGAGAGGGACTTTGGGTAAAGAGCAAGTAGCGACATGACAAGGGAGAATGGCTCTAAACTGAAAAAGGGTAGATTAGATTAGACATTCCCTGTGAGGGTGGTGAGGCGCTGGCACAGAGTGCCCAGAGAAGCTGTGGCTGCCCCATCCCTCTGTGTCCCTGTGCCTGCGGATGAGCTTTAAGGACCCTTCCAACCCAAACCATGTCATGATTCTATTTTACAGTGCTTGCCTCTCACAGCAGTGCTATCGAGAGAAGTCTGGAGAAGGCCTGGGGAGGATGCATCCTCAGTCCTCTGTGTCAATACACTGGTGCTACACTGGTGAGCCGGGGGAGCTTGAATTCAGGTTTGGATTGTCTGTCTGGTTTTAACCATTTTTTGTCTCAACTGCAAACAAATAACACTATGCATATTGGTTCTGTGAGCTGCTTTCACCCTGAGAGTGAAATGAGTTTTTAAAAGATCAATTCTGATGACATCTTAGCATTCTTATTACTAATATTACTGTTTTTTAATAAATTATAACCTTATTTTCCTCAACAAACATTTGGCCTTGGGTTACATTTTTTTACCTAGGCCCCAGCATACATCTCCATTAATGACTGTCTTTCCTCACTTCACCTCTCCAACACACAGAATCTTGTCTCTGGAGCAATGCTAAAGCAAGCAGCATAGGGTGCTCAGTATGAGATGGTTTGCATGGTTACCACACACCCCTTGAGGAGTGCGAAACAACCACAGCAGAGTAATGTTGCTACCAATTCACTTGTTTAGAGAGAAGCTTGGAAACATCACAACTTTTACATGACGGTATCTCTAATACACTCCCAGCCAGTCATAACTTCTGCCTGAGGCGCCTGAGAACCTCCACAAACACTGGCAGCACAGAATTAATGATGCAGCTCAGTCTAGAAATGGCTGCACTTTAATAGTGGGTAGAGCAAGCCTTACATATTGCCAACTAATCTGGAAGAAGTAAATGCATCAATTCACATTTGTTAAATGCTTTGAGATCTTCCAAGGAAGCGTTCCATAAAAGCACAACCTGCTATTAAGAATTTATGACAAGATATTGTTTTAATTAATCTTCATCTTTGGTTTTTCATTTTGGGCTGTACTTACGAAGGTCTTTTGCTTGTTTTTAGTATAGGTAATGTGGGCTCACCTGTATATCATAGTATCATAGAATAGTTAGGGTTGGAAAGGACCCCGAGATCATCTAGTTCCAACCTCCCTGCCATGGGCAGGGACACCTCCCACTAAACCATGCCACCCAAGTCTATGTCCAACCCAACCTTGAACACTGCCAGGGATGGAGCATTCACAACTTCCCTGGGCAACCCATTCCAGTGCCTCACCACCCTTATAGTAAAGAATTTCTTTCTCATATCCAGAGCCTTTATCAGTTCATCATCTGGTTGAGCCTATAGAAAATTATATCACTGCAAGTTACTGATAGCATTCCAACCGCCTTGCAATCAGTCAATATTCACATCACAAAGATTTCTCTTCTGACCGTAGTTTGATCAACCAACATCAAATTCACATCAGTTACAACAAGTCTTTCCAAGAGAAAGGTGCAGCTTTCCAGCAGCTTTGTGTCTAGGGGATAGAATAGGCTGTCATGAATTATTTTGATAGAAAAAAATGTGACCATAAAAAAACAATAAACAGCCAAAGCCAGGGTGGCTAATGTGCTCCAGAAACACATCTGAACTGTGCATTTAATCACAATGAAGTGAGAAGATTTTCTGGATGAAAGGCACTCAGAAGATCAGCAAAGAAAACCTGAAGTTAAAAATAAGAGGTTTCACATGGGATGTCTCTGCTTTTATGGCTCAGAACCCAGCTGTTAGAAATATAAAGAAAATATAATCTAGGAACAGGATTCTGCATCTGTGTCATTGAGTTTACCTAACTTTTTCATGGTATTAAGTCGTACTAAAATCAATTAAACTGTTGCATCACATATTTGTCAGGTGGCATTCCAATGGCACAATAATATGTAAATATTTAAAGATTTTATGTTGGGATCTAAATTCTTCGTAAAATTGGAATTCCTAGGGGAATTCCTTTGGAATTACTTAGCAAAAATACAGCTTTGAAGCACATATAAGACACAGGCTCTCCTCAATCTCTCGTGCAAAAATCTTCCATGTGTGTCACACTTAGGTTTTATATCAGTATTTATACCTTTAATATTTTCTCTGTTTTCCCTACTGAACCCTATCTGAAGTAACCAGCCTCACCGTAATTTTTTACTACAGACATGATCAAGTTCTAGTACCATTTCATCATTAAACTGCATACCAAACAATAATTACCAGCCCTACAAAAGGGTGTTTCATTTAGTGGGACTGATGTGAATTCAGATGCATTCTTACACTGTCCCAAGCCATGATTAGCTTTGCAGGGGTCTATTTTTCTTTTCTTTCCCTTCTGATTTTTGCATCTCTCCTCTTCCCCCTTAGAGTGGGACTTTTCGAGCAATAAACAAGTGTGGGTTCAATTTACACCTTTTCTTACACCTTCATAGAACAGCTGTTTTCAGAACTGCACAGGCACTATTTTCACCCCCTTCTACACTCTTTCATACCAAACCGGCTTTTCCCCTTCCCAAAGATTGAGCTGAACCAGCTTCTTGCCCTCTCTTCCCATCCCAGTACAGTCTCGGGGGGGCAGCACACCTCAGAGAGGATGTACACCCCAAATGTTCCCACAGTTCCTGGGTACAGCCCAGCCTGCCTTCATAGAATGGTTTGCGTTGGAAGGGACCTCAAAGCTCATCCAGTTTCAACCCCCTGCCACAGGCAGGGACACCTTCCACTGAAGCAGCTTGCTCCAAGCCCTGTGTCCAACCTGGCCTTGAACACTGCCAGGGATGGGGCTGCCACAACTTTTCTGGGCACCCTGCGCCAGTGCCTCACCACCTTCACAGGGAAGAACTTCTTTATATCCAACCTAAGTCTACCTGTTTAAGCTTGAACCCGATGATTTCGGACGAGTTGGCCAAGTTCGGTGCCTGCGCGAGGGGCCGGACACCCCTCACAGGCGGCGATGGGGGGGAAGCAGCGCGGCCCAAACAGCCTCAGTCACCCGGGGTGGGGACACTTCCAACCGGCGACCGGACACGGAGCGAACCGAGGCGGGACCCCGGTGAGGTGATGAGGGACAACCGGACGGGGGGATGCGGAGGGAGCGGCGGGGCGGGCACGGCAGCCCGTGAGGGGCGGGAGGAGCGGAGGGGAGGGGTCGGCGCGGGGCCGCGCGGCGGCGGGAGCGCGCTTGGCGGCAGCTGGTGGCCCGGCGGGGCACCGCCACCCTCGGCTGCACCGCGCCGGCCATGGATCCCTTCCCCAAGGACGGCGAGAGCGCGGCGGGCGGGGAGCCCAGCCGGGGCGCGGCCCCCTCCAGCGGGGTGGTGGTGCAGGTCCGGGAGAAGAAGGGCCCCCTGCGCGCCGCCATCCCCTACATGCCGTTCCCCGTGGCTGTCATCTGCCTCTTCCTCAACACCTTCGTGCCGGGGCTGGGTAAGGAGCTCCGCAGCCCCGCACTGGGGACAGGCGGCGGGGCGGGGGATCCGTGGGCAGAGCGGCTGCCGGCGGCGGGACGCGACGCGCTCTCCTCACCGGGGCCAAACCCCGAAGCGGCGGCAACTTTCCTCGACGACGGCGCCGCGGGGAGGGAGGGGGAAAAGGGAAGTAACCGGAGAGTCCCCGCGCCCCGGAGGAAAGTTTTGCGGCGGGGTCCCCGTAGAACCGTCGTGTTCCTTGGGAACGCCGCTACGCCGTAGCGCGGCTTCCCGGGACAGCGGGCAGGGAGAGGGGCGTGCGGCCCCGGGGTCTGAGAGCCCATCCCCGCGCCTTCAGACCCGTCCGTCCGTCCGCTCCAGTCGGGGCACAGCCCCGCGCCGGGAATGGTGTGGTTTCGGGCTGTCATGGCTCTTGCGAACTGTCATGTTAGTACGAGGACCAAGGCGCACAGCGACCGTGTCACTCAGCAGCTGCAGAGGCAAGCTGCCTGAGTTTCCTCAGGAGACCCCTGGAAAATGTTGATCCTGTAGCACTACTCTAAGGAACTGATGTCCGGAGAAACTGGGGATTCACGGTTTCTTAATATAAAATCCTTAGTGAGTCACTCGGGTAAAGCATCTGCAAGCTGTGCTGTGATCGCAGAACAGTTTGGGTTAGAAAGGACCTTAAAGCTCTTCCGCTTCCGACCCACTGCTATGGGCGGGGACACCTTCCACTAGAGCAGGTTGCTCCAAGTCCCCATCCAGCCTGGCCTTGAACACTGCCAGGGATGGGGCAGCCACAGCTTCTCTGGGCACCCTGTGCCAGGGCCTCAGCACCCTCACAGGGAAGAATTTTAATCCCTTCTCTATTTCCCTTTACTCCTTTTTAGTTCAGAAATACTCACTGCAACCAGAGCCTAGACTTTGAACTGTTACAAAGGCACCTGGAACTGAGAACTAAACACAAGCATTCCAACTGTAGGCAAACCCATCACATTTAAACAAACCCAAACCCATTAGTCCATACCTTAAATCTCTCATAGTCCGTTCTTGTCAACCTTTGCTGCTTTGGCCACTGCAGAAGCCTTCTTTGTGGTATGGGAGTATCTCCCAACTTGACCTGCTTTTAAAGAGCTACTTAACTGCTTGGAGTGTTTCAGATGGTTTAATTCTTTAATGAATCCGAAATTCTTCTGATTAAAATATCACCTAAGTCTGAGTGGTAAACTGTGTGCAATGTGTACAAGCCAGTGCTATTCCAGTGTGTTTGCTCTGAATCCTACAGATATATTTCAGAGGAAAACTTCCACTGTTTGAAATAGCTCCAAATTTTCTTGTGGAAAGAATGGCATTGTGCTTCAGCTGTAATGCTGCGTGCTCAGGTGTGTTGTTTTCACAGCCCTTGTGCGCAGCCACCTGCAGAACCTGGAGTGATGTATCAAACAGAAACTCTGGTTGAGTGCTTTCATGGGGTTTTAGGTTATTGTTATTTAACACTTAATTTCCCACCATCTTCAGAGAGAGGTGTTCAAAGCCAGAGCTTTCAAAGTGAATGTAGTTTTCTGTTGGCATCAAAGACACTGCGTCTTCACCGCAGATGTACAAGAAAAAAACCTGACTTACCCTGTCCTTCTCCTCATTTAAATGATTTTATACTTCAAACTGTACTGCTTTGCACAGCACAGTAGAAAACACTCTGTGTTCTTCTTCATCCTAGGAGGGTAGATCTCTATAAGCCATCCTTGTGCCAGAATTGGCTTGAGGTGTGATTATCTCTGGCTGCCTCCGCAGGCCTGCTGGGCATAGCCAGTGTTGGGCCTTCCATCACATGGAAGACACTGGTGAAGGAGAATGGTAGTTCTTTTACAGTAGTGCTTCTTCTAAGGTAGTGCATTCTTTCCGAGGGCAAGTGTATAAGGTTCCCAATCTATGCTGGCTTAAAAGCTTGAGAGGTGAATCTGGACTCTGCAGCCACGTTGGTTGCGTTATCACCAACTGGCTGCTCCAGCCCAAATGGATTTAATCCTATTTTTGGGTTGGTTTTTCTTTTTTAACAGCAGAGATGGTTTTTTTAAGCTTGTTTTGCATTTCAGCAGTACTTTCTGGCTGTCAGCACCACTGTTCCTCCCAGTCTTCTGCTGCAAAAGCAGCAAAACAAACAAACTACAAATCAAATCCATGTGGTGTTCTCACAGACTGGTGAAAAGCATCATTTGGAGACGCATCCTGAACTCTGTGCAAAGCATAGCACTCAGTCTGTGCATAAATGAACCACTCTCTTAATGAAGCTGCTAATATTGTATGCATTTTGATAGAAAATTTACTCCAAGATAATATACATTAGAAGCGACTAGAATATGGCTGTTTACAATCACAGGCATATCCTGTCCTATATCACATAGCCCACACACAAGGGGAAACAGGAGGAACACAGATTTACTGGCAGGAATAGTCAGAGTAAAAAGGGATCTTGTGTTATTGTCACACTTCAGCCATCTCGATGAACTGAGCAACACTTGTAAAATAAATACTGTTTGCAGTGGTGTGAAGTAATCACATCAAAGATGTGAGTCTGTTCCCGGGGAAGTAAACGGCAAAATTCCCATCGATTCCTGTAGTCCAGATTTATAACATGTTAAAATGATGTTTCACAGGCTTGCTGTGTATTTGGCCTGCTTAGGTGGAGAGTGTGACTGTGTTTACATGGCAATGGAGGTTCTGGTTTTCAGTTCCTGAATTCATTCCTCCTTTACTTTGTACGTAGTTGTCATTCATGTGTAGACTCTGCAGTGCAATTGCAATGAAGGGTCGGAAGCCACTGGAATACACAAGAAAATTGGCAGCACCAAATAAACCAAGTGTTCTATTGCTCAGAGACTGGTGCATTTGAGGTGTTCATTAGTGCCCAGTACCTCAAAACAGAGCTATCCTAATAGAGCTTGTGCTCCTATGCAGACTACCAAATACTCAGGCAGTCTCAGCATCTGAAAGCCTCTATTTTTTTTTCAGTTAAAGTAACTTCCCTATATTATGGAAGTCATCTATGAGGGTGAAATCTGAGAATTTGAAACCTTCAGTTTCTTTTTCCGTTACACTCTTTGTGTTTTGCAGTAGTACTCTATTTGGACAGGAGAAGTAACACTTTCTCTTTGTTGGTTGTCACTCCATTTTTTCCAGTTGGTTAATTTTCAGGGTTTTATGCAGTAAACCACAGCTGCAGGTTTTAAGATGCATTGTAAACCGGGTTTTAATCACTTTTTGCATAATACGTTACAAAAGACTCGTGGTGCATTTTTTCATACCCGGCGGATATGTTAATTTTAATCTTGCCAAAACTTAAAATTCAGACCAAATGCAACCTAAAAAAGCTTGATTAGCCCATCTATTTGTAATCTGTTTTGCAGAACGGCCTTGGAGTTACACATTGCTTCCATGCACTGGTATAGACACAACCACTTGGAGATGTCCTGGACCAGGATTTTCCATGTTCTGATGCAATCTTCCCCATCTGTATGGGATAGGACTGCAGGGCTGAGCTGTAATGAAGGTGTCCCTAGCTCAGGTTCATAAAAGGAGCAGCTAGCATGAAAGAGAGAAGAGGGAGCTGGTACTGTCAGTGAGTGCTGCAGCGACACCCATTGTGCTGTTGGCTACCAACGTTCCAGCTCTGCCACAAGCACTTTGTGCCACCTTTAGTTTGGCTTCTGGCTTCTGCAGCAGGCTCTGAGGCCTTGGGGTCAAATCATGCTGTGACAAGCTCTAGAGAATGGAAGATGGTGACACCACCAGGTAAATGGTGGTGTATCCTCTCTTTTCCAGTTCCCACAGGACTGAGCAGTGTGCACCTCCAGCCAGTAGGTACTGCAGATGGCAATTGAGAGAAGGGGCTGGCCATGCCCTTTAGCTGGCAGACTGTGTTCTCTTGGAGCTGCCGTGTGCCAGTCAGCGTGGGAGAAGATCTGGCTCCTTGTCATTCCCTGAGCTGATACATGGGAATCTTGCCCCCCTTCCTACCCATTTTTCCGTCCCTCAACATCACGTGTGTGGGAGGGGGGAAACGAAGAAACGAGAACTTGAGGCAAATGTGAGAAGCGAGTGGAATTATCTCAAAGTATGAGGTATTCTCCAAGACAACTCCCTCCTGTCAGGAAGGGGGTGGACTTTTGGATCACAGCCTGAATTACGCTATTTTTGTGCAGGGAGTAATTGAAATACGTAACATAAAATTATGTTAGTGCAAGATAGGAGAGCAGCCACCCATGTGCCGTGAAGTAGCCGGTGGAGGAGATCATGAGTGACAGCTTCTCACAAGCTACAGAAAGAAGGGACGATTCCCAGCCCACTAAACTTTTTTCTTCCACATTGTACAGCTCTCCTGTTCCTGGGTGTGTCAGCTCCATATTGAGTCTTCTGCCATCTGTTAATTCTGCTTGAGTCTCGATAGAGCTCAAGGGCTAGACCTTCAGCTACTGTAAATACAGCTTTACATGCTCAATTTATAGAAGCCAAGCATCTGCAGAAGGCTCTCATTAGAAGCCATGGCTCTCTTCAGCAGCGTGAGCTCTCCAAAGAGCAGAACAGAAGTACAGAACACAACACTCAGGAAAGCTGCAGGGATGAGTGCTGCATAAAATTACCGATACTCATTTTATTTCTGTTGTTGGAATGGTAAATAGATGCCTCAAGCAAACATCCACCGCCTTCGTTATTGAAACAAGGACTTTCAAGGGAAGAAAACACATTTTCTTATCTGCAGTACGACAAATATTGCAGAAAAGAAATAGGGGCTTTCCAACATCTGTGCATTAAAATCTCAAACTTGGTTTGGCTATTAGCTTTTTAATCATGCTTGTTTTTCCCATGGACACGAGCATCAGTGAGTCTAGGTGATGCGCAAGCTCCTCTGTGGAAAACAGAAGTTTCCAGGTTTTTCTGTGAATCTATGTTTGTGAACTTTATGCCTGGAATTCTTTAGCTAACTTCGCCTTTCAGCCTGTGACGTATAGACTGCTGGTAGTCTGCAGAAACAAGCTATTTGTTCATGAAAGCGTCATTAAACAAAGCAAACTTACTGTCATCAGGCTTCACTCTGTTGGGTTCTGATCTTGAAAGGATCAAAAAGTTCTTTGTGGTAATTTCTTCATCTGCTTGTGCAAGGCAACCTGTGATAGAATACCTGCATCCTGGTTACTGCTCCATCGCTGGCGGTGGTATCAGCTGTGCTGTAGATATTCCTTACGGTGAGGTAAAGTTGGGCACACAAAACACTGAATCTGCAGGTTTCTAGTTCTGCGGGTTCTGTTGTCAGTATGGAGGAATCCTTTGATTTCTTTTTTCTTTCTTTTCTAAAACAAAGATTTAAGTGACAAATCTAAATGTCTTATGTAACTTACTTGGCTGATCGGATTGAACAGGCACTCAGCAGTCTTGCCAGCACAGGGTAGTCTGGAATATTTTTGTGCCATGAAGTGTCTGGACCATCTAAAATGACAAACAAGCTTAAAAAAAATCAGAAGTGGTTCTCAGATAATTTGTGATCAGAATGAATGCCAAATTATTTCAAGTTTGTAGCTCCTTGGTTGCTACAACTCCAGGTTTGTGTGTGATCAGCAGAAAAACAAGAAGGTTTTATCTCCGCTGGGGGATCAGGCATGGTCCCTCGGTTTTAATCCAGTGTCCGATGGCATCATGCCCTGATGCGTTTTAGGAAAAAAAAGCTGCTTTCTGCTTTGGGGCTCTATTTTATTAGCCCATACTTGCCTGAATACTTTATATATTATTATTCTCGTTCCCTTTCCTGTGATTTACACTGAAACCCTTCCTTGACTTTACCCACTTAGCCTTAATAGTCACGTATGTACCAGCCATCATCCTCCCATAGCTTGTTCTTGACTGCAGTCTCGGTTGCAGCCCAGATATTTAGTACTGCTTATGTCCTTTGGTCAGTATTTGCTCCTCATTCCTAGTTGGTAGAAGTCAGCTGTTGAGCTCTACTTGCATTTACAATGACTTTTTGGTTCATTTCACTGTTGGGCTGTGCACTAACTTAGTGCTGCTGCTTTTCAATTGCTGCCACACCAACTTAAATGCAAACAAGTTTCTCTTCCCTCCCTCATGCCTTCTGTTTCCATCAAAACAGAGGACAAAAGAAATGGCCAGTGACATTTTTCACTGGGTTTTGTTCACTGCTTGTCATCGAAGCAGTTCTGTGGAGGTATTCATTTCTTAACGCAAACGTTTGCTCAGCACCTTGCAGTCCTGTTTGTCATTTAATGCAATTTGGACAAATGCACTTGAAGATTTAGAGCGAAGGTGGGAGCCGGCAGGAGAGATGAGCTGTTAAATGGCCAAGTAAACCAACTGAATTTTAAGGAGTCTGGAATGCTGTTCCAGAAGGAGGTTGTGATGTGGAGAAGAATAGAGAATCAAGCCCGGAAGGAGAAAAGTACATTCACTGATAATTGGTGAGAATGCCAAAGAGCTGAAACTTCTTGCAGCAAGAGAGAAAAGGAGTGAAAGGATTCGAAGATGAAAGTAACCTGAATGAGGAGATGGGTGCATTTTGGCTGGTCTGGATTGCGGGATGGGCTGAATTGTTCTGCTTTGAATCAGTGGGTGTCAGATTTACAAAGTGATGAAGCACAATTGCCTGCAGCAGTTCACAGGCAAGGAACCTTATCTCTGCAGTGGATGTGTTCAGTATAGTCAAGGGAGGAGTAGGAAGCAGAAACCAAGTTCTTCAGGCTCTTCCTTACCCATCAAATCCCATGAACACAAACACAGCCATAGCAGCTGGCGCAAAGGACAAGGGTGAATTTTAAACTGTATACCATTTTGTATTTTGTGGAGAAAGGAGTGATTGGATACTGAAGGGATTCTAAATTAGTCCCTAAGTTTGAAAAAGGGACTGGAATGTGCAATTAATTTATGAAAAACTTGATTCAGAGGTAACCTGGAAAAGAGAAAAGGAAAAGAGCTTTATTCTGTTCTTACTTTCTATAAGACATAATGTCAATCTGTCACGCAACATTCTGTTGTCTTTGGACTTGTCTTCATTTTAGAACTTTGCAACTTTACAGTTACACAGTTGCAGCGCTACAGTGGATATATATGGACTTGGTTGTAGCACTGTGCAAAGGTGCTAGTCAACAGAGATAGAACAGGATAGAGCAGTTCAGTTGGAAGGTACCTACAATGATCACCTAGTCCAACTCCCTGTCCACTTCAGAGCTGACCAAAAGCATGTTAAGGGGATTGTCCAAATGCCTCTTAAACACTGAAAAGCTTGGGGCATCGACCACCTCTCTAGGAAGCCCGTTCCAGTGTTTGAACACCCTCTTGGTAAAGAAATGTTTCTTCATGTCCAGACAAAACCTTCCCTGGTGCAGCTTTGAACCATTCCCACATGTCCTATTACTGAATACCAGGGAGCAGAGCTCAGCACCTCCCTCTCCACTTCCCCTCCTCAGAAAACTGTAGAGAACAATGAGGTCACCCCTCAGCCTCCCTTTCTCCAAACTAGACAAACCCAGAGTCCTCAGTCCCTCCTCACAGGACATCCTTCCAGCCCATATCTGAAAGATGGTAAACCAGTTTAGAGTGTTATACCTAGGTCCAGTGCTTGGGATGTTTTTAGCATGAAGGTTCTGGCAAACCTTACTGGCAATTAAAAACATTATCTGTGCTTACACAAGTTCTGCTGGAAGTTACTGCTCCAGCAGGAAGGGAAACAGAAGGGAATGCTCACCTCTGCTGCAGCTATTGCAGTTCACAGCCCAGCATCTTGCTTGAAACTGCAGTTAGAGCTCATTTGCCTTTCAAATGCTGCTCTGTGAACTAGAGCACTTGTGGAGTGATGCACACGTAAGGAAGCTGGTGTGGCAGCCATAGCAGAGCTGACGTGTTCCATAGCAGAGAGCTGGATCTGGCATCAGACAGCAACCTTAGACATCATTGAATATAAGCCAGATGCAGGACATGACATCAACATGGGCGCAGCCTCACATGAGAAAGAAAAGTTTGTGTTAGTGAGCTTGCTTTAGGGATTCAAGGAATGAATCCTGTGTTTCCCTAATTCTGCTGAATATTGGGAGGTTTTCCATTAAGTAAAGGAGTTAATCCTTCTTTCTCTTCCCAGGTTTTTTGAGCATTTGTGTTAGCTAGGAGCTCCAAAAGGAAAATATTGTAAAAGCTTGAGAAAAATCACATGCAGCTCTACCTAGCTATAATTCACTTGTTGATTCCCAGATGTTATAAACTTACTAGGTTTCATTAGGTGGAGAGTCAAGAAAAAAATAAGTAGACAGAACAGAATATTTGATTTAAGATACTCATTTACAGAGGCTGTTTTGTCTCCATCTCACCACTTTAGATGGAGTTAGAAGCTGCTTCCACCCTCCTTCCTCCTTATTTTAAAGTCGTTATAATAAAGGCAGTTCAAAGCTCAGTTTTTCCATTCCAAGGGTGTTACAGGCCAAGTGATTTCTACTTGATAGCCCCTCAAAAGACGTAGCAATGCAGTCCTGACTCCAACAGCATTTGGTGTTTCCTTAGAGCTCTGTCCCCTGAGGCTCTTGATTAGATGAGAATCTTTGCTTTTAAGAAGAGAAAAAAATGAACTCTCTTGGCTTTGGAGCAGGATTTGAAGATATGATCCTGTCTCAAGAAAAGGGAGGCAAATGGAGTGGGAGAGGTTTTGGAGAACCTGATTAATGATTTTTCAGCACTATTATACTGAGCAGTAATGACGGCAATATTATACTGAGCTTTAAAATAGAAGCAGATACGTTGCTAACTAATTTACAACTCTGCCAGACTAGACCAACCCATGCACACTTATGCCTTTGAGCATATGGTCATGAAATATCCAGACTAGTAAATAGAAATGAGATGGTTGATGGAAGCTGATTGGTAATACGCTGAGAAGTTCCAGTATAAGCATACCTAAAGGATATTCATTGTCAAATCTCGCTAGAGGGAAGAGTGAATACAATCCATAGAGAAACTCCTGAAACAGAAGTGTGTTCACCACAGGGGCTCGACCTGTACCACATGTCTAACTTCAGTAGCAATGCTTATGCAAGGAACTGCACAGGGCACCAAGACTGCCATCTTTGTGAACATGAATTTAAACATATTACAGCTAATTATCCATCATCTCACCATCTTGCCATTTATCAAGGCTGATCACTTAGCTTGCCACAAGCACTGATGAATATTTACACAACACTTAAAAGTGCCCTGAGTTTGTGGGTAGTAATTTTGTCTGTTATACACAAGCAAGTTTGTACAGGATGCAAAACCTAGATGATCAAATTAACCTTGAGATTGTATTGGAAAAATATCAACTCCTTCAAAATAGGAGTGTTGTTTTCGTAGAGTGTTTGTACATATTTAGGTAAGCCCTTGAAGAACTGAGATGTTGATGAAGATTTAACAAACTAGATTATAACGAGCCATTGTTAGGAGTTTACTATGTTAAAAAGTTGAGTCATTTTACAAAGTATGAATCATAATATTTATACGAAAATATTTTACCTGAAACAAAATAAGCCCAGTGATGCATTAGTATAACACTGTCCAGCTGAAACAGTTCTGCTGTTTTAAGCTTAGAATATGTATTTATTTGTATGTATTTATCTATTACACATGTGCAGATGGTGAGATGGGATCTTGGGTTTAAATAATTTCTTCCTTATGTAGGTAGATAACCATTTGTTGTATGTTTTTCAAAGGCATTCATAAAATAATGGATTTTAGATTTCATAAATGGTTTTGTTAATTTTCTATTTTTATGATACTTGCAAGACCTCTTCTGTTGCCATGACAATTTGATTTCCATAAACATGATTTTTTGTGTGCGTGAATATCCAACATTGTATTTTCTATGCTGTGGTGAGAGGAGATGGCAACTTGATACCATAGGAATCGCTATGTGGAGAGGTTCATACAGTCAGGCCTCTTTCACTGACAGTGGTCAAGACTAGATTCTGTATAGTAGGATAAAAAAAGCTCTTGGATCGGGGTTTATGTATTTGTATTTCCTGTAAATTAAAAGACTATTTTCCCATGTCTTCTTGTAAGCATGGTTTTGGAGTCAGGAAGTTTTTAGTTGCCTTTCCACTGAAAATTGCTTCCAAGAATCTGAAGAATAAACTCTAGCTAAAAGTATGGCTGGACCTCCTTGGATCTACGTACACAAAAGAGTTGTAAGGACATACAACTGATTGTCCTGCGACCCACTCTGGAGCTGGTTTCATAGTGGGACCGGTTCACAGGAGATTCAGGATTGTGAGAAAGTGTGTGAAAATGAAGATGTGTGAGGTGTAGCCAGAACAAAATCCTTTCTAGCTGTGGGATCATCTCCACACCTTCCTTTTGTCTTTGTGAAATGATTGCAGCAAATCAGACTTGTTTCCAAACCCATTTGCACCAGTCTGGTTGTTGAGTAACCTGTTGAAAAGAGTAGCTACATTGGTTTTGGTGTAGTTAAACATTTGAGTTAGTGCAGATTCTGTGGGTTGGCCATTAAGTTTTCTTCCTTGATACACTTAATTGTGAAAGCATTGCCAAATCTTCCTGTCTGTATTACAAGGATAATGTTTTTGCTATGTGTCTCTGTTCTTTAGCTCTGCACCTGGCAAACTGATCAATAACACAGAAGGCTTAGCAGGGGGTTTAGAAAACAAATCATTAGAATGGTTTGGGTTAGAAAGGACCTTAAGATCATCCAGTTCCAACCCCCTGCCATGGGCAGGAACACCTCACACTAGACCATGTCACCCAAGGGTCTGTCCAACCTGGGCCTGAACAGTACCAGGGATGGAGCATTTACCACTTCTTTGGGCAACCTGTGCCAGCGCCTCAGCACCCTTACAGTAAAGAAGTATTTTATATCTAATCTGAACTTTCCCTGTTTTAATTTAAATCCCTTACCCCTTGTCCTCTCACTACAGTCCCTAATGAAGAGTCCCTCCCCTGCATCCCTGTAGCCCCCCTTCAGATACTGGAAGGCTGCTCTGAGGTCTCCACGCAGCCTTCTCTTCTCCAGGCTGAACAGCCCCAACTTTCTCATCCTATCTCCATATGGGAGGTGCTCCAGTCCCCTCATCATCCTCGTGGCCCTCCTCTGGACTTGTTCCAACAGATCCATATCCTTTTTATGTTGAGGACACCAGAACTGCACACAGTACTCCAAGTGAGGTCTCACGAGAGCAGAGTAGAGGGGCAGGATCACCTCCCTCAACCTCTTGGTCACGCTTCTTTTGATGCAACCCAGGATACCGTTGGCTTTCTGGGCTGCAAGCATGGAATGACTGCTGCTCCAAGCAATGTGACCTGGAGACCACAGAACAACTAGAAAGGGGACATCCTCTCTGTCCAGCTCTGCCTTGGCACACACACTAAATGAGCACTGAAAGAACATCTAGTGGATTGTAAGCACTGATCTGAGATCAGAGCATATAAGCACACGTGCCAGACTTTTAATTGTACCATGTATACCATATTTTAGCTAATACACAGAAAAAAAGATATTTTATTCATTGTCAGCTTTGAATCTTTTATTAAGATTCAACAGCACAAAGAGAGAGATCCTACTTTTAACTATGTTTCCTTGACTCCACCATCCGAAGTGGGAATACTGAGGCTTAACTCTGATGGAAATGAGAATTTGCCTGTTGGCACCTTGCGTGTAAGGAGTTAGTTGGAGCAGAACACAGAATGGCTGATGGCTGAATACAAGAGTCCTCCCAGTTCTTCTAGTCACACTCATGGCTTGGTTCGAGCTCTGCTTTGCACTTGTGCAGCTATGTACACCCCCACCACATGGGTGTGAATGGATGTAGGCCTTCTGCGTCAGTACACTATGTAAAGGGCTAGTTCTCCAGACACAAAAATCAGGTCACTGAGTACAGCTGACCAATGTAAACAAGATAGAAGTTAGATCACCTCAGGGAGTCAGCTTCAAAGGAGAATCCATGTGAATGTTGTTTCTGTGGGATGTGTGGGAGGAGCAGAGGGCCGCATGAAATAAGTACTCAGATGCAAGTCAACGTATGAAACTACCTTCCGGCTTTTAAAAGAGAAAACAAAAGAACGTTTTTGTATTCACAATTGCCAATGATTGTAGCTTCTGTGCTCTTTTCTCTTTCACATGAGACAAGGAACCATCCCACCAACCCTCTGTAGCCACAATAGAATTTCAGTAGGAGGAAGAAAACCTCATGATGCTGAGTCTAAAATATTGGGGTTATTTAAAAATTAGTATTACTCTGCTGTCATGAGACCCCACTTGCAGCACTGTGTGCAGTTCTGGTGTCCTCAACATAAAAAGGACATGGATCTGTTGGAACAAGTCCAGAGGAGGGCGACGAGGATGATCAGGGGACTGGAGCACCTCCCATATGGAGATAGGATGAGAAAGTTGGGGCTGTTCAGCCTGGAGAAGAGAAGGCTGCATGGAGACCTCAGAGCAGCCTTCCAGTATCTGAAGGGGGGCTACAGGGATGCAGGGGAGGGACTATTCATTAGGGACTGTAGTGAGAGGACAAGGGGTAAGGGATTTAAATTAAAACAGGGAAAGTTCAGATTAGATATAAAGAACTTCTTTACTGTAAGGGTGGTGAGGCGCTGGCACAGGTTGCCCAAAGAAGTGGTAAATGCTCCATCCCTGGCACTGTTCAGGCCCAGGTTGGACAGACCCTTGGGTGACATGGTCTAGTGTGAGGTGTCCCTGCCCATGGCAGGGGGTTGGAACTGGATGATCTTAAGGTCCATTCCAACCCCAACTATTCTATGATTCTATGATTTTATGATTTGAACCAGTGTAAAACAGGTACAAAACCTTCCCATTTCAAGCTAAACCCACTTACCAGAACTGAGAATCCACAATATGCAGCAGTGTGATGTTGAGCCTCTAGGATTTTTAATTCTTCTAACATTGAGCTAGCCCCTTGAGCTTGTTCCTGTTGAGTATTACTTACTGTAAAGAAGAATTGCAGAACTGAGCTCTTACATTGCACTTAAAACCAGGGAAGACTCTTCCTGTGTTGCAGTACCAACTTGGACTTCCCAAATCAGCCAGCAACCAAATCTGAGGCTGTTGCATCACAGATCTTAACTCTGCTTTCTTCTTTACAAGTGAGGTAGTTTTAAATATTATGACACTAGTAAATGTTCTTTAGCATATTTTGGAAAAGGAATGATACATAAATGACACAAGGCCTTATTTCAGTGACCATGATTTAAGTCTTCCCTGAGAAGTCCATTGTTTACTGATGTGACAAATGCCAAATAGGTACTTCAGCAGGGTAAGTCCTATTACAGTACAGAAATGTGAAGGAAGAGTTATGTCACACATTTAGAGTGTTTGCAGTCTGAATGGAGAAGTCAGAAGAAATGACCTGCTGCAGATTGTCCAGGAAGTTAGTGACAGAACTGGCAAGAGAATCTACATGGATGTGTTACAATTCAGTCCCTCAAATCCCACAGCCATACTTTAGCTTCCATTAACCTCTCCCAAAGAAACTGTTTTTTAATGAACTGCTTCCATCACTCTTGCACTTTGCGTTCAAGAGGAAGCAAGGTGGTATCTGCGCCGTGCGTTAGTGAAAAAGCAATGAATAAGCAGGGTGGACAAGGCAGTCTGTAGTTCCGACGTGCTGGTTACTCCCTCGTGGGATCCTATGATCAACCTTATGCCTGTGAAAGCTACACACTGTCTTGTATGAAGGGAACTTAAGCATGTTTTAGTTAGTACATGGCAAAAGGCCCCAAAACCAAACAAGCACAGATGCACCCTAGAGCTGCCTTTTGAAAGACCACTGATTTGTGCTGTGCCTTGCAGTTTAGTATTAACAGATATTTGCAGTAAGTAGGCTCCACTGTGTTCCTGCTCATTTACGCCACGATTGTGTGCAAAATAAGGCCTGTGACCTTAAAATGTACCATTTTAAAATACATTATTTATACAATTGTGTAGGTGACCGTGGCACTGTACAGACAACAGAATGGTTCCTACCCCAGAAGGTTGCAATATAAATATAGCCCCAAGAGTCAGATCTGATTTAAAAGAAATCTTAATAAAACCACACAATACAGTGTAATGAAAAGAAAAATACTTCCTTGAGTTGTATGTTTAAAGGCAGAGTTTTAAAGGCACAGCTGGGACTTGTTTCTTAGCAACAGGGCTCATCTGAGCCATACAAACACTGTCATGTTGGAAAAAGATACCCTCAAGAAAGGCAGTATGAAAGGAGCTAGAAACATCAAATTTAGATGTCTTCCTGCTGTTGCAGAAGCATTTCATCAGCATTGCAAAGCCTTCAGGCAACAACCAAGGTAATTTTGATAAACTGTAATGATCAGAACAAAAACCTTGTCTTTACTGCTCTTTCTCAGCATGGAATAATGGCAGAAGTATCACGTTATGTGCATTGGTATTACAGAGATACCATAAACCAGAGTTCAGGTCCCATCTTCCTTGTGCATCCATAACAGCACAGCTGCAGTCTACAGTGAGGGTCTGGAAGTCCTGCAGCACAAAGTCCTTGCTCTGTTGCAGCTCATGCTGTATCCAGTACTAGATGTTTCAGAGGAAGACCTTTAGCGAACAGAGTTGACTGTGGTAACTTATGAAATGCCAAGATGAAGAGAACTAGATAAAGGACTGCTGTTGGTTAGCTTGGACGTTAGGAGAGAAGTGTCAGTATGTTCAAAACAGAAGAGTAATATATGCAGAATTATTTGCATATGTAGAAGAAATATTGAAGGGTTATAAATAGTTTTGGGCCAGACGTTTGAGAAGGATGAGAACTATGTTCGTGTTCTCTCCCTGCTGAGCAGTTTGGCTCAGCTGTTAAATCTTCACTAACTGGAACATAAAAGGCACTTTTCCAATAGCCTTGTGTCACCTTAATCCCAGATCTAAAATGTGATGTTTCATGTGGATACCATGCATGGTGCAGACTATGCCTGTCTTACATGATTTGCCACTGGACTAGCAATGATAAGACTGAACTCTTCCACAGCCCCAGACAGGTTCTGCTTCGTACAGCCAGCCAATGTGTCAGCAAATGCTCCAGCACCTTCTCCAATTACTCCTTTCTTCCTTAAGGTATGCTCCGATTTAGGGACTTCTACCTAACAAGTTGTAATTGCATCCCTCTTTTATAGTAGCCTTTGACCTTTCTTCTATGTGTATTTTGATCAGTATTAGTTCAATTAGTAGCGATGAGAGTTGATCACACTGTCTTTGCTTCTTCCAATCCTCTTCCCATTCTCATCCCACCCCAAATCTGGTCTTACCTTCTGTCAGATAGGCAATAGAAGAGCAAGTTCCACATGACTCATAGCTACTAGCACATGCAATGGCTTTAAGCATCCTGCTGCCAACCACACCACCTCTCAGGTAAGGCATGGTAGGCTTTGTACAAGGCAGCATTCCAGCTTCCAAAGATGCAGCTGGAAGACTGAACATGATCCTGATGGCAACTCATGTTAGCCCAGTCTCCCCAAGAGCAGAGGAAGAGTTATGGGGGAGCTTAAGCAACAATATTCAGTCTACCTCTGCAGGAACAGGTTGGTTTTGAGGCTCTTTGCACAAAGAGCAGGGTGATCTGTGAATCTTGAATCTAAACTTCCCTTCTCCTTGCCATCATCTTTCCCTGCAAGGAGTTGCCACAGGACAGTGGTTCCAGTTTTGGAACACAGTATTATCATTACAGACTTCAGATCCTACAGTAGGCCCTTCCACACTGTCCTAATCACTTTAATCTGAGATAGAGACATGTAGTTTGCTGTGGATGGCTTTGATGTGTCAGTGTTAGTGGTCCTGTTGCAATCCAATGCTAAGGAAAGCAGTTAATGCAGATGCTTTGTGCATTGACATCTTTGGATTTTGGATGGAATGGATATTTTTCTCTAGAAAACACTAACTGTAAAATTTAAGGTAATAGTTCATGATTGCATCTGGTTCAACAAATGTTCCTTTAAATGACAATAACAGGCTTCTGCTATCAAATTGTTCTGTGTAGCACAGTCAGCTAAAAATACATACTTATTTTTTCCATTGCAAGCACAATAAAAGATGGCAGGATAGCTCTAATGTGTCAGATTGGTGCTTTTGTACAATACTGTACTAGGAATCTTATTTTGTAAAATGTGAAGGAATAAAAAATGCTCGATTTTTATGACTAAAATGAAAGAAAAGTTATTTCAGCTAGAAATGTGGGATTATTTAATGCTTAAGTATAGGAAGCTATAATAACTGTAGAAATAAACTTCAGGTGCCTATAGGGATTAGCACAGAAGAGTAAGGAACTCCTAAGTAGGAAGAGAACATTGTGGTATATAGCAGTATATCAATGATCTACTTTTTCTGGGAGCACACAGCATCCCATGCTGTAAGGGGGGGAAGCATGAACTCACCACAGTTTGTGTTAGTGAATAGCTTGTTGCTGCCCCTGCTTACTGACTTAGGGCAGGAGAAAGCATAGCCTTATGTCATTTGGTGCTCAGAACTGCAGATACCTATGTGTGTAAGAAGTATTTGACCTATTAATTAGTCTCAAAAGAGTGATGTCACAGCAGTGATTTAACTGATCTAGCCTTTGTAAATTCTTAACATGGATGGGGACATTTGTTAACTACATAAGCTGCTGCAACAAGTTTCCTTGTGCCAGGAACTACAACAGATCGCCAACTCAAGGTGTGGAGGTTGAGTTGTGGGGCGTATATAGAAAACAGGAACTGACGTTCATCAGCTCCAGAAGTCTTGCAATAGAGAGCATTTAATATGGTGTGTAAAGGGAAACTCTGGCTGGAGAATAGGCTACAGTGATTGAAGTGAATGTAAGGAAAGAAGAACATTGAACTTGTTGATTTGAAAGAGAAAAGGAAAAAGTATTTGGGGTGACCAAAATACGTGGGAAAAGGAGAGGGAGGAATTCAATATGTAATTCTCCTCCTTTTGTCTTCACTTGCGAGCCTGATTGATGAGAAGGTGGTTGGTGGTGTTGGTGAGAAACATTCACAATGCAAGGAAATGGAGTTTGACTTTGCCGTCTTTGCTAAGACAAAAGGATGTTCAAGCAGGAATAACAGAAAGACTAGGCAGGACATGGGGAAAAGCATCCTGAACATATACAGGAGTTGAGTCACTGGTATAGAAATAGCGATGGCACACGATGGCTCATGTGTGGATGGAGTTTGAAGAAGGCATAGTATGGAGAGAGCAGGAAACAGCGGGAAGGGAGTTGCAGAAACTCTGTGCTTCTGAAATAGGAAGAGAAAGATTTAAAGCAGAGTGAGAGATGCTGAGGACATGATAGGAAAAGAAAAATATTGCAGGTGGAGCAAAGGTCCCAACACTCACACAGGCTCTTTGCTGAAACCATTGTCACTTAAGGTCTGCAGAGGAGACTGAAGCCTCATTTGCAAAAGAGAAGAAAATTGGAGTAATGTTGCAACATCTGCAGGACAGAGGGAGGGAGGAAGGTGGTTAGGGTTAGCTGGAGACAAGTGGAGCTGCATGACTGACAGCTCTGCTGGAGTAGGAGACTTACATTAGGCCTTTTTCTGTAGTGGGGTAAAGTGTAAATCTCACCTTCATTTCAGCTGTGCAGCCCCATAAACTGAATTCACATCACAGTGGATATATGTATCACAAGCAAACAGTGATACAGTGAATCCAGAAATAAGCTTAAACCTCAGTCAGCTGTGAGAAGCCATAGAGTTACAGGAGCTGAATAAGTAGTCTCCCAGCTATACAGCTTTCAGGCACACAGCAAGCCTGGAGAGCCTGTCAGCATAACCAGGCACCGTGGTCCTACTCAGGTGGGGAGCAAGGAGAGCAGCAACACTGGCTGCTGTATGGAGCAGAACCTGTTCCTTACACAGCACAGACTTGCTAAAAAGTTAGGAAAGCGCAAGTATGCATATAGGATCAATTTCCTGTAATTTCTAGTTCTCCTTAAATACGTATCCATGCAATTCATGTTGGCCCTGTTCAAATTCATGTTTGAATTTGTTTCAGCCTCACAGTGAGCAGCAGGCATAGACTGTTCACCACAGCCTGTTACTACTATTCAAAAGAGTAGTTTTTCTGCTGTTTGTACTCCTGAATTGCTGCCAAGATCAGGTTAGACCTGATGAGCCAAATTAATCCCCAGGGTAACTCTGTAGCAGTCAATGGATTTATGACAGAGATTAATCTGGGCCCAATATAGATGTATTTTTTGGCAGAAGGAAAAGAACAAGAGTGATGAATAAAGGCTAGATGGATGGTCCTTCAGCTGTGCCTGCCCTTTCAAGAAGTGGTTTCCTTCTATGCCCACCTCATCTTTCCCAGGAGATGTGTTCCTCTGCCTGCCCTGCTGCTTGCTCTACAGCCCTGAACCAGAGGAGCCTCGCAAGGTGCAAGTAGCAGTCCTTGGTGGCCCTGGAGGTTATGGAGGTTTGAGCCACTCCAGAGACCCACAAGCTTTTGAGAGAGTTGATAATACCAGTTCAGGAGACGATATGGCAGGAGTAAGCCTTGGGAATATTCAAAAACTGCAGTATAAGCAGTTTGGGATAGGGAGATTCTTCTGGGGTTCATGCACTTGCCTACCACATTGAGGTCCTGGCTGGCATGCAAATAGCAAATATGAATTCCCTTTCATTTGCAGGCTTGGTACCCCACCCCCCCAAAACCAGCCCTATTTAGAGAACACCATAGAAAACTGGTTAAGAACTCAGCTGCACCCTTTAGCATTTAGGTAAGGGCTTCCAGCAGTCTTGCATAGAAGGGTTGAATCATTTACCATTATCCCTAACCTGATTGTAACTTATTCAACATGGGAATTATACAAAAGAACCACAGGCAGGATGAAACTGATAATCTCCATTTTCTCATTGTATAACTTTCCCTGGTGCATCTCACTCCATATAAATCTTCTGTAACCTCTGAAGAATGGTGTCCTTGACTCACTGTCTAATAGGGGTATTACTTTTCATATTTCACTCAGGAATAATTACATGCTATACTGTGATGTTGGGAACTTGGTTCTTTGTGATATCTACAAACAAACGCATATGAATTTTTATCTAATGCTCACCAGTAGCTAGATATTGGAACTCATTCAGTGAAGGGGAGATCTGTCCTGTAACAGAAGTAAGTGTAAATCAGATTCTATTTCCTGAAAATTGGAAATGCAGGAGCTCCTAGAGACATGGTGTGCAGGGAGCATTCAGATGAAAAGACCACATGTAAAAATCTCACAAGCACATTTACTTGGCTCCACAGAAGTTGGACCTTGCTGAACACAGCTGGGTAAGAGGTTTTTACCTGGCTCCTGAACATGACCCAATATTCATCTATGTTTCTGACCTGCTCGTCTAAGCTGTGCTGTCGGAGATGGGCATGCATGCACTCAGAGGGGCAGTGTCGGGGGGGAGCTGTTGACTTGAAGTTTACGTGTTTTGCCGCAATCGGCAACTCCGACATGCTCTCTGCTTGAGTGTACTGATTGCTATGAGAGTAATTGCACCTGATCTCTTAAGAGCCAGAACAGCTCTTCAAAATCAAATTGAAAGATCATGAAGAGCCCCGTGTTCAAGTTGTGTTGTGGCAGAAGGACATGGTTCTGGGAAGAGAAACTGAGAAAGATTAGCTAAGCCTTGTATAGAGTAGTTGCAGTTACTGAAATACCATAGAATAGCTGAGGCTGGAAGAGACAACAGACTTCTGGAGGTCATCTAGTCCTTCCTCTGAGTGAGTTATACGACAGCAGGTTGCTCATGTTCTTGTCTGCAATATCACAGGTACTGGCTGATACAGATACAGTGCAGTAACCATTTTCTCCACCTAATAAGAAATTTTCCTTTTAGAAAATGATGATAGCTGGGCTGAATTCATTTGTCTTGGCTGGTGCTCATATTCACAGAATCTGTAAGATCATGGGTCACTCCAGCCTGCTCTATTTATGGAGCCTGCACTGGAGTGATGTCAGGCATAAGGTACCACAGCTCATTTCTCTGCTGCCAACAGTTCATTTCTCCACTGCTTTTGTTGGTCTGCCTGAGGCCTTTCCATGGGGAGCCAGAAAGGCTCTACAAGACTCTAGATCTCCCCATCTTCCTCACAGGAGCAAGACTGCAGACAGCAGGTGATGTGTAGAAGCTCATTCTGGCTATATGCTTCACCTCTACAATTACAGCTCCCATCTGCCTCACCAAAGAGTATGGGTGGTTGCAGACCAGCTCTGTGCGGGTCATTGTCATCCTCTGGTTTTGCTGGATAGGATAGGACAACTTTGTATTCTCCATGAGGTAAACTATCATGAAATGAGATTGGTTGTTTTCTGTCTGAGTCACCTGGAGGTACCAAGGATAAACTCAGAGCTTAAAGCATCATCTCCTGAATGTTTCAGATGTTCTGTACATGAGTAAAACAGCAGCTTTGCAGTGGCTTGAGTAGATAAAGTGCTTTACTTTTCATCTAAGACAGAATAATGCTTTTGTGAAAACTGTCCTTTAAAAGCAAGACCTGGTCACTATCTGACTTACAGTAGCACTGAACAGAAGGGATATAGCCCCATCATGTTAGGTGCATGAAAGATATTAAATTTCCTGGGACAAGACTAGCTAAGTAGGAAAAAAAAAAGACTTGAAATTAGTGATGCTATCACCTTAACAATGTTAGTCTGGCACTGCAAGAATAAAGTCACCACTTAAGAATTATTTAATGAGCAGCTGTAACGCTGACTGAACTCTGGTCTCCCACATCATATTCCAGACTCCCAGGTGCAGCACCACACCTCTGGGCTACCAAGTGCAACTGTCATGTCCTGTTTAAGTCCTGCTTGAGACACTTTGGCTCAAAATGCATGCATTGATATATCTTCGATTAAAAAAAATAGGTATTTGTTAGTCTCCTGCACGTTTATCTCTGAATATTTGTCATGGGTTTGTTTTACATTCCTATGCTACTTAAAAGATAGCTTGTACTTTGCGGTGATTTTGGAGGCTGATGCGCTTTATTACACTTCCATTTCAGTTGTCTTGATCTGCAGCAAAACCTAATTGCTCTGCATCCCCATCTAACTTTCCAATAAGATTAATCCTGGTTTGTGTCTTGATAGTGCCTAATTAAGATAATTTGTCTTCACAGTTAAGGACTCCAGGGTATTATAGCAAGCTCAGATTCACTGCTCTGTGAATCTTAGTAGTTAATCTATCCTTCCACAAGCAGAGCAAATGCAGTTTGGTAGCTTCAAAGGGCTAAAAATTCATTGTAAGGCAGTGATCAGAAAGACAGACAAGCTGCAAAACTCACCTTGAGCTGTGGCTCTGTGGCTGCTTGTCTGAATGCAGACTGATACAGCAGGAGAAAGACCCTTACGTTGCCCTTAGCCTGCTGCTTTCCTTCTGCTGAATGAGGGCACCCAGAAATGGGTGCTAATAGCACTTAATTATATGAGGGAAGGCAGAAGCAGGAAAACTGATGAGTGTTTGATCCGGCTTTGCCCAGCAGAACACTGAGTGCCTTTATGAGCCCTGCACTAAAGTGGGAGTTGAGACTGCAAGGTCATACACACCCGCTTCCCACTCTGTGCCCCACAAAAAATGAGCTTTACCTGGTACAGACAATAAAGAATAAACTGCTGTTCATCATTATCTAATTGGCAAGAGCCTTTGTGAAAGTTCTGGAGAATCCATAGCCTTTTCCTGTTTATTTTTCCCCATTCTGAAAGGCTCTCAGAAATGAGCTTCACAACTGGAGGTATCAGAAAGCCAAAAAGCTTTCCTTACAGGTGGCTTCATGGCCACTCAGAAGCAAAAAGGGATTCTCTGCAGACATTCTGCTCTTGAAGCTTTCAGGTTTGTAAAGTTTGGATGAAAAGCCACATCCCAATTAATTAAATATCAACAGCATAAAATGGAATTACTCAAATTTTGCTTCTGGATGTACATAAAAAAATCCCCCAGAAAACTGATTTCTGGGGAGGCTCAGGAATTGTGAATTAGGATCATAGTCTTAAAAACATGAGATATTTTAGTGGAAGATGCCCATCTTTTTGGTTCCCCTGTCACTTGGATCCTGAGCCCCTGCAGTGGGTAGGTACAGGGCAGCCTGGGACTAGGAGAGACATGGCACCCAAGCTGGTGTTCCTGGGTAGCTGGTGCGAGGAGAGAGGAGGACAAGGTGGAATAAGCACCTAGCTTAATTGTAGACTGCACAAATACAGGAAGTTCTGCATGGCAGGAGACAGCAGAGTGAAACCAGCAAGTAGAACTATTTCCATGAAACATAGCTTTTAATTTGCTGATAAAATTACAGGGCAGCATGAATGCATCCACTTAGGGCAGATGAGCCTATAGCAAAGTGCCCTATGCTGTAAACAGTGGTCATGCTTTATGTTTGTTGTAATTGGAAGCTGATTACATTATTTCTCTCAATGCTGGCATACTTAATTAGGATGCCAATTAATTAAAATCCTCTCCTTATTCCATTAGCAAAGAAACAAGTAAGCTGCAGCAGCTCGGTTCTTTTCATTAGCAGTGCCCCTGGCTAGACACAGGACCAAGAGACACGTCCTTTAGGCACTTTGTTCCCTCTCTGTGTCATGCAGACAGTCTGTGGTCTGCTTCACAGCAAACATCTATCTTACAAGTTGCATAGTGCAACTGGGAACCATATTGGCTTTAACCAAGCTAGTCTACCTGCAGGTAAGAAGCAAGCCACATTAGTCTCTGTGGAACTCAAGCTGCTAGACTACTTGTGCCTAAGGGACGACTTCTTTTATGTTCAGCTAAGTATTTATATCTCTATAGCGTGACAGTCAGCAAGGCAAGTGAAGTGAATAGCTACAGTTCTACTTGGACAGGCAGGGATACTCAAGTGACCCAAAGAGGAGCCAGAACAGGTTAGGAAGGAACATGTCTGTTAGTGAGGTGCTAGCATTACATCAGGAAGAAGCTGGGAACAAGCAACAAATTGCTTTGTGTTCAGAGAGTCAACCTGTGTGTCAGCTAAGTGGTAAAGAATTCATCATAGGATGGTTTGGGTTGGGAGGGACCTTAAAGCTCATCCAGCTCCAACCCCCTGCCATGGGCAGGAACACCTTCCACTAGACCAGGTTGTCCTGGCAGAAGTCTGAGGTCTGCCCCACATGCAGTGGGGCCCTGCATCACCATTCAGCAGAACTTCTCCAACCTCAAATACTTCAAGCATACCCTGAATTTGAAGCACAATGTCAACAGAATTAAGCCATAGGACTGGATTGAAAAACTTCACCCAAGGATTGTGGAATGTCTGGCAGTGGAACAAGCTGTACTGCAATCTCACTATTTATGGGTGGCTGTTTTTAAGCGTTCAAAACATTGCAGAGTAAAAATAATGCCAATGGCTCCATATATAATTAAAGCGTTAGTAAGTCACTTCACCTTCATGCAACCCCTCTATGTAATTTAAGATTTCACTGTGTATTTTTAGCTGTGAAAGTTTATTGCAGTCAAGTTTTAAAGTTTGTGTTAAAAACCTGCATTTTCAGAAGAGTTAACTTCCTAAAGCATTAAATAGCAGAAAAAGTCTCATTTTTGATGCAAAGGCAGCACTATCTTACTTGCTCGTGGGCCGTCTTCTGTAGATGCTACATAAACATCGTCAAGTCTGTTCTGACCACATGACACAAGCCTACTAATAACAAACAGATGCAGAGCTCAGTGCTGGAGCTGCAGTGATGTACTAAAGCAGTTGTGATCAGTCATGGGCATATAATGCTTTGGAACATGCTGGACTTCTTTCCACATACTGTAGGGAAATCAGAAAGCTAATCTTAAACACAGTCTGCCTTCTGTAGACTTGGGAGTTGGAACAAATTCTGTGGAGACAAGAACTGCAAGAACCGGCTCTTACTTGTCAAGCAGCTGTGTATTTTTGTCCATAGCGAGGCCAATAAGGCTGTACAGAGCCAGAACTCACTTTGAACGTCCTTCCGGTATGGAAGGGGAAAACAAAACCAATGCCCTGGCAGGAGCTAAACAAAGTATTTTTAATAGCAGGCCATGGAGGAAAATTCATGAGCTACTCTCCATGGCAACATCTAGGTTCTGTCACGTTTGCTGCCTCCACTCTCTCCTCCTTCCCTTTCTCTTCTCCCTCTCCTACCCTTCAGCTCCTGCTGTTCTTGATCAAGTCCTGTCCGCATTGCTCTCCATGAGACCTGACATTTTCTGGCCACCCCTTTGCCAGCAAGGTGCCTGTGCATTACTGATGTTCCCCCTTTCAGAGTGTTTGTTACATATGTGATTCAGATTTTCAGTTTTAAGAGGTGCTGCCTGGGATGAAGCAAGCCTCCTGTTTTCCAAGCTGTCCGCTGCTCCTGCTCTTCTTTCCTCTCAAATCACTAAAGCCACCTATCCACCCCCTTGCAGTGTATTTGGCACGGGTAGGCTTTAGTCTGTATGGACACTGGAATGGGAAAGAGAGCTCTACCAATGGCTATTTAATTAATCTTTAGCCTAACCCCCAAGCCTTTAAGGTATTGGTCTAAATCACTATTATTTCTCAAAGAAAAGCAGGTAACTACATTGAGTCCTAGCTTATTTCCATGGCTGAAATGAACTACAAGGGGAAGGATGTAAGGAACTCCATTGACACTCAGGTTGCATGTCCTCTTGGGTGGGACACCTAAGCCTTGCTGGCACTGCAGCACTACATTGCAGTCTTGTTTCTTGAAATACGAAGAATGGAGAGATGGCAAGCCCAGCACCCACTAACGAGTGAAGAATATGTGTGTAAATGACAGCTTCCATACCCTGGACTAAACACTGGCCCCAACCCATAGCAGCAGCATGAGTTCTTCAGGATTCTTCATGTGAGAAGGCCACAGGCACTTCAGCTGGATGCTTTGCTCCAGGAGTGCTGCTGTGTGCACCTGTTTTCAAGGGGACCTGTATGAAAAGTGGCTCTGTGTCTTCTGGTGCTTGCTTTGAGTGCCTCTGAGGGAACTGGGTGGGAATATGCTCTTGGCAAAGGAGCACATCTGGCCATGGAGCCTGGCCCAGGTAATCAGAAAAGGTTAGCTCCCTCAGGGGGACATGCTCCAGCCTCCACTTTTGCTGCAAAGCAAGGATTCACTGCACGCCTCCTGCCCACAATCACAGCTCTCAGAAGAAGCTAAGACCCTGACAAGAACACTGTATTCAGACTGTGAGAGCCATAGTAGATCACACACAGGTACATCAAATATTCTTCTGAACCAGCCTTTTCTGTTCAGAAAGCTGCAGTAAGCTTGGAAAGAAAGCTCTCATCTCAGAGGGTTTAGGTGTACATCTGCACTGTCAGGTCCTCTCTGATGCAGCCCAAGTCCTAGTGAATTCCAGCCAAGTGGAGAGACAAGGCACTGGTGAGGACTCTGACCAAGACACTGCCAGGGAGTTGCATTTTGCTTCTGTTTTCTCAAGCAAAGACAGAAGCAATTGCTTTAGGAGGCTTCAGCAGATAGTCAGTGTTAATGCTTTGCAGCTTCACTTCACTGTGGTGTTAATAGTGCCCTTTCCACCTCCCAGCCCTACCCACCTAAGCAGAGGGGAAGCATTTTCTGCATCAGCAAATGCTGCTATAGCACTTTCTTGGGCAAATTACTGGTAGTTCTCTTTCCCTCATCATAACGCAAAGGACTACAGCTTAGCATATGGATTAATGCCAAGGATGAGAGGCTTCCACAACTGAAACAATGCCTTACAGCTCAAATTAGGGTATAAAAATGAGTTCACAGCACTTAGGAACCAACGATGCCTTGACCAATAGATGCCATATTAGCTGAGGAAGTAAGTACAACCGTTATCACCCTTCTCACACAGTTTTTCTGACTCACGCAAGCAAGAACTAGTACATCTAAGGGATTTTTTGGCACATCCACATCTGCCTCATGTACCTGCCAACACTGACGACAGCTAATAATCATTTCCCTTAAAAAAAATCAAAGGCACATCAGACATGTCCCCACACAGAGCACCCGCCTGACACAATACAGCTACACAGGTATATCTCCTCCCCACAGAACACACACATTAATTACACCGCCACTGTCAATCCAACAGACTTATTCCCACAGACACCTCAAATCTTATTCCTGTGTGCTTACCTGTAGCTTTGCTCTAACTCCTGAGTTATAACATGGCCCTAGTTTTCCCTCTGGGAGCAGGAAAAGAAACACCATACCTCTACCTTACTCTCAGCCCTAGATAACATCCTAAATAATCCCCAAACCTGTGGGAAGAAGAAGGGGTATTTCCCAGCTCCAACCTGTCTCCAGGTTTTTGTAGGGTAGGGATCATCATCATGATGATCATCATCATCTGCACATGCTGCTGCCCTGACTGCAGTGATTTGGGTTTCTGCTGTTCTTGCACCTGTAGCAAGACAGCTCATCAGATGTGGTTTTCCTGCAGCACAGATGCTTTCTGTTGTGAAGTTTCAGGTATCTGGTAGTCAGTGGGAAGCCCACTAACCACTTGTCTGTGTGCCCAAATTACTTACACTTACCCTGTGGCCATCAGTGTCTTGTTTCCCTCTGGTTTGCACCGGGGTTCCAACCACTTCTGATGTTTCTGGGGTGAAAGTCAGAAAAGTCACACATCAGAAGTGTGCTCAGAGCTGGGTCCTCCACATGAACTGTGCCAAGCTCCACGTCTGACTGAAGCTTTTGCAGGAGTGCCCAGGATGGGCTTTCTTGCAAGCAACAAAAAGGAGAGAAAAACTTCTCATGCAGCTTAAGATATTCCATAACACAGTCACTGCTGCACTCAGCATGGAGGAGACTGCTCAGGGCTTGTCCTCATGTCTTCTTCCACCCAGGATAAGCAACCCAAACGTTGTGACTCCAGAGGGCTCTCTCAAGGATGTTTTTCCTCAAGAGGAAATAAAACCCCCAAACTATACCTCTTGTACTAGTTTGGTGTACTCTGTGGGGCCAGGAGTGGGTGATGCTCTTGGGAAGGCCATGCATACATCCATCCGTACACACACATTCCAGCATACACCAGAGAGGAGACTTCATCCTGCATGACAACAGACTGGAGAGGAGAGAAAAGGCAAAACCCCTCCTTTGTCCCTCTCTTTACAGTGTTGTCCTGCAGATAACACATCCCCTTCATGTTCAATGGGTTAAACTGTTGGAGACAAAAAGTCTTCCATATTTACTAGTGTAATCTAAAAATACCCTAATTATGCTGACAGCAAAAGCAAACAGAGGTTCCCAGGGGCTCTCTTTCCTTGCTCAGCCCTGTCTGGATGCCTTAGCTGGCTGACAGTGCCCCATGTGAGATGAGTCAAAAGAGTAAGCTCGGATTCCCATTGCCTGTCAGCCTGGCCCTGAAGCTGCTCCAGAAGGACAAACCTCAGCTCTCACCCTCCCCGTCCTAATTAATGTGATATAGAATAATCCCAGATTTTACTGTGGTTTGGGTATTTTTCATTGGGAAGATATAAGAAACGCTTGCTATAAATTACTTACGCTGGCATATGGGGGCTTTCAGTTTACATCTGCTTGCAATGTCAGCACTTTGTGCGTTTGCTGGTTACATGCAGTTTGAGACCTTCTGGGGCAGCAGACTTATTTGGCCAGCATCATCCCAGCTGCAGTTTGTGTACCAAGTTTATGATTTCCAGGCCATAGCTATTCAAGTGTCTGAATGCTTGGACAGGAGGGGAAATGGTTTGGTGCCCCAGCTCTGACGCAGCCAGGAGCTATCAGCAGATCCAGCTTGCTTGCCTTCCTCCTCCTCTCCACCTCTCTGCTTCCAGATGCAAATGCTTCCATATTCGGCAGTGTGTGACTATGATGGCTTCTTAAGGGGAAAACATCTACCTTGGCAAATGCATTTCAGAGTCTTTCTTCTGCTTCGCATTTTAAAGCATATGTGGACTATAGCAAAAAATACTCCTGTTTTATGCCTGCTGGCATGTCTCAAGTCTTGTATTTTAAAATGGCAACAACCTCCCAAAGTTAATCATAATTAATAAAGAAAATGCACTGGCATTGGAAAATTAATTGGCTCCCATGAGTAGGAGAATGGCCTGAAGGGGGAATCATAAAACAAGGTCCATGAGATCTTAATCTTAATTTCTATATCAATTCCATATCCAAGGAAGGACACTCAACTGCTTTGTTTGCTTTATTCCTTTCTGAATGGGACTGAACATTAGCTTAGTCATTGTGGTGTTTAGGGGATTAATCAGCTAATTCAGCAGGTCACTAATGATGTAAAAATCTTAAAAGCTTCACTGGAAGGATTTGAAGCTATAGTTTAAGAATTATTGCTCATTTATGGCCTTTTTTTTGGTCATAACATCTTGGAAGAGTTAAAAGTAAGGCAAGAGGGAAACAAGAGGGAAAGGTTTTCATTTTCATTTCAAAAAGAGACATGCATTTCCATTTGGCAGGATTCTGTGTCCTGATGGGAAAATGTAAACACGCAGTCTCTGATCTTGCCTCAATCCATATTTAATCTCAGAGAGTGCTGTGGTGTAACTTTGCAGTCAACAGTATCACAAGCATGAGGGAATGTTCCAGGCTTTCCTTCTGCTTTGGAGGAACTATAATGGAAAAATATGTGAAATGTGGCAGAGATCTCACATAAAGCCAAATGAAAGACGCAAAAGACATGGAACTCCATGGGAGAAGAGGCTGCCCCTCTCCCTGCCATACGGCTGCCTCCCAGCACCCCAGCAGCACTCCTCCATTCCCCTCTGCCCTGATGCTTCTCCAGGTGGCAAAGGGAGCAGGAGGGAGCCTAAGATCAGATGGAGCCAGGGGCAGGAACGTGAATGGGGTTTCAGGAGCTGGTGGAGTGCTGGGAAGATGCTGGAGTTGAAGCCTGCAGAGGATGGCGAGATAAAATCCAGGCTGTAGCCAGCCTTCACCAGTATTTTAGCATCTTAATTGCCTATTATCCTTGTGACCTATTGAAGGAGATAAAGCAATGGAAGAGATGACCTCCTCCACCACCCTGGCAGTGTAGGGTGAAGTGGTATTTTGCTCCTGAACCAGATCCTTCTGCTCTCTCAGTGTCTGGTGAGGTCTTCTAGAAAGGTTTAAACTGAGTGTTGTCTCCCCATCTTCAGTTAAACCAAGGGACTCCCTCCTTCCTCCGAGTTTAACAAGGCACGTGAGGGGACTGAAGATTGCATTCAGTCACATCTTACAGGGCGTTTGCAGGCTTTCATCCTTTGATAGGAAAAGGGGTAATGCTTGTAGAAACCACTGGACATTATGCTGCAGGATTTTTAATTCTAGACATTCATTAAAGAAAGCATTTCACAGAACCAGGTTACCAGTACAGTCCACGTTGCACCTTTGTACCTGCCTTAGCAATACTGTATTTGTATAAAAAAGCCCAAAGACAATTCATAATGTTAAGGAGTGTTGAAATGCATACATGCATCTGGTGACTGATCCTCCTGGCCACCGACTCTCACGCTGTAGGGGTCAGAAACAGTATCTTCTGCTCTTCGCCTGTGTGTTTCTGAAGTCATGGTTGTGGGACAGACAAAGCTTCCCCAAGCTGTGGGTTTCAGCTTGCTGTGGGCTCGGGACATCACCTGCAAATAAATGATCAGTAAATGGTATATTTAGGAAGAATCTTTGCAAAGGCTGCTGTGGTGCGGTTTCCTCCCCCACTTTAACTTCCGTACATCAACAAGATCCTTCATCCGAATTGTCATAGGAAGCCTGAAGGGTGATTTTAAGTTGGTTTCAAGTAGAGCCACAGGCTTCAACACCAAACCACCTGGCTTTATGGCTCCAGCATTGGTTTAGCTACTCCTGCTTTGTTTAAACACGCTCTCAGGTAACTTGTGACTGGGGAAGGCGTTGTGCAAAGATGCAATGCCACATTGCATCCCTTTTAATTTGTGTGCTCCTTCCAGAGCAGTATCTGTGGGCAGTAACAGATTGCCAGACCTGCACAGCTTTCTAGAGCCAGTCCTGCTCTTACCTCTGGTGCAATTTTCCATTGTAGAGCTGCTGTGTAGTAAATATTCTCCCCAAGAGAGACCCACCAGGCAAACAAAAAGGTCGACTGGTATTTCCGCAAACACATCAGTCCCTTGTAACCTGCCTACAGTGCATAAGTGGTTACTGTTGGGTGGGGAGCAAGAAGCCAAAACCCAAAGAGCTTTTTTTTTCTGTCCTGGTTCATATCAGTATAATTCAATGGGAGAAAGCAGTGTGTTTGAGTGAGATGTGGCTGTGCCTCCGTTTGTCCTCCTGTGTTCCCAGCACTGCAGTGGGAGCACAAGGAGTGGGATGCTATAAGTGGGTCTAAAGGAAGGAACCTGGCACGAAGCCATGGCTTTCACTGGGTGTTTTGTTGCTGCTCTCTCCCTAGGAACGTTTGTATCCGCTTTCACCGTGCTATGCGGAGCCCGGACTGACCTCCCCGACAGGCACATGTGTTGTGTGTTCTGGCTGAACATTGCTGCTGCTCTGATTCAGATCCTGACAGCAATCGTGATGGTTGGCTGGATTATGAGTATATTTTGGGGGATGGACATGGTCATTCTCGCAAGTAAGTACAGTGCACTCATCCCCCTGACTTCTCCTATCCACACTGGGGTTGCTAATGCAAGCTATTGGACTGTAGGGAGAAGAGCCTCAGGATGGGCTCTGCAAGCCCATCAGAAGCACAGCAAGCTGGGAGGTGATTGGGGTGGGCCCTGTGACACATCTGGAAGAGCCTCGTGGGTTAGGATCTTCCTTTTCCTTTTATGAAATGAAAGGTGCAGGAAGGGATGAGCCCCCCCAGCACTGTGACTCCTGCTGTCCTGTCCTGGTCACTTCTCTGTGTGTTTGAATGAGAAAGCCCTTTCTTGCTTGTGACTCCAACTACATCAGTCTGGTCAGCGAGACCTTCCCTTGGGCTGGTCCTGCTCCCAGGGAGCACACAGGGCCATCTGTACCCAGAAAAGCCCTGGGGGCTCTCCTGGACCCTCCCCTTTCTCCCCAGAATACACTGACCCAGAGGCTTTTCTTGATGTTTGACACCAAGGTCTTCGGCTGAGGAGGAGTGTTTAGCTACTCCCAGAAGGGTTTCCCCTACACTCTTTAAGGAGCCTCCAAAACATTAATTTAGGGGAAAAAAAAGAGGAATCCTTTTACAAACATTCATAATTTAGGTCACCCAGGTTAGTATACATTACCAATCTAGAATACAGGATCTGTAACTTTATCTGCTAGAGACTTCTATGGGTGTAAAGGTTGTATCATACCTATATCCTATCAGAGAGGATGAAGGTGACAGCCTCACCTCCAAAGCCAGAAGCAGCCCACAACTCAGGGTATGATTGCACCCCAGTCCCTTTCCAAAGGCTGGCAGAGGCTGGTGGGCATTGCCTCAGCCCAAACAAGCCTGAGATCCTTCATGCTGGCAGGGCAGGCAGGTCCCAAAAGAAAACACTTCTCCCAGAAAACATCTTACCAAGCAGCTTTTGCTTTTTGGTTTGAAGGGGCTCCACTTTGTCATCATGAAATGGAAAAACCATCAGGAAAACAGTGCACATCTTCAACTGCCAAGCCCAAGGGTTGAACCCACTCACCAAACCCCTAATTGCTGAGCCAGCTTCAATTTACAGGCTGAGTTAAGGGCAATCCCCATGCAGAGCAAACGATGGATGCTTAAAACCTGAGCATAAGCAAAGCAAAAGGCTTTCCTCAGTTCAAAAGCAGCACTGCCCTTTGTTTTTCCCTGCAAACCACCTGCTAAGTCTCCTCTCAGGTGTACCCACAGAGCAGGGGTAGCCCAAGCTGTTTCTGAGGGCAGACTGTGAATCAGTGTACATCTGTGACGTGTCTTTTAAGAACCTGCCCAATCTGTGTGTAATCCCATAATTACATGTTCATAATCAGTATGCTCTCCTGCTGTTCCTCTGCTGGACAGCCTCTGTGTGCAGTTTGCTGTTTGGCAGGACCCAGGTGTGCAGTTGTGGGGAGAGGCAGGAAAGAATCCGTCCAGATAAGGGGCTGTAGCTAAAACCATGACTTGCTTCCCTCCACGGTCCTGTTCATGTGTGTCCTTCAGGTAGAGTGGCTGGAGGTCAGGAGGGTCTTACTGTAGGTTTTCCAATTTGGTTTCTGGGGAAAACCATACACCTTGGAAGTACTGCCCCAAAGCTGTGCCCCGCACCTTGCTGGACCCCACCAGTCTGGGAGGCAGAGGGTGCGTGAGCAGCATGTGATGGGGATAGTTAGGCAGGAGATCCCTAACCATAGAATCACAGAATGGTTTGGGTTGGAAAGGACCTAAGATCATCCAGTTCCAACCTCCTGACATGGGCAGGGATGCCTCACCTTAGACCAGGTTGCTCCAAGCCCTGTCCAACCTGGCCTTGAACACTGCCAGGGATGGAGCATTCACAGCTTCCTTGGGCCACCCATTCCAGTGCCTCACAGTAAAGAACTTCTTCCTTATATCTAACCTGAACTTCTTCTGTTTAAACTTAAACCCATCACCCCTTGTCCTATCACTACAGTCCCTGATGAAGAGTCCCTCTCCAGCTACCACAACAGTATTTCATCCCATCCCCTCTGGTGGCAGTCGAGAAGGTTAAGAGGAGTCAACATGTCTTATGTTAACCAGCTATATGTAATCTGACAAGTTGCAGCCCTCGGCAGTTTCTTGCTTTCTCATTAAATAGCTGGTTTTTAAGTTTACTTACCATGCAGAGAAAACAATGGCTAAATAAAGCAGCTCGTGGTTGATGGAGAATGAAAGGAAAAAACTCAT
Organism: Myiopsitta monachus; assembly: GCA_017639245.1. Lineage (NCBI taxonomy): Eukaryota > Metazoa > Chordata > Aves > Psittaciformes > Psittacidae > Myiopsitta > Myiopsitta monachus. The sequence continues at coordinate 58,065,558 of CM029925.1, forward strand.
TTTACAGGCAAAGAACAGAAGTGATCAATTTCTCCCAGCTGCACCAAACAACCCTGTCAGACTCCACATGGGCTGGGTTTTCATGTTCTGTTTTCATGTTAAAAACCCCCAAAACGGTAATAACTCTCGAATGCAACAAATAAGACGTTCCATTTAAAAACACTGGCAGAAAACAGTTTGCTTTGGTTGGGTTTTGTTTGTGTGCAAACTGATGCACTAGACAGAAATTGTACACTTTTTTGCAGTTCCATTGCAACTTGAGCCTGCGTGCAGGTGGGAAATAGTTAAATATGAAATCACTGCCCACCTCTAGTCTTCCTCACCTTGAAATGGCCAATTCCAGACATCCCTGAGAGGATGCCATGCAATTTTGATGGGCTAGAGAAGGGCACAGGGGGTGGTTGTTTAAGCTGGTGGAGGCTCTTAGCGAGGAGAAGGGTGGGAAGCAGCTGGAGCTCAGGGACCTGTTCCAGCTTTCCCTGAGGGGATGAATCAGGATGGATCCCCAAGTTCCTGGATCAGAATGTGCCTACCTGTTAGCTGGTAGAGAGTTGGGTGGGAGTTAGGGAGGCTTGATGATATCTTTCATCTTCTAGTGCTAATTCTCAGCTATTGAAAGGGGAGCTTACTCCGAGGGAGAGATTTGGGGATAATATAATGCTGTGTTTGATGAGAAGAAGAATTATAGGCCAATCTGGTATAGTTTAGTTCTTAGAAGAAATAATCAAACTGCATCCATCAAGTGATTGCATGCTTAAAGAAGATCACAGGAACTAATAAGCCCACGTTTGTCCAGAACAAGCTGTCAGACTGCCTTGATCCTGTTCTGTGGCAGAGGGATCCATTCTGAGTGGTGGTGGCCACCTATCCTTCCTGACTTTCAGGCACCGGCATGTTCTCACACAGCGCTCCTACCCACAAACCAGGGAGAGGTGGCCTGGGTGAAAATGCACTTGAGAACTGTGCTCTAAATGCATTCTCCTGAACTGGAATGATATAAGGAAATGAGTGTCGAAAAGGTCCCTCCTGAACCCAGCTCTGCTCAGTGTTTTCATTCACGGCTCGATGATGGACTGAAGAGGCTTACCAGCCAGCTACAAGGCTGGGTATGGATGTGTGTGAAAGCCGTGTATGGATTCAAGCAAATCAAAGAAATCGACCGAAAAATAAATGCTATTCAGTTGAGACAAGCTCAAGACACTAAGGAAGGATTATAATCAAGTACATAAATACACATTAGGGAGCAACTTGTATTTCAGAGAAGTTTTCACAAGCTGCGCGAGAATGAAGTGCTGTGGAGGGAGCAAACACCACGAGGCAGGTAGGAGCAGAGCCTGTGGGACACTAACTGGTCTCCTCGCCTTCATTAGCACACATAAAGATGCGTTGAGACTCATGGCAAGCTTTGGAGACTGTACTTCACATGGACAACTTGGAGAGAGTCCAGAGGACCACGAGACAGCAAGCAATGAAGAGGTTCAGCAGAGTGGTAAATGTGAGAGGGCCGCAGTTTAGCCTAAGACAGAGTTAACTAACAGCAGGGAAGATGTGTGTGGAATTAGGAGACGTTTTCCCTCTGGTAAGGTCAAAATGCTGAAGAGGTGGCATGGCAGGATCTGTTCTCTATCACTGGAAGACCCCAACAGCAGGTGGACCCACATCTGTCACCGGCGAAGTGGGGCATGGGAAGAGATCAACTGACCTCACAGAGCCCCATCCAGCCCTCATCTCCTGTAAAGTGCCCTTTAGCAGAAGGAAGATTAATTGAATGCAGTTTTGCTGTCACACTTTAGTTCCTTTTGGCAGCACAATGGCATGGGTCATGTTCCCTGCTAATTTAAATGGATTGCCAGCTGGCCCCATTAAATGCCACAGACATCTTCTTTAAGCAGCCATATGGCTGTGGGGGCTGTCCTTTCCTTTACTCGCTGCCTGAAAGCAAAGGTAGATACTGAATTCTTTTGAACAAAATAATCTGGACTCTCCCCTTGCTGCCCTTTGCCATGGCTGCACGGAGCTGAGGTGAAACAGAGCTAATTGGCTTGCCAAGACAAACTGGAAAATGAGCCTCCTAAGGTTTTCTGGGCAAGGTTCCCTCTGCTAATGGCGCACCTTGTCCCCAGCCCACACAGCACACGTCTTCATTAGCTGCATTGTGCAGAACGAAGGCAGAGGAGCGGCCTTTCCAGGAACTCCCCAACTGCACAGAGCTTGTTATAAAAGGGTTTGTGCTGCTTCTTGACTGAAATAGCACGGAAATCAATGCAGTGATGTCACACTGGGGTGGCACAGGAGGACAGAAGTCAGGGGCTGTTTGTCCAGGCGTTGTTTTGCCTCTAAGAAATGCAGCCAAAGAGTCAAGTGTGGGTTTATGAATGAGCCAAGGTGTCATCGCTTGTGGTACCACAGGACGGGGTGACTCCTGCTGCAGCCCCTGCTCCTGCAGTGGGCAGCTGGCTCTCAGGGACTGATTGCCAGCCAGTAGCAATACATTGCCTGTAATCTTGCTGTCCACTTGTCACTCCTTTGCTAATTACAGCACTCAGACCTTGCCAGAAGCAGCGGCAGATGATTGCATGGTTACAGTACGCTCGACCTACAAGGGACTTTGGAGAGCATCACTGAGCCTCTCTTCTCTGCAGGGCATCTGCTAGGGCAGGTAACGCAGCTGCCCTGGGAAGGAAAGGGAGCAGAAAGCACTTGAGAGATGCTGAGGAGAACAACATCCTCACCCAGCTGGTAACCCTTCATGAGGTGAAGGGGATGCTGAGGACAAATTGCCCACTTAGACCTATTACTTGTTTTCTTTTTTAAATCTAAACATTGCTGTTCCCCAAACCATGCCTGAGGAAAGGAGATACCAAATGCTGCAGTAGGGTAAGCTCTTATAGTATCGTAGGAATATGAAATGCCACCAGAGTTTGCAGCATGCAGCCAGGCTGAGGAACGCTGTGGTTGTAAATTACCTGTGGGCACAAGCAAGTGGTGAGCTGAAAAGCAGATGAGGGTTCCTCCATCCTCTTTAAACAAGAGCCCCAAATGAATCCATCTGCTTGAAGTACAAGGATTTTAGTGTTCAGCCCTGGTGTGAGTGTCTGATGTAGAGCAGCTGCTCTCTGTTTGCTCTGCAGCCCTGATTTATTCGTTCTTTTCTGGCTGTCCATGTGTTTCGGGTATATTGTCTACAGTTACGTTTCTCCCTCTCTCTTTCTTTCATGTTCCTTTGCCTCCTTTCGTTCATCATCAAAGTTTCACAAGGTAAGTTTGTTTCTGCTCTTCCTTCTTCTACTTTCCTGCCCTGGGGCAGCTCCCCATGGACAGCAGCAAGCATCAGCCAGGACAAGCTGTTTGGGATTCATTTTGGTCAGTGCTGCCCACTCCCAGCCCAAGTCCAGTTGTGCCTCTGTATGTGTGTGTGTCGCCTTGTCTCTGTGTCTGTCCTGTGGCCACACAGCCCCAGAGACGTGTTCTTCACCCAGCACTGAAATGCCCCTTGGGCTGCCCCAGTAGCACCACTGGAGTAGGGCAGGGACCTGTTTCAGCCTTGTGAGCATCCCAAGGCCACCCTCTGCATGAACCCAGTCGCTGTGTGGCAGCCTGTGCACACAGCCATTTCTTCTTGCCTGAATCTGACTTGCAGTGGTTTACAGAAGAGGTGCAATTTCAAGCAAACTTGATTAAATCAGCGATTTTGAGCACAGATCCTCAGGCCCACTTAATCTTGGTCCCTGAGCTGTCTGCTTTACAGAGCTGCACCTTAACTGTAATGCAGATGTACTAAGGTGAAGCTGCTTCATACAGAATAGCTATCCCTGTGCAAGAAACGCAATAACTGTTTCCACATATAAACTAAGAAGTCTGAACTATTTTAATAAGTTTAGCGTAGGACGGGTCATCTTTGTCACCTTTTGGCTTACGTTGGTCACGTAAGAGATACACAGGCTCAGCCACTGCAACTGCCTTCCAGCCAGCTTCAAAACTGATGGCAGAACTGAAAGGATTTCTATTATATCTTAATAAAAGCCATGGCTGTGCAAGCAAGTTAATGTAAGCATAACCCAGCTTGGTTTCTTTAGCTAAGGACTTATGGCATGCCCCAGCCCTGGTCCGTGTGGTTTCTTTACTGTGCTCCCTAAACAAATTAAACCTGTGCTGTAAACAAGCATGTATTCCAGGTTTCCAACTGGCTTGTCTTTCTTTCAGAGCTGACTCACACTTAGGTCATAAATGTGTAAGAAACTCTCATTTTTCCCCCTAGAAAAGGCTGTTTGAAAGATGTGAGAATCTTCCTATTCAGCTGCACGTGATGGACAGCAAGGCAGCGCAGGGTGATGCGTGCTGAGAGGTGTCATTAATCTCCTCCTCTATTCCTTGTGCTCATTTAGCAGCAGGAGATCCAGACTGCCAAGGCTGGGTGAATGCATGGACTTTTCCACAGTACAAAGTTCATTTGCCAGGGCCAATTCTTAGTTCAGCAAAAAATCCCTTACAGACAGAGGTTGTGGTACCTGCTGCTGTTTCGTGTTCAGCTCTAAGGGACTTCCAAATACCTGACGTAAGGGTTGGAAAGAAATATCAAAAAGCATTGATGGAAAAGTGCTTGAAGAGCACCCTGAGATGTGGAATCTCGGACTCGGTTGAAAGGCGGGGTATAAAAATGACAGGCTACCTATGTTGTTTAAATAAAGAAAACCTCCAAGTATTGAAAGGTCTCTAAGTGAAAGATCTGCGCTGCAGTGAAGGTAAGGATGGTTTGTTTCCTTCTTTAAAAAGGAGATCTTGTGCGCTGAGACTGCCGTAGTAACAATAACAGCTTCTGTTGAAGAGACAGCAGGTAAAGCTTCAGGTGCAGTCATTGCAACCACCTAGGAAGGTGTTGAAAAACCCAGTATTTTTCTCCTTATCCTGTGTCTGCACAAGAGCTGCGGGTTCTCTCCTATGGCACTTCCTGGCCCTGTCCCCCTAGGGGAAAGAAGCCCCTCTATGGGGACATCCCTATGGGATTTGCAAACTCCCCTCAACCACTATATATGGGGTAACACATAAAGTGTGGCCCCAGAACCCAGGGCTCTGCTGCCTCGGTTGGAAGATGCATTAAACCATGGGAAGAGGAGGGGTTGTGAAGGAGGCAGCATCCAGGCAGTTTTCCAGTGCCATTGGCTTTGCTGCTGAAGACCTTCGTTTTCTCCAGTTCCACCTGATGGCTGCTGTGCCCCAACAAAAGCACCTGTAGTGGAGCAAAGCAAGTGCGGAACAAGGCAGGAGAACATAATTAGTGAAAGGGCCCACAGAGGCATGCTGCAGTCCATGTTTGAACTCTGACACATCAGCCTGTGATTAAAGGCATCCCCCTTCTCCCCCAGGAGATGTTTGTTCTCCTCCACAAACTACAGTGCAGATTGGTTGCTGCTGGAGAGCTCTGTTAGCAAAAGCCAGCCCAGGAACAAAAAGGTAGATAGGGGAAACCAGCCTCCTCCTACCTGGCCTGTCCTCTGGAAGGACAAGGTTATGACATAGATCATTGATAGATATGCATGTTGGATGCACAGCCGCCAGGCTGCCAGGTCAGCACTCGGGAACAGCTGTGTCTGGAGCAGTAAATAAGGCATGCATTTCCCCTGTGCTGCAGAAAAACACATTCCATAATGGCTTTATGTTACTGGGCTGGACTGGAATTGATGGCCACCAGTACCTCCCGTGCCTTTATAATCTCCTCAAGCAGATGTGTCTCTGCCCATGCCGGAGCTGGTGGCAGGCAGGCACCACAGCAGCAAGGCTGCCTGCCTTCTGTGCCCAGGAAGGTGGTTGCACCCCATGGCTGCATGGGGCAAGCACTGGCTAAAGCCAGGCAGGGCTGAGCCTGACCAGGGCCAGTGCCCCTGTTTTCCCATGTAGTTTGCCACGCCTGGTAAATCAGGCTCACTTGAGGGTCCTCATTAGGAATTAACACTAATCATGTTCCCTTCCCCTCCCTTCTCACAGGCTACAAGGAACAGGGGATCCCACAGCAGCTGTAGTGGCTGGGACAAGTATGGTCAGAGAAACACGGCGAGAGATTTCCTTTGGCAGCTGTGGGCCACTGGACCTTTTCATTACCCTTTGTCTTTCTTCTTCTTCTTCCTTTTGTTTTGTTTCCTTCTGTTTGAACCCGGTCCATCTGCCCATCCAGCGGAGCGGAGGTGCAGAGCAGCTGACAGAGACTTGCACTGATCCCATTGAGCAGCAGAGGTGGGGCAAGCACAGCATGGGGTAGGACTGGTCCTGGCCAGCACACGATGGGCTGATGAGGAGGAGGAGAAGGATGGTGCCAGGAGAAGGAAACACCCTTGGCAAAGGGGCTGGAGGTGCTGCTTTCTCTCTCGTCCCAGGAGGAAGTAGCTGAAGATGTTTTGCCTCCTTTTCAGTGCTCACTGTTAAAGGAAACTGGCTGTGGACATCAAATGCCAAGAAGCTATTAAGAGATACATCTACAGTATATAAAAGCAAACCAGTTGTACTTTTCCCCCACCCTGAGAGTCCATCCTTGACTGCTTCGTGGTAGCAGAGGGCTCAGCCCAGCCTCCCCTGCTCACTGTGTATATACGATGCTCAATGCAGCTCTGTCCATGCAGATGTCTTGAGAAACGTGCTTGCTGTAAATCATGCTGTACTGATGAACGGACTGAGGCCATCCCCTGCTTCCATCCACTGGCACTACGTGATGACCAGACCCCCCACCAGCCCCGGGGGGACTTTATCTAGCAACGGACCTTGCCAAAGGCTTCTATTGTAGAACAACACCGGGGGAGCCAAGAAAGACTTTTTCTCCCCTCCCTCTGAAAGGGACTTGGTGGCAAGTGTCTCCATGCTTTGGAAATGGATCCCATTACAGCCCAGCATGGGTTCCTGGCTGAAGCAGCATCCCTGCTCCACTTCTCCAAGGTAAGTATCCAAAGCCCGAGTATCATGACCTGGTGCTAACCAGGTTGCACCAGCAGTCCTGGTTGGCGTAGGGCATCGAGGCAGAGTGACTGGTCTGATCCTGGCTGGTGTTTCAGCAGTGCCAGAGATCAGCCCAGGGGGACGCGGCTGCTTTTCCACTCCAAAGAGGTTACAGAAGAGCTCTGACGAAAGAGGGCAAAGCCAGGCTGCTGCTCTCGCTTGGGGAGGGTCCTGGCCAGATACTAACAGTAACAAATCCCCTGCCCCTGTAGGTGGTAGACAGGTCACTGCAGCTGAGAAACAGCCACGTGCAGTAAATTAACAGCCTCCAAAGCAAGACCGCAGGAATAACTCAGGCTGCATTTCTTTCTCAGGCTGCCTCACACCCTCAGCAGTGGCTCACGCTGCTATGTTGACCAGCCAGAAATAGGCATTTAGCAACTACCCTGTATCCGAATGGGGCTGCTGAGCTCAGCTTTCTGGGCTGCTCCCCAGGAAGCAAAGATCTCTAACATGGTGCAGGCAGGAGAACTGCTCAGTTGTAACTGCAGAGGAAGACACGAAAAAATACCAGCTTTTAGTGAGATGAAAGCCGCACAGCACAGGCAGCAGCGAGGCAGGTTTCACTGGAAGACAAGCACCAGTCAGTGCTGCTTGTTATCCCAGCGCTGGAAGTGCTCAAAAGGAAAAGCAGCGCAGTTATCCTGCCACACATTGCACCGCAGTGTGGCAGGGTTACCTTGCCTTGCCAAGGAGAGGCTTGCAAGACAGCAGCACTTTGAGAACGATCAACTCTTAGTAGGTCAGTGTTGGAAAGATGGAAGCTGAGAGCCATCCAACATCTGTGTTAAAGCCAAGGGATGAGCTCCTCAAGATTACCATTGCCACAGCAGTCACCAAAAGGATTTCTGCTCATGATATTCAATAATTTCAACTCTCTTTGGCCATTTCTACCAAAAGGAGTGGTTAAGAAGTGCCTGCTCAGTGACCTGTGCTGTAGCACTTGCAGTTCCGTGGCTTGCAGGACTGTACAGATGTTACTGAATTGAGCTTCATCATTTACTATGAGACAGAAAAGTCCTGCTCCTTCATTTCCTGCCTGGGAAAATAAGGGGTAAATGGAATCAACCAAAAGCAAACAGGAGATCAGTAGCTGGAAAACACCTTCACAAGCTGCAGCTGTGCTTGGTGAGAACTCTTTTTTGAGGTTTATAAGTAGTTATTAAGCCCCAAGCAACTTGCCATTGCAGTGAGCACAATGACCAAGAGCAATGGTTACCCCTCGCATCTGCCAAAACAGAATGGCTGCTTCGAGTGCTGACTCCAGGCGCCACCTGAGCATCAAGTCAGTTGTGCTGTGGTCTCAGGATGCATGTGCAGGAGCCTCTGCAGATGTGGCTGACAGATTTCCCTAGGCCAGCTGGTAGAGGTGTTGAGAAGGAACCAAGCAAAACCTCTGGGCATAGAGGCTCAGACATGAGCAGCCCAGCATGGCTTAAGAACAACTTGTTCTGCTGCCCTGTGAAGGTGGATTTACTTTCAGATGGACTTAAATATCCAGTGGACAAGGAGTGCAGGAAGCCTCAGACTGGGGAGGGTTAAACAAGCTGGGCATTAAACTGCCAGAAGTCACATCTCCTGTGGCATCAGATATAGAGGCATCAGACCCAGCACCTATACAGCAGCTCCCCTAGGAAGAAGAAGGGGCAGGATTAGCTCCTTGTCAGCATCTCCAGGGTTTTGCTGGCCTTTTGGGCCAGTGTTTGGTGCTGTCTGTCCCTGTACTCTAGTGAGGATGGGAGAATTGGATTAGTGGAGGAGGGCTTGTATGGAAATGCTGCCTTATTCAGGAGGGCCACAGGTCTCCAGAGAGCATCACTTCAGTTATGCCTCTGTGCTGCCAGCATCTATTGCGCAAGAGAGTTTGGCACCAGCAGTCCTGCTCAGGAGAGGTATGGGGTTTATAATTTACCTTCAGTGTCTATAAAAATACCTTATTTTTGACCTACCAAATTGTTGAAGCCAAGAAAACAGCCAACATTGAGAGGCTCCAACATCTGTCAAATGAACAGCCAGGATGAAAGGCCTTATTTCCGCCTGTCGTGGGGATTTGCTTAATGGATTTTAGTTAGCATCAGACAGATTCCCACTCTCTGCTTTAGGACAGGAGCAACTTTATAGATTGACCTTGCTACAGGAAGCAGGCACCAAACTGTGTTTTCCCCAAGGCTGCCCTGCTGCAGTGATAGTGCTAATAAAAACCTCTGCTTTTTGCAGTAGTCCTGATTAAATGCAGCCCCTGAGCCCAGGGGTGAAGGGCAGCTCACACTCAGGCAACAGCAAGCCCCTCAGCCCGGTTTCAGGTCTCCCTGTGGCAAGATGTGGGGAGTTGTGCTGCAGTGAGCTCAGAGGCTGAGCTGCAGGGGGGATTTCAGTCCTTTCTTAGTGGTCAGAAGGGAGCTCTATTCACTCCCATCCCTAATATCACACACATCCCAACTGCAACTTATTTTTCCTCCTCTCATAAGAGAGCAGAGCTTTGTGCCAGGGACAGACCAGGCAGAGCCCATCTCCTCAAGGAGTCCATGGTGTGGAAGCTGGCAGCAAGCTGGAGGTACATGCATGGTGCTTACAATGCATGGAGTAGTTTAGGTTGGAAGGGACCTTCAAAGCTCATCCAGTCCAACCCCCCGGCAATGAGCAGGGACACCTCCAGTTAGATCAGGTTGCCTAGTGGGAAGAGCCATGCAGCAAAGACACAGGTAGGAGTGCTAATCTGGAGCTTTCCCCTCCATCACCAATCCTTGTGTTTCTCTTTAGGGCCAAATTCACCACCCAGCGCTTTCCTGCCTCTTTCTGGAGTGCCGTAGGGAAAGGTCACCTCCTTCAGGACACCCACCAACACCACCAGGGCTGGATAACTCGCCTCCCACTTGCAGGAGCACTGCCATGACATCCCACCAGTGCCCTCCGTGCCACACCACCACTGCAAACCAGCCCCTGTCTCCTTGCTGGCATAGCAAGAGGTCACAGCCAGGGAACTGCTTGGTCTGGCTGAAGGCACCCGGCAATCCCAGCATCATCATCTGCTTTATAAATATAGATGTTTTGGATGCAAGTTTTACAGCTATAAAGAGTGATAACGGGTAATGAAGAATAAATGCAGTTGCTTCACCCCTATCTGCCAACAGCACAGTGTTTTCTGCTGCTCTTCCCCAACTGTGAAAGCCTCAAAAGAAAAAAGGGCTTTAATGAAATAGTTCCTTGGTACTTGAACCCAGCCAGGCTGAGCATCATTTCATTGGAAAGCAGTTCCAGGTAGGAACCAAGCCAAATGTGTTTTTGAAGTGTGTGGCCAGCTGTAAACCAGTTTCATTCTGGGTCAGCCCAACCATTTCCGTGCATTTTTTCTTCACCTGAGTCTGACGGTGTTGCCCACATGCACACTTATCACGGAAGAGGTGCTAAGGCAGACAGCTCCCACCATCCCAGCCCTTTGCCTGCCTGACCACACTTGCTGCAGAGGGTCAGCATCACTCCCAGATGTGCCTGGCAATCAGAGCCAGGAAGGTCAGTGGGGCTGTGTGCCATGTAGTAGGGTGTTGGACACAGGAGGTGCCTCCCTCTGTGCCACATCCTGTGCTTCCTGAAACAAGGAGCTGCCCATGGCAGGGGGTTGGGAACTGGATGATCCTGAGGTCCTTTCCAGCCCAAACCATTGTGTGTTCCTCCCTACCTGCATCCACTGTCACACACTTTGTTAAAGATCCTCCAGTTCTGTTGGAAGTGGTCCCTTGTCGTAGTCTCACCGTGATGCAGGGGTACTGCTCTGAGCTCCATGGATAGGAAGCCAAAGAGTCATGGTCCCATTCTTCTGGGGGCTGTTTTATTCCGCCCTTGCCTCCTCTGTGCTGTGGGATGACCCTGCAGTTCCCATACATGCACACACGCCAGCCAGAGTGCGATTTACTACTGTTCAACCCAAACTGCATCCTGTGGAAGACATCCCCCAGAGTTCATTTAAAGCCCAGACGCAAGAAGAGCTATAAGCTTGGCTGGATCTTATATTCCTCCCAGTCAAAAGCAATAGCTTCTCCCACACACTTGCTAATCACGGCGTGATAACACACCCCTGTATTGTCTAGCTGACTTCGTGCTCACACACACAATGACTTTTCAGGCAGCACTGCAGGTTGATTTTCTAAAGAGGCTCTCGATAACCACCCATCCATGGGACCGGCACGCTGCAAAACCCCAGGTGGCAGTGGCCCCAGCTGAACCAGGGCTAGCCACAGTGTATTCCCCAAGAGCCTGTTCCACCCACAAGCCATCCTCCCTCCTCTTGTCATCCGTATGCATAACCAGAGCCAGGCTAAGATTCAGTCCTGTTTCTCCTGCACCCACCCACCATCCAAAGGGAAGTGACTCCCCCTTTTCCCCCTCCACCGAATCTGCAGTGGGATGTGAATTCTTCACGTACACTTTAGGACTATCAAGTCAGGAGTAGTTTAATCCATCTTCCAGCTCTGAGGGTGCTTCCTGCAGGCAGGTCAAAGGGAATGGGCACATTTGGGCTTGGGATCAAAGCAGGAGCTTGCCTCCACCAGCACTGCCTGGAGGTGTTGGCATCACTGCCCCAAGCACCCCCTTTCTCACCCACCTCATACATACAGGCACTGCTCCATGGGCTGGCAGGGGAGTATTTGTCCATCACTGGCTTGAGCCCATGTTTTCCTTGGGTTTGGCCATGCTTGGGTGTATCAGGTTTTTCCCAGCTGAAGCAGGGAATAGGTGTGTGCTTACATGTGCCATCTGCATCCCAGTGGTGAGCCCACCTCTCATTTTTGTGCCAGAGCCCAAACCGAGGGGTTAGAGAGGACCATTTGATGCCTGTTTGTCTCACCCAGTATTGGCTTGTGACTTGCTGTGTTTTGATACCGTGGACTGTTACTACTTCTTGAGTTAAATACATTCTCTTGCTGGACAGCTGGGATGCAGTGCAGCCTCTTTACGTAGCCTGGAGAAACCTCATCAGATCAAAACGACCCTCATCCCACCACCGTCTGCCGCCAGCAGACACCAGCTCACACCTTCCTCACCTGAGGAGAGGAGTCAGGGGCCAGGACGTGACTTGCATAAGGGATTAACGACCCAGAGCCTTATAGGGGAGCAAAGGGCTGGTGAGGAGCCTTCCTGCACCTTTGAAACAGAGACAAGGGAGGGAGAAGCCCTGCTGCCCTTCCCCTGTGCGCACACCTACCAGCAACCCTTCTCACCTGGGTTTTCCATGTGGTTTTTACACTTTAAAGGGTATCCAGGCACATTATCCCTGCTCCCCATGTGAGAGCAGCCCCACTGCTGGGCGCTCAGCCCTGCATGCCTGTGCACAGCAGACCTCGGCAGGGGATGCTCCCGCAACATGCAACACCCCAAAGTGCCACTGTGTGTTGGGAACCACATTGGAGATCCCATCTGGGCTTGTCAGGGCTTCCCTTGGGCTGAGACAAGCAGGGGTCTAAATCCTCCAAGCAATTGCTCATTCATACGAATGGCCGCAGCCTTGTAGCTTTGACCCCAGGTACCGGCGCAGGCAGTTTCGGGCTGCCAAGCCTCACCCGGCCCTGCCTGGATGCCTCCCCGCTGTAGGAGGCTCCTTGCAAGCACAGCTTCACACAGGCAGGTTTGTCCAACACCAACCATCCTCTGCTGGAGACCTCATGCTCCCCATCCAGCTCCTAAGGGAAGCAGGGGCTGCAGCCGTCAATGGCGCAGAGCTCTGTGACATCTGCCGCCCACCCAGAGCAGGTTTGGGGCTGTCCTCCCTTCCCAGGCTCCCAACAGGCAGGGCAGGGATGCAGAGAGCCCAGCAGCGCTTGAGGGAGCCAGTGGAGGAGGCAGAACATCTCCAAGAGGGAATTCCAATGGGAATGTGCCCATGATCCTCACCCTCCATAGCCTCAAATGCAAGGGCGATGCTTGGAGACAGAACTGGAGACATCTGAACTGCACAGCACAACGCTCCTGATTGCATAGGCTCATTCAGGGGAATGCCGAGAGACCAAAACCAAGCGTGGCCCTGGAGAAGTGGGAGCGGGCACCCACCCAGGAGCCTGGGTATGGAGCCATCAGGATCAGCACAGACCCCGGTTCATCCCAGCTCAGGCAACCAGTAACCGTCCTCAGGGAGGGACACTCCATTGCTGACACCCTACAACTCACACAGCCAGCCCCATGCAGCTTGTCGCTAAGGAGAACAGGGAAGGGGGAGGACACAGACTGCTGTTTACAGCAGCACCAGAGGCAGGGACCCCCTGCGGACTCATTCTGCGCCTGACCAGTGGGGAGGCTGTTCCTGCACCCCATGGCTTTGAGGGATCTGAGGTGAGGCTGAAGGCTCCATTTCTCTTGCCTCATCCTTCTATTTAGGCTTCGCCCCTCAGCATATGAAGTGCTTTGGGATGAAAACTGATACATAATATTGTGATACTATTAATACACCCATGCAGACACACCATCACGTGGCAAACCCACTGGAGAGATGTGGGATAATTATCTTGGAGAGAGTTTCTGTAACTCCCTCCTAATTCAACCATCTCAGAAGGGGAGGGAAGGAAATAAAGCCAAAATTCTCACAAATGGAATGTCAAGAACTGGAGCTCCGTGAAGGCAGAGAACCATGGGAAAAGCCTCCGTGCCTTATCCTCACCCAAGCACCATCGTGGGAACAGGTCCTTCTCTCCCTCACCTGGAGGAACAAGCAGTTCTCCATCCCTGCAGGCTGCTGGCACCCACATCGCAGGGAGTGCTCTGTCATCTGCAGGCTTAAGGGGGATGAAAGAGGCAGCGAGGTGATGAGCAGCTCCCTGCTGTCTCCCTGCATGGGCAGCAGCACCAGCTCTGGTGGAGCAGACACCACAATACCTGTTCCGAGAGCACCGTCACCCAAACCCCCGGGGAATGGGGTGACCAGCAGGTTCCTGGGGTGCTTCACTCTCAGTACAGCAGCCCTTGCAGGAGGCAGCAGCCAGCAAACCTCATGCCCCTGGTGAGATGGAACACCCATCACAGCCCTGCTCTGCCCTTCTCCAGCATCCCACAGTGGGCAGAAACCACGCCAGAGCTGCTCCTGTCCTCAAGCCCCACACTGCACCCCCGGGAGGATCCCCGGCCCGCTGTCCTGCTCCACATTGTGCAGCAGCCCCATAGGGGCACATGGCCACCACACACACCTCACCCTGGCTCTGAGCACCGCTCTGCCCAGATGCTCTCACAGCACAGCCACAGCTCCTCTGTGCACCCATTCAGCACAGCAATGGTGGGCCCAAGGAAACTGCCCTTCCAGCGGCCACCACACAGCAGTGACAATTACCCTCCCTTTGCACTCGCAGCACCCCCCGGCTGGGCTTTTACCACCCCCAAAACACAAACCCCATTCCCAAACCAAGCATCACCTTCCCAGGGATGAGACGCTGCTGGGACTCATCCAGCCCTGCAGCAGTTCTCACTGGAAATCGCACGGGGCTCCAACCCATAGCACATCAGTGGCTGAGGCTTTGTGTGTGATGCAGGAGCAATCAGTGTAACCAGGTGTGCTTTGCATGAGGCCATCTGGGGAAGATGATGCTGTTGGCGGCTCTTTCACCCATGGGGCAAAAGCATCTTGGGCAGGAAGGCTGAGTTTGCAGCTTCATGCCAATGGGGAGCCACGGATTGCCTGCAGGCAGCTCCCCCTGGTGGCAATGCATGGAAACGCACCCCCTGGGGCTGGTGCGGTGGGGCACATGGCGCTGTGGGGCATCCGTCCCAGAGAAAAGGGACTTGGGAGCAGCCTGTGGCACTGGGGACTGCCACAGCCCTGTGTTTTGAGCCAGCTGTGCCCGCAGGTGACCCCAAAGATGCTTTTAAGGAAGGAGCATTCCTGTTTGATTATAGCAGGGCTAAAGCGAAGCCAAACCAGTGTAGAGGCACCCCTGGTGCTGGGGACACCCGGCTGCTGGGGCCCGAGGAGGCTGAGCCCTGAGCACAGGAGGCAGGCACTGGGGGGGTGTGGGTGCACCAGCCACCCTCTAACACTGGAACACAAATCCCCCGCCCCGAGCGGGCAGCGATGGGCGCCGGCAGTGGGGTCAGCTGGGGGGGGGGGTGCATGCGCTGCAGAGGTTCCCCCAGTGCTGTCCCTGTGGGAATAACCCGGGAGCCTTTCCCGCGGGCTTTCCCTTCAACGCGGCGCCAGCCGAAGCTCCGCTGTGCTCTCTGGCGGCGGAGGGGTGGAAGCGCAGCTTTTCCCTGGAGCCGAGCGGGAGCGACGCCGGGCAGGTCCGAGGGAGGGAAGAGAAGGGGCGGTTGAAGGAGGAAACCTGACAGTGCAAAGGCGACGCCAGCGCCTGGAGCATCGCCGAGTAATCCCGTGCAAAGCCTTCCTCACCGTGCCCCGGTTCCTTGCGGGAGAGCATCGCTCTTAGTGAGGCAGGGGCTGGAGATGTAGGAGATGCAGATCCTTGTCCCCAGCCGCACGGGGGCACCCCCACCTCCCGCCTCTGCAGGAGGGGTTTAATTTGGGTTTAGTTTTTACCCTTCACAACCACAAATTCCTGCTCTTTAAGGCCGAGGAAGAGAACAAACGAGACCCAAACAAGAGACCAGGATCTGTAACCGCGATGCTGGCCCCATGCGACAGACCCCAGCACTGCCGGGGGCGAGGGGCAGGGACCCATGGTGGAACGGGCACAGTCGGAGCGCGCTCCAGCCGAGCCTATTCCCGCTGGGAAAGGCAGACCCGGCCCGCAGGACGCTGCCGTGGCGGCACCGCCACCTACCGGCCCCGGGGGGAAGCGCAGGCCCGGGGCGAGGGGAGCGCGGCTCCTTCGGCAAGGGTCGGGCGGAAGGCGCAGGCCGGTTTGGGGTTAAACCCCACGGGAACCCGGGGGTGCGCAGACCCGTAGGGACCAGCACACGCGTTACTGCTAAAGCTGCAGGACCTGGAGCTGTCGGCGGCATCCCCGAGCAACGCTGGGGGAGGCGAAAGGCACCCCCAGGATGCTGAACCCGCCCAGCGCCCGCAGCAGAAGGGGACCCAAAGGGCTGCTCCCAGCTTTCCAAGCTCGCAGAATCACTTGGTCCCGGGGCGGCGGCGAGGCCTCTCCAGGGGGAAAAGCCTCACTGTTTGCAGCACCGGTCCCCAAACCGCATCATTGCATCGCTCTGCTCCTCAGTGTAAGAAAACCCATCCTGGGGATCCACCTCCCGAGCTCCCCACACCTTCGTTTGTGACCACCACACTGCCAGCGGCTCAAGTAACTCATTTAAGCACTTAAGATCCTGCTTTTGGGGTCTCGTTGTTCCAGCAGTGCAACCCTCCAGCCCTTTCTTTGGGGGGGAGCTCTGGGGGCAGGCAGTGCCACTGCCCTGCATCATCCACGGCAGGGACACAGCGCTTCTTGAGGGGGTTCCGGGATACCCCTCGAGCCCCACCAGCGTGTGCTGTGAACAGCCCACAAGCCGCAGTCCCCAGTCAGCAACCCCAGCCAAGTCCTGCACTTTCAAAGATCAGATGCCCCCCAGCCCTTCCTGATTTACGGCAGGTTCGTTCTTCCAAGTAGCATCTAATCAGGGAATTAAGGAGAAGATCGGCTGCCCCCTTCCCAGCCAGAGCCTGAGCAGGCTGCCACATCCCCCTGGACAGCGCTGGGAGGCTCCGCTCCCCAGCAGGAATGCCCCCGCATCACAGAGCAGAAGCCTCAGCGACATCTAAACTGGTCTCTGTGGCACCAGCATTAGCGCTGGCCTCGCCCCTCTGTATTGCTCGTTAGGTTGTTAATCCCTGAAGCGCCAGGGAACCCGAGGTGCAGCAAAGCAGGGTGGGGGGCAAGCAGGGCTCTAGCCATGGTGTGTGCCGCGCGGGCAGTCCCAGCTTGGCACTGCCCGTAGCCATCCGGGGTCAGCAGACACCAGCGCTCAGTCACAGGGGGGCTGCTCCCCTTGCACCCTTCCCCTCTCCGCCACAACGTCCTGGCGTTTCCTCAGCTCTCAAGAGAGGTTTTCACTTTTTACCTCCGGGTTTCGCAGCTCCAGGGTGCACCCGGGTGAGTTTTGGAGGCTTTTGGTTTCCTGCACGGGTAGGAAGAGGAGGCACGGAGCACCCTGCGGCTCCCGAGACCTGGAGCTGGGCTTAGAACACCGGCAGCTGGTGAGGATGCTGCGGTAGAGTGCAAGCCCGCCAGACGCGTGCCCGCCGTCGGGAGAGCCCGCAAGAGACCGCTACACGCGCGTACAGCAGCCTCGGGACTGCAGCGCTGAGTGCCCTCTTGCACCAAGAGGTTTCGAGGCTCCAAGCAGAGCCCACACGGGGCTTCTCCTGCAGTCAGCTTTAGAGGCGGCGTGGTGAGCAGCAGAGATGCTGCAGGGACCCCAGGACCTTGGGCCAGGCTGCTCCTGGGGCTCTGGGCATGAGATCAGACTGTGCTATGGGGCAGTCCCCCCTCGGCCACATCAGCCCCAGAACAGACTCCTGTTTGTACAACCAACCAGGAGGGAGCGGAGCGGCCTTCAGGCTCTAGAGCCTGATTCCTCCTTCAGTGCAAAACCCAGGATCTTCCTGGCGGCCCTTGGCCCCAAGCGCTTCCTCAAGTGCTGGGGCAGAGGAGCAGGGGAAGAGGTCGAGCCCCTCAAGATGTGTCTTGAGCACAGACATCACAGGGTGGCACTCGGAAACCGCTCAGCGGGAGCCATCCCCCAGCACCAGCAAAACCCACACGGAACACATTCCTGCTGTGGAGCTGCCTTTGGTGGGCTTCCTGCAGGAAGGGGATGGAAAAACTTGGTCATCACCCGGTCTGGACCCCCAGCCAGAGCCCCAGCTCTGCTCTCACCCTGCCCTGCTCCCTGCCAAGCCAGTTCCCACTGATCAGGATCCATCCTGGTGTGTGATTCCCCTCAAAACCATCACGGACACAGAAGCCAGCTCCTGGGTTGCTCCCAGGCTGTCAGAGCAGACACAGACCATGCACCAGGCAAATGCTTCCCATATGCCTTTATTTGCAGGTTACAGGACTTCTTTACAGGCACTGTGCGTTGGCGTTGCAACCGGTTCAGATTGTTTTCTGTATTCTGTATTCCAATGACTGAGAGAGGTGGTGGGAGCAGGGAAAACCCCTCCAGCAGCCCTTCCAGCCTCCAGAAAGGCATAAGACATCTGAGAGGAACAATCTGCTTCTTCCGAAGCCACGAAGCGAGGAATCTGGTTTATAAACAGGCTTAAAAAATAATATACATATATAAGAGCAGCTCAAAGCTAAAGTACAGCAGTAAGTGGTACGTATCTATGCATATCTGTTCATACCCCTTCTCCAGAGCTGGAAAAGGGATGGTTTAAAAACTAAAAACACAGTTAAAAAAAAAAAGAAGAGGGATTCCATGCATTAAGTTTAGTTTAGTGTTCTGTGCAATTAAAATGGGATGAAAATAAATATAACTTAAAAAAAACCCCAACCTTTTCCATGACACTAATGGAACAGAGGCAAGTCTATAAGGCACTTCCACATGGGCTATTCTAGAAAGCCTGGCAAGGAACTAAAACAGTGCAACCATTTACAATGGCATCAGACGAGCTGAAGATATGTCTGGTGAGAGATGAACTGAGAAAATCCTCAGGAAACACCAATCCTGGGAAAGAGGCTGGGGCATGGCTGCAGGCAGTGCAATGGCCAGCTCCTCCTTACTGCTCAAGAAGAGCTCCCACTGAGGGTGCTGGACCACTGAACAATGGCAGAGAGGCTCTGGAGCAACGCTCCTGGAAGCTGGATGAGATGGTGGCTTTGGGGATAGAGCTGGGGATGGGTTTGTGGCTGCCAAGCTCCTGCATGCTCCTTATGTCCTCACCATGAGGGCCTCGCCGGCTCACCCTGCAGCCTCCCCTCCCCACCATCCTTTCCATGGCTGACCTTTGGAGCCAGCCCTGCTGCAAGCAGCTGAGTTCAAATGTTCCAGGAAGTTAAAAAATAGCCTCCACCCTAAATAGGGAACTGGGTGTTTTTGAAGGAGCAGGAGCGCTGGGGCTGTCCACACCGCACTGAAGAGCCAAAGAAGACTGATCAACCTGGATGGCTACTTTAGGTCTCATAGTAGTCCCTTATAAGCTATTTTTCTCTCCCCCAGCCTTGCCCAAAGTCTTTATTCACTGTGGAAGGCGGGAGATCTCAGCTAAGGAGCGCTGGAAGCAGCTCCAAGCAGGGAAGGTGGGTCTCTAGAAAGGAGATTGAAGTGTTAGCCACCGTTCCAGTGCAGCCAGCATGGGGGAATGGGTGGGAAGCATGGGGCCATGGTAAATACCTGTGTCTGACCACATGGCTCCACAGCAGGAGAGAAACCCTTGTCCTCCAGTGCCACCTGATGATAACTGAGCAACTGCTATGGGATGTCTTGAACACAAAGGAAAACCCCATTCTGCCCTTCTAGCATCATATAAGGACTCAGCACAGCTAGTTCTCTAAGCTGAAAGGTGCTGGCAAAGACGACTAAAGGGCTGCCACCCCAGTATCCTTCGACATCTCGAGGCCTTGCTCACACACGCTGGCTGCCAGAGGGTCCTGGGCATGGCCACTGAGTTTTTTCAGGATGAAACTACCAATCCCAGCACAGGGAGAGGTTCCTTCCTCCTCCAGCCCTCTCAAAAGGTCTTCTTAAAATCAGGCTGTGCAAGAGACATAAGCGCGATAGGCAACGCATGCGTTTGCCTAAGCATCCCCATCCCAGCTGGCGCGGCTCGTGCTCCCACTGGCTCTGCAAGGCCAGGGTTTCAAGTTCACTTTTGTTCTGGCAGGTTCACTCTCTATTTACATGGAGAGGAGGAAAAAAAAGGAATCAAGACAACCTAAAAATACCACAACGAAAACACATTAAATAGGGAGAGTATAGCTTTCAAATGGGAAGGGCCAGGGCTGGAAAGTGTCTTGTAGTGCAGTTCAGAAGAGTCAGTCGGGGGCAGGTTGGGGGTAGTGGCAGAGTCGGATGCATGGCTTTAATGCAAGTCTTCGCTCTGGGACAACTCTGTCAGGATCTGAATGAGGTTGTCCAGCCCCCAGAGGTAGCCATCCTCTCTGTTCCCTTCTACCCACGGCACGTTGTGCTGCAGAACTTGTCCCTCCGGCAGCGGGGTGGTTTTCCCAAAGTCAATCATCCAGACTTTGGCCTGCTCCTTCTTGTCATGAATGAAGAGGAGGGAGCTCCCGATTACCTACAGAGAGGAGAGACCAGTTAGCAGGGCTCCTATTGCTCAATCTCAGCCAGCTTCAGGGCTTTCAGACACCTTATCTCAGGCTGCAAGAGATGATGCTGAGACCTTGCACAAGCAAAAAGCAAGCTCTGGCTGTGGTTGCACATGCAGATGGGGTATTCAGATGAGCTGATTTACTCATACAAATCCCAACTCTTGGCAGAAGGAGAGGATCAGAAAAACATGGGCATGAAAGACAGAGATGTCATTTTGGAAACTGAGTCAAGGGAAAGAAGGAGATGAATTGTCTCAGACTTCAATGGGGATTTTTTCCAAGGCTGGCTCTTTGTCACTGCCTGTGCAATTCACACTCACCAGCCCTGCAGCTGCCAGTCACCACAGGGATAGGGATGCTCCAGGTACAAGTCACTTGCAATATGCTGTCCCCTGCCTGAAACACTATTCAACTGCACCCACATTTCCCCTAGAACATCCTCCTGGCTCTCACAGTGCTCTGGGAATGCAAGTTACAGAGATGCATGTAGGTGAATTTCCTTATCCATGAGTTCACTCAGCTGCATCTGCTTTGAAGAGCTCTTTTATATCCTGATCAGCCTTTGGGAAAATCCTGCAAGTACTGTTTGGGCAAGTGTGAGGAAGCCCAGAGATGCATTTGGGGAGGTGAAGCACATCACCTTTTATAACGTAAGCCTCAAGGCCTGTCGCAGAGTGATGAGACCCCACAAGCCCAATGCTCACCACCCACAGAACAGAGATGCTCAGCCAGTGGGTACCTCCAGCTCAGCCCAGCCTTCAGGCTGCCACCCGTCAGCAACTCTGCTGTGGCTGCCCAAGGCTTGGGAACACACATCAGTGTCAGGCCATCCACCATTGTACTCTTCTGCTGAATCTGCTCCTCCAGTCAGTTCTGGCAGGCAATACTACAGAAAAGCACCAGCTCTTCAGAGCTGGCCCACTGTGAAGACTGCTTTCCAAATTATGTCTGACGTGCATGAACTGGTGGATGACGAACTCACTTGGCCTTGTATCAGTAGCAGTTAGACAGGACACAGCATGCTGAGAGCCAGGATTGCCCCACACAATGTGCAGATACGTGGAGGAGCACAGCTCTAGGGGCATCCAGCTGGTGTCAGCCCTCAGAAACAGCAGCACTAAATGTTACTGGGGACTCCTATGTCTGTGTTATCTGCGGGGTTTAGTTTGAGGTTTGCTTTTAGACAAGGGTCTCAAACGGGAAGCGTGTTCTGTTTGCAAAAGCTATTATGAATTTACATTTTTGAGGAGACTTCCTCCTCCAGTGCATTGGGAAAACATCCAAGGGCCAGAGATACGTATTATTTCTCAGAAATGCTTATCTTGAGCTCTTCTTCTAAGCTCTTATAGCCCACTCTTGGCCGGAACAGAGCATTTTAACTTTAAGGAAAAGCCTCCCCTGGGTCTCCAAATTCTCCTGCAGCTCCTTGGAGGAGCCTTGCCCAGTGAGGGCCCTGTGGAGGGACACACGGGGCTTGGCAGACCTTCTGCTGCGCTTCGTCTCAAGAAAGTGGGACAGAAAGTCAAAGCTGCTGCTTTTTAGTTTTTAAGGAGTGGAAACTCTTTTCCAAGCCTCCTTGAAAGGCTGTTTTGTTGCTGTGTTTCCAAATGAAGCCCTGGCACTCAGTTTCAGGGAGCATTTTGTTTCCTGTGTTGAACTGACCTGAAACCCTGGGTTTTGACATTTCCCTTCCATGTGTGGCTGGGGCCGAGGTGGCTCCTGGTGAGGGCCAGTGGGCTCTTGGAGCTGTGGCTCCTGCTCTCTGAGTCAAGGGTTCCTATGAGGCTCTTTTGCCCATAGACAACACATGCCAAGGACATGTGCTCCCACATTTTGTTAAGCAGATGCAATAGCAAATACTCATTGCTAATGCTGAAGCAATAACATGGTATAATTAGATTATGGAGTAGTCCAATTTCATTGAAACTGCCAAAAAATGTAGTGCTTCCTTTTCGTATTCCCACCAGAGATGAATTTTCACTGTAGAAGATGTTGATTTCATGCACATTCATTTCTGGAGGAAGTTCTTTTCAGGGGAATCACGTAGTGACAGGACAAGGGGGAATGGCTTTAAACTGACAGAGGGGAAATTTACATTAGACATTAGGAAGAAATTCTTCCCTGTGAGTTTTGAGGCGCTGGCAGAGGGTGCCCAGAGAAGCTGTCGCTGTCCCATCGCTGGCACTGTTCAAGGCCAGGCTGGACAGGGCTTTGAGCAACCTGCTCTAGTGGAAGGTGTCCCTGCCCGTGGCAGGGGGTTACAGCTTTAAGGTCCCTTCCAACTCAAACCATTCTGTGATTCTATAATTCTATGAACAGTCCTTACTGTGGTGCCCCAGCCAGCTCAGCAAAGGCCGTTCTAGAATATCTGCAATACTGAAGCCTTGTTTGATCACACGGAGCAGCCACACGACACCTGATGCACATTCAGACAGGCATTCCTCTCCAGAAAACCCCTATACTTCCACACTAAGGAGTTTTACAAGTCATACGTGCCCATAAGCAGCCGGAATTCTTCCTAAACCACTTTTAATTTGTATGAACACTAGCTTTCAGTAGATTTGAGCCCATGTCAAACACATGAATATCTCTCAATCATCAGCGGATGAAGAATTAGATAAACAGTGGTATGAAAATATGGATAGAAGGATAAAGTCAAAAATGTAGAAATTTACAGCCTCTGACTTCTCTTCTCTCCTTGGACAAGCTGAGATTAAACCATTTGCATTTTCAAGCAGATCTATCCGAACATGAGTCTTTACCTCATGGCACTTGAAGAACGGGGATGTCTCCAGCGTAGCACGGATGCCCTTCAACCGGTTAAGGTAACTGTTCTGGAATTGAAAACACACAAACAAAACCCCCAAGCTGTCAGTGCTGCAGGAAGCCTACACAAAAACTGCTGCATGGGGCAGGCAGGAACATCACCCCTCCCAGCACCCTCTCCAGGATACCAAGTTTGCATGGAGAGACGCTGGTGGTGTCCCTCAGCCGCCCTGCGCTCAGCATCCTCCCACAGACCTGTCCTCTGGGTGTGAGTCCCCTCTTTTTTAGGATCTACTCATCCCTTTGACCTCTACAGCATCCTGTGAGCTCCTGTTGCTTCCAAAACTTAGTGACAGCATTTGCTTATTGCTGAACCAGTCCCTTCTGCAGACTTTTCCTGCTGCATCCATGGTGCTCCCGAGGAGGGAACAGCTAATTCAGCAGCATGCACAGCCAGGCTGCTTTTTAATCCCACCTGCACTCTTTATAACAGGTCAGCTCTTCACCTCAGTTGTCATTTTATTACTCAGGCAGCCAAGCATCTTGAGATGCTTCTGTAACTCCTTATCAGCACTTCTGCAAAGTTGCTACCATAGGTGAAAGTGCTTTCACACTGGTCAGCACACAGGTCAAGACCCAAGTGCCTGTTCAAGCATCCCTGCAAATTGCTTCAAAGGTGGCCTCTTTGATAATATCACACTGAGGTTTAGATAGAAGGACTAAGCACAGGAGCACACAGAACAGATATCTGGGTACTATAATACACCTACATTTTCACACTTTGCATGGGGAGATGCGTGGGGAGATGTATTGCAATGGTTTGGCTAAAGAGCCCAGTCTAGAGGCAGGGTATGGCGGTGTGAGTGTGCTCCAAACTTTCGGGGGATAAAATGCAGCCAGGCAACTTCATTTGCAAATCCAGAAACAATCCCTGGGTATCTATTGGTAAAGTGAATGTGCTTGGTTTGAAGGGTGCAGCCCCATGGGTCACTCCAGCTGCAGCCTTGTGTTTGTAGGCTTTATATAATACAGCTTAAAATGGAAGTGCTTTGTCAAATAGGATATTTGACACAGTCAGTGTAAATTGTTTACTGCTACATCTCTTACTCTCCTGGCACCACAGAGAAACTTGGGAAATGCTGACTGCGACTCAGCCATGTGGAGGGCACATGGCATGGGCAGGGAGATGCTTTGGTCACCTTTCCTGTGAGACCAATGGCAGGGCAGCCTGCTTGGCCAGGGTGGGAGCCCCTGCCATCACATGCTGGTGTACAAAACAAGCTCAGAGGCTGCCGACAGCCCCACGGAGGAGGGGGCAGAGCATGATTGTGCCTCCCAGCAGGTTTTGGAACCAACCCTTGAGCATCCTCAGCAGACACGGACACAGCTCAAACAGTGCTGCTGCAGCTGACGTGTCCCCTCCGTGCCCTCTGCTGCTCTCCCCTCACCCCTGTGCCAGGATGGGGTTTCTCTGTGCCAGTTTTCATGCATTTTTCATGGCAAGGAGCTGATGAGCTGAGGGCAGCCTCTGCAGGAAGAGCTCTCTCCAGGCAGCCCCCCCCCATCACCCACTCACCAAAACGTTGCGGTTTCCTCTGGTGAACTCCCTGAAGGCCTCTGTAACTTGTTCCTTTGTCCGTGTCTTCTTGAAGTCCCGGTTCACAGTGCCGTCCTCTTTCTTGAAAAGAAGGGAGAGCAGTGAGCAGGGTGGGGAGGGAGAGCGCTGGGACAGGACTGGTGTTTCAGCAGCCATGCATGTCCCTGAGTAGGATGCAACCAGCCTTTTTGGCACCTGAAGGACCTGTCTATGCTATGACTATGAGCAGAAGCAGCACTTCTCTGCCCTGCACATCCCAAATCATCCTACAGCTCTGCTGCATTGCCCCTTAATGCAAATGGCAAGTCTCCACTATCACACATTTGCTGAGGTCACCGGCAGTGTGGACAAACTCCCTCTCATGGATCTGGTGCTTGCTGCCAACAGGCTGGAGATCACTCATTTCTGGCCACACTGCACAAATGGCTTCCCACCACTGCTGTGCCTGAGCACAGGCACCAACACCAGCCTCAGGCTGCACCCCTGCTTGGGGAGGAAAGCAGAGCGCAACCACAGGAGGACAAAACTGAGTGTGGACAGAGACAATATCTCAGGAGCTGGCACAAAAACCCTCCCATGCTAAGTTCTCCACAGACCACTGCAGCAAGGAGATGGAGACAAGGAGCAAGCCCCACAGCTGTCTTGCCTTTGATAGCCTGTGGATAGCAATCCTCAGAGGCAGGAGCATGGCACCAAGATGCAGTAAGCAGCCTTGTGCTTTCCTCCTGTTCCCCACAGGCACACCCATGCTCCTGGCTGAACCTCTGGGCAACTTGTAGGTTGCTCCCCATTTCCCCAGGCGTGCTGATTTTTAGATCATCATGTTTCATTGTCTGGAGCAGCCATGGGTCAGGCAGGCAGAGCTCGCTTCCTGGATACAGGGGCTATTTTAAACCACACGTGCTTGAGCTCACAGCTCCGCTTGCAGAGCTCCATCCCACTGCTCCAGACAGCTCGTTTGCACACAATAGAGCAAAGGGACAGAGGCCAGAAAGACATCCTGTGGGCTGGGGAAGATGAAGTAAGGATGAAGAAGCACAGCAGAGGCTGGGGAAGGAAGAGAACACAATGAAATCACCTGTCCCAAAGATTTCTGGGCCCTAGTTGGACTTTGAGACCCATCCAGGGAAATACCTCTGGATGGGCCATGTGCATGGGGCCATGTGTATTCCTCTGGACAGAGGGCTGGCCATGGTAGCCAGTCCAGCTTGGGGGAAGTCCAAGTGCCCAGGCTGCAGAGACCTGGCAAGGCAAGCCTGGTACCAAACCCACACCTGATGTACAGCTTGGGATGAACCAAACACCACACTTCCAACTTCCAGCTTGCATTTTGTGCAAAGGTGACAATGAAAGCAGCGTGTGAAAGGTCTTCATCTCCAGGAAAAACTTTGTTTGCACGGGGTGCAACCAACTTCGAACCAGCCTGGACCCAGGCTGACCACCGCATGCTGCCACAGGGCTTAAAAGCAAGGCTAGTGGCTGGCAGAGCATGGATCAGCAGAGGCCAGGGACAACCTTCTTGAGGGAGACCTCCCTGCCATAACAGCCATCCTGCTCATGGACCAAGCAGAACCAAGCTTTCTGGTTTTGGCTGTGTCTTGTGAGGCAGCAAGCTGCAGCAGAGCGGGCAGAAGGCCTGGCCGTGGATGCTCTGGTGGCACATGCATGATGTATAGGGGAAGGGTGCTAAGCTGCTGTAAATCCGCTACGTGAGCCCTGACGTGGCAGCTCAGAACTCAACCCACCCTCTCCCGGGGGATGATAGATATCACTTTGGAGAAACGCCACAGCACTAATTTCACATGTAAAGAGCACAACTTTCCACAAAGCATCCAAGAAAGGAGATGGACTTCTAAACGCTCCTAAAAATAAATTAAAACCACAGATGGCCTTTCAGATAAGGCAATCTAGGCTTCAGGAAAGCCAAACAGCCGATCCGCAGTGCTACTCCCATCATCACCCGCCCCCCGCGGTTTCCTTGCCCTGCTAGACATTGCTGCCGAGGAGCTGACAACTGCCATGACATTTACAGGTGTCCGAGCCCCGAGGGGGCTGGCTTCCACACAGCACAAATGTGAGGGGGGCTGATAAGGGCTACTGCAACCTCCGCCCCACCAGTGATTCCAGTTTGCACTGGCGTCACTGGGGCAGGGCTCGTGTCAGCCAGCTCCCCCTCTGTGTCTGGCCTCAGATGGGGCTTGAGCTGCCCACATTTGGAAAGCCAGGTGAGGGCTTTTTCGGGGCTGGTTCTGTGACCCTGCAACAGTTCCAGCCCCAGGAAACACTGTCCCACCATGGCTTTGCTGCAGGCAATGGTGAATGACTCTCAGAAGAGAGAATTTGCTTAGAAGAATCATAGAATCCCAGACCGGTTTGGGTTGGAAGGGACCTTAAAGCTCATCCAGTTCCAACCCCCTGCCACAGGCAGGGACACCTTCCGCTAGAGCAGGTTGCTCCAAGCCACATCCAACATAGACTTGAACACTGCCAGGGATGGGGCAGCCACAGCTTCCCTGGGCACCCTGTGCCAGGGCCTCAGCACCCTCACAGGGAAGAATTTCTTCCTAATATCTGCCTAAATCTTCCCTCTGGCAGTTTAAAGCCATTCCCCCTTGTCCTGTGCCCTTGTAAAAAGTCCCTGTCTAGCCTTCTTGTCAGGCCTAGGCACTGGCAGGTGCTCTAAGGTCTCTCGGAGACTTCTTTTCTCCGTGCTGAATAAGCCCAGCTCTCTCAGCCTGTCTCTATACAGCAGAGGTGCTTCAGCCCTCTGAGCATCTTTGAGGACTTCTCTGGACTCACTGGAGCAGGTCCAGGTACCCCAGAGCTGAACACAGTACTCCAGAACTAAACACAGTACTGCTTGCAGCGAGCTTCATGAAGCTTCAACTGGGTCACCAGTTGTATTATTTTGGTGTGGTAATTTCATTAACAGCTACAGCTTCTAACAGTTTCAAGCTACTCCACAAAGTGAGATGAGTGTCATCAACTCCTTTCACACAGGAAAATTTCCATTTTAAGCAGGAAGAACCGGATCCTCAAGGCCACATTGGAAAGCAAGAGCGCAGGCAGGAAAAGGTCCCAACCCTGAGCTGCCTGTTGACCTCACTTGCCCATGCTGTCCCAAAGGTTACCCCTGCTCCTTTCCCTGTGCCCTCTTCCAGCCCATGCATCCAGGACCCAGTCCTGCCCTTCCCTTGCACAACAAGGTGCTCTCCTGTATCAGGCTCCAGCCATGAGCAAGGGGTCGGGCAGATTCGCCCCTGCTCTTCCCATGGAAGCATCCACAGCAGAAAAGAAAACATGAGGAGACTTGTCATTAAATAATATTTTCCTGAAATTTCCTCCAAGGACTCAGTAGCAACTCAGGGAATTGAAGGAGTGTTCCTTAATGGCGGAGACTTGACCCCGGAAATAGGGCAAATACAAGGATATGGCACAGCACGACCAGCCCTACTGGATAAAAAAGCCAGCTGGGAGCCAGCATGAACTGTTAATGCTTTAGCTTAGGGGAAAATAATCCAGGAGTGAGGGGTTTAAGGAGAATTACAGCAATTAGAGCCTCGATCAAATTAGTCAGCCCCTAGCACAGCAGCAGGATTACTCCTGGAGGCCAGCACTTCCCAACATTGTT
This sequence comes from Myiopsitta monachus, assembly GCA_017639245.1. Classification (NCBI taxonomy): domain Eukaryota; kingdom Metazoa; phylum Chordata; class Aves; order Psittaciformes; family Psittacidae; genus Myiopsitta; species Myiopsitta monachus. Next base: position 58,093,738 of record CM029925.1, read on the forward strand.
CAATTAAAGGGCTGCCCCACTGCTCACACCATGCAGCAGCTCACTTGTGGTCACCCAAAACAGAGAAGCAACACTCACTGCTTCCTTATGGCTTTTGTTTCCCTCCACGGGGCTTTTTGGCCTCTGTGGAAATATGATTTTGGGTTTGGTTTTCTTTTACACTTTTCAAGTGGTTCACATATGATCTGCTTTGTTCTAAAGGCTTCTAAATGTCCTCAGATTACAGGCTGAGAAGCACTGCTGGAGGCTAAGGGTGTATCATATTGAACTATAAATGGACAGATATTCCTTTATAACAAGGAGAAGAAACAGCACATGGGAGCTTTGGTCCCACTGGCCCAATCCTTATTTGTATAGCCTGTTTTCTAATAAGCACCAGTAAAACAACAGCATTAGGAATGCAAAACAGCAGCAGTGGGAACGAGGCAATGGGTTGTCCTGAGCCAGAGCAGCTCACAGTGTGCTTGCAGGCATCCATAGCAGAAAAGGGTCTTTGTGAAAGCTGAGGAGATAGGGAAGAGCTGCATGAGCAGCCAAGTGCCCTGACCCAATGCAGGCACTGCAGAAAGCTCCTGTGGGGCACCATGGCTGGCAGCATCCCAGACGGGGCTGTGAGACAGGCAGGGGTACCTCGTATTGCTGACAGAAAACTCTTGAAGGGGTTCAGCCCAAGGTCTGCTCCTTGGGTTTCTGAGGGTGGTTGAGTGAGGAACAAATGCGCTGTCCTCTGCTGGCCATGAAACACTGAATGAAGAAGGTGTCCTCCTCCCTGTGTGCAACATGCTCTGCTGGGCTTCTTGCAGCCCAGGGACTTTGTCCCACACAGCAGTGCAGATGAGTCCCTTCCCACCAGCGGTTTGGTATGTGGGTAATCAGAAGTAGTGGCTCTGAGTGACCCACTCCTGCTCATCACCTTTTAAAGCCATGGTCTAACGTGTGTTTGACCAGAGAGGTGAAGGGAAACGCCACCAGGAAAGTCTACAAAATCTGCTGTATCGGCCTTTTCAGGCAATGGCTTCATTTGGTTTAATTCTACCATTGTTACACTGCTGTGCAGAAGTTTAAGGCTGCAGCTGCAGAGACTAAGATAAACATTCTGGGAGAATTCTGCCCAACTCAGGAAAAAACAAACCTGACATCAAGAGAAAGAAACTTCTTCAAAGACGTATGTAGAAATCAAGCCATCATTTCTGCCAAGAGCGAGTGGCTGCCTTGAGCTATCGCTGAGCCTCCAGCAGTGCCCCAAGCCTGACTTGCTGCAGACACAGCCTGACTGAGATCCCTTCAGCTGCCAACCCAACACCGTGCCCGGGTATGTGATGAAACCCTTAGCTCAAGCATGGTACTTACCTCTAACTCATGTTGGCTGGCTATCAAAAGTCGTTAAGCCATTGCTAATGTTCACACAAGTCTTCTTGCCCTAACACAACTGCTTTGAGGTTACAGACCTAATTCTGTTCAAGTGCCATCCCAGACGTCTCTCTGGAGCAAAGCCTGCTTGCCAGGAGAAAAACTGGGCTGGCTCATCTAATGGGGACACAAAAGCATCCCAGCAGGTGTCTCCAGCAACGTGAGCTCGAGCAAGCACAGTCAGCAGGTTACATGTGTGGCAGAAAGTGCTGCTACTTGTGTTCACCTCATTTCACAGAGCTCAGTTGCTGAATTTTTCCAGGCAGGGATGTAAATTCATCCTCGTCATCGACTGGGGATAAACTCACAGCTCCAACCACAGATCAGCACACATTCAAGCTGGGATCCAGATTGATGGCTCAGTCTAGCAGTGCAGCAGTATCAAAAGCAAACAATTGAGCCTTCAAGTTGGAAGATGGTACTTTGCATTTCACAGTCAAGGAAATCAATCGAGCAGCTGATTGTCCTGGGTTCAGCAGCAGCAGTCATTTTTCTCCTTCTTGGTAGCTGGTGCAGTGCTGTGTTTTTGATTTTGGGCCTGGGAGCAGCGCTGATAACACCAGTGTTTTCAGTTACTGCTTGGTAATGTTTTGGTCTGACCAAGGACTTTCTGAGTCTCATGATCTGCCAGGGAGGAGGGGAAGCTGGGGGAAAGCAGAGACAGGACACCTGACCCAAACTGACCAGAGAGGTTATTCCATACCACAGCACGTCATGTCCAGGATGTGAAAACGGAGAGCAGAGACCCGGAAGGGTGTGGTGGTGCATTGGGGGGTTTGCTGCTGGAGGGTGCACTGGCTGAGTCAGGCTGGGTGGTGAGCAGTTGTATTCTCTTTCCTTGTATTTCCCTTGTATTATTACTGGTGGTAGCAGCAGTGATTTGTGTTATACCTTGGTTACTAAACTGTTCTTATCTCAACCTGTGGGAGCTGCATTCTTTCAATTCTCCTCCCCATCTCCCCGGGACTGGGGGAAGAAAGAGTCACGAGTGAGTGAGTGCGTGAGTGCGTGAGTGAGTGAGAGAGAAAACTGCGTGGGGTGGGTTGGAGGCTTAAACCACAACACTGATTTAGTGAGGTTATGGCTAAAACTGTCCTCTTGCATTGGTGCCCTGAGGTCAGCTGCACTCTCAGAAGAGCAGCTCTGCCCCAAGCCAGGTGCCTGACGAGGGTGGTTTGGCTTGCAGGGACCAGAGATGTCCTGATGTGACATAGTCTTGCCACCAACCTGCTGTGTGTGTGCCTCTGTGAGTGAGTTTGGTTACCAAATGCTCCCAGCAGCTGTTCCCCCTGCTCTGCATACCCAGAGCAGCCTCACCTTTATCCCCTCAATCCTGAAGCCCAGCGTGGCTGTTGAGCTGATGGTCTCCCTCCACTGCATGTAGCGGGGCTTGGTTACTGCCCGCAGCACGTTCTCCTCTTCGGTGGGGGCATCAGGGTCCACCTCAATCATCTTCTGGTACATGTCCTTCCTCAGGCTCGGCTTTTTCCGGGCCTTTATCAGCTCCTCCTCCAAGTACGTCCTGCAAGGAAGGAGGGGAAACATTAGAAAGCCATAGGACCACCACAGAAGGTGCCATGTGCCCATAGACAGCCCTTGCCCCAGAAATCAGGACAAGCCAAAAGAGCTGATGTCCCTGGAATAAAGCAACACAAAAAATAACAGCACAAACCCCATTGCAGGTGAATGGATACTGATTTAAATAGCGCTCCATCACCAACACATGGTTATCTTCTCAGTTCATCAAAGACCCACAAACAGTTTGGCAGTAACAAGGGAGGTTACTTCTCACAGGTGCCCATGGTGTTACTGCCATCCCTTGTTCCTGAGGGGGTCTTGTCCCATAATGCTCAGCAGACCTGAGCAATCACTTAATGGTGCTCACAAACTAAACGTGGCTTTCAAGATATGTCCAGAAAAGTGCCCACATGCTCGAGGACCCATCTGAGTTGAAGGCAAGAGGGAGGTAACCATCACTCCTGGGACTAGGGTGTGCAGAAAGGAGGATGGAGAGTGCAGAGGAGTGTGCCAAGACCTTGGTTTTATGCATCCTTCAGAGGAGCACCACCCTGAGCCAGAGGATGCTAATGGAGAACTTCTGCACTCAGGCATGCAGAAAAACATCATCTACAAAATAATACTTCCTGCAGCAGTAATAAAGCACTATGTAACTCCTCTTGTGGCTCCCAAACCTGCCCCAGCAAATCCTGGCAAGTGCCCAGGCTCACTCCAAACAACTCATCAAGCTGGGGAAGATATCCCAGCAAAATGACAAAGGAATGACATCCCCCATCTGTCACCTCCAAACTGCTCTGTACCTCCCACTCACCATGCCCAGCTCTGCAGAAGGGCTATGCCCACTCCCCATGTCCCTTGTGCCAAAATCCCTGCACTGAGAGTGAGCTTCACCTACAGAACCAAGCAAAATGCATGGGGAGGATGCTAGGCAGACTATGTGGGATGGGGTTCCTGTGTTTCCCACGGGCTAAGCAAGGCAAACTGGTGTCTTTTCTCAGGGCAGCGATATGACATCCGCAGGGCACCAGACTGTTTGAAAAACACTGCAGATGGACATGATCAGCTTCAGCTGAGATCACCAAACCCATGATTTCTGGGCAGGCAGAATAGAAGAGCAGAATAAAGCAGCAGTGTGCTCACAAGTGCTGCTCATGCTGCTCAGAAAGCTAGACTGCCTTTTGATGAGAATGACAGATTGTTTGTGGTTTGGTCCCCCTGCATCGCTCCAGGCTTGAACCATCACCGGCGCTTAAGACAGACAAAGTTTTGTTTAGGGGTGACTGGAGGAGGCTGCTGCATCCCAAAGCCAGGCTGGCAGGGAAAACCCAAACTTACATCTACCTGGCAGATAGCTGCTGGCTCAGAGGAGAGGTTTAATGGCCGTGAGGCTTAGTTTATCTGCCCAGCTGTGGGGATGCCCCTCTCCCCAGCATTAGCCCAATCCACCCTCCCTCACCAGCTCCTTCCACAACACCAGCTTACTGAATGACGATGATGATGATGCCCAGCACATATGCCCCCTTGCCTGCTCTGCCTGTCATAGCTCCAAAAAGCCAAGTGCCCAAATGACCCAACCTGTGATTTGTGTGCAGGAGGCTTTCCTCCTCACAGAGACAGCCACAGGAGCACCTGTGTTCCGCAGGTCTTCTGGTGGCTGTCATCTCTGGGTCCAGAGTGGATCCCGTCTCAGCATGGTATGTGCCGGCTAGGCACACGTGGCTGCGCTGGGGCCCCCTGCCCTTCTCTCCAACCCTCCGGTGGAAAGTATTCCTCGCCTCTTCCCTGCTGACAGCCCGACACGCCAGTTCAAGTTTCACATCAGGAGTTCAGGAGGGGAAAAATAAAGATTCCTCTCTCCCACAGAAACCATCAGCTTTTCCAGCAGCACAAGCATCTCCACCGTGTCCAGGCTGCACCTTAGCCAGCGAGAGGGGTCTCAACCCGCCCTGCCGCCAGCCTGCAGCAGACCCAGGGTTGAGCGGTGGCCCAAGGCTGCTCCAAAGCTGGCAGCCACTGGGGGTCACCAACCCTGCTCACATTTGCTCTGGGACACCCTAGTCGGCCCGAAACCTGCGGCTGGCCAAATGGCTGCAGCTTGGGATCTGTAGATGGTTCTCAGGGAGTACACGGGTAATGTTGCTCATCTCTTCGGAAACGTTTCAAGAACTTTGCATAAAAGGCTCTAAACTACTTAGCACACACATTTTATCCCTCAAGTGTGCATGGCAGCAAAGGGTGAGTAGAGGGAAAGTGCCTCGCTCACTGAAGCTGTGCCATTCAAATGTCTATTTCACCCCTCTGGCACCTGGGGCAGGACTTCCCACACTTTTTGCTCCCTGCCCCTTGCCTGTGTCCTTGTGTGGCAGATAGGCAGGTTGCAGGTTGCGTTTCAGCAAGTTTTACCCAGGAAATGCATTTGCTTTGAGTATCTCATCAAACAACATCCCCAACTGATGGCCACTCACCTGACCCCCATTTTGCAGTCCATGACGCAGGGGGAGTCAAATTCAGCCAGCAGATCTTCCATCTGGTTGTATCGCTCCCCATCTTTCACCACATCACCATGGTAGGCAGGAACATAGGGCTTCAGGACATCATTCATCAGGCGGTCGAGGCAGCGCTGCTCAGATTCACAGTGCTTCTTCAGTATCCTGCCATTGGCTGCTGCCTTGAAACTACCTGAGGGTGACAAGGGGCAGTGTACACTTGCACTGGATGGTGCATGATGCTGTACCTTCCCAAAACAAGAAAGGCAGCCTAACACCCTGGAAGCATGTCCATTGACACCTGCACCCAAAAGAGTCCTCACAGGCTAGGACTTTCAAGCTCAGGCTGCCAGTGTCAGAGGTTTATGATCAGCTACATCAACACCTTAAAGAGGGCAGAGACCTGCCCTGCAGCACCCAACACATCTGTCTCACATCCTGTGTGTGCTTTGTGGTAGGTTCACACCTTTGTCTCTAGGCTCATGCATGGGGCATCTTTGTGCTGGGCAGCATCACCTGCTTTGCTGTGGATCACCAAGAGCTTGGGTCTCACTCAAAGGACCCCGCTTTCTGCTGCTTGAGAAAACAGCATCAGTAATACCTTCTGGCCATGGGAGCCTGAAAGCACAGAGCACTGCACCTTCACGTCACCCTCCTTAACATTTAGGTAAGTCATGCTCCTGGGATAGAGACATGGGAGCTGAAATGCGTGACCTTCATGCAGCAGTCAGAAGCAATTCTGGCCAACAAAGCCCATTAACCCGAGATAATGAAGAGCCTTTCCCCAGCTCTGCCCCTCCCCATGCTCCATACCTGCGTGTCCCGCTAGCTGGATCCAAGGGTACTTCTTCTTGAAAGACATCACAAATGGGGACCAGTGCACCATATTCTTGATCTTCCTCCATGACTTGCTCTAAGGGGAAAAAAAATCATGAAAGTGAATGCAATGTTTTAAGCTTTTACCGTCTGTAAAGTCACTTCAGGCAGCACACAGCTGTTTTGGACATGGGAAGAGGCATCAGAGCCAGTGCAGGATGGAAGCAAACAGAGAAGCTGCTCTTTTCCCATTGCCCTGTGCCAAGCCGGAGCCTCTATATTCAAAAATCACAAGTAACTTCACTGAAGTGGATGGCGTTACAGTCTTGTTCCAGTTGGCTGCTGCTGCAGAGGACCCAGCCATCCGCACTGCTTTGTCTCCACTCCCCGCATCCCTCTGGAGAAGCAGCAGGGACATTAACCCATCCTTGGGTACGGAGTGGGGAAGGGAGCCCAGGATTTCTCCCTGGCCACATAACTCATCTCCAGCTTGTGCAGGAAGCAGGAGATGCTCACACAAGCAGGCAGAGGCTCACTGCCTGGCTTTTGTTCCCCACTGAAAGGCAGCTGCTTTGTCCATTAAGCTGGCAACCCACACACCACGGACCCGCCTGCTCCAGCCCCTCCGTAACTATGTTTTAGAGAAGAATTCCCTTCTGGCATGTTGTGTTTCTCACCAGATAGATTGCACAAAACTATTTACATGACTGTAACAAGGGCTGCATCAGACATATGAAAGCCTCCTTCGAAGGTTCTTTCCTGTGAGAGTTTTTCCCTGGATTGTTCTAGGGAACAGTAACAGCAGGGGGATGACCTCTTATCTCAGCCCCAGAAGGCGACAGCACAAACAAATCAGGTGAACAATATGCAATGGTGACAATGGAAAAATGCCTCCTTGCAGGAGCTGGGACAAACAGATGGTGTAGGTCCTGGCTGTTCTGAGCTACTGGGTTCAGCTGGAAGCCCACAGATAAAATTATCCTCATTTGCTCCGCTCTGAAGGCATGGGAGGGAGCCTTCCAGAAAGCCCAAGTAATCTCTTCCTCGTGTTTGGAGAACCAGCCCCTGTTCCAGTAATGCCTCGCAGACAGGCAGGGAAGAGCCAGCAGCCCCGACTTGCAGTTTGGATGCTTGTTGGGGGTGAACTCACGGCACAGGAATCCGTGCTGGGAACTGCTGACATGTTTAAATGGCGAGGAAGAAGCCAGACAAAGATGTTAGTGTTTAAAGTGTGGAAATCACATCGGGTTACCCCTACACCATGCAGCAGCCTCCTTGGGGAGCGGGGACACATCGCATGGAGAGGCAGGGGCTGCCTGCACAGTGAGGACCAGGGGTGGGAGAGGGGAAGAAGAAAGGTCCTTCCCCACCTCCCAGCTCAGGAGGAGCAGGGTGGCCCTTCCCTGGATGGCCGCCCGTGGCCCCGCGTGCCCTGGCACTGGGACAGCAGTGAAGGAATTTGGCAAGCAGCTGCCCAAGCGCCGGGTGACACCGGGCATCCCCTGCGCCCAGGCTCCTCCATGCCACGGGTTTGCTCTGCTGCCCAGCTTGCTTGCTTTGGCAGGGGGGCCGGGCAGTTCCCTACCTGACATGAGGATGAATGTTTTTATTTCCAAACAGAGTGCCAGAACTTGTGTGCTTTAGCTGTTCTTTGTTCTCCTTTTGGCAGAGAGTGGGAGGCAAGGGGGGGGGGTGTCCCCTCCTTTTGTTTTTAAAATAGTAACATCAAGTCCTGGCTGATGTCATGAAAAAAAGAAGGGGGAAGAAAAAGTCTCAGAGGGAGTTTGGACTCCAGATGAGTGTGACCCACCTCCTCTAAAACAAGGAGTCCTCCCCCCACTTACTGCACAGCATCACAAGTCACTCAGTCCCAGGAAACATGCCAAGGCAACGTGTCTTCCCAAGCCAAGATTCTGTTTTTCGGTGGTTAGAGCTTTTTAGGTTGAACCTTGAGCAAAGCACAGGGAGAACGAAGGCAAACAGCCCCTGAAGCAGGACAAGCCACCCTGGTTTCCCCTGCAGGGGTTTGCCTAGGAGTGATGCACTCTTAGGGTAATGGCCTGGAGCCCCCCAGAGACACAAAACACCACAACAGCCTTTCTGCTGAGCTGCACAAGACAAAACCAGTCACTGAGCACACCCACGTGAGAAGCAGGTTGTATATCCCTGTCACTATACACTGAAGGGAATTATTTTCATCCAGGCACTACCTAGTTTCAGGCATACCTTTGGCCATGCATTTCCAACCCAAGTTTTAAGGACATGTTTAACGATTTAATTTATGGAGAAGCTTGAGGCAGCTTTATCCATCTCAAGTCACTCCCAACTTGCTGGAGGCAAGTTGTGGCCACCGCGGCAAAGCTGTGGCTTCATGCAGCTGCCTCCCCACTTCGTGGGGACAACCACATGGGCACTTGCAGGAGAGAGGAAGGACCATGCCCTCTGCAATTCCATCAAGTGTCACTGGCCAATATCCCCAGTGATGCTGCCACCCCCTTTGCCTGAAGATTCTCCCCAGGTAAGAAGTTGCTCCAAAAGGTCATCCTTCGTACTTTCCCTGCAGCTTCAAGAGAGATGTTATGTGGCTGTGAACCATTGGCAGGGTCTTTCACAGCCACTGGGGATGGCTGAGAGCTTCCAGCTAAAGGTCTGTGTTTATTCAAACACTGGCCTCTGTTCAGACATCTGTCTCAAAGCTGACAATTTGGGATCCCGGTCGTGCCAACCCCTGTGTGGGGCTCCTGCAGCTGGCTATGGAAAATCAGAGCCACAGGGTTCACACCACTCCAGTTGGACTCCATGGCCATGTGCAGGAAACAGCCCCTCTGTGCTACGTGACTCCTGCCCTATTAATATACAAAGCACTATTAATATACAAAGGGAGTATTAAAGCTATTTACAGTAAAGAAATCTTCTTTAACCCGGCCTGTCAGGAACCATAAGGGCATCGCCTCCAGGCTCTTCTGTAACTTTTGGTTTATATTTCAAGGAATTCTTGCACATAGGTCCAGGAGCACAGGGGCAGCTCTATGCTGCATGTACATGGATGAGGGGTTACCTGCAACAACCCCTGGGAGTCAGACTAAAGGATTTTTCCCCACACTGGAAAGAACAGCTTTGCAGGTGGTGTTACCAAACGATGCTGGTGAAGGACAGATACATGCTCTTCTCGTTTGCCTACAAGGAAGTGAGCAGGCAGGCTGCTGCATGCTGCAGAAGGAGCATGCTTCACACTCTTTCGCATGATCAAAGTCTGTGCCTGCCTGTGGCACCCTGCTCTCCCCCAGCTCCAGCTCCCTGGTTGCTTTCCCTCCTGCAAAGCTCACAAAGCCGTGTTGACTGCATGTAGCCTGTGTGAGCGGTGAACATGCATGAGGTGTCTGATGAAATTCCACACTTTTCATTTAAAACCTGTTTCAGCATCAGCAAATGACTGATTAGCTGTTAGGTAGCAAATTAGAGCTGTTCGGTAGCAAGTTAGTGACTCTGAAATATATTTAGTGAGGAGCAGCACAGTTTTCTCTCATCATCTGCCACATGGAAATGAAGCTGAGCAACTGTCAGAACCAGCTCTAAAAATGAACTTCCAAGGGTTCTGCAGCACCCTGCTTCTCTCTCTGCCCTCCTACAGCTTTCGCTTGCTCCAGAGCATGGTGCCCTGAGCTGGAGGTGGGATATGGGCCAGAGGAGTTAAACCCTTCCAGTGAGCACCCACAATTGGTCAGTGGGAGAGGAGTGCTGGGAAAACAATTTTATCTGCTGCATGTTTAACTTCACTTATCTGAAGCTGAAAGCAAACTCTAGGCTTTCCCCATCTGTCAATAGAGCTTCATGTGGAAAGAACAACATGGGAGAATTTAGTGCCAACCCAGGAGGTCAGAGGATATACTGTGTTTAATTAGATTAAACAAAAAGTGACTGATGAGCTCAGTGCCAACTGTACATTTTCCCTATAGCATACAGCATTCCTTTAATGTCTGCTTGCAGGATTTGTGCCTTTCTGGGACTGCCTGTCGCCTCCCTTTCCCAGCACGGATGCTGGTGGAATTTGACTGGTGTGATTCCCTGTGCATGGAGCCAGCGGGGTGCTCTTTCCTTTCCATGCATTCAGCCAGAGAGATAGGCAGTAACTGATTTAATTTGCTGAAATTATGGTTTCCTATGGTTTTATGGGACCAAATGTTCCTGGAAATAGCAGGAGCTGGACCTGTATTTCAGTGCTCTTTATTAACTAGAGCATGCACCATCGGAGGCAAGATTACACAGCTGGGGCAGGGGATGGGAAAGAGTGGGAGCAGTGCTCAATTAAGGATATTCCCCATTCTGAAAAGAACCTCAGCTCTTTTCTCCCAGGAAGATCCTGAAACAGCGTAGGATCAGAATAGACAGAGGAAAACTACGAGGAGACACCACTGCTCACTGCTTCCCCTGGCTTCAGTGGAGCTGCTGCAGCACGGGGGCTTGCGTCAGCGACACCCTGGCTTTCCCTTCACCCAAACCAGCAGCCTTGCTCACTCCTCAGTGATCAGCGTGACTCTCAAACCACGCTCCCATGGGGCTAGTGAGGGTAGGAGGTACAGTGGGCCTGCTCTGCTCTTCGCTTTCACTTCCAGCTCTTCCAGAAGGAGAAGCGCAGCCCTGCGGTGCCAGAAGCCCCTGCGGGAAGGGGTTTTTGGCACAGCTCAGAAGGGCTCCAGCATGTCTCACTCACAAGCGGAAGGGTCGGTGAGCTGCTCCTTGCGTCTGAAGCCTTGCTGGTTTAAAAGACAATGTGGTGAGCAGCTGAGAAGGGCAGGCTTTGTGCCGGGGAGCCCTCTTCTTCAATAACTAAAGAACTGGGCGAGAGCGTTTGCCCACAGAATTCACTCCGTGTCAGCCTGCTCCGTGGCCCCGCGGTCGCAGCCAAGGAAAAAGAGGCCATTTAGTTTTCCATGTTTAAAAGAATGAATGTGTTTTCTTCTGGTCTTTAAAAAGTAGTTAAGGTTTCCCTAGTGATGATTGTTTCCCTTGACTGGGAAAAAGCTTGTCACTCCTCCAGTGTGGCGAGGAGGCCAGCTTTGTTCATTGTGCTGGGTGCTGGGTGCGGAGGGCAGTGGGGCAGAGCTGGCAGGTACCATGGAATGCCTCCTCCTGGCATGTCCTGGCATGTGGGCGATCGAAATGCAGGATCCTGGCTGAAAACCCTCCTGTGATGTGCTTCGGAGCGCAACTGCTAACGTGGTGCAGAGCTGGGGTTATGCCCTGCTTGGTTTTGCCACCTCTCAGCTCCCTGAACATCTCCCTCTGTCCAGGCAGCAACAGAAAGAGCCCAGTGACTGCTTCAGAGGCTGTGAGCACTGTCCCTGATGCTGGCAGCAAGTGACAGTCCATGGTTTACATCATCTTCTTCCTATGCAAACTCCCCTTATCCATGCCAATGTATTTGCTTCTGTACTGCACAACCACTAAACAGCCCTGTTTTGGCCAGAGGAGCAGCTTGCAATAGGAAGGGTTTGGATCAGGAGGCATTTTTTGGTTTAGTCACACACGGCATTCAATAAAAATCTCAGCAGCTCCCCAAAACCTGGCAGAGGCAATGCCAGCCAGGCTCCCATGGCCGCTGCTGAGCAAACACAAAGTGAGGCCCAACAACTGACTTCACTCAAGCGGATATAAGAAAATGCAGTTTGATGACCGAAAGGCATTTCTGGGTGCCCAGTCATCCAAGTCCCAAACCCCAAGCCCCATTAGATGAGTTATTTTGATGGCCGGGGTGTAGAAGGTCCTGCTGGGGCATCGCAGCTTCTGCTGCTTTCCAAGGACTCTGTGTCATTTAGAGAGAGAAAAAGTCCCAACAGGTGCATTATTTCTTTTACTTCCGATGCTTTGTTATTCAGAACAGTCTCATTTTAGCCAGCGAGGACTTTGAAAAGCCCCTCCCCTCTGGCTTTGTGAGGAATGCCCTTTTCTCCACTGGGAGCAGGCCCACTAAGACCAAAGATCTCCGGTAGAGGGTCATGGATAAAGCTACTGCCTTTTCTGCCATCTGCAAGAGACCAGCATGTGTGATAGAGGAGTCTCGGTAAAAACACCTGAAAGCCAGGAACATCTGCTCATATCACTGAAAAAATATTCCAGAGTACTGGAAAAAACCAGGAGCTTGTTGCAGGCTCCCTCTTCCTGCTTGTGCTAGAAGCGAGGAGCATTAGAAGCAGCAAAGGCAGATGAGTGAGCAGCAGTCCTTCGGTTTGACCTCCCCTATCACAATGGAAGGAAACGGAGCGGCTGTGGAGCCAGCTGCACAGAAGTCACCCATCACCTAGAAGGACATTTTCAACCTCCTCATCCACAGAGCACAACCAGAGCACAGCAGTGGTGTGGGACCCATGTCAGTGCCACTCTGGGGGCTTGTCACTACAGTGTGTTAGAGCTCTCTGTCCAATTTGGCAAAGAAGGAAAGAAGTCAAAAAAGCCTAAGAGAGAGCACTGGAGCTCAGAGGAACAGCCTCAAAGTCATGGTTGTCTCCATGAGGCATTTCTTCCTTTACTTCAGCAAAGCCGAAAACCTCCTAATGCAGATCAGCCGCAAGTGACTTTCCCATAAAGCTAGTTGAATTATTAATTGCCAGCATTAGACACATTCAGCCTACTTTCCTGAGTATGAACTGATCCAGATCTCTGGAAATGTATTTGTTACTCATTAAGCACACATAAATAAGGTTTGTTAAGCAATTTTCAGCTTAGAGAAGGTAAGCGAATAATTCAGAAACAGCTAATCGCTTTTGCTGCACTGCTACTTAGGATGTACAGTGCTTCCTCCACAGCAAGCAGCTAGCTTTTAAAAGCCAGCAGATGATTAAAATACTTGCTGGTAGCCAAAAGTGGGCCTTGGTGACCTGGTTTGTGAGGAGTCCCGGAGTGCTGCAGCCCATCTATGCAACATGCTGGTGCTCAGAGCTGTAGGCAGCCAGATCAGGCGTCCAGCTGAGAAACACAATGTGCTGTCCAAAGATCTGACCCCGTATCAGGGAACTTGTCATCGCCGTTGATGGAAACTGCTCTGTTTCCATCTGGAGACATGCATTTGATCCCTTTCCCAGTTCCAGAGCATTCACCACTGTCTTTTTCTGGTTCATAATGTCATTTCTGCTCACTGGCTCCTCTAGCAGCGCAACACAAGTTGGGGACATGGGCTCCTGAGCCCATGCTTAGCTTTTACACTTCTCAGTCTCATCCTGCTGGTGGGGAAGAACCCCCCAAATCCTTCCCAATCCTGCCACTGTAAATCCCAGGAGCCCAATCCTGCCACTGTAAATCACTGTAAAACGCGGGAGCTAGCACACCCTCTGGGACCAGAATACAAGCCCTTCTCGACACCAAACAACTGCATCGGTCTCTGGTCACTTGATTTGAAGTCCAGCTAAAGGCCAGAACTGCAATTTAGGATACAGAAGAGATTCAGCTCCTGAAAGTCACAACAGAGTACTCCAGTGGGCAGCGGTTTGGCAGAGCACACAGCCTTCCTGCAAGAAACAACCTTCACACAAGAGCTCTGCTCTTACAAGCCAAGGAGGTGGGACAGAAGCTGTAGACTTTGCTGGGTCCTCCCAAGGGATGGCTAGGACCCCTGGGTCCTTTGGGAAGGGGGCTCCCTGGCACAGGGTATGTTGGGAAGCAATACAGGTGCTTAGACCAGCAGGAGATGGTAAAGTACCAGTTATTGCCAATCTATTTTGTTTAGAATAGGAGACAGAGTTACTCATAGGATTCAGGCTGCCAAATACCCTCTTCTACATTTGAAGGCAAGTTTTTAAGGATTTAAACCAAGATGCTACATTTAGAGTCTTCTTAAAGGAATTTGGGGTCAGAGACATCAAACACAGAAGTGATATCAATAAGTAGAACAAAGCAGCTTCTAATACTTGATTTTCTGAGTCTGATTTCTCTTTGTCTGTTTCGGAAGGTGGCCCAGAAATCTTGGGACTGGACTAGTCTGCTCTCTCACATGGACCATGACATGAACTGAAATGCCCAGAGCTCATGCCCCAAAGAAGTGGGGCACAGATGGACTTCCTGCCCCCCAAGGCCCATAGCAGGCACATAGTACAGTGTGATGCTACACCACTCATCTATTCAGCCTGACTTATTAGCAAGCAGAGTGGACATGAGCCAGATCATGCAGCTACTGACTTCCAGTACTATCGCAGCCATCTGAAGTATTTCCACTGGTGTTAGCACAGAAGGCATTGATATGGATGCTGTAAATACAACACTCTAAAAACGTAATGCCCATAAGCACTGATGATGCACAAGCAAGGTTATGCAAAAGCAATGCCAAGTCATGCAATGCCAGTGAAGCAACCTGCAGGAGAAGCTGGATGAGCAAGGCCTGGCTTTTAGGCTTGAGCTTTCCTGTTGCTGAAACCCCCAGCAGCTCGCACTGGGCTTGGACACAGAACATTTCCACTGCTGTTCCCCCCCTCATGGAGGCAGCTCGCTGCTCTTCTGCTATTTGGCCATAAGAGAACTTCACTTTGTGGAATATGTGAGTGAGAAATGCATCTCTCTTCCATGAGCAAGTGAAATGTTCAGATGTGCTTTAAGTGCCTTGGGCTGGACTGGGAAGGCAGCGATGGAAGGAAGAAAAAAAGAGCCAGGCTATGGCTGTGGTAATTTGTTTAGAACAGAAGATTTTATAAACTAGTCATAAGCCCTGAATGTACCCACATTTACTGGATATATGAAGTGTAAAAAGCTGATTTAGGAAGAGCAGTTGTAAGTTTCATAAACATGACTAAACTCTAAAGCTGAATGTTCAACAGGCGTAACCTTTTAATTCCCCCTTAAATCAGTTTAGCACTCTCATTTGTGTTTGGAGTCCCTCATGTTTGGATAGCACTTTGATGATTTAAAGTACTATTTAGAGTTTTATTGTCCCTCCTGCTTCAGAGCTGGAACCGCAAATAGTCTGCTAAGTGGCTGGAGGAGTTTCTGCTTATGCAGGAGCTGCTGGTAGCACCAGCCTCCCTCAGCTACGGCTCCCCAGCATCTCAACATGCTGGCATGGGATGGACCCTTTTCCTGTACAGCTCCTAAATATAATTAGCAACCAGAAGAACCTCCTCCAGGAGTGGAAATACAGCTCTGGTGTTAAAATAGCACTGACCCCACTACTAGAAACAATGGGTTGGACCTGAAGGCAAAGAGAGGCTGGTTACAAGCACCATGTACCCACAGGCAGGTCCCCCCTTGTGCTGCAAGGTGATGCTCAGGTAACTGCAGTGCAGATCAGCTTTTACAGATCACAGCATTCACGACTCCTGGCACCAGAGTATGTGGGCACACATGGGGCTTCCCTCTACCAGAATGAGACAGACCTAAGTTCATCTGCCATGGACTGCTTCCAAGCCCACCTCATGGGCATCCCAGATCTTTCTCCTCCACCAGTTTCCCGGCTGTGCTGCACTGCCCTGAGTGGGTATGAGAAGCACTTCAGAAGCTGCTTGCAGTCACTCCTTCCTCACTGAATGCATCTACCAGAGGCTGCACTTTAGCCAGGGGCTCCTTCAAACACAAGAGTGTCTCATACGCTCAGCTGCTCATTCCCAATTCCCCCCCATAGCAGTGTCAGGCTGCAAACAGGGAGCATGTCCCCATCCACTTCAGCCAGATGACCCTGTTCCCTGTCCTGTGTGGATCCAGACCCTGCTGTGCCCCTGCTTCTTCAGGCAGGGCGCTCAGCACCACCCGGCCTGGTGAGGACAAGGGGTGGCACAAGCTCAGCGGAGCCAGAGCCCCAGCTGTGTGCCATGGGTACAAGTAACCTTGGCGAACAGGACAGGGGGACGTTGCCCCCCCGGACCCATCACAGCAGAAGGTCTGACAACAAGCAGCCCTCAGCACAGCCCCAGCAATGACTTTATCCGCAGCTTCATTTTCAGAGTTAAAGCCTTGCGCACACCCCTGCAACCATTTTAGTTATGAGTCATTGAAAAACGCCAGCTTTAGCAACACGGCTTGACTTCTGCAGGGCTGGGTACATACCTGTGCCACCAGAGTCAACGTCCTGCCACACCTGCCTGGTGTGAGACCATCCGGCACGCTGGGCAGCCCTGCACCAGGGAAAAGCCAGTGGGGTGGTGGGGCAGAAGCTGTCACGGCATCAGGCAAGGAGGTTTCTTGGTAGCGATGAACGATGGGGTTTTCCTACACTGCCGCTTCTACACTGCCTTTGAAGCTTGTGCATGGAGCCGGCAAGCCTTGCTGCACCCCGGCACACCCCTGAGCCCTTAGGGAAGAGGATGGCATCCTCAGAGAGGGTTACCCAACCACATATCCCAGCGTAGCACGCGGGGTTGGATTTTCTAACCCAACCATGAGCTGACATGCAGGGGTGGGGCAGGGCAAGAAAAAGAGATTTCAGCTGTTTAGTCCTAAGAAACTGAGGAAAAAAATGCTGCTCCTATATAAATGGCCCTGATCTCCTGTGAGCTGGTGCATGCGATGCCACAGGGGTGGGTTTTGGGTGGAAAAAGGCATGCAAAGGCTAGCAAAGAAATTTGCCCCACCGGTGCATGTTTACAGCCCTCCACAGGGTGCTGGGGAGGAAGAGGTTTCTCTAACCAAAAAGGGAAATGCTCATCTGAAACAGGAAAATGGAACTTTCTTTTGAGCACTAATAATGGAAAATTGCCTCTGCAGTGGCTGTGTGTTGAATCCCTGGCTCAGGAGGAACACCCTGTCCTGCTGACAGCTTGCTTGGGACCCCAGGTCACCATGGGGGGCTGATGCGGGCACAGACACAAGGGGAAGATGCTGGGGTTTTGAGGGGGATCCAGTCAGCGGGGGCAATAGTTGCCAAGTGCCCTAAGGGCACCCCCTAAGTCCTAGCATCCCCCTCCCTGGATGTGGGAAGAGAGGTCTGAGTACGACAGCAATGCAGGCAACACACCAGATGCATACAGCATCACCAATGGGTGACCCAGGCAATTTAAGTTCATTATTTATAAAGAGAGATTCAATTGCTTCTATTTTTGTTTTAAGTGAAATTATTTCTAAACTAAATATTTCTCTTGAGAGAGTCTATTTTTAAAGCAAGCAGCATGACACAGTGTTTATGGACACAACTCCAGTGCCAGCCCCCGGGTACTGATTTAGCAAGCGGCGGCTTCTCCCTGATGAGCTGAAAAAGACTGAAACATCCTTTAAAGAAGTAAAGCTCATGGGTTCCATATTTAAATCCAGACAGCCTTCCTCAGAACAGCACCGTTATGGTTGAAGATGTTCAAGCCATTTTCTGATCCAAAAAAAGGACAAGATGATGAAGGGTAGTTATATCTAGCCATATAATTGCAAGGGAGAAGCGATACAATGAACCTATTTTAAACATGGATATAGCAAAGCAGAGTTTAATTCGTTTTATCTTAGCATTGCTAAATATATTTCATCTTGGGGATAAGCAAGAGAGAGGAGAAAATGAGTGCAGGGAAGACGCCTGGTTCTCTGAACCATCGAGGTTTTCAGCAAGGCACGAGCCCACGATCTCCAAGACCATGTCTGTAGGCAGCAGTCGGCTGCTGAAGTCCTCCTGCTGCAGGCGACTATGTTTAGCTCCTCTTAGAGGGTGAAGGAAGCAGAAGAGGAGGTAGAAAAACTTAGTCATCTTCTCCCCTCAGACACTTTGCTGTTCATTTACTTCAGCAGCACATGAAGCACTTAGTCACTTGTTCTCCAACAGGCCTTTTCTAATTTTGTTTTTCCCAAACCAAAATAAAAAGAGAAAAAGGAGGTTACTTCCCAGATAAGCAGCTGGTGGAGGAGGCTGTGGGGAGTGAGCAGTGAGGGACCAGGACTTCACCCCATGGCTGCTGTGGACACCCAGGAGAGCGTTTGCAGAGTGCAGGAGCAGAGAGGGCAGACACTGCTGCTTCCTCTCGCTCAGTGACAGCTCGATGAGGCGCTTCAGCACATCAAGGCGCAAAGCACCCTCCTCTGCCTCCAGAGCTGAGATCTGCTTCATGCCCCACCACAGGCAGTTGGTACCTGCCCTCGCAGTGAAATCATCTGCAGTGTTATAACACGCTGCTCACACTCCAAGTGTTTTCCTGCAGCAAGGCAAGAGGCACCTTGCCACCTAAACCACACATGCAGCTTGGATGTCCTCCATTCTCCAACCCAGAAATACCAACCTCAGAGCAGCAGTTCCTTTGGGGCTGATTTCAGTAAGCCAGCAACCATAGCTCTTGCAATTAAAGAGTCCTTCAGGTTAGAAACTCTTGCCAAAACTGGCTTGCTCCAACAGAGCCATAGGAAAACTCAGGAGGGCTGGTGCCCTCCTGAGCCCTCTTGACCTCAGAAACACAGAGGGCCCTTGGCACTGTCCATTTCTCCAGCAAAATGCAGGCACCAACACACGCACTTGCACTGAGATGCATGCTGGTACCGAAATGATGCCCGAAAAGGAAAAGCATGAATGACAGCAAGAAACAAAAAGCCTCTGAATGCAAGTGCAATTGAGAGCTGGGCATTTGCTTTCTCTCCCCTGCACAGCATTTCAAGGGCAGGAAGGCAATCCCCAAAACCCATCTTCTTCCCCCATCAAGGATTAAACCTGCTGGTGTGGTGGGAACCCAGTGCATTATACAGCTGACATGGGATGGGGGTTTTGTAGGGCTCAGAAGGCACCCAGTTGGCTCACTGCTTCCTGTTGCTTCAGCTTTACTACAAAGCAACCTAAATAGGTCTTCATTCTTTGTTGACATTTGGTGCTGTACAGCAAAACATGCATTGTTAACTGAAAAATAGGAAATGCTGTGGCAGCTTTGAAGAAACAGCATTTTTCCTGTACAGATACAAACACAAGTGGCCCAGTGCCAGATGCCTCTGCCCTGCTTTGAAGACCGATGAAATTCTTTACAACAATCATAAACTACTGCTTTGCTAGCAGCCGGCAAGCTCCAGCGACACCAGCAAAACCTGGTATTTCCTCCTTCTTCCTCATAAGGGAGAAGAGGGGGATGCTTAATGCTACATTTCACCCCCAAGCAGAGACAGACAGTCCTGTGCGCCTATTGCAGAGCCCAGGGCAGGCGGAGGTTGCCAGGACACCCGCTGACGCACAGCCGGGCCCCACTTCTATATTTTTCCATTACACAGTGTTGAAGCTTGCAGAGCAGGAGGTGGCTTTGTTGAGCAAGCTATCGGGAGATCAGCGAGACAGCAGGATCCTGCAGGGCGTGCTGTGTGCTACTTATACCACCTTTAAGTGAAGGAGTGCGTGACGGAGCCAGAAGTTAGCTCAGCTCAGAATAAACTTGAGCACGTTTTCAGATCTGGCTGTGGAAAAGGGCACACCTACTACTATGCTTCTTGGAATGTGGATATAGAAAAGCTGAGGTCCTGAGCAGAGTGAGGTGTGAGTGAAATTCCTGGTAGTTTTCCCTGGGGAGCACAGCAGTGACTCCTGGAGGAGGATGTACCTGGACCTGCTGGGATCATGGCAATGTGGCTGCACCAGCATGGGCACTGCTGCCAGTCCCTTCCTTGGGATGCACCCCATTGCTGTGCCATCAGCCGCCAGTGCAGTTTAACAGAGCTTAGCCAGCCCTGCACATGCTTGGGACAGACCTCTGTCTCACAGCATGGATGGAGAGCATCATGTGCCTAAGCAGCCACAGCCTCAGCAAGAAACGACCCCATCCAAGAGCAGCTGCTTACCCTAAGGTCTCTCCCATGCTTTGGCTGGTGTCACGTATCTCCAGCAGAAGTTCATCTTAGTTCATGGTTGGATTTTAACCCACCCCTAGCACTGAAGCTCTCCTCCCACTGCCAAGTGCTGGCAACCACAGGGATGGTCCCTCAAGCAACAGTTCTGAGCAGCAGCCTGCCCAGCTTCTGCGAAAGCCAGTGCTGTGTGACACCTCTGGTCACGGCCTACCCATCTTCCACAGCAGCTCAAAGCTGCAGGCCAGACTTGTGAGCTATTAAAAGCCACAAGACGCAGCAATTTATGCAGTTTTTAACATGCCCACAGCCTCAGAGATGGGCAACTAGAGATCATCAAGCCAGTTTTTGGATGGGCAACTAGAGATCATCAAGCCAGTTTTTGGGCATAACCATTCCAAGTACAACTCAAATATTTTAGAGGATGCTCCCTAAAAGTCCAGCTAACTGCTGAACCATTTTACACATCTCCTCCAGGTGTAATTCCATCGTGACAATTCAGGATTAACATTCTGGGTTTCTTCTTTGGTCCAGCTACTGTGTTCACAATCCCATTTGTGCCTTCCTGGTGTGGGCAGTAAAAACTCCAGCATTTTGTTCCCATGCAGGCATCTCTTGCCCTGCAGGGTCAATTCCCCACCACCCTGGAGTACTGTGCAGGTACCAAGAGGCTGCAGCTGCTATTGCAAAGCCATCCCACCCAGCAGTGTGCTGGCTCACAGCGTGGCAATCCTGTGCTCAGCAACAGGGGCTAGCAGACAGACACAGGACTGAAGTATTAGTGCAGTGGTACTGAGTCATGGCTTAGGAAACATCCCCTTCCTGAAGGAAAAAATGAAAAGTGAAAAAGTCCCAGGCATTTTGGAGCTCTCGAGTTGCTTAGGAATGGAAGGATGCTACAGAAAGGCAGTTTCATGTATGGGATGCTCTCTAGAAGTTGCCTGTATCTCCCTTTGATATCTCCCATCTGAAAAACAAGTCTAACTCTCTGCAGAAAAGCACCAAGACCTTCACAGTCTACAACCAAATAGTACCAAGACCAAGCAGAAATCACAAGTTACCTTTCAGTAGCCTTTTGGCAGCTTTGCTAAGCTCCACTGCCGGGCTGGCTAGTACTGTTCGGAGCCTCTGCTTGGGCTGTGGAGGAGAAGACCTAATATTCTACTGCCAAGTCACAACTATGTGCAATAGCCTATGGCAGCCGGGGTCTCTCCTGGCCTTACAAGGAATGACAAGGAGCGATCTGCAGAAAATGACCTGTACTGGTCTGCAAACATACTGTCCCTGCTGAATGGTAAGCTACTAATAAAATGATGTTTGCATTTTTTGCCGAAGACTATTTTGGATTCACCATTCCTTCATCTGCAAGAACACCAACACTCTCTGTATGAAAAACAAGTTGGGAAGCTACTGACGAGAAGGTGGTATTCCCAATGCTTGCAGCTACAGGAGTTTCTGAAAAGGCTTCATATGCTCCCTCATAGAGCAGGCAAAGTGCTTCAGACTGTGGCCATCACCATCTGAGTCCCAGTGACAGCACCATCAGGGGACGAGGTTCACATCTCTTCATCAGTGCTTCACTGGCACTACATGGATCAGATACACGGCTAAGTAGGGACACATCCCCAGGCCACCACCAGGCGGGAGGATTCATTTCTCCTAGGCTGACATCTCCGAGATGTTCAAGCAAAACTGCTGCTGGTGCTCTTCCTGCACATGGGCCCTGGACCAAGAGCATGACTGCCAACCCGGGGTTAGCTACTGACCGTACACCAGCACTTGCAGAGCTCTGCACAGGAGCTCTGCAAATATGATGGATACATCCTATGTGTTCCTAATCACGGGTGGAATTGTCTACGCAAAGTTGGTGCACCTCACTCACACCTCAGCACCCAGCAGTGCCATCAGCATCAGCTGAAGCTCCAGCTTGAGATCAGATGTGAACATCTCGCAAGACCTAAATCTGCAAGTGATGTTGCCCAGGTGGTGACACTACGGGCACAGCAAAAGAACCAAAAATCCATTAATAAAAGCATTTCATTGTGGCCAACAACCGCAGCACAGGTCTATCCCTCTTGTGTAGTCATGGGGCAAAAGTAGATGGAAGGTATCCTATTTTGTTTAGCTTATAAACAGCTGTAAGCTTTTTAGGGTGTTACAGTCAGTAATTCTGGAATGGAAAAGTTTATATGCTGGAAACAGTGTCTTGCTAATGAACTAAGGTATTTTTAATGGCCGGGTATTAGAGGTACTAACAAAAAATGTGTTGATGAGGTGATTATTTGTGACACCCGCTGATGTGCCAGACAACAACAAAGTTGTTCATCACAGGTCAGTGAACAGCACATCCCAGAGAGTGGCTAGATTAGGGGAGGGTGGAAAGGGGGGTTCTGGTGTTCTGTAGAGAGATGTAGTTAAAAGGTCATTGAAAGCATCTGGAAAATTATAGCAGCTAAGAGAGGCTTATTTGGAAGATGCAGGTCCCATTAAAGGGTTGTTAATTTGAGTTCAAACAGCTTCAAAGGAAAGGAGCAGAAGTACTTGCAGAAGCAAGGATCTGGACAAAATCAGAAGGGAAGCTGCAGCCGTGTTTCAGCTGCACAGCAGTCAGTGCCGGGATTTGGGATTGGCAATGGAGCTCACTACGTGGGCTCTGTTTAGAGCAGAAAGCTTTAGATCCAGGGAGATGAGTAATGCACACATGGGGCTTTGTGTGTGCATCACCTGTACCTTCACACCACAGCACTGTCTCTTCCTTAGATCAAGAAGACAACGTAAAAGCTACCTACTCCAAGGGACTGGTCTCAAGAGCTGGATTGAGTGAGTAAGGTCTTGTCAAGTCTCCCAGTCCCATTGGAAAACATGAACAAGCCACCTCTCTCTTCAGACAAGCCTGCCCTTTGTATACAAGGGATCCTGTTCAGGTCGCACGGTGCCCTTTGGCACCCCTGTGCTGTGCATGGGCTATGGCATGTTATGGAGTCACGTAACATGTCTAACTGTTAAAGCACCGAATTGCATTGCCTGGCTGTAATTTAACCTTGTAACAGTGTCAACCCATGTAAATGAAAGCCATAGGGGCAACTTGTGCCATTCAGCCCTGGGATAGAGCAGCCATGCCAGCAAGCATCGCACACTCAGGAGCCATTAGCACTTCGAATAAAGGGAAGCGGAATAGAAAGAAATGGGATAAAAAACCTGAACTGGAAATATGTCCTAAAGCTTGGGCTTTGAGCTTTGCCTTTGGGTGGCTGCAGACAACGGTCACTGCATGCATTTGCTGTGTGCTTTCTCAGCTACACGCAGTGATTGAGAAGGTTCATAGAATTATAGACTGGTTTGTGTTGGAAGGGACCTCAAAGCTCATCCAGTTCCAACCCCCTGCCACAGGCAGGGGCACCTCACACTAGACCAGGTTGTTCCAAGCCCCGTCCAACCTGCCCTTGAACACTGCCAGGGATGGGGCAGCCACAGCTTCTCTGGGCACCCTATGCCAGCACTTGAGCACCCTCACAGGGAAGATTTATTTCCTGATATCTAATCTAAATCTCCCCTCTGTCAGCTTAAAGCCATTTTAATGATGATCTGGTTGCTATCAGAGCTGTGATTACTCTAATTAAAATGGCATTTCAGAAAGAAGCAGGGCCTCACCACGCACTGTGCTATATCCTCTGTTTATACATAGCCAAAGATGTTTCCCTTCCTGACCAATTCCTATCCCACGCACGCAGCCCTGGCTTCTACCCCTCCCCAGATTTGGCTGGACTACACCAAGGACTCGCTCAGCATCTCACTGTAGCTATCTCTGACAACGGAGAGAACCAAGAAAGAACCAGATGCTCACTGCACCCTGGATCCCCATGGTGACCCTGCATAGCTAGGGTGTGATACCGATGGTGTGCCCAACAGCCAGCTCCATCCCTGCTCCGCCAGCAGCCAGAATCCGCCGTACTATCACTCTGGCACACTCCTTCCTTCTTTGGCAAGACAGGCCAGAACTAAACTTTTCCATTGAGACGGGTAAACAAAGACTTTGCTTTTCCCCTGTAACAGAGTTTAGCCCAGGAAGTCACATGAGCACAGCTGCATCCAACATGGATATACAAAATGGCTCGAGCTGCTGGCGGAGTATGGTTGTACAAAACCTGATATAGGACAATGCTCTGTGCTGGAAACTACTTCAACCAAGTGTGTGGAATCACACCAGAAACATGCCGTCCTTCCTCATGACCTGAGCCCTGGCTGAATCAGCAGAGTCCCCAGCACACAGCATTTATCAGGGACGACATGCTGTCATGATGGCCCTTGCAGCCAGCTGTGCGTCCTGGCTCTTCCCAGTGCTTCCCACACACAACCTCCAAACGTCTCCCCCTTTAACTGCTGTCATGCATTCACCCAGTGCACAAAAGTCACCCTCAGCAGGACCCCAAAACGCAGGCACAGGTAATCTGCTGCGGGAAGAACCCATCCCCACAGCCAGCCTGTGGATAGAGGCTGGAAAATCAGCCCATGAAATATCTGTGCTCCGGAGCACAGAGAAAAAACGAGCAGTTTGCCTGAGGCAGCAGCAAAAACAGAGGGATTTGCTGATGGTCATCTTCTGCTATTAGAGCAATAAATCCATTCGACAGTCAGCCAAAACGCCAGATACAAAGAATGTGAGCTCAGGGATAACAGGAAAAACAGAAAGGTGTTATTAGACCAAAGTATTTTTCAGCAATATTTAGAGGCAGTTTTGAGCCCAGCACTGACCACTCACAAAACCTGTTGCCTCTGAACCTATGCCAGGCTACTCCTGCAACTACTGCGCTTAGCCTGGGGCTTTCTCCTTCTGCACAGAGCTTTGCAAGCTCCAAAACACTGGAAAACTCATCTGAAGCACTTGAAGAAGACAGCAAATGCAGACTGTGCCCTTTCCAGGAGGAAGGCAGGGTAGGAGGTTCAAGGGCAGCAAGAAAGGAGCACGAGGTGCTGACTCAGCAGCCTGCAGGGCTGGCACTGTCCCGAGCCTGCACTTTGCTCACTGAAAAACACTTTTCACTGATGCCATTATTACTGCTTCCTCACTGGAGTTCCTCCTCTTACATCTCTCCTCTCTTTGGTGGGCGTAGTTGATGTTTTCCAATGGAGAACATTGTCCCAGTAACCTTGGATCTATATGTGTGGAAAATGCAAAGTAAACTGTCCAGGTGAGCAGATCTTCAGTGACTGCTGCTCTCAAAGCAGAACCCTTGCTGCTGGCTGCAAAGGTGCCTCCAGCACAGGCTGCTGACAGCAGACAGGATCCAGCACTTGTGATCTTCTTTCTCACCAATGGGACGTTTCCAGCCCCTATACTGGGGCTGCCCATGTACAGGAAAAAACCTCTGCCCTTATTTTATTCCCGGTAAAAGCACAGACATGGAGGTGTTTGGCTAGAAAAGAATCAATAATCCCATTTCCCGTGGATGTGGGGGCCTCATCTGGATCCTCTGCTCCGGAGCCCCTTAACGTGCCCTCATGTTGCAACACGCCGCAGCTGCCTGGCGGGACCCAGCAAAAGCCAATTCCAGTGCTCCCACTCGACGCCTCGCTCCCTACGGGAAGGAGCTGTCAGGGTCGAGCGGCTGGGATGACAGCTTCCAGTTGCGCTGCACTCCTAGCGTGCAGCCCACTCTCAGCAGATGGGCAGGATCCTCACACCG
Source organism: Myiopsitta monachus (assembly GCA_017639245.1). Classification (NCBI taxonomy): domain Eukaryota; kingdom Metazoa; phylum Chordata; class Aves; order Psittaciformes; family Psittacidae; genus Myiopsitta; species Myiopsitta monachus. The sequence continues at coordinate 58,119,353 of CM029925.1, forward strand.
GGTACTTTCCCCAGGTTCAGCAGGCAAGCTGTTTTGTTCTGATCCCACCAGCTGATTCTGGCACCTAGCTCTGTAGGTCAGCATGTGCTCTCAGTAACTGGGGAAGACGAGTTGGCATTGCTCAAGTGCTATCAAACTGCTCCTTCACTCCAACCATTCCCAGCTCATGCTCAAGAGACACAGAGGTGCCAGGCTGAAACCCTGCCAGAACAGTGGAACACTCACATCACACAAAGAGCAATGGTCCCTCTCCCCATGGAAGACGGAGGCTTTCCAGGACCAACAGTTGGTACAGAGCTTTCCAAAACTGGGTGCATCCTGTCCCCAGCAGCCAAATTCCTGTGCCACATACAAAAGCCACCACCCCAGCCCTGCACTGTGCATACAGCAGTCCTGGTTTCTAATACCACTGCCTGCCTCAAACAACCATGAAGTACCATGCACAGGAGTTTACAGGCAGCCAGGCTACCTGAAAACCACACCTCTAAAACCCACAGACGAAACCTAGTGCAAGGAGCCCGCAACAGACACATGCTCTGGGGAAGATCTCCCTGCTCTGAGCAGAAACTCAATTGCAGAAGTGAAACCGAAGGGCAGGAGGAGAGCATGAGCCCCGCTGCCCTGGCACTGGCACCAAGAGCATGACAGGGACAGGCAGCCTCACTGGAGCACGTGGCTTACCCCAGAGCTCATCTTGAAGAGGATGACGTAGAGCAAAAGCTGTCACAGGACACATCCCTGAAGAGTTTCTTGACACAGGACAAGGCTGGACCACCACAAACCATCACTGCTTTCTGAATTCAAGGCCAGGCAGTGGCGTGTACTCACATTTGTACCGCAGCAGGCTGGAAACGGAAAGCCATGGTGATGACCCAGCTGAGGGGAAAGGAGGAATCAGCCCAACGTGTTGCGATTTCCGCTCAGCCCTCTTGACTCCTGCAGTCAGTGAAGTGGCACTGTTTGTTGATGTAACAGGGACTGACTCAGTGGGAACAAACCCCAAGGGAAAGGTCCTGCTGAAATATTTGTTCCTATTATTTACTCTGTGGTTTAATCAGACATCTCTGCAGAAAAAGCCAGCAAGTACCTCCCCTCGCAAATTACTGCAAATGAGGTCACGGGTCCCTGATTCATTTACAGACAGCTCCCTAGGAACCAAAACACTGCAACAGAAGAACGTGTACCCACATCTTTTGCATCCCAGGACTGCCGCCACCTAAAGCACACATTTTAAGTGCCTGTGCCTGAAAAAGCCAGTTTGTTTCCTTTCCCTGGGACACGTTTGCTCCAGCTGAGGACGGCAAACAGGGAGACATGAGAACATGCGTTTTTGCTGCAGCTGCATTAAAAGTCAGGTGGTGATGAAGTGCGTACCCAAGCCACATGCATCATCAAGATTTACAATCAAACACAAAGCTCTGACAAGGAAATGTTAAGATTTGGCTTCATCCTTCCAGTCTGATGCAAAGCTTCCTTTGAACTTTAAGCTGTTCTTTTCACTGCTGAGCACTAACATCTGCTATTTCTATGGGATCCAGAGGAAACTTCGCAAGAGCAATCTAGCAGACAGCCATTTAGCACAGACACATTTCTAAACTACAGGGCAACCATATTAAATTAAGCTCCTTTCAACACATATGCACACAGAGAAGAAGAACAGGAAAGGCAGACGCCCCATCAACCTCTTTAGTTTGAGATAAGTGTTTCATGTGAGTGACATCTCAAAAAGCAGCAGGTAAAGCGCCTAAGCCCCTGGACTGCTTCAACTCTACCACGACTTAGAAAAAGCAATGCAAAACCATCCACCCTCAAATCAGTCACGAGCAAGAAAAAAGTCCCTGGCTCGCTTGGAAAGCCCTCATCTCCCTATTCCTAATGGCTCACTGCTCCCCAGCCAGTTTGCTGGCACCAGGGTCTGGCAACAAAAGATGTTTGCAAGGAGAGTGGTTCGGTTGACAGCTGAGCTATCAGCAGGTAAATGCACAGAAAAGAAAATTGCAGCTCCCAAGAGAAGTAGCTCTCGAATGCTGTTCCCACTTGACAGGTTCCCTGTACTGCACAGCTTCCCTGAGGTTTGTAGTAGATTTGTTTATCAGATACTGGGAGTTTACATACCATGGAATTGTCTGAGGGAAGGGTAACTACCTGAGCACTAAAGCCTTTGCACAAGGTTTTTCAGAGGCACACAAGTGTGTCTCTCCACAGTTAACTGCACAGTTAGTAACTCCAAAAGGTTATGTACCTATGCAGTACCTCCATGCTGATACATCTGGCCATCAAGTGTTCACTGATGCTCTGTGGGATGTGGGACATGAACAAGCAGGTACCCACAGGAGCCCAAACCTTCATCCCAGCCCCTGGGTACAGGGGAGGGCACATGGTGTCTGCGAGCCAGCCTCAAGTGCTGCAGCCCACATGGAAGTATGCAAGGAGGCAATCCTGATTTGCAAGGCAACTGCTGATCCCTGCTTCCTGCTCTGCCCCCATTTTGCTCTGGGGGAGCAGCCCACATGCAGGAACCCCTTACAGCTGGCACAGAGACCTTGGTCCTAAGGAATGGAGATGTGCAGCAGGGCCACACATACAACACGACCCCGTGGTGGAGTTCTGATCTGTGTTTCTGGGTGGTGCCCACAAGAAGCTGGAAGGATGTTGTAAAGTCCTTGTAGCCTGGCAAGCCTCTTCCCAACCTGATCTCATTAATCAGTCCCTCTCAGAGACAAGCAGTAATTTCCATGGTATGCTGCCAAACTCCTTCCTCCTCCACTCTGCGAGGTGCTTTACATACCTCAGCACCTGTGCCTGGATCAACAGGCAGAGCATCTGCCTTTTGCTCTGCACTCTTCTCCACCAGTAAATCCTGTATTTCACACCCCACACACTCAGACTTGTAAGTGCAAGCAACAAACTTATCATTTTCTGGAACAGGTTGCTCAAGGACGTTGTGGCTGCCCCATCCCTGGCGGTGTTGAAGGCCAGGTTGGAAGGGGCTTGGAGCAGCCTGGTCTAGTGGAAGGTGTCCCTGCCTGTGGCAGGGGGGCTGGAACTGGATGAGCTTTAAGGTCCCTTCCAACACAAACCCTTCTATGATTCTATGATTTTTGGCTTTGTTCATCCTTTCTGCAGCATTTCTCCCGATACACACTCATCAAAGCTGAGGCCCATGGTGCAACCCAACATAGCGTTGCATCTCCAAAGAGACCCCCCACTTCATAGGCTATGGCAGATGGGAAACATGACATCCTTCCCAGCAAGTCACTCCTGTTTTCCTAGAAGATGTGGCAAGCATTTGATCCCTTTGTTTTCCTATTACCTCTGAAGAAATGACTGCACTAAGTGTTTGTCAATCCCAGATCTCCTGATGATGTGGAATGTCTGTTCCTCAATCCCTGTTGGGACAGTCACACACTACCACTGAGGGCCACAGGTCAGTGGGCTCTGTCACCACTGAGTGGAAGGGCAGGCAGGGTCCTTCTCAGTGAGTGGTGGCACCAGCTTGTGAAATATGGCAGGGTGTTTCCGAAGGGCTGTCCTGTAGTTAAGGATGCCAAGCACTCGGGGGCTAAGAATGGAGCAAAGACACTGCCAGCACTTCTCTGGGTGGCCACAGGCATGCTAAACAGGCAGTGCAAGGCACCAGGAAAGCAGGGCAACAGCAGGCTCGTGTGCTCCAGCATGGGGTGGTGAGGGATGAAGGAAGAGGGATGTGAGGAAGAGGAGGAAGGAAGGCAGAGCAGTCCTTGCCAGATGGGCCCATCTCCCCTCCCACCTCCCAGTGAATGCCCACAAACAGCCACTTCTTTTGTACCTGAGCTTCTTCCCCACCTGCTTCACCCCAAAAAGCCTTTCCCCGGCAAAACAGCTTCTTACTACAGCGGTTCAGTGAATCTGAGCTGCCATTAGGAACGAAAATCTCTCTGCAGCTCAACCCAGTAAAATCTAAATTGCAGGGTCGTGGAGCTGTGGGACGCCCTTCTGAGGATGCAAGTCGGTTAGGCAAAAAGAAAACCAAATCTAAAGTCTAACAGCAGCCCACAGACACACCACAGCTCACGTTCAGAGACTGCACAAATATTGCTGTTCATGATGGATGGCCTTTTCACCATGAGAGTAAGTCAAATCAAGTAAATTACTTAGCTTTTTTATTCATGAAACCATCGTCTGCACCTGCTAATAGCCAGTGGCCCATGATTTGCCTGACACAAGGAATGAGCATCCTCAAGTCCCACTCATTTCCCGGGAGTGTAGGCACTCAGCACCCCTGAAAGGAGACCTCAGCCCTTCCCCTGTCCTGCAGCACTCTAGCAGTTATTCTATCCGAACCTTCCCTCTCCCCTGTCTCTGCCACAGAGAATCAGCCATGCCTCAACTTTTCCAAGCACCTTTTACATCTCCCAGTCTACCCCAACAAACCCTACCTGCAACAGGAATTCCCACAACAGCCCATCGTTGCTGGCTTGCCTCGGGCCCTTCTGCATCGCAATCCCACTGGGAAGAGGCTCTTCCCTCTCCTGCCAGCAGCCCAAGACGTGGCACGCTCTGGGAGCAGTGGTGCCTGAAAAACTAGATGCTCTCCTGCCTCATGTTTGGCTCCTCAGGTTCTGACAACAGGTCTCGGCTGTGCCCAGGAGGCTTTATAGTTTGCAGGTGGCAATTCCTTAAGCTATAGGCAGTTTTCCCAGAGGTTTCCCGGATCTTCTGCGCAAGGCTACTGCCATAAATCAACTGGATTGCTTAGTCACCTCTGTCCAGCGAGTGCCAAAGCAGACCTGCTATTTCACAGCATGTACTGTACAAAGGAGCCAGTTCCTGTAAATTAGATGCACCACCACAAAGTGAATCACGTATTGTTTTCTACATCGACTTGTTTTCTGCTGGACTGGAAGAAACAAACTTTACAGTCATAAATAAGACTAAGAACAAAAATGAGCTATGGAGCCACGTTAAAAGCTGCCTGATGGAGGGCCATGTGTGCCTGGGAAACTGTGGTGAGAGTCAAAAGGTTGAAGAGTGACTCTAGAGGAGCTCTGAACAGTGATCAAGGCACTGGATACGCTCACTGAAGAGTGTTTTTCCCTCAGGGTCACTACACTGGACTGTGGAGGCTGAGATCCTTCAGGCTGTGTTTATGAGCGTAAAGCAGTATCCTAATCAGTAGCTGCTCTTCAGCCCTGTCTATTTCAAAACAGGCTACAAAACAGAGGTATCCAAAGTAAACGGCTGCTGAGCTCTCCACCAAGCCTTCCTCATTTCTAAAATGGAGCATGCTTCAATTGCCCAACAGAGATTCTGTCAAGGATGCCCGGGATGTGATTATTCCCATAGAGGGGAATAATAGTCAATGTTTGCTATCCCCAGCTGGGGGGCTGCACCCCACAGCGCACAGCAAAGTGCTCCTGTGCCTGCCCCAAACACTCCCCAAGCGCTCACAAGTGCTGAGAGCCTGGTGGGTCCCATTTAAACAAAAGGACAGAGAGACCAAATCAGCCAGGAGATGCTGGGAAACTCTACTTTCATACCCACACACATCCCCCACCTCTATTCTCTGCTCCTCCCCAGGTGCTCCCAAGAAGTAGGGCAGCAAGTCCAGTACTTGTAGTCATGGTGAGGCCACATCCACCTCCTCTGGACAAATGACATCAATCTCTTTTCTATTGAAAAGGTTTGTGTTTCAGTTCTCCTTACCATATTGATTATAAAAATCTTTGACTTGTGTGATGTATAAATAAGAAACATTTGAAAACCTGGAAGGCCTGTGGCAAGGGAGGAGAAATAATCAGGAAAGTCTGTGTAGTAATGCTGCGATAGTGTTTAAAGTAAACAGGAATCGAGGCCTGTTTGTGGTACATCCTGTACAACAAAAAGAGATTAAAAGATCATCTATTACCACCAAGGTCTTACATTACGAATGCTATAATTTAATAGAACCTTCTGCATTTCAGGGCCAAGGAAACTGCCCAGGTCCTGATAGACATAAGTCACCTCTAATGGCTGCAGGCAGAAATTGCTGCACCACCAAATTGCTTCCATCAAAGGACAGGAGTTTCACAAGGAGGTTGCAGAGCCCTCAGGAGCCTGCCAGGAAATTAGCACTGACAGTGTACCTCTGGATTTGGTGGTTGGAGTTAATGGTACTGATGTGCTAGGAAGAAAGGACAATCAAGGAAAATTAGAGAAGGGAAAAGAACAATTAGGATTAGCACAATGCTCAGGAAAACATCCAAATCCAGGGAAGCAGTGCTAAGTCTCTGGTAGCACCAACCACACTCAACAGCCAAGACCCAAGACATCTGCCCTGGGGCAGCTGTCCTCTCTTTGGCATCATGGGTGGGTTAGGGAGACACCTATCACTTCTGGTGATGGTACAGCAGATAAAGCTGGGCCAGACCAGCTCCATAGAATCATGGAAGGGTTTGGATTGGAAGGGACCTTAAAGCTCATCCAGTTCCAACCCCCTGCCATGGGCAGGGACATCTTCCACTAGACCAGGTTGTTCCAAGCCCAGTCCAACCTGGCCTTGAACACTGCCAGGGATGGGGCAGCCACAGCTTCTCTGGGCACCCTGTGCCAGTGCCTCAGCACCCTCACAGGGAAGAATTTCTTCCTAATGTCTAATGTAAATCTCCCCTCTGTCAGTTTAAAGCCATTCCCCTTTGTCCTGTCTACATGCCTACTATACAGAAACCCGAGGGCAGTTGCTCACTGTGCAGGATGTCCCCTGCTAATGGAGGTACTGCAGGTCCCAGCCTAACAGCCTAAGCTTCCCCAGAGGGGTCCCTGCAGCAGAGCATCCCTATGCAGCCAGCACTCCGGCCTCCCCAGGCTGCAGTGAACCTGTCTGCAGAGCTGGGTACCAGTCTGCAGTGAAGGAATGATGCGGGACATAGTGCTTAGCTCTCCTCCAGGGTCTGTAATGAATGACACCCACTGGCCCATGACCAGCCATCTTAATAAGTGGGCTTTTGTGTCAGATTTTGTTAGCAAGAGCCACAGAGGAGCAGGTTTGAAGACTTACCAGCTCTTTCTCACTCCCCCACCCCATAAACAGCTTGTTTCTATGCTGACCTCAACTATTAGAGCAACGAGGGGTGCTGGTCATTTCTGTGAAACCAAAAGGAAAAGCAACCTTCATACTGGGCCAAATCCTGAAGGGTTTTTTTTTTGTTTGCTTGGGTTTTTTAACAGTCCTTTTCTGCAAAAAAAAATCACTTAAATTTCAGTGAGAGCTTTGCTTTCCAGTAAGGATGGAGGAAAAACTGAAAGAAAATTTGGAATTGGGTCCACGTGGTGTAAACACAATGCAGGCACTGTTGATACATGGGTGGGAAGCACACCACAGAGCAGGAGTTGACAGTGGGGGATATAGCTTCTGGTCACTCAGATACAAGAGCTTCTGTCCCTGTGCACCCTCTGCAGCACAGCACATGGGACATGTAAAATCCTTCTCAACGTGTGTGTGCCATACAGGTTGGTGAGCTACTCGTTACCACCAATGGTTGCAGGACACTGGAGTAGTTGTGTGGTGAGAGCAGCACCACGCTGAAGATGAGCACACAGCTCATCTTCTGCAACAGAAGATGAGGTTTATGGGTTTTGCATGTGTGTGCCTGGCTGCATGCTCCTGCTCCTCCTCAAGTCACTTACAATTAACCTTGCAAGGGCTCCTCCACCTGCACGTTACTGAACCTCAGGCCAGCTGAAAGGGGCTGCAAGAGAAATACAATTTCAGAGAGGAAACCTGCATGCCCCAGTTTGAGGGCTGCAGAGGGATGTTTTTATCGGCACTAACCTGCTCACCTTGGCAAGCTGCCACTAGAAGAAGGAAGCACGCTGCTTCTCTCTTCTTGCATGAGAGGTTAAGGACTCCCCTCAGCATGAGGCAGTGCATCCCTGCGGTCACACACCCCTGTAACATCTGCTTTTATGTCCGATTTCACCTAATCTGCTCCTTCAGCAGTTACTTCTGGAGGTGATCCTTGACAGAGAAGACCCAGCACTAGCCAAATTATAGATTATCGTCATTTTTAGAGCTAATCGTCGCAAGGAGCTGTAACAGACCCTCGATTGAAAGATGAAACTCCTGCAGGATTAGAAATGCTCCTTGTTGCCAGAGCAAAGCCCAGGGCTGCCTGTCCCAGCAGCAAGCAGTCAGGCGGAGACAACCCCTATTGTCCTGCACTGGCTGTGCACAGGCAGTGGAGCCTGGCTGGGAGCTGGCAGGGCTCCCAGCCTGATGGGATGCTGACCGGAGCCAGTCCCACCAGTTGGAGGAGAAAATCCCAGTGCAGGACAAGGGGGTAATTTCTGTGGAAATCCTGGCACAGCCAGAGCCCACCTGGGAGGAACAGCTTTTGCTGCACCAAGGAAGCAAAAGACAACCCTTGCCACAGAGATGTCGAGGGCAGGGACCACATCCCTTCCCATGGGACCACGTAGCCCAGTGGCACACAGCATGGAGCAGCATCCAACAGGCTGCCTGGACTACCCACATCAAGAGAAAAATGGTAAGGAAAAACAGTGAGCACAGTGTTGGAAAGCGGGCAGTGCAGTTCCAGTAAAGCCCTTCCCTGTTAAATAATGATGCATGTTGGTCCCCAAGACTCCTTGGGGGTGCAAGTTGGCTGTGCCACTTGCTATCTCCATCAGCACCCTGTTCCGGTGCCAGTGCATCAGCTTCACCCTTAGGAATGTCCCCTGCATCAACATATACCCACCACCCAGCTCCACCTGCAAATCCTGCTTTTTCCAGGCCAACCACGTGAAGCATGCAGGCTGCAGATGGGAAACTGGGGCACAGCTCCAGCATCTCAACTGCGCAGCTCCCATATGAGGGCGTATGATGGACTAACTACTGCCTGAAAGCCCTCCTGATGTGCCTCAGACTCGTCCCATACAACATTCTTATTCCAGCCCTGAGACTTTTCAGGCAGCTAGGTTCAACTGAGTTTCTTTGAAGACGTCATAGCGATCTCTAGGTCAGCTAGTGAAGCTCCAGCACAGTTTCCCTCCTCACACAGAGCAGGATTAAACTCCCAGAGCTGAGAGGGCAACACACAGACATACACAAGCTACCTGAGGGCCCAGGACCAGTGCAGCTCAGTCTGAGCGATGCCCACAAAGTATGCCGAAATCCAAGGAACCCTACAGTTCTCAATATATCTTTCAAGGCTTTGCCATAGCAGTGTTTGATGTAACTGGAGGAGGTACAGAAGCTTGAGAGCAGAAATAGATGGATTAAAAATTTCAAACGCATGTAAGAGAAGTGGACAGCCAGTATGAACTTCCAAAGGGAATGGTCCCCTGAGCTATCACACTGAACAACTTCTGACAGGGGTCCTGAGATCTCACAGCAGCACTGAGTGTGGCTGCTGTGTGGTTACCCATATGGGGTCCCTACAGCTCTCATCACTCACCCTTATGACCCACCACCAACTCCACTGTGTCAGCCCAACTGTGCTGCGCTCACTCTTTGGAAGCTGAATAACTCAGTGACAGCCTCTGGATGCTGAAGAACACACCTGAGCCAGGAGGGTATGCAAGCATCAGCCCTGCCAGAACAACAGGCACCAGTTACGCAGCTGCCATATGCTTAGAAAACTTTTTTCATTTGGATATGCCATCCAGGAGAGGCAATTTAGGACAGCACACACACGATCTCTCCCATTTAAACTCCTCCTTTGAGAAACAACCACAGTTAAGGTTATATATAATAATTACTGGATCTACCTCACTCCTCCTTGCTTAAGCAAATACAAACACCTACTGAAGAAAGTGTACCTTCTCCCCTTCCCTAGACAAGATGCCCAACTCCATACCTTAAACCAAATAGCCTTGGTTTTCCTTGTTTCTCTTCATTCTCTGTCACAATAAAGCATCACAAGCAGCTCTGCCCCTCTAACTAAAACTGCAGGAAAAGGGTGGGGTATTCTAACATAGCTGCGTGCTATTTATGCCACCGGTTGAGATTGCAGCCTGATCCCCATCTGCTGTAAACCTGAGAGCTGAGCTGACGCTAAGGCAGCTCAGGGACTTCACACCAGGGGAAGACTTTGCCCCCAAGCCCAGTGGTGCAGGATGCTCATAGATGCTCTGCTGATAGCACCCATGGCTGCAAGCCTTGCACAGCTCGTGCTGGAGCTCACACCAACTCTGGGGGGAAAAACACAGCTTTTGGGGTCCTGCTCCTGCAGTGCCTGACACTGCCACAGGGCTAGTGCTAGTCTGCGTGATGCACTTCATCGTTTCTGATGTTAGGTCTAATGAGTCACAAACCCAAGGCTTTCACCTTCTCAGGTGCTGTATTTAATAGAAAACTGGGCAAATGCTCTTACTGGGAGTTTTGGCTATGACAGCAGTACAGCTTATGTGGCCCAGATCGGAGCAAATGCCATTCAGTGTGTTTGCTCTCAGCCATGCTCCTGTTTCCCAGAAAGATGAAGCAGCACAGCAGCTGCCTTCTTATTTTGACTACAGCCTTCCATCCCTGCAGAAAGCTGCTGGCCCTTGCCATGGGCCACACAGTGCCTCTGCAGCCCCCTCCCCATCAGCAGAGCACAGACAGGAGCCTCAGTGCGAAGACAGCCCGAGCCATCAGCCATGGAGGCTGCTGTGCAACGCTGCCCACGCCATGCAGAAATCCCATCCTGTTCCTTCCACATCATCAGCTCATGGCTGCTGCTGAAACCCCACATGTGGCTGCATTCTCTCAGCCAGCAAAGCTGGGAGCAGGCGGCTTGGATGGACCCACATCCCCTTCTCCCCTTGCGCGAGTGGGCTCAGAGGATCCTGCAGCAGAGTTCCTTCCCCAGGGCGGCTTTGCACAGAGCCAACAAGTAATTTCTTCTCCAAGACTGTGTGCACATCCTTGCAATTTCATCATGCGAACTGTACGTCTTATTACCGGACACGGTAAGTAGAAAGGAAGGAATGGAAGAGTTTTCGCAATGATCTTAGATATTTCACTTGAAGCCCATTAGTTTGCAGGCTGAATAATCCCACGTATAAACTTTGTGTATTTCCTGACCTCAGTGTTCTTTACTTTTCACTAATCCCCTCTGAACAGGATAAAGAATTTAGTGGCAATTTAGCCTATAGCTCTTGTGAAACAACACACTTCAACAGCTAACAAGAATATGGAAATCCAGGGGCAGCCATCACTGTGCTGCTCCTGCAAGGGCTGCCAGCAAGTGATCTCAAGATGGCCCACAGAAACCCTTGTCTTTTGAAACTCCAGAACACAGAAGCAAATGAAATCATAGAGAAGGTGGGAGATCTGACAAAATTAATTGCACAAAAATGAGGTTTCTAATCCACCTGCTGCCTGAGAATGAACTCTATGCCCTGATAACATTAGTTCTGACAAATACATGTCTTTTCTTGACTTGTAAGAGAAAGAGCTTCCCTGGAAAATCATCCAGGGGGCATAAATGTTGAGAATAAGTGACTTGGGGATCCAAGCTTCTCTAAGTGCTTTTGCAGGCACAGGAAATGCGCAGCATGAGAATGAGCAGCCTGCAGTAAAGGGCTAAGTGAAAGAGGAGTTCAACTGCAATCAAACCCATGCACTAAAAGCCCAAAGTCACCCTCATTAGGTGAAAAATCTATTCACTTCCACAGTGGAGACTGTTGAACAAGCTCAGGTAGCACCAGAGGCTCACGACCTCCATAAGCAAACTGCCACTTCTTGGTGCAGAGATACACATTCACAGAGTTTTCTACAAATAACCACGAGCCCTAGCTACAGTTAAACTGTGCACATCCTCAAGCTGCCCATCCTTTGGGAGCATCTTCTGCCAAGGACACCCCTGCGCAAGTTAATTGCAGAGAGAGTTTTGAAGATGAGGTGAGGGACCTGCAGACCTAATTCTGGAGATGAGGACAAGGTCGGGGACTAGGACAGGGAAGGAGAGCAGGGCTGCAGAGAGCTGGCTGGGGCAGCCAGAGGACACCTCCAATGCAGACGGGCTCCAGATCCATGCCCTGCTCAGACCACCCACACCAGCCTAGTCCAAATGAGGGATCCCGTGAAGTAACAGCGTGTGCCTGGGTTTCTCTTGGCATGTCTCATGGCTGTCCCTGCAGAGATGCGTTGTTACTCATTCCTAACCAGTTCTCTCACCAGGGCGGACAAATTGTCTCTCCTTCAGGACAAGGTGGCACAGGGCAAATGGCACCAGCAGGGACTGAGAACCTTTCTTCCCTGTCACACTGGTACCTCCCAGTGTAACTCAAAGCAAAGTGACCCCCACACCTCTGGTGGAGGCTGAAGGCAGCCTACAGAGCTCAGCTAAAACCAGGTAAGGGTCTGGATTAACCCTTCATAGCGAAGCAGGGAGCGACGGGGTCAGCAGCAGCACCCCCTGCAACAGCAGTACATCTCCATGCTTTTCCTTGAGACTCTTAGGAACAATTTATGATACAAACAGCAGAGACACGGGGAACTACAGCCTGCTCCAGCATCATGGCCCAATTTTTCTGGGTCTGAGGTACAGAGGGCTTCTGCACAGAAGCTAAGAGACAGGAACATCCCAGACAGGTACATGCTGGTGTTTAGATGTGCACTTAATGTGCACAAACCCTGCACCTAGCACACATCTCCAACATGCACATGCATGGAGGAGGCATGAATGCGCCTGGCTAAATAACATGAGATGGTTTGTATTCCTATACTGTAACATTTTGTCCTCAGGATTGCAATTCATCTCACCTATTTATAGCCACTTTCAGTGTAGATGACTGCATCTATGCTAGTTAAATCCTTTTACAGTCACGGTGCTGCTCAGCCTCGGCAACTCTCATGCTGTGCAGGCAGGTCACATACACTCTGCTCTGCAGGGGCCTGTTTCTCCCCACAAAGGGAGGTTGGCTGAGATCAAGCTATTTGCTACAAATCCTACCCTAGACATCATGAAGCACTTTTAAAATCTTATCCGACCTCTCCTCACTTTACCCTGCCTTGCCATGTCAGCATTCCATGATGCTTTTTTTCACTACCTGCAACTTTTCACGTAACTTTTCCCTTCAGTTTCCTCCTTTTCCATCCCCTGATCAGCTTTTGCACTCGGCTTCTCCCCTACTTCCCATTCTGCCTCCACCACACAGCATCCACCTCTCCTCCCGCTCTGCCCCTGCCATCGCCCACGAGTGGAGGCTCCACCAACCTCCGGTCCGGCTCTGCGCGTTCCGGTGCCCCAGCTCGGGGCACCCACGCACTGGGTCCCTCCGTGTCCCCAGACCTGCAGGTGCTGCCCCCACACCCGCGTCCCCGCATCCCCTCGCAGGCTCACCGCACGCAGCCGCACGCCGCCATCCCGGCTCTGCCCGGCCTCCTCCGGGAGCTGCTCCGCTCTGCGCAGAGCGGGAAGCCGCAAGGACGCCTGCGATTTACACGTGGCTAAAGCAGATTCCCAGATGGCTTCGCAGCTTCCCTTGTATTCTCTTTAGCCTTCCTGGCCCCCGCGGTCATTTCCCTTTTCCACCTGCCTTTCCCCTTCGCTCCCTTCCTGTCCCTCTTACCCCTGCTCTCCCACGCCGCGCCGCTCCCTCCCCACGGCCGCCCCATCCCGCACCCCTGCAGCCCCTTGGGCTCCCCGCACTCACGGCATCGCCTCCGCTTTGCAGTTTGCACCGGCCTTTGCCCGGCTGCAGCGCGAAGTGTCGCAAGCGGAGGGCAGCTGAAAAGACAATCGGCGAAAAGCTGGGGAGCGCCCGCAGCTAAACCTGACAAAACCCCGGAGAAAAGTGCTCTACTTCCAGCTGAAGCATGTGACGGGAGCGAAAACCCTTTGTATGCCTCTGTGGAAACAACCAGAGGGGAAAAAAGTAAGTGGTGACATGATGAGGCAGCAAAGAGGCAAAACGTGGGACTAAGGGGAGGAAAGAGAAAGAGGAAAAGAAGAAAACAGGAAACCCCAGGTAGATTCTTAGAGGCATTTCACATGCTTTTTTAAAAGCTGGACTTCCTTAGGGTTATCTGTGCTGGAGATATTTTCAACCAAGCTCCCTTTCCCTTGAAAGATTAATCTGGCATTCATTCAATACTCAGATGAGCTTGCAAAACATGAAAAGAAGCTGCAAGTGTCACTAACATGTAGAACCAGCCTCAGTTCTGAGATGAAGAACTGTGCATCTTCCTCTCTGAGGGTGTCTCTTACCCTCTCCTTCCTTCCTCACCTTCCCTGACCTCCCCATGCTTCCCAGTAACAGCAAATTTATTTTCCTTCCAAATGGCATGGCAGGCACCCTATGTAGGATCCTGATGACGTTGAGAGATTAACTCGTCTGGAATCTGACCCAAGGACACCAAAGGGAAAGATTACTGCTTCACCCCTGGGTGCACATCGTGTACATCCTCCAAAAGAAGCGCTCTGTTTGCTTTCAGACAGAGCAGTGGCAGACCTGTGCCCCGTTGGCAGGAACAACAGCCCTGATCTAGGGACAGAAACTGCAGTAATCTCAAAATTGATGACTGCACTTTCACAAAACGCACTCAAACCACTTTTTCCATTGATCTGACGACTCTGGTTACTCAAACAGCTCCTCAGCTACTTCCTGTTCTGCTGGAGAGCTCAGCCACTCTGCTAAGCAGCACAGAAAGAAACCCAATTCTAACTTTATTTTGAGATCATCACAAATAGCTGTGGTGGATGGCTCCTGTTTTTGTTCCAAAAGTCTATTTATCAGCTCACTCCCATCGGAGGGCATGGCAATCTGAGCTGTGCTGCTCCTTGAGGTGCTGGTTCAGTACAGTTCCTTGAGCTGGGCCCATGCACCACTGCTGACATGGTCCTCAACTCTGAGCACCAGTGAGCACGACAGGGGAGATTCCTTGTTTGTGCCACATTTTGTTGCTGGTCTGTCCATGCTGTGCTTTCCAAAGGATTCCCAATGGAGCCAGCTGGGAGGGGGATTTTGCAATGCGGGCAGCTCTCCATAGTCTGGCCGTATATAAACAATGCACTAACCCAGCCCGTATGTGTGTTTCGTGTTATTCTTGCTCTGGATTAGATTTATCTCTCATGCAAGCCCACCAGACTCTATGGAGCTTCAACAGAGTTGATTTAGCCCAATCTCATTCCAGTCTTGCAATGGAGACAAAGCAACATTCTAGAGCATCCATTCTTCTCCATAAAAATGAGAGGGAAGGACTGTTTGCTGGCCCTGGTTCCTGCAGTAGCAGAAGAAGACAGCAAGGGACCAGCAGACAGCAGCAAATAAAACCCTTTCCAGTGAGATCAGCTGGAACCTCTGCTGCAAAATCAGCCACTGAATCTACACCTGGAGTCTCCCTCGCTTGTCCAAAAACCACAGGATCTTTCTGAGATTAGTGGTGAAATCTGTGGCTAATCATAACCCAGGATGAAAAATAAGTTGTCTTTTAGGGGTTTAAAAGGATTAGCGGGTATTTTCCAAAGTATTTTATCTTTGGAGAATTTATTCCCCAACATTCTAAGCTGTGTTGCTTTAGAGACGTTAAGTGCCATCACTTCGTTTGTGTTTTCTGAGCCAAAGCTTGTTTCTCAAATCCCCATTCTGTTCAATAAACACTGACACCAAGTAATAACATTCACTATGTGTGTTGTAACCGTGTGTTATGTTACAGCTGGCCACGCTGTCTAAACTGACTTACAGTTTAATTCCCAAGCAAGTAACTTAATTGCATAGTATATGGAAAATGTTGCTGTTATTATGCAAGCCTCTGTTTTTTGACAATAGCCAGTAAAGCTGTTTTCCTCCCTTCATTTTATATCCTGGAAATATTCTGTTTGTTATGCCAACAGTAGTTTTAGCTGGTTTTCCAAAGGCAGCTGCTCTCCAGAAGACCATCTGCATGTTGTATAAAATCTTTGCCCTCCCAGTGTGATTTCCATGAAGTTAGTCCTGCAGATGGAGCACCTGAGAAAAGTGCACAGCCCACTATTGAGAAGAGGGATACACCCAGCATCCATGTCTTTGCTTTAGGGATGAATTCCCTTTAAACATGTCATAGCTGTAAGGATAGGCTAAAAAGAAGAATCATAGAATAGTTAGGGTTGGACCTCAAGATCATCTTGCCTCCTTCCCCCTGGAGAAGCAAAGACACACATCTAGCAGCTGGAAAGGAGAGAAGTGAACACTGAAGCTTCTTAATTCAAGAGGCAAACTGGAGAACGTGTCAGCATATCCAATGAAATTAAACTGAAATCCAAATACCTTTAGAGCTGCTAGAGAACATCTGGCGTCACTTCACACAGCACCTCTGCACCATTCAATGAGAAGGGAGCTTAGGACAGTTCAACAACCCTGCCTGGTATTTTCTGAGCACTGTCAGAGCCTAAGAATCATGGAATCCCAGACTGGTTTGGGTTGGAAGGAACCTTAAAGCTCATCCAGTTCCAACCCCCTGCCATGGGCAGGGACATCTTCCACTAGACCAGGTTGTTCCAAGCCCTGTCCAACCTGGCTTTGAACACTGCCAGGGATGGGGCAGCCACAGCTTCTCTGGGCACCTTGTGCCAGGGCCTCACCACCATCATATTGAAGAACTTCTTCCTAATGTCTACTGTAAATCTCCCCTCTGTCAGTTTAATGCCATTGCCCCTTGTCCTGTCACTACATGCCCATAGATCATTGTCCAAATGCAATTGTTTCGTTGGAAAGTTGAGATTTTTGCTAAGATTGTACAATCTGCACTAAAACACTGGCTCCGCGCTGCCTCCCCACTATAAGTTTAACATCCTTAGTCCTGTTTTCCCATCTCCTGGCAGCTGTCTGAGTTGCAAATCTCTGAATCACCTTTCTCTGTAGAAAAGTTATTATTTTTCAGACTAAAAAAACGGACAGGGAAATGGTGTGAGCCTCTATGTACTGTTTGTATGTCCCTATTCACTGGTGACCACTTACATCTGTATCTGTGCCTCTACCTCCAGATTTTCCCTGGGAGCTGAGCTTGGATTTCGGCAGAGATGTGAGAGTCGGATGCCACCTGCCATCCCAGGCCTCATGCACAAACAGGAAGGCTGATTTCACTTTGGTTCTGTATGAGCTTTTTGTTTTGGCTGGGGCAGGGAGGGAGAGCTGGCGTTCTCCGTGTGTTACATGCTCTGCCCTTCTGTCCTTTCTTTCCATTCAGTTCATTTCTCAGCTGGGAGAAGCAGCTATTTCAAGAGTCCATTTGCCCACTCCTGCAGTTTCAGTGTGAGCTCTGCCTTGTTCTCACAGCCCCCAGCCCTTGCCATCAGGCGGCTGAGGCTCCAAGTTTTCATCTTTAAAAAGAAAGTACATTTACAGCCTTCTGACTTGCAGAGAAAAGACTGCAAAGTTGTCCTGAGTGCTAGTTAAAGACATAAAACTAGGAAAACAATCAAATAAACACAGCACTTCCAAATAAACACTGAAACATTTGGTGGTTTTTAAGGCAATCCCCATTGTTTTCGGGAGAGCTTGAGTTGGCAGTGTTTTAACAGTAAGTGCGTGGTGAAGGGAGCTGCAGAGCTGGTACATGCACCATGGCCTCTATTCCTTGTCCCACTGCAGGCACTAAACAGCTCCATTGCAGGGGGACCCAGAGCTTACCCAGAGTAAGTGGCAGAGCTGTTGCAGCTCTCATTGGTGCCAGGGCCAGCAGGGAGCACAGCCAGCTCCTCACCTCTACATCCCTCCATGTTAAAAGCATCCATATCCTGTCCGCACCATAAGATCTTCAGGAACGCTGAAATTACAGCAGGTCTGAAAAATACTTACAAACCTCCCTACTGCAGATAAACCTCAGGTTCTTCCCATAAATGGAAGAGGTCTTTCCTGTGGGCTCTGCCCAAGAGGGACTGCTGCTACAGTGTCTGCCATCCCACACTGTGGCATCTTTTTTCTCCTCCTTTTGCGCCTGAACCCCCCCAAGGCACACAGGAAAGGGGCTCAGAAGACACTCAAGGTAAATCTCAGCAAAGAAGGCTCCTCTCCAGACACCAAGGGATGGACTTCCCCTGAGGAAATGGCACAACCAGGCAGAAAACTGGGGAAGAGTAAACTTAACGTCATCATACGGCAAACGTGTGCGTTCCTTCCCCTCTGCCCGGGGAATCTCTGCGGCACGTTTTGGCTACAGCAAGTAATTACTGGCTGTTTGCTCATTTCCCTTTAATGAATCAGTTGACTGAGAGCACTGTGAGTGTGGAGGGAGTGAAAGTCTGCACACTCCGGCTTCTCTGAAGGTTTCTAGATCAGATTTCAGGGCCCCAGAAGTTTGGGTTATTTTTCTAACTGAGGTTCGGCGCTGCATCTTCCGGAGAGGCTGCCAGTTATCTACAAAACCTACAGCTCTTATCCATTTGATACCACAGGTTTCAGTCTGAATCACAGCAACATGTGGTTGACCTCAGATTAAAGTGCTTGCTCCATGGCATTAGACTTAAAGGTTGGGAGCTGGATGGAGCATGGATTTGTCTATATCAGAGCTCAACCGAAAAAAAACACTACGGGAAAGGAGATGTTCAGGTTGGGCTGAACACAGCTAAAATAGTAGGGCTGTGGAAGGAAAACTCTGAAATGTCTCATTTGGAGGCAAAGCAAAAAGAGGTGTTTTATTTCGGGTTATGTAAGTTCTAAAAATCCTTTTTTCTCCTTTCAACGTGTTTTAACAGGGAGGTCAACTCTGAAGTGAAAAAATGCCATTTTGAATCAAATCTACATTTGAAATGCTTGCAAAACATAAACAAACCATTCCCAAAATGAAACAGTTCATTCTGAAAGTGTCAGAATGACACGCATTGCTATTTTTAACTTCCCTCCCTCTTCCCCCACCTCTGTATTTTTTCTAGGCCAGAACTATTCAGAAAATGTGTTTGAATTTGTGAATCATTTTGACTCCCCCTCCCCCTTGACATTTGCTGGAAAAGCTCCTCTCTGCCAAAAAACTGTTCCTCCAGCTCCAGCCAGCTCCTACAATCTTCTGTCCTCCCAGGCTTTTATGGATGGGGCTGGGGGTCCGACCGCCTTGGGGATACAACACAGATGGTCCAAAGGAAGAGTGGGTCAGGAGGGCAAATCCCAGCATCTCCCCAGGCAGCGATGGGCTCAGTGGCGCAGACCAGCCTGATCCTCCGTGGTGGCCGCCCTGAAAAAGCCTCCCTTGAAGATGAACAGGGAAGAAGGCTGTAGCAGAAGACACCACGCAGAGGGAGTTCCTCACTGGGCTCTGGCTTCCGGATATTAGGGGACTGCTCTGAGTTTTGGTTCTCTTGGAAAAACCTTGCACTCAACGCCAGGCCCTGAAGGTTAAGGGGATGTACCATGGGGGGCTCGGAGCTGCCTCCTATCAAGCTTATGGGAATTCTGGCTTTGGTTTCAATGGAAATATGACAGCTCTGAGGCTTGCAATACAATATAGAGGCTTAATTCTTTGCAGCCTGGCAGTTCGTAGAACAATTTATGCCTTTGCAATGCAAGTGTAAATGTTACCGCTCTCATTTGGAGTATTTTGCTCCTACCCTGAAACTTTTAGCAAGTGGAAAACTTGGATCCTTTTCAGTCCTCGCATCCAACCTATCTGTAAGCCTTGCAGATTTTTTCAGGATAACGCAGTTTTTCCAACCTACCCACCTGACTAAAATTCACCTCCAGGGCTCATCACCTTGTATCTTAGTTTCACATCTCAATAGCCTTTCCTCTGCAGGCTTGCTCTGCAAAGGTCCACCAAATCCACTGCTGAAAGATGGCTTTGTGAACCTGTCATTCAGCCCCTCTGCAGCTCTCATCCTCCTCACCTTGACTCCTTCTCCTGAGGTGCAAGTCTAAGCTGCTTGGCTTTTCTTTCAAGGCTGTGATTTATTCTATCCCCATCACTTCTTATTTCAGTGCTGAAAGGTCAACTCCTGTGTATGCGCAAGCATGAGATCAGCCTATATTAAACAGGCTCCTCTGAGATTTCTCCCTTCTGGGAAGGGTTCCCATCCACAGGAACAAACCTGGAATTTGCAACTGCCTTTAAGCTGCCCAGAAGCCCAAAGACCAAATATCAGAGCTGGCTGGGCTGTACAATACAGGGACAGAGAGAACAGACAAAGTGGCATCGTGCTACCTCTGCATTTCCCTCTCATTACCAGCCCAGCACATGGTCAACATTATGGTCACTTGTGATCACCTAGTCTCCCATGCTGCCTTCCTTGGCTTGAAAAAGCCACTCCAGCAACCACGGCTAATATAAGAGAAAAGGGGCTTTCAGGAGAGAGGCCAAGTCCTTCCTCTTCAGGATGAGATGTAGATAAGGGGCAGCTAATAGCAGAGGAGCTGAGCTACGGCCCTGGCCTCAGATCATCTGTTTTAACCTGCTGTGCAAGGGGGTTTCCATGCGAGCTGGACAACATTAGTTGCTCCATCCTCTGAGAGAGAGTCTGGTTCAGTTCAGAGCTGCTTTTCCAGAAGTTAATCTTGAATGTATGAGCTTCGCACAGATTATTTCCAGTGGTGGTACATCTTATTTGTGTGTGAGGGTGGGAAAGTGACATCCGAACAGGTAATCCTGTTCGTGTTGCAAAAAGACCAAAGTTAGTTCCCACTCTGCTAAAAGTACGGAAGGGAAACACAGGATTTGTCAAGCAGGGAGAGATAAACTGGACTGGGAACATTTTATGTACAAATTCCTAGGAGAGCATTAAAACAATGGAGCTGGGAGAGGACACTCGTCAGGGTTTTTTCAAACAATGGGTCTTGTGTATTCTTTTAAAATACAACAGTAATTCAGGTGGACAGAGATAAGACACAGTTCTAAAATCTCTTTCCTTTGTTTCCTTTCTAGACGCCCTGGTCTTCACCCCAGTAAGACATTCCTACCATGAAAGCCCAGGGTGAAGGGCTATCTAACTAAATATGGCTCCAAAGAGATAATAATTAACAGGCTCTTTCTGAAACTGCTCAGCAATTGCATTTCTGAGGGCCTCCTACTTCTGTGACCACATGCCTTACTTTTGAGGTGTATTTATTAATGGCAGCCCAACACTGCCCTAAGCAGCAGGAATGGGGGTTGCTGCAGTGTGTGCCAGGCCCTGGCAAGAGCAGGATGAGATGGTGGGACTTGGAGGACAGCATGGTGCTGGCAAGCAGTGCCCAGCAATCCTTCTCCTCGTGCTGAGTGACAGGCACCTACCTGGCAGCATAGGATCTCATGCTCCCATCTGCAACAGCACCCAATTGTGGAAATACCACCCAGGGGCCTTTCATGGACACTTCATGTGGGGACTGAGGGCAGTACAAGGTACGAGGTGATGCTGAACTGGCCTCAATGGAGCTAAGATGATGCTATGCAGGCATGGATTAAAAAATAAAAAGGAATTGGGCTCCATTTCAGAGTTCAAAGAAATGTTTGAACCTATGGGCACTGATTCAGTCTCATCTCTAATTATACCCCAAGCTCAGCCGTTTAACTAGTTCTGTAGTCCTCATAAGGGCCACTTTGGAGTTGTTACTTGAGTTCCTTGCCAATCTGTTGTTGGATTTTCCACTTGACATTATTAGGGGATTAAGCTGTTTGTCTCAGCATCTTTTATCTGTCCTGTTGAGTTTCCTACAAACAGACTTTAGCCAGACCAGAGAAAATAGGAGGGAAAAAAACCCCAAACACTTCCAAGATAGAATCCTGATTTGGGATTTGTAAATTATTGTGTAAACTTACTACTTTGGATATGTAAACTTTGTTGACTCCTATAATCTGGAATGTATTAAAGAAAACTGTAGGCATTACAACATGTCATTGGATTATACTGTCCTGATTCAGATACAGCTGTGGAAGAAACATATAACAGGAGATCCTGTGGAGTTATACATTTTAGACTTAGATCATCAATTGCCATAGAGAAGATAAAAACAAATGTAGCTGAGCCTGGAAAGAATGTTACTAAAATTGGAGGAGCATTTAATGTGAGTAGCCTAGGGGTTCAATAACTTTGCCTGTAGCTTAACAAAACCCACCCACATAAAACATACCAAGAGGGACTGCAGATTGGACTCTCTGATCCGCAGGCTGCCAAGAAAGCAAACCTGACTTTTTTCCCCTTCCTACAGATGCAGGTTTGAATGGTCCCTGCAGAGCGTTAAATATATATTACCCATAATAGCAACCTTATTACAATTGGATGTGTTGCTAATTCTCCCCCGATTGCTCTGTACCTTGCTTGCAGTGGGAGGATGCCCCTGGACATCTAATGGGGCTTGTGGCTGCCAGCAGAGCAATTCCTATGGCCCACATGGTGAGAAGGAGCCTGCTCACCTCCCCCTCAGCCCTGCCCTTCCTTGGCACCCCATCTTCTCTCTTTTGAGGGCTCCCTCAGCCACTGCATTTAAATACCCATTCAATGAAAATGTTTTGAACGCATTTAGCTCAACGGGATAAAAGCAATTCCTATGCCTTCCCAAAACGCCTTCTCAAAGCACAGCTGCAGCAAACAGGGCTCAGCGGTGAGCTGGAGGCCAGGCTCTGCTCTGCCCTTTTCCCGAGCAGCAGGGACCGGAGATTGTTTAGTGAGGAACAAGAAAACAAACATCCAACCCTAAAATGCACTTTCCAAGAAGTCACCCTGCAGATCCTTTCATATACAGAACTCGTGTCCCTGAAGCTCTGTGGCACTGCACCTACCAACAGGCAAAACCCCCATGGGGACCACATCTCTGCTGTGTATAATTCAGTATAATGTTGGATTTACCTTGAGATGTAACTGGATACATGCAGGGGGTAGCAAGGTACAAACTGATCAAGGACCAAATCTGCAGCACGCTCCTGCTGGCTTCAGCAGAGCTACAATAGCTTTTATCAGCATTTTATCTGACCCTAACAAAAGGAGCAAATTGTTTAGCAAAGGAAGAGGGTTCTTTGATTCTATCTTGCTGCTGATGAATTGCCCAAGCAAGGGCAAAGGGACAGGAAGTGAAGGGGGAGGAGAAAGAGGTGATGCTGAAGGTAGGTGCTGCCGTTGTTTAGCCCTCTGCTAACTTCCATGGGTAGCTGTGTTTCTGCTGTCCCCTTCTGCACACACTGATGGGGGCAGAGGGTTGGGCCTGCTCCCTGGCAGAGCCATCCTACCAAGACATCGTGCTGGTTACTCCTGGTATTAACACATTGGTCTTCATTCAGGCAAAGCCCAAAGCGTTCCAGCTGCAGGGAGTTCTGTGGCAGTGAAGACTGCAAGGCTGAGACCTGTTCCACACACTCCAAGACCACGATTTTCCAAAACCTCAAATACAAGACTTAAAAGTCAAGGATAAAAGCTGAGAAGCCAAAGATGAACCCTAGGTAAAACTCACATCAATTCAACAAGGTCCACACCACAGCAACTGTGGGTCTTGATCTCTCTGCAAAAGCAAATGTGTGACTCAAGCAGTTGAGACGAATCCAATTCTGCCCTTTGATGAAACCCATTAAAATGTCCATCAGTACATTACTCCAGAGCCCATATATGTCTTTCAGGGAGGCAAGGGATGTTTTACTACTACTTAAAACCACAACAGTGCTGAATACTAATGCAGTTCCTGTTGTGTACCACTGATCAGACAATACACTGTACTGCTTAAAAGAAGAAGCTGTAAGTGCTGAGCACTTGTTGTTTTACCCCCTAGGTCTCCTTCCAAAAGCAGTCTTTGTGTTTTGGCTAGCAATAAATCTTAGATCTCAAAGGAAGAATTGAATTCCTTCTTCTAGGCTGTCTCTTTTTCCACGTCATTAATGAAAAGAATGTTCTTTACTATAAAAAACTCACTTCTTTCTTCTCATGGCTGAATTGTATGATCACATTGAAAAGAATATTGTGAGAGGGAAGAGGCTAGTACAGGTCTTAGCAGCTTACATCAGCTTCAGACTCCAATATTGCCTACCTCTTAGAACGTAAGGTCAGAAAACACCAGTACTCGCTCAGCGCAACTGCAGCTGACTATGGCAGTGAGGATTTCCACAGGCATGCAGTCTGTGGTGGTGAACTCCACCATGGCTGGGAAAGATGAAGCTGCAGTCTGCATTTTCCAAAAGCTTCCACCAATTCAGGGTGCATTCATGGAACACACACACAGGCTGAAGCTTGCAGCTGGAGACCCCGAGCTTCTGAACATACACCAGCTCATGCTGAAAGGCACTGCTGAGTGACCATCCCTGTCCCACAGCAGATCACACATTTTGCTGCCTGAATGCTGATTTAAAATTAGCCAAATCAGAGGCTTTTGAAGCTGGCAGAGCTCAGACTAAAGCAGCTTCCTGAACCACTTGCAGCTGTTGTGCAGGTTATGCATGAGCTGGTTTTTTATAAGGATGGATAAGAATGAAATCCTGATGAAGTTTATAGAAGACATTCATGAGGACTTTGGAAACAGATTCCTCTGTCTAAAGCACACTTCTGGAGTAGTCCTCAAGATCGCATCAGGGAAGAAAGGTACCTTAGGAGGAGGCTTATTCCGAGGAGACTTGTCAGCCCTTGGCTGACATCTAAGCACTATGAATTCCATAAAAGGGCCATTTCAAACGACCTACTGTCCAAAAAGTCACGTTTGAGAGTAAGAGATTAGGCTGCAAAGTTACTCAGAGATTTGAAAATGTTAACATTTAGTTTTCACTGTCTGTTAAATATTAGCATATCTTTCTTAGAAAGCTTGGCTGGGCTTCATTGGAAGAAAGCAGAACAAATTTACTGCACAAATTTACCTACTGGTATAAACAAAATAATCTCTAACCATTACAGAAGACTAATCTTAGCTGAAGTGACATTTAACATCACACATAGCTGCCATTATTTCTCTAGTGAGTTAGAACAGATTTACATATAAAGAAAACATGAGCTCAGCACTGGCTCTCAGTCATCGCACGGCATGCGAGAGCTCAGTGCTGTGGTAATATTTTCTTCACATGCAAATCTGTCCTAACACATTATAGAAATAATATGGAAAACATGAGGCAGGTGCTGGCTATGCTTTGATCGGGTTTTGTCATTGCAAGGCTCTAAGAAGGTAAAAACAAACTGTAAGGTTTCCACTGATCCAGGATCTTCATTCTGCAGACATTCAGCTTAACACTGGAAAGGTCCAACTAGACAAGATCCTGACATCCTGCAATTCCCATCAGAAAGTGAGGAAACCTGGCTGTTTGGATGATGGTCTTAATGTTTGTTCTTCCTGCACCTCAGAAATGCTTTGGGCTTTTTTTCCCCACTTTTTATGAATGCTTTCAGTGTGAAATTGCTTGAGAAACAAAATACGCAAGAGACAGCAGCTGTGCTAGCAAGTAGGTCCCTCTATGAAAAAGATCTGCTAAGTGCCATGTAATTCCTGTGCTGTCAATCACGGAGAATGCGAGCACAGAAGAAACCCTTCCCAATGAGCTTCAAAGTGCTGCTGAAAATGGACTTGAAATAGCACCGTATGTCTCTCATTGGGTAATGGCAGCATTTTCCCTTAGCCTCTGTGGGTGGGAGCTCATAAAAAAGCTGCTTATTTCCCAAGAAGGCCACATGAGTAGGTAGGAGATATGCTACCAAATAGAGTGTGATGCTTTGTGAACTCCCTGGAGTGCTCAGCCTCCCTCTGCAAGGAGCCTGAAGCTCTGCCCAGCTGTTTGGGCACCAGGGGTTCTTGATCTCATCCCAGCGGACAAAAGACACTGTTCTGTCAGTCAGCTGAGTGTGGTGCTCGGACAGTGGAAACACAGGGGCGTCCACTTCATTCTCTTCTTCCTCCTAGTCTTCCCACAGCAGGGCTGAAGGAGATGCTACCCTCCAGCAGTGTGCTAAGCACCTTTCCTGGTCAGTGATACGCATTAGTAGAGTAATAGTTGCTCTTCAGAGGGAGCAAGCAGGGCCCTAATGTGCTAGACATTACATTGATACTAATTTGGTGGTACCGCTCACAAGCTCATAAGCTTAGTAGCTTTTAAGACAGATATGGCGGGAGGAAGGAGTAAACTACATAAACACAGTCAGCATAAAGATATACATTCACGGGGCTTGCATGCAACACCATAGCCATATGGTCATGGTTTCTGTTACAGAGACTTCCTGATCATGGTGACAGCTAGGAAAGGGAATGAAAGTGTATTTCGTTTGACTGTTTTTTATAGGAACAAATCAGGAGCGCTGTTGTCAGTGTATGCCTTGGAACATGTCAAAGAGAAACAAGCAAGGGTCCCACAGGCCCTTGGCTGACACTAACCCTTTCTGAACCTGGCTCCTTTCAGAACTGCGTTACAGCCATTGTGAGTCAAACAAATAAATCAATTAAAAAGTCGCCTGTCAGCAGCAACGCCATTAGCTTTTTCCAAAAGCTCTTGCCATTTTGCACAGGTTAATGAAAGCCTCTTACTCTGAGCAAGCTGCTCTGCCTGTTGAAAGCAGCAGAGGTTTCACAGTGTACCCAGAGTCGCCTGATTACTATTCTGCCGTATGTCCTTGTGTTTCCACAGCGGCTGTGGGAAAGCCAGGAAGAGGAACACTGCAGTGTCTTACAGTTTTTCCAGGAGGGTGGCTTTTTTTCCCCTTGACATGTCATTTTTCTATAGTACACACTTGCACAATTTCTGCCTTTCCCCCACGTGTCTGTTGCTTTGTCTGTAGTTGCTGAGGAGTTGACAAACCACGGGATTTAGGATGAGAACAACTCATTGTAAGGACCAGCACTGGAATATCTTTTGCTTAATGGGCACAGCCAGCTTCCAAGCCAAGCCTCATGCTGCTAAATACACCTTTATCAATCAGCTCTCCCTTGGAAGGAGCAAACAGGGTTCCTCAGGCACAGCAAAACTCATAGACTTGTATTTTCCCACTGAAGTCAAAAGGAGTCACAGCTAGAATGGGGCTTATTTAGGTTGCAAATCCCCCTTTAGGAGCAGGGCTGCTGCCTTGGGCTACCTGTGCCACTTGGAGCCTAAGACAGGGGAGCACCTTCTCACTCCCCTACATACCAACCTGTGTGACCAGCAGGAGGGGAAAAGTCTTCCCTCAGCATAAGATGTGCCAAGATGGAGACAGGCATCTCCCAACAGCCATTGTCTGATCCTGGCTTGGGCAGTGGGTGAGTGGAGGCACTCGCTCCTTCCCCAGACTGCCCGTGCCTCTGTCACAGGGGGCATGCAGCAAGCGCTGCTTGGCAGCACTGTCAAACCACAATGTCCCATCCCAGTGTTCTGCCTGGACAGGCCATCCCTCCCACACAGCCTGAGACGTGTCATGGGCTCAAGTGTCTTTGAAACCTTGCGAGTGTCAATAAACAAGTGTGGGGTTTCTCCAGCAGCAGCCCACAGCCGGGGGAAAGCCACAGCTACAAAAGCCCTTACGTGGAGGTTTACTCAGACCTTAAGTGGATTTGCAATTAGACAACAGCAAAATGTCAGATTGCTCTTACTGTCACTGCACTTCACAAGCCTGCTGCAATCATGGCAGGGTCACTGCTTCCCAGCGCTGCACAGCCCACTGGGCACCAGTGCACTCCAGGGACAGGCAATGCACTGAGTAAACCATTTCAATAAACAAAGGCAGAGCCCGTATCAGCCACAGAGCTGGTCCAGGTCCCAGTGCCCAAAAAAAGCGGGCACAAAACCTCCCTTTCTTTTGCTAGGCAACGTCATTTTCTTACTGGCCAATTTGCAGGCCCAACCACAAATGAAGTTTGCTACCTGCAGAACAAACGGAGGATGAGTGTGCCAGCCAGAGAGATCTGCCCGCTTCCCAGGGATGCCAGAAGGAACTACAATAGACAGCTGGACATCCCTAACAGATTTGCTTAGCCAGACAGCCTCCAGAAAAGGAAGGGCAGAAGCAAGCCTGCCCTTTATCAAACCTGTAAGCGTGCTATGTGAGATATGCAGCACAGACCATACCTGCAGCAAGAACTGCCTTCAGGCCTCTTGTCATTACCTCTCCTAAGGTACGACAGCCGTCCCCTGTGCCACCACCACCCAGTGCAGAGAGGCAGGGCTCTCTACCCGCCAAGTGTTTATCTACTCAACCCAGCCATGATGTTGGTTTCTGTCAGTTGAGGTCTCCCAGGATCTGTTTTGATGGAAAAGTATGAGTTGCAGAGAGAGCTTCTCACACATGCTCCCTCATTACACAACTCATTTCCAGACTCTCTGCATTGTTAAAAGGAAATAGTGACCTCAAGAAAACAAATGAGTGTGCACCCTGAGACTGCTTCAGTAGCTGCCTTCTGCTGTCTTTATGGATTTAGAAGATGCTGCCAACCGGTACACAAAGTTGGGTGTTATGTATATGAATCAGCTTTGAATTACTGGGCACTGGCACACAATCCTGCTGAGAAGTTCACTATAACCTGCCAAAGGCAGTGATCAACCCTGCATGGGACCTGTGGAGCCCAGCAGAAAGTATCACTGTAAATAAGCCCAGCTGCTCCTGCTGAGAGGACTCCAGCACTGAAACGAAAAACCAAGTGCACCTCCTCAGGCTGCCTAACACATTTTGGACCACATCTTCATCTCATCTAGCTTGGAGTAGTCCCACTGAGCACAGGAGATCTTAGACCTGATCTGAGCTTGCTCTGATCCAGGCCTTTGGACAATAAATACAAGCCTTGCCTGTTCACTGCCGAGCCACCAGCCTGGCTGAGCTCACCGGAGGCCACGGGAGGCTGTGCAGAGTCAGCTTGAGGCTCCAGGAAGCTTTCCACAAGAGCTTCAGGCATGATTTTGCCCATCAGTGAACTGTTTTCAGTGGCAAATCAGTGAGTGGGATCTGGCAGTAGGAACAGTCATTAGTATGGAGAATAGAGCAGAGATTACTACAGCTCATGCACACAAAACCAGCAGAATTTAATCAGCAGAGTGATTGTAGCAGCTCCCAAAGGGAGCAAGCTGATTCATCAGTCAAGAGCCCCAAGATACAAAACTGTTTGCAGAGACGATGAGCCACAGACTTGTAACTTCATTAAGTGTGCTTTTACTCAACTGCTTCTCCATCCTGAGCAGGGCTGAGCCCGAGTTCTTGGAACAGAACAAAACAAGTAGGAAAGATATGTAATTCAGCCTGCTGCGTGTTTTACAAACCACAGTCTGTCGGTTCTTCACGAGTTTGATACCTTCACTTTACTTGGATGTTTCCCTGCTCTGGTCTTCCTCATGTCACTGAGCTTAGCAAGAGTTTCACTGTCATGTGTCTAAGAGAAGTTAAGTATATCACCACTGAAAGCTGATGGGCCTTTATCAGACTCCAAAATTAAAGAACCAGTGGGCTGTCCTGCATTTTTCAGGGGTTGTCAGTGTGAGGCTCCACAGCTGAGCTCAAATCAATGTAACATCTCACAGCCAGGGGATGCGAGAGTTCACGTGCTGGTGGGAGAACCTCGTGATGCCCAGCCTGCAGCGGGGCACAGTGGTTCAAAACCCTCTGGATAAATGGTGTGACAGCTCAGGGCAGAGCATGCTCTGTGCAGAGCATTCAGACGTGGAATGAACTCCCAGGTGACACAAGAAATCCCAGGAGTGTCTGCCTTTGGGAAGCTCATCAAAGCCCTCCTCTCTGAGGAGACCTTTCTGCTTTAAGGGTGATACAAGACGGCTGCTTCTCTCACCTGAAGCCTCCCAACCAGCACCACCACAAAGATCCAGAAACAAACGAACTTAATGTAAATGCCAAATAAAAATATGCTTACCTAAAATATAAGATACCCCACAAGCAAAAAGTGGTGTTCAGAAGGGGAATTACCAGAAATTCTAGTGATTTTTGCTTCCATGTGAAAGACACGCAGACAGTATGGTGATGGGCATCAGAATAAACTTTAACAGACAGTTGGCCCACACAGTTTTGACTCCAAGGAGGAAATATATTCTCCCTTAGGCTCATGTAAATCATGGGAAACCTCCAGCACTCAGGGAAGCTGTGCTGAGGAAAAGCTGAGGCTCCTAACTGCATGTCAGCAGAAGGCTACAGTTTCTGAGTGTATATTAAGCACACCAGCAGGCAGTGTGCAGCACCAGGGAAGCCTTGCAAGGACCGTGCACAGTGGGATGGGTACTGATGCTCTCTCCTGCACGCAGGGGATTTTCAGACTGGGAACAGGGATCAGCTTTTCATGTGAGGGAAAGCAAATGCTGCTGAGCAAATGGAAAGTTTCTCTGCAGACCTCTGCTTCGACAAACCTCTGCCCTCCCTCTGCAGCTCTGCCTTCGAGCAGGAATGCTGCCAGTCCTTGCCCCACCTCCCCAGTGCTGGTGCAAGACTCACCACTCGGGGCTTCTGCTGGTCCAGGGTCTGCAGGAAGGCTGGTGTCTGGTCCAGGGTGCGCTCGGGGTCGCTGGAGATGTCCTCCTCGGACTCCTCCCAGGATGAGGAGAAGCCCGTGGAAGAGGCTGAGGACGATGACAGCTTCCGGACGGGCAGGCTGCTGGGGGGCACGGCGCCCGCCTCCTCCTCCGGGCCCCCCAGGTCCGTGACAATGACAGCAGGGATGCTCCCACTGATGGCTGGGCATTGGCCCTCATGTCCTGTAGAGGCCACCACCACCTCCTCTTGCCGTGGTGCAGGCCCTGATGGCCCCAGGGGGCTGCTGCCAGCTGCTGGCCCTACAGTCGGGACCACCATCACCACTGAACTCCCCAAGGGCTCTGCAGCGCTCGGCCAGACTTGCACCCCACCAACATTAGGGGCTTCACTTTTATCATAAGCTCGTGGCTGGGATCCACTTCCGAGTCCCACCTCTGGCACCGTGGGGCTGGCGGGTCGGGATCGGGATGGCCGTGGGCTCCGTGGCGGCTGGGCAGCTGAGCTGTGCGCTTGTATTTGTGCCTCGAAGAGCCCCACTTTCTGGTTCACTTGGACATTGTGCAGCTCCCGCTGAAGTTGCCGTGCCATGGGGGGTCCTGGCTGCCCCTCCTCGCCCCGGCTGCCACGCCGTCCCCTGGGGCTGCCCGCCTGCTGCACAGGCTCTTCAAGGGGCGGGAAGAGGAAAGCGGGGCCACAGCGTGGGGAGCGGGGTGGCACGGGGGCCGGGCTGAAGACGGGGAGCGGGCGGCAGCTGCCGGGTGTCTCCAGCCCCCTGGGCAGCACTTGTCCTGGAGGAGGCGGTGTCTTGCTCCTGCTGCTTGTCACCTCGCTGTTGCTATTCATCATCACCAAGCTATTGAGTGCATAGCAGTAAACGGCCATAGTAGTCAGCCGGGGCGCACAGGGGGGCCGCTGTCGCTGCCTCCTCGGCGCTCAGGCTCCGCGGGGCTGCCCAGGGTCTCTCCACACTGGGACCAGCAGCATTACTGGGAAGAAGCAGAGGAGCTGGGCTGGCCCTGGCCTGTAGCTCCATAAAATGGGATGGCTGACGAAGGAGAAAGAGGCAAGTGGTGGGAATAGCTCTGCATGCCCCTTAAGCTCACCTTCCAGCTGTACACACAGCTGGCTGGACTCTCCCCTTCCTGAGTGCCTCCCCCCATCCCTGCACACACCTTCCTGCATCCCCAATGTGCCACCCCTGGGGACATGGCCCAGCCTGGTCATCAGAAGGGTCTGAGCCAAGGGGAAATCAAGTCTGCGGCTGTTTCCCCCCTTTCCTGCCTTCTCTGCCTTCCCTCCAGCTTGCCGGTGGAGGCAGCTGCAGCACCAGCGTCTGAGAGGACACACAGTCAGCAGCTGTTCCGGCAACAGAATTTTGGAGTTATGGTCAACTGGTGTGAGCTGAAAGAAGGGAAATACTCCAAACCAGCTCCAATTTGCACCTTCTGGTTCGTCACCTGTGACCGAGATCAAGACTCCAGCATGGATTTCTGTTCAGTGATACACATGCATGTCCCCTGCTTGCAGTTTTCTGTGGTGTAGGACTATGTCTCCACCACTGCCATAACCTACCACATGCAACAACACACACGGCTTTGCACATCTTCATGCATTCCCTGTCTATACATGCCTCCCCCGTGCTCATCTGCCTTTACTGCACACGCCTCCAAGTCACAGCCAGACCCCACACAGAGATGTGTGGTGGTGTCTGCCCTGTTTTGTGCGTGTGTAAGCATGTGAGAGACTTGACTTGTGTAGGTGGCTCTCTGTGCCCCCTGCACTTCACTGTACCTTCGTGCCCATCTGCTCCATGTGCCACTGGAGCTGCAATCCCCATCCCATGCTGGGACATGGGAACTCATGAGGTCTACACAAACACGCTGCCTACATCAGTGTGCAGGCATGTTTACACACGTGTGTGTTAACTCTGGCTATCTGTGTACATGTCTTTGGCAGCACATGTGTGCGATGCTGTCAGTGGTACCCCCGGGCATCCCCTTGTGTGCCTCCTTGGAGGTAAATGCTCACAGGTCTCAGCACAGTCCGCAGTGACTAAAAGGCTCCCCATCCCTCCAGGCACTGCTGAGAGGCAGCGTGCGGCTCAGCAGAGCCCGGGCAGCGCGGACACCCACTCTCTGCAGGGATTCCCGGCACTGCAACGCTTTCAAGCTAAGCGAGCACCAGCACAAGCTGCTCAGCCAGATACCGGGTGCGGGACAGCCCTCTCGGCCCCGGGGCCACCCCCCTGCCCCTCCGACCGGCCCCACCTCGTCCCTTCCTCCCCGGGGCGGCAGCTCGAGGGTGCCCCGGTCGGGGGGTCGGCCACATCCCCGTCTCGTGTGTGCCCCCCCGCCGCTTACCTGGGAGCAGGGTCCGCGCCTCTCTCAGTGCCGCCGCCGGCCGCGGGACGAAGCGGGACCCATCTCCGCGGGCGCGGGGCTGGTTCCGCAGGTCCTGCCGGGCTTCCTCGCCCCGCGGGGCAGCGAACGAGCCGGGGGACGCCGGGTTCTCCCGCTCCGCGCTCCAGCAGCGGAGGCTGGGCGGGTGGCTCCGAGCTCCGGCCAGGTCCGCGCCGCGGCCCCGGCGCCCGCTCCCGGTGCGGCTGGAAAGGCGTAGAGAGGAGGTGGTGGTGGAGGAGGAGGAGGAGGAGGAGAAGGAGAGGCGAGGCGAGGAGGAGGAGAGCGGAGGGAGGGGGTAGGAGAGCAGGAAGGAAGTTGTGAGCCTGTCTGGGGTTGAACTCAGCGGAACAAGTTTCTTTTTTTTTCTCTCTGCTCGCTCGGCTGCAGGGAAATACTGAGAAAAAAAAAGTTTCCATTGTTAACTAAGAGAGAAAAAAAAAAACCCACACCGCCGCCGCCGCGTGCTGGCTGCTGTGGGTTAAAGACACACGAAGCTGTTTTCCAGATCCGGCCGGTCCCGGGGTGGGGGTATCCCCCTACCTGGCATCTCCCCAGCTTCCCACTTCCCGCATCCCGCTCCACCCGCATCCAACGCGCAGCTAACGGCTGCCAGGTCCAAAGGCGGCCAGCTCGAAGGCGCGGATTAGCGCAGCCCTTCAGCGCGGATCCCCTCCCCAGGCACAGCCGCCGTCCCCCTCGTCCTGCTGCTCTTCAGCCCTTGGGCATCCGCACCCGAGCCAGGCTGCTGCACAGCTCCCCGCTGCCCTGCAGCACGGCTTCGGGTGAGCGTGTCCCGTGGCAGTGAGATGACCCCCACAGCCCCAGACGCCGAACACCAGCGCTGAAGGCACATCTTCTCGGCTGTAAGCACATCCTCTCACTGTGGCATTGCTCCAGGTTTAGGCAGGGCTGTAGCTAACCTGTGCTTGCCACTGCCCGTGGTAGGCCGCAGACGGCTCTTCCTGAGCTCCTGCGGCCCCCCGGCACGGGTACCGCTTGGCAGAGGGAGCAGGGTCTTGGCTGTGGTACAACATGATTTCTGCATCAAGATAACTCATTGGAAATAGTTGTCTGTACGTCAGCACTTCAGGACAGCAGGCACTGCCATTCGCTCTCAAAGGAGCCTTCAAGGTCAAACCCAGATGCAGTTTTGGGGTTGGTCTGCAATGGCCAAGGGGGAGGCAGAGGGGAAGAAAAGAACAGCAGCAATTTGTACCTGCTAGGATTTCACAGCTAGGAATTTTCCCTAGAGAGGGGAACTGATGTCACAGTGGATCAGCTTCTTGCAATTAAGATAGATGTAATTAAGACTTAACATCTAGAACATGAACAGGGGCAGATCTCCGGATCTGCAGAAAGTGTGGATTGCCAATCCCACAGGCAGACAGACAGAGACACCCAAAATGAGCTTATGTTTGTTTTTCCAGTAAAAGAAATGCTATTTTGAATTCAGTGCAGGAACAGGGATTTTTAGACTCTTTCCACTCCAACCCGTTTCCTCAGTGTCTGTGCTCAGTCAGGAACTAACTAGCCTTTCATGAAATAAAGTATGTGATCAATCTTTCTCAGCAAAGTGCTGAGTATAATGGCACTATTCATGGGCACAAGCTTCCCCCTGTGTGCAAATATCTGCAGCTTCTGGTCATCTGTTGCTCCCATTCCCTTGTGTCTGCAAACACACAAAAAAGTGGGAACGTTTGGAAGAAATGATAAGTCCAGAGTACAGGCAGGTATCTCCTTTTTGTAAAACAGCTGCACTGTGCTATGCTAACAGCTTCTGCACAGGCTTGCAAGCACTGCACATGTCTGTGTGTGGATGTTTTGGCCATCCTTTGGGGTTAAGAGTATTTACACCAGATAACCACAATGGGTGCTTAAAGCCCTTTCCTAAAGTCCCACACAGTCAAGTACCTTCAGACACCCATGCTATCCTATCACCAGTGGTGAATTCCCAGCTGCACGCTGACTGATACAAAACTCCCTAAGGGAAACCTGGCCTTAAAACACAGCAGCATTTTTGTGATGTAGCAGAAATATGTGACATCCAGAGCTAGAGCTGTTCTGTGGGCATTATATGCAATTACAAGCTTTTCTTTATGAAAGAAACACTTAATAAATGTGGAAAGGGGAAAACATCCAGGGATAAGCCTTTGACTTTTCATAATGGGTAGGTACAGGAGGGAAATAATTGTTTCCAGACTGGAGCCAGGCAGCAGTCCACCTCATTGAGTGAAGAGCAGACAGCTTTCAGCACACTTGTTTTCAATCAAGTGGAAACCACATGTCTGAGGTTAGCCTAAATGGAAAGCATGGAAACAGGTTGCTTGTCCAATTCAGGGACAAGGATGGAGGCAAGAAAGGAGAAAAGTTTCTTTCACAGACACAGAGGTCTCCAGGCACCACTTCTGCTGTAGTTGCTTGGTGCTGCCACGGAGCCTTCTCTATGACTTTGGCACTGTTGCACTAGGTGCTGTTCAAAGAGAACAAAAAGATGGTTCCACCTTGACTCATGTGTAAATTCAGTGTGCATTCTTCAAGTGGAAGTCCAGTGTTGGGTCTTAAAAGATCTTGCTTCTCCTTAAGCCATGTTCTTCATTTGAATATACATGTCCTGCTTCCAAAGAAAATGATTGCAGTGCTTGAGGAGGCTGAAGGCAGGCTGGGTTAAGGCAAACAGCTGATCTGGTCAGCTTCTGTGTGGGCAACTTGTCCTTATGCAAGAGAGTGGGGCCATTAAAATGAAAAAGATCTTTCATGTAGGAAGGGCATATACCCATCCACTGCAGCATGTATTAAATCCTGAAATCAAGCAAGGACACACTTACAGAAGGGCATGAAGCTGTCCTAACAGTGTAACATCTCCAATTGACCCACAGGCTATAAGCATTTGGGGAAAGAGCTATCACAGCTGTGGGGTGGTAGCTGTTTGTAGGGGCAGCAGCGCAGGCCCTGCTGTGTGTGGGTATGTGCTGGGAAGGAGGTTTGGCTGCTGGTGGGAGTGGTGGCTCTTGCAGCAGGAGCCGGATGAGAGGGCTGTTGGGCAGAAGCAGGGACCAGCTGCGCAGGAAGCAAAGTGCTGGATAGGAAAAGCAGACGGTACAGTCAAGGCTATTTTACTCCTTTCAGCCTCTGCCGTGACCCTACCTGATGTTTTGCTTTCGGTATTGCTAAAAACTGCTCCCGGACAGAGCCCTTTAGAGCTAGGCGGGTCTGCCAAACCAGTATGGTTCTGGTGACCCTCTCAAACACAGGCAGATCTGTCCTTTGCTACTTTATACACTCTCTTCCTCTGGAGTCAAGGTCTGTGTCCACATCTTGAGGCTTGCCATGCTGAGCCCTTGGATAGCATTCTAAAGGTCACCAGAGTGTGAAGATGAAGATGACGCTCACATCGTGAGGGCCTGAGGCTTGGCAATAGAGATGTGTTCTAAATGCTTGGTATATTCCTTCCCCTGACCTGTTTTCCTTAGGGAAAACCCAGAAAGACATGTATTAATCTAAAGAATCATAGAATGATAGAATGGTTTGAGTTGGAAGGGATCTTAAAGTTCATCCAGTTCCAACCCCCTGCCATGGGCAGTGACTCCTTCCACCATACGAGGTTGCTCCAAGCCCTGTCCAATCTGGCTTTGAACACCTCCAGGGATGGAGCATTCACAGCTTCCTTTGGCAGCCTGTGCTAGTGCCTCACCACTCTCACAGTAGAGAATTTCTTCATTATATCCAACCTAAATCTCCCCCTTTTAAGTTTTAACCCATTACTCCTTGTCCTATTACTACAGCCCCTAATGAAGAGTCCCTCTCCAGCACCCATATAGGCCCCTTTCAGATACTGGAAGGCTGCTATTAGGTCTCCATGCAGCTTCTCTTCTCCAGGCAAGAAGAACGCCTTCCCCAATCCAAACCTCAATAGTAATGGAAAAAAAAAAACAAAAAAACCCAAAATACCTTACCAAAACGAGGTCCTGTCCTGCAGAAATACCTCCTTCCGTGGAGAGGGGAATACAGCTGCATGATAGATATTGGTCATCGTATTCACTTAAATCCTTGGAGGCACTCAATTGATACGGTGTGGGCTGTATTATAAAGCTAGAACAGGACATAATGGACCACAATCAATCAAATTGTAAAAAGAAAGAAACAGACAAAACCATAACAATCTAATACTAAAACAAGTACCATCCTAAAGTACCCTCCTCCATCCATTCTTCCTTTGTTATAAGCTTCATTTTTTAGATATTACTCTCTGTCATGTTTTGAACCGGGTGGACAAGACAGCCTTCAGTGTGTTTCAAAGACTGAGTTGTCCAAACTGTCACTGCTCATCCAGCTCAGCATCAGAAAGACCATCAGCATCCTTGCAGTGGAAGACAGTATTTTACAGTATTTCCTCACCAGTGAGTTGAATCTTTCAATCATGTAAAATACAGAAAGAAAAGGATAAACACAGAGTAATTCTACAGTCAGCAGATTTACTTTCTGTTTATGTCAGTGTGATGGAGAATAAAACAGCCTAGTATTTACCACAGAAGACTCAAGAGGAAGCACAACACTGAATTACATGCTGAGAACTGTCTGCATTCAGACAGGCAACTGTCACAGGCATGGCACAATTCTGGGATGGCTGGAGGCCTGTGGAAAGGACTATGGATGTTTATCTTGCACTAGCCATTTTGCATTGCTTCAGAGGTAAAACAAATCAGAAAGATGCTGGTTTTCCCAGATGTCAGCAACCTCTGAGCTGGGTTATCTAGTCATTTGCCCCCCTCCTGCTATCCTACAGGAACACCTATAATGGCAGAATTAAGCAGTTCAGGGAGCAGGAACACCATGCAGAGACACCTGTGGCAAATCAATGTAATTTAGGGCAGTCTGTGTACTGTACTCAATTCTGCCTGAGCTTGTACATCCACCCAGAGCATAAAGGAATCAATTCTGTTCTCTGGGAGCCTCCTCCACACATTCCTGCCTGCACCTCACCCTGTACTGTACCAAGTGATACAGCTCAGTGCAGCCAAGAAAACTAAAGATCTCAGGGGTCTGTTCCTGGCTCTGCCCCTGCCATGCTATGGGGTGTTAGCAAAGGGGCTTAGTGCCTCTCTGCCTTGTTTCACTCACCTGTGAAACAGGGAGACATCCTCTATTTTCTACGGTATTTGTGGCTGTGACCTGCCTGAAGTTCACATGGGTTCCTTGGAGGAAGGGGTGCGTACATCTGATACATCCATGCACAGCACGCATATGCAGAGTGTTAGTGCTGGGTGAAGAGCATCAGTTTGGCTCCAGGTTTTGCAGCAGGACTTTGGAGAACTATTACAGAGCTGAAGAGATTAAAAATGTATGCATATAAACTATTAATGTATGTATGGAAAATATTAGGCACAGCAGAGTACTCTGATAAGGAATTATATACACACACGACAGGCAAAAGTTTAGGAACCCTAGAACAAGCACAGCATGTTATATTTCCTCCTGATGGCATATATGCCAGTGGTACCTTTGGTTTTCCCTCAGCAAGTAAACTCCCAAGGATGAAGATGTGAAGGTCTGATGTGAATGCCCACTGAGTTTAAGTCTAGATATTCCCACCAGTTTCAGTGCCACCCTTCCTTGGTTTTCCTGGTGCCAGAGAAGAGCCCTGCCCTGCAGTTTGTGTGTACCACAGCTGTGTGCCCTGTGCTGCAGCAGGCCTTTACAATGGCACGTTGGATAATAACAAGAATATAAATGTGCGTATCTGGGGAGGAAGCCCTGATTCAGCATTAATGTTCCATTTTTCATTGCACAGACTGAATTAGAGGCACTAGAAGCACACAAAATATGTATCGAGTTTCACTGAGTTTGAGTAAAAATAAGATTATATAGGGAAATCCTTCCCCATTGGACCCTGAGGCTCCTAAAAGTTGTACCTGGATCTGTGGCTGAGGGGATAAAACTGTCAGAATTGAAATACTGCTTCATTGTCTGAAGAGGTTCTTCCTACTTCTGGGTCACAGTTATTCACTACAGTGTGACCACATAACCATAATTGGGCAGCTTTACATGTGTTTGCGATAGCTACGATCCCAGCAGGAAAAACACAAGCTGGTTTTTAAGTGTACAATGTGTCACATAGACTGGGTGGGATATGAATGGGGATATTCAGCTTCCACCCCTGTTGAGATTCCACTACACCTTTTAGGAATGAGATTGAACATGGAATCACAAGAAATGCTGTCCAAGTTTCCACTCTGCAATGAGTGATCTCTGTGTTTTGAAAAGCTGGAAGAGGGCACTGAAGAGGATATGATTAAGAGTTTTAAAGCACATACTGGGCTGAGGGCATTTAATTTAAAATAAAGCCTTTTGGCTCTCTCCAAGGATCTATTTTTGCCTATGGTACAATAATAGATTTTAAGGATTTACCATAATATTTCTATGAGGGACAGATGTTTACCTTTGTCTGCTCATATGTCTGTGAAAGGAGAAAAGCTGAGCTTTGAATAAGTGCAGCACAGTTTAATAATCTGGCAGATCTAGATTGACTCTTGATAATTTTGAATAGCTAAAGGGATAGAGCTATGGAAATATTCCTAATGATGTTGCCAGACAACAGTGCTCTATCTGTGCTATTTTCTGTATGTTGCTCTGTTTATTGCCACATAACAAACTGCAAAGGTCAGCAGAGCCTGACCCTGAAAATCAGCTCTATTATAAAAGGCACTGGAAAACACCAGTCCTTGCACATAAAATTGTTTAAAGCAAGAGCATCTTTCGCAGACAGACTGAGATCCATACACTGGAATGTGCTTTCCCTCTAAGCTAGAGGTAAGCAAAGCCCTTATGGAAAGAACAGCATACACAATCCCTACAATCTAGGGAGATTTTCAGCCCTATAACAAGTCTCTATACATACATACCCTTGTGCCCAGGCACAGTAAGAATTCAGTTTAACAGTACCGAGAGCAGCTTCATCCCCAACTAGTTCTAGCCAGAGCTGTGTCTCCCTGCTGCCCCCTGCCTCTGCTCTGGAGGACATCTACTCTTGGAGCTTGAGCTCCCTGGGCTGCCTTCCTGGTTCTGGATTCAAGCAGTAAATTCAGCAACGCAGCATAGTTCTCCGTGCTATGCTCCTGCCTCCTGCAGCTGGTATGCCTAGGACAAGGCTCCTTCTTGTGTTGACCTTCCACCTCCCCCAGGTTGCTCCTGGATCAGTGCAGTTAGTTATCCCTGAAAGGGCACACATCTAGGATTTTTTAGCCATCACTGCAGACTACAGAGTTTCAGATCACTGATGTTTCCCACTTGACTACTACAGTTGCTACACCTGGAGTTTTCACCTCTCCATGAGCAAATTGAAGCATTTAAGCCCACATTTAGGTGCCTGAGTAAGAAGACAGATTTACAGATTTCAAGAGTTGGGATGGTCCCTCACCTCATCATGAACTCTTCACAACTCCCTGGGCTCCAAGGAAGGGCCTTCCCAGTCTTCTTTTCGTTTGGAAAAAGTGAAAGATACTTCATGGTCTGGCTGGTAGTAACAGCTGATTGAAATTATGCATCCAAAAACCCATTAGATCTGGGGAAGGTGAAGATCTGGACCAGAGAGGAGACATTACCATCCATTTTGCTGAATGAGAGTTGATGAGCTAGACTGCAGCACTAATGGGTTCCTGAATGTTACGTATTTGCTCCTCACTTCCTGCTGGATGGATACTACAGCTGGCTGCTCCCTTCTTCCCAGGGGAATTCACCTAATTGCTTAGAGTAAGTTAATGAGATGCAAAAGCAAAGACAGGAGAGGTGTGCAGCCTGCATGTCTTCAGCAGAACCCCTGAGTTTACTTCCTACTCATCCTTCAGTCTTCTGCTCTCCTCCTTTCCAGATGTGCTTATAGAGCCCTGTCGCCTTTGTTGTCTGAACCAGATTCTAAATGTTAGAGGTTCACCAGTTCCCTTACAGTTCTCGCCTGCTAGCTGACGACAGCATTGCCCTGCATAGGAGAATAGGAACAGTGCAAGAGCTCAGCTGCCTGATATCTTCCTCTCTTCTGGATCAGAGAGAAGGAGATTAATAAGAGCTGCCAGGGAAATGTCTTGAAATGACCCTTTCTGATAGGAGGGACAGTATCCTGGAAACACCCACTGTTTGTTGGCAGAGATACTCACTTCATTCCCCAGCTACACGAGCAAATTTCTTTAACTCTTCTCAGGGCCGTTTCTGGACTGGACTGCAAGTGTGTTTTACATAAAAAATCTCTAAACCAACACCCAACCACTTTGTTTCCTTCTGTTTCACATTTCTGACATTTCCTAAAAGAAACAAAATGTTGAAACAATGAAATACTTTTCTTTTTCACAGACCTATCATTAAGAGACGGTTTGCGTAATTCCTCTTCTTCCCTGTGAGGGCAACAGATGGGGCTGAACAAGACTTAGAGGATCCAGTGAGAGGTGCCATTTGTGTCACTAGCAACAGTAGTCATAAGGGAATCATCTACCATTTTTATTGCGTCAAAAAGAGATGTGGAGGAAGAATGGAGCAGGCTGAGATTTATTACACTTAATGGAACAGACTTTAGACAAGTGGAAATTTGGTTCCTTTGCAGGAACAGACCCTTATGTGAGGCTGCCGAGTTAGGCAGGGAGGGAACATCACATGAGCATACTCAGACCTGAAACCTCTAAGAGAGATTGCTGACGAACCAAAGAATGGAGTTCATCAGAGCTGTCCTGCTCAGCAGGCTGGGCCCTGTTCTCCTCTGGATGTCATCCCATTACAGTTGCTGAAGAGGCACTGGAAGGGATTTCAGAATGACAAGTAAAACTCTAGTCTTCTAAGAATCAGCTTCCATTTTGCTGCAGCAGGGTTTCCTTTGCACACTTGAGACCGCTGGACACTAGGAGGTGAATTCTAGCAACTAACAAAATGCCAGCCATCAGATTTACTGTCTAAACAGTGATCTCACCTGCAGAGTTTTTTAAGAAGCATAGAATCATAGAATCACAGAATGGTTTGGGTTCAAAAGGACCTTAAGATATCCAGTTCCTAAGCCCCCTGCCATGGGCAGGGATACCTCACACTAGACCATGTCACCCAAGGCTCAGTTCAACTTTGCCTTACACTTTCCAACCCTTGATTCAAAAGCCCTGAAGTACCTGCACTGTCACAATCCCATTTTCTTCCCTTTCCCAGGGAAATCGATCTGGATGGGAAGTGATGAGTATACACAGGTTTGGTGAACTCTCAGGAATATTTCTGGAAGTTGAGATAAGGAGAATGAGAGCACCAAAACACCCATGTTACTGGAAGTGGTAAGTGCCTTGGAAGCCTCCCCAGAGTTCTTGAGTCACATGCCAGGGACTTTGACTCCTAATTCTTAGTAG
Source organism: Myiopsitta monachus (assembly GCA_017639245.1). Taxonomy (NCBI): domain Eukaryota; kingdom Metazoa; phylum Chordata; class Aves; order Psittaciformes; family Psittacidae; genus Myiopsitta; species Myiopsitta monachus. Next base: position 58,161,329 of record CM029925.1, read on the forward strand.
TTGCTAATTTCCCTCCATGCCATTTTCTCACCTCCCCTCAATCAAGATGATGGCCAGTTCTGCTCATGGGGAAACCAAAAAACTGAATCATATAGGAGTGCAATCAGGCTGTGAGGATTTAGTAGTGAATCTGACAGGGACAGAGGGAATTGGGAGTTGGGAGTTGGAGCTGTTGTAAATTAATTTATTAATACTTGATAAATTCTTCCCTCCAACTTCCTTTCTGAATGCAGTTACTTTTCCTGGTAGTTAGATTCACACTCTTCCATGTCCAAATTAATTTCTTTCACATGATGCATCAGCAGCTGGAAGCAGGTGATATCATGGATTCTGACATTAGGTTGTCATCACATATTACATTTTCTCTTTCATTCTTTTAAACCACACAACTGCAATGATGGCTTTGCTAGCTGCTGGCCAGCTGTATCTCCGCACAGCAATGTAAGGCTACTTGCTTCTGTTTTCCCATATTTCCCAGCTTGTTTGCTCTTTTGTGGAAAAAACAACTTCCATGGCAAGGCCTTGAGTAGCATCTACAGTAGCAGCGCATCCAAGAAAAACATACTACAGGGACCATGGGAGTTCTTACAGACTTGGCAAAGCAGGGGTTCATCTCTCTTCCCTCAAAGGAAAAGTGGTGCTGGGCAGCTTCCGTGTCTAAAGGTGATCAGAGAAAGATCACTGTTTCAAATGCAACATGGATGGAGGAAGGTTAGAGTCCCTCAGACGGAAGCTGTCAGTATGAACACGCATTACAGTTGCCTTTGCATGGAAACAAAACTGTGTCTCAGCTTTTGGCCACTTTGGAAAAAGAAGGCTGAAGATCTTTGCAGGGAGGGTGCAGGACTCTTCACAGTTGCTGAAATTTGCCTGGCAGTTGTTAACAGATGTCATCTCCCAGGTTTACAGAAGTGGGTAGAGCCCAAAGTCAATATTGCACTTCATTTTCTGTTAAAAACCAATCAACAACTCTCATCTGCTTCTCTGTCAAAACAATGCCCTCTTAATAGTTATTAATGCCTTAAATGATTCTCAGAGGTTTTTTCTCCAGTTTGGGGTTAATCAGAAGTGTTTGCCTGGTATAGTAACTTGTAAAAGGGGAAGGTGCAGTCTTGCATTCTCTAAAAACTGAGGTTTTGTCAAGTTCTGTCTCTGACAACCGATCAGTTTAAAAAGCACACATCTGGGCTAACCCATTCTCAATGATAAATGCTGCCTTTGAGAGGGCAGTCTTGATGGGTTGGTCTGGGAATAACTCAAATGGTTGATTTCCCACTTTAATTATCATACATTTCAGAGTGTATATAACGTGCCTTGAGCATAAACGTTGATGAGTTTGGGCTGATTTTGTTTAACTGAGACATTAACTGTATTGTAGGCAAACAGATTTAGAATAGCTATGACAGCACTCAATTTTTCAAATCAGTACAGAACGATGAGATTATAGTCAAATATTTTCTATTACTATGTTTAAGCATTTACAATTACAGAAGCTTTTTCATAAGTAAATGAAAAATTACTGCAGCGATTCTGAGTATCAGTGAGATTTGAAAGCCTTTAATTAATTTTGGCTGCATTGGAAATAATCATCAGAATTTGAGAATAATAAAGCAAATCAGTCCCTGGGAAGCATCCCATAAAGTGGGTCATAGCACATCTGAATTAAGTTTTGTCTCTTTCTGTGGCATTTAGATATCCCATGAAAAATCTCCAAAAGGCTAACAATTTCAGCAGGAAACACAGATTATAGGCTGCATATGTTACCCAGTTACATACACAGAAAAATATTCTACTGATTACATGGGCTGTGGACTAGGTTTTACACTGTACACCCAGGTTAGAAATTCAGCTGCCTCTAGGGTAGAAACTGATCAAGTTCTCTCTTTCAGAATTCAGTTCAAAATCCCTTCAAGCACTGTCTCCAAGGAACATATTTCCTATTTTCACTTGTACTATTCAAAAATTTGAAAGCGAGGATTTACATCCAAGGTACAAAATAATCTACTGCATTCAAATTAGTTTCTACAAGGTAGATATCAGAGAGCCATAGAATGAATGGTTTGGGCTGAAAAAGACCTTAAAGGCCATGTAGCTCCACCCCCTGCCTCTTTCAGCTTAAAGCCATTCACTGTTGTCCTGTCACCCTATAAAAAGGGCCTATCTTTTCCTCACCAGCATTTAAGGTAAGCATACTGGACAGCCTTTCTTTTTAACAAGCTAATGTGATGTAAACAGGGTGACTCAACAGGTAACTCTCTGCAGCTACAAACAGCAGAGCTCCGAGTATTTGGAGTGGTGAGGCCAGTCCTTCTGACAGCACAAGGCACTCAGCATTCATCAGCACAAGCACCACAGTGAGCTCTTCATTATCCTTTGGTGGAGATTGGTCAGCTCACGTGGTGTTTAGAGTCAGTTTTACAATTTGCAGGTGTTGGGGTGCATTGCTGTGTATGTTCAAGTAGCTATTCTCTGTGATTCAATCTTTCTTCCATGAGTCAACTTACACTTGTTTCAGGACTTCACACTAAATATTTTGCAGTAAAAAGCTTCCCAAGAGTGGAAACTAAAGTTTAGATCTAAGTATTTTGTACACACCTTGAGCATAAGTTTTATTTCATAATAAAGAAAGGTGAAGTCCTTCTTAGGAAGGACATCCCCAGGAGGATGGTATTATTTGTATGCTTTTTCCACACTCTCTTAGATTTCAATAGAAAATCTTAGAATACAAATCTTATTTACAGGAATCCATTGGATAATTCAAATAAACCAACAAAGAACAGGAAGAGATGCCAACAACTGTCCTCTTTCAGAACATTCTTTGGATGATTAACCATCCATCAGCTTTGCAGTATAGTTTGGCTGAACCAAAAATCACATGAATGTTGTTAACACCGAAAGGAACTATTTCAGCATGTCAGAAATGTGTTGGCTTTACAACAAGATCAAAGCACAAGACAAAACAAATCCCAACATTAGAGAAGGTTCTTCACTTTGACTGAATCTGGTGGATGTAGAACAGCTTTGAGAAGATAAATGGGAGCTGTGGAGAAGATATTCAGATGTGAGTTTTACACTGCCTACATGAGTCCTTGTGTTTGCCAAAGAGGTGGCCACTACCATCAGCACTTTTAGAATGCTGGTCTGCTATTTGACTTGTTTTCACTCTACGTATTTTAAGAAGGACAGATTTAATTTGGGGACTATTCAAGTATGTTCCACACCTCAGGGCCACATTTTACAGTTTTCTTGTGAATGCAAATAAACCGCAGATATCTCTGCTGTGGATCAGTTCAGACTGATTTCAGCTCAACTCTGATTTATTTGGCTCAGCCACGAAGCTGCAAATGTATTCAAATAACCTTAAGAGTCAGAACTCCACTGACGTAAGTGAAAAACACATGTATATCATAAGCAGGAGTCTCTCTGTCCAAGAGTTTGTTCTCTAAGGAACAAGTCAGGCCTCGGAAAGGTTCCTATCTCTGTGTTGTAGGAACATTTAGGGAGTTTGTGCAGGAACTAGAAAGGAGTCTAGATTACTAGTATCCTAAATCAGTGCCCAAGCCACAAGCTCTTCTCTCCCTGCTGCTCAAATCTCCCACTCCTTTTCTGCAGCAAAACTGCTCTGGTTCTAGTGGTTAAAGGCTCTCCTCCCTATCAGAAGGGGACAAGAGACCATTAGAGACATTAGCTCAGTACCGAGATTAGAATCAAACAGAGGTTCTGTATTAAGAAATAACCTCTACAGGAGGAACAAGTTCATCTTTTCAAGGTCTAGGAAAACTCATCTGCCATCACCTGCTGAGTGCATCTGCTGTGTCATTGAGTGTTTCAACTACAGATTGGATTTGGAGGTTAGACTTGACTCAGCATTGACGAGAAATCTTCGCTGAATAAGCAGAGTAGGCTTTGAGCTTATAAAAAGTGTCACACTGGCCTTCTGAGACAGGAAATTACTTTAAGAGGTGAAATGATTTACCTGGCTTTTAAGCTGCTCTAGGTGGAAGAATTAAATGAATCTGATGTTGTTATGGAACCTCCTGTATAAATGTTGGAATTAAAAGGAGTGTGAAAAGCTCTGAGAAAGACACAGGATATAGAAATGCAGTTCAGGGAGGAAAGCAGAGGTGGGTGAGAAATTATCTCAGTGTTGGCATTGTGTGCAGCACAGTGGGCATCTACATTCACGACACAGCACTTTGCTCTCCACTCCCTGGAGTGGGTGCCTCTCGGCACCTCTTGCTCAGGGTGAGTATCATCATTCCCAAAGGAAAACAAAGGCAGGGAGAGGTAAAGACCAAGATGTTTAAAACTGGCTGGTGATTTTTGGTGTCTCTATTTCTGCATGTCTAAAAGGATACCGGTCTGGTTTCCTTAATGAAAGACATTGCTTTGATGAACCCCATGACGATCACAAAGTGTGGAATAGTCTGCTCAGCATGTACAAAAACAAGACAAGACCCAAAGCGTCTCAAATGAGCACATGGGAAAGGTTGGTCTCATATGGCAGTCTTACTCATACAGAAAGTCATCACCATTGCTGTTTCCTTTTCTAAATTACACTGAAGGCATCTTTCTTCTTTTTAAATAATAGATCTGATTTTGATATTCCTTATCACAGCTTTGTAGTCACATTTGAATACAACCTGTAAGTCATCCACAACTAACATGGAGGTATCTGTGGTGTTGCACTTGCTTCTTCCTGACATTTGGATGAGTAAACTCATCTGCTTTGATAGGGAAGATGAAGAAACTGCATCTTCCCTTCATGTCATGAAGAGCTGTGATTTTGTCTTTTGGAGATGGGTACTGCAGCTCTTCTGACAGCACTACACCCACCCTCTGTCTTCCTGAGTTTTGTGCTGCCTTCAGCTACAGCACAGATGCTGAAAATGAACTGCTTGGTGACTGTCAGGCAATGTGGCCACAGAGCACTGGGATTCTCTTACCATGGATTTCAAGCTCCTGATGGAACCAGGCAGAACACAAGCAGGCTGCCTGCCCCAGGTCTGGATTTTCACAGGGCTGCTTTGGAGATGGCCCGTGTCAGGGAATTCAGAGTGCATCCCTGAACACTGATACAAATTCTGGTGCAGCACCTCCCTTAGCTCAAGTGCTTACATTGGCTCCATCACAGCACATTGGTGTTTCTGCTATTTCCCCCTCCTCTTTATATTGGGACCACAATTTGGTTTCTATATGGGCAAATATCCAGTCCCTCATATGGATTTAGGAAAAAGCAAATATAGCTCCAGAGATACCACAGACATTTTGGAAAACCTGTAGCTTGTATTCAAATGAATGTTTGTGATTTTTATTTATTTGCAATGTCCTCTCTTCTGTAATTCTCTATTGAGTAATGCCTTTCTGCCAGGCTAACTTCACCTTGACAATGACAGATCTTTGCCCTGTTCCCTTTCGTTTCTCCTTCCTTGACTATTGGATATCATTATGTGAGCTGTTAAATAGCAGCTATACTTCAGCCCAGCCCTGGCTGAAATGATCTCCAGGCTCTATGTGGCCTTTTGGAGAAAAATACAGACAGGCTTAAATGGATAGCGCTTATCCATCACCAACAGTCAACTCTGGCTCTCTGTGAGAGTTGTGGTATGACTGTGTTTCAGAAAGACAATTTTTGACCAAGAACTTGGTCTGCAAAGTTCTGCTGCTCTGGAAACACATATCACTGTTTCACATTTCACTGTTATATGAAAACATCCATGATACGTATGGGAACACCAAGGTGATTTGGGTATAATATGGCAATGGAATTGAAAAAGGAGTATGATTCATTAGCAAAGTGAAAGACCTTGAAGACTTTAAAAAATCGTTAACTCCTGAAGCTCTTCTTAAAGTAACTGGTGCTTGTCAGAAGTGGAAGAGGGAAGAAGAGGAGGTGGTACTAGTTACTGTTATTTCCTTAATTTGAGGTCTGTGCTTGAACCTCCCTGATACATGAAAGAACTCCATTGCTTTTTTCCTCAATTTACTTACAGTTCCACTGTACAAGAGAAAAAATAAAGCCCCAGGGTTTTGAAAAGCCACAGTGGTTTAACGGCAGATTTGCCTTAAACCTGCCTTGTTTGATCAGTAGAAAATCCCTGTATGAACTCTCTTATTTCATTTATCTCAAAGTGTAATAAACTCTTCAGTTACTGCAGAATTGAAAATCAAGCTGGTTGGAACCAGTTTAATTAAATCAGTTCGAAACCTAATTTAAGGCCTGATTAAATGGTGTTAATGCAAAGTTAAATAAACTAAATACCAGCAAAGGCTATTTTAGGGAGGGCCACTCCTGCTGAAGAGGAAGGAATTTAAAATAAACTAATGTACTTTTAAAGTCAGTAAAAATAAACTACTCTAAGTGCTTCTGTGCAGAGAAGCTTGCAGAAGTATGACAATGGATTCTTTGGAAGACTGCTGCTTAACATGAGCACAAGTGACATTTAGAAACAGATAGTGATAAAGCCTTGCTATTTTTAAAACCAAAAATCAATATAAGACACTTTTCACCTCACCCTCAAGGGAGTGAAAAACACATCTTTGCCTACATTCTCTCACATTTCTTGCCACTGCTGCTACAGCTGTAGCTCCAGCAGTGGGAACACTGTTCATGATACGACTGTGCCAGCAGAGACAAGCTGGGCTGAATGTGAGTGCCTGAACAGCGCGGCGAAATCCAGCAAACAACGGGGCTTTCAAACAACTGCTCCGGTAGTGACCGGAGTTTTGCAACACGAGACATTTCACAGCCGAGTTCTCCACAGAAGGCTATATGAGCACCTAATGTATTTCATAGCAATCAGATTACGATAAAGATCCCTGCAAAGGATAATCACACAGTGGAACAGGGCTGGGGCAGCCGATGGACCTGTCAGGCAGCAAACCCCGCTGCCCAGAAGACGTCCCTGCGCAGGAGGCCTCTGCCCCCTAGCGTATACAAGAGGATTCTCTTTACAGGCGGCGAAGGGGGACCTCTTCGGAACACAATCGGGGAAGGATTTATTTGAATATTAATGTGTAATGAACATTCCTCACCCACGTCCTCCCCGTGATGACTACCAGCAGAGTGCCTAAGTAAATTGTACAGGTTCATCCTTGCACCTGTGGGAGCGAGTGCCTGAGGAGGCCACGAAGATGCTCTGATGGCTGGAGAACCTCTGCTATGGAGACAGGCTGAGAGCTGGGCTTGTTCAGCCAGGAGAAGAGAAGGCTCCAGGGAGACCTTAGAGCAGCTCCCAGCGCTTAAAGGGCTGACAAGAAATCTGGAGAGGCCTTTTTGACAAGGGCATGCAGGGACAGGACAAGGGGCAATGACTTTAAACTGACAGAGGGGGACTCAGATTAGACATTAGGAAGAAGTTCTTCACTATGAGGGTGGTGAGGCTCTGGGACAGGGTGCCCAGAGAAGCTGTGGCTGCCCCATCCCTGGCAGTGTTCAAGGCCAGGTTGGACGGGGCTTGGAGCAACCTGGTCTAGTGGAAGGTGTCCCTGCCCATGGCAGGGGGTTGGAACTGGATGAGCTTCAAGGTCTCTTCCAGCCCAAACCATTCTGTGATTCTGTGATCTGCATAGTTATTGGGAATGCCTTGTTTTGTCTGTTATATGCATTTTTAAAAGATGCTAGACATGTATTTTCCCTTTTTCTCAGGACTGAACTCATTTCAGTTAAAGTCGCTATTGATTTATCATTGACTTGAGACAGAGCAGAGCAGTGCTAACTCAGTTTTCCAAGTCACATGAACAGGTCTGCTGACTTCTTGGAGCCTGGGATTGTCTGAAGGATTTGTCCCAAGATCTGGAAAGCCAAAGAGATACCAATAACCTTAAAGGCACAATACTGCTTTTCAGGCTAGTGCATTTGTCTCCTAAGGAGGTACTTGGTTTTTTAACAAAACCTTATAAAACATATATAAGGAGGCAGGAGAACTGTCTGACTGAGACAGTGATCCAGAGGGTACCAGGGCAGCTCTGCTCCTGCCCCCAGACAGGAATAGGCACATCCACTGGAGCAGTCCTGCTCCTGCTTCATGGGCCTGCAAAGGGCCTGTGATTAAAAGCAAGACTTTGTTTGCATTGCACTGATTTGGATGTGTCACTGATTGCTTTCTGACTGTACACTTAACCAGATTTAATTCCCATTCCCTTCTCACTACCTTGGCTTTGTCTGTTTGAGCCTGGTCTCATGTTTAGCTCATTTCTACATGCATTAGAGAGCAGTCATCTACACATCTAACACACCAACACACATCTTCTATGATGCCGTGGACCCTAGAATGAATGGACCAGATGGTCTCAGGTCTATGCAACACCATGGGAGACATGTACTGAATGAATGTTGTAAGTTCACAACACAACTGGTTAGCATCCCCTCATGATGGAGGTGTGCCCCAGAGAGTCAGATCAATAGTCTGCAGTCTAGGGGACTTTGGATCCATATTTTCTTCCTGATTTAGACAGAAGGATATACCATGCTTTTCAGTACTGGATCATAACTCTGAACTGTCCAGTTGGATCTGAAGCTTCACAGATACACCAGTGTGGGATCACTCTTTATCCGTGTGACACCAATATGTGATACCTATCCACAGGTGGCACATCAACATGAACCCTGGCTGCTTGTTAAGTGATCTGATGAGTGAGCAGATCTCCTTCAGTTACAAGAACGTTTACTTTGATGTTCAGCAACAACCTTTCCTTGAGGGACTGCAGATTTACAGAGTGGAATCAGCTGGGCAAGACTCTGGGAAAGTACTGTCTATTCTAGCATAAAACCTCAGATATGCTGGCCCTGACCCTGTCCGTATCTTCTGTGTAAGCATGAGAGGTTTTAATGTTATTTTGACAGATGGTGTTGTGCCTGTTTGCCTTTGAAAGCCAAGGGAGCATCTCAGTGTTTGAATTTGTGTCAGCAGCCCTATTTCTGTGTATTATTTATACCTCCTGAAATAAACCAGCCACAATTCCTTGGATACATTTGGAGGATTGTAACAGTTTATCACCAAAAACTCCCTGAGATCTCCTACTGCAAATGTCCAAGTACTAAAATGGAGCACATCAGGGCAATCCCACAGAATGTCCCTGTGTAGTTCAGAACAACCATAAGCCTGATGACAACTGTTTTTGGTGAGAGACACTGATCTTCCAAGTCAAAAAGTTGGAATGCAGCTTGTCACATGCTTTTCCTAGGAATGGGCATACTTGACATTTTCTGTGAGAGATCCTTCAAGGAAATAACTTCACATATCTGGCTAAAAAAGAGAAAAAAAGAAGAAATATTTTTGTTGGCTGTATGAATGGGGGCTTTGCTGAAAGACTCTTTTAACTTAGCCTCAGATCAGATACTTCTTGTGATGCAGCTAGGAAAAAACACGTGAAGGGACATCCTGACTGAATGAATACAGTAGTAACTCTGAAGAAAGGAGACTGAAACTACTATTGATCTTCCTATAACCTACTTGAGGGTACAGAGAAGGATCACTGAGTTAAGCTAGATTTTTGCCTCTGAAAACTACAAAGGAGGCAGGCAGAATATGCATTCCCTGGGTTTCACAGACCCATAGCTCCAGAGCCATCAGTTCTTGTGCTTTCAATACATGCAATTTTCCTGACTTGTACAGGATCTACAGCTCTGCACTTGTCCAACAAGATGAGAGCAAAAGGAAGGACCCAGTGAGAACATGGAAAGAAGCAAGGAATTTATTTGTCTCAACTTCAGGCCTGTGTAGTTCATGTTAATGTAATCTTCACCCAGAGTCCTCCATACTCAAGAGCAGCACTATTAAGAGAGGAAAAAAAGCTGCAAGTTCAGCTTCCAAAGCTGCTGAGAAAGGCCAACTGGGCTTGTAAAACCAGTTCCCATCCCCTCAGCTGCTAAAAGAAAACAATTTACCTACTGCCTGCACAGATTCATGGCAGGGCAGGGCTTTCACTGCAACACGCTTGTTGCTGACTCTGTGCTTCCTCTGGGCAGGCTCAGATGGACTGGCTGGCCACCAGCAAGGTGAAGAGCAGCACGGTTCACATTGTCAGTGTCTTGGCTTTAAAGATGTGAAGTGTTTTAAAACAGATGATAGATATTTTTACTATTGTCCCAAATTTGTGGCAGATATATAAGGCCCACATAAAAGGGGTGTAAAACTACTGTCAGTTGAAAAATCTGAGCAGAACCAAAACTGCTCCTTCTCCTAATATTAAACAAACTTGACAAACAGCTGAGCACACAGTGTGCAAAGGATTCAATTCATCAGAGAAATTCCCGTTTAAAAAGAACTCCAGATGGACCTAGCATCCAGTGGAAAGGAACTTAGCACAAAGACCAGAGATAGACACAGCCTTTGAGAGAAACCTCTTCAAAGAGCTCTGATGCTGTGCTAGTGAAGAGTGCAGCCAAGCACACAGTTTATCAGTTTCCTTGGCTGACTCCACCTTGGCGAGGGACAGCTGCCATGCTTTGAGAGGCAGCTCTCTGGGGTGCTGAGGAATTTTACACGTAACTTGTTTCTGTGCACGCAGTGGCTCAAAATAAGGGTTACGGGTATAAGGAAAGTGTATCACTTGTCACCAATATTGTGCAGGAAATTCGGGGAAAAGAATGTAACAGCCAGCTTAGATCTGGAATCTGCAAAAACCTTCATTTTCACCAATGATATATTGGGGGGCAGTTCACTTATTGTACCTCACGTCTCCTTCATTGCCACCTTACCCTTCATCCCTTTTGTACGCAGGACCATCACGGATGGCACAAAGCAATGAGGAACATGAAACTCTGCTGCAAATCCTCCCGTGCCAGTGCCTGAGGTTCTCCCTAAGTGACAAGAGCAGCAGGGGGAATTTTACCGTGACTCCAGTTCGTGTCTCTGCCTCCACAGATGATGAGCAAGTGCTACAGAGCTGCCAGAACCAAATTTCACTTAACTGTTGCTTGATAAAGCAATGGGAGCAGCAGAGGAGCAGGAGTGATCTGTGCGCTGACAGAACAGTTTCATCTGTCTACAGGATTATCTTGCTTACTATCATGCTAGGCTTTTCAACTTCAAACAAAAAGGCTTGCGCTCTGAAAACACAAAGTTCCCACACCCGTAGTAAATAATGTGAAATCCTTGTAGTTTTCCTTTGTTCATCTCTGATCTGTAAACCGAGCCAAGGTCAGACACAACTCCAAAGAACCATTCCGTGGCCATTTCCTCTGGTTTCTCTATTTACTCCTCGATGCCCCCCTACTCTCTCTCATTCCAGTCGGGATGTGCACTCTCGCATAGCTTTCCCGTTTACTGAAGGCTGTGGATAAGCATTTAAAAGCCTTCAAAGCGCCGGTGGCTCAATTACAGTGCGTGTAAAACCAGAAATTATGGGTGTAAAGCCGGGCATTTTCAAGCGAACGGTTTAAATCCGCCGTTCACCGGCATTACACACCTCCCGCGGCCAGCTGTGAGGACGGTCGGTACCCGTGAGGGGAAGCTGAGGGCGCTGTACCAGGGAGCTCGCTGTTACGGGTACACTCAGCGTTTCCATACAACCACTTACAGCAGCACCTGGCCAGCCGAGCGCTGAAGGGACGAGCCCTCACAGCAGCGCCCACGGCTCCTTCCCCGGCGCTGCTCCGCGGCAGCCCCGCCTGCCTCGCGCTAGGCGCGGCCACGGCAACGCGAACCCACAACCACCCCACTATGGCGGCTCCGCCACGCCCGCCGCCTCGCCCTCAGAGGGAGAGGACGGGGAGGGACGCCCTCCTATTGGCCGCCCCGCGTCCCACCCTTCTCTCCCATTGGAGGAGGGTAGGTAGGAGGCGGGGCGCTCGCCGAGCGGCAGCCTCTGGGCCGAATCGGCGGACGAGCTCGTCCTCCCGGTACAGCGCTGGGGCCGGGGTGCGCCGAAGCCAATGGGAGCGGAGCGGAGCTCAGCCCGTGCCGCGCCGGGAGCAGGTAAACCGCGGCGGCCGGTCTGGGAGTCCCGGGGGGGGTTGGCTTTGGCCCTGCCCCGCCGGGAGGGGGCGGGCCCTGGCCGCGGGGGTTTCGGGGTCGCCGCGCTGTTGGAGCGGTGTGGGGCCGCTGCACTCCGCTTCGCTCCACGCCGGGCCCGGCATAGTGGCTGTGGTGAGGAGGGAGGTCCGGCAGCCTCGCTGGCCCCTTCTGGAGAAAGTAACATCTCTGTGTATACGTATGTATATTTCTCTATGTGCACCTATTATATACGCGCATATATAAATACATGTATGTGTCTGTGTGTGTGCATGGGCATAAACATATATGTATATGTCGATATATTTCTCCTGGGCGGTGGCATTCCTGCCTGCAGCCCAGGATTTGGTTCGGAAGTGCTGCCGGCACACCTTAGGCTTTTAAGCATTAGAAAGGGCAGCAGGGGAAAGGCCTCCTGGTGCAGCGTCTGCTCCTGGCCTCCTGCAGCATCTCTGCCTGGCGGGGGGGGGTTCTTCTCTTTTCTATTTTAAAGCGCTTGGTGTTTCCTTCCCTTCTCCAGCCGCTGTGGGGGTGGCAGTGCGCTGGGACGGATGGGCAGCTGACCGTGTCTGGTGTACCCATAGCAAGCCCTGGGGGAGGGCGGGACACCCTGGGCTCTGTGTCCCCGTGGCAGGCCACCCCTGGTACCCAGGTAGGGCGCAGGAACCGAGCCCCAGCGCTGGTGTCCTTGGGTGTCCCCGGTGTGTCACTTATGGCAGCGGTAGTACAGATGCGAGCAGCTGCTCCTGCGTGTGAATTCTGACCCAGCCTTTGCGGCTTTACTGGTGTCGGTAGGTCTGCAAGGCTGCGGTGCCTCGGGGCTGAGGTGGGAAGTTGACTGCTAGTGTGTTAAGGCTTAACGCTGGCAAAATAATCCTCCTGATCCTCCTTGGGAGGGTCTGATCTCAGCTCTGCCAGCAAAATAGCCCTCTGGGGCCATGTGCTGTGCCTTTCTTGTGGGAGTAAAGAAAGCAGTGCTAGCTCAACTGTGTTGGTGTGCCCTAAAATGCAGAAAGAGGGCTACAGATCTCTATGCCTTCCCATAATATCTTGTGTTTCTTTTGTGTTCTGGAGCTGAAAGTGAATGGCATTTGCAAGTTCTGTTTTGAGCACCGAGATGGTGTGTTCCAAGTTCCCCTTATTTTAGATGCATGCACACTCTGCCATTATTTATTGGCAAGAACTTGGAAATCTTTCCTCCTAATTTTGGCTCCACCACTTGGGATACCTTAGAAGTTTTTTCCTCCTCTTCATACTTCCCAACAGCAGTGCTTGCTACAGCTGAAACTTCAAGAGAACATCAGGCTGTCACTGTCAGCCCACAGCTTTCTCTTGATCTAAATATAGCAAAGAAAAACTAATTCTCTTAATCTAACTGCCATCAATTATAGCATATATATATACATATATCTAAAAAAAATCAGGAATTTTAACTCTCAAGTGGATTATTAAGTATTCTGCCAGCCTCTAGCAGCTGTTCTGTGCTGTATATTGTACTAGTATTATCTGTGATGGATGAAATGTGAAGCAAAGGATTTAGGTTTGCTTGCACAGCACAGTGATTCTGCAGGATGAAATTAAAAGGCAATCTGAGGCTAGATCCTACTGTTAGTGTGAATTGACCCCCATTAATCAAAATCCATAAAGCTGATTTATTGCAGCTGAGGAAGGAGGTCCCTTGCACAAAGGACATCTGGAAGAGAGAAATTGTGACTCCTGCTTTCTTGCAGGCTTCCCAAGACTGCTGTAAAGCAGGAGTTGCTGTATTCCCACCTCAGCTGCTCTGTTACAGGGAGCACTTACTACTGACCTAGTTTTTGTCCCCTTTCATTTTTGCCATCTGGTTTTTGAGAGTTTGGTCTTTGGCTCTTAAACATCGTATGATTTTTTGGAATGGGACCTAATGTTTCGAATCCATCCACAGAAGGGACAAAAGGAAAACTTTGCCTGATACCCTGCAGCCAATTGGGTCAGTTTTGGTGATGGTTTGGGGCATGCTGTTCAATTACTATATTTACTGTATTTGATAGACCATGCTCTGTAGCTTTCTGTGAATATAGATACAGCTTACATTCCCCTCCAACCTGAAAGCTCCTCCTGTTGCTACAGCCAGAAAGGAGCATGCGTGTCTCAGCTGTCAGTACTCTCCTTTCCTGACCTTTCATTCCCCCTTTTCAGCTCAGCCTAGGAAGACACAGTGTGCACGGGTGTATTTGGTGTTATGTGCAAGAGCAGGAAAGCAGGTTCCTGTGCCTTTCATTATGGGGGTATCCAGCATCCTTGGGAGGCAGAAATTATCTCCACAAGGCCCCTTCCCTCAGGTTAACTGGTGAAATGATACCAGGAAACAGTGTGGCTTTGTAATACCTCTTTCTTGGTTGCCTGATGCTCAGTGGCTCCCAAGTCCCCAGGACAAGGCTCTGCTCAGCCCACAGGATGCTGTTGTGCTGGGCACATGATTGTGAGAGCGACCAGGCTGTCATTCCTCCTCTGAAAGACACGCTGCTTAAACCAAAGTTCTCTCCGTCAGCCAGCACAGCCTTGGTGCCGATTGAAGGTGCAGCTCTGATGAACAAATAGAACAGGCAAACTTTCTACCAGGTCTGTGGGGGGAAGAAGGGGAGGGCCAGTGTTCTTACCCCTGTAAGCCATATGTCAAGGACTCCTGCTTAGCTAAAAGCTATGCTGCCATAGGTGCTGCAGGCCTGAGGTGAGGGTGGGCTGCTGCTCCCTCTGGGAGCGAGCAGAGCAGAGGGCTTGCTGCTATAAGGCTTGTCTCAACTGGAAGGGGGGTGGCCCAGCCAAGACTTGCTTTTTGTCATGTGGGCATTGGGGCTGTTCATATAGCCAGCCTGGGAGCTGGTCCTACTGGAACCTGGCTCTTTAAAAGCAAAGGAAAACAGTGCCTACTGTCTTCTCAGAAGAGCTAGACAGAGCACCTGGTGTTGGCACCAGAGAGACCGAGGGATGATGGGACAGCCCTTTTGGGAGGACCATGTATTTAGGTCAGTTTAAGGCAGCTCTGAGTACAGTGTCTGAGAATTTGTTGAGGGCTTGTTACTATAGGAGCTCCTGTAGAATCCCAGATACACTGGAGTCTGTTTGTGTCAGCCCTCAATGGAACCAAAAGCCTTGTAAACAAGGGGCAGTAAAGCTGTGTTCAGGATTGAGTCTGCTTGCTGACCATAAGTGTTGTTGCATTTTTGCATTTGTCCATATCCTTGACGAGGGAGAACATGTCTAGCTTAAAACCGGCTGTTTTAAAACACTGAAATTCTTTTCCCATATAATTGTGTAGGTTAATAATTAGCACTGTTTTTGCTATTGGTTTAAGTCCTCCAGTTGGCATAACTAGGGTGTTGAAAGTAGGCTAATTAATTGGCTGACCCTTCTAAATCCTCTGCAGAATTGCTGTGTTTATACAGCAAAAATTGTGCGTCAGTTTCTTAAATACTGGAGAAAAAGTTCTTTAATATTTTCATTGAGTTGTTAAAACCTAAATATTGGTCCCAAAATATCAGAGAGTAAATCTTTACTTATTTCTTCCCTGGTCTCTGATATGGGCAGAAGGTTTTAAATTCCATGGGTAACAGATCCACTGGAATGCATAACTTTGCCTGTTCACAGACCCAGAAGTATGTCACGATTGAATGACTTTGTATACCTGTCTCCTTTAAAGGCCTGAATTATGTAACTGAACCAAAATCTAGGCTCTCAACTGTAAATTGTGAGCCCTCATGTGCTCAGTTAAAGGGTGTGTAAAGCGCTTGGAGCGGAGATTTTAGGCTCTAAGGAAAAGCAGACAAATGCAGGTGTTACACAGCTCACTCAGTAATATGGCAGACAGGTTCGGCTTGAGGGCTACCCCTGCATTTGTTCCCTGTAGCTGCACCACTTTTATCACTAAAAGAGGAACAATATGATGGGCGAAAGCTTGAAGAGAAGGCAGGGGAGGAGCAGATATCTGAAAAACGTTTCACTTGGGCAGATGGAGCTGACATTCTAAGATTTCTCGAAGGTGCCAGATGTGTTGAGGAGGTTGTGAAAGAAAGGGGAATGTCCCACTCCTCCCTTTTTCCTTCCTCCAAAGTGAATTTCAGTCTCCTCAGTGAGAAGCAAGAGTATCTCGGGGATCTCCAAAGCATCCGCTCTGACCTTTCAAGCTGCCTGGCACACAGCAGGCTGTATTGGTCAGACCGCAACTGCATGATTCAGATTTAAGGACTGCATCCAAATCACATGGCTTCTTCAGCTTCCTCTTCCGAGTTGGATGTATTTCCCGAGACACATGGGCTTGGGTGAAGTACTGCAGAGGAGAAGTGTTCTTATCAATATTACAGCTTTACAATGTTTTAGAATCATAGAATCAACTGGGGTGGAAAAGAGCTTTAAGCCCGCCTGTTGCCCCAGGGCTGTCAAGCCCACCACTAAACCATGTCACCTGGAGCAAGCTGATCTCCCCTTCATGGCTGCCCCTCGTGATCTCCAGTCACAGCCACACCTCATCTGCCCCCTCATAGTGGCCCCATGCTATGTAGCTGCGGCCCCTACCCCTCATGGCCCATGGCTGCCCCTGCTCTCACCTCATGATCTCCCCTCATGCCTCATGACTGCCACACCTCTCCTGTCATGATCTTTCCACATGGCTGCCTCTGCTCTCCCCTGACCTCTCATGGCTGTCCTTGTCCCCTCACAATCTCCCCTCATCTCTCATGGCTGTCCCTCCTGTCCCCTCGTGATTTCCCCTCATCCTTCATGGCTGCCTCTCCCCTCGTCTCTCATGACTGCCCCATCACTCCCTTTATGATCTTCCCTCATGGCCACCCCTGTTTTCCCCTCACAATCTCCCCTCACCTCTAGTGGCTGCCCCTCCTGTCCCCTTGTGATCTCTCCTCATGATCTTCCCTCATGTCTCATGGCCAGCTCTCCTGTCCCCTCACAATCTCCCCTCACCTAAGGAGTCAGGTCTTTCCATTTCTTCAACTCTCTCCTTATCCATGGGCAAAAGGAAGAACTGCTTATGAAATTAATCTGGTTAAGAATGAGTCAAAGCAGCACGTAACTCCTGCTTAGTGGCTCTGGGTTACTGAGAAACTTCTGCTATCTGCGATGCTTGCAGGAGTGCTGTGTAAGAGCTGAGCTCTATTAGCCTTCTAGCAGGCAGCCAGCATCGGAGGTGAAGCTTTGTTTGGCTGATGCAAGTCGAACACTAACCACTGAGAAACCTCCTTTGTGGAAATCAAGGTGTGCTAACGGGAGAGGGAAAACAGAGGCAGCAACCGTGAAAGCTGGGGCAAAGTAAAAGAAGTATTAAATTGCTTCAGTGCTGCTTTGTGCCGTTCTCCCTGACTGTAAAAGTCACAGTGACTATAATGGAATGGATTGTCGTGCCTGGGGTGACAGCAGGTTAAATCAGCTGTTAGAAGGAGATGGAGTTACTTAGCATGCTGTAGCCTCCCTGTGTCCCCTCTTCAGACTTCCAGTCGTTTGCACTGCAGCATTCACTGTTTCTCTTCCCTTCTGCTCTGCTTGTCTCCTCAGCCTTGAGCAGTGCTTGGCTGCACCCCTCCTGAGTGCTCCCTGGGAAAGCAACCATGATCACATTCACTGAACAACTCGGACAGCGAGGAAGAGCCCTGCAATGAGAGAACATCCCTGATGTCTGCAGAGAGCCCTCCCGTGCCCTCCTACCAGGATGGCCTGCAAGCCTCAGGAGCTGGGGAGGTGCAGGCACATAGGGTAGGTGTGCGTCCTTCCTGGTGAGTGAAGAAATGGGATGTGGAGATAGACTGTAGTTCTGCTACCCCTCAGACTGTCCCAGCAGGCTGGCTTCTAGGATTGCTTTGGCCAGTGTTGTTTCTCACTCTCAGCCAGCAGCAGCAGCGCAGGTTCCCATTTCCTCCACTGTGACTTCTTCCCCCTTTTAATCTCCATATATACTCCTCCCTTTTCCTTCCTTTCGGTAATGATACAACTTTACAGATAGAAGCTTTTAATCGGGACCTGATGCACATATGACTCTTGCAGGATATCCTTTTCAGCCTCCTTGTTTTGCCAGAATCCCTTTGTCTGCTCTGGTCAAATGCAGAAATATTAGGGGACAGTCTAGTCCTGCTGCCAGTGAAGCAGCAGGGTAATGCAAGCACAGAATTGCTGTGGGGGGAGGAGCTGATCAAGCCTATGCCACCCCAAATGACATTTCCTCTTAAGTTCTGGGCATCTTGCCCTTCTTGTGCATGTGCCTATCTGTATGGCACTTGAAGAGGCCCCAAGATATTCACAGTTTTGGTTTAAAAACACCATTGCAGCTTGTTTGCAATGGAACTTCTAATTGTATTGTTCACTTGGTACCTCTCTGTTATGAGCCAAGTTGGTATTCTGTGGTGGCCTACAGCAGTCTCATGAAATACGATGGAATAAAACTTTGAACACAAAGAAGTGTCTCACATGCTTGTTAATTTTTCTTTTCAGAAGAGGCGAACAGGTAGCAGCCGTAGCCCTAACAATATTGCTGATGGGGAAATGTCTGACCCGGGTGTTCCAGTGAGAGGAAGCGCCTTGGAAAATGAAGAGGAAGAACTGACTCTGAAATATGGAGCAAAGCATGTAATCATGCTCTTTGTGCCTGTCACCCTTTGTATGATTGTTGTCGTCGCCACCATAAAGTCAGTGCGCTTCTATACGGAGAAAAACGGGCAGCTGTAAGTGGGGTCTTCAAAACAGCCTCTGAGTACATGGGATCTCTAGCTTTATACATAGGTTCCACGTACACTCCATGTATGCAGAGTGCTTCCTTGGCAGGTTGGGAGAACCTTCACACAGCTAAAGGTGGCTGTGCAAGTGTACAAAGATCTTACTAAAGTATGCTACATTCATCTGTGTAAGTCCTTCCATACCTGCATTATACTGATGAATTAGCACTGTCATTAGGGCACCCTAAGTGAAGCCTGTGAGCAGCGTAATAGTCATAGAATCATAGAATGATTTGGGTTGGAAAGGTTAAGATCATCAAGTTCCAACCACCTGCCATGGGCAGGGATACCTCACACTAAACCATGTTCCCCAGGGCTGTCCAGTCTGGGCTTGAACACTGCCAGTGATGGAGCATTTACCGCTTCTCTGGGCAACCTGTCCCACTGTCTCACCACCCTCACAGTAAAGAACTTCTTCCTTATATCTAACCTGACCTTCCCCTGTTTATGTTTAAACCCCTTACCCCTTACTCTATTGCTACAGTCCCTAATGAAGAGTCCCTCTCAAGCATCCTTGTAGGCTCCCTTCAGATATTGGAAGGCTGCTAGAAAGTTGCTTCGTACTGCAGCATAAAAGTCTGAACTCCTCGTCTGCTCATTCACTAGCTGGCAGCGATCAGGGAATAGCATGTTCATTTGGATGAGTGTCTCATTTCCTGATGATATTTCTGGTTCTCACAGACTCACGGTGTGGATACATAATTCATACAGTTATGATTGATACTGTTCATGCTGACTGTGCTTGAGAGCACTCCTGGGGCTCTAACTGTGCTTCACATGTTGGGTGGACAAACAGGGACTGTGGTCCCTTGAACTGAACCAAAGAAAACAAAATGGGGGGTGAAGGGTGGGATGCAGGATGATGAGAAGGGGTAAAAGAGTCCAAAACTCTCCTACCAAGTGCGGAAAGAAGGGGATGTAGCCTCGTAATTATCATGGAGAGGATCCAAAGCATGCAATAAAAATTCGTGGCCCGGAGAGAAGCTACTAAAATGAAGTCATTTAAACTCTAGGTCTCTAAACAAAGAGCTTTGCCAGCCACAGCTTCTTGTAGGAATGTGCTTTTGATAGAGACCACTAATCTTTAGTTGATGATTAACTGGAGCCCTGTCACTTCAGAGGCTACCTCTTATGTTTGCTGTCCTTGGCAGTCCTGCCTCCCTTTCTTTCCCACACACAGAGGGGCCTGGCTTTATCTTGTTGCAGTTGGTTAGAAGAGAATATATAGACTTTATATGAGTTTTGCTTTATACTGCAGGATCTACACCCCTTTCAGCGAGGATACCCCGTCTGTGGGCCAGCGTCTCTTGAACTCGGTGTTGAACACCATCATCATGATCAGCGTCATCGTTGTAATGACCGTTTTTCTAGTTGTGCTCTATAAATATCGCTGCTACAAGGTAAAGTGTTCATGCCAGAGCCTTTTCCACCTATATGCTGTGAGCTTGAGTTCAAGCGGAGCTTGTGCGTCAGTGAGAAATACAGGCACTGCACTGGCTAGTCCACATCTTAGTCACAGCAAGAAGCATCTTGTACAACAGTCTTTGTCAGAGGTGGTAGAGCTGTGCCCCTGAATATGCCTTGCTGTTTTTTTGTCATTAATGGTAGGCTTTTAAAAACCAGGCCTGTTACTTTGTGTTAGTCAGGTCTGAGTCTTCTCCATCTGATCAGGAAGGTTTGTGGTTTGTACATGTGATGTAAGTAAGGCATACCGTGAATGCCTTCTCTTGGGAAGTTTCAGGCAAGCTTTGTGGGAACTGCTATTCTTCCTGCCTGTGGAGGCTCTGGTGGAAGGGACAAGGCTTTGGGGGGAAAGCACATTCAGGTTTTGTGGTGCCCAGGGAGTTGTTCTATGTTGTGCCAGCCCAGCATTTGAGCACTGGCCATTGCTGTGTTTTAAACTTGGCCCTGAGATGGACTTATTGTACAATCTTGAGCAAATCCCTCCTTCTCCTCTTCTCCACCAAGCAGAGAGAATGTGCTCACTTACCTGATCTAGGAGCCAGGGAATGGGTACCCGTGGAAATGAATAGGAAAGAGGCTAAAAAAATCCCCTAAAACCCAACCAACAAAAACAAACACCAAGGAATAGAATATAAATAAGAGAGTTTGGGAGAACTGGGAGCAATTGGCTCTCCCTCCTTCCTCACTGGCAGTGGGGAAGGCAGTCTTTGGAAGCTGGAGGAGGAGTACAGAAGGAGACTGCTGGACAGTAAAAGCTCTGTCAATAGTACATGCACTAGCCACTGCAAACTGCGTGAGGGGTAACAGTCCATTCAGTCACTGTCTCTTCTTGTCCTTGATAGTTCATCCATGGCTGGCTGATCCTGTCCTCTTTGATGCTGCTCTTCCTCTTTACCTACATATATCTCGGGTGAGTGGGAATGGTGAAGGTAATCTGGTAGTTCAGAGTTCAGACAGTGCCCAACTTGAACAACAATAGCCATGTCTCCCCTTCTCCAAATGGAGGTTTAAGAATTGTTAGAATCATTAATTAAATTAAAATAAAAAAATGGCAAATGAAGTCTTTAATAGGCAGTGCCTGCTTTAGAAAAATCACTGGGAAGTGGTACTGTGAGCATGAAATGAACAGGCAGAACCCTGTGGTAGAGGCACTGAACTAATTGTATGTTGAGGAACAAAAGGAAAGGAACTTGATGTGCTGAGTTCTTTGTTTTGCCTTTTTGTTAGAACTGTATTGTTTCAAGCTCATTCCCATAGCTCCCAGTTCAGGCACAATCAAGTTTTTAACCTCCAGGTGACACTTTCAGTTAAAATTGAAAAGTTTTAACAAACTTTTCAGTTTTAACATCATGCATCTGGTGGTATGACTCTTACATGGCTTCTTTGCTGCAGATGGTCATGTAGCTGCAGGCCTATGTTCGGTTAAGACTTGAAATCCTGCCTGCAGAAACCATTGTAATCACTGTTGACCTCAGGACTGAGGCATTATGGTGACTGCACACATGGCATGTCCATCTCCTACAGGAGGAACAGAGAGCTAAGAGCAGCCATTGGCTGCAAGGCAGGTTCCCCTTTCATCTTGAGAGCTGCTTCTATCCTGCTTCCTGTTTGTGTAATAGGAGGCTTGTTTAACTTTGGCTAGTGCGATGCTTTGTGTGTCAACTGCTTTTATTGCTTAGCTAATTTTTCTTGTATTCCAGTGAAGTATTGAAGACGTACAATGTGGCCATGGATTACCCCACTCTGTTCTTAGTCATCTGGAATTTCGGAGCTGTTGGGATGATTTGCATACACTGGAAAGGTCCCTTACAGCTTCAGCAAGCATATCTTATTATGATCAGTGCTCTAATGGCACTGGTTTTCATTAAGTATCTACCGGAGTGGTCAGCATGGGTGATTCTAGGTGCAATCTCCATCTATGGTAAGTCTGGGTTGGGATTCTTAAGGTGGGGCTCATGGAGATGTTAGTCTGAGGCAATCTCAGGACTGTGGATGTCATTCAGAAAACAACTTGATGGTGCTAACAGGTTTAGAAAGGAGAAGATGGGCAATTAAGTTGACTCCCTGGCTTGTCTCTTGCTAACTTCTTCCTATAGGTACTGCACTCCTACCATGTCTTTCAAAGTGGAATGAGAAGTTGGGGAAGTACTGAACCACATCTTACTGCATGGTGGGAGTGGTTGGATTTTTATCAGTAGCAACCTGATAGTCTTGCAGGTTCCATCTGTGGTCATCAAGAGATCATGGATTTTGGTATGAGTAACAAGTTTCAAGAGAACTTGCAGAACAAGGGGTAGCTGGGAGGTAACATTCAGATTGGTGAAGAGCTATGATGGAGGAGAGAGGGTAGGCAAAGAGGAGCTTCATTCATGTGAAACACAGAGTCAGTGTGTGTAGCAGTGGGTTGCAGGACATGAACAAAGTACTCCCAGTCTTCATCTAATTAAATTTAACACCTTGATATAATGCTGTTATCTACTTTCAAAGAAATAACGTGTTCTTCTCGGGAGGCTTTTTATAGGATTAACACAATGAAAACTCTTAACTACTACATTGAGGCTTGGGGATGGTATTTTAAGTGAACAGCATCTTCAGGGACTCGAACAACAGAAACTGCCATTCAGGAAATTATCCAGTTAATATTGATAGATGTAATTTTGAGGGGAGAAGGGAGAATAGTTTTTTAACAATAAAGAATGTAAAATATGCGTGATAGTTTGAGATGAGATTGTCTGGCCTTTTTCTGTTTGCAGATCTGATGGCTGTTCTCTGTCCCAAGGGGCCACTGAGAATGCTGGTAGAAACTGCACAGGAGAGAAATGAGCCTATTTTTCCTGCATTAATATATTCCTGTAAGTGAGATCAGAATGTTAATGTTTTTAGCCAGATTAAACAGCCTATTTCTGTGTCAAACTGAAGAGCACTATTTTAGTTACTTCCTTGCCCTAAGATTGGTGTGCATTTATATTCTGGAACAGACCATTTATAGAAGGCTTTCTTTATCAGTTACAATAGTGCCAACTCTAATTAGCCACAGGAAGCCTCCATTTGCCTCATAGAATCATAGAATAGTTGGGGATGGAAAAGATCATAAGATCTTCTAGTTCCAAGCCCCCTGCCATGGAAAGGGACACCTCACACTAAACCATGTCACCAAAGGCTTGATCCAACCTGAAGCTGAAATGTTCAAAACCAGATTTATCCTTTCATGAATGCAGTGCAGAACATGCCCCTTTGTTCTGCATACAAAAACCTGTGTTAGATGGACAGTAGTCTTTGCAAAGTTCTCTGATGAGATGATGCCACTCAGGTACACTTCTACCTTGTGCATACACTTCATAGACACACTTTTAATGTGTGATGAGGTTTCATTCTTCCCTTAGCCCCTTCTTGCTTTGTACACTGTATGAACAGCAGTGCTGTTCACTGTGTGGCTGCTTGCTTTGTAAAAGGCTCTATTGAAGTATTGCTCTACAAACAGAATCAGTTGTCTCTTCCCTGGCTTTCTTGGGCTGTTTAACTGTGATGGTGTCTTGTGTCCTTATCCAATGGTATGTATGTACTTAAGATAGGTGAAAGGCAGACAAATCAGCACTCATGGGGCCTGGACTCAAGTGATTTGTGGACATCAATGACTTTTGCATTACATCAGTTGTAAGGAGAATGGCTATTGCCAGATGTTCACTGGGAAGCTGAGGACGGCTGCAACCTTATTGCTCTTTTTTCTTCCCCCCAGCATTTAATGTTACATAAATGCTTTTATATGTTCCAAGCAGAGCTTCTGTTGGCTTCCGCTCACCTCCCTTTTACTGGAGATTATGTTATACTAACCTGAGACAATCTAGATGAATCATAGAATGGTTTGGGTTGGAAAGGACCTTAAAGCTCATCCAGTTCCAACCCCCTGCAATGGGCAGGGACACCTTCTAGCAGGTTGCTCCAAGCCCTGTCCAGCCTGGCCTTGAACACTGCCAGGGATGGGGCAGCCACAGCTTCTCTGGGCACCCTGTGCCAGAGCCTCACAGGGAAGAATTTCTTCCTAATGTTTAATCTAAATCTCCCCTCTGTCAGTTTAAAGCCATTCCCCCTTGTCCGTCACAACATGCCCTTGTAAAAAGTTCCTCTCCACGTGTTATAGTTAACGAGAGTTTCTTTAAAGGAAAATGCAATTCAACAAATAGTAAGTACCGAGCAAAAAGACCTTGTGCAGAACATCAGTGTATCCATTGCAAGACCACATTCTGTGGCTCCCTCTTGATGTCAAAACATCCCTTGGCTGAGCTTGTAGTGGAAAAGCAGGCACTGTGTTTGCTTTGGCTTATTTTGTTTAGTTTAGCTTCTATAAAAACAGGAAGACTGATGCACACTTAAATAAACAACTGATTTGAATTCCCTTCCACTGATTCCGAAATGGTTTGTCTTCCTTTTTAGTTTAGGGGTCCATGTCAAGAATAAACTCTCAAACATCCTTCAGTTGTTCTTGGAACTAAACCAGAAATAGCTGCTATTCTGACAGGAAAGAACCAAACCAAATAGAGAGAAAACTAGTGCTCCTAAAACTAGACAGCTCCTGCATATCCTTCCTTTGTGTGCTTTGCCTTTAGCAGAACATGAGTAAACTGTGTAAGTTAACCTCTGGTTACCTTTGTACCACCGTTGTTTCCTGGGCACTTGTTTTTTGAAGAAAACGAAAGAGACGAGGATCACAGTTCTGGAGTTTTGTGTTCTTTAGCCTACAGAGAGGACTATACTGACTCGTACCTATTTGTACTCTGGGACTTTCTTAAAAACTGAATGCACTGCCTTAATTTTCTCCAACCGTACCTTCAAAGTGCCGAGGGAAACCACCTAAAAATGAGTGTTTTAAAAGCATTTACAGGAGGAGAAGTTTGTACTTTTAGGGACAGCTAAATACTTATTTCCTCTGAGCTATAGTGATCGATGTTTTATGCAGCTGGTTACTTTCTCTCTTGCTTCTAGCTGCTATGATGTGGACAGTTGGAATGGCAAAGCCAGACACAGCAGCAAGAGGATCAAGTCAGCAGATGTGGGATGCAGGTTTGCTTGTGTTACTCTTCTATACAGAGCACTGTCCCATGGAAATAATGTGTATGTTTTAGACTGCGAGTAAATGTAAGTCCCTAAATCCTGATGGATGCATTTTTTCAGTGATTGCAGAACTTGATGTTCTGAAACCTGCTGTTAGGCCTGGCAGCAAAGATGACCAGATGATGTAGAAAGTTCCACTATTCGAGCTGCTTTTATTTAAGCCGAACACAAACAGGAAACTGAACAAATGTTGTTCAACACATCTTCAGATGTACTGAAGACAGAGCTGAAAGTGGACTAGAGGGGGTTTGTATTTTTACTAGCTGGGGATAGTAAATTACAACATAGACTCCTAAATGCAGTGCCAATGAGCTGCTGAACTTAAGTGCATTGCAGGATGTTGTGTTCAGGCCACTGGCACGGAGCAGACATGCTCTTATCCTGCTGAAAAGCAGCATGGCTTACCCTGCCAAAGAAAATTAACATCCTTGCATTTACCCTTGTGTAAAAGCTTATGTTTGGGCAGTTACCCAACAGTAGCTGAGGTGTACCAAGTTTACATTCTAGCTGGACCTGTGGCAATGTATGTGCCTTTGCTTTTATCTTCTTGACATGCAAATTAAACTGCAGTTTTAAGGTGATTTAATAAAATGTGATTTGTGATGTTGGGAGGATCTCCCATCTGGCCTTGTTGGACTTCAGAAATGACAGTACCTTTTTATGTTAAAGCAGTAAATGTATACTAAGGTTTGATAACTGAACATGCTGCTTACCTAAGGGTAAAGCAGCTGAGACACTAACAGCAGAGACACAGTCCTGCTTTGAAACAGCATGCTGAGCCATACAGAATGCCTTTGTGGAAGCTGTCTGTGTCCCAGATTGCAGTCTACTTGCATCTGCAGCAGAGCATCCTGTCAGACTGACACGGACTGGAAAGTTTGTATGAGTGCTTCCGGAAAATGGGAACTGAGGAATATATCTCGGGCTGCTTCCAAAAGCACTACGAAGGGCTCTGTTAGATGTGTTTAACAGGGGAAAATAAAAATTAAATCAGTGAACAATGAAATGTGTCCACTTTCTACGTGTGAACACCCAGCTCCAGTGTCAATGTGATTTCTCATAAATGGCAGTCCTCTTAGTCATCCATTTTTGTCATATGATCAGTTAGGGAACACCTGAGCATCTCCACCCCAAAGATACAATGATGTGGGAATGCGTATTGACTTTACTGGGCTTTACTTGTCATTGTAGCCTGTGCAGAGCTTAGTTCTGCATGTGTACTTGCCTGTTAAAGCCATTGAGTTCCTGGGTAGCTGCCAAAGAAGCCGCGAACATGTACGCTTCCGACTGGTTCAGATAATAACGTGTTTTCCTCAAGGCCACTAAATGTCTCTGCTTGAACTGGTCCTGATGATCACACCTCCAGGAAGCAAAAAGCTTACCCATTCCAGGGAAGTTTCACAGCAGTGTGGATTTCATGTGCTGAGTTATAAATGTAGCTACCTTTTCTTTTCTTTGTCTGCTTATGTTTCTTTTTTTTTGCCTGCTTGTCTTGTCCTATTTTTGTGGAACCAAGCTGAGGATGGGAGAGACAACCATGGGAGCTCTTCACATGCAGACTCTCAGATGTCGGAGACGAGGAGTCCTGTTCCAACCCGCCCCATCACTTCTCTAGAGGAGCTTGAGGAGGAGGAAAGTAAGAGAAGCTTTGTACCTCGATTTCAGTCAGAACCTGACTTTTTTTCTCATTGTGGTTAACACTGTTACTCACTTTGGTCTAGCTGCAGTTGATTTGAAGAGTTGTGTCTTGCTGAACAACAGAGATCTTGAGTCTCACTGCACATTACTTCCTGCTGCAGAATCTGTTCTGGGATTGCAGTTCCAGTGACATCTCTTGGCTACACAATTGAAACAGTTCCTTCTTCCCCTTGCCTCCCACCCCTTTCTATTCTCATGCTTCTTTAGTGGGTACATCTGTAAAGCAGCCCAGGGAAGCACCTCAGAGAATGAGGCTGAGTAAAAACAACTGTGGTAGAAGAGGCTGGAAGACTCAGCGCCTCCTCAGTAGTGTGTGGGATGCTAAGGGTCGAGGTTGGAGCCAGGATGAGGAACCCTCACCTGCTCCCCAGGGGACAAGAATTTGTTCAGGAGGAAGCAGAGCAGGAGGAGCAGAATTAACACTTGTTTTCTTTTCCCACTTCTGTCAGGGGGTGTGAAGCTGGGCCTTGGAGACTTCATATTTTACAGTGTGCTTGTTGGGAAAGCAGCAGCCACAGCAAGTGGAGACTGGAATACCACACTGGCCTGCTTTGTAGCCATTCTCATAGTAAGTGAGCAAGCTTTTAATAACTCTCTTACACCCTGTTTAGTACAGCAGTGTTACCAGAAGTACCAGCATTTGCGTACTGCTTAATCACTGCAGGTAACATGATGGGTATCTAGGAGAAACCACCCAATCTATGGAGTCAAGCTTTAAACAGCCACCGAAGCTGAATGATATTGACTTGTCAGAACAGAGCCAAGTGTGGAGATGGTGAAACGGCCACAGTTACCAGCTTATAGTTACAGCTGAGCTGTTTGCTTCAGTGTTAAAAGATTGTGGACTTCTGTCAGCCAGAAGAGTCAGTATCACGAAGTGCACATTTATCAGCAAGTGAAGTTGAAAAGGTTAATTCCCTTACTCTGAGGAGAACTGCTACATAAGAAGATAAGAACTGTCTTGTTCTGGTGTTTGAGCTTGGAAGGAAGGAGACTTAAAAATCCATGGAAATTATCAGTAAAAGCAGATAATGATCATACTGTAACTGCTAAAGCACTCTGTCCTGCCAGGTCTAATGACCACACACTGTTGAGCTTTTGCCTAGGTAGAAAATAATTACTAGGAACTTGCTGTTTATATCAGCATCCTTATGGAAACTAACCAGCAGGATTTTTAAAAGGTAAAAGAAAATGAATTATTGTGTCCTTCATTTGTCATCATGGAGGAATTAAAAAGGGCTCAGATGAGAGAAGGAATCCATACCTAAATGTTTTTAGCCATACTGTCCACCCAAAATGTACCAAAGCTTTCACACATGCTCCAAAAACCAAACCTTGGCCTGCTATCCAGATAAAACCAGAATTCACCTGTCATAGACTGCAGTGCAGTCAAAAGAACAGCCGTGGATATTTTTATATCTGCTGTGGATATATTTATTTATTTATTTTACCCCAAGAGACCTTGAAAACTGGGAAGGTGTTAGAAGTATGTGCTGCTGTATATTCAGTTTCCTCCAGTGGAAGTTCTTATCTATGCAGTTCACCAGGATTTAAGTGCTTTTATGTGCTGGATCAGTACTTCATACGTAATGGCACAGAAGAAAATGTAATCTGTAAATAAATGAGCCTCTTGGGGTCAGATGTATGTCAGCATTAGCTGCTTATAGCATTTTCTCAGCAGGAAGCTGTGCTCAAGATTGCAGAAGAAAATGCCTGGGCAACTTGAAAGGTGAAGCTGTGGGCAAATGGATCTCGTGCTGCTGGTAGCTCAGGCAGGATTCAGATGCTGTACAGTGTAGCTTATTATTTGTACATTAGGTTGTTGATGACATACATTTCCAGGCTTCTTAATATGTCTGTGGTTTTTATTCTCTTCTCTCTTGCAGGGTTTATGCTTAACTCTTTTATTGCTGGCTGTTTTTAAGAAAGCACTGCCTGCTCTTCCCATCTCCATCACCTTTGGTTTGGTCTTTTACTTCTCGACAGACAACCTAGTGCGACCATTCATGGACACCCTGGCCTCCCACCAGCTGTATATTTAGAAGAGGTGGGAGTTAGAGGATTCTTTTGAAAGCTTTACTGTGAAGTATGGTTACACTGTTTGGAGTAAGTGCTGAAGTTTTACACTTAGTGCCATATATTTGTAAGGAAAACACTAACTCTGTGACATGATGTGTACTAAAAATCTAATATATACAGGACTCTGGGACTCCAGGGGAAAATCCTGGCTCACTGCTGATGTCAGAGTGTTACTTTTATGTGATTTGATGTATACACTGGCTGTTGTGAGCACAGAAACCTGTATGTAGCATGGGACACTGAAGAAGGGTCTGATTTGTGCTTCCAGGAGCTAAAGTGTTTTATCCCTGGAATTTCAATCAAGCTTAACTGTACTCTAGGATTTTTAACACTTTTGAAGTGTTGTGCAAACATGCTGTGCAAGTAAATTGCAATTAGAGAAGCATAGCAGCCAACATGTACAGAACAGAGCAGTGCGTTACACCTGGTTGTGAGCAGTAGGGAAGTGAGGCTGAGCTGCATAACCTGTCTTCTGTGCACACAACTTATGTAGTTGTCCCAAATGCCTATTTATTCTGACCTTAGTTAGATATAGTGAGCCATGATGGATTTAGGCAGGAATGTTGGTGGTTGGGATGTTTAAACATAAGGCTTCTGATGTTCTGAGTGCATCCACCACCGCACCTAACAGCTTATGAAGGCAGGGCTGCCTGTTCCAGCACATCAGATCCTCAGTGTGGGAATTCAGATACTTTTTTCCTGTCTTCTCCCAGCATTTTACCTTTTTGGAAATCTTTTTCTGGCTCCATACTACAATCCTCAGATTACCATTAGGTGGAGATTACTACACAACTCCAGTAAATCACACCTGTAACTTCTTGTGTGTATTTCTAGTTTCATTTCTGTGTGTTGCTGTAACTACTCCAAAGGAGGATTTACCTTCCCTTTATGAAGAGGTCCTCTTACAGGGATTGACACTTGGGCTTACCTAGTTTTTGGTATGGTTTAAAGATTATTTTTTTCATTACAAAATTTAAACGAGTTATTTACCCAGTCATCACTTGTATCAAAAGACAGGTGCAGACTTCAATCTGCTTCTTACGTAAGGCATCATTAAAGCTAGGAATATTTACACACCCTTGAGGTCCTTAAAAGAAATCAATACAAGAATCACAGTGCTTGCTGCCAGTATAAAATACAGGTCTGACCAAACCTGTTTTCTCCACCTTTTAAAATCATTGGTTTCTATTCAGAGAGTCAGTTTTTAAAAATAGCCACGTTCTGTGGTTTTTTACCTTTTCTTTTTACTCCAGTATCGAAGATGCAAAGAAGCACTGTTTTCTTTGACAGCTCATCAATGTCAGTGTTTCAGAATGCAACATGATGCAAGGTTTTGTGAATAATGCAGTGACAGAGTGATGCAGAGTTTCATCTCTCATGATACTTTTTAGATAAGGCTTTGAACTACACATTTTTAAGGTAGTGTTTTTCCAGTAGACTTGTTCAAGCTCATCTACTTTGGTATTTAACAAGGACATCGTGTGGGTGATGCAAACACATGTAAGGGTTTTCACAAGTTGTGTGTGTCTCCATTTGCTCTTTGTTTAGTTTTCTGTCCTCATTTCTCATATTAGCAATGTTTGGATTTAACAGCTGTAGAGTTAATTATTACTAAAAGGTATTTCCTTTGGAAATGTAAATCAGTAGAGCTCTGTCTGCTGATTTTTAAGGTTTATGTGAGAGCTGGGTTTTCTTCCTTTTATTTTTTGGGTATTTTTTTCAAGCAGTCATGGGGCCAAATCAGAATACTGCAAAGATGATTCTACTTTTTGCATTGCATGGTGTAGAAAGGGTGTGAATTATTTATATGTACTGGAGGAAAAATCCTGCTTGGCTTAACAGGATTGTAGCATATTGTTAGAAACAATTTATTTCTGTGAAAGCAGTGTTGATATTTGAAGGAAACTGGAGGAATACCTTCAAATATTGAAGGATCACTACTGGAGCTGGTGAGTTGCTGCAGATTTGTGTTTTTCAAAGATTGGCCTTCCACTGAGCAATTCTGCGTAGTTTTATTATTGTAATTTAAAAAGAAACTGAGCAACACATTCTGTCAGTGCAACAAAATGTATTATCCTGGTGAGTGACAGGAATATATCATGTACATACTGGAGTGGTTTTAATTGTGTAAAAGTTCATATGTGTTTATTACAAATATATACATATTCTCTCTGTGTTTATGTGTGCATATACACATACACACAAGTTTTATATTGACTGATTTCTCATTGGCCATTTTCACCTGTGCATAAAGCGAAGTTTTGTTCATGATGTTAATACTGTATGGGCTAAGATGGGGAACTGGAGAGGGCAGGATTTACTTTATTCCCTAGCTGGCTACTACATGAGATACTGACTCAGTGATCTGGCAACTTGAATGAGCAAAGCATTTGTCTGTCTCCTGTGCTCATTCACTGAATTCAGCTTGGTGCATGCTCTGCTCAGCTGCAGTCTCTTTCACCCTGAAGAGATCCCAACGTTCCCACTGGTGCACATCCCCCTGAAAGCACTGCTGTCAGGTAGACTGGGGTGACACCCCTCTTGATGCAGGTGTGACTTCAAAGCCTCAAGTCCCGAAGGAGGTGCCATGTGTTGGCATTTTCCTACATGACCCCTGTCACACCCCCTCCAGTATGAGACTGGAGATGCAGTCTGCTTGCAGAGGGTGCACAAGAAGCAGCGCAGTCATAAAGTACAAGAAACGCGCCATTCCTGGCAGATACTTAAGGTCTTCTTCATAGAACCTAACTTCAGGCTTTTAAGGCAAGTCCCTCAGAGAGAAGTCAGACTGTGCTAGAAATGTCATCTCATCCTGGCTCACAGAGAGGAATGGGCACATTTGCAGTATGAGGTGTCTCAGCAAGAGCCTTATGAACACTGCAGAAGCTGTGCCAACTTCTGTTAGTAGATACAGGAAGGTCATAGCACACGTCTATCACAATCAGGGAAAAGCAGCAGTGCTCTCCTCTCCCACACCTTTTTTGCACCAGTTGCTAGTGAAGTCTCCCCCATGGGGTATCCAGATGAAGTTAAATGAACTTCATCTGTCTCTCCCATTCATCCAGATGACGTTAGATAAACCATCTCTCTGAGTAAATGGCACTCACTGACAGGACTGGTGAAGAATAGCTTGAGACTGTCTTTACAAAATAGTTAGAAGGTCTCTCAGTAAAGTTCTCTGCTTTGTTCTTGCCTTTTTATGTACTTCCAGTTAATCACACAGGGTGTTTTCCTTCCTTGTTATCAAATTGTGTTTTGGTTTACATTGAATATATAGTTACTTTTCGTTATTGTTTCCCTCAGTCCCTGGTCTCCCTGTTCCTGCATTAGAGATGCTCCTTGGCAGCCTCGGGAGGGCAGTACGTCTATACGAAGAAGTACCAGCCATTTTCAAGTACTCTGCTGTGTGCCCCTTACTTTTAAGTGAGGCTGAAGGCCCTGTAGTCTTCCTCGGGCACCTCACCCCCCAGCACAGCTGCAGTTTTGGCACAGCACAGGACAGGCTTTGAGTGAGAGTGAGCTCGCACTGTGCCAGAATCTATTTAAAGATTTCAAATGCGATGCCATGTTCAGCACTGCAGCTCTGGGTGAGGTCCTGCTGTTGCATTAGACACACTATTTTGTTTGGGTCGTGTCCCCCCCTATTTTTAGAAGCATTCAGCTTTAGTTTCAGGCCTCAAACCCCCAAGCATAAGTCAGGGGCTCTTCCAGACATTGCTAAATTAGGTTTTCTCCTGAGCATCTTCAAGAAGGAAAGGAATAGTTATACTTACTGCATTGTCATTCCTCCTCTCACTTGCAGTCTCCTGTTCTGTCTCAGCAGGTCTTGCTAATGTGGGGGGAGAAAGAGCATGCTGCTATCATTCCAGCTCTTGGCCCAGGGGCATCTAGGGTCAGGCTGCATCCTGTTGTCTGTGCTCTCAGGAGAGCCAGGTACTATCTACTTTTCTTAAACTCAGATGTTTTATAAGAAAGCAGCCTGGCAAATGCTGTATCTCTGCCAGAGCTTTTCCTACCACACTATTCGTACACCGCCTAACACACTGTTGCATCCCTCATTGAATTTATCCTTGCTTCCCCTGCCCCCAGTATGGTAAAGTGATGTGAGCTATTCCCATTCTACAAATGGGAAGCAGGGAAAGTGAGAAAGTAAATGTTGGTTTTAAGCTTGGTTAAAGAAAGAATCTGCCCACATCAGATTAGGGCATCAAAAACAATCACACAAGACACTATAACTTCTATTTACTTCTTCCCTTTACTTCAGGTTTGCTATCACCCATCTTTTCCCACTCTAAATTGAAGACGTTTGCCCTGAGCACTGGAGGAGTTAAGTGAATGTGAACTGTTAACTTCTCCTTTGTGCGATATATATGTGTGATGGGTGCCCACAAGCACAATTTGAGAGTTGTCAGTGTTCAGCACTATTTATGGCTCAGTGCTACAAAGATATAAATAAATTGAAACACTGAAGTGGAACTAGCTAAACTCCTTAATATAGAAACCTGAGACAGGTACAGGGCCAAGTAGTTGGAATGGAAGTTTTCCAAAACTGGGAACTGTTGGAGTCCTATCAAATGGAGCCTGAACTAAGTGACAGCTACCAAGGGCAACTCAGGATTAAGTCTGTGCAGAAATAAAGGGTGTGAAGCCTGGCACTCCCAAACTGCCTTGCAAGGCCTGAAGAATGAGGAGGGGTGGAGTAAGAAAAGCATTAGGCCTATTTTCTCCTATATAATTGTTTCTGTGATTTCAGGGAGACCTTGTTCACCCTGGTATAAAATGTGAGTAACACCACAGCTAACTTGCGTTTAAGCAAACTAGGAGCAATGTAAAAAGTGTGAGAGCAAGTGTGGAAAACTGATCCAATCTTTTAACTTATGCCATGCCACCTTCAATCTTTACAAAGTTAAATAGAAGCAATTACAATTCTCCCTGAATTGAGCTGCATCTATTTATAAAAGAACCCGAGCCAGCCTTCAAACCTGGCATAAGACAAGCAAGATCCTTGGAGTCCAAGGTAGGTATTCAGGATGATTTTTAAAGCCACCTATTCACAGCTTTGATGTACCAAGGGAGAGTTAGTACCAATAAAATGCCAGCAGCATTAACAGAATTATTCCAACAGGAATGTCTTATCCCTTCATCATGCCAAAACAGACATGCCCTGTCTGTAAGCCCCTACCAAATACAGCCTTTGTGATATTCCAGGAAGATCAAATTTGAGCTATTTTTGTTCTCCAAATATTGTGCTAATAGTCTCCTCCTGAGTGCTGTGTGCAGTTTTCAATAGGCATGAAAACTGTTTGTTTCTTTTTCCTTATTAAAGAAGAAAGACAATCTGATTGCTATCCCTGTGTGATTTGGGTGGGGAAGCTAAGAGCTGAAATGGCAAATACACTGAACGATCCCAGACTACTCATGCTGCCTATTCAAACTCCAGGTTGTGCAGAAAACTAACGGAATAGAAATCTAGCAAATGTGTATGGATGTAGAGACTCTGAGCTGTGGCTCATCAGCCTAGGGAAGGACAGAAGGTTAGAAAAACCAAAACACACCTCAGACATGGGTAAGCTTACAGAAGAGGAGTGGGGTGCTGGCTTCCCTGACCAGGCTTGTTATGGCAGTGCAGCTTTAAGGACTGAAACAGGATGGGAAAATGAGGGCCAGCAGGGGACAAAGCAATACCAAAGTCACTTAGCATGTAAAGGGTTAGGTCAGTTTCTTTAGTACTAGCGTGTGTATACACACTTCTTAGTGCTGTCATGAAACTGGAGTGCAGAGAACAGTGAGAACTCTGAAAGCAGGCTGTTGAAGTGACAGTTGTTGAAGCCCATGAGTGGATGGCACAGGATGTACTTGCTGTCCAGAATTCATTGTTAGGTACTGTACCTAGTGGGACTGCTGAAGGAAAAGGGCATCTTTGTGCTCCCACCTTGGACTCCTCCAGGCTAAAAATCTTGGAAGCTTTGAGTTGATGGGCAGTAAACCTGCACTGCTGGTTCTTGGCGCTGCTGTGCCTGAAGGCAAGCTCTTTTCCCTCTGCACAGCTACAGAGTGTGTTGAAATGACTCTGCTGTGCTTCCACTGAGGCTTTCCAAGCACTTCCTTAGGCATCGGGCTTCAAGGGCATGACAGAGCAGAAGAATGCCATCAGCTCTCTTTTACAGATAGGAGTTGGATAATTTGCTCAGGGTCAAATGAAGGGCTTAACCTGCATGTCTGCACCATCTCTTGATCAGTCATTTCTTCCAGAGGCTTACATTAAGTGCTGGCATCTCCCTCTCAGCTGCACTCAGATACATGTCAGTCAGGGTGGTCTGCCACCAATTGATGTCTCTCTCTCCAGGTATAGAGACACAGATGTAGATACTAGAGGTCAGATTATGCAGTCCTTGGCTGACCTCAGGAATTGGGTCAATAGCCACAGTAAAGCAGAAAAAGGGTCAGTCAGCTTCCAAAAGTAGCAATGATCCTTTCCCCCTAGAGTGACTGCTAGAAGTAAATCACAGAATTGTTTAGGTTGGAAAAGATCTTTAAGATCAACAATTCCAACTGTTAACCCAGCACTGCCAAGGGCACCACTAAACCATGTCCCTAAGCATGTCTTTTAAATACCTCCAGGGATGGTGACTTCCTGGGCAGTCTGTTCCAATGCCTTACAGCCCTTTTAGTGAAGAAATTCTTCCTAACATCCAATCTAAACCCCCCCGGCATCACTTGAGGCCATTTCTCTTGTCGTATCACTTCTTACTTGGGAGAAGCAGCTGACAGCTGACTACAACCTCTGTAGTTGTAGAGAGCGACTGTCATCACCATCATTAAGCTCCAGACAATCAAAACAGGGCTAACCCACCACCTCTCCTTCCTGCCCAACCTTTCTGAAGAGTTTACAGCCATCCACTGTATCACTCCAGTTGTGTGTCATCCCACCATGTTTCCATTACGGCAGCCAGTTAGTTTTCCTGCTGCGCAATGGCTTCCAGCTCCTCCTGTCCGTTGCCCATGCTGTGTGCATTGTAGATGCCTTTCAGTTGGTTTGGGGGAAGAAGGCCCAATTCCTGCATGACCATTTTCAGGCACTTTTGTGGTTTCTAATGCATCATTAACCCTTGAGTCCTTGATGCTGCATGATCTCCATCCCCTATCTCTACTGAGACAAAGGGCCTTGCTAGCACATTATCCCTCAAACACTGATTTATCCCTTTCCCCCTTCAGGTCTAGTTTAAATCTCTTTCAAAGAGCCCTGCTAACTCCTGTGCAAAGATCCTTTTCCCCTTGGAGATTGGTGTTATCCTAGTGTTGTGTAAACTGACCCATGATCAAAACCCCCCAAAATTCTGCTGGTGACACCAGGCTGAGAGCCAGGTATTGATCTGCTGTCTCTTCTCATGTCTTCCCTCATCATTCCCTGCAAC
Source organism: Myiopsitta monachus (assembly GCA_017639245.1). Taxonomy (NCBI): domain Eukaryota; kingdom Metazoa; phylum Chordata; class Aves; order Psittaciformes; family Psittacidae; genus Myiopsitta; species Myiopsitta monachus. The sequence continues at coordinate 58,197,803 of CM029925.1, forward strand.
TGAAAGCATAGAGGAGAACACTACTTGTGCTCCTGATCCCTTAACCAGTCATCCCAAGGCCCTGAAGTCTCTCTTGACTGACTTCTTGTTGCAGAAGACATCATCTTCATCACTGCTTACCTGAAAAAGCAATAATGGATAATAATCTGAGGGCTGCACCAGGGTAGGAAGGTTCCTCTTGACATCTTTAACCCCGGCCCCAGGGAAGCAGCAGACTTCATGAAGAAGTGGGTCCAGTCTGCACAGTAGACCTTTCGTTCCCTTCAGAAGGGAATCTCCTATGACAATGACAATTGTTGGGACTGTCTATATGAATCACCTTCAGGCAAGTGGATGGAGTTTGTCCATTTGCCACACAGGCACTCAGAAACCCCCCTGCAGTTTTCCCTGTCTCCCTCCCACATGCTGCTGTGTTTTGGAACAGTGAGGCAAGGTCCATGAAGCCAGAACAAGGACTGGCTCTCAGGGCAGTGAAATAAAACAATTTCTTGGGGACGATTCCAGGCTGCGGCAAGGTAGCTCACTGCTCTCCAGCTATGTGAGACATGGCAATGTCGTGCCAAAAGCTGGGGTAATGGCTGAGTTTGGCAGCACACTTGACCATTAGCCACCAGAGCAACCTATGATGAACTTTCTTGTTCCAGTAAAGTGTTCAGAAATAGCCCTGTTTCTCCCATATTCCCTGGCTCCAGTCTGCCTTCTCACTTAGAACAACTCTGCATAAACTGTTCCAGATGACCCTCCTGTCCTTCATAAAAAGCTCTTTAGAACAGCTAAATGCAGGCAAAGGACTTGCTTCTGTTTGCCTAGCTTCAAAACTAATTTGCCATGTTTACCCAGGGAGTGAATGGCTTAATTAGTTATCATCTGCAAAGTGAATCCTGGCTGAAAGCTACAAAGAACTGAGCCTTTCCACTATGCCTATGCAAGATCGATTGAGATACATGTAATCAATCAAGTGGCAAGAGGAGAGGGCAAAGCACTCATCAAACTGTGCAAGCAAATGCAATTTACAATGAGCAGAAACAACTGATGTGCCTAGCTCAGAGATAAAGAAGAATTACAGACTGAATAATGTTTAACTGAGTCTCACAGATCTGGGGAGAAACTGAAATACTGTATTCTTGAGCTGCTGATCAGATTACTGTACTTTTCAACTTCATCTCATCCAACATGTCTTTGCTCCATAGCCATAAAAAGCACTGTTGTGCAACAGAATTTGAACAGGCAAGCATGATACTGTGAATGTTTTACTACATTAATTGCTGCAGTGGCAGGGGCAAGGTGCCTGTCCTTGCCCTACACACTATCCAAAGGCAAGAACTGGTATCACTTTCTTCTATTTAGTGCTTCTGTCTGCAGGCTCTCCAGCTGGCACTGTCCTCTCAATGTATTCCATCCCCGTGGGCTGGTCTCCAATTTCCCAAAGCACTGGTACCCACTTAGCAGGCATGTGGCAAAGCGTGGAGGTAGTGGTGGGTGACACGAGCCACAGCTCAGCGTAGCATGGTGGCATATGTGTGGCTGCTGCACAACTTTTTCTGGCAACCCTCTTGTCGTGTGCAGCTTGGGCTTGCTGGGGCTTGTTACCACCTCATCTAGAGAATAACACCAAGTGTGGTTTTCATTCATAAAATCCAGGTATCTACATGTAAATTTCTAGTTTGTGAGAACATATTTGCAATCCTGCTTTTCCCCCAGTTGGAGAGAAACTCACGTTATCCAGTGCCCTGAGCATGTGTGCGTGGAGGGCAGGGACAAACCCCAGTGAAAGACAATGAGGCTGTGATCTGCCTCACATCCCTGAGAAGAGAAAACCAGGCAAGTACCTTCTAAAATGCCTCAAGGGTAGACTTGCTCCCTGTTCTCCAAATAATTGTTAGGGATAACGCCAGCATTGGTGGCTTGCACCCACCTCCTGTTAAGAGTTCAGTCCTCAATGCTCTAGAGCTATATGGTATGAGCCACAAATAACCTATCCAGAGCCACACAGTCTGTTCTGGGTAGATAATAGCAGGAACCAAGAAATGCTTGAGCCTTAACCTTTGTTGCCAGTGCTGGCCTCCCAGGTCTCTGTTGGTCTTTTCCTTGCAGACCCATGGAGACAATAGATTACCTCTGTGGTTCAACACCCTTCACCATTGCTTCCCCAAGGCAGCCCCTCTGTGGGTGACCCAAAACAGGTGAGTGGTATGAACAGGGGCATAGAGAGGTGCCTGTGAAGGTGGGTTTCTCAGCAAGGCAAAACCTAGAGGCAATGGGGAAGGGTTTTGTGTCTTCTTCCCCCTCATTTTTTCAATGACAGGACAAGACAGCCCTTCAGCAATCCTCTCTATAGGACCTGAAGTCCATCTCTGCCCACCTCCTTCCAGCTAGGGGCCTTGCAACAGCCCCATGGGCATTCCCTGCTCTTTCCAGCTGTGTGGAGCAAGCCTGCTCACTGGCAGCCTCAGAAGCCCTTGTCCTGCTCTCTGCAATGTATCTTCTTTGTGGACAGAAAACATTTGTCTCGAGAACTGCCACACTGTCTCCTTTTGACAGCACTAAATCGGTCTTAAAAATAAAGTACTCACTGACAAACTTGTCTCCATCCCTTTGCAGTGAGGAGAGAGGGAAAGGAAGGCCAAGTGCAAAGAATGCCTGAGTGCTTCAGGAATCAGAGCAGTCCTAAGCATTACAGAACTAGCTCATCATTTGGATCCTATGATGATAGGGGATGTGCATCTACCACTGACTGAGTCAGGGAGATCTCGTTTCTTTACAAGGCTGTTGCTCTCGTTCTTTGCCATAAAGCCATATAAATAACATAGGGTACCAACAGCGTCACTGAAACCTGCTGAAGTTTTGAAATGTCTACAACTTAACTACTAAAACCAAGCCACCTGTCCAGTGACTTCTACTTGAGCTGTTCCAGTTCACCATCCCTGTATTATTATGTTGTTGGAAGACCATGAATCTATGTAGTCAGATAAAACATTCCTCCTGCCTTGAAGAAATACTCTCTAAAGAAGATGAGTGAACACAAGGCAAAACCCCTTAAGAGGTTGTTTATCTGACCCTCAGCAGTTCCTTGCTGAAGGAGAACTGAGGGAAACATGTCCAGAGCAGCCTTTGCTTTGTGGCTAGCTGTGAACATGGGGGAAGGATGGTGACGTATATTTTATTGTGGTTGGAGAAACAGCTTGGGCCTGTCCTATGCAAGAGGATTTCTGAGTGTTCTCTCAATAGCCTGGATGCTTGTCCACGTAATGACATGACCAATAGCTTAGCTGCTTAATTGAGGCTCCATTAACTCTTTTTTTCTGCAGGTTACTTGGCTGCCTACTAATTTCCTGTTGCAACGGAGCCCTTCTTACTGCAGGGCCCAAAGATCCTTCCAAGCTCCAGTTCTCTAACTCTTTTTGTCCATAGAAGTTTAGCCACTGTTCCTCTCCATTTTCCTCTCTGGGAACTTGACCCAGTTTGTACAAGGCTTTAAAGAACCTTTCACTGGGTTCTTCAAAGCAGTCAGCATCAGAACTGGCAGAGCTTTTCTTGGGTATTCCCTGGCACGAATGAAGAAGTGAGCTGGTAGGAAGTGAGCAAACAGACTCCTCTCAGAAAACAGCAAACAGGAGGAGGAATGCAGCCCCTCCAAAAGGCTGACAGGACCATGCTGACAGCCCTGAACTCACTCTTCCCTGCAACCTTCTTGCTGCTTCTCCCCCAGTCCCACAGCAGAGCTGTTTGTGCACCTCATGAAATTGCATATTTAAGCCCTTACTTATATAGCTATAAACAGACAATATGAGGCAAAGAGATGATGGCACAGCTAAAGCATCTGCTATGGAGTCAGGACTTCCAGCTGCTACATCAAGCTGTCCCACACTGACCCTGGGTAAGGACCCCTTTCTGCCTTGCAAAATCAGGATGTTTGGAGAATTAAATCATCTTTAACAAAGCATCTTAATATCAATAGAGAGAAGGCTCTGGGGAGGTGTGACTCATTAGTCATAATTTAAATTTATAATAATTTACATTATATTTGTATATGTAATGAGGATAGATTTATAATGAGGATATTTATATATGTACTGTAATTTATATTATAATCAAGTTTATCTTACTTTCATTATAATTTAATAAAAGCTTGATTTACATAATCCTCATAGGCGTAAGATTCTTCCTAGAAATGTTCTTGTTTCTGGATGCAGCAGCAAGGATGTTGAAATCTGACTGAATCTAACACTGAACAAGATGCAAGAAGTAATTGACAATTGTAGTGCCAAAGACGTGTTGTGACCAATTTCTGAATAATGTTCACTCTTGTTCTTACGAGTCATTAAGAGGCTTCACAAAATCTGGGAACTTGCTTCTTCCCAGGACTGCTCTGGTTTGCTCTTTAAATTCAGATCTGCATTGCACAGATCTGTAAAAGAATGCAGGCACAGAGCACAAAATTTAAATGAGGTTTAGACACAAGTTAAAACTTTCAACCTGCAATAACCTCATTCTGCTGTTACATCACACTGGAAGCACGCTGGCATCAAAGGATGCCAGCATTTAGGTTTTTGCATTGAAGTTTCCTAGGTTTCTTCACTCTACCCCGCTTGGAAGGGCTTTAATCTAGAAAGTGCTTGCATAGCATATGCAGCAGATGAGCTCCTACACAAACTCTGGCAGCTGATGCAAAGCATAAATGAAGTAGGTGTTACTGTTATTTTACCTACAATCCTGTGGTGAAGGGTACAAAACCAGAATGGGGCAGCCTGGGCTGATCCCCACAGGATTCACATCTCCTCCCTCTGAACAAGGCACAGTTTGCACAAGGCCAGGCTGTAAATCTGTCTGGGATTTGGAAGGGGTGGAGGAGTGCTCCGTTCTCATTTCCTCTTGCTGGGCTTTCCCATTGTGTAAAGCATAATAATAAAACTTAATAATAATATGGATAAAGCTAGAGAGAGGAAAAGGCAATGGCATGCATAATGATTAGGGTCCTGATGTGAGGGTGGAATGCTGTAAGTCTTCACATGCAGAAAGGGAACTTGAATTCTGACCTCCCAAAGCCCATGGGAACTGCTACCTGTGTTACATGAACCACTGATACCCCTTCGGAAGAAGAGGAGGACTCCCTGGTTTATTTCTGAAGTACAGCACTCTGCCCCGTCTTTCCCAGGGTTCAGGGATGTAAACCTCCTAATTGGTAGCACTAAACCAAAATATTGTCAGTATTTTCTTCTAACATTTTTCTCCAGTTTCAGGGAGATCTCACATAGCTTTTGCCATGGAACAATTCTCCAAGTGTTTTGCACACACCAAGTTTGACTTTTACTTAGGACTGTGGACACAGGTAGGCAGCTGTCCCAACAGTTGGCCTCTGGATTGTGAACCCTGGGTTTCTTGTCCCTGTTCCCCTCAGGAGCTAAAAGTAACAAAAAAGGACATCTGCTCCCAGCAGCTTCAGTCCAGCTTTCAATCCTACCACCTTGCATTCCGAATTGGGTGGGAAAACAGACACTTCTCTCTTCTTTAGTCCAAACATAGAAAGAGTTAGCCTTGTGCTCCAGTTCAAGGGGTCTTTTAAGGCTGCAGAACGCCTGGCAACAGAAGGTGTGATGCAAATTGAAGAGCAGAGGCAGAAATACCCACTGGTTAACCATGTGGGAATGAAGGGAACCAGCCAGGCCTGTCTTTGAAAGATAGGGAGAGCTTTATCCTGTGCTTGCTCTGCCTACGTCTTGAACGATGACAGCATGCTTATACAGGAACCCATGCAGTTCTCCCTGCTCAGCACAGTGAGTAAAGCTATTTCACAATTAATGCTGAGCTGACGCAAGCAAAGTGATGTTACACAGAAACTTAGAACTGACATCCAAAATGCAGAACAGGAGTAGATAGCGTCCTTAGAAAGGACATATGAAACCTAGATGAGAGTGAAGATGAGTTTCCCTTTGGAGAAACTAGTGTGGAATTAACCACAAATAGAACAGTGAATCGCATGCAGTTCTGTATGTGCCACTGTTGAAATGAAGAAAGCTTGCATTTTTTTGACAATTCAAATCTGGTATCTATTGCAGCCGTGTTTTTGCATCATGTAACACACCCAACCTCCATTCCCTTCTCAAACATTCAAGTGTCATGTTGGGCCTTTCTATTTCAGCAATATTGTGTCTATGCACAGCCTGTGTGTGGAGCAATTACATCAATAATATGTCTTCCCCAAGGAACTGGTTTTTTAACCTTTCAAGTTCAAACCCAGCCTTTCTAGTACTAACTGAGCCTTGCTTCCAGTCGGATGTCTGGGTGATGAGATGTGCTAAATGCATTTGTAGCTGTCTGTTCAGTGCCTTGCAGAGACCTCATGGCTTACTTGGGAAGCTGAGTGGGGTTTGGGTAAGAAACATATAATTTTATTTATTTATTAAAACCTGAAGGAATATATCTAATATTTGAACAGTATTTTCTGTGTTCCTAAATACTAGACAAATAACCTTTTGTATGAGCTGCTGAAGATATGGGATATCATTATCCCCCTCTACAAGGGGAGATAAGGGGGGGAAGTTTGGCACTAGCACCAGTGGGCTGTGTAGAGTTAAACCCCCATATGCACTTATAGCAGACCATTTACCCAGTTTCCTTCTTCACAAAACCACAGCACCCGCAATTCCTGCTAACTCTGATACAGATCCTTTGGTGTGGATTCAAGTGCTCAATTCAGGCTTCTAGTTAGCTGAAAAGGTTGGCCAAAGCAAGCAATTGACTGCTGAAATTAAAGCTCGGGGCTGTTTGCTGGTCACTCCTGTAAATTACGCTACAGCTAGAGAATTATAAATCCTGTTTGTTTTAAGAAGAAACAAATTATTTAATCTCCAAACCTCATCCAAATACAGTTCTGCCCCAACACAGCAATGTGGCAAATGCACCATAAAGAATGTATTGTTAATTCTCAGACAGGAAAGCTGCTGACAGAGACAGGCGCTTACCAGAACATCCCGAACTGCCCAGAGCAAGCTATTACTGTCAGCCCCTTGCAGCATCTGCGAGACACCACAGCGCTGGAACCAACCTGGAGGAAGCAACACGTTGTTCTTATTTCCCACACGTATCTAGCATGCCATTCCCAACACAGGCAGAGAATCATAGGGTCAACTAAGTTGTAGAAGACCTTTAAGATCACCAAGTCCAACCGTGCCCCAGCGCTGCCAAGGCCACCGCTAACCCATGTCACTGAGGGCCTCGTCTGTACGGTCTGTGAACACTTCCAAGGACGGTGACTCCACCACTGGCCTGGGCAGCCTGTTCCACTGCCTGAGCACCCTCTCTCAGTGAAGAATCACCTCATGCTCGGTGTATGAGCAGTATCACCGTGATTGTAAGCCAGCGCCTCGAAAAATCCCACTGGCTTCCACGTACAAACGTTTCTCGGCCACGGAGCGCCACAAAATGGAGCTGCTCCCTCCGCCTGCCAGGCGTGGGGCTCCTGCCATCCCCTCTTCCCACACACCACCGTCCCCGAGGGCTGCCTGCCGCTGCCCTTTCCCGCCCACGGCGAGACCCCGCACCTCGGGCCGACACCGCCTCCCGGGCAGCTCCCCATCCGCTACGGGAGCGCCCCGGCCCGCGGTGACGGGGCCGCCTCCCGCTCTCCCCCGCGGTCCCTCCCGCAGCACACGCACCTCACGCCTCACCTCACCCCGCCGCCCCCCGCCCAGCAGCCGCCGCCGCACGGACCTCACGGGCCACACGTCCCCCTGCAGCCGCCGCGCGCGTCGTCCCGGCCCCCGCCCCGCCCGCCATTGGCCGGCGCCCCGCCCGAGCTCGCCGGCCATTGGCGGAGGCGCGGGGCTCACGGGCTCGGCATGCTCCCCCGGCGGCGGTGCCGCCGCGGCACGGGGCGGGGCCTGGCGGGGCCACCAATGGGAGCGCCACGGGGCGGGGCGGGAGGCCGGGCTTTGGCAAGGGGGGGTAAACAGCGCGGTCCCGGGTGGCGGGCGAGCGGCTGAGCCGAGCCGTGTGGCGTGAAGCCGAGCAGGGACAGGTGAGGCCGCGGCGGCTGTCGGCATGTGCCGTGCCCGGGCGTGCAGGCCGGGGCACGGGGAGTGACCACGGCGGGAAGGGGCTACGGAGGGGAAGGGGCTGCGGGTAATGGGGTACCCGGTAGTGCGGTGCGATGCCATGCTATGCAATGCAATGCAATGCAATGGAGCCGTGAGGGAAGGGAGGCGGTATCAGTGTTGCCGCAGGGAGGACGCCCGTGCCCGGCACGGAGCAGGGTAGCGGCCGCCGCTTGGCCTCTCGTCCTGGGGTCGCTCCCCTGGGGCGTCGTTGCCCGTCGGAGGGAGGGACGTGTGAGGGGTCCGTGGGGCAATGGCGGCGGCGGCGTGCCAGCGGCTGCCCCAGCCCCGCGGGGCTGTACCCAGCCAGGCGCCGGCCGGTTGCGGCCTTGCCCGTGGCCTTACCGGGGCAGCGGCTGCAAGACGTCGCGCCGCACGGAGGTGTCGCCGCGGGCGGCGAGCAGCGGGGCCGCCCCGCTGAAGTTGGCCTTACGGGGCTGAGGCCGGTCAGCGGCGCCTTGAGCTGTGCCCGCGGTGCGGGGAAGGTGGCTGGGCCCCGCTGCTCAGCGCGGGCCGCTTCCGGGCCTTGTGCAGCGGCTGGGTCCCGCCGCCCTGCAGCGGGGGTGGGTCGCTGCTCGGCTCGCAGGTGCGCGGCGCATTCTGCGTGTCCGGCCCGAAGCTGCGTAGGAGAAAGGATGGAATGGAGTGCTCGGCGCTGCAGCGAGCGCGTCTTGCGACGGACATCACGGAGGAAGGCGCAGAGTCTTGCCCCGAGCTGGCTTTCCCGTGCAGAGCTTCTGTCTGCTCCTGGGGCTGTTCCGTGCGTTTGTGGAAGGTGGACGCGAAATAAATCTGTTAGTTGTTCTGGGCTTGCTTGTGGCTGAAATGGGGGAAGGAAGCCCTGTGAGACCTTGGCTTTGGTAAGGTCCCCGGAGGAAACAGTCTTACCTTTCAGAAGTGGACAGGCTTGTAGAGGCTCTGGAGCAAATTGAACAGGAGTTAATGGGGAAACACTGATTTTTAAACAGGCAGTGAGCAAACTACCTGTAAGTAGTTAGAGACAGAAGAGTTTAGCTTGTATAATGCTGCTGTATTCGTCACTGACTATCCCGATTTCTGCAGGACTTCTTTACTTACTATTTCTGATACCCCAACAGAAGTCCCACCCAGCAGGAATGTGAGCGGGGAACTTCTTTGCATTCCCTTCGTGCAATGGAAATATAGTCTTGCAGTCAGCAGTATGAAAAATTAATAAGTTGGAAGGCTGCTCTTCATAAAAGTGAAGTAGACTTTTCTTTTTGTTTAATGGTTAGGTGAAGAAAGATGTGCAAAGAAATGAATTCTTTCAGTAACCCAGAGTATTTCCTTCCTAAAAAGAATGAACCTTCTGCACTTTATTTCTCACTTTGCTAGTCTTAGGTTGCTTTACTGACCCAGGGTGTATTCTTTGAGCATATACATAATGATTCTTAGCACTGGGTGCAGGAGACGGGCTAAGTCAATAGAAGCTCAATAAAAGACTTCTGAAGGGATTCAGAAATTAATCTGAGTTAAAGGCTCAAAGCAGATTGGTATTTAAGAGAATGCTGCCAGTCTTACATTTCTCTGCCATGTAATAGGAACTTGTCTCCCTTTCATATCTCATCATCAGAAGTGTAGCTGCAGTTCATGTGCTTACCAGTCTGCTTGCTCTTAGTCCAGGAGACTTGTTTCTGTATCTTGTAAATGCTTTTTCTTTGCTTTTAGTTAGCAATGACCTTGGTAGCCTTGAATAAGATATGCTTAGAATAAACAGTTGTATGTTCTCCAGGTGGGCAAAAAATAGGTGTCCTGCTGCATGTTGACAGTGTCTCCCTTTTAAAGATAGTGTGATAAGTAATAGAAGTCAGAAGATGTGGAGAATTCCCTTACGTGTTTATTGTCTGAGTGCTGATCACCTTGTTTCCTTGCTGTCAAGGAGATTTCTGTGCCGTGGAATGCAGCTCTGGCTACTTCATTTATGATAGTTAGTGCGGGTTAATAATAGCTCATATGGCATCCATGCGGCAAGACTGGAACTCATTTTGGCTTCCAGTAGTCCTCTTACAGGCAAGTGGTGGTCTAGTGTTTTGCACTGTGTTGGGCTGTATTATTTTTCTAAAAACCCAAGATGGAGGTGGGACAGCAGCTAAATTCCTGCCTTTTGATTTCCTTCCTGTTAAACTGCTTCATTGGTTACAGAGTCTGTGCTTTTTTCTTGTAGGTAAAGGTTAGTTTGTTCTTCCTGTGTGTGGTTTTCCTTATTGTCTTAACTGAGGATGCTAGGATTGGCATGCGTCTTGTGGTTTTTATCTTGCATGTCACTGTGCATGGTATAACTTGCTTGTCCCAGCTGGCTTGCTAAATGCACCTCAGGACTTGTCTTGATGCATGAATAAGCAGTTCTCTTACTCCTTCAGTGTGTCAGTACTGATGGATGAATGGTCCAGCTTAGGAAGGAGGTAGTGAGTCTGAAGCAGTGTTTAGGTGTCTTATCTCCAGTGTGTATGTAGTTTTCTCTCTAAAACTGTTTAAGGAAGGAGCCTGGAAGAAGAGGCTTTCGACTTACTGAGCTGTGTGTTCTGGGGCAGAGCATCTCTAAAAGAGTAGCTTCTCTCAACTTGTTTTATAGAAGTGCTTAAAGTGCTGCCTGTGCTCTGAGTGCGTGCTTTCCTTCAGTACCCGGAGAAGAAAGTTGTGCACGTATGGAACCCAAATGCAAGCTGACAGTGAAGCACAGTAGTTTGAGGGAGGAGGGTCAGTCAGCTGGTGCTTTCCCATCCAGCAGAGAAAGCTCATTTCATTGACACATGAGTATCTTTAAATTCAAAGAAGCTCTCAGGTTTTTAGATGCCACTTGTTTGTGTCCTTCCCTGTTCCTCTCCATCCCTCAGCAGACAGAAAAATGAAACCTGTTGAAGCTGGGGACAAAGACAGAGAAACAATGGGATACAGAAGTTCTGGCCTTTCATTAGCATAGTTGTGTTTCTGCACATCATTTTAATAGCTTTTGTGTTTTGTCAGTAAACAGAAGTGTAGTGCTAAATGAAGTGTGTTAAATTCCCAATTGGTCAGTTTCTGGTGTTCTGTGGGCTTCTCACAGCATAGGAAATACACTAGTTTCTCTGAAGAACTTAGCTGTCAGTCTGTGGAGGGGGCATCTAGAAGCTAGCAAAATTGCATGTCTGCTTAAACAAGTCTGTACACATACGCAGAGTTAAAACAGGTGTGCCTTTTCCTGCAAGCTGCATAAGGCTATCTTCTTAAAGACTATAGTAGGTCCTGTACATACAGACACTGTGAAAGATGATCTGCTTGTGGTCTAGGTGGTCCCAGAGCTGTTTTGTGTTGTGCAGGCAATAGCTTCCACTTAGATAGTTCTCTTAGTGTGTTTGTTTTGCTTCTGTAGTTTGTCCTGATTTTCTGTGTAGATTAGATCTTTATGCAGCCCCTTTCATTGCTAGTCACGTCTCCTTTTAACCACTTGCACCCCTTAGCTCTCCTGGAAGTGCTGAATGAATGCACTATAAAAGGGCTTGGTGTAATACTCTGAAATGTATAGATCTTTTGCTGTCTGAATTGTGACATTTGGGAGAAGTAAATCTTGTCTTAGTTTGATGTGGTCAAAATGCTCATCAAGGGAATAATCAGGACTAGGAAAGAGATGGAAGGGTAATGACTGGCCAGTAAGCTGCAAGTGGATCCAGTATTCTTTTCAGAGGGCTCTTCAAAAACTTATAAAGACTAGAAATTCACATTGCATTGGAAGCTTTGTGCAGCAGAAGTTGCTGTGGTTTGGGATTTACAAAGGCACCTGTATAAGTTGCTGAAAACTTTGGCTCTGTTAGTTTGGAAAAGTGATACTTTCATGTTATATAGAATATGATTTCATAAAAATCTAGATTTCATAAAATATACAACATAAACAGTTGTAGATTACAGATTCTATATCAGGGATCAGAGCTTGCAGATTAGGTTTAGTAGTAAGTTATGAGAAGTAATAGAGCTCATTATTCGGGGTGTGGTGTATAGTAACTGACACAACCTGTCTGAGGATTGTGGCAGAGCTGTAGCTTCTGATAGACCATGTTCTCCTTCAGCACTGAGATCAGTTTATGTCTTCTTGAAGTAGTCTTTTCTTGTTTGCCTGTGGTCCTCTTCTTGCACCTTACTTTTCCTTTGCTTAGAGGGAAATTTTGGTACAGCTAGAAATAAGAAAGCTCTGATAGCTAGGACACTGCTATGTAAGGGGGCTGTGAATAGACAAGGATGTGCTGTCAGTTTCTAAATTTGAACTTACCCCTGGCTTCTAGGGCAAGGTGGAAAATCATGGGATCTGTCCAGACACATATGCCTGCAGGATCAGTAGTGGGAAGCTGTGGTGTTAATCTGCTGCTCATGATGATAACAGAAAGGTTATGCTCACTGTATGAGCAGAGGTGAGACGTGTGGGGTACCTCTTACTGACTTTGCAATGTAGTGGCTCAAGACATAGTGAGTGTGGTTCTAACCTGTTGTGCAAGGATAATAAGCCAAATATCCGTAAGAGGATACTTGAGGAATACAGAGCTACCAGTACAGTTACAGGGTGTGTCTAGATTTCCAGGAGCTTATAATTAGGAAGGCTCTGACTAGAGATGATTGCTGGTGTGGTGTTTAATCAATTAGATACAACTGTTAACAATATACCGTTAAGATGGTCAGTGAACTGGCTATGAATCCTTGGCTCTTTGCTCTGCAGGGGTGGGTGTTTAAAGGATACTTAGGTATAGGCTGTCTGCTGTAAGGATCAGTGTACTCTGGAGAGCTGTGATCTGTTCCCAACCCTATCATTGACATGCAGTGTGACTTTGGGTAGCTTACTTGTTCTCTTCCCTCTGAAATAGGGAATTTGATGTCAGTCCCTTTTCTTTAGCTTTTCAAGGTGTGAGTGATGTGTGTTAAAATGCAAGTGGAAGAGCTGCTATTTTTCTGAAGAATTTTGTCTTAATTAATGGTGTATTTGTGTCTAAAAGGAATCTGCCCTTGTTTGGGAGGTATAGCTTATTATAGGCTTCAAACTCTTGAATTAGGCTCAGTGTACTTTCAGAAAGTGAAAACTTCCAATAAAAACAATTGCAACATAGCAGTATATGCAAAAAGAATAAGTAATTAACTGCAGGCTGATAACCTCCCTCGTTTATATTTTGTGTTCTACTTTGGAGTGTGAGTCTAGTGGGGAGCTCTGTTGGTTCCCTGAACAGAGCTTTATGCTGTGGAGCTGTGCATCAGACAGGGACTGGCTCCCTGTGCATCAGAGGGAGCTGAACAATTTGTCTTGTGCTGTAGCTGCTGGAGTGACCCTGAGAGCATAGAGCTGCTCTGCAAACTTGGGGAGAGATGTTTGTCATATTTAAGTTTTGTTTGAAGTGCCATGTTTGGATTTAATCAGAGCAGTGCTTTAGCTCTGGTTAACCAGCAGTAAATACTGCTGCTTAAAGCTGTTCCATACAGGTGTGAGGGATTTGTCTTTAAAAGTGATGCTGTATGGTTAACACGGATGGAGGGGTCACTTGGAACTAGTGGACTGTCTCTTCATGTAAACTTACCATAAACCTAAATAAAGGTATAAGTTCCGCTTGTAGTAGCTGTTTCTTAAGTACATGCTTCAAATACCTGCATAAATCTCATTAATTGATGTGCTTTGTGGTCATGCTCCATTTTGATTTTAATATATTGCTGTCTTTGTTGTTGGATGGAAGATCCACATGCATGGGAAGTAACTTTAGTCACAGAATGCACACAGTTCATAGAATTAGGTTGAAAAAGACCTTTGAGATCATTAAGTCCAACTGTTCCCCTAGGACTTCACTTATCAGAATTATTTATTTAATTGAAGTTACACTTGTGCCTGCAGCTTTTGAGCTATGTAGAGATTGCAGTGCAATGGCTTCTTCTGAGTGCTGCCCTGTGCATAAATAGACAAACCCCTCGGTTTTGTCCTTTTCCTCTTCTTTTCTTGGTAGCACGGATAATACAATGATAGGATGTTAAGTATAAATACAACTCCAGATTGAAATATTGGCTCAATGGCCCAAATCCTTTTTTCCCCAGAAATAAGGGTTCCAAAATTGGAACTTTTTTTTTTGGTTCTCCAACTGCAAATATTTCATTCCCAGGAGCAGGCACAGAGCTCATTCTTGGGGAGAAGGGAGTGAGTGGCAGCCGGAGTCAGATCTACCTCAGTGTAATGGGAAGCAACATGTACCCGGGACAGAATTCATTAACGTATTGTGTCAGGGTGTATCAGCTGAGGAGGCAGCTTGTAATGAGGAGATGTGCTCTCTCACTAGGATCTTAATTGTGAGTGAATAATTGCTAGATCCATGGCCAGGGTAGAAAGAGGCTCTAATTCCAGGCGTGCGGGCTGACTCTGCTCTTGCAGGGCCCCAGGCATTGTCCAGGAAGAAGTAAACAGAGCCGTCAGTGCACAGCATTCACTTTGCATTGATGTATCTATGCCTAAAATAAAGCAGACTGCTTACTTTTAAAGTGTCCAAGCATTCTTTTCACTCTTGTGTTGAGTGTCAAGCCATTTATGGGGAAAATTGTTCATGCTGGGTTTTGAACTAGCTGTTATTCGCCAAAAACAACTGCTAAGCTTTCTGAATTTTGGTGGAAAGATGCATTTGTCTGCCAAGCAGCAGTTTATCAGTGCCTGTACTGCTGCTGCAGCGGTTAGAGAGTGAAGATGTTCCACCTGCCCTTCAAAGGTGTTTATTTCAAATGGTATTGGCAAACTGATTTATGCAGGGGTAGTTTTAAAGCAGCTTTTAGAGACTTGATGAACTTCGTTTAAGGAGGCTTGAGTCAAAGCAATGGGGCAGGACTCCTGTAATTGAGTAGTTAGTTCTGTTGTAGATCAGATCTCAAAAAACATGTCTTTTGGAGATGTGGGGTAGGGAAGGACTGAAGAATGTGCAAGGATGCAGTTTGTTTGGTGCCCTGCACAGTTAAAATCTGGGTCAGCTGCAACCCAAGGAATCCAGCTAATGAAAATGGTTATACAGGGCTTGGAAATCTGGTATCAAAGGACCTGGTGGGGAGGTGTGTGATGGAACTGGAAAAGGCCACAAGTGAAAGGATCACATGAAAGGGTTGGTATGGCAGCACACATAGGAAGAAGTGAAAAAATCAGTAGAAGATCAGTTACGGAACAGATTAATTGAATAATGCTTATTTTGAAGTTTGCTGCTGGTTTATGGCCACAGAACAAATGTATTGAGTACCCAGTCATCTATAGTAGCCTATTTGTGATGTTTGTTTTTATTTTAGGCTGTTGCCACACTAGCTCTGATGGTATAGGTGGCTGTAACACTGATTCCAGGATTATAGTCCTTGTTTAGATAGCAGCTAAGATAACGATGATTGTGATCAAGGATAGTAGAAAGGGGAGGAAGGCATAGAGACCGTTTCCTTTGGAAGTATGATGTTTGTCTGCCTCACTGCCTGTCCAGCCTGGAGTTTCATTTTTGTCTCATTTATGAAAGTGTGAAACTGTTGTTGTTTTGGTGGGGTGTGTTTGTGGTGGTATTTGTTTGATTATTTAGTGGTAGATGAGCTGCTTTCTTGGGTGGTAGCAAACTGTTGATGGTGGAAGTGACTCCCTTACACTGAAAGAGGCTGTGTTGCCGTGCACAGTAAATGTTTAGAAATATTTCTAGTATATTTCTGTAAGATTAGAAGTCTCCTTGTGTTTCAGCTTGATCTGTCCTATATATGTGTGTTAGCGTAAACATGAGTGAGATTTTTTTGGCTGTACGGGCATCTGGAAAAAAGGCAATAGAGTCAGAAGCGTCTGTCGGAGTAGATGTTAGCATGTGGAAAAGGAAGAGAATGAATGGAGGGATGTGTACCAAAATTTATCTGTTGCCTGTTGTGAGGCTTTGTGCATATGGTGTCTGAGGAGGACTTGGCTGTAGCTTCCTCATGCTAGAAAGTGTGAGGATACATTCCAGAGATGCATTCAACTGTGAGAAGTTTACTAAGCAAAAACTGACCCTGTCTATTCCTGGAACATATCTCATGATTGGTGCTTGTCATTGAGAAGAGCAAGTCGGTTGCCTGTAGGCTTGTGTTTCCTACACAGAGGAGCGCTTCAGCAGGGTGCTGGGATAAATGGCCTGTTGTAATAGCCTGTGCTCTGAGGAGCATGTGGATAATGCTTCTGAACCAAGAAACAACATGCATGATACCTAGGTGGTTATAACTGCTGTGCAGAGGAAATGGGGGTAATAGCATGGGAGTCGTAAGGATTTTGGTAGCAATATACCTACTACTGTCTTTTATAACTGAACCTATAAAGGGCAATTGGTCCTCTTCTCTTGTTGATATATTTAGCAGTGGAGGGTTGAGTGTGTTGTGTAACGTGTGTGTTGTATTAGCTCCCTGTATTTTTCCCTTATTTTTTTTAATGTACTTTTAGCATACTATAACTGTCAGTTCAGATAAATCCTTCAGCTGGTTTTGAGTGAAAGGAGAGTGTAGTTTTGGTATCATTGCTTAGCAAGATTCTGTGTTAAAAGTGGATGTTTATGCGTTTGAGTGTACACTGATCTACATTGCATTACCCTGTGTTGCTCCTCTTGGGAGGGAGTGAACTTTTTTGCATTCAAGCTTTCCTGTCCTTCTAATATTTACAACTACAAAAGCCCTTATTTCTTAGTAGTGGCAATCTTAGAATGATCTTACTTCAGCTAGGATGATACTGTGCTGTTGACTGGTTTCTTTGGCTGGTTCTGAATTGCAGGGGCTGCTTGTAAATGCTTTGAGTAAGATCCATGTGGAAATTTCCAGTGTGTAGACGCTGGAGAGGTGGTAGTGGGGAACCACTTCCATTTGGCAGAGTACACATCCTTACCTGACAGGGTGCTTTCAAGTTTAGAAACGCATTATACAATGTTAGAACTAACTGTAGTGGTTAAACACTGGAGAGATTCAGCAGTAATACTTCTTCCTGGTCTGGAGCATATGGATAGGTCTAGTAAAGACAACTGCAGAAAAATGACCTGGGTAGGCATGTGTTTTGTTTTTATGTCTGACTCACTAAGCCCAGATTCGCTGCAAACACTTGGCTGTCCTGTGTGATTGCAGCAAGGTTGTGTACTTAGCCAGATATTTAGCTATAGCAGTCCACGCTTCTCCTGCATGACATGTTTGTGAACCAGGCTTTGTGCTTCCTGAAAAGGTAACTGGATCCAGTTGCTTGTGGTCTGCAGCTGGATGCAGTGCCATGTGTGCTGTTGATTGTTAATCAACCTCAGTGTTTTAATGTTTATAGTTTCAGTGTGTATGTGTGTGTTGATGGGTTATCTTCTAAAAATGAAATGGTGCCTGTATACCTTCCTAGGAAATAACTTAAATATGTGGCCAGTAGTGCCCATTACCTGTTGCAGCCAGAACATTAGTTTTTTTAATCCAAGTTATTACAGAGATTGCTGTATGGGTAAGGTTGAACCTCAGCATCTGATGCCAGCCACATGCTTCTATCTTCTGTGTTAGCAAAGGTGGGAGGACATGCAACTGAGCCCTGGAACTGTGACCCTGACTGACCTTAAAAGATGCGGGAGATGAGTGAAATAAGCAGGTGAAAATCTCCATTGCAAGATGGTTTTGGCACCCCAGCCACTCCTGATTTTCTCCTACATGAACAACAGTGATGTAGGAACGCTGGTGTCCTGAGCCTGAGCTAGGTTCAAAGGAAGCAATGGAACTTGCTCTTCAGACATACTCTGTCCTGCATCCTGCAGTGCTTAGTTTGCATTTCAAGACAGTGGAATTGCACACACTCTTAGGAATCCAGGCTGGAGCCTTTTGAACAGGAATGGGGACTGAGTCAAGCACTTAGCGCTACAGTGCAGTACTCTGCAAATGCTGTGGTAGGTGTTCTGAGCATACTTAAATTTCCAGTTAGAAGTAAGAGAGTGAGCTACAGCCTGGGGACTGAGCAGACTACCCCTGAAGGACAGACAAAGCTTACTCATTGGTGTGTGGGGAAGAAATTTGGCTGTGTAAAATGAGCAGGCGTAGCTCCAGGGCAGGAATGGGCTGTGACAGCTGTCAGTGCACTTCATCTCTGCTATCTGGCCCAGAGAATGTGTTCCAGGGCCTGATAATAATGAAAGGTCAAATGCTAATGCTTTAAATCCTTCTTAAACATCTGGAAGGAATCAAGACCATCTTTGCAGAGTTCCTGACATTTACCTGTCTTTGCTTCCCCTGTTCAATGGCAACTTGAATGTGTGTGTGGAGTCCTGGGATGTTATCTGAAGTAGTGAACAGTCGTGAGGCGAGTTCTCCCTTTGCCTGGTAAGGTCAGCTAACTAGCTGTCATTCAAGCTGGGCTGCAGACAAGTTCCTGTGGTGGCTGGTTGCCAAAGAAAGAGATTGTCTGGGATATGCCACTGGCTTTTGGGTGACTTGAAACTGGTTGCAGACTTGTTCCTTAACCTCTTGCTTTTCTTTTTTTCCCTGCTCTCTCCCTTTTTCACCTTTCAGCGCAGAAGGACATTGGTCATGGCGGGTGATGCCATCTTGATCATGAGGGGCTTGACAAAGCTCAGTAAAGCAATTGTAGAAACCCAAGCAGGACAGCTTCGACAGGTGCTCCTTGGGGGTGATGCAGTTACCCTTGCAAAGACTCTTCGGGCCACTGCTGAAGAACAGTTCAGTTCTGCCTTGGGGAAGATGCAGGTAAGCAAAGCTCTTCGTGTGCAGTCTAGTCTGATGTTTTGCTTTTTGGTTTTGTTGTGAGGGTGGCTAGGACCTTGCACCGTGAACAAGAACCTGAAGTGCTGGATCAATAATACAGGTGTTGCAACGCTCCGGGAATTCTCCAGGATTTCAGTGGTGTGCAGTAGGTGCTTGGACAGGAGTGGGAGGGGAATGTTACTGCAGAGTGTTTGTTTCCATTACAGGGTGTTTAGGACATGCTGAAAATGAAAAGCGCTGTGTTCCCTCACCTTGTCAAAGATCAAACTCTTGCTAAGGTGGGCCAGAGCTTTGTTACTTAAAGTCTTCTTTAAAATTAGTCATTGATTATCTCTCCTTTGACTAAGCGAATGAGCTCTTCTGGAGTCAGTTGGATTTATTTCAGTGCTGCTTCCTTTCTTGCCAGAGTTGGAGCAGAATGGTTCAGGTGTTCATCACTTACAGCCCAGACTGCTTTTTCAGAGCTGATTTTTCAAATATGGAACCTAAAAACCAGATGTTTTTTAAGCAACAGGTTCTATCACCAGACATAGGGATGGATTTGTAAGTGCTTCACGTTTGCTGTATAGCCATCTCTTGAAAAAGTGGGCCTTGTCTGAGGATGAGAATCTCTCAATCAAAAATGATCATCCTTTATCATCCTTTAGACAATGTAGCTCATAATCATTTTGAAACAGGTTTTCTATGCAGTTAGTTTAGACTATCATGGCAGCCTGTATCTTCAGCCCTAGAATCTGGGCCTGTGTTCCCTTCCTTGTGTTTAATAGAAATTCCCTAAGTGTGTTTGTGTATGCAGCTAATGCTTTGTCTTACCTTTGTCCTCCTTTTTCGTCTCAGAAGAGAGAGAGGGTGTCCTCCTGTTTCTGTGCACAGGAGGGGCCCTACAGCCAAATCTGCAGAACCCTTGCCCTGTGTTCTGTCAATGAGTTGCATGAAAAGCTGCTGCCAAAGTAGGGCTTGGGAAGAAACATATGGTCTGAAGCTATAACACTCTGCTTTGAAGGGAGGGAAGCTTTTCTGTCACTGCTTTTGATCTGTGGTAGAGTTTTGGCTGTCTTGCATGCTTAAAACTTAAGTATGGCAGCGGAGAGGACTACTTGCTTCTAATAATTAGTATTGTGGCCACAGTCCCCATCTGTAAGCAGATTTCCTCTCCCCCCCCTGTGCTGTGATGTTGAGGTTCAGAATAGCAGGAGATCTGCTGAATAACAGGAAAGACCATGTTCATTCTTTTTCTGTAAGGAAAAGAAATGTAACTAGTGTTTAGGAAAGAGCTTAAAATATGCTGCCTCCTTGCCTAACCACAACAGGATTTAAGATCCTGTTGACTGGCTGTAACAGTCATCAGTTCTTCCATCAGCATCTGCCATACTGAGATAGGTAACTAGAATGTATCAAGAAACAAGTAAATAGGAGGCAGTGCTCTGCTGTATATGTTTGGTTTTGTTTCCGCACTGAAAAGTGGTGGGAAATACCTGCACTTACTGGGGCAGCTCCTGCAGGTCAGGTCAGAATGGAAAACACTGTCAGGAGAGGCTAGCCTTGGTGGTTGTTGTGTCTGATGCTGCTATCCTTGCTTCAAGCACAGAATTCTGTTCATTTATTTTCAGATGACAACAAACCAAACCACAGTTTAGTGGTTGAATGATGAAATGTGTTTTGCAGTTGGCAATGTCTTGGCCGTGGAAAGATGAGCTTACTTGGCCAATAAGTAGGCATCTGGTGTTGCTTTTGGTAGGTTTGGGCTGGCAAGTGCTGACATTGCATGATTAGGGACAGGACGGTGGGAGGGAGCATGGTAGAAGTAAGAACTTACTATTATGAGGTATAGCTTTTTATTGTCCCTCTTAAATATAAGTTAAGCAATATTTCAGCTCCCATTGCCTGTTATTTCTGAGCAGTGTCTTCCTCGTAGTGAATTCCACAACTAATGATCCTTCTTGGCAGTGTATGTAGAACAAGGTGTCTTCAGTTAGAGGTATTTGAGAAGCTATTAATGAATTTGTCCCATCAGTGGGATTGAAAGACTACCATTGATCCCACGTGTCCTCAGTGTCTTCCTTTTTCCTGTCTCTTACTGTGAATGCCTGCAGTGCCAGAGCCTCTACAAATTACCTGTTGTGGAGAAATGGCAGCCTAACTGCATGCCCATCTCTGGGGATCATGGATGGGTAGGGAGCAGGTTTTAAGTTCTTAAAGTATTTCTATTATTGTTTGCAGGAATTGGGCATACAGCAGGAGAACTTAACTGATCTCGATGAGAATTTTGGGAAAGACTATGACTTCTCAGCCCGAGACTCATCAGATGCTCCAATGGACTTCTCCACTGCACCCAGCAAGCCTTATGAACACAGCGGTGAAGGCCCTGCTTACTCTTACACTACAAATGGACCTTTTAGAAGTGTTGGTGAGACTGGAGATTCTGGCATGGGTCAGAAGCCTTTCCCTTCCAAAATGGATGCAAGATTATTTGGAGGCTTTAGGGACCCTGGAAATCCTTTTTCTGCTGCTTTTGGACAAAATAGGGCGTTTCACCAAGACCATTCCTCTGTTGGTGGATTAACAGCTGAAGATATCGATAAAGCCAGACAGGCCAAAGCAGGTTCAGAGCAGAAACCCTACAAACAGATGGTATGTCTTTTTAAATTAAGGATTCTCAGTACTGCAGTCTCTGTACTGGATTGTACTTACTCATCTCCTCCTGTTTTTCTCTCATTTCTTCCTCTTCCACTGTTCCTCTTTGTGGATGTAAAAGAGGGAAGTGCCAGTGCTCATTAACTCTGACCTCTGATTTTTATTCTGTCATTAGTTTTTCTTGCTCTCCTTTCAGACCTGCCGCCTCTATATCAGATATTCTGATATGAGAGGATGTTTAAAAAGCATGCATAGGGTTAGACTTTACTTTTATGTTAAGGGGAGCTCTCATTCACTGGACAATGAAGACTCCATGTATTTATTGATCTATGTTACAGTAACGAAGGGTTTGTATTTCATCCCAGTTTTTGGAGTGAAATGTTGAGCAGGTGGGTTCAGCTGCAGCCTGCAAAAGTTTGAAGACCGACCTAAAGAATCTGTCTTCTCTTTGAAAGGCCCTGTTCCCTTTAGTTAGTTGTTTTGCTATGGCTGTGAAGAATGAATTGGGCCTATGCTCCTCTCAGTGAAGACTGTCATTTCCTGCCCTGTGTCCTTGTAGAGGTGGAGGGAATGCTGTCCTGAGTATTAGTAGACTGGAGAGTATCATAGCTCACAATTGTTGCTTTGGTGCTTCCTGCCCTTGTGTGAGACAGCACAGAGAGCCCACAGCAGAATTTGCAGTGGAGGTACTTGCCATCTGCGCTGATCTTCTGCCTTCTTCCCCAAACTCAGTATAAGATGATAATACAGGTTCACTCACACAGGATATTGCTTTGAGTCTGTATGCTGCTTCTACTCCAGCTGTTGTGCGTAGTGAAATTGTCTACAGTGCTATAAACCTGATAGCCTTCCATGAGCTTTAATTCCATGTGTGGAAGGGAGTTTGGGTTGGCACTGTGCTGCTTCTCCAAGTTCAAAATGTAAGGGCTACTGATGTGAAAATAAATATGAAGTTTCTAAATGTGCTTGTTACGTCTTTCACATTCTGTTGTCTACTCCTTAACGTATGTTTTGGTTCATGATGTATCTGTTCTGCAGTGTGCTCACTTGAAAATCTCTCAACGTAAGGCTCAGTGTTTGCTTTCTGTAGCATGGAGTTGTTCAAGTGCTTTCAAAGTTGCGCTCTGAATTTGTAGGTCTCTGACCAGATGCCCAGTTCATTTGTGTATTTCTCTTTGTTTTGCTCTCCTTTGCCCCTTTCCGCCGCAGCTCAGCGAACGGGCCCGGGAAAGGAAGGTTCCTGTCACCAGGATCGGACGGCTTGCCAACTTCGGAGGTCAGTTTGCACGCCCACACTTGCAGTCACTGTGCTTGCACGTACTGATTGATGACAGGCTGTGATAGTACTCCTGCTGAAGCAGTGGTTGCTTACATTTTCTATATAAGTTGCTAATGGGAGAGTGCTTTCCCACAAGCAGCTGGTTAGCTCAGAGATTGATTTGGGCTTTTTCATTACAATTCATTACAATTCTTGGCCTTTAGTCAAAATGAAGTTATACTTTGAATCCTGCTTTCTATCACTCTTGTAGCATATCTGTTACTGTGATAGTATGGCAGAGAAGAGAGCTACCTACCTGAATAGGCCTTTCAGCTTCATTCAGGATGCTGCGTGTAAACAAGAACTGCAGAGTTGGCATGGGGTTTCATTTGGCTGAGCACAGCAGGCTGATGCTTGCCTGAAACTTGGCCTTCTAAATACCTGTTCTAGAGGGAGAGATAAAGAAGTCACTCTTAAGAGTGTAGGGCTGCAGATTTGAGAGTGCACAGTAGAACTGCACATCTTCATGATAACATATACTGGGCCATGCTGTGTTAACTGCATCTCACTCTCTCCCTCTTACTAATTCTCCAATCTGTACAAATATCCTGGTCCTGCATGTGTGACTTCACTTCATTGAGGCAACCATCCTTCTGGTCCTTATAGCGTGCTGCTGCTGTCAAGCATAGACAGCTGGAGCAGCTGTTATTTTGAATAGTTTCTTTCCTAACCTTATCCTTGCTATGTCTCTGAACAGTGGTTAAATATAAACCATCCTTTTGGTATTGATTTTTGAGGGTGGGGAGATTTGATTTCCTTAGCCATTGCTTATAAACCATTTTCTCCCAGAATGTAAAGTCTGAGCTTGAAAGATCAAGCTAGCTGAAACCTATGTGAAGAATTTATTTGCAGACTGGGACTTAGGATGTTAAAAAAATCAAAGTATCTTTAGTAAAAATAACAGATGGTGTTTATCTAATATCTTATGTCCAAAGCCATCGCAGGACTTAGCATGTCTTAGCATGAGAAAAAGAGAACTGTTGCAGTATTGCAGGTGGAAAAGATGATCACAGTTAGTCTTCCTTAGCGCATCATTAGATGTGGAGTCTCCTGTAGGTGTTTTTTTGGTTCAGTTGGGATTTTTTGGTGACCATAGTGTTTTGAGACAATAGTAGTCTATCTAGGCTGTGACTGCTGTACACTCTCTGAAGTAGCATTTTAGGCCCTCGTGGCTCTTCGAATTCTCTTCCACAAAATTTGATAAAGAAGCACACGTGCAAAGTAGACATCCTTGTGTTATGGGTCCCAGAAGAAAGAAAAACAGTCAAATGTAATTCAGATCAACTGTTGTATTAAAAATCAAAAACCCAACCCCTACTATTCATCCTGTGTGTGATTCTTGTCAGAGTAATACACACACTAGGAGGAGTTGAGGACAGGGGCTGATTCTGTGTAGTACAGGAATAAAGAGAGTGCATTTTGTGATCACTAAATGTTCCAATGTTGGTCTCTGTGAGTTCACTGCAGGTGGTCTGGCTTCTCTCCTTGTTTAGTATTCCTTTGAAAGGAAGCAGGATTCAGGATGTGCTCTTTGGAGTAACAAGGTGTCACTTTAAAACTCAGTTGACTTCTTTGTTTTAAGCTCCGGTAGCACGCTGGTCTCTGTTCTAATCAAGCCTTGATTTTCACGGCAAGTGTCACAACACTTCTTGCTGTCATCTTCCAAATTTATCTGTGGCTGCTTGCTGACAGCTGGTGGATGCGAAGTGGCAGATGACCAAATCTGTAAACCCTGAGCTCCAGTGCTGTTGCTGTATGCTCCAGCTCTTGGCATGCAGGGCTGTTACATGAGGAAAGGCTGACTCATGCATCAAGGGGAAATATAACTGCCTACCTGTCTTCTGTTAACCTCAGGTTACAAAGCAAAACAAATCCTCACCAAACCAAAACCACAAAGGGAAAGTGAGAAAGAAGTTGTTTTTGAGCAGCATCCCCAATAATATCTGTGTGTCATCTTATTTTTTGCTCTTGCCCTTCTCTTCCACTTCTGTTTTGTATGACTGAAATTGCTGGCAAGACAGCTCTTGCTTTCAGACTGCTTTTGGGGGACGTTGTGTTGCAAAAAATAATGTCCAAATTCTCAAGTCTCTGCAATCCTGTTAGCAGTTTTTGCTTATCTTTGCCTCTGAAGTCTTCCTTGCAGTGGCAAGGAGAAATAGTATTGTCAGTGCATACTGTCTAACAAACAAAGAGTATGGCTTGCAGGTAGGGTTTTTTCCAGTTTAAGAAATCCCTTGGAATTACTTTGGTAGGCTGGGCAATGTTGAAGAAGGTTTCTGAGGGTGCGATGAGCCTGAGCAGCATGGGCAGCTCCACATGGGAAGGAACTTGTATGGAACACTTGTAAGGAACTACTTGTAAGGAACACTTCTTAGCAGTCAGATCTTGATCCACATTGGCAGGAGCTTTTAAACAGCCTCTAGAATTGCATGGAAGGAGGGTCTCTATTTGTAGTGAGCAGCAGCTCCTGCTTGCTGTTTGCTCCCGGTTTACAATGTTTTTTCCAACCTGCACATAGCTTTGAGAGCCAGTGCAGTTGTGAAACCCTGTCAGCTAATTCTAGTGTGTTTTTCCTGACTGGCTCTCATCTGATGAACAATGTTCTCTACAAATTGCATCTTTAAACCAAGAAACATTAGCTGATGGCAAGAGCTGTGGTGTACCATTTGCTTCTACCTGGTTTTGATTCCATGGAAGTTGTTGGTGAGCTTTGGTTTATGGTTGACTGTTTTCCTCTTAGATTGTGAGCAGGGGAAGGCAGTACTTGTGTGTCTCTCCTAGCTACTGACTATCCTCGCTGTCAGTTCCTTCTGGATGTTCTTAGGAGTGATGCAAGAGACAACATGGTCAATTTTAGCATCTGCGGACTGAAGCATGACGCTGATAAAAGGAGTCTCATGAGGGTGCAAGAGGTAGTTTCCAATGGAGATGAGAATTTTTGCTTTTCTAAGATCCAGCCCAGCTTACTGTGTATGTAACTTTTCTTGGAAAAGGCAAAATAAGCTTAAACTATAAGTGTTTCAAAGCTCAGTGGTAGCTGAGTTGGAAGCTCCCTGTGCCTGCACAGCGTGTGTGTGTTCTCGTGTGAATTTTCTCTTTTCTTGTCTTTTCAGCACAGGTCAGAAACAAGGTGGAGGATACTCTGATTATATGAAGGAGTATAGCTTAGAGGAAGTAAGGTTTTTGTGCACTTTTTGTTTCTTGTGCACTTTTAGGTACCATCTTCATTTGAAGACCCCAGAAAATCACTGTAGGAAATATAATGGTTGAGGTGCACTTATCCCCTACCATCTCTACCCCATTCAAACCTGCATGTGATTCTGACACTTCATGGTGGGGGAAGTCCCACTTTATTCTTTACTTCCATGCTAGAACAACAGTACTTTACACTGGGAGAAGATAGAGGTGTTGAGTAGGTCAAAAGCAGAGTTCATGTAACTATTTCTGGGGTTCAGGTATCTGAATTCCTATTCTATTGGCATGATCCCATTCACACTTGAATCATTCCTTTTGTCTTTGCCTGTTCTTTTGTAGTACCCCTTTAATGTTAGGGGGAATGTTGATCTTTCAGCTGTGCTATCAGAACACTGTGGTAGGTGGTGGACGCATGAGTAACAGGAGACAAGGAATGCTTGGACTGCAGAGTTTTCCTGGCTTCCCACCTCTTCTGGGAGCAAAGCACATTTTGCTGGGAAGACTGGAGATAATTTTCTCCATGCTTGCATGTAATTCTGAGCTAATGTTTCTCTGTAATGAGCACAAAATCCTTTCCTGAACTTCTTTGTCCTTTGTATGTATTTTTGTATGCTTCTTGCAGCAGCTGGTGTGACTGCTGGGGTTGTCTTTATAGTACTAAATATCCTTGATTCTTATTTGTTTTATTTGATTTATTTAATTCTCAGGGCTGGAATTGGTAAAACAGATTTTCCTGCAGTGTTGTTTTTTGTTTCACGCTTACTTTGTAGCCTGATGGGTCATTGGTTCCACCCAAACAGTTCTTGATCCTCTCTTTATTTCCATTCTCCCTTCCTTGTGTCATCTGGCTTTTCTAAGCAATTTGTCTCCCTTAATCATATTCCTGGTTTGTAAGTTTATTATTTTAATGATATAATAGGATCCTTTTGCAATGAAGAAAATTCAGGAAGCTTGTAGTAGAGTCTAGATCTAATGTGAGTGTAGCAGTTGTGCAAAAACAAAGCTAGCCTTGAGGTATGTTTTTCAAGTATATACAGGACAAGTACAGGATTCAGCTGTCACCTGAGTGTGGCTTTCTTCTGGTGAGCATTTCATGCCCAGAAAGCTACTGGACACTGATAGACAACCATCTGCAGCTTGCAGAATGTTCTGTGTGTTGCTTGACGTGACTGAAACAAGGGCACAGGCTGCTCCAGGGGAGAGTCTCACCCACCCCTGTGCTTGGCAGGCTGAGCACAGTGATAACGGCCCATTCAGTCTCACGTTTGTTTTGTTGTGTCAGTTGCTGAGCAAGAAGATCCTTCCTGAGCAAAACTGATTCCAGGCCATCTCTGGATGGACTTGGTTTGAAGTGTAACGGATGCTGGAGGTGCCTGGAAAATGTCTGAAGAGGCATTCCGCTGGTACGAAACCAAGTGGCATTTTCCAGGCCCGAAATAATCTGCCTGCAGAATGTAGAATACAGGAGTGTGACTTTCTAGAGGTGCTCTGGGATGCTGTTTTCCAAGGTGCTGAGCTGTGGCTGTTCAGTGATGCTGAAAGTTGCCCCAGAATGATTAATTTTGGAGGAAATACTCATTTTGCAGGCAAGGAAAATGAAAGATGTCAGAAATGACTTGTGCAAGGTCCATAGACTAGTGGCCCAAAGGAGGAGAGGGCTTTTCTACAACCCTGCAGGTGCTTTGGGGAGATGACTCCTGGTAACAGATGAATGGCGTGTGGTGGTTGACCTTGGCCATTCAAGTAAGCACCATGCAGCCTCTAACTTTGTCCCACAGCAGGCTGGAATAGTAAGAGCAAAAGCAAGACAACTTGGGAGTTGAGATGAAGATAGTTTAATAGGGGAAGCAATGTTCCATGTGCATGCAAAGCAGCAAGAGAAATTCATTCACTACACCCTATCAGCAGCCAGATACTCAGCTGCTTCCTGGGAAGCAGAACCTCAGCATTTGTGGCAGCTACTTGGGAAGACAAATGTCATAACCTCAAATGTCTCTCTCCCTTCATCCTCCTTTCTCCAGGCTTTTACTGCTGAGCATGAGGTTAGACTTGTAGAACCGTAGAATGGTTTGGGTTGGAAGGGACCTTAAAGCTCATCCAGTTCCACCCCCTGCCATGGGCAGGGACACCTTCCATTAGAGCAGGTTGTTGCAGCCCCTGTCAAGCCTGGCCTTGAACACTGCCAGGGATGGGCAGCCACAGCTTCTCTGGGCATCCTGTGCCAGTGTCTCATGACCCTCATAGTGAAGAATTTCTTCCTTATATCTAACCTAAATCTCCCTTGTTTGAGTTTGAAGGGCATGCATGTCCCTTTGATCAATTCAGGCCAGCTGTCCTGGCTGTGTTCCCTTCCAGCCTACTCATTGCAGAGGCAGAGTGGGGAAAAAGCCCTGATGCTGTGCAAATACTGTTCAGCAACAGCTATGATGTAGGTGTGTTATCAACACTTGTAGTTGCAAATCCAACACGGAGCACGGCGCAGGCTGCTGTGAAGAAAATGAACTCCTATCTCAGCTGGACCCAGTATTTGTCTTCAGGTAACGTGGGCCTAAACCACAGCCTTTCTGATGGATGTGTGTGTAACAGAGGCCTGGAAAACAAATCTGGTGCCATTTCAGGAAACAAGTGGTGTGGCTCTGAAACCTCCTGCCTTGAAGTCGCTTTCTGAACCCTAGAGCCTTCATCTGGTTTGTAAGAAGAGGAAAGGTGAAGCTTTCCACATTGATTTGTGGTGTGTGAGCTGTTTGCTCCCAGTGCCACAGTGAATGAAATTCAAGTTGATAAAGGAGAAGGTAATACGTTCCTGAAGTTCAGAGTTTGGCTGATCCCTAGGACTGATGTTAGTGGGTGCAGTTATAGCCATGAGGAATTTAGGCTGTTATTTAATTCCCTAATTTCATAGCTCTTCTGATAAAAACTCAGAACAAAGGAATAAAGTGAGCAACTGAGACTTAAGTGAGAAATGCCACATTGAACTGTTACTGTTGCTCGGGGATAGGAGGTTGCATATGCAGCTGACTTCATTTTTTGCAGGCTTAACATCTAAGAAGCAGCAAACACCCAAGATGCACTTGACTATGCACAGTCCCAAGGCTATTATCTACCCTCCTGCTACCATATTTAGAGCAGAGCTGTGTACACCCTGAGATGTTCCAAGTAGTAGGAATGCTGCATTGCATTTTAATGTAGTACCCTGAGCTAAATACCCTGCTGCACATGGTGATAGTAGTTTGAAGATGCTTAAAGTCTTTGTTAAACTTCAGACGTTTAGGCCTTAGCAGCTGTTTAGCCATGGACTTACTTTATGCTTCACTTTAGTTGAAACAGTTGTTGGCTAATGGTGGGAGTTCATTTCCTAGGAAGTTGCACAGAGTGGAGCAGTGAGCAAATTTTTTAGGACCTGTTTGAACAGAAACACGTATTCTAGTGTAGTCTACAGTAGAGCTTAGTTCAGATGCTGAACTGCGTATGTCCATGAGAGGGGAGGTGTGACACATGTTTGTTTGGAGTCTGATCTTGCCTACGCTGATGTAAACCGCAAGCTGCTTCAGAGCATGCTAGAACTTCTCCAGGTTTATTCTGGAAGATGGAGTAGAATCTGGCTTGTTGGTCTTTTTCTTTGAAGTGGTTTGTGTCTGAATAATGAAGGGAGATTAGAAACCTTGGTTCTTTTTGTTTAGGGGCAGGCAGTAAATCTCAGTAGCAATCTTAATGCCTTTGGAAGCAGATGTATTTACTTTGGAACCAATTACTGCCAGCCCAGTTCAGTCAAACCCTGATAATGACCAAGCTGATTTTTGATAGGGAACATTGCTTTGGAGGTGGTGAAGGTGGGATCAAGGCCAACAGAAGTGCTCCATGAATGGTATTCAGTCCAGAAAGCCACGTTTTGTTGATGAGATGCCTATCTCCACTGGCTTCTTGTCTGACTCTGCTTTCTGCTCCAAGTTACTGTCTTGCATGTGGGATCTGGTTGGAGATGACTGTGTCACAGTGTTTTAATAGACTGCATGCTGTGTTTGAAAAGTCTCTTTGCTTCTTTCCTATGGAGCCTAGGGATATTTTTCTCCCTTTGTTCAGATAATAAATCTCTGGATTTCTGGTGCAAAAGACTTGCTTAGTAGTCATGCATGTATTGGTACTAGTGAAGAGTCTGCACAAGGTGACTAGTCACAGCAGACTTCCTTAGGCTTAACTTTGGTGTTTCAGCGCTGCACCTCCGTAGGAAAATACGCAGAAAATTCATGAAACTTTTTTATTATTATTATTTTTTTTATTTCAGGGCATTTTATTCTAAGTATTGCAATGTTAAAATCCTGGCATCCTGTGAAAGTTACATTTTTCTCTGGATGTAGGTCTCTGTTATGCTCTAGGCTTTTCAACATTCATGTGTAATGGAGAATGAAAGGTTGTTTGACAAGGGCAACCTTTGTTTTTTGATCTGAAACATCTCTCTAAGGGCATGGGACTGGCCCTGGAAGCAGTCCTTGGGAAAGCTTTGTAATGCCACTGGTATCTCCTGTGCTTTACCTCATGCTGGATTCTTTGGTCTAGTCCCTGTAGCCTGCAAGGCTGCAGATAGGGCTGTTTCTGAAGCAGATACACTCTGCAAGTTTGAAATCTGTGGTAGAGGTGGGGTTGTAATTACTGGGTGAGAGGGAGGAAAAACTCAGTGCCAAGGTAAGGTTCAACTGGGCTGTGCCCAGGCCTCTCACTTGAGGCTACAACCGTATGCACGCGTTTCCTCCTGCACTCATGCATAGAATACCATGTTTTGGTGAGCTCTGCTTCCTTCATGGTGCTGACTGTCCCCTGGCTGTTCTGTCTGGGAAGCTGTCCCGTAGTGCCTCAAGGAGGGCTTGGAGTGCTTGGAAAACGTTCCCCCCCAATACTGCTGGCAGGGTGGAAGTGAGGCATGGCAGGATGCACCCTTGCTGAGGAGGTGTGCAGGAGCACCAACTGTTCTGGTTGCCCCCGTGTCATTTATTATCCAGAAAAATAAATATTTTGCAGCCGGGAAGGCAGTGAGACCTTTGGTAGTACAGGTTGCCTCATGGTTATATCTGTGTTGCGGTTAATCTGTGGCTTTGGTCAGGTTGGTGGAGGCAGATAATGCTGCTTTTATAGTCTTATCTTTTGTAGCTTTATTTGTGGCTGTGAAACAGCACCCTGCAGGGGTGATAGTGCACGTGGGATGCTGGTGTTCCGTCTCACGGTCTCAGTATTGCTGTGCAGGGCTACTCCCCAGCCCAGCCCCTTGGAATTGCAGGTTACAGCACTGGTTGCATAAGGTGGGCCTCAGGAAAGGCATGTTTCTGTTCATCATAATCAACGAGCACATGGAAGTAAAGACAGCTAATGAGCACAAATGAATCTGGATGCTTAGTAGGGTCACAGAGCCTTAAGCTCCACTGACAGTGGCTTCACCTAAGCACAGGTTTTTCTTTCCCTGGATGAGGGGGATTCTGTTTCATGAGAGTTATACTTTGAGAACCATTTTGGTAAGGGTATTGTATTTTTCTTCCCATGTTCTAAACTCTACAATTTGAGTGTACAGCAGCGCCTCAGCCAGTGCACAAGCTCCGAGTAGCACTCGTTGACATGCTTAATGAAAGGTGGATATCCTAGACTGGCCTAGCCTATGATACCTATGATGGCTGGCCTGCTGTGCTGAAAACAGTTCAATGGCAAAATTGAAGATGATTGCAGGCTGTTCTGATAGAGCTGTTCTGTTACTATGCATTAGACTGTGTGCCTTCAGGTTAATTACAAAATATGCCTCTCTACGTGGCTTTTTCATTCTGACATGGGCCTTTCTTCTTCTTTTAAAGGGTTAGCTGTTGGTTTGGGCATTGGGGCATTGGCAGAAGTTGCGAAGAAGAGCCTTAGACCTGAGGAACGCAATGGTAAGCCCTTCCTACAGCTGCATTCTTCTTTCCCCCCACTCCCTCTTCTTTCTTTCCTTTTTGGCCCCTGACACAGTTCACCTGTGTTTGCAAGATTTTATTCTTTTGAAAGCCAGGATGGTGAGGCATTTGGAACGACGGGGATGCGGGTAGTTCTTCTGTTTCTAACGTACTCCTTCTCTACCTCCTGACTCTTCTCCCACCGAAGTACACCATAGCCTCACTACACAGAGGTCAGAGGTATATGTAAGAGAATGAGTTTACGCCAGCACAATTTGTGCAGCTTGCTTTATTACACACATCCCCTGAAGTTGAATACTGGCCCTGTGCTCATTCTTGGATTGTGTTGGCCTAACAATTGTGTTTTAAATTGTTCAGTGAAACCATCTAGTTCTGTCAGTACAGAGACTGTTGTAGGTGAGCTTGTATGTCTGAAAACTGTTAGCGGTAGCAGTCTGGAAATCTGAGGATGTTCTGCTTAGGAGGAACTTAGGGGATATCTGTTCTCTTTTGGGAGAGACCAAACACTTTATGAACGTGTTAAATGGCAGTTACCTACTTCCAGTGTCTGCATTTTGCCGCCTTCTAAAGGATTCTCATAACAGGTCAGGAGACTTGTGCAAATTGACCTTGTCCTGGGCTTTTTTTTGTCTCAGCTTGTTTAAAGTTGGAGGTAACGTGTTGTACTTGGCCATGTCATGGTGGCTTTCTTCTAAGCTTGTGTGTTGGTAAAATATGGTAGTACTGAATGATTGTGTGTGTGAATGGTTTAGGGTGTAGAAAGTATGTGGTGTTCTTTCCTAGAAAACAGGAGATTACTCTAAAGGTTATGCCTCCATTCACTTCTTTCTTATCCAGGAAAACCTTTGGTGGGATACTGCAGAATGTAAAGTTCTTTGTTAAAGTTACTGCAAGCTGTTTCCCCATTCTTGCTTCTCCTCTTGCTGTTTGGTCTTCAGCTTTGAACTAACACACAAACACCCAAGCCCCTGGTTTGGCTAGGATGTTTGTGTGTTAGTTCCAGTTACTGGAGGGAACTGATGAAAGGGTTAAACATTTGCAACTAGAAGTAAAAATGATGTCAAATTGTTCCTGGTTCAGAGCATTGCTCTGAGAGAATGGCAACTTGTAATTTTAGGTGATTTTATGTAATTTTTAATGGTCCTTGTAATTTTAGCCTGTGGCTAGTAGTATTCTACTACAGGGCCAGTTTGTGCCTTCCCCGTGGTCATCTTTGGGGGTAGGGTGAGGATGAAGACTGAGCTAGTGTGAGCCTCCATTGCAGCAAGTACTGGAGTGGCTGACAACTGAAGGAATTTGGAGGTGTGAGAACCCTAAAAAAGCCAACCAAAAACCCTCAAACCAAAACCCAGCACATGAGACACGTTCACCGTGGTGTGGGGACTGGGGTAAGGCATGAGCTGTGTGCCACCCAGGCCACTGCTTGTTAATAATTGTGGTTTTGTATTCCCTGTGCAACTCAGCAACGCAGAGCAGCCCAACAGAGGGGAAAAAAGGATCCTTGGCAAAGAGGAGTTGTTTCTCTCTGTGACCTGAGGTGTTTTCTGGGTGGGTTTCTTTGCTTTGATTTAAAAGCATCCATTCAGACAAACATGGCCCATCCTGTAGAAAATCCTTGAAGGCTTTTGCCTTCAGCACTTATGTTTGACAGGCCGTTCATACCTGTTGGAAGCTGATGACTTGTTTTGCTTTTAACAGAGAAGGAGTTGCACAACTGTTGGTATTTCTTTGCTTGCCAGATGATTTTCTAATTGGGCACACCCCAAAGTGAAAACATGAGCTTGCAGAGCTGTGGAATGTAAGGGAATAACATCAGCTTTGTTTCTCTTCCTTACAGCACGAGAAAGGATTATTTCTTTATTTAGAGGGCAGCAGACACTTTTTCCTTGCAATAATGCAATTGCACCAATAGATTTCCTTTCTTCTTGATAGGGAAACCTTTATTTTCCAGTTTGACTATAAGTTGGTGCCAGAATCCTGCTCTGCAGTTGGAGTCATGCTTTGGGAAGAGCAATTTTCTTGAACAAACCTTGATTAAAGAATAACGCAATGAACTGCTGACTTCAGTGCTAGGCAAGGGAGTTAGAAAAGGCCATGGCTTCTACTTCTGGCTCTCTTGCTTTTGTTCTTGCTTCCCGTCTCCCATCAGGTCTGTGTAGATGAGTCTAGATGAGAGCTTGAAGCAGAGGTTACACTATAAAGAAAGGTGGTGGGACTGGGAATGAGTAAGAGCAGCAAGTATTGAGGTGAGGCAGAAGTAAAAGACTTTCAGCCCTCATAGCCTCTTGGAGCTTCTCAGGCCAAGGAAGCGCTCTAGCTGTGCCCCTGGATGTGTTTTCCGCAGGATTTTGCAGTGGTGTATAAGTAAGTCTCCATGGATGAGAACTCCCTCCATGGGCTCTGCTTCTGCAGGAATGCATGGCAGAGGATAAATACATAGTTTTGAGTCCAAGATCCCATTTTCTTACTGTTCTTATGGCAGTACCAGCCTTAGCTGTTGGGGGAAGTCTGATGACATTGGTACCTCTGCAGTTCTTTAAAAACACCTCTTCACCCTTTCCATGATTTCAGCTGGAGGCATTTGTGTTGGAGTTTTCTGGCTGCCAGCACCATGAGCTCAGGCTAAGACCTGTCTCTGTTGAAAATGACACATGGTCCTGTTCTCTGGAAGCTGGTAGAGGATGTCTTTTTCTCTCTCCACTGCTGCAATATTATGAGTAACTTCTTGGCGCTTCAAACTTCAACAAGTGGGATGTGTATATGCCCAAAGGCATGCCTAAGAATTTCACACTCTCACTGGCATCCAGGAGTAGCGAGAAAGGGCCTTCTCTTGTCCAGTGAGTACAAATGAAAGTGGCTTCAAACCTTCTCTTGTCCAGTGAGTACAAATGAAAGTGGCTTCACACCTTTAAAATGTGGCTCTAAGCACCGACCCTTCAGTCACAAAACCCGCAAGCCAGAGACCCCTGAGCTACGAGTGATCCTAGTAGCATGGCTTGTCCTTCTTCTTTCCATTACAGTTATCACATGGAGGGACCACAAATGTCTACTGTCCAGGTAGATTGATGCAGGCAATCAAAAATAACCTCAGTCACTGGTGACCTTCCTGGCAGTCTCAGTCTTCAGAGTGTGAATCTGAAGTGCCAGGCTGACATGAGGTGGGAATGGGAGGGTAGAATAAATGTCCAGGAATAAAAGTAAGAGTGCCCAGGTGGGTACTTGCTGTTGCTAGTAAAGAGACTTGGGGTTCAAGGTCAGCTTTAACTTATGAATGAGCTGTCCTAGGCACTGTGCAAATACCAGGGCATACAAAGCCCCACGGGGCTGGCAGCTGGCCTAGGCTTGAATTGTAGAATCCTTTTCTTATGAAAAGGATTAATGTGGTTTCCTTGAGTTGTCAGTCCTAAGTGCTAAGGCTATGTTCTGGTCTCTTACCTTGCTCCAAAGCATGTGTGGCAGATGGTCCTAAAATTAAATATACGGAAAGTCCAGTGGCTGGTTCTCCTTTTGACAGTAGCAAAGGAGGTGGAAGAGCACTGATGCAGCTGTGAGATGCACACAGATGTTGAAGGGTTCCTGCTGAATCTGGATTTGGAAAGGAAATGTGGGTCAAGCACCCCTGAGAGCATCTGCCTGCTGCCTCTGCTGTGAATATGCTGATAGGCTCCAGGCAGTGTGGCTGCAGGAGCCTTCATTTCCGAGCTCTCCTTGTTGCCACAGCTTGTTTAGATGTGACTTCTATTTGTCTTTCCCTGATGAAGTAGGTAAAAGAAAAATCAACCCAAACCCACAATGCAGCCACAACAAAATCCAAACCAACCCAACTTTGTCATTTTAAGATGGAGAGGAAACAATTTGTAGCATCAAAAGGTACAGCTTTGGGAAGAACGTTGTCTTACTCAAAATCAGCACGTTTCTTCATGAACTTGTTCTGGGGTTTATCCCCACTTCCTTTCCACCTAGCCTTAGAAGCCTGTGTCTGTTTTCGCTTGCCATTTGCAGAATCCTGCTTCTGACTCCTGCTTTCAGGTCACCTTATTGTTCATGCCTGGTTTTAGCAACGTACACGAACAAGCACGAGCTGTCACATGCTGTCAGGCTGCCTGGTGCTAAGGAGGTGCCCCTGTAGGCTTGACTTCAGTGAGAAGCATGCCAGGAAGAAGAGGATGGGGAGTGCTTGTGTTTACCTCTTTCTCTGATAAGACTCTTTTAAAACTGTCAGGGTTCATTGGCTTCTGGAGACAATTTTAATCATTAACTACCTCCTTTATCGTGCTGCAGACTCAAAGGAGGATGTTATGTGTGCAGGTGGTGTGAAGAAATGTAAGGCTTTGACCTGGTACTTTCCCAGCTCCTGTGTGTCTGATGGAGCTCATATAAGGGGTTATTTGCCTTGTCATTGTGAAGGATAGAGTTTTCCTGGATGGGACAGTTGAGATGGGATTGTTTAGAGCCAGAGGTCTGTTAGACAGCTCTGGGCACTCTCCTCTGCAGAGCTCCAAGTTTCCGGACTTGCGATGTGAAAGCTGAGTCTGCTCTCAGCAGATTTCCAGTGCACACTCTGGACATGCAGTTGCACAGCAATATGTGCTTGTGTATGAACATACATGTTTTGGGCGAGAATTATTTGGATGCGTTAAGAGGTTTGGCATGGGCACGAATCCCTGTTTCCACCCTAAGAAGTGCCAGCGCATTCTCAGTCTGTGCCAGTGTGCTCTCCAAGGCTTTTGACAGCTCCCCCTTGTTGTGGCTCAGCCCTTCTGCTCTTCTGAGGCTCTGCTGTGCTGCAGCCTGTGATGTGGGACTTGGGAGACCTTTATGTAGTGTTTTAGGCTGAGCTAGGTTGTGCAATTAGATCATATGCCAGCATATGCCCAAGATCCTGGGCAGTTTGCATCGCAGCACTGACATTCAGGGAGGCCGTGATGCTGCTGTTGGCTGCCAAGCCAGCAATGGCAAAGCTGTCACAAGATACATGTACGGCTTCAGACGGTGCCCCTCGGCTGCAGTGAAGGCACTGAGTGTCATCCTGGTTTGACTTCTCTAGGGAAGGGCCAGCCTCCTATTGAATGTGGTCTAACACTACATCTCAGCAAGTGAGCTCATCCACATGCTTTCTCTTCTTGTCCTCAGGGAAGAAGGCGGTGATGGATTCTAGCCCGTTCCTGTCGGAGGCCAATGCAGAAAGGATTGTGAGAACCTTGTGCAAGGTCCGGGGAGCGGCGCTGAAGCTGGGACAGATGTTAAGCATTCAAGGTAAGTGGCAGCATAGCGCCTCAGTGGTGCTGCCAGGTGGGGCAGCTGATTTCTTGTGATACATGGTCAGCTGTCTGCAATCACTTGGTGCCCAGTGAATCTGGAGACAAGCGGCTTTTCCTTGAGAGCAGTGTTGGGGAGATGGTTGATTCAGTTCAGTCTAATCCCAGTGGGAAATAATCAGATGTGTGCACTCCAGACCACCTCTTTCCCAATGTCTGTATTGTGTCAGGCATAAAACTGAAACTGGTTAAAAATAAAGTGCCACTGTCTGTTAATTTTAATGCCTGTGTTGAAAGCAGCTGTTGAGAAGCAGAGCTGTATCAGACACTACAGGCAGGTGTCCTGAAAAGGAGGAGGAGGATGACAAGAGCATCATCCTGTTCTTTGTTCACCAGAGGTGGTCAAGGTTGTATCCACAGCCCTCTCCCGTTATGCACCCTGTTTGTGGCTTACATGCTCTGTTGGCACTGCAGCTGTGTGGAAAGGCCAGTCCAGCTGATAATCGTATTGGACATAAACCATTGGTTTTTATCTTGAAGACTTCAAATGGGTACTTGTTCCATTGGGCTCTGGAGTCAGTGATCACAGACGAAGGCATGAGTGACGTTAGTGTCTGTATGAACTGCTGGGCTACTCCTAGGACATAGCAGGTGTGTTGAGTACAAACCTTATCTGGAACTATCCACTGTGCCTTCCTGGCTGGCTTGATAGTGAAGGAAAGAACCGGCCAAAAATAGCTATTAGTCTTGTCTGGGTACAGCATTCAAGATGCCAGTGAAACTGAGTCAGTGTCTGGGTGTTTTGAAGTACTCTGCTTGGTTGGCTTGTGCTTCTACTTGAGTTTTTGTAGGTGTTGACTGATGAGGCTGATCTAGTATTGTATTAAATAGCTTGGGCAGGCCAGTAAAGCAAGACAGCTCCCTGTTCCAGAGAGCCCTGATTGTGATACTCCATCGTCCTTCATTTGCTCATCACTTGGTTTAGGTGCGTGTCTGGCAATGTTAACACAGCTCAGTGGGAGGCAGCAGCTGCTGTGTCACAGGCTGCCATCCATATCCTGTTTTCTCACCCTCTAGAAACTGCCAGGTGCCAAAGGCTGCTGGTTCCCAGTGCAGATCCAAGAGGAGCTCTTGTGCTCCTTGCTTTCTGTGGCCAGTGCCTCTGGTATGTGTGGTGAGCAAGCCTGGTCTGGAAATCGGCTCTGAAGTTCAACTGTCTACCATACAGGGGGATTAATTTTCAATTCTTGGGACACGACAGAGTTGCACCTGATGTGTACCCATGTACGTGGTCATAGCCGCCCTAGGCTTGCATGTGAGTGAGGAGGGAATAGCTGTGAAAGGCCAGCTCTGGATTTTGTCACTTGCTGGCTGTCTCCTAATGTTACTGTGCTCTGGCAGGAGTGTCAAACACTTGCTGGTTGACTTCACTTTGGTGTCAGAACCTCTAGCAGCATCAGTGTGCTGCCCAGCCCTTGTTTCACTCTTGTGACAAGCACTTGTGGAGTGCTGCAATGCCTGGTGTGACCACAGGCCTCTGGTAACCTGGCTGAGGGGCAGCTGTGGGGAAACGAGTTAGACACTCCCTGCACTGCAGGGTACCTGTTCTTGGGCTGGCTGTTTGGACAGGAGGGTTTCATGCAGTTCTGCCACTTAATGGGCTTCTCTGTGGCCTGGTGAGTTTGAATTGGCTGCTTCTGTGAACAGGCACATGTGCTAGTTGAGCACAGGGCCCTGGTGCAGCTGAGCTGTACCATGCAGAAGTTAGAAAGCAGTGTCTGTAAGAACCCTGATGTCTGCTTCAGGGAGTCGGTGGATTTGTGAGGGACCCACATCCCTGGAGGTCATGCACAGAAAGGATGCCAGGGGCCCCAGATCATCCGGTGTTGTGGTGCATGTGCTCTGGAAGGAAAGGCACCTGCATTTGCCGGTCAGGAGTGCCCTGCCTGGACTCCAGTTTCATGTTTTGTTCCAGTAAGGCCTCATCAGCTTCCCACAAAGATGTATAACCTTATTCATCAGCATGTTGAAAGCCTGGTTTTATCAGTTGCCTCCGTGGCATGACTGACTTTAACGCTGGTGCTGAGTTTCTGCACAGTCACTCTAGACTTGCAGGTTTCTTGGCTAGTTGGTGTTGCTCTCATGAGCAAAGGAGTGCTGGCCAAGCAGCCCCAGTTAAGAATGCCCTCTCAGGTTGAAATAGCTGGTGAGTTTTTTGGATACCAGCAATAAGCAAAATAACAGAAGTTGATCCTGAGTGCTTGTGGCAGGGCCTGATACCTTGACACAAACAGCTTCTGGGAGCAGGAGTTGATTTTGGTGAGGTCCATTCTCTTTCTGTGCACTCATCATAGGAAGTGCAGGTTATCACGGTACACCATGATGGTTAATACTTTCATACACATGGTTCTTACGATGCTCAGAGGCTTGGTGGTGATACCCCATCAATGACAGAGCAGAAGTTTCTTTGGGTGTTGGGATTATGCACACAAATGCAACGTTTAGCCTTCTTGTAGGGTTGTAACATCACAGCAGGAGTTCTGCTCGCTGATCCTGCAAAGTTGTTAAGCTCTGACTTGCAGTGACAGAATGGGAGCTCCTCTTGAAAACTGCTGTTGATTCCACAGTGGGGTTGTGTTAGCACTTTTAAATGCTCCTTGTAGCTTCGGTGGGGATTTCTAGTGTCGAGTGTTGATGTCTCATCTCTGCATTCTCTTTTTCTTGCCATATCTTTCCACCCCTCTTCCCACGACAGCGCTCTTCAGATAGCTGTCTGTTTCTTGTTTCCTGAGAGAGAATTCAGTTGTACATGCGTCTGTAAATGCAGAGGAATGGTAGAGTTGTGGTTGAATGTCACAAGCACGTGTGTGTGAGTTCTCAAGGCTGGTAGCCTGGATTTACCCAGTGTTGGGGGAGCAGCAGATAAATCTAATTCCTCCATAATCCTTTAGGAAAAGTTTGCCAGAACTGTTGGCCTTCCTGTGAGCTGTTGTAGAAGCCTTTGCTTAAAGAAGAGGATTAATCTTGCAAGATGCCCCTACCCCTCCTTTTTCTTTTGAGCGTAAATGTTTGCTTGCTAAGTCCTTCCGACTTTCAACATAACTTACTTTTAGCTCAGCTGTGTTTTCTTCTTCCCACTTGCAGTTGCTTTGCATTTGGGTAGGTGTTTACAGTAGCAGGTGCTGAATCCTGATTCCTCTAAGACTTCAGCACTTCCATAAGCGATGCTTTGCCGTTGTACAGCTTTCTAGAGAAGTTCCTGCCCCCTTAAAATGAACTGGATTAAACCACACCACGAAACTGGGAGTGCTGGGATACCTCTCCAGAGGGTTCCTTCTGGGGCTTGTGTTTCCATGACACGCTGGCCTCTTCTAGACCTGAATGCTCTACTGCTGTCAGCAAGAAAGTGGGCTGGTGCATGACAGAGGCTGGTGCACAGCACTCTGCTCTTGGGTTTGTGCAATCTACCATCACATAGAAGCCTCTGTGCTGTGCAGAGCTGCCCACTGCTCTCAGCAGTGCTGCTGGACAAGGCCAGGGAGCACTGTGACAAGTGATGCTTGATTCCAAAGCATAAAAAGCTTCTCAGCATGCTTCGTAGCCTGTTCATACCCTCCCTTGGTAATGGGGAGGAGCGCACAGAATGTTCTCCTGCTGCAGCAGGATGGCATGGGAGACGTTTGGGTGAGATGCAGGTCTTTTGCAAGAGTGAGAAGGAGGGAGGAGATCTTCATTTTGCTACTTGTGCACAGGACTTATGTTTGCCTCATTTCTAAAGCTGTGATGCCTCAGGTGCTGCTTCTGGGTATGGAGAATTTCTGAGCCAGAACTATTTAGGGTGTGCTGGGGGCAGGATGGCCTGGCTTGTCTGGATGCATGTTTCTCTGTGTGCTGAACAATGGGAGAATGCAGTGCCTGCACTGACTGCTGTGTGCTGTTCCCTTGCAGATGATGCCTTCATCAACCCCCATCTCCAGAGGATTTTTGAACGTGTACGTCAGAGTGCTGACTTCATGCCAATAAAGCAGATGATGGTGAGGAATGGGCCTTCCTACTTACTGGGGAGGAGGGACAATGAGAGAATAAATGTCACCTGTGACATACCCTCGGAAGGGAGGTGTATGGGCATCTCTGAGTATTCTTTCACTACTGCTGTTACCCACAACTGAAAATATGCATCTGATTCCTTTCCTCAGTTGCATGTTGGTGTTTCTCTTCAAAACATTAAAGCTCAACTCTAGACAGAGGGAAGAATGGGGGGGGGGGGGTTATGTCCCAAGACTGTGCTGATGGAATGAGATGTTGCCTACAAATGTGATTATAGGTTCTTGTTGAATGTAGCCTTCTCTTCTGCTTTCTCTCTTGTCTTTCTCATGGGTGTTAATGTCTAGCAGTGCCTACATCCCATTTTATAAACAGACAAGCATTAGTCTGATAGGAAATTAACAGCAGCTTTGTCCTTACCTTTTTGGTTAAACCTAACACCATCTAGAAGAGCCAGAATGGAGCAAACTCAGTTTGCTTTTTCCAGTGTACGTGTTCTCACTTTCACTCTGATTCCCTCTGTAAATTAAGATGTGAAGGGTGATGCAAAAGGAATTGTGAGCACTAACTATCTTGTGAAAGACACTGAGCAGAGCCAGGACTTAAATACAGCAGTCTGGCAGTGTAGCAAAAAAGCTGTTAAAGCAGGCTATGATGTTTAATTGTCAGTATTGCCTTAGAGGGTCACTCTCGCGTACCTGGGTTGCTTCTGTCCAGCTTGGCAACATGATGGAAGAGGAGAAATGCCTAACTCCTTGCTCACTTTCTGGAAGATAGGGCACCAGAAAGGGGACTTCTGTACTGCTAAGGCAGTGCTGTTTTGTGCTAGAGATCTGTCTTTAAGCCACAGCAACAGAACCTCACACAGATGTGATCAGCATCTGGTTAGTGCTGGGAGAGCACTGCTGGCTGGACCGCTCCTCATGATAGTGTGCAATGATGAGGAATAGAGGACAATCTGGAAAGCAGGGGTATAGGTACTCAGAACTGCTGTAGGCTGCCTGAGTCACCTTTAGAGTAATGGCATTTCCAAAGACTAAATCCTAGATCTTTGCTTCCTGTCCCCTGATGCTTTCCTTTTTGTTTGTAGAAAACTCTGAACAACGATCTTGGCCCCAGCTGGAGGGATAAACTGGAGTCCTTTGAAGAACGCCCCTTTGCTGCTGCCTCAATTGGTCAGGTTCACCTGGCACGCTTGAAAAATGGAAAAGAAGTTGCCATGAAAATCCAGGTGGGCTTTAGGAGACCAGCCTTTTCTCTTGCCTGTGCCCAGAGAAGGGGAAGGATGCTGCATAAGTATGGTTACCGGATGGATACGAAGCATTTTAATGCAAGTGAAAATTTGGGTCCAGCAATACCTTACCTAGTGCAAGCAGAGGGGAAAGACAGAAAAGGTCACTGCAGCATGGGGGTAATGGTGGTGAGGGACCCCTTTTATATTTTAGATGTTATCTTATTTGGTACAACCAGGTCATCTAGTCTCACCACTGTCCTATCCTATTCTGTCCTGCAGTACCCTGGAGTTGCCCAGAGCATCACCAGTGATGTTAACAACCTGATGACTGTCCTGAGCATGAGCAATATTCTCCCTGAAGGTAAGAAGAGGGAGACCACTGGCAGGCCCTGTGTTCCTGCTGCCATGTGTGGAGTTCTGCCAGCCCCTTTCAGGCAGCACACTGCATATGTCCCTCCATAGACTGAAGGGAGGAAGCAGTGAAAAGGACTTCAGAATTGCTAAGCCTGCCCACGAGCAGATCTCCTGCAGGAGGGGTAGTGGCTGCGGGCAGTGGGTGCAGGGCCAGTTTGGGGAGCCATGCTCCGCTCCCCTCCTGCTGCAGAGCTGTCGCTGCCTCTGCTGGGCACGTGCCTGCTCCTGTGTCCACTCGGTGGGAAGTGTACCTGGGGTGGTTTTTCATGGCTAGGTGTAGGCATGCACCTCACACAGCGGTGCCTGGGCAGGGCCATGCAGAGGCTATTGCTATGTCTGGCTCAAGAAGTAGATTGGTTTTCCAGCCTCAAGACGGAGAAGGCTGGACTTGGCAGCTCAGTCCCTGGCTGTGTGCTGCTGCAGCTCTGCCTTAGTCATGCTGACTGTTTCTGCCTAGCAGTGCCTATTCCCAGTGGTAGGCAGTTATGGTCTGGAGCTTTTTCTGCTTTTGCCTGGGGTGGTGTTTGGGCCCTTCCACTCTTGGTGTGTGTCTGTGCACAGCCACGCCAGTACAGGGAACAGGCAGCTTGGGCTGTGAGGGGACAGAGCCCTGCACAAGAGCAGTGTGGACGTACCTTGATTCAGGATCAGCTGCGTAGCCTTGGCCTGGGATTTCCCAGAGAACCTGCATCTAGCTGGAAGCATGCTTTAGCTCTCTGGGACCTCTTGTATTCAGCTGCAGCTCTGGGAGGTTTAGCCTGGGGGGGTCCTTCTTTCTGAGCTTACTGCTGTTTGACTTTCAGGTTTGTTCCCTGAGCACTTGATTGAAGTTGTGAGCAGAGAGCTGGCCCTGGAGTGTGACTACCTGAGAGAAGCTGCCTGTGCAAGGAAGTTCCAGTATGTTCACACCACTGCCTTGAACCCCTCCCGTTTGTGTGTGTGTGAAATGCAGGGGGGGGCTACTTACCTTGAGAGACAGGAGGAAGATAAATGCTGTGCCCCGGGATGTAGCACAGGGGAAGGGGGTGTGTGCGTGGCTTGAGCTGTCCCCTGGAATTACCACCTTGCCTCAGCCAGGCGTGTTTTCAGTCAGCTGAAACGTGATAGCATGTCCTGTCTCCTTCAGTGCGAGCCTGGCTGTTTTGCCACATGCAGCAGTAACTCCTGAAGCCAGGTTGCAGTGCTGTTCTATGTACTCTCATGTCAGCCTGTCACAAGCTTCTCCCATCCTTTAGCTTAGGAGGCTTTTCGATTTAGCTCTTACAGCAGTTAACACCGCCAGCACTGCCTGTGCAGTGGGGTCCAGATTGTTTCTGTGTGAAGGCTGGATGAGCCAGAGGCTGACACCCCCTCCTCTACCTTTGCAGAACTGCCCCCGTGGGCTGTGTGAGGTGTGCAGAGGACCTGGCTGCTCTGAGGGCTCCTGACCCGTTTTCTCCCCTTTCTCTTTCCCCAAGGGAGCTGCTGAAAGATGACCCCTTCTTTTACATCCCCAAAGTTGTGGATGAGCTGTGCAGCAAGCACGTCCTGACCACAGAGCTGGTGTCTGGCTTCCCCTTGGATCAAGGTGTAGGGCTGAGCCAAGAGATCCGAAATGAGGTACTGTGGGGTGGTAATAATGCTTCTCCCCTTGCTCAGAGCAGTGTGCTTGGCTTGCCTGGTGACTGCTAGACCAGGGGATGCTTTGTGGAAGGGCAAACCCTGAGTAGCACAGAGAAGTGCTTGAGTTGGGAACTGTCTAGAGCCTCTTGGAAGGATGCTGTTCAGGGAGTTCGGCAGTGTTGTGACATCTCTCCAGGCTGGCCTAGGCATTCAGCAGGGAGCGGCTGGAGGGGGTGCCTTGCAAGGGAGGTAGCTGAGCTGTGTAACT
Organism: Myiopsitta monachus; assembly: GCA_017639245.1. NCBI lineage: Eukaryota > Metazoa > Chordata > Aves > Psittaciformes > Psittacidae > Myiopsitta > Myiopsitta monachus. Next base: position 58,242,497 of record CM029925.1, read on the forward strand.
CATAGATGACCTGTGTCTGATGACCCTAAGTTTGGGAGGGATTGTCAGCTAGGGGAGAGGGGTCTTGTTTTACAGCCGTTCTCTGGGCAGCAGTGCAGCATCATCTTTGTGCAAGCAGTTGGGTGTTACCCACTCCTGGGGGACTGACCTGTGCTGTGCAGGGCTGCTGAAAAGTACCTCTCTGTAAACAGGAGGGGGGATGTGGGGCTGGGTAGGCGTTGGCGCTGAATATAGCGCGGGATTGGAGGCCTGTGGTGGGACAAGCAGCTGCTGTGTAGCAGAAATAACTGTGCTGGTATGTGGGGTTTTTGTACTTTCTTTCTGCCTCGGTGGGAGCTCTCAGCTGTTAGCAGCTCACTGAGGGGGGCAGAGGGTGTTCTCTAGATATGCATCTCTAGAGATAAACAGATCTCAGCGTCACATCGGACTTGAAGCTGTGCTGCCTGAGCCCCCTGAGCCCCCTGTTCCTAGGGCTTGTTCCCTCCAGTGAGCTGCTGTATCATCGGGGCTGCTTTTAAAAGGCAGGGAGGTGGGGTGTTGCTGCAGGAGGAGCCCTTCTCTCCTGTATGTGTCTGGCCTGGCTGACCCACAGCCTTCTCACCCAAATGGTGGTGTCCTGTAGCAGGGTCTGGCTTGCATTTGGTGCTCTCTTCCCTCCCTCTTGGATACGATGCTGCAGAGGCTGAAGAGGCTCCGGTTTAACTCTGCTCACAGAAGAGCTTTGCCATAGGATGTCCTTCAGCAGAGGGCTCTTCAGGGCCTGCTGCTCTTGCTTCCTTTGTGCCTGTCAGTCCTAACTGATTTGCTTCCTTCTCTTCTTGCTTTTCAAGATCTGTCACAACATCCTGGTCCTGTGTCTGCGGGAGCTGTTTGAGTTCAGGTATATGCAGACTGATCCAAACTGGTCAAACTTCTTCTATGACCCACAGTTGCACAAGGTAAGCCCGAGGAGCTGCTGTTCTGCCTGCACAGGAGCCGGTTTGTCACTAGCTTTTGATTATTCCCCACTCCTGAAGTTTAACATGCCTTGACTGAGATTCTCAGATCCCTGTCCTTGAGCCTTGGGCAGGTAGGACACTGAAACCTGTCCCTTTACCACTTCGTCCTCACTCAGTTTGGGTAGGAGAGCAGGGCTCCTGGAGCCCTGGCTGGCTGCCTGTCTTTGGCCTGAGGTCCAATCACAGCTGCTTCTGTAGCCTCAGGATCTGTTTCGAAGCTGGTCAGTGGGAAGCTGGGGCTGGCAGTGCTCTACCAGTGAACAGTTGAGCCAAGGACTCTTTTAACTCGATGCTCTTGTCTTGAGCTGTGCTGAAGATAAGGGTGGCAACTGCAGATGTCCTGCTTGTGGGTTTGGCTGCTTGCTTGTGCCCTGCAGATCAGATGGAATTGCTTGTTCATCCCTGAGGTCTGTGTTGGAATGTGCTGGAAAAAGGCTCTGTGCTGCTCTGCCTCCCATATGGAAAGCCTGAGTGGAGTGACCAGCTGAGCAGGAGTAACAGTGTGAGCACAGGCCATACCCTCTGCCATGTACAATGTCCAAATGCTTGTGCTGCTGTCAGGGGACAAAGGGTTGGGGGAAGCTCAGCTGCAGTGGAAAGTATCTCCATCCAGCTGAGCTTCCTGAGGACATCAGCAGTCTTAAGGTCAGGCTCTGCTTGAGTGGTTGGCACTGTCCTATAGCTGGGTTTGTCCATTTCCAGGTGGCCCTGCTGGACTTCGGAGCAACACGGGGGTTTGATGAGAAGTTCACAGATGTCTACATAGAGGTGAGGACTTGCTCTGTGTCCTGGAGTGCTGCACTGGGGCTCTTGGGAGTATTTGCAAACTTATGTGTATCTCTTGGCTGTATCACTTTGCACTTGGATGCATTTGAGTGTGGAAGGAAGTGGGGCTGGAGGCAAGAGAGAGGTCTCTATTCCTGTTTTGTCCCTTACCATAGTCTTCTGCATGTCTGCTGCAGGCCTCTGGCTATCTGAGTTTGGATGTCTAAATTGCATGGCAAAAATGGAGGACCGGCATGTTGCTTACTGGGAGACTTGGGCAGCAGAGCATAGCACAGCACCCAGAGCTCAGTGATGTAGGACTTGCTTGTTCTGATCGCTCTCTTCCTGTGCTTTCCAGCTTGTTTACAGACTGATAAATTTATGTGAAGTCATGGAACTCCCTTGGTGATCACCGTGTTCTGCACTTGATAAACTGAGCTGCCAGGGCCAGGAGACGTTACCTAACGCTTCTCACAGATAGTTCTGTTATTTGGTTGGGGGAAGAACAGGTGGATTTGTGAAGCTTTTTTGATGTCCCTTATGCTCTCTGGGCTATGTGTAGCCCCGCTGGGAAGAGCTCTGGACATCCACCAGCTGTATCTTTTGGCCAGTAGCTCTTCAACTGCCCAACATGTCCTGGAGGGTAAAGGCAAGGAAGCGAGCGGGCAGCATGCGCACCTGTAGCCTATGTAGTAGTTGTACTCAAATCATGACTCAGGCCATCCCTAGCTCTTCTGAAAGTCTTCTTCTTCTTCAGGTAATCAAGGCAGCTGCTGACATGGACAGAGAGAGAGTACTGAAGAAGTCTATTGAAATGAAATTCCTCACTGGTTATGAAGTCAAGGTATGGAGCCAGAGGGTCTGCTTTTAGTGGTGGCTGCCGATCGGTTTGATGTGTGGCTGTGGGCTCCCCAGATTTCTTGGTGTGGTAAAAGTCAATGTCAGTCTCAAAGCCCTGTTGATAGGAAGGATGAGGGAGGAGGGCAAAAAGGCTTTGGCTTTTGTTCTGTGACTTCCTTTTGGGAGCAGGAGCAGTAGTGATGACGCAGCTAACCCTAAACCTCAGTTCTTCCTTCTCTCCCCTGCATGACTGCTGAAGTTTCATGACTGGGCAGATGGCCTTCTGGAAGGTTTAGTTGCTCAAAACTGTATTAACCAAACATTCATGGGTCATGCTAGGGGGGCTGGAGGTTACCTGTGTTGTGGATATATAGGTATTTCTCCTGAGCTGCTGCTGTTAGTGCTAGAACACCTCCTTTTCCTCCCTGGTGGTTAACATGGCTAGTGATGTTTATGCCTCTTTCCTTTGGGTAGGAAATGGAAGATGCCCACTTAAATGCTGTCCTCATCCTGGGAGAGGCTTTTGCATCTGAGGAACCTTTTGATTTCGGCAACCAAAGCACGACTGAAAAGATCCATGGTTTAATCCCAGTCATGCTGAAGCATCGGCTTGTCCCTCCGCCAGAGGAGACATACTCTCTTCATCGGAAGATGGGGGGTTCTTTCCTTATCTGCACCAAACTGAAGGCCAAAATTCCCTGCAAAAACATGTTCCAAGAGGCATATAGCAAATATTGGAGCAGCAGGGGCAAGAAGCCAGGGGAGTAGTGAGAGTGAACTGACAACTCTTGTTGTGAGGGCGCAGTTCAGCTGAGCCTTGCAGAGAGCGTTCGAGCCTCCCATGCGTTGCACCCCAGCTCTCCATCCTCTTGAGATGCCCTGGAAGCCAAGTGTGCGTTTCACGAGGACAAAGCTGTTCTTCCACACTGTGTCTGTCCTACGCTGACTGCAAGTACAGTCCAAAGGAAACTGTCTTCTTGAGTGCTTCTGTACCGTGTCAAGGCCTCAGCCAACTACCTGGGATGCATTTTTAACATTGTGATGGTGGCTGCGTACTGGTTGGGTTTTATACTGAGTGGGGGCAGGAGGGCAGGAGCAGAATTTACTATTGAAACCTGTTTGTAATTCTCAAAGGAATTGTTTTTTAAAGTCTTTCCCTCTTTTGTGCTAAGGTGGAGCTGAAGTAGTTTTCATACCGTGAATTAGAGAATGAAATAGTAAGGTGTACCCTACCACAGACACATTCAGCACCTTCCCCCCCACGTTTCTGTAAGTGAGGTGGTGGCAGCCTAAGAACCCTCCTGGATTTTACTGACATAGGTTTGATGCAGAGGTGGGTGCGTGTATATAGGATGAAGTTTTATGCTTACTGCCTCTTTGCTTGCAAGGTAAACCTAGGAAGTATTTTAAAAGTCTGAGAATTGAGTGCTAATGTCTTTTAAACAAAGACATACACTCACACAACCCATCTTGGTTCTGGGAGTCAGATACGCTCTCAGCAGAGCTGGATTTGAGCACGAGCGGTGGGATTCTTCACTGGCTGGTAGGTCCTGGCTTCCCTGAGGGTTAGATAAACTACAGCTCTGACACCAATTGCTTGCTGGACTCTTAACCAAGAAGCTGCTCTGTTTCTCTGTTTTCCTGTAATGCAGAACTTAGGGCAAGGCAGGCAAACGCGTTATGTCTCTCTTGAGCATTTCACGCCTTCGCTGAAATGTCACATGTTTCAACCCAGAGGCACGGTTTTAAGCTGCTGGAGTCAAGCTAGGACATTTACCTTGGTAGGTTTTTGTGCCACGCCTGTACCTGTACTACTTCCTGGTTTCAATAAACAAGAGCTTGTGCAGTGGGCCTTCTGCCTGCAGGTGTTTTGTCATCTTCTGGTGAGGTAATGAGTGGCCAAGTGAACTGTGTCCTCTTCTGTGGGATAAACAGGAGCTGAGCAGAAGGACAAGCTTCCAAGTCTCCTCTTGTTGCAGTTGATGTTTGTTCCAAGCATGTACTAAAGTTCTAAAGCTGCCTATCTAAGGCTAACAGTGATGGTGACAAGTTTACCAAGAACCAGAAGGACATTATCCTGAACATCAGTCTGGCCATGGGAACCCCTGATAATGACCCGTTTTCCTTTTTCCCCATTGTTTTGATCATTCTGTTACCAGTCTCCTGCACACAGGTATCTTTCTTTGCCTTTTCTCCACGTGTGCAGAAAGCGTGGCTGGGGCAGTTGATGCTTACCTGGTGCGAGTAAGGCAGATGTCCTTATCTGGCACTTGCCAGACATTTAGTAGCAGGCTCAGCTGGTCCTACTCACTGAACACAGCCCAGGAACACAGTTTATACGATCTTAAACTCCAGTACGTAAGAGATCTGACTGCTGACACTTGCAGAGATAAAGAACAGGTGGTAAGTGAATAAATGGTCTCCCTCAGGCTGGACCTCTTGAGAAAGAAGAAAATGGGTATTGTATTACCTTTATTCTAAGATGATTATAAATATGTAAACTGCTTCATTTAAGACTTGGTTGAGAAGAATCCAGTGCTGCTTACTTCAACTAGAAGTGGTGGTCAGGTTATTCCTAATCCTTTGAGAAGAGTGAACTCTGTTGTTGAGTGAAGTAATTGTTTTGCATTAACGTGTTTAACTTTGTACACTGATTGGGCACCTTTCCTGTTGTTTTGGGTTCTGACAGACATTGTTTGGTTTTTCTCCTTTGGATGGAGATTTTGCAGCTGTGAAAGCAGTGAAATTAAGATGTTAAATTCCTTTATTAGAGGTTAAAAGCAAAGTGTAAAAAGCTGCCAAGGGAATTGGATTAGGGGAGCTGAAACTGAAGATTCAGAGCTGGCATCTTCAGAGAACTTGCAAAGACGGTAAAATAACTCAGAGCATTACAGTTCACTTTTCCAGCAAGCACAACTGGGTGAGATGAGAATGTGCTTTTCATGTGGCCACAGATCTTTTGCATACCATGCTGGTGCATGAGTGTTTAACTCTCAGCAAACGTTTTCCTTCCTTTGAGAGCCATGGAATTGTTTAGGTTGGAAAAGACCTTTAAGAGAAACTAATCCAACTGAGAGAAAGTGTGTTTAAGAACAGCATCAAGCTGAAAAATGGAGTTGTTTTGCATTTGCCTGAAGGGTAGCAACTAGCAGAAGGTAAGATGTTTATCAGGAGAGCAAACTGGAGCTCTTGGTCCTGTCCTTTTGCGTATGTTCTAAGATCATTAATAATTTCTATAGTTCTGTCCAGAGAGAATTGTGGTGGTGTGACATGGGGAACTGCACGTCAGTGTAACAGCCACAGAGAAAAGGTGAGCCAGAAACACTGTGCTCTGGCTTCAAGTCAAAGCAGCCATGACACTTTACAGTGAGCAGGTCTTTACACTTGATCACTGCTGCTTGCTCTGTCTAGCTACTGTATTTGCTTAGACTACAGACATAGGTTGAGGATATGAGCAATGCTCTACTGCAGTGGCAGCAGTGATTTTCCTACCTTTAGCCAGAAAATGAATGCTGAGGAGCTGAACAGGAAGCCTAACATGCAGCTCACTTTCTGCTTTTCTAATGTTCAAATCCCTTGACAGTAGAAGGCCCATTTCCCAAGACCTTCACAGCTGGGATGGTGCAACTGGAACCCTGGGGAATCAGAAATACAGCACTGATTGTAAAAGTCAGAGCACAGGAAACAGATGGTATTTCACAGAGCAACAGCAGTTAGGAGAGACCTGCAATAGCCTAAATGGGACAAGCCCATGGGCTTAAATGCACATCAGCTGGGGAAGATGCTGAAAAAGTAGTAATTCTAGCTGAAGAAGAGGGACATTAGTAACAGCACAGTCCTGTGTTCCTGCAGCAGGGGTGTGTGTGTGAGGTGAAGCATGTAATCAAAGCTAGGACTTCTGGCAACAGGGTAATGAATGAAGAAGAAGTCCCAATAGTCAGTCTCCAGTATGGAGAAAATCCCAGGCTGAGCATTGGGAGAAATGGGTGGACGATGTGAAAGGGTCAGGGCACATGCAAAACTTCACAGGTATTTTGAGATGCACTTAAAGATGCATGAAAGTGAATTTGGTAACTTGGAAATCCACTACCTAATGCTAGGACAGTTAAACATTTTGTATGTAACTACTGAAGGAGGAACACCACAATGACTACAAATGCTGACACAGAACAGATGACCTAAGAAAAAGGCCAGGAAAAGTGTACTTGATGAAATTCAATATACTAAATCAGAACATAATGACTTCAATTTGTTGTCAGGTATTCCTTTTCTTCCCTGTGTTCCAGCATGCCGGTTTTATCTTTAAGACCACTGTTGTTCCCCTTTCCATTTCCTCCTCCAAGCATGGAGAGGTAGAAACAAAAGACAGAACATGCATTTCTAACAGTTCCCTGTTTTATTGCAGTACATCAAAGTAGGTTAATATTAAGTGTGTTACCAACATAAAATATTGGCGGTAAGTCATTTTTACATTGTTGACTTTCCCACCTTAAATATTTCTGTGCAAAAGAATCTACATCATTGTTCTGTAGCAGAGAATCTCTTACAATGTCCCCTACAACATTGAGGGCACTAAACAAAAGAGTGAGAAGAGGCAAAAAGCAGAATCTTTCCCCCACACGCACACTTGTCAGCTTTTATACTCTAAAACAAAAAAGTGATTACATCTATGCCATGCAAAACTGTACAATAATATTACAATGAAAAACCTAAAAAAACCCATATTTTAAAAATAAATGATATGAAACTGTCATACATAAAAAGGCAGGTATAATTGCTCAGAAATACCAACACTGATTTGGTTGTGGATTTCTTCCCTGTGGATGAGACTTTCTTAAATGGAGAATGAAAACAGGTTGTACTGAGCTGCGGCTGGAACAAAAGACAAAGGAGCTGGAATTTAGCCCTGGAAGTCTGCAGCAGGGCTGTTTCTGGGAGCCTTTATCAAATACAGTGGGTTAGTGCAGAAAGCTTCCTCCCTGGAAATGACTCCTATTAACACAAAACCCCCAAGCAGAAGTTACTATGTGCCGCTTTGATTCTCAGCCTAAGGCTCAGGAGATGGGGGAACTTGCACTGCAATGAATTTTATCCTTAACGTATTCATTAAAGATTAAACAGCGGGCATAAAATGTAAAGCAAACCTTCTTCCACCCAAGAGCACGTCTGTCCTGTCATCCAGGGTCTGGCCATGCAAGACAATATGGTGCCAGAATCTCCTGCTGTGTTAATACTCCAGCTGTTGTGTTCTGAAAGGCTGTGAACCAGTTACATGCAGTTAAACTACATTTCTATCAATAAACTATGCCTTTTAGATTCTTTTGGTATGACAAGACCCTTAACTTCCCTCTGCTGTATACCTGAGAATAGCACACCTGGCTTGTAATTTCATCAGAATCAAATCAGAGGTAACATTCCTGACTCAAGTTTGGAAACCCGTTCAAATGGGCAGAATTCACATTCATACCAAGCCACAGCAACTAACAGAGGAAAAAGAAGCAACTATTTCACCACAGCCTCAGGAATGTTTGTTTGAAACCACCAGCTGCCTTCTACAGGTCAAAGGCAAGAGAGAAGAGAGTGCTATAACCCTGCTTCTGGGTTTATGAAATGTGGAAGGAAGCCACATACCTGTGTGCGCGCACGTGCAGGGGAAAACTTTTACCAACCCTTTTTCATTCTGTAACCTGGAATCCTCAGTAGCTGCCTGAATCTGTTCAGATCCTTTGTTGCCATCAAAAAAGAAAGGAAATAATGCAGAAAGCCAACAACCCAAATGTTTAAACTGTGTCAAAAATGCAGATGCCTTCAGTCTCAGCCAAAAGGAAAAAATCAGCTAGAGAGATACATACTGTGTACAGAGAACAGATGCTACAGTCAAAAACTCAATGGGAGATTTGAAAGCTCCCTGAATAAAATGCAGGCCTCTAACTGTGAAGTCGAAGCAACGCTACAGTGCAACGTAGCAAACATCAAACCCTAAGAGACAACTGTCTTCGAGATACCAGTCAAGAGTCTTACAGTTCAAATGACCAAGTTACTTCTCCTAGCCCAATGAGTATTTAGAAAGCTCAGCTACAGTACGCATATGGTTTCAGTGTTCATAGCAACAAAAAGAGATGAGTGTAGTTTAAAATTGAGTGTATCACCAAATGGTCCCCAAATATATCAAACTGGTTTAAGTCCCAGGACAATTCTCTTTTCAAATAAGTGATGTGGTCATTTGCTTTTCAACTGAGAGAGCAGTTGCTGTTTCTCTTTTGAAGAAATGTGTGTGAAATAGCGCGATACCAAACTGATGATTGAATATAGTAATCCTACAGGAGACTGCCAAGGCTTAGAAACTGGTGTACAACAGGTAGGGCTCTGGAGCTTAGATTTGTAACACAGCTGACCCGTGCTCTGCCTGAAAATGTCAGGTTTTGATACCAATAGATTGCAGGCACTATAATAAGAGTAAACACAGGGCTTTACTCAAATATTTGCTGTGTTGTGGCTTTTCAGGTTCCATTTGCAGATAGAGCATTAGCTCAACCGTTAACAAAAAAGATCCCGTGCCCCTCTCTCAGGACTGTCAGGCAGGCTGCTCTATCTTTGGTGACTGCTGTTTCAATGCCTTCTCTCAACATCAAAATAAGATGAATGTTTAAATACAACATACAGTAAATACAAAACTAGTCTGCAAAGGCTTTTTGAAAAGTGTGGACATGCTTCACCAAAAGGAGGGAACTGTGGGGAAAAAGCAGTGGCTATACTCGACGCAATATGCAGCCTTTAAAGAGGAGCTGATGTGGAATTTTAATAATGCCAATACCACCCTGCATATCCGTTCCTAAGAAAGACTGAACACTTCTCTGGGAGGAGTTAATTTCAAGTGCTTTAGCTGTTTGGAAAAGCTTTTGATATTAAACGTCAGGCTTGCAAAAGTAGAAGCCTTGAAGTGGAAACAGGCAACACAACCAGCTTTGCTGCTCTGAAAAACCCAAACAGGAAAGAGACAGGCTTTTGACATGATGGTTTTAAAACAAATTTCTTGAATTCCTGTCCCAAAATAACATTTAATGAGCTTAAAACCTGGACAAGGCTCTTGATTCAGTGTGAAAGAGAAATCTTACCTAGGAGACCCAGCATGATTAAATGGATTAGAGGATTCCATGTCGCATTCCCTATTTCACATTTAGATCATACCTGGAAATGTCTGTACATGGTCTGAAATTACCTAGAACTTCTATCAGGGAAGATGGGAACTGGAGAACTCCAAACATCTCTCTGTGGGAGAAACACTACGTACTGCTGACTGCCAGAAAATGGAATGGTTTAACAAGGGCCATAACAAGTTTCCGAAACCCACAAACCCCAGTATTCTAATTACAAAAAGCCCTTATGTGTTTGCGTATGGTCATAGTGTAAAGCCAGCAACAGTACTATGGAGAGGCTTATCTGAACACGCTCCCAAATGAAAAACAGATCTGCCTTGCTAAATAAAGAGACATCTTCCTCTTAGCATCCATTTGTACATCAGTCTTTCACTTTATGCTGTTGACTGCATGACCAACTTCAGTGGGCTCCGTCTTCACTGCAATACCTTTCTGCCCTCCTACCTGACCTGCTATTGGAACCAAGCAGCAGGTGAGCACATAGAAACAACTGCCAATTGCACAAACCCACAGCATGGAGAGGGAAGGAGAGGAAAACCAACCCTGCCAGCATGGCAGTTGTGGGTGACTAGGCATCTTTGACTACCACAGTGTGAACAGTCTGAGGTCAGTCTTCAAGGTTCTTGGTTGCTACAGTGACAGCATAGCTAGACAGGGCTAGCTTTGGGCTAAGGGCACTCATCTGGCTGATGTGTGTTAGAAACTAGTATTTGGTAACGCCAGTAACAGTTTTCTGGTTAGGGATGGTCAAGGAGATGTGGAAGACTGCTCCCTTCCAAGTTAAACCTGGCCAAAATCTGACCCAGGGAAGCAGTTTTCCTGTTGAATCCTGCTGTACTGAACTCCCTTGCTGCCTTAAGGACCTCTACTGTAAGCATGCTGTAGTAAGGTTCCTCAAGCTGCACAGCTAGCACACTAGAAACTAGGGCTGACCCTGGTGGTTGGGACAGGGGGTTGCTTCCCAATTGTCATTTTTGCAAAGAATGGGGATTACCATGAAAGTAGGAATTACAGCTTCAGTTATGCTACTGCCAGAAGGAAAGAAATAATGGTGAAAGTACCGCAGGGACCTCTCCTGCAGTGCAGTGAGTGCTGCGCAAAAGGGGTATCTGCCCTGCGAAAGGTTTTAGGCCAGGCCTCCAAGTCTGTATATTACCAAGCATGAAAACAGGGACAACACAAATCTTAAATTAAAGGCTCTCTTAAATAAGCATCCATCTTCTGCTGCATACACAATGCTTTTTTTTCTTTGAATATATACATACGTATTTTAATCTAACATCTGCCTATTTATTTAAACTCTGTACTGTAGTAAAATATGCATCATTTTAATCAATAAGGATTTGCTGGCGACAATCAGATTGACATTCAAACGTGGCGGCTGAAAGCTTTTATGTGCCTCTGACATACTGATCATTCCCCAGGCAGGGGAAAGGGGTCTCTGTGCTACTTTTGTACAGTACAATGAGCTATTGTATGAAAACAAAATCCCTCTGAATTTTCTCTTGTTGATACTGGTCTGGTCTACTTAAGCTACTTTTTGGGAGGTGGAAAGGGGGGTAGGATAAATATATCTTTAAAAATGAAGCAGCTGTAACCACAAAAAGGAAACCAATACGAATACAAATCTACAGCATCTGATATTTACCAACACCCTAGCTTTGCTCATTTGCTGCTGTCAAATCTGGGGAAGGGAGGGTGAGGCAGTGCCGAATGGTGCTGAAGACGACCAGCTTCTACCTTCCTCTGTACCCCACTCCCAGATCACTTTCAGACAGGGAATGCGCAGGGTTAGGATGATGAAGGCGAGAACTGGAACAAGTGAAGGGAACAGCCATGGGGACAGCAAGCTGCTGTGATGTCAAATCTGAATGCTGAAGCAGTTCATGAGTCCCAACTCACGTGGTCAGAGCTCTCCAGGGAGAGGCTCTTGGTCTTGTGAGGAGAAACGGGGCTGGGAGGGCTGCTGAGGTTGGAGCTGTTCGATGCAGTAGAGTGTCTCGGAGAGTCAGAGTCCTGCAGCCCAAAGACACAGAAGAACACCAGTAAGTATCAGGATAGCAAGTTCGAGTGTGACTCAGGGTGTCTGAGCAACACGAGACTGGATTCAACATGTACTTTGCTTGTCTCCAAAAATATTGAGGAATTTTTTTTGCTCAGGATTTCCTGGTCTGGAGGGACTTAAGAGCAAGTGGTCAGATCACTCTGCTTTTGGTAGGCACAACAGAGGGACACGGGACCTGTGGGGTTCCTGCATCTGCATGCTGCTGAGGGCCTCCAGGTAAAAAAAGCGTGCAGCTTCAGGTTGCTCGTGAAGCTCCAGTAGCTCCCGCTTTTTCACAGATTATGATCTGAGAGGCTATTGCACTGAAAACTTTGTGGCTTAATCACAGCTACCTCTCCACTGTCACTTCCAAGATATTCATTCAAAGCATCCTATCAAGTTACTCCAGTTAAATCTTCCAGAGTACACTAGAATGCAACTATGTCTGAGCTTGAGTTTCAATTGACAGTTGCCTTCTAGCTTCAACTGGAAGGATATACTTGGTAGCATGAAAAGCCTGTGGGACCTGCAATTTTCTCACTCCTTGGTAAGAAAATGGGCTGGGGAAGTTTTGCTGCCCGACTTGAGACTGAACCCTCCCAAAATATTCGTGGTTGAAGGCCTGAGCTTAGCAGGACTGCAGTCCTATCATAATGATAGTCTTGTTCTGCGCAGAATGTAAACTATTAAATCCAGTTTCTGCTCAAAATTAAACTATTACAATTAACTCTTAAGTTGCTTTGTGAACATCAGGCACTCTGAGTACAAAACATCCCCTGTGATATGGTTGCTGAGATAGCATAAGAGTCTTTGGAAATAAAAGGGCAGAAGGAATATTCATCACTTCAAGCTGTTACTCTACGGAGCCAGGATTTTTGGGAGCCTTGCAATCCACATATCTCTGGGTGAGGAGTGCAAGGAACATGTTCTGCATGTTACATACCAGGACCAGAGCTGACACAGTCTGGCCAAAGTCTTTTGTCACGATAGCTTGAAATACAAGAAATCCAAGTCCTCATTGTCAACGAGTCCCAATCTTACAGCCAAGGCCATGACAAATTTAACTTCCTCATCTTTATCAACACACATGAATTTTCTCCTCTTGCTCTTGTCACTCACCTCTCGCTCATAGTCCCTTGTTGGTGCATCGCTGCCTTGGTCCAAACCACCAGAGGATAAGGAGCCATCTGAGGGTGATGCCATAGGCTGACGCTTTGCTCCATAGCTACCTCCCGAGAATTCCCTCCGCAGAGCACTGCCATTTTGTGCAGACGATCCTAGAACATGCAGAGGAAATAAACGGGGTTACAGACACCCGCTTAATGTACCAGATACTTGTTAGCTGTTTCTCTGGATAGTTCTGCTTCCCTCCAGCATGGCCCAAGATGTTCAGCTTGTGGCCTGAAGGCTACATGGGCTTTTAAGATTGTCTGCTGCTTGCTGCAGTTTTTCCTAGGGACTCTCTGGTCCTTCCCTCTGCATGTCAGCATTAGCACAGACACAGACACTATGTTCCTGACAAAGACAGCGGTTGTAGACATTGCTATGGTGGCAGCCTAGTTCCAGTGGCCTCTTTTCCCAGGAGTTAGTGGGCTGTACCAGCAGGTACAGACTACAGCAGACACGCGTTCTCTGCAAGCAGTTGGCAACGTGCAGCAAACACTGCTTGCTGCACAGGGAGGGGAGAACCCCTAGAAAAGTCAGACACTAGTCTTGCCTCTATTTTCACACGTCCATTACATAGTCACTTGCCTGGTCTCTGCACAGGTCACTGTGCTGACTCTGGCACACAAAGGCAACATGGCAGTGCTGGGAAGGGTGTTTCCAATGCAATGCAACTCTTCCATAGCAGCTGCCAGTTTTCTATTGCTTTCTCTTTGCACTAGCAGCAACACAGGCCTCGAGAGTTCCATATGGTTCAGCACCTAAGTTAACCATGGAGCTTGCAAAAAACTTGCCACTGACTTAAAACACTTAAGCAGCAGCATTACCTACGGATAAGAATGTAATTTTAATTCTAATGTTTTAAAAATTTGACAAATTACAAACATGGGACTCTCGTAAGTGTTGGCTGCTTATTTATGTGCTCCTTTGAAAGCAAGACCAAAACACTGTGCTTGCCCTCAACAGGACCACAGCCAGCCATCACTTCTGCAAATCCTGGCTAGTGGCAGTATAGATAGAAGCAAATGCAGGTAGCCCATTCCCTAAAAACCTTGTGCATAGAACCCAAAGTGACACAGTCCGTTTGCTTACGTGCTGCTAACCCGCTGCTCGCACTCATCGACCGTCCTGGTTCTGTGCGGGATTTGGTGATCGATGGGATGCTGACAGAGCCACTGAACATGGTCCGGCTTTCCTGAGGCCGAAGATTCTGCAATGCAGATACAGTGACATGTTTACTTACTGACAGCTGCTGCAACCTTGGATATTATGAAGTAAGACCCCCAAATCCATGAAAGTCCCAACCTTACCAGAGCTGAATTATCTGGGCAGCAAGTCAGCAAAAGTGGCAAAATAACGTTCTGCAGTTTAGTGCAGAGACTGAAGCACACGCAACACGACAGTGAAGTGCCGAATTACATGGACATATGCAGACAACTGGAAGAGTATGTGTAATAATTCAAGGGTTTCCTTGAAAGGATAGTGTTGCCAGCCTAATTATCTGCTGGAGATATATTCAAGTTGTCTCACATAATGCATTCCTTCTGAAGACAAGCTTTCAAGGATCTAATTATTAAACTGTCTACCTTTGATGCCATCATTTGTGCCATGCATGTGTAACTTAATCAATAACCACGGTAATCCCTAATGCCTATGAGATATAAACACATGTGAATCAATCTGTATTTCAATTACTTCTGTAATTCAAAAGGTATTAACAGTATTACTCCAGACCTATACCAGTTGAGCCAAAGTGACAATTAGTCTCCTGTTTCCAGCCTGCTCATACAGGGTGACCAGAGCATGTGCTGCTGGTTTTCTACATATTCTTGACTATTGCTCCTGTTTTACATCCCAAGTGCCCCAGTGTCATTTTCCAAATTGGTATGTTACTGAAGTGGTCTTGTACCGAGGGAAGAGATTAAACACAATTTCTCTACTTGGATACTATAGTTCCTTAAACAAAAGTTGTCTTTAAAAGAAGTTCTGGGAGATTTTGTTTCTGCTTCTGTTAACTAACAGCTGACAATAGGGGAAAAGGCTTCTCAGCTTATTCAGCCCATCTCTCTGTATATGACCTGGCTCCTTAGCCCAGAGGGACTTTCTAATGGCCATGCTTATCATTTAACCTCTGGCTAAATATGAGACTTCATCCTGCTCCTAGCATGATTTGTGCTTTTAAGTCATCAGCAGTAACTAGAAGTAGGTTTAGGGAACCTTTACAGATGCAGAATGTGAAAAGAACTGCAGGCAGCTCTTAGCATTACTTTATTTCCACTTCATACTCCTTCCCAACTGTTAATTTCTTCCTACTTCTATGTAATTATTTCCCCATGCTCACTCTGAGATAAAGTAACCACACATAAAATAACCGTTACAATTACGGTGGCTTTTTAAGCTAGGATGTTATGGGTATTTCAGATCACAACAAAGATCCTACTCCTTCACAAGGGTATTCTCAGAGTCCCAGAGCTACTACCCGTTTCTCTATCTGTATTTTAAAATGGATAATTAAATAGAGAATGAACAGATTTTGTACATCATCAGATAATTGTTACCAACCTGCTGTCAAATCCAGTCCTACGCTGATCCTTAGTCATTGCTATAACAGACCCCTTTGCTCTCACAGTCAACCCTTAGCTTCTCATTCTCCCAGCGGGCTAGAAGGGCTGATTTTTAGCATGCAACGAACAAGAAAGGATCAAAATCTCTCCTGCTCCCAGATCTCTCTCAGACACCAACAAAAGAGAATTCAGAGACCTACCAGTGAACAGCGCTGCTTGATTCTCCCCTTGTCCATCGCTGCCCTATTCTCAATGAGGATTTATACTTAGAGGTTTAAAGTCTCTTAAGTCATTTGTGGCATTATATTCCTGTCTCTTGCCCACTTTCTCCCCCTTGACAGTGTATTCTAATGACGACTATTTTTCATGTCCTCAGTTTGCACAGTCCATGTAATTCCTCATAGAAACTTTCTCCACAAAGCAAATCTTTCATTGTTCTTTGGTCTAGAAATGAAATAAGCACATGCCAGCGAGCCTGGCATTTTGGACCAAACCCCCTGGAAGTGATATGCACATGATGCAGGAAGGGGATTCAAATCAAAATAAAGGGCGGTTATTAGCAGTAGTTACAAAGCAGCAAAACACAGCAAGTTAAAAAGAAAGGGGAAAAAAAGAGACCTGAGCTTGCTTTACTTAGAGAGACAAAAACCCCTCATGTAGAGCAACAATTCAAATCCTAGCAGGGAAATTCAACCCCACTGCTGAACCAAATGGAGAAAGGTAAATGAAAACAGACAACCAGCTGCAGAGAAGCTGCTTGCTGAGCAAAGTTAGTCACCGTGAAATAGGGTGGAAGACCTAGCTCCAGTTCAGTGCATCCCATTTCCAGTCTGAGAATGGAGCTGCTGTGGGTTGTGTACGTGCAATTGTTGCTCACAGCTCTGCAATGGTGCTGAGCAACAGCTCTCAATGCTCCCACGCTGCCTCTTTAGGCAGTGCGGCCAGAACACACGTGCAGGGTCAAGCTGAACAGTTACACCACCTACAGGAAATCATTGGCCTCTGTTTCTCTGTCCATCGCGCTGCAGCTGCTTGTTTGGGGCTTTTTTGTTTTGAAGTAGTGTTCTGTTCATGACATGATAAACCTAAGCTTTTAATTCTTCCATGATATAATACAACAAACTAAAAGCCCACTTTAACGGGTCATTTTCCAACTCACCTACTGATTCCATACTGTTGTGACTCCAATATCCCACCTGAACGTGGGACTGCGGTCCCCTCAGAGGGAATGCTACCCTTCTTACACCAACATCTCCAAACACAAAAGGGTGGACAGACAGATACAAAACCAAAACTCTCAGCCTTGCTTTCCATACAGCTTACAGCATTCCTATCCTCGAGCCACAGCGGAGACAAGAGCTTTACTTCATACAAGACTAAACCTCTGCTGCTCTAAGGAACTAAGAGGTGCAAGATGTCTATGCTCCAGGTTGCCCACTTCAGTTTTTTCTCTATTTGGTGCTAGCAGGCTGCAACATTAGGATGAAGGATGCTCCTGAGGCAAAAATAAAGATCTACTGCCTGATACACCAGCCGTCACTCCTTACTGATCCCAGGGAGACTACTCACATGAGCAAGGGAAGGCAGAGTCAGTTCACTGAGTCAGTTCACTGCCTATCAAGCACAGAAAACTGTACAGTACAGCTGGATTAAGGAAAGCCCTGTTAAAACCAGAACTGACTGTTAAAACCAGAACTGAACTACAGCTTCAGGGAGCCTTTATAATGACCGTCTAAGAGAAAAACAACTTTCAGTTCAGCTTAAAAATAATGGTTTTTGCATTTCAACAATTTCTCATTCCTCTTGTGCATTTGCATCTCTTCTCCTACCAGAACAGCCAGGATGGATGCAGACCCCTCATCACAAAACGCTGCCACTTCCCTTTATGAATATTTATAGTTGTAACGACTGGGACTTCACAACAGTGAGACATGGCCATGCATGTGACCAGTCAAAGCTGTGCAGGTCAGTAGCCACATGGAAGAGGTTGATTTTCCTCCTGCATTTTTATGTTCTCTGCGGTGTTGTATGCAGATATGTACCCAAAATCCTCCCTGGTGGTAGGGATCTAGAACAGCAAAGAAAAGGCACTCAAAGCAGCCTGGCAGTGAAGATTTGCCATTCATGTCTGAAGGGTGTCCAAAGGCCACAGAAACCAACAGCTGTGTTTCCATTACAGCAACAGACATGGCTCAGACCCAAACAAACCCTCAGCAACCAGCCACCATCATGTCCATCTACCTCACAGATTAGTCCTGATTTACCTGTCCCAAGCAGCACTGCAGGCCACAGCATGGTACACAATGCACAGCATGTACTTATGTGCCTGTTTTAGCATGGCCTGTACCTCTGCAGGACCTAGCAACCCCCACGGAGTCAGACCACGAAGCACAATACAAGAGAAAAATACAGGACCACTTCTGTCCCCCCAGTTTACATTCCAGCTGGAAGGATATTCACAGAACAGCATCCTACCTCAGCCTCTGCTTAAAGCTACCACAATTTAAAGGATCTACATCAGCAAGTTCCCATCATATTTCACTTCTGATCTTTCTTGTACATGTTCTAGTTTCACTTACTTTAACCTAGGAACCGTCTGAGGCACAACCTGCGTCTGCCTCTCCCGGTCCCAATGTGCAGTGCTGTGTAAAGGTTCTTGCATTCCACATGATCTCCTCATAGACAAGCAGTTTGAAAGTTAGGTCCAACACAGAAAGATCCAAGACCTTTTCCTAATACAATCTGGTCCACAGCATCCTGCTACTGATGGCTGGAGGATGCACACTGTGAAATACAGGACTTATCATTCCAAATTCCCATGTCCTTTCTGGTGATTGAAAATGCTGTTCTCACAGCAAGAGGTTCAGCCCAGTTATTATACACTTCTTTTTCCTAGAGCCATAGAGTATCTCCGGTTCCTGGCATGTCACAGCTGTGGAAAGACCAGAGCTGATAGCACAAAATAAATCATACGGGTCAAAAGGATGTTAAGGGGTGAAGATAACCGCTTACAAGGGTTTTTCGTCCCATGTTAACAGCCAGGCAAAGGAAAACCACACAGTGTTAGTAAAGTGAACATCTGACTCAGCTGTTCGTACCCTCCGAGTCATAAAGTCTGGAGTACCGAGGACAGAGCGTGGAGGCGGGGAAAATGCAGGGTTTATGGAATCGTAAGAGAGGAATTTTTCAGCTGAATTAACAGTCATGTGGTAGATGTGCTCAAAGTTGCTCGGAGAGGAGATCAGACGGGAGTGATGATGAGGGAATTGATAAGGGGAACGCTGCTATCAAAGACAACAGAGAGAGAAAGCAATGAAGGATGGTTGTACAGGTTAACATCAGCATCAGCAGTCCACAAGAGCAGTCAAACACTGAAGGACAGCCAGACAGCAGCCCTGCTTGCCCGTCAGCACACAGGTTCTTACATTGTCACCCCCAGTCCTCTGAGCACCTTCCTTACATGGTGTCACAGGGGCCTGCCGCCCTGGCTGTGGCTAAAACATTAAAAACAAATAAAACTTTTAACTCATTGGGAATTGATTCTAATATTTATTATTATTCAATATTTCAAAGAGCACCACAGTTGTAAAAGGTGCTTTACAGACAGTTGAGAAGCATTAGTTCCCTGCCTTGAGGAGCTTACAATCTAAAATAGACATAACACAAACAAAGGAAGGTGAACACAGGTGAGATGGTGTGGGGAGAAGAAAAGATGAGAATACACAACAGTTAAAGAGTGTAAGAGATTTCCTTCTGTTATTCATGCATTAAAAATAAGTATCACCCATATAACAAACACAGAGTCTTTCTAAGGGGAGCGAACAGTCTTTCAACAGGATAGGGACACAGGTTGTGTGAGAATGTGCAGTGATTAGTGTCAGACAACTGGGACAATTCACTTGGCTGAAGATGGACAACACAGGGCCTATGTCCTTCTGCAGGCTCACTTAATCCTCACAGTATTTTAGTGACAAAGGGACTTTGCACTCCTGCCTCTGTGCTTCAAAAGACTAGGCCCTTAGCAGATAAGGTATTGGGAAATTCAAATGGTTTTGAAAGGTCAACTGAGCAATGTGCTCCCAAAGTGTGACATAAAGAAAGAGAGGGGAGAAATAATGCTTCAAATTAAACAGACGGGCTGACACAAGTGTTCTTGTAATTTAAAGTCATCTAAATCCAGATTCAATGGAAGAGCATTTCAAGGCTCGGTCTCCCTCCCTGTGCCATCTGCACACGTTCAGCAGGTCAGCCTGCAAGGGGGGTGCTTCGCTCAGTGACCACCAGCAAATCAGAACACCTTTTCTCATTTATAACTTCTAATTTTCCTTTGTCCAACTGATTTCATCACCTTCAAACAAACAGCTCTGAGTAACATGAGAAATGTTAGGACTTAAAAAAATAATATATGGTAAAAATCCTGCTTACTCCTCTGCTAAACCTAAGGCACTACTTTTTGTATGTGGAACGTATTAAAGTCTGGAAGAGCATTAAGTCACATCCCAATACATATTCTCAAACATTATTATTACTGTTTTCATAATTTCAGCTGGTAAAATCCAACCTTTGTTTTTTTAAACGCACAGTTATTATGAGGCTTTGCATGTTAACCGAAACACCAATTACCACGTTATGGCATATAAGACATAATATACATTAAATAGTTATTAGTAAGTTTAGCAGCATCTAAATACCGGTATAAGAAGCCACCATTCCAGGAATGGTCCAGGGAAGCAGCCTTTGCTGAGTTATCACAACAGAGAACTGGCAGCAAAGCCAGTCAAGTTCCTAAAAGCCAATAAGGGAGAAATGGGAGTGTCTAAAATCACAAGCTAAAAGCAGAGGGTCAGCCAGCTGCAGACCATGGAAACACTTAGCCAGTATTCATGAATGTGAGGAAGCCACGACATGACAACATTTTACAAATGATCCTCCGTGGCACTTTCTCCATGGACTCCACCATTAGATGCATGCATGGGGCTCCCACTTTCTTTAAAGAATACCAAATATAGGTAAGTATTCATTTACTCTAAAAGTTTCTCATTTGAAACAAGCAAAGCTTCACACATCATCTAGAATGGAAGTAAAATGGCTCATGTATAATGAGGTCAAACTGAAGCATGTTCAAATAGAATGGCAGTCAAGACTAGCTTTTGTATGTAAAATATTTAGGCATGCAGAATATGAAAGCAAAATCAATCCTGTACATCTGATGTATACAGAGAGGTGGTCTGTGCTGCAGTAAGTGCAGTTCCAGATTTCAGATCTTCACTACAAAGGAGCGTCCACGATAAAGTGGCTTCAAGGGATAAGAGGGCAGAAGGGAGGCCAGACTGTACGGCCAGTTAATTGGTGACAGGCTGCTAGGGAAGAAAAACATGTAAATAAATAAGTTTGGGGATACACTAACAGGAACGATTCCAAATTGTACAAAACAAGACAATGACCCAGATCTAGTATCCACATCAATAAAATACAAGTACGTACTGATTATGGCTCTGGTGATAGTGAGAACTTCTGGTTTCTGTCGTGTTGCAGCCCATGAACTTGCTTGTTCAAAGCCAGACCCCTGAGTAACTGCTCACCATGAAGAAAAGCAGGATGCAAATTTACAATTGCCTGATAGCCTCTAATCTTTTCTTTCTTAAATCTGATCTCACTCTGAGCCTTTGGCATGCTCCTTTCTGCCCAAACATAGGGCTATGCTGGTCAAAGGTGTCCGTTCATGGGGAGAATAACGTGGGACTGGATAATAGACTGCAATTTGCCATAAACATTATCTCATTGTTTATGTCATGTGCCTGTCCCATGGAACCCTGGAAACAACACAGAGAAAGTATCTTTCCCTCTAGTGCTGCTACATCAGCAAGGGCAATCACATGCGGACAGGTATGTTGCATGTACGTAGGCATCTGATACAACATATCAAATAGCCCGAAGGAGTTTAAAGCATTCTGTTTATCCGATTTTCATTCTGTACATTTACAATACAATTTAAACCCTCAAAATTCATCTTTTAAAAGCCATCATTAAGAACAGTAGCGGGCAGGGAGCAAGAAAGCTCACATTCGCTCTGCATGTACCAGGCAGCACAAGTGTACATCCCTTCCTGCCCACTGCTACACCGCAGCCCAGCCATGCAAGGGTCATCACCAGTTCTAATTCTGTGCTTTGTTCAATTTTTGGCATTTCCTCTGAAAAAGGCAGCAGAGGCAGGTTAGTGTGACTGCAGAGATGAGTTTTGATTGGATTCACATTGCATGTATAAAGTGAGTATGTATATATTCATAAATAAATATACATACATATATATAAATTGTCATCTGGTTTATAAAGTTTATCCCTGGATGCTAGATAAAGGCAATACTGAGCTGGCTGTTTATAGTTTATGTATTCTCATTATTATAGTATATGTATTCTCATCCAACTCAGAGATTAAAATATCTATGTTCTACTAAAACCTATTTATTACTAAGGACCCTTCTGCCTACACAGCACTATAATGACTTCAGTGAAAGCTCACGCTGGATGAGCAGATATATATCAGCAGATCCAGCCAAATTTGAAATTGCTCAAGTCAGAAGAAACTGCGCATGAAAAGGCCCACTCCATTCTTTCATTTACTTTCTATGTTCCAGTATCCCATAAACAAAGAAGCTGCCTCATCTAAAACAACAGGATGAAAAGTTTGAGGAAACTATTAGCTTTGCCCTACTTGCTCCCTCTAGTGGCAGCCCAATTTAGATGCAAAAATGTATTTTCATAAACAGAAACTAGCATTGGCAAAGCAAAATGCTGTGGTCTTCCCCATAGTTCTTAAGAAACCCTTTTTCTTCTGAAACACACTCATCTATTTACAAATACAAGAACATATTCCAGGTGCAAAATCATCACACATGCCAAGAAGCACACACACACACACACACACACACACAAACTATTCATTTTTGAACAAGGTATGAATCAAGTGAAATAATTCTATGTCCTTGTAATGAGACTGCCATCCAGATAAACTGTACACAGGGCTGTTCTTTACCTGATTCTCCAGGAAACATCCTGTCATTTAATTCTAAACTTATCTTTCAAATAAAACATTAGACTCAATGCATGACACCATACACACACAACTCCTCCTCTCCTGTTTTTGTGCCTGAGAAATGAAGTAGGTAGTTTGGAAAAGACTAAATGACAACTTAGCCCAGCCAAATACCGTACAGGAAGCTGTTGGAAAAGAAAAAGCCGCCTGGACCAAAGTAACTCTTGACAGAAAACTTGTTTGCTAATCCCAAGTTACACTTTCAAATTCACAATTTCAAGACCTGTGATTGACGCAGTTCTGTACCTATTAAGTTAGGAATACAAATACAATATAACATGGCAAGGAGCACCTGGAAAAATACATGTCAATTTTATCTGCAAAAGACAGCAGTATCTCCCAGCAGTAAGACTGATACCTACTTGCAGAAAGAGTTTTTGATAGTAACTTTAAAAAGAAGCTGCAGCAGTAGAACAAATGCAGAAATCAGTTCTACATTGTACACCTTTTCTAGTATCTTCTCATCACTTTTAAGTGCAGAAAGTGACTCAATGAATTCCTGTCAAAACATCATATTGATAAGAAGCAAAGTACCAGTCCTAACTTCAAATATGACCTTTGAACTAGTACAAGGCTTCCATGATTAGAATTCAAAGCTAAAAAGCCTTTTAGAGATGACATAGCTGATGAAATATTAATCCTTGTAAGTCTAGAAAATCCCTTCCAATAGATAAAATCATTCCTCATTCTTCACTTGCCAGATTTGGGGCTAGATTAAGAGTTCTTGCAGCTTTTGATTCCCATGAACTTAAAACTATTGGTGGTTCCAAATGGGATGATTTTTGCCCTACCTTCAGCAGCAGCAGATTATTTCCTCTGCTTTAGAAAAGCCAGAAATGTTTTAAAGAACCCACCAGAAGTGGAAAATAACAAAAAAAGGTTCTGATCTGCATCCTGCCCTGAAGCGTATCATCATTCTTTGTTTAACCTTAGACATATGTATTCTCACATCCAGGTAAGTTAAACACTGCCTGCCAACTTCCCTTGGATTTGGCCTGTGTTTTCTAGAAGCAGCTCCTTCCTTATTTATTAATTTATAAATACACACACGCACTCTGTTGCTTTCTGCTCTATCGCACCAAGCATAGCTGTTATTTAGTTTTCTCAGAGCGTCTCTACTACAAGATTTAAAGTAAATCCTTTCCTTTCCTTGTATATTCTCATCTAGGGAAAACACAGTACCAGAAGGGTTCACCCACAACACGCAGACTTTATGGTACTATCTGCTGCAAAAGCAAGGTAAAATGAGTATCTGAACACCAAACGTGTTATGTTCCTAAGGCCCTAAACTAGGGTAACTATACAGCATGCTTTATCTTCCAGTCTTACTGCAGTTTCCTTTGGGATTTTAAGGATTTGAAAATCCTACTTTCAGCATCTACTTACTGCTTTCTGCAGAGACTCCAGGTTAACAATGATTATCATTTTAGACAGCCCTTCTGTACCAATGCACTTATCTTATTGTGGTGATCATATCATCTGTTTGATATTGTATCATATGACCTTTCTTACAGAGCTAATTAGCATCTTTGAATCCCATCTGTGCAATTGTGGACAATACAGAAATCACAAACAAGATGCTCAAGGTATCTTGAAGCAAGCAGTACGATACTCTCCTATGAAGTAAATATTAATTGGTTTTTAGCTCAACAAAAATTTCAGCAACTTCAAGATGAGTATTCCCTAAATAAGGTTTTGTGGAAACGAACATGTCTGTGTGCTATCAATCACGCTTTCTTTTCCACATCTCAACTTGTTTCATTGAGGCTAGTTAATTTGGAGAGAAAAAAAAAAAAGAAAGAAAAAGCATCTTGGGTGTGGAAAGAAATCTGGGCATTTGCTACAGTTCCACTGTCTGAGGAAAAGATGCTGTAAGGAGAGAAGCCAAGTCAGAGCTAAAGATGGGTAGAGAAGAAAAGAACTGAACTACAGTTCACAGAGAATGGAATTTCTCCTTCCATTCCCACAGAGAACACAGGCCCAAACCCTCTTCATTTTGTCCCTTCATATGGATCATAAAAATTATCAACACTGCGAGGCCAACCTGCCTTAAAACCCAGGAGTCATCAGGCACTCCTCTCCTCAAAGACTTAAGTGTCACCCTCACATACAGCAGAGCATGTTAAGCTCCATTTCCCTAGTGACTCCTCCTGATATGAAACACATCAACACTGAATTATTTTATTTAACACTGAATTATTTTAAATGGTACTTGTCTTTCTGTCACTGATTTGCAGCCTCTGTTGCAGTCGCTCTCACATGTACTTTTGTACTTACCATTGGAAGGTCTTTGAGGATCTGGATGCCGTCTCCTGGACCCATATGTGCTATGTGGTTAAAATTAGTTGGGTTAGAAATTAATTTATTTCTCATTTCTGGATCACGTAGCATCTCCCTGGAAGAGAAAATACTTTGCTTAGATATTTGGTTCGAGGTGAGGATGGACACTTACAAAACATGTACAGCTTTCATTATCAGCTACTTTTAAATGGAAATTAACTCTTTAGCCATGTTAACAGCGATAAACCCTTGCTATCAGCACTGGCATGGACAAGCCTTCAACTTGAAGAGAGGGCACAGGGCCAGAAGAACGCTGTTTGCAGGCTAACAGCCCATGCCCAGTAGTTATTGACATTCAAAGAATATACAACCGCTATGAGCTGATACAAAGCTCTAAGTAAGTAAGATGAGTAAAAGCAAAACTCGTTTGTAATGTATTACGAAGTGGAGATGAAAATGAAGTACAAAATATGAAAATAGAATTAAAATAATACTGCAGTACCTTTCTCAGTCTGTGGTCAGAATTAAAAGCTCTTCAAAATGGCAAGGATGTATTTCAGAACTCAGAATACATAACTTTTCAAAAGACCAAACCACGATCAGCTCAGAAAAGGCAAAGACAAGAACTGGAATTTCATCTCCACTGTACACAGCTGTTACTTTTCTTAGAGCCAAACACAAAGGAAAGCTGGGAGCCAACCATCGGTGGAAGACGTTGGAAGTTAGAAAACTGAAATACTCAGTTCTTGGGGGTGTAGCTTAGCACAGTAGGTGGTCATCTTTAATGAGTGAGTAAATGGTCAGTAACATCTTCCATGAACACTGTGAGCAGTGCAGACCTATTTTTATTGCCATTTAGGAAAGTATCTGTGACCTGTTTAAGACTTCTATTAGAAACATCCTGAAGTCCTATGTCCTCTGAAGAGGTGAGTTTTCTGAGATTTATAGAAAGTTTATGTAGTTAAATCTATAAATCAAAAAAGCAGATGCCTTGGAATACTGCTGAGAGTAGAATTGCCTTCAGAAAGAAAAGCAGAACCAGAGTCTGAAAGTAATTAATCCATATGCATAGTTAGCAATGTCATCTCCTTTTGCACAGTGTTTATTACAGATCTTTATATACACAGTATTATGTGCACACCTATGTACCTATACACAGTATGTGGAGACATGCATTCCAAATCACAGCTGTTTCACATAATTAATTTGAGCTAATGAATATTTATGTATCCAGTGCATATCCACATCCAAATTGGTATTAACACAAACTAAGCATTGAGGATTAACACGGCAGTGAAGAGACAGAAACATCTGAAGCAACAAATGAAGTACCACACTGGCATCAGTCACCGTTCTTCAGGGCCTACAGGCATGTACAGAACACAGGTACATGTTGAATACCGACCTCCTCTGCTGCATCCTCTCCTCCTCTGGTACTCTGAATGAATAGCGGCGCTTGTTGTTGATGTTTCGGACCATTTGCTTACGGCTGTTATCTGATGTCTCAGGAACTACCAGTTCATCGCCCTCTGAAATCAATATATATATATATATATATATATGATGATCATAGAACGGTTTGGGTTGGAAGGACTTTAAATACCATCTAGTTCCAACACACTACCATGGGCAGCGACACCTTCCACTACAGCAGGTTGTTCAAAGCCCTGTCCAACATGGCTTGATCCAGACACAATCCAGTGGCACAATTCAAATTCACGGAATTTGAATTCAGAGACATTTTCTCCCTCTGCTCTTACTAGTGCTGGACACCACCCATTTCCCATGAAACCTGAACAAATGCTCCTTGGTTTATGGGTTTTCTTGGTCATTATCTACTCTGTTTTACAGCAACAGACTTAACCCTTCTTCCCACACAAGCTGCCACAACTGTGTTCTCAAACTATCACTGATTAATTCTTTCAAACACAACATTTAGGTGGGCAGGAAAGGATCTCAGTCCTCTATCTGAAACGTTCTTTGGCAGTTCTCACTGAAAATCGCTAGAACAGCCTCTTGTCCTGCCAATCGTCTGGAACTCAAGATTCTTTTTCATTCATTCTCTCCTCCAAAGAGACTAAACCTTCTGAAATGTTTGAATACTGATGTGTTTTGGTGTAACTGTGGGAAAAGGGAAGATTTCTTCCACATGTGTGTCTGGCCAAGGTGTCTTTATTATAATAAGACATGAAGAGTATAGCAGTGATGATCATACAGTAGGAGTGCTACACTGAATGAAAGATACACTGCAACTGCTCTGCCTTGTTGTTTTTTTTTTTTAAGTATATATATGTGGAGTCTAAAGTTACACTTAATAAGCTTGAACATACTAACATGTACTGCTCACTGCCAAGACAGTTTTTGCATGGAGCTGAAAGCTTTTCTTTCATTAAGTGGAGATTTCATGAAGTGTGGCTTCTACCAGATAAGTAGCTTCAGGAACAAAACTTCAGACTTACAGAGATACCCCTGGAGGATACTTTTACTGTTTGGCAGCCTCTTCTGAAAGATGGTGAGAAGTGTACAGAAGCAAAGCACCAGCCTTACTTCTGATTCTATGCTTTCTAATTTTCCCCTCTTCTGCTCTACTTTTAATGCCCAATCTTTATTAGACTTGAAAATTCTTTGTACATACTTTGCCCATATTGCTCCTCTCTACCACAGTCATTCCTTTTGTACTAATCTGCTAACAATTTAAATAAACACTGATACACTGCCAACAGCACTATGTGGTTCTGGAGCTTTATTTCCACTATTTTCAGAATAGTTGCTAAAAAGAATTCTAGCTTTTGAAACACAGCGCATCTCCTCTCCATCTAACAGATTAAACAGAAGATTAAGGAAATTACTCAGTATGGTTATAAAATGGGCTGTAGAAAGAAAAGAGGTCAAGAGGACTCATAACAAAAATAGAGTTCTGAAGCTAAAACTTCGGCACATAATCATATGCGGCCCTAATAACAAGTTATGAATACATAATATTATATCACTTTCTGATCCTTGGGCAAGGTTTGCTTAGTATAATACCAATTTTAATCTAGTACTGCCAAGATCACTATTAAAGTCTTCAACTGTACAGGCATTTTTAGATAGTATTCTGGTAGGTGATCACAGATTTGAGGGGAGCATTTAGTCATTCTGTTTTCTATTTCCAGTCTTCACTGAATATTCAGAAGTGAAACAAGAGTTCGGAGTAGCTGCCTAGCAGACACCAGTGCAATTACTGTGGAACCTCTAAGCTTTGGCTCTCTCCAAAACTAACTTATGCTTGAGAGATCACTTTCTACAATACACAGACCAAGGCCAAAGAAAAATGTTCTTTCTAAGCAAAAATTCACATGATAAAAATTGTCCTGTCTTTACTTACCTGCCATTTTGTTTTTGAAATATATTAATCTAACTGTCTCCAGGCCTAAAAGATTTAGTGATCCTTCTGTATTCAAGGGTCGTACCTGAAACAACATAAAATCAGCCCTTGTAAAAGTAATAACTCACATATATATAGTGCATCTTATTCTGAAAGCTCCAAGGTGCCATTATAAACACTGTAAAAGGAGCACTGTTACAAAGCCAGCCAGAAGGCCGGACAGTGTAACTGGCCAGAGCAAAGCCTACTCCACAGAACTGCAGGCTGAAGAGAACAGCATCTCCTATCTCCAGTGACACGTGCCTGCTCTCTAGATTAGCAATTTTAGTCATTAAAGCCATGACGCAGAGTTAAAAACAGTTTTAGATTTTAAACTTCCATTTGGAGATCAAGTACAGAAGGAGTTGCCCAAAATCCTACTTAAAGACACAGGCTTAACACCATTCCTCTCGTAAGTAATTCTGTCTACTTGTTACAGCAGTTCAATTTTGTCTACTGGATGCACAAAGCAATAAGCTGTGTTTTTATTTTGTGTTAGTAACATATCACAGTTATGCTTTGCAACTTGAGAGGAGTATATACAGATTACTAAAGCCTATTGGTATTTGTGATTTCCAACTTAAAAATGAAAGAAGCATTTTGCTGAGTCTGCAAATTGTGTTAGAAACAAACTGTCCATAATAAATTGCCAGTTTTCAGTCTCCTAGATGTAGCAATTCTTGTTTGTAGAAAGTAGCTTCATTTATTAAACGGGCAGTCTTGAGACAAATATTAATCAATATACTAAATCATGCTATGATCTGTGGGGAAAAAAAAAATCTCCAACTGCTTAACTCAACATCTGGACATCAGAAGGAGTAAAGGAAATCTGTAAAAAGCCATACTCTTCTCTCCTGAAGATGGTAAATAGATGAGCACCTTGATCTTCACATTATTTATCCTTACAGTATTGCTGGTCTGCATCTGACATGTGGGAAATCGATATGCAGAGAGACTGAATGACTTACACAAGACCACAAGGGCAATTTCTTGTAGTTTTGTGTCACTGGAATGCCAGTAAAGGAATTGACAAAAATACAAAGTTCAAGTCAGTCTAAACTATGGGAAAAACAACATTTTTCTTTTGGCTTTCAAACACAGCTGAGCAAACACCTCCTAAATACCAAGAAGTGTCAGCTTTCAAAAACTTCTGTCTTTTGATAAGTGATCCAAACTTGACATCATCCTGGGTTTTAATATTTGTTCTGGTTTTATATATAAATATAAATGTTATATTTTTTATATATAAATTTAATATTTAATATTCTGGTTCAACCAAAATGTTCTAACCCTGTCCACAATATTCTCAAGAACCAGAAGGTAGCTTTTTGAAGGCAGGTTTAACTATGTTAACATCCACCATCTTCTGGCACTAATATATATGCAATCAGGCCCAATGGCGTCATATGCAATTAATACCAAGAAACTGCTCCCTACAGTAAGTTTTAACATACTTATATGCTCCAGATTGATCATCCACCTAAAAAAGCAAAACCACATGCAACACATATTTGGCATCTTACATTTTGAACAAAAAGCACTAGTTTCCTTGCAATAGCTCTTCTTCTAGTTCAACTGTGTTTAGATAAGCAGTTATAATGATGGCTTCAACGCACTTAAAAATCCTGGTATGACTGTAGCAAAGCAAGACTGAGTCTAGACGTGTTCTTTAACTGATACTGAACAGCAAGTTACCTTTTTGAGAGGAATAGTTTGAATCCACTCCATGGAGTTCACGTCGAAAATATCAATTGCATTTTCACTGTACACAGAGAGGTATGGTGCATTGTAACCTGAGAGAGAATGATTAGGTATAGCGTGATGTGCTTTTAGACAGGGCTCAAAATATACAAATGCTTATGGTTTAACCGTATTTATGAAAAACAACCCCATACCCCGCAATCCAAAACCGATATTTGCAAAATATGTTTTAACTCAAAAATGACCAAGAAATTTATCCTGAAGGCAAACCAGCACTACCAAAAAACTTAAAACCTCCATGGCTTTTCTTTTAACTTTGCAGAACCAAACTACTTTCTGAACCACAAGGGATTACAGTTTACTCTGCCAAACACTGATGTGGTTTTCAAAGGGCTTTTTTGTTCTTCTAAAACCCCTATTTTTAAGAGCTCATATTTTGTAAATGATCTGGTAGGAAAATACACTCTTGTTAGTTAATAACTGTCATTTGAATGAACTGAGCTCTTAGTTTTTGGACTAGGTACTAAATGAACATCAGTTGGAACTACAAACTGTGACACAGTCATAAAAATCTTTATGCTTCCTTCTAGCTTTAATTCTCTTATTTTCTGGATTTTAAAGAGAATTCTCATGCTACTCATCTGGCATATTTCCTCAGGATGAAATTTATTCCACTGGGACCACTTCTAAAGGAGAATTCAGTATTTCCATGTTGCCAAAAAGACTGCCATGGTCTGCCAAGACTAACAAGACTATCCAATTTGTGCTTCAATGTAACAGGTTTTGCTACAAAATATACCTCCATTCTGAACTGCAGTAACATCAAATCACTTCACTTAAGGCAATCAAAAATCTTTCACAAATATCAATGAGACCAGTATAGCAGGACTACATGTGAAAATGCCTGATTTTCAACTGCTCACAAAATCTTCTGATTCATCCATTCTGAATCCTGTATAATTATCACATTCTTGCGTGAAACCCAGAAGTGACATAGAGCCTGTAGAAGTTCCTCGTTCCACATTCAGAAGAGGCTTCACTCAAGCAAGGTGAAACATTCCTCTCATTTTCAAAGTGACTGCACTGCTTTCACAGGTAAGAAGGTAGACCATGCTAAAAATCAACCTAAGACTGGGCTCGTTCACAAATACTCTGAGGACAAATGTGGCTAATCTTTATCTGCACTCAAAAAGACATTAAAAAGAAGATGACAGGCATTGCAGGGTTTTTCCTCCCTTCAACTGACAAAGCCCCAGCTTTCAAAAGATGTGCAATAAATGTTTTACAGTTCTTGCTGGAAATATAAATCTTGAAAAATTATAGTATTTCCCTTAAGGTTATGAAATATATTATCTATGTTGCCTGCCATACATTGTATTTTAGAAGGGTAGAGGGAAATAGACGGGGAACTTAGAAACGATTTTTTTAAAGAGCAAAGAGGGGAGATGAATGAGAAGTGTCCATGAAACTGCCAAGGAAGAGAGAATGATAGAATAAGGAAAGAAAAGTTAAAAAAACCAAACCCCATTAAATAGGAACAAGCACCATTAAAGAAAGGCAAGTCAAACTACCAGATCCTGAAGACTGGGCATCAAGAAAGGTCGAATCACAATGCTGAGCCAAAGTACAGTTGAATTTTAAGATTTTCAATAACAACAGTCCCATCTGTATCAGCAGCAGTGAATGCATAAAGTTCCCATTAGCCTCTGTAGGACCCAAGGCCTTCAGCTGTTTTAGAGAGCAGGCCGTGTGTTTAGGAAGTGGACATCAGATTTAGAAATCCTGTTTCCTTGAGGAAAGAGGAACCATTGATTCCTCTTCGTGTTCCAGCAGTATATATAGGTCAGTGACAGCTTTGTCAAGCCTAGCATAAGTGAGATCAGGATAAAACCCTCTGACTAGACTAAACATGCTGACAGATGCTGAGAGCATTCATTTACCTGTCAGATAATTATCCTTGCATTTCACTTCCTGTGGATATTAATACAAGCAGTGATCACTTCAATGCATAACAGCAAGTACGGTGACACACAGAGCAACTTACAGCAAGAAGATGGAGTTGCGGGCCACATCAACTCTTGTTGTCTGGATCTTCGCCCCTGGCAGTCAACGTAAACCCCTACGCTGCTAAAACACAGCAGGTACTCTTTATTTGAGATTTCGACTGCACAGATGGCATCAGTTGGCTGCTGCGAGATAAATGAGAGTGTGTGGTCATCTGGATGGAGCAGACTGTATGGACTGCCTTCTCCGTGAAGGGGGTATTTTAGGAAACCTGACTGGTAGCCCACACAAAGACGGTCACTGAAGATTGACATCCACTGGACATTGCCCTGGACTTGGATCTCCTTGATCTTTTTGTGGCGTGTCTTACTCTGATTTAGTTCATAACAGAGGACCTGCCTTTTCATAGCTACACACAGGCAGGTAAGAGCTCCGTGACGCACATGTCCAGAAACTATTGACTGACAGCCTTTTGTCTCTGCCAGCTTATAGAACTCAGTTTCCCTTCCATCCAGGGCAGCCATAGGGAAAAGGCGCACGTGACGGTTCCGTCCTGAGATCACTGCAATGAGCTGTTCACTTGGGATAAGCTCAATCTGATGAACCTTCTTATTGTCACCAACACGGATGATCTCTAAAAAAGAAACCCCAAAACAAACCCCCCCAAATCCAAGTAAATAATGCTGAAGTGTGAATTGTTCATAACATATGTATTTGTTACATAAACTAACAAGGAAAGCCAAGAAATCCTCTTTATTGCTTCCCTGCAATATTAGGAAGTACAGAATCAAAACTTGTAGTTTAATAATACCAGATGTGGCAATGCTGGACAGACCTTTGGCTTTTCCCTGTCAGAAGAGAGGAGAAGATTCAATGCAGTAACAACTGCTGTATCACTTCAGTATTTACTTCAGAAACAGTTTATGGCCACAAACTACAGAATAAAGGAAAAACCTCAAAGAATCAAAATGCACAGTTAAACATCTTGCCTGTTGAATTAGCTTGGGCATCTGTCATTATATCTCCCTACAATACCAAACATGAAGTTTTCATTTCCAGTATCACAGTGGAGGTTACAAGAAGGATCAAGTCAGGCTCCTTACTGAGGTGCACAGCAGGATAAGGGAAGACAAGAGTCACAAATTGAAACGACAGAGGTTCCCACTGGATAACATTAAGAAAATGTTTCATTGTGAGAATAATTTGCAACAAGCAGCCCAGAGAGATTATGGAGCCTCTATCCTTGGGGATTTTCAAGACCTGACCAGACAAAGTCCTGAGCAACCTGGTCTGAATTCAGTACTGAGCCTGCTTCAAACAAGGGACGAAAACCTTCAACTGCATTCCAGATGCCGGATCTTTCTCATAGGAAAGGATACACAAACCAGAGAGCAGACACACTGCCTTCATGATTATCAGCTCTCGCATGGGCTTGTCCAGCTGATAATGTAGTAAATTAAGAAAAATGAAGGATACAGATAAATAAAGGATTACAAAGTCACTTTGTGATCATTTAATATTAGGGAAATTATTACCAGTTCCTAATCCCTTACCATCTTTGGTGACATGCACAACAAACAACCCTTCTTCATTCCCCAGAGCTATCCGTTCATGGTCTGTGATATTAAGGGAATAAAAAAACAACCAAAAAAACCCAGTTATTTTTCTTCAGAAAAACTTGTTCAACAATAGTCAAAATTCCTATTAACAGAGACACGTTTTTAATATCTTGAAATAAACAAATATAAAGCTAAACCCAACACATTTATATAACAAACACTGGTAACCTTCCAGTCTTTCAAGTTCCTGTTACTAGAAGTAACAGCAAGAAACATCACTTTTAACAAACCACTCAGAGCATTTAAGTGCAATTCTGACTTTGAAATAACTACAGTATCATTTTTAAATTATTTAAATAACTAGAGTTTAAGATATTTTATGCTGTGGCATTTAAAATTACTAAATTCATTCTCTGATTTTGTGTTTTTATGTATTCTCTCTGGTCCCACAAGCACATTTTGTAAAGTCAGTGATTTATATCCATTCTATAGTAGTAATTTTGCCCAGTTCTGGAATTATGTATATGGAATAACAGAAGAGCAATGTCCAATTCTCAAAATTATTCATAATTATGAATAAGTGTGAATAGGGGTGAAATATCCTTAAAGATCTGACAGAAGTACTGAACAGTGAACTGCACTTCTCCCAAACCCGTACGCATTTCCATATGGGACAAAACCATCACATATTACTCTATTCAGTATATAATGCTATTTAATGTGTTTTTTTACAAAAAAAATCCCCATACTTTTAGCATACCCATTTTTCTTCTTATTCATTTCATACCTATGATTGCTGCTGACTGTGTTGTTTTGATGAGGGGTAAGGTGCTGTCATAAGCTTCTTTGGGAACATAGACTGAGCGGTCTTTGAGTTTGTTCTTCTTCAAGATCCTATGCAATTCATTCAGCACTCCTACCCACTTGCTTTTCTCATTCTCACCGTCTGCTAGAATCAGGATTGAACACTTATTACTGGATGCAGAGAGCTGGGAAGCTGTAACCTGGAAAACGTTAAAATATACATTTTAAGTCATAAGCAAAAAAAAGTAAATAAATTCATCATGATCATTTTTACAAGGGTATCAAATGCCTGTAAGCACCCTCTTAAGTACCTGTCTGAGCCAAGAATGAGAAAATGTAGCCTTAGTTAGTAGAATACACTCAAGAACCAACAGCAGAAAAACCTGCAGATGTAACTCAGCAAAGATTTTGAAATGTCTGCCCTAAACAAGGTAGTCAGCTGTTTCTCACAGCAATTCATAATGAAAAGCATTTCTTACAAAGTATTCTTTAAGACCAACAGTTTTCATTAATAATTTAATGCAGTAGGAAAGGTCTTTATGGAAGAATGATCTATGATCCTTTTCACGTATTTGGTACAGCTACTATAGATAAAAATGAAAGCCTCTTTTGCAGGTTTATCTTCACTCAGCAGGCAGAGCAATGAACAGCTTGAAAAATGGAAAAACAAGAATGAAAAACAATGGTATAGTAAAGAAATGAGAAGAATTGATAAGGACACCAAAGTTATTTCATTGAGGTCAAAGCTTCAGAAGAATATCTAGTAAATGTAACATTAGAAAAAGCCAATGATGGCAAAAACCTGATACTGGACATAAATTTTGATGAGCATTTTACACTGATTCTATACTGACTACCTGATGAATGGGAGTTTTCAGAGATCCAATGCATATATACAAAGAAAATACATAAAACAAAGGCTTCAGAAATAGCAACAAATGAAACTGTGAAGCAGGAGGCAACTTTAGGAAATGAACACTGTGAACAGAAGAATTCCAAATGACTAGCAGGAGGGTGAGAAAAGTATGTCTTACTGTGAAGGTCAAATAAATAGAACCCAGGTAAAGGGGAGATGAGAGCTTGTCTAAATGTGCCAGAGCTATTTTTAGCACAAAAATGATATATGTTCAGATCCTTATGCATTGCTGCTGCCGCCGTGGATACCACACAGCCAGAATTTGCAAAGAAAATAAAATACTAATGAGCTGTCAGTGAATGCACACTCTAACACCACACTGTGAAGCCCTGTACTGCTGGGTTACTAGGTTCAAGACATAATACTTACCCTGAAGATACAGGGGATATCTTTTCGATTTGCATGGATGACATCTGAGGCCAAGACAGAACTCACTGAGAATTCTTCATCCCTTATGGAGGCCACAAACATAATTGGAAAAGAGTTAGAGAGTAAAATCTGTGTGTTTTTACTTATATTTCCATAGTGCCAGTAGCTTTGTTTTGTGAAGGACACATCAACATAGTCCTGAGATCTAGTTTTAAAAATTATCCCTTCCTCTCTATCTGCAGATCAAACTCACAAATGCAATTGCATAATTAATTCCTGGTAAATGTTGATGGAGATGAATCGACTCAGAGAATCTGGGTTTCGTCTCTTTAAATTAAAACCTTTAAAAAATAGTAAGTAGCGAAACTTAAAAAAAAAAATAAACCCAGACCAAGAACATCTCTCCAACTTTCATAAAAACACAAACTCACCTGAAGCTATAAGCTACAGCTGTTTGAGACTTCCTGGATAAACCCATCTAGTTCAGAGATGAGCTTTGCTTTGTTGTTACATTAAATGTTAAGTATTTCAAGTAATACTGAAGAGGGAACAAACTAGCCCTTCTGAACCAAAACTTGTACTAGGTTTTATCCTATAACAAAACTCTGTGCATCTTCCAAAACCCTATTCAACCCCAAAAGAAGGTATTTTTTCTTCTTTGTTCATTGCAGATCTTCTACACAGCTAAACAGACGCATTTTGGCACATGATGTAGTAATGGAAGTTTAAATTGCCACATATGAATGTACAAATTCAGGCTAACTGCTAATAGTGCCTTTTTCTGGAAAATCAGAGGCTCTCAACATGGATTACAGCATTTCATAAAAGCCTGGGAGCTTGCTTACTGATTTCACAAAAAGAAGAAACAGGAAAAAAACCTCCCAGTGCCTCTTAAAAGCTCCCACTGAGCACCAAAGCACTTACCTCATGTCTATGACCTGACTCACTACCACGCTGGGCTGCGATGCTTTTCCTTCTGCTACATCATAGAGGAAGAGTTTAAAATCACAGATCACTGCCAGCGCTCTTTGCCAGCCTTTCTTTACTCCAGCTGGTTTTGGTACCTTTAGCAAAACAAATTCCCATCAACTCTCTGTAAGCTTGCATGCAATCAAAGATCAGACAATACAAAAATTAATTCTCTTTTCTAGGCTGACAAGCTTTTATTCAGTGATAATGTTAA
Organism: Myiopsitta monachus; assembly: GCA_017639245.1. NCBI lineage: Eukaryota > Metazoa > Chordata > Aves > Psittaciformes > Psittacidae > Myiopsitta > Myiopsitta monachus. Next base: position 58,279,344 of record CM029925.1, read on the forward strand.
GCAACACAAGCTGTAGCAGAGGTGCAGTCAGCATCAAACACAGCCACACAAACACCACAAAATATGACTTAAAAAATTCATAGCACTACAGATTCTTTCTTCTTATTCACAGGCTGATTCAAAGCTGAATTAACCAATATAGAGAAAGAATCACAGAATCATAGAATATTTAGGGCTGGAAAGGACCTCAATATCATCCTGTTCCAACCCCCCTGCCATGGGCAGGGATACCTCACACTAAAATATGTCACCCAAGGCTCTGTCCAAAGAGACCCATCTCTAGTTGGTCAGCAGGAATATGGCCCAAAATAAGTTTAATAATTTGCTAGTGTTTATGCACAAGTATCCACACCAATGACCCTAGACAGTACCAGCAGCAACAGAAAGACCCAAAAACTCACAGGCCCTCATAGATAATCTGGTCTCTAGAGATGGACTGAACAAGACTAACTCAAAGCACAATGGCTGACAAACGGACAGGGAATTACTCTTGAGGATGCTAAGTCTTGCTTTGTCAAAATTTGGGTCTTAGTTTCCAAACTGTTTTCTTAAGTTATAACTGAATCCATTTCCACCCTAATGCTCCAATAAGGAGTTTAATTCCAGGTCTGGAAAACAACAAATTTAATGTAAGTGCCCCAGATGTAGCTACCTGATACTTACTCGGACATGTCCTTCATAAGCTGTTCCTATGCCCTTCTGTGGATCTATTCCCAAAGGTCCCTTAGTCTGGTCAGGAGGGATTGGACAAACTGCAGGAGCCTTGTCTGCACAGGTCACATGGCAAGAGAATCCACATACTTGTGAAGAGGTGGAGAAACAAAGAGATTTAATGGTTCTTTCTTGTGCAATTCAAAAGCTATGCTAATGATGATATTTATAAAGGAATGGTCTCTTTCTTTGACCAACAAATGAATGGTTTCACTGAATTTTGCTACACTGAGAGAGAAATGGAAGTTTGTGCACAGCAGTAGTTCATGCTTTCATCTGCTCTGAATTCTGACTTTCAGAGGTATATGGAGAGAGTCTGGTTTCACCCAGGTAAGAAAGAGCCTAGTCAGAAGCCCCTACTGAGATAATCTCTGATTTTCTCAAGGCCCAACTTTACTAGAAAGCAAAAAAGTAGAAGCTCCTCGAAATGATAGGTATCATTCTGTTTACATACAATCCCAGAATAAATTAGTCCTGGCAAGAAGCAAAACTGGTCCTGAAAGGGAAAGCTGTCTTATACTTTCCCCATCAAGTCAGAAAGCAAAGCTGCTGTCAGCATACTTGACTGTGGCCCTTTATTGTTATTTTCTGTAAACTGAACTAAGCTCTTCTACCACAACTGGAATAAGTATGCCCCCAGATAACTGGGTCATCTGTTACTTCCGATGTTCAAAGCATTTGGCTTCTATTGTCAAAAGACTGAAGCATGATAACATGCTCTGTTATTCAAAATACAAACAGAAGACTCCTGCATTATCAAACGACAACATTTACTGTGCAATTTGCATCTGTAAGATCTACAGTTCATACTTCCTGCTTTCACAAGTGCTTACCTTCACAGGTACAGCCCTGTCGTATTAAACCGACCATCAGAGATGTACACTGATTGCATTTTGTTGGTGTATTAAAGGATTTCACTACAAACTGGTGGGCTTTAGGCTGAAAAACAAGCAGACAAGGATGTTAATGCCTGTAATGCTTCTGAAGAACTATAATTTTTTTCACAGACATAGGAGTGCACAGGTGCATTTAAAAAGGGAGCTTATTTGTGTTTAGTGAAATGACATGCGTGCTCCTAACACTGAAAGAAGTTCCTTATCAGTGCTCATTATTGATAATCTACACCATCCTCTGTAAATGAAACCATGGAAACTGGACCTTGCCTCAGAACACGAGTTTGTTTCCACTGCAGATAGGAAAGTTGCCAAAATTATTCCATTACACTCTAGAAACTGAAGGTGTGTTTGTAATGTGCTTGGTACCCAGCAGCCAGACAAGGTCAAAACCCTCCCTGAACTGCAAATTCAATGCGCCTCTATCAGGAGTGTTGCCTTAGTTCAAAGAAAAACATCATACTTTAATCTGCATGCCAGAAATCCATGACAGAGTTCAGCTTTATGGTGTCAGGCACAGGCAATTTCAGAACACCCAGTTTAAAAGCAGGAGTATAGGTGAAGCTGATTTTGGAAGGGCTTCTTGTTAGCTCTTGGGAACACAGACTACATGAGTAAGTGTTTTAATTCTCTCTCTCCCCTCAAGGGTAGCAGTGCTGACACTATGATATCAAGGCTAGATGACTATGTAATGTGGTAGCATGATTCATAAAAAGACCTTATATAAAATCCAGGAAGCTGCTTGGCTGTTCTAAAAAGAACACCCAGGAAAGTAACAACTGGTAGGTGGAGAAAGGATACAGCCCAGGGTGAACACAAAGGCTGTTCAAACAACCTGAATAATGTGATTTGAAATAAGACAACTTTGCAGACTATTTTAATGAGTAGGTATATTAAAATTTTACTCAGTTCCCTGCTTTTCACAGCACAAGATGTCAGAGTTAAGGGCTCAGACTTCATCCATATTTAATAACAGTTTTACTGCTACAATGGAAGCTTTCTATCTGCAGATGGGTGTCTTGTTTTGAAACTTGCAGGGAAACAATACTTTGCTTTAAAAACTGATGTAATCATAAAATAAGAAGGTTCTTTATGGAAGATAATAATTAGAAAGACAATCATGACTTGCTGAGCAAAATATTTGCAACAATTAAATAATGTGCACAGTAAAATTACCAAAATTAGTTAAATTGATCTATTAAGATGCTGCCAACAAAACAGTCTGCTTTCCTTTACACAAATTAATCTTTTTCTATTTTGCCATTTATTAAAGCAGAGAAACAGGTCTGTATTTTTATGTATATATTTTAAATATATACATATTTAAAGAAGATTCCTAAGCCATCAAGGCACTTCTGAAACTTTTATGAGAGACTTTTTCCTTTAATAGCTTGTGCCGTATTTCTCATTTGCTTGAATATACACAAATTCACTGTGAATTAGCATACACTGACTGGCTTATTTGGCCAACAGCAAAATAATTTCAACAACTGATGGAAAAAAAAATAATATCAGTATTTATACCATTAAAAAGCCAGAAGACAGAAAAACTGGAATTCCTTCTCCTAGTCCAGTGCTGAAGCGCTCCCTCTACACTGCTTATAAAATGCTAATCTAGGGGTTAATTCTATGCTTACTCTTTGCGTTTGTTCAAAAATAAGCATTTCATCAGCACACAGACCTCCTAAGCAGAGACTGGCTCACAGTGATATCAATTTTATCGTATGCAGAATATAGAGGCAGGTTGGTCAGATACATGCAGGAAAACACTCATTTTCTATGAAGTCTCTTTTACTCTCTTCGTGTTCTGGTTCACTTATCTCTTTCTCATGTCCAAACTACTATTTTTCCTATAATCAAGCCACCATGTGCTGCTACAGAGGAATGCCTGGTACCACTTGTCACACCACATAATGTAAGAATGAGGGGGTTTAAATTTTAGAAAGCAACCATCTTGCATATAAGCAACCCTTCCAGGCACTTCTGCTAAGATTACTGTGATAGACAGCTCTGAAGCTGTGGCCCAGGAGTGATGCTTTTCCCCCTTACACTGTAAGAAGCAGGAACACTTGACTTAATACCTTTGGTGTAGAGAGTCCTGATCCAATATATGCTGTCCTCATGGTTGGTGTGTGAATTGAACGGGGAGGATGATCTGTAACCTGAACACAGTCCCCAAAGGATCAATAAGATATCAAGCACACACTATTAAAGGGAGGTTGAATAAAGTAAAAAGACTACAATATTCCACCCACCCCATCCCCAAACATAGGAAAGGGCTTAGAAAAATTATGTGTAAGATTCATCTCCTAAATGTCAAAAATAACTTTACCTTAAGCATTTGACTGTTTTATAATGTAAAATAATCATAGAGTTATATTTCTTAATAGTGAAAGGGGATACATTACAGTAGTTGCAGAGCTGGCTAATATTTCATATTAAGACTTTCAGGAACTTTTCAGTTTGCTCTTACACACTACAGTGTAATATTATCTTTGTGCCAACATTTCTTCATTATTCATGACTGCGGATATGTTATAAAGAGATATCTGATACCTGACACAACACAGTTCCTATTCCTAACCAATCAGCCATATGTGAATGTGAAATGCCACATTCCCCAAAATACAGCTCACTACTAGTGCGGAAGGCTATTACAAGGTCCTAAATAGTCTCGCTGAAAAGGAGTGAGCTTCATTTTAAACAAAAGGATTTGCAGTGGTGATTTTTGTATGAGTGAAACTAGTATTCCTAACAAAGAAGAAGCAGGACAAAACTTTGTCAAGAGTGAAGTACCTCAATCGGTTCAATCTCACTAGCTGTAGAAGGAGACCTTGATCTTGAATGAAGGTGAGACTTGCTATCTTCATCCCGTGAAGGAGTATTAGACAACGTAAAATTCTCAACTGAATCAATCTAAGAGAACAAGTTGAGAGAAAAACAACAACCAAAAGAATAAATCAAAAACATCATTGAAAAGAGAATTCTCAACTCTTACCAAAACAAGATATTGTAGCAGTGGAATTCCTAAGAGAGAACTGAGAAAATAAAAAGTCAGTTTTAAGCAACTTCCTAATTAAAGTACGAAAATGCAATGGAAATTATTGCATATGAGCACACCAAGGCTTCTGCTGAGGGGTGAGCACATGCATAACAACTGCTAGTGCAGGGGCCTGAGAAATACTCAAAAAACCTTGCAATTCAGCATTTTAAATAGGTATTTTCTAAACAGTACTGGGGTTTGCCCACTGGTAGTAGAGATTTTTTTAGATATATAGCCCATGTAAATCACTGCAAACATATTTAGAAGAAAATAAGGAGAAAAGGCAGAGCAAACAACATATTTCCTGAGGTTAGTGTTAATTATATTCGTGGAGAATCAAGGGGGTTTTTGTTCCCCATTTGAACTACAAAGACATCCTTACCAGGAATACAGCTTTTTCAGGGGAATATTTTCCTAGTCCTTGATATACAATGAAACTAAGCCCATCACAGAACTACACTGAACAACAACGCAGATAGCTACAACCAGGTATCTTGGATAACAAGTCACCTTTTGTCAGTGCAACTGAAAAGCCAGAGAATGCAGGACTCTTCCTTGAAAACATCATCCCATCAAAGTTTTGTAGATTGATATATTTTAAAATAAAGTGTAATGAGATGAGGATGCTTTTCTCCACTAACAATAAAACTAAAAGCATGAGGGCTACTGAAGGCTCCATTGTGTGCCTGGCTTTTCTGAAGCAATGCTACCATCAGCTCCCCATGGCTAAGGACTTGGCAGGCTTGCACACCCGCTAAAATATGCAACATTTACAGAAAGCATTTGAACATACCAGTGTTTTGGGTTTTTGTTGGGTTTTTTTCATCTCGTTTGCCATTGCCATCATACTAAGGATTCCACAAACTCTACTGCTTTGGGGGAATAAAATAAATTGCCAAGCCAGTCTTAAACATGCATATACAGCCCTGTTCTCCAGAAACTCAGTCATGGTAGTTAACAGGTGCAGGTTGCTGGTTTTAATTTTTCCATTATCTTTATTATTAGCATTATTAAAATAGGAGTGAGTTAAGTTTGATGGCTTCTATTTTTATCAAAGCCTTCAAAAGAATGATCCAGCAGAGAATGCTCACCAGCTTAATCAACTCAGGCATATTAAGATGCCTGCAAGTATTTCTGTAATGAAACCAGGAAATTCTCACCCTGGGATACACCTGTTTTCTACACACAGATGATGTGTTTCAAGCACTGAGGCAAAAACTAGCAGTTAAGCAAAGATTCTGTGCTCAGGTTTATCAGAAGCAAATAATAATTGCAAGCTTTATCCAGTGTTAGAAACACTGATGTCTTTAAGCAGTAAATCTCCAGACACATAACACTGTTTCAATTATTTTAAGCCTTTTTTCTTTCAAGTCTAAACTTGGAGCCCACTCAAAGACTGTTCAACCTCCAGTAATTCTACCTTAAGAGTGTTATTAAGAAATAAGCCCAATGAGTAACTACAGGCAAATTTTTCATAGCAAGAAATAGACATTTCTTTCCTTCTGTAAGTTAAACCCAGAGATGCAATCTATCATTTCATAAAATGTTTCCACATACTCCAAAGGCTTTCCCTTTCAAAGTAGCATCTGCATACCAAAGAGTTTTCACGGTGTCTCTTAAAAAATTTAATACAAGCATGATATGAATGACAGAACTCTTCTGGAATGCACTACAAAACCTTTGTGGTTGAAGACAACTACTGAACCAGTAACAAATGTCTTTTTACTTTAGTTATGAACATAAAAAGCCCGTGAAACACACCAAACCTGATCTACCATTGCAGAATTTGAAGGGAATTTCATCACCACCTTTACTGCAGAAACAGGGCCTTAAGCTGTGCTGCTGCAGTAATTTCCAGGTTCCTTGCTTTAATGAGAAGAACTTAGTACAAAACCTGACCTAAGTATGGCCAAAAGCTTACATGGACTATATTACCACCATTAAAATTAGTTTTAAACTAATCCACTGGATTATCAAAAGCATATTTCAGTATTTCCTACCAAACTGTAACAGCCCTGTCAACTTCCACAGTGTCACCTGTATAGGTCTAAGACAAAGCTGGATGGTGTATAAACACATCTTGAGGAGAGACAAGCTTCAGAATGGGAGCCACAGCTGACAAAACGGAACAGTTACTGCAAGCTCGCCTGAGACACTGAGTGGTGTGTGTTGAACTGGTCATTACTAGAGCTGTTGGGCATTACTGCTTATTTATTGAATATTCAATAGAAATGCTTTTATGCTTCCCTATTGCTATCATCATACATGTCTAAAAGATACAGAAGTGGCAGTATGAGTTTAAAACGGAGCATACCTGGTACAAATTCAGTCTGACAAAGCTTTGGTAACACCATGTTTAAAAATCCACCTTGATTTTTGAAACATCACAGAGCTTTCCAGCTTCACAGCTGTTTTCCTTGTATGAATTCTTCCTGCCATCCTTCATTCGCCAATTTGCTCAGTTCCCCACTTCCCATTTATATTTATCTCTGCACTGTGGTATTTTCTATCCTTTGTTATGGCATGCCAAATTTCTGCCTTCTACAGGCAATTCCCATAACTCAACACATGCCCGCTGCTAAGGGCAAGGAAACAAACAGGCCCTCATTTGACACTGGCTCACCTGTCCAACCTGCATCTACCTGATCAGCATTCACAAGGAACTTTGATATTGAAATAAGAATGTACCAAACGCATCTTCTCCAGTAACTGTGATATTCTGCTTATAGGATTCCCAAATTAAATACTCCAAAAGCTTTTAACCCACAGCTGTAAACCAACAAAAAGCACAGCAGCAGCAGCAAACAGTAGCAGCAGCACAAAACATGCAGTGAGGGAAGTACACAATCCATACATTAAACAAAGGCATGTACACAACAGGCAAAAAATAAAGGGGCACACAGAGTAGGACAGCCTCTTACACGTCTGCCTTTGTTAGCTGGAGTACAGGAAGGAGAGCGCTTTAACAAAGAGAGGAGGAGAATATGTTACAAAACCAAACAGTGACACATACATCAGCTCAGAATTGGTCACTCTACATCTCCAGAAGTAGTGTTTAGACACACACAGACATGTTCATTTTCACAAGAGTCCTGAAAACAAGATGTTCTGTGGCAACAAGTGGGAAGACACATCCAAAAAAAAAGGAACATTTGTTTTAAAGTGTAGTTTTACACTGGACAATAGCAGTGAAACTGCAGATACATTAACAACGTCGCATAATAGCATCTCTGCGCTGTGAACAGGGTGAATAAAGCAATCTCTTGGAGGCACAATATATCCAATTTAAAGTATCATCAAGAACCAGAATTATTCTAAACTTAATTACAAATGTGCAGGTAGAGTCAGGGCTCTCACCACAGAACACTATGGCTTATTCTCTTTAATAATGAGAATTCCGAACATGATTTATCCTGAGCTTATTTACAAAGTTCAGATTTGTTTCATCTAACCCAAGCCCATGGGGACAGCATATGAGGAGAAATTGCAGGAGGATTTAAGACATGTGTTTTTAATTTGTAATGTGTTGATAACAGGGGAAAAATAATATTTTCTAGCAACTGGGGAAAATAATTTTGCCAAGGAAAAATGGGATCCCATTTTATTGTTATTAAGTAAGTCCAAATTCATCTTTAAATAAAACAAGCTGACTGCTTCTGGTAGCTAGCAAGATACACAAGGATCCACCTTGCAAGAAACCCAAATCAAATCCAACACTTCCATTATCAGACACTTGTGAACACAGGAGGCTGAACACCAAGACAATGTTACTGAGAGACAGTCTGCAACCCATGGGAGAAACAGCAGCAAAGATTTAGAAATTAGTACATTAAAGTCCATGAGGGTGACTTTCCCTCCCCACCAAGATCACAAACCAGGGACAGCAAACCCCATCCCTACTTCCCTTTGCACACTACCACGGGCACAGGAGAGATAATGAATACATGGACTTCCACAGCTATGAGGGTTTAGGCACCAGTTCTGCTAATCTCACCAAGTATCTTCTCTGGGAGGGATAGCTGGAACCAACAGTGACTGCTGTTCCTCTGGAGAGTGAGATACCACATCTCCTGCTCAGCATCTGCAGGCTACAGAGGCATCTATTTTTACTTCTCTCCAGCAGAAATTGCAAAACTACTGTTTTCCTGACAAAAAAAAATTGGAATTCACTCCAGCCATTCACAAAGTGCTATAGACAGTTACGCTGTTTGGATGGCGGACACAGCAGGACATATCAATCCCAGTAATCTCCAAATGTCATCAGTAGGCCAAAATCAGTGCTGCTTACACATCCACAGGCTAAACAGATCTGAGATCTGGCAGAGTGCTAGATAACTGCAACTGCATGTTACTTTGCAATCTCTTTGTCACTTCCTCATGAAGCACATGGGCTGAAAGAACAATAAAGGCCATCAGTAAAATTTACTTGGCCCCCTGATTACAGGAGAGGCTTTCCTGAAACCCACGCAACAGTGCAGCACTGCTAAGTCCTATCTGAAGACTTCTAATTCTTCCTTATTCGTAATATAAGGCGCTGGCACAGGCTGCCCAGAGAAGCTGTGGCTGCCACATCCATGGCAGCGTTCAAGGCCAGGTTGGACGGGGCTTGGAGCAACCTGGCCTGTTGGAAGGTATCCCCGCCTGTGGCAGGGGGCTGGAACTGGATGAGCTTTAAGGTCCCTTCCAACCCAAACCGTTCTATGATTCTATGATTTTCAGGTTTAACTGAGCACAGATTAATTCTTCTTGAGATGCTGCAAGAAACACTGCCCTTCAATGTAACTACTGTCAATAAGAGACACTGGAAAGGGAATGGAGGTCAAATTCAGTGGGCAGGGATTTTTAATACCATTATTTTCATTTAACTGTGCCTAATTTTTTGATATTGAAGTAATTCAATGAGCTAAACATAAATTAACCAGTAATTTTGATAATTCAGTTACAAATTTCTCTATGAATGACTCAAGCAACATGAAAGATGCAGAACTGACTTCAAGCACAATTGCATTAAAGCACCTTTCACCTACTAACACCTACATCAGCTTTATCTAATAAAGACAGGCAGCTCAACAAGTCTTGTATTTGCCTACATAGTACCCTTTCCCATCTTCAAGCAGACAACTCTCTTCTCCTGCAGTATTGGTAGATGAGAAACAACTCTGTCCTGGTGTTAAGAGATGTTTGCCCCTGGCCAGACCAGTCCAGAAATGTACCTGTGCCCAAGGCAACAAAGGCAAACCTGCTCCTGTCGGACTCAGACTGAAGATGTAACAGGGAAAGTTTGATTCTGTGTGTTTTAAGTCATCCACATGCAACACTGTAGTCATTAATACCTGGAGTTTTACCTAAAAGACGGGTATTTGAAAACATTTGACCTGGGTGGACCGATGAAAAAGAAGGTCTCAACAAATACAGAATAAAGTACTGATGCCTTCAAAATTAACTAGATAACAACCAGGGAAGTTTTCTTTTCCTGATTTTCCTCTTGCAAAATAGAACATTATCGGCTCCTCTGCCATGTATATACTTTATTTCTCTTTTATCAGGTTTTACGAGAGAGTATTAGGTATTTTTAAAAGTTACTTTCTATGAAATAACCTGTTGCTACAAACTAAGTGTTCCTAAGACTCAGGCAACATAGAGAACACTTCTTTAATCCCCATAAATATTATTCATTTATTGTAGATTTAAGATGACAGGAAACTACTTGTGTGTTAGTTTTTTGTTTTTGTTTTTTTTTGTGTGTGTAAGACAGTTTTCTGTATGCTTTATAAAAATACAGGCAAATACTTCCTGCTGCAGTACCCAAGATGTACCTTCAGATTTTGGCTAAGGATATACACCAGAGCTAGCGGAAAAAAAGCATCTAGAAGAAAAGCATTCTTTCAGTGTTTGTGAAAGGTAATGCCATCAGTGGATCATGCCTGTGTACTATACACATACTCTGTTATACCCCTTACAGCAGCCATTTCTAGAATAAATTTCATTATAACATTTTAATGCAAACAGGACTATACTATTTTAAATATAAATAAGTGTATACACATATATACAAGCACACACAGACATACATACACAATATACCTACAGAGTTGTAATGGACAGTTCTCTACTACAGATGCATTGCATATACTCTGATTTTAATAAACTTATTATTATTTACTTTTATGTGCCTTCTACTTCAGCCGGGAAGAAATATAATGCAGTCAGTTTTCAGCTTTAAACTCAATTCCCTTATTATGCAACTAACTAGGCTAAATATTGAACAGTGTCCTGACAGAAAACTAGCATCTCAAATGGCAATAAAAAGCAGTAAGTTCACTTCAGTTATAATGAAGTTATATTTTAACTTATATTCTTACAGTATAAGCTAAAAAAAAAATTTTCTTTATTTGAGCAAACAGAAATTAACTGTATGCAAGAAAAATATTTTCACTGACGTGATGAGAAAACTACTGGAAACAACCGATAATACAGTAATAATCTGAAGCAATAGAACTAAATTAAATCAACATGCCAGTGGTTTTGGAACCATTTCCCATAGGCCATATCAGTAGAAAAGGTCCAAAAGCAGCTGCTCCCCATTAGAAAAACTGATCGTAAATAATAATTCTTCACCTTACCCTACAGAAAAACATTTACTTTAAAATCTAACATCTGTCTATATAAACAGGTGCAAGTATGCTATTATAGGAATTCTGGTTTCTACTGCACCCGCAGATATAAGTTGACTGCATTAATGTTTGACTATTCCAAATCAAACAACTGCTCTCTTATTGGGGGATTTACTGGTTTGAAAGTCAGACTTACGTCATCCATAAAATCAATCAATGAGGATGAAGAGGAGGAAAAGGAATCCTATTTTAATGAAAACAGCAGTAAAAAAAAAAGAGAGAGAGAGAAAGAGATGGATGAAGAAAACTGTTCAGTATAAATAAAAGTGCAAGACTAAAGAACTGTAAATAACTAGTGCCAGTAACAGATACCTCAGTAAGTTGCCATTAATTGCCTTTCACAGACAATTAATAAACTACCTGTATAAACCCCGATGTTTTTCCAGCATTCACTCAATAAAATACTACTCCTGCACTCCAACAGGAGTTTTATATTGAAAGTAACTTATAAGTAATTCAAAAGCAAATAAAAAATGGTATTAATGTGAGGACTTCAAGAGAGAACAATGAATTAATGAATATGCAATGAAAATAAATTTGGGGACATCAGTAACATTAAGTATTATGCTTGTTCATGTGATGACCTTGTAAACCCATCAGGAAAAACACGGGGGAATTTCAGACCAGTGTGTAACTGTACAGGTGCCTTGTCCCCTCTGAAGTCAGTTTGACCAATATTTCACCCCAGCTGTTCTTTTCAGACAAAATGGTGCATTGCTTACTGTTGATTAAAAAAAGAAGATAGGAAATGTACAGTGTCATTTCAAGTTTTTCTTTCCAGGTTTTCTACCTAAAGTGGCCATTTGTCTAGAATTAGCAAAGGAATTAAAACAGATTTATTTTTTAGTATAGTGGGATCTGTGGAGAGAAGATGCATAGTAATTATCTGGATTTTACAGATCTGTGTAAAATGAACAGAAAATAAAACCATCTGATAAATACGTGGTACCAAGGACTTCATAGAATACATCCAAGGATTATTTGTTTTCTCCCATTTTTATGAAACCGGTATCTGCATTACTTAGCATTTTTCTAAATACAAAGAAAAGCCATTTCAACACCTACGCTTTCCATGTTCACTACAAAACCAGGAGAATTTCCGCAGTCAGGGTTTGAGAGAGAAATCACTATGATCACCAGTGTTCAAGAGAAGACAGCCAGCACTGCAAATGACAAACAATTCTCACATACTACTATACACAAATATAAATGGAGCAAAACCGGAGTAGCAAACTCTCAGTAAATATGCATATAACCTGCATGTAACAGCAAGTTCCACTGACTAACAGAGAGTTAGAATAGCTGTACACTTACTTCAAATTGATCCAGAGCAGAGGTAGGCGCATTCAAAAATGCCAAGAAAGAATTCTGTGAGTCTTGGTGCTTTACACCTAGAAAACAGCAGCAGGTTTTTAAGCTACAGAAAAATGACCTTTTCATGGAGGACCTTTGCCTTGCTGAATTGGGGTTTGAGTATCCACCTGAACCACCTACATTTTTTGAAGTGAGCTGTCACATTTGATCTAGTTTCCAGAGTAAGGGGTTTTTAACAGATATACACGCCCTAAGCAAGCAGCCTATGTTTAATTAACATTTTCCAAGCTAGGATGTGTGCGGTGTGAATTCGACATGAAAAGGTACTGTAAGTACCTGTCTGTTACGCAGAAGGCACAGATTCCTAATGTGCAACAGGCACTGCATGAAGCACAGGCACAGGGGCTAACACAGCGGATGTCACCCAGCCCTAGTAACACACTGGACAGCCTACTGTAATGGGATAGCTGTAGCCAACAGTGAGGTTCCACAGCAATGCACAGAACATGTTTGGGAATATACTGCATTCCCAAATAATACAGGTTCCTTGACCCACGCTCCATGTGTGCCTGCTACCTCTCACTTTCAAATGTCTAGGAGTAATACAATCTTGGGCAAGCTTTGAATGTCTCTGTCAAGCTACACCATTTCCATAGTTTTCAGCCAGTAAACAGAGCAGGAATGCTGCACCCTCCAGAGCTGCAGAGGCTAGCACATCTTGATTGTTATTTTAACTTGCTCCAACCGATATTTTTCTTCTTTTCTTTGGGGTATAATTCAAGTTGCTGTGTGGGTGTTCATAAATCACAGATGTGTACAAACTCTAGCTTCCTGATATGATAATATATATAAATATTATATATATATACACATACACACATATATTTATACTTATTATGACCAGAGCCTCCAGGACTGTGTGCATCTCAAATGACTGATGCTATCAAAGGACAGTTATCTTAGAAAATATCAGTGTTTTGCTCTAACTAGATATATCACCTTGTTTGCTCTAAATAAAACCCACAGTGAACAAAGAGTTACAAAGAACCCTTTCATCTTTAAAGCATAAACACACTGAAATCCCACTAAAATATTAAAACCAATTCTCAAACTACCTGCTGCTTTACGCAATCTTTTTTAGTAATCATTTCTCCCCCATCCTTCTAAGTTTCTGGAAATCATTTACAAAGAGCAACAGATTCAAGTGCTAATCTAAGTAATCCCTTCCTAGAAATCAATTTCCACACACAGGAAGTTACTCTACCACTATACATTGACTAAATAAATTTGAATCCTCTATACAGTTTATGATTCAAACATCAATATTTGTTCTTATAAGAGAAAACCAAGCCCAAAGAGGATAAGGATTTTGGATTAAGGTGTATTTCTAAAAATAATATTTGAATAGTTGCAGTAGAATCTTATTAATTTACTTCTGGCAAAAAGCGTAATAAGTAACTGTTCCTCAAACAGCACATTTTCTTTCTTTTCTTTAGGAAAAGAGTAAAAGTTTATCACTATTTTCACAAAACATATAGTAAGGTCTCAAACACTAGAAAAAATACAGCATAAAATATTACTTATAAATTCTTAACACATTTCTTAACACAAAGGAAGGTTTCAGAAGTTGAGTAGCCACGCAGAAAATTTAGACAGTTCAAGAATCTGTAAATGAAAGCTGTTGTCTCCAGGGAGATGCTATCAAGAGCTCCTCTCCAAGCACTTGGAAAAATCACAACCCTGGTATCAGTGCTAAGCATCAAGATGAACAAGTATCAATTCCCTAAGTCTCATTTGCTTATTGGCATCGGTAATTTTTTAATGTTCTGTATAGGTCGGTATTATTTTTACCAGTCAACCAGCACTTGGAGGCTGAATATAGGAGATGAATGTACAATACAGGAGATGAATGTACAATACATTATTGACTGACATGCTGTTAGGTTGCAGAGGGTGAAGAGTATTTGACATCCCTATGCAGCAACTACTGCAGGGTTTTGAAACTCTGGAGTTCAAACAGTTCCCTGATGAAAATTAGGTAATTCCATTTGGCCTGAAAAATCACTTCTTCCCATGTGACTCAGAAGATTCAAACCATAGAGCTACTGGAAAGAATCAGCCAAATCATTTATCATCTCGTAATGAATTCTTTTTTAATTTCAGAATTACCAAAAAGTCTTTTCTCCCAGCAACAATGCAAAATACTGTTACGACAGATGCACTAGAAAACCCAGAACATACTCTTAAAACCACAGCAAAGCAAACATGACCACACTGCTCACTGTGTGGTTACAATGCCAATCAACAAAAGTCATCCCACAAAACAAATAAATACTATCAATGCCTCTGCAGTTGTTTACCCTCCATGTAGACAGGCCACAAACATCCATAAAACAGCACTATGATCAGTGTTGAAGTCTGACCACCTGCACCCATGGTAAAGGGTAAAAAAAAATTGTACCTGTACTTGTATCAGTTTTCTGGCAGTAAGTCACCATACATATGCCAAACAAAAACAATGCAATTCCAATTCAAATAATAGCTTCCTGGTTCAACAAGCCTGAAGTGCAATACAAGTATGTGCTAGAAATGCAAATGCAACTGCTGTGGGTACATCTTAACATGCAATTGTGCTCACATTTTGTATGCCAAAGTCTGTCAGTACCATATTCTACTTGCAAGGTGACAACTGATAAGATGTACCCACCAAAGTGAAACATGATATTTACTTGGATATCAGTTGCCATACCCTTTTCTGATCTAAGCTCTTCTGTCTCCTTTTTCAGCCTTTCAATATCTGTCAACAGCTCCATGTTCTTCTTCTCAGCTTCTTGCAATTTACTTCAAAAGAATACAAACAAAAAAACTATGTAAATATTGAGAACCCATGATATAAGTCACTTTTTTGTCTATAGAATCACAGAATGGTTTGGATTGGAAAGGAGCTTAAGATCCAACCCCTTGCCATGGGTAGGAACCCCTCACACTAAACCATGTCACTCTAGGCTCTGTCCAGCCTGGCCTTGAACACTGCCAGGGATGGAGCATTTACCACTTCTCTGGGCAACCTGTGTCAGTGCCTCACCACCCTCACAGTAAAGAGCTTCTTCCTTATATCTATCTTGAACTTCCCATTTTAGTTTAAACCCATTCCCCCTTGTCCTATCACTACAGTACATCTTTGCATGCTATTTAAAAATTAATGCCCAGCAAGCTTCTGGATGTCATCAAATGCAGAATGAATTCAGAAATCTATTGGGACCTGTTTAGTATGGTATTTAAAAAACCCAAGCCAACATAAAAAGCAATTAATTGCCCCTGTTTACCATTAAATAGGCTCATGTTTCTAGTTAGAGAGTAACTGTGTGAGCCTGTATCCTGTGAATGAGAAAAAAAGACCACATGTATTTTTATGCTTACAATTCTGTTGGGTTTTTTTGTTGGGTTTTTTAATTTGCTAATTCACAGTGCCTGTGATTCTCGTAGATGACATTGAACTATTTTTCTTCTCAGTTACTTCATAGTTAGTTGCCTCAGTGCTTGCTGATTCACAGCCGATAAGTAATGCTTACATTTCTACGACACTTCTCATCTTGTCTATCAAAGAAAACATCCCGTTAGAGGATCTACAGTGCTGCCCATCATGTTATGTGGTCTGAAAAACATCCAGGCCAGGTGGACATGGTATTCCCACTTTACAGACAATATATTTGAATTGCAGCTCTGTCCAGCTGAGAGCAACTGAAAGTTTGCAACTTCTCTGAAGTGGCAAAACAAGTCAAGCACTCTAAGCTAAACTGAACCTGGAAACCTAGAAATGGAATGTCTTCCCACTAATCCCTGCTTTAGGCATTCACCTAAAAGAAGTCTAAAAAGGGAGGGGAGGATGTGTCTGAGGAAGGCATACAAGAATTCATAATCTTCCATAACCACATCTTATTACTGTATAAATCTGTACGCAAGAATTGATTTTTGTCACCTAACCCAATATGGCTATCAATAGAATGGAAGAGAGAGTATGTTGAAGACAAAAAAGCAAACTGTGCTTGCATTAGAACTTGTTAACACAACTAGGAGAGACTGTATTATTAAACTGTCCCCTCTGAAAGTCTCCAATATGGGTGAACAGTGTGCTGTTGCAGCAACCCAAGGATGCTGGGTTACATCAACAAGGGCATCCCCACCAGAGATGAAGAAGTCATTATCCCACTCTACTCTGCACTTTCCAAGCCACAACTAGAATACTGAGCTCAGTTTTGGTCCCTACTATTCAAAAAAAGATGTGGACAGGCTGGAGAGGGTTCAGAGAAAAGCTACAAAGATGATCCAAGGACTGGGAACCTGCCTTGTGAGGAAAGGCTGAGAACTGGGTTTGTTTAGCCTGGAGAAAAGAATGCTCAGGACAGACTCTGTCACCATGTGCCAGTACTTAAAGGGTGGTTACGAAGAAGACGGGAGACTCCCTTTTTACAAGGAGTCTCTTTACATGGACAAGACAAGGGGCGATGGACACAAGTTACTCCTGAGGAGATTCTGATCAGATACAAGAGGAAAATTTTTCACAATGAGAACAATCAGCCATTGGAATAATCTCTCCAGGGAAGTGGTGGATTCCCCAACACTGGATGTTTTTAAGATGTGGCTGCGCAGGACGCCAAACATCTAGCCTAGGTCATGCCATACCTAGAAAGGCTGGATCAGATGATCCCTCCAAATCTGGTATTCAGCTGCTCACACCATGAAGAGACATATGGTCTTTTTTTCACATTCAGATGTAAGGAACTGGCACATCATTCATTATCAAATTT
Source organism: Myiopsitta monachus (assembly GCA_017639245.1). NCBI lineage: Eukaryota > Metazoa > Chordata > Aves > Psittaciformes > Psittacidae > Myiopsitta > Myiopsitta monachus. The sequence continues at coordinate 58,296,787 of CM029925.1, forward strand.
TGACAGACAAGATAAAAATCAAGATTTGATGACACTCCGTAGGAGGTATCACATTAAATTTCCATCAGAACAATTCAGTCTTACCACTCTGTAGATATACAGGAAGCTTTGACTTTGTTCAACTCATCTTGAATAGCCTGTTTGGCTCGGATTTCTGCATCGAGAGCAGACTGTAGTTCCAACCTTGCAGACATATCCAGTTTCGCAAAGCGGCGCATCTTCCAGGGCATGTCCTAGCAAAGGATAAAAAAAGGGAAAAGAAAGGCTAAGAGGAAAGAAAGCTGAAACTGAGGAATGGAACTAACTTCAAACAATTACGTTTCTGTCTGTTATGTTCTTAATATCAGAGCTCATTAATTTCAAAGTAATCTAAAATTAAAAAAATAAGAGTATTGTTACTGGCAGTATTATTTTTAAACTCAAGTATTAGATGGGCAAAATTAACATCTTATGCTGTTGTGATCTTAAAACTATTGTGAATTCTAGTTTGGATGTGCCTCAATTCATATGACAGCTATGAAGGATATTCACATTTCACAAGACTTTAAGGTTTTCATGACCCAAAGTATAGATTTACTTCAACAAATTCATATATGATTGTAAACCAGATATTTGAACAATAACATAGATAAAATCACATTACAAAGATGTTGGTGTTTAATTCATTAATAAACAATAAATTGGCTAGTCAGTTATTCAGAAGGGAAGCTCTAGAAAAGTTTAACTTTTGATTAACACAGACACTACAGACAGGTAGAAACTGCAGCTGAAACTATCAAATTAGTGTTTTTACAAAACTAACCCCCCCCCCGACATATGGAAATAGTCTTACTGTAGCTCTTGCACCCAAACTGGAGTTCCTCAGTGCCTCTAGTTCTTCTGTCATTTTAGAGGCCAAGGCTTGAAGATAACCTCGAGCATCTTTTTCATCACTTACCCTAAACAATCACAGAAGAAGAAAAGGGTGCTTTAACGAAGAACTGAAAGGAAAAAAAACTCCACAAATCCCTTCAACAAAACAGCAAAAAGAAACACAAACCAGCAGAATACAAACCAGAAATCATAAAGCATGAGGAAACAAAAAAATATGATAAAGAAAACCACACAGAACTAAGCCTTTACTGCTCTGCAAACATCCAATAAAAACATCCATCTTTAAGAGAAGGATTAAAGAACTATGTATCTAAGAAAGTAATATATGTCTCAGTATAATACAGTACTGGAACTAGCAGTTTACTGCAACAACTGACTGTGAGAACTAGTAGTTAGGATCAGAGATGCTGTTTCAAGAAATGCTAATTAAAGAGAGAGAATATAATTCCAATGTTATTAAACAGCATAAGCCAGGAGAGGGTCTCTGAGCTTGCTTCCTATCAAGGCACGTTTTCTGGGTGTGAAGACATCAAGGAGGAGACGTGTCTGGTTTTGAGGTTCTGTCATCAGCAGTTACAAAGAAAAAAAATCCTTCTGACAGCAGAAGGATCTTTCTTTACTTTGCCTCAGGTTTTAACGTAGAAAAGGAAGCTGCCAAAAAATTATGTCACTGAAAACTAAGTAGCTTATGAAAAACTTTAACCAAACAGACACACACACCCCCCAGTTCCTTTCACCTCACATGCCTGGCTCTGAACACACTCATCCAGCCCACAGAAGTACAAACACAGCTCTGCAACACCAGGGTACACCCAAGACTCTGAGCTGGTCCTGAAGACCAGCAATCTAATAACACAGCTTGATCACAGTCAGATCTGTCAACACTAACCACAGAAATGTTTAGGATGTGCTCTAAGTAAAGAGCATCTAATAGTTTTAAATAACATAGAGGAAAGTGGGAAAATAATATTTGTATTTAACGGAAATTAACTTTTCCTTTCTTTCGTTTGTAGCTGTAATTCTGTTGGAGTGATTCCCCCTCCATACCAATAAAGCAATATAAGTTTCTCTGGTTGATGCTATGGACTTCATGCACACAATGAATATGGAAATGGTTCTACTTACAAGTTTACAATTAATTAATAAAATCAGTATTTCAACAAAGATTTAGAGACTAGGAGGCAAGAAAGACAGAGAGCACACACTCTGAACAGCCACTGAGAGGAACAGAAGAACTTTCCCACAGTGGCCTTATGGCAAGATCACAATGCAAAAGCCATGGACTAACCAGCTATGGGCTGCACTGACTTCTGGCTGAGCAGTTTGAAGTTTACATAAGAAAAATTGCTTTAATACAGAGGAGGCTAATGCAAAAATAGTGACCACAAAACTCACACACAACATGAAAGACTAAGCACTTATTCATGCTTTGGGCTTTATCTGCTTTGTCTCCTGCTTGTAATTTACCTCAAGAGGCAGGGAAGAGCCTAGAAAAGAACACATCTTAACTTTAATAAAGTCAGTGAGAGTTTTGATATTAATGAGTCACTATTTTTCCCAAGGTATACTGGAACTCAATGGAAGCAGCACTCCAACTTCTTTTCCCATAACACACTGGATACATTGCAATGACCAGATACAAAGAAACTTGGCCTATACAAACTATTTAGCATATAAGAGTGGCAAAAGATGTGAGAAATAGCACTAAGATGCTTTTGGGGGCAGTGCGTGTGTGGAAGGTGCGTAATACATCATATAAAGAAAAGAGTGCAATGTAAGCAGGAGTAAAAGGAATGTGAAGCTCCCAAGGCAAGAAAGTAACTGATGTAGAAGAAAGTAAAAGTGATGTAGGAATCAGCAGCTTCTCTGTTTTTAATTACGTGTAAAAACTGTGAGGGAAAAAAGGGACAATGTCAGATTTACAATAAAATTGATTTGAAACCTTATTTTTTTAACTTTTCTAACTAAAGCTGACAAACTTTCAATGTCAAATTTCTTTGTCAAGCTTTATCATACCATATAGAGCCTTCCTTATGGAAAGTATGGAAACACTTCAGTTATTTGGTTTATGATGCACAGAACCTTCAGGCTCTGAAAGCTGAAAAGCTGCACACAGAAAAACCTCAGAAAGATGTTTCACAGAACATGAAAAAACCCTAGAAAATGAAAAGATAAAATCAATTTTTTGCAGAAATCTACCCCGAGGTCAAGGAAACTCCTCAGGCTTTGGAAGACAGCTAACAACAGTGGTACAAATTGGGGGAGACAGTTCTGTTGTCCACTAGATGGCAAAATTCCCTCGATAATGAACAGTGATTAAAGGCACGTTTGCATACATTGATGTGAAATGGGTTGCATGAACCAAGGAGTCTTACAGATTTTTGATTTCTTACTGTTTTGCTGGGTTGCTTTTGTTTGCTTGGCTTTAAAAACAAAAAAACAGAGCAAGAATGGTAAAGTTACTCTTGCTAATGTTTCTCTCCTTGCCCCACTTCTTGGGGAGAGCCCTAGCAAGCACAACAGACCTAAGGCAGAAAAGGTCTTCAGGTTCCACACAGTTAACTTTGTTTACTGAAAATTTAGCTGAGGTTAACTTCCTGTTTTCATATGTAACAGAAGTGCCTTGCAAGCTTAGCTCATTAACTATAAAGAACCTGCAACAGCAACATAGTACAAATTCCTGTCACATTAAATTCAACTGTTTGATTGGAGCCAACACAGCAACAACCTTCGAATAAGCACTAACATCTAGTACGCTATTTGTCAGGCTGTTCAGAAACTCCAACTCTCCAGATCTCTGTATCCTACTTTACAATACAATATGGACCCAGAAGCCTAACGGGTTTTGCTGAACAGGAGCAGTCTTAAAGCCCTGAGGTCTTAGGCCAAGCTGCATCTTATCTGATTTAAAACCAGTAAGGAAGTCCAAGAGCCATCACTCTCAACTCTCCTGGTTTCCAAATGCTTTTAAATTTCTGTCTTTGTATCACTATGCTCAAACCCTGCATCGTTTTTTTCTCCCCCCCCCCCAACCCCCCATTTGGATTTAAAGCTACTTCTGTAAGAAGTTTTAACACTTCACTCTGCTCCCAAACACTGACATTTCCCACTGCCCTCCTGAATTTCTATTTCATAGATACTAACTTGTGATTATTCACACCACAAGCATGATGCATCTCAGGATTTTTCATGTTTTGAGTTTCTTACAGTTGAATTTTCCCAAAATTTTTGCTAATCCTCTTCCACAACTTGTGCATGCTTTCTCCTGAGAGCAACCTAGCTGAATCAAAGCCTAACATCCACTAGGTAAATTAGGTAGGATTTAGCTCATACTCAACAACACAGAGTTTATTCGTTTGAACTAGTTGTCTAGGCTTCATTTTCAATCAATGGGGAGAAAAGAGACTTCTAAAGCACCACTAATGGGATTTATTTGTCTACCTCAGGACTTCTAGAACAAGGTTATATGAATCCCTCCTACAGAGACTAGTCAGATTCTTGCCAAATACAATGAGAATCACCGCCGAGATTTCCATCGACCTCCTTTCTGCCACAGAACAGAAAAATGGTAGCATGGCTATTTAAAGGATTCCTTTTTGAAGAGACTGCATGAAACTCCAATGCAATCAATCTCTTTCCCATCTCCCAAAGGAAAATTTATAGTTGACAATAAAAGCCTCAATACTTCTTACTCTTGTCAAGGAATGATGAGTGATTTGGCTAATATAAATTGTCAATGTAATAGCTCCATAAAGGCTGAGTGGTCTGGGAGGGTCTGCTGCTACCATATTAGAGTTTGCAATGACAGTTTGATTCAAGTGTTTGCATCAAAATTTGGCTATATTTATAGAATCTTGGAATAATAACAGCAAAAATAAAAAGGCTTTTGTACGTATGCCCTAAAATGATTCAAGACAGCAGGAAAAAGCTAAAGGGAACATAATAGGCCATCAAAATAACTCACAAGTCATAAAATCTAAAGGAAATAAAGACTTAAAAGGGTGCAAGGAGTCATGAAGAAAGTGATAATCTTAACCACCCAAAATGTGGATTCGAACACAGGGCAGATTTCTTGAGAGAGGTATCTATTAGATGGCAAACCAATCGAAGGACCTAAGGGACTCCTTGAGCTTGTGTTACAACAGGACTACAACAAATCCCTCAGACTACCATGGGCAGCTGAGGAAACTGTTTACTAACCCAATAATTAATTCCATCTACTGCCTCCCACCCTTCATGAATCTTGGTACAAAAAGATGATGGCGGCCAAACCCCATGTTTAAGAGGTGGAAAGCGTGCACCCAAATCCCTATCTTAAGGCGGTATTATGTGAATAAACTGTTAGTTTTAAAGAGGGAGCCTACAAGCTTTCCCCCACTTTGTTAGCACCAAAGCATTCTGTTGTCACGCTGAAGAGGTGGACAGGTATGGATTAAAACTGTGTGTTCTTCTGAGGAAAACAGGGCTCACGAAGGGTTAAAGAAGATTAGTTTTCTTCATTTTTTCCTCCTTTTTAAAATGTTTATCATTATTATAGATGTTTAAATACTTCATATAGCACCCCATGTTCACAGTAAAAAAAAAATCCCCAGAGAAGGACCTGCTTTCAGTACGCATTGCTGAATTCCAAGGCCAGCAAAGGGACATGACCAGATTACCTGGGTAACACATGGAAAATCTAAACATAATGAGAAAAAATTCGTGAGCCGAGCTAAAGCCTCACATTGATGAAAAAAAAGTTAACATCAGCAGAGAGAAGTATGGAGAGAAAGTACTGGGATGTGTATTGCAATTAAGAACTGGAACCAACCCACATCTTTTTAATCTCTTTCAAGTTTGCTCAAAGTACTTCAATCCTTCCTCTTTCTTTTCACAGAATTGTTCAATTTTTTGTTCCACACTTTTAAAAAAATATTATATTATCATAAGGGATCAGTAAAATGGTGTCTTTCATTCAGAAAGTTAGTCTTGCATGTACCTGATTGTTTTCATTAGGTATCTTTGGAGATATAAAACATTCAAACCTCTTCTACTCTCACAGCCACATCTCTAACACATGCAAGATCCTTTATCGCAAGCTTAAACCACATCAGTAGCACATCTTAAAATATTAAACACTCTCATAAATTGGAGAAGGGACATTCTTAATGGCTGTTGGTATGCTTTTACATAGTGCTAAGTAATTCAGACTTGGCTTTTGCCAGAACTGCCGAGTTTCAGGAGTGCTTTCACATGTCAATCTGAAAAATGGGGTTTGGTTACCTTGGTGCATTAAGAACAATAAGCATTACCTTATTACAATACGGAATGTGAAATAATAGACTTGTCTGTCTTGTTACCTTGATTTTTTTTCCCCAAATAAACATTTCTGATTATCTAGAAATTAACTGTTCATTTAAACAACTCTTATGTATTTATTTCTGTGATGCTATCTACTACACTCAGTTGTGAAAGACAAGATTGAAAAGGAATATGCACAAAGTGGACCCTGTAAATTTGTTAACCTCTGCTAGAAATATAGTGGCCTGAGACACTATGGACTTCATAGCACAGATTGGCATTTATGCCAATAGATATAGTTTATGTTACCATCAGTGCTTAAAACACTTTAAGAAGCCCAGAGGATAGCCTTTCTTTCCTGCTACATATTCACATAGCAATATGCAAAAGCCAAATTTCTGTGTATTTGGATACCAAAATGATAATGACATTACAAAAATACCAAACATGGTTTCATAAGAAGAAGCTGTTACCCATTTTTGCTTTGTCACAACAAATTAAGATTTTTTTGCTAACATGAGATAAGAATAATGGAGGGGAATAACCAAGTAGTAATCCCCCAAAAGATGAGTATATGATGATGAAATCTTCCCAGAAGTGGATAATCTGTAAAGAAAGTATGTGGATGAAAACTGGTTTTATAGATGCTAAACACTGCAATAGACGATAAAAGGGAGGGGAGAGAAGCAGGCATGGAGAGGAAAAATAAAGACCACCTAGGTAAAACGATCTTTTTCTCTGAATAGTTTCAACTTCGGATTCTTTATCCTTGATTTATTAGAACTGGCCAGAAGACTTCAGAAACATAACGTCATTATTTACTTGTGGTAGTCTCAAATGCCCTCCTTGTAAAAAACCCATCACATAAAACTTGCACTGTATTTGTTTCATTCTGCCACATGACAAGCAGATGAAGGAAATTAATGCCGAGACAAAACACTCAGCCACTGCTTTTCCCAGGCTTGCTCTCTCTCTGAGGCGTAAGCTCAGCACATGATCCTTCCAGCATTCTCCCAAAGCCACAAGCCACACCCAACAGCCATGATTCTTCTGCACTTAAAGATGACGTTTAGTTAGACACTTTCACTCTTAAGGAGGATTTAGGTATTATAAAAATCTCATGGAAAAATACAGTACAGTCCAGGCCAGTTGTAAGATTTTACCTAAGCACTTCCAAGTGCCATGTGCAAAGGCAAAACTAAGTAACAGCCCTACCACATCCTGAGGGGATTCTGCAGTGACATGAGTGCAGAGGACTCACCATTGGATGATCTCAGTAATCTGGGCCTCCCAGTGGGCCACGGACTCCTTTTTATCAGCCAGGTCTCTCATCTCTTCTTCCAGCTGCCGGTTATTCATACTCAGCCTCTCAAACATGGCAGTGAGCTGAATGAGAATGTGAATAACTTGTTAAAGGTATAAGCTGCTGTGATTCCACCTTTGCAGACTCAAACCTCTCACTCACACTGCTTTAGAAATTGATACTACCCATCACGATAAACACCATGCAACAATAAAAGCCAGAATCTCTTCTTACGTATGACCTTAGCGGCGCTGAAAGACCATCTTTAAGGACTAGAACTGAGTTTTTCCTCTAATTAATTAGTTTTCTGAGAATTAGTCTCTAAATACCTCCAGAACTCTTAGGAGGTCTCTGCTTTGCAACATATAGGTGTGGAATGTTCTATATGAAAAAGCCTACATTGTAAGGGCAAAGCAAGGGCACAAAAATCGTTATAGTTCAGATAAAACTGCCAAACCTCTCCCTTGTTTAGTAACCATGGAGAATGAGAGGCTTAACAGATACACGCATGAGTCAGTCCCGAGATTCTCCAGGTGTCTCACATTCCCCTCTTTTTTCATTTTACTTACTTGCAGTCAGGCAAATTAAAATTAAATGCACATCTGTAAGTACAATATGTTATATCCAACAATTAACCTCTCACATTCACAGAGCTGTCATTCATACATGCACATTCTGCAAGACAAAGCCACAGCTAACCTGGCTTGGTATGGGGAACTAAACCTTCACTGCATTAAATGGCTATTCAGAAAGTCAAACTGGAATCTGAGATTAGATAGACTCTATAGGAAGCCCTGTTTAGGATAATGGTTCTCAAACAGAAGGCTTCTTTTAGTATTGAAATACATTAACAAATCGAAGTGGTGAAAAAAATATCAGCTTTAAATCTGTTCTGCTTCTTACTCCAAAGTACTCTACTCCATACTTATCATTTAAATGGACTTATGATTTAAATATGCCTGACACTAAGCAGAAAAGCTATCAAAGTGACAAATCTCCTACTGCTCTTGGACTAAGCTTACATACAGGCAAAGCATGTGTCTTATAGTGGTATGAAAAAAGAATTCAATTTGAACGCTGGCATGCACACATGCTTACTTTGAAGAACACTGTGCTTTTGTCGTATTTTTAGAAAATTCAATATATTACAAAAAGAATAGACTAGTTTAGGAAAACTTGGCTAATCCACAATGAACCTGAATAACCTGTCAAAATGAACAATAAAGAAATAATCTAAATGCACGAAACCAAATGCACGAAACCATTATTCCTTGCTCAAACAGACTTCAATTAATATGCCTTATCATTTGTATTTTTTTAGTAACTCAAACTAACACTTCATCTCAGTGGGTGGGAGGGCCCTGCTTTTTCACAGTAATTGACATGCACATATACTCTAAGTAACCACATCATTAACTATGTATTTTTATATTGGGGTCATACAATGAAAGAAATCACCTTTTTTTCTTGGCGTAAGGTATTGCCTAAAATGAATCTTACTAAACTGTAAGACCATCTAATTAAATTCCTTCATATAAATACACATACATGCATATATATATATATATATATACACATACACACACACACACATATGCACACAGTCTCAAGTTCTAAATGCTCCAACCCAGGCAGCGTTCAAGACCAGGTTGCACAGAATCTTGGGCAACATGGTCTAGTGTGAGCTGTCCCTGCCCCCCTGCAGGGGGGTGTAACTAGATGAACTTACAGTCCTTTCCAACCCAAGCCATTCTACGATTCTACGTAGATACTCTATTCAAATCAAATACTGATCACCACTTTCAGTGTAATATCAATTTCTGCTACCAATTCAGAGGTAATAAAAACCAATACAGCTCCACATTGTCCGATTTATACACAGCCTAATTGTAAACTCAGGACACAACTAATCAGCACTTACCTTATCGAGTTCATTTGAAAGTTTCTTGTTTTCCTCTGTCAGCAGAATCTTTTCTCGCTCGTACTTCTGTTTGAACTCTGTTTCAAATTCCTCTCTCTCACTTTGGCTAAGAAATAAAATGAAGCAGAATTAGAAAGTTTCTTATTCCAAAACTCATTACACTGTTCACTTAAAGACAAAAAGATCAACGCACACACTAGCTGAAAAGGAAGTACTACGCTGGTAATATCACAGCCTATTTAAACTAAGTAATGTGTTATAGGGCTGTAAGACTGTGTGTTTTAATGTTATCATTAAGGCAATGATCTTTCCCTCAATATGGAATTGACAGAGCTCCACTGAGCTAATGTTTATCAATCCACATACACTTACTACATTGTTCAGATGAACCACTCCAACACTGGGCAGCTGCAATTCTGCAGATCGAAGTGTGTGTCAATACGCTGAGAGGCTCAGGGTAAATTCTCAGCTCACAGAAACATTATTCTTTGTACTGCTAGAATTCCAAATTTCACATAGAATGACAGGCAAAAACGACCATGCATAAAACCCAAACATAGAGAAGCTAAATTAGTGCACTTGGAGCTGGGTCTATAATGAGAAAAGCGTATATGGGCTAGTTTTTGGACAATTTAGAACAGACAGGTCACACTGGAACTGTTAATTCAGGTACTGCATGCCTACTATCAGCCAAAACTGGGTGAATAACCTACACACTAAGTATCACCAGATTCTAGAGCAGGTTTGGACCATTCTCTCTGAGAACAAGTTTCAAAGCAGCTGCTCCCCTCAAAACCTCCATTTTCCTGTGAATGTCACTCAGTAGAGGAGAACCCCTGATTAATGCCACTTAACATCAGCTCTGATCCTGCACAATGAATATGAGACCCTGAAAATAAATGAAGCTGCAGGCGCTCTGTTTGCTAAAGAACACTGTAATTTCCTGAAAGTCGTGTACAGCAGTGTTTTGGACATACAATTTCCACCTTGCATCCACTCTTTTCAGACTCACTGCATTTGTATCTTGTATTCACCATTTCACCGATTATTCAGGTAACCGGCACAAAGTTCATCAGTAGGTTGATGGAACTATACCATAAATGTCAGAGATACAGTAAAAATATTCATTCAGCAAATACCACTATGCAGCCTTAAAAGGCCTGAAAAAGTACTCAGTATAAAAGGATAGCACTGTAGAAGTAAAATCCAGGGGAAACCTTGCCTTGAGCACTGGGATTTTTCTTCTGGATACTGATTTGGATTTTACATTGGACAACAGAGATATTACATCCTCGCCTCTTTTTCTGAGCTGCTGAACTACTAAAGCTCTGCCAAACTGACAACACCCTTAAAAGATGAGACCTTAAAAGATGTCAGTGGTTACAGGGAACCCAGTTAAGAGTAATGCTGGTTTGAATTTCCTATTCCTAATTTAAAATTCATTTAGTGCTTCAAGCTCTCTTTGAAATCTAGTACAGCATGCTAGACTCATGGTGAAATTGTATGTTGCTAGGCATCCTTTGAAACATAATGCTCCCTCCTAGTAACAGACTACCCTTACTGCATAAACTCCAAGTTTGAAATTTACCACCACTCCTTTTCTGTATCAACAGATTCCATGCATATGATGAGCACTTTAGGGAAAAGGCAGGAAGAGATTAAAGCATTGGCTGTCAGGGGAATTAGTAACAGGTCCTGCTTCTGTTTGCAAGGCACAGATTCAAAGCTAATTCCTCAGACAGTAGACCGAACTAATTCTTTATTTATTTCTTTTATTTAGCTTTTATGGTTTTCTTCAGGGTTTTTTATTCTCTATTTGTCTAAAATTTGTTCTTTCAATGCTTTAGGGCTCAAAGCAGCCATAAATAGTGGTGGATTAAGGAAGCTTTGGAACAGTAAAATAGCCAACATATTTGTAGTTTTCTGTATTTTATAGTCTTAATTTAACTCTTGATTGTCACTAACTCAGTAAGTCAGACTGCTATAGTGTAATACAGAAACAAAGATACATTTTAGACAGAGGAGAATGTGGGTTTAATACATCACACCCAAATATCAACTCAGGAAAGCACGGAACAGACTCCATAGGCATACCTTGGACAGCCAGGAAGATCAAAATAAGGCATTTGCTTTGAAACCTGGCACCCTCCTCTACCATCAAACTTTTTCTCTCATCTGAAATTTACCGCTGTATCTGCTCTTCAAGTTTAAGAAAGCATACGTGATCCAGCTTTCTTTTTACCAGTAAGATAAGTATCAAACCACATGCAAGCAATGTGAAATACAGCTTCATGGTATCACTCTGTCCCTCTAGCTCTTTACTGAAGCTGGACAAAGTGGAGAGATGCTTACTGCTTTGAAACCAAGGAAAGTAGACTGGAACAAACATCAGCCCCCAGGCTTTTTTATATCACACAATTTAAACCCCCCAGTTGCTGGTTGATAAAGCTCTCTGCTTCATAAATCTGCCATTAAATGACAGGTTTAAAAGAAACTTCTACAGACATGACTCTAAGAAATGGAATATTGTGCTACACAGATCACTGGCCTGATACCACATTCCTACATTCCCAATTTTAATTGCATGGAGGTTAGGAGACTTTAACAAAGGGTAAGTACAGAAAGGGAGTTTCTCCCCCTTGAAAACTTATGTTGTTGAAATAGCAGAAGAAAACATAAATTTGAAGGAAATAAAGAAAACAATACCTATTTTAAAAAAAATGAAACAGAAACTACCAGTAAGCAAGTTACACAAAATACTACGCGCGGATTCTGACCAAGCTCTTACTGACCCTTGTTTAACGTACGTAATTCACTCTACGCTACAAGCCCTTATGAAGTAAGGCAACCACACCCTTTTATCAAAGCCTTTTCATAAGCACTAAAGATTATTTTTAGACCTCCAAAATGTTTTTGCCAAACTGTCTTCACACCCTTTAACCCCCATGCCCACCCCAAGCCCCTTGTAATAATTCCACTTATTTCAGTATAAAGCCTCCAGGTGCTTCCTTTTCAACTCTCACATTGAACACCTCTGAATTGGAAGGCTCACAAAAGGCTCTGCATGCCTGACCACAAAAGCTAAAAGAAGAGCAGCTTCTTCATAATGTCTAATTTAAATCTTTCAGTTTAAAGCCATTCTCCCTTGTCCTACCACAACATTCCCTTGTGTAAAGGCCCTCTGCAGTTTTCTTGTAGGCATATCCAGTCTATGAATACCTGTATTCTAGGAAGGAACAGCTCATGCTCTGCATTCTAAGTTGCATGATCCACTTCCCCTGATGCAAAAGGACTACCAGAGAAGCAGTGCTTCCACCTCTACGGGCATAAGCTTTACTTACTACTTATGTTTAAGAACTTGCTACAGTTTGGCTAAGCTTTCAGCAGGAACTTCTTATGCCATTTTGCTACAGCAGCAAAAAGCAGCACCCCTGTTAGTGTCTATAAGCATTCTGAATTTTTTATGAATGAAAACTAACACATTCAATTTATGTCTACTTCCATCACTATCTTATCCAACAGAAAAACTTGGTTTTGTTGAGGAATGCCTCAAAGAACATTCTCAAGGCCAGTTATAAGCTCCAACCATGTGGGAGAGAAAAAAGCAGGTCTCTGACAAATTACCATGTCAGAAGAGATAAAGCAGCTTAATGCCTGCAGTAGTCTGATGACTGATGTTAACACTGGATGGAACCCAGCATGGATTAGCCTTAGTCCACATTAAGTGGCTGTCCCTGTGCTGGCAGAAATGTAAGCAACAGTTGATCTCTAACACCATTTTGCAACAAAAGATGAAGCTACCAAACAGAAGAAAAATGTCAAAAAACTATTTTAAACTGCAACATACACTCCAGGGGTCAACCTACCCCAAGCAGCAAGTCTGCAACTCAAGTTATGTACCTTGGAATGGTCAGCCAGGGCACAAATTCTGCAAAATTAACTGTTTCAGACCAAGGATGTACATTTTTTGGTACTGTTTTGTTTTAAAGGTGACTGTTTTCAACCCTGGCTCAGCCAAAATGCATCTGCCTGCATTACAGTGAAGGAAGTGACAGTGTTTGCAAACATACTAGGAGTCTTCAAAACATATTGTCAGCTTAAAGGTAAATTCCATACAATACTCACTTTTCTCTTCTGGTTTTCTCTAACTTGTCTTTCAAAATCATTATCTCCTTCTTGAGGGCAAGCTGCTGGCTCTCTGCATCCCGCAGTTCCTTCTTCAGGCTTTTTATTTCATTAGCATGCATGATTTCCCGTTTAGATAGTTCCTCTTCATAGAAAACACTTTTCTTCTCCAGGTCTGCCTTTAATTTAGTGATCTCTTGCTGGTGTTCTATACTGCTTACTCCAGGTGAGCGACCAACCTGTTTTTGCTAAAATAAACAGCCCTAAGTTAGTACTCAAGGATGCTGAAAATGATGCTTAATAACAACTCGATATGCCCAAGTATGTTTAGAAAATATCCCATTACAGACTTGAGTTAAACATATCTATCCCAATGTTCTTGAAAATTTGTTACAGCCTAAATCTGAACTGTACTCTTTATCAGTTTGTGATTTAAATGCAGTAATAGTTTTCAATCCACTGAAAATTTGACCACCTCTTTAAACATCTCTGGCCCCATTCTGACCCCCCTTACATGCAGTCAGAAAGTGACCATAAATTGGACAATTTTTATGTTTCCACTCACACCACTGACAGCAACAAGTTCAAGTGACTTTGAGGAATGCAGAATAAGGACTATGATATACAGACAGCATATTTTAAAGCATAGATAAGTAGTGGAAAAGCTATGCTAAGACAAGCAGAGGCTTAACTGAAGGCTAAAATCTAGCTATAGAAACACTATAAGGATTGCATCAGAGAGGAGGGAAACCTGACCTATTTTACTTAAACTGACTGTTTACATCAGAGTGGATTAATAGGAAAAACAAGCTTTAAACAATAAGAGTAATTACTTCACTTCTCGCAGCTGCATAGCTCTCTTAGTGAGGTCTTCAGGCATGTCAATAGTCTTTACACACTGCTTCAGGATACATACACATTTGCACCAAATGCTGCACTCACTAAACTCAATGTCCTGCCATAACATAGAGGAGGAGCAAGATCAGGTTCAAAATGAGATAGTGGCATGACATGCACTGAAATCCAAGTATGGAAATACTTTCATATGTAAACACATGTATAACTTGGTTTGGAATTTTTTCTCTTTTTTATATCTTTAATTAAAGGTAGTCTAAGGAAAGGAAATTAATACTTAATACAAACACTGTGTCTTGAGATAGCGCAGGTTAACTGGAAAACCTCCTTCCTCACAGTTACTGCCTCACAACTTTGGGAGGATGAAGATACTTTGATAATTATGCCTCCATTCTTACCATGAGATATTAAAAACCTTTCAATCACCCTTAATTAAACATGGCTTTGGGTACCAGTTTCCTTTTGCTGATGTATGAATAGACTTCCAGAGCTAAATGTTATTGTGGAACATTCAGATGAGCTGAGTTCCTAGGAGAAAGCTGGTCCTTGCTCTTAGCATCAGCAGAACACTGTAGAACCCCCTAAATGTATGAGCCAGTTCGTGCTGCTACCACACTGTTTTCTGTAACTTATCAAAACAACCATCTGTTTTGATCCAAGAGTAAAATCCTGCCCTTGGGATGCACAACGCTGAATTGGAGAAAGAAGATGTCACCCTAACAGGAGATGGTTTGGAGAAAGAAGGAATTAAAAAATAAAATTTATATATAAGAAATAAAATAAAATAAAATAAAATAAAATAAAATAAAAAAAAGACAGGTAACACAGGAACTTTCATGCACAGGCAGTTAACAACTGAACTTGTTTGTTACTGCCCAATATACTGAATTGCCTACTCATATATGGCAATGCAGCATGCAAGTTTAGACCATGCAACATCATCTATCAAGTATGTAAAACATTTTAGTGGTGTTTCACATTTTTTTGCACAATGAAAAGGTAATACTGAGACAGTAAGACAGATGGTGCAGGAGAAGAGAAAGCTGGATGGTGCTGTATAATGACTTATACGGAACAAAAGTAATAGAATAAACAGAGAACACAATTTGAATTGATGTAAGCCTAAATTCCAAATAGGTGTTTTCATACATGCCTGTTTCAAGTGGACAAATGGTGCAAGTGAGACATAATGTATCGCCTGGTACACAGGTAACTTAGATGCTGTTGAATGCACCCCAGGATGCAGTTTGCCCTCTTGGCTGCCAGGGCACAATGCTGACTCCTACTGAGCTTGATTAGTTTTGTATATTTAAATACATGACACACACTGGCTCTTCTTCGTCCACACACTTACTGATAACTTCATAGAACACCAGCAAGTCCGTGTTGCAGGACTTGGCTAGACAGAAGGTGCGCAGCCTTCTCCCCAACAGGCTCTGCTTCACCCATGAGCTCACTGACCTTACTGCTGACTACAACCTCTACCCCTTTCCTAAAGAAGTCGCATCCACTCTTCTGCAGTTTACAAGATCTTCTGGATGAGGGTTACAGTTGCACAGTGGGCCAGTGTTAGAGGGTGCCCATCTTGGCCAGTAGCTCTCTTACTTCTCACCCGAGTTCCTTCTTAACCCCCTTGGTGAGGCCGCTGGTCTGGATAACTTCACATCTGGCTCACCTGCCAGCTCTAATGCTTCCTGTACATCAGGCTTAGAGCAACCCAGCTCATCCGACCAACCTGCTGCAGAGCACGCACTCCGTGCAGCAATCTCCCCTGCTTCAGCAGTAAAGCTGGTCACACCAAAAACTCACTGAGTGTTTCTGCCACAGCTCTATCAACTCAGATTTCCTTTTCATCCCTACCAGCAAGCAGCCTCACCAGTTTCCTAAGGTGGCTTTCTGGTTTGAATTTAAAGAACTTCCCACAATCACTCTGAGCATCTTTTGTTAAGTATTGGCTAAATTCTCTTTATTTAGCCATCAACATCCTGTTTACACTTAACCTGCCATCAGCTATGGGCTTTTCTATTCTCATTTAGAGAAACTTCCCTTTTTTCATTAAATACTGACCTTTCTCTATGACAGGCTCCTGAACTTAACTATGGACAACAACCCCACTGTGCTTACTAGATTACAAATTATTGCTAAGAAAGCTACAAGTCCCCTTTCCTCTTCTGATAAACTTGGCCTGGTGTTATAAATCAGCATATCATTTATTATCAACAGATCTCCAACAAATTCTTCTCGCCTCCAACTGTCATACAAACTCTTTGTTGATGGTGAAAATACATGAAAGGAGGTGAAATACATCTTAATTTTCAGACAACCATCTGAATACACAGCAGTAAAAACTTTATAAATCCAGACTTCACAGTGAATGGATTTCCTTATTTTCATTTAACAGAGGAAGGCAAAAAAAAAAAAGAATGCAAAATAAACCCCAAATTCTCAGTGCACTGACTCAATGTTGACAAGTGGCCCACAGAACTCTAATTAAAAAAACATGTTTATTCATGTAAATTAACGCCAGAATAGGCCTAATCTGACATTTCGCAAAGGAAGTGCAGAATTCTCCTGCTGAATGAACACTGGGAACAGATCTCGCTGTAAATTAACAACAATCCTCATGTGAAAATTGAAAACTTTCTCATTCAATTTTTGAGAAAGTCTATTTCTTCAAAGCACCATATAAAATGCTAAATCACAGAATAAATAACAGTTTACATTCTCGGCTTACTTAAATTTCTGCTCCTAAAAAGTACATACACAGGTAAGCAATCTCATCAATATAATGCCTTCATGCTCAATGCTGTTCTTGTGCAAAAGCATCTCAACTCCCAGCTGAGAGGCAGAATACACTAAAACTTCTCCTTTACAGTTACATCAGTTGACATCTATTGTAGAGGAAACACCATCTTTCTTTTGACTGACACAGTGAGGAACAATACAGTACACCAAAAAACCTATACAGAAACCTGCCTAAGAGTCAGGTAGACAGGTGTATCTTCAAATGCTCAACCATCCTACATGAAAAAAAACAACAAACAAAACCCCCCAAACAAATGGTTTTACCAAGGGAAGTTAAACAAATTAAAAATGGAAGCAAACTGGCAAGAAATCAAATATTAAGAAATAGTTCAGTGAGCAGCGAACACAATGGCCTGAAAAGTACATTAGGCAAATGTTCATTTTTCTGGACAATAATGCCATGCATGCTTGCACTAATATTCAGCATCAACTGGAGACACAGACTGACAACGTCCTTTTGTCCTACATCTGAAAGCAATCAGACAGATCCAAGTCCTACTTGACTAGTAACTTTGCAGGTGTTAATATCAAAACAGACTAACCTTTAGCCCTTCTACTTCGCTTTCCAACTGTTTAGAGTACTGTTCACTCCTCTCTCGCAATTTCCTGTCTTTGGATGCCTCAGCAGCTGCAGCTTCAGCTTGGACTTCCAGCTACAAAAGTACATACGTTTTTAATAGGTAGGATTCTTCTTTTTTTCCCCAAAAAAAATTCTATTGATGGTATTCAATATGAGGTAAATCTTCAGCACTAAACTGAAGACTTCAAATTCTTAGCAAACAAAATCTGTACTGTTTGAAACAACAAAGAATTAAAGACTTGCAGTGAACACAGAAATTACTTTGTCAGAAAACCTTACATACAACTATTTCATAGATTCTAAACAGTCTTCTCACCACTTACTTCTTTTTTAAGTCTCTCTGTTCTGCGTAACTCTTGCCTTAAACTTTCTACTTTTTGCATCACCACTTCCATTTCTTCCTCCTTATCTCGGAGCTGGCGGGCAAGCTTTTGTTTTTGGGAGTGTAAGTCTGTCAGCCGCTCGTTCATCTCTGAGAACTCCTGCATTGCCAATTTCCGCTGGCTGTGGGCATCTTTCAGCTCTTTGGCTTGGGATTTTAATCTGTCACTAGACTCTGCCAGTTCCTACAGTTTAAGAAAAGAATGAAGTAATAAACCTAGAAAGCTGCAAGGCCAACTCTGTGTTTGGATGCGAATCTAACACCTTCCCCAGAGTGAACAGAAACTACACATTCATTTCTTTTCAAAAATGCATCCATGACACAGATTGAATGCCTCTATACATAAAGAAAACCACCAGAATTTACTCTACTAAAGTTAGTAAAACTGCACAAATGTAAAGCAAGTAGGAATGTACCCCATTATTATAGGTTAAACACAGGGCTTTCAAGCATTTGAATTAAAATGCAAAAATACCTTGCTTTCCTAATTAAAAAAATACCATTAGCGTAGTTTTTCAAGAGCAACTTAAACAAATAAAAATAGTACTTATCAGCTGCTAAATGATTAAACAAAGTTTTTGCATTAGCTGAATGGCAAAGACTTCTCTATGAAAATTTTTACTTCAGAAGCTTTTGAAAACTGACCTGCAAAGGTATGATTTTCCACACACTGTACCTTAGTATCAAATACTACAGAAAGCTTCAGGCAACAAACCACTAGTGATTAACAGCAATATATGATAACCATCCTTTTAAAAGAACCCACGTGAATTAACAGTGCTAGTGCTAACTCTACAGCACAGCACCTTCACAACACTTACTGTGTCCTAGATCTGTTCTACTGCACTACGAATGAGGGACTACAACAGCTTAAATGGCTTAATGATGTTCAGCCAAACTGGAGCAGAACAGAGAAGCAAGGAAAAGACAGTCTGAGGATGAAAAGTGCAGCAGGAAGAACTAATATTTGGCGCTGTTTTCATATATACAAATTTAAAAGCATTTTCTAAGGTTGTTAAAAGAGGTCCCAATCACTACATGTTTTAGAAGAGAGATGGCCTTTCCTCAAGAAACTGGCAGCTTTTAAGGTTTTAAGAACCTTAAGGGTTAAAAGAAAGTGTTAAATAAAGCTGGCACATCAATACTGAGTGAACTCTAAAATACTGGGCCAATATAATTATGATGAGAAACAGGCTAGTGTATTTCACACCTAATTACAGGTTGATTTAACTATGAATACAAGAAAGACAGTGTTATGAGTAAGAAAACAAGGAGACATAAAGAAGAAACAAACCCCAGTATTCTTTAATTGTAGTTATTTCAAATTACTTTTCAATCTTAAGGTTTGGACAATTTTTCACATCTCTCTTCCAGAAACGCTTCTGTGACACAGCCTTAATACTATAGTCTTGACATTTTTTCCCCTGCTACAGTCTTGCCCATACTTCAGATTGTATCAGTCATTTGGAACAGTTCTTCTCTGCTCTATCTTCTAACTACTATTGTTATCACTTTAAGCTGAAGCTGTAAAACCTTCTTTGCAACCACCAAGCAGTTTAGATCATGGAGTTGTTCACTATCTGGAAGCAGTCACCTAGGACCACCCAGGGGTCATACATACAACATGTTAAATAATGTCCTTGTCTTCAAAACAGAGGCAGAAAGCAAAGTAGGTCATGCTACACATTTGTTATCTACTCATTAATTTTACAGCTGAACATTATTTCAAGCAAAAAGAACAAAAATAAAATAGCCTTTGGGGTTTACAAGAGTTGCTGACAAATTGCTTTTACCTTATTAAGATCTTCCCTCTCTTGCTTCAGCGTTCTGACCTGTTTCTCAAAAGCCTTTATTTGTCTGGAAGCATCATCCAACTCCCGCCTTGCAGTGCTGGCCTCCTCTAGTTGCTGTTCTAGCTGACCAGAATCTAGAAAAAGCAGCAGACATCTAAATATCTTCAGGAAAAAAAAATCATAATTCTAGAATACCGTAGTCTAGCTCCTTGAAGTCCCCTTCACTACTTGTTCTGGCTTCCATTTAATCACAAAATAATGCAGTTCTTATCTGGTTTAGAATATGGAGTAGGTTGTTTCAACTGCCATTATCTATTTCTAATGTAACAGAATAAAAGGTCACAACTTGCTGCAAAACAACACAGAAAATGATAACAATTTGTCTTTTCACTTTATAATAATCATGCACTATACATAATTCTGTAATGTATGCTTTAACATGACCTACACATCTGACTTTTATGCACTGTGATGTAATATATAATGCATCTTTTATTACACTGTAATTATAAACAGTCTCCCTCCTCCCCCTACATTCTCCCAGAAAGAAACAGTAAAAATAATGGGTCACTCAAGAGCTGGCAAGTGTTCTCCTGTCGATACACTTAAAATGAACTTCAGATGATTTTACTTATTTCTAGTGTGACAAATAGTTGTGTTTATGTGAGCTGCTTTATTACACCTATAAATACAGGCAAACTATTATAACTATCACCAAGTGCCAGTTACATGACAGTACATATCTACACCACAGCAACGTAATATCATACAAATGCACTGAAATGCTACAACATGAAAAGTTGAAATGGCAAAAATACGGCAACTGAAAGTTTACAGCTAGTGGGTGTGTTTTTTCCTCTCCTAGTCCTTCACTGAGAAATAGGAATTTAAAGCAAGATATAAACGAAAGTAGGTTAAATCCAAGTTCTGTGAAATCACTGGACATTTTGCTTTTGATTTTAGTTGTGGCAGGTCTTCAGACCGTATTTTTTTAGCCCCAGAACAGGAACCCACCTATACTCTTCTATATTCTTTTACTACATTTTCATAAATGCAACCCAAGGAGACTGGCTCCTGGAGAAATCGAATATAAAACCACAGACATTTTGAAGAGCTGTAATTTCTGAAACACAAGAATTTTATAAGCAAACGAATACCATTAGCTTATATCCAGACAAATATTCACTATTGTTTTAATTCATTGACTCTTGTTTAAAAACTTAAAAGAATGCATTTAAATAAGAGACATAGCTCAAAGCCATAAATTATTAGCACCCTTTCTTATGTAGCCTACTCTGAAGTCACCAGCAAAAAGAGAGTTTATATATGGCTCTGCTGAGCCAAGATAAACCTCTCTTCCGTGCATGAACTACTTTGTTCCACTGCTCTGTTTTCTTCTTCCATCGTTGCCCTTTACATATTTGGCAATATTAAAGATTCCTCAAAGTTTTCTCCTATGTAACTTAGCGAACAAAAATTACAACTTTGACCTCAGAAATTGAAAGCAGATGCAAGCTTGTCATTTCCTGGAAAACCAGATAGACAACAAAAATGTGTTTTTCTAAGGTCCCCCTGGTGACACTCCTGAATTTGACAGGATTTCATGTTCATTTTTTATTACCTTTTTAAGCAGGTGTTTACTCCTACAGCTCCAGAAGAGGCAGTAAAACAGGTTAAAGAATATAATCAAACACTAGGTGTGACATACGTGTAGTAAACAGTAGTTTTCCATCTCATCACCCTAGCTATTGCTGATGTTTTAGCTAATATATGCAAACACTCATTGTAGTATGTCATTGCATTACATTTAATTGTCCAAGAGATGAGCCCAAAGCATAAAATTCAGCTCTGCACCTGAACTGAACCTTCTTAAAGTTCATCACATCTAGATTTGGAAATTCAGGTTATTTTAATAGCC
Organism: Myiopsitta monachus; assembly: GCA_017639245.1. Classification (NCBI taxonomy): domain Eukaryota; kingdom Metazoa; phylum Chordata; class Aves; order Psittaciformes; family Psittacidae; genus Myiopsitta; species Myiopsitta monachus. The sequence goes on from CM029925.1 coordinate 58,318,622, forward strand.
ACCCAGAAAACTTGGAGCTAGCTCCCTTAAATTTGGAAGCATTCAGACATGACCCTCACTCGGTTTGTGCCTGTACTCTGTCATTAACTTAGTTTTAAAATCTATCTCACAAAAACAAAACCCCATACAAGCAAGCAAATCAGAACATTCCTCTTTGCCAATTTGATAAAATTAGTTTACAACTCAAGGCACAAATTGAGTCTTCTAATTAGTGGCTGTATTGTCTGGACCACACAAGGTATTCATTATATACTGAGAAAGTTCTGTGGTGATTGGGGATGGATAAGACAATTCTACATCTTCCTCGTTTAACCACATTATTTGCTTAGAAACCCAAGCCAAAAGCACATGTTGTATCCAGCAATAAATATATAAATATATATGTGGCATGAAGCAGAAAATTCTTAACTGGGTACTTAAGGAAAAAACCTTCTCAATATTAACCACCTTCACCAGACACTGACAACTTCAAATTTGAAAAGAGGTATTGGGTGTACTGGGGAATGTTACCATACTTTTTTTTCCCCCTTCCATTACCAAAGGAAGGGAGCATTACATTCAGCAATGAACTAAACTCCAAGCTGCAGCTCAACAGTCAAGAATAAAAAAATAATTTAAAGCTGATCCTGACGCTTTTCTACAAATGGCTCGTCCCACTTGAAAGCTGGTCTTGTAGATGTTGCTGTTCAGTGATCTCAAGGAGCCAAAACCAGAGCCAAGGACTGCTGCAGAACAGGGGCTTCTGATCCTGATGTCTTCTTCCTCCTTACAGCAGCAAGTGGAAGGATATGTGGCTGGAGAGAAACTTCACTAGAAACCTTTGTGCTGACATAGCGCCAACATGGCATCACTCAAACCAGAGGGATCCTCCCTGAGCTAGTTAAGCCCTGTTCACATCCAAAACTAATGCTTATTGTACAACACAAAATGGCTGATTCGTGCCAGAGCACATGTCTAACTGTACATTTATAACAGACTTTCAGACTACGCAATTTTAACAACATATAATCTATGCGCTGCAGTCTGCAGTTCATACGTAGCATGCTTCTCCCCCATAACGGAGTAGCAGAGTCTAAACACACCAGCTAAAATGTCTGGAAGTTAAGTTCAAGTTATTCTTTCTGTGGGTGTTGCTGCTGGCATTCCTGACACTTCCAGGAACTGAATGAAGTCTTTTCACAAACACAAACAAGAACAAATCTGTTTTGCAGTTTCCTCTAACCTTCCTCCTCTTTGAAGCTACCTCTGCTCTCAAGATCCTATTTTGAAGAAACCATTAGAGAGCAGGAGAGCAGATGCCCTATGCTGTGCATCAATACAAGAGACAATTCCCTTTAACTTCATTCAGAACATCACATCAAGAAAACTGAATATTAGTAGCAAGCCTTTAAAGTAGGATAAAGTCTGCTAAACAGACAGTAAATTGGTTCACTATTAGCTCTATACAACCTGGTGGTGCAATAAAAGCTCTCCCTCTGGAAGTTCTTAAAACATGAATTGCCAGGATCTGGGACAGTAAGGCTGGAAAAAGATGGACTTGAATACATCAGATATCTTTGAATCTTTCCTTAAGTGTCTCCAGTAGCCTCTTTAAAAACACAGAATACTGGGCTAACTAGATCTTTGCTTTTTGACTAGTTTGGGAGTTCTAAAGAAAGGCAGGATGACATTAATTAAAGCAATTGAGCTCTTTGCCTGCACAGATTTCAAAAACACTTTTCAAACCTAAAGTACTGAGATACTTGATTGCCAAATTTTTACTTATCATAAAATCTTTGTGAGCTCTCAGAAGCAAGGGAATTAAACTGAAAGGAAATAAATGTTCAGGTTTGTAAGAAATGAGAGCTCATTGACAGCAGAGCTGAGAGGTGGTTCTTCTCCCACTTATCTCCCTTTCCTTGTATGCTCCTACTGTCCACATTGTGCTGATTTATCAGGTCATAAGTTGATTAAATTCTTTTTATCTAGATAGTTATTTTTTTGCTTAATCGAGTGAATTAAAGTCAAGAGAGTCTGGTGTATGCACAGAGAGAGGACAGCTCACTCAGATGTGGGCAGGACCCACTCCAGTGGCAGAGTTTTGTTTGGTCAGCTCTGCTGCTCATGGAACTGCAGACTTTGTGTCCTCTCTCATGGAAAACATCCTTCATTACTCCCTGCCACTTGGAAATCCCAGTATCACTGTAGTTCAGGCACACAGCCCACCTCCCAGATAACCCAAGCTTTTCTAAAAGTACTGTTCCAAGATAATACTCAGAAAACCACAGCTGCAGCTTGAACAAGCTTTTACTCCACATCCAGTTACAATGCAGTCAGTAACAGCACACTACAAACACCTCTGTGGTTTCAAAGAAAATATCATCAAAATTGTGATCCCATCTCATAGATTTGTCTCATTCAAGGAAAATTCAGCAGAAAATAAGACAATGAAAAATATCAGCTGATGCTTAAATCATAATAAAATACCTTTCTATCAAATAGTTTTAATACTATTAAAACTAGTAGGGTGAAGTCTTAACTCCTCATGTTTACTTACATTAGCAAGAAACAACACCTTCCTTCCAATTTACTACACATGTATCTGCACATTCTTGCAGTACACAATGCAGGACAAATGAGGGGAAAAAAATACCCCAAACCAAACTACTACTATGGAAACTGGTCATGGTTTCACAGATTCTCAGGTAAAGCCTGATTCACGTGCACGTAAATTAGCAACACCACAACTTAAAACTTGTGGAATTTTACCACTAGTAACAGCAGCACAAATCATTGAAATCTTCCTTCTCCCTTGCAACTGGAATTACTCAAGTACTGAATATGAAGTTGAGCTACCAATGAAGAGTGAAGGATAAAATTAGAAGTACAAATAGACCGTGAGACTCTCTTGGAAAGCAAAGTAGGAGTATTACATTCCGAGAAAAAAAGTCTTGCCATAACATTGCTTCCTGTTACATTTTTATATTAATAACTGTCCTGGGTTCAGCAGTAGCAGTCATTTTTCTCCTTCTTGGTAGCTGGTGCAGTGCTGTGTTTTTGACTTTTGGCCTGGGAACAGCACTGATAACACCGATGGTTTTGGTTACTGCTCAATAATGTTTAGTCTGACCAAGGACTTTCTGAGCCTCATGCTCTGCCAGGGAGGAGGGGAAGCCAGGAGGAAGCAGAGACAGGACACATGACCCAAACTGACAAAGAGGTTATTCCATACCACAGTACATCATGCCCAGGATGTAAAAAAATAAGGGCAGGGACCAGGAAGAGGGGGGTGCACTGCACTGCTGGGTCGAGCTTGGTATTGGGTGGTGAGCAGTTGTATTCTCTTCCCTTGTATTTCTCTTGCCATTATTATTATTGGTGGTAGCAGTAGTGGTTTGTGTTATACCTTAGTTACTGGGCTGTTCTTATCTCAGCCTGTGGGAGTTGCATTCTTTCAATTCTCCTCCCCATCCCTCCGGGAGTGGGGGGACGAGGAGTGAGTGAGTGAGTGAATTGCATGAGAGGCTTAAACCACGACAATAACATACCTGTTACCTGTTTCTTCAACCTTTCAATTTCTTCTTTCAAACTTTTTATTTCTAGATCTTTGCTTGCTGTTATTGGGCCATCCACTGTTGAGTACTGTAGAGCCTGAACTGTCTGGGTTGACTCTAGAAAAAGATGGAAGTGGGGTATAAATTACATGCCTGATAATCTGAGGGTTCAAAAAGGTATTACTAATAAATCAAGACATGCCAAATGACTCTCCACTGAGGAATCTACAGTTCATAATCTCCAACTGCTAAGTGACAATTTTTCAGTAATTGTCAGCTGGACAAACTAAGTTCTTAGAGGTTTTAAGAATGAAATATTTATGCCAGACTAATCAAGGCATGGTGTGAACAAAGTTAGCATGTTATCAACAAAGCAGCATGTTATGAACAAAGTTAGCATGTTAGAAGTTGCATACGTGGGATATTTCGGGCACAGAGAGTAAGAAAAGTTTGTCAATGGAAATAATAAAGAGAATTCTTTTGTGTTAGAAAGCATTCCAGGAGGTGTATTGATTTTCTTCCCACAGTATAAACTTACAAAGTTTACGCAAAGTACCTTATAAAGCTGCAGGTCAAAAAAGTGATTGAATGGATTTTTTCATGACTGTACCTTGCAGTTTTCTACTAAGTTCAAGCTTTTCCTGTTCTAGACGTCTTATTCTTCTCTCATAAGCTTCTGTTGCTAAACTATCCTCTAAAGTCCTTTGAATGCTGGCATCAAGATCCATGGAGGGTGGTCCAGCTGTCAGTCTTAGACAGCTGCGATCTGAAAGCACACTGGGGGGGGCAAAATGAAACAGTACTTGATTTTACAACAGGCTATGTTTAAAATAATTCTTAAAAATGAACCAATAAATAGCTTAAATTGTTGATGACCATGTAATTTATTATACAGTCAAATACCACCTTGTAAGTATGTGCACTTTAACATTTTAATCCCTTTATTACCTAGCATGATTATCTCCTCAATGTATTTTTTGTTACAGAAAAGTGCAGACACTCCTGAGTAAAAACGATCATTATGGACAGTCTACATCAGCCAGGTAGCAAAAAGCAACAATGTAGATAGTTAGTAAGATTGTAATAATAGGTTATTTTAAAATAATCAAGTTTCCTCAAATATTTTAAAGACAACAACCACAACAAATGGTGTGAAGTTATCACATAACTACCAGGGCACATACATACCAGAAACGCTGTGGCCCTGACTCTGTGGATACCCACGTACATATACTAGTATGTATGTAAATAATGCTTTTGAAGTGCCCAGGACATGGCACATAACTAGCATTAAGCACATGCATTTGCAGGAACATAGGCCTGTTTTTTCAGTGGCTGCAAACATTATTTATTTATTTACTCTCGGAAATGATCAAGAAACATACATGGACTTCCTTGGTACTGTTTAATTTAGCAGTAAAGACGCACATGACAAATACCACTCTAATAATGAGTATCAAATAAAAGTCTTTTGCTTTTTTAAAATACCCATCCAGACTTACAAGAGTGTTAAAGGACTAGAAATAAAACAGTAGTTAAAGTTTAATAAGCTAAGTTCTTTCTGAGTCCACACATCTGGTTGTAACTTTGCCATATGCACTTAACTTCCTATATTGTCTGAAACCCACCTTTCTCAGCAAAACTCCTCTGAACACAGGTGCTGCCCTTCAAATTCATGTCAATTTTATCTGCAGAGAGCTCATTCTTCTGGACAAACAGCACTTTATATTAAGGCCCAGGCATCTCTTCAATAAACCACATTCGGTGGTATCTGGTATTTGCTGGTTTCAGAGACAGAACCTTACGATATTTTGTAACTAGCCTTCAGACAATTTTGGAACTCTCAACTTACCAGCTGCTTGTATACGTGAAACCCACAAATGGTAAATGATGGCCAGAAAACGCTGTGTGTGATGGTGGAGGCATTGTTTCCTAGAAGAATAATAGGACAGTTGAGTAAGTAATATCCTACTGGACTTAAAAGAAAGAGATTGCTGAATTTAACCATATGTGAAGTGTTAGTGATAATATCTGATTATTCACAATCATCCTTATCTACTGCCTAAATATGCAACAGCATCACCTAAACCTATTTATAATAGCATGCAATATACAAAAATAGAGCATGCTGGCATAAAAACTGCTTTTCTAATTAAATATGCTATCACTGAAAGAAAGCAAAATATTACACATATTAAAAGTCAATTTATTCTTCCTTGTTTCCAAGAAGCTCTTGGCACAAAAAGTATCATCTTTTATTTCCTCCTATACTCTTTTCTGCTATTTCATCAGCAGGGCTTCCTGCCTGTAGAATTATCAGCCCCACTTCTCAGTTTTTGAAGAGAAAACAGTCAGACATTCACTAGAAAGAATACAACAGGGATTTCTAATCCTGTTAGTGCTCTGACCATTTCTTCCTTCATTGCTCCTTTTTCCTGCCAGGCAAAGAACTGCAAACCAAGACAAATGTTGGACCTTCTCCTGAGACTAAAATAAACCTGTTGTCATATTATTCTAAGCTTTGTAATTTCTAATATTCTTAAATATCCTGTTAAGAGTTTCCTGTTTAACTGGAAGATGCAAGGTTTATGTTGCTATACTAGAGATGGTCTTTACAGTCATCAAAAGAAGCTCCCTAAGATGATGATTATGATACTGGAAGTGCTAAAAGGTTCTAACCTGTTGTGTACAGTTCTGGTGTCCTCAACATAAAAAGGACATGGAACTGTTGGAACAAGTACAGAGGAGGGCCCACAAGGATGATCAGGGGACTGGAGAACCTCCCATATGAAGATAGGATGAGAAAGTTGGGGCTGTTCATCCTGGAGAAGAGAAGGCTGCGTGGAGACCTCAGAGCAGCCTTCCAGTATCTGAAGGGGGCCTATAGGGATGCTGGGGAGGGACTCTTCATGAGGGACTGTAGTGAGAGGACAAGGGGTAACGGCTTCAAACTTAAACAGGGGAAGTTTAGATTGGATATGAGGAAGAAATTCTTTACTGTAAGGATGGTGAGGCACTGGAATGGGTTGCCCAGGGAAGTTGTGAATGCTCCACCCCTGGCAGAGTTCAAGGAGGGTTGGACAGAGCCTTGGATGGCACAGTTTAGTGGGAGGTGTCCCTGCCCATGGCAGGGGGGTTGGAACTAGATGATCTTAAGGTCCTTTCCAACCCTAACTATTCTATGATATTGTATCTACTGGTAACAATGCAAGATTCTGTAAAAGTATTTGTTTCTTTGGCAGAGATCAAAAACATAATTCCTGCTACTTTTGTGGATTTAACTGTATAGCCACACTGACAAAATGACAACTGAATCCAAATCTATCACTGCTATCAGGAAGGCTACTAAACCAAATAGTTAAAAGCTAAAACCCAGCAGAACCTAGGCTGCCTGAACACAGTTTTGCCCCTTGTGCTTATGTTAACTTTTAAAATACATATTAAATTCATTAAATATTAAATCCATAGTTTAAATTCATTTTTCCATGGGACCATAGTCTCATTCAAAGTTCAGGCAGTAAAATAACAATCATGGCTTTTCACCATTGCCTTTTCTCTTCAGCACTGGGCACACTGCTGCACACCATTCAAGTCTTGCAAAGAATTTTAAACAAACAAGGTCTAAAAGTCTCACGGGCTTATCTATGCTGCTGACTTACAGAATAGCAATGCAAGAATGTGAAACTTCCTCCTAAGATATGTATAAATGATGGAAGGAAAAACACCTCCAAGTTACACAGAAGGAATCTGAGGCAAAGTAATATTAAATCCAATGTCCAGCAATTGAAGCAAAAATGTAGAATACCCTCAGTCATGTAATGCCTTAGGCTAGTTTTTTTCAGAGGTTCTGAGGGGGTACGTGTGAAAAGAAATGGTAAAAACATCGCCGTTCTTAGTTGGTGGCTTCTATGATTAAAACAGAACAAAAAGCAACCTTCAGATGTTTCAAATTAGGAAGCTGAAAAAGAACCTCTAAAAACATCTCTAACAGGTCAGTGGCATTGATTTTCACCCCCATATGTCTAAAGCAAATTAAGAACTGGACTCAGTTTTCACAGCTGAGAGTGTAATAACTCATCACAGGAGCACTCTTTCTTCACCTGCAGCTCCCTTCTTTTTCACAATGGTAAGGTGTTCACACTGTACAGGAACCTTTTGAAAGCCTCAGCTGGGAGATGAGGCTCTCAAAAGAAAGACTCATGCACTAGGAATACTAGGAACTTATTACTGCAAATAACAGCCGTATGTGTTAGTTAAATATGCGTGAAGTTACACTGACTTTATCAAACTGAAGTTATCCTTACATGTGTGTGTTTGGAGGATCAGCCTCCAAACTGTGAATGTATTGCTCCCCACTGTTCTTCAAAGCAGAACACAGTGAACAAACACAATGCAATAAACTGCCCCTTCCATGTATTTTGTTATAAAGTCTATTACAAAAGCAAAGTTTTCAGAATATTAATTCTATACTTACAGAATTTTTTAAGCAATCATCATCCACATCAAAGTTTGATGTATCAGTGGGGCTGCTGACTTCTGGGATGTAAGGTGCCTCACAGTTTCTAATGTTGTCCCAGTCAATACCAGCAAAGAATGGGTGGTTCTTAAAGTCTTCTATCCCATTTTGTCCAAGTCGATGCTCTCTGCTACAAATGAGCCTTCGGATGAGGTCCTTTGCACTTTCAGAGACATCTGTCACTTGAGCAGGAAACTGAAACCTCTCCTTAAAGATTAAGACAAGAGAAAATAGTTTTATTACCAAGAAAAAGTTGGGAAATTCACTCTTCTTCATGAAAATTATTATGTAGAAAAAGAAATGTGCAAAAACTGTAGTTCCTAAACACATGCAATAAGGTTTCTCGGAAAAAGACTTCTCCAAAGTACAGAAACTATTGAGATGCTTTTGTTTCCTAGTTTTTATTCTGCATTTAAATTTCCCTTATACTGCTGAATTGTACAGCTACCTCCATGTGGAAGAGTATTTAAAAATCTTCTTCCAACCAGTGAGTGATCCAGAAGGAAGTAACACAAAAGGAGTGATGTAATGTAGCCAAGATTTACTCCACAGAGTGAACTAACAGCCATCTTTCCAAATCCAGATTTTCAGTTTTGAACTGCTTTATCCTAAAGCAAAGCCATCTGCAACCCATAACCATAAATTTACTACATGGAAACACACTTTTTATTATACATTTATGAACATTAACATAATTAGTACATAAACCCCCCTTTTAAAATAAAAGTAAGTTGTCAAATTAGCCTATTACTCATTAAAAATTAGCTTAGAGACAGACAGAAAGAGAAAGTGCACTAACTTTGTGGTTCATTATTTTCCCATAGGTCTCCACCAAGGACTCAGCATAAAAGGGCGTTTCTCCATAAAGCATTTCATACATGCAAACACCCAGGGACCACCAGTCACACTCAGGCCCATACTTCCCTTTTCCATCTTCCATGGCCTGCAAGATTTCTGGAGAGATGTAGTCTGGTGTTCCGACTGCCACTGAAGATTGGACCTGTAGAAGTTACATTTATGGGACTAAAATCAACTTCCATCGTTACAGACACTGCTGTTTGGGGCACTGTGTATGCATACACAGATTAAGCAAAGTGTTCTGGTTATAACAACAACAACTAAACACAAATAAAGGCTTCTTGAATACAAAATACTTGAGCATGCAAGGCACTACTTTAATAGGCATTCCAATAAAACACTTTTGCTAAACTCTTCCAAATATTTAATAACAGAGAAAGAACAAAACTGTCAATTCTTAGGCTTAGAACTGTTAAGTAATTATAGATCAGGCAATCACATATATTAACTCAAATACTTTGTAACACTCTGGGACACGATTAACATGCTGGAATTACATTCTAGTCACACCTACTATATGCTGTGATGAGACAGAAAAATGTTGACATGCTAATAGCATATTCAGATAGCATATTTCTATTTAAATAGCATGTCATCTTATTTCTGTATCTCATCCTGCTCATACTAAAGCTTACATTTTCAATAAAGATTAGAGCTTAGAACTCAAAACAGAGATTCATCAGCAAACACCTAGTCAGTAATGACAGCGCAGCTTCTCTTTATTTATTCATGAGTTGACTATATGCATCTAAAAATCTTTATATACAGTAAATCCAAGCAGTGTGCAGTCACATTTTGAATCAAGGTTAGTTACACATCAATACCATTACAATTCAATTTCCTTTGACATAAAGGCACCTTTTCTCCTTCCTAGCACACATTTCAGTATCTAGCAAAGAACTGAAAAAAACGTATATAGGAATATCTCATTCTCTCTCATTTACCGTTCCATCCTCCATGAGTTTCAGACAAGAACCAAAATCTGCTAATCGAATATGTCCATTCATATCCATCAAGATGTTGTCTGGTTTAATATCCCTGCAATTAAAACACATTTCAGAATTAGTACAAAGATGTACTGCATAACATATAGTGTAAGCATTAGCTCCGCTGCGCTCTTACCCTTCAAAACCAGCAACAAATCAGTACATAGAATGCAATCACTCTTTTGGTGAAATGTGCAGCAGGGACATTTCATGACAGAGGCTACAGATCAAATCATATAATATGTGTTAATTATAGTAAGAATTGTGCAGTCAAATTCCTCTCATCTCTCACAGGTAGACAGGAAAACCATACTAGCTCTGAAATTTTGTGCATAAACCTTTTAAATCATCTGAAGAGTTTGAGTGAAGTGAGAGATGCATGCTTATACTGGAGCTTGAAAACAATCCATAAGTTTTACTAAAGAACAAAAGCCAATGAAACCCTACAGTAACCTACACATATTTAAACATGGTGTCTTTCATCAACATTTTTCTCTCATGTACATCTCAGACATCTCAGCTCACTATGTCTGTCTATCTGTACTGCTACTGAAAAGACCAGCAAACCCATTGCACACACCACTGCAGCTCTGCTTGGCCAAATTCTACAGCCCTCTCATGATATACATGGAAAATTCTTTCTATGTAGGCAACATAATAAAGACTCCTTATTTTACAAATTTGACTCTTCTGGGTTTTTCTGTCTCATATTTTACAGATACCTGACTATACTGAAGTACAGACAAAACATATGCTCCCGGTGTGCAGCTGACCTGGATGAAAGCATCCACACTCCCTAAATTACCAGAGAAACGTTTACTGCTCAACTTGCAAACGAGGTTTCAAATGTTGAAATCCCTTTTCATTGGAAAGATCCATTAAGCTACATTTTTACAAATACATAATAACATTACTACATCAAGTCTTACTCCTTCCTTACTTAATTCTATTCACAAGATACATTATGACTGTATGAAGTACTATAAACAGTTTCTCAGTGAAGAGCCATTTATAAGACATAGGAACAAACGTTCTAAACCAAATACAAAAGGGAAACCCTGACCTTGCTCCATTGCCCTAACAATTTATAATTGAATGTCATCAATGGCTTTGCAGACAAATTCCAGAACATTCACAAGTGAAGATATTCACATTGTACGTGAGAGGAACTTCCATTTTGTTTTGGGGGCTTTTTCTTTTGTTTGCTTTGCTTTTTTCAGATAAAACTGAGCTACGAACAATGTTTACAGAGAAGCTATAATGGAGAATAAAACAGCACCTTGAACAACATTACAGAAGCAATGGCACAAAGGTGTCACACTGTTACAGGCTCAGGGACAGTATGGTAACAGTATGGTGTCTGAAGAGAAGTACTGAGTTTGTGTTCCCCAAAGACAAGCAGACAGAGGCCCAGGCTGGAAACAAATTTTAGCCACATTCCAAATATACAGAACCATTTACAACACAAAAACATTACTTCAGAAATTATACTTTTGCATCTCCCAACTGAGCATAAAGACAGTTCTCTACAAAGCAATCCCAGCAATTAACTGAGTCCATTCACTCAATAATGTTCTTCCACTTCATTTCTGCTGACACCGAATAGGCCAAAAAAACTGCAACCTCCAGACTGAGATAGTTTTATTTATTTTACACTCACCCACTAAAAACATTCCTTAAGCATGCTTCTAAATAAAAACAAACACATTTTATTAAGACCTCTGGAATTACAACTTCAGTTTAAAGCACTTTGCAAAAACATGCACCTAAAATCAAGTTCCTCATAGAAGCTGGACTTAGTTCAAGCTAAACAAAAACATGACTCACCCTTGAGGCTCCATTTATCCACGGCCTATCTTTTAATATATTCCCAAGAGAAATAATAATAGTAATAATCATCATACTAACCTCCCCCATTTGATCTCACAAAACAGCAGAAAACATGAAAAACTCTCACTCTGTTGACAACACTGTGCAAAACCAAACCTGCAAACAACACTGAAAGCACTTAGAGGAACAAGTATTTGTCACAAATGAAGTTTGTAAGGCTCACTAATAACTGCATGAAAACAAATTTTATAGTTAAGGAAAAAAAAAGAGGCAGATTTTATACATACAAATTATTCTCAGCCCTGGTAACAGAAGTTATGGGCTAATGAAATGTTCTGAATTCAGCTGAACTACATCAGTAAAAGACAGTTTGAAGGACAAGAACTGGTGGCACTTGCAGAGCCAAGACCACAAGCACAAGGAAAGTTAATAAGCAAAATAAGCCCCAGAGAGGAGCAAGGAAGGGGACTGATTATTGCCCATGTAGCTGAAGAGTTCAAAGGTGGTGATTATGGGGAAAAATAATCATAAACCCTGTACCTCTAGTGAGGCTGCAGTTGTTAGATTCCATCCTAATTATGAGGTTTGTTCCAGGTCTTCTTTTAGAATGACATTTGGTAGTGACTCTCCTTTAAGGAATCAGAACTGAATTATCTCCTGTTCTCCACCTTCTCCAGCTTATCTCAGTTTCTTCACTGTATGAACTAGGTACCTCTTCCCACATTTCCATCCCAGCAGTAGTTTTATTCCTATCATTGCCCACCTCCTAGACACACCTCAAAAGTTGAGATGTCCAATTCTCCATGCCCTATCAAACCCAAGTTTCCTCCCCTTCTATTTCATTCTTTCACTCACAGTTTCTTCACTCCCAAATTCTAGTCCCTCTGCATATAAACATTTAAATAACCTTGTTTTCCTCCTATCTCAATTCTCAGCAGTCAGCATTTCCCTAGTCACTTCTGAGATTCCCTTCCCTTTCCCACTGGCTTCCCCTCTACACAACGTGCAATGGGTGCAGGTTACCACAGCTGCACCTTGTACAAACCAAGTTCGTACAATTTTGTCAGACGTACTCCACAGTGAATTAGGGGGACACAGGTAAGCAGCATACCCAGAGAAATACAAACCCTCCTTCCATCAGCTTTTTTCATAGCATTGCCACCTGAGGTTGTGAACTGAGCAAAGACAGCTGTTCTGCATCTTTCTGAATGAGTGATACACCAGCATCAAAAGAGCTGTAACTCTGGACCAAATAAACTTCTTTAAAAACAAGTATGTCCATTTAAACCATGGCTCCAACACATGGTACAGGAGTGACTTTTATTTTTATGAGCTGCACTGGCCTTGACTGTAAGAGAAAATCAGCTCTGCACAGCAGCTTGGATATAGTGATGCTCTTTGTATCTGCTTTGCAGTCTTTCATTATTTGCTTCTGTTCACCTGCAGAATGCAACAGGAATAAATAGTCTGGGTGACGCTGCCACAGAAAATGAGTGTGAAGGCTTATGAAAAATATCTGAAAAATCTTTAATGAATCATTTTTCATAAGGCTTCTTGTTTCACAGACTGGTGTGTTTACCCCAGTGACTTCACTCACCCCTCTTTAAAACAGTTTACTTTCTTAAGCCATAATTGAAACCCAAACATTTTACATACTAACTGTGTTAATATAAACAACACTCTGAAATAGGACTACAGCAGACACCTGGATTATTGCCATTCAGTTTGACTTTTCTCTTAATGACCCTGTGTAGAACTTCACTTGTTCAAAAAGACTCAAGAAAACGTATTCCCTCTGAGACATGCTAAATCCATAGCACATTCCAGCCACAGAACAAACTAAAAAGAATTTTCAATACATGTGAATGCATTTTTTCCTCCCTGGATTCATTTCTGATCCTAAACAAAACTTCAGGAATTGGAGATCTTGCATATTGAAATCTGGACTGAACAACCTACTTCAGTTCCTTCTAACCTGAATTATCTGATCATCTTAAAGCAAACCAGTTCCAGAGGTTTATGTATGTCATTCTTTGAATCACTGAATCAATGTTTTTGAGTTATTTGCAAGACCACATGGAGTTCCTCAGGTCTACAAGCAGATTCCAGAAGAGTTTTCAGTTAATTCTATTTCATGGGCAGCCTCATGAAGGCAGGGGATCAGACAAACAAAAAGGAAGATACATCAAATAAAAAAAAAAAAAAGAGTGACATTTAATGCAAGAACCACACCAGAATGATAAAGAACCAGCTGTGTCAGACACTACCAAAGATCATGCCAATGGACCAACTCTCAGGCCCACAGCTTGAAATTTACATGATAAACTTAAAACTGACCACGTAAGTTTAAGTAGCAGCTAAGAGTTTGTGAGCAGTACACAAACTGGTATTTAGAAGTTTGTGAGCAGTAGGAATCTCTCTTCTGGGTAACTACACAGTTATGATGCAGAATGTACGCACTTTGGTTATTCATTTGTAGTGTGTTTATCCTTGCCTTTTTTTTTTTTCCAAAACAAAAATGATCAGGCAGAAATGGAGGAAAAGGTGAGTCCTCTGCAACTACTATCAACAAAAGGTGGCCAGATGGTGCAAGGGGGCACCTCTCAATTCTGTCCTCAATGAAATGAACATTTTGGATGCTAATGAACTGCCCTCACATACACAGCTGAGCTCTTTAAAAAGCACTGAACTGATAATAAAGGGGCTTACGTGCTTCTAAATTCAACTGCAATGTGAGCCAAGGCTGAGAAAAGAAACGGACTCGTCTGAAAGCAGAAATTTGACAGCTGAGCTACCAGTTTGTTTTAGCCCACTGGATAAGAAAGGGATAATCTGGAGAACAAATTTCTATTTGTAATGTTAACATTAGAAAAACATAGAAATTTATCAATTTTGTTGAACAGGTCACACACTCCAAGACATGCTGTGCTTCAACAGTACAGAACAAAGGGAATAGCTTACATTATTTTTTGTGTGAGATCTTCACATGAACAGTAGTTTTTTAATGCTACCAATGCAAATTAAGATATCAGCAAATGAGAAAGGTGAAACTACTGGCACAGAGAAACTGATCCAGACAACTCATTACTAACTGAGGATTTCACAGCACATTATTTCCTCATTATACATGCAAGAGCATTCCCCAAAAGTATAAATCAAAAGGTTAAAAGCAGACATCAGTGATTCTAATTATCCACTCTTAGAACAAGAAATGGGATCCTTTGCCAAGTTACCTACTCTACAAAAAAAAAAAAAATAACCAAGATCTTACTGCCAGAATGCCTGGACTTTTTATCCAAAATTCTTTCAGAACACAGGATTATCCTTAGTCAAGACAGAAGTTTGGCAAAGTGTTTATTTCACTCCCTTCTGTTGTTTCAGGTTTTCTTCCGCACTCCTCCTCACACAGAAATGCTACATCCATGATAAAAAACTAAGACATTTGGTTTTGGCAACACTCCAATAAAAGGAGAAATTTGGTGCCTGTGAAGTTCTTATTAAGGTATTCAGCAATGCCATACTGACAGCACAGGCCAGATCCACAGAGTGAAACAGCTGGTGAACTTCCATCAGGAACACTCCTCAATGGATGCAGTTTTTTCCACAGCCAAACCTATGGACACTGATGTCCACCACCTTTTTTCTGTTGTCCAGTACAGTGTACTGGGTTATATCAAAGTCAAAGTTGCCATATTCTGCCAAATATAGTTTATCTGAGTTCTAGTGAGCAAACCTAGAAACAGGCTCCATCTGGCAGAAAGAGCGATGTGCACTGAGCCAAATTAGATTTGGACAGTCGGCAGTTATTCTTTAGTAATCCCAGTAAGATATGTTGTACAAGATAGCAGCATGAGAAAACTAGGATATGTTGTACCTCATTAACCGTGCCTCTTATCAAGACTCTACTGTGCCTTCTCCTAAGCAGACCCTCCTCCACTTCTGGGTGGAATCCAAAAAGTGAGTATTTCAATTGACTTCAAAATCATTTAAATCACTTTGATCACAACCTTATTATTTACATAGCACCCAAACAGTTGCATCATGCTTGTATATTAAATAAAACCTGTTTCATGTAAAGCTGACAGACTAAAGCGTGCAACTGAAAAAGACATAGTAGCTTTGCAGAGTCAATAAGAGTAGTCAAAAACTAAACACTTCAGAGTTTAAGCCTTAACAAGCAAAGCAACTACATGAACAAGAAAGAATCCAATAAACAGCCTTATTTTGAAATTATAATAAGGAGGTTCAACTTGTTTTTTTCTTAAACAGCACCTTGATACTGTAAAACTCCCTTGTTTTCTCATGAACTCTTGATAATAGATCACTGTGTGTGTGTTGTTTCAGAAACACACAGTAATTCACCACAACTAAAACAATCTTGCTACCCTCAGCAGCAGGAGATGCATCTAAATCTCTTAAAGTCAGTGGACAGACCCCCACCAATTACTAGAAAATATCAACCCAACCAAGACAATAAAAGGTCGAGATCTGTGATACAGTCAATATTTATTGATCAGTGTGTGCAATTTTGTATTTACACTGTTACAGATCCTCAGAGAGTTTTATTCTTAGAAATATTACAAAACCCAATGAAAGAAAATACAGAAATCAAGGTTTCACATACTAGATGCAGTACATATGCTACATCACATACAGAATCAGGTATTGAATCCAAACTTACTCAGTTTCTGACTACACATTCTGCCAAAGAGTACTTTTTAATCCTTAATCCAGACTGAGAGAAGTAACTTTTGTGTCTCCTGAAAATTAGGTACTTATACTTCTCTCTTACTACAAAGAACTTGCACCACAGCCACAGTCCTGCAAAAAGGACGAAGGCGAATAGTTATCCACACTGAGTGTGGGAACACAAGAAGTAAGGAACATAAATCCCAATGAAAGATCCTTAGGTGAGACAGTAAAAAACATTTTCATAACAACAACAGTAGGGCACTGCAACAAACTGCTTAGGGAAATTTCACCACCTCCATCACTGTGATTTTACAGAACTGGTTAGACAAATATCTGCCAAGATGGTTTAGCTGTAGTTCGATCTTGCCTTGCAGCAGTAGAAAAGTATGAACTGACCTCTCCAAGTCCTCTCCCAGCCCCTCTCACTACAACCTTTAATTTCTGGCACTCACGCAAGTATTCTGGACACAACACAGTATTTACCTTACGGTATCCAATGTTCTTTATGAATTTCAAATGCTAATAAAGGAAATAATAACAAACATCAGGGAATGAATGCATCAGCCAACATATATACGTCTAGAGTTTGTTCAGGCACCAATATTCATTCCTGAACACTTGAACTGAATGCAATTACTGGCTTAGAAACATATGCTCCACCACACCATATTGTAATGTCCTAGAATTAATTTACCCTAGAAAAATGTCTCCCCATGGCCTCTGTGCATATGCATTTGTTTTCAACTAATGGATCTCTCATCTATATCCTAAAACAAGGATAATTATTTTTTCAAAGCTGCTTAGATACAAATTTTTTCCCCTTTTAAAAAAAAAAAAAAAAATAAGGGGTGACTTAAAAAATCCTTTTTGATAAGTGCTTGGCAGCTACATACCCCCTGGAGTTATTGTCCTCCATCTAAAATGCTCATTAACTGATAGAACCTCTGGAGAAAACCCTCACATCCAGGCTAGGCTCCTCATGCAGTATCTTGAAGAGATGTCAGGGCAAAGTCATTTCTGATGTCTAAGGGTTATTTCTATTGTCTTGTCAGTTTTACAGACTAAAACCAGGAACACAATCCAATCCACTTTTAAATTCAGTACCTTACAATGCTGGTTTACAGATGTAATTTTAAACACCTATGCAATAAAACTAGAAGACTTGTAGACATGATCAGAAGAAAGACAATTCCTAATGACAAACAATCGTGGACATAATGGAAGGTCTGATATCCAATGCATCCTGAAACCAGGTAAAAGTTCAAGTAAAACTCATTCCTGAATTATTCATATCAGACCAAAAAAAACCTCGTAGGAACTCTAATAAAAGTTAGGCACACAGACAATTGAAAATTTGAATATTTAATAATGCATTGATCAGAATAGTATTGCTGAGTAAAGTTCATGCATAGAAACATGAGAGCCTTGTACTGTATTACTTTTTAGGTGATTTTAGTATTTTCAAATAGCTTTTTATGATGGTCTTTCAGGATGCAAATTCAAGGCACAAATATGAAAGCTTTGCAAGATGTGCAAACAAGATGATGGGAGAAACAAAACAGGGATGTTGTTTATTTTTTTAGTAACAAGAGCCAATTTGAAGAACACATATTTGGTTTGAGATGTCCAAACATCAGCATAGGCAATAAACAAAAACTGCTACTAACTGAATACAATTTGCAAAACTTCGGGAGTCAACACTCAGGAAATGAGATAAATATTCCGACATGAAGCAAAATAAGGCATAATGTAACTACAGAACAATACTGTAATGCTCTAGAAGTACTATGCTGTTCATGGATCAAAGTCAATCCAGGACTACGACTAGTTTGAAAGGACTACTGAAAATCCAGCTGAATGTGGCACTTAGCAATCTGCTCTCACTGACCCTGCTCTTAGCAGGAGGGGTGGACTACTTGACTTCAAGAGGTCCCTTTCAGCCTCAACCATGCTGCGATTCTGAAATTATGATTAAAGCTCCCTTTTCAATTTTGTTTCAATAACAATATTCTGGTTCTATTGTATCCTGTTTGAACATCTGACAGACAGAAAGCCCCTATTTATCTCAAGTGTTCAGCAATCAAGGTTAGTCTTCAACATTGCTGACACTGTAAAGATAAAACATGGGTCTCAAGCCATTAGATAACCCTATGTGAGCAGCCATCTACTCCACTGCTCCTTCACACAGGTTTTCCCTGTGTAAGGAGCCCTGACTATAAAAGGAGACCCGTCTCCTCATAGGAATGGCTTCAGCACATGGGTCTGTGGCAGGGCACAGTGCACTCAGGATTATGGTATCCACCAGTATCACAGCTCTGTTGCCCCAAAGCAGAGTCTATCTTTCACATACTAATTTCAACAAGTTTACACTTCCTGCCAGATGATATTAAAGGATCAGCTAGCTGGTTTATTATATAGAAACCTAACTTCAACATATGGTTTGCCTCTCTTATCAGGAGCCCCAGCAACAGGCATAACTTCCCGATGTCTCTTGCTTTTCTTACCTGAGGACTCTACCCTCATCCTGACTCTCTACTTAACCATACCAAGACTCTCTGTACAACAGTTTTGAACTTAAATGGCAACAGTGGCAAGGTTTATAGAAAGACCTCTAAGTGGTAAAACATATACAGAATTTGCTGAACATGCAAACCAGGCACTGTCGTGGTCTGGACTACTTATCTGAACTTCATATGTGCATGGATTACTTTTCTCCCTGTGTCTTCCTTAGCTAAATTGTTAATTTGCAGTAGCTATATGCATGCTTTTTTATTATTGAAAAATTATATTATCAGGAATGCTCAGGCACTAGAATGAATGTATCAATATATATAGAAACAAAGGGGTTTTATCAGGACTGTTTCTTATAGATGTCTCTTCTGAACCCAAGTACTTGCAGGCAGAAGAGTACAAAGTAGGTGTTTAAGTTCTACCTTTATGTCACTAATTAATTGTGCCTGCACTGAAAATACAGTAACTTGAAATGAAGGAGCCTCTGGTTAAAGAGATGTCAGGGAGTGGACTGCTCACATAAGCAAGCAGCCTACATCAGGGGGACCCTGAGCAACAACAGTTGTAAACGGGCTGCGAATCAGAAGTTTTGCCACAGTGGGCTATGTACTATTTGTGAAGAAACAGCAGAGAACCTTTAATTTACAGGACATTCAGAAAACAAAACAGAAAACCCGAGTTCATTTCTCCATATCCAGCTGGTGTTCTAACAAGCTACAAAGCCATGCAGTGGAGGACCTGGCTGAGGGCACTCACTATTTTCGCCTCTCTAACCTGCCCAGCTGTCACAATGCTTTTTTTGGATCTGATCATTCTGCTTATAGTTTCACATTCCTCAACAGAAACTCCACACCAACAACATTCATCAGAGGAAATGGTCATTTGAGTCAACACTTAAGAGAATAATGGCCTTCAAGTTCAAGTCCAAAGCTGCATGAATATTGAGAAACAACTCTAAGTACGTGGCAGAGAAGTAACTACCACAGAAGTGCATTCAAACGTCTTGAACACAGTTTGCTCTTTTTTTGTAGCAGTCTATTAGATGATACTTTAAAATACTTACTAAAAACCAAACTAGCTTAAGCTGATGGTGGTAGACATAAGTTTCATTGACCATCCAACTTTAAGTATTAGATTTATTCACTTAAGATGTCAGTGTAATTGCAATGGAATGCCAAGCAGCTTGTTTGAACTCCCTGAATTTCAGTCAACAGAGCCGCTTCTGGGTTGCTAAACTGTAGTCTTTTGTATCACTCTACACTTCTCCTCCAAAAGATAGGAATAAAAATATCATCACAATTAAGAAAAAAAAGAGCAAAACAAACAATCAAAACCAGACTATCTGCCATGTTTACTTAACTGGAATTCCATATTGGCTTCTAAGAACTCAAGTAAACAGATTAAGAAGTCCACAACCAGTACCTGCAGCCCATTGGAAAGATTAAAAAATTAAAGTCTGCTAAGTAAGGCTAATTCATGTCAAAGCTTTTAGATTTCTAATAGTATCATGAGTTACTGGCGGGTAAAGGAGTAGAAAGAGTAAGCTCCTTAAGAATGTTATGTCCATCTGTGAGAGCCATCTGTCAAAGAAATCCTGAAAGAAGAGGCTAACGCGGAATCTGGAATATGCCCAGCTGCTGTACTGCAAATTACTACCTATGCTAGAAAACCTTAACACGTAATTCCAGGCAGATAAATATTTTCTATCCCTTTGATTCTCATTTTAGATATGGAGCCTCTGCTCTCTGCCTTTCGGTACAACTATATGTAATCTCTGAAACAGCAATTGCACTGAGCAAATTTGAGAGTAAATTAGGCAACATAAACTGAGGACTTCACTGATTTTGACAATGACAGTCAAGAAAACACTTCATCTTCAGGGTTTTTTAATGCACTGATGATACTAAGAAGGCAATTCACAGAAGCATGTTCACTCAGAAGCTGTCTGGACAATTCAGTAAGTTTTAATATATATTCTTATATACGTGTTTGTATGTATATCTGTGTAAGACACACATATGTTGGTTTTTTTAATGATCAGGGATATCTGTAAGTGTCCCGGGCTGAAGCAAGCTGTTAGTTCCAACTCTCAACAAAACTTCTGGCACTGATGAAAAACCAAACTAACCTGCTGGATCCACACTGCATCCCACAGCAGCTCTTCCCTAGTCATTTTCTGTCTTCCTCCAAGAATAAATACATATAAATATAAATATATTTATATATAATATATAAATATAAATACACCAAGAATTATGGGAGGTGAGGGAAAGGGAGGTCTGTGCAGATATGAGTTCTGAGATCACTAGATTCTTTTCATTTTGCCAAAGGAAGGATATGCAGTCTTAATCTGGTGTTGATCATATCTCTCTACCATCCACGTACTTGAGCAGCAACAAAAATCACCATGAAGCAATAAAAATACAATGGGGGGGGGGCAACACACAGAAGAATGTAGGACATACTTTAAAGACGCATAAAATATAAAGAAACAGAGAGCACGTTCCAAAAATCTAAATTGTTTCTTGTTCCTGCATTATGTGGAAAACAGAAAAAAGATAAGAGCAAAGCTGCAAGTAAACCCTGGAGGCTAATAAAATGTATGGTTTACAATGAGAAGAAAACCAATGCCATCTCAAGAGAACAAATATATACATCAAACACTTGCCATAGCTCTTACAACACATGAAGAAGCACTATTACATCCTATATATTTTACTGTTCTGCCCCCAGGCTAGTATGGTTTTAGCTTTCACATAGTTTTTGAAAGACTGCCCAGCAGGAAGAAGAATGTTTCAGAAGACAACATTACTACACAGCCATTTTAATGCGCTGCAGAGATGCTTTTCCCCCTTCATCCAATAAAGGTTAGTTGGCAGTTACACAGATACTTGTGATTCCTCTTTTTTTAATGGAAGGCTATGTTAAGAATACTGACCCCCATCCAGAAAAAGGTGGGAGGAGGCTACTGAAGAACAACAGACAAAAGCGTGGCTTTTCCACGTCTTCTACTTAACTGTGCCTAAATTAACAGTATATAGGTTAAATGCTACTACAAAAGAAGATTCCTTCTTAGTAAGTGAAAGTTGAACAACGGAGAGCAAAGAACCTACTACTCCTGAAATAATAAAACTAAATTTAGGATCATCTCTTTTGCTTCTCCCCAGCTTGATCATGTTCTTTCCTGTACTGCAAATACGGCACTGTATTTATTGTCTTTTGATTATTTATGCAAAAAATAAAATGCACTCATGAATCACTGTGTTGAAGGAACTCTATTTACACACTGTTAAAACACTAATGCCATTAAATGCAAAAAATGCAAAGTGACTGACTTTTAGGTACAGAGGAAAAGAGAGTAAGAGCATGTGTGAAAACACACCTAAATTGCATTTCACTTGAAATTTAGATTTTTTCAGGTTATTATTCATTCCATGTCACCCACCAACCTGACCGATGGTGATATAGGCAGAATCAAAGCCTTGCTGGAGGCGGCAAGAAAATGAATAGTGTGCCTTACGGGAGTATACATTTGAAGGCTTTACACTGAAAAGAAAGCAGCAGCAGAGGACTGTCCCCTTTCCTGTATGCTATTCCATAGCCACATGAAAAATCGTATCACAACCCTCTCATGAAACTCTCAACCAAGTCCCCCACGCAGAGAGAACAGCACATAGGGTGGGAGAACCCACTAGTGGAAGAAGCTGAAGGGGGCATCAAGAGCTCTAAATCCATGAGGAAAACACAAGTGAAGGAACATTTTACTATACCACTCAGGACTCCAAAGCCTTTCAAGGGTGAAAGTGAACATTGTGCTGAGTTGCTCAGGTTCAGAATCTTGCCTCAGAAGGCAGCACTTGCCTGCTGAAAGACCTACCGCACTGCAGCAGCTGTGCCTGGCACAACCAGCCTTCACCCAACCTGAATGCGAGAGAAACTGGTAATGAGGCTTCTGAGTCACAAGTCCTACCCTGACAGGTAAAGAAAGATGCATTTTACATCACTATTTGGCAATACATTTTCAGTTGTGCTAAGCTACTTCAGTGTGAAAATGTACAGGGTTCTTTCTATGTCAGGGGATTGCAGGTAGGTTAGAAGACTCCCCAGTAGTTCCTGTGCCATCTGAAAAACAGTTTTACTACTTCTTGATTTCTCCCCCATCCCCCTTCTCTTATTTTGCTATTTTGAGACAGTGGGTGCTTTCCTTTTGGACACTAAAATTACATTCAAAGTGGCAGATTTTTGGCCTATATAAGGTGGGTTTGGATTTTAACTCCTTACACTCATGGGTTCTTCCACCCTGCCTACTTTGCAGACTATGGAGGATTTGGGTGGGACTTTTGCAAGAGACTGAGGCTACAATCTTTCACCTGACCATGGGATACCAAGCAAGATGGGATACAGCCTGGATATGTTTTTTATCCTCAGAAAGACCAGGTCCTTGACCCTTCTTTGCTGCGCAGCACTGTCACGCATTCAGCAGCAGCAGTCATTTTTTCTCCTTCTTGGTAGCTGGTGCAGCACTGTGTTTTTAATTTCGTGCCCGGGAGCAGCGCTGATAACACCAGTGTTTTCAGTTACTGCTTGGTAGTGTTTTGGTCTGGCCAAGGACTTTCTGAGCCTCATGCTATGCCAGGGAGGAGGGGAAGCCAGGAGGAAGCAGAGACAGGACACCTGACCCAAACTGACCAAAGAGGTTATTCCATACCACAGCACATCATGTCCAGGATGTGAAGACTGGGGAGCAGAGACCCGGAAGGGTGTGGGTGTGGCTGTGGACTGAGGGTGCACGGCATGGTCAGGTTTTTGGGATTGGGGGTTTCGCTGCTGGGGGGTGCACCGGCTGGGTCAGGATTGGTGAGCAGTTGTATTCTCTTTCCTTGTATTTGCCTTGTCATTATTATTACTGGTGGTAGCAGCAGTGATTTGTGTTATACCTTAGTTACTAAACTGTTCTTATCTCAACCTGTGCGAGTTGAATTCTTTTGATTCTCCTCCCCATTCCCCTGGGACTGGGGGAAGAAAGAGGGGAAGTGAGTGAGTGAGAGAGAAAACTGCGTGGGTGGGGGGCTTAAACCACGACAAGCACAAACACGTATAGAAGCAGAATGGAAAGGGCAGAAAACACTGACCAGAAGGATGCGACTGTGTGAGGATGTGTTTCAAACTCCTAGCCTGGCTGCTGATTATTTCAGTAACAGCCCGTTCTACTACTATTTTTTCTATTGTGCTTTCTCACATTCAATGTTCACAGCAAAAGTCATTCACTGCAGAAGGAAGGAGTTGGTCAGAGAGAATTCTGAGTCTTTAAAATGCTGAGAAGCAGCGCCCTGTACATAAAGCTGAAGGGGAAGGTAGCAAGAGTCAGACTGTGTTTCAGGTAGAAGTCAAGCCACCTGAAGCAGCACCCCAGTGAACTATCTTGCATCTCTGTGAAAACTATGGGAGGTGATTCAAGCACTGTCATTTTTAGATCCTATGACAGAATACAACAGAATTCACTGTGAGAAGTTACAATGAGAAAACGTATAGTAGGAAACTATGCACTGCATAGCACGGCCCGTTTTTTTTTACTGGAGATTAAGGTATGATGGATTCCACATGCTAAAATTACAAGTGTTGTATTAAAGACATTCAAATAAAGAACTGCAGCTACTGACTGAAAGTTCAAGTTGAATTCACATTTCAAAAGAAAGTCAGAGAACACTATCTTCAAACAAACAGTTATTTAAGAATATTCAGAAGTACCAGAAAGCCTCCAGCCTTCAGTAGTCACTCATGTCTTCCTCCCCTTCTTGTGTCCCTTGCTCCAGTGCTTGTTTTCTATCTAGAATGCCTCCTCCATTTAAATAGCTGGTCACTTGGAGGATCAAAGTTGCTATTTTCAGTCACTTAACCTACTGTTAATCTCATTGTTGCTTGTCTGTTTAAGTCGAAACAGTTGTCTACTCCACACCTAACGGCTAACAGGGAGACTGACTATATTGGCTATATGTAATGTTACAGAAGGTGCATTTTGGAACTCTCGTAAGGAGCAGTTTCAGCCAGTTTTGACACTTGCTTTTACAGGGTTGATATTCAAACTTATGTGACTTCATTAATGTCTGTATCAATAATTATTGTGTAGCTGAGGCTCAAGCATTGCTTTCCTCTCTCAGGAAACCAGACTGAAAACCCAATTTTTTAGAGCAGGGAACAGCAGTTTGGAACCTAAAACTAGCAAGCTGACATCTATAAATTATTTATTAATGTCATATACAAGCAGAGTTAACCAAAAACTTTCACTGGACATGTGCTATACCTATCTGCTTCAGAAGTCAGAGTTAAAAAGAAGTACAAGTTGCACTCAATTTTACTCAGAAGTGCAGAATTGAAGATCATTGCTAATAGGTGCATGTGCCTCAGCTCCAACCAGGAGCCAAACAACTTCCAGAGGGGTGTTTAGTTTAATAAACAGAAAA
Organism: Myiopsitta monachus; assembly: GCA_017639245.1. Lineage (NCBI taxonomy): Eukaryota > Metazoa > Chordata > Aves > Psittaciformes > Psittacidae > Myiopsitta > Myiopsitta monachus. Next base: position 58,344,009 of record CM029925.1, read on the forward strand.
GTTTTTCCACAGCTACTGACATTATTAACACCATCACCAAAGTATTCTGAGAAAACAACACTTCAGAAGGAAGCAAAGTCACCTACATGCCTAACACTATTTTAATTCACAGAATCAAAGAAAAATGCCTGCTCTGCTTTGAAACATCAGCAAACCCTGGAAACAGTTTAAATATTGAATTTTTAGTACTCAACTGGAGATCTAAGTAGATCATAGAATCATAGAATCCCAAGCTGGAAGAGACCTCAAGGATCATCTGGTCCAACCCTTTTGGCAAAAGCACAGTTTAGAGATGATGGCCCAGCACCCTGCCCAGCTGATAAATAGACAACTCAAAATTCAGTTCCTTTAATAAACACAGACATAACTTTAGATGTCAACAGAAATTATTTTTTTCCATCTAATGGCTCTGGAGCTGAGGAACGTACAAACTGTGTAACAGTGGGACAGTACCGCCTGACATTTCTGTAATGTAACAAGTCAAACAAAACATCAGTTTTGAGATTTGAATGTCAGAAATACATACTGACATGAAAACATGGTTCAAAAAGATCAATTAGACTAGAAGGTCACAAAAAAGCCTCTGCCACTCTCCTGAAACCTGCATCTGCCGAGGTTAAATTCAACTCAAATGTTGTGTTGACACGAAATCCTCTGTTCTGGCACCAAGCGAATCAGCTGGCCTGCAAGACCAAACTGGGCAAGTAATTCAGCCATCTGTTTAAAGACATGCTTTTGATAACTTGTTTTTTCCTTAACTAGACTCACTTTTCTGGTTTCCTGTTATCTGCCTATGGTCACCTTCCAAGTTCCCTAATAAGGCTGACTGAAGGGACCAGCTCTGACCTCCAGTGAAGCAGCACACAGCAGACACGGTATTCAGAGGTTTTCTGCCTAATATATCACGCAAATGTAATTACAAATCTTAGTAAGACTATTACTGATGCTATTTGAATGTTGTACAAACTCGTATCACACCATCAGATGATTTCAGCCAAGAATTCTCATGACGATAAAATACAATGATGCAGAAGCCTGCAGCTATGAATCCCACACAAGCATGCATGTCACACACAAGCTGCATTTTTACCTTACATGAACATTTAGTCTTCAGTAATTGCTGCACTTTGTTCAAGCAGACCAAGTTAGAATTTCAGTCATAACAGAACCCAAGAACTCCATCAGGACTGTGTCAAAATTTCTAACAGGATACCAGAAACTTCTACATCCCAGTTCAGAATACTCTGTTTTCATGTGGCAACAAGAATTTCCTGATTTTTCAGAACATTTCTATTATTTCATCCCCCTCTCTCTGTATAAAACAGAGGTATTAGAAGAGTTTTTATGCTGCTAATAATATTCTACGCACATTAAATTGCACTGATCTGGACTAAGGAATTGGATACTGGTAACAGAAGCAAAACATGTTTGTGAAATGCTTATTGATCTGAATTGCACAAGCTCAGGCAAAATGCTATATACACCACTTTCTAAGCCACAGAAATCAGTACCTGCAACAGGAAGACATACACTCAAAGCTAAAGTGGAAAATCAAGGGTTTTAACACAATATCCTCCAAAATGTTTAGCATGCTGGAGGTTTCACATCAGTTTCACCAAGACAATGAATGATATGCACATTCAGTTCATGGAAACTGGGAGGAAGAAATACATTGAGACAGACACAGTTTTGTCAGGCACCAACATAGAAGAATTATGGCAACACATTCAGAAGATAAGCAGGAAAATCAGCAAGCTCGTTTGCACTCATGTAGATATGGGCAGAGTAGAGAAGTTACTAACTTATTCTGAAATTACGGACAGAAATTTGGGGTGTTGCATACTCATAGGAAAAGCAGGAAAATGACAGAACAAGCATGATGGGCTGATAGCACTCTTATCTCCCCAGGGAAACTGGGCAGCTTCCTTGCACATTTGTGTTTCTAATGAAGCTGGCAAATTGTTGATGACATATTCTGCAATTTACCTTTGGCAAGTTAAGGTTAGACACCATCATTTATCTGTTTTCCTTAACTGGAATTATCTGTGAGAAGGGATACAAAGATCTAGTTCCAAGTCAGATACCACAGCACAGAAATGCTGCATCTTTTCACAATCATTAGGGCTGGAAGGGAGCTCTGGAGATCATCCAGTCCAACCGCCTGCCAAGGCAGGAGCACCTTGAGCAGGTGACACAGGAACGTGTCCAGGTGGCCTCTGAATGTATCATTCACAACTCTCCTAAGCATCTTGCCCTCAAAAGCAATCACTCTGGGAGCAAAATCTGAATTCCTGTTCACACGCAATTTATGAGGATCAGCTAACTTTTGCCATAGTATTAGGAATTGAGACAAATTCCCACATAAAAATGTTTTTGGGGTCTTTTTTCCACATAAAGAGTGCCACTGAAAGAACAAATGTCACCACTAGTAAAGGTGTTGGCAAGGAACTGACTAAAAGAGAGATGACAATGGGTAGTGCTGAAAAAGGAAATAAAAATCACAGGAAGATCATTAGTGGTAATCCTCCAGGGTCAGTTTTGAACTGATTTAACACTTTAGTTATTAACCTTGGCACAAAAATAAATGCATATTAATAAAATCTGTAGACACCAGAAAGCTGGAAAGTAGCAGGAACAGTAGGAAACACTGGAATATCAGAACTACAGAAACAGCTAAACTGAAGACTGTAACAACAGAAACTGGATTAAATTTAACTGTAAATATTTGCCTACTGAGTATAACAGCAGACATTTCACCTATACACTAAGATCTTGTCAACTTTAAACGACAGGAACTGGGTACACCAAATACTTTTATTATACCTGTACCCTTTCAGTGTGATGGATGCATGGCTCTTGGTTTTATGGGTAGAAATATTCTAGCAGAGAGAAACTGCAGCTAGAACACAAGTTCTGCCTAAAATGTAATCTGGACTACTATTTACAGTCTTTGTTATTAAAGTTCCTGAAAGCTTAAAGTTGTCTGACAACCGTAAGAGCGAAGAATGGCTTTCAGAATAGCCATAACCAAGCCTGGCATAAAACACTACTTCAAAAACTGTGATCTGTAAAAGACATCCCTGCAATTTTAATTTGTACATAAGAAGCTTCAATCAGCCAACATCTGCCAAAACGTAACTGTGGTTCCAATAGTACAAAATAAACCAAAACCAAATAGTCATTATGGTACAGAAATTAAGCTCTTTTTCATCACTACGAAACCCTTCAGAGCTAGACTCAAACGTAAATAAATACTCTCTTTCCAATTCTTCTATTCTGCAACACTTTCCCATGATCAAAACCAATCTCTGAAATAGAACATATGTGGATTTCTTATCTTGCCTTATTTATTGCAGTCCCAAAACATATCAGCCTTTCCAGAACCACTCATAATCTAAAAGTTTCACTTACTCTCAGCTACAGCTTGGCCAGTTACTACACCTACAAAGTCAGAGACAAAATTAACCAGGACTGAAACTCCATAGCTCTATTACTGTGCTATAAAAAAGAAAACATATCCACCATATGAAATTACAATGTCTATTTTTCAATACACCTGTATGCCACTTTCTTCACACAATAATGAGGCTATGATCAGCTATCTTCTGACCCCAGACACAGGGAGTGAAACTCTAGTCCACCTCAAGGGGATGCCCAGCTCACCATATTCACTTACTTGTCAAGAATCACTATCAGACACAACTTTGTGCTCTTGCTTCTCTGGTTTTTGTAAAGCTCCTGCAGATTCTGCTTACCACTGTGTAGGCTGTGTAGCACCCTGTAATAAAGTTACCTCTTCCCAATCACTACGACAGCCCTTCATCCACTTAGCATGCAGCTGCAGACTTCAGAAAGATTTTGGTGTGCCAGACTAGTCAGTATGGAAGTAGTTCTGGTAACAAGTTATCTTTTGCTAAGCAAAAACACTGCAGCATATATAAGTATATTAAAAATGAAGTGTGCTTGTATAAATATAGCATACCAAAATATTTGTATACAAAATTAGCATTAGTCTGTGCTACCTTTTGCATCTGAGGAAGATTGTAAGAGTATGCTCTCCCTAGAAGATCACTGCACTAGAGATCAAAACTGCACTTTCATACTTTTACACAGGAGTATTCTATAGGTTTTTTAAGCAACTCTTCATATTAAACAATAGCTCTATTTAATAGATTGGCCCTTATGTTTAAATCACAGGAACAAAATAAGAATTTGAAGGAAAATATTAAAACAATGCACCAATTCTTACTAAAACAGAAATGAAGAATAAAAATGTATCATCACATCACATAAACCATTCAGAATGTGTCTGGATAGGCTCAATTTGTGATCAAATCTTGATTCCAACCAAAAATCAAGGAAACACACGGGAATAAGTCAGACCAAGTTTGAAGTGTATGTCTACAGCTGCTCTACTATACCATGCAATAACAGACATGAGACATCAATAGTTTGATAGGTAGCTTTTGCTTTCATTGTTGTTAGAAAACAAACAAACCATACTGTCAAGCACAATCCAGATACAATAAGCACTGTAACATCTGCCTGAAACTCCTGGCAGCAGCAGACTGAGGAACTGTAGCCAGAGGCTATAAAGGAAGAAATGCATCTGGTCTAAATGCCCACCAGTAGCAGCAGTACCTACAGTAGCTTGGCAGAAAAACACCTCAGAACTTTAAAAAGAGTAAGAAAAAATACAGAGTGCATCTGCTCAAACACACTACAACTACACTTGCTAAGAATAAGGGACAGACAGAAGTCTTTTTATCCAAGCTGCATACGTAGCACACTTTTTTCTGTTAACATAAAGCACACGGTGTACCTGCCTACGGCAGAGGGCTGGAACTAGACCATCTTTAAGGTCCCTTCTAGCCCAAACAATTAAATACATATTTTAAATCTCAGACAGGAACCTAAGGCTTGAATTTTCAGCCCTTAAAACTTAATCAGAACCCTGAAAGAGCTGAACTTACATAAAAAGTAAATCCCTTTCTGTGCTAAAAGTTCAATCTCCTATACAAGTGTCATGGTTTAAGCCATAAATCATGCAGCCCACTCACTCACTTCCCCCTTTCTCCCCCCCCCCCCCTCCAGGGGGGGGAGGGGGGGATGGGAAGAAGAATTGAAAGAATGTAACTCCCACGGGTTGAGATAAGAACAGTTCAATAACTAAGGTATAACACAAATCACTGCTGTTACCACCAATAATGATAATGACCAGGGAAATACAAGGGAATAGGATACAACTGCTCACCACCTGACGACCGAGCCGTGAACTGAACTCTTCCAAGTTCTTGCCGCCAGCTTTTTCATCCTGGGCATGATGTGTTGTGCTATGGAATACCTCTTTGGTCAGTTTGGGTCAGGTGTCCTGTTTCTGCTTCCTCCCAGCTTCCCCTCCTCCCTGGCAGAGCACGAGACTCAGAACGTCCTTTGTCAGACCAAAACATTCTAAGCCTTAACTATAAACATCGGTGTTATCAGCGCTGTTCCCAGGCTGAAAGTCGAAAACACAGCACTGCACCAGCCACTACGAAGGAGAAAAATGAATGCTGCTGCTGGACCCATGACAACAAGGAAGACAGCACTTTACTACCATTATATCAGATCAGATTTTAGCCCTTCCTCCCATTTTTATTCTCTCCTAGCCAGAATTTTCTCTTTTGTACCTTTTTAATGCCCTTTTCCTGGACTTTGCACCCTGTATCTGATTAAAAATGACTGAGTTACAGTGGCAACAGTATCACTGCTTCCTGCTGCACAAGGAGTTGCTAAAGGCTGCCCCCCAATAGCTAATAAAGGAAAACTAAACAGTATAAACATCACAGCACCTGAGTCAATAAGATTTTATACAACTTTTCAGATAAAGCTTCACAAGGTCTTGCTTCCCTGACCCCAGCCACAAAGCCTTCCATAACTGAACCAAGCATGACCTTACGCAAGCATCTGCTTTGTAAGCAGTATTAAAATTTACAGGATGTTAAGTGACCTATTTTTTTTTCTCACATAAGAAGTTATAACCTAGTAATATTTTGCTGATACTAAAAAGAAACATGAGGTAGGCTCTTCTAACAATACAAACAGCTCTTCCGAAAGTGTAACAGGGAAATGCTTACCCTGTAACAGTTTCAACAGAGACAAGCTTATTTGGAGTGATACTTCCTTAACTGCCCTTTCCAGGATCAGATTCTTGCACTGATATCGTATTACAACTAAGATATCTTCCAAGTGTATCTTATTTACCATGCAGAAAAAGGAACTTTTAGTGGTTGGGGCAACAGCAAATTCAGAGATTCGAACACCAAATTTCTATTTGTCAGATTTGGAAGTTCATATAGCAAAGACATTCTCACTCCAAATCCATCAAATACTCACTGGGAAGCATGATCTAGCAAGGAACTAGATAAAAGGCAAAGGTTTAAAACACTTATTATGTATTCAAGCATCTCAATGTTACAGTTTTATACTAACACCACAGGAATATCAAATGATAAAGCCAAGTTATTATTGCTTATTTATACAATGACAGATCTACATAAGACTCAAATGCAGAAGATCGTAACAAATTTGTCCTGTACTGCTGATCTCATCTAACAACATACAACCAATTGTATTTCCAAATAAAAAGAAAGCAGCAAAGGGTCCATAATCATTACTAAAGGCATTCTACAGAGGAACCTGAGGAACACACAGGGTATTGATAACTAAAAATCTGAGACACTATGAAAGGAGGTAGTTATGAACGAAATACCGTGTTCCCAAAGAGATAACGAAATGGAAAGCCTGCAGATGACTAAACATGAGGCAGTTCAGCCTCCATCTAATATAACAAAAAAACTGAGAATAATGACAACTCCATCACACAACTGCCATCCTCATTTCTGCCTGCATCAATCCTGAATTTCTCAAGGAGCACAAACTGACTGCAAATGTTAATTACCAACTCTATGCTCATCCACCAAACAATGAGGTAGTTACACTCTCAGAACCACAGTTTCCAGGACTAAAATCTCAGAAACAGGAAAATGTTTTTGTCCTACTTTCCTCATGTTGATTTTGGGTATCAAAGAGAGTGGTTGGAGAAAATACTTCCAGGTCTGAAATAATCAGAAAAGAATGAGTGTAAAATTATAGCTCGACTCACATAAAAACAGCTTGCAAATGGGAATGGTTTCTCTTCAAAATAAATTTCAAGATTCTGAAAGCTTCTCCAAGTTCATATGACACTTAAACAGATCACACATCAGAGCTATGACAATTCTAACATCAACTTCTTTCTTTCTGCGAACATCACTGAAATCATATGAATTTTTATGCTACAGTGCCTCTTGGAAAGTTCCACTGCATTTAGCATCCACTGAGCCTTGCTATAAACATTATTACTTGGAAGGCAAGAGCAAGGGGTTTTTACATAAGACTTTTGGCATTAAGAATTTTCCCATTAAGGCATAAGGCTATAAAGGACCCTTTCCAATCAAACTTCATTTCTTGTCTGTCTCTCTCATTTTCACTTTTAGGAGGGTTTACATATTTCTGTTTCATGACAACCATATACAGTTCTTACTTAAACAGGATTACATACCATCTGACAGAGTGCTCACATCCATCTGTTTTTCAAACAACTGCACACAGAAGATATACCCATCATAACATAAAAACCAGTCGTATGCATAAAAAAAGCTCTCCATCTTCACATTCCTCCTTTCCTAGGAGTCTTCCAATAATCATGTAATTGTCCCAGCTAATGGACGGCTGGGGACTCACCAGAAAAGAACAGAGGGGTGCACTCCTTGTCTTGCTGGCCTCCCTTGACTGACAAAAATCAAGAATTTCCTTCCTTAGGAGGCAGGCATCAGACAGGAAAGGGGAAAGGTCTATTTCTGAGGGTATTGTGGCTAACTGCATTTAAGTTACCCATCTAAAACCCCATCTGCTTCTGGTATCCCTTTTTCTTTAAAATAAGAGAGGTGAATAAATAATCAGATATCTCAGGCATCACTCAATGTGTGTAGGGAAAAAACAGGCAGAATGTGATGAATGTAGCAGAAAGACCACATTAAATCTATGTACTCCAAAAAAGGGCCTACAAGAAATCTGAAGAGGGACTTCTTACCAGGGTAAACAGAGAACAGGACAAGGGGGAATGATTTTAAGCTAAAAGAGGGTAGATTTAGATAAGATACTAGGAAGAAGCTCTTTGCTATGAGGGTGGTGAGGCGCTGGCACAGGTTGCCCAGGAAAGCCGCGACTGCCCCATCCCTGGCAGTGCTCAAGGCCAGGTTGGAGGGAACTTTGAGCAACCTGGTCGAGTGGAAGGTGCTCCCCTACCAGTGGTAGGAGGGTTGAACTGGATCATCTTTGAGGTCCCTTCCAGCCCAAACCATTCTGTAATCCTGTTCTTCTCAATCAGACTGGGAAATCGATCCAGGTTAGTTAAAATGTAAAGTTATTTCTAACTTGGATTGTTGTCTTCATTCAGTTCACTGCATAGCCCCACCAACCTTTGCTTCAGCAGGCCTGAAGGGATATTTGGAGCTTGGGGCTTTGGGAGAGAGGAACAATGGGAGAAAAAAGGCCAAAGGATACATTTGTAAAAGCACCTCTGCTGAAAGGACTACTCAAGGCTACTATGGTTTAAGGCACTGGAGTTAGGGTTTCTGAATTCCTTCTGCTTGAATAACACACAGTATAGATCTATGCTAGCTCAGTCACCCACAGCACAGCTTCCACTTAAATTAACAACCTACTAGACACAATATTGCCTAGAAAAAGAAACCATCTGCCTACATGATAGCCCAGCCACTGTGATCCACTAGCTCTTGCCATTCCAAGCACACATGGGTCTTTTAAATACTTCTAGGTCATTTGCAGGCTCCTTTGGAAATCCTACAACAAATTGATTACAATTTGCACTAACCTCATAGAATCCTCACTGCAGGTCAGAGGCAGCCCTGAGGGGGTACTATGGGAGCAGCTGCTAGCATTTATAACATACAGGCTTCACAGGGCAAAATGAAAGCCCAGGCTCTGGAAAGATGACCTTTGTTCCAGCCCCTCTTCATTGGAAAAATGGACAGGAAACAGAGCCTGAGCTCACAGAGCTCTCCTACCTCTGTAAAGGAATACCTCGTAAGGAAGCACTCACCAAATACTCACTTAAAATAACTTTCTGTCCCATAGTTTTCCATGTAAAACTAAACCATGCAACATGTCAAAGCAATACATTTTCAGCAGACTATCAAAATAATCTGATGTTATTTTTCCTGATTTTTCTAGCCCTGTTTCCTTCAATCTCAGCACTTTGTGAGGACATCCTCATATGTGTGCTCGACATTATGTCTGTTGCAAAGTTTGGTAAACATTTAAAGTATGTTGTTGCTTTCTTTCAAACCCACAATTATGGTTCACTTTACCAAGGCCAGAGCACTTGGCTCATCCTTGTGCCAACTCAACTCAGACATACCGCGCAATGCAGCTAACTCCCTAGATGGGCCTTCCACCCCCAAATTTTCCACTTAAGCAAATTAATGATCAGGAAAGATGGGATACACCCAGAAGACAGAAAACCACTTATTCAGCAAGTCAAAAATGGATACGCTGGCACTGAAACTTATAGTTGAAAGTGAAACACATCCTACAAAGAATCCTGGATTTCAGCTGCCTGCTAACTGCAGTAAATATTTCAGGGCTGTCCCTAAGATGATTTTTACTGAGGACAAATGGTACCTTCTTGTTACAAGCAAAGAGGTTGGCTTGATAGGGAATAGACAAGCCTTTTATCCCTCCAACAGATTTATTCCCTTATGTTCAATATTTCTCAGAAAGGATGTCACTTCCACAGAGAATTCTGCTGCTCTACATTTTAAAAGCTCAAATGTTCCAGTGAAGCCCAACTTCAATTTCAGAACTCGATAAAGGAAGTGGCAAGAGAAAAGGGAAAGAAAAAATACATCTGGTGGTGCAGAATGCTAACACCCTTCAGACTAAAAGACAGTGCAACTATAAACCCAGAAGCACAGCGTTCAAGCCAACAGTCATCTTGCATACCTTATGTCAGTAGGTGTGTTTCTGCTTTGCATGCCTATCTTTTCACATGCAAAAGACAACATCTGAAATATAGGTAACTTGAGAGCTTGCCCTGTAGCCTTAAGTATCCTCCCATAAACTTAACCAACAAAAATAATAATTAACATAGGTGTTTCATAATCCTTCCAAAATATTTTCTTAGTAAGAAGGTAAGTGAGGATTGTTTTACCATTCAATAGAATTTTACGCTTTATGTTTAACGTGGGCGTGTGCCAATATATGAAACCTATTTTAAATGAATATTTTTGCAGTGGTCTGGAGGATCATGAGCCTAAATGTTGAACACTGCAAATTCACTCTGCACTGAAGCACTGTGCAGCCCTGCTCAGAACAAACCAATAGAGGAAAGAAAGTCAAGCTGAAAATGACTTAAGCACATTAACACTTAGAATTCTGCACTATTCAAGAAACTGGAATGTCCCAAATTAAATTTAGGGCAGAGACAGACTTAGCTGCCCCCTTACTAATGTACAGGCTGCCTCAGAAGCCTGCACAAAAGGCAGCAGCACAGACACAATGTGCAAAGCCACTCCTGGCACACTGTGTCCATGCCCAGTACAAACCGGGGCAGAGGGGGCGTTTCTTCTGCAGTCTCAGGGGACATTTCTTTCAATGGCAACCAGACCTGCTGACGTCTTTTTTTACTTACAAGGATTTAGACAAAACCAAGCATTTCAAACCTCAATTTCCCTCTCACATAAAATGCAGAAAAAACCTGGCTCACCAGTAAAATAATTAAGGAGTTAATCTCCATGTAGGAAAAACTAATTTTACCTGTTTGAGGCATGGCAACACACATAATAAAGTGCAGGTACCCAGCTTAAGCCTATAAGAGCTCTCCTCCAGCCCACATCAGGATATTTGATAATGCACACAAATATAAGCTTTTAACACATGCCACAAGGAATTAAGTAACAATACAACCTTGACTTTGAAATTAGTGCTAATGCATGTACAGGCTTTTGTCAGGAGAAAAAAAACAAATCCAAACCAAAACCAAGTTGCTACGAATCTATAAAACCAGAACACAGACTAATGTTAATTCCTAATAAATGTAAAGCCTTACCCTGTATGATACTATAGTTCGCAAAAAAATGGCACAAGACAATATTTAACCTTGGCCTACAAGCAAGGAGCACTTCATTAGTACAGATTTAAGCTGAAGAGTAAGTGAAAGCTTTATAGGACTCCCAAGGAAGTCATGCATTTATGAGACGTACAGCTGTATCTTCTTCCTCATTGTGAACTCCTGCACATCTGCTTAACTTAGATGAAGTTCTCTTTCTAAAGCCAGTCTTGGAGGTGCCAATGTCATTTGGTAATGCCAGTGCTGGTGCATTTATAACAACAGCAAAAGCTAAAATACACATTAAAGAAATGCTGTTCTATAAACATTCTGAGCCATAATTTAATTATTAGATAAAACACCACATCATGTTCACAGAAATTAACTGATAAGAACTCAACAGTTAAAAGTTTTATGTTCTGACTGATGTTATCTCAAAATATTACACTGCATTTATTTTAACTATAAAAGTGTATTAAAACCAGGGTAAAAATTAATCCTAAACCCAGTAGTCCTGATGTTATTTTCAGCTAGCAACTTTTCTCCTGCTTCAATTCACAAAGTTCAGGATACAGCTTCGAAAGCATCATAAATTTCTCTGCACAATTCTACTTCCCACTGTAAATTCATCCTGTAACCCCGCAATGCTAGTGCAGAAATGACATTCAAATTTGGAACTCCTAAACTTGAAATACAGTCATAACAATTTCGTTTAATACATGCTGAAGTTGCTTGTATTTGATGTTTCACAGCCTTGGCTAATGTACTTCTTTCCTAAAGTGACTTGCATTCGACATGGCGGTGGTCTGCACATGAGCTACCACTGCAATCAGTATTAGTCCCAATCAAAACTAACTGACAACAAAAAAAATGGTCAATGACAGAAGAGAGCAAGAGGAATGACACACTCAGAATAGAAATACCAATTTTAGAAGATACAAAACCATTCTGAGAAAAAGCAAATTATTGACAAAGTACAAAACTTTGTATGGTTAATGTGAAAGTCTACCCTGAAAGAACTGGGGCACTAAAAAGAAACCAAACCAAAAAATCTGCTATCTCTTTGCATGAAAAAAGCCCCTTGAGCACAACATGCCTAAAGCATGTTTCTAGTTCACTATCTAGAACTCTGAACAAATCTTGACATGTACTGACTACTCATCTGAAATATCGCTACTACAGCTGTTACATTATCCACCTCTCAGTATTATTTTCCTCCTCCTATGTTCTCCACTGTATACAACACACTCCCAGAAAGGATGTGGCCACCAAAGTTAAACATACAGGAAAACTGCATTAATGGTGTTTAGATGATGTTTTTCTTTTCCGTTCTTTTGCCGTACCAGTTGCAAGCATCCTAATAAAACTAACAGTGGGACGGGACTCATGTCAAAGGCTGACCATTTAACATACACTTTCAGTTTTAATCTTTGCAAAACACCCCCTTATAAACACGCATTGTATTAGAGCACTGTTGATGATAAAATGCCGAAGTGGCATTTTAGAGCTTTATCAACATGGGAACCTCACTGGTAAAGCCACAAATCTATCAACAAAGGACCTGGGAACGCATTGGGGCTTTTTAACATTCATAGGAACATGGAAGCATAATAATTAGTACAATATTTTGAACTGCAATGTTACTTCATTTTCACCCAAAATTTTGCACCAACACCTATTTCCTCTGGGGGACATTGACTATTTGAGGATACAGACATGACATCTGTTGTGTATCACACACTAGCAGTGCTGGATTACACAGGTTTTGATCTGTTTGGAGGAATAGGTGGGCATCTGTTCTTCTGGGAAGAGTTACCACCCTATATTCAGACTCACTGGGTAAAATACAGCAGTTTATGTAGTACCTGAAGTGCTCTCCACCTGGTAACAGGAGACATCACCTCAACACAAGTCCATTTTGAAAGTTAGATCCCAGTTGAACTGAATACAAAAGCCTTTCACATCAGGTCCTAAGCAAACAAGCAGCTTCCCAGAAATTACACAGTTGAAATATTCAAAATTCAAGCAACACTCTGCTTGGTTTTTTTCCACAAGGCATTATCACAAAGAGCTTTTTTGGGGGCAGGTAGACACATTTTTTCAAGGACATTTCAAAATATTCAGAAGAGCAATTTGCAGCTTAGCACCACTCCACTTAAAGCACTCATAGCAACAGCTCTTTCATGAAAAACCACAATCTCAAAGGAAACAAAACACCACCCAGTACCAAACCAAAACAAATCACAGCACACCTTTTGGACCAAAAAAATTCCAACACCCTTTTCAGGAGGGAAGCAGCCAAGTGGGCACAGTAAAAGAAGGAATGGCCAGTATAGATGATAATAATGAAGGGCAATAAATGGACATATCAAACATGTTCATGATACCAACATCATGATTCAGCTTAAACAGCTGGGAGCTTTCCTCCTGATTTCTGTCAGAGCAAAGTACATCTACAGAGTGCACTTGAAAATTCTGACTCTTGTAAGGTAATTTCTTCCTCTGCACACAAGACTACCAGGGAATTCAGCAGAGGACGATACAATGAAGAAAAGGGTTTGTGGAAAAAACAATCATCGCCTCCAAAAAAAAGCTAGACACAACTGACTGAATATTTTCCTTTGAACAGCATATATATGTATTTTCTTAGACACTAAGGTATAAAGTACCACAATTTAAGTACTTCCATTTACTTAGCAAAACACCCTCACTTCATTTTAAAGATGACTTCATCAAATCCAAAAGAAAACGGTGAAAAAAATCCAAAGCAGACCACACATGGGGCTGTTTTCAACTTTGATATAGACTGAACAAATCAAGAAACAGAGTCTGACCTTTCAATAAACCTGTTCAATACCAATCATGTTTCACAGAAAGGTTTCCAGTTTTACTTCTATAAATTATGGATCATTAAATCTGAAGCACACCTGTGTGCAAGATTCATCAGATGTATTTGGATACTCATTCATGTCTTTGACCACTTGATACAAGGTTAGCAACAGTTCTCAGTAACCACAAGATGCAGGCAGGTCAGTTCTATTGTGCTTATTATTACAGCAAATACTTGCTATTAGCTTAAACTCTTTAACAATCACTCCATCAAGTAACATCCCATAACTCCAATAGGAATTTTGGGCTCAAATTACTTACCTATGAACATAATGCAACTGATGAACGGAATCAATAGCTATCACCATTTCAGCCAAATAAAAACGAGCCATGTCTTCAGGTAGTCTGTCCTCAAACTTGCTGAGCAACGTAAGCAGGTCTCCTCCAACATAGTAATCCATAACCAGGTACTATGGAGTGACAATTATAAGAAAACAAAGAGGAAGGGGAGGAGGGGACACAAAACAGTTTTTACTTTTTCACTCTAATTTAAGCATAAAAATCAATTAATTGTAAAAATTATTATGGTCATTAAAGAAAGCTAACCAAGATGCTTAGATGTTCTGAAAACAGTAGCTGGCTCAGCCTCAATTCAGTATTTCACCTACTTGAATATGTTTCATATTTATACCTCTCCAAATACAGTAACCCTTGTGACAAAATTGTATCAGCTTCACCCACTGTCCCATCATCAAACACAGAATATTTAGATACTGTGGGTTCCCTTACAAAAGCAATACACTGAGAGAATTGCAAAAGGAGTAAAGGATTAAAGCACAGACCTATAAACATGAAACCAATTGTGTTAACCTGGGATCTCATTTAAGGGCTTCCCGCTTCCTATTTTCCTACCATCTTCTTTTCCCATTAAACTGATGATTTTGAAGTGTAAATTTTTTATACTACTAGATGAAGGCGAAGATTGAGAACCTTCCAGTGGCTTACAGTTCAATTCCAGATACTGCTGACATTGCCAACATACAATGGAAGGTGTCACCTTCTCTAATTGAAATTATGGAGAAAAATACCATTTATTTCTGACTTACTTAATGAAACATAAACCCTGCTTGCCATTGAATCAGGTGCAAAGGCTTTAAAGAGATCAGAACTCTTCTCCTATTTTCCTGTATTATGACAAAAAGAAATGCCAGTTCTTCTAGAGACATGGTCAAAACGACCAGGAAAAGAAAAGTGTGAAACTGTTTTGAGCTTAGTTTAGATTGTTTTAATTGTGGAACAGCAACTGGAAGGGCAAATGGGGTAAAGAAACAAGAATTGAACTAATTATAGCCTAACTAATTATAAGCAATCTCATTTAACACCCACTGCTCTGACATTACTTTCAAACATCACTGTGGACTGATTAATTAGAATAACTTCCTACTACAATATATAGGACCTGAAAACTTTTGCATAGAGCTCCAAGCTCTGCTTCCAAGAAGGCAGCATATATCCACATCTGAAGCAGTGATTCTTAGAAGTAGTGAGTAATGCATGACAAGTAACAAAAAATATCAAAGATGCAATAAATGTGTATCCCAATTTGATCCTTTACTGTTTTGGTAAAGCAACTTAAAGGGACTTTTCAAAATTACTTCTCCTCATTTAATTAAGTCTTTCCCATCTTCAGGAAAAGAAATTAAAACAGATGGAAAAAATTCTGCAAGATTCTATCAGCCATAAGGAAGATGTGGGTCAGGCAGAAATCTCACCTCTGCTTCTTTTCCCTTATACTTTCCATAATGGTAACGGCGATGAACAAAGAATTCAACGATTTGATACAGAAAAACCTGGACATCCTCACTAATTCCAAGTGCATGAAGAAAGTACAAAATGTAGTTCCATGATATTTAAACGTGCTGATAATCAAATTTTCATCTGTTGCTTTGTGACACTGTCGTGGTTTAAGCCTAGCGGGTAACTCAGAACCATGCAGCTGCTCTCTCCCCATCCCCCCCCCACCCCTGGAGGGATGGGGAATTGAAAGAATGTAACTCCCACAGGTTGAGATAAGAACAGTCCAGTAGCTGAGGTATAACACAAACCACTGCTGCTACCACCAATAATAATAATGATAAGGGAAATAACAAGGGAAGAGAATACAACCACTCGACACCCGCCAACTGATACCCAGCCCGACCGAGCAGTGATCTAACCCTTCCAGGTAACTGCTCCCAGTTTATATAGTGGACATGACGTGCTGTGGTATGGAATACCCCTTTGGTCAGTTTGGGTCATGTGTCCTGCCTCTGCTTCCTCCTGGCTTCCTCTCCTCCCTGGCAGAGCATGAGGCTCAGAAAGTCCTTGGTCAGAGTGAACATTACTGAGCGGCAACTAAAACCATCGGTGTTATCAGCGCTGTTCCCAAGCTGAAAGTCAAAAACACAGCACTGCACCAGCTACTAAGGAGAAAAAATGCTACTGCTGAACCCAGGACATACATGAATAGTACACTTCTGAAATTATGCTCACAAGTCTTATACAAGACAAGTATCTTCTACTCAGCGGTGCTTCTATGCTCCCTCTGGAAAAGGAGCTACACTATTAACTTCTCATGTTTTAGAGCTTCAGAAAATACATAAAGCCTCTGGCACTCAACATAACGATTATTAACTGATACACCATACATAAATCTGCAGGAGCTTAGCTTATTGCTTTGTAAGTATATTGGAAAAACCTCAAGACTCTCATTACTGATGTGGGATCTCTGCACTCATTCTTCAGTGTTTTTAAGACCAGTACAACTCTGATACTAGATATATCAAACTAATGGAATTTTGCTCTAACACAAGACTCTGCTCCTCTCATTTTACAAGAGCAACACATTAGCCTAATGACAAGGAAATCTTCTACTCCTCAAATACGCCAACACTTAAACTGTAACTCACAGTACTGAGCCATGCCCTTGAAGTTAAACACATGCATATGAGTCAAAGCAAAGTTTAACAACTATACTGTTATTACACAATTCAGTCAATGCATAGCAACCCATTCAAACATCCATGCCATTTAAAAAAAAAAAAAAAAAAAAAAAGGCTGGGTTGGGTGGTTGAGTTTATTTTAAAGCTTTAAAAATACTTTCTAAATGCAAACAAACATCCAGACCTATTCAAGTCTTAAATACATCTCAAAATACTACTGTACAACAGCACCTTCCTTCCAAGAGAAAGAAAAAGATCTAAGGCCTCTACATTCTAGTAACTACTAGTTAGTAGTTTAACATGGGCATTTAATCGTAAATCACAGGCTTGTTGAAGTTGGAAAACGCCTCTTGAGATCATCTACTCCAACCTCATCTGCTCAAGTAGGGTGAGCTAGAACAGGCTGATGAGCCGGCAGTGCGCGCTTGCAGCCCAGAAAGCCAACCTGGTCTGCATCAAAAGGAGCGTGACCAGCAGGTCGAGGGAGGTGATCCTGTCCCCTCTACTCTGCTCCCAGTGAGACCTCACTTGGACTACTGTGTGCAGTTCTGGTGTCCTCAACATAAAAACAACATGGAACTGTTGGAACAAGTCCAAAGGAGGGCCACAAGAATGATCAGGGGACTGGAGCACCTCCCGTATGAAGATAGGACGAGAAAGTTGGGGCTGTTCAGCCTGGAGAAGAGAAGGCTGAGTGGAGACCTCATAGCAGCCTTCCAGTATCTGAAGGGGGCCTATAGGGATGCTGGGGAGGGACTCTTCATTAGGGACTGTAGTGAGAGGACAAGGGGTAACGGGTTAAAACTTAAATGGGAAGTTTAGATTGGATATAAGAAGGAAGTTCTTTACTATGAGGGTGGTGAGGCACCAGAATGGGCTGCACAGGGAAGTTGTGACTGCTCCATCCCTGGCGATGTTCAAGGTCGGGCTGGACAGAGCCTTGGGTGACATGGTTTAGTGTGTGTTGTCCCTGCCCACAAACCACAACCTGAACTATTCTATGATTCTATGAAGACTGTGTCCAGCTGATATTTGAGTATCTCTAAGGAAGGAGAATCTACAACTTCTCCAGGTAACGTTCCAGTGTTTCACCACCGTCATGGTAAAAATTGTTTTCTTGTGTTCAGACAAAACTCCACGCTTTTCAAATTTGCACCTATTGTCTCGTGCCCTGTTTCTGGGCACTACTGAGAAGAATCTGGCTCCCTTGTCTTCACTCCGTCCCATCAGGTATTTATACGCATTGCTGACAATCTCCCCAGAACCCTTCACTTGCCTGGGCTGAAGAATCACAGCTGTCTAAGCCTTTCCTTACACAAAAGATGCTCCAGTACCTTAATCATCTTTCTGGGCTTGCACTGGACTTGCTCTAGTAGCTCCATCTCTCTTTTGCACTGCAGAGACCAGAACTGGACATATTAGTTCAGAGGGAGCTGCACCAGGGCTGAGCAGAGAGGAGCTCCTGATGGCAACACTTTTCCTTTCAGTCCATAATGCTCTTGGCCTTTTCTTGCTGCAAGGGTGCATTGCTGGCTTATGATCATCTTGTTACCTACCAGGACCTCAAGCAAAGGTGCTTTCCAGCTAGGTTGGCCCCCACAATGTACTGGGTTTATTTTATTCCACCCCAGATGCAGAACTTTGCAGTTTCTCTCTGCCCAGTTCTCCAGTCTGTCAAGGTCCATCTGCATGATGGCACAGCCATCTGGCCTATCAGCCACTTCTCCCTGGTTTTTATCATGTGAGAACCTGCTGAGGGTGCACCCCAACCCACTGCCCAGGTCATTAATGAAGATGTCAGCACCAATGTTGGGAGTACACTACCACTGACTTTCTCCAGCTGGACCTTGTGTCACTGATCACAACCCCCTGGGTCCAGCAGTTCAGTCACTTTTCAGTCCACCTCACTGATGTTTACCTAATACATACTTTTATCAGCTTGTCTATGAGGGTGTTATGGCAGAAGGTATCAGAGACAAAAATGAAGTTAAGGTAAACAACATCCACTGCTTAACCACACCTACTGTTCAACATACTCAGATTTTCTTTTAAAGGACACTTCTGTAATATCTAATTTTAACAGAAAGCTCACAAAGAACTAGTGATATAGTCACACTAAAATGATGAAAAAAACATTACTGATATATTTCCTAGCAGGCTGAAAAACTAGCTCCTGTGCACAGACCATCAAAGATAAAAGAACAGAAGCTGCTCCGTGCTTAGTGAAAATAAGGAAACTGGCAAGATTATAGCAAATTCTAGCAGACTGCTGCAGAACATAAAATATTTTCTTTGAAATAGTGTTAACAGTAAGATCAGAATTACACAAGACATGAGGTTATTTTTACTGCCCACATTAACAAAGCATGAAGCTGGCTGAGAGGTATTTAAATCAACAGTTAAGAGTCACAGGATGCAGAGCCCCATTTCTATATAAACTCCATCAAAATCCATGGATCTCCAAGTGTCTGAGCTGACAGAAGTAATATAATGGCAAAAAGCACTACCATGCTGCAAGTACTCCATGTAGAGCACTTATTTTATTGGACATATTGAGGAAAAAAGATTATGACTTCATAGCAGACTTTTAAGAAAACCTTAGCACTTACTAATGATATAGAAATTGAAAGCATTGGGAAATAAAGCCCAAATAAGCAAAATCTATGCGTGGTTGTTTTTTTCAGGCATAAGCATTACCAAAACTGTATCACAATCAAAACATGTATGAAGTTTGAAAGATTTAATGGAAAACTGGCACTTTTTCCTCATATTAGCTTCTTTTTGCAAGTCTCTTAAAATACTTGAAAACTAAGTAACATATTTAAGAGATGCTTTAATCTACATTTACATCTTCCAGCTCTTACTTACTGAACATCTAGCGGAATTATTCCATGCTGCAAGTTGCTTTTGTTGCTTTAGGACACCTTAACTGGGTTCATGTCCTCAAAAAAAGCGAACACAATCAAAATGGGCTGTTGTTTTAAAACAGGTATACTCCCTATTTCTACTTGTAAAATAGTGACATGCAATGTTAAACACAAAAGTTGAGGTCCAATAAAAAGCTTATCTTAGTTAAATGCACTTTCATTTTTATGAATCCAAATTAAACTGGAGTGAAGAATTTTAAGAAGTAAGATGCAGATAGGCCAAGGTTTATCCACAAATGCAAAACCTGTATTTCTGAGATATTTATAGCAAGACTTTAAAGGTTTATGACCATTTCCCAACCTTCAGAATCTTATGCACAAAATCACAGATTCCTCACCCGGTCTGTACGGTACAAAACACATAATTAACAAATAAACAAACTATATTTCTGTCTCAAACAACAAGTAAGAATCTGTACTTCCATCCACAGAGAAATAAAAGCAACACTCACTAAATAGTTTTCATCCTGGAACGCATAATGTAATGTTGTGATCCACTGGTTATCCCCATTCACTAACACATCTCTCTCTTCTCGAAAGCAGGCTGTCTGAAGTGGAGAAAAACAAAGACAGGCTTTAAGTAAAATAAACATATTTTGCAGGTTTACTATGTTTTAACATTATATTTGGGGGGGGAAAAATCAAATCTGACTCTCAGTTAAGAAGTCATTTACTAGACCCTCCAAACATGCCAAAATCTATGAAAAACTAGGTATGAGGAAAGCCTTCAAATTCTTCAAATGTAAAGAGTTATACTTCTCCGTATTGTTAAGTCATGTGAAGGGAGAAATACGCTGTTTATTCTTGTGGTCTAAAAATACCAAGCCAAAATCTTATCTTATTTGTACACATAGCTATTGATATCAAGTATCAATAATGACAGAATAGCAGTATAAGATTGAAGAAAACAATTAAAAATAACATATAATTGTAACTGCAATAGGAGCTAAAGAAATCTGGAGTCTTATATCATTGTGTTATCTCATCATGCTGTTAGCATAGTTTTACACTTGATTTTTCACATAAGAAAGAAGCATTTCACTTTAGGAAGAAACTGCCAATAACTCCCATGTAGAACACATTTTTTATTGGATCATCAAATCGATGATCATTTAGGAGCTGGGGTTTTCTCCAACTCCTTTCTCAGGAAAAGCAGGACAGAATTGAACACCACTCTTCCCAGACAGAAGCTGTTGATAAGACACCTAGGAGGACCTCCTCTCAATACGCTGCAAAGAAACACAAGAGGCAAAAAGTGCCTTCTTAGCAAGTGGAACAGAGGAGGCGCAAGACTGCCAAGAAATGCTAAGGAATGCCTAAGAGAAGGAAGAGAACACAGGTTTGTATGAAAACAAAAGAAGATGCAAAGAAAACAACCAACTGGAAAGCAGCAAGGTAGTTAATTCAATAGACATCTAGCAACATGCCCCAAGAATTGAATAAAAAACCTCAGCAAAAGCAGCTTTGCAGAACGAGAGAAGAAAATGACCAAACAATGAGAAACCAAAAAGAAATTAAAGCAAAAAAATATGATGAATGTTCTGAAGTAAATATTGAAAGAAAATAAAATTAAATAACAGGTACCAAATGGCAAAGCCAACATGATATTTTGTTCAGAGAAAGGTCTAGAAGTTAGTGTAAAGGAAAGAATAACAATTGTCTGGGTTCTATTTAGAAGGCGGATGGAGAGTTAGAGAGAAACATAGACCATAATCTCTTCCAGCACACTGCTGCTTCACAAAGATGTTTCATTGATTTGCACCATGCTCTGTCTCTTCCATCTTAGGAGAGAGCTAAATTTAAATGAAATCCAAGCTTTTTATTTTTCACTTTTTCAATTTCACTTCCAAAAACAATAGGCAAATACCAGAACTCTGACATGGTTCATGCTGGCTCTAAGATTTGGAGAGTGAAGAATGAGACACAAAATACCAGTTTAGACTGAGCTCAACAGTAATACATGCAGTAAAACGAGAGAAGAAAACTCCTTCCTCCAAGCAAATAAACCATATGGAGCCTTGTTTTGGTGAATACAGTAGGAATAATGCAGACCAGGAAAAAGAGATATGACATATTTTAATCATAGCACAACAAACAAGATGAACCATGAATTAAATGAATGGAATTTGAGAAAATAACAAAACATACTTTAAACAAATAATCTCAAAGTTTACTGAATCACAAATGGATTTGTGGGTGGGAGAAAGAGAAGGGATCATCTTCAGAAGGAAGAAAAGCTCCTCTATGCTTCAGTCCTATTTTTTTCCTTCCTTGTTTGTAAACTCTTGACGTATTTCAGAGACAGAGACTATGAATTCTTGTTTTCATAAGGATGAATGACAAGTAGTTTCTCTATTTGTTATGACACTACTCACAGGATTAGTTACTAGAGAGTTTATAGAATTTCACTTGGGTTTGCCATGATTTAACAACAGACAATGCATTCCTTAAGCACTAGAGACATCCACCTCCAGGCAGTATGCCTAGAACTGACATCAACAGCTATTACCACAGCAGATCACAGCTGAGGCAGTAACAGCCAAAGAGTCTAAGTGATTATGGGGCTTTACAGTAATTCATGGGGAAAAGAAATTAAAAAATAAAAAACACCATCACAGTTGTTCTTATTACTGTAACAGCTCAATCCACGTTTGTTTTGTTTAAATGAAGCCTTTTTTCTGTGCCTTTCATTATTTCAACATTACACTTCATCTTCCCTAGGCACACTCCTCTTGATTGTTGGCAGAGGACATCTGATCCACTCAGTGCTATGGTAGCTATCTATACTGTTATCATGGCCCTCAACCACCAAAGAATTTGGGCAGCTCAGCTGTTTGGTGCTCATGTCACTACAGCTCAAAGTTAGCACCTTCCGGGAGTGCTGACTGCTTCCATGCTGCATAATTACTTGTCTTGGTCACTCCTGAGCCTCATCTGACACCACCATGGCACATATGTACCTCCAAGTGATTGTCAACACTCAGGGTAACAGGTTTGGCAGTGTAACAGAAGCTGTCGCACACTTTCAGGTACTCCTTGTATCAGCAATGTTCCCACATCTCTGAGTTTTCAACAGCGGCAAGTATGTGGAAAACTTATGCTCTTCATAATATAAAGAGAACACTGACCTCGCATCCTTTATCATTTTAGTTTAACAAAGTTTTTGCATCTAGTTACACACAGAGCTTGCAGTCATCAACCTTAATCTGGCACCCGCAATGCTCTTTGAGTACAAACTCCCTTTCTGCTTTTACAAATGACCCCTGCTTCACAGAGTTGATACAGGGATACATGAACAACTATTTCTGCCACTTATGTCCAGGTCTACCGATACACTTGCCTTGCATTTCTGGTCTGTGTGATTTTCATGTGTATTTCAGTGTTGGTGCAGTATATTGCTAACAGAGCCGAAATGGGTCATTTTCCTCAGCAGCAGTAACAAGTGAGATGCGTTCAGCAATGCTTAAAAACCACAGGTTACAGTTGTTGAAGGTCATGCTTCACAATGCATTTTCCCTCCAGGTGGTTCTCTTTCCACTGTACACCCATGGGTTACAAATATATGGAAAAACATAGCTGTAATTCTTTTTAGGCTAACAGTTCAGACTTTCAGAAACTCAGCTGGACCCATGGGACGGGTATTTTTAATACCTTGCATAGAGAAAAATCTTTCAAACCTATTTATAACTGTATTTTAATGGAAAGAAATAGCTTTTTAACTGACTTTAAAAGGGTACATTTAAAAATAAAGTGGAACTTGATTTCTAGTCTTTTCTTTTTCACTGATATAATCAAACTGGCAGGAATGGCATCTGTCTTGGAGAGAAATACCTCTTTGTATTGAGCCTAATGCCAGATTGCTCAGTATCTGAGTAACTTCTGGATTAAGAGGAAGCACATTGTGTACGTTCAACCACAGTCTGCATGCCATTTATAATTCTTACTGCGATAACATTTTCATTAAAAGAGACAGGATGTGCACACATCAGAAATTGGCTTTAATTTGTCTGGATCCATATTTTCTTTTTTTGGTGTGTGACAGTTTCCCATTGATCTCATTTCCTAACAAGTTTTAATTAAAATATAAATGCGGAAATCAGAATAAAATTGGAAACAACTGAAGAATAAGGCAGTCAGAGTGGCAAAGAAGGAGTCTTAAATAAAAACTGAGGTTAGAGATAATTCAATCAGACAAGTCGGAAGAGACACCAAGATAGTGTTTGCACTGTCTAAACTAAAGAAAACCCAATGGCCGAAGCAACTTCATATGTGTAAGACACTGAGCTATATTTTGTGAGCCCATTTTTTAGGCAGTTTATTTTTAGTATGCCTAGATGAAGAATTTCAAGTGACTTAAAGAGTGAGATACATGTTCTGTTTAAAATTCATACACAAGTCTTCAGGTATAGACTGCATTTCTGAAGTTTCCTTCCAAAGGAATCCAGGGAAAAGTATCCAAGATTTTATGAAGACTGGAGTTGTGTAACGGAAGTAGGAGCCCAAGGCAAAACAGGGCTGGTGAAAGAGCTTTCCATCTTTTTCAATACACAGAATGGGTTCAAGTTTGAATGAGGAACTTTTCATCACTAATTTCTGTAAACAGACATTTTTAGGAAACATACACTCAAATTAATTTGAAACTTTTATCTTTCTGATTTTTCAGTCTACAAAATGGACCTTGACAAAGTTCTAACTAATGATAAACTAATAGGCTTGTTGAGTTATAGCTTAGTAACTACCTTTTTATAGCTCAGTAACTACCTTTTCATGATGGAAAATACTTGCTAAAGACATTCCTAACTGGAATAAGTGCATTAAAAGATTGCTCGTACAGTCAGTAATTCTGGGGCAATTAAAGGAAAGGTATAATGTCTAAACCATTCAGCCCCACCTCAGTCAAGATTCCATGCCATTTAACCCTTCTGATGAACTGCTTTAAGCTTATTTTAATCCTCATGTTGTCAGGAAGTAGTGAAGCACCTCCCCAATCCCTCTATATTCAGAGTCTTGTGGAAAGAGAAGTAATAATTCAGCAGAGTAAGAGGGAGCACGATTACAGAAAGTATTACTGCCATCTTACTTCAGCTCTCTTCAGCATCTCCCACTTATTAAGTATCTTCATGGCAAAAACCTTATCTGCATTCTTCAGTTTTACTACTGCAACCTGGAAAAGAGAAATGAAGATAAATAAGTTAAAACACAACAACGCATTGTTTTCATTTTTATGAAACCTTAAGCTCAATAAGCACTTTCATCATGTCTATGTCAGTGGCAGGGAAACACTGAAATCCACATTTTCTAGAGAAGTAAACAGAAACACAAGCCCCCCTCCCTCTCATTGCTTCTGAAACACTAGATGTCATAGGCCTATGGAATATTAAGAAAGTTGACACAGTCCTTTTCCAAGAATACCACACTTTTGTTTAGCTACAATAAAAGCTACCATGGAACAGTTTTAGGAAAAAGGGAGGGAAACTTACACTGAACGTTTTCACAGTTCAGGCTTCCCTGGGTACAGAAAGCTCAGCCTCTTTCCCAAAATGACCATGAATATGCCACAGACTCAGACCTGCTGATCCAAACTAAATCTGACCACTAGAGTACCATCCCAATTACTGAAAAGTTCAACAATCAACACATTTTAACAAACATTCTCCAGCTATCTCGTTCTGCTTCTTCCTTTTCAGGATTAAGCAGACAGAAGTTTATTTCTGTGTGCATCTGGTTACAAACCAACACATCACACAAATTGTCATCTTCATCCTGCAGGCCAGTGACAAAGCAATACTAAGGCTGAATCCTATATGCCTTCCACTCCTTTCATCATCAGTAAACCAGCTATGTGTGAACACAGTGATAACAGAAAAGAAAATACAGGATCAGAGAGTTTGAAGAAAGTGTCATGCAAACCTCTTTCAACCATCTTCAAATGTGTCATCAGCTGTTAACAGCTTCACGAACATGGCAAAAGTGCAGGCTGAAGGACTGCAACACTCAGATGTCTAAACTAAAGCACAGCTTAAAGCGTGGCTCCTGCTTAGCTACAGAGATGAAGCAGCTGTTACTTCCAATACGTGCAGCAGCTCATTATCAGCCTTGCTCTTGACACTGCTGCTGTCTGGAGTTGCAGGGGGTGGGAGTGGAGGGAGATAAAAAAAGGAGCGAAAGCAGAAAGGTACGACATTTACTTTTTTAGACTTTTTTATGAAATGAAACATTCAAACGTTACTTCACATATAAAAACTGAGGTTCGAGTCCAGACTTGGGTCCCCTTAAGGTTCTTGCAGATTTGAAACATAAAAACAGATTGTTACTTTAGACTATAATCACGTTTTAATTCATAAAGAATTAGACATTCTCCTGTATATGGCACCCCAAGACTGAGCAACACAGTCTTTTTCAGGAGAGAGAGATGAATCCTCTACAGTGATACATAACCCACAATGCTGATTTGAATCTTGAGTCTCCTATTACTTTACTAGCTAAAACTAGCCTAAAACTCTGGTAAGCCTTATCTGTATCAATTTTTAATGAGAAATGGCAAGAGGAAAAATCCTTAACATCAAACTCGTCAGCGTTCAAACTGTATCATATCTTAGATGACAGGAACCTCCCCTCACATGAAGCAGTCTGTGGCATGAAGCTACAATGTGATTCTGCCCTTATACCTTTAAAGGTTTTGGCACTGTTGTAAGGAAAGATTAACTGGTTGGTCACAGAGCTGACTCTACTGCTGCTGCTGCCCACCATGAAAAATGAGGTTTTCCCCACCATTAACTGCTGTTGTATGGGCAGCCAGAGGCATAAGAGAATACATGTATTTCAAGTCTAGCTTCAGGATTTCATTTATTGCCTGTAGCACGCTCAGCGAAAGGCTGTATTATTGTGCAGAAGGCTTGGTTATCGAAAGACACCCGTTAATTACACAGCATTCACTTGGACACAACCAAAAGAGCTACAGCACTGCCTCTGGTTAACAGCAATAGTGTTCTTCAGTGACAAGATAAAGGGCTTGGTACTTCTGTGAACGTGTAATACTATTGAAGAGTGACTAAAGAACAAACATAGATTCATGTTTACCAGCTGTGTTTACAATCAGTCAGAAGCACTCTTTTAGTCTATGAAAGCCATTAATGTTATTCTGTATCAATAACCAACACACAGACACACAAAGGAAAAAGATCATGAACATCATCATTTTCCAGCCCTGAGCATCTTTTTGGGGGGATGTCTCAGTGATTTAATGGAAGTGAATTCTAAAATGGTTATTGCAGGCCTGGGAAAGAAAAACCTGACACTTCAACAAGGAGCAGCCTGATGCCGTTTCTAATTGTAACAAAAAACATGTAAAACACCCTTACAGCCCCAGGCAGTGTTTACATACACACACTGACAGATATACTAGGCACACAAAGGCCCAAATACACAGAGAGCACTGTTTTGATCTTCTCCCTTCCCCAGTGAAGCTGTCAAGACAGAAGAAAGGGTCATCATTCCTGTCTACTTCTCCTGAAGTGTCTTGCCACTGGAATCTCTTAAAATCTGACTTTTAAAGGTTGGGGTTTTATAAATTTATATTTTCCTGTGAGCAGCCCAACAAAAAATGATTGGTATG
The DNA here is from genome assembly GCA_017639245.1 of Myiopsitta monachus. Lineage (NCBI taxonomy): Eukaryota > Metazoa > Chordata > Aves > Psittaciformes > Psittacidae > Myiopsitta > Myiopsitta monachus. The sequence goes on from CM029925.1 coordinate 58,371,513, forward strand.
TGCCGATGTAAACATCTTGGTCTAGGCAGACAGAGGGTTTTTTCCCATCCCTCCAAGAGTTTTCTGTGTTTCCCACAAACAGCAGTACAGCCTAGCATGCTGTCAGACCCCTTCTCCCCTGAACAAGGCTACTTATCTCTATGGTACATGTCTGCACATTTCCTTTTCTTAAAAAGCAACAACAGCCCTCATCAGGAAAAAAGCTAAATCAGAAGCTACTCAAATGGAAATGAAAAAACACAAAAACCCCACAACCACCCAACCTCAGCACTGGTTTTCCCATTCATAAAGAGCAGGCAATCCTTCAGGTACAGGAAGAGAGAATGTTACTCTTCATAACTGGATGCCAAAATTTAGGAGTAACTAACTAGTTCTCAGACATACGAAATTCATCATCTTCAAAATATCAACAACATAATGACATAATACTTGCTTGCACAAGCAAGCACTGAACTTTTGGGGTTTTTAAGCAGCAACAGAATAAACTGTAAACTTTGGTATTAGCTAGAACCTTTAACAGGCTGCACTTCATACTGCTGAGTGTTGCTGTTGCCCAGTGGCTTCACCTTTCCACACAGCTGTCTTCAACTCCCAAGTTTCAAGTCACTATGTTTAGTCATGTTTTTCAAACCATGCTGCCTGAAGCCAGCACAATGAAACACTTGATGCCTGTGTTATTAATTTTACCAGGGTAATCCTCCAAGCAAAACATATGTGTTTTCTGAAGACTCTTACATAAAATCTGAAATAAGTAAATGTATGTATGCAGTGGGAAGAGGCACGTCATTAATTTGACAAAAAGGAATCATTCTCAGACCAGCAGCAAGTGGGGTTAAGGGGAAAAGGAAAACTAGGAACAATGAACTCTTACAGTTTAAGCAATAACTAGTTTCAACTACTCTGTGTCTACATCAAACTTGTAAAAACAAAAAGGGAAAGATTTCTTGACTATGCAAATTGAAGAAACCGAGTAGCATAAAATCAAAATAAGAAGTCTGAGGCTGTGCCAAAGAAAACTTGCACCAACTTTGTAGTCTACACAACTTCAGAATTATGTTGATTCAGGAGACAAAAATTACTCCTCCCAGTAACCTAAAGCAACCTCGGTCTCATTTATAGTTTGCTGGAAAGAAAATACATTCCTCCAGATTTCTTAATCTGTCTCAGTAAACCAACTGCAGTTTACTGAATCATATACCTTTTGCGATTTTATATTAATATAGCTTTTGGTGGCTTAAGTACCAGGAAAATTTGATGGCCTTCTTTTTAACATTGCTTGGATATCTACTGCTTATTTTTTTCTAAGAGAAAATTAGTAATTTCATAGAGAATTTGTTTTTCTTAGACAAATGTCTGTGTAGGACATGAAAGTTGCCAGGATGCTAGAGAGGGACTATTCATCAGGGACTGGAGCATTAGGACAAAGGGCAATGGATTCAAACTAGAACAGAGGAAGTTCCGGTTAGATGTAAGGAAGTTCCTTACCATGAGGGTGGTGAGGCACTGAAACAGGCTGCCCAAAGAAGTGGCAAATGCTCCATCCCTGGCAGTGCTCAAGGTCAGGTTGGATAGAGCCTTGGGCAGCATAGTCTAGTGTGAGGTGCCCACGCTCATGGCAGGGGGATTGGAACTGGATGATCTTAAGGTCCTTTCCAACCCAAACCATTCTATAATTCTACGATTCTTTAAGCTAGTGAGAAAATTTAACATATATCCTTGCAAATATTTGTAAGTCCTACTTTAAGAACATACAAGCCCAAACATCTTCAACTGAGAACTTCCATTTTCCCCTTACTGAAGATTTTGACAGCTGAGTCATGCTATCTTTCTCAGATAAGGAATTAGAAAGAGACACTGTTCCTAAAAGATGATAACTAACCAATTGCACAGACTGTCCCCAGAAGAGAATGGCGAAAGTTATCCTCTCACTGTTCATGGGATGATTCACCACAAAGAAGCTTCCTGAGAAAGAATTACAGGGTTTTTGTGGTTTAACTCCTGTGGAGTTTGTTGCTGATTTAGCAGACAAAAATGACTTCGCTTTAAAACACAATATATGGCAGGTTTCACATATGATTCTTCTCACAAGAAAGCACCCACATCAGTGACTTTTCCTACACCTTATACACTCTGTACATGGACTCGGCTGCAACTGTTATTGGCAGCACTGAGAAAAGTTCATGTTTTAAGCAGAAAAGTTTACATCAAAATGGAGAATGTGACATTCTTTGTGGCAGGGGTTTAGACTAAAGACAATTATCCACGAGTAACTTCAGCCTTCAGCCTCCTTTAGAAAGAAGCATCACTCCAGACAGAGCAAAACCAAACCAAAGTGCTAAGGCAGCTAAATAAATACTGCTTTTTTAATGCTAATTGCCCAAGGATGATATCTGCATATGACATAAACTACAGTAAAAATTCCTGTTCCTTTCATACTACCTATGGAAGTCTGTTCTTCTACAACTACAGACTAATAAAGACTGATTTTCACATACGATGGAAACGTTTGAGTGAACGTAAAACCAACTCTGTCACATGCCACAGAGCCTCCAGAAATGCTGTCGTACCAAAGAGAACTGGGAAAAAATAAATCCAAAACCAAAAAACCAACAAATTATTTCCAGTTGCAAAAGCAATTAAGGTATCACTCAGAAAATGTTTTTTGCACTTTATACACAAAAATACACATATTTTTGAGACAGTACAGAGAACCTTCTGTAGAAGCTTTATACACTATCCCCATCTGTAGTATATTTGGCTAGCAAAAATTCAAGGCACTGTTATACATTAGGTTGTTCTTTCTACATACATAGCATCCTACAGGAAAAACAAAGTACATGCACCTAATATAATTAAGAAGGGGCAGAAAGCTGATGTTTATTTATTCCAGTTTCCTCAGCCTCTATAATGTGGCATGCCTACTATAAAGCCTAGTGATGAAAAGCCTTCTTTGATGACTTTAAATAAGTGATCGCTTAATCAGAAGCAGCAAAAAAATGTATAGTTTGATAGCAGTAGATGAAAACTGAAAAAGAAACTAACAGGAAATACTGCAGGAAAAACATTCAAAGATTCATTAAAAACAGAAAACAAAGTGACAGGAGTAAAGAGGTTTCTCAGTGTTCTGAGAATGTCAGTATCAAAATTTGGCTGTTCAAATTGCTGAAAACTACTTTTAGACCATTTTGTTATTAGGATGATTAAAAACGGCTAAATCTTTATACCATCAATAACTCCCTGGCCTGCTGAGTGGAAAGAATTGCAGTCAAGCAAATGATTTATCATCAGACAGTTGAATCCATGGGAACTTGCCTTCTCCCAAAATGTAAGACTTAAAAAGAGCTGTCAAAGAATGTATAAATCAAAACGTACTTGTATCAAACATGAAGTGAGCCTACAATATCCATTATGGCTAAATAACGTGAAAACCTGTGCATCAGTCTATTGCTATTAACTATCTCTCCTCAGTGCTGCAGATGTGCAAGAAGATTGTTCCAACCCTTCCTTCCACCTCCCTCACATACATACCTCCCCAAAGGCTCCTCGACCAATCACCTTCAGGATTTCAAAGTCTTCTTTATGGAGTCGCATCTGTTTCACTTTAGATGTAAAAGGTTTGGCTGAAACAAAGGAAAATATCAATCATTCAAAAAGAACAAAACAAAAACAACCCCTGCACACCAGAAATAAAACACCAAACAAGGTAGCAGCAACATAAAATAGATGCAAGCAGAGCCCTGAAAACAACAGACCATTTTTCTTGTTCACCTATATTCCATAATGTAATATAATGAAATTTAAAGCTAGAAATAATGAGAAGTAAGAACTAAGCCAAAAGTATTGCGAGAAAAAGCTTATGCAGTAAGCCTTCTTTTGCTTCTTTGACATTTAAAGGCTATGGGCAGGGGGGACAAAGAGTCAAGCTGTACATTTCTTTACAGTCTTTTAGGTTATTAACTACAGTTGCAAAAGCAAAGCATGCCATAATGAAAAGTTCACTCTGGACAGTATTATTTTACCTCCCAAAGAGCAAAACAATATTGTATTCCATGAAAAATTAAAATGCTGACGGGTGATAACTAGAAGGGCAATACTGGCCTAGACGATATAGCACGCAGTATTTTTGGAGATGACTTCTTCAGGATAGGGGACAACACTTAGCACAGCTCCAGTAATGTTAGCGGTGAACTGGATGAAAACCTTTTAAAAATCTCAGGGGTTCCAAAGTTCGAACTTATTTAATCTTTCTAACATTCCCCAGATGCCAAAAATCAATTCTCTACCAGAAGTTACATTTGTTATAATTATAGGAACATCAGCTCATGGTTAAAAAAATAGGGTTTAGCTACAAAGAGTAAGGATGCAGCCATACAGTGCTGAGGTTTTCACTGCAGTGATAGTTTTACTTTAAATTTGTAATAGTTTTTTCAAAAGATTCAATTATACAATTAAGTAATGCTACTTTTAAGATGTAATTTCAAAAGAAGTGTATTACTCAAGTTCAGAGATTCCTCAAACTTTCAATTTTTGTTTTCTACCCTAAAAGAAAATTCTTGCAGTAGGAAAAAGTAAGCAACAACACAATGTACAGCCTTAATGGGATGGCCTCAGCTGTACTGTACGAAGTGATTTAATACAAATATTAATACTACTGGACAAATTAGAGCAAGCCATTAAAGCTTCTTAACTTGAAAAACAACTGATGGAAAACAAACTTGTAGTTCTCAACTTCAACATTTTTTGACCACTATAGGCCTGGTTAGATTACAAGGCAAAATATCTTGTTAACAAGCACCAGCATAGCTGTTTAAACCACAAAACTCTCTCTCATTTTATATTGTAAGGAAAGGCCTGTCATTCTTTAATTATTACATTTTGAAATTTTCCAGGGTTCCCATAGGGACACTGGAAAAATAAACACCGTTAGAAGTACTTCAGTAAAATACAGCTAACAAAAATAGGTTTGGATGAGGTCTGTAGTGTTGTAAACTCATCTTTAATTTTTGTTATCACCTCTAGCAACAGAGATGTCAACACACAGCCAAGTAGTTTGATGAAGAAAGAGAAAGAAAAGAAAGAAAAATAAGAAAGCAAAATAAGAATTGCCCTAGGAATGTGCTCCAAATAGCTTGTTCCATAAAAGGTCAATTTGCTTTATCATCAACGCTGTTTGTCTGCTGTGCAAACATTTGCAGTTCTTGTGGCAACAACAATCTGAAGTACTGAAAACTTGGCCTGGCCAAGGGTCTTGGAAGGCAGATCTTCAGACAGCCACTTCATACATCCAGCTTTCCAGACTATGAGGTTAACAGGCAGACTTTTTGCAACTACTTTGGCAATGTCATATGAGCTGTTATAAAGACAGCAAACTGTAAGGTCAAGGAACGGTTTTCAAAATGCGATGTGCTCAAAAGGGGTCCCTGCAATGTGCCTCTACCAAAACACATCAGTACACAGCCTTCCCCTGCTCACGTCCACATCCCCCTTGAACAGCATCATATGAAGTTAACAGAAAACACTACCCTCTGTTTCAGAAGAAGCTGCAGTTTTCCTTGACTACTGATACCAGAGTGACACACTGTCTTTGCAGCTTGTCAGGCACTTCCTTTGGTACTTCAACTACAGAAACACACAAAGGGATACTGATTTTTTTTCCACACAGACACCCCTCTTCAAGGTTGCTAGCAAAGTGCGATAGAAAGCAGGGACCAGCAGTTGGCTGTGCCAAATCTAATTCTTCCTCCTCCTAACCAGAGGGTGAGTGTGGGCAGCACATCCTGCAGCTCCCTCTGGACTTTTAACTCAACAGGAACCAAAGCTCACTATATAAAGCTTTCAAATTTACCAGCATGTTCTCTATGGCCACAATCCCATAAGTCATACAGTCCACAGAGAAGGTTACTCTGAAAAATATTCTATGTTGCTATCAATTACCATGGAAGGGACAGATATATTGGAATAATCTCCCCAGGGAAGTGGTGGATTCCACTACAGCAGCCACATTTAAGATTCAACTGGACAGGTCCTGGGACATCTAGTCTAGGTCATACTTTGCCTAAAAAGGTTGGACCAGATGATCCTTGAGGTCCCTTCCAACCCTGCTACTCTACGATTCTGTGATAAGACTTCACCTTATAAAAGCTGTTCTACAAAAACACCAGCCACCCACCTCTAATCTCAACCTACATGGGAAAACGCAGCCACCACCCTCTTGGCAAGATTCACTGCACTTATTCAATTACACATGGCAAGAAATCCCCATCTCCCAATTCACCCTCAGGGGTAACCCATGTGCAGAAGCAGTAAGGCTGAGCTGTTTTTCCAAACAAGGTGAACCTGTCAGGACTATTCCTTCAAGTCTCCATCAGTCTTACCTCATGTTTTATGTTCTAGCTAGTAATTCCATTTATGCTTATAATACATTTAAGCAACTAAAAAAACATACAGTAAAAGAATTATACAAGGGACTGAAATTTACATTTGTTTCATTTAAAATCTGACTACAACTGAAGTAACATGTTAAACACAGAAAAAGGCAGCAGGACAGCAGCTGCCAAACTAGGCACAGAGAGGAGCACACATTCCACTCCCAGCCCTGCAAAGAAGACTTTATTACAACTGTCCAGCAGAAGAGAGGCAAAACAACAGGTTCTGCAGTAGTGATACTGAGCTTCAACAGTCTGTTTATTATATTTTGGGGGAGGAAGCAGTTACCAGCATTACTTACAGCACATTTAATAGCAAGGGGTTTAATTTTAAAATTCTTGGAGATAAAAGTCCATTGCCGGAACAGCTGACTCAGAGAGGACAGCAACATGGCTGATAACCCAATGCAGTTTAGTGCTGAGATTATCCACGTGATACCAAACAACGTCAAAACAATAAAACAGCAGTACTAGCTGCTTTATTTGTAAAGTTAGTCTCACGCTCCTGCTCTGGGCTCTCTCCCTCTAGCTCCCAGTTTCTGTCTGCGGAGCCTGGGCAGGGCGAGACCTGCCATTCAGATTTCTCAGGGCTAACCTGCTGGGTGGGAGCAGGGGAGCTAGGGGTGAGCGTCATTCTTTCTCTTCCCTCACCTCCTATAGTGCACTTTGGCTCTACAGCAGAGCACTGCAACAAACCAGAGCTGCTGTAGGCATAGCCTGAAATTCAATCCAAGTGAGATGAAGCTCACATTGACAGTTTAAAGAAAGTCATGCAGACCTGGAGCAGCTATTGAAAATGGGTCGTAACAACTGACTTCAGTAGAAAACAAAACATAACAGGACAGTGTTCAGGAAGTCTCAGTCCCTCACTAATGCCATAGTTGCTTTTATGGATAAACAGGCTCAGATGGAAGACCAGATCCTCAACTGGTAGGTCACTTCCCACAGGAATTCTAAAACATGGTGCAGGTATTACCCAGCAAACCCAGCCTTGTGCCCACTGCATTGTTCAGCGTAGAATCCTGTATCAAGCCAAAGATACAGAAATTAACAGCTGTATCCACCAGAACTGGCAACAGCAATTGTGAAAGTTCATAATGAAGGAAATAGAATGGAAAAGAAAACAACCAGCATAGGAAACCAGCTGCTGCCAGTTCGAGACAAACCCCCCTATTCTTCACTAGTTAAAAGTAATTATATAAATACATACTGAGCTTTCCTAGGCACCTAACCTAAGAGACTGTCACTTCATGGAACACCAGAAGGCTCTCTGGTTCTTCCTAATGCTCTCCTTGAAAACAGTATTTTTTTAAAAAGAAAACAAAGCAAAATAATCCATCTATAGCTTTGTTTTTGAAAAGCATTCTCCAGTTTTGAAATTTCTGTTAAGTTCCTGGAAGGAATTTTACAAGTGTTGTTATTTTACAGGCTCAGACCAACCCCAAAGTATTTCTTTTCCACTGGCTTCTAACAGTGAGGATCCTGAAATGTGTAAATAGCATTTGAGTAAAGATGGACCATAACAGGAGGTTTCTGAAAGGAGGTGTGAGGGAATACTCCTCCCAAAATAAACAGTATTTCTCAAAACAAAGGAGAAATCAATGACAAACAGAAAGGCAGAGCAGCTTAATGCCTCATTTAATTGAGGAGATGGAAAAGAAATCTGTTCCCTCCACCCACCTAAGGTTGGCATAACAGCCCACCTTTGTTCCAGATTCTGACAACTCTGAAGGAAACCAGGGCAAAACACTGTAGTCAACTGGGATGGCAGCTGAACCACAGAACATTAGTTCAGGCAACGTAAAAAATATAAGCTGCAAATACCATTCTCAGTTTTAACAGTTAAGATTCAGTTTTTGCTCCCTCAGAACAGTTCTAACGTGTTTTTCCTGATGAGTAGTTAACTGCCAACATCTGTAAGTACAAGTTAAGAATCTGGCATTTTCCAAAAACGAGAAGCATGTCCACAAATTCCAGTACTATGGTATGGACACAGTATTTTGGATCTTACTCATCTTGGATAAAAGAAAAAGTAATCTGTCCTCATCTAGGTCAAATGGAGACCATCCAGACATCTTTGGCTATAGCTCCCACAAAAGATTCTTCAACCGACACTTTAAAATCAGAGAGAAATAAAAGATCTTTCCCCAAACATAGAAGAGTAGTTCTGGTTTTCCCTCCCTGGACTCAGATGAAAAATAAGCCTTGCATTCATGAAACACCCACTGCAGATCTGGGCAACACTTCCATATTACAAGATACAGCCATTAGTTTTTATATTACCATTCTTTCTCGTCACAAGAATTTCAGTAAACCACCCTCTGATTAAATATTATTATACCACCAGAAGAGTGAAATATTAAGCTTCCATTCAGCCTGCTGTGCATTGGAGTTCTGATGCAGTTTTTGTAGCACAGTCAGTAAAGTCTTTACGGCAGGACTCCTGTTTCACCTAGTAAAGAGGGAGGAAATGCTCTGGGAGGAAATCAGGAGCACGCAGTTTTGTGGTATTTCAATACAATAAAGGCTAACAAAGGAAAAGGGGGAAGGTGGTCTTTGCTTATAAAGCAGAATGCTCCTTAGACTCCATCCCTTATGCTGTCAAAGAGCTGGAGACAAGTCAATTAAAATTACACTTCTGAGAGTCAGGTTTAAACTTCACATTCCTCACTATTTGACATGTAACTCAATATGCTGGTATTTGACTGCCAAAAAATGCTGGACATTTAAGCTGTAAATAAAATCAATCAGACCTGTGTTTAGAATTACTAAATGTTCTGAAAAATCAAAATAAACCACAAATCAAAAATTAATACTTAAGTAAAAATTAGTCCCTTAATGCATTGCTTTTTGTTAGGCAAAGCAGAGGTATCATCTAATCTGACTAGGCTCTTGAAAAACACTATGTTACTCTTTGTGAAAGATTACATGCTGATGAATTTCAGAAAAAAACTGAATATTATGCAATAAACAAAAAATGTGCAACCACACAGAAGATTTCAGGGAGGGAGAAGCTAAAGAAAGAGAAAATGAATGACTGCATGTCAAGTAACAGCCCTTCATGCTAAAGAACAGGTATTTTCTAACCACAATGGCAGCCTATATGTGCTCTCTCAAGGTAGTGGTGGAGGCATTGTAATTTCTGTCATTTCTTTTTCTCTGTATTTATGGTTTTGCATCCTTAAGAAACTCTTTTAATATATATATTATTTATAATTCAAACAATCCTCATTAAAAAATAAAAATTCATCCATTCTAGAAATTTTGCTGCATATGGTAATAACACAGATGTGCTTTACTAGAAGAAAGCTAGCTTCTCTGGTCCATGGAACACGGTCATCCAGTACATGATCCCCACTGACCGAAGGGTCAGCGCTGCATGTTGTCACTCCATACAGGGACCAGCACTAACAAAGCCCCCTGCCCAGTTTTCCGGGTATGCTACAGTGCTTTAGGAGTCTCAAGTTCCATTTCTGAAGCTACAGAAAGAAGAATTTTAAGGACACTCAAGCATCTGAGTAATACTGCAGCCTGACTTACACTCCCTTCTGCTGCCTCTCACAAATACATGATCCAGTTTCACCTCTTCGCTGCTGCGACACCTCATCACAATGTTTTCCCGGTCAACTGTTCAGTCCTCATCTCTCCCACAAGACCTGCCACCCACTATCACTTTGTCCTGTCCCCACACAGTTTTGCCACCACACCTGATCATTTCTGCCCAAAGCCCTCTTCAGTGCTCTCCACCTCACCCGATCCTTGTATTTGTCTGCTCATGGCCCCCATTCCGTTTCCCTACCAGTCACAGAAGGCACCACCTGAGAGAAGTTCTGCTGGGTCTCCATTTCTTTTCCTTTCAAACTGTAATCTACCCTGCTGGAGTCTCTCTTTTGAAGTCCCAGTTTTGGTGATGATGTCCTGCCACAATCCTTTCTCAAATTCCCCGATGCATTTCTTTTCCCCTTTACCACCACTAGTCTGGATTGCCTTTTCTTCTCATTATGACTAACAAACCAGGACTTGAGCTACACAACATCAGCCTGCCTTCCTTTTACTTCAGAATCTTAAATTAAAAGGAAAGACTTCTTAACAGTCATCTATACAAAGCAAAGGTACTGAGGTCAGATACTTGATTTTTGGTTGATAGGGAGAGTTTCATCAGATCTTAGTGAACAACTAACACTATTCATTTTCAGTTTTGAGAGAAAAAAAAAGATGTAAAAGCTCTGTAAAACTGAAGCACTTTTAAAGTTCTAAATCTTGCAAGAAGGGGTGTGATCAGACTCCACAAACACTCTTCCTCTTAGAACTTGTCAAAATGCACACCTGTCACGTCTCACACAGCACATGAATCACTTGAGTTCTGTTCTCACTCCTCCATCATGGTGCTTTTGCCCCCAAATTCACTGCATATCGCTGCAGACGCTTCCCAGCAAGGGCCTCAGAGCAGAAGGCTGGTGATGAAGCCGAGCTCTACCAGTAGGCAAGCTCTTCAGAATGTCGCAGGTGAGTGCCCACCGTATGAACTAACACATCATGTAACAATATACCTTGTTTCCTCTTTAAAAGCAAGGCATAAACTTAGTCATAAGCGCTTCATACAAAGTGGGTTTCACAGACACTTGTTTGTATTTCATTGCAACACATCTCAAAAGCCGCAGTGGGGTCTGATGAATGCTGGGTAGTGAATATCATGCAGATGCACACAATTACGCTGCAAATTCTGCCTTTAAGGACCACACTTGAAACAAAAGATGTTAAATGAAGTCCTGCACTCATGATCTAATCCTGACATTAAACTGAAGCACAAACATTAAAATAAAGTGAAAAACTCACTGAAGCATTAATTACTTTGACAAAACATATGTCAAATAGAAATATTAAAAACTATACTAAGAACTTAGTATCATGAGGAGGAATTTGGCCTAGGCTAAAAATACACGTGTTTTCCAGTCATATTTTTCTTCAGAAATAACTACTGATTGTCATTAGATGCATTTTTAAAATAGCATTTGTGATGCAAATAAATAAGAAGTGACTTTTGAATACTGTCTGCATTAGTTTTACACTATCTAATATATCCTATGGATTACTCTGAAATTAGTAAAAGAAAATAGATTACATTATACTTCATTAATACATCATAAGAAAACATTGCTTCCAAGTGTTAAGGCACTCTTCAGTGCAACAAAAACCAAAGATACAAGGCCAGGTTAGACAGAACCTTGGGCAACATGGCTTAGGGTGAGGCATCCCTGCCCATGGCAGGGGGTTGGAAACAAGTGACCTTAAGGTCTTTTCCAACCCAAACCATTCTATGACCCTACTGCAGCCTTTACGGCTGCTTTTTACTCGATTTCAAGTTCCCAACCACAAAGAAAACAAAAAAACCTTCCTATATCCACAGAAATGTTTCCACTCCACACCTACCTGACACCATTTTAATGCCATTACCCTTAATTACTTCTGCTCTAAGAACTGCAAACTACTCAATTTGCTTACTCATTGTATTCAAGCTGGGTAATGCAATCAACATGCTCAGTGTTGTCTGGTTCTTTCGCACTGACACAATAACAAGACAGCAATTACAAAAAATGCGTTGTTAAGTCATGTTTCAAGAACTCCTCTTAGTTTTGGTGCATTTCTGGGAATTACGACTTCAACGCTAGTCCTTTATTAAACTACCAGAACTCAAAGTTCTTCAAAGATCCTCAAACTTCAGCACTCTGAAAGAGTTACCTTAAAATGAACATAATTAAAATTTAAAAATAATTAATCATTTGACAGTTCAGTGCCATTAGAATGTAAATTGCCTGTAATAAACTTGATTTGACCCACTTGAGAATAAAGGCCACATTATAGTGCTCAAGTACCTAGCTTCGCACCAGATCCGGCACTCTATTTCTCAACTACCATCATCTTTATTTTCTTCCTGATTAAGTGATCACTGTAAGATAATGCTGATTAAGATATTTTTATTTTGACCACATTTCACCTCCTGGCAATTTTAATCATTCAATCTTCAGTGCAGTCGCATCACTAAAATCTATTGCTACTTCAAAAGAGATCAATGATTCCCATTAATATAAATCAAACTTGCAAGAGCATCTTGATTTTGAAGATGACAAATATATTTTCCAGTGCCTTCAAACTGGCACCACAGCCCTTTCTGCTTTGATCCACATCTCCTCTGTATTATCAAGGGTAAAGAGTAATTCTGGAACTCAGATCAATGATGGATCAAATTCCTTATGGAACCAATGAGAAACTTCAACTTATTTTTTTCGTTCAGTTTCTCTGCTCAGTTTTTAACCCTCCTTATGCTTATATTACCCAGACATAAAAAGGTTCTCAGTCATAGTAATAGGACAATGGACAGTGGGTTTGAAGTTAAACAGGGGAAGTTCAGGTTAGACATAAGGAAGAAGTTCTTTACTGTCAGGGCAGTGAGGCACTGGCACAGACTGCCCAAAGAAGTGGTGAATGCTCCATCCCTGACAGTGTTCAAGGTGAGACTGGACAGAGCCTTGGGTGACATGGTCTAGTGTGAGGTGTTCCTGCCCATGGCAGGGCGTTGGAATTAGACGATCTTAAGGTCCTTTCCAACCCAAACCAGTCTGTGATTCTATAATTGCTTCAAATTAAGCTTTCAGAGTTCCTAATGTATCAAAGTGAAGGGATTCGCTAAGAGGTATATCTGAACTGACCATCGTGCTACTGAGCACATTTATTTCAGTATCCCCATTGACTCTGAGTCATAATGAGAGGCATGGATTTGCAGGGCTGAGCCTGAAGTAAGAGTCACCTTTGAATCTCACTCCCACTGGGAACAGTTCTATTGCTGAATGCCTGTTGTGATAGGCTACATAGATTAAAGCATTTGCTTATTGATGCTTTGCTAGAAGGCATTTTTCTAAGACAGTACAATCATTTCATAACATGATACCAGTATTTGGTTTTATCAGCTTAAGATAAGAGGAGGGAAGTGAAATTAACATTCTTCCTATAAATGAAGGATTATGTGTTTCAAACTACAAACTAATCAAAGAGAAGAATTAGTATTAAAGTGTTGTTCATCTTCAAATTCCAGACGTTTTTTTCCAAAGTTCTGTACTTTTTTCCCCCAACAGGAGAGTGACCTCACATGCACCCAATGCATCGGAAAAGAAATGTTTCCCAAGTTGTGATACGAAACACATGAAATGGTCACTGAGTTTTGAAAATTCTTTGAATGCTTTTACTCAAGTTTTGTTTACTAGAAACTTGAAAGGAAAATTCATTGCAAAACACAGCACAATTAAGTTTGAGATAAATGATGGGATAATAAGGAAGTTGGGCACATTTCCAGAAGAGCTCAGAACACAAATTCATACAAACACAGCTGTTTGCAGGAGACAGAACTCAGTTACCTCAAATAAAGGACTTCAGAAGTGAGTAACATACACTAAGTTGCTGTTTCTAATCTTTAAATATTATCAGTCTAGATACTTACAAATATTTGAATGGAAATTATACTCTAATAAAACAATGGATTCCAGCTAAAGGTAATACAACATATTGAAAATACAAGTCTTAAGTCCTAAGCAAAATGAATACAGGGAATTCATTACTTTTCACTCTGGAATTAGTTTCTAAAAGGTTTTTTCTATGAAATAAATACTTGTAGGGAGGCAAATTCATAGCTCACTTTCCCAATGTCAGCTTGTTCCACAGATTACAAAAGAGCAAATTAAGCAGTTCACAGTAAAACACAAACATTTCTTTTCAGGATGGATAATACATGTTCCACATTATATGACTAAACCCATTTTGTTCATTATTTCATCATCTTCCCCTGTTCAGCAAAAGAGCACAGTTCAAACACCCGGTCATTACACCGCTTCTTCCTCCAGACGTTAGGCTATGATCTTGAGCAACACGTTAAACTGGGGCAACAACGACAGTGTGAAAAATGGTCAAAACTTTCTGCAATTTACATCCTAGAAATTTTTAACACTTACCCATAAGGAAATAGTACCAAAATGCTACTACTAAAAATGAAGATTAGTCATAATGAAGCATCTGGAATTAGTTCTCTCTGAAAGTGTGGGTCATGAGTGCACCAATCCATGTAATTGCCAAACAGAGCTTGCTACTTTTAAACCATTCTTGACAAATGGGTCGAGTCCTCGGCCAAACCTTGACTACTCCGGTAACACCACACTGCACTCCCTAATTATTATGGGAAACAGGAGAACTGTAACATTTCTCCTCCCACACTCTGAACATTGTTTTGCTCTGATTTCAAATTCTTAGGAAAGTGTGGCAACTCCTGCCCTCATTAACACCTATTTTTAGATCCTTATTCTGCATTTACTCAACATTTACCACAGAAATAGTCCTATTAGTTTTAGCTTGGCTTCACAGCGTTGCTTAACAACTGAATTTGCTGCTTTTCTTCAAATTCTCCAGTCATACAGTAACAAATAAGAGTCATTACTAAAACTATATACAATATTCTTAGGCCTATATTATGTCAAGCATAAGGGGAAATTTAGCATTTGTATGCCACATATGCAAGAACTCAAAATGCATTTCCCCCAACAACTCAGATTCATAGAATCGTAGAATACTTAAGGCTGGAAAGGACCTTCAGATCATCTAGTTCCAACCCCCCTGCCATGGGCAGGAACACCTCCCACTAAACCATGCCATCCAAGGCTATGTCCAACCCGGCCTTGAACACCGCCAGCGATAGAGCATTCACAACTTCCCTGGGCAACCCATTCCAGTGCCTCACCACCCTTAAAGTAAAGAACTTCTTCCTTATATCCAATCTAAACTTCCCCTTACTTACCTCTTGTCCTCTCACTACAGTTCCTAACGAAGAGTCCCTCCCCAGCATCCTTATAGGCCCCCTTCAGATTGGCCTATACTGGAAGGCTGCTGCGAGGTCTCCACACAGCCTTCTCTTCTCCAGGCTAAACAGCCCCAACTTCCTCAGCCTGTCTTCATACAGGAGGTGCTCCAGTCCCCTCATCATCCTCGTGGCCCTCCTCTGGACTTGTTCCAAGAGTTCCATGTCGTTTTTATGTTGAGGACACCAGAACTGTACACAATACTCCAAGTGATGTCTCAGGAGAGCAGAGTAGAGGGGCAGGATCATCTCCTTTGACCTGCTGGTCACACTCCTTTTGATGCAGACCAGGCTGGCTTTCTGGGCCAGCTCATCCACAACTCATACCTTTTAATACCTATCTGTTCCTTGCCAACTTTCTACTCTAGATTGATACTTCTTTCCACTCAAATCTTTCTCTACTTACCATAAAAATATAATAGGCATCTGATTGTTTAAATAATCTCAGTTTATCTCGAAGTGCATTCATAAAACTTCTGTACAATAAGAACCACACACCTGGAAAACCTGAATTCAGTCCCAATATAGTAACTGCTGTGAGCAACATTAGCGGTAGTCATTCAGAGGAAATGGGCTGCTTATCTAACTGCCTCAATGGAAAGGTCTCTTGCACACAATAAGGTATTCTGGGATTACTTTCTTGTGATTTTGTTGAATAATGATGGCCCATAAATTAACAATTTTACATACAGTGGCCAGCGGAAGGCTGCTGTTTACAATAGCTATTGTGTACATTTTCTACAGCTAGTCCATAGAAAGCAAAACACCAGAGGAGCAGAATATAGCCCTCAGTGATTTGTAACAGAGGTGGCATTCAGAAGCACTTGATTTTAATCTTCTCAGACAGACCTGGATTTATTTTTAAATCAGTGATTTCGATGAAGCATCATCACCACCACCAAAACCATTTACGTATACAAACACTTGAATTCCTCTCAGGAGAGTAACACAGAAATGAAAGCAGCAGCACTCCTGCAGTCACAGCACATGTCTGCATCCAGGTGTCCTCTTCAACAACTACCCATCATCTGACTGGAACCAGACAGATGTAAGCAGATGATGCTTCACAGACAATTCACTTTTTGCATGCTCCACAAAAGCAGGCGGGGGGCAGGAGAGACTCTTGAACCCACACAACCTACAACAGCATCCCCTCATTTCTTTGAGTAAACTCCCTGGGAACCAGCCAGAGTAGCGGGAGCAGACACCTTCCCATACAGGTGCTGTAATTGCAACAAAACCTTTAACTCAAGGACTCAAATCAACTACAAGTTAATCACTAAGAGGAGCCCAGCTTTATTAGTCATTTCTGCTCATGAAATTATTTCTGTGGGGTTGCTCTGTTTTGTGGGTTTGGTGTTTTGCTTTTTTTTTTCCAATCAGGAGTCTGCATCCAGACTCCCAGCATAACCAATATACAACTGCTTGAAAATCGATTACTCCCGCCAGCTCTTTTAGCAAACAGATATTTTAAAAGAAGAAAAAGAATGAGTAGACAAAAAGTTTGTATAAAGTTTGGGCAACTCCAAGGGTAACAACTTCTCTGATTTACTACTTCTTTTGAACACAAATATGGGAAAGATGATTAACAGAAAAGTGAGATTTCACTTTATGAAGCTGAGAAACTTTTCTCTAGAAACTGGACATCCACAGAACATTTCTCCTAGGAAAATAATTTAATACACATTAATTTAGGAAATGACTGCAATGGGCTTTGAAGATGTCTTGGGACCAAATGCTCAGGAGAATGCAAACACTTAACTTCTATTGGAATCAACAGAATATCTGTGACTACGTTAACTGTCATCCCTGATGCGAACTGCCAACTTCAGACCAGGCAGAATTTGAGTTGTGAAAATCATTTGCATACACAAGGGTTCATTAAAAACAGATTTAAAGAAACAACACTTCAGAGAATGAGAATTGTGTGTTCACTCATGTATTAGAGATATGCCCAAGTCCATAAAAAGGGAGTAATAAGTATGCAACATCCTCAACTTCATGACCCTCATTTTGTTTTGTATTTCATTGCAATTTTTACTTATTTACACAGAGGGATGAACAAAACTTTAACAATGGGAAACCCCTCGATACATAAATTTTAAATGATAAACAACTCAGTACTATTCCAAGTATCAACAATCTGTAGCTCAGTGCAGCTGTTAACTTAAAATCAAGTACTACTGCCTGTAAGAATGGGAAGCACATTTGTTTTAACCCAGCATTAGTACTTGATGTAATTCATGCTCAAAGATGGCAGCATCAATGTTAATCACAGTCAAGTACACAAACTGCATCAACTTCTCACCCATATTACATTTAATAGTAAATGGATGCCTTTATCTTAAAATCCTTCTGAATCTCAAGAATAATTCAACCCCAACTCAAGAAACAGTGACTGTCAGTAACCTGGGCTGCTAGTTATCAAAACAGACAACACTTGCTTTAGCTTTTCCTCGCTCTTCCCAGTCGGCAGCATAGCTTGCCTGGGTTCCATCTGTTAAGCAAAAACCCACTCACACTGCAGTTATCTTCCCCATTTACACTTCGTTCAGTGCATTTTAGAACAACTGGGAATTTAGCATTTGAGAGAGTTACTGACAAATAGTAGCTGTCTGAAATAAGGGCAGGGCAGGTTTCCCCACATACGTTCCTGACCAACGTACATTATGTGAGTAATATTTCTACGGATAAAGGCATTTCAACCTTTCTGACTCAACTGGTGACTAGTGGCCAGGAAGTACAGTATCAGTGGGGAACATGAGATGACTTGGTGAAAGTAGACACAACAGAGTACTATAATGCGACTGTGCTTAAGAGTCAAAACAAAACTCTACAATATATAAGAGCAACAATGTTCACAGTGAGAGGGAGGTGGGAAGCAAAAGAACAGCTGAGGGCCCTGTGCTACATCTAATTTTTAGAAGAAAACAGGCAAATAACTCAAGACTCCATCCTTTTGGCTGGAAACGAATAACGAACATTCCCAATTCTGACTGACTGCATAACTGCAAGCAATCTTACTCTAAAAGAATGATTTTCAGTACCTACTCTCACTATCACCTCTTCCAGATTTAAAAGTCACCTGTTTTCCAGACAGATTTTGAGCAGTTTTTGAAAATACGATTGATTTAAATACCAACAATTGCACAGATTTGAAGAAAAAAGTAAATATAATTGCCCTGATATCACATACAACTTCTAATTACCAGCAGTAGCTTTTCATTCTTTCCAAAAAACTGACTAATAAATTAAGAGAATCCTAACTAGTAAGTTAACCTAAACCAACTCACTGTACAAACACAAAATCATATTCCTCTACACAATGGCTAGAATCCATGAAGCTGTGTATATAAAGCCATTAAAGGAACAATGACCACCTTCTTCATGCATGAAGTCTCATGCCCTACTCACTACCTGAACTCAAAAGAAAAAGCACGCCATGGAACAAACACTGTGAAAATAACCTTATGAACCATTTCTTCTCAGAGACCATAAAAGGGGTTTGGGGTTTGGTTTGTATTGTTTTAAAGAACTAAACTCTGACTTCTATCTTTGAAACACTATGGCACTCTAATAAAGTATGAAACAGATTTCAGGAAGCATTTATGACAGCTGCCACTGGAATACACCCAGGAGCATTACAGCAAGTAATCTGTGGGATTTGACGCTTCACCCTCTACCTAAAGTCAGGTGGAGAAGAGGAAAAAATACCATGACTTCCTGGGATTAAACAAATCAGCCCATAAACCTGTGGAGCTCTTTCCCCAATTCTGTCCTCATCAAATATAGGTGGTAGATAAAAATCTACTCCAAATCCTGCTTCTGTGCCTTAGGAAAAGGAAATCTTTCTTTGTTCCCCATCTCACAGCTCTGAAGCACACATGACAGAGTAAAGGCATTTTTTGCCCCATGAGTAGTAATTTCTTTCACTAATCATAGAATAGTCCAAGAAGCAAACATTTTGTACTTACTCGAAACAACCAAAAACCCTTTATCATTTTGCACATGGGGAAAACCATTATTTCCTGACCAGTTTTATGTGGGAACTACTTCAAATGCCATATGTACGTGTGTACATGCACACAAATCTGTTGCCAAGATTACAGGTGTGAATTACTCAAAAGCCGAGAGCAAGGTGGCAGCCAGTGTTCAGTTCTCATCCTGGTAATCTCAGCAGAACCCCACGCATGTAGTTAGGCACAACCTGCACAAATCTCAAGGTGTCATTTCAAGATCACATTTTTAGCTATGAAAATAACATGCTTGAATATAAAAATATGTGAAAACATTCAAGCAAATTGATAACAGTGATTTTAATATAAAAATCTGCATGTTTCACGCCTTAAAAAGACCTTACCATACCAAACAGCAAGCCTAAGTAGCAAGAGAAATCCTACTTATTTCTGCCTCATCTGGGGGAGAGATTTTAAAATATACAAATATTGTCAAGTAACATTGTAAAATTATATTATTTTCCTGAAATAAAAACCAACCAGATCATTCTCTGGAACAAAATCAAAGGTAAAAGACAAAAATACAGAGTAAATGGGAAGAAAAAAAACATTTTCCCATTGCAACAAACAGGCCATCTCTAACAAGAAGAATGAGATCTTACTGAGCTGATTATGTAAAAAAACCAGGATTTCTTCTTGAAATCTCATAATATATATGCCAGTACAACCATTTCTTTCATGAGGCAAGAACATTCCTCTCTATTTCTGAAACTACATAGTTCAAGACACCATAGAAACAAGAGAACAGTTGTGTGATCAATAATATTAGAGGATTGTTATTGACGTGATTGGCCTTATTTCCTCCAGAGGAAATAAGAAAGCCATGTAAGCTTCATTTCCATCTAAGATTCAATTTCTTCATTCCCTTTCTTTTTTCTTTCCTTGTAGTCAGTGGCTTTTGCCACTCTCTACTTTTCGGAGTCAGCATTTTTTTTCCCCATTTAGAAGTGAAAAACTACCTGCCACCAAACATAACTAGGCTAGATAGCAACCAAGGTGGCACCATCTGTGACCAAGCTGTTCTCCTGCCCTCCAGTCATTCACATGGACTGCTGTTGCTATTTGCATGATTATGCACACACACACAGAGCAAACACAGCCTTCACATTTCGTCATGTCAAAAGTGATGACAGCTATTTTCCCCGCTTCTACCTCAACTTCTTAAACGGCAGTATATCCTTCTTCTTAATACCAATAATCAAACAAAAGCAACTGTTGTTTGTCACATCAACATTTGTTCTCATGATATGCATTTAAAGAGTTACTAGTCTAAACTCAGTCTCAAACAAAACATATACTAATCACAGAACCATAGAATAGTTAGCATTGGAAAGGATCTTAAATGTTTTCTTGTGGCTCTTTAAGCATGTGGCCAAACATTGAAGATAGACAACTCATCAGTTAAGAAGTTATTTATTTATATCTCAATGTTTTTTGTATGATGTTTTAATCTCCCACTTATTGCAGGGATCCCACAAGACAGATGGAAAAGAAATAATCACATAACAATTTAAAGATATAAACAAGCATTACATATCCATTTATTTTTATGGCATGGTGTCACTCTAAGAGATAATACATGAAGTTACATGCAAATATAAATCAACTGCTACCAGTCCAGTTAGCACACTAGAGAAACATATAAATGTTTTCAGTATTGGCTGTGAAGAGATCTTAAAAAGATGTGAAGATGAAACATTTTCCATTACTTTTTAAGAATTAGTTTATCTTCTCTAATCTCAAAGAAAATTATACCTAAAATACCCAAATACATCTCAATAGACCTTGTACCTCAGAAAAAAATTTCTTACAGAAAAAATTCTCCCTGGCTACAACCTTGACACCAAGAACCCCTCTGGTACATGACTGAAATAAAGCGTTACCCCCCGTGTAAAATATCTCACAAAAAACAGCCTTCCCAGCACCAGCTCTATGAACATTTTTTCCCCTTTCTCAAATTTTCAAACCAATCTTGACAATAGAGAGATTGTCCCCGAAAGAACATTTAGCCATAATGCAAACCAGCTTTCCTCAGTCCTGCTTGTAAAGCAACACTGTGAGGTACCTTGAGACCAGAAAAAAGACAAACCCTCCACTAAGGAGTTAACTGTTCTTTCATGAGAATGGAAAACTGTGGAAAATGGCTTTGTCTGCTCTATTGAAATGCTGCTATTCTCTCCGAAGGAAGAAGGGGAAATATAATACTAACGAAACATTTTCCTTCATCTGGAGGCAGCAGAAAGACCACAGGATTTTCTGCCCAGTGTCACTCTTAACTGAAGATGGCAGAACTTCCATTCAGCTTCAGCAGAAGCTCGTGCTGCATCTTTTTTACTTGCTTTTATAAGATTAGTTGTCATCAAGTGAAACTTCGTTTGGAAGACATGTTGCATACTGTACACTTCTCTAGAATAACTTTTTTGCCCCAAAGGAAGTTGATGACAACAAACCCACCTTTGTAACAGTTTCAGACCTCATTCAAAATGCTCATTTGTGAATATATGAAATATTACAGGAGATAAAAATTAAAACACACTCTTTGGCCAAGAAGTTTTTATCAGTGTACGCCAACCAACAACTCATACCTGCAAGCACACAACTGCTTACAGGAAGGATTTGTGGGGCGCTGCACATCCAAATAACCAAATGAGTACAAATCACTGATACACATGGAGACACCATTAGGTTTATTAAATAAACAAAATCACTATTTAATAACAAGCCTCAGCTGGCTATTAGACTCTGTTATACTGATCAACCAAAGAAAATGCATACACATACTTCTGCCCCACAGTTAGAGGATACCTGCCACAAAATCACATAGCAGCATACAAACTGGAGCCCCCTGTTTGGATTTCCCCCCCAATGAACTACAGCAGACAAACCCTGGCCATGCAAGAAAAGCCAGGAGTTGCTAGAAATTCAACTTGATGGTCTGCATTCAGCTGCCTGTACACACCAGGTATTCAAAAGTCAGCATATAAATAAAGGAGAATTTAGCATTTTGTACCTACGTCTCCAAACCGAGAGGCTGTCTACACTGCAGGCAATGATGTAGTAATACCCAAGGAAAACGGATACCAGCAGCGATCTAGCCACCACAGCACAGAGCTCTTCTCCCCTAACATTAGTAAGGATGCACTGTGAGGATGAATCTGGTAGCACAGGATCCTGTTTTACACTGTAGCACAGATACACTATTTTCTTCTGAAAAGATTTCTTCTTTGTAGCTTCCCTCACCCTCCTTTTTTTAATAGGCAGTTCCACCACAAGTCTCTGCATACTTCTCACTCTTAATATAAGCGACTGATCACTGTGCAAACATAGCTTCCTTTTGCCCCACTTCTACCTTCATATCGTTTTCATTTGGCAATCAGATTAACTGGATTTGGACAAAACAATTTAAACACCCATTTGCTGAAACAGCACGATTCGGTGAGGAGAAATAGCTGTTTACTTTTGTCAACCACAGGTCGGCCTGATGCAAAGAGAAAATGTAACCAAGCAGTTGGTGTTTGCCATGTAACCTACAAAAATTCAATTTAGGGTTCCCCCTGGAAGCAGTTATTTGACCTTCCTACAGTGATCCGAGGTCTATGTTCAGAGCTGAGCAACCTTCAAAAGGAGTGGGGAAAAGCTCCTGTTATACCTCAAGACCATAGAAAAAAGAATTTAAAATCAGATACACCAAGGACTTAAATTACTCAAAAGGTTGCTCAAGAGACTGAAGTCCAAATGCTTTAACTACTTGTTTCTTGGGGTTTCTTAATTATAATATGAATGACCCCATGAAAGAACAGCCCCAATAGGATGTGATTCCTTGGTTATTGTAAGGACTCCTCAGCTTCCTTCCTGCACTCTATGAGATCTCATGATTAAAGTTCGGTGGTTGACCTGGAAAATTCTGCCTCATGTGATAAGACATTAAATTTCAAAAAAGACACAATAGCTAAGCATACAATCCTTCTTTCAAAAAACACAAAGAACACAGGACTCTTTGAATAGGCTTTATGGCTGTATTAATAGTTGAAATGCAGAGCAGCCGAGGGAGCAAAGCTCTCTTTTCCTCATTTGAACTCACTCAACTGGCACAGGATCCCTTTCCCATTCTCCCAATCCCTTGGGTCCCTACAAATCAAGACCAAAACAGGACCCAGCTGCCCCAGCTTGTTGTTCAAGCCCATTCAATTACAGCTGCAAGGCAAAATATTTCCCAGCAAAACCTTCCTCTGGGATACTTACTCATACGAACAAAACAAACAGACTGATCAGGTACATTCAGCCACCAGAGTAGTAGGCTTGTTACACCCCCTATATTGTGAAGAAAATGCTTAAGTAGTTACCACTTTAGTTAAGCACTACCAAATGAATTAACATTAAAAAAAAAAATTAACAGCAAAGAAATCATAAAGATGTCATTGTCCTGACCACCAGTGAGGATAAGTGATCTCTCTGCCACTCAGAGGCCTGCAGGACAGATTCCATAATGTAGGTATCAGTTATAGATATTCCACTCTATGCTAAGCTTGTGATTGCGTGCACAAGATAAACAGCTGTTAGAGAACATACAGAGACAAAGCAGTTATGTTAAATCTGGGGGGTTCAGTGTGGAATATTTCTTTCAACTTCAAAAGTGTTGTCACTTTCATGTTTGCTAGCCTTCTGTCACCGGACTTCAAGGTATCTACAAATAAAAAATACCCAGAGCCACACATGCTGCAGGCTGAAGTCATCATAATGTCATCTCTGTCTGTGAACATACATGAGAAGACTATCCAAAACCACAAGCTAAGCAACAGTAATATGTGAAAAAAATATTTCCAACTACAGAAGAACTCCAGTTATTTGAGCCAAGCAGAAGGAAGAAAATTCAACCCTTACCATTTTGCTCTTAGCTGCAGACTGCTCTGAGTACCCACAGAGCTGGTGATTGCTCTTACAAATATTCCTCAATTTAGTTCTGTTTCAGTCATGAACAAAAACTCCTGAAGGAGAAAAGAGACGAATACAGAATTTCTCTTCCCTCAGCAGGTCAGCTAAGTCTTTTAATTCACTAGTCTTTGACCTCTGCATTGTGAGTACTTCAGGCCCTGTGGAAGTTTATGAATAACCAAAAGAAACATGCGGATATCCTAAACCTGTGTGTTCTGTACAGAAATCCACATTTCCAGTAGAAATTATTTTTAAATCAGGTAGAAAGCTAGTACTAAGGGATTCCAAATAGTGTGTCTGTTAACCCTAGAACACAAACTTTTTCAAAAGCTCTAATCACACATCCAAATTAGTGTCATTCCTTTAATATTTCTTAAACATAAAGCCCTTATTAAAATACATGGCTTTGCAAAATACTGCAGCTTTATCCCACTCTCATTAAATACTTCAACCTCACAATGCTTTAATATATATTGATAACAATTGTAGCACAGAACAAAAACAATGCCACTCCCTAGAACAGCATAGTAAGTATTTAGTAGAAAGTCTTCAGGGATCAGGACTGATTCTCCTATGGAAAGAAAAGAAAAAATTAAAAACCAAACAGGTCAGGAAATCCAAATAATGACAGAACAAGCCTCCAGTCACAATTTGTTTAAACTGTCTACAACCTATTCATAATAACTGATACCAAACAAATCCTTTAACTATGCTGTAAGACACCTCTACATACATTTTGTCCTAAAAATTAAAATAAACCAAGAACATTTGTAATATGTATGTTCAGAAATGTCGCTTCCAGACGTGCAGACCTAAATGCTCAATTACAGCTTAAACATCATCTACATTAACCAAAGCATCCCATGTTTTGTGTGCAGTACCCATTTCCCTTCATAATATCCTCTTTGAATACTGATTAGCTTTGTTAGCTTTTATGCTAATGAAGATATGGGAACAAATAAAAGCTGCATAACACAGAATCGAGCTCAGACAATCCAGTTCTGCACTGCTCTGCCAATGCTACATTGTCAGAACTAGTAGAGTCATTACCTCTGCCAAAGACTTGGTTTAAGCTTTCCTGGAAGATCACCCATATGCAATCCTGTAACTCACAATCCGCACTGATTCCCATGCTGAAACCTCTCCTACTGCAATCTGTTCTGTGATACAACTCTCCACTGTTCCTGTTATGATGCCTAAATAACCTTTAATTGGTATGAGACAGTTACCGGATTTGCTTGCTTTACAAACATGATGCTCTTCAACTGACAAAAAATTATTACTAATAAAGGAAATCAGAATTAAGCACATTACATTTGGTATCTCATTTACATTACACTTAATACCTCAGCAACATACCCCTTTAAAAGACCTTAGAATATTCTAACATTTGAAATAATAATTTATGTATATATAGCACCCAGTAAGGAGCAAAAGTGATTCATTAGCTCTGCAGCAAACAAAATCAAATTAGTTACACTGCTCTGTGCAAACAACAGATGCATCTTAAGAAACGGTCAGCTGATGTTAAGAACTGGAGGTAAATGCTGCTCCTGCACACCATAATGTCTTCAAAGGCTCCACACACAAGCCATCAGATCAACAGTGAAATAGATTTCAGAAAGCAAAAAGTTTTCATTTCTGCAGCAGCTCTTGTAAGACTTAACACATTCTTTTTGTTTACTGTTGAACAGCTCTTTTTAACCATCTCCCAGCTTTCATTTATATCTGCTAAGTTAGATAGGGGGTAATATTTGGACTTGATGATCTCATGGATCTTTTCCAACCTAGCTGATTCTATGTTTCTACAACAACTTGTTTAATTTAACTGTAGAAGTGCTACTGCCCAGTTAAATATTTAACAATGTCATTTCCTGTAAAATGTGTTAAACCACTCCAGCCATGTTGTTATATCTTTAAATGTTTTAACAAGCTTTCAACAAATATTTGTGTGAACAGCATGACTTTCTTTTAACATCAATCCAATCGTATCCTGGGCTGCACCAAAAGGAGCATGACCAGCAGGTCGAAGGAGGCGATCCTGCCCCTCTACTCGGCTCTTGTGAGACCTCACTTGGACTGTTGTGCGCAGTTCTGGTGTCCCCAACATAAAAACAACATGGAACTGTTGGAACAAGTGCAGAGGGGGGCCACGAGGATGATCAGGGGACTGCAGCACCTCCTGTATGAAGATCGGATGAGAAAGTTGGGGCTGTTCAGCCTGGAGAAGAGAAGGCTGCGTGGAGACCTCATAGCAGCCTTCCAGTATGTGAAGGGGGCCTATAGGGATGACGGGGAGGGACTCTTCATGAGGGACTGTAGTGATAGGACAAGGGGTAACGGCTTCAAACTTAAACAGGGGAAGTTTAGTTTGGATATGAGGAAGAAATTCTTTACTGTTCGGGTGGTGAGGCACTGGAATGGGTTGCCCAGGGAAGCTGTGAATGCTCCACCGCTGGCAGTGTTCAAGGCTGGGTTGGACAGAGCCTTGGATAGCATGGTTTAGTGGGAGGTGTCCCTGCCTATGGTAGGGGGGTTGGAACTAGATGATCTTAAGGTCCTTTCCAACCCTAACTATTCTATGACTCTATGATTCCATGACCTTAACCTGTAGTCCATATATTAGTTTCTTTGATGTCAATGCACTGAACATTGGGCTTGTTCAACCTGGAGAAGAGAAGGCTTGGGAAGAACTTTAACAGTCTTCCAACACCTAAAGGGAGCCTACAAGAAATCTGGAGAAGGACTTTTTACAAGGGCCTGTACGGACAGGACAAGGGGGAATGGCTTTAAACTGACAGAGGGGAGACTGAGATTAGACATTAGGAAGAAATTCTTCCATGTGAGGGTGCTGAGGCCCTGGCACAGAGTGCCCAGAGAGGCTGTGGCTGCGCCATCCCTGGCAGTGTTCAAGGCCAGGTTGGACCGAGCTTGGAGCAACCTGGTCTAGTAGAAGGCGTCCCTGCCCACAGCAAGGGGTTGGAACTGGATAAGCTTTAAGGTCCCTTCCAACCCAAACCATTCGGTAATTCTATGAACACATCCCCAACTGTATCCTCAGCTCTTCAACAAGGGTACCAAAAGCTCATGAATACAGCTCGCATGAAATTTGATTAACATCGGAACTGTGTATTCTAGGTAACAAAGAGATGAAACTTAGCAACTAGGTCGTATGCCATGATCAGCACATCCATTTTTAAGTTGTAGGTATATATCCATGTTCCAACCATGTATCTGATCATGAAATCCAGTTCTCACTCAATGGGCTACACAAGTTCAGCTAGAGCTTGGCCCTGAATATTTTACAGCCATAGCAGAAGTCTTGAGATTTCACTTATTTAAAATTTTTTATGGTTATGGTCATATACAAGGAAAGGCCTCCACTTCAAATAAAATTTGAGATAGCACCAGAAAGTCATGTTTTAACTGAAAAGTCTGTTCTTTTGCATTTACTGTGTTTTATGTAACTGAATATCCCAATATCTGCAGACAGCTGAATTTCCCATAAATTAGGTCAAGCACAAATTAAGTAACACTAATGCAGCACAAAACAGTCTTAATGTCAAACAGTCAAGGCACAAGAACAAAGAATTTGCAGTTTAACTCATTTCCTTCCCAAAATGCAGCACCTTTCCCATAAAGCATGCAAATAAGGGAGAAAAAAATAACAAAAAAAACCACCAACAACCAAGCCCCAGTCAAAACTGGCACGGGCTTTTAAACAAAGGAACCATTCCCTGGCTCAGGAAGTGCCTAAGCAACAGTGCTATGCAAGAACAAAATCTTTTGCCTATCCCCCGTCCACCTTCCCAAGCCTGTTCTCCTGACCTCCAAAATTCATACCTCAGCAATGCCAATGGGACAAACTACCTCCCAGAAGAACCAGAAGAATGGCTTATACTCCCTTTGCCTTTCTTACAGCTATCATAGTTACTTTAATAGGAATTCACATATAAAGATAGTTGCATCGGCAGCATCAAGAACTGAAACAGCCCAACATTACATTTTCAGTAGTTCTGGGTAACCACCATATTACTATCAAGTGCAACAGCTTAGAGCTTCTTCTAGGTGTCAAAACAATGCACAACTTCCAACCACTTTCAACTTGTGTTTTAAACTCTGATTCATCTGCCGACTGACTACAAAGACAGACAATCCTCCCCTCCCCTCTGCAAATATCAAACACAACTTATCTGAGGCTGGGACATTTATAGGGGAGCAGACAAATTTTATACTTGATTTTACTCTAGTAAAGTCTGTGTGATAACACATTTATTTGCAGGCTAGACTGATCCAAGCAAATTAAAACAAAAAGCTATTCCTGGAGGAAAGAGGCCTGGTTACGTTTGTCAACACAGGGGTAGTGCAGGGGAAATGGAATCATTCGAAAGAAGTGAAGAACAAAAAGGAAAACTTCCTGAATATTGCCCCACATAAGGACTTGGAAATGAATTATTTTTATAGTAAGAAAAATGTTCAAGCATATGTAACAGCTGAAAAGTTTTAAAAATTGTTCTCTCAGAGATTAAATACAAACCAAGGGAATATTATGTAGATTTGTCTACAGTTCACAAATACTGCTCTTTTACCTTCAAAGTAGTTAGTACCTATTGTAATTAAGTCCATTCTGAACAGTAGTTTTTCTTATCAATATATTACTTCAGGCAATGATACTTTTAAATGAAAAAATTCTCAGTAGTTCTCAGTAACTAAACTGCATGTGCACATTACACTTAGGTTTCACCTCTAATACCCCCCTTCTTTCTGATAGCTTTTTCATCTCACTTGATGTGTACAAAGTCCGAAACATTAAACTGCAAATACAATTTTCTACTAGTATTAAAATAATCTGATATAATTTCTGTCAAACATGTGCATCTGTGTATTAACATCTTTAAGACTTACCTATTTTTCTAGTAAATACTATTGCAACTTTATTTTAGAATTCAGGCATTAAAGTTTCTTCGTATTACAATGCCAATGATGAATACCAAAAAAGAATTGACTTCACAGTTTAAATGTTTGATCCACTATTTTGATACACATGCAGAAAAGAGGAAGACAAAAAGCCCCTAAGCACCTGAAACACCCATCACAGCTTCACCTGATAATGTCATTTTTTCCATAAAATATTACTCTGAGTTTAGTAACAGCCTAACTTGGAAAGCTTTCGGAAGTCAGGGTCTTCACATATTCTCCAGTAGCCTTTACATCAGACTTAACTACCTAAGCAGGCAGATAACTTTTTATTAATATATGTATATTTTGTATCTATGTGTAAGTTTGTGCCTATATACACACCTACACACACACATATATTATGAATATAGTCTACCTATATTTACATAGAATTATATGAATAATTAAATGAATTACAATTAAATACAAACAATTAAGAGCTGTGTGTTTTATTTCACAAGTTCTAGCACTACCTCCTGAATTTCACCAGTAAGAAAGAATGTCTGCAATATGAACATGTCCTTCACTTAACTGGTGAATCTGATTTTTAATATTTAGTTTCCCAGTAATTAATGGGGGTGGGAGAAGAGATTATTAAAAACATTACCACCAATAAACAGTGTCTAATATTGGGAACACACTTGATTTAAAGGAATCACTACTCCTCAATATAATACACACAGAAAATATTTACTTCTGGAAATTATGACCCTGAAGCTTTAGCTGCTTCTGGTAAATCAGCTGAAGCTATACTTTCAAAAGAATAGAGTCCATTTACCTGAAGAAAAGTAAGTGGCTTTCTCATTAACAAGGAAAAATATACTCATTTCCTCACTTACTGTATAAAGTTTACTAAATACACTAATTAGTAGTGATTTACTACTGTGCTGCTGCATTCTACACCACCAACAGACCTACCCTCAATGCTAAACCTAGAAGGAAAATCATCTGCTTGCTTAAAAAACACAGTGTTAAATGCTTTAAAGCAAAGTATCTCCAAAAAAACTACTTAACATATCTGGCAACTATTTTTTCCAACTAATCATAAGACAAAAATAAACTTCTTTGAAAAGAATGTTAGGCTACACATAGTATTTATAGCAGCTAAGTATAAACTTTCATTGAAAATATTAACTTTTACAAATTGCTATATTTTATCCTAAGAAGTGCTGCATAAAGCTTCTCTTGATTTTAGGTACCTCCTGTTCATGCTTTTTTCCTTTCAACTCAAATGTTACTTGAGTACATACGTAAATTAACATTTATTTTCAGATTGTTTGGATATAACCTTCAAAACACTCAGCATGTTGGAACAGATGAGTAAATCTGTTTCAGGATTTTATCACAAGTCTCATCCCATATATAGTCAAGAACTCTTTGTTGCTTGCTCTGCGTGCTCTCCATGCCTACATCTATGGTTTATGAACATTCTCTGCAAAATAGGAAAGATAATCTGTCTTTCCAAGGAATAACTTCTCTTCCCTCCACCAGTTTTCATCACTTCCACTCCTTTTATCCACTTTCACTTGACCTGCAATTGTGATGAGGAAAAAGGTGTTTCCTCTTTGCCTACATAAAGTGTTTTCACATAATCCAATTTTAGCAGTATCTTTATTTCTGATACAAATGAGAGGGAAAGAAGTAAAAAATGTCACATTTTCCTCATCCTGCTACTGTCCTTTTAATGCTGTAAAATTTTGGGGTGGATCACAGCAATTAAAAGAACATAGCGTAAGTAACAATTCCAGCTGCCCAAAGAGGTCATGTCCACAGGATGGCATGGATTGGATGTAAGTGCTCTTACATAACTTTTATATAACTTTTTCTTCACTAACTACTAACTCCTTAAATAACCTTGAAGGAGATGGGAAAGGGACAGATGCTGTTCTGGAATTCGGGTATTCCATACACACACAAAATACTTGTACAGTATTACTGCTTCTGTGGATATGTACTGTGCATTTGGAACTCCTCAGCGGAAGAAACAGAAAAATAAAATTGCTTCAGTTTAAATAAGGAGCTGGATCTCCAGCTGACATAAGCCAGCTAAGTTTTACCTGTTTCCAAGTCTCACACAGCCCATGCTCAGTGATCGCCTCTAGAAGTCACTATGGCTATAGTGGCTTTTCTTGCTGGGTTACGTGCAAGTCCTCATATAATCACACAGTGTATTTTATGATTAAATTAGGACAGGCTTAGAACTTCTCTGAAGTACGTACACAAAGAGGCACTAATTCTGCAAGGCTTTAAACTCTTCTGGATGACAAGACTTGATTTAGCTGTTTGCCACATAGATCTGCATAGAATCAAACACCAATTTCTGCATTCCCTCCCAGTCTTTAGATTTTGCACAGAAGATAGCATTGAAACCCAGCTCAAGCGGGATGTTACAAAAACATTCCTACTCTTTGCTGTGAAGCAAGTTCAAAGTAGAAATTTTCCCCAAAATCCAGGCTACTGTTCTAGATAAGTTTCATGAGCCTTCTCTTGTGACCCAAGCAGATGAGCAAGTGCCACCCACATTCCACCTCTGGCCCAGACTTCTGAACCAGATAATCAGTTGCCATAAATCTGTTCGCAAACAGCATGCTTCTTTCCCAAATTTACTACTGATGACAACAAAAATTATTACATCACAGAATGTTCTTGATGCTTCAAGCAGGGAAGGAAATTAAGTGAATTCAGTCCAGATTCCGCAAAGTCATTTTCAATCATCCTTCAACTACTTTATTTAGATCCTACTGCTACTCATTCCAAAAGACTACTTTCCACAAGTTATTCCTGACAATCCTCAGATATTAGCAACTCTTTTAGTTAATTGCCATTATTTCTGAGCTTTAACTTTCATTTTAAAGATCCAAAGATAAATGTATTTACACATACACTAAGCTCAACAGAGGATCACACAGTAGTGTCGTATCAGTTTGAATGAACAATGTGTTGTTTGTGCTGGTAGAGCACTTCCAGCACGTAAGTTTCTGTGGTTCTACCAACAACATTTTTGTTGGATCTACTGAACACTCAATGTACTGATCTCTAGCAGAGGAAGGAAGAATTACAGAAACAGAATTTTAAAAGAAACAAATTCCTGTTAAACTGACATTCTCCAAACTACTGTGCCTTGAATTGCTACCCCAATTTATCTCTACTGTTACTGCCTCCATTCCCTCTTTTTTCAATTCTCCATATAACTTCCCAGAAAGCACATAGCCCTAGGAAGCTTTGGAGGTATATTCTAACAACCCAAACTGAGGAACCCTGCTATGGCTATCCACACCTTGCTCAACAGCCAGGGATCAATACCTACTCCTGTACTAGCTCATGACATACAATAGCCACACAGAAGCATGGGCTCCCAGCCAGATTCAGCAGCCCCAGCACCACACAGTTCCAGGGCCGTACACATCCAGCGAGCATACTGCCACAAGCAGTATGAGATGGCTGCTGCCCAGAGTGGAGGAGTTTAGAACTCCACACCTCAGGAATATCAGTACCTGGGCAACATGCACCTCAGCACTTCCTGTTCCTTCTTTCCCAACCTAGTTTGTTTTCAAGCTATCTACCCTTTTTGCCCTTCTTGTCTGAGTTTGGAAACATAAGCAGTTTGCCTTCCTTAGTGTTCTGGTTACCACAGTAATCCCCTTTCACAAGGGCTGTCTACACAGAGTAGCATCACATACACTCTCCTCAAGGCCAGGAGATGCATTCTTAAAACACTTGATCCTTCCTTTGCCCTTTTATTTTAGGGATACATTTATTTCCCAAATTTATAGATGAAATAAGGCCCAACAGCAACAGCATGTGCACATTACTATATCCTAAAAGGGAGGGCTTCAGGATGAGATATAAACTGTTCTTGATCAAGAATGAGGGAGCAGACTTGTTTAAATCAATTTAACGTGCTGTGTTCTCAGAAAGGACAGCCTCCGACTTGCAACATACCCTTTCTTTCTTCAATCATGAAGGCTTGTACAGCTGTATCAGCACACAGCTCCACCTCAAGGAACATCAATCAAGAAGTCCTACATGCCTCCATGCATCTCTTACCTTTCAAAGCCTCCAAATGTAGCATACACACGCTGCTCTTTTTCCTGGGGCATTTGCATCTGACACTACTAGCTTTGGTTTTGTGTGACCCACACTGCTGAGTTTTCATCCACACTCTCATCAGCAATACGACAGTCTACTTTTAGATCCTTCATACAAAAAGACTCCCCATCTCAAGAGCTAATAGCCATTCTGTTTGTACACTGCAGAAAGTATAACCTTTTTAAAGTCGAAGTACAACACAGTCCTAAATCTAAGATAGTATTCTGCAAATACAGAATTATTACCAAAAATAAGGAGAGAACAAACCAACCTGGTTTCAGCCACAGGATTTCCTGTGGTTGTATCATTACTCTTCAGTCACATAATCAATTAAATGTGACTTCCTATGACAAAGCAGGAGGAAACCAACAGGAACTTACTCATCTGT
This sequence comes from Myiopsitta monachus, assembly GCA_017639245.1. Taxonomy (NCBI): domain Eukaryota; kingdom Metazoa; phylum Chordata; class Aves; order Psittaciformes; family Psittacidae; genus Myiopsitta; species Myiopsitta monachus. The sequence continues at coordinate 58,405,218 of CM029925.1, forward strand.
CAACCAGTATTACATGAAAAAAGTACAGCAAGTGATATCATAGACCACAAGCAAGCCACAGGTTTCTACAAAGAATGCTTAGATTTAGCGAAAGCAGAAAACCAAAGAGATTAGAAGAACAACTGCAGATAAGCAATGACTATGCATTAACACAGCAGCTGCACTTTACTTCTACCATAAGTAACTTTTGCAGGCCATGAGGTATAACATCAGGCATCTTTCAGTTTAGGTAACTTGATCAATATCCTTACAATATATTGAAATTACATAACCTGCAGACTTGTAACCTGAAGATCTGATTTGATCTATACAAATAGTAAAATAATACTAGCTGGCAGCATACATAAAGTAGTCATAAAAATTCCACTTTCTGGTCTCACTTAATTACGAAATCCAAGATATTTTTTTTTTTGCCCTGTTCTCAGATACAACATAAAGTATAATGCAAATACATAGGAGGGAAAAAAGCAGGAAACAAAGGGTATGGAAATGTTTACCCCTTAGCACATAATACTGGTGTACAACTTGCACTGGACTGCAAATAGGTATCTGAAAAGACCAAAAGTTGAAGACACTTCAAGGAGTCCACAAATATCTTAAAAGCAGCATGACAGAGGCATTTACATACTGGGATACAACAATCATTGCATTACTTACACCTAATTTTAACAAAAATTAATAAAGAGGCATCTACTAGAAATGTCCTTGCATTGGCTCCTTCCTTGTTCTCCACAAAACACACACTACTAGTTACCCAAACATCAGCACCACAATTGTAACAATATTCCTACTACTGGACTTACAGTATTTACCGTGTTTCAGAAACAAGCACCTTGAAATAAACAGCAAATAAGCCATACATGTGTCAAGCTATTTTGCTTAAAGTAAATGAAGAGTTATGGCTCTGTAAACTAGGGAGTATAATCAGCCTATACAGTCCCATTCCATTTCACAGCTCATTACCTGAAACAGACAGTTAAAACCTGGTAACAGATGCACTTTGTACAAGACAACACTTCAAACTGTGTTTAAAAATCCCCACTCAATTGCAACATGACATATGTTGTGTCTATGTACTGTCTTTTTTTTAGCACAGAGTCTATCTTTAGATTCATTTACTTTTTGCCATATTAGTTGTCACATGGAGAAAATGTTGGTACAGACACAGGTGGTTTTCAAATGACATACTGACTACAGAAGAATCTCTAAGTGAAGATAACATGTACCATGATTTCTGGGCAGGGATTTATTTACATTAACTATCTAATGACTTGTAGCATTGTTCTTTTGAAAGAACATGAAACTTCTAATGCAAAATATTTTGCCTAAACCAAGACTAGATGACATTGATCTGGCATGTTGCTACAGTGCTCTGATCCACTAAAATTAATTAACAGGCTCCAAAAGAAGCCCTTATCCAGTTTTCCTTTGGCAAAAAGCTTGATGGATATAATAGGGAACTTCATAAAATAAAATGCAGAAACTGCTGGAAATCCCCCATTGGCAAGAGAATGTGCTGGATGATCTAATCCTACTAGGGTTTTGTCATTTCTATTAATTCAAGGGAAATGAAAAGGCTTTATCAGGGATATGGAAAATCACCATAATGACCAAGAGGAAGCAATAATTAAATGTAAACTACCTACTGGTGAAGATTCTTTTATAGAGATTAAGTAAAGAATACATACAACACTTCATGTCCTCTACTGGAATATATTGTTACCACCCTGGCAAACTCCAGCCCCTGAGAGGAACCCATGTACTTACCCAAATTATTAAGTTCTCTTATCAGCTCAGGATTCTGTGGGATGTCATCTAGCTACATAGAAAAATCAGTTTTATGAACAGAATTCTGCCAGCTGGAACACATATAGTCCTAGACAAACAGAAATCTCTATGTAGATAAAGACACGCCAGGGCCTTGGAACAACTTCCCTTTCTGTCCCTCTCCAAAATATCTTCTTCCCAAATTCTCTACTTTACCTGTGTATCTCAAAGTTCAAATTCATCGCAGTGTGCCTTGTTCTTTTAAATCACACAGAAGAGAAAATATCTGGAAATTACTTATTGTTAACAGACTTTCTGGATAATATCTAGTAACTTAGTTATAATTACAATTATACAGCTTATCTTTGCCCAAAGTCAAACAGCAGTATGAGTTTGGACCCACATTCACAAAGCAGGCAGTTAAGTACATTCTTTTGCTCAGGAATGTGGGACCTTCTCTTCCTGTTCTTGCTGACCACAAATCTAACCAATCCCTATGCCAGCAGTTACACTTGACAGCTGTTTCAAACATAGCTAGCACATTTTTGACTCCCAGCATTGAAAGGGACTACTCAAAAACAACTGCACTAGAAGAGACTGTTCTGCAGGCTATCCCTCAGCAGGGTTTTCATAGTTGTTAGAGCAAGTGCTAATTCCTATTTCAAAACAACGACTGCAGTACATATAGCAAATTCTTTTTTATAATTCATTATTTCAGAATGCTTATTCATTTATTAAGATCAATGGCAGAAAGGTAATTCCAGTCTCCTAAGCATATAAACGTTTCATCTATGGCAAAGTGAAGGTTCTTCCCTAACCTCATGTACAAGACTATAAGCTTTTAACATCTACTTTCAGCATTTCCTCACTTAAATAAATTTTAGAAGTCAATTATTGAGCAGAAGGAGGGTTTTGTGGTGGTGGTTGTTTTATCTTCCATGTACTTTACTCCCAATCAAAAAAAACCTCACTTCTATCACAGCCACTGCGGGCTAATTTTGCCTAATTTGCGGGCAAACCAGTAACAGAGCTCACATGCCAAGAATTGTCCCTAAGGGGATTTAAATGCAACACACATTCTTCACAGAAGAACAGGAAACGGTCTAGTAGTTACTTAACACCTATCAGAGATATTCCTTAGTCTCAAACTGGTCAAATGAAAAGGCCCCTTTTAGGTCTGAAAAACAGAAAGCTAATGAAAAATCCAAACATACAGCGCTAAATTTTTACAAGTTACTTCTGTACCATTAATACCAAGGTGTAAATAGTTTTCCTTATCTAGTAAGAGTTAGGAAAAGTCTGAGAAACATGGAAATGGGCTTAAAATTAGTACTGCTGCTTAACGTTTCATGCGCTGTGGCTGCTTATCAACAGGGTATCACACGAAGGGAACTACTGGAGAAAGAAAATGGCTGCTGAGATTCACAATAAGGTACTTCAGCCTGACAAAGACTCAAGGCTACCAGTTATGTTGCATGACAAGAACAGTGTGCAGCAAACTAACCCTGCAAACACTAGCTCTGCCAGACTGGTGCACTTGAGAGTGTAACTGGGTATGACAAGCTGACTCAAGTGTTGGTAGCTGGGGAAGCCTCGATTACGGGACCGCTCTGAGGCTGTGGAAATGGAGATGACAGCAATGGCAGCTCGACTGCTCTGTGTTTGAACACATAGGTGTGTGATGGACAGCGGCTGGAGATCACCCACACTGGTTAAATGGCACCCAAAGGACAGCTGTTTACCTCCTCATGAGGAAAGGACAACAAAATGGATGCAAGCACATAACAGCCTGGACCAGAAGTAAAAACTCTGCACCACATGGATTTCAGTTCAGTGTGGGAAAGTAAAGCCTCCTCATAGTCCTAAAAGTTAACTTTCAAACTTCCACTTTGCAAGGCTGGAAGCAACAACAATAACTTTTAATCTTAATACATAATGACCTAAGACCTGAAGGTTTTAAGTGGATTGCATAATAAGCAAGCAATTTTCAGCTGGAATTGTAAAGCATCATAAGGAAAGGGGAAAAAACCCCAAAACGAACATAAAAAAATTAATAACAATTAAAAATCTTTCATTTGTTTGAATTCACAAGATAAATTCTTGCTGCAATTCTACATTCAATTACAATTCTACACCTCTGTTGCCCCGTGGGACAGAAAACACGGCTGTGCAGCAACGCAGATAATTTAACACCATCTCATTTCAGTGCTAGCTGTCTTGACCTATACTCAGCTACACACCTAATTACAAATGTATGAAGGGCTCATTAATACAACATAACGAAAGCAACTTTAACCCTTATTTTCGGCTATTTCTTACCATTTCCACCTCCTAAGGAGCACCAGCTGCCTGCGGAGAAACCCCAGAGCATGGGGGCTCCAGGTGGTCAAGGGGCAGTGCTGCCGCCGCTTCCATCCTTGCTCCACCACAGCGCCCGGCCCAGCCCCTCAGCCAAGATGGTGGCACCTCGGGAAAATGCGCTTAAAGAATGGTGAGGCACCACACAGATGAAGAAGTGTGAGGAAAAAAGTGACAGAAATGGCCCTGCGAGCACCGAGGTCAGAGAAGGCGGAGCAGGGATCACTCTGCAGGCCCCAGAGAGGAGACCATGGTGTGCCCTCTCTCATACATGCAAGAAAACATAAATAAGCCAAAAAAAAAAAAGGGCTTTTCCTTACCACAATGTAAAATATGTATCTATCACAATACGCAAACACTATTTCTAAAGCCTAAAAGAAAGCCCAGCCATTAACGAACTTGAAATGAGCTCAAGTAAATGAAACCTCAAACATTTAATTACTTCCTATCCGGACCCCCACAGTCGAATTCCACTTGGCTGCAATCTGTTTATGAAAAGCTGTGCCTCCAGCATCCCATTTGCAATGCACAAATCAGTTCAGAAACAAAAATCAAGCATGGTCGTGCCTTCCTGAGAAGGAAACTGCTCAGAAACACTGGAACAATCGGAGTTAAGTTTCACCACTATGGAATAGGTTTCCTGAATTGAAAATAATATATATTTTTAATCATTGCAACATCCTCCTTAAACTTTTTATCCACAATTCAATTTCCAAAACTAGAATATATTCATAAATGATCCCGACTCTAATTCACAAAAAATGACAAAATTTTTGATTGTAAGGCTTCAGAAATAATGATACCCAAGAACACCCAGCTAATAAAATCTTAACAAAACCCTGTATATCAAAATACGTACACATTCACACAACTATCTTTATATATTGTCAATATTCTGCATATAAGAAACCATATTTTGCTTTACTTGAATTTTTTTTTAACATGTACCTGCATTTTGAAAGTCTGTAAATCTTATTTTACCTGAATGGACAGCAGATTGTCAGCATGTTATTTAATAAACTCTTATTTTCCACATTTAAGCACTTATTTTTATATTGAACCATTCTCTGTTCTCAGACAACTATCCATCTAGCTGTAAATGCCCCAAAGATTTCTGAATAAATAGTACTAGAAAATCAATACATACAACTGTTCAATTAAAAGGTGGCTACACATAACAGAAAAGCCATTTGTCTTTTGTTAGAGCAGCTAGAAAACAGAAATACAGCTCAAAAATAATTGTAAAGCATTACTTAATTACCAAGCTTTGCATGATACTGCAGTTGTATCTGAGCACACTGATTTTCTGTAAATATTATGCAACTGGCAATGATGCAGTCTTTGCCTAAAATCAGCGGTTTCGTACAAGTAACTGCCTTTCCCATGTAGACATGGGAGCTGGAATAAATGGCATCAAAACCCCCCACACCTTCTCTTCTGTATCACGTGCCAATTGAGATCTTTCCATTGTTGTATTAAAACTTAATTTCTTTGGCGTCTGAAATAATCAAATTTCATAGGTGCTCCTTAAAACAACATTTTGCTTAAAAAATACCAACACTGACATGATCAATTACTGTGTCACACTGTCACAACTGCATGAGATCAACAGCGAAGACAGGACAAGCTGCACTGGTTTCTTCTTTGGCGCTTACTTCAAGGGCAGTCAAAATACTGGATGAATACTTTAGGCACCAGCAAGATATATTAACTGAGGATTTTGCTTTTGTTCTTCAGAACAGAAATGTTCCACTTAAAGGATTATTTTCAGTAAACTTTACTGTCTCCCAACGAACAAAGATCAGTTAAGAAGCTGACAATAGTCAAAAACATTGACTAGATCTGAATACATCAACATACAATGCACAGAATCATAGAGTCCCTGAACGGATTGGGATGGAAGTGACCTTAAGGCTCATCCAGTTCCAACCCCCTGCCATGGGCAGGGACACCTTCCACTAGACCAGCTTGCTCCAAGCTATACAGATAAAAATAAATGAAACAGCTCTGGACAGCTCTGAAGTGCAATACAGTGGCTTAGCCCTTCTGTAGAATCAAGTTTAGTTCCCCTAGAAGTATGGTGTACAGAGGCTACGACCTGGCCTCCCCCAGCATTCACTCAGAGTATCACTCACCGCAAACCCCTACAGATTCACTTCAATTAGTTCCTAAGACCCTTTGTTCCCCTGAGACTATCAGCAAAGAAGGGTATGACAGAGATCCAAATTAAATTATTAGTTTGCAGCTTTCAATATCACACGTTGTATTTTACAAAAATTCTACAAAGCCTATCACATTCCACAGCAAAGGAAGTCCTCAAGACTCCTAAGAAGCACTGTATCCATGGTTGCCCACATTTGCAACTTATGAACAGAAAGCAATGCATCAAGAATTTAAGTAGAAGCAAGCATGAGGACTGATAGCTACTATAAAACACAGCAGAAAAAATACCAGGCTGTGCAAATCCTTTTCTCTTTTAGGAAACTTGCTATGGCAAACCTACAGCATGAAAACTCACTCTTTCAGAGAGCATTAAGAAGGTCCTGTAGACAATTTCCCCGTTCCTTGCGTATCTGCTGTCAGGCTGAAGTATTCCTTTTCCAGGTTCCAAACTACTTCTATGGAATTAGCCAGAAAATCCAATGAGAAAAATCATATTAATTCACCAATAGGGTCTCTATTTTTTTCTAGCTAGATCTAAGCTATTTGCATCATTCTTCACAAATCAGCAAGGTTCAGCAACTTTTTGCCACCTATATAATTGTGCCATTACCACCTGTATCTCTCCATGTACAGCACTATCTCTACACTGAGTACAGGCAGGCTTGTGCAGGAACTCTACAGACTGAGAATCCAATACTGGCATTAACGTGCTAGATTTTTAAGTGTGCTTAAAAGACACATTTTACTCAAAAAGATCTCAAGTCTAGTGCAAGGTGCACTGTGTGCATGCTTCCAAGCTCAGGACAGCAAGTAATGAATCACCAGGGGCAAGGAAAACTTTGAGAGGCAGCTGATAGAATAGTCACATGGGAGCACAGTTTAAGGCATAACCTGTATACTGGTTTTTTCCCTACCTCCAAACAGCATGGAAGTAGCTGCATGGAAGTAAGGATTAAGGATTTGGCCATTATTGAATGTATTCTCTCTATTGAAAGGTTTCTTTCTTTCTTCTGCACTCTATGAATCCTAGCAACAGTACCAGGGCTAGAAGTGTACCTACCGAGACAGAGAAGAGGGGCTTCAAGACGCTATCAAAAGGAATGTTTTTCCTATACCAGACGCACAGCACAATGGCAGGTGCACAGCTTTAAATATTCTTGTGATTATCTGAGAAGCAGCTTGCTCACTTCTGTTTTTGTTCTGTATCATGTTTAAATGAGGAAAGTACAAAAAGCAATACTTTCAATTCTGGAAAGACAATCTGTGTTATGCCTCTCAATTTAAGGTTTAGGAAAGTATGTTCCTACTACAAAGCCTACCACTGAAGAAGGAAAACACAGTGCTTTTTTTCCAAAAATGGTGAGGCAAAAGAGATACAGAACGTCCTTTATCTTTGGGCCTGGATGCTTGTCTTCCAGTCAGTTGTGGCTAGAGCTGGAATTGAAGCACTGGCTTCCCTCCCTGCTGGCTGAGGCACGTTAAACACTGAAACATCTTGCAGCTGCAGCTTCCCCAGGACCAGCTCTCCCCCAAACGAACAAGGGTAAAAAAGTGTATTTTGGACTATGGCTTTAGAGTTATCTTTGGGTGCTCAAATATATAACAGCATCAACTGCAAAGTGTTGATACGGCAAACTGATGGGTGCACTATGCACAAGGTGAACTACACTATCCTAAAGGCTGGGAGAATATGACAGAAAACCTCTAATTCAGCCTACAGCATCCCTCTCTGGAAGCCTTTAAATACATTTACACACTCTCACTGAATCTACAGGAATTTTAAACATGCACTCCAAAATACACTTATTTCTTTAACACACAATCTTGTTTTAAGCAAAGTATACCCCCCCTCCTTAGCTATCCACAAAACGTAGTGACACTGACACTAAGCCAAATGAAACTTGTCACCACATCTTTTATATAGATTTTTCCCCTTTCCTCTTCTATCAGTAGCTCCATCACACCTCATGTTAATTCAGAAAAATTCTACTCAGCTTTTCCAAAACACAAGTTTTCAAAAATGCTATGAGCTACATTCAGAAAAAGTGGCTGTCCTGATCAACTACAGCTGCAGCAATAAAATAGGTAGATACATGATTCCTATACATGCCTTATAACGTGCAATTTACCAAGTGAATACTCTGTTAAAAAGAAAATCAAAAGACAATCTGTTGGAGTAAAATTGTGACTGGACAAAGATGGGTCAAAGAAAACAAACCAACACAAAACAAACCAACCAACAAGAATGGGCTAAGATGTCAATGCTGAGGAAGATTAAAGGTCAGGATGATGACAAACTAGAGGGCATGGACATACAAATGATGGCAATCTACAACCCTTCCAGTACTCAGATGGTATATATTCTGCTGGTTCCTAAAAACAGTACATCTCATTTATTCTGCAGCAAGACTTGCGAATTCTCACAAGATTTGCTAAATGCACTCTTTACTGGCAGGATCCTAAACACATTATCTTTCAGAATACCCTCCAAAGAGCTAGCAATATTATCACTTTTTTAAGACAAGGGAACTGGGACATAATAAATTCAGGGGAAAAGCAGTCATCCTATATTAAGCAATAATTCTTAAATTCCATGCATGAACTTTTCAGAGCACATAGCACTATACAGAGCTTTACAGCTGAAAGCAGAACTCCAACTGATTTCAGTGACAGCTGAGAGTTCTCAGTATCTCTTCACATCCAACCACAGAAGTCAACTAACTGATCCATATGGTGATGAACACACAATTACTGCCTGCATACAAAACGTAGTTAATATCCTCCATCACATTAAAAAACAAAACCAAACAAACTCTGGAGGAGTCAGCAAGAGAAACAACTTCATAGCATCATTCAATTCCCCCATAAAAAAACATTTTCCTTTTATGCAAACCACAACTTCATTTCCTTTGTAACTGATAACTTTGACAGCTTACTCCCCAACAAAACCTGAATGCACTTCCAGGGTGCATCTTACCTTGCCATTTGAGAGCAAAGTACAATATGGGCTATTTTGGCTAAAGCTATAAATGATACCCACATTTCCTTTCTTTCTGACTAGGAGGAACTCCCTGATCTTTAGTGCAAAACCAGAATTATTTCAACCTTTTACACAGCCAAATTACTCCACAGATGCACAAAGAACATCATGTAAATTTATTTTTAACACCAACAATGCCATTCTGCACTCTGTTCTTACACCATTAGCATCTGGTGTTGTTTTTCTGGGAAGGAGATAAATAAAATTCTCCTGACCACTCAGCAAGGTACAGTTACACAATACATCTTCTTCAACTGCCCTCAGCTGTGCAGATGTCAAACTGTGGAGCTAAGCTGTAAATCATTACCACTGAAACAGCAACCAAGAGGCTGGGCAAAATAAATCCTCAGCATCCAGTATGGAAGGGTTCTACTTCCACAAGTGCTTTCAAAACATCAGTTGATATAAAAAGAAAACCCAGTCATGTAGTCATGAATTAAGCTTTGCAATTCTAAATGACAGGTAGGACTGGGTCCTGCTCTTGTTAGGCTGCCTGAAATCAAGACATTTCCCAGGCAGCTGGCATTCCTTCATATGTATCACAAACTCCTCAAATTCAGGAGGATGGTGTCCCCGGCCTGACAGCTCAAAGATAATCCCTGCACACTGCTCAAGTCATACCTGACACACACCACACTTGGAATCTGAGAATGAGGTAAAGCAAGACTTGGTCCTACCTGTCTTATCACTGATATTAAACCACTCAAAAGCAAGGTGCATATATTGGGGGAACAGAGGCTTTGGCCTTTATATTTATCTCACACCAAATGTGAAGGTTTAAGAAGCAGACATAACTCTTAGCAAACACGGTTTGATCCACCATTCATCTGTTCTGCGCTTGTGCAGAAGCTAAGCAGAGGTCAGCGAACAGAAGACCAGTTCTCTGTCATACCACTGAAATGGTGAAGGATCAAACTCTTTTCACGCTAAGGTTTCCTTCCTGATTTATCATGTTGACTTTCCTTGTGTTTGTCTTTCACTTAACGCTGTAAACAACATAAGAAAAATATCAGTGGATGACTTCAAGTATTTAAGTTTTGAATTCTAACTACTCCTCTCAGCTAATAAGCCCCCAAATGATATACAGCACGGTACAGTATTCAATTAATGAGATCATAAGAGAGAAACATGCCTCCTCTTTTCAAGTGTAGCCATCTGCAGTAACATTTCTGAAGAATTAAATCAACCCACGGAAAAAGTATTAATCATGCTTGGTGCAGAAAAAGTACCTTAAAACAAAGGTTATTTTGACAATGCTAACAAAGCCTAGGAGATTCTTGAGCAGGACAATTTAGCCTCAGCTGTCAGTTAAAGGCACAACACACAAGAGCAAAAAAGCATTCAAAGGGATGAGTAAAGTAATTACTCTCCATTTAATCCACAGCTTATCTACTATGGTACTGATTTCACAAAATGGAAGGGGCTTACTATACTAATACTACATAAAAGAAAGCTGCTTCTGTTACATGGCATTGAGAAGAAGGTGAAAGAATCCAAGGACCTGCAGGAGAACTTTAAGTTCTGCTTTGCAAGTTGGGACTTAGGTCAAGAAACTGGCTCTGTACCCTTCCTTAATATAGCCCAGAGAAACAGACACATTCATCAGCAGAAAATACAAAGAATCAAAACATTTAGCAGGAGATTGGATATAACTGCATTATTTACAAGCAGGAAAACCACAAATGACGTATTGAAGCTCTCCAGAACAAATACTGATGTAGTATCTGGTTTTGCACTAGCTTGGCACTTCGCTCTGATGTTACTGTTACACTCACATACACAGAAAAATACATTTTAAAACCCACTACTGTCCTGCCTGCCTTTGATTTTACACAGGTGTGAATGATGACCCACCACTTCAGATGGCATGTGGTCCGGCTGAAGTCCAGTGTTTTGCTATTGCTTTTCTCCAAGAAAGCTTATTTAAAAAAAAACAAAGAATTCATTAAAAGTTACCCTTCTCTATCCATCTGCTAGTGAAACCAAGACTGGCCTAAAACCCGAAATTCCACTCGCCATGAATACGAATTCATTTTCGTAAGCCTGTCACCTCAGAGCACCAATTCACTGGTGACCTGTAAAAGGAGGCAAGTTTTTGAAGTCCTACAGTACTGAATCAAGAATGAGAACCCTAAATCACTGTCATTTTACAAATATTAAATTTGCAACAGTGGAGCTGAGACATAGCTATTCCTTCCCCATGTTCGGAAAGTATGCGTAAAGGTTAACTACAACAGACCACGGAAAACAAAAATCCAACCCTTACATATACATATATACATACATACACATGTACATGTAACCTTCCTATACATATAATCTATATCTATGGATAAATAGTTAAACACTTGCATTGAAGGCCTCAGAGAAATTCAGTGTCTGCTCCTATTCCTCTACTCCAGGTAGCTCATAAAAACTACCTTGGGACACTTCAAGAACTTCTGCTCTTTGAATCTGGCAGAGCAAAAAGGACAAACTGCAGCTACTTGTAGAAAATGTTTCTGCACAAATAAAACACAAAGTAAATGTAACTTGTGAGACAGTGAAATCACTCCAATATCCTTATGAAACAAACTGCCCCATAAATAACAGCTTCCAATGCAAAGTATTATGTATTACATAAATTCCACTGTGCCTGTGAGATTGTTACTACATGCAAATTAATATCTCATGAATAGTTATTGAATTTCTCTTTCGCAGTACTATTATAAAAAAAGGAAAATTCAGTATTTCTCTCCTGGTACATCATGATGAAGTTGGTGACAAAACAACCTCAGGGCACCAGACAGAAGGTGTTCAAAAGTCCCTAAGCACAAAGCACCAAACCAAAACTAACTAAAAGTAGCGCATTCATTCTTTTAGTGGAAAATTGAGTTTTTCTTAGTGCAGTTGCTTTGCAAATCCATTCCTTGTAAAGAGTTCATGGTGCAGTGGGGGTACAGGCAGGAAGCAGATACTCAGAAGGATCAGGCAGAAAAAAAGGAGGGGTAGGAAGGGGGAATTTCCTGACCACAGAAGTAACCGAACTGTGAAATTGCCAACCTCTACTGTCACGTTTACCTCAATTGACGACTAAACACAAAGTTATAAAAGGATGTGCCTCAACCCTCAGTTAAAACTTTTCTGAGCAATACCTCAGCACATACAGCTTTCCAGGAGATAATTTCCAGCATTAACTGGAGATTATAATCAAGAATTTCTGGTTATCTCTCGTCATCGTCTTTGACTTCCTGAAAGCACACAAAGTTTTATGGGAAAAGTTCCTAGCATAGCAACATCATACACAAATTTCCCTTCTCGTCCCTGTACCAAATTTTGCAGCCTAGCACTTACTTGCTCCAACCACCACCACCAGTCTTCTCAAATTCCTCCCAAGCTAAGCAAGCCCTACAAGCAGCAGCAGTCAGTGCAGATCTCTCTCATAAACCAGAAGAATGAGACAAGCTTTAAATGCACTCATTACATTTAGATATTTAGACACTCTGGGAAGACTTCTCTGAAATACCAGCGGCACACATCTACTTCATGGGGCTGCAGGGAAGATTTTGCACAGGTGAGGTACAAACAGTTGTACGAGTTAAGAAGCTTAAGTTTTATGAAGGTCCAAGTTCAACATACATAAACAGTTACTCAAAACACAATTCTGGCAAGCATCACCTGACCACTTCAGGAAAGAGCACTTCCCTTATGAGGAATAAAACAACTGCTGCTACTACTCTGAATTGTACAAAGCTGAACTTACAGAAGAAATAGGAAAGAGGACATCACAGCAACAAGAACACAGAAGTAAGATTCCAAGCTTTCTTGAATAACACCACCAAGAAAAACAATACCCAAACAGAACACTGACAATTTAGGCAAATAAACAAAGCATCTTAAACACACAGAAGCCACAAGCCACACATACCTTCACGAATTTCCACAGCAAATGTTTCAAAAACTCTGAAAACAAAATTTGGAAGGAACATACGTACAGATGTGGCTCTTAGAAACTGCTTTTCCACTGAATTTTGGAATGGTCTTCAACAAATCACAGCTCTGCCTCCATTTCTTTGCAGAGGTACTTAAGATGCTAATAACCCCCTTTTTTTTTGCAAGAAGATTTTCAAGACAATATACACAGGTGCCTGGAATCATTGTTGATTACTTTCTCACCAGGAATCATTCTATTGAAACATTTACAACCCTCCCAACTTGGAACAAAAGCACATTTTTAAAGTAGACCTTAAAATTGAGGCAAAACAAAGAAAATATTCTCTCTGGACATCTAGAAAAACCTACAGTGCTTGAACTCTAATTTTAAATACTTAACCAATTACTGCCCTCAGGTAAGTGGCTTGGCTTTCTTTGGAAGCTCAGCAGCAATTATGAACTGCTTTAATACCACACAAGTATCAGTGCATTAACGTCATGCTTATCTCTATTAAATGAGTGCAGAATTTGGCTTACAAATGCCTTCCTCCTGTCAGACAGACATCACAGCTTTGTCTCATAGCTGTTAAAACAACGCCTACCACCTAAAGTCTGTAAGGTTTAATGTAATAAGTATTCTCCTGTACATATAATCTATATCTATGGATAAACGCAGCCTTTTAAATGCACAGCTGAATTTCTACCTAATAATTTTACACACACTCATCTTGAAAAACAGACCGCTGTCCTTCCAAAAGATCCATTGGTGAATCCGTACCCATGCACATATCTAAGCTTTCTGAAGTCTTGATGCACCACTTAGGGCTGGTAAATGTGCCTTTCACTGGAAAGCCTATTTTTTCTCAAAGGGAAAGAAGCAGCAGGGGAAAATAGCACCTAAGTCCTCAAGTGCCAGGCAGAGAATACGAGACAGACACTAAGGCAGAAAGAGATAAGAGAATCTGGCTTTACTCATCAAGTCCTAGGCTGTGAGGCTCAAAACATCACCAAGTAGCACACTTACAGACTTCAAATATTTCCATCCTGTTTGAACACACTGAGACAGGACATCAGGTATTACACAAATCAAAGAGCTACACTGCTTTTATAAACACGCATATGAAGGACTCCAAGCCCCTGTGATAAGTATTTACGGTCAACTCAGACGTGCAGTCTGACTACGCTTGACCTGGCTTCTCTTGAAGCCAATGAAATTCTGCCAGTAGCCTTTAGTGGGATAGTGGCAGGGGTGTTATTGAAAATAACAGTCAGCATACCACCAAGAAATCCTTGTAGCTTTGCCAAAATTACTCCATTTACCATCTTCCATGTCCTGCAAGTTTCCTATGCCACTTCCCATAGCAAATGGTTTTGTAGCCCTGACGCTGGAAGTGGGCTAAGAACAGCACCTTGTCACTTTAAGAGTGCTATGATCTCACACGCCAGGGCAGAGGGGAAAAATACAGAGAGAACTGGAGAAGGTGTGCCTAAGAGAAACTGAAAATCTAAAGTAAACGGAAAAGCAAGTGGTAGTCCAACATTAGCAGAAGTGCCACTGAAAATCTATCCCATCACAAAATTTTCTTCAGTGCTTTAGAATCGGTGGGATAACATCAAAACCACTTTATTTTACTAATGAAAATACTTGCCCCAGACAAGGGCATTAATTTGATCTAACCAGATCTGACAGTGCCTTATTAGAGAAAATGGTTTCCTTAAACTGGAAAAGGATTTTTAAAGAAACTAAAATTAAAAGGAAATTCCCAAAAGATGGAACCCTTCTCTGAAATGTAAGGCACACGGCAAAAACCGCTGCTCTTTTAGAGACAGAATAACTTTTGCTTAACTCCTAGGTTTTAAAAAGTGGAATTCAGTTTTGCTGAGCACTGGCAGTCCTCACTTAAGAATCGTCAGTTAACATTCTACTTCTTCATTAAGGTGAGAGGGAGGAAAAGCAAAACAAAGCACAAGATCACATGGAACAAAATTAGACAAGTTTTGAGTACTGATATGACAGTTTACTGTCACCGAAAGGTTCTAGTGCCACTGACTCAGCATGTTTTAGAACTGAATGTATTGAGGATATAGAGACTGTCAATGCTCAGCAACATACCATGTAGTCTCTTCCCCAGAAAGAGACATTTGGGTGTTAACATGAGCTCAGGCAGTATGTACTCAATGGCACATTTACACAGATATTCACTGCAGCAGCTAAAAAACTATGTCACTAGAAGCAACTGGTTCCCAGAACATCATCTCTCAAGTCAAAGGACCAAGTTAACTAACCAAAACCCACAAAGTTAACAAAATAATACACGCCAGCTATAGTAAGTCACACCATACACCATATTCTCAAAGTAACCTTAACTCTACTTAGTGTTTGCTTTTCCGGAGTCTACATTATCATCAGTGGAGACATAAAGTCATTTCTTACTTCCATAAAAATACTAGAGTATAAAGAATACCAAAAAAGCCAACCTACCACAAACACTGAGATGGGGGGGGGGGGGGGGGAGGAACAAAAAAACAAATTTAGACAAATTATTATAAGAGTTAAATTATTACTTTTTCAAAGATACATAGGTTTAGAAATACATCTTTCATTAGCTGAAAGTGGTTGCTAGCTATGAAGGTAAAAATAGCCAATGTTGGGGGTGGAGTGATCCAACAAAATAAAGCATCTCAGGACAGAACCAGCACAGCTAAGCGATAAAGATTTTCTCTGCAAATTTCTATTTGCGTAGGAAGCAGCTTCTGCAATTTCCCTCTAACGTACCAGATCACAGCAAAAACAAGTCTGTTTTGTGTCAGTCCTACCAAAATCATAAAAGGATCCTTTTATATTATCACAAAATAGCACGACGTCAAGTGTTTTCTAGAAGCTGGGGGAAATAGAACAAAACTATTCCAAGTCTGTTAATATACGAATTCTTGTCTTGCAGTTACAAAACGCACAAGGAAAACTGTTTAAAGACACTGACTGATACTATGCCAAATACCACAAAATACACAAATACACCAACACTTTCTTTTACCAAAGAATTGCCATCACCAAAACTAGACAGCTATTTTGAAGACCCCTATTCACAATTAGAAATGTTCTCATTGTAAGAAGAAAAGTTGAGGTAACAGTTACAGAAACAAAAAGGCTCACTGAATTTCTCCAACAAGCATCAATCTGAAAAAGCTGGTAATGTCAAAATTGGGTTCAAAATTGTAACTGCCTTCTGTGTTAGAGGGAATCCAAGAGGCAGCCTCAAACTTGGAGCATTGGAGCTACGGCAAGTGAAGCCATGAGGCCTGGGCTGCCACAGTCCTAGCCCCCTCCTTTTGTACCAACACCAGCACAATCCCTTCACACAACAGGATCAACAGATTTCAACATGTTTTTGCAGCATTAGTTTTTGACTGGATTATGCCCCTCTGCTCATGTAAGCACCAGCAAAATAGAGATCGGTGGATTTAGCCAATCTTAAGACAGCATCAAGTCATTCCCACCCAAGATAAAACCAGCAAGTTACCATTAAAATACCAGCTTCTATTTCCTCCTTCTGTTATTACGGTGTATCCTGCAAAACATTCAAACACCACAGTGCTTTATTTACAAAAGGCAGTGTGGTAAAGGTGAAAGAGCTTTAACAAGCAAGAGCAGGAAGTACCTTGTGTCCCCACAGCACGAGCGACATTTTCTCAAATCACGTAACTAAAGTCACATAACTAAAATCATTGCCACCCTTCCTATCACAACTTCATTTTAGTTTTAAGTATTTAAATGACAAAGCTACACTCTCACTTAAGTCTCTTCTTACTTAGACTACATGAGTAAATCAGATCACAACTTCTTACTCACAGCCAGAACAAACAGCCCAAGGGCCCAGCTCCACAAGAACTTAAGAGCAGCAGTGATTCATCTTAGTAAATTAATTGACATGTACTGGATCTATAAGGAAATATATGGAGTGTTTACAGAAAACACTGTGTGGATGCACCTGTAGTTAAAGCCTGTGTGTATTTCTCACACAGATGATGACTTTTTGTAACCATTCTCCACACTCAATCTCTGTGTTATGAACTTAACCTACAAAATAATGAAAGCTTAGGGGTTACTGGGGAGAACAAAGGAAAAAACACCAGTCTGAATCTAAAAGCCAAGATCTGGGCCATGGGAAGATCAGACTGACACATGGATATCCGTATCCTATTAGAAAGACAAACTAAGATCTTGCTTAAATGAAAAGTAATAGAATTGAAGAGGGGAAGAAGAGAAGGAGGCTTAGATAAGTACATTAAAGCTTTACTTTGGAATAACATTACCTGTAAAAAGTACAGAGAAAGCAAAGGAGAAAGAGCTCAGAAATAGAGACCTGCGGGCTCTTCACCACAGCTGAGGACAGCTCACAAGCAGGAGAGCCCCACAAGCCTAAAGTAACTTGGGAGTTCAAGATGAAAAGGATGAAGCAGGGGCAATAGTGAGATGGAACACTAAAAACCCAAAATAAATAAATAAATAAACCTGTTGCTCGTGTACCTCTGAGGACAAAGTACGCCCACACTCCCAAGCTAAGACAGAGTTCTCCAAACCCGGGTTTCTGAGATTGAAAAGAAACAAGAGAGCAACGAAGTGCTGCTGGCCTAATTCCATGACAACTGAAGGAAAAGTAATGACAGTTACTAATATCTACAGATGCTTTTTTCCCCCTCCCCTTTCAAATGCCACTCTAAACTCACCCAATCTTTCTACAAAAAGAATAACCACACATTTCTACTGAACTGATGAACAAAATACATTCTAAAAGTTCAGGGGTTTCCCCCCAAATGGCCTATAAAATACTGCAGCTCCTAACAGCTACAAGCTCCAGATCAAAACCTTTACAAAGATGCAGAGAGGAGGTGCATTAAGAAGCTGATCCCCAAGAATAAAACAAAACCCCAAACTACAATATTATGTAACAAAACTAATTTAAATCAAACTGGAAGTCTGGATACGGATAAAGAAGAATTACGAAACACAGTCTTAGAAGTCTGGCTACACCTCATGTGGATTTCTTCCATGGTGACCGCTAGTAAACCTAATTAGGCTGTATTACTATAAATGAAGCAAACTGACCTGTCTGAAGATTTTTGCCGTTATTACTGAGCCTAATGCCATGTTTCAACTATAGGAAATAAAAATCTTGTGGTTAACAAAAGACTGCATGTGATTGACCTAAATCACTCGTATTTTTTAAAGATTTTAGTCCACATTAGTGGCATTCCCAAGCTTAATGAGGATTTTAGGAAAAATAATGTGTTTAGGTAAGTTACACCAGAGCAGAACAAAATATTCTAGTTGTTCAGCCAGAATAAGAAAACCAAATTAAATAAGTAAAAATGCTTATGAAAGGAATGCCTGCTTTGCCAAAAGATAAAACTGAAGTTGGCCTTTGATTTTGCCTCTGCTATCCATTGTACCTTTTTTGTCAGGTTTTACAGCTTGGCAACTGGATCTAATTGCTTCTGGAAGCTTTCTGTGCAAATGGAGATGGTACTTTTTTTAACAGGATAAAAAGTAATTAGGGATCGTGTGAATGGGTTAATATTTTGCAAAGCCATGTCCAGGATAAATTTCCAGCGTTTGCTTTTAGAAAATGAGAAAGACAATTACCAGGACAGTAGCCTGCATCCACTTTGCATTTGCAAATTCCATATGCACAATTTATTCACAATAAAATTGCCCAGAGAAGCTGCAGCTGCCCCATCCCTGGCAGTGAAGGCCAGGTTGGACGGGACTTCGGGCAACCTGGTCTAGTGGAAGGTGTCCCGGCCTGTGGCTGGGGGCTGGAACCTGATCACCTTTAAGGTCCCTTCCAACCCAAAACATTCTGTGATTTTATGGTTCTCTTGATCTTTGCCAACAAATATATGTATGTCAAAATATTAAACTATATTGGGCTAAATGAGCTTATTGCTTTTATAGCACAATATCCTTTGTTCAGCCAACTGTGAACTAGTAATATGCTACACGTTACAAAAGCGTACATCAGTAAAGTTCAGGACAGAAAGGCCAAAAGATAAGGAAGGAGTTTAATCAGGTACACACGTGCACAGGGTCATAAGCTACAGAGATGAAAAATGCAAACACACCTTCACCAGTACATGTTACATTTATGATCGTCCCACAGGTAAACTATTGGATTAACCCTGTAACATGAAATGTCTCAGTAACCAGGAATTTACGGAGTTGTCATGAGGTTTATAATGGCCACTGAGCAGACTAACTCATATAACTGTATTTCTCCATTTGCCTCCATTAGACCAAAGCATGCTAGGAATTCCTGTACAGAATAAAGGCATTCTTAAAATTCCAGAAAATGAAGTATTAGTTAGCTTTCTAAGCAAGACATACTCCTTTGCAATAGAAAGGACTGACAGAAGTCAGTCAACCTAAATACACAAGACCCAAACCCTGAATACCTCCAAATTCCCCAAATAGAAAACAACAAGAACAACAACAAAAAATCATCCTTTAAAATACCTTAATTTTAAGTAAAATTAAGTTTAAAAAACTTAGTGTACTGTAAACATGTTAAGAAGTATATGTGCTACAATGGGTTAATCCCTCACTACTGGAAACTGGCTTTAACCCTAATGCAAAACAAGTAGAATTAACCGGATGGTCTCACAGCTCATTTGATCACGTTGGAACTGTTGATAAACAAAGGAAGCTAATTACTGTAAGTTTAAGACAAGAATAAAAACTGAAATAAATGCAAGAGAGGTCACAATTCAGAAGGTACAGAGGTTAAACACAGAGCCACCTAAAACCAAGGTCTGCACAGGCAACCCTTCTCCCACATTTTCCCTATTCTTTTTCAATTAATTTGGTATAAAACTGCATCTTTATAAAAGTTCTTGACATATTATCCTGAAACATGGAGATGTGAAGGTCATTTCTATTGGACAGCATTAAAGAACCTCTTTCTCTCACCTTAATGATAAGAAATATTTAAGTGTCAGCTGCAGCTATGTAAAAGAAACAACGGTTCACATCAAACAATGACAGAAATTTGTTCATCAAGAATGCCACCATGACTTCTACATAGATGGATTTCCCCATACCTCCATAAACTGCAGCCAAAACAACAAAACAACTCATACTCACAATTAGGCATATGCTTAAACACATTCAGTGGCCTTGACAAGCAGAGTGCTCATTCTTTCCCAAGAAGAATTTAGTAACTACTTTTGCTTACGTCAGACGAAGAAATATTCCCAGATTTATGACTATAAAAAGGAAGGAAAAAAAAGATAATTCCTAATTTTTTTTGTCTTGAAAAAGGTATTTCTAATGGTTCAGACAGTACTAAAGTTAGACAGTAGTAAGCACCAAATTCCACTTTAAAAAAAGGAACACTTAAAGATGGTGAGTGCTAAGTCTTTCACTGCTGTCTCTGCTAAGAACAGGACCTAAATGAAGGATTATTTTTTTAACAGTCTGTTTTAAAAACAAAATATAAGCAGCTCTTAGCTGAAAATGCCTGTGACTTCCTTCATGACTTACAGAAGAAAAACACAGAAGAGGTGCAGGAACCTAGAAGCAAGATTTTGGTTTCTTTTGTTACCGGAATTTAAAACCAAACCCAGCTGAAAACTGGGCATACCGTTTCTCCTAAGAAAAAAAAAAAAGTAAGATTGCTGAAAAGAAAATACAGAAAACCACTCCATAACTGTCTTGAAAAAAATGGTTTCATGGTGATAGAGCAGTTTTGAGTCTCCAGTCTATGACCATATCAGCACTTCATAAACACCACAATATTTCAGTTCTACTAGAGGTGCAACAAGAACAATTTAATCCATCTTCCAAAGCCTCTTTTAGTAGATTCAAAAAACAACATAAAAACCACTAAAGGATAGTTTATATTTTTCCTACAAGAGAACAGATTCAATCAAATCACTGACCTCACTGCACTACTAGTAGTGCCCTCCATCTTCCCTTCCCTATAGCTCCACGCATTTTGAAGTTTATTCTGGTTTTCTTTCAATGCACCCTTAATAACACTGTTCTAGTTTCTTTTTAAAAACCAATTCAGATTGAAGCCATCGTAAAGGAGGTTTTCCCAGAACATAAGCACCTTTAAAAGTTTCTATTACTATATTTTTCTTTTAAGTTCAGCTTATCAGCCTTTGTTACCTCCCTCACAGTCTTGTGTCACTGCAGCAACTCGTACACACAGAGAAAAGAAAAAGTGCTTGGAATTCTCAATAGTTTTGGTAACCTCCAGCTGCTATAATTAGACAGTCTCCTTTCTAAATCACAAATACCAATAGAGAGAAAAACGAAAACTAGCATCAAATACACAGAACAAGCCAACTCCAAGTGTTACGTTTCCTTTCCATCATCTCAAAATGCGCCCTGATTTAACCCACCAATCCCAAATACAGCGGTTGTTTCCATGGTTGTCTTTGCATATGAAATACCTATGGAAACCAAACAACAAAATCAGATCATCTTATTTGCATGTCACTAAACTATTAACGTATAAAAATAGGGAAAGCAAGTATATTTTCACTATAAGCCAAAAGAGGATTGCAGAAGTAATGCAGATTCTAAATCACAAAGTAATTAACCTGACACTTCAAACCAATCTAACATAATTTCAAGCACCTCAGAAAGACTGAAAACTTGTAAAAATGTAAAACTCCACTTCGCATTGCAGAGACCTTCCTGTCTCCACTTGCTGAATTCAGCTTGCAAAATCAAACCAAAACATGAGATGAACAATGAACAACCAGTTCAAATGCTCAACTGCTTTACCTAGCTTCATTTTTTAATAAATTACAAATCTAGATAACAAGTTCGTAAAATAGTCCTAAAAGATCCAAGGACTAGGATGTGAAGCTTCTTAGCTCTCCTAAATATAGCAGCAGTCACATGGCTGTCACTAAGACCACATTAGCTTTTCCATGCTAGAACCTCCTACATCTTTACCCCCCAAAATGTAGATTGCACTATGAACATTCAGTCTTACATGATATATGCACAGCATGTAATATCTCAGACCTAGAACAGCTTAAAGAAAAATACACAACCACGTACACCCTGCCAAAAACACGCCTCCAAATCCCCACAAAACCAACAATAGCACCTCAAAACTGAAAAGCAGGAAAAAATTGCTTGCTGTTGTGCTCAACAAGAGGCTGTGATCACCAAACAGCTATTTATTAGCCTTTTCTTAGAACTATATAAATAAATCTTACTTGCCTCTAGAAAGAGTAATTTTAAAAAGCAGTTTAAGCTTAAGATGATGAACAGTTCTCAAGTGAAAAATTGTACTTGGCACTTTGGGAATGCATAAACATACAAGTTCGTGCCATTCCAAGACCAGTTCCAATGATTTCAGATTGCACTCTTCACAGTAATACAGCAAACCTGTGAATGGTTGGTATAAACCCACAAAATGTCTTTCCAAGACAGCTATCAACTGACACCCACCAGCAGATAAACCAGGCACCATGTTTTAGTTCACCGATGGGAAAAATAAATTAAATCCACACTACTTTATATGGTACATTCAAGACTAAGAGTGCTTCACATACAGCAGCTTTCAAAACTCCATGGTGGAACACTGGCGGCATTTTCCCTACTGTTCAAATAGGGAAGCTGAAAAAAAAAAAACCAGAATTGAAAGCACTTCAACATTGAGTCACTGAGGGCAGCAGGGGCAGAGCCTATGATTTCTGGCTGCCAGCCTTCCATTTCTGCCACTACCCAGCATGTCTCTGACTTTAAAACCACGTATAACCTCTTTCTAATCAACCACTTGCACTGTTTCCCCTTTTGGGGAGAGTGATATGCAAGGTCATGATCATATCAAAGAACAAGGTACACTCAGTAACTTCACTGCACTGGAGGATATGCCACCTCTTAAGAGCCTGATTTTGCCAACTGCCTGACCTCAACAGAAGTGCCAGAGACCACCAGTTTCACCAGGAGGGCTGACTTTCAGAAGAGACAACTCATGTGTCTGCAGGACAAAGACATCATTCACACAGACACTGTAGTGGCAGGTACTAGAAACTGTTGCTCTTACATTTCATTTCACCTCACAAACCCTCTTGAGAAAGCTCTCAGGGTAGAAATCCAGATAGCAGAGGAGGAAGCGGAGGACGTAGGCAACTCAGTGCTGAAAATGGGAGGACTTAGTCTCGGCTGAAGCTCAAGAGTCCTGCTAAGGTACAGTTGGAGCATGGCAGTGGAAAAGTAGCAGGAAAAATAGACCAGCAAGAAACCTCGTTCCAGCCTTTCCAAAACAGTGTATTATTTCCATCAGCAGCCTGTCAAGTTTATGACAGAAACCTTCGGGTACTGTTGGAGCCTCTGTAATGATGCATTTATCCATCAACCAACCACCACCAAACACACCAGCACCCAGTACAATGGGTCCTGAACACACCATTACTATGATCTTATTGATATGGTTAACTTTTGTTTTAATTATTATCGAGAGGTTATCAGCTGGCTGGATCTGCTGCAGACTACACTAGGTTCCTGCATACAAAATACCCTTGGAGCCACTGTATTCTCCTAGTATTTTACAGCTTCTGCGTGCCAGTGACAGTTTTAGAGGGAAGATTCTTCAGAAGTACTTTTAATTACTATTTCCTCCTTAGCTAGAAGGCATTAATTATGGGCTGTTCCTCCAGATAACAAGAAAACAAAGACCAGTGCAATATGAACAGTAAGAGAAACTTAATTACTGAGTCAGATGTCCTTTAGATGTCAGTATGACTACAGAGAGGAGCAGGAAAATAAAACACACACATCAGCCTCAAGTTGTTAGATCAGTTATCAAAACAGTCTTTCCTCACTGACTTCATTACGAAGAGCTGGACCAGCTAATTAATCAAATGCCTGTTACATGCTTCAAAAATGTGCTTTTTTTTAATAAACGAGGCTTGCTGATGTATTTATTACAAAGCAAACATGGTAAGTGGTTCTGCATGTAAATGCAGAAGAGAAGCATGACTTTGAAGTTTGAAGGTCAGATACAGTAATCATTCTCATGGAGGTTCTTATGTCAGACTGCATCTTCTGTTTCACATCTACGCTTAAGAGGAGGAACAAAACGAATTCAAAAGAAAAATATAGAGACAACCAGTTTTGTGACACCTTAAGAATAATTGGAACGCTACCATTCACCTGTTTCCATTTAAAAAATCTACAAATACCCTACCTCCCCAAAATGAAGAAAGAAAATGGGAAGAGCCCTGGGGAACACACCATTTCATTCTGCTTTACAACTTCTGTTTTCCTCATCAGCAAAAATCAACCTAATTAAGTCAGCAACGATTTTATGTTAAAGAAGAGAACACAATTTTCTCCATTTCCACAGACATTACAAACTCACATCGTATAAGAGAGCTGGAGGGTCTTCCTGTTGATCAACACCTTTTTTTTTAAAGCAGGATAGATCTAACTGCAGATGCAAATTGGAGGATTGCGTCCTGATCTTTTTCCAGGCAGAGAATTTATCCCTCATCCTTCTATATTCCAAACAACTTTAGAATACAAAACTGAACAGCTGGGCCTGAAGGCAAACAAATATGCCTCATATACCAGAGTCTGATCCATGTCATAAAAGAAAGGGGGAAAAAAATAATGTTTTACACGCATATCTCAAAGATGAATAACCAATATGGATTTCTTTTTAGCACCATAACCACATTTAAATACAGTAAAACTGATTAACAGTTCCCAGTAAAACACTGAGTTATAAACAATCCCCTCTTACACATAACACAGACATTATACAAAGCAGACAGGAACACGGATGGATGTACACAGAATAAACACATTCAAACTTACCCCACTCTAGATACTCAAGGATGTTCTTCTCTCTTCTCAGAGGGGAGTTATTACATTCATCATAAAGGCAGATGAGTATATCCAGCAAGGTTTCCACACTGAAGCATTGCCCATTAGTCTGAGTTGGCCCATCCAAAATAAACTGCTCCAACTGCTTCAAACGCACTTCTCCAGACATGGTTGTTTCAGTTTGCATTGGGGTTTCTTGTTTTAATGATTATTATTACTTTGCCAAAAAAAAAAAAAAAACCACAACAAAAAATATAAAAAAATATTTTGAGGGTTTTGTTGCTTAAAAAGACAAGAACAGTATTCTTAACAAGTGTCAAACTGTGGCGGCGCTTGATTCCCAGCCCACCTCTGTGTTCCCAGCCTGAAACTACACCCTTGTGAGTTTCAAACACACAGCATACAGGGTGTGTATCTCTGTATACGTAATTTTTAAGAGAACAGTTATCCTTATATATATATACTTATATGGTTAATGAGGAGCAAAAAATGCATACGGCTGCTCCTGGTGCTTTAAGAACAGCACTCAAATTCAAGCCAGGACTGACTGACACCGATTTCCCCGTGCGCGCACAGGCAGACACACTTCTATATTGAAAAAAATAGAAAGGTCTTCTCCTTCATTCGAAATGCAGCTCATGCAGAGCGATCCTGAGGGGAGCCCCACCGCAGCGTCCAAGTGCAACAGCCCCCTTCGGCCCGCACCGGCGCCTCACCTCCGACAAGGGATGGGGAGAGAAAAAAAACCCGATGTATTTAGGTGCTTATCTAGGCGAAAGGAAGGAGAAAACGGCGCACACCGGCGCGAGGGAGACAGGAAAAAAGGGAGGAAGGGAAGGAGGCGGGGGCCGCGCAGCCCCACTGCCGCCTCCCCCGGCCCCGGCCGCGGCCCCGGGCGGCTCCGACGCGGCCACCGCGCCCGCCGTGGGGGTGGGGCGCAGGCCCCCCCGGCCGCCCCTCCTCAGGGCGCAGCCACGTCCTGCCCCTGCCAGCCTTTCCCTTCCTCCTCCTCCTCCTCCTGCTCCTTACCGAGTCTCCTTTTAAGGCTCTTCAGTGATTCAAAAAAACTAAAGTCTTCATCAGTCGCGCCCTTCTCCGCTGCGCCAAGGGGCGGCAGGCGGGACGCGGGTCCCGACACACCGGCACGGCCGCGGGGCCGCTGGGAAGCGCTCCGAGCCCTGTCAAATCCTTCCCATGGCTGCTGCTGCGGCGGCGCCCTCCTTCTCCTCCTCAAACCTCCGGGTGCGCGTCCTGGGGCGGAGGGAAAGCGCCGGCGTCCCCGCTCCGGCCCGGCAGGCCCCGGCTTCACTCCCGGCGGCGAGATGCTCTCCCGGCTTCGCCCCGCCGGGCAAAGGGCATCCTCCCGCGCGGTGTGTGTGTGCCTGTGTGTGTGTGTGCGCGCGGGTCGGCGGGGAGGGGTAATGCCGGTGCCCTCCCTCCCTGCTCCCTCCCTCCGCTTCCTCGCCCTCCTCTTCCCCGCCGCTCCCTCCTTCCCTCCCGCGGTCACACGCGGCAGCCGCCGCCGCTGCCGCCGAGCTCGCAGCAGCCCAACATGGCGGCCGCGGCGGGGGGAGCCGCCGCCGAACGCCGCCGCAGCACGGGGAGCCGAGCCCGGAGCCGCCGCTACTGATGGGATTGAGGGGAGGAGGGGGTGCTGCAGCAGGGAATGCAGGGATACGGGCGGGACGAGGCGGAGGGGAGGGCGGGAGCGAGGGAGGCAGCCGAGCAAGGCAACGCGGTGCACCGCGGGTTGGGTTAGGCTGGGCTGGGCTGGGCTGCACCGGACCGACCCACCCGCCAGGCCGGGGATGCTGCCAGGACCTTCTACCGCGCTGCGGGGAGCTGCCGCCCAGCCTCGGCCCTCAGCCGCCGCCGTTCCCCCGCCGCGGGCAGCCCCTGGCCCGGTTCCCCTCAGCCGGCCCCGCTGTGAGGTAGCCCCCGGCCCAGCTTCCCCTCAGCCGACCCGCCGACTCCTCTCGCCGGCAGTTACGTCTCATTAGGAAGCACGGCCTCATTAAGGGGGGTGGTTCCCTGCCTGGTGTTTCATGCGCATGGTGGGCACAGAGGTCCAGGTGTGGACACAGACACTTCATGCTTCATTGACTGAAAACGTGACGGAAAACACCGCGGTCCATGGCGGCTACATCGCAGCTGTGAAGCATCCTCCCTGTCCCCGGAGCTCGCCATGCCACGCACCGGGGGAATGAGGTTGTTGGGTGTTGAGGCAGGGTGGAAAATGGCAGCTGTGCAGCAGCATGTGGTGGCAGTTTTCCTCTGGAAAAGTGTAAGGGATGTGGTGTTGCCTTTAGCTGCCAGTGGAGGATTAAATACCATCTGTAAGTTAACCTGTAACTGCAGTTGGTCCTCCTTCAGAAGTCAGGTGAATGGGGAGGAAGGCAGTGCAGCTCCCAGGGGTCACTGGCCATGGATGAAGTTGAATGTTCTCTGAAACTCCACTGAGTGATGCTGCTGGAAACCCAAGGAGGGAAACAGCTCCGGCATCTGCTTGCTCAGTTCAGTAACCAACAGAACACCCTCAGCTGGGTTTTGCCATAGCAAGCAGCTGTATAATACATTCTCTTAAACTGGCCTTTTCACCAGGTTACTTCTTTTGATATAAAAGCTCAGCAGTGTTATGTACCCATAAAAATGAACTATGGAATTAAGCAAAAGTCCCAACGCTTTGCTCAGAGCTGCTCAGCTATATCTAAACTGACCGATGTGAAGCTAGAGAGGACAGTGACTCCTGCGCAGTGAGAGCAAAGAGGCAGAGCAGAAGCAATGTCAGGCTGGGAAGAGCCTGATTTCTATTGGTGAGCCTGGGGGGGGGGATCCATCAGCTTGAGCAACAGCTTTTCAAGGGAGAAACTCTCCTGCCAATTCTTGGTGAGTGAAGAAATGTGCAGAGAATAATTCTAAAAGCTTTTTATGCAGAAACCCTCCAAGAAGTGTTACTAGGAACTACTAAAAGTATAAGTGAGCTTGTGATGGGTTGAAGATAGGATTAAACTGAAAACACAAGGACAAGGAAAGGGTTCCCTCCCCATGCTGGGGTACACCCTTGGTATGACGAGCACTATATGAGGATCTGAGGTGCTGCTGGTCTACTCAATCTTTCATTGAACAAGTCACCCTGTGGCAGGAGCCCACTGTGGCACGCAGGGAGTTTTACAGCGAGATGGAGGTATTTCCTGCTGGTTCTCCACTGAACTTGTGGAAGTCAGGATTGAAGCTGGGGGTGGGGGTGCCTAATGACGGCAATAAAAATAAATTGCCATTGCCGGGGTAGGTGGGCCAGATCAGATAGCACTTCCTATAGGGGTTGGAGCCACATCAGCCAAGTTCATCCTGAGCATACATTAACCATTAATAGCATTGCAGGGGGGGAAAAGGAGACAAACAGTTAAAGAGATGTTAGCTCCTTGGACTTTGGCACCACTTGGTAAGGAAGTGAGCTAAAGAACCGCTGCCAGAGATATGATGGGTGTGGGTATTTCTCTTATTTACTTATGTTACCCTGTTTTCCTCAGCCAACAATAAAGTCTTTCCTTGTTTTAATTGCAGACCAAGTATTTGCAAACAAGGGAGGATACCTAGCAAAGGCACTCACTTTCCCTATATTGCTGGTTTTTAAGCCAAACCCTTGTTTCTGTCAGCACCACTTGACAGAAGTTGCACATCAAGCCAGTTCTTTTCAGCATGCTTTCAGCTCCAGTGAGGCTACAAGAGGCACACAATGCGTTTTTCTGTTAAAACTGTGACATGTAAGCTGCAGTTGAACACAAAACCCAGGAATTATTTGTTCTCTGATCATTTGGTCAGAGTCCAAAAATATCTAGGCGGTCCCCATGACAAGTGGTGATACACCCACTGGACTGTAGTCAGCCGTCCTGTTACAGAAGCTGTGAGGAACAAGTAATACCAACAATGACTAGCAGCGTTTTTATTTGCTGGGAATTATCTGCATACCAGATGAGTAATTCCCACAACACCCCCATGAGATGGAACAATATTTCCCTCTGTTTTATAGGAAATACTGCAAGAGAGAATTAAGTCCAGAATATTTGGAAAACCAACAAAAGAACTTAGTGTAACACTCGGAAACTCCTTCCATCCTGTATGTTCTGTCACTCAGACAGACCATGTCCTAAAAATGCACCCAAGTTGTGCAAACATACCCCAGTATCTTTCATAATTATCATGTGTTTGTTTCAACCCGTTCTCATTGTGATAATATCACCATGCTTCTTGCTTAGCTTTACAAACGTTTACAGGTACCTAAATAGTAACTAATGATAACAAGGAATTTATAGTTTACAGTAAATTAAGCAAGCTGATAGCAGCACGGGGAGTAGTGGGGAATGAGGAGGGTAAGGCTGAAACAATACAGCTTATGTATTAGCAATGTGTGTTGAGTGTTGCAGTACTGAATGTTCGTATAATAGAATAAGCAGCCGTTTCTCTCCAGGGACATGAGATTTGTTGGTTTGGGTGAAATATTGTACTTACCTGGTTTTGGCACACAAACTATTTCTAAAGTTGAGCTGGATCCCATATGTATCCCAGCAGGTGAATAAATGCTTGTGACTGAAGAGTGATGCTTATGTGTGACAGAATTTTGTATCCAGGCTTTTCTGTTGTCCAGAACTTCACCTTGTAGACACAGGTTGTTTGTACTGACCTTTTAGTTCATCTCTCAGGAGAATTTGGACAGCACTCTGTACAAAAAAAGCACTGGCACCGAACTTCAAGAACGTGTGTTTCAATGCATGCTGGTGCTCTTTGGAAAGGGGCCCTACAGCTGTCATTTGAGCTACAGTAAGAACTTAGATTACTCCAAGAGACTGCAGGTAGCTACAGATGGAGCACGCATCAGTGGCACACTAGGATGACACTGAAGACTTGCACATGTGACATGAGCAAAACTTGTTCTGGTAGCTTTGTAGTCTCGCAAAGATCTTACTACTGGGCAAACTTAATCCTAGCAAGTGGACAGGTCTCTTCACTGAATCTGATGACTATTGCAGAACTCAATTAGTCAGTAGTCAGTACCTATAATAACGCATTTAGTAGCATGCTTTAGTGTTTTTAAAGACTTGTAAATATATTATTCTTTTCCTCTCTAAGTGTCTTGCTAAGACCTGTTTCTCCTGTGAGGTCTACAGATGAGTCCAAGTATAAGCACTGAATGGTACTTGGCAAAATCGATGCTTATTATTTACATAATCCCAAAACAGTGATCATAAATGTGTATGCATGTATAGAAGTTGCAAATATGGGAACATCTTTCCCTTCCCTTGTGCTGCTTTTATTGGTCTTCAGAGCCTTATTTATAGTCTTTATGGTTTTCTGGGAATGGCTGAACTGACTAATTTTTACCTCAGAGACAAATTGTATCACACTGATCTCACTACACTGGTTCTGTATTAGCCTCCCCTGGTTTTAGTCTTCATTTTAAATTAATGAGAACATGGCTACCATCAGGATACAATTTTCTGTCAAGAATGAAGGGCTTTTGGCTCTGCAGAAGTGTCCAGGGGTGCCATGCTTGAACAGAAACAGCATAGCCTCTGTGATTAAAGAAGAGGAGAGGAAGCAATGAAATTACATTTATAACTGTGTGAAATTGCTATTATTTTGATTCTTGCTTTAATGATGCAAACTAGGAACTGACCAAAATCACATCCCATGCTGGCCTCCAAACAGCATCCTGTTTGCATGCCGACAGTGCTGTTTCATTTCTCAATATTTTAGGTTTTTTTCCTGTAAAAGTGGAACTACATCTGCCAGAGCTCCTAGAGATGCTGTAAAGCTCAATTAGCATCTGTGTAGCAATCTGAGATTCTGTTTACTTTCCCTTCTTCAGTAACATAAATCTAAGACTGTTCTTTTCGGTCTTGTATTTGTAGTCTATAATGTTTGCAACTCTTTAAGCCCTTCGTCCCTCCATAGTCCAGTTCTCTCCTGTGGATTCCTCTTTCTATGCTGAAATGTTCTTCCACTGTCTCCTGACGTAACACTGTGTTATGCCACCTTCAAAAGTTGAACTCTCTTCAAGATAGTTCAGTCCCTTAAAGGAAGCTATTTATTAAGGTAAAACTCTTTCTCAGGTCAAGTGGCTTTTCAAACTGAAGAATTCTCAGGAAGACTGCGTATTTATTTGTGAAACTGGATGGATGAAACTTTCTGCCACAGCTGCAGGAGGCATGGCAAGAATATCCATTGATTCGAAAGAAAAGTGGATACATTTACAATATTTGGCTGATGCCTATACAAAACTAGCATTGCTTATCTTAAAACTGCAATAACTCAGCATGAGAGCTGCTTCTAGCCCTATTCTCTTTCTACTGATCATAGTCAAGGTTGTTGATATCTGTTCCTCTAAATCTGGTACTTCTAATAGTGGTGAACGCCCAATAGTGTATCTTGGATGTTTTTTAAAAAGGGTGTGCATAGAGATGAACGTGAGGACCTAACTGTGAAAGTAGTTTAAGGGAAAATGCAATGAGCTGCTGCTGTCATGTAAGTAACAATGATGGAAGAGACAAGGAATGAGGAAACTTGTGACTAAGAGATCTTTGACAGGGGAAGGAAACAGGATGACATGAGGAAAAGTGGGATAGAGAGGAGGGAGTGAGAGAGTGATGACTAATTTGGAAATCAAATGGGAAGGAAGAGTGATTTAGGAAGGGAAAACCAAGGGCAGAGAGTTTGGCGAGAGAGTGGGAGGGAAGCTTGTGAAAAGGGAGAGGGGGGAAAAAAACCTCCTTACTTGTAAAAAATAGCACTTGGACAAAAACAAGCCCAGCAAGAAGCATAACTCAGAATGTGAGCACAGGTTGGACTGAGCTGGATTAGCTTTGCATCGGAGAAGGTCTCAGATCATTACAGAAGGGAGTGAAAGAGATCACACACTGGTCTGGATTCCTCCAAGGCTGTGGAGTTTTCTGATTAGAAGTCTGACCAGTTCAGGTTTTGTTTTAAAGTAGTATTTTGGTTTATTTGAATTTTAATTGAAAGAACATTGATATGTTGAAAACAGCAGTGCCTCTATTTTACATGTTACTTATTTTTAACTTTAAAATTGCAAAACAGCAACAAGGCTCTAAAATACATATTTCATTGGGAAAACAGATACAAACAACACTAGCAATTCAAGCAGATGTCAGTGTTTTAATCAGAGATAAGACACTTAATGTAAGGAGACACTTCCATTGTGGTCTGTGAATTGAAGACGCAATACTTCGGCTAATCAACAATTGGCATTTTGAGTTTAGTTGCTAAATTTTATTTAGATGGGGAGGCAGCAAGCACCATTTCTTCTCTTCATGGAGTAAATTGCAATCAGTCATCACATTTTAAGCAAGTGATGGCAATGGTGCAGCTAACAATGGCTAGAAAGCGGCGCCTTTATGATTTGCCAGTGCTACATATTAGGGATTGATTCCTTCTGTGATGAAAACTAGTAGGAAAGTGAAGTGCTCTGTAGAACTTCATAGACTTGTGGAAAGCATTTGTTGTAAATAACGACCTCTTGCCACTCAGCAGGTAGTTTTAGGTCACCTCCCAAAGAGAAGAGAATCTTGAAGAGAAATGGGCAATGGGAGATGATTTCAAAATGTTGTGTAGTCTTCACTCATGATCTCATTCAAGCCAATGCCAGAAAAGCCTGCTTGATCTCAGCAAGAACATAAGTGAACTCATAATTCCTTCTGAAACAAACAAAACTGTTTGGACTCAGATTTATGAATAATGAGAGTGGTTTGTATCTTTGCACAATGTCAACCATTTTTCTTTGTAAACTGTCAGTGCACAAATTAAGAGGATTTAATTACATGGAAAGGTTAGAAGCATGTTTCCAAGTGGGTTTTTTTGAGGTAGAAAAAGACAAATGTTTGCACTAGTTTAATCAAAAGTGTGAACATAACACTGGCTCGGATCCTCCTGTGTGGGTAGCAGGACCTGCGCACTGGAAATATTTGTACTTGTGGAAGGAGCTGCTGGCCAATGGCTTCATTTTGTTAATAGTGCTCCCCTCGTGAAGGTAACCTTTCTTACAGAAGTGAGAACAAATCTAGCATGAGTGCTCCCTACCTGCATCCATGCAAGAGGGCAAGGTTAGCACTGAATCATGATGCAGTGGCTTAAAGTAACCCAGTTCACCTTGGCCAAAATAAGCTGGGGCTCACTTAGTCCTCCCAAGACATAAAAAGGAAGGACAATCTCCATTAGATGGGCAAAGACAAGCACCAGAGAAGGGGTCAGGGGCAGTATCCTCTCCTAATGGGGCACACATGGGTCAGGAAGCGGACATTGCTCTACAGGCACAGTCATTTGGCTGGAGAGAAGCTGAGTAGTTACAGTGAAATTTTCTTAAGGCAAGAGTGTTGCTATGGTTTGCACTAATTCAACTCAATCAATCAAACTGAAGACAAGGCCTAAAAATACTAATTAAATGTTTCCAATCAGAGGAAGTTTTAACAACCTGTAACTTGAAAGTTGTCTGGCCAGTTTTCCTCAGTTTTTCAAAAGTGACTGAAATACACCTGGAAAGCTTCAGACTTGAGAAGCTTTCCAAGCCAAAGTTATGATGAAGGGATGGAAATAGGGTGCTATTATGGAAGCTAGCTTCAGCCTTAACCACAGAGATGTCACTGCTTCCCCTTAACATCCTCAAGCTATGCCAAAGCACACAGTAAGCAAATTAAAATCATCACATGAAATGTGATGTGTAAATGTGTTAAAACTTTAGTCAAATAATGCATTTATCTGTCAAAGAAGCATTAATCGTAGCACAGCTATATCTCATACCTTTTCTTCCCCATACATAGGGAGAAGCACAGTTTGCCCAGACAACTGACAACTTCTATGTGTGGTGCATCAGGAGGAAACAAGGTCCAGCTGCAGTCATCACCTGAAGTCCAGTGTTTGCTGTGATCCATTGGCTATCTCCTGAAGAGGAGTGTTTCATTTCAGAGGCTGTGAAAACTGGGTTTCCATGAAGGTAATGAAAAAAGAATGTGTGAAGATGCTATAAAGAAAGTATTTATATTTTTACAGCTCTGGCTATATGACTAGCACAGCTCTACACAGCAGCAATCCTACAGTTGGTAATCTCACTGCTGTCTCCTAGAGGAGGAGGAAATGAGCTGGGCCACGGTTTCTGAACTTCATCCTCCTCCTGGATGGGAGCTCTGAAAGACCCAGGGCACAGAGCTGCAGGATGTTAAATTTATTGCTCCCATTTGCTTAAAGGCCTTTCCTAAGACTGAATTCTCTCGCCCTGCTTTAAAAGTGATAATAATAAAAAGGCCTGTGATTCACAGTAAAGCACTGTATCTTGTTTAAGTTAAACAAGTACCTAAGTGCTCTGCTGAACTGGGGCCAAGGGTGGATTACTGAGAGAGCTGGGCAGTCTTCCCATCTCCAGCCAGTTCACCAAGTAGTCTCAGGGTAATTGTGGAGTTCTTCTGGGGCTTAGTTTCCTGCACATGTTTATCAAAGCATATCTATTCTGACTAGTAAAGATAGAGAGATAATGAGGGAACATGAAAAACTCTCCAGAACATCACTGAAGGGAAAAAATGCTGTAGAGAAAACAGGCTTCTGCATTAGCTACGTATTGTATGTTATGTTCTCAGTATGATTTTTCTTTAGTCTTTGGACTCTATTCAGCATTTATGAAAAACATTGGGTACCTTACTAGTGGAGGGTCCACTTGCACTTTAAATGGCAAGAGTGTAGTCTGAATCCCGCAGAAACCAGTGGAAGAAGATCTAGCACCACACAAAACCGGCAGCCCAGAACAGCTCAGACTGCGTTGCCTTCAAGCAGCCTCATCATCCTATCACTATGGGCCTGCTGTAGGAGGTGAATCCAGCAGATTTTGTCCAGGCTGTTGCCTTTATGCCAGTACAGCAGCCAAAAAAATTAATTCAGCACCCTCTGCAGTGGCTTATTAAAAGGGAACTGTAACAAAGCCTTTGGCAGTCTCTGCCTACCCTGCACTCAGAGAATTTCCTCTGATCAGATAGGGAGCTTTTAAAGGTCTTTTGTGTTTCTCCATTTCTTACCTGGTAGAAAGAGGCTAGAAAAGGGGCAAAGGTGTTACCATCAAGAGCTTTTTATTGCTATGAGAAAGGCCTGCTTGCCATGTAAGAGTTTGCAAGAATAGACTTTTCTTTTAACACTTTTCTACTTGGGAATTTATCTTACATTTTGCAAAGTTAGAGCAAAATAGCTTGGTGTACTGAACTGCAGGAGGGCTATCCTGAGTACATCTGTTTACTGTATGTTTTGAAACAGAGGAAATTAGCATGAAAATCATCAGTAAAAATAGATTGTGCCAGAATATGAGTTTTGTAGCATAAGAGATAGACAGGAAAATATAAACACGCTAAGCCATTCTATGCAAGATAAGAGCTAAGTTATTCTCCTGATTCACAGCTGCTGGCTGATGTTGTAAGCACAGTTGTGAAGATCTTAATATCACATTGCAGCATTGCTTGTGAAATCAGAAAATGCCAGTGTTACTTTTTGTGGATTTTGAGCTACAGTTCTGAAGGAGAATAAGCTCTTTATTTCTTCATAATAAGTGCCATATTCTGTTTATCCATAGATAAAGCAGCACTGTAGCATACTTCTGTTTCTGTGACCTCCTCAAAACCTTTCTGCAGGCATTTCCTGATTCCTGAGTTCTGCAGATTTAGAACCGAAACTGACTGAAGAGCAGGAGTATCAGTGATATTTCCTTTTAATATTGCACATGCACGGGTCAGGCCAGCAGGAATTAGCATGGACTGAAGTAACTTTTTGCTCTGGCTCCCCTTTCTGCAAGGATAAAATTCGCAAATTCTAATCTCAGCCCCAAGTTTTGGCTCCCTTTCTGTGCATATAAGGCATGAGGTAGCTGGGGCCAATGTACAGACAAAGGATTAGCACCCATGGGGAATGAAGCTGTTTTCAACTCCCTCTACGTAACTGTGGATTTGAGGGCTTATTTCCTTACCTCTTTTGCGGTAAGTGAAGGGGAAAATCCAGTCGACCAATAAAAGTAATGGAAATAGGTTGTGGAAAAGGGGCTTGTGGAAAGGGGGATGTAACTAGTATGTATCCTATGTGAGGAGCTTGCAGGGCTCACGCTCCCATCTTTGCCAGGGGTGCATAGGAGACAGCAAGCGGTACAAGCCCATTCTGGTGATTTCCAACCATGGAAGAGATCTCCTGAGCTGTTAATTAGCTGATATGACAGACCATCTTTACCTGACCCAAGGCTGCATACAAGCTGGCAAAGAATTGGATAATTTAAAAACTGATCCTCGTGAGCTCCTCCAGGGCATTATGTGTAGGAAGATCTTAATCCTGACAGGCAGTGAGTCCAAGATTTGCCAGTCCTTAGCTAGAAACAAACTGTTTAGAGCAGACTTAATGCAAGGACAAATCTTTGGAGAGAAAGAGCAAATTCAAAAGATAAGCATGATGTTTAAGACATAACAATTCAGTTGCAGAAGAAAATCCACTACAAATGCAGGCCATGTTCACTAAGTGCATTGTTCAGCTAGGATGGAGATTGGTCCTGGAGCTAAGTGAAAAAGGATATGATTCATCCTTTACTGAAGCTGCACTAAAATTTCTCATGAAATGATTAAACACTGCTCTTGTGAGACCTCACTTGGAGTATTGTGTGCAGTTCTGGTGTCCTCAACATCAAAAGGACATGGAACTGTTGGAACAAGTCCAAAGGAGGGCCACGAGGATGGTCAGGGAACTGGAGCACCTACCCTATGAAGATAGGATGAGAAAGTTGGGGCTGTTCAGCCTGGAGAAGAGAAGGCTGTGTGAAGACCTCACAGCAGCCTTCCAGTATCTGAAGGGGGCCTACAGGGATGCTGGGGAAGGACTCTTCATTAGGGACTGTAGTGAGAGGAAAGGGGTAACAGTTTCAAACTTAAACAGGGAAAGTTTAGATTGGATATGAGGAAGAAATTCTTTACTGTGAGGGTGGTGAGGCACTGGAATGGGTTGCCCAGGGAAGCTGTGAATGCTCCATCCCTGGTGGTGTTCAAGGCCAGGGTTGGACATAGCCTTGGATGGCATGGTTTAGTGGGAGGTATCCCTGCCTATGGTAGGGGGGTTGGAACTAGATGATCTTAAGGTCCTTTCCAATACTAACTATTCTATGATTCTCTGATTGTTATGTGCATTACATCAAAGTGTATACTCCATCAACACCGTGAAGTCTGTTGCTTAGAGAATACATAGTATGTAATTACAATACCATCGAAGAATACAGCTTATGTGTTTAGGTATGCCAGCTGTCCAACTGCACTTCAGGATCTTTCAGCATATCCATTACATTTGCATATGGTATATGTAAATTAATACATCCTTAACTTATGCCTATTTCTGTATACAGAGATGTAGTATGCATGTATATACATGTATACATATTTAGGTATGATATAAGCACGTATTCATTCAGAGCATTTTAATATAGTTAAAACACTGTGCCAAAAATGTACACCATCTGTTTTCAATCAAAATAGCCTATTTCAGAGGAAGGGAGTGTTGTCTGCTGATCAGAGCAGGGGAACTAAAGAGTCAGGACTCTTGGATTGCATTCCTGAATCTGCCAGGACTTGGCTGCATGGTTTTGACAAGGTCTGTGACTCCTGTGTACCTCACTCTCCCCATCTGCAGAATGGGGCAGTATCTACTCACAGGATGTTGCAATGGAAGAAATAATTAGTGTATGCTTGGGAAAATATTGAAGTTCTTGTTATATCATCATGTTATGTTTGAAGAACAGAATTTGAGAAGTACAGTACAGGGTTTGTTTCAGAAGACGTATATAACAGCTATGTGTATAATTACAGCTATTTGTACACACATGGGTAGCCTAATTTTTGAATTATAGTACCCTTAAGAAAGTTAATGGGGAAAAAATGGTGCTCAACACTGCGAACCCAGCCAGTACTGTAAAAGCATTCACACTCTATTGAACAGGGTTTCCACGGTGACAGCTGTACACCAGTGGGTGAAATATGTGCTGTACCTAATTTTCATCTTGAAATAGGAAAATACTAGTGGGTATTGGGATTTTCTGGCAGGTTCCCTGCAGAGAAAGCCTAGCGCCACTGAAGACAATGACAATACTCCTATTAATGTAATTAGGACAAGATTTCACCCCATCTGCTTCTCTAGCTTCAGTGCATCACTTTCAGGAATGCAGCAGGAACTGATCAGCCCATCCCAAAA
The DNA here is from genome assembly GCA_017639245.1 of Myiopsitta monachus. Classification (NCBI taxonomy): domain Eukaryota; kingdom Metazoa; phylum Chordata; class Aves; order Psittaciformes; family Psittacidae; genus Myiopsitta; species Myiopsitta monachus. The sequence continues at coordinate 58,443,569 of CM029925.1, forward strand.
TGCTTCCTCTTGAGCATGTTGTCCACATTTGCACCGCAGCACAGAACAATGTCTTATCCTGGTGTGCTGTGCAGGGCAGCATAGCCTGGATTTGGTGGGAGTGCTCCAGGTGTCATAGCAGGCAGAACAGTGAGGGTGCTCCTTGCTCCTGGTCTCCCACCATCCCCACCTGCCCATTCCCAGACTTCTTTGGTTCCCCCATAGTGCACACTATCTGTGGGGTCTTATGGCTGCGCTTTGCCACTGGAGAGTGATCAGAGGCACTTTCCATCAGGATGAGAAATACCATGTAGCAAATGGCATAAACGCAGCAGCTGTGAAGTGTTGGAGAGGAGAAGGGGCAGTGTTTGTACGTCAGGGTTTTCCTGACTGCCAGTACGGAAGTGGCAGTGAGAGAAAGCATGTGTGCTGAGTGCCACTTATGTATTCTGCAAACTGAGGCATTCTAGTGTGTGATAAATATTCGATGTAAATATGAATGTGTTTCAACATCTACATCTTTGTCACCAAGAAAAATGGGCTGAGCTTGTTTAGTTTTGATGGTTTTGGCAGCTGCTGTTGTCCAGGTTGCACCTCATATCTCATTAGTGTGATGTTGCTTAAGTACAGCTTCAGAAATGCATTTAGGATCTTACAATATGCACACCTAAAATAAGCCGGTTGCTCATCCATGTCGGTTGGTATACTGACATATGTAATAAGAAGGTAGATTTAGATTAGGTATTAGGAAAAAATAGTTCACTTTGAGGGTGCTGAGGCACTGACACAGGGTGCCCAGAGAAGCTGTGGCTGTCCCATCCCTGGCAGTGTTCAAGGCCAGGTTGGATGGGGCTTGGAGCAACCTGCTCTAGTGGAAGGTGTTCCTGCCCGTGGCAGGGGGTTGGAACTGGGTGAGCTTTAAGGTCCCTTCCAACCCAAACCATTCTATGATTCTGTAATAAAGCAAGGAAAAGTGAAGGCAATATGGATCTCATGGCTATTAAGTGGATTTACAGGTTTGTCAGTCCAGGAAATGCTTTTACCTAAATGAGTGGACAATGTGCAATGTAAAGTTATGTTGGAGAGACAAAACAGTTGATTCAAACACCAGTTTCTCAGAGTTATGTCTCAATGTTTGAGATCATAACAAAAGTTAGCATCTTCTGTCTTTGTATCTGTAGATGTGTCTGCTCTTTGGATCCCACCTGCAATATTTTAAAGGCAGGGTGTATATTCCTTTAGTGTCTAAGACATACTTTGTAAATGCAGCTTTCAGGTCTCTTTCAAGCCTACAAAGGTTTCCATCGTATATATGTGCCATATTCATTTTCAGCTGCCTCGAGTCAGAGTGTTGAAGATAAGAAACTTGCTAACCAGGATAAACTTCAGTTCTTGAACTTCTGTAAAATGAGATTCCTCTTTGAAGGAGGTACAGTTACCAGCCAAAGGAGGACAGCAGCTTCTCATTTCAGGCTGTCAGTGATACAAAGAAGCAACTAGGGAGACTGAAGCAGGGAAGGAGGGTAGGGCTTGGTGGGAGGGGACCAAGGATCTAAGCCCTGCTTTCTGCTTATGATAATATCTACCTGGAGGGAAGAGATGAACCTAGGAGATGCATCTCTTGTGAGCGGTGAATGAGAGCTGTTCTTTCAACTGATTCAATGCAGTAAACTCTCATGAATGCACCGGAGGCTCTTCTTATGCACGGACTTAGGTTTTGGGAAGAGAGAGGTTTTGCTGTTATAGCCCATTTGTTTTTCTGTCTTGCTACTGCTGACTTCTAGCAGGAGGCATGAAATCAGGCTGTATTGCCAAATGAGTATCAGCCAGTTCTGGGGCTGGGGCCAAGAGGCAGCGATAGGGAGCTGGTGAAGATTGCTGCCTCTCGACATGCCCTGCGTGGAGGGCAGAGGATTCCTGGGGCTGACCTTGAGCAGTCAGGAAGAGGATGAGGAGACTGAGCCAGGCATCCCAGCTCCCTGCAGAGGCCATAGCCCCAGTGAAGACAAGGGCTTGCCTTGGCTTTGAGGACACCCATCTGACCCAAATAGCAAGGATTTCACAGGTTGCCAAATGCATGGGACATGTCAACAAATGCATAAGAATGTTTGGTTTACCACCAGATTTTTGGTTATGAAAAAAATTAAGAATCTGGAAGGAAACAAGCTGCAGATTTTTTACCCTGGAGTCCCAAATAACATGACTTTTAAATGACATATCACTCCCTAAACCCCAAAATTGTTCTGCAGTCTGTTGGTGATGGAGTTCTCGGAATTTGTAACTGAAATATACTTTGTTCTGTTTTGTAATACCCTTCCACCATATTCAGGGATTATTCCTGACAGTGTCCAGAAAGGCCTTATGACTTCAGTTCATGCAAACTCCTCCTCAGAAGAGGAAATTCTGTATTTATTTAAGATGCAGCTTGTCAATGACTTTTAACTACAGAAACCTGCAGTTGTTCCAAGCTGTAAGGCAGCATTACCAGCACCCAGGTTAAGACTGGATCCTAAAAGAAGAGATGCTCTTTAATGTTTTATACATAAATGCACTGCACTGGCTTTGCCACTCTTAGGTGGATGCAATGGCCTGACATAACTAACAGCTGTTGTGTCAGTGTTTGGAACATGAAGTCATCACAATATACCACAATATTTTCGGCTCAGGGGTTGAATTGAGCTATTATTTACTGATCTTGTTTTCCAGTTTCCGCTGCTGTCTGTATTGAGCTCTTTCTCACACTTGAATTGCAAAAGCAAGGCTTGAGGCAAACAATGCCTCATGCTACAGCTGATGTTCAACAGTAGTATGTGTGCCACGTGTGATTTGGGTCTCACGTAGGGATCAATGCCCAGCTTCTGCTTTTGCTTTGTTACTGATCCTCAGTGTCTGGACTGTGGCAAGAAACATCTCAGGTGAGACAGAGCAGGACAGACTTGCTATGTCAAGCATGAAGCTTCTGCTATTGTTACAAAGAAAATGGAACAATATGCATTGAGAATGCCGGCGCACTCTAAACCACAGCCCTCCTAGATTTCTCCTTCTTCCAAGTCTGATGAGGATCCAGATGCAAAGGAACTTTTCCAATAAACCAGACCTTGGCTCTCAGTGCTTCATGCTGCAGAGAATTATGCAGTTTCTGAAATTTTTCTTTGAGAACATTTGTTTTCCCGATGGTGTTACTTCATGGGCTGTATTTACTTTTTCCATTTTGTTCATAGTTACCAGTATGTCTATTTTCATAGTCATGCTCTAGAAACAGAAGTTCCTTTCCCTCCCTCCACTCTATCCTTGTAACCCTCACCAAGAAGCCAAAGCTTAACACCTAATTTGGATAATAATTCCTGCCCACCTTCTCCCTCTTCCCATTTTACTTGACCCTTTATTAGATTAGCTATAGAGAGCGAAGTGCTAACGGGTGCTTTCTAGAAGCTTTGAAAAATACCATAACGAAAGGAGCCAAGTGAGAAAACAGAATGTTTGGCACCAGTAATGGAACACAAAACCTTTTACCTTTGTCCATGGATTTGAATCCAACCCAGCTCAGTAACAGCCCAGGTTGTTAACATGTCAAGGTTATGTGGTAGCCTGAAATAGTTCAAGTGCTTAGCCCATTTCATCAAGTGTGGGACACAGAACCCTGGACTCCATACAAGGTCTTGAACTTAATCCAGCTCAGTTCTTACTGTTGGGGCAGTGTGGTTGCCTGGGTGGAAATAGTCCATGCTGTCAGCCAGCAAAGAAACGGTCAGGTAAAGTAGTACTGCCCCATCATGTTGGCCATCCCAGTGGTAGGGAATGGTGAGGAGTCAATGGACTGTAAGCAGACAGTTCCATCTTTCAGAGGCACAGGAGCTATGCTGTGTGCAACACATGGGAGCATAGCAGTGCCCTGGAGTTCGTAAAGAAATGAACAGTACTTGCCAGGAGATCCTGGCCTTTGAAGCTAGCTCCCTTGATGCTCTTTCTGTGGAAGATACAAGAAGAAATCTTTAAGACCCTTGTCTTCTCTAAAGAATCTGACTTCCAGAGACTGTGGTAGAGTTGTTGCCCAATAGGCTGCTGTCTTGTGTATGGCTAGTGTGCACTATGCAGTAGAAGTGTACCCTTTAAACGAGGCTTCTGTAGTGTGTCTTTGCATCTGGCTTGCTGGGAGCTCCTCCAGAAACGTATTGATACAGGCATGTGTCTGAGCACAGAGGAGTCACAGGGCAGGGAAGAAAGGCAAGCCAAATTTTGCACAGTACTGTGGGCTCATCCAAGTGGTCTGGGAGCCCTCCAGCCCAAACAACACTGGTGTTGTGGATGCTCAAGGTCTCACAAAAACAGGCTCCAAAACAATGTGAAACAGGACTCAGGCTGGGCTTTAAAAATGTTAGGTTCACTTCATACTGTCTTCCCAGCAAGAACTATTTGTCAGTAATAGATCTTCCTAGCCTAAGGATGTTCTAGTTATGTGTCAGCTTTATGCAGCTTTTCTTTTTCATATCCTCCTTTGTTGCCGACATAGAGACTTTTCCAAAGAGTTTTGTTGGGGGAGGAGTGCTTACCACCATTCTTGCCCCATTGTGGCTAGTTTATCTTTGGATAGAGCAGGACCAAGGCAGTGCAGAGGGAGGAAAGGTTAAAATGACTTAGCAGGTGTGTTTTAGTAGCCTTGGATATGTGCTTCTCTTTCGTAGAATCGTAGAATGGTTTTGGTTGGAAAGGACCTTAAAGCTCATCCAGTTCCAACCCCCTGCCAGAGGCAGGGACACCTTCCACTAGACCAGGTTGCTTCCAGCCCAATCCAGCCTGGCCTTGAACACTGCCAGGGATGGGGCAGCCACAGCTTCTCTGGGCAACCTGTGCCAGTGTGTCCTAGTGTCTAATGTAAATCTCTTTCATTTTAAGGTAATTTAAAGCCTTTCAAGGAAGCAGATGAATAGATATTCCCAAAGGTCCCGCCTTCTGCACGAAGAGGCCTGCTCCCTTACAGATCGAGTCTGTGTCTCTTGCAGATTCTGTGATATCCCCTGAGGTGTCTCTTTTCATGATGAGAGAGCCCTAGTAAAGTATTTTGGCCAGCTTTGCCCAAAACTTAGTCTCTGTGCATGCCCTGTACTGTTTGGTTGGAATTATCTGCTGGATTAGAAACTGACATCCAAGCAAGGCACCTCATCTGATCTGATTTCCCTTACTCCCTTTACAACAGAGGCTAAATCCAGCATAGGACTGTAGTTTTTCTTCAGAAGGACAGAACTTGCTTTCAGCTTCATATAATGTATGTAGAGTGGCTCAGGAACAACTCCAATTAAACTAAATGTTTCCTCTATGTAATGATCCGTTCGCGACAGTAATTTATCGCTATTAACATTTAGAATTTATTTCTAGAACTGATGTTTTAAAGTATGATTAATCTTCAACAAGATTAAAATAATTGCTTGGAGCATTTTAACAGACTTTGCCAGGTGACAAGAAATTTGTGAATGTCAAATTACCATCAGAGTTTCAAAATGCACTCGCTGTTTCTGCAAGTGCAAAACAATCATCAGTAATAAATGCAAAATGTCAGTGCTACCATCTATCAGCACAGAAATTGTCTTCAAAAATGTTGTTAGCTGTGCCCTTAAACTTTTTCAGGAGATCTGGAAGCAGGGTTATTTATCACGTATGGAGTCCGCTTTTGTGAGATCTCACAGTATTAGAACCCTAGGAATTGAGTTTCTCTGTTGTATTTGAGCTTACAGCTCTCAGAGTTCAATCCTCTGTTGTTCTGCACTCTTTGACTTGTACGTGTCACTTCCCATCACTCCTTGTGCACTGTAGTTATTCATGTCTCTCAAAGCAGGATATTCACATTGGATTGATTTCGAAACCATATTTAGGGCCTTTTATCCTAATGCTTTATCCATCAGCTTCCATGGGCAGGAGGCTGAGACATTTTTCCGTATTAGTTCTTTGAAAGCACAGATCTTGCTAGTCCTGAATTCTTATTATCATTGGTGCAGTTGTAGCTTTTAACCCTTATGCTATCAGTGAGTGAGATTTTCCTTCCACCCTCTTCTGCTGCACAACAGATAAAATCCCAGTCCTTTTCTACCCAGTCAAGCCCTTGTGCTGTCATGTTCTGCAGGAGAAGGGGCAGAGGATCTAGGCTTGCGGATCCTCTGTGGTCACCTATGACTTCACTGAGTCGACATAATCCACAGTGCTGCTCTGTTTTGGGCAGAACTTTGATCAGCTCTTTCTGCAGAGATAGCTGAATTTTGGTTTGACATCTTGCTGATCTCTGCTGGACTTCCAAACCAGGGTGTGAGTCACGAACTATTCCCTGTAAGGTAAGCTCCACTGGTTTGAGAGCTATAAAAAAAGCCTGTGTTATTTTTAAAGGACAGAATTCTTCTTTCATTCCCTCCTCCCCTCCAGACACTCTCTCTGTTTATTTTTCATCCTGCCCCAAACCTTCTTTGTTTATGTCCCACATTTTGGAAATTTCTTTCTTCCCCTTCATCTATCTGCTTTTTTATTCCACACAGTTTCTCTGAAGAGGCGAGCAAGATCTGGAAAGAATCAGACATTTACATTGATAATGTTCCAGCCGGATTAGCAAATGTTTGGAAAAGACCTCATGCTTTGGGCACCAACTTCTCTCTGATTGGGGTAAAACACTTTAATGACTGGGGTTATTGCTCAGTAGAGGCTTTTTTCCTTTACAGTATCTGGTGCTAGTTATTATCAAAGACAGATTGCTGGACTGTGTGGACTGACACTGGGCTAGTCCAGTCTGGCAATTCTCATCTCTCTATCAACGTGAATCCAGACACATTTCAGTCTAAGCTGGGTGTTCTTTTCTATGCATACAGGATAAATAATGAGGTATACTCAGTAAAACTAATTTGACATGAGAAGTAACTGGTGACCTTTGTATCCATCAGCCCATATACTTGCTGAACTGAATCCTCAGTTCCATTGGAAGAGGAGGAGTCGCAGGGCTTTCCACATATTTTAAAATATATGTAATCGCAAGCAACAAAGACTTAGCAGAATGCTTCAGTCATCTGGGTTTAGACATAAGGCAAGGTTAAATTTAAAGCCTGGACAATACACTCACAGCTAACTTTTTGACCTCATTCTATATGTGGGTTTTCTTCATTGCAGAGTCCATGTCATGAGGCTGAGAATGCCAATACACTTTTCAGATGGGGAGTTGATCCCTTAGGCACTTATCTAGCTGAACTGAAATAATTTCTTCCTTTCCTCTTGTATTTCTTCAAGGCATTTTTATATGTTGTAGTTGTAGAGTTTCTGTTGACCAGAGCAGGAAGTTGCAGCCAGATTTCAGGGACAAAGCTGATTAACTCTGGTGAAGCTCTAATGCAAATCCCATCCCGTTTAATTCCTTAGCTCGCCTCCACACTGCATGGAATTCCCTCCACACACAGTTCTGCATTGCCAAGTGACACACCACCACCAGCAGCCTCACATAAATCTTGCAGAGCTCTGGGCTGCCAGTTCACGCTAAACCGTTTTGAGGTGAAATTCCCTTCTCAGTACAAATGACATGTGATGTTCAAGTCCCTCAGAGCTCTGCCAAGCAAAAAGGGCTCATGCTTTGCAAGAGGGAACTTAGGGTGGGTGGTTTCTGGGATCTGCTGAAGTGTGCTTATTCTGTTGCCCTTATAATGGATTACTAAGTGTATTATCAGCTCTGTGAGTGTGCTTGTGTTTGTAACTACACGCCTCTACCTACAGAAGTATGCTCTACTATATGAAATCTGCTCTGATGACACTTGTTAGAATAAAATCAAACTGCTGCAGAAGTAGAAATCATGAGGTTTCTACTGTTTTCGGGAATGATAATATTTTTCCTTCAAAGACTTTTTATGAGCTGCAGTGAGCTGCTAATGCAGTAGGAAAGACAGTGTAAATGCAGAATAAAACCCCAAGCCTGTACTGACGTCTCATCCACATCAGCATGAGTTAAATGAGAATTTCACTTCACACTGTCAAAAGCTTATTAGGTCCTAATAGAAAGACTGACATAGTCACACTTTGACATGGTTCGGGTTAATGCTAGCCAGCTGAATTCCACAGACATCACCACGCCTCTGGGAGCTGTATATTCACAGACAGAGATTGTTTGACCTCATCCAATTTATACACTTGATCTAAAGCACTGGAGGTCATCTAAAAATAGAGGTCTGGAGAGGAAGACGGCTAATGCTTCTGAGCCATGGACCAACAAAAGCAGCTCTCCTTCTTCCAGGCTTTTTTCTCTGTCTGTGCTAGGCTTCAGCTCAAAGCTTCCCTACAATAAAAATATTGTTTTTATTGTAGATCCCCTCAGAATAGATAACTTTATGCTTAATAAGTCTACAAGAAGATTTGTCAGCCCTTCATGAATAACCAGATGTTGGGAAAAGGATGGCGTGTCATTTCCCTGAACAAACATTCTTGGCATTTATGCATTTCCTCCCATATCTCCTTCAAAAATGATTGTGTGTAAATTTAGTGCTGGCAAAACTGAGGGCCTGGGAGAAAATGGGTTACTCATTCATTTGGCAATTATAGTTGGTCAAGGCATGGATTTTCTGTTTTCTGGGAAATTCGACACTGAAATATTACTTTTCCTTTGGATTCAGAATATTTAAAGCAAAAATATTACCATGAAGCAGAAAATCCAAGTAGCCTTGTTTCAGGACCTTTTTTATTTGAAACTTTCAAAGGCTTAGTATTTCTTTCACAATATTTTTAATTCTCATTAAATGATGAGACTACTGATGGAAACTTGCTTTTAAATCATTGAATGCCACTCCTACGTACTGGCCTAGAAAAGATAAGATGTTTCATTCAGTGCTGAAGAGCATCTGGCACTATTCTTTTCAAAATGTGTTAAAATAACATATTTCAGTTATCCTAAATCATATTCAGTCCTTCAGTTATACGATAGTGTGCCAGTAATAATGGTTCAGTTACTCTAGCATGGCTATTGAAATTAAATGATGGAAAGGAAAAAAGTTATTTTTAAAATCAGATTTTAAAAACAGATTTTAAAATCAGTTATTATTTATTATATAATATTTATTATATATATATATATATAATATTTATTATATAATATAAATTATCAGATTTTAAAATCAGATTTTAAAAACTGCCAAAACAAAACACTTCCGTATCAGCATTTCCCTGAAAATCCAAGGTGTGATTAATGCAACTTCACATGTAACAAAATAGTGGATCAAAAATACTTTTAGGATTCGAAAGTATTGCTTGAAATGTCTGTTTCGATAAATAGGTCATTTATCTCTTTAATTCTAGAAGCCTGCCCATGCCCAAAGAGATATTTCATGGTTTATGTAGGTTTATGTGTATTTGACGTTCTCATTCACAGAATTCCTACACAGTCACCTCCAAGATTACTTCTTGCAGTGTCTGTATTTTATTGGTAATTTCCACAGAAAGGTCAAACAATTAATTTTCATGGATGGTGAAATACTAACCATCAAACCTCAGTAAATGAACCCCCAATTTCCTGATTCTACACCTCAGGCATAGAACAGAGATACCAGAACGTTGCCTACTGAAGTGAAAAAGATATCTGTGATTCACCTATATTGCAAAATGATTGAAGAAAATAACTCTCTTGGAGCCAATGTTCCATTATCCTCTTCTGAAATGGCACTCATCTTCCTCAGGATTGCGAGCCTGATTTGAAAAGGGTTCAGTGCAGCAAACCTTGCTTGGCTCTGCAGATTTAGTAATGTGCTAGCAGGACCATCAGTTGTAAAGATAATTACTCTCTCTTCACTGAAGTAGGCATAACAGAGTGGCAGAAGGGGAGGAGAGCCAAGATTGCAACTGATAGGTTATGGCTATTTTTTATGTGTGTGGGAATTTCTCTGCCACGTGATTTTGCGCACTGCATAACTTTCAAAAGTCATATGTCAGAGAGAGCCCCTGCCCAGAGCAGCTCATTAATCCACAGCTGCCTTTAGTTACTGCTGTCAGAGAAGAAAAATCAAAGCTAACGGACCGGATTTTGTCCTCTTTTGAAAGTCACTACATTGGACTTTTCACTGATGTAACCAGGGCTGCTGGATCTTTGCCAGGGCTTAAGGTGTTCTCATATATTTATATAACCAAATAAATTGAATTGAAGACAACGCACTAGAGCAGAGCATTGATCCTTCAGCTGAAGCTGAATCAGCAATTCTGGTCTGCTCGTTGCATCTACGAAGTCCATTGAGTCATTAAAATGCAGTGGACATGGTTGATGTGGTTCAATGGTTAGCAGGGGAGCACAGCCATCTAGGTGCTGTCCTGATGCCATGTGGCAGTTTGGGCAGGGTGCTTACCGCCCTTTGTGTATCATTTGGAATCTTTGAAATAAGTTTTCTTATCTTGTAAGATTATAATGATCTTTGGATGAGATATAACGTAATTAACTGAAGTGCTCAAAGTCTCCGTCATTTGGTATCTGCTGCCTGACACTGATTCAGGAGCTCTGGATTCTTTGCTTGACAGTTGAACTGAGCCAAGCCAAAAGCACTGCTGAAATACCACACTCAACGTTGCTTTCTACTCTGCACTTTAAAATCCCGTCTTCTTCCATCCTCTTCCCATGCAGACATTCCTTCCAGTGAGGTACCTGCCGGCAGCCTCCCTTTATCAATCCATTGCCTGGTGACGCACAATGAGCTGTTCGCCCAAGTGCAGTTTCCCAAACGCTGCTATAGTCGCTCTTGTGGTAAGTTTAAAGCGATGCTGCCCTCTACTGTTCGCTCTTGAGCCGAATGATCTGCTTCTAAGCACGGCAGCGGGCCCCACCGTGCAACCGTGCTTGCGACCGCCTCGAGCTAAATCGTAGCCAGAGGAAAGGTTCCACGTTTTTCCTGTGCTTTTATCAGTCTTTTAGGATCCGCACGAACAGTACACCATGAAAATGTTCTTGCAAATTCTATTCCTTGAATTTTTTCCCTTCCCAACATTCCTTCTCTCTCTTTTCCCACCCCCCTTATATTATTTGTTTACAGTTTATTTTCATTTTTTCCCATTCATCTGCTTCTTACCAGTCTCTTCTTCCCTCTGAGAGCTTTGTAAGCACACCCCTCCACTAGACCCAACTAAAAGAACACGGATGCTAATTGCAATAAACAGTTCATTAACAACCGGAGGAAACAGTCAGTCAAAGCCTGGTTCCATTATTCAGCCCCGGAGATAAGAGTTTGACACAATAATTGTGTTAGCTCAGACAGCTCCCCAGAAGAACCCATCAGGGAGACAAACACCACTTCAGAGGAAAGGGCAAATGTATGACAGCAGTGAGGTCTAGAAGAGACAAAATAACAATAATTTAGTTCTTCTATTGTTCTTGTTACCACCCCTCTTACTCAATAACTTAAAATATTCACACAGCTCTTTTTAGGAACAATGTCCCTCCCCCCCATTCAAGCTGTTATTGAATGCATGTATAGTTCACTCATTCTGAAACCAAATTTTCCAAACCATGGGTTGTGGGGAAAATTCAAAAGGAGCACTGGAGGGCTAGAAAAAATATCTTATTGTTAAAGTAATTGTTTAAATTATGATTGATTTACTATCAAAAGAAAACAGTTTATTTGATTTCTATTGTTCTTTTTCTTAAGTTTTACACTGACAGCATCTAATTTTTCCCAGGGTAAAGGCAATTGAGAACTGGCTGTACATTCTGACTGCAAGCAGTTATACTAATCAGCCTGTGAATGCTGACTACAGCCTAGTCCCTCCATTACCAGAGAGAGAGTGTTCTGTGGCTCCTCCTGTAATTATGGCCAATTCTCACTCCTCTGCCCTGGAGGAGCTGGGCTGCTCCTGCCTTGGAAAGGTAATTAGCAATTTCCTGTCCAGGGAGAGTCAAACAGAGATGGATGAGCTCAAAAGCCTTAAATATCCACAGCACTAAATACTGCTGTTCTACTCCTTGAATATTCACTGCACTAAATGCAGCTGGTTTAATCTCTGCCCAGCATCTGTTTGTCACTGCCACTGAGGATTTCTAGCAGGAGGGTTGTCCAACCAGCCTTCTGACATCCTCAGATGGGGAACTTAGTGCTGTGAAGTGCCAAACATCTCAGCCCAAGAGCTGCGGATGAGTGTTATACCTTTGTAAACACTGTAGAGCTGGAGCCTTACCTCCTGTGTGCTGGTGTCTAGGATCATGTCTTTCCTTGGTAGCTCATGCTGATTCAGAGGAGGATGGCTGTTGTCTCTGAGCTTTTTTGAGGAACACAGTCATAAATGTACTGTTCCTCTGCAATAGCTATTGGACTTTGTAGAAGGGGGTAGGGACTGGTGTGTGTTTTGATAAGATACCTTCAGGATATCCCTGTTTTTTTTTCCTTCTGTATTCTCTAGTACCCCCAAAATCCCACATGCCTGTCTCACAAGGAACTTGGATTTGCTTCCTGATCTATGCAGAGACACATCTCAGAATATCTCACCAACTAATCTTTCATTCAGTTGAGGGCCATATAACAAGACAGACTGCCTTGAGCATTCTCTTTCATCCCTCAGCTATGCTCTAAGGTGTTCAGCAGTCTAACAGCATCCACTTCATTTGCAGTCTTCGTTCAAGGCATGCCTGCGGGTCCTGTAATGCGCTGGGATGGGAAGCATTTTCCTTGCATCTGGAATCACTGTTCTTGACATCTCAGATGGGGGTGAGGGAAAACCTTTATAAACAGAAAAGGACAATGAAGCAAGATGTTAAGACAGCTAGTCGGTCAATGAGTCACAGCTACTAAGCATTTGGCACCAGCCACAAAGCAGCTAAATGTAACCAGCTCTAAAAGGCCCTCAGGATGTCTCTTGCTCATTCACTCACACACACAGACAGACAGACACACAATGTTTAGACAAGCAATTCCCCACTCCACATGCTCTTAAGACTAACTTTGTAAGCAGCTTGGGCACAGGGTTGGATTTCCACCAGAAAATTTATTTTGCTTTTCTTCAGCTGGTTTTCTAACACCCTGATAGAGATTTCTGACAGTGTCATAGGGTCTGATTCACAGCCTGCTGAACCCAGTGGGAGTCTGTCTTTGATGTTCAGTCCAGAGCACAGATCAAGCCCTCAGCAGTCAGTTTGGGCCACATGCCCTGATATCTTACAAGGTAGATGCTGACAATGTCAAACAATAGCAGAAGAGGCATAAAAGGGGACTGACTGTGGCTTCTAATGTCAGTTGTGGCCTCTAGGTGTGTCATGTAGTCACTACTGATGTGGCTACAGCTTTGAAGAGGAGAAGATATGAACTTGTATTCCCTAAAGAAGGAAGACAAGAGAAAAAGAGGGGTCAGGAGGACCAAGAATCAGCATTTGTGAAGTAAAGTGAGGAGGAATGTGAGGAAGCTGCAAAGAAAAAAATGCCTTGAAATGGAAACCAGGTTTTCCCAGCCACCCTGGGGTAAAATGCCAATAACAACAACATAGGGTTTTTAAAAAAGCATGCAGCATGGTGCATAAATAAACACAGGCTTCTAAAAATTCTTGCAATGGTACTGTAATAATTGTACAGTGTTGGTAGACACCTCCGACTGGAGCAAAAATGTTTCTATGAGCCCCAGATCATATTCCAACAGGGCAGTGCCCACTTGTGCCAATTTAATCTCTAGATTTTGTACAATTTCAGATCTACAAAATTCAGATTTTAAATCCTAAGTTTGTACAAATTCAGATTTAAAAGACCCTTTAAAGGGTCTTTTAAGAAGAAGTTGCTGAGTCTCTTTTTTGTGAAATAAGAAAGTATCATAAAGGAGATATTATTTCAAACCTGGATGAATAATGCATTATCAAATTCAAGTGTTCTTTATTGTGATCCTGAGAGCTTTTTGTTTGAAACATGCTGCAGGTCAGAGAACAGGTTTTTGAAAGTCTAATTCTATTCCAAAACCACCATGAATGGCTTTCTGGGAAGGGAAGATTATATATTACACTTGGTTCCTCTCCAAGATTTGTATGTCTTACATGAATACTCCTCTGTCTCCTTCTGTGGTGACATATCTGAGATCAATTATGCCAACAGTAAAGTCTGGAATTTTTATAGTCCAGCTCTTTATGAGCATTTTCATAGAAGAACTTTTAAAGGCTGAGGCATAGGAAAAGTCCAATAATCCTGGCCTGTTATCTTCATCATCTCCAGCCCTGTGTGTTTCCCTCTCTACCCTCTCCAAGTGAAAACACTGGCTCACATAATACACATACTCCATTGTGGCGATTTAAATGGCCATCTGTATGTTTATCTGAGGCCTCGGTGAATGGGCAGCCTCATTAAAGCTTGTGTCATGGACGGGCGGGCCAACACAAATTCTGTTTGTGTAAGATAAATTCTCCTCTCCTGCCTTTATCTCTTTGGTTCATTCCTTTTGCGTGGTCTCTTTTTTCTTTCCTCTCTGGGAATTTACTCTTGCTAGAACCCACTTGCCTTATTTCTGAGGTTGTATCCTGATGCCTTTACTTTCCTGTTGCTCTGCACATGGGTGGGAGAACTCAATCTGGAAAGACACATATTTTTAACTGGACTGAGGCTTTTCCTGCAGGAGCGGTATTACTGAAAGTAGTGGGACTAATGGAGAAAAAGGTGTTACTCAGGATGAGAGAGAGTATCAGGAGTAGATCCTAAGCAATAACATTAAGCTGTGACTAAGGACTTGGACATTTTGAATGTTGCCCTTAGTTTTACTTTCTTTTTGCAACGATGAGAACGATAAGCACTGAATCTGTTTTATTTGTCAGCAATTGATATCTGTTTCACACCATCTCCCAAAACTACCGTGTCCGGATTATAAAGAATGAGGGAAAAGTTATGACTTAGAAGCAAAGTGTTTTCATTGTTTTCATCTTCTTTTGTTTGTCTTTAGATTTTGGAAAACTTGTGTACAGGCAGGATACTAAATCTGTGGTGCTCAGTTGCACCGAGCAGCACTTGAGTGCACAAATACTTCTACTGGGTGAGCTCAGTATTAAATTCTGAGGAGCAGCTTTGTGCTTCACCAGCTGTGAAACTGCGAAGTGGAGAGGTAATTGCATTAGTCAGTATGAAGGGAGGTCACTGTCAGTGTTTTAAATCAAGGCTTAAGGAGAGCAAACATTAGCCTTAATTCAGACAAGCAGGGTTCAAACCGCAGGTGCGGTTTTGTCTGCAAAGAAATGGCAAAAGTGATGTGTTGGGTGTCCAACATAATGTTGCAGCATTTTCTGTATCATATCTGCTGCAGTTAGTTCACTGACTATTCTCAGTGCTGTCTGCAATGTGAACGTGTACTGGATCCTTTCTGGCTTATTCTTCAACATTAATATCAGCTTCAATGTGAGTTTTAAATGCGGGTGAGGACATGAAAGAGATATGTGAGTGATGGCTGAAAATCACAGAGGCTTACTTACTCCGAAGTACTTCTGAAAGTCATCTGCAGAAAATGAGATACCAGAATCCAGTTTTCTCATTATCAAAGAGCATGTTCAGGAAGGGTAATGGGGCTAAGGAGGAATACATTTGCTTTCAACAATAAGTAATTATCTATGACCGGATATACACATGCGGCACATATGTAGAAGGAGGAGCAAGTATAGCAGTCCTTTCCTTGATGAAAATGCATTTATAAAGCTTAAAAAGGATTCCCTCACAGGGGGCATTGTACCCTACCCATAGCTTTTTACAACTGAACGTAGGTTTCAGTGTTCAGATTGCTTCAGCATAGCTATGGGAAAATACAGCCCTGGTCCTAGCAATAGGAAGGAATGTCTGGTTTTCATCCTCATGTAATTGAAAACTGACTGAAAACAATTGGCAGGAATCTAAATATTCACATTTGGGTAGAGACCAAACATGGGAAACTTTAGGCCAAGGGAATTTTGGGGGAAGATTGTGAGGAAGTGCAGAAGAAGACCTTTTTTCCCCTCTTTTTTTCTTTAAATGGTGTTTTATTAGAGGTGACTCAGTGTATAAATTGTCCAACCGTTTTTTCCTGCTGCTTGTTCTTCAAATCCCACGTTTGTTACTTGGTATAAAAGTAACAGACAGCGTATCTTTAAATAGAAATTACATTCCTGTCAGCTTACCAAAAGCCCAAATATGGGACAGAGTGCCAGAGAAAAGCACTAACATGAGGGATTCAGAGGCTTGACAACGGTACAGGCTCTGCTTCTGCCTGATAAACAACTTACACTGACTTGAGCTCCCTGAACTCCCATCCCAGGCCGTAAAAGTAAGGGAGAAGTAACCCCTCCCTTGAGCAACAGCAGACAGAAGTAAATCTAACGTAGAGTGAGCGGTGGGATATCTGGAAAGTGTAGGGCAACAAGGTATTAATATCCCATTTATTTTGGTATATTGCCACCTTGTGCTGAGGTTGATAAAGAGGCACATGGCTTCCCTGGCAGAGAGATTGGCCATATGCTGTGAACTGTTATAAATATTACATGGGGCAGCTGAGGAGCTTACACTCCAGATGTAATCTAGTGTGGTTCAAACACTGAAGAACCACTCTATAAAAATGGCACTTCTCTGTGCTGCACATCTGTTTCTTGAATGTATCTTAAGAATCAGATCTGCTTAAATAACATTTAAATGAAGGTTTTACTATGATTTTTTTTTTGTTTAAGAAAAATACTCCATCTGTGAGCCCTGCAGAGCCAATTCAACTGTAGGAAAGAGAGATTACTCTTCTTCAGCGTGACTGTAAACTGCAAGATCATTGTTCCCCTTTATTTCTCTGTGTGTACGCAATGAAGATGTGGAGTCGGGAGGATATACCTTGCACTGGTGCAGGATTGGAGAGAAGGGCAAAGGTTGTAGCTGGGGTGCTCTTGCAGTGACGAAAATTAAACAAAAAGCCTCCAAGGAAGCGTAGCGGTGCACAGTGCTGCACTGGAGCGCCATCAGGGCTCTGTGCCAACCTCTTTGTTAGCAAACCTAGCAGGGCTCACATCTCTTCTCCCCTACCCTGGGGGGATTTCTTCCTCACCTTCTTCCTTCCTCCTTCCTCAGCCTCTGGGATTAGGACATGGAGCTGTTGGAGCAAGTCCAGAGGAGGGCTGCTGGAGCACCTCCTGTATGAAGACAGGCTGAGAAAGTCGGGGCTGTTCAGCCTGGAGAAGAGAAGGCTGTGTGGAGACCTCATAGCAGCCTTCCATTATCTGAAGGGGGCCTATAGGGGTGCTGGGGAGGGACTCTTCGTCAGTGAGTGTAGCAATAGGACAAGGGGTGATGGGTGCGAACTGAAACAGGGGAAGTTCAGGCTAGATATAAGGAAGAAGTTCTTTACTGTGAGGGTGGTGAGGTGCTGGCACAGATTGGCCATAGAAGTGAGGGTGTTCAAGGCCAGGTTGGACAGAGCCTTGGGTGACATGGTCTAGTGTGAGGTGTCCCTGCCCATGGCATGGAACTGGGTGATACTAAGGTCCTTTCCAACCCAAACCATTCTGTGATTCTATATGATGTTTCCAGTCTTGTTCCACGCTTGTTGAGGGGGCCTTGACTACTCTGGCTGATGGAAGATACTGTCACACCCTTCAGAGTCTTCTAACCAGAAACCAGATGTTCAGATGACTCCCAGTGACCTTCCTTTCCCTTTCCTCTCTGTGGCCTGGCTGTTTGTACTGAGAGGCTCACACCACAACCAGCTTCCAATGTGCTGCTGAGATTTGAACTCGGGCAGCAGGAACAAACTGACCATCCTGTGCCTGATGGCTCACTGTGCTGAGCCACCACAACAGCTAGAGTCTAGCTCCTTATTACATCCAGATGCACAAACAGTCTGCCTGCCAAAAGTAGGCTTGGTGCTCCAAGAAACCCTATCACTGAAATGGATTAGTGTCATAACTGCCAGGAGCAGCTTTCAGGAAGGGAGGAAACTCTGTATGTATGGCACATCTACCTCATGAGATGGGCTTGCTTCTGAAAGCTGCCTTTCTACTCAGGGAGGATTAAAAGCACAGAAGGAGTAAAACAAAGGAGGAGAGAACATTTCCCAAGTGACTCCAGAATATGAATCAAAGCTCCACAGATCTGTGCCTACAGGTCTGTGCTTTGCAGATCTCTGTAGTCTCACATCCAGGACCCTTCATTTCTGCTCTTGGTGCTCTACTGTGCAACTCCTTTCGCTCTGGCTCCCCAGCTCTGGGTAGTGCTGTTTCTGCTGGGGTGGTATGAATGTTCTTCTGCAGCTCCAGTTTTACAGTCCACGGTGCCTCCTATCTGTACATTATCCTGTGCTTCTTACCTTGCTGAGGGGAGCTTGTTCTTCCCAAACCTTCATGCTTAGTGTATCTCTTGTTATAGCTGCTGCTCAACGTAAGATTTAGAAAATTTTAATTGGAGTTGCAGTGTTAAATACCTGAAGAAAAGACTTAATTACACTAGTCTGAGCAAAACTGATGGGTATACAGCTTGGGGCTTAAAGACTTTGGGATGGATTTTAAGGTTGTTTTCTGTTCTCTGCAAAGCTTCATACACATGTAGCCTCAGACTTTGTGCATGTTTCTCTGCGAATGAGAATCTGTTATATAGCACCTATATTTCCGAATTTGCTCATGTACCTGTGGTGATTCTAGCACCAGAGTTATTTGAAGTTCAGGCCTGGATCCAGATATTGCTTGCAAATGGATGATAGCAGAACCTGGAGTCCGGATGTGATTGCAACCAAATTTCAGAGTTTTCAAAAAGGGAATCTGAATTTTGGAGAGGAAGCTTACTTCCATAATAGTTAAGTCTAAGGCTTTCTAGGGAGCATAACGCTGTGCATGAGCTTCCTTCTTCAGCAAATAACCTGTTCCTTCTTTCTCAAGGCAAATGATCTGTTAAATCTTTAGGCTGAGTTCAGTGTGGTTTCTGTCCACAAGGGGACAGACAGTAACAGCCAAAGAAGACGACACTGTAACCTGGGTGGAGTAAATTCATCGAAGACGGTGCCACAGTAGTAACTATTTTTGGAAAGTCTAAGAAATGTATCCTACTCAGTACAAATCAGAGACAAAAATACATCTGCGGAGAATTATTGTCAGGGAAATAAAGTACAGATATATTCTCGATGCAGTGTAGGGGAAAATGCCGTAAATGTTTAAGTGTTTATAATTAAAAATGTACTTTAAGTTAGGAGATTGAAGCAACATGTGAAGTGGCATAGAGTGTTTGCCAGAGGTTTTAGCCCTATAGAACTACTTGGAGGAGAAGGTATGAAAGGGAAGACTTGGTAGATCAGCGATGAGTCTTGTGATTTTAGGACCTCTTGTCTCATGTTCACAGAATCAGGTCCATAGTGCAGACTTCATGGCAGTCAGGTACTACCGTCTGAGCATAAACATTTTAACAGCTTCTAGCAGCACAGCTTGCAGCTCTGCATCATGAGAAACGGTGGACCTCAGCCTCAGCACCGCAGGACCGCTGTCCGCATCACACTGCCCAGCTGGTGCTTCCACAGGCAAAGAGCTTCATCCAGCCCAAAACATGTCAGGTTGGGGATCAAACACCATTAATCAAAATGGGCTGGTTTGACCTCTGAATAGTTGCTCTGTGTAACCACAAGAAAACTCACTGATTGCGATAACTAATTTCAGGGGGATCGAATTAATTTCAGTATTTCCTCTCTCTTCTTTCTGAAGCTGATCACACAAAGACTTCAGTGCTTCCTGTATCAGACATACCATTATAGATGCTTCATTCAATTTTCTGTGTCCTTTTCTTTATATTTGTTTCATGAAGTACCAGTCTCATTCACAGGGCCCTTAATTAGTACTGAATTCGGTCATTTTGGATGATTTTGGACTATTATCCTAAGGGTGAAATATGATCTGGTGCAGGAGCTTTTATTTAGGTCCTTGAAAAAAAGAAAAGTCCTCAGTGGGGAGGGAACAGTTGTAAGCTAAAGGGAATAAAAATTGACCTCTCTTGACAAACAGTCTGAATTTTCATGGCTTTCTCATGTCTTCATGCTGTGAGTAATGTCAGGAATGCTGCAGGCAGAGTGTCTGCAGGCTCTGATGTTAAAAGCAAACCTTTATACAAGCCAGTTGTATTTCCCTCTGTCCACTTCTAGTTTGCTCATTCTCTTCTTTTTTTGCTTCCTCCTTACAAGAAAGCAGATTCTGGAGATTGTTCCCACATGAAACATTCCACCACATGGCTCTGTCAGTGCTGCCGAGGCACTGGCATAACATCCCACTGCTCCAAAGAGATCCATGAACACTCGCTGATAGGCCTTTGCCAGTCTTCTCCTGTCTTATTAAAAAAGATGGTTTCATTTAACTCCTCACAGAGCTTGTCGAGGACCTCAAAAACCTGCAAAACCCTTCCAGCTGACCAGGGGGGATTTTTGAGAATCTCCTGCCATCTGGTGGGATTGAGGAGAACAGTCACTTTGCTTACTCTTATCTGAGATGTCAAAGCTTTCCTTGTGGCCTCCACTGACTATAGGGGAAGCAACACACAGAGCATGGAGGGTGCAGGTTATCTAGTCATTATTAGAGGAAGGGATCAAGGTATGTGGGGCTTCTCTTGGTGTCATTCATCTTGGGGGATGCCCATGGTGCCAGCTGAGGAAAAGCTCCAACAGCATTACCTCTGTATCCAGCAGAGTTTCCAGAGAGGTGGAGTTATGGAGTGTGGGGAAGGACTCCTGCGTGCAGTCACGGCTAACCCCAGCTAACCCCAGCTATGTCTGTGTGGGTGGCCTCGACGGGGCACTGAGCACAGAGAAAGAAGCCAATAATTTCTGTGATAATCCTGTGTTTGTCCTTTCTTAAAACTTCCCACCGAAACGAGCCGCAGATTTGCCCTGTGTAAATAAAGCGAGAGCGACTGCCAGTACAGGAGCCACACTGTCCTACAGAGCTGGCTGGTTGTGCAATGGTTAAAGCACGGCAAGGTTTGAATACCTGTGGCTGACCCTGGTGAATGCTCCCGTGGTGTAACAGTGGGAGACTGAAAAAACCGGCTGTGGCCTGGTGCGAGTCCTGAGTGAGTGGCGACAGTATCTTCTATGTGACAGGTTTATTTTCACACCCATACAGACCATGAGCAAGTCTGTTGGCTTCTCTTTTGGTCTTGCTGGGTAAAGCCAGCTGAGATCAGCGTGTGCCTTTGTTTGCTTTGGGCTGCTTTGGTTGAGCTCTTCTACAGATTCTGGAATCACTTTGGGGTGATCCTGCAACATGAAGAATGCTGCTTTATGTATTCAGCTTGGTTTAAAATTTGCTGTGTTTGAAAACACAGTCAGGCTAAATAGAGTGAGGTTTCCTGAGGACATCAGTGAGTTCTCAGCAGAAAGAGGCTGTCATGGATTTAGCAGGTCCATACTAAAAAGGATCAGGACTCTTTTCAGGCAGGTTTCATTGGTGCTCTTTGAAGGTGGGGAAGCCATGAGGTTTTGCTTGCTGTTGCTGGCATTGGAGGGGAATATTCTGATAGGCATAGATTTATCCATTCATTCTCCCATCTATTACATTCCATCCCTGTTGTTCCCATCCATCATATCCTTACTCCTCTCTCTTTCTGTGTTCTCAACTTGCATTCTTCCCTACCCTTAGCCTGCTGATTGCTGTCCAATTCCCATTATTCTCCATGGACCTCAAAGATCCTTTGAAGAGTCTCTGCCACCCCATTCCCAGGCTATGTTCCTTAGACATTTTTCCCAATTTACTTTCTAGATTTTATTTCCCATGTTCTTCATTTGGGTCTTGCTGTAGAATAAGATACATCCCTTCCCCATACTGACTGAGTATCAGCAGCAGGGGCAGACAAACTGCTGCTGTACTTTCCCTTGCCCTTGTGCCACTCTGGCTCAGAGATGCTGCAAACAGCAAACAAGTAGCACATGGAAAACACAGAAAACTTTGTTTTGCCGCATGTAGGCCAGGGCTGTGTCCTTATGAGGATGGTGTATAAACATACAGTGCAGTAACACAAAGGATCTATGAGATTCAGTCATGAACAGTTGCTCTGTAGGGGTGATGCAGGCACAACCTTGGCACACAGAAGAAATTCCAGCCGTGAAACAGGTGAAGCCACTAAACAACTGTACTGAAGACAGACTGCTATCAATTGAAGGCTTTGTATTTTGTGCAAACATGGGCAGGTTTTCCAGGGAACGCAGGGTCCAGGTCAAATTTAAACTCTTTTAAACCATCTTCTTCATAGAAAATGCTTTTCTAGCATTCATCTAGTAAAAAACCCCAATCAATACCCTCCCTGAAGAAAACAACTGTCAACACTGTCATTTTTTAACATAAAACCCAACCCTTAGCCTTATTCTTAGAATTGGATGGATACTTTTGACTGAACATTTCCAAATAACAGGATACTAAGGCTAATAGCTTTTCACCCAGTATGGAAAATTGCAGTCCAGTAGGTTTGGGTGAGAAATGCATGAAGCAACTGAAATAGTTGTTCTGCAATGGGAAGTACTGGGCAGGTTTAAAAAGAAGGACTTTTATTGACCTTATATATTAAAAGAAATGTCTAGCTCTCAGATCACACATTCATTGCTCTGATGAAGTCACTCTGTAACTCCTTTTCACCTGACCTAGATGAAATCTTTTCCTGTTACCCATGGTTGCCAAACAGATTTGGTTATTTACAAGTAGTCTGTGTTCGATGGTGGTAGTAATATGGAGTTTAGGGAAAATACACTGAGGAATGAGTGTCGTTCTCCTGCAGTAGCCAAAGATGTGTTTCACTTGCTATGAGTGAAATTCGTTTGCTATGTGTTTCACTTACTATGTGGAGTATCTCTCACTATAAACAGAGGACTTGTTTTCACTCAGGGAAGCTGACAGCAACTAGAGATAGTTATGAGGTTGGGTAAAGCATAGGCAGCCTCTTTCACTGAGTCTGATATAACTTTAATCCTCACTTTTCTTATGTTGCATATTGCCTGACAGTGCCATCACTTTATAGCTTTGGACAGAACTCTGGAATCAGTTTGGCAGCATCTGTTGTTCTAACGACTTATGTCTCCTCCACACATGCATATTAGGGGACACATAAGTAACACTGAAAATAGTCCTAAAAGCTATGGTGTCTCTGAGTGCAGCATAGGAAAGAATTGAAGTAAAAGGGAGTCTAATCCCAAAGCTGCAAGAATTCTCTGAGTTCTATTTAAGACTTTTATCACATGATTTGCTCTATGCTGAGAAACTGAAGAGCATCCCAGGAGAAAAAAATCACAGTATTTTAACAGATGAAGATAATTCATGGATTCCATGGGCCTAGATATATGCAGAACTCAGGATTTTCTGTCACCTCATGGTAAGCAGTAACTCATCTTTTTGCTTCTTTTAGGAGAAACTGTCAATGTGACATACTAAGCTGTTGCAGCTTTGCAGAAATATGAGCAGAGGAAGTTTGAGCCTGAAATGTTTGCCTAATATAATGAAGACTGATGAGTATGTTGATGGTATTAAATCTCTAGGGTATAGATGCTAAAGGGTCAGTTATTTTTGTGGCAAGTCTTGAGCAAGAGCCAGTTATAAGCTTAATGGCTTGATTTTGCTTACATGCCTTAGGTATTTTATGGACAATTTGATATCAAAGGCATAATTCAGTGATGGAGAGGCTTTGAACAGAAATGCACACTGTAAGGAAGAACCAAGAGCCGTGATTTTAACTGTTATTGATTAAAATAAATGTTCTATCACTTCCTTGGTTAGCTAGAAAATACTGAGGCTCTCTCTGAAATGAATATGAAACATATAAGACTTGTTGAGAAAGACAAGTAAGTGAAGGAAGGGAATTTAATCTGTTAGGATCCCCTCACATGTTAATTAATTGTATGTGTATAAGGCAAAGATTCACAATAGTTCAGATGTGAAGAGAGAAAGGTATGTTGAGAAAATGCAAATCCATTATATTTCTTTTTCTTTCATTTCTTCTCCTGTATACCTTTAGTAAGCATTTGTATTGTCTTTTTTGGTATATTACAAATATGTTTGTTTGCAGTTTACATTGACCTGATTTGAATCTTGAGGCGGCTGCCTAGTGGCAAAACATCTTACTCTAGAGTGCAGTGAAGTTACAAACTAGGTTACTGAGGCCTAAGTGTTGACAAACACCTTCTGTCCCCAAAGAGGCTGTGTGGGCTGGCCCGTGAGCTGGTGTCCTCGGGTCTTTCTGGGATCAGAGAGAATCCCTGAATCTCAGCATTCCTCTGGAAGTTTCATGAATTTGATGTGTAGAAACTGATGTTGTTTGTTAACTAGGAAATAGAAAAAGAGATGTTGATTTTGCAAATAGGAATGTTTCTGACGCATGACCTTTGCAGCAGCCACATTGAAGAAAGTAAAAGATATTTTGCTGGGCACTATCGAATCGATCTGACAGTCAGACATGTACATTGCTGAGCTTCTTGGTAGCGTTTTAGCACTAGAGGAAAGCAACTAATAAAAACTCTCACAGTCTGTATCTCTGATTCTGAAAGAGTCTTTCAAGGTTTCCCCAAGGCTGGACAGGACACAGACATTTCCCATTTTATAGCTCATTCTGTGATTACAGTCCAGTGAAGAAACTCTTATATTTTCAAAAGTTGTAGGTCTGGGAACCTTCGACATTACTCTGGGCTTTACAGGCTTTTTAGGAGACCTTTTTTCGTGTGGCGGCAGATGAGGGCGCATCCGTGATGCAGGACTATTGTCCTTACTTCAGTCCGACTCCCAGTACTTGTATATCAGGCCCTGGGTTTGAATGGGATTGCAACCTGTAAAAACAATACAGAAACACCAGGTGGAGAACAGGAAAAGGTAAAACAGGGAACACAGAGACACACACCATTGTTAAAATGGACATCTATAGTAACATAACAGCTCCTAGGGCTGTGACATGTTGGCAGCATCTGCCAAAAGTGATATGCACCAGGAACTAAACCTCAGAAATGAAGTAACATTAAGGAGGAGGAAATCAAGAAGCAAAAAGTACCGTCTGGGAGATGAGGGAACGAGGCCTCTGTAGTTAATAAACAGAGGTAGGCTCAGGTTTTGTTCTTCAGTTTGCCACAGACCCATTGAGTAACCTTGGAAAGATTATTTAATTTCTTGTCCCTCATTTCCACACTCTCTATCTTGCTTCCTTAAATTTCAGGCACTTAGGGCTGGGTCTGTGTACTTACAGAACAGAGAGCTTATGACTTTATTGGAACTTATTGATGCCACCCATGATATGAATAATACATTGCAATGATGCATTGTCCTAATGACAGTTTACACAGGCTCCCTCCTTTCTTCAGGGAAAGCTTAATAACCTCTGTGGCAGTGATGGCTCTTTTCAATTGCCATCCTTTGCCTAAAGCTGCTCACCCAGTTTATGACAGGAGTGCAGTGTCTGCCCAGCTTATAGGGTCAGATGAGTCCTTCCCAGATGAACTGAGCTGTCAGGTGGAAGGGAGTAAATAACTCACTGGAAGCCTGTGTGTTTAAATGCAAGGCATAGCAATTGAGTCTTCATCGGGGAAAACAGAGGACTCATAAATTTCTGCCATTGAAGATTTTTCTTTGTCTATGGCTCCCATCAGAATTTAATGCCTTAGTAGTACTCTGTGGCAGCATGTAAGTCCTGTTGCAGGTGGGCTGTGTTAGTAACAGGGTGCACCTGCATATAGTTAGTAAGTGCAGAGGAAAGGGAAGAAGAGGGCTTGGTTTGGGAGTGAGTGCTGCTATGGTGGTTTATTTAAAAGCCAGCAAACCACCATAGTATGTTTTGAGTGTGCACCAGTAGATCAGTAGTCATTCCTGGGCTCTGATTTATGGTGGAGGTAGCACTTTGGGCAGTGTGACCTGCCTGCAAGCAGGGCCAGGGTCTATGGCTGCCTGTGCTGGGAGTGGAGTGATGGTGATAGTCGTGCAGTCAGGGTGTATGTCACCTGGAGTTCTGCAGCCCTCTGCCCCGGAGCTCCTTGTGAGTGGGGCTCTAGAGGGGCTGTGGAGGCCGTACTTGCTTGAGGAGCCAGTCCAGTGATTCCTACTGGATTTCTCCCATTGTGAGCCACCTCCCTGTTGCAGGGGTGAGGTGTGTTCATGGGCTCCGCCTTGGGAGTCCTTCCTGGTGGTGATTAGGAGCTTGTCCTGACAGTGAGTCTGTGTGCTCACCCCAGATGGAGCAGCTGCCTGCAAGGAGGTGGGTTTCTCATGTCCTGGCCTTTCAGAGGGGTGGGACAGAGCAACATGAAGTGGTACGTGCCCTCCCTATACTCAGGGTGCAAGTCATGGGGACTTTCTGTCCTGCTTGCTTGTTACCTTCCCATGAGGGAGGTTCACATTCAAGCTTTTAAGCTTACACAGAGGCATCTGAGACAGATAGAGGGAGACTGCTGTGCTTTGTAATGTCAAGGCTGGCTGGTGCCCTGGTGTCCCTCAGCCCAGGTCTGGGATGCTGCAGGTTTAAGCTCCCTATAAGCAGGAGCAAAGCTTTTTTCTCTGTGGCTGGTCATCCTGTCCTGGGTGCCTGCTGTACCTGCTACAGCACTGTCAGGAATCTGGCAGCCCTGGCTTTGGTCAAGACTGCTGGCCTCCTCCTGCCTAGTGCGCAAGTAACTCTGTGGCAGCTGCTGGTGAGTATAGGAAGTTTAAAGAACAGACCACATAGATACTGACCTAAGCTAGCATTTTAGGAGAGATTTGCTAATGCTGTCTGCAAAAGGCAGTTCTGATGTAATTGAATTATTCTGCCTGCAGTGTAGCTTTTCTCTTCTTATTGAAGCATAAGCTTTTCGCTGCTATCAAAGGACAGTTGGAAAATTCGTGTCGTCTTTAGGAGCTGAGAGTAGAATAGGCTATTAATTTCCCTTTGAGGAAAAGAGCAACTGCAATTGTATTGTCTGAACTGCAAAGTTTCCATGAAAGATAGAAGCCCAGCCTAGCCTACAAGCTATAAAGATCATTAAGCTATTAAAGATCAAGTTCTTGATTTCTGTGGGAACAGAAGACTGTCGGGGGAATTAAGCAGTATTGTAAGGTAGCAGATTGCTCATGGAGTAAAGAGGAGCCCTGATAGCTCTGCTTCTCTGTAATGCTACATGAAAATCTTTTTTAACCTTTGATTGCTAAGTTCAGCTGAAGGAGACCTGCCTCATATAGTGCAAAGGCATAACTTCAGTGAATGCTCAGCAAAGTTCAGAATCATAGAATAGTTAGGGTTGGAAAGGACCTTAAGATCATCCAGTTCCAACCCCCCTGCCAGGGGCAGGGACACCTCCCACTAAACCATGTCACCCAAGGCTATGTCCAACCCAGCCTTGAGCACCACCAGCGATGGAGCATTCACAACTTCCTTTGGGCAACCCATTCCAGTGCTTCACCACCCTCACAGTAAAGAATTTCTTCCTCATATCCAATCTAAACTTCCCCTGTTTAAGTTTGAATCCTTTAACCCTTGTCCTATCACTACAGTCCCTAATGAAGAGTCCCTCCCCAGCATCCCTATAGGCCCCCTTCAGATATTGGAAGGCTGCTATGAGGTCTCCACACAGCCTTCTCTTCTCCAGGCTGAACAGTCCCAACTTTCTCATCCTATCTTCATATGGGAGGTGCTGCAGTCCTCTGATCATCCTCTTGGCCTCCATGTCCTTTTTATGTTGAGGACACCAGAACTGCACACAATACTCCAAGTGAGGTCTCACAAGAGCAGAGCAGAGGGGCAGGATCACCTCCCTCGACCTGCTGGTCACACTCCTTTTGATGCAGTCTAGGATACTGGTTGGCTTTCTGGGCTTATCCACCGAGTGGTCCACCTATCAAATTGATGTCTCTCCACCTTAGAGACAAGGATGTTGTGTGGGACAGAGTGGAAAGCTTTGCACAAGTCCAGGTAGATGGCATCAACTGCTCTTCCCCTGTCCATCAGTTCCGTAGCCCCATCATAGAAGGCCACCGGATAGGTCAGGCAGGATTTCCCCTCAGTGAAGCCATGCTGGCTGTCACCAACCCCCTTGTTGTTTTTCATGTGCCTTAGCATGCCTTCCAGGAGAATCTGCTCCAAGATTTTGCCAGGCACAGAGGTGAGGCTGACTGCTCTGTAGTTCCCCGGCTCATCCATTTTCCCCTTCTTGAAAATGGGGGTTATATTTCCCTTTTTCCAGTCATTGGGAACTTCACCTGACTGCCATGATTTTTCAAATATGATGGACAGTGGCTTAGCAACTTCATTTTCCAGCTCCTTCAGGACCCGCGGATGGATTTCATCAGGTCCCATGGACTTGTATATGTTCAGACTCCTAAGATGGTCTCAAACCAGATCCTCTCCTACAGTGGGCCCAGGGTCTTCATTGTCACAGTCCCTGCGTCTGCCTTCCAAGACTTGGGCTGTATGGTCAGAGCATTTGCCAGTGAAGACTGAGGCAAAGAAGTCATGAAGAACCTCAGCCTTCTCCAAATCCAGGGTAGCCAGTTCTCCCGATAGCTTCTGGGGAGGGCCTACGTTGTCCCTAGTCTGTCTTTTATTCACTATGTACTTATAGAATCCCTTCCTGTTATCTTTAACATCCCTAGCCAAGTTTAATTCTAAGTGGGCCTTAGCTTTCCAGAAAACACCCCTGTATTCTTCCCAGACTGCCTGTCCTTGCTTCCACCAATTATAAGCCTCTTTTTTTCCTTCAAAGTTTCCTCAGCAGCTCCTTATCCATCCAAGGAGGTCTCCTGGCCCTCCTGCAGCACTTCCTTCTAGTAGGGATGTATCGCTCCTGAGCTTGCAGCAGGTGATCCTTGAATATCAACCAACAGTGTTGGGCCCCCCTGCCCTCTAGGGCTATATCCCATGAAACCTTACTAAGCAGGTTCCTGAAGAGGCCAAAGTCTGCTCTCTTTAAGTCCAGGACAGTGAGCTTGCTGAGAATTGCTTGTTAAAATCTGAGCTACCAACTTTAATATTAACGCCATACTCCAGCTACCTATAGAAATGCAGTTACAGGACATGTCTTTGCTAGGCTGATGTAAGTAACACAGTGCAAACTGATCCCTAGGGTTCAATGTGTGCAGAGGCAAAGCAGTTAGAAAATGAAACAGAAGTTATAAGAATTTCATATGCTTAATTGCTTCAAACTCAATCTTACTGATAGATGGGTCGTGGAGGAAGTTAATTAGCAAATCTTTTGGCTATCTGCTCTAATTAAGTCTTTTTCTACATCCTTCTTGGTCAAAGTATCCAACTACTATTTCTACTAATTGTCTTCTAAAAGTACTGGCATGTCTGAGGAGCTGCCTGTCATGAATGGTTTGCGCCTTCAGTGCAGGTATTTTTTGCATATTTCCTGATCCATGGTTAGAGATGCAGCTGCAGTTACCTGCCTGGAAAAGTAGTGAGTAGGCTGGACTAATGTTGGGAAATAGGAAGAACAGTCTATCTTGACTAGCTTACTTAAAAAACGACTCAAACCCCCAAATATTGTTAGCAGTTCTGTTGTCTGACTTGCCTGAGCTTCTTAAACTGAAGGGTGAAGAGGAGTCTGCAACAGCAATGGTACCCTGGAGCTTCAGGACATTCCTAAGATCTTTGGTCATAGATTTATTGGCAAAATTGCTACCTTAATAAGGGTAACTTTTTAGAGCAAGTAAAGAGTGTAGTCTGTACCTTTTACATATGCGTTCT
This sequence comes from Myiopsitta monachus, assembly GCA_017639245.1. Taxonomy (NCBI): domain Eukaryota; kingdom Metazoa; phylum Chordata; class Aves; order Psittaciformes; family Psittacidae; genus Myiopsitta; species Myiopsitta monachus. The sequence goes on from CM029925.1 coordinate 58,473,133, forward strand.
TTGGAACATCTAGCAAGAGTATCCAAAAGAGGTGTGACCAGTGTAGTATAATTCAAGATATGATCTTGTTTTTGTGATGTAGTCTGAAATAGCACAGTAGCACCTCTCTTCTTCGGCTCTGCTGGTGGAGCAACACATGGGATCGAAACTGGGCCTCCTGTGTTAGCTGCACATAGCAATTTTTGTCAGGAAAGTCTTTCAGGATGTAATCTGCTGATTCCCACTGGCTAAAAGTTATTAGTGCTGCCACTGCAGTGGATACGGGCCAGGGAAGTTCACTGCATAATGCAGATAAACATCAGAGATAAGTCCTTGCCTTGGGATTATCTGAATGCTTAGTTCGTGGGAAAAGTAACTGGGAATTTAGGAGAACTTGGTTTTACAAGGGAATTGGAAGGGTATTGCAAGTAGTTGCCTTTGCAGGGAGTGCTGCCTGTGTAATCAACATGGATGGGTGACAGACTGCAGGGAAGTGCTTCGCTGATTACCAGGAAAGCTGCTGGTGTAGGTCCTTTAGAGAAGGCAATCTGTAATGTGGAGATGAAGATACACTTGCACATGTTTTGATCTTGCAAAAATAATAAATGCAAAGAGTAGAACAAAAAAATAATATGAAGAGGTTTTGAAAAGCAGTATGGTTGTCTCTGGAGGCAGGAGGTTAAACAGCTCAAGAATTAGTTCATTTAGTGGTTAGCGAGGGTAAATACTCAATGTACTGCTTCCCACAACTTCTATGCAGATACTGTCTTTAGAAGGATATGACAGACCATTTCTCAGGGAGTGCCTGTCTCAACAGTAGATTACTGTGTCCAGGAAATTCTGGGTGTGACACTTGAAAGAAGGTGTGACTAGAAGAGCTGAAAAGCTCTGCATGGTTGAATACACTTCCAACATGGAGCAACCAAAGACAACCTGAACTAGAAAAAAGTTCAATATCAGTTTCATCCTCTTTTGAAAGGCATTATGTGGCTTTTTCCCCTCTGTTCCCTTCATCACTGACATGAGAAACATTCAAAATGCTTTGCAAGAAAGGAGCACATATGCATATTTCCCCAGATGTGGTTAAACTAAGTGTTGTCAGGAATACTAAACTAGGAAAGGACTGGATGGTAACACTGTTCCTACAGTGACTTTGCTGTATCTGTAGGTGAGGTGACTATGTTTCATCAGAATATGATTTGTAGGCTCTCACTGTGTTTGGACAAAAGCTTGGCCTTTGGGAGCACCCTTAAAAAGCTTTAGGTCCAGCCTCTTCTATTTCTGCTATTTGCCATGAGGATTCATGACATGGATGTTCCTGTCATGAATAAGCCTTAAGCCAGTTGTGTGGTGTGGGAGCAGTAAAATAGTTGGTGAATATTCCAAAGTGCACTGGCTCTGCTCTGGGTTGCGCCATTCACCCTAACTGGGGAAGAGACTGGAAAGGTGTTGCAAGCAGCACCTGATAGGTCATCTAGAGATTTGCTACACAAGGATGGATCAAGGTCATGATAATTCTTCACATACTTGTCTCAAAACAACAGGTTACTTAAATCAGTCAATGTTTGCTCTTTGGCAATTGCAATGGGAAAGCACACACACAGCTCTAGAAATGACCTCCTAAAGTGGCATCAGGCTTTCTGAGGTGTGTCAGGCAATTGGAGGCCATGGGAGCAATTTGCTTCTGCTGTGGTTAAGCACAAGCGGAAGCTAGTCAGGTGGTAATGAGTGATTTCATGTAATTTATTAAACTGTTAGCATCAATTATTTATTGCAAAGGATGGATTTGTAATCTCAAAAGATCTCAGGAAAATGGAGATCTCATGACAATGAGATCTCTTTCTTAATGGAAGTGGGGAAAAAGCAGAACTAGTTTGAAGTGCCTCTGTTTACTGTGGCCTCACCAAGTGGTTGTAAACGCATCTTTGTAGGGTATTTCATTATCTGTGCTGGAAATGGAATAGACACCGTTACCTGTAAAATCATCATTACTGGCTTGATGCTACTTGTAATTGTATTCATTATAACTCAGGAATCAAGTGTCATCTATAGACTGCACTTTAGGCACAAAATCTCATGGTAATCTAGAATAAACATGAGTGTCTTACTGACTATATCATTACCAGGATCCAGGGTGTCTAACTTGTTACAGCCATATGGAGAATGAATTTGGGCCTAATTGCTAATACCAACGTTGTATTATGTGTCCAACCCAGCAGCATGAAACTTTAAATAATGTTAAAATTTAATAAAAATCTTGATTTTGATTAGACAAATAGTGTCTTGCTATTTGCATAATCATTGCTGATTTTATCAGCAATGAACTGTGTACTGAGGAAAACTCCATCACTGGTAACCATGGATATTAATGTAGAAGGCGCAGTAAGAATAAATTCACCTCCCTTTCATGCAGCAACAAACCTTCTCAGATTTTTAATTGGCATAAATCAGTGAAGACTACTTTGGGCTGAATATGTTCTCTATTTAAAAGGAGCAAACTTCAACAGGCAGAATTGCTGAAGACTGGAGAAATAAAACGTAAGTTTTAACTTCAGTAGAGTTAGTGTAACTGTTGGTAAGACCTCTGGTTACCTTAGAGGAATTAGTAAAATATCTACCAGGAAATAGTTACCTAAACTTAAGGGAAACACTAGCAGCTTAATTAAAACCACAAGATCCTGATGTTTACAAATACCTTAGTTTTCACTTTATGTTTTGGCTTTGAACCAGAAGCAAGTTAGCACTGGTCCATCAAACTGCAGGAGACGTTTAATCAGCACCACTTTCCAACTATTATGCAAACAAATTGGCAAGATAAAATGACAGATAAAGTTCTACAAATCTTGTGCAATTGGTAGTCTCTGGAGCAATGTGCATAACTGCTTAGTTTTATGTCCCTTGGTGAAGGACACCACACTCTTGCAGTTTCTAATTGAATGGATTCTAATAGTCCAGAATTAAACCTTCAAAAGAAGTGTGAACACATATGGAAGTGATCCTTACATATGATAAGACTGTTCAAACTGAGACTGGATTTGTCTCTGCCGGACATTTCTCCCTGTATGGCCTTGTTTGTTTCAGGAGGGGGTTCGTTGTGTCTCAGAAACATGTGGGGATCAACTTTTCGCTGGGTTTGTGCGTGCCAGAAGCTCCTCTGAGGAGGTCTCTCAAGTTGACAGCTGATACTCTTTCTATAAATGCTGGAGTAGATAGACTTACTGATATGTGGGAAGGTAGAGTTGTAACCAGAAGTATTAGATGATCTTGGATAATATCTGGACAATGTAATTATTGGGAAAGAGGAAGAATTTGCAGACAAAATGAGAGTGAAGAGCTCTACCTATAATCAGTATTTTCTCCTGTGATCTGTTGCTAGATGAGCTGGGAGAGGCTAGTGGAAATTTCTATATATGTAGACCTGTGAATGCTGTATGTGGACCTTGAAAATTCTTCTTCCCTGCCCACTGTGCCACAGAAGCAGGTGGAAACTGGAACTGAAATCATGGGAACTTCCTTAATTTTGCTCTGCAGTATTGCAGTTGCTGCTTTCTAATAATTTAAGAAGGAGCTTTAATTTTTCTGATAAGAATCTATAATAAATGAAACTCAAACCCATCAGCATTGAGTGGAAAACTGCAATACTGATTTCAACCAATTAATTTGAAGCAATGTTTTGAAGTAATAGAATTAGATCTATGGTTTAGTCACTTGAAAAGGGCTTAGCCTGACTGTTGTAGAAATGGGAGCGTGGGTTTATTGTCTCTATACCCGTGCTGCTGCTCATTCACTATATGATCTAAGAGCTCCTCTTAGTGTCTCAGCTCTTCCTGTAAAACTGCAAGTAGCAACATTACATAGAATCATAGAATAGTTAGGGTTGCAAAGGACCTTAAGATCATCCAGTTCCAACCCCCCTGCCATGGGCAGGGACACCTCCCACTAAACCATGCCATCCAAGGCTATGTCCAACCCAGCCTTGAACACTTCCAGGGATGGAGCATTCACAGTTTCCCTGGGCAACCCATTCCAGTGCTTCACCACCCTTACAGTAAAGAATTTCTTCCTCATATCCAGTCTAAACTTCCTCTGTTTAAGTTTGAACCCGTTACCCCTTGTCCTATCACTACAGTCCCTAATGAAGAGTCTCTCCCCAGCATCCCTATAGGCCAACCTGATGAAGTTTAACCATGACAAGTGCAAGGTCCTGCACCTGGGTCGGAGCAATCCCAGGCACAGCTCCAGGTTGGGCAGGGAAGAGATTCAGAGCAGCCCTGCGCAGAAGGACTTGGGGGTGTTGGTCGATGAGAAAATGAACATGAGCCGGCAGTGTGCACTTGCAGCCCAGAAAGCCAACTGTATCCTGGGCTGCATCAAAAGGAGCGTGACCAGCAGGTCGAGGGAGGTGATCCTGCCCCTCTACTCCGCTCTCGTGAGACCTCACTTGGAGTACTGTGTGCAGTTCTGGCGTCCTCAACACAAAAAGGACATGGAACTGTTGGAACAAGTCCAGAGGAGGGCCACGAGGATGATCAGGGGACTGGAGCACCTCCTGTATGAAGATAGGCTGAGAAAGTTGGGGCTGTTCAGCCTGGAGAAGAGAAGGCTGTGTGGAGACCTCATAGCAGCCTTCCAGTATCTGAAGGGGGCCATGGTGTTGTGCAAATGTTAATTAATGTTCATTAGATTATTTTAGCTTTTGGTAACCTAGCAACATGAAGTGATTACATGGAAAAACAGTAGTATGTGACTCAGTACTAGCATGTGCAAAAATGAATTAATATATCCATTAAAGCTTTTAAAGCATAGGTCCCATCAAATTGACCTTAAATATTGAGTAAAGTAGACTTAAAGGAGTTCTGGTGTTTTTTACAGACTCTTCTCAAATTGTTAGTATGGACATTGAAGATGTAAAGTTTCAGATTTGAATTGTAACTAATTGCAAGCCTTTAATAATTGACTTTGGAAGCTTAGTTGGAAAGATACAGGATACACAGGGTCAAGTTTATAACTGTGCTGGGGGTGTATATCCTACAAAAACCCAAATGAAAATAACAGTTGGTGGCTTGTACAAAAGAGTTTCTGTATGTGGGGTTTTAGGTTTGTTTTTTTTAGGGTGCCATTGAGTTAACCAAAATTACCTTTTATAGTACTCTAAGATGCTTCCTCTGTGATGATATCGTTCTACAGCTTTGGAGTCACTGCCTCATCGATATCCTGACTAACACTGAATAAATACACAGGAATGTTTTAAGTCTGTTATTTTGCAGGTCTTTTAGGCAACTCTGTACCCTATTAGTTCTTTCTTGTACTGTTTTCTTTGGCAAAATGTCAATATTTTTAAATGCTCTTTCATCTGTAAGGTGTGATTTTTGGTCTGTATCGGGAAAATCTGGGTTTCAGCCAGATAATTTTGAATTTATTGCTCATGTTCTATTAATTTGAGCCACATTAGGAGGATACAACAGGATTGCTGTGAATGGGCTGTCTCCTTTGGTTTGCCAATTTATAATTGGTTCCTGGGTAATTATAAACACTTGTGGAAACTTTACAGAATACCATCATTGACAGTGTATCATGGAGTCATTTGGGGCATCCTATAATATGAAAGAGTCAGAGCGGAAATCTTATTTGCTTTGTTTCTGGTATACTCTTTGAAGGATCAATCTGTGGCTTGTGTAGTATCCCATGTCTGACTCCACAGTTCCTCTGCCATGTCTGTTTTCCAGCTAGGTTTTGTAATTGTGGGCTTGCATAATTAACTTTGGAAGAGGAATGTGATATTTCCAAATGTTAATTTTTCCTTGCAGCTCCAGTTAGATTTTGGAGCATTTCTCATTCTATTACAGTAGATAATGAGATGCCACCTCAGTCCCCTGCTCTCCAGCAGCAAGGTTGCTAGCTTGGTTCATTGAGACCTTAGCTCTCCATCAGTATTGGATTTGTGCCATCCTCGCAATCCACATGCCTCCCACACATTCATTACAACAAAGTGTAGTTAGTTGTGGAGGGTTTGCCTTGAGTCAAGCATACCTTTCATTTCAGGAGTCAGTCAATACCAGGATTTGCTTGACTAGCAAATAGCTGGGAATTCTTTAATTTGCCTGAAGACTTTGTAATATTGGTAACCGATCCTTATGGAAGTACTGTTAAGCAATGGGGCACTTCCTACACCCCTGCACTATCCTGTTGTTCTGGATTTATTTAGATGGTTTAAAGGAGGTCAGTGCCTTCCTGTAGGTGCTGCCTTACTCCTCAACAGAATGGGACCCTTATCTGAAGGAGCTGGAAATAGGTGTGCAGACTAAATGATGCTATTGTCTCTATTGCTGTTTCTGCTTTTGTCTTTTTCTCTGGAGCTCTCCATCTTTGTTCTGGTCCTGACTTGCTGAGAATATAGTTCTGGTACTTTCGTTAAAGGATGCCAGCTGAGAGCTTCCACGGAAGGTGAAGCAGGCTGGTTGCCAAATGAGCTACAGCAGCTACTGAAGGTGGTAACTGATTTGCAGAAGTGGGAGTACATGGTTCTCATCTGCAGGACACTCAGGCTGGAGGAAGCCAGCTGGCTTGATGCTGGGGAACACCAACACTGCTATGAGGAGTCGAACCCACTGCTCCACATGAAGGAGCCAGACACTGACAATCCTACAGAAGGGAGGTACAGAGGAGCACTAAACAGCTGAAGATGGAGGTTCACTGCCTTCCTGTCCAAGGAAGTCAAGTGGGGTAATGATTAATGACTGTCCTAATAAGACCTGGTGTGTTGTTCTGCCAGATGGACATACCTGTGGATTCTTCACCCTGATGACTATGTTCTGAGCCAGTTCCATGGGTTCCTAAGGTGCTTAGGAAATGCTATAGTGCTCAGAAAATTAGGGTGGAAGGAAGCTATGGAGGTATATCTTTCAAGCTGAGTGTAGAAGCCTAGATGAGAAATGCTTAGCTGTGTCAGAGAAGCTGACTAGGGGCTCCAGGTTCTTTGGTTATGCAAAGAAGTACTTTGAGGGTGTCAACAGACAGAGTGACTGTTTGTGGAGAAAAGCACAGAAACAAAGGAGGACTTAAAACAGTTTTTATGGATGCTGAAGACTAAGAGCCACAGTGGAGAACAGTAAATTGATCGAAGGGTGTGAAGTGGTGAATAAGATAACTTGGTAGAGCTAAATGGAGGAAGCTGGTTATACTGTTTTGGAATGAAGAAGTTACTGGGACTGAAGTTATCAGCAGAGGAAAAAAGCACAGAGAATATGTCAAAATCCTGGCTTTGTTAAGGCCACTTTTTATTTCAAAAGGGGATGACACTGTTATGGAGTATGTTCTTAGGTTTCATTTCCTCCATGGAGGAGTAGTAACCAGCTGACAAAAAAGAATGGAAGTTTATTCTGGTGAATACAGTCATGAAACATTCACTGAAGAGAGCTCAGTGTCATAGGAAGAGGAGAGAGGGAAAACAGCAGGATCAGATGTCTGAGTAAGATATAATATCTAAATGTATATATCTGATTACTCAGATATTGATACTCAGGTCTCTACTTGTTATTTAAATGTGCTGCTCAAAGAGCTGCTTCTGAAGCCAGTCTTGTTTTTAGAACAGTGTATAGTTTTTATATGTCCACAACAGACCTGAATAGCTCAGGTGCGTGTGCTCTCAATGTGGGTTTAGCCTATCTGAACAGGTTTTAGCTTCTGTTAAACTGCCTTGAGGATCCCCAGCAGTAACCAAAAGGAAAAGGAAATTTCTGTTGAAGAAGTGTGAAAGTTGAGATGTACCATCAAAAAAAAAACAAACCCCAACCCATAGCACCTCAATGAGCACTGGTTTTAAATCAAATAGAAGATGCTGCTTTTTTTTTTAAGCATGATCTTTGTAAAACACGGACAAGAAGGAAATTAAATGAAGGAAAGACATGCAGGCAATGTCAGGAAGGCTGTATGAAGGCAGCAGTAAGCCAGCCTCGAGTCAGCTGCAGAGAAGTAGGCAACTGAGTAGGGGACAAATGTAAAGAAGGGAAATATGTCATCACCTTTCCAGACAAATAGACTCGATAAGAAAGGTAATCAACCTTCTTCTGACAGCATGGTCGGAATGTGAGGCAGCAGTCATCTGCTGTGGAGTGTGATTCTGCAGGCCAGTGAGTAGCAGGCCTAGTCTGGAGAGACTGAATCATGTGGCATGTGGAATGAATCAGGCATCAACCTGATTTTCAGGAATTCATGATGGTCAGTGGAGATCAACAAGCTTGAGGGACAGATATTGAAGTGGGCTCCGTTCAAGATATTTTTCAAGGGGAATCACTGCTAAAGTGTATTTATTGCTATTCTGTTTGGAAACTTTGAAGGAACTTTTGAAGTCACAGTTCTGGATAAATCAAAGATAAAGTAGATTCTGACTAAAAACTCTCAGCTGAAAGGGGTAAGTCATTGTCTTAGACACTGATTATATATATAGGAGTAAGACTGAAAACAGATGGAAGGGAGGAATAACATTAACTAAGATCCATCTGTTCCAGCCTTTTCTTTCTCTGGGCACCCAGAAGTCCTGTGCAGCTGGATGGGAAACTCAAAACACTAGTGATAACCCCAGATGAGGTGTCTGACATGTGAGCACTGTGACCCCTGCTGGACTTAGTCTATGGGTGTATTTGTACAGACAGTCCCCTGTTGAACATGGGTACTCTCAGCCTGGTGGAGTGCGAAGCTCTCTGGCTCCAAGAGCCCTGTAAGATCCATTTCCTTCTTGTGGACCTGCTCAGCCTGAGCTGAATGCCATGTACTACCTGGGAAGGCTTCAAATACAGAATGTGACATCAAATAAATGTCTTCTGACATCTCATTGTATCCTAGACCTCTTTTTGCATTATAATGGTACCTGTTGATCAGAACATTGTCATGTTTTCTGACCATGCTGCCTGCCTGTGCTGTTGCAAGTATGGGTTTTGTCCCATTAAAGATGGTGTCATCCGGAGCGATTTCTCATTTCCTTTGAAGAAAGGCAGTTCCAATGCATTGCCATAACTTGGCAACCAGCTCTTCATTCTGACTCTCAAAGATGCTAATTACTTATTATTACTCCTGTAACTCAAAGATGCGTATTTAAGACAGCATGTGAGGTGGGATAAACAGATTAGCAATGTAATAATTCTGGAGTGTGAAGGGATCTTGATGTTCTTTATATGGAAAAGCTTGAACAAAAATGCTGAATTTGGCTTTTTTTCCACTGGGAGCAATGAAGAGTCTTTATAAAGTCTCCCAAAGCAATAGTTAGAAGAGTTTGCCTTCTCCAGGCCAGGAAATGAATACTGTCAATTTCATGATGATATTTAAATGATTGAATAGTATATGTAATTGTAATTAGTCACAATTGTTTGGAAACATTTTGCGTTCTGGAGAACACTTGCAGAAGTTTGTGTTATCGATACATCAGGAACAATTTGCTGGAATGATTTGGGAGAGGACTTTTTAACAATTAAAAAGCCTGCGGGAAAACTGTCATCACCTCACCACAACATAAAGTGAAAGAGGGAAGGAAAAAAGTGTTGCATGGATTATTTATGCAGCTGTATCTTGATTGCCAGATTTCAGATCCCTTTCCACTTTTACGATGGAATAAATACAATAAATAGCTATTTTTTGTGTTGTCTTTTTTGTTAAAGTTCTTCATTAGTAATGCTTTGCTTTTTTTCCAGCCTAGGAGCTCCATATTTAAAGTGAAATTTAGCTTATGCTATGCCTGTTTTTCCCAATGATTTCCATCTTATGTCTAAAAGCTAGAAGAGGGCAATCAGCTTGCTGAGGTGTATTTTGGGTGTCCCAATGTAACATGTCTGAATTGCATAAAGGGATTTTGCAATCTTTTGCCTTGTATCTTGCACAATGTGGATTAAGTTAATTATTTATAGCTTGTCAGGGCAGCTGTTGAAGTGTCGTATGCAATGCAGGAGAAGTTGAATCTGACAGGAAGCCATCCTGTGCCTTGTCAGTCTGGGTAGGGCCAGAAGACTTTTTAGCTAGTAGATTAAATAACTTGAAGATCTCTTTTTTCCAGAGGAACAAATGCGTCTTAGTTGTCCCATAAGTAAATTATCCTGTGCTCATAATTTTAATTACTTTAAAAGTGTCTCTGTTCTTCCTTTTCGCTAGCTATTGTGTTTCTGATCTTTTAATGGTCACGTTACCTACTCGTCTATCTCATGGCCCTTCTAGAAATAGCAGATGCTGCTGGACCACCTCAAGCTGTGAAGAGCAGCCGCTAGATGGCAAGCCACATGCTGAGATAAGGGCAGCAGGACCCACGAAGGCTTAGTGTAGTGTTTATACTTGCTCACCATCATCATTCGTGTATGCAGTGGGATATCTTATTTTATTTACAGGTCCTTTTTCCTTTAATGTCTGCTTATGAGAGAGTCTGCTGCATTTCAGCTGGTTTCCACAGAGTGTTAGCGTGGAGGAGCTGCTATCAATAGATGGTAAGCGATATCCCACTGCTGGGCAGGTTAAGAGAGTTACCCTGCTGGTGCCCCACTGGCCATCCCTGTCTCCCTTTGCTGGGAACAGGGCCCAGGTACTGTCTGCCAGGCCCTTGACCTTCCCTTCAGTCCTGCTGCTGACCTCTCCAGCTGACCAGCTCTGGGATCCGCTCCCCCTCCTCACCCAATAGGGACCTGCTTTTTGCGAAGCCGCTGCTGGGTCAGGCTTTCACAAATCAGCAGACCCTGACCATGAAAATGCTTAAATTTGTTCTTTCCTTTATCCCAAACATTGTGTCATCTTTCTGCATCCAAACTTCCTCTGACATCAGTGTAGGTAAGGGATCAGGGACAGTTAGGGTTTTTTCTTGGAAGAAACGCTGATATGACCACTGATCAGGTTAGGGGACCTGTGAAACTCAGAGCATGGGAAAGAGATCTCATAGAATCAAAGATGGCAATGGTGCCCCAAAACTGGTGGGTACTCAGTGTTATTTATATGTATTTTTATTAGTACCTTTAATATAAAGATAATCTCTTGTGCTACTTTCTGAGATACAAGGAGGCGGTGTGAATAACTAGAAATGAAGCTATTCAGTTTATACCTTAGGAGACTGTAACATTGCTTGAGTTGAGTTGCTGTACTCATTACTAATCTTTATCTGAATAAGATATAACGGACATCTAGGAGTTGTGGTAATATAATAATCTTTGAACTCTCTAAGCTGTCCTGCTCTTGGAAATACGCTGCATTATGCCTTGTGGAATAAGCTGCTCTACAGTTATTTATTATTCCAGAAAACAAAACAAAACCCTTCCAGGAAAATTGGTAGTACTTTCATTCTTCTTTGAGCTTATGTTGCTTTCATGCCTTTCAGGTCAGTATGGGAAAACAGACTAGCGTGTTCACGTTTGCTTTAATTGATCTTATGCTGACTTTGCAGCCTTTGCTGGGGCATCAGTTCTGGGAACTGTAAACAAAGAGAAGAGATGTACATGTTATGTTTCAGTCAACAGAGTATAGGGTTTGGGTTCAGATTCTAGCTTCAGTGAGAACAGTGGGAGGTTTCTCACTAGGTGGAATTATTCAGAAAGCATTTGATGTTTATTTAACTTCTCTCCCAGTGAGTATGGTAAGAATGGAGCTCAGCATTGAGTAGTATTGAAAATTTCACCCTTGGTGTCATCGTTGTTCATCCTGTTGTTTGGTCAGTCAGCTAACTTATCTGTACTGCAAGAATTTCTTCTGTAAGATGAGAAACTCAAACTAACTTTTATTTAATCCACGTAGAAATGAGAAATGTGATGTATAAAAAGGCTGTTTTTCTAAGAACCTTCCTTTTCAAAGGATGGGCTTGTATGCTTTAATACAAAAAGTAGATATAAAGTAACTGAATGTCTCTTTTGTCCAAATATTGGTTCTACTTATAGAAAAATAGAGACTACTTAATGCATGACTCCAATAGATAGACTGATGTAGGGGTTTGAAGTCTAGCTTGATAAAGGTCTTCCTTTCTTAAAGGAAGAGGCAAAGTAAGACATGGACCCTGCCTTTAAAAATAAAATGTAGTTTCCAGAGGAGAGTCTAGTGAAAACCTGTGTACCATCACTTCTAGCTGTTTATAAAGTAGTAACTGACTGCCACTCTTTGATCTTATGGGTGTTCTGCTGGATTGGGGTTCATTCCCTAGTCTATAGTTGCTTTGTCTGAAGTGGAAGTTGTGGAGCAGAAACTGACTCTGTGCTCTGAACTGACAGAGATTAACAGGCTGGGGCCTTATTCTTGATCTTCACTGACACAGTGAAGGTGACTGGCAGTAATAAACTTTTAAATTAGGGGGTTAAATGTAAAAAGTAAAATTTACAATCACATGCACATATTAGCTGATCAGTGCAACAGAACAATTCACTAAAGTAAAGATCTGATTAAAAAGTTGCTTCTGCCATGCACAGCTGTAACATGAGATGATGGGATAATGGAAACAAAAGGTTAATTCAAATGGCCATTGAAGTTCCTTAGGATCTGAGTATTTGATATCAATGGCTTGGAGCTGATGATATTAGAATCCTGTTAGTTCTTCTTGTGTTATTTCAGCTCTCAGTGCAGGTTACTGTTGGCATTTTTGTGCTCAATATCCTGCAAGACATGGAATATGCAGCAGGTTGCATGTTATAAAGCTGCACACTCGTCCTTTTTAAAATCTATTATCTGCTGCAGTACTTATAAAATATGACAGGAAAAGAACTAGGTCTTTCCTCTGGGCTCTCTTAGCCTATTTCCTTTTTCTTCAGAAGCTTTTGTTTTAGATTTCAGTTTTTGTGCCACAAAGCTTGCAATCTTTCCCTCTTATTGGGAGTATTCTATTGTGGTAATAAACCCAGTAATACTATAACACTGAAACCTTGGTACGTCTTGGAGGGAGATGCATTTGAAATCCTGGATTCAACTCCACTGTGTTTTCATTTATATAGAATAGCTTATATTTTGTTCAAGGCAAAAGGCTTTTTGTGTTGTCTTTATTAAAGTGAGTGATGTTGGCTACTCTGACCCCTTAACTTGAGATGCTTTGTCTAGATCTGATTTATCTCCTGGAAGGATCACCGAAAAAGCATTGCAAAGAAACTGTGGATTTACTTAGCAGAAGCCAGACAGAGGCGTGATTGCACACTCCTGTATTGCTAGTTACAGAGATAAGAAAGTGGTAAACAACTAGCAGTCTGTTAGCAACTTCTACAATCCCAACCTTGTTAACCATGTAGGGTGCGTTTACCTTGTCCTGGGAGAAGCAGCTTTGAGAATTCCTATATGCACACATCTTCATACTGTATCCTGTGCTTTCATCATTTTTCTCCAGTATTTTTCTAAGCTGTTTGGTTAAAGCCCATCTTACCTTAATTTAAAAAGGTTGTTAATCATGTCTACATCAAGATACATCAGCAGCATTTGCCTGACAGTACAAGTATATCTGTACTTGTTAGGTGTCTGCGTTAGTCATACTGGATATTTTATTGCAACAGCCTTGTAATTAATTTATTAGTAAACATCTTGACCTCATTTTGCCTGCTTGAATTCTGCACAGTGACCTCGGGCCAACCCGTGAAAACTACCAGCTCTGTCTTCTGTATTCAGATAGGAAATAATACGGGATACAAAGTAACAGGGGAGGTAACCAGTTGTATTATACAAGGAAGCCACTCCAATTCAAAAGGGACATGGAAACATGTACTTGTTATGAGGTGGTATGAAGGGCGGTCATGATAAATGATCAGAAATATTTGGCATCTGTGAGTTCATAATGCAAGTACAGGAAGAAGTGTAATGGAGGGAATACATTCATCGCTCATCTAGTTTCCAAGTAAATTCTTGAAAAGTAGAGAAAACTTGTTCTTCATGAACTGGAAACCTTCAGGAATGGTGGTGTAAAATTCCTGTTCAGTGCCTTTGAATGTCCATACTTGGCATAAAGTATATAACTGAAAGCAGCAAGTCCAAATGTGAGGTCCTGGTGTTTGAAAATAATCCAGGTAATTAGGGTATCATTGCTTTCTATCTCCCTGAGTAGTCAGGGATCAGAGACATATTAAGATGTACATGAGGGTTTTAAAGTTGCCAGGGGAGGGGAACATCAATCCATTCCACTCCTACAAGTTTGATGCCAGTGCCAGCAAGAGATGCCCAGAGCTTGGGGAGGGATCACAGGTCAGTAGGAGGGCACCTAACAAGCAGCAAAAGGAATTCCAGCCAGTAAGATGGCTTCATCAGGGGCCCAATTCAAATGCCTTTATGCAAACACATTTAGATGGGAAATGAACAAGAGGAGCTAGAGATGTGGGCATGCCTTCAGCGGTATGATCTTATTGGCATCATGGGGATGTGGTGGGATGACTCCTATGAGTCATTCTGGAGTGTCTGAATAAAAGGATACAGGCTCTTCAGCATGGACAGGCAATCTTAATACAATAACAGGCTGTATGAGGCTGTTTTATTTTGGATTGAGACTGTAGGATATTGGGAACATGGCTTTAGAAAATCTGTGTTTTGGAGCTGAAGTAGGATTGAAGGGGGGACACAGGACTTGAAGTAATTTAAGTTTCAACTTCTGTAATATATGTGTTACATTATCCAGTTTGCAGGCTGTTGAAGGTTTATTTTGAAAACGTTTAATCTTTCATGCACTGCTGCTCTTGGAAGGATGTTCTTCAACATTACTGCTATAATGTTTATGGCTTTTCTAATTTTCACCTTAAATGATTCATGCTGAGTTTATTGCAATTGCTCTTGAGCCAGCTCTATCCATGATTTTCTAGTGGGGCTTTTTCTTTCCTGTCTGATGTTCATTGTCTGTTACTATTACTGTCATTATTTAGAAGGCATTTGTTTTGAAGAGAGTTCACAGTCTGGGGATACAAGCTGATCATGATGGCTGTAATTTGAGGCAACTAGCCTGGTTCAGTGGTGATGATGGCATCTGCTCTCCTGCATTATACTGATGACAAAGCTCTGCTAAAGTTCTCCAGGGGACTGACTTTCCATACTTGTCCAGTCTAGGTAGGTTAAGTATACTTTTGGCAACTCAGACATCTTAATGGTAGGAGCTAATTGGGAGCTAGAAGGAAATTGTAGTACAAGATATTAATATGTACAGGACTCTGTTTAGCAGGGTCTGTGAAGAAAGGCAGTCTTGTTCTTAGACAAACAGTAGTTGGAGAATGCTTACAAGCTTTTGGCATACAGATCCTTCCGAGACAGAACAGTTAAGTGCCAGGTTGATTCAGAAAGCCTCCTTTTGTTAGCAGAAGCAGCTGTGGAGGATTTCTTGTCTTTCGAATGAAGTGTCCACCGAAATACTGCATTCTAAAATGAGAAAATGATTGGCAGTGAGATACACAGGGCAGCCAGAGCGCTTTTGCGAATGCCCAGACAGGTTTAGGACAGGATATTAAATAGAAATTATCATATAGTTGGTATCAGAATTTTGTTAAGGAGCCGTATGCCAGGTTGCATTTGGTGTATAGATGAGAGAAAACTAGGTTTAATGATCTCCTGAGCACAGCTCATCCATACCTTCACAGGGGCAGAAAAAAACAGGCATGGCAGACCTCTGTGTAGAGACTGTCTCCTGTGAAGAGCAGCAGTGGAAAATTAGCCCTGTAGGGTATGGTATGGGAGCTAGCCTTTACTGATTTAGGCTTGCCCAGAAGCTCCTACTTATCTGCTCTGGGATCTTGGAATATCAGGGTATTATTTGAGGGCAGAGAGGAGGTGCTTTAGCAGCTGTTCAGAAGCATGAAGAGCTCTGCTCAGTTGTTGCAACTGCTCGCCTTTCCTTTCTTCCTTGAAACAACCACTGGAGATTGTGCTTCCATCCATGACAAAGGCAGCAGCCAGTCTACAAGGGGACTCTGCTTCCTTCTGGGGCAGAGTTACAATGACTGAATGCATAAGATATTCCTAAAACATCAGCAAAGAAGAGAAAGAAAAGCTCAGAAGAAGGATTAAAATACCTTACTGATTTTATTGAGTTAGATTATTGGACAGATGTTTGATCTCTCATGATACCCTGGAAGCAAGTAAAAGAGAACTCGTGTCAAGTTAGCTGCTGCTGAAGACAATGCTGATGAAGAGAAGGAACATCTGTGGAAAAGCCTGCTTGAAAAGAAGTTGCTTTTCAGGTCATATTTGAAACATCCTTTGCTTGGTCCACTGGAAGTAGGTAATAAAAGAAAAACTGTGGATGAATCGAACCAAAAGTCTTGCTTTGCCAATTGTTCTGAAGGCTAGTGACAACTGATACTTTTCAACTAAAGGCTGAGTTAACTTAGTTCATTTCTTCTAGCTGGCAGAGGAAGCCAGTGGTAGGACTAAGAAAAGAACTATAATTAAACTCCACCCATCTTCAAATGCAGGTGAAGAGATCATAATTCATGAAATGAATCCATACAATTAGAAAATATTAACACAATTATAAGCTAACACTGAATGACTAGTGATTCATGAATAATGACCCAGTATAAACTCATAAACCTCACTGAGGACATCCGATTTATATTTGCGATCATGATCTTTTTCAAACCTGTATCTGTGACCAGAAGGACCCTTTGGGAGACTTTGCCAATAAAGTACAAACATCCCTATCCAGTCAGATAACAAGTCCACTTACTTCAAGAGTCTGTCTTTAACAGTGGTCCATAGGTAATGCCAGGGAGAAGAGACATCCTCAGCAACACTCCCTGCCCTTGCATTCACAGTCTGTAATCAATACTGTGTGATTTTTATTTTAACCTATCCAGAGAACTCACAATAAAGTAACACAACCATCAATAGCTTGTGCTCTGAAAAGAATCTTTAAGTAAGATATGTAAAGCCCTAACTAACCTGTTATGCCCTCACAGCTAACTCTGATTCAGCAGGTGGAGACCTCTGGAGATCCCTGAAAAGAATGCCAGTGCATGCTTCCAGAAGGCGTATCTGTGCCAGCTGAAGAGGAATCTCCAGATCCGAAGCAAACAGTGGAAAGATGCACATGTTTTGGCAACAGAGGGTACTTATAAGTTTGTAGCAGTAGTCCAGCTAGTAGAGAGGGGTAGCAGGCACACAGGATTAATGTGAAAACATTGGAAGCTTCATACATGAGCATTAGAACACTGACTTGGGACTTTGTTTTCTTTACTATCTGCTTTACCAAACTGCTCCTCATAAATCCTTCCACAGAACCCTCTTCAGAGTTGCCTATGTTTCTTCCCTCCCACTTTCCACAAGAGGAGCATGAGAACAAAGCAACAAACCTTCCCACCTTTGGTTTAAACTTTTTCCTTTATTACCTGTGGCATTGGTTTGTTGTTGTGCTCTCCACATTTCTTACCTAATTCTGGCAGTAAACTTTGGCAGGAATAGTGTTTCCTTAAATTTCACTGTATTTATTGGGCTCCACATACGATCATCTGCAGAACAGATTATCATTATGATTGCAACAGCCAGGTCTGCAGGCTTAACCAGTCAGAAGGAGAAAAGCCGGATGCCTTTGTTTTTTTTCCCTAGGTTCTTGACTAATATCAGCTGCTTTCTGAGCTCTTCAGTGAGTGAGTGCGACTGCAGGGAATTTGGGACTTTGAAAACATACCCATGTCTGAGTTATGAATGGGCAAAGGGGTATTTCTAAAACCAGAAACCTGCTAGACTTGAACCGACCGGTAAGTCAGACTATCTTGTCTCAGAATCAGTTTATGTTTGTTTGACAGAAGGTTTTCATTTTAGCTCACTTAAGTGAGTTCTATGTGAATGGAGGTGTTCTTCTGTAATACAAGTTTACCTGAAAGTTTGGGATTTTTGGGTGGGTTCCCTTCCTCTATGCCCATTTTTCTCTGTCATTTCTGGTAGTTCAGTTTGGTTTGGGGTGGCATTTCCAGACTTCACTAGCACAAGCTCTCCTGCTCTGGTGTTATTTAGAGGGTCTGGAAAATTCCTGTTCTAGGTGTCTCTAGTTCTCTGCCTATGAAATGAGTATTGTAATAGACTATCCTATCAGGACGGTGAGAGAATTAATTTGGTGATTTAATTAATTTGGTGTTGAGATGAGGTTTGAAGTTTTATATTACTGTGTAATCTATATATAGAGGTCTCTATGTGTATATTTTGTTTTCTTATGTGTATATATAAATAGCGAGTTGCTGGGTCAAAAATACACATTATGGTGGAATATCATAAGCTGCAGTTTACTGACTTAGCAGAGAGGGATAGTTTAGCTCTAAGGTTATCACCAAGGCTGGGCAAAAATTTGTCAATGGGATTTCTTAAAAAAGATGGCATGATTACATGTGTTCTTTAAACCGAAGAACATCATGCATAATGGAAAACACAGATTAGGAAGCTAAGCATGTTTGATTTTGGTGTTAATGCTGTAATGGCTAGTTGCTTTAAGATTGCTGTAACATGTTACCTGTGGTTATGAGTAATAATTGTTATTTAAAGTATTACAAAGCTATTTACAAGTAGTAAGCTTGTGTACGCTAATTTTAAGATTGATGCTTGCTACGTGAGGGTAGTGTTTATATAAATTTGCAGAGATATAAAGCAAAAGAGCTGAAGATTTCTCAGAGAAAAGTGTCATTTTTCTTATACTCTTCTATTACAAAGTGGGAGGTGCCAGACAATAGGTGTCAGCACTGGTTCAGTTATGCACAGCTTCTCTGCAGCTGGTGTTAAGCACAAGCTCGCTGTGAACTAGACTTTGAGTGAACTGAATGACTGTTAAGTGCTGTGACGGTGTTTGACACTTCTTATAAAATAGCTTTTTCTAGGGGATAGACTGGGCAACAGAATACATGAGTCAGATGATAAAAGTGGGTAAAAATAATGTATGTATTTGCTCTGCCATATTGCCAAAATACTGAAGGACTTTCTGAAATGAAAATGGTGTTTTAATTAGATTGTGGTTTTTGTGAATTGTTCAGAGAGGTTCCTGGGAGGAGACTTCCATGAAGCACTTTCCCGGGGACTTTAAGAAAACAAAAAAACCCCTAATTGAAGCAAATAAGCCTGGTAGGCTGAAAAGGAAAGCAAAGTCACAAAACCCAGGATGGAGCAGACAGGACTAAGTACAGTGCTAGGAAACTTCCATGAAACTTTGGAATTATGCTGTTTTACGGAGAAATTTTGAACTGGAACTAAGGGTTTTGATAGCTTGTTCATGAAATCAATGCATGTCACACCGAGGGGGGCCATGGACAACTCTGCAACAGCTTTGGAAGCAAAACCAGGCAGACTTAATGCAAAACGTACAATTGTGCAATGGAGAAACTGGATGAAACCCCATCAAGGAAGTGGAAGACAAATTCTTCATAGAACTGGATTTCTTCTGTGTTTCATGGGCAACACTCACATAAGGAGATACAATCCAGCATATGAGGATTAAGCCAAAAAAATGTAAGCCTAAATGCTTTAAGAGCCAGTGAAAACATTATGGTCTTCTTCCAGCACCTCTTTTAAGGTGCTGGATTAGTGTTGTTGTCTAGAATTGCTTTTATCTGGACAAATGCTTATCTGTTTAAACTATGTCCTTGCAGGTGGAGGATACTGTAGCTTTAAAACTGTAAGGAAAGATAGTGAAATAGCCTTGCTTAGCCTACTAGCTGGTGTGCATGTATGGAGGAGTTGTTAAATAAGCAGGTGCTCTCATTAGAGACCTGTGTGTGGTGAATGCCAGGGGGATGGCTATGCACAGAGCTTTTCCTTGTTAATATTTGGTGGGGGGATAGTTGAGATAAACCTCCCCCCCTTCTCTGGAGTGTGTGTTGTATTGCAAAATCCTGTGTGTTCCTGGCAGCTGTTGCAGTGGCACACTCTGAGTGCCCGAAGCCTGGCAGTATAATCTAAAGGGAATGCAGTTGAATTGTGATCTATTGCTATATAAAAGGGGGCGGGTCACTCTGCTGGTTCCAGCTCCTTTTCTGTCATTACTGCTGCAGAAGCACCAACCAAAGGCAGCTGGCACGCCTCTTCATTGGCTCTTACATAATGTGGGGTTTCACAGGGCACTGATGTAGAAATAAAGTCAAACATTCTTGAGGCAGACTCACATTACTTGTATCGCTGGTGCTCACTTCGCTGTGGGGTGTAGGGCTGCTCTTGGGAGGGTGATCTGTGGCCCTGTTTGAGTGAATTTTGGAAGGTGTGCAGGATGGCTCCAAACGATACAAGGGATGAACTTGTTTTCTTTGTGAATGGTAAAAAGGTAAGGAAGATTCCATCTTTGTGTCTTGATTACTTATTTTTCTAGTAAACCTTTTCCTCCTCTCAGGGTTTTCATACCAGCACAATTGCCATGGCATTTACCTATTAAATTGGGAAGACTGTTTATTGCTTTACTAGGTGGCTTTTTCCTCTTCTTCAACTTTACTTTGTGAATCACTCAGAGTAGCACAACTATATAATGTTCCTTTTACATTTTAGATTTGTTGGCAATAATTTACTGCAGTTCTGAGGCAACTAAGTAAAGGTGCACTGCCTTCATACAGGCATTTCTGCTAGAAATCATTTCAGTAATTACAACAGATCTGGAAAACGTAACTATACGTAAATATCTATATATAATTCGTATGTTCAGTTTGCAGTTATGACTTTTGATTTTTAGGAGGGGTTTCAGCAAAATGTTCATTCCATTTCTGTTTAAAAAGCTAGAAAGCTCTAAAATCAAAGCCCATTAACTGATACTGTTTCCTAGATCAACTGCTGACAATTACCCAAGAAGGGACTGCATGTTGCAGGAGGGTGTGTGATCCTTGTGTATGCTCGACACCTTTGTTTGCCCCAAAGCCCCCTCTCTGTTTGGATTTCCCAGGCTATCATTGTAGCCTTGACTATTCAAAAGCTTGGAACAAGTCAAGGCTGCCTGTTTTTGAGCTACAAGTACCAAGTTAGCTCTGTTCGTGAGCTCAGCTAGATGCTAACCTTGCCCTGCTGCCTTGTCCTTGCCTCGATACTTGGGCAGGGAAACCTGTGCCAAAGGAGCTTCCAGCTGGGAGACTTGGGGAGGGGAGGGGGTTGCATATCCACTGTGTACTGTGGAGCTGAGAGTTTGTGCACTGCTTAGGGGCAAATCATGTGCAGCACCAAGTTTGGGCTAGAGAGTATATATATTTTTTATATAATCCTTTGAGATTAAATAAACACGTTATTCATAGCTGGTTAAAAAGCTCTGTGCCCTGCCCTATAGGCTGGCACAGGTTTGGTGTCATTTTTGCCTTTGTTGATCTTTCCGGCTAGTTTAATCAAGTGTAAATGTCGGCAAGATTGTTGGTACAATGAGGGCTTTTAGTTATGAATTTGGATCCCAAAACTGGATTGGAATTTGAACTTTCCAAGATACTAGAGCATTTGATACTGAAGTTTTGTTTTATCGAAGTATCAATAGTTAGGTAAAGAATGAAGCTTATCTAGAATGGATTGCAAGTCAATAGAAGGGCTTTTGAATGTAATACTGATGTAGAACCCAGTCCTGTTTCTGAGATGCTATAAAAAAGGGTGACAACTAAGCTTTGCTCACACAGATCAGAAATGGCTCCCATGTCAATGTTAATTGACATATCAGCCATTCATTGTTTCTAGAGGAAGGTAAAAACTTGAAGCTCCAGGTTAATCATGACTAGGTGGTGGAGCCTGATCCAAGACTGTGAAGCAGTGGCACAAGATGATGTGTGAATTTCATCTGATGCATTTTCTGCTATGGTGGGCACAGGTGGCATCCCATTAACTTGTTATCTTCTTGCTCTATGAAGATTTTAGTGACTACAGCTCCCTACTCTGTGAACCCCAATTTTTAGAAGGTGAACCAGGAGCTCTTTGAGTCTTGCAGCAGGAGGTTGCCACAAACATGTTGGACAATCCAGATCCTGACCCAGGCCAAGTGCACTGCCTTGTTTTCATTTTCTGGTATGCTCTAATGGAGGAGAATTGTAGTTTTGGTGCCAGAGCAGCTAAGGTTTAAAACCAGTGGTATGAAAAGTTTATAAGCAAATCATTGTATGCATTTACAGCTTCAGCATTTATTAGTGCTTGGGTATTACAGGAGCATTGCTCTGCAGAAATCAATGGAAAAGCCCTTCTTCCTGGAGGCGACTCTTGGCTGACATGAAAATATGTATTGGTCAAGGCAAAAAAAAAGGGACCAAGCTGCACAGAGCTGGTTCTATGGGGCTCTTTTATGTGGGGTGAGGCAGAGCGGGGAAGAAAGAGCAGCCTGAATCCTGAAGGCTAGCAGTGGAAGGCAAACAGTTCCTTTTGTATCTGTTGTCTGTTCTTACTCCATCCTGAAGCTCAGAAATATGTTGTAAATGGCATTGCCCTTGATGCATTTCAGCAATTTTTATGGAACTGCAGCTCTTGTTTACAAAAGCCACATCTCGGAGCTGACCTTGTGCATGTGTAAAGGCGTTTATCGCAGTGTGATCTTGACAGTTGTTGGCTAAGAAAACTCCTCCAGGGAATGATTAATACTACCAGTGGTTATCAACTCATTCCGTGCATCAAGGCTTAGTATCCTTCCCTGCTGGCTCATGGATGTGACACTGCTAACAAAGGAGCATGTTCCACTGATCAGAGAGGAGAGGGCTTCCTGGGTTGTGTTCCACTCAGAGCCTCTAGTGACATTTTATTGCTATTCCCTTCTTGGATATGCTGCCAAAGTGGCTAGAGTTACACCACTACCACATGCAGGTTTAAGAGAGAGAATTGGGCTCATGGGGCAATCCAATCTGTGGCAACGAATGTGGAGTTTGTTGGGACATGTCTGCACAACAAGATATTATGTGATGGAAGGGGTGGTGTGAAGTGCTTGGGCAATGCTGCTGAAACAGCAGGTAGCAAGGTAGGATGTGGCTCCATCTATGCAGTCCTGGCTAAATATTCCTGTTGATTTGCTCTGAAAAACGTGATAGCATTGCCTGTGAGAAAGGTTACTGCTGTGTGAATTCTTGACAGCCTGACATTGCTAATGGGTTGCCAGTATTCTGTCACAGTACTAAACTGCGATAAGAGGTGGTTGATAAGATAGGAACTTTCATGGCAGCAAATCCTTCTCTCTTACTTTAGCCCAGTCTGCAGTGTTGTCAGAGAAAAAGTCTCCTCAGAACAGCTGAGCATACTTCACATTCAGGACTGTTTATTTTAAGCACCTGTTTACTTCTCTGGGTATAAAGTTTGGCACATAACTAACGCAGAGTTATCTGTGTTAACACAGAGTCTGCCTAGAGTAGAATGGAAAACAACACGTGCAATTTAAAACTAATAGTGGCAGTTTTGTTTTCCTCAGATGACAAGTCTGTCTGATGCATATATAGCATATAAATTTAGTTCAAACACATGGAGTCAATATTTCTATTTCTATTCCTATTCTGAATGTTAAGAGGGGTGCTGTGCTGGAGGCCACATTCGACCTCTTCCAAAGCCTGTGGGTGTTTGACTGCAGATGGGACAAAATGCAGGGTTTTTTTTGAGCTTTGGGGCTCTCTGGGTCCTACATAAACAGTGAATTACAAGTTTTCAGCGTGCTGGTTTAAAGCAAAACAAAATGTTCTCATGAGCAATAGCAGATTTACATTGTGTGGTTATATTCAGTGTGTTTGTCTGTGTTCAAATCCTTTTCCCTAGTAAATGAATTGGAAATCTCTCATTACTTCAGAAAATACACATTCACAGATTTCAAGGTCCTAGGGGACCTTTGCTGTTGACTAGTATGACTTGCTGTTGGGCAGCCTGGTTAAAACCTTCCACCTTCTCTACTAGTGCCTAATTCAGTGACTAGGGACTAGTGATTGAATGGAGCTTGTTGTTAAGAAAGGCATCTGTTTCTCATTTGAAGACCCTAGCTAAAGGAAAGCTTAGCATGTTGTTTGGTAAACTAGGAAAGTTTCCATTTTCTTTTCCTTTTTGTTTCTCTATTTAGCTTTCTCAACTAATGTTCTTCTAAATTGAAAAAATCCTTTCTTTAACTTTCTGGGAATACTAATTTAAACATGATGCTTTGTGTTGAATACTAATTTAAACATGATGCTTTATGTTGTAAAGGCAAAGTTATCTGAGTTAGTGAACACTGGTAGAGAAGAGAGCAAACAAAATATGTACTGAGATCCAAGTTTTTTACATAAAAACATGGGGAAGTGAGCTGAACACCTCTCTGGACCAGCCCATGGGCTCTAAGTGTGTGGAACTGCCTAGGAACTTGTTCCATATAGTGCTTGAATTGCTATGGGGCTAGGCTGAGCTCCCTGCTGAGGTGATGTGTGTGTTTAAGATTCCTAGAATCAGTAGGCAAATAGAAGTGTACTACAAATACAGCAGTAGAGAGCAAATTTGTCTGAAGTCATTTGAGTGTCTGTGCCATCCTAACATTTCCAACAAAGATTCCTTCTGCATTTGATTAAAATTTAAGCTACCACATGCAGTAAAATCCACAGTTTTGAATCTGCCAAAGTGGTGCACTTGGCAATATGAAATTTGGCTTAAAAATAAAATCAAAAAGCCTGACCAGTAATGAGCAAAAATGAAATATTTCTTTAATCACAGTGTCTAAGTAGGTTGATCCTACTCCCACTGAGGGCAGTGAACATAATTCATTTTCCTTCTGTGCAAGGACACTGGGGGAGGTGAGCAGGAATTGTTTTGATGGGTAAGATATTGAGCTGTGAATCATGTTGTTCTGGGCATTAGACAAGAGAAGATGTTATCCCCACCCACAGGGTTTTAAAATATTTTCAGAACAAATCACAGTAGGTGATTGTAACAAACCAAAGGCTGGTGGTGTCCTGCAGCATGTCATTCTTCATCAATGGCAATGAACAAAAGGGAGGAACAGTAAAATGTTCTTACTCTATAGCCAACAAGAGAGGCTTGCAAACAAGCATCCGTCTGCCAGGACCCTGATTACAAAGAAATGACTCCTTGCTCTCTGATTCTTGAGATCTGGTTTAAACCAGAATGTCGTCCTAACTCTTACCCTTTATCTCCCTCTGACCCCAAGTCTCTGCCAGTATTGCTGAGACAGTGGAGTAGTTTGAAGTGACTGAAGTAGGAATCCTGGGCTATTGGTTTCAACAGGACAAGAGCATGGATTTGCTCAGGACATGTTCATGCTGCATAGTAGCAGCCACTTTCTGATAAAGCTGAATAGAGGGTTGACTTTGGGACTTAACACATGCTTAAATACTTCACTGAAAGTGTGTGGAGCTGGGTGGCTAAATGCTTTGCTGAATGAAGTCTTAGGCACGTTTTATTTCTTACTTAACTTTCTGAAAAGGAGCCACTAGGCCAAGCTTTTAAGTGCTTGGTTTGAGTACATAGTGCAGTGCTGCTTGGGTTCTTTAAAGAAGAATTCTTGAGACATTTTCTTTGAATAATCTCAATCTTTAAGTATTTTGAAACTTTTTCTTTGTGCCTGGCTATCTTGGAAGCTGCTTTGGAAGGGCTTGCAGTGGTCATTGGCACAGCCCCAAGGAAGAAGCTCAGCTTGATAATGTGGGGATGAGTTGCTGAGAAAGGCTTTTCCTGTGAAGGGGCTCTGAAAGACCTTTTGTCCATGGGACACTTGGAGTCACAGATATTTTTTGGAATTATCTGCTCGTGTCTGATTCCTAGACTACAGCAGAAGGATATATGTGCTTACTCTGGACCAGCCGGTCATGAGAGCTACTACATGCTCTTACTTGTTTCTATGCATCCAAAAGGTGAGGGAATAGGAATTCTCTGCTCTGAATAGCAGCAACAAGTGTTGTATGATTTACAGTAAGACATTCCCAAGCTAGAAGAATGAACTCTGTTTCCTCATAGATTATCCTCAATGCAGGAATGAAAGATGCAAAAAATGGCCAGTTGTACTTTATAGCAGCAGCTTTATAGGCTAGTTCTAAAAACATGGACTCAAATAGGAGGTATGAACCTTGTCTCTTCAGAATAATCCTGTCACGTGTCAAAGGCATAACATTGAAGCAGTCCAGAGGTTGTGAAGGTTTCTTATCAGGAAGAAAAAAGGCTTGCACAGATGACCTCTGTTTCAATTTGCCCTTCAAACTGGGAGTCATTAATTTAAATAAACTGTAACTATTGTACTTAGGACTTGCACAATGTAAGAGCCAAGAGCACATGATTGCATTCTGGCACACAGTGAATCTGGAAAAGTTTCTTGACACATTATTAATAACAGAAAAAGGGGAAGACAAGCTCTGTGGCCATTTGGAGGCAAGGACAGAACTCTGGTTTCTGACCCCTGGGAGAGCTTCAAGTAAAATCTAATTTTCTGTCTAATAGATAACTGCTAATACTGTTCACTAATAGGATGGAGCCGACTCAAAATGTGCAGAGAAAATTTACCCTTAGTTGAAATTTTCCATTCCCTTATTTAGGATGGCTAGTAATGCAGTGCTGATTTAATGTTAGCAGGGAAGAAAGAGAAACTTCAAGACGATTGGTACTTGCTGTGTGTCCTGCAGCACCTGTACTGCTCATTTTAGGGTTTCTGCTGTTGGGTTTTTTTTCTCTGCAAAGACTATTACTGATGCTGTTTCTGTCATTCTGTTTATCTGCTCATTTTTCTGTCTCTTCTAATAATGATAAGGAGAAGGGACAGAGGTCAGTTATGTATGGTCAGTAAAGATGAGATGCAGTTTGGAGAGATGTCAAGAATTCAAAATTTGAGTACAAAACACAGTTCTTTCTCTCTGCTCACTACTGATTCTATTTGCCATTTCTGAAGATTTGTCTCAGTGTGAAAAACTGAAAAACTCTGACATATGTAACGCGTATTTTCTCTGTCACAATAAATTCAAGGAAAAGTTGTGTCTGGATGCATGGCCAACACTGCTGAACCTAGTAAGAGGAGTTAATCAGTGGCTCTCCTTCCTGCTCTGAAAGGAAGTTATAGGAAGACCAAGATTTCTCCTCCCAACTAACCTATCTACATTGTTAAGCATTCTGTGTATAACAGGACCTTTCTCTTCTTCCAGGTGGTGGAGAAAGATGTGGACCCGGAAACAACTCTGCTAACCTATCTGCGAAGAAAACGTATCCAGTGTCAGGAGAAACAGCAGAAAGCTTTAAATGCCTACAGCATTTCATAATTGTTTACTGTTCTGTCTGTCACTTGAGTGCAAGGGAGAGCTTATGCGGAGTGTAAGAGGGAGGGCTCTGCAGGGTCTGGTGTTTCTTGCTGCCAAAGATTACAGCTAGTATTCCAAGCTTAAACAACAGCAAATTTTAAATAATATTCTTCAAATAAACTTTAAATAATTTATTAATATTTTAAAGGGAAACCTCTCAGTATTACTGGGAATTAGAATAGGAAGTAAAGAAAAAAGAAAAAAAAATTAAAGGAAATTTAGATTTGTTGCATTCAGATTGTAAAGAATTTTCTGGCCAAAATATTGCAGTCACTTGAGCTGCTTGCTTTATCACCCAATAATTGGGGTATCACTGGATAGTTTGTATCCAGTAACTTGATTATCCTGTGGCCTGTTTATCGGATGACCCAGGGATGCAAACTCAGAGGCAGAGGTTCCCACCAGATACTGTGGGCATGTTACAGGAGTGGATGCATGAAACTGGTCAACACATGAGTCAGATGAGCTTTGGGAGCTGGGTAGCTATTACTGTGATGACCAGGCTGGCTATACTAGGCCTGGTTCAGGAGGTAGTGTCTTCTGAGATTTTGTCTGACCAGCTGGGTGTGTGCATCTGCCCAGCTGCTCATATTTGTGTTGGTTTATGCCTCAAAGAGAATCGTGCACACTTATTTCACCATGCTGCCATGTTCTGTTTGTCTGGGATCTGAAAGAAGTACAAGAATATAAATCACACTCCTTTGGGGTTTCCAGAAGAACTATCAAGAGCCCTATTTTGTCTGACCGTGCTGGGGGTGGATAAAGTTCAAGAGGGAAAATAAGTGGCATGACCCTGTGCCTTTGTGTACTTCCTACCACTAGACTTTTTATGTGTAATCTTGTTAATATCTAATGTAAATAGCTCTGTAAAGAGATAATCAGAGCTCTTCACAACCTTCTGATCTGCAAGAACATTCTGGTAAACATACATTGTAGATGTCTGGTTATGGTCAGGCAAATAGTTTGAGAAACAATTGAGGCAGATTAGCACTGTTGCCAAGAGAAAAATTAGATGGCATAGGAAAGCCATATTTCTGCTGAAGCAGGCGCATTATTGTACGTAAAGTAGACATAGTGCTTAGGGACATGATTTAGTGGTGAACTTGGCAGTGTTAGGTTTATAGTTAGATTTGATGATCTTGAAGGTCTTTTCCAACCTAAATGATTCTGATTTCCATGATTCTATGAATATAGTCAGTTCCAGAATCTTTGCAGTGAAGGCAAAGATTATTTGAGTTCCCTGAATCATGATGATTGTTGCTTTTCCATAGGCTTAAGTTGATTATCTCAGCAAAGGCGTGTGTCCATTGCCAATGAAAACTGATTTTCTTTTTCCACCAAAAACCTCTCAGCATTGGCCAATCCTCTTCACAATAAGTAAGAGCTTCTAATTACCTTCTAGTGAGTGAAGGAACTCAAAGCCAGTGTGACTCAAGGAATTCTTTCCTGAAATCCCATTGCAGGACGTTTGATGTAATGCCTGATTTTAAAGTACAGACATCCACTTTGCAGCCTGTGAAGGAATCTGATTAAGCTGGTCCACACACTTTGTGAGTTCCCAAGTGTCTCTGTAGTGATTCTGTGCATCTGTGCTAGTTCTGGCTCTCAGTGTTTCCTGGGGTCTAACCTGAATCAGGCTGCTGGCAAGTGTGCTTAGCTAGTTTTGTTCCTAGCAATGTGGAAGCCGTCATAAATGAGGCCAAGAGAGGACCTGGGGTGGCCCGACCACGACTCTCGAGATGTAGATAGTTTGTGAGCAGTTCAAGTGCAGCTCCTGTGTCAGTGCTTAACTGTGTGACTCACAGAACTGTGTGACTGCTATGCCTGGGCACCTTCTAAGTGGTAGGAATCACCAGATGGAAGAAGAAGTCAACCACCACTGGTAAGAGGTGCTGAAGGAGATGTCATCATGTGTCTTGGGGATGTGGTGCGTGCCTGAACAGCTCCTGAGCTGCTCACTGTTTTGCCCACAGTTGCTGACTGCTTTGTTTCCCTTACATCAATTCCTTTTCTGAGTCGAAAGAAAAATGGGAGCTATTGAAGTTCAGACACTTTTTTGTTTATCCTAAGAGTCTGTTTGAACAGGAACTGCCTCCTTATTAGGGCTTTGGGTGTTGATCTTGGAGCTCACATGCCAGCATTTGAAACTTTGCTTATGTTGAGTTAAATTATTAAGCATTAAAAATGAGTGTTTGGTCTCCAGCAAGAACATGTTGCTAAGCCTTGATTGACACCTCTTTGAATAGGCTTCTGCCAATGTTCTTTGTTTTCCTTGATTCCTGTTCTCTCAGTGGGCCTATGTGGAACCAAACTAGGCTGTGGAGAAGGTGGATGTGGTGCTTGCACTGTAATGATATCCAAGTATGATCCCTTTCGGAAGAAAATCCTGTATCCTTTGCAATCTGAACTCTTCAACAGAGAAATGAAATGGGGACAGATCCAGCTTCTTGACATTCTGGAAGTGTTACTGTTTTTAGCAAAAGTTATATAATGTATGTTTCTGCCAAAACATAATTTTTCACTTTCAGAACATAAACTCCCGACAAGATGATGTTTTTTCCTACAGCATTACACAGGGCTGATAGGGAACTATTTCACTGTGCCCTGAAATATCTGTACTGACTCTAGCTTGCAGACTGTCTGTCTTTTCCCAATTCAGAATACCTTTATGTTTCTTTCTTGCAAAGTAATATAACTCTTGGTTGTGATCACCCAAATAATGATTACTGTGATAAAATCTTTATTGTTATGCTATTACTGCAATAATCTGGTTTCTCTATGCCAGCAGTTATTCACTTTTACTCCACTGCTACTGTATCCTTCAGAATGTCTCTTATTTCCTAAGACACAAACTGCTTCCTGTTCTCTCTTTAATTGATGAGTGGAACAATGGAATCAAACAAATGGGGAATGGAGAGAAGATAAGGCAGAGGAAAAGCAAGGAAATCTTGGAAGTATTTGAAATAATGCTTGGAGATACTTTAACTTGGGATCAACTTAGTGGTTCTGCTTAGTAATGTGATCTCGAATAGGATATCTTTGGGGTCATTATTCTGTCTTGATAGAAATGAAATAAAGCAGCTAGTTCCTAAAAGAATTTTGGCATCATTATTTTATTTATAGTATAATTCTATATATTATTATATTATATTCTATCTATAATATAATATTATTCTATTCCTTCAGCCTGGATTTTTTCATGATGTCTGCCATCTAGAAATTGTTTCCTAGGCAAAAGGCCAAGAACTCAATGCTTTTCTATAACTTTATGAGTGGGACAGACCAGCTGTATAACATCTTGGTATTTGCCTCTATGAATTACTTGGTTTCTGTAAAGGTTGACATGCAACAAGGATGTTTCAAGTTCTAGTTTCTAGGTCAAATCCTGGTGCATACTTAGTTTAAAGTTCAAGTGAAGTTGATGAGAACTTTGGCTGGTGTAGGATTGGTCATTTAACAAGTACCTGTATCACATCTATTTAAGTTCTCCTATAGTGTCCACTGCTACAGTCTCTGAGTACTCTTCAGTCCTCCTGTTGACTTTTTCCTTTGTTGAGCAGCACTGTCAAATGAAATGACCTTAATTTATTATTTTAGCCACCATACTGCCAATGCTTGCCTCTTCCCTATCTGTGCCCTGCATCATGTAGCTGTAACTACTGTTGAAGGCATAGGAAACACAAAATCCAGGCTGCACCCAGCCCAGGTAAGCTGTTAATACTGGCAACTTTAAAACCTTCTATTCATGTTTTCTTTTTATGTTAATGAATTCTGTTCCAAGGTGTTGGGACCTCTGTCATAATTTAAATGTGGGAGTTTGACTTCCCACATGAGTAGTCTTTACTTGCAGGAATGACTGTGTGATGAAATCAAACTTCTGGTCAGCGCTGCAGCTCTGTTGCACCCTAGCAAGTTAACTGGTGCTATCCTGGCTGAATTGATAATGCTTTTGTTTTAGGGCTACTTGGCTGTGTTTGGTCCACATCCTGGACCAAATCCCAGGAACTGGGGAGACTGATGTTATGGTGAAAGCCTATACAATGCCCTGGAGCGAGGAATCTGAGTTAGGTTTTGGCTCTTCTGTGGCTTTCCATGAAAGACCTTAGTTGCTCATCCTGCATAGTTAGGAACCTTCCCTGCAGTAGAACAGTCAGGTTTGGTTCAGCAATGTTTCTGGAATC
Organism: Myiopsitta monachus; assembly: GCA_017639245.1. Taxonomy (NCBI): domain Eukaryota; kingdom Metazoa; phylum Chordata; class Aves; order Psittaciformes; family Psittacidae; genus Myiopsitta; species Myiopsitta monachus. The sequence continues at coordinate 58,504,400 of CM029925.1, forward strand.
CCAAAATATTCTTGGTGGGGTGGAGTGACAGGAATGTGAAGCTTTGCTCTTCTAGCAAGTTGTTATAATGCACTTTTTATGGAAGTCTCAGCTTTGTCAGAGATACTGTTCCTTTAGGAGGAATTATGATTCATCTCAGTTTGTACAGCATGTAGGACTTGTGCCAGTATCTGAGACAGTAAACAACAAAGTGAAAAGTATGTTAGACATGCATGAATGGATGGCAGCTAGGCTGACCTTTGTTTGCTTGTCTTCTTTTCCTTATCTCCCCTGAAGATTCTAACAGCTAAGTTTTGAAATTCACACTCCTGTCTATACAAGTAGCCCCAACTTTTCTAGCACGGTAAACCAGAAGAACACCTGATCTCTTTGGCGATTTTAGTTGCCTTCAGTTGAGAATTCAAAGCCTAGATGCGTGCTTTTCAGAAAGTTATCTTTTTTTGCAGTCTGCTTCACGCAGTATTTGACCATCTCATCAGAGAACATGTGATGATAGTTTTAGCTCCTCTGGTGAGATTCGGGTTTTTTTACAGGGGTGTTAGTGAAACAAGCACAACAGTGAACGTGAGATGGTCACCTGATCATTGTTGTTACTTTTTCTCAGGAGAGAATAGCAAAAAGTCATGGGTCCCAATGTGGCTTTTGCACTCCAGGCATTGTCATGTCCATGTATACGTTGCTTCGGAACAAACCTGAGCCCAAAATGGAGGACATAGAAGATGCTTTCCAAGGTAATACTCATAGCCCTGCAGACCTGCAACCTATTCTGCTTTTATTACATCTGCTTCACCAAATGGGATGGAGGTGCACCTTTGGATAATGTGTTTCATTAAAGATAGCCAATTGTCATGAAGCTAAGAAGTAGCTTTTCCACTAGGAGACTGGCCAGGTGCTATGTGAATAAAAATAGACTGTGGAAGATCTCACAGAAGCTCATTGTTTGCCCTGAAGCTGGGGCAAGTAGCCTCAAGTCTTGGATTAAGATACCACAAATCTCCACATCTTGTTTATTCATTGTTGTCACAAGGGCCTGCAGAGGTGACAGCATCTGTGCCAGCCAGCCTCATGTTGTAAAGGGTAAAGACAGCGATATAGGTGATGAAGTGGGGCAGAATCCAACTGTGTGAATCATCTGAGGGGCTGCAATTATTGCTGAGGTTAGAGCTATTACCATGCTTCCAGCAGTGACCCAAGAGGAATGTAGGAGATGCAAGAGAACACCTCTGTAATTCAGGAGATTGGATAGTTGGTATACTGATTACGCTCAAACAGTTGAGGTAGATGAATACTGAATAAGGCAGATTGCATTTTTTTTTCTAATAAATTTCCATAGGAAAGGATGGTAGGATTGTTGCAAGATTGTTAATGAAATTTTCCTCTTCCCAGTTCTTTCATTAACTTTACCCAGATTTGGCAAGCTTTTGTGAGAACAATTAAATGTTCTAAAAGAAGAGAAGTTTTCAGACAAATAACACTGAATCTTTATCTTTTTGCTCTGGCAATACAGGGAACTTGTGTCGGTGTACGGGATACAGGCCAATTCTGGAAGGATACAGGACATTTGCTAAAGTAAGTGGCTTCAGATAATGTTTAAAACAAGTCTGGAAGGCTGACTGTCTTTCTGTTACAGAAATACACCTTGAGATGAAATGGTGACGAAAGATATATATACATACATGTATACATGCCACAACAACTCAGCTCCAACTCTTGACCCCTTTGTATGTGCTTCATGCATTAATAATGCAGGAAGACCAACTCCTTTACTCACTCCAGTTGCTGGAAGTGAAGCACCTGGTGGTCCCTTTATGGATCACAGGTTCTCAGACTCTAATTCTTTTCTGTAAGTTCTCAGTGTCTCTGCATAATGCAGCTTGCGCATGATCCCTGATGTGAAAAAGTGTTAAGGTATGGTGCATGAATTGGGACACGCTGTGGGGTTATCTGAGGAGAAAGTTGCTTTATTGAAAGATTAGCTGCAGAGCTGAGATAGCTCTGGAAAGAAGTTCTTGCCTAGAATTCACCTGCTGGTTTGGGTGAGGTATGAAGCTTTGCCTCAAGTTTTCTCTAGTCCCTTTGTTCCTGAAAGACTGCTGGAGTCTGTGAAGAAAAGGAGATTAGGTCCTTCAGTGATTCTTAGCCACTTACAGGCTACTCTGGTATTAAATATCATAAGTCAAGAATTTAGAATGTTGCCCATTGATTTCATTTTATTATCCAGAATTACGATCAACAAAAAATACAAGCAGGAGTGAGATGCACTACAAATGGTTGATAAACCCAGTCGATATAGTCTACTTGGATTTCCAACAGGCTTTCAACAGTGTCACCAAAGGCTTTTAAAGACAATAAGCAGCCATGGGTAAGAGGAAAGATCTCTCTATGGATGAAAGATTGGTTAAAAGGCAGGAAATGGCAGGTAGGAGAAAATGGTGTGTTTTTGCAATGGAGAGAGGTCACTCGTAGAGTTCTGCTGAGACCTGTGGTGTGTGTGAGGTTATTCAAGATATCCCTAAATGCAGTGGAAAAGAGTCATGTGAGAAATAAGTTAATGGATGTTGTGTTAGTCTGGGTAGTGAGGACAGAAACAGACTTTGAGGAATTTCAGAAGAACTCTATGAACCTGAGAGACTGGAGAATAGAATGGGATAAAAAAAAATAAGGGCAAATAAATGCAAAACAATTTACAGAAAGAAAGGCAGTCCCCATTTCACATCTAATAGGATAGACTGAGCAGACACAAGATCATCTTCTGTTACATGCAGGAAGATGATCTTGGAGGTGTGATAGATTTCCATAAAGCATCAGCTCGATGCTCACTGGCAGTCAAAATAACGCTTCAAAGGCTGGAGAACAAAATGCAAAACACTGCCATGCCTATGTTTGCATTATGGCTCTTCCTACACTTGACTACTCTGTGTAGTTCTGGTCCTCTCATCTCTGACAGGGTACAGCAGAGTAGGAGAAGATTCAGAGAAGTGGGCTAAGGATCATATCTGTGGTAATCTGATTGCCATACAGGGAAGCAGTAGGGAAGGGGCTCTACATACCCCATATACTGGTTTGTGGTGATCTCTGAGAGTGATCCATAAAATTGTGACTGGCAGGTGGGATGTGGACAGGCATCTGCTGTTTGCTGCCTTTTCCAATACAAGAGGAAAGTGTCAAGAAATGAAACTAGTAGAAGTTAGGTTGAAAGCAAACAAAGGCAAATGATCTGCCATATACCAGGTAGCTGACCTGCAGAACTCACCAAAGGGTGCTGTGGGCACCAAAAACTTGCACAGACTTCAGGGGAGACTGAGCATGTATTTGGACAGAGAGCTGTGGGGGGTACTAAAGAGACAGAAACTACACTGGGTTAAGATAGTCCCCTGAGCTGAGTGCAACTGGATGCTGGTAGAGTACTAGGTATTGTATTGTATGTGCTTGTCCCTTTTATTCTTCTCTCAGTATCTCCTCACACCTCCAGCTAGATCAGAGATACTGTCTGAATGATCAGAGTAGTTCTAAACTAGGACAAGGGGTCTGTCAGTAGACTGGACATGCCCTAGCCGTCACACTGCGGGATACTGTCTTCCATTGACAAGGGAAACGCCTACTTGCTTGGCAGCTTCCATCCCCCATTTCTGCTTTGGATATAATAAATGTGGGATCTCTCAAAAGTGAATCAAGTCTACTTCATTTCCTTGGAATCTGCATGTGTTTCTCAGAACAGTTTTTGTCCCCACAGGACTTGAATTGTTGTGGCAGAGTGGCCAATGGCACTGGGTGCTGTCGTAGTGAGAGGGAAAATAGCATGGTAAGCTGAATTTTGAAAAGCCATAATTTGCAATGTAATCACAGAATCAATCAGGTTGGAAAAGACCTTTAAGATCATCAAGTCCAACCTTTACCTCAGGACTGTATTTTTTCACTTTTACCCATTTTCTGTGATGAAATGATGATGCAATGATGGCAGAGGCTGTCATCACACAATTGTCCTCCTGTTGCTTTTGGAAGAGGAATGACTTCTGACAAGCATCATGTCAGACCACCTTGCCAAGGGTCTCGCTGTGATTCCCCAGTGTTGCTCACCCACAACCCAGGACACACAACAGCATTGCACTTGTTTCATCTTGAGCTGGTAATATTAGAGTTTTGATGGTTTAGTCACCTCTACGGTGATGCAGATATTTAGAGCCATCTCAGCTTGTTTGAACGTCTGCTCTTGCAAAACGCTGCCACTGAATATGTCCTGATTAGCATGAATAGCCATCATGACACATTAGGTTTTACACTAGTGAGCTACACACATTCCTTCTGAACCTGTGAGGTGCAACTCTTTTGTTAAATAACATGGTGACAACTGTAAGAATGTGTTACCAGCTTCTGGTATATTGAAGCGATACATCTTTCTGTGAAAACAGATCTAAAAACCACTTAATTCCCCAGTACAATCTTTCCCAAGCTCTGCAGTTCAGTGATGAATGAAGTAATTTAATCACTGTTCCAATAAATTGTACAATTGGAAGCTTTTGGAATACCTGGAAGAACACAGTTAATCATATTTTATGTGCCAGTTGAGGTGCAAACAATGGAGAGATGAAAACATAAATTTGGGCACAAGGCAGTGCAACTATAAAATGAATTTAGGAGAGAGAGAATATAATGAAATTATTTGCCAGGAAATTCCAATGAATTCCTCTGGATTCTTTGTTAGGAAGCATTCAGTGTTGCATGGAATATTCCAGCAATTAGGACTGCTTGGAGTTCTTTTGTCAAAGTAGCTTAATAATGGAAAACATTACTACATAATTACTACATTAAAGGGAAGGAATATGTCATGTAAAAGCAGGAATATTCTGACTTTGTGTAGAATAGCTGAAGTGTGCTCGTTACTTCTTTAGAATGGGGGCTGCTGTGGAGGAAAAGCCAATGGTCCAGGCTGCTACATGAACGGGAAAGAAGACAATGTGGTAACGTGCATTTCAACTCTTAGTTTTTCCCCTGTTTCTGATGTTTTGAAGCCTTAGCTCTGGCTTGTTCTGTGCCAAACCCCACTGTTTGTATTTAGCTATATTTATGCACATCTTACCTCAGAAAAGGTACCTTTGTAATTTAACTTGCCAATGTGAAAGTGATGTCACTTCTGATTGGCAAAAGCCTGTTAGTGTGTTCAGGGCTTGGGTTCTGGTTTCTGACTAGACATGCATTGTGATCAGAAAAATATGAACACCCAAAATGCTGAATCATGTGATATCTTTTTGCTGTGTTTGCCATCCTTTGCTCCATGAAATAGTAATAGGGATTTGAGTGGAAAGAGGAACAAGTTAGTGTTGTATGCAGATGGCTTTCTTCTCTACCACCCAGCCATTTGCATTATCTTTGTCACAGAAAATGATGTCCTCCAGCCTGTTCAATTCTTCTGAGTTCCAGCCATTGGACCCTACACAGGAGCCAATCTTCCCACCAGAGTTAATGGTAAGTTCATTCAAAAAGAAATAGTACGTGGTTCATTGGTTTAATTGTGCTGCACAAGGTTTGAGTGTCTGCAGTGTCTCTGCCCCAAGGAAATGGCGAGCAGAAGACGGCTGCTGATAAAAGATGGATGGGCATGAATACTTCCCTGTTGTATGAAAGAGAAGGTTTTTAAGCCAGTGTGACTTAAAAGATGTGCAGGCCAAGTGCTTGTCCCAGCTGGCTGGCTTTCCTCACTGTTTCTCACCCTACATGACTGCTCTTGTGTTGCCTTCCTTTCCGGTCACTGCCCCATGGGTGGAACAGTTGCTGACATCTAGATTTCAATTTACTAGGTCAAACGTGAACTTCTACATTAAATACAGTTGTATCTGAGCTAATGACCCTGTGTTCTCTTTATAGTGTAGGAAAAGAAGTAGGAGCTATGGGATGTAGCTGAATATGTGTTTCAGCTAGATGACTTTCCAAAAGCACCAACTTCTGCGCTCAGTGTAGCCACAGTAGCAGTTGCCTAGCTCACACTGGCAGGAAAAGTTAGGTGAGATTAGTTTCTCTCCGTGCTTTATTCTTTTCTTTTTTTGGGGTAGATTTCACCTAAGCAAATGTGCTCCAGCCAGGAATCTAGTCCAGCACATGGTGCGTTTACAGCTTCCTTCACATTTAACAAACAACTGAAATTCGGTTGTTTGTTCTGCTGCTGCACCCAGCCTAAATGTGTCATGAGCTACAGCATGAGTAGGTTCTCATATATAACATAATATATACTTAGCATGAGATAGGTCCCATCTGCTTCTTCTCTAAGATGTTCTCCTGCCTAAGGGTTGATCTGATGTTGCGGGGGGGCAGCCACATGAGTCTGTTTTCTTCAGTCACTGGATGAAGAAATTAAGGGAACCAGAATCTGACCTTACAGCTGGTAACTCAAATTCAGCAGTGCTAAAATTAGGATTTGAGATTTTTGCAGTGAGATGAGAATGGAAAACCCATTACCTCCAAGATGGCTGAAGCCACAGGCATCTGCCTGAACTTTGGTGAGATGGAGCTTACTGGCAGAAGTCTTGCTAGGGAGATGTGTCTGCAGAATGCATCTGGCGATATCAGGAAGGAAAAACTCTTGTCAGCATGAAAAAGACTCATCACTGCTAGCAGAAGGATGGGGAATAGCTATCTGCCAACAACAGTGTGGATATCACAGCTAACCATAAGTTACTTTGCTAAGATGGAGCCTGGCCTGGCATAGGCATGGGTAGCATGTGAGCAGGGATTCTTGGCTTGAGCCAAGCTCTAGCTGAATTCACTATCTGTAGGCTGAGTTCTATGTGAATTCACTTTTGCAGACTCAGAGTAACAAGCATCAGAAACAGCTGTGTTTCAAAGGCGAGCGTGTGATGTGGATCCAGCCTACAACTCTCAAGGAATTGGTGGCTCTCAAATCCCAGTACCCCAATGCCAAGCTCGTTGTGGGGAACACTGAAGTGGGTAAGAGGAAGAGCTGGTGCTCATTATGAGCATTTGGAACACTTTCCATGGAGTACTCTATGAGAGCTGTGCAAATGTAAACCTCCTAACTAGGTGTTTAATCTTCAGGTTTTATGTAAGAATAAAATTTCTTCTTGGGTAGATTAATCTCACAGTGAATGTTTTTCCCTGTTTGCTGTGTTGGGTGAGAAAACCATGCTTATCTAGACCTCTAAGCTTATGTGCTGGGTTTGTGGAATTTTGAGAAGAGGTGAGTGGCACAGCATAAAATGTCTTCATAAACAAACAAATTCAGTTGTGAAACCTGTGCTTTAAAAGGTTTGTCAGTGAGTAAGTGCTCAAGACTTGAAATCTTACTTTTTTTTTCCCCCAAATATGTACTTCTGCAAACGTAAGTGCTGAGGGGGAGAGTTCAGATGTATTTAGTAATTCTGTTATCCTGTGCAATTGTTTCAGCTGACAATCCCCAAGCTCTGTAGGGTTCATTGCATTCATTGCTCTTTCCTGAAGGATTATGTACAACAATAGCCAAGTTAAGCAAGTACTAAACAGTGTATTTTAGGTTGTTGTAAGCCTAGAAGAGAGACTGTAAAACTTCCCTGTGAGAATTCTGGTATTAGTGGAAACCAGCTTTTAGTTCAGTATCTCTGTGACCTTATATAATCCCAGATGGTCAATGAACTGACTCTTTAATAGGGTTGCTGCCATTTCAATGGTAAACAGTTAGCTTAGGCTCTCTATCATCTGTGTGTAACGGAAGTCTTACTTTTCCTTAAGGTATTGAGATGAGGTTAAAGAACATGTTGTATCCGGTGATAATAGCACCAGCATGGATCTCTGAAATGAATGCTGTTCAGCACACTGAAACAGGTGAGCAATAAGGAGACAGAATGCCTGTGAAATGCATAGGGACTCCTTTGAATAATAAAGACGATATGAAGGAAAATCCCGAGATTAAAAACTGCTTTCTGTATGCATTAATTCCTCTCCCATGCAGGGAATCAAGTGAGTGATATGTGAAATTAGTTTGAGAATCAGAGGGCTTTCACTAGAGGGTGTATTAAACACTTTATCTGTTTGATGCATCATGGTTTAGGTATATTAACTGGGTTAATAATGGATTTCAATGAGCAATCTTTTTAATTAGAAAATTAGTAGCTGGGGGAAAGATGCTGGATTTGACCATCTAAGGAACTAAGAGAAGTATTGCATTTATCTTTGTGATGGAAACAGGTCAACCTTACAAATATTAAGAAGTAATTAGGACAATGTATTTAATGTGGTCAATGCTTGGTAGCATGCTTAAGTTTTAGAAACTGGAGAGGAGTTGGAGTTCACTTCTCGAAGGATAAACTAATACCCATAGGAGGGCAATATGGTTCATACTACACTGAGGCAAAAGGGTATAGTGGGTTGCTGTCATAGGAGAGTCAGTACCACTATGAGCTGTGATTTAAAGGTGAATTTTGTTCTGGGGATATGATGTTTACATGCAGTGCATACGAAGTAGGCCAGTGCGGCTGAACGTCTTCTCTAAGCCCAGATGTCTAATTAAACTCAGTGACATCTAAGCTTTGTAAACACAGTTATAACCATCCTGCTGCACTTTGATGTTTGGGAGAACAACAATTCTTTTCATCTGTTTACAGGGGTCACCTTCGGTGCTGCCTGTACCCTGAGCTCAGTAGAGGAGGTGCTGAGAAAAGCAGTGGCAGAGCTTCCTCCTTACAAAACAGAGGTCTTCCAGGCTGTCCTTGAGCAGCTGAGGTGGTTTGCAGGGCCACAGATCAGGAATGTTGCTGTAAGTGACTCGGGAGCATCAGAGGCTAAAATTGAGAACTCAGTCTGAGGAGCTGGCCTGCATCATCCAATCTTGGTGCGCTGTGTACTTCTCACATGAGAACATTTGCAAATCTAGGTAAAGAAGGTAGTGCGCATAAACCAACCCCAGGAACTGATAGCTATGTGGGTCTTGGTGCCTGTGTTCACAGGTTTAGCAAGCAAGGGAAACAGAAACGTGGCAGTTGTCCAGATCTGTTATCAAAATAAGTGGGGAAACTGTACTGAGATTTGACTAATTCAACAAATACATACTTAGAGTGCTGAGCAAACCTCAAAGAAGCAGGTGTGTAAGTTTTTGCCAGCACAGCTATGGTAGTCACAGTGTTAATGCATCAGGTGTGGCAAATTTTCCTCTAGTTTTAAAGGGAAAGAAGAGGTGGGTTTGGTGTCTTCAGACTCCAGATACTAAAAGGAAAGAAATACGAAGCAAGCAGATGAACCAACCTACCAAACATGAAATTTTGCTCCACAAGGTAGTGTGCCATTTGTATTGCAGCCAAAAACTTGGGTTCCTGAATATTACTGAAAAGATGCTCCATACTTTCATGGATCTTCCCTTAATTGCAGCTATAGGGATTGAATTTTGGTTTTGTTGGGTGTATGTGTTTTGAGCATATACTAGTTTTGATGCATTATCCAAAGACTGTTCCTAAAACTGTTAGTATTTACTGGGACAGCAACTGATTTCATTGCTTTTACATTTTCCCATTTCATTAAAAGCCTAAAATTGCTGAGTGAACAGTATGAATTTATCAAAGCAGAGAAGCTCTGGTGCACTGTATATGGAGTAATGCACATGCAAGATGCTGTAATTGTATCTCCAGGTTTTTGAATATTTATCTGATGACTGTATTCTAATTCTAGGCTCTTGGTGGGAACATAATGACAGCAAGCCCCATTTCTGACTTAAATCCTGTGTTAATGGCAAGTGGAAGCAAATTGACTCTGGTGTCAACTGGTGAGTTGCATTTCCTTGTGGCGCTTAGGGGAATAGGATAGTCAACAGTCCTCTGCCATGGATTATTACGTTTGGTCAGAACTTGAAGGTGGAAGTTAACATTACATTTGATCCTTGTGGATTTTGCAGATTAAGATTGAAACTGTTGTTTGGTTTGGCTTTGTTTTGTTTTGTTTTTTTTTCCCTGTGAAGAAAGCCAAATGTCTTAATTTGTATTTGCTCTTAGGAAGAATTTTTTTGGAATAGGACCTTGAAATGGACTGTCTGATCAGTGACTTTCTCTTGTACTGGTTTGTGTGCAGGCCAAGGAAAGGATAAAGAGGGATTTACACTGGGTTGTTAGAAACTGATTCAGCTGAAGGCTCAGCTTTAATTCGATAACGAATCATAGAATAGTTAGGGTTGGAAAGAACCTTAAGATCATTTAGTTCTAATCCCCCTGCCATGGGCAGGGACACCCCACACTAAAAAGGAGGGAGATTGATCAGTTCCTGTCTAAATAAAACTTTGTATGCAGGTAGAAGCTGTCATAGAGTCCCAAGGACCAAAGCAAATCTGAGAAAATCCTTCCTGACTTAGTGAGAGGGTGGAAAAATGAAAACTGATATCATATCAAGAGTGATTTGTGTAGGTTGAAGGATCTTTCACACATACTATTGCTGAGCTTCATCTGAGTTATTAATCCATCTGCCATTGATCTCTTCTTGCTCTGCAGAGGGCCAAAGGACTATAACGATGGATGAGAAGTTTTTCACTGGATACAGAAAGACAACAGTTAAGCCTGAGGAAATCCTTCTCTCGGTGGAAATACCCTACAGCAAGAAGGTAAGTCTGTGGGGAAAAGACTTCAGTGTTTGTGGAGCTGAAATGCTGGTATTTGGATGTTATTTTCAATGTTAGGCACTCTTTCACTTTGAGACTGAACTCCAAATGGTTACTTATAGTCCCAGGTGGACCAGGAAGCAAGGAAATTATTTGGTGAAAATTTAGCAACACGCTCTTTTTGGCAAGCCAGGGTAGCTGGGCTTTATCATAAACTATGGTAAGTCCAACACATTTTCTAGTGCAAGAATATTAATTTCACTTCATTGTCTGTAGGTTTTTGGGTGCATTTAATAATGATGAAAGGTGACAAAGTGATGTTCCCAGGGAATAAGTTCTGTTTGCAAAATATATAGCAAAGATGCTAGCAGTTCCTGAAGTGAAGGTTCTGGAGGTTCCTGCTTCATTTCTGTGAACTGAAATGGGAGAAGAAATGGGGGAAAGTGTGTATGATAAGAGGGAAGTTCAGTTTCTGCGTCCTTGTCTTGCATGACTGAAATGAGGACTGATTATTAGGGCATTTTGGCAATATGGATTTGCAACTTCAAATGAGCCTGCAAAACTTCCTTCAACTAGAACAATGAACAATTCTGTAGCAGCCTGAAGCATAACAGATGCAGAATATCTAAGAGGTGAACCTCTCTTTCCTTCCCTTTAGGACTCAGAACATCATGCTGTATTTTTATGGCTGTGAAGGTATTTACACTTTTAGGGCTTGAGGCTACAAGTTAAAAGATACAGCAATTCACAGTGTAGTGACTCCTCCATTCATATGACAGTCTTATGGCAATTTCACAAGACAAACTTTTACCAGCAGGGCAATGGCTTCCTCCCCAGGTTATATGCAGCTCATTGAGCTGAAAAACTAAAACAACTTTTGAACTCTCTGTTTTATGGTTCCTTGGCTGATCTTTGCTCATAAACATGAAATCAGGGAGACTAAAGTTCTTCATTCTTCAGGGGACATCTGAAGGTGCTGGCATGTGGCAGACAAAGTCTTCTGGAACTGTGGTTTCCTCGCAACTGGAAGCAGGGCTGTGTCAGCACACAGATCAATATTTTTTCGTGTTTCTGTTTGTCTAAAACTGATGTTACCTTTGCACTGGTGTGACCTGTCACACCAAGGGGAAGAGTGGCCAAACCTTAGAAATAATAAGACTAAAGAAGTTTAGCGGTTTACACATTAAGTGTCACTGTAGGGGGACTGAGCTCACGGTAGGCTTTGTCACAGAGAGTGTGCAGTAAGAGAAGTGGCTGATTTTTCTCTTCTTTGAAAGCTGATTTGCTTAACATTCAGTGAGGCAGAATGTCCTGACTGGGAGGATGCTAGTGATGCTCTTCTGCTATTACCTGCCGACTGCCCACTAATTACTTGAATTCAGGAAATGAAACACACCCTTCAGTTATATCTGCAATAACAAGTTCTTGATGCACAAAAGGGACTTCTTGTGAAACTGTTCTCCTTGCCAACAACAGATGAGTTGTTCTTTACAATAATGGAAGAACTGCTATCCACTTCTGATGAGAAATAATTAATGGAACAGACTGCTGTGCTGTGCAGTCACTTGGCTAAGCTACTACAGAAGAACCCTGGGAGAAAACTCTCCAGAAAGGCCATGCAAAGACATTGGATCTAATTCCTCATTTAGTCTGTAAGATGCCTCAGCAGAAATGTGTCATAATCTGCGGGACAAGCAAGGGGGAAAACTGTCTGTACTGTGACTCCAGGGTGGCACCATCACTTGCTGTGTACCGGTGGAGTGTTAATCTCCTGTTTACTGCCACTCTTCATAGGAGAACTGCTGAGTTTTGTGAGTTGCTGGTGCACTTAAAAGAATTTCTTCACTCTTTGGAGACCAGCAGAGGATTCGGGGTAGTTACAGAGAATTGTATTTGCAGTATCAGATTGAAATTGTCTTTTATTAATTAGTCTGGTCTATTCTAGACCTGAGATATTTGTGATTATTGATTTCAGTTCTTGCAGAGCTCAAAGACTTCCAAAGGGAAGGGATTTAGGATCTGTGTTTTACTGATTAGGCTTCCAGCTTAGCAGCCTGGGAGAAATTAAATTTGCTGAGGAACTGTAAACTTGTTTATGTACAAGTATATGTCCTGGTTCTTCCTCTCAAGATATGTACAGGCAGATCTCAGTCAAAGCTCATTTCCCACCAGTCCTATGCTGGCTAGTAAGCGCTGATCTAATACATCAGAATTAATTGTTAAATCATGTGAAAATATACAAAAATGTCCTGCTTGGCGCTGCAGGATGAAACAACCAGATACAGTTCCCTGGAATAGCTCATCCATGTAGAGAGATGGGTTAATGGCTTGTCCATATTTATACTCCAAAGCATGCCGAAGTAGAGAATAAAGGAATATTTTCCTCTCTCCTAGGGTGAATACTTCTCAGCTTTCAAGCAGGCTTCCCGTCGGGAGGATGACATTGCTATTGTGACCTGTGGGATGAGAGTCCTATTCCAAGATGGCACTAGCCGAGTGGAGGACATAAAACTAAGCTATGGAGGAATGGCTCCAACAACTGTTCTGGCACTAAAAACCTGCCAGGAGCTTACTGGCAGGTAGGAACTTTCCTGTGATAGAAAGGCTGCTTAATGGAACAGTGCTGATTTTTACAGGAGCATAACAAATACTCTAAGGGGAAAGGGGAAGAAGTGTACCTACACTTCTGCAGCAGTCTATGTTTTGCATGGTGCCTTGCTTCCTCCAGTACTCCTTACCCTCAAAGATCCATGTCAGTGTCTCATTCAGAGAGCTGTTTCCAGGCTAAATTCATTCATCGGTTGAAATGGGCAGAAGCTAGGTGTGGGCATGACCTACAAAACTGATTTTTTTTTCAAACTGGACTGAGAAATCTGCACTCTCTAATAGCTTTGCACATCTTTAGAAAAGATGATGTAAGCCCAAGATGAGAGCAAGGCTTACACATATACTATAACCAGAGATAGAACAGATGTTGCTTGAGAGCTTGTGGGGCTGCATGTCAGAAGAGTAAGTCTGCCCTGGTGATATCTAGGGCTGAGTGAGGGCTCAGTGTCACCTTTGTTCACTTTCAGAGACTGGAATGAGAAGCTGCTGCAGGATGCCTGCCGCTTACTGGCAGGTGAGATGGACCTGTCCCCTTCTGCGCCTGGTGGGATGGTGGATTTTCGACGCACGCTCACACTCAGCTTCTTTTTCAAGTTCTACCTGACAGTCATTCAGAAACTGAGCAAGAGCCACAATGGCACTGTGAGTGCTGCTGGGGAAGGCAGACTTGGGGAAGGAGGACCTGTATGTGTCCACCCTGTCTTGGTGGGCAGGGTTCAGATTCTAGGAGAGTTGTACCTCATAGCAAACTCCATGTTGCAGTAGATGCTAGGGTTACTCCTTACCTGCATGACAGCGATTAGTGCATCTTCCTACTTGCTTCCTTATGGCATCCTCACCTTGCTGTGGAAGGATGATGTTCTTGTTATATTACAACTGCTGTGGGTCTGTGGCTGTGTTTTTTGAGCAGATCCTGAGTCCTGTTTGCCTTTAACCCAGTGAAAGATGAATTATCTTCACTGGAAGATGGAAAATGGAGAATATCCTGGGCTACTGGGGAGCATGAGAAAGGGACTGGCAGGGAAGGTGATTGTTTTTTAATATGTCTCTGGCAGAACAAACTGTGTGAGCCCGTCCCCTCAAGCTACATCAGTGCTACAGAGCTGTTTCACAAAGATCCCATTGCAAATGCCCAGCTCTTCCAAGTAAGTAGCAGTACCTGCATGATGTAGACTTGGGTTTTTCTGTAGCTCAAACTGTGCTTCTTACCTTGTCTCCCTGAGTATGGGCAATATGTGAACTTATGTAATACCATTTCTGAGGCTTGTATTGGGATCTCAGTCCCTTCTTTGCTTTAGAATACAATGTTCTTTCCTCTCATTGCCTGTGACTGTTCTTGGCATGCACAGCTTCATAGAAATTCTGTGGGTAGCAATGTCCTCCTGCATCCAGCTCAGTATCCAGACTGATGTTTCCCTTCTGCTTTCCCCAGTTACAGCCTGCTTTCATTTGCATCTCTCAGGCTTCAGATGCAGGATGTATCTTCTTCCTTATTTCTCCATTAATGACCTATTTTCAGCATTGGGAGCAGAAGCTAGCTTCCAAACTTGAACCTTTTATGCAAGCTGTAACATCAGACCCTTCTTTTCCATGATGGTTTCCAAAACCAAATCCCTTTGACTTTGTTCTCTACAGCCCCTTCTGTGTCGCCACTTGGTCTTTTTTACCTTCCCTTCCAACAGGCGCAAGCTCTCATTCTGTTCCCAGTCTCACTGGAATGTCTCATGGTGCTTTTATCTCTTCCTTCAATGCTTTTGTATCTGCAGTCTAAGCAGTAGTAGTCAGCCCTGTGTTTTACTCCAGGAAGTGCCCAGTGGGCAGGCAGTTGAAGATATGGTGGGACGGCCTTTAATGCACGTTTCAGCAGCCAAACAAGCATGTGGAGAAGCTGTTTACTGCGATGACATCCCTCACTATGAGAATGAGCTGTATCTAACACTGGTGACCAGCACCAAAGCTCATGCTAAGATCCTGTAAGTGTTGCTTTTGAGTTTCAGATGTTGGAAGCATCCAGTGCCTGGTGGTTTAGTAAACACTGACCTGTTAAGCTGCTGGTAAAGGAAATGTTTTTGCAGTAGAGGGAACTCCAATTCAATGCACATTGTCATGTGGAGGTGAGCTGTATGTGTTACAGGTGCCTTGCAAGTCCTAGTCAGTGAGAATATGAGGAAATTAACACCAAACTCAAAGCTTTGCTGAAGCACCCTTCTTGCCTGTTGCATCTCTTGTACTCCAGCATGAAGGGTTAGAAAGGAGCAGGGTAGGAGAGCGCCACAATGAGTCATTTTATCACTAACAAGAGCATGCAGCTTAAACATGCTTTTTCCTATCTGCCTAAAAATTTAGGTTGTAACATGCAAATGTACCACAGTACTCCTGCTGATGAGTCTTCTGGTTTCTGTCTTGCACAGTACTTGCTTACACTGGCTATGATCAAGCTCTCTGCCTAACAGCCCTCTGTGTGTTAATTTCAGCTACTAGATGTAGATATGTAGCAAGGTGGATAGGTCAGTGTTTGGAATGTAAATGACTCTGAAAATATCTTGTCCATGCAGGGCATGACTGATGCATAATTTGTAACAATAGTGACTAACCAACTCTAAAATGTCTGTGCTGGCAGGTAATGCCATCTGCATTCTTATATGAGTTTTAATGCTGCTTTATTGTGGGACTCGCTGCCCCCCACAATCCCTAATTGTGTTGGTTCTGCAGGCTCTTGTCTGCCCTCAACTACTTTGATGTGGGATGCTCTGTGTTATATTGTCTCATGTCATCCTCAATAGCTTTGTGATGTGCTGCTCATTCCTTAGGCAATACTTCCTGCCTAAGGAAGTCCTGTCCTGAGGTTTCCCACAGTGGTCTAACACAGGATGGGCAGCATGGTGGTTATGGATGCACAGATGTAGTAGTCAGCTCTTGGGTTATGAAACTGCTCTTTCATCACAGTTACATCTTAGGTGTCGCAATGCAGTCACTGATGAGTGCTCCAAATGCATAAACACTGTTACTACTACCAGTGCAGGTGGGGCAATAGCGAAAGCATCAGATCTATGCCTGTGACCACAACGTGCACTATTTTCTAATTACACCTTCTCTAGCATTTCCATTGCACATGGATATTTCAAGCTGTGAGCCTGTGTGGTTCTGTAGAGGAAGAAGTAGCATATTTTCTTGGGTGACAGAATTACCTCAGCCTATGGTTTTGAGGGTCAAAATATTGGTTCTGAAAACTTCCACTTCACCCAAGTCAGATTTTGACTACCAAGTGTAAATTTGAAATCGTCTGCCTCTGTATTTCCAACTAAGAGAAACTGTCAGGGGATTGTTTCTGAGGCATTCCCATGCAGAAGCACGGGAAAGTGAACTTTCCAAAGAAATATAGCACTGTCTTCAGTTCCTGCTGTCAGAGTTCATGTGGGAAAGTTCATTCATACATTCAATGTCTTCTTAAAGAAGTCTGTGACTCACTGGGATGCATAAACAGCTACTTCCAGGCACAGTTTGTATCGGAGTTTCAGGAATCTAAACAAGCATGCTGAAAAAATGGCAGCAATTTAACGAAGACAATAAATCATTCAGTTAAGCAGCAACAAAGCCACAGCTTTTCTATTCGCACCAGGTCCCTTGTAAAGCAAGCCAATTACACAGCCAGTGTGCAAAATACTGCAGAAGGAGCTTGAAAGTCTTTTGCAATAGATTTTTTTTATGTTCTTCATGTAAAAACTAAATTATATTGCACTTTTCTTGTTACGGTCTATCCTGCTTGTCACTTAGTTTTAAATCTGTATATGATTGAAGCAGACAAGCATTTTGGTTAGCTACCTCTTTTGCTGATTACCAAAAAAAGCCTTTCATGAAGCTTTTTGCTTTTGGAGCATCATTTCTTTTTCATCCTTTTAAATGCCCTTCAGCTTCCTTGCGATTGATACTCAATAACTTCTTCCTGACTTACAGTTACATTTTTATCTAGAGATGAACCCACAGTAGATGATAGGTGTCTGCAATAAAAATTCGTGTTTACCAAATAGGGAGGAATTTTGTCTTCACAGAATCATGGCAGCTGAGAAGACAGTGGAGACATAACATCACTGACACCAGTCTGTCTTTCACAAAGGATGTCAAGGGATCTGTACATGTGGCAACTGGGTCAAATTCAGATATGTTTTAGGGAAAAAGGTGTATGACATAGTATTGTCCAGTGCAGCAGACTGATGATAAGGCTCAGTCGTGATTCAAATTATCATATAGATTGTATAAGTTTTTAGTCTAACACATCCTTTCTGCCTTGGTTCACACGATATTCATGTGACAAATACCTTCTCTTTTGCATAGCCAGGAAATCAGGCCTGAAAATGCATTGGTATCTCATGAATGCTGACAGAAAGGAAAAATGAGAAATAATAATGCTGCCTCTTCTCCTTTCTTTCTTTCTTCAGTTCTGTAGATGCATCTGAAGCCCAGAGTGTTCCTGGGTTTGTGTGTTTTGTCTCCGCCAAAGATGTTCCTGGCAGTAACATTACTGGCATCGCTAATGATGAGACTGTCTTTGCTGAGGATGTGGTATGTGGTTAAAAATAGCCTTTCTCAATCACGCTGCCCAGGAGATAAGGTTTATCATATTTCTAGTGAAGTCCTCTTCTTTATACAGAGATAAATCCTAACTATTGGATCAATAGAAATCTTGGTGCCAAATTCAGTAAGGTCTTAGTCCCTTTGCCCTATGCCTCTCTATGTTATCATAGAATCACAGAATGGTTTGGATTGTAAGGAACCTGAAAGACCATCTAGTTCTCTGCCATGGGCAGGGACACCTTCCACCGCACCAGATTTCTCAGAGCCCTGTCCAACATGGCCTTGAGCATTGCCAGGGATGGGGCAATCTGTGCCAGTGCCGCACTACCCTCATAGTGAAGAATTTCTTCCTAATATCTAATCAAAATCTGCTCTGTCAGTTTAAAGCCATTCCCCTTGTCCTGTCACTACATGTCCTTGTAAAAAGTCCACCTCCAGATTTCCTCTAGGTACTCCAGTACCTCTAGGTACTGGAAGACTGTTATAAGGTCTCCCTGGAGCTTTCTCTGTGCAGTTGTCCTTTTGGCAACAGGCTCACTCACTCTGTTGCTGTCCAAAGTTGTTTGTGATCATTTTCCCTTGGCTGGTTTTAAATAAGCTGATCTGAACAAACAGCTGCAAAAACTGCACAAAAGGAATAGATGGAGATTATTATCATAAGCCTCTCCGTTACTGCTTGTAGACACCAAATGATGGTGGGCCCTAATCTTGCCTGTAGGTCACTTGTGTTGGTCATATCATTGGTGCAGTCCTTGCTGACACACAAGAGCATTCCAGAAGGGCAGCTAAAGCTGTGAAGATTAAGTACGAAGAGCTCAAACCTATTGTCACAATTCAGGTAAGATGGCTCAGATCTGGTTCTGCAGTTAGCTTGAGACCGCCTGATGTCTACTTAACTTGTATTCTCACTCGTGGTTGTTAAACCACGTGTTTTGTTAGTCTTTGTGGGTGCAGCAGGACAGAATAGAGGAAATAATATGCGTACTTAAATATAAAGAGGACACGCCTATGATATAGTACTGATTGGGAGTACATTAACTTGTTGTGTGTTATTTGGAGCTAAAAGAAATAAGATCTATCATGCTCAGCAAAGATTTGTTTAAATTAACAAGGATCCTATCAGTTACATTCTTCCCAATGTGTTTGCTTTCAGTATTCTCTGGTCTGACCCTGCTGGCTTCATTGGTATTCATTCATGCTTAATTCTGTGATTTATAACACTCAATAATAGGGTGTGGAAACATTTTCTTCTGTCTCTGCCACTGTACTGCTTCTCTGAGATTTCTGCAGTCCACTTGTCTACTTTCTAAGCTGATGAAATTAGTTTTCAGGAGTACAGTTTCCACTGTGAACATTTCCACCGCCTGTATGGACGCAACCCTGAGATGGCTTTTCTCAAAGCTGAAGAAGTTAATGTCAACAATTTGCCATCATTTCATGCCTTTTTTTTTTAACTAGAAGGCTTGTTGACAAGATTTGCTTATGTGACAGTAAAAGCAAATGATATCTAATATAGCATTCCAATCTAGAAATGAGAAAGAAATGCATGAATCCATTCTTCTGGGGAGAGAAATCAGAGCCATGGGATTCTAATTAATTTTGTAATGGTCAGTGTGGTCATACCTTGTATTTTGTAATGTGAACTGTATTCATGCAAATATGAAGAGCCTGTGCATTGTCTGGTGCAGACGTTGGTGCTGTCATCTGTGGACAGAGATTTTGGTTTATATCATTTGTGGGTTCACAGACAATATGTGCAGACTTCTATGAGGCTTCTAGCTGTTTTTTAAACCAGGGAAGATAGAATAGAGCCAAAAATATGCTGATTTTTGTTGTTGTTTGATCATTCTGAGGATTTTTTTCCATTATAGAAAGCTTCAGCAAAGGTGAAATGTGCTTATAAAACTTCCCCAAGAAGGATTATTTTATATGAGGTCAGAAGTGAACTATTTCTGCAGAAGTTCTCATCCTGTCTGAGAGGTTTTAGTTTTCTCCTTTCTGATTGTTTATCTCCTTTTCCCCCTATTCTTGTCCACAGATTGTACTTAGGTTGTAAGTCATAGCTCTGGTGGCTACAGACCTTGAGACTCTGGGCCCGTAATGTAAAATAGGTCACAAGGAGTGATCTAAGACTGTCCAGTCCTGGTGTCTATTGTGAAATTGCTGGGTTGCCAAAAGTTATGTACTGCTTTAAGTCAAGTCATTTTGCTTTTACCATGGTTAGTGTCTGATGAGCTGTTGTGCTTTTTATCTTAGATATTTATTCTTCAATCAGAGGAAGTTTTGTTTTCACTCAGCTTCCACAAAAATTTCATTGTGTCATTACGTTTCCTAGGAAGCTATTGAGAAGCAATCCTTTCTTAAGGCTATAAAGAGAATTAAAAAAGGAGATGTGAAGAAAGGATTTGAAGAATCTGACCACATTTTGGAAGGTGAGAATAAGCGTTAATGTTTCTATTAAAATAGGGTAATTTTTGGCAAGAGAGGTGAAGCATTGTCCTTGGTTTTATGCACATGATACTGAACTCATGAAAGTAAGGCTTGTGGGGCTAAATTTCATATTGAGTTTCAGATGACTGTTTATATACAAATAGATTGTGAAAGATTTAATTTCAGTTTCAAACAAACTTTGGTGCTTCCAGCTGTGCCCCTGTAAACACTCTCTTCCAGTGTAAGGACACATCTTCTTAAGCAAATATCCTACGTAGTGAGGGGTTTTTTCCCTCCCTGAAACTTATTAATATAGGAGCTTTTCCCTGTCCAGGCATAGTCTGGTCTAAACCTTATAGTTAGTTTCCTATAACCTGGTAGCACTCTATGATGTGAAAATGTGTCAGGAATGAATGCTATGAATACAGGTGTCTGAAATGTTATGAATGTTCTGAATACATTCTATGTTATGAATACATGTGTCTGAAACCTGATTCACCAATGCTGGTGACTTTAGCAATTGTAAAGAACTTGGCACTGCCCTGTAATGCTTTCTTGATGTTGATTGTTGGTCTGTCTTTGAGGATGGGGCGTTTTTTGATGTACTTCTTGGTTTCATTCCATTGGAGTCTGCCAGGTTATAGAGACATGGGTAAACGTAGCAGTTATCAACAACTGTGGAAACCCTCTAAGAGTTAGGAGGGGAGCGTGCCAGAGCTGTGGTCTGGAATGCTCTGTCAGACCCCTGCCATTGCTTGGTGTATATATCACTGGTCAATAGCTCCTGGGAGGAAGACCTTTGCAGAACTGTGTATTTATCAATAAGAAGGTGATATACCCTCTTACAGATCCAAGAGGAAAGTTAAATCAGTTACAGACACGAAGCCTGGTGTGAAGGGAGTATTCTTGAAGATCATAGAGAAGTATCCCCCCTACCCTCTACGTGGAGGAAAGGAGAGTTAACTGAAACACTAATTTCCAGCTGCACCATTTGTTGTAGTTTGGTATGCGTTGCTGAGAACTTCCTCTGCAGTCAGCAATTGGTGCTGACATTTGAAAGGTGTCATAAGCTACTGTTAACTGTTTCTTATAGAATCATAGAATAGTTAGGGTTGGAAAGGACCTTAAGATCATCCAGTTCCAACCCCCTTGCCATGGGCAGGGACACCTCACACTAAACCATGCCATCCAAGGCTCTGTCCAACCTGGCCTTGAACACCGCCAGCGGTGGAGCATTCACAACTTACCTGAGCAACCCACTCCAGTGCCTCACCACCCGAACAGTAAAGAACTTTTTCCTTACGTCCAATCTAAACTTCCCTGTTTAAGTTTGAGACCATTACCCCTTGTCCTATCACTGCAGTCCCTAATGAATAGTCTATCCTCAGCATCCCTCTAGCCCCCCTTCAAGTACTGGAAGGCTGCTGTGAGGTCTCGATGCAGTCTTCTCTTCTCCAGGCTGAGCAGCCCCAACTTTCTCATCCTATCTTCATATGGGAGGTGCTCCAGTCCCCATATCATCCTCGTGGCCCTCCTCTGCACTTGTTCCAACAGTTCCATGTCCTTTTTATAGTGTACTATACTATACAAAATGAAAACACCATGCCAAGTAAGGCAGAGATTGTTCTGAGCTAGAAGAATAGGTTATTTAAAAGGCTGCAATATTGTGTGAATGCCCGGCCAACCCCCTCGAGGAGACAAGAGAAGGGACCCTGCTATGTACCAGAGTAGGCGTTGTCTCACACAAATGTGCATTTCTCACTGATGTACCTAATGAAGGCAGCTATTTTGTTGCTGCTGAATTAAATAAAAGGGAGAGAGGAACAGGACTTTGAGAACTGCTCTAAATACTAATTTTCACGGCAGCTGAATAGATCAGGGTCATGGCTAAGAAAGGAGGTTGATTCTGACGTTTATAGCATGTAACATGACTGGAAATTGTACCCTCAGCACTGCCAGGTAGAATGTCCTGGGAAAGAGTCACATGCAGTGACAGAGTTAAGTCCCAGTTAGATCATCTTAAGGCATTTTGGACTTCTATTTTTGTTCCCCTGTTTCAAAGTCTGTAACCTTGGATTTGAGCTGCTCAGCTAGTTGATTTATTTTTATCCTTCATCTCAGAGGTGTTATCAGGGCAGTCTGAAAGGCCCTGAAGGGGCCTGCATCTTAAGGGTCAATGGCACAGTGTGCAGGCTTATTCTCGAAATGCCAGTCACTTCTTTTGGACTAAAGATTTCTAGAAAGTGTGTGTCTGTGGTGTCTGGTTGGGTTTCTGGGTTTTAACTTTCTGGGTTTTTTTAATGTCAAATTAGAAGTTTCAGTTTTAGGGTTTGAGATATCCAGTCTGGGCCATGCAAAGTGTTGTCATGTGTAAGGGAGACATCTTATAACACCAGAGACACCCTATCTTTGGGGCATTTCTTTCCATTTGCTAGGAGAGATGTACCTTGGTGGGCAGGAGCACTTCTATCTGGAAACTCACGCTACTCTGGCTGTGCCAAAGGGGGAAGATGGTGAGATGGAACTCTTTGTGTCAACCCAAAACCTCATGAAGACACAGGTACTGTCTCATTGACCTGCTACCTAAAAGGCATTTGTTTCTCAATTTTGGACTAGAGAAATGTTTTTTACAGTTGGTCCTATGTTGTCTTGAATAAAAGAAACCACATATACTTAGAGTTGGGTATGGGATCTAAAGTCCATATCCATCCTACTGGTGTCCTGAATCTGCTTCCAGATGACAGATATGTTTCTGTTGGCAGCAGATCTTTGTCACCAGGGGTTACATGTTTAATCTTTTCTGGAGAGGGTGCCAGCTGGTCAGTAGGCATAGCTATTGAATGATGTATCAGGAAGAGAGGTGGTATAAATGCTGACTATATGCACCAGCTCTGCCATCTTGCGAGATAGGTTGCTGAGACTATGGGGTGGCTTTGACCTGTCTGCTGACTCACCAAGACTGACCAAAGGTTTCATAATAGAGTGAGGAGAATGGTCAGAGTGATATGGTCCTCAAACCTGTCCTAGATGAGACCTCTGTCCTGGTAGCCTCATCTTATATCAATCTCTTCCTGTCTGCTGAAGCACTGTATGCCTTCCCACCTCAGGGATGAAGTACTGGGCTTATTGGTTCCACTTGAATCCAATTGCAGGACCAACAGGACCTGCAACACAACAGAGTATTTGCACTGTTGCAACGGTTGTAGAAAGGCAGTGTATTAATATCTAGTTCTTAACACCAGCTCAGCTCCGTACATGTTCTGCTGTTCTGTTGTTCTTCAGGAGTTTGCTGCTAATGCACTGGGAGTCCCTTCAAATCGGATTGTGGTGCGAGTGAAAAGAATGGGAGGAGGATTTGGAGGAAAAGAGACTAGGAATACTATTTTGACCACTGCAGTGGCTGTTGCAGCCTTCAAGTAAGTTTGGATGTGGAGAACAGGGCTTTTT
This sequence comes from Myiopsitta monachus, assembly GCA_017639245.1. Taxonomy (NCBI): domain Eukaryota; kingdom Metazoa; phylum Chordata; class Aves; order Psittaciformes; family Psittacidae; genus Myiopsitta; species Myiopsitta monachus. The sequence goes on from CM029925.1 coordinate 58,528,017, forward strand.
CCTTTCAGACTGTGCCAGCCCGCTTCTTTCTGGAGCATTATTTACACTGGAGCATTATTTACACTGGAGCATATAGATATTCTTCATGTCTTGTTACTCTACAGCTTATAGCAAGCCTAAGACTTCCCAAAGGAAGTGTCTGATGGGCTCTTAGCTGGTAGGAGGAATTGAGCCTGCTCAGATGGGCGAAGCTTATGTGGGAATATCAGCTTTTAATAGGAAAGGGGGGAAAACCCTCTTACTCTTGTTCTTTAGGAGCAATCTGAAAACTCTTGTATCTCAAATTACCTGCTTCTCCACTTCATCCCAAACCCTTTTAAATCCTGCACTAGCCATGCTTATTGCTTTGTCTAACAGCAGTCTGAGAGTCTCTTCCTTGCTTAAAACTCTACTACACCAGCCTTGCCCTGCTGTTTCTGTTCTCTTTTGCAAACTCTCTCTTTGGATTTTTCCCTAAGAAGGGTGGCCACTGGATAGAAATCCGTACTTTTCAAGCCCCTTAAAGCTTAAGGAATGAACCTAGACTCTAACCATTTGTGAAATGTAGACTGGAAATGTGCTTCTGATTTCTGGAGTTTCGGTGTTTGCACATACTGCCAGTTTCTGTGGCTGTGAGTGAACATGGCCTTCCCAGCATGGCAAATATCGAAACTCCAGAAACAGCAGCAACTTAGCAAAAGACCTTTAATAAAAGCAGCAACTTAATAAAAGACCTTTAGAAGAAAACAGCCAAAAGCAGCTCCTGTAGTTAAACAGCTTTATTTTCCTATTCTGAGCAAACCACCTGCTTTCTCTGATTAATCAATAATACATGGGATTTTTTTCTTTCCTTTATTTCTGTGAGCTGAACCACTGTTTTATATCCCAGGGGTTATGAAATAACATGTGTGGCATTCCTTAAACATTTTTACAACCTGAAGATAGGCACTGGAAAGGCAGAATTGTTAGAAAATGAAGAGCAACTTCTCTTCTCCTCTTAGCATTATTACATAGTTCATATGGCATTCTCTCTTGCAAAGCCAAGAAACTGCCTTGAGAAATAGTCTGGAAAACAGTGATTGCTCAGTTATTAGTATCCGTCTCTGTAAGAAACCATCCTTCTTTTTAATGTAAGAGTCTCTGCAAGAGTTTTCATGAAGAGATCCCAACTTCTAAGATTTTTTTCTATTGGTAGATTTTTTACCCAATTATGCCATTTTCTGAAGAGGAAGATCTATGAACCAAGCAGTTTACCCTTAACCCCCCATTGCTGCTCTGGAAAGACAGTGCCCACCAAAAAGAGAAGAGTCTTGCTCTGTAGGAACTGTATTGTGTGTTTCAGGCTTTGCCTGATATATATATTCTTCAACAGAACTGGCCGCCCAGTACGGTGCATGCTGGATCGAGATGAGGACATGCTGATAAGTGGTGGGAGACATCCCTTCCTGGGAAGGTACAAGGTATGCATACATATGAAATGAATGCATGGTGTCTCGGTGTTATCACCTGAAACATCAGAGAGTAGTAAGATACTGTGGGGAAAAAAGTGCTGCTCTGGCTGGTTCACTGCTGATGTCCCTGCTGCAAATGGATCAGATCAGCTGGGTTATAGCATTTTTCGTATTGAAGTCCTCCAGATGTTCTTGTTGTTTGTTTTGTTCACTTTGTGTGATCTCAGCATCAACATTCCCCTCTTCCTTGCAACCAAGACTTGGCCCCTGTTGACAGTCACGTTGGTCTTAAATGCTTCCCCATTTGTTTACAGTATGGTACTACTGTTTGTTTTGTTAACTTCCTTTCCTCTTCAATCCCCATCCAACTGCTTTTCAAAGCAAAAAAGCAAAAACCTGATAAGGAAGGTGTGGCTGTGACAAGTGGCCACCACATGTTTTAGAAGAGTTCTCTGGAGCAAGATTAAGATACGTAAGTGGACCCTTTACTGGGAAGCTTCCTCACTAGCTGCCTGTGCTGCAGCAGAGCACAACCAGCCTTTTGCCTGTGTAAGGTCCATTCAGTTTGTGGAAGGAAGCACAAAACAGAGCATTGTGTAGAAAACTGATTACTGAGGAGACTCTCTTGACAGGTTGGCTTCATGAAGAATGGGAAAGTCAAGAGTCTGGAGGTATCATACTACAGCAATGGGGGCAACTCTGTAGACCTCTCTTATGGGGTAAGTGAAACTTTCTGATGGCTTCAGAGAGTTACTGCTTGCCCATCCTGCTCTCAGACATGACTGAAAACAGTCCTTGAAGGGTTTTTGCAGCTTCTACCCCGGCTCTTTGAGCCAACAGACCTGCCTTGGCATGTGCCACATAATTCTTATTGGTGCTGAAATAACTTGGATAAGGCAAAAGGGTCAAGAAAGTTTGCTTTGCATTACAGAGGGCTGTGGTGGGAAACTTGTTGCACAACACAAGATGACTGACTCCTCAGCTTTGGGGAAAACTTGTTCTTTGGAATAAGAAACATCCAAGTCAACAGGCTGCTCCAGGCAGAGTGCCTAAATCAACAAACTTGTTAAGGACCGGCTAAAACTGACATTGGCTTCGCAAGCACTAAGGACAAGAACGGGGCTGAGTTCTGAGTTAGTCTTTAAGACTTTTTTCTGCTTATCAGTAAAGAAACCTCTCCTTTTTTTTTGTCACGTGAGTGACCAATCTCATAAACTAGTGTCAGTCATGTTTATTTTAGCTCCCATTCTCCCTTTCTGGTTCTTCGAGGTGGGTAATGGTATTTAGTAGCAGTTTGGCCCAGCACAAGACCAGGGCCGACAAAGGAATGTGAAGCTCAATCTGTCAATAACAGAGAAGGGTGCTTATTGTCCTGTCCTTCAGAAGGATGCCACTTGCCACTCCATTGCAAATGGGAGAGAGTGCTGCTTGCACCTCAGTGCTCATCCAGCTGTGTTGAGTGGAACTACAGGGTGGAAGAGAAAGAGCCAGTGACTCTACATTAGCTTCAGAGCTTTCCAGCCTGGCTTTGACAGCTAATGAGAAGTCTGACGTGTGATTAATTCAATGTGTCCACCCGCATTCCTTCTCTTTACCAGGTTATGGACAGAGCCCTGTTACATTTGGATAACTCCTACAACATCCCCAATGTCAGCAGTGTGGGCATTGTTTGCAAGACCAACTTGGCTTCCAACACAGCTTTCCGTGGGTTTGGAGGGCCTCAAGGAATGATGATTGCTGAGTGCTGGATGAGTGACATTGCTCGGAAGTGTGGCCTGCCACCTGAGGAGGTACAGACCCACTGACACATTTCAGGGTGGTGCTGCTTTTGAACAAGCTCTGAGAATGGACAAACCACAGAAGTTTATTGAGCATAAGAGTTTTCATTTCATTTTTGCTGAGCACTTAGCAGGATCTCAGATTTTCTGTACGACAGCCACATTATATCATGGATTATCTTCTGCTTCATTAAATTCCTTCAGCAGCCTCAATTGTGGAACACCTGCTTTAGGGAAGATATATTTCAAAAAGTCCAAAGGCACTAGGTACTTTAACCTTACTAACAATGTGTGTAAGTCCCAGTCTCCCTGGAAAATTTCCAGCCTTAATGTCTTAGTCCCCATTTCTCCATAAACAGATATACGTCTGTCATTTCTGTTGTACTGTAGAGAGAGCAGAGGAGTAAAACTTGGAACTAACGTGCTTTTGATATCTTCCATTAGAAAGATCTAATCTGAAGCATCAAACTTGGCATGTCCTTTATGTGTTTCCTTGTGAAGGTGCGGAAGCTCAATCTTTATAATGAAGGAGACCTGACTCATTTTAACCAAAAGCTGGAGGGATTTACTCTGCGAAGGTGCTGGGATGAATGTTTGTCAAGCTCTAGCTATCATGCCAGGAAGAAACTAATTGAAGAGTTCAACAAGTAAGTATTCTGGAGTTGTCTTGTTGCCTGTTGCACATCATCGACTGAAGTTCTCTTAGCAACTTGAGTGATATGAAGTCAGACCTTATATTTGTAGACTGACTTTAAAAATATTTCTTTCTGAAACTGCTTTATGCTCACTATGGAAGAAACTTCTTAAGCTTGTAGCTTAAAAAAGGCAGGATTTGACCTACTATGACCTGATTTTGTAAGTGAAATGTAGCAAAGGAGAAAGGGTCTGATAAGTCCAGCCGGGCTTTTCAAATGGCTATTAAGTCATTTTGTTTAGGCTTTCCACTGCCTTACAGTCTCTTTTAGTTGGCAGTTTAGTTAACTGAATAGTTAATAGTCCAGGCAATTGCTTCTGTAGTGCCTGGGGGAGCATCTTCAGTTCAGATTTCTTCTCACTAGGACCTATAAACAAAGCCAATCTTTCATAAAAGTTACTGATTGACTCGGTCTATATTGCATTCAGGTGCTTTATTTTGCTTTGATACCTAAGCTGTCAGAGGGAGCCATAGTATTGAGTTGCAATGAAAGCCTCATGAGTATACAAGTAATGTTCTTTCCCTGCAGGCAGAATCGCTGGAAGAAGAGAGGGATGTGCATCATTCCTACCAAATTTGGCATCAGTTTCACTATCCCATTTCTGAACCAGGTCTGTAAGCGTCAATCATCTTGTCAGTAGAGAAGCTAGATTTACACTGCCTCCCCCTGGCCCTCCTCCATTTCTACCAAACTGGAGCTTTTCAGAGTAGTAGTCAATTAGTCAAGAAGGAGCACGTTTCACAAAACAAAATAAGCAACACAACAGTTACCAGTTTATGCTGTCCAAAAGACACCATGGTGCAGCTGTGTTTCCATGGTATTGTGTTATGTTATTTTCCCTACCTATTCCCCCTTCCTCAGTAGTCAGCACTGTTTCTGTTGTTTGACCTGACTTGATAGACTCTCAGAGGTGTTAGCAAGTTCAGGTGAAGGGTGCATCTCTATTTCACAGAGGCAGGTTTGGGTTACTTCACCTGTTTTCTAAGCTGAAAATACTGACTGAAATTTGTTATGTCACTGGAACTGCTAGTAAGTTGATGAGACTAACCCAAACTCACCTCAAGTGTAAACTAGTGGCTTTAATTACAGCGAAGAACAGCATTGGTCTAGTTCCAAATCAATTCTCTCTGTAGTTTGTAACTGAAATCCTGCTAAGTACTTCACTAGTTCATTTATGCTGACTCTTGAATTACTGTTCCTTTTATAGGCTGGAGCTCTAGTCCATGTGTATACAGATGGCTCTGTGTTACTTACACATGGGGGTACCGAGATGGGTCAAGGACTTCACACAAAAATGATTCAGGTAATAATGAGTTTGGACTTAACCAAATGAGATGTCATTTCAGGTAAATTACACTCAGTCTACAGTATTGCCTCAAGAAAGCTTGCTGCTTCCTCTATGTGCATGTGTAGGGTAGCAAATCATGACTAATTCATCTTCATTGTTTTAGCAGCAGTGCTAGATTTCCAGATTATTATCACAATTGAGTGTGAGAATTAGGTTCTTAATCATCTGAACTGTTTATTAGGTAGATAATGCAGGTTATGCTTACAATCTAGCTTCTCTAGCAATTTTATTTCATCCCATAAAACTACGGTTTACATATATTTTATGCAAAAATTAGTTGTATTGCAAACATACTTATCTGCATAAGCTAGTGCCTTTGTAGTTTAAAAAGACCTAAGGGAGTGATACTGCTTTGGCAGGAAAATGAAAGGGGAATCTAATAGTGCTCTTTATCCTCTGATTCTTACAAGTGTTGAGAGAAGAATTTAGTCTTAAGGTCGTGAATTGAATGTCTGTCATTGTGGCAAAAGTGTGTATGTATATGCTCACACACATTCAGTCTGTGAAGGACAAACTTAATATTCTGGCTACTGCTCAGTCACCAAATCAACTGAGGCTTCAAGGAAAGTGAGATTTAGGACAGGAGAGGGTAGAGGTTGCAGTACTAGCAGTGTAAGCAATGAATGATAATGCTCATATGTAAGAATTGCTGCTTATCCATTGTTTACTTTTCCTCTGCAGGTTGCTAGCAGGTCACTGGGAATCCCCACCTCCAAAATTTACATCAGTGAGACCAGCACAAACACTGTCCCAAATACCTCCCCGACAGCTGCATCTGTCAGTGCAGACATCAATGGGATGGCCGTCCATGTATGGCAACTGAGTTACTTGAACTAGTGGGTTATAAGCTAGGACTGCAGAACATGAAAGTCTGATGTGTTTATCTGTTGCTTAAGGAAAACACAACCATTAAAAGGCAATTCCAGGCTGAGGATACCTCACAAATTCTTTACCTGCTATAACTACCAGTGCTGTTAGATGATGAATGACTGTATTTTTTCAAGTTGTTCAAAACTCTCCTTCAGTCCTTTTGTAGTTCTACGATGGAGTATTTGTGATTTCTTAAAATGAGCAGAACAAAACATCCATTTAAATAGCTGGCTTCTTAGTAATTAATGCAGCCTTATCCATAACAAATACATTGTGCTGCAACTCTTGATAACAGATGGTTTGTGGGCTGTGCTTCAGAATCAAAGACCTGTAAATGTTGATACACTCCGAGCAAACATCATTCTGTAGCAATGGTGTGGTCATGATTGTCTCTGACATGGTGGAGTTACCAATGTATATATTGCAGGTGACCTTTTCATTGAAAAGAGGAATTTAGTATTGATCATTCTGAGGTTTAAAGAAAAGGGGAAGTGTAACCTGAAGTAAAATAATCAGGTTGTTTTTATTCTCTGCACAGCTTGTCTGAGTGTGTTGAATTTTGGCAAGAGTAGTGTATATTTTTTCAGCGTTACAGGGTCATCTTGCTAGATATGCTAAAATGTCCTGCTATGACTTGGTACTGTCATACCAATGGGTGGACTTCTGATATTTTGTGTCATGGTCCTGAATATTCTGTGCTGAATTTGGGATTCCTTTCTACTATCAGCATAGTCAATCTGCTTTGAAGTCTTTTCTTCCTGCATAGCAAGATATCTGTTAGTGAACTTTGTTCCTTTTTATGATAGATCTAAATCCTAAAGGCAATATTGATTTAAACAGAAGGGTCTTTGAAACTCTTATAAAGCTCTTCATGGTGTAAACCGGCTTTTCAGGTCTTAAAATATTGCTTCTCTTTGTTTCCAGAACGCATGTCAGACCATCTTAAAAAGACTTGAGCCAATCAAACAGTCTAATCCCAAAGGATCCTGGGAAGACTGGGTAAGCTGCCTGTATCTGTCACGAGATAAATGGGCATTGTCAAAGATTGTTTTAGTTGGCAAACCCTGTATGCAGGTATATCCTCAAGCCTTCTGCTAGCAAAGATCTGTGCAAAGACAGTGAGAGAGAAACCTGGCAAGGGAAGTAACCAACACGCGCAAGAGGTCATCCCCAAAACATCAGTTATGACTTTAATACTGAGATTTCTCCAGATCCTGGTGCCTATCCATGACAAACTTGATCAAATATAAGTCTTGAGTGGTTACATCTGTCTTTCTAGTCAGGCTACAGTCATGGACAGGAAGCAACCTCATTTGTAATGAAGGGATTCTGTGACAAAAAACACTTTTTGTGAGCTGCCATCCACTTCCTGTAGTGCTCCATAGCTGCAATACCACTGTACCCTCAGTAGTGAGAGATTAATGTTCTGTAAGCTCTCGGACCATTTTCAGATCCAAGTTCTCTTTAGGAGAGGAGCTCTGACTTTGCAATTTGCAAGTCAGAGTAGGATTTCCCCTGGCCTTGTTGAAGTCAAGACGACTGTCAGTTTAACCTTTGTCTCAGGTTGAAAGTCCAATCTGTAGCTGAGAGCTGCACAAACAAGAGTAAGTCTTATCCCTCTGCCACTGGGCAAGTTCTGCCCTTGGTAGCTGCTGACAGGGCTATTTGGGGAAGCAGCTGCATCATGATATTTTCCTTTGCACTGCTGGTGCTGGATAGCATGAAAGCTGTGTGTCACTGGGCACCTTCTATTCATGCTCTCCTGGAAATGTGTTTGGGGTAGCTCATTTGCTGTGGTTGGACAATTACTGTTTTCAAACTCTTGTTCACTTTGCCAGATTAAAGCTGCATATGAGAACTGTGTTAGTCTGTCGGCAACGGGGTTTTATAGGTGAGTTAATGTTCACACTGTAGAGGCACAGCTTTTACTTGACTGGGAAATTCTGGGAGGATTTACAGCCTCTGTCCTCTGACTCTGCTCTAACTTGGGGCTGCATTCCCTTTCCTACCTAGGAATGTTAAGCTGAGGTTAACACTATCCTGGCTGTAGAGAATCGGCTCTTGATGGAGCACAGCTCTTGAGGCCAAGTTCAAGGCCATGTAAATCTGAAGTAGATCTAACTTCACTGTAGGTGACCTAGATCTGAGGAGGCATAAATGAAATCAGAGCTTTGCCTGGGGCTCTGCTCTGTATCAACCTCGTGACTTAGTTTTGCACTAGAACCATCATGCATGGGAAAAAGGAGGCAAGGGTTGTCCTTGAGGACAAAGCTGCTTATGGCAATTGGCTGGAGCAGTATCCTGTATGTTGTGGCATGAGCAGATATCAGTGCATCCAATTTCATTCTCCCACTTTAGACTGTGGCTGGTTCCTGCGCAGCTCTGAAATGAGGCACTTGTCTTAGCTTTACTGCTGGAGGAAGCCAGAGATTCATCATCTTTGAGGCAGAGGAGTTAACATAAAACAAACTAAACACAGTGTTGGAGAGCTTATTTAGGACTAAAATACAATGTGGGTTCATTTTTGTTGCATCTCTGAAATGTATTTTTCTCTTAACCAAGTGACTGTCAGTATTTTTATAACCCAGTTTTCAGATAAAGTATAAAATGCCAAAGTTTGCCATGAACTGGGCTTAAATCACTTCTTAGCTTAATCCAGTTTCTGGTTCAACTTCCTTATACTCTGAAATTTAATGACCTCCAAGAAATGTTCAACTGCACTCCAAAAGCAAAAGATTTGCTACTGGCTTGGTAGGAATGAATTCATAATAGTCATCACAAGCCCTGAGATTCATGGGAAACTAAAGGCTAAAATAGTTTGATAGATTCAGTCCGGTTTTGGAATACAGGGCCGCTTTAGCAGATCTCTTGTTTATACTTTTTTGCATGGGCTTGACAGAAGGGCTGAAACAAAAGTGGATAAGGATTTGTTGCAGTGTGCTTGTATTCATTTTGACTGTTCATTGAATGAAATGTGGTTTTGTTTTCCTTTGTATTAAGAATTCCTGACCTTGGCTATGACTTTGAGAAGAATGAAGGGAAACCGTTCTGCTACTTCAGTTATGGCGTTGCTTGCTCCGAGGTTGAGATAGATTGCCTGACAGGTGACCACAAGGTGAGGGTGTCAGCAGTAAAATAGCCCTCTGTGTTTGGGGAAGGAAATATTCCCAGGGAGTTAGAACAAATACTGGGTGTCAGCCTGTTCCTAGCTCTGCCATTGGTCTGGTGTGACCTTCAGCGAATTTCTTAACTCCTCTGTTCCACAGTGCAACAGTCCGTAAAGTATAATAAACCGATAATTATCTACCCTGTGGGGATATTAGGAGGCTTAATGAATGATTGCAAAAGTTACTGGATTTGCTTAAGTAGGAGATAGCAGCACTGTGTTAGCACAAAAAGAGCAGAAACATACTGGAATTGAGTTAATTATTAAAAATCACACCAAAAACTTTTAGTAAGAAAAGAGAAAAAAGTATTTCATCAGAATTGGACCTAGTTGGTTATGTTCAGGTGCAGAGCACTGATGCGAGCAGCTTGGAACTGGTATAAATTGGGTCCATGGATCTCTGGGGAAAACCTCAGTGAGTTCCTTTAGTTTACTTTAGGGATGAACCTCAGATTAGAAGTCAGTTGAGCTGAGGTAGATGGTTGAGCACTGGCCAGGTGTGGGTAGTGGTTGGATGTATTACTTGTCTTCATACAAGACCAGGGTGTACGAGCTGCAGTGTTCTGTGATGATTTATTATTTCTGCCTTTCAGAACATTCGCACAGACATTGTTATGGATGTTGGTACCAGTCTGAACCCAGCCATAGATATAGGACAGGTATGTAAAATAGTGTTGCTATTTCTACCGTATTAAAGTGCCCACACTACTCTCAGGCTTTTCTTGATCAGCCATTATACCTCTCCAGGTTGTGCCTTTGCAAACAGAGCATTTTAAACTTGGGTATCCAGTGAGGCATACTTAGCTATGCAAACCAGTTTGACTTAACTATGCAATAAGCACAGAATTATGTAAGGAAATACCCTTTTGGACTTTTTTTCCCTCAGACATTAAGACTACAGGATATTCTTCAATTACCACCACACTAATGCTTGTCAGCATCTGCCTTGCCTAAGGAATGAATACAGAAAATACTAATATGATGGAATAACCTTATCCCAGGCTCAGTTTCTGCAGTGTGGCATATGAGACTAAATCCCACACTCCTATCTGTCAACATCAAGTCCCACTTAGTTCAGTGAAAATTCTTCTGTGAATAAAGAGATTCTGTCCTCCAGCTACTGCTGCATGGGAATCTCAATAGGAAGTTGTACCAGTCGCTTAGCTTGCAAATTCCTTGGGCAGGGACAAGCTTACTTCCATATTTTGTGCAGTAGTAATCACAATGATACTCTCAGCAAATGAAGGTAATAAGCACAGGGTTTGATACACTAAGAGATGAAATGTTAGGTGTCTGCACATGCTAATCTAGTCGTTTTAGCTCCCTTGGGAACTCTAGATGTTGATGTAGTGCAATTCCTGCTGCTGTAGCTAAAATGAAGCTTCATTGAAAGCAACGTTTTTCCTGAAAGAGACGTTTTTGGAAGTGGCCAAGGGCGGGGAAGGAGCCTTTCCATCTTCACAGCCTGTCAGTTTGGGTACAAAGAGATGGGCTACGCAGAGCCTGTCAAAGACATCTCAATTTCCTGTGTCCTTTGAGGAATTGCTGCAGAGGATCTGGGAGCACAGGAAAGGATATTGTATGACTGCAAGAGCAAAAGTACAGAGAGCTGGGTTAATGCGTGTTCGTGCCAGCTTTTTAGACTGCTCTGCCTCTGTGGGCAGAGAGAGCAGAGCTGCTTCACGTCAGGTTGTTCAAGTACATCCTCCTCTCATAGCTGCTCCCCCCCTTTTTTCCCTCCTAAAGTTTACAGTGGTCTTTAGTATTTGAATGGATATAGGAGTGTTTTTTGCAGGTGTCTGTGCTGGTCACCTGAGAATATGCAGTACTCCAGAAAGCATTTATACTGAAATAGAAAGTGTAAAATAGTTTATCTTCAGGTATGTCATCTTCAGTCTTCTTGTTCTTTGGATTATCAGCAAGTACCACTCATTCAATGTGAACTTGCCTGTGAAAGAATGAATATTTTGGCATCGATTTTGTTTCTTCCCTTGCTTCATCGAGAATTCCTGTCCTGCGTTTGCAGTGTATCTGTTTGTGTGTATTTGTAAATTGCTTCACCTGCCAGGGCAATGCAGCCACATCTGTATGGGAACACAGGGATTGTGCGAAGCTGTCAAGCTGGACTCAGCAGAACAGACATGGGTTTGGGGATGAAAAGTGGGAAATTAGTCAGGAGGGGAGGGCTGGAAACTCTGGTAGAAATCATCACTATTTGTTCTTGTGCAGGGAAGAACAGCAACGAAAATACGTAACCTTGTTTGGATGTGTTTGTAGATAGAAGGAGCGTTTGTCCAAGGCCTTGGGCTCTTCACCATGGAGGAGCTGCGCTATTCTCCTGAAGGAAACTTGTATACTCGAGGGCCCGGGATGTACAAAATCCCAGCGTTTGGAGACATCCCAACAGAATTCTACGTGTCTCTTCTCCGTGACTGTCCAAACAGCAAGGCAGTTTATTCATCCAAGGTATACCTGTGAGATCTGCAGGCCTCTTCCTGTTCTATAACTCTGTGACGCTGAATGTAATGAAGTAATGATGCATGAGCATAAATAGTTTATCTTGCTATGCTGGCTGTATTCTGGGGTCAGGATGTTTTCTTATTCCTTACCAGAGGGATGCATATTATCCTTTATAGTTAGGAAGAGCTGAAATGACCTGCACACTGCTGTCCTGATTGTCCATTAAGAGAACTGAAGTGGCTTTGCTGCTGTAACAGAGGCTGCAGCCTTCCCCTGCATGTCAGTTCCCTGGTTGCTCTTCCCTAGCACCAGAGCCACCACTGCAGATAACATTTCCAGCAGTGTCATTTCCACAGGTCTGATATACCAACATCTTGTGTCTGAGTTTTCATGTTTTGTTGCTTTACTGTTTCAGTGCTCATGTCAGTGCTGTTCTCTGCAGTTAGTGAGGGCTGCACAGAGCGGGCCTGGATGTACAGCATCAATGAATTTGCTTTACTTGTGGCTCAACAGAGCATTTAGAGACCATCTAACATCCTTATCTGGATATGCCTGGCCTGCCTCCTCAGAGATTCCCATTTCCCTTTCATTCACAGGAACATCTTCATCAAGGAGCTTTTGGGTGATCAGTGGTGATGACAAATAAAGAAAAAAGGAGCTGGCAGGGACCTCAGTACTAGAGAATACTTGTGTAATCCCTGAGGAAGGCATTCCTGCTGGTTTGCAAAGACCTCTAGTGATGGAGCATCATGGTCTCTGCCCAGACAGCTCACCACTAACTTATCTGAATTCTCTTTGCTGCAATTTTAGCACCATCCCAAAGTCTGTGGGAATGAGTTAGTCCCTTTTTAATTCGTAACAGCCTTGCTGTGCCAGACAGCTTGTGTTTTCCTACTGTCTCTTCTTTAAATGGACTAAGAGTTAGTTTAGCTCAGTCTTACCTCACTGATATCATATGGCAGACTGGAGGCTGTTTTAGCTTCATGTTTCCCCACTGATCACATCTGGTAGACTGAGTCTCACATCTGGACGGCAAGGGGCTGTTTTGGCTTGGCCTTTACTTCTGGATCTCATCTGTGAGACTGAGACATTACAAAGAAAGAATGAGGAATGCAAACAATACTTGATTGTCACATAGGGCTTGGTCATCATTTTTTAGCTTCATTAGTTTTTCAAGGGCGAGGACTGTTTTGGGCTGCAGCCTCACTCTTGCTTGTGCTCTGTCTAGGCTGTGGGAGAGCCACCTCTGTTCCTGTCTGCCTCAGTGTTCTATGCCATTAAAGATGCCATCTACTCAGCAAGGAAGGACTCTGGCCTGACTGAACCATTCAGGCTGGACAGTCCTGCCACCCCAGAGAGGATCCGCAATGCTTGTGTTGATATCTTCACCAAAATGGTAATAGCTTCTGGTTCCATAGTCTGCTCCCTACCCCATGTAATGGAGTGTGTGTGCTGGTCACAGTGGCCCAGGTCTGGGATTCAGGCAAGATTGGAGGCTGTGGCCCTGCTTACAGAGATGGGGTTCATTTCATAGGTGTTTTCCTTCATTTAACATGCCACCAAATGAGAGACCAATCCACAGACGAGTACCGCTAGGGCTCCTATTGCAGGAAAGATTGCTATACAGTATTATGAAGCTGCAGTTCATCCCTCAATCCTCCAAGTACTGTCTGTAGAACAAAGGCACTGACTCGTCGTGCTGATGCTCCTGCCTATCTTCTCTCAGGGAATCACCACCACCAGCATATCTGGCTGGTCCATTCTGTGATTTACTGGTGTCCCTCAGGGAGGGAGGGAGAGGAAAGTGTTACTGAAAATGCTCACTTCTCAGTGTTATGATCACAAGAGCCTCCTTAGAGGCTGTGGGCTTGATCTGAATGAGTGCAGGAGTTAACCCTGTCATCGATTCCTCCTCTATTAACAGTATTGTGACAGGGCTGCGCAGGAGTTGGTCCCTGCACAGAGGCCTGCTGATTGCGGTGTACTCAGAAAACAGCTGTCTGCCCATGTGGGCATCCTCCAGGCTTTTGCCAGCTTGACCCCTTTGTGGTTAACAGCAAAACCTGGTTATCTTGGTCATTCTCACCTGACACCTGTGTCACTGTCTGGGAGGAGGACTTGGAAATGGTTTTGAGAACTTGCACAAGCTATTGACCATCAGCCCTTCAGCCAGAGCCAGGCCCAGCCTCTAACAAAAGTGCCATGAGATAGACACCTCTGTGTTTTGAAGGACTGGGGTATGAGCTCAGGTCTTCAATGGTACAAAGTCACCCATCTCAAAAGGAGCATAGTGGGGCACTCCAAACCCAGGCCAGGACCTTCATTTGTTGCTAACTTAATTTGTTTTCTCTTTACAGTGCCCTTCTGCTGAGCCAGGGACCTTTAAGCTATGGTCTGTGCGTGTGTAGAAGGGAAACTGGAGGGGCAAACGTTCCTCGTGAAACTGAGCTGACACCAGAGGGACCACAAGGCAGTAGAACTATAATGGGAAAAATAAATCTGTGTTCATGCTGCTCATCCACTGATTCATGGAGCTTTCACATTTAATTGTCCAATCATTGTTTCCTCTAGCAGAAGGAATTGCTGCCAGATTATAGCTGTGATGTAAATTCAAATGAAGAGTAAGTGGAAGCTGATGTTATCCAGATGTTATTGAAAAATCTTACAGGTTTCATTTTAAACTGCTGCAAGGATGGGAGACATGCTTATTCCCAGCCAATGTGAAATAGCAGGGTGGTTGTTTCTTCTTTTTCTGCTGTAGGGAAAAGATGGATCACCTTGTGATGCTGTGCCAAGAGCTTAAATGCATTGCACCCAGACAAACAGTCCTCTAGCTGAGATGGGGAAGGCATGAGAGGCACTGAGGGCTGGATCCTTTTGTGTCCCTTCTGCACACAAAGCTTGATACACACTAGAGGAAGAGGAGGAGGAGTTTTGATGTAAGCTAACGAAGATGGTCTTGCCTATTTAACAAAAGTGGTTCATGGGAATATCCTAAAATGTGACCAATAGCTGATTTATCCTATGTTAAATGACTATTGTATGTCTGCACTGGGGCTTTAATGAATTCTTAGTTCACATACTACTGATTAAAGATAAAAACTAGACCTATACCAAGAAGACTTGCAGCAAGATGCTGCTTCATTAGCACAACCTTTTCCCACCCCACACCTCCACATCTTTCCCCATCCTTTAAATAAGAAAGGGCATCAGAGATCTTGGAATGACAGAGAAAGTTACTCAAGATTGTTCCTAAGGCAGTTTTTACCGGGCCAGGAAAGGGAGAGGAGGATGGGCACAGCTGGGGATTAGCTGGCTCTGGGTGCCCTCTAGGGTCAGTCCCTTGCTGTCATGCTATTGCCTTGCCTTCTTTTCCAGACAAATGTTGGTTTTGCTGAATGTAAGAGAATGAAAAAGTTTTGCTACAGGGACTGCTTGTCTGAAAAATGTGCTGTGTGATGACCTCGTGTCTTCTGGGTTGAATGCATTTTTCATGTTGGATTTAACGCTGAGCATCCCTCTTCACAGGGTTTGTCACTCAGATTTAACACTGTAGCATCATGTTATCTCTGGGTGATATCAGCCATGTACTGTGCCTGCTCATCATGTGCCAACTCCTATCTGTTTCTCTGGCCCACAGCTTTATGAAGATGTCATTTTTCAACCTTTGCACTCCTAGGGCCATCCAAAAAATAAGGTGCAAGAGGATGTAACTCCATTGCCTTATATAAGATTTTGCTCACATACAAACTGCTTAAAACTGGCCTCCATCTTAGGACTTAATGTGTGCACAGTTTGAAATATGTTCTTTAAGCACTCCAGGGTGTATAGCTTGGAAATGCGCAGATTTATTTCTTGGCTTAAAATATTATGGTTCTACCATCTAGAAGCAGCACAGCTGTATATGGGAGTTGCAGAAAGTATTTTATGCGTGAGGGGCTTGCTATGTAATTGTTTTGTTAATTGAAATATGATATTGCTGTTTCTTAAGCATAGAACATGTGCTAATGCAGAACATGGGGAGCTACAGGCAAAGAGTATGATTTTGGGGAGCTTCCAGCGTTGTCTCAGGGGAAAGCCACCAGTGTTCACAAGAGACCTGCTCCCTGTGGGTATCCTGGGCCATGGTGAGATGTCACCAGCAGGATAAGCGCTCTTTCTCCCTCATGGTTCTGGAGGCACCTTTTCCATCAGTTCAGAAGGGGTTTGTGTGTCTCACAGCCACAGTGACTGCCTGATCAGGTGGCATTTGTAAATGAGATGTATCAAGTCTCTCTTTTGTTATTTGTTTTGTGTGTTAATTTGAAGTGTGTTTGCCAGGTTAGGAGTACATGCAGTGGTCAGAGCAGGCTGGTTCAGTGCAGACCTTAGCCTGTGGAGCCATTTTTGCTGCAGCACCAGTGAGCCACTGTTTCCCAGGCACCAGTCCTTGCCCTCAAGCTCACTGCAGCTCAGGGCCCTCTTATTACCCTTCCACAGCCCATAGGTGATGGAAGGAGGAAACCACTTCCTTTTAGGGTGCACTGGAATTGAAAGTAACTTTTATCAAACAGCGGAGGGAGGGGGAATAGTATAAAATCAGTGTTGCAAAGTAATTACAGAAACTGGTTTTGAGGGTGTAGGAAAAAGGGAAGCTTGGAGACTAATAAGAATTTACAGGGAGATCATAGTAATGCCTGTGGGTGAGACAGGCACCCGAAGGACACAAAGCTGAGGTTTTCATTTCACCTCTTGGTGTCTTAACATTTCATACATTGGTTTCCTGTGGAACTAAGTGCCAGGCACTTTAGGGAAGGGGGGCTGGCAGGAATAATGTGGACTGCACTACAGAGCTGCCTGAGAACAGCTGCTCTGTTGTTGGTGCATGGCACTGCTCCCTGCTAGGTGCTGCATCAGATCTTGTTATGCACATCTCCCTGCATGGGATTTCAGCTTGCAATTGCTGAAGGGAAGGCTGCTTATGAAGAGAAGAATGTTCCCAATGAAACACTGTATGGATGCATGGCTCATGTTACGGTCCTTCCAGAAGTGTATTCTCAGAACAGGAGCTATGCCACCTTGCCAGACTGTACAGCATTACGCACAATAAGGGCACTTAAGTAATAGTTGCTGTACCTGGATAGTTTGTGTGAGGGTGGAAGGAGGCCATCTGATCTGATGTCTAAATGTTATCAATCACGTGTCCCTTGGTGAGAGAAGGAAGCCAAGTTTTCAGTAAGTTCAGTTTTAGGTCGATTCTACTCAGCATCTTTCTCTATTGTTCTTTAATGAGCATTGTCAAATCAGTGTCTTTGTCGCATGAATGTATGCGGAATTCTCTATGAACGTCACAACACTGCAAAATAAAGCTAAAAATTATTCTGGAAACAAGTGTGCTATGGTAAAATTCTGTCACAATCTGAAAGCTTCAGCTCATCCGTGGTGTTTGTCAAGGATGGACCCTTCCCAGAGGCAGGTCAGCTCAGTGGCCAAGGCTGGGAGAGGACGGGTGGTTGCCATGTCCTTAGCACTAGCGAGTGGAGCTGAAAGCTAGGCTTGGCCCATTTGAGTCAGTCCTGTAAAGGGGGACCTCGCTCAAAACTTGCAAGTGGAGCAAGCACCGTGTGTTCCTGGGGCCCTCTTGAGCCTAAACATGCGGGAGATGTTAAGGTCATAAACCAGGAACAGTTCACACAGCACAGATAAAACCAACTGATGGGCTAGGGCTGTCCTTCCCTGAGCATGGAAGGGTTGGGCACAACACCAGTGGTTCCTCAGGAGGGTATGCCACGCTGTGTCATATGTCACCTACTTGTGTGGAGTAGACAGACTCCACGTGATGTGCTCCTTTGGGAGTGCTCCCTGTATCTGCATGGGGAGATTTGTCCCAAAGAAGCCATTGCCAGACCTCTTGGCCCAAAAGGGAGCCCAGAACATGACATGGCAGTGAATGCAGAGCACAGGTGGATGGTGCTGTGATTTGCAGGAAGTCCAGCTTGCCCCACACCACCCCACTAGGCTTGCTGGGAGTTGTTCAACCCCATCACAGCTCAACTCATGCACTTTTCCAAATCCCAATGCCATGTGTTTCCCTAGTTCCTGCTCTTGCCACAGTTAAACACAGTTCAGCCGCGTGAAGTCCCCGGCAGTGGTCCATCTCTGCTCTCTGCTGTGCCTTTTGAAGCGGTGACATGGACAACCGTCCTGCGTGCATCTCTGGAGCAAAGGTTTTTCTGTGACCCAGGCGGTATCACAAAGCACTTGCATTTGGATTAAATCTCCCCAAACCATTCCCTCCAGCTGGGATATTGCTACCAGGTCTCTGGGGTGCTGCAGAGGTCTGACAGAAAGCTGCTGGAGAACGGGAAAGCAGCGAGGTCCCAGCGGTAGAAACGAGACAGTTGCTGCTTCTGCTGGAGGGACAGCTCGCTGAACATCTGCTCTGATAACCAGCTGTAGGTCCACTGCGCTTGGCTGTCGGTGAACTCAGGGAGGAGGTTGTCCACAGCCAGCCCAGCCCTCTGCAGCAGGTAACCCAGCTCCTGCCTGAGGAAGCCGAACATCACCACGTAGTCATACTGGACAAGGCAGGGCCGGCAGATGCTCACAAGTGGCTTCCAAGCTGTGCTGGCATTGTGTGGTCCACTGTCTAGAACATCCTGAACAAAGCTGCTGAAGGAAGGGCTGCTGCCCATGCCTTGCATGAACGTGGAGATCAGCCTGTGGAACGGGTCCCTGACAAACAGCACTTTGGTGTAGGACCCTAACACAGCCTCTATCTCCGTCAGGTTGAACTTGCTCAGATGCGTATCCCGCATGTGATGCCAAGGGTAGGGAAGAGGCTCTGGGAAAGTCACGTTTTCCTTCTCCAGCTTTCCCAAAAGCTGCTGCCATTCCTCCATCCCTGTCGATGGCACTTGGCAGTAGAGGAGGTCCAGCTTGGTGCTGACCCTCAAACTCGAGAGCAGGCAGGCTCTGTCCTCCGGGCTCCTC
The DNA here is from genome assembly GCA_017639245.1 of Myiopsitta monachus. Classification (NCBI taxonomy): domain Eukaryota; kingdom Metazoa; phylum Chordata; class Aves; order Psittaciformes; family Psittacidae; genus Myiopsitta; species Myiopsitta monachus. The sequence continues at coordinate 58,546,736 of CM029925.1, forward strand.
GGCAGCGTGGTCACTTTGCCTGGTTGGCTGCAGAAAGCTCTTAGTCTCTTCTTCCTGAGCTGCTGGATGTGAAGGAAGGTGTCCAGGGTCAAAGTGAAGCCTTCCTCCGCCCTGGGGGCCAGATCACCTGGGAAACATCATTTGAAGATGGAGGGTGACTAAAATTCATAGTGGACCTCTGCCCTGAGCTGGTGCAGGATGCTGTGGCAGGTCCTTTTTGAGTTATTGCAGCGTGAAAGGGATGTAGCATGAAGAAAGAAGAGGGGCAGGGGAAGGGAGACATGCCCTGCATGGTAAAGAGCTCCGTTTTGCCAGGAAATGGGTTTCTGTCCCTGTGAATGTGGGGGATCTTGGACACACCCCCCCTCTTTCCCCAAACCACCGTATCTGAGCAACTGACCTGGACTGTAGCAGTGTGCCACAGGCCCCTTTCTCCACTAAATCAGAGCTTTTGCCTTTATCTCCTCACTTTCAACTGAGCTTGATGGAGGTAAGTTTACCAAAATGAGTCAGAAATATTCTGGGAGCTGAGAAGTAGTAAATTGCTTCTGTTAATTAGTTAACAAGAGCTATAAAATGTATGTGAAAGCAAGAGATTATCCTTAATGGCTCAGGGCAATTTAGGGATCCAAACAAACTTCTTGCATCACTTCCATATGTAAATTCTTTCTACCGTAGATAAAAAGGCAAAAGCAAATAAAACCCAAAAAGCAAACAGAAGCCAGAAGAAAACAAAGCAAATATAAAAGGCAAAAGCAAATAAAAAGCCTCTATTGCAGTAGGTTTAATTTATCAAATTCCAGCTTTGCTTTTTGCTCTTTATCTTCTTGGGTTTGATGTGAAGGGGCCAGAGCGGGTTTGAATGCAGGGGATGAACACTGCCTTGCTGCTTTATTCCTTTATAGCAGCAGCACATCCACCTCATCTGCTCAGTGTAGGCATTTGGCAGCCCTGGGGAGATGGTCCCCCATCCTTGGGAAGTTAATTATTTCCCACTGATTTGTGGAGGCCATCGCACAGGGAACAGACACACACACTAAAAATTGGAAAAGGTCTCCAGGAACCCAGGAAGAAACACAGCAATGCCCGAAGCTGTCCTGGGCCTCAATTCCCAGCCCCATACCGACAAGAAAGTCTAGTGATGGCTTTGCCCTGGATTGACCAGCACTGGAGGGAAGGCCAGGTTGGACAGAGCCTTGGGTGACATGGTCTAGTGTGAGGTGTCCCTGCCCATGGCAGGGGGGTTGGAAATGGATGATCTTACAGTCCTTTCCAACCCAAACCATTCTATGATATTTTAGGCAAGAGAGGTATTAACCACTGATTCCCATGCTCCCTCCTGCCTCCCCAACAACAGTTCACCCTTCCCAGCAAAGGTTTGGGAATTACCTTCAGCAACCCCACCACACCTCATATCAATGACCCCACTAAGGACATAAAGCTGCAGGGCTCCATGGCAAGGGCTTTCTCCACAGGTTATCCCGCCTCAGGGGCTGTGCAAGCAGTATCTTCCATGCCGTAAGCATTTTCCCACCCAGGCTCTCCAAAGAAATCCCCAGGCCGTTCGTTTCCCCCAGGTACGGAAGTGCTGCCTCCATGCGGGACCGGGACCACCAGCGTGCCCTGGCATTACCTCTTTGTCCAGTGGCCGGGCTCCGGAGCAGCAGCCTCCAGCTCAGGAAGGTGGCGATGCCCAGGGCAGTGGAGAAGATGAGGCGGGGAAGGAAGCGCATATCTTGGGTGCTGCTGCAATGCCTGGAGCTGAGCACAGTGCGGGCGAGCAGGCAGGGACTGGGAGAGAGGGTGGTGGGGAACCTCCTGTGTTTATTTAATAGGAAACACGCCCAGAGCTGGGTTAAAGTACTGTTTGGGCAGCAGCCCTGCTTGGCTAGGGGCAGGGAAGTGGCCTGAGGCACCAAAGGTGCCTCCTGCCCTATGCTTACAATGTGAGCTTCTGAGGCAGAATGTGCCTTTTCCTTCAATGGCTTTGCCATCCTCAGTACCCAGCCACACTGGATGACCGTGGTCTTAGGGGAATGCTACTGTGGGGAGTGTTCAGTGATGAGCAAGTGAATGCCGGGCTCTGGGTCCTGTCTCCATAGTGCTGGAGGGTCTTTTAAGGTAGAAGCTGGGGCAGGGGAGGTGATGTGATGGAGCACATCCAGTGTTAGACGTTCCAGTCCAGGAGGCACTGCTGAGCTGCTGCCTGTGCCCTTTTTGCTGGGGCTGCTTAAAATCTGTGACCTCTGCTTGTGGTGTGAGAGACCCCAAGCAGAGCAAAGGCTCTGTTATACCACAAAGGGAGCGCTTCCCCAGTGAGGCACAGCCTGACCGGGGAGTGTGCCAACTGCGAAGACCAAGGCAAAGGGGACCGCAGCAGCCTGGGGAGCGTGACCTGCTCCCACCCAGCCCCATGGATATCATGCCTACAAAGACTCCAAAACAGGCAGTGATTATATCCAGAGTGCCTTTCCATGGCGAGTTCTGCTGCCAGCAGCATCCCATGGGCTGGCACAGGACAGGGACACTCTGGCTGGAAGACCCTGCAGCCGTGAGGGTCTGTAGTGGCCAAAGGAGGTGGGATTGCTGCTTCAAAGCCTGGGGAGAGCAAGTAGGCAGGCTGGGGACACAGAGCCAGCCGGGCATGGGCACAAGGGCTGTGCTGCATGGGGGCCCGCGGCTGGATCTACCCTGGGTGGTGGAAACCCATCTTGCAGGAGGTCCTGATGGAGCCCCGCTCGGACTGGACAACCGTGGTTTTCCCACCAGAGGGCGCTCCATGCCCGAGGAACTCCTGCCCGCACACAGCGCTCCGCCGCCGCCGTTTGGAGAGCCGTCTTCGCCGTCGTTAGGGTCGCGGCTCTGGCGTTTAAAGTCTGCTGCGTCTCCTTCGAGCCTTGGGAAAGCTGCTGGGACTCTGGGAAAGGCTGTGGAGTGCTTTTCATCCCTCAGTGAGGAGGATACGCGTCCTTTAGGTGATAGGATCCTGATGGGAGGTCGGGTCTTGCAGCTGGAGCCCCGCTGCGTGTATCCCTGCAACCTGTCCCCTCCAACACAGGAGAAGCAAGGCGCAGCCTGAGGTTGGGGCATATGGGGGCAGGAGGGAATGGCCACCCTTTGCTTCTCGTCCCAGCAGAAGGCACACATTTCTGTGTGAGCTGCGGTGCTGTGCTCGCTTCTGTCAGTGTGATTGATGGGTCTGGGGGCAGGAGGGTGCCTGAGTGAAGGCATTATTAGTAACTTATTACTAACTATGAAATTATTATTATTAATAATGGTTGTCATTATTAACTGAAAATAGGTGTTTCCTGTGTCAGTAACACAAGGGCTGCATGGCGATCAGTAAATCACTGCAGTGCAGGGCTCTGAGCAGGGCAGCACACCCTCCAGTGCAGCTTCACTGGTGTGGAGGGCAGCACCATCAGCTTCCCAGCTCCTGGGTACCAACGGTGCTTCTCTGCAGCTCCCAAAGCTGCTCTGAGGCAGCTGAGCAGCAGCGTCCATGACCTGGACACACACCAGAGCCCTACAGGGGCTCAGCAGCACCTCGCCCAGCCACCAGCAGACCTGGCTCCAGCACAAGGAGATGCTCTATACTAACATTCTGCAGTAAGGTTAGTGAATCAAAGGGGCAGAAGCAGCTCTGCTTCTGAGTTCTCTTCATTAAGCAGGTGGCAGCAGCACGTGCCTTCCTGCCTAAGGATGTCACACTGCAGCAGGGACTGCCCCAGCTGCAGCCCCGCCGAGCAAAAATGCAGCTGGAGCTGGTAGAGAGAAATGAAGTTTGTGCTTTACAGTCATAAGGTGAAAGCAAAAAGATGTTCTCTGTCTGACGGGCAGGGAAAGAGTGAAACCCTCCATTTGCTTTGCTTTGCAAGGAGACAGCACTCAGAGTTGTATCAGTAGGGGCCTTTTCAGAGGAGCACAAGGTGCAGGGACTGCTGTGCCTCTGTGACCTGCAAACAGGAGGAAACTCCTGAGTTCACAGGGAACAGAGGAGCAGGGAACTTCTCCTCTCCTCCCCTGACTTGTATCTGCCATTTAAATGGGGTTTGTCCCCAGGTTTTCTTTTCTTTGTGGTGCTGTTTTCTCAAGTGTCTGTAAGGCACTTCAGATTTAAACTTTCCCTGCTCGTCTCCCCTTGACTGCATAGAAGTGGTTGACAAGGCCAAGGCTAATCCTTATGTTATAGGGAGGCAGCGCCCTTTTCGGGCACAGAGGCTGAGCCAGGCGAGGAGGCATACTCGATCCTACTCGATGCAATTACACAAGAGGATTAATTAGGGAGCTCATGTGAAGTTTCACCATATTTAGGCAAACTCTCATTGCTGTACATGTGAGAAAACGCTACTTTCCTTTTCTTTACAGTCAGGATTGTCCTGAATACGGATTTCCAGATTTGGTCCCACCAATAGCTCCAACTGGATCGCCTCAGGCTCCCCTTTTTTCCCCCCTCATAGGACGCAAACCCTTTGGAGATATTCTTACATGTTAATAAACATCCTCGTCTTCGGCCTTCCCGCATTCCTCCCACACTTCCAAATTGTGCTAAGTATTGTCTTGTGTGACCATGACCTGCAGGCGCTGGTGTGTGCCAGTCCCCCCTCCTTGTTCCTTGTTGCTCCTCGTGCTGGTTCGTGTGGGAATGTGAACTCTGCAAAATGATGGCAAACGCTGCCTTGTCCAGCGAGGGATGTTTTTACATTGTGGGTAAAGGAAGAGCAGATAGGAAACCTTCTTCTCCTCCTCCCACTTCTTGTTTGGAAACTCGGGATACAACATCTATGTTTTGCATGTGAAGTTGAGCCTGTTGCGCAGCAGAAACGCAGGAGCAGCTGGAAGAGGAACGAGCTGCCCCGCTCCTGGAGCACCATTTAACATGGGAAAAATGCTCGTTGTCTTTGGAAGGGACAGTCCTAAGAGTCTTTTAAGGCTGAGGCTGGGGATTCCTCCAGATCAAACCAAAACGTTAAGGAGGAAGTGGGTATCTGTGGATAAACTGGGGGTGTTGCAAGCTGAGCGAGTGGCCTCCTCTCCATCACATCTGCTTCCTGAGCTCCTCTCTGTGCACTCACGGAGAAGCTTGGCTGCCCAGCTTGCTTCAACACCGAGACATAGACTGACCACATTGCCTTTAGTCACAGGGACTGCTTGGGATGAGGTTTAGCACTTTAGCACAAGAACCAGAGCATGTCTGTAAACATTGGCTCCTTTGGTCTCATGGCCATTTAAGAGATTTGGCCAAAAGTGCCTGTTCTTGGCTGCTTCCTGGTGGGAAGGATTTGGGATTTTCTTCTCTCTGGCTCCTGCCAGATGTGGGCAGCTGTGGGACAAGTCAATCAGCCCTATACCCTGGGCCTGTCTCTGTCTCCTCCAGCACTTGCCACCAAGCTGCCAGTAATATCAGGGGGAGCAGAAAGGTGGATCTTTGTCCTTCTGCATTGGATGGAGAGCACCAGGCTGGCTTTAGGCAGGAGGGGAGAAACCTGGAGGCCTCGGGGTCTGGTCAGTGCTGGGCCAGAAATAGTTATGCAAGGCGGAAAGGAAAGGAAAGCGAGTTCACATTGCACCAAGGACCAGGTAGGACAATGTCTGGAGGGGTTGCACAACTCTGGCGCTTCCTGTTTTCCGTGGGCAGGAGCTGTGATTGTCACTTCTTATTCAGCTCCTCATCCTGGGAGGAAGACACTATCAGGCTGTCCAGGGGCAGCAGGATGTTTATGTGGTAGGCTGAGTCAAGGTACTGCTTTTAATACTCCCCAGAGCAGAGCCATTGGGGGAAATGTACATTTTAAGTTTTATTTAGGAAAGGCTCATAAACATCCAAAGTGCTTTGGGATTGCCATGCAGGCTGCGTGCCTCCTTGCCAGCAACGAGCTGAATTTTTCTCAGGCTATTACACTAGCATTTTACAAGGTGCCGTGAACTATTGGTAATTCAGAGAGGATTCGTGTAATTAGTGATGCTATATTGAGAAGCTTGGCTTAATTACTACAGAAGCTGTTAAATTTTGCATCGGCTTAGCTTAGGGCCCAATGTCAACGTGAACACCTAGTGCTGGTGGAGCGGGGGTCACCCTGTAACCTCCTCCATATGCCCACCCAGAGGGCCCATCTCTGCCAACTTTATTAAGGACAAATGTGTTTTCCTGGGAGAGGGCGTTCAGGGGACTCAGTGAGCCCGAACTTCTTCAAAACTGAAGGATTGCAGCCATCGTCTCTCTGTGGTGGCAGGTGGGAATCCCATGGGAGAGAAAATAGTGTGTTTGGATCTACATGTGCAGGGGGAGGATGCTCATGGGACTAGTGGCCATCATCTCTATCGCACCACATGCCATCGGACCAGCAGCCATCCATCCATCACCCCCATCCCATCCCTTCCCACTGGACCAGCAGACATCCATCCCACCACCACCATCTCATCCCCTCCCACGGGAACATCAACTCTTCACAGAGCTTCATGATGCTGCTTGTACAGCACAGGACCTTTTATCATTGAGAGTTCCCCTAACAAGATCTCGGTCTTGCTTTGCATCCCAAGTACCTCCCAGCTCCTCCTGGCCTTCCTCGCTCTTCGTCTGACTGTTAAAATGCAGTAGGACTGTGGGGAGAAGCCTGGAGTACTCACAGACAGACCAGGCAGTGCCTGTGCATGTGTGGTAATACAGCAGATCTAGTCCTTCACCTTTGCCTTCTCATTTGTTTAATATGAATCAGGTCTTGTCCTGGCTGCTCTGTTCCTTAACAACATGTGCTTTATGGTGCGACTCTTGGCTGCCCTTCGCATTTCAGTGCCCTGCAAGCATTAGTGTGGGCAGATGCTTTGTTATTTAATCCAGACACTTCTCTTCAGACTGCTCTTCCTTTTGGGAGCAGAGAAAGAGGGGGATCCTCAAAACACCCTCAGAAGCCACTTCTCCACCCCACCGACACGGGGGCAAAGCGTCTGCTCGGCCTCCAGCCTCACAGAGATTGTAGGGTCTTGTGTGGCCACAGTGGTGCTGCTGGGGGGTGCACAGAGGATATCTAGGTCTGAAACATGTCAGGACCTCCTGGAAAAGAGAGAGCGGTGGTGAAAAACATTGGGATGGCAGGAAGGAAACCTCGGGTATAAAACATCACTCACTGGACCCAGATCTTGATCTCCCTCCTGCATTCCCTGAAGTGGGCGAGGAGGACATGGGCAAAGCAAGATGAGATCTCATGGGATTTGAGCTTGCGTCTCCCATGGGTCCTCTTTTCCTGAGCCTCAGCTCCCCTATTGCAAAGCTGGGACCCCTTCCCCAGGCTTCACACCTTGTGCATGCCCAGCTTCTGGGGGGAAACAGGTTTGCTTCACATTTAAAGCAGCGTTTTCCCCTTTTTGCATCATTTTTCTGTGCCACTGCCTGGCCTGGTGAGGAAGGCTCCCGCAGTGCCCGTTGCGTGATATGGGAGGATGGTTTCTCAGGCAGCTTTTGGCCCAGGATACTCCCTGAAAGCCAAGCTTGTGAAGGCTCCTGCAGGCATCTGCCCATCCCTCCTGGCCGTTCCCAAGGGAGCACTGCTGTGTTACACTGCTGGCTATCGCATTCTCTTGATTGCTGATTGTTTCCATTATTCATATAGAAACTCCTTAAGTATTCCAAGATTTCTGACTTGATTTGAGTGTCTTTTAAATGAGGCAGCAGCATGGGCTTGGGCTTGGGCTCGGGCTACTTCCACACCTGGCCTTGTGGGGTGATATTTCTAATGAAGAACGTTTTCGGGAACTCTGGAATCTCTGCTCCCGACTGTTTTACTGTACCAGAAGTGGCAGGGGGAAAGGGTGTAAGGTCTGTTTGTTTTACTTCTTTATCCAGACAATAAGCCAGCAAATACTCACAGGTTGTTTATATTTGGATAAGGCTGCTCTGCGTCCTGTGAAAGGAAAATGACACATTTACTTCTCCTGCAAGAGACAGTGTGGGACAAAACAGGCCCGGCCACAGGCAGGCCTGGCTGCCAGAAGCCTCTTGATGCCACTTGTGTGATGCACAGGATGACCTTGGTGCTTTGGTCCAGGTGGTGAGGGCACAGCAGGGGCATGAATACCTGTTTTTAACCTGTTGGTGGCATTGCGGTTGGGGGAAGATGCACAGAAAAGGCAGAGCTTGGTCCCCAGCAGTATCCCCAAGCTTCTGCCTCCTCCTCTCCCACCGGCTCCTGCGGGATGTGGAGCTGTGGACACCGGGAAGTGGCCTCATCAGTTTTGTCATCCAACAAGCTAGGTTTGGAGTCTGTGGAGTGTGATCCATAAATCAGAATTCTGCTTTCCTCTGTTTTTACCCGAAAGCATGGTCCCTCCTGTTGTGAGGAATGGGCAGGAGGCACCATGGGGGGTTCAGCTGCATGGCGTTGGGCTGGCTCCGCTTGGCTCCCACCGTCCCCTCTCTGAGCACCCGACACAACCTGGGGACACTCAGCTCGTTGTGCCAGTGTGCCCACATCGCTTGCAGGCCCTGAGCCCCACACCTTCCTGCAGTGAGTGGGATGTAGGTGCTGCAAACAGGACCAGCAGCAAAGCCAGGACTGAGTTGGTCCATGTCCAGCCCTCTCCATCCCAAGGGCAGAGGCCCTTGCTTCGACATCAGCATTGCCTAGTGTGGATTCATTTTGGGGGACACCACATAGAGCACCCCCATTGGTGATATCCCCCAGGGCTAGGTCTTACAGGTGTGGGAGACTTTTGCCCCATTCAGCTGGATAGAGCTGAGGGATGCTCTGCCCTCTCTTCTCTGCTGACATGCTCCTGCAACCCAAATGCATGCCTGAGATGTTTCCACAGGAGCTGGGCAGCCCTTCACAGGCAGCCACAAACAGGGAGGTTGTGGAAACAATCCCAAAACGTTTTTCCTTTTGGCTTTTAATTCATTCGCTAAATGAACTGTCGGAGAGCTGCTTGCCCAACAGCGAGAGGTTGGGCAACCCTGAGGCCCCACAGCATCACTGGTGCTGAGACGCATCAGGGCAGAGGAATTTTCTTGGCCAGGAGACTGAGTGCCTGTTTCACCCCTGTGGAACCCGGGCAGCTCCCAGGGTGGCTCTGACAGCTTCACCCTGGGGCAGGCGCCCTGAGGAAGAGGCAGGAGCTCACAGCCCCACTGCAGTCTGTAGCCCCAGCAGGGCCCAACATCCTCCTTCTTGAGCTCAAAATTGGTCAGAATTATTGTCTTTTTCAAAATACCCTCGGGGTTATTTTTATCTAAAAGTGAAGAAAAGAGAAACTTCTCTTCCTATTGTTTTTTTCCCAGGGTATTTTGGAGGAATGAACAGGGGAAATGACTTTCCTCTCTCATTCAGAGCTGGCAAATGCAGCCAAAAACTGCCTTCTCCTCCCATTATTTCACTTCTATTTGTAAACCCTAACTGCCTGTAGTCTGAGCATCTCTGCAGATGAAAAACCCCACTCCCCTGCCTTCCTTCTTTGGGGAGCCTGCATAGCAGATACAGGTCAAGGGAACTGCTCTCCATGAGCTCAGGGCTTTGATGGACCCCTCTGGGGGTACTTGGGATGTAGCAATATTAGAGTCCTGTTTATCCATGTGTTCATCTGTACATCTCAGCTGACAAGAAGAGTTGCTTCATCGCAGAATCTTCCATCACCTGCTACCTGCCACCCTCCTCGCCACCTCCATTGCTTCATGAAGGACATCAGTTTTGGTGACCAGCCTTGATACTGACGATGGCACACAACCTCCTCCTTAGGGCTGGCCCCCCCATTTTGGGGTGCAGTGATTGCAGCATAATGCATTGAATTACATTGATCTAAATATGTTTTTCCCCTTCAAATGGTTGCTCTCAAGCGGTTGTGACACTGTTATCCAGCAGGAACACATTTGTCTCCCTGCAGGCACTGAGGCGCATTTAACTTAAATCTTCCCAAACAGGCTGGAAACAAGGGAAGTGGCTTCTCATCACAGAGCAAAACCATGATGTTACAAATGAAAGGGCCTGGAAAACACAGAGAAATCACTTCAGAAGAGAAATGATCCTTACGAGTCCTCTCCAACCTGACATATTCTATGATGCAAAAGAGCAAATAGCTATCCTTTCACACGAAGCCACGATTAAGGAAGCAGCAGCAGATCCTGGAGTCAAGGCAGTTCTGGTCTGAAAAAGCCCACAGGATTTCAGCTGTGCTTCCTAGCGCGGGACATGAAATGCGGCAGCTGTTGGAAGTCATGCTCTGGTGCACGCTCCACCCGCTGAATGCGTGGTGAATTCAAAAGCAGGCAATGAAACCCTTCACAAACAGGGCAAAAAAGGCACGAAAGAGAGGCCCAGAGATCTCCATGCATGAGGGAAAGGTCCAGGAGGGGTGAACTGTTTCACGCCAACAGCCACCAGACTCTGCGAGCCTCAGCCTTCCCCTATACCTACTTCCAGTGAATGTGGCACCTGGAAGCAAACCACATTGGAAGCGCTTTGGAAGCACAGATTTCAGACACACCACTGCTAACTCTTACCCAGGACCTTATGGTAGGTTTTGCCTCTGTGAGCTCATGACCCCCAGTAGTTGTTGCACCCTGGTTGAGCATCCTCAGCTGATTCTCCTGGTGAAGATGACGGAGGAGGCAAAGAAGATGAGCGACTGGAGAGGTGGCTCCCTTGGGAAAGACACCCACAAGCAAGCATCCATTTCTCGCTTCAGCCCCCAAGGGAGGGTGAGCAAGGAAGGGGGGGAAGATGCTGTGCCAAAACAGTGCTTTCAACAGTTTCTCAGGTGGTGGGAACTGGCATTGCCACTGGGATCAATGTGCAAGTGCTGCCCCAGCCGTTGGGGTTTAACTGGAGCAGATCACTGCAATGCCCCTGAAACCTGGCTCTTGGGTCCTCCTGAGGCTTTTTTACGCCCTTGGCTGGTGGTTTGGTGTTGCTCCATCACATTCCTACTCCCTTACTCCTTCCCCAGAAGCCCCTTTTGCAGAAGACCATGCTGGTATCCCTGGAGAGTTGCCAGTGCCAGCTGCCTCTATTAATAGTCCCACTATAAACTGAGAGTTGGGTCCCTGGCAGGCACAGCCCTGTCTCCAAGCACTGCGTTGCAGGGTGCAGGCTGTGAGTGCTGCCACACCAGAGACAGATCATATCTTGTTAGAAGGCTTACGTTTTCATTTTCAACTGGTTAATAAGGGATGCAATGGTGGCACTCTGGAACTGCAACGTTTCCATTCGCTTGGTCTTATGTAAGTCAAATATTTCAGTCCTTATACTGGGATAAATTGATCTTAGAAAGCAAACTAAGACACACAGTGCATGCAAAAGCACTGCAGGCCCTGTAGCAATGAGCCTGAGAGAAAGGGTTAAATGTCAGTGTGTTGGGGTTAGACCTGTGGGTCTTTGTTTCCCTGTTTCATAGAGGAGTCAGCACAAAGCTTCCCGTGGTTGCAGGATACATCCTTCCATTTAGAAGGCTGGAGCTTCCCCAGAGGCAGTGGGCTGAAGGCATCTCTCACCTCCATGGCCCTGGGGAATAGCAGCAGTGCTATTTTTCAAGACAAACTGAAGGGACAGTGTTCAGTGTCCAAGGCCAGGTTGGATGGGGCTTGGAGCAATCTGGTCTAGTGGAAGGTGTCCCTGCCCGTGGTAGGGGGTTGGAACTGGGTGAGCTTTAAGGTCCTTTCCAACCTAAACCACTCTGTGATTCTATGATTTCTTTATGCTGCCCTTGCCCAGACTGGCTTTCTGTACCTTTTCACTTGGTGAGGCCGAGTCCCCGGGAATGGCCCCATCGGATTCAAACCCGTGCAAGGAGGAGGGAAGCTTTGCCTGCCTGCGTATCTCTGACAGCTCCCAGCAACATTAAGGGATATGTCAGGGATGAGCTGCAGCCAGAGCTGCCTTCAGTCCCGGGCGCCGCATTTTCCACATCCACATCCCCAGTGAGAGAATCAGGATTTATTCTGAAAAGGAAAAGTATGCACTTTTCTCAGGAAAACCTCTCACTGCCTTCTATTCACTGCCAGGAGGAACGGCTTGCTGGGCGTTGAGGCAAGCTTCTGCTTGAGACCCAAAAAACGCATCAATTCCTCCTTACATTCCTCTTGCCACACCTCCTGTTCGCACTTGAGGATTTCTTCTCTGGTCACGGAGAAAATCAGGGAAGAAACTGTAGGAGCCAGCGGGTGGCAGAGCCTTTGTTAGTGTTTTCCTTCCATAAACTAATGCAGGTGACCTTAGTGGCTTGGTGGAATAAAGGTTTCAGGGTATGAGTACCTGCGCAGGGCAGACATAGCTAACAAGAGTGATGCTTTTACGTTACAGGACGCTGAAAACCATTGGTATTCAGGCTCAAAACATCCCGGCCTGATACTGTGGTTCTCTTGTGTGCAGGCAGAGGTGGGGAGCAACCCCCAAAGCAGACCCTTATGTCCTGCTCCTCCCTCCAGCTCCACTGGGAAGCGTGGGTACATGCGTGTCAAGGAGTGCGCGAGCTGTGTGGTGGGGGAGCGGGAATGGTGGGAGGAACATCTGTTCTCCTGTGCCTATATTTATCTCCTGGTGGATGACCAGGCTCAAAAGGCAGGATACGCCTCCCTGGAGCCCGATGAACTCACAGACATCTACCTGGGAAGGATGCAAACCTGGACCCTGCTGCTAAAAATATCCTGGCAAACAGAGGTCTTCCAAAACAGGGTTCCGGAAATGCTAAATTTGGAGGTGACTCATTGAGGGAGGGGGGCACAACTGCTCTATTTATTTCCCCTAAAGGCAATCAGGAACAATGTAAATCCCAAACACCTTCACCCTACCCCCTTGGCTGGGCTGCTGTGCTTTGAAGCATCCATCAATAGCCCTGTAGGCACCGGCTTCCCAAGAAAGCAGACCTGCTGCAAAAACAGGAATCCCTTATCGGGCAGCAGGAAATGCTATTTTTACATGAAGTTCAGATTAAAAATAAAAGGGAAAGATATGCACCATGGGCACAGGCTAAAATTAAACCTTGAGCTTCTCCCCGATGGCTGGCTCCTGCTGCTCGCCTGATTGAGAAACCAAGGGTGAATGCCAAGAAGGAGCCCGCTGTCTCTGGCTGCGCTTGGTGGGATTTGCCCTGCTGCAATACTTTTCTCTTTTCTTTTTCACTCCTTTATGAGTGTTGCTTAACTAAAACACCCTGGACTGCTGCTGTGGCTCTTTGCCTCTTCATGCGGCTCCTTGATACAGTTCTGAGCCAGAGGTTTCGGTTTCTGACTGCCCGATGAGCTGCTCTGACCTGTGTCCAACCGCAGCCTTTCTCTGACCAAACTTGCTGCATCCAGATGGTCCAACATGATGCACTGATGCATCATGAGGGTTTGTCATGCCCAAGTGGTTCCGCCATTGCCAGTTTTGTATCTGCTCTGTTGCAAGGGATGGACTGGCACATCTGGTCTGGATTTTGAGCATCACCTTTCAAAGTTTTTTGGGCTCTGTAGCAATGAAACAAGCCGTGGGCCACAATTCCCCAATCTCTTTCTTTTTCCTGCAGTCCAACAATGATACGCAACTGCCAAAGCAGCGCTGTGGGTGGGTGTTTTCATTATCACTGTGATTCGTGCAACCAATGAAACCCATTTGCAATCACACTTGTGTTCTTCAGCATCTCAGGGCTGTCAGCTGAAGCTGTACTCAGGGCTCTCCTCTGAGCTGCTTTTCCAGCTCTGCACTGGGTGGCACAGGGGCAAGTCCAGCAGTGACCTTTGGTCACAGAGGTGGCCCTGATGACACCTTGCAGCAGTTCTGTCAGGCAGCTCATTGCAAGCTTATCTGTATTGGATCATGGGCCAAAAGGCTTTTTATTTGTCTTGCAAAAAACAATTGAAATGGATGCAGAAAAGTCACCCCGTAAAATGGATGTGCGAGGCTGCACATCTCCTGACTGACCACACCGATGTTTTCTGTGTGTGTGTGTATATATACATATAGATATAAATAGGTACAGTCTACTTCCTGCCTGGGAAAGGTCACTTTCAAATGTCCATGGAAAGCAGGAAGGCTTTTGAGCTCAGGTGAAGGCATTTTGCACCATGACAAGGTTTCCAGCTGGGTGAGAGATGCTCAAACCCTGTGGAGAGCCGTAATCAGAGGCAGCAGGATGCCCACAGCTTGCTCTGTCAGCTCACAGGGAGGGATGGGTGTTTTAGGGCTCCGAGGACCTGAGATGTGCAGCCTGTTAATGTTGACATGGTCCAGAAAGTCTCCAAAAGAGGGCAAGAGGAATGTAAATGGCACTCAGAGATGATCAAAGCACTTGTGACAGCTGGATGTTTTGAAGCACAGCAAGAGCAACAGAGCAAATATGCTGAGTGTGGAGGGTCCTCAGGCCAGAGCTTGCCATGGGGGTACCACCCCCAGCTCTGCCTAGGCTGACCCTACATAGACTTTGCTCTGCTTCGCCTGTTCTGAGAGGGGATAAAGAAAAAGCATGCAATGACCCTTTTCAACAGCAAAGCTTTGCTCCGAGCCTTTGGCTGCAAAACATATCTGCATAAAACATATCAAGCAAAACATGGCTTGAGTTAGCCAGACCCCTGCAAGTGTTCAGCAGAGGTTTTGGGTTGCCAGGTAAAAGGAGTTTGAGAGTTGAATTTCTTTCACCTGAGCTGGTCTCCTCCTATTTAATGCAATTATATGAAGGCCGGAAAGGCTGGGGAGAGAGTGGTAGTTTTGGATCGCTGCTGGGAGCTGGATTGTGTGAAGGGCATAGCCTTTGGAGACCAGGTAGGGGAGGAATGTGAAGGCACTTGGTGGTGGTGGTGGTTTTGAACGCTCTTGAATGCCTTGGGCTGGAGGGAGCTGCCTGGGTTTTTGGATCAGCCATAGTGTCATTTTTAGAAGATGGCTTTTTGATCTGGGGAGATGGTAGGGTTGTAGCATCCATCACTGCTCCTGTCTGTGGCTGGCCTGGTCAGCTGCATGTATTTAAATTCAATATCGTTGCTTTGCTTGTCTTCTTGCGCACTGAAGTGTGTATGCGGGGAGGGCTGCTGGAAGCTCTGCTATCCAGTATGAGCAAGAAATTAAATGATGTTGGGTAACCCTGTGTGCGAATGATTGCATGTGGCTTGCATACAGTGAAAAGTGGATATCTGGAAGCACACAAAATGCAAGTACGTGATTTCTGCTGTGTTGTGTAAGTGCTTCTCACTTCTGTCAGTTACTGTAAGCTGAAGTAGTGAAATTCGGCTCGAAGGAGAAGCGATGTGAAATGGTACCTAATCTGACTTGGGAAAAACACTAGTCACGGGGGCTGCTCTTCCTCTGCATGCAGTGTGCAATCTATTTTGGACTTCACCCTGTAAAATTATTTTGCTTATGCAGAAAAGGTTTTGCTTTGCAAAACATCACCTTGCTGGTTTGACCCCTTGAGATTGCTGTCACGACTGCCCAGACTGCTCCTGTGTTAGACAGTGTTGGGGGGTCTCTGTTCCTGCCTTTCCTCTTCCCAGGGGCAGGGCTTACGTACCAGCAGAGAAATGGGGCATTTAAAGTTAGTTTTACTTGACTTTCTGGAGTGGACTGAGTTTCCAGCTGGTTATTTCTCTTTTAATGAGAGCTGATTTGGGCATTAAACACTAAAATCCTGTATGAGAATCTGGTAGGATATCATGCGTTCATACCTGATGTTGAGTCAAGCACATGCAGTGATTTTTCTCTTATCTGTGAAGAAGAGAGGCTTGCAGAACCAGTGAACGCAGGGGTGTGTGTGAATGCTTTTAGGCTGGATGGGGGGGTGAATCCTCCACCAAAAGCCCCTTGGGGCACTTACAGAGAAGGGTAACTGAGAGGTACTACTTCATCTGATATAACCTGTTTGGCCCAGATATAGGACCTGTGGTCTGGCCCAGGATACTTGAGGTGGTGGAGAGGGCTTCCCAGTGTAGGCCATCAGGATGCCCGGGCTGCAGGCAACTCCACAGGAGTCCTCATTGTGACTTTGGGATTTCAAGTGAAAACCTGTGTCTGAGATCCCCCCATGTGAATACAGGGCAGAGCAGCAGTAAGCAGAAATAGCTGCCCATCTGGTGTCTCTCCTCAAGCATGCATACGTGCCCAGATGTAACAGAGGTCATGCCACCCCCAATGAGATAGGTAAATGTAGAGCTTGCTGTCCCTGGAGATTTCAGCTTTTTTTGCCTGTGCTAGAAACTGTGAGTGTTGCCAGAGGCAGTGCAAAGTGCAGAAGCTGAGGAGAGAGCACGGGGTAGGACCAGAGGTGCGCCCTGACACCCATTCATCATACCAAAGTGGTGATGGGCTCAGTGTGGTCCTCTTGGCTGATGTGCTCAGGTTTCTTGGACCTGGTCCCCATTTCATATTCAGCAAAACAAAACTCATTTTTTCTTCCTCCCCCCAGATATGTTATGTTGCAAAAAAGTATCTGCTGGTCCTTCCTTTCCAAGATGTTTGAGAGTCAGTTTTTATCAGAAAAAAAAAACCCAACCCAAAACTCAAAACAGGAAACTCTTATCAGCTTGCCAGGAAACTCTATTGCTTTGTGGAAGTGTTACCCTACGGTCATTGCTACTTTCAGTAGCTGTTTGTGTGTAATTTATGGCCTTAAGATGGGCGTCAATCTCCCATACAAGCACGGGAGAGGCTCTAAAGCTGGAAGGGGTAGTGGTAGGAGTGGAGGGTGGAGGGGAAATGCCAAGGAACAGGATTTGTATTATCTGACTACATATATTTACAGTGATAAGATTTTCATTGTTTTCTATGGTTAAATTATGATCCTGGCTTTTTTCTGTATTCGGATCAGGAAACAACAAAAATATGTCTCCAAAAAATGCGAAAGTTTAGTCTTCAGTGACTGTTGCTCAGCAGAAGTAAGTGCAACACTTGGGATGGTCTAGAACTTTTTGGCAGGGGGATTCCTAAATTATTGCCATATGAAATCCTGTGTGTTTGTATTCCAAGTACGTACAGGTGTCTCTGTGTAAAACTATATATATATGTGCTATTGAAACTTGTCACAGGGGGTTGGCTGGTTTGTTTTTGTGCCCCAGTTTTGGTGTGCCCATCTCCAGCACAGAGGGCTTGTTCATATCCAGAAGTAGTGTCTTTAAAAATAGCATTGCTCCAAAGTGTCTTTGGATTCAAAACCCCAAACATTGGTATGCAATGTAGTAAAATGTGTCTGAAAACTCAGAGCGTGTGTGTGTGCTTTGTGTATAGAGATCAGGAGCTTGACATTCAAACCTGCCTGGTAGCTCTGCTGATCAGCGCTGGCTCCTTGCCCAATATTTCCTTTTATTTTGCCTTTTTTCGTCCTCTGGGGCAGCTGCTGGAGCGCTTTGTGGATTGCTGTCACACAGCATCGCAGCAATCTCCCTAACAGAGCTGGTTTGTGTGCTGCGAGCTGTGTGATGCGAAGGAGGAAGCACAACGCTGCTGCCAGGTTATCGTGCTTGTCGCATTCACTGCTGACTAAAGTGCTTGTTTCTCTCTTAATTTCTGCTGGCGAATCTCTTTTGCCTATAAATAAGAATTAAACTTTTGTCCTGGAAAGCTGAGCTGCTGGGCCGTGAAGGAAAAGGAGACTTTCTGAGTGGGGAGCCCATGACCATCTCTCCTAATGGCAGTGGGGTTGTGCAGAAAAGCCAGGGTGATGTCCTGAGTAAGCTCACCGAGTGCCACCAGTGATGCAGAGCACTTTTCCCATGGGCTCCTGGCCTGGCATTTAGAAATACACTATGGCTTTGGGAGTATGGGGAGCAATGCTTCACTGGGGACAGTGCATTTCTCAGCATGACTTGGGGTCCCACTCAGCTGGAAGAATCCGTGTAAAACCGGAATCAGTTAAAGATCTCCATCCTTCCATCTTACAACAGATAATGAGTGCACTTTGAAACCTGACTGTGCTTATTGGCTTCTGGTCTGATATCTCTCTCTGAAACAAACCTTTAAATAGAAAGATCAACTGTTTTCCACCCCTGTGCTTTTAAACGATGGTCTTAAACCCCGAGCACTCTGGACAGGTTTAGCATGCTGTGTTCTGTGCTTCTGGGAAATGGATTTGTTCCATGATTGCTTGAAGTCTTTTGGCCAAGTTGATGCACTTGGCCAAACACGAGTGCATTTGATAACCACATTCATGTGTGTACTCATTTTTGTCTCTTAATATGCACTTATCTCTCTAATAGGGCATTTAAAAACATTTATCTGAAACCCAGTAAACAATGGCCTTTTTCTCTCCTTGGACTACACTCTGTGTTTGCACTAGCACTTCGTTAGGAAGTAAATAGCTATTTTCTGGGGCTGTAAAAATCACTCTTCCTCTCCTTGTACCTTATCTCATCTTCCTGGGCAGAAGTCAAGAGCCTCTTTCTTTCCCCCCTCCCCTTCCCTCTTAGATATACAATTGAATACAGATGATGCAAGGAATATAATATGCCAGGTATTTTGCACACTCATCTCTGGGGAGCTGATAACAGCAGCCTGCCTCTCCTGGAAATGGCCTCTTGGCCTGCTCTCTCTTGCTAGAGTCAGCAGTTGCTTACAGGGCTGGGAGGTGCTTGTCTCCCTTGCCCTTCCAGCAAAGGACTTGGGGCAGGCAATGAGGTTGTATTTCTGATTATTCTTGAGGCTTTGAGGTGCCTCAAGAATAATTAATGCTGTAAATTCAGTGGCAGGTCTGGCAGCTCAGTTGCAAACCTCCAACCACGGTAGTGGGCTCCTTGAAAGGCATTCTCATGGCTAGGGGGGGAAATGGGCTGTGAACAGGTCTGACCAGCCCTGGAGATGGTGGGAAGCCCTGTCTGTGCATCCTCTGTCCCCAGCAGTGTCCAAGTAGCTAGGGTGAGCCCACCAACTCTGTGTCACCCTGACTTTCCGTGTGAATCACAGCTCTGATGTTGAAGGTGGCTGAGTAAATCCCCTTCTGCAGAAAGGGGAAGGCTGCAGCAAGGCACATGCCTGTTGGCTGTGATGGTGGCCTGCCGCTCTCAAGGACCATACCAGCTTCTGTTCGTAACTGACCTCCTGAAAGGAAGTGGTGACAGGCTGCCCATCTGCCCTTATTTCTGTGACCCAAGTGAAATGAGTGAGGTGACCCATCGGAAACACTGTTAGAAATATTTGTGACCTTCCATGATCTCTACAGAGTTGGGGTAGAGGCAGCTGGAAATGGCAATGTGCCCTGATCTGTCGCATTAGCAGTTTATCATCTCCTGCTCTGCAGGGCTTATTTCTCTTCTGCTGTGAAGGAGACATCCATGTTTTCTCCTGGGTGGAAAGTAGCTGCTCTGGGATGACTGGACAGACCCTCCATGGAGGCATGACCTGCTTTCAATATGCTCTACTTGGGGCAGCCTGCCCTGGTTGTATGTACATGGCATCTTGACCACCTTCAGCAGCTTCCCCTGTCCCCTGGTCTCACCTCTGGGCCTCCCTTTGTGCCTTTACCTGCTCCTCCTGTGGCATGGGCTGGGAGGTCATCTCTGCTGTGTTGCTCTGGGACCTGACAGGGACTGACTTTTTCCAGGGGGCTACAGGACAAGGGCCATTACTCTTGCCCATCTCCAAAGGTCTTTGGGGTGTCAAGAGAAGCACTTTTCTTCCTCATTCCCGCTGTGCAGGTTGGGTGAGGAGCTGTACTTCCCCAGAGCCCTACTGGGAGGGGAAGGAGGACACAGAGTGGCCTTGAGAAAACCAATTGTTATGAGAACCCACAAACAAAGCCTTGTAACTGCTCCTTCCAGGTTCTCACAAGAGATATGAAACTCTGACCTCGGGTCTGTACTGAAATGCTGCCAAGGCTGAGATGACGTGGTGATTCTGGGTTTCGCTGAGCTGTGTAGAGGATTGGAGGGGGAGGGAAGAGCTTTTCAAGCCTAGACTTTGCCACTTCATAGACAGCACGTGTCTCTCCTCTGCTGTTCTGCTGAAGTGCTACGCCTGACGCTTGGCAGAGTCTCCTCCCCAGCATCCCCTCTCCTCATGACATGGGGAATGTACTGCAGGCAAAGAGCTGGAGGAATTCAATCAGCAGAGCTTTAAGGAATGTACTGCTGCCAAACCTCACTGCCTTGTCAGTCACCATTCCTGGGAAGTGTTGGTGGGAGGGACACATAGGGGCACACAAAACTACCAAAACCCCATCACCATAAAGGTTGCATCATTGCACAAACAGGTATGAGACAGTGAGTGGTCCATGGGCTATGGTTTAGCTGCTATGGGCCTGGATATTTGCAAAGCATTCAACCATCACTATACTTCATGGTAAGGCAAAATGCATACATAGCTCTGTTGAGAGCTAATTGCTGTTTTATAGCCTGTACTTGCCTGCCTGGGGCTGAAGCAGGTTTGAACCAGAGCTTAAAAACTAGGTCCCAGAGCATCATCAGTACTTGGCCCACGATGGGCTTTTAATTAAGGCTCCCTGTGAGACCTGGTTGACATCCACTCCTTGCTTAACTACTGTTCTGTAACAATCTGTTAACTGTAGTGCATGTGAGGCATCTATAGGCAGAAAAACTTTTTCAATTGCTCTTCTGGTTGCTGGATGATTTATTGGCCCTGAGCAGACTACAGAGCTCGGGACCAGCATTAAGTGGCAACCACTAGATCATCTCTTAGAATTTCGAGGCTGCTCAGATTCAGAAGGAAGAGTCAGGACTTGCATGGCTCGGAAGGAAGAAGGGATTTAGGTGTGCTTTGCTAATACGTGTTGGCTCTGCGACCAGCACTGCAGAGGCTGCAGTGGAACTGCTGCTCTCCTGGCTGGACCCCTTAGACCTAGGGCACCACTTATCACGCACACTTGCAGGCATCACACAGCAGTATCCCTTTCCATTTCAAGTCGAGTCTAGTGCAGCGTGTTCCATTCCATTCCGCTCCGTTCTATGACATTCCATTCCATGCCAGTCCATTCCCTCCAATCCCATGCCATTCCCTACACCCACCCCGAGCTGAAGAGCAAGGGCACTGCTATTCCCCTGCAATGCTAGGGCTTTTCAGCTCCAAAACCACTTTCAAGGACACGAAACACAGAGCTTACAAGTGGAAAAAAGACTTTATTTTCAGATGAAGCTTGATTTTTAGTTTGGTTTCTTCTCTTTTACCTGAGGTTATCTTCCTTTGACCGAATTTTCCAGGATGTTTTTTTCGAGGTTTGGTTTTGGGTTGGTTTCAGAGCTGGTGCTCACAAGCATCAGGGCCTTCCAAGCACAGGCTGCTGTGCACAGGCCAGAAGCCCCAGGTACGTGGAGCCAGGGGAAGAGCAGAAGTGGCTCCGTGTGCGAGCTTGCGGTGGGCAGTGGAGGCAGAGATCGTCGGGGCAGGAGTGGTGCCCCTGGAGGTGCGAGAGCAGCGGGCAAGGAGCGAGCCCAAAGGGGAGCCCTGCCAAGGGGCCGTGCTCAGTGCTACAGAGGAGAAGCAGCAACGTCCAGGGGCTACCCTGGGAGTCATGAAAGCTTCCTCCCCCCCCATGGGGGCATGAGGGGCCACCTGAGTGGAGCAGGAGCAGCAGCCTTTGGGCCACAATAGCCCAAAGGAGCCCCATCAAGGGGCTGGCTCACCGCTGCAGAGGAAGGCAAAAAACCCCCAGGGACACTGGCAGGCCCTCCATGGGGGAGAAAAAGCCTTCCCCCCCCAGCTGCAGGACACCAGGGGCCACCTTCATGGTGCATGAGCAGCAGGCAGTAACGCAGCCAGAATGGACCAGAGGAGCCCTGAAAAGTGCTCCTGCTTCATGCTCAGAGGAAGGCAAAAAACCCCCGGGACCAGTGCCAATGTGGCCCGGGGGAAAATTCCTTCCTGACCCCAGCACTGGCGATCGGCTATCCCTGAGCATGGCAGCAGGACCTGCTCCTGGTGCACAGGCTGCTCACGCCTCCCCGCAGATGCCCAAGCCCCATTCTCCAGCAATCTGGAGCCGGCTCAGGGGCTGCTGAGAGTGGCCAAAGGCCCCTGGCCTCATCGAGCCTGGGGGCAAGGATCCTTCCTCCATCTGCCAGGGCATCCCTGGAAACATCTCTGCCTCCCATTGCTTATGGCTGCTGCCCCTGGCTCCGTGGGGGATTAGAATGGGGAGCTCTGCGGTGCTCCTCAAAAAGGCATTCCCAGAATCTAGCCCTGCCTATCCAGCTAAAAACGATTGCTATCCCTGCCCTGAGCAAAGAAGCTGCTCCTGCAGGATCTGGCCTTGCAGTCCACAACTCTGAATCTCTTTTGCGCCCAGCCTCTAGCTCTGCCTGCATTTCAGGACCATCTGCCTGCGATATCTGTCACCCTGTTGATCGCTGGGGTTGATTCAGCTGACCTGGCAGCCTACGCAGGCGTCCCCTTCCTCCCTTGCCACTCCACATGCCTCCCTCCCCAAACTGCATGCTCGGGAAGAGGACAACCTTCCTCGACACAGGCGGTCCCCTTCATCAGTCACGGGTATACAGTAGTTGCGCTCCCTGGCTAGAACCTCCAAACAAGGAACTGCAGCAGCTCCTCAAGGACTTCCTGGAGGAAGTCCTGGGCATCCCTGGCCCAGTAGGACACAGGAGGCCAGAGGGGGGAGGAGGCTGCTCCCTTTTATACTGTCCCAGGACATTGTGACTGCTGCGTTGCCAGGTGATGGCATAGAATGGCATGGAATGGACTGGACAGGATTGGAATGGAATGGATTGGAATGGAGTGGAGCAGAATATGCGGGCAAGAAGCGAGCTACCATTTCTTATTATAGTTTGCAAGCTTTGATTTCTTTGCTGCTTTTATCCCTTTTTCTGGATGAGTCCTTAAATATTATGATATTAATTGGAGAACTAATCTTTCTTTGTGGCAGATGGTGTGAGTTCTCTAGTTTGCCAAGGGTTTGCTCCATGCTACAGAACCAGATGGGTGCTAGTTAGCTATTATGGATGCTTAAGCTGCTCATGTCCTTTCTGTGTATATAGAGGAGCTGAAACTCCTCATTGGCATGTGAAGGAACTATTTACTGAGGGACTGGGTCCTTCCACGTTAATCAGGGAGCAATTTGGCTTTTGAGAATTTAATATGCCTGTTAGCTTGCCAGCTGGGACTCCAGTTACGTAGTTACGGTACAAACTGGAGATGCCTGTGCTACGTGAAGCTTTAAAGATGGTTGGATGCAGATAATTCTCCCTTGTCTGTTTTGTGAATGGCTCAAGCATGGCAGGCAGACAGGAAGTAAGCTCTTACATCGATACCTTTCCACTGGCTTCAGGGGAAAAGCTGTTGAAACTCTGCCTTGAAAACTGATGGCTGAAGGAGGAAAGAGAAGTGGGCAGAGAGCTTTCCTGGGGAGCTCTGCTTCCTTCTGCCATCACCTTATAAGGAGCTTCTGTGATTCTCATCTTGCTGATAGATGTGGAGGGTGGTAGGCTGAGCGATGGGTAAAAGCTATTTAGAGACAGTTTTTAGTTGGCATTTGCTTGCAGAAGTCTTGTGAGGCACAAGGAGAGGAATTTCATGCATACGCCCTTCATTTGTCTGCACGATGGCACAGGCAAGGAGGACAATATAATCCAAGGCCTATAAATATCTCTCACGTCCATGTCTTCAGAAGACATTAATGGAGCCCTTGCTGACGCTTGTTTACACAACATGTAAGTAGCTGGAGGAGAGCCTGTTTTAAACCTAGCAACTCTCAGTGTTTGACGTGCTCCTCACCAGCAAAGGCATCAGTGGAATGGGCACATCGCGGACAACGTGTGCTGAACTCACCAGGGATTTCTCTGCCTTTGGGCAGAGAGGAATTGTTTAAAATGCATTCATTTAAATACTGGCTTCATTACTCTATCTGCAGTGCCTGAAGGTGCTGGGATGGTATACAGTGATTGACTTGCTGCACTAGCCTTGAATGTCTCGGGATGTCGAGTTTCCAAACTAAGCCTTGTTTTCCCCCACCCTTGCACAGACTGGGAAGATGAGGGAAAGCACAAAGAAGGAAAGGGAAAGATCAGAAAATAACAGATACTGCTTTATGAAAACGCCACAAAAATAACTTGGATGTTATAGTCAAGCTGCTCCTCTGTGATAACTGAATGGTGCTCTCGGTGAGTGTTCCCAAAAGCCCATCTGTCAAGCTTTGAAGGACTTTAGGGCTTCTGAGTCAAGGAAGAGGTTAAAAAGTCTATCATGTTCCTTGATTTGCCAAAGCCTAAATGTGGAGTTACCTAATCCCTCTTCCCACAACTTGTCCCTATAGTAAGAAAAACATTGAGATAAAACAATAGCAGAGGAAGAAGCTATCAATGATGCAAGAGGTGTAGCCCTGCTGGGCTTGTAGGAACACTGTCAATCTATGTGAGGTCAATTGGCCCATAACTGTGTTTCCCCAACCAAAGGTTGCTGTCATATGGACAAAGCATTAAGGCATAATAAGCACAAGTTAAAAGAACAGTTTCCAGACTGAAGATTGAATTTCATTGTTGTATGGAGTTTATGTTGGAACTTGAAATGATGGAAAAACTGATTCTAACTTTTTGTTTGATTAGAAATCCCTCTGAACTGCAGCACGCTGGCTAAATTCCAGCTCACAGAAGTAATTGCCTTTTTCTAAACTACGCACCCCCTGTGAAATCTTATCCAGGGAACCTACTGTAATTACTGTCCTTCCCTTCACATAAATGGTAGTAGAGAACTGTTGACCCAATCTGCCTATTGTTTTCCACAGTAGAGAGAACTTAATTTTCCAGAAACCCATCTATTGGCCCATATAGCTTGTGGGTACAGATTTCATTCTCCAAATCCTTCCCAGAAGAGAACGGAAAGAGAAAACCAAATGCAGACCCTACTCAGAGAAAGCAGAAGGACCTTTTTGTTCTTCTGACCTTGTGGAAGCTCTTCTGTCTGTGGATGGATAGAGAGGGACATGAAAGCAGTGAGTGATACTCGCATGTCCCTGTGATGGAATCCTCCACCCACAGACATAAGCAAATTAATAAGTTCCTCTGTATAACTTCCTGGGGAAAACCTTGTTCAGTAACTGAGAACTGCTCTTACAAAAAGGAAGCACTGTTGGACACAGATAATACCTTTGGGAGCATGGTTCCTCAGACCGGCAAGAACAGGCACAGTGGACATAGTCTTTGTGGCCCTGGGAAATCACCTCCTGTCTACATGTGAGGAACAAGTGGCTGGGATTGCCCAGAAAGTAACTCTGAAGGGAAAAGAAAAAAGAGAGGCTATGCAGCTGCTGTCTGTGGGAAAGAGACAGAGAAATGCATATCTTCTCATGGCTATACTGGAGAGATAGGATTGCATCTGTTGCATACAGAACCTCAGGGTGCCTGGGGTTTGGTGTGGGGGTTGGAGTGTGGTTTTGTTCTTTCATTTCCTGAAGAGTTTAACAAAAGTAAAATGTACAGGATAAACTTATCTGAATGTGGAAGACTGTCTGTAAACTGCCTTTCTGGAAACAGCCTCTCAAGATGCTGCCCTGTTCCCTCTGTAATGGGGTTGCTTTGTTTCCTGCCTTGTAGCTGCACTACAGTGCAATTGTGTTAAATAACTGTCACAAAAATGCTTGTGTTAGGTTTTCCCCTCCAACACGGCTGGGGAAGTCGCACTCTGACAGCGCAAGTGGCTTCTGAGCAAGCACTGAAAGAACCTTCCCATGCTGTGGTGGTTTTGTGCACTTGGCCTGTACTGGCAGAGCAATTTGTCCCACTGTCCCTTGTGAGCGAATCCTGCTGACCCTTCCTGGAGAGGCTGGTGTGGGGATGTAGAGCTGGAGCCTCTGCACAATGCACAGAACAGATGCAGGAGCTGTGGCACATGCCGTAGTACTGGTGTGGTCCAGCTATGGTATGCGGGGTGACTGCTGCTACCAGCAGCACAACCTCTTGCTCTTTCCTGTTTAACAGCAAGCCTTTTATTGAGACTGCTAAAGAACAGCTGCACTCAGTGCAATGAAAACTGATCTACTACGTGTGTTGTAACAACAAGATAGTGGTTGGGTTTGTGAGCTTATATGTCCTAACTATCAAGCATAAAACATTTTGTGCCCTGAAAGCTGTTTGAGACCCATTACAATGAATTTTTGGCTTACCTAAGCACCTTGCTGGTATATACTGGAAAAAGACTAACAGACCTTGCCTGCCATCCCCTTTGAGGGAACCAGTTATTGGTTGCTTTTTAAGAAAGGTAGATTTCAGCGCAGCATGACTGGCACAAGCAATGCACTGCATGAGCAGGCATCAGAAAATCATCCCCATCTGGAGACAGGGGACTCAGGGGACTCTTTTCAGCCTCAGCCTGGAGTCAGATGGATGCCTGGACATCAGAATGACCTGGACAGCATTGGCAGATATGCACACTTGTAATGACAGTGAAACTGGGGGTTACTGGGTAGTTCAGCTGGAGTAGCAGGCACTCTGCTGACTTTCTAAATGTGCATTTATTGCTTCTTGCTCTCCACCCTATGATCTCCTCTCACCTCTCTCTCCTGTACGAACTGCCAAATGGAAACTGTGCCAACCACTGCAGCTCACACCCTCTTTCTGCATGCTTCCCCAGTACAAGCCTAACTGCTCTCACTGTCTTACTTGTGCATCCCTCTGTCCTGTTCTGGGGATAGCAACTGCTGTAATCAACACGTAAAGAAAAGGCAATGACAACAGAAGCAAACTTAGAACCAGCAAGATTATGGCCTGCTAGGTTTTTTTGTATCCTTTTCAGATCTTGATAAACCTCTAGCATTGAAACAGTTTTCACCTGCCAGTCAGACAACATATTCCTTTTCCGAATTACTTGGTGGCTACCTCCCCCTGTGTTGAACAAGGTGAGTGGTGGGTACAATTCCACTTGCTTCAGCAAGTACTGAGGTTGTGATTAGCCTGCCAGAAGAGAAAGGAGATGTTGCATATGTTAACCAGTAACTCAGCAGTGCATACCCGAGGCCAGCAGGGCTGGTCTGTATGTGCACATTTGGGAATGTGCTAAGGATCATTTCCTCATTCCACTGCATGTAGAAATAAGCTGCTTTCCCCCCCCCCCCCACCTTTTCAGCTACATTTTGTTTTGCTATGTAAAGAAATAGACAGATCTGGCCTTTCTTTTTTAATAATGTTTAGGACCAGGGTACAAAAGAGGTTAATGCATTAATTTTTGACAAGTGATAAATGTACTGCAGTAAGCACATCCTACATACACAGAATATATTTCTCTATATAATATGAACACAGAGATATAAAATAAGTTACACTTGTCTTGGTTTTTCATCACAGTAGGAGCTCAGCTTATATAAAGTGACAACAAGAATTGGAACAACACGCTGCTCCAAAGCAACAACAAAACCCAGAAGAGTGCCTCTGTGTGTTTGTGTGTTCAGGAAACAAGATAGGAAATAGAGGGATTTCTGCCAAAATCAGGTTTTGAAAACAAAAACCTCAAGAGCGTGAAAGAGGAGGGAGAGGGTCTCTTAGCTCAGGGCAGAGGTTCTGGAGATCATGTTATTGTGTGGTGAGAAGGAAAGTGGGTGAAGGCTGTCATCTCTGCTACATTTGTGGGGGCACAGGTAGCAGAGCAAGCTCTGCCCTGTGCCCCAGTGTTCTCTGTTCTTATGATGGACCATCTACCTACCTGACAGTGACAGGTTCCTATCTTTACATTAAGAATGGGACCTTAGCTTACACTGTGCACAATGAGAGTAAACAAGTCACTTCACAGGAATGATAAACACCACCACTGTTTAAAGAGAAAACACTATCCACTGGTTACAAAATGTTCAGTGAGCCTGGGAGTGGTGGTCCAACCCACCTGATGTCTGCCTCTAGCGCCCCCTCTTTCTGTAACCCTTGTGGGGTGGTTCTCTTGGCCATGCCTCCAGAACTAATCTCCCCTGGGGACTGAAACAGGAGGTAGAGACGATTGGGAATTCTCAATGCCTGTCCCACAGCAAACAATGAGGAACTCCAGCTGCCCAGTTCAGAGCTGTTTCAGAATTTATTCAGATTTTTTTTCTTTAAGGACAGGGAAACACTTGTAAAATTTTAATCTAACAGTAAATCGAGGCTCCTAAAAGTCTTAACTCTGGGGTCTAGTAACTAGTATTTTAGTGTGGGCTTATGTTTGTCAATCAGGAAGTGCTCTTTAGTTTGGCCAATAGCTAGGAGACCTTGTGGTTTCCTCTTTGCTATCAATATCTCTGTCTCCTGAAGTTTGTGAGACTCATTTAAGAGCAGAGGGTGCAGCCAAAGCTCAGGAGTGATAGTGGCAGTTAACAGGTTTCCATTAGTGCCTACTCCACTAAAAAAATGCAGCCCACTTCAGTTTTAATTCTACTCCTGCTTATCAGATCCTCCTAATCTCAACATACTTTCCTTACCTTCATATTTACAGACTACACATTAGAAAGCAGGGATGTTACACTGGAAGAGTTAATTGCATATTATCAGTGAAGGACTGGACTTTTTTGTTCTCTTCTTTTTCTTCATACAACAAAATAAGAATAAATCCAAAGTTGATCTCGCCTCTAAAGGTATAATTTAAGTAAACATATTTTTCTAGATCTTTTTTCCCCCATTCCCTTTCCCTCTCCCATGTAACTTTCCTTTCACTCTGTTACTTTCCTTTTGGATGGAGGGAGGAGATGGGAAGGGAGCTCATTTGGCAGCTCATGACCTTCCAACTTGACTTTAATGAGATGATTCGCCAAGGCAAACTCCTCATCATCCAGCATGCCATCTTTGTCGATGTCAGCCAGTTTCCATATCTTGCCCAGTACCGTGTTGGGCAGCTTAGACCTTACCATCTCCTTCTTTGCATTGGCACCAGTTATTTTACCATCGACAGGCGAGAGTGTGTAGAAGATCTCATCATACATGGGTTTGTCCCTGGCCACCACCCACTCCGCATCATCGATCCCTTCACCAGCGCCTTCGCCATAGCCATGGCCAAATGGACCATGCAAGGTGCCCTCAAAGGCTCCTCCCTTCACCATCTGGGTTGGCCGCTGTGACTCTTCCTGGCGTACAAGCACCATGAGCTGGGCGATGTCATTAGCCAGCATGTCTTCCACTGTCTCCAGCAGCTTGCTCTTCAGGGGCTGAAACTTGCTAAAATCCTGGGATTGCAACTGATCCTTAAAGTGGGACAACACAGCAAGATGTGAGCAACATGGCCATGCACAATGCAGTAAGAGTGTAGAGTGGGATGACTGTCTGCCATTTGGCTCAAAAAACCTGCTACTGCAGAGGAGGAGTGGGGAGCTCAGCGTTCCCTCCTTTGATAGCCCTGCTCCTCAGCATCTCTCTGGCTGGCCTTGCTCTTACTTAAATGCTCTTTAAGCCCTACAGAAAATGATCTCAGCTTACAAAAGGGGGCTGACGTGGTACATGGTGAGAAGGGAAGTGGTTTACTCAAAGGCCAAGACCATGGACATATGCAAGTAAAACTCCTTTCCAAGTTAAATAGAAGCAATCGCCCTGAAGACCAAATTGTTCAAGGCAAACTGGTTCTGCAACTCTTGCTACAGCCTCCAGCCAGGGCTCTGCATTCCCTCCCCCTCTGCATTCTGGCAAGGAGATGTTACTCTAGGAAAAGACTGGTTTACTCATCAGCATGCAGGGCACCTTTCAGATGCCATAAAGGCAGTAGTACGCCTGTAAAGAGGTGAGCATGTCTTTAAAGCATGGCTCAGTCTGTAATTTTCACAGGTAAGGAAAAGTGCTTTGAGCAGGGCCTGCAGATAAGTCTCTTCTAAAAACTGCAAAACGACCTACAGCTTCATCCTTCACCCTCTACTTGTTAAATCCACACTATTCACTCCTTCTGGATTGGTACAGTTATTTTTAAACACGCATTTTAACAAGCAGTGAATGGGATCATCTATTGGATACACTCCATAGATCTCATTCCCAAGAACTTATGGAAAATATACTTCACAAAAGTAAAAGAGCAGATGGGTGTGTTTTCCATAGGGAGCTAGTAATGACTTCAACAGCTAGCAACTCAGAACAGGTTTCTGCCTGGACTGAAGCCATGCAGCAATGTAGCAGTGTCCAGCATTGTCTGAATATACAATACAAGGCTCTGATCCAATGTTCTTTGAAGTCTTTGACTTGCATGAACACTGGGTCAGGTCTTAGCTCTGCAGAACAGAAAACCTGCTTCTCTGTTTAAAACAGAAGAGGGGCTTTAAGTTTCCACAGTCTTCTTTCTCTCCTTCTATATACAGAATGAAGTGGAAGATGCAAAAAAAAAAAGGCAGCTCTTGAGGAGGGGGGCATATGTGTAACTTTTTCTGGTTATAGTTTTTCTTTTAATATACATTACCAATATTCTTAGGCCTGGAAAATCTGTAAATGGAACGTGGAATTTAAAATACAGAAAACCAGAAGAAATAATTTGCTGTCAAGTGCTATTCAGGCAGAGATCTGAGAAATGAAGGCAGCTGTAGCTTCACACGAGCTCTATGTGCAAAAATGTTCATGGCCAAATATAGCCTGCACATATTGCAAGGCCTATTTCAACATTATAACAGGCCTTTCCCAACAACAATTGCAACAGTGTCTGCGTGGCTTCTGTCGTACACCCTGAGGTACTCTAATGCTTTCCTTGGATGCTTGGCGATCTGGCCAAGATGTCACTGCTTACCTGCATCTTTCTCAGATTAGGGAAGTCTCCTGGTGAGATCTGATGCTCCCGTTCAATCCGGGCATAAATCTCTCCCAAGTTGTTAACAAGCTCTTTCTTTTTATTGTCTTTCCCAAACACTGAAGGCATTTCCTTCTTTAGGGAGCTGATGATGTAGGCATGGACCTGAAGGGCATTAAATGATACAGAATGAAGAGGACAAGTGTTAAAGAGCGTATTAGAAAATTGTTCCCAGCAGAGAGTATCTGTACTGAGGACTCAACTCCATCTTGTCCCACCTTGAAGAACAAGCTCAGCTCCTCAGCTTGCCTGTACCTACTGATTATTGCTGCAGTGTTACATGCTGCTCAGCTGTGTGCTCTACCTGGGCTAAGACAAGGTGAAGACAGTGTATGAATCCTGGACATACAGTAACATTCATACGCACTTCCTGGAGGGAGTGGTGTGGGTTTCTTTTCCTTCCACTGGGCATGGCCTTCCTGGGAATAGTCCTTTTCCAGTCTGAACCAAACAGAGGTTTTTGGAGCCCTCTAGGCAATTTTTACTGTTTTAGTAGGAACACCAGTCCTTAACTTGTGACATTGTGTTTTCTCTTAGAAATGAAGACCCTTGCACAAATGGCCTTCTAGGGATCTTTGATCTCTCTTCTCAATTTATATAGGGTTATTCCTTGGTTTCTGAGGGGCTTCATTCAGCTCATTTCAAATATCCAGAGATACAGCAGGCTTACTTGCCATTCTTGTGAGTCTCCACCTGCTCTGTATACAGGTACTTCTCTTGGCTAAGAAAGTTTAAGGTAAAAGAGCTAGAACTTACCAATTCCCTTGGTTCTGACATACTGAAAAGGTCTTAATTCTCAAGTTGCTACCACAGAGCAACCTTCCAGATCCCTTCAAGTGCTACCTGCTTTGATCTGCAGTTAGCTTTCTCACTGTAGCCTGTCATGACTGAAGTACCAAGAAAAGGAGGTGCTTTCTTCCTTGAAGTGCATAGGACTAGTATGCTAGGCATGAGTGAAATGGGATGGATAGAAAGTAGGATCCACCAGCTCTGCAAGCCAAACTGGCCAAAACCCCTCCCCTAAAGCTTTCATGCTGCAGACAGTCCAAACTGAATGCCTGGGGGGTTCTACGCCAACACCCACCTTGGCCAACCGTGCTCGCTTGATGAGATCATTCAGCTTCCTCAGGGCTGCATTGCGGGGCAGGCTCTGGATATCCCTGAACAGGTCCTGCTCCTCTGCCTCAAACAACTTGCGGTTGTCAGGGATGAGCAACGGATGGGACCAAAAAGAGCCAATGTAGACCCTGATGACCTCAGGAGTGTTGACGATCTTTCCCAGGGACCACATGAGGGCACCGTACACCCGCATCAGCTGCTGAGTCTCTATCTGGTCAGCCTTGTTGAGAACAACTCTCATCTTGTCCTCATGGTTCTTCAGGGCCTTGATGACCTCAGAGAATTCATCGGAGATGTCCAGCTTGTGCGCATCAAAAAGGAGAATGATGCGATCAACCCGCTCTGCAAACCACTCCAGTACAGCAGCAAAGTCATAACCTGCAAGGGGTGGAGGAAAAGCTGAGATGCACATGCATGGGAGTAAAGAAGCCTTACTTGCTGTACCAGAGCTATGCCATCTGAGGGTAAGCTTGCAAAGGGCAAGCTGCCCCAGTACAGATCAGGTAGCTTGATAAAGGCAATGTGAAACATCATTCCTCATCAAAGGTGGAGATGAGGCATTGTCCTTCACACTGAAACACCTGAGGTGCACAGTTAAGGATGGCTCTCATCATCTTAAGAAATCACCCAAAGAAATCCTGAACTTGTGCTACAGATGCTTCATTTAAATTCGTATCACAAGGAAACTGCTATACTCAAAGAGCTACTGCAGAAGTTTTGCATGTGGCAACAAGAGAGGCCTAGTTTCTGAATTACTGGCCATCAGTATAGCATACAAAGCCTGTAGAATGCTGAATAATTGCAGTACTTGCACCCAGACTGGTTTGAGATGCGTGTCTTTACTGCTTAATAACTCTCAGCTCTTCTCTAGTTTGGTGAGACTGTTTGTCCCATTCAATTCAAAACCCAGGATGTAATTAACCCGCCTTTCCTGAGTAACTATCCTGTCATACCTCCTGCATGTGCACAAAGCAAAATGATTTGTGTTTACTTTGCTAAGTGCTTGATGCTTAGCAGACAGCACTGCTGCGAACATGAGAGGTGGACTCAAGCTACAAACTGTGGGTTCAAATTTCTTATGCCTCAGAACTAAGGCTAATGGACACACAGTGTTAGACTTGAGTGTGTCTCTAGGAAATACAGGGCATGATAAATAGTGTGGTGGTGATGTTTGTTTAAAAACCAGCAATAACAACAACAACAACATGACCTTCTTTCCTAGCTCTGTGGTAGTTTTTCACCTCTCAGCCTCACTGAGAGGCTGGCGTTCTCCCTTTGCTCTTTCAGGCTCTCTATCCTGTGTGATATTTGGGGTTATCTGTGTTGCCAGAGTGTGGTACTCTGTTAGAAGAGATCAGGACAGAGCTTATGCTACTTGCATTCAAATCCTTTTACTATTTTAATCTTGGCTTTCATGAATAAATGTATGATAGTTAGTTCAGTACTCCTCTCTTTCTCCCCCTTATTCTTTCTGTTTTCTTAAAAACCTAGAGAACACCCAGTGCATCCTAGTCATTAGGTCAGAACTACAGAAAGAAGGACTGCTGAGCTCTGATCTTGATTTTTGGCACTAGACTTTTCCTTGTGACTAAGTAAACTGGGGTGGAATCCTGGCTCTCAAGTCAGGTCAACTTTCTCTTCAGCTGGATAAACTGGTATTAAATGTTTGCTACTGAGAACTTGCACAATGACAAAGCATTATCATTGGGCAGAGGTTTGCTTTGGTCAATTATAGTTTTCTCTTTACAACAGAAAGGGTTTGGGATGGTGGGGTGCTCTCGGATGTGGACAGCTTGCTCTGCTCTTTTCCATGGGATCTACAGAAATTGGATCAAAGAGAGATGTCTGTCTCACCAGCGGCCTTCTTCTCAGTTAGGACACTGGTGCCTTCTCTAGCAGCAGTAAGCAATGATGGGCCCTGGCTCTTTGCTCAGTTATGTTTGATGCTGAGAACTTCAGATAATGCATAATTAGCATTACCTTTGACAAAGACCTGCTGAGCATTCAATATATTATACTGATATCCATATATCTTGCCTAGTCCATCTATCTGACCTCAGTAACAATCATGAGTCAGATCTTACAACTGGAATAAACTTGGTCCTACTTGCTTTCAGATATTAACAGCCTTTTAACCATAAATGTTCTCACTCTAATGAGCTCATCTCCACAGGTCTGACTGCTTATCTGCTGTAAAGCCATGTGTGCTGACTCCTTCCCAAATTGCTCTAGGAGGCACTAGCAGCATGACAAAGTCAATACAGATACCTTATTTCATGTGGACTGGGTTCAGGCTGTAAGTTGTTGCTCTGCACACAAATCAGTGAGTTTCCAAATGGGGACCCCTCTCCCCTCTCAATGTGGCATATATAGCCACATCTAATGTTCCGTTCTGCCTGGGCTGTATTGGAAACCACTTAGCATGACAGGGCAGTTTATTCTTCATATGCAGAGCTACACAGCTTGCTTTTTCACCACGGAAGCAATGAGTCAGGCTGACTTTGTTTGGAGATGTTTGTGCGTTTAATCTTGTCAAATCTCATTGACTGGGATGCTTTACTGTCAAGCTGACATGCATTTGCATGGCACCGTGACTGCTTTTTCCAGCCCTTTTCTTGGGAGGATTAAGGGGAAAACAGAGTTATGCTCCCTACGGCACACCATAATGCTACAGTGATGTCCTGTCACAGATCACGTGGATAGTTTCCCTTTGATAGTAAAGGAACAGCCGGTTAGCCTCCCTGTGGTTAATACAGGCTGGGATGAAGTGGGGAAGGTGTCTGTATCTAAAAATGTGGCATTGTAGTCTTGGTATTAGCCAACTGCTTGGGAGACTGACCATAGCCCTTTGATCTGCCCTGGTCTCAGGATTATAGCAAAAGTATCTTTAGGTGCTTAGCTTTGTTGATTTTTATCGTGTATAAAGCCTGGATCCACAACAGCACTTAGAAGGGATCTGTTCTGTGAGCTTCTCTTTCCTGTTGATCAATAAAAAAGTTGCTCTACCCAACAAAAAAGAGGCCAGTATCTACTCAGACCTCTTGTATGTTTCCAGCTGCTACAGTAACAGCCAGTCTTGAAGGTCCCTATGGACTTCATTAAATGTTTAGAATTGATTCCTAGACTTTCTTTCCCAGCTTCTTTAGGGATATTCTCCTGACAGCTGTCCTGCATACTGCCATCAAAGAGGAACAAAGCCTTTGGAGAGTTACACTTGGGTTGATGCTTCAGAGCAGGCAGAACAGTATGGATTCATCTGCATCCCACACTGAGACAAAAAACCAACTCATATATTCATCTTGTACGTCCCGCTAGCTTTGGCACTTTGGAAATGTGTGAGACCTCTCCTGTTGGTTCCCAGCTAAGCAAGAAACCTCCCTCTGTACAGTTCTAATTATTCTCCTGGTATAGAGGTATCTGTCAGGAAATCCAAGTTGTGTGTATTTTCTTAAGTGATAGCACTTTAGAGGACAATTATCATAAATGTTGTATTGTTCCTTAACATGTAGTATGACCTGCAGAAAGGGCAGGTGGGACAGACCTCTGTTTACAACTATCTTCTTGGAGTCTGACTGTGGTGGTGTTTTGTCACACAGACAAGTGCCTGGAGAACTGCTACACTGGTAATTTGCAGGGTTGACTTCTTAGTTTTGCTTTTAGCACATAAAGGAGTAGATTGTTCCTTAAACAAAGCTTTCACTTTCAGATGGTTGTTCAATAGCATGGAGAACTGAGGACGTTTTGCCTGACTTCCAGCCAGAGCTGGAGGCGCTCAACACCTGAAAACACACAAAGTTCATTCTGTAACTAAATCTAAGCATTACAACCTTGCTTTAATTTCCATCCTATTACCCCTTTTTCATTTCACAGGTGTGTAAGGCCTAACTTTTTCTTCTGGCAGATTATCAGTGTGTGAGCTTAGACCAAGAATTGATCTTGATCTACAGTCAAATTAGGAGTTTTTGAAGTATTCCCTTGCTCATTCCACTGCAAATGTGCTATGTTTCTTCACGCCTTCTTAGTGTTGTAGTGTTGCTAAGGCCTCTCACAAAAGCAGCCAGTTACTATCTCTGACTTGGCAATGTTTCAGTGATGGGTGAAGCTATCCACATAACACGGCACAGTTTTATTCTAAAGTTACAGGGCATTTGGGAAGCCATCTGCTCGCCAAGCTGCATAAATGCAAAACCATCACTGCAGGGAAGTTCAGACAAATGAAAAGGGGAGAATTTTCTGCTCAGTAATTCCTGCCTGTTTGTGGCTGCATTTGCATTTCTGATGAAAAATGAATGCACACTTAAACAGTCTCTAGTATCACTGATGCAGCTTTCACAACCTCCAGATAAGGTGAACATGAACAGAAAATGAATCCCAAGCATACAGTACTAGGAGGACAAGATGAACATGATAATAACTTGATAATAACTTTCTTCTATCAGATGTTGTTTTTTTTTTATGGGACAGATTTCCTCCTGACAACATGAAAACGATTCAACAGATTTTAACTCAAAGCTGATAAGTCAGTGGATTTGGCACAGAGAGAAAATGATCTTGTAGACGCACTGCCACCTAGACTCCAAAAGGCAGACTGGCTTAATGAATACTTGTCAGTGCACTATTGGAATACCTGGTAGCATGCATTTCACTAAGATCTGGCAGGATGATACAATTACATTTCTGTCAAGTCAGACCAGGCACAATACAGCCTTTATGCTGACTGTGGGAATAGAGATGACACCTGACCCAGCATAAAATCTGCCTGGCTGTAACATTTTAAAGCCAACTTAAACCAGGAATGAGTGTGCATGTATTGGTTCAACATTTCTCACCATGTAGCTACACTGGTTGTTTTGTCTGGGTTTGTTTTGGTTTGTTTCCCTGAAAGTAAGCACTCTGGATTTCCTGTCTTGTGAAACTACGTCCAGAGCCCCTGTGGTAGTGGAGCTCAGATGGGATGAAACAGGTATAGTAAGATCAAGAAATGCTGAAAACCCTAAAGATGCTGCTTTGCACCAGGTATTTCTCAGCTTGCTGCCACTACTGCTTTAAATTGTGCTGCTTTTTTTAGTAGTTGACCTATCTCCTGCTGAATTTTAGTCACTGGGAGCTCCCCTTTCATTCTTTTAAAGCTAGTGCTATCCAAAGGTTGAATATTCACCAGACAGCAGCCCTCTATAGGGCAGAGTTTTATGGCCATGTCCCTATCTGTCAGGATAGATTGGCTCTGTATCTGAGGACAGCATCAGAAG
Organism: Myiopsitta monachus; assembly: GCA_017639245.1. Taxonomy (NCBI): domain Eukaryota; kingdom Metazoa; phylum Chordata; class Aves; order Psittaciformes; family Psittacidae; genus Myiopsitta; species Myiopsitta monachus. The sequence goes on from CM029925.1 coordinate 58,583,715, forward strand.
ATGGGATAGCTGGCATAGCAAATGCTGACTACCTAGAGAGGGAGCAGCTTTTGAATATGAAATGAATGCCTATTCCAGGAAGCTAATGACTTTATCTGAATTTTAAATTGAATAATAGGGTTTGGAGGCTTAGTCTATCTGGTCATGGAAACGTCCCGCCTGAAAGCCCTTCAAAGACAACCACATCATGGCAAAACAAGCAGACGGCCCACACTGGAGAGGGAGAACGTGCCAGGAGGGGCAGGTGTTACCCAAGTGTGACAGATGGCTGTAAGCAAAGGAGAAGTAAGGCAATATGATGGTCAGGAGAAGAAAATGAAGGCAGGAAGGAAGAGAGGGGGAAGTGACACATCTCTTTGAGGACACACACAGCGAGTGGGAAGCAGGGTAGGTAGCTGTTGTAAGACCCTGGGAGAGATGATGCAGCAGAGAGAGGAGGGTGACAGGAAAGAATGAGATGAAATAGTTAGGACTGGGTAGAAGAACAGTGATTTGGGCAAGTTTCTCACAAGGTGGGAGCTGGTGGCGCCAGGAAGGAGAGGACAGAAGGGAACATGAAAAGCAAGGGATGAGAGTATTGGATATACCTCACTGCAGCTCATCCTAAACTGTCTTTGCAAAATGCTGCCATACTCCTCCCTGGAAGTGGCTGCCTTCCACAGGGACACAGATATTCCTGTAATGTATACCTGTGGGTGTGTTGGGAAGTAGGCAGAAGTCCTTCAGCAGGAAAAGGTTTCTACGAATGTTACATGTCATAATTTCTAAAGCAGGCCTCAGATACTGATCACTTCTGCCTTTGCTTATGCTCAAAGAAATAACCTGTTCTGGAGCTGCTGATTCACAGCACTAGGAGCTACTTCCTCCAGCCAGTGCCCTGCATCTCCTTCTCAGTACCAAGAACTAATGGAAATGCTACATATGTTTTGGAGACTTAGTTTCCCAAAGCGACATCAAAAGGACTCAAAGCACAGCAAACCTACCTACGTTCTTGGTTAGGAAAGATGAGTGGGTGTCATATTCTGAATGCTAACATTTACATTAACCAGTACCTGGACTGTCAGGCTTTAGCTTTCATGTTTCAGGGCCAGGAGCCTGACAGGGCTCCTGCTTTATGTCAGTGGAAACTGAGTGAAATCTCACTAAGCATACTGAAATCATGAAAAACTAAGGACAGCATTGTCCAGGACAAAGTTTCATTATAACATCCTGTTTAGCTTCTATGTCCATACAGCAGACCTCCTCCCCTCTACCCTTTACATGTTTATGTCTTTGTCATTTGTGACAGATGGACTGAGAATTTTCTGGCACTTGGGCCAATCCAGGAAACAGTTCCTAGGCAGATTTTGAGACCTCAGAAGGCACCTGAATATAGGCTACGTTTTCCAGAGTGGTCAGTACATAGCAGCACTGAACAACTGGAATTTCAATGAAGTCTTTTTATTATAATGTCCAAATACAGAGTTCTTCCAGTATACATAGTTTAAATCTAGGGAGAAATCATGTTTGAAAACCTGAGCTGAAATGGCCATCAGTAACTGGTAGCTGATACCAGTGACCAGGAAACAGTCCTTCTCCATTGTTACTCGGTGCTGAAAGAATACATGGTGAGCATGAATAATGCAAATTGCTGAGATACTGATGGGCATGACTATCTTTCCTTGATGAAACCAGATCCTTAGGATATTGCTGGAGTGCATGGTAGATGATAAAATGGACAAACCAAGCAGCTGTTCTAAAAACCAGACTTGTTACACGACTTAAGCGCTTGCACATGTTAAGAGGAATAAGAAAAACAAAAGCAGAGCCCCTTCTATCTGTGCACTATTTAATCTCTGCTCTTTTGCATTGCTTTTTTTTTTTTTCCTTCCAGCTCAGAAAATATAGCTGTGTTTCCAACTGGAATCATGAAGACAGCCCCTCTCCCTAACCAAATCATGGTTTGGTCTTTCCAAAACCCAAATACAATCATTAGGTTTTCTCTGCACCCTGCTTACAGGTCAGAAAAGTCAGGCTCACAGCTTCATACATTTCTATGAATAGAAAGTACAAGAACTGTGCAGATTTTTCTGCTCATTCTTGGGTTGCTGTTAGAGGAAGCACAGAGCTGTGTGACTGCAGGAACTGAGCCTTTCAGTGGTACAGTGTTTGTGAGACTGTGTTAAAATCAGGCAAGTTGGTGGACAGGCTGCCTCAGTGCAGCATTGGAGGTGAAGTGGGAAGTTAAAACTAAGCAGTGCACTTTCACCCTGCCAGGCGGACCGAAATACAAAATATAAGCAAACATCACCAGTAGGGAGTATTATAGCAAATATTTGAAATGCCTCCCTTCTAGAGGCTTTCAGGGCGGATGCTTTCAGTTGTGTGTCATGCTGTTGCTAGCACACATGATGAGGCCCTTTAGAAAAAATATTTTCTTGTTGCCATTGTACCCTAAACAACGTCACATGAAGTGGGAGAACATCAGCTCCCTTGGTATTTGCCCTTCCCTTCTAAGCATGACTATTTGAGACATGCTCAAGCCTGAGAGGTCTGCACTCCCCAAGACTCTTGCCATTAGCATTTTTCTTCTCACTGTCAGCCTCCTGAGTGACTAAATATCCCTAGTGCTGAAGCTGCTGGTCACTTGGGAATTCTCCTTCCCAGGAGGCACAGCAAGCAAAGCGTGTGGGGCTTTTTTTCCTCTTGTCTATGGGAAGCCTGGGCTGTACTGCAGCCAGCACAGTGGAACTGAGTGGAAGGCTGGAAAAAGGCTGGAATCGTGCATACTGGCATGAAAGCTGATGGGGAATGATGCTGTCAGTCCTGACCTGTGACTAGGACCCTGTGCTCTGCTAATGTGGGGAAGGGAGGAGGTGATACATATATTGCCTATGTACATACATACATATATATATATAGGTTAAAAATGAAGTAAGTGTTCAGGAAGTATCATCCTGAAACAGGGATCACATACTGCTTGGCTGAGGCATCACTGAACTTGGCAGACTTGAATCTGCCCAGCTCAGGCCATGTGTAGGTTGAGACTGACAGCAGAGCATGTCGGGCCCAGCCTCCCAGGGATAGTACCACTACTGAAGTGAGCAAGTTGCTGTTAGCAGGTGGCTCAATTAGCATGGCAGACTGCACAAGATGATGAATTATGAGAAAGTCCTAATTCCTATTCTGAAGTACTGCATGACCTGACCTGTGGTCCTCCCCTTTGTCCTCATTCACTTCAGTAGTCATCCCTTCCTTGTCTTCCCTCCCAGCAGGATAGCCTTGGCTCATTATTGGACACCAGAACAGTGTTTTGCAAGTGGGTAGCACTCATATTATAAAACTGCCAAAGCAGGCAAAACTGCACTGCTTTGGTACAAATATCTCGCCTACAGGCATTTCTGCAGCCTGCTGTTGCCTCATGCTCAGCTGGAAACAATAAAAGAAAGGAGAAGGACAGATGAAGGAATACAGTGACTAGTTCTTTAGGTGTAGACATAGATCCATGACCCAGTATGTGAAAAAGATTGGGAGAGAAATGGCTTTCCTTCAGGCAAGGATAATACAGAAGCGCTGAAGGGCAGGATGCTTTAGGTCATGACATCCCTGGAACACTTCCCACCAAGCCTGTAAAAACTAGGGGTCTAGCTACCACACCTGTAACACCATGGGTGCCCATCATGAAGTACATGAGACACAGCTCAGTAGGACAAATCACTGCAGGCAGCTCCTTGACTACCCTTTTTATCAGAGCCTGAGAGCAGCAGCAGCAGCAGCTGTGTCAGTGCTGGTGATCTCATTGTATGCCAAGGGGACGCGGACTTGAGCTATGACAGACTGCATTACCCTCAACTGCTTGACAGGCCTGAACTTGCAGGTCTGCTACTGGGAAACTTCATGGGCTGCTGTGGGGGGAAGGTGGCTCTTATGATCATGTAGTGGTGTACTGGAAGAAAACCAGTGCAGAGCTCTTGAGAATTACACAACACTCCTTGGAGGAAAGCTTTCATTTGCAAATCCCTGCTGCTAGCTAGAGGATGCTGCCTGCTGCAAGCACTAATACTGGTGCTTCTGCACACTGTCTGTCCATCGGGAAAGGGACTGTGTTATCTGTCACGTTAATCCTTTCAACAGCAACAAGGCAGTGAATTTAATTCAGAGTTGAGTTCAGCAAAATGAAAAGCTTCAGAACCTGGTCTTGCTCACTGAATCACTGCTTTAAACCCACTTTCCTTGCTCCTGCTGTTTGAAACATGGATGCAGTAACAGGAACAGCTATTGCCTTGAAATTCAGGGACATAAAGCGGCCCTCATGGATTGCTAAATTTTGATATCATGGTAATCTGCTATGTTGGCACTGTATAGATTAGCCTAATGCTCTTGATGTCTAATGGGAAAGGAGACAGACTTGTGATGTTCCCAGCGAGAGGAATTTCCTATTTTTAGACATGCTGCTGGTTCTCATGGGATGGGCAGGCTGGGAAAGCCTGCCACATCTTTTGCATCTTTACTTTTCTTCTTTCTGCTTTACTGTCCACTCCCTTCCCTGCCCTTATGTCACAGGTACCCCAGTCTGAGGATCTTAAAACCTACTACTAGCAAACAGGGCCATGAAGAACTCCCCTGTTCCCAGCAGTTAAGAGACTTCAAAGCATCTCTTGGGAAACCTCTGTAAAATTCCCTCAGGTCTTGCTCCATTCCTAAATGAAATCTGGGCAGTCCAGGAAGGTTGAGCCCAGTGACAGGACAGGAAGCAATATCCATAAACTAAAGTGGAAGAAGTCTCACCTCAACATGAGGAAGAACTTATTTGTTGAGGGCGGAAGAGGACTGGAACAGCATGCCAAGGGAGGTTGTGGAGTCTCCCTCTCTGGAGACATTCCTGTGTAACCTGCTCTAGATGGTCCTGCCTCGCAAGGTGGTTGGACTAGGTGATCTCCAGAGGCCCCTTCCAAACCTAATTATCATGTGATTCTGTAAAGGCAGGAGCATTTTGCTGTGTCAGCAGGTTTTCGTACCATCTTCTGCCTAGAAACCACACTATTGCTTTGTAAGCCTCCAAAACCAACTTGTAATGAGGGCAGCTTGCTCACAAGCTCGGTGGTAGAGGTGCCAGCCTCACCATTTTTTCCTATTCCTCTTCCATGGGAGCTGGGAGGTGAGCACTCCCTTTCAAACATTAGCTTCCTCGAGATAAACTCAAGCCAATGCCTGGCAGCAGCCCTTCCTAAACATAAGCACCTCAGCACAATTGACTCTGCTCCTTGGGCTGGATCCCCTGCAGACAGAAATTGCTGGAGTTCTGCCATCTTTGACAAAGCTATGTTGATTTAAAACAGTTGAGGAACTTGTCCTCTAGCTATTGAATGAAAGGCCATCTGCCATGGTCCACAGGACCATTTCAAGTTGTCCTGGATATAATCAGTGACTTAGCAAGATCCCACCTACCCTGTACTCTGAACTGCTGTGATTATGTCATTTGGCTGCCAAATTGTGACAGCCCCTTTATCTTAATTGAAAGGTAACAGAGCAAATTCCTGGGATGGCAGGATGAGCAGAAGATGGCTGCACTCCATCTAGAGTTCTTGCCTCCTGGCAAGAGGATGGAATGACAACACACAGGGCCAACGCACAAGCACTTAATTGCATTAAGGACAGAAAAGTTGTCCTGGAAGAACTTGTCCCATGTGCTTGAGGCAGTCCTACAAATAGGTATAGCATGCAAAAGCTTAGAGAATTAGAACTCCCCTTTAGCCCTCTCTGCTTATGAGGAATGTTCCCTCAGTTGTTCCCAGATGTTTGGAGAGGCATTACTGGCTTGGGTCAAAGTGCACCAGTGACTTTCCTAACTTAACAGCTGTGCATCAGCATTTCTGGCATTTACTAAATAGAGTAGCTGTGGGAATCGCAGAATTGTTTAGGTTGGAAAAGACCTTTAAGATCATCGAGTCCAACTGTTAACCCAGCACTGTCAAATATACCCCTAAACCATGTCCCTACGCATCTTTTAAATACCTCAGGGATGGTGGCTCCACCACTGCCCTGGGCAGCCTGTTCCAATGCTTGACCATCCTCCTGGTGGAGAAATTTTTCCTAACATCCAATCTAAACTTCCTCTAACACGACTTGAGGCCACTTTCTCTTGCCCTGTCACTTCTTACTTGGGAGAAGAGACTGACACCCACCTCGCTACAACATCCTGTATTGTAAAGAATGGCAAGGTCTCCCTTCAGCCTCCTTTCCTCCAGGCTAAACAATCCCACTTACCTCTGTCATTCCTCATAAGGGTTGTGCTCTAGAGCCTTCTCCAGCTCCATTGCACTCCTTGGGACCAGTCTTTGTTGTAGTGAGATGTACAGAACTAAACATAGCACTTGACTTGCAGCCTCACCAGTGCCAAGCACAGGGGGATTATATCTTCCTTAGTACTCCTAACCAAGCTATTTCTGATACGAGCCAAAATATTGCTGGCCTTCTTGGCCACCTGGGCACACTTTTTGCTCAAGGGAGGAATGTTTGCACACCATGTTTTTCAACCTTCTGAAGGCCTGTGCATCTTACTACCATTTGCAGACTGCCTGGAAGGAATTTTTATCCTCTAGCAGTGCAGACAGCCATGTTAAAAAAACTTAATACAAGTTTTCAACTAACTCTAGCTGTCCTCTATAGCTTTACCGATGCTTCTTTAGCTAAGGTCCCTGTCGTGGAAAATTCCAGTAAAATAAACAAGACCTTGCTCTGTGCAAGGTGGTTGCTCAATTTAAAGTGAAAAGGATGTTTTCAAGAACAATTTCCATGCAAAGGAATGTTATAGAAGTGGGAAAAGCATGAGTCATCAGAAATCTTATGGGACAGAACACCAAGATATAGGAAAGGCCTTAGAACTTGGGGTAGAGCCTGTGCTGCTGAAACTTAATTGTGCATTCTTAATAAGCAGTGTGAACGGAGAATTAATCTTCTCCAGCTTGAATGCTGCAATTACTACTCTTGGCTTTCTTCCAGTGAGATGATGCATAGCTACCAGCTTTGTCTAAGGAACCTGCAAGAAATGTGAACTATGCCACTATTACCTTAAGGAGTAATAAGTGACTACAGATGTTAAAGTTCTAAGATTTTTCCCACTGCAGAGGGTCAGCCTGAGATACTCAAAAGTTCATTAACACACTGTGCTAGTCACCAGACCCATTCAGGGTGTCCACGATTTCCAGATTCCCCACTGCAACGAGGAACCTGGGTGTCAGTGATTCTTAAGCCCAATTCAGTCCTGTGCTAGATGTACGAAGACTGGACAGTGCAAGAAACCTGCCAGGAGGTCAACTGGAAAGAAACCAGACCAATTGCCATGGGAACCTTGCTCATCAATAAGTCACTGAAAGTAAGTGTTTCTGCAAAGTAGGTAGGTATTAATTGACTCTTTCTGACGGAAATCTGTTCCACTGGGAAATACTGGACTGTGACATAGGTACTGATGACCTTGCCAGCAACCTTCCCTGAAACCATTTACATTCTCTACAGCAGATTACCAATGTCCCTTTGGACTTCGATTTGCAAAGGCATGCTGTATCTCTGAGAGGTCTTCTGTCTACAGCTCGTACAGGTTGAGGTGAAACTCATATAGGATCCCTTTGGTTTTCACTACTGTTGTGTGAAAGATAACTGAACCTGGGACTTACCTCTGCTAATTCTCTGCTTTTCTCCAGAAAGGATTCCTGGCGTATCAATGACGCTGATGCTCTCTAACACAGGATTCGGTAGCTGGGCGCAAACAAACCTGTGAGAAAATAAACGTGCTTAAAATAAAAGCAAAAGCTATTTATGATGTGTTGAACATCACAGACAGCATGGGACAAGCCAGGCTTTCACATCACTAACAAGTCTTCAGTTTGAGCTTGGAGCTGTTGTTGATTTAAAGAAATGGCAGGGAAGTCAGAACTGAGCGCTTTCTCTATTTTGCTGCTTCTAGACCATGGGTCTCAGTCATGATCTAAGACAGTTTTTTTTTATGTGGCTCCCATATTGTGAATTATTAATGAAAAGGTGGAAATCCAAATGTTTTCATTTACTGGTTAGATTTTAGCAGAAAGTGGTGTTTGTTTTTCTTCACTTAAGCATTCCCTTGCAGACTCCTGAACTCAAATGAACTGAAATAACTGTTCTCTTTCAAATCTGGCCTTCAACAAAGTGTTCTGTCCTTGGATCATGGAAATCCTAATGCACAGGCAGCATGAGACCTCAAGAAGTTGCTTAGTCTATCCTCCTGCCTCAAGGCAAGGATTAATCAGACGTTTGTCTAAAGTGTTCTTCAAATCCATAACAATGTAAACTCATCATTTACTGAGAGTCTACTACATTACTTAATTATCCTTACAGCAAACCCTCTTTTTCTTAATGTGTAATCTAAATCTCCTATGCTACAATGCTTTTCAGCCTCAAATACAGCAGATGTAGAAAATGATTTATTTTCCTCTCTTGTCACAATATATGCCCTTGTCATCCTGTCTCCCCTCAGTCTTTCCTCTGAAGAGTGGTGGTTTTTGTGGGTTTACTCCTTCATCTCTTTCAGTTCTCTCTAGCTGCCTTTCCAGCTCATTTCTAAATCCCTGAAGACCTCTGCACCTTTCCTTTGGGTCCTCAAACTGCTTCACATATTTCTTCAGGCATGATGCCCCAACCTGACATGTTGCTCCAGCTGTGACCTTGCCAGCAGTGGAGAGTGGATGGATTGCTCTTATCTATTCCACATGACAGTCTTGTTTATGAATCTCAGTAAGATGTTTGCTTTTTTAACAGCAGTGTGACATTGTTGACTTACATTCAGTTTGTAATTCACTCCTCCCCACTCTGCAGCTCTCTTTCTGCATAATAACTCTTTAGCTAGTTGTTCCCCACCTCATGTCTATGCAAATCACTGCCTATAAAGAGTAACTTGTGCTTGTTCTTAGTGGGTTGCAGCTCATCTATTTCAGTCGCTGGTAACAGCAAAGGACAGTAAAAGCCAAACCATTTACGTAGCTCCTGGTAGCATTCCATGGATAGCCTTTTTGTGATGGCATTCCAGGCAGCTGTGTTTGTATGTATACATGTGTATTAATAGGGTGGTGTGACATCCAGACATAAAAACACATTACTGTGGGAGGAAGCAGAACCACAAGATGGGGATTGGCACAAAGATGCAGTCACAGCAGACAGAGCCCTGCAGCACTCTGAGTGGCCAGTTCTACTGAAGTCCTTGCATCTGTGAACCCCTCAAAGCTATGCTACAACCTCACCCCAATTTCTCTGCTTGTATGACTCCAAGAAGATTCTTGCAAGAGTGTATCATTATGGGTTAGATTAATAAGCTATTCAGCTATTTCAGACCACATATTACAGCCTCTGTCCTGTATCTACAGCTTGGCAGGTGGCACCAAGGAGCATTTCTGAATGTGTAACACCTCACATAGAAGCAGGCTGGCTTGATTCTCCTGTTGACTGCCAGGCACAGCAGCAGAGAACAAAAGGCTCCAGAGGTCATGTTATTCCCCAGTCCTGGCAGCCCAGGTTTGCTCTCCATTGCTACAGACCTGAGCATTCTTTATGGTCTAGTATTAAATGGCTCAGGCAAGGGGATTTTCTATCAGTTTCTCTAGGGAAAGTACTCCACAGGGAGATTTCAGATACAAGGTCAGAGGCCAGCATGAGTGACTGCTTTCTGGCTCTATTGGCAAGGTTAAGCCTGCTGCCTTCCTGCTGTCCAAGCAGGACTGCAGGACCTCACGAAGCATGACCTAATTGTCTCTGGGGCCATATGAAGGGAAGAATGTGGTGCCAAACTAGACTTTCACTACCTCTGCAGGCAGAGCATGGGGCTGAAAGAGGAACCTGTTATCCATGATGTCTCCTATTGTTGACCACACAAAAGCAGGACTCACCCCACCTTAGCTTCCCAAGAGAGGGGTAGGAGGAAGCTTGCAACAAAACCAAAGTGATACGAAAGTAATGGCCAAGATTCCTGATCTTGCTCCAGGCCCTTGGTGCCAAATAAGTCCTCCTGATAATTAAGTGCAACCTGTAATCACTCTGCTGGGATCCCTCCAGAGCTGGGGTATTGCCACCAGAGTTAGAGTGAGGAAAACAAGCTCTTCTCACATAGCAGGGAACCACCTGGGGCAAGGAGAGCAAACAAGACCAGGTAGTGCAGAGCTGCTATTCTCTTTTTCCCCCCTGGGCAGCTTGTCAGCCTTACCTCTGCCTTTAGCCAGGAAGATATGGGCAGGCACTCATCTCCCTTAGGAATGGAGGGAGGGAGGGAGAGAGGAGACAGGCTCTGAGCAGCACAATTAGCTGCTGTCTCCTAGCCAAATCATGCCTGTATCACTCTTCCCTTGCTTCCTGGAAGGCAGCAGATCCTAGTCTCTGCCGGGAAAGGGAGTAGCAGCAGAGGCTGGATGCTCACTCCCTCTGCTCCTCTACCTAGCTGCCCCTGGAGATGCAGGCCCTGTACCCGATAGGACATAGTGCTGTGGTGTGCCACCTCTCAGCTGAGATGAGCATGATCTGTATGAATGCCATGGCCTTGTGCTGCTCTGTTCCTTTCCACCAGAGCCCATAGTCAATTGTTACCTTTAACCACCCATGGGTGAAGCAAACTTGCCCATGGTTGCTCTCTTATCTCAGTTTGGAAGGGTGGCTCCTGGCAATTGTCTCCCTTCTCCAGATTTCCTGATCACAGTCTTCTAGCTGAGGTCAGTGCCTTCGCATACACCTAGCAGCAACAAGGTATGTGCAAAGCAGACACATCTTCACACTGTCTCTTGCCAAGAAGTCAGGCCCACAACAGGAGTTAAGTTTGGTGGCTTGACCCAATCCAGTGGGTGCACCCTGTCCTGCATCTGCTAAATTTCTGGTTCTCAGACAATTCTTCTATGCACTTAATTTCTTAACCTCACTTGGAGTACTGTGTGCAGTTCTGGTGTCCTCAACATAAAAAGGACATGGAACTGTTGGAACAAGTACAGAGGAGAGCCCACAAGGATGATCAGGGGACTGGAGAACCTCCCATATGAAGATCGGATGAGAAAGTTGGGGCTGTTCATCCTGGAGAAGAGAAGGCTGCGTGGAGACCTCAGAGCAGCCTTCAGTATCTGAAGGGGAGCTATAAGGATGTTGGGGAGGGACTCTTCATTAGGGACTGTAGTGAGAGGACAAGGGGTAACAGGCTTCAAACTTAACCAGGGCAAGTTTAGATTGGATATGAGGAAGAAGTTCTTCATTGTAAGGGTGGTGAGGCACTGGAATGGGTTGCCCAGGGAAGTTGTGAATGCTCCATCCCTGGAGGTGTTCAAGGCCGGGTTGTACAGAGACTTGGGTGACATGGTTTCGTGTGAGGTGTCCCTGCCCCTGGCAGGGGGTTGGAACTGCATAATCTTAAGGTCCTTTCCAACCCTAACTATTCTATGATTCTAATTAGCTGGGTATTACCATCTGCATCTTCAGCATTGTGATGCTCACACTGCTGAGCTGGTGGCCTTTTGTGTGTTTTCCTTTGCCACTTTAGAAACTGCGATGCCCCCCTTTTTCTATCTGTCAGCAGAAAAGGTCCTAATCAGCTGTTGTGGCTACTCCCTGCATTGCAAGCAGGACTGCAGTTGCGTTGAATCACTGCTGTGTTCCTCTGCCCTTGTGTCCTCACAGGAGAGGAAAGAGGAGATCACACACAGCGTGATACAGTGAACTAGGCTAATGGATACAGAGATTCCTTTCTGTATTAGGAGCAAACTGCATTCAGAAACCATCGATTAGTCCTGTTCAGGAATGTTTGCTTTTTTTACCTTCCATGTCTGGCCTCCTCACTCCTGATGTTGCTTCTTCTCTCAGAGAACTGTCTGCCAGCTGTGGCTGTTCCTGGCTATCAGCAGAGCTGCTCTGAATTATGTTCTCTCCTCATTGCTATCTCTGCACTCCATGCAGAAGACCTGTTACTTGCTTAGGGCAAACCACATTCCTTCCCTGATGTAGTGAGGGGGCAGTCACCTGACCTGTTGGCCAGATACAGACATTCTGGGTCCTATAAAATATTGAGAAAGTCTGTCTAGTGCAAAACCATGTTCACGCATTTGAATTATGAGCCTGTGTAGTGATCAAAGATTGCTTCTGAGGCACTGTGAGGTTCTCTGCATAGTAGTGACTCCAGCTAGGTCCTTCTTCTCTTGTCAAGGTGAGGGAAGACTCAGCCTTCCCTGTCTCACTGCAGCCTACAACACTCCTGTGGTCAATGCTGGTTGGAGATGCTGCACTCTCTGGATAGACTCTAAGCATAGAAGTTAGAAAAGGAGCCAAACCCCAGCTTTCCAGCTTGTTTGGCTGAGCAGCTGCCATGTTTGCAATGTCTCCCACACTGTGTTAGCAGGAAAGCCACTGATGAGGGGCGTAGTCAGTTTGTTCTCATCAGCCTGCTGTAGCACAGCTCATGCTCATCTAGGATATGGGTGTGTGCCGCTGGCTTCCTGCAAGGCCTAGCTCCAAAACTCAGTATGGTTCAGATAGATCTAGGGAATGGAAAGGTAACATTCATCATGTTGCAGAGCCACTGTCCAAGCCCCAGCTATGGGTTTGGTTTTTCACAGAAAAGACATTAGAGCTGACATCAGTTTGCACCTAAGGTTATATGCATAATTATGGCATCAGAATAGGGAGAGCCTAGGTTTGTTCCAAAGGTGATATTCAAGCTATGTTTAAAAACTAAAAACCACAAACGTGCATTTTTTGTGCCAATTCCATTTCTCTACTGACTTCAGTGGCTACAACTGGTTGGACTATTTAGTTTCAGGGAACTGAACTGACTGCAGAGTAGAAGAAGCTAAGAACATGTAAGTAAGGTAGAGCAAAGTGTACTAATGAGATTTACCTCTAGACCCCTATAAGATGAGATCAACAGGCTGTGTGATTGTTTTGTTTGTTCGAGTAAAATGAAGGTTTGTCTCACCTGAATTTGTTAATCTGCAGTGACTTATGAGCCCCTGGTAGTACCGGAATGGCTTTGCATCAGCTACACAGATAGGGGAAAAGGAATAGTGTAATGCCTTAACCCTTTAAATTGTCAGCTATGCTGCTCATTAGGTTCTAGATTTATTCTCCAGAACAACTAAGTTCTTGAGTACTGACCTGTTCAAAAAGGCATTGCCGAAGGCATTGAGTTTCCTGAATGGTTTTTTGGGATCCACCACCAGTGCGTTTCCAGGAACAATTCCTTCCACATCTCCTTGCATAACTGCTATAAAGGAGTCAGTTGTAGGCTCTGGTCCAATCCTCATCCCTGGGAAATCCTGCTCCAGCAGGTACCTGTAGGTGAAAAAACAGGGTGTGGGCATGAGACATGAACTGCCTAAGTCCTAAATGAGTTGTACTGAGGATTGCAGTGTAATTCCGAAGCTCCAGAGTATGGATTCTTCTGAGGCTATTTTTAGCACTATCACTGAATTGTTTGACAAATGTCATGGTAGCTTTTCTACTTAGGACCTCCCATTTAAAGCTTCCTTACTTCAGATGGATTAAGAAATTGAGATGATTATAGCTGCTGGGAAGAGAGTCTCATCATGTTTGGTCATTCTGTGCATTTTAATCCTCAAGACATTTGGAACAGATTTAGCACAGCAAAGTAAAACCAGCAGTTCACTGTAATCAGAGTTAATCCTGAAATCTCACCCGCCTTCGGTGCTCATAGCAATTACTCCATTGCTGCTCATTTCAGTCCACTCATCCAACTAATGTGCTTAGCCCCCATCCAAATCAGTTGCTCTTATGCTAGCTACTCCTGTACTTGACTGTTGAAGACTCAAGAGTTCCTTCTCGTGTGCTTCTGCAATGCATTTACAGGTCGGCATTACAGACTGCTCAAGCACATTGAGCATAAGCATGGAGGGGCAGTGTATATCCCAATGTTTGTTATCAACCGCAACAGAGCAGTAGAATACAGCATCCCTTATGATTTCCTCAGCCCCTGGCAGCTTCTCTGAAGGTACAGTTTGGCAAATTTCAGGGAATGGTGCTGTAGGACTGCGAATATGATGCTGGCAGCAAATCCTGACTTTCCCTGCCAAGTTCAGGGTGTGTCAGTGGTGTGCAAGAGGAAGTTCCCTTTGGATAATGAAGGAGCCAAATGCCATCACTGAGCCAGGTCTATGTCTGTGGGTGCAGAAAACATCCCACATGCTGGTCCTGTCACAAAAACTAAGACCACTGTGTGCATATGGCTTGCAAAAGGTAGGCCTCAGCATTGGATGGTGTTGGACTACCTGAGCTGGTGATAAGCTCTGGGTTGTTACATGAAGAACATGACTGCCAGGTTATTAAAGTTCATATTCTACTGTGTTGCTTGTTGTCAGCAGTGAGCTGACACTTCTGTTGCTTTAACCTAATCTTTAGCAGGTAGATAGATACAGAATTGCTGTGATGATAAAAGTACATTCAGAGGATGGGGGGAAAAAGTAAATGGTAGAAGGGTTTTTCATGACTGAGATCAGTACTGTTCACTCAAGTGAGTCTTACCAGAGAGGGGAGGTTCCTACTGGCAGGTAAGCCTGCAGTAACTTTCTGGGGCTTCCTGTTTTCACCATCATTTTACCAGAGGTAATCACCATCAGTGCTTAAGAACAACAAAAAATTGTGCTTGTTCAGCAGGGCTATTTAGTGACATTATGTCAGCGAATGTATATTCAGCTCCCAATGGCCAAGTCCAGATTAATTGGATCTAGAGGTAAACTAACCAAGTGCACATCCACAACATACTGCAAATCACTGCTACTTATCTGGCTTGGTACATATTAGTGAAGGGAATGGTGGAGTTACTCTTTCTATAGCCAATGATATCCCTATTTCCCCTAGAAAATGACCACTTCGTTTACGGGATACACTTTATCATATATTTTTTGTGCTTTTCATGCAAAGTGTTTTCCAAGTCCTCTGCTCACAGAACGCCACCAGCAGCGACTTTTGTCACTGGGAACAATTCTGACGTGAAACAGCAACTCTTTAGCAGTTCCCAAAAAACTGAAATAATCCAGGAAGGAGTCCAGGAAAGGAACAGCACTCTTACGTCCTATACTAGGGTGGATACATCCTATCTACCAAAATCCTATGCAGGGGTTCCTTGAACTTTCCTACAGAAGTAGGTCATTATTTAACAAAAGCAGGCAGCAGCTAATCTGGTATGTGCCACCTCCCTGGCTGGTGATCACAAAACCCCTTCCTGGCAGCTACAGTAACCTTTCTATAGCTTAAAACAGCCTAGAACAAGGAGGAGCCACTTTTCTCCCACCACGGGCTCTGTACACTATCATATAAATGTTCTTGGCTCTATTCCCTGGAAGGCTCTTTACACTGAAACTACTATTTGCTAGGTTAAAAGCCACTTGGCCAGACTCTGGAAACTAAAACTCATGCCTCCTAGATGGCAATTAAGAAATGTTACCCCTGCTGGACATGGCTGCAATGCTAGTCACTGCTATTGGCTTCCCTCTGCTCCCGCTTTGTACTTTGCTTTTGGTCTGACATAACATATTTAAGAGTGGTATAAAGATGGGCATTCGCTGAATCCACAGAAGTAAACAGGAATTCTCTTTCAAATACTAGAAAGAAGAAACAGGTTTAGATAACAACTGTCAGATGCAACAAGGGGAGGGCTTTTGGGAAACGCTCCCAATTCCAGGTCATAGCCTTGTCATAACAGTAACCTGCTTGTTTTCCTACAAATTTGAGACGCACATGCAATATGATAGCTGTTGAGCAACAGGACAAAAAAAAAAAACCCTGGGGGGGGTGTTTCTCTGAAGCTTTTCTATAAATGACAAAGTCTAAGCAAAAGTCCCACATGTAATAGCAGCACTCCTCCTCCAGGAAGGCTGCTCAAGAGCATCTTATCACAGCTTCACTTAGCTGTTTCAAAGCATTTATGTGGTTTCTTGTACAAGATTTAAAAACAAAACAAACACCAAAAGCACTCATACAGAAGTAGCTACAAGCCAATATTAATTGACTTCATGTGCAACAAGTGGTACGAAATCAGAGAGATGAAGATCTGCACTGCCTAGTATCATAGTATCTATTTTAAGTAAGGCTTCTCTGGGAGACTTGGGTACATTGTGCAGCAGTGTCTGCAGCACAAGAATCTCATTGTACACAGGACAAATACAAGGGGATTTATTGATATTGTCTGAGGGGGGGAAGGCACTTCTGCTAGGCAGTGATACAGTCTGCCTCTGCTAGCAGAAGCAAGCTAGAGAACACACGCAATTGTCACATTTGTGGGGATTTCTGGGAGAGAAGAGCAAACAATATCTACGGAAAACACCGATGAGCAGCAAGCAATTTCCCCTGCCAGTGCAGCATGCTTTACTCTGACCTGCTGAGCATTTTTAAGGGCCTGTGGGAGCGACCTGCAGCCTGGCTGGGGAAGCCTGCAGAGCCTGCCAGGCCAAGAAGTGAATGTTTCTTTTCTTAATGACCAATCTGCTTTTGGGAGAAATGTGCGGAGTTAGTATGTAACTGGGAGCATCAAATTATTTTCCTCATTTTGGGCCTGTCCCTGCTCCCAGAGAGGGACAAGGGTAGGAAAGCTGCACTAGCAGCCTCGCTTAGGGTACCTGAGGTGGGTTTTGAGCAGCACTGAAGCCAGGGGAGGAGATCCCAGGCTCTCTGGGCAGGAATGCCGCAGGATGTGGGGGAAGGGGCTGCCTGTCTGTGATGAGTCATGCAGGAGCCATGCAGGATGCTGCTGTGTGTGGTAGCAGAGGTGATGCTGAGTGGGAAAGGGAAGAAGGGCAGAGCAGGAGGAAATGGTGACAACTGCCTGGTGCAGGCAGAGATGAAAGGTTCAGGGCCACATGGAGAGGTCACACCAGAGCTCTTGTATACAGCCTGTAACAAACGTCTGGAGAGGCCAGGACATGTAAATGATTAGCTGGAGCAAGAAGGGGTGGCTACACCAGAAAAGGAAGCCATGGTGACAGATAGTAGGGCTCTAGCAGGCTTGTTTATTTTATTAGCAGGATAGCTGGACAGAAGCCATGATTATTTTTAGAAAAAGACCACAGAATCTAAGTTAATTAGGAGACTAATGTTCTGTCCTGCACTCACACCCTCTTACAGGAAACATAAAAAGCAATAACATCATAAAGGCAGGCTCCAGTGACATCCTGCTGGGGCTGTCAGATATTCTCAGGTAGAAGCATTACCTTGTCCTCACCATCATGGTCTTTCAGACCCTGGCACTGCAGAAAAGCCTCAGCCAAATGCATGCTGAGGAGAGAAATGGGAGTGAGCAAGGAGAGAGAAAAATGCAGGAATGCAAAGCTGCAGTTAATGACACTATATCTTCCACATAGGAATATAAGGCTCAATTCTCTGTCCCTGAAAGCAGGGAAGAACCAAGAGCCTGGTCCCACTGAACACAAGCCACTGTTCCAGTCTCGTCCCACTGGCTTTGTCGCACACAACTCACCTTCTTCCTCCCCATCTCAGCCTCTAGGAATGTTTCTCAGTGCTGACCTTGACTGCTTTCTTTTCTGCCATCAGCTTCTGACAAGAGAGCAGCCTCACTGCAACATGCTGCAGCTTTGGTGCTTCAAAGCCTTGCATTTCTTCCTTGTTTCACCTCAAATTTCCCAAGAACAAGGAAAGATGGCTGTGAGACAAGCGCACCTCAGGTAGGTGACTAAGATCCTTTTTTAATAGTGAACTGGGCCTGAGTTCATTCTACACAAGTGCTTAGTGACACTAAGTCATTTGTCTGAATTGCATGGATTGCAATGCAAGAGTGGAATGGGTACATAAGGATAATACTAATTATCTCCCATCCTGACAAGATCATAGAAGAGATGTCCAGAGGCTGTTTCTTGCTTCACTCTACTGCCCAGACATAATGGTTGTCTCCCCTCCCACTTCCTCCCACAAGTCCCCTTTAACTCCTCCTTGCTCTGTTTTAGCTCCCACTTGCCTTCCCACAATAACTGGATGCTAATCTGGTGCTTATCCCAGTTCTCTAGTGACCAGTACCTGTGAGTTCACACTGAAAGCCTGTCACAAGCAGTACTCAGTTTCCTGGCAGCTCTTGCCTTCAATTGGGAACACAGTGAAGTAACAGACCCTCACATGCCTCCTACTATTAGAGGAACTGGGATTCTCAGCTTTCACCTTCTTATGCACTATTTTACACAGAAGGCAGCTCTGCCTTCCTGTAAGGCCACCTCAGGTCCATTTTGCACTCCTGTGAAGTGGAAGCTCCTGGTCACTTCTGCTTGGCCATAGTCTCCAGGTAGGCTCATCCCAGCCCTGTGCACAGAGAAGGCTGAGAGAAGAGGACACAAGCATAAATGAAATGCAGTGGTCGGAAACTCAGACAAGCTTGCTGACAGCAGAGCAAAGGGGTTGTGGCCCATGCCACATGAGTGGGATGCCTGCAACATGCCTCAGACACCTGAACTTCTTGCAGAAGGCTCTCAGGCTTACAGAAAAAGCGCTTTCCTGAACAGAGAGGGGCAAAGGCAGGAAGCCTCTGCTAACAACAGCATGCAGGTGAGACTGCAGAGAAATGCTGGCAATCCAGGCAGAAGCATTTGGAAGAGGTGCTCTAGCTACAGAGCCAGCAATCTCGGGAATGGATATTCAGCAACCTCCTCATGTTCAGCAGAGGGTCTGCTCTGAGTGTCAGTAACCCAGAGGACAGAAAGCACCTTTCAAACAGGTCTGGTACCAAGTCACAGAACAAAGATCTCAGGTGGAACCAGACAGCTATGCTAGCTAGCCTCTCCCATGCCTCTTTACCATCCACCTGACTTGCTCACATGACAAAAGCCTTTTTACTCTTAAACTTTGTTTACTAGGTATATGACAAGGTAACAGAAGTGCATTCTTGGCTCCTGGCCAAGACATTAAGCAGCAGGAATATTACAGCACACAACCCCCTGTGCCCCCCTGCATTTCCCAAGGTCACTCCTTAACAGGTACTGCCAATTTGATTCACCTCTCTCTGCTCCTCACAGCTCCTTCCTCCACCAAGAAATACTGGCAGAACAAAGGGCTGGCTGCTTGTGGCTTTTGTCCAGATTTACACTGGGGTAATTCCACAGATTTCAACACAACCACACCAGAAAAAGGCTGGAATTTAACGCTAAACTTATGAATCACATAGGAAACACAGACAGCACAGCTTCGCTATGATCCCAAGAGAAAAGCTGCTGCAAGTTGAACTAGCAGCATGGCTGAACAGAGATACCTGCAACGAAGTCCGGCTGGAAAAGTTTAACCCGCTCTTCCACAGCTTCACATCAAGCTGCTGCTGGCAGCTGCCCTTTCTTTACAGTCAGGAATGAACTTACTGCTCCCAGCATCTCAGCAGTGTAAGGACAGCATTAAAACAGAGCTTACTGTTGGAGACCTGAAGATGGGCAGGTCTCCTCTGCGCACACACATTACTCAAGATAGGTTCTGCACCTTGCCTCTGGGCACGGTGCAGAGAAAGACGGATACAAGAGACCATTTCCTAGGTACCCTGGGCCATAGGCTGTCCCACCACCCAAAAGTTGAAAAGAATGGCTGTCAGAGGGCGTTTATCCTGACAGGAGCAGTTTCAGGGATACCCTGCACCAGGCTTGATGCAGCCTTTCCACTTTGAATGGACAAGAGGGCCCCAAGTGACTCACGTCTCCACACTAATGCCCTGCCTGCATTCCTGTCCCACATTTGCCACGTCCATGCTCCACGGAACATCTCTCACCACCCCGTCCTAGCGAGGAAACACTCCCAGAGTTGGAGTGGACGTGTCTTCCCAATGGAAAGCTGTTAATGGGCACCAGGGGCGCGAAGGGAGGAACAGAAGGATCGAGGTGTAATACGGGTAGGAGAGCAGCCCAACCATAGCCCACGGGCAGCAAGGGTGCAGGCGCACTCTGGAGGGAAGGAGACAGGAATTTACCTGATAAAGGTGGTCTTCCCAGTGGAGTACTGCCCCACGAGGAGCACCATGGGCTTGTTGTCGAAATCGGCATCCTCCAGTGCAGGTGAGTGGAACTCATGGAACTTGTAGTGCTCTTCCAGGGGTAGCAGCTTGGTTTTGTAGAGCTTTTTCAGGCCCTCGCTGACCGTCTGGAACACCTCGGGGTCCTTCCTCCGGCGGTCATCGGTGCCCAACCAGCTGAACATCTTGGGGCCGCCCGAAGCCAGCTCCGCAGCGACCACCAATGCTGCGCCGTGGGGCGGCGGGCCTGGGGGGAGAGCTGCCGCTGGCTGGGCTGGCTGCGGAGCAGGCTATCCCCGCATGCCCGCTCCGTCCGGGAGCGGCGGGGTGACCTGGCAGGACTCGCTCCCCTCCAACGCCCACCCGCGAGGGCGGCCTTCCGTTACGCGACCCGCACACGGGCGGTCTCAGCCGGGAGAAGATCGCCGCGGGAGGTTAACAGCGCCGCTGCTCCTCGCAGCCTCGGCTGAGCGGCGCACGCCGCCTATCCCTTCAGGCCGCCGGCTCCCGGCGTGGGCATGCCGCGGAGGCGGGGCGGGCGGTGGCGGCAGCGCCCTACGAGCGCGGCGGGCGGCGGTTAAGGGCTGCCCTACAGGAAATGGGCCGGCGCCGGAAGCCGGAGGGGCCTGGCAGGCACCGCCCGTTCTCCCCGGTGGGTGAAGCCGCGCAGCGCGGCGCCATCTTGAGGCGGGAGAGGGGCCACGACGCCCCCTGGGGGCCGAGGAGGGGTTTTGCAGCCCGGTCGCCATTTTATTCCCTTTCTCACCTCGCTGTAAAATAAACCCCTCCATGTGCAAATTTAACAGGGACTGGGCTGTTTCTGAGCGCCGCCACCCCGAGCTGGGACCCCAGCCCTTCCCCAAGCCCCTTCGCCAGTGACTCGGCTGCGCTGCTGCTGCCCCTCAGTTCGCGGGTGCTCGCAGAGATGAGGCTGTGCGCAGTTCACCATTTAAGCAGATGAGACAGGTAAATTGTCTGCTGTCTGCGTTCCTTTATTCCTCCAGCAATTAGGGCTGACAGGACAGCTGCTGAGCGAAGGCTGTAGCACTGCAGCCAAAGCCTGCATGGGTTTTCCATCAGTGGCCTGTTGCGTGTCCAGGGCCAGCCATCAGCTGTAACACCCCTCTGCGGGGCTCGCCTCTTCACCACGGAGCATGTGGGACAGAGAAGGGAGTTTTTCCTATAATGTCCCCCTCCAAACGGCTTTTTTCCCTTGAGTTGACCCAGCGGGGATGTGAAATGTGGCAAGAGGCACTGTTGGAAGCAATCCCACTGTGTGGCAACCGCCTGCCCTTTCCCAGCTATTTGCGGATGGGAGGAGCCCAGCCTTGCGTAAGCAGAGGTGAATTAAATGTGGTTGTTTCTCATGGGTTTGGGGTACATCCAGAGATGAGTACGTCCCTGTGTGCCTGGATAACAATCCAAGTCCCTCTCCATGCATCTGGCTGCTAGAGCGGACGTTTTTCTGGTTATTCCTGTTGTGTCATCCCGTGCGCTTGTACACTCTGTGGTACAGCCTGACCCATGCAAGTGATGGCTTCAGGGACTGGTTTTCTGGAAGAGAATTGCAAGCTGACTGTATTTGCTGAAGGTCAGGCTCCTCTGCTTTCCTGCCAATGCCTAAGGCTGGCCTGAAAGTGGGATTAACATTTTGAAACCTCCTTAAGACTGATTTCCCTCATTTCTTTAGTTTTATAAGTTGAGAATATTAGCTTTAAGAATTTAATAATTCCTTTTCCAGTGAAAACTCCTGAAAATGAAAGACCCCATAGAAGTCAACATATTGTGGCAAGTATTGCTCATATCGCTTTAATCTTCTAGATAGTTCTGCCATTTAAGGGCAGCACTGCTCCAATGCCATTCTGGTATTTCTACATCTATATATGGAGTCTCTTTGGTGCTTACTTGTGATATCCTCAGAGCTGAGCAAAGGTCAGGCCAGGAAGCCTTTGATTGTAAATCTCCGCAGGCCACCTTGGTGCCCTTCCTGAGTGCAATGAATAGGGGAGGAAAGCAAGGTTTCTGTTGTGTAAGCTGCAGGAGCTGACTGCTACAGGTATGGGAGAGCCACGCTTGGCCCATGTTTACAAGAAGAGGTTATATGTTAATCGTTAAGTTGTGCTAATCATAAATATGTATACCAAATGGTCAGAAAAATGTTTCCTTGCCCTGTCTGAAGAGAGTCCCTATCCTTTGGATTCTTTATCACCAGGGCAGATCATAACCAAGCTTGACAGTTTTTTTATAGACTTTCTTTAGGTGTCTCACAAACATTGTACAATTTGATTTACTTTTTGGTCTGTTTTCTTAGCCATTTGTCTTTGGAAGGCGTACTTCCTCAAGGACTCGTTACCTTGAAGTGTAGAGCTTGTCAAAAACAATGGGAAGTAAAATGAGGAAAGGAAGCTTAGAGTATAATGAGGTTTTTCTTTTTGCCAGAATCTGAACTGAAAGTTTTAATCTGTTTTCATTGGTTATTCCTTTTCATCTGTGAAACAGGGATGTTTAAATGGATGCTTTTTGTTGGACAGGTTGGTCTCATGGTGCAATCTTTAGGCAATTTTAAAGAATAAATACTTAACATTTAAAAGATTTTGAAAGAGGAAGAGCACAAACACAAATATAATTAATATTAATATAATTAAATATTTTTAAAAAATTGTATTTAATTGGTGGAAGAATAGCTGTTTTTCTTGAAAGTTTCTGAGCTGTTCATATGCAAAAGGTCTCTCTTGTCCTATACAGAAACTACTCTACTGCTCAGGACATACCCGTATCTGATACTGATGAAGGTCTGCTACTGCCCTCTACTATAGAATTTGTCTTTTTCTCTCGAGCTGTGATGGATTAAACTTTTAGCTCTGTATTTTCTCAGTCAAGTCCCTGCTGATGGCTGCCAGTCACTCAGCTGGATGCTTGCCTTGACCAAGAGAGAGACTTTGCTGGAGAAGATTCACTTCCACTTTGCTGGAAGTGAATGGGAATGGACCAAGTCACATAGTATTTGCATTCAAAATGAAACCTAATTTTGAGGGGTGAAACACAACGTTGTATAACTGAAACTTGTTTCGTGTGGCATCATGGTGACGTGTGTGTATTTGCTTATCTCCTGCCTTAGGTTGGTCAGGTTTACTTCCTACAGAAGGTCAACTGAGGATGGGGACATTAGCAAGTTACTGAGCTGGAAAAGAGGTGGTGACTCAGTACTCTAGCACTTTGACAGTGTGAAGAAACTTGTAGGAACAATGTAATTCAGTAAAATTAACTTCCCGGCTGTGCAGTTACTGTCATTGTTTGTTCATTACCAAGTAAGAAACCTGAGCAGCGTCAAAAGTTCAGGTAGCAATGGATTCAATAGGGGATAGTCAGGTTGTGCGAATGGGATGAGGGGAGAGGAAGGTGCAGTGGGTCCCTGTAATTTAACCAAATACACTAATTTGATGAATAAGGGAGGGACAGTTTCCTCTGGTTCAGCTAGATCAAACTTCTGTACTGCCTGCTGTTGGCATGTGGGTTAGGAATAAAAGTGTCTCCAGCATAGTCTATGCTTTTCCTCACTGATTGCTGTGCCTTTACCACTCAGAAAGCTGCTGCCTACCTCTCCTGCTCCTTCATATTCCTCTGAAATATTTCTCATTATGTTTCTTCTACTGTTGTTCTCATGTGGCTTAGCATGCACACGCTGTCCTTTTCCCTACCCTCTCCATGCTGCTTTCACCTCTTCATTGCCTGGGGTGGAACAAGGTGCTGGGACCCAGAAATGCCACTACAAATGGAGAATGTGGAATTGGCTAATGTGTATATATATATATGTTATATATATATAAAATGTATATATATAATGTATAATGAGGGGGAAGCATGCTTGCCTCCAGAGAGCTCTCTACTTAAATTTGTATGGCAAATAAAACATATTGTATTGCACATAGGGTACATGACCCATGCAATGTCTTTATGGTGCTGCAAAGAAAAATCCTCTTGAGCCTTTTGCCATCCTTGTGATGCAGAAGCCTAGGGGTTTCTCATATAACTCTTGGATGGTTTTGACTGTCTCTGTCATAGGATTTGTACTTCCCTCAAACTCACATAAATGTTTCTTTCAGAAATCATTATGATTTAGTTATTGACAAAATTGAGAGACTCTCATGGCCCCGTCTGGTCTGGGAAAATGTGGGGGTTTTGAGGGTATTTTCTTTCTGTGTTTTGTCTTACCTGAAAGCAGAAACCTTGTTAAAACTTATTAAGACATGGTTGAATGCATCTTCCTTGTTGGTAATATTTGGAGAGACGTGGAGTTTTGTACTTTGACTAACCAGATGGCTAATTAAACAAGGAAGCTGCTGTCCATTGAAGCAATAGGTGAGTCAAACGGTAGTCTGCATGACAGGCTGACCTGTTCTTTCATGTCTTCTGTGGAATATTTTGCATTGGGCTCTTCAGAAATTTTCTGGCATTACTCAATATGCTTTTTTAACTCACCTCCTGCTTCTACCCTGTGCTTGATAGGTTAGCATTAGCTCTCGGGATTACGTATGCAAGACATATATATGTACACGTACATGTGCCCATAAATTAACACAGAGATAACATACACTATCTAAAAGCAGCAGGCATCACTGCCAGTGGAGCAACTACCCTTCACTTGAGGACACGCCTGGAAAAGGTAGGACCTCAAATGCCAAGTGCTACAAGGAGGGATTTGGTGCTGGCATTCAGCAGTTGCTTGTGGCTGGCACAGATTTAGGATTTTCCAGGGGGTTGAAAGAAGTATAACTGTCATCTCGGCAGGATGCTGAGTTGAAGTTGTCTTCTAGGATCAGATGGGTGTATTAGTTACACAACACTGCTGGCTGTGCTGATTGTACAGCTGCTGCTGTTCTTTTCCCTGGAAGTTGTAGAGAAAGGCAAAAAGTTCCTATCAGCAAACATGAGAAGAATGGGTGGGAGGTAAAGCAACTAGACGAGCTGCACCAGCTGCTCACATCACAGCTCCAAAGCCAGGCCACATTTTGTGCACCCTGGTTCCCTCAGTTCTGCTGTTTAGGGGTGGTTTAGCTGATAAATGATCAGAAAGTATTCTGCAGAGATCAAAAGTTTCATCTGAATTAAATGGGAGTTGTGGGCAGTCAGAATCTCTAATGATGATGATTATAAATAGGATGTGTAACCTTAAGTGCTGAAGGATAGATCTTGATGGGATTTTCATATTTCCACTGATTTCAATGCAGCTTGGGCAGTTTACACAGCAAGGAATATGTATTTTAAATTCTCAATCAGTCTTTAAAAGTGAGTATTTGGTCAGGGGAACATTGTTTGTAGTTCTGAAAGCCATCCAGGCATTTTTGCTACAGGCTTTTTGTTAACATCATTGGGAGGCTCTGGGGCAGATTCAGATGCTCAGCTTTGAAAGTCTCAGCACCAGAAGGTGTTTATCAACATTTGGGACAATAATATAAGCATTGGGAATTCAGAGCAAGGTCCTCCACTTGCTGGTATGTGCATTCATTTTGTGAGAAAACACAGTTCAGTGCTTCTTTTCAGGATATTTTTATTTGTTAAAAAGCCCATAGGAAGAATGGGAGTCAGCTTTGAGTTTTTATTTCTGAAATACACCGCTACATTTAATCAAAGACTTGAGGTTGTACCTGCAAGTGCTCTTTTTATATTGTGTGTTTAGAGACTAATAAAGATTAACAAAGCCTAATACAGTTACATTTCCATTTTGACTAATGACTACTAATTTCTGTAGCTAATGTTCTGCTATATTACAAGAACAGTTGTAAAAGATGGCCCTGCATTGTTTGCTCTGCTCACCTGAAAATTTATTTTGCGTGCAGACATTTGTTCTGTTCCACACAATCAGGAGCAGCTCCTCAGTGCAGATAGATTGTATTCATTAAATCAGAGGAGCTGAGAGTAAGGGGCTGTCATAGAATTCTTTCATGGTCCAATTACTTTTACTAAAAATGAAGGATTTTCTGTGAATTCTTCAGATACTCATTTAAAGACTTAGAGACAAGGTATTTAAGATGTGTAGCAGCCTTCCAATATCTCAAGGGGGCCTATAGGGATGCTGGGGAGGGACTCTTCATTAGGGACTGTAGTGAGAGGACAAGGGGTAACAGGTTCAAACTTAAACAGGGGAAGTTTAGATTGGATATGAGGAAAAAATTCTTTACTGTAAGGGTGGTGAGGCACTGGAATGGGTTGCCCAGGGAAGTTGTGAATGCTCCATTGCTGGCGGTGTTCAAGGCTGGGTTGGACATAGCCTTGGGTGGCGTGGTTTAGTGGGAGGTGTCCCTGCCCATGGCAGGGGGTTTGGAACTAGATGATCTTAAGGTCCTTTCCAACCCTAACTATTCTATGATTCTATGTGAGAAAGATATAGGAGAAATCATAGAATGCTAATGTTGTGGAAGAACTTAGGTGGCAAACATACTAACAAGGGGAATGGGCAATGGGTAGAGAATGAAATCCATCCAACCTACTGGTCCATGGCTTCCATCTAAAGCTTTTAACCTCTGTCTGCTACACTTGCTTCTTCCCCTCAGAAATTTTAATTGCAGGAAGAGACCTGCACATACTCTGCTCCACCTGTGCCAGAGGACACAGTGGGACTTTCCCATTCAGTCTGGTTTGGTGACATTGCTGAGTGGAGTACAAGTGATTTCCAGGTATACCTTGGCTTGCTGTATACAACTGTATCTGACGCTTGCTCATACACATGACTGCAGCCAGACGGCAGTCAGAAGAAGGTCAAAACACAGGGTGGAACACATTGTAGCTGTCTAGTGAGTGACTGTTCATGACATATAAAATGCTTCATTGCATCTTTTGTTCAGAGATTTCCAGGTAGTTCGGAAAAGTGTTTAAAACAATACACCTACAGGTAGGTTCAGCTGCAAGATTTTCAAATCATATCAAGTAACTGCATCGACTCTCAAGGCAGACTGATGCAGTTGGGGCTGTGGGCTTAGTTTCTTGAAAATAAGGCTCCATATTCAGGTGATTTAAACCTCCATTTTTGAAAGCATTGTTTGTTTGTTTGTTTTTTTCAGACTATCTCTGGGTTTCAAGGCCTATCTATAAAGTTTAGTTCTTTTTCAAATAAATGCCAGAATGAGGTGAGAACTGGTGAAGGGTTACAATAATTTTATCAGGCATAAATACTCTGCACACCCTAAAAGCAAGTCTCAAGTACTTCCTCTTCAGTGTAGCTCAAAGTATATCAGTTGCTCATCAGTGTTTTTCCTGGGGAGCAGCAAAATGAGAAATTCTTCTTCATATGTATTTTGTCTGTCTATATAAAGTACAACCAGTCACCAGGCTGTTTCCTTCCTCTTGTTTTTCTCTTAAATCTCTCTCTCTGTCTGTTGCTCATGTTGTCGTAGCTGTGAAAGTCAATGGCTGTGAAAGGCGAGGTTTGGAGGGAGAGACAGTATTTTTCATCTGCAAAAAAAAACAAGCAGGCAAGTTGTTAGGCACTTAAATCCTTTTTCAAGTCTGAAATGTTTACAATAGGAAATGGAATTTTTGTTGCCAGGGTTATATTTCGAGGATTTTTCCTTGGTTGTCCTTGAGGATCAAGCCTTGTGGATCAGTTGTAGAGTGGTTTCATAATAAATGAGGGCTCTGTGTGGGAAGGATGGCACAATCTGTGGTCGTTTGGTTTTTCACAGGGAAGACCAGTGACCTTCGACTTCTATGGGAGTAACAGTCAACTGGTTCCTAACTGAGACCAGTTTCCTAGGGTGCCTGGGGCAGTGATTTTGTGTCTCAGAGACCCTCCTCTGCAGGAAAGCTTTCCAAATGCTGTATCATTATGGCATGTGAACCATTTATTGAACTTTGTAGCCCAATTTGGTTTTCAGTCCACACTGTAATGAGATGGCTGATTATGACCACCTTCTTGCCACTGAGGGGTGTGATTTGTCTGCTGAGAGTTTAATCTTCATTTCTCTCAGGAACCCACCACTTGCAGCAGAAGGTGATTACAGGATCACTGAATAGTTTGGGTTGGAAGGGACCTTAAAGACCATCTAATTCCAACCCCCTGTCATGTGCAGGGACACCTTCCCTTACACCAGGTTGCTCAAAGCCCTTGAGAATCATAGAATCGTAGAATGGTTTGGGTTGAAAAGTTCCTTAAATGTTTAGCATAGCTGCTAATATTAAAAAAGGGCAATGAAATCACTCCTTGCTGTTTTCAGTGGGGGGATGAGAAACATCTATCTTGAATGTTACAAGAAAAAAAATAACCTCAGCATGTGATTTCATGTGTGAATCTGTGGTAATCAGCAAGATGGAATGTGATCTCTTGGGAAAGATTGTATCATTCTCCAAAATGAGTCAAAAAGGGCAAAATAACCTTTGAAGGAGTGTGAGTAATGGCTTTGTAATACCTAATATATTCCATTTTTCTGTTAGCCTTTGGTATATATGTTATTTGTCTTCCTTTTTGGGAAGGTGAAATAACCACATGCCAGAATGTGATTGAATCAAAACTGTCATTCATGTTGCAGTGGGTTATGAAAATATCCTGGAAAGCCTAAACTAGTCCAGAGAGGCTGAGAATAACCATGTGTATGGCTTCAAAGCCCCATTAAAAGTCAATGGGGTCACTCATTTTGATTTTGCTCAGATCTGCAGTGAATGTAAAGCCCTGAAAACAGAGTGATAGGTGCTAGATTAAGATCAGATGGGTCCCCACTTCTCCAGGGAGGGCCACCCCCCTGCCTCTCCCTGCTGGCTAAAGAGAAAACTATAAAAGCCATGTTTAAATTGACTCTTTACACTTATTTTAATTATCAGGAATTCTTTGGGAGAAGTCACACCTCATCCCAAGAAAACAGGAGCTTCCAGCAGAACTGTGCAGGGTGAGATCCCTGCAGAATCCTCAGTGTAAAAGAATTACCGAGGCATTACTGTGGATATCACCATGCCTTTTCTCCCATGCTTGAAAAGAAAGAAGTCACCCGTGCCTTTAGGCAGGAGTATATTTCAGAAACACCCCCCTCTCACCCAGCAGAACTATCAGGCCTTGCTGGAGACATGCTTGAAGAGCAACCACCTGTTCACAGATGACACCTTCCCTGCTCACATCAGCTCTATTGGAACTGGAGCACTGCTGAAGAAACTGCCTCAAAATTTACAGTGGAAGAGGCCACATGTAAGTGAGTTTCAGTGACTACTGCAGTGTAAGAGGATGATCACAGCTGATAGCCAGGAAATAGTTTTGACATTGATCAGACTATTCTTAGAATTTAATTTGTGTGCTTTAATGCCTCTAGAGATTACACATATTGTATCAGCTGTCATTTTGGAAGCTGGGCTCTGCAGAGTTTCATAATTGCCTTTGAAGCATTTATTGCCCAAAATCATAACCAGGCTCACTGAGTTTATACCCAGTAATGATCAGAGCAGGCCGGGAGAACAGGCAAAGGGAGCAGGGGGAGCTGGTGTCCATAGAGCTCACAGCTCTGGTGATCCCACCATGATTCCATGATGACAGCTCTTATGGTGATGATCCCTCTCCACAAAATTCAAGATCTTGACCTTTTAGAAAAATTCTGAGTTTTGAGACAGTTCTTAGCCTTTGAGCCCTCTCCCATGGATCACATACCCTTGTGATGCTGGAGTCTGCTTTTTTCACATGCAGCAGCAGGTGCCTTATTCTCTTGCTGGGCTGTTTTTTTCCTGCTTAACTATTTAGTCTATTCTACTTAGAACAGTCTTTTGCCAGCTTTCAAGGTTTGGCTTGTACTGATAGCAGTAACTGACCATTAGTCAGTAAGTTGTTTTTAGTTCTGGGACCTGTTTTCTACTGTGCACATATTTCCAAGGCCTTTGCTGATATCCTATGCTTAAACTGTACCTCAAAATAGCAGACACCTTGTTGTATGGGCTGGTCACAGAGCACATTCTCATAACAAATGCATAGATACCAAGACTGTAGGGGCCTGGCACAGTTAGATAAGGCCTGTTACTAGCAATGGTAGTTCTGTTCTTACTGAGCCACTGAGCAACATATGAACAATCAGAACTTCCTGAAAGCAACATATAGATTTATCTGAGAGTTTCAGTTCTCATGTTACCATGTCTGTAAGGGAATTCAGCCAGGTAATAGCAGATAGCATCTCCTAGCTAAAATATTTTCTTGCTATGATATTCTGTCAGATTTAACCAATTTCTTAGAAGGGCTGAGTTTCTGCAAAAGTCATGAATATCACCAGGAAAGTAGAGGCACCTTTGCAAAGTGAGCAGGAGAGTTTGGAAATAGAAGCCCTGGTTCTCAGAGTTTCGTATGTTATTCAGTCTCACAGATGGTTTGTGTTAGTCAGAATCTGCACGCAGAGGAAGAGTGCAGTCCTCAGGGGCCTGAGATGGGTTGTGCTGGGCCCTGTGGCTGAGGCAGCTAAATATGCATTGAGGTAGTTGGGAAGTTAAGGTCAACATGAGTCCTAGCCTCTACAAAGCCCTTCAGGTGTAGATACCACCCCAGAGATATTGAAATGGACTTGAAATCTCCCCTGTCTCTCAGTCCACCATTCTTCTGCTCTAAACTGCCTTGTAAAGAAGGCTGCCATTTGCTCTGAATGCCAAACATAGTCCAGCAAAGACTTTTTGAGGATGGATGCTGTGCATCCTTCAGTCCCTGTGCTGCAGAGGAAAGACTGGGATTCTGCCATTCAGCCTGCAGGCTTGTAGCTTGCTGCCTCTATGACTGATGACCTACAAACTGAACACCCCAATTCACCAAGGATGGGGGTTGGTGTCTAATTACTGTAACTGCCTTCTGAGGGTTTGCTGTTTCTCTGCTACTGCCTGAAGGGGAAGCCAACAGTGTGAAAATTTGATTGAGCAATTTGTGGGTCATTCGAGCGAAACATTAGTTTGACACTCATGTTATTAATTTAACCCCAGAGGCACTTGTGATAGGGGAAAAAAATAACAACGTAATTTCTCTCTGAACAATTATTCATGGACCTACTCTTGTCACAGCAACAGGAACTTCTGTAGCAGCCATCAGTTAGTCTGTAGCTTGATTGTCAGTTGTGGAGGCATCATCCAGGCTACCTGTAAGTGTGAACAGTTATGCTCTGCCATACTTACCAGCAATTAGGGAGGAGCAGGGCTGGCAGGTCTGCAGGGTTCTCTTCTCAATGCATCTGCACACCAGTGACTTACAGTGAAGACCAAATTCAATGCAGATCAAGCACAAATGTGTGCCCAGGCTTGTGTTAGGTTAGCCAGAGCACTTGATAACGCTAGCGTTATACCTGAACCAGAAGAATGTCTGCTGGGACAAAGGGACCACAAGTATTTTGAAAGCTTTGGACAGGCAATGTTTTGTGTCACATGTCCATGAGGTTTTTACATCCTAGACTACGAACTCACTGGATTTCCCATTTTATGAGACTACAGAAAGTCCTTGACTTTAGGCTAACCCAGCTTATGTTACTGACTTGACTCTCTCATATTTTTTTGGTTGTGTGCTTCCCAGGCTTTGCATAGAAGTCCAGTATTTTATGCTGCAAACAGAAAGCAACTTGATCTCTGCCAAGGACTGGTGGGTAAGGAAGCTCTTTTGTATAAATATCTAAGAATTTTTATACAAGATAACATTTTCCCTAGAAATTTGACTATATAAAACTTGGTGTAGAAATAGAAGGTGTACATATCCTTCTGTCTTTACTTGTCATGGTGTGGATGAAATGATCATTATGCTGGGATAGGCTCAGTAAAAAACCTTTCAAACTTTAAGGTAGGATTTGAGGCATGAAGGGTGTCTCCCTCCACCAGCTGGAATCACCACTCTGAGCGTGTTAGTACTGCAATAGGAAGTGATCCTGTGCCTCTTACTGGTCTGGAATGTTGCTGCTTGACCACTGCACAGAGACCACAGAAGCAGGCAAATCTGAAACTTTTGCTGTCTTTGTACTGAAGGCTCAGTATGATTGTGTTCTCTTCCCAGCTTTGGAGTTAAGAAGGTAAATGCTATGCTCATGTTACCTGAAATGAAAGGGTATATTCTCATCTGCAAAACAGAGCAGGACTAAATTAATGTTGAAGTGCTTAATCCCTTAAGCACAAAGCCTGATAAATACAGTTTTGTGTGTGAGATCCATTGGAAATTATTTTTCACTTCTAAAAAGTTAATGTTTTCTAAGAAAAATGGAATTTTTTAAATAGTGTGCCTTCATAGGGAACAGAGAAACAACCTGAAACACACAATGTCCATAAAACCCCAGAATATTTCCACTGACAGCTATTTCTTATTAGATTTCTTATTTAACCAAAGAGTATCCGAATAAAAAGATCATGAGGGAACAATTATAAACCATAGCTTGGTTAAGTAAAGCACACATCTGGATCATCTCATTTTCTGGGTGCAATGTATTATGATTGTATGGACAGTTGTTATAACTGTAAAGACATCAGCACAACAGCTCTTCTGCAGGATCTTGGTGGTGTTCCTGAGCTTGGCTGACAACACTCACTTTTCAGCCAATTGCCTGTGTCCGTTTGTCTTGGCGCAGAGAACTGCTGGTTCCTGGCGGCCCTGCAAGCCCTGACGTTCCACCAGGACATCTTTGCTGCAGTCGTGCCACAAAACCAGAGCTTTGAGAGGAAATATGCTGGCATTTTCCACTTCCAGGTACATCTGCTCCCCCAGAGCACAGGAGGCCTTTACAAATCCTCTGTCGTGTGTTGTGTCACATCCTGAAATAATTTGTATGCTGTTTCCCTTGCCCTGGGGCAAGTGGCCAGAGGCTATCCCAGCCTGGAGTGTAGCCCATCACCCCTCCCACAGAGCAGTGCAGTGGATCAACTACAAGCCACTTTGAGGATATGACTCTGCTTGGCCTTTCTCTCCAGCTGTGCCCTACCCATATTTTAATTGAGATAAAAGTCTTCTTACATCGTATCAACAAGTGTCAGGACTTGTGCACATCTGCTCCAACCTTCTACTGCTTTGCCCAGCTTTTGATACAGTTCTGCTACCCTGCAGTTAGGAATTCCATCCCCAGAAACCCAACTGTGCCTTATTTCCCTGCTTAATCCTTTTGCACCTGATAATGTTTTCTCCTCTGGCAGGGTGGGGCTGAGGAGTTGGCTCTGTGGGTGAGTCAGTATGTCTTGCTGACCCAAAGCAGCTTGTCCTGTGCCCATAGCCAAGCTGGCTTGCCTTTTGTGTTGTTTCAAGGGGAGGTCCCTTCCAAGGGGAAACATCAGCTCATTCTTTTCCCATTCCTTTCTCCTGACAGTTCTGGCATTTCGGTGAATGGGTTGATGTGGTGGTTGATGATCGCTTGCCTGTGAATGAGGCGGGGGAGCTGATCTTTGTTTCTTCAGTCTATAAGAACGTGTTCTGGGGAGCCCTTCTGGAGAAGGCATATGCTAAGTAAGTGACTCATTCCAAGTTATGCAAATAGTGTCTCTAAAATATGTTGGTTGGTGCCTACACAGTTTGTTCTTGTTTATAACTGCATCTCCTAAGCCTTGCCATGTTTGGAGTGTAGTAAATGGTTATTATCTTTTGTTGTTATGCAGTAAAAGCTACTACTGTAGTAGCTGTTATCAGGCCAGGGCCTTGAATTGAAATCCGAGGGTTTAGGAATAGGTGTAAAACAAACCTATTGTGGGGGGATTGTCCTGTGGGTGCTATCACTATCTGGAGTGTGTTGGCTAGGCTGAAGCCTTCCTTGTAAATCCTGTAGAGGAGCAAAGGCCACTAGTTTTTCAAAGAACTAGGATTTTGAAAGGTGAATGATTTCTAATGCTTCCTTTGATGTATTATAAGTTTGGGAAACCTCCACAGAGTATCACTTTGGATGACTGCTGAAACACTTTTGTTTTGGTAGAAATCCCCCAAAGCTGAGGAATCTAACAAGTTGCATGGCACAGTGAAAATACTGGCTTCTGTCCAGGATGTTTTGTCTAGAATGGTTTGTCAGGACTGAGAAGAAATCAACAAGGCAGAACTGATGGAGTTTGTTAATATTGGGCTGAAATAATTTCTGCTGAGCAGGGAAAACTCCTAGTTAACATTGAGAGAAAGATCCCAGAAAAGATGAGAAAGATGAAATATTTTCATTTGGTGTTAGAGCAAAATGACCAGAGAAAGTTGCGCTGCAGTGGTAAAGAAAGTTAGATGGAGGCTGAGCTCTGAAGACAGTATGCTTCTCAAGGCACTGTATCTTAGATATAGATATATGGTGATAAATTCAGGTAACATTTGCAAAGGCAAATTTATCAAAGAAGTAGTGATGGGCATGTTCTCACTATTGTGCAGAGAGGAATGTCAGTGAGAGACCTTTTAGGCTATGGCTGATCTTGAGGACAATTTGCTAGATCCCCCTCTTCCTAAATTCCAAAGATTCCCCTTAAATTAACCATGACTTATAACCTTCCTTTGTTTTCACAAACCTTTATTGTATGCTTTCATTGGCACACTGTTCTCTTCTTACCATGTGTGACTATAATCCCAATAATGTATTGATGTCTTTTTTTGCTAGACTCTATGGCTCCTATGAAGATCTGCAATTTGGGCAAGTTTCAGAAGCCTTGGTGGATTTTACAGGTGGTATTAATATAAGGATCAAGCTTGCAGCAGCTCCTCATGATTTGTGGGATATCCTGACCAGAGCAACCTACAGCAGATCTCTTATGGGCTGTCAGACACATTTAGGGGTGAGACTTGAAGGGACATCAAAAGGCTTCATAGCCAAAAGCCTTTCCAGACCTGTTTCGCTCTTCTCAGCTAGTCACTGTGACTCAAAAAGTATCAAAGCTGCTGCACTGGACTTTCTATAGAAGCCACATTCTTAAAGTTAGGCTTTGCACATGGGTTGATTCTCTGCTGCTCTCAGCTCCCTGTTGTTATGCTTAGGGACTGGTTTATCTATCAAAGAACCTCTATTACATATTTTTCTTCCCATTTTTGTTAAATAAATTTTCCATTTTTACAGGTGGTGCAGTGAGGCACAGAGACTCATTCAATATCTTATATCTAAGAGATGTGTAGTTCAGAACATGAATTCGAATCCTGGCTTGCAAGATTTAGATTGGATATTAGGAAAAAAAATTCACTATGAGGGTAGGTGAGGCGCTAGCACAGGTTGCCCAGAGAAGCTGTGGCTGCTCCATCCCTGGCAGTGTTTAAGGCCAGGTTGGGCAGGGTTTGGTCTAGTGGAAGGTGTCCCTGCCCTTAGGGTTGGAGCTAGATGGTCTTTATGGTACCTTCTAACCCAAACAGTTCTATAATTCTACTGTTCCTGGACTTTTAAAAAGTGAGGTTTCTAGCCTAACATCCATAATTTAGGAAGGGCTCTTCCGATCAACTTTCCAAATTCAAGCATACTGCAAAATATGGCTGTTAGGAGCTTATGAACTCCTAAAAGTTTTTAGAAACTTTTATGAAAAGTTATGAACTTTTTCCCAGTTCAGACCAATTTTTGTTTGCTTTGAGAGTCATTGCTTTCACTGGTACAGGTCTCTGGTATTAGTGTGAGTCTGCTATGTAAGCAGGGATAAAATAAAAGGTTTCTTTTCCTTCTGTTTCTCTTCCTTGTATACAGGCAACAAAGGTCCTGAAGAATGGGCTTGTTGCTGGCCATGCCTACACAGTAACTGGTATTAGAAAGGTAAGACTATTCCTAATGTCCTGGGTCCAGGTTTGTTGGGATGTCAGCAATTTTTATTGCATAGGTTCAAGCTTTAGGTTGCCATAGGAAATCTATAGTATTTCTTCCCTCAGTGCTCTTGTCTTACTCTAAGGCTAAAAGAGACTGTGTGTAAGGGTTCACTTCCAAGTGTATCCATTTTATAATCGTGACCTTAATGTAAAGGACAGTGGTTGTAGATCAGCATACCTAGACGTGTGGGAATAATTCATAGCGCTCTGCTGAAAGCATCACCTACAAATACATCTTGGATGTCGAGGATGAAAGAACTGGCCTTTGGGGATGCTGGGAGGATGTGCTGAAAGCTACTTGGGATAAAAAGCCTTCCTCTGAAATCAGAGGAGGGGCCATAGAGAAGTAGAGATAATGGAATACAAGGGCCAAAACATGAAAAACTGTGGATGGAAATGTGAGTCAAGGCTAAAGGGAACTGAATTGGGCTTCTGAGCAGAGAGTGCAGGTAGACCCTACTGATCTGCAGAAGTGTCATTGGAAGTCCCCTAAAGATATTTGTCTAGGGGTAAGGGGCTGTAAAATAATAGGTCCCAATGCAGTGTTACTGTTTTCTACAGGTGACCTGTCAATATGGACCAGAAAACCTAGTCAGACTGAGAAATCCATGGGGAAAAATTGAATGGAAAGGAGACTGGAGTGACAGGTGAGTTTACAAAAGGGAAGGTCTGATGCCTAGTGGGAGGAAAGGTTTCTTGGAGGAAAGATGCTGCCATCTTCAGGCATGAATTTGTGCTGAGAGCAGCATTAAGATAAGCAACAGTTGCTTGCGTACACTCTCTGGTATCAAAGCAATGACTATAGATTTGTATTTCTCCAGCACATAGTGCTCACATATTTGGGCTCATTTCACACATGCAGCTTCAACAAGCTCAGTTCTTTTCCATTCACTGAATACCAGAGGAAACATAATATGAACATCAGGCACTGACCACATTGCTGTGATCTGGCTGGCATGCAGAGTGACAGCTATGCAGGAGGCTTTAAACAAACAGCATGTTTCAGGGCACTGGAGGGACCATGTGAAGTCCTCCATGGGCTGCAAAGTGTTGGAGTTGAGTGGCTGTGAAGAAGTCCTCCATCCTGGCTGTATGGGGAAACCCAAGTATGAGATCAGAGGAAGCAACTAGTGGAGCAAATGGGCCCTTATATTTGCATCTGCCCAAAGTTTTTGATTGAGATCCATGAAAGATAATGGTTTCTAGACCACTGGCAACTGTAGAATTGTGTCCTATTCCTCTTTGAAGCAGACCACGTTCCTTTCTTCCAAGCTTCACTTCATTCCCTGTTTGCTGAGGCTTGGAGTTAGGGAGGAGGGAAGATCACAGGGAGGTGTTGGGAATGTGAGTGACTTTCACCTTGTCTGCAGAGCAGTAACTTCTCTGATGCATGTCTGTCACATAATGACAACATACCAGCTGTTCCCGTTAAAGAGCATAATGAGCAACATACTGTAGGCCTGCCTTTTAAATTACTCCCAGCTGCCTCTTGTGCTGTCCTAGTCATTCATTCATTATACCAAACACTCTTCCTATTATGTCTCCTTTGACAGAAAATTAACCAACAAAACAGGTCTAGATTTTTATGGTTTAAGTACTTGGAAGCTGTGTGTGCAAGTGAATGGACTGGCGTATGGAAATTTAGTATTTTTGGCTACTGCTGAAGAAAACTGTAGTCATTTAGCTGTATCTCATGGGATCCAGAGTGCTTGTGGAGCATCTCCTATGGCTGAAGGCATAGGGGACCTATGTTTAGTGGGGGATAAATATGGAGATATGTGGGGACAGGAATTTGGCTTCTTTTTCTAGAGAAAAGCTATGTACTCTGCTTTGAATTTGAGGCAGTGTTTGAATAGTCACCTCGTTTTTGCCCTCAGCTCTTACAAATGGGAGCTGCTGAGCCCAAAAGAGAAGATTTTGCTGAGGAAAAAGAAAGATGATGGAGAATTCTGGTAATGGCACAGTCTTGCTTTTCCCTTCTCTGCCAGTAGCTCTGGGGCTGCATCTGGAGACGAAGCAGCCCATTTAGGTCAAGGTATATGTGATCTGCTTTATGACAGCCCATGCTTGCTTTCCTGCTGTCCTCCACTACATGACAACGTGAGAAGCAGTAGCTGTGCTGACACAGAAGACGTTCACTGTTCTTCAGTGTCAGGAGTGAGGGAGAAGCAGGACACTGCTGCTGGAGACAGCTTTCAGTTTTTGTCCTGTCTTTTTTTGACGATGGCTTTGGGAGCTCTTGAGTGCCTTGTTTGCTCGTGGTTTCTCCATAGCTTCTGCCACGAGGTGGCAATGTTGTCACCCGTGTCGTTTCACTGCCCTCCCTTTGGTGGCAATATTATTTTAATCTCTGTGCTGCTATCCTTTACTGAAATTTTAGTCGTGCATTTGCTACTCCTAGCTGCTGCTGATGGAGAAGACGCTCTTTTCTTTACTGTCTAATAAAATATGAGCATTGCCATATGTAACACAAAATTGTGCAGCTTCGAAGTTCCCTGCTTCTTTTTCTTTTTATAAACCATATGGACTAAACTAAACTGCTGACAAGATGTTTCTTGGCACTCTTTTCCCAGGATGTCTCTGCGAGATTTTAAGATTCATTTCGTAGATCTGATGATCTGTAAGTTAACTCCAGACCTGATGAGCCAGGAAGATGGGAAGAAGTGGATGTACTCCCTCAAGAGGGGGAGATGGGTTAAAGGAAGTACAGCAGGAGGAAGTCTAGGGACTCTGTAATGGTGAGGGGTGCTCTTTTGGGTGACTTTGGGGTAATGTTGCTTTCTTGACCTAGTTACCAGCACTTTATACCTGTTAACACAAAACTGACAACAGAAACATAGTCTTCCTGCCTCTCCCTCCACACAAGCATCAGAAATAAGCAGCTGAAGGACTTTGCAGCTTCTGTGATAGCAGAAGCTAGTCATTACTTGCTAACATAGGGCAGTGGGCTTGTTATGGCATGAAATGAGCTGCAGGATCCTAGGATCAATTGCCAACACTGAGCTTCTTTGTGGCATTAAACTTTTTTGTTAAAATTTGTATCCTTGGCATCTCCAGGCAGTGGTATTTGAAGTAAAGTGATTGGGAAATGCAGAGGCTTAGCCCTCCTGGAAGCAGAGCAGGTGGGGTCTGAAGTCAGCTAGCCCATACACTGGAGGTGATAGAGGAATAGTGATACATTTATGAACAAAATGAACTCTTAGTTGCATGTGAGCCTCCTGTTCTACATAGTGGTTGAGCTGCTGAATGTGTAAACTGCGCCTGAAGATCAGGTCCCTGCGGGCTCTGGAGTCCAGACAACCTGTGATCTATTCAGTCTGATGTCGGGCATCGAATGGGAAGCTGGCAATCAATTTTGTGATGGAAAATGACATCAAAATGTTTTTCCCATTTTGTTTAGGCACCTTTTGGATGAACCCTCAGTATTGGCTGAATGTTTTACCAGTTGAAGGCAGTAAGAAAAGCCTGGGTTCTTGCAACGTGGTTATATCCCTGATGCAGAAACATAACAGCGGCCACCGGAACCGAGCTCGCCACCTCTTCATTGGGTTTTCACTCTACAAGGTGTAAAGAATTGCTTTGCCTTTCTTGCTTTCACCACATAGGACAAATTCCAGCCCCTGTAAATTGTACAGCTTTGCAAACCAAGAGTTTTGTTGCGTGCAGGGTGGTCTCTGTTCTTCTTGCCTGTGCCCAGTCTCTTCACACAGCAGGGCTAGGCTCCTACAGGCTCTGTGCCTCACTTGCAGCCTCTCTGTCATGCTATGTGTCAGCTTGCAGAGCAGTGAGAAGTGCTTGTTACTTCAGAATACACTGGGCTCTATTTTGCCCTCTCTGAGAGCATGTGGAAACGCTAGAAGAGGGTGCCAGAAGTCCCTTTGCTTTGGGACAGGGAGAGTGCTGCTGTCTGGTTATATCCACCCTTGTGTTTGAGAAGTATTCCTAGCATGGGTGGCAGCTGCCCATGTGTGAATGCTGCTAGTTCCCTGTGTATCCAAGGGTAAATGGGTATCACTAGAAGGAGCGAGTTTCCCGCCTCCCTCAACTCTCTGCTTATCTGAGTGCCTTTCAGAGCCACTCTTCTCCCTCGGACAGAGCCACAGCTCTTGTTGCTGCAGTGAGTTTGCGCAGGTATAGAGAGATGGCTGTGGGGAAGGGTTTTCAGCTTGAGGGGTTGAGGTTTCTGAAGGCAAAGATGGCAGCTGGACATACATAGCTGCTTCCCAGCAATGACATGGCTGTGTTGTATGAGACCCAGAGATCCCTGTCTGACAGAGGCTATTTCTTTTCTTCCTGCAGGTGGACCTACAGGTGAACCTACAGGTGAGTCCCTTGTCACTACTACTGACTGTTTGCAGGGGGACCTGGGCTGGTGCAGCTGTTATGACAACACTGAAGGTGGTGGTGTGTTTGCCTTTTTTCCTTGGCTGACAGCTAGTAACAGTGTATTTGAATTCAATAAGGCACCGCGGTAAGTCACTGTTAATGCAGAGCTATCCACTGACTCTTCTGAAAAGCAGCCATATCAGCAGGTCTCAGTGGCCTTAAAAGGGGGCATTAATAGTTCAGCTTCTGCACTGGGTCTTCAAAGGTATTACGAGCAGCATCAGTGTTTACCTGGTCAGCACTTTGTCCATGCTGCACTTGTGGGATGGTTTCTTGACCATTGCTTGACTGTGTCTAAGCTGGACTCACTGCAGCTCTCAGGGGAGCCAGAGCTACTTTTCTGCTGCCTCCCTGTCTTGGGATGAAGTGGGAACAGAGCCTGTGTCCCATGCAAGTCAGGGATCTCCTGAGGAGCTCAGGTTCCTTCCTGGTTGCGGGTCCTCTGGAGCTGATGCTGCAGGTGTTTTCAGCTTCCTCTGACCAGATGTATTTCTAGCACTTTCTTTTCATGTAAAGGCCAGAAGCCTTTGGGACCTGAAGAAGGGCTCTGGAACTTAAACCCTGATGTAAGTCTCAATTTTGGCCTTGACTTCAGAGGGCTATTAAAAACAAGGAAAGGTTTAGCTCTTGTTATCTTGAAAGGGTATAACTTCCACTCTGTTACCACTCAGAACACCTTTTACATGAGAGTCCCTTTGAATTCAGAGTGGCAAAGAACTAGTTTGGGTGTATGGTCAGGGCAGCACAATTGTGTTCCCACTTACTGTATTTGTAGCATGGTGACTATGAGGTAAGATGCCACTCCTTCCTGACTTAAATATTTTGGGCACTATCAGGGTTACAAGTGAGTTAAACTTCCTGGCAAAGGGGTTCTTAGTGTGGCTCTAGCACATGGTTATGCTGCACCTGAGGGGGAATAGTGTCAGCCAAGACTTCAGTTTCAGGTTTGTAGCAGTTGCCAAGATCAATATAGAGAGATGGCAAGCTGACAGCATGTAAGATATTGGAACTACAGTCAACAAAGTATTGACTGGAATATAACAACTTTGAATTTAACATAAGGGGCATGAGGAGAAGTAACCCTGAACCCTTCAGAAGAAAGACTGTTCTATTAGCAAGAAAAATACTCGCAAGAGAAAGGGGAACAGCATCTCCACTATGAGGCTGTGG
The DNA here is from genome assembly GCA_017639245.1 of Myiopsitta monachus. Lineage (NCBI taxonomy): Eukaryota > Metazoa > Chordata > Aves > Psittaciformes > Psittacidae > Myiopsitta > Myiopsitta monachus. The sequence goes on from CM029925.1 coordinate 58,624,937, forward strand.
AGTAAAATGGCTAAATGTTCTGAGGAACAGCCAAGATCAGAAGGGGACAGTGGTTTTAGCTAGCAGGATTATTTATTTGGCTTGTGTACTGGGCACTCCGTGGCATTAAAAATGAGTTCAGTGTTGCCTAGATTAACATTTTATCCATCCTCCTACTGCAGGAAAGTGCCTGCAGAACAAAACATCTGTAAGTGCTAAAAGCGCGAGGCAGATCAAGGACACACATGGAGTCAGAGGTAGGAATTAGGATGGTCCTGGATGACATTCATATCACAGGTGCTCTGAAAAATCCTCTGCTACCGGATCCCTAGTATAAAGGGCAAGCTGAGGAAAAAGTGCATGGTACCTATCGGGTAGGAGAGATGTTCTGGTTAGTGGAGAACAGTCTCTAGAGCAGTTCCTGCCTTCAGTCATTTCTCCAAGTATGGAAATTTCTTTTGCAGTAGCCACTTTGACAGGAGCCACGTCTCCTCCCCAGTCCTTGCTGCTGTTCCTTGCATCAACTATTGAGTTGATGAGGTTGCAGGAAGTCCATTCTTTGCCATATTAGCATTAGGCAGGGGTGGTGAATAGTGACAGTCACCATCTCCTGGAAGGAGACTAAGTCCTTTGGGCCCTGTTACCTGCTTGTGCTGTAAAAATATCTGAGGTGTGAAGGTAGGCTGTCTATGCCATGCCTATGAACTCCCCACCTGCCTTTTGTCCATTTGTTTGGCTGCTGCAGAACACATTTCTGTTTCTTCACCTAACAGTACCAGGAAAGCAACAGAAAGCTGCCCCCAGCATTCTTCTCCAGACATCAGCCTGTGAACATGCACCAGGTCTTCCTTGATGAGAGAGAGGTGACTCATTACTTCCACCTGGAGCCTTGCGTCTATGTGATTGTCCCATCCACCCTGGAGCCTCAGCAGGAGGCTGAATTCATCCTGCGGGTCTTCTCCAGGAAGCACGTTCTTCGGTGAGATGCTGCTGCCCCTCTGCTAGTACCTAGTTCTCTGGGATGGTGGGATGGTCTGGTCTTTCTAGTCTTATGGATGCAACATAGAGACTTTACTCTGCAAAACAGCAACACAATCTCTTTTGGAGAGGCTGGTTGTGGGTTTCATCTACCCTAGGGTTCTCAATGTCTAAAGCACTGCGTTTGGCTTTATCCTTTCAAGTAGTGTTGAGCTAGACCCACAGAAAGGATTCTTGCAGCATGCGTATGTTTCAGACTGGAGAAGGACGTGGTTTTTAATGCACCATCAATTTATCAGAAGACCCTGCTGGCATGGTTGCTGTGATGGTTGCTTGTGCAGAAATGGTGCTTTGGAGACTTCAAATGCCATCAGGCCTTGGAGAGCCATATGGACATGAGGGTTTCCCTTGCTGCAGCTGTAACACTAGAAAAAAATACATGCTGCAGCAGCAGGTTGGGGTCCCATCTGGGGATGGGGGATGCCACCTCTGATGAGACAAACACACAGCACTGGGACATCTCCTTAACGTGTCTGCTTTCTGCTTTTTTGCATCTCCAGGGAAATGGGTGGCAACACCAGTTTCACCCTATCTAAGGTGAGTATGAGAGGAGTGGGAGGTCTGTGCTTTTGTCTTCAGTTCTGAATGTTGGGTTTTTCCTCTTGCTGTACCCGATGGAGACGCTGAGTGAGAATGGGTGTTTTTGTGTTGTCGCACTACTGAAAGCACAGCTTGGGTTTACAGGCAGAGTCCCCCGGACCCTATGCACAGATGCAGCCAGGTGGAGGGATGGGCAAATTTTTCAACACCTTAGTTGTCTTTTTGCAAAGTTCTTTTTGTGACACCATTATTATTCTTATTTGCTCCTCAATCTTCCTGTATGAAGGACAGTGACCTTTCCCTTTCTTGACATGGAATGAGCCCCATCCTTTGTTGTTGAACAGCTTGGGGGGAAGGAAATATTTCTTCCCACCCTAGTGTTACCAGAGTGTTTCTTTCCAAAAATAACATTTCTATGGGGTGGGAGCTATCTCTACCAGTGATGTAGCATTGCTTGCAGTGGTGGGGAGAAGGTGGAAGGGCAGAGGACAAGAGTGTAGTTCTGGGAAAGCATCTTTAGCAATGGTTTTTGACAATGTTCTTCTTCTATGACTTAATGATATTTTTAATTTATTTTTTTAAATATCTTAAAGGAAATTGTAGATAGGTATGAAGGCAAGATCTGGGAGGATTTCTTCACCAAATATTTTGAACAGGTAAGTGTGTGCATGATCTGCCAGAGTAAACTCCTCCAGAGCTATTATATAACTCTGTGAAAGTAAAATGACATGGATGTTCAGAGAAGGTCTGGATGTGGAAGTGTGGAAAGCAGAGGGGCCACATGAGGTTGGGCTGTGTGTCCAGTGACTGTGAAGCTTAGGAGTGTTAGCGTTGAGGCGGGTTTGCTTCTCTCCACAACTGAGTGCAAATGGAACTTAATGCCACAGGACATTGTAGATGTGATGACAGTATCGACAGGCTTAAAAGGTATTAGCAAAATGATGGGCAGCAGTTCCATAAACAGATACTAAAGGACTAGGCAGGGATGTACTTTCTAAGATCCTTTTCCAACTTATGTGGGTGCCTGGGAAACAGGAGAATGAACTGCAGAAGCTGGCCAGGCTCATGTGCTCTTCCTAAACATTAATGCCTATTGCCTGTATTGGGTATAAAGTGGTGGGCGGTGGGGATCCATCCTATCCTTTAGGGTGTTCTTAGACTCACTGGGGAAAGTCTCCTATTAGGGAAGTATTGGCACTTGTCTCATACATGCTTCAACACAGTTTGATGGTAGCTAACTTGCTTGGAGAGGTGAAGTAGGTCTCATCACCTCCCTTTTTCACTAACTTTCCTACCGAATCATATAAGAATATAAGAATCATATAAGAATCATATGATTCTTATTGTGAAAGGTTTTTTTTTTAATGATCTCTCTGTACTGATTTGGGATGGAGTTGACCTTCAGGAATCCCACTAACTGACGAAGGGTGCAAGTATTTCACCTTTCAGAAAAGGTTTATTTAGCAACATACCCTGTATTTGGCAAACTATAATTTCATAAAATCACATTTGCTCTTTGGATAGCAATATTTTGACTATTTAAATGTTGAGCAATATTTAGCTGTTACTAAAAACAAGCCATGCTTTTACTTTTTGCCACTTGTGTAAGATTGTGATTTTGAGAACAGTGTGGCTTCCAGACATGCTAGAAATTGCCATGTATTGTGAAGTGCTGGTCCTTTGCTTTAGGAGGTCCAAGTACACGCAGAGGCAAGAGGCCATTTCTTAATGCATTACTTTGGCACGGCTCCATGATCTGAAATGGGCTTTTATTTGGAAGAATGACATTTAAAAAAACTTCCTCCAAAGAAACAAATGTCACAGTTCCTAAAAAATCTGTAAACTTTAGTGTAACAAGGAGGAGAGGAAGTTCCTGCTTTGAAGAGTTTGCTAAGGAAGTATTCCAAACTTTCCTTCTTTTTTTTTGGTTTGTAAATGATGAAAGGGAAATATTTGAAGCACGTCTCTTGACAGTGTGCTTGATGGGACAGATGGCACCAGGGCTGAAAGGTTAACAGCCTGGATCCTTACTCAGCGTAAATCTGCACTACTGTATTGATCGGTGCAGAGCCCTGAGAACTTAGCCCAGAGCAGACTGCAGCCCTTTCAGGCTGAGAATCTTGTCATATTCAAAGGGAGTCTTTTCTATTGATCTTCACAGTGGCTGGAGTGGGGCCAAAAAAGCAGAGAATGAAGATGGGACATGCTGGGAAAACAAAAGAGGGAGAATAGTGATTTAATACTTTATATAAAAAAAATCTAGAATTCTCTTCTATATCGCAGAATCCTGAAATAAATGCTGTTCAGCTCCAGAGGATCCTGAATAATATATCTTGGAGAAGTAAGTGCTGAAAAAGAATGTTTCTATTAAATAAACCCTCTTAGAGAAAAGCCTCAGCTACTGTATCTGTTTCTCAGATTCTGGGAAGAGAAACTGGCTTCTGTCTGACCAAACTGACTCTTCTGATGCCGTGTTTGATTTCCAGAGAGAAAGTATTTGCTGGGGTTTAAATTGATGTGGTAGAAGTTTTCTAGGCAAATCTAATCTAGTTTGAATTTCAACAACCGAAAGAATGAGGGGAAGAGCAAGCGTAGATATTGTGTGTGGATGCCAACTCTGAATTGGATGTCCAAGCCCAGCTTAACCTCAGCCTTGATCCTGAATTATTGTATTTCACCCTGTGCCACTGCCACAGTCTTGGCAACACCACTGCTACAAGGTGTAGGAAGTTAGTCTGGTCTGTAGGCAGTTATGCAGTGGAAGAGGGACTTGCCTGTACCTCGATGTGCCTGGTTCATGCCTGCTATTCTTACTTACTCTTCCATACTATGCATGCATAGGGTTGTTTCTTGCTCTGTTTGTGTTCGGCAGACAGAATGGGGGTTCAGGTAGCCTGCGTAACTTACACTTGTGAGAACCAAGTGAGCCCTGAGGTTGTCTCTCTTGTGAGGACTGTGACATCCACTATGCCAGTGGCAGCCTAGACTATTCCATAAACTCATAATTTGATCCCTGGTTATAAATAAAGCTACCTGGCAGCAGCAAGGTATTGCAGGGGCTGTTTTCTCTGAAAAGTGATAACAAAGCTACAGATATAATGACGAATCCAATTTTCCTTCCCAGTTTCTTCACTGATAACAACCAATGTGCAACGGGAAATACACCATCCAGCCATTATAGGCAGCAAAGAAGGAAAAAGACTTATGTGATGCCTTTTTCACTTCAGCTGAATTTGACATTGCTCCCTTTTCCAAAAAGGTGGACAAAGATAGCTCTTCTGTCTTTGCAAAGTGACCCACCAGGCACTGTCTTATCTGTGAGAAGACTAAATGTTAAACAGTGTTCATTTTTCATTAGTGATCAATATGAAGACATTAATTTAAAAACCTTACAGTATTTGATTCGTACTTACTAAACAGGGCTATTACAAGATTAAAACATCTTCACTTTCTGCAGAGAAGGGGTTGGTGAGTTATGGTTCTGTCTCTTCCTCAGTGGAAGTCCACAGACAATCTATAATCATGATTTGCAGTGAGATTAGAGTCTATTTCTGTTACTCTTCATGCAATTTATGTATGAACCGGGAATACTAAGCTTTGGTGCAGCATCATGTTTTCAGTGATGCCTGTACTTTTAATTATATTAACAAAGTTGGCAGGGTGTCTGTGAAAGAGAGAGATGGAGATGATTAGCACAAGGGTTTCAATCTGCAGTGCTGATTCCCAAAGCCCTTCAGGTCAAAGGACTTTGCTCAAGGTCATGCAGTAAATTCTGTTTGGGATTACAGCTTCGGATGTCCTTTTCCTTCCATTTTCTCTAATAGCTGGGGATAGTGGACCATATTTCATTCTGTATTACATGCCTGCAGGGAGCTCATATTGGATTTTCTGCGCCTAGTAGAATCCATCCTGTAGCCTCATATTTTTATCATCATAAATGATACATCTTCTCAAGTGGGTGTAAAGTTTCACAAAGGCTTTGGGGCCTGAGCCTTCTCAAGTGAGGGGGAATTTTGTCAGAGTCCATTTTTCCAAGAGACATTCAGTGACTCTTCAAAACAATTTTTCTTTCTTCTTTCTCTCCAGATTTCCAGAGTTTTCACCTGAGTTTCAGTCTGGATGCCTGCCAGGGTATCTTGGCGCTCCTGGATGTATCCTTGGCATGAGTGATGTTTCTCTGGAGCATTATTTATTAGGGGGGTGTTACTGTGATTTCTTTACCACCAGGACACAGCCCTTGCACTTCTCACCCTCCATAATAACAGTTCAGCTGTAACAGAATGGAATTGGTGTGGGAAAGGGTTGATTCCTGCTGCCTCTGAAATCAGCAGCCAGTATCTGAAGGGGGCCTACAAGGGTGCTGGAAAGGGACTCTTCATCAGGGACTGTAGTGATAGGACAAGGGGTAATGGTTCAAACTTAAACAGGGGAAGTTTAGGTTAAGTATAAGGATGTTCTTTACTGTGAGGGTGGTGAGGCCCTGAAACAAATTGCCCAAGGAAGTTGTGAATGCTCCATCCCTGGCAACATTCAAGGCCAAGCTGGATGTAGTCTTGGGTGACATGGTTTGGTGTGTGGTGTCACTGCCCATGGCAGGGGGGCTGGAACTAGATGATCTTAAGGTCCTTTCCAACCCAAACCGTTCTGATTCTATGACTTTAGTGGGGGGAGGATCAAGCCTATAGATAGGCCTTATGGGTTAAGAAATCATTATCCTCATATTGTAATTGTGTGAATATTAGGGTTTCTATGAGGTTTTGGTTTGTTTGGGGTTTTTGTATGTAATGGATGTTCTCTGATATTTAGTTGGGATGTTCTGACCTTAACTCTCCCACAAAGCTGAATACCTCTGGCACACTGAGTATCCAGGAATTCAGAGTCCTGTGGAAAAGGCTGCTTTTCTATTTGGTATAACAGTAATTTCTGTGACCCCTTTCTGTATCTCCCTGCTCACAGTCCCTTTGGTGTCATCTGTTGTTTTGGGAGAGTTTGTTTTGTTTAAAAATACTCTCCCCACCAGGAAGTATTCCAGAAAAGAGATACTAGCAGATCAGGAAAGCTTGACCTTGTGGAACTGCATGCAGCTGTACAGGAAACAGGTGAGCCCACAGCACACCTTGGCAAGTCTCATCCTCTTCCTCAGAAAGGCTAGAAAAAGCCCAGGGCTGGGAAACATCTTGAGAATTGTAGGTAGAGCTCAGGAGGAGGGGAAAACACTAAAGGCTGCATGGTTTTAGCCATCTCTGCTTCCCTCTTTAGCTGGGTAAACTCATCTGAAACTTATTTTGCTGTCGGATGGGCTACTTAATCTTTGCCCCAGTGTGGTCTCATACAGATAGTTCTCTGAAACAGAAGTGTCTGTCTATTTTAGACCCAGTTTTTAAATCCCTTCCTGTTCATTGCTAATTTAATTTTAAAGGACTGTGCGGGGTTGTGTGGTTACAGGAGACCAGATCTAGCTCATGTTAAATTGCTACCTCTGCTGAAGCTGACAGCTCAGGGATTGAACCTGTAAGGGTGGGACTTCCACAGAGGCAATGCTGGTGCCTGACTTCACTAGTATAATGTCTGAAGCTTGAGCTAGAAATGGGGGACGATATATATGGATCCAAATGCTGGACTAAGATCTGTTGCTCTTACTTGGCTCTGAGCAGCGGCTGATGCTCAGTCTCGTAGCTTCATTGAATGTTTACAACTTAAATATTGCTCTTTTTTTGGTGAGCGGTTCACCCAGTTCATCTGAGTCAGTGCAAACACAGTGAGAAACCCAGGGAGACCTCTGGTCAAGCAAACTAAAATCCCAGGCCATGAATAGAAAATACTTCTATTCCTTACAAATGCTGCTTGACACTGGGACTGATGCTTTCCTATGAGCTTCCTCTGTATTTTCTTCTTCATCTCCTTTCTATTCCTTTTGTGGAGTATTGCTCTTAAACACAGCTGCTGTTACTCTCTCATACCTCTTGAGCAAAGGGTGCCCATGTGTATTTTATTTCAACTCTGGCCAACTCCCCCTGTGAGGGGATCAGATATGAATCCTTTCAGATTTGGAGGAGATATAATCTCTGTGTAATGGCCTGTTTTGGGCTGGTTGATATTGGATTGTATTAGGGGAGGTCTGCAAAAACAAGCTGTTGGAGAAGGGCTGAAGACCTCTCAGTTGTGCACCCTCACAGCTGTGTGCATACCCATAGCTGTGTGCATACCCATAGCAGTGTACATTTGTAGCATCATAGGCTGCTTTGGGCTGGAATGGACCTTAAAGATCATCATTCAGCTGTGTACAGCTGAGAATTGCTATCTCATTCTCCCCCCCCCCCCCTTTTTTTTTTCTCACTTTCATGAAGGTATTTCCCTCAGCAATGAAGTCTGTAATTTGATGGCAATCAGATATGGTGACTCTGACTTAAAGATCCACTTTGAGAGCTTTGTGTGCTTCATGCTTCGAGTGGAGATCATGGGAGGTGAGGTTTGTGCTATGTGGTTGGCCAGGCAAGCCGGGCTGCCCAGCTTAAGCCCTGGCTGTTCTGGCACTGCTCCAGCTGGCAGTGGCAAGGTCAAAATAAGGGCTGGGTTTCTGAACAGACCAAGAGCAAGCAATTAAAAGCCAGGGACAGATATAGAGAAAATCAAACACTCTCTTTTATCTTTCCACAAGTCACTTTCTACGGACAGCCAAGCTGTACATATCAAAGTGGTTTAGTTCCCTGCAGGTTTGCGCCAGACTTCTGTGGGAGGAGGTAGGTGAATTACACTTGGAGACTCCTTGTTCTCCAGGAAGAATAGAGCCTTGGAATATACCTGTGGTAGGACTGCAGTTACGATGAGACAGCTGTTATTCAGTCTGTGAGCTCATGTTGTAGGCACTCTGTACATGTCTCAGCACTGTAGAGGATGAGGTTTGGGCCACATGCTGTTCAAGGTCTAACAGTTGAATGGACAGACAGTAACGTGCCTGATTTTATTCAGCTGCTGTCTGTGTCCCAGCCTTCAGGGTTGTTCCAGTGACAGACCAGAGAAGCTCACATACACTCCTGAATAGCTTCTGAACTCTGCCTTCGAGGCTTTTCCTGAGACAGAGAGTCTTGGCTGGTGGTGTTCTCTTGGATATCAAGTTAATGCTCCTCATTTATTTCTTTTGCAGAGGCCTTTCGCAACTTAACACAAGATGGCAAAGGGATTTATCTCCATGAATCTGAGGTAAAGCCTATTCCCAGACCGTCAAATACAGATTTCTTCATGGCAAGTGGTGCAGTGCATGCTTTATGTTGTAGCATTAAGAAAAGGTATATTTACCTAATCGCTTACAGAGAAGGTTAGAAACAAGGAGCTGCAGGCTTCCAAGTCTTCTGCCTTATTCTGGCTTCTGCTCCTTCTGGAGACAGTTCTCTAATGCCCCATAGTCCAGTTCATTTGTGAATATTGCAGACCTCTCATAGAGATCCATGAGTTCAACCCACTTTTCCCATTATTTTACAGTGGATGATGATGACACTGTATTCCTGAAGCAATGCTGTAGAGGAGGGGGCGACTAAGCCTGTACCAGGATAAGGAAGGCTGCTTTGTTATCAACTTTCTGTGCACTCTGGCTCAGCGCTGCAGTTTACCATGTATGAGGAGTCTTCCCCTCAAGCAGACTTGACTCAATAACCGCAGACTTCATGAATTGGAGTTTTTGGTAATTAATGTATTTATTTTGAATCTTACTTCACTTCAGACAACCCATCTAAGAAAAGGCTGCTGTATGCCAGCCACTGTGAGTGCACAGTGTGACACTGTGGAGCATAGTGGCTGAGTTGCTGTGCTTGGTGTTGGGCCTCTTGAGCCTGGGAAAGAAACAACTCCTGCCTCGAGAGGCTTGTCACCTAATAGAGGACATCCCAGTTCTGCAGCTGCTAAGTCCGTGGTGGAGGGCAGGAGTCTGTGTGCCTGTGAGGGAGAAGGGGTGGGTCTCTGAATGAATGCTCTTCCCTAACCATGACTTGGAAAAGGGATTTGCAAGCATTCAAATCATCTCTTTTGCCTTTAGAAGTCAGCATAGTTCTATTGAAGTGAAACTAAGTTGATTTTACCAAGCAACGAGCCAGGCCTCCAGCTCTTTGTTGTAGCTGGAGGCTGTGATGTTTGCATATTTATTTCAGAAAGGCAGTGGGTTCTCTGTGCAGATTGAAAAGTACAGTACAGTGAGAAGTAAACTGATCCCATATTGTCTTTAAGTCACTGGAGATTGGCAGGGAATAGATTTTCTCTGTAGCATGATGCAGGAGCAGTCTGCTAAAACATTTGGATATTTGTCAGTTACTTTTTGTAAAGCAGAATGAGAGAGAGAGAGTGTGTGTGTGTGTGTGTACTTTTAAATGATTCAGCCACATATAGGTTATAGCTAATTAAAATAGTGGAAACTGGCTGTGTAGCTGTGAACGGTGTTAGAGAACATGTAAGTAGGACCATTCACATCAAACTCCATGCTGGAGTTGCCTGATGCATCTGTCTAAGGGATCCTTTTTCACTTTCTTACCATTTATTTATCTTTGCTGGAAATTTCCACACTGAGTGCCTATTACAGGGTTTTTTTCCTTTGTTCTTGCAGACAGCACTATTGTGGCTCTTTTCCAGAGCACAGCTTAGTCTGGGCGCTGAATGAAACAGAGGTCCAACGGAAATGAACATATAATGAAAGACCATGCTCTAATGCCTTTGTAGGAAGGAGTTACATTAAGCTTGCATAGGCAGCTTTCCCTCTGGCCTTTTGTGACTTTTAAGGTGCTTAATCTCATAAATATCCTTTGAGAGTGTGTATGAGATTCAGGAGTGAGGTGGACTGTGGATAAGAATATAAACACAAGCAAAAGGACTGAGCTCAGGTATATGCTTACTGCTGCACTGAAGCCTGTGCAACAGCATAAGCATATTTAGACAGGAACCCCATTGCATGTAAGTGTTCCTAGTCAGGAGGCATTAAACAGTAAAAACAACAGTGTGCACTTTATTCCCCAGAACAGTCTGTTTCTAAACAGTATCATTCTCATTCTGTTTTTATGAGAAAACTGTTAGAACCAGATAAATAGATAGCTGTGTTTGGACTTGTTTATTACAGATGATATATCTATCATCTGTTGTGTTTGGCCTGCTGTGGTGTCACTGGAGCCAAAGGGTTCAGATCTGGGAAACAGAGTAGGTTGGAGGGAGCAGGGACACTCGGAGCCCTTGAGCAGCAGTGTCATGGTGCTGCTGTCCTGCTGGGCTGCTGAAGAAGCTCAGTTAGCAGCTCCCGTCAAAAAGCACATGCCTTCTCCCACCTGTCATGCCTCTGTTGCCTTTTGTGGCTCACAGCTGAACACAGTGGTGCAAGGCTAAATTAGCCTGATTTAATTTGCACTCAGCTCAGTGGGGGATGTTATAAACACTGATTTACTGTGTGCAGGAGCAGCACTGGAGGAACCAGAAAGGTTGATTGGGGGAGCGTAGGTCTTGCGTTTCAGCATACTCCAAAAAAGATGGTCCCTGGCACTGACGGGGCTGGCCAGGGGGCTCTGTGTGAGTGCAGAGTGTTCACATCAGGACTCTGTTGGATGTGAAGGGATGAAAACCTATCAGTCCCATCTGGGTTTGTTGCACAATGTGTGTAATCAGCTGAGCAAGAATCATGTAAGGCTAGGACTAGCTCTGCCACAGGCTGTGAGCAAAACTGGTGCAGGACACCCAGTTTCAAATTGCAGTTCATTAATAATGTTGTACATATTTTTTTTTTTAATCAGATTTTGTAGTTATTTATTTCACACCTCTTTAATGCAGAGCAATATAATTGCAGGCAGATTATTTTGCTATTGATTACTTGATCCAGGAAAGAAGCAGAATTCATCCATGCCATGAATCACTAAGCATTTGCAGCAATAAACTTTATTGAGCCATGTGACTTGCTGTTACAGAATTGTAAAGAATGCTTTACTGGAATGATCAGACCAAACTGTGTACAATTCAAACTGAATTATCTGGCTCACAATAAAGTGTTTTTGGCAAGGGCACCTACTCGGACACTGTGAGGCTTTTATATTGCTATCAGAATAACGTTTTCTGGGCAATTCTGAAGATGTATGACTCCTCATTTACAATGTGTATTGTGGAAAAAAATGGTCTAAAAGGCTGCTGAAGGATGCATTTGTTTGTATCTGTAGTGTTTATAGAGACGCTGAGCTTTGCAGTGGGTGGTATTGCTCTAGGAGAAATGAAAAAGAAGTGGGGCTGGAGCTTGAGACTAGTGTTACTAATAAAGGTCCTTTTTGGAAAAGGCAGGTGCAAATAACAAGAGCAGCAAATAATGGCTCAACTGAGAAGCTGGATGATGAGGTATACTGTAACAGTAAGACTGAGGTGAAATTGAAAGGAGCTAATCAAACCTTTGCAAACAAAATATTCAGCTAGAGCTTATTGCTACAAGATACACACACACACACATAACTAGAATGATTTCATTTTTCCTGGATAGAGCTGGTGCACGCATTTAGTTTGCAGTCAGGGTACAGCAGGTACCTGTCAAGCCTCACTGCATGCATTCTGTAGGGTCAGGGTTTCTGTCCAGATGGCAATAGGACAGGCTCTACTCTCAAGCTTCACAGGATTCAAAAAGGGGCTAAGACTTAAAGGAACAAAAAGCATGTCTGGAGTGCTCATGGCCTCAGGTAAGAGCTGTAGCAGAGACCTGATATCTGGCTCCAGGTAAAAAGGGAAGAGCTGTTCTCTGGGGACAAATTACCCCAAGACACGTCACCCAAATCAAGATGATAAGGGTTTTGCCCTTGGACAGGTAGCGATGACCGCCTTTGGAGAGATACCTGGTCCAGGTTTCAGATGAGCATTTCTGCCTATCTGTACATTTCTTTCTGGGCAGTCAATTAAAACTTGAAGGTCTACATGCTGTTGAGACATTGAAGTATAATTTTCTGTCTGAAGTCATATTTCTTCACCAATTTTACAGTGGGGCCAGCAAGACACCGGCCTTACCTAAGAGCACATTCCAGTTCTTTGCAGGGAGGTGTTACATTCACGTAAGTGGCTACTGCACAAACCAGCATAAGGGCTGGCCAAGCTGTGCAGCGGGCTTTGACCATACCATGAGATTTTCCGTGTAGAATGAAAAATATTGCTTTATTTCTAATTATTAAGCATTATGTGTGATCCTAACTCCATGACCCAGAAAAAGGACCTCTAAAGAGCAAGTTTTCATTGCACTGGAGCCATAAAAATAAAGACTTTGAAGCTTTTGGAAGGAAAAGCCTGTTTCCTGGGGCAGGCAGTGTCCAGAGGCTGGCCATTGAGCAGAATGGGTGCAATGGTGTCCCAGTAGCACAGACCTCTGCACAGGGCAGCGATGGGAATCAAGACATAACATGGGAACATGGAGTTAAAACCACTGCCAAATCCAAGTGTCCACCAAAGAGTCCTTGCTCACCTCCTTTCTAGTCCTGCAACCCATCAGGAGGCTCAATTTGAATCAATGGAATTTCAAAATTTGGAGATCTTAAGTGTTTCTGTTCCCTTTGTGAGCTTTTCAGGCCAATGTTTCAAGCTTTCTGCCTCAACACAGAGGGCTATGGACACTTTTCTCCCAGTGTTAGTCCTGCTGGACTCTGGCTGAATGCAACCCTGTGCTCCAATTTGGAAGAGTGAAAAGCTAGTTTCCCACTGGTATGATTTTTACATCTAGATTCAGAAAAGTTAAGGGCAAAAATTCCCTTTGTTACTATATACAGTGCCACAGTGTTGAGGGAAGATCAGGTCCCCAAAGTGCTTGCTGCTGTGTGACCTGCAAGCCGGACTTGCCACTTGCCATATACTTGGAAAAAGAAGTATTTCTTGCAGTGTCCAGCTGGTTGAGGGCCTTTTGATAAGGGCATGTAGGAGGAGGACAAGGGGAAATGGCTATAAGCTGCAGAGGGGAGATTTAGATTAGACATTAGGAAGAAATTCTTCCCTGTGAGGGTGCTGAGGCACTGACACAGGTTGCCCAGAGAAGCTGTGGCTGCTCCATCCCTGGCAGTGTTCAAGGCCAGGCTGGACAAGGCTTGGAGCAGTCTGCACTAGTGGAAGGTGTCCCTGCCCATGGCAGGGGGGTTGAAACTGGATGAGCTTTAAGGTCTTTTCTAACCTAAACTGTTCTGTGATTCTGCAGTGCCTGGGGGAGCGATCTGTGTTCAGCCTGGGGCTCTGTAGTCAAGACTTGACCTGAACCTCAGTCTCCTGAAGCTTGGTCCAGCAGCTCCTCTTCCCTTTGTGTAGCAGAGCAATGGTGCTCTATAATCCCTATCCTGCTGTAAGCCAGATTTTTCCCGTAAGCAATGCTTCTTTCTCACTGGCATCCAGGAGCTTGAGTTATGATCCCATCCCAAGGTTTGGGGCTTGACAAAAGGCCAGCAGTCACTGGGTAGTTCTTCTGCACCTCACTATCTGCATGCAAGCCCCTGCACAGACCCCTGCACCCTGTGTCACCTTCCTCAAAAATAGTTGCAATGCTGTGCTGAAAAAGAAGGGAAAAACGTACGATCTTTTTTTCTCCCCTGCTCAGGGAGCAGCTCCTTGCAGAACGAAATGCTAACGAGTGCCTTTGCCTTTCCTTCCTGCTGTGTCTTACACTGGATTAGACCTGAAAAGCAGTATCACCAAGCTTGAAGTTCAATTTATCAGTGCAGTCAGGATTGATTTGTTACACTACCTATTCTGGGGAAATGAATGTCTCCATCGCACTCCCTTCCAATGCAGGCAGACCTTTGTTTTGCTCAGATCAGCTATGTAATGTAGGAAGCTGACATGTCACAGATAAAGGAAAAATCCTACAAAATCCTGACTAATTCTACCCAGCCTTGTGGTGCCAGAGACAGATGCCACTTGTAAAACACCTGCCTGGTATTACAGTGGCTGCAGATACCAGGCAGAAGTGCTTTCTGCCTGAGCTTATCTCCAACTTCTGTTGAGGAAGAGGTGAAAAGTGCCACAGAAAATTATTCTTAGGTGAATGGGGCTTGGCGCAATCTGGTCTCGTGGAAGGCATCCCTACCTGTAGCAGGGGGTTGGGACTAGATGAGCTTTAAGGTCTCATCCAACACCAAACCATTCTGTGATCCTATGAATTACATGTCCCCTTTATTACTATTCATGTTAGAGCTGGGTGGTCAGGTTGGTCCTTGGAGCTCAAATTCACAATAAGAGTCAGGCAGAAAGCAAAATTGGGTTTTGTACAAAGTTTCAGCTGTTTTGTGAGACGAAGGCAATGGACTTGGCTACTGCTGCTGAGGAAGAAAATTTTCACTCATAACCTAGCACAAGGGCTCTCATAGCAGCCTTCCAGTATCTGAAGGGGGATTATAGGGATGCTGGGGAGGGACTCTTCATTAGGGACTGTAGCAACAGGACAAGGGGTAACGGGTTCAACCTTAAACAGGGGACGTTTAGATTGGATATGAGGAAGATATTCTTAAAGGGGAGTGAGGCACTGGAATGGGTTGCTCAGGGAAGTTGTGAATGCTCCATCACTGGCGGTGTTCAAGGCGGGGTTGGACAGAGCCTTGGGTGGCATGGTTTAGTGGGGGGTGTCCCTGCCCATGGCAGGGGGGTTGGAACTGGATGATCTTAAGGTCCTTTCCAACCCTAACTATTCTATGATTCTGTGGTTCCATTAAGAAAGCATGCAATTAAAAAAATCCAGTTTTCTCCTGAAGCCCATTTTGATGGAATATTTACAGTGAACAAATGTGGGATTTACATTTTCAGATTCAGATGACCCTGATGTGGATTGCTATGGAGAGTCATATTTTAAAAAGACCCTTTTTTTTCTAATAAGTTGCATTTGCATCTCATGGAGGGAAGGGTTGAAAGCTGAGCACCCTGTGGAAACGTGGAGATCCTCATGCTCCTGCAAATGTGGCTATGAGAAGGATGCCTAGAGCTGGTGCTCATTAAGCAAGACAAAATGAAAGAGGTAATTGCTCTAAAGTAGCTTTTTTTTCCACAGGTAGAAGCAGGATTTCTTTGTCATAAACACACTACAGCTAGACATAAACCACTTACTGCTTGAAAGCAGCTCTGTGCTGCTGAAGAGCTGGAGCTCATGAGCGAGAAATTGGGTCTTAAGCAACCCTGATTGGGTGTTTTCAGCCTGGATGCTAGCAGTGGCAATGATGCCTTTTTGCCTGGGCACTATCCTTCCATTTCCATTGTCCCTTTCGAAACCAGTCTCAGCTAGGAATACCACTCCAGAAACTGGGGCCTGCTCTGTAAAACTCTAGATTCAGCCCCCTATGAGTGTGTTTCCCCTAAAAATGGAGCAGGTGATGCAGAGCTTTGGAGCATGCAGCGAGCACACCCCTTCCAGCTACTGGCCATTTTGGATGAAGTAAATATCTTGAAGGGCTGCATGGCTTTGAGTATGAGATCTTGTGTTGCTCTTTCTCTGTAACTTGGGTGTTTATTGTCATTTGTTGTGCTTCCTTTAAAAGGAAAAAGAAAACAAAATCAACATCACACACTCTTGCTACCCATGCCTTAATCTTACACACGTCTCAGAAGAGTCATAACCCTAGTCTTAAAATTGTCTCCTGGTCTTAGGGCATTTGTGCACATGTACGACAAGATTAAAACTTGGTTAAAAAGGGCCAAGGTTTTCTCTCCAATCCCCTGATCAGCATTAGCTCTGGTTGTTTGAAGATGATGTTAGCTGATGTCTGAAGTTGCACAGGACCTGGCTCATGGCGTATTATGTATCCCAGCACTATGGTCTGACCACATCCGTGAGAGTGGTGGGACAGACTGCTGGAAGTCTTATTTTAACTTGGAGCCATGCTTGTCACAGACCCCTTTTCTGAAACCCAGGTGATGCTCATGCTGAGCACGTATGTTGCCAACTCTACCTACATTGTGCTACCTGCCTTGTGATGATAGTGGAGAAATGTGAGCCACATGATCGGATGCTTGTCCTTGGGGACTGTAGAGAGCCATGACCCTTGGCCTCACTCATTGGGCAAATGCGGAAAACAGAAATAACCCTGAGCATCTCCAACGTAGTTTGACCTGAAGGGCTCGTGGGTTTTTAACAGCTGAGATGAGCATTACTGAGAACTCAAGTTCCACTTCAGCCTGTTCTTCTACTTGAGCACGGCACAGCGCAGAAGCAAGCCTCAGGCGCTTCACAGCCTCCACTGTCTGGATCAATGTTTTCCAATGTGCTCAAGTTTCTGAGAGTTTAAACCATTGAGTTTTGCACAACTAACTGTATCAAATGCAAAAAAAGAAATGGATACTCTATCTAACACATAGATAGCTGAGCACAGAATGAATTTAGGGAATGAATTAACAGAAAACAATATGCTGCAAGAATAACTTGCTGAGTTCAGTAGAAGGAGCCGCTATTTCTGCTGTAGTCTGCTGGAGCCTTCTCTTCTCCAGGCTGAGCAAAACCGATTCTCTCAGGCTGTCTCCATAGCAAAGGTGCTCCAGCCCTTACAGCATCTTTGTGGCCTCCTCTGGACTTGCTCCAACAGGTCCATATCTTTCCTGTGCTGAGGACCCAAGAGCTGAACACAGTACTTTAGATGGGGTCTCACCAGAGTGGAGTAGAGGAAGGGAATCACTTCCCTTGACCACCTTTTGATGCAGCCCGAGATACAGTTCTCAATAAAAGACCTGCCTCTAGTCAGCAGGTTTTTGAGGGCAAATTCCAGTGAGGAGGTCTCCTGATTTTGGTAAACCTGTTCTTTTAAGAGGCTGTTCTGGGTGCTTGTGCCCTTCCCATGGGTCCAGGAGCTGAGTTAGCTGTTCTGCAGGGGTGAGTGGCAGGGTGAAGGTGCTTCAGCATCAGCTAAAGTGCCTCTCTGCATTTTGTGTTAAGTCAGTATTTCTCCCTTCCTGGATAACACTGGGCTTGGGATTGCTGCCATGAGGGTCAAGGCTGTCCTGATGTTACTAGGAGGTGATTGCAACAGGATCAACCCTTTCCGCACTGCTCAGGGTGAAAGTACCCCAGGGGTGAGCATGACATGGGGTAACACAGACAGTGGGAGGTGGGGACACATTGTTTCCATAAGCAGCCCAGCTCTTGGGGCTGTAAGGCTATGCTAGCCTGCCCTGACATCCTATTGCCCCCCTGCTCCAGGCAGCTTCTGGACTACACAAAGGCAGAGCAAACTGTGGACCTCACCCCTCCTTGCATCCAGCACATGGAGGAAGAAAAATTAAAGGATCCATCTCCCAAGCCAGGCTTTTTGTACAGCTCTTCAAACCTAGAAACCACTCCTCTTTCTCCTGTCACTAGACTCGGCTTCCTTAAGATTAAAAGTCTGAATGCCTGTAAAGACACTTTAACAGCAGCTAAAACAGTGTCCCTAGAGAAGATTAACTATCCGCTGCACTGAGGGGAGTCTAAGCTCTAGCAAAATAGATAAGAAAAACATAGCTAGTCCTGCAAAGATGAATTTGATAAAGGTGGGCAGAGCACAGTGAAGGCATGAGGCTTCTTTTAAGTGTTAGCTTTTACATATAGCTGAGTTCTAGGTCTTTAGACAAGACTTAATCTTTTCTATAAACAAATAACACATTCATTTACATGAATAATCCACATTTCTTATGCAAATCATTTCCCTGCTGCTTTCCTCTGAGAATAATATTTAGTATAATTACCACATTTATTTAGTGAATCTATTTACACAGGGTTGCTCCCTGTCCATGAATGCTCTTCACCAGAGAGGCCCAAAGAGCAACAGGGGAGCCCAAGCTGCCAGTCTTGTGCGCCCTCTGCTTTCTATTTTTGTTCCCATGAAGCATTTTGGGACCGGTTGAGATGTCTCAGCAAGAGCAGAAGAATGTCAGCATCCTGCCTCTGTCCCAGGGAGGAGCACCTGCTGCTAATGGAAGGCAGCTCTCCCCTGCTCACTAGCCTGCTGTTTGAGCTGGAGCTAACTATAATGAGGCAAGGCACTTTGAATAATAACTTTCCTTTGGGTATAAGGCTATCTTAATTTTTTGTGTGTCTAAGTTGGTAATTGCCATAGAGTTTGAAAATCTTCCAGGTTTACCAGTCTTAATTATGTTCTCATGCATATGCATCATCTGCTTGTGTGCTCATTACTGCGAGGAGATCAGAACCTGAAATGTTGGAGCACTTTCCTCCTATTATCTCCCATATGCACAATTTCCTATGAAATACCTTTCCTGCATGGGATAGCCCAAGCTGTTTGGGGCACATCTTGCTGTCCAGAGCACATTTTGCTCTGTGTGGTTAAAGCAAGATGTGTTTCTTTCCTCTCGTGTCTTGCCTGTGTTACTCCTACCTGGGATAGTCCCTTTGCTCGTAGCACCAGCTACTTCAATGCTTCTTCAAGGGAAGTTATTATGGCTTCCTAATGGAAGATATTTCAACTTTCTAGGACCGTGATTGCTTCTTTACCTGCTCTGTTTGCATCTATTGATCGTTCTGGTTCAACAAGGGCCTCTGGGACTAACAAATTGTAACAGGTTTGAATGCATTAATGAGGTGTTATGCAGGGAAGGAAGAGTAATGCTGTTGGGCTTCTGACTTGTTCTTGCTCAGTAACAGCAAAACAGATGTGTGCAATTAAACATTACTTTGTTTTCTAAACATCAGCCTTGAAATTCTGTCCTGCTAGTGGGGAAATCTAGCTGTTGCTTTGTTTTCTAACCAACAGCAGCGTTTTGGTGATGGGATGAGGTAGATACCCCGAGCACATTCAGGGTTGAATATTGTTCCCTTGGAGATAGGCAGGATTTGTAGCTTGTGTTCTCATGTAGGAGATCACAGCGGATCCCATGAGAAGATCCACATGGAGCAAGCGCAGACCTTGACATTCTGTTTTGCACAGAATAACTACTTGCTTTCAACTATTTTTTCAAGGGGATGTAGGGTTACTTGTTAGCCCCTTGGAGCTTTTGTTTTGAGAGCAGGAGATTGCCTGATCAAATATAAATCACTCTGTCTTTATACTTGACGTGTTGGATTGTCTATGGAAGAGATGTCTATTCCTAGACACTTCACCTAAATAATGGGATTGAGATCTCCAGAAGTTGGGGGGGGGGGGGGGCTCACTCCCTTCAGGTTTTGGATCCCTCAGGAGAGGGAAGAGATGAACAGTCAAGAATTTTTCCTATGGAAAATTTTCCAGGAGGGAGAACAGGCTAAAACTTTTCATCCAGCTGTGAAAATGCTCCTTCCCACTAAACGGCTGGTACAATATTACAGGTTGCCAGCTGTGTTAATAAATGCCTAAATCCCAGTTGGCATCAGGCCATACTTACATATCACAGAAGTAGAGATTTGGCTCCAAAGTCTGCTTAACACCTGCACACAAAAGGGCAGAGGCAATAAAGGTGCTTTAAGGACAAAGTTTTATTTTGGCTAATGTGTTCTCTCACCCTTCACCTGACTTGTTCTTTATTCTGTTGAGTGTGACCTGTCCAAACCACAATTATGGGCTTGAGCATGTCCAAGGGACATATTCCTGGAGCTGGCCAGGCAGGACTTATATAGCATAGGAAGAGTAACAGAAGGGTTTGGTCTGAATTCTAGCAGGTTTCTCCACTTCCTTAGTGACGAATGAGTGTGTGTGCACATGTGTGCATGCACATTGGAGTACATCTCCCTGGGAGGCAGCTGAGCAGCTCTGCTTCTCCTGTAGAGAGATACAGCAGCACTGGGGTTCCCCTGTAGATGAGTGCTGAGGGCTCTAGGGTGCCCAGGTCCTTACAGGCTCAGATGCTGCTGGTAATGATTCATCTGTGCTATGTTTGCTGTTGGTCCTTTGCTTTGACTTGACCCATAAAGCTACCTGCTGCCTTTTGTCCCAAGTGCTCTCTGTCATGGCCATTTGCAGTGGCTGCCACTGGCTGCTGATGCAGTGACCTGGAGCTAAACAGCTTCCCCTGCCAAAATGCTCCAAAACCATGGCATCAGCAGTCATTGTTTATCCATAGGCTTTTCCCAGAAAATGCCTGTGTTGGGAACCATCAGGAGAGGCTATCAACCACCAGAGGTATCTGGAGATAGACAGGACCCAGAAGCCTTAACTCTATTGTGGCAATCAGATACATAAAAGCAGGGCTGGTCAAAAGCATGCAGTGAACTGTACTGAAGGTGGTCACAGTGGAAGAGCACTGCCCAAGGGATCTGTTCTTGTGCTCCCTAGTATATCC
Source organism: Myiopsitta monachus (assembly GCA_017639245.1). Classification (NCBI taxonomy): domain Eukaryota; kingdom Metazoa; phylum Chordata; class Aves; order Psittaciformes; family Psittacidae; genus Myiopsitta; species Myiopsitta monachus. The sequence continues at coordinate 58,645,685 of CM029925.1, forward strand.
CCAGCCATATGCTGATGTTAATGTGTCTCCCTTCACATCTCCCATTGCTCTGGCCGTTGTTCCCACACCTGCTTGTACTGGCACTGTTGGGTACCTGAAAATGCTGGGAGATAGCAAAAAGGCTGAATCTAATCCAGAAAAACCTGTGCTGCAGCAAATGGAGATGAAGGCTGGGGAGAATGTGAATTAAACACAAGTGCATGTGGGTGGCCATTTGATTGCAATTGCTAAAGATGCAAGATATAATGCCTTGTGATAGGTAACAATTCCTCCCTGCCCTCACCTAGTCTGACTATGGAGAAGTCTTGTGTTTATCCCAGTGATGAGTGAGCTCAACACTGCTTCATCCATTGGTGCCAGACCAACTAGGCTGAAGGTGGGAACCCGACTTCTAGGAGCTGCAGGCAAACAGCTGGGTCTGTGCTGATGCCCATCTACTGAGGGAACAGCTTGTCTTCCTACAGTTGACTCGATGGGAACTTCAATTAACAAATGCTATTAAAGTAGCTCTCCTCTTTATTTTACTTTTTTATGCATAACATTTCCCATCAGCTTAAACCTTTAATTAACTGGAGATGTCATCATGGAAAGTTTGCGAGGGAACAACTCTTGCAGTTTAATTAAAAAGAAAACAAACCCTTTGCAGCTCCTGAAAAAGATCTGCTTGCAACCCCACAAGTGGCAACAGTCCTGCAGGAATTCCTCCTTTTCTCTTTCTAATTGCAGCAGTAGGTGAGGAGCCGCAGAGTGATATCATCACCCAAATGGAGAAGGTGAGTGCTTCACAGTTCGACCCTCCAGTTTAGGCTGTAAATGTAGGACAAGCTGCAGTTCTGTTACATCAGAGAGGGAAAGGAGGGAGACAACTATAAAGCTTTTCCATTTATTTTTTGTTCTAAGAACTTTAACAGTTCTCCTGGTATTAGGCCAGAGCTGTCTCTAACATTTGTGGTCTTCTCTGAGGGCACACGGGGAGAACATTGTTCAGCATGAGCACTGGTCTTTTTTTCTTTGTATCCCTTTTACAGCAGAGCTTACCTGCCACAAAACCTGTGAGATAATGCTCACAGTATCTTCAGCAGCTTTCATGGAAGCTGCTTTTTGAGAAGGTAGGGTACTGATGGAGATGGCAGAGGGTCCTTGCTGCCACTGACAACCCTGAGGGCTGTGTGATGGTAGCTGTGGCTAGGAACCACCAGCTATGTACACTCTTCTGCCCTTGCTGCAACATGCCATGGGGACAAGTCATGGTGCTCACCAGTGCTGCAGAGCTGGGGAGCCCCCATGGCAAAGCCACAATCTCCCCTTGCTCCTGTGCAAAGGACTTGCTGGCTTCTCCTCTCCTTCTGCCCACGCTGACTGGATTTGGAACAGACCAAGTGACCTGAATGCCTCTTGAACAGCTGCAAATCCAAAAACGGATTCTTGTTCCTGCGTTAAATATAAGCCTGGAAAAGTCACTGATGTGTCTGCATCCAAAGCACAGCTCCACCCCTAGACAAGAGGCAAGCGGTTCTGAGTCATCCCCTGGGAGCAGGTTGGGGCTGTCAGAATGGTGCCTGGGCCAGGGGCATGTGTTAGCTTGCTCTCCCCAAGGCCCTGCACTTGGGCTGGCACCTTGGTGGCTGGGTGATGAGGCAGAGCTGGGCTTCTTGTGGAGTATGCCAATGCCCCACGCTTGCCAAAACAGCTATCTGGGAGCAGCTTGATGTGCTCTCCATACCTTCCTGGCCCTGTCCTCGGCGTTGGTTAAATCCAGTAAATGCAGCACAAGAGTGGGAGAGAAACTTCTGTATTAGGCTTCTTTCCCAAGCCCGGAGCAGGGACCACAAAGGTACCACTGGATGAAATCTATCTCTCTGTGTAACCACACATGACTGTGATGACCCTTTCAGACACTGGTCTCAGCTTTGCAAACAAGCATATCCCTTCTGATATATCTGCTATCACAAGCAGCACCTCTTTATAGGGAAGGTGCGCTGCCATAAGCAGCAGTGAGAACTGAGCTGCCAAAATTCCTGCCTGTACCAGACCCCCCCCCCTCCCCGGCAGTGAGGCTCCATGTCCTAAAAGCCCCTTTTCAACCAGAGCTCAGTGTTGTTGCATCCTACAATAGCCTGTGATGTTCAGTTGAGACTCCTCAGCAGCAGGGGGTAGATTTTGATCCTTTCCTTTGATCACTTCTTGAGTGTATCAATTTAAGCCCCTTCCAGCTTTCCCAGAATAAACAGCAAACTATTCATGGTCCCTTGGGAAAAGAAATGTGTTCTTTTTTCTCTGTGGATGTGTTTTCTCTCTTCTCAGATGTGAATCAAACCAAACCCAGGGGTATTCCTAAAGCAGAGCCGAGTTGGTTTGTAGACCTGGTGAGTGGAAACTCCCTTGAAATATCCTTTACAGATGCTCTTGAAATAGCAAGGAGAGCTACTTCCTCTACGACCCTTTCCTTAAAGGCAAGACCTCAAAGGGCCATCCCCTGAGGCTGCAACTGTGTCCCCCTTCCACTGGGAAGGGACATCCTGGTTTTGCTCTCATGAAGCAGTCACTTTCATCAGCTTTGCAATGCTGATACCAACAAATGCTAAATACCCATTTCCTACACTGCCTTTTCTGTGTCTGGCTGTAATTCTGGCCTTTTATTTTGCTATCTTGGAAACAGGTAGCATGTTATGGACCTCACTTGCGAAGCATCTGAGATCGGCAGTTGAAAACTGAGAAAAATGGGGAAGATTTGGCTACATAATACAACAGAAGATATTTTTTATTGCTATGGTTTTAATGGAATTGCAGTAGGATTTTTATCTGAGTCTCTGAAAGTCTATGACTTCAAATAACTCTGAACCTCCAGATTTGTAATCTCACCTTGTTCTTGTTTAAATAGATGTTACCATCATCTGCTTGATATATTGTCTGTCCCAGCACACAGTCAGGAGGAATATCCTTTCTTGGAGATAATATGCATTGCTAGAGCTCAAAATATAAAATCACAGAATGGTTTGGGCTGGAAGACACCTTAAGATCATCCAGATCCACAGGTAGGGATGTGTTCCACCAGACCCGATTGCTTCAAGCCCTGTCCAACCTGGCCTTGAACACTGCCAGGGATGGGCAGCCACAGCTTCTCTGGGCACCCTGTGCCAGGGTCTCAGCACCCTCACAGGGAAGAATTTCTTCCTAATGTCTCATCTAAATCCCCCCTCTGTCAGTTTAAAGCCATTCCCCCTTGTTCTGTCACTACAGGCCCTTGTACCCTTTCTTATAAGCCCCCTTAGACCCTGAAAGCTGCTCTAGGGTCCCTCCGCAGCCTTCTCTTCTGCAGACTGAACAACGTCCTGTTTCATCACAGGACCGCTGCACAGAGCAGCCAAGGGCTCCAGCAGTCCCGGGGTCCTACAGTGTCTCCCCTCGCTGGTGTACCGGCAGTGCCAGCGGGGAAGAGTCCGGCCTTTGCCTGTTATCTCTGTCGGGCACAGCAGGCTGTTCATCACAGCGCCGACCCTGCCAATAAAGCTTTCTCTCAGCAGAGGGAGTTGTTTCTCAAGGTAATAAGATAGCATTATCTGATTGTATTTTTGTCAGGTATCTCCTGTTTATTACCTCACCTGTAATCTAATTTATAATGTATTTCCCTGATATTTTCTATATTTCTCCCCTGTATTTTTTAATAACTTCCTCTGAAAGCTTGATCTACAAAAAAAAGACAAGGTTTTTAATCCAGCTTTGAATGATAACACCTCCCCAGGTGCCCTTATCTGGAAAAGCTCTCCTAGCACAGAGAGAGGTCTGGTTGGAAAAGCTCAGCACCCCCTGCAAACGTGCTAGGGAAACACTACGTTACAGTGCGGAGGACACTTCATCCCAGCCAGGAAAACACCAGCAGCTACTTTCTACCTGTGATAAGAATGGCCAGAAAGTCATTCCTGCTCCAAAGGGGTGGGAGGGAGGTACGCAAGAGGCAGCAACCAGGCCATGTCAATAGCTGGGATGGGCACAAGGTAAGACAACAACTACAAGCCATGTGAAAAGCCGCTGCTGGTGTGCCTCAGCTGCTGAGAGTTGCTCAGGTGCTTCTCCTTAGCTTTCAGCAGAAAGCATGGAGCAGCAGTTTGGGGAATAGAGCAGCACCTGCATCCAGCTGCAGGTAACCCCTAGGCTGGGCAGAGACCTCTCACTATAGCAGAGCTGAGCACAGTGGTACTTCTACTGGGAGCATTTGCTGAGGAGGGTTCATTGGGGTGACAAGCGATGCACATCATGGGAAGAAGTAGCATTTTCAGGCTGTTGTGGGCTTCCCACACAACGTGGGGCTGGTGGCTTGCCAAGGCATGAGGGCTTTCCTCCCTCTTCCCACCTGGTTAGTTCTGCTCCTGCATGGCTGTGCTGCTGCAGTTGTTGTAAAACAAAGTTCAGCCTAAGCCTGCCTACTGGACCTGGAATTCATCATTCTGGTAAAGGCATTTCAGAGTCAGATACCCTTAAACAAAAAGAAATGCCCCTTTTTGTGGATGCTAATGAAATCTTTATCTGGGCATCTTTGTGTGAATGTTGGGCCTGAGAGGCATGGATTATGTTAGGGGAGAAGGGCTTCCCGAGCCCTAGAAATAAATCAGAGGAGGACAGAGGATGAAGATGGCAAATGATAAATAAGCAAGTGACAGAAAACAACTGCAGGAAATAATAAAACCAGGAGGAGTGCATGGGAAATGCATAGGAGAGGTTGTTTACAACATACGCATCGGACTTTCCAGTATTTGACATCTTATCTCTGTTTCATTCCATATGTTACTTTATGCATGGATTCCTGTTTTTATGGGGTTTGTTCTATACTTTTTGTACTAACATGAATGACTCACATCTGCTCCAATACTTAATTTATCCTCCAATGTCTTCTGTAAGCGTTTGCTCAGCTCGTGCAATACTTGTCAGTGGCAGGATTGGAAAGTGAGGCAGGTGAGCAGGGACAGCATGGTGAGGCAGCTCTTTGCTGGAGTATCACTCCTGGTTTTATTTTCCTCTCATAGCAATGTCTGTAATTCCCACTTTGGCTGCCCTGTGAGGGCAGGCTTGCTGTGCCGGGGCTGTGTGTGGAGCCAGCAGGCATCACCCCACAGGACAGGGATGATGCTTGAGGACTGTTCCCGCAGGACCACAGCCCGGCACTGAGCTGCTGCCAGCATACCAACAGCACGATGATTATGATTTTATTTTTTAAGTGCTCTTGACAGCTCCGGAGACTCACATCTTCTCTTCCAAATCCAGTAATTAAATTCCACCTACCTGAATTCCCCCTGCTGCTTCAATTGGATAAATTAATCTTCCCATCATGTCTGAGCCTCCTCTATGTGTTGTTGAGCGCTGGCCTCCCCTCGCCCCGGGATGGGGACGGGGATCGGGACCAGGACCAGGACCGACTTCGCAGCGGCGCGGGGGGGGAAGTGGCCTGGACCCAGGCACGGTGCGGAGGGGGTGAAGAGACGGGTGTCCGCGGCTATCCCCCCGCACACCAGAGCGCTCCGCGTCCCAGACAAGCTACCTCCTACGGGCAGGGCAGAGGCGCGGCCCCGCTCCTCCGCCGGGGGGGGCTGGCCCGGCTCCCTGCCCGCAGCACCCACCCTCGGCGAGCGGCTCCAGCCCCCCTCCTCCCGGCGCCTCCTTCTCCTCCTCCTCTTCCTCCTCCCCTCCCCTGCAGAGCATGCACAGCCCGGGACTCGCATCGCCGGCTCCGAGGCGGGCAGGCGAGACCCCGCTCCTCGCTTAGCCCCGCTGCCGGGAGGCTCCCACAGCCCTTCATCCCCCTTCTCAACCGGACTTTTCCCCCCGCTCCCCAGGATGATGAGGCGGCCGACGCGGCGGCTGGCGCTGTCTCTGCTGGGGGTGCTCTGGCTCGCCGCCCTCCTCCTCTTCTTCTTCGGGGCGAGGAGGAAGTTGGAGGCGGCGGCGGGAGCCGAGGAGCGCACGCCGGAGGTAAGGAAGGGGCCAGGGCCATCCCGTTGGGATGCAGCCGGCGGGCAGGACACGCCCGGGGAAGGAGTTCTCGGCGGTTTTCGGGACCCCCACCCCATCGCGCTGCCCTTAAAGTTTTGCACCGGCTCTGTGCTCCGGGGGGTGTCGGGCCCTTTCTTTACTCTCCTCCCGGTCGCGATGCCCTCTCCTCCTCACAGCCTCTGGCAGGGACAGTCCCATCCGCTCCCCCTTTCCTCCCGCCGCCCCGGTTCAGGGCGGGCCGCAGCCGTCGGGGTTCCCCGAGCCTCGGGGACAGGTCCTCTGCCCCGCCGCCAACTCTGAGCATCCCTCGCTTCTGGCCTTGGGTCCCTGGAGGCGGGGAGACAGGAGCGTGTTTTATGTCACCCATAGGGGACAGGCTCCCCCGTGGGTCACGCAGTGCTTCCGAGCCTCCCCACCTACCCACAAGAAGGGCTCCGCGAATCCCGTCCCGCAGAGGAGAGCGGATGGGGAACGTTCGGGTGGCCCGTGGCAGAGCTGCAGGGCAGGAGGAGTGTTGCCCTTTGAGTCTCAGCCTGCATGGAAGAAAGGGTGCGTTTGCCATCGCTGTCGTTTGTGTGTCATGTTTGAGTCCCGGGAGTACAGCGCAAGAGAGATGTAAAGAGTATCCCACTCGACACAGGGTGAAACGAAGGAGTTTTGCTGCCCAGCCACTGCGAAAAGCAGGGGAGCTGCAAGCAGCTTCGCTGGGGCAAGGTCCCTTGTCCTCTCCTCTCTAGCAAGTTTAGCTGAGGGCTAACTTTCCAGAGAACACGGGTTAGATGCTGCTCTTAGTTATACAGTTGTAAATCTTGAATGTTAATGGGGGTTAAAGCCCAGGTCATGAAAATCTGCTGAGATTTAGGGTTAGATGATCTCTTCCAACCCTGAATGATTCTCTGATTCAGTGTTATTGTGGCAGAGGAAGTCTGTGAGCCCTCAGCCCTTTTTTGCACCAGTGACACACAGCTGAGCCTTTGGCCTGTGACATAAGGCAACAATATGTGTTGGGCAGGTCTTCGGAGAGCCCCATATATGTGTCACCTCTGCAACCTGAATTAATGATTGGGGGGGGGGGTGGGAGTCAGAGCTCATAAAGCTTGCTTTGATTTTTTCATCCTGAGGAATTATTGGTTTTCCATGTTTCTTAACTAAAAATGATGGAGGAGGTATTTCTCAGGCTTTCAGAAACCTTTCAATCCTAGGAAAGGGGAATGAATCTATGCAATTTCAGGCCCCAAAATAAATAATTATAGATGCATTTATTTATTTATTTAAGCAGGGGGAGGCAATAAGTCACTGGAAATGGAGTTGTTAAACAAGTGTTTTCTTAACCATAATGATGCTTTGGTGTTAGTAGGTTTCTGCCAGAACTGTGCTCTTAAAAATTGCAGAATAAGACCTGCCCCGTTTGACAAGAGCTGCTGTGCTCTCCTTGAAATGAACTTTGCTTCTCCCTTCACATCAGCTGCAGCTGAATTGCTGCCCATTTTAACTCCCTCCTCCTGTGCAAGGCTCCCCTGTTAGGGTCCGGGCTGGGCTCCCACAGCTGGCAAAGCAAACTTCTCCCATCACGCAGGCTCAGGCCCTGAAGTTTTAAAGCTGCAACTGCCAAGTTGCCATAACTCCAGCAATTTGACTGCAAAAATCACCTCTCCTTCATTTCCTCTGAATTTTCCATCAAAACAGTTGTGTCCTCTTGAGATCCATAGAGTGCAGTCTTTTTTCTTTTTTCTTCTTTTTAATGCATTACATTTTTTGGCTTTGGAAATTGCTTTTGAGCAGTGTGAATTAGGGCCAGGCTGAACGGGGCTTGGAGCAACCTGCTGTAGTGGAAGGTGTCCCTGCCTGTGACGGGGGTAAGAACTGGATGAACTTTAAGGTGTCCATTCCAGCCCAAACCAGTCTGTGTATTATAAGCTGGTTATGAGTGTGCAAAGGTGGTGTCACTTCATTTAACCCCTCTGGATGGGTGCAGAGCTGCTGTGGGTACCAGGGGCTGGGATGGCGCAGTCTGGAGAGGACCCTGCTGATGCATTCCTCTGGACTGGCTGCTAGTGGTGAGAACTTGAGCAGTTAGAGATTATCCTCCCATGTTCCTTGAGAAACAAGTGGAGGTCGTAGGTTTCTAACAGCAGTGCAAACTTTGTAACGCAGCAGCGGTGAAGAAATGGAACAAATCCACATCAACTTTCCTGGCAGTGTTTTCTGATGTGTTTGCTTCTACCTTCCCCCCTCCCTTCTGCCTTCTCTGTCAAGCTTTATTTCTGCAGCCATATGTGTACCATATATCATCCCTCTTGTGGATTTAACCTTTAGACCCTCCTAGTTAGGCTCCAGCTGGTAATGCCTCCTCCTGCCCGCGCTGTGTCCTGGCAGGGCTCACGGCACGTGTCCGATGCTGGAAAGCAGTGGTGCCCAAGCTCAGGTTGGTGGTTTGCCAAGGGCAGGCAGCAGAGCTGCTGCTCATAGGGCTGCCACCCTTGGCTGTGCAGAGGGGATGCCCATCCACCGCTGCTATTTTGGTCTGTGCCTTCATCTCCCCTCACCCTTTATCCCAAATCCTGTGCCAGGTCCAGCGCTCAGCTTCCCAAAGTAAGGTTTAGGATGCTTTTTCCTGTAGCTGGAGAATCCCTGGGTTGGGTTAGTGAGGTCTCTGAAGAGTAGGTCCTTGGTGTGAGGGGTCCACCATAGTCTTTGAGTCCTGCCTACCCCTGAAGCACGCTGTGGCTTGGTCTCTTGTGCTCTGGCAGAAGCGGGTGTCTGGGGCAGGTCCAACAGCAGTAGCTGAACTCTCCCAAGCTTCTCTTGCTCACGAGGCAGGCGCAGCTGTCTATTGTAATTAAACTGGCTTCACCTCCCTCCCCTTCTTTTTCTCTTGTTTTCCCCTGTAATCCCATATCTGTGCATCTCTCACCATTGCACGGTGGCCGGCAGGCTCAGAGAACCCCCTTCTTTCCAGCCATTGCTCTCCTCAATCCCTGTCACTCCCTTTCCCTCCTCCTTCTCCCCATCCCTGCTGCTGGCATATGTTCTGGGCAGCTGGAGAGGCTGAGGCTGAATTTCAGGGTGTGTGATTCCCTCCTGGCATTGGGTGTAGTAACCTTGCAGGGCTGGTAGGGCATGGAAGCAAATCATTACTTCATTTAGCCCTATGAAGTTGGTCCCTGGGACAACTTCCCCAGTCCCTCCAGTGCAGTTATTGCTGCTGTCACTTGGAGTTTGGCTGTCTTTATTTATCCCTTTTCCAAAGGGCAGATCAAGTCGCATTAGAGCAGAAGCAAAACCTGCCCTTGCCCTTTCCCTGCCCTTTATAAAGTCCTATAAGTTGGCAGAGAAGAGGAGCTGTAGTAGCATGCCTGCCTCTGCCAGGGTGCATTGCCCTCAGTGGCTGGCTGGGTGCCCTGGTTAGCAGCCATGGGCTCAGTCTGCAGGAAAGTCGGGTCTGATGGGTGAGGGTGTAAGGTCCATGGGCCTGGTCAGGGTTACGGATCAGCTGGGACTCATCCATGCCTCCTGCTGTCCCTGCCTTTTGGTGGAGGGTTTTGAGATACTTTGCAAGCTTTAATTATTTCCAGGCTGTCTCCCTGCCTGCAGTTTTCCGGCTGAATAAACTGAGACCCGGAGAGGTTAATTGAACTTTGTATCCTTCAGGCTCTCCTTAACTCCGGAGGAACTGGTGTCACTCAACCCTCTCGGAAAATCAGGCTGCCAGTGACCCACCTGAAGTCACACAGGGAGGCAGCACTAGGGCTTGGCATGTGCTCCAGTAATCTGGGTTTATGGCATCACAATGCTACCTGGCTTCTCCCCTGCCTCCCTCTGATCCAGCCCTTTGATTTGCTTTGGGAAAGAGGGGGGAACGGGACATCTAAATTAATAACTTAATTACATTAAGAAATAATGAGGGGAACTGATACACGGGATTAATTACAAGCCAATTCCCAAGTTGATTTGTGAGGAGTACGTGTGGCTGCCTCTGCCGCGATGCTTTGCTTGTGTGCCAGCTCCCTTGGCTTGTGCTGGAGTAGGTGACAGCCCCTTGGTCATCTCCTTTCCTCCACCTGGTGAATCCATGTCAGACCCAAGTGGGGAGCTGGCTGTGTAGCAGTGAGGGGCTGGCAGGGGGTCTGGGCTCTGGTACTTGGGACCAGCAGTGTGTGCAGGAGGAGTGGGAAGACGTTTTAAGTTGGGTTTGGGGTTTTTGTTTCTCTTCATTTTCCATGAATGGCTAAAGCACAGCTGACAGCCTCTGGGGGGAAAGTGGGGCCATTGTGGGCTGGATTGCAGGAGAAAAGCTAAGGAGGAAAGGTTCCTTTAATTGAAAGAAGTGACCTGATATGCTTGGCTCATATGAGTGTTTGCAGTGCAACAGCCCCTTTCCAAGTGCGTGCAAATGCAGCTGGGAATGGCTCCTGGGAGATGACGGGAGGCTCAGCACAATCGCTGCCTGCTCAGAGTGCTCTGAGGTGCTCAGCTTCCTGCAGGATCGGACCTTGATGCAGAGGGATGCTTGCCAGCTTTGCACTTGTGTGCCTCTCACCAGCCTGTGCTTCCTTCTGCATCATCGCCAACTAGAAAGCCTCGGCACCTGGAGCTCAGCTGACAGTCTCCAGATATTAAATTCCTGACAGTTTTATAGCAGCAGAGCCACTTAACAGATTAAAATAACTGTGTATCCTGCACAAATTCGTATCTTGACAATTAAGGGAGTGAAGTGGCAAAGCTGTCGGGAACAAAAAGGTAGAATGTTTAATGCCGGGAAGACTTGTGTTGGCTGGGGGCTTGGGTAGGTCCAGGGTGGGAGAGAGGAGGAAACTTCTGTCATGGTTTGCTGGTGAAAGCCCATCCTGAAATCTCTAAGAGCTAACCCAGGCCTTCTAGGATATCCAAAGCTTTGCTGATGCAGGAGGTGGGGTGGAATCCAATTGCTCTCTCCTGCTGGTGTATTCAGTGATGGGTATGGAAATAGAAAACCATGGCCAAGCCGTCCTTCTCTGTGGGACCAGATGGGACAGGTCTGCTGCATCAACAGGTGCCACTTCTCAGACGCTTGCATTCCTTCTGGTGGGCTTGGGCTAGGGTTTTTCGCAGCACAGCCACCAGTTCCTGTGTCATCTTGGAGCAGGAGCAAGATGAGAAGCCCTGCCAAAGGCAGCACCCAGTCACCTTGCTGCTCAGTAGTACAGTACAACCTCAGTACAACCTGCAGTAGCCAAATGGTGAGCATACTGCCTTGTACATCTTGTTTGATTAATCTACCCACTGCACATCAAGGTGCTCTCTGAGATACCTGTGGCGGTATAAACAGTCGATGAGAACCCCATTAATTTTCCACTGGTAATTACAATGAATGAGTTTTGCTTCCGTTACATTCTGATATTGCTCCATGTTGCAGCTGTCATTGATGGGAGCATAAATATCAATTGAACAAGAGCCATTTGCTTTGCAAAAAATAAGGATCGGGATGCCCAGGTGCCTTTCCTACCTTGGTGCTTTAAAGAAGTTATCAGGGAAGGAGGGAGAGGGTGCAGGGGTTCTGCTGCTTTGCTGGTAAGGTGTTGAGTAAATTTCTATGCAGCTGGTATGTGTCTTGTTGACAAGAGGTGTTGAGCACCAGAAGGCAAATACTTTTCGTTGTGCTCTGGAAGGACAGAAAGAGCTGGAAGAGTCCCACTGCTGTGGGACCAAAGGGGTGTCAGAGATGGTGATGCTCCTGGGGTGAGCTGGGTTCAGGAGTGTTGTGATCTATCTTGTAATCCACTTCTGTCAAGATCCTTGTGCAGTGCCAGTGGGATCGCTCTGGGCTGCAGCATCTCCTGCCTGCTGGTGTGGTGTGGCAGTGTCCCCTTGGTTGGTGACAGGGGAGCCCTTATTCCTGCAGCTGGGCTTGTAGGAGTGCTCAGCTCTGGCTTGTGGCCCTGAGCCCTTGGTGACCCTTAGGGTTGGCTTGACAAGGAAAGTCCTGCTTTTGAGCTGGGAAGTCTCCAAAACCAGCTCTGTGTCTGGATACCGAGATGTAATAGACACAGCTTGTATGTGTAAGTGTCTCCACACTTGTGAAAGATGTTAACTCTCAGGGAAGATGGGTTTTTTCCCTATTTATCCTTTCGCTACCTCAGATATGTACAGAAGTGGATTATTTACTCAAAAACCCAAGCAGTTTTTTCTTCCTCGCTCTTCCTTTCTTTGATAAGGGAACATCATCTTGATTTATTTCAATGGGCTCATGGCCCTGGGTCTGTCTTGGCTGGGTTTACTTCCTCTTGCTCTGCTGAGACTGTGGCTCTGCAGCATGATCCCTGCCTCCCTGTGGGCAGGGGTGGTTGGCACATGGGATGGCTGCAGGATAAGAGCTATAAACAGGAATACTGTGTAGGTCTGTGGAGCATCTTATGACAGTGAAACTGGAGTTTTACTTTTCCTTCTGAAGCTGGGAGGGTGGTTGAAGGTGCAGAGGCCAGGGCACGCTCTGCTGAACCACTATGGTTTAGGAGGTGTAAGCTGGACGAGCACAGGCACTGGAAGAGCAGCATTGGTAGGGGCAGCCTTGCAAATAGAACCGTCTTATAATCTCATGTAAGTGCAGGTGTGGTGCCACTGTCCCAGACTGGTAAATCCCTGGGTTTGAACAGAGGTGTTGTAAGCCAAGGGCTGGATCAGTGGATGTGTGTGTCCAATGTGTGCAGCCCATGGAATGCGGGTTTGTTACTTCTGGGTGTGTTTTGCCTGTGCTCAAGGCTCTTTGCCAGTGGGAAAAGCAAGCTTGGGAGAAGCTGTGGGAATGCAAAAGCAAGCTCCTGCAGCTGGGAGAGAGAGACACAGTTATAACTGTTCTCTTCTGTGAGGGCAGCCCAGCATTTGGTGCAATAAAACCAATTACAGGGAGTGTATCTGCAGAGAAAGCAAAAGTAGAATCTGTTTAAGAAAGACGTTCGCGTGAAGGGGTAATTATGTGTAGCCTAACGACAAAGGGTGCAGCGGATTGACTATTAATTGGAGCAGTGTGAGTGGGAGATTGCTGGTGTTAGCTGTGTATTTCTTGCTGGCTTCCTCCTGTTTAAAGAAGGAAGGCGTGAGGAGCAGATGATAAAGGGGGGGTTTTGCTCTCAATCCACTTTCTCATGCAATGAAAAAGCTATTTCCCCCCTCCTTTCTCTCAGTGAATTGTTCAGTTTTTGCCAGCGACACTTAAGCACAGTTGCTTACTAAGCTGCAATTAAATTGATTTTCCACCCTTTTTCCCCTTTCTGGTTCCAAAATCTCAGCAGGAGTCAGTGTTATGGGAAGAGTGAGCCAAGGAGGAGATCTCGAGCCCTGTCTTCTGCTTGTCTACATCAGTATTGCTCTGCTCTTCCTGTGTATTTCTGTAGGAGCAGGGAAAGTTGGGCTGCAGATATAGGCTTTCCCATATAGCCACTGCTGTGATGGGGAGGGCACCTATTGGTATGGGATCCTGGGAAGTTACTGCTTGTGGGATGGATGTTGGTTATCCTGGGGGCCCTGTGGCACAGGGATGCTGGGAGAAGGAGAAGGATGAGGATGATTTCTTATCCTTAACATGTGCCTTCAGTAAAATGATCAGTGGTGAGAGGTTCAACTGGAGTTCACCACTTTGATTGTGGAGGCGGCATTAGTAGTACTAATAGTTTGCCTTCAATCCTGCTGTTTGGAAGCTCCTTATGAGCCTTAATTAACCCTTACTGCAGCCCTGAGGGAGGGAGGGAGTGAGGTGAAGGGACAATGTGCTGGTTTCACTTCCCCATGGGAGCACACACTGCACTGGGGACTGTCCTCAGCCAGAAGGGATGCGGAGGCCTTGGTGGTGGGGCTGGAGGGGGGCCTTGTGTCCCCTTCCAAACCCTGCCTTGCCCCACATAGACAGAAATTAATGATGATTCACTGCAAAACAGCTCGAGCCCTGGCTTTGTGATATTGTTTGGAGGAGCAAGTGAGCTAATGATTGCATCTTGTCTCGGAAAGGGCTGTGGGAAGTGCAGCACCAGAAGAGAATTGATTCAGAAACAAAATGGGTTCATTTTCCGATCGGGCTGAAAGACAAGGGAAAGATGGATTATTATTTTTCTTCTTTTTCTTTCTTTAATTTCATTTCTCTCCCCTCCGTCTCAAGTGTGACTGGGGGTTTTAGCCTTTCCCTGCCTGCTTTTCTACTGAAAGTGCCAACAATAAACCTGATTGGAAAGCGATACGGGGAGAAGCAGGGTTCGTGCGGTGGAAAACCAAACGAGCTATGAAATCACCTCCTATTCTCTAAACATTATTCTCAGAGCTGAGGAAATTGAGACAGATTATTCTTTTTATTTTGAAGCCGCTGAAGGAATAAGTCCAAAGGATGTAATTTGGCCCAAGCAAGGAGAGCGAGGCTTCTTTGTCCTGGCGTTCTAAATAGCTTTGCCTGCATTTAGACACACACCATTTCCTCCTCAAGGACCACTGTTGGCATCCGCTGGTTACAAGCACACCTCATAACACATTATGGAGGTACATGGCTTGCAAATAAGACAAGAATATGCTCAGGGGTGAGGACCTTAGTTGCAGCCCCCCCAGGCTGAGGGAGGTTGGTTTCATTCCTTTCTTATGCATCGAGATTTCAGTGGCTTGGTTTGGGAAAGACAGAGAAAAGATGGGAGGGAGGAGTTTCAGGTGCGAGCAGGCTCATTTTCAATGGCTTAGGTCAGTTCTTTTTATGAAACGTTGGTTTTCATTCATTTATTTATTTTTTAAAAGCTTTTTTTGTCCTCTGAGTGAGGACAATCTGCTCTACCCAATGGGCTGCTTCGGGGTCTTTCAGGATGGAATAATATCCTGGGATCTGCCTCAGGGGATGTTTGGGATGCAGCCCCTTTGCACTTCAACCTCTCCCATCCAAAATATGAAAGTTGGGGTCTGGTTGAAGAAGGCCGGTGGTTTTTCCAGTGGGAAGTTTTTTCGTACTGGGGCTTCTGGAGGGTGTGTTTAGGAGCTGGGAGGGAAGCTGTTGTGTCTCATGGTCCTGCCATTTGGCAACAGCAGAGCTGGATGGGGAGGGAGTGGGGAAGAGCTGTGGCGTTTAAAATGCCCATTGCATTTTCCTGGCGTGATAATACAGTGTCATTGGGAGAGAGAGGGACTCAAACGTGTTAACCAGCCATCTGCTCCTGCCACTGGGATCAAACCAGATGAATATCCATATAATGCTCAGAGTTAAACTGCGTACGGCATGTAGGCTGCATGTGGTGCGCTCCTTGTGGTATTGCAAGAGCTCTCCCATCCCACAGGGAGATACCTGGTAAGGTCTTTAAAGACCAGAAAAGACCAACCACCGTGCATGCCTTGGGCATGGGTGCTTATCCCTGTGGTGCCCCAGTTCTCCTCTCTGCTGGCCATTGTGCATGAGGAGCTGGGTTTTGGGGTGGAGGAGACAACAAATGTTGTCTGAGGCCTGTCAGCACCTGCTCTCCTGCTGCACTACCATGGCATGGAGCAAGGGAGGGGTGGATGGATGGATGGACGACCAGCTTGCTGTGGTGATGTGATGTCACATGTCTCGGGAAGCTGTTAATAGTGTTTCCACTGTGGGGTTGAAATTTTGGGAAACAAGGAGGAAAATCAATTTGCCTTTTTTTCTTTCAGTTTTGACATTTTTTACCATAACATTAAATGCCCACAAAAATTCTGGGTGTTCGAAGACCAGGACAGAGATCTTGAAGTGGAGTGTGCTGCTGTACCCATCACCACTTTAGTTCAGTCCCTTGAAACGGGTGTAGTTTAAATCCTTGCTGATGTACAGGAGTACCCATCCAACATGCTGCATGGCCTTTGCTCTGTCTTGAAGCAGCTATTTGTTTCATCCCTTATCTCTCCCTGCTGACCCCAGAGCCCATGGATGGAGGACATTGTGCGCATGTAGACTTTTCTGTAGTGCTTGATGCTCAAGCAGCCAAGCGCTTTGCAGCAGTAATAATCGTATTTGCACAGCTCCTGGATAAATACGGGTGGAACTATGTCCCCCTCGCAGAGGTGATTGATGTATGAAGGGTTTGGTCGGTACTAGAAATGGTGAGAAGACGAAAGCTGCAGACAGCCTGATATCTGCTAAGACTTCAGCATCAGGTATTGGTGCAAAATTATGCTTTGTGAAGGCTTATCACTTTTCTGGTTTGGTGGCATTCTGGGTGGGGGGAAAGTGAACTATATGAGCCCATTGGAGAGGCTATCATCTGCCCAATTTGCAGTCCCAGCCCCAGAGCTTAGAGAAGGAGGGATGCCTCAGAATAAGAGTCACAAAGACATTTTTGAGTGAAATACCTGAAATTTTAAATTAGATTTGTAAGTGTTAAAACCAGAATTGGTGACATGGTTTAGTGATGGACTTGGCATTGCTGGGATAACAGTTGGACTTCATGATCTTAAAGGTCTTTTCCAGCCTAGTTGATTCTATGATGAGAAACGCATTATGTTGGCTGGTGACATGTTACTGTGCTCAGATATGGATGTGTCTTCTCAAGAGGAACCTCCTGGATGCATCTGTGTGCTTGAGAAACATGGTGTTTCCAAAATCTAATGTAAAACATATACAGTCTACCTTGCAAAGTGAGAGTGAGCTCCAGAAGGCACCTGAATGCTGGGGAGGGTCATCCATATGCTGTTCTTCACTTGAGGCACCCCAGGGCTTGGGGAGGTGTGAGCACCTTCCCTTCTGGAGGCAGTATCAAGTGAAGGAAAGGCAGCTCCAATTTGGTCTTTGCCAGCAGAAGTTCTGCTTGCATGTGTGGAGAAGGAGGAAAATGCCTTGGCACTTGAGGGCACCATCTGCTGCAAGTGCTGTCGACCTTCCCATCAGGTACAAGTGGTGCTCTGTGAAACAGGATTTCTTTGCTCTCAGTGCTTTGGAGATCAGGTCCTGCTGCCAGCATCATGGCCAAATTCCTGACTGTTTAAAGGGATTGCAGCCCAGAAACGAAGAACATCTGTGCTCTTTAACTGAAGCTCGTTCACATCTGCAGTTTAGCCAGTGTTGTAGAACTGGGGCAGAAGCT
Source organism: Myiopsitta monachus (assembly GCA_017639245.1). Taxonomy (NCBI): domain Eukaryota; kingdom Metazoa; phylum Chordata; class Aves; order Psittaciformes; family Psittacidae; genus Myiopsitta; species Myiopsitta monachus. The sequence continues at coordinate 58,662,706 of CM029925.1, forward strand.
GGTATAGAGGCACTTGCAGTAGATGGAGCAGCACAGGGGTTTGCCCTGTATGATAGCTGGAAACGAACTCATTAAATAAAGTGTAATTTGCACCTTTTAATCTCAGTGCTGCCTGCCAGGCAGGCACCTGTATTCAGAATAAAAGCTTATTCTGCTTCAATTAATTTTATATTAATGTAAGCTGAATAATTAAAGGTGTGAATGAAAGTCCAGGTATGTTTTTCCTTTCTCTCTGTGCTGAGATAACTGGGGAGGTGGGAGCACCTGGCAATGTGGGTGTTAGCCCAGCTGAAACCTGCCTGCACCATCTCCCAGCCAGAAAGTTCTGAGTTTCTAGATGTAAATATCAACTGGGATCAACTGATTTTTGATGCGCATTTCCTGGTATTAACACTGGCTTGGGCATTAGCACCAGCTGCACGTATGGCCTTGGGCAAACTGGCATCTCTCTTTCTGAATGCAGGCTTGATCTCAAGATGTTCTCTCCATGTTCAGGCAGAACTAGAAGCCATGACTGTATTCAAAAGATAAAGCAGATGAATTCCCATTTTTTTAACTGATTTCCAATACTGTGTTTCAATTCCATAGGCCAGGAGTGTCTGTGTTTCACAGGTGTTTCATTACAGAGGGCTGCAATAGATAACTGGCCATTTCTGCATCAAAATCAAGGGAACTTTCCAGAATGATGTTAATCCAATAAAAAAATGAAAACTTTTAAAGTGTAAAAGCTGGGGATCTGTTTCCTTTGAGAATGGACCAATCCTTGACCTGAAAACTATCCTACATCTCTAGTTCTGAGGCACAGCTAAACTCATGCCGTGCTCAGGATTTCTTTTCCTCCCCCAGTAACCCTTTCCCGCAGGTGCAGGTACTGAGGATTAATTTGCTGAAGGTCTTCATATTTGCTCCATGTTACAAGGACCCAAACTCCACACGAGGCTAGCTTTCGAAAAGGAGGCTTTAAAACCCCCCAGTTCATCCCAGCATGTGCTTAAGGGCTTTTGCCACGTGGGGTTTACTTTTGAGAGAACACACTGGGAAGCCAGCGCTCGCTTTTCAGTAAGTGGGGCTGATTTCAGATGCCGTAAGAAGCACAGTGAAGTTTGATAACCCAGCAGCGTGGTTTAGTGCCTTCCCTCACGCTGCCTGGCTGTGCTCTGGCTGTGCTCTTGCAAGGATCCACAGTGTGATTACAAGGGCTGTTAAATGCCCTTAATATTCATGCTGTTAGAGGGAGCGTTACTCCTGCAGGCTCTGCTGTCTGCTGCTGTTTGCAATAGCATTGCACTGATGATTAAATCACCAGTGCCGCATCGGATAGCGTGTGAAACCCCTCCAGCCAGGAGATGCAGAGTTAAATCCCTCTCGTCTGCCTGCTTCCTTTTTTTTTGCTGTCTTAATGGCATTTTTTAAGCAAACAAAACACGGAGGGAGCAGTTCAGAGCCATGAAATGTGATGGGAAAAGAGCCCCTTGCAGAGAGGTGAAGAGAATAGGGCACAGGCGCTGCAAGGGAAAGGGCACTGGCGGGGTCAGGGCAGCATGTGTGTTGATGCTGCTTCTCCTCATCCCTTTTTCAGGTGAGGATGGGAAAAGCAGTAAATCGTGTAATATATATGTGTATGTATACTGATACATACTTGGTAGTGCAGCAAATGGGGAGAGTAGCAGGGATACTATGGCAGTAGGGTGGAGAGGCTTTTGGAGCTGAAGCCAGCAGCTGCTTATTGTGGCAGAGCTTCATTCTATACTAATCTATTCTGGGTGCTGGGAGGAAGCTGTTCCCTGTTGTTTTTTAATCTATGGATCAGTCGGTGTTAGGAATGTCTGTTCCCTGCTGCAGTTGTACCAGATCCCAGGTTTCCTTGGCTGGCACTGGGATGCAGCCGTTTCCCCATCAAAGCCTTGCTCCTCACACACAGCCTCAGCCACTGCAGAGTGGGGCTTCAGCCTGCCAGCTGCTTTAGGGAGAGGAACCAAAAGCAGTTACTTGGCATCCTGCTTCACTCATTGGGCTGTCCCCCATCCCTCTCTGTCTCACAGGCCCATGTCCCCTCTTCCCTGCCTGCTTCCCCTCTCAACTGCAGGTGTCACAAGTGAATGGTTTGTCTCTGAGTTCTCCCAGTGCTTCCCATTCAGCTCAAAATGTGTGGTGCCCATTTGGCCATGAAGATTTGGATTTAGCTCGTGGGTCAGGGGCCTTCAAAGGGCTCATGGGTGTCTGGGAGAGGGGTGTGGAGCTGAACATCCTCATCTGTGTGGAATGCTGGGAGTTTTTCCAGGGCTGGTTCCCAGAGGCACCACAGCGCCTCTGTTCTACACTGGTATCGCCAGGGAGAAGGCTGGCACCTCCACACATGACTCATTTCCATGGCTTGCTTTCACAGGGTCTTGGTAAGAAGAGTCCTGACGGGGTGGCCATTAAAGAATCTGTTGTTTAATTGCTCCCCTGTCGGTTTCAGTTAGAGCGAGCAGCGCGATGGGAATGCCTGGCTAGGCACTGGCGGGAGGCTTTGCTCAGGCTTTGCCGAGCCTCCATTGATTTGAGCTTGTCACGTTGCTCATTAGGAGCGGGAGAGTGAAGTAGGTCCTTAGCAGCAGTGCTCCAAGTCGATCCTGATGGAGCTGGTTTCTCCACTGCCTGGTCTTGCCCAAATCTCAGCCTCAAACCTCCCGTCTTCCATGTGGGTGCCTAACAGGATGTCTGTCCATCTCTTCTATTCCCCCGTCCTCTTGGATTTGCTGCAGTCAGAGAGAGTAAAGAAAATTGTGCTGTTGGTGCTCTTAATTCATGGTGTGATTTTCTGCCCTCTCTGTCCTTCCCTCTTCTCCTGCCACATCCTTGTTGTGTGCTGGGCTTGATGCATCCCTTTTTCACACAGCTCATGCCAGAGCTGGGCTGATCGAGGCAGTAAATCAGCTTGCCAGTGCTGTGGAGATAAATGATGGCTCTAATGTCATGAGACCGAGCAGATAAAAATGGGGGTTAAAAAAAGGGGAAAATTGGGATTAAAATAGTGTACTCAACAACAGATGGGCTATGAAATAGAATAGCTACCCTAAGGCCCCATGGCACAGCAGCATGGTCTTAGTGATGACTCAAGGTACTGCAGTGGGACTTGCTGAGGAAAAGAAAGAGGGTTCCCAGTGTGTGCAGAGCTGCGCTAGCACCCTGCCTTCCCTCCTCACTGGCTGATTGCAGCTAATGGATGGTGGAGATAAGGATGAAAGCTGGTATCCACAGCATAGGCTGAATAGAGGGCATCAAATGGAGCTAAATCGTAGGCCACTTTATAGTCCTGCTGTCTACAGCTGCTGGGAAGGCTTGAGCTGAGATGCTATTGTTTCAATGTCTCGGCAGCTCTCAAGGTTGCAACCTCTCAATTTGCTGCCTGCCTTAGCTGGGTTTCCTTTTTTCCCCCAATTTTAAAGCACTTTCCTTCTGACAGCCCTCAAGGTGTAGGTTTTCTACTGATTTCAGCAGACAGCAGCAATCTCTGGGTGCTTGGGCTGCCCAGACCCTGTCCCTCAGCCCTGGTCCACTCTTTGTGGTTGGATAAGGGTGTTAGGAGCTGAGTTGGTGGCATCTCCACTAGTGGGTAATTATCCACTTGGAGCTGAACAGAGCCTGACGGCTCCCGATGGGCTGCAAACCAGATGTCTGGTGGCAGTGATTTAAGCTGCTGTCATCTGGAGACAAACTGGTGATAATGATTCTCTTTTTATAGATGGGGACTTTTGAGACACGAGAAGATTCAATGGGGGACGCTTTGTAAATTTAGCTACTTAGCTAAGTTTAGCGAAATCTCACCCGAATTAACTAAAAATTAGCTTGATTCAGCTGAATCACCAGGGAATTGTCATTCTTGTTGGTGAAAAAGCAGAAATCTGAGGGGAAAGTGAAGAATTAATAAGACTGATGAAGTTGTAATGCTGGTTGGTAGTTCAGGAGTGTGCCCTCACCTTGACTATGCTGCTGAGTTCTGGGTATCTGTCTTGCTGGAGTGGGTCCTGGGTTGGAAGTAATGGAGGATGGAAAGTTATCTGCAGGATGTGATGGCTGGCAGCAGGAGGATTTGACACCTGCAGTGGCAATCTCCAGCCACAGTTTTTATAAGAGGAAGAAAAATAGATGGCAAAAATCAAGTCTTGTGACGGGGGATGCTGTCTTGCTGGACAGAAAATGGGGGAAGAGCATGACTTGTTCAGTTAATTGTATGTAGCTAACCAGCACGGGGAGGTTTGCATCTTCCTGGCCGGTGTTGGGGGTGAGGCATCTGGTCAGATGGATTGGGAACGATTGTTTCCTGAGGCTAGGTGTGGAGAAAAAACGATGCTGTTGTAGTCCTGTGCCCTTGGAAGTGAAATGTGAGGAAGGAGAGATGAAGAAAAACCTGTGTGGCTGAAGGAGGAGGTGAAAGAGGATAAGGTGAAATCCAATTCTGCAAGCCTGGCCACTGGCCAGGAGGCTGTGGTGAACTTCTGCCGTGTGCCTCGGGATCTGTCATGGCCAGGAGCACTTAGGAGCTATTTTTCCTGCAGCACAGCTACATCTTTGTGGATGTACTTTTTTCCCTTTATCTCAATTTATGTTTGGGATAAAGCCCTGTGTTAGCTTATTCCTGGGAGAGGATCTGGTGATGTGCTAGTGGCTTTCTGACTGGTGGCTAGTGTCAGTGTTACTGGCCAGCAGTGGTGAAGCCAGTCTACGGGGTCACCATCCTTCTCTACTCCGGAAAGCTGAGAAGCTGATATCCCTGGTGGATCAGGGTGGAGTGGAGATGTCCCATGGACATCTGGACCATGTGTGCATGGCCTGGCTCTTATCTGCCCGTCTATTTTCAGCCCTCGGAGTGCTGTATCTGGGTGGCAGCAGTGAAATCAGAGTCAGGCAGGAGAAGCTGTATGGCAAAATCCCTGCCTGCAGCAGGGTCCTGGGGACCACAGAATAGGACTCAAGGTTCAACCCCAGAGCCTGTACCCTTGGGAGGTGAGAAGGAGAAGCAGAGCTGGTTTGGTGAGCAATGCAAGGGTGTGCCCAGCATCCCCACTTACTTCTGGGACAGGAATCAGTGGTTCTTTCAGGAAAATGGTCTTGGAAGAAATATCGTTGTGGAGACAGAAATGGGAATAGTCTCTCAGTTTGCAGGCTGCACTGATAAACTTGTTTTCTGGAGTGAGAAACAGGTCATGAAGTCTTTTTGCTTCCTCAAAATAACTCCGACAACCTCCACACCCACCCCCTGCCTTTAACACAGTGGGTAAGGTGAGGAAGAAATATCTTTTTGTCTGTTTGGTTTTCATTGTGCTCATTAAATATTTTACCAAGAACTGTCCACCTTGGTCTTCCCCAAGGTACTCAGATTTAGTTAATGAATTTACCTCTCCTCTCTGCAAACCCTCCATGGACAGCAGTGTCCCTGCCTGCCGGGCAGACACCAGCACTGCAGCTTTCCTGGGGTCCCCAGGGACAAGCCCAGGCAGTGTTTTGCCATTAGCAGTGTTCTTTTGTGGGTGCACCAGCCGCTTGAAGGGACAAGGATGGTGATGGACCATGAGTGGCATGTTGTGTCAGTTTGAGGGCTCCTATTTGGGCATGGGGCTTGGTGTTCTCTCCTAACCTCAACCTTGTTTTTTCCCCTCTCCATGACTCCATTGGGAACACAATGAGGTTGGGGCAGCTCTTCGGGGCCAGCATCAGTCCTTTTAGGTTTGTGGGTAATAATGAGCCATGGGGTGAAATAGCAGTTTCTTTAGAAGCTGCTTTCTCTACAAAAGTCCACTTGAATTTAATGAAGACTTAGAAAGTTGTTCCTGAAATTTTTACACCAGCATATAGATATCCATAAAAGAGCCCTCCCGTAAGTGGAACAGAAAGGAAACCATTCATTTTAGCATCTGTGCCATTATGGATTGATTTTTACAGAATCCTATTAGTTTCACTGCCAGTAACTGGCAGGAGTACTCTATTTCAAACCAGACAATGTCAAGGTATAGAGGTGGACATTAAATATCATCCTACCTGTTGCTGTTCAGCTTTTGTCTGAGCAGAATATAACTGCAGAGACTAGGAATGCCAAGTCGATCTCCTTCCAGCACTTTGATTAGTGCAATCATTAGGAACCAGGGTAACGTGAGGGGCTAGCATTACACTGTTTCAACAGCCCATTAAATAGAATCTGATCATTCTTGTACAATGCTTTCTTACAAGCAAAGAAACACTCTGTTGTAGCCATTACTTGGTGCCTGCTTTTAGGAAAACAATGATTTGTTTTAGGAAGAGAAAACCTCTCCCTAAATAAACAGGTTGCATAGAATGAAAAACGCCTGTAGACCACAGGGTGCTACTTCTCCATACATTGCAGATGATTTCTGGACTTGTTTTGCTTTCCCCCTGCTAGGTGGAGGACGGAGCACCTTCTCCCTGCACAGGGGGCTGCTGCCAGCCTGGCTCTACCTGAAGCTGACACTTTACCTCTGCATGGTGTTGGAGCGGCTGACAGCCAGATGGTTTCATAAACAGCCGCGTCCCGTTGGGCCGAGGGTAGCTCACCTTCCAGTGTCATTATCAATCTCTTACATTATTACAGATGAAAACATGATATTAATGGAAATTCTGCTTTCCCCCCTCCCTATTTAAGCTTCCTGCTTTGTGCCTCTCACTCAGTTTTGGCAGTGCAGTGCTTGGATTTTTGATGGTAGGCGGCTTTACTTTCCGATATCAATTCCAGCTACATTTGGTTTGCAGAATGTGGGGACTTTGCAACGCAGGGAAATCAACAGGCCACCACTTTAAGTATTTCTGGTTGTTCTAAAGGTTGCTTTACAGCCTGAGGAAGAGTGAACAAGTATGATGCTTCAGATTGGATGTGATGACCTTGGGAGCCAAGGGGTTGATTTAGGGGGCACTTGCAGTGGACAGAATGCCTTGGGGTGCAGGGTGCCATCCCAACGCTTCAGATCCTCCTGGAAGCACACCAACTGATACCACATTGCATCACCTCCTCTTCCCTATTGTCCTGCTGCAAGTGTAGTACATTACGGACATATTGAAGGGGACATCAGCAGCACTGTTGGCTGCTATAGGAATGAAGAGTCCATTGTGAGCAACAGGCATCGCTCATAAGCCTGTTCATAAAACATTTGCAAACCATTTACCACAACCCTGTTACTAACTGGTTGTATTTGTCCCTTCCACCTGGGCTGTGCCTTCTGTGGCCTGGCACTCCTAAGCATCCACTTCTCTTTTTCCATTCCCCTAAAGCTGATGCTGGGATAAGTACAAAGATGGTAGGCTGCCAAAGATAAGGAATATATTGGATCTGTTTCAATTAGTTTGCCATGGCAAAGATTTAATCTTCCTCTCCATGGCTTCCAGAATCAAGAGTAGAAAAGAGAAGGAACTTGGGGCTCCAGACAGAGGGGAGCGTAGCACGGTGAGCAGCAGACTCTGCTTAATCATAGGCATATCAGTCTCCTGCTTGGGAAAAGTGGCTCTGTGGTGCTTTACTGGACTCTTTAGAAAAGGCAAAATAATATGAAAGTCACATGTATATATGTCTGTATGTTCTTATATATATAGTTTTCCTGTAGCTGAGAGGGAAGAGGTTGTTGCCAAGATCAGCCGTGTAGCCTCAGACACCACATGTTATTTAGAGAGCTGATGCTGCTGGTTATCAGCCTCCTGATCACAGACACAGATTTGCCTTAAAGCCATTTCTCCTGTATCACCTTTGTGGGCTGCCCTGCACTGAGGCTGACCTCATTGCAGTGGAAACTCTGAGGATGTCAGTCCAGAAAGGGAAAGGGACCTTTCTGGGAGGTGGGGTGGAAGAAAGGAGAAGGATGTTAATAAAAGAGCCTGGCTCTGAGCTTGTCCTCTCCCTGGCTCTTATCCTACTGCTTGCATCCTTTGTCCACTGCATCCTGCAGGCTGTGGAAGGACAGAGCCATCAGTGTGGGCAGTGATGCCTAACCGACAGCCCTGCTGTTCCCCCAGCCACGGCTGACACCTGCCAGCACAGGCTTGCCACAAGAGTTTTCCTGCCTCAATATTCGGAATGGTTTCTGGGAGCATAGGAGCCCATGGCTCTCTTATTCCTGGTCATCCACAGGCTTTCCTGCTGGTCTGAGCAAGGAGCTTCCCTTTTCTTCCTGGGGACTGGTAAAAGCCTTGGAGAGCCATATCAGTGCTGAGCTCTCAAAAGCAGTGCAGGAACTTCGAGTTTGCCCTTTTTGCCATGTGTGATTGATGAGGCTGAGAGCAGAGGCCCGGAGCTGCATTTGGGGTGGGTTAGTGCCAGGGCACCTTTAAATTGCAGTGGTTGACTCCTTCCCGGCAGTAATAGGATCTGGCTGTAACATCTGTAACCTACATTTCAGCCTGTCCCAAGGTTTTAAAGTCTATTTGGAACTGTGGGGTTTTTTAGGCTTGAATTGGACTGTGCCCAAAGAGCTGCCACATGCACCTGCAGCTCTGGGTGTGCAAATGGCTTACAGCACATTCCCATCAGGTTTACATCCCAGGGAGAGTTTCTGGGCAAAGCAGTCACTGTCTCTGCACTTCAGCTGCTCCATCAGGACATGGAGAAAGGATGAGGAGCCCTGGATGAATCTGTGCTGTGCCCTGGGGGCACGGGGCACCAGTAGAGGAGAGCTCCCTGCACCAGCCCCACTGCTTTCTGAAGGGGGGAAGTGCAGCTCAAGAGCACGGCAAAACCTCACTTTGACACCTGCTTCACCCACTCCAAGAATTAGAAAGCAGTTTGGGAGCTCCCTATGTAATAAAAACTAAGCACAAAACAGGGCTAAAGTCCGATTTCGTTTGCCCTCTAATTATTTATTTTCTATATTTAACATGCTCGCTCCTCGTGAGGCAACTGAGGTTTTCTGTAGTATATTTTTGCTCAAATATTCATCTGTGTTGGCGGAGGGAACATTTTAAAATGAGCCTCGCAGAGCTTGCCCCTGTTGCCCTACTGTTTCTTCTGGCTTCTCCTGCTACTGAGCTGGTTACTTGCTTCCCATTTCCCATGTGTTTTCCCTGCTGCTTCCAAACACAGATAAAATATTAGATCACAGCACAAAGAAGAATTCTAATTTTATGCCTCATGTTCACCACTTGTGCCTCAGGAAGTAAGGGGCTGGTGGGGTTAGCTTGGTGCTGGTGACAGAGCCCTGCTCTGGTTAGTGCTGGCTGCCCATTCCCATTCGGAATCACTGGTGCTGGGGTGAGGGAGAAGCCACAGTGAGCCTGCCAGAGCTCAGCTGTGGCACTCAAAAAAGATCTTTTTAGCGCTCTGGACTCATCATATGTAAGAGTAAGGAGGTTCCTGCCGCTTGTTGTTCTGTAGTCATGTTTTGTAGGTCAGTTGTGTTGCTGGCGAGCCATGGGTGGTCAAGGGGCGAGGGCAAGGAGAGTGAATCCCCAGTCATTCCTGCCTGCTGTTTGCTCCCTGCTGTATCTTGGAGAGGTGGAAATGGTGCGCAGCAGGTTGAAGAATGCTTTGGGGTGGCTTCTCTACAAGAAGTAGGCTTGGGCTGCTTAGCAGGAGGAGCAGGGTTGTGTTGGAGGTCTGGAAGATCATTAATGGCAGAGAAAGGGTGGATAGTAAATACCTCCCGTCTCTTCCTAGATAAAAGCTGGGATCATCAGAGGGAGCTTTCAGGGACAGGTTCAGTGTGGATGCAAGGTGCTTGTGGTGCCCTCCACAGCAGCATCTCCTGCGTGCTGAAAGCCTGTGTGGGTTCAGCAATGACTGGACGGATGCATGGGAGAGAGGCCCGTGCAGGTGTTGAACAAGAAGATGGGAGTGCACTGGCAGCAGCAGGGTGCTCAGAAGAGGTGTTCCCTTGGTCCTCGCTGTCAAGACTCCCATCAGAGTTGGAGTATTTAGGCAGACGTGACCCCACACCCCTGCCTTTCTAAGCAGCCCTTCCTTGCATGGCTGTCACCCTGCTCCCCAGAGACCAGATCTCCTCTTCTGTGACCCTATCTCATCCCTGGGGCAGCTATTTGCAGGGGAGGGTGTGTAAATGAGCAGGAAGGACATGGTGTGCATGCCTGTGTATGCATATACCCTGATACGTCTAATTTTCCATATCCCTGTAAAGAAACTGGGCTGTGGAAAACTGGGGCTGGGAGTGGGAATGAGAAGCTCAGCAGGGGTGAATCCATGAGCATACCAGTCTTTTCCACCTAGGATGCAGGGAGAGGTATGCTGTGGGGCCAGATGAGGGCTGAAACCCTCACCCTCACCCCTCTGCTTCTCTGCAGTCCTCTGTTGACTGTGTTACACTGTGCTGGCCATCACCCAGCGCATGCCAACCCTGGACAGGTGCTGCCATGCATTGTGCCTGCCCTGCCTGCACTGTGCCCTGCCTGCACCTCACCCTGCCTGGCAGAGAGCCCAGGAGCAGGTCAGAAGCTGGCAGAGAGGAGGAAGCCTTTTAAAATAACTTGTTTCCTTTAGCATCACTAGATAAATGTATTTTTTCACCTTTCTTTCTCCTTGCTCTTCCACTTTCCTCAGCTCAGCAGCTTTGGAGCCGGGTGGTACAATGGGTACCACACTGGCTGTGCCTGTCTGCAATGGGACCTGCTTGCAATGCAGGGAGCTGAGCAAGTGTTACTGATACCCATTCAGGGCAGGGAGCAGGGTGCATCCATGCCACCAGCACTGTGTGCATCCTTCTCTGAAGCATTAAGTGGTGTAAGAGATGGCTTGCAGGGACTGTAGCACAGCGCAGACCATTAGTTTTGCTGAGCATGGCTGTGTTCATACTCGGTGCTTTCCTATCTCTCGTTGCTGAACCTTAGAGCACTTCACAACGATTAGTTCAGCATGAGACTCTTAAGTGAGCATTATCGCCCCTGTTTCAGAGCAGACATAAAGGTCACTGGCAGTCCAAGAGCAGAAGCTCTGCCATGCAGGCATTCACCACATCACTGTCACAGGCCACCAGTACCTCCTGCTGACCGCCTTTTGTCTCGGCACTTTTTTTTAGGTCCATTTCATTGCCCTTGAGATGTTATTCCTTCAAGAAAAAAGGGGGAGATACATTCAGGCACTCAGCTGTACCCGGTAGTTTGGGATTAAAACTCTTTGCCTGCGTAGGAGAAACTCTTGGCTTGTGTAACCAGTTATTTCTGGTGCATCTCTCCAAGCATCTGCGTCGATGTGGGCAGCAGCAGCATATGCTGCTGACTGCAGAAGGACTGGTCCCATTGCCATCTGTGTGCAGGCTTGCTGGGGCTGCAGCAGGAATTGCAGCCTGGGCTCTGCATCCCTGCCTTTCCCAGGCCTGTGCATGAGGCAGTGGCAGGTCGTCCAGCTCAGAGCAGGGAGTCTGCAGTAGTGTGCCCATCTTCGCATTTCATGGGAGTTTTTTCTCCTTTGGGCTTTAGTAAAGGCAGGAAGAGTATGAAAATGCTTAGCTGGAGCTTGTGTTCTGGAGGTAACTTTAAAAGCAGTAAATCAAATATAAAAGCAATTGTCTGGTTTTTTTTAGAGCCATCAGGACCAGTGCTGGTTATGATGCTCAAGCCTGCCTACACTGCTGCTGGTAGGACCTCTGCACTGGCTACTGTGGTTTTGGGAAAGTCATTGCTGCTCTTAGGCAGGTCTTCTCCATCCACAGGGTTTCTGCTACCCACCTTTCCTTCCATGAGGTGTTGTGGCTTTGTTCTTGCTCTGGCATGCCTATCAAATCCCGAACATACACCCCAGCCCTTTGTATCGCCATAGAATCATAGAATAGTTAGGGTTGGAAAGGACCTTAAGGTCATCTAGTTCCAACCCCCCTGCCATGGGCAGGGATGCCTCACACTAAACTGTGTCACCCAAGGCTCTGTCCAGCCCGGTCTTGAACACTGCCAGTGATGAAGCATTCACAACTTCCCTGGGCAACCCATTCCAGTGCCTCACCGCCCTCACAGTAAATAACTTCCTCCGTATATCCAATCTAAACTTCTCCTGTTTAAGTTTGAGCCCGTTACCCCTTGTCCTATCACTACAATCCCTAAAGAATAGCTCATCCCCAGCATCCCTAGAGCCCCCCTTCAGATACCGGAAGGCTGCTATGAGGTCTCCATGCAGTCTTCTCTTCTCCATGGTGAACAGCCCTAACTTTCTCATCCTATCTTCATATGGGAGGTGCTCCAGTCCCCTGATCATCCTCATGGCCCTCCTCTGGACTTGTTCCATAGGCACGCTCTGGCTGGTGCCAAGGGCTCAGGGAGCAAGGGGAGGTAGAGGCATGTATGTAGCTGGGAAGAGAGAGCTGCAGAGGGATGTAGAAGGTAAGGATGGAAAAAGACCCAGGAAGAGAAACAAGCCGTTGGACACCCACCATTAAGGGAGACAGCATCACTAACGTGGGGTTTGACTCATGCTTTCAGGACCATCCAAACAAAATGAGTTTGTTTTTTCTCCAGTTATGCAGACCCCTGCAGGGGTGGTGTGAGAGACTTCCCACCAGTGCCTGGGAGCTTCCCTGCTATGCTTCCACCAGGAAGTCAAACTGGAGGCATAGCTGCTCTGCAAGGCAAGTCCCGTCCCCCTGTAGCTGCAGGCCATCAAGCACTCCAGTGATATATCCAAATCTGTGGGCAGAGAAGCTGTGTTAGCCTGGTCTCAGCCGTATCCCTCCTTTACTATCCTACCTGGAGGAGTTTAACAGCATCTTATTTCCCTCTGGCTGGAAAGATCAGCTCCTCATTTCTTTGCAGCTACCATCAGCAGAAACTGTGACCTCGTTTGTATTATCCCGTGTCTGATCCTACCTAATCCTTAATGCAGCGCTGCCAGCGACAGGAGCGTGTTGCTGTGGGAACAGGGGGCATCAAAGGTCTGTGGGACAAGCTACAGCCCAGTGGGTCGTGAGACTGCCTAAGAGTGGGCACAGCCTCTGCTATCCTCTCCTTGTGCCATGTGGGGTACTTCCTCTCTCCCCCCATAGCTTTCTGAGAACAGGGACCTTTCCCTTCATTATATCTTGCACAGCTTCTGGTAGGTGTAGTGTGTCCACCCAGCACAATATGCTCTTCATTGAAGAGAGAATTGGGCTGTTTTTGTGCTGACTCTCTGAGTTTGGAGGTTCTGGAGATGTTGTCTATCAGCTTGTTTCTGGTATATGGGTGGACAAGCCCTGTGTAGTGATGCCTCTGTGATGCCATGGCCAACAAATGGAGCATGTGTTGACTTGCCACCCAACTGTGCTGTGAGAAGCTGACCACAGATACCACCTCTCTCTAAGCCCAGTGTTGCCAAACATCAAAAGCCAACATGTTTTGGGGTTTGATGTGTTGAGGTACGTGGCAAGGCTTGCTGCCTTCGTGGCGTGTGGAGTCATAGTGGAGCCAAGTGGGAGCATGCCAGGAGCTGTTAGCCTTGCTCATGGCGAAAGAAACTTCTTCCGGCATCAGCCAACGGGTTTGGTATGTGACCAAGCAGGAGCTGCCCATCAAGACTTCCATGCTATGTTTTCCTGACTGATGACTCCAAAAGTGCTCTTTTGCTTATTGCAGTGAAACGTGTGTGTATGTGTGCGAGAGAACCAGTGCCAAACACAGATTTTATTTCTTCTTCCAATAATAACATCAAAGCTTAATGCTGGGTTTCCATCCAGATCCACATGCTCTTGGGAGGTGTTTGAGTTTGCTGCATCAGGTGGCTTAGCAGCTGGATTGTGTTTTATTTTTGAGTGTGAGGGGGGTTTATGGTTTTGATTTGGGGTTTTTTGGTTCTGGAGATGTGCAGAAATATTGATCAGATGTTGTCAGTGTGTCAGGGAACAGGGGAAGGGAAGGTTGTCCTGTATCTCTGTGCTGTGACATAGCAGTGCTTTATAAGCCAGCATCCTTCTGGGTGTGAAAGCTCCAGCAATGGGCCCTTGGTGGTAACACTGCTGTCCTCCAAATTACAGATGTTGTTTGCTACAAGCCAAATTACAGCTTTGGTTGTTTGCTGGTTGTGCTTTGTTCCCTCCCCTTCTGTTTCCATTTTGCATCCTTGATCTTACTAGCAATGTGGGAAGCTGAGCTCCTGGTTCACATAGGCACAGCAGGAGGGTTGTGGCATGTGTATCTCCATGCTCATTTGCCTGCTTTGCTTTTTGGGAAGCGTAATGCTGCTTAGGGCTGTCCCTCAAGGGAAGCAGGTGGCTTTGCAGTGGCAGAAGGGGGTCTTTGCTCCAGAATTGGCTGTGATTCTTTCCCAGCACCATCTCTTCTCCAGTGGGGATGATTTTGGGGGCAAATTTACCCTCAAATATTGTTCAGGCTTTGATATGAGCTTTGGCTCATGTCATCCTCAGGCTCATCTTACTGCATGGACCAGGCACGTTCCATGCCTTGTGCATGTCCCATGGCTCCCATGCTCAGCCACAGCTCTGCTCAGGGTTTGCTCATGTAAGCAGCAGCACTTTCTCAAGGGTTGTGCTTGCAGGACCCACAGTCCTTCCTCAACAGGCTTATTTATTTTCTAACTCACTGCACCTCACTATGGTGCATTTCTCACTAGCCGGGGTTAGTTTTTTTATTCCTATTACTGAGCTGAGGTAGGAGAAGGTGGGGCTGACACATACACTCTAAATTATGCTGCTGTATCTCTGGTGCTGTCAGTCATGTTGCTCCCAGGCCCAGGAACTTGCAGTCACTCCAGCAGCAGGTACCTAAAGATCAAAGGTTTAGATCAGTTTTTGCTGTCACAAATGTTTTATATCTAATTTCTCCTTGAGGAGAGTTGTGGGGGGAGGAAGGGCTGTCAGCTGGGTAGTACATGCACCCTGGGGCGTCGTTGCTGTCACCTGAACTTCACCTCCCTCTGCCTGCGTGTTAAGAACCAGCTCTGGGTTACAGAAACGCCTGTCTTTGCAAGATGTGTGTGTGTGAAATGAGGAGGCAGGTCACCACTGCTTGTTGATGGTGGTGCTGGCCCGTAGCGCATCGCTGCACCGTGTGCTTACATCAGGAAAGTTCTCCAAGAGGGCTTGGGGTGTTTTGGTTAGTGACCAGCAAGGGTTTTCCTCTGCTCCTCACACTTGGCAGAGTGAGAGTTGGGAAGAATAAAAAAAGACCTTGTGCTGGAGCTGCTCAGTGCAGGGATGCTCCATGGAGAGCCCCCCACCAAATGGGAGCCTTGTGAAGCAGGAACACCAAGGTATGGCTTGGAGGGAGTCCGGGGCTTTTACAGAGCTGGAAATGGAGTGCAGGGATGGGGAGTTTTGACTGGTGGTATTGTCCTTGCTGAGCTCCTTCCTTGGAGCAGGTTGTGCCCACTTGATTGTGCTCTGCTTCTCAAAAGCAGTTAGCTGACAGAGATGAGGGGAAAGGCAAGCTGGTGGCTTCCTGAAGACAGCTAAAACCATGCAAATAATTGCCTTATGTATTTGCAGTTGTTTTATGTTGCTTGAATATCTATTTCTTTAACCTCTGTTTTTTCCTCCCACCCCCCCCCCCCATTAGAATAAACCAAGCTAAAATAAAGGCTGAGCTCCCTTGCAGGCACTTTTCCCTTCACATTAATATGCTACTATTATCCATTGCCCCACGTTGCTGCTCTGTTTGGAAGGGTGACTGCTCCAGGAAGGATAGTAGCATTAGTTTCTAAAGCTGTGTAAAGATCCCCATGGAAGCAATTACCAGATGGATTACCCCGGGCTTTGCTGCTGTGAAAGGCCATGTTGGGTCGAGGATGCTGAGTGTATTAACAGCACGATCCCTTCCTTACTTTGGAGGTGTGGTTCGGATTAGCTGCCTGCTTTACAAAGGGCTGGGTTCAGAGTAGGACTTTGGCTGCTGGCAACTTATACCCCATCCTCGGCAGTTTTTTGGTACATGGGACCTGCAGCTCCATAGGGAAGGGGGGGGGGGGGACAACTGAGATGCTCAATCTCTGTGGTTTAGTGGGAGTTCTGGCTTTTACTTTGGCTTCCTTTACAGAAGGACAAGTGAAGCGCAGCTGGAGACCAAGTGCAGCTATGAGCTTCTAAGTACTAAATCATTTGCTGCTCCTGCTGAAGCCTGGGAAGCCTGGTGTGACCTTCATGGCTGGAAAGCAGCTCATGTCTGTCCTGAAAAGGCACAGAAGGAAAGCAAAACACACCTTCTGTCCAAGCAGGAGCTCCCTTTTGCCTCTATTTAACCTCTGTGAGTGTGGGCTCTACCCAATATGTTTGACTTCTGATGGTCCTGGGATTGAGCTGAACCTGGCTGGTGTGGAGAGGACACAGAACCCTCTCTGACAGGAAGCGAAGGCACCTGGGGACAATGGCATCAGCACAGGATGGAGAGGGCCTAGTGGAGCTGCGGGTGTCCCACTGTTGATGGGAATGGTGGTGGGAACACTGGTGGGGACTGTTGCTGTCAGCCCAAAGGGCTCACTGTGGAGCAGAGATGCTGCCAGACCAGATGTGTTCCACCTTTTTGATGTTTTAAACCTGAAATCTTTTAAAAACCCCTGTCTCAGTGGAAGTAGAGGCTATCTTACAGACTCTTAAAACCTATTTGATCTTGTTTGCTGCCCAGAATTACCATATGCAGACCAACTATAAGAGTTCACAGATGCGAACAAGCTTGGCCTGGTTTTGCTCATCCTTTCTTGTGGGGCTGAGGGGAGGATGGAGACCTCAGACTTTTTTGATGGAGGCTTAGGAAGACCAATGCAGCCTGAGCACAAGCAATAGGGGGTGAGCTGTTGAACTGAGCATTCCCGCGTCATCTCAGGGCTGCTGCAGGCGGTGGGAAGAGGAGAAGACCAAAAGTCCTCTCCATCCTTCTGCTTGGCTCCTGGCACAGACAGAGCTGGGTCTTCTCTTTTGTCCAGTCAGCAGCCTGGTTTGTGCTGACCTCCTAAATATTCAGCTCATTATACAGTGTAACGTATAAATAAAACAGAAGCAGGCAGCAGTATTCTCCAGGAAGGATATAATCGGCTTCCTTCCCTTTTTAATTGTACAGGATTTGTCTTCATATGTCAGGCTATCTTGCTGGCTAATTTATCATTTTAAGGAAGTCTGTGTTCTTTACACAGCAAGGTGCTGCAGTACACACCTGCTTTTGGGGTCTGAGAAGGAAGAGCACCCGTCCAAGTGGGAGCACAGGGGATTCTGTAGCTGGATGTTGTTTCTAGAGGTCAGTGACCTGGATCCTGCACTACTGTCCATCATCACAGGGAGGCACAAGGTTCCTCAGCAGTAATGGGAATTGCCATGGGAATCCCTTGGGGTGTGGTTGGGGTGTACAATGCTTGCCAGCAGTGTTCATTGTCTCTTTGATAGAGGCAGGACAGTGGCCTGTGCTACAGGGGTTAGGAGCATCATCTACGTGTGAAACTCAGGCCCAGGCGGCCTGTGAGAGGTGAGGGTGTATTTTAACCTGGCCCTGCAGCAGCAAGCAGTCACTGATAAGTGTGGTTTGAACTCTGAGCTGACTTGCTTTCTCCTAAGGGAAGCCCTGGGAACAGCATTTGGCTTTTCATCAAAGCAATGAATCTGTCATCTTTTCCTCCTTGCAACTTGGAGTCCCCTGCTCCTGATTTGCAAATAAATTCCCCATTTTGGTGGCTGCCCTGGCCATCTGTTTTGCAGTTAAATCTTTGGTGCCCTTATTGGAAAAAGCATCAATAATTCTCTGGTGGCTTTTCATGCCACTGTATTTGGTTGCAGACTTATAGCAGATTTAAGCCTCTGGAGGGTGTTTCAGACTCCATGTATCGTTTACTGCAGATGAAGGCAAGAAGATACACAAAGAGATGGTTCTAGATGTAATGCACTTAACAGTGGCCAAGCTGCCCTACCCCTGGGTCAGCTCTTGCACTGAATCAGCGGCCAGCAGCCTGTGCTGATGCTAGTTGAGTGTGGGAATGATATGAAGAAGACACTGAAGAGCCTTTTCCAGAGCCTGGATAGGGATGTTTCCATCCAGGTGGTGTTTACAGATGTAGTTCTTGAAGTATGTCATCTTCTAGTTCATGAATGTTAAGTCTTGTTCCATGGCCACTTGCCAGCCTTTATCAGTCCTGTTGCCTGATGCAGTAGGTGTCTTAATTACATAAACATCTGCGTGCACCACAGGAGAAACCCAGACAATTCCCACACAGGAGTGGGCATTAGAGAAGGGGGTTGGAGGGAGACAGGTAAGGGAAATTGGGCGGCAGGCGAGAAGGGCAGCAAAGGTGGTGATAGCATGGCCTTTCTCCCACTTGGGAGAAGTGGGAAGGACCTTATCAGAAAGGGTGTGGGGACTTGCATTCCCTGTGAAGCAAGCAGAGTAGAAGACGATGCTCTGTCCTTTGGAGATGGCGCAGCATGCCTGTGATGTGCGTGAGCAGGGAAAGGTCAGTGGCAGCAAGAAGCCTAGTGGAATGCTCAGAGCATCTCCAGGGACCTCAGGGCTTTCCTGGAGAAGTGCTTTGCTTTAATTAGGTATCCATATTAATATTTTATTTAGGGTTTTTTTGTGTGGTTTTTTTCCTTTCTTCCCCAGCAAGTGGGGTCAGAGCAGACTCAGGTCTTCACTGAGAGGCAGCAAATCACCTCTAAGTAGAAGGAGATGACAGTCCTCTTTGGAGCAGGGTGGTGTCCTTGCAGACATGGATCTGCTGTGTTTCCTTGTGGAGTCCCGGAGGACCTGCCATGAAGGTGCACCTCGGCATTGTGCCCAGGTACTGGTCAGGAGGAAGGGGAGTTTCTCAGCTCTCAAATAAAGGAACTGACACTGAAATCCCAATGGAGCAAAAAACTAAGGGTGGATGATAGCCTGAGCCCAGAGCTTCCTCCATTTCTCATGTGTGGTTGGTGTCAGCACAAAGCTGGAGAAGACTGCGCTGTGCCAATGAAGCGCTTAAGCAAGTACTTAACTTGAAGCATTTAAAAAGGGATTTCTGTGGGTTCCACTGAATGCCTGGAGTTGCTTAAGTTTGTATTTAAGTGGTTGATTGGCTTGAGGGCTATGTACTTTGGGGAAGGGGGATGAGAGAAAGGAACCTTCTAGGGTCCGTGCTTGTTTGCTGCTGAGTGGTACCTGATTGTACTGAAGGCTGTGCTGCAAGATAAGTATGAAGCTTGCTCTCCAGAGGCTTGCAGCCTGATTTTGGCACTGTCATATGCTTTTCAGACAGGGCAAAGAGCATGACCATGGTGCTCTTTGTCTGTCTCCCTGTTGTATCTTGGGGATGAGGCCACTGGGATGTGCAGCAATGTGCACGCAGGGCTAAGCCAGGCTGCTGGGCTCTGCTGTTGGGAAAACTATACCAAAGTTCAACTCAAGGATCTCATACCTCACTGCATATCTGGGCTGTTCAGGGGAACAGGGAAGAGGACCGAGGCACCATGATGTTGCCCTGCTTCATTCCCTTCTGGGGCTGCTCAGGGGATGAGAAAGGATGAGCCCTACCCCATTTGAAGTATTATAATCCTTTCAGATTGCATTAGT
The DNA here is from genome assembly GCA_017639245.1 of Myiopsitta monachus. Lineage (NCBI taxonomy): Eukaryota > Metazoa > Chordata > Aves > Psittaciformes > Psittacidae > Myiopsitta > Myiopsitta monachus. The sequence goes on from CM029925.1 coordinate 58,682,140, forward strand.
GCCTTTGCTGGTAACAGCTCTATAATTGAACCTGCTGCTTGCAGGGGCTCCGCGCTTCAGTGAGACATTTAAATCTCATTTGTATAATGTCTGGTTGCAATTCCTGCTGAAAGATTGCCCTCTGTCTCCAGTGCCCTGGAGCTGTGCCGAACACGCACTCATGCTCCAACCTTTGCACGCAGAGGAGCGACCGAGTGTGGCTGGGCAGCAACATGCTGCACAGCATCCTAGTTTCTAAAGTTTTTGCTTGTTTATAGGACCTTTTGCTTGGCCGATGTATTTCTTTATTTCTCCTCTCCTCCTTTTCTTAATGCCTGAGTCCCATGAAGGCAGGATGGAGGCATTGGTCAGGTTTGGTCACGTATTATGCAGGGATGAGTTTTTTCCTCTTGGTGCTGATCTGATCCACCTTGGTCTAATGGCAACGTCCAGCATGTCTAAAAGGAAAATAGCATTAATTTTAGCAGAGGCTTAAGTTCTTTATTTTAAAACAGTGCCACGAAATAAGAAAGTGAATCAGAGCCCGCTTTTGGCACGTGCCACCCACTCATTTTCTTTCTGAGCAGATGCATCCTGGCCCTGGGGAATAGTGTGACCTGCCCAGTGGGTGAAGGCAGGAGGGACAGAGCATCCCATGGTGACACTGCAGGCCCGCAGCGGCAGCCCGCTGGGTTGCTCATTCCTCCTTCCTGCTTCAGCGATCCCTGCTGTACTGTAATCACACGATTATTATGCCATTAAAATGTCATATTTGCAGAAATCCACATAAACAAGGCATTAGCAGTTGCCAGAAAATTGTAGTTTTACTGCTAATGACCCTCTTTCCCCCCGCAGCACCGCTCCGTGGGTTTTTTTGATATGTTTTTCCCTTTTTTTCTTGTTTCCGAGCCATGATTTAAGAGGCAGATGATGAATTGCATCTTTACACCAAGAGGCTTTCAGTCTTTAAAGTACAGCTGCAGTGCAAAGCTGCTTCCGCGCTTGCTTCAGGGGTTTGCTGTTTGCCCTTCGTCCGTGAGGAGGCAGGTAGCTTTCCGGGGTGCCTTCAGCAGGTCGTTTTAGTGAGCTGGTAGATAAGCTCTTAGCTACGTGCTGGCATGAGATGGAAAATCTTCTTCTCAATGAGTTTTGTCTGTGTCTCTTTTTCTGGGGGATCTCTCCCACTGACCCACCAGGGATGCCCTCAGTGCAGGGCAGCGCTTGTTGGCTGAGGGTGGATGGCTGCCTCTTGGATATTATTTTCCTCTCTTTCCTGCAGACTCGTTGAGTCTCTCAAACTCTCTTAAGCATTGACTGTGTTTCCCATAATTAATACCAGCCATTAAACTGCAATGTTGAAAGAGAAATTACCTAATTCCAAGGAAAAAAAAATGAAAATTTATTACTAGTACATGAGAGAAAATGAATATGAAACTTGGAGAGAGGAGCCCTGCAGAAGATAAATAGGAAGGCAAGTGGAGTATTGACTTGATCCTTTTCTAGTGCAGGGTAATTTGGCTTCTAAAGTGAGTTAGATCATAATAAATTAAATTTAGATTTCAGCACATCAGTTAAATAACTCCCAAGACAGAATTCTAGTGTGAGGAAGAGGTGATAATACATGGCGGAAATATTATAATGAAGACTGTACCCAGTAACCTGTGACCAATGCGCTGTCTCTGGGTGAGTGTAGGGGATTCCTCCTTACACTTTAACTGGCATTCCCTGTCCCTGGTCAGGCACCAAGGAACAGGAGAGTCCCTGTGTGCAGGTCAGGGGGATCTCCTGCCTCCCACCACTTGCATAAGCGGGGAGCTCTTCATCAGAGGACACTGCCTTGCTTTCCCTCTCTGCTTTGTGCAGTGAGATTGGGGGGTGTGTGTGTGTGTGTATCCTGCTCTGATTTCAGTTAGCCTTGTAGGGAAGTTTGCATTGGAAATTTGGAGAACACCCAGAAGATTTAGGAGATGTGGACTGAAAGCAGATGACCAAAGCCAGATACCTACTTCTGGCTGAGAAACTTAATGTAATCCCTGAGCTTGTTTTGTGGCCAGATAATGGTTAAAATAACCCTTTAATCTCCAGTCTCTCAGGAGCATTTATTTGCTCTTGATCTCCGATATGTATTTTAGCTACCTGATATTTAGGAATCATCCTAACTATAGCTTTTCTCAACCCAAAAGGGAGAGCCTGAGTGAATTGAGGCGGTGTGACGTCTTTCAGGTGGAGATTTTATGGGGCTATTAGTTATTCACTGCAGTGTGAACCAAGAATGCAACCCTTGAATGCAAGGTATATCCAGGGCAGGATGAGAAGCAAATGCCATGGGATGAGGCACTGGTAAATTCCACGTATCCATTTACCACTGGAACCCCCCACTAAGAGGATGGTAGTGGGGTTAGACGGATGCTGGGGAAATGTTGTCCCAGCCCTTTAGGCATGTGGCAGGACCCTCCAGTATGCCAACCCCATGCTTCTGCTGGCCTGACCAGAGCCTTGCTGCCCTTATAGCATGTGCAGAAGCTCCAGTTTTCCTGATGCCATGGCTGCCCATGGGAATCTGCTAGTCATCTAACACTTGCCTAGATCTAGCTGATCCAAGGCTATTGGGTTTAACTAACATTAGAAAACCATAAAAACATATATACACATCCGACACCCCAGAGTGCCATGTGGCCACTTTAAAAAGCCATTTCTCTCTTTATTAAGTTGGGTAAAACAAACTTTTCTTCACAGCATTAAAATTAAGGTATGGCAACTCCATGGCGGTTGTTTTAACAGCGCCCGGCCTCCCACGATCATCATGAAGGCTAACAAATGTCAGGCTGTCGATGACTGGGCAATGCAATCAGCTCACTTTCCCCTCACTTTTTACTGCCGCAGTAAATTTCCTTTTTGCAAGATGCCTTAGAAAAAGCATAAAGAATATTTATCACCCTGTGTACGTCGGTCCTCCCAAAAGCCTTCAGGCGGGCTGCATCCATCCTCCTCTTAAACCTCCTGCAGTGAACTTACCGGTTTCATAACTTTCTCTCAGCCTTGAACAACTTTCTCCCAGTCCATAGAATCACAGACTGATTTGGGTTGGAAAGGACCTTAAGATCATCTAGTTCCAACCCCCCTGCCATGGGCAGGGACACCTCATTCTAGTCCAAAATAACTTTCTCCTGGTATGGATGGTGGCTTGGGGGTTTCTTCTTATCTTCCTGCAATGGGGTTAAGTGCTGGATTTGCTCCTGAGAAGACCATGGGGTTGCACTGGGGGAGGATGAATGCAACACTGTATTTTGTAAACCCTGGCATCCCTGGGCTCTGTTGGGTATTTGGGGGTGCTTGTGTTGCTGTGACCCAGGGGGATGTGGGGCATCATGCGTCTGGAGGTGCCTGGCTTGATACTGTTGTGATTCACTTGTGGGAGCTAGTGCTCCCTCCTCCCCGTCTTGTGACTAGAGAAAATGTGCTGTCAGATGCAAGTAAAATCAATTACAGGATAAAAATCACCCATTTCAAAAGCTTCATTTTGCGATATTAGCAGGGAAAATCAGTTTTGAGATGGTGTGAATTGAAGGGGGGGTAAAGAAAGAAAAGAAGAAAAGATCAATTATTGGATAAGATCACAATTTTCTTTAGGGCTGAGATGTCTGTAGATGTTTGCATCTCTCTGTGTTACAGGTAGGCTGAGATCAAAGGGGTTGTGCTGCTGTAACTACGAGATTTTATCAGTGCCACATTGTGCTTGCTAGCTGACAAGGAATGCTTAAACCCCCTGACAACATCACGCTGCTGTGGGATGCTTAAAGCTCCTGATGGCACCAAGCTGCCAAGGGATGCTTAAACCCCCTGACGGCTGTTGGAGCTGTCGAGTAACTCCAAATGCAGCTCCTCCATCTTTTTTGAGGTGGGGGACCACAGGGGCAGAAGCTTGCCTGCTCTTCTTCCTGCAGTAGGGCTGAAGTCCTCGGTGGGAGACCTGTTGTAGTAAAGGTAGATCAAAATTGGGCTGGGAGGATGATGGCCCTCTTATTTCAGGGTCCCACTGCTGGAGCAAACCCTAGGGCAGGGTATGGATGCGGAAACATGGGATTGTGCTTGATGAAACTGCTCCTGTCCTATGGCTCATTCCTGCCTGAAGGGCCACAGGGGCTACAGGGGCAATGGGGATGTAAAATACCTTTGTTTTGTGGCTGGAGGAAGATCAAAACCCTAACGAGACCTTTGCGCTTTGTATTTCTTGAGGCTGTGCTGTCTCTCTGGATCCACCAGGGACCCGAATATGGTTTCCAATTAGTAATTTTAAATTCAAATAGGCAGGCTCTCTTTGACATGCTGTTTCAGGACCTAAGGAAAAATCAAACCTTGAAGACCTAATGAAGCCCCTTGTTAGCCTGCTGTTGTGATGCCTGCCCCTGCTGCAGGGCTGACAGACCTCTGGTGGGGCTCAGGAGGACCTCTGGAGCGGGGTCAAGTGTCCTCTGGGCTCTTCTCTCTCTAACGGGGCTGACTTTGTGCATGCAGGGCTCGGACTTGGACTGGGACGACCTTTGGGATCAATTTGAAGAGCGGAGGTACCTGAGCGCCCGGAGGTGGAAGGGCGGCGAGGACCCGTACCGGCTCCATGCCTTTAACCAGCGGGAGAGTGAGAGGATCCCCAGTGACCGCGCTGTCCGTGACACCCGCCATCACAGGTTCTGCCTCCCCCTGGTTTCTCCTGATCTTCCTCATTTAACTCTATTATGTGGGTGCATAGACTCATTCCTCCTCAGGGACATGATTTTGGGATGCTAGGTGGGCCCTTCATTCACCCCCAGTGGGTGCATTTGGGATTGGTTCTGCCTGGATTATATTTTCAGGATTGAATCTTTCTTGGCATGTCTAGAAGCCCTAAACCTATTTATTAAAACCTGTATAAATTATTCCAGGACCATAGGAAAAGAAAGGAAAACCCTTTTTTTGTTGTTCCTTCAGAAAAGTAATGGGTATGTAAGAATACATCTCCATAATAGGCAAAGTATTAACTGGTGCTGCGCACTCTTGCTCTGCAGATGAGGCAGTGGTACGGTGCAAGGGAGATAAAATAACTGTTGAGCACTTATTTTGCTCTTCAGAGAGAGGAGCTAATGTGAGAACTAAGGGATTATTGCTAATTGAGGGGGAGAGGAAGGTAAGAACTTGTTAGGTTACTAGCCACTTGGGTACCATCGGAGTCAAAAGTATCCTTTGGAACACAAAGGACCTCTTGCGAGAGGCCAAAAAGGAAGAGCTGCCCTTTGCAACTGCAGGTTGTTGATGGTTGGTGGTGTTAATTGTTGGTCTGCTGGATAGAGTGATGTCGGTGTAGAAAATACTCCCAAGGTTCCCTTGATGCAGTTTTCCTCTTTATTCTCTGAGGGTACAGCATATGCCTGCCCCCCGCTGGTGATCCCCAGCCCACAGCTGGTGCTTCCCAAGGAGCTGTGCCTGGCACTACACCCCACCCTGCTGACAGCAGATGTCCTCACCTGCCTTCTCCTGGGAGCCCTTTTGGGGGGGGGCATACTGCTTTGGTGGGAGCTCTGTGCTAGACCCAGCCACAGCACTTTCCTCCCAGGTCAGAGCAACTCAGCTCCCAGCATCTGATCCAGCTCTGCATTTCCGCTATTCCAGTCCAAAAGCAGCACTTAGGCTGAAGTGCTGAAGCAGCACCAGATCTCCATTCCCATAGCAAGCCTTGTGCTTATTTATTTATTTATTCTTTTAGCTCCTCTTCGTAGTAAGGACCAGATGCTCCTTTCTCCAGAGAGGAGCTGTCAGCCCTGATGGACGCCAGTTATAGCTGAGCACAGAGCGAGTGTGCTATTCCTGGAGAGAATTAATGCCAGGGATATTAACCACCTGCCCTATTAAAAGGGAAGATCAACTCAGCTGCCCCCTCACTGTATCCCTGCTGTGTGGTGGCAGCAACCTTGCTCCTGGGCGGGCAGATGCGGCACGGAGTGCTCCTGCAAAAGAAAAGTTCTCATTAAGGAGGAAGCAAGGGCACAGCATGAGGGAGGGGCTGGAGCTAATTGCATTTGCTTCCAATTTCCTTAACCCGGTAATTGGATTCTGATTTATTGAATATGTCTGAAGAATGCTGCGGATGGTGCACCATTAGCCGAGCATTAGAGTGGCCACAGAGGAAATGGGGCTGTTGGGAGATATGGGGGAGGCAGGCACTGATGGGGAGGATGGAGCAGGGAGGAGGGTCTGGACATAGTGGTCAATGAGGAGAGGAAGGTGCAGAGCTAAGCCTTCTCTGGAAAGATAATGCTTGCTCAGGGCAGAGGTGTCCCAGGAGGTGCCACAGGTGATGCTCAAGTATTACTGTGCAGCCTGGGAGCTGGACGGGAGAGCATGGATGAGCATGGCCTGCTTGTGAAGCAGGGAGAAGTTGCTGGTGGCAGTGCAAGAGCATGTAAAGGCAATCCAGCATGGGGCTAACTAGGAGAGGTCCCTCCTGTGAAGGGGAGAGCAGAGTACTGTGGACCAGGCTACCAGGAGAGAGGGGAAGCCCCCAGAGCTGCATGACCTGCTAGAGGATGTGCTTAGAGACTTGGGTTCAATGACAAACCTGGCTCAGTCTGCTTTGTGTGAACCAGACTGGAAGTGCTCAAGCTTGTTTGAGGGCAAGCCTATAGAGTGGGACCTCAATTCTGCTCCAGCTGACCTTGGGGGAAGGTACATCCTAGCACAGGCCTCACAGCAAGGGGCACCACCATGCCAAGAGCTGTACTGAGGGGCACCACCGTGCTGAGGCTCGCATGAGGGGTCAGGAGACTTTGGAGAGGGTCTCATCTAACGCTTCAGTTTATCACCATGGGCAAGTATGTTCTTCAGCCTCGCAGCCAGATGTTGTTGCCTGAAGCAGCTTGCTCCGCAAACAAGTTTTCAGCGTGTTTGTTCTCCACTTATTCTCTCTTCTGTATGACATGTGACAGCACCAAGACTCACAGACCTGCAGTAATGCCCTGAGATCAGTATCTCATAATCTTGATCCAGGGTCTGGGACATGGGAATGCTGCTCCTTACAGCTTCTCTGTGGGATGTTTTTCACCAGGATGGTTGCAGATTTCCTGGAGTTTTCTTTGCTAATCCAGCCAAGCATCTGGACTTGCCAACCATATCTAAATATACAAAATCTGGCAAGGGCTGAGCAGCAAGCTCCTTGCCAGAAGGCCTTGGAGAGGGCAAATACTTTCAGCGGGGTGGGATGCGGCACTGACAGCCAGTTGCTTAGCAATGTTTACTGGATTGATTTTGGTTTTAGATTGCAGCGAGTGGAATAGTTTCAGATGGAGAGGAATTGCAATGCTCCAAGGAATCTGAGCTGGAGAAACTGTGGGGGCTCTCTTTGCCTGCCTCTGGCCAGCGAGGGCTGCAAGCTTGTGCTTGGTTTGTGGGTGATTTCAGCCAGGGAAATGTCATGACTTCTGTGGACTACATCATGTTCCTTGTCCTGGGAGATCTCACAGCTGGAGCATTGCTTCTGGTGACCTGCCTGCATCTCACTGCCATTAACGGTGCTCCTGGTTGCATGTTGACTCAGCCCGCAGACCATTCAAAGGGATGCCTGTTCTTGTATGGTTCTGTGGTGGAATATCTCATCCCCACCAAAAGTCATAGGTCACAAATTCCCTTGACCATACAGGAGGCAGGACCCAGATGTAGGTGCCACATCCACATCACATGCGGCCAGCTGATGCTGCTGGAGTGAATGGCTATTCCCTCTCCTCCATGGTAGCCACATGCCATTGGGATTACCTCATCTCCACATCCCACCTTCTGCTGCTCCCACTGGCAAACCACAGGACCAAAGCAGCAGGAGTAAGTGAATGTCAGGCATGCTCACAGCGGGACAGGAGCTGAGGTTTCCAGTACTGCTCAGCAGCTTGGAAAGCCAACAGGGAGGATGCATCGCCTCCAGCCAGGAGGTTTTGTCATGATGGCTCCTGGGCTTTTTCCATCTGTGGCAGACAGCTCCCCGGGAGCTCTGGTATTTGCCATCAGTTGCTCCATATGCTGCCTAGGCTGACCTCTGCCTCCCAAATGGGTATAATAGATGTGCAGATGCTGTCGTGGCTGCCAGGTTAGGCTGGGACTGTGAGTTATGACCAGCACCAACCTGAGCTGGGGGCTGTGCTCACTGACGGAGTGAAGCAGAGAGGTAAAATCAGGGACAAGGAGAGTAGATGAGAGGATAGTTGCTGAAGGAGAGGTAAGAGCTGTCAGCAGACCTCTCTAGCTATTGCAAATCACGTCAGCCAGCCTCAAGCGTCCCCGCTGCCTGTTTTCCTCTATTCATCTTGCTTTTTTTCTCTGCAGCACCGACACGAGCTTAGTAGTGCTGTCTCAAGAGCTAGTGGAGCAGCGAGGCCAGGGATGGAGCTCTCTCAAATTCTGGCATAAGGCAATAAACCTCTGAATTTCTGAAGCTCCCTCCCTCCCCAAGTCCCAAGTGCTTTACAAGAGGCTGTCCACCCAGTTAAACTTGAATTTTACAGCTGCTTGAGGGGTATGTATCTAAGAGAAGAGAAAGTAGCTGCTAAAATCCAATTATGATTTAAATGCAAGGCTGGCACGGATGCTGGCAGGGATACTGGCAGGTATGAATATCAGGCATGTACACTGTCTCCTGAAGGTGAGCATCCTGGCAGTGCAGGACCTGGATCACACTAACTTGTGCCCTCTAGAAAAGCTCTGCTCTTATATTCTGTCCTATTCCCTTTGTGGGGAACATCACATACTGTAAGATTTCTCCTGGTTTCTTCACTTAAACCCCCATGCAGTGCCAGCTGGAGAGTGTCTGTTGTAGAGGAGAGCTGTCCAGGGCTAGTTGCCCTGCTCATAGGACAGTGTTCACGGAGGGATGGGAGGACATGATGCTTGTGATGTTCCCCTAGGGCAGAGAGCTGCTGTCTTGCATTCTCAAGGTCCATACATGTCAGAATTTCAGTCCTGGAGCAGAACCAATACAGTGTTATTTTGACCCATTAATTGAAGTGTGCATCCCAAGGATGAAGGGGCTGCACCTTCAGCTTTACGTTGGAGCATCTCTAGTTGGGGTGGTCAAAAATACTTGACTGCGCAGTGCATGGGGGGGACTGGGAGGAGCCTCTGCCAGGTGTGGTATCTGTGTATGGCACAGGCACTGTGGGGCTGACTGCTCAACTCTGCCCCGTGCACCTTTCCTGTGTCCCATGCAAATGCGTTTGCTGCGCAGCAAGTGAAAGTGTGTGTAGTCATACATGTGCAGATTGCTTGAGAGCAGCTGTATTGCAGGCAGGTTTTGAAGTGGCTCCGTTTTTGGCTGAGTTGATGATTGCATCCCAGGAGTGGCAAGCAGTCAAGTGCACTGAGGATATTGTAATATCTTCTTGGAAGTGAAGAGTTGAAGAGGAGAAAAGTAGATTTTGACAGCATTGCCTTTGGCTTAGCATGTTTATGATCCCCTTGGACTTTTCTCATTGCCTTGTCTTCCTTCAACTTCCTTGCCCACTAGACCAAAACCACTTTGAGATGAATTGAGGTGAACACTGGGTCTCAGCAGCTAGAATTGCATTTTGTACCCCACACAGGGATTTAGCCATCTTATCTTTCTTGGCTGGTTTCTTGAGTCCCCAAAGGAGGAACTTAATGTCTGGGGACGTGTGGAAAAGCCCATCTTATTGCACAGGCAGGACAGAGGTGGGGCTCTGCTCTGCCACCATGGCAAAAGCAAGTATGTACCTAGTGCAGGTGGCCAAACACACTTTGAATTTGAGGGAAGGTCTGCAGGGATGTTGCCCAGATGGACCAAATCTAGAGGTTTTCCTGGTTTATGGTTGCCTTTTCCTTTGCTGCCTCCATCTGTTTCTCACTGTGGTCTCTGCATTGTAGCTGAGCTAATCCTGTTCCTTGCATAATGCAGACTAAGTCCTGTGGGATTCTGTTATTTTTACAATTTACTTATTCAGGCTGTGTCTTGTGAGTTGCTGACTTGTGGATTAGGGAAGAAGTGGTGCAGATACAGGTGTGTGTGCACATGGTGTCCCTGTGCCTGGTGCTGCTGGGTGCATCTGCTTAGGACAGAGGGGTGGTGGGACAGCAGGGAGCAGTGCATGTCTGAACAGAGGTGTCTCAAGTGCAGTGGGGTGGACCTCTCTCCATGAGGATGGATGGAGTGATACAGTCTAAGATGTCAGGGAAGGAGCCAAGTGAGGAGGATGGGGGAGAGAGAATGTTCGAATGCTCCCACATCTCTGATTTCAGCCTTGGTGAAAGCTGGAGATGTCCTCATGCACCCACATGTGCGTGCTTCTGGCTTTGCTCTGTCCTGCACCTTCCTGTGTGGGCTGGGTGTCCCTTGTGGATGCTCACCCGTAAGAAGTGCATGATGCCCTCTGGGGAGCAGACTAGCAGCATCTTGTGTGGGCTGGAGGTGGCTGGATGCAATGGGCTATTGGTCTCTTCTTGCTTTTGGGGTTTGTTATTAGCTGCTGTGTGACTGCCAGCAATACCCCAAAGGGTTTTCCTGTCCCTTGATCTGTTATTCCAGCTGTTACCACTGTTCTCTGGGCAGAGCCAGGGCATTCGTGATTTCATTGCAAAATGAGACTTAATCACATTTGGGCAAAGTCCTGTATGTGTGAAGGCTGTCCCTTTCTCTTCTGCCTGCAGAGCTTATGCTGAGGCTGAATTAGTTGGGTAAGGGAAGATCTGGGATCCCCATGTTTTTGGTCTTGGTTTCCTTATTTCTAGAGCCAGGCAAGAACACAGCATGACCCTGCAGCAAAGCAGTTAATGGTGGAAAACACATTTGAGATGAAAGTGGGAAATTAGGAAGTGGCATGATTGCTTTTGTCTCTTGGACACCAGACCCCAAGAGGTTAGCACTGTACATTGTGTTTTTCCATCACTTCCTTAGGCTGAGATCTCTGGATGAAGATATGAGAACTGTCCATCAAGTAGAGCAGGGGCTGTGTGTCCTGGGGATAAGCCAGGACTGCCTGTATTGGCCAAGGTTCTGTTTCTGCTTTTGATTAGCTGGCTTTTGTGGCCTATGAAACTTTCACTGACTGGGCAAGGTTTTAAGAAAGAGAATTGCTCGTGCCTCTGCTGTGCAACCTAGTAACCCTTTGACAGTGATAGAAATAGCTAGCACAGATTGGTGATGTGAGAGAGAGTATCTTACGCTCTGTATCTTCTATTAAGGCAGTTGGGCAGCTGAAAGTCAGTGAGAGACACAGCTCTTGGGCAGCTAGCTTGCTCTCCACGCTATTGACAGCCACTGATCAACCATTTAAGATCCAGACATACCATCTATATAAAAGGGAATTGCCATGTGATGCTGAGGTTTGTTTTCTTTTCCTAGGGAACTGTCATTGTTATTTCTTCTCATCACAGTTATCCTGTTTCCAAGCTCTTCATCCCTTCAGGAATTCAGACCTTTGTTATACAGGTTGGTTATCAGCACAGTGATTTTCCCTAGCTGGGAAAATTTGCTGTCTGCTAACAAAAGGTGTAGTATGGAGCTCCCTTATCAAAACCCACTATCTATTGGTTGTGCTGGAGTTTATACCTGCTGTCACTCACGGACTTCTGTGTTGCTGGAGAGCTGAGACTTTTGAATGCATGAAGCATTCATGAACGCATGAAGCCCAAAATACAAGTTAGAGGATGCAAGTTGGGAAGGTCCCATCTGGCCAAAGACTTAAGGGTGAGGTGCAGTTTGAGTAAGGGTGTGCACTTACTATACATTAGTTATTTTGGCCTCCCAGCCCCTGTCAAGCAGCTGTACCAGCACCTCATTGTTCTGATGGCCAGTTTGTTGCCCATTGCTGCTGGGCCAACACTGGCTTTTGTGTGCCTGTTGGCTAAACCTAACCCATCTGTGACTATAGATGGGCCAAAATCTGAGTCTTTCACTCAAAAGAGCTCAGTTCTGCACTTTGTAGATTCAGCCCATCTGGAGTGTTTGCCACACAGAGAGGCATTTTGTACTCAGTTTTCTGGGTGAATTTGGAAATTCAAGGAGGTTTAAGCAACAGGTATGTGATCAAAACCCAGAGAGGTTGTTTTCAGGTAGCACAGAGAACAAGGAGTATTGAGATCTGCAGTTGTTGGCAGCTAAGCAAAGAAAGCAAGACAGCTATTAATCAAAAACAGGCACTTCGTAGAATCAGAGAATAATTCAAGTTGGAAGAGACCACAGGAGGTCTCTGGTCCAGCTTTCTGCTTGAAACAGGGTCAGCTATGAAATCAGCCCAGGTTTCTCTCATTGCAGAAACCACTGAGCCCTCTGGGGCTTCTGCCTCTCCGGCTTGGCCCAGCATTTTGTAAGAGCTGACATAATTTACAAACCTTGATTGCAGCTCATGTAGGTCACAGCTCTTCTGCCCCAGCTGCCTGTTTTGTGCAACAGTCTTTGAAGTCGCTTGAGTCTTGCATTACCCATCTCTCCTATCTTGCAGACACTATGGGTCTAATTGTGCACTCACTCATAATGAGTACATCTAAATGAGAGCAGGCGTTAGTGCACATTGAAGCATGTTTGCTAAAGCCTCCCAGTCCTACTACCTGCCATCTTTTCCAGGACTGATCGTTATGTCAGTAGTAGATCTGTGTATTGCTGTGTGGTTGCCCTGATGGAGGACTGCTGAGGTGGCTGGAGACCTTCATCCATGTGCTTCACAAGCAAGGATCTGTGCTGCTGCTTGGGTGACGCTGATATGTTTGGTGACGCTGATATGTTTGGTGATGCTGATATGTTTGGTGACCTCAGGTCATAGGGTGATGGCCAGACTGTCACACCAACGTCTACTTGTCCTGAAGAGCCTGTTCTTCCCTCCTCAGATGCGACAGGTCTTTTGCCACAGTCCACGTTGGCTCCATAGGTACTTGTCCTGGGATTTAGCGTGAATCCCTGGGCCTCCCTGGGGAGGAGAGAGACTTCCAAGTGCCAGGATCCCAACCCAACACTAGATTTTTCTCTGACGTCTGAGACAGCCTGTGATGCTGCTCTTCCCTCCAATCCCTGCTTAATCACTCCCTGGAGCTGGTGGCCGTGGGTCCAGTCAGTCAATATCGCCTCCTTTGCAGAGACAGAGAGTGATTGTTACCACCAGGGTGACTGCATCAAGGTCAAAGGACTCTCACACTGTTGGTTTTTGAGGTCCTATGTTTTCCTTACCCTGGCAGCAGAGTGTCTCTGCTCAGCCTTTTACTGCACAGCTCAAATGATCCTGGGTTGCCCTGGAGTCACAGGTTCTGGATGCTCATGGTCACCAAGGGGACAGGGTCTGAAATGCCGTGAGTCACTGCAGTTTTATATCTCAAGCAGCTGCCTAGAGAAAAGGCAGTGTGAGGGGGTTTCATTAAAAGTGGTACTAGGAAGTGATGCTGGGGCAGGGGGAGGCGGATGTTTCTTCAGGAGCAGGATTGGTTGTGTGGATGCTGTAGGGAATGGCAAATGTGACAGTGCTTGTTCTGCAGCAGTGGATTTTCAGTCCAATTGCCCCTCCCTGCTTTTCTTGAGTGAGGAGTGTGAAGGCAACACTTGGGAAGGAGTTAAGGAGTGAGCTAGACCACATGAGAAGCTGATGGAAATGTATAGGCGGGTGTTTTGAATGCAGGAGGATGTGTCAGTTAAGTGGCTGTATTATTAATTTCTTTCCTGGAGGGCAGAGGTATATCTGAATAATACCTGAAAGAGCTGTATGAGGAGTGTGAGTTATGGCACCTGTCTGCCCAGTGAGCTGAAATCATTCCTGCGCTGTGCTCTTGGCTTAAAGGTGTCTGCCGGGCAAAGAGGATTGGCAATGTGGGTACTTCAGGAGCTCATTGGACCTTGGTGTCTTGGAGGCTGGCTCCTGGTGGCTCTGGACTGTGCCAGCAAACAACATAATATTAAATGTCTTGCTGCTGTGATTTGTTTCTCCAGGTTGTTCCTTGTCCCAGCTCCACAGTGCCTCTTCCTGGTGGGTCAGAAGAACATCTGCATGGGACAGGTATCCTCCCAAGAATTGTCCTAGGAGCTCAGTCAGGAGCAGACACGTCTTCCATCCCAGCTGTCCCTTCCTTGGAGAACGCCTTTATTTAGTTTGGGCTAACATTTTGCTTGCCAAAGCATGCTGTTTCAGAGAGAAAAAAAGCTGAAAATGCCTCCACACCCACCCTTTCTCCCCACTCCCCCGCCCCTTGTTAGGTTTCTTTCACTAAGTTGCTTTGGTTTTGTTTCACCATGAGACAGTTTTAATTTCATTTTGGAAATTCCCCATCCAACCATATATTGCATTTCGCCAAGAAAGATGCATGCACAAAGTAGCTTTGGGTCAATCTTAAATGACCATTTCCTTGCCCTTTTCCAATTCTTTCATTTGCAGTCCAGCCCTATTCTTGGTAGCCTTGTGAAGTGTTGTGTGTTGTACCCCACGACAAGGACTGCTGTGCAAGCACTGGGGAGACCTTCTTCTGTGCAGTTGCTATGGGAATTTGCTTCAGTAGTTGGTTACCTTCATGAGAACAGGTTTGTGGTTGGGATGGAAGAGTTAAGAGAGCCTTTGGGATTTCCCTCTTGTGTAGGCCAGGGCATTGGTGCAACAAGGGAAGAGGCCACCTCAGAGCTGGCACTGGCAGCGGTGCCTGGGGAGAAGAAGGGGCTTGGACTAGTGCTCTGGTGCCAGACCTGTGAAGCTCTTGGCTGAGACACAGAGCCTTGGTTTAAAGCATCCCTGTACTTGAGGACATAGACAAGCAGAACATGCACAGGCTTTGGAGCACAGCTTTGCCTCTGTTAATATTCTACAGGAGGTTAGTTTGTGTTGAGAAGAAACTGCTGGTTAGATGTACTGCTAGTCCAGAGTTGAGATGCTGTCTCTCCACCAGTACCACGTGTCTCCCTCCAGCCTCCAGTCTCCTGCTCAGTTCCTTGGGAAAGAGCAGAGCAAGTACTGCCAGGGCTAATTATTCCTCAAGACAGAAGACATATGATAAAATATTAACCTTTTTCAAAACCAGATCCCCAGTTAATTAGCTCCACTTTTGCGACACATTCACCAGGAGATAAAAGCTCGTTCCCCACATATCTGTCTGGTACAGTGATCTTTTTGCATGTCCCTGTTGTGATGGGCTACGGGGAGGAGGGAGGGCTGGGAATTTAGTACAAGACAGTGACCTGCCAGTTTCTGTGCCCCGAGAATGAGCCATTTCATTTCAAGGTGAGCGATGGCTGGGTACCAACACCGCTGCTCTTGTTCGAAAGGCTGAAGATGGAAACACCCTGAGTTACATCCCTGTTGTCAATGCCACATCTCTGGACCCTGCACACGGGGTCTGTGTGGGTGGAAAGGGCTCAGCAGAGCTGTGCGAATGGCTGTGTTTTGGTTCTTTGGCTATTTAAGAAAAAGAAAAAGCCAGGAGATGACAACTTCAGGATGAACTGAAAGTAAAGCTCTCAGTGAATCTCAAAGTTAAAATACAGAAAAAATGAAGGCCAAAGGGATCTGTTATTCTCATTCTGAAAAGGAAAAAAATTCATTTAGATCTCAAATATTTTTGCTGCTTGTAGTCATCTGGAAATGACAGGCTATATTTAAAAGCAAGTGATTTTGAGTATCAGATGAAAAGTACACATTGGGCTCCTCTGGAACAAACGATGTGCTGGAGTGGAAGTGATGCTGCACCGTGAGTCAGAGGCTGCAGGAACCACTGGTGGGAGGATGTGGGAAGGCCATGGCAGTCACTGAGTTGGGGAGAGAGCTTCTTCCTTTTGGAGGAAGGGACAGGGATATCTGATATACCAGGATCGTCCACAGTCCCAGCTGTGGCCCTCGAGGTAGGCAAACACTGGTCAATCCATGGAAGCATCAGGTCTTCTCTTTAAACTCCATATGCCTCCTCCCCTGTAATGCACAGGGAGGATCCTGGGCTTTTTATAGGTAAGAGCAAGCCTTGCTTGTCTCAGTGCCCTTCTGTCATGGGTTCAGCATTTTTCTCCTTCTTGGTAGCTGGTGCAGCACTGTGTTTTTGATTTTGGGCCTGGGAGCAGCGCTGATAACACCAGTGTTTTCAGTTACTGCTTGGTAATGTTTTGGTCTGACCAAGGACTTTCTGAGTCTCATGCTCTGCCAGGGAGGAGGGGGAGCCGGGGGGAAGCAGAGACAGGACACCTGACCCAAACTGACCAAAGAGGTTATTCCATACCACAGCACATCATGTCTGGGATGTGAGAACGGAGAGCAGAGACCCGGAAGGGTGTGGTGGTGGACTGGGGGGTTCGCTGTTGGGGGTGCACTGGCTGGGTCGGGCTTGGTGAGCAGTTGTATTCTCTTTCTTTGTATTTCCCTTGTATTGTTACTGGTGGTAGCAGTAGTGATTTGTGTTATACCTTGGTTACTAAACTGTTCTTATATCAACCTGTGGGAGCTGCATTCTTTCGATTCTCCTCCCCATCTCCCCGGGACTGGGGGAAGAAAGAGTGACGAGTGAGTGAGTGAGTGAGTGAGTGAGTGAGTGAGTGAGTGAGTGAGTGGGTGAGAAAACTTCATGGTTGACTGGACTTAAACCACGACACCTTCATAGGGAGCAATAACTTGCCCACCTGAACCATGATGGGGCCCGCTGATGATTCATGGACATCGCTTCATCACCAAGTGCTTCAGCATTCCCAGGGTGCCATTGATCTAGCTAGAGTCATCCTCAGGTTTTGACCACTGTAATGTATTGGCCACTTGTCTCGTTGTTATTACGTGCCATCGATTACTTTGATAACTTGCCCCAAGTAATTCTGACAGAATGAAGTTGTTTGTTTAACTTTCGCACTTCTCTCAGTGTTTCTATCGACCCAGTATGTTTGTGTAGGCTGAATTCAAAGTCAAGTATTAGTAAGTGATGGAACTAATTCTCCAAGGCTTGCTACTATTGATAATTAAGGCCATGCAGCTGGTTTTTCCATCAAACTCTTGTTTGTTTTTTCAGCTACTCAGCACCTTAAAATCCTACTCCATCAACTGTAGCAAAAGGAGGGTGATCACAGAAAATATTTCGAGGCCATTTGGGTGGATTTTTGCTATAGGAGCTGCAGATCCCTACATGCTTTAGTGTTTTCAAGCTATCACAGCGTGGGGTTGAGTTTGTGCTTCTCCAGTTAGGACTAAGGAGGTGTTGTGGGGATGGGGACTTTATCTGCTTTGATTTGCCATGGGGTGCCAGGAAGCTCTGGTCAGAAAGCATCCTCCTTAATGAACCTTTACATCTGTGGTTGTGACCCTCTGAGATATAGTTTTGGATTGTCCTGATTTCTGAAGTCCTTTAATAAAGGATTGATGGCTTTCCAGGAAGGTGCAAAGTGCCAGATTTTGCTTTTACTTCACCACGTGAAAAACTTTGCTGCCAGCTCTGGTTGCAGTGAAACTGGCATCAGAAATTTGGCCACAGTTTAAAATTCTACTGAAAACAGGGAAATTTCTTTTTTATTGTTATTTGTTGTTGTTGTTGTCTTTTTATTTTTTACTCTTCTTGGCTCCTTTTTTTCTTTTTGCTTCAGTTCTGAAGAAGTAAGGGTAGGGAGCGGAGTCAAGAAGCAAGACAGACCCTGAGTCTGTGTTGAAAGCCCTAGAAGACTGAATTATTCATGAGCTGCTTTGAAAATCAAGACACACAATCTGGTTTAACTTGTTTTTAAATGCAGCCATGCTATTATCTCCTTCTTTTTTAGTAGGTTCCTTTTTTTCCTCCCCTCCTCTTTTTCAAAGACAAAACTCTAGCGAATCTGTAATGAATTATAAATGCATCATCATGTCAGTTTTGAGGTTCTCAGGCAGCAGCACGTCAGGTTATTTTTACTGTCTTACTTTTCCTCTTTCTTTGAATTTAGCTTTTTGATTAATTTTTTAGATATCTATCTTGCAGGGAAAAGAAAGAAAGAGACCGAAAGAAGCAGTGAGTTAGAGGAAACACTAATTGTGCGCTAGCCAAATATAGCACTGTTTCAATTTCCAGAAGCTTTCAGGCAAGTGCTATCTGTGACCATCACATTTATGGTAGCACATTGACGATGGAAGACTGAGAAGACTTCTTTCACTAGCAGCTCCATCTTCTACCCTTGGGAGGGCTTTTCTTTTTTGCCTGTTCTCTGGTATTTTTGTGCTAGCATGTGCTGGGGAGGAGAGAGGTGGGGACTTGGACAGGTTCCTCTTGGAGCCTGATCTACAGCCAGAAATGGTTCAGTGCCCTGGCAGTGTTTTGCTGATGGTATTCCTTACAGTTTTATACAACTACATCTAGTTAAAGCCTGCTAAATAATTCCTTGTTAGCTCTGATGTTAACCACCACTGAGTATTTGTTGCAGATGTGCCTCCTCGCCCTGGCTTAAGCCCTTCCACACCCCCAGATCGTCTGCTCAACAGGGGATTTCTCTTTTGATAGCCCCCATTCTCCCAGCCCCAGCAGGTGCTGTGGCTATTGCATGCCACCCTCAGGTTTTTCCAGTCCCTTTTTGGAAGTGCCAACACCAAAAGACACATGCCAGACCAGCACAAAGAAATCCTATTGACCTTTCTCAAGGGCAGTTTTTCACTTTTGGCAAGGCAAACCTGAGCTGGCATCCCCTGAAATCATGTGGCATTGCCTGCTGACATCTGACTCTTCATCCCTTCTTACTTCCTTTTGTTATAGTTGCTTTCTGGAGTCCTCCAACCTTCCAGCTGGTTTTTCAGCTTCTCTTTGCTTTAGGCCTTTCTGTGTTTTGGTATCATCTGCCTGCCTGTGGTCATGGCCAGCTGAGGTGGAACTGCAGAACCAGGGTAGGCGCAAGAAGGTCTATAACTGGTGACAATCTCTACAGCCACTGCTCTTCCTATTATGCTATAAAGGTCATGTCTGTGCTCTGAGCTATGATATTCACATTCAGATTGTGATGTGTCCTTGGTGGAGTGGTCAGCATTGAAGCTCTTGGTGTTATGGGGGAAAACCCAGAGCTTTCTCAGTAGGTCTTTGTCCCAGCCCCAAGTATAGCATGTGCAAGCAGCCTATTTGCTGCCAACATCCGTCCCCTGGCATGGCCTTGAGTGCCAGCCAGTGCATGTGGTGCATGGTGGTACTAGAGATGTTCAGCAAGGCAGACCATGGTCAGCCCTCTTTTTTGCAGCTTCACCCCGATTGAGGTGGGGCAAAGCATTCACAAAGGAGGAGGAGGAGATGCTGGCAAGCTTGGGAAGATGAAGTAGGATTTTAAAGGTCTCTGAAAGCTGAGTGACATGAGGTAACATGCAGGAAGGATGGCTTGAGGAAGAACTTGGCTAAGAAGAACCAAGGGTGGTGATGGGAGGTGAATGTCATGAAGACCAGTGACCCCTCTCTGTGCTCTAGTCATGCGAATACTGAACTGTCGTATCCCATTTATATTGTCGTACGAGACCGAAGCATTGACTGTAACATGAGCAGTGCTTCTTGGGTTTTCCATCCCTGGAGGGCATGAAGTAATGACTTTATGAAAGATACTCTGCAGTCAGACAGAAGTCATTGGGCTTAATGCATGGATAACTGCGAAACGCTGGGATAAATGCCAGAGACTGTGACCCAGAGGTCAGGTGAGACAGTGCACAGTACTGTCCAGCAGTATGCTCTATGAATGTGTTAGTTTCCATACAAGTTGCCACATACATTGCTCTACAGCTCTGAATTGCAACATGCCCAGGGTTCCTATTTTTAGATTATTTTCATGGAAGTCACCCGTAATTTTGCTTTAGTTCAAAGCTAGCTTTTAGACATAATGTTTTCACACTGGCTGGGGGCTATGCCACCCTGAGAGGTTGTTCTGAGAGGTATGACCAAGGTGTATACTGCATACCTGCAGGCATGCAGAGCTCAGGCATGTTCACTACCTGCTGGCGCAATGCAGATGGAGCTCTTAAAGAATCACAAAATGGTTTGGATTGGAAAGGACCTTAATATCATCAAGTTCCAACCCCCTGCCATGGGCAGGGACACCTTCCACTAGAGCAGGTTGCTCCGAGCCCCATCCAACCTGGCCTTGAACGCTGCCAGGGATAGGGCAGCCGCAGCTTCTCTGGGCAACCTATGCCAGTGCTTCGCCACCCTTACAGGAAAGAACTTCTTCTTTATATCTAACCTAAATCTCTCCTGTTTAAGTTTGAACTTGATGGCAGGTCCCTGTCCTCTGAGCCAATGTGAGGGAGATCCCTGTCAGTGCACGGCATGCAGACCAACCCAAACACTCTTGGTTTAGATGTATGGTGACAAGACTGCTCTCACTCTTATTTCCACAGAGAAGGGAAGAGCCAGGAGGGAGCTTAAAGATGCTGTATCTCTGTCTGATGAGGCTGGCTGTTCAAACTAAATATGCAGAGAGCGGTTTGGAAGTGGTGAGCTGTGTGGAGGGAGAGTTTGGACTTCGTGGAGAGCGTTAAGAATTCAAAGCAGAGCTGCTGGCAACTGGTGGCTGTTGAAGCAGAGAAAAGAATGAGCAGAAGCCTGGCAGAGGGGGTGGGATGAGGATAATCATCTCTTGGAGGAAGTTAATGGGGCACAGGAGCGGGTGAGTGTGAGAGGTGTGTTTCAGGAGACATGGTGCAGCTCTGCATGCATGTGATGGTGTCAAGGAGAAAACACTCTGGATAAGCCTGGGGTGGACCAGGAGGTGCTGAGGAGCAGGGTCCATCTCTGTTCATGCTGTTAGTCTTTACCATTGTGCTGCGTAGCAGTGTTTCTTTGCTTTGATGGGGGCACTAGGAGTTTAGTCTGCCATTTTAAATGTAAAATGGGTTGAAATCCTGCGGGAATGGGTGTGCATCGCCCCATGAGGAGGACCTATAGGGATGCAGGGATGGCTGTGTGCAGAGGCCACCCAGGGTGGGCTGCACCTTTGTTGAACAGGAACACAAAGGCAGAAGCACCCTAAGAAAAAAGAGTGACAGACTTTGGAGGCCATTGGAATGTCCAAAGTTTGGGACTTTGTGGGAGGGCTTTGTGATTCCTGTGATGAGTGAAGGGCTCTGGCCATCTGCTCCCTGTCCCCACAAATGGGTGTGCAGTAATTTATTCCTGAGGTCAGGATTATTGGGAATACGGAGATGAGATGTGCTGCGCCTTCCACCCTGGAGGAAGTACAGCAAGTGTCCAGTTCAGGATGTGACTTTCCAAGGGCGATTCCAAAGGTGTCTGCTTCCAGAATACCCCTTTTACAGTTTCTTGATTCTGAAATGATTTCAAATTTGAATGGCGAAGAACCTTAAAACAGAAAAGTGAAACTTCCCATCGGATGGAAGTTTGACTTCTGGGTTTGCATGAGGACAGCATAGTTGTCTCTCTGGCTGGATGCTCTTTCTGGAGCTTTAGGGCAGGCCAGCCAAGCTTCTGTCTTCTTTTGCCCTCCTCGGATGTTGTGAACCAGCAGAGCAGCTCTCCTGCTAGCACTCGCTGTGCTAAGCTTGCTCCCCTGTCTTGCTGCAAGCTTTCCAAGCATGAAACGTGAAATTACTTCAGCCAGTGAGTTTCAACACACTGCAATTGTGCAGTTATTCCTTTTTTAACTTTTGGGGTTTTTTGAACAGTCTAAAAAAAAACCCCACGATTTCATTGGTTTCCTGAAAATGTTGTGGGTGTTGGTTTTGTTATTTTTCTTGTTGGCAATTGGGTGACCTATGAAATCCCATAACCAGCACAAAATGTTTATCCAGTGACAGCCTGAGGTAGCACACGCAGCTCTTAGCGGGTTTATTTTCATTATTACAGCAATTTTAGGGCTGCATGCTGCAATTTTCACTTGCAGTGAGGTATTAAATTGAAATTACCCCAGATGTAATTGTCACACAAAATAATTCTGGACATGCTGGATTTAATGCTTTTCCAAGCTGTGGGTTTTATTACCCGAGCAAGTGCCAAAAAAACCACTTGTAGTCAACAACTTAAACTGAAATCTGCCTTCTGGGGAGCCAGGATGTTTAGCTGCAGTTACACTGGGAGAGGAAGGAAAAGAAACCTCAGGGACCAACTGTAGGAAACTTTGGGATAGCTCCCAAAAGATGGGCCCAGGATTTTATAATCCTGGTCAAGGGCAAGAGCCAGGGCCACATAGGGACCCTGATGCAGCAGCTCAGCCTAACCCATTTTGGGCTGGTTTTTGGAGAGGTGAGTCCCACCTGCGGTGCAGTGCTAGTTGCAGAGGTGAATAAAGCAGGGGGCGGGAGGGGGGGCTGTCTGTAGCAGCAGCATAGTCATTGGTCCCACCTTGGGATGCTACAGAAACGGATGAGTTGCAGAGCCAGTGACCCAGCTCTGGAGGTGCTTGTGTATGACATCTCAGTGTTTCCCAGATGTGCATTGCCTGGGTAGGCTGAACTGGTGCATAGAAATCTAGACTTCCAAAAGCACATGGGGAGCCTTCGTTGCACTGCTGGCAGCCAGCGTGCAGTATCCTCGGCACTCCTTCTGGTGGGTGATACAGCACACATCCACTGCAGCTTTAATTATTAGCTCCTTAACTATTGTAACAGCATAAGTAAAGTATTGATAACTTTGTATTTTCTACCCTCTTTCATTCTTTTCCAGAAATAGCTTCCCTTGTTCGCTCCACAGACACCCCTCCTGATGCTGTACTGGAAGTGGGTGGAAGGATGCGCATCTGGGAACAGTTAGGAAATAATGCTGTATAAATAGCACAGGGAAAGCAATTGTTGTAGTCTGTCCCTGCAGCTCCACAAAGCAAGCGAGATCTGAGCCTGAGTGTGGCAAAAAAGGCACAGAGCAGCAGCAGCTTCTTTCTCATCATATTGTGCTGGGAAAGCTCAGTTGAAGTTGGTTATTAGATGATGCAAGGGAGCACAGTGACCCAGATGAGCAGCTCAGGGCATGACCTGGTGCTGCTTAGTAATTCTGAAACCCTCTACTTATAGCATCCCTGATGTAACTTTGATGAATGAGGGTAATGACACACAGGGCAATGTTACTGAATTTCCTCCTGCATGTGGAGTAGCTGTGCAACTTTGGTGTCCTTTGGGGATGCACCTAGAATTAGAATTGGTTCAGTGATGAATTTCTTGGGTTGGTAACTATGCTGAAAGGACAAGTTAGGAATGAGACGTCTGCTTTGTCGAGACAGGATTTGGGTAAGGTTTTGAGTGAAACAGTGAGAGAAAGCAGGAACCAATTCAGCCTGCAAATATTTTGTCCCACCCAAGATGTTATTTTTTTACTTATCTTTGGAAGTATTTTACCTGTTGCACACTTTCTTTTCTTTTCATTAAGTTCACTTTGTAAATAATCAGAAATGCAATTTCGACATGAAAAGGTGAAAAATTATTGTTTAAAAGAATATCTCAAGCATTTTAGCATTTCTGAGGTGCAGCATGCCATGCTGTTAGCATAAACCAGCAACATCTGGCTTCTCTTTGCTTTCTCCTCTCCATCCCCAGCTTTATCTTTCCATCTGTTTTCACTTTGCCTTGGGGATACTGTGGTCCAGAGCTTTGGGGGAGAAAAGTGATGGTTTGTTGGAAGATAGGTTTCTCAGTCCTCTTCCCTGCTTCACTTGAGGATGGTAGTGCTAGCAACTGGGCAGTAACATTAGAACAGGCAAGTGGCATGTGGATGGGAAGGGATATGATGTCTGGGATGGAGAGCTCCTCAGGCTGGTGCCCTCCTGCCACTGATCTGTCATCTTAAGGCTATCACAGGGACTGAGAGGGACCTGAAATGAGCAGCACAGATGTAAGAGGTGTGTCTGGATTTCCCAACCTAGTGTTATGCTGGTTTTGGTCTGAAAAAAGACAAAAAATTAATCATCTATAGGTCAAAGTAATTACAGAGTCTATGTTTCCTCTTGGGAAGGAGACAGCAGGGGCTGTGGCTGCAGTTGTGGTTTTTCACCTTCTGCAGGCGGGCTTGGAAAGCGTTAAATGCCAATCTTCCCTATTGTCAGGTTGTGCTATTAAGGCAGAATGAATAAGGAAACAATCAATCTAGGAGCAGGACTTGGCTTACCTTGCAGCTGGCTGGTGGAAGTTGCTGCCGTGGGAGGTGGGAGTGAGGTAACTTGGAGCTGGAGCTGCAATGATGCTCCGAGCTCAGCTGGTGGCACCAGCTGGGTGGGTGCTTGGGCCCCTGACTCAGTTTAAGTAGCAAAACCTCATCATACTAAACTAGTACATCTGGGATGACACCTAAAGCCCCAGGAATCTGCCAAAGCCACCAAGGCAGCTGGCCTTTTGCAAGCACGTCACCCATGCCTGGCTTTTAACATAAAGGACTTGTTTCTGATCCCGTTGTGTGCTAATGTCAATGGGGAGTATCTGCTTAAGGTGGCATTGCCCTTGCTAATATGAAAAAGGAGGACCTTTTTCTTCCCACTGCCTGCTGGTGGGGTGCCTGGTGGCACCAGAAGGGTGTGCTAGCTGGGAAGCAATGTTAGAGGGCTGCAAGCTCCTTTCTCTTCCCCTCCTGTTAGTGACAGCTAAGCTCTTTTGCTGCTTTAATCCTTAGTGATTTACCTGGCAGGTTCTGGACTCCTTCAGAAGGGTTTCATGCAGCCTTTTCTTCCTTGCCCCTCCCCAGGTGTACGACACTGCACTATCGCCGGGACCTCCCATCAACCAGTGTCATCATCACCTTCCACAATGAGGCCAGATCAACCCTGCTAAGGACTATTCGGAGGTAAGAGCTCCCAGTCTGCTCTTAAAGAAGGGTGAAGTGGGCTAGAGGCTTTTGTGAATAAAGGAAGAATATGTCTGCACTCACAGCAGCGATGGGATCAGACCTACCAGCTACAGTCTCAAATGATTATGGAGAGAAGTCAGCGTGAAAGCTGGTCTCTGAGAAGTAGGTTTTACAGTGGGATGCTCAGAAAAGTAAGTAGTTGTGCTCCCTTTGCAGGGACTAGCATGGGATGCTCTTGAGGGAGCAACAGAAGATTAGACAGAGTCTGGAATAAGAGGTTTTCTATCCAGCTGCGTGTCAGCGCTCAGCAGTATTTGTTCCCAGTCCTCTAGGGACAGTTATTATTCTGCAGATGTCTGCTCTGGTAGTGCTGTTTGAGCTTCTCCAGTGACCCATCGAGTGCCAGAAAGACTTGTTAATTGAGAAGCCCTAATGGTGCACATGCAGGCTAGATTTTCAAGGACGTTTTCTGTACTCCTCCGGATACACGGTGGAGTGCTCTGGGCATGTGGCCATTCCTTCATCTTTTGTTTTGTCCTTGGCTGTGTTTTGCTGTAGTGGATAGATTAAAGACTTCATTTTCACCACAGGTTTTTGAAATCAGTGTTTAATCTCAATGTGTGCCTTGAATCAAGTTCTCTTGTGGGAAGATACAGTGAAGTGTCCACTACACATTTGAGGGTCTATCTACAGGTCTCTGCTGGTGCGTTCTTCTGGAGTGAGCTTGTGTGTTCTCTGCTCTGTGCCTCCAATAAGTGTTTTGGAGATGTGTCTCATGCCCACATAGGGAAGGTTTGTGCTCTGCTGCAGGCCTTGTCAGTTAAGCCCTGGCAGCCCTGGCGACCATTTGCCATTGCTGGTACTGGTTGCACTGGTGTTGCTGGCTGGAGGGAGTGGGGAGGCCTCAGCTGTGCCCTCTTCACCATCATGTCCTCACTGGGCTCTTCCTTGAAAACAGCA
Organism: Myiopsitta monachus; assembly: GCA_017639245.1. Taxonomy (NCBI): domain Eukaryota; kingdom Metazoa; phylum Chordata; class Aves; order Psittaciformes; family Psittacidae; genus Myiopsitta; species Myiopsitta monachus. The sequence goes on from CM029925.1 coordinate 58,707,745, forward strand.
TCCTTCCTCAGATGAACGCACCCAGTGCCACAAGTGAGTTTGACAGTCCTGAAATTGAATTCCTGCTTTGCTTTATGGTTTCATGCCCAATCCCATCTCCTTGACTTCACACTGAATAATCTATCACCACTTTCTCTCTCTAGAGTGCATGGATTTTGGGTGTGCTTAGCACTGACACTTGGTGCTGTGTACCACCTCCTTGGTCCTGGACTGTCTCTTTTATCTTTACAAGACTTGCATGGGTTTACCATTGTAACAGAGGTCGCAAGGCAAGGCCAAGTACTCTGCCCCTGAGATACAGGGTGCTTATAACATGTAAAGCACAGAGCTGGAGCACAGAGTTGGACTTTAATCTCATTTCTCCATAACTTAGCAATTGACTGCTCTGGCATTACAATTATGAGTGTCATGTGAGAGACGTTAGACCTGTGATATGGCTCTTATACCTGGATCCCCCATATCTGGCTTCATTTAAGAACTGTTCACTAAAATGATGGCAAAGTTAAAAATAAAATCAAAGTCAGTTTGAATGTTTCCTTCTTCCTTGAGGATATTGTCCTCTGAAGCGTGTGATTTCCAGCTATAAAAAGACTTGCTTCCTTGTTCCTCTTCTTGGTTGATTTCATTAGTTGGCCCTGCTGCCTTCCTTGCTTGGTTGCATGCAATTTCCACCACAGCTTTGCCCCCATGTGCTGTTCCTCAAAATTCACCTGCTCCGGCAATTCCAGCAATCATGTTTTGTCTGTGGGAACGTTTTTCCCAGCTCTGGGGCCCCTTCTGAGCCATCTTTCCTGTAGTCTTATCTCCAGACAGTGACAGTCCTGCAGAGCATCCCATTGAGCTGCACCGCAGAGGCAAGTCCAGGCAGTGAGGAACTGAGATGACAGCCTTGTAATGATGTCCCTATCTCCCCTGCCTCTCCCTGGGCTAAGAACCTGAGCTCTCCTGAGATGATCCTACTTTTTCTGGTCCTCAGTTTGGAAGTGACTTCCTGGCATCAGGGTTCAAAGTTTTCCTCCTGGATACAGTACTTATAAACTTGCTTCGATCCAATTAGCCGTAGGGGTACCAGCCCTTGGTGGCAAGTTGTGCTGGTGATGTGGCTTCTACTCTGCTCCTCTCACTGGCCACAATAGTGCACATATTGCCACCTCCCTGACTGGTTTTGAACCCAGCTGAGAGCTCATCTGCCTCTTCAGCCTCTGTAGGTTAATTTGCTGTGCCTTCTGACTGCTCTGTTTTTTCCCCTCTCCTTGTTCAGCAAAATGGCTAGTTTAATTAGGTCTTCCAGATAACTCCATCCCACAGTGGCTGTAACGCCATGGATCATTTTCCATGGCCGTTAAAAAAAAACCTCTGTCCTCCTGATACTGCTTTGTGCCTTTTGGTGCAGTCTGTGGCCAAGTGTCTCTGAGCACATTTAGCATGGCAGTGAGCGAAATGGGCTTCTCTTCTACCCTGTTCTTCCCAGTACATCTCCACATCATGTTCTTGCTATAACCCAGGTGACAGATGGTCTGAGGAACAGAGAGGTGAATTGTCTGTGGCTGCTGGTGGATGTGCAGTCCCTGAAGACATTCAAGGCCAGACTGAATGTGGTTCTGGGCAACCTGATCTAGTTGAAGATGTCCCTGCTAATTGCATAGGGCTGGACTACATGAGCTTTGAAGATCTCTTCCAACCCAAACTATTCTATGATTCTATAAGATCTTGGGTTGCAAACCTGGTTTCCCGAGTTCCTGTAAGTTGTGTTTTCCAGCCTCATTGCAAAACTAATGTTCTCATTCAGGAGCAAGAAACAGGGTGAAGGGGCATTGCTTGGTCTTGCAAGACACCTTGGATGAGTGGCAGAGGGAAATGCTGGTGAAGGCACCCTCTAGCATTGGAAGAGATCAGCTCTCGCAAAAGGGACCACATACATGAGGAACAGGAGGGATTTTGCTGCTCCTACCATTTTTCCAGGTAGTTGAGAACTGTAACGCCCACTGAGTGCCAAATCTGAGCTGTTTTACAGCCTCAGTATGTTGCATGTGGGTCTTGGTGAGGATGTGAGTGCTTTGGCCCATGAAGCAGAGGCACCAACACGTGGCCTCCACAGCAACCCTTACACAAGTTACTTTGGGAGCATTTAGGATGGTTCATTTATGAGCAATTTGCATCATCAGAGCTATTGAGTAATGCTACTGGACTGTGTTGAATAATGAATTAATTTAAGTTTCATAATCTTTTCTCTGACCATTTGCCAGCTGGAAAAAAAGGATGGGGGGGGGGGGGAGGGGAGGCTAAATTAGTTGAATGCCCAAATCTCTGCAAATGATGTAGTCATCATTTATAAATGTGGATGTAACTATACTTGTGAATACATACAATAGTGAAGGTAAGCAGGGGATAGATGTCATGAGAAAGGGAAATAGAAAATGAAAGAAGAGGCCAGAAAGGTGAATAGCAAAGTAGCTCTTGAGATTATAATTATTTATCTTATTATGCAGACAGTGAAGAAATTACCATTGGGTTGTTGTTTTAGCCTTTCCAAATTACCTTGGGCAAGTTTTTTACCCCCCATGTGGTTTGGTTTCATGTATTTCAAGCTCCAAGGCTCAGTGCATGAAAGACGGTGAGTGTCTTCAACAGGCTAGAGATGGGACCACATGAGTAAATCTAACGAGGGAAGGCAGGACAAGGGAGAGAATAAGCAACACAATTTCCTCTTTGTTTTTTTTTCCATCTTGTGTTAGCATGGATTTAGGAAGGGAAACCAGTTCATTGCCCAGCTCTGGCTTCCCAGCTCCTCCAGAGAGAGAACTTAAGGATGCCCCCAAGGCTTTAGCAGTCACTGGAGGAGGAGGAGCAGTGTGGTTGGGAAAGATGCACTACTCATCACCTTGGCTGGGCTGGGTGCTGGGACAGTAATGGGTAATAGTGCCTCCCCATCTCATTACCCATTTGGTAGGGAGATCTACTCCATAGCTTGCCTATGAGAATATCATCTCCTTTCCTTTGCTGTCCCTTCTCTGCAGGCATCGGCATGCTCACATGCCAAGATGTGGCCCATGCTGGGTGATCAGTTGTGCTTTCAGGGCTGGATTCTGTGTGTTGTCTGCTGCTGAGGTCTGCAGGGAGCAAGGCTGGGTGTCTGCCACATCCCTGAAGCATCCCTGGGAGCAGCTGGGAGAAAAGCACTGCCTACCCTGGAGGCAAGGCTGAGGGAGGCAGAACTGCAGGTAGGCAGGCAGGGGTGATGCTCTGCTCTGGAGTATCAGTGACCACCATGCTGTGACTTTCTCCAGCGGGGTGGTGTTGGGAGCTTGATGGCCTGTCAGCACTGCACAGGCTGGGCAGGAGAGGAGTGTAGGAGGCAGAGGGTGAGACAGTCCTTTTCACTCTACTCAGTGGTCTTTATTTATTCTTCAAACTTGCAGCTGGGAAGCACAGAAGAGGAATAAGGAAACTTCATTATCTATCTCTCGCTGACAAACCAAAACATCCTTTGGCAAAAGTCCTGACGCGAGTGCTGTGAATGCCACATCAAATATTTAGAACATTAATTAGCAGAGAGAGTATCATGCCTTTCATTTTCTGGTGCTTATAAGTAAGAGAAGTGACGTCCTAGGCAGCCAGCACCTCGCACCTTCCCCTTTGCAGATGTCTGCATCCATGCACATCTGAGTAAGGAGAATGACAAAGCCGCGCACCTCCTTTCCTTAGGCAGCAGCGGTACCATATAGAGTCTGTGCCATAACTGAAATGAGCCTGATTAAAGAAGCAAAAACAAGCCAGGTGTTGTGCAGAAACTGTATAATTAGCACTTTGTACTGACTATTTTTCTATTTCTTTCTTTTTGCTTAAACCTTGGACTTTTTTTTCTTTTTAATTTGCTAATCATCTCTCGTGGTGGCTGAGTACAGAGCCCTCTATGCGCTTTTACCTTTTGATGTTAACATAAGAGAACTCTTGAATTTCAAAGAGCTTGGTGGGTATTTGAAAGAATAAAATGCAAAAGCCGCAGTGTAATCAAAGCTCATTATGGTTATTCTTGGTGTGATGCCTCTCTTCCTACATAATTAGCCATTTTGGGTTGTTGAAGCAGTTCATTTTGGCGGGCATTTTCTCTCTGCACACTCTGTCATGATTTCGATAATTGTGACCTTTGTCCCTTTTGATAGTTTATTATACTCCCAAAGGTGTTTTTTTTATCCCTAACAAGTCCCAGTATGTTGCCATAGAGAGAATTAACGGGTTCATGAGCTCCCAAGGACCCATGTCCACAGTCACCTCTACAAAGCAACCAGTATTCTGGGTGATGACCAAAAACATACCAGCCTTTGGCCAGGAGGTGACTTTTGCACCTGGTCTAGATATTTCATTAATAAGCATTATCCATGCTCCTTGTTGTTTATCTTGCTTGGGAGAAAAGGGAACCTGACCTGTACATAAAGAAAGTGGGCTTTATGGGATGTACGTAAATTATGTGTACACGTGTGCCATATAATACAGTGTGTTACAGGCAGTGCCAGTGATTGTCATAGTAGAATTAACTACTTGGCTTTAATTATAGGTTCTGATGCTTCAGATGATGATTTTTTTTGACTGGGATGGTTGGACAGGGCTTGAAACAACCTGGTCTAGTGGCAAGGTGTCCCTGCCTGTGGCAGGGAGTTGGAACTGGATGAGCTTTAAGGTCCCTTCCAGCCCAAACCATTCTATGAATCTATGATTTATTTAGAGATGAAATTGCTGGATCAAATGCTTACCTGTGGGTAGGTGGAAAAGGATCCCAACAAACTGTTGAGGAGGACAGTAAAAGGACCTTTGCAGTGAAATTCTTCATGTCTGCATGTTCATAACGTCTGATAAATCCAGTGAAACGCAAAAAATTTCAGCATTAACTTTTCAAGATAATTCAGCAGTGAATCTGGTCTTAATGGGTTGAGTAAGCATAAGCACTTTCTGTACTAGAGGCATGAGTTTTCATTTCAATGGTAGCAGGTCTTTTGGCAATTTAAAGGAGAAAGCGTTGTGATCTCTGGCTTAACAGAACTTAAAAGCTGGTTTGATTTGTTAAAATACGCCCATCACTGCAGTATATCTACCTATGTTTGATTTCAGGGGAAAAAAGTCTATAAATAACAGAAGGACTTCAAAGCACTATAATATTGTCTTCTGATTTTACCCATATAATGGGGAAAAAAAAGCCATGTACACACATATGAAAGAAAAGAAAGTGTAATAAAAAAATCAAAGCTGAGCAAAGGCCCAAGTAATAGAAAAGCTGCCTTTGAATTGTTAAAAGTGTTTTATAGTCTATCTGGAAAAGAAAAGGAAAAAATCCTTGCAATGTCAGAGACTTGCAGGATTTCGTGCCTCTGTTTCCCATCCTCTCTGAGGTGCATTGGTAATCTCCAGTGTTTCCAGTAGCATGGGTGTGTTACAGTGTGATTGATAGAGCTCAGGTACGGAATGCAATGGAGGTGTGAGTTTGGTTTTGCTGAAAAGCTGGCACACTTGCTTTGGCTGCATTGAGAAGCTGGCTGCAGTCACAGCGTTTCAGCGTTTGCTACGCATCTCTTTGTGCCTGCATCAAGTGGCCCAGAGTTTTGTGGCAATTTGGGGGCCTTCAGGTGTCTGTGCACAGACTTGTAAGGGCTATAATGAGCTCTAAGCCTGCTGGAAACAGTGGACATTGGGTCCCTTAGAGCTGTGGTAGACCCAGCCTTTAGACCACCCTCGCCAGGGCTGTAGTGATACAGGGGGAGGCTGCTCACAGTTCCAGGGGATTCTGCATCGCCTGTGGTAGTGTCCATCATTAGCCCCATGGAAGAAAGATGGTTCATGGAGCTAGAGCAGTCCATGGAGGCATTCTTTGCTTGTCAGACAGCGTGCTGACTTTTTCTCCCTTGCTCTGGTCAACCCTCTGCCTCCCACTGATGGCCATCATTGGCATCAGAGGACATAGTCCCTGATTTACGGAGTGGCAAGCAGAGGCACAGAGTTGGCAGCAAACTGCCTGACCTGGGAACAGTGGGAGCCTGCAGCTGAGCTGAGGCTGGGCTCCACATCTCCCCAGCCCAGTACCTTCAAAACCATCCACGCTGGAGTTTCTTCCATAAGAGGTGCCCTGAGGGGAGTTCCTCTAAAGAGCCGAGAACTGCTTAGAGCCCAGGTCTGGAGCCCAGTGCAGTGAGTTTAGTTGAGTTATCCTTGCTGGTACCAGCAAAAGCAGAATCAGCCCCTTTGTAGCCACCTTCCTTTTGTAGAGTTAAGCCCTGCATTGCACTTCTGGCATCTGAATCTACAGGGGAGACTAGATGGAGACAGGCTTTGAATATTCAAGCTGCCCGCTGCCTCCCAGCTCCTGCTCTCAGTGGGTTATTTATTTATTTTGCTGGATTTTTTACAAGCCTGCTTCTTTCCTGCAGGTTTCACCAAGTTGGGTTTCCAGGCAATCAGCGCTTGTTAAATATTCCACTGAGCATGATATTGCTCTCCTGTCTCTCCGTACTGACGCTTAGCTGCAGCAATTTGCTGAACTCAGCTCTCGCATACGGGGATTTTCTTTAAAAATAACAAACCTATTAATAATAATAATTAAAAACCATTTGACAGGTATGAACAGCACATCTAAATCGTTCTGTGTGCCTCCGTGGGAGCAGGGGGTGCAGCTGTTTTTCCTAATACTTGGAGCAGGCAGCGGGTGTTGGTGAGGCAGCATTGTCTGACTCTGCCTTAGTGATGCTGGGGTGGCCACAGCAGCCCCAGGATGTAGGGCTCCCACCATGATTGCTGCTTAGGGGACAGCAGCTTTCTTTTCCTCCCTACCCCAACCTTAACATGCAAGGCACCCAAAGTAGGGGAAAATCATGACTTTGCCAAGATCCTGAAGCTGAAGGAGGCAGGGATTGTGTTTCCAGGCAGTGATTCTTGGAAGTGATTTTTGAGGAGCTGCCAACCTTACCCACTCCAGCCTAAGATAAAATCCCCTTTTATTCAGATCTCTGCTGGGAGTCAAAAACAAGCAAACAAGGAAAAAAATACTTTGGAGAGAGGCTCCATTTTGACCATCTGCTGTGGGATGTCCTGTTCTCCTTCCAAAGAAATCCAGCTCAACTCTTTTTCACTGAAGGGTTGTAATTCCAGCACTGATGCGGTGGGGGTACACCAGCACAGACAGCAGGTACCTGGCAATAGGCATAGATACTCCAAGAGTTGGGTGGGCTTGGGGTTTTCCATCAAGGAGGTTTCCTAGGAGTTATGCAGCCCTTTGGCTGAATGGCCTCAGATATCTGAGGATGATGCCACGAGACCCCTCCTGGTTCCTGCCTGCTGGGCTGGTGTCTCCAGAGCATCCAGGTCCTCCAGAGATGCTGCCCTTTGGAGCTCTCTTGACCAGGGTCTGTGCCAGTGGTGTAGTTTTCCCGCACTTCCAGGCTTTTCGCTGGAGCTCTGGGAGCCTGAGAACTCAGGGAAACCTGTCCATAAGGAACTGGAGGTACTGGGGGCTTCAGGGTTAGCCTGTGGGGTGTCTGCCCTCTTATGCCAATGGCAGGTTTGAAAGCATTTCCTAACCCATACCAGAAAGCAGATTCAGGTGTGAAATTTGGGGGTATTTTAAATCTTGTGTGAAAAAGGAACCACTTTCATGACGAAGGCTGGAAAAGCCTGTACAACCCAACTGGCGTTACCAAAGCCCGGGTCAAGCATTTAGGAGATTTTGGGGCTGCCCCGAGGTTCCTGCTTCAAGAAATCAACTTTGCTGCGTGCTGGGGCAGGATTTCAAGCACATGTAATTCTGGTGACCTCTGTGCCATGCAAGAAACGGTAAGAACAGCTCTAGATTTTTTAATAATGGTAATAACAAAAGAAAACCCCACCCTTAGGGGCATAATTAAAGGAAGGTTGTAGCTTGCAGCCATGTTTCACAGTGTCTGTCCATCTGGAGGGAGCTGTGATCCACATCCTCTCTTTCATTAAATAGGTGGCCTCCAACCCTGCTCTTATCCTCTTGGCAGTGTCTGAAACACAATCAGCTCACGCATAAAAACAGGAGTTGTCCAACCACAGCTGTGAGCTCTGTAAAGATGGGTTTGAGCTGGGTAATTTTCTCTGTGTTGGCCGCGCTGTTGGCAGGCACCATATCATTAGCTGCGGGAGAGGTGGCAGGGTGACGGCAGCTTTGCTGTAAGCCCCGTTAGGAAAGTTGGAGTGATGTGCATGTTGTTGAAAAGCCAGTGTCTCCTGGCTTTATGTGGTGCTCTGCTTTTGCTCATGAAGGTAGTAAGGGGAATCTCAGCTATTACTGAGCTCTTGGCTCTTTGATCAGTCTTAGGGAACTGGTAGTCAGGCGCTGTAGGTTACTGGGAGGTGGTGGGGGGTGGTTTCTGGGTCTTATCTAGTATACCCTTTCTGGAAATCCAAGCCTGGTCTTCTGTGCTTTGGCAGGTACCAGTTCTTAGGCTTTTCCACCCCATTTGTCTGGGTTGTTGAGTTGGTCAAGCACTGTCATGGATTTTCTCTCTTCATTCTTTAGTGTGCTGAACCGCACCCCAGTGCACCTCGTCCATGAAATCATACTAGTGGATGACTTCAGTGATGATCGTAAGTGACCCTTTCTATCTTAAAAGCGAGGGGGCAAACCGAAAGAGCCTGTGAGAGTGGGATTTATGCAGAGAGGGGGGAGAGTTTGTTGAAATGGGAGGAAATGGAGCACTCTGTAGGTGTGGAGAGCAAGGTCTGCATTGCCATGCAGAGAATTCGAATTTCAAACGATCAAACCTCTTCTCATGAAAGTAACGCAAGAAAAGGGCATGGCAAATGATTTTTATGTCCAGTGGACATGATCCAATCCTGATTGTTGTATCCTACCACAGCCATAGTATCCTTGGTCTGGTTTTCAGCTGCAGCCAGGAGCAGTTCTGGGTTGGCCGCACAAGGGTAATGGTAGTCTGACCCTCTTGATGTATGCATATGTTCTGCATACACTTACGTAGGTGGCCAGCAACTCTTGATTTCTTCTTCACCCTCTTTTCACCCATGTAAAGAGGATTTCCTGTGTGGGTTGCCAACTTCTGAGATAACGTTACATAAATAGCGCTGTACACCACAGACAGCCCACGTCCTCCTGCCATTCTCTCCTGGTTAATAGCATCACTCAACTGAAATCAATAGGTCTGATCTCCAGCAGAAGTCAATATCTGAAGCCCCAGGGAACCACCCCAGCTAAAGACCTTGCCCAGTGATGTGGACAAGTGGAAGATCCAGGTGCTTGAGAGAAAGTGCTCAAAAAACCTCTCAGGTATAGAAAGGATGATAAAATACATCTAGGCTAAGCAGTTCATGGCACTTCCATTTCAAGAAGCTGCAAAATGTAGTCATTTATTAGGAAACGTGAAAACAAAGCCAGAGAGGTATAAAAGGGGAAAAAAAAAAGAACCATGCTTTACTCTTGGATGTTATAAATAGGCACTGCCTTGGAGAGCATTAGGGACAGATTTCACACGAGATCCACTTCTCAGCATCAACACCTCCCTGGGAAGGCGCTGAAGCCAGGGAAAGGGGCTGCAATCATTATGGAGAGCTTTGGAGTGACTCCAGTGCATGGGGACCAGGATAGGCAAGTCTGGGAAGGCACAGAATGGAGTAAAGGAGAAGGCGCAAGGGCTCGAGCTGCCCTGGCATACAGCAGAGCTGCCTTTTTGAAGGGTGAAGGGACTAAATACCTGATATTTGGCTAAACAGACAAAGCATTTGCCTTCCTGAAAGGAGAAAGGTTTGCGGGAGTGCAGCTCCCCTCTTCCTCGGTGGCATGTGCTGGGGAGAAGGAGCAGGGCTGGGTTTAAACTCATCCCAGGGCACCAGTGGGGAGCCTGTTTCTCATGTAACTTAGAGAAGCCCCTTGGCTATTGAAATCAGTGCTTCTCAGCTGTCTTACATCTTCTTTCCTGTGATAGCCAGTCTGCTGGCATCTATTCTGCATGCATTTACATAAAACACAGGTATTTGCATAATATGCTATACACACATGGTCAGTTCTTTCCCTGCAACCCAAGCAATCAGTGCTTTTATACCGTACCCAGTCATGTCTTGTTTCTTAGTTCTCTCTGCCTGCTGACCTTTCATTTGCTGGGATGCAGATGTTCTGCATGCAGGTTCCCACTGTTCCCAGCAAATTTCCATTTTAGGTCTGTAGCCAGCCCCTGCCACTTCTGTTCCTTTGGTATGCACAGAGCAATACAGGTCTGTACCTGAGTTGTTAGGGATATGGATGTGCTGGTGCCTCTTATCCACAAAGATTGCTGGAAGGGATGAAAGTGCTTGGAGGTGTGTGTGGGCACAGTGCGTGAGCACAGGGGAAGGGACACATGCGTGTGTTTGTGGTGCTGAGGAAGAAGAGTGGTGGGAGGCATGATGGGGATGTGGAGGTCACAGCTTGAAGTATGTGGAGGTATAGGTGGCTCTGATGGGTGCATCTACCTGCGGACCCAGCTCTGGCATCGTCCAACTTGCTGGGAGAAATCCGGGTGAGGAAGGATGCTGGGGCTGCAGGAGGCACCAGAGTAAGTGCAATGGCAGCAACTGCGTGTGGGATTGCAGGACCAAACTAGCTTGGGTGTGAGTAGTTATTGGGCCTTTCTGCCCCATGGACCTGATGCCCAGGGCATGCAGAGCCCCCTGTCCACCCACAGAGCTCTCTTTGACCATCCTTTTCTCCTCACTGAGTGCTCACAGGCCACCTCAGGAAGCTCCTTTCCTGCCAGGCAGGCATGTATCACAAAGCTTTGCATTGCTTTGCAGCTACTAAAAATAATGATTTGCATTAATGTGCAAAAAGTCAGGTTCTGATCCCAACCAAAGCTCTTCTACACTGATTTTACAGAGTAATTCAGTGAATCTGCTGGGTTTTCACTAGTTTAATGAAAACTGCTGCTCTGCCAGTGCTGATTTACATAGCATGAGCCGAGGGGTAAGGCTGTTGTGCCCCATCAGTGCCATCACCCTAATAAACCATCAGCCACTGTGGGATGGGGTCCTCTTCCTGCTGCCAATCTCCTCTAGGACCACTTCTGCTGGCAGAGCTACCACGAGGGCTGAGGGTGACATGTCCTCCCTTTGTGTTTCCCAAGCTGATGACTGCCGCTTGTTGTGCAAGCTCCCCAAGGTGAAGTGCTTGCGGAATGGACGGCGAGAAGGTAAGAGCTGTCTGCCCACCACGCAGCTGGGAAACACAGTTTTTGGGAGGTGGGAAGGTGATGGAGCCATGGGGGACCTCCACTGAATGGGTGACAAGGGTGATTAGTGGCTCCTGCGATAGACGGGGGGCTGATAAAAGGAAATGTGATAAAGGACTGGGATTTGAAATGGATCCACCCCCTCTTTCACTGGAAAAGATGGGATATTAAGATATCCAGTGGGGCTCAGCTGTAGCTTATTAGCCAGAAAATTAGAACAGGCAAAATGAAGCCCCGGGTCTTATGCTTAAAGATGTTTGCTCTGATGAAGGAGACGAGATCTGCTCCTGCTGCTTCTGTGGCTTTTTTTGTTGGGTTTTGTTTTTGGGGTTTTGTTTCTTTTTTTTTAATAACTAATTATATTTGAAAGATTAAGAAGGGCTCTATGGAGGATGAACGTGTGTCCTGCTGGGCTGCTGCTGGCAACCTTGTGAGATGTTTTCCAGCTGCCCATAGTCTGAATGGTTGCTTTTAAGTCCTGCTTTGAGGCATTAGGAAAACAAAACAAAAGTCAAAGAAGTTTTTCCATGCTGAAAATCAAAGGCGGGAGCTCAGGTGTGTGTTGGGTTGGGGAAACTGAGGAGCATGAAGGGTTTGTCTGTGGGTTCTTTCTGCAGAAGGTTTCAGCTCTGCAGGTCTGGGATCAGGGTGGCATCACCCTCAATGTAAGAGATACACCTGCTTTTGGCAGGAGGGTAAGAGAAGTCTCCACAGACCTGCACCTCCTTCTCACCTTTCTCTCCTGTGTTTTGAGTAGCACAGCCTGGAGGGTTTATCTCCCTTAACACATCACTAAAGCTGTACCCCTCAGGACCTGCCAGGATTTGGGGAGGGCTGAGGTGGGTGCAACAGACCCTGCTTACCTACAGCATCTTAAAAGTTGCATTGAGAGATATGGGACATTCAGGCTTTGTTCTCCTGTTCCTCTCCCTCCTGTTCAGGGGCTGTTCCTTGACCCTTTTCCTCTCAGAAACTTTAATATGAAAGTCAGCAAACTCCTTCTGCATAGACCTGATGTGTGGCTGCTCCCTGAAACTCTTCTGTCTCTCTATCTATCCCCGTCTCCCCTTACATTACCACTGTTGTCCTTCATCAAGAAGCTCTGCTCCCCTTGAACAACCTGCATGTCCTTTTGTTCCCCAATGGAACATCTCCTTTCTTACATTGCGGTTCACTTGAGCACTGGCAGCAAGCAGCAAGAGTGTTGGAAAGCCAGTTGATTCCTCTATAAATAGGAGCAAAGGATCCCTAAGAGCAGTGATCTTGCCAAAGAGTCTCATGTGAAACCCATATATGCAGCTGATTTCCATGACCGCCCTTGATTCATTTCTTTCTCTCACAAAAGCACACAGCAATCCATCTCCAGCTCCAAAGGATTCTGAATTCACCATTAGGGCCCTGATGAGACAAGCAGACTCTTAGCACCTTAAGAGCCAACCCTCTTCCTTGGTGGAAAATGTGTTCCCATTGAGCTGTACATCATCAGTGCCCCCAGGGTGGGAGAGAGATCTGGGGATCACTGAGACATGGATTGGGGTGCAGTAGGGGAAAGCCTATTTCTGGCATGAGGTGATCCCACTCTTGACTCCCCTGGCCCATTCCTCACAGACTTACATCTATGTTAGATTTATTATCTGCAGGGGGTTATGAAAGCATTTTGGGTCACATTTTGCCCCAGAAGGTGACAGCAGAAATAATTGTGCAAATTAAGAATTGGTGTAAATGCCATAAATCATTATGGTGAGCCCTTGGTGGAGTCCGTTGTTTTTTTGTGGTGACCTTGGGAAATTGTTGGCATGCCTTGCAGTGCTGGGAAGAAAGCAAAAAAGCTAAGGCATGTTTTATCTGAATGGGATTTAGATGGGTCAAAACCCAGGAGATGCATAAGTGCTGGAGGCACCCAGGGACGTTGCCCAGCTGTGTGGGAGGCAGCTGACTTAGTGTGTTCCTGAACAGGTCTGATCCGATCCCGAATCCGAGGGGCAGATGTTGCACAAGCAGGAGTCCTGACCTTCCTTGACAGTCACTGTGAAGTGAATAAGGACTGGCTGCTCCCTCTGCTGCAGAGGATCAAAGAGGTGAGTGATCTTGAGAGACCAGGGCCACCCTCAGGGGATGCATCGCTGATGTCTGCCTCCTCTTCCCTTTTAATGGGCATGACCACCCAACCATAAACCAACTGCATGTGGGCATCTGAGTAAGGAAACAACGAGCTTTTAGGGTGCAAAGTGGCATTTTCTGGTCTTCCTACACCTAGCACCCAAGTGGGACCATCTCTGCAACAGAGAGAGTTGGTGGGACAAGGTGCAGTAGGTCTGTAATCGGCAGGCACATGTTGAGTGGTGAAAGGGGAATACATGGGCAGTGCTCCAGCAGCGTTTTTAATTAGGCTCATGTAAAATGCTCAGTGCTGATGATTTAAGGGAGTGATGGCTCCTTGAATAGGGGCTGAATTTAATTTCATGCAAATTAAGCACTAATAAATTGATTTAATAGGATTTAAATTCTGCTGATTTTGGAGCAGACAATGACATTCGCCTTTTGCCGCTGGCGGTTCTCTCCCCAGATCTGTGCACAGAGTCTCTGGGTGCCTTGTCACTTGAGTCAGAGGGAGCTCTGTGCTGGTGACCTGCTGGCACAGTGCAGGGCATGAAGTCTTTAGCTCCAGCATGGACACATGCTCCTTTGCGTTTGCTGTGCCTTGCTCCTCCGCCCTTGCTACACCTCTGGCTCCTGATTGCTAGTATTTATTACTCAGTAGTTTTGGAACTATTGAATTATGTTGAGGTCAACTGAGGAACAAGGGGAAGCCCAGGCAGTGGGTCATGGAGAAACCTGGTCAGCTGATGTTCATGGTGCCCCTCAACCAAGGTGTCTGTTTTTCACACCTCCATATGTGATAGCTGTGCTGGCTGGATTGTGTATCCCCTGTGTGCAGCTGCAATGGGACAAGGGGAAGTGGGACACAGCACTAACTCAGGTCCTTCTGCAATGGTTGAGGGCAGTTGGTACTTCTCATGCTCATAGTGCAGCCAGAGCTGGAGAGGTCCAACCTTGGTTTTTAGGCTGGGCCACAGTGCTGCTGATATACGGTGATATAGTGAAAATGGCCCTTTCACATTATTGATTGCAGCTTCAGTGGCAATAGGAGAACATGTGCTATGATACCTCACTCCAGCCTTGTAGCTGGCCTGTCCCAAGGTGGGATGCACCAGTAAACTTCACTGCTTCAGTTGTTCTTCTGAGCTTTTCTAAGGCAGGCTTCTCTCACTCTCTGCTGAAGCCCTGCTGTATGTCAGTGAGGAATATCCAGAGCAATTGCCTCTTTCCCAGGTAGAGATTTTGATGTATTTTAGCAGATGAGCTGCAGTGGCAGCAGGAAGGGGACAGGCAGATCTGTTTTCGTGCACAGCTCCAGCACTGTGCCCCACATTCAGTGTCCATGGGGTAGGTGAATGCGGATGCCATGTGCAGAATCACCATAGGAATTTCACTGCATCATGCTCTGTATAGCATCCAAGGCACGCGTCACCCCTATGAACTTGTTATTTGCTCTTCTGGGTTTAATCTCTGTCTGGAAGCAAGGCAGTCTGTAAGCCTGCACTGCTGCTCATGTCAACTTCACCCTGCCCAGTGTCTTGCAGCCTCAGGCAACAAGGGAGACTAACTACGAAGAGCGAAGAGCGTCAAGGGACTTGCAAAGCAAGTGGAGTCCTGCTTGCTTGCTTGCTTTTTTTAACTGCCTGCAAAAGCTGCATGATAAGGGCAGAGTCCTCCGTTTTCTTCTTTCCAGGCCCACCATGCCCATCTCTTTCTTCAATCAGGGTTAAAATATTGATCAATGAAGTGTATGAAATGTTACTGCTGCCACCTTCAGGCTCTGCTAAAGAGATGGCTTTCCTGTCCGATTGCTGCCGTGAGCATCAGCTGCCTAGAAAAGAGCATTTTTTTACTGTGTTACTCCTGGGAGCAGTCTGCTTTGAGTTAATGTGATTTAAGTTTGAAGCAAAAGAGCAGTGAGTGCCTCGAAGCACACCCAACACTTTCAGCCGCACCACGAGCATCATTTCTCTTTCATTTGCACAGCCAGAGCAGCTATTCCTGCAGCTTTGCATAGCGGAAAACCCCAGAGCCTTGTGTGTGCCACCATGCACCCATGTGAAGGTGCCTCTCAAGCCCCACACTGAACTTTCCCACTAGCCAATAGCATCCCCCCCGTCTGACACTCACTTTTTGGGTGTAGGCAGCACATGCCAAGCTTCTGGATTTGGAAACAAGCAGGACTAGAAAGTGTAAGACAAGTGATGGCATGTGGGGGAAGAGAGAGCATCTCAGACCGGTGTTTTGGAATGTGCATGTTCCAGGGAGCAGCAGTGACAGTGGGTGTTTTGCACCAGCATGTTTGCATGAGTATGGTTGTGAGTGTGTGGGCACGGGCTCCTGTTTTTACTTATGGAACAAATAAAGCCATTAATGGTGCATTTCCACTGAATAACTCTTCAGAAAATGTAATTATCCAGCCCAAGGTGTTTTTGCAGTATGACTCAATGAGCTCACCCCAAAACAGGATTTACAAATGGCAATAGGATGAACCAGTGGATGAATCCCCACTTCCAGCTCAAGCACACCAAACACTCCCCTGCAGCAGATGAGAGGCAGCCTGACCCTCTCTATCTAATGCTTCTGTGGGGCCAGAGAAGCAGCCATGGTCCTTTCTGTTGACCATTACAAGGTCATGATATAGAGGTTGTGAGACAAACTGGAGTCAAGGTTCTTTTCCAAGGCTGAAATGTATCTGTTGTCTTCAGGATAACTTTCAGAGTTTTATCCTGTTCATTTAGTTCCATGATTTGATTTGTTTGAGAAGTGTATTGGAAAAGTGAATTCTCAGGTTTTTTAGAATTTCATGTGAAAGAGGATAGAAGATTCGGGTGTTGTTAATAGTAACATGCCCTGGCATGGCAAGGTATAAAAAAATCCGTAAGGGTGAAGCTGCCTATAATGAGATCTGGTGCTCAACCCAAAATAAATCATAGCAACAGTGCTGTGCTCTTGAGCATGCTGGGCTTTTCTTTGCAGGGCTACAGAGATCTTCATGAAAGCTGAGTGAACATAAATGTGCTCAGGATGTGGCAGGGAAAGTGAGGCAGGGGAAGGCTGCACTGCTGAAGGCTAGCATTTTGCAGTAATGCTGTCAGCTGAGAGGTGAAGAGGATATTCCTTTCATGAAGGTGTTCCATGCAATAAACAGGAATGGAAGATGCTTGAGGGACAAGTTTTAAATGAGTAGATATAAACCTTTCCCTGCAATGTTCAGCACCCAAAGTAGATGCTTTGCTTAAAACCTTTCCCTTTCCTTCAGGCAACTAAAGGATGCTTGGCTATACTGGCGGGGGGGGGGGGAGGAACTGCGCAGCAGCTATGGTGAGTTTGAAATGCTCATTGCACTTGGACATGACTTGAGTTTCCCCATGCAGTATGTAAGTACAGCAGACCTTGCCCTTTCAGTAAGATGTCTGACTTGCAGAAAGTCATGTTAAGACCCTCACGTTAACAAACATGAGGTTGGTTTTGGAAATACCAACTATTTGTCATGCTTATTTGGAAAACCTGAGCTCTAGTCCAGCTCCCAGCTCCTGGCCTTCGGTTGCTTCTTCCTACAGTTGCAGTTGAATTCTTCCTTATTAGGACAAATTTCTAAAACAAAGTGTTTTCTGAGGGAGAGAGCAAGCCTGTGGTGCTCAGATGCTTTCCTTTGCATGGCTGTGAAAAACAATTTGATCTGGCAAGGGTGAAAGCTTGAAGTGTGAGCTATAATTGGAGTTCAGGGTTTTTGAAAGGAAAAAGGGAGATAAGAGACCAGTGAAAGCTGTCAGAGCCTCTTCCTCCTGTAGATCTTTTTGTTCATAACTGTTTGTATAATCTCTTTGCCCATAACAAGATGTTCATTAAATCACCACCAACTCTTTTAAATAATTCAGGTCTTTTTTTAACCCTTTCACACCATCGGCAAAACTCTAACTGTATCCCCATAGTTTGTACATACATAGTGTTGTACAACAATAGTTGTATTTGAGATGCTTGCCTGCCTATGGTTTTCGTCTGTTGGTTCCACTGCTTGTTTGTTGCCTGACTTCTGAAATCCAATAAAACGTATTTAAGGGAAGCAAAAGGGGAATACATTGCTGAATTTGCAGAAGGTAGATAGAGCTTTGCATCCAGCTGAGTCTGGCTCCAAGTACACGCGCAGCCTGCACAGGGAGAGGCTGTAGGTGAAGCAAGTCAGCAAGAGATGCTAGCTCAGCAGCCCAGCAGCATGCAGTCCTCTTTCCCAGAAGGGACAGTGCCTGGCTTCCCAATGTCTCTTGCCATCACACCCCTGGTTCCCAGCAACACCTCTACCTCTTGGTGCTGCTGCCATTAACTCCTTGATCGAATGGATATGATGGCTGAGGAAGAGGAGTCAGTGACGGGCATGTGACCCTGATAAACCTAAATAACTCCAACATTTCCAGCCATCTGGTGTCCCCAGGAGCTTAGAGAATCCCTGGACCAATTTGAGTGGTCTGATCTGAAGCCATGGCTCATCTTCTGCTTTCCAGGATCCCACCCGAGTGGTCAGCCCTGTTATTGACATCATCAACTTGGACACTTTTGCCTATGTGGCGGCTTCCTCGGACCTCAGAGGAGGTAAGTCCAAGCCATGTGCGTGGATGGTAGGCATACCCCCTGTAGGCATCCCTGCGTGGTGTGAACATGCCCTGGCTCAAGGAGCTGGTGACTCGGCACCACACAGCTGCCTCTTGCTGTCTAGTAAAGAGCACATTAGCACTCCTCAGTGCTCCCCGCTGGCTGTTTTCAGGCTATTTTAGAGACAGATAAGGAATGGTCTTTGCTACAGTGGGTGAGGCGGTCAAGCAGGAAACAAGGGTCATCTAGAAGTCACCCTTGGCAGC
This sequence comes from Myiopsitta monachus, assembly GCA_017639245.1. NCBI lineage: Eukaryota > Metazoa > Chordata > Aves > Psittaciformes > Psittacidae > Myiopsitta > Myiopsitta monachus. The sequence continues at coordinate 58,725,923 of CM029925.1, forward strand.
ACTGAAAGGCGGGCTGCTGACAAGAGGAGATGGGCGATGTCTAGGCAACAAATGGAGGACGCAACTTTAGTGCTTATTAGTATGCCTGTGCTATTTGTAGCACACAATATCCATCAGAGCGTGTATCTGTGTGCACAAGGGAACAAAGTGAGGTTTCAGCAGCAGCTTTAATTCTGACTTTTCCTGCCTTTGGAGTGCTTGACTTTGCAATTGTAATGCAATATGTTGTTTCTGGTTCATATGCAGTAGTAAAATGTATTAGTCATTGGACTCTTCTCCCAAGAGCTACATCTCTATGGCTTAAGTAATTTGAAAGTGGGGAAAATACTCCATCAAATATGGCTTCTGCAGCCTGCATTGCTTCCTAATTCATAACCATTTCTAATTTCCCCATGGTACTTCTTTACTGTGGTTTTAGGTTTTGACTGGAGTCTGCATTTCAAATGGGAGCAACTTTCCCCAGAGCAGAAAGCCAAACGACTTGATCCCACCGAACCCATTAAGTAAGTCGAGAGGCGAAAGGAGGCACCTGGGACAGGATTAGCATCTTATCTGGCACCTTATGTGTGTCACCATGCACCATAGCAGTGTGATACTCCTTCCAGGACAGCTTTGAACTTCTAATACCTATAGTGAGCTCCTGGCTAGCTTGGGTTTTGCAGTACAGCTTCACCTCCCAAAACCTGGGAGCACTGCCTGAGCGTGCTACAAAGGTAGAAGGAGTCTGTTTATGGTTTGCTGAATACGATTAGGGAAAAGCTCAGTGCTCTACACTCCTGCTTCTCTCAGCTCAACAATCACTTAAAAATAGGGCAGTGTCCTCACCCCACTTGATACAAATGTGAATGTCTAGTCCAGCACTGCTTCTCCTTAGGATGCTGCTGTTAACAGGAGCTGTCACTAGCTTCCCAAAGGCTCTTCTTGTGTTCCTGGTTGTCCTGCCATGTAGGGCACTGTGGAGACTAGCCTAGACGCAGCAGTCACCCCAGCTCCTCCCAAGCCTATGCTAAGGTATCCACACTGTCTGCCAGCTTGGAGGGGTTTGTGCTGAACGGCAAGTCCTGAGACATCTTCTGGATCTGCCCTCCCCTCCTCCACGGACCTTCGCTGCGCAGTTTTCTTGGCTAATCCAAAGAATTAAAAATAACCCTATTTTGAAATAAAGTTCGCACAGCCAGTGATGGCTTTTTAAAAGCCCTTCTGAACTGGCTCTGCCTTCCCCTCCCCAGTGGAATGGTGCTCTTAATAGGCTGGCTTCAGGCAAAAAAGCCCGTTTGAGTGAGTAACCCCCTGCACTAAGTGCATTTGTGATGCTGAAGCCTACAATCAGGGCTGTGAACTTGGGGCTTGTAGGAGTTGTGCTAACGGGTGCATTAGCCAGTCATTAAGTGCCAGGCAATTTATGATTGACAGTGAAATACCAAGGCAGCTGAAAGAAAGACTCAGATGCTTTTCGAAGGGTGTTGTCCTTGTTTGGTGAGAAGGAGATGCATAGGTAATGTCCCAGTGGTGGAAGCGGAGGCAAAGGGAAAGGCTGCTTCTGTGCACCCAGGTGCTGCAGCAGAGTTTGAGAGTGTGTCCCCTCTTCCTTACCTGTTCTGCAGGACTCCCATCATTGCTGGGGGGCTGTTTGTGATTGACAAAGCCTATTTCAACCACCTGGGGAAGTACGACAGTGCCATGGACATCTGGGGTGGGGAGAACTTCGGTGAGTCACTTTTCTTCCTCATATGCCTTGAAGTGTTGTCTTCTCTTCCTGAGTCATGCCAGCTGGATACAAGGTGAATGCTTCGCATGGTTTCTCTCACATTCATAAGTTATGGCATCAGGTGAGTAAGGGACCCATGAGTGATGGGAAGTGAGCAATTGTTTTTTGCTTTCCATGCTGCTTTGATTTTTCTATGTGTAAATCGCAGAGTTTTCAGCTTTGATATTACCAACAGATGAGAACACCTAGTGCACCCTCCTATTCCTTCCTGATCTTGTTTTTCTCATTAATAAAGCAAAGTCGTGTCTTATTCCTTTGTCTGATGACAGCATTTGGAAACTATGAACCGAGGCACCAGTGCCTCCCTGAATTTGCAGAGTGCCTGCAACAGGAGCACCATTGGCATGCTGCAAGCGAAGTAACATGGCTATTTTTCCATTCCTGTATCACTAGATGGCTGAGCACTTCCAGGCTGTCCTTCATGCTATCACTTTCCTGCATGAAAACAGAAAGGTTAAGAGCTAGGCTAAATTCAGTCTCCTCTGCCCATTGTCACAGGACAAGATGGGCATTAAGAAATCTCCTGCATGCAAACTTGAAAGGGCACATGAAAGAGGTAATAAGCCCATCCCTTGTCCACCATGTCAAGCAGAGCTGGATCAGGCAGGGCTATTCTCTCTTTGAAGTCATAGCAATGCTTCAGGTCAGAGCAATAGACTGTATCCATGAAAGAGGGGGGAGGCACTTTATGTCAGGGAGACAGATTAGAACCTGATTTTAATAGCTCACACCTCTGGGGAGGATGGCTAGCAAGGAAGGAAGGATCTTGTGTCTTAACACATACAGCAATGCTGTCAGTCATCCAAGGGAACAGATGCTGCCGCCTTGCAATAACCCATCCGCTGCCTGGCACTGTTGTTTCCTTCACATGCCTTTTCCCTCTAGCATATTTTATTTATTCATATCTCGCTATGCAGTAGGATCTCGCTCCTTCGTGCTTTCTCTCTGTGGGTGGGTGTCTTGCCACTGCACTGACTCAAAGCATCTGCTCCTCTGAGTGGGGTAGCTCAGAGCAAAACTAGGAGTGGAGAACTGGATCGGTGGCCCAAACAAAGCATTCAAGAAGGGAACTAGATAGGAGGAGAGGGACTGCTGTACAGTGCCTGACCCACTGTCCATGTCTGCTCATCATTCATCTTTGACAGCAGGCAGCCCAAGCTGCTCCTGGGAGATGAGCAGTGACAGGGCAGCCTGCCCTCCAGGGAAGCTCCATCCAGGCACCTTGTCTGGTGCCCTATATCATCAGGCATTGTGCCCCTTGCTTGTGGTTATAGCTTATCCTACACAGTGTGATGTTTGCCTTACTGGTGCTATGTCTGGTGAGGCTGCTCCTGACCGAACATATACTGACTGTGCTGCAGGACATGATACTGCCTCAAGATGGTGTGACAAAGGGAAGCTAGGCAGGTTAACACTGCAACAAAGAAGTGCAGGTCTGCATAGCAGCAGGGCAGATCCCATCCTGCCCATCGTCCAGAGAGCAGAAGCGTGCCCAGTTCAAAGCTGATGCTCATCAAGGGCAGCGTGTCCCACCTCTTCTTAGAACACAGGCAAGGGCACCTGGGATCCTGCTGGCCCTGGTAAGTCCTGGGTGGGTGACAGAGAGCAGGACTGACCCAGCAGCAGCTCGTTTTGGGGGCACTTATAGCGAGCCCTGCTTTTTCTGCTAGTTTGGTCTTGAGGGGATGCAGGACTCCAGTCGGGGGAGCATTGCTGCTGCCTTTGGTATTATTGACTGGGTACCTAGAGGGGGCTGGAGACTTCAGGCGAAACAAAAGCAAGTGTGTTTGGGTTAGGAGGAGGACATTGTAGGTATTTTAGTTCTTAAATTTATTTAATCCCCTGTAGACAAGTTGATGAGCAATGGCAGAAGGACTTGCAGAGCAGGAAGAAGCGCTAAAGGTATTTTGCCAAGCTAAGGCCAAGTCCAGTGCTACTGCTCACGTCTCTACTCATTGTTGCTTGGAGCTGCCACCCTCATTGGGGTTATCTCTTGAGGGTCAGGTGAAGCACACTTCATTCCTGGTCCCCTGGCTTCTCTCAGTTGAACCCATGCCCTGCCTTCAGTGGTGCCTCAGTTTACCTCTTCTCAAGGCATTTGGCTCTTGGCTGCCTGTCTGGAGACCTTGGTTTTCAGCTGCCACAGATGGCTCCATGGGTCATCCCTACCTGCCGAAGCCTGTGCTTTAATTGCTTCTTTTGGAACTGGAACAGGGTCTGCGAGGTGCAACATGTCCAAAGAAGGTAGCTCAGACTCCTTGCCATCTCCTGCCTCCCCAGCACTGTGCTCTCATTCCAGTTCACAGTGCAGAGATCACCTCAGCCCACCTCTTCATTAGGCTTTAAATTCAAAGCAGGCAGGGACTGAATGGGACAAGTCTTTCCCTTGTAGTGCTTCAGGCTGAGCAGAAGGACCAGAGGAGGGGAAGGCACATCTCAGCAGCCATTTTGTGCTTCACAGCTGCTCTGCTCATTGTCCCCTTTTATAAGGCACCCTTCTGCTTTACAGAGCAGCACTGGCAGTGTGGACAGCACGGTGACACACAGGCAAATGACAGCAGCGGCCATGTGCGAGGGGATCCGAGCACGGCAGCTTAGAGCAGCTGCCTCCTGCTGTAATCTCATTTCCCTGCAGCTGTGATTAAGGTTGCTCCCAGTATAGCATCAGGACATGGCACAAGGGCACGTTTTATTGGCCTGTTAATACCCAGCACTGGGGAAAGTGGTGAGACTCCAGCTGCTGATGCAACTCTTGCCTGTAAACACAGCAGTGGAGGGGAAGAAGTACTTCTCCCTGCTGTGCTTTCCCACCAAACCCTTTGCTGGACCCTTCTGCCAGAGCCAGCTGTTGGAGATGTGCTCAAGCCTTGAATCTGGGACCCATGCATCAAGGCCATGCCATCCTTCTGTTTCCATCAGCTAAGGAGCAGGTGGGTGTGCTGGGAGAAGGGATGGGAGTGACACGAATCTGTCTCCCGCTCTGCAGCAGTGTGCACCCTGTGGTTGGGCCACGTGTGCTGAGGAGGCTCTGGAAGCGCAGGCTACAATTCTCCTTTGCTCCCTGAAGCTGTGAGTTGTTCTTGGAGGAGTGGCAGCTTTGTGGGCCAGCAGTGCCTGTGTTGGAGGAGCAGAAGTGCTGTCTGCGCTGCACAAATGGTATTCCCGCCACAAGTGCTTGTCTTGCCAGCATCCAATCTGGGGACAAGCCATCCTTGTGCTGGCATATGTGAGGGTACAGCTGAGAGTGCAAGCTGATAAAGACAAGAGGTGTCCTGTCTGATTGTATCTGTGTGGGGAGTGAAACTGTATTTGTAGCTTTAGAGTAGGTGCATGCTACATACAGCTTTATACTGTCATCAGATGATAAAGTAGGATGCAAAGAACTGCAGAAGCCTTTTCTTTTTAACTTCATTTCTTTTCCATGCTGGTTGTGTCCAAGCATGGCTGTCTGACAATATAGCTGTGGATTCATAGCTTCACAGGCGTTAGGACCAGATGGACCCATTAGATCAGCCGTTCTGCTTACCCATCCTACCTTGCCAGCTAGGATTTCATCCAGCTCCCTGCCAAGAGCCCTATAACTTCCGGTGTCAATTGTGCCCCAGGCTTGTTTGCCTTGAGAAGTTCCCATGGAATAGCCAGAGAGCTGCTTCTGGCAACTAGGAGGCATTTGCTGTACTGATAGCTTATCCAGATTTTGGGGGTAATCCCTCCCGCCATCAACCTTTGTTAAGGTGTGTGCCTTGTTGGCACAACATCATCACTCGTGGTCCAGAGTACATGCTGGGCAGGGTAAGCTCCTGCTCACTTTAGGACAGGTGATGGATGCATAGCTCTCTGTTCATTTTGCACAATCGGTGGTAGATTTATAAAGATAATGACTATTGTAGTCTCTAATAAACAGAATTCATGGCCTCTCCTGGTGAACTCGATAGCCCTTTGGAGGGAAATAACTGAAGAAGGCATTGCAGAAGTAATTAGGGTAGCACAAAACTGGCACGCTGATGCTGCGATGTAAGTGGGCTGCATGAAAAGAGACCTATTTACTATCTTCCTTTTGCTATTGTGATGGCACCTGTGTGCTATAGGCAGGTTGCAAGTGCACTGACTTCAAACAGCTCCGAAGCAGCTTTGAAATGCACTGTTAAGGTGGTTGTGCCTGAGAAAGCCCCTCTGGTAATTGATTTGCCCCAATTTAATGTGGCAGAGGATGAAGTGAGAGGTAACACCAGGATCCAGCCTGCTGTAGGACAGAAAGACCAGATTCTGAAGCTGCTTCTTTTGTAGAAATCTCTTTTCGTGTGTGGATGTGTGGAGGGAGCCTCGAAATCATCCCCTGCAGCCGCGTTGGACACGTCTTCCGGAAGAAACATCCATACGTCTTTCCAGAGGGAAATGCCAATACATACATTAAGTAAGTGATTTGTGCTTGCTTTGTCTTGTGGGGAAACAGAATAAGGTGCTGCCTTGTGGGGAGCAGGGAGCAGACAAGACAAGGAGGAAAATTTGCTTGGAAAACTTTGCAGTATCCCTGGGCAGGAATCTCCTGAGCCAAAGAAAATGCAAGTCAGTACGACTCACCCTTGGGATTTCTACAGTGTTGAGAACATGACAGAAATAGGACACTGACGCGGTACCTTTCATCAGCACAGAGATGGAGAGATGGCCCCAGCATATCTCTGAGCACTAACTACCATAACAGCAAATGGATTAGACCCTTGGGTCACCAAAACACATTGGGCTGCACCTTGCTGGTAGGGATACCAAAGGAACTGCCAGGGCATCCCAGCTGAAGGGGACCCATGCACAAATACAGGAAGATAAAGAGTTGGTACCGAAACAGGCAGCTGAAATGAGCTAAGCTCCTGGAAACAAGAGGCAAGGAAAGAGGCAGTCCAGAAGTGGGTATAGGCATGGGAAAGGCGTTAGGAGCAGCTAGTGAAGTCAGGATGGATTTCCTCCTCTTTTAGAGCATGAGGCTGAATGTTGTCCATTAAGTAAATGACAGAGGAAAACACCAGGGCTTTTAATGCAGAGTTGGTTTTCAGCTAAACTGCATATATGTGTGTTTACACATCAGGAATTCCTTTTAGTGTGGGGTTCCAACTGTGTTTGTGAAGACCCAGTCACCTGCAGCAGGGTTAACACTGACCTGGGCTCTCTGCAGCTTTGCATGAGACGATTAACTGGGGGAGTGCAAATTACACCTCTCAGCTACACCTATATGTGATTTTCAGCCATGCAGTGTGTGGGGCAGGAAGGGGACCTTGTCGTCTTGCTTCAAAAGGATGGCGATGAGGGGCACAAGACATAGCTGTTGTCAAGGAGGAGGGCACAAATTTGAGAGTCAAGGGGAAGGCTCTTGCTTTTAGTAGTGAAATAAGACTCCTGCAGAAGAGGCTGGGATGTGGCAAAACCTCCAGTGATGGAATTGCTGCGAACCTGAGTGAAAAAGTAGCATCTGCTTTGCATCACCTGCAGGAGGAGCAAGGGGAGCTCGAATGGGTACAGTTCTTCCCGCTGTGCCTCAGGCACCAGCGTCTGGGACTTTGAGGACATCTGAATCAATGCCTGGGTGTTAGCCTCAGCATATATCTCCATGTTTCTTATAAACTCCAATGAGATCAGGAAGCCAGACAGAAACACTGCAGTTTGGGAAAGGTTAGGTACAGATGGAGATGCTGATTTGGGCATCTCTTGAGCAAAAGCACTTAAGACTATTGCAGTGGCCTTATAGAGAGAGGAAGAAGCAGCGTGAAGCAGCATGAATCAGCAAGGGAGTGAGAAGCAGTCTGGAGATACATATCTGTTAGCATTAGGAGCTGGGATTTCATTAACCTTGTGGTATCTATCAACTTTAAACTTAATCTTATAGTACATAGACTGAGAGGAGAAGCAGCTTCTGGCAACCTGATGCTGTGTGGTAGCTCTGGTGAAACAGAGATGTTAGCAAAAAGTATCTTTCTGCAGATACTGATGTTTTCCCACACAGCCTTAGTGCAAGAGATGGTTCAGGCTTCAGTGATGTACTGGCTTCACACGCACACTATTCCCTTTTCTGGCCACATGGGACTTGGTTGGATCCAGAGCCTGCCCCATGGCAACTGCAGCTTAGTCGTGTGGTAGCAATAGTTTGGAGCCTGGCCTGCCTTGGAGCAGGGGCTTGGAGGATTCCTCTGACCCAGGCAGGGATAGGCAGATAGGCATGAAGCAACAAAGCTATTTGCAAGAGAGTTAGAGCCATCTAAAGTCAACAGAAGATTTCCTGTGGTTCATAAACCCCCTGCAGAAACCTGGCTGATGTGGAAGACTGAATTTATCCTACAGTACTATGGCCAGGATAGTTTAAGTTTTGAATGCTGAGATTTGCCTCTGTGAAATCCAGGAATACAAAGCAGGAGAGTCCATTCAGGATTGATGCAAAGGAAATACTTGCCTTCAATCTCTGGCAAATTTTGCACCACTTTTCAGAGCTCCATCCCAGCCACTGGATATAACCCCAGGCACACCTGCCTGGGAGATGGTGCTTATGAGAAGCTTCAGTTCCGAGTGTGGTAGCTACAAAGCATCCAGTTTGAAATGGTGAATTCTTCATGCAAGTTTTGGTGTGTTGTGTTTGGTCCCTGGAGTAACTGGGAGGAGGAATACCTTCTCTACTACTGAGAGGTGGGGTGGCCCAAAGGCGGTTTGGGTGAAGGCAGCGACCAAGTTGAGGATGGGAGGACAGCGGGATGGATCAGTCAATCCATCACCCTCGAGGCTTCCTTGGTTTCACTGTCCTTTGTTGCCTCCTTCAGGAACACCAAACGCACTGCAGAGGTGTGGATGGATGAATTCAAGCAGTACTACTATGCTGCTCGTCCTGCAGCCCAGGGAAGGCCTTATGGAAAGTAAGTGTATTTAGTGCCTGTCCCTGCCTGTGCCCTGCCTTCTGCAGTGTGTGTTCCTGGTGATGCTGCCCTGCTGCGGAAACCTGCCTGTGTTGTTTCTGTAGTAACGCTCAATTAAATGCTAAGGGCAGGCAGATGCTGTGAGCGCAGCAATGAAACATATAAAGAGCTAGTTTGTATGCTGTGCTAGTTTATCCCAGTGAGTGAATCAAATTAAGGTGGGGAAAATCCCTCTCTGCCTATGTCCTGCCCTTGGTATTAGGTACAAGTACCTCTGGTCTCAGAAAAGGAGGGAGTTTGCCATTCATTCTGTGAACAGTCAGAAACACCACCCCGTCAGGAGGACTGAAAGGGTTTGTGTTAATTTCTCATTTTTGTATGCTCTTCTTTTCCTTAGAAAGTTTTCTTTAGACCAGAGGGGGTTCCAAATTCAATCCCAAATTCCTTGTGGCTACTCTTCAATCTCCAGGATAAATAAATCGAAGTCCTGGTGACTAACTTATTTCCACTGAATCCATATCTCTCCTCATCTGTCAGCACTGAATGAAGTAACAGCTCTGTCCTACTACTTATATGAGGGTGTAGAGAAGATAGCCTATGCAAAGGGAAGGTACTGGAGGCTTCCCACTGCTCTGTAAATGCCAGCTCAGAAGAGCTCCCTAGGTAGAGGCTGGCCCAGGGAGGAGCTGGAGTTTGGAAAATGTCACTAGTGCAGCAGGATCCCTCAGCAAAACGTTTTGCCCTGGTTAATGAAAGAAAGAAGTATTTCACCATGAGATTAGCTTCTGCTGACTTAGAGGCGTGTTTAGGCACTCTTGGAAATCAAGGCCTCATGTAGTCTTATAAACTTAAACCAGAATATCCTAATATCCTAGTGCTGTAATAAATTAATGCTATTTGCGTATAGTAGATAGCATACTTTTTTTTTACTAACCATTTTTAAACAGCTGTACTTTTCCATGAACATTTTCATCCACCAGACTCTAGACTCGTTGTTAAAATGGCAGTGTGTCATCATGCCATTTTACCAAGTGAGACCTCCAAAGAGACTGAGATCAAAACAACCACCCAAGCTCATGCAGAAGAGAGAAGGAAACAGAGCTGCTGATGCTCTTGTGTTTGCTGTCAGTGCAGTATCTGTTGGGTTTCTCTCAGCCTTTCTTTTTGGTGCATTGGGTCTCAGCTTCATTATTTCCATTGTACTTCTATGATATTTTCTTCCCACAGCATCCAGAGTAGAGTGGAGCTGCGGAAGCGGTTGAAATGCCACAGCTTCAAGTGGTACCTGGAAAATGTTTATCCTGAACTCCGGTATGAATGTGCTATCTCCACCAGTCTCCAGCAGGCCAGTGGGATGCCCCATCCTTCCTGCCTCACAGAGCTTTCCTCTGCACCTCCAGTCCCCTGCCCCAGGCACAGTCTCCTCCTCCTTCGGACTTCACAGAAGTGCACAGTGAATTTTGTGCTGTCTTTAAACACAGCTTGTTCACAGTGTGACATGGTTCATTTGCGAGCCGGCTTTCTCTAAGCAGTGTTACAGACTCCTTGGCTCTTTGCTGTAAGGCTGGTGAGGGGCAAAACACTAGTTATTTCTCTTAGTTCTTGGGGCTTCCTCAGGTCCTCCCTGTCCATGCTGCAGGGCAGGCAGTTTAGGAAAGTAGACCGTTTCACTTACAAAAGTATCCCAAGGTGGAAAATCCACTGTAGAGTCTGGTGGGTTGTCTCATTATACAGTTATAGAATAGTTTGTGTTGCAAGGGACCTTAAAGCTCATCCAGTTCCAACCCCCTGCCGCAGGCAGGGACACCTTGTCCACTAGACCAGGTTGCTTCCGAGCCCTGTCCAGCCTGGCCTTGAACGCTGCCAGGGATGGGGCACAGCTTCTCTGGGTACCCTGTGCCAGCGCCTCACCACCCTCATAGTGAAGATTCTTTCTTACAAAAAAGCACCTGATTTCCAGTCCTTTCAAACTGTTCCATGATGTTTAAGACTATTCTGTTGTGAAAAGAATTTTTTTGTGACCTGTATTCGGGTGGCTTTGCCTTACACCTAGCCTAATGCTGAGCTTAATATGCACTTCCACAGTTGCTTTTGCACAGATCCATTTCAGTCACCAAAATTACTCCAGAAACCATTGCATCCTTTCCCCCAGCCTCCATCAGGAGGGGTGCAGTAGTTTTGGAGATACCTCCAGGACCTGCTGGTGCAATGGCTGTGTGCAGAATCACAGTGTTTACTTGCTTTTTTGCCATGCTTGTCACTGCACAGCAGCATTCACGGAGAATGCCAGGGTTCTGTGGCAGTTTGATACAAAGTTCCCTGCTTCTGTGAGCTGAAGGCTGACCTTCAGCCTGCTCACAATCTATTCCTTGCTCCTCTGTTTGCCTTGTACAGTGCTATTTATTTCTGCCTCTTATAAAGGCCAGCCATCCATCTCTGAGTGCTGCTTCTGCAGTGTCCCTGTCCAAGTACTGCTCTCAGTGGTTCAGCATTTGGAATAGAACTTGCCACTCTCAATTTCTGAAGGTGAAATGGTGGCCACTGTACCCTCCTTACCCCACTAAGCCTCCTTTTGAGTACCCATGTGCCTGGGGGAGTAGGGATGTTGTTTTCATGCTGTTTCCTCAGGATTCCCGAGGAATCACTCTATCAGACCGGGATGATCAGGCAAAGGCAGAGCTGCCTGGAATCGCACAAGTCTGAAGCCCAAGAGTTCCCCATCCTGAGCTTAAATCCTTGTATCAGCAGCAAAGGCACAGCAGCAACGGCACAGGTAAGACGTGCTGTGTATCCTCATGCTGCTGGCTGGAGAGAAGGCTCTGGGGCAGCTTCAAGATGATTTCCTAAGTTTGCTAAAGCTCTGTTGAAGGATTAACTGTTCTGCCAGCCCCTTTCCCAAGATACCATGTAGTTAAACCCCGATAAGTCCTCCTTACCTCAATGGAGGCCCTGGGCAGGGACTGGTGCAGGAGCCACACAGGGTGGACCACTTATGTGTGTGCTTTCCTGTGCTGAGCACTTACTGCTGCTCAGGAACGCCACGCGCCATTCATCTGCATTGATCAGAGAAAGACAAAGAGAACTGTAATTTCCTCTCATCCTTCAGGCTGATTTCTTTCAAAGTGCTCTGAATTGCAACGGTATTTAGAATTTCATGCTTTGCATTCTCTCAATATTAGATTGCCCATTACGCTAGTAGGAATTTAATGAGGAGGATGTTGCTTTTTCCAATCTCACGGAGATGAGGAAAAGCCACATGAATCGGTGTTCTCAAAAGCATATTCTTGGAAATGCTAGAGCCAGGAGCAAGCACATGTGCCTTGCAGTGGAGTTGCTGAAGCAAGACCCTGAAGACACAACCTCAAAAACTGCTTTTGCTTCAGATGCCCTTTGTGATTTTGTGCATGTCAGTCAGTTCTCTCGCATTTCCATCAATAAAACAGGGAGGATAACAATCACTCACTTCTTCAGGGTTGCCATGAAATAATAGGCAACAGTGTGCTGGCTTCCACTTGGCTGTACATCCTTAACACTCATGGTTACACATTCAAATCAGGTAGCTACGCATATAAAAGGCCCAACCTGGACATGCTGCTGAAAATGCCCCTAATTTGTATGTGCAAATGAAGCATGTCATTATGTGCATCTCTTTTGCATGCAGTTGGATGCTTGTCTTTAGTCAGGAAAATAATATCTGCTTCCACAGTGTGGTAAAATCAACAATGGCTACTTGAATCTTTGTCAGTTCAGAAAATAGAATCACAGAATAGTTTGGGTTGGAAGGGACCTTGAAAGCTCATCTAGTCCAACACCCTGCAGTGAGCAAGGGCATCTTCAACTAGATCAGGTTGCTCAGAACCACTTCCAGCCTGGCCTTTATACCTCCAGGGATGGGGCATCCACCACCTCTCTGGGCAACCTATGCCAGGAATTTTACCACCCTCATTGATATGTAACTACGCGGTACTTGCAGCTATATTTACTATGGGGTGAACGTAACTGCACGTACAGCATAGTTACCATTATAGAATCATAGAATAGTAAAGGTTGGTTTCCACATTTTGGAATTATTCTTCTTTCTTCCACTGCTACAGGGACTTTTTACACAGTGGAACAGCACGAGAAGTGAGCTGACGAGAGCAGGTCATCATGTTTCGCAGGGCCAACTCTGCTGAAGTTAAAAGATGTTTCAGTGACAATTGCAACTTTCAATTAATTGGCTGTTTAAAAAGGGAAACGCAGAATGGAAAATGCTGCTGCAAGGTAGCACTTCAAAATGAAAAGTATTGGTCTGTCTAAAACATCAATTTGATTTTATACTTTAAAATGAGCAATGTCACAACCAACAAGTTGGATTGTTTCATTCCCACCAAACACATTTTGTTTGACATTTCTGTAGAGTAAATTTTTTTTCAGTCTTTCATGCCACAAAATATTCATCTTCCATTCTGATTCCACAGCAGTTTGCAATAGGTCAACATTTCAGCTGGATGGCAATTCCATTTCTTGTGCACATCCAGGACTAACTCTGCAGGGGAACAGAAAAATGCACTACAAACAGATTGCTGAATAGCTACACTCAATACACAGACAGGAATATAGAATAAAAAAGCCTTTTCCCTTTCTCTTTCTTTCTTTGGTAGCTCTCTGTTATTTGCACCAATGGAAAGTATTTCAGATGGAAACAACGTAATTAAATTTTCATTGTGAATAGAAACTTTTATTTTAGTTACAGGGTTGTTACAAGACCAGCTGAGCTTGTAGATAACATGGGGGTAGATTCACCAGGTTATGATCTTGCTGCTTAGATTCATATTTAGTATACCAGAATAGAGCAATAATCTTCACTTTTAACATACTGAAAGTGACATCTCGTTTATCCTAAGCTTCATTATTTGAAAAACAGATAAGCTAAATCAAAGCTGTGCTTTCCTGGCATACAGTAAGTACTGTGGAAATATCCTGGCCATCCAGATCTTTTATTATCCGTGTTAGTAGCATTGATTTGGTTGCTTGGTTGCCCTTCTGTAGCTGTCTCCATACTAGGCTCCCCAAGCTCTTTATCAACATTACATGCATGAAGGCTGGGACTGGGTTTGAGAAGATCTGAGGTGCTGTACATCACCATGGCTTGAGGAGAGGGGAACAGGAGCTGTCAGATGTCAACTAAATTCTCTCTATTTTAGTGTTTTATTATCTGTAGTGCAGGGAAAGGGTGTTGTGAGCCCTCTGGCCTCATCCATGCTTTGGGTAAATTGAGAAATGTTCATTGCAGTAAATTCAGATTTACACCCGTAGCAGATCTCATAAACCCTCTGTGCTGGAGTCTGGTGTTAGTCCTAAATACCTAAAAGGGGCACTGAGGCACAAGAAAACCCCTCATCTCCGTGTAGGGGAGCTCTGTCTTCTCCTGCCTAGGATCCTCTTGGCTCTTTCTTCTCCAAAGGCCTGTTAGCAATCAGAGCAGGCTCTGTCTGCCAAGGTGGCCTTCAGGGGGACCTGCTCTTGAAGAGGTCTCTCTGTCAGAGACCTTTGTGCAGTGTTGCCCATCCCCAGGGCACAGCGGGCTCTGCCTGTGCTGCTGCCCACTGGAGCCTTGATACTCTATGTCATCTTGTGTCTCATTTACGAAATGAACTAATTGATTTAATTTATCACAGGAGAAATGCATCTGAGGGAAAATAACTGATCATAATCTTGTCCTGGTCTATCTGATGAAGACATGAGTAGTTGGGTTTTTTCAAACTAAGTGTCAGTTAATATCAGTCCATAGATCTTTGGAATAGACATCTGACTTTGGGACTTACTTGAATCATTAGCAGCTTCAGGAAACCTGACATACAGTCAGATAGAAAAAAGACACTGGCCTAGATACGCACACACATGTAAGCAGTAGCCACAAGGTAAATGCAAAGTTTAGTCATCTAGACAAGCGAGGGAATAGTAGGAAGGTTGCAGCATCCATTTCCTAAGCTTACCCCCCCCCAGCATGTGGACCTTGTAGATGAGTGCCTGCCATTCCATTTTGGTGATATGTCCTTGGCTCTTACTGTGAAGGAAATGCAATGTGATAATCTGCCTGTTGTGGCATTGAAGCTTACCCCAGTGGCTTGAGCTGCTCAGTGGGCTGACTAGATCTGCACTTTCTTTGGCGAACATTTAGCATTGCTTCCAACTAACCTGACAGGTCCCTCCTGAGACAGCTCAACCATAAACATTCTTTTCTGACCTTCCTCCCCAGGAAAAGTCTTTGTTCCTCTCCCCCATGGGCACATCCTGCCCTAGCTGTAGGATGGCTGGAGCTGCAGGAGCCAGGCTGAGCCAGCAGACCAGAGGAGCTGGCTGGCAGTGGTGTCACCTCTGCATCTGGGCTGCCATGAGCACTGTTCGTACTTGGTTTTCCCTCTCCTGAGATGTGTCTAAGTGCTAGTTCCATCTCAGGGCCCTTTGATGAGTGAAGCACTCTGGTATCCTTAGGTGACCCATGCAGTCATATGCCTTGGGAAATCCTTCCCTGTGATTTTACAAAGATATTTGAGGGCTGAGGTTGTTTCTGGCTTCTTCCTCTAGCTGCTACCCCAGCTTTAGGGTACAGCTGACCTCTTGCACAGCAGTAGAGCATGTACAGTGCTGCCACATAACACTGGGCTCCCATAGGGCTGCTCCTTGCTAGGCTGAGGGGCTGCTTTCTCCTCCTGCCAGGCAACACCAAACCAGAGGTCACATTTTAAAACGATTTCCTCACTTCACAGTGATGCTGAGTAACAGTGACAGATGCCTGCTCAAATGAAGCTAAAGCCTTGAAAAACAGCCACAAGCCTCAGATGGATCTTAGTGTTATCTAAGGCTTTGGAGAATAGGGACTGCTGGTTGTGGTGTGTCTACGCTCTTCCTGCTTGCTCCACCACCACTTCATCTTTGTCTTTGAAAAGGCAGGAAATATTGATTGCAGTTTCACTTCCTATATCTGGGTTTCCTTGGTGCTCTAAAGCCCATTGGCATTTCTTCAGGCCAGTTTGCAGCCCTGAAGCCATGTTAGCTATTTGAAGGTCTCTGCTCTTAGGAGTACCTTGGGCTGCCTGGCTCACTACTACCTCTGGGGTACAAAGTTCTGCTGGTGTTGCTTTCCTGCTGGCCACTGTGAGTGCTTCCTATGCCAGGATTTGGAAGATAAAGTAGTTTCTCATGGGAAAAAAAGCAGGAATTGTCATCCCAACTGATACAAATAAAGAAGGAGATGCGGTAAGATAAACATTTGCGTGGCCATTTGCCTGGTTTTTAACTCAAGGCTTTTCATGGGTTCTGTGGTGTTCAAGTGACTTCTTCCCACCCCCCCCTCAAATTTCTTCATTTTCTGCATCATTTTCTCTGGCTTTCATCTAGGGCTGAAAAGAGATGAGGCATGATTAGAAGTGCATAAAACACTTTCAACTGGCTTCCATAAAAAGCCATTCTGTCAAAATAGGACTGTGTGAAAATCTGTCCGTTTAGATAAAGACAGTAGCAGGACAGCCTGGGGCAAGAGGGGAGGATCCAATGTCAGCTATCGAACTGATGCATATATCTAGCTCTGAAGGCTTCACTTCTTGTGATGAACACAACAGCTTAGGAGAGATGGTTATCACAACCCTGTGTATCCCATGGCACTTTGCTGAAGGAAAGGATTGTCCTGCCTGGAGAGGATGTGGATATTAGGAAGCCTTGTACAGAGCCTGGCCTGATTTAGTTGGGGGATTCAACATATACATGAGTTACATGATTAACTTGCTGCTGCTGCTGAGGAGCCTCATGGGTGCAGCTCCAGCCCTGTCCTCAACTGAAATGATGAACAATTGGTTAAAAATGTAAAGCAGGTTTTTGAAGCAGCTTGTAGCAGCACAGGCGCCAAGAACAGATGTTGGAGCTTGCCCTGTAAGGCTTGTTTCTTCACAGATGCAGGACTAATTTGGCACCTGATTTCCCAGGCTGGTGGTTTACACAGCAGTTGACAGTGTGAGTGGTTGGGGTGACTGGAACATGTTCACTGTAGGATCAGGTAAACCCTGCTTCATCTGACAAAGAAGCAGTTGCCAGAAGGCCCTTTGGGTGCAGACTGTGGCTTTGAAAATGGATGTTTGTTGCATGCTGAAATCCTGGGCGGGCTGTTCAGAAAGCCACATTTGATTTCCATTAGCTGGTAGGGAGCAGTATGCTAAGAAGCGCAGGGTGTGAGATCACAGTGTGAAGTCCTTGTGGATCTGGGTCTGCTGTGCAGAAGTGTGTTTTCCCTTCTAGGAGCCTAAAAACCTGAATGAAGTGGGATTTACATTCCTAGGAATTCAACACCTGCAGCTGTCTGTTTTGAAGTCAGAGAGAGGAGTTAGAGCTGCTGACGGTGACAAATGCCGAAAAGGTGGAAGTGTTTCCCTGCTCTAATAACTCATGCTAATTCAACCCAAAGCCTCCACCACTCAAAGCCAGGGGAGCTGCAGGCATCCCAGCTCTGAGATCAGGGCAGCCATTCTTCACTTCCCCTCTGGCACTCAGGAGGGGTTGCAGTCTCCCAGGAACATCTTTTACCCTTCACTTTTCCAGACCCAGACTAACTGCTGCCCTCCCCTCCATTGCCAGCATTCCTTCTCACTTCACTCCTGTATACACACAAATAGCAGAGAAATAGTCCTTGCCTGGGCAGTCTGAGATCCTTAGGAGGTGCTTTTGAGAATGATAAAAGACATTCAACTGGAATAAACGTTGGAGTAAACTTCTGTTTACAAGGAGAAACGCTCCTTGTTTGTTCTGTTTACAAGGAGAAACGCTCCTTGTCTAAGCAGTGCATCTGTACATGGGTGATGCTTTGTCCAGTGCACCTGGAAAACCTGGTCAAGCTATCAGCTACTTCTCCTTTCCTCCCAAGTAAAACATCCATGAGTGAGAAAGAGGATAATCCCAGACAGCCCCTGTTGTGTGGTAGGTTTTACACAGGAGGAAGAGTCTCTGCTCCTCCAAAGTTTATTTCTTGGGCTGAGGAGCTGATAAAGAAAGTGACCATGAAAAGCAGAATGAGAAATAAAAGCCTTTAAGACAGCCCAGTGGTCATAGCAAACCAGTACAGCAAATGTCCCACTCCTTTGATACAAAGAGGAATTTTACCCCTGATTTTTTGATACTTGGGAGCAGAATCCCGGGACTAGCAAGCATTCGCTATATATCACGTCTCTCCTGCTGCCACCTACAAAGCATTTCTGCTGTTCTTCCTTGGAAAAAGAGGATTGCATATTGTGTGGTTAGTGGTATTCCTGTCCCTCTTTTGCTGTTTTACTATCCACTTGCTCCCCAACCACAGCCCAGTTCTGGCTATGACTTCCTTTGCCTCATGAACCACTTTCTTCCAGCAGCTTTTGTAGACATTTCCTTTGGCACATGCAGTCCCCCAGTGACAGTTTTTGGGAGCCTTGAAACATCCCTAGTGACCTGTCCAGGTGCCTCTTAAGGTCAGTGAGGTCTGTGCTTGGTTTCAGAGGGGACAGCATCCAACAAACCGAAGTGTTTGCTTTTCAGGTAGAAGAATGCTAAGAGTGAACCTTGATCTCTCACCTTCTTTCTTTTCCTTTCTCTTTGCAGGAATGGACATACACATACAACCACCATGTCCGCCAGCAGCAGCTGTGCTTGTCTGTGTACACCCTTTTCCCTGGTTCCCAGGTGCTGCTGTCACCTTGCAAAGAAGGTGACAATAAGCAGGTAAGCCATTTCATTCATCCCCTCTTTTCTCTGAAGTGCCCTCTCTTTCAGCACAGTATTCCTGCTCATCAAATGGCCTGTGTGCTCTGACTTCATACGGGAGGCACAGTCCATCTGGGAGTACAGACTCTGGCCCATTCAGCCCTTTGCCTCTTAAATGAGTGTGTGGATAAGGATGTCTATTAGTGTGGGTGATGATCTGGATACTTATCTGCAAAAGTCAAACCAAAACTGGCAATTTAGTTCACACAGGCTGCTAGTCAGCCAGCAGATGCTAACATTTCTCTGCAATTAATCATCGAGCTGGCATTTGAACCAACGACCTGGGGAAAAAGCTGTTAGTCATATATTATCTTTCTGAAGCCAAGCAAAGGCTGAGTTTAAATGAGTGTGCTTCTGATGGGAGAAATGCTCAGTGTGTGCTCTGCTCCATGTGGGATTTGGGGCCCTGTACTTCCCAGCATCAGGCCACAAAAGCTTAGTGACAACTTTTCCTTAGTGACAACTCTCCTCTTGATGTAGGAACAGCATAGTGATAGCATAATGAGGAGGAAGCTTGCTCACTCCTATTTCTCCTCTTGTGTGTGTTTCTCTCCTCAGCGATGGGGTAAAGTTGGGTCACACATTGAACACATAGCTTCACGCTTCTGTTTGGACACTGAGACGATTGGGGACACGAATGAGAGTACCAAAGAGCTTGTTATCAACCCGTGTGAGAGCACAGCCATGAGTCAGCGCTGGGACATGGTGATGTCTTGACCTACTGGAGGACTTACACAGTGGGGATGGGCACTGAGGTGTTGCTACCTGCAGTCAAGATGCACCAGATGGAGCTCAATGCAAAACCACTGGGGGTCCTTGTGTACTATGGGACAAGAGAAGGATCATTCAAATAAAAATAAGGACATGGTGCTCCAGGTTGAACAACGCATGTTGCCTGCATGACATGCAGCCAGTATTGGCCTGTTGGGGGCCATACAGTCAAAGAGAAGGGATGGCAAAAAAATAAACTCGGAATGTTTTAGAGAGATACTGGAGCTCCTGCAGTGGGCACTACAGAACTTCAGTGTGCACAGTACTGAATTAATCTCACTGGAAGCACAGGTCTCCAGAGCCTTGGAGACCGAAAGAAGACTTAGACTCAGCAAAACAAGCATCTCAATCGCTTTTGGGGGGTGAGGCAGGTGTGCAAAGAGCGATGTGCCAAGGGATGCTAAGAAACATCACCTGGGATCAAGTGGCAAACACTGATTTATCTTTGCACTTTTCATTGCTGTGGATGAGTTTGTCTTCTGCAGACAGCACGGGTGGAGCCATGTTGCACGTTTGAATCTGTATCTGATCCACGTACATGTTGTGTATACAGAGGCAGGGCAGTCATTTATGGCTGTGGCCAGGATCAAACCAGCAAGTAGCAGGGGAATCCTGCTCTGTGCTAACTGCACATGGGGGTTGTTGAATCTCCAAAGCCCAAGCAAACAGAGGATTCAGTGTGTGAGATTAAAGGATATAAACTGCTGTGAAGCTGGGAGGAAAGGCAGTAGCATCATTATTTCTCCCCTCTGAAGGTCACGGGTGAGCCTTGATCACTGAAAACTCCGCTTAATCTCACTATGTGTCTCTCACTGCTTCAGATCTGGACTAAGTCAAATTTTTACTTTTCTTCCATAAAGGTTATAGTTTTGGTAATTGAAGGTAATTGTGTCATATTTCTGTTTCCCAATTTCCCAGCTACAGAAGAGAGGACTCCCATGAAATGCTGCTACTGACGGAACAGAGGAGGTAATGAAAACTAGAGGCTGCTTTTAGAAGGAAAAGGAATGTTACCTGGTATTTCTTCCCAGCTATCTTGTAGCCCAAGTACTGAAGGAAAGGTTTGGAATTCTCCCAGTCACACTTGTGAGCAGGGTCACAAAGTACCCCTCTTCCAAAGTCATTTAGGATAGGCAGACATGGCAGAAATTGTTTCTTCAGCTTTTGGAGATATGTCATTAACCAGGGTTCATACCCGTTGCTGTCACTATATGGGAGTGAGGTGACTTCCAAAGGAGAATAGGACAGAAGACCTCAGAAGGGGTCTTGAGAATGGTCCTAGGACTAGAAGTTCCTTCCCAGCCTCTTTCAGAGCAGCTCCCACTACAGCAACAAGTAACAGGTAGTGAATCACCAAGAGATGTGCACTCAGTTCTTGCGTAGTAGCAACTCTCAAAAAGAACTTGGACAGGGCTGTCAATGTGACTTGACAGAAAATACAGTTTGTATTTCTAAAAATGCTGGGGTTTACTGAAAATCCTACCCTCTGTTTCATGTGCTGCAAGCTACAGGTAAAATACCATAAGCTTTGAGCCTTCGAGTGCTCTCAGCATCCCTTCTTGAATAAATTGCTGGCTTTCAGGATTTCACTGCCTCAGTTTCTCCTCCCTCAGTGCTGGGAGAAAGCCGTATGTGTAAATCTCCAGCCTTAGAGGCAGAACCAGTATAACTCTGTATATACAAAAGGTCGCAGGGTATAAATGCTTTCTGTGTGCTGCAGTGATTACTAACCTCATCAAGCTCCCCTGATACAAACCTCAAGGACTCTGGTTATGAAAGGGCTGGAGCAAGCTGTCATTTCATGGCAGGCGATGGCATTGTTTCCATGTCACCACTCCTGCACAGGAAACAAAGGGAAGCACTTAAAAAGGAATGGACCCATTTCACAAAGAGAGGGTAGTGACCTTGGGTTCCTTCCATTTAATTGAACTCGGGAAATATCACACCTACTTTTCACACTGGTGATGACAGGTGAGTGGTAGTAATTCCTTGTCTAGTGCTTACAAGGGAAATCAGCTCCCAAGAGCTTGAAAGCTTCACATTTTCACACCTGTACTGTGCCCAGCTGCTGGCACTTTGACTCTGAAAATTCAAAGAGCCGAACAACTTGGCACCAGTTTTGAAGTCCAGCACCTGGCAGGTACACTCTGAGCAGCACCTCAGACCTTCCTAACTTTATTTTCCACCAAAGCTGAAAATAGCAGTTCTGCTGACAGCCAAAGCTCTCTAAACAGGTACTGCTCTTCCTTGCCTTAGCAGAATCAGCTACCTCATTACACGTGTGTGGGACCTGCAGGGATGTGTTCCAGGAAGAAGTTGTTTGACCAACTTTTCAGCGCTCTTTTTTGAGACCCAAATGCTATACCAAACTCCTCCTATTCGAAAAACGCAGGCTAAAGGTGATCCCTGTGAACTTGTCTGGGGCAGTGGAAGGCAGGCAGTGGGGAAGGTGACATCAGGCATGGTGTCTCCTACCAGAAAGCAGCATCATTCAGCTGAATCTCTTGCAGGCACAAAAGCCAACAAGTACCTAACAGACCTGGGAAGCAGGGGCCACTCAGCAAGCTGGTGATTGTGTCTCACGCATCAGCTGTAACCTTTAGACTGCAGCTTATTTCATGGTCCAAGAAATGAGATTAACCCTATTGATCAGCCATGTTTTTGGAGAAGCCTGAAGATATCAGCCTGACTCCTAGGGAGCTTTATATAAGCAGGCAATAAACTTGCAGTCTCCAGAGTTAGCCCCGATATGGCATTTAGCAAATCTTCTGCTTAGCATCCCAGCAAAGAGATCTGGCATTATGTCAGGGGGAAGGTTAACTGCTTGCTGAAAGCCAACGTATACCTTTATTTCACTCACTAAAATACACTGGAGACATATGAACCTTTTTTGCTTTGGATCTGCTACTTGCCTAGACGTCTATTATCATGCTGTGCAGATATATATGACATTGACAGGTGTATCTAGATGGGCTCCTGTGCCTATACCTCTTAAGTCCTAGAGTCATTTGGTAGTAATGCTTTTTGGTAACATTTTGCACTGACTTGAAGGAAAAAGATAGTAGAAAATATGGTTCTAATCCTGGCTGTTGAGCCTTGTGACAGCCTTTAGAATTCCAGATAAGTCACTTCTTGTGCCTTGGGAAAATTAGATTCAGAGCAGGAAACTCAGGGCTAGAACTTTAAAAAGCCAACCAACGCTATGCAAAAAAACCCCAAACAACCAAAGTGCACCTTAGCCTTCTCCTTCCCTCCCAGAGGAGATCCATGTTCCATCTGGGAGAAATCTATCTGGTTTTAGTTGGGCTGGGGAAGTCTACCTTGCTGCTCATGTGATTTCCAGGTATTTTAAGCTCATCTTCTTCCTGTAAGAGCACAGTACTATAAGACACCAACACAAAGCATCAGTGATTGGAACCTCAGCTTACAACATTCCAATGTAGTAATTTTGTAGTAAAGAGATGGAAACTGAATTCAAAGATCTTTGATTATCCATTGATGCAAGAGGAAAATGGGGCTGGGGGGAATATGGCTCAAGACAAACACCAGCCCAGAGTGCAAACACCTTCTTCTATTTCAAGGGGCAACTTGGGATAGCTTACTTCACTTCCCTGCCTCAGTTTCCCAGACTTTTAGTGAAGACTGAATGTTTTGAACAGAGGGAAAGCCAAGAATTAGTTTTTGTTGCATGCAATGCCAGCAGTACCGGACTGGCAATGGGCTGGCAGTCTCTGGATTTAGCTTCATGGAACCTTGTCTGTCTGTGCAGGATCTGGTCCAGATCAAGATAATTTTCCTCATAGCATCCTGTACAGTGCTGTGTTTTGGACTGGTGACCAAAACAGTCTTGATTAATACACAATGTCTTAGTTACTGCTTTGCTTGCATGATGTCAAGGCCTTCTCCATCTCAGTCTAATGCCCCAGAGAGTAGGCTAGGGCTGGGTTGTTTGGGGTGTTTTCTTTCCTTTTCCTTCATTTATTAAACTGTCGTTATGTTTTCCTTATTTTTGCCCTTCTGATTCTTTCCCCTTCCTGTTGGCAGGGAGTGGGTGGGGGCTTAGCTGCCTAAGCCAACCAGGTCCATAGTGTAACAGGCTGCTACTATTAATGGCTTGGATGCTGATCAGAACTGTGCAATAAGACCTGTGCTGCTGAAATATCAAATCTTAAAAGCTTTAGTGAAAAGCTATGGGCTAGAATTGTTTGTAGAAGTGGTAAAGGAAGCAAAATCAAGCAGGTTACACACAAACAGCAAGAGAAATTGTAGCTCATTTATATTCTGGCTAAATTAATTTTGAATTATCAGTCCAGCTCCAATTTTAATATGGTGCGGCTGCTTTAGGTGGTTGAAGAGTTTAAGAAAAACCTTGTATGGATGTCCAGCTTACATTGAGATATAAGGGCTGAAATCCAGTGGAATTATCTCAGATTTATGGATGTTTTCCATGTGTCCACTGTTCTGTTACTCACTGGAAGTGCCTTCAGAACCCTGTAAGAATAAAAACCTGTTACAAGCTACTACTTCTCCAACTGAGTCTAATTAAGTTTTGAGTTATGCTGCATTTTAGCTTAGAGCTGGCAAAAAGCAACACATAAACTTTTAGGTAAGAATACTGCTCTTGTGGTGTAGGGAGCTGTTTTGTCTTCTCTGGTATTACTTGGGCACTGAGGAAATCCAAGCTGCCTGCTTGTAATATACGAAAGAAAACATGACTAATTTTCAAGGCTGGGTGTATCTTTTGCCTAAGTGCTGGTCAAGTAATCTATTGAGTGTCCATCATGAGTGATGTCTCTCATTTTACTGTGATTTACATGAAAAAAGTGTCCAGACAAGACACTGCTACTATACAGGTTTAAATTCAATTGTAAAACCAACAAACCATGGAGGAAAAAGGCAAAGGAGCATTGAAAGCTTGTATGCAACCAGATACATGGAATGAATGACATTGCAAAATCCGGACTGTTCGCAGGCTGGAAGGCTTTGGAGTCTGTGAGTCAGTAGGAATGTGTTCAGGGTGTTTTTAAGAGAAGGGTGAAAAAAGAGATCTGAAGTGTAAACAAATTTACTGATTGTTAAGATACTTCTTCCTGCAGCCTCTCTGACCCAAACTTTCTTACCTTGGGCTGTGAGCTGATTCAAGTGTCCTGGCTAACCTGTTGCCACCACTCAAAATGAGAGAAGTGGGAAGAAGCAAACTCCCATCTGAAGGTCAAATTGATTCAAATCTTACTAGTTTAAAAATTCCTTAGTTTTACCCTACGTGACAGAGAGGGTTGCTTTCACTGTAGGGTAGTAGTTGCCGATGCTGCGGTAGGGAGTCCTTTGCCAGGACACTGGGAGCACACAAAGCACCTTAAGGCTGTGGCAGGACCCCCTGCAGAGTGACCTGGCCATGGGCTGCACTTTTAGCTCCCGGTGACTCAGAGCTACACCACAGTGTCAGGTTTATAACACAGCACCGGAGCAAAGTCCACCTGATCCTCAGTTTTCTTACTGAAAAGAGAATGCTGTCCCAGATGGAATGACACACTTCATTCGTAAGACAGAAGTAGCAATATGTTTATTGATATAAACCAGTGATTTAACAAAGTTTGTTAGTAAATGCAACAATAATTTAGCAAGATTTGATGGTAAGGTAAACTTGAGTATTTACTGCATAGAGGACATGGTCACATAAAACTGTCAAGGACATCCTCCCATTGAGTCATGAGGTTCAGAAAGGACCCTTGTGTTCTAAACTCCTCAGAGAGGAGTCTTTGTGTGGTTAGATCCAGACTTAGTCTAAGATTTGGTCAACAGTTCATGCCCAAAGAATTATATGTGTACAATCAATCCTTTATATCACTTAGCTAAGATTTCAAAGTTTATCATGCTGATAATCACTTAACCAGGGATCTGTTGCAGCAAGGAATCTTTCAGCCTTGAGGAGTAAACTGGAGAGGTATCCCTACTCAAGGAGAGATCCTCATGTGCAGCCCACTGCTGTGCAGGAGAGCTTGATGGGCCCTGGGCTGTCCACTATTTATGGAGTAAGATAATTGACTTGTAGTCATGTTTGCATATAGACTACAGAAATTAGGGGTTTCTCCAAACTTGGCTTGAGTTGGACCTTGACTGGGACTATGGTTATTGCGGGGTGCGTGTTGCTGTCATTAGCCCTTGGCTATTGTCTTGTTATCTGTCTGCCTAATCCACTTTGAGTCTGATGCAACTATCACAACTCAGGCATCCACTACCACCACCCCTGATGGTTATCTCTTGAGCAGAGTTACAGGAAATAAAGGTCAGGTGTGGGGGGGAGCACACCAGCATACACACGCCGCTGCAGTGCTCCTGTGGTCCTTCAGAGCAGCTCTGCTTGTATCAGGTATTAAACATGCACTACATGGTCCCAACTAACTATGACCATGGAGATACATAATGATCCATATGTCTGTTGTGCAGAGGATCGTATAATGGTCTGGGTTGGAAAGGACCTTAAAGCTCATCCAGTTCCAGCGCCCTGCCACAAGCAGGGACATCTTCCACTAGAGCAGGTTGCTCCAAGCCCCGTCCAACCTGGTCTTGAACACCTGCCAGGGGTGGGGCAGCCACAGTTTCTCTGGGCACCCTGCGCCAGTGCCTCACCACCCTCACCCAAGTAAAGAATTTCTTCCTAATGTCTAATCTAAATCTCCTCTCTCTCAAATTAAAGCCATTCCCCCTTGTCCTGTCACTTAATGCCCTAGTAAATAGTCTTCTCCAGGTTTCTTGTAGACGCCCTTTAGGTATTGGGGGGCTGCTACAACATCTCTCTGGAGCCTTGTCCAGGCTGAACAAGCCCAACTCTTCCACCCTGTCTTCTGTGTTTGTGTCTCTGCAGCAGTCAGATACAGTACCATGACTCCTTTTCCCAGCATTGGAGAAGCTGCCTGAGCCTATTTTAAGGGAGGTCAACATCCTGGTACTTTAACACTGCTCTTGCACTTGAAATGTTTTAGACGAATCAGTGTTAACAGCACTTTGAGCAGTTCTCATGAATTCTGATCCTGCTCACAATTTCTGCATCACCCCATATGTATCCAGCCTCTTTTCTCTAGCAGAGATGATTGCTTTCTCTTAATGCAGTCAAAGTCTAGATGCAGTCACAACCTGATCCAGAGGTATTACTAACATTAGGTCTGATCCTCTTGGGCTAAGCCAATGCTATTTAAGAGTTTTACTGTACTTCAGCTGCCCCAGGCCACTGACAAGAAGAACACACAGCAACAATCATTTCACAAGAACCAAAAGAACATGCAGTGCTGGGAGAGAGTGCTCCTAATCCTCATCCTGAGGCCACTTTCCCCACCTTACTAATCCTTGGGGAATTGATCTGGGAAGGGTTGTGGACAAGCTAAGGTGAAAGGGAGCTTTCCTGGAAGTCTGGCAGTGGTGGGAAGTGGTGGGAAGCACAGTCTGACACGTGAGCTGATGAAGAGCACTGCCAGTGGGTTCACAAGATGCACAATAAGCTATGGAGGTATGATGCTGATGCTGATGCAGTGGCTCAGGTGAGACGAGGGACTAACCAAGGATGGTACAAATCATTTGAGCATGAGAACGTCTGTTCTCAGGATGCAGAGAGCCTCTGTGGACCTTAGGTCAGCACCCTGCATTATCAGGGTTTCTTATGGTGGCTGATAACTGATCCAGTGACTCTGTCTGCCCTGGAATGCTGTAAGGGTTGAAAGGAATCCACTTATCTACTCACAGCATATTTTCGCTTCCATTAATAAAACCATTGTTCAAGTAGCAATGGATTATTCAGTGCTTTGAAAGTAAGACCTTGATCTGGACACAGCACATATATTGGTAATGGGCATTGCTTGTCTGTGCAGCTTTGCATTGCCAAATGCTTTGTATATTTTCAATGGATCCTTAGCTTGAAAGATCACAGCCATCGCATCTTGAAATTAATTTTCTTCTGCAGAGAGATGTTTGAAGCAAAACCCAATTTGGCTTGCATAAACTACATTAGATAGAAGATGTTCCTCAGAGTGCATGGGATCACCTTTGAAGTCATTTTCACCTTACTGTGAATAACAAGTTGCAGAATAAAAGGCATTTCTTACAGCTGATCTGATCTCTACCCATCTGTGAGTTGGCTCTGCAATGAGATAAACCTATCTACCCTAATTCAGGACAGGTGTACTTTATTTCCCAATCATATTAAAGAAACTCATGAGGTCTGTTGGTGGAACCCAAAGCATATTACTAAGACAAGTGAAACAGCTTTATCTGCTCTGAGGGCCTTGCCTTGCAAAGAAAATGCCAGGCTGCTCCTGCTACGTTCAGAAGGTAGCAAGCTGGTCTGTGAGGTTCTACCTGGGCTGCCAGTTGGTAAGTGGTGACTCTGGAGGGTCACGCATGCAGCTTGCTTTTCCTCCTGGATAGACTCAGTGTCTTGTATTTTCCTTCTCCCTTCCTCTGGCTGATTCTTCCCTTTCAATGTGGTCCTCAGCTAGTGTCTGTTCAGGTGCCTTGGCAGGCAGCCTCCAGAAACCAAAGCAACAGAAAGTATGCTTTAAAGGGAAAAGCAGTGAGAGGGGAAAAAAAGCACAATACAACAAGCCCATCACCTTTTCTTCCTTTCCTTCTTCCCTCCCTTCTTTCTTTCTCTCCCTTTCCTCTCATCTCTCTTGGTCTTTTGTATTAGCTTTTCCTGGTGTGTCCTAACATCTAATTTTTACGATATCTAAGAGGTATCAGGGTTTAGGACAGTACTTTGGTCCTGGAGATACAGATGCATTTGCAGTCCTGTCTGCATTCGTCCCCTCTCTTGCCTCAGCACAAGGCTGCCAGCTCCACTTGTGCCAAGACTGGGTATGTTTTGTGGGTCCTGCACTGCTGTTTTCCCTTGGCCAGGAATGTTACCCCCAGACAGGAGCAGATGGACTCCTAGCAAGAGATGTCAATTCAGCTTGTCCCTGAGACAACAGGAAAGACATCATGACTGACCAGGGGCAAGGGACAGGGTGACATTAATAGCTGAGCTTGTTGTCTTCTGTGGCAGAAAGAAAACCTTCTGTTGATTTGCTTGTATGCAACTGTGGAAAGGAAAGGTCTAATATTCATGTATCACAATGTCGTGGTTTAAGCCCCCCACCCATGCAGTTTTACTCACTCACTCACTCCCCTCTTTCTTCCCCCAGTCCGGGGGGGATGAGGAGGAGAATCAAAAGAATTCAAATCGCACAGGTTGAGATAAGAACAGTTTAGTAACTAAGGTATAACACAAATCACTGCTGCTACCACCAGTAATAATACAAGAGAAATACAAGGAAAGAGAATACAACTGCTCATCAAGCCCGACCCAGTCAGTGCATCCCCCAGCAGTGAACCCCCCAATCCCAAAAACCTGACCATGTCCTGCACCCCCAGTCCACCACCACCACCTTTCCAGGTCTCTGCTCTCTGTGTTCACATCCTGGACATGACGTGCTGTGGTATGGAATAACCTCTTTGGTCAGTTTGGGTCAGGTGTCCTGTCTCTGCCTCCTCCCGGCTCCCCTCCTCCCTGGCATAGCATGAGGCTCAGAAAAGTCCTTGGTCAAACCAAAACACCGCCAAGCAGTAACTATAAACACTGGTGTTATCAGAGCTGCTCCCAGGCCCAAAATCAAAAACACAGTTCTGCACCAGCTACCAAGAGGGAGAAAAATGACTGATACTGCTGAACCCATGACAATCCACCCCTTATTCCATACCATTCACGTCATTTTAAGGATCCCGCATTTTCAATATACCATCACATGTATATGTATACATCCACACAGCACTGCAGAAAGGGAGAGAGATCATCCTTTAGTGCATGGACCAATCCCTACAAAGCTGCTGAGTCCATCCAGTCCCTGATATCAGGCTCCATCTTTTGTAACAGCCTTTCAGAGCAGGAGAGGCTCTGTGCAGTGTTCACACTCGTGAATAACCTGGACAATAGTGTCCATTGCTAAGTCCACCCCTCGATCATAAGTCCATCTGTATGCTGCATCTCTGCCCTGATGGCCTGAGGTGTCATGGGCCCACCAGGCTCAAAATAATTCACCCTTATGTTGCCAATCTAAGTCCATCTGAGCCACATCTTTTTAGCCGCTTGTCATTGGGGACTCCATACAGCTGCCTTCCATCCCCGATGCTTCCAAAGCACTGGAGGGGTCCAGTGGACTAGATACTCGCACTCGTGCACACTGTCCCACACACTCTGCCACTCATGGCTGCTCAGCCTCAGGGAAAATCTCTTGGTCATCCCGCATTGCAGTCCAGCCCCAGACAAGGCCCACACCCCACTCTGCTTAACTCTCTCGGGACCAGACAAAATGGTTGTGGGTAAAACACACTCTGAATGCATGCCAACATGCTGATCCCCATCACGATCAGCAGGCAGGTCCCAAGGGTACCCAAAGGCCATTCAGGCCCTTCAGAACTCTCAGATGAGGCTGCTGTACTTGTCCCTGGGGCTGGTGTAGCTGCTGTGCTTGCCGGCTCTCTCACCACCCGCTGCTCTGTGTCTGAGTCCAGATCTTCCTCCTCTGCCTTGCGGGGAAGTGCTGCGCGGTCTCCTGCATCCTCCTGGGGCTCGGGCTCGCGAGGCTCCGCAGGCTGCTGCGGGGGATACCCTCTGTCTCCGCGGGGCCGGGCACGGCCGCCGCCTGCCCCCCCCGCTCGGTAGCCGCAGGGCTCGGCTCGGCCTCGGGGCTCGGCTTCTCCGCCGTCTCCTGCCAGTCGGTCTGTAGCCGCCTCCTCCCGCGGCTCGGCAGCCGCCGGGCTGGTCTCGGTGGGGGTGGGGGTCAGCTCCTCTGCCACCCCATTCCCGGCCTCTTGATCCCCCGGGCCCTTCTCCCAGCTACCAAGGAGAAAAATGACTGCTACTGCTGAACCCGTGACACGCAATAATTGATGGTAGTTGTCAAAAGGTGCCAGAGAGCATAAGCATCCAGAAGGGAAAGGAAAAATTCATGGTGCCTCATCTGGATTTTGTAAGAAGTAACTGGACTGGGGGAAGAGAAAGAACATGTCCTTAACCTGATTTCAGCTTTTTGTGTCATAAAAATAGCAGTAGCTGTGGGTGGGTGTGTGGATGGATGGATGCAAAGGGACTGCACGCTATCCAGTCTGTGTTTTAAAAGGTCAGCCCTGATCTGCTTTAATGTGAGGCAATGAGGAGTTTCTAAATTCTGCGTGCTTGAGTGTGCAGGGCTGTGCTCGGGCCTGAGGAGCTCTGTCTCCAGAGGCTTACAGGGATAGCTTGTGGAGGATATCAGTGGTGAGCTGTTCATGGCCTGGGTATTCCTGGCATGACATGCCCGCTCCTACAGACTGACGCCAGCCTCAGTAGTTCCAGTGGGAGCACATTTACCTCCGGTGAAACCCCGGTGGAGTGAGAAGCCAGTCTGTTTAGGCACTTGGAAGATGCTCCTTGGAGACTGCTCTTTCTAGGGCACTTGGCTGTCTGGTGCATCCTGCAGCCAACTTGTTGGCATATTGTCAGCTAATTAAAATTACTCAAATAAAGCCCTTATCAGTGCGTGAGACCAAAGGATGTTAGTGGGCATGAGGGCAAGGAAGGCTTTTATGAACCACTTCATAAAGCCAAATCCTCAAGAGCTACTGAGGCCAGATTTGAAGATAATACAATTTTTTTTTGGTTTTCCCCTTTTTCTTTCTTTCTGGTAGCTAATCAAGGAAAAAATTGGAGCACTCAGTTCATTCTTCAGAAGCCAAGAGTGTGGCTGCAGGCTCTTCGCTCAGTAACACAAAGGGATTACAACTCAACGCCAAGTAGCCTGAGAGAAGTAAGAGCATGAATGTAGAGTAGTCTTTCGCTGTAGACCATGTGGATCCCTTGCATACGTGCCTTAAAAGAGCCTCCCAAGCCTTAGGAGAGATTAATAATGAAATCAACTAATAATAAGATCTGCAACACGAAGAGGAAACTAGCCAGTATTTTGTTATGGGCAGAAAATGAGCAGACCAGCAGGGGACATGCTGATCGTGTCTGATTCATGTTGTCTCTATAATCGCAGCTAAACTTTTAACAGCCCAGGAAGATGAATTACCCACTCTAACCACCACACGGATCAGCAGGGGGTTTATTAGAAGGAGGCTATCATTTAACAATGTCAGGAGTGTATTTATTATTAAACAGTAGATTCCACAGTCTAAATGGAAAGCTATTACTCCTCCTCAGACACCAAACAAGGTATCTTCATAAAGCCAAATGCCCAATATATTGTGTGCTTGCATGAACACAAATACTGTGTCCACTTTACTGGACCTCAGGGCTTTATATGTTTAGCTAGAGGCAAATAAACTGAAGTGTTTAAAGCTACTGGAGGACAAAGCTGTACACATGTTAGTTTTGACTTTTAGAACTCCCTGCTGACTTCACCCCAGTGACTTGGTGAGAAACCAAACAGGATTCTGGGTTCCCCATTCAGGTGTTGGTTAAAAATGATTACATGTGTACCATGGTACAAAAAAAATACACATGAAAAGTCTGTGCTAGCAGCTAGGCTGCTTTCTAGCATGAACTGTGTATTTTCAGCCTAGAGATTGCTTAGAGTCCTTCTCTTTTCCTTGAGACCAATGTCCTTCTCCATAGGAAGACAAATCAGTTAAAATGTATGGTAATACACAGCAAACACTCTGGTTTTATTTATCGCTACATTAAGCTACCCAATATGGAAGCATAAATAATATAGTTCCTGTAAACTAACACTTAATGTAGTAATATTTCAAGCTGGATTTGTGGGAAAGGCTTGGTGCCGGCCATGTTTTCAGTCCAACTTTGCAAATCCAAAGCATTTCTGTGGGACAACAAAGATACAATGCTCTCAACCTGTAGCACAGCCAAACTACCCTAAACATTTCACGGTTCCGCTATTGCTGCAAAATCAAATGGCAATCACACCAATAGTCTTTGGTCTAACTGTGGGAAAGAGTCACTGAGCACAGCCACCTGACTGATGTGACTGTCGACGTTTGTGGGCTTCCATGACTGGCTTTGAACATGGCAAAGCAAATCTTTCCTTTGCAATTTATGAGGCTTTCTCAGATATATTTTTAACATGTCCTCCTAATGGTCCTGATGGGAGATTCTTTGAAATATGGCAAAGTGGATTTTCAGAATTCAGAAGCCAAAGTGCAGAATGAGCTGGGAGGTGGAGCAGGCATGGAGCAAGCAGAACAGACTGACTGCTATTAACTTTCATCCTTTTTTAACGGCTATCTGGGAATACCCAATTTCTGAAGTTTAAGCAATGTTATACAAATTCCTTAAAAGCTCATAGTTTCATTTTCAATTAATTGCCTTCATTTCTCAAATTAAGCATTAGTGAATACACTAGACTGTAACTGTGATATGTAGCTATACAGACTTAATGCTGTTCTTTAAACCTGCTCTTCACCAAAGGTTGCTTTGGTGAAGTTGCTTTGTGAAAAGTAAGGTGAACCAGTTGACTTTTCTGGTGCTGTTTCTTGTCATGCATTTGGAAGGGGACATACCAAATGTCTATTTGAATTTATTGGGAACCTAAGCCAGACTTTGCCTCTGTCTATATGGGGCATAATACCTACTGTTGGTCTAGAGCATGGATCTGAATGGTCTTTCTATAGCAAGACTTTCAGATAGCTTCACCTTCAGTGTTCAATTTGCCTAGTCAAATTTAAAGCCCTTTTGTGTTTCATTGCTGGTACCATCAGCTACTTCTTTTGCTGAACACAGTCTGTCACTGTTCCCTGAATTACCTGTAACCATTATCCATGATCAAGTCATAAAGCAGATTTGATATCATCTCAACAGGAATGATTTTCATCTAGGCATGATGAATACCTTTTGCACTCCAATAGCTTGGATTTAAGCCATGCATAATTTTTGCATTAATTATATCATTATTGTTTAATTGCTGCAATTAGCAGCATCTCTTTCCTGAGCCATCACTGTCATTATATGGCCTCTGCATTGGAACAGGCTCTTACTTCTGCAGGCTCCCACCTGTTGGGGCAACCTGTGCTGATTCTTATGTATGGGATGTCCACACAGAAAGTAACTACATGGTCCCCAAATGACAAGTCTGATTGTCTTCTGCAATATAACTGTAAGCAGGAAGAGTTTCTTCTGAGGATATTGAAAACCTGTGTTCAGGTGACCAAAAGAGAGTACCTTTGCTACTACCTCGTCTTTGTGAAGGCACCTAAAACCCTGCAAGGCGAGTATAAAATGGTGCTTCTCTGGAATGGATGTTTTCATATCCTCTTTGTGTAGCTTCAGATGGTTACACAAAGTAAAGGGAAGCTGCAATCAGGCCTCAACCTGAATTTTAAGGAGCTTTATAAACTCAACTTCTATGTCACCATGATAGTAAGTGCCACCTGGAAGTGATGTGCATGTTGTTTAGGCTAGGAAATGAAGACCAGGCTGGGAGCGTGTATCAAGAGGCAGACTGATGCTTAGGTAAGTGTGACAACACTCTTCAAAAGTACTATACAGAATCATTAGGGGTGAAAGCGACCTCTGGAGATCATGTAGTCTAACCCCCCTGTCAAGGCAGAGACGCCCTGAGCAGGTTATACAGGAACATGTCCAAGTGGGATTTGAATGTCTTCAAGGAGACTCCAGACCCTTTATAGCTGGTCACATAATGCAGAAAGGGGTTCAGTTCACAGCTATTAGGATGATGATTCTGGAAGACCCAAATGCTTTCTACTGTCTGGTGAAAATGTTAAGTGGTGGATTAGTGACAGGAGTGTCATCTGGTAAGTAGTTAGCAACACTTTTGGTATCATCTTGTGAGTGCTTTAAGAGTCTACTGCTGCACCTGCAGTGGGGAGGCCCTATGTAGAGCCAGTTATTGGTTTGCAAGACCTGTGGGAGCCCTGTCATGATTAACTGAATGGAAACACCTCATAGTCGGGCACAAGACCCTCTGCTTTCATGTTACAGCCAGGCCGAGGGAAGCCCAAACTCTTAGAGCTGCAGGCTGTGTCTTCACTGTTTCTGACTTTTTGAGGTACAATTGTCATCTTTAACTCTTTCCTGCCTTATGCACAATTAAAGTCCATTTTAGATAGTGTCAGAAGGGTGCCAGTACAACAGGATATTAATCCTACAGCTGCAACATCTGGAGAAAACTACGGGGACTGGAGCATCCTCATGATATTAGCCAAGTACCAAAGTCCATGCTTATATTCTGTAAAGGAAAGGGCTGGTTTCTCTGAATTAATCACTCTTCCAGTAATCTGACCAGCCTTTAAGAGATTATACAAGTTAAAGCTATACTCTGTTACTCAGAACAGTATTAGCTCTTTAAGGAGAGTCATACTTTGTACATGATTATTGGACTCGGGAAGCTTCCGCATGTGTCAGTCTCTGATCTCCCACTCAGCATTATCTGCTAATGGCACCATCAGCCATCATTACCTTACTGCAAAATATCCATCAAGCAACAAACTCTGGTATTTATTTAGCAGCAGGAAAAGTGTTCTTTGTGCCTTTAAGGCATTCTGCCTTAAATAAGGGTCAGCCACCCTGCCAACTGCATAAAATTCGTTCACCCTGAGTATGAAAACTTTGAGTAAAATGGAAAGAAATGCAAATTCCTGCTTTTAATTCTCAGTGATACTTTTATATATATATGTGTATATATATCTTTTTTTTTTTTTATGTGTGTGACGAGAAAGCTCTGTGTGAGCTTCTGGAGGCTTTTTTTTTTTTTTTGCAATGGCCATGTTTCTGCTGGGAGTTATTATTATTGTTGCATTCATTTGAGTTTGCTTACACAGACAAAAATCACCCAAGCAAAATCACTGCTGATCACTCTGCAAGTTGGAATGATGTTAAGGTGACAGTTACACAGGCTGAGTTGTGTGGATATAAACCATGTTCACCGGTTGGAAAAGTTGCCTTGGAAGGGGGTCAATCTTCGTTTTCAAGTGCTTAGGAAGAAAGGCAGCAATTACAGAATGTGGCTTTGGGTCACTTGAAGTCACCCAGTGATGAGCATTTATGCCACGTATAACCAGCTTTTTAAAAAGCATTGTTCTGTGCCAGTGGTTACCCGCTGTATAGGTAATTGTAAAACAAACTCCATATTCCAGCTGACACCCTTTCTAATTACATCTCACCTTCATTAGGCTATTAAAGTGATAAATGCTAGCAATTACGCCGAACTCCAGTGAAAACCCTCTGTGGCATGCACTGCCTGCAGTGTGATTTGCCCAGGAGCCTGGAGGAACTTTGCCAGCGCAATGAAGCCCTGAACAAAACAACCCCAAAAAGAAAAGGAAAGTAAGAAAAGGGCCTGCAAACAGCTTGGCTGATTAGGGAGTATCTGTCAGTAAAGTCTATGCCCAGCATCAAACAGTGTGGCTGGCTGGGGCTGATCTGCTGGCAGCAAGAGACAACTTCTTCTCAATTTAATTAGATCTGTGCAGGAGGGGGAAAAGTGAATGTATCTGACGTGTGCTTTGATATGGACTAAGGTGTTCAGATGTGGCACCAGTGGATGTGCCATGGTCCTGTGTGCTTGCTCTCCCGTGTTCTTGCACACACAGTCTCCCTTGTGCAAAGAGGTGGGTTTCCTGCGGCTAGTATAGGTAGACGTGAGTTGTCACCTGTGCTCTAGTTCATGTGTGATCACTCACACGTAAGATGGACTTGGGTGGATGAACAAAAAGCCACTTTCTGTCACCAGAAAGGGATACGGTGGTGGCAGTTTGCGGGGGCTGTCAGCAGTGCTGCTTGGGGTGGAGGGGAAGCCATAAGGAGGATTCCTGGGTGTTGGGCTGCCTCTGTGGCAGAGGTGAAATGTTCCAGAAGGTTTCCCTTCTGGAAAGCTAGGGAAAGAGTGAGTGAGATTTGGATTTGTGCTGATAAAAGACTTTCTCCCTGTTGAGTGATTTTAGCGGAGCAGCAGGAGAGGGAGCTTGGGAGCCTGGGAGAGGAAGGGACATCTTCCTCCCCTCCTCCTCCTTTGATTGTTTTCTGCAGGGCTGTTTCCTTTACTTTTTTCCTTGTACTTCTCAGTGCCATTTCACCCTTTCTTAAGCACATTTTTCCTGGAGGAAAAGAGTGATCTTCCCTGAGTCAGAGGGAGCCAAGAGCTGTATTTCCGCTGTCTCAGCTGCCCACAGGCCTCCCAAGGAAGGAGGAAGATGAACTGGCGTGTTTGGAGCAGCGTTATTTTTATGGTGTCCATCAGAGCCATGCTGATATCCCAAAAGTGAACTCATCTGTCTGATTACCTGAGCCTGGGTGCCTTGGGCTGGCTATTGCCCTGAATCCAGCCCCCATCCTGGTTGAAGTGAGGAGTGGGGTGGACACCCAAAAGGGAGCTCCTCTGCAGGCAAGGACCATGCCTGAGGGTTTGGAGTCACCTTGGAGTGCCCGTGCTGCAGTGCTCTGGTGGTTGGCTGATGACTGGGTGTATATAGCTTTAGAGCAATTGCTGCAGGTCTGCTCGATTTCAATCTCATAGCAAATGCAATTTTAAAACCTCACAGCACTTTGTTACTGCCGCGTGTGCAGTTCAGCAGATGGATCAGCCAGCCACTGCAGAAGCAGATGTTTCTTTTCCTGATGGATTGAGCCAACACGGGAGATGGAATGATAGATATTTATCAACAAATATAGCTTCTGCAAACTTCCTCCTAAGGGTTTCTGTAGGACAGGGTTTTTTTACTGCCAAGAGCATGCCCTCAGCTGCACCCAGGCTTGCCCAGCTCCTCTTGGGAGCCAAACAACTGGGTTTTCCTACAAGAAAACAATTTCCCAGGGAAGGGCAGCCAAAGTCACCTCTTCTTATCAGTTCTGATCTCCCTATGGACAGATTGAGGGCTTCTCAAATGCATTTGCTGTCGGGAATTATTTGCTGAATACGGCCATTAGTCATTTCTGATTTATGAATTTTTCAGTCCATGAGCAGCTCACAGTAAGGTATTTGAGATTCAAAATCCTGGCTGTGCTGATGTGTTGATTAGGTGGTCTGAATGCATTAAGGTACCTGATGTTTCTATTTTCTGACTAAAATCAGTGTGACCTTAACCATGTTTTATACTGCTAGAAATAAGTCATTAAAATCCTTAGTAGTTGGGCCTATGCTTTCAGAATATGACCCAGAGTTAGGAAGAAACAGCTGTGGGCTGCTTATTGATAAATGATAGCAGTGGACTTCCCTCCAGCTTCTTTTGACAAGGATAGATTTTTAATCCATGCATTGCTTTGCCATACCTGAATATCTTGCAGAAGCACTCTGAGCAAAGTTATCAGCATCTGTCACATGTTATTTCTTCCCTTTTACCAGAAAAAGACCCAGGTGGCGGAGGATGGTTTGTTTTGGTATGAATGTCTTCTCTAATGAAGAGTATTTCTAGCAAAGCTTTCTGCATATCGCTAGCTACAGACTGGACACTGCAATAGTCTGTTAATGCAGAAATTCTGTGTGATTAAACCCATATGGCAGAAACTCAGTCTACTTTCAGTGACTCGGTCTTCTCAACACTCATTCCATTTTCTGTGACTAAAAGCTTTGCTCAGAATACTATTTTTGAATATATCCTTCCCAAGAAAACTTATTCAGAAGCAAGTTTGTAGAAAAGTAATGTGACAGTTGCAGGAACCTGTAAAAAAAACTAAGAACAAAGCCTCTAAAAGAAGAAGAAAGATAATTCCTCAACAAAACAACAGGGGGATTATACTTCCATTGAATGCCACCCCATTGACCTATCTGTCAAGCAGGGATGTTCACAGTCTTGCTTAACTACCCTGCCGTTGCCATTATGAAAGGCACTCTCAAACTGACACCACCCTGTCATCTCCTGGCCATACGTCCTCTTGGTCACTGGGAGAAGAGGTAGAGAAATCAATGGGAGTAACCCAGTTACATGCAAGGGTGGAGTTCAGATCTGGTATAACGTTGTATGAAACCAAAGGTACTGGTGTGACTTTGGGGCAGAACACCCTGTGGTCCAGCCCTGCTCTATGAGTCACAGGGCTGGCTGGAGATGTTTGTAAATGATCTACTCAACCAAGAGTAAACACATCCATGTGTGAATCAAAGCCAAGCTCAGAACGAAGGACTGGTGCTAATGAAGCTTTCTGGGTATTGCATTAGCTATGATTTTTCTTTGGGCACTACAATTCAGGCATTAATACCTACTGCAGATGATGAAAGCAACACATCTCAACTTTCCTGTGCTTTGGTGACACCCAACTTGATGTCCATGAGGAACACAACACCAGGTAGTGGTCAACAGGTAGAGTCAGTGGATCTGGTCTTTGCAAATATTTATTTTTCAAGCCCTTTTGATACAAGCTTTAACAAATTACTTTGCACTGATGCAGATGTGAGGGCAGGCATTATGAAAGTGCTGGAGAGGAATGGTGAAAATGAAGAGCAAAATCAGCATGGCAGAGAGATGTAGCATCTTATGTTAGACCTATTGATATAGATGTGGATGAAAAGAAACAGGGAAGCACTCAGGTAGGTGGGCTTTTCTTCAGGTCTGAAACTAACCCTAAAAAGGTTGATTTTGCTGGCTAGCAAGGAAGTACTATTATTTACAGGTGCAAATTCCTGCCCGCCTGGATCAGACTGCCTGCCTTTGGGGAGAAAGTTTGTGGTATGGACCCATGCCTATTGGCCTTAGTGCCAGATTCATGCCATTGGCATCTCCTGTTGTATTTGGTGAAGTCTAGTTGTCCGTGGCTTGGCGTGATGTGGCCACGGACCCCAGGCAGGGCAAAGGTACCGCTGCCTTGTCCCAAAAGATGTGCTCCCAGCTACACTGAAGTTGTTAAATCATTCTGTCAGTCAATGGCTTTTGTTTTAGATCCTGAAGCCCAGCAGGCAATTGTGCATAGTTTTATTGGGAAATCCAGGCCTTGAGCTAATCCCTGGTTAGAGAAACAAGGATTTCAGGTGTGTTACAGAAATGGACTCTTGAATTATGAATGGGAATTCATTTTCCAATTAAATGCTTTCTGCTTTTGCTTTAGATTGTCTCTCTGTGAACGCTTCATCAGAATAACTTTCTCTCTGGAGTTCTGACAAACACCAAGGGGTATAAAAGAGCATGGGTCAAGCTCCTTGCACCTAGTAACACACAGTGGGGCACAGCCCTGGCAGTCCCAGCCACCAACTTCAGCATGGTCCACTATGAGTACTGATGAGGATTTGTTAACTCTGCACTTACTGCTCAGTGTTGAATGAGATTATGGGATCTAACCTGCCTCTAAGCTACCACTGGTGGAAGTGGCAAGAAGGGCATAGGGTGCATAGTTGGAAGGAGGGGGAGTTAAAAAGGTGGCTGTATATCCATACTGTTGCAGGCCTGGTTACACAGCAAGTAAATCAAAGGCATAGAAACCTTCATAAAAATTAATTTTTAGAGTAATCACTTGTCTTTTCCACAGCACATAACTGTGCTCATCAACAAAATGCCCGGAGATTTACTAATCAGTTTGGTTAATTGAAAAAAGATTAAAGATTAACTGTTCAGAAACTTCCCTGTGTTTTTTATATATGAAATCGTTAAAACACAATAAAATGTTTTCAATCATTTATCATTCTGACATGGAGTAATTGTTTGTTATTACTGTTTGGATTACAGAAGTTCTGGAAGCTCCAGTCAGGGATCGAAGTCTTACTGTATGAAGCACATAATAAGTAGCAGCCTGCTGCCCCAAAGAAGCTTCAGGATGGGGTATCTATATACATCATTTTCAGGTTTTGTCTCCCAGCAATGCAGTGACCTCTTCTGTCTCTCTCAGACAATCCAGTTATTTAGTATGATACCCATCTTTGTGACTTCCTTGTAAGATGCTTCAATGTTATCTGTAGCCATAGTTAATTGAACCACCCCTGGTGCTTTGGTAGGAGGATATAAAGGGAGTGGAGAAGAGGAAGGTAATTCTTTGTTCTAGGAATCCGATCCATCACAGCCTGCAGAATTTCCTCCTCAATACCATTCTCTGTCACTCACTAGGACATATATTGAGTCAAACACATTATAGTTTGATTCTCCAGCTAATGGCTAGTGAGACCTGGTCTCAGTACACTATAACAAGCACAGCAATTGAAATTCAGACTGCAGGAGAGAAATAGCTTAGTTTTCATTTCAGCACATCACACACATGCTTATAGAGTTTTCTCTTGGATGCAGTAAAGAAGGGGCTTGATTCAGTATTGCCTCAAAGCCTTATTCTGCATTAGCAAACAAAACGTGACAGTACAGAACGGTCCCAGCACTGATTTGTTTTAAGTTCAAAGTGTCTCATCTTGCTCTGGAGAACAAACTTTTGACGGTTCACTGTGGCACAGCCAAGGGTCCTGATTGTTCTTGGGAGCCACTAGAGTGGTGTTGCCTTTTCTTTCCCACTAGTGAGTCAGAACAGCTGTTTTCACTGAGCTCTGCTCCATACTCACAGCCTTTTTGAATGGCTCACCAGCATCGGAGCAGCTGATGACTGGGGAAGGATGAGCCCTTTCTCATCAAGTGGGCTATGAGGCATGTGACAGCTTCGCATCCAGCTCTTGCTCCATCTTAAAACCTCTCTTATATTTGTGTCGATATACTGAGATTAGTGATTTGATGTGGGATTTTCTAATACGCTCACCAAATTAAAAATTAACATGTTTTGTTCTAGAAAAAATTAAAAATGCACCAGGAATTGAGGCACTGTCATATTGTTTTTTCAACCTATTTGCAGACTCTTCTGCGTGCTTTCCAGTATGGTATTACACCATTTTTGCTCACCTGAATAGGGGGCCTATAGGGATGCTGGGGAGGGACTCTTCTTTAGGGGCTGTAGTGATAGGACAAGGGGTAACGGGTTCAAACCTAACCAGGGGAAGTTTAGATTGGATGTGAGGAAGAAATTCTTTACTGTAAGGGTGGTGAGGCACTGGAATGGGTTGCCCAGGGAAGTTGTGAATGCTCCATCGCTGGCGGTGCTCAAGGCCAGGTTGGACAGAGCCTTGGGTGGCATGGTTTAGTGGGAGGTGTCCCTGCCCATGGCAGGGGGTTTGGAACTAGATGATCTTAAGGTCCTTTCCAACCCTAACTATTCTATGATTTCCAAGTCTGTCACCCTGGGCCCAGTGTTACTGAGCTTTGTCCGCTCCTAGTGTCCTTCTTCCCTTTTAGGCATTGCCCTGCACTTGACACTTATTTACTGGGAAAAATAGTTTTCACAGAAGTTACTAAAGACTTTGTCCTTCTATTTATATTCTTGTTCTATATTTTGTCCCTGTTTCTATCCTGGTTTGTGATCCATAGCCCCCTGTGCTTGACATGTAAGTTTTGTAGGATTTAGACCTCTTCCTCCTCCTCCCCCAAGAAGAAGGAGGTGTTCAGCAACATAGTGCAGTTTGGTTGGAAAAGTTAAATGCAGTCTGTGATGCATTTCCTCAATACATTGTAGAATATAGGTGATCAGGGA
Source organism: Myiopsitta monachus (assembly GCA_017639245.1). NCBI lineage: Eukaryota > Metazoa > Chordata > Aves > Psittaciformes > Psittacidae > Myiopsitta > Myiopsitta monachus. The sequence continues at coordinate 58,767,579 of CM029925.1, forward strand.
AGAACATTAGTTGAAATGTCAATGAGAAGTGTCAGAAACACTCAGTAGGGACCATATGCTGTTCTCTGCACTGGTGCCTTGCTCCCCCTGCATGCACTGAGCCCTAGCTAAATGCCTTATCTATTTAAGGTATTTAATTAACACCTCAGCTATAGCACCAATCCTCATTGTTCTGCGTACTGATAGAGCAGAGCCGAGAGAGCAGACCTGCATTATCAAAGCATGTTGTGCGGCACAAAGAAGATACTTTCATCCTGACAAAAGAGCTCAGGGCTGGAGCTGCTCATGCACATAATGGGAGCCTGCTGCTGGCACAGTGTGGGGAGGGAAGTTACAGTAAAGGGCCAGCATGAGGAACGGCATGCCAGCCAACATGCCTGATGCACCACAGGCTTGTGGCAACAAGCTGGAAAATAAGAGCAAGCGCATAAACTCTAAGGGCACTGCAGTGGCATGTGCTGTGTATTTGTTCATACAGGTCACAGCCAGACCCTCACAGTTCTTGGTTAGCAGTATAAGGGGAGGATGCTTTTCTCCAACAGGCATTTAGCCATTTCTATGCCTGAATCCATGCTGAATCCTGATGTGCTGCTGAGGATGAGTGCCCCAGGGAGGGCACCATTGGGCTCTATGCCTTAAACTCTATACTTAGTCTCTAGACCTTCACCATATGGTCTTTGCTTTTGGCTCAAACAGGCTTGAGTCTTTCACATGTTTTAGGCACTAGAGCACCCACTAGAGCCACACTGCAAAAGAATAGTCAGTCTTTCCTTCCAAATCTGCGTTAAAAGTTCATCCAAGTGAATCTCTTAACTCTTTCTATGCAAAATGTTCTTGTTCCTTTTTTCCTCCTCCCTTGACTGCAGCCCTCAAAACCACAACTCCAGTTACTGGAGGAGCCCACTTCTGGCTGGAGATTTTCTCAATGGCTTTGCTACCTTTCCTATGCCTTTCAAATAAGAGGTCATTTTCTCCTTTCATTTGAGCTGAAGCAATGCAACTGAACGGTGTTGCACAGGTATAGCCTCAAGAATAAGCTGAGCTGCCTTTATTATGGGCAGTATTTTGCTTACTTGTCAGTCAAGTGAGTGAGCTGAGAGGCATCTGGTTACAAAGTCATCAGAATGAGAAAATATGACTATACTCAGGCTAGTAATGTTTAGGTTTGGCTTGTTTGGTTGGTTTTATGTGGTGGTATTGGGTTTTTTTAACTGCCCAACCCTGTGACACTGGCAAGTGCTGATGCTGTTACAAATGCTGTGAAATTACTCTTTTCTTAGCCAAAGTTGTTCTTAGAGAGAGACCAAATGGGTCCGTAGTGAGAGGGGGTATGGAGCATGGATCGGTTTTTTTCACACAAAGCTCTAGCAGCAGCTGAAAGCAGGGTAATGACAGAAAACACACTCCACCTTGTGCTATGGTTCATCTTCTGCTGAGCAGGTTATGCTGTGTGATGGGGGTGAGTTTGGGACAATGTATGTGAGAGGGACTGTGGAGTGTCAGTTACCAAGAGCAATGGATGGTAACTCCTGGTTGCGCTGGGGCACACTCCGAATTTGTCCAAATGCTACAAATAATCTGGTTTTGGCACCCTGTGTATTCCAGGGAAACAGGGCATGTTCCTGGGAGCCTTGTGCCTCTGCTCACTGGGGCTGCAAGGAGAGCTACCTGCTGCCCTGTCTGGAGGCAGAAGACCTCTGCCTAACATGTGTCCTGCATAACATGGTAACTGAGATGAACATGCTTCTTTCAGACATTATCAGCAGGTTTCTGTCTCTTGGTGTGCTCTCCAGCCTCGTTCAAGACAATGTTGCTTTTTAAGCTGCTAGGTACCTTCCAGGTATGTATTTTTGGCTATTATTGCTTCAGACAAGGTCAATTCTGTTGGATCAAGAGATGATAATTCCAAAGTCATCAAAAACATCTGCTTTCTGGGTTTTTAATCTTTCAGATTTTCCAGGAATTTGCTGATGGGAGTGTTAGTTTGAGAGATTATTTCAGTTTCTCCTTTATTATTTGTATTTCATGGAACCAATATATTTGAATATTGGCCAACACTGTCAGGATACATATTTACTGTGTGGTGGAGAAGCTCCACAAGGGCTTCTTACAGGACAAGGCTAGGATGTTATGCTTGTGACTTCCAGCCACCTCATGGTTTTATTTCCACTGTGACAATATTAGGGTTTGCCATAATTAACTTCAGATTCCTCTTCTGCCTCTGCCCTGGTTTAGATGGTAACCCTGGTTTTATGTTTTGAGTATGGGCTGAAGAACATGGAATACTGAAGCAACTGTCTGGCTTGTCTCAAATTGCAGTTCTTACTATCTCTGTGTGTTGAATGTCTTGTGGGAGGTGGACAGCAAGTTGCCTATGACTGGAATACTGGCTGTGCATCTTTCTTAACGACTTACAAAAGACAAGATATCAAGGAAGAAGAAGCTGTGCTGTGCAATATATGCCACTAGTCAGCAAAGACTGAGGCAAGGACTGTGAACTGCAAATGTTTCCAGTAAACTGTCTGTGAACAATCTGCAGGCCAAGGATTCTTCATTAGAGGATGGCAGGGATGCTTCCAAGAAACCAAACAAATGTGAGACTGTTGCAATCTGTTCACACTAAGACAAAAACAAAACAAAAAGGCGTGAAATAAATTATCTCATGCCTACAGGGCTTCAACAAGGGCTGGATGCAGCAATACTGAACAAGGGATAATATGCTGATGAAAACAAGAACTTCATTTTGATGCGCTCTCCACAAAGTCTGACTGTAACAGAGTCCCTGCTTGCTGCAAAGACCCCAATAGCCACTTATGAAGAGGTAGATGAGGGACACCATGGTGAGAAGGGCAGAAGTGCTCCTTCATTTAGTGCACTTACTTTGCTAGTAACTGCTCAGGAAGCTAAGTTTGCAAAGCAAATGAGCACTGCTATGACCACATGATAGGGTATCCACGTCACTTGCAAGGATATCGTCATGACAGCTCTCATGTCTTTCTATTACTCATGATGATGGGATGGACTCTTTCTTACCTTAGAACAATTTAGTGCTAGCTGCTGTGGGGCCAAACGGGGCTTTCAATTTTGTAGAGGTTCAGTACATTCAAAGTGCTTTCATATTCTGTTCCTCATTCAAATGGAAAACCAAGTCCAAAATTTCCTGGGAAATCATGTTCTGAAAAAAACCTGAATGTAGTGAACTAATGTGGACTGAATGTTGTGAACTATTGTAGTATCACTTGGAATCTTTTTTACATTGCAATGTAAAACCTTTTGGATAATAGAGGGAGGATCCTGAAGTGATGGGGTTTTTGTAAGCAAAAAGTGTACCTATTCCAAACTCAAAATGGAGCCTAGTGGCATTATTGAGATGAATTGTGTCTTTCTCATGGTGAAAATTCATTGCTAGTGGCTTTCCTGTTTGAAAAATTGGCATTTTTCTGAAGGAAAAATATTCCACTGGGGAATTCTAGTGCGAATATGAGTGTCGGTAGCAGGCTGTCTGGGTCTTTTCTTTTTTCCTTCTTTTTATTTTCATTCCTGAAGAATCCCCACTATAGTTCTGAAGTCGGTAGATATTCCTTCCAGAAAGAAAAAGGACTCTAGAGGGATATATTTTCTACACCAAATCCCCCTTCCGTCAAGTGGCAGCAGGATCTAGCTATGCGGATTCATTATGTACTGTTAAGCAGCTGCCACATTTCACTCTAGCAGCAGTTGTACTTCATTTACGAACAAAATGATTCATATGTGAGGATGGTAAAGTGCTGCAGCTCATGGTGAATTTGCACCGAGGGGCAGCTCGTGGGCGAGGGCTGGGTGGAAACAGATGCTGAAGCAGGACTTTGCTATTTGCCTGATAGTTTATACAGTCGTAAAAGTTTGCGCTTTAGAAGGGCAGGTCCTGCCAGAAATATGAGTGCATAAAAGCAGAGCAAAGGAGATTGTCTACGAACGGTATTATTCACAGCCTCCCTGCATCTTGACTGAGAGAAGAAAAAAAATGGTAACACTTGACCTACATACAGAATTATGAACGAGGAAATGAAATGGATTAATAGCATTCTGCTATTGGTCCCATAATGCAAAAGCAGTGGGACACCCAATCACTGCTACAAAGGTGAAGGTGACTGAAGGAAGATTCCCCCTTCATGCAACACATTGTTGTATTTACTACCCTAGAAAATCCCTTGCCCTTTTGTTTTATTTACCAAGATGTAAGTTAGGAGTATTTCTGCTAAAATGAGTGTGATCTTCACAGGGTAAAGGCCACAGAAATAAGAAATGAAGACATATGTCTGAAATGTTGCAGAAGACAGCAATCTCTAATACTTTGGTACATACGCTGTGTGGGTGGAGGGAGGAGAGTTGCCTTTCTTAACGCCAAAGCTCCCACCATTGGAAAACATTATGCTGTCCTCCCTCCCTGAAAAGGACAGAAAACTTGCTGCTGGCTACAGAGAACAGCAGCCTGCCCTCAGGAATGCTGGGTAAAGAGGGCAGCAGATAAATATACTTAGTTTAAAATCCTGTTCGAAAGAATCCTGTGGTTTGTGCATTTTTTGCGTAGTTTTATTCCAGGACAGAGAAGAATAAAGGTTTGTTAAACCCCCAAATAGGTGAAACTCTGTGGGGCAGCTGAGACCTCATAAGCCATGCAAACAGAAAACAGGGGTTCAACACCTCTTCTTAGTATATGTGCTTTGATGTTGGTGCCTGCTGGACCAGGGGAAGGAGAACACGGCAGTTGTTGGTCTGAACCACAGAGGCCCCTCCTTTGTTTGTGCTTTTAACAGCCCTGAGGTGGTATCAGTGCAGAAGCAGTTCTGAGTTTCCTGTGATCCCTCAGCATCTTTTGCTTCTGAGCAGATTAAACTGCACGGTTACCCTGAGGTGGATTAATGCTCCTGCTCTGCAAAAATCAAACCTCAAGTCAGGGCAATGCTGTATCTGCCACAGCCTCACAGAGTAGGGTACCACTAGCAGAAAATACCCCTGTTCTCCCTCTGCTTTTCACCCAAATGCCTCTTTTCTCTAGCACGATTCCACAAACACTTTAGGAGAGCAAATAATCCAAAGGCTCCTTACTACGCATAAATCCCTCAGCCTCATGGGTTTCCTTCTCTGGAGCTACTGTGAAAATGGACACATCAATACAGCCTTTTGCAGAAAAACTGACAATCTCGGAATGGTGTCATGCTGCAGTAACTGAAATCTCCTGCCAGGTTGGTGATGGTGCTTTCTAATCAACTTTGCAATGAATATTTCTTAAATCATGTTAATCCACCATTTAAGCAGAGATATCATTTCCAGACAATGAATCACCATACCTGGAGGGGGATATACCTGCCGTTTCTCCAGAGAGGAGGCGATTAACAGCACGTGTGCTGTCAGATGAGCTAGCAGCACTGGCATTTATCACCCCAGAGCTCCTTTCCTGCAATGAAGAAAATCTCTGCTCCCTGCTTCTGGGGGAGCAATCAGCTTTTATTTATGTTGTGGCTGTGGAAAACAGCTCTTAAAGGAAAACTGCACCTGTTTTGCTCTCTGGGGCAGGTTTTGCTCTAATTTACACGGGTCCATTTCCTGTTAGAAGGTGCTAAACAGTGACATCTCAAGAGGAAATGAAAGCCCTTAAACGTGAGTCGGCAGGATGCAGTACGCAGCTTGTAGACCCACAGAACAAAACTAAATATTGATGAGGAATCTGAATTGCCTTTCTTATGAGCACTTATATGTTCTCATCTCCCCTAGCTCCTAGCGACCAGCTGCTATGGGAACTGCTAGCATTCTACCTCAGAGAGACTGCAGTCCAGCTAGGAAGTCTTGTTCTGAACAAATCAGGTGAATCTGTCACTTTGGGTAAGGAAAGAACTATGCATTGCTGAATTTTTCTGTTAATCCACATGCTAAACTCCATGAACATTCACTGAAAAGTAACTGTTCTTTTGATGAATAAGCTGTGGAAGCTGGAAGAAGAGAGGGTAATTTCTTGAGCTAAGTACCTACCCTACTATGTACATGCAGCCAGGACCTGAGGTGGTTTTCCATTTGCTGGCTTGGGTATTAAAAGCAGTTCTTAAAGGTACTAACCACAGCAGTTTTCAAGCGACCTTTGCAACCACGGTGAGCTTCTGTGCTACCACTGCTGTGTCCCACTTGCATCCAGCCAGCCTGGATGCTTCAGCTCCAGAAACAGTGAAGCACAGAGATAGTTCTCTGAGAAGGGATCTCAGGAGGACTTTGACTCCTACTCCTGCTTACAGCAGGGCTGAATTCCAAGTTAGGAGATATTGTTTATGGCCTTGATCAGCAGAATGCCTCCAGGGGTGGAGATGCTCCAGTCTCTCCAGGCACCTGTGCCTGGGCTAAACCACCCTGAAGACTTTTCTTACTCCAATCTTGTGTTAATTTTCATTGCTGCAGCTTGTGCCTATTGACTCTGCCTGTTTGCTGTTCCCATTCAAGAAGAGCCTGGCTCCGCCTTCTCTGTAACTGCCTTTGGATAGTGGGAGGCTACAATTAGGTCTCTTCCTCGTAGAGGAGCAGACAAGCTCTTTCAGCCTCTTCTCTCACACTATGTACTCCAGCTCCCTGATCATCCTGCTGGGTTTCTCTTGGACTTGCTGCATTCTCAGTGCCCCTCTTACACTGGACAGCCCAAAAGTGGACACAATACTGCAGATAGTCTCAAAAGCACTGCAGAAAGGGGAAGGATCGCCTACCTTGACCCACTGGCTATGCTGCCGCTCATGCTGCCCAGAATGTTGTTGGTTTACTGTATTGCAAGGATGCATTGTTGGCTCTTGTTCAGTTTGCTGTCCACCAAGATATCGAGTGCCTTTCCTTCAAAAGCACATTTACAGGCTGTAGGAATACACTCAGGATTGCTGCCAGGGAATGTGTCCCTGAGAACGTGCAGCACCCCATTCCCTTGAATTTTGTGTCTCTTCAGGCTCTCTCAGTTTGGCTTTCCAAAAATGAAAATAACCTTCTCCTTCCCATACTTTTGCTAGATACTCTTTAGTTCTTTGTCTTTGGGCTTTAGGATAATGAAGGCCGGTCCCCTAGGTCTCCTAAATATATGGATAACTCTTACTTCCTCAAGCAGTCCTAAAGGAAATGAAATACCAAGTGGGAGAACTGATGTGAATTCAAGAGCGATCCCAGTGTAAATGCTAAAAGGTATTAGCCTGAGAGTATCCACTGCTTTTGCTGCTGCAGGGAGAATGACAGCTCTGATAACTCGTCTCCTGGTGAGTCCTGCCAGGCTGTGCCTGGATCCAGGGAGATTGCTGCATTTCCTGATGGTTTGAGGAGGAAAACAGATAATGTAAAAATGTGGGAGGTGCAAACAAATCCTGTTTTCTAATAAGAATAACTTTAACAGGAAACTGTCAGCTGACATGGGTTGATAGGCAATTCGTTGTGGGGGGCTAATAGGTGTGTATATGTATCTCTCCATGGTCTGATGTCTGCATGAAACTATTACACTCAAGTCACATTGCTTGCTTTTGGCCTTGAGCTTGATTTCAACTCAGTTACGTTTACTTAAGGCGTGGCAAAACTGCCCCATAAAGGAGAACATGGGTAGTGCCAGCCTGTCTGTCACTCTGTTGGTGTTGGCTGGAGAGTTACACCGAAGGCATTGCAGGTAAAACATCCCTTTGCTGTTTTACTTAGTACAAGATGAAGGCAGGTGAAATACATGTAATAGTGGTGGGAAAGCACCACAGACACACTGAGAGAGATTTCTCTTTGAGAGACAGAATAAATTAGAGTCCCTGTCCTTAATGTTACCTGGAGGGAAAGAAAAGATGAATTTGCTGTCCTAGAAAGAGCCTCATAGTAAAATGGTAAGTTGTCAGAAGTAATTGAATCAAGTGGGAGTGGAGATCCTAAGATGAGGAGGTCTCTATAGTTACTGTAGGCTGCTGTTAAATGAGGTAGAAAAAAGGTATCTGGAACTGTCCTATGCTATGTATGCAAAATGAGGAGAAAATTGACTTAATAAATAGCCAGAAGGGAGTACTTCATAGGCTTTTTGGAGCAGAAGGTTGTGCAAGATACCACTGGGGAAGTAATCTCCTGGAGGAACGCCAGATGCTTGGCTTTGGTTTTGTTTTTCTGTGCTCTCAAGGCTTTCCCACATTGTAGGTACAAGGAGATGTTGTCTATCTGAGGACTGGGATGCCCAAGTTCAGGTCTCTGCTCTGCCTGTTCATTTTGCTGATAGTGTTTTTAATCTGAATGCAAGGACTGCTCACAAACTCACACTTCCCGTCATTGTAAGACAGTTCTGGAACTGACTCCCTGAAGCTTTTACAATGCTCCAAATATATGAATGGCAGCATCTTAGAGGGGAAAAGTACTTGTAGTATATATGTTGAATATTATGGGTGAGATGAAATGTACAGTGATAGTTTGGAGTGTTTGAGGGAAACAGGAAAAGAAGGGCTGCTGGCTTTTTGGCTTTTCTGGTGTTCTTTGTATTGTTTGGGAAAATTCAGCTGCTCTTCGTAAGGTACAGAAAGCCAGCTGAGCCATCATGGAATGGAAACGCTTTGAGAAATCAGTGGAGAGGAGAAGGTTCAGCTGTGAAGCAGACACATGTTTTCTGATTGCCTATTTTTACTTTTTACTCCATGAAAAATAGCAGGAGCCATTGAAGGAAATTATGTCTGTACTCTGACATAAATCTTTATGCAAAGTGTAATTAGCTGTCAGTAGCATTTGCCACCATTGAGTACCTGATTATAATAGTGGCTTGACATCTTTCATGAATGAATGCTGAAGGAAAATGAGAGACACCCTTTGCTGCTGGTTTTTAAGCTGTTTAATGCAGAAAATGGTGGGTGCTTGTGGTTCTCAGGTTTAGTCTCTGCAGGGTTCACCAACCTTTTGTTTCTGATATCCTCAGGGACTCCCCTTTCTTTCCCATCTCTTCCCACTGTCACACCTGATCTCTTTTTATCCTCTCTGTAGCTTCTCCACTGTTCTGCTTCCCTTTCTCACCCTCACTATTTGACCCTCTGAGACAGCCAGCAAGAAGACGGATCTCTCCCTGCTGAGAAGGAAGAGGAATCAAAAAAGAGCAGCAGATGCAAATTGGGGTGTGATTTCACCTCTCTTGATTTCAGGTACGGAAATGTTTTGGAGGAGATGCCAGGACTGAGTAAATATTTAATCCCCTGTGAATAACGATTTCCGTCCTCAGCTGAGAGGCTGTCTCTTGTTTTCCTCCAGAGTTTGTGTAACGTGACATTTGTACACAAAATACGTGTATGCAGGGGGTTGGAACTAGATGATCTTTAAAGTCCCTTCCAACCCAAACTATTCTGTGAGTCTATGTCTGAAACCAGGTTTTGCAAGTGTTTGAAATCCCTCCCTCTCTCCTCCAACATCCTGTAGCAAGGACCAGTCCAAGGGCAATGCCTCTGAGACCTATTGCGTTATGACTTTGTCCCTTTGAAGCCTATCTGCCTCAGAGCTCAGTAACAGAGAGAAGCTCCCCTCCCAGGTAGGCAACATTCTGCTCCAAAAGCTGCTGCTGCTGCACCCATGAGAGCTAACCATGAGTGGGCTGTGGCCAGGGTTCAAGGTGCTTCTCCTTCTATCCAAGGTGGCTGGCTGAGCATGCTGGTGCAGGCAGGACAATGCCAACTAGGTACCACTGCCTGTACAGTGGCAGGGGTGGATATATTGCTTATGTATCTGTGCATGTGTGCCCCCAGACACAATGCTGATAAAGTTATCCCTGCCAGGAAGAAGTCGTTAAGTGTATTCTTTTCTTCAGTCTGGATGCTAATTTATTCCGGATATGTTAAACAACGTAATTAAACACACACACACACACATGCTAAAAACTCTTGTTCTCTGTCAGAAGAGAGGGAACGTGTGTCAGACCCAGCCTTCAAGCTCTGTTAGTTTTAATTTCAGTTTTGGAATTACTAATCAGTTTTCCTGGAACACTGTTGCAAGAAATAGATCTTAGTATGCATGGGGCCTGGGCACAGTTTCAAATGAGTATTTGTTAAGAAGAAGCTATTCCCTTGTCGTGTTATGGTACATTACATGAGATTTATTTCCATTGTATTGAAAAATGCAAGCCCAAGGGGAATGTTCTCTTCTTATTGGCCGAGGGAGGTTTCTGAATTCTATCTGATTTTTTTGTGGGGCTTTTAATTAAAACAATGAGATGCAAAACTCCTTGTTTTTTGTATGCTGTTGTTACTTTGCCAAGAGGCCAAGTGACTTCCAGGATAGAGAAAAGGGATTACACTAAGAAAAAAGCATATATGTGGGGGCCTGTATCACACCTTCAGTGTGTTTTTCACATGTGTGAACGATTCCAAATACAAATCTGAGCCTTTGCTCTTACTGGAGCCATCTGCTCTCTGTGCCGCACCAGGAACATTTTGGATCTACAGACAAGTTTGTTTGGTAGGAAAGAGCCTTTCATCTACCAAAACTGTAAATAAATGAATAAATAGAAGAAAAGGGGGAGTGTGGGGGGAATCTGTGACATCCTGTGACTTGAAAGTGAAATTAAGTGACTTCAGGCTGGAAATTAACACAGTGAATTTAGTTAATTAAATGTAGGAGTGGCTTGCCCATGGCATGTGGTGGATCTTCTAGCGCTAATTTATGAGTGGATACATCTTAAGTGGAAGCCATGGGCAGGAACTGCTGGTCCTATATCAGCACTGTAGGGAGTCTAGTGGATTGTCTGTGTAAGCTGGTTGTAAGCCACCCTCAATGTGCATGGGGTCTTTGGAGCAGATCCCAAGGAAAGGTAAGTCTCTGCCTTCTTTACATCTCAGAGAGAGTGACCATCAAGCACTTACTAATGGAAATGAAATAAAGCAACTCAAAAATGCCATGTGCACAGGTGTGATATGTGGCCAGAAGAGCCCTGGGTACCTCACAGCATCCTTCCTGCTCACACACCTCCATCTTCCCCTATGTCTGCCGCTCCTGCTCCATCCCTCATGCTCACTTGTGTTGCAGATGTATCTCAATGCTAACACAGTAGCTTGCTAACAGCTTTGCTCTCTGTCTGCAGGGTAGACTCAAAATTGAATTTGTAGCAGTGACAGCACTGGTTTAAGATAAACCAGTTGGGATTTGACAACGACTCTTTCCCCATGCATTTCTAGCTAATAAGGATTTTGTCACCGTGACTGCCCTCAGCTTCACAAGCACAAAACTCTTGGGGGCAGGGAGAGATGTTTGCTTTCCCATATACTCCTAAGGCACCACTTTTGATCAGGAAACTAATAGCAGTCCATGTCTCCCCTTCACAGGAAAGGGGCACAATGTTTGCCCCTGGGTCTGGTCTGACATCAGAGCAGGGCTGGCAAACAACAGGGACAATGGGAAGCCTCCAGAGCCTGAAGAAATTTAATAACCAGGACTTCAACCACCTGCGAGCCTCAGTGTTTGAGCCAAGGAGTGCTTTTTGAGGATGCCACCTTCCCTGCTCATGTCAGCTCCATCAGTCCCAACCTGCTCCCAGAGGATAAGAGGTGGCAAATACAATGGAAGAGGCCAACGGTGAGTTATGCCATTCTGGTGTTCCATAGCCCTGGGGCTGAATGGGAGCACTGATAGCCAGGGCCTAAAGGCCTTCATCTTACGGATGGAGATCTGTGCTAGCCAGGGAAGTAGACCCCAAGGAGAACACTGGGAGCACACCACTTGGTGATTCTTGCTGTGGGAAAAGTGGAGGAAAGATAACTTCCGTAACATTAATGATTTCATTGGGTACATTTTTAGAGGAGGCTTGTTTCCAACAATGAACTTGACTTGAACTAGTGCTTCCACTTCCATCTGCTTCTAGGGGACTTTGTGCAAACCTGAAAAGCTGTCTAATTCTATTAAAGATCTCCAATTTCTGCAATCCAAGGCACTGACTCAGCAATACCTATTTAAAGTAATTGGGACAAGGCATGAGATGAAGTGTGTTTATCTGCTGATTCGTAGTTGCAGTTTAGTAGGCAGTTGTCATTATCTGGCATACGGATGTTTAAACTGGAAGGTGAAATCACATACTCGGCTCTTTTATCCTAGGACCTGCTTTGGGGAATCTTTCCATGGTCGGACTGTGCTATATAGCACTGCTATGTACCATTTGCTGCTAAAGCACCTACTAGGTTTGCCATGTGCTGCCCCTTTGCTGGGTTTTGCTGAGCACAGCACTGGTGCCTGGGGCCTCTGGCTTCCCTGGGCTGGAGCAAACCAGTCCTTCTTCCTGAAGGAAGCACCCAGGATAGAGAGGGTAACTGTGAGAGACAGGACAAGACAACTGGGGAAGATTTATTTAGGTGGGAGATGCAAGTAGGGCAATGAGGGTATGCTGGAGCTTGGCAATGTGGTGGCCATGGCACAGCAACATCAGAGGCTGCTACCAGCATGGAGATTGAAAACCATGGGTCCCAGAAGGGAAGCAGGCTTGCACTGGGAGCCTGCAGAGCTCGTAAATGTGGATGCCTGAATGGAAATGTGAGAAGCCCCAGCCTTGTTGTAAATGGAATGTGATGTGGTGAAGCACTAGATGGAGAAGAAGCTGCAACCTGAACACCAACAGGGCTGTGGCTAAGTGTTGTGGTAAGAGGGATGGGACCTGAGGCTTGAACTTCTCACTACCTGCTGCTGCAGCAGGGCCTGAAAGCATCAGAGAAGTTGTGTGTGCAAAGGTAAAGGCACTTTCCATCTGTGTCAGTGCTCTATCATGCGTCTTGTAAAGTGAGCTGATTCGATATGGGAGTCTCTGAAGGGAGAGGTGAGTCAGGAGCATGACAACATTTGAAATGCCACCTCTAACTCTGTAGGAGTTGCAGTTTCCCATCGGATGGAGGCTGTTCCCAGCTGTGTTTTCATCCCCAGGCCCTCAGTCTGTGTCCATTGAAACGTGTGCAATTTCTAACAGATTTTGCATGGGGTACTTCAAACATTACTAGAGGTGGGGCTGGAGGTACCAGATCCAGTAGGAGCTCTGCAATTAACTGTTCTTTTGGTTCACCCACAGTTTTGAGAAATGGAAGAGAAGTTCTATTTTAGACGGAACAAATTATTTTCTGTAGCTGGGCTTTTCCAAAGCCAAACCAAAGGGAAATTCTCCTTGAAGAGTTACATCATTTAAAAAAGTGAGGTGCTCCTTTCGAAATGTTCAGAACAAATGGACTTCTGTGCTTTTCCTTCACACAAGCAGTTGAGTGGAACAGAGGAAGTCGTGGAATGATCTGCTGTTGCTGAATACATATTTCTGATCAATTAAGGTTTAGGCTAAAGATTTCACTCTGATCTGACCATAATGTATAGTACTATACAAGTGTAAAGAGAAACTGAATTAGGATGATCAATGTGAATTGCAGTGGTGTTGAATGTAGAATGCTTTACCTTTGCTAATGTTGCTTATATTTTTAAACGTAGTATGTGCCAGTATCTGAAGGGGGCCTACAAGGATGCTGGAGAAAGACTTTTCATCAGGGACTGTAATGATAGAACAAGGGGTAACGGGCTTGAACTTAAACAAGGGAGATTTAGGTTAGTGTCGTGGATTAAGCCTAGCTAGTAACTCAGAACCACGCAGCCGCTCTCTCACTCCCCCCCCTTCCTCCCCCCTGCTCCTGGAGGGATGGGGAGGAGAATCAAAAGAATGTAACTCCCACAGGTTGAGATAAGAACAGTCCAGTAACTGAGGTATAACACAAACCACTGCTGCTACCACCAATAATAATGATAAGGGAAGTAAAAAGGGAAGAGAATACAACCACTCACCACCCGCTGACCGATACTCAGCCCAACCGAGCAGTGATCTAACCCTTCCAGGTAACTGCCCCCAGTTTATATAGTGGGCATGACGTGCTGTGGTATGGAATACCCTGTTTGGTCAGTTTGGGTCAGGTGTCCTGTCTCTGCTTCCTCCCGGCTTCCCCTGCTCCCTGGCAGAGCATGAGGCTCAGAAAGTCCTTGGTCAGAGTAAACATTACTGAGCAGCAACTAAAAGCATCGGTGTTATCGGCGCTGTTCCCAGGCTGAAAGTCAGAAACACAGCACTGCACCAGCTACTAAGAAGGAGAAAAATGGCTGCTACTGCTGAACCCAGGACAGTTAGATATAAGAAAGAAGTTCTTTACTCTGAGGGTGGTGAGGCCCTGCCACAGGTTGCCCAGAGAAGCTGTGGCTGCCCCATTCCTGGCAGTGCTCAAGGCCAGGGTTGGATGGGGCTTGGAACAACCTGGTCTAGTGGACGGTAGTCCCTGCCCATGGCAGGGGGTCAGAAATATATGACCTTTAGGGTCCTTTCTGACCCAAACCATTCTGTGATTCTGTGTGAGAGAAGATAACCATGTACTCAATGAGGCCCTGCATCAGGGATAGCCCACCAGTGTGCTTGATATGGTACCTATTACAAATGTTAAGGATAGTCTCTAATCTTCAGTGCTTATGCTTTTAAAAAAGACTAAAATGGGCAGAGACTGAAGTTGCTGAAGATTTTTCTGGAGTCTTCAAGGTCACAGGCCACTGCTCCTGCACTGTTCACCCTTTGTCTCTTCCGGACCCTGTAGCTCCATTATGGAGGGAGGGATTGCTGAGCAAAAAAAGTCAATCCCCTGCTTAACACAGACTGTGATGTCTGGGAGGCAACCAAATGAGAGGGAAAAGCTACAAGGTAGCCAGGCCAGGATCAACATGAGAGAAATTAGGGAGTGCCTCTGGTATAATTTGTAGGAGTGTGTGTGGTGAAAGGACTGAAGTAGGAGCATGGGTTTCCTCTGCATCATCACGGTCTGTTTATAGCATCAGGGCATGGAGTTCTTGGGTATTTATCTCATATCTGGGGTCAGGGGAAGTGAAGAATAGGGTCTAAAAGAAGTCCACCAGTCTGTGGCCTTGGGTAGAAGCCACAGAAAGAGGTTGCTTTAGTCTGAGCCTGAGCAAGGGACATGTCCTTTCTTCTTAGCAGAGGCTCAGAACTGCGCTGCTGCACTTAGCATCTAAAAAGCATTTTGGAAAGTGACACAGTTTGGGCCAGTGCTTGTTTGCTGGGAAAAGTGATTTGTCATTTGATTCAGTAATTTTGCAAAAGGGCTTCCTCACACCTTTTCCTCCCTCTGTCCCTTCCTAAAGCAAATGGCTTTAATGTAACCTCCTTTCAGGAACCCAGTGATTCCACACTGCTTCTGGTGATTATTTGTTTATTGGCATTTTATTTAATTCCCAGAAAATACCATCAGCATTAAGGAATTTTGAATCCAGGAGCTGACTAAGCCGAAATGGATCCTTTAAAAAAAAGTCATTTTGAAGTCAGAATCTTTCCAGACAGATAAGCTGAGCTTCAGTTCCTACTGCATCAGCCTTGGCCTGTCTACTTGGAGGGGAGAAAAAGACAGGTTTTGTTCAGGCAATAAATCAGACAATGGTTTGTAGTTAACCCAAAAACTTAGCTCTTACATTAAAGAAAAAAGGGTGGGAATGAGAAATATGGATTGTCACACGAGCTGCTTTAATAAAGCAAGTTACGGGAAATGAGTGGCGATGAGGGATAGTGCTGTTCTGTGCTTACTTGCAGGTCTATCACCTTGGGGCCATTCTCTGGCATGAGCCAAAGCTGCTTGCCAGCTGTTCCAGATGGATTTCACAGCTCCAGTGCTTCCCAGGAGCCACAGGGCCCTTGGATCCTGCTCAGTATTTCTCCTTGATGAAAATCAAAATCAATTCACCTTATTTTGAGGGTGCGTGTGCAATCAGTGTAATTGAACAGCGTTTCCAGGCTGCCATTGTGTCAGCCCTCGCCTACTCAGTCTGATTGCATCTGACCTCAACTTCAGAGTTCATATCTTTGGGCAGGGGAAGCTGCAGTGCATCTCCATTTATTACACTGTGAACACTTGAACTGGCTGGATGGCCGCACACAAAGAGTTGTGCTCAGTGGCTCGATGTCCAGCTGGAGACCAGTAACTGAGCAGTGTCTCTCAGGTATCGGTGTTGGGACCGGTCTTGTTCAACATCTTTGTCAGTGACATGGACAGTGGGATTGAGAGGCACCCTCAGCAAGTTTGCCGATGTACACCAAGCTGTGTGGGTTGGTTGATACACTGGAGGGAAGGAATGCCATCCAGAGGGACCTTGACATGCTTGTGAGGTGGGCTGATGCCAACCTGATGAAATTTAACCATGGTAAGTGCAAGGTCCTACACCTGGGTCAGAGCAATCCCAGGCACAGCTACAGGTTGGGCAGGGAAGAAATTCAGAGCAGCCCTGTGGAGAAGGACTTGGGGGTGTTGGTTGATAAGAAAATGAACATGAGCCGGCAGTGTGCGCTTGCAGCCCAGAAAGCCAACTGTATCCTGGGCTGCATCAAAAGGAGAGTGACCAGCAGGTCGAAGGGATGGTGATCCTGCCCCTCTACTCTGCTCTCCTGAGGCCTCACTTGGAGTACTGTATGCAGTTCTGGTGTCCTCAACATAAAAAGAACATGGAAGTGTTGGAACAAGTCCAGAGGAGGGCCACGAGGATGATCAGGGGACTGCAGCACCTCCCATATGAAGATAGGCTGAGAAAGTTGGGGCTGTTCAGCCTGGAGAAGAGAAGGCTGCAGTGGAGACCTCATAGCAGCCTTCCAGTATCTGGAGGGGGCCTATACGGATGCTGGAGAGGGACTCTTTATGAGGGACTGCAGTGATAGGACAAGGGGTAACGGGTTCAAACTTAAACAGGGGAAGTTTAGATTGGATATAAGGAAGAAATTCTTTACTGTGAGGGTGGTGAGGCACTGGAATGGGTTGTCCAGGGAAGCTGTGAATGCTCCATCCCTGGTGGTGTTCAAGGCCGGGTTGGACATAGCCTTGGATGGCATGGTTTAGTGGGAGGTATCCCTGCCCATGGCAGGGGGGTTGGAACTAGATGATCTTAAGGTCCTTTGTAACCCTAACTATTCTATGATTCTATGATTCTATTCCAGGCACATCAGTGATGCTGAATTAAGATTTGTCCAGCTGAGAACAGAGTTTGGCTTTCAATCAATCACAACCTTTTTATTTCTCTTAATTGGTGTGTGTTAAAGAGGGAACACTGTGGCTTATTGTGGCAGAGCATGTCGGGAAGGTGGAGCTGGAGCAGGAGGGGCTGATGCAAGTGCAGCTGAAGGGAAAGATGCGGTGCTGTGGCAGGAACAGAAGCCAGGCTGGGATTTTACTGTAGGGTTAAGGTGAACTTGTCAGGAGACTGCTGTTCAAAGAATCATCTCCTGCTTCTCAGACTCTTGAGCCTGCACTTGGATCATGCTGGGCCAGTGAGGAGATCTGTGGGAAAGTGGCCATAGCCAGACCACCATACTGAGGATCAGCCTGCAGTCAGACTGGCTTATGCTGCCTATGAAATCCCACCTTGGGCTTCCAGTTTTTCACAGAATTGTTTGACTGTGTTCTTTACATGTGGCCTACATCTACGCTACTCACCTCTAGCTTCTGGGGACTTGATTCTTCCTTAAGAATTTCCAGTGCTTATAAAAAGACCTTTACAGACAAATGCATGTACAGGGCACTGTCCTTGAACCTCTCAAATTAATTCTCCATCTTGTCCTTTGGATAAACAGTACTTCTGTGGTAAGACTATTCCCCAGAGGATGAACTGGTTTGAACTTGATCTTCTCTTTTATCCTGAATGCATATTGAAATCTTCAGTGGGCCAGGGAAAGTGAACGATGATAGCTTTGTCCTGGGGGATGAGTTTAGGCAGGGTGTTCGACTTGCAGACCATATGGTTGCCTTCACTGCTGGACTCATGGGTACTCTGAGGAGACACTACGTGTCTCCTTGAGCTTCCTCTTCTTTTCCCCCTCCGGCTAAAACTGAGAAGTCTCAGGGAAGATGCCACAAAGCCTCATCATAATTTCACAGTGAGACAGGCTGCTGCTTCTGGACAGATTCATAATTAAATCTGTGGTTTCTCCATTTGTTGAGCAATTTGAGCACTAGCAAATAGTGAGGCATGTTTTGTGTAGTGGCAACTACGTGCTTAGCTGTGTTTTGCACTAGTAGATGATAGTTTCTGGTGTTTTATGACTTTGAAGGTGGGGGAGCTACCTGGAGGCTTCCTTTCCTCCCTTTCCTTCTGGTTGAGAAGGCCCAGATTTCCAAAGCTCTGCACCCAGCACAATTATGTCATCTCCAAACTCTTTCAGAAATCCTCTGTGTTTAGCTCAGGCTCCCTCCACACAGCATCCTTCAAGGGAACAGCCATTCCACCACTGACTGCAGCAGCCGTGCTCTTCAGAGCTCTTGTAAGCATCTGGTCTTGTGATAACCCACCACTGCCCCCTCCTGCCTTGTCTGCAGCTTCTGCTTCTAAATCTGAAGGAATACACCCCGCGTGGAAACAAAGCTTAGTGTCCTGTGGTTGAGGATTATAGCAAGAGTGTTTGCAGTCAGCTTTTGTCCCCTATGATAGCCACAATCATCTGTATGCACAGCCAGGGCATGCTGGATGGGGCTGACTTCAGATCATGTCTTCTTTTTTTAGACAAAATCACTAGTTGTTCTCGGCAAGGAACCTGCTTAGTGACTCAACTCATCCCTGTTTGTTTACTGGGGAGTTAAATGTCTTGATGGGCAATAGGATATCTGCTGAGGCATCTAATGGGCTGACTTTTCAGCTGGTCTCTGTAACAGTGCACTTAAGAGCTTTATTGTCCCAGCAGAGAGCAGAGCATCAGCTCTTTCCTTGTGAATCTTTGTAAGAGAAGCAGCTGTGCCCCATCAGTTTCAGGCTGATGTTTCTATATGGTGGTTACCCCCATAATAATGTTTCTGCATTGTAGCACATTCATCAGAGCCCAGCCACCCTGTCTGGGGCAACTAAGACTTGGACAGCCTCAAAAATGATGGGGGAGCAATAATACCCATTCCTTTATGCTGTTTTAAATGTCTTGCCACAAATCCCTGAAGTCCCGGGATAGGTGTGGATGGCTACAAGAAAGCATCTGCTAAGGAAAATGCCTGCCCAGGCTGCTTTCCCTGGTGTCAGCAGCGCTGTGGGAGCATGATGTGTCCACCAGCCTGGAGCAGCAACATTGTGTTGTATCTTCTCCTGACAGGGAAACTTCTTGGAGGGGTTTGATCGCTCTGAAGCTGTTTCAGAAACCTGACAGTGTTTGCTAATGCTGAGCTCATGCAACCGTGCGAGTCACGTTGTGCGCTGGTCTCATTTTTGTGCAGCATGTCAAATCGATTTGGGAGAAGAAATGCCAGGGCCTGCTTAAGGATGAGCTGCTGTATTATTTTTCTTACTCAGATGGTTTTTTTCTCCCTTTTATCTCTTCATTTTCTTAGGTGCATGGTGAATTGCCTGTTTAAGGCTGATGGCTCTTTCAAGACAGCTTTACCCAGTTGGGGTTTGCCAAGGATATCACAGGGGATGCTTAGGCCATTCCTACCTGAGCAGTCAGATATCCCAGACCAATAGCAGACACAGATGGGAGAATGGTTCACATTTCTGTGTGCTAACCAGGCTCTGGAGTGTTTCCCCCTTCACTGCCCAAGCCAGACTCAAGGAATGCAAGGAAAATTCTCCCTGAACTAAAAATGTCAGCCAGGCCCATGGGATTTTGCAGCCAGAGATTAAGCTCTCTTTCTGTAGGTTCCTCACCAGAGTGATGAAGAGCAGCCCTGGCTGATCTGTATTAGTCCTGCATGGAAACAAAAAAGTCCCAGAGAATAAAACGTTCCTAGTCCCATTGCTGAGCTGAAGTACAGATCCTGCTCCACACTGCTTGGAAACCTCTGTGCTTCCACACAGGGAGCCCCTCTCTTCCTCAGGAAAGAGCATGATTTTATAGCCAGGCTCAGAGCCCTCTTTGAAAGGTGGTGTTAGCATTAGAGAAACCCAAATGAAAGCTCAGTGTGCACCCAGCCATAAGTCCCCATCCCTAGGAATAGCTCAGCAGACTAAAGAAGAGATGCCTGAATATCTCTTCTGTTTTTGCTGGTGACAGGCAAAAAACATCAGGGTTCAAGAGGAATAGATTTCAGATGTCGAAAGGTAGGCAAGCAAGGGGCTTCGAGGGGCAGTAACACGCTGCTGGCATGGCAGGGTACTCATGCTACTCTTTGCATTTTCCTTCCTCCAGGAACTGCAGAGAAATCCTCATTTGATCATAGACGGAGTTAGCAGATTTGATATCATGCAAGGAGAAATAGGTATGGTAATATTCCTGTTCTAGAAAAGACTGGCACGAAGCAATAATCTGTGATTGTTTTGCTATGTTCTGAGTGCTCGGTGGGAAGACCATGGTAGCTGCAGTAAACAATTATTGCAGGTCAATCCAGACTCACACAAGTCCACACACAATTTATTGCAGATATTTAACAGGATTCCCAAATGCAGCAGCTCTAATCCCTATTACTTATTTATGTCACCTGCCCTCTATGTGTATAAGGACAAGGTGCAACTGAGATTGGGCAGATGCTTCAAGTACAAGGATCACAGTTCTGGGATAAGTAGGCACAGCTCCAACATGTGTCTGCACCCTTATCGGTTCCATTCTTTTCTCCTGGCCCATAACCATGTTTGTCTTTGGGAGCAGCTCTGCTCCCATATAGAAATGTCTTTCCATTTTTCACCCCACAGAGAGGTTTGAAGATTTCCTAAACAGTATTCTAGACTGCAGGTCTCAACATGACCACAAAAGATAGGAGAATGAAAGTAGAAGAGAATGGCTGGGTGGCATCAGGGTTCCCAATGGACATTGCTGGTGAATACTGCATTCAGTGCTTGGGGGGGGGGGAGGGGGGGGAGGAAGGAGATGCAAGAACATTGGTTTCTTTTAACAAACCAGTTCTTGGATGTCTCAGATGTTGAAGTCCACCCTCCTAAAGAGTTAGTTATGGTCCACAATGGTAACTGACTGAATGCACTATATTCTTATCTCCCTTGAGGTGACTGCTGGATGCTGGCTGCCCTGGGCTCCCTGACACTGCAGAAGCAATTTTTGGGGAACGTTTTACCAAGGGATCAAGGATTCCAGAATGATTATGCTGGGATTTTTCATTTCCGGGTATGTACTCTCTGCTGTATTGGTACTTCTTGGGCTTGGCTGGTTGGATTATACAGGGATCCAAGCAGCAGTCCCAGATCTTGACAGCTTTGAATGCTGTGGTTCTTCAGTGCTGACTCTCAGTTCAGATATTTGCAGACAATCCCAATTTTTCCAGTGATCCCTCCTGCTCCAGGTGGTGCAATCACATTGCAGAGAACTGCAAAACCTTTTCTGAAAGTTATGACTCCAGAGATACCAATACTAGCTGTTCAGATACGTTTGTGTACCTATATGTTCTAGATGGCATTCTAGTGTCTGCTGTGATTTGGACAGTTTGGTATGGCTGCCACCACACCTGTGTTGGTCATCTATTTGGATTCATTTTCTCTTTCCCCATATATTTCCTTGCCCTTTTAGCTCACAGGAAATGTCTTGGAATTTGCAAATCCTTGGAGACAAATCAGAGGAGCAGGCTTTTGATATTTGGAAAGGAGACTTATTTCAGAGAGGGAGGCACTCTTGAAATTCTCTGAATGTCCCAGGAAGTGACAGGATAGTCAGTGGCAGGCTTTGCTTTCTTGTATCTGAGTGGACCAAATATCTGTGGGATTAGAAGCACCTGCAGTACCATTAAATTCCAGAAGCTAAACTGGACGTAGACAATCAGCAGATACTCAACCATTCATCATCCCCCTTTTTTCACAAATTGTTTTGTTATATGTAGTTCAGTACCAAAGAGTTCTGGCACTGAGACTTCTTTGACTCCCAGGACCTCTCGTGGAGCAGCACCAGGAGGATTATCTTGTAGGCAGTCTAAATTGTGCTCTATTCCTTTGCTCCTTGGAATACCAGGTGTTTCTGTATTGGCCGATTTCCAGCATGCAGAGGTGTACTGTATGAGATAAACCAGCTAAAGTGACAACAGTCTGCTTCAAACACATTAAAAGGATGCAAGCTAGATTTTCTTTCATGAGAGCTTTGAAAAGATTAGTTAGGAGCAATCCTTAAATCTTAAGCAGTATAAATACCTTAAAGTATTTGAAAATGTTTTCTCTGTCATCTCATCTGCAAATCAATGCAACTCTTTCTGGCTTTCCTTGAGCAATAAACCCCTGAGAAAGCTACTCTGAATGGAAATGCTTCTCGGCAATGCTTTCAATTATTCTATCAAAGATATTTTACTGCCATCCACAGGCTAAGCCACCAGTCCTCTGCTCAGTGAAGAATCACAAATGAGCCATATCATATGCTAATAGAATAATTTGAGCTTATAACTTTTTTCACCTATTTGGTTCTGGAGCATGTTGCCTCTTGGGCTCCTTCAGTCTTCCTACACAACACTGGCTGCTCAGCTGCAAGAGTTAAAGGTGTTAAGCACTTCATCAGCTGTGGTAAAGATGGGTGATGTTTTTATCTAGGGAATAATTGCACTGATGTTATTTCACTAGGGATAAAGTTAGTCCTGTGTTTGTATAGGAATCACCTTTTCTGCCACAGAAGCTCTGATGCCTGTGAGGCAAGGTGTGCCACATGTTGTGACAGTGAGCAGCAGCAGCTCAGCCTGGTCAGAAACAGGAAGTATGCTGTAGGGACTATGTATGGCACAGTGCATGAACTCAAAACAGGGGGGATCTGCTCTGAGTGTTAATGTCCCTAATGAAATATTTAAAGGAGAGAAATGGTCAAGATCTCAGTTTCAGAACACATTCAAAATGTGCCTTCTAGCACCATGCGAAAGAGTGGTTGAAAGGCTAGGGGTTTTCACCTTGCTCAGTTCCAGAACTGGATTTATCCAAAATCCCTGCCACGTTTGGAAAACAGTGAGGCAAAATAATAACACATTGTATTGTTGTCTTCTTGCAACTGTCCATTTCTTATTCCTTCTCTTTTAAGCCCAGGAAAATGAAGTCCTGATTTAAAAGGCTCCCCACAGATGGGGAAGTGAAGAACTTTCTTTGCAGCCTGCCTACACAGGGATTGTTTCATTTACAGTCATATTCCTAGCTGCAGTACTTTAAATCCTGAGGGTATAAAGGAATTCTATGAAGCCAGACTCTCAAGCCTGAAAGTGAAAGCATTGGCCCTCTCTGAAGGCATATGTGGGACAGTGGCTTCTCCTGTACCACTCTTGCACTCCCAGAGCATCCTAGGGTTTTCCATGAGGTTTCTCATTCCCATTGTGGCTTTTCCTGTCCTTTTGGGCTCAGATGAAGCCACTATCTGGAAGCCTGCAGCAGTCTGGGTAAAGCAGCTCTCTTTATCCAGGGAAGAAAAATAAAGTGCTGTTTTCAGAAGGCCTCCAAACTTGATTTCCCTACCAAAGATGACCAAAGAACCTGGAGTTTTGAAAAACAGTCAATCAGTGGGTTTGGACTGCATTAATCCCCATGGACAGTTCCATATTGTTTTCCTTTTTTACCCAGTTGTACTTGCACATGGAGCATCACAAGGAAGTGTGGCTGGATGTCACACCTTTTCTCCATACAGACCTGCTGCCTGGTGTTGACTGGTGACAGTATGTTGGATGATGAAAAGGCAGCTCCTTTTGGACTGTCCCTTCATCTGTCTCTCTTTTGGGCTGCGGACAGCTGGTGGCAGGCTTTTCCTCAAACCGTAGCCTGCCAAAATCAAGCAGAACCCTCCAATTACTCCTGGAGCTCAAGTTCAGAAGTCCAACTGTGCCACCTCCTGCCACAGCTAATGTAGGAAATGAGAGGCTGGGGTGAGGCAGGATTGTGAGTAGTATCAAACCTGCTCTTTGCTTACCAGACTATAAACTGCTCTGCTGCTGGGCACATCTGGTCTTGTGCTTTTCTAACAGAACAGCTCATTTTGAGGTTTTTCATTGACCGAAGCTGTTAAAATAAAATCATGCTAGACTAAATCTATTGCTGGCATACTTCCACTGGAGTCCTTAGCATTACTGCAAATAAGAACTCGGCTTCTTATGATTGCGAGTCATGCTAAGCTACATTAATCTGCTAATGACTCTGGAAATGGCTCCTTTAGTTCATCCCAAAACATCTTTTTCCCTAGTCTTCTTCCTTGAAAGGTTTCATCAGCAGATCAGCTGGAGAAACACCTGCGCTGTCCACATGCTAGAGAGACCGCCTGCATTCTCCTCATCTATCAAGGAGATGGATAGCACCTTGAAACAGTCCTTAGTCGCTACACAGTCCCTGTCCATGACAGTACCTCACTGTCTTAGCTGAAACACAGAGGGAAGAAACACTCTAGTGTTTCTACACTGAATCTTGACAGAGGTTCTTTGGCCAAGAGCTGTGCTGCAGGGGAAAATTCAAGTGCAGCTAAGGAATGAGGCTCACTGAACCATCCGCATGATTGTTCTTTATAGTCTTGAATGCTTCCTATTGCCCAAGAATATTTGCATATTTCCCCTGTTTAATATTTACTCCCACTGTTTACAGGACTATTTATATTCCCAAATGACTTCCCTTGCCACTGGGAAATCCCGCCACTTGGGAGCTTGTTTAACAATTAGCCTGAAGCATTTCAGGAGAGAGCTTGCACATATCCATGTTTTAGATTAATTCCTGTGCTATTTCAGGAGCCTGTTGCTTGGCATGAGTATTAGCTCTTGAAAGGGGCTCATTTGTACTCTCTCTTCTTTTTTTCTTTTCTTAATTTTCAGTTCTGGCAATATGGAGACTGGGTGGACGTAGTGATAGATGACCGGCTGCCATTCCTAAATGGAAGATACCTGTCTGTACACCCTCGAACATCAAATGAATTCTGGCCATCCTTGCTGGAAAAAGCATATGCCAAGTAAATATACCTGGTCTATTGTTCTTCCCAAGGAAATATACCTGGTCTATTCTTCTTCCCACTGCTGAATGCTCTCTAGATGTGGTTTCACCCTTTGCTTTACACAAAGCACACAGGGACGAGTTCAGGCTAGCAGCTGTGATTGTTGTGCTGTGCTTATGCAAGGAACTGTGGCTGTATGCATACACCGAGCCAGCATAACCCAGAGTTGCTGCTTTCAGGCTGAAGACCTAAATGTGCCCAGTCCAACTCTGGGATGTTAACGCCTGGGAAGTAAATTGAAGCAGGCAATGGCTGGTGACACAAAAGGGGCAAGGCATCTCCTCCTTACTTCAAGCAGACTTTGCCTGTTTTCATTTCCATATTTTCTGCTGTTAAGAACTGTGAACTCTAAGATGGAACTGCCTCTGTTTACAGTGACTAATCAGAGATCATGCAGATATTTGGAGCAGGCAATGAGAGGACACATGGCTGAAGAACATGTCCAGGCACAGAACATGAGCTCCAGTGAGTCTCTGGTCAGCTCTCATTTCACACAGAGCACTCTGACTCTTGGCTGAGACCCCCAAAGTACTGCAGGGTTAATGATGATTAATAAAGAGATAATCACTCTTTTAAATCCTCTGAGGTGCAAAGAGATCGGAGTGTGGTCCCTTAGCACCTGTAACATTGCCCATTATTAAACATGCTGAAGGGACATTCCTGTACTAGGGGTAGTATGAAGGGCTGGAACTTGGTACACCTGCCCTAATTCAATCTGGTGTAACATTTGCAATGCAGTAAAGAGGAGCTGAAGAAGAGAGCTAATTGTTTTGGCAGATTTGGTCAGGAATAAGCAAGTGTTAAAGCAGCATTTGGGCATCTCAGGAACAGGATACATTTTGCCCAGTTATCTCAGAAAAGTTGACTCAGGATTCAGTATCAATTTGCTGCATAAGATTTTAATTACAAAGCAAACCAAACCTCTATTAAATTAAAGTTGCAAGCGATGCTGTTTATAAGATTCCCATTTGAGAAGTTATTCCCCGGTGCCCATGACAAATTCTTTTCATCAGTGTAGGACAAGGACAACCCTTCAAAATACAATTAGCTGCAGACTTCATTTGATTACATTCATTAAATACAGTGTGTATGGTGGGGTTTAACAGCATGCTCTACCTGCTCTAAGTACGGCATGTTCCAGCTTATTTGCTGTCTCAATAAAAAGCACACGATAAAAACAACAAGGACTGTGGTGGCAATATTAAATTATTATCCTATTATTGCACTCTAGCAGAGTGAATTCAGAACAGTTCTGAAACCTCATTTCTGTCTTGCCTTGGGAGCACGGGCAAATACCTTCACCTCTCCTTCCTATTTTGCACTTGCAAAAGGATACTGGCTATTTTTGTGAAGAATTATGAGAAAGTATGACAGTAGAAACTAACAGTTCAGCTTTGTTTGATCTGAAACATCCATTTGAACTACTCAAACCCTGGCTCCCTTCCTGTTCAGAAGAAGGAAACTGGATACTTCATGATACGATGCAGCTCATATCCCTGAACTGTCTGCATGGGCATGAGATGCACCTTATTATTTTCCACTGTCTATAGGTGGCTCCAGACAGCTGTGTCACATGTGGGTGAATACATAGAAAAAGGTCCCTCTGCTTCATTAATTCCACAGTGTGTGTTGTGCCTGGCCATGTATTTCAATCATGTTTCCTTTCATTAACTGGTCCCAGTGTCTACATACCCCATGCTCACCACCTTGATGTGCATGTCCATTTTGAAAGCCATCACTGTGCATTGTTTATTAAAACAGAGTGTGAGGACTAACTAACTTCTTGGGTCTGGTTTGTTTCAGGTTGCAGGGTTCCTATCAGCACTTGCATGGAGGCTACCCTTCTGATGCTTTAGTAGACTTCACAGGTGGAGTCCAAGTACAGTTTTCCTTGAAGGATCCTCCTCCTGATCTGCATGAGATACTGAAGGCAGCTGGCAAATCTCATTGTCTGATGGGGTGTAGCACCTCAGCCCAGGTGAGTCACAGGGCCAGTAGCATCCATTTCCTGGCTTACTATGTGTGCATAAAGGCTGCTTTTTTTCACTGAAAAAAGAATCACTCTGTGCGATAATTACAGTCTATGGATGCCTGAAGAGATCTTGGCAGCAGGAAGTAGACAAGGTTATGCAGTAAGGAATATAAAGGCTTTTGGTGGATGTGTAGATGGATTGCTCTGTCAGAGTAGGGGTCTTCCCTTTACACCATGTAAGGGAAGTCTGCAAAGCGTGATATATGGCTCCTGTAGTTCTTGCTTCATCGGAACATGAAGCTCATCTTCCAAACAAGCCAAGGATTAGCCCCTCAGCTCAGGAGGCTGATACTGGGCTGTGGGTGGCAGAGAAATCCTGCCAGTGACTCAATCCAGGTTATTCTGCAGTTGCAGCAGCTCTGGTCCATTGAAGAACTTGGAAATATGTGAGGACAATATGTGTAGTAGTGTTAAATTTACTGATCTGCTTATGGCTGCAGTGGGAACAACAGTCACGTTCCTCTGGAGCCAGAGTATCTGAGATACTGCTGTAGCCAAAAGTAAGTCCTGTGTTTTTCTGCCATGCCAAGTGACAGTTGTGGGAGCTGATGGCCATACATCTGCAGTGTGGCAGAGAGCTAAAAGCTGTGCTTTCTCCCTTCTGTAGCTGATGAGGAATATAGAGTTGAAGAATGGGATTGTACAGGGTCATGCCTACACTGTCACTGGAGCTGAGAAGGTAAGATCAAGGACTTGTTCTTGTATTGGTGATCCACTACAGGATAGTCACATTACTGCTCTGTTCAGAGTAATTTTAATTAGCTTCACACTTAGGAGGGATTGTTGAAAGCACGTAATTCAAATTCCAGGAGATGGAAGGATTCTGGCACAATGGGAATAGGGAGAAAATCTATTTTTTCTAATGCAACTTAAATTCATTTTTGTTTTAGGACACTTCAACATCAAATACAGCATTTCTGGGGATTTGCATTCCATGCTGACTTAAAAAATTCGCTTTTCCTTTTCAAATGGGAATAGAATCACTGGCTGAAACTGTGGGATTTGTCATATAATGCAGATCTACGTTCGTTCAGCTCAATCACAAGCCGCCAAAAATCACTGTGTGAAAAGTAAATAACTTGTTGGTTCAGGAACGGCATTTCTCCATCTTTTAAAGCTGTTCTACTCAGGCAGAACCTCTCCTGGCTAGGTATTAATATTGCTGATCTGAAAACAGGACCAATTTATCACACAGATCAAAAGAAATGAGGGATTTTTTTACAGCCAGAAATCAGAACGTGGCTTACCCCAGTAAGCTGTAGTGCACACAGGGAGAGTTAACAGTGAGAAAGGCCAAGAAGGAAACCAAACAGTGGCTATGCTACCAAGCAAGATAGCTAAAACACATTTTAATCTCAGAACTTAAAGTATTTTTGAAAGGGGTCATTGTTTTCCCTAAGCTGTTTTCTCCCTTCTTCCCTTCTCTTTCATGATTTTCTGTATAAGCTTGGTTTTGATTCATAGACCCTCATGCCAGGGCATACTAGGTGCCATAATCAGTCAGTGTGCTTCTTGCTGGAAGACGCTTGTAGGCAAGAGGCTCCAAAGTGGAAGGATGAGGTTTGCTGGGCTACAGAGAAAGCCTCAGCTGGTTCTCCCCAAAGCAGGGGTGGAAGGATCCTGAATGCTGTTGGAAGAGGAAGCAGGCTATTTCAGCACGGTCCTGCTCATGATGTGTGCAGACTGGAGAAACAGCCTTTGCCCCTTTGCCAAGGCATCCATGGAGGTGTCCTGTGTGGGATGACTTGGGGCTGTCCACAGGCTAGACCTTTGCTTGCGAAGAGACTGCCATGGCATTTGTTTGCAACACTGCCTGTGTGCACAAGGAGAGTTGAAAACAAAAGATTTCCTTCTCCTTTCCACTTTGAGTGGTGACAGTGGGCTGCTTCTGGCTTAAACCAGTAACAGCAAGTGGAGAAAAGCACTGAAACTACAGGTGTTGGAAATCACAGTGCTGTAGATATAGAGCCGCAGATTAGGTTTTATCATTTCTTTATGCTGACTGTTGACATTCGCTCCAGGCAGTCTGGTGACCTCATTCCTCAAAGTTTCTGCTTTTGCTGACTCACAGCATTAGATGTGCAGAATTAGGCACTGGAATTTCCCAAGGCCGCTGAAGTCATGTGGTGTGTCAGGAATGCTGCTGCTTCCCTGTGTGTCAGTTCTTCACTGTCTTCAGGAAGGCAAATTGGGCGCAGTTTTCTCCCACATCATTCCTTTATGCTGTAGCAAAAGGCACTGATGTTTAGATGCAGTCAAATGAGATCAGAAGTTAAACCAGGTCTCAGGTATGGAAGAAGGCTCCTTTCTATTATCCATCTCATCACTGAGTACCACAATTGTGAAAAGCTGCGACTGAGTTTATTTTTCTTTCTTTACAGATACGCTACAAGAATAGCTGGATACATATAATCAGGATCTGGAATCCATGGGGCCATGGGGAGTGGAAGGGGGCTTGGAGTGATAAGTATGGTCTTAAAGCTTTAATCTCATAAGAAGAATGACTTTTTATAGGCTTATTGTAGAAGACCTCTACATTGCACCCATTGTAATGAAAAGGACATTTTAAAATCAGTTCATTATAAGTGTCCTTTCCATCTGCAAAGCAACTGCCCACAGAAATCCAATCTGGGAAAAACTAATGCAGCATTGATTTTGTGTGCTCGTCACTAGACCTAGCTCAGGTATCCCTTTTGTCTACATGCACATTTTTCCCAGTGGGTAAATCCAGATAAGCCATGGATGAAAGAGTTACTATTACCTGGAGTAAGCTTTGCCCACTTCCCTAGACACTGACTGG
Organism: Myiopsitta monachus; assembly: GCA_017639245.1. NCBI lineage: Eukaryota > Metazoa > Chordata > Aves > Psittaciformes > Psittacidae > Myiopsitta > Myiopsitta monachus. The sequence continues at coordinate 58,797,282 of CM029925.1, forward strand.
CTGCTTCTATTGAATTCTCCTGCAGCAATCATGCATCTTCCTTCTTTCTCCTTCTTCCCCTTCCCATGAATCTGAATGTGGAAAAAGGATGGTTAGAAGAGTCGATGAGAGTAGAGCAGTATTTTTATGCAGCATTGAACACAGAGAGACAAAAAGGGTCACTGGTTATTGCAAAGGCGAAGTGCTGCTGTATGGCTTGAACTGATCTTTTAGATCCTGTACACAGCTTTGGAGACGCAAAGACCACTTTGCTGCTTTGTGTATAATCTCACTGCTCTTTTCTGAGGAAACGAATGATACGAGGAAGACTGCAACAGTGTGTTATAAATAAATAGATATTAGTTTTCCTGGTGGAATTGCATCAGTGGTTGCCTGACTAGAGAGATGTTCATGTGTCGCTCTGATGTGATTTAATAGCATCCTGCCTCTCCCTGTTGCTAGGATCACTTTTCTCTGCTGAGAAAAGTCAGGCTAGCGTGTTGTGTCGGAATGGGTTGGCGGGTGGTGAGGACATATTTAGGGCTGGGATAATAGCTATCTACTCAGACAGAATCCTCCCATTCTTTGGAAGGGTGAGCTATAATCCTAACAGTAATTGAAATGTCAGTAAAGCGTGTTCACAGGTAAACTGCATAAATCAATAAATTATTGATTCGTGCTCTGTTTATTTATCTTAAACTCTGCAGAAAGTACAATTATCTCTTAATTATAAACATGCTGCTTGGAAACAACCCATTTGACTGGCTAATGTGCCCTCTACACATCAACGTAATATCAGCACCTCATAGCGCTTCGCCTTGGTACCTACTAAGCTCTCCAGCATTGGTGACCGGGGCTTGGAAGGCAGAGGCAGGGTTCCCCATCCTAGGGTAGGCAACTCAGGCACAGCCAAGGTGCAGAGCTGTTTGCTGGCTTTGAGTATGAAGGTATCACGTGCAGTCCAGTCCCTGGTGTGCAGTTTGCTCACCCCTCCTCATCCCTCATGACTTGATGGGCTGGTTAGAGGAACAGGCTGGCCAGAGAGATGGAGAGTTGTGCCTCACATCTGCTTGCTGATTTTTTCTTGTTTGCAGCTCTCCTCAGTGGGACCAAGTTGAGTCAAAATACAGAGAAGCCCTCCTCAGAAACAAGGATGATGGAGAATTTTGGTATTTCCCTATTGCTGCTTCTCTCTACCAAGTTTTGTGTTTGCATTCATTATGAAAGAAGAGCCATTTAGGCAGTTGTCCTGACCTGATGGTTTCAGAGGAAACAAGACCTGGAGAAATGGAGCTGGCTGGGATCAAGCACCAAGATGGTGGAAATAAAAATTAAAAAAAAAAAAAAGGAAAAAAAAATGAGAGAAGTAAAAATCCAGCTCACTGAGACCTGGTCATTTTGTCACACTGTCCTCCCCCATAAAACACCTAGCTTGAGCTGTGCTCAGCTCTGGGGGCAACAACACAAGAGGGACATCGAACTGCTTGAGTGTGTCCAGAGGAGACCACAAAGATGTTAAGAGGACCAGAGCACCTCTCCTGTGAAGACAGTCTGAGAGAGTGTTGAGTCTTCCAATACCTAAAGAGGCTACAAGAAACCTGGAGAGGGGCCTTTTGACAAGGGCCTGTAGGGACAGGACAGGGCTTTAAACTGACAGAGGGGAGGTTTAGATTAGACATTAGGAAGAAATATTTCCCTGATGAGGGTGCTGAGGCACTGGCACAGGTTGTTCAGAGAAGCTGTGGCTGCCCCATCCCTGGCAGTGTTCAAGGCCAGGTTGGACAGGGCTTGGAACAACCTGGTCCAGTGGAAGGTGTCTCTGCCCATGGCAGGGGGTTGAAACTGGATGCGCTTTCAGGTCCTTCCAACCCAAACCACTCTGGAATTCTATGAACCTTCAGGTGTGTGCACTTGGCTGTTTGTGGTTTATCACTGCCTCCAATACTCTCAGATCCGGTTATTGTCCTTCAGAAGAGTTATTATTATTCAAAAAGTACGCACTTGCTCTGTGAGGCTCTGAGAAAAGCAGGGGAACAGTTGGTTGGTCTCAGACAGACACTATGCTCGAGCAAAGCATGAGTGCAGGGCAGGACACTGGAGGGACAAAGCAAAGTGCAGTGGCAGGGATGTGCTGGAGATAGCAGGGCTGCATCTAGGTACTACTGAACATGCCCTGTAATTTCCTTGGTGCTTCAGGTGCAGTTAAGGCATTGAGAGCTGACTTCTGTGAAGTATCAGCTAGTGTGGAGGGTGAACATGAATACCTGACCGATGTCTCAAACTGAAAGGTGACATTTGAATCCTTCTCTGCAGGATGTCCTGTGAAAGCTTCCAGGAGCAGTTTTCCTGGCTGTATATATGTAACAGCACTCCAACGTTTCTGGACTTTGGAGATCAGCAGTGCACAACGTGGTCTGTGGAGAGGCACATCAACCTGTGGAGACCAGTCCTTGCCACTGGCAGGAGTAACTATTCCCCAGGTAATGAACACTCATTGCAGTTACCCAGTCTTCTCCTCCTCTCCACGGGTGCTTGCACTAAAACATGCACTCTGAGCACTGAATTGCGGAAATATTGATTGCCAGTTGCTAATGCCTGCCCTTTCCCATTACAGCACCTATCAGCTAAAGAGGCAGAAACAAAGCAGTGGGCACCGGCTGCTGAGTTAAAGCAGGAGAATTGTGATTTAGAAGCCATGAACTCTTTACATCAAAATGTACTTGTTGTCTTTCAGCCAGTTGCAGTAGGTGTTACTGGGGATCTCATCTGAAAGTCTGGTCTGGCAAACCTGATTTTACAGAGCAAGAAATACTCTGAAATTAAATGGATATGAAAGGAAAGAATTGTGATACAAAGGTCTATTTTCAAGGGTAGAAAGGCCTTTGAGCAGATGAGACCTCTGGTTTTACTGCTTGGGCAAGGACTCTTCTGGCAATGCTGGCTCTGATTTGGCTTACAGGTTTCGGCCACCTCCTTGAAACCTTGATCACTATGTCTCAAAGGGTGATAACAAAACAATGTTTGCGCTGCTGCACATCATAGGCACGGGGACCCAGCGAGGAAGTGCAGGGGCTGAAGCTGAGAACATGTGGGCAGAGCTATTTTCCTTGGAGCTGTGTTTTCCACCAGCTGTCTACTACAGTTCCTGCCCAAACAAGTGGGCTAAGTTGCAGCTTTCAAGGTCACCCAACACAGCTGCATGGCTTAAAGTCTAGACTGGTTTAAGCAGGTGCTGATACCCCACTTCTTTTTTTCCTCATTTTGGGCATTTTGCTGCTTTCTTATCAGGAATGCTTCCTGTTAACCAAAACCTTGTCCAAAAAAAGGCCGTTCACTCTGTGCTCAACACTAACAGGAAGGAAGGAAAGGATAGCTTTGGACCATTTTGTCTTTTTCTTTTACTGATTATGCTCTCTAAGCCACAGTCCTTTTCAGTTCAGCCACTGGGTTAGGCAGCTAATTAAGAATCACTGTGCTTAGTGCCGCAGGGAAAGTGTGCCATGTAGGTGAAGCAGATGTAATGGGGTAAGAAATCTGCATGACTTTTATGACTTTGCCAGAGATTTCTAGAATGATTAATGTGCAATTAATTTAACTCCAGATGCCTCAACTCCCGGTAATGGAGAGACTACAGTGCTCTCAAAGGGTCTTGGAGCAGTAACAACCTGTTTCTCAGGGTTCATAGCAAGATCTTATGCAATAGGGTACTAATGAGACATCTTATGTGGCTACTATTAATCTATTAACACTTTCTCAGCAGGTGCAGTTTCAATGAACCCTCAGTATTTTTTCAAAGTGATGGATTATGAACCACAAACTTATAACGTGGTAATTTCACTCATGCAAAAACATGCTGAGAATGCGCAGGATGCAAAAAACCTGAAAATTGGCTTTTTGATCACCATGGTAAGCACAATCAGGTATCATAGAATCACACAGAATGGTTTGGATTGGAAGGGGCCTTAAAGCTCATCCAGTTCCACATCCCTTGCCATGGGCAGGGACACCTTCCACTAGACCAGGTTGCTCCAAGCCCACTCCAACCTGGCCTTGAGCGCTGTCAGGCAGCCACAGCTTTTGTGGGCAACCTGTGCCAGTGCCTCAGCACCCTCACAGGGAAGAATTTCTTCCTAATATCTAACCTAAATCTACCTTTTCAGTTTAAAGCCATTCCCCCTTCTCCTATCACTACATGTCCTTGTTTTCTGTTGTGGTTTATTATACCTGTACGGGGAAATGAAAGACTGAATTGCCTTTCAAGCTGCAAAAAGAGAGCAGACATTATTTGCAATAAATTTCTGGATGCTTTCTATCATAGAACATCACAGGAAAAGTAGAGAAAGGAAGGCTTAGTTTTCTTTTTTTGGGTATTAAGAGAGGAAAGGTTGAACATTTAGTTCTGTAGCATCCCCGAATAGCTCTAGGGAAATCAGGGAGTCCCTAGGTTCCCTAGATGCTAGGGTACTAGTTCCTAGGTACAAGACATGCCAGGGCAATGTTCTCTGTGACCAGCAGTACTGGTGACATGCATTGCTGGCCCAGCACAAAGCATGGCAGCCAGCACTAACCACAGAACGTGAGCAGTACTCCAGGTCTAATAGGGAAGCAAATGTCATCTTGTTCCCCAAAATGGACCGGTATTACTCAGCTCCTCCTTTCCTATCACAGAAAAATCATGCAAAACCCATTTACAAAATAGGCTTTGCTCAAGACCAGCGTGGAGGTAATCCAGTCGGATACTTGGGACCTTCCCTACAATATCCTTCAGGCTTTTTCCTGGTGACTATCCAGGGAGGTGTCATTCCAAGGGCAGTTGTCAGAGCATTGCCAGCCATACTGAAAATGCAACTGCTAGTGCAGACTGATGCCAGCCTTTTCCAAAGTGTTTTTGTTGTTGGCCAAGGAGCGTGGGAGGCAGTTGTTCTTAGTCTGAAGAATAAAAGCAAGCAGAGATTGCTATGACCCTAACTTCACATTCTTGTGATCACTGGAGAGGTTTTCCCTGATCGCAGAGTTTGAATAATAGACGCCAAAGTCTCGCAGCATGAAGGAAGAGCATGGCTTTGTAGCTCATCGAAAACAGTGTCTGAGAAACACAAAATGTAACAAAAAAGAGCAGCCCTCCAGCAAGCAGAACTCGTTATCCCTATGCAGGGAGATCCACTGCCTGGAGCTGATGTTAGGCCTGCAGGGCTCCATGGAGCTCACTGTGCCACTTGGAAAGAGCTGCTGCTCCTGGTGAACGGGGAACACTCTTCTTCCAGCATTCTCATCAGCTCTACCCCAGCAATCACCAGTAAAGAAAGTCCCTGCATGCTCTTGCATGATGTGTGTCCACCTTGACTAGTTACCCATTTGAACAGAAATGACCCTCACTGGGAGGTCTTGGGTCCCTTCTAAAGGGTTTGTTTAATGAGGAGGTAGACTTGGGACAGACTTTGTCTGTTCTTGCTTCATATTTAAAATGTTTTTCTTCCCCTCCAGTTGATGCTCAGGTGTAGTAATTTATTTTTTCACTCTCTTGGTATGTTCCCAAAGACAGATGGAATTTGGTGAGTACATCAAGCCTGGATGACATGATCTCTGTGGCCATAGCTCACCTCAGGCTCAGTTTAGGCTTCTAACCCTAGGTGATCTCTCACACAGGACCTGGAGGGCAAGGCCAGAGCAGACATTGCTAGAGACACCAGGATTACTGTGGAGCACCTGCTCAGTGAGGGGAAGCAGACAGATGTGCTGCTCTGTCATGCCATAGCTTTTAGTAATGTAATGATACTGTATTGTTACAAATCCCCACAACAGATTATACAGAAACTATTCCCCAATAGATAATGCCTAAGTATTTTAACAGTGTGCCAGCTCCTCACAGCCAGTCTAGCATCCTGCCCTGGTAGAAGCAAAAGCCAAGTCCAGGAGCTAAAACCAGGGTAGGTTTACAATGCTGTTCTCTCAGTCTATTTCCCAATACCTAGCCTTGGTGCCTGACAGCGGTCAGAGATATCATCTCTGCATAAAAGTTTACAAGGGGTTTTCTGTGCAAGTGGAGAGTGCAATTGCTAATGTTCGTGTGGCTTCACTCTTCCTCCCTGAACCATTTTCACTGCCATTATTCGTTAGCAGCATCATTCATTGCTCAGTACCTTTAGAGATTGTTGATGTGAAGTAAAGAGTGTTATCCCTGGACGGCATGGGAGGGGAGTGCAGTGTTAGCAAGGATGCAAACCAGAATGGGCATATCTGATAGCTCTAGGAAGCCTTTGATTAAATCTGGATGTGGAAAGCTAATACATGGCTCTGAGGGAAGTTTAATGTTGTGTGATAGATCTGAGCAATGTAAAGATCCTGATTCTTATCTCACACCGGTTTTGACTCCGTTGAGATATTAATCTGCTGCTGCTTTTTACCAGGAGGAATGTGCAATGAGACCCAAAAGTAAAAAAATGGATTGCACCATTTATTTCTTTGCAGCACTGCCCGTTCCTATCTGCTCCAGGTCTGACCCATAATACTTGGCAGTCTCCCTACCTCCCAGCCGTCTCTAGCAGTAGTCATCTTTTTATGTGGTTTTTTTTTCTTCCAAAATAGCAGTTTTGTGTTATTGTCTCCCAAAGGCATGGCTCATAAATAACTCTGCCACGCTGTATAACCATTCTAAATGGAATTTATACACGCTGATGTATTTTGGGGAATATGTTTAGGAAGGGTTTTTTATGATGCTATCTTAACGTGTCATCATAGTAATAGTTGCTGCATTGTATTTGTTTCATCTCAGCAAAAATACTGGAATAAGCAGAAGAAAGATCAGAATCTTCTGTTTTCATGTGACACTTGCTGGAAGGTTTGGGTTGCGATTCTTGAAGCGTTGTCATCTGGGTGAGATGCTTAGTGAGCTTTCTGAGTCACACTAGAACTCAGGGAAGTTTTAGTTAAGAGTATTCATCCTTGATTCCTTCATGAGCTCCAGTCTGCTCAATGTTAATCCAAGTTCTCTTCAAATCCACTTACATTCATTTTGCCTTCTGTTTCTTTCAGTTCTTCTGCCCTTGTGCATTTTTGATGTGTCCTTGAGCAAAGTGTGTCACCTGGATGGGCTTTTCACTGCCACTGAGGAGGTTAAGGCATGTTAGATGGATGTATATTTAGAGAGCCATGGGGGAACGTAAGGCTGCTGTGGACGCAAGTTGCTGATTTACTTTGGTTGCTGACACAGAGGGAACATAGCCAGTTACATTTTTCTTTCAGGAGAACTCCAAAGTTCTGAAGCAAACTTTTGCCTTGACTCGAGACGTGACCACCTACTTTATCCTGAGCCCAGGAACATACGCTGTTGTTCCTGCTGCAGCAGAGGACCAAGAATTTGAATTCCTCTTAAGAATCTTCACAAAGAATCAAGACTACAATGAGTAAGACTATAAGTACTCCTTAAAGACCCCAGACTTGCAGTCTGACAGCATTTAACAATTTAATGTCAAGATAACTAATGTGGAAATTTACTTTTAATATACTTCAGAAGTGTGTGTGGAAGATACAGCTGAGTGTTAAGTACCATGTTGAGGGGGATCAGACATACAGTCGGATGCTTAGGGGTGGTCACTGCAGAACAGGGCAATAGCTCATTGGCAGCCACCAAAGGCGTCAGCTTTAGCACAAAGAGCCACACAAGCAAGCAGTGATTGTGAGATATCCCCCTCCAGCTGTGGGGAGCTCTCTCCTTACTGAAAGGAAGAATGTGAGCTTGTTTTTCTTAACAACTGTTATGTAGTTTCTTATATTATGCTGCCTGATGGATCAGGTCCCATACTGCTCAAATTGGGATCTAGAGAAGCGAAGAGCAGTGAAAGGCCCTGATCCTTTCACCCAGCCATCTAATAGCCAGGCTGGCAGGGCTCCATGCGGGTATGAAGAGGGCCTTGAAGATAAGTTTAGCATCAATATGGTGACTTAATTCAGGCAAAGGCAGCTGTTATCATGTTTCACATAAATAGGAGGGTGTGCTTCATGTAAAGAGCAAGCACCAGTGTTCCGCCTTACCAAATGACCTTCAACAATCAGATGTACAGTGGCTTTCCTTTAGCAAGCTTTATAATGGAGGTGATTGCAGCTCTTACCATATCATAATAATAAGATTGCTCTCTAGGCTTTGGCCCCTGGCCCAGAACCAAGCTAAGGCAACTCCTTGGTTATGGAAAACAAACATAAGACGCCTGTGCTCTAGGCTGGACTGCCTTCAGCATGACAAGTAATGCACAAGATGTCTCAGTCTCAGGCTTTCTTTCTAGGAGAGCCTCTGACCCTCAGAGACCTTCCTGAGTTAGGCCAAGCTTTGGGATCCCATTTTTGTGGGTCTGCAGCACTTGCCTATATGATAGCACAGATATTAACATCTGTCTTGCCTAATTTGTCTACCAAATCCAAAACTCAAGTTTTGAATATTGCTACTGAGCCTCAGAAGGAATGGTGACCTCAGCTGAATTTCAGCAGCCTGCAGGCATTTAAAAGATGCTGCCTTTTAAAAAGATGTTCTCTTTTAATAGCCCAGATGCTGTTTTATTCTTGATTCTTAAACTAGGCAAAGAGAAAGCAGGTGAACGTTTTATGTGGCTCAAGGCAGGGCAGCCCTGTCTTCTCTGTGATGAGATTAGTCCTGGCGTGCTCAGAGTGAGACAAGTTACCCATTCTCTGCTGCTGGGGCCGTGCTCCCCGGCAGCTAGAGGCTTATGTCTGCTTGCACAGAGAGACCCAGGACTGGTGCAACAGGCTTGACTGAACTGGGACCAGCTGGGTGTTGTGGGTGCTGAGCATCTTGTAGGGCTGTAAGCGCTGTTGCTGCCTGCCTTCTGCCATATCTGCAAATATATGCTCTGAAAAGGCCCGTTCTCTCACAATTTGATTCTTGTATCTCTTTGCCAGGAGCTCAAACTCCCCACCCAGCCCAGTGCCGCCGATGGTAAGAGTCTGAAAACTGATGTGGATACTGGTGGTGGTGAATGGTTCCCAGAGAGCTGACCATTTGGTAGCCATCTCTACTGACTCCTCTTCTTCCTTCTCCACATACCAGATACCACTGTGCTCTCTTCTCTTTTCACCTCCCAGTACCTGTCCAAGAGCTCAGCTCTGGCACTCCTAAAACCAGATGACCAGCCTGAGGTTTCTGGAGAGACAGGAGTGACAAGGAAGCCTCTCCTCTTCACATGTCTCTTTCAGAGCTTGGTTTTATTAAGGAAACAAATCTTACACAGTTCCTCTCTCAGCCTGTCCATCTGTCTTTTCCATCTTGCCACATTAAATACTTTGACCAACCAGATATAGCAGGGGGAGAGCATTTCAGAGATAGTAAACTCTTGCAATGTCTGTAAATGAGTACATATCTAAGGAGGAGAGAGGGGGAAACTCTGATGAGAACGTCACACCGTGAGTTTGACCTCTTTTAAAAAGACTTCACACTTGACAGCAGGGTCATACATGACTTCCCCATAGGGGGTAGCTCATAGGTATGCGCACAAGAGGGTCATATATGCCTAAATGAATAGCTTCATTTAAGTGCTTGCAGGCACATAAGGCACAGGAGTCCATAGGGGTGAGGCCCAAAGAAGATTTCTTCTGATCTTTGTCAGGATACCTTCAAGGATAAAAAGGAAATTACACTTAAAACATGGTTACACCTCTAGTTCAACCCACGTTTCAGCTTCTCTAGCCTAGCTACCATCTGGACCTCCTCACAGTGAACTGTGCAAACTGTCAGAGCTGGTCCAGATGCTGCTGCCTCATCTGTGGCTTACAAAACCTTGCTGCTGAGAGGCTGTTATTTATAGCAGTGTAAACTAATTGCAGGTCTTTGAAGCCAAAGGTGTAAAACTGCTTCAGGAGAGCAGAAAACAGAGACCTTTCCATTTGATTCATTTTCCAGCCTGCAATTAAGCCCCATTAGAGGTGTAGTGTGAATGGTGGCTTATTATCTCTTTTCACTGACAAGCTGTCAGTTTACTCAGCTGTTGTTGTTAGCCAGTATTTTGACTTTGATGAATTATGGTACCCACACTTTTTGCTCTTGTTCAGGTATTTGGGCTTCACTGGTGTGAATTCTCTCTCACAGAGATGAAGGCTTTGGGATTTTGGCTTAGATTTTTGAGGGAAACTTCATAATGTTAAGGATAGTTCCCCTTAGTGCCTGGTGGATTATCACCAGAGGGTTGGAAAAAATCACTTCGTCATTGAACTCTAATTGCTCAGGTACAGTCAAGCCTGCCTGGGCTTGAGAAGGTACAAGAGGAAAGTGAAGTCAACTCCTGCTCTATTTTTCTCGGTTCATATGAATCTTTTTACACCCTAAGCTAGTGGTTTCAGCTGAGGGCCATCAATAAGAATTATGCTTTATACATCTATTCTCATGTTTGACTTGCTGAACTCCACCCTGGATGTATTCTGTTGTCTTCCTCAGGCCCTGAGCTGCTCCTTCCTGGTTGTACTCAGTGATAACATCCAAACTGTGCATCTTTCATTGCAGCAGCTGCTCCTCTTTCCCAGTCCACTTTACTTTTGGGGTGTTAAAACTGCAGCCTGTACTTTGCATTCCCTGCTCTCTCTGAAGTGCTGATTGGATCTGCAGACTTCTGCCTCCAGATGTTTTGGAACTGAATTATTTATCTGTGTACTTTATCTTTGATCCAGGATCTACCAAGACAAAACCAGGACAGCTCATATAAGGCTATCTTCCTAAGATACGCTAAGCAGGTATCCTACCTATAACATCTTGCTGAAAAATAAAAATAAATAAGGATGTGGACTTGCAAAAAGAAAAACCGATCTATGATGTGAATACAAATCCATGTAGAAAAGTGTTTTTTGGGGGAAATCTATCTCCATCCTCAAGCAGATACCTTGAAAACGGTATTGATTGGCCTGCCAAAAACCCCAGAAAAATGAGACATTCAGCTGGGATAGGTTGGATAACCCCATCTATCAGTGGAGGACTGGAGATCTGTGGTTGTGCTGGTGATGGGCTTGCCTGTGTACTTTTTTGGCTTTGGTTTGTTTATTTACTGAAAGCAATTAGAAAGCCTTGGGTATTTCCATCCCCCTTCTCATCAGCAGCGTTTTCCATTTGTCTTCACAGCATTTGGAAACCAGACATCAGACAGTGTTTGAGTAATTGATTTCTGCTCTTTCAGAGTCAAACTCTGTGTGTTCGCAGGAGATGTTTTAAATGGTTTAATAAACAGTTATAAAGGATTCCTTGACTTAGTGAAGAGGAAATAAAAATCGCTGCTGAGAGTCGTTGCACAGTGGACCTCTTGCAGTTAATAGTTGTATCAATGCATGAAGGTGAAAATGAACACCTTGCTGAATGCCCCAGCGGTATATCAGGTGGAAGGTAGAAAAGGTTTCCCAGTGGGTAGCTCCGAGAGAAGTAGCAGCAGTGCCTGTGCTCCCAGTCTGCTTGTCCATCACAGCCCACTGAGCCTGCCCATCAGCAACCTGGTCTAGTGGAAGGTGACCTTGCCCATGGCAGGAAGTTGGAACTGGATGAGCTTTAAGGACCCTTCTAACTCAGACTGTTCTATGATTCTGTGATAACTCCCCAGCTAGGGGCCGGTGAAGTCAGCAAGTGTTCACTTTCCCTCACCGCTGAAAATACCCCATGGTGATGGAAATGCCTGTAACTGCCCTGCAGACTCTTGTGAGGAAGGACAAAGGGTGGCTCAGCGGTGTGGAGAGCTGTTACACTCCCGAGAAGGTGCTGCTGCTTCTCTGATATTAGCAGAGGCCCTCCTTGGTGGCCACAGTGCATGAGTAAAGAAGCTTTGGGCTAAAGTGACACAGGAGAAAACTCTATGCTCACAGACCTCTCTTTGCATTTTATTCTATGTTAGGGCTCAGAAATTGATGCCTCGCAGCTGCAAGAACTCCTTAATGAAGTGATCCTGCAAGGTGATCCTGATCCTCTTAAATGCCAACTAATGCCTTTGGTGCTACCCTATCCTTAGTCTAGTGTAAATTAGACAGACGATTTAGTGGTGCCCTGGTGCACCTCAGAAGCCCTCAGTGTGGCTTACTGCAGTGTTGGATCTTGGAGAATGAGAATTGCCTCCACCAGGGTTCCTTCTGCTTTGCAGACCTATCCCACCCCGTGCTGTCCTTCTGGAAGTCCCTGCAGTCCCCATGAGCATCCGTAACTGCTCTGTGCCCCACCAATTGCAGCTGGAACTCATTCCCTGCCTGGGCTGCACCAGTGAGTGCCACAGGGAGCTGTACCTTCCACTCTCCTCTCTGTCACCCAGCTTCTCCCAGTTCAGACCCGACCTGCGCTGCTCCTCTGCAGAGGCCTCAAGCTGGCTTCCAGTGTATCCTAGCCTTCCTAATCTACCCACCTGGAAAACAGCATGAGACAGGCACAGCTGGAGGGCTCAAACGGATTGAGTCACACACAAGGTTCAAAGTGCTCTTAGGACTCGTTAATTCTGCTTAAATGGCCTTTCTTGTCACTGTCATTTTCCTTATCCTTATTTTAAGAGGGAGGGGTTGCCATTAGAGCAGGAAGGTGGGCAGAGAATGTGCAGAGTTAGCTACCTGTGAGCCCAAAGAGGGCACTTGTCCTTAGGGAAGGGAGCAGTAGAGATGAGGCATGTGCAACTCACTCAGTGGACCTCAGCCTGGCACATAGCCCTTGTTGCTGTCTGAACCAGATCTGGGGCTTTTTAGTTTACGTGAACCTTCAGGCTGGTGTCCTCTTTCCTTCCAAACAGTCCTCGCTCTCTGCTAATTCCTCTGTTTTGTCAATCCTTACAGATGAAATGACCAGCCTGGGAGGAAGATTCAGCTTCGATTCGTGCAGAGGCATTTTAGCTCTGATGGATGTATCCTTTCAGCAGAAGCAATGAACTTCCCCAGTGCTGCCCATCCTTGCCTTGAGTTATGGCTGAGCTGAACATCCCAGTGTGAGAACCTGCAAGTAAATATTAGACACAGTCCTTAATAAGTGATTGCCCCAGAGTCTATGCAGGACTTTTCCATGCATGCACTGACTCTGGTATGTCTCCTAAAGGTGAGGGTCAACCTTCTGCTACCAGCTGAATCTTTGCTCTCATTTTCCCCTCTGCAGGTCCCAGGGCTCAGCTAAGCTTCACCCTTGGGTGCAGAGCCTGAGGTGAAGAGACAGCACAGATCTCAGGCATAGCTCAGCTCTTCTATCATGGTTGCAACCACAGTGGCTTGGGATGGCAGCTTGAGCAGGCTGCTATCATTGCCAGCACTGTCACTGCCAAATCACAGGCACTTGCCTAGCAAGCCATTCGTCTTTTCCAATGTATCTTCCCTATTTAGATGGATCACACAGTTTTGTTACCATTATCAAGACAACACTGGTGTCATGGTTTAAGCCCAGCTGGGAACTAAATACCATGCAGCCACTCTCTCACTATGTGCCCTCACCTTGCCCCCAGATGGGATAGGGAGGAGAACTGGAAGGAGGTAAAACCTGTGGGTTGAGATAAGAATAGTTTAGTAATTGAAATGAAGTGAAATAAAATAGTAATAATAATAATAGGGGAAAAAAAAGGAGGACTAAAATTCAGGAAATGGAAGTGTTTCAGAATACAATTGCTCGCCACGTTCTGACCAGTGGTCAGCCCGTCCTCGAACAGATATCAATGGCTCCTAGCCAACAACCCCAGTTTCTATACTGAGCATGATGTGCTATAGTATGGAATATCCCTTTGGCTAGTTCAGGTCAGCTGTACTGCTTGTGCTGTGCTCCCTCCTGGCTTCTTGTACCCCCCCTCAGTGGCAGAGCATGAGACTGAAAAGCCCTTGATTGAGGGTAAGCACTACTTAGCAACAGCTAAAAGATCAGTGTATTATCAATATTCTCACACTAAGTCCAAAACAGGACTGTACCAGCTACTAGGAAGAAAATTAACTCTATCCCAGCCAAACCCACAGCAACTGGAAATACACTGCTGGCCACTTGTAGAGCAGGAGAGCTCCTTGATGAAAGCATGAATTCTTTCCCCTTGCTTGCTCATGGTCTCTTGAAATAACTTTGAGACATACTCAGACCTTTGCCAGCTGCCATGGAATGAATAAAAATGACTAGAGGTCCCTCTATTTGCAGGTTTCTGCATCTAGCCATTGACAGAGACTTTTCCCTGTTTTCCAGACCCCCTCCTCGGCTAAGTGGACACTGTGAATGCATGGCGGATGCAAAGAACTGACAAAGCTACTGCTGTGCTTTAATTCAAGATGGATTTTCATTCTCTGGGCAGCATATTACCCATGTACAGTGTGACCTATCCTGACCTGCAAAGACAGGACCAGCTTTTTTCACCCTGGTTTCATAGCAGTGGCACTTACCTGCTTGTATTTCACTGGTGATGAGTTTTGCTTTCAGGGAGCTTTCACCATCCCATCCCAGCTACATAAGGTGAGGTGCACATCTGCTCAGGACTCCTAGGTGGTGTGTGGAGGAGAGCAGGTCCACTGACATAGTCCTTCAAGAATCCTGCTCCTGCAGCTTATGGTGGGGAAGCGTTTCCTCACATGTGATATATGCATGGCTCAAAGGCTGCTGCTGCCATCTGACAACAGCAATAAGAATCAGCTCCTTGTGCTCTTGGCTCGTTCAGTCCCTGTTCCTCCAGGAGGATCTAGCTGGAGCTAATACTATGCTGCCTCATGTACAGGGGCAAGGCAATATGCACACATGGCCTGGAGCATGGGGTCGTGTTCATCCACATGGACCTCTGTGCTCAGTGGCTGAATGACGGCAGAAGTGATTACTATAGGTTCCCTTGTGGTAATAGGCGCTATATAGATAGAAACCTTTTGCTGCTTGCGAGTGCAGGTATGAGCAGCTGTACAATGTGCCAAAGGAGGTGAACTCTGAGCATAACTGAGAGCAGAAAAGCTCTTGGCTTTCTTCACATAAAGTGACAGACAGAAGAGACTGCAACTTATGTGTGTCTTTATGCAAAGGCAGCATCCTTGGGAACAAAGGCAGGTCGAGGTCTCATTAACTGCTCAATACTTAACTAAATGCACAGCTCAACTCCAACGGCCGACTCACACTGCAGGAGTTCGGGAGCCTCTGGCGAAGTCTCACTAAGTACATGGTACATGGGGGCTGCTCTCTTTGCTCATACTGCACTCTTGGGCTTTCCATCAGCAGGGCGCAGATGCTTGGTGAGATCAAAGCACTGGGGGAGAAAATGGTCCTTGCTTAGGGGGTCAGAATGGTTCTCATTCAAAGGCTTAGGTCTTAGGAAGCAGTGGTGTGTATAAAGTGCTCCAAACGAGCAGCCAAAGCTTTTCTATTGCAGGGAACATTGAGGGAAAAGTGGGAAAAGGTAGGAAGGCCAATTAGAGTTTGATGGAAATCTTTGTGCCACCCCTGGCAATGTTTTTAAAAGCTTTCTAAGCTGAAATGAGTTCTTGAATGGAGTAATCTGAAAAATGTCATTTCCTCATTGCTGCAGTTTGTAGTGAAAATGTGTAGGATCTGATGAAAGTTTGGGAGAAATGTCTCTGCTCCGGGATAGGCATTAGGTCTAAAAGCAGTGAGGACACTAGTTTGCTTTCTAGAGTTGATCAGGGCTGGGTAGGCTCTGCTTTGTTTCATCCCTCTTGATATGGCCTTAGACCACCTAGGACATGGGGTGCCAGTTCCCTTTCTAGCAATGGTGCTTTTCTCCCTGACAGCACCTCAAGTGTGGCTTGTGGGGTTTCAATGGTGTGTTGGGAAAAATGACCCCACACCATTCTGGGACCCAGGGACTCCTGTGTTACAGACAGCGTCTTTTTGTCAGTCAGAGTATTTCCATTGCTGCCTGCACACATTAACCAGGGAGAGTCAGCAAAAAGGCTTCCACACACCCAAAACTGTGGGATTTCTTGCACAGTAACACACTGTATGAGCCTTCTGGCAACGGGTCTCCCTTGTCATGGTCACCCCATCTCATCTGTTGAACTTCCTTGCAGCCTATTTATTAAGGAGAGAAAGTATTCTGTGTAATTAGATGCAGTAGTAAATTTGGGGAATGTTGATATGGGCTTGAAATATGCCTTTTTCTGGATTTTTTTAGGATATCTTCTGCAGGGAAGACAGAAATCATTCTGGATTTCTGGATGTATCTGAGCTGAAGAGTGCAATACAGGCAGCAGGTATGTCCATAGGTGCTGAGCAATTCCCTTTCTTGACCCTGTTGCAGTGAGGGAAAGGGTGAAAAAGAGAAAGGAACGAAAAGAGAGCTTCAGGAAGAAAGTGGTTTGGATTGCACAGAGGTGCCAGTTAAATCACAGCTCTGCTCTGAAGTTGCAGTGTTGTAGGGCAGTGAAACAAAGCTTTCTTCAGGGAGAAACCCTTTGCGATGTAGCTGGTGAGACAGCAGAGATGCAGAGAAGCGCAGCACTGACCAGAGCCTGCAGACAGCTTATCTGTAGTCTCTCTAGGAGACAGACAGAACATCCGGGAGAAGAAAGGAGCAAGGAAGAGTCGATGCTCCGCACTTGCCCCAGTTCTTGCCGTTTCTCTGCAGGGCAGTGACTAAGTCTAAGGGAAAGCCACAGTGACAGACAGTTATTTAGTTTGCACTGACCTCTGTTGGTTACATGAGTGCTGAAACTCGCAGTGAGTGCATGGGAGCCCTCCAAACAGAATCATAGAATCAACCAGGTTGGAAAAGACCTTTAACATCATCAAGTCTAACCCTTACCCCAGCACTGCCAAGGCCACCATTGACCTAGGTCACTGAGGGACTTGCCTGTGTGGTTTGTGAACACCTCCAGGGATGGCGACTCCACCACTGCCCTGGGCAGCCTGTTCTAATGCCTGAGCACCCTCTGGGGAAGGAATTGTTCCCAATATCCACCTAAACCTCCCCCGGTGCAGCTGGAGGCCATTTCCTCTTGTCTCATCCCTTGTTCCTTGGGAGCAGAGCCCAACCACCTCCTGGCTCCATCCTCCTGTCAGGCAGCTGTAGAGAGCGATCAGGTCCCCCCTGAGCATTCTCTTCTCCAGACTAAACCCCCCCAGGTCCCTCAGCCTTTCCACATCACTCGTGTGCTCCAGGCCCTGCACCTGCTCCGTGCCTTTCTCTGGCCCTCTCCAGCACCTCAATGTCTCTCTTGTGGGGGGCTCAGAGCTGAACACAGGATTCAAGCTGGGTCATCTCTCCAGAGACTTTATGTGTGAAATACAGCTCTGAGCCATCAATCCTCTTAACAACTGTAGAGTAGAGAAGCTCCCATTTAGCTACCTGGAGCTTGGAGAGTGGTGCTGTCCCCCAGAAGAACACAGTGCAGAATTGCTGTCCACACAAGCCATCAGCTCAGGGTATGTATGTGTAATTTTTTTGCTGCTGAGAGGTTTAAGAGCATTAGCATCTGCCTGAGGAGCACAGCGCTAATGTGCCAAATGTCAGAGGAGAAGCTGCCAGGTCCATTCTGTGAGAAAGGTGCTAAAGTGCAAAACTGGGAGGAAAATTGAGCATTGAGGAGTCCTGGCAACCAAAGCAGTATTTGAAGGGATAAAAAGGCCTTGTTAAATGACAAACTCCATACATGTTAGGCTATAAGCAGTTCTGAGTGGGGGAAAAAAGAAAATTAAAGCTTATTCTTGCCACCTTCTGAGCCAGACAGCTGCATTTGGATCTGGCTTTGCATTAGGATGATCCCAGACCTGGCTTGTAAGCAGGGAGGAGTGAACAGTCCCAGGAAGTGTTTGGTGCTACCTCTGGGAATGGCGCTAATGTATTTAAATACAGCTTCTAGCCAGCTGTTCCCTGAAGTACTTGGTGCTTTCCCCAGCAGAACAGTGAGATGTGTGCTCAATTGTCACTGCTGTCCTAATGCTTCAAAGCTTAATAATGATGGGTCAAATTTCCTGCCAGGACAAAGCAAGCTTGCTGCATTAAGAGAAGTGCTGCCCTGACATGCGTTTAGAAGCCGCTCATTGGCAATATTAAATGCATCAAAATAATAAAAGCAAAAAAGGAAACATAAAGTCTGTATTTTAGAGTTTGATTAAAAGCAGAGTAAGGAATCCAGCAGAAAAAAGTTGTGGCAAGTAACCTTACAAATAAGCAACAGCACATAACTGAAACATCTTCGGAGCAGAGGGGACTGCCACTTCGGTCTTGCTGATGAAGGTAATTGAGAGACATTGCCAGGTGAGCAGATTTCAGAGCATATCCCAGACTGCCCATGCCAAATTGTTGGTGTTTTACTACTGTAAGACATTATTACAACATCTTGTAAGCAGCACTGAAATGCTTGCTAGAATCTGCTCTCCAGAGAGAGCTTGATTGAATTCCCACTGCCTCCCAAAGGTTAAAACTGAGACAGAACTCACTGCTCACTACTACAGTGGCTCTTGGCAGCAGTTTAAAAGCAGAATCAAAGAAGAAATGTCATTCATTAGATTTTTAATTACTGTATTTATCTCCTAGGGGAAAAAAATTAAAATCAGGTTTCTCTTATTTGGAATGTGTCTTAAGCCCAAATGTATTTTATTTATTTAAATATCCAGCATTGTGTGTCTGCTTCCTGCTGGAGACCTTCTCCAACTAGGCTCACGCAACCAGATTTTGTTGATGTACTAACCTACCTCCATGGGTGTATCTCCCCCTACATAGAAGTGGAGAAACCATATCCTCCTTTTCTGCTTGTTTAACTGATTTAACTCCATGATGAGTGCATTTAAAACTTAAAAGTTTAGAGCTCATTGAGAAATCAGGAAAGCTACTTCTAGCTGAGCCACTAAAAACCAGGGACAAATGGGACTTGTCTGAAGTCTCAGAGAATGCATTAAACCAAAGCTATCAGTTCAGCTCTCTGCAGAAAATTTCTCTTTTGTTTAGCAAATCAGCTTTTAGTGCAAAATACATTTAAATTGTTCCTTTTATATAGCCAGCACATTTAGGGTAGTTTTATTTAACTAATAAAAGAATCATTCTGAAAGGCAATTTTTGTTCACTCAATTGAATACCAATTTCCATCCGAACAGACTGTGACACAAATTCTGAATAATCAGCTAATAAAAAAGAAATGCACCCTTCACTATTTCCTAATGGAAGAGAAAATGTAAAAATTAAGAATCCCAGGCATGCTGCACTGCATGATAGCATGTGTGTGTAGCATCTCCCTGTTTAGCAGAAAGCAGCAGTGGTATTGCAAATGCTACACCAGACTTTAACAGTTATAAGCCAAAGAGTATCACACTTTCTTATAGAAAATAAAAGCTAAAAAGGCAAAGCAAGATAACAGTAGATTATTTAGCTCAAGTGTTTCCTGCTTGCTGACTGAAGCTGCAGTTCTAATGACTGGAAGAACTTTGGTTTTCCATCACTGTACCCCGACTCCTATGCACAAACCTGGGGAAAGGCAAACTGTTGTTTCCAGGAATGCAGAGACCTAACAGGACAGGGTGGCTTCTCTGCAGGGTGCACAGGACCATCAGAGCTGGTCCACTATCCCACAGTGTGTTCCCAGTGCTGTCATTCCTCTTCCCCTCACAGGTCTGGCTGCTAACGATCAGCTCCTGCGCCTGATGACCTTACGGTATGGTGATGCTGCAAGGAGAATCGGCTTCTCTGACTTTGTGTGCTGCATGCTGCGCCTTGAAACCATTACCTGTGAGTCTTAGTGCTGGGACCAGGGATAGGGCAGGGGCTGTGGCAGCAAGGGAGCTTGCAAAGGCACACTGAGAGCAGAGGCAGGAGGCAAGGGACACAATGCTAGATGTGAAAATGCATGTCCAACACGTAGCTTGGAAACAACAAACCTGCCCGCAAAGGCCAGGCATGGTCCAAGCAGCCCTTTGAGCAGCCTGTTTGCCAGAAGCCAGATTTGCCTCCTTCCCACGGGAGCAGCTGGCTGGTAGACAGTGGTTTAGTGCTGGGAGAAAGCAGCTGGGAATACAGTGATGCCCTTGCTGAAAAGAGCCAGAAGGAAAGTTGCTCTCCAGTTTCCCATCAGAGTTCATCAGACTGCCTATGGGCTGCAGCAGCATCACGCTGCCCTGTGATGTTAATGTATATCCAGAGCTTCTTCAGCTGCCAACCCATTTTTGCTGCATGAATTAACCTGGCCTCTGCAGGTTTGTCCTTAGAGCCCCTGTGCACTAAGACTCATTTTCTGAAACCAACCTGTGTCCTTGTGCTGGTGCCATTCCACGCAAGCTTGAGCATCCTGGTCCACAGCAGAGCTTCCTGCAGCTAATGGTGTGAGCATTGCTGGTACCACTGAGGTGAGACTGCATGCATTCATGCCCAGTGGAGAGGAACAAGGCAGCACATCTCAAGTGGAAGGCTTTCTGTGGTTAAAAATCAGGAAAGTCTGAATCACAGCAAGGGAGGTGCTTTTATATGGTTTTCCCCCCTTTTAATTGGAGAGATGTTTTCCTCACCAACTTATGTAAAGTTCTCTCAGCTTTTGGCAAGGAGGAGGTCTGATGTCCTTCTCAGTGGATAAAAAGCCCCATGCCTGTGTTGTGTGCAGCCATTGTCTGGCAGTTGCAAGGAGGGAATATCTGTAAATAAGCCTTTGCCTGAAAGTAAATGGAATTCTGTTTTACGAAAGCATAATTTTTACTACTCTAATAATAAGCATTTTGACTGGAAATACTGGTAGTTAAACAGACCCAGCAATTGTGACCCACGCGCTAGAACATTGCTACAGCAATTTAGTTCATCTTTGGAGCAAGCCGGGTTTCAACAGCGCATGCAAATGAGTGTTCATTATTTCCCATGTGTTTTTACCACTGATGTTTGATGGGCCAATAGTGGTCAGTGGATCCGCCCAGATGACACTGCCTAAACCCCCATTTCAAGTCAGTGCAGCTCATAAGGCCAGATTGTGTCCTGATTTTAATGCTTTCATTAAAAGAAAGATAACTTGTAAACAGAAATCTCTTCGTGATTTTTACATGTCATTTGCTGTAGGTGAAAATGTTTGTGCCTAAAACAGTTCCGTGGTTGTTTTTTTTATCTTCAGAAAGGTCCTCTTACAACTTACTAACGTGCCAGTGTAAAGACAACTTCTTTACATCCATGGGGAAAGGACTCTGTGAAAGCTTCATTGCTGTCTGTAATGAGGATCATAAAATGCCCTCAACTCTTGCAGTTATCACTTGACAGAGGGTTTAATGGGGAATATATTTCTCAAACTTTTCAAATCACTGTGAATAAGATCGCTACAGGAGAGGATAAGAGTGCCACTTGGAAATAAAAGGCAGTCCACATTTATGATGGTGTAAATGCAGCAAGAAAGATAAAATCTGTTCCATTAACTCATTGCTTGTCCTTTCAAGACAGGCCAGAGATAAGACCCAAAGCAAAAGCAGCAGCTTTTTTGCAAGCTGTGTTTAATGGGAGTTAATGAAGCAGTAAAGGGGCACTTACCTCTACCCAGCAGAGGTAACTTCAGCACTGACATTTGTTCCTAGGAAGACTGTTAGGTGCAAGCCCAGCCCTGCAAATGCAACTTTGTCAAGCAGATGGGTGCAACATGGGGTTTCCTTGTTCTATGGCTTTCTTCAGAGTACTGTAGGCTGGATGTTCTTCATTTTGCTAGTAGCTCTGGTTGCCTCCTAAGGGGCAAATGGGCAGTGCACCGCTATGCCCTGTTCCTACACTCACCCAGCAGCCTTGCACTTTTGTCTAAAGCCAGGCAGGTTTCAAAACCTTCATGGTCTTACAATGCCTTTTCCATGCAGAGTGGGGAAAAAGGCTCCTGGAGGAATGTGTCATTCAAGAATAGAAAGGCTGAAATTTGTTCCAAGTTTTTATTACTGTTTATAACAGCGCATTTCTAGGAGAAAAGTAATTTCAAAATAAATAAACAGAACTCCAAATTCGATGCTGTGATTTTATCCAAACACTTGGGTTTGAACGGCTCTCCTAGACCAATTGCACTATAAATGTGCACATAGAATATCAATATTTGAATGGATTTAAATTTCCTGATGGCAAAGTGTTCTGTCAGAAAACTTTCAGCAGTGTTAATTTCAACTGGAGCTGAATAACAGCAGCATCTGCATTTATATTCCCTGGAAAAAACTTGCAAGGCATACTAATGACTTCGAGAGAATTGGTTTCTTTAGAGCACACCGTGATCACTCACTGCCAGGGAAGATGGAAAAGGACCAACAGAAAGTTTCCCTGTGGGAAGATGTGTTTCATTAGTTCACTGCTCTCCTGTCAGTCTTCAGGCAGGAGGTACAATTGGAACAAATTACAGGAGGAGATGAAAGCAGTCACATTGAGCACTCCCTATCCCTATACTCCAGCACTGTGGCCCTGCAACTGGGATGCGTCCTCCAGGCTGTGATCCCAGAGCCAAGAAAAAGGGCGTACCCAGCACAGAGATGTGCAGGGGCAGGGCAGTGTGAGTGGATCCATTAACCAAGGCAGAGCATCCCAGCACAGGGATTGCAGCCCTGCTCCTCAGCTGCCACAGCCTTATGCCTGCATTGCATTCTTGTTTTCTCCTCATGAAATGAGATTTTCTTTGTTCCATCTGTAGATGCATTTCAAAACTTAGCAGAGGGGGGATCACAGATTTTGATGACAGCAACAGAGGTAAGAGTGCTCCTTCTTTCTCTCCAGGTCTGAAGGGGGCCCATTGAGTATGTTAATTAAAGGTGATGTATGGTGTATGTTACTGGGGGTTTTGCCTCTGACACCAACAGTGGTTTCGCCTGGCTGGATGTGCTTAATGGGTGGGAGGCATTTCCCAGTCATGCAGCCTTGCTAGGGTGAGCACAGCTCAATGGTGCCCATCCATGCCTGAAGCAGTCTTCCCTTACTGCCGCCAGACTCTCATTGCTGGGGAGGTTGCTCGAAGTGACAAACAGAAATCCATGCTCTCATTTCTTACTGCCCCATCTGTTAATTCTGAATTGCAGAACGTCTTGGTTTTGAGAAGGAAAATAGCAGACGAATGCTTGCTGCTGCTGTTTGTCTTGAAAGCACAGCCTGAAGGATAGCTAGCGGAATGGGGATCCATCAGGCTTTTTATCAGCTAGTCTGAAGCAAAAATCCTGCTGTGCTCCATAGTAATGTGCCTGAGTGTTGCATTTTATCAGTCTGGGGACTGTTATTTGACAACACTAGTGTTTAAAAAGATTTTTTGCAAAACCCTTTTACAATCTTGCTGGCTCCTGTTTACATTCCATGGTTAGTTCAGCCCCTCAGAGTTCATTAAATCTGGTTTGCACCAAGAGCTGTGCATTTCCCAAGCAGAAGCCCTGAACCTGTGTTATGATCTGTAGGATAACCACATTCCCAAGCCCTGCTATCCTTTCCACTTGCAATCACGCAGGTGCCAGCCTCTCCCAGCAATTGTTCCTGCTGCAGGTGCTGCAGTAATTTATCATGGAAAGCAACATACGGAAAGTGTTTCTGGGTCTAACTTGTAATAAGGGGGGAAGGCAGTTCTAAAACCCCTTATCTATCCTGTGCAGGACAAAAGAACCGTAGTCATTGAGTCAGAGCCTGAAGGTACCAAGACACATGTTTGAATACTTAGCGTAACATCACTATTTAAATGCACCTTTTCTTCTTCTTTTTCCAGTGGCTGACTCTTGTCATGTACACCTAAGGAGATGTCAGAGCTCAATGTGGCTGGTAAGAAATCTCCTTAGTACTATACATACTGAAAAGAAAGGGGTGGGTGCCCTTAGAGCAGCCACAGTGAATATGAGTGGGGACCTTGCAGGAAGCTCACCCTGGGGTTATGGTGGGTTCTGAGAGAAAGAGAAGGGTGAGAGCTGCAGCATGAGTGGGGCTGCAAAGGGAAGTGGACTTTGGGCTGTTTTTTCTGGGGAATTGCCGATGGTCTGGCTGCTCAGATCACCAATGGCTCAGTTAGCCACGTGCCCCCTGGTCCCACCTGAGATAATGCATTTTCAATAGATCAGCTACCCAAACTTGTCTTTTTTGTCTTCCTCTGCGGGACGCAATTACTCCTGCATATTTTACATAGCTGCAGCAAATGTAAAGCCAAGAACAGGTTGTGAATATGAGGTCACTCAGATTTCTTGGTCAGTGTGATTCGCATTTTTAATGGAGTTAAGTGATTTAGTTTACCTTTGAACAACAGTCTCTTCCTTGTGCTTTGTTTGATGTTTGCTCCCTCCGTGTCAGGCACAGAGGGGGCTTTGTTACCCTGACGTTTACCTGGCCTTTCCGATTTTGCCACTTGGTTCTTGTGAAGGACTCCGTCTTTTCCTACAAAACTCATTCTGATTATATGTCCTTAAACCATGTTGGCCATTGTGCTTCTATTAGCCCACTGGGATGCAGCTATTCCTGTTGCAATGGTAAAGTGCTAGGTACTGGTCCCAGACATTTGTGACTGAGGGGGAAACAAGGAGAAAATCCAATCCATAGATGCAGTGGGGAGCCAGCAGCCTACTGCCACTGTATTGCAGCTGAGCCCAGGAACTCATGAAGCACCCTTGGGCAAAGTCACACACTTCCCTTGTCAACCTAGTTCAAAAATGGAGTGGAAAAAACCCCAAAACACAGTACTTCCATTGAATCCAGGGACTGCATCCAGATGAGCCATGAGCATTCCAATAGGTAGGAATTATAATCAGAAATCATAGAATCCCAGACTGGTTTGGGTTGGAAGGGACCTTAAAGCTCATCCAGTTCCAACCCCCTGCCATGGGCAGGGACACCTTCCACTAGAGCAAGTTGATCAAAGTCCTGTCCAACCTAGCCTTAATGCACGAGCAGCATCTCTGGTAACTCACATCCTGTTTCTGAAGGCAGTTGACACTGGATGCCAGTTTTGGTGAGAAGCTGGAAGGAAAATGTATAATCAGGGTGTAAACTACACTCCTCCAGGGAGAAAACATGGTAGAGTCAGACTCAAGGCAGGGATGGCTCCGTGTCCCTTGGCTCTAGGACAGAATTCATGCCCAGCTGCTCCTCTATCTTTGTTCCTAATTGCATCCAGTACATCCATCTGCATCAGGAGCTGAGCTTCTCCTCTCAGGATGCCTTCACCCCTCTGAGCACGGTTTGCGCAGCTATTTGTTTGAAAGAATGGCCTTTGTTTTTGGAGAGCTTTGGAGATTGCAGCTTCCCTTTGTCACAGCAAAGCTGTATTCTGCTGCGTTGATGTGCAGAAACAGGTTATTCACAGCACAGCACCCACCCCTTGCAATGCAGGCTGTCATTAGGTAAACATGAGACTAGGAGGACCTCGCTTCGGGGGATGAAGTTGCCTGAATTATTGCTTGCAAATGATATTCATAGTCTATTTAGTCTTCCTTTTTTCTTTCATGAATAATTCATAAACTGATCATAACTCCTGCGAATATATAATTAATCATAATTTTCACTTATTGGTTTTGAATTAAAATCACTTGAGCAGTTTAGCAGCCACTTGCTGCCAGAGACTGGGCATTCTTAGCACAGGTCCCTCAGAGGATTGAAACTCTTCAAACTAGAGCCTGACAAACACTTGGTGTTTGCTGAATAGAATACTCTCATTAGTGACTTCTAAAGACTGATCTCCAGCTACTTGTGTTTTCAGTGAGTCTTTTTACCTCTGTTTTAGGTGGCTTTTCTGCTCCTCAGCAGGACATAGCCCAAGGCCATCGGGTGCAAGAGCCATCCATGGGGTTCTTGAAAAGCCACGGTGAAGGGGTGAAGCCAGGTTTCCCATGGACATTTGCTTATGCTTGATGCCACTTGAATGTCAGGATGAAGAGTCCTTTGCAGGCAAAGGGGAGTTGCTTTGGACAGAGAAGAGGAAGATAATGAGAGCACTCCATGGGCAAGCTGCTAGTACTTAATGGTCTGGGCAAGCTCGAAGTGCTGACTATAATAATCTCCTTTCATCTTCCTGTAAATAGTATGGCTGGTTCTTCTGTTAATGCACATTAGTCAGGAGCAGCTCCATTAACTCCATTGCAAACAAGAATAGAATCAGGCCTTTTGTGGAAGGAGTATATCACACAGGTAACAAAAATAACTAAGACACAGTTGTATTTGAATTATTTCTTAATTTGCTTGTGTGCTATTTCTAAATGCCAGAAAAAGGTTGAAGAAATTAGTCGTAATTCATAAATATAGCCAGAAGCTTTGTGACTTT
Organism: Myiopsitta monachus; assembly: GCA_017639245.1. Taxonomy (NCBI): domain Eukaryota; kingdom Metazoa; phylum Chordata; class Aves; order Psittaciformes; family Psittacidae; genus Myiopsitta; species Myiopsitta monachus. Next base: position 58,823,361 of record CM029925.1, read on the forward strand.
TTAACTTTTTATGAATAAATTAAAAGGAAAAGAAAATCAAGTCTTGTGCATATTTCAGTTCACCAGCTGTGGGGATTCCATTTGATTTGCTAGGGCAATGAGGAGGCATATTAGAGACGTAGAACAGATTGCTCAGTGGCCTGTTTCTGATTCCCAGCATCAATATCAGGACTGTCTGGGAAGAGACAAGTTCCTCTTTTCCTGCCCTGATGTCTTTAAAAGTATAGGGCTTATTCAGATATAATTCCTGCTCAGAAGTTTAACTTGAATGTGCTAGATAACTGTAACCCTGCTGTACCCTCCACACAAACTCCACCCCCAGACTTTTTTATTATGGTGATAACAGTAAATCTGCTGATCGATTCCACTCAACTACTGAAAAAAAGGATCTCTGAAACATGCCTGTGAAAATGCCAAAAAGGATGCAAATGTCAATGGATGAAAGCAACTCAGGGTTTCCATGGCAATATAATTCACACCGTGCCTCATCCAGACCTTCTGCACAAGTTTCCATTGGGGCATCCACGCACTAGCAAGAGATTTACTTCTTTGGCAACAAGATATTACATGGCAGAGCAACAACTATGTCACAAGGTAAAGAAGGGATCGGAATCTTTGTTCTCATGAGATCAGTCCATGCAGTGTCTTGTTCTGCAGCTTGGAGCGCCCAAACTTTCACTGAAAATGATGGGAAAGGAAATGACTGACATTAGGTTATTCTGATATTTTTTTCAGTTAGTTTTAAACAGATTTCCTCTTCAATGTGTGACTTACACATCCCACCTGAAATCACTGATCATTTATTAAGCTCCCTGAATATGCAGGCAAAGAGAGAAGATAAATAAAAGATGTGGCCATGGACAAATAAATATGCTTTGCTATAAAGGTGTATTAGTAGAGCCATTCAGAGAAGTATGCTTGTTTAGTTTACCCTGGGAAGTCAAAAAGGGTAAGTAGAAATCTGGAACTACTTCTGCCTGATGTCCACCACACAGCTCAGGGATGCTTGAGCTGGCTCAGACACGCTGAGAACAAGCTCTTTGTAGCCACGCAGAAGTTACCCGTGGTCAATCTCTGAAATTCAGTTTAGGTCAACAGGTTTAAATACATTCTTGTTGTGTGAAAGTCCCATCTATAAAAATAGCAAGCTATAAAGATCAGTCTTGAAAATCTGAATTTGCAAACAATGTATTACTTTTATTTTTGTTATGATGTGTAATTCCTTTCCTGTGGAAGTCAGTGCTGCTTATCCTGAGACAAAGATCATAGAATCCCAGAGTGGTTTGGGTTGGAAGGGACCTTAAAGCTCATCCAGTTCCAACCCCCTGCCATGGGCAGGGACACCTTCCACAGACCAGGTTGCTCCAAGCCCCATCCAACCTGGCCTTGAACACTGCCAGGGATGGGACAGCCGCAGCTTCTCTGGGCACCCTGTGCCAGCGCCTCAGCACCCTCACAGGGAAGAATTTCTTCCTAATGTCTCATCTCAGTCTCCCCTCTGTCAGCTTAAAGCCATTCCCCCTTGTCCTGTCACTACAAAAAGCCCCTCTCCCAATTTCTTGTAGCCCCTTTAGGCCCTGGAAGCTGCTCTAAGCTCTCCCCTTAAGGAGCCTTCTCTTCCGCAGGCTGAACAAACCCAGCTCTCAGCTGAAAGGAGAGGTTCTTCAGCCCTTGTCTCTAAACTTAGTCTTGCTAGCAGCAGACACCAGACATCCCAGGTGAATCAAAACTTGTCTCCCCATGGGCAGACGATGGGGATGAGGCTCATATCGTGCAAGGGGTGTGTGTGTATGCCCATGTACAGAGCCCCTGCAGCCGGTCACCAACCTCCACCACACCAGCCCTTCACTCTGGTGTGTGTGGTCTCTGCATGCCAGCATTCTCCGAGATGAACCTATGGCCCCTTTGGGCTTGCGGGCTGGTGCCTGCATGCTGATCCTGCACTGGGGCAGAAAGTAATAACTCACTGCTGTCAAGCTGAACGTGGCTGCCTGTCTGTAGCATTGGAAGAATTGGTATCCCACTTGATTTATACTTCCAACCAAGCTAATTAAGCAGCAATTCAGGAGGAATCCATCACTGTGACAGACTTGTTGATTAACCATCCCACAAGCAAAGTCAAGGGTGTTTGGTAGCCTGGAAAAAAACCTGTTGGGTCAGTAGGGAGAAAAACAGTGATTTGGACAACCTGCAGCAGTGCCCGTTATTTCCAAAACCAACAAGAAACTTAGTGCATTTGGCAAACACAAGGCCCAACATTAAGAACAAAAGCAGCTCAGATCAGTGGGGTGTTAGATAAAGAGGGATAACTTCTACATCTCATCTGTGTGTGATTAAGTTGTGAAGGCAAACTTTATAGGGATGGTGCCCCTGTTAAAATCTTCTGTGCACCTTCCTCTGTGTTTGCCAGCTCTGAAATGTTAGTGCAGGCCCCATGAGGTTTCTCACATTTGTGAAAGCCCTGGGATTCATGCAATTATGATAATATCATCTCCAATTTTTTTGAATTAAAATCAGTTTCCAGTCCTCAGGGACAAACCTGAAAAGCCCTCAGAGGATCTGCTATTAGAAACTGAAGAGAAGGACCTTGAACAAACTCTTTATTTTTGAATCTTGATGATGCTAAAACCCTCAAGAGGGTGAGAAGCCGGCAACATGAAGAAGCAAAAGCTGAAGCAGATGAGAATATTGGTTCTGAACTCCCTAGCACTGAAGATGGGATAAAGAGCTGATGAAATTAGGTAGGGTCTGAGACAACCATTAGCATTAGAAGGACTTTGGTGCAGAAGTGGTGACAGCTGACCTTGCGAACACAACCCCTGCTGCTGCTGCCCTTCCCCTGAGACCCAGAGGCCCCACATCTGGCATGTTCCTGGCAGAGATGGTCCCCAGGTCATCTCAGGATGGATGGAGAAGGAAGCTCTTGCACATCTTGCCTACAGGACTTGATCCTGCAGATGTTGCCAGAGCATGAAGCATTCCCAGAAGCCTCAGAGGCTGTGGTTTTGATGCCCATGCTGCAGTGCCCATCCTGGCCGCGAGCAGTGCACTGGCTCATGCACCTTAAGGAGTGCAGTAATGATCTTCATGTTTGTTTCCTAATGCAGTGCAGTTCTTGAAGCAGGGACCACCCATACCATGCTACCACAAATGCTCTGGCCATGGACTGCAGAGTCACAGGCATCTCTCAGGTAAGGGTGTAAGAGTAAGGGACCTGTATTCCTGTGTGGAGGGATGCCTGCGAGCCTGGAAGCACTCAGCTCTTGCTGCTGCCTTAAGTGAGATGGTGACCCTTTCTCAAATGAGATATACCTGTCCTCCTCCCAGTACTGCAAATTCAGGGAGGCAGATGGAAATCCATCAGGAGTGCCCCCCCTGTTCTTAGATGGCTCAGCAGGTAAATGCTGGGACCCTTTCTTGGCTGGGGGGGGTGTGTGTGGTGTGTGTGTAGGGGATTGATACCAGCTCTATTGGGCATTATTCTGCTCTCCTCAGCTCTTATCACTAGGATTTCTTTGTCACAGGGCTGGAACTGAATTACTTTACTATTTCCTGGCAATTCCTTACCTGAAATGCCTTACCCTGCAATCCCTGCCTACACTCCTTGCTCCCAGTCCTAGGTCAGCAGCACCTTTTCAGCCCTGGGGGGTGGGTTGCTCAGGCAGACTGTGAGCGCACCAGCCTTTGCAGGGCAGGTTTCCCACTGCCCTCCGTGGGCCCGGGGTGCCTGCCGCCAGCTGTTCCCCAGCTGTGCCTGGGCCTGGTGTCCCCATCCCGCTGTGGCACTGGGGTCCATTTCTGCTGCATGGCAGTGACATCTAGAGGCTCCCTGGCCTGAGCTCCTGCCTTTCAGTGCTCACCTACTGCTGGCAGCACATGGCAGGCAGAAATCGGCTCCCGATGAAACCCCTGGGAAGCTCAATCACACCCTAAGGGTAAAGCTCTGCAAGGCTTAAACCCAAGTCCTTCCCTTGCCCTCTGTCCCTAAACCACCATGGGAAGGATCTTTGTTGCAGCACCTTGAGGAAATTTGGCATTGCTTCCGGAATCCCAAAGGTCTGAGGGAGCCAACACATGTCCCTTCCCTGAGACCAAACTGGTCCATGTGAGGCAGGTGCTGATAGATACATACGGCTTTCCACTCGGGGAAATATTGTTTCCTTGCTTAATGTGCTGTATATTAGATTCAACGGCATCCAGCATCAAATGCAAAGTGCCACAGGAGCACCTCTGCATGGAGGCTGGCTGTGCCAGGTGAAAGATTCTTGTGCAAACAGTATTGAAAAGCAATGCATTCAAGAAAAGGGGGTAAATACATCATCTCCATAGGGTGATTTATTCAAGCAGTTGATGAACACATCTTCTGAAGCATTCTCCAAATTTGAGCTGATATGTGTATCATGGAGAGAGACAGGAGATATTATTGCCTATCTAAAGGGTACTTGGTATTCAGCAGAGTAGGTATTCGTTAGGGTGCTATTGCATAGGCATGGCGAGTCAGCAGAGCAGATTGCAAATGATCTCCTAGCCTGAAATCAGGGAAGGAGCAGCCCAGTCGAGTAGAGCTCTCCCACAATACAAAATCTGTGCGAAGACTGCAGGGAAAAGCAGGAGGAATGGCGCTTGCCCATCCTGTGAGCGAGCTGCTTTATACTGGGAAACATTCAAGAGAAAAGTTAGGTCGTTCCATTGCTGAGGTCAAAAATCTCTGGATCACAAAACGGGAAGTCTTGAGAGGGTGACAGTAGACAGCCAACCAGCAAGGTGAGACAGGAGCAACATCAAGGCACTGCCACCTCCATCCTCCTGCCATGCGTGATCGCTCGTGGTGCCTGGGAGACACTGAACATATCCAAGTGGATATTAATAGCTTCCTTTATTTAGCAGCACTCTCATGGGTGAGGAGGAGTTCAAGTCCTCATAGAAATGGCTTTGGAGGAGTTGAGGGCAATGGGGCACAGAAAGCTTGATGCTCCTTCACACCGCCTTCAGTACCCTCTGTGCTTTCTGTGCAGGTGTTTGTTGCTTTCTCAGGGGCTGTGCAATGGCTCTTCTCACCAATGCTAAATCCACATCTGGACTGAAGCAGATGCTGCAGGTGTGGTGAGAGGAGCAGGCTCTCTGCCTGCCCCATAGCCTCTGTAGGATGTACTGCTTTATGACCATACCAGAGGCACTGGCAGCCTGTGCTTGGGCGTATGCTAGTGGATGGCGCCTTCTCCAGGCACTAAAATCCAAGCAGAGCAGAGGGTCTCCAGACGGAGGCGGGAGGAGATGATCCATCTCTGCCTGCAAGCCCAGGGTCGTGGGGCTAGCATAGCCTCCTGCCTGCTGCTGCTGTGTCATATCCATCCCCCTTACCTCTGCTTACTTGTTTTGCCTGCCTGATGCAGAGGAGCTGGGCTGCAATGACAGCTCCCAGCTTAGCACTGGGAGAAATGCTGAGACAAGGTGTGAGGCATAGCCATGGGGTGAGCCCTCTCCATCAGCCTCAGATTCCATGGCCTAAACCCCCTTCTGTTTCCCTCTGAGGAACACAAGTTACACCTCCATCCATGGAGCAGGAAGGTGCTTTGTTTACTAATGGTGTGTGTGTGATCTGCAAGACCTAAACACAGTCATTAACCTGTGAAGACACTCATTGTGTCTCAGGTTTTGTCGGGGTTTGTTATGTGGTTTTTTCCCCAGACTAACATCTGATATTCTCTAGAGCTCAGAGGTGACAGGAGGTGTGAAATGAAATGAAATGAAATGGAGGTTGTCAGGTTGTCTTCATTTTACTGGGTGGCAAGAAGAATGGTGAAAAGAAAGCAGAGGTTGTGAATGCCAGGTACTTCTTTTTCAGATACTTTCTTTTTCTCTTAAGCACTGGCAGAAAAGCTTCCCTTTTCATTGTTTTATCAGATGAAAACAAAAGGTTGGGGTTTTCTTCCCCATTGGAAAAAATGAACAGTTTCAAGCTTTGAGATCAAAAAATCATCAGTAATGGTCACCATAATGTTGCACTGCTGTGCTCCTCAGAAATCAAAGTTAGAAGACAAATAGGACCCCCGACCAGGCCACAGATGGCACTGGTTTCCACTGAAGCCCCTTGGTCAAAGCCATCCTCAGCAGGCTGAGGATGTTAGGAAGTCCAAGAGAGCAATGTGCTGTGGTGGGCTTGGACGTGTTCTTCTGGGTTCTGCCTGCCAGACGTGGGGTGTGTAAAAACCATGCTGAGATCCTGAGCTGTCAGCAACACTGAGCTTTAGTGACACCAGCTTAAGCCAGCAGCAATGGGAAAGTGTGTTTCCTGCAGGCTCTGTCTCTGCTCCTAGTGCTGGCTGGGCTGACCTTATGGTGGACTTAGAAACTCCAGCTCCCCCAGGCACTAACACGCAACTTACCTGACAGCTTTGTGCTGTCAGTGCTGGAAACAGCATCTTTGGCTCAGCTCTTCAAGCAGGCAATGGATCCAGCCTTCCTATTTAACATTCTTTTAATATGAACAAGTCCTAAAAAAGACAAACATCTGCAGTCACGCATCTCTGCTGCTGAGACATGAAGGCATGACATTGCAGGCTCTTCTTCATAGACAGCGGGCTGTTTTTATAGCCAAATTCAGCATATGGGATAGAGGAATCCTGTTTCCATTGACCCACATTTGTAGAAATAATTTCTGGGGCTTTCCCTGGTCCTATTGTATTTTGAGGTCTTATTACTCACCTTTTCCCAAAGTCTGGGAGAGCATCGTGCTGTCAGGCACTAGTCACATCCGAGAGGCAGAAGGCTTAGCAAACAGCCAAAGTGCCAAACTAAGGGAAGCAATGGCCAGAAGCTGCTTGCAAAGCTGCTGAGATGTTGAGGAAACTACATGGTGTCCATGCTGAGCCATCACAGCTATGTCCTGGGATGTGGTCCTGGTGCTGCTGGGCCAGTGGTGGGTTGGCACACATTCCCACTGACATACATGAGAGGTATTCATGAGTCACACATTAAAAACCAAATCATTTCTCTAATGAACAGACTGCTGTTACTGAGAAGGCATTTTGTGTGAGATGCTGAGAAAGAGCCTTTGTTATTTCAACGTGGTAATGTACTTCTAGGGTAGCATTAACAAAAATGTAACTGGCATTAGGCTTTTATACAAATATTCATGACTTTCAAGGTACTTTATGGATGAGTTGATTCTGTTCTGCAGGTGGGAAACCTGAGGCATTATTTCCTTCTCTAGGCCTATGGGAAGTTGATAACAGAGCAAGCAAGGTAAAAAAAGGAAGCAGGATTCCCAAAACTCCCTTTTAGTTCTGACTGAAAGACCCGAGGCTCAACAGTACAAAGTCAGCAGCAGAAATTTTTAGGTCAGGAACAGGTTGTTTCTCTTTTTTGACAAGATATGCTCTGGTTAGATGAAGACTTCATTAATCCAGGACCGTGCCATGTCATGTATAATACAGGAGAGCATAGGGCTGGAGCAGAATGTTCTCCTGCAGCAAGAGGATCTGAAGTGGTGAGGTCTGGATGGCAATGATGATAGCTACTGGTGTTCCGGTGGGATCTATCCTGTGGTGGTTCACAGGGCAGAAAAACTGGCTTGGGGGCACATGGGGTCAAAGTCGTCATGATGCCCTCTTACCAAGGTGTTCAAGAGCTGCTCAGTGGCTGGTTTTACGAATCCAAACAGATGTTTACCAACCACTTCTGGCGATCCACCCTGAAAAAAGCAATGGAGGCATGCAAAGCTTTGGCAAGTTGGAGTTTCCTGGGCCAATGCATTTAAACAAACTTCTTTTCCCCTGTAAAATGGACAGATTGGATAAGAACACTGGGAATCAACACAGCTACAACCCCCCTATACTGCTGATATTGAGACACTGCCCTGAGGTGAATCTCATCTTAATTTGTCATTTAAGGTGTGCGTTTTAACTACTTAATCATTAGGGAAAAGGTTTCTCCGCATTTACAGCATAGTCATTCTTCTTAAAGCCCTGTTTCTGCCGTTCTCACCTCCGGAGATTTGAAACACGTAAACTTCACCTGAGGAGGTTATTTGAATAAGGGGTTGTTTGCCCTCCTCCAAACTGGAGCTTGCCGGGGGGGGGGGCCCAGAGGAACCTTCCGCAGTTTCAGACGTGAGCTGCAGATGGCACAATTGTACTGCAGACCAGCGCTCACTTGCGGGCCAGCAAACCAGATGCTTTCAGCCGAGAGACAACGGTACCCGCTGCATCTTGCAGGCGAGACTCGGGATACAACGCCAAGACACAGCTTGCTTTGGAGATGTTAAACCCCTTTTGCAAAGGAGATGGTTTTCTTCCACAAACACAGAGGCTCATGGTCGGTACTGGTAGCACCGGGGATGCTTTGGGGATGCTGCACCCTCCTTATGCCACCCATGAAATGTGTACGAAGCACTGAGGATAATAGAAGTTTTCTGGGCAGCTTCTAGTTGAGGAACCATTAAATAGATCAGGAAATGGTAGGGCTCAGCTCTGTGGGACACTGTGGCTGCTTTGGAAAGCCATCACACAACTTCATAGGAGATGGCTACCAACAATGGGTACCATGCTCTAACAGCATCCCCTCCTGTTCATGAGGAATCCAGTCCCTGTCACTGTGCCCTTCACAAGGTGTTTGCTGTTGGAGGCAGGAGGCTGTGCTAATGGCCGTTTCAGCTGGCCTGATGCAACACTTTCTGTGGCCTTGGCCCAGGGACACAGGTTGGAGGATGTTGTGAGATGCTCAGCTTTCACTTCCAGAAGACCTTTTCCAGAAGAAACCTTGAGTCTGTGACCCAGCCACGCTGCACAAGCTCTGAGGTTAAAAGACAAAAAAACCCCATCTGAAAATAAATAAATAAATAAGTAAATAAAAATCTCTTGATCTTTAAGTGGGCTTTAAAGGGGAGTAGGTGGGACTGATTCCTCGGTCTGGGTTTCCCAAGGCAGCACTGCACTGTCTCCTTGATCCTTTCTGCATTCAACTTGGGGCCAGTGGAGAAAAGTGGGGTGAGCTGATGTAAGGTCTGCCATGCTTTAGAGCATCACTTTTTTGTATGTAGGCTTTGGGCCTGTTTCTCACCTTCAGCTCCTGCATCGGCCAAGCCCTTGCTAATTTGGGTCCTGCCTCTCCTTCGCAGTCTGTGGGGGAGCAGTCCACTTTGCTTTCTACTGCGAGCAAGGCAGGTTTGGTCGGAGGATGCTGTGCGTGTGCCTGTACTGCAGAGCACAGCCCCATCAGCCGAGGAGCTCTGGCTGCCCTCATCCTTCAGAGTGCAGAGCAATGCTGGAGCAAGCACACCCTGCATTCTGTGTGGCTTTCCTACAGAGAGCTCTAGTTCGTGGATATGGACCTGTGGGATGATGAAGGGGGAGCAGGAGGAAAAGAGGAATCAGACCAACATGGTGCCTCTGGAATTACAACGTACAAGTTGGCATCTTTCTCCAAACCTATTTTCCCTTTGAGGAAAAACAACTCTTTTCCCACTTTAATTAGGCTTAATTGGCAATATGGCAACATCCCCAATTCCTAGCCATTTCCTGGCAGGGATAGATTTAGCGCTGCTTAAATAGCAGCCACCACTCTGTCGTCAGCATGGCGGGGTGATGGCAGCAGCAGCTATTACAGCCAGTAGAACAGGACATAGCAGGATCTTGGTACTACGCTCTGGCTGGGAATGCTAATGTCCTGGTGCTAACAACTGGCTAAGATGAAATATCGATCAGCAGTTTCTCAGGTCCATTGGCTTCTGGCATCAGTCAAACAACCTCTTTTGCTGTTTCTGCAGACTTGCTTTTGGTGCTTTTGAGCTTGTTGCCTGATACGATTTGACAAGGGGGCTCGGTGTTGCTGCCTGCAGACAAGTTCCCAGTGTTATAACATTACCAGCTCTGATATTCCTTAATACTGGCCAGGTACAAACACAAGTGAAGAATCGTTTAATGTTTCAGCTAAAACACATGCAGAGGTAACGTCTGTTCATCATGTGTCTGCATGGGTATCCACTCATTGGAAATTAACTCGAATCCATCTACTTGAGCTAAGGAGGAGTCTGAAGATCAGAAAGATGGGACATTGAGCCCAGCCTCTGCATCCTTTATCAGTGTGTCCGTACCACCCCAGGAGGTAGCTGAGATGCAGTAAGGGTGCTATGATGTCAAGTAGCAAGAGTGTCATTGCAAGGGAAGTGGAGCATGTGCTGATACGAGATCATTTGCAAGATTGTTTGGAGCTTTCTTTTTTTGACCGGCCAATGAAAGGACTATTAGGTTGGAAACAGCTACTGTTTGCTAGTTAACAACTATGGGAAAATGAACAGCCATACTTGTTTCCGATCACTAGCACCTGTTAAAGTTATGTGGCAGAATAAGCTATTCCTCATGTTTTGTAGCTAAATGAAGATAAGCCACTTGGTTACTGACCAGCCAGAGACCAAAGTAAGTCTGATCTTTACACCGTGCCCTGGCTTGCTGCTGTGGCAGGCAACAAAGGAGAAAGGACCACCTCAACACTGGCCTTGGTTTTCCACACTGGCAAGGACAGCCCTGCCCAGTGCAGCATCCATCCAAAGGCTGATAAATGCTGGGTCTTTTCTTCAGCAGCATGCACTGGCCTGTCTCCAGATCCTTGGTAATCTCCATATCCAGTGCCTGATTTCTGCTTATCCGAAATTTGCGCAAATCCTGGGTGTAATCCTTTGTTGGGGTGGAGGAGCATAATCTATTTATTGAACTGCTTTTCCATAATTGCATTTGCCTACAGCTAGCTCTCTAATCTGCCTTTTCCCAGATCCCTCACAATCATGCTGGAATCCATTTATGGCCACATATGTAGGGATGGGCCCCAAGGAGGCAGCTGGGCACACATACATTGCATGTATGTGTGTGTATGCACACATGCCCATGGGTGAGAGCAGAGCTCTTAGCCCTTAGCTGCCTTCATCTTCCCGTGGCTCCAATCCCAAGCATTTATGTGGAGCTGCCATGTGCCAGAATCGTCTGTTCTGCTTCAAAAGAAGCTGAACAAACAGCTTCTCTGCTATTTGTTCATACCTACCCCCCAGGGTGAGGTTGACCAACAGGGCACGGGATAAAGCAAGGCCAGGCGATGGTTCTGACCTGGGCTGTCCTGTCCTGCTCCGGTGCACTGATAGGTGTCCCTGCCCATGGCAGTGGATTAGAACTGGATGAGCTTTAAGGTTGCTTCCAACTCAAACCATTCTATGATTCTACGATTCCATAATTCTGTATTATGCACAACGGCCCTTGACTGTGCAGTTTCCTTTGGATTACAATGACGTTAGGCAAAGATCACTGCAGAGCTCTACCAGTCCCCCACTCTGTGTCTCCTGCAGTGACGTTTCTTCCACCTGGAAGTGTTGTGTCCCTGCTCTTCCCCTCTATCTGCAGCCCCATCAGTCTAAGAGCAAACATACCAGAAAGGTTGATACCAGCGCACTTGCAAGAACAACATCCCGCAGGGTTGGGGCTGTGCCTTGGTGCTGGTATAAAATATTTGGCTTCACTGTTACTTTTTGTTTGTTTGATTGATAGGAGCTAGGTGACAGACGAACGGATCTCAGCAGAAATCAGGAATGTTGATAGGAGCATTACAATAAGCAGCCCGCCAACTACCAAGGAATTTATCACAGACTTCACCTAGGGAAAAAACACAGAAAAAGAAATCCATCATTTTCAGAAATGAATGTTTCCTTTAGTGAATTCAAACTGCTTCCTTAAATTGCATTTTTAACTGCATTAGAACACACAGCGAGAGTCAGAGCAAAGTAAGCCGGGTGATGTGGTGAAGTTTTCAGTGTCTCTAGGTGGGGAATTTGGACATTTTCGTATTCTAATTCAGGAACAGACAAATTGTAGATGCCTGCAGTTGTCTGGGGACTTGACTTCCTATAGTTATTTCAACTCTTCTTGACGGGTGAAAGACACAGAGTGCAGAGGGCAGTGGCTGCTGTAAGGAGCTGGTGGTTAAGTAAGTGCCCTGTTTAAAGAGGTTTGGGGGCATCAGTGATTTTTCTAGCTCACAGGCATCCAAAATCTGAAATTATTCCATTATAGATAAAGCATGGCTGTGAGAGGCTGAAGGCTTTGGTGGGAAGGTGGGGAAGATCCCATAGTCCTGTTCTGTGGAGACATCCTTTCTGGCTGTCGGAAGGGAGCAGCTCACCTGTACAGCCTGGCCCTCCTGCATCACCACAGCCCTTCCATTTTAAACTCCTCCTGTCCTTTAAGCAGGGAAGCAAAAAGAATGGATAAGATTCTCAGTAGGCGTTCTCTCCACCCCACATGGCTTCCTGGAGATACATTGCATGGCTTCATACCCACAACATACTAGAGCTATATGTTACCCTTTTTTCAGCAAAGGGAGCTGAACTACACACCCATCCATTGCAAAACCCTTTTCTGCTTCCCCTCTTGTGGTCTGGTTGTTAATGCTATCTAAACAGTAAATAGAATTTTAAGCAGCTTTCACTTGATGAAGAGGCTGTAACAACCTTTGCCCCAAAACATGGTAGAGTGGTTTTGAGCAGTGTAATGAAAACTCTCTGAAGATGAAGGCAGTGGAAGAGCCAGTATTACAAATGCCCTGAGAGGCAGTTAGCTTAACATTTATCGATCTTCCCTGGAAACAAAGTGCTATAGCAGAGAGGTTAAGGGAAACAGATAATCAACACAAGAGATTTTTAACACAGGAAAACTGAGGTTGCAGCTTTAGGGAAGACATCTCAGTAGAAGTGCGGTGCCAAACTCCACAGGGTTTCCCAGCAAGTCCACTGACAGGCATTAGTTACCATACACCGAACCCATTCTTTTTGGCATTGAATCAGGGGGAGGTCAAACTCCAGCTCCTGCTTTTCTCTGCAGGAAGGGACACATCAGGCAGCAATTAAAGTGGGATTGAGGAGGTGCATGTGGGTGCCAAACAGTGCAGTCAGAGCTGGGCTTCAGCTCTGGGCAGCTCTTTGGTCCTTTGGCAAGGCAGACCAGGCAACATCACATCTTCACATTAACTTCGGTTTACGCTGGACCAGGACTAGTTTCCTATTTAGCATCTGTTTCCAAATCAAAACCTTTACATTTTGGAGGTATGTGCCACTGCCCAGGGGAAGCAGGCAAAGACAGACCCCAGCCCATAAGCTTTCTTGCTGTTTGTCCTCTGCCTTTGGATCACTAAGGCTTTGCTGAGGGAAGGGTCGTCATCTATTTGCTCCAGAGGAGCTAGAAGGATGTACAGAACCCCTTAGTTTGATTCAAACGGGTATTAACTCAGACCTGTCCCTACCATCAAGACAGGCCTTTCATTATGCATATTGTGCTCTTCTGGCCTCCAGCATCTCTGAAACATCATGAACACCTGCAATGAGATTCCTAATGCACAGCTATGTGAAGCTATGTGGGTGATTTGGGTAAGAATGTAGGATTGTGACTGCTTGTTTGACTCAGTAAACCTGGGGAAACCAGATGATGGAGCATCTCTGCAGAAGACCACAAGAGCCCATTATCCCACCACCTTTGTGCTGCCGCTTTCTAAAGGCAGGAAGCAAACAGCAGGATTTAGAGGTTGTCAGCACTACTTGCTTGGTTTCAAGCACAGCTTAAAGGCTCTTTGTTTTTTGGATGCTTTACCTTTTCTCTTCTGACACTTCATTCCCAGCAGCCACAACATGAGCCAACAGCAGCAGGAAGAGATGCTGCATCTCTTCCAAATTGCACAGCTGCAGCTCTGCATTTTTGAGGGTTTAGTACCTAAGGAATGAGGAATGTCAATATTACCACACAGTTTTCCTTGGGTAGTATCAAAATCCTCCAGCTGACAGGTTAATTTAAAGCCAAAACAGAAATCAAGTTTTATCTCACTTTTGTGATCTTTCTTTGCCTCTCACAGGAAAAGATCCCAGGGCTAAGCTTGAAAGATATTAAATATTCGAAGGACATTGATTTGTTAGAGGAAAACTTGTATTCCTTGGTGTGAACATCCTCTTGAGCTAGGGAGGAGCGGGCGTCCCAGGCTCCGGAGCCAGGATCTACTTGAAATGCATCAATTTTAGGTCTCTACTTTAGACCCGTCTCCATTTCCGTGCATCCTTTCACTCTGGTGTGAGGCAAACAAGAAACAGCTCTGGCTTTCTGGTGGCCTTCAGACGAGCTAACAACCACCCTTGGGAGATGCACCTCCCGAGCTCACCTCTGAGCCTCCCCAGCGCTTACAGGCAGCGACGCAGCATAGAGCAGCGCCCTCCAGAGGCACCACTGCTCATCGCTCCCACTGCGGCTCCTTTGGTGCTGGTCTGGAGCCCTTAGGAACCAGCCCCAGGAAAGAGATTTCCATTCCCCATCCCCATTTGAAAGGAAGGGAACATAGAGGTATGAGGGGCTTGAAACAGGGAATGGGGAGAAGGTGCTTCTTGAAGGAAGAAATTAGAGGCGTGAAGACCCCGACCATCGTTAGTGAGAGGAATCCAGCATATCACTGCTTGGCAGAGACTCCACCATGGAGGGTGAGGGAATGGAAAGGACTGGAGAGGACATTGATTCCCTTGGAGGAAAAAGTGAGCCAGAATGACCTCAGTGGAAAAACATTTTCTCTCTCTTTCTGTCTCACGGACAAATATAGCTGTACACATTATGCAAAGGCAGCGTTCAAGCATGCTTGGAATGAGCGACTTGGGAGGCAAATTGCTACCACTTGTCCTTACCCTTGTTTTTTGGCTTTTATTTCCTCTTTTCCCTTTGTCTTCTCCCCTCCAGTGTGGCCTGTCCCTGATTGCTGCCACCAAGGCACCTCAGAGTGAGGGGATGGGGGATGCCCAGGGTACCAGTGCTATAAACAGCAGTGAGAACAACCATGGTATTCACAAAATTACCTGAGAGGAAAGATGAATTGAACTGGGGTTGCACAGGTTAAAGGGGGGGAGAAATGTTTGGGTTGAGTGTTAGAAAGGCATTTGCAGCAGTAAGGAAATACTGGGCTGGGCTGCCTGGAGATCTCACTGAAACCTATCCTAGCACATCTTTAGGAATCAGTTCAGCAGTATCAAGAAATCTGGAGAGGTGCTTTTGACAAGGGCCTGTAGGGACAGGACAGGGGTGAATGGCTTTAAACTGGCAGAGGGGGGACGGAGATGAGACATTAGGAAGAAATTCTTCCCTGTGAGGGTGCTGAGGCGCTGGCACAGGGTGCCCAGAGAAGCTGTGGCTGCCCCATCCCTGGCAGTGTTCAAGGCCAGGTTGGACGGGGCTTGGAACAACCTGCTCTAGTGGAAGGTGTCCCTGCCTGTGGCAGGGGGTTGAAACTGGATGAGCTTCAAGGTCCCTTCCAGCCCAAACCATTCCATGACTATGATCTGTCTGGAAAGGCACATGCAGTCATTCCCCTGACAGACTCACTGCTCAGCAGCAGACCAGACGATTTTCTCACCAACCTATTTCTGCGAAATCTCTTTCCCTTTCACTATAAATGTTTCAGAACATTTCTGCTCGGAGCCAAACGTCTGCCATGTGCCTGTAGCTGTTTCCTCAGTCCCAGCTGTGTTTTCCCGGAGGATGCAGCTCCTGTGGATGTGCTTTGCTTCAGTGGCTTCACAGCTGCTTGTCCTCAGTTTGCTCCTCTGCAGGAGACAGCCCAGAGAGGCCCTGCAACCCACAGTGCCCACCACAGCATACACCAACACACCACAGAGAGAGCAGCAGAGGAAATGCCTGGGGAGGCATTTAGGAGCAAGGGGCAGAGATGGGTTTTGAAGCCCAGGGTCTCCCAGGATAAATGAAAGGGCTGTGAAGATGCAGAAATAAGCTGCCTGCAGAAGAAACCATTGGGCCAATCTTTTTCCACTGAGGTGGCTGCATCCATGCTTTACCATTCTGTATCACACTTCATAGCCAGGAAGCTGCAGCTCCTGCCTGTGTCCACTTCAAGCAGCTCTCCTCTGGCTCTCACTGCACCTCCCAGGGCAATTTGGCTCTCACAGGCTGTGAGCATTGCAACAGGGCCTGTCCATGGGATGCACCTATGATAGACACCCAGCCCCTATGATATCCAGGGCGTCATGTGGCTTGTGCTCTTACTGAAGAAGTAATAAGTAATAGTAGCAGGAGCAATAACAGTAGCAATAGTGATGCTTCCCTTCCCAGCACCAGAGTAATCCTCATGTTGTATTTATGAGAAAAAGAACTAAAACTTAAATCAAGGGTCTTCCTCAAACCCAAGCCATGAGATAGCTGGAAACTGGCACAGATATCCTCATTCCTACTCCTCAGCACAGTCACTATGTAAAGAAGTCAGACAACATCTGCAGCGCTGTCTCCAGGATGTGTTGCCACCCGGCAGGAGGAAAGCGGGAAGACACAGAGCCAAAGGAGCTGCAGTCACCCTAATAGGCAATGCCTATGTGAGGGCTAAGGGTCTGGGCAGTGCAGAGGTAGGAACAGCCCCATCTCCCATTGCTGAACTTGCTGCCTGCAACCCCAAGATTGCGTTTCCCTGGAACAGCGTGATGCCAAGAGCATGGAAGAGGTGTCTCCTCCACAGAGGCAGTTGGGTCTGATTTCCAGGGAATCAATCAAATGGGACAAAACCAAAGCAAACAGATAGATCCGCAAACAAAGAGGCTTTGCTCAGCCTTTCATAAGCAAGAAAAAGAAAAGCAACAATTACCTTCCCTCAAAAATGACAGCAAATGTCACCTGCCAGCACTGTCATTTCCACTCGCAGCAGGGAGGCAGGCTGGTGCTGCTCCCACATTTTCTGGGGATGGGCTGGGAAGCAAAGCAATTGGGCAGAAAAGAATAAACCATTCATCCAAACACAACAGCCAGCGGAAGAGCGGTTGTAAACAAGTCAAGCTTTCCTACCCCCTTGCCTTTCAGGTGCTCAGTGGTTTTGTGAGAGGCTGTAAAGTGATGAGCAGAGGGATGTGCAGTATGGATCCAGCTCCAGGTTTTGTGCCCTTTAGGAAGCATGAGGATGAGGTGGTATTTGCCCACCTAATTTCTGCTTGCAGTATATCAAACATTAGAATAAAAAGACTAAAATTCAAGCTTCATACAGATTTTCTGTACTTGTAGCCTAGGGGAAGAGCTGGTCTGATACTGGTCTGATACTGGTGGCTGGGTTGAAGGCAGTTTGTAAACCACTTCAGGTTTCCAGTCCTTGCTGGTGCAATGTCCATACTACCTCAGCACTGTTAAGACAGAGGCTAAGCTCTGAGGCTGGTAAATCCACCTTCACCCTGGCTTTTATGACAGATGTTCCCCAAACGCCATGGCTGCAGCAGGGCCATGGTGGGAGTCAGAGGAGAATGCAAGGAGACGAATCCTTCCTGGTGATCAGGGCTGCATCCTTCTTTGCTTTTGCTGCTTGACAGAAGGAGGGAGAGACCTGCCACAGGTTTTCCCATAGCAGACACCACAGCTGCACCTCCAAAGGGTTCATGCTCATCAGTACAACTTCCCAAGAGACAGCAAACGTGTTCTCTACCCGCTGTTTCAGTCATTTGAGGGTTTTGATGGAAAAGCTTCATTTATCACAGAAATGCCACCTCTCTGCAAAAAAATTTTGTGTTTTGAGAAGTTGGTTTTCAGACAAAAATACTGCACGAGGGAGAAAATGCTGAGCTGGCCAACTACACCCTTGAGCCTTGGGCCTGGGGCAGACATGTGAGCAGAGCAGAGGTACTGCTGAAGATATGTCCCCCAAAGAAATGAGTTGACCAAACATGACAGGACAGGTTGGGAAGAAAATCATAAATGCAGTTTGTTAATATCCAAAAGCAGGAAGAACACATTTAAAGGAGAACAGGAGACGTTCTCACGAGGTATTGGGAGGAGATGGGCACAGGACAAGAGGAGGGGGAGCTGTGCTATCCAGGTGGTTACCTATGTAACACGGAAGAGGCTTCTTAAAAGCCTCTCATGGCCTCTCCTAGGCGTATGTCTTAAGAAAAAGCACCTAACAAGCAGGCATCTAGAAAGGCCGTTTGGAATTTTGCTCCATACCCCATGAACACAGGCTCCACAGGAGGGAATTCCTGTGTGATGATAATCCCTGAAAGATATCGAAAAGGATAAGCCAGAAGGGTCTTCTCTGGGGCAAGAGTTACCTATTGACTACTGGGGCATCCCTCCGGCATCAGATCTTGGGAACTGACATCCGAGTGGCTTGGGAAAAAGCAACCACCGGGTTGGTGTGCTTGTTTTCCAGGTTCTGTAACATTTATTGGCAAATAAATAAAGACTTTTTGAAGTATTTTTTTTTCCTTTGAGCAAACGAAGTATAAAACATGGTTTTGTGTGAAAAGCCTGAAGCCAAACAGTGACGAATCCCTTTTTGCTACCATCGATCATGTGGCAGAGCTGTTTGGAGACTGCTGTCCCTAAATAACACGCTGAGTGTTTCAGAAGTGATGTATACAACCATTCAGCCTGTCTTTAGGATGATAAAAGCCTTCAGATCCTTACAGATTTCTTCGTCTGCATCTCCTCAAACCAATGATGGGAAAACTGGGATAGAGATCACTTCTGGCTCTTTTAAAACTCCTTGTTGCAAAGTTGGCAGTGCCATAAAAACTTCCTAAAACTTGACAGCCAGATTTTTTTATTACTATTTATTATTTTATTTATTTACTTCTTAGATTTTGGGGTTATTGGGACATGCATGAATTTCCTGGCTAAGCCAGGGGACTTTTTTCCCCTTTATACCGCACAGATGTGTAGTCCGTCCCCCTCTCCCAAATTACTTACTTACGGTAATATTTGGTCATGAATGATGGCATAGATGGATGCATAATTCACCAAGGGCCCAGTCTTCCTATCCCATACAGCACAAAAAGATGCAAGCACAAGTTTATATGCAGGAGGCCTTTATCTCCAGAACCCTCTTTCTCTAAGCAGGGCAACTGACTGACTGAGGTGGTTCTGATCTCCCCCAGGGATGCCCTATCCTTCTGTATTGCTCTGGCAACGCCCATTCTGGTCTGTTGAGGGCTTGCTGCACTTTCCTCCTTCCAGGCTGTCGCACAGCCTGTTGCTTCTCTTGTCCGTACATACTATTACCAGAAGTGTTTCATCGTCTTCCATTGGTCTATGTGGGACATACAGAGAGCCAAGCAGGGGGAGATGGATAGTTCCGTGAATTGAAAGGACTTGCTGTATGATCTGAATCCCCCAGCTCTAATTCAGCATCCCCTGCATTGAATTGGTGTTCTTTATTCCCAAATGATATTTCAGCTAATGTACCCCACAGGCATCAGGGTGACTGAAGACCCATCATGACTTTAGAAGTGAGGTCAGACACAGAGCTCTCCATGTCCGTCTGGTATTGTGCTTCTCCCCCTTACTGGAGCATGCTAATGAAGGAATATGAAGAGC
This sequence comes from Myiopsitta monachus, assembly GCA_017639245.1. Lineage (NCBI taxonomy): Eukaryota > Metazoa > Chordata > Aves > Psittaciformes > Psittacidae > Myiopsitta > Myiopsitta monachus. Next base: position 58,842,722 of record CM029925.1, read on the forward strand.
TTTGCTTTTCCTACGAGAGACCTGACTAATTCTGGCTGGAGCAGGGCCCTGGGACACCCTCCTCCAAGCACACATGCTGATGTGACTGCTTCATGGTCTGTGGCTTAAAGGAGCTGCCTCCATGCATGGAGCTCTCTGAAAGGCTCAGCGTTTTGCACTAATTGAATTAATGTCTTCCATTAAGGGCAGTAGCTATTAAAGTGCTAATTGTCTTCCTGAGCCCAAGGGCCAGATCTCCCAAAGCAAGATACCAAGGAAAAGAATGATGTTACATGAGCTTCTTATGAGCTACCTCTAGCATCTTACCTGGATCTTTGCTGCCAGTGAACTGAGACACATTTAGCAGACACATGCTTTGAGATCTGTAGATCCTGACCATTTGGCTGTCAGCAGATATTGAAGCCACACCGTCACTGCAAAACCTTCTGCTTCAACATGAAGAAACATACCCTTAAGCAAGAAGGACATTGCAGACTTTCACTATTTCACCTTGTATACAAGGATTCAACTCTGGCCTTGCTATACTGCAGATGACCCATGAAACTGCTAATGGGTCAGTCAGCTCTGCAGATATCTGTTCTGCACAAAAACCAGACCTGCAGCTTTCCCTAGAGATGCTGTGAAGAAAATCAGACCTGTTTACAGACACGAAAACATTGTACCTTCAACAAGACTAATGAATAAATCAAGAGGATAGCTTGAGACAAAATCACTGAAATGCATCTTCTTGCCTCCTCCAGTCTATGTTACACAAAGTAGTTACAACAAATACAAGATTAAGTATTATCAAGCCTCCAAAAACAAGCTGTGCATATTAGTGCTCCTAAGCAAGACAGCAACTGGGATGAGTGCTCTCAGAGGAGATAATCTCTGTCTCTTCCCCTCTGTGCACACAAAACAACATTCTCATCATTCTGATGTCATGGCACGTCCAACAGATGAAAAAACCCAAAGAAAACAACCCAAATCACACAGACACATCAAAGGAGCGCAGCCAGAGAAGGAAACAAGCACACATCTTACATCAGCCTGCATCCAGTTGCTATGCAACCAGGAAATCCACACGTGTTGCCATGACGATGTCACTTCATCTTCATTCAGCGCACAGCTCAAATGAGTGCAGGAAGTCGTTGGTACACACATGCCAGGGTGGAAAAATGTGGGATTGAGCAAGAGCATCACAGCGCCATGGACAGAGGTGTACTGCTGTTAGAGCCTCTCCTTGGGCAAAGCATGCAGGGCTGCTGGGAGGCTTTTAACCTTTTCCTCCTTAACGCTTCATCTGATACCTGTGACCACAGCCATGGACAGCACACAGATGGGCACTCTATGTAAGGTGGCAGCACCCTCCTCCCCTCACTGCTCCCTAGGGGATGGCAGCAGCCAGGGGAGGCTTGCAAGGGAGAGTGAATACTTTAGCTGGGAAGAGAGGGAGCTGCTTGTGTGTCATTGGCAGCACACACCCTGCTTCACAAGTTCTCACAGCAGTAGTATGACTGCTACTATGCATGATGCTCGTGGTGAGTAGCACTAAGAATAACAAGGTGACAATAGACCAACAACTGAGCCAACTGGAATACCACATGAACCCAGGAAGGCTAAGCAAGCTGGAGCTTGTGGAGGTAACCTTAGCTTGGCACCCCTGCCTAGATCCTGCAGCGCTGAACTACAGATACGGGAAGAGAAGAAAAGTTTTTGGCTGGAAAGGGGGATATGTTGTTAACCAGGCCTCGGTGTAGAGCCCAGTGGTCAGCAAAACCCAAACCAAACAACCATATTGAAGCATTTGGACAGGGTTACTAGTGAACACAATCTCTGTCTGCCTTCCTGTGGAAAATAACCACTGTGGCCAACCTTTCCTTCCCTCCTCCACGCTCACCTTTTGCCGCATTAACTACTGCTCATTTGCAATAACCAGTATCAGCTACCAGTGCCTGAAGCACTGCACATTATAGAAAGGCAGATGATCCCAAGTCGTAAGATGAGTTATTCACAGCTGACACTGGACGGGCCCAAAAACTAACGGTAGAGAGGGAGAAGTCCTAAACAGAACACAGCTGGAGAGGAGGATCTGGAACAAGTCACTCCGAGGAGCCCCATGTGACAGAAGAAGGGGCAGTGAGTGTTGAGCACGATGGGAAGGATACGGGCACGCTGGGATGCAAGGTCAGCCCTGTGGCTGTTGTGGGGATGGGACAGTCTGATGGTTCCTCTCTCTGCGGTGCCCACCACCCCCCGAGGGTTGGTGGATTGCTCTGGTTTGAGTAACAAGCCCTTTTCTTCCCTCTTCTTGGATAAAAACCACAGCTCCTCAATGAGACGAGACAAGGCCTTAGGGCAAGGTTGAAGTGGGGCTGAACCCCAGCTACACTCGGCAAGACCACCAACCAGAAAGTGGGCGTGCAGCAACTTCCTATGAACTGAGGTGTGAAACCTGCCTGTGTCTCTCCAGAGCCCCTGCCAGCCACCTGCCTGCCCGTTCATGCTGCCTATACCGGGCACCAACTCACCAAATTCAACAGGATGCATTACAGAGGCTTTGGGGCCAAGTTTGGACAACATCACGCACATTTCCTTCTCCAAATACGCAGAATCTGCTCCAGGATTAAAGAGGTGAAGTACTGAGTGCATGGGACACTCTGAATCCTGGTCCTGCTCATTGCTGCTCTTATCCCAGAGTGTATCCCGGTGTACCGGCAGTGAAATCTCAGTTCCAGCTGTTTTTCTGTTGGTGTGTATTTTGCCTGTGTACCCAGCAAAATGCGTGCTCTTCTTCAGCCTTTCCTTTTTCTTAGACTTCAGGTTTACTTTGCCTCCCTCTGTGGTAAACACATCCCTAGGAACAATAGTAAGAAAATGGAAAAACTCAGATCATTTGCCAGTCTGTTCATGCTTGGAACAGCACTCAGGCCTCGGGTTTAAAAATAACCTTTACATTCCATTTAATAACTGCTATCAAAATCCTACCTGAATCCTAATGCACTTCTTTCTCCCCTTCCTCCCGCTTTCCACATCCACCTAGTCAGAGGGAGGAATGACAAAACATTGTCATTATGTGTCCCTCATGTCTCTGTACGGCTCTTTGTAATTTAGCTGTATTTGACTCAGCCGTTTGAAAGAGCAAACCGTAATAGCGCACATTCATGCAGCTCCCTTCTCAGTGAAGGGAAGGAAAATTGCTGGCATCACACAAAATCTTCAGTATTTTCCTTTCCATGTGTACTTTTCCCTTTGTGCTCCGCTCCTTTTCAAAACTACCTGGATCGCCCAAATATATTTTCTTTCCATTTTCTTCCTCCTTTCTTACCGGAGGGAGGTTGTGTCTGTAATTCCATCAGACACCCCTGGGACTGATTGCAAGGGGAGTCAGGTGTTTGTGCCTACATTTGATCCAGTGGCATTTATTCATGGAGTAAATGGCTGTGGTACCCCTGCTCTTCTCCAAAGGCAAGGCGATACTGCTCCCACTCTTCAGAGGAAAGATGTGGGGAAAAGTCCCTCTTGTTTCAAGCCTAGCACTTAGATCCTGTTACATTAAGACAACACCCAGCAAAGTCCTGTAGGGTGACCTTTATGGCAGTTTAATCTGGTTTCTCATTTCACAGTGGCAACAGAGAAGGAAAAATAGTGGACCTAAGGGAGGATCATTAGGTTTCCACATCAGGCCAAGGATAAGTTGGTCAGACCAATGTTCTGTGTAAAGGGGCTATTAGGACAAGAACAAAATTAGGGCAAACCCACGAGGGTTCTTGCTCACAAACCCTACACATCTCCAGCAACGTGTCACTGAGTAGATGCTTTCTATGCATTAACTAGCTCTCCAAAGAGCTTTCTTCTGCCAATATACCTGCTCTTGAACCTGTATGTGGCTTTTGGTGTCCTCAGCATCCTAGGGTAAGGCGCTCCCATGCTTTTCTAGACACCAAGCAAAGATCTGGCTTCTTGCTGTGGCACCATCACCACAAGTGATGCATGGAGCAGACCTCACATTGAAAAAACACGGGGTGAGCCTTGCCACACATGGCTGTTCACGGTGCTCCCACTCCCCATGCACTGGCCAGCCCTACCTGTACCATGGGACTGTTCCTATTCTTCTGCTCATCGGCTCCCCAGTGCTCCAGCAGACAATGAAATGGTAGCTGTGGGATACAGCATGAAGGCTTGGAGACACAGAAATGGCTTTTAACAGCTGGCAGGGAGGAAAAAGAGCTTTGCTGATGCATGGCTATAAAAGGGTTTATGTGCTGCACTTTGAAGGAGAAAATTTGCTCCATGACAGTCAAGTGGCTTGGTGCCCTCAGCTGCGACTGGACACTTCTGATTCACAACTAAATAGTTTTGATGCCTTTTGCTGTGCTCCCTCAGCAGAGCTGTGCAACTGGTGAGCTCAGCCACCCACTGTCCAAACACCTGTCTTCCACGTACCCGCTGGAATAACCATGTCGAAACTCTCCAATCTTCCCTTGCTCCCGACAATGATTTTCTAGCTAATTCTGAGCCCATGGTCCCTCTCGTCTGGTGGCGTCCCTTGCTCCCATCGATGTCCAAAGACTGCTGCTCTCATCTCGGGGCTTGTGGGGAGAGCACAGGGCTGGAGCAGAATAGGTGCCGTAGGCTCAGATGGACACAGGCAAGGATGCGGTCCAAGTTTTTATGTGTCTCAGAAGACGTGAGCACTGCTTGCACTTGCAGTGCTGGATTCCTGACTGCACATCTCCACAGCAGGCAGCAAAGAGCACCCTGTTGCTGGTCCTTGGCTTTTTGTCTCCAGCAGAGATCCTCCCCCTCTCGTCCTTCCCCAGGGGATGTTACCCTTGACTCCTCTGAGGTTTGGGGAATGCCTCTTTTGGACTGTGCCCAATGCTTCCAGTTGGGACCAGTGGTGTCATGCACCATTTTGCTGAGGACCCTCTCATTGATAGTGCTGTAAGGTCATCAGTTCAGTGATGCTTTTCCTCAGTTCTGAAGCAGCCACTCCTCTGATGAGCTATGGGGAGCATCCCTGAGTTCCACCTCTCTCCAACCAACACACACACACAGAGCAGCCCTGTGCAGGCATTGCTGTTTCTGCACTTGGACATGTGGGACCCAGAAAACAAAACTATTTAGCGGAATATGTCAGATTGGACTTGAGAGAGGGGTTTTAGCTTCCAAGGACATGGAGCTGAAGCCAGCAGAGCTACATGCCTTCACAGCAGCAGAGAGTTTGGTCAGGCATTCAAGCTTCACATGAAAGCCCAGAGTTTAAAGTGAGTTTGGCTTTGAAAAATCCCATGTGTTGGCTGCTTCTGTCTTTTTAAGTTACTTGTTATGTTACCATCACATATGTTTTGTATACATGGGTGTTTCTGGCATGTTTTTCTGGCATTTTTTCTCTATAGGAAAGCCATACGTTAATTTTTTCCCAGTATGGACACAGCCTATAAAGCTGCTAATGGAGTACAATGGGTGATGGCGAATGAAGTTTTCATTTTCATTTCAGAGCAGCAACCCCAGCAAAGCAGAGGTAGCCAAGTGAGGCTGACATTTAAAGCAACTACTGAGATTACATTACTGAGATTATATTCAATATGGATGGCCAAATCTGTCATATAAAATCAATGTTCTTTTACTTAATAATACCTTTGCCACATCTTAATGAAGGCTCCTCCAGCCCAAGGCCCAATTTTTCTGCAGTCACTTTGTTGCGTGACATCGCTGACTGCATCAGATGGTACATAATGCTATTTTCATCCATTCCTATTGGATTTTATGCATTCCCGTCCTTGATTTGTCAGCTGCAGGCTCAATTAATCAAGGGGCTCTTAGGGGAGAAACATCTTTTTTATTAAGAAGGAAGAGCAATTCATTTAAATTCTGCATCTTCCTGCAGCATTTACATCTATTATTAACTCTCCCCCCCAGGCACAGACAGGAGGGTGATGAGGGACCTACAGACCAGTCTGTGGCCACCTGAAGTATTAGAGATAAGAACCAAGCTGGGCTGATCCCTGGTTCCCCTCAGTTCTCACACTGGGAGAGACACCCAGGCAGTGCCCAGGGCCCGGGGGTCCCACAGCAGGTCTCTGCATATGGCTGAGCCCAAGCAGCAGCCTCAACAGCCATGGGCGAGATGAGGAAGACATTTGTCATCCAGTACATTCAATTTAATTGGTGATGCCTGAAGAAACTGAGCCCAGACAGGAGCTGTGCTAAAACATCGTGCAGTTACAGAGCCCAGTGTAAGCCCTTTCTGGAGGCTGGGGGAAATAAAGTTGAATTACCTATCAGCTGGTGCCTGCCTCTTGGTGAAGTGTGCCCCAGCAGGGACTCCTGAGCATCCTTGTCAAGCTGTAATGTTGCTGCAGGCCCAGCTCTAGTGTATTCCAGAAAGCAGGTTCCTGGCTCCAAAATATCCACAAGTGACCATGCTTTCTCCCAGCACTGCAGCACTGGTGTGATTCCTGCCTACAAGCACGCTCGCATCACTGGGATTGATGCAGTATTTCTCTCTTTGCTTTTACCGGGCTCTGCACACAGTTTTCCTACGTACAACATGCCTTGCCACTGGGAGACACTACAGCAAGTTTAGTGGCTGGAGAAACCAGCTGGGAGCTAGTCCTGACCAAGCACAAGCTCAACACATTGAGACCAAACATTTTGGAGTGCCTGGCCATTTACGGCCAAATTGGAGTGGCTTTGCTGCAGACAAGGGGCTGCACCAATATCCCTGCATGGCCTATCCCTCTTTCAAAGTCCTCATTCGAAGCAGCCCTGCCCTGGGGGTCAGCCTAAATTGATCACCTATGGACATCTCCTCACACATCTCCTCTGCATGGGCATCTTCTTGCTCTGAAGACATCTGGACTACAGAGATTAAACATCAGCAAACATAAGAATTATTTAAACAGTGTCTCCAAAAAGGAAGACAGGATGAGAAAGTTGGAGCTGTTCAGCCTGGAGAACAGAGGGCTGCATGGAGACCTCCTAGCAGCCTTTCAGTATCTGAAGGGGGCCTATAGGGATGCTGGGGAGGGACTCTTCATGAGGGACTGTAGTGATAGGACAAGGGGTAACGGGTTCAAACTTAAACAGGGGAAGTTTAGATTGGATATGAGGAAGAAATTCTTTACTGTAAGGGTGGTGAGGCACTGGAATGGGTTGCCCAGGGAAGTTGTGAATGCTCCATCGCTGGTGGTGTTCAAGGCTGGGTTGAACAGAGCCTTGGGTGGCATGGTTTAGTGGGAGGTGTCCCTGCCCATGGCAGGGAGGTTGGAACTGGATGATCTTAAGGTCCTTTCCAACCCTGACTATTCTATGATTCCATGGTTCTATGTTTTGCACCTCAGGTCTTGGGAGCTGCAGACTGGTCACCAAGCACGACAGAGACAAGTTTTCCCCTGTTCTAGGAGAGGATTTATTCACCTGTGGATGGGCAATGTCTGGCAGGAGCCATCCTCAGGTCTCAGTTTGCAGGACAGTGACAAAGTCTTCTGACTTTACAATATGGTGGTTATAGCATGGAACAGGGGTCTTCCTCCTTTAGGCACTGGCTCAACACCCAACACCACAGTGGAAGTTTGAAAGGAGGCTTAGGGCAGTGTGGGCTCCTCCTTTTCAGAGGCGATGAGCACTGGAGCACAGCATCATGACCCAGCCAGAGCTGGAAAGGCACCCTGGGATATCCTGACCATGGCTCCTTCAGCAACTTTATGGTGCTCTCCCACAGCTGGGATGTATTTTTAGGTCCTTCTCCCTGCTGATTCATTAGGGGAGCTAAGGTTCTCCAAACTGTGGCGCATCTGACCCTTGAAGTGTGTCCACCACGCACTCCTGATAAATATAGATCACTTCAATCACATAACCTATCTAATAAGCAGCAGCTTGTCCTCTCTGTGGGCACGCAGGGCACTGGGAACCGAAACACCCCTGCCAAGGGTGTGAATGGATGCCTCGCTGTTTCATTGCCAGTGTCTTCTATTTGTGATGACTTCCTGCTATATTGACTTAACAAGTGACTCAGTGAGACTCAGTGGCCCTGGAAGTACTCCAGGTTCAGCACAACTTCTCTGCTCTGCCATCACTGCCAGTGTGCAGGGTAAGGCTCTCCTTTCTCCTCCCTTCCCTTTGCTGGGGATGACGTAGAAGAGTGGGATGGGATGGAAGGACTAGGATTTTGAGAGACCTAGCTAAAAGCTGGGCTCATTTCCTAAGTGGATGTGTCAGAGCATTTGGCAGACTAGGTGTAGCTAAAGGACTTTACACATTCTGAGCATTTGGCAGACTAAGGGTAACTGAATGACTTTATAAGTAGGGTGCAATCGTTTGTTAGTGGAAAAGGCACCTGGTTTGGTCAATGAGCAACAAAAGCACCTAACTGCATGCTGTGTCAATACAGAAGGCTTTGGAAGTCCATGCACTTGGTAATATAGATTTCTCAGTATCAAATACCACAACATCAGTAAAGTTGGGCTGCAATCTCACAAAATGAACATCTGATAACTTTAGGACCTAGATGTGACTGCAGTGGCTGAGTGACAAAATGGAGAGTAGTTATTAAAGCAGTCAAAGTGCAGTATGAAGCACATTATTAATACACTTGACAAATGCAGGCATAAGTGGGGGTCTTGCACAGTGTTAACCACTGGTCTCTGGTTCCTTGGGGCACTTGCAGCTAGAGCCCCATGCAGAGACCCCAGAGAAACCAAGCCTGCCCCATGTCAGGACGTTACTCACCTTAGAAATGTGCAGGGATCTGCTAATTATAAATCAACATAAGCCTGTATTATTTACAAAGTAGCCCTTTACATCAAATGCATTCACCACTGGTTTGGCACCGCTCAGCCAGGCTGGCTGTGAGCTGCATCATGATGGCAAAGAGGGCTGTTGAGACAGCTTGAGTGATATTTATGACAAGGACTGTTCTACCTATATTTGTTGTTCCTGCTGTGCAAGCATCCAGCATGTCCTGTAATAACTTGAATAGCTTTTATGCAATGGCTGGGAATGATGAAGCTTATTCAAGATCAGGTATTAAACCTCCCTGGTTTTATTTCTGTCTTTAGCTAACAGACAACAATCTGATTGCTTCCAGCATCCCCCACTATCAGATTCAGGCTCAAGTGCGGCAGAGAGCCCAAAGCAGGGGGCTCTACTCTAGGCTCCACAGAAGGAAATAGCTGGGTTTTTGATCCCAGAGCCAAAGACCCCTTTCTGATCTGCCATGGCATCCTACCAGGCACCAGGCTGAGGAAAAGGAACAAGTGTGACCAAACAGGCTCTCATGGGGCTGGAGTCACCCACAATCAGGGTCTGTGGCACAGTGTGGTGTGTGTCTCCAGGAGCAGCGTGTCCCCAGGAGATGTCCCCAGTCTGGGAAGCAGGAGGTGTGTGACACATGCCCCGGTTGGTGTCAGACGCAACATCAGACACCAAGGGCTTTGCCCCAAATTCTGCAGCCCACCTGTGAGGCCACAGGTCCAGGGTCTGTGGCAGCCTGCAGCAGAGGACACCAAGGCACACTGCTCCTTGTCCGCAGTGCCCTCTGCTACCTCCCGGCCTTGAATAATGCAGAGAGCCTGCTAAGGATTTCCTGCTGGAAGGACGCAGCAGGAAGCAGCTAATGCAACCTCTCTTGCTCATCCACGGTACTCATGTCCAATGGATAATAAAACCTCAGGCTCCTTTCTCATTAATCCCTAATTAGGCTCTCTCTCACTTACATGGCACTTGCTGTCATCAGCAGTGGAAAGCTGAGAGCCTGCCTTTACCCTTCACATGTTGTGAGGAGGCAGACCCAAACACCTTGCTGTGATCTTGCATAAAGCATCTCCTTGTGCTCACTCTCAGGGGCTCCTGGAAAAGCCTCCTCCTTTTTCCCAGTGAGGAGGGACAGAACCTCTAGAGGAGCACAGCACCTGCAGCAAGGAAGCTGGAGATGCCCACTGGACACTTGAGCACTGAATGACCACAAGGTCAGGTTTGCCCTTTTACAGCTGCAAGAGCCCGAGTGATAGAGTACAGAGGTCTGAGCAAGCTACCCTGCTCCTGGCAGCTCATCTCTGTGTGGAAACAGAGAAGGCAGCAGAGGTCATATGCGTCCAGCTGAACTCCTGCCTCCATCACTGCTCTTCATCAGTGGCTGGGAAGAAAAGGGATGCCCCATCAGCCTTCCTGCTGCAGAAGAGGTTTGCCAAGACCCCTCAGTGGGCTTTTCAGCTGCTGCATGGGAGAGCAGTCTGGCCATGGCAGCAGAGGACGGAGCAAGCTCGTCTAGCTGTGGAGAGTGGGGCAGAGTGGCCCATACTGAGCTCTGTGCAGCCAGACTGCTCTTAGAGCTTCAGCATCTTACTTTAAAGCCAGGCCGGGTGTGTAGGCTGAGGCTCCCTACCTCTGGGACTACACAGGTGGTGTGGGACAGGAACAGAGAGAGACAATCAGAGATCACAGCTGAACATCAGCCCCCTTTCACCCATGTCAGACAAAACCCCACTGAATTACCAGGACGAACTCCCACGGATGGGAATGGGTAGGCAGCTGAGTTACTGTATCTGGAAGGAAATACCCAGTCCTCACTGCTGGGGCAATGTGACATTATCACACGTGGGTCAGCTGTGCCCTGTGCTGTCCTGCACAGTCCCAATGGTGGGACTCACTCCCAGCCAAGGCCTTGGGGAGCAGTAATAATACCTGTCTCAAGTTGGATGTGCAGCCTCAAACCCATACATGTTAGTGCCTGGTGCCAGACACATCTGTAGCTATCAGCAAGTGATGCCTGGGCACTGCGCCTTGCCACAGCCCACATTACTCACAGGCATCTTTGAGGGCTGTCAGCCAGCAGGTTTGTGCACAGCTCCACCTTTCCCAGGGGCTCTTCTTCACCTTCCAGCTCATGGCTGAAGCATTGGGGTCCTGCAGGGTGATGCTCTGTGTCCCATTGTCCTTGTGCTCGCCATGAGGATCTCACAATGTTCATGCAGCAGCCCAGCAAGATGAACCAACTGAGGAACTGGATCTGGCCTCTTCTCTTTGTGGGTCTGTCCAGGGGCAAACAAATGCAAGGAGCCTGTGGTGTGAAGCAGTCCTCAACTCCTGCCTCGTGGACCTGGCCAGCGCACCTTGATCCATGTAACACAGCAGCTGCAGGATCATGTTCTCCTGCTTTGAGCAACTGAAGCTTAGAGGGTGTCCCTGAACTTCTCCTCGCTTGCTCCTGGGAGGGAGGGAAGGAGGAGAAGGAAGGCATAAAGCAAGAAAGGAATCAGGAAAGTTTTGTTTTCTGCAAAAAGAGGTTGTTTTGAGCATTTCCTTTAAATGGCTGTCTCTATTCCTCCAGGGTTTGGTGTTAGGGCCTGTTAGAAGCAGTGCAAGTTCAGCTCCTCATCTCCCCATGGCATGGGTACCGGTATGGTAGTCCAACCTAACCAGACCTGTGTGCTGGGAGGGGAACCCCTCCTGCCCTCACAGCAGAAGAAAGATTGCCGTGCCATGACCCTGCAGCTGATCCATTGGTTCTGATGTTATGTGGCCATCACAAAGCACTGAGGAAAGCCCCAGGTAAGTGTGAACCTTCCCTTAAAGTAGCTATAAAAAGGGCACTTCTCAAGTGAAATGAGTGCAGAGCCTGAGCTTCAAGGAGCTCCTTGAACAGCACTGGGCAGGGAGTGCAAAGCTATAGGAAGAAAACCTGTGGACTCACCAGTGTGAACATCTCCACTTGAATCACTGCAGTGGATTATCTGAAAGGAAATCTAACTACAGTGGTGGGGAGGACAGCAAGGCAGCTCCTTGCCAGGGAGAATCATAGAATCCCAGACTGGTTTGGGTTGGAAGGGACCTTAAAGCTCATCCAGTTCCAACCCCCTGCCATGGGCAGGGACACCTTCCACTAGAGCAGGTTGCTCCAAGCCCCGTCCAGCCTGGCCTTGAACACATAAAGAGGCTCCTTCTGGGACAGTCCATGAGTCCCACTATGAACCTATCCCATGAAGCACGTTCTTACCCTCTCCGTTTTCTCTCAAGATGTCTAAATAAACAAGCCTTTTCCTGTAGACCTTTTTCTTCAGCCTCCAAATCAAGATAACATGCTCCCAACCAGCAGTACCCAGCACTGGCAGGAGCCAACACATTCCCCAGCACCTCTATCCCATTATCCCTAACAATCCCCTTCCCTTTGGGTTCAACGTCAACCAACATTCATTCATCTCACACTAGGCACACAGCAGCCCAAGCAGCGGGGCAAGCCTCGAAGGCAGGCAACGAAATAGTGCAAGGAGATAGAGGGCAAAACCTTGATGATGTTCACACTAGGCTATGGCTCTGCAGAAAGCGATGCCCAGCGCTGCCTCCTGCAGCATCTTCCCATGCTCTTGCACCCTGCAGCAGCTTATCCTCCTCAGCTAGGCGTTGTCTTGTGGACGCAGAAGCAAGCCTAAAGCCTAACCTCCTGGAGCTCTTCCCTTTGGGAAGGCTGATGGTGCTTCTCTGCTCCCAGCCCATGAGGGTGAAGGGGCTCTTGCCTCCTCCCTCTGACAAGCAAGCCGGAGAGAGAAGCTGAGGGAATAGGGTGCCGATCACCAAAACCATCATGCTCACACCAGCCCTTGCGCTCGCCTCTCATGCAGCCCAGCGTGAAGGACCTCAGAAGGAGCAAACACCCTTCCTCTCCCGAGAGCAGCAATGCCTATCTGAGAAATCACAGGCAGTCTTTCGCTCCAGCTCCAGTCAGCACCCTGCATACCCCACCACCAAAGAAAACAGTGACCTTACACAAATAACACCAGAAAAAGGGATGATGAACCACCCACACGGGGCCCACACTGGAGTAAACCAAATACATCTCCTTAAAAATTCAGGGCCTATCTCCAGTCCTGCTAAAGATGCTGGGGCTTCTGAGAGGCCCAGGAAGGAGAGAGGTGAGCTCTGCCTCTCGTGTGCCTCAGCACAAACTCTCTCCAGGATGAGAGTCACTCAAGCACGTTATAAGCACAGACTGGGCTCCCTGCTACAGGGAATAATTTCTGGTTGAGGCAGCTTGCGGTCTGATTTGAAGGCCTCAGGAATTTAAGACAACCTTTTCCCCGCTGCATTGAACTGCAAAGGAGGTGTTTGGGGCGGCTGCAGGGTAAAGCTTTGGCCTCCATTACTATTATTTTCTATAATGGCAGGTAAGCAGAGAAATTGATTTTTTCATTGCATATTTGTGCTCTGAGGAAACAAGGAGGAAGTGACAGCCATCTTGTCAGAGACAAGCAGCTCAATACAGAGCATGGCTCATTTGGACTTGTGGGGACTGATTTGAAGGCTCAGAGCATAAGTAGATATTGCAGATTACCATCTCCTGCTCTAAAAACTGCTAGCAGGATATCTGTTTCTTGTAGTCTTTCTCCCACATGCTGCCTGCTGGAGATGCAGATGTTTTATAGGGCTGTGGCAGTCACAGCGAGGCTATTTCCTGTTAGGTAATGGGGAGCACAACAGCTCCTTGGAAACACAACCCTCAGTGGAGAGAGAAATTAAGGAACCTGTGATCCTGACGTTACATTAAAGAATGTGCAACTTGCAATAGATCATTTCTTGTGTCAGTAATTACATGGGTCTAAACAGGATACACCTAAAATGGAGGACCTCCCTACACAGCACTACCTAACACTCTCTTTCGAGCCACAGCTTATTAACAGTAGTGGTTAGGTAGCAAAGCAGTTTAAAAGTGAGCTGTACCTCTTGCACACTCAAAGGTTTCCATTACATGAAGAGGGAAGAAGAGAGAGTACAGCCAGCTGCCCCTTGCAAACCTCCCATGGAGAGAAGGGAGGCATACTGTCCCCAACAGCCATAAACCATGGGTTGAGCATCCAAACAGAAACCCATCTGCCCAAGACACAGCATACGATTGAAGACAAAGTTTGTTCTTTATGAGTCCATAAAGAATATGTCACGCAGTACAAGAAAAATGGCAAAATTAAACATTTGATGCTTCAGGTCTTTATTGTTGCTGTAGAGTAACTGGTACATGGTTAAACCATTCTAATATAATCAGTGAACTTTGAAAACTAAGGCTTTCTGTAGTTTTGTAGTATCCTGGTGTTTCCTTTCGCTGAGTGTATATATAAAATCAAGTTACAAAAACACAGATCTTTTTTAAACAACAGATTGATGCAATGCATAAAATCAGGAACTATGTATGATCAAGACAACACCTCTCAGACCTGCTTTGGGCCTTTTAGCTTTTGAAGGCAAGAGAGAAATACTTGGTCTGACATCCCACTAATCAGATGACACACAAAGATGGCAGGATTTCAACCTTCTGAGCAGAGAGAAAGAAACCCTTGATGCTGATGAGGAAACATCTGATTGAGCAAATGAGAGCAGTGTCCTTAAAGCACGTCACTGATCTCAAAAGATGTACGCAAGACCTAGCAAGACCTGTAAGGCCCATAGACAGGGCAGTCGCTGTTGAGCACAGCTGCTGCTGGGACCATGAGAGGAGGAGCTAATGAGTGGGACAAGCCTTGGTGCCAATTGCATCCCATGGAAGAGGGGTACGTGTGATTCTTGGAGTATTAGCACCTTTAATCCAACAGCACTGAAAACATTTCAAAGTGATTTACCTGGCATAGAATTATAGAATCATTTAGGCTGGAAAAGACCTTTAAGATCATCAAGTTCAATTGTAAACCTAACACTGCCAAGTCCACCACTAAACCATGTCCCTAAGTGCTATCTTAGTATACTTCAAAGAGGGAAAACAGTGTAAGAACAAAATAGTCTAGAAAAAAATGTGTATATTAAGAACCTTTTGAGTAAAGAGCTACATTTTGACTGAAGAGGGAAAAAAGCATTAATGGAAAGATCTTTCCCCAGTTCCTTAGCCACTGTTTAAACAAATAAGTTTCCATATCCACAAAGCTTTTTCAGTTTTAGTCATTCTTCTCCCATCTTGCATTTCTGATTAAGATGGAAACTGATGCACGCAATCTGAAAATCTATGTCAGTCACAAAGCAAACACCCTGGAAGAAGGAGTCTTCACTTACCATGAGCTGCCACACATCATGGAGTCAGGCACTGCAGATGTGACATTAGCAGCTGACAAGATCATTCCTCTTCAATCCAAAAACATGAGAGAGGAGGACGGATTACAGATCTGCAGGATGTTCACAACATTACATGTTTGGCTCCAGCTGGGAGAAAACCCCTTGTAAGAGTCAACGATGAACTGCACCTAATCACATACAGACGAAAATCTCCTAGCTCTCCACGACCAAGACTCACACTGTTTTTTCTAATACATTTGGTGGTACCACAAAGTTCTCTGAATGACTGAGATAAGTGTAGCTGGTATTTATGTCACCAACATATATAACCTGCTCTCCAAAGTAATTCCTGAAGACTGTGTTAAGGCTGTTGGAGTAGGCTGGCCACAGTTACTCCTGGTATGAAAGCACAGCTGTGGCTCAGGGCAGACTAGAAGAAGCCTTTTGGGTCTCCTCTGCATTAATCATAAATGAGGTTTTTAGGTTTTCCCTCACAATGAGTTATCTGGATGTGCAAGGAACTGCACCAAAGCAGAGTATCAGGCGAAGCAGAACCAGGTTATGAAGATTCAAGCTGCAACCATGCCTCTGATACCACAGAACTCTGCTTTAAAAAGTCCTCGTAGTGCAGAGAGGACCTCCTTCCACTCGTGACAATGAAACATCACTTGTCAGTCATCAGATATCAATATGAAAAAAAAATGAAGAAACATAACCCTAAATATAAACCTAGGTTTATTTATTGAAAAAAGAGATTAAAAAACCCAGAGTAACCCAGATGGCTTCAAGTACTTCCCCCATAATAAACAATGTTATTAGAAACATAGATTAAAAAATACTTGTCACCTTGCAAGGGACGGCTGAATAGAGGCTGGTGACTGGTTCAAGAAATGGCCCTTGATACAAACATATGAGACAAGCATGCTTAGTGATGTAATTTAGGAGAAAACAGATGTGTCTCCCATGCTGACCCAATGCTTGAGATATTCATCAGTCTCTGTACTTTCACATTTCACGGCAATGTCATCCAACAGATGGAGCCAGGCCATCTCAGTTTAGCTCAACCAAGCCTTCATGCAATAAACAACAAATATTGAGTAAGTCAGGAAGGTTTCGTAGCAATACAGCTGATCAAGTGGTCTAACAGTTTTGAGGCTGAAATCCAAATCTGACCTGAAGTGCCTCAAAAGTGCTGGCAATGTTTAGGTCTTTTATTATGTAAGCACGAATATTACGCTTATTATATATGACAAGGAACATGCTTGAAAGTGCCTTGTCTGAGTCTAAGCTTTTGGATTTTCTGAATGTCATGAAAGTAGGGGAAAGTGTTATAATGGGAGGCCCAGAAGAAGACCCCAGCAACTGCAAAGGAGGTTGGAAAAGCAATGATGGCATCAGGCAGTCAAAGACAATACTGCAAAGGAAGGTGCAGCTCAAGTTCCCTGTGTTGTGCTAAGTCTTAAACCTATCCCTTGTGCCTCTAAGGAGACAACCATTGCATCAGATGCATTTCAACCAGTCTGGCTGACACACATGGAACGAGCAGTCTTCCTACTCATCTACACGGACACTTGAAATGCCTAAGGAAGCAATGTAAAAATCAAAATAAATACTTCAAAAAAAGGTACCTTGCCTAGCCTAAAAATAAATAAAATGTTTTCAATCAAACAATGTCTACAAGGAGAACTTTGGAAAAACATTTGCCAGCTACTCAGAGACACATGCTTATTTTTGCCTCTACAAGAGAAAAAAGCCAATAAACCAATAAAAACCCAGCTCTTCTATTGCACAGCTCTGTGTACGACAGTAGGAGCAAGTCTCACACAGCTATCAGGGAGATGAAAACAGTATGAAGCAGTTAGAAAACTTAGCTGCACGGGCCTATTAAATAATCAGTTGAGACTTAAGTGGAGGCAAAGCCAGCACTGTTTTCTGTAATACAACACAAGACTGCAAAGCTTAAAAGTCCTGCTAGTGACCACGCCAGTGTGGTTGAATAGCGGTAGGTTCAGTAGTGTTTGGAAAACCTTATGCAAAAATATTGTTTTAAAATAAGAAGTCTGAATACTTGAAATAGAAAAAAGAAACAACCTCTCCTCCTTCCACCTACCATCAAAACATCATTTCCAAACCCAGTGCTTACTTTACGACAACATGATCATACAGAAATCATGCATCTGTCTCTCTTAGCTGGACAGCTTGGGTTTCTACATGAAAGTTCAGTGCATGTCACATTTATTAATGTCCTTATGATTGTTCAATAATCCAGCAATTTGTTTGCTAATTACAGCAGAATGCAGTTGCTAGCTGCTTGCAAGAGCAGTATTGAAATTACATTCAGAGATAAAAACTACCATTTTCACGTGTAGCAGTAACTAACATTTTTCTTTCTCTTCACAGAATCAAGTGCAAGTGTCCTAACAATGGCAACAGGAAAAGATGATTCTCATGCAAAAATTCTTCCCTGTGCATAAAATTCCCAGGACATCTCACACCCACCCATTTTTACCTCTTTCTCTACCCCAGAACTAATTGTTTTTTACTTTCATGTCATGAATTCTCTGTTGCTTTTTAAAATATCGATGACAAGCGAGTTCAATTAGTTCCAGCCCACCAAATACCTTTTGCTGCACAACAAAAAAGATGATCATGGCTGCAAAATACCATTGTGCAAAGCTGTAGAGGTACAGCAGTGCAAGCATACCCAGAGGGAACACCGTCCAATACAGGAGCGAGATGCACTTGACCGCGAGGACCCTGAGCTCAGATTTACAAGGTGGAATAATGCTTTGCCCTGTTGCACTGAAGCATTTTCCACCTTCATAGAAGTGTCGGAGCCTCTCCTCTTTCTCTTCCCAACGTTTCCGGCACCAAAGCTGCAGCTCCTCCTTAGAAATGGGGACTGTCTCTATGGGATATCTCTGGACGTGGAAGTGAATCTCCTTTGGGAAGTTTCCATTCAAAAGGTGCTTCTCTGTCTGAGGAATGTTTTGGGGGTATGCCACAGTTATGTCATGGATGGCATCGAGATTGTCACCTAGAGAAAGGTTTGGAGGGGAAAAGAAATAATCAGTACAGATTATGTAATGGTCAGAACATTAATTCACTTCAAGGCGTGATTGAAAACTGTCCAAATTGTGGCAGAAATCTCCAAGGTACATTAGCTACGCAGAGTATGTTGTATCTGCTAAAATCTCTGAAGGCTGAAAGGTCAAACATTTCCCAATCATTATCTGTTCCAAATCTGAGCAAGAAACTTTGGGAACAAAACCGTACACAGTACAAACTATCATGGAATTACAACAGTGAGTAAGAGCTTAAAATCCAATTTAAAGGAGAGAAGATGTGTATGCTTTCTTGGATAAAGAGCACAGTATGTAAGACTGATCTTCAGTTACTCATACCTGTGCTGCAAGCTGAAATTGCTTTTAACTAATGAAATACAATTTATTGTGTGCTCCTGTGAACACTGAAAAAGATTCAGTTTGATCTGGAGCAAGGACCACACACAGCCCTAATCCACTGAAGACTGAGAAAACATAGGTGAAACACATACCAGCTAAGCATCAGGAGCTCATTAAATCTAAGGTATCTCATAAAGGATGAGGAACATCTCTGTGGCTCAACCAGCTTTGCAGAGAACTACAATTAACACGACTACTTTAAGAATGAGCAGTCACTATTGTAAGGAGGTGAGCTGATGCTTACTGCATCCCAGATTTGATAAAGACAAAAGTACAGCAGAAATGGTAGAGAAGCCCAGCTTTAAGTGAGTATATTTATCATTTAAACAGCAATTCTGGATTAGAAATTCAAGCAAATACTGATAAAAAAACCCCTCTTTATTAAAAACCCAAACCCTTATTACCACACCTGATCAAGCCAACACTCCTGAAAGGATATCAGTACTGCCAAAGTGGGGTTTGCTACCTTTGTATTAATTTTACACTTTGTGCATCTCTGTAGTAGGTGTTTTCACATTTTGCATTCTCTAAATACCCTCTCTATCCCCCGGCCTCTGACCAGACATTCTTTTTAGATTTCATAAAGTAAATTCTCCTAGTGTAAAACTGATCTAAAAATAGGTGCCTGGTGCACTGGATCTTGCATAACTGTGAAGTTCTGCCAGCAGTGATTTATGCTGCTGTTTTTATTTGCCTGGCTGGCTCAGGGCAAAATAGAATTGGAGACTAAAAGCTGTCTCCAGTTGCAGTGATTGAAGACTTTTGTTCTCATAGCTGATGTCACCTCTTGCAAAGATGATCAACACCTACTCTTTTACCCTGCTCTCTCTTTTCATCTGCTCCCCTCCCCTGGCATTTTGTCTTTCCTTTACAGTTCTGAAAATGACAGGGACAGAACAGAAAGTTACTTTAAAAGGCCATGTTCAAAATGATGTATCTAAAGTTCAACTCCAAATATCACAAGAGGGGGAAAAACCCTATTCAGCCTTTCAGAGTATTTTATAACTCTGCTGTCTTATAGTAATCTCTTGGACAGGTTTGCGGCAAGTTGCTTGGGTTTTTAAAGAGCTATGTATGGCTCCTAAGTTGTCTATCAGAGCAAACTCAATACTCCAGCTTTTGTCTAGCTATGGGATCACATTCTATCAAAGCAGAGAATCACTGTACTCTGCACAGGTAAAACCCGTCAGATCCCCTTCCAGAATTGAACATGTCTTAGAAACCCAGTCCTTACAGAAGGAAACGATAGCTAGCCTGCTGCACCTTGGCACAAAGCATTTTTATTTTGAGAACAGCTTGCATTTTTCCTCCGTCTACACCAAACACTTCAAAAGGAATTACAGTCATCCTACAGGACAGACATCCCCTAATTCCTGGCCCAGCCAGGGGAAGGGCTGCTCCATATACCTCTAAGAAATATCCATCTCTTATAATCTGTCCTCCTCTTGATCCTCTATAACTCCTCAGGTCCTAGTGGCAGATAAAACCTACACACTTTATCTCAAGAGGGAGGCCAGAAAGGTCCAGCCTTCCTGAAAGCCTTGTATGAAAGAAGTCTTCTATGAGAAGAGGTTTTGGCTACATGAGTTTCTCACCCTACCATGCAGTCATTTGCATCTTGCAATGGCAGTAAGTCTGCCATTGCAAATGTTCTTGAAGAACCAAGGCATTACTCATAAGGACCACTGGCATGCAGACCACAGGCAATAAATCATCAGATTCGCTTAAGACACAGATTTTCTGACTCTGTACAAGTGGCAGCGGCAGGACTGGGCAGGACCCCCCCACATACACACAGCTGGTCTGATCTCTTCACCATGCAGATATATTTCTTCCCATGAATTCCTGATCAGAAATGGGGAAGCCTCTGCTTGTTACCTATGGATCTGTAGCATCCCCAGACAGGTACCTTCCAGCATGGCTTCACACCAGACCGCAGAAGGCCCACACTACACTGTGGCTTCTAAATTAGTTACCCAGAACAAAGTTCAAAAAGCCACGTACAGGAGGGTGGACATTACCCTTTCTGTATGACAAATGCAGAAACCAAGGCAAAGGATGATTATGTGAACCGGTGTGTCCAAACTTGAACCAGTACCTCCTAATCCCCGGCTGCAAGGTTCACCTATTAAAGTGTATTTTACATAAGAAGAAATGAAACTTCAAAGGTAGACTTAGCATATCTGAAAGCACAGAAACATCAGAAAGAGAGAAGACCAGAATACCAGGTATCATACGTAAGAGGATTAGAGCCTTTCTCAACAGGCCCCTTGTTTGGGTCATACATATTTAAAAACTCCACACAAATGGCAGCCTGAAGCTTTAATCCCCTGGCAAGGCAAGCATGTGAAGAGGACCACCTTCAATCAGTTTTCTACAGCCGCTGAAAGAAGCATGTCCTGTGAGAGTTAGGTGCAGTAAAGCTGTGGGATCCACACTGCACACTTGGACAAAAAGGTTCTGCATAATCTTGGAACTAGATGATCTTTAAGGTCCCTTCCAACTCAAACATTGATTGATTCTGTGATTCTATGAGTCTCTGCTGATCTATCAATAGCATCTTTCAATATGGACAGGATCAGCGTACCACTGCCAAATGTGCTGCAAGGAAATCTGCAAAAAAGAAGAACAGTTACCACAGCAGATGAAGGTAAACCACCTGTGAGCAGGGACAAAATTCCCTTAGGCTAGATCTAATCAGGCAGTTTTGAACCTGCATCCTTGCCTAGAGCATCTTTACTGTCTCCAGACTACTCTGCAGTCTGAAGATACCTAACAGCAGATCAATAGCAAGGTGGCAGTCAACCAGCAAAGGAAAGTGATCCTCAGTGAAGATGCAGGGCAGTCACGGATTTCCCACCTGAATTTAAAGATCTGCTTTAAAAAAACTGTTTCTGCACGTTGTAAGAAGAAATTGCCCTAAAGGAAGCCACACATCCTACTCTAGTGGGTCAAAAATGAAGTAAGCAAGTGTATTTCTACATAGGCCAGAGAAGCTGTTGGTGGACAAACCAGCTATTGCAATATTTTTAGTGAAATCTAAGGGATCTTCTTTATCCACATTCCATTGGGGAAGGGAAGAGGGACAGAGGAAATCGAGTAATGTTCATAGTTTCGCATCTGAAATCTAGTTAAGCTATGAAACTGCCATTAAAGCTAAGATGTCAGGGAGGTAGCCCAGCTCTTCAGGACAGAGACACACCAGTTTCCGTAGCTCCGCAGTCTCAAGACCTTCTTCCTGCAGTAGTATGACCATATATCCTTCATACCGATAAACACTATTATGTCTTATGCTTTATAAAAGCACCTCAGGAAAGGAAACCTTGCTACAGCGCTGGGAAGTGAATATAATGTTTATGTGTAACTGTTGTTAAGCAGCTATAAACTGCATAACATGCAGATGATGATTAATCCAAGAGACGGTCTCCAGTTTGGGATGACAAAATGTCTCAGAAGCACTGTTCCTTTTCTTCTTAAACACTTCTTCCTTTTCTTTCTGTGCTCCAATCAAAGTTATTTCTATTTCGAGTTCTGTTGATACATGACATTACTTCAAGCAATTCCAACGCACAGCTGGCTGCTTTGGGCATTGCACTCAGAGGTGGCAGAGGAAGAACGTACCAGGTTCATGACCAAATCAACAGCATCATGGAAAGATACTTCCTTTTCAAAGACATTTACAAGGAAAAATGAGGACACTTTCTTTCACTACACAAGCTGTTGCATCAGGTTTTTCATTCTGTGTTAGAAGTTGCAGCATCTGGTAGCCCTCATACACACTCAGAGAGTCCCCTTACCCCAGAAAATAGTTTGAAATAGGGTTTAATGAGAAGATCAGGCAGGCTGGGCCAATCAGGTGCAAGGCATATCCAGGCAAGTCTACTGACCACCCCCAGTTACATGGGACCAGCCCCTTTTACTCCTTATTTCTCTAGTTTCCCAAACTTGCTCTTCCCAAACCACACTGAACCATTCATTTTCCCACTTTCCGTTCTTTCCCTAAATATCTCATAAATAAATCTTGTACAATCCATAAACACTCCTCCTGGGCATCCTCTAATAAGTCCCACAAGCAGCAAGGCCCCTCAGACTGTAAAGTGATGGGAGCCTCTCCCATTGACTCGGAGGCTGCAGCTCCCCCACGATAACCCTTACTGAGTTGGAATAGAGGTTCTGTTTGTCCATCTGGGTTTTGGGGTTTGCCCTGCCTGCCCTTGTACCCCTGTGCTCATTTGCACGTGTGCTGACAAACGTGTTACAACCAACAGCCTCTTAATAGGTTCAAAATAAAGATGTCATGGGTAAACTGAAAATAACATTTTATTGTGTGTGTTCAGTAGTACCACTGTTAGCACAGTATTTTAGGGGAAAAAAAGCCCAGCATGAATGTAAAAGGCAGGATTAAACTATTTTCATCTTCTTCTAAACACATTTACAAAGAGAATATTGCAAGGGAGCTGCAATTAGTGAACACTGCTAGAAGTGATGCTCAGTCCCACAACATAAGCAGGAGTAAGTGGGCTGGTTGGGGATGGACCTATTACCCTCTGCTATTGAGCATGCCTCAGGAGCTCAAGCAGTGCTCCTTCCTCAGTTCTGGTTCACGTCAATGACAAGGACACTTTCCTGCTCATACCCTGGACTGCACAATGCTAAGCAAGCTCACTGAGAAACAAAGGGATCTATATAAGCAGTGACTATGGTCCAAAATGGTGATTCAGAGCAGAAGCTTTTAAAGCCAAAATGGCATCAGTGAGCTAAAGATGAGGATGGGCCCTAGGCAAATCCATGCAATGAACTGCTCAGACTCTCAGAAGTCTGGAAGGTGAACAGACAGCCAAGTCTCCTTGGCATTAATAGTGCCATTATCCATTTACATCCCTAGCAAGGATCTCAGCAGCTGTAATTTGTCCTACTTTAGCTATCATTGGCATTACTTTAAATCTTACAAGAATTATAGTCTCTTCCCCCGCATTGATCCAGCAGAGAAGATGCTATTCTTAACCACAGTACATCCCAGAACAGCACGTGATGAGCTGCTGAGCCAGAATGAGGAGAGGTAGACTAAGATGCTCTCTCACAGCAAAATATTCATGACCACCTATTCTGTGAAAAGTGGAACCAATGTGTGAGGCCCATTCATTTCACTTCCCACCATAATATAACTGGTTCCTTCATCACACAGCTCCACATTTCCAGGCTATTGTTTTATAGACTGGCTGCAACTCCCTGACTCATTCCTTAATATCCTCAACCTTATATACATGTCCTTGGGAAACTCTATAGGAGGACGCTTGACATTTCCGTAAATAAACTGATCAGCAACATAATCAAGGCAGAGATGGAAACAAGTAGAAGAAAACGAGTTATGTGAGTTATGTTTCACCCTGAGTATTGTACATTACCTTTGAAACAAAGATACATCTTTGGACATTACAACAAAAGCCATCTAAAACTGCTTACTGGGAAATATTACTGTCTTAGCTCCTGTGATCTGAGACATTTTTCTTTGAGAATACTGTATCTGGAGGGAGCAGCTTCAAGGATTTACAGCCCCTCCTGGGAAGTATCATCCTTGTGAAGATGCAGAACTTCAGGCAGCCCTCTTTAAAGCAACAGTGTCAGCCAGGGTTAATCTAAATCACTTTCAACTCAGTAGTTATTGGAAATCTTTTTTTGGGTAAGTGTAGCAATCAAATAAGGGAACAAAAAAAAAGGCAGAATGATAATGCTGGCCTTGATTAACAGAGAAGAGTGATCCTGCATACAATTCTTTCTCTAGCTCTCTGAATTTCACCAGTGTTATGATACAAGGAAAGAGGAGACCTTCCACCTGCCAACACAAATGAGCTAAGGAAGCTGCACCTCTTGCCCTTGAGGGTGGGAGCCTGGGGAAGGGGCAGCCCTGGCTGCTTCCTGCTCCCTAGCAGAAAGGAAATGTGCTCTGGGTACCCCATAGAGGAGTTAAGAGGACTACTGGGGTCTACAAGGTATCTCCAGCCTGGCTGGTACAAAGACCAAGAGATATAAGGACACCCTCATAGCTATCAGCAATCATTACATGCACTTAACTCATTTGATAAATACATTTAAATCACACAGTTCTACAGCCTAATGCTATGTCCCATTAATGTGTAAAACAATACCACTAACTGAAGTTGTTAGGGAGGGGATCTGCTTGACTTTGAAATCTCTACAAACACCTCCTTTAATTATTTTAAGACCAGACAGGAATGTTATCATCATTTAATCTGACCTCCTGAATAAGACAGGCCACAGGCGCTTACATAGAATGCCTTCAAGCTTTTAACATCAGATTGGCAATTCCTTTAATTAATGGGAGGGAGGGATGGGTATGATGTACATTGTATTTATACTTTTACTTCCTGACCATATAACTTGGCTGAATTAAAGAGCTCTCCATGCTCATGTGGGTAAGTGTCCCTTTGGTCTGCTAGCCTCAGAAGTTGCTCCTGAACAAAGTAAACCTACCAAGATTCTGAAATGTCAAAATGAAGCGTGTTTTTAAAAGCTCAAATCCCTTTTCAGCTCTCTGAATCTCTTCTAATATTTCACTGCACTTTTCAAAGTGTGGGTGCTGGAACTAGGTAGAGTTTTCCAAAATGGCCTCATTAAGTCCATACAGACATCTAGTACTAACATGCCCACTTGGGTTTCATTTTTATGACTCCAAAGACTACATCCTTTCTCGTAGCTACAGCCTCTTTGTGACAGCTGATATTCAGCCTGTTCATTAAGCATTACAAAGCTCTTTGCCACATCCTAGAAGGAAATGGAGCCAGCAAGCTACAGCAAGTGTCCCAGGACGGCACTTGTGTAGGATTTGAAGTGATACATAACAGGGTTGAGATACAAACCCCACCATTCTCCAATGCAAAAGTCAATACTAAGCCACCACAGCTAAACTGGGCAGCCACCTCATACCAGACCTGCTGAAATGGTAAGGGGAAGCTGGCAAGTACTACCCCCTGGTTTCCAGGAAATGCCTTCCAGGCAAGGAGAATACAGGCTGGCAAACCATCCATGAGAGGCTTCTGAGCCCCAGTTGAATCATGGCAAATAAACAAGCTACGGAACAGTTTTTCCACTCTCACTTGCTGACAGAGCCTGAGATCCTCCCACCCCAGGCTGGTGCCTGCTAGTCAGGCTCTCATTTGTTGCTTTAACGTGTCTCTCTGCTCTCTATAAGTAAAAAAAATGAGGACTGCAGTTAAGCAAACAATAATTCACCCAAATTTCTACCTTCTTTTAATTAGCATCACTACACTGAACTTGTCATGCCAATGAACTCTAGTCAACTTAAATGCCTCTTGTGTGACTCTTTGCAGGACTATAAACCAGTGGTACTATGATGGCAGAAGCAGTTCTATCCTCTTCTATTTGAATGCAAGGGATCCCGTTTTCTTCAGCAGATAAACCTGCCAACTCCCTTCCTCCTCTCCAAACCAAATCTGAGCTAAAACAAGAAGGGAGACACAGTATAGTTCAGTTATGGTAACAGAAGTGCTGTGGGAAAGCTAGGAGAGCTAAGAGCAGATCAAGATGTATATTATAAGCTAAGATATATCCAGTGCTAAACTGATTCTTAGTTCATGGATTAAACTGTACAAAAATACTTAAGCACATGTTGAGCCAAAGCAAAATACAATAGATTTAGCTCATAATTACTGCAGGCATTGTTTGCACAGCTATGCTTTATGGGATAAACACAAGTATGGGCTGTGGGGATGGATTTCATGTATTTTTGAACAGCTTACAACCTCCATTAAAGTTTTACTCTATCTTGCCACATCCCTGAGCATGGGCCCTCCAACCCAGATGCTACCAAAGCCACAGGCAGCTCATCTGAAGCACTGCACATGGCTCCTGCATACTGCTGTCAACACAAACCAACTAATGACTGCAGGAAATGAGTTTGCTCATTTAAGACACATCTCTGAGCAGATGAGGGAAGGGCGTGCAGGAGAGAGGGGAGACGCAGCCATCGCAAGCGGGGAACAGGTCAACCCAGTGTCTCCATCCGCAAGACTGCCTGGGGGCTGCTGCCCTTTGGTCTTCCCTCCCCGGCTCTGAAGGGTTATTTTACAGACTTGCAAAGCAAAAGCTGGTTGAGCTATAAATAAAATACAAAAATATGTGGAGAGGAGAGAGCACTAGGGATAAAAGGGTTGGAATAACAAGTTATTTTCAGTCACTAGGGATGACCAGGCATAACTGACTCACCACTCTTCACCCCATCATTCCCAAACTACATTCATCAAATCCAGATAACAAAAATGCCATGTTTATTCCTTCACTTGCATATCTGCTCTCTTCCTACCTTCTGTACAAGTCTGCTCTACATACACCTATGGGATTTGGTTTTCATAGGTATGTTACATGTTTGGAAGGAGAAAACATGTTGTTTCTAGGCTTATAGTATACCACCACTTTTTTCATACAGAAAATGATTTTTCATATAACATGAGAGGCATTGGTATGTGACTCTCCAACTCCACGAAGCTCTAACATGAATTTCCTGGCAAATAACCAACAGACAAGAATCACAATTATGCTTGAAATGAAGATAACATATATTACGGCAATGTAGTAATCCTTCTGCAGTATAGAAACCCTTCTAAAAAGCATCACGTGCTCTACCTTGTCATGATAAGATGTCTTGCTAAGACAGTCAAATGTACATAAATTTAGGAAACAGCTTATTTATTTCATGCAAGTATTTCTGGAAGGCTAAGTATCATGACAATTATGCAAAATAAAGACATCAAATACCCTTAAAATAAATCATACACACACAAACACACAGAGCTTATTCTTATCTTTAATGTAACAGACTATCCACCTAATTCCTCTGCTACTTGTTGGGCATTTGAAATCATTGGGAATCTGAGAAAGAAGTAATCCACTGCTGTACATTTCTTTGCTCTCTGCCTGGATGAACAATCTCTCTCCAACACAGATGGAATTAAGCATCAATCTCTACAAAAGAAAACACATCCCCATTCGAGATAATCCACTTCTGCCAGAATTCAGCTGTTAACTCCACATTTTCCACTGTCATTTCTGAGTGGCCTCGCTGTGTTAATAGCAAAGCAAAATACTCTGGCACAGTTTACATATACAACTGCCATACCAATGATGCCCAGCATTGCAGGATGTTACTGCTAGGTAAACAACACAGCTGGCTTAGAACCTGGAATTTCTGGAGTATCAGTATGTATGAACTGCCATGTTGTGGCACAAAAGCGTATGTTAGCTTTCAAGGTCCCAATTAAAACAAGCATTAAAGGGATTACCCTTCCCAATCTCCCTGCTCATTCTATTAGATGCTATTTACTTCCCTTGATTTGGCCACAACCATTGTTTATACTCTTTTCATATATATATATATAAAAATAGTTTAGGATTTTCTATTATGTGGGGTAGGAATTTTCTCTGGACTTGCTCCAACAGGTCCACGTCCCTCTTGTGTTGGTATCCTCAGAGCTGGACGCTTGACCACAACGTATAGAGCAGAGAAGAGGGGGAGAATCCCCTCGTCGACCTGCTGGTCATGCTCCTTTTGATGCTGCCCAGGACATGGTTGGTTTCTGGGCTGCAAGTGCACACTGCTCGGTAACGGTGAAATCCTCATCAACAAACACCCCCAAGTCTTTCTTCCCAGGGCCCTTCTCAATTTATCCTTGGCTTCTAGTGCATTATATCTATTTTCCTCTACAATTCAGATATAAAGTTCAGCTTCCTTTCCTCACCTTACTCTATTTTTCTTCCTTTTTCTTAATGGCTACAGATGAGTAACCTTATGTTAACTCAGTGCACTCCGCTATTCTTATCACTACCCAAAGTCAACCGCTAGAGAGTACTCTTTAGCTGCTTAGTGACCTGACACCGTTTTGTAACCCTGCCCTCTTCCAACTGTCCCCGGCACCACACATTGTCAGTGCAGCCATCAGCAGAGCCGGGAAGAGGAATCTGGAACTAGGGGTCAACTTGGATTCCTCTCAATACGAAGGATGGTCTAGATGATATACCCATTGTATTTGGGATACATGAGAAGAAACTGAAAATGCATTCAGACTTCTGAGAGATGTGCTATTACAAACATGGCCTATACCAAAACAAAACACAAGAGGAAAATGTACCCTGCACTAAAAATAGAGCATGAACTAGATGTTGAAAAAACACCTGCTAGCAGCCACCTCAAATATTTGGATGGAGTGCTTCCACGGACATCTCGAGCCGGTCTCTCGCGTTTCATGCCTCGCCGGTTTGTGCTATTGCCATTCTTGGTCACAGTGGTTTGTTTTCATTTCTGTGTACAAAGCAAGAGGAATGCAGAACAGCACCAGCAGCCTGACAAGAAGGGGTAATTTCAGCACACAGAAAATTACAAGGTTTATAACTTCTTTCTGATGCATATACATTCTAGAAAGCCACATCGTGCTTTTGCTTCACCTTATTTTAAACCCAGGACAAGGATTTTGCTCTGAAAGCATTTCATACTCTGCTGTTAGAAGAACTTCAGTCAGGAACATCTGGTTCCTGAACCAGCTCTAGAAACAACCTCATCTATACATCTCAGAGTGAAATCAGTGTGGGGCAGAACAGAACTTGGGTTTCAATTACACAACAAAGCCCTAGACATGAAATAGTCAACAAAACAGAGCCTCTAACATACTTTAATCTTCCATTCTTTACTGTAACCCTCGAGATGCAATGTCACCCTTTGATGTTCAACTCTAATATTACTAATTCAATTCCCATGGGTTTTGTTTCCTCCACTGACAAACCACACAACCCATTGAGCCCCTTGATACAAGAGCATATAGCACTGCACATAACAGGCATTTAGACCCATGACTGCCTGCATGGAGATATGAACTTATTGTCCCCAATCCCCTGGTGCTAAAACAGTTTCCACCAGACTATGATACACACAAGTGGACAAATCTTATTAAATTTAATCAGCCCAGTACTTGGGGGAGCTGTCTTAATCAGAAAGGGATTTAATGAAAAGCTGCAACTCCAATGAATACTCTTTAATTACGACTGACTAATATTTATCCACAAAGAGGAATTTGTTTCAGGATTAGTCTGAGACCTGGAAGAAGCCAAAGACATCAATTTAATAATGCAGTGCCCAATTAAAGTATAATGGAAACCTAATTGTGATATACTGCTTTGTAGTGCACATGATTTATTTAGAACAATTGCTTTTCACTGGGCTCATTAGGGAAAGTTAAACAAAACACAATAGTAAAAAAGAAGAGGGGAAAAACAGCCACACTGGAACTTCCAAGAAGATTATAATCAGCTGATGAAAGACAGTAACATATTTGTCAGATAAAGCACTGCCATCCCTCCACAGGCTGTGGTTAACATTTCTAAAAGGGATAATGATTATATAGTTCCTTTCCTCCCTAACGACATGGGATCAGACCCAAACCCTACTGCAGCTACTTGGTGGAGCTCCTCTGGTGGAAAGGAGCCATGAAGTTGAAAGGTCTGACTGCCTTTGGATCCTTCTCACACAGAGAAACCTCACGTAACACATGCACCCTCCCAGCCGCCATGGAAGGAGAGCAGCAACTAGCACAAATTCCTCCAGCCCTTCCTATCCACACCATGTGGGAACGACTGACCACTCTTGATCAGGATCCGCTGCTTTGAAGGTATCACCCTACAGGTACCCATGGCACATAACTGTCTCCTATATTTTTTTCCTAAATAAACCCCCAAAAGTTGCTTACGCTTCTATTATTGGAAAACCAAACATCCTCCTGATTGCATTCTGATGGCACTGGTCCCCTCAGTAAAATCACAGCATCTTAGAATCAACTAGGTTACAAAAGACCTTTAGTATCAAGTCCAATCATTCCGCAGCACTGCCAAGGTCACCACTAAACCATGTCACCAAGGACCTCATCTACATGTTTTCTGAATGTTTCCAGGGATAGTGGGTCCACCACTGCCCTAGGCAGCCTGTTCCCATGCCTGACTGTCCTTTCAGTGAAGAAATTGTTCCTAATATCCAATCTAAACCTCCCTCGGTGCAGCTTGAGGCTGTTTCCTCTTGTTCTATCACTTGTTACTTGGGAGCAGAGATCAACATCCATATCACTACAACCTCCCCTCAGGCAGTTGTAGAGAGCAATAAAGTCCCCCTGAGCCTTCTCTTCTCCAGACTAAACCCCCCCCCGGGTCCCTTAGCAGCTCCTCATAAGACTGTTCTCCAGACCAAAGACTGAAGACCCGTTCTGCAGACTAAATGGATTAGCTGCTACCCCCTTGTTCACTCAAGCCAAGGTGAAGGCCATGCACTGTTCATCCTGCATCATTCTTCTACAGTGTCAACTCAAACAGCATTTCTTTCCTTCACTGGTAAAGCACTAAGAAAAATGAAGCATGGAAAGCAGCTGCTCTTCCACCCTGCAGGTGACATGGGGAAGCCCAGCAGCAGATGAGCTTCCTCTGTTGGTGGCTGCTGGAACCAAAAATCAGTGCCCTCAGCTCCAGCTCACTTATGTTTAATAGGTGATATGAGAATGGCTGTATCAATAGAAGCTGTTGTGACAGTCCAATGGAAAGTAAAAAAGGATGCCATAGGATCTGTGAAAACAAAACATCATGGTCTTGTAGATAAATGAAGGATTGCAGCAATTTTAAAAGCACAACATCAAAAAGATGTGTCTCCAGAAATAAGATTATTTGCTTATAGTTTTGTTCCAACAACAGCTTTTCATAGGGGTGCTTAGAAAAGACTATGCTAAAGTCAATCCTTTGAATGAAAATGAGCAAAGACTGTTGAAAGTGCCTGAACAGTAGTCATTCCTGTGCCCAGACGGAAGCTGAATTCTAGGCATCCATCTTGTACTTCCACATGTGTGATGCTGTCAGCCTGCCAGCCTGAGAAGTAAAAACTGAATTCCTGCCTCAAGGACAGCAAAAGTGTCAGATAGAGGCCAGTGTCATCTTCAGATCTGGTCTCAGTATTGCAAGAACAAGGTTGAGAGAGATTCTTTTACATCATCCCTGTACCAAATGGCCCAACATTGAGCCAAATGCATCCCTCTGCTCAAGGCAAGTATGACCAGGTTTAGGCTCATGATCCATGCATTGCACCTTTATGTTAAAGACGTGGCCTGCAGTGGGCTGGTATCTTTTTATACAGATCAGAAGGTAACCCCATGCTGGCAGCTGAAGTCACAGATGAGAAAATGTTGCAAATCCTTGTTGTACAGGCCTCTTCGAACAGAAGCCCAAAACTGGTTTCATGAAAATATCTGCTATAGACTTCCATCTCTGAACTCCTGCAAAGCATCTAACTCTGTTGGCATTGCATGCTAGAAAGCTCTGGGAGCAGTCATTACAAATGTTTTTAACATTGCTTTTTGACACAAATATGAATATGTACATAACTAAACCACAATGAATAAAATCAACTTAAGCAATTCACATTATTTCACAGGAATTACAGAATCAAATGGCCTGCAAGTTAAAAAGCCCATTGTTGTCAGCACACAATTGTTTTCCTTAAATATTTTGACTCAGGAAAAATGAAGCCCCCTAAGCTTCACACAGTGCACTGAGATGACAATGCTTAATTAAGGGGAGAAACTACTTGTCATAGCAGAAGAGCCTCTTGAGCTATGGTTTTCCATAAATATACTTTGATATATTTAACACATTTGACTTCAGAAACGTCAGAAACCTTTCCCTCTAGACCACTTAAACAATGTCTCTGCATATTGCTCCCCCCAGGCTCACCACTCAAAGCACAAAAAGGCATCATGTAGTCCTCGCTACACAGCTTCCTCTACTGGGAGATCTTAAGGTGTACAGAACAGCAAACAGAGATTAGAAACAGGCACATAAGTAGCACATCCCATAAAACGCCATGTTCCTCGGTAGTACCTTGATATTTTCCCTCAAGTAGCATGGTTCACTCCAGTCAACATTCAGCCTCATTAGTCTCAATATTTAGTCTCAATGTCCATGAAAACAAGATAGACACCATCTGCACTGACTTTAGGTGAAGCTTGCTATTCTCACTCATATTTGATCTATGGATACAAACAGCTGAAGAGAGCTTCAACCAGGAGGGAAAGAACAAGAGCCTTCCTGACCACCAGCAAACGCACCAGCACCTCTGTTCTGAAGAAATGAGAGTCAGGAAGAGACCTGGCCCAGAGCTGGTAGAGGACTCTGAACTGTCCACAAGAAGGCTTTGCCATGGTGCAGCACAATATCTTTATCAGCCAGGAGCAATTGGATGTCTCCTATTTTCCATCCCAGTGGGAAGGAAAAAGGCTGTCCTTACAAATGGGAACAAAGACATTGCCACTGGTTCACATGGCAGGTCAGCAAAGAGAGTTCATGTTTACCTGAAGAGCATAATCTCTCATCTGAGGTGCAGTTAAAGTTAGGCTTTACAAGAGCTGCAGAATGACGAACTGCCAGATGGTCTTTCACAAATAAATGATGAGGCAATGAAAAATCATGAATCATGTCTAGCTTGGCTGAGCTCAAAGCCAGTTTAGCTCTAAGAGGTTGTTCCGGTGAAAACCTTTCTGTAGGCAAGCACAAGCAAAGGAGGACTTCAGCAGGTTTGTTCTACTTTTTGAAACATGGAAGACATGACAAATGTTGAAACCCAAAGTCCACCACTCATCTCAGTATGTTTTCAGCCTAAGCAGTGGTGACACAAACTAACACCCACTGACTCTTCCATCTGCCCTGCTTCTGAAAGCATTAAAAACAAGTAAACAAACCAAACAATAGGCAATTATAACATGAATATCTTTGGAACTACACATAATTAGAGACTGAGGCAAAAGAAATATACAACACAAAGATGTCTTTTTATTCTCCCAAAGCCACGTCAACCTACAGTCCAAAGTTCATTAAGTGACAACAGCAGCTTTAACTATGTTGCTCTGTCCTAGAAATGGCCTTGCAAATGTCAAGGCTGACAACAAAATTCATTTGGCAAACTGAAGACAACTGTTCAAACACCTGTAGTAACTCGTGTTTAAGTGGACTGCATACCAAAGTGACAAACGCTTTGATGAGTTTATAAGATATATTGTATGCCAAATCAAAACACAGTGTTAGAAGAGTGAATATGCTGCTGCAATAACAGCTAAATCTCAAGTTACAAAATGGAATATTTTTCTAGATCAATCTGTGATCTGAGAAGTCGTCATAGTATCACTCCACTCTCACCAACAGCAGACATGAATGAATAATTCTATCCATAGAGTAAACCCCTGGCACACTTTGGCATTTTAAACTGACTGGTACATTGAGTTATGGCACTGCCTGTGATGAAATAATGTTGTAGGCAAGAGCCCCAAGATGGAAATGAATTGGCTACAGCCCATCTGTCTTCACTGACTTCCGAAAACTTCTCCCTTAACACTAAGAGTGACAAAATAGGTACGAATGTGGTTTAAGACTCACTGGTAAGTTATCTAAGCTAATCTGAAACAGGAAACTGATAGAGGTCTGGAAGGCTGTCTACTGCATTCACATCTTTAAAGCTATCTTGGCTACTTCTCAGTTACAACTGTAGGACACATTCCTATTTTGCTCCCTGAGCTACATACCTTTCAGAGAAGTAGCAGAGATGTACACAGTAGTAGACAGTATCTACACTGCTCTCCTGGCAGTCCCTGGATAGGCATGAGGCCAAATTAACTATCTGTTCCTAGTTGCTTACCAGGGGCATTTGGCTAGGATTCCCAGAGATAAAACTTCAGATGCGTCCAGTGCTCAGGAAAATAACTCCTTTGTTTGCTGGATTGGGACTAAGTCTCTGTCACCTCCAGCCAGGTTAACATCAGGCAAACTACATACAGTATTCAGGGTCCTGCACAAAAAGACCTTGGTACCACCTGCCAGTGGGGACTCAGTGAGATTTGTACAGAGCCTAAAGTGACAGTATCCGCCAGCGTAGAGCAAGAAGACCTGTTGCTGAGTCTTGTCACCAGCCTAGACCCAAGAGTGTCATCAGAGCCACCCGGCTGAGCACAGTACTCCTAACAAGGCAGCTGCACCAGCAGTGGGTTCTGAGAAATCCAGACCTTGCACATTGGTTTTACCATCTGCAATAGAAGTATAGATAACATCTATCTACAGATAGCACAGGCATACTGCAACATAATTAGAGTTTATACAGCACTTCAAAAAATATACAGTAGTACTCAGCCTCTTCAAAACCAGTTGAATACAGTAAAAGGGGAAAAGATTTAATGAACCTTCTCATTTTCCTGTACTGAAGACACACTTCTACAGCCAAGGGTTGAACTTTACCTATGACATACAATACAATGTCGAAGCATGCTATAATACCAGAAACGTATTCCCTAAAGCAAGATGAAGATGACTAAATTCTGAGGAAGTAAATACTATCAAGGAAGGATTCGAAAATGGATGAAAAGTCCATAATTTCATCCTAACATCAGTAGGCCCTCAACCAAAAATGTTGATGCTACAGCTGATCTATGTAGCTGCTTCTGATTTACTACAGGATGTTTTCCCTTCATGATCTACTGCCTGAAAATGTTAGCCAGTAACAATACCTGCCTCATTTCTGAATACTGAAAAAGGGAACAGCCGAGCAAAATACCACTAAATGCATGATGCCCTGAATTCCTGATTCTTAAGTATACATTCTCAAAGGGCTGTTTTAAGAAAATATTTACTTTTTGGTTGCTATGGTGATCATAGTTTCACAGCAGTTTATAAAAATAGGAATAGCTAAAAATAAAAATCCAAAAGAACCTAAGGCACTAAAAAAGGAATATGGCATGCAGATTTGACTGCTTCAGAATAAATCTGCATATAGTGTCCTGCAGCAGCACGTTTTACAAAGGGAATTAAAGCCATGAAATTAACATTTTAATGAAGTAGAAAGACCATTGACGTCAGGACTACTCACTGATTGTTGCTTCCAGGTGGCCTAATGAGATGAAAATGAAGTTTATATCTTCAGCTAGTCTAAGCCAGGCTTGTTTTGTGACTGTGATTGAATTTAAATGAGAAGATACTGCTGTGTGCAAACATGTCTAGGCTGATAAGCAGCCTTATCAAATCTAGGCATAATTAATGCTTGATTTTAAATATTTTATGTTAAGAAAAGGGATTTCAGTCTTCCATTCACAATTCAATATAAATGCAAAGCCAAAGTCTTCTCATTAAATGTATAGCATGCCACAGCTTTTGTACTGGTTGCTCCAGGAATTCCTATATAAATTTTTACTGCAAGAGGTGCTCGTTTACCTATCAAGACACAGAAAACATTCTGGCTTACAAAGGTGAAGTAGGAAATCGTAAACCCAGTGTAGCCTGTGGATAACCCCCAGTGTGATGTTTTGGCAACAAAAGCATGTCATACATTCAGGTAAAGTGATGGAAATGTGAGACCACCATACATTATGAAACACAGTACACAATAAACATGCAACTGCAGCACAGCATAAATTCCATGTTCCTAAATGCTCCTGAGAAAGCTGTATTTCATTTTCTGTCTTCACAATACATAGTTGTCATAGGTTCAGCAGCAGCACTCATTTTTCTCCTTCTTGGTAGCTGGTGCAGTGCTGTGTTTTTGATTTTGGGCCTGGGAACAGCGCTGATAACACCAGTGTTTTCAGTTACTGCTTGGTAATGTTTTGGTCTGACCAAGGACTTTCTGAGCCTCATGATCTGCCAGGGAGGAGGGGAGCCAGGAGGAAGCAGAGACAGGACACCTGACCCAAACTGACCAAAGAGGTTATTCCATACCACAGCACGTCATGTCCAGGATATGAAAACAGAGAGCAGGACCCTGGAAGGGTGTGGTGGTGCAGTAGGGGGTTTGCTGCTGGGGGGTGCACTGGCTGAGTTGGGCTTGGTGAGCAGTTGTATTCTCTTTCCTTGTATTTGCCTTGTCATTATTATTACTGGTGGTAGCAGCAGTGATTTGTGTTATACCTTAGTTACTAAACTGTTCTTATCTCAACCTGTGCGAGTTGAATTCTTTTGATTCTCCTCCCCATCCCCCCCGGGGACTGGGGGAAGAAAGAGGGGAGTGAGTGAGTAAAATTTCATGAGTTTTAGAGGCTTAAACCATGACAATAGTGAATAGACATGTATAAATATTCTTCATTATCCCTTAATAGAGGAATGAATCAATATTGGTTTTGCTTTAAACACCATATTTCTACCTAGAGAACAAGACAACCATCCTGCTGGGGACATACCCTCAGAATTCTGTGAAATCCTGTAAGTTCAGTACTGTTTCCCTTTCTACCTCTTGTTACAATATCCAAAAATAAACAGAAACCAAACCCAAAGACAGGCTCAGTTCATAACATTATACATACTATTTATGTCTAATTCTCACTTCACTGTTGGGTTCACACATCAGTGAATTAGGACTGTTGAATTAGTCTTCAACAGCCCTAATTTCTCACTTCATAAAGTGTCCTGACATGCAATCTGCTGCTGCTGTTATAACTGATCAGCGCTAGAGACTGGAATAGGGCTGTAGAAATAGAGAAAATAAACTGGCTGACCCTCCCTCCCAGCTCTTCTCCTGAGTCTATTCTACAGATGAAGAACAGCAGTAAGGGGATTTGGTTTAGATCTTCTCTATTTTGTCCTTTATAACTGTCGTCGTTTAATCCGTAAATCATGCAGCTTGATCACTCACTCCTACCTCTCTCTCCCCCCCACTCCGAGGGGGGGGGGGAAATGGGGAGAAGAATCGAAAGAATGTAACTCCCACGGGTTGAGATAAGAACAGTCCAGTAACTGAGGTATAACACAAACCACTGCTGCTACCACCAGTAATAATAATGACAAGGCAAATACAAGGGAAGAGAATACAACTGCTCACCACCCAACGACCGAGCCGTGAACTGAACTCTTCCAGGTTCCTGCCCCCAGCTTTTACATCCTGGGCATGATGTGTTGCGGTATGGAATAACCTCTTTGGTCAGTTTGGGTCAGGTGTCCTGTCTCTGCTTCCTTCCAGCTTCCCCTCCTCCTGGCAGAGCATGAGACTCAGAAAGTCCTTGGTCAAACCAAACATTCTAAGCAATAACTGAAAACATTGGTGTTATCCGTGCTCTTCTCAGGCCAAAAATCAAAAACACAGCACTGCCCCAGCTACTAAGAAGGAGAAAAATGACTGCTACTGCTGAACCCAGGACAATAACAAAGGCAGTTTCAAGTTCCTAACAAGAAGAAAGGAGCCCATCAACAGCTCTTTGCTCTTTTTAAAATCCACTGCTATGGAAAATCCCTTGTTTCTCTGCAAGATGGGACTACTAGTATTTACTACTTTTAGCAGACTGTTGTAAGCCTTTTATAGACATCAGCTTTCCAGGCAAGATGCATTTCTGTATACAAGATCTATATTTGCATTCCTTTTTTTTTTTTCCTGTCCCCTTGGAACAAAGACTGTTGCACATGGATTACATTTGAGAATTCAGTAATGTTGAGGTGGAAATTTATAGAATCCCAGAATCCCAGACTGGTTTCGGTTGGAAGGGACCTTAAAGCCCATCCAGTTCCAACCCCCTGCCATGGGCAGGGACACCTTTCACCAGACCAGGTTGCTCCAAGCCCCATCCAACCTGGTCTTGAACACTGCCAGGGATGGGGCAGCCACAGCTTCTCTGGGCAACCTGTGCCAGAGCATCACCACCATCATAGTACAGAACTTCTTCCTGACATCTAATCTAAATTTCCCCTCTGTCCGTTTAAAGCCATTCCCTCTTGTCCTGTCACTACATGACCTTGTAAAAGGCCCTCTCCAGATTTCTTGTAGCTCCCCTTTAGGTATTGGAAGACTGCCATAAAGTCTCCCCAGAGCCTCCTCTTTTCCAGGCTGAACAAGCCCAGCTCTCTCAGTCTGTCTCCATACCAGAGGTGCTCCAGCCCTTGAAGCATCCCCATGGCCTCCTCTGGACTCATTCCAACAGCTCCACATCTCTCTTGTGTTGTTGCCCCCACAGCTGGATGCAGGACTGCAGGTGGAATAGAGGAGGAGAATCCCTTCTCTGGACCTGCTGGTCACACTCCTTTTGATACAGGCCAGCATACTCTTCCTGTTTGAGATCTTACTAGGTATGAGACATAGCGAGACTGCTTGGAAGGACTTTATAAAATGTGCACCGTGGCCTGCCCATAGGAACCTGGATGCAGGGAAAGTGATTGCTCGAAGCAGGAGGAACAGCTGGAAGACACGCATTTGAGATACTCTTATATCATCAGCAGAATGACCTGTGTTCTCATGAGCAAATAAACACATCTGAGCTCAGGACTGCTCTCTGGCCTTTGGGAGTACCTTGAATGTGGAGCCTTCTGATCCAGTGCTTGCTCTGCTTTAACTGCTGAGACAACTGTCCAGGACAGAGATCTAGATATGAATGCGATTGTTAAGTATGCTAGCAAAAGAGGAATGTAGCCTGTCTGGTGTGATAGCAAACACCTTTCTCTTCAAAAGGAGATTTGAAGCCACTTTTATTCTGAGGATGGATGTGACATAGCGAAACCAATCCAGTAATAAGGCACTTCAGAGAGAAGCAATCTGCCTTACACTGAATGCTCCCTTTCTCCCCCTGATCCTGCAGTGAGTCCCTTTAGCACACATAGCCAGCAGAAACTAACTCTGCCACACAGCCATGCTGGTACTGCTGGGAATCTGTACCCCTGCCTATTGGTATCAGTGGAACACATGCATTCCCACTGCGTGGTGTCAAGAGAGATCATCAGGCTAGACTGGATGCTATATGCACAGTATATTTTCTTATTAGAAACCTCTTCCTCCATCCATCAAAGAGGGTAAGCACTCCCTGTTTCCCCCACCCATCCAAGATATGGGTGCAGGCTTGTCTTCCCATGGCAGAAAACCCAACCAGCAGCTCACATCTGTTGTGTTGGTAAGATGCGAAAACAAGATTACACAGAACACAGCATCCTCCTATAATTCATATGAATTCCGGGCCAAGGGTTGGAACATTTTTTCTTCATTATTCTACTGTTGCCTAGAGTAGCATTTTCCTCTATTAGCTGCTATTGCCTAGAACAGCATCTGGAACAAGTTAGGTAGCTAAAGGAGAGTAACAGACATGAGCTCAGTGCGTTCCCAAGACCTAATTTTCAGAGATACAACACACTTGCAGCTTTCAGCAAATTCATTACAGAGTTAAAGGCCTCAGACCTATCTGGAAAAATCAAGCCCATGCTGATTTAACTTACTCAGGAAGTATGCCACTGCTTTCTACACACCAGCTAAATGCTCTGGAGGCTTATGAACATTTGCTCCAAGTATGAATTGCAGTATTTCAGCCTGGGAGGTGACAAAGACATGAATAACCTCAGCAAGATCCACATCCGAGAAGGATGTTCACAAATTCCTGGCTAGCAACGGATGGAAAAAACAAAGGCATGGAACCACAGCTGTTCCTCTTCTGAAATGGTGAAGGACCCAAGAGGACCTTCAAGCTACAAATTCCAACAGAAATGAGCAGCATACCCTCCCACAAGAGGTGTAGCCACTTGCTCCATTCCTGCAAGGCAATGCCCTCTGCCCATCAGCAGGACACCTCACCACCATTCAGACCCTGAACTTCTTCACCACTGACAAAACACAACAGTGGTTTGATTACATAACAGATACATGCCTCCTGTGCTTTAGCACAAACGTCTCCTAGCTAGGTGGGAAGAAAATAGCAATATTGTACCCAAGATGTGATAAAACTGTGGGGCTTAGCACCTTTTAATCTCTCCCCCATTATCTTTACGCATTTATTTATCTAAAGCAGCAACAGCTTCAGCAGATTCCTGAAATTAAAAACTTCCAGGAAGGAAGAAATCCACACTAAATGTCACTCTCTGCCATGAGGCAGTGCTCAGCTCTGACACCTTCACACACACAATACACTTCTATTGTCAACAGGAGATACCCAAGGAAGGGTGCAATGCCTCAAGAGAAGGGCAGAATGAAGACTGGGCTATGCCACCACTTCCAGATGTGCTCAGCCCTAAACTCCCAGATATTTGAGTTTTGCAGAGTCCATCTTTAAGAAAAAGCAAACCAAGTGGAATAGCTCCTTAGGTTTTTCATTCTTGTCAATTAGCAGAACAAAGCCAGAACTGACTTCAATTTATTGTTTTGGGTTTGGGGGGAGTTCCTTGTTTCTTTTTAACCAAACTGAGGAGCTGTGTTTCAATACAGCAGTTTCTATGAGACGCCTCCTGCCTCCCATCAGTCACCCAATTCTTTCACGATGATTGTAACTGATGGGGAATTGACAAAATATTGTATCTTCCTTATTACAGTACAAGATGCTTGAAGCTACTTCTATGACATATTAAGCTGATCCTGTCTTTAGTAAACAGCATATTTTAGGCTTTCAGTGCCTTTCGGTTTGAAAATCAGAATTTCTAGTGAATGCTTAATACATACATTTGTAAACTGACAGATCAAACAGTGCTGATGCTTAATGCAATGTACTTCTGCTACAGAAAACACTGCTGAAAATGAGTAAACACATTTTTCAAAACAATTAAAAATAACCCATTGTACATCAAATACTGCATCTACGACAAAACCCCTCTGCCTAGTCCCTCAGTCTTGCTTCCCTGGCAGTATACTGCTTTACAAATGGTAAGTGCTCGATCAAAGAATTAGTTGCAGAGACAGAAACAGTAGCTCTGAATCCCATCTAGGGTTCATGGGAGGCATGTACCAACTCACTAATAAAACTCAGTAATCAATCCTGCAAAGAAGCTGGTTCAGCCAAAGAAAAGAAGAGAGGTTTGCAGTCAAAGGGGCATGAAAATGACAACCCTGAACCAGACAGGCATTCTCTCCTATGACTTTTGTTACAGCTATGAAAAAGTACTTGTAAATGATGGTGAACACATTTTCTCAAAACAAGACTGTAGTTCCTGCACTTAATATTTGGAATTTACATTTTTTTCGGAGAAGAGGACTATTTGCTCCATACAGAATGTGTACAAAACCGATGCATGCTTAAACCTGTCTAATTATCTTTCCTGCCTTTATGAAACAGATCTAGAATTTCCATCCTAAATTACACACAGGATTCTTTATTAGAAAAGATGTGACTCACCTATGTAAATGTAAAGCGCCAAGAACTGCTTACTATAGTCAACTGCATGCCAGGCACGTTACTGGCAACATTGCACATGAATTACCTCAACCCCTCCTCTCCCACCCACCACCCTAATCTCCAAAGTGTTAGAGCTCAAAGATGTTCCATGCTGCTTTTTGGGACTGCTCCCACCACAAGCAAAACGAGCAAAATTCTGTACGAAACCATTTCTTAAGGAAGGATTTGCATCTTTCTGTGTGCTTATCATGTATTCACTATATTGGGCAGACACGAATCAAACATATTGGTCCTAGTTGGGACCTGCAGAAGATTATCATAATGCAACTCCTTACAACTTTTAGTTCTATGGACAGATCCCAAAACAATCCACTGGGTTCCAGGGAGGCTCTTACTAGGATGGAAGACATGATTTATCTTTAATAATAATAAAGGCTGGGGGCCGAAAAGCTTAGTTCAGGTTTTTAAATAGTTTCTGTGGTGATTCACTTCCCGACTCTGAAAATCAGCTTCTGAGTGTGGTAGATCCACTTTTTTCTCTGTCGCTTCACTAAAGTAATCAACAGTTTAAGGATGCCTTGTTCAAACAGAACTTGAGTTTGTACTTCGCCATTTCTTAAGTGGAAACACAATCACACAACTAAATGATATGTTCAACTCCTTGTATCATGTGCAGAATTGCAATTAAATGTTAACCTCATATATTTAGAGAGGAAATCAACCAAGGCTTCACGAAAGTTATTTATATTCCACTCAAAAATAGAAAAGAAAGGGGCTACTTGGAAAATACATATACAAAAATGCAGCCATTCTGAAACGAAAATGCTTGAGTTGTATTTGGTTACATCAAAGCCTGAATTCCTTTGCCACATTATAGCACTGAATGTCCTGTGTGTGCAAAAGACCTTAACACAACTACCACAGAAAAAGATGGGTGATTTTGCTTTAGAGAGAAAAGCAATGACAAATATAACTTACTCTGGCATTCTGGAAATACTTTTTCCATATACCAAAACCTACCAAATCAGCCTAAAAATGGATGCAAATGGAGTTTTTAAAATTAAGTATAACGAAATACCAACTCCTGTTCTGGAAAACTACATATATATGTATATATAGGTAGCTATATCTATTTATCTACATGTCTTCAAAAAAGCAAGTTGATGCTTTTTATTCCTGTAGCTTTAAAATAAAAAAATATTCATATTGGACAGAAAGTGACTTCTGAGAGCATTCTATTAAATGTACAATATAAATTTGGAGGAAAAATACAATAAAACAAAAATCAAGCATGGTTTTTTTTAGTTGACAGGGTAACTAATAAGAATATATCGCGTTTCGACATGTTTGAAAGAAAGAAGATGCCTGCAGAAGATGAATTACATAAAGAATGCTGCTTGGGTTTCATATAAATTGTTTTATTTTCAGAAACCTAATGTAATAACAGTCCTGGAATCAGATGTGCACAGCTTGCGCTGTGTATTTGTGCAGTCCCTTGACCGCAAATGAAATTGCTAGATTAGGATAAAACTTAAAGAACCTTCTTTAATCCCTTGTACCTGTTTATTCATATGCACA
The DNA here is from genome assembly GCA_017639245.1 of Myiopsitta monachus. Lineage (NCBI taxonomy): Eukaryota > Metazoa > Chordata > Aves > Psittaciformes > Psittacidae > Myiopsitta > Myiopsitta monachus. The sequence continues at coordinate 58,885,929 of CM029925.1, forward strand.
GTCACCAGTGCCTTGAACAATTTATAACCCCTGTGTGTATGCTTATTAATGTTCCCTGTGACAACCATGTCTTCCATTTCTCCTTATTTCCTGCAATCCACAAACCATATTCTGTGCAAGCAAAGGAAGCCATGAAGTGGCCAAATGTGGTTGCTGAGACAGTTAAGTGAATAAGAGACGCACCATGCTACACAGCAGAACAATATATAACATGTTATTCCCTCCTCATATATATTATTTGTTTTTCCTCAACACATGGTTATTGAACAAGAAACACAGATCCAATATCCCTCTTAGTCTGCACATGTGGTTCCTGTAATAGGACACAGCTCAGGTTAGTGCAGCCATATAAAGCCATTTTGGAAACTACATCTGCATATACTGACCTGCAGAGTTTGCTTTAACCCCACCTCTCCTTGGTGCTACCGTTTTTAAAACCAGCACTAAAGGTTATTTTGATGGCTCTGGCTTAGCTCATGATTAAAAGTATTACCTCTAACATTTACCAAAAACGACTCCTAAATCTTTGTTTTGAAAAATCTGCTGGTGATGCTAGAAAAAACCTTGGCTTTGTAAGAGTTCTGAAATGAGCAGATTTAAAGAAATAGAAAAGACTTTTTAAGTTACACCTCGCAGGCCCTTCATCCTCCCTAGAAAATGTTTATATAACATTTCCAATATGCTGATGTACAGACCCTGTATTTTATTAACAGAATTTAGCGTGATCAAAACCACCATAGGGAATGCTGACATTGCTCTCACTCCAGCTGGTCTTCTCCATTTGAAACGTTCTCCAGTCCATAAACAGGAAAAGCTACTAAAAAGCTGACAGCATCATACGCTGCAGACATATGCATCCCTGCAAATGTGCAGTGCACAAGATCAACAGCTGTATGGGGCTTGCCCAGATGCAGAAAGATGATGCAGAAAGACAGATGTCACTCTGAAGACGGTGCTGCGTGCAAGAATGTCCATTTTTATCTTTATTAAAACACAACAGAGGCTGTGCAGGAGGTGGAATCCTTCTGCCAAATGGGCAGAGAAGAAAAAGTATTTCAATATGGGATGCGTCCAGAGACAGAGGTCAGAGAGAAGAGAAAGGAGAAAAGGTCACATTCAAGCTTTTAACAGGCAATAACATTTTCTGGAGGATATAATTCCAAAACTATTTGGCAAAGCTTCAGGACATCCATCAGCACAAGTAAAATGAGGGTCAGTTAGCAACTCTGTGAAATATTGAGCATTTTGTAAGTCATAAATTTAATAAAATGTGGATGTACTAAATTTACTCCACTACCAAGTCACACCCTTTTTTGGTAACCTCTGTCCATGATATTCTTCAATGCATCAATAATGGGAACTCTCCAAAAAAACTAAACTCAAAGGAATTAAGACTGAATAAGAATAGACAATACATGAATACTGAAGCCCCATTAAGGTAGCAAAAGAACAGGGTAAAAACCCCAGACACACACAAAAATAGTAGGTTATGTCGTGTTTGCTACAGGGTTGTAAGTAGTGATGGTAGAACTACCATTTCCTAGTTAAAGAATCAGAATACTGTGAATAGTTTTTTTTGCCAGGCTCTTTTAGACATTTCAGAGCTATTCTACTGAAAGTCCCAATTGTAAAGCTGAACCATTTCCCCATATACTCGGCACATGATGCCACAGGGCTGCAGAATGTGTCCCTCCAGTCTGTCTGCCCACAAGCTGAACACTTCACAAAAGCAAACTTTGCTAGCCAGAGGCTTGTAACATGCACAAATCTATGTCTCTCTCCATAGCAAACCAGTAATAAACTGGGCAGCAGGCTCCAAGCAGCCTGTTTTGAGCTGGTTATTCCACAGTTTCATTGTTTCTTGCATCTTGCCCTGAAGCAGCTCCTGAAGGAGTCTGGATACTAGTTATTTTCCTTTAAAAGACCCTTGCCTCTACTCTGCAATGCCTTCTCAAATCCCATCCTTTGCTCGGATCTCTGGACAAGCTCTCGGTCAGTTCAGTAGACGGTGCTGTTTCCTGAAGTCTTTAGGGGGAACATGCAAGACTTGCTGCTACCACATCTCTGCACGGTATTCCTCATGATGGTCCTTGTCTTTTCATTCTGACTGTAGGCTATTTGGTTCAGCACTTAATGTTGCAATGGAACTGAGAAAGAACTACTGTCATATAAAAAACCCAGAACAATCCCCCCAAATGAGCCAGACTACATGAGTTACTAAGAGGTGGAGACCCAGCCACAATTTGCAGAGGGCCTCACAGATAGGCTCCATTACTGATTTAAATCACTCCTGGAAGAAAGTCAGTGGTGGCAAAGGAAGAATGTGTAGGTCCCAATACTTTTACTACCTACAAATTAGTGTGAGTCATGAAGAAAAAGTTGGGTGGAGTGGGAGGGCAGGGGAAGCAAGACCTAACTCAAGAAACCACCAAATAGAAGCTTTAACTCAACCACTTACATGTTCCCTCTGCAGAAAAACATTAGAGAAAAAAGGGATGGGAGGCTAACCAGAATTGAAACTGGCATAAAGTCAGGTTCCCAAACAAATCTGCATGTAAGAAACTGTATCAAAACCTCTGATGGATTACGGGACCTTTAAAGACATTGTTTTAAAGGAAATCCTTCCCTGGCTTAGGCTTTGAATTTCAAGCTCCAGCCACGAAAGAGAAACAAACAAGTGGTGCTTTTTCTGGCAATTGAGAGGACAAGAAGGTTACCAGTGTTTTACAAGGATGAGTTAGCATGTCTTTTGTTGTCTTCCAAACCCCACATTTGCTTTTATATTCACTTATTACAACTGACTGCATATTTCCTCAGGAGTTTCAATTCATCAGATGTTCTCAGAGAAGCTACAGCGGTCAGCACAAAATGAACTGATTTCTTACATTTCCAGAACAGTCACCACAGGTGAAAGACTTGGTGTTACAAAGAAAAATAATTACTCTTCAAATCACAGAATCACAGCATGGTTTGGGCTGGAAGGGACCTTAAAGCGCATCCAGTTCCAACCCCTGCCTTAGGCAGGGACACCTTCCACTAGAGCAGATTGTTCAATCTTAAAGATCTTAACAATCCTCTGTAAATACTTCTTATTACTTAAACTCCTGGGATGGTCAAGAAGAAAGGCGTTTGCTCCTATAGCAGTGGTAGTGGGCTTCCATTGTGCCTCTGAAGTTGGCTGCACCCAGAGGTTCAGCTTTTATAGCTCATTTTAGAGTGTTCCAGTGTTAAACTGCCATTATGCAATCTCTTGCATAAACATCACTAAAACTGCAACTGCTGGTAAAGCTACCAAACAATCGCATTTAAGTACAAGAAGTTATTTTGTTTCTGTCTAAGGGTTTTTGTTTGTCTGGGGTGGGGAGGAGACTGTTCATTTTAGAATGATTCTGTCTCGCATGAAGTACAGCAGGCCATAAACCATGTCTTGATTTTATCACAGCCATTTCTTTATTATGGTCATTACAACACACAAGCCACTGCCGGCTTATTAATTTCAAGTTAAGTAGTTTTAAATACAGGATTAACAGCCACATTTAGTGGAGCGTTTAGTTGCTTTTGTTCTGACTCCTTTTGTTTAAAGAGCAGAACAGGAATTATATCATGCAATATCCCTAATATTTGTATATGAAAGAGCAAACATAACACAAAAAGCAAGTGATAAAGCTCTATAAGTGCTAGTAAATATCTTTTCTCACTTAGTATTACTAACACATTCATTTTCAGAGACAGACTAATCTGGAAATGGAGATCACCAGTATTTTACTGAGTTTATTTTATACCAAGTATATTGCGTTTGTCAAGCTTTAAAAACAAACCAACCCCACCTCCAAACTTTAAAAGGTATTTTACAAAAGAAAATGTTTAACTGTTCTTGTGACATGTTTATACTGAATTGTATCAACAAGATGCAAGCAATTTAAAAATAGCAATGTCTGACACCTAATATTGAAGCTGATGTCTAATAAATTCAGCTATTTTCCTTGATCAATACAAATAAACCATTAAATTCTCAGCAACCTCTGCCCATATACGAGACAGCAAATACCAGATTTCTAAAGATGCTGGTCAACTGGGGAAAGAAAAATAAGTATCCTAGAAAATGGCCAATGTGCCAGATTTAGCAATTTATTTTGCAGCCCAATAAATGCATAGGTGCAAGGAGCTTTTGTGGAGACCTGGACTCATCAGATGCCCACCTCTCACAAAAGGGCAGAAGTTCAACACCCCATGGTCTTTCCAGGTGTACCAAACTGAGTCAAGGGTCTATTTGTATCTGTAAGAATCAATTATTTCCTTTTGCCAACTGGTTTGACTGCCCTGCTGCATTAGGTTAAGCGGCAGCACTTAGGCTGGCATTGTCCATTACCATCAAAATCAAACAGCTTCATCCACATCCCTGGTTCCCTGACTTTGGCATTGCAGGCTTGCTCCTTCCCCCTACGACCACTGCTATGACACAATGATTTGCAGGCCAGATGGTGAATCATATCAGAAGAATTCTCCCGTTGAATAACAACCCTTTTCCTGTATTTCTCCCCCGTGGCAGTTGCTGGCTTACATGTACATAAAACTACATGGTTAGTTACAAAGCTTTTGGGTGGACTAATAATTCCCCCATCCCCTCCAGTTGTGCAACTTGTTGAGAAGAAAAGCAACTTAAGAACCACTTCCTGGTTTATTTGTACTAAAGTTCATCTGGGATATGAAAACCTGAACTTCCAAGTGCAAACCCAAACATTCTAGTTAAAATAAGCGCAAATACTTGACTGGATGTACAGCAGCAAAGCTGTACATATTTCAACAGAGCTAAACTAAGTCACCCCAGCTAAGGATGCAGCCCTGCAAGAGCAGACAGGGAGAAAAGCAGCAGATCTTCACTGAAGTCAGTGAGGGCAGCATTCATCTCGAAAGGGAGTAAAATAACTTCACCCATAAAGGGTAAGATGTTATTAGTAACAAAAGTTCTTTGCATTCTTTTCATGAAAAGATGTTTCATATTGCAAGATGATATCCTAACAAACTAGCCTTAGATGGCTGGAGTCTGCACAATGCAATGCCAACATGTCGCACATTCTCCTGATCAAGGAAAAAATCAAAGTAGGAGAAGTTGTCCAGACCAGATTGGGTTATTTGGTCTAAAAAAAAATTCCTGAGTTATATGCTAGCATGAAACAACTCAGACAACAACAGCCGATTTCTTTTACTATAAAGCAGGCTCAGTACCTCCACATCACAATTTCCTAGCCCTTTCATTACAAGACTGTACTGTAATTGCTATGTACAACATCAAGTTTAAACCGCTCGGACTGAAGTGGTTTAAATTCCCAGGCTCTCTCAGCCTCTGATTCCTGTATTTTTCTGAAGGGATGAAGGGGCACCACGATCTCAGCTGAAGCAATTCAGCTCTATCAAAGACTGAGGCTACGGAAAAAAAAATGTTTTTGTTACTTAAAAAGTCACCAAAAAAAATCTCAGATGGTTTCTTCTTTGGAAAGGATTAACATCCCCAAGCCTTGGAACTGGGACTTGAAGTTTGGCAGGAGATGGTATTTGTGTCAGTATTATGCCTTTTGCCAGCTTCCAAGAAAACATCCCAAATTTGGCCAACAACTTTGAGCCTTTGAAGAATCTTAATTTTGCACATGCTCAGCAAACATTCTATAGAGTTTACAGCTGAAATGTAATAAGAATCTGTCCTTATTGAGCATTCCCAACTTCAGGCCTTCAGTTCATGGGAGTAAAAGACCGTGATATACTCTTGCTGCTCCTGCGTGTGACCACCCATGCAGCATGGGGAAGGAAGCCATCTGATTCAAATGCATATGGAATAACCATTTAACAGCTCTGGAAGGGAATCTGGCAACCAAAATAGAAACCCAGTCTGAGGAGGGATAGAGGCAATATCTGTTGTATGATCAGCTGTTGATTTAGTGTTTAAAAACATTTAAAATAACATAAAATGCATCAGTACTGAAGAACATTAGGTTATAAAGTTCAATACTCAGATGTAGGAAAATGCCACATCTAAGGTTGCCTCTGCCTATATAATGGATATTATCTTCAGTTCTGTGACGATATATTACTTTGCCTCAGGACCCGAACTTAAGAGTGAATCAGGGTTGTGTAACAAGAGAGTGCAGGAGCTTTGCTTCATTTGCTGCAGGAGCAGAAAGGTCTGCAACGAACAGAGCAAAGGAGGAGGAAAGAGGACAAGTTCAACGTTAGGCAGCTGAGTCTCAAACCAATCTTCCTGCTCGGTAAAACCCAAGAGAACTGTGTGCTATTTCTGCCTTTCATAAACAGACTCTAATTTCTCATCTTCTGGTTTGGCTGGCTGGAAGTTTCTAGGGTCAGTTTTACAGTGCTCCTGAGCATCCCCAGCTGTAAGCTGCATTCAAAGACTGAAAAATAAGCCCATAGGTGTCTGAAACCAGGCAGCAGACCTGGCCTTCGTCTTCCTGAGCTTCAACGTCCCACATGCCTGAGGGAAATACAGACATAGTGATGCTACATTTCTTCAACATCAAGAAGCACTCTAGTACTAAAGCAGCAAGGAGCAGAGATGCTTAGAAGAGCTTGAATAGTGCAGCATATCAGCCCTGGGGCCACACACTGAAGAAAAAGAGAAACCAAAATATTTAGAAGTTGCTCCTTCAGTGAGTGCTCAATGAGGCAGAGGATGTGTGTGTGGGGAGCATGGCACGCATTTAGCTGATGACCAGATCATCTCGTATATACATGTAAGAAAGCCAAACTACGATTCCACAAACAGCTTTGTGATTTTTGCTGACTTATAAGCATCAAATTTTCCAAGCATTATAATGTCTTCTTCTCTCTTTAATTTTGTTTCCATTGTTGGTTTTATCCAAATAAAATTAACATTCTCCCAACAAATGGATTAAAACAGTCCTTTAAGATTTAATGATACTGGATGCTGAAACATGATAAAGAAATCTGGCTTCAGCTTTAGAGAATACGCTAGGCCTTCAACTACTTAGGTTTGCATCAACCTTTAAATTCAAAGCCCAAACCTGGCCTGTGAGGGAAGACTCAAATTTTGTAATGTCAATGACCAAGTCCTAGAGCTTTCCATTTACAAAAGCAGTGCTCATCAACAACTGTAAAGCTAATTCACTATGATTTTTCTGATTTTGTTTCTCAGACATTTATAAAATGAAATTATTCATTTTAGACTTGAACTCTGTGTGAAAGTTGCAGATTTGGAAACAAGCTAAGGCAAAAAACTTAGGATTTTGTCATTCTGACTTCTAGCTCAAGTGATAAAGTCTCATCTACAGACTTTGTGCATATAAGCTGCTTGCAATAAGGGTATGTTCTTATTTGGGGCATTATAATATGAGCTCAGTCAATGCTTCTAATTTTTATTTTTTAATTAACCCTAACATTCTCAGCCATTACAAAGGTATTCAAACCTTCACAATGCACAGCACTGTATAATATAGAGGTAAAAGATTGTGCCCCGTGTGCCTCTGGCAGTGCATTTACCGCAGATCAAGGACTCCTGTCTTAGAGAGAGCTGAGTGGTGGCTCATCTAATCAAATTCAACAGTGGATTAGAAAGAAGGAATAGGACTGAATTTGCAGCTCAGAGCTGAACCCTCTGTCATGAGAAGCTATTTGACAGGCACTGATCTAAATGCCTTGGGATTTGTATTTCAAAATTGAATAGCCATATGCTTACCACTGAAATGTGCCAAAGGCATCTGTTCTTCAACAGTTTTTGAATTTTGTTTACCAGTGCATATTAAAATACACTTAATAATTTCTTTAATACCCTCCCCTCCTCCCTCACCCTCAACGTCTGAACTTTATAGCCATAGACAAATCTGAAATGCAGTAATACAAGCAACACAAATAAACCACGCATAAAGAGTCAGGACAAGCACTGCCATCTATCAAGCAATATACAACAGAAGGCTAAAGATAAATGCACCTTCTTTTTGAACTTTTTCCTCAAGCCTCCTCAGCTTTTCTTCTAAACCCAGCCACCACAGATGAGTTTCCTATCTTTCAGATACCAGGCTACCTCTCAACTAAATTCATGCTGGAGCTGTGTCCCAAAGGAAGCAGCATGGTGCAGCTAAGCCTGCACTTGGAGCAACCCCACCTCTGCCAGTCCACACCAAACATTCTTATTTTCCTGGTAGGGAGCACCCCTTTTCATGACTTCTATGAAGTTTTGGTAACAAGCTAGTCCTTACACAATCTTGGTATTAACCATGCCTGCTTATCACACTGATTCAACACTAGTCCCTCTAATCATTAAAAGCGATAACGTAGACGTGACACGAAGCAACGAATTAAATTAGCTTTTAAAAGGCTAACTTGTCTGATTGTTTCTAGACAAGATGATACCTATGAAGACCACATTTTTACTGTGAATAAAGCTTACATTTAAACATCTACCTAGCAAAACACAATTAAAGAAGAAAGGCTCTGTTTCAAGCACGAATCTGACGCTTTGTTCTATTCAAATGCAAACCAGTGGTTTTGCTTATTATATTGCCACTTTCAATGTTGCTTAATTTACATAAAAATTAACTAGACGCTTCTTTTGCATGCATCAAGTACTCATGGTTAGCTATCTATGTATATTTAATATATTTCCATGTCATCATCCATTGCCAGATAATTAGTTCCTGGAACTCTTACTATGTTTCAAAGGGTGAAACATAAGAAGATCTTATTTAACATCAAGTTTCCATTCAACAGATGAGTAGCAATTTCCCACTCATCTTCACCTCTTCTGTGTTTTGATACTTACTTGTTCTGAAGCTTTACACTTAAAGTGGATGCGCATTTCAGTTACTACAGAGAAACCTCACAGCCATCCAGCCTAACCAAGTTAAATGAGCATTCAGGCAGATAAATGCTAACTTTCACCTCCTTTCATTTACCTTTTCTCAAAGTCACACACACAGTCTCAACATACTGACATACAAGACAGTTACGCAGAGGAAGCCTCAGTGGGATTTAAAGTAAACATATCAGTATCTATTGGAAACAAAAGGGATTTTAAACATTCTTGTATATCAACATAATACAATTCTTGTCTTGTGCAACAACACATCCAACTACCTTTCCACTACAGTCAGTATGAGATTTGCTGCCAACTTCAACAAGTGAGGGATTCTGCCAGAGATCTGAAGGCCAAAATTTACACTTAAAGTTATCTTAACCTAACCTTGCACTACAGGCCACTGAAATTCCTGCAAAGCAACTTCTGCCTTGTGATGAAATAAGACAGAACCATTTTATTTTCAAAACCATCTGTAAGATGATTCTATTCTCACAGCACACTAAGACTGAGCAATACTGCGGTATGGAAATAGCTAGGTTTAATAACAACAATTTTGTCATATCCCTCCCTGTTAAGACACATAAAGAAGCTTGCAGTTCTGGGATTAGTTCCACTCACATCTGCTCTCTTGTGCTTGACACTCTGGACCAAATTTCACCTTTGGTTAACAAGATGACTACCTACTGCTTGTTTGCTAGTGGAGGCTTAATCAGTCTTCCTTTCCACACTTGGTGTTACTATCATTTATTTTCAAGCCCAGACAAAAATTCATGGAAAAGCTGAAGTTGGATACTTTACGCCAGGCGTCTGCACTCTGCCCATCACACCATTTAAGGTTCTGACACTGACCTTCCTGTCCTTCACTGAGTTGTACTCACACCCTCTGGGAGCTTTACTCAATATGGATCTGCCTCCAAATTTGATAGATATGATCATTCAAGCATATAACCCACTCAAAGCCAATTCCTTTGAGAGCAACAAGCTGGCCGGCTGTCATCCAGAACACAAGTTTGGCAGCCAGGACCTATTATTCACGACTGTTTATAAAATACAGAGCAGCAACCCAAAGCTGCCTTCACTGTGTAACCTCTAGCCTCTGTTGGTAAACAAGGGGAACCTTCTGAACTCAACCAATCTTGCTCGTATTGCTGCTAATTGAATTTCACTCAAAATGTCATACATAGGGTGCATTATGTATACTGAACAACAAAAAAAGGAACCAAATATATCTCAATTGAATAGGAAATGTGACTATTACAAGTGTCTGCCACGTGGCAAGAAATCTGATCCATCAATCTGATTCATCACTGGATTCACATGCTATTGTACTGGGCAACTGCCAGGCATCAGCACAACACGGACTGCCTTGGGTGGAGGTCTCACAGAGGCTGTGCAAGGGTCCTTCTGGTAAGTACCTGATGTGGAATGGCTTTGTTGCAGGAAGTTAGCAAATCATTGTTTTTCATGCTTGAGAGAAGAGGGACCTATCCAAATTACACCCTCTTTCAAGAGGAGAACAAGCTGAGTGGTATATACAGAAATGCCGAGTAATTCACTTGCACCATAGTCAGCACCGGAGCAAGACTGTGGTGGTGAGTGCACGGACAGCCGCAAGAAGAAACATCTAAAAGACACGACTGGGAAGGCTTGAGTTCTCTCAATTCTCTTGGACTTCAGAGTTGTCAGTTTCCTCCCTTTACTCTCAGATGAAGACAGAAACAAGGACATAGTGACATAAGACAGAAGAAACATTAAAACATTAACTTTTCTGGAGAACTGGTGAGACCACTTCCGATACTCCTTCAGGCCTGAGGCACAGGCTTCAGGACATGCAGAGGACCGAATTGCAATAATTGAGCGAAGAAGGACTACATGGAAGTGTATTTGGAGTGCTTACTGCAGGGAGCTGTAGGAAGAGATCCTTCAAACAAATCCTGATAGTGTTCAAACCAAGTATGTGGAAAACATTAAGAACTTGGATGTTCTTGAGCTACTGTGTAACAGAATGCATAATAATTCACCTAAAAGATATTGCTGGCTGATACAGATACAGCTGGGCATCAGACAGCACATGGCAGGGGGGTTGGAACTAGATGATCTTTAAGGTCCCTTCCAACCCAAACCATTCTGTGACTTCATGAATTCAGAATGGGGTACACTGGCAAAGGCGGCAAATTCCAAAGTTACTGTAGGCTGCCAGATGGTTATCTCCATTTGAGCAGAACTGCATGCTCTGTTTTGAAGGCTGAGCTAATTCGACCATTCTGACAAACACAAGTGCCCTGTGGTCTGTGGTGACAAGCATTATCAAAAGGCATGCTACTTCCTTGTCTGTCCACTCATTGGCATCAACTTGCATCTGACGGCTTCTAATTAATCTCTCTTAGCTTCTAGGTTCTGCTGATAAACATCAGCTCCTCTTCAATCTCTTTTTACCTTGGTTGATAAATCAGAACATTTGCGATCTTCATCCAAATTTGCCCACATATAAGCAACTATATTAGTGACTGCTCTTTTTTTGACCAAAATAGACTATTATGGAAAACCAACAGAAAGAATAATTTATCTCATCTATGTCAGCATTTTGTTTCTCTTGTAACTTTAAGCAACTTCTTTGGTTTATTCTTATTTAACAAGGCTCCCAAGTGTATTTATCTGGTTCTGAACATTCTTCTGCATAATAAACACTGCTGAAAATAACATCTATGAATTACAATAACAGCCTGAGAAAGATACTTTATCCCTACACTATATTACAGTTTCTGACAATAATCATACTTGCCAAACATTTTCAAGCACAAAATCTGCTTCCCCAAACCTTTTTTCCAATGAGTAAGAATACCTGGTTCTCAGAGTTCGTTGTAATGCTAATGAAAAGCTTTTTTCATATCAACTTAGCTGAAGGATATCCTGTCCTTCTGTTACATTATTAATGCCACCAAACCACTGGAAAACTAATTGCAAATGCCAATTCACTTAGTGCTATCGCTTAGAGTATACTGGCTCGACAGAATTTTCCATTTTAGCTACACTGTGTGCTAAGCAGCAGACAAAATATATTTTACATGCAGCTCTCAGTAGGCTTTGTTTATTCTGTGACAAAAGCCTGACCTGCGTATTGCTCATGTTCTTATTTGTTTATAATTGGTTTCTTAGTGTGCTTTGTTTTATTCAGAGAGAGATTTTTGTGAAGTGTCATACTTCTGGCATTGCTGGTGCTGCTTTTCAAGATAACTCTTGATTTTTGTCCACAGCAGATATACACAGTGAATCCCAGGGAGGAAATAGCAACATGACATTTCTGCTCTATAAAGAAGTACAATTTAGTAACAAAAGTTAGTGAAGAAACACATCACTTGAAAATTAGAAAAACATTTGTGGGTGGATTTTTTGGTTGGTCTTTTTTATCTTTTTGTTAAGTGAACAAACTCTGAGAGCTAGAAGATGCTAATTATGTCAGCATGTCCAACTATTACATTTGATATACCACCGTCTCTTAAAGCATCCTCTGGATTACTCACAGACAAAAGCCACATGCTTGTATTTATAAGATTTGGATTTGAGAATCTGCTGTCAGAGTATAGGCCACCATTTCCTGAAGTTTACTCTGGATTACTCATAGACATAAAACACATTATTGCATTTACAAGATTTGGATCTGAGAACTGGCTGTCAGAGTATACATTTCCAAGCTGCTCTCATTTCTTTCAGCTACCTCCAATACTTTTCTACTAAAATAATAGAAATATTTTAGGAATGTGTTTCTGGATAGCAAAATATTTTAAGCAAACAATGTTGAGATAACAGCTGTAAAAGAGTTTCTATAGGATTTTGGAAAATGAAGGCAATATTTCTGGAGTCATAAACAAAGACTCCCAAATTCCACCTCTTTTCTATGAAGACACTCCTCAGTTTTCCTCAGGTTCACCCTTCTTGGGCTCTTCCAGAGAACGTTACAGGTTATGGAACTTGCTTTATTTTTTCATAGCTTCTTGTTCAGCCTCAAACCCTGCAGTAAAAGCAGAAGCTCACCATTCTGACTTTTTTCTTTTTAAGTGTACCCTTCTTTTGTTTGAAATGAAGGAGCACAAAATACAGTGTTAAAAGTTTGTCATTCTAAGCAAAGGAAATACCAGACCAGCAAAACACATTTGTTCCCTCACTCTAAAGCATGCACCACAAGAGGGCTGCATTCAATCTCACTTCTTGACATTCCTATTTCTCAGCATTTAGTTATGCTCTCTGAATGTTCCACATTTTTCTCCTGCTATACTTTGAAAAGATGCAGTGCTTTATGAGACCGTTTGACTTGTAGGTAAAGACAGAGCATCCCTACAGTGGATCATGGAATGTTTTCTAAGTGACATGTAACCACTCGAGCTCCTCCTCTCAACCAGCTATGAGGTGGCAATGGACCTCTAGCAAGAAGCCAGTGCCACTCATGCTGAACAACATTGCTTACACTGGCTTGGGGATGCCCAAGAACATTTTGCACACTGACTGAACTCACTTTGCTCATGGTCTAGACTACCTGAAGCCCATGTTGGCTTTCTTACCACAATCTCTTCAGTTTGGGTGCAAAGCAGCCCTTGCCTGGACACAGTGCTTTTGGTCAGCTCAGAGGGAGTGGCAAAGTAACATAATTTTGCTTGTAAAAAATCACAGGGGATATATCCTTACTGCTTAAATTCACAAAGGATAGGTAAGATTTGTTTTCTTCAGCTGTATTTACGTTTTAGAGTACAGTCCTCATCCTAGTTTGCCAAGAAAAACAGAAATCAGCACCAAAACTCCTCTACGTATAAAAAGCTCTGTACGTACACAATATATCATACCTTCCATGAAAAAAGCCACCGAGTCACAGGCTTACTATATTCCTACCAGCATTTGGCTATTGGGTTTTAATGAATTCTGTGCTGTCCACTGCTGTCCAAATAGGAAGACGTGAAAAAGAATATGCTGCTGGTTGATTACAACATGTGCCAGAATACAGAACTGGCACAAGACTAGAAGTCAAGAGAATTTATCCCTTCAAGGAGAATAATCCTTCGAAAATGTTTCCTATTGTACAACACTGCTGTTATAAATCAGAAATTATGCATATACTTTAACATTGAATGCCTATTTATGCGCATGTCTCTGTGTCCAATGCTGACTGAATTTGTCAGCACCACAGGTAGCATAAATCCTGATGAATCTCCAGAGCCTCTCAGTATGGGTTGGAATGCATTATTAACAGATTTAGTAAATATTTGCACGGCTGTGGACATGCAATTCGAGACAGCTGCAGCTTAACTGCTACCTGCTTCAACGGTGCTAATATACCAGTGAGATGTTTCAAATGCACAAAAATAAAATAATCATCTGCCTCAAAAAGACACAGTGGTAGCAGATAATATGTGAAAAAATGGGAATGAAAGAAGGAGCCATAGTTGCTGAGCATATGTTTCATTTAATTCTCTGATCCATGCTACAACAGCAACGCAAAGGACTGATAGAGGAAGCCAGGGAGCTTTCATGTCTTTTGGAAGGAATGCTTCTTTGGCTAAGTGAAGGTAGGAGAGGACTCTTTAAACCACAACGGTGCTGCTGACAGGATGAACCTGGAGAGTACTCAGGCAAAGAATCCTTTTGGGGGATGATTCTTCAAAAGCATTCAGGCAGATTTAAAAAACACTGATTCTTACAGGATTTTGAATGGGACTTATGTCCCTAAGGTCTGCCCTCTGCGTGTTTGGCTTTTCAACATTAGTACCCATAGCAACGTCCAGGCAACACAACCGTGCCATTGCTCACAAATTCCAAAGTCTCGGAAGCTTTCCTAAAAATGCCTCTCCTCTTTTTATTTATCATGCATGTTATGCTTTTCTCGTAATAGATGTCCTTACTGTCTGTGCAGTGTCAGAAACCATCAGGACAGGCTGGCCTCTCTCAGAGCAGCACAGTGAAGGAACGGTGATTGGGATAAGGCAGCCAGAAGATTGCTCAGGTCCCTGCTTCTGGAACTGTTTTATAATCACCAAGAGCACTCACTTTTATTGTTATACTATAAGGTCAACAATGACTACCAATGCAAACAAAATCAGGGTTTTGCATAAGTCTAAATATAGATGTTATGCATTTCAGAGATGCTTACTTTAAGATATTATTAGCTTTTACCAGCAGGAAATACAATTAGGGAGAGATACTACCATGTTGAATGTGTATTAAAAACACTTCTCCAGTTCCAAAGAAAAATTAATTTATGGGAAAATATATTTGAACTTTATATCTGTAATACACATCATCATATACATCATATACATTAACAGTAAATCCACATTATACTGCACTTCAAATAACTGGCATGGTACATAGGCAGTAAAAGGAAACCCTTCCTATACCTACCAGTGTTTACTGAGAACACTGAGAGCCAAGACCTTATTTCCTGCCCTCCAGTTCAGGAAAAGGTTGACAAAATAACTCCCAAAGACAGCAATACTTCAGATTACATATAAGGTGATGAATGAGGTAAAGGGTTGAATTTATGCTGAAGTTTATGTTTTGATAAAAATCTATTTTAAAAAGCATTCATACTCTACTACAACTTTTCCCAAGCTCCTCTGCCCTCTTATGTTTTTCGTTTTTCAGTATCAGTCCCATAGCAACATCCAGAACTCATGAATGTGGCACTGCTCTCAACATCTCTGGAGCAGAGCCTTGCAAATGACTGCCAAAGTCAGGGATCTAAGTCAGCTTGGAGAAGCATGATACTGGAGTGATTTTTGTATACAATGAAAATAATGGCAGGGGATTGGGAGGAAGGCAAAGGAAAGTAGAGCTGAAGCTGCAACAGCAGAAAGGAATGAAAGAAACAATCTACGTAAGGTTTAATGATATATAAGCCACAAATTTTGCAAGTAGAGAAGATTGAAAGCTTTATTACTAACTTACAGATTTGAGGGCTGTATCTGAACAGCTTGAGGATTCCAACATTTCCAGTAACTGAACTGATACTCCACGGATCTTCTCCCCTGCCAGCAATTACTCATATAGAAAAGTGGTATCAGGAAAACACAACATACATTTGCAGCAACTTTAATGCAGCTGGAAATGAAAACAGCTAGCATCTGCAAAAAGTGGAAGAGTGGGGAATCCATCAAACAGGACTGAGAATGCCCTGTACAATGGGGCTCTGATTTGGGATTAGACTGTTCAGCCCGGAGATGCTGTTATTTTTCTAATAAAACACATCAGTAAACATTATCTCCTAACTGAAATTAAAGCAGTATTTTGTCCTGAAAAATGTATGTTTAGGCTCCTCTCTGCTCAAGATTGCTTAAAGCAATTATCTGCCCTACTATTAAACAGGGCTGAGAAGTGGGTATGCTGTGTAGGGCATCCGGTAACGCCATGAGAAATAAATAGGTATCAGTACTATTCCCCTGCTTGTAGGTATTAATTTCAACTTCAATAATAATTAAATACATTACCAATCCAACCAACATGACCTACAAAATCACGGATTCTTAGCTGACAAGAACAAGCAGTAACTGATAAACTTGAACTTTACCTGAGGTTCACCTACTGTCTGTACTGCAGTCAAAAGTCTTTAAAACCAACCTCAAAGCTCAGTATTCTGACACAAAACCTCAAATCCCCTTGACAGTTCATAGAGTCATAGAATGGTTTGGATTGAAAAGGACCTTAAGATCATTCAGTTCCAATCCCCCTGCCATGGGCAGGGACACCTTCCACCAGACCAGGTTGCTCCAAGCCCTGTCCAGCCTGGCCTTGAACACTGCCGGGGATGGGGCAGCCACAGCTTCTCTGGGCACCCTGTGCCAGCGCCTCAGCACCATCACAGAAGAGAATTTCTTCCTGATATCTAACCTAAATCTCTCCTATTTAAGTTTGAACCCCTTTTCCTGATGAAAAGTCCCTCTCTGGCATCCTTGCAGCCCCCCCTTCTGATACTGGAAGGCTGCTATGAGGTCTTTATGCAACTTCTACTCCTGCAGTATTCAGTATACTTCAATAGTACCAAGGCTGACACAAGGATGTAGTGAATAAGCCCACAAAATGGATTGTTTGGTGTTCCATGCAGGCCCAAGGGAGCACCAAGGTCATTGCAAGGCCCTGTGCTTTGCTTACTGTGCTGCCATGAGTGACATGACAGGAAAAGCCAAACCAAATAAATATTGCAATCAGATTAATAACCTTTCCAAAAGCACAGCCAGAAAGATGCTGACCGAGCCTAGCCCAGCAGATACACCTTCTTACACACACTCTTGGTCCACCTGGCCAAAGCGTGTACAAAACCAGAAAAACCTTTTCCTTGAGGAAAAGTACCTTGAAAAACAGATAAAGGTTAGCTTAAAAAAAAAAAATAAAAAGGCAGGGGCATATTTTCCATTTTGAAGAAAATTCTGGGTTTTACTGAGCAATCATTTTTTCCTGAACTCATCTGTGGCCAAGCTTCATCTCTACGTATGCGAACTGATGAGCTAACATTGTTCCACGCTCCAGTTGAAGCAAGTAAAAAAAGTCCACAGTTGCCAAACATTACCACATCGTTACCACAGATACTGTGTATTCTGAGTTAAGAGAAAACAGTGGAAACCTCTAATACCACTGTGGGGTAACTGTTGGCAAATAGTAACTCTTTAATATGGTTACCACAGTGACTGCTAATAACCTGCAAGGAGGTAAATGCAAAATAATCCACCGCATGGTATATCTGCTTGTCACAAGCCATGAGTCACATGTAAGAGAGCATAAGGAGATTATTTCAGTAGATGGATCTTGATAGGCTCAAGAACATAAAACCTGAAATATTTCCGATGAGCACCACAGATATATGGGTGACACAAACAACATGTCAGCCTGCAAACACTACATGGATCCACCATAAACCCTTCAGTGAGAGGCTGTGTTCCTGTCTCCAAAGCAGTGGAGGATGGAATGATGAAAGGATGGGGACTGAGAAAAAAGAGTGTCTTTGAAAAAACAAATCCTTCCCTGCAAGAGCAACAGTTGGCCTGTTTGGCACTATGGTGGAGCAAGTGGTACAGAATACTGCTCCAGTAAAGAGATGAAAGAAGGCAGTAACAAAACCTTCAATGAGTACCTAAGGACAGAGATTAGCTAACAGAAAGATGGTGCTCATTCTGAGAAGTACGTCAAAGCCAACAGAGGCAGATGCTTGAGAGATATGGTAATCATCAACAGTTAACTTGATTCTGGAAAAAGTCGAGCTGCCCTTTCCCATGTTCCAGATTACAGAGGCAACTGTCAGCATTCACAATAAAGCACAACAGCCTGCACTGGATTTTCTGCATTGCTGGATTTCACAGCCATGCCAAGAGATAAAAGTGTGGTTTTGAACAAGGTCTTTGTTGTTATTTTAAATTTACTGATTTGTCACGAATTTTCTAACAACACACAAAAGGCATAAAAAGCATGCAAACCTCAATTTACATACCAATATTTCTATATCAAAGGCTATACTATTTGATGCACAGAATCCAATTCTCATAAAAGCACAAGTTCAATTATAACAGCAGCCAGTGAAGCTCTAATACTGCATTTTCAGCTAAAAAACCTGCTCAAAGCTCTTTCACAACAGCTCTGTAATTTCTGAGTATCAGTGTACTTAGTAACATGACTCTGGGAGGCACACATGCACAGCAGGGAAAAAAAAAAGGGAAGAAAGAATTTCCTTGTATTGAGGAATGATAGTTTAGAGCTGCTGCTTAATCTCTGCAAATCTGAAGGACTCATGGGTGAAATGAGTGGATTGGGGACCTAAAGTTAATGCTCATGTGGCCACTTACATTTTCCTATTTCCAAAACAGACCGGTTTTGGTTTACACGTGCACCGAGCAACCAGCACAAACAGGCAAGAGCTGCTCTGAGAGATGGCAGTGCCAGTCAGTGCGCCAGCCCCAGCCTTGCCAGAACCCACAGAAATTTGGGCAGCAGCCCAGTATATCATTCTGGGAGTGAGAAATGTGTTCCGTCACCAAAAGGGAGGCTAGCTTGCATTAAAACAACAGATCTAACCCTTGCTGCCATTTGTACAGGGCTTTCCTATGCCCTGTACCTTTGTTATGTGGAAGACAAATTATGCTTGAACCTGAAAACTGCTTACATTTTATGAGCTCAGATTGAGCACCTAAAACCTCTGAAGGTAATTCAGCAGACACTCCTGTGATCTAGACCCACATGCCTCACCCAAGATTAATCTGAAGAGGAAAGAAACTTTGTGTATCAAATTAGAAAGCAGTGTGTATAAGATGTATATCCATTCATTCATACACCCGTCATAGCGTGAGCATTTCACTCAATGAACAGAGCTATTACAGACCTGGATTTTACACCTGCACCAATTTTCTCTTAAGAAAACCCACATCTGTCTTACAAGATGTAGGTGCTTTGGACATAACTGTGCAAAGAGTAGAAGCATCATTTACACCAGAAAACAAGTCTTCGGCAGTATCTTGGTAGCATTCCTCATTGGTATTCCAGCCACTCATAAAAGCAGCCTCCTGCCTCTCTCTTTCCAAGTCAGAAGAAAAAGAAAGCTCTGTGAGCTACTTCAAGTTGAAGGGTCTCATTAATGAATTACTAAATCGAGAGTCTCAACTTTAAACACCATTTACACAAATACGTCAAATGTGAGCACCCTGACTCACGTGATGGTTGCAGGGGTCAAGACAGGCTCATCTCTAAGACGGTCCATAAGCTATTTATGGCTTTACATGGCAGCTCACTATGTTCTCCATGAAGGGCGAGGACATTCAGATACCACTTGCAAGGGACCTGCTGCGTAACTCTTGGGCTACTTCACACCCCAGTGAAGGTGAACCAAACTGTATGTGTGAGCTTTCAAGACCTGCTGAGTGTCATCTCCTATTAACTTAGATATATGTTAAGCTGCAAATCACAAACTGTCTCCCTGTATTATTAGCTCCAAAGTGCCATATAAACACATTGTACCATAACCCAAATCAATGGTATTAAGAGTTAAGTACATAAACATACATGGATACCAGAACTCCCAGAAAAGCGTAATAGTCAATAAGTATCAAAGGATTAAAATATTTACATAGTTATATAGAGATAACCTGGATTGAACACCTAACTACAATTTTCCTTCCCTAGCAACAAATCAGACTGAGATACTCGCATACTGAAATGCTGTACAACTGTAAAGCTCAGGTATAAACAACAGAAGATACAGACTGGTTTCTGAGGGGGCATATATAAACATTTATTTTGGGGCAAAAGGATCAATTTTGAAGCAATCATGGAAGCAGGATGAGAATCACAGTTTTCTTCCATCAGTAAGGATATGCAATGAAGGCAAATACGTCAAATTTGTATCTTTATTTTAGAATGCTGTAGTTGGCAGCTGTTATCTGCTGTATTTTTTTTCAGTTGGCTAATTATGAGCCAGAAATAAATTTGAAGCTGAAATATTATAATAAGGCGAATAATTCTGACTCTTCATCATGCTGTAAAACCAGTAAAATATAAACCCCATAAAAGGAACACCCAGTCCAGTGTATCCAGATATTGAACTGTTAATGGATATAAAGAAGTGTCAATAAGAGGCCTGTTAGAATTTAATACTGGCAGAAATAACTGTCTACAAAAGTACAAATAATCTTCTAATGATGCTTGAAAACCTTTGCTCTATCTTAACACTTACTGTTTATTTAGTCCACAGAAAATACTTGAAAGCCATGAAGCAATTTTAAGAAAACATTTGTAAACAGCTATTTTCTCTCGACAGACTATTTGGCTACAATTACAGATATTATGCCAAGATAATATATGTAATTCAATGAATCCAGACAATATTGAATCAAATCAACTAGTATTATTTTCCATCTCTTTGAAACAGAACATTCAAGCCATCTGAACTTTCAATGTCATTTGGCACTTCAGAAGAAACTTTATAAAATACAACCAGGCCTGAAAACCTATACTTAATGTATGAGTAGCCTCCTGACCTTTCATAGCAGGATCTCACAAACTAGATCTTCAGGAGCATTGTATGTGCCATCAATGTTTTTAATTAACATTGTTAAAGGCACATTTCTATAAAAGTCTTATTTAAATTCCTGCACATTTTTGTCATTATCAAAACCCCACATTTTGTAAAAGGAGATGATTTGCCTTAACCCAAGTTCTGCCAAAAACTACTCCATACTTAACATCTGTTTGAAGTTCCAAGCTTTAAAAAAGGATTAAATATGATTTTGGAAGATGGTTACAGAGAGGTATGCGATGATGAGTTAAAAAAAGAAAAGGAGCTATGACCAATCTTCATTTTGGTGTCTAGAGTTCATTTTCTGTTTCTCATATATATTTGATCAAGCAAACAGAATTAGAAAGAAGCAAATCAACTACTTTTTTTCTCTTTGCTTTCCATTGTTAGCCAACCAGCCAGATCTGATAGTCCTTGGGATTGCAGTGGTCACTCTGGTCAACAAAGGTTTGCTCTTCCACAGCACAATTCCTCTGGCTGCCCCAGTAAGTGATCAAATGTGCTTCGAGCACTAAGAAACTGTGAAATTAATTGAGCTCATATATTTTAAGTATTTTGATAGACTAAGGCCAAAGTGCTTGCAGAAGCAAACTTTAAAGCATGCCAGGAGAAAAGAATAGTGGTGTTTTCAGTAACATGCATCAGTAAAGATTAATGAAGAATCTCAGAAACCTGATTTATCTGTTGCAGAGACAGCATAATTCACTAGAAATTCAATAATAGTTCCCAAGAAGTATCATCTTCTCGCAGCGGTGAAAAATGCATGTATTTCATTAGTTTATATTTAACCTAAGTATATTTAATACTTTTCCATCTTCATTAATCCTTACTGAAATTTTGGTTCCTCTCTCACTCACTTCTGCATCTTCAGGTAATACTCTATACTGTGTATCAGGTAGCAAGCTGACCTTACCCAGCTACCATGAGGTCTTTCCCTCTTTGTGTTCTCATGTCTATACTGTATTTTCTCTTACCATACACAATGACATTATACTAAACCATCCTACTTAATATTACTATTTGGCCAAAGAGCACACTTCTCCAAAAATCAGTCCTGAATCTCTTGCTTAAAAAACCAGCAACAACTGCAGTGCCTCTTCTCCTGAGTGCATTATTAATTATACATCTGAAGCATGTTCATAGACTGTGTTTACTCTTGGGTGATTCTAAGGTTTATATGAATACGAAAACAGTAATGTGATCATTTACAAGTAAAACAATATTTTCACTGCCTTGGCACCTGAGCATAATGAAAGTCAAAACCAGTTAGCTTTTACCTGGGTTTCTGTTTAGCACAGTCAGCTCTGAGGGTAAGAGCTATCACTCATGAAGAGCTAGAACACAGGTGAAAAAAAGGTATGAGAAAATAACGAAAACAAGGAAATGTATTGCCTAAACAATTTTTATTGCTCTTTTTGGTGGAGGTTATATAGTTCTCTTTTTTTTCTTAGCTCTCATCATCTCAGCAATGACTTAAAAGCCATCATAGCATCATCTACAGGTAAAATAGATCAAATAGTTGAAATAATGACTGTATAAGAGCCAGAAGGCAGCCAGAGGAATTTGAGTATTGGTGATCACTGGCATCACATTGTTCAGAAATTTCTGACACCTATGGAAAGCAAAGGACTGACAACTGACAGATTATGCTGTCAGGGTGCAGACTGTACTTCCTAGAGGAAGAAATTCTCCTATAGATATAAACCCAGCATTTTACTGAAGGTTATTTTTTCCTTTTTTTCGTATCCTACTAAGAAAGGTCATTAATAGTTATTTTTATGTTTTAACAGGTAATTCCTTCATGCTACAGCTTGTGATGCATATTAATCAGGGTTCTTGCCAAATTAAATTAGTTTTTTCAGCATTCAAAAAGCAGTTGAACTTCTACTGACATTTTCCCCCTCTCTTCATCAACCTATTTTTGGAGTAAAATAATGTACTCAGGCCTGAAGACACTTGAGCCTCAGGAATGAAAAACAGCCACAAGCCAAAATGTATTCACAGGAGAGCTATAGGGCAATAAGGTTGTCATCTATGCACAAAAATACTTTCAAAGACGTAAATATGATGTTAAAATCTCCACCACTCCCTCCCTGCATGTTAAAGTCACACACACTGCTTTGTGCTTGCAGTAATGAGCAGGAAAAAAGGAAACAAATCTATTTTTACACTATTGCTACTGCCAATGCTTATTGTAGCATTAGGACAGTCCATAAACAGGGACCCATGTTAACACCATATCCTCAACAAACCTGGTTTCCTTATTACTGCTAGTATTGGGAATAAAGTATAAATAGCATAAATGATAAGTTAAATCAGAGTTGCACAACAACCCTAGGCCATCTGAATCTGAAAACCTACCTGGATATCTATATTGTAATTATATGTATATATATATATGCAGGCATATAATGTACTGAAGTGTTTTGAAGTCAAGCAACTACAGTTAGGTTGTCCATAAAAATAAAACATTTGAACAGAAATGTTTTGGCACACTTGCAAACAATTGAAAACTAATTCTTAAATTAATAACTAAGAGCTAAGCATTTAAAATGCTAGCGGTACTGCCTTCTCACCCATAATTTAGTACATAACAGCACACAGTCATAATATATATAGCTTATAATGGCTACCAAGGTTCCCAACATGTAGCAAATTCAATGCTAAAGGGACATTTACATTTTACACCAGATTTGCCTGCCTTAAAGTAAAGTAGGACTTAAAAGCATTTGAGGACCAGACAAAAAAACCCAAAACCCAAAAAAATCTTGGAATGTTTTTGGAATCAGCCTCAAATATTTTCCTTTTTATAACCCAACAGGCTAATTTGCATAGGTATCTCAGACAGAAATGGAAAAGCATTTTGACCAAATTAGAAAATGACTGTACAAGCACAAAGCTCATTTCTGCAGCAAATACAGGATTTGGTTTTTTATTTTTAAGTTGATAATATTTTCAGTGGAAAACATTTCTTCAAGTGAAAATGTATTCCAGGCTAGAAATATTATTATGCACGAGGTTAACCTGGTGCTATAAAGTTTTAAGTAAAACAAGCTTTTGAAATTGCATATGTGGCAATTCTTTACTACAGCAAATTGAGTAATAAACATTTAAGATTGATGAAAATCTAAGATATCCACCACTGAATGACCAAAAAAAAATAGGGTCAAATAGATACATGGTCCAGCTAGGATTGTCCAGCTGGACAAAATATCAAAGCATTTACAGTGATTTTTAGGGAATCTGCTTAGTAGGAATCAGGCAAAATGCAAGCCAGATCTGCTCCTAAAATCCAAGCAAGGGTTCCAGCAAGGGAGAAAACCTACCCACAGGCCCTCATTCCTTTTAATAATCTCAAACTTCCTTTGGCAGTCAGAATAACCAGCATGTGTTAAAGATCTAGGAACGCTTTTCCCTGAAGATCTAACCTATAAATAAGTTACTTCATATCTACGGCACATGTTTATTTTCTTCAACCACACATTCATATACCCTGCACACATTCCAACTCATCCGTATTTGAATCACTGCCACATCAGTATTATTTAATGGTTACACTATTATGGCCTTAAATCTCATTGAAATGCTCATTCCCAAAAGACCTACAGACATAGTGATCTAACAAGCAATCACATCTTTATACTCTGATCCCCTGTAACAGGGACTCAACCTTTACTTCCAGATTCATACAGGGATGGAAGACCATTTCCAAGTAGAAAGCAAGTATAACATATTTTCTTCTCCTCTCTACCAAGAGCACGACTATTTTATGCAGCTTCTCCAAGTCACCATCACCTGAAAAACCTGGCAACACTGGGCAGCTCGCTTGCTGCACCTACATGCCGCTGTGCATTCCGTTCATCCACTCAACATTACAAATCACCTCCACTCTCAGACTTAAAACCAGAAGCTTTTCAAAGCAGGCAGTCTTATATGTGCCAGTGTGTTCAGTAAAGACTGGTACAATCAGGCTGAACTTTTGGGGGATCTTCAAACACTTTTGTGAGCATCAGCTTTTACAGATTAGGTGAGATTTGTTATCTTAAAGACAAAAAGAACATATAAATACAAAGCAGGATTACCTTCCCTTAGACGCTCGACCACAAAAGTGAAGCCAGTAGTCCGTGGATGTAAGACGTACTCATATTTTTGAAGTCCGTTTTTCTCAGCGAATTCATTACTGCGAGCTTTGGTATTGGCTGAAGGAGAGAATAAAAAACACCATTTTCAATTAGTGTGCATGGAGACCAAGAATTACATGTAATTATGATACTGCAGGAACAGTACAACAGCAGTTCAGACAGTACGAATATGCAACAGCTTTTCAGGTGGAGGCAGCCAGTGAGTGCGCTTTTCTTGGCCTTAGTATGGCACGAGGAAGAGCCATGTGGATTGCAAGAAAAGCTTTTCTACCCTCTCCTTTCATTTTAGAAAATAACCAGCAAAACTTTCGTATTTATCACATACACTCTAAAATCTATAAATTAAAGTCTGTTACAAGTTCTCTGTACACTTCAATACCCATTTTACAGTAAAATGTGTTAACTGCCTCAATTATTTTTTTAAACTCTAAAGGCATAATATATAGTCATGCAGATTTGCTACAATGCACAGAAATACCTTCAGGTCAACGTTTAACCACATTAAACTTATTTCAGAAACAAAATGTTAAATGGAGGAAAACAGTTAACGTAATACATTAGAATAGCATTCTCCATCTTCATTCTGAACTTGACATGCTTTATTCCTCAACCTGCGCTGCACATACATACCTTGGTTTAATGTTCTGACCAACTGCCTCAGTGTCACCACACATGCTTGCTGCTGGACACAGAGTACATGCAAGGCATCTGGAAAGCACTGTGGCTAAACCCCATGACAAATGCATTTCGAACATCTGGCACAAAGAAGCCTCTCATGAGGAAACCAAACAAAGGTTTTTCAGAAGCAGCTGCTAACAACTCACTAAGCAAGGAAGACACAGACATCACAGCAAAAACTTCTGAAGACAGGTGGAGAGGAAGCAATTTCTTCTCCAGCTATGTGCAGGAGGCTCTTCAAGCAGCCTTGGTTAGCAGCCAAATGGACTTCACTGGCTATACTTCCTCCATCGCTCTGTACTGCCTTGACCCCTAGGGCCAAAGGCAATGGAACCTGCAGTGTTTCCCTGGCAACAATGACACCATCAGTCTCATAGAAACATAGAACCATGGAACCATTTGGGCTGGAAGGGACCTTAAAGCTCATCCAGTTCCAACCGCCTGCCACAGGCAGGGACACATTTCACCAACCAGGCTGCTCCAAGCCCTGCCCAACCTGGCCTTGAACACTGCCAGGACAGGACAGCCACAGCTTCTCTGGGCAGGGCCTCACTACCCTCGCAGTAAAGAACTTCTTCCTATCACATAATCTAAATCTCCCCTCTTTTAGCTTTAATTTGATCAACTATCTTATTAAATAACTCACATTCGTGCAGCTTTAGAGTTTTAAAAGACAAAATCCCTGCAACAGATCTATGGAACAAGATCATTGCTTAAGCAATATCTATTCATTTTCAATAAGAAACAGCTCTTTTTTTAAAGAGTCCACAGTTAACCTTAACAGAGATGGAAAGAGAGTAATGAAAACATATTGATGCTGAATAATTTCACAGACTTGGTATTTATACATAAGTTCTTTCCCTTATAATCATCAGATTTTTTCCTGTAAAGGAAGAATAGCTCAAGTGGACAAATCAACAGCCGTGTGAGATGTTCTTTTTGCAGTAACGCAACTTTCCTGCATTTTTCTTTTTTTACTAAGCTACCTGAGCCCTTTGATTATCAGAAAACATGCGTGTCTCTCCTAAAGGACTATCTACCTATTAAGAAATGCTATAGCATATCAGTATATTGAGTATTTTTTCCCTATGACCTACTGTTTCCATGCATAAGAGCACTGCTTTTCATACATACAGCCCTTGAGATTCAGTGCACACATTTCCTGATTTGGAGGAAAGGAAAACTGTTGCATGGTAGCCAAGCAAGTGATTCAGCAAAGAGAATCCAAAGACTTAATTCTTGCCAAATAGCCAGAAAGTACAAATACTTGAAAACATTACCTCTTCAAGAAGCATTGCTAAAATTACAGAATGCATGAAATACTAAAATTACACTTGGCTACACAAATTTATCTTTCCTTGGACATACGCATTATGTCTTTAACCACATGACTGGAGTATCTATTTTTGTCTGCTCAACTACTACTCAATTCAATACTGAAAATGGACTATTCTGAATGAGTGAAGGGAACTTGCCTTTAGGATTCCTACCCCTGCGACAACAAAATTTGCTAAGTGAGCTCTGAGCAAGACTTGGAATGGCAGAAATGGCAAAGTAATCTTGTAATTATTAAATGTTCCTCTGAAAAAGCAGATTCTACCTCTTAGACATAATTGTATTGCACTATTAGCTCAACAAAGACGAATGACGTTGATCACCAAGAGCGTTCCCATAAAAAGCACAGAAGTCAAGAGTTCTTTTCCAGATTCTGTGGCAATTCAAGTAAATGTTCTAAATGAATTAATCACAAAGTTTATAATCAAATGTATTGTTTCTTCCAAAGGATAAAAGTATCTTCTTCATCTTCTGCATATCCAAGTTCGGTTTTCACTTTGGCACCTTTACAGTCTGCAAATCAAGTCAATCAAAGCTTTGAGACACAAGTGCTATGTAAATCTATATAAAGCTAAGCAGTCAAAAAAAATTTTAAATCTTAAATGTCTTGAGCATCTCAAACTGCACAAATTTAATGAGCACTCAGAAAAACCCTCTCACTAGCGCTCTGTTTCAGGGGGAGCATGAAAATGAATTACTTGGTGTTTGCAAAACACTCCTACTTGCACTGCAGGAAAACCGAAGAGTAATTGCACAGTTCTGCTTCCTGAGCAAGACCTAATTAATGCTGCAGAAAAGGTCTGGGACCTCCACTGCCCACTGCCTTGAAGTAATCATCTTCAAACCTCCTCTTAATGCACCTCCCTGCACTTGGAAAGAACTCACTGTAAACATCTGCAAAACATCTTCCAAATTTCCCTTTACTACAATGCCTTTCTACAGACGTGTGAACAGCTGGACGCTGGCACATCAGCTAACACTGTTCAGCTATTTCCTGATATCTGTATCTCTGTCTTGCCTCTGGACTTTAAGTTTTATATAACAGAGATTGTTCCTTTCCCCTTTTGCATGACCCTAGTGTAATGGGATTTTAGTACTAGAGTAACGCTCCCAGCTAATACAATGATCCCTGTCATCTGGAAACATCATCTCCTTTTTCCCTTCCTAACAACTATTAAGCCACAGGTCTTTGTGCATTAAACAATATTTATTACAGCAAGTCAGGAAGGTCAACAGGTTTTGACGCTATCCTGAAAGCAAAGTGAGGATGTGCCTTCACTGTACTGAAAAGTAAGAATAAATGCCCTTCCTCCCCCTCCTACTACTGTTAGCAACAGAAGAAAACAGTTTCTTACTCTTCTATTGCTTATAAACAAATGCACTGATTACCATCTTACCCAGGGAAAGCCCCTTGGTACCTACTGCTGTTTGGGGTCCCTGCGTGAGACACTTGTGCCTAAACTTTCTGGGGAACATTCAGAGCAAGTCCCCTGCTTAGAACCATACTCAGCATAAGGCAGAAAATGGGATGTTCCCCATTCTGTGAAACTTACAGATCTAGGAAATTAGAAACCCATTTTATATCCTCTCCAACCTGAGGGAATTCACACAACAAACCCTCTTTAAAATCCCTTAATCAACAGATCAGGCTACACTGTCAGCTCCATAATCAGTCCAGATTATAACATCCTCAGGTGAAAGAAAAGTGAAAGATGGCATTGTAAGGCTGATAGTGAAAACACTTCCTTAAAAAGAGGAAACATATGTTCACTTCTTTGCTTCCAATACATGCAAATTGCATAAAGCAGCTTTGAAACGGGCTGGAAATGAATTCAGTTTGGGTCTCCTTAATACTAAAATGCATCTCCCATCATTTGGCTAAGTGTAATGCCCCCTCTTGCTTACCCTCTCTGACAAAAACAAGTAAGTGTTGCTTTCCAGAAATGACTGTTTTCGTACTTTTACTGTATTTAAGCCAAAGTAAACCTACCGCCAGAGTTTTTGCTCATCGTTCTTTTTACGTGTATTTCTAATCTTAACTGCTTGGTTCTATTTGCTCCTGTGATAAAAAAGAGTAAGTAGAATAATCAATTTTCATACAAAGCAACCAGTTTATTAATAGAGGGTGATGTAGGACCTTTCCTGATCCAGAACTGCTTCATGTTCTGTCTTCTCAGGTCTTGCAGTGGCTTGCCTCTCCCCCTCTGTCTCCTTCAATACCTACATGCTGCCTCACAGAGGGTATGTTCTTTGGGGTGGTGACAAGTACAAGAAGTCCAATTAATTTGAGTCTTTAGACATTACTGCAGAGCAATTTCAAACTACACAAACAAGAATTTAAAGGGTCTGGCCATAACCTCTTACAATTAGTTTGCTCTGGTGCTGCCTTTGGTACATCATTTGATTATACATTTCCCCATTTATCTCAAAATTATGTAGGCTGGAAAAGCTCAGAAAGTTGGCACTTTCTGGAAGCACTACACTTCAGAATTTCATTTCAAGAAACTGGAGGAGAAATTACGCTAACACGTTTTCTTCATTTTGAGCTACAGATTGTTAAGAAGTTAAATTGCTTTTGCTCCTGAAAACCAGAGGATAAAGTGAACAAATGCCCTTTTTTTTTTTAGTCAAATTATATTTTTAATTTGTGAGTCAGTTTTGAATTAAAACAGAAATCGCTAGAATTTGACTTTGATGAACGCCATAATGCAGTAACAAGCTGCATTAGTATGAGCCTGAAGAGTACAAGTAGTTCATGTGAGTACAAAGAGTACAAAAACTCCAAGACCTGTACCCAACAAAACTAAGTCTGTGCTCCCCATGAAATACGTATGTAGACTTAGCTCTTCTCAAACAAACATGTTCACATGCTTTTACAGATCCAACATTGTCCAGGCTGATGTGTTTTTCTAGACGTCACCCAAAAGAACTATAAACTTCCCTCATCCTCCTATACTTCCCTCATTATCCTACTGGAAGGCTGATTCTGGCAACTTTAATACAACTATTTCTGATCAATTATCCACTCCTTTTATTTTTGTTTGCTAGTATTTAATATTGAAGTATCAGTACTAGTGCACTGATATTTGATTATTAAGTACTACCTTTTCCTTTAACTTGTGATAAAAGCATGCATGTACTTCTATGACTTCAAGTACTCTCAAATTATATTGGTGCCAGATAATGAAAGAATAAGCAAGTACTCAAAAAATGTCTCAAAGAAAAAAAGAATTAAAATTAAAAATCTATTGGAGGTTTGCATAGGAAGCATAAAAGTTATGAAGAAATTGTTCTTATTTGTGCTACTTTCAAAATACAACATGTTACATCAACCTCTACCAGTGCTTTTGAACAATCTTTTTTTGCATTACCAAGTACATCACATTTACTAGAGAAGAAAAGAACCCAACAATGTTACCTTCTGTGATTGACATCAAAAACCCCTGCCAAAATCTGGACTCTAGCACTCTTTCCTACTTATTTTTTAGCTGTTCCTCAAATAAAAAGGTCTGTGCAATCACTCTGTCCACCTGTTTGCTCCCCTTAACTTCTGAAGCTGTTGCCACCTTTAAACAAAGTTTGACAGAGAGAAGAGATTCAAAGATGACTAAGCCTCCAGGAGATTTAGAAAAACCAATGACTGAGTAACGGCAGCTTCTGAGAGTAGAGATCTTAACAAGAAGAAGAGCCAGGGCAGGCTCCATCAGGGCTTTCAGCACAGCATGCAGCAGGCCATTGGTTAACACAAGTGTTGGTGAGGATGAGCCGGAGCACATGCTGCCTCTTGCAGAGACAGCAGCAAGAGGTTTGCAGAGGAAACATCACACAGAAGGAAACACAAGGAGAAAGGAGAAATTGGGGTGAAGAAGAGACCATGTACAGGGACGCAGGCAGGAGTCCATTAGGAAATGAGGTTTTAACAGGCACAGAGCAATACAACAACTATTTTTTGTTATTGCTTTCTGAAGAATTACTACAAAGAGTCTTGTAAGGAACACCAAGGAAAACAAAAGGACAAGCAAAATGGTGGGCTGTATTCCAGCTTTCCAGAAGCATTAGACTTATGATTGCTCTGTTTGCTTCATGGCTTCAGAAAGTCTGGCTACACATTTGTCTGCTGAGGGCTTCTTTTTAAGCAATTACAATAAAATACCTTTGACGCACTCAGCTTTAACCTTGAAGTACTCCAGAGTGAAAAGATGACCAACCTATCAGAAATAAGCATTATAATTATTACCTCACACCCTATACATCCAAGCTGCAAATATGTGCCTCAGGGTTCATGACATTACTAAGGTTTGTTTACAAGCATTTCCCACTGCAGCGTACTTCACCAACCTGTACTCAGGCATGGGCCATGTATAAATAGTCATACTTGACATTTCTTTGACATCTTTTCTTCTTGAATACCTGAAAATTTGCTACAATTTCTTATAAAGAGAAGTCAACCTATCACTGTCACGTGGCCACTCAGAGGATAAAAACAATGATAGGAGCACAGGGCTGCACACCAATTCTGCTTTTCAGTTAAGTACATGCAGAACGTTATTTCTCACTTTAAGCACCAGAAGAATTTTGTCTTCAGAAGTAACTAGCAGGTTTGAAATGTGGTCATAAAACAAGAGTCATTACCTGTATGTTTGCAGAATGTCCCCTAGGATAATGAGTGACCATTCAGAACAAAACTGTGGTTTATTTCTTATCCTAAAAGATGGAACGTGAGGCTGAAATAGGTCTTAACATGTCAATAACGTACCAATTTGCTGAAAGCCATTTTTTCAAAACATTACATAAAATGCATTATGTTCTATCATTCTCATATGGCATAAACCTATCAGCTTGGCAAGGGATTTTGCCCTGTCTCCTATAATATGTTAAAATATATGAGCTAATGTTTCCTGTGAAGACAATCAGATAGGGAGAGCTATTTACTTTCCCAGAAAAAGCCCCAGGGTTTTACCTGTCTCTATACATCTCATGCACAGACATAATCTCAAGGTGGCATCCATTACTGATGGTGAGTTAGAGCGCTAAACACCAGACAGTTTGACGTGTCAGCAGCCAGCACTGCTGCCCAAGGAAGCAGAGCTCTATCATCTTCCCTTCTTCCCTGCCCATCACTCCTTCCTTCCCATTGCACTGCTTCCTCCCTGGGCTGCTCAACAACCCAGGGAGAAAGGATCACCACCCATCTGTGCTGGCTTCACAACAGCGCAGTTAGTGCAGGTATCCATTTGACAATGCAAAGTTAAAGCGGATGTGCTACACACATATGAGGAAGGAAATCAGAACAGGAATACTATATCAGTTACAACAGCGGAAAGAAAACCCTGTGTTTCCTTAAGCAATTCCACATGCAGGTGGGAGCATCCCCACCACTGCCTTTGGGACTCTGAAGTACAAGTGGCTGTCTCAGTCCCCAGCTAGTTCTTCTTTTGTAAAGCTGCAGTATGAAACTTCCTCAGTTCCTTAAAATCTGTTGTCTCTGAGGAATATCAGGAGGGATTACATCATTTATGGAATAAACTAGAAACAATCCAATTCTTTCATTCATCTTGAGATGGAAACACCTGCTCAGAAAGAGGGTGTGAGCAACCCAAGGAGAAGTCTCCTGACTCCATGAATAAGATAAATATTTCACCTCGTAATTCAGAGCTAGGAGGGAGCAGTTGCTCATGAATTGAAAGGCAAAAGAAAATCATTTATAGAGAGCTAATTTCCATCCTTCTTCCTAATTTTAGATACAAAATAACTAATTCAACAAGAGATACCATGTGAAGCAGCTCAATAACGTAGAATGAATTTACCCTCTTTTAGGAAGGCTGATGAAGTGATGACAATTCCCTACAGTGTGATAGCATCTGAATACTATACATATAATTTTTATGGTTATCAGAAACATGGAAGAAAAAAAAGCAGTATATGTTCATTATTTTTATACTGTGCTTAGTACTTACTGATCTGGCATTGCAATAAAATATGATTTGAAAGTATCTGCAATGGAAAGCATAGTAAAAATTCTTTTAAATACAATAAAGGTAGGAGCTTAACTGTAATTGATTTTCTATTTAAAGATGATGCTTATCAAATCATGCTGAAGGCATGAACAGCCACAGAATATTCATACAGTGTTGTATCTTTTACTGTCAATTAAGTTGTCTTCAACACTGGTAAGCAGTTTGCTACTGATGCCATAAGATACCCGTATTAAGGTAGATATTATTTTATTAGGAATTAATACTAAAGGATTAAACTCATTAGATTTACTCTGATGATAATGTCAACATTTGTTTAAGGGAGATGTTTTTCTTACACAGGCAGATACAGATTGCTTACAAGGCCCAAGGAACAAGTATCTCAATTTTCTCTTCTGAAAACATCAGGCAAGAATTCTCATAGATTAGTGCTCCTCTTCCATAGGTCTGAAATGATTTTGCCCTGTTTGCCAGAGTAATACAGGAAAGGAAAACATGCCTATGACTTATTCCTGATCTGGAGACCTACTTTTGCTAATGCAATGTACATACAGCACTGACCAATCAAAAGCCATTTCACTAATCAATGCTTTGAAGCATAAATTACGTCAGGGAGACTGGCAAAGCCTCTCAGTGGACCTATGTTTGTGCCTCTTAAATGAATCAGCACATATGATCATTCACTGTGATTTGTACTGCCCAGGAGAACCCAGTCTTGCTCCTGCCTCGAACTCCTTTTAACTCTTTCTACAACCAACCAAGAAATTCCATGTTGAGCATTTCACGAGGAGATGGTAAACGCACCCTACCTGTGAGATCAGTTCCTTCTGGAAAGATGAGGAGTTGCAGTGGTTCATGAATGTCACAGAAATAATCCAGCATTTTTTCAAAGTGACTCTTGTCATCTTCCCACTTTCTCTGAATGAAAATAAAGGCAGCAACTTGCATCGCCCAGCCTAAGGTTTAAAAATACACATCTTTAGTAACGTTTTGCACTGACACTTCTATGGTGTCTCTTATTCCAAAATATTCTATAACTTGTCTTACACATAACATTTTATCTGCTCCCCCGCTGTCTTCTGATCAAGAGCACATAGTTATCTTGTAGAGGAGTTTTGGATAGGAAGTAAAAGACTGCATAATCTAAATAAATAAATCCAAATAAATTTGGAATGACTACAGTTTTGCAAAACTCAAGTTACAAGAGAGGAAGAATAAAGTCAATGCTGTCAGGAAAGAAGGCTGTAGCAAGGTGGGTGTCATTCTTTTGTCCAAGTAATAAGCAACAGGACAAGAGGAAATTATCTCAAGGGTTTCGACTGGATATTAGGAAAAATTCCTTCACTGAAAGGGTGGTCAAGCATTGGAACAGCCTTCCCATGGAAGTGGTGGAACTGCCATCCCTGAAGGTATTTAAAAGACTTGCAGATGTGGCACTGAGGGACATGATTTAGGGGTGGACTTGTCAGTGCTGAGTTAAAAGGTTGGACTTGATGATATTACAGGTCTTTTCCAACCTAAATGATTCTATGATTCTATAAGGTGAAAAACCATGTCCCTCACTATAATATCCTTAATCACAGCAACACAGATTTGCCCTATGGACAAACATCTCAGAAATGCACTGCAGCACAACAGAAAGCTGCATTATATGGAGACAGTTGCCCTTAGTAGTGCATGTTAAACATGTGCACTGCGCAAAAAACATCTATTGTTTCTGAAGGCTTTATTACATATTGTCATGGGTTCAGCAGTAGCAGTCATTTTTCTCCTTCTTGGTAGCTGGTGCAGTGCTGTGTTTTTGACTTTCAGCCTGGGAACTGCGCTGATAACACCAGTGTTTTCAGTTACTGCTTAGTAATGTTTTAGTCTGACCAAGGACTTTCTGAGTCTCATGCTCTGCCAGGGAGAAGGGGAAGCCGGGAGGAAGCAGAGACAGGACACCTGACCCAAACTGACCAAAGAGGTATTCCATACCACAGCACATCATGCCCAGGAGGTAAAAACGGAGGGCAGAGACCCGGAAGGGTGGGGTTTCGCTGCTGGATCGGGCTGGGTATCAGGTCGTGAGCAGTTGCATTCTCTTTCCTTGTATTTCCCTTATAATTATTATTGGTGGTAGCAGCAGTGGTTTGTGTTATACCTTAGTTACTGAACTGTTCCTATCTCAACCCGTGGGAGTTGCATTCTTTCGATTCTTCTCCCCATCCCCCTGGGATGTAGGGGGAAGAAAGAGGGGGGAATGAGTGAGCAAACGGCGTGGCTGACTGGACTTAAACCACGACACATATACCTTCTTAACATTCTCATTACTAATAGAAGAAAATAAAAAGTAGTTCTTTATACTTGCTTACAGAAGAGTTTGATGTATATCTGTTCTTTTGTATTAAAACATAAGATAACTGGTGATTTACAGCCTGACAAACCGGCAATGCAGGGCAGTTAAATAAATGGAACTGCTGATGGGGCCTATAGCTCCAGGGTCACAGACCATTGCCTTCAATAAATGTTCTTGGCTTTTGGGGAACAATTTAGTATACAGTATATCACCTAATATTAGAAGTTCTGTCCAATAGTTCAGAAAGCAGGATGAAAAATCAGGGCTCCAGTTCTACCACATGCTCATGATGCTCCCTTCTTCGACAGGGCTCAGAAGAGCATGACATTGCCTTACCACTGTACTTGGCTAGCTTGTGTATCTCATCAGAAACCCTGCAGACAGATGTTCCACATCAAAGAGAAAACATCACAGCTCTCCATCCTCCTCTTTGCTCACCACAGTCCTCAAAGTCTGTTTGTCCTCTGCTGGTGACTTACAGCATGTTATTCTTGCACTTTATTTCAGCTCCCCTTTACAGAGATTCCTCTCTATTCTGTTTGTGTCAGTACCTCACAAGGAGAATATGCTAGAGCACCACTTATTAAACTCACCAATTTTTAAAACTACTACATAAGTCAGCCTGGATAATGCATTACTCAAGCTGCAGAATCTCTTCTGTATTGTTTGGGAACCTTAACTGTACTATTAAAGATGTGTAATGTATAACATGGGGAAGATACTTTTTATTTTTACATCAAAAGAACAGATGGAACATGCATAACTAACATGCCTTCTGCAATCTGGACCTAATGAGTCTCAGATATTCAGATAATTAATGATATCCAGGTAACTGCATACTGTAAGTGGTTATATGAAGTAAGAAAAGAAATGGCCACAATGCAGTCTCAGCAAATCCTGCATGCTGTACTTGCTAAAAACCTTCTGTAAACAGAACTAAACCTTGACCCTTTTATGTGCATTTATGCATATAGTACATTCCTACATCTGCAGTGTCAAGAAGTATCAGTACAGCTTTATTAACAGAGGCTATCCATGTTTAAACAAAACACATGTAAAAAAAAAATCCAGTCAATTTTAAAGCAACAGAAACATAACTTTCATAATTTAACTCTGCTTTCTTCTGGCATTTAGTCGTCTCCTACTGGTACAATAAATTTCACTACACTGGTGCCAAGTACCAAATAGTACCAAAGTATTTGTTTTTTCTAGAAGAGACATGGAGATTGTATGAAGCTGCATCAGGGGAAGTTCAGACTGGACATTAGGAAGAGGTGAAAGGGTGGCTGGTCCCTGGAACAGGCTCTCCAGGGAACTGATGGTGGCACCAAGCTTGCCAGAGCTTGAAAAGCATATGGACAATGCTCTTCAAAGCCAGGTTGGATGATGCTTGGAGCAACCTGGTCTAGTGGAAGGTGTCCCAGCCCATGGCAGGGCACTGGAACTGGATGAGCTTTAAGGTCCCTTCCAGCTCAAGCCATTCTACGACACCTCACCTGACACCAAACTCATACACACAACAAAGGAACAAAGACCCCTAAACAGAAACAAAGATGCCTTGTACTGTACCATGTACAACTCTGAAATGGGACAGAAAAGAAAAATATACAAAGATTAGGAAAGTTGTGCTGTGGTTTTGGTGTTTTCCAGTCATTCTTACCTCTCAGACCAGACCTTCTGCATGCACCCTAGGCACTACACCTCAATTAGTTTACGCAAAACCTGTATTGTGCAAAACCATTTTATTGTGTGGCATCACACATCACACCTAATTATTCAGTCCTTATGTTCTCACTGCAATAGAACCCATAGGCAGAAAGAAGGGAAACAAAAAGCAAAGTAAAAGCCTGCTGATAACTTCCTTGGTCAGCAGCTCCTTAGGAAGAGTTGATTTTGGTCCATAACGGAAGGAGCATGGAAAAAACCATCATTGCCATTTCCCATCCTCTCCCCTACCTTTCTTCATGCAGCACAAGGCTTTAAATTACATGGAAACTTGCATATAAACTCTTTCCAGGAATCGTTCTTTTACAGTACTGTAAACATCCAACTACAAACACCTTTAGCTACCAAGAAAGCTGCTGCTAGGGTGACTCGTATTTTACCTGACTGAACTTCTTAAAGCAGAGGATATAGGGTAGAAGTTTCCCATTCCTGTCCTAAGTGTTGGTGTTCTATATAGGCTCTGAAATATTAAACAGAGGCAGTAATGTAATGACAGTAGTGTGTCAGGAAAGAGGAAGAAAGAAAAGAAGGTAAGGGAGCTGGGAGGCATCCAGTTTGAAAAATGAAGCACAGGTTTGATTTTCTCACCTTTCCAATAGATAACATCCAGTGTTCTGGAAGAACTATCTTTAAGTGCATATCTAACAAGACAAAGCAGTCCTGACTGCTCAAATAAGAACAGATTATCTAACACCTGGATGACTAACAGTAAAGGGCCCAGGTTTTCCTCCCCACTTAGCCAAGCACAGGACACTGGATCAAACTTTTTTTACCACCTATGACATGGAAGGATCTTCCACATTTTGCTCAAGCTTCAAGGCCTCCAGTGAAAGGGAACAAAAATGATGAATTACTGCCTCCAACCAAAGCCCTGATCCATGCACTGATGGGGAAAAATGCCTGCTGTTTACATGTCTCATCACCCCACCACATTCAAGCAGGAGAGGAAACCCAGCACAGGCTTGCAGACGCATGCCTTTGAACAAAGCAAAAGCAACTCTTCCTTTGATTTCCATTCCACAGCGTGCCTGCATTGTGCTGCTGGAAAAACAACACGTAACAAGTCTGAGGCACGATGTGGGATCCAAATGGGAATGCAGAGAGAAATGGGAAGAATTCAGTACAGCAATGGGCAAAATGAAAGGTTTTGCTAATCAGCAAGATTTCTGAACAAGCAGCAGAAGGAAGCACCTTCTCACATGAAGCCTGAAGTGAGGCATTCCATGCAGTTCATTATTATGTTTAGGTCAACATATTGTTCAACAAAAGCAATTCTATTTTGCTGGTTTTGCACAGCATTTTTGGTCATCTAAAAGCTCCTGGGCAACAGGAATTTTTCCTAGCAAAGGCAACATTTACTTGATGGGGGAAAAACAGTTGCCTTTTGATTTGCAGGTTCTTGAGAAATGATTGATTACAAAAACACAGCAGAGAAACAGTGAAGCTAAAGAAATCATAAGAATGCAAATCAATTTCTTTGCTAAAACAATCTTCTTGTAGGAGCTGACATTTTGGATAAATAACACCATTGGAAGAGTATACAGAAAGCATCGGACCACACAGCTCTTACTCAAAACTGCAAAACAGCAGTGCAAAAACCTACCAGGTAGAGAAACTAGTCCCCCTGAGCCCTGAGTCAACTTTTCAGAGCTGAAAAAGCAGCTTCAAATCTCCAGTAACATGTTAACGATACATATTCTGTCAGGACATAATTCTACACAGGAAAAAAACCACGCTCACATAAAAAAAGCCTATTACTGAACTAGAGAAATGTTCTGTACAGGTGCATTTCCTTTCTAGCCTTGGGGATAAAGCAAATTATAGCTCAAGTAGGTTGAGAATATGCAGCATTGTACTACAAATGGTAGCTGCAAGCGTACAGCTTTTTAAGTCTAAGACCCTGCACTTCTGTTTTCCTCACCCCAAAATCCTTCAAAAGAAAATTATGCTTGAAGCTGAAATTTCTTAAGTGTGTTTTCATTGCAAAGGTGACTTGGGAGTAAGTAGATACTAAGGATGGAAGTGGCAATGAATAAAAGAGAGAAAGAGGTGAGTTATGCGAAGAAAGTGTTTGGTTTTGTATCACAATTTTATGTACATTTCCATAAGCATCTCAGAAACTAGATATCCCCAAAAAAGTCCTGCCTCTGTAGAAGGCTGTATTGAAAGCAAAGACACGTCAAGAAAATGGTATCTATGTATTCCCTACAGCAATGTAACAGAACAGCTAACAATACTACCCCCACACACACAAAGAAATAGAAACAAGTAGGAAAGTAGAAGGCCTAACTATGGGATTTCACTCTTATTCATCCTCCTTTCACTTCATTCATCCTCCTTTTTTTTGACTGCATTGTTCACTGGTTTTTCATAGCATCATCTTGGTCAAAAATTCAACCATTATTCAGTGTGCCTGTATTCAACAGTGGTCTGGTCCTGATCAAGGCTTTTGAGGCAACAGAGAACCAGACATCTAGGCTTAATAAGGGAAATCACTTGGAACGGCAGATTCCCACTACAGACAAATAATTGGGCCCATTAACAATTCCTTATTCCAAGTGTTTCGCTGCATAGAATACCCACAAGACAATAACGACACAATTAATTCTTAATGTTTCTTATTTCAAAAATCCACAGGTATAGGAAAGATGTTAGCACATAGAAAAGCACACAGGAAGCCAGGGCTTACAGTTAAGTTCTTACCAGTAATGTCTGCTGAACCGGTTTCTGCAAATTCTCTGAGGATCAGCCATTTTACTGTGGGGTATATTTGGGGTTTTTTTCATAGATGGTTTTAGGTCTAATAATGAAAATTAAAAGATTTTCTTAAATTCAGTGTAATGGTTTGAATGCAAAAACTAGGAAAATAAAATAAAAAAGCTTCTTGAAACACTCTTGTAAAGCACAATCTGTGCTCTTGGCATGTTTTTTTTAGACCATGCTCATTTCCAATAATGTAGTTAATAGGAATATAATGAATTGAACATCTACCATTTGAGGTAATGAATTCTTTGAGTAAATTACAAACCTAGCTAAGAGATGAAATTCACAAATACAGATTCACAGTAGCACTCCCAATTTTACAGTAAAACATCTGATTCAGTATATCTTTTCCCTTCAGGATGAATCTTCACTATGAGGTGGTGAGGCACTGGGAACAGGTTGCCCAGAGAAGCTGTGGCTGCCCCATCCCTGGAATTGTTCCAAGGCCAGGCCAGGTCTGACAGGCCTTTGAGCAATCTGGTCTAGTGAAAGGTGTGCCCTGATACGGACAATCAGAATAATATAAGATCAGTAAAACTAAAGCAAACTAAAGCAGAGGCTTGAAGCTCTGGATGACCAGAAAGTTGCTATTTCTAATGCATTTTTTAAATTCATCAATATAGTGAAACAGCACATGAAGAATCAAAAAGAATAAAAAAATACTTGTCTTGCTCAATGCGTATCTAAAGTTAAGCCCTGCGTCATTCCAGAATCTCCAAAGACAGAAAGAAAACAACCTCTGGCTGTTAGTTCACAGGGACATACAGGCCCTACGAAACAGAGCAAGTCTGTCATGGATGTGTCATCTTCACTATACGTTATTCCTTCTGCAGCCCTGCATCCTCTTGAGATGCTCCATCTCCTTATGAGGGAACCACAAAACTAACTCAGCCTGATATGCTGATCTGTACAGATGCTGCATAACCCACTGATATAATCAAAGGAATGTAAGTTGGGAAAACATGCCACCTTAATTCTTCTGTTATTTGTTCTGTGAGTTTAGACAAAATGACCACTCTCTTCATCACTTGTCAGTTATAATATGGGGAGAATGAGAAAGGACAGCATCCAAAATCACTCTTCTGACGTGCATTTTGGAGAGACAAAGGGGATGGAGAGAAAATTGAGTTCTTATCATATAGAAAGCATACGGAAAGTTTTAATGAAAGTTGGGAGTGGGTTTGGTTGTTCGGGGGCATTTTCCCCCCTCCCAGACAGAGTTGGGAGAATTTCTGTGGTATACTTCTGAAAATATTCCTATTATGGCTTTCCTGGAAGAGCCAAGCTGGGAAACGGGCACCTGAGCCTTTTCTTCCCCATAAAAAAATGCACGTAGAATTACAGCCAAATTAAATCACATTTTTGCTTCCAAGTAATAATCTTTTCCTCACACTTAAACCTTCTTCAAGAGAGTCTTCACTGTGAACAACTGTTAGCATAACAATTGTCCTTTTCATTAAAGAGCATGCTTTTCAACTTCCACTTTAAAATCACAGTAGGATAACAACTCTAAGGTAATTAAAGTCTGGCAGCTCATAATTGAATTGCTAGAAGACAAAATGTCACAGCTCCTCAAAACTCTCATTTCAGCCTATTTTAACACAACAAAGACACTCAAGGCATGAGCTCCACTAGAAAGTTCAGTAGGTTACAATTTTGATTTTTTTAACCAATCTGTTCTACTGATAAAGATCTGAATGCAAATCCAGCTATAACCTGAACAAAGACACTTTATGCTGAAGTATTTATACCCCTGCCTAAGGAAGTAGCTGCGGCCGCACAAACACTTCCATGCCAATATAAATGCACACAGATTCCCTGCAGCGTGCTGCTTTAACGATACTCCAATTGAGTTAAATGTTAAAATTCTCTAGGCTTAGCAACACCAATATTTTACTTCAGGGGACCTGATCCATCATAGTTGTCAGTGTGCATGCTCTTAGCTCATGGCCAAGGCAGGATCACTTGAGTTGTTTTGCTTTGCTTCATTGAAAACTAAGGTGACTCAAATTACTTTGAATTTGCTTCAGGCGAAGCTCCAGCACACAGACAGCTATAATGGATCAACTGAAACACAGTAACAGA
This sequence comes from Myiopsitta monachus, assembly GCA_017639245.1. Classification (NCBI taxonomy): domain Eukaryota; kingdom Metazoa; phylum Chordata; class Aves; order Psittaciformes; family Psittacidae; genus Myiopsitta; species Myiopsitta monachus. The sequence goes on from CM029925.1 coordinate 58,927,831, forward strand.
ATGGGGAGGTTAAGGCCTGCGCTGAAATAGAGCACAAGCCCTTTGTATTTTTTCCCTCCCCGGCACTTTGAACAAGGAACAAACCTAACTTGAGCCTTTGACAGCTACTACAACCAGACAAGCAAAAAAACAACTAAAACATTCCTACACCTTGCAGTCTCTTCAAGGGCAACGCTAGCTACAGAATACCTTGCATTCAGAGATGAAGATCTGGACACAGTTACTCAGTTATCTTTGCTTCTAACTACTCATCAACTACACCAGCAATCTGGTCTAGTGGAAGATGTCCCTGCCCATGGCAGGGGCTTGGAACTGGATGATCTTTAAGGTCCCTTCCAACCCGAACCATTTTATGATTCTATGATCTCTATTTCCAGTGAAATCTTACTGGTTCATATCACCAGACTTTTACAAATGAAATTATTAAGCAAAATAAAAAAAAAAGAAATGATGCAACTGCCTTCTAGTCATTAATGCGTCATCTGACATCACTGTGTATGTCCCTTGGTACCTACTCGAACAGTATGTATTCCATACCACATGCTGAACACAACTGCATCATCATCTGCATCACTTCCAGCGATACTCCTTCTTAATTGAGAATAGGCGAGGGTACAAGCTGCAGGTATCTATTACAAGCATGGTAGAGAAGTCCTGTCTTGTCAGACTACTCAGGAAACTGTCAATGCCATTAGAAATTCTCCTTGAAAACTGACACTGCAGAATGTGTCAGTAGTTTGCTGATGATGTCAGATTCAGAAACTGCAGCAACAGCTATGAGCAGAGCAGCAGCTCCCTTGAGACATCAACTTTGGCAAGTTGGTTCATGAAACACTGCAAGAATGTATCTGAAATTGAGATTCCTGAAATGTAATACCTCTTTTAGAAAACTTTACTGCACACAATTTATCAAGCCAAAGCCACAGTTCCAGGAAGAAAGGACCATCTGTTTTTCTTTGGACTTCTTATTTTAAGGCTCACTTTTAATCAATTTAAAGTATTTTTCATAGACTGGAATGCAAAGAATTAATAACTTAAGAACTAGATAAATGACTCAGTGCGACTGCTTGAAACACTGACTCCTCCAACTTTAATTATCATTAACTAGAAAATAACTGCCTACTTGTAACACAGGCTTATTAAATCTGATACCCTTATACTTTTAACCTACAAAGGGAGCAACAAGGACTCTGGATCTATTTCCATGCCAAGCTTTGCTCTTCACCTATCTTATATACCACTTCAATGAGTATAATCTCTCATAGGCCTATTTTTACATCCCAAATGAGAAAGTACTTATGACAACAAAGGCTGCTATGCTTAATACTAGCAAGATTTTCAGAACTAGGGGAAACTGAAAGGTTTGCATTATAAACCTTATTTTACACATCATTTGAAACTAAATGCGTGTTAAAAACAAAAAGCCTTTGAAACATCAGAAAGAAAAGGGACTGAGAGCAGTACACTATATTCTTTAAAATATTTCTCAAACCCAAAGCAAAATTACCATTAAGCTACATCTAGCGAATAGACGAATACATCCATAATCCTATTCTTTTGACTATGTACAACTAATTCGTGTAAATATGTGAAAAGATGCAACTGAAAGACATGATGATGTAAGAAACACAAAACAATTTAAAAAGCCCAAAAACTAAATCTGACAAACAGCTATGAAAGGTCTATCACATAGCATAGCAGAGATAAGCAGGAGAAATTCTACTCTTACCTATGAGACTTCGGGGTTGTCCTCTTTAGACACCATCCTCTACTGTATCACTGCCCTACCAAACTGCATACAGAGTCATCTTCTTCCAGCAATCTTAATTTAATCTAAGAGTCTCCAACTATCCCTGATTATGTGACTATAGGGAATACTTATTTTTGCAAGAATCTGGCATCCAAAACACAGTCCTGACTGAACATAGACACATATTTCCAAGGCCTCTTTTTAGATACACTATGATAGAAGAAAAGCTGATCAATCACAATTTTAGGCATCAAATTATGGCTTGAGTGAAGGATGTTGTTTAGTTTAATTCCCCTCCTGCGATTAATAACACAACATTAACAGTTTACTAAAAAATAAGCTGTAATTCACAACACTTGCAACCAAAGTACTCAAAGCCTACATATTGTGGAGGATATTTAGGGATTTGGCATAATAATAGTGGATTATAACACTATAGATCCAGGCATCCACTCTACTGCCAGAAATTGTAATCCTATAGCACAGACAACAGGAGTAAATGTCTGCCATCACAGCCCACAAAGTGGAGCATAAGCCCAGAATTTCATTAGCACCTTAAGCTACTCTGTCAGACTGAACAAAGATGGCATTGTAGTCTGCTAACACTTGTCTGCCACAGCTCCATCTGCCTGAGCCTACTCATCAAGTCTAGCAGATGTGCTCAGTTTATGCAAAGAAATGAGAATTAGAGGGAGAAAAAGTATAATAAAATCAACCTCTAAATAACTCCTAACACCCTTTCAGGATACAAATTTTGTCAAGCATAACGCAGCATCCAAGCTCCTGGAGCTGACCTTTCAGTTGCATTAAAGGTATTAACAACCATACATACAAATGTTTTCTTACAAACAAAATATATGCTACTTTTAAAGAGAGAAACCTGTGAACCTTCCAGCCTATACTCCTGATTGCACCTTCCATCACTACTTTAAAAGCTGCACATGCAGCTGAATCCAGAAAAGATTTCAAAACATCTCTGCTGTATATCCAGATAAAACATTTCTCTAAATATGTATTTTCTCATTACCTGTAATGTTAAAAGAGATGTCTTTTGTCAACTAAACCTAATGTTTGACTGCTAGGGAAAGGCAAGTATGCTACCTAGTTGCTGCTCTTACTTAAGAGGACTAAAGGCTGAGCAAGTGAATGCAATAACAGCACAAAAGCATGAGAGCTCCTCACTATGGAATCCTGCCAAAATGATCTGTTCTGATAAATGGCCTGACAAAAGTGAACCATAAATAAAGTTACTCTTTTGACATCATAAAGTTAATGCATATCCTACCCAAGCTAGTTTTGTATAAAACAGCAAATAAATCTAAGAGATAAAAAGAAAGCAGAGAGATGCTTTTATTTCAGCTAAGTCTGCCTATTTATTCAGAAACCATCTGAATGTCAATTTTCAGCCTATCTGAAACGATTTCTCTGAGTATGTGCAACTCGGATCCATTTCCAGCCTACACCATTATAAATACCGATTATTTCATATCCTGTACAGCATATCTTGCGTAACCAAGTTCAATTTAAAACTACAGTTATTAAAATGAACCATCAACTTAGCAACTGCCTACAGGGCTTTTTGTTTTTTATAAATCTTCTCAATAATATCAATTTGATAATGAAGAAAGAGGCTTGATGAGAACATTTGCAACATAGGGTGAAACAGCATCAAAACAAAGCCTTGAAAGAGACTTTGAAAAGACTCAAAATCTTTCTTCAAACTTTTGACAAATGCTTTCAGTACATAAAGCAGAAATATTTTTACCTATAAGCAAACAGCAGCACATGGAGTATCTTTAAAAAGAAATGCTTAAGCATGAAGTCCAGGTGTCCTCTGGGAGATCTATGGTTTAATCATTCAATATGCCCCATATGGTGCACAATTTGTTTTTAAAGTACTGAAACAGAATTTAAACCTAGGTTATTTAACAGGGTATGAACAGCGCTGGGCAAAATTTAAACACATTTTCCCTTCAAATGAAAGGGTTTAGCAACCTACCAAATCCTGGAATGCTTTTGAGACTGGATTTGAGACAGATTTTTTCAAGTCTGAGGTAGCTGTATCGCAGCAGGCAGTTCCACAGGAACATCCAGTCCATTCGTGTGCGATGGTTCATGATAATGACACTCCTTTCTCCAGGAACAAATCCATCACCAGTGACAACCACCTTGGCACCAAACACCATTTCCAGCAAGGCCTAGAAATAATGTCTCAATATTATGGCTGCACTCCCAGAAGAAAAGCATCAGCCTATCAGCAATAAAAATTCACTTGAATTATTTCACTTATTCACTCACATAATCACTGGTAAACAAATTTCTGACTGTTTTCTAATAAAGCAGACAGCTTTCCCACAGTAACAGTCAGCTGTTTAATGGAAGAGGAAACAATAATTAAACAGGGCTTCTTAAAAAGCACTCTTTTCCAATCAATGTCCAAAATTAAACTTACCTTTCTCTGGTTTTCCTGGAATACTATCACATAAGAATAAAAGTAAGGGAATCAGTTATAATTTGGTAGGTAATCTAAGGAGGGACTGGTTGCACAAATAACCCACTGCTCAATACTATCACGGCTGGGAAGGCATCAGCAGCTGCCTTGCTTTCTGCTTGGATCCAAATGGTCAGCAGGCTTGTGCTTGACTTCCACCTGCAAAAATAGCTAGAACCTAAAGACACAAAGAGCAGCAGAGAGAGAGAAATCCCAAACAGGCTTGGACACAGTACATTAATGCAGACCTAGGTCTGTACAGGTCTACACTGCTACCTAGAAACCTGCCTCTACTCCACAACCAGCTGAATGCTAGTGCCTTGCAACCTTTTAATGCCTAGTGAAAAAACAGTGGAAAGGTACAAAATCCCAAGAAACAGATGCAGACAACAGATAGATACTACCTAGAGGTATGACTTGACGTCCTAAGATAGGGCCACTGGCAGGATACTGTCCAACCTAGTTACTGCAGGAAAAGAAACCACCAGACCATGGTTGGACATGTAGAAGAACAAACATTTGGCCTTAACATACAAAACTTCAAATTACCTCCTTACCTTCTCTTCCCCATTCTTTCTCCAGAAAAAAATACAGAAAAAAAGCGAAGTCTAGGGATTTAAACAGAGCTCTAGGAAGTAAAACAACTTGCTATTCTGTTCATATTTTGGTCACCTCTGTGCCACAGAACCTCAAAGAACACACATTTCTCAGTTTAAGTCACCTGTAAAATGGGAATGACATTCTCACAATTGCAAATGGCTTGAGCTCTCAGAATGAAAAGCATTTTATGTGCCAAATATGAATACTGTTCATAGCTCACTATAATTCTAGCAAAGGTATTGCTGTCAAGAGTAACTGTGGACCACTGCAAAAGCAGAACAGATTGTATAGCTCAAAATGGTAAACAGTTACATTCTTTTCAGGAAAGAAAGAAGCAGAATTTTTTTTTTGATAGTTTAATAAGAATCACATCCCATATTTAACATCTACTTAACCATAATACTGAACAGATGTCCCGCTCTACATACCCTAGCACTGGTATAAGCCAAACTAAACTGAAACAGTTAAGACCCACTGCACTGTCCCATCCTACAGGCTCTGCTAGAAAGGAAATAATATAGAATCATAGAATAGTTAGGGTTGGAAAGAGCCTTAAGATCATCTAGTTCCAATCCCCCTGCCATGGGCAGGGACACCTCCCACTAAACCATGTCACCCAAGGCTCTGTCCAACCTGGCCTTAAACACTGCCAGCGATGGAGCATTCACAACTTCCTAGGCAACCCATTCCAGTGTCTCACCACCCTTACAATAAAGAATTTCTTCCTCATATCCAATCTAAACTTCCCCTGTTTAAGTTTGAACCCATTACCCCTTGTCCTATCACTACAGCCCCTAATGAAGAGTCCCTCCCCAGCCTCCCAGAGGAGTGAGGAAGGTGGAAGTTTCTTTCTTACACCACAGAGGTCAGGGTGTGAGTTCCCCTGTTGGAGTTCAACTAGGTCTAACATTAGTTTATTGTTTGGAGATGCAGACCCAAGTACCTGCTTCTCCTAACTAACAATGGAATAAGTATAAGGACAGAAAACTAATGCAGATAAGGTCTGAGCCTCAAAATGGCTGGGTGAAAAATCTTTTTTAGACCTCTTTCCTGAAGCTAAATCCTGAAGAACCGTAAGCAAGACAATCTTTTTCACAAAAGTATTCAAATTATTTTGGTTTAGGTCCAATGTGGGCTGATATAAAACTTCTGGACAACAAATCTTAGCACAAACTAGTTCTAATAATCCAGAATTATAAAGCTCAGGCAGCTAATCAGATAGAAGTCCAGCATCTAATTTGGGGAGTTGCAATTTTAGAAGAACTGGGACACAAACAGTGAAAGGGTCAATCTGTGACACTATCAGTACTCAGCTAAATTTCGTCATCACAGGAACTAACAATCCCTCTATTCCCTTTATGGGTAATTATTCCTTCCCTCCTAATTTCACTGCACTTAGTAATGATGAAAAGGACAAAAGTTTTAGAACAGGAAGCAGCTCACACCCCTTTTAAAACACACAAGACAGAAACAGGGAAAGCAGAAATTATTTGATATGTAATAAAGATAAAACTTTCTTTATGCCATAAGATATGCATTTCTGCACATCAATATAGCATTTTACTTCATAAAAAGTTAAACAAATCTTTAAAGGCCTAGAGGAACAAAGACCCTTTGTTTTCAGAGGACGGATGAAGAGACAGATCCCATTCATACTGCCTTTCCTCAGGAACAATTCAGGGAAGAGCTCTGTTATTGGTTTCCAATATATATTTCCAGAAATATATATTGGTATAATTCTCCTATACCTATAAAGTTGATGCATTATAAGTGAGGAAGACATCATTTCTAGGGGCAGTTCTTCTTTAGCTGAAATCACTTGCTCTAATTCAACTACAAGGACTAAATTCTAAGAGGGATTAAGTAAGCGAATAGTGAAGATCGGCAACAGTGTACCAGGCAGCAAATAATTTTCCTAATTAGACAGTTGCAACACACTTGAAAGGAATAGTTTTTAGACTATTCATTTAGGAAGTATGTAATGTTAAAAAGTCATCCTGCTTCCTAGTGCTTCACCTATACTCCTCTGATCAGCATCTAACTGACACCGGAGGGAGATGTCACGACAATCTTTTCCATCATTTTGGAAGTACTATTAAGACCAAGGTATTAGTTTACATTTAAATTAAAACTGTTAAAGAGGAGGGGGACAATCTCCTAAAACCTAAGTCTCCACAGTTAGCAAGCGTATTCAGGCCTGTTTTAACAAAAACATGGAAAGAATACAAATATTAAAAGTGTAAGTGAGCAAACTAAATTGTGGGATTAGAAACAGTTGCCCAGAACTTGACTCATCAAACTGAAACTTACCACTGGGAGAGTGAGCCAAGTGGCCACAATGGAATCGGTGATCCAGCGATACCAGGCAGGTGAGATAAACATCAAAGGTAGAAAAGGACCCAGCATGAATATACTTCCAAAAAAACTTCCCAAGAATAGCGTAAGTACAAAGTATATCCCTCTCCATGACACCATGGCTCTGAAAAAAAGAAAGTTGGCACTGTGTTAGATAAACTGAAAGTAAATAGATAACTCTTCAAGTCTGTAAGTCCAGTTTGAAACAATATTCCTCCTTTTTTCTCTTTTTTTCCCATGGCTAACAACACATGGTGACAGTAAATGCAATCAAGATGCTCTACTTCACAAGCAGCAGTAAGAGAATGACTTCATAAACACAGTGATCTGTAAGGAACAATAGGGCATTAAAGGGATCGCAAAAGTATCAGCTACATCATAACTTCCTCCACTTACTACACAATGTAGTTCCACTCTAAACTCTTGAGCAAGCCATTTTTGTTATCCAGAGGTATTAAAGAGGCATATAAGAGAATCACAGAATCAAAGAATAGTTTGGGATGGAAGGGACCTTCAAAGCTCATCTAGTCCAACCCCCTGCAATGAGCAGGGATATAATTCAACTAGATCAGGTTGCCCAGAACCACATCCAGCCTGGCCTTGAATGTCTCCAGGGATGGAGCATCAAGCACCTCTCTGGGCAACCTGTGCCAGTATTTTACCACCCTCATTGTAAAACATTTCTCCCTCACATTCAGCCTGAATCTACGCTCCTTAGTTTAAAACCATCACCCCTGGTCCTATCACAACAGACCCTGCTAAAAACACCTAAGAACACTGGTTATGTTAAACTTTTCAGATATTGCCTTTGTAACTGGCAATGCATCAACATTAGCATTTTCTAAAGATAGGGAACTTTGCCTTTTCTCTTTATCCATTTTGTTTCTTCTTGCTAAACAGTGTTGCAGACATCTTCCCCACCTAACAAGGGTCTACACCTGACCTCCTCCAGAAACCACTCAAAGCTTGTGAGACTGCTCAACCATTTCAAACACCAGCTTCTTTTCATCTCAGCAGGGCAGGCAAGCAGCGGTTGAAACCTCCTGACCCACCTCCCCATCCACCCTGGCTTAGAGAATTTGAGACCTTTTGAAGTCTGTTGTACTTCAACTGTCCTTATCAGTTATTTTCCAACTTACTCCACCAAAAAGCCAATATCCTCTGGTTTTTAAGACGGTAGTCTAGACTGGGAATATTTCAGTGCTATCAGCTAGACTCCCTTATTATAAATTGAAATGTACAGTGCACAGAGCTTCTTAATGCATTACAGCGGAACAGACAGCAATCCTCCAAGCATTTGCAATAGCTACAAGCTTTCATAATTTAGCAACTACTACCAGCTACGACAAAGCAAATGTGGAAATATCAATTCTCCAGATTAGGGCCCAAAAATAGTCTGGTTTCATCTATTTAGGACTCAAGCAATTGTTTAGAAGACCAAAGGTTAAGTAGAAGTCACTTTTCAGTCACTTCACTGAATTCCTTTTTTGACAGGCTATTTTAGAAACTGTAAGAGCTCAGATGGACAGGACCTCAAGACAAGCAAAACAGGAAGCTGGTGGTTTTCATTTTAAAGTGAGCAATGGAAAAGTAATCCATTAAGCCCTGTGTAATGTAACATACATGATTTATCTCAAGCATGTTTTGTACAATGTCCATAGCAATGATGTTTGCACAGCAAAGCATTCAGAAGTCGAGAAATGGCAACACTAGAGTTGCTAGCACACCAATTTTATTCTGCTATTTCATGCTGACAAGAAAGTAGCTCTATTTCAGGATACTTCTGGGTTTAAACAATTTTCCAAACTGTACATATTTGGAGGAAGGCCAAGAGAAGAGGCCGTGCAAATTTGTTAATGTAAGAAGGACACAGCGAGCTGTATTTAGCCCAACTCCTGCAGCATAGCAACAAATAAAGTAGCACTAAACACAAATGTTTGCTGATACCTATATCAGAAATACTTTACCACAATGAAATCTGAATTCAAACAAATACACATTATTCACATCCTGGAGCACAGAGCACTCTTTTTCCTGCCAAAAAGCAGGAACTAAATAACCAGCTGTCTATATACGCACACACAGATCAATTCTGACATATCAAGGGATCCTTGAAGAGCACTGCACTGAAGAAGCAATGATCCAACTGCCTTCTTGTGTTTGTTACTGCAAACCTGTGTGTGGAAAGTCCAAAATAAAAGTAGCAGAGGACAAAAGAAAGTAAATCAGAGGACAGGAACTACAGAAAGGGCAAAGAAAAGCATGAGTTGCAGCAGCCCTAGAAGAAAAGGCCTTCTCCTGACAAATCAAGATTTGAGACCTACTGCAAAAGGCAGCAGGGAGGGTTAAAATCCAATATGCTTGATCTAATCAAGCTTTTTCTGAGGAAATCACACAGCAAAACATCTGCAAACACCTAGGGACAGCTTTTAGACAGGTAAAACCCCCTAGTAGGCACAGAACATGACTTCATTTAGCTTCAGCAGTCAACTCCGGTCCTCTGTGAGGCGGCTCAGAGCCACTGCTCGTCGGGTCAGACACAGTGACGTCTGCCAGACAGACACCCTGGTTCCAAGCACGTGCTAGACAACGCGGAGGTGCATGTTCCAGGTCCAAAACTTGACTACTGGACACAGGTAACCAAAGAGTTAATGAGAGAAGTCATCACTGTCATCCTCCTGGACTCCTAGGAAAGCAATGTAAGTCACTTAGTTACAGGCTGGGCTCTTCACGGTTTATACTGGTCCCTCCTTCAAGTCATAGCACAGAGCCAAACATTCAAGGACAAAAAAAACATCTTTTCCCTCTTTTATGTGAAAGACTATTGTAAACTCTTTTTAAGATGAAGGTATCTGAGCTATGAAAAAACCCAGGGAAGTTCTGAGGTTTCTCTTCTTCAAACAGCACCTCAGCACAATTTTCTTTAACCTTACAGTATTTACATATACAAATTATACTACATTTGACTGGGTTAAATTTCTAGACACAAAAGATACCATGTGTGTTAAATCAATGTCATTTATCTTTCTTGCAGCCACATTTAAAAGTGTGATACATACATTTTGCTTATTGCTTACATTTAATACATTAGATAGCTTTCCACATGTATGCATGTATTTATCTAAAATAATGGATAGACTTTGTCTCCGAATTACCTCCACCATAATAAAGCACAGAACATGCAAACAGGTGTGAGAAGAGAAAAATAACTTCCCCTTCATGAATTTGAGCAAAACTGCAAAATGAGAAACCTATGATAAGGTGAAGAACTTACAGCAGAAAGCCACCATCCAGCTGACCTTCTGGAAACAGTGCTCTCAGCAAGCTCATTTTAGCAACAAGGTGAAATTGTTAACACACTCAACACACGTGTTTCCATTATGTGGGCTCACATGGTGGTGTTACAGCCCAGGCAATAGGTTACATGATTTGAAATGCATCTACCTATGCATGTCAGTTTAGAAACATTTATATATACACTCTCATTTTAGTCAACAGTCAAGGATGAGTATTCACCACGCAACGCTGGGTGCTGGCCACTGCCAGCACATGCCCTGGGCTAGTCAGTGGAAGTCACAGAAGCCTAGAATGGTTTGGGTTGGAATTGACTTCAAAGCTCATCCAGTTCCAACCCCCTGCCATGGGCAGGGACACCTTCTGCTGGACCAGGTTGCTCCCAGCCCCATCCAACAAGCTTGTTTGGGCCAGCAAAGAGCAGAAGGCTCCAGGCAGCCACACACCCTGCTGAGAAGGAAAGCTGTAATGCTGAGGATTGCACAACTGGCATGCAGGCTCAGCACTCGAGTCCTTCCAGGCCAGGCCAGGCTCTGCACACTGGTGTTAACAGGGGCTGTTTATTGTATGCAGTTCACCATTGTGCCAGCCACCTGAGGAATTTCCAGACACCTAATACCAAAGACAACAGGGAATGGACTCTATTAGCATCCTTTCGCATCTATCAGCCCCTAAAAATACCTACCTTAGAATCAAAGTAACTTTACAGATACGTCACCCATCCTAAATATATGCATTCAGCAAGAAAAGTAACAGCTACAAATCAATGCAAACTACAGCAGCTTCAAAACATGATTTTAAAAACAACCAAATCATCTCAAAGGGAAAGGAGTATTTAATAAGGACTAAAATGATCTAAAACAAATGTGAAAAATCTCAAACCAAAGAAACTGGGAGATGATTCATGTCGGAGATGAGACACCCGAGAAATTAACTAAAGGATTCAACAGGAAGTCTGACTAAAAGAGCCCAAGCATTTTCAAAGTACAGAAGTATTCCTTTCCTGCTGCTGACAGCTATCTCTTCCTAATGCAGTAATCACTCTCAACACTGGATTTAGCATGTAATATGGCCTTTATGCATCTTAAAGCTACTTTCCATTTGCTGCGTGGGTCAGAGACAGTGAAATTCTTTTAAGATTCTGACTGAAAGCTGCAAACTGTGAGAAAGACAGCACCCTCATACCAGGCTTGTCGTTCTTCATCTATTTAGTGGCAGAACTCCAAGTTATTGGGGTACTGTACTTCACATATCCTCGTTGCCATAGCAGAAGGAAAACATGCTCTGTCTCCAGGTAACGAGAAACAGTAATTCTTAAAATACAAATTTTGTTTCACATTTCAGTTCATTTTAAAAATTCTTGGCTACAACAGGACAAATTACTTTCCAAAATGGTTGCATTTCTGTAAACTTAACCTTTATTAGAATATTTACTTGAAATTATCTCAGTATTCTAATGCAAACATTTTGTTTGCATAGTAACATAAAGCAGAGGCACCACTGTGTGATCAGATTTTGGCTTGTTTTGCTTGTCTTATACATGCTTTTATTCAAGGTACAGCTGGAATGACAGACAATCCATAGCTTGTTATGACAACGATGATTTCAAAAAGTTTTAAACAGCCTGTTCTCTACACTCTACAACAAAACTAGGTTTTCTTCAGAACCGTTTCTATGGCTTATAAACAGGCAAAGGATGCAAAATAAGCTTACTTGGTAAGAAACAAAACAAGTTCTAAAATTAAAGGTGTAGAAGTTTCACAGTAGTCAAGACTCACCACACACTTCACGTTCCTGTAACAGCTCCTGGCTAATTCAAAGTTCTTGTACAAACAGGTTAATTCGCCTTCCAGATTCAGCATAAAACAAGATTTAATGCCCAGCATGGAATTAGTACCTGGACAAACAGAGCCAGCTGCTTGATAACTGGAGAGATTTTTAAGCACAGATCTGCAGTCAGCAAATCAGGTTTTATTACACTACTGAAAAAATAAAGAAAGGCTCTTTAGTGCCAATAAAACAACATTGTATTGTTACAGGTCAGTATGTTTCCATTCAATTAGCACAGGCCATAAAATTGTTCATTAGTCTTCAAGAACTGAATTGGGAATACTGGGTTTAACTCTTCTTTCAGTCAATTGCCAGTGGAAAAGGTAAACGTTACCTTCAATCAAAATCAAGCAGAAACTCACACGGACAGCCAATGATGCCTCTTCTCTAACAGCTCTGCAAAGAAAGCCAGCAGTCAACTGCAAACTGACTTCATTTAGCTCTGCATTTCCTCGAAGTATGGTAAATGAAAGAGGCAAACTGGAAATTCCAGCTCCCGCGTTCAATTTTGCATTCTGAAACATAATTTCCAAGTCAGAAGGTATAATTTCCACAACAACTTTAAAAACTTTCATCAGGCTGAAGTGAATTGTACTTCCAAGTAGCTGGCAAGTGGGGAACAAAGACTGCCAACTCCAGAGGTGACCATTAAACAAGCCATCGGATGAATGATCCCAACTTTTACTTGTTCACTGTTTTCTAAGGTTACTGAAGAGAATCACCAAGACAGGAGAGCAGGCAGCTGGACAATCCTTTCCGGCTTCCCAGGGAAACAACACAGGGGTCTCAGGCAACCACCAAGCCAGCAGCCAAGTGACAATACACTAGCCAGGCAAAGCTCCCAGCAGAACGTTTCAAGCCCAACAAAGCACCAGGCTTTTCTGTTTGTGCATTTTATGGTTTTTTTTGATAAACATTTCAGAGGAAATTTTTACCAATTCTTGCACTCAGAACAAGAAACTAGCTTTGATGTAGTACTGCATTGTAAAAATAAAAATGCTCACAGCACGCTTTTGTACACCAACTCCATTGTATGGCCAGATCTACAACTTAACCCACCTCTTTGACCACACAACTTCTGACTTGTGCCTCAGTTAAAAACATGCACAAATAGCAGAGGTTATATGGGAAGCAATGACAGGAAGAAGCTGAATTATTCAATTGCACATATATCCACTCTAATCAGTAGCCCACACAATACAGGCAAGAAGCTTCATCAGCCTCCACAGGCTTATCTATGAAGTATATTTTATTTCTGATGCTTCTCTTGGGCACTTCAGTATTTTAAGGAATATACAAATGTGGCACAGATCACTATCACAGAAAAAACATGAAGAAACATGCACTTGCCCATTAAAACTACTCCCCTCTTACTCAGTTCTTGCATTTAAAAGCCTTTAAGAGATTTAATGTGTATCGTAAAACAATATAGGATAGGGCAATAAAAGATAATTACCATTACAAACCACATCCCTCGCCCTCTGTAAGGGTCTAGCAGGTATTCGCTTACATATGCACAAAATAAAAAGTACCATACTTAACGTGTAATTTCCGTAAATATTACCAGTAATATGATTATTGCTGCATCTTACAATTTATTAACTCTTTTATTTGCCAAGACTTAATCTGACTATTATAATTCAATAAAAAATTTAATAGAATTTTTAATTTGTTCTTCCAAGTAATTGTGTCTTTCCAAATGCAAAAAGACCTGACTAAGATACTTTGCAGTACAGCCCTCTGATAGTGTAAGCAGATAATTCACTCAGGGTACATCAAATCTGTCTGATGCTCTTTCAACTCTTGTTTACCTGTGCTCTTTCCACTGTTGCTCCAGACAACCATTAGGCCAATGAGAGCATGAGCTAAGGTATTTAAAGTCATTTCTAAGAGGGTATCAAGCAACAGCTACAGTTGCTTCCTGAGAAAAAACAAATGATTTATGGAAAAGTAGCTCACTTTTATCCCGTACTATGTTCAGGAAATACAGATTAATTGACGAATTTGAGCTGCTGTAGGAAGAACGCAAGAGCTCTCTCTACCAAAAGCTAACTCATTTTTTATTATGCATATTACACAGACACAAATAATTTTGAATTACTTCTTCATGGCTTTCCATGCATATAGCTGTACTCTCTACTATCCTACAAGTTACTGTGGCCTCACAAGCCTGTATTAAACAGTAAACACCACAAAAAGTCATCAAACATAGGCTTGGCAGGTATTGTATTCCTCCCATCTCCCTCATTCCCTGTCTTCAAATGAAACCAAAAAAATCCCATAACCTTGCACAAACATGGAGCAGTGGTCAATTCTGCAGTTTTATTAGGTATATTATGCAAAACCTGCAGGTCAGCTCTAGACCCAGTCTAACTTACCAAAAAAAGCTACTCGTGGTTGATAGCTGGCAAATCTAAGTCCTCTGGTTTTAAAAGCCTACAGCAGATCAAATAGCTGACCAACTTTGACATAGGGCAAGTCCAAGTGAAAAAATATGAAAAACAGATTAAATGTTCCACTTTGTAATTGGAGAGGTTAAAAGCAAACCAATAAAATAGTTTCTTCCCCCTGTATAAGAGCACCCCTACACTTTAGTTCACAGCTATCCTCGGCAGGGAAGGGTGGCATTTATAACTGTCAGAAGTACCTACTTCACATGAAAATCCTCAGCTGAGGAACAGAAATCAAGGTCTCCATGCTGAAGAACAGTTATTCAAAGACAAAACTTGTATAGTGTTTAATGTAGTTATCTGAAAATCTAATGCCGCTGGCATTGAACCAAAATCACTCCCAGAGAACAATGAAAGCTCTTCAAGCTATTGGTATGCACTGCAAACAGATCCTGTATGCACAATTTTAAAAGATGTTGAATTTCCAAGGTTCTAAAAGCTTTGCCTTGTTCACTATGTCCAAGATAAATTCTTTTCTCAACCTACTTCCAGTACCTCACAATTCCCTTCTGTGTAAGGATATGTCCATGGAACTTCTAATGGCTTTTCTACCCCCATCAAGACAGAATTTTCTCATCAGGTTAACAACTCAAAAGAAACACAGGAGATGTGCATGAACAAAATTCAAACAGCGTATTCAACAAGCTATGAAAACCACCGACCATCGCTAGCATAGTAACACCACGACAGAACACTTATGGCTAAGTCATGTTATCCTGAAGAGTCCAAATACAAAAATAAAAAGGGGGGATGTAAAAGTAGATTTTTAGAGGCCTCAAGCAAGGTACCCAACTTGCAAAGTTTCAGTGAAAGCTTTGTATTTGTGAGCATCCTTTACAAAATCACTCTTTGTTTCAGAACAAAATATATTAACCCAAAACAATTCCTCCTTTTCTAGTTATAATGTATGCTGCAAATGAATGTGAATCTTGATGGGCAATATGACGGTGTGATTGATTGTGCATTGCTTTTCTTTTTCACCGAAGCTGCTTTTTTTTCTTTTCAAATATCATTGTATTATGACAGCCATCACCTGTAAAACAACAGAACTGCTAAACTACTTTATTGCTTTTCTTAGTAGTACTTTACATGCTGTAAAACGTCAGTAGGCCCCATGCTAAAAACCCTAACAGCAAACTTACAGAAGCCAGTGAGTCTCCACCTAGAATCAATTGCAAGATCCGCTTATGGATTTTATCTACTCTAAAAAGGGCTGAAAAGAAAAACTAGAGAGACTTATCTTTATTTCCCTACCATGCATGTTATTCTGGCTAAACAGTACTTGTATGAGAGACGGTGAAGAGTGCCTACAGACATATTTATGTCACTATGATACTTTTTTTAATAATGATAGAGATAAATCGCTATTATCAATTGCGGAACCTCTGCCAAGCCTTTGTGTCTGTGCAACTGCCTCAGGCTTTTTCAATATTTTTCCAAGACAAATATGAAAGAAAAAAAAAACATATTTGCAAATAACATTTAAAATGTTCTACCCACCTAATTGGAAAATTCCATTCTTCAGAGGACTTGAAATCTTGCAGGGCTGCCTTTGTCTCAGGAATACATGGCACTTCGAAGCATACTTACACATCAGCAAATATCACACGGTTATAATAACTTTAAAAGCCACATAAATTGTAGTTTTCTAATGAGTTACACGTACAGGCTGGCTGCTTTCCAAGATAAGTATAGTAGCAATATGTGTTACCTGGAAGGCTTCATAGCAAAGGAGGGAAAATGCAGCAGTACTGCAGAGACTTTACAAACAGTTTCACCCCCATTAGAAGCAGCAGAAACCATTTATTTGCATTTGTTCCATTTCTGGACATGAAATCCTGCTTCCAATCTGCTATGTTCTGGTGGAGATGGAACACCCCAAGTGATATAGCCAAAACCCACACATTGCCAAACTGCTGTCCCACTACCAACTAGTAATATTTCTGCTTCAAGCCCTTAGAGGAGAAGATGAAGTTCTGTTGTGCTCTTCAGAGCCTTCTAGGGAACAGGCTTCTAGAGAATCAGTCAACAGCATACCTGGATATTTCTAAGATTACATTACAAACCAGTGTTAAGAACTGTATCATTAACCCCGTCTTCAGCTCCACAATACATTCTTTCCACCAGCTATAAAGAGAAGCTTATCTTCTGACAGAACTCCAAAGGGGTGTCCTGGTGCTTCAAGTCAATTCAGGTCTTGAAAGCCATTTCTAACACAGCACTGCATTTCACTGTGCAAAAACCTCCTTCACACATCTGCGTGGTGCTGTGCACAGAAGCAAGCTTTGCTGGGAAGACACACAGCTGAGTTAGATGATCTGTACTTGAGCTAATAAAGCTCCATGCCTCAGCAGGGATTCTCAGCCCATGCACAGCAGCAGATCGATGCAGATATGTTGCTTCTGGTTCCAGGGCTACTGAATCCAATTTTATAAAACAAACAACATTTTTCTTTAAACTTCAATGTTTTCAAAGCCAGGAAATGTTTTACCAATATAGTATAATAAAGCAACTCATGTTTCTTGTTAAAGTTGAATGGCTTTGGTCCCTCAAACACATAGGAACAAACAATTGATTCTTACTTGCAGAGCGTTTTGCATTTAGATGCAAAGGACCCAGTGCTACTGACAAATTAATAACAAAATGTGTTGCATGAACATTTAGCAAGGTCACTTTAGCCTATAAGAAATTACAAGTGTAAGAAGCTAAATGAAGTAATTCAGTGCTGAAGCAACTGGGGAAGTTATCTGCCAGGACTTATGCAATACTTTACTAAGCTGCCAGAAGACAAATTGAAACAAGCAACATCTAAAACTAAGATTTGAGTTTTCTAGCTTTGTATTATGTAAAACAGTAGCATATTTGAAACAGAACCTCAGTTTCTAATAAAGTTTGCCAGAACTTAAAGGAGCTTATAAGAAAAGAATTAGAAGTGGTTTAACAGGTGTTAGATTTCCCATCACAGATGCCAAGTCAATGTTACAGTAAGAATGAGTTTCAGCTCAGCTGCAAATACATTTGTCAGTGACAATTCATTAGATAAACATCTTGTGACAGACACATGAATGCTAGGCAATCCAAGAATAAAATATCCATGAAATAACTACAAGACAACAAGTGACCTAGCCAGGCCATTATGGCTATTCAGGGACTACTAGATTTTACACATGAGCAATGATCTAGTTTAACAAGAGCTGTCAAGCAAAAAAAAAGGGTGAAGAAAGAAGGAAAACCTCACAAGAGCTACAGATAAAGAGGCACATCTGGGGCAGCTGACCACTTGCAGTCTCCAACTCAGTAGAGCTAATGTTGCTACAAAAGTGCCTTAAACGCTGCAAAGTGGTAGGAGAAAGGAACAAAAAGACTGATTGTTGAAGCAAAAATGGTCTGGATAGTTAAGGAAACAACACTGCTCATACCTCAGGGATGAGAACCCAGACAAATACCCTGACCTACACCAAAACTATCATGTGGAAGATGAAGGAGAAACTGGCAAAGTAGACATCGTCTAGAGAAGGTTATTTATTGGTATCCCTTCTTCCCTTTAAAAGTAGTAATAATAAAACAAGGAATCTAAGAGGAAATGCAGTGACTCAATCTTTGCACTTGATAAATCATGTCCAAAAAAGAAAAATATTATCCAGATTTGGCAGTAGAGAAATACCTAAATGCTACCAGAAACATCTAAATCAGGAATCTTCTCACAGCCGTTTCTGTAGTCACGGAACATGTTTTATATCAGCTGCATCTAGAATTTTCTTTAGAGCCAGACACACTTAATGATCGAACAATTCATAAGCAATTCATGATAAGATTTTTCTTCTTTTTTTTCCTCATTTCTTGCTACAAGAATTTCTCCTCCAAGAAGATCCAGCATTCTCTCAGTTATTTCCAAGTGGGAACACACCTTCGCACATGTCTCCCCTTTTACCAAGTGCCCTGAACTTTCAGGAAAAGATAATACAAAAACAAAACTTCTGGAAAGCATGTGCTATTTCTGATTAGCATACTAACATATCACAGAAAGAAAAGCTAGAAGAGTTTATCTTCAAGCTGTAAAATACACTCTTTAATAAGTGAAGTACCTGGACAACTGGCTAAGGATATATGAGAAATCACATACTACTTTCTAGTTCAGAAGAATTACCAAATGCAATCACAGCTCCTGAAATGCCTTTAATGAGTTCATTGCAATGGTCACTGTGGAAACAGTATTTTTATTGGGGAAATTTTAAATCATGGATATGTCAAAAACAGATACTGATGACATTCCGCTTCCCTCCCCTAAAATCAGTTTGAGGTTTCTCTTTGTGTCTTATGCAAGTATATACACCACTGAAACTCTCAGTATTCCCAAACAACCAAAGGACAGTACATTCTTACATTCAAACCATATAGCCTCAAAAAAATTAGTCCACTTCTGGCATGGCTGCAAGGCATGCTGAAGTTAAAACGTCAGAAGCACAGCTACGAAGCTGAATACAGAAGTGCTAGCATTAAAAAGAATAGCATTGACTATGAAATATTCTTATGTCCCAGAGCTAAGTGACATGTTTTCTGAGGTCTATGGAACAAACAGCTATCTTACCCTATCCTGAGATGTCAAGCTCTGAAATATTTTTCTTGCCAGCATGACCATCAAGCAAACAGCTTGATAAACAAGAGTAAAAGTAGTGATGGCAAATAATGCAACACAAGGACCAAAGAACTGATATTACAGAGTATCACCTGAAGTCTATTAAGGGTACTCATGCTACCATATGCAAATACTAATAAAAGCATGGGAACTATTTAGAGAAATAATAGTTGCAAGACCTTCATCAAAACAAGAGACAGTACAATTGTTCTCTTACTAAAACTTTATTAAATAATGAGTTAACTTGACATTTTTCCCAGAGGAATAAAACCAAGAAGGCATGTAGGGATGCTGCCTTCCAAGCTCATAGGCAGAATGAATAGCATATGAATTTCTACTCTGGTGGAGGCACCTAACTGAAAAACACTCCTGTATATCTTAACTTATCCTGAGCAAATCCTTAAACCTAATTCTCCACAACGGCACTAAAATAAGAGCTCCAGTGGCAAGCAAGGCAAAGGTCCTGCCCTTCAGTTCTGATACCTCCCCTTAGCACATCCACGCTGAACAATGACTGAGACAGTGATACTTCTGGAAAAGTTAAGCTGCGATTGTTAAGTTAAAAGCAAGGTTTTAAGTTTAAAACTCCTAATTTTGACAGGGGAACATATGCAGACTCTTCTTTGGAGTGCTTCCACTCAACACAAATATGATTTCTTGTATGTACTTTGATCTGAACTTATACAAGAGCATTGTCTTCCCATGAGGGTAGCTCTTAGTATGTAGATGGTCTTAAAAGCTCTTGACAGAAATGCACAGAGAATTACATTGCTTTATTTAAAGATTAATAATACAGTTTTCATGACTTAAATAGAAGATAAAAGTTTGCAACTTCTACTGTGGTATCTACAAATGTGTTGTGAGAAAAATACTCTTATACAGTATCAGTTATATACTTGAAATAACACAAAGAATCTAGATTAAGCCCATAATTTCTCAAGGCTAAAACATATAATTTTTAATCTTACATAAAGTTGACTAACACTCAGCACTTTCTTCTCACACCAACGATTTTCACTGCTCCTGCTGTTGTTGCAGGTTAACAACCAGAGAGAGGGGACAGAAAGAGCCTAAACGATGCAGCAGTGGGAATAAAGGAACTTACTGTGTCAAACTAGAAACCTCTATTACTGCCAAGCAAGGCAAAACAACATGCCTTCTAACAAAGACAATTTGAAGCCAATTACACCCAGAAGACGAATGTCCTGACTCAGGCATGCATCAGTCAGAGTTTTCCATTGCCCGTCTTCCCCAAGAACCCTCGTCTCATTCACTGAAGGAGGGATAAACCTGGTTGTTAAAAAGTTTTCAAAAGCACAGTAGGGAGAAAATTAGAGGACACACAGATTCCTGCTGAGCCCACAGTTTTCAACAACAGACAAGATTTATTATATCGACAGGTTTTTTTCCAATCTAAATACAAGCTACAGTGGGTGTTTCCTTCCCAATTCAGCCACAGCTGAATATTTTATTGAACCACTACTGTAAGAAATGCAGCTTTCACAACCAGTTTTTTAAAACATCTCTTCTTTTGGTATCAAACAGATATATTACTAAAGTAATGCTGGTAAGAGGAATCAATCATTGGACCGTGCTTTCAAGGATTGCTGAGCAATTAAAGCTGATTACTAATTTTGCTGTATTGATGAGCACATCAAAAAAATACACTGAAGACAAATGTTCATGAAACTATTCTTTAAGTCTTCATTTTCCCTCTGCCCTGGATTTGAATATATCAAGAAATGTAAACAACCTTCTACATCAACAGTTAGGAATACAAGTTTTGTAGGCAATGCATGGAGTTAACTCAGTTTGTAATATAGATATTGCTACCCATACTACTTAATCAAAGTTCTCTTTTAATTTGTTTGTTCAACAAACAAATTCACCCATCAGTTTAATCCTATGACAAATTAACAGTCTTTTTAAAGAGTATGCTAAGATAACATAAGCCACAGTAATTCTGTTTGGAAGCACTGGCTGCTCAAATAGCATGTGCATAGCCCTGCACTAGTCCCAGCATGTGCTGGTCTTTGATATATTCCCATTAGGCAAGGGATGTGGAGGTAAAGCTGCAGTTGGTGCTTTCAAAGAGTAACACTAGGGGCTAAACCAAAAAAAACTCAAATTACCATGTTTTTATTATGGAACAACCCATTTTCTAAGTTTCTAACAATATCAGATGAACCGGCTCATTGGTTTCCTTGCAGAAAGCAAAACTTTTCTAGACAGACTACAGTATTTACATTCAAATAACCCTCATTATTTACATAAGCCATTTTTAAAGGCTCTCCTTGTAAATCACATCTTGATGCCAGTATTCGCTTTTATTTCATCTTTTTATTTTAATTTTTTAAATGAAACTTGCTCCACAGAAACATCAGCAATTATGCTTAGTGGAATGCGGCGAGAGCTCACACAAAGCTCTCTCACAGCACAGGCAGTGATGACAGGATTTGTTAAATATGCATCTTCTCACCTTAAAGGTATCTCACTGGAACAGCTTGAGCACAAGAAGTAGTAATGGTCTCTTGGCAGCACATATAAGCTGCCATTATGTGATGAAACATTAAACCACAAGCAGCTTCCAGAGCGAGACGTGCTTATGTAAAGGAGCACGTTTCTTCCAGTGTTTTAGCTTAAATAGATACTGAGGACAAAAGAATTGAAGCGATTATAAGAAATGCCTTTAAGTCAGCTTTCACCTCTTCTGTATAGGTATTACAATAACATTACTGTGTTTCTGGAGTAAGGTTTTTGTTGTTTGGGGTTGGTTTTTTTAGCCCAAATCTTTGAGAAAAAAGATTAAATTGAAAAGAAATTAGCTGCCTTCTGCTTCATACCAGCAAAGTAGTACAGACTTTTTTAAATCCTGGATCAAAACTACCTTATGCAATTTGGAGTTTGCCAAGCCTAGTACCAATCCATCAAAGAAGGATTTCCTTCATTTCATTTTGGGCATTTACATAAGTAACTTAAATTGGGTCATCAGAATTATTCTCCCTCATTCCCCATTTCATTTCACTCCATTATAGTCTGATCCTATAATCTAGCTTCACAAAAGAAAACTCTACTTTCTGCTCCTAGGAAGCAGCAAGTATACACACAGATTATTTTCATGGAGGCTTGATCCACAGGGGGTTAATACTTTAGAACTCCCGAGTAAAATTTGCAACCACAGGAGGAAAAGCTGAAGAGACACTTAACCTCCAGGATGCCTCACTCTCCTCACATTTTTGTGACTTCAGAACCCACCAAAAACTATTATAAAGGCAGTATATTTTTCAAGTTGTTCTTCTCAGAAAAGGAAGGGAAAGAACAATGTAGATGGAAGAGTTTCCTGTTACGAATAAAGGTTTTGCTCCAACAACATACAATTACTGCTGTACATCCATGCAGCTTAGAGTTTTGCACAGTTTCAGCAACTAATGAAGTTTAGCCCGTTTAAGCTGTTTTAGAGATCAGCTCAAGACCCAGGTTATCAGGCTCACTAACATTTATGTATGAAGAGGATAAGAAGTGAGGATGGAAAATGCCATTTTTCTTTTCACTTGCAGGAAGTGACTAAACATGTGCAGAGGCACAACAAATTTCAGCAATGAGAAAGCCTGCAAGACGAAGTGCTTCTGCAGCACAGCTCCCTCTTCGGTTTTCTCTCAGTTTGTTCCTGCTGACTTACACATACAAAAGAATACTCATCAATGCCACCAGACGATACTTGGAAAAACTGTGTTAGATTCAGATTGTATTTTAGTTGTCATGGGCTTATCCTCCTCAAAACTCAAAAGCCAGATGATAGCATTCGATCATGTAATCAAATGTTTATGGAAGGCTACTCAATTCAGTTCACTTAGCCAACAATAGTTTGCCTACAACAACATTCCAGAAGGTTGCCCCATTTGAAAATAGCAGCATGCAGATATTTACCATCTCCCACTATTCTGCTATTGACCCATATTTTGATTTAATGATTTTGCTTCCATAAAGATAATTCAGTTTTCATTTAGATAAACTGGACAAAGGTAACCATATATCATGAACAGCTAAGTAAAACACGTAAAAAACATTCCTAAATTTGATCAACCAAACTTATTTTCCATATAATCACATGTATTCAAAGACCACCCCAGGCCAAACGCACACTGGCCAAGCATCACTGTGACCACCAAAATCTTCCCTTAGATGGTTTGATTTTTACATGACATTATAAATTAAAAGATGTAGTCCACAGATGATTAACACATCAGACAGAAGGTTTCCAGTACACTGTGAGGTTAATCTATTACCCTCTAATAGTCCCAAGGATATAAACTATTACTAATGCCATGAGTATACCAACATCCTTCCACAGACACACTCCTTACATATGCAATGCATTAGCAATAGGCTACCCGTCCTTAATAACAGACTATTTAATACACTCATTAAAGTGGTAACATTTTAAGTGTCACTTTGATTCCAAAAATTTTCTTCCTTTTGTCATGACAACTGTATTCAATGGATATTTTCCCTCCTGACTCAGGAACAGCCACATTTGTTTCCAGTCAAATTATTTCCAGTTCAAATGAGTAAACAGCAAGCAAGCCTAGGAAATTTACTTTGCCTAGTTTATCCAGGGACTTGGTGAGTGTGCATCCAGTTTACAAGAATATGGCCTTTCCAACAACTACTTATAGCTATTTGTACATTCAGAGACAAGAACACAGAAACAGGATTGTAAAAATCAAAAACAGTAGCAAGTTTTTGCTTAGGGTTCCTATACAGTTGATCAACCAGCTAAAGAGCAAATACTAGTATTTAGATGCATTGATACTGCAAAACAAGCTAAGAATTTACAGTTTACATTGGAAATGTGTAAATACACCTAAATCAAAACTGAGCTGCAACAGAATCACAGAATAGTTAGGGTTCGAAAGGACCTTAAGATCATCTAGTTCCTAAGTATATCTACTTACTCCTGAGTCAAAACCCCCTTCATTTTAGAAAGAGGAACTAAGCCAGAATTGCCACAGCTGAGGAAATTGCCACTTTCTCTCGGCATTTGCATGTTCCTCTGACATAATGTAAATTAAGGCAAGGAAAATTTCTCTACTTATATTCGGGTAGGAGGATGAGTGGTGGTAGTTTTATTTTTTTCCTATTATTATTTTACTTCAATCTTATTTTGGATTTCAGTTTTCAGCTCGTTCTTCAGACTTCTTTTCAAGTATCCCAAACTTGAGTCATACGTAGTAATCCAACTAAAAATGATGCTATTAGTGATAAGAGAAGAGTAGAGCTAATAAGTCAGCTTAAATTCTCTACAAAACAAGCTCCTATTTTATAAAGGATACAGAAGTTTAACCATGGAACTTTCAACATTAGGAGGACTGTTCCGCTTAGGAGGAGGACAGGTAGGTATGCTTCTAACTAAAGAGTAAGTGACATTCTTCATTCAAGGCTCTCCATTTGGTTGTTTATAAGTTTGGAGAAAGGAAACAGCTAGTAAAAAGTAGTATGTGTTATATAAATCAAAGATACTACCAATGTGCAGATCAAAACTGAATTAACCTCTGTAGGCAATTTTATTTCTAGTATTTAAGCTTTATTTTCCAGCAAATAAATCACTTAGAATCTAAGTGATTTCATTAGCTACACTAGGGAGATCACATGCTTTTTCAAAAGTCTCAAGTCTTGTTAACAATATGGCTTATCTGAACCCTGGAAGGGGGTAGGGAAATGAAGGGGAAAAGAAGACAGGCTTTAATTCACTGCAAGGAGCATTCAGATAGTTTGGCGATCAGGTCATACAAACCTTTATGGAATAAGATATTCCAAGAAGTGCTGCCAAGATCTTCCAGGGTTTGCAATGCTTCAGATGCATTGAATTGTTACTGCTAAACTTTAGCTGCACTAGAAGAACATATTCTTTGTGGATATTTCTACAACAAAAGTAAGCCGTATCTTACAGGTACTAGAAAAACCCAGATAGTCTTGATTTTCTTTTCCTCGTAAGAAAAGCTACATTGCAGAGCTTTAAAGCACATCCAAGTGTTTGATCAGACCACTAACAGTAAATTTATTCATAGTAAATAAAGTATTTATGGATTCCATAGAACTTATTTTATGAGTGGAAATTACTCCAGGTTGGTCTAGGACTGTGGAGTTCCGTCAGCCTTTTACATGTCTCACACTGGACAGTATTTCTGGTTTCTCCAATAAAAAGGAATTAATCATGTAAGTTTTTGATCCAGAAAAGAGCTGGTTTTACCAATGTAGAAGATGGCAGGTAGCATTTCACAGAACAAGTTCTAGGAAAGTCTGTATCCAGCAGCAAGAGTGTACATCAGCATGAACTGAAAACTGCAAGTCAGAAGCTATGAAACCATAATTAATTCCCTCATTAACTTTCCATCAAGACAAGACCTTTGCAATCATCAACAGACATCTGCTAAAATAAAACACCCTACTTCCCACCACCTCTTCCCTCACACAATACAGCTCTGACTAACATCCGTTTTCTTTGGAAGTGTATTCCTTGCTTCCTGTCTTTGCCCATGGGCTATAAAGAGAACTCAGAGAAAAGAGAGCATCTGTCCTTGCGGAATATAGAAGAATAACTTCAACACTGAATATATACCTTTGCAAAGTCCACTTCACACTGGGCAGGAAAAAGCTACCTGCTTGTCTTATAGGAAAAAAAAAATGAAGAAAAAGGGAAAAAAAGACCCAACTACGGACTTAAAAAGGAATCAAGAAGGAAATGAGTCATGGGGAAAATTTTAGGGAAATTTCACATGAAAAGGAAACCCATGAGCAATGTCATCAAATTTTCCATGCTCAGTCTGCCCCCCCACCCTTCCTTTTTTCTTTCTCGGAGGCTTGATGGAAGAGGACAGGCCCCAAAATACTTTAATTTATCCTGCTATTCGAGGCAGAACAAAACAGAGAATAGAGCACAGTATGCTCTGACGCCCTCAAGATTTCTCTGTTGCATCTTTTTATTCATGGAATCAAAAAAAATGTATTGCATCAAGAACTGGCAACTACAAGCATTCAAAAACTATGAATCACATTGCCAAAAATCCAAGCACATTCACTAACCATTCCACTTCCAGTTTTCAGACATGCTGTCAGGAAATGAATGGTTTCTTTCTTGCCCGATGTCAAATAAGCAGGTGGAAAATTCCCAAGCACGTTCTTCTCATGACTATGTTCTCAATCAGTTGGAAAGCATATGTTTCAAAGTCTCAGCAAGGTCATCTGGATTTATGTCTTAGTTCCCTCCCTGACACTCTGAGCTAGCCTTCTATCTTTGCTTCTGCACCAGAGAAACCAAACACTTAGGATTGTTCAGATGCAGAAGGGGAAAAAGATCCCTAAAAGATGAAGAGAGGTTCTATCAGTTGGCTTTACTTAAGCAAATTATCTTCTTTCGTCTGTGAATATCTTAAGTCATCACCTAATTAAAGAAAGAAAAGCAAGCTGCTTTGCTGTTCCAGGTCAACTTACTTTTTTTACGGACAGCACAATAGTTTCGGGAACAGATGGAGACACCAGCTGGAAGCACTGAAGGACACTGATCTGAGCTTCTTAGAAGACTGAGGCACAGTGCTCTGCTTGATACGTTTACCTGTTCACACACTCAAAAGCATTCAGATTCAGTCTTGATTCTGAACAAGGCTCAAGAAAAGGCTTTCTCAAGAAAAGTTTACCACAAATAGAGTCTGCAGGGTAATTTGTTTGAATGAATTCAGAGCAAGAAAAATTGACCCTCATGCAAAACATTTGTTTCCAGGAGGCTCACAAAGGGATTCTGCTACTGAAATGACATTGTGTTTGTCTCTAGAACAAGTGTGGTTTTCCAAGAGCCTTCCAATGAGACATTGCCTGGAGCTTATGAATCAAATTTTCTATCTTTTGCACTCTCCAAAATAAATAAATTTATACCAAAAAAAAAACAACCCCACAAAAAAAAAAACCACAACAGAAACTTTATTAGCAATCAAAATAGAAGCAGAAGCACAGGAACTGAGAAGCTCTTTTGTTACACAGACATGGTCCTCAGATTCCAGACTACGTCTGAGTTTGTGTGGCTGTTCCCTCTGGTTTGAGAATTCCAGTCTGACAGTCACTGATCAGGAAATACTTCATAGATACTTGCCCTTTGGAGAATGGTCACAATTGGGATCCTCAAAAACATTGTAAGGAGGTCACAAGTCCCACCACAACTCACATGGATAGAAATGGTTTCAAGGAATGATCTGTTAGCTCTCCGAGTGTGTCATGGCACAGTTCATACAGTCATTACATTATACAGATCGATCATGTAGATCTGACACATCAAAAGGCAGCGATCTCATGGAGTCTGAATGCATAAACCAAGGCAGCAGAACTTCCTCTAGTAAATCCACTGATGAAGAAATTCTTCCCTATCACATGTATGAACATGATTAAGCTCAATGACTTGTTGATAGAAAACACCTTTTTGGGGAGGAAATTATCTTTAAACTCTCACAATAGTGAATTAATGTAACCCCAAGAATTTCAACTAAGATAAGAACAACCTTTAGAAAACAGCAGCACATGTGACTCAAGACAGACAAGTTGCAGCCAGCCACCAACATTCAAAGAACTCATGGGCCAACTCATAGTTTGTGGGTCAGGGTCAAAGGAAGAACTGTGATGGGGAACATTACTGCGGGAGCTTGCTACAGGTTGCCTGATAAGGAAGACTCTGTGGATGAAGCATTCTAATAGACAGACAGGAGCAGACTCACACTTTCAGGCCCTTGTCCTCATGAGGGACTTCAACCACCCTGATAACTGTTGGAGGGACAGTATGGCCCGGCACAAGGAATCCAGGAGGTTCCTTGATTGTATGGGAGACAACTTCCTTCTGCAAGTAATAGCAGGAGCTGACAAGGAGAGGTGCCATGCTTGACCTTGTGCTCACCAACAGGGAGGGGCTGGTGGGGAATGTGACACTCCAGGGCAGCCTTGGCTGTAGAGATCATGAGATGGTTGAGTTCAAGATCCTCAGGGCGGTGAGAAGAGTGTGCAGCAAGCTCACTGCCCTGGACTTCAGGAGAGCAGACTTTGGCCTCTCCAGGAACCCCCTCAGTTATGTTCCGTAGTATAAAACACTAGAATTCAAGGGGGCCCAAGAATGCTGGCTGATATTCAAGGATCACCTGTTCCAAGCTCAGGAGCATTGCATCCCAACAAGAAGGAAATGGAGCAGGAAGGCGAGGAAGATGGGTAAGGAGCTGCTGAAAAAACTTAGAAAAAAGAAGCTTAGAAGGAAAAATACAGAAGGTGGAAGTGAGAACATGCAGCCTGGGAAGAAAATAGGGACATTGTCCAGGAAGCTAGGGATCAGGTGAGGAAAGCTAAAGCCCAGTTAGAATTGAGTCTGGCCAGGGATGTCAAAGGTAACAGAAAGCTTCTGTAAGTGACAAAAGACAGACTAGGGATAATGTTGACCCTCTCTCGAAGGAAACAGGAAAACTGGCTACCCTCAATCTGGAGAAGGCTGAGGCTCTCAGTGAAATAGCAGCCTTCAGTGTCTGAAGGGGGCCTACAAGGATGCTGGAGACGGACTCTTCAGGGACTGTAGCAACAGGACCAGGGGTCATGGGTTTAAACTTTAACAGGGGAAGTTCAGGTCAGGTATAAGGAAAAACTTCTTCACCGTGAGGGTGGTGAGGCACTGGAATGGGTTGCCCAAAGAAGCTGTGAATGCTCCATCCCTGGCAGTGTTCAAGGCCAGGTTGCACAGAGCCTGTGGGTGACAGGGTTTAGTGGAAGGTGTCCCAGTCCGTGGCAGGCAGTTGGAACTGGATGATCTTAAGATCCTTTCCAACCCAAACCATTCTATGATTCTATGAACTGACCTTGTGAACTCACTGTGTTTGTCACACACATCTGGCATAGAAGAAACCCAAACAGGTGTTCTGTAGCTGCAGATAACATCCTGATTATTGCTCTAAAAACCTGCTTCCTGTCCCTCTTGCTTGGTCTTGGTTTCTGATCCTGCTTCCCAGCAGTGGCCTTTGGCCCTTCAGTTGTATTAACTCATTCTGCCAGTGCAGCCTTGGTTTTGAATCCCACCTCTGTTCTGCTTAACACTGATTCCTGGGTCTCACTTCCTACCGCACCCCTTCACCCTACTTACTACTTCTGATCGTGTCACTGAAGCTGGAGGAGGAACAAGCAGGCATGAATCAGAGAACCTGTAGCCTAGGATCACTCTCCCTGGAGCTTGTATTCCCTAGTTTTCCAGTTCTCCATAACAGTATTTCACCCCAGTCTGTCCTCAGCTACAGAATCCATACACTCACACCCCAGTTAAGATTCCTCACTATCAAGTAAAATACAAGCGACTTGCAACAACTCAATCAATACCCTAGAAACAAGAATAACAGCTGAGCATCAAGGACCTAGCACATGCCCTAGAATTTCTTGCAACCTTGACAGAGGAGGAATTAAACCTTGAAAGTCAGATAAAAGTATACCCTCTACAGTACTTATTCTCTAGCATTTTTGTTATGGCACCTACTCTGGATTAGATCAGAGGCTGAAAGAGTCTGGTTTATTTTGTGGATTCTTTGGGAAGTTTTGTTATTATTCTGGGACAGGGAAGGAGAGGAATATTTACAGAAAACCTGGCAAGAAGTGGCAACACCCACTTTTCCTTTGTTATTTTGGCCCCCATTGCTGATATTTTTGGATTTTCATTCTGGAAAAGGGATAAAGACAAGGAATTGTCTGAAGGAGTGCTTGCTTGGCTGCCTGCCCTCAGAAAACTGGAAAATTGCCCAGGCTGAAGAAAGGATTCTATAAACTCAGATCTACTTGTGTTTAACAGGACAACATTTATGCAGAATGAACATTTGCAGTGTCTTGACCTAAGGGATTCTGTTATCTTGTATGATGTTGAAGAACAAAATGACCAATGGAAAACCCAGAGAAATTGCCAAACTGAATCAGCAGTAGTCCACCCAGTCATCTTCTCTAACAGTGTCTTGAACCATGTCCTTCATAAGAAGGTGCAGGAAGAAAGTCTGCAGTAGGCAATGATAGCAAGTTTATTCTTAGTCCCTGTTAACATTTATCTTAAGCCATAAAAGACATGGGCTTGTATCTTTTCAACATTACTCATTCATTAGCAGGCTGATCTTGTCTTCTATATAAACAGACCTAATCCCTTTGTTCTACCAGCAAGTCTTGAAAGCCTTCTTTGCTGTTCTGAGTATCCAAACCCACAAAGGAAAGGGACTGACAGCAGACAGACAGCTTGTCCATTCAAGTAACAAAGAAACAAATCCCACCCCCAGTTTCACTCCACTACCAGTAGCAGGTAGTCAATCAGAAGCAAGTTGATTAAAATCACAGAATGGTTTGGGTTGGAATGAACAAAGATTATACCCCTACAGGATCCTACAGGATCCCTGGATCCTGTAACCTTCTTAAAGGCAAATGACCAGTGATTCTTATCAACACCCTCCACCCTCTTCTGGAATCTTGAAAACTAAAATTTAAAAGTATAAATTCTCTATCTTGTTCTAAGGAGAAGTTCCATTTTATGCACCATCTTACTAGAAGGCACTCTTGGCTGTAAATATCACCTCATGTAAAACAACTTGAAGGCTTCAGGGAACACAGAATTAGAGGAAGAAAGTAGGGAGGAGAAAATTAGCTCTTGTATCTGGGATTTGTTCAGATAGTTATTATGGAGCAAGGGATGTTCTTGATATGCTGTCAGGAAGATCTTGTTGAGCTAGCCAGCTGTCCATGGCACCGAACACTAAGATTTAATCACCCTTCAACTGTTGGAGAAAGTTCCCATTCTGCTGCAGCAACAGCAGGACTAGGAACTGGGGAAAACAAGGACAAAGCCGTATTAATAGGCACTGCTGGCATAACCTTTAAGGAACAGCTGGGAGCTACCAGCTGAGACAGTAGACCCAGTATGAAGAGTCATGTAAAAAGATCAAGTCCGTAATGACTGCTTGTAAAATAATTATTTGTAATCTCATGCAGCCTACGTTGCTAACACCAGAAGAAAAGGAAAGATAAGATGCCAGCTGGAGAAGTCTAGTCCCACAAAACAAAAATAAGTATTCCTGTTGCCTGCATTTTCTAATATAATTTATTCACCACCACCCCAGACTATGAAATGTCTGAGATACTTCCAAAGCACAAACGGCTTTTTCCCCCCATCTAAAAGATTAAGAGTTTAAGAAGCACAACCAACAATCACTATTTTATACAATAACAGTGCAATACTATGATTCACTTGCATGAAGTCTAAATATATTACCTTTAAATAGAAAATGCAGCTAGTAATTTCAAAACTAAAAATAGAAAGATATGTGATGTGAATCCTATGCGGTTTACTCCTAATTTGAATATATTATGCTGTCTTTCAAATGCTTTTGTAGGTACTCCTCAGCTTTGCTATTTTTTCCCTTTTCACTAGTTTGTTTTATTTTTCTTTTGTTGACCAAGATAACACCTACTTACACAAATGCATCTGTAGAATTGTATACAAAAAGGCCTACATCACTACCCTACTACAGTAACCCTGCTGATACGAAATGCATATGCCATTATAGCTGAAGAAAAATCACATGGCAAAGAAGACGACAACGAAATATGTGGGAGCAAATACGCAAATAAACCCTTTATAATGAAAGGAAATAATACTAAAAGTCTTCTAAAAATGTCAGGTAGGGGAACTCAATAAAGGTCAAGACACTTTGAAAGGGAGAAGTTAATCAAAGATTTTCTGTATTTACAGTCTTTTGTTCCATAATGCAGTACAGTGTACTCTAGGTTACTTTAAAGCTAAGAAGTGACCTTTCTTGCCAACACTCACTGTTCGCCACCCCTGAAGTCCCAAGTTTTGCCTGAAGCAACCAGCCAAACCTGTTGATGTGTAAATCTACACCTTGCAGGATACAGAACCACAACTTATATGACAGAACTTCACCAACATTATTACTTTTCATTGTTCTTGTATAAACCAGAACAAACAACAGGTGGGGAGTGACCCCAGAACTTGCTTCATATATTTTAAACAGCCTTTAATGTTACCATTCCCACAACTAGCAAATGAAAATAGGTGAGGCAAATATGTTTGTGCCAATAAAAATGTTTTATTTAACAACAAAGTGTGTGTCAAGAAGGCCAATTCAAACCTACAGGCACGTTTTGAAGTCGTTGAATTTAGAGCCACTCCAAACTTGTGAAAATAAACAAGCACTTCAAAGTGGGAGCATTTTCATTACAGAAATGACAAAGAGATTTCCATCACTTAAAGGAAAGTCACTTTTTTTGTCATTTTCTTTAAACTGCCACTCTCAAACTGAAAGCAAAATCAAGAATGAGAGACACTGTTTGTGATACTAGGCATGCTCTTGAAACCTCTTATTTTTTTTGTGGCTTAACAACCACATTTTCCTGTGTTTAAAGCGCTTCTCTCCCTTCTTATAGCATAAGACCATTACACAAGAGTAGGAACAGCCTATAGCAAAGCAGACAGCATAGCACATAACAAGTGCTTCTGTCCTTCCTCCCTCAGGAAAGAAAATTATTTTCCTATGGTGGCTTAGTTACAATGTATATTTAAATTGCTCTAACAGCCACTTAAAACTACCTCCGTTTACAATTCACATGCCTCCTAAGAAAGAAACCTTCTTTCCCAATAACACCCCTGATTCTGCAACCTACTTTAAGCTAAGTAGTTATCTTCCCTGAAGCTGATGAGACCCCTAAAGGAATAAAGAAGGTACCTCAAAGAAGGTATCTCTTATTTTAAGGAGAATTATCTTCACCTGTGAATTATGGGTTATCTCAAACCAGTGAGGACTGTATGAACATGATGTCAAGACAAAGACGACAATTTCATACCAATCATTGCCAAAAATAAATGAGAAGAAGGAAAGAGGTAAAACTGTTTCCAATTTTAAAGCTTTTTATGTGTATAAGGTTTCAGTATTCTGTGTCGCAACATGGCCTAACAAAATAATTAAACTAATTTGGGAAAAGGTAAATAAATTCCAGAACAAAAAGGTTCAATGAACTTCCAATATTTTTCTTTCTCTCTCTTCTCCCTTCCTCCCACATTTGGGTAAGAGGATACAATACCAAACATCTAGGTAGACTACAAGACATGAGCAGTGACTGAAAGATCATCTTCACTTAGGTATATTAAACCATGACTTTTTCATAGTGCTTTCCAGAGCAATCTACAGTAACCTGCAGTGTGCAAGAAGTGTTTAATAGACAAACAGAATGGGAAGTTATTTGATAAGCACTTCTCAGGGCATCAGATTTTTTTTAGTAAGTACCATTGTGGCAAAGAAGAAAGGGATTAATGGTAACAGAGCAAGAAATAAAGAAAGCCATTCTAGAAAACTCAGCACAAAACTCCTGGCATAAAAGTCCTGGCATTGCTTCAGGCTTCAGTTTGGCTGCTGCTACAGACACATCTTATCTTCAAACCATACACCACAAAGACACTCAGACCAATCACTTTCTGCATCTCAGACTGTTGATAAACTGGAAACTTTGATGAGGTTTGGAAATGGAAATGCATCAGCACAAGTGTAATAAATAGAACAAAGAATAACTTGCAAAACCAGCTTAGCACAAGATAGATCTTCTAGGATTCTCTATTCAAGCAATAAAATTAAGGTATATAGATTAATAGCTTATGTCTTATACTGGTGGGATTTTAGGTATTTTAAAGGAAATAAGAAATTTAAAAGTGATCTAAAGCCTCTGACAGCATAATCACAAACCTTTTTTAATGGTAGCAGATTTGAAGCTTTAAATGAGGTTCAACTGCATTAGCCACTAAGGAAAAATTTAATCATTTCCTGATACTTCACTGAACTTCTTACACCAAACTACAACAGAAATAAGTAATAAACACTTTTGGAAGGAATATCAGAAGAGGATTCTCCTCCAGTTGTTCAGGAATGCTAAGGATTCAAAATATTTCAAAATGGCTGGCTGCAGTTCAACACAACACTGCTAATGGGACTCATCTATCAATTGTCCCATAACTCTTCCTGTAGTCAAATCATTTCTCTTTATAACTTTCCATCTCTAGCTTCTATACTGTCAGATAAAGATATCAAGCATATAGACGGAAAATTACATTAACATATATCATAACTGACCCTTTCACACCAAAATTAGGTTTATCCATATGTTAAGAACCAGCTCAATTTCACTGCAAGATGCCCTATTAAAGAACATCTACCGCCTGCAATTTTGGTAAAGCTGCTATATATTTTTATAATATAATTTAGTCACTCTCTATTATTCAGGTCAGAAGTATACTTTGTAGCAATATCTTTTTTTTTTGCCAATCAACAGCTGAAGAAAAAATTTAACTGACCATCAAGTAGGATAAACTGGGATAAAACTAAAACTCCAAGCTTTGTGCCTCATCAAAATGCATCCCTGCAAGTTATCCACATGTAAAGATGTCTGCCAGTTCATCAAATAGGCTTGGTCTCATTCTAAGTATCACAAAAGATGAAGATATATTTAGATCAAATAACTTCAAGTACATTTTTTGGGTTAACTTCACTGTGAAAGCCAACAAAGACTGGGCAAACCTATCACTAATTAGACAGTGAAAGTCAATCAGTGCACAGTGGTTCAGTATTAATTTCCCAGAAGAAAGGCTTTCCAATCAAAATCCTTCATCTTGATTGCAGAGTCATCAGACTGGTCCTAGATGGCTAATACAGTTTTCACTATAAAGAAAACTTCAGAATGTGACTTGACAGATTAGAAAGAGACTCTTTTCCTCTTCCTTCTTCTTGGAACAATAATCACATGCTCAATCATGCATACGTGATACACAAAGAACTACTTCATTCTGGACAAAAGAAAGATTTATGTGATAAGCATAAAGTAGGATCTACATAATTCAGGCAAACTGCAGAATCTACTTTGCAGAAATAACCTGGAATACTCAGATTCTTTCTTTTCTAGCCCTGACATGATTAGTGGTCTTGATGCTATAGTCAGGAACTCAGTGTAGTTACTTCTCTTTGGAGTCTGTGTCGATCTACAATATCTATCACTTTGCATACGATTAAACAGATTGCTACTAAAGCATACTGTAGCATATTGATGAAGAGATTCTGTGGATTCCGCCCATGGCACAGGGTTGGAACTAGATGATCATAGAATCATAGAATAGTTAGGGTTGGAAAGGACCTTAAGATCATCCAGTTCCAACCCCCCTGCCATGGGCAGGAACACCTCACACTAAACCATGCCACCCAAGGCTATGCCCAACCCGGCCCTGAGCACTGCCAGCGATGGAGCATTCACAACTTCCCTGGGCAACCCATTCCAGTGCCTCACCACCCTTACAGTAAAGAATTTCTTCCTCATATCCAATCTAAACTTCCCCTGTTTAAGTTTGAACCCATTACCCATTGTCCTCTCACTACAGTCCTTCATGTAGAGTCCCTCCCCAGCATCCCTCTAGGCCCCCTTTCCAACCCAGACCATTCTATGATAAATCTAACGTACAATAGCTAGTTTCAGCCTGAAAAGCTAAGGTCCGATATCACCTTTAGTAAGGGGTTATCCACAGTGTGATTACACTTTGCTAGGCTCACAGCCAAAAGATCCGGGCAGTCAGCACCACCCAGCACACTGTTAGTGCATTATTACCTTCACAGCACACTCAAGAAATATTTGGAATGCTGAAGCTGCACAATCAAACATATAGAAGTTATGAAACACAAAAATTAAGGCTGTTCCTTCCTGGCTGTGTTATTTGTTTTTTCAAACAGGAACCCTGCCTCACCCAATGCACATGCTGTGACAGCAGGGTTAACAGGGAGAATTTACTTTGTATTGCTTTTCCCCCTTCTCATAGTACAGTGCTAAAATTAGCCTAAGCTATTAAAAACCTTTATTTTTAGCTTCTTCCTCCATATTATCCACATTATACTACTACCTGAAAGTATATGTCAGTCATTTACCATCATTATATCAAAGTATATGAATTGTGCCTGCCTAACCTGGAATGTTTCCAGACTAACGTTTTTCAGAGCATCTGTCACTGTGCAGTACATCAGAAGCATAATTCACAGTTGCTATTAGTTTCAGTTGCAGCTGTGAAAGCTCTGCATTCTTTATAAGTACCCAACCAGAAACCTTACTATTCAATACAAGGATCAAAATTAGTTACTGTTAATTACATTACATGTCTTGCTTATCAAGTAAAAAGCAAAATCCAGTTCTTCAGTGGCATTTAAACCTTCAGATGATCATCGTCTTCGATCCTTTATTCAATTCACTGCACAACATCAAGTATATGCAAAATAAAACACATTCTACAGACCCCACTCCTTAAATCTTTAAGGCATTCCTAAAATACAAGCCATACTGAACAGCAAGTTTTTTTAAAGGGGAAAAGAGGTAATGTGTTAATGAAACTATAGACTGTCAGTTCAAATGTGGAGATGTGAGTGCCATTATAAAATTTAGCCCATATATCATTTGGTACTTGAGTTTCTGGTAGTATTTTAATGAAGTCGAAGATCATACGCCTAGTGTGAAGAGAATTTGGGGTAACAACATCTGCTCATCTCTAACAGCAATCATGGAACTTGAGAAATATAACTTTAATGTTTTCAAGGAACAAACCAAAACACTCTGAGCTTCATGAATTTCCAGAAACTAATTACAATGAAAAGGCAGGGTCTTAAAACAGGCGAAGACCTAACACTCCCATATACACTAGTTATGCTAAAATCCAAACCTCAACATTTCAATAGGTCACATCACATCTAAGCATCCCCTTCATCCTCTTTACCTAAATAAACAAAAAATTTAAAAAAAGACTGAAGCATTGTCTATAAGGTAACAGATATAACTGTGTCTGTATTTGCTACGTTTCAGGGTAGGTCTGATAGCACCGACAAATTAATAGGGAAAACAACAAACTGGTAATTAACCCAAAAGCTGCTGTTTTAAACCACTACAGTAAATCTGTGTATTCAGTGTACAACTCCTTAAAGGCAGCAGGCTAGACTGAATTACAGGAAGTGTAAATCCTACTATATTTAATGTTTCACATGCCTGATCCAGGTACCTTTTTATGGGCACTTCACTATTCTCCTCTACAGAAGCCAAATAATGCCTCCTACTGCTATTAATTGTTCATAAAAGAGCCGATTTTCAAATAAAGATGTTACTACGAAAATCCTAAAATGTAACCTATTTCCTTTTGATATAAATTCTGTCCATCAAGAAGAACCAATGTAAGCCAGCTTATAGAATTTGAAGGTAGTAAAGTATAATAACTCCCAAGTCTTTCTTCTCTCTCTCTTTCCCCCTGCCCTCCTACTAGTTATATTTTAGTCAGAAAATTTCTTTATTCTACATTAAGGAACAACTTACCTAAGTCAACTTCCTTCTGGAAAAATAAATTCATGGCTTTTAATAATGGCTGCATTTAAAAGGGGTTTATATAGAACTTCCTTAACCTTCTTCCGGAGCAAAAATAGTTAAAATGTTTTAATTAATCCACTTTTCCTTGAGAAATATTTCCTTTACAATGTTTTTAATATAACTCAATATTGGCTGCATCTTTCCTGACAGCTGGTATTTCCTTAACAGAGAATGTCTCAAATGGTTTATGTATAACATTCTTTCTAAAATTCATTTCCTTTCTGTGTAAGAAGTTAATACACCAGGGAAAAAAAAATGCAGGAATGTTTCATGCCATGTGGGATATAGCGGTTCTAGAGTTTTGCTTTAAATTAGCCCAGTAATGTTTTTGTAGAAATATTATTCATGTGGCTGCAGCTTAACGTTTGGAAAAAGGAAAAATACTTGCCCACAACTTTGCTTCTCTCCAGATCTCGTTCCAATATGAACTTCACTTTTATGTTCTAGCTCTTCAGTACACGCCTGGTAGAAAGCTGAAAGCTCTCAGGAAGGTTCAGCTTAGGGGAGAGATGTTAAGAAGAAAACAATCATATAATTAAGAACAAGAGACTGATGGCTCTGTATCAAATAGCTCCCAAACCAGAAATCAAAGTTCTTGATAACTTCACTCTAAACATTAAGATCATTTATAGCCTTTTTCAAAAGAACAACAGACACTGAGATGCAGCTCCTCAGGGGGGTCACTCCTCCATATGAACTAATCCCAACTGAATAATTGAATTGAATTATCCCAAATTCTTAAAAGCTGGAATACTTGCCCCCATTGCATGCAGAAGAGCTAAGGTCCCACATGCAAAAACCCTGCAAAATGGGATCTTTACAGCATATTGAGGCTAAACAAATGTATTTGCTCCACAATCTGTAACATATACTACCTGCAAACCACTTAGCTAAATGGCTGGAGAGCTACAGCAGTAACAGCAGTCTTTAAGTGATGAAGAAATACTTGCTGATAATTTCTCTTTCCTCTTGTCATGCTATAAGTATCCATAAAATATTACTCTTCTGCCAGGTTTGATCATTTTCAGTACAGCTGAAAACTTCCATTCTAAAATATTCAGCAGCCTGTGGAACTCTGTGCACAACAATATTGTGCCACCACTATTTTTCATTTTTGGGTATCTCCTATCCAATATGTCATTTTGTGCTGCTGCTAGTAAACATTATCATCTGTGTTAATACCGTACATAGCGAACATCTTGCACTGAAATGCAAAGCTACCAGTCTCCCTGAATTTCAAGGTTTGCTTATTTTAGGTTTATGAATAAATTACATGCTTACAAACTTCAGCAAAAGCCTGTCCTAAATATGCCTTTTTCAGCTAATTCTGCATTTCAAGACACAACGAGAGGTGACAGAGACAGGAAACGGAATCTTTCTTTCTAATATGCAAACTCATTCTAGCTTTCTGCTTACAATGATGATACCTTTTGTTCTGAAAACAAGCTTAACTCTGCACGCCCAGTGCTCATGATAAAGCTATGGACAATATGTGCAATATCAGTCTTATAAGATTTTTATGGATGCCTTATGTAAAGTTAAAAAGGAATAAAAAGTAGCCATAATCACCACTTCTATTTGCCACTGCCTACATGTAAAATGAATCTTGTTAACATGTGGCTGACCCCATCAAAGCTTACTGAATCCTTTAAACTTTCCACAAGGTTCTTTCTCTAATTAAAAGTAACTGCTATTTGTATATTTTCAAAGATACTGTAATGCACGAGTGTTCTGCATATCATATCATATTCTTCTTCACTAGACTAGCCTACTGCAAATTACTTTAACAAGAAAAACAATCTTAGCTATTTTCCCTCTGAACAGAAGATAATATGTATCCTGCTTTATCAACAATCATTTCAGCAATACCCCTATTGTGACCACTCAAGCCCTATTTGCCTCTGCCTAGAATTAATTTCCATACTGCCATAACTACCGAGCCTTTGTCTCAATTTTGCAGATCAGTTATCTCTCAAGGTTCTTCAATGACCTACTACAATAGCAACACACAAAGATATAGCTGTTTAACACAGGACATCTTCCCAGGCATTTGTCATTCACAAGCTATTAAGGTGGCAGACAAGATAAAAACACAGCTCTTTTACTCACTGTCAAAACCTAAATAAGATGTGTTATTCAGTTAAAGCATTGCCTTAGTGTGGGATTTTTTTTTACTGCTTAGTGGATCTGACACTGTTCAATATCTAACCCTGTATCCAACAGAGGTGCAAAATTAAATGCTTCTCAATATTTAGGAAAGAGACCAATATTTAGGAAAGAGACCAAGATTCTTTCTTCAGAATAGGGCTGAGATACAGTAAGTACAATGCCTACCTTTACTACAACAGAAGTAAAAATCCCCAAAACATTCTGTAAAGAAAGCTTTTACAAAAATGACTGGTTTAAGTAAATTTTGGAAATTTGGATCTAAAGATAAAATCATTTATGACAAAATAATGAAGTATCCATTTTGTAATGAGCAGTAGACCCATGCAATCCCTGGAAACAGTGGATAACTGTCAGGATTTCATTTAAAGTTTGGTATTCAAGTGAAAACTTAAACCCGATGTTCTTAATAGCAGAGCACACTTCTCTGACCAAAGCCATGATTTTGAGAGACACACCCTTTGTCACATTCAGTGGTTAGAAATAGATGAGTTTGCAAAACACTTGTTATAAATCAGATTGACACACAACTATTTTTGTAATAAAACTCTAGTGCAAAATCTATCCATCTCACGGAGATGGCACAAAACACAGTAAGACCAATCCTATTCTAAAACAGTTTATCCTCAAAGTTTAAAGAGATCAAACGTACCCAGAACATTAAATTCCATCTTCCTAAACAGTCTGCAATTATTTAAGAGAGATTAAACCAAACCAAACATCCCCTTTCCAAACGTGAAATGCATGCCAATTCCCACAACATTGTTTCCACTATCTGATGATGAATTACACAAAATTAGCGCACTGGCAGAGCATCATTTTTACATGTCCTAAGGACAAATCTACTGACCTGGGCAAGAGACCTTGAAAGAAATTGCTAAAACTGTTTTCTTTTCAAGGAAATTCACTAGCTCAGTTGACAGATTTAGTGGTGCTTTCACACTGAAGAGGGAAGACCAGAAGAAAGCTACTGTCTATCAGGAGGCCAAAAGGATATGATTAGCCTCTCCTTAACAAACTCTGGCTCAATAACCTTGGCAGGAGTATATCACCTCACACTCTATGAAATGTTCTACTCAAGAGAAAGGTTTTCCATGGGTGGAGCATTAAAACAAAACAAAAGACACACTCCAAACCCAACAGGGACTTCACAGGTAAGTATTTCTTCTACTTGTTTTGCTCTTTGAGAAGTCTTTTGTAGTTTTCCTTGGCTTTGTTAAAGGACCTAGTGATGACTCCCCAGAGCACGTGGCGCCCAACTCCAGCTGGTACACAATCTTTACTCAGCAGAAGCAGGAACAAGCTCCAAGCTCTGACCATAGCCTCAAAGCTGGAAGCCAGTTAGCAGTTTGGTTCACTTTGAACAAAGTTGGTTTCCATAGATCAGAATCTGGTCATCACTGTCTACTGGCTTTATCGTACCAGAAGAGTTAAAAGTCATTTTTCAATAAGCACAAAACACGTAACTACTGATTCACATGTAACATTCATCAGTGAGATGAATGCCTGAGAAATTCCCACTGTACCACGTGAATTCTGGGTAAGAATTAGTTCTAGTTGAGAAAAATCATTAAGTGAAATTGAAAAGTGTTTGTTCCATTTAAGTTTCTTAAAATACCACAAGCTGCAACAAATGGGAAAAAGGTAAGATTTACCAGTCACTGATAAATTTGCTATTGCTTACTACTGCCATAGCATCAGCTTTCTCAAAACCAATGCTCTTTGCATTATGGCAGATGATTAAAATCACAGTAACAAACAATCTTGACAGAAAAGGGAATTGATCATCTGAACAGACACATGATTACTGTAAGATTAAGTATTAAAACCTAGAAGGATCCTAATCTATCATCTGAATAATAAAATAAAGTATCTGAAAAACTAAGTCAGATTTCTTACAGTCTCGTGTCCAAATCATGACAGTATTCCTTTTTTACATCATTTTCTACATCTCCAGAAACAGTGTGTCAATGCTAACCAGCACATCTCACATCAAAACACACTGCATTCCATAGAATGGAAATCCACACAACGCATCTCCCTCTTACAACATGTCTCCTCCCAATTCTTTGTGAAAGCATCTCACCTGACCTGTGATCAGTAGGAACAGTCTACTTGAAGAGAAATCTGCTGACAGGTTGACTCCCTTGATCTTTGAACTCTCTGCCAACTGCAAAACTTTCTAGGCATAGCAAAGACTTTTTTTTCCTGCCTTTGGGTAAAAACTGAGATATAAGATTGGTAACAGTTCAGAGGGGACTTTTCATTTGATTTTTGTTTGTTTGGGGTTTTTTAATACATTTCTAGACTCTTTAACTACCAAATGTTTAGCACTAATTCAGGAAGCTGCAATAGCCACCTGAGATTCAACTCAAACTTGTTCCCACTTCTATTTCAGAATACGTACAATGTTGAATATCCTCTGCATAAAGCTCAACACTTGCTAGGCATCTATTTACAACTTCAACTTACCAACTGAAAATGGCAACTACAGCCTGCCTAAAGAAGTACATGACAACCAATGAAAACACCAGTAATCTCCAAAACAACACTTGCATGGAAGTGTGGAAGAACAGCAAGCATTCTACTTTGTTTTGATGTTGTAACTTAGCTGCTTGATGAGTGGAATTTATAGTTTCTTTCTGAACAGCTACCTTTCAGATTTCAGAAGCACAGCATGAAGTGCTCTCAGTGGTATTTATTATAGAGACACTACAAGTATCAAGTCATATTCGAGCCAGTCTATAAACCTTTTTGCAAATAAAAAATAAATTTAAAAGCATTAATCAGCTTGAAAACATCCATTTCTGCATACATTTTTCTATATAAGTTAAATCACATTAGGAGAACATACTTTCCAAAATATGGCTTGAGCTAATTTTAAACATGGTTGGAAAAGTTTGGCCTACGCCGATTAAAATCTATATTTAAATGAAAGGAAAATTTAACCACAGAAACTGTGCTCATTTTAGAAAAACAAGCAGATCACTGCCAAAGTGCTGTCCTAAGTTTAGATGGCTGTCTGACTAAAACATTGTAATTACGAGAAACTAAAATGGATTCCTAAATGTTTCAAGCTGAAACAGACATTGGGTAATTTGCAAGATATGCAATTATCTTCTGAATTCAAACACATAATGCTAATACTTGATCTGAACAAATGCAGGCTGCAGATCGTTACTTGCGTGAAAATTTGGGAAATCGATGTTAAAGGATCAACATCAGCACTCGATAACAGCAACCACGATGAAATCTAAGAGCAAAATTACCAAGTGATGTAGAATTAATTACTTAGACATAGTTTTCTTTGGGGAAAGAAAAAGGGTTTGAAACTTTCATCTACTGCCTCTGACTCTCCGAGAGCTGAGGTCAAGCCGAACAGAGGATTCTCAGCACTTTTATCACTGTTAAAACTGCACCAGTGGCCACACAAGGTATTTCACACA
This sequence comes from Myiopsitta monachus, assembly GCA_017639245.1. Lineage (NCBI taxonomy): Eukaryota > Metazoa > Chordata > Aves > Psittaciformes > Psittacidae > Myiopsitta > Myiopsitta monachus. The sequence goes on from CM029925.1 coordinate 58,971,329, forward strand.
TGTCACATGTAGCAAAATGGTGACATTGTACCTTCAAACAGCAGAGAGGATCTTGCTCATAGATTTGAAGGGGCATACAGCATATATCCTGTTACTTCACAGTTAACATTTACATTTGTATTTGGGTGCAATCATTATCATACTGACCATGCAAAAGTTAAAAGAAAATTTTATATACATATATATGCATATGATCACACAATAACCCTAGATCTGTATGTACAGTCTATATTAAACCATAATAAATTCCAGTTACTTTGAACAGTAAGTTAAATCTTGAACTATAACGAACATTACCATTTTGATGCAACTAATAGGATTCCAAGAAATCAAAGTAACTCAATTCCTGTTTAAAAATCAGGACCAGTGTACTGGCCAGCACCTGCATTGCCTACTATTGCTTGTCTTCGATTTAGCGAGAGAAATGAATAGCTTAGTTATGTTGTTGTGTTTTATTTCTTGTTCTCCTATAAAAATGTGGGTGTCTGGTTATCTTTCCACTCTTGTGACTACAACCAGTTTGTCCTCTCACTGATTTGGTGAGGGAATACAAAACAACCTATCATTCATATATGAAAGCACCCAGGAACTGCAAGCATGTCTGGGGACACTGCAGTTTAGAGTAGCACTTCCGTGATTCAAACAGCAACTCATAAATGACCTCAGCATTTTTAATCCTCTTTCTACAAGCAATGTGTGATCCACATAACTGCTTCGTATAGACTTATCAGCAGTCTATTCATTTAGCATTCATGGCACCTCTGAAGAACAGCAGCAAAGAGATATAGATTTCTTTCAAATGTAAGATATGCTGGATGCCTTAAATACAACAAAAACACCATAAATTCAATGACAAGACACTTGAGATTAAGCAATACCTTTCAGAACCACAGGAAGGAAAGCAATACCTGCTCCCTTGATACCTAAAATAACATAAATAGCAGGTATTATACCAAAGGATGCCCAAACAAAAGCCCCTCAAGAGTCATGGAGTTTTAGTATCACAGATGAAAAGTCTTGGAAAGGCATGTACAAAAGGAGTAAGATTAAAAAAAAAATCTGTTCTGTTTCAGCAAAATAAAAAAAAAAAAAAAACAAAAACAACGAAACCCAGACCAAACCTGCGGTCAGATTAACAGCAAATTAATTTTCTCAAGCTCATGAAAGGACAGAGTGTGAACCTAGGCTGCAATTCATTTTGTATTGGCGAATAAAGATTCCTCCAGGTTTGAGTGCCCAAGCACATAAGAAACACTAATACAAGCAAATTGAGTAAGTTTATTACAGCAAAACAAGTTCACAAGCAAACTAGTTCAGCTAAGAGAGAAAGACTAAGAAGAGACATTTTGTCTGCGTTTCAAGAAGTCAGCTAATACTGCTCTCTCACATCTCACTGTGCCCTGCAGCAGCAATGGACTTTATAACTGCACCCAGCTCTGGAGACTCCAGCACAAGAGCTATGTGGACTTGTTGGAAAAAGTGCAGAGAAGTGGCCGTAAAGATGCCCCAAGGGCTGGGGCACCTCTCCTGTGAAGAGGCTGAGAGAGTTTGGGTTGTTCAGCTTGAAGAACAGAGAGCTCTGAGAAGACCTTAGAGCACCTTCCAGCGCCTAAAGAGCCTGACAAGAAATCTGGAGAGTGGCTTTTGACAAGGGCAGACAGGGACAGGACACAAGGGAATGGTTTTAAACTGACAGAGGGGAGATTTAGATTAGACTAATGTCTAATCCAAAGGAAGAAATTCTTCCCTATGAAGGTGCTGAGGCCCTGGCACACAATCCCCAGAGAAGCCGTGGCTGCCCCATCCCTCGCAGTGCTCAAGACCAGGCTGGACAGGGCTTGGAGCAATGTGGTCTAGTGGAAGGTGTCCCTACCTGTGGCAGGGAGTTGGAACTGGATGAGCTTTAAGGTCCCTTCCAACCCAAACCATTCTGTGTGATTCTATGACAATGCAGAATTGTCTTTCAGGAGCAATTTACTTTTCAGTCAGATCAACAAATGTCACACAAAACCAAATGGCAAGCCTTTGCCCACACTCTGCAGGGACCTGTTACCAAAAGTCAACTCTAAAAGTTCTATTTTTCCCCTCTCTTAGATTAACCTTCCCAGCTCTTACCTGACCAAACAACACACATGCAACACAAACAAGCCAGCTCTCCTCAGTCCCTAGCTAATGAAATATTAAACCAGATTATGGAACTCAATACCACATACAGAACATGAGGAATCTTATTTGTGTGTTCTCAGCACCACAACCTGATGGAACAAGGAAAGGACAGCCTTGAACAAGAGTAAGTGGAGAACAGGAGAATGAAATAAGGAAAGAAAGGACAGGGGAAAACAAAGATAGTTCATAAGTGATGACCTCAGGAAAAAAAGGGATAAAAGGAGGAAAAAAAGCATAAAAGGTAGGAAAAAAGCATAAACTGACATGAAGACTCTGCATGTCCCAAGAAGCTGGAAGAAGCAGCCAAGAAAACGGAAAGGTGTGTTTTAGCAAAGCACAGATGGTGGTCATGTGGGGCAGCAGCACATGGAAGGACAAAACATATGACAGGTAAGAAAGGACATAATTGAGACTGTCTAAACAAAAATTAAGAGACAGAAAGCCTACAGTGAGAAGTCCTGGATAGAATCAAATACAAAGCGAGCGGAAGGACAAGAGGATTTGTGCCTGAGACAGTTCAGGTGATTAAGAATCTAGCCTGGCATTATTAAAAACAGCTGCTGAAGAAGTAAAGACTCTGCAGGAACAGAACCACAACAGGCTGCCACCTGAGCAACTGCAGAAAAGATTTGCTGGATCAAGTAGCCCCACACTGCTAAAAACCCAGGTAAATGCGAAAATTACACCTCATGACACTTCCAATTTTCTTTTTGGATTGTTTTCATGAGGAGGGGAGGACACTCCAAGAAAGTAAAACTCATCATGACTGAGGAACATACCAGAATCCAGGTTTCACCACACATCTTCAGTTGGACTTTTAGAGTAGGATACAGTAATATTTTCCTTTCAAGATTCCTGCCTCACTGAGGATACATGGTGGACCAGCCCCTGAAGTCTAAATAAGGCTTTGGGAGAGTTCCCTTTGTCAGCACGGAAGCTCTGTGGCATGAAGTGAATGGAGAAAATGCTCTGGAAAGATGGGAAAGTTCCTTCACAGGCTTGTACTCCCTCCACTCTTACCACATGCTCCCTACACATAGCTGGCTTTTTTTTTTCCCCTTCTAAAACCCAAACTTTTCAGAAGTTTTATATGTAGCCCTGACTTTCTGAATGGCCAATATGAGATTTGGTTTCTCAAGGTACAGTTTCACATTATACTTAACCCACAGCTGGTTTACATTAGTGCAGAAGGAGAAACAGCTCTCATTCATATCAGAGCAAACACTCACTGGAATAACTTCCATCTGACAGAAAGCCTTCCCCTTAACTGTTAGATCAACTGTCCCTGAAATCATCCAACCATTAATCCACTATAAAGAGAGCAGCAGTAACTCATAACCATGTGTAACCATGGTGAAGAAGTGAGACCACTACTCTTCAGCTGCAGGCCGCACACTGACCAGACTATTCACACTGCTAAACTGTACCTTGACTTTGCAGAGGAGCCAGGTATTACAGCTGCCACAAAAGCTTCACATTCAGAGTATTAGATGATACTATAAAATCTGATTACAAAGGCCAACAATTTGTTTCAGATTTCTGTGTTCAATTTAAGACATACTTTGGCTTTTCTCCTTTTTTGTTTAAGCCTAGTTTCCTCATTTGTAAAGTAAGAAGGGGGGTGATGGTGGTGACCATCTGCTAATTTGTGTTTTAGTGAAATAACTTTGCGCTTGAGAAACATTAAAATATTGCTGTGGTAACCACTACTAAAAAGTCCAAGGGTCCAAAAGCATAGAGTGGGTGGTATCTTCAAAACAAGCTACTATGGAGTGAGATATATAAGCTGTAGTAATGAATAAACAAACTTCCCATCATGCAAGCATAGTCCACTCCATCCACTGGCACAACTAAAGATTAAGAAAGGAATCTAGTGACAAGCAAGTCCTGTATCACAATAAATTCACATAAGCACAAATGTCAAGCTGCACACACAGTTTAATTCTAGCATTCTTTTTTCAGCCCGCAGCTTTCTGCGGCCAGAGTTTTCCTCTGAACAGCTGTGGCTGTACCAGTTACATGCCTTGTTTTGACATTCATCCCGTGCTTCTTACACAAGACAGCATTCCGGTCAAAGTTCAGCTTTGCCAGAGGACAACCCCAGCTGAGAAAGCAGCCTACACGGCAATATGGATGGGAGAAGGGACAACACACACAGCAAACAGGGAAAACTACACAGCTACCGCTGGCAAAAACTGACTTTGGTGTACGTGCAAGTCAGAACAAGAGGCTTTACTCTCCCCAAATGGAGCGATACTAAAGATGAGACTAGAACAAGCCTCCGTTCGTTGCTCTAGGTGCAACAGAAGCAGCAGCACCAAGCCCCCACTGTCGGTAACATACACGTTTCACACACACTGAACGTATCCTCAGGCCGGCTCAAGCGCTCCCCTCTCGCGACTCCTCCTCTGGCATCGCCGCGGCTCCCAGCCCCGCTACAGCGCGCCGACCATGCCTGCGGAGAGACGGGAGGCGGCTGAGAGAGGCCAGAACAAACCGGTAAGGCCGGGCCAGCGGCCAAGGGCCAGAGCCGCGGCCCCGGCCTGCGGCCTGCAGCGGAGCGCCCGAGCCCGCCCGCTCTCACCTCGCACGGGACAGCACCGCGGCGGGAAGACGCTCGGCTCGGCTCGGCCCCCGCCCCGCTCAGGGGGCGGCCGCCCGGGGGAGCGCGGCCGTGCCGCCGCCAGCACTCGCCGCCGCCAGGGCAGCCGCCATGCTCCCGCCGCCACCGCCGACCTCTAACCCGACAATCACTTCCGGTCACGGCTGTCAAGCCGTTGCCATGGCACCGCTCCTTGCCCCGGCCCCTCTTAAAGGGCCCGCAGCCACCCCGCGCGCCCGCTGCGCCTCCTCCTTACACGGCCGGACCCGCGCTGGGTGGCAGCCCCCGGTGCCCGGAGGAGCCGTGTCGGCAGCAGAAGCAGGTCCTGTCCCGCACAGGAACATGCCGCTGCCCTGGGGTTCCAAGGAGGAGAACGCCAGGAGGTTTTAAGTAAAGCTTTATGCATGTGTAAAAGCAAAGTGAGCCCGTGCCCTGCTGCCCAGCGCTGCTGGATTGGGATCAAGGAGACCCACGCTCTTTCTGATCCCCACAAGCATTTAACATGCACAGACGAACATGGCCCTCTGCAAAAGTCCTGCGAAATACAAACCCCAGGGCAGAGCCTGACCCCGCACCCGTTTAGGGATATTTGTCCCTGGTGGGATCCCTCTTCTCTGCCGCAGTTAGTTTTGAGCTCCTCTGAAGTGCCTACTGTCACCCAGGGAGAATTCACTGCCTTAATAAGTACCTTTGCAGAGCTGAGAATCGTTCATCAATTTTGTCAATACTTGAAGCTTTAAACAAATAAATAAAATTAAAAATAGGGAATTGGCACTCAGGGAATCTCACCCTAAAAGTCGTAACAAAGTGTTTGAAATTCCATTGTCAACCCTTTTTTGAGGGATCTAATTTGTTCATTCAGATTGGAGAAGCAGTGGCTGTGGGGGGAACTTAGCTGTTGTCTTCCACTGGCGGTTGGTTATTGAGGATGGGAGCCAGACTCTTCTCAGAGGGGCCCAGCAAACAGATGAGAGACACTGGTTCCCTGCTGCAGCAAGAGAAATCCCAAATAGATATGGGGATTGAATCCAAGCAGTGGAAGAGGACTTGTGCAAAGTCCAAAGACCTTGTGCAACCTCAAAATCGGTATGGACAAGATCTCAAGCAAAAGTAATATGAGCCTAAAAGCCTTCAAAATCACTTAGCTGAAGCAATGAAGGCAGCTCCTGCCTCTTGTGTCAGGAGGCTGTTTGCCCAGCGGTTCATCTTACCTGGCTTGTGCTGACTACAAAACCTGCATTTGGTCAGACTTAGTTATCGAGGTTCCCCCATCCAGGCAGCTCCAAAAAGTGACCCCTCCATCCTGAATGGGTGTCTAAGACAGCTCAGCACATGGGGAGCTGAAATGACTGACTTTGGTTTTGTTAGCGCTCCTGGGCTTTTGAGGCTCCTGGGCAGCCCCGAAAGCCTGAACAGAATCAGGGCATCTGCAGTGATGGCATCTGCAATACAGGCCTCCTGGTACAACCCTGGAATGCTAGATGGAAAGCTGTCCCACATTATTCTACTGTTGTTGTGTAGGAAGGTAAAAGAGGTGAAACTGCAGTCATCTTCGTGTGGCTTTGTGTGTTTGCAGTGCAGGGAAGTCACTGTTCTTTTCATTAGTTTGATAAACCGATAAAGGGAAAAAAATGCATGTGGCTAATTGTCTCAGGTTGAAGCTCTCTGTATGGAAGAAATCCATGTTAAAATGGGTTAATAAAATCTTGTAGATTTCGTAGCTAAGTAAGGAGCTTTGTCATTCTGTATTGCTGAGCGCCAAAACATGGGCCTGAATGTCACTGCGGTCCACTCCATGCCATTTCCAGGGTGACCCTGGAAAAAATCACTTCCCTCTCTTTATCAGTGTAGTAGGAATAATGACACTTCGTTCTTGCTGAGAGTGCTGACAGGAGATAGTAATCAAAGTTTGTAATTTGAGCAGAAAATGTGAAATGTTATCCAGCTCTACTTACAATTCCAATACCTGGCTATACAAACTTCCAGTTAAGCTATTTTACTTGTAACTGTGGAGAAAACAATTTGTTAAGACAGATAACAATGAGTAATTGTGTTCCTGTTTTCCTTGAGGAGCCCAAAGCAATTTTGTACTGTTTGTAGAGAAATAATTTTGTCTCTCACGTTGACATGCAGCCCACTGAAGAAGAACATGACATCTTTTCAACCATTCTTCAAGGCACTCTATTAGAAAAGACAAAGGAGAATTTCATTTTCAGTTGCAGCTACACAGGTAAAGTAGATAAGCACCCTGTGCTTTACAACAGTTAACGCTGAACGTGCTTGAGGTGAGTTAGTGTAACTGTCTTGTTAGAAAGCAAAAGGTCTGCTCAAGAAAAATACAGGCATTCATAATGCCCCTACAGTTTTTGTGAAAGTGGAAAGTACAATTTCTACAGCCAAAGACAACAGTGAGGGGAAGAAAAGAATGTTCACTATTCAGCAAAAAGGAAGAATCCAGCTGACTGGAAATGTATGTGCATTTCAGAAGGCTTTGTTGAAATAAAATCAAGGTACTGGCTTCACCTCCACACCAATAATGCCATTTCAAACTGAAGTCAAGTTTTGGACACGTTTAAAATAAAACAGTATAGATTTAACTTAGCCACAAAACAATTCCTGTGGGAAGACCTGGAAACAGCAAGGCCTGATTTCCAGTAAACTTGTTCCTTGCATCCCTCATCTCTGTCCCTACTGCATTAAGTTTGTCTCCTCCCCATACTATGGATGACAGCCCTGCAAAGCAAGAAACAGTAGGTGTGGGTTGGCCAGTGAGTACCAGCTGCCAAAAGAAACAATAATGTTTGCTCAGTGGGGGCACGAATTTAGTTCTCGCTCCTCTGGTGTGCTGGCGTGCTGTATGAACACATCTTGTAGGAACAGGAAAAGGGAAATTTTTGGCTACAGTTGGGGTAGGCTTTACAAAATATTTTTCGTGATATGCTGTGCAGTGGAACCATTCCATCCATCCATCCTCTGCTGGCATAGCTCACCTGGATGTCAAGTGGCATCATGGAGCACATAACAGAGGGGAGACACAGAGGAGGGGAAAGCACTTGAAATCAGTGTGTCGTTAACTACAGCAGTACACTTAAAACTTTTTAGGTTTAATCACTGTTGCTTAATTCTGTGTTTTACTCATAGACTAAGTCCCCCTGGGGCCTGTATGTGAGCTGAGAGAAATGACAGACTATGTGGCACTCAGAAGGAGAGAAAAGATAAGCAATATGGAAAATATCCTTAAGCAGCCAGTCACGCCGCCCTAGAGCTGCCAAAAAACAGCAGAAAGAAAACTTGTGTTCTCCTGCTCCTTGCAAAAGCCTCAGTCACTTGAACAAGGAGTCTCTAGGAGCTCTTGTTGCTAAATGGCCTGATCTGTGCCTGCATTGAAAGGTTTTCAAATTGTGACCCACAAGCTACTATGGGTCTGCCAAGAGCCTGCTGTTCACATGGCTACTTCAGCCTCCTAAATCACATCAGAACATGTTAAATGATTTCCTATTGGTCCTATGAGATATAAACAATTGAAGAATTAACCCCAAAGATGTTACTGAAAGAGTGCAAAGAAGAGGATTGTGTGAAATAAAGTAAAAGATGAGAAGGGATCATAATAAATGCAAGAGGTAGGAGCCGATGATGCTTTCCCCATAGACCTCCACCCCAGAGAGCAGTGCAGATACCTTCATTGGAGCTTCTACAGTGTTTTCTCCTAAAACCCTTTAAGCTGGCTCTGCCCTAATCCCATGCTCTGCCCTAACACACCTCATATATCTCATTTGCTGAAACTGCAGTGCTCCATATCTACCCAGATTTTTCTTCTCTCCTGGGTTTTCTAAGCAAATTTCACTGCCTGTGAGAAGAGCGGAATTACTTGATGTCTGGATCATTCACCTTCTCACCTTCACTTTCATACTTTTCTGGAGGGTTTGAGATAAGGATATGACAAGCCCACATAAGGATTTTCACCTCTCCATCTGCTTGCAAAAAAAAGCAGATATCCGAGCCCACATACCTTCCTAGGTGTGGAAATTTGCTAACTGTTCATAACATGCCTAAGCTGCACTTTCTAAATTACTTTTCTTCAACAGCAGAAGTAGAGAAGGCGCCTTGACTCAAAGAGTATCAGCACAGCAGTGAGAAGAGATTATATCAAAACAGGGGAGGCAGTGACAGAATGGAAAGCTTGCACTGATTTAAGCTGGTATAATATTTCTGGTGCCAGTAAGGTAGGTGTATATCTCTGGAGACAGACTAAACTCATTCTTATGCACAGCCCCATGAACAGCAAACAATAAAGGCCACTGTTTACTGCCCTACAAATACAGTAACTGGCACAGGTGAAATAATGGATTTAGCTGATTTGGGAAACACTATGAGTTTAAATGTTTTTGCTATCAAATTCAAAAGGCATCTGCAGGTATAACTGTGAAAGGCAATTCAATGAATTACTGGGTTTTTTTAACTCCCCAAAGCTAAAGAGAAGATGGATTTAATTCAGAAATGTTTATTTGATTTAGTTGCTGTTTGGTTCACAGGAGACTCCCCACAGGGGCAATAAAAGCCAAGGCTGCCTTTTTTATAGTGCAAAGATTTTACACTGCAGTCCTCTCCAGTCTTTTTAAACATGCCCCTCTCCTGTTTCAAGTACTAAGAAATTCCATTCATCACAACTCAGAAATTTCAGAAATGGAAATGACCTATTAAGCCTTATGATTCACCTCCTGAGCATTGCAGAATTGCTCCCTATAGTGCATTTGGGGCTTTAATATTTTGTCCATCAAGTTTAGAAGGTCACATTACTGAAGTGTTTTAAATCACATCTCATGTTTGTGTAAACAAATACGTGGTTGTTGCATTTCAGCATAATTGCTCTTGCAGATGTACCAGCAAAAGGAGTAGCCAGGAAAAATGGCAGGTGCCAGTATGAGGGAGGATTGTTTTGCTGTTAAATGTGATCAGTGCTGTGCACTGTGGGCTTTCAAGTATTCCTGTTTAGAGAATGGTCATTCTAATGCCAGTCATTAGCAATTTGCTGTTGGTCACTTGGGAACAGCATGTTTCCTACAAATTGCTCCTATTAGTCACCAGTTCTTGTCTAAATAATTGGTTATGAGAGAGAGAGAGCTCCTTTATAAGGCAGGAGTTAACAGGATGGCAGAATGTATGGGTACATTGTTATAAAATACATACTTTACATTTTTTGTATGCCAAAAAATAGCGGAATGGGCTCAGATCTCTTTTCCGCTGGGGTCAGGTTGGAACTGCACCACCAAAGTCCAACGGAGCCGTTTGGAAAGCCAAAGCTAATGTACATGAGATCAGTAACTGGCAGCAAAACAGCAGTACATTTGGTTGCCTCTGAAATGCAGTCATCTGTGGCATGAAAGCTGGCAGCTGTTTCACATAAAATGGTAAGGATGTGGACCAATATCCTTCAGGAAAGGAGAAAGAGAAAGAGGAGAAAGTGCATGGCAGAGTGTCACTAGTTTGCGCCCTTTGGATTCTTGTCACCATCCTGTTTAGTGAGAACCCCTACACGGTGTTGTTAGTTCAAGTGCCTACTGTTTTGACAGGCTTTTATCTCATTGAAAATAGGTGCTTTGGCATGACAGAAAATGAAAGGAACAAAAAAAATTGCCTACTAAAAAGAAAAATGCTGTGGCAGAGAAAGCAGGTCACAGTAGCACATCAGCATTCAGCTATGCCATTATCATCAGGAGCTTCAGTCTTCCCACTGTACTGTCTGAATATATCTACTTTAGGTTACTGCCTGACTGCTCTTCTGATCCTACTACACTTGGTTTGTGAAAGTCTGAGAGTGCAGGGGTAAAAGGTTACAAATGTCCTCCAGTACACCTCATGTCATAGTTGTAAGGGAATACCTAATTTTGTTGTTGATGGGGTACTTTAGAGATGCCAGAAAAAAGGGCTGTGAGATCATACAAGTAACTCTGGAGCCTCTGAAAACATAGAGTAGGACTTTAATGTAGGCATGTTTGACAGAGGTGCAGAGAGAAGTAGCAGGATCTTTGAATTCAAAGCTCCCAGTTTCTGGACTGGTGTAGAGAGGACTGGATGATTATTCCCCACAGTCTGGGTAGGAGCCTTAGGGAGGTACTGGGAAACCAGTGCTTAATTATCGCTGTCATGGGAGGAGGCAGCAGCACTGGGACAATGGATGGGGGTTGGGGAGACACGATAGAGGAGCCAGCCTTACATAAGCTATTTCTCAAAGTTACACAATGGAGAATAGTAATAACACTAATGCACTTCTGTAATGCATTCCTATGGAGATTCAAAATGCTTTGAAAAAGTAAGTAAATATTATATGATAAGGTGGCAGACCAAGAACCCAGAGCAACAAGAAAATAAGTGGATTCCTTGTAACTGTGGGTAGAGTCAGAAGTGTGGTGGGGAACAGAATTAAGGCCTGTGAGTCCTCTGAGCACGTGGTCACAGCCTCTCAAATGCCCAGGTCTGCTGGACAGGAGGAAAGCTGGCAGGTTAAGGAGAAATTTTCCTTAAATTAGGAAACAAATAAGAACAGAGAAACACTTTTTTCAAGATGGGAAGAGATGTTTGGTGAAAACAACAGAGAAGCATTTTGGGTTCCCAGGATTTTATTACCTTTTCTAGTGTGAGCCAAAGGATCCTGTCCAAGTTTCCAGAGATTATTCCTCACAGGAAAAGCAAAGCCCTAATAAAGGACATAGCAATTGCACGGTAAAAACAACAACAATAATAAAAAGATGTCTTTTGTTTAATCACCTGGACAGACCCAGTGTGATGCAAATAAAACGTGGGATAACAAGCTCCAAGAGACAGGTCACATCTGCAGAGGCTTGTCAGGCCAACGACAACAACAAGTGAGACAGTGAGGTGCTGGTGGGGAGCGAGGAAAGAAAGCACTCCCAGTAGCCCGTACCTGCCTATGGGCTCGTGGTCAAGCTGCTCTTTGTCATCAGTGCCAGTGACCCTCAGGAGTTTTCTGCCCTCCCAAAAACTGTTTGAAATGCGCGCTAATTTCCCAGTGGAAACAAACCCACCACCTCTCCCTCCTATCTTCCTGGGCTGGAATAGTCCCTTTGGGGTTACCATGGGGGAAGCAACTCAACCTTGGGAGAAATCACTGGATGCAGAGGGACCTGCATCCTGTGGAAGGATGTGCCCTATGCTTTTAAGCACATCTGGCCCATGTAACAGGGAGCGCTGCCATCGCCCTGCTCATCTCTGGCCATGAACTGTTATGTGATGAGGTCAGCCCCTGGCCGATGCTGTGCTGGACTTATAGCTTGGTCCATTCCAGCTGCTCTGCCTCCTCTCATCACATACATCTGCCCACTTGCCCTCCCTGCCTGCCTGCCTTTGGGTGGCTTCAGTTCATGTGCAAGAAACCTGGGGCAGCTCCTGTGCCCTCCTGTGCCATGTGTCCTCTCTCCTACCTGCAGAACTGCTTTGAGCAGGACAGGTTGTCCAGGGGAAGTTTTAGCTGGGGAAATCAGATTGTGTGGTTCAGGACTTTCCCTGTAAGACAGAAATGGAGCCTCCATCAAAAACTCAGCTCTCGCTCCTCCTGGACTGAAATGAGGGCTTAACTGTTCAGCCAGATGTAACCATCCATAGGACTGTGTATGTCCTGTCATATGAAATGCAATACCTAATAAATAATAATCTGCATTTCTCCAACTGCAACATTTAGCAACTGTTCGTGACAGCAGTGTTGTAACAGGTCAGTGAGCAGACAGATATTGCCACCATTTCTGGCCAGGGAGACTAGAGCACGGAGCCATTGCTGAAGATCACTTCCTTTTCCAGAAGGGGTGGTGCATGGTCTCCTCCCCTATTATAATCCATCCATGGGCAATACTGCTGCCAGGAAGAGCTGCAATCTCCCCTGGGTGTGGGGAACAGCATGATGAGCATCTCCAGAACACCCTCCCTGGCTCACTCTTATCCATGGGCTTACCCATTGGTTCAGGAAGGCTGTACAAGTGACTGCCAGGAAGAATCTGGCCATGATTACATGAAATCCAGTGCTGTTTGGTCAGTCTTGATCTGACATTCTCCTCTGCTCTTTCTCATCGTGGACATGATCTGGCATTCTGGGTGTAAGCAAACACAGCAGCTGAGGCTGGCACAGGAGGGGATGGAGCTGGCTTCAGAAAAAGCATGTGGCTTTCCAAACATCTTGCAGTCCAAAGCAAAACCAGCAGTTCTGACATGCTGTGAGCAATAAACAATGAGCTTTGTCAGCATGTCTAGAGGAAATGATAATTCCCAGAGTGTGAATGATGAAATGTTAACCAAGATGGAGGCTTCGGATAGCGTTGTGGTTAGGAAAGCATATGTGCATCAGTGTGGAGGAGCTGACACTAAGGCAAAAAGCCCTAACATTAGGCATTAAGATCTTCCAGGTCCCTCAGCTTACTCCCCAGTGGTGTTTTCTCCTGTTCCCTACATAAAGTATAAAGCATTGCTTATGCTGAAAGGGAGATTTGCACTATTGTAATCAGCACTTGAATCCACCCTTCTTGCTGTGTAGATTTTCATTGTCTACTGCTCACCACTGACATTCAGCCCTCTGAGACATGCAGGACTCTGTGCAGGTCAATTTACTATTGTACATGCATTACAAGATTGGTTATCCCTCTTCTCCATTCTTTGTACCACCAGGCAGCTCTGACTGCTCTGGTCCTTTCAGTGTAACATCAAGCCTCATGAAATCAGTGGGAGTGTTGTTACAGGTTACAACGACCTTAACAGAGATCAGATAGCCCCGTGCTTAAATATTTTGCAAATCAGTTGTATAGGTTCAAGACCAAAAAGAGTTAAAGTGTATTTTTCCCCTTTGCTTGGAGGATGTTAAACCTATCCACTGCAAACCATGTGAAATGTTTACAGTCACTCCAGCAATTAACAGCATTGACATGCATGTATTAGCAGAAAACAAGAATAACTAGGATCAGACAAAACAATGCAATTATTCATAGTAATAATATTAATTTCAAATTGTCATCACCGTAGGGGTCTGTTGCAACAAATAACCTTGAGAGTTATCTTAGCATGTGTGACAGAGGACATGTGCATATGAGATCTGACTACACAATAACCTTTTCTTGATGTGCCTTATGAAATATGGACCCTTGATCTCCCTCTCCAGCCACCCATCCTGGGGTGGTTTTGAAAAATGACATTCAGTCCCATTATTAAAAGCTGGAGAAAAAAAAGAAAGACTCAGTGTTCTGCTATGGCTGGTGTTACCCTCAGGCATTTCTGGCATGTTTCCGTTGTAAATTCATTTTACATGTGGCCAGGAAATACAACATCTTGTTGCATCGTGTAAAGAAAATACCATATTTCTTCCCTGGTGCTCATTTCCAATCTACCAAAGCATCTGGTGGGAGCATGTCTGAAGATCTGCCTTTAAATGTAAAAGTTTTAACCCACAATGCAGTTTTATGCCCGAGTCTCATCTTGACAGAACAAGGTTAAATTATGTTTTACTTTTCACCCTTTTCAATAGTGAGTTTTTACTGTGCTTCTCTCTTTCAAGCATGACAATGGTTTTCTTTCCTACCAAAACCTGGCTTTGTCACTCTCACTTCTGGGCAATCTGGTTTTGGATGGAGATAAGAATTAATGCTGCTTTCCAGGAAAATCCAAGCACTGTGAGTTTCCACCAAAGCCTGGCCCACAGCTCAACATGTCCAAGATTTGCCACACCCTTAGCAAAAAAACACTGAATACTACACAAGTAATAAAAGGTCAAATACTCCAATTCCCATGAGTCATACTGCAGGGCTTGAGATGATGGCTAGCCACAGCATGGCATTTGATAGAGGGGCACAGATTTGTTGGAGGGTATGAAGGCTCATCATCAGTATCATAAACATGGTCCTTTCCCACCTCTTGTTCATTTCTCTTCTGCCTGCTCTGGACCAAGCCAACATCTACTTCACCATTCCCATCATTCTTGCAATGGCAACCCCTAAAAACGTCTGCTGGGCATTAGGAGGAAGGTGGAGAGCCATTTGCACAGCATAAAAATTACTTTCATTGCTCCTACTAAGCCAAAGTCCAAGCCACATAGTCTTGCACACTGCTGGCACAGTGCCTGTCAACTCATTGCCTCATGCATATGGACATGGGGCTCTGCTGTGCTCATCTCCCTTGACCAGCCCATTTCTATCTCCACACCTTGCCTTCCATGAGGGTGTCTCTGTCACTTGGCTAGTGTGGGAAGTGAGACATGGATAAGGGAGGATGCATTTCTCAGCCGTCAGACTGGTTCCTCTGACTTAAGCCTCATGCTCATAATAGAAGCAGGAAAATCTGAGAAAATACATCTGATGTAATTAGTGTAACCTTTCTGCCAGGTGGTTAACAGCAGAGGAAAACGTCTGGATTCAATATACACATGGCCCCTCTTGATAAAGGACTAAATTCCAATCTCCACTTGGAAACCTGAGAAAAGTAAAATATCCTCCCTGAGAGCTCTTAAAGAGATCGATTTCCACCACTCACTTGCATTCCTGGATCTTTATTAGGCAAGAAGGAGCACAGTCATAAAGCCAGGCAAAACCAGCAATGGCAATATACATCCAGATAATGAGCAAAAGATCCCTCTTTTTCAGATCTGCTGGCAGGGGTCCAGCTCCCTCTAGTGAAAAGAGTCCCAGAGGGAGAGCCCTGTGGCTCCAGCACCCCACCTGGGGTCAGGATCAGTGACCAGTCCTAGCCAAGGCAGCAATGGAGGACCCCAACTTTGCTACTGGTACTATGGATAGAACAGCCCTCAGCTTTCCTGCACAATCACACAAAGACCTGGTGATGCCCCACACCACCCTTTGAACGAATGAGCCATGTAGTATGGAGCTGCAAGGCAGGACTTTAGGCAACAGAGTGCCATCAATCCATATTCAGTTACCAACAAACTGGTGTTGGAGCGTGGTCTACCCTCTTGCACTGCACTTACTCTTACTGCACTCTTACCTCCTGGTAGAGCCTACAGGCAGAGGCTGAGAAAGAAGCACTATTCCAGACCCCTTTATGGCATGTTGTTACAGCAGCTCAGGTGTGCAAGGGACAGACCACTTTCCTGTGTAGCTGTGATGCTACTTTCTTCAAGACACTATCATGCAATTCAGGTGTCCACACCAGTATGTCCTGAGCACAAGGCTCCTTAAGGCTGGAAAGGAATAAATGTGGTTTCCAAAATTATTCTATCTGATCGGTTGTGCTTGACTGGGAGGTTGCATCATACCAGTTCAGAGGCAAGAAGCTCACCTGTCCTGTTGTGTTGTTGTAACCTGCTCTGTCCAGTACTGTAACCCCAAACAATATGGAGGCTGCTGCTCCATGATGACTTAGTCTGTGCCCAAGGCAGTAGTTACCATGAGAGGTATTTCTGCACGAGCACCATCATCTGCAACTGCTTATAAATAATTTGGGGCTGAAGATGTAAATGCTGATCTTCAATCTGAAAGGCCTAGATAATTTAACTCATTTAGTCAACCTTAGGAGACAGACAGCCTTTCAATTACAAAATCTATTGCTCTCCCCCTCCATTCTGCCTTACTGGGCCTGTTTGGAGATTACTGAATTACCCAAGGGCTGAGTACTAATTCAGTTAGCTTTAAGGCTGGATTCTCTGCCACATACAACTACGTTCAAAACTAAGCATTAATCTTAGAAATGAAGCCGTGGAGTTTTTTGGGAAGGTGTATGTGGAAAATACTAAGTGTGGGAGGTTTGGATGTTTTCCAGGTTTTACATATTACAGCCTTTTGCCTAGCTTATACTTTGCGCTCATCCTGAACCTAGAAACATAATCAGAAAACCTAAGAGAACCCTTTTGAAGAGGCCCTTTAAACCTACCTTCTCCAGGAGAAAAGGGAGGTGCTTTCTTCTATTGTGAAATCCTCCATTAAAACAACACATGGCCTTGACTCCAGAGCAAGAAGCAGCAGGCAGGAGTCAGGACTGAAGAAGGAGACTACATGGAAAAGACAGAGATAGTCCAAACAGCACCAAAGAGGCAATGTGAATTGTCCATGGGCATTATCCAGGCAGATTCGCTCTTCTCTGCCTCCATCACATGGCTGATGCCCAGGAGAAGCCATGTTGACTGGTCAGTGTCACAGAAGAACGGTGACAAGCATTACGCAGTGTTTGGATAACACATTCTGCCATTCACCTAGCTGTCCAAACACATCATGTGACGTGGATAGAGGTAAGAGAGTCTGGACAGTTTCAGTGAGGAGCAGGACTCATCTTTCCCCATCTGTCCTGAAACTTTTCATCTTAGTTTTGTTCTTTTCTCTTTTTTTTTCCCCTATTTCCCCCCCCCCCCCCCCTTTTACCAGAGGGTCCCCAACCAAATGGATGCAAGTTACCTGTACCATGTAACTGTTCCTGTTGAGCAGCCATCAGTTGGCCCCAGCCAGTGGGGTAACTTGGCAGGTGTAGTTAAGGCGACGTCTCTGCCGTAGGGTTTGCACAATGCCCCGTGAACTCCTGGAATGGACAGGAATGATGTACACAGGAGATATTCCTGGGCTCATTACGCATTGCGGGAAGAGCTGCCTGGATCACAGCAGTCCTATTAATTTCTTTCATTCATCTCTGCTGAAGTCAACAGACAAAAAAAATTTTACGGGCTTGGATCATGCAGAATATATAACTACCTGTATTCTGGCTAGCTGTAGCAATTCAATGATAAGTATGACTCCCTGGTGAGCAAACAGGATATCACAGGCTTATTTTATCTTCCAAATGGGTCAGAGTTGAATCTTTTTCTGGATTTCTGCATTTTCTCTGAACAGGTCAGGTTTTTACTTGAGGAATGCATTGTTATAGTTCTCAGGCTCACAGTCAGCAATGGAAACACCTCCAAATCTTCTGATAGTTGAAATAAATTTGTTACAACCTGCAGTTTGGTTCCATTTTCTAATGAACAACTTCATTTTTATATATATATTTTATATATAGTTTAGGTTTATGTATTCAGACTGTATTCCACATATGCAGATCCAGGAACCTGGAATCAATATGTATCCCTTCATGACTACTCTAAAGAGATTTAAATTAATTAACCTTAATAGGCAATAACGGTCTTTCCTGTGGTATCCCTGTTGGTATACCATTATCTGAAGTACTGAAGTTATACCCTTTGCTTCAGGTATACTATTTTCAATAACAATATAGGCTTTGCTAGAGATGATGACAAAAGCTTACAACATCTTAAAAGAAGAGCAATTTGCATGTTTCTAAATGGTGAGATTCTAGCATTTTTTAACGTTTCAACAACTGAACGTTGAAATGCTGAAGGTTTCATCGGACAGCTGGTTGAAAAATGTGGAAAATACTGAAGTGAGTTCAAGAGCCAGATTATTTTGGCTACTATGAGTATTTCTCCAGGCCTTAAAAATGAGGCAGTGGGATGAAATGAATTCTGATCTTAGCATTAGGCTAGTAGGCAGAGTATAATATATGTGTTATGCTTTCCAGTGTGTTTTGGCACTTACACTCAATATGCAAGAAGTATATATGTGTGTATATATATATACTTACACACACACACATCCCCCTTTTCTTCACTTCTTTGTTCAGCTGAGCTTTTGGATATCAAACCACACACATTGAAGTACACACCTGTATGTATGTGCACAGGCATAAACCCAGTTCTGAATATACACAGACAATAGATGCATAATTCATGCTCATATAGTGCTTGATGCCTTGCTGAAGTATTTAAATCAAAAATCTCATAGTATTTTCAAGTAATTTAAGAACCAAATATCTCACAGGTTTAGTCATGTGGTGCTACTGTACTTTGTCCCTGTTCATGTATTTCACTAACAGTGTGCTCAGTTCCGTTTCTCTCTATCCACACTAGATACATAAAAATTAAGCCTCTCATCACTGTTGCGAAGTAGGTATAAGTTTCCTACTGAAGTGAGCTCATTCCTTGCTGGTTAGCAGGGCTGAGAGCAACACCCAGAAGTATTATCATCCTGAACCATGCACTCATCATCAGAGCATGCGATCTCTCCAGCATCTCATTTTGTCACACAGTGCTCCTTTAGATTTTCACATCCTGCTCATCATCCTGAAACAGAAGGAAAGACATCTGAACCACCCTCAGGTCTAAATCAGGTTGCTCAGAACCTCCCAGGATTCAGCCCAGTTTTGTCAAAGGAGACACAAGCACGGTGATCATCAGATGATTGAACCCCAAGTGAGGACCACAGGATTGCTGTTAAGATACTTCAATGAGCTGAGCACAAAGTTATCAGCATCTCAGATCTGCTCTGAGCATCACAGAAAGAAAAACAGAGTTTTAAATGAATAAAAAAAGAAATCCCATTAACATTAATCTTTCAAAAGCTGCAGTCCATCTGGATGCCTTCTTCCATGGGATTAATTACAAAGACTAACCCTGTAATCCATAAGCAAAATATGAGTGATATGTAAACTTGCTGTAGTTGTGTTTAATATTTTGCTTGCTAACAGGGCATCTAATCCACCATGAGCAGGAATTCATCCAGCCTCAGGGGCTACCTAAATCACACAATCCCTCTAAATGAGCAGTAATCTCTTCATCGAATCTTCATTCTCATGAAATAATAAACGATGCTAAAGGCTCATTTGCTTTGGGATCTCCCAGCGGTGGAGGGGACAACACTGTACCCATCTCCAGGTATAGCAGTGAGCAGAGCCCTGAGGTGGCTGGAGGCAATGAGGCAAATTTCTGGCATTTCATTTCTGTGGCAAAGAGCCCTTCATCCTTGGTGCACCAGCACTGTGCCAGAATGAGCACCAGACTAAAAAGATCCTATAATGATCTGGAGCAGTGAGACCAATAACGATTTCCACAAACTCCCCTCTTTTACATAACACCTCCCTCCCAGCTCCCCATGCGATAAACAGCGGGACACAGGCTGACATTCTGCAGATGCGGGCAGTTCCGGCAGCGGCGGCGGGAGAAGGAGGCAGAGGCAACTGAAATCCATTACTTGGAGAGGTCTCTGGGGTCAGCGACAGTGGCGCTGAATGGATTTTTCCAGCCATTTCGAGCTGAGATTTGCACTCTATAATCTGAATGCTTTTATCTATTTCTGAAAATAGACAGGAATTTTTTCCACAGGCTGCTCCAATCTGGCCACAGAGATGCAGGGAAGGATTACGGGGATAAATTCAGGTTTTGTTAAGCAAGCATATCTTTTCCAAACCAAACATAGACAGCTTTCTCACAACATAAATACTCTCTCTTGTCGGAAGGATGCATCCCCTTGTGCAAGAGATGAGAGATAGGTGCCAAGCACAGCTCTGGAGCCCTTAACTCCTGGTTTGTACATTGTTTGCCTCTCCAGTCCAGCTGTGCTAGAGCCAGCGAAGTCTCAGAGCTGCAGGGAATGATCTAGAATCCGTTTCCCACTAAACAGACAAGGACTAGTTTACTCAGTGATTATTTTCTGTTTCACTCACATTTTTCTGTAGTTGAGCTTCCCTTTGCTTAGTCATGTCCTCTTCTGGCAGAGGTTTCTCTGAAAAGAGAGCTGATTCTAGGAGATTAGCTAGGACAGAAACTGTTGGGTGGGTGTATTACAGCACTTTCATGGATGAGGAATTGATAAGAAGCCAGCTGTGTTTACTAGCTTTTTTCTATCTGGAGCAGAAAATATGATGCTGGGGCCTGGTTTTGGTGTTACTGAAGTGTTCTGAGCTGGAAACTAAAGGGTGGGTTTGAGTGTGCATGTGCCAATGTCTTGGAGTGAAACATGGGACCTGCAATTTCATGTCATCAACTGTGCTCAGAAGGCTTTACCATTTTCCTGGTGTCCCTCAGAACCATCAGCCCTGTTTCCAAGCAGCTTCATCTGCCCACCCCTGAGTTGTATGGTCTAGTAATGAACCAGCCAATATTTTCATTTACCTGTACTTTGGCACCCCCAATTTCTATACAAAACGATTATTATGAAGCATAGATATACCCCTTTGGGTGGAAAAAGTAAGGTACCGAGATGTAACCCTGTCCTCCCAGCCTGCAGACTGGAGACATGGTGCTGATAGTGGGCAAATATTTGTACAAAGGTAAGTACTGGGTGCTTAGCATCCTGCCAGGAGGTGGCTCTGCCTAGCCATGCCCAAGTGGGAACAGAGCTACCAAGTAAACACTCCAGAGCAATAAGTCCGAGGAAAAGTAAGGGAAAGAAACAGGTAACTTGATTAAGCATTGCCATTATTAATGACAGTAATCCTTTTTGGTGGGGAGGTAACAACCTGGATGGAAAACAGTATATGCGACTAGGGCCACTTTGGGGCAGGTTGGAAAGCCATGCCAAGAGCTGAGCTGCTGAAGCACCCTGACAGCTCTGAAAGATGGTGATGGGGAGTGACCGTCCCTTGGGAGCCTCCTTCCAGAAGGTGGAAAAGATCTCTTAGGAGGCAGTCAGATCCACTGAGCTTCAGCTGTTTGACAGAGGTTTAGATTAGCCCTTCTCAGTGCAATGTGGCACATCCATCAAAGCAAAAAAAAATCTCAGACGAGTGCAGAAGCCCACTGGCATTCACCCATGCCCAGCAGTCTTCCACTGCCCTCCTGTCTGTGCATCCTGCCATTTGCCTGAGCTCAGAGCACAGTTTCATTTCAAGCCAATAGCAGGCACTGCCATGAGGGGTGGCCAAATGCCTTCAGATGCCACCATTCTCTGGCACAGAAGAGATATCAACCGTTTCCCCTTCGCCAGTTAATGCTGACAGTAAAATTAGTTGAATCCATAATTTGGAAATTAAGTTTCTGTGGTTTGCCAAACCAGTCAGACTAGAGCTTTAAACATCAGCTTCTCACAGACAAGGGAAGAGACTGAAAACAAACCCTAAGGAAGCATACAAAGGAATTTGCTTGTGGGGCAGCATGCCTATGCTAAGGATTTAAGATGCTGCTTGGGCTTAGAGGGCTCTCCACACTTGCTCCTAATGGTCCCACCAGGTAGAGATCCCTGTGCACCAGCCTTCCCACACCAGTGGTAGATGGCCTCTGTGCTATCAGACCTTCAGCCAACTCTTCTGCTCTGCCCCTGCCTTCCCAGTAAACAAATAATGGCAGACTTCTGTTCAGCCTTGTCTATTTTGGGATCTCTTGCAGTCCTACCGATAATCGCTGTTATAAATGTTTACACTGATAGGAGACTGGCCCATATTGTACGGAGATAATAACAGTACAATTTGAGATTCATGAGGTGCTGATGATCTCTAAATATAGAAATAGAGTAATTACTGCTGGCATTACAGGCTGGGTTTCAAAAAGCAGATAAATGGAGAAATGGATATGCTATTTATTGCAGCTTCAACAGTAACAACAGGAAAGCTGTCTCCCTTGATTAGGCAAGGACCAGACTGCAGAAGGCAGAGCTCATGGCAGAGGGGTGAAGGGCTATGATACCCTACCACTGGAAAGGAAAAGCACAGCTGTAGAAAAAGCACTCTGAAAATGCTCTTAATGCCAAGCTCACCCAACGCATGTGACTATACCAGAAGGTGACAAAGCAGGTTCACTGTGCCAGGAAAAGCTATTGTGACTGGGAAAAATATCACGGACTTCTCTACCGAAACCCCTTAAGGAAGGACAGAAGCCTTTGGCCACCAGAATCAATGCATGTCTGCAGCTGAAGCATGCAGCCAGGACACAGTGAGAGTATGCTGAACCAAGATCCCAAATGTTTGCATCTGGAGGCAGCAAGCTGTGGAGTCACTCAAGGCTTGTGCACCGGCTGGTAGGATGAGCAGGGTGTGTGGCATCCCTGCTTGCTGACCACAGCTCATCGTTCCCATAGTCTGACTTCCTTCAGTTCATTTTAGAAACATTTAGCTCTCACTGAAGACAGCAACAATAATGGGTACTCAGGGCTTCTGATAAACAGGCTGACTACAGAGTCCTTCAGTACAGGTGCAGGCACTTCAGGCATGCAAGTTGGTATAACTGAGCAATTCTCTGGCAGAATATCTCCTCTGTTGAATATTGCATACACTGCAATATGTGTGTCTGGGGCCATTTCCTTCTCCCAGTCTCTAAAGGGGGCTAGCAAGTTTGGTTACCTAATGACTAGGAAGATACCCATCTGTCTGGAAGCTATAGCCTTTGGAGTCTACAGATAGTAGTGGTACCCATGGAGCTGAACACTGCACTAGCCACACTGCCAGCACCATCCAGGATCTAACACTGATTTGTGCAGTCATTCCCTCCCACCCCTGTGAGGAATCTCACTCCGGCTGGTGCTTCCACAACACGCAAAGCCAGATTTGCTTTGACTTTGACCTTTACCACCACTGTGCTGAACAAAGCACTCACCAATTTCTGTTGCTGTAGAAAAACACACGGACCGTCACCAGGCTGTTGCCCCAGAGAGTTCAAAAGACGTGACACCTTTAAACAAGAAAAGGGCAGGAGCTGTAGGTTCCTCTGGGGTTTAGTTGTTGGTATGACTTTTGACAACTATTTTCTGAAGTGAGACAAGGAAGGCATAGAAGTTACCCACCGCTTTGAGGCTTTGGTCTGAAAGTTAGTTTGCAAAGAGGATGTTTCTAAGAGCAGTAGTTCCTGAATCAGCCTCCTTATCAGGTGATTCTGCAGTCCTAAGAGTCAAGCAGTGACCTGAACTCTGAATTTCTGCAAGGTTTAGGGAGCCAGCACTTGATGTAAACTTCCCACGGATCACCTCCACACATGACAACCTAGAATTATTCACACGCTCTGCTGCTACTTTTGTGCCCTTCCTATATATTCTCTATATACTACACAAAAGTGGAGAGAAAGAGAAAAAAAGAGAATTGCAAATGAGAAAAGAGCATTGGTAACACTCCGTAGCTTGTGTATAGTGTTCAACATGATCCTGTAGGTATACAAATATTGTACTAACCCTTGAAATGCAGCATAGTTAATTGAAGTGAGTTATTCTGCGTTGTTGGAGCAGGAGGAGTCAAAGTTCCAGAGACGATTACAGCTTTTTGTTAGACCACACCTCAAAGTTTTCACTTTAGTTATACAATTGGGAAAACCAAAGCACTGAGGAGTTACACCACTCAGCCAAGGACCCACAGCAAGTCACTGGTGTGATTTCTGTGAGAGCTCAGCCTTGCTTCTGGTCATCAGCACTCTCAGACCAGAAGGGTCTTGGTTAAACTGGACATACATGGGATTCCAAACTAGATGTCCCCAGTAACTACATGACTTTGAAGAAAACTGCCTGTGCTATGCTTGGCTCTGTGTCAGCATGTTGGAAAGAAAAAAGTGGCTGCGACCAAGCCAATGTCACTGTCTGGAGGTCACAGCAATTTGGCAAATAGACCCTGATCCCTCAGACAAGCTCCAGGCTCGGCTGCACTAAGTCAGCTCTAACACCCACAGATTTACTAGGCGCTTTGCTTAAGTAAGCAGTGGGGGATGTTCTTGTTGTTGAACATGTGTTTCAGTTGGATGGGAACTGCTCAGCCTGTAGGGAATCTGTGCCACTGGCAAAGGCGGATCGGAATGGTATTTTTTAATCAAAAAAAAAAAGGGCATTTCAAACATAGCTTTTATATGACTTGGGGAGGAGCTCTCTGCCCCCAGGGAGTTTTTAGGTTGCTGATCCATGACAGCAGCTGGTGCTTCCCTACTTGCTGCTCTTAAGCAATATATTGCTCTCCTAGACCGGTGAAGACTGAGGCAAAGCACCACCTTTCTCCAATACAGCCCAAAGCTCCATGGGGTCGATTCTGGTTACAAAAGAAACCTCCAACTGGGATGCTGCTTCAGAGCTGAGGGACAGAGGTGATCAACCTATTGCTTGCAGGTCCCTAAAGGACCCTTGTAGCTCCTTGGGGGAGCTACAGGAGGCCCAGCATAGGACACTAAGAAGTGTGTGCGCTGCCAGGAGGCTTGGATTCACTGTGAGAGCAGTGCTGCTAGGAAATATGTAGGCTCTACAAGCCAAAATACAGCTCTGAGGTCTGCTGCTGTAAGCTTTATGGAGTAAAGACAGATCACTCGTCTCTGGGGGCAATACTAAGTTTTGTATAAGGGGAAAAATGTGACTTTCATTCGTAACTTCCAGGTTTTTCCAATTCCCATTTGGTCACAGCTCAAGATTGTGCTTCCAATTACAGCTCTTTACTGCTATTTTCTACCCCCTCTCCCTCCCCCCAACCCAAATGTGAATTTTGTCATGATGAGGTCAATGATTGGAATTTTCTATTCAAGAAGCCTTTTTTCGCAGTCACAGACAGCCATAGGCCAAGCAACTACGCAAGTCTGAAGGTCACCAGCATCCTGTGGAGACAGTCAGGGTTTCTCACCAAAACCAGTTCTCTATGCCTGGTACCTGGTCCACCCCTGCATCAGCCTGGCTGGGTGAAACCAAGGCATAAAATGAAAGCAAATAGGAATGACACTAGTGTAACAGGTCCCTGGAGTCATTCTGACAGTGTTTTACTTGGTGCATGTTCCCTGCCATGATTGGTCTTATAGTTGTGGCTAAGGGGTGGTAACCTCTGGGGCTTCAAATACCTCATTGCTCCTTTTAAGCACCATGCAGAGAAGTCAAGGCACGCATTGGGGAAGAGAAGGATGCTGAGAGAACAGGAGAGGGTTAGGGTGGAAAAGAGGTGGGAACACCAAACCTTCCCTTCACACCTGACTTGTCTTCTGTGTATTACAGAGAAGTATGTCAAAAGCATGTCTTCACATGCAACTGCAGGTCATATTGCTGTTTGGGACAATGAGGGTGGGAAGTGGAAATAATCGTTGTTTTTAGCGTGGATGAACACGTCCAAATCAAACCTTCACAGCTATCTTACCTCATAACTTTTTCCACTTCCGCTACCTGCAACTCTCCCTTTGGAATGAATGGTGGAAACAGTCCTTGTGGGTCATGAGAAAGGATCAGACCTCTAAACATGTTGTTATTCCTGTTTTCCAGCTTCCAGCACTCGCAAAAACAGGTGATTAAATAGAGTGGGTAGCAGTCAACTGATCCAGCTCTCCCAGCAGGTACAGGGAGTTCTCTGCAGAGGAGCAAAACTGCTGGAGTAGACATTTTCCCTATTACAAAGTCACTTGTTATTCTTTTACAAGGAAAGCAATGCAGATGCTGCAAAGAGGACTAGAACACCCTTTTCTCCATTTTTGTTCAGACTGATTAGTAGGTACCTTGTCTGCATTGCTCTATAACAAACTTAAGAGCAAATTAACATCTCCTACACTTTAACAAGACAGTTGAGGTTTGTTTTGCCCAAGTAATTATACAAGAGATAAGAGAATTTTGATTTTCATCAAGAATTCTTGTCATGAATAAGAAAATAAATAATGAACATCAATAACCACATACACATACATACAAACCCTCCCTTATCCAGTGTGGGCAATTTTGAATTGATTGGAACTCTACCCTTTAAAGAAAAAGAGCTGAAAATAACAATGAAGTTCATGTCTTCCCTCCCACACCCCATGGAGCTGTGAGGTTTATTAGATACAGACACCAAAGTTCATTTGCTGCTGATGCACTATCACTCCTCTCAGCAAGCTGACCAGGATTCTACTCTCAAGCATTCAGAGCCATTATGGCAGCATTATTTTCAAAGCACACAGGTATTTTCTGGAGAAGCATATGTCACGCACAACACACTCGTTGGAAGCTATGGGAAGTTTTAACTTGCTGCTATGTTTCCATTCCCTGTGCACACTCACAGAGCAGAGGTGATGAAACATGTGGCTGGTCAGGATGGGGGAACGGAGAAGGCAGAAAGGAGCCCACAGGGGATGTCCTGGAACTCTGTTAGGTGGTTTCAGGAGCCAGGACATTAAGGGAAATGAGGTGAGAAGGGAAGATACAGCAAGGAATTATTACAGAAGGGAAGTTTTGCTGTCCCTGAATGGAATGGCTTTTGGTTTGCAGGAGCAATGGGCCTGCTTTGTTAGCTTTCTCTACTGCTCCTCATGACTTCATGTGTTGAGTAAGCTCCTTGGTTTCTGTTGAGAGAGGAGATGAAGTCACTTATGAGGCTGGGATGGGAGGAGGACTCAAAAGAATCTCTTAGAGGAACATTCCATAGAAGACTCCAACAGACACGGAGATGAGAAAGTTTCAACTAAATCAACATTCAGTTTAAGAAATGTGTAAGACCTCCTGAAGTTAGACTCCATAACAGCCTCAGTCACCAGGTCTGGAACATGAGAGAGCCCAGCAAAGGGTACACTGGTGCGAAATAGGAGCAGAGACCCAGGACAAGCACGTAGAATGTCAATATCACATGCTGGCAACAGTCCACAACCTACAACATGGGGAAACAAGTTACACCAGCCCCTAGTGACAGAGCATGAAGGAGGGACTATGGGTTTCAAAGCAGAAGTAGCATAGTCATGCCTCCACTCCCACATCACCGTGGGGACACTTCTGCCCCTCAACTCCACTACCCCACCGAAACACAAAACACCTCTTGGCACATTTGAGTGTTGCAGGACTGGTAGTGAAAATCAGCCTTCATGAAATGCATGTTGATGCCATGAGGCATGCCATTGTGCTACAGAAGTGTTCTCAATGCCATTGTTCTCAGAAGTGTTTGAGGCCAAAGCCATCACAGCCTTCACTGCACACATGGGGTCACTGGTTTATAGCAGTCCCACTGCAGCAGCATCAGGGCTACTAGACCAATTGGTCCAGGTGAGGTGAACCTGCTCAGACCCCCACATACAGATGCTTCAACACAGTCATTACTTTGCACTACTTGAATAAAATGTTAAGGTCTGGCAGCCCTGGGAGATGAACAGTCTTTCAGTAATCCCTAGACAACACTGCAGATACAACAGCTGGGTTAGGCACCTTTGGCAGCCTCAGGGACAGTGAGGAGAACATAAAGCTGCTTGCAAAATGAGGGGCAGTGGTGCTCATGCACATGTGCAACTGGGAATCATCCTGCTATAAAGGGAGAGTTTAAAAACAGCCAGATTTTCCCTTTGTTCTTTATTTTTCTGCCACGACATGATGCAAAGAGCAATGTCATACAGATGGTCAGCAATGAAGCTGTGTAACAGAAGAGAAAAGTGGTTGGCCTAAAACATCTGTCAAGGCTCCATCACGGTTAATCAAGGGCTAGAAATAAAAGTGACCCCCACAGCACTGGCAGGGAGCGCTGGGAGATGATTCCCCAGTGTTTCTTATATACCATATCAAAAGGCTACCTGAAAATCCCTCACTGGAGTCAGCCAAATTATTCAGGGACATCAGCCAACTCAAGTATCTTCTGCTTTATGAGCCTTGAGGACCCTAAGGCGTGTGTACCACTGCTATTCGCTGCAATGGATTCAGACTGGCTCTCTGCTATCTATATTTATCATTATCCCCTCAGGAAGTGCTTTGGCAGGATTTTGTAATGAAAACCCTGCCCAGAGCACTCTTTGGCATGCAGCAAGCAGCCTTAAAATAGCACAGTGACATGCTGCAACAATTACTCATATTAACACTCTTCATTGTGCGGTGTGACGCTTTGTCCCTGTCGCCTGGCTCATCCCACTGACCGGCACGTGGTGGGACAGCAGGGAAGAGCTGGCCTTTCCCAAAAGACAAAGTTCAGTGCCAGGCTGAGACCCGACCCCCTAAAAACCACACAGACCTGACTGCGGTCTTGCCTGTCACACCAACACAGAGCCAGTGCCAAAGCCCCATTTGCTTCCAGGCCCAAAGTCTGCAGGTGTTCGGGCAGGATATTTTGGTTCCTCTCTAGCCCATCAGTGCTGCTTGATGAGAATGTTAACAAATACAAGCATAAGAGCCCAGCTAGAGGATAACTTTGAACCTACACTAAGGAACAGGCTGATTACTTGCCAGTTACATGCTGACCTCCAGTCTAGCCCATATTTACAGGTTTTTACCCCCTTCAGAGCAAATCTTCCTGCACTGTCCTAACAGTACATCTCCCTTTACTTTAAATAGTAAGTAAAAAGTAGCTTTTAGTCAGAAGAGAGATGGGGAAGTGGAGACAGCTTTGCTTGAAGTTTGAAGAACCCTATAAGCTTCGGTATTTTTGAGGAAAAGTATTTCTCTGTTCAAAAGGAAAAAAAAACCCAACTTCTTGAATTGTTTGAATTGGGCATCTGGAGCATCTGCAGTGCATTTCCCCTGTTGATGACAAAATGAGCCTTTGAGAAACAACTTGTCACTCATGCCTATTTACCTGAACCTGCTGGGTTTCAACATCTCAGTCTAAAACCCATTCACATCAGTACAAAGAATCCCAAAGACTTAAATAGGCTTTGATTAAAAGCTCTCTCGAGGACTGCTCAGGGTTCCCCACAGTCATGGTCCGCATGTTTCAAGATGACATAGTCCTATAATTACAGAGGCCAGGATCTCTGAACAGATACTGATGTAACAGCCTAATTAAGGCTTCATAAGGAGAGATAATACTGCAGTCCTTCCAATATACTATTGATACAGAGAAGGAGGAGCTACAGCAAGAAGGCTCCTTTCAGTATTGATTTGCAGTGAGCGTATTGTCACTCCGGGGAAAATTAACACCTGATAATGCATATTACTTCATCTGCTGGCACATGACGTGATCACTGCAGAAAGACACTACACAAACACTCTTTGTGTGTGCTAGCCCCTTATATTTCCATAGTGTACCATACTACTTCCACATACTACATACCACACTACTTCCATAATGTACCGAGGAGCTCGAAGCCCTTCCTGAAGCTTAGCCATGCCTGTGTAGGAAGTTACAACCACACTAACATATCCCCTTTGCCCCCTTTTTCAGGCTCAATGAATTCAAGGATATAGACAGTTATCACAGCATTCACAAACAGCAAACTATGACTTGAAGGATCAATAGCAAAGTGAATCAACACATAAGGCTATTTTTCCATAAAGAAAAGTTGTTCAGGCCACATGAGTTAGTGAATGTGCTCACAACCACTTCTGTAGCTATGATGCCATGGAAAAATGCTATTCCAAGAAAGCATCTGGCTACAACAGACTCGCTTTAAGCGATCCTACGCTTCTGTCAAACTGCAAAACATCCTTCAGAATATATCAAAGAACATTTTACAAAGCTGCCTTTCTCTAGTGTGTCATCAAATCTACCCTGAAAGAAGAGCTCGGCAATGAACTCAGTATCTGAATTTGTAACGGGATAGGTATCTGCCAAATCTATCCTCACCAGCAAACAATGCACTAGTCATATGGATATTTTTCCATGCACTAGCCTTTATTAAAACTTCCTCAATTAATTCCATGGTCTCCAAGACCTTCTGCCAAGGTCACTATTCAGGGCTGAAAGGGCTACTCACTGAGTAATGAGCACCAACTTCTCTGGAGACCTTCTTGTAAGCTTTAATCAAACACAATCTTCTGTTAATTGCTTACACATACTTGGTGCATTAACAAGAGGAGCTTTAAATATATATATATATATATATATAAAAAAAACACCAAACATAACTGAGGAAGGCAAAGCTTAGCTATTAGCACCATACGAGGATTCTGGTGTTGAGTTTTCTATCAAAGCCAGATCTGATTATTGACGGGGGAAATGTTTTGCTTGGAATAAAGCCTTTGCTTCAGAAAACCATGTCTCAAATGCAGTGCTGAGCGGCTATTCATATTCTAGCATAAATTCTTGCCTGTGAGTAAAGGTCAACAATAGGCTTTTGCCCTAATTACTGCTCTAGATTTAGATGTCTGCTGAAAATTCATTCCTAAATGTCTGAATCTGAACCAGACCTAGATGATTAGTCACAAAGACTTCTCCTTTGATGTGCAAGTCTCTAGGGCACAGCCTGCCTTACCATGCTCAGAAGAGTAAGAGGTCTCAGAATGCACTGTCAGGAGCAAGCAGAACCTCGCCAAATCAAAGTAACCCACTCACATAGCAGTGATGCTGGGTTATTTAAACTTGGGGAAATGCAGCTACTTAAAACTGATCAGGCAGGTTGACACCTATCAGGAATGGCTCTCAGCCCCTATCTCAGCATGGTCTCTGGCTGAAGAGAAGCTGATGGCACAGCTCACCAGCCTGTCACAGGTTGCATCCCCTCCCAAAAAACTTCCTCAGCCTGACTTGTGATCCAGAGGAACCAAAAATCTCTGCTGAAACAGAGCACAGGAGGTATCACTGACAGCTCCAGGCATTAGCAGAGCTCAACAGGAACCCAGGAAGGGTCAGTGGTTAAGGGAACATCTGTCCTAGTCTCTTGAATGCCCAAGTTACATGAGACAGCCTGCACAACTCGGCCTTCCCTGCTGCTATCAGTCCTCTGCTCTTAATGGTACTTGATTTACTCATACAAGAAGAGATTCTGGAGATAGCATCTTTTGGTATTCAAATGCTTCTGGTGAGGCTACTGGCTACCTTTCTTATACACTTCTTAGACAAGATGAGGCATCTTTAAATGTCTTGGAACATTGCTTCTTATCGAGTGTGCAAAGGGGCAATCTCTGGTCTCCAAGAGGAAAGCCAGAGGGTGCCTGATGGAGAACTAGCAGAGCCTACCAAAGACTTGCACCTTTCCCACTTTCTCCCTTTGAGACACTGACACATGAGCGCTTTAGACTCCATGACTGCCCAGTAAGTAATTTCAATGGGTACCGCAGCTTTGAAAGAGGATTGGATCAAGGTCCTCGGGAAAAATAAAAGACATCCCTAGGTCTCTTCTTGTTGCTTATGCTTTATGGTCCTTCTGTAGGTTAAGTTAACAGGTTTTTCTAGGTACGCCACAATCCATATTACATTATTTTTCCACTGTTAGTTTCAAATTATACTGCTTCTCCCTCCAAGCTCATAAAGTTCTTTTTAAAAGCTTATAAAGTTTCACCTGTGTATGTTTATGGCTCTCAGGATATGAACTAAACTCAATTGATTTAACTATATTTACCACTGCTGAACTTCACACTGTATTTTACCACACTACCTCTTCAGGAGGAATAAGTCACTTCCTCCTCCTTTCCTCTTGCAGAATACTTCCAGGGCAGCCACTGAATCCAAAAGACAGATCCAATTTTCCCCCTCCCATTGTTGGAAGCCTAGCAATACAATTATGGCTTAAAATGTGAATACGTATGTCTACACCGACACAGAGTCTCGTTTCCTACCTCTCTCTGTGATCATCCATGCCACATATTCATAGGATTGTAGAATAGTTCAAGTTGGAAGGGAACTTTAAAGCTCATCTAGTCCAACACCTCTGCAATGACCAGGGACATCTTCAACTAGATCAGGTTGCCCAGAGCCCCTCTCCAACTTGACATTGACTGTTTCCAGGGATGGGGCATCACCATTTTTGGTCCCTTCTGAGATGGTACATTTGTGCTCCTCTGGGACCCTCCACACTAGCCTCTTCTGAATACTTGCACACGATAACCCAGAGCATGCAGCACATACCATTAGCATCACGTTATGGAAGCACCATCCTGTCTGGTTACAACACCCCACACACAATTTCTTCAAGCTTTTATTTTGGGAGTTGGGGGAGGAGAAAGAAAGAAGAAACCCACTGAAATATACTAACGATGCGTCAAGACCATAACTTGTGGCCCAGAAAAGACCTAAGCCAAGAGCTATGCAGTGTGGGTGCAGCCAGACTG
Source organism: Myiopsitta monachus (assembly GCA_017639245.1). NCBI lineage: Eukaryota > Metazoa > Chordata > Aves > Psittaciformes > Psittacidae > Myiopsitta > Myiopsitta monachus. Next base: position 59,003,717 of record CM029925.1, read on the forward strand.
CTCCAGAGAAACTCAGCCTCTAGCGGTATGGACACCAGCCACTACAACATACCCCTGGGCTATGGAGACACCCTGTGGGGTGGCTGCCTTCAAGAACAGATACAGCCAACGAGAGAGTTCAAATGTCAAACCCAGCTCCAGCAAGCACCCAAATGCATGGCAGCACCTGCAGACCTTGGCTCTGAAAAGCCTGAGAGGCTTCCTTGGTCTGGCAAACCGGTCAGGTCTCTCTGGTCTTGTCAAGGTTGGACTAAGAGGCGTTACCCAGCAGAAGACCAACAGTAACAGCACTTCTAATGCTGGCAGAAATGAACACCCATAAAGTAACCTGGTAGCCAGGCATAAACCTAAAACTAGAAGCAAAGTTTATCTAAACACATCTGAGTTGCCATGATTTCTTTTCCCATTTTAGAAGAGACCATGAAAACAATGTTGATCTCCAGCCCTTTATTTCCTTTACGGCTGGAACACGAAGTGAATCAACATCCCAAATATTTTGATTTGCTTTTGGTATTTGCTTATAAAAAATGATTGGAGTTTGTCAGAGGGAGTGGAAGAGCCAGGTTATTTTTTGCTGCTTGGGGAAGGAATCTGCAAAGGGTACAACAGGAACTGGCTCCAGCCTTTCCAACTTCAAGGTTCATTCCCTTTCTCAGTTTCATAGTAACCTGTTGCACCGGGCTGGAATGATCCATTATAGAGAGGTTTTTAAGATGGCCCATCTTGAGAGGCAACCCTCTACTAAACTTCAGGGATGTTCACACCTGGGGTCTTTCAGCACAGCCTGTTTGTTTCAGATCTCTCTGGACAGGACAAGGGCCTATAATGGCCAAACTAAAGTCCTGGATTCCAAGCAGAAATGAATTGACAGCATCAGACCCAGATGAAGATCTTACTTTGTCAGGTTCTGGCTGTGGGAAATGACTGATCTATCACACCAGACCTCAAAACTCACTGTTTTTTCTTCAATATCACATGCAGTGCTGAGAGACCTCAATATATACAAAGACACTCACCCAGGGTATTTTAAAGTGAGAGGAAATACAATCAAAAATGGGGCTGTCATCTTGTTTGGTTTTATACAGCAGACACTGTGCGTGCGAAAAGTAGCACACCTCTGTTGTTAACTTCATCACACCTCTGGTTGTGCCTCCTGGAGTTAGGTGGTTCACTGCTTTCTCTTCTGCTCATTCCATATTGTTGTTTTAAATGTCCTATCGTTTTCTTTAAGAAAGAGCTCGATTGGCCTTGATAAATGGACCAACAGCCCTTTCATAAGGGACCACATAGGCAGCTGTACCTGGGAGCACAAGGCCAACCACACTCATCAGATCACAATGAGCCACCAGCAGTGTGGGCACAGGAGGTAAGTGACCTACTGCTCTCCAAAATCTTTTTATAAGATCCTGGGGCCAGAGGTACCATCTGTACTGCATATTGAGATGATGGGGGTCATTCTGGTCCAAGCTGTGGGCTACGTATGTGCAGTTAAACAGCAGCTAGTCCAACTCTGACTTCTCAGCACAACCACCCCACTGGAGGTTCTCACCATCTCCGATCTGCTCACTGAGCTAATCATGGGAATGCTGCCTAAACCACTTATCTCAAAAGATATCCTTGCTCATAAAAAAATCCCCAAGAATTTGGCTATTTCCACAGACATGTTTCAAATTTCTTGGGATTCTTTGCAGATAGCCACACCAGGAGCGGATCTAAAGGAATCAAGGTATTTGGGGGAGGTCAGTGATGGGCAACCAGATGCCAGTAATTTCTTCATCAAGCAGAGGTGCTGCTGGAAAAACACATGCGCACACAGACCTGGTACCTGGTACCCAGAGCCACTGCTCTCCATCACATCCTCCTCGTAGGGGCAACCTCCTCCTGCTTTAAATTAACATCAGTGGACTGAGTCATTGCTGCAACAGCATCATACACACACACTGCACTCATCTGCGTCATCTGCTGTGGATGCAGCCATCTCAAGCAGCAACATCTTACCTCAGCAAGACTGCAAGATTAACCAGTGCCTGTCTATCAGAGCTACTCCGAGGGATGGATGCACTTCCCTAGCAGAACTACAGGTCCCATACCATATCTGTGCCACCAAAACGCAACAAGTTTATCTGCAGTCCTTGCAGACAGACACGTGTGCTCTTTCAGTACCCCAAGGCAGCTGAAGGGGAACCAAGCTAACCATGTCTATGTGGCTTTCAGGTCTGAGTTGGCTCATGTCCTCCAAGTTTGGGGTGCAGGCAGTGCAAATGCATCTGCCTGCAAGAGGCTGTGTAGGCAGAGAGAAGCAAGAGGCAGATGGAGAGTGGTGCAGTGTTAGTCTCTTAGAAAGCACTTCGTGATCCCTGCATCTCAGTCTGCCCTTCTTTACTGCTAGCTGTTTTCAAGCTGGACGCAGGTGAACAAATGAGCACATGGTATCTGAAGCTTTGATAAGCAATGTTGCTTACACTGACAAACTACAAATTAGTCTCTTTTTCCATTTTTAAATCAGCCCAAATTAAAATAAATAAATATATGATTTTTCTGCTTTCAGTGCAAACTTCTTTGGCACATTAAGTTTAGTAAGTCCATTTGATAGATGACTTATCACTCATGTTCCCATTTCCTAATCACTTCCTTGTCTCCCAGCCACCCTGGCTGAAGACTGATGATCGCTTCTAATAGCTGCTGCAGCTGCCCTGCTCCTGCCATTGCTGGGCACAGCACCAAGTCACTTGGTGCTAAGGCTCTGCCTGCTCCCTCTGCAGGGTGACCATGGCTTGAAACCCAATTGGAAATAACACTTGATCCTGGGAACTGACTTTGGACATTTCACCATGGTAATGGCCCAGTATTGCCAGAGTGGTGGAGGGAGGTCTACATTAATGCTCTACAAAGAACAGCAGTTTTTAGAGCAGCACCTCCTGCAGGGCATGTCTCCATGGGATGGGTGAAGAGCACCCCAGCTCTTCTGCTGTCCTTGGAGCTGGAATTCAGCCCCATGGCTCCCCATGCTTGGTGCCTGGAGAGCATGCAGGTCGTCCTCCAATGCTCTGCCATGGTTGAGGAGCACCCATGGGTGAAGCATGGCTGGTCGCAAAGCCTCTGCAGAGGAAACACCCTGAGGCCATGACCCAGTTTGCAGCAACCAATAGCTCAATAAGCAGCCAAAACCAGTGCCTGGTAAATACTTGCACATTGAGGCTGCTGTGAAGGATGATCCCTACGAAGCTGCTGGTGAAGGGACACTTCCACAGGTGCTCCACTAGCTCCATCACTATTCCTGCAGGTGCCCGTTAGGGTAACACAGCTCCTCACCTCCCCTGCCCACAGCCCTGAGCATGATTTCACACACAGCTCCTCTCTCAATAGGCCCTTGATATCAAAAGGAAGAGGCTGATATCATGGGGGAAAAAAACCCTGGAATTTGTGGCAATTGAGCTGTGCTTTGTAAGAGGCCATCCGACAGTGGAAAACATGAGTAAGAAAGTGCAAGGAGGTGCTGTATTGCTGGCCCAGGATAACGCCAGCACCGAGCCGTGCTTCAGTCACCCAAATATGCAGTCAAAGATGCAAAGCTGGACCAGGCTGCTGCCTTTGGTCATGGACTGAAGGATACCAACATTTCCCAGGGCAAAACAAGTATGATCTATTCTAGCCAAGGCGAACTGCACCTCCATGAGTGTTCTTCCTCCAGGGCTGTATCCAGAAACACAAGCAGCAGCTCAAGAGACAGATCTGCTGAAGACCCATCTGAAACCTGCATGTCTGATCCTTGCAGTGTGTTTTTTCTTGCAGTGTTTATTACACCTGAGACACGGGCTTTTCATTTTGAGCAACTCGGCGTTTAACACACCTTGTTAAATCTGCTCTGGCATCAGAATGGGAGTTTGGGAATGCCCAGTCCCAGGAGCAATGCTAGTGACTATATTTCATTACTGTATTTGATTTGATTCCTTTTATTTCTCTTCCCCTTCCATCCTACCTGCTCAGTCCCAAACAGGGAAGTGGGACACCTACCCAAGAGCTGCAATCTGAGAAAGGGGATGTCCCTCCCTTGGCGACAGGGCTCTCTCTCTGCAGCATGTGTATTTAACTTTCCCATAGAAGAGGTTGACAGAATAAAGCAGGGACTTTCCTACAGCCTTAGAGACAGAGCGGCTGCCTGAAAGAAAATTCAGCCTACCCGAAACTTGTAAAATCTGAACATTTAAACCCAAATCTGGGCTCTGTTTCTCCTGAACAGTTTCTGTCTTTTCACCCAACTGAACCAAGCTCACTAGCCTCAAAAGTCAGTTTCCTACCTACAGCTTGGACCCAGCTCCACGGAGCAGAGCAAGGAGTCATCACAGCACTGAGCACAGCACAGGTGGAGACAGAAACTTCTGCAAAACACTTCAGTTCCTCTCCTGTACCCGAACATTTGCGCCTGTGCCCCTTTCCATTTCAACTTTCTTACACCACTTCCCTAACTCAAATGAGCACCGCAAATACCCACAGCCATCTCAGTGAGAGCCCATATGCGTAAGCCACCCTGGAGCCAGCATGAAGGTGCTTTTGCAGAGCTAACAATTCGGGTTGTCTAGCTGTAGACACTCACAGTGAGGTCTGAAAGGGGCCTGAGATGCCCTGATGCTGGGCTCAATTCAAACCAGGCCATCTAATATATCTGGATATATGGAAAACCTCAAACTTCTGGAAAAAAAAAAATCACACATCCTCTGGAAAATTGAGCTACATGTCATGTCACACATGAAAACGAGACCCAGGATGTTCAGCCTCTCCCTTCAGGTGAGAACAGAGTGGAAAACAAGACGTACAGCAACAACTTTTTGCAAGCAAAAATTGATTATTTAAGTTCACTTGGAGCAGTGAGCAATATTAACTGCCTGCACCTCAGCCCTGTGCAGGGAAGCATATCTACAGAAGTACCTGAGTTATCTATCTCAGTTCAGCTCCCATCACCTTTCCCCTCCCATCAAAGAGGGAAGTTTCATCCGTCAGCCTACAGGGACAGCATGACAACAGAACAAACAGCAGAGCCACGATGTGCTGACAGCTATTGCCAAGGAGCTGAGGATGGACCTTTGCTCTCTTGGGTTTGGGCAGCACTTTTAAGACGGTCAGTCATCTCCATCTCCTAGTGAAACTTCAGCTTACTTGACCTGTCCTCCAGCAAGCACCTGGAGCACCATGCCTAACAAGCAGCAGAACACTTACCTGAAAACTGAGCAGAACAGGAAATGCTCCCAAAAAAAGAGAAGCATAGACATGTCTGAAGACGCAGCTACAAAGCAGAAGTGGCTCAGCCTCTGGTGTATTCTTTCCCCTATCACTTTCACCGATAGTTCCTACATTATCATTATCTTTACCACCTAAATGCAAAAGCAACAAAGAACATTGTCTGTATTTCAGTTCAGCCTTCACAAACCTCTTCCTTACAGCCGGTGGGGAGCTGATGGCTGCAGGCTGGGAAAGGGGGGTCCTGCAGGCATCCCATGGGAATGAGGGTGCACCTTGCTGCTGCCCACTTCTCCAAGGTTATCCCGCCCACCAGTGGAACATTACCACACCACCATGAGCCTGCTGCTAACATTTTGAGATGTGTTGCCATGGCCCCAGGGGACAAATCACTTCTTGCTTCTCCCCTGTGGATCTCTCCAGCAGAGCCAGGCCTGAACCTGCAACCTTGGCTATTTTTAGCCACGTGCTGCATAATGCAGAAGTTGATGCCCTTCTGCACATCTTCATTAGTCAGCCGCTTCCAGGTGCTCTGTGAAAGAAGCAGACAAACCAGAGACATGAGAAGGGCTGGGATCAAGCAGTGACTGAGGGCAGCTGCTTCTCATGAATTGTGGTGAAGAGCTGCCTCTCAGTTTCACCTCAAATCCACCATAATGGAGCTTGATAGAAAGGGATCTTTGTATCCTGTGAGCTGGAGGGACTGAGGCCCATCTGCCTCCTTCCCTGAGGTGCCCACACTGCCCATGACACCCAGGCACCATGTCAGGAGGCTGGCTTCCCCCCTACCTTCCCTCATCCCGTGACCTGCTCCTCAAGCCCATCCTGGGCCACCCTGGCAGGGGTGGACCAGCACAGGAAGTCCTGAGGGGTAATTGAGGACCTCAGACAGGGACCATGAGGGATGTTTCCATCCCTATGCTAGCCTCACGCTAGCAGAATGCCCAGGGCACATCACACCAATCCAACCAGCAATTGGGTGACAGCAGAAACCCTATAGATGTCCAAAGCTCCAGGGAAGGTGATAGTGCCCAAGATGCCATTAGAAAAGTGTCCCACATCAGCCTTTGGAAGAGCTGAAATGCACTGGAGGGCATCAAATCAGCAGTGGTGCCATGTGATGAAGTCCTATTCTGTGCTGGAAGGGTTGGACACCTCCTGCCCAGTCCAACCTGGTATGTAAACTGCCAACCGGCTGAAGCAGGAAACCTTGTTATTGAAAGTAATTCAGAAGAACAGGTTCTTTTTCACATGTCAAATGAAAGCAGCGTTACAGACTCACAAACACCTGTACTTTGCAAGGATATGCTTGGGGTTTCCTTAGGCTATTGGACGCTAAAGGCAAATCTGCCAAATCCTTGGTGCGCCTGTCCAAACACAGTGGGCTATATGGGTACCCCCCAAGGCAGCCTGCATCCTAAATTCACTGGTTTACACCAAGCTGAAGAGCAGCTTTTTTAGCAGCAAAGCTGGGCTCAGGGCTGGCAAACCCACAGTGCTTGGAGTGCTCTGATTGAGAGGTCTGGTGTAATGCATCAGGAAACCAGCTTCAGGCTCAAGTGTGCCCAGAGCAGAAGTGGGTGCCTGGGTCTGAGGTTGCTGCACAGATTTCTCTCCCCATCACAAAATCAAAACATTATAACACTGGTTTCATCTTCCCATCTGGCAAGTGACTATCAGAGAGAAAACATGAAGACTGGAGATGCTGAGGCAGCCTAATTCCCTCCAGTGCCCCTCAGCCATCACACAGCCAAAATAGAGCAAAGTGGCACTTGGGCAGCCTGGACACAGATGTGCTGCTCCTGCTCATCCCATTCTTGCTCTGCTGAGAACAGCCAGGCTTGTCCTTGTGCTAGGCCAGGTCCTTGTGCAAGGTCTGAAACCAAGACAGGTTTTAGAGGAACCCCTTGCATGTGAGGGCTCACACCATCTCTGGTGTATAAGGGTGTAACTCCACAGACCCCCCAAAACCAGGTTGATTCACACCAGCTGCAGAACCAATTACTGCAGCCGTGTTGCCTCACTCCATATTGTTCTTGTTTTGTATAATGTCAGAGGAGCAAATCGAGGCCATGTGAGGGTCTGCACTACATCACTCACTGTGACTTAGGAAACATGAAGCACTGCAGTCATGTGTGATTATACGAGGGACCAGCATACAGAACCAGTAGATCAAAGATGGTACCAAAAACCATACCACTGAACTTGAAATGAGCTGTTGCAGATCAACATGATGCTAAAAAGACTAAAAGGAGCTTGCTCACAAATAATTAGTTGAATCCTGGCACCCACAAGTTCATGTCACCTGCAACATGCTCTGCTTTCAGTTCGGTTTTTAGCTTAATGAGTGCTGTGCTTCCTCCCTGTGCTCAAAGAGACCAAGTTAGGGTTGAACTGCTAAGCAAGGGCAACAGCCATGCTGAGAGGTGGCAGCAAAGGGGAGGCTCAGCTCCAGCCAGGCAGGAGTATTCCCACTGGCACGGAAAGTGTGCCATAGAGCCAGGCTGGGGTCAGCAAGTTCATTTCACACAACGTCTCATCAGACGTTGCCAGAGGCACTGGTGGACTTCCAGGTGTTGCAAAAGGACCACATCCCTATCAATGACACCCACCAGTGGGACTTCCTGCTCTGGAGGCTGTGCCGGTGTTGCAATGCATCATTTCCCCAGCCCTGAATGACCCATGGCTGAATCAGTGACCTGATGAGGAGAAGCGTCATGGCCTGAGCACCCCAGCGTGTGCCAACACGCAGTATCCCAGCACAACATTCAACAAGGACACCCTCAGACACCTTTTCTGGCTTCCCTGCCCAGAGGAGGAGATGCAGAGGGAAGCTTGATGGCAAAGGAGGTTCTAGGAGTTGAATTCAGGCAGCTGAAGAAAATTGGACTGCAGCCTTCACCATTGCATGCTGGAATTGTTTGTTTATCTTCTTGCTTCCTCTATAAAACAACTCATCCCAGCTGGGCCATCAGGAAAGGAACAATGGCCATATATTTTTTAGTATCTCTCTGTGAATCACTGGTGACCAGGTTTTCCGTTTTGTCACCCAGACCATTCGGTTTTAGCAAGAGACCCTGCAAAGCAGTCCAAGCCTGAGTGTGCAGGGAAGGGGTAGTCCTGGCAGTCAGGGATTCCCCAAGAGCCCAACATCCCCAGCCCTCATGCCATTGTGTTTGTGCTACCTCCAAGGAGCAAGGCACCACAGGGACCTCCAAGTGGGTTATATATGGCTATGAGTATATAGTCATAGGAGTTACCTACCAAAGGGTTTGGACATGTGGATGTCCAAGCCCTGCTTGTGATACAGAAGGTTTCAGACAAGTTTTTACCCCTATTGCAGCTTCTTTGACCACACAACAGAGACACTTAAAGGCTGCCACAGCCCAGGAGGTGAGTGCTTGGTATGATAAGCAAGCTGCCTGCTCATGAAGACCTGCAAGTTAACAATGCAAATCCACAGCCTATATATAACACAACAGAAAGTCCCACTCCAAACACAGCAGTCTGGTACCTCAGGGGACTGTCAGAGGCAGGAAGAGCCCAGCTACAATATACAGGCATGTGTTCAAAGCCATGGCGAGAGCAGCTTTTTGGCCCTGTCAGTCCCTGGTGCCCACAGCATGCATGCACCACTGAGTAACCTCAGCGCTATCATGAGGTCTTCAGCAAGAGATGAAGAAAGCAAAAGTGTCACAAAAGCCAAGCCTCCTACTTCTCCATCACTTCAGCCAGCGGCAACATCAGGGAAGAAATTAGGGGTGGATTTCAAAAGCCCTTATAGTGAGTTAGGAGCACAAGTCCTGCTGCCTGTGAAACACTGAATAGCGGATAGGAGTAATTGCTCTTTTAAAAAAGGGAGAAAAAATGACGAGCTCACAGATTCCCCCCTTCCCAATCTCCACCACTAAGTGTTCTCTGGAGCTGTAACTCCCCGTAAACTGCAGATTTAGGCCACAAAGCTCCTTTTCAGCAGCAGTTTCTTTTCTTGTGTTCCTAGGTGAGGTAGTGTAGGCGCGGAGGGGGGAAGAGATTTGTTTCGGCTTGCATGGAGTATCACAAGAAATCCTGCCTGCTTGTTCTTAATCACAGTTCTATCACCCAGGTTCCTAACATGGCTTTTGTGTTAGCTCTGGGGAATCTCCATCCTGTGGTTTTCCCAGGTCTATCTCACCCTCCTTACTGCCTCGTACCGAGGTCTTTAATAGAGGTGTTTTATCTTTTCCATGCTCAGGGGCAGGTCTCTGGTGCTCATCTTGCCCCAGCCCTCTCCCACTTTGCATAGCACTGATTCATATGCAACACAGGCACATCCCGTATTTCACATGAATCATTCCCTTTTCAGCTCATGTTCCCAGTGATAATATTTTTGCGGAGCAGTTTTACTCTATTAGCCCACAAAAAAAACCTCCATTACTCAAGCCTTTCCCAGATCATGTAGTGTGTTTCTCTAAGGAAGCTTTTTCCACTGTGCTGCCTTATAATAAATCCCTTTCCTTTCTAAAATGCAGGGGTGGAAGGATGCGGAGGAAATGAGCCTAGCAGCAAAGGGATGGATTCACACAGCTGTTTCCCATCACTTTACACTCAGCAATTAATAGTTCTGAGAACATACACGGATAAGAGAGAAGATAAAGCCTATAAAAGTATGCTTCTTTCTTCCTATACATATAAAAGTGCAGAACAGGAAAGAGCACTCACCTTTGTGGCTCTGTACCTGTGCACATCTGCATACATGCATGCAAAAACACAGACAGTATCTGCTATAGTCCTGCCCAGCCTCCGCACTGCTCTCAAGCTCACCTCTCCCAGTGTGCACAAACTATCATCCCCCAGGGCTTCCGTCACAGCCCCTCTGAGTCAGGAGGGAGGAAACCAAAGAGAATCACATCAGCTTGTGCCTCGCAGAATCACAGACTGGTTTGTGTTGGAAGGGACCTTAAAGCCCATCCAGTTCCAACTTGCTGCCATGGGCAGGGACACATTCCACTAGACCAGGTTGCTCCAAGCCCCGTCCAACCTGGCCTTGAACACTGCCGGCGATGGGGCAGCCACAGCTTCTCTGGGCAACCTGTGCCAGCGCCTCAGCACCCTCATAGTGAAAATGGGGACATCCCACTGCAGCATCACGAGGATCCAGAGGAAAAGGGCAGCCACCCTCGCGGCTTCAAGACAAAAAAACCAAACACAAATCAAAACCCAACCCCACACACATGCTCAGAAGTGTTTACTTTTCTTAAATCTCCCATTCTGGACCCTGGCCAGGAGGTAAACTTCTTGTTTTGGAAAACACTGAGCAGATTTCAGCAAGCGCAGGGGAAGTGTTACACTTCCAAAGCATGAGTTGTGAAAGAGCCACTCTTACACATCCTTAAACTGAAGAGTTCGAAAACACTAAAAACGAAAGGAAGAAAAGGCAAAGGCAGAACACGCTGTCATGTCAGGAGAGAGCCCTTAATGCTCCTTTAGGAGCAACATCTGAGCACGGCCTTAAAAGAGCAGCTCTGAATAGCAGTGGGTACCACTGCCACAGCTTGCAGGCCACCTCTCCCTGCTGCTGCCTCTGATGCAGACAGTTGCCTGTGCACCCAGGGGTCCTAGGCACAGGTTAGACCTCCCCTGGCTGATCAGAGAAGACAAGAAACTCCAAACTCCACTTACAACCCTGTAGCAAAAGGGGTAAAAGAGCTCCTAACGTGTTGGTGATGTGACTTAAGGAGAGAAAGCTGGGCTTGGTTTTACCCAGCGCATACGAATTGTACTGGGTGCTGAGGTTTGTGATTCGAAAAGGACACTGAAAAGCTGGGAACAGCTCAGAAGATGTAAAGGGAAGAAGAACCCCAAAGGGTGAATCTGGGAGGTGGTTTTGTCACAGCTTATTTGCTTTCATGGAGACACAAACAGGACTCTTCTCCAGTACAGAAATATGGCAAACACATGAAAACTGGCCATGTTAGGCTAAAGGGCAGAGTATCGGATGGATGTTCCTCCCTGGCTTTGACTGCCTGAAGGGAGCCCCGATTTCACAGTAGAAACACAGCTTTGGTACTCAAGTTCCCTGGAACACAGGCAGCAGAGCTCTGCAGCCAGGGTGCCCTCAGGAGACCAGACCCATTGAGAGATCCTCTGCAAAGCAAAGCCTGCTCCTTTCCATCAGCACAGGAGGGGACACTGCTCTGAGGCTGCTGAACCAGAACATGTAAAAACCTCTCCTTAAATACAGGGTCGTCTTTGGGGAGGGCAATGACAAAAGGCAAAATTGAAAAATAAAACCAATAAAAATAAAGATAAAAATAATGATAAAAATAAAAACAAAAATAATGATTAAAAATAATGATAAAATTCATGGCAAAGCTCACACACACCCCGAGGAAGCTGAGTCTGTAGGATACCAGCGTTTAAGTATTTCCGTGGCTTTTAGTGTGCACTGCCCTGCCATTCCCAACCCACCAGTGTGGAGAAGAGCCTGAGAACAAGATATCCCATAAAAGCATCCTCCCTCCCAAGCCAGCCCAGCTCCTCCTATGGTAACCCTTGCCTTAGGAAACCTCACTCCCTGTTTTCAGTTGGGACTTGCTGGTGCCTCTTTTATACCCTCTGCTTTTCAGTCCCTCTTTTTCTCCCCCTCTCCAAATATTTGGCTTTATGAGCTTCTTGTTGAGATCATAAAATGCTAGGTTGGAGGATTATAAATTCACAAGGAGGTGTTCTTTGAAGGGAGCTTTTCTTCTTACAATTAAAATGATTAAAAGGGGGGGGAATCCCCACCCCTCCCTTTCTTGCAAGCACCCTCCTGTTTTGCAGCACAGTGTCTAGGTAAGGATCTGGGTCCCTACTTATCATCTTGTCTCTTAGGCTTAATTAGAGTGCTGCAGGTAGAGATGAGCTCCAGCCAGCCCTGTGTTGGGTCTCAGGCCCAGGGAAAGCAATTTGGATTGGAGTTTTGCAGGGATAACAACTGCCTGCTCATGCTGGGTCAAACTTCCTATGGTGCTCCTGTCAGGAAGCACAAAGCCATCAGCTGGAGCTGAGGATGCCTTGCTTTACCTTTTCATCAGGAAGCCTAAAAACACTACGTGGAGAGATCACCACCAGCCTGTCGGGGATGCTCAAAAGCCAAAATCTTTGTCCCTCCATGCATGGCGATAAAATGTGGTCCCCCCCCAAAGGCACACACTTGATTTAACCCGCTGGTACAACTACCACACGGTCATTGTCCCACACCCTTCAAGAAGCTCTCATTTTGAAGCTGGAAAAACTGAGGCACAGGAGTTGTATCACGACTTACCTAGCGACAAGCAGAGCTGAGCTGCTCCCCATGCTGTTACCCATTTTGGGTAACTTGAGGCTTCTGCTTATTCCATGCTGGGTTTGATTCGATTCAATTCAATCGCATCCTGCCTACAGGAAGAGCTGAGAGGACAAGTCTGCCCCTCTAGGTAAGGAGCAGCCTGGTGGGATTTGGGGCACTCCAGCTAAATCTTGCAGCCTTTACTCAAGCAAACTTTCAGCTGAGAGGCATTCCTATACTGTAGCCTTAATTGGCTTATTTAAGATTAACAAGACCAGCTGAGTCAGCAAGGGAACATAAAGGCCTTTTCCCCATCCTCCTCAAACAAGCTGTATCCATTCCCAGGGCCTTGCAAGCTTTCACTTGGCTCCAGACAAACTCCAAACCCAGCCGATGGCACAGGAGCTGTGGCTGACTAATCTGAAGCTGCTACTGTAAAATGCTGCTGTAGGCTCTAACTCTTGCAAGTAAAGGGGGATGAGGGGCTTCTGACTGCCTTGAACACCTCCTCACAGCGCTGACCACACATCAAAGGAGGGACCTGAAAATGGCAGGGCTGAGGACAAGAGTTCTGCAAGGCAGATCCCCTGGTCTCCCATTATCCCTGCTTCTTTTAAAAGCAACAATTGTGTGTGAGGAGGAGGAGGAGGTCACATGGAGGATGCCTGAAATTCTTTCCAAACCACAGCCATTTCTGACCCATCACAGATCTCCCCGCTCGCTCTGGCCTGTGAACTCTGGAAAATGCAATTAAAAGAGAAGAAGCAGAGGCCTGGATCCTCTGATTCAGGCGGGCTTTCTGACATTCATTAATCAGCCCATCCTTACGCGATGCTGATTCAATAGGAGCGACTGTCTGCTTCCAGCCCCAGTTCATCAAGAGTTCATCAGCCCTCCCTTCCGAAAGAAACCTGCCCGAAATCCATGCTGCCTTCCCAGAAGTTAATGGAGCAGCTTGGTTTAACGCAGCTGAGACACTTGCTGCACTGACAATGGGGATGAGCAGCGCTTCATGTATGTGCTTTTATATGTATCTATGTACATGCACATATAAATACCTCCTTATAGCATCTTTTTTCTCTAGCTGAATGGGGAGGAGGGTGAATAGTATTGGCAAGTTTGGAGGTTGGGCTGATGATGGGTCTGGACAGGAGGAGATGGAGGGGGCTGGGGTATGAATGGCTTTGGCATGTTCAGACCTGGACACAAAATCATAGTTAAAATGCTGCAAAATGAAATTGAGCCCTTGGGCTGAAACACAGGAGCTGTAGCTGGGAATAGATGGGTTTTAATCCAAGCAGCCCACCCATTCCAGTGCATTAACCACCTTCCCCAGTAAATCCATCCCCTACCTGTTTGGTCCCCATGACACCCTGGGCCTCTCTGTGGCATGAGAGGCTGCTGCTGCAGGTCATGCCATACAAAGCTCACCACTTGATCCCTGAGGTAACATTATCACCCTCTGTTTAATACCATTAAGCAGAACTACCTGCATGGGGCCACCTGTGTAAGGGGAGAACCGCCTGTGGCCGCACACCAGGGTGTCTGCTTCCAGCCCGGACCCACCACTAGGCAGGATGGGAATGAACATCCTGCTGCTCCAGCACGTGGACTGCTCCAGGTGCTGGTGAAGCCAAATGGAGCCCATCTGGCCAGGGTCTGCAGAGAGCACTGGTGATGCAGGGGGTGATTCAGCTCTCCCTCTACCCATGGAATGGTACCCGGACTTGCTTGCTGCCAGCAGATGGAGGGGATGACTTCTCTAAACGGTTGGTCAGGCTTGATTTCTGGGGGTGGAGTCCACCTGGAAAAGCCAGGTAGCTCCTCTCCGTACTCCAGTGGGCAGGAGCATGCCGGGGTGCCTGCACCAGCATGCTCCTCTGCAGAGGGAGTTGCCTCTCACCACAGAGTGGCATTTCCTCCCTCAAGAGCCTGAAATGTGCCCTTTCGGCATGCTATTGCCTCAGGAACAACCGGGGTGAGAAAGCACAGTGCAGCTGGGATGAGACCCTGCGTCTAACCCTGACGCATGGTTTCCACAATGGAGAAATGCTGAAGCCTGACAATTAGAACCAGCAGCAATATTGCTTCCTTCAAGATTCAGCCCAGCGCAAGGCCAAAACTTTGTGGGAAGGATTTATTTTTACTTTTTCCACCATACCACAATTATAGAGCTTTTAAAAACCACCTTCCCCCCAAAAAAAGCTGAACATTTCCATACATCTCTATATTTCAAAGCACAGAATTAAGAGAAAACTGTCACAAAGTTGAAAAATAGAAACTCACTCATCTTGGAGCCCAGTGGCTTCTACACCAAGCTCTCAGGGCAGGTTTAAAGGGGATTAAGAAACAATCTCTGTTTTACAGATCGGGGAACCAAATCATATTTTGGATAAGCATCTGAAAGGCACTCAAGCAAAGTCAGTAGCAGCATTGGAAAAGCCATCTGCATCTCCTGACTTCTCCACAGGTTTGCCACCCTAGGGTTAAATGAGGAAAATAGACCTCAAACCAGTCATGAAGGAGTGCAGAAAGTGCAGATGAGAGGCCAGTTAAAAAGATGCTAAATTGTACCCACCAGAACATGCAGTTAAAGCAATTAAAGGGCAGAAATGAATAGTTTTGAAGTCTGGGGCTTTGCTGGCAGATTCCTCCCCATGACCTGTGCATGATAAAAGGCAGCATGAAGGGGTCCCCTACCTGGGGAGCTGGAGGCGCTGTCAGTGTTACCCAGGCCTGCACGGAGGAGGCTGGGTGGGCTAAAATGCTGCGTCAAGGATGGGGCCAAGGTTGAGGGATCTTAATTTGCCTGTTTTGTTCTTTGTTAAAGTGCTGCATCCAGAATCCAGTTGCATCTTTCCAGCTGCAGGAAACGATTTTCACCTCCAGCTCAATGGAGAGCAAACACATCACCTGTGGGGATGGGGAATTATGCAGGCACAGGCAGAAAACTCACGGTGGCTATTTGAAACAGACTTCCATCTATAACCAGGGCTTTCAAACTCAGGTTATGGCTTCCCCACCTTTCAGCATTTCTCCGCATATAGACTCATAGAATCCCAGGTTGGAAGAGACCTCAAGGATCATCTGGTCCCACATTTCTAGGCATAGTCTAGACTAAGTCTTTAAAGTGTCCTAAAAGGGGTCCCCCGAATTGCAAGAAACACTGATGTGTATTTGGAAGGGATTTCCCCAGCCACTGGAGGGCTATTGGGGCAGGAGTGCCTGGGAGGAAGGCTACAAGCCTTCAGGACCTCAAGGTTTGCTTATTCAGGCCCATGGAAAGTGACTTTCCAGAAGCACTTCACTCTTTGGATGTTCAGCATTGGCTGCCTCTCCAGCCCTGTAATCTGTCTGCCCTAGGAAAGATCAATACTGGGACCAGCCAGCATTTGCCACCGCAGGGGCAGTGTACCATGGCTTCAGAGGGCAGCAGCACCGCGGGGAAGCATCACTCAACACGCACACCCCTCAAGCGGTATGGTATGTAGTTGGGAGTGTAAAAGCCAAAGAAATAACCCAACAATTCTAAAGCACACAGTTACATTTTTGTTTACGCCAGCTTGGCTTGTTTGGGGTTTTTTTAAACACATTTTTTTCTACAGCTGTAATTGGATTTGCTGGGCCTAGCAGCCGAGTGCCAATTGTGTTTCCATGGAGAAAACAGTAGGTCCAGCTCATTCTCATGTGTACTCTTATCTCCAGCTCCCTCAGAGGCACTGCCTTTGCCGCTGCCTGAGAAGTACCCTCTTAAAAAGGACAGGAGCCCAGGGAAATAATCAGGAAAACAGAGAGATAATCAGGAACACAGGGACACGGTGTGCCCACAGCATCCATTACAGCCTTGTACATGGGTTTGAGGCATTTCTTTCTCAAGCTCTGCCAGAGCAGACAGCGCAGAGCTTCAAAAAGTGGAGCATCCTGTGGAGAGCAAGCCTCCGTGGTTCCACTTGAGCCCCTCTTCAGCACCAAAAGTACCTTATGCAATAGAAAATGCAAAGCAGGGGTTCAAGGACTTGCAGAAGCTGACATCAGTGAGTTTACACTCCTTTCTCCTTGGTCCAGGCACTTTGACTCTCCTTGCTGCTGGAGCTAGTGGAAAATGCCCGCTGCAACCTCCACTCAAGCAACGTATCACTTCAGACCCTGCTCTGTGTGCACTTTCATGCGCAGCATCAAATGAGTGAAGTTGCCCTTCATCTTCAAGGTGGAGCTTCCAGAAACCCACAGCCAGGCCCACTCCCATCTTTTGTGCCTCATTGTTAACAAAGCCAGACCTTGGCAATCGCGATGGGTCTGCCCTGCACCACAGGAAGCTGCTCTTCACTGACCCCATGCTCCTGAATGCATCATGTGGTACCCGCAAGGCTCAGACTCTTTTCCGGATGGAGCAGGGCTGGCAAAACCAGTGCAGTCTGCTTAGGGCTCCCAGTGGCTTTAGGCAGTGACCCCCCTCTACGTTAGACATCCCTCAACTCCCAGCTTCTTTAGGGTACCTTGGCAAAGCTTCTTCAGGAGCACCAATCTGAAATCTATGGCCACTTAACTTTCTATTGAGAGCTGCTTACAACTCCACATTCACCAGACCCCAAAAGGCAAAGTTTGGTGGCTGTGGCACAGCAGGAGGATAAAGCACCCCCCTGCCCATGCCAGCATGGTCTCCAGGGTGATTTGTCTGGGGTTTGTCCAAAGGCACAGCATGGTGATGGTCCCACAGTCTTGGCCATCCTGCCTCTCCTTTCACTGCCTCTTGAGCCACCTTTGCAGCCTGGCTGTGTACCCACTGCTATGAATGCCCAGCAAAGGGTATAATCAATGATAAGCAGGCTGCATTGTAATTACCCCTTATGTAACACAAACGTGACTGTATTAATAAGCCTTGCAAGACATGGGACCGTCTTACACAACTGTAATTACTCAGGGAGCTCAGCATTTTCCACTGTCGTACAGTTTGCTTTATCTTTTATTATCTTGCTGGGCTGCCAGGCCCTGCAACACAAAGAGAAATGCTTTCTGCAGCTTCATCCGAGCCAGGCGACTGAAAGCTTTGTACCTGCTCCAAAACCATCATGTTTCCCTCCCTTTATTTCCTCAGAGCAGAAAGCAAAAACATACCCAAACCCTCATCATTATTAGTAAGTGCATATGCACAGGGTGGCTTCCCCTCAAAGAAAAACACCCCACCTTTGTGTTGAAAGGGTTATTTCCGAGGAGCTATCTATATTACAGCAATAAAAGATGAGACTAATAGGTGCTTGACACATTGCATGGGGCCAGACCCAGCAAAGCACTTAAGAAAGCGAATAAAGCTCTTAAGCACATTTTCCCATTGACTGGAGCTTACCTTGTATTAAGCACTGAACACGAGCACATGGGTGCTTGCAGAAAGGGGAATTAGGCTCTGACGTGACATCCTGGATCAATCAGATTTTTCCAGTGGCTTCAGCAGCAGCAGAAAAGTGACTACTCATCAGCCTGCACTGGAAGTTGTCCTCATTCCATGGTGATTGGCATGCTAAAAAGCCTCTGTGGGACAAGAAGCAGAGCTCCTATGTCCTCTTGCACTTCATACCATCAACAGTACTCAGGTGTTCCTTAAGTTTCCTTGTCCTCCGGGTCCTGGAGGGTAAAATTTGCTCCATTTCATTCTCAGTTCCCCAATACAAAGTCAAAACGGGCAACTTCATGTGACTTTTTGAGTGTCTTCCTGGGGTCTGCTGTAACAGAGGTCTGATGAGATATCAGGCATATAAAATAATAAAGACTATAAATAATAATATAGCAATATAATAATACCTTACTGCTTCAACACTTCTCTACAAAGCATTCAAGTGGTCATCAAAACTCCATGGGTCATATTTACTCTGCGAGTTTTGTGCTGAGAAGAAAAGCAGGAAAACATAATAAATAAGCGACCCCTCTCAAGGGGGGCCCTTCCAGTGCTGCCTGACCCACGGGCCCAGCCTCCTGCTGCTGTGGATGTGGACAGAGATCCATAGGGAGACCTCAAGCCTGGAAATATATCCGAACTCTCAGATGCACTGATGAATGGACACCCTTGAATTCCCCCCAACCCTTCCCTTAGAAGTCTCCTTCATGAGCTGTTTTGCATATATATGCCATCAAAATAAGGTCCCAGCTGGCAAAATGATCATAGAAAAACTAAAATATTACTTCTATGGGCCTGATTCTGATAGTGGCTTGCATCAGCACCAGACATTTCATCAGTATCACTACTGATGTGCATCTGCAGAATTGCAACCAGAGTCAAAGCCAAAAAGAAATAAATACTGAGAAGCAAAATGCATTATTTAAAGTATTTGTTGATGCTTCCCACCACCCCACCCCCAGAGCATGTACAATTATGTACAATTAGCTCTCCTAAGGTCCCAACTGGGGATCACTTCATTAAATACTAACTCGATGTTGAGTTACAGAAGTGAGTCTATAAAATATTATAAGGTGAGTTAAGTGATGCTTGAAAATAAACTAGGTCAGTTGGGGAACTTGGGACTTCTGTTCTCTGGAAGGTCACACACCTCTCCCCTCAAGGGACATGACAACAATCACAGAGATGTAGGAGCTGCCAGGCTGGCTCAGGCTGCTGGGCCTTTTCCTTCTCTACCTTGGCCTGCAATCAGCACTGCCAGATGTTTCACTGCACAACCCCTCCACCCAAATAGTTTCTTTAAACTAGTTTTGACATCACGCACTTTTCTGCTCCTTTTAGTGTTTTAGAGTTCAGTGTGATACAAGTAGGAGAGGAAGTCAGGAAAGAAGATACAGGGAAGGTCCTTACATATGCATTCAGAAAAGTTTTTACCCTGGAACTAAAACATATCATCTGTGTCCTGGTGCATATGGTTGCCAAAAGGCACAGTAAAACTGAGAAGAGGACAGAACGAGGCCGCAAAAGCAGCTTGAGAGCTGGAGAAGACACTGATAGGGAGGCATCCGAAGAGCCATCTATCTTGTTGTGACAGTGGATCCAGTTACAGTGCATGAACACTTAAGCCCAGGCACTAAAAGGCTTTGTAATCAGAAAAAAAGGAGAACAAAAAGTGAAATGTGTAGGCTGAAGATGGACATACTCAGAAAGGAATACATGAGCAGTGCAAGCTTGAAAGTCAAACACCAAAGGAAACAGCAGTCTCCGTCTTTTGAGATGGTCAAAGCCAGCTTGGATAGAGGCCTGGAAGATACATTTATAGCCAAAACCCAAGCTAACAGACTCAGTGTGTGAGAAATGAAGTGTGGTTGCAGGGCCACAAACAAGGAAAAGGTAGGACTGGCCATGTCTCCTCACCTTGCGCTCTGTGCGTGGCAAAGAGGACTCAATGGAGTTGAATCACTTCCCAAAAATGCATCTGTCTGTTCACAAAGACTGCAGTGCTGTAGAAGCCACCTACAGAAGCTGTCAAGGGAAGACTGATTTCATGGATAAGGGTGCTGAAAGGAAACAGAAACAGCCCCAGGAATGTGTCATGGAACAAGAAGGGTCATCCGCACCTCCCACATTGAGGCAAGTGTGTGGGACAGCCAAGTTAGATGGCTACACCTCATCCCTTCATGCAGAAGAGGAAAGCAGGTTTTCAAAAGGCTTTTTTTTAGCTATAAAGCTTCAGCAGTGCTGGTGGTTAGTAGCAGGATGAAGGCCTGGGAGAACTGTCCTGGTCAGTTACATGCGCCCTGTGCCTTGGCACGCTCACCAGCAGCATCTGAATACCGTTCACCTGCCTCCCAGGATCTGGGGAGCCTTCCTGAACTTCATCATAATCCTCCGCTTTAGGAAGGGGCTGTCTAGTCTGGTGCTCTACAAACAGTAGCATTGATCAACACCATTACATCCCTAGTTAGTGCTAATATGGTCAGAGCGAGCCTTGCCCATGGTTATACTTGCTGAAGAAAAAAGGGAGCCTTGTCCACCCCACTGGCGCAGGCTCACTCAGAAGACTCCAGCATAAACGCTAAAAGGGGTCCCCTCATTCCCAAGCCACCATGTGCCACTGTTGGGATGGCACAAAGCACTACCCTGAGCTGCTGGGCTCAAACCCTGGAGAAGCAGCACCACATAGCCCTCTCCCTCAAAAATCATACAGATCCAAACCACCATTTTCATTCAAGGATGCAGAGAAGAAAACTCACACACACAGCCCTCACCCCTTGCATGAGAGAGGAAGTCCAGGTCTAGTGAGCTCTGCCTTCTCCTTTAATTAATTTTAGGCATAAAAATGGTTTCCTGCTTCCATAAGCCTTTCCTGATATAGTAATTAATTTGCTTTCCAGCTGAAGGAATACCGATTGAGAGGTAAAGCCATGGCTGGGCTTCCAAGGAAGCGCTAATTAGCCCGTCTTTGAGAAATCTGGTTAAAGCAAACGAGCAGGTGTTGCTAGAAATTGGACATAATCTGTACAAACATGCTCATTCCTATGTGACAGCAGAGCTAATTACACCTCCATGGGTCACCACTCCATTTTATATAGTATCTCTCTGTCAAAAGCATATTACTGCCTGGCACTCCAGATAAAACACTTTAGCACTTGGTGTCAGTGATGAATTAACCCCTTCTCTTATCATGGCTTGAGAAGGAGAATGTTGCTACCAATCCCACGTACTCCAAGGACAGGGAAAACATCTCACATCTCCCCTTAGGCATGTGAGACACTGTGCAGTGTACCCTGCCTTGTGCCATAATCGAACTGTCACCAGCAGGCTTTGGTCTTGTTTGGCGTCAGCATCAGAAGGGTTTATGGATGTTTATGTGTTATGTCGCACTTCCATGGTCTGTGAACAAAGCTTTGCAACCTCCTGGAAAACCTTAATGTCCCCTGGGGGAAGGTGGTGATTGGCATCCTGTGAGGGACAATGCTGTGGCAGCAATGGAAGTAACCACAAAGGTAATTATGGTTTAAGTAAGACGTCTTGTGTGTAGACTTCCACCAGTCCAACGGTCTCATTGCATCAGCTTGATCTCAGGCCGGTGTGAGGTGTCCGTGCACATCTCCAAAGCTGGAATCAAGAAAAGTGGGAAGTGATTGCTCAGCCCAAGCCAGCACCGGAGAAAAGCAGCTAGCTGTGGGTTGGTTTGAACAGGAAGAATTTCACAAGCACCCTCCCAAAACAGAGGTATCTCCTGATTACTTAGCCAGTGTCACGCAATCTCAGCTCCTGTTTGCACCACAGCCGTAGGAAGAGAGAGGGGCTCAATTCAGACTGTGTGGACAGAGACACCCGTGAGTTACTACGTGACCTGGGAGACATGCACCACCCCGAGCCCTCGTTTGCTGTTGCAAAAGGACACACGGATGTGCGGTAAAGCCTGGGAAGCAATTGCTGTTGGACAAAGGGAACACAACCACCATGACTACGTCGAGAAGCTGTGGCTGCCCCATCCCTGGCAGTGCTCAAAGCCAGGTTGAACGAGGCTTGGAGCAACCTGCTCTAGTGAAAGGTGTCCCTGCCTGTGGCAGGGGGTTGGAACTGGGTGAGCTTTAAGGTCCCTTCCAACTCAAACCAGTCTGGGATTCTATGGAAGTCCTGTCTCTAAGGGCAAAACCTGTCCAGTGTCCGCTGCTGAGCCACCTCTCTAGCAGCAGCGTAGGCACTCATGACCATGTTTGCAGCCAGTCCTAAAGAACAAGCAGCAAAGCTGAGAGCCTCAGGGATGGCAGCACAGCCATGGGGCTGGGAGCAGGGCAGCCCCAGCCAAAGCCAAGCAGAAGGGGTGTGCCCGTCATCAGCGCAGCTGCCCCTGCAGTTGCTCCCAGCTCTCTGTTGTCCCAGCAGCTGAGCAGGGCCCAGCTGGATACAGAGGGAAGAGGGAGACAAAACCCCTTTGTAAAGCTGATTCCAGACATACTGCCCTGCACACACCCCCTGAAAAGAGGGCCCGTTAGGGTTCAGCTTGTCAGAGCTGGAATCAGAGCTTATCAGTGCTGTTTTCCTCCCCTGCCCTCTGTTAACAGTTTCAGAGGTCCAGGGGAAACATGCGTAATTGCCTGCAGAAGATGCTGATCAAGATGGTGTCCTTCACCCAGACTCATGCTCAGATTTTCCTAAAGCCACTGCTGACTCCTGACTCTGCATCCACTTGGAGCTATCAACTTGCATATCAGGACTGACATGGCTCTGAAGTTATAACATCTGATTACTTGGTCTGTTAACATGCACAAGGCAGAACGATGGTGATGTTCCCATTCCTGAAATGAGGAGCAGAGATACAGAAGTAGTAAAACATTTCCCCACTAAAGCCTGTCCGAGCAGGGGCTAATGCTCCACTGCTGCTTCGCTGTCCCTTTTCAGTCAGGGATGTGCCTGTACTTGATCCCACAGAGGTGGGATGCAAGTGTCTTAGTATGACAGCAGAAACGTGTCACTCTCTCGGATGGCCTGTTGTGCCCATGAGGCGTGCCCTTCTCTCAGCTTTCTCTTCTTTCAGTGTCAGTAGGTATGCATAGTTTGATCTTTTCTTGTAGACCACATTCCTAGTATGATGTTTCCCTTTCTTTTATCAGTATAATGCTGACTCATATCAAATTGACGTATTATGCAGGAGGCTTCAAAATGTCCTACCTGAGACATAGCAACTGACTCCAGTCTGAAGGTGGCTGCAATTCAGGCCTCTCCCAGCCATGACATTGGCTTTACAAATAAATCTTGTGGGTTAAAACAAGAACGTACTTTGGATACACCTTCAGGTTTCTGCACCATCTAGGGCAAAGATGCTAAGGCTTTTGTTTAACTGAAAGCTGAGATTCATCATTCAAATGACATCTGAAGATGTGGTTTTAAGGAGTACACACATTTCATAGGGCTTTTAATAATCCACCTCCGCTGGCAGGTACTTTAAAGACCAGTGCAAGGAGTGGTCACCACCCATGACTGACTCCGGCCCTGAGGCCCTACTTATCCATAGGTGACTTATTGGCCCTTACAACAATGGAGAAACCTGGCCAGCAGCAGCTAGGGCTCTGTGCTGCTGCACAGCCTGACAATGGGCATCCTGCCTTTGTATCATGGGACAGGGATGGTGAACATAAATCTGAATTAGTTCATCTTAAGAGATGCAGGACACTGTACAGACCCAGCAAAGCTAATGTGAAGGGCAGTTTCAGGCAAGTCCATGGAGTAACTGCTGGTGGGGTGTGTGTGTGCATGACACTGGGTGAAGCTATCTGTCTACCAGCTCCTCCTGCCACTTCATCCTCCATCAGCTCCTGCTTGCTGCACGGTCATGGGATCTGCTGGTGCCCAGACAGGAGCCAGAAGTTTGGATCAGTGAGGGAGAAGATCAAGGACCAAACCCACTGCCTGTTATGACTGCAGAGGCAGACAAAATAAAAGCACACCTTCCCTTGCTCTGATGCTGCCATCCAGCTGAGGAGAAGCATGTGTTCTCTTGCAAACAAAACCCCTTTCCTTTGCCATCTCTGCTGCTGTTTCAGTTTGCAAAGGAAGACTGCTAATGTGTTCACCCATTGAAGAGTGGACATGAAGGACCATTTATAGCACCTACTGTACTCTCAACTCAGAGCTATAAAACAATATTCATTGCATCTACCGTGCAGGGCTTGGCCAGTACAGCCACATCCAGAAGTACCCAGCAAGAATCAAAAAAGATGAAGCTATTAAAAACACTCACATGCAAGTCAGGAAACATCTTATTATAGATCTTGGTTTGAAGAAGGGAAATTAAAAACCTATAACCCACACTCAGCATATGCCCAGCTATATTTGCCTGCTCCATTTATCATCTTAGACAATGCAATTTCAGTGTTGCACCACTCCAGTCTTTTACACTAAAAAAAACCCCAAACAAGCCAACGCACAAGATGCCATCGCTGGTTTACAGCTGTGGCCTATCCTGTTTCCCTGAACATTTGCTGATTTGGCACCAGCACAATACTGAGGGGGTTGGGATCTGACTGGAAGACGTGGATCACAGTAAAACAGGCTCTTCCTATATTTATAGCAGTGCTCTGTCGGAAGCACAGCAGTTTGCTCATGTGCTGATCTTTAAAACTGGTGGAGAAGGCACCACTCTGAAGGGGTTCCTTCACTAAAGATGTACCTCGTGCACACAATTCTCAGGCTGCAGTATGGAAAATAAAAGCTCTGGCAATGACAAATCATGCATACAAAGTTAAATATGCAATGGAAAACATTACAGAGGGGTTAGCTATTGCTCCCATAGTGCAAAGACTGGAAATAGATGCTGCAAGTGCTTTATGAAGAAGTGGGAAGCTTGGCACTGGATTAAAGGAGCATGGATAGAGTCATGGGTAAGAATGGAAGAAACCCAGACATGCGGCAGGCTGAGATTGTCCAAAGCCAACTGCAGGTGTAGCCAGGCCACAATCACCCATGAGCCTGCTGCTTCCATTGGAGAGGTGCCACAGGATGCTCCGTGGTGTTTCAGGGTGGCTGTGCTGTACCCATCTCTCTGGAGCAGGTTTGTGCCATCTCCTTTTGAGCAAAATGGATGCCAAACATCAGAACTTCAACATGATCTGGAAGAGCCAAAACACTTTGGGTAGCTGCTCCTGTCTTCTTGACACAGCCAGCTTGTACAGGGCTCTGCAAAACTCACTTTTATTAATAGCCTGGATGTCCTGAGCATTTTTCTTTCTGGTTCTCACGAGTTATTTTCACTGCACAGCTTCCCATGATCACTCAATTTTGGGAGCTGATTAGACCAACTGGTGGGATAAGTCCCCGCAGATAAAAAAACCAACAGTAAAATGAACCCACACCCAGAGAATCAAGAGTGTTTCTATAAAAAGTTAGGAACATGTGCATGGCATTGTGGGTATAAACAAGACTCAGCACGTATCTGCCTTTCCACTGCTGAGAAAAGAGCATTTGGTTATGTGGAGCTTTAAATAAAGATGCTGCTGGTTGTGCATCATGGGCCACTTGTGACGGTACCTGGCCCTTGGCTAGCCCTCCTCCTGCACGCACTTAGGGGAGGGTAAGGAAGGGAAAGTGAGGGTAAGGGAATTACATTTCCATGCTAGTTCTGTTCTCCTGTTTGCAATGAAGTGCTAGGGATCAGGCCGGGCTGTGACTTGCCTTTGCATGAAAATCTGCCCTCTTTTAATACTTTGCACACCTTAGGAAAGACCGCTGTGTATGGGCAGAGTACTCTCAGACACAGTGAGTGCTGAAAGGGTGGGGGAAAGCCTTGAGGGTAAACGGCTTCGCTTTATTCTTACAGCCCATCTAGGCAGAGATGCCAGGTTGCAGAGCTACAGCAGTGATGTTAAACACCTGCAGCAACACCTTGGTCCTATAAAAGTCAATAGCAAAGCCTCCTTGGATCCTGGAAATAGCAAATTGTGCAGAACACACCATCATTAGAGAAGAGGTACAGGAGTCAGTGCTCAGTAAGAGCTTCCAAAGGCCTTAGGGGCTTGTTTTCTCTGGCAATGAGGTACCAAGGGAGCTTATAGAATGGATTTAAGCAACTTCAGCAGGCCTTGAACAAAACAGAGGTCTTCATGAAGATTCAACACAGGCTGGGGGGGAGGTACAGCACACATGGATTGAGCTCTGTGGAGGTACAAACCTACTCAGACGCCCTCCTCTTGCACACACACAGGTAGGGCCAGCTTTTACAAATGCATGCACCTGTGCCTGTATATACAGACAAATTGCCATATCCACTAAACCACAGAAGCCACCCTAAAGAGGATGGATCATACACATCTCTGGGGGATGCACATGCCTTGTTATTCATAGCAGCCCACACTGAAAGACAACTCCTTTTGCCTAGGCTATGAAGTGAAGCGCTCAGAAGTGTGCTCCTTAACTCCCTGTGTAGGTAGTACCACATAATCATCAGCTACATGACTGCAGACTATTTCCCCCTCCCACATTCAGTTCCCATTCTGGATCACAATCACTCACTGAAAGAGCGCTCAGGATTTCACTTGACGCCCCTCCACTTGCCTTTTTACTGTACCACACTCAGGCTCTGCTCTCAAGATGGGTCTATTAATATTCTCAGGAATTTTTTGTTTGATTTTTGTGCATTAACGGAGCGAACACTTGACAGCACAGGAAGAAAGCCTTCTTGCCTCCAACTCAAGCATTTGGACACAGACCTGCCAGCTGCCAAAGTCTTACTCAGACCCTGCCTTGGACTTGCTTAAAGCATATAAAACCTTCTGGGAATTTCTCTGTAAAACCCACATGAGCATATGCAAAATACCTCCCCCCCGGCCCCAGAGGTTTGACATAGCATAACCTGGCAAACAGACCAGACCTCAACACATTTCGTATTTCCCAGCGCTATGCGTATTAGAGCTACTGTAGAAGCTTGCCAAAATTTTAACTGAGGGAAAACATTGAATTTTCACTATATGTTCAGAATTGTTTGAACTTCCCTGCACTAAAAAGTAAATAATTAGCCAGAGGTAGAAATTGCCAGCATGAGATATGGCAGGCTGGTGGCCAAGCCCAAAGCAAGCGGGAAGCAAGTCGTTGGTACCTGCATGCAATGTAGCTCAGCCTTGCTGTATGAGGGATAAGAACTGACTGATAGCACCTCCAAAGCAGCTATGGATCATGTCATCACAGCACACCTGGGACACAAGGAACGGCTCCCCACATGTTGGTGTCAGAGCAGAGAGTCTGTGGGTAAGCAGTACACCTCATCCCAGGTACTAAAGAAAACTAGTGTAGAAAGCAAATCTATCTACTGTCCAATCTGCTAGACTAGGCTTTCTCCCTGACATATATGACCATAGACCATACATGTTCATCCTTATGTGTGATGTGTGTGCATGCCCTTAGAGGCATAGGAGAGACCTGATAGACAACAGCATCCGAAAGTAATGTTGGAAAGACAGGGAACTGGAAGACACTCTTCTCATGGTCACTAACAATACGGATGTTTAGCACCACCCTCCACATAGCTGAGATAAAAATAGCTTTTCTATAAATGCGCCACTGTATTCTGAGGTCAAATAAGACTCCCAATAAAATCACTCCAAGGCATTCAGCAAACAATTTACTATTTACCTCACTAAAGAAAGCAAGTCCCTAGTTTTATCTCGTCTCTTCTCACTAAGGCACTAAAGCCCCCGGAGGATAGCTATTTTGATAAATTGTGTAACAAATTACGCTTCAGGGCTGTACATCTCCATGGCGGAGCACGGAAGCAGTGTAAGGCTGCCTGTTTTCATGAGCTATTTCAAGACACCGTGGACAGCCCTGCGTTTCTCTGAATCCATCAACATGCAGTTGCAGTAAATGTTTGTTCCTAAGCACGCACATGTGTGCCCACCGCCACGCGTCTCTTATTGACCCAATGGTTCCCACATAATTCCCCTGAAGCAGACATTTCCTCTCACACCAGAGGGTGACCAAGAAATTGTTCCACTTGGGAAGGTCTGATAGCAAAAGGAAAGAATTCAGCTCATCCCTATGGTGGGCTTCCAGCTTTCATCTCCTTAATAACCACTGCATCTGCTGACCATCTGTGGTTAAAAATGGCTTCCCAGGAAGAAACTCTTCTGCTCAGCATGGGGAGGTTGGTTATTTTTAACCGAAACCCGTTCCACCTTGATGTCTGAGGAAAACAAGCATGTTCAGCAGAATTAGCCCTTTGGAGTCAACATGTGCTATCACAAGGTAATGTTACTTTTGGCAAACGAACTGATATCACCTACTTGCCCAGGCTCATCCATGTACAGCATGGCTGCCAAGGGAAAACAGGATGAAGAAAGGATGACACATTCATAATCTCTAACCACGCATGTTTAAAGTGCAAATGGAAAGAATGAACACCCTTGACACTAGACTCCCCTGTTTATCACTGGAATGATTGAAGCCCTGGCTGTGACCGAGTAACTTTCTCCATAGCATGAGTGTGCCTCTGTCCTAAGAGGGGGGTCAAGGAGAGAGCTGCGACTCCAAACCTCTTCAGCTCTGGAGCTGCTTGGCTAGGACAATTGATCACAGCAGTAGCAAGGATGCAGGGACACTAAAACTAGGCTGTATCAGATGACCAACAGCTCCCACCACAAGGCAACAGAGAGCAAAGGTTCTGCGTTTGGACTGACTCCTGTTCAGGAAGACCTAAACAAAATGGAAACCAGCAATCCATAGAATGAAAACCCTTCCTTCATCCTTTCTTCCCCCTACGCAGCCATGAGGAGGGGGAAGAAAGGAGAAGTTCTGGCCTGTGTGCATCTCTCCACTGTTGTCAACATCCTACCTCATCTTTGAGGCAACAAAGCTCAGATGCTGCTTTGTGTTTGCCATCACACGTCTTGTACAGAGTATCCTATGTGAGCACTGAAAATCTTGACTTTGCATTGCCAAGATGCGTGCACGCACCCAAGTCATGGCTTTGATGTGACTGACAGCTCCCCGCTCCAGGAGCCTCCTGAGACCTTCAGCAGTGGTGCTTTGCAAGCAAGAATGTTATGTAAGTAGATAGCTATTTTTGTTCAAAGTTTAGTTCTGCGCTCTATGAGATTGAAAAATGAATGCACACAAAGCTAAAGAACACATTTACAAGATTCATTAAAATAGCCGTGCCCTTCCTCCCAGGATCCTCTTCCTGGTGGTGGCATCTGCCAAAGGTTTTACGTACCCAGCATCCTCCTCTGCCTGCATCATCCTCTGAGACCACAGTCCAGCACTCAAGACACCACAAGCACTCCTGCCACAAAGAGATGCGATAGCAACACTGGAGCAGAACACAGGATTACCTTAAGGCAACCCCAGACAAGTGCTGCAGCACTAAACCAGACAGTGTTAAGCATCTGTGGCAGCCCTTGCCTGCCAGCTGCAGAGTCCTTTATGCAAAGCAATAGCCTTGCGACCCCAGATGAAGAGGAAGATGTCCTGCCAGGAAGCAAGTCTTCCACAGGTCCATACTCTGGTCTCAGAGCAGCACATAGAGATGACCTGGCAATGCAGCATGGTCATTTCTCTGCTCTGCCCAGAATTTTCTGAGTGATCTTAGGTCAGCATCTTAGGCACAGATCCACAGAGGTCTAAGGAAAACCCTTTGTGAGATGGCCCAACAGCAAAAGTCATCATATCTTGGCTCCTGCCTCTGTAAAATTCAGATGGCCTCATAACCCTACCTCCCCCAGGGTCAGCATTATACATTTCTTGTCAGTGGGCAGTGATCAAGGGGATGGGAGCAGGAGCCAGAATGAGTAGGTTGTAGCTCAGGCACAATCTAAACCTTTGATTATGTCCTGTGAAACTTTTTAGACTGAATAAATCAGACCCATTATCATTGACATGCTCTGGAAAAAAACCAAAACACTGAACTTCTAGGAGGTCGTCCTCTGTTAGATAAAGACTTCAGACAGTTAAATGATACTTGCTAATTCTGGTGCTCCACTAGACCCAGACATCTATCCCTGCTGGCAGGTCTAATGACAGCTTTGGTCTGCACAAGAAATGGTTATTCATCAACAGATCTCCTTGCCCCTTCAGTAAATGTTCTGCTTCATCCCAGAAGAAAGGAAAAGGAAAAAAGCTATAAATAAAAAGTAAGCAGCTATTTTTGGAGAAGCATTTTCTTCCCAGCGTGTCTGTGTGTGCGTGTGAATGATTGTCTTCTGCATTTCTGTCAGATTATCTAATCTCTCAAACAAATACCAAAGGTTTTTGTTGAGGTTTTATGGCCTGGCTGTCTTCATCAGTCTCTCCAAAGGACTCCTTTAGGGATCAGGTTCTCCAAGCGCTACCACATGTCCCAGTGGTCCCCATGGTGGTAAGTGAGCTCCAACTGATGTTTCAAGGCAAAGTCTGACCCTTGAATTCGTTGCTTGATCCTGTGTCCTGTAAAGACATAATTCCCTAGAGCTGTCTACCTGTGGTTTTATACCTGCTTGTTGTGTATGCTTTAGTTTCACTCATCATCATGCCGTCACTATATTCATGGGGTTGGCTTTTGCCTGCAGGGAACTGCTCCCTGCACCATCACCCTCTGAAGCACGTACCTACTGCTGTCGCTGCCTCAGAGAAAACTCTTTCCAAAACTATTAGGTGAGGAAGGACACTGCTCAAGTGTCCCTGGAACAAGCTGGAATAGCCTCGCCCTAGGCTTGCTGCAGCAGACAGGGCAAAAGGGATTTAAAAGAAAATGAGGGAGCTGCAGTTACAGATGGATGAGTACCTTGGGGAGGGGAGCAGGCAGGATTTACGTAAAACAAAAAGCAGCTTTAGGAACAGAAACAAGCTGCTAATGGCAGTGGAAAAGCTCTCCACAAGACACAGCAGCCTCATGTATGCTGATAAGAGAGAGAGTTAAGAGAGAGGAACATCACATGCCTGGACTGTTCACAGCTCTCCTTACGCAAGCAACAAGCTCTGGAGGTTGATAACACAGGAATGTCAATGCAGAGGAAAATAGCCCTCTTGTGTGCAGCTTTAAATATTCCCAGGGCTTGTTCCGAAAGCATCCTATTCAAAGCCCAGGGAGCTTGTGATAAGGCTGCTCACCAGGCTGGAAGGCAGGCAGAGGTCATGAGGAGGCTTGAAGCACCATGTTGGCCTTGCTGCTTGTCAAATGGTTTTCAGCAGGAGCAAAGAGATAACCAAGAAGAGACAGAGAGAACAGAATGAGTCAAATGCTGGACTTGCAAGGACAACTGCAAGTGTGCATGAAAAGAAATTTAGAAACGATGGTCCTCCGTGTGCCTTGTTCTTTGTGTCCCTGTCACCAACCTCTCACTACTGTTTGGCGCCAGAGACACAGGCTTGTACAGACATTGGGTCCAACAACAGAAGTCATTTCCTATGAGGAATCAAATATACAGCCTTGGTGGTTTGGGTTGGGGTTTTTGTTTGTCTGGGGTTTTCTTCTTTACTATTTAGCTGAATTCCCATCCTGTTGAAGTCCCAATTCTGTCACTGAATTCAGCAGGGCCAGAAATTAAGTGATTTGGCCATGGTCATACTGAAAGCCTGTGGTAGAGGGAGGCTTCAGTCCAACCCAGTCTCCCAATCAAACCTAGCTCTCCATCAAAACATGTAAGCCCATCCTTCTTGCAGTGCAAGAAGTCCATTTCCTTCAACCAGTTACCCAGAGATCAACAACTGTTGAAGGTTTTACGCCAGCATAGAAAACATTGAGCACTGCCTCTGCCCCACAGCTTCCAGTGCACTGCTTCTGGCTGGGCTCCTTCACCGCACCACGCAAGAAACTCAGAGCTGCTTCCAGCCACAGCAAGAGACTGTAGCAGCGTCTCTGAAGCCCTGGACTCTTGCTTTCAGCTACAGTGTCTTGTTTCCCATTGCATAATGGAGCTTGGCCAAAACCCACACCACCATTTGCCATGCTGGTGCACAGATGCCTTTTTGGAATAGAGTTAAGCCAAACCGAGCTGTGTTTGAATCAGCAGAACTTGGAAGGCCAAAGCACGAGGTTGCAGCAGCTTCTCCTCCCCACTTTCCATGGCTGCATTGTGAGTGTACATTCATACAGCCTTGCCAAACCCAAAAGTAAGGCGTCTCCGCTACCATGGGGTTTAGGGCCAAAGGCTAAATTCAGTCATTGCACTGAAGTCAGTGTAGTTTCGTGGGTGCCAGCTAGATTGGAGCTTCAGTCTGGTGGCTTGGGGAGGAGGAAACAACTTTGCTCTGACTTAAAAAGGGGAGATAAGCAAAATAAAAACCTCTCACAGGGGCCTGGAGATTATTTCCACCAGGTTTAAGAGCTGGCCTCCATGCTTCATGAGAGCTCTCCACCCTGTTGGCCATTCTCATTCAAGACATTCAAGCCTCTTTCCTAGGGCTCCCTCTCCCTGCAAACCTCACTGGGAGCTTCCACAGCAATGTAAGCCAAAGCTTTAAACTTTCTGCAACATCACAAAGGCTTTTCCACCCTTGCTCATCTGACAATTACAGTTTAGGTCTCTGCTCTTAGTTCTGTTTGGTAGGTATTTCCTATCCCTGTTTACTCTTCTTGAGCATCTCCAGGCAGCCCCCGAAGCATCTTGTAGCCACCCAACTCACTGTTACAGAACAAACCTGTAGCATCAGAGTATTAATGTTTGGCGTATTTCCTCTGCTGTTAAAAGCAAACAAATTCTGTCTCACCCAAGCAGAATTACTACAACATGGAGAGAAAATCCAAGGGAGACAGAGTACCTCCAAGGAGGACGAAGGTTTCCAGCAAGGAAATCAGGTGTGTGCAGCAGCTTTAATAGCAACAGGGAAATCAGTTTCCCGAAGTTATTGTTTGTATCAAGGTGCAATATAGAAAAGCTAGGGCCTATCCCAATGTCTCTTTGAAGCTTCATTGTCTTTTCCTCCCATATCATAAACTGTCTTCAGCACAAAGGGCTAAATACCTGCAAAAACTAAATGAACAGAATAATCCTTCCAAAATTCTACATTCATTCTATGTACCTTATAACGAGACCCACTTAAGTTGGATTGCTCCAACTCGGTCATATCTGCACACTACAGCTTACCTCTGCATACCCACATTGTAGCCTATGGTTAGCTAGTTATAATATACACCAACACATTTTGCTTCCACCACAGCAGCAAATCTGGCTGCAGAGGGGCACAATTTCATCAGACGTACTGGCCTGTCCAGGATAGGGGTTGTAGGAAAATGTTACAGAGAAACTGCCATAGGCAGCAGTGACAATGTAGCGCCAAGTCTGAGCATAAGCCCAGCCTACCATCCTGCTCTGCCCCACAGGGATCCCAAATCAGCCTGATTCATGGCCAAACCTGTCCCTTTCACACCTCTCTTTGCAGATACTTCTGGGGGATGGTTGTTGGTCTGTTCAGGAAACGTTCCAATGGATTCCTTTAAGGCCACTCCTTTTCCTTATTCCCTGGTTTTCCTTCTTTCTTATTTCAGACCCCAATCCTGCTGCTGAGCTGCAGTAAAAGCCTTCAGGGGGGACAAGCATTAGGACATTTCTCTTTCCAGCTGCTCCCAAGCACCCAGGGCAGAAAACACTGACCAAGCTGCCTGCATCTCCTTAGAACCCCAACCCTTTTCCTTCTTCATCCCCAACCCTGCCTCCATCCTGCGCCTGGAGAAGGCAGCCTGGGTGAACTGCCACTTCCCCTTCTTGCAGTCCAAGTGACCTTAGCGTGAAGAAATGTCTTCCTGGTATTCAGCTTATGTTTGCCCTTTCCCAGTTTATCCCATTGTTTCTGCTTAACCCTTCCTCAACAACCCCATCACCCTGAGAAGCTCTAACTGTATTTAGCTGCCATACGCATTTCTGATATACTTCAGGTATTAATAATTCAGGTTAGCAACTTCTATGGCACCTCAATAGACATGGTATGTGTTCTTATGCCTTTCATACGTCCCTTATTTCAGGTCTTGACATAATTCAGCTGAGGGGTATTGACAGATAAGGCACAATCATGCTGTGAGTGTGAGACTAACTATTGCTACCTGCAAAAAATCGAAACCTTTTCCTAAGAGAATCCCTGGAAGTTCATTTGAGAGCAGCTTTTTTATATTTCCTATGAATTTCCATTGCTTTCCCCAAACAAATACAAAATATTTCTTAAAATCAACCCAAAACAAGATGTGAAGTGACACAGGAAGACAGCAGAAAATTGTCTTCTGTGAGCACCACTTAACTACACTGAGTATCAACTTATAGAGCCCAGAACTCCCTCTGCCTTGAGGTCTTTAACCCTCTAATACTTGTTACACTCTTTGCAGGCAGGACTTAACGTTAACACCCTTAACACAAGCATGTGAGACTTGGTAGCCTTATGTTGCCGAATTTTCCCCAATTTTCCTTCCAACTGGTTTGCCTCTTTTCAGCCATTCAAAGTTACATCCCGGGAACTTTCTCCTTGATCCCAGCACTTCTAAATAGAAGGATTAATCACAAGAAGAACATTTCTTCAGCAAATCATAGTTGAGATTGCTCCCTGTGCAAAGTTTTGACTGGTTTCTCACTGAATAAAAGCCAGTTTCATTCAGACTCCTGGGCCGGAGCAGAAAGCTCAAACCAGCAGGCATGCCTCCCCTTTGGAGCAAAACTCAAAGGTAAGAGAGTCTGCAGTCTCCTTGGAACAGCTTTGAAACCTTCCACACCAGGAGACCTGTCCTTTGCAGGGATATGCCTGCTAAGAACCAGACTGTTACCTGCCAGGATGGGCAAGGAAGGGTAGTGTGGTGATGGATCACCCGCCAAAACCTTCAGGAGGCAGTTCCCATCTTCCTATCACCCTTGTGCAAGCCTGTGGATTAATTAGCAGATTTTCAGGGCTTGATGATGTTCAAGGCACTGTTACAGGGTTAATACCAAGACTGTTTTCCCAGAGTGAAAGAAGGTCTGGCTGTGACTTCCCTTTCTTTCCCTCCTCCTCCCTTCCCCACCTTCCCTCCTGCTGCTTCTTCTATGAATAGGCCTTTACTGTGCCACTGGGGAAAAAAAAAGCCTCTCTGATGGCCTTGCTTTCCCCTGACTGCTTGGGGCCATCAGGCAGTCAGTCAGAGGGTGGCTTTTGTAACAAGGAAAGCCTCTTCCAGGCAGAGGAAGACACTGCCTGGGGCTTCTATATTCACAGCCCTTCTATTTCTGGCTCTCCCTTTTCACAGGGCTTTGTTTGCTAAACCCCATTCCCTGCTCCCCCCAGGCCATCAGTGCATACTTATCTCAGAGGCAGAATAAACCCCAACATCTCTGGTAGAGCCCGCCCCAGAGATAAGAGTCTTTACCGTCTTACCTCTCTGCCTTTTCTACTTCCAGGGAGTTTGCTGGAAAGGAGACTAATTAATAGGAATGCTTTAACAGCTTAAATCCTGCTCGGTGGATGCCAATTTGCCTCTTGAGGTGGAAAGTAGAAAGTAATCCTATTTTCAATATACGCATGGATAGACTGTGCTGATACTGAGCCCAAAGCAGTTCGAGAAAGGTCACTGCAATAAAGTGATGCATAAGCTCAGAAAGCTCCAAGGAGCCGGCACAGGATGTTAAGGTAAACCAAACATCCCCAGCCCCTTTCCTGACCCCTGACAGAAGGGTTTAAGCACACAGAAGCCAGTGGTCAGTCAGCTCCCTCCATCCTTCACTACCTGTGTGCTTTAAGGCTTTTCAGTCAGGTCACAGCTCTTGCAGGGTGCCCTGGCTCAGCAGCCACCAGGCCCATCGGCTCATTCAGGCTGCAGCCCTTCACTCCCTCGATCCACACACCCCAACATCCATCACCACCTATGGTGCAGCCATGCTTTGCACGGGTTTAGTGCTTTGCTGTCCCTTGTCTTTCCACTTCAGAGAGCTTCTGAATGACAGTTTTTTTCCATGCCTATCTCACACACAAGGGCCCCAAACCAGGCACCAGCAGTTTAACTCCTTATCACATTGCAGCATGGCAACCCATTCTAAAAGCAGGCAAGTTCAGCTAGAGTAGGGTCACACACTCAGCTTGATGCCAGATTGATGAAATGATGAAAGTTCCTTGGCACTGCACTGCCAAGGTGTCCAAAATACATAGGAAGGGTAAAGTGCTGTAGTCTCTCAAGATCTGCATAGGAATTTATTTGCCAATCTGGATGTTACCTCTGCCTTCACACATTAGCTCTGTACATCTAACATGGAATCATAGAAGAGTTCAGGCTGGAAGGATCTTAAGAGATCATCCAGTCCCAATCCCCTGCCATGGGTATGGACACTTTCCACTAGACCAGGTTGCTCAAAGCCCCATGAAAAGAAAGACTGCTCACAGGCAGGCTACTGCACCAAGATGGATTAAGGTGAAAGAAGGACTCGGATCTATGCTCATCTTCAATCGTGACTTCTTGTGAACCTCTTTCCTAAAGTTTTTCCTCAGTTTTCCTGCAAACACCAGTTTAGGCCAGTCTCATCAGTGAAGCAGTCAACTGCTCTCCCATGCGAGGGCTGCAAAGCACCCTTCTGTAGATTTTTCCATCGGTGGTTGTTTGAACATTTGTTTTCCAATGTCTCTTGACACAAACCAGCGTCCAAGCATGAGCCTGTCTTACATTTCTCCCGAGATCAAGCCCATTATTCCAACCCTCACCCACAGCCACTGAGGCAGTCACACTTTGCACCAATCTTTGGGCATTTTCACCACCTCCAGCCAACTGGAAGTCTTGCTCAGGGAGGTTTATGCCTTGTCACCATTGATGCCTGCAAAGTCACCAAAGGCATAATGCAACCTTCTCAGCACTCCCTGGTGCTCTCCTGAATAGCAAATGGTCTTTATACCACCCCCTTTCTGAACTTCAAGCCAGCTGGGCCTTCAGCGAGGAAGTTGTCTATTCTGGGGGCAAATTTCTCCAGGATGCAGCACAACATTCTGATGAGGTACCAGTAACAAGAGTGTGAAGTGGTTTCCATCAACATTTGACGATAAAATTAATCCTTTTCCCACGAAAAGACCATCAGGGACTTAGTTGGAGTCTTGGATTATTCTCCAGGCTCCCAGCTACAATCGACAAGGTTTGATCTGCCCATGTGAATGCTCTTCCATTCACTACTTGTCTCGCCAACCCGCCTGGTTACTGCTTTTTGATATCCAGCCCATCAGTTCTTTTGAGCACACACATTTCCTCATCTGGCACCAAACAGATAAGAAGACACCTGTGTGCACGGGTCACAAGTGCACACCAGTGTCAGCTGGTTTAATTGGAGCCATTTGTCCTGGTCATTTTCAACAGAGCAACCACAGTCTTGCCAGAACAAGTTCTTGGTTCCCTAAGCACTTGCTAGGAGCCACAGCAGGAGCAGGGCTGGTTAGAGCAGCAGCAAGTCCTTTTATCTGCACAGCAACATTATTTCCTCAGAGCTGGCCAGTGCCTGGACGAGCACTGAACCCGGAGGTGAAGGACTCACACAGCCCATTACCCAGACTCCTGAGCCATGCAGTTCCCAGCTGCCGCTGCTCTTGACAGATCACCATGTTACACAGAAGCTCGGGCTCTGCTCTTTCTCCTCCAATCTCAGCCGAGAAACAGTGTGAAAAAACATCTCCTGTCTGTAAGTGTTCCTTTGTTCCTCCTCGGCAGATCTGCTCCTTGCTCATCGGCTTGAGGGTGCAGGGGAGAAGACACTCAGCATTTCACACTTAACCTCGCACATGGTGGAAGCTGGAGAATACAATTACAAGCGAGCATAAGTTGTGTTGTAACTGGGAAACTTCCGGCACAGCCACGAGAAGATGCAGCAACATGTTCTTTTACCTCAGCCTAACTTGCCAGAGGGCCACTCCCCTACAAACTGCTTGCTGAAAGCTAGATGCACCTTCAGGTCGCACACAAGTAACAAGCTCAAACCCTTCTCCTTTGGTTAAGGTAATGATTAGAGGTGGTTATTGGAAACAGCAGGAAGCCTTGCTCCCATTTTGAAGCTTCACAAGCTTGGTGACCCTGCTGACTACCTACATACACAAGGAAGGCCTGGCAGATCCCGAGCGCCAAGGCAGAATATCATTCCCCTACCAGCAGTACAGTAGCACGAGCGGTTTTGCTAGCAGGTACCTGCATGATTCACAGAAAAAAGCAGCACATCATCTACTGCACTTCTTGGAGAGCAGTCAGGAGGTGGCAAGGCCAAAGTTAAAGAGCAGCAATGGAAAAGAGACAGAAGACAGGGAAGTGAAGCAAAGCTGTGGCCCCTGCAGCTGAGGTCAGGATGTCCTCATTTTTAGAGAAAGCCGCTGGAAACAGGTCTTTAAAGAGCTGCCTGGTGCCATCCAGAAAGCCAGACTGGGGCTTACCGAAGCAAATATTATTCCTCCACGTGGGCTTACTCATTTTTACTTCCATTTAGCTGCTCAGAGCTAACTCTAGGAAATACCAGACAAAACTGCTAAAATATATCAGTGGCACAAAGGGAAGGTGTTTGCCTGCCCCCAGCCCTCTGAACTCTTTTAAGAGGGCAAACCCTAAACTAGTATAAACACTGATGGAGAGACTCAAGACTGGTAGAGGCAAGACCTCCTATGCTATTAGGTAGCCAGGTTGGCAGAGGAGGACGTGCCTACAGCTCCACAGTCCATCTGCATGCCTGGAGCCCAGCTATGCATCAGTCTTCCGGGAAACTGTGGTTTGATGGGCTGCTGAGCTAGACAGCCAACCTATGCCCCCAGAAAGCACCACCACATCCCTCTTCATCCAGAGGAGGAGCTCATCTGCAGACACTGGGACACTGTTCTCCTGACTGTCTCTTGTGAGTCCTTTCCCAGCCCAAGCACTTTCTACTGAATTCAACACCAAAGATTTGGCTTTGGCTACAGCATGTCTCCTGCCTTCGTACCGGAGGCCAGTGCTGCAGGTAACACTTCACTCCCAGTGTAAGGGGCTTTGTTAATGCACAAAGACAAGGTGATGGTACCTGCTACAAACAGCTCAGCCTAACAGATAGGAACCCATTACCCTCATTTTACAGGAAGCCAGGCAAAGCTTGGGGGACAAAAGGACTTTCTTGCAAAAGCTGTGGCTGTCCTTAAGACCACATGAAATGCCATGATGCATGCACTACCACGCTTCTGCACCCACCCAGCATCACTGACCTGCACAGTGCTGTCTCTGCAACGCTGACCAGCACATGCTCAGCACCAGTTAATCTTCTGACATCCAAAATCCAGCACTATCACGTTAGTGCTGGCCTGCAGGATAAGGAGCAGCAGGTCATGACGACTGAAGCCTCATTGAAATGCAGCGTACTCACTCACAGGAACTGCAAATACACTAAATATGAAGGACAAGCAAAGGGAGCAAGGGGATTACTCTGAACCCTCAGAGTGGTTTAAAGGGAGCAGGCATGTAAGCTTTGCTTTAGCAGAGGTCCTACAACCCACATGACACATCCAAACCTTCCACCCAGGGTGCATCCTCACTTGGATCAACACTTCACTCCTTACAGGGTACTTCCTAATGGTCTATTGATTTCAAGAGATGCCCCAGTAAACATGCTGCAGAAGGAACAGCAGCCCATCAGCAACTGCAAGTTCATGTGCTAGCACCGCGCTGTTCAGTGCGAAAGGGAAAATGAGTTTTGAGAGGGTAGGCTGCTGGCACCTCAATGTGACACTTGTAGTTCCGGCAACAAGCAGCCCACCTCAGAGCAGAGGTAACATGAGCAGGCACAGCACAGCCTCCCCTCTGTGATCTGCCCTCAAAACCAGTGTCACCTCCTGTTTCAGCTTCCCAAGGCTCCTGCCACCACTCCCAATGTGTCTGCATC
Organism: Myiopsitta monachus; assembly: GCA_017639245.1. Lineage (NCBI taxonomy): Eukaryota > Metazoa > Chordata > Aves > Psittaciformes > Psittacidae > Myiopsitta > Myiopsitta monachus. The sequence goes on from CM029925.1 coordinate 59,043,420, forward strand.
CTTGTAGGAAATATCACTTGCCAGCCCCAGCTCTGCTAGGGCAAGGCATGTCCCAGAAACTGTCTCCCTGCCTGTCCCAGGTAGGAGATGACCTTCCAATGGGCATGGCCCAACCAAAGCACTGGGCCTGGAGAACAACATGAGGAGCAGAGCGGCTCAGCCATGTGAGTAGGGGTCTGGCAGGGGGCATTATCTGGAAGCAGCCTCTGCTGAGGAGCAGGGCAAGGACTGAATTTCTATTCTGGGGCTGTCTGCACTTCCCGTTTGCTGCGACAGCCTCAAAGGGGAATTAGTATTTACAGGGCTCTGGTCACGTCATCCCATTGTTCCCATACAGCCAGGAGGCTGCCAGGAGAGAGGAAGAGAGAGCAAAACATCCCAGCAGGCTGCTCCAGCCCTGCTCCCTGCCAGAGGTGGCACTCTGCAGGGAGGTAAAGCAAAAGATGCTGGGAAGTCAGTGATCTCCCACCTCCTGCAATGGGAGCATCACACATGGCTAGGACCACAGCTTCTCCCTCCCCAGGCATCTTCCAACAGCAGGAAAGGCAAAAAGGACAGGGGAAGATTGTTTTCCTCAAGCAATCTGGAAAATGCAAATGCACTCTAAAGCCCTTGTAGATCCAATGACAAGGAGTTTTTAAGCCTTTTGAGGGATAGTAGCTTCTCAGCTGGTCCAAAGCAATCCCTTCTCCAGAGCCATCATGCTTTCTGATGCACACAGGTCAGTGTCATGCCACAAAGAGGCCTGGTGCCTTCTGCATGGGTAAGGAGAGGAACCTCCTGCAAAAGGAGTGTATATCAGCAGGGCCCCAAGGTGGAGACAACAGAAACCTTCCACTTGCCCTATCCGTGGGCATCATACACATCAGTGGGGATGAACAGAAAAGCAGAGGAGAGAGAATAAAACAGGAGCCTCACAGAAGAAAATTGTGGAGTACAGAATGGGAGGGTAAAGCAGACATAGCAAAGAGAAGCTAAGAACTCTTGGGCACACAGGAGCCCACAGCAAGAAGCTGCCCAGCATGACTAAAAGCCATTTGGGTTACCTCAAGATGTTGCTCTTCAGCACTGTACAGCATCATTACTAAGCAGAGGAAACCATTTTGCTCTTGATGGGGGGAAGGAGCAGGGACAGAAGAGAAGTACACCAGGAAGAGATCTTGCATCAATTCTAAGCCACAGCTGAAGACAGAGGGTTTTTATAGGCAAGACCAGCCAGGCTAAGGGGTGTCAGTATATTCATTATATTCTTCACCTGTGCTAGGAGAGAGCTGCATCTCCTAGGGCTGCACAAGAAAGAACTCAATAAAGATGATGAAGCATCAAGATGATAAAGTAATGGGGGTTGTGCAAGTTCCCACGTAAGTAGGTCTCTCTGTTTTAACACAATCAGTAACTGAAACTGTTTTGATGATCACTTTTTCCTACACTTTGAAGTCTCTCTGACTTTGTAGTTGCAGGAACACCTTGACTTAGTGCTGGCTGCATCTCAGGTTCTGCTTTTCCATGGATAGGGACTCCGTCTCTCCCATGAACAGCATGAAAGCAGGCTAAGCATTTTAGACAAAATGAGGTACACATGCACAGCTTGGTCTGTGGTAAAGATTCAGCCTCCAAACCTTGACAATCAACTTCTGAGGATCCATAGTTTCACCTGCAGTATTTTCTGATCTATAGAGCAATCATTTAACACTTCATTGAATGAGAACCTCAGTTTCTCTCTACCTTTGGCATGGTTTTATACATGATGTTTTAATTTAATTTTGTTGTTGTTGCAAAGCTTGCCTTTCCTTATTTCATTTCCTCTTTACATTCCAAGACAACGGCCTGTGTGCAAGGATAGCATCTGGTTTATTCCTGGAATTAGCACTCAGTTACCGGACAAACACTGGGATTTCTGCAGGAAACTCTGCTTTCCTGATTTGTTGCTGTTTTCCTTAGGCTGAAGCTTAGAGCCAGAACAGACGTTTGGGGTTTTGTCTATGGAAAGAAAGGGTTCACTCCTTGTCAGCAGTAACATGCATCCTTTCAGAAACAGAAATATTTTCACTCTCCCCTTTCAGCAACACATTTTGGCAGCATTATGAACCCAAACCTTTGGCAGAGCCATGCAGGCAGTGAGACAGAAAGAGAGGCTGCACTGAAATATGAAGAGCAAAGGGGATCACAGCTCAGTGCTGCATGAAGGGCGCAGGAGTCCTCCCTGCACATCACTGGGTGTTTGCAGAGCTGCTGGCTCAGAGGTGGTGCAGGAAAGGGCTCAGACTGCAGTACTTTGTTTGCATGTTGAGCAACTCCTCACATCACAGCAGCTCCAGCTCCATTAGTGGCCTGCAGAACTGGCACTCTTCATGTTTCCAAAAAGAGGGAAATCCATTCTGGAAGTCTGAGGTACGTATTTTGGACCAACAGCAAGGTTATGAAGACAGCCCCACACATGTAATCTCCTCTGTGACACCTGAAAGCTCACCGGGAGTCACCAGCTTCCATTCATGGGGAGGCTTCTTGGTTAGCCAAAGGGCTATTTCAAAAGGCTGGAGGGAAGCAGCATTGTGCTTGCACTGCCAGGAGCCTGCTGGAAGCAGAACAAGCACTGTGACAAAGCTTGGATTTTGCCTCCAGGAGTTAGGAGGCCCAGTTCAGCCCAAGCACGCTCAAAATAACTGCTGAAAACGTTGTGTGCTGATCCAGTACTGAGTGAAACTTCTGCAAACGTCAAGTTCTCCCATCCCTGGCTATATTTATTTGCAGGCTTGCTCGGGTGACCTCTCTGAGGAGTGAGGGGACGTACAGTACTGCTGAAAGGTGCTGCAAAGGCTCACAGCCTCTAACAAAAAAGCCCAGTGCTATATTCTGAATGAAGAAGTGCATTGCTTAAGAAAAGGCAGTCTCTTCACTTTCAGTTCAGGCTTCCCACCCCCAATCTTTATAAGAGCCCTCCTAGGAAAGGCAGGTAATGTCCTCTGGTCAAGGCAGACTTCTCTCGCCCTGCTCTCACCTGCCTTTCTCCTTCTCTTGCCTCTCCTCCTCATCCACGTGCAGGCTTTGGCTGGTCCTCAAGCCTATGCTCCTCTTGCAAACATGACCCTGCAGCACTTACTCATTGCTTGTATCTGCACAAGCCCGCTCAGGAAGATTACTCATGTAATGAAGGGCCCAGCCACCCTGCAAGCACAACCATGCCTTTGCAAGTGGCTTTCAATCCCCTTGCCTGACCTCGTTCATACAACACCTGGAGAGATACAATCCCTCAGCCTTTGCTGTGCTTATCATGGTTTTAACTCTACAGCCATGACAGAGGGCAAGGCATGGCCAACCTTTCCTAAGCACCTTCAAGCCTCCCCATGGAGGTCAACTCTTCTCAAGTCTCACCAAATTCACTGGCACTGGTGAAGCTGGTGTCTTCCATCAGCCACCCCATGCACCCTCGTCCCATGTGCTAGGCATCTACATGAGTAACAAAGCAGCAAGCATTTGTGTCAGGACACACACTTTTAGGGTTGAAAATGCCCACAGGAGCTGCAGAACTGCACATCACAGGTGAAAATGGGGAGAAATGATATAAAAAGAGTAAGGGTTGAGCCTCAGCAGCTCCTCCTGCCCCATCCTGGAGTCATCAAAGGCTGCCTGAGCCGTTGCAAGGCAAGGGCACAATACTAGAACAGCCAAGCATAAGTGTCTGCAAATCAGATGTCCAGATAAAAAGGGCAATAGGTTTGGTTTTGGCATTGAGTTCTTTCTAAAACCAAACCCCTGAGTGAGCAGGGATTTGACTATGCATTTTTGTGTTGGTTTCTGCTTCCTTTTTAATATGACCTGGGTTCTCTTTCCATTCCTGAACCTTCAGCATATTCTATGAGTCTATATCTCACTTTCTCAAGGTTTTCTCTTGGGAAAAAAAGGGAGGGGAAAAGGGCTGAAAATGTTCCTTCTCGTTTAAAAGGAAGCTGAGGCTCCCTGACAATGGGATGACTCCAGCAGCTGGGTTTTTAAGGACACTTTGGAAATTATGAGGCTCCTGATAAAATCGTAGGATTGGCAAGGCCTTATTTCCCGTGAACAATTATGATTTCTTTGCCTGTGGGTATCACTGTGTTGAAATGCCTCTGAAGTTCCTGCTATGTCATTGAATTTGCATACATCTCTTCTTGGTTCCTTCCTTCTCCAGCCCCTGCCAGAGAGCAGGCATTCCTGAAAATCCACTAACCACACTCCCATAACTTTACAGCCTGAAGACCTGGAAGCAAATGAGCCTTGAAGAGTAATTGTAGCATTACAGGCACCAAATGATGCTGAATTAGGCAGCGCTTAGCGGACACTGCTTAGTGGGTTGATCACAGGGAAAAACATTGGGTAACGAGAGATAAAAATCCCTTCTCCAAATGGTCCAGCCATGCTAGCTGAAACTCTCGCTGTTTGCAATGTATTAGCAAAAAGAAACAAAAGAGAGTCCTTTGCCTGTGTGGTGAGGCCGGACCACAGGAGTCCCGTTTTAAGCAGTAAAACATGTGCTGGGAAGGGACATCTCCTTCTAGAGAGTGTTTCAACCCGTCACATTTATACATTCCCCTCGGGAGCATCTGCATTGCTGTAACAGGCAGCAAGCATCATTTAGGATGAACCAGGTTTTGGAGGCAGGCATGAGCCAATGTTTCCGTTCCGCTGACTCAGATGCTGTGGGATGCACACACCTTAATCAAGTGCGCTGGTTTTGTCTGGGATAGAGTTCATTTTCTTCAGAGTAGCTGGTAGGAAGCTGTGTTTTGGATTTGTGCTGAAAACAGCGCTGATAACACAGGGATGTTTCAGTTACTGCTGAGCAGTGCTTGCACAGAGTCAAGGCCTTTTCTGCTCCTCACGCCACCCCACATAAGCAGAGGCAGTGCATAAGGAGCTGGGAGGAGACACAAGCATACAGCTGATCCCAACTGACCAAAGGAATATTCCAGACCATACCATGTCATGCTCAGCATATAAAGCTGGGGAAGAAGAGGGAAGAGGAGGGGACATTTGGAGTGATAGTGCTTCTCTTCCCAAGTAACCATTAGACATGATGGAGCCCTGCTGTCCCGGAGATGGCTGAACATGTCTGACCATGGGAAGTGGTAAATTAATTGTCTGGTTTGCTTTGCTTGTGTGCAGAGGATTTTGCTTTACCCATTAAACTACTATTTCCGTTCTTCGCATGTAGGAATCAAGCTGAAATTAAGCATTAATTAAGAAATTAATGTAGAAGATAAGCAGCTTGCTCAAGATCAGACAGGAAACAGGTGAGGACTGAGGGATGGGAAGTAGGTGTTCCACTGACCAGACTGTTACATGGTAGTGCATTCCTGCCAACCCCTTAGCTTTGCGTAGGGTCTGGGACATACAAGGATGCTGCAATGCTTGGAGGTCCTCTTCCCCAAAACTTGGTGTTTTTCATTTACAAGGACTTAAGAGAAGGTGGGAAAGGAATGGGGGAAAGTCTGTTAAGGCCCTGACCTTCATGGGTGCAGGTTAGCAGTGAGCCTGATGGATGGGGTAGTGGGAAGAGCAGGAGCTTTGATGGGTTGACCAAGAAATCCCCATGCAGCAAGTATGTGAGACGGCTGGCATTCCTGGGAGGTGAAGTTGTCAGCACACGGCTCAGGTGTGCAGGCAGGAGGGGCCATGCTGTAGCACCAACGAGAGCAAATAACCCTGCTGCTTATAGCACATAGCTTCACCCCAGAGTGTATTCCATGCATCCCCATGATTCCACACATCCTCAGACAGGAGGAAGTGCATGATAAGTTTCGCAATGCTTACCCCCCACGTTGTTCTTCATCCTCCTTTCCGAGCTCCCCCCCCTCGCCCCGGCTGGCTGGCCAGGAAAACAGCAAGCACCAGGACTTACCACTGCACAGGATGAAGCATGAGTTTGAGGGAGGACAGGGAGAAGGGAAGGGTAAGTAGGTGACAGCCTAACTGAGGAACCAACGCACGCAGCCAGGCTGCAGGCATCTCCTGACCGCAGGATGCTGCCAGCTTTGCCGCCTCTGAGCTTGCCTTCACTTGGTTGTGAGACACTGGCCACAGACCAGCCAGGCTGATGGAGAGGTGTCCGAGCCCATTGTCCCACTTGCATGCACACAGGGAGGTGGAAGCAGAGGCTCTATATTACCTTTTGGCTTGCCGCTGTCGCTGGGTGTTTAAACACAGGTGTCTGCCGCTGTTGACACTGAGTGATAAGTGGAGGCATTTTTTCCATTGGAAAGAATCTCAAGAATTTCCCTGTTCTCTTTTTATTCTTTGGGTTTTTTTTCCTTCTGCATCTGGTAAGGAGACTGCTACTGTGGGGCGCTGGGCATCTGGCATAAGGCAGAGGTAGGAGAGTGCTTATTAGCTAAAGATTATCTACCCCCTCCATTCCCCTCTCACAGCTCTAGCCCTAAGCTTCAAATGCTCATTTAAATTCAAGCCTTCCTCCCTTTCTGCTCTCCCTGCTGCATCTAATGCTCCTTAATGCTCTAGTCCCTCACTTGTGAACTGGTTCCCCAAAACAGCAACCAACAGCCACCTCCAGGGATTAATTATCCCTCCAGAAGCAGGAGGAGCTGCGATTCCTTCGGTGTTGTCGGCATTGCTGAGGCTGAATTTGCACCTTTGTATCCAGGCTCACAGTCAACCCCCTCCTTGACCCCTACTTAGAGCTTGGGGTGGCAGCTGGGAAAAAAGTGTTCAAATGGAAAATATAAAAGGAACACCTTCCCAAGGGGAAAAAGGAGGCAGGAGGTGGGAGGGGGGCCCCCCTTCCTTCCTTTTTTGCCCATCTCATGGCACTGACCTGCCACCGTAAAACAAGCCAGGCTCCAGGGGGCCATTACCAGAAAGCTCCTATTACTTTGGTTTATGCTCATCTCTGTGTTCCAGGTCATTTCTTACATCATTCAAGCTGCTGAGATTTTTTCCCCCCAAGAAAATCCAGGCCTGCCTTGCTCTGGTACACCCTGGGGAACAGGAGGAGGACCCAGTGACCCCACACATGCCCGCACACCCTCTCAGCACTGTGTACTATGGGCAAAACCTTGTCTCACAAGGAGCTAGCTGAACATCCACACATACACGTGTGTAGACACGTGTGTGCAAACACAAGAGGCTGAGATGCTCCCACACGCACAGGCATGTCCCTGCACGCGCAATCACGGTCACGCAATGCCCTCCTCCCACCCCTTCCTCTCCTGGAACTTTGTTGGAAAGCACTAGCTCAGCCAAAGCACCTCCAGCCTTCCTGCTTGTGCCCTACTGATGCCTGGTACCTAGTTGGTAGTACTGATGCCTGAGCACATCTCTCCCTCTTGGGGTGACAGTCACACTAATAAGCAGGCACCATCCCCACCATAAGGTGGAAAATATGAATGCTCTAAAACAAAAAGCCTATGCAGTGGGAAGCCAGAACCAGGGGGATGAAACCCAGCACCTGCGGACACCAGCTCACCTAAAACATTTGATGGGGCTTGGGCACCACACAAGTGACTGATTGCCTGTCTCTTCCACTTCCTGCAACAATTAGCAGCTCTGGTCATCAGTTGCCCTCTGTCCGGGATCTGAGGAGGCACCAGTCTCCCCCGCTGCGTTTCCTGGGGGCCTGGGATGCAAAGGGAAAGCAAACAGGCATGTTTTGAACAAAAGGATAAAGAGGCCAAACCACAGATGAAACATCACCACTTCAAGGAGGAAAAAACAGATAACAACATTAGTCACCACCCAGCAAACAACCTACAGCCTCCTCAGCCTGTGGAGGATATGAGGAGTCTTTCATCCTCCTCCTCATCATCCTCCTTCTTCCCGTCCTCCTGCCCCCAGTCCTGTTTATGATATGGTTTATGACAAAACAGCTTATTAAAGGAATTATGCAACTGAGCTCCTACCTTTCCATGCTGGACTTTTCCAAAGCCTTACATTTATCAGGTAATTGTGCTGGAGACACCAGCACTACCTGTCACAAGCCCTGTTGTGGGCTTGTTTGTTTAATGAGGCTTCAGCTCCTTAATTGTTCACATGCTTTGTTGGGAAAGCTTAGTCACATGGGTGCAAAGGTAATCCAGGAAAAGCACTATCAGTGTGTCCAATTACGGGGGCTGGCACTGCCTTTGGTATTGAACCCTGCCCACAGCCTCAGGACCAGCATCCTAGGAGGTCACTCAGCAAAAGGGCATCTTTACACCTCTCAGTGCAGACTGGTGCTGGCTCTCCAGCTCCTGGTCCATGTGCCCTGTGGGAAACTTGGCTCATAGCAAAACATACATGGTTTTTTGCCCTGGAACTGCACAGGAAGCCCACATGGACACACATGGGAGGCTGTGCATAGTTACCTACTGCCTTCTGATGCTACTTTGGGCACTTGAGGCACCTACCCAGATACAGTCTAGGACCTACCAGAGCAGCATCTTCTTATAGAGGTGGCCATGCTTCTAGCACACCACTCAGGCACACCAGGACACTGGGCAGACCTCCCTGGGCTTGCTTCCTCTCACTGAGGGCTCACCATCACTGGGGTCCAGCCGTGCCCTGACTTGTGCAAGTCTGGGAAGCTTGGATGAGCAGTTGGTCTCTGTGTGCCACTTAGGCTGCCAGCAATGGGGTGGCACGCACACACACAGAGCAGCATTGTGATCTGTGTTAGAGTATCTCCCAAGGGACCAAGCCTGTGACAAGGTTTAGAGCCAGGCACTGTCTAGACACAGGGCGGAAGGCACATCGAGTGATGCACATGAAGCACACATGCATGAAACGTGGGTGGGCCACGCTCTGGCATGTGTTGTGCATGCATCAGGGCTGGAAGAAACTCATCACGTACTACTTCAGTTTGCTTGTTTCAGACTTTGCTCCAATTTTAGCACAGCAAATGAAATCACCTGCAAATAATAATAACAATAAATACATAAATAAAGCCTTCTAACTGCAGCCCACTGGGTCATCTCACCCAGCCTCAGATCTTCTGGTAAACAACATGCATAATGACAGCCACCATGCTTCTTGCTTCTCCAAGCATCTCCGCACATCTGTAGTATTTAACGCAGCGAATGAAATCTCTATCTCTGTATAATGAGGAGTGCTCAGAGCAGTGACTCAGACATTCCAACGTGCTTTCTTCTTGTTCTCGGTGTACAAAATGTAACTTTACTCACTTTTTCCAATGACTTTGGACTTTAAAAACAGTAATTAGCAAAGTAAACTTGTTATCAGCTCCTGTTGTTAACCCATCCTCCCGCCTGTTATTCACTGCCTTCTGGTCACAGGCAATGCTTTGGCGCTCCTTTCCCAAGGCTTGCTTTTGTCTGGAGAATTAAGACAGACAAGTGAGGAAAACAGGTCCTAAGCCTGCCAGCTCTTCCACACATCTTTGTTTAAAGCACTTGAACACTGAAGTAGCTCCAGACTGGGTCTTTATATAGCATGCTAAATAGCAGGCAAGACAAGAAATAAAACTCCAGAGGTATCATTTTCTCATTTCTCTTTCTAGTTATGGCTAGGAAGGATCGACAGATGCAAAGTGAAAATACCATAGAATCATAGAATCAATGAGGTTGGAAAAGGCCTTTAAGATCATCAAGTCCAACCATTACCTCAGGACCGCCAAGTCCACCACTAAATCATGTCATTAAGGGCCTTGTCTCACTAACAGTGCTTCTCCTACTGTGTTTTCACAGTGGCTTTCATCTGCTCTGCTCACAAAGCATTTTACTACCTGTACACCACTACATACTGCTGCATCTGCAGCCAGACGAAGGGCAAATGGCAATCTGCTACTCACCACTGCTCTTGGGCATTCAGCCTAAGAGGCGTTTCAAAGAGGGTTAGCCTGCGTTTCTTGAGGGCACAGGGGAAGCTGCTGTCTCCTCCAGCACACTGGTGGTCCCCACGTTTTCTTCCCTGGTGGGACAGACTGGTTGTACGACCCCAGCAGAGGAGGTTAAAAGATCAGTGTCCCTTTGAAATCCCTGCGAAGACCCCAGTCCAGCCAACCTCCACGGGTAAGCCATCACTGATAAGACTTGGACTGGCATGTGTGAGAACAGAAGAATACTCAAGAGAAATACTGAACTCCGCATATGAAAAATTAGAGAAGAAAGGACAACTTTTCCTGAATAATTCAGGCGATTCCTGGTTATTGAATTGGTTTTGTCTGCCACTTGTTACAGGGAAAATCTGATGCATGTAGAAAGATAGTGCTACTCTGAAAGACCCAGCTACAGCCAAGGGTTTCGTTGTGAGGATAAGCACACACATGGGAGTGAGGGAGCAAACAGGATCAGGCTCTACAGCTGGAGACAAAAGACAAGGAGTGTATTTAAGTTAGACTTCTTGGTCCAACTGCTTTCCTCTGCCCAGGTGGGATGAGCCTCATGAAGTTCAAGGGCTTGTGAACCTCTCTATCCAGTTTTGGGTTCAGACAGGTCATAAAATGAGCTCACAAACTGTTTTTCTTACACTTTAAACTGATTTCTGCCAACAGAGACCAATGCTATTTAAATCACATTTTCCAGGCTAAAGGGAGCTCTGTGCTATGTGGCCATACTTCAGGAGTGCTCTTGCCTATGTCAGGTAGCATCTCCAGCACATGCGTGACCTTCAGCTTGATCAAAGTCGGTGGGATGGGCAGTTACGAGTGGGATTGAACATGGCCCTGAACTGGACCTGGCTGGGAAGTTCTGCTTTCCTCCCTTCCCTCCTCCCTCAAGTTAAGCCAGCACAAGCAGCATGCAAGTGGCACAAGATGCATGTGCTTTGCCCCTGCAAGCTCTCCTTCCACCTCAATGGTCTTCATTGCACATTCTTACCTTGTTTTCTTCACTTTTCCCATTCCCCACTGAGTACTTTTTCACCCCGTTCTGTCACTTCATGTCACCAATGCCCAGATTTGGAGGTCCTTTTGTGGTGATTGAGGAACAAGAAGTTTACGGTGAATTCAGTCCAATGGGTGGATGCAGAATGGCTGGTCATAGATGATTAGACCTTTTTGTGCTGTTGAAACAGAGGCATTGACATATGAAGGGGCAAACCCAACAAGGCAAAAGCATGGAAGAAACTAGGGGTGAGGTTCAGCTCATCTAGCTTCAGCTGCCTGAGAGTCAGGCATGCAAACTACATGGTTATCTACACCTTTTTGTTAGGGAGAGCCAGAGGATCTCCAAGAAGTCATTCTTTCCAGATAGGCTGTTAAAATGAATCAGCATCTGGAGGTGTTTACCTTGTTCTGCGGAGTACAGGAGGAGACCTAACAATTATCTCAGGGCAGACACCCGAGTTTTAATTACAACAGAGGCAGTTCAGCATACAGTCATCGAATCAGAGAATAGTTGGGTTGGAAGGGATCTTCAAAGCTCATCTAGTCCAACCCCCTGCAATGAGCAGAGACATCTTCAACTAGATCAGGTTGCTCAGAACCGCATCCAGCCTGGCCTTGAATGTCTCCAGAAATGGGGCATCCACCACCTCTCTGGGCAACCTGTGCCAGTGTTTTACCACCCTCATTGTAAAGTATTTCTTCTCACATCCAGCCTGAATCTCCCCTATTTTAGTTTAAAACCATCACCCCTCCTCCTATCACAACAGGCCCTGCTAAAACGTCTCTCCCCATCTTTCTTATAAGCCCCTTTTAAGAACTGAAAGACCGCAATAAAGTTTAACATGAGTAGCCCAGTGCCAGAGTGAGAGGTGGCATTACAGGGTCTGCAACTGGGAGCCTTTTGCTGGCTCCCTGGGTGAAACTCAGCCAAATCAACTCTTTCCTGACAGTAGTGGCTCTGGAGATTCCTTCCAGTCAGGTTTCCTCAAAACTGACTGCTGCTTCATCACACCAGGAACTTCCCCTGGATACAAACATCTTAGGCTTATTGGAAGAGAAGGGTACAGGAAGTCGCTGGTGGCAAGCCTCTATAAAGCACCAAACACCCACTGAAGTTAAATATTGTACTTCATGCAAACTGTGGTCAACCACACTTTATAGAGGTCTGTAATAGTTACAGAGATTTAACTGCCCACGTGTCTAGGGCTGCCACTGGGAAAAACTAAGAAGTATGCTGTGTGGAGAGGAGCAGATGGGCTGGATAAGGTCTGTGAAGCATGCTGCAGCAAGCAGCTCAGGAAGGCTCTAGAATGGACCAGGACAGCCCAGATTTCCATCTGGAAGCATGGGCTGGGTGCACAGTGGCACATAGCATGGCTCTTGCCTGCCCTATATGAACACTTAAAGGATCTCCCTACAGCTGCACGCAGTCACCCATGGCAAACCCAGCCAGGAACTGGCATCTGAGCACTGTGGATTTCAGCAAATCCCATTTCAGCTCAGCTCTGCACCCCATGGATAGGCAACTCTTGAGATTGAGCACTACAGAGTTCCTTTGTCTTCCAGTGCAGGGGACAATAACCACAGTATGGATCAGCTGAGCCTGATGGGGACTAATGAGCCCTCCGTCCCCTCCTCAGAGCAAGTTCGTGCATGAGACCCTGCTCTAATGCCCCCTCTGCATCCCTTTCTTGCAAGGGTATCCCAAATCCCATTAGCTGGATCATTACCAGGTGAAACTCACCCATTCAGTGTCAAAATTGCTTAAAAGGCTGCAGAGGGTAAAGCAAGCCACCCAGCTCCATCCAGCTCACCTCCACCCTGCGGCACCCAGAGGTGTTGCCACGCCAGCCACCAAACAGGCCCTGTTTTACCCGGGGGAAATCCCACCACAGCTCTCTCTGAAGCAGGGGCTGGTCTTCACCCCCACAGGCAGCATCCAAAGCAGCCTTGACAGCAGCAACCACAGTGGAAAAGAGTCGTCAGACACTGCTCAGGAAGGCTTGTGCTTGACAGATATTTGTGGGGCTGACTGCAACCCACCTGGGTCGTGCCCCTGAATGCAGAGCACCTGTGGGGAAGAGTTTAAACCCCTCTAATACAGACACCCTTCTTTCTTCCCCCAGAACAGCTGGAGAAAGCTGCAGTCCTGGGCTGTCTCCTCATGGAGCGCAGCAGGAGTGGATTTTATTCCCATGTTTTCCCTTGCATTGATCCCCACCATTGCAGGCCATAACCAAAGGCATCAGCCGATGCAACCCCAGGGTTGCTGCCTCTCTGTAGCTCCATCTCTGCAGCTCACAGCAGAGCTGTTGGCTCCCAGCAGGTATGGCAGGGCATCATGCCCACCAGTGCGTGCCCATGAAGGCAGAAGTGCTTGGGAGAGAGGTACTTAGTGGCAGGATGTACTCTGGGAGTCACAAAGCAGGAAATACCTGGGCTCCTGAGCTGGCTGAGGGCAGAATAAAGAAGGAAGCACTGAAAATAAAAGCCAAGCTGCTGTGACATTTTCATGCTTGGCTTCTGACATCCTCTCCCCTCGTACACTTGACTTCCTTGCTTATTTTTATCAGATGAAGCTGATGGTCGCTGCTAAGGTAACCCTGTGTGGTTACAGCTCTGGCAGTGAGCAAGTGCTCAAATGCATGTTTCCTTTGCGGCTTCCCACCCCGCTCAGTCTTCCCACCCCTCCAGGCTCTCAAAATAGAGTGTCTGACTTTGTCATGCCTTAGTTGTGAGCACTGCCTGTTGTGATGGGCAGGGGTTCACCTCTCCAGGCTCCACTGACTTGGGCCTCCAGCCACTGCTGTCTTTCCCCTCTCCTTGACCTACCTTTGCTGTCTTTGGCAGGTGAAGTACAGGTCTCTGAGCCCAAGTACAGCACTGGGATTTTTTGTTTTGATGTGGAAAAAGCACAAAACATCTCTCCTGGGGCTGATAACGTGGGCTGGGGGAAAAACTCTTCATCAACATGGTTAAGTCTGATAGGAAAAAGCAACGAAAACTTACTTCTCTTGCCTTGAGCCTACTCAGGGGCTTCCCACCATCCCCAAGTAATGATGACCCATATCTGGTGGTGCCAGAGCCTCATCAGTGGATTTAAATGTGCTCCAACCCTACCAAAGACATTTCTGCTGATGGTGTTTCACTAGCTCATTGTACTTGAAGACATTTTCAGCCTCGGTAGTCCTTCCCCAGCTGGTCTGTCTCCAGTTCTGGCACCCAAAATGCACCAAGGTATGACAAGCACCTACCCCAGGATTTCAGCTCTTGCTGTGACCATTAACACAGCTTGCCAGTGCAGAGCCCCACTCACCCCTTCCTCCCGGTGAGCTTCCAACAAGTGAACATTTGGAGCTCTGGAGGAGAGTGGATGCATCTCGGCTGCCCTTTGGGCATGAAACCATGGGCCTTCAGCAGGGCAGCCCCCCAGTATCACACCTTGCAACCCCATCCCATCCTCTTCCCCTTTCTGCCCATAGGCCCCTGCTCGCTTGGCAATGGCTCTCCTTTTCTCCAGCTCTGCTCATTACCACCTTCACACACACTCCTGGGCATCTCCTGGGTGAAGCAGGTTTCTCTGCACTCAGTTCCCCTCTAAGTGTAGGGCCTGAAACCTCTTCCCTCCCCCTCCTAGAAGCAATGCTCACAAGCTTTCATTTTTGTCATGACCAGTTGGAGCTTACTCCAGCAGAGCCACTCTCCAGCCGGGCTTGCACTCCCTTTCAAAGGTGAATGACAGCTGTAGGAAGGAGACACCTTTTTAACCAAAGTGGCTGAAAAGGCAAAGCCACTCTTCTATCAGTGCTGATGGCATCTGGGAGGACCTGGACAGAGCTGTAGTTCAAGGGAGACCCCATGCCTTTGTATGCAGCCCTCCTGTGCAGGTACCAACCTCATCCACCCTCTATCCCAGCTTCTCACCAGGAGACCCTGAAGCACAGCACTGATGACCTTGCAGCAAGAGGGGTAGACATGAATTTGCAACATGCTCCTGGAAGCACAAATGCATTTACACGGATGCCACTGACTGGGGGTGAATTTGGACGCGTGCATAACTAAATGCTGCAGTGCTGCTCTCAGGTCCAGGCATTCGCTTTCCTAAAACTGCTCCTTTTCTGTACAAACAAACACAAAAAGGCATCATTTGAACCATGAAACACCCAGAGCTTTTCTCCTCAAGCAAGGCTTTAGGGATAACAATTGTTCACATACGCAGACATGTTTGGGGCCCGTGGTTACTCTTAGAGAGCTCAGAGCAAATGTATTACAGGCCGTTGCTCCTCGCTGCCTTGGTTTGTTACAGGTGACTAGGCTAGCATTTGCAGGGCTGTGTTCTGGTTTTGCTTGTGCTTAAAGGCATCTCAAAGCAGATCAACATGACAGGGATGAAACTCCATGTTCTCAGCTCCTGTAAGTTTCCTACAGGTGTTAAAATGGGAAGGAGACAGCTCACCTGGAAGGCAGCATTGGCCCTTTTGTCGCTTGCAAGAAGCAAGACTCAGACCTACACTAAGAGGACATGTACCCAGTGGGTGGCTGCTCCCCATGTACAGCACTGGTGGTGAATTAGCTTTGTGCTCATGGACAAAGGCTCTTTCTGCCTAGCTTTGCCCAAACATATGCAAAGCCAGATGCCAGCAGCTCATCTGCAGCATGCTTCAAGTGACTATGCCTTGACAAAGCCAACCACAAGTGGATACACACCAATAACGATAAATGAAGTATTTGAGAGACTGAACACAAGGCTGAACTAAGCAGGGCAGCAGTGCACAGCTTGCTGTGTCATCAGTTGCAAATAGAGGGCAAAGCTTTGAGGAGGACAAATGCCTCAAGTTTAAGTAAGAGCCAGGAAAAGAATCATTGTTCCGTGTACAAAGAAAAGTCCTTATGCCACCCAGCAAGTTCTTGGGATGACTCAGGGACACCCATTCAGCAGCAAGCCCATTTTCATCTGCTGATGCCAGTCCATTGACCACAACAGCTAGAGCAGGGGACCAGGAAAGAGCCCCTTTCCCCATCAATCTCCTGCCAGCACTACTCCAAGCTCATCCAACAAAGACCCCCAGGCACAGTGAGCATGCTCAGGGCCATCCTTTCTGCACCAACCCCAAAATAGCATGATGCATCAGGAAACAGCAAGTGGCTTCATTCTGACAAGAGCCTGAAAAACCTGTTCCTGTGAAGCACACTGCAGACAAGTTCAATTCTTTTGCAGTTTCCATAACCAGTGCTGTGTTTTAACCAGACACTTTCTGGGGCAGGACTAAACATCTTCACTCCTTTCAGCCCGGTGCTTCATCTGGGAAACATTGCAGCAGCTTCTACAAGTAAATACACACTAAGGAGGGAAAGAATCCAGGCATCTTAACTAAAGGTTGAAGGAGAGGCAAGCTTCAATATTGCATTTATGATGTAGTCTAGAACATCCATGAGAGTTGAGCATTACACAATCAATCTTTGAACTGTGAGGCTCATGTTAAGTATTATCTCAAATCAAGCATTAAATCTGAGGGGCATTAGTTAGTGCATTTAAACCAGTCTCATGTAAACAGAACACCCTAACCTCAATTCAGCTTGTTTTCGTAAGTTAGAGTCTGTAACTGGCTAAATCACAGGAACTTCTCTCCACGTATCTGAAAGATAGGGGCATTCCAGGGCATCTGCTGCTTATTGCCCGGCTTCAGTGGAAAATTTAATCCCATTACATGCACAATGTGAATTACTGAATCCTGACAGGGTCAGATTTCTACATCTAGGGCACTGCCTGGGTACCAAACAAGTTCAGAATCATACTCCAAAATGCCATTTCCCCAGGTCTTCCTCTGGCAGCACTACGAGCCAAAGCACACAGCTATCGGTGTGTGGCAAGGTACAACCAAATACTTAAGAAGAGCTGACCTGTAGACCCAAACCGGCCAAAGCAGACAACCCCAGGTAGCTCAGCTGAGACCCTTACAGCACTCAGCATGGCAAGGTTCTCTTCATGCTTGCTGCTCAGATCACAAGCAGGGAACATGCACAGGTACTGCATTAGTACTAAAAGCAGGTATGAATATGCTCCACTCTCCATAACTTTCTGCTCTGAAAGGTTAGGTAAAGGGGTGGACATAGATTACAGATAAATAATAATAGACATAAATACAGATTTTCCAGATCCAGAATGGAGTACCACTTTCCTGCAGCCTTTCACCCAGCAATAAGTAAGCAACTGTAGGAAGACAGCGGCAAAAATGCTGCACCTCACCCTAAACTGATTTAGGTTTATAATCCCATGGGGCACGCTCCAAGGGCAGCCACATCCATGAAACAAGTACCTCCAAGTTCACAGAACAGCCTCAACTGACAGACATGAGTCTATTCCGGTATTTGCATTAGCCTTGCAAGTCAGTACACCCAGACCTCAAACACAAGGACTGGCCCCTACCTGGAAGGTTGAGCATCCCAAACCCGCTTTGGCAGTAAGAACAGAGCCAGAATATTTGGAAAGCATTTTCAAACTTTATTTACAACTGTCACAGTGACAAAAATGTAGCTTGAAAAAAATGCTAGCTTCTCCCTGAGGCTCAAAAAGAATTACAGAAATATAGAATGTATATCATACAACAGGAGATTTACTGGAGTGCTTTGTTCTTTAGATACGTTCAACAACAAATAGAAATATACACAATACTTCCAAAAAAAGGATGAAGACAGAAATATGCAAGTCTTCAGGGCAGACAGCAGGTCTAAAGTCCAAGGATTGCCATCTCACTGCTGCCCATATGGTAATATCTTTGATATACAGCTTTGACTTGGTGGTACAGACAGTAGAGACCAATAGAGTAACACTTAGAAGTAAGATGACTGGCTGGTATGCAGGTGTACAAGCTCATTCCAGTAAGACAGCAAGACTAGAACAAGTGTTACAGGTACAACAGCTGAATCCATCACTAGAGAAAATGGTATCACCACATCATGACCATTTGGTGATCAACTGTCCACCAAGACAGGCAGGGAGCATGTATAACCGGGTCTGTGCTGCTGGACCAGAGACCAGCCGCAGTGTAGGAACACTGAATTTCTCCTGCTTTGTGTGAACTCCTCTCCAAACTCCTATCTGTCCGAAACAGTTATGCAGAGCTGATAAATTATTGCCATTATGTTTAAACACAAGCAAGACAAGACTAAAACAATCCTGCCAATATGTTAAAAGCAGTTCCCAACCCCACCAGCGTTTTACTACTCATGAGGTATTAAAAATACAAATACACACATGTCCAAATAGATTTTAAAAATGGAACCAGTTATAAGCAAAGGGGGGTGGCACTGGGATTATTATGAAAGTTTGGTTAAGGCCTTGACATTTCTTTTTCTCTTCTATGACCCCAGATTTGGTTTAGGTGGTACCTGTTCTCATCCTACCCCAAGACCAACTGGCTCCCAAGCTGGTCCCCAAAGCTGCAAGATCTCTTTCCAGCAAAGCAGCAGGTTACCCTGTCTGGCAGCAGACTGGCCTCCTCCCCAAACAGAGACAGATGACTATTCCTTGAAGCAGGATATGGTGAAGAGGACACACAATCACAGACTCTGTAAGCCACTCTGCAGCTCATGAATGTTTTCCCCTTGCTATGAAGCAAAACCACATCCTCTCTCAGGACACCCAGGCTAATCCTCTCCAAACAGACCCCTTCTGTAAACCCCCCTTTTCCACTGGTGATCCACACTAGATCCGAGTGTTTCATCTTTGGATTACCTCAGGTCTGGCAGCATTCCCCACTATGCACACCCCTACCAGCTTGTCCTGCAGTGCAAAGCTGGAAGTGATCCTCCACCCCAGCTCTCTCAAGCCATTGACCAGCAAGCTGGAGACATGAAACCCTACAGCCTCATGGACACCAAGGTAAGGAGGCATAACTTCTAATCTCTGGCTTTGGGCACTGTACAAGATGAGACCAAAGCAGCCTCAGCAAATAGGAGAGGAAAAACTGAGGTGTTCAAACCTATGTGAGCTCTTGCTGCAGACAAAAGCATCTTTCCATTCGATGCGCATTACCTCACACTAACCACCTGCAAGATAAACTAGGGCCTCGCAGTAGAGATGACAAGCAGCAGCCTAATATTACCCTGCAAATACAGCTGTTCAGCAATGGAGAGTCTAAAGGCAGAGGGGGAAAAAAGCAGCTTTGGGAAAAGTGGCTGGAAAACAGGCTCAACAGCAAGAGCAAGAAACCCAATTATTCCTACAGACGCTCATGTTACCCTAGGAAGTGCCAAACTGGGGAGAGCTACAGGCCCCTCATCAGTAGAGCATTCAGCCATGCCTCGCTACGGACACCCTTCCACCCCCCGACACGCAAATGGAAGCTGTAAGAAAGGCAAATCTGACGGATTACAGCTCTGTTCTCACGCTTTTAGCTGGAGGCAGCTCCGGACCGAGCGCTGCCGCCTTTGGCTTTCCTCCCCCTCCCCGAGCTCCCCCCTCCAGCGGTCCCTCGTGTGGTCACCCTCTGCCATGTGCTTGGAATTTCACTGCTGCCTCCACCTCAGAAAAAAACAGATAATGATCTCGAGAACAGCAAACATTTCTCTGCGTTACTTCCTTCCTTCCTCAGGAGGTCTGGTGACACCGAGGGCTTCAGTTCTCAATACAGAGAATTACAAAATAACTAAGATCTCGCAGGTGCAAAGTTGAACTTGTCTTTTCCTCTAAAAAGACTTTCAAAAGAAGTGTGGCTCTTCCTTCAGAAGGGTGCAGTCCCTTGCCTTTCCTCTGATGCCATTTATTGCTCCTTCTTGTCCTTCTTTGCGTCTTCACAGTTCTCTTCTTCCTCCTCTTCCTCCTCCTCCTCCTGCACGAGGAACTCCTCGGGTGGCCACCTCAGCTCACCGCTTTCCACATCACCCTCCGTCGGCTCCACCACGATGGAGGGCAGGCGGTCCTTCAGCTTACAGTAGCGGTCAAAGTCTGAGGGATCGGGGAAGATCTGAAAGAGACAAGAAACAGTCTGTCAGAGGGGCTGCCTTCAAGCAGTCGTAGCCAAAACCCAACTCAAGACACTCAGGTCCCCCAGGGCAGGCTTGTCTGGGCACAAAGTAAACCACTGCGTGATGGAAAGCTTCTTGAACTTGGAAATAAGCTTCTCTAATCTCTGAGTACTGGAAACAAGTGCTACCCAAGAGGCCTCCAAAGCACATGCTTGCTTGGATAGTGCTCAGCAAACAGGCATCTGCCCTTTTGGATATTTATCCAAACACACCTCATCCTCACCCACTGCTTCTGCATTAATGCTCATGAGTTTGCACACAGAGCTATCTCGATCAGACAATCTGAGATCTCATTTCCTGCTGCTGGTCAAGCTGCACACAAGAACAGGCTTGTGCTCCAGGCTCTGCTGCTAGAGGGGAGAGGAGGCACATGGCAACCCAGTGCTAGAGCAGTCCAGACCCTTGCAGCAAGGGCCTGCATCTGGTACCTCTCCAGAGCCACAGCACCAGACTGAAAGAGAAGTTCAGCTGCATTTTAGAGACAATTTTAGCAGTGTTCTGCATGCTACAGCTACCACACGTCAGCAAACTCAGCAGAAAGACACTCATTTTATGGATGGGCTGGAGACTGAAGCATATTTCTTCAGGCAGGAGGTACATGCAGCATAGTCAGCAATTACGCACCATATTTCTTGTGCAAGGAATGAGGACCCGTTATCTCCAGCCCCTCAAGATGCACAGAGCAGTACCTTACCCATTCCGTTCCACATGGATGCAAAAGCTCATTCACTAAAGCAGCACCAGAGCCCACACTTGCTGGCAGTGCCAATACCATGCACACTTTGATTCTGAACTGAGGCAAAGACATGGGAACAGGAAAAACTGCCAACTGCAGTTTTAGCGGGAGCTTTGCATGACTCAAATCACAGCGTGAACTGAAGAGGTTGCTGTCACTTTTAAGGATGCCCTGCGAGGGGAACAGCTTCAAACCCCAGCTCATCCAGAAGAGATTTCCTAGGTGACAAGAGCCAATTCCCACATCAGAACCCCTGTGGCTGGTAACCAGAATATTAAACAATTACCACCTCTTTACTTTAAAGAATTTTATCAGAGTGCCCATTTTGCATTACAGGTGTCATTATCTTAGGGGTGTTTAAAGAAACACTCCCAAGATAATGACAAAATGCATTTTCCTCTCAAGGCTGCAGATGGGGCGAGCAGCCAGGCACTGTACTTTCCTTCAAACACCACCTGAATTCAAGTGAGCTGCAAGAGCATCTTTGCAGGGAACAGCACTACCAGCCTCAGGCATGTTGTTCACAAGCACCGCAGTTTGAGAGCAAGATCTGATGTGCTTTGATCCTTGTGGTTCCAGTTACAAAAGCTCCCCATCAAGGAACCCCAAGCATTAACCATAAAGCATCAGTCTCCTCATACCAACCATGCAGGTACCCGCCACCTTGGTAAGCCCTGGCCCAAACCCCAAAGTGGAACATCACACCAACTTGTTTGTTAGCCTAGCAGCCAGCTAACACCATTACCTCTTTGTCAATATACTGTGTTCTACTGTCCAGCTTCTTCCTTGCATCCAAAGCTTTGGGGCAACCAGGTTACCAACATGAGAAAGCCATGGGGTTACTACTTAATGCAGTCCGACAAGGTTAACTGAAGGAAATGCACAACTAGGGCTGCTCACACATATCCATCTGGTCCTGGGCAGGGTGGTGCAGGAGCCCAGCTCCCACTATACCACCCACCTTCCATGCAGCTTTTCAGGTGCACAAGATCAAGGGACGTCTTTGAGCGTGGCCATGTAAAGATGAACACTGCAGGATGAGCTACTTGCCATTAGTCACCCCCAGCACAACTGTTTCTGGGAGTTTTGTGGCTTCTGCTTGGCCAAACAAAGGCAGTTTCAGATATGTGGTGCATTACTGGAAGTTCAGTCAGTGGCTTTTAAGCATCAACTCATTATCTAAACTCAGGATAGAAAAAAAAACACCCTTGACATTACATGGTTTAGAAGGTTGCAATGGAAAAAAGAAGTGCGGTTCAGGAGGTTACATAAGCTGATAATGTCATGAAAATAGCCTCCTGTGCAAGAAAAATAGGAGTATAATAATTAAACTAACCTTTGGGTGCTACATTTTAAGCACATTAGGTCAAATTGGAGCAATTTCTTTGAGAATAGCCTGCCAGATTTTTTTCCAGAAACTAAGTAGCAGGCACTTCCTCACAAACAAATACCCACAAAACGTGGTGTGCAGCTCTTTCAATACTAAAACCCCCCAGCACAATCTTATCTCAAACAGCTGCAGGACAGGCCGAACCCAAGAAGGTCAGGATTTTTTCCACTAAGTCATGCTTTTTAATCATCGAGGCAGCATGAAGTGAGATGTCGCAACTGCACTTTCAAGGGGTGTGGACGGTCAATGGAAAAACTACACAAAGGCAGATTTCCTCACATGTGACAAGCAGGGTGTCATGGCAGGCCAAGCATCGGGACCAAAGAAAACAGGGTTTCACATTAAGACTGAGCAGTACATCTGGGGAAGCCACATGGAAAAATTAATCCAAACCAGCCTCCCACTCACCCCAAAATAAGCTGCACTGCCAGGCTATTAAAATAAGCAAGCACCAGTTTTCTGCTGCTCCACACCAGCAGTGCCATGCCGCATTTGTTGGTCCCACATGCCTAATCTGGTCTCACTCCAGATTTACACAATGGGAAGGAAAAACAACTTTCAAGCTTGCAGCAAGGTCTCCACTGGGAATGCAGCAGCTCAGCTCTGACCTGTGAGCTCTGCACCCTCCTGCACAGCAGCCAGGGCAGCTTGCCTAGCAAAGCCTGCCTATGAACCTTTCTGCTCTCAGTACCCAGCTCATGCATGTGGGAGGAAGACTTTGCATCTCCCCACCACCCAAAGAGCCTAGCAGCAAGGGGTTAGCTTCTCCTTGTTCATCAGAGGGAGACACCTTGCACACAAGTGAAGCAGACGCCTACTTCTAGCTGATCGGGTCACTTGATGGGAAAGGCAAGTGACAGCCACCGACTGGTTGTGGTGGCTACCTAAAAACAAACTTAGCAGCAATTCAAAGCCCTCTTACACACCCACTCGCATGATGCAGTATGAGGGGCTGCAACTACTTCTGCAGAGCTACCCTCCTGTAGCTGAGCCCCAATTCCCAGCCCATGGAGAGATACATTCAACACCTTTTGAGCCCAAAGAGGACATACATGTTCCTTCTCGCACTATTCAATGCAGCTTCTCGCTGGCAGCAAGACAAAACGAAAGCCTCTCCAGATGGTGTTTTAGGAACCACTCTCCTCATGGACTGACCCAGATCACCTACAAATCAACCAAACTGCTGCCTCGCAGCTGGAAAGGGCAGTGAAAAACAGAACTTGAAACAGAAGCTTGAAATGATTTTAGATCATGTTTGCCTCTGTTTCAGATGATCCAGCTCTATCCTTGAATGAAGCCTTGGCAACAAGAATGGAAAGTTTTCATTGCCCTGGGGAGGCTCATACCCTCTTCTCAGTGTTCACAGGGATGGAGAAATACCAAAAGCGGGAGAGATGTCAGACAGTTAAGAGGATTAGCTCAGCACTACGATAATCCAACTGACACTTGTAAATTCAAAACAACTTCCACATGTGTCCTCCATACCAACACCCATACTTAAAATGCTTGTCTCCCCTCCCATGGGGAGGAAAACTGTTTCAATTCTATTACAGGGAGACTAAAGCAATGAGATCTTTCCAAATTAAGTTACTGTCTTGGAGGAAAAAAGCTTTGCTTCACTATGGTAAAACTATCCAAGACTGAAAAGTCTACACGGAGAGGCATACCACTTCAGGTACAGAGCATGCCCCGATGTACATGTATCATTCACCCTCCCAGTAGAAAAAAGAAGCTAAGTTTTATGCCTCGTCAGCAGTATCAAGCCAATATTCCAAATCCCAGGTCATCATTTCAGCTCTTAAAACTTTACTGCCACTGAGAAGCATGGCAAGCTCACTTCAGGAAATACTTAAATCATCTCAGTGCCCTCTTTGGAGGAATTTTCCAGCTCTAGCAGTGCTAATGCCTACATTTACTCACAAAGCAGTCATGACTCGAAACCGAGCTCCATCTAGTATGCACACAGCAGCCTGTGACTCAGGTTTATGAACTATGACAACTCCCCAGTCACAGATTGTCCTATCTTGGAACACAGTGGCAGGGAAACTTCATACACGATGGCAATTTTCCGTCAGAGGAACAAGGCATCAAGCAGGGAAGAAAACACATGCACCGAGATGTAATGAGCTGCTGTCTTCAGTCTGCATTTCAGTGGAACACTTCTTTTGCAAACATGATAAGTTTTGGCTCCGTTTATCCCATATCCTGCTTCTGCCCTCATTTAACATCCCAGGCCCTGGAATACACATTGACTCAGTCTACTGATCTTGTCTAGTAACATGCACCGGATGTGCTGTGTGAGCAAGTTACCCTCAACTCGCTAACCCCATCTTTTTGCAGCCCAGTCTCAAGACCTTCCATAGTAACAAGCACCAGCTCTGTCACAGGACTTCCCCTGCACAAATCAAGGCTTCACAGACATGGAGAACTACAAGCAAGCAAGGCTATTAGAGGAAGCTCAATTTCCACCCTTTGCCATCAGCCCCTGGATCAGTAATGTGCTGGTCCCACAGTTTAGATTGGGGGGGATGTAGCAGATACAGCTTAAACTCCTCAGCACCGAGCACCACAGCTCCTTGGGAAAGTCAATGCTTCACAGGTCCTGGTGAAGGTGTGGCATTCACCAAATATTACTTCCTCACCAACAGAGACAACCCAAGCTTTCACCATAGGCACCAGCTAGAGCATTAAGCCTATTTACCTAGATTCAGTCTGGCATGATTCACAGCTAACTGCAGATGTGATTAACCTAGACAGATACCAGCATGATGTGATCATGACCTAAAGAGCTCAAGCTCCCCATGACAACCAAACCCCAGCTGATGGCATGAGGCAAGCTGAGCCTCCACTGGCCGATGTCCTAAAAGGGAACCTAAGGTCCCACAGGACCAGCAAGCCAGTCTGCAGCAAAGTAGCACACTCAATTCAGGACACAGCATTGGCTCAAAATAAAACACTTCGGACATTAAAAGTGATTTCAGTTGTGCTCAGACCTCGCTCCACTTCCAAGAAGCGAGGCAGTCTCTTGACAACAGCTCCAAGAAATGATTAATTCAGCCTTGGTTTCTGTAGCATCATTTGTGCTGCTGTGCTATGGCAGCAGAGGACAAGCCGGCAGAGTGCTGAGGAGGCTTTTCAGAGAACAGGTATATCTAAGGGCTAGGAAAGAGGAAACAGTAGATTAGCTCTGACTGGCAGTGAAAAGGACCTGGCTCGGTGGAGATTGCCAGGCAGGAAGCACATGAAGCCCTCTGTAGGCACATCTGTTTGCAGCAGGGGCATCTTGAGCCATCAGTTGCATTTCAAGGAGTGTTTTGGTTTAGTAAGTCCCATGGGAATTATGGGACATCTATTAAAGATCCAGAAATAGCTCTTCACTGCAGGCACAAGACCCAGCATGACATCATCTCTAAAGCTGCATATTCTGTTTGGTCTATGCCACCTTGTTCTGAGACTAATGCCCTGATTTCACCATTCACTTCTGCTCAGGCTAAACCATCTTCAGGGGGCTCAGAGAGCAGCTTTACAGCACAAATACAGTAATAAAAGCTGCTTTACATAGAAAGCTTTTCAAATTAGCACATTAGCTTACAAACATTTTGCATATTAACTGGAAAAAGGCATTTCTATGCTGAGAAAGTGAATTTTCCAAGTGGAAAAATACAAATTACTAAGCCTACACACATATGACTTCTGCAGTCTGAGTTTTTTTTCACATCAGTGCTTAAAAAGCAGTGATGGGCAGCCCAACAAAGGCCAGGAAGCTTCACTGGGGCAAGGTGCACAGCTTCAGCTGATCTCTAGGCAGACACTCCATGAGCAAAGGCAAGGAGGTAGAGAAGGCAGAAGAAAGAAGTTGACAAGCCGAGTTCCCTCCATAATCAGTGAGACAGACAGGAGCCCTGAAGTTCAGTGAACTCCACAAGACAGAGGAATCAGATTGCTGAAGTTTATATTCGGGGTATGTGTTAGTTTCCTCAGTTTGCTTCCAAGTAAAGGCAACACCACTTCGGAACAGTACTGCTGGTAGGACAAATCTGTCTGTAGCAGACATTAATGTGCTTTACAGTTCCCACAAAGCTGCTGCACCATTTCCTCTGGTCCAGACAGTTTCACGTCTGCACATGGTGACAGAAGCAGCCCCCAAGCTCACAGCTAGTATCTTATGGACCACCTCCCAGGCAGCCCATGCTCTACACAGCCTGAAGAGGGGTATTCTGAATCTTGGTTTGAGGTCATCTCTGCAGCAAAGTAAATCCCAATTCTACTACTTGAACAAGACAAACCTTCAGAACCAAAAGTTTGCCTCTCCCAGTTCTGGCTCCACTTTTTTGCCTCTTGTAGTCAGCCAAAGGCTGTTATGCTCACATCGCAAATGCCCAACTGCAGATGAGCAGGGGAAGATGGTGCGGCTTAGAACAAGCCTCAGTGTAGGAGCAGTCATGCTCCATTAGCCCTGTCTGGTTTTAAGTTATTGCACTACAGCCCTCAGACTAGCATACAGCTGTCCATGTACCAAACTCTCTCCATGAGCAAGATGAAGCACAAAGTGCCAAAGCCTGAGGTAGAAGAATGAGTTCATGATGCAATTTGCATCAGATTTGTCCTTGCTGTTTTAACTTGAGTTTTCAGCCCTTTAAGGATGCTTTCAACTTACCCTGATTTACACTGTGACATCCTCAGCCAGAGAAGGAAGGCAGGAGCCTGCTCCCCAATCCTCTTTACAGTAATCTGATTTAGAGGCAGACCTTGTACACAGCCCACACACTGCCAGTACTCCATCAGGATCACCCATTTCAACACCTCAGCCATTCCTGCCATCAATTTGGCTTACATCAAGGTGAAGCACTGGCAGGCAGTCCCCAGCTATTGCAGGCATTTGAAAGAAGGCATCTATGACTCGACCCACTATAGAGAAGAGATCCAGGATACAAAAGCCCTGCATAGGTATGAGTTGCCAGCATTTATGACTCACATACCTTCATGTTCAGATGATCTACTCAAAACTGAACAGGCCTGTTCCCCAGTTGTCCCAAGCAGACTTATCAAGGTCATTAGCATCAGGGGAAAAACCTCACTGAAGCAATCATTAGAACAAGCAGGGCACCTACATCCTGCTTCTCACTGGAAAATTTGTATAGGTAAATAGAGGCATTGACCTGACTCAGTTAAGCTTCTTCACAAGGTGACCATAAAAGACAACTGAGAATCCCATACAGGCTAGTTTGATTGCTTCAGGTTTAACAAACACTCTCATTGCTGTACAGTCCCTTTATAAGAAAGAAAAGCCATATGCTCTCCACTAACTCGAGCACTGAGGCACAGCACAGGTATAAATCAAGCAACTTGCACTATCCAGATCCAGAATTCTGACCAAAAAAAGCAATGCAGCCCCTCTTCCTCCCCATGGCTTTGGCTGGAGGCCCCAAATTTCAGTTGATTGCACACCTCAGTGCATTGTTGCTGCCTTGTAGCTCATTTTTCAGATGTAAATTTGCAAGTATACGACAGCATGCCTCATTTGAATGCACGCTTAGAGCAACTGCCTCTGTGCAGGTTGTGTAACATCTGCAAATGAAGAGCCCTGCATTGGGATCTGCCAGTTAAGAGTCACACAACACACAGACCAGACACAAGTCACCTGCACACACACACCTCTTGTGTTAAATCCCATCAACAAGTCTCCTGGAAGAATAGGAAAACATGGGTCTAGTAGGCTAAGATGGACAACTTGCCCTTTGATTAACTACAAGCTAGGAAACCATAAGGATATTGAGACTAAAGGATTAAGGCTCAAGCTAGTTTCCAAGACCGCATCTTAACCCCATTCATTGATCTAGAGATTAATAGCTAATGACATTGTTCAGAACTTTCAGAATGAATGCAGCTTATGCCTTCAGACACTGCTATCTCCAGTGACATTTCAAGGCTGGTTTAGGCTGTCTCTGGGCTTCACCATGTCTTACAGAAGAGGGTTACTATCTCAAATAGGACCGTGAGTCTGGATAACCAAGAAACAGATCCAAAAATTCTAAGTGCCATATAAACAACTCTCCCCTGTTCTAGGCAAGTCATCTCTATGCCATGCTGCAGATACCTCTCAAGAGTCCTCTCAGCCCAGTGAGTGGCACAAACCCTTCTTTAACTGTTCCCCGTCTCCCACCGAGCCCCCATAAACACTGAATGTGTGGGGGCTCAATCCCTTTGGAAACAACCAAGTCCTTTGCCAATCTCGTCTGATATCAAGTGATATTTTAGACAACCCTCTCCTGCCAAGCAAGCATTCCAGTCTGTTGACTAGCTCTCACTACAGCAAGACCTGCGATTAGGTCAGGCTATGGAAAGGTACATTAGACCAAGTCTGCAGTCCAGCCCAAGCAATTCCATAGGAGGTTACTGCCTAGGAAGCTGGCAAAGCACTTACCTGATATGACAGGCCGTCCTTGCGGGGGCTTAGCCCAATCTCATCCATAGCTGGGGTGTTCATCATCACTTCAGTCATTTCAGCTGATCTCAGATAATCAGGGCTAGAAACAAAAGACAGCATTCAAATGCTCTGGAGGGCAGCAGGAGGACCAAGCAAGATTTTAGTAGCATCGTGATAGAAAAGCAAGCAGCAGAGGCTGCCGGCAGTCTGCTTCTGGACCCCTCCTTCCTGCCCCTTTGAAAAGGGGGTGCAAAATCTCAGTACCTCGCAAACCAGAGCTACCCCCCGCCCCTGGGAGCATCTCCCTGGCTTGCTCCCCATGAGGAAACCCTCGAGAACCCCTCGGGAGGCGTCCAGAGCAGGGCTTCACTTGTTCACTTCCTCCAGCTCTGCCCCCTAAGGGGTGAAAGTAAAAAACACTCAATAAAGTGCGAGCGCTGCTGGGGTTGGTCTTTTTCTCCCCCTTTTTCCAAGCTGCTGTGTTTTAGCTCCCGCTGACTTATTTTACAACCTCCGGGACTTCCCATACCAGCGGCTCACACAACGCCAATTCCAGCGCTGCTTTTCCAGCCTTAATGGCATTCCCAGCTCGAGAAAGTGAAGCGAATTCCCACAGATGGCGGTTCTTCCGATGCGGCTCATCCCGCCGCTGCCACCTCTTTTTCCCCGCTCCCGGGAAAACACTTTCCAGGGTCTCATCCCGGGAAGCGCGGGCTCCACTTCCAGCCCCCCCCAAGCCACGGCAGCGGCCACTATCCCCCAGAGAGCCCCTGTGCAGGAAGCGCTTGGTACCGAGTGTTGCACTCACCAGGGCAGGGGACACAGCACAGACATGAAGTCCCGGCGGAGGCTGCCCCGCGCCCTCAGGGGGGGGTTGCGGGAAGCGCGACCCCGCAATCAGCGCGGTGCAGACGACGAACGCTGCGGGACGGTCGCTGAGAAGCGGCGCCCAATACAGCCCCAAACCACCGCAGCTGCCGCCCGTCTGAGCCCGGCGACGGCTGCCGCGCCGCCTTAAATGGCACCGGGGGGCGGGGCCTGGCCCGAGTCTCCGCCCCCAGGCTTGACGTCAACATTTTCATGAATGGCCTCGGCGCGCGCCGCCGCCTGCAGGGGGGTTGGGGTGAAGGGCACGTGCCTCGCGAGCGGGAGGCGGTGGTGCGCTCGGCTCGGCTCGGCTCGGCTCGGCTCGGCTCGGCTCGGCTCGGCTCGGCTCGGCTCGGCTCCTCCCGGTGCTGAGAGGAGAGTACCTCAGCGGGGTACCAGCGGGGATGCTCCGAATGTCGCCCCGAGCATCGCCCGTGCCCGGTTTTGTCTGCCGGGGATGGCAGGGGGCAAAGCCGGACGGCTCCGGCACAGGCTCCCGGCCCTTGGAAGCAGCAGCCCTGCTCCTCTCTCACACCCCCAGTCCAGCCCCTCGAGCTAGAGTATAAGCAGAGCAAGAAGCTTCACGAGGCAGAGCTGTATTTGGCAAAACGATGTGAATCAATGACAGGAAGGTGCAGGAGAAGACAAATCCATCTGCTAGCCCGGGAAGCAAGCGTGCCATGGGCAGCTATAGGAGAAGCATGTTTCCTGCCTTCCCTTCCTGGCGTTAAACTGCTGGAAGGTAAAATATGCCCTTGGGCAAAAGGTCTGGGCACCCCCAAGCCCAGCTGAAGCCCTGGCTGTGCACATCCATCACTGACAGTGCTTGTGCTGTGCAGGACAGGGCCTTTGGCCACAGGGTGAGCCAGGCCCCCCAAGGCTGCTGAGAGATGCTGGGTGGTTCTGGGGACTGCTCAGCCCTCTGTTTGCCCCTCCCGCTGAGCAGCATCTTGTCCTGTGCTGGCAGGTAAAGTTTAAGGCAGTGTCTGGTTTTGTTCCACCCGTGGCTCCGCACTGCTGCTCAGACTTCGCCAGTGAAGCTGATAACAAAGCCCACAGCTACAAATGCTTTTTGCATCACCTTAAAATCATAGAATCCCAGACTGGTTTGGGTTGGAAGGAACCCTAAAACTCATCCAGCTCCAAACCCCCTTCCACCAGACCAGGTTGCTCCAAGTCCTGTCCAACCTGGCCTTGAACACTGCCAGGGATGGGGCAGCCACAGCTTCTCTGGGCACCCTGTGCCAGTGCCTCACAGTGAAGGCAGGGCATAAAGCTGCTGCAGTACTTCATACACGTGTCTATACACATGTGGGTATGTATCATTTGCCCCTTTAAGTGCTTTGAAGTGCGAGCTCAATGTTCCTGCAGGGAAGCTTTGCTCTCAGCTCCGCCCAGCAGAGCCCCAGCCTGTGTTCAGCTGTGTACATACATACGTGCATGTGTTTCCTCAGACCGGATAATTTAATCTTCTCAGAATCATATTATATAACGGGAGTGCTTGTGGGTGTTTTGCATCAAGCTGCTGCTTTGTGCCAGATTAAAACGAATCACAAAGAGCTGACCTAGCCCCTCTAGATGTGTGGAAATGCAGGTGGGTGCTGGCAAGCCTGCTGCAAAGGGCCACCAATAACCTCCCATGAGCTTAATGGGAGGGAGGCAGCAGGGTGGGCTCTGTGCATCCCTCCCCCTGGCCCATTGAGCACCCTGATAATGAGGGTTGGAGCTGGGGAGAGGAGTAAGAAGACAACCAAGTCTTCAAAGTGCTGTGGAAATGGCTCCCCTGTGTTTGTCTTGCCTGGCTGCTGCTTTGTACCCTGGGACACACACGCTCATGCTTGCTGGTTTTGCTAACTTCTGCCCTAAGAGAACACAAAGACTTGACTTTCAGAAGTCTTCTTTTGAAGCTGAGCAGTCTAAGTCGGTGCCTGGTGGTACGTGCAAGAGCTGGGAGTGCATCCTGGGCAAGCAGGAAGGCAGAGTGCCGCTTCAGACCATGCTTGATCCATAATATGAGGCCTCAAATTTATATCCTGCCCCCAAGTGCCCTCATCTCCCACTGTGTCAAGCTGAAACGTGGGATGTGAGATGGGACCATAGCTTAATTCCCCAGGATGTTTCATCAGAAATAGGCCTATCTCCCTCAGACAGGCACAAATTTGCTATGGATTTCCTGGTCTTGTCCGTACAAAATAAAAGCCAACAAATACCCCACATGCCCCCAAATTCTTCTTGCACACAGAGCTCTCCCTAAATTCTCTTCTGCGCTTGGCAGTGCTTGAGGCTGAAGGTTTTCTCCTCCTTGGAAAGCACATTCCTTGAAACATCTAATTCTTCATACACCTGAACCCCAAAAGGGACAGAACTGGGGCTCACCGTCCCACAGCCACAGCTCCCACAGCCACCACTGAGAAAAAGCAGCTCAGGTCAGCCCTTCACCCTGTGTCCTCTGGACCCCTGCCTTGCCATCTCGGCAGATAGTTTCGA
The DNA here is from genome assembly GCA_017639245.1 of Myiopsitta monachus. NCBI lineage: Eukaryota > Metazoa > Chordata > Aves > Psittaciformes > Psittacidae > Myiopsitta > Myiopsitta monachus. The sequence goes on from CM029925.1 coordinate 59,075,167, forward strand.
GGTTCTACCCAGGTAACAGGCTTTTGGAGGGGGGAAACCAACAGCAATCCCTGTTCACGTACTTGCTGAAGGCACAGGTTGCTTCCCAGCGACTTGGGGAGAACATCAACCCCAGCCCTGGCCAATTCCCATCGGGAGGCCTGGGGATCGGTGAGCTTTTATTGCTCACTTTGGCTCTAAGCCACAGTGAGATTTATGTGTGTGATTAACCATAAGTGTGTTAATAGTCCTTTTGAAAGCAAAGGCACACCTCCCGTGATTTCCATCGGCTCGGGTGCTTTGCTGGAGCAGGGGTGGCTTCATCCCCTCCCCGAACTGTAATGTTTCTTGGGTGAGGTGTGTATCAGGAATGCTGCATCTTTGGCCTTTCCCTTGGGGAAAGTCTTTGTGGAGATATTCAGGTATCCCAGGGGAAAGGGGGTGTTTTATAAGCCTGGGAAGATGTTCTCCATGAAGGCCAGTTGTCCTGTAATAGCTGTGCCTCCTTCTTTTCTTGCCCCAGGCAGGCATAAAAAGCTGGGGCTACAGAGGTGGAGCAGGAGGAGTTCTGTACCCTCATCTGCAGTTCCTGCCTTAATAAGAACCAGCTTTCCATTGCAGATAAGCCTTTATAGCAATGTCTGGGCTGAAAGTGGGGGAGCCCCATTAACCCTTGAGCTGCTGAGCCACTGCCTTAGAAATCCACGCGTCCAAACAATCAGTTTTCATTAAATCCCAGATCCTAAAGACCAAATCCTCACTCTTCTCGGGATGCAAAGCAAGAGGAGTTTCCTGGCACCCATAGCACCACAGCCATAAAGCAGAACACAGGAAAGGAGAGAATAAAATGGGATCAGATCAAAGTATTTAATTGCAAATGAGAACGAACCACTGTGCTCCTCCTCTGCTCCAGGGACAGAAGCAAGATGCAAGCACTTCACATTGCCATTTTTTATCCCTTTATTGTCAGCCGGTTCTAGTAAATGTAGCCCAGCCTGCCCTGATTTCCACTTCTTTCCTTGTCTCAAGTGCTCACCAGCCCCCTGTTTCACTGCTGCATGTTTTTGCATTGAACACTTGGGACTGCATGGTAACCTGCAGGCAGAAGCCTTAGCACTTGAACTCTCATCTGGGGTAAACTCATTTCCAGGGCGCTGAAATGATTGAAACCAGATGAGCCATTATGCGGGGGGGGGGGGGTGGGGTTGGGAGTGGTTTTTCAGTTATTTTTATAAATCTCTATAATATTTTGCTTTTATTTTATAAATCTCCATAATAGTTTTCTTTTTAGGACAGTATAAACCAACAGAGGACAAACAAGTGGTAACAGCCTTTCACTTGTGTATTACGAATTGGCAGCAGTCTTGGAGGAGCAGCATGCTGGTAAGGAACAAACCATCGCTATCACAAGGCGCTTGTGCATAACCAGAACCAAGGAGAAATAAAACTGCTGAGGGGTCATGTCCCCAGGTTTTCCCTTAATCTGCTTGCAGTGTAAGAGTTTTCATTGCATTTACCTTCTGCCATGCAGCTATTACCATGCCACTTGTCCAGATGTAGCACAGGGGCTAACCATGATAGCCATGGGGCTGAGCATCCCTGCAGCAGCACTGGCATCCCGACCCGCCGCAGCCATGCTCATTGCCACCTCCCTTTTGCCGAGGGGGTAAGTGAGGTTGCATGAGGCGACGTGACAGGCACAGGGTCACCCCTGAGGTCACCTCCATTCGGGAGCAGAGCTCGCTGGCTCTTGTCTCCCCGCCAGCATCGTGAATCCTACAGGGAAGGTTTCCTAGTGAAAAAATAAACTCTTCCCACTCGGAATTTAAAAACAAAACCATGGAAACATTTCTCTCCATCCTCATGTTTTGCAAAAAGCTATTTTAGCAAATTGAAATCTGGGGCTCGGCTTGACCGGCCGGTGCCCTTTGAAATAGTTGAATCCAGGCCATCACCGCAGCCATATCGGAGCCAGGCATTGAGCTCCAGCTTGCTGACACCCAGGGCGTTAAAGCCCCACTCTCAGTTGACAGGGCAAGGGTGCTCAGCTTCTCCCCTATCCCTGGCACCTGCATATGCACTAGCTTGATTTTCTCCCCCCCTTATAAATAGGTTGCATGCCCAGGGATGCTCCAGACAGGTTGAAACCACTGCCACCCGCAGCCTGCCACCTTGGTAGCATCACCAGAGGCTGTCCCATATGCCTCTGCCCAGCAAAACCTTCCTTAAGAGGCAGTGTCTTCCACCCAGACAAACTCCAGCCTGTCCCTGCATGGCCCTACCTGCACCTGACCTGACCTGAACCCTCTCCTCTCCACATTTGTGGCCCATGGTCTATTTATTTCCTAGGGAAAAAGATAGGCCCTCACGGTGTCATTCTTTCCAGCCACTTTCCGCACAGCATTGCATTTCTCTGTGGCTTCCAGATGGTGCTTGAGAATCAAAACTGACTCAATGCACGGCCATCCTGCCCCACACACATGGTTGCGAGGTGGGCTGGGGAGCAGGGAGTTAAAATGGGGTTTGTGCCCCGTGTCAAGAAGAGAGAAGGACGGATACAGCTGGGAGAGGGGAGGGCTTTGATCTTAGGGACCTGGATGGGCTGCAAGGGGCTGGGAATTGAATCTGCTTTTGCAAGGTCACCTCTGGTTTTATTTTACACTGACCCCCAGGAAGGAAAAAGGATGGTGGGGCCAAGCCTGCAGCCCTCCTGGGCTGGCCCGGGGTGGCTCAGCAAGTTTCCATCCAGCAAAGCCCTTAAGCTTGTCCTGATAATTAAGTTTGTGCTTAAGGGCTTTACAGAATTGGGGTCCTTTGCTGGTGCAGTGACAGCTGCGGTAGATAACCAGGGGAGAGCCAAGGAGGTGGCGATGGAGGGGGGGAAAGGACGGAGGACAAAGGTCGAATCTCTGGCTTCAGAAACCCAAAATATGATGGTTTTCCCTACTTCTGTTCTTCATCGCTAATGACAGCAAAGATCCTGAGCCCCATGTCCACCCGGGCCTGTATTTTACTCAGTGCTTCAAGGTCCTGGACGTGTCCCCACATAACCTACAGACCTCCTGGGCACATCTGTCACTTGAGGCTGGTCTCCGTGATGGGGACAAGGGGAAGGCAATGCCTACAAAGCTCTTCCCTGACTTTCCGTGCAGACACAGCACAGAAATCACAGAGGATAGGGAGCGGGGCTGAGGAAGGGCGTATAAATCAGCCCATACCCTTGCTTTCTGTGCTGTTAGTTTCAGAGCCATTTTGCAATAAAGTCCACTGAGCAGCAGAGAATTGGGCTCAAAACTGTGGCCATGAGGGTTTGATGGGGACTCGCATGGGTTAGATGTCCTACTAGCACCTCCTTCAGGTGCCTGCAAAGGGAGGTGTCATCTCCATCCCTCTGCTGAGCCCAAAGCTGTATGGATGAGCAGCAGAGCCCCATGTTCAGAGGAGGAGAAGGCATCTTCATTGGTGTGCTCTGGAGGTGCACTGAGGACCCAGTGCCTGCAAGGAAGGCAGAGGAAGATGTGAGATCTCGGCGTGGCTCCAGATCATGTCAATACAAAAAGACACACTAAGAACAAAGAGAGTCTGGGTTAATATTTATATTCTGTCAGGGGAACTGAAATGCATTTTGGCTGGAATCTGTGTGGAAGATATTTTCATTTTAAAAATTGGATCCTTTACTGGATCACTGCACTTCCCCTTTTCATTTCACTATGGTTTTATTTATTAACAGGTTTACTTTAACAGGGTGTCCTGCTGGTATTTATTTCCCTTTCTTAATCTGTCAGTCAGATGAGGGGTTCCCTGAGAAGAGCTGACCCTGAAGGCAAGACCAGCCCTCCCCACTGTCTGACAGGTCACTTGCTACCACCAGGAAGAGTGCAGGGGCCTGAGGAACGCAGTCCCCTGACTAAGAGGGAGAGTGGCAATGTGTAAATCCAAGCATCAAGAAGGCACCGAAACACAGGAGCTCCCAGGGGAATGTATTGCTTCTGTAGGACCTCATCTCTGCTGTTGTAGCTGTTTGGCTTTGCTGGTGTAAAGCTATGCAGCTCTCCGCTATGGCTGCTGCTATAATAGCACAAAGCAGCTTTTACACCAGTAATACTATTTTTACACGGAATAAGACTAATGTTATCAATGTCAGGCACATCTGGCCCAGTATAACTGAGCCAGTGCTCTAGCTCTGGCTGCTGGGAGTGCAAGTAAACCATTGCAACCCCACCACAAGGCATGGGAGAGGCTGAATGGATTGGTGCAGAGCAGCCCCCAGGAGTTTCCCCATCAAGGTGAGCTTTGTTAAGAAGAGTTGAAAGGACCGAGCAGAGAAAGTCAGTACCAGAAGTTTAATGAGGCAAGGAGGACAGGTGCTTACCCAGCACCTGAGCCCCAGGCTCCACTGGTTGTTGGATAAAAGCCTTTAAAAGGCAGACTAGGGAGAACAACAGCCTCTGTGCAGATGAGGGGCAAAGGCCACCTGAACCGGGATGCACCAGGAGGTCTGGCTCCTCACAGTCATCCAGCTCCTCTGGGTTTGTGCTATGTTCATGCTCAGGGAGTGGATCCATGTACTCAGGAGAGGCTCTGACCACATAGGTCTTGGTAATTCTTCTGTCCCCACTCACTCCTGCCTATGCAGGTGTGTGAGAGAGCCAGTGTAGGTCTCATATGGTCATAAGCTTGTCCCATCCCAGTCTTGATGAAAGGTTCTTACTGGTGCCTATTAAATCAAACCATGATGCTCAGCACAGACCTTAACTCTGATCTAAAAAGACCTGCATCTGTCAAGGAGCAAGAAGTAATCCCATAAGATCCTTCAGCTTCCTACTTAAGAGCAGAGGCTAGTTATCCTTTTTCCTTCTGCCCCGAGAGCTTGCTAAGACAGGGATTGATGCATTAATTGCTTCTTTGGGGAATCAAGGAATGAATAACAAAGTAGCTCAGCTCTTCCCTCCTTTTCCAACCCGCAACCTGGTCCAAACATGGAAGAGAGTTCCTGCTCCTGGTGAAGCATCTCACTCCCTGCTTCATGACCCAGCATAATGATGTAGCAGGATGGTTCCTCCCTTCCCTCACTCACCACTACTGCTATTCCTAAAGCAGCAGCGAAAGGACCCTGACCCCAGCTCATCACAGTCCTGCTCAGTTACAGGCGTGTTTGTGGGACGCAATCCTCACCTTCTTCCAGCCCAGCAGTCAGTTTTACATGGCTCTGGGCACTTCACATGTCAGGAAGCAGCCCAGGGGCTGCTGTCCTCTGACAGTTCCATCGTCTGGTCAGGGGAAGGGACAGGCCTTATCTTAAGTCACTGCTGCAGAAAAATTGCCATCAGCCAGCTCAGTCATGCCACTACCTACCCCTACCTCTACCTCTACCAACCCTACTTCAATTGCATCAGGGGAAAACCCACCCTCTTTGCCCCGCTGTGGGTACCGCTCCCAGCTGCTGAGGGTACCAAAACACCCCATGCCCATAGGTGGGGGCTGCCCCTTTACCTACCACTGAGACCTGGGCACTGAAACTCCTGTAAAGGCATGTTAGGGGGAACGAAATGCCTCCAGAGCTGCACCAGCCCATGCTGATGCTGCCCAGGCTTTGAGTCATTCTGGACTGCAGTCAGGCACTCTAACGCTGTAATCTGCGGCCCCTGGTGAGCGGGGAAAGCGGCTGCTGCCCAGGTCTTGTTCCACAGCCGCCTCCTCCTCCTTCTTCCCCTCCTGGCGCGCCGGGCCATCTGCACTCACCGGAGCGTGCAGGACACGCTCTCTGCCGGGAACCCGCGGCCCTGCAGCATCTCTGTGCCGCTGCTTCTGCGGGACGCGGCCCCGCGTGGATGTACGCACCTATTCGTCCATCCTCGTGTGCAGCGCAGACAAATCATGCTGCAGGCAGAGCTGCTCAGCGATTTGCAGTGACAGAGAAAGCCCGTGTGCCAGGTTTCCTGGAGGGGACTCCCATTTAGAAGGCAGACAGCGCAGAGGGTTTGTGGGTGGGAAGGTGTCTTTCCAAACACAGCCTCAGCCACCATCAGCTTTGTCTTGCACTCAGGGTGTTTCTGCAGTACCGAAAACTATCACCATAGCTTCCCTTCACCTCCCAGAGAAAAAGAGCACCCGACAGCTGAGGAAGCAGGTTGTAGTCGCAGTTACAGCTGATGCTATGAGCAGTGGCACTCATCCCACAAGCAGCCTCACAAAATGCTCCGTGAACCCCACACATGAGCACTGCCAACACCCTTCATGATGAACAGCCACCCCTGAGGGAGGGTTTGCTGGTCAGGCCCTGCTAGACAGGCTCCATAGTATTTTGATAGGCATAGGGAAGGATGAGGATGGCCTTCTCCATTTGAAATGAAAGGCAGGAGATCCTTATAAAGCAGGCAGGAGAGCTAGCAGCCACCCCTGCCAAAGCTGAGCAAGGTAGTTGGAGCCAGCATCAGGTGGCAAATGTCCCTGAACATTCGTCTTGGTTTGTATGGAGCAGGAATCATTCTACTCACCTGGCATGGACCGCAGGGTCTCACATTCAGGACACATGGGGCTGAGGATGCTGACAGAGGGATCCAACAGATTCACTGGGGTATGATGGACATGGCCAAAACCTGTGGCTCAACTGTGGTGCTTGGAAGTAAGGAAGGAGACAGGGGCCTTACCAGGCATGTTTGTTCTCAGAGCAGTACCAGCTACTGCACCAAACCCAGCACCTTGCAGGTTTTCCCTGACCTGGCCAAAATCATGCTGGGCTCACAAGGTGGGACTGGCTGGATGAGCACAGAGCTGCAGAGGAGGCAGGCACCCATGTCCATGCCTGAAAGCAAGCTCCTCTCCCTTATCAGTGCCTGGGTTGACCCAGCCTCGCTAGTGCCTATGTCTTGAGAGCTATCAGCCTCACCATCCAAGGGTGTGCCTGGTCCTTGGAGAGATAACCCAGCTCTGCAGAAGTGTTTCTGGAGATGATGCTCCTGGGTGCTACGACGCACTCCACATCTTGCTGGAAGCCCTTGGACCATCATTAGGGAGATGGGAAGGAGGATGGCACAGCAGTGGGGCTGGCCAAGCCCTGCTGCGAGCAGCTTCGATAGAAAAGCAATCACACATGCTCCACCTAAAGGCCTGTGATTTAATCCCAGGGGACTAACAAGGGGAGATCCAAGATAAACAACATCTGTGCATTCACAAATAGGAAATGGAGCGGCTTTCATGTCCCGAGCCTGTTGATTAACCAGGGTTATTGTTTGGCTTGGCACTCGCTGCTCAGAGGCTTGGAAAGAAGGTAACTAGAAGGGATCATTTGGTTACCCTCCCTAAATGCAAGTATCTTTAAATCGTGCGTGGGTTTGCGTTCTGCCTGCAGCAGACTGATGGGAAAAGGTAGCAGAAGAGTGCAGATGGCTGTCAGAAAGGAACCTGTGTTTAGTCTGCTTGTGCCAGATGGGAATGGAAAGTTCACTCTCTTGCCAAGTGTTTAAAAGAGGAAATAGGATGTGATATTCTGCCTCTGCCTCCCACTCCTTTCTCTCCCCTGAAAGCAGCCCGCTGCTTTGCTTCCATTTGTTGTAAAAAGGGAAAAAACTGAGAGTGCAGCTTGGCCCATGTAAAGCCCTGGAGACATTTGGAGACACACCTCGTTCCTTTTTAATGTGTTTATTATGTGGAGATGGATGGATGAGTATATTTTTATACCAGCTGGGCCCAGCACCTGCCTTGCAGTCTCTCATATTCATCTGTGTAACAGAAACAAAACTGCAACGCCCCTGAACCACGGAGATTCTCTGCTGCCACCTCCTCATCCCTGGCAAGGAGGAGATGAACCCCCACCGCAGCTCTGGGTTCGTGTCAGACAGAGGCTGGCAAACCCACCCAGAGACGGACCACAGCTTCTCACCTGAAACTCCTCTGATTTCCCTGGTGAATAAATCCAGGTCTGCCCTGGAGGAGGTGGGGGCTGAGACCCTGCAGGGCTGAGGCTGGCTTAGGGAGGTGTTTGATGGAGTCCCAGGGGTTAACCCCAACACTGACCCATTGGCACAAGTGCTATAGCAACCTCAGTGATGTGGCGCAGCAGTGAACTCTCAGGTTAACCTCAGAAATATCTCACTGATGTGTGACATGGTCACTGTCACAAAGTAGCCTTGGGCAGAAGGGAATTGGTCCAGAGTGTCCCAGTCCAGCCCCTGCTTGTGTCTGGGCTGACCTGCAAAGCTGGAGCAGGTTGCTATGAGTGCTTCCCAGAGGAGAGATCCCACCACCTCCCCAGGCACCAGCTCCAGGGCCTCACCGTCCCCGTGGTGAACATTTTTCTCTTCCTCTAACCAGAACTCCCCTCGCTGCAACTCGTGCCTGCTGCTATGTGCCTCCAAGGAGAGTCTGGCTTCACCTTCTCACCGCCCCCCTGTAGGTGCTGAATGACAGGAGTTAGATCCTCACTTGGCTTCTTCCCTTCCAGATGGGACCAGCCCATTTCCAAGTAACTTAAACCAGCGTCCTGATTGCGGTAACACCCACCCAGCTGCTCTTCAGCACAGGCATTTCTGCAGGGTCCTACAGCTGTAGCTTCTGCAGGCCAGCTTTAATCACTTGGTTCCCCAGAGCACTACTGAACGTCTCTATGAAACCTTTTCATAGAGGTGAATGGCCTCTCGTGCTCCAGCTCTTCTCAGTGTGCACTCCAAAACAAAGTGGCCGGGCCCTGGCCATGTAGCAGAAATAAGCCTGCCCAGGACCCGCCTCAGACAGGCAGGAAATACAGATGGGGGCTGGTGAGACCAGTTTAGCAGAGACAGGATCCTGGGGCAGGAAGGAAGAAGGAAAGGCAGGGAGAGGTGAACTCAGGCTGGTTGGGTGGCTCAGACCTGACTGGCGAGAAATGAGAGCCCTGGAGTTAGGACAGGCTGGGTTCGCATGGGGACAGTTCTGGGGAGGTGCGGGGTAATGCTGTCCTTTGTGCAAAAGAGGTGCTGTGGGGAATCGCCACCCAAGGGACAACCCGGCCCCCTTTCAGCAAAGGCAGGGCACAATCTGCACCCCAATCTGCCGAGGGGTCCGCCAGGTTCCCCCCCCTTCTCCCTTTCCTGTGCCTGTAAGAGGAAGGCAGAGGTGCCTAACTGCACAGGGAGCAGTGTGAAGCCCTGCTGCTGTGCAAGAGCATGTTTTAATAAGCAGAGCTCCCCAGATCACAGCTGTGTGGAAGCTGCTGGATGGTCACAACCCCCGAGAACAGGCACTCACTTCCCACCTGCACACCCTGCTCTCAGGTACAGGAAAGTAAAACCTTTCCGGTTGCTCTGGGCTCCTGAAAGGTAAAGTGGTGTTTAGGGTGATCTCATAAGAAGCAATTTGACAAGCTGAGTTAGAAACACAGAGAGCAGCGGCAGCCCAGAGGGGTGCACCAGGGCACGATGGGGAGCTGAGCACACCGCTGCTGCTGGCTGCACTTACGCAGGGAGAGATTTAGCCCTAAGAGTCTTAAGTGACGCATCTTGGGAGACTTAGGCTGAGCCTGGCTTGCAGAGACGTGACCCACGCTGCATTTCCCCTGCTCACCTGCCAGCCGGCATTACGTGAGCTGTCACTGCTCCTGGCACCACACGTGAGCGCGGTGGCACAGGGGCTTGGAAGACAAGGAGGGGGGAAACCAGATCAAAGCCTTATTGGGTCCAACCTTGCTCCTGCACCAAGGCTGCAGAGATAGGACATGACATGGGACTAGTTATGAAGGTCAAAACCCATTGCTTACAGCTTGCAGGCAACCAGCAGCCGGTTTGCTGTTGCTTTAACTGGAAAGAGGATTTGGCTCAGGGACCCTCATCTCTCAGTCATCAACAGGAGAGTCATCCACACTGCCTTGGGGGTCAGCATTTAGGATGGGGAGAGCCAGGACTGTGTTTGCTGAGTGCTGGCTCCTGTTTGACCATACTTGAGCAAATTACAGTGCAAACCAAGCAGCAAAGACCAAGGCATGATTTAGTGACATTGTTAATGGTAGTCCTATCCATAGGTGTATTTTTATAGCTAGGGAAATGAGAAAAGGAAAGCAAATGTCTTTCTTTGGATTGCAGAAAGACAGCTCCGGGCTGGCACCAGCAGTGGGAGGAAGGAGCACCCACAGGGAGCACCCAGGTGGTTTTTGCTATCCAGACTGGTATGTGCAGAGTCCATCCATCCCAAGGACTGACCTGACCTCAGTTACCACATCAGCTGAGAGGAAAGTTGAAATAAGGGCAGCTGTAATCCCCAATAAACCAGGCCACTCTCAGGACTCAGGACAACCAGGTCCCATTAAAAAGCATCTGCCAGTCCAGTGTCCCCAGGGTTTCATTATCTTGCTTACCAAGAGGTCATTGGTGAGGACTGATCTCCTGCAGGCCTTGGAAGAAGATCAAAAGGTGCTGCGTGGCAGCATTGGCATAGGTCAGTTTCATCTCCAAAGGCAAGGGGACGGTGCTTTCGGCAGGTAGTGTGCCTGGCTGCTCACTGAAAGACATGGAAACTTCGGGAGAGAAATCTGGCAGTCTTGGAAGTGACAAGTGCTTGGTACAGCACAGGGCACAGCTAATAAGCAGCAAAGAGAACAACATGGAAATGCCCGCTGATGTTTGTTTCTTTCTTTGGCATCCATTTGTCTTTTGACTACTGCAAAGTCTCTAAGCCGTAATTAGGAGCGAACTTGTTGCAAGAGTTCCCAGATCTAATTGAGCGCTCTTGAAACTAAACCATTTACAACAACCTCTTACAAGGACAAAACAGGATGTACTCTCCTTTGGTACAGCTAAGAATGTGCTGTCCTGGGGCCTGATGAGTCCCACTCAAGCACACAAGTGGTAGGTGGCAACTCAGCGACCAGCTCCTCACTCCAGCAGGTTAAGTGACTCAAATCCAATCCCATGGAGATCAATAGGAATTTTAAGATCCCGTAAGCAGGAGTCCTGGGATGAAGAGCTCTTGTCTGGCTGCAGGGGATATTGTTATTGGAGAGGAGCAGAGTGGGCTGCTAGGAAGATGTTTCCATTTCCAAAGCATCTGACTTTCAAAAGGCAATGAGATCCCTCGCCCAATCCCCAGATGAAGTGCACCAGATGGGAACTTTATTTTCCTTTCTTAATCCACAAGGCACACTAACTGCCCTGTCTCTTGGCAGGCCGGATGGCAAGGCTCACGTTGCAGTGGCAGAAGCATACAAGGCCAGATCCAGACCTCAGCTCATGTTCTGGACCCTTTGCTCCTCCTCTCCTGTAACAGCCAGACCTGGATGGCAGCTGAGTATTTCCTAGTGTATTTTTGGAAGAGAACTCTACTCACTGTCTAGAAATCATCCATTTACCTTTCTGTCTGTCTGGGGCAGGAGCACATGATGCCGAAGTCACGAGCTGACCCTGGGTGACACGCGAGCATCTCTGGCTAGTGTAGGAATAGAGCTCGGGGGCATGGAGGGACCAATGATTTATCCACTAAAAGAGAAACGTTGGATTGGACTAAAGAAGAATGTTTGCAAATGCCACCTTAGGTCAGCAGACAGTGTCAGCAGGGTTAAACCAGAGCCCAACAAAACCTTCCTGGCTGGCTTCAGACTAGGGAAGAGTGCTCATGCTGCTGAGAAAATCAAAGCACCAGAAGCCCTCATCTGAGGTTGTTCTAGAGTGAATCCAGTTGACCTTTCTGGTTTGTTTAATAGGAGGAAGAATTCATTATTTGTGCAGGTTTAATAAGAAGCCACCAAGGAAAAGCCTTGCACTGAGGGTTAGACATGACGGGAGCATCCCAGGGAAGGGAAAGGCATCCCAGCCTGACCTGCAGTGGCTGCAGCACCAGGAGCTCCATGGGGCTCCCGCAGGCTCCCTGAGGTGCTCACTCATGCCCAAGCCCAAGCCCTCTGTTGTGGTTGGATGGCACTCTCCTCATGGCTTAGGGACAATGCCAAGAGCATCCACATTATCAAAAGAGCCCTTGTTGGCAGCAGGCTTTACGAGAAGGAGCAAAGCCAGCCTGGAGCATTTGGAGTGGGGATGGAAAGGAGAAATGCATGCAGCATTCGTTTACTATTAAAGTAATTTAAAATGTTGAAATGTTCCTAAAATACAAGAGGCCACTCTGTAGAGCTGGCCAAAACCAACACGATGATATAACTGGAACCCATCTTTATGCCCTCCTGCCCTCCACCCTCAGCAGACGTAGCCCAACGTCAGGCAACTAAGCCTCATGTCCAAAGAGGTCACAATTTGCAAGAGCAAAGGGAATTTGGCAGAAGCGATGGTTGCAGCACAACTTTGTACAGCAGCAGCTTGTTTCTCTTGGCAATGGGGAAGAAGGTACACGATTAAGTAATTACCTTTGTGACTGTAATCCTCATTTCACTCTTCTCTCCCGCAGCCCCTGGCCCACCAGCAAGTTTTTACCTGCCATCACCCACCCAGGCAGCACAAAAGAGCCCTCAAACTACACCCACAGCCTGAGCGGCAGCATCATGTGTCTACATCCCAAACTGGCTTTACCCAAGGGCCAGAGGCTTCAGGTGATATGTGAAATGAGCAGACGCTGCTAACAGTTGTTCCTCCTCTCCCCTGACATTGACTTCTTTGTGCTTTAGCTGGAAAAATTACCCCATCTGGCTGCACTTCGCAGGCGGGTGAATGACCTGCCAGGGGGTGGGTTTTGGGTTACTCCCTTAAGGCAGAGGAAGAGCCCCCTCGCTATGACAGAGACACTTGAGGTGCTGGAGCAGGTCCAGAGAAGGGCAACGGAGCTGGTGCAGGGCCTGAAGCACAGCGTGATGGGGAACGGCTGAGGGACCTGGGGGGGTTCAGTCTGGAGAAGAGAATGCTCAGAGGGAACCTGATAGCCCTTTACAACTGCTTGGCAAGAGGATGGATCCAGGAGGTGGCTGGGCTCTGCTCCCAGTAACAGGGACAGGACCAGAGGAAACAGCCTCAAGCTGCACCAGGGGAGGTTTAGGCTGGGAGCAGTTTCTTCCCCGAAAGGGCTGTCAGGCACTGGGACAGGCCTGCCCAGGGCAGCGCTGGAGTCGTTTTGTGCTTAAAGGCTTTCCCCGCCGAGTACGGCTCCGCGCGAGCCGCTGGCCGCGCTCAGAGCCCCTGCCATGGCGCTTCCCGACAGCAGAGGGGGTCATTGAGCTGCTTTTCCTCCGCCCCTCGGCCGGAGCAGTGCCGCTCTCCCGCCGGTGAGAGGGGTTCAGCGCAGCCCCAGCCCGCATCGCGCCCTGCGCTCCCGCACCCCCAGGGCCCCTGCGGGCTTTGGCCTCCTGCTGCGCTCTGTACCCACAGCAGGGAGGGAGCGGAGCCCCCCCACGGGCCCGGCGGCTGCGGGTGGGTTGTATTAGACCAGAATCTGGTGTCTCCCGTCCAGAGAGCACCGGCTGGGTGGGTCTGCTCATAGCCATAGAACCGCACAATCCCAGGCCTGGTTTGTGTTGGAAAGGACCTTAAAGCTCACCCAGTTCCAACCCCCTGCCATGGGCAGGGACACCTTCCACCAGACCAGGTTGCTCCAAGCCACGTCCAACCTGGCCTTGAACACTGCCAGGGACGGGGCAGCCACATCAGAGCATATTAAAAGAGATAAGGGATGCACGAGTGTGTAGGTGAAACAGAGCCTGCTGCTGCAGCAGCTTTGTGCCTGGGAGGGAGCTGTGCAGGAGCTCCTCATCTCCAAGGTTTTGGTTGGAAGAGGGGGAGTCTCGCCATTCAGGGAGGTGCACCACAAGGCCCTCTGCAGACCCTAAGCTGCTCTCCCTCCATGTCAGAGCAAAACCCCACCTCTTACCTGGAAGACTGCCCCCTAATAGTGGTGGAAATTCATTCCCACCACAGAACTGCGGAAGTTCTTGGCTCTGTGTGACCTCAGGCTGCAACCAAAACTGTGCCTGACCCATCACCAACCAGAGGTAAATGCAGTAAATAGAAAACACTCTGTGCAGGTACCAGAGCAGGACAGCAGGACACAGCTGCTCCATGCTACACAGCCTGCCCAGGTGCCAGCCTGGTCCTGCAACTGATCCCCAAGACGTGATGGATTTCATGGCAAAAGGAGACCTTACAGGGCAGCAGTACACCTTTTATAAATTGCTTTAGCTCCTGGGGATGGAAGGTATTTGATGCAGCTAAAATATTAAAACCAAGCTGGATTATTCATTAAGCATCAATTACCACCACCACATTTACTGTCAGATGTTTCAACTGCTGCTATTCTGCTCTAGGAAGGAACATATTTTTAGACTGGTTTCTGAAGGAAGAACGGACGCTTTTGGGGTCAGTCACGCAGTCTGCTCCTTGGTCTGTCCTCATCAACTTGGGAACCTCCTGGTTCATTTTGGCCAAAGGTTACAGAAGGCTGGAAGTCTGCAAGACACTGTGTTCCTGCAGGTTAATTAGCAAAGGGCATGGTGGGGATCCCCCAGACCCAGCTAACAGTGTGGGTGCAGGAAGAGCAGGTACCTGGTGGGGTGGCCAGGGATGCTCCCGGCTGCAGGAGAAGCTTCAAGCAGTGGCATCACTGCTGGCACTGGAGAGCTCAGCCATGGGACACAATGCAACAGGAGACCGGGCTTCTCTGCCTGTGCTGCCCACTGAAATTGTTCACAATTGGGGGTGTTGGTTAATGAGAAGCTCACCACAACCTGGCAGTGTGCACCTGCAGCCCAGAGACCAACCGTGCCCTGGCTGCATCCCCAGCAGCTTGAGCAGAAGGTAGACGAAGGGATTCTCCCCCTGTACTCTGCTCTGGTGAGACCCCCCTCTGCAGCCCTGTGTCCAGCTCTGGGGGCAACAGCACAAGAGGGATGTGGAGCTGTTGGAGTGAGTCCAGAGGAGGCCATAAAGATGCTGCAAGGGCTGGAGCATCTCTGCTCTGGAGACAGGCTGAGAGAGCTGGGCTGGTTCAGCCTGGAGAAGAGAAGGCTCCAGGGAGACCTTAGAGCACCTTTCAGCTGTCTAAAGGGGCCAAGAGTAAATCTGGAGAGGGGCTTTTTACAAGGGCCTGTAGGGACAGAACAAGGGAGAATGGCTCTAAACTGACAGAAAGGGGATTTAGATTAAACATTAGGCAGAAATTCTTCCCTGTGAGGGTGCTGAGGCGCTGGCACAGGGTGCCCAGAGAAGCTGCGGCTGCCCCATCCCTGGCAGTGTTCAAGGCCAGGCTGGATGGGGCTTGGAGCAACCTGGTCTGGTGGAAGGTGTCCCTGCCCATGGTAGGGGGTTGGAACCGGATGAGCTTTAAGATCCTTCCAACCCAAACTACTCTGTGATCCTATGACATACATACCTGTCAGGTATGAATCTGCTGTTTACTCTATATTCTTCCTAGCACTACTTCTGCCTTCCCTTGTTTATGCTTTTATCACATTGCAAAGTTGAAACAAGTTTTGGTTTAAGAATAAAGGCGGCCTCATCTGCAGAATAGGATGTTCCAAAATAAGATCTAATTTTTTCTTGCAAGAACCTAAGGCAAAAGTAAATAGATATTTACTTTAAAGACAAACAGAAACAAGGACTCATTATTTATCATTAAAACATCTTAAAAGGGCTCTAGAGCCCTAAAAGCAAAAGTTTGATGCTCCATAAAAGAATTGTTTCTGAGATGTATCAGTTCAATAATTAAAACAGCATCTATGAAATATAAATGCAAGATATTAATAAATTAAATTAAAGCCACTGAAAGCCAATTATCTTGTAAAAGATCTCTAATAGCCAAAGTAATGAGGTGTAGAGAGATTAATTTAGATCCCCATTTTAGGAGGTAGTTATAAATTGCTATCATGCTAAATCCAGTCACAAGGTTGTTATTGAAACCTGTGAAATACATTTGGAAGGGCTTTAAAATATTCAGAATGAAGCAGAAATTAGAAAGGAGTCAGGAATAATTAAAAAATAGCTGTCTTGTCACATTGCTGCTTTATTCCTATTGCATCTTCTTGTTTGCAAAGCTTCAGATGTCTCTCAAAGTATTGGTCTATGGAAATGGTGGGGATTACAAGCAGGATTTATGTGTTCTAATAATTGAAGAGCTTCAAATCCTTCTCCTTGTTTCACTTATTTGGGGTATTTTCTTTGTAGGACTATTGTGCTTGCCACCAGTGCTTCCTGATGGATTTGTTTGGCTCAGGACAGGTCGGGCCATCACCTGCTATCCCATTGAGACCCCAGAGACCCACTACTCTTCTGCTTGCAGCTCCTGGTGAAGATGCTGAGGAGCATCAGTCATGGCCTGTTTGGTCAGGGCAAAGCACAAGGCCTTTGCTCCTCTATTCTGTCGTAGCAAAGCACAGGGCTCTTAGGGAAAAGAGGATTATGATGGTGGTGCAATGCGTGCCTATAACCCAAGAAACACAGTCATGCCACTGCCAGAGCCTGGCTGTGGAGGCTCACCAGCCTCATTTTGGGTGGGACTTGCCACATGGGGGGCTTCATGTGAGCTTTGTGGCTGTAACAGCAGCCACCTAAGGAGCCCATGTCCCATACCCATCCACACTCTTTGCTTTCCCTGCCCCAAGGGGTGCCCAAAGGCCCCAGCAGCACAGCTTGGGGGTATTTCTGCTGTGGGGGCACAGCAACCGACCCCTGAGCTGGGAGGAGAAGCACAGGCAGGGGAGGGCAGCAGGGCCTTGAAACCTCCAGCACAGGTGATAGCAGCAGCTCCAGCGCTATGAACTACTCCCCCATGGACAGCACACGGAGGAGCATGACCTTGGGGCTGGCAAACACAGCTCGCAGGCAGCAAGGAAGGCGAGGAGCAGCTTTGCGAGGTGAGCACAGCTCTGCCTGGGAGGTACCGACTCTGGGCACCGAGGACTGAGGAGCACAGTGAGGAGAGCGCTAGAGACGCAGCGGAAACAGCCCCAGTGGACTCCAGAGGAGGAGGAGGAGGAGGAGGAGGCAGAAACCCCTCCACCACCATCCTGGTGAGGCAGACGGAGGGGGCCCACCGTCGGCATCGTGCTGCTCGTAGGTGAAGGACTCAGCGGCCGCAGCGCTTCCCAGGCAGTGGAGGTGTGAGTATAGCCCAGGGGAAGCCATAGTGGCTAAGGGAGGGGTGGTTTGGTACTGGTAAGGGGTTTGTATTATTCCTTTTATCCCCTTTCTCTCTAATATTCTCACTATATCATCTAGCTATGTAAGTGGATTGATTGGCCCCCTTTGATCAGACCATTAAACCTCTCACATAGTCAAACCACAGGTCCTCCTGTGCACGGCGTGTTTCTCCAGCCCATGTAAGGCACAAGCTGGGGCGGGGGGTTGAACTGGTGGAGAAGTCAGCAGCCCTTCTGGGAGCCCTTATGGCGTTTTTGTGAGCAGCCTTTCTAGAAGAGCCTTTTTCGGGGGCCATCCTGCGGCAGTCGGGGTCAACCAGCAACAAGAATACCCTGTGTTCCAACAGCCCCAGTCTTGCTTAAAGCATAGCTCCCACTTCTGGGGGGGAAACACAGGCACCCCTTTAAAGACTTGTTGAAGATCTCGAAGTGAGAAATCCAGCAGGAAAGGCCTCTGCTTTCTACTAAGGGGAGAGAAATTCCCACGGGATCCCTCTAAGCATCCCTGGGCATGGGAGTGCAAGCCCTCTGCCTTGTCTGTTAGAAATCCCTGGTGCTTGGGAGATTTCCTGCTTGAGAAAACCTCCTGGAGGGAAGAATTACAGTACAAGAATGACTGAGGAGAGGCCCAAATTGGGGTGAGCCTCTGCTATCTGCCCTCAGCCTGCTCGAGCTGTAGTTCGGAAGCAGCCCTTTCTGTAAAGTCTGTAATACCTTAAGGGGAGCAAAAAGATGTCAGCGCTGGAGAATTGGATTCTTCAATGGGGACCAAACCCCTGGGGTGTGAACTCTTGCAGAAGTATCCAGCAAGCAGACCTTGAGTTTGCCAAGATGAAAGAGGCAGCCAAGTCTAAGCTCTTCTCCCGAAGAGCCTTAAAACGCGCAGGAGCATGGGCTATGTGGTTAGTGGCCAAGAGTTTGGGTGAGGAAAAACAGGCAGCCCAGGTAGAGATTCAGAACCTAAGGGAGGAGAATGACAAACTGAAAGCAGAAATAAAGGCTCAGCGACTTAAATTGGAGGAAAGTAAAACCCGCGAAGGGGTTGTGGCAGCAGAACAAGCACAGAGCATTCTCCAGTACCAAGAGGTGTGTGAAGAAAAAAAGGCCATTTTGAAGGAAAATCAGGCACTGAAGGACAAACTAGCTGCCAGCACCAAAGCTGCAGAGGAGGTGCAAGTAGCAATTCACCTGTTAGTGCAGGAAATGCAGATCCTAAAAGAGAAGGGCACAGACCACCGAGCTTGTGAGGCGAAGATTGAGAAGTTAAAGGCGGCGTTAGAGGGGAGGCACGGCACAGGCACAGCCTTTACAAAATCTTCCTATGAAGGAGCTGACAAGCACCGGGATGGAAAAAGATGGTTTAATCCAGACGGCAGCCACTCCACAGAGGAGTGTAAGCCTGCGTGCCCGCATTCACTGGATTTTGGGAGGCTGGAAAGGTTTAAAGTAAACCCTATTTCACTTACCAGTGCTCCTCGTGCCCGAGAAAAGGGAAGGTGGAGGAGTGGAGGGGAGAAGCAGGGGGAACTTGCAGCCACAGGCAGACCGAGGTATCAGGGGGGAAATAACCACAGCTGAGCCAGCCCCGCACCATTTCAAATCACGGAGCGCACATGGAAGGAGCAAGCAGTCGGCAGGGAGTGCCTGGGCAAGGGAGGACAAAGGGGGCTCTGGGGAAGGAAGGGGAACCAGAACAAGGGAGAACCCCAGGGAGAAGAGGAACTCGGAGGTGCTGCAGGCTGCTGCCTCCAATGGTGTGGGCCCCCCGACCCCCTACCCGGAGAAAGGGAGGAAAGGAAGGTGGCAGGGCAAGAGGCAGTGGCACCGCAGCACAGCACCCCGAGACATGGTGCAAAATACTGTAGTCAGGAGGGAGTTAAGCACGGTGCGGGTGGATGTATGGAGGCAGCTTCGGAAGCACGGGGAGGATATGACCTGCTGGGATAACGCTCCTACCAAGGTTTTGCTGGATCGCCTGGTGGAGATCAGGGGGGAAAGAGAGGGAAGCGGGCCCAGGGCCCCTGCTCTCCCCATCACAGCCTGAGGCAGCTGGATCCCCTCTTCCCCAGGCTCATGGTCAGACCAGGACCAGACCACTGGGGAAGGCTCTCCTACTGAGAGCCCTGGGGAAATGCGGGCAGAGCCCACGAGGCATCACCCAATGTACATACAAAGCTGGGGCACCAGGTACAGGCTGCAGCCTGTGCAAATTACGTAGACTCCTGCGTGGGGAAGAGGCAGGAGGAGCGAAGTGTTAAGGGGGGTTTTGCTTGCTTGTTTTTACACGAGAAAAAAGAGGGAGAAGTCAGCTCTCCCCGCAAGAGCAGCCAGGGCTGCGGGGAGCAGAGGCTGCTTTAGCTCTGCCGCAGCCACCCTGGTGCTTGCTTCGCTGCAAGGAGTTGAGACACTGTCCCAGGCCAAGTTAGCAGAGGCTGTTTCAGGAATAAAGCAGAAGGCTTTAAGGACTGAAAAAACACTGGAGCAAGTCCAGGCTGCGACACCAACTGGGCTGCAGCATTTGTGAGCAGTGTTGTGCAGCAGCAGGGCTGGGAATGAGCTATAGATGTGAAGGACTGTGCAAGGAAGGTTTATAGAAGTACCAAGCGTGGTATAAACTCTAAGTGTGAAACAGGAAGGAAAGAACAGCATCTTCTTTCTGCGTCTTCTATGAGGGTTTGGACTTGAAAAGTAGAAAAAGCACCATTTAAAAGATAATACCTGCCTGCTATCAGAGGTAAAGCAGCCAAATCAAGAGGTACAAGCAGAGCAAATTCAAAAGATACCAACACAAATAAAGCAGTTGGCACTTAGCATTAGTTTTATTAAATTCAGTGTGTTTTCGTTTCACATAAGTGTGTGGAAGTATGTGCAGGAAAGAAAGTTAGAAGCTGGGAAAATAGAAGATAATGCATGTATGTATAAAGGTTTGGGGGGATGATGAACGATCAAATGCTCTAATTGATTTGGGACAGAGTTCACTCTGAAAGCAAAAAGTTAAGCCTGCAATACATAATTCTAGTTGATGTGTTAACACCAATGTTTTTTCTTAGAGTGAAGAGAAGGTAAAATAAAAAAAAGAATTAAAAAAGATCTATAGTGGTAAAGAGTATGCATTAATGTCATAGATTTTACACTAAAATATGAAGTTTTGTTACAGAGGAGGGACCGAACCCACAGAAAACAAACCCGGTGGAGGATCGGTGAGCAGCTGTTCAAGAACTTAAGCTAATAAATTGTGTACCAATATGCAAAGATACTACTTATTAGATCCTTAGTATCATCAAAAACTGCAGTGGGTGTAAATGATCTACCTTGTTAACTAAGATAACTATTAATAACAATCTCTGCTATTTTTGTCTTCCATAGGTAGCACAGAAGAATCATTAGTGAATCCAAAGAATGGATATTATTAATTGCATGTTGTTCCGTATTTCCTCTCCTGCTTTTGTTTTGCTTTATTTTCATATATACATAGATGAATGAGAAAAAAATAATTGTCTTTTAGATCAATTACTGTTGCTGAAGTTCCACTGACAGAAAGTATAAACAAACTGGTGACAAGTTAAAAATGAATACAATTTAAAGGGCTCACCATCTCCAAAGAAGAGAAACCCTGTTTCCTTTGATGAGGTTGGCCATAGGTCCTCTTATCAATAGTGATCCTGATTAATAGATCACCAGCATACAAAGCGATGCCTGTATATGTAACACAGAAAACTGTGGTTTGTGTATCTGCAAAACATAGTGGTTTGGGTACTATGAGAAGCAAAGATCTGACAAATTAAGAGTAAAAATTTCTAGTAGGGTAAGTTATATTTTTAAAATATATACTGTTAGTGTGGCTTTGCAATATTAGGACAACTGCATAGCATGGGTTTGAGTATAATTTAGAGCAGCTATGTATAAATTGATAATGCTGGGATAGAGAGAAAACTAAAGGTCCCTAGTGCTGGGATACTGAAACACTGTATACACATGTGATATGCAATCATGCATTGGTCTGATGAACAGCATCATTTTTTAATGGAGGAGATGAGGTGATTTTAGTAACTTACAGCAGGAGGGTTTCTGAGATGAGAGGTGTACGCCAGCACTAGCAGGCAGCCCAGCAAGGAGGATGCTCTCAGCTGCCTCTCTGGAAGGACATCAGCAAGCAGGAAGCACTTACACATGCAAATTGAATACAAAGAGAGCTCAGTTTCCAATCAGTTAGAACAGTTCAAATCAGTTCAATTTAACCAGATGTGAATATGAAATGTACCCTCTGTCTGTTAGTGGGTCTGTAATCACTTATGCGGGGTCCAGCTGTGTTTGTGCGTACAGCCAGCATCCAGAAATCACCTCTGCGTGACTAAGTCGTCTGCTAACGCAAGTGCATGTAACATAACTTTAAAGGTATGAGTTTAATTCTGCAATTCTTTTAGCAGTGACACTGGAATGACCAAAAACTGTGTAACTGCTCACTAAACGAAGCTTTGTAACATTTGGCTTAAGTTTTGAGCGGCTGTTGCAGGTAACAGAGTATCCACTTCCAACGTTTGTGATCCTACCGGCAGTAAAACAAGCCACCGAAGCAAGGGTTGCAGTACGTGACAAGAGCGAGCAGGTTGCTCTTACTACAGCCGCTACAAAAGATGCCGATCATCATTCTTGGTGTAAATCCCTCCTCGGCAGGCCTCGCTTTTTAACTAGGCTTTGCAGCCTAGAAATGTAATCCTGGGTATTGTGAAAGTTCGGTTAATTGTGCAAATTACCCTGGCTATAAAGTGTGAATTAAACCAAGTAGCAGCT
This sequence comes from Myiopsitta monachus, assembly GCA_017639245.1. NCBI lineage: Eukaryota > Metazoa > Chordata > Aves > Psittaciformes > Psittacidae > Myiopsitta > Myiopsitta monachus. The sequence goes on from CM029925.1 coordinate 59,096,972, forward strand.
GTGCACCAAAGCCAACAACTACAGGCCACCCCCAGGCTCACACGAGGCAAGACCAGATAGGAAAGAGCTAACGCCTCCAAGAAGATCTATTGCTCGGTCCTGGTGAGGAGCCTTGAGCTACAGGAGGGTTTGCATCATCCTTGCTGGACTCGTGTGTGACAGCCCATGTCCGTGGACTGTCAGAAAGGGGTCTGTATGGCTATAGCCCAAGAAATAGAGTCTGGCCACTGCAGAAACAGGCCACAGGCTGCGTACTGATACTGCAAAACCCAATATAGAAGTGTGTGAACCTTGCTTTGGTTGGGACTTGCCACATGGGGAGTTTCACATGAGCTTTGTAGCTCCAACAGCAGCTGTCTGAAGACCTCAGTGTCCCACACCCATCCACACTCTTTGCTCTCCCTGCCCCAAGGGGTGCCCAAAGGCCCCAGCAGCACAGCTTGGGGGTATTTCTGCTGTGGGGGTATTTCTGCTGTGCGGGCACAGCAACCGACCCCTGAGCTGGGAGGAGAAGCACAGGCAGGGGAGGGCAGCAGGGCCTTGAAACCTCCAGCACAGGTGATAGCAGCAGCTCCAGCGCTATGAACTACTCCCCCACGGACAGCACATGGAGGAGTGCAGCAGCAGCAAGGAAGAGAAGCAGCTCTGCGAGGTGTGCACAGCTCTGCCTGGAGGGTCAGTGTGGAGGTACCGGCTCTGGGCACTGAGGACTGAAGAGCATGGTGAGGAGAGCCCTAGAGATGGAGTGGAAACAGCCCCAGTGGGCTCCAGCAGAGAAGGAGGAGGCAGAAACCGCACCACCACCGGCCTGGTGAGGCAGAGGGAGGAGGCCCATCATTAGCATCGTGCTGCTCGGAGGTGAAGGACTTGGTGGCTCCATGGCCTCTGCTCCTGGGGGACAGCAGGTACCTCTGAATCCAGTGCCCAGGCAGCAGAGGGGTGAGCACAGCCTGGGGAGATCCGCAGCAGATAAACAGCTCTGTATGTATTAGGTTTGACACTGGTATGTTAAGGGTTTTTCTCTTTTATTTCCTTTCTCTCTAATATTCTAAACATTTTATTCTAAACAAATTTATCATTGTTAGCATCATTGTAAGTGGGTTGACAAGGACTCTTTGAGTCACTGGTAAAGCTTTTAAGTAGACCAACAATAAATTGCATGTCTTCTCATACTAACTGTGTTTCTCTAGCCAACATAAATGGTACAAGTTCTGGTAAAACAACCCTGACTTCCTGTGAGGGCATTATTTTCTAGGCTGGAATACTGATGGAGAGCAAGATGAGCATCCAACAAGAACCTCAGAAAATGGTCTGTTCTAGTGCCACCCTTCATTGACTTTCCAGGCTACAACATTGAGCTCAGGCCGCCTCAGCTTTTCCCTGCAGTGCCACTGCTCCTTCAACATATGGTTAAATGAGCCTTCCCCTCACAGTACATGTAACTCAGTGAAATGTCCTATTTCCAAAGCATGGCCTCAGAGGTACTTGAAAACAGTGGGCAGAAGCCTTGTCTCAAACACCAACAGCCCTACTACAGAGCATTGTATCTCAGGTGTTTCGAGAAGTAGATAACACTGTTCAAACACAGTGGAAGCTGCTGGCTCCTCCATCCCATCACGGAATAACTGGAGTACAAATGTGGGTCAGGTCAGAAGAGCAGCCCCTTATTTGTGTTAGCTACAGGAGAGAAGACTGAGCAGCAGATAAACAGGCTCCACTGATGTGAACACTGCTTGCACAGTGGATAGAAGGCTTATATTCTCTTGGAGATGCTGTGCAAAAGCCAGATAACAAGGCATGAGCTGTGCACATCTGTTACACGCACAAGTCTACAGGACCACTCACGGCCAGTCTGGATTCTGCTTTCTTAGCACCGGAGCCAGGTTATCACAAGGGTCACACAGTGATTACTGTTTCAGGAGGCAGGGTAAAGGTTCAATAAGAGGCCTACTTCACCCTAGCATTCCTGCTTCCACAGTCCCCTTCAAAAATTGCTCATTTTGCACAGGGAAACTGCCCATTACACGGGAAGAGAGAGCTATCAGCTCTGATGGTGGGGAGAGCAGCCCCTCCATCTCAGGCTTGCTCATCAGGAGATGGGTGATACAGGCTTCATGCTGTGAGACACAGCTGCTGGTCCACATATCCAATACTCACATGCAGAAATACCTTCTAACAAAATCCCTGACTTCCCTCTATGGGCAAACTCAATCCCTGCTGCTGGGGCCACCAGCTCTGAGGGGAGTTGCCCCTTGGTGCAGCCAGCACAGTGCTATGAACCACCCCCCTACCCGCCCTGCTCAGAGACTGTTCTTATTTTGGCTGGCAAGAAAGGGATTTGATGAGGTTTGCTTTACTTTAGCTACTGACTTTTACACACCTTCTCATTCAGGGACCCCCCTCGACTTTTCATCAGCTCTTTTCATCAGTGGATGCAGAGGTTAACCTCCCAGGAATGAATGGAGAGGTGACCCACGGCCAGGTACACTCCTTGTGGAGATAGACTGACACTTCAGGGGAAGTGGAGGGAGGAAGGCATGGAGAAGACTTCAATACAAAATATCACAAACCCAAGAAGAAATTACTCTTTTCACAGGAACATCTCCTAATACTCCTGTACCAGCACAAGGCACCAAAACTGGCAAGGTCAGTATTTACAAACACACTAGTCTGAGAACAGCAAAACCTGATTCTTTGAGCCAGTGAGTACCCACACCTCTCACTTGCCTCTCTGAGAGCAGAAGATGCTCGCTGCACCCCTGCAAATTCCCCATGTTGAGCACTGAAACAGCAGCACCTACTATGTGTGGCTGCATGGGTGACAGCCAGGCTGAGCCTGGCACAGCCACAGCACTGGCACATGCCTACAGGAGCCACAGCAATTCCCCATCCTCCTTCAAGGCTGTACATACACCTGTCCCCCTTCTCCAGCATGCTTTGCTCATTGGTCCATCCCTCAGACAATGATCTAACAACACTGTGGAGCCTTTATTTCTCCTTAAGGGAGCTTTATACTCCCCTTACTGCACACCCCAGCTACAGCAGCCACCAATTTGCGGTGACACTTTCTCTTATCATCCAAATTCCTCTGCTTGCTGGGTGCCTTCCTGGCCTTGGAATTAGACTTTTTGGCACACCTTAAAAGCACGAAGTATATCAGACACCCCTGCACATCTGACCCATAAAACATTAACACTCTCCCTTTCTTCTTGCTTATTATCTCAGATGGCTTTTGATTAAAATAATTGAGCCACATTTTTCCAGGCTTTCAAATCCTGGCTTTAGCTTAACATAACATCAGGAACAAACCATGAAACCAGCAATTCCTTCTGAAATGTGCTGAAGTACCCCTGCACTTGAAATAAAGGTTTTGATTCAAAGCTTTTGGGAATCAAAGTATCTATTGAAAGAATGGTACAATTACAATATTATCTGTTAGGTCTGACATATAAATCACTTCAGTACCTTCTGCCTAATTACAGTGAACCAATGAAAGTGCGTCTAGAAGTCGGTAAGGAAAAAGAAGGTCATTTACACACAGTGGTGTTTATTACTTTCTTATCATCTTTAGCAAAAATGAGAAAGACAGACATTGGGTGTGAGCCTCAGCCTTTGCCCTGTTCTTTTCCTTTCAATGTCTGAATAAAAAGGGAGTAAGGAAAAATGACTTCCACAGAAAAAAGTGTAGCAAGATTCACAGCACAGCTTCTGCATTGACTGTTCCCCAGCACCTTCTGAGGCTACTAAAGCACCCTGAGGTATTCAAGTGAAAACCACTGCAGAAATGTGTTTCTTTAACAAAAACCCTTTGTGCAGTTTACAGATCCAAGCTATAATGCACCCAAGGGCATGCTGCCTTCAGGCAGCCCCCAAACTCACCTGTTTTGCTAGTCACATCACAGTCATGTCCAAAGTGTCCCCCACTACTTCTCAGCTATTTCAGATGTCCCAAATGTCTCATAAGGAAGCAACTTTTTCCTCTTACAGGACACATATTTGGGTTTTTTCCCATGTAAAATATCACCTGGTGATGTTATTCCCGTGTTTCCAGTCTCTAGATAGATGCATTTCTAGAACAAGAAGGATAGAAGTTGGCAAAACATAGGATAAAGGTAAATAGCAACTGGTACACATCCAGATAAAACCCTCAGGTAAGACTCCTACAACTTTTCAGTTCCTACAGAAGCAAGTGGTATTAACCCCCCAGCTGCAGGTAACTCCTTGAAGGAATGTATATAGTATTAAGAATCTTCATCACTACATCAGAAGTGAACTAATCCAGTGAACTTGTCAATCTGGCTGGAAAAAGAACAAAAACAGAAGCAGGGAAACTGTTGAGGCATTTTATAACTGTTGTTACACTCTCTTGTTCCCCACCTCATCTGATATTCCCTTTTTCCTCCTCCTATTTTGGGATATGTTTTGTGACTCCTTCAATGTACTTCAATTCTGGTAGAAAAAGCTACTTTTAGCCCACACCACAGATGTTTCAAAGGCAGTAACTGACTCAAGTTGGTCTTGTGATGGAAACTGCATTGTAGCTTTACGTTGCCATGGCTTCTTCAGTTGACAAAATATTTGACAACTTCGAGGTCTTCCATAGCCCTCTTATCTCACACAGGGTGCGGGTGGCTTGAAGGACAAAAAGTGAAATGACCTTGTAGGAAAAAGGGGGTTGAAGACCATGGCTGGTGGCCAAACTGAGGACAGACCTCAGGCCTCTGCACTTCCTCCACTTGATGCAAGTTGGTTTTTCAACAACAAAAATTAGCTGATTCTGGTGAACGCTGATTCACTCAGTCTGTGAGGACACGCTGGCTTCAGTGAAGCTGACTGAGACGTTTTCCTGTGGTCCTCAGCAGAATTCCTGTCTGGGGTGATATTTATAGCTGCTTCCCCTCCCCAAAGATGTCAGAACCTAGCCATGCATCTGGGGGTAAGAACTTCAATTCAGTACTTCTGATCTACAGCCAGTGTATTGGCCACCAGCTATTAACTTCTGCTTGTTCCTCCTCTCCTCCTTTGAGGAAGGGGGAAGGGGGATCTATCAAGCATGGATGTTTAATACTGCAGTGCAGTCCTCTGCAAAGAGGGAGAAGAATGTCTAAATCAGTTCCTGTCAGATGTAGGCGTTTAGTAACGCTCACCCTCTCTGCAGGCTGTACATCCCGACCAGAAGCTGGGCCCTGATCTTTCCCTATTCTCCCCCATAAAATATATTATTAAACAAACAAAAAAGACATCAGCAGAAAAAGAATCACTCAAAACATACCAACTACTGCGTCCTCCTGCATTTGCATCTCAGCCTTATTCTGTCACCTGAACAATAGGAAATCGTCTGGTCTATTTTAGGGTGGCAGCTGCCTTGGTAAGCCCCAAATCTGACATCCTCAGCGTGGAACCCTGGGGAAATAGAGTTGGTTTAGGTTTCCTATAAATACTTCTTCAACCAACATGAGACTAACAACGTCCGTCCCGAAGCTTGATGTTGCAATAAATAGTGTTGAAGCACAGCTTTGGGAAGAACCTGACATGAGTCATAGTCTGGAAGGAAACAAATACAAGCTTGGGATCTGGCCTGAGAACTTAAAGCGATGCAAATGTATTTTCATAGAATTGGGTTGGAAGGATCCTTAAAGCTCCTCCAGTTCCAACCCCCTGCCACAGGGGGCACCTTCCACTAGACCAGCTTGCTCCATGTCCAACCTGGCTTTGAACACTTCCAGGGATGGAGCATTCACAGCTTCCTTGGGCAACCTGGTTTTTACCCCAGTTTTACCTCAAAGATTATAGTCAGATATTACATATCCTTCAAATCAGTCACAAGCACTCATCCCCCACAACTCCACAGACCTCTAGTTCAGCCACATGAGGATGAGCTGGAATACTTAAATTACAGATTGCAACTTCACCCTCTGTGGGAAGGCTCTCTGGAATTACTCTGCGAGGACAAATCAAATCGTCTTCATTATGAAACTTTAACAACCAGGAAAATTAAATGGGTATTTCCAGGGAAAAAGCTTTTCAGAACATAGCGTTCATCTTGAGGATCAAGTATACTCATCAGAGAAAGGGTCTCCCCAGGAACACAGGGTGCCCACCCTCTTCGCTAAAAGTTAGGCAGAGGACACCTGGCGAAGGAAGGGGTCCCATCTCCAGGCTGCAGTGATTTAATGAGAATCCAGCCCACTCTTCTTTGCTCACAGGTAATCAATAATTTGCAGGGTGCCAAATTTTGCTTCAGATTTCACTCCCCAGCATTTGTAGATATTGAAACATCCACAGAGTCCTTTGTGCTGGCAGCAAACAGCTCTTCACTAAAATATAGGGTTGATAACGTATAGTATGTGGTATATACCCAGCCATTACATTTTCCCAACACAAATATTGATTATTGCAATGGAAGATGTCCCTGTTTATTGCAGGGGGTTGGACTGGATGGCCTTACAAGGTCCCTTCCAACCCAAACTATTCTGTGACTTTATGATACATTATTTTATGATCCACTGTAAAGCTAAAGAAGGCGAAGTGGGATGCAGACATCCCCAGACACTGAGCTGGATTTAGACCACCCCTTAAGGGTTAGCTCACAGATGATGCTGGAAGGGATTGCAACAGCATTTTCTTAACCACTGAAATCTTTAAAATAGAGCTAACACGTGGAACACTGGTGCTTCGCAGAGAAACTGGATTTATCCCACATAGACATGCAAATGAAGCAATGCATGTAGTAGAAATAAGAATGGCATCATTCCTCCCTGGGATCTGGCCACATCAGATATGAGAGGAGCCCAAAAATACCCTTTTATGAAAAAACCTCAAAGGGAGCATGCAAGGCAATCCACCATCTCTGGATACATACTGCAGTGCCCAGCTGCAGCATTCCCTTCTTCTATTGTTTCTTAGGCAGAGGGAGGAAAAGAATGGTATCTCTATGCAGAGATCCCTGTCACTGCTTGCTTCCCCTCTATAGATTAATTTTGTCACCTCCATCACACCCCACCAGCTGCAGCCAAACTGACAGTAGGGAAGGACACTGCTTCTGCTTAATGCTATAGCATGAAGCCTAAGCTGTCAATGGTTAGAGTTGCCAGTTCTTGCACTTCAAATCAGGATCGTATTTTGTACTGCCTACAAAAAGACAAAGAAAATAAATGGTTTAGTGCTCTTCTAACTAAGATTTTGGTCTGGTCCTCTAACTGGTACAGATGGGAAGATTTACAGCTAACAGCAAAGACACACAAAACTCTAAAGGGACAACTGCAGAGAGACCAGCAATCTTCAGGATGTGTGCACAATGTCAAGTAAAATCAAAACCCACTAGTTACTATGATTTCATTACTATTCTATATATTTCTTTCCGTATATGTATACATCTATATTTCTGTATATATACAGAAATATAGATGTATACATATTATTTCTAATCAGACCAAGCCTGTAGAGAATTACTACCTCCTCCAATGAACTCATTTAATGACAAGAGTGAAAACAGCATAAAGAAGAGAAGAATCAGGACCAGAGTCTTTCAAACGCTGATTACTTGGCAGCTAGACAGTGCTGGAAAAGGTCACTGAACTAAGCTATTTTTAAAGGAATACTGTAAACACTCAATTTTCCAGTGTTAGGAGATGGACAAAAACATGTGCCTCTGCTAAATTTTATACAACTACTCATTTAAGGCGAGAAAACAAACAGAGGCATGTTTGCATCCTGAAAAGAGATATCCAAGCACAACAAAGGAAAGGCAAAAATGTAGTTTTCCATTCCTCCGTCCAAACTGATGCACTTGTTGGCAGCTGGGCTCTCCTTTCTTTTCTGGCGAACTGAAGTGTCTGTGCAAAACATGACTCCTACATTAAGGCTGTTTGGCACTTCCCAATACACAACTCTTCTCAGCTGGTTATAATTTTACTTACCAAGCATTAAACAGTTGGGCTGAAGTTTTCCATGCTGGAGGTCTGCTTCAGGATAGAATATAATGGTTTAAAATAGCTCATCTAGAAACAGGCATTTCTTAGAACAAGGCTCAGTGGATATAATTTTAAGGGGATAATAATTTTAAGGAGATATAATTTTAAGGGGATATAATTTTAAGGGGATATAATTTTGCCCTTTGAAAACAAAGTGTCCAATTACTTGTTAAAAAATTTTGTGACACAACACTTTGGAGCTGGGCCTTGAAACTTGGTAGGGATGTCACAGCAGTGCATGCTTGTTGCCTGCATGCCTGCAGATGGATGTGTTAGTGCTCCTCATCCACACTGGGCACCAACCCCGTGCAGAAGAGATGAGCAGAGCCTTCTCCATACCTGTCTCTCCTGAGCATCTATGCACCAGAACAAGAACTGAGAACAGTAAGGTCACCTCATTTGTGTCTGTGCTCCTCATCCCTCTGTGGCAGCACAGAAGGGACAGGGGTAAAAAAACCTGACTTCAGAGGTAGTGGCAGTGAAAGCAAAACTTGGCTGCTCTTTGCATCATCTCCAGCAGCCTGCGAGCAAGGCTGCACGTGCTGTTTGCGTGACAGCCCACTGAATCAGACCAGCAACAGCCTTTTTGTCTCCCTGCATGGGTTTACCATATAGCCATGCCACCAATGTTGCTGTCACAGTGCAGGGGTAAGGAGGCACCCGAGAACTGCAGCCTCTGATGCCCTGCTGGGAGGAACAACATCACTGGCTGAAAGCTCAGCAGGGATGCAAGGAGCAGTATGGGAAAGAGACAGAGAAACAAATGGCAGTGTGGGGAGATGACAACGGGGAAAACCACAGACTGCAGAAGGATGAACAAGGCACAAAAGGGCTGCAGAGAACAGGGAAGGAAGGGGTAGAAAAGGAGAAGGCACGTAAAGGAGCCAGTGATTATGTATCATCTTCCCCAAGGCACCTGGAGCCATATCTATGCATCAACACTGCCAGCAAGTAACTGCAAAACCTCTGGCACAAAGGGTCCCTCTCTGCCTTTGCCTTCCTGTCTCTCCCTGTGGCAGACTTCAAACCAGCTTCTCCTTCAGCCTTTTGATACAGAAATACCAATATTGCTAAGTGAGCTTTATGGGGGGAAATAGCTTTTGTGTTTGGTTTTGGTTTCATACAAACGTAGGAGTTTTTTGTCCTAAATCTGCACCAGACTGTTTAATGCTGTTGTTTTTCTTTGTCTCAGGTTTGTTTTGACAGGCAGCCAAAGTTTCCTGGAGCTCACCTGTAGCTTGATAGAGCACATGAAGCAGGGTGAGATAAGACAGTAAACTACCTCCAACTCCTCCTCCCTTTCCCAGAGATGTGGCACACAAATCACAAAGCATTTCTCTCCTTTATAGGGGTTGTGCGTGGAGCAGGAACCTTCCCAACTCAGGAAGCTGTAAGTGAGAGAGTCAGTTAAGCATTCTGGGGAGGAAATACACAGTAATTTTCACCTTTCCATCTCTTCCTCTGAAGTCCTATATAGAGCAAGAAATTCTCCAACTCCAGGCATCAGATGGGGAAAAAAACACCACAAAAAAACCCAAACTAAAACTTCAAACCCTCCCGACCTAACCAGGACCAGCATACAAGCTGAAAAAGCATTCCCTATCCAACGCTGAGACCTTACATCAAGTGAAGCCCTCTGAAGGCTGGGTCTGACATCTGCTCAGCCTTCTTTGATGAAAAGCTTCCTCCAACTGCTGGTTAAGTAGCAGTCAGGCCTTGGGGCTTAAGTAGTAACAGCTACTGCACCAAGTGGGATCCCCAGTTCAAATTCCTGTCATGAAGCAGCTAACCACGAATGCTTAATCTTTCATTTTTGCCACTAAATGCACATTAGAAAGTTCATGTGCAAATTAACTTTGGAAACAGAATTAATAAAATGTCAAACTAGAGTTAGGAGTGGTGGGATGGAAGTTATATCTACAAGCTCAATGCATAACAATGCATACCTTAGGCAAGGGTGATGATGGTGCCTCCCCTACTTTTGTGATCACATACCACTTTCACCTCCAGGCTGCACGTATGCGGGGACATGATAACCATGTGCTGCCCAATCCATCAGAAATCTGGCATTTTTAAAGTGTTCTACTTTTGTGACCTGAATCAGTCTCTCACTAATGTCCTTTCAGCTACAATAAGAAATCATGCCGAGAAACTTCATCCCAAGAATGGAGGCTTATTGAGTACATCACTAAGCTAATTCTTCTTCGGCAGGGAGACATGGAATAGACAATCCACCTGACTGACTCCCTTCTGAGCTGCAATGACTAATCATGCTGATACTAGAAGTGACCCTCTACTATTGCCAAAAGCAGGCAATTCCTCCAGTCCCTGAACTGTGCTGATCCTGTGAGGAGGGTGCAGCAATCACCATAGCAGTTACAGGATTTTTGTCTGCACGCCTGCATTTTATCACATACATCTGTGGGTGCTGATGGAACTAAGGTAGGTTTTACTTTCCCTTAATCCCTAAAGCAAAAAGATTGCCCTAAGGAAGCCTTAAGCAACTTGTTCTAATTGAGGGCACGGTGTGGACTAAAACATAACAGACCAGACTAACTTAATAAAAATGAGTAGGATGGGGAGAAAGGTCTGCTGGCCAAATCCCAGCAGCAGCATAGCAACAGAGGCTGTTTCTGCACTCTGTCTGTGGGATGCCCCGGAGTTCTCACTACCTCCCTGACAGCATCCCACTTTGATGGAGCACATGAGTAAAGATCTACCCCTGAAAGATAACAAACACCCTCTTCTTCCCTCTTTATTCACCATGTAGTCATGCTTGGAATAACAGTCTTCAAACCCTTCAAGGACAGAAGATTACTATACTCAGTCGATAAGGACAGACAAAGGCAATTTTTTGGCTAAGTACCCTTGTATGAACTAGCCATTCTGCTTTGTGCTCCCCTAGCAGGAAAGGGGTCTCCCTATTTCACTGATGACTGCATCTCTTGCAGTTTCTGCCATCAGTCTGCAAACAACCCTTGCAAACAACACTTTTTCAATCCATGGCATGCAGTCTGTTGTAACTCAGTAAACCTACTGTTTCAAATACTTGTGAATGTTTACAACAGTCAAATCAAGTGCTTTCAAAAGCACAAAGCAAAATCCCCCGTCTAAGCATCCCCAGCTCCTAGAAGGAAACAGCATTGGGTCCTGATGTTAAACAAGCATACATCTCTCATGGGCAAAGCCTATAAACATAAGGTCTGAACCCCCTTCTCTCTCCTACCTACCCCTTCAGACACTAAGGAAATGCATATTAATGCCGTAGCTTTTTGTTCCTTCTCCTATTGGTCTTCTTCTGGTTTTACTTATATAAGAAATACAAGTTTCTGATAGTGTAAAATGCTTCAGATAATGAGAACAAAATCAGCCTACTTTGAAGGACAACTACTTTCCAGCTGCCTTCACCCAAACACCAGAAACTTAGCCCTGGTTCTGCATTTCCCATTATCTGTGTGCTATAGTGAGGACATTCAATGAGGATTCTCAAGAAAACAGAAGATGCTTACATTCAGTCTCTTCCTCTGTTCATCAGGGAACCTCAGATCCTCTACAATGCCCAAGTGATTCCCACTTTCCCTGAACCCACACAAGTCAGAAAGAAAAGGTGCAAGCTTACTTAATTTCTCCCACCTGTGCTGCTTCTGAGTGAATTTGTCTGGTTTAGTTAAGACTTGAACCCCCCCTCCCAAAGAAGCACACAAATGTCTTGTTTATCTGGGTTTTTCTTCCATAACCAGCCTCCAGTGCAGAGCGATTCTGGCCATTTCTTAGGCAAGTGCCTGGGTTTATTTTTGCAGTAACAAATCAAACAGGAACACAACACCCTTTCCAACTTAGCAGTACACAGAGCAGCCTGTACCAGGTTCTTGAGAGAGAAATGTCATGTTTAAGAGGCACAGACTGCTGTTTCACAGTCATCTCCCTTTTAAAAGGAGGAGCTGCAATGCAAACTTAAGCAGATCACAGCTACAATAACATCAGATGGAAAGAGACAATGGAATGGAAGTGTCCTGTGAACAGGGTGAATGAGGTCTTCCTTCACATCACCTTCACCCAGAGCAGGATGTTCAGGCCTACATCATTCTCAACCTCTGCCTAGACTTGAGGATGAGAGAGATGATAATGTCACTAATACCATTCTAGAAGGTCCCTTGCCTAGTGACAGGCTGGCATCAGGCTGCAGCAGTATTACTAGCATCACAGAAATCCATTCAAATAAGAACAACCCTATTAGGGAACAAACAAAAGGCTGGAAGGCAAACGTGACATTTCTCCCCTTATAATTACTTACAGGTACCAGAAATCCTTACACCAGAGAGAGGAGGTAAGGGAAGTAACTATGAGACCAGGAACATCTCCATATTGTCTAAATTAGGCTCATCAGGTGGGGTTGAATGTTTTTGCCACATAATAGGTGATGAATCAGGCAGGAGCTCATTTTCTTTGGCCATAGTATTTCAGATTTCCTGAAAGAGGAAACGGCTTACACAGTGACACTGTCAAACAGGTCATACTCCTCCTCACCACCCTTTTAAGTCATTGGGCAATTTTAACTCCAGCTTATGAAGCAAGGCAGCCTCAAAACTGCTTAGTTCTTTAACGTCCTGCAAAAACAGGGCCAGATTGGAAAGTCACCCTTATCAGTGCCCAAAGCAAACGATAAAGTCTGAAACATTTCATCCCTGTCAGGCACAAGCGACTCCACAAAGCTCTCAAGATCCACAGGAAACCAAGCTCCACCAGACTTCTATTTGTTAATTTACTATTGCTTTGTTAAAGAAGAGAAGGCAGGCCCAAGGAAGAAACATCACAGACTACTTTTGGTACTGCAATGCCACAGGTCAGGTTTCTCTTCTAAAATAAGGTGGATTAAACAGCTAGGCTTTTCCCCAGCCACCTCTTCCTTGTACCTGGCAAGGTATAAGCTTGTGTCCTGAACTGCAGCTTCATCAGTTCCTTTCCTGTTAACCCACTGATGATCTGCTGACATTATTTCCTACAGCTCAGACAGAAACTGGTGAGACAAGCCTGCCCTGTATGAATAAACCTCTCTCAGGTAACCATAGCCAGCCCCAAGCAAAGTGTAATGCTACCTTTCTAACAGAACTACGAGATATGTATGCCATTTCAAAAGTTCTCCTGAATATCCATAGAAAGAGTAAGTAAAACACTTTTTCAATCCATCAACACACCATCCAATCTTTTCGTCTTCCCAGAGCTGTGTTTTGCTGAAATGGCTGTCAGCAGCTTTAATGAAGTACCTCAGTTCAAACTTGAAGTACTTCAGTTACTTCAAAACTGAAGCACACCTACACTGCAACTACAGGATGAGATCATAGCACAGGAAATGTAAACTCTAATGCAGGTAATGTCAGGCTAAAGTTATAGCACCCCTGCTAGCCCAAGCTGCAGCCTAAAGCACAAGTTCTGAGGTCTCCATAAACACACAGTGGAGTCTGCTGTGCACTGTAATTTCCTTTCTACCTTCTCTGCCTCTGACAGCATAGGCTCACCATCATGTGCCAGGCACAAGTTCACTGCAGCAGCACTTTTGTTGTGCCAGCTATGCCTTGTTTAGGAATACAAGGCTACTGCAGTAACACAAAATAACATTCAATGCCAAATAGCAATGTCTTCTCTGCTGCTAGCTGTACTGTAACCAATTACCTTGCTCCCTACAGATAAGTTATCTGCATTCACACACAAAGCGTCTCAAGGAGGAGCAGACAAAATTTATGAGGCTAAACTCTCCCACAAAGCCAGCAAGGTGATACGGAACAGCACACAGGCTAAAGTGCAATCCAAAGTCTACTGGTTTAAAGCTGCAGTGCACTTGCTTAAGTCTCATAAGACTTTTAATGAACTTACTTCAATAGTGTTTTTCAAATCATAGGCTTTTGGGAAAGTAACATCTCACTAACACTCTACCAAAACAAAGAGGTCTTAATAGTCAGTTAGAAAAAGCCCCTCAGGCTCAATTACACCAATACGATCCTCTCACCCCAGTTCTTCAGCTACAGCTTACAAAGTTGACCAGCTGCTACCAGAAGGCCTCTCTTGAACATGTGCACACAAAGAAAAAAGACCACAGAATTCCAGATATACAAATACCCAAGTCCTCAATTCCCAACTGATCTTCAAGAAAAACTTCACATTTTTGCCGAAGTTATGTTCAGCACCCAGAATTCCACTAAATGAGCCACTTCCTGGATTTATTTTCTCTTTAACAGGAGCAAATTGAAGGCATTCAAGTGTCCAAGTGGTATACTGCATGAAGCTGTACTTAGCACCTCCCAAAATCAACAGTACACTTCTGCCACCTATTCAGAGAGAGATGCTCATCAACAGCTTGTCACTGTGCTGTAGAAATGCAGTGATGTACTCAACGAGGCAGGGAATGGAAAACAGGTTATATCATTCAGCTGACAGATCCATGAAAATTACTCAAAAAGAATGGCAAATACCAATTCAGGACAAAACATACTTTATTGTACTGTAATGTCAGAAGTACAAGAAAAGTACTGCAGAGAACCATGCTAATGAGGCTTTAAAGGTCTGTGAAGGACAGAAGTACAAGATAACGGGGTACTACTGTACTCAGTGCAAAAACTGATTCATTTGAGGCACAAGTACACGATCGTTTAAGCAGCTTGATTCAAGCACAGCTCTGGTATGATCTACTCTGTTCTCTTTCTATGTGACAATTCTATAAGAAAGCTACTTTTACATGAAATAGGCAGTAGGTACAAGTCAGGGGTGTCCAAACTGCCACTTGGTGACAAAAAAACAATAAAAGAAAAATACTCTGCATAGTCACCCTCCACATTTTATATTCAGATATGGAGCTGTGGCTAGTGAAGAAATATACTCTGAAAGGTCAGAGCCCAGATCTGTTTGGCTGGGTGGAGGGCTTTTTCCCCCTCTTCTAAGCCTGTGGGTAACTTACTTCATGTTGACCACAGTTTATCCAATAAGAACAACAACAAAAAAATATCTTTGATAAGGAAGCATACATATCTAACATTCAAATAAATTTCAGCCCTTGACATCTTAAGACAGAACAAAAGTGTTTGGGCACCCTTGAGTCAAGTGAATGAAGAGCATTTTTGCTAAAAAGGCAAGCAAGATCACTGTTCCAAACAGAGCTGACCTCTACAATAAGAAAGCAGGAATCCAAGTCACTAGTTACTACTAGGCTGACATGTACTGCTGCCCAGAAAGATAAAAAATGGAACATCACAATGAAAAAGGTTCAACAAAGTTGAAAGATAAAAGTTTCAACACCAGAAGCAGCATTTGAAAACAAGCTGTTTAAGTTAATCTTTTCAAGAGATGCAGATTGCATAACTCTGGGCATGAACAAACATGCTGGCAATCTTTTCCTTTTACACAGCAGCTGTGTTTAACATAGGAAGTTCTGGGTTTAAAGAAAGCTACTTGAAGAATTAAAGATTTGTGACTCCCTGTCTGCTTATTGAGTTTAGTAGAGCAATGAAAAAAAAATCGCTACTGAAACAGTAGTTTCTCAGTGGATCCCTATCATTACAAACACAGCTTGAATCATAAGCAACGCAAGACTAAACAGACAACTATTATATTATTACTATGCTTATAAGTTACATCAGTTAAAGTTTAAAAAAGCCAAGCAGTTTTGCCCTATTTCAAGAGTATTTTCCAATCAACACCAGTTTACTTCGTGAATGGGACTTCACAAATAAACAAGGAATGGTGACATCTTTGGGTCAAGAATGACAAGAAATAATGGGCTCTTTGCTACCAATCAACCTCAACAAGAATATGGCACAAGGGCCAGCCCAAGCTGTACCAACACTGAACCTTTAGCACTCAGCACAAATTCGGATCTCTTTACTTTAGCTAGCAGATCAGGTGAAAACACTGGGTTAAAAAAAACCCCAAAACAAAACCAAAATAAACCAAAACCACTAACTAAAAACTTAACTCCAAAATTGGAATATAGTTTTTAAAAGAATCTGTACTTTTAAAATAACTTTATGCTGACATCAGTTTGTGCAAACTAAAAGAAACCTCATTGAATTTCTCTCCAACAAAAGACAAATCCCCCAAATATTTTCATTTTAGCCCACTTGTATCTGTAGATACAATCTCAAATCTAACAGACGTAAATGCAAGAGAGAAAAATTTACAGCATCTGCACAACATTCTTTCTACAAAGAGCTGCTGGAGGGAAAGTAAAATATAAAAGGAATAAAGAAAGGAAGGTTCCATCTGAAATACTCTCACAATCTTTCCCACTCTGTAGTCCATGAATCCGACTCTGATGCTAAGGTGACAGTGTATGTAAGCAGATTTTTTTGATGAATTTATTATTTTTGAGTTTCAATTGAAGAGAACCTGAGAAGAGACTCAAGTCTCTTCAGGAATTGTCAGATGGAACATGCTCCTCAAATCCTTCGCTCTCTCGGACCAACGCTCTTTCCAGGATAACACGACCTTCCTTGTAGCGCTGGCTGTCTTCAGTGGCAAATTCATAGATCCAACCCAGTTTGCTGTTGCAGTTCTTGCAGCTCACATCTCGAACCATGTGGCGGCCAGTGAGCATGACCCGATCCTGAACTTCACTGTACTGCAGATTTACCACCTGATACAAACATACAGGGACACGGAATAGAGAGGATTAGTCTGCCCAGAGCAAAGCTTGGTAACAATGTCCATGACTATCAACATTTTAGAAGTGAAGAGCCTCTGGCACTGCACATGAACTGAAAACTGCAGTGTAGTAAGTCAACAGCCCTTGAAAATCTGGTTGTGAACATAACACTCTAAAGATGCGCTTCACAGGGATGTATAACACACTGTTTAACCAAGACATGAAATGCTATCACAAGAAATACTAGAGCGCAGAGTACCTTGTTCAACTAATTGGTATTAATCCACTTATTAATATATGCAACCCATTTCTAGCAACTGATGTGATCAGTTATTCACATTAGTCAGAACCAAAATATTATGAGGTACTTCTTTAAAAGTCAGTCTTCAGGTGCATTTGAAATAATCATGTAAGAAAAAGCAGGCTGAGAAAAAGTGGCTCAGAATGTTGGCATTAAATATGCACCTATTTTTGTGTGTGCTATCTTGGCAGTTTAAAACATTCTTTTAACTTGTTACACAGCAACACCACAGAACCAGGATGCATAATTTGCTGAAAAGTTAATGTCAGAACTACATCCACATTGCTGATAGGCGGTAGGATTCTGAAAGATGGGTCTGTGCTGCTTTCTCAGTCTGCCACCTGACTGTGCTCATTCTCTCTGCTTCAGACGTACAGGTTTTGTGTGCAGAAATGTAAAAAAAACAAACTGCTGTGATTAAACTCCACTATTTAACACAAGAAAAATTTGAACCCCAGAATCCAGTGTGTATTGGGTGAAAAAGTATACAGAGGCACAGTTCTCTTACAGCTATGCTGCCCAACACTTAGAGACAAATACTACTGAAAGGATCAGCATACCAGAAATCAGCAGCCAAGCACAGTTAAGTGAAGACATAACTGATGCCTCTATAGAATCTGCCAATCACTAAATGGCTTTCAAGAAAAACCCCAAACCAACACACCCCAATGATTACATGACCAGGAGCTTTGTAAGGAAGCATAAGATGATCACTGTTTTTTCAGTGTGTCTAACAGAGGGGTTAATAAATAATGCTACAATTCAGGTTTTTAGATGTGTTATTAACATTATTCTCAGCTTAAAGCCAACACACAGCACTGTACCAGCTTCTAGGAAGAAAATTAACTGTATCCCAGCCCAAACGAAGACACTTCCATATTTCAGTCTGTTGAATTAAATCAAATATGATCAATTAAAAAAAATATTCAACTAAACCAGAGTATTACTGCCTGTAAAAGAAACTATAGTTACTTAAAGCTGACAAACTGTTAGTTTAAATGCATTTTAGAATTAAACAGAATACTACCTAGACTTTAACTGACTAAAAGCGAAAATGCCTTTGAAACACTTTGATAGACCAAAAGATAATCTCACAGTAAATCTGAGGTTCATATTCAGAAGTCTCCAAAGTTAAAACTCCATATATTTGGCCATGATACCTCTATATACACAACCTTCTTTACAGTCTTTCAGTATTGTGGATAAACTAATTTAGATAGCTTGCCATTGATAGTAAATGCCTGATTTGACTTCAAAGACTGCTGGATAGAACAATATTAAAAAATTAAGATAGTAATTATACAACATTTTAGCCAAGAAGCTTTTTAGTTTTGATGACAGATTCATTTCCCACCAAGTCATTTTTCAAAAACAAACAGTAGTTCCTCCTCAGCTTCTTACCAACCTTGTTAAAAAGAAAGGCTCTTCCTGTGGCCCCTGTAAAACGAGTGGAGATGAGCTCAGAACGATTGGTCAGAATAGTATCGCAGTTTGCACAGGAGAACAGGCGAGTGCCACCAATATGATCCAGAAAAATTCTTCCCATTTTTAGAACTTACGTAAGTTTATACTCAAAGACCTGAAAGCAAAAAGAAAGATCACATACATGTAAAACCAAAAAACCATTGCAGGAAACAAACAACCAAGCGCAAACACTCCATATACATGGCAGAATATTCTGCAAATCAACTCGGCTAACGATTGCAGAGGTTCCTTTTTTCATAGATTAATTACTGAACTTATAGACTGTATTCACTCTTTCTCATCAAGACAAGTTCTTTCCCAAAATGCTCATCTTACCAGTAGGATGACACACCTAGATACAAACTAATTACATTAAATGAGCAAACCACAAACCAAAACCTTTAAAGTATAGTTCAGACACTTGCAGACCACTTCTGGACCCTACAGTTTTTAAACTCAAAAGCTTCCACTTCTTTCCTATTTTCTTTTCCTCTTTAATATAATACTGAAATTCCATTTCAGTGTATTCCCAACGACTCACTCATCTTAGTCAGCACTGGGAAATGAAGCACAGAGAAGTACACTGAGTCACCAAGGCAATTATGGTTTAATCTTCCCAAGTCATCCCCCCCCCCTTTTTAAAATATGTATTTATTTTGTCACTTCCCCTAAGCTTTGCAGAATTTCTGATATGCAACCAGACAACATCACCATCCAAGATGCTTCAGTCTTCTACAGCAGACTGAGCTACTGCATTTGACTTGACACTTAGTGATTTCATATACATAACAACATAGGAAAGGTTTGGATGCTATTTCACATAACAAACAACCCACCAAATCTTTACACCAGGCAGTTTGTATATACAAACATATAAAGCTTTCTAATCTAAATACAAAATATTGTATCATTTACCCAAGCTATTTCCAAATCATCATCACTGAAATACCTGAAGAACTTCAGTGAGCAGGAAAAGAGAGCTTAGAAATTTATATCAGCAGACCAGCAGTATCTAATAAACAAATCTCTTGACTGCTTAGGAAAATTAAAGTATCTCACCAACTTTATACCAACTACATAGATTACTCAGTTAACTAGCGAGTAGGCATGAAACATATCAGACAGCTGAAAACTTAAGTCACAAAGGATAACATGACAAAGGAACTCAATTATTATGTTATTTTCATTTCAACTGCTGAAATTTTATGACTAGGCATCTAAAGTTAAACAAGTTAAATATACCTCCATTTATGCTTCAGATGTGGAATCAGAAGAGAGTATTGTCTCTGCTTTTGTTATGCACAGCAATGCAAAGTATATCTGACATGCTGCAACATTAAAATCGTGTGGGTTTTACTTTTCAGAGCAGGAGACAGTGTGCCATTCAGAAAGAAATTAATCAAATTTTGTGCTTGTCAAGTTGAATCTTCTATGTCAAATGGCTTTAAGGAGCACAAACACCTAAACTAAACCCATTTCAAGTTTCAGGGGATCAGTTTCTTAAAGCTTACTCTGACATGCACAAAGCAAATGGACTAAAACATGCGCCTGCACACATAAAATTTTTACATGTAAAAATCATAAATCACAGACATAATTTTTTCCAACCGCTTTATTTCATCACTTTGTTTTCTTACAGTGTGCAGCCATAGAAAGAGCTGCTAGTATTGAATAGAGTGATTCTAGCACAACTTCCTTACATTCAGATTTTTCATATCTTTGTTAGTCTTTCATATCCCATCGGAAGGATACATAAAAATTCAATGGAATGGAATGCTGCTTTCCTTTAAAAGTGATACAACACCCATTTTTCTTCTTAGGAGGATAAATAAAACAGGTCTTGAGTTTGACAAAAATATCTCAAAGACTTAGCTGACTGTAAGGGTGCATCTCCTGGTGACTCCACACAAAATATGGAAGCACTTTCCTTCAATTTCTCTAAGCTTTATATCTCTCTAATGTCTTTATCTTTCCTAGCAAGCAAGGGGAAAAGAAAAAATAAGATGTGAACTGTGACAGCATGAAGGAAAATCAACAGACAATAAGTGTGAATAAATAGTATCAGTCAAAGTCTCCAACCAGAAGAAACCACAAAGACAGGCAATAAAGGCAATTGTGACAGATATGCCCATGAGGCACTTGGCCTAGCTCCATGTGCCATCCTTACTAATTTTGGATAATGCTATTTTTGTGTTGATTGTGTTGTGGATTAAAAACAAGTAACTGATCGTAAGTTACTGTAAATGTGGAATCAACATCCAAAAGGGTATTTCTTTCAGGGTAAACACAGTGCACACCCCTTCAGTATTTCTAGAAGCCAATATAAAACAAATCCAAACACATCCCGCTCTTTCACCAAGAGCAACACAGACACTAAGCTTGGTAAGTGACGAGAACAGATCCATTGCACAGACAACCTTGCAAAGCACGCCACTTTGAAAAATATGCATTTGAACACTTAAAATGCAAACACATGTGCTATCTAAAAACAGAATTCATGTTACTGCACCTGGAAAACCAGTAACGCAGAGTCACTAAAACCAAAATGTAACTACTTCCGAAGAGAGCGCGAGTGTAATTCTTACAATCAAGTTAAAAGTCAAAGCATCACAGAAATGTATTACTTCTGGATATGGCATTATGCATGGACTGAACTGCTGAGTCCCAAAGATACTGAACATTAAAATAAATGCATAAATAAATACGTTCAAAGACTTCATGCTGAAAAACCTACCTAGTAATACAAGGCCTACATTCTTCAATTATTTATATCTCATCAAAAAGCTGAAAGTAACCTCATCAAGTACCTAAATGAGAAAAAACTTCCAGTAAGACTTGGGTCCCAACAGAAAGACAAAGTGAAATACATCTGACTGTGAGAATTCAGATTAAAGTTACAGCAGAACCTAACAAACCAACGGGTACTCGAACAGCAGTCTTCAGAATACAGTGCACAAGAAAACAATGTATTTTTTAAATGAATACACATCTAAAAATTTGGAAAACTATATCCTACAATAGGCATTATAACAGTCAAAATAGATCAGATTTTGAGTTGGGGTTGTGTTTTTAAGACAAAGCTAAAATAATGTAATCCTACTAGAGTATCTAACTTTAAAAAACAACCTCTACACTTAACTGGTGGTCCCTGGTAGATTTCGGTCAAAGCAGATAGCAGCTGACAACTACCATTAGCTCTTGGTTTTGATGGCTACAGGATATCAATGAATTCTTATGGGTCCAGCTGAAATGTATACACCTTAGTCTTTTGCTCACAGTAGTAAAAAGTAGGAAAACAAAGTTACAAACTGACTGCTAGTAGGGCAGTCTCTGAATGCTGCATTTGATCATGGACTTTCTAAATGACAAGGAACTTTTGCTTTTTCCTCTCACATAAGGCAGAGAAGTTAACTTCAACTTGGAATCATTTCACACTCTTCCCTCCCCCCTTTTCTTCCCCCAAGCTAAAACCATAGTATTCACTTATAAGACCAACTCACAAGGTACTTGGTACAGGTGAAGACTGTTTTCTCCTAACGATCTCGAATCCTGTAGGGTAGAACTCACCATATAAAATGCACTACAGAAAGCAATTTTCCATTACTCTCAGGCTCATATCTTTTGCATAGAGATGTGTACAAAGTCACCCAAGATAACCGTGTAATTTTTTTTCCCTATAGTTTTTACTTCCCATGTAAAAGGTGTGGGCGTCTATTTATGTTCACACATACACAGATGATCTGAAAAAAGCTACTTATAGGCAGCTTTTCTAGTCAGTGGGAAGGCTCTCTTAAATGAAGACAAGCAGAAGAACTGCAAAACAGTAAAGCATTTCTAAAGCTTAAGATCCTCCAATTAGGGGGAGGAAAATGCAAGAAGCACACTCAACCATTCATCTACTCTTTCTACACTTAAAATCAAAGAAAATAACTTCCACTGGTTCTGAGCTCCAATCAGGTTGCCTATTGCTAGCTACAACCCCAGGAAGTGACACTACTATATCACACAAATTCCACCTGCTACTAACAGAACTTTCAGTGGACAGGAATCTTGGTTATTCACAAAACCATATGCTGAGGAAAGCACAGAGACTGATGTGGGGGGTTTCAGCCTGTGATTTCACCTTTTAAGTCAGCTAACCATTTTTTGCTGGGTATGCGATGGTGATGAAGTCCTAGTGATCCTGCCCTCACACAGACTACCAGAGACAAGTCATAATGTTAAATTAATGGCTCCAATTTTTCTACATTGGAGACGTAACGCAGAAGTAAGGCAGACTTACGCTAATGGGATATAAAGTATCTATCACTCGTCAAATCGACACACTTCAAATAAACAGGTACTTTTAGGAATTGAGAGATGATGCCAGTGTGTCATTAGTAGGCACCTGCATTTTTGAGAGTATCTTTAGTTGAACAATCAATGGTAGCTCATATTACCCAGCTAGTAAGGCTTGCTGACAGGGCGGTATTCTGACAGTATTCCTAGCCATCTTGTGAAACATTTCCTGCCTGCATGCTTCTCCCAGTGAGTGCATGGACCGACAGGAAACACAAGCACCGTGGTTGTGTACTATTATACATATTTCTAGAGCAGTATGCTCCCAAGCTTCCACCTGTTTTTCAGCATTGATTTTGGCAACACTGAGCAACAGCTGTCAAAGAGCTCACATTCAACAGCTTTAATCTGTCTATCTGCATACAGAGCCGAAACCACCTGAAGCACTACTTGGTTGGTACTTGAATTACCTAACCTGCCTACCTTCACAAGCAATAAAGAACGAAAAAGTAACACAAAGAATTATTTATTAACATTTTTAAAACTAACAGTCAGTGTTTTCTTGTCCCAGAATGCATCTCTTGAAGACACAGGACCATCAGTGTTTGGCAGAGCCAGGAGGCACTTTCCATATACACACTGGACTGTGGATATTTCAGAAGCCTCAGTGTTGCTTCAGCACCATCTACTGCATCTCAGATCTACAACAGAAAACAGCTGCTAGTTAAAGGATAAACAACTGTGACAGCCTCTCTTTCACCATTTCACTGACTAAAGACATTTTCCTTTATATGGTGAGCCAACAAGCACTCTCAGCACCTTGAAGAAAGGCTGCACATTCCCCTAGGTACAATAAAACATTCTCAAGGTGTACTTACTCTGAAACCAGGCTTAAACTTCATCTTCACATGTCAGGAACTGGGCTTGAGCTTCCTCTTCTCATCTTCACGGACAAAAGAGGAAAAAGAATACTTAGCACAGCTATACAAGATCACACATTAAAGAATCACTGGGCAAGCAAAAAACCCCAACCAAAAAACTTGCTCCTTACCTGTGTGGGTTTCCACTGCTCACAACTGGGGGTGCATCTGAAAATACAGACGTGGTCAATCTCTTAGGAGGTCTGAGAATCAACCATCTGCTACAGACTTCTGCTGCTGTTGAAGGAAGTGGGGCCCAGCCTCCGGCCTCTGCCTACATGCAGAACTTGTTATCACAGCACCACACACAGCCAAATGTGAAGAAATAAAGTGAACCGGAACAGTATGCTACGCTCATTAGAACCAGCCAGCTACTGTAGCAAAGATGACTGAAGAGGCTTTGGCAACGTAATGAAAGCTGTGCCCAGATGCAGTGCACAGCACCCGCCTAGAACAGGCCTCCCAGCAGGATGGAACTGCATTTGCACAAGTTACAGTAGTGCAATTTTCTACTGCAACTCAGCTTTTTTTCTAGGTAAGTCAAAACCTTTGCACTGGGATACTGGCATTTCAGTATGTTAACATAACATACCAGTGTACATGAACACCTAACACAGGGTAGTTTGCTTGAAGTTTACAATAAGCAGAGCTACACAGGTGGGTGTTTGTTTCTAATACAGCCCCCATATCTCAGTATCTCCCACACAGTCACTAATACCCCACAATACTCTGGTTAGATAACATATAAAAGTATTAGCTTACAAACAGTATCAGACTTAAGATTTTCTTTCCCACTACTGCACAAAGAGTCCAAAAGCAACAGGTATTCCTGTCTCCGAGTTTCTTTTTCTCTTCCATTTTCCCCTTCCCTTCCTGCCTCCCTTCCCTTTCCTAAGAGAGGAAAAGGTGATCCTCTCAATTCCTCAACTGTTTGTAAGAAAGCTGCATTTCCTGGTTTTGCGATAAATTTATTCTTACACTAATTAACAAGAAACTTTTGCCTATTAATTCATTCTTCAACTTGCAGCCAGCTAAATTAATTCAGATTTTCTCTTTTCATTGATTTTACTGCTGTAGAGATACAAATCTTCACCAAAAGACATCACTGATTTCATGAGTCACAAACAAAATTTAGAGAAACAGTGAAAAGACAATGAGCATTCAAACTCCCATACAAACCACATCCAACTGCCAAAATATGCTAACTGCATCTCACCAAGAAATTTTTATATTAACTAGGAAACTCCTAAATGTAGCTTAAGGCTCCAAAAGTGAAGAGCCTTGCTACCAAACATCCACAGTGTACAGGCATTTCCTCTACATACGTAACAAGTTATTTTTAAGTTAAATCTTGCTTAAGGGAATTACATATTGCTGCAAGAGCTGAGCAACTCTAGATTTCAACATAGGTCAAATGATAGTAAACAAATATGAACCAGCGACCTATCCTGGACAACACCACTTCAAGCTTGTGATGACTACCAGAAGAGGGAATGCTAAATATATATACAATACATATATATTTGTGTGCATGTGTACAGCTCACTGTCAGATGACAAGTTACAAATCTCACCTACTCTTGTCATCCTCCCTACCCGGCTTTGAAAGGCATGCTTGGCAGCAACATCTGAAACTCACTCATCATTAAAATCTCTATATAAGTAATTAGATCTGAATTCCATAAACTAAGGGCCTCCACAGCTACGGAAGTGAAAGTACCAGATGACAGAAGCCTCTAAACACCATCTCTGATGACTAGTATTAGAAAAAGAGTAACACTTGAAAATGGGCAGTTTCATTTGTCAAAAACATTACTTCAGTTCAGCTGTCCAGAATGAGTCTATATATAAAAAGATTATATATAGCTGTTACATAGTTTTATATATAGCTGAACCAGCCACATGAGGGAATCTTTACCACCACCAAGTAAGTTCCCTCCCTTTCTGCCATCCATCCCAACCATTGTTAACTAATGGCTATCAACTGCCATTACTTGTTGACAACAAGAGGTGCTCTAGGACTTTCTTTGTTATTCCTTCAACCTAACCCTAACACCATGTTTTTTAAAGAAAAATAATTTATTAACTTCCAGCACCATATTATCCAAAACACAGCCTTTATTCTTAAATAAGCATGCTGGATCCATCTAATGCGTATCTACTCGCATAGTACAGCTGAGATGTGCACACAGAGCAAAAGATCAACAGATGACAGTCTCTGCATTCCTTTTTGGCTCTGACTAGAGCCTTTGCCAGAGCTAAAACGTACCTTCACAATCAGAATCAACTGGGTTGGAAAAGACCTTTACGATTACCAAGTCCAACCACTCCCCAGCACTGTCAAGGCCACCACTAGCCCATGTCAGTAAGGGCCCCGTCTACACGGTTTGCGAACACTTCCAGGGACGGTTATTCCACCACTGCCCCTGGGCAGCCTGTTCCAATGTTTCAGTTCCCTGGGAATCCACGCTTCCACAGCCAAAACCCACACGAAGAGCTGACGGGCTCATTGCTGAAGAGCCGCGAGCACCTCCGTCAGCGAGGAACCACCACTGGGCTTCCGACAACCGCCTTCAGTGCGAGTCACCCTCGGGCGGGCAGGCAGACAGGGTTACCGAGGGCTGCTGCGGCGGCGAGCCAGTCCCCACGGCGCAAGCAGCACCCCATCACTTCAGAAGACGCCCAGGCGGCCCTGCCACCCAACGTGTGGCACCGCGGCTGCCCCAACCGGGCAGCCACAGGGGCTAGCGGGGGGGGTGGAACTGACCTACGCTCTGGGAGCGGCAGGACCGGCGCCGGCCTTCGTAATGCTTCAGGGCCAGGCCGGCAGAGGCGACGTGAACCCCGCACCCCGAGCTGGGACGACCCCCGCTCCACACAAAGCCCCGTGAGGGGGGGGGGGAGCGGAGGGGGAGGCGGGTCCCGGCCGCGCGCCGTCACGGGGCCACGCGCAGCCAACCGCCGGCGGCTCTTTCCCCGGCGCCGCCGCCGGGCGCTGCGGGCACCGCAGGCAACTTGACAACAAACAGGAGGAAACAGCTGACGGGAGGCCCCGCCGCCGCGGTGAGGGGCGCCCCGGCCCAGCCCCGCGCCCCCGGGCTGCCCGCACTCCCGCTTCCTCTGCCGTGCGGTGCGGGGAAGGGGGACGACGCGGCGGAAGGGCCTCAGCACGGTTCCTCTTCCCCGCACAGGAAAGTTGCCACCGCCCCTCCAGGGTAGGGGAGACGGCGGCGATGCGGGGCCGGCGGAGGAAGTTGTGGCCGCGGCAGGGAACGGGTGCTCGGTGCCGGCCTTGGGCGCAGGGCCGAGCAGAAGGCTCGGCGGGGCTGCGAGACGCTGGCGGAGAAAGGGGCGGGTGGGGAAGGGCCGGTGCTTTGTCGCGGCGCCGGGCCGCAGCAGGGCATCAAGGGCCGGCGCTGCCCCCGCTCCGCGCCGCCGGGCCGGAGCGGCTCACCCGGGGCCCCGCCACGGCCCGCAGCGGCAGCCGCCACCTCCCTCCCCAGCCGCCAGCAGCACCCACTCGGCCTCCCTGGTGAGTGCGGGGCGCGGCACGGTCCCCACCCGGTTACCTGGCGCAGGGGAGCGGCGGCGGCGGCTCCGTGCCCGGTGTCTACCCCCGCCCTCCACAGCCCCGACGCTCCGGCTCGGAGGCGTAGCCCCGCCCCCGCCGCACGTCAATCAGCGCCGCCGAGGCTCCGCCTCACGGCCCGCCCCGCCCCGGTCACCTCACGGCCGCGCCCGGTGGCGGCTGCGGGGGTTGCTCGGCCGTGCGGGCCCGGGAGGCCGCGCTCGGTCTTTAACCGCCCGGTGGTCCCCTCTCCCAGGCGCCTGTCAGCCGCCACCCCGAGCCCGGTGCCCGCCGCTCCCTACATCGGCCTTGGCTTGCTCTGGCAGTGAGCTTCACCCGTGCCTCACGCCCTGTGGGTGTTAGAGGCAGGGAAAGGCGCAGCGACCGCTGTCAACTACATCCCCGCCTCACTGATGCTGCGGCTGATGCTGCTTGCAGGGTTTCAGGCAGCTCAAGCTGAAGTTTTTGGGGGACACCTTAAATATTGCCCATGATGGAGATGAAAGATGAGGGAAGAAAGAGAGAAAGTGTTTGTGGCCCTTTCTGGCCATTGGTTGCAAGCATTATCAAGTCCCTGCCAGTTTTAATGGCTCATTGCTCATACACAGGTTGCATCCTCAGCAAGTAAATAGTGATCTTAGCAAAAATATGGTGAAAAAAATCCTTTTGAGCATGACAAAGACATGAAAAGGGATGGTTGTTTTCCTTTTACAGAGCAAGCCATGCCATTTTAAGGATTTCTATTCTAATAATATCGCATATCTAATAATATCTAACAATACCTAATGCTAAAGAAGGTATATTTTTTCCTGGGTCCATCCATGTGATATCATCAGAGGAGCAGCAGGACTTCCCTATCATCCCACATCAAAGGCAAAGAGACTTCTCTGTGCACGTGCAGCAGGCAGTACACACTTACATGCCCAAGTGTTCTTCAGCTTCCTGTGTGGATTTTTCACGAGCCCTCACAAGGTTAGTCAGTCAGTGGTGGGTCAACATCCATATGTTAAGAACTGCTGTTTGCTTCTGGCAGATCTCCAAAGAATCAGATCTCTGCAGTTAGGCCAGCTCTGGCCTGATCCTGGACAAAACTGAGCACTGACATTGCTCATTGACCTGTCATCAACCCCTCTTTAGATCATGCAAAGGAAGCAAAAGTGTCAGAGCAGTCTGTCAGACAGCAATCATCGCTTAGTTAATAGCATGGGGACAACAGAAGCAGTAAGAGTGTTAGAAGGAAGCCATAAAGACTGTGCCTGGAGTCCCATAACCACCTGCAAATAGAGGAAATAACTGGTCTAACGTGCCCTGTTTGTTAACAGAAAGACCTGAACTGCTCTTCTGTTGCTCTGTAAGCTTTGTCTCTAGTGGATATGCAGAGCCTCGTAACAGGAGCTGTATGAAGGTCTACATCTTAATCATCTTTGCAACGCTTCTGTAGAGATCACTGTAAACAAAGGCAAAACAAGAGGAGAAGGAGAGGCAAAGCAGTGGTGTTTTGGATGTCATCAGTGACTGGGTCTTATTAGAGACCTGTGAGCCCTCTGCTTAGGTCTGCTGCTGAGGCACATCCCTGGGTAAGTCAGTTCTTTTTGCCTTGTTTCTCCTGTGTAAGATGGGAAGAGCAGTACTACCTGCCTTTCTGTGTGGTTACATGTTTGCTTTAGTGCTGTTCTCCAGTTTGGACATACTGAGGAGTTGTATATCTGAGCATTGCAATTGTCATTATAATATTACCATGAAAATAAAGCAAAGCCCAAACCTCTGAATAGTATTAAATTCTCAGCAATAGGAAGAATGGCTGTACCACTCAGAAAGAAACCAAATTGACCATGAGATAAGCAGAGAATGGATTAGCCTGTGCTTGACAGATGGTGCCAGGCACTGATGTTTTTATTTCCCTTGCAGAGGAGCTTAGATGAAGGGGGACAGAGGAGGGTGAAGTAGGGCACATTTATTAGAATGAAGCAGCAGGCTGTAGCAGCTCCACTGAAAAACATCCAAAAATACCAAAAGCAATTTCCAGTTCGTTTGTGAGAGACATGGTACGTGTCAGCTGCAGAGTGAACAACAGGAACAGCAATATTGTACCATGTGGCACTTTTAATTTTCAAAGCAGCCTGAAAACATTAATTAATCCTCCTTTTACACAGGGAAACACAGTGCGGTCAGCAGTTTGTTCCTCTACTTCTTGTGCCAGGATTTGGGAAGACCCTGGGCCTCTTCCACAGCTGATTCATATCACAATAGCTCAGATGACTCTGATGCAGCCAGTCTTATGTAGCAGTGCTGCACAGAAAAGGCTGTGTTAGATTTTGAACTTAATGAACCAGAGAGAGGAGAGATGCCTGCACCCAACAGCCTTAGCAGGGTGCCCCTTCGATGTTTGTCCCATCTAAATCCATTGTGCAGTGTTGTAAACAACGCTGTGGGAAGCATTTCAGAGAAAATTAGCTTAGGAATTAATCACAATCTCAAAGAATTGTGCATTGAAACTAAGACAGTGCATTGATCTAATTTAAACCTCTGACAAAACTTCAGTGGAATTCAGCAGGACCTGGGTACATCCCGTTGAATGAGCATCAGCGCTTAGGGGCTGCTTGTGCAGAGCTTCCCTCTTTAAAGAGAAAATGCTACAGCTTAGTGGGGTTTACTCCTACTCATCCTCCAGAACCACTATTAGTTTTCCAGTACACTTGTGGATTCCTGTGTGGCAAAGTTGAGCCCACCAAATCAGCATGCCTAAGGTGGGACAATGATTCAGTGGGATTTTCCATTGCTGTCTCACGTGCCCAGGATTTCTGGCAGCAGAGAGGAGGCAGCTGAAATACAGAGCTAAATTTACAGGCTGTGATCTCTCTGAGAGGCAGCTTCACTCCTAGATGCCCCCTTTGTGACTTCTCAGCTTTGTCTCACATCAAAGCCCTGGGTTTATCCCACTAGCTGCTCTTGTTATTTGGCAGTGGCTACTAATAGCCTGTGTTTTTCAGTGGCAATGGTACAGCCTGCAGCTTCATTCTCATGAAGCAAGCCAACTCACACACACAAAAAATAATTACCTTTCATTTCCCTCACAAGCTGACACCTATTGGTTTTGGCTCACCTGAAAGCTGACATGGGTACAGGTGCCATTTACAGATACCTTTTCAGCTGGCTGTGTTTTGCCAGGGGAAATTATTTACACAGTTAATCTCAACATGAGAAGATGAAGATCAGTGATGAGGAGGTCTCTCCATGCCCTCTCCATAACAACAGAGCTGCTTTCATTACCCTATCACCATATCTGGTAGCTGTTGGCCAGATTTAAAAGGTATTGAGGTGTAAAACCCAAAAACACTGAGGAGCCATACCAAAGGAAGAACTTAATGTCCAAAGAGGGACTCAGAATTTATGTGCCACTATTAAGATGTGAGGAACAGGGACAGTAAGCAGGCCTGGTGCCAGGGAACACGTAATGCTCTCCTGCAGAAACAGTCATAACTGCCAACACCACAGCTCAGGGAGACAAGCAGAGGGACACAAATGGCCCCAAAGCCAGTCACTGTTGCAGTGAGTGGGACTCACTGCTTTTCCCCAGCAAAGAAAAGCAAGAGTGCTAAGTAGGATAGGTAGTGATATGAACATAACAAAGATGGGACAGGGATCTTGCGGGCTTTTTGCATTACTAGGTCTTGTTTTTCCTGGTCCTCCACACTGGAGGACAACTACTGACATGAGAGCTTCCAGGTTGTAGCCTCCTGCAAAGGGTCCAGGATGATCCTTCTTTCTGTAAATGGGTTCCCATAACCACTATATCCAGCCAGGGAACAGGGCCATTTCATCCCTCCTTTTCAGAAAGTGTTTTTATAAATCTGACCCTGCTCAGAAGGATCATAGAGGATGAGAGAACAGGCTACCTGTATGACAGCTGCATGCTTGTACTTTCCTTTGCTGCTGTCTCACACATGTTTGCACAGTGGCAGTGCTCTACAAGACCATAGGATTTGCCAGTCCTCTTATTTGGGGGAGATTTTATCAGGTGTCCATGCACATGGGTGATGGCCATCTGATCATGCTGCAGCCTTCACACAGAGTACTGGTCTGATGCACACCTATGTGAGTAGAGAGAAGATGCAGTGGGGCAGTGCTTCACTGACCCAGCTGAACAGGGCAAGCAGTGATCCTAGCTGCCAACACCGCTGTGTTTTACAGTAAGTGATTTCAAGTGAGCTTTCATCCTTAGCTGAGGAGGTAAAGCTGGAGCCATTCCTTTGGCAACAGGAAAACCTCACAACAGCTGTCTACAAGGAGGAGATGAACACTTGTGGGAGAGAGCAGCTACTCCAATGCATGTGGACCTCATCAAACAGTCTGGGCTGCCCCTATTGTTTGTGAGCACCAGATGAGAACAAAGACAGATTGGCCTAGAAAGGGCCTCACACAGAGACATTCAGAGGACGCAGAGAACAGAACACTTTATGGCTGCACTGTATCACCATTTTTTGATATAATCAAAGGAATCTGCTAGCTTGGGAATATGAATATATACACACACCTGAGGCACCTATGAATTCCCATAACTGTGAGTTCGGGTTAGGCTTATCAAAAGATGGAGCTGGTCCATTACAATTCTCACTTCATAGACATGAGGGCAAGGAAAAAAGATACCTTTGTGGCATTATCAGCCTTTTTCATTCACTGTTTCTAGAGCTCTGGGTGTGGTTTCTCAGCTACAGTCCGCATAGCATTTACTTGAAGGTCTTGAAGCTGATTTAATATTGCTATCAGTCTTTTACCAGTGCCACTCCCTGCTCAGGGGGCACACTTTTGGGTCTCCAAGATGAGCCTATTTAAAGGAAAAGGCCAGCCCCACTCCAGACTTTTGTTTACTCTCTTTTGTTCATAGATATCTACCCAAAGATATCAGAGATGCTAAATTCAGAGGGAGCAGAGAGCAACAGGCAAGCAAAGCCTGGGGGAAAACACAAGTGGTCCACATATAAAAGGGGACACAGGACACACAGGGGAATGGACGTGTAACCCTAACCAATGAGTAGTTTCATCCATACCACTGAAATGATGGGGGAGAGGCTTGTTTTGCAGTATTCATGATGACCTAATAATACTTGGTTGTAGTCAAGCACTCCTGTGAAGGCTGGGAGGAGAGCTCAGCGGATGTGTGTCCATGTTTAAAACCAGTCTCCAGGATGGAGAGACTTTGAGAAGGCAGACTTCACATCTGGTTTTTGTCCAGCAGCCATGACGCACAGGTGGCACCACCTCCATTAAGGCACAATGTGTTTCAACAAGGGAAGCTTGTGAGATAAACCTGCATCTGATGAAATAGTAATGCCCTGTAAAAAAAACCAAACCTATGCATCATCTCTCCTAGTTTGTTCCAGAGGCAAATACATTACTGTTTATTCAGCTGTACAGCTGGTCTTTGACCTCTAAAGCATTCACAGAAGGGGAGCTAGGCATTTTCTGAGGCAACCACTAAAGTGAGAAAGGATTGCTTTCCTTCCCAGGTACAACAGTAACAAAAGCTGGAAGCTATCTGCTGGTCTTGCATCAGAACATACAGTGGTGCAACTTCGTACTTACCCAGCATCACACACAAAGATTTTAAAGTACTTTGCTAAGCTGAGTAAGCAATGCAATTCTTGCTGCAGAGGTAAAAATTTAGAATACAAGAGAGGCAAAACAAATGATCTGGACTCCCTTGTCCTGCCAAAGGGAAGATGGGAAGGTTAGGCCAGGAATGCAAAGCAGAATGTCATCCATTTGTTGGACTATCCATCCTCCAGTTTGAGCCAGAGCCCAAAGGATGCTTGAGGGCTTCCATGTGGTCAGTTGGTTATATGAAAAACAATGTAATTATTCAGTACATGGGATTTGCCTTACACAGGACAGTCTCTGAGTCAGACTAGCAAGGGACTTGGTAGTAAAGGTAGCCCAAGTTACTCATAAGCCAGTGAAATAAGTGAGAACGAGAAGAGCAAGCAGTACTACAGTTTTAAACTGAGATGGGCTCACAAAAACTGTGGAATGGCATGCATGTAGACAACCCACAACATGCCTGATTCAGTTTTCCTATTTCACTGGCACTACACATACAGATTGCTTCACGTGTGGCAGAGGTGAGCAAACTTTCTTGGATTTGCAGGACATGACATGAGGGGGATGTCGGACTTCACAGATGATTATGCACCAGTGAGTATATCACAGGCAGGCAACAGGGCATCAGCAGTAGTGACCACTTGATAATGGGTCCTATACACCCTGCAGAGCATGGGGTGGAGAGCACAGCAGGCTGGGTCCTGGAAGAGAAAGGCTTTAAAAGGGAAGAGTTGGACACTCCATGTTTTTTGAGGGAGTACAAAGCAGAAACAAAGAAAACAAAACCAGTAATTTGCCAATAAAGCATGGAAGAGTATTCCATCATTCCTGTTGTTGCATCATTTTTGTCAAGCTTCTAAGCATCTGCTAATGTGACAGCTAATTATTATTATTACAGTGTTTAGACAGATCTTTAAAAAAGGCATCCTATAGGTGCCTCACTCCATTCATTTCAGAGAGACTGAGGCAACAGGGATTTAGCTCATAGTCCAGCCTCAACATTGGAATGTGGGAGGGTAGATGAAGTGATCATCCCTGAGTGAATCTCTAAGCAGCAAAAAGCACATGTACTCTCGCAGGCGCCCTGCTAAAATCCAGACTGGTTTGGACAGACTGGTTAGACTGAGCTAACTAACCAATCTAGTGCTACATCTTAGCCCTTGAAAACCACATTGTGAAGAGCAGACTCCACCTCATGCTAAATTCTGAACAAGAAAGACTGTAGTAAACACCCACAAAGGTGTGTTGTACCTCCTCTCATTGTGTTCAGATACATTAATCATATAGTAATGAAGAGAAGATTACAGCAATGAGAAGTACCAGCACAGCAAGACACAGTTTAATGGGAAAATACTGCTGTAAGGACTGCAGACCTGGGAAATCAGAGGGCTGGAGCACCTTGCCTACAAAGATGGGCTGAGAGCTGGGCTTGTTCAGCCTGGAGAAGAGAAGGGTCTGGGGAGACTTTAGAGCAGCTTCCAGTGCCTAAAGGGGGCTACAAGAAATCTGAGGAGGGGCTTTCTAAAAGGGCCTGTAGTGACACGAAAAGGGGAAATGGCTTTAACTTGACAGAGGGAAGATTCAGATTAGATATTAAGAAAAAATTCTTCACTTGGGGGTGATGAGACACTGCTACAGGTTGCCCAAAGAACCCATGGCTGCCCCATCCCCAGCACAATGCTGCAGAAAAGCTGCTCTGTCAGGGGCTATACTAGTATGGTCTGTAGTGAGCTATCAAGATAACTTCTTTACGGACCAGTTCATGAGGCTAATGCTGCAGGTCTAGAAGGAGCCCCAAGAACACATGAGCATCTGCATGTCCAAGAATACTGTGCAGTTCAGTAGAGCTTAGGACTCCATCAGGCTCATTAATTCACACTGTGTGGGGAGATGACAGAAATGCCTAGCCCATGCTTGCTTACACCACCAGCCACCCCCATCTCCACTGACTAATTTATCAGCATTCAAAAAGCAAACTCCAGAGGGATTAGTAGATAAATAGGAAGAAACCTATACCAGGCAATAAAAGGGACCCATATAAACCCATTCTTAAGATAAAAAGAAGGAGCTGCAAACTGTAAGTAGATATATTCCTCATGGGACTTACTTTTGCAAGCATGCATAGACAGCTCTGCATGAGTGAAGATGAACTGCCCAAGTGGCTGGATCTCCTTGCAAAGGGTGCTAGACTGAACTTTTTTGTTCAGTAACTTAAATGAAAGCAGGCTTAATTCCAGAACACTTGCCAGGGAACAGCAATATCCCGCTGTTCCTAAAGGCAGGCAGCCCAGGAGCCAAAGGCAATCCCAGCATAAGCAGTGCTGTCAGTGTCAGAGCACAGTCCCACAAGACCTAAACGCAGCAAGCTGGGTTAGATGCTGGTAGCAGGGTCCGCCAGCAACCTCAGACACAGCAAACAATGAACCAGGCCCAGGCTCCACACAAGAACAACAGGAAACAGAACCAGGACTGTAATGAGCCATAATATACCCCTGAGGGACCCATCCAGTCCATCCCAGTGGCAGGGCTGCAGACCGGCATACCTGCAACAGGACTTAGGCAGGAACTGTGCAAACGCTCCTTCCAGAGCTTAAATGGAGCACTGGAGACTATAGGCAGGGGGGTAGGTGGAGATCTAGGTGAGGCTGCTTGGTGCAATTAAGGCCTTTTAGTGCCCTCAGGGCCATGGCTGTATGTTAGATTTAAAGTGGCACCACTAACAGAGGAAGTGGATGATAGGTTGAGGTTATTTTGAACTTCTTACAATGCAGTACTTATGTTGTCATTTCCGAATTCTTGTTTCTTAAAAATTCCACTGTTACAGTTTAGTATGACCTTTCTCCATGGAAATATTCTGACCTGTGGCTGGTGAAATCTTAGGTTAAAATCTGATCAGTTAGCACATCTCATCTCATTCCAAATCCTTGCAGATTTTGCCCAAAAGATCATGTACAAGTTAGGCAGTATCTAATTCACTTTGGAAACATTCAATTTTACGTAGTTGAGAACCAATAAGTCGAGAAGAAGCACATCACAAGGACTAGGATGCTTTTAATCTTGATACTTGATAGACCTTTTCCTGTCTCCCCAGTACCAATTCAACAGTAATCTCACAGAACCCTTCTGTACCTCTCCCCTGACAGGTAAAACCTGACAGTCAAACCTATTGGGGTTTGGGGTTTGTCTGGATTGGGTTTTTCTTCTTACTACCTCAAGCTGAGAACCTCACAGTGTGCAGACTGCGTAACTGCTTGTGAGCAAAAGGAGCTAGCTTCTCCAGGTCATGTAAGTCCTGAACAAGTATGTTCCTGTTTGGAAGACTTCATGTGGGTAGCTCCCAAAGGAGCAGAACAATGCAGTACTCCTTTCCCCAAAATAGAATCATAGAATCAACAAGGTTGGAAAAAACCTTTAAAACCAAGTCTAGCCATTACCCCAGCACTGCCAAGGCCACCACTAAACCATGTCAGTAAAGGCCTTGTCTGCATGGTTTTCAAACACTTCCACGGACAGTGTTCCCACCACTGCCCTGGGCAGCCTGTTCCAGTGCCTGACTGCCCTCTCAGGGAAGAAATTTTTCCTGATATCCAGCCTAAACTTCCTCCGGTGGAGCTTGAAGCCATTTCTTCTTGTCCTATCACTTGCTACTGGGAGAAGAGACCAGCCACCTCCTGGCTCCATCCTCCTTTCAGGTAGTTATAGAGAGAAGCAAGCAAGCAAGATAAATCCATGGACACTTATAACACACACAAAATAAGGATGTGATGAAACAAATGAAACAGCTCAGGACTAGTGGCAGAGTAGCAAAATGAGAGAGCCAAGACATGGATTAAAAGTAAGTAGGTCAAAATCTGCCTGAAACACCAGGAAAAGCTTTCCCTGGTAAATTCACTTCAGTAGCTGAAAGCTGAGTTGAACCATGTGTCAGGCAGGTGACTTTTCTGTGCTGCCTAATTACCCCCCAGTTTCTGCAGGCACCATTAATGGCTATCGATAGCGTCACGCTCCTGCCTACAGTCCCTAACTTCTATAGGACACTGATAAACCACGTTAAACTGCCACACAGCCATCCATGGGCAGCCCACATCCTTGCATCTGTGCTTGCTCACGGGTACTGATAGTTGTCATTAGCTGCTGAGAAATGAACTTCGTGGATCTTAGTGTGCAGCACACACCCCTGAGCAAAACACCCCTCAGCAAACACAGTTGGGACTGAACAAGAAATGGTTGCTAAATGATCCATTTCTGTTAATCAAGACTTCATTATTCCTGGAGTTTTATTCTGGGTAACCTGGAAGGTTTTCTTTTGTGTGTCATAGCTCTGTCTGCGTTGACTCATCACATTCGAGGACAAATGATCCTTAGCCTTGTTTTAGCGATTATACTACTGCCCACATCCACAGTCTGATCTGTCATTTGCATGTAAGCACTGACAAGCTCCAGCTCTGAGTTAGCTGTTGGAACACAGAAATCTAGGTAATGCTGGGAGAAAGCTGAGAAACATAAATTACACTGAAACACAGAGAAACTTTTATTGACACCTCTGCTTAAAGTAGGCAAACTGAGCAAATAGTGAGTGGATAACTGCGTATATGCACTGTTTGTAAATAGCTTGAGGAGCTACATTAATGCAGGAGACCGCCTTATGAAAGGGTCCTTTTAGACATATTCACTGTAATATCATAACCCAATGATTTTCTTGTCTCAAGCAAACAGGTCCCTTTCAACCCAAACCATTCTGTGATTCTAAAACCAGCATTTGGGAGTTTCTTTATAATTCTACAACACTCTCCT
The DNA here is from genome assembly GCA_017639245.1 of Myiopsitta monachus. Taxonomy (NCBI): domain Eukaryota; kingdom Metazoa; phylum Chordata; class Aves; order Psittaciformes; family Psittacidae; genus Myiopsitta; species Myiopsitta monachus. Next base: position 59,134,499 of record CM029925.1, read on the forward strand.
AGAGAGAAGGGATCACTTAGCTTAGCCCAGGCTTAAATGACTCCACAAAAAGCAAAGCACTGGAGAATTCTATGATCTGTGTTTCGTCCAGGTTGTTCCTCTCCCTGTGCATGGTGTGCTTGATTCTCCATCTCTAGGAGAGCATTATAGAATTATAAATACTTCACATGAGACAGAGCCATTTAGAAATCAATTTTTGGCTCATGGCAGCAGCTCTCAAACTGAGACCCACAGCATCGAGGAATTCTTTCCTACCAGCTGAGCAAGACTCAGCTTTCCAACTAACACTGGTCTTTTTCCCCATTTCCCGAAAACAGCATTTGTCAAGTGGAAAGGCAAACATGGGGAATAATTTCCTGATGTTCCTCTCCTGTTAGTTTTACCTATTACTGTTGGAGCTGTAGCAAGACTGAGCTGTGGCTGGGGAGGGAAGAGGAGTCCATCTGTGCTGTGATGAACAGGAGGGGAGGTCTCCACAAGGCACTCAAATGAGTCTACGCCAACAGAAAGGTGGACAGAATGCAAGAGCTTTGCTGTTAGTCTCACACACCTTTAGTTATCTGTGTAATGGCAGAAACCCATATCAACAAAGTCAGATATTGAAGCTTAAATATCTTTTATGTAGGAGGTAAAGGAATGGGTTACAGCCAGGAAAAGAAGTCAGGAATAAACTTATCTCCAAAGTACAGAAGAAACATGGACATGTGATGAGTAAGTGCAGTTTATATACTGTCTCCTGTGCTTGCTGTGACTGCAGGCTCTCCAGTTTGCCTTACACTTTGGCAAGCACCAAGGAAATCAATTCCAAGCTTTATTCACAGACATTTTCCACATCTTTCCTATTTTCAGCCTTGACCCTTCCCTCTTGAGGCTCTCACCCAGACCCGGGAACTGAAGGCAAAACATTTCAGGTTGCAGGTTATGAATATACTTGAACATAGCCTTTAGACCAGCTCAGATAATGGGGAGAAAGGGGTTAATCTATTCCCAGGTGGGAGCAGTCTGCAGGCAGGGATTTGAAAGGCCATAGGGACCGCACCAGATGTGAGGAACTGGTTAACTCACCCCATGCCCCCAGTACCATGGAGGAGCTGTGTGTAATTGGTACCTCATTTTAGCAGGGTACAGTTTTTAGAATGGGGTCTATAATTAAGAGCTTAGATTAAATCCACCCAGGTTTGGAAGAGAGAAGCAGACAGAACAGCTGGGACTGTATGGTACTGTAGTGGTCTGGGCTTTATCCTTTCTTGAAGCTGAGGGAAAAAAGCCTTAAGGAAACCAGCATGTTACCCTGATTCTGTTAGAGGCAAACAGAAGCGTATCCTACCTCGAAACAGTGTGTATTCTGGTAAGTGCTTATTTTTAAAAGGAGTGAATCATAGATACTTATTTTTATTTAAAGATGAATTGTTTTCTGGGGGATTTAAATCCTCCTTGACAGTGTTTATAACTTGAAATGCCGCAAAGCAGAGCTGTCACATAGCAATTGGGGGATAATACTGATGAGAAGAGAAAGAGAAACTGGCTATTCTCACTTGACTGTCTGGATGGGAAGGAGCTGCAGACAGTGAACAAGCTGAGCCATGTGAAACGCTGCTAGAAGCAGCCTCGAGAGGTCACCTCTGTTGCTAGGCAGGATCCGCTAACACAAGCAAGGAAAGGAAAATTGCCCTCAGAACATAATTTCAGCTTCAACAATTCAGCCTGGCGCTGACACCGAGGCACAGGTTTGATCTTCAGATGCCTATTTTTATTGTGGATGCAACCAGATTCACTTTGAGTGGGGAATGGTTGTCAGACCAAGCTCATGATTAACATTGTCTGGAGTCAGCCCCCATTGTGATTCCAGAAGTGGAACTAAACCACCTAGTAAATTTGGGCCTAAAGGCCTTGTGTGGACAGCCCTGCAGGGAGACAGCACTAATTAACTGGCAGAAAATGATGTAGGAGAATGATTGCCAGCTCCACCTGAGGGTCGCAATCCCAGCTGCAAGCTCTGATTTTTGTTGCCTGTCCAGTGGAAAAATCTCACCGTTTTAGCCCTTTTTTCCCCTCTCAAATGAGCTAAAAATACACTCTTCAAAAAACACAGTGATACTGGGTTGGAGCAGGAAAGGGAAGAAGCAGAGAAATCAGGGACCTACATGGCCAGCACACTGACTAATCTATGAAGTGTTTTCAGTGGCAAGAAGCTCGCTGGGAATATTGGGTTCTGAAAGTCATCATCGTCCATCCCATAAGTAATTATTTGAGTGGATTAGTCACTACTGGCTTTGGGAGGGCTTTCCATTTGATTTCCAGGAAGACGCTGCTATATCCAGTCAAAGCTGCTTGTGGCACACTGGCCAAAAAAAAGTCTGTGAGGACAATATGGCATTTTCCTTCTAGGAAAGCAGGCAGAAGAATATAGAGTGGCATTTGAGGTGGGGGACGACAAAAGGAGAGCTATCTGTTCATGTCATCCTTGGACTGTTTGCTTTAGTTTTGTGTTGGGGTTTTTGTTTGTTTTGGAATTTTGGGGGGTTTTTTGGTTTTGTGTTTATTTTGCTGTGCAGCGAGAAGCTCCTGGAACCAAGTTAAAGTGTGAAACCTGAGCTTTTTGGGGAAAAAAAACCAAACCAAAACATTTCCAGCTTCTTGGGTAATGGGGTCCTGATATCAATCCAAGGTGGCTTGCACTGGGCTAGTGATGTACATTTTACCTTGCTGCTGTAGATGGTGCCTGCCTGCTATGAAGTTGTGAGGCTGCCAACTCGAGCCAGCTCAAGAGCTGCAGCAAGGCCTGCTAAGCCATCCCATCTGCTGGACAGCCGGGGAAGCAGGGCTTGGTGACCTTGTCAGACCAGCGAGAATCATCCCAACCCAGGACTCACCATCCAGAGAGAAAATAAACATCAGCTTGAAGAACCACCCTCAGCCACAATGTCTGAGGGGGAGAGCTTGTTTGAGAGGGTTTGATCATAGATCTTGAGAAACCCTGAAGAAGTCTTGCACTCAGGTGTGAATTTGGTGCCTCTCATTCACACTTCCATCAGATGTTTATTCAAACACTATCAGCTGCTGGTCACAAAGGGATTAAAGGATGAAGGAACCACTGAGGTGTATCTTACCTAGAGCTGGATATTAACCATTTCAAAGTGTAATTGCAGTTTACACCATACAATAAAATGTTTGTGATTACTCAGTTATTTTTTTATGCTTCTACTTTCCTGAAGGATGCTCTGCAGAACCTCCAAATGCAATGAAGTACACTGGCACATTTAATGAGTGTTGATTCCCTGAAGAAGCACTGGGGAACAGGACTGAGACAGGAGCTGAGCATGTTGCATTTGCCGACCATATGCTGTGATATTTTCTTTCAGACTGGGCTCCCACAGTAGCTTGTATTTGCAGGCATAGAAATGGAAACAACACAGATTGGGAGTAAACAGCATTCAAGAATCATGTTGAGATCTAGCATCCTTTATTTCAGAGAGGGAAGCGAAAGGGAATAAAAAAGAGGGAATGAGATAAGGACAGATTGCCTCTGTGAGGTGAGCCATAGTTCTTGTTGGTGTCCCAGCAAAGAGGAGTTCAAAGGCAGGATTTGAAGGATGATAATTCATAGATGTTTATAGGGAAGATGAAATGATGGTGGCTGTAAGGAGGAAGTACTCCATGGAACTGTCTGGTTGCCAAATCCCACCATCAAGTGATTTCTGATGAATAACATAGTCCAGGGTTATGCTGGAGTTTGCATTGCTTCTACTTGCATACAGGGGAGAAATAAGGAACCAGGTTGCCTTATGCCTTCAGCTGGTCACAGGATGTCTCCTGCCTGTTCTGATGAAGAGGAGCACTCAGTGCTGCATATCAGTTCCTCACCTCCACTCAGCTCACCCAAACTTGCTCTGCCCAAGGCTGGAAGGCAGCTGTCAGAAGGGGCATGGAGAGCCATGAGGCTCCAGGCCAAGTACATGTACTTGTCACTGCAGGGAACAGCATAGTGTTCACAGGGAGCCAGGAGAGCTGCTGTTTCAAGGACCTTTTAAAAACCAGGATTCCTTGGTGTTACACAGATTGAGCAGAAATTTGTAGCTCTTAAGCCTGAGCCTAGGCTTTTTGAAAGGGAGGCCCATCAACCTGCTTCATAGTGTGCCCCCTCCCTACCTTTGCTGCCGCTCTCTCTTTCAGAGCAGCCTTTATCACCCACAGGTAGACCGCTCTCCCTTTTTCTCTCCCACTGAGTCCGCTTCACCTTACAAAATGCTGTGAACTTGGGAACCTTCTCTACACATAGCCCTTGTCTTACTGACCAACATGTTCTGCTCCAAAGACCAGGTGCTGTTGGTGAATCTGCATGGTGTAGGGACTGGTAGGAGCTAACACCCAAAGGGAAGGCAAAGCTGCTTTGGGTCAATGAGATATGTATTCAGATTCCTCTGTTAATGACATTTTGTAGAGATATTGTGATGAATGTTTAGTGCATAATTAATTATCGTATTCCGTACATTGTCAACATTTATTATTGAGAAAAACCTGTGGTGCTTGTCACATGTATGCTATGCTTGGCTACAGCATAATACACAGTTGTATTCCAGCTGTGACTGAGTTACCTTATCTCAGAGGCAATCCCGCTTGGAAGTGATGGAGAAGCAGACTGACTGTGCTCTTCAGGGCTGGAGTCAGACACAATGTGAATTGTGGGGAAGGAGGATTGGACAAGGCCCGCCATATGGCAAGATATGCCTTGTAGCAAATCTGGACAATGCAACCAGAATTCATAGAATCCCAGACTCGTTTGGGCTGGAAGGGACATTAAAGCTCACCAAGTTCCAACCCCCTGCTGTGGGCAGGGACACCTTCCACTAGACCAGGTTGCTCCAAGCTGCATCCAGCCTGGCCTTGAACGCTGCCAGGGATGGGGCAGCCACAGCTTCTCTGGGCACCCTGTGCCAGGGCCTCAGCACCCTCACAGGGAAGAATTTTCTCTTCATATACATCATGGCTTTGAAGCCAAAAGAGACAGGAGGCTGTAGCAAGCAGTGGCTGTGCACATGCAAGCCTGTATTTGCTATTCAAAACCAAGAAGGACAGTTCAGCCTGGTTTTCTAAGGAAACAAAGCTCATGCTCTCATGCTGTTTGCCCATGTGTTTCCTCCTCAGTTGTTCCCCAGAAAATTTGGAACCCATTGGCCAAGGTCAGCCAAATTTGAGAGTGGGACAGTGGGCACTTCCCTCTGCTGAGAGCCAGGTGGTCTGGCACTGGGGAAGGCGGGGATAACCCAGGTTATCGATTGAGAAAGGCAGCAGCCAAATGGAGGCAAGTACTGGCTAGCCCATCAGCCCACGCTTGGCTCTGGCTACACCACAGCTTGTGCCCAGCTAAGGAGACTGGGTAAGACCTTGGCTAACAGTGGGCACTAACTGTGCCTGGTGGGGAGAATTTCCTTCCTAACCATTGCACTAATCAGCTTAACCCTGCGCGATGACATCTGATAAGCTTGAGCTCTCTAAGAAAATATCTCACAGCTATTTTGTGTTTGGGTGATTAAAAGTATCCTGATAGGAGATGATATATCATTAAAACCCTAATTTTCTCAAGAACATTTTTGACACTCTTTTGAAGGAACTCTTTGAGGGATGCCATTTTGCAAAGCAATCACAACTGTTACAATAAACACGTAACCCAATCAGTCCCCCTGCCTGATCTCACACCATCAGATAAGCAGTCTTAGCCTTCACATGCCTGCAGGGATTACTTTACATCTGTCTATAGTGGTGGCTGGGATAAAATGATCTTTTCTGCAGATACAGTTTAACCTTTAAGAAGTGACTGCTTGCTTGTGTGTTAACCTCAGACATGATCAAGTATCCAAAGCCAGGCAGACTGCAGCTTGCCTGTGCGAGTGAGCTATAAATCAAGATTAAAAATCAAGTTGCAGTTGTCTCTGCTCTGCTGCAGGTAAATATCTGTCCATGTGAATTTAGTGAGGTCGGCTTGTATTCAAATGACTGACCACAAATCCCCACAGAAGCCAGCTCAGGACATTACCAACCTCCATCTCCTGGGCTGAGGCAGGAGCATGTACTTCTAGATCACCTTAAGCATATTTTAAATATCCCAAATGGCAAAGATTCCACAGTCTTTCTAGGTGAACTTTATAATCATGATACATTTTCTTTCTGATGGGTGTTAGGTTCTTGTTCTCTGATCTACGTCCTCCCTGAAGTGCATCCGGCATCTGACTTTGATTACAAAGGAGCTGCTCTCCTATGTACCAGTCACTTTTCTGAGCTGTAGATCTGACAGCCTCTATGGTTTTGCATATCCCACTTCCCTAACACATTCAGGATGGGGATCACTCCTGATTCCAGCTTTTGACAGATTTCTGACATGCTAAGGAGCAGAGAGGCTATGGAGTGGGACAGGGTGAGAGAACTCCACCTCCAGCCGCCTTGCAGCACCCCTGCATTTTTGCACAGCCACAGCAGGTTGACTGATCTACCCTCTTCATCCCTGCGTACCTCTGCTCCTTTCTGTTCCTATAAGTAGCAATGAAAACAAGTGCAGAGAGGGTGTGCATATAATAGCAGCTGGATTTTCAATACCAGCTTATTCTCTAAACCCTCCCCAGGCATCAGAGGTTTGCTTGCCACTGTCTGGGACAAGATAGGGATGGTTTTGGGATGGTTTCATGCAGCACAACAATTCTTATGTCCAGTGAGTTTGTTTGTTTGACTTGGAACAAGACAAACCCTTCATAGCTTGGGTAGGAACATCAAAGAGGCTACTCAAGAGAAGTTTGTTGAGGCATATTCAACACAGAGAAAGTAGGTCACGTGGGTAGGGTGTCGTGTAAAGGCAGAGAGCAGAGATCAGGGCTCTGAGGGGGACAAAAGGTGTGAGCATACTACTGCACCGTCACCACCCCTGCCACTGCTTTGCAAACTCCTCTGTTAGCAGTACCAACCCAGTTTCTTGCCTTTATCTTTAAGGGCTTCTGTGGCCTCTTTTCATGCAATCCATATGTCTCCATTTTGCAAAGGACAACAGTGTTGTTGACTTAAATGTTCTTTCCATTCTGCACCATGCAGCAAAAGCGCCCCTCTGTTTAAACACCATGATATCATCCTTAAGGTCATCCTAGAAATTCTTTCCTAAAATTCTTCTGCCATAAGGTCTGTGGAAAACTCAGTGAGAATTAGACTGATGGCATGTGCTAAATATGCTGCCAAGCATGTAACTGGGCTCTGACCCACTACTTCGAGCATGGCTGACCTGTGAGATAGTATCTCTGCTGTGACATGGGGCTGGGTTGCTGGCACATGAGCCACCTTTCTCTTCTCCCTTTGTACTATGGGTACCTCACTACAAAACTGGTGCCCTGACCTGAAATGCAGATCATAAACTAGCTGGTTTGAGCAAAATGGAGAATGAGTATCAGTCAAAAAGCTCTTGCAGGTTTGTTAATATGATTTCAGTATTATTCTTTATGAAACAATCCTGCTTAACCAGGAGGACCCACCACACTTTCCCCATCCCTAATTTTAACATGGTTTTATAAAATGGATTAGTTTGGCATGTCATCTGGAAGCATTAACCAGGGACGTTAAAGGGGTGAGGGTTTTGGGTTTGAAGCATCCATTTAGAAGATAGATAAATGAATTGACTAAGTGCTAGCACATTTGTCATGGGGCTATTATACCTGATTTTTTTTCTGAGCTGCTCATAAGCTCTTGGTTAATGGGATAGAATTAGATTTTTACAGAACTCGGTGCAGATAATTTTCTTGGAAAACATTTTGAAGAGCCTGCCTGTCCAGAATATGAGATGTGATGTTCTACTGCTGCCTGATTGACTGCTCCTCAAACAGCAGGGCTGCAAGTGATAGCCTGTGGCTCCTCCATTAAAGTTTCTGTGCTAGCACTGGAGAGCTGTAATAGAATCATAGAATAGAGAAATGACAAGTTACTGTCAAAGCAGGCTCAAAGCCCTCAGATCCAAGCATCATGGGACATTAAGGAAACATAACACTTGATCTAGAGCAGGGCTTCTTGGCCTGGGGACCTCAGGTCCAAGATTATCACATCTTCAAATTCTGGGTGCAGACTTTTTAGCTCAGGCTTATCTGTCCTCATGAGATCAATTCGCCCCCCCCAAAAAAGAGCAATACCAAGAAATTTTCCTTAAAACAGGTTCTCAGAGAAATGTAGCATCATCTCAAACAATATTAATACTAGGTAATATAAAACCTGGCTGGATAAAACACTTGCTGTCAAATAGGCCAAAAGCTATCCTGCCCCAGTGGGAGCAGGAGTGGGGACAGGTTTCCCATTTTCCTTATATTTTCCGATAAATGTTTTCCTTTGAAAGCTCCCTGCCTTTCTCATATTCTAACATCTCATTCAGTCAAGCTGAGGAAGATACATAAGGAAAGCTCTGGTACATTCTAGGGTTATGAAGTATTTAATCTCCAGGATGCCATTATCTGAAGTTAGTTGAGACACTTCAGGCCCATCCTAACAGACAGTAAAGGAAACATGTGCTATCTTCTAGTTGCTAATTGACAGGAGTCCACGAAATTGCCACCATGAAGCTATTTTTAGCCCTAGCAGTGAGGCTGAAGGATGGATAAACCACAGAGTTGTTCTACAGAAGCTGAGGAGCATCTCCCTGGACACTTAGCAGAGATTATTTCCACCAGCAAGTGGTCTAGGGGAGGATGGTATTATTTCTTCTCTACATATCTCCTTTGATGCTCTCTTTCTTAGTTAGCAAAATTGGTCTTCTCTTTCCACTGTATATCCTTGACCTCACATATATTCATTACCAAGCTCTTCCTATCATTCTGGTTTTTCCTGGATATCACTTTCTATTCTCTGTTGAAATTCTTGGGAAGCACAAACGCGTAAACAAAGGTGGCAGCCTATGAGCTGACATGTGCCACTCTCATGTTCACATGTGTGGTAGCTCCTGCTTTCAGCCCCCAGTCAGCCTATGTTCAGGTTTCTTGTCTGCCTTTGAGACTCTTTGGGAGTGTGTGTTGGTTGTTTTGCTCTGCGTCTTAGCTGGCATGAGAAGGCTTCATCCTCCGACTGGTACACCTGTGTTTTATCAGCATAATGTTAATATTGGGAATAGTGAGCTGCTTTAGAACCACAGCTTGGCAAGTTCATTCATGCCGAACTGGAAGTGGACTGGGGCCCAAAATAGCTTGTGACCGCATGAGGAGGGGAGGCTGAGATGACAGGCACCCAGCTTGCAAGCAGGTGCTCATTTATTTTGCATGCTGCCACTGTTGGAGGTCAGGGCCTATTTATTGGAATATGATGTGACCGCATCACTTCTGTTAAAATGCAAACAAAGAACAGTGTCATCCCAGTGACACTGGGAACAGTCCTTTTAATGAGGTGCATGAATAACAGACGGTCTCATTGGAAACCTTTAACAGTGTCAGTACAAAATCACAGAATCACAGAATGGTTTGGGCTGGAAAGGACCTTAAGATCATACAGTTCCAACCCCCTGCCATGGGGACACCTCAATCTAGACCATGTCACCCAAAGCTCTGTCCAATCTGGCCTCCCAAAAATGGGAGATAATAAGGAGATGGCGCCAGCTATTGTACTAGATATATTTTTTCTCTCTAGATTTTGTCTCAGAATGCCCCCACCACTGTATGAGGGTCCTGCAAAATGCAAATGTTCTGTTTTGAAATGGATACTCTTAGAATCATGGAAATGTTGGCTGGAAGTCCCCTCTGCAGGCCTCCCAGTGAAAACATCTCTAAAACCCAGCCTGGGCCTCCCAAACAGCAAACTGTGGCCACTACATCTTGTACTGTTTACTACTGTTAAGAAGCATCTGCCATCTTTGTATCTCTCCATCGGGTGGTTGTAGGCAGCACTAGCTCACCTCTCAGACAGCTCTTTCCAGCCTAAGCAAGCCTGGCTCCCTCCACCTGACCATGGGGGTACATCCTGTGGGCCCATGAACACACCATGAACACCATGGACTGCCCCTAATGGGCCCTGCCAGTTTACCCATGACATGGGAAGGAGAGCCAAGGCCAGACACAGCAACCCAGGTGTGGCCTCACCACCATCGAGCAGTGCAGCGTAAGTAGCTTCTCCCGGTGCTGGCTGCCTTCCTCCTACCCAGCAGCCTACAGGCTTTCTGAGTGAAGAGTTGCTGTCAAAAGCCTCTCATGGGCTCCCTCCCTCCATGAAGTTGTCCAGTTGCTTTTTGATCCTCTGTAAAGATTTGCATCAACAATCTCCTCCAGCAAGGAGTTCTACAGATTTCTTGCACAGCATGTAAAGAACCACTTGCTTCTGTATTTGGAGAGCTTGCTAATGGCTGGTTTCATAGAATGGTTTGCGTTGGCTATACAAGAAAGCACAATCATAGAATCAACTAGTCTAGAAAAGACCTTTAAGATCATCAAGTCCAACCTCTATTCCAGGACTGTCAAGGCCACCACTAACCCATGTCACTAAGGGCCTTGTCTGTGCAGTTTGTGAACTCTTCCAAGGGGTGATGACTCCACCACTGCTCTGGGCAGCCTGTTCCAATGTCTGACTACCCTTCTGGGGAAGAAGTTCTTCCTAATATCCAGTCTAAACCTCCTCTGGTGCAGCTTGAGGCTGTTTCCTCTTGTCCTGTCACTTGTTACTTGGGAGAAGAGACCAGCCACCTCCTAATTCCATCCTCCATTCAGGTGGTTGTAGAGAGTGATAAGGTCCTCCCTGACTAAACCCCACAGGTCCCTCAGCTGTTCCCCATCACACTGTGCTCCAGGCCCTGCACCAGCTCTGGCCCCACTCTAGCGCCTCAATGTCTCTTTTGTAGTGGGGGGCCCAGAACTGAACACCGAATTCAAGGTGCGGCCTCACCAGTGCCCAGTACAGGGGGATGACCATTGTCCTGGCCTTGCTGGACACACTACTGCTGATACAGGCCAGGATGCTGTTGGCCTTCTTGGCTGCCTGGGCACACTGCAGACTCATGTTCAGCGGCCATCAATCAGCACCCCCAGGTCCTTTTCCACCAGGCAGCTTTCCAGCCACTCTTCCTGCAGTCTGTAGCCTCGCATAAACCATTGTATGTGTTTATCATCCCCCTGCCCTTCATGATCTTATAGATATCTATAGTAGTGAGGATAAATATGCAAGTAAGACAAATGTTATATTTTGTTTTTATTTCCCTTTGTTCCCTGCAGCATGTGACTCCTCACACTTCATGTAAGTGTCAGCTTTAGAGGCTCTCCCCCATTTTCTGTTTCCTTCTCCTTTGTCTTTATGGCACTCCACCAGTAAACAGCAACTAGGAGTAATTGAGGCTATAAACAACCATTTTCGTGCTCATTTACCTGCATTGTTCTGGCAATTGCTTAATGGTAAACATATGATTTACTGACACAGTTTGGACAGCAATGTTCACAAGTTTAATTCCTTGCCTTTGAAAGACAGCCTAATACAATATTCCTCTGCATTCCTCCAGGCCATAAAATCAGGAACAGCCACAGGCAGAGGTGCTGTCAGGACCCCAACTGTGCTATCATCTGAATCTCATTAGCATTATAAATAGTGCTGCCTGTATATTTAATAGTGGGGGAAAAAAAACACAACTTAATCTGTTAAAGAGCTATGAAGGAGAGCTGTAATTCTTCCTGAAATATTTCTTTGGCTTCTTGCTCTGCTAATCTGGTGTTTGTGTTTATGAGGACAGTCAGTGTGCATCCTCAAGCAACAATTTTAATGTCTGGTTGACATAGGCTGTTTACATGATTTATAAGTCTGTGATAGTGCAGGCAGGTTGACATACAGCAGAGAACAGGGTCTGAAGAGAAGTAGACAACCTGCAGGTTAAGAACAACCAGCTGAACCCCACAAAAGCTCACCCAAGTCTCAAGAGGAGCTCTGCTAAGCAAGGGAGCCGGGCTGTCTGAGGGAGTGCTTCGCTTCTAAGCCAGCTACTGGAATTTGACAGAGGCAGGAAGCCTCCAAGTCCTCCAAATCATCTGTTCATTCAAGACCTGCTGGGAAATATGCTGGTCTTCTCCATGTGAGCAGGAAAATTGACGTGGAGTATAGCTGGTGTCTTGCTAATACTTAAACAAGGGGTTCCCACTCTTCGCCCTGTTGACTCAGTTACCCTGAGTCTGTTGCTAATGGAGGACAATGTTTGTCCTGTGAAGTAAGAAATGATGCAGAAAGGGCAAGCAGTCTCTGTACGGGAAGTGGAATTATCACAGTTACCCTTGCAGGGACTTTTCCTATGCCTGTTAGCCTATCCAAAGAAAACAAAGGGGCCATGAGGTTAAAGGTGTTTTCTATTTAAGGCAGAGGCATGCTGATAGGGAAGCACTCTTGACCATGAGGTTTACGATTCTGCAGAGCCATCTCATACCTAGGAAAGCCCATAGGGCTGTGAATAAAGGTGGACACAACCTTGCAACAGGGAAGAGGCTGGAGCAAACATGAGGCAGCAGCCAGGAATCCTTGATATGATATGATCCTTTGAGTGCAAGCTGCTGTTGGGGTGACACTTGGCCTAGGGTATAGAAAAACGAGTAATTCATAAGGGGAGCTGGATCTTGATTTTCCGTCGCTGATGCCTTGGCAGTCTTTCCTCCTAAGATTGTTGAACGGCACCACCTTGTGGGTACTTGACGGCAACGAGACTTTTCCATGTTTCCCGTATGTTGGCTCTGCAGGGTTGCGTTTGAATAGTGAGGCATGCCAAGGTTGATTCATTCTCACGCTGCTTCTCAAAGACTAGGCAGTCATCAAGAACAGGGGTTCGGCTTGTTTTCTGCCAACTGACTGAAACAGGTTTTAGTGCCTAGTGGATCATTTTCAGAGCTTCACTGATTTTGCCTTTGCTAATGGTCTTAATGGAAAACTGTGAATAGATTAAACAAAACCTTTTCAATTATAGAGGAATTGCAGAGGGAAAGCACTGAAATATACATTACATGTCATGTGCACTGTACACACCGTCTTCCCTTTTTTTTAGATGCGAAATTCACACGTCAGCCAGTCTATACATCACAACACTCACTAAACTCATGAAAGTAAGGTGTCATGGGAGAACTTCCCATGTACACTATTGTGTTTGCCTTCAGGGGTTGATTACCCTGGCAATGACAGCACATGTGCTTAACTGCAGAGTTTCTAGGAAGCATCAGACAGATGTTCGTGAATAGAATAACAGCCTGTGACAGAGATTCCAAGACTTTCCAGAAAGCATTGGCTGCCTGGTATGTATTTTATACAGCAATAGGGTCTGTGTTACCATGGCTGTGCTGGAACCCAGGACGCAAAATAGCCACTAATGAGAAAGTCAGTCAGTGCAACTACATGTATGGACGATCAATATATTTTGGACAAGTGGGATTATTAAACCTACTCAGATAAGATCTTACAGAGGGAAAGAGATGATGTCCTGAAAAAAAGAACTTAAGTGTTCAAGGCCAGGTTGGTTGGGGCTTGGAGCAACCTGGTTTAGTGGAAGGTGCCCCTGCCCGTGGCAGGGGGTTGGAACTGAACGAGCTTTAAGGTCCTTTCCAACCCAAACTATTCTATGATTCTGTATTGTACCTAGAGTATATCAGTAAAATGAAACAGAACCTTAAGCAGAATACAGGCAGGTGAGCAGAGAAATGAATCCACCTCTATTGCCCATGGTGAGAAATAAATACAAATGGTTAAATTGCCAATTAAATTATTCAAGCCTATATCTCAAACTCAATTTCAGTTTTAGAAAGAGTGTTCTGATTTTACAGCATTGCCCACCCAGGGTTTTTCCAGGTATAGTGACAAGGGCAGGTCATGCTGGGTGCAAGGTTATGCCAGAGACATGCTGAGAACCCATGGGCAGAGCAAAGTGGTCAAAGCCACGTGGTCTGTGAAGTTAGGAGGAAGATTGCTTAAAGCAGGGATCTGGAAAGGAAACACGAACCAGTCTTAAGAGACATTGATGGGAATTTCTCTTCAATGTCCTGGACATGCCAATGTGGGAGAAAAGATGAAGATGCTCACTTGAAACTTCAGAAAACTGGTGACAACAGGAACCTCCCTGGGCCAATCATATCAGCTGACTCATATCAGCTGTTGAACGGCAGTGGTGGCTATGATAGGGATGTACAGGCTGAGGATGTGAACAGTAAATGTTTGTAGCCATGATGAAAGGGAGTGAGGGAACCCCTCTAGTGGGAGAATCCAAGAAAGGCAACCATAGGCTGGGAAAACAATCCCTGCAGCAGCATTTGGGATGGTCACAAACATAAAATCATAGAACCATAGAATGGTTTGGGTTGAAAAGGACCTGTAAAGCTCATCTAGTCCAACCCCCGGCCATGAGAAGGGACATCTTCAACTAGATCAGGTTGCCCAGAACCACATCCAGCCTGGCCTTGAATGTCTCCAGGGTTGGCACATCCACCACCTCTCTGGGCAAACTATTCTATGATTCTAAGAGTGAAGAATTCACCCCTCACTTCACAAACTGAAAACCGAGATAGACACAGAGTCAGTGATATCAGAGGCAGCCTGTGGTTCTTTGCTTTCTGTGATATTATCTTTTAACATACCTGGATGACTGGGCTCTGCAGCAGCCCTGAAGGTAAAAGGACCAGAGAAAGGCTGTAATAGAAGCCCTGATTGTTCTTCAGCCCTGATAGGGTCAGACCTCACCAGAGGCTTTTCTGGAGCTCTTCAGAGGAGAACCATTCCCATTAAAATGTTCCAATCTTCCCACTGAAGACTCCAGTAGCTTTGAACAAGCAGACATGCTCTTCAGTGCTTAGCCAAGCTTCAGAGGGTGAGGGCATGCACAGTGGCAACAGGCCTGAGGGAGGAGTCCCCACTCATTTCACACAGGGTGGCTGCCGAAACATGTGAAGCCATGTCAGGTGTCTAACACTGGTGCTAAATCAGAAGCTCCAGGTTATTTTTCCTGGACTCCATCTGCTTTTATGGAAAGGTGAGGAGCTTCAGTGCGTCCTTCTAGCAACTCTGTGTAGTGTCTTGATCTTTAGCCCATCTCAATTGGCACCAGATATTTCAGTTAGGGACAGCAGCCCCCTGTGAACAGTCTGTGATTGTTAGCATCACTATAAGGTAAAACAAAGGGAGGGCCACCTCTGGTTGAGGTTTTGCCACCGTCCATGATGCCAGGGAGATCAGCATCCCCCCAGTCTAACTCCTGGGTTTTTGGTTCACTGACCACAGCTTGGTGCAGAAATGTAATCCTGAGGCAAAGAGGGAGAGGGGACAAACCACGCTGAGTGTGCAACAAAGTCTACTGCAGCAGTCCCAGAACGTGAATATAGGCCATGGCCCTTCATTAGCCTGCATTTTTATAGGGTAGTACCCTGAGGAATTTTGCTGCTGGTGGTGTGTCTTTCCTGCAAATTATCTCCTATCCCATTAAGAAAAGAGGATCACGCTGATGTTTTGGTTTCATTTCAGTACCTTGCCGTTGAACAAGTGTTTGCAAAGGCAGTCTGGCACGAGTTCCTCAGGGAGGTGACTGTAAACATGAGTTTGTGCAGACTTCATTGTATGGAGGGGAAGAACTGCTTCTTGATCTGATTTATTTCTGCCTCTCAGTTACTTTGCAGTAAAAGTTCTTTCCTTATCACCAGTTACCAACTTTATCAAAAGGAGATGGTTTTACTCATGATGGGCAGAAGACATTTTAAACAAAATATAGGAGGGATTAACTTAAATCCTGCACTATGGGGAAGCAATCCAACACCCTTTGGGGCATCACTGATGAATATTTCAGTATGTTTAATCAGGCACAAATAGAATTTCTTTTTCTGTCCTGAATCAACCAGATAAATGAGCCAGAGGCCTCAATGAGTGAAAGGGTGGCTTTGTGAAGGCCTTTTAATTCTGCCTTAATGTTCAACAGCTGTTAGCTGGGATCTCACTAAAGGCAGTTTCAGGGTTCTGATATTTATAGTATTTGTATTGTCCAAGATGGTATTTTCCTGGGTGCTGATGAATGGGCCTCCCACAGAATATTCACAGTCCAAGCAAACACTGCACCTCAATGGATTTAATGGGAAACCACTGTGCCCAAAACATCCCTTAAGCAGCCTTACAGAATTTCCTGCTTCCATTTTGCTAACAATCCATCTGCTATCGAACGAATTCTCACTGGCCAACTTCACATATGTATTAAACCATACAGAAGAAGGTTAAAGATGACAAGCTGCAGGTTAGCAAGCTCTGAACACATTATATGGGGTTGTAAAAGCAAGTTGTCAATGGCTGTCACCACAAGTGCCCTGTTCAAGGAATCCACTATTCCAATACAATTCTTTGAACAAAACATTAGAGATAATAAAGTCCGGTAGAATTTCACTTAGATAAGTACAATTATCAGGTATTTCTGAAGTGCTTATTGTTGATCAGACAGCGCACTTATCCCAGGTTAAAAGCCCATTGCAGAAGAACCCATTGGAAACTGCAAAGAATGTTTGACTCTGGAAGAAACATATAGTCTATGAGATAATGGAATGCAGGGCCTAGGAATAGGCACTCTTGATGACTGCACTAGCTTTGATTGTTTTCAGTGACCTCCAGCAGTTAATTATGGGATTACAGCTTGGAGACTGTGAGGTTTAACATTGCTGCTCACAGTCTGGATTCTTCTTTTGTGGTGGATTCAATTAAAGTAAATTTTAAAACATGTTCATTGAAAGTATGACACAGACCTTCTGACAAGCCCTTGTTCACAACCAGTACAGCGCTAAAACTACTAAGAAGGTTCAGATAAACTTGTCATCATTGTGTCAGGAATGGCACAGCTGTAGTGTTTCATCTACTTGCCCATCTACACAGTGGTAGGCCCTCGGAGCTGCAGTTTTTGTCTACTGTCAGTTGCTGCATACACACAGAACAAAGACCTTAATACTTACAGAAAACATGAAGTCTTACTTTGGAAGTTGTCAATTTAGCCTCAGTCTTGTGTAGCACTGAATTCCCCAGGTTTAATTATGGGTTGTGTAAAAAAGCATTGCTTTTCATCACTTTCGGAAACTAAATTCAGTCAAACCTTCCTGAATGCTTTCTCAGTACTTGTCAGCCGGGACATTTACACAGAGGTATTGTAAAATAGGACACCAATACTCATAATCATCATAAGGAAGGAAAACATCCATCAATATAAGACTATCTTAGCCTCAGCCACTCTCTGGAAAAACAGCATCTGGTTCAGTGTATCCATGGGCACAGACTGTCTGCAAGGGCTTTTTGTTCTTTAAACAGAGCTCAGCTGACAGGTTACTCTCTGGAAGAGGAATAGTGATCTGTCTATTTATGTACAGGCTTTGAGAGATATAGTCTCAAATTAGGACAGGAGTGGGATCTGAAATAAATGGGCTCACAGAAATAGGAGACACCAGGATTTTTGCCATGTAGGCTCTGTGCAATGAAGTCTCAAAAGCATTTTCAGAAAGTGGAATAAAATGAGCCTTGTTTTCATAGCTAATTAAACTGAGCTGACTTCTCATCCTCCAAACACAAGCATGCTACTTGATCTGACCTATATTTGAAGAGATGTCTGACATTCAGTGAGAGTCATGAACTTCTTTATGCTTCCCTTGGGGTAGCTCCGGTGTTTATTTGGTGTGCCTGCCTGTAGAAATGGGCAATCTCTCCCCAGGACCTGACAAAGGAAAAGCATTTGATTCATGGTGGTATGGATTCTGCCCTGACCAGCCTGCAGCGTCTGACAATGTCCAGGCTCTGGCAATTCCCCCAGCTGCTTGAAAGCAATTCCCCTGAAAATAAAGAGTTCAGTAGGCCAAATAGCTCATTTGAGCCCTGCATCCCACATCCATAGGAGCCCCATTCAGAACACAGGCAGGATGGCACTAGTTGCACCTTGTTGCTGTGTCTTCTCCAGCACTCTGACAAAGTTCACTCTTCAATTGTGCCACCTCACTTAGGTGCTGCTCCTGAGTCATAGGTCTTCGCCACTCGGGTCACATAGTGATAACCACACAGCCTTCAGCACGTCTTTGGGGTTGGTCAGTTCCATGCAGTTGCACACACTGAGGTTACGTTCGGCAGAAGAATGGCTCTTAAAAGAAGCATTCAGCTTTCTCCTGGGGCAGAGATGGACGCCTGCCATGTATTTTAGAACTTTTCGTTAAAGCAAGAAGAAGAATTAAATGAACAAATATTCATCATAACTGAAGAAACGCTGTTAAAAAATTCTGATAATTGTTGTAAGGGGCCGGAGTTCAGAACTTCACTAGCCCCACGACACTTCATGCTTTGCTCTCTGCATCTCTCAGCTGCTCCTTCTCAGACATGGAGGTTGTAATGCAAAGTGTTAGCACTAGGTGACCACAGTGTTACAATGGCAGGGATTTTGCTCAACTATCCCGTAGGAAACAGAAGAAAACTTGACAAATTTACCAAAGTAGGTTCTACAAATGATCCTGTGAAACCGGAGACACAGAACATTTTATGTCAAGATGCATCTTCAGTCTTATACCTTCCTTCTTTCAGAGTTGAGAAGGTGCTATTGCATTTGCAGCAGGCTCCACTTTGCCATAAGTGCACTGCAAGGAAGCTCATCATGGAATCATAGAATAGTTAGGGTTGGAAAGGACCTTAAGATCATCCACTTCCAACCCCCCTGCCATGGGCAGGGACACCTCACACTAAACCATGCCACCCAAGGCTCTGTCCAACCCCACCTTGAGCACCGACGGGGATGGAGCATTCACAACTTCCCTGAGCAGCACATTCCAGTGCCTCACCACCCTTACAGTAAAGAATTTCTTCCTCATATCCAATCTAAACTTCCCCTGGTTAAGTTCTGGCATTGCTCTCAAATTGCTCATGTTGCACTGGTCTGTGCTCTTGGTGGCTGTGTTGATACGCCTATCAACACCCATATATGCAGGAAGCATTTCCTACATCAAGGGCTCTGTTTATACCCTGAGTTTAAAAGTGGCCAAAGGAACAGGCAGAGGCACAATCAACCCCCTTGGTACGTGCAGTTCCTGTGCTTTCTGTTTGTTCCTTGTTGTGTAGGGCTCAGGCTCATTGCACTTGGGAAGTGAAGCACTAGGTGAAACTCACATACAGCAGGCTAAGCCCGCTAATGAGTAGCTATCAGCCCTTCTGTGCACTATGAAGTGTTCATGACTCCAGCTTCATATGCTAGGGTTAATAATCATAGGCCTGTTACGACAGCAGAGGCCTTGAGAAGTAGAGGCACAGAATGTGGTACAGAGGAGTACAGGCATGGGATGGGAAGAGATTGGGCAGAGGCTTGTCTCAAGACCTCACAGCTACAAACAACTCACCTATGGCCGGTTAAAGAAATACAGAGCTGGACAAGGATGGTTTTAGGGGCAGCAAAGAGGACAAAGAAATAGTGTCTTACATGTGTATAATAAACATATGTAGTAAATTCAGATGTAAAATGGATCTTCAATGCAATGAAGAAAAGACAAGGTGTAAAAGCATATTGGCAGTCCTAAAACTGACCCCCAGAATATTCTAGAGTGAGGAAACCATCACCATCAAGCTCACATTCCTCCCACTGAAGGACTGCAGGTGCTGATGATTCCCTGTAGCACCACCACCAGAATGAAACCACCAGCCTTAGGACCCAGATGAGCGAGGGCAGGGGAGCATAGCACCCGGAATAGGGCTCAAAGCTAGGAAGTGTGTTCATAACTAATTATTATTATTATTATTATAATTTTTTTATCATCATCAAAACTTTTTCTGCATAGGAGTATTTTTTATCTTTCTGTAATAATTAGATCTGGACTAATAATGAATTTTTTTTATTAGAGTGGTAAGATTTCAGTAATACTAACAGTAAATTCACATCTTTACATGTAGGATGTCTTCCCCTTTTGCTCAGAAACCATATGTTGAGCATCACACATAAGAAGATCCCTGAATAACTCAGAAAAACATTATATTTCTCACAGGCTCACAGTAACCAAATCACTTTAAAAGCTGAAATCACCATCAAAATGTGAAAAATGAATCTGTCCAGGAGAGGTTTAAAGAGCATCTTGATCCCAACTGAAATAGTCAATGGTGGGTTTTTTTTCAGTTTCGCCCTTCTAAACTGTTCCTGCTCCCTTGGATGCGCTCTTTATGAGTCAAACCTGATTCTGTTCACCTCCTAGACTGCACTTTGGCCAAGAGGGAAGCCACAACAAACACTTTAGGAGTTAGGGTACTTTCTTTTTTGCCACATATCAAAATTCAAAGAAATAAACAGAAACTCCCAAACTCCTAATCTTCTTCCAGTTCCTCAGTAAATCTTTCCACATTCATGTCTTCCATTTCTAATGGAGCTATGTTTTACACATGCATTATGCTTGTGATAAAATTCAGAAGCAATGCACTGCCATCAAACAAGTGCCCTCAGCTCCAGCTTTTCTAAACTCCTGGAAAAAACAACATAGGCCAAAGTTGGGGCCACCACGGCAGGCAGACCTGTGCCATTTAATACCACACAGAGGGGAGCAAACCATGTAAAAGACTCCCCTAGTTTTGTGCTGGGCTTCCTGGGCAGAACTAGAGTGTAATCTGTCATTACAAGATCAGCTGTAATTACAGACGTTTCCATGTCCTGGACATCCTGGGCCTGTGATGTAGATGTGATTGCCATAAGCCCAGTGGCCATTCCTTATTAAGGGATTTCAGATTCCCTTTTCCTTGGAGGTACTTGCAGAATATTTTTCTCTTGACTTTTGTGTGTGCCTGCACCAGGTTGAACTCCATGTGGGCTATAACCACTGGGCAAAGACGCAGCAATTCCAAGTTTGGTCTGTAAAACTGAGCCACATAAAGTGTGTGTGTGTTTTTTCCCACACTTGCAACATGGAAATGAAGAAATCCATGCAATTTGTAGGGTATAGTTATGATTTACTACTAGGAGAAGCTCTGTGAGAGCTTTAGACAAAAGAGCCCAGCCACTTCAGTACTGATTCACCTCTTTTCCACATACCTAGTATCAGATGTTTGGGTGGGTTAGGAACTGAGGAAACAAAATGTGTGTCTCTAAGTGCTCAACTAATGCCTGAGCCAGAGCATGCTGGAGTCAGTGATAGCCTCCCTGTGCACTTCAGCAGGCTTTTGATTTGACCCTGAGCATGCACGTAGTTTATTGTGACCACGGGTACAGACAGGCAATGCCATGTACAAATGACTGTGTAGCAGCATTTCCATGCATAACCACAGTAACGGTGGGTGAAAACTGGACATACACTTGTTTATTTCAACCATATGAAGAAAACTCCCTAGAGAAATGCTTGTGCTTTGGAACTGAACGCCCAGAACTTTGGAAGATGTGCTACATCTACACCCAGTTTTGTGAGTGACTTTGGTTTTCTCATTGGAGACCCCAGGCAGCATTTGGAGATGTTCAGGTTTGATACTTGCATACTCCCTGTTTTGAGTATACAGAATGTATGTTTGTCTCCTTGCTAAATGAAAAAAGAAACAAATGCTGTATTTTCCCTGGTTTCATAACAAAAAGGTGAGACACCATCTTACTGCAATCTGTTGATATGTAAGACACATGGAAGCCCTCCTTCCTTCTACACAAGTTGCCATAAAGAACGTTTAGCTCATTTCCTTTCCGTGAATTTTATTTTGGGCAGGTCCTTCTGCCTCATCCCACAGGCACTAACCCCTCAAGCTTGCAGACCTTGGTCATCTGTGTCTTGCCAGGGCGTTGCACAAGTCTCATTGATTAATCCCACTTCCTCCCATTGCGACTGGCTCTGACCCCAGCCCTGGACCATGACATCTGAGAAATGTTCACATCAAAGCTCTCCACACACCACTGGGGTTTGGCCATTGACCTTCTGTTTATGTACTTGCTGCGCAACAGAGAGGCATAGATACTTCTGTGCTGAACAAAGGCAGGTGTTTAAACTGAGCAATGTGCTTTTGCTTTATGACTCTGGGCTATAGTTACTCCACATGCAGCTTGACTCTGTTCTCTGCAGACGTTAATGCTGGGATCTTAAACATCACTAATGCCTTATAGACAATCTATTACCATCAGTGTCTCCTAAGTGGCTAGCCATACCATTATTTATAAAATAGGGATCCCTTCCTAATGCTACAGCTACCAATCCCTTGCTTTCCCAAGCATATAATCATGTGTGTTTTCATCTGTGGAGCATTTTACACTGCCACACATTTTTTACTATATAACGAGCTGTGTATGTGTGAGTGACACACACAAAAAAAGAGATGAATATTGCTCTTACACTTACTGCAGTGCATGAGCTGATCTGGTTCGACACAAAATGCAGACAGAAATCTGCCTCACCTCTCAAGCTAATTTTAGTCTCTCCCTCTGTTCGCGCTAGCTGTGTGTGTATAAAATCACTCGCAGTCTGACAGCGTTCCAGTAACCTGTGCCACACGCGGAGCGAGATGTACTTACTAACCATCTGCTTGCATGGCATGGGTTAACTGAGCCTGTGGGATTGTGCTTACCTAAACAAAACCACTGCAGTGAGGGGAAAAACAATGAATGGGTGGAGATGATCAGCCCATGCATTCCAGCTAGTGCAGTCCAGGCAGCAATGACAGCCTGAAGGTTGCAGCAGCACCCGGATCTGCATTCCAAGTGCACAGATCTTACAGTCTGGAGTGATTTTACGTGGAGCTGTTCTTTATTTGCTGAGCCATGGCCAGTAACCAGGCCAGCCTGCAGGATGATCAGAGCAGGCACTGCAAGTTCTTATCCTATATGTTCTACCAGGCTGTGAGAGATCACAAGCCTGTGTGGATGCTGGAAGACATGAGAACTATGGAGTATTTTTACTGGGAGGAAAATGCCAGCCTAAGAACCTACTCACCTTCGGAAGCCCTTCTCTATGCAGTGGTTCATAACCACCTGCCTTATGCTCAATATCTGCTGTCTCATTTTCCAGAAGAGGCTCTCAAGGTGCCTGGGGAACACTTCTGCTATTGCCCATCCTCTGCTCCTCACTTGGCCATGGCAGTCACATATGACAGAAGAGATATCTTGGGGCTGATCATCAAAATTGCACACAAGCTCCCCAGCTTGAACTCCTACATCAATAGGACTGGCTGCTTTCATCTGGAAGATGGGAAAACACCCCTGCACCTTGCCTGTGAACTGCTGAGGTCAGAGACGGTCCTCATCCTCCTTGGGAATGGAGCTTCTCCCAGGATAGAGGACAGCAAAGGGCTTACCCCGCTGGACGTCATCCTGGAGCAGATGTGGGACTCCAAAGTCAATGTGGCATCAAAGAAGCTCTGTCTCGACTACCTCTTGCTCTTCATGCCCAACCCACAGTTTAAGATGCGGAAAGTTCTGCAGGAGCATCCTGACCACTGGACAGCTTTGCTGGGGGAAGACAAATTCAACAGCCTGGTGGGGAACACACCTGCTTCTTTATATCTGCAGGCTATGCAAACTATCCTCCAGACTCTTCCCCCCTCCCACTTCCCTAGAAGCATCCAGGAACTACCTATACCTCAGGCACTAAAGCCCTTACCATCCTATGGCAAAAAGCTACCGACAAAAAATGTGGTAAATGTTTTTCCTTGACTTTATTCGCTGGGTCTTGGATTTTCAAAGGCAACGTAGGGGAGCTGGTCATCCACCACCCTCTGCATTTTAGTGTGATTTTAGTACTTAACCTCTTAGGCTATGCTGGAAAATCCAGTCTTTTGTGACAAGATTTTAAATGTCTTTTTTAATTGATTGCAGGCACGGCACTTTTAAAGGCAAAAACCTTCCTTGTTTTCTGTTTTGTTGTGCATGTGAAGGGTTAAGTGTAGTCGAGACTGTGTTCTTAGCTGTCAGCTGGTATCAGTGTATCTGAATTCCCAATGTGATCACTGTATCCTGTGTAATGTACCTGGGTAAAAAGGAACTATGTGCTCAGTAGGACTGTCAAATGGTGTAACCATGGGATTGTTTTCTGCTAGAGCTGGGAGACATACCAACCTGTACCAACAGGGTTCAGGTGCCAGGTTTCCTTTCCAACAATGATCTAGCATCATCTGGTAATGACCAAAAAGTCGATGGCTGATGCTGCAGGGATGTAGATCAGATCCTGCACAGTACCTGCTTTTACTGGGTTACTTTTCAGCAGGTCATAGGGTAGAGGGTGTGAGTTTAGAGAGGGGCCATGAGTGTGTATTCCTGGGGTGGGGATAATGACAGGCAGAATAGCATAAGGAAAGCATCCCGGCTCACCTGGGAGTGAGTGGGTTAAAGGCAATCCCAGCCCTGATGCCTGTACGGACTTGTGCGATGGGGAAGGAACCATTTTCCCTGCTGTCCAGTAAATAAATGAAAATCAGAGCAGGGCCAGCAGAAGCCCTGTCTTTCATAAGTGACATTATTTCTTCCTTAACTTGTGTTTTAGGTCTGAATGTTATCTCCACAAGAGTCATAGCTCACTAACTGGATTCCCCAGTGCGTCTCAGAGCATTTGCTAGTTGTCCTAAGCTGGGGTATGATGTTCTGCTGTTGAAAGTTGTCACTTGATGGCAATTACAGTATTTTTGCCACCCAGATCCAGACAGAGGGTCTGATCCTGGAAAATACAAACAGCTCCCATTGACTCCCCTGGGCGCTGCAGACAGGGAGTGTTTGCAGAAGGCAGGGCTGGGGCTTTTGGGGGAGCTCTGTGCCTTGCTACCCAGGCAGAGCCCTCTCTGTTCAAACTGGTCCTGTCTCCTGGCTGTGCTCACCACCAACAGAGCAGCGGGGGGATCCCAACTCCCTTTGAGGGACATCTCTAATTTTGGACCCCAGTGTTTGCTCTCTTTGTAAGCACAACCCTCCACTCTGCTGAAGCAGCATTAACACATTTGTGCCCAAAGCCTGTGGGGCACAAACCCCTTTCAGCAAGCTAAGAAAGAATGTGCATTCACATCTCAATTGCTCCATGCAAAAACGACTCGTGTCTCATCTGGCTACTTCCCTGTGCCTGTGCCAAGATGGCTGTGCTGGAGCTACATCCTTTTTCCATCACCACAGGGAGCACTTCTGCTGGGTTTCTCTGTGTGCAGGATACCTCCATGTGCCAGGGTGCTGGTGATGCCAGGCACGGCCTGGCGGCGATGTCCTGGGTACAGACAACTGGACCATCCTTTCAGAGACACTGGGATGCTCCTCCCGGACATCCCTTCCCACGTGCCACAGAAGAAGCGCAGTGCCAGTGCTGTCTGGGCTGTGGCAGGTGAAGAGGCAGGCTTGTCTGTGAGATGGATGTCATCCCAGAGTGGCAAGCAGGCCAGGAAGGGGTTAACCTTTCTCTTGAAATCCCACAGTCCCGGTGCTGCAGTGTCCTTCCACCCCTGTCCCTGGGCACTCTGTGTCTTTCCATGTGGTGTCTGTTCCTCCTTAGGGGGTTGTATTCCTCCTTGGGGCAGGGTGTGAAGGGTGGCAGAGAAATTCAGGGGCAGTTTTGGGTGAGGGTTTTGCGGAGAGGCTGCTCCCTCACTCGGCAGCCTCTGCGGCAGGCGGAGGCTGCCACCGCTCGGGAAGCGAAACAGAGCCCAAGGCAGATTTACGTTATAAGCAGTGGCTGAGCTGCTTCTGCCAACCCTTGCAGGCTCCCCAGCCCAGGCCCCTCTCAGAAACCCGGAGCTGGAGGCAGAGGTGCTCGTGCCCAAGGCTGATGAGGGCAACTCTGCAGAGCACAGCTCCTGTGGCACCTCTGGATCCGAAGGAGCAGGATTGGGTTTGTCCCTATCAGCAATGCAGTATCTCATCCCGGTGGGCGAGAGGCGGAGGAGGCTGGTGATGGATATTATTAGAATAGTAATTAGGCCCTGGGAGCAGAGATCCCAGGGAAGGAGGGAAAGGAAGATCAACGGTTACTGCAGTTGTTGAGCAGATCTGGCTAAAAACCATTAGAGTTTTGGTGCTATGAAGAGTTTCAGAAAAGCCAGGATGGAGGGGAAGGCTGTTGGACTCAAATCAGAGGAGGCAGGTAGGAATTCTTGGTGTTAATGAGGTAGCACTTTCTGATAAGGGGGAAGGCGTACCCAGAAACCCAGACCAACCCACTGGGAGCAAGTGGGTCTAAAATGGTGCAGGGATCTCTTGTTGGCCGTAGTAGTTGTGAATGGTTGCAAAGGTCAAGGTTCAGGCTCTTCAGCCTTTGTGGGTGGGTTTGTAGCAGGCAGCAAGATGCTTGTGTGCATGTGTTTGTCGATGTGGGAGGCTACACTATCCACTGGCCCAGACAGAAGGTAAGAGATGGATTCCCAAGCAACTGCCCAGGAAACTCACACTCTGTGCCATATCTGCATCTGGTACCACAGCCTGGACGAAAGCTGCTGGCCCGCTGTTGGCCAACGTGCAAATCGTACTCAGCTCAGTGTGCAACAGGCAGGTACTTGCACTGGGAAGATCACTCCACAGCCCTCTCATTCTCCTTCTCCTGACCACTTTAACAAGAGATCAAGCACGAGCTGGCCCTCAGCTGCTGAGCTACCATCAGACCTCCACATACAGCCCTGCTAGGCTGGAGTTTAGGGCCATTAGCTTTGTGATAATAACTCTTTCCATTGCCTGTAGTGATGTGAGTGCAGGATGAGGCATCCTTCTGTTGGAAGGGAGGAATCTTCGCCCTAAACATGGTTTGTTTATCTTGTGGTCACCTGCATGTTAGTCTGAGATCCCATTTGTCTTTCTGCTCAGTACGGTGACATTACATCAGATACAGCCAAATCTACCTCAGCCCTGTGTGTGCTGACTTTTTTTCTCCACTCTTTCCAAGCCAGATCATAGCAAAGGAAACTCTTTTCCATACTTCCTGCAACCAAGTCCATAGTCTTGAAAAATTTCTGTTGCATTTCAAATATGTTAGTGACTTTGTTAAGCAAAAAGGGTGCTAGGTGCTGTGTAGTGATGTTTACATTTTGCATCTGTAGGTACTCAATGTAGCTAAAATCTGTATTTCTGAGCTTGGGAAGAAGAGAAAAAGCAAGAGAGAAAAGAGAGGGAGTAAAATATGCTTATCTTTGGATTACAGGTTGACTCTGCAGGTTACATCTTTTTAACTTCAATTTTGAGGTGTAGCATTGTAAGGATCTGAGCTGAGCGTGTGTATGCATGACTGCAGTTTCAAGGAGTATCACGTCAGTACCACGGCAAGTGAGTTGTGTGTGTGTGTGCAACATGTGGCTGCCTGGGTGCACATGTATGTCTGTGTGTGTGCATGTAAACGTGTGGGAGCCTGGGTGCACATGTATGTCTGTGTCTCTGTCTGCCCTCTCCTGGTAGAACGCATTACTGACTGCCAATACTTCCCCAATACTCCAGTTCACATCAGTGATCAATGCCTTAAGAAAGCAGCCTTTTCATGAGATAAGTGTGTGTCCCAAGCTCCATGCTGCTAACAGGTAAGGACAGTTCTTTTCTCCTGTAAAGAGGAAGATGATTTGCTGTTGAAATGGGTGTTTCCCAGAGAAGCTGTGGCTGCCCCATCCCTGGCAGTGTTCAAGGCCAGGTTGGATGGGGCTTGGAGCAACCTGCTCTAGTGGAAGGTGTCCCTGCCTGTGGCAGGGGGTTGGAACTAAATGAGCTTTCAGGTCCCTTCCAAACGGAACCATTCTGTCATTCTATGATTCTCTGAATACCAAGGACAAGGGCTTCTGCTCGCCAACAACCACAGTCACTCCATGAAGAGTTAGTGATAGGGGCCATATTTTATTCTCAAATCCACCTTCTTTTTTAATACAATCTACTAAACATACATTTTTGTCTTTCTTTTCTGTGGGCTGCCAGCAAAATTCAGCCACTGCTGACTTCCTAACACTATGCTTCTGTCTATTTCTGCAGCACCATTAGCAGGAAGGACAGGCCAGATTCTGACCTCAGTTACACCTCTTTACAGCCGAAGTAATGCTTTTTAACTCAATTGCATCACTCCTGATGTTTGTTGGTCTAAAGGAAAATAGAAACTGTGCACTTACATTCTTCAAGGCTCCATTACTCTGACTTCAGCATAGAAATAAATGTGATGCTTCACCACTGAAAACAGTTTTTTACATTTTTCATACTTGGAATGTATATAGATCTATATTTTCCATCTCTCTGGCACCAGTGGGCATTTCCCTGCTCCCAGTTCCCTTGGCTTTTTTGGAATCAGAGCGACAGTGACAGATGCTATTGCTTACTGATTAAGACCGAATGTTGCCATGCCCAAGTACAAATGAATGTTCATTGTATGAGATGACTTTCTTATAAAGCCATACTTTTGTAATTTTGGTTTCTCTTTTTTAGAGGAAAAATAATCTTCCATATAATTGTGTTTGTACATTACTCGCTGCATGATTAAAGATAAAAAGATTGTAACATGCTGGGAATAAAATGTATGTACATACCCTGCTATAATGAGACATATTAGCTGTGAAAACCATCAATCTGATTGTGTTGCTGTAATAAACTTGTAGTACAAACTTGATGTGTCTTTTATTAGTCAAGTTGGTCAAAACCAGGCACCAGGATCTATGGCTTTTGTTTTGGCTCATCATGGTGTTGATTTCATTCTGACTGCTGAGCCATTACCTCCAAAAATGTGATCTAGGAAGCTAATATTTTCCTTCACAGGCTTGCAATAGCCAGCTGTGTTCTCAGAGGATGACCCCAAGTGATGAGGTGAATCCGCATTTCACAGATCTGCTGGAAGGTGGTGATGAATCAGAAGAAGGGGCTCAACAGGGAGGAAGGTTTTGATTATAATCTTTTAGGTCTGAGTTCAGCTCATGGCAGCTTATGACAAAGCTATTTCCAGTGAATATAACAGTATCCGGCCGCCTCTTTTCCTTGCCTGGCTTGTCAGCAACAAGCTCTTTTCCTTCCTATGGTTTTTCTTTGTTGTGGAATAATGCCCCGGAAAGGCTTCCAGCACTAACTCCAACTGCTCCTGTAGGCTCAGGTGCTGCTGGAGGCCCTCAGGCAGATGTGCGCCTTACACAAGCTGTACTCTCCTTGGAGTAATGATGCACTGGCCTCTGTGCACAAACAAGGATCATCTAGCTCCTCCTCTGCCCCACCAAAACCAGCTACCCACAGGGGTTGGGATGCTGCTTGATGGTGATCACAGGGCTGGGACTCCGTTGCCAACTGTACCTCAGTGCAGGTCTCCTCAGTGTGCACTAGTACCTACAAGCTATAACCAAGGGAGTTAGAACTTTAACCTGTGCTTGCACAGTAAGTTAGTGGTTTTGTGGAGGGGGGAACTATTTTGCTGGTCTGAAAGAAGGCCAAGACTATCTCCTTACCTTCATAGTGGTGGATTTATTCTCAACTGCTTCACCACAAGAACACAATCCCCAAAGGTGTACATTTTCTGACTTTTTTGCTTTTGCTTCCACCTTTCCTGTATGAGGAGAAGATGATCCAATTTCTGTCATGCTTTGGAAGCTCTGCTGAGGCTGAGGGTGACTATCAGGGCACTAGTGAGCAGCTCTGGCGGCTGAGGGAGCCCTGGGCTGACCCATCCCTCAGAGCTAGTCTCATTTGTAGCATCACAGAACGGTTTGGGCTGGAAAGGACCTCAAGACCATTTAGTTCCAACCCCTAGCTATCAGGTATTTTACACCTGTAGTTAGCTGTAGTCCACACATCAGCATGCAGCCAAACAGGTACTTAAACACAGAGAAATTTAAAGGGTATATCCTGCTGTGGGGGGGAAAGCACTGTCAGAAGCAGATGATGCATTGACCTGCATCACAGGTCCCATGGAGATCCTGCCGACACCTCAGTTACTTGAGGACACTTCCCTGAGTGAGTCACCCCAAATGCAGCTGATAGGTTTGGCATGTCCCATACTAGTCCATGTCCGTCTGGCCAGGCCCGCAGCAACACTTTCTGGGAGCATGCACCACATTTTGCTGCACCACCACACTCAGCATATTGTGCCACATATCAGCCACAATCAGACAGTTGACTGTGTACAACTGTCGGGATTCAGTTCCCAAGATGCCCACAGTTGTCTCTAGCACTTTGGAAGCTGCTCTGAAGCTAAGACACCAGGTTTCTCTGGGGGCGATGCCCAAAAGCCACTGGATTAGGGAAATCCATTGTGATTTTCCATACTGGCTCCCAGTTCCAGCTCTAGTAAGGTGTGTTCATATTTTGCTATGGATCTCTTGTGCAGCAGAGGTTTATTGCTAATGGGAAGACCTGTGGTGAATTTCATGAATACATGCAGGGAGAAGCTAGGTGTGTTCTGTACACAGCTAAGACCACCCACACCACCAGATGGGCAGATTCCCCTGCAGAGCAATGAGGAGGAGGAATGGTTATCATGTAGTTGTCAGACTTAAAAAAGAAAACCTGGGAGAAAAGAATGGAAAAAAAGGGTCAGGAGAAGCAGTATGGCAAGATCCCTTCTAGGAAGCAGATCCTACAGTTAAATAGAAATAGGGAAAATACCCTGAAGAATCCCAAACTGCAGTACAAGCTACAGGAAACACAGAAGCACTACTTTCTTCTAGAGCTCAGCTTCACTGTCACAGAGAATATCAGGTATCAGTCGCAAAACTGAGGCAATGCAGTGCCCTCAGTGTCCACATTCTGGCTCACATGTAGATCAGATGGCCTTTGTTTCATATGGAGGGATATTATCATGAACTCTTCAAGGGAGCATAAGCAGGCACTGATACAAGCAGCTCAGAGACACAGGACCACCCTCGTGCTGCCTGCCTGCTCCCTAATCCTGCCCCTGACCTAGCAAGCCCCAGCAAAGCTGGGCCGTGGTGCTGTCACACCAGTGCTGATGCCACCCAAGGGGACTGGGGGCTCTTGTAACAGGAATAAGCAGCCAGGCAGAGGATATTACTCCTTTCCAAGGTTGATTTTAACTTCAGCTGTAGAAGATCTTGTTCTTTGACGCAAAATGAACCAGGGAGATCTCTATTAATGCTGAACCAAGCCCTCCTCTACCATATTGTGCATCATTAAATACACTGACTTTCTCCTTGGACAGAGAAGACTTGGTATGCTTATAACTGTGAAAGCTTCAGAAATGGGACAAGAGGCTAGCAAGGAAAGTAAAAGGTTCTTTTTCTTTCCTATTAGAAAAGGAAATAATCACTAAAGCTGACTGGAAATTGATGTTTCTATTCCTTTAAAAAAAAAAAGACAATACTGCAAAACATACTTCAATTCTGATTCAGAATGAAGATTCAATATCAGTATTGGTATGGACTCAGTTTTACAAAGAAGAAAACCAATCCAGATCTACCAAAATGCACTTAAAGAACAGAAAAAGAAAATATAATGTGGCAATGTTTGCGTTTTGTTTTTAATATTTTATCATATATTGTAGTGTTAAAGCACTATAAAATAATAGCAGGCATTCAAATTCCTCAATAGTAACACAGTTAAAAACCAACAGAACCCACCAAAACAAAACACAAAGTCAGAATTTCCTTTATCAAGGCAAGATGTTCTGACAGCTGAAACTCTTTGTTCAGATCTTCTCCTACCAGAAATCTTGGCCAAAAAACAGGAACATAAAATCCACACTGATGTTTCGATCTGGTGTCTCAGATTTGTCCAGTTCTTTTTAAGCTTATTGATACAGTTACACCCACAACACCTATGGCAGCAAGGTACATTGATCTGCACCAAAGCTCTCACCAAAGGCTCTTTTATGCCTACTCAGCTTAGTGAGGTCCTTCATGTGTCTTTTGCTGTGTGGTGTATGCACACTAGAAAGTAGCCCAGAACCACTGCAAACACAGAGATACCACTTCTCACTCCTTTCTCCAGTCATTGGTTATGTATTATACAAACCTGGTTCCATCACTGATCCCTGGGGAATCTGGCTCCATATCAACCAGTAAATCCCGCCCTTTGTCATGCTGTAACCATCACTCCACAAAATAATTCCTGTGATTCTATGGCAGCTTAACTTCTTTAACAACATTTGGTGTGGAACGTTGCCAACAGCTTTTTGAGAATCCAAATACATTATGTGCACTGGATCTCTCCTTTATCCTCCATCCTTTCAGGTTAGATAAGTCATTTACAATCAATTCCATTTTTGTGGAAGTACACTTTGCAGTAAAGCCTGTTTTGACAGGGGACATCAGAATGGAAGTGTAGCCCTGTGTGCGGTGAAAGGTGGCAGAGCAGCTCAGTATCTCACTGTGGTACTTCCCCGTCCAGTTGGCTTTTCCATTAAAGGCTTGAAAAGCTAAATTTTAGGCTCGTGAAATGCAGCAGTGCATATACAGATCTGAGCTCCTTCTTCTGTATACATCTGTCTCTGGTACTGTCGCAAGTACAGGTTGGACTGCCTCTTCTGCTTCAGTCTCTTTTCATTGACCTCATCCCCAAACTTTCTGAAGAACATTACCGTATTATGTGTACCTGATACCAAAAATGATTAGGGCCAGTTAATGAAAGAAATACTTATAGCTTCTCCATCAATGAGGTAATACCTGGCCCTCTGGAGCAACTGCCATCACAGTATAAAGCACATTGTCTTGAGATTGCAGGGGAAATCTAGGTGAGATTTTTAGAGTCTTTTCCGACTTTGAGGCTTTGACAGAAGCCAAAAATGAGCAACAACAGGACAAAAATCTGTTCTCCTGCCTGGAAGGTGTTGGGCAGCAGCCTCTTTTCCTGAGTTTACAGACCTTGGAGAGATGCTCTTTTCAGCTGTGGTGCATATATTTTCAGACACTGAACTTCTCACCAATAGTGTTGATTGATTGATCAAATGGGGGGTTTTCTTCTGTGCATAGAACTGAGCTTCAGTGATAGTTGCAGGGGTTTGGCTTCCTTCTGTAGCAGCTGGGGGAGCCCTGCACGGTGACAGACATAAAATTACATTCCATGCATAATTTGGGATTTAACAAAAGGAAAGCAGAAATGATAGGAAGACAGAGCTCTGCCTAAATTAAGTTTCTGATTAAATGTGTGTTCCATAAGCACTCAGAAATCTACAGGCTTGCTTAGGACACCTCACTCAGATCTGGTGAGCTTCAGGAAGGTGTAATATACAGTAAGTAATCCAAATTTGGGATGAGGGAGGCTGAGGATAGCTTTCCTACAAAGTCACCCAGCTTTCCTTTTGCAGAATTAACAGATGATCCCTGCTTTGTGTTCTTTGGAAAAGTTGAACCAGGCTTTCAAAATGCCTCCGTTTTACCCCAACACTCATCATCATCATCCCTCCGAGTATAAAACATCAACTGAAAGACAATATCTGAACCTAGACCTGTTCATGCCCATTCTTAGCTCCCTTTGAAGATTTTCAGACCTGGGGAGTCCCTTCCATCATGGCCTGAGCCTTTTCCCCCACTGCCTTGGAGGGGATGAACACCCAAATTTAAAGCTCAAATAAAATTATTGCCCTTGATGCACAGCATGAAAGCCCATGCAAGCATCATGGCTGATATCAAAGAGACAGGATTTGCATAGTCTTACTTCTTTTTCTCACTCTCTCTTTTTCCTCTCAGCCAGGCAGGACTACACAAGTAATACTGGGGACAAACTAATGCCCAGTTTGGTGCTGGTGCCAGCTTGCCAGGTTTTGTTTGCCAAGCCTCCATGATGGACCTGTCAGTGCAACTACTTCAAGATTCAGGAAGGCAACTCCTTGCCTTTAGGAGGATCAGGTCAGACTTTAAATAGGCAACTGCAGCTTTAGTTTGTAGTAGCTACTGCTTTTATTCTCCATGTGGACCTTTATACCACCCTCAGTAGAACTGTTGAATGAATATGCTCTCACCAGCTAAAAGCCAAACAAGAGGAGTGTATTTTAAAATGAAAGCCTTGTGTTTAACTTTTACATATCAAATGCTTTCAGAGGTTTTTCTTGCTTTGTTCCTGCAGCATATCCTGAAAGGACAGTTCTGCCTGGCTATTGTCTGATTCGCTCCGTGGCTCCCTGCATTTTTACTCAAGTCCTTAAATCGCCGCAGTTTTGAAGTGGATCCATCTATACCTTTTGTTTTGCCTCTTCATCATCAGTGCTGCATGAGCCTCATGGAGCTTTTGAAGTCAAACGTAACCTTTTATAAGAAGGGAAAACAAAAATTGTAACTCATAAAATTGAGGAAACTCAGCTGGCCAAAGCAGGAGAAGAGAATAATAAAAGTGGATTATGAACAACCCTCCCTTCCACCAGGCTTGCTGCTGCTTCTCCCGAAGTGCAAATGTCCAGCTCCTGATCCTAAACCTAACGTGCCAGGACAGAAAGCTGGTGTGGGGCATCACTTGCACATGGTGAGTTCTGGAACAGTGCTGCCGACATGGATATCCACACATGCTTTGCCACCTAAAATTCCATAGCAGGAGCCAGGGGGATGAAAGAACAGTCTGTATGGCCCAAGTTAAACTAGGTGGCCTTTGTATCTAGGGTGACAAGTTCTGCTTTTCCTCTTCTTGCCTCCCCAAAATCCAGACCCCATAGCAGAGTTGGTAATAGTCATCCCACCATTATCACTGCAAGCTTTCTTCCTCCTCATATAGATTCAGGATAGATGAAAGGAATCTCAGGAATGACAGCAAGTGCTCCATACCTCACTTATATCTCCACATTCAGAGTGAGAACAGAAACTCCAGGGCTCTGACTTGAGCTAGAAAAAGTATCCTTACTCTCAGGAGGTCCCCTATGGTGCCCCTCCATAGGTACAGGTCACCAGAAGAGCCTCTTTAGTCTGAATTAAGCTTATAAAGATAAGAATTAGCTTGCCAGAGATCAGGGTAACAAGAAGCCCTACCATTATGCTGTGAGCAGGTAGAGCATTCCTAGGTGTAATCAATAGGGTAAAAGTTAACAAGCATGCTTTAAAAAGAATATGCTCCAATCTTCTTTTATTAGGCAATAGAGTAAAAACTCCCATGAAGTCACATACTGGTACCAGTTTAGGCAATGCAGGCAAATGACCATGAAACGGGAAGACAAACCTAAACCTAAGCACAGCAGGAGACAAGAGATTTCCCCCCTCCCCACAGTACCTAAACAGAAGTCTAAGGCAGCCTGATAATACTATTGCAATAAATACATGAAATAAAAACAGCTAGAAAATATACAAACTAGATAGAAGCGAAAAGCAGCTCCTGACCTGAGCTTAAATACAGAGCTTGGGCCACCGGGGAAGGGTGTGTGGCTGGGGAGGCTCCAGGTGAGGCCATGGGGGTAATGGGGACCTGCTGGGTACCCTGAAACCCTCGCTCAGCTGCAGCTGAAACCGAGCAGCTCTTGACATCTCCACTGCCATCTCCAGGGCTGCCCTCCACAGCCAGGCCCTTGCACCTTCCAGAGCAAAGGGGAGCAGAAACAGCACCTCAAAGTGTCTTCTCAGCAGCAACACACAGGGAGGGCAAGTAGCGAGAAGCGTCTGTGGGGTGCCAAGAATCACCCTGCACACCATGGTCTTTGGCATCTGTGGCATCAAATCTGACTGTGGGGGGCGTTATCTCCTTTGTTTTCTCATTAGAATAGGCAACTGATGGGCACAGGCTATGAACTGAATGCTTACTATTTGATTTGCCTACTGCTCTTCAAATCAGTCCACAGCCCCTGAAATCATAGAGACCCATTTAAAGTAATACCTGTGGGAACAAAGGAGAAACATCTCCAGCTTTCCCAGATTCCGGACCCATCCCAGGCACATCAAGAGCAGTACCAGGCTGTCACCATTTGTGGCTAGCAGCATGGGTGGCCTCCTTTTGGGATCTCATTTGTTCTTGGATTTCAGAAGTAAATACCAGGACACAGAACCAACATGTTTAGCTCCAGGAAAGCACTGAAAGGGCACCCAGTGGGTATAAGGTGGCACTTAGTGCTCTCCTTTCTCCTGTGTGGCTTAACTGCTGTTCTCTATCTTTCATTAGATGAGAATTTAACAGGAAACAGGTTTTGGCCATGGTAACTTTCTGTAGCCAGTGACAGCAGCTGTAACTGGAGATTGAGT
This sequence comes from Myiopsitta monachus, assembly GCA_017639245.1. Taxonomy (NCBI): domain Eukaryota; kingdom Metazoa; phylum Chordata; class Aves; order Psittaciformes; family Psittacidae; genus Myiopsitta; species Myiopsitta monachus. Next base: position 59,170,442 of record CM029925.1, read on the forward strand.
TGGAGCCAAGCAGTTGCTCAGGGCTGGGAGGAAAATGGGCCTGTGGCTTTGCTGGTGTCTATGGGGCAGGGACCATTTTTCAGGGCAGAGAAATGAGGTCAGCATTACGAGTACAGAAGCTCAGGCGAGCTCAGCAGCGCAAACTGGGATGTAAGATGCAGTGTGAGTGCAGAATGGCAGAGGAGTTTGATCTGAGACACCCAAGACCTCTGGCATTTCACTGCAGCATGCCCAAATGTGGTGTTGCACCATGTTGCAGCTGTAGGGCTGCAGGGAGGCTGCAGCAGAGGTGCAAAGTCCTGGACAACTCTAAGCTTATCTTTAAAGACCCTGCCTTACAAAAGCAGCCGGGATCCAGTTTGGGCAGGCAAGGTGGGGGCCCAAATCCCACTGCAGATGGATTTCCAGCAGCAACAGCTCTTGTGGCTCTGAAGGGTTCAGGTTAGGTCTGGTTGAGGGCACAGTGAGGGTTAGTTTCCAGCAACAGCTGATGGAATCTGTCTGGAGCAGGTTTAGGGTGTGTATTCATTCCTGCCTTAATTTCTCAGTCTATGTCTCAAGATGCTTTACTGACTGACCGTGACGGGGAAGGGAACAACCATGTACAACATTGCTGAGGCAATGAAGAAGTGATGGTTTTGTAGGACTGGAGTTCAGAATTCCATGGAGCAAGGAATTCCTTCAAGCTCCCAGAGCTTGAGGAACAGTATCAGCCTGATCAGTGAACCTTCTGGACAAGAGGAAGGGGACCAACTAACTTCAGAAAGAGGAGGAAGGTAGGTGTGATTGTGAGGAGCCTAGCAAAACAGAAGACAACTGCGTTCCTACAGGAACCTGATCCATGTTAATACTAAAAATCACCACCTTGAGATACGAGACCTTTGCCCACAGAGACTCTTACTCATGGCACGTGTCGTTCCCACTGAGGAACACACACCTTGCTCTCCCCTATTCCATACAACAGGAATTCCCGGCGCCCTGGACAGCCGGGAATGCTGATTCCGCAGCTCCTCGCTGCTCCTGCACCTCTTGTTTTCCCTTCCTCCGCTAGGGGGCGGCACCACACCGCCCTCCTCGCCATTGGCGGCGGCGGGGCTCGGGAGCTGGGGCTCGGCGGGATCCGCGGAGCTGCCGTGAGGGCAGCGCTGTCCCGGGGCGGGCGCCGGCGGCGCAGACACTGCAGCCGCCCGTTGGTGGGGTCTGTGTTCACGGGGGGGTCCCTGGGCTGCACACAGGGACACGACGCCCGCCCCTGTCCCACATGGTGTGCTTGGGATCGGGATGGAGCTGCGGCAGGGGAAGAAGAAAAACCATCTTCTTTACACCTGTGCAGCTGGCGCTGATCATTCCCACACACTGCTGTTGGCTTGCTCTCGGCTTGGTTTACGACTCCGGGCGTGTTTCCCAGAGCAAAACGGGGCATGGTCGGGAAGCGGCGCGGCCGCGACTCAGCCGCAAGATGGCGCCGCGGCCCTTTAGGCCGGAAGGCCGCCCTGAGGGGATTCGGGTCCGTGATGTGGCCCCGCCGCCCGCCCTTCGCCCTGCCCGGTCGTTGGTGATGGCAAAACCTCCGGACGCAGGGTCCAAACCAAATCCAGATAGGCAAAATTACAGGAATGTGGTGCAGGTGCCATTACTGTCAGCCACCACACACGTGAGGGTTGTTCCAGCGACAGAAGGGCCTCAGGTGCTCTAGCAGCTGGGCCCTATACGAATAGCTGTAAACAGAAGCAAATTGTTTTGCACGGGTTTTGTGTCCGCCGCTGGGCAGAGGTGAATTTCAGCCCTGCATTTCAGCCAGCCATTTCCTGTCCTCTCACCTTTGCAGTCTCCGAGGGTCAGGAGATGTTGTGGCTGAAGGTGGCGATGGACGGCCTAGAGGCCCCATGTTGTGTTTAGCAAAGTGTGTAAAATCCAGGGATCTGTGGCAGCTCATGCACAGCTCCTGCACAAAGAACAGCATTGGACAGAGGGATCAGAGGCAAGAACCACCATTTTCCCTGCTCTGAAGAAGAGGCTGGTGAGACTGACTGTGGCAGAACATAGAGGAAGGCATTTCCACTGCAGCTGGGCATGGAGCCTGCCTGTAAGCGTGCTCATCTCCTGCAGGAGCAAGGAAAGGTACTGCCAAAGATGTCTTTAGCCGTGTGTCTGGCACATTTGATCAAATCTCAAATAGGCCCCTATTTAGCCTGATAGCCTAAAGTCCTAGCTAACAGAAAACAGTACATATTTCTGGAGTTATTGCCCTCTGATCTAGGCATCTGTGCCTTTATTTTCACTCCTCTCTGCCTCAAGGCTAATCAGCAGAGCTTGCAGACCTATAACAAATCGGATCAAAATCGGCTTTATATGCAAAGCCTAAAATAAAACATCTGTATATATCCCAGAAGCCTTCACAACCTCCTGGTTTATTAGTATCTCTAAAATAACTTTTCTTTCCTGACTCTAATTCCAGCCAGAAGCGCTCAGATAATCCTCACAGGACTGTTATGTGTATTTCCAATTAGAGCAATTTATAAGCACTGGCTGTGAGGAGCTTTTTGTTCTTAAGGAAATTATTTCTTCATTAAGTGTAAAACAAGTCTTTTTTTATCCCTGCTTTATCTGAAAGCCCTTGTGCCCCCATCACGTATGGTTTAAGTACTGAACTACATAGGAGGCGATTAATCATCTTGTATCCCAACAAGCAGGCAAGACATGGCAGCTGGGCCAGCCGCACAGGGAATAGGCTTTTCAGTGTTTGTTTTCAGAGACAAGTAAAAGTCAGACAGACAGACACTTACTTTCAAGCTACTTGCCTTTGCCAGAGGCAACCCACACAATCATGAGCCCTTCTGGAGTCTGAGTCACGAAGCACTGCTGCAGATAAAATGAAGACAGTCAAGAGGAAAAAACCCAAACCCATTCATACCCAGTTAATGAGTAGAAGTTCCAAATTGCCTCTTGTTTTCCAGGCTCTGTACCTTAATTAGATGAATCACAGATCACTGAGGGTGGAAAATGCAGGCCACAGAGCTCATAAAGGTCCACTTCATTCTTTTACATTAGCAGCATTATCTAACTCCCTGTTAGGGAAGAATGTCCCTCCATTTTCTTGGTCAACAGTGTCTCCTGGCATGAGACATGGACTAGCATGGAAAATGATATATGATTGACTTGAGCTAGTAGCACAAGCCCTCTATTCCTGTTCTCCCCAAATCCAACTATTTACACTTTCTGTAAAGGCACTTATCAGCCCTCTTTATAGTCAAGGTCAGATCCATGACAGAACAGCATGCGCTGCACTGCGCAGCAATATGAGGGAAGAACTTCAAAGTGATGACCCACTTGGTTGTGTTAGGAATTGACTCATAAGAAAGCATTCTGATGTGGGAACAAGAAGACATGAGCCTTGGGCATTCCTGGGACTCTGGGAAGAAACCCCATGTTAGTGTGTCGTGGTTACTGAATTATTGTATTACTGAACCCATGACATAGTGTAATAACTAAACATCTCTTAGTGTAATAACTAAACTGCATTCTCTTCATCTTTCTGTAAGACAGATGAGGAGACAGTTCTTGAATGTTTAAGATTGGTACCTGATATCAGTTTACAGTAATAAGCGTAGAGACATGGAAGAACTGGTAACAGAAAATGTGATTAGTACAGTCAGTAAACAACTAGCTACAGAAATGGATGAGCTGAACACATAGCGTAAGCCTGTGCCAGTGCTTAGCTTGAACAGCGTCAGTGGAAAATGTGTCATGTATTGGTGTGGTGGGGGGCTACAGCAGGCCCGTGGATTCCCTGACTGAAGGCATGGAGTTAGAACTCAGTCTCAAAGATGTTAAAGTGTATCCTTGAGAAATGAGGTACCGAAGGCATACGAGTGGCAAAGTAGAAGACATCCAAATGGGAAAGTAAAGGGAATCTGGAAGAGCGAGTCAGATAAAGGGAGCAACTAGCAACAAAGGAAGAACTTGGCGAAACAGTGGACTTGCGTAATGCGGTGAAGGATTATCCAATAACGTACCATTGCTAACTAATGTTAACCAATGGCTAAAAGACACGTGTGTGTTAGAAAAGGTATATAAGTAGTGCTTTGTAGTAGTAAAGCACCTGCCTATTTTTTCTTCTACAAAGTCACCGAAAATACGTGTGTGTGATTTTTGGCTGTCTCAACAGCGACATATTGGAGCCACCAGTAGAATCACCAGCCCCACGTGTTCCTCCCAGGAATGGCTGTGGAAAATGGCTGAAGGTAATGGAGCTCATATTGGTGTGTTCAACTGTATGATAGTGTAGACATCATATAGTTCAGTGAAGAGACAAAGAATACAGAATGAACTTAAAACCTGATCATGACATGGTCAGTAAAACCATTTATCATCTCCCTTCCTGTTAGTGAGTGCATTGGGTTTTTTTAGCAGCGCAAAGAAGTGCATGGTTGTAGTTCCCTTAAGCAAGCCTTGTGTATTTTGGTTATTATGGTTTTACCATGTTTGTCTTAAGGGAAATACATTTTGAAGGAAGACAGGGTAATATGTGTCATTGTGCATGGCTCCTGAGACAATGACAGCTCTACTGGCAAATGTAGAATCACTGATCTGCCAGACCAAAAAACCCACTCACTTACATCATGTCAGCATGAGAGAAAGGAAGAGGATAGAGTCACAAACAAGTCGTAGTTGGTCCTCAGAGTCAGCACTGTTGTCAGAGTGGATGGGAGAACAGCAAAGTGAATGTCAGAAGCAGATAAGCTGGTTGATAATGGCACTGCAGAAAGCAGAGATGTGTGAGAAACAATGCTGTGGTGGGAAAATAAGGACAAGGAGGGAAAGGTAAGTATTAATGTTACTACCATTATGCAGGGCATAAGGTTATCTAAAAGCTGTGCTCTGCACTGGGTGTAGTGTCAGAAAGCCACAATGGGGGGAATAATGTCAGGCAGAAGATAAGGTAAAAGTGGGGAGAGCATGGCCTGTCCCGGGTCTTAGAAACATTGCAGAAGAAGGATCATTGGGTTTTAGGTATAGACTAATGTGCAAAAGAGTATGGAGAGCAACCGGATTTGTCTGGCTACTTACCTGAAGGAAAATGGACATGACAGCATCTTAGTTATGAAAAATAAAGAGAACAAGAGGAGGCAGCCAAAGAGAAGGATGGAGATTTAATTTGCTTGGTGTTCAGTGAGCAAGAGACGTGGGGGTGGCAGTATTGCCAAAGCAAAGCTGAGGTGAGGGAAATAGATTAGAAGTGGTGAGTCAAATGTGTGAGCTCACAGTTGCCCAGCTGATATTTGAAGCTTCAGGAAGAGTGAGTATCATATGAAGCTCCGTGGGGGCATTTCTTCCTGGGTTTTATAGTTCAGATCCTGTCAGAAAACACACAGTTCAACAACCGTTAGTCATCACAAACCTGCAAGAGCACATCAAAGGCAAAGAAGAGAAAGGGAGAGCAGTGGCAGGAATATTCCTTGGGTAGAGGAATTTGAGAGAAAATCCCTTTCAGATTTAGACCCTCACTGACAACCTCACCTCCCAGGGGAACCTTTTGTGAGTAAAAGTTTAGGATGTGTGTTGACTGCTGTAAAGTCTTTTCTGTAGCCAGTCCAGGCAGTATCTAACCGGATGATACATAACACATGAGCCATGGAGGCACAAGTAATATTTCTGTCTGCAATTGCACTCATTAAAATCCTTTTGTTTAAACAGCTTATCTTTGTTTGCTTTCCAGCAATACCACTGAAATCTCTTGTGGTAGCCAAATGCATTTTTCTCTCATTCAAGCTTTTGTGAAATGGGAACCACTTTGTGATTCCTTGATTTTTACGTACCTGCTTTTGTGGCTGTGATAACAACATGCTCCTCTATTGCTCTGGAAACTAGCTTTACATGCACTGTTTCATCTACTCCTTAATTCTTCCACTGGGGCACTAAATCTGGACTAAGCTGAAATACTAGGACAATAATTCTTAATCCACTGTGGAACATTAACTGAGTGTTAAGACAGCGATTTGCTGTATATTATGAACGTGGCTCCATTTCATTTCCTCTCTGGAGATGATGATTCACTGATGGAGTGATGTTCTTCCAGGCAGGAAAAGATTAAATAGAGACAACAGACTCAGAAGTAATAAATAAGACTGTAGAACAAAACTGCCTGATATTACATTATTTTAGAAGCCATATATAATCATGTCATCAGAGATGTGTTGTGGTACACACAAGGAAGCAGAGTTAAGGTGGTGCCTCTAATCTTGTATGTGCTAGTTCATGAGGTTACAGAATTTACAACTGTATATTTACATTGCATCAATCCAGCTCTGGAAAGGAGGTTTGCATCTATTTAGCTACAGCAGCAGTGTCTCCTTTTGGTCCTCTCTTAACTCCATTACAGTCAAAGTGTTCTTTAAAGGAATGTGAGCACTATTTCCTCTGCTTCCCAAATGCAATACAAAGGTGCTAAAGATTAGGCAGGTCCTTTACTCCCAGAGATCAACAGAACATGCAGTTACCATGTTTGCTGGTCCCTGTTGTGTACGCAGTATGTGATTACACTCTCCCCTTACTAGTGCACTACTGCAGAGAGGCTGCTTGGCTGAAACTCTGAAAACAAGTTTGAATGATGCTTTTGAAACACATAGCACATAGGCTGGGATCACAGGTAGTCTGTCAGAATTGTCACGTCACCATGTCTAAAGGGACCATCTTCTAAACCAGCAGCAATTGGTCAGAGACAAGGCTGTTGCTCTTCTCTCTTGATTTATTAATTCTTTAGGCTAGAAAGCAGCTGGGCTGATATTGTTGTCCTGGCTGCTGTTAATACTGGTGCTGGGAGCTCACCAGACCACCACTCCTCAAGCTCGATCACAGGTAATATTGAGCATAGATGAAAGGGAGGGGCTCACTGATCTCTGTTTCTATCTTCTCTCAGGGATAATGGCCAAATGGCTTGCATTGCAGCATCTTTTGAGTGCGCTGATCTACTCCAAAAATTGGTCCATGTAAATTGTGAAAATGAGGCAATTGTAAAGGTTGTAATTCTCCTTCGGGTAGATCAAGGTGCAGAAAGGAATCCGAGGTTGTTTGGTCATTACAAGAAGTCACACTGCTGTAGGACTTAACAAACAAACACGCTTATTTTATCCTGAGCAGAAAAAATGTCAGAAAGCTGATCAGTCACTGCCTGCACTGTTACAAGAGGGTTTCGGTCTCAGTTTTCTGTATGTGCAGAACTCCACAAAAGCCTTCTGCCTGTACCTAGGAATCCATTTCACCTAATCCAGACTTACTGAAGAGGTCTGAATAGAGGAATTTCTCTTTATTCCTAAACCAAATCAGGGATACAGGATGCCCCATTTAGTTTTAATAGTACACTATGTAGCTGTGAGATCAAAACTCCAAGACATGCTCTGGAAGTGACCCTGCTCTCTCCTGCAGGTGAGGGTGTTCTTCCAGGCCTGGAGCATGCATCTGTATTGCCCAGATCTTCTCTTTTGCTGTACAAAGGGCTAGATGCATATGCTGGTGGCTTACAGTGCTGTCCACTCTCACTTCATGCTTTGGGTGACTCAAGTGTTTCACAGCAGGGTCATAGTTAGACATTCTTAGCACATTCCTTTCGTTTCTTCCCCTGGCATAGCAATTGATAGTCTACACAGTGCTGCCTCATTTCTGGCCACTCTGTTCTTTACAATTTATTTTTAAGGTTTCCCCCCAAAACTTGCCTAGTAAGAGCTTTTGCATAATTGCTCTTCAAGATATGCATTTTAGCACAGTATCAGTTCTTGGAGCTGGCTGCAGGCTCACAGTCACCTCCCTGCAAGGATAATCCACACAGCTGACTTAACTGAATGACCTAAACACAGGAATATGGTTTTGCTTCTATTCTCAGAGTAGCATCTTTCTTTCTTGAACACTTTTTTTGCAACACCCCCGATTTTACTAATACTATTCCTTCTGCAGTAGGCCTTAAAACTCTCCTACTTGCAAAGGGCTGCAGTATTTGTCAGAACTATTTGGTCTATTTTTCTGTGCTTGTCAGATTCCCAAAGTTTTGTAGCCTTGAGCTAGGCCTGGCTGGTTTGTGACTGATGGTGCCAGAGAAGTGGTTCTCTTTTTCTTTCCTCCTTAGTCATCTGCTTTAAATTATCATCAGGGATAGGTTTGTTTATCTTCCTCTCTACAGGTTCACAAGGCTTCAGCACCACTGATGTTACTGGATTCGGAGGAAGGATGATGGACTGAATCATATTTGTTTTCCAAAATCTAGCTTTAAAGTTTCCCTCTGGTCTGGAACTCACTGATCTTAATTAATTTGTGGATGGCACTGTTTTAAGTATTTTCTTCACTTCTCTCCCCATATATATGATTCTCTATGTATTTGTAAAGGTTTCTTGATGTTCTGCCTGCACTTTCCCTGTGTTTTGGATCATTGTAGAATACTCCTGTTTCTAACTGTTGCTCCTATTACGATGCTTGGTTTCTTGCACACAATTTAAACCATCTTCTGTCATTCTTGCCTTTGCAGTTGTTACTTCTCCATGGTAGTTCTTTCTGATTTTTCCTCACTAGCTCCAAAAGCTCTTTTTTTTTTTTCCTCTTTAATTTGGCAGATAATGTTCCTCAAGTTCAAGCTCTTGTGACCTTATCTGCTCCTGTCTGTCAGCTTCTGTAACCTTTTCCTCATAAATAGTTCTTAGCACTTCGCCAAGATGTCCTAAAGTGAGAAAAAATACAGAGTTAATGACATTTATTGAATTATCCAGGTAATGATCCTTAGCTTCATCTCCTGCCAAAATGTGCTTGATATGCTGTCCTTTTGGTCTGTTGCTATGGGCATAAAAATGACCTTCCTCTGATCTTTTGCTGTAATTTTAGAAACTCTTGTCCCATATAGGTGGTTTAACTGCCTTACTTGGCAAGTTTAACAACCTGAGCACCACTGGCCTATTTCTTTGATGGTAAATAGAAGGGGAAATAAGTGGGGAGTAAGCTACAGTCACACCACCTCCCTGCATGTTCACAGTCTTTTTTTGGCGTTACGAGCTTGTATGGGTGTCCCTCTGCTAGTAAACACACTGTCAAGGTAGGAAGCAAACTACCAGTAAACAAGCAAGGTAGTAAACTCCTATCAAGGAGTTAAACTCACACAGTCTCCAAAACAAGGTGTCTGCACCCAGACTGCCTGTTAGGAATCATCTGTAGCTGATTTGTCAGCTTTGTCAGCTCCCAAACCATGCACAGGCATTGTCTGGAAGAGTGTTAGCTGACCCAGACCACACCTGTGCCAGGCTGTGTGTGCAATTTTACAGCAGAGAGACTCCCTCTTCCAAGCCAATGTCCAGGCCGAGACTTTACATCCTTTGGGTAAGGTGTATATTGTGCTTTGTGCCTTAATTGTTTCTCTGGTGTGGCTGTTGGAGTCGAGAAAGAAGTTTGAGATGTCTCTCCTGTGCTTCATGCTCTGGGACTGAAGGTAAGGGGAATGTTTCCATTGCTGCAATGAGATGTGATTAGGCTCTATGGTACTGTGATAGAAGGCAGATCTTGCAGAGGTATCTGAAATGTTTTGTAACACTTTCTAGACACCTTTTCTCCATAGCTCCTGTCAGCTGGACTTTGGAAAATTTTAGCTAAAATTGTTCAACCATACACAACACAACCATATATAAAATGAGCGTGTGGCAAATATGTTGAACTGTTCAAAAACCTTACAATACTTTGTGTTGGGACTCTTACTTCTTCCAGGCTGCATAGAAAAAGGCATTTTTAGTATCAAGTAAGACTGTTTCAGTGTCTCCAGGAAGACACGTTTCAGCCAAATCATAAACTCTGACTAATTTTAATTTGGACACCCTCAGCAGAAGCTTGTTAGAATTTGGCAGCTAAATTCCTGGCTGGAGACATCTGCAGTGAGCATCCTCCAGCTTCTCCCTGCCAGCTCATCTGCCTGTGAGCAGCTCCGTGCTGCAGCCCATAGCTGGCAGCTTCTCCTGTGGAGAGCAGAGCACTGCAGGGTGAGGGGTGTGGAGCAGGATGGTAAAGCCGGTAAAAACGACAGGACACTGCACTAGGACTTGGTATTACAGGAAGTAAAGAGCTGTGAGGAAGGAGAATAAGCAGGGAGAAAGCAGAACCAGTATTTATACAGCCCCATGTCTGTTCTATCTCAGCCAGCATTGAAACAATCCAAGTCTTTCTACAGTCTCCATGTTTGTTTGCTGGCAGATATCTGTGTTATCTGGTGATGAAGTATGTATCCTATAACCCTCAAGTTTGTTGATTGAATTTCACTTTCATGCAGCTGATCCCTATGGATGATAACAGATGTCTAGTGCTACCAATTACTTACTGGCACATGTGGTAGAGATCTGTACTGAGGACCTAAAAGGTTTCAGTTCCATTTGGAGGTCACTAGGGTTTTGTATAATATCATTTATTTTCTATTAACATGGCAAGCAGCTTGATAATTCCAATAAATTACTGAGTACCTAAAGTAAATTTGTCTGGACATACAAATTTCTGTCCAGCTGAAAATTTTAACATTTGCCATTTTACTTGGGACAAAATAGAAACAGAAAGTTAATGTATTTATGTGGTAGAACATTAAAGCAAAATGCCCTGTTAATTTTTCTCTCTGAGCTATGTCTTCAAAGGGTTAACAGACAGGAGGAAAATGAGGTGATCACAGATTCTATGGAAGGCTGGCTTTGATCCCTTAGATGGTGTAAGGCAGGGCTTAATCTAAAATTAACATACTATATGGGTTAATTAAAGGAAACAAATGGGAGAAAGCTAGTTCTGCTCTTGAGCAGCTCATTTAGCTTATCTTTAATGCAGATTGTCAACGCAATTCCTGTTATGAAAATAAATCTCATTAAAAATACATCACTTCTTCAGACACATGTAAAATCTAGGAAAGAATGTGCTCCTGCCAGGTGAATTTGCTGTTACTCAGCTGCAAAGCAACGATAATGTGGGTTTTAAATGCAGCCACTGCTGCTTTGATCTAGGTTTACGTGTTGTGAAAAATCCTTCTAAAGGGTAATGTCACCCAGTGGGCTATCAGAGTTCTTAATTAATATGGAATAATGGGGGGGGGCTGTAAACTGATGACTGAAGGGCAGACTTGGAGCAACAAGAGCTCAAAACCTACAACATTCCCTCTTCACCTGTGGACTCGTATTGCCAAAGGTTATATGTCCTTAGGCTTACAGTCTCCTTGAGATTTTCTATGACTTTTTATTGAGAAGTTCAAGTAAAAGGAAACCGTGAAAGCAAATATTACTTGAAACTGTATTAAAATGTAAATCATGACATCATATTATTATTATTCTCTTGGAGCAGTTTATGGAGCAGTTACGCCAGAATTCTGTACAGAGATGGAAGTCAATACCTATCTCCATCCCTGCACCGGCATTAGTAGGAAATATTGCTAGGCATTGCAAGCTAGGAAGGGAAGAAGAATATTAACTTAGAGGCTTTTTTCTGTATTATAGTCCCATGTTACAAAACAAACCAGTATATAGTCTTTTTTTTGTGTGCTTACAGAACCTCCTTTCAACAGAGCAGTAAAGCAGCAAACTCCTGAACAGCTGGGAGGAGAAAGTCTTGACAACTACAGCATCAGGGATTCCTCTAAAGACAGTGATCTCCCTCCCCTCTAAGGTCAGAACTCCTCTAATGGAAAACATTTGTATGCTAAGCTGGCATAGAAAGAATTCAAATGATGGTTTCACTGTATTTTAGAAGATGTTTAGAGTGCAGTGTAAGGTCACAGCAAAGCTTTTCTTTCCTATTTAAGGTCCAAGAGGCGTTGTCTATGTTTCCATTCATTGTGCATATACTTTCCAGGGCTAGGTTAAAGCTTGGTCATCTCAGTGAACTTTAGATCAGCCCCACGACCCAGAAGAGAGGAAGATACAAAGTAGGCCGTTTAACATACTAAATCCTGTTGGTGTCTGCTCGAAATCAGCCAGGAGGTGGCAGAGCAAGTCTAGTTTACCATGTCTCTAGCGCAGGCTCTACTTATTTTCCTGTCTTGGCGCTGTGGGAAGATGGTGAGTTGCTGCAGTTCTCCCATTTGCACCGTTTAGTAGCAACGACATGCACAGCACTCCCAGCATTGGCAAGGCTGTTAAGAGGCTTCCCTGCAAGATGCATAGCTCCCTAGGAAATGCTGCCTGTCTGTATTTTAATTATAGTTTTGTACTGCTGACTTGTCACTGGCAGTTCAACCAACCCAGCCCTTCAGCAGCAAATACGAGCCTTCTGTGTGTGCTTGCAAATAAATGACATAGGCTTTTGCCCACAATAGTAAGTGAATGAAAGCACATCATCAGAACAAGTGCTTGACAAGTAGTAGTATATAAATATGTAGTATATAACTCTGCATAACTGTTAATACAGATGTCCTTTCCTTGGTTACTGCTTAGCAGGGTAAATGACCCACATGAAAAGCAGAGAAAAACCCTGTGAGAGGGCAGAGCACTTGAACAAAGAAAGGAAAAGCAAATAGAGAATGACAGACGGGCCAATATCAGCTGCAGTACTTTTTTCTATCAGCTTGAGCTGCAGTCAATGTCTTTTAAACTAAGCAGCTCTGGGCTGGGTCAGCACTTGATGGGGCTGCTGAGGGAGAAACAGATGTTGCACGGAAGTGTTGCCAATAATTTGGTAGTCTAAACTGTATCTGCTTGTGAAATGACTCTTAAATAAGCAATAGGCTTCAGCAAAATCTGTCTTTTTCTTAAAAGCTACTGCTGGTGGTTAGAAACAAAAAAGCAAAGTTTATTAACAGAAGGAAACCCTGAGATCTATATGTCTGTTAGGTTTAATGGGCTACAGCAGCCTCAGGATAGATACTGCTGCCTCCACAAAAGGAGGTGTTTACTGTGCTGTGAAGCAAATTTTTGTATGTCCTGTTCCCTGAGGCAGCTGCAAAAAGGGAAGGTAGAAGAGGGACAAGAGAAAAAGGTAGTAAGCATTGTCTTAGGGTTTGATCAACTTTGAGACAGGAACACTTTGGATCTTGCTATTTTAAAGGATTCAAATTAACCGATAGGTGACAATGGAAATAGAAGCAGCTTATTCAGTTAAGACTGCAAGAGGAACAGATGATGCAGAGGTTTTTGAACACAGGGTCAGATACAAAGGCAAAAGAACCATGCATGAAGGAGATAGTAGGCAGTGAATGAGGAGAGGTGAATAGAGGATACTTTGCACTGAAATTGCCGAAGTTATTATACTCTAAATTCTGCATTTATTGTCTGCCCCAAATGTCTACTGCTTTCAAAGCAGCAGTGTATGATAGAATCTGACCCAAAATGGATGTAGTTGCCAAAGTCAACAATAGGAAGCACAGACAGAAAGAGATTTGATGTTTTCTCTGCAATCCTGCCTCTGGTGATAGTTACTGCTAGAACTAGTGAGAGTCAGAGGAAGGAGGGGAGCTGTATTTCTTCCAATCCCTCTAACAGTTCTGTTGTTTTTTAAATTCTAAAAGAGGACCAACTATATAGGTGGGGAGAAATCACAAAGTGTATCACTGGTATTCTCCTGGGATTTTCCCCAAGCTTCTAAAGTTTTAGCCAAATACAGGTAAGATTTACTCCTGAACTCTAATGCAGGCAGTGCCTCCAGACAGAACTGCTTGCGTGAGAGAAGAGGTCACCTACCATGGCCTGTGTGGCCCCTGGCTGCTCTTCTAGCACCAGATGCAGAGTTGGCATCTGGAATACAAGCTTATGTCCACAGGCAACTGAAATGAGAGCAATCAGCTCAAGCAGACAGACAGACTGTGAGGTCCTTGTAACTTCCACTTGCTCCTGGCCAGGCTGGAGTTAAACTGACATCTCCAACTGAAAGGCTGCATACCTTTGTGGTCCCTTCTCTGAGTTTTACAAACAGTTCTGTGCATGTTACTGCAAGTCCTTTCCCATCACGCTAAGGGCTGCAGCTGCCAGGAGGTCATGTATTGCTTGAAGCATCCAGGTCCAAATCTCTTATCTAAAACAATGGCATTTGGATTGGAAATGCTATTTTGATTCTCCTCTTTTTTTAGTTGCCCTAGCCTTGAGGATGATGGCTTAGAATAGCTGGAATATTTAAAAACTCCGCCAAGCGCTGTGCTGACAAAACAGCAATTTGTGTGTGCTCAGTACTTCTGGCTAATCTCAGCATAACGTTCACATGCTGAATGAATCTTTCTCTTTCATCATTCTGTGTATTAACTCGAGGTCATGCTCCACTGACACTTGGAAACAGCACCCATCTCTGTCAGTCATAGCCATGCACAGAAGGAGCTTGAAAGGAATTAACTCTGTCTAATAGACATGCCCAGCTCACACACAGCCCCTCAGGATGGGAGTGATAGTGTCAGGGACTGATGTGAAATTGTGGGAGGTGGGAATAGGGGTTAGCCTATGGAAATGGAAACACTCATGTTTGAAATGGTATCACAAATGTATGCTGTCACAGATATTTCATTAATGGCTTGTTCTGAGACATCTACAGAACCCACTAGTTGTGGCAAAGGCAGCTCCTGTTGTTTTGTATGGCTATAGCTAAAAAGGACCAAATGATGCTTTGCAGTCCTGTGAATCAAAGCACAGTGCTCTGTATCACTTCACAAGGAAGAAGTGGTGATTGGATTTAGTTCAGAGCTGTAACAAAATGGAGAGAGCAGACCAATAATACCAGCAGCAGTAGCAGAGCTTTGTTTCTTAAAGGAAAAGAAAATCAGCAGCAATAAATAAGACTCCTATTCACAAGAAGCCACTGACATTGCTGATGTGCAATGTCACATGAATGCGACGTTAGCAAATGTGGGAGTTAAGGTCATCTGTACAACTGACATCTAGGGGCAGATCCATCCTTTCTTCTCCTTTCCTCTTTCTTTCTTTCCCCTTTCATTCCAGAAGCTTCAGGAGTCTTCTTCCGCTAGTGCAAGACTGATTATTTTGGGATTGGGGATAATTCCACATCTGATTAGCAGGAACATGTATAAATTAGCAGCATCTAATTTTGCATGCATATTCTCAACATAGAACCGCCACTTACTTTACTGAAAGTTTGATAAGGCTTTTCTGCATATGTGTTGTAGGGAAACAGTTATCCGTATTTCATGATCCAACAAATTGAGGCTGTAGGAGGAGCTACTGAATTTCACCACAGGCAATATTCCAGTCTAGGATAGGAACTCAGTACTTTTAGCTTTTGTACACTACTCCCTGAATAGTCCTTTCTCTCACTAATGAGAAAATCTGTCCAGGGCAGAAAGGTTAGTAGTATTCCATTCTAAAGAAGAAAATTTAGATGCTCTGACTCCTGTTTTGCTTCCTTTTATACCCACAATAGGATTACTAGGCTCATTGGAAGGAACCAACTCTTCTGTGTTACTAATATTACTTTTTTGTCCACAGAATTAGCAAGAACTGTCTTAGAAAAATATTAAAGCTGAGTCATATACCAATAAAAGCAAACAAATTCACTCTGGCAGCTGTAATAGTGAATTTAACTTACTCTAGCTGTGCCTAGGCAGAGTGTGGCATATGGTACTGTGGTGATTTCATTTCATAGTTTCTTTTTGACATATTATGAAGTCTAATCATGTCTCAAATGAAGTTACTGGAAGAGCAAAGGCAGCTCATTCAATGTAGTATAAACAAGGGACTTGTGCATCCCACTGCCACATGTAAAGCCACCTATGAGTATCACTAGAGAATGGAACAGGTGGTGTAAATGTCTAAATTTAATCTTTGCAAAGACCTCTGTGTCTCTACTGTGTACAGGCAAACAAGCAGCATTCTTCAGAGGCTGATGTAGAGGTTTTGCATGTTCAGAGTGTGAAAAGCAGAGGTGCTGCCTCAATTTTCCTACACATTCAAGATACACTAATGATCATTATGAGATTTCAAAGTGAAACTTGATGTGTTAAGCAGGAAGTAGGATTGTTTCAATAATTGAAGCCACAAGCAAATTTTTTTGAGAAGTATGCCAGTTTTCAAGGCTATAGACAGCAAAAATAATGATGATTTTTACCAAGGCCAGAATGCAGATTAGTGGATAGCGCAATATTACTCTGGATCCTGGAAAATGGAGGTGTTAGTTGTTTTAATACAAAAGCTATAGTGACTCTCTGACCATCGTGAAGCAGCTATTGCTCAGATGGTGTGTTGTGCACAGTAATTTGGGTCTTGCTCATGTCTGACTCACATCTCCTGTGTTCTCATCGGGAATTTGTATTTCTCACCATTCTGGCCTCCAAGGCACTGAGCCTCGTCTCCTGTATCTTGCCGTGTGTGGGAGGCCTGGGATCAAACATCAGCAAGCAATAGCAGTCACTGACAGTTTCCTGATGTGAAGATGTCAGACAGTGCCCAGCTCCTGGGATTCAACATGGTTTTTTCCTCTTCCAGCAGTTAAAGTGCACATAAGGAAGGGGGAAGGGAGAAGCCAGAATGTGAGTCAGAAAGGTGCAAACTTGTAGTTAGAGAAGAATGGGCTTTTCAGTTCATCTTGTTCTTCTGTTTAACAGCCCTGCATCCTCTTTTGTATCATCAGAGGGAAACAGCCAGACCTTGTGTATTAAAGGATAACAGAAGGTGGGCACCCATGGAAGTGAAGTGAGCAGGCTTTCACTAAACAATGTGCTTAGCTGAGATTCAGGGTGAAGAGGGAATATTTTTTTATTCCAGAACTGCAGGATAGTTCGCAAGTAGATCTGAGTAGGAATCCAACCAAAATCCCCAAGGTCCCCAACAAAGGTGTTCTTCAAAGAGCCATGATTTTCCACATAGACACAGAGAGTGCTGGACAGTCAAGGCTGGTGTGAGATCAGAATCTCAGAAACTGTTGCATCAATGAGCAGATCATAGCTCACAGCTTTTGCTTATATTAAGGGGAATCTTCACATCAAGATCATTCTACTGACGTTCCCAGACCCTTTTCAGTAGATGATATTGAAGCCTGAGGAGTGGAGCCAGACAAAGAGAGGTCAGTTTGCAGGAGGTGAAAGAAAAATGTGTCAGCAGAGCACAGCAGATTAATCATAGAATCCTAGAACGGTTTGGGTTGGAAAGGACCTTCAGATCATCCAGTTCCAACCCCCTGCTATGGACAGGGACGCCTCACGCTAAACCATGTCACCCAAGGCTCTGTCCAGCCTGGCTTTGTACACTGCCAGGGATGGAGCATTTGCCATTTCTCTGGGTAACCTGTGCCAGTGCCTGACCACTCTCACAGTAAAGAACTTCTTGGTTATATGCAACCTGAATTTCCCCTGTTTCAGTTTAAACCCATTCCCCCTTGTCCTATCACTACAGTCCCTAATGAAGAGTCCCTCCCCAGCATCCTTATACACCCCCTTCAGATAGTGGAAGACTGCTCTGAGGCCTCCACACAGTCTTCTCTTCTCCAGGCTGAACAGCCCCAACTTTTTCACCCTGTCTTCATACGGGAGGTGCTCCAGTTCCCTAATCATCCTTGTGGCCCTCCTCTGGACTTGTTCCAACAGCTCCATGTGATCACCGTGCATGTGTGATACTGCTCCGCATGCCTCTTCATGCAACTGAACAAAATTGGTCCCGAGTTGCAAATTTTCATGGAATGTGTAAGTTTCTAATCCTGAGTCCTCCAGAATCATTATGATCTTTGCTGTAAGGGGCCCATCTGCACCTCATCAAAGTCCTCATATATTTCTACATATGTTTGGAATGGATGACTAGGTTATTGCTCTAATTTATCCACATCTACTATCAGGAGTTACCTACTTGTTCTTTTAATTAGGCTAAAATTTGCCAAAGCGTATGAAAAATTGCTTATCCCACTGCAACCAGAATTATATGTTGAGAGCTCACGGCCCATTCTTCAACTTTTGCATAAATATTTTTATTTTATATTCTTATGCTGTCCTTGGGAACATGTGCTGGTTGTGAACACTGTACTTTCCAGCAGCACCTGCTTCTTGAGCAGGCTAAAAGTGGAAGCGTGTTCTAATGGTTGAGCTGTGCAAACAGTTTGTTCTCTGTTCTGCAACAGCATGGGTAAAGCAGGAAAATCTGTATGTGGCTGAATTGGTGCAGTGTGAAATCTGAGCAAGAGGCTTTAGTTTCGAGCTTCAGAAGTGTGGCTGAATTTGGCCTTGAAAGATACTGTGGGATAAGAAATATTAGTAAATGACAAAATCAAAAGTAGCAATTTTCCATCATTCTTTGATCTTTTTTTTTCCTTTTTGCCAGTCACAAGTGATTGTCCCAGATGCATCCAGACTTCACTAATAGCCTAGGCTATGTCCTGACACTTCTCTGCAAATAAACTCTTCATCCCAGATTTGTTGTTGGCTTGGCTGTTGAGTTAAGGTTTGCTGCAAGGATGAGGCTAGAGCAGTACACCACAGGCTGGAGGGAGGAGAGCTGTGGAAATCCTGTACCAGCAGCAGTGTTGCTACTTACGTGGCATTGCAACCCTGCAGGCAAAGGAGATGGAAAAGGGTCTGGTAGCAGGGGGATAAAAATCCTTAGAAACCGTCAGCTGCGTCTTATTTTGTTGCCCAGTTTTTTGTAAAGCAAGCAAGTTTGTCTCATGCATTGGGAAAAAGCAGGTGAATTAATTGGACTTAAATCCTTGGGTGGTGAATATTGACCTATGCTTCCAGATATCTGATGAGACAGCTCTCTTTCTGCACGATGTACAAAGAAATGCCACATTCTTCCACTTCCCAAAGCCTTGCACACTTCCAGAGTCATGTTTATCCGGAGAGAACCACGTTGTGAGCATGCCTGGTTCTTGTTGCAGTTAATTCTTTCAAGCCCAGCAAAAACATTTTGCATGTTTGAAGTTTCCTCTCTCTTGAAAGTCTCTCATCAGGCAGCACTGGCTCTGGGAAACACCTGCCTGGGCTGGGAGGCTGCATGCGTTTGCCAGTGGGGCCAGGGGCTTATCCAACAGCATAGTCATTGACTTCCTCAGGAAGATCTTGGTAAAGAAACTCTTCTATGCGAGGGACAAGGTTTGAATAAGTCTTGCTGTAATGAGTGAAAAAGGAGACTAAATTCTCGTTTGTTTTTTCCACACATTTACTCATTCCATCGCTTCACTTTGGATTTTACTGAAGCCATAACATCATACGTTGGCATAACCTAGAGTATGCTGGAGGGAGCAGCTTCACTGCTGCTTCACTTTTTCTTTTGTAATCTTTCAGAAGTGGTCTCTTTTCCTCACCTCTTTTGAACTCGTTAATTAAACAGGCAATGGGACTGACCACTTGTGCCACAGATTTTTGTAACAGAGATTTTAGAATCACAAAGCTAAAGCAAGACATCTGCAAGTTGGAGGAGGCCCCATTTGCAAAATCAATGTATTAAAGAGTATGAGAAGAGCAATATCAGATGCCTTTGTGTACAGTAATATCTGATGGTTATTTTGATGAATTATAGAGACATGAATTGGTGACATTAGAGCCTCTGGTGGATCTCTGCTCCAAGCCAAGTGTCACAGTTCATATCACATGCTAGCAGGGGCCTTGAGAGACACTATGGAGACTGATACTTCTTTCTACACAGAGATGTTACAGGATAGCCTAACCATGTTCCTTTTCTCTAGTTCCCTTCTCTCACAGCAAAAGCCCTCTGAGAAGGGAGAAAGGCAGTTCATTCTCAGTGATCTGGAAGCTGTGAGCAGATTTTCTTCATGATAACTGGACAGACAACACCCTCAATTGACTGAAAACCACCACTTCATATATTGCTCAACTTATCACAACTGCAAGACTATAAAGAAAACATCAGATCATGCCCATATAGCTGTGTGTTCATTACTCACACAGCCATGGAGCACATTCTTTCATATGCCAGGTTTGATATCTCTCATTGTCAGTTTGTGCTTTGGTTGGGAGGGAGGCCAGAGTTGCCTCAGTTCTGATGTTGCTTGTTCACAGGAAAATGTATGTAGAATTATGTACTTTAATGGTGGCGCCCCACATCCAAACCAGCAACAGCTATCAGCAGACTACAGCATATCAGGATGGTGATTCATACTGAGGGCAATAGGGATCAAGTAAGTCACCAAGAACACTTCTTTTGAAATGCCATGTCCTTCCACCAAGCAAGAGCTCCCCTTCTGAGCTCACTAGATGTGACAGGCCCCCCTTGTGACAACTGGGTAGAGCTTTGGCAATAACCTCTAGGAAAAAGCACAATGCATGAGCACTGCAGAGAACAGCACGACACAGAGAGAGGGCACTCTGGTGGAACAGAAACATTTGGAAAATGCTCCCATTACTACCCATGGTTTCAAGTCTCTGCAGAATCCTCTTCCTCTAGTATGTGAGCTGAAAACATACTTCAAACATGCATCAGCATCTTTATATTCATTAAGGTATTTATGTAGAAGTAGAATCTTGCACTTGAGTCTACCTTGAGGGTGTAATTGTGTGTTGCTAATGTAATGGCTAGAGCTGGTGATCCAAACGGCAGCATATGAAAGGTCAATATGCAGAATGCAAGGTTGTGCAGAGCAATTGGAGGAAAAATGAAGTCTGTTTTAACAGAGGAAGAAGGAATAGGGAGGGCAAGGGCAGTGAATGTGACTGACTTTTGAAAATAGGCCCTGAGGTGAAAACAAAAACCTTAACTCTATCAATTATATATAATGAACATCAAAAAAAGAAAGATAGTAGGTAGCTGAATTAAAAAATAAAAGTCAGAATCAGAACCAGACATTCTAGAAGGAAATGCTGCAGAAGGGCCAGGAGATCTCCATGGATGGATAAGGAGTTGCTGAGGAAACTTAGAGGGGAAAAAAGAGGCTTATGAAAAATGGAAGCAAGGACATGCAGCCTGGGAAGAATACAGGGATGTTGTGCAGGAAGCTAGGAAGCAGGTCAGGAAAGCTAAGGCCCACTTAGAATTAAACTTGGCTAGGGATGTTAAAGATAACAGGAAGGGATTCTATAGGTACGTAGTGAATAAAAGACAGACTAGGGACAATGTGGGCCCTCTCCAGAAGCTATCAGCAGAACTGGCTACCCTGGATTTGGAGAAGGCTGAGGTTCTTAATGACTTCTTTGCCTCTGTCTCCACTGGCAAATGCTCTGATCACACCGCCCAAGTCTTGAAAGGCAGATGCAGGCACTGCGAGAATGAAGACCTTATGCCCAGTGGAGGAGAGGATCAGATTCGAGGCCATCTTAAGAACCTGAACGTATACAAGTCCATGGGACCTGATGAAATCCATCCACGGGTCCTGAAGGCCCTGGCAAATGAAGTTGCTAAGCCACTGTCCATCGTATTTGAAAAATCGTGGCAGTCAGGTGAAGTTCCCAATGACTGGAAAAAGGGAAATATAACCCCCATTTTCAAGAAGGGGAAAATGGATGAGGCGGGGAACTACGCACCAGTCAGCCTCACCTCTGTGCCTGGCAAAGTCTTGGAGCAGATTCTCCCGGAAGGCATGCTAAGGCACATGAAAAACAACAAGGTGCTTGGTGACAGCCAGCATGGCTTCACTAAGAGGAAATCCTGCCTGACCAATCTGGTGGCCTTCTAGGATGGGGCTACGGAACTGATGGACAGGGGTAGAGCAGTTGATGTCATCTCCCTGGACTTGTGCAAAGTGTTTGACACTGTCTCACATGACATCCTTGTTTCTAAGTTGCAGAGACATCAATTTGATAGGTGGACCACTCAGTGGATAAAGAACTGGCTGGATCGCCGCACGCAAAGGATTGTGCTCAATGGCTCAATGTCTGAATGTCTGGCTGGAGACCAGTAACGAGTGGTGTTCCTCAGGGATCGGTGTTGGGACCGGTCTTGTTCAACATCTTTGTCGGTGACATGGACAGTGGGATTGAGTGCACCCTCAGCAAGTTTGCCAATGACACCAAGCTGTGTGGTTCGGTTGATACGCTGGAGGGAAGGAATGCCATCCAGAGGGACCTTCTATCATAATCTTAGAATTATCATCTTAATTATTATTATAATCTTATAATAATCATAGAATCATACTATTTTATGATTCACCCAATAGAAGCGGGTGCAGATTTCAGAGGTACTGTTCCATAGAATCATAGAATAGTTAGGGTTGGAAAGGACCTTAAGATCATTAGTTCCAACCCCCCTGCCGTGGCCAGGGAAACCTCACGCTAGACCATGTCACCCAAGACTCCATCCAGCCTGGCTTTGGACACTGCCAGGGATGGAGCATTTATCCTGTTTCGCTGTACATCATCATGGAAACAAAGTATATATATATCCACATGGATGCCTTTAAAACATCATAGGCAGTGGCATGCCTTAAAAGACATAAAATTCTGATCTCATGTGCCTTAGTGAGCATCCAAGAGTGGTCTCTACCAAGAGTCTTCATGGTACGAATACAAGCAGGACTTAATTACTACCTTCATGTCATGTTTACTGCCATACTTCGCCTTTTCTCATGTGCCCTCTGACAAATCCACATGACTCTCCATTCTACTGCCAATTAGAAAATGTCAGAACTCAGTGCAGCATTATTCATTTGATTTCCGCTGTACATTTAAAATAGTACCATATCTTAACAACCACAACAAAATCAGGCTAATTTTCTTGCCCTGCAACTGTCTACTCATCGCTTCTGTGCTTCTGTCACTGCTTTGGGGTGATTCATTAAAGTGATCATTCACTTTAATGTAAAATGGCTTGGACACTTGTAAGAGTTTCATTTCAGTATTTGATTGTATGTTTCAGTTATTACATAGCTCTCATCCCCATAGCATTTGGATGAGTATACTACCTGTCTAGGCCCAGCTCCAGTGAAGTAATTCAAATATTCAAATGTAATTCAGATATTCAATTCAAATATTAAAATTATGCAACCAAAAATATTTATTTTTTAATAATAATAACATCCTGGCCTGTGTCAAAAGGAGCGTGACCAGCAGGTCCATGGAGGTGATTCTGCCCCTCTACTCCACTCATGAGACCCCTCCTGCAGTCCTGCATCCAGCTCTAGGGGCAGCAACACTAGAGGGACGTGAAGCTGTTGGAGTGAGTCCAGAGGAGGCCAGGAAGATGTCCCCAAGGGCTGGAGCAGCTCTGCTCTGAAGACAGGCTGAGAGAGCTGGGCTTGTTCAGCCTGGAGAAGAGAAGGCTCCAGGGAGACCTTAGAGCAGCTTGCAAGTGCCTAAAGGGGCTACAAGAAACCTGGAGAGGGGCTTTGGACAAGGGCCTGTAGGGACAGGACAGGAAGGAATGGCTTTAACCTGACAGAGGGGAGATTTAGATGAGACATTAGGAAGAAATTCTTCCCTGTGAGGGTGCTGAGGCCCTGGCACAGGTTGCCCGGAGAAGCTGTGGCTGCCCCATCCCTGGCAGTGTTCAAGCCCAGGTTGGACGGGGCTTGGAGCAACCTGCTCTAGTGGAATGGTATCCCTGCCCATGGCAGGGGGTTGGAACTGGATGAGCTTTGAGGTCCCTTCCAACCCAAACCATTCCGTGATTCTGTGGTTCTGTGATTTTATTTTCTTTGCTGGTTCTTCACTTGCTGCTCTGCAGATGTAAAAACTGAATGTATTATTTTGGAAAAGAAAAACTATCCAACAGTATTAACCCAATTACTTATCATCGTGGATGGGACCATTAGAGTTGGTATCATATGCAGAGTCATAAATTAATGTATCATGTACTATAAATGGACTGAAGTTTTTTTATCCTTGTAATGTGATAGAAAAGAGTGCTATAGGATCTGTGCTAATGATAATAAAATAAAAAAAAAGAAATAGGCAGGAAAAAAGAGAAACAGAACTTTGACACTCTCCCCTTGTGCATGCTACTCCTGATGTAGGTTTTAAACTACAAATGGCTGAGGACCATGGTTCCACACTGATTTATGTCACCTGAATGTCTGAAATGAGTATTATCACTCACTTCAATGTTGTCATACTCTGCTGAGGCCACAGAAGGGCTGGCAGAAGATTCCTTTCAAGTACATGGCAGTTTGTAAAGTACTCTGAGCTTCTTCAGGTCATAATTTTAAGTACTGCTACATGAACCTGTACTTCAAGACGGAGGCAATTCACAGCAATTATATGGGAACCAAGATAGAGGTATCAGGCTAAATTCTTGGCCTGGAATGCATGGAAGTAGTTCTCAGAAAGCCCTTATTCCTTGCACAGTCCCAGTCTTGTGGTTGCCTATTAAGGAATTTGGTCTTGGGAGACGCTGTTGCTACAGCATCTCCAAGGGGCATTCCAGGAAATAGGGGCTGTGAATGCCTTCAGAGGGAACCCACGCTGCCTTGTGGCCTCACGTTCCTGGGAGGATGGTCCAGCCTGTCCATTCAAAGTCAGAGACCTTACTGCTCAAGGCAGTCTATTTCATGTATCGGCTGCACGTGCTGCGTCTGACACGTGAAGGAAGTCCCTGTTGCTGGACGTTCTGAAGGCTCAGCAGGAGTGCACATCTGTCATTTCTGTTACAAAGTTACGTTTCTACTTATACCAACAATTTCTGACCAGTAATGTTCTTTCTCTAGTGTGTTTCAGATCCACTGAAAGATCTGGTTAAGCCTCCTCACTTTTAATCTCTGACAGGTGAAGCTGGCAGAGCCGTGTGTTCAGCTGAGCCACACCGCTCCTCGTTTTCCAGGGACTGTCCCCTGCAGTGCCCTGAGGTGGTCTCTGTGGTTCAGAGGAAGCATGAAAAGGATTTTTCAACACAAGCAAGCCAACTAAAAAAATCCGACCCGTCTCTTTATCCTTTAGCTGGAAGCCATTTCTTCTAAAGGAATCTCATCCAACAAGAGGGTAATCATATCTGTGGCGCTGAGAGCTAAACAACAAGCAATTTCCTGTACTTTTGTCTTTCTTATTGTCCACAAGTGCAAATAGCTTCAATTACTTCCTCAAAGTTTGATGAGTTCCACAGTGGGGCCGGTGATTAACTGCAAAGGAAATTTTTACTTCCCTCCTTGACTTGTGCTTTCTGGTACCAGTTAAGCCATTCCACAGCAGAGCTGCACGTCAGTCCTACCTAATCACCTGCATACACACACCGGGGAGAGGAAGAGGCGGTGACAGGAGCGGCCCAGCTGAAATGCTGCAGACGAAAGACTTTCCATGTGGCTGGCCTCCAGGGCTGAACACGCTGAGTCATGCTCTGCACGCCTGGAGCATGACTAACAGAGCTCAGCCTGCTCTGGAGCTCGGTTTTATTGACGAGCTGACAACATCAGCTCCTGTTGCCAGCCTCGCTCCCTTGAGTTGCTCTCTGCGTGACTTCCCCTGCACTGCTCCTCTCTGCTCAAACAGGCAGGGCCAGCCGGAGCCACCTGCTATTGTAACTCAACAGAGCAAGGCAACAGGCCTGCAGGAGTTCTGCCTCACCTTCTCATACTGCATTGCCATAATACATGAATAAAGACTGACTTCAGGAACAGTGGGGGAAGAAGAGGGGTAGGTCTTATGTATGAACATAGAATCATAGAATAGTTAGGGTTGGAAAGGACCTTAAGATCATCCAGTTCCAACCCCCCTGCCATGGGCAGGGACACCTCCCACTAAACTATGCCACTCAAGGCTCTGTCCAACCTGGCCTTGAACACCGCCAGTGGTGGAGCATTCACAACTTCCCTGGGCAACCCATTCCAGTGCCTCACCACCCTTACAGTAAAGAATTTCTTCCTCATATCCAATCTAAACTTCCCCTATTTAAGTTTGAACCCGTTACCCCTTGTCCTCTCACTACAGTCCCTAATGAACATGCTGGACTCCTACTGCTGATTGAGGTCTTATATTTGAGAGGCCCAGTGCTGACTGGGAAACAAGGTAACTTGGGAATGACCATAATATAAAATACCTTTAGAGCTGGAGTTTTCAAAGGAGGTAAATTCCTGATGGAGTACAAAGGGTATTGGGCAGTGGGTGTTCTGACATTCATAGCAGGTGCCAGGTTGGCTGGAGGGAGGTGGCAGACCTTGACCCCGAAGTGTGGGCTTTTCTACCAAGCCCGGATGATGCTGATCTGAACCTGGTGTCTGATCTGAAAAGCATTAACAGCAGTCTACTCATGGAAACCACATCTCCTAAGCACATCAGAGAAAGCAAGGTTTGGCTCATTTGCTAATGTTTCCATGAAGAAGGTGACTTTTTTTAGTCAGAGCCTGCATTTCTTCAGTCTGTAGGGAGAAGACCACTTGTCTAATCCATGGTGATTTACACTGCTGTAGTACTCACCACGACAAACTCCACTGGGAAAGAATCACAAATGGAGCATGTTCAATGAGTGTGCAGTGGGAAGAGGTTGCAAGAACAAAAAAGAGGACAGCATTGCCTGAATAGCTTATTCACTTGGGTTTATTTGCTCAGTGAGCCAAGAACAAATTTAGTCAGGGAAAGGTGCCGAAGCCAAACAGTGTCTAGGGGGGTAGCAACAGGGCACTCTTCCAGCTTGCTTGACTGCTCTGGGGCCTTAACAAGAGAACCCTGGCATAAGAACAGCATTGTCTACAGACCATGAAAATTTCTACATCTATTCCACCAGCATATGGAAGAGTACTCCTTGTTCTAGAGATGAATTGTTTCTCAACAGCTCACCAAGCCAGTGGCCTTTTTGCCAGCAGTGTTGGGCAGTAGTTGCTAGACTAGATGTTAGGCTTGTGAGACAGGAGTTTGGGCAAGGCTCTCTTTGTCACTCTGTCCTGTTTGCCAATCCCTGAAGTGAAAAAGTTACTCTAAATGGGAGAGTGAGAGGCCAGAATGACAGCGATACCTCTAAACTTCTCCATCCCATCTTCTGTATGGGCTTACTGAATGGGTGAGAATTACTTAGATACACTGGCAATTTTCCTTGACCCTCTAGGAACTGTGGCAAGCCTTCAAGATGTATGGAATAAGAGGACAAGAGAAAAATGGTACACGATCTCACCTGCAGCTCTCCTTTCTCTGTTGCTTTCATTACTTCCCTGAACTCCTACATGCCAAGACCTGGGACTTTATACAGAATGTCCACCCTTTAGAAGTGTATCAGCACAAAATACAGATTTCTTCAGAAGAGACTGATTGCTCCACTATCAGTTGTCTGGCACAGATAGAAAATCAGGGGGATATTCACCTGGCCTGGAACATTGCTTCTTTAAATGCAGTTCCAGCTGTGTACAAAGTTGTTTGCTTCTTGGCCAAATTATTCTGCAGAGTCAGTTCTGCATCCTTCTGCTCCTGCATGGCAGCATTTCAGCAGTATCTGGAGGGGAAGCATCTGCCTGCCATAGTGTTGCACCCAGTTTGGGATTCTCCCAAATGGCGCTCATTATGTCACTGTATGGTGACATTATTAGCATATTTTAGCCAGCACCAGTCAATGTCAGATTGTTTCATGATGTGTTCAACAGTCATCAATGTTTCAAAAAGTACCAGACAAATGTCTTTTGACTTGACCCCTTTAATGCAATGTAATAGATCATTTGCGAGTTTAACAGCTCACAAAGCATTGATGCCTGTGTGCTTGCAAAATAGATATCTTCTCACTCCGTATTTTCCTCCTTCAAATGCTATGAGAAATTATTTAAGGAAGTTCTAATGAAATGCATCTGTCACTTATGAAGATAAATAGCCATAGTATGCCTTTCCATTACTGGAAATGGCAGAATTAAATTAGAAAATTACAATCCTCAGCATCTTCCCTGACTTGTTTTTGCATAATGTGTTAGAAAATATGCCCACATAGGCAGAATGCTGCAATACCAATGGAGCATGTCATAAAACAAGGCCTCTTTTTATGGTTGTTTTGTTACTTTGCATTGGGGAATTTTCTCCCATGGATGATTTTTGCTCCTGTTTCTGGGCAAAGAGGCTCAATTAGTAAAAGGAACTAAACTAAAGTCACAAATAGATAAAATCCTCCCTCTCTTCCAAAACTTCAGTTCTGGACTTGTGTCTGTATTGTTATATGGCTTCCAAGTCAAATGACCATGGTAGAACGTACGATTCAGACTCTGATTCCTCATATCACATCTAGAGGGCTTCCCCTTTTCTATTACATGGAATAAAAATAGTGTTACCATTGAAATCCCTGGGGCCACACTTTTGACAACCGGAATTATAGAATCATAGAATCCCAGGTTGGAAGGGACCTCAGGGATCATCTGGTCCAACCTTTATAGGCCAAGCATGACCTAGACTAGATGTGTGCTCAGATCTTCAAAGTGTACAATGTTGGGGAATCCACCACTTCCCTGAGGAAATTATTCTAATGGCTGATTGTTCTCATTGTAAAAAATTTTCCTCTTGTGTCCAATTGGAATCTCCCCAGGAGTAACTTGTGCCCATCACCCCTGGTCTTTTCCATGTGACTCCTTGTAAAAAGGGAGTCTCCATCTTCTTTGTAGTCACCCTTTAAATACTGGCACATGGTGACAGGGTCTCCCTTGAGCCTTCTGTTCTCCAGGCTGAACAAACCCAGCTCTCTCCGCCTGTCTTCACATGGCTTCCCAGTCCTTGGATCATCATTGTAGCCCTTCTGTGCACCTTTTCTAGCCTGTCCACATCTTTTTTGTACAGTGGGGACCAAAACTCAGCAGTATTCCAGGTGTGGCCTGGCAAGCACTGTGTAGAGTGGAATAAATATTGTATTCTGAGTCTTAGTAGACAGAAAGATGGCTATTAAAGGAGACATTTAAATGAACAGTGGGATGGTGTGAAATTGTCTTTTCAGAGGGAATGGGCTCCTCTTAGTCCCTCATTAGCAAGCTGGGGTTTTTTTGTCCTCAGAAGCAGATTGTTGGTAATAGCTTTTGTCTTTTTAAGTGAAGAGTTGGACTCCTTAGAGTCTAGCCCAGCTAGAGTAAGTCAGAATGTGATTTGCAATGTGATTTACAGCCTTTAGCCATGCTACTTCTGGAAGCAAAGAGGTAGCAATTGAAATAAGCTCACAACAGAAGTCCCTTGTGTTTCTCACCTGTGCTTCCAGCTGTCAGTGGAGGATGCATGCAGAATACCTGTATCCTTCAGCCCTCACACCTGCTCCACACCAGCAGCATATGTTCCTGCTCCCCTGCTCCATCAACATCCAGCTCCCCCAGCACTCTTCCACCCATTCTCCTGCTGGTTCTCTCACTTTCCTTTTGATGGCATATGGATTTTGCATTTTTTGTTGCACAAGAGATGGCTTCAGCAGGGACAGTAGTGCTTTACCCGTGCCTGCTACCCAGACTCAAGTTTGGCACCTTCCTAGTGAATCCTCATCGCTCACTTCCTGAATAAATGCTTTAACTACTGTGCTTTTATTCGGTGCTGAGGGACATTACTGATGCATGTAGCTGTTACAATTCACGCTGAGCCCAGTGCTGTCTGTGCATGTCGGGAGGGTTCAGGCAGGAGGAAGGACTGCCTTGCATCACCTCTTGTGTAGTCAAATGCAGATGCGAAGCTTGATGTGAGCAGAGAATGTTCTTGTAACTAATGAATATAGAAGGCTCAAAAGGGAGCAAAGGAACTTCCCTAGCAACTCTCATAAAATTATGCTTACTTTTTTCCTCATTAAATTGATGTAATTTTTGTTGTTCCTGTTCATTCCAACCTCCTAAATTCCTGAAGCATCCAAAAGATCCCTGTAAGGAAAGGCAGGGGTGGGAGAGGAAGGGGGCAGTAACTGAAGGTCCGAATATATTGAATACATGTGGGGGAATCCCAGGGCTTTCTGAGCACATGAGGCAAGCAGATAAAATATATGGAGCATGAAGGTGGGCTTGTTGAGAGATGAGAGCTTTTAAAGACCCAACTGCTTTCCTTTCGGCCTCATCTTGATTGAATTCAGTTAACAGCAACCCTGCATGAAGTAAATGCTGGTTATCTCAGCTCTGACCTTCAGTAAGTCTCCAGGACTGCAGATAGGGATGCACATCACTGTTTCTCTGGCTATACAAAGGAAGAAAAGCTCAGATTTAAATGCCCAGGTAAACAGGAACAGCAGAACTGACGAGCACAAATAGCCCCAAGGTCACAGAGAAGCAGTACAAGCAGTTGTCAGTGTGGGAAGTGCCTAGTGTCCAGCAGGGATTAGTACTCGTTTCTTGCAGATGGCAACACCCCCCTGTAATGCTCCCAGTTAGTGGCAGGATTTTGTTTGAGCATTTACATCCAAGGGTTGGCATGTCTTGCTGACTCTGGTAGGGAATGGCTTATCCTAGGAAGCTATCAAATTTGATTACCTTCAAGTTACCTGACACTGCTCTGCATGTTATTAATAATCACACAATGATCAAACTCATCAAAATCCAGCCTTAGTGTTTATGACTTCCTCTGTAGCGTATTGTACAGGTTGACTTCATCCTGTGCAGAGAAGCATTTCTTTTTATTATTTTTCTACGGGTAATGCCCTTTGATTTAATCAAGTTTCACTTGTTTTCTGTCCCTCCATGCAATCTGGCAGAGGTGGGATGAGAAACTTCTCTATGCCACT
The DNA here is from genome assembly GCA_017639245.1 of Myiopsitta monachus. Taxonomy (NCBI): domain Eukaryota; kingdom Metazoa; phylum Chordata; class Aves; order Psittaciformes; family Psittacidae; genus Myiopsitta; species Myiopsitta monachus. The sequence continues at coordinate 59,200,861 of CM029925.1, forward strand.
TGAATCCGGAGCAGGCTTGTCTGTATTTCTCTGCTTCATTGACTTCCACCTCATTTCAAATCTCAGCTGAAAACTCCTCCCTTCTCCCTTGCTTCTGTCTTCCTGCTCTTAGTTATCTCTGAAGCTACAGTATTGCTTTATGTAAAGCGGTTAAGAGATGGATTTTGCATGACAGAAAGAATTCAGACTTAATCCTTTAACCTTTACTTACTAAGACGCATGTCTGTACTGGAGACCATGGGCTGCTGGTGTAAGTAAAACCTGCAGTACCAAGTGGACTTTCTTCTGAGAGACATAAAGGAAAGGGTATAAAGAATTTATTTAGAGCATTCTTAACTGTGAATGCTAATATCGGCTCCAAAGTGCACAGGCTTCGTGGGCTTCAGGAATCCTGGAACAGAGAGGGGCAGCATATCCCCACAGGACCAGGGTCCTGGGAGCCAGCTGGCCCTGTGTAATTAGCAGATCAAGAAGATAAATGACCAGGGAGTGAGCTGTAGGAAGCCACAGACAGGCTGCAGGAGAGAAATAGTCTTTCCTGTCAGATCCTGGCATAGGTCAGGTCAGAGGGAAGCAGAGGCTGGCACTAGTATCCAGAATGGGCAGAGAGGCTGAGATTTTTTCAGAAGTGTGAGAAACTATGGACTAGGGTATTGTTTATTAAGATTTAAGTTAAGCCCAATGTAAAGGTGGACCACTTGTGCAAGATAAGATCGCTTATGCAAACTAAAACAGCCATCAGACACCATTTGTGCAAGATAAGATAACAGCGAGATGCTCCAGGAACCGACATAAACATGACAAAAGGAAATGTGAGTGAGGAGTTGACTATGGGACAAGGGAGGAGGACTTCTTACTCAAACGGCCACCAGGAAGCAGAAAACGACCCCCTAGCAACAACTGAAGCATGCACTACTTCAAAGAACACGGAAAGGAAAGATGTATAAAAGGGGACTGTTTAAACTGCTTAGTACGGCAGTTGGTGGAGCGCAGACTCCCCTGTCGTCCAGCGCTGCTTTTGCTCATATTCTACTTGCTATAATTAATAAATTCCAATTGGATTCTAGTCTGTTGTGGTCTCAATTTATGACAGAAGGAAAGGCAGGACTGAGTTTTGGCTAAGGCTTTTTTTAGACTCTGCCTTACAAGAAGCTTCAGTGACATGGTACTGGGCTGAGAATGAGTACGATGACTGCCTTACCAGATGCTGGCAGATACTGAAAGGGAAATGCTATGGAAAACTGACCCTAAGTGTGGACGTGGGCTTGCTTTCCACTTGGTACTTAACAGCCAGTCTTGGAGAGGAAATGTGTGGTTGACTAGTGATGATGTGGAACGATTACTGCCTTGACAAAATGCTGCCTCTTTCCATGCTGAAAACCCTCAGGATTTGGATTAAGTTTTGGATGTAAGGAATAGGAAACAGCAGCACGCATCATGACATGTTTCCCTTTGGCCAAAAGACAAAAAGGATAGAACGAATGCTAGGTAAGAAACATTCTTGTAGCAACAGTAGCAACACTTTACCACCCTTCATGTTTCAAAGTGTTGAGACTCACAGTTAATTCAAGTCTGGAAGGCCTTCATCCTGGTGTATCATCCTGTGCACTGTGGAACAGCTGCTTGACCTTACTCTGCCAGTCCTTGCCCAATACAGGACGCTTTTCACACCCTGTCATGAAATTCAGAGTGTCATCAAAGCCCTTCAGCTGCAGCCATCATCTATGACAGAAAGGAAGCAAGAGATTGACATTGTCAACAACATTTTGGATATGTTAGATTAAATACTCAGATAGTCTTAGGTGATGGACGAGTCTATGCCCTTCACTAAAAAGCCAAACTAGGAGGAAATTACCTCCTGACATGACATCTGGCAATCAGTGGAAACCCAGGTATGGGACAATAACATAATGAAAGCCACCTGGAAGATGTTAATACTTTGAGGAATGCCTGTGCATCTATCTCTGCTTCCTCTCTTCCTCTCTGGTTAATTCAGAGCAAATGAAAAAAGTGGAAAAAAACCCAATAAGCAACATTATATATGAAATGGAAAAGATTCTTCCCGTCCCTGGCAGGTAATCAGTAGGCACTCCAGAGCATGGAATAAATGTTATGTAAATATATAGTGTAAGCAACACCATCAACAAATAGTTGATGAAGTCTTTTTTCAAACCCACTTGGTTATTCAGGGACTCACATCACAAGTTTAAATTGAAGTTCTTTGCCCATCACTACACTATTTAAAAGGCTATTCCAGAATGTCATTCTTCCGATGGCTGGAAACCTTCCCCCAGTTTCCAGTCTAAATTTATTCATGACCAATTTATAAATCCATTTGATCTTGTTCCAGCATTATCCTTTAGGTTAAATAATTCTTCTCCCTCCCTGTTATTTACTCCTTGATGTATCTGTAAGGAGTTGTTATCTCCCATCTCTGGCTTCATTTCACTAGCCCAGACAAGCCAAGCTCTTTCTGTCTGTTCTTCTAAGATAGATCTTCTGTTCCTGAGCATATTTTAGACACCTTTCTCTGCACCCCTTCTAATATCTGTTTAGCTTTTTCGAATGAAGGTGACAGGAACTCTGGTATCTGAAATGAGGCCTTACCAAGACTGTACATGGTATTTCCCCATCTCCAGCAACAAAGCCTGGCCTGATGCACTCTGAAGTCAGACAAGCTTTTCAGCACTGTGTCTCACTGAGACCTCCTAGTCACTGGGATAGAAGCATAGGTTTTCCACATGGGCAGCACGTTAGTTCTGTGTGATTTGCTTGGATGTCAAAGGACAGGTATATTAGAAAGATGGAAGTTACACTTGCTTCTATGGCGAGTTTGTTTCTTTATGCAGAGCAGTTCCCAACAAAAATGCTCTAGTGAAAATTTGCAGAGTGGAAATTTCCATTCTCCCTTCACATGAATCCAACATGCTTTTAAATTGGAGGCCTAATTCCTAAGAGGACCTGGTAAGCAAACACAAAGAGACAAGGCTGGTTTGGACCTTGCTTTGCTGAAACATGGGATTTTCTGACTTGTTTTGTTTTAATTAAAATAACTTTAGAGAGAGATGAAGAACAAAGACTTACAAGTCTGAAGTCGACAGAAATAAAAGTCTCTGAAGTTCTAATCTCCAAGGGCCTGTCTCGACTTCAGGAGGGGCTGAGCTTGCTCTGCACCTCTCTGGATTAGGGCCTGTGGAAAGCCACAGTCTTTCCTGCCATGGGCTTTTTTTGTGCCAAGTGCAGAATGCAACAGAAGCTTCAATTACTTTTGAACAAGCAAATATGTTGGAAAAGTGCATGGTCATTCGTTGGGGGTAGTAACAAATAATTATGTAGGGAAGCAGGTTTCTGTCTGGTTGGTTGGTTTGTGGGTTTTGAGATTATAAAGCAAGCAGGAAAGGATACACTGAAACAGTGCAGTTCGACACATGATTAAAATACAGTTATTCTTGTTTCAATAGGATTTTCTTGTTTTCTTGCTTGGATGTCTATCCAAGTAGAGTCAAGGCAAATACTGAATGTGGTGGCTAAGGAATGCTCCACAAATGCCAGCATTTCTCATAACCTGTGTGAGCATCTGCATGGCCAGAGTCTGCAGTGACTTGTGAAAATAAATGTCTTCACATTGCTTGTACTGAAGGTTGATGCAGGTAATGATGACATAGAATTGGGTCCCTTTTTAATGCTAAACTTGTAAAGAAAGAACAGACCTCATTTTTCAAGAGAACACAGGAAAGCAGCTGCTGTAACTGTTGTGCCAGCTCAGGTTTGGACACTTCCCTGTTTGAATATGGCACTTGTTGAAAAATGCAGATTGAGGTCAGTCAAAACCTGGTTATGAACTGATGTTGGATATTAAAGCTGTTAGGAGCACACATTTCTGAATGAAGGCTAGAATTGGCTGTCTGCTGTTTTCCAAAGGGGAATGTTTCATTAAAACATTTACACTTAAGTTTTGAAAGAGAAGGACAAACAAAAACCACCTAAAAAGAACCTGACATTTTATCTGATTGAAAATGATTGATGGGAGGAAATGGAGGAGAGGAATAAGGGAGTATTTCTTGCTGGAAAACTCTTCTTTGTTTGCCTGTTTTCTTCAGGTCTGAACAAATCAAACCACTTTTGGATGTTTTGGTTTGGTTAGTGCCCTTGATCCTCAGGGCTGCCAGCAAGTCTCAGAAGACCTGCGGAACAGTCTACTGTGATCATACTGACTTGCCCCCAAAGCTGATGTCTAAGGTTTTAGGGGGGAAGCCACAACTTTCTTTTTAATTGACCTGGATGCATTTTTTCTGACATTCATTTCTTTCATCACCCCTTAAGTCCAGTTAAGCCTTTTGGCATAGAGCAAGCAATGTGAACACAGTGCTACCTGCATTCAAAAAGCCACTAGACAAATTCATGGAGTAAAAATCAAAGGCCCCTCCTTGCTGATATCCTTTTGTGCTGCCTCAGTGGACTCAGTGTAACTGAGAACCAGGCCCAGTGTCACTCCCAATCTTAGTGTCTCATGACCTCTCACATCTTTGCAAAGTATGGTACAAATTAGTATTTGCAGCAGCCTCTCAACTATATACCCTGTGTACGAGCATGATCTCAGCTGATTTTCAAGACAGACAAGACTCTGTAAGATTAAATGACTGACCCACTGTTACTTAACAGTTCATTTGTGAAGTGTAAATGATTCATGGGAAGCTCTTTTCTTCCTTTCACCTGGCCAGAATGTTTCTATCACAATGTAGGGAATAGACCATCAACAAACTTCTCCATCAGAAATCAGTATTCCTTTGCTGGTGGCTTGCTTGGCAGGCTCTATGGGTGCTCTGGGACACCTTCCAAGGAGGGCCTGAGGAAATTAATTGTCTCCTAGACCATTTTGAAATATAGGTCAGCCTTTCATGGCTGTGCTAAAGCAAAGACAATCTTAATCATCTATGATAGGCAGTATAACGTGGAGAAAGTGGAGGTTTCAAGGCTCTCCCATTGAGGATCTTCCATGACAAAGTAACATTTTGACTGCCCTGGAGGTAGCCTTAACTTGAGGAAGAAAAAAGACAAATTATCAAGGCACCAACTATCTTAAAGTCTGGGATCTCTTTTGTTAGCTTCTACTCTTTCAGCCTCTTTCTTCCTAGCTGCCTTTCAGTTCCCAGAGTATGAAGCCAGGTTTTAAAACTGGAAACTGAAGTAGAAATGTTAAGTGACTCAATCAGAGAAAATGTAACGTAGAGTTCCGAAGCTCCTAACTCCCAACATACGACTCACCAAATAGCCCTCCCTGGAATGATTAAACCGTCATATGGGGATGAGGCAGACAACCCTATTGGGCTGCTAGTGATGTGGTTCTGATGAAACTTGCTCTTTAGCTCATGATGAGACTATCAATTCTTCTGGTCCCAGTGTGCTGCTGTTACAAGGGAAGCAAAGTCACCCTGTTGGGACACAGTATTCCTCTGCTAAGTTCTTACAGAGCTGGTGGGCACTAACCCAGAGATATTATCTACTAGTGGCTTTTCCACCTAGGCCAGGCACACATGCGAACATGAATATACATCTGCTTGGCTTATTTGCAGAGCATTTTGTAGTGAATTTGCTTCTTAAAGCACATCCTTCATCATACTGGGGAAACGGTGAGTTAATATTTAACCTTCCACTGAGAAATTTAGTAAGTCTTTATCTCCTTGCTGTAAATTCGCAGTACCAGTGTCAGAAAAGATGATCATCAGCATTTATTTCCTGGATAACTTCAGAAATATCAAGACAAACTGCACTTATTTAAGGGTACATTTCTCAATGCTCTCAGGCTTTCCTGCTGCTTTAACATCAGCAACCATTTAACCACTCTATAAGCTTTCAGTATTTTTCCTAACTTGGTGTAAGCAAATATTGATCGTGACTAAGCTAGTAATTGAGTTCATTCATGATAATAGATGGTCCATTGGCTGCACCCATTAAAGCTTCTTTAAAAGCAAGAAACAACTTTAATTGCCTGGAGAGACATGGGATGATATTGCAGCAGATTGGAACCTATTAATAACAGTAAATTCAACGTTTATCCTAGCTTGTTTATGCTTGTTAGTATTAAAGCTTCACATGGAATAGAAAGATGACTAAAAGGGACATTCCAGACAGAATACTAGCCTGATTATGCAGCTTATATAAAAAACACCCTCTTTAATTGCTAAGAATATCTTCATACAGAGCTGCAGAACTTTCTTAAGAAGGGTCTGTTGTCAATTAAATGGGTGGTTTTTTTCTTCATTATCTGAAAGAACTGTAAATCTGGCATTTGTTTTATCCCTATCGTTTTGTTCGCTATAGGAAGAGAGGACCGGAAGGGATCAGCATATTCTTAGGGGTTACTGCAGAGGAAGGATGCACACAGTTTATAAACTTATAGTGTCTATGTCTACTTGAAAAACAGAAGCAATTACAAATATGTCAGTGTGTATCCATGAATGATGGATTTGAGGGGCTTTCCATAGAATTACAAAATGGTTTGGGTTGGAAGAGACCTTAAAGCTCATCCAGTTCCAATCCCCTGCCACAGGCAAGGACACACACCTTCCACTATACCAGGTTGCCTCAAGCCCCATCCAGCCTGGCCTTGAACACTGCCAGGGATGGGGCAGCATCTTTTATAAGCCAAGACCTTCAAGTTAATTGACAAAAAGCTACTTCAGGCTAATAGTGGTGGGCAGATGTATCTCAGTGCCTCACACTTTCCAGTGAACCTTGGTACCCAGGCAATAAGTTTCACTTTTGTAGAAATCCAAGCAGAAAAAGCTTGCCAAGAAGAGAGGAATAGTAATTTAGGGATGACGGTAGGGTACCTTGTTCATGTATTATTTCAGAACCTCACGGTCTTCCTTCAGTCCTCAGCATCACCAGTGCTGCAAGGAAGAGAGCTGCTGAGTTTCCTTAGCTTTGTCTTGGAGCTCTGTGACCTGATAGCACCGCTCCTCCTTTATATATCCCAAAACACCTGAGACACAATTCCGAACTGGGATGGTGGGATTTCCTAACCATGCTGCACCAGGAGAAACAGTAAAACAGATCTCTTCACTTCTTCAACCTGTTATCTGCACTGGATATTAGCTGCAACCAACTGCTTCATTAAAATTGGCAGCCATGTGAAGAGGACTCTTGAGGACAGTTTCCATTGCATTCTGCAATATACAGAACTTGAGGATTTTTTTCTGGATTTACAAATGAAATGAAATATCACATTTATTATGAGGTCATTCCAGATTTTTATTTAATTAAAAAAACCAAAACCCTTCTGTGTTTGGCAGTGTGTCTGAACCTGAAATCAGCAACATCTGGGAGCACAGAGTTACACCTCACAGATGCTGAGCAACAATCTCACTGCAGCTAATGACAAAGGCGTTTGTTCATCACATATGAAAATTAGGCCCCAGGCCAAGATTTCCTCATTTAAAGTTAGGCACTGCAGTCACACTGAGTATCACAAACATGTTCTAAATGTGCCTCTAGCAGCATTGCATTTTTCAGATATGAAAGTCCTCTGCAGTTAAGTGTTACTCTCTTTTTTATCCAACCTGAAAACTTGAGAGCAAAAGCAAATGGATATTTGAGAGATTTGTCACACAGAAAGGCAAGATGCCCACTGATCTCTTTAGGAATTCACAGCCATCCATTCCTGGGCAGTCACTGAATTTTTGGGGAAGTATTACTTTAGGGAATTAATGAGAAAAATCAACCTCTAAGTGCAGTGGGTTCATCTTCATTAAACAGTTTGCTGATTCTGCTGTCAGCCCTCAATATCAGCATATCATTGGAGTGAGAAGTCCACTACCTCAAGTCTCTTGCATATGCACTTACTGTTCATTATTTCCCTCACAATGCTTGACTCAGCATTAAATTAACCTCACCGACAGAAGGTGAATAGCTGTCATTATTTTTGGCTTTGAAATGGGAAAAAATCTGCTTCTGTGCTAAGGCAACAAACATCAAGCAGAATGATCAGATATATACACCTGCCTGAATGTAAGGTCACAGTGCACCTCTCAGGAAAGGTCATTCTCACTCCATTTGAAATAAGACAAGATGATCCTAACATGATAATCCAAGACTCTCAGTGAACTTTTTCCATTTCCAGAGAATGAGATGTAACAGTGTTATTGCCTATATGGAATTCAGAAATTGTTTTAAAGCCACTGTGATGTGCTTAGAAAGCAGACCTCAGATATTTTATTCACAGCAATTTTGGGGGACTGTGTCTGTGTACTAAGGAGGTTGTCTGGGTGATGTTCTAAAACAGCAAACCCACAAATACTGGGGTTTATGTGAAATGAAACCCAGTATGGCTTGGCTACAGAGGCTGGCATTCAAAGAGTAGGAAAGTCCCAGACGGATGATTCAAAAAGCCCCTGTGTCAGTAGGAGCCTTGAAAGCCATGGAGCATGACAACCTGGACGAAAAGTCAGAAGAGTGTCAGGGACCTGAGGTTTGGACAGGCAACAGGAAGGCAGTGTGCCCCGCTTAAGAGGGGGACTAGTTGAGGGAGAAGGGATACAGCTACACAAGAGAGACAAGTTCTGCGTTTCAGAGGAAAAGCCATGACCTCAAGAGGATTCCTGAGCACCTCAAAATCCTGAGAACCTGTGAGTAGTAAGGAAATGGAGGCAAATGAATGTACAGAATGTTTTATTATTTCCTTGCATACGTAGAATCACAGAATGATTTAGGTTGGAAAGGACCTCAAGATCATCTAGTTCCAACCCCCCTGCCATGGGCAGGGACTCCTTACACTAGACCAAGTCACCCAAGGCTCTGTCCAACCTGGCCTTGAACATTGCCAGGGATGGAGCATTTACCACATCTTTGGGCAACCTGTTCCAGTGCCTCCCCAGCTCTCACAAGAAAGAACTTCTTCCTTATACCCGACCTGAACTTCCCCTGTTTGAGTTTAAACCCATTACTCCTTGCCTTATCACTACATCAGCATGTAAAAAGTGATTGTGCTTCTAAACCTTTTCATAAGCACCTCTGTATGCTTTAGCCACATGTTTAACTAAAAACCTGAAGAAGTGAATTGTAAGTCCAGAGCACCTACCGGGAAAATCCTTTAAGCTATAAAGCGCTTAGGACTACTCCTGGGCACTCAGATAAGCTAAGTTACAGGCTACTCTTCCTCTGCAAGGTTCAGATGAAGGGAACCTGTGTCAAAAGTTCACTGACTCTGCAGAGTATTCAGATAAATGTGTTTGGGAGAAGGCAAGACCCAAATGGCAGCTGCCTAATGAGTACCTGGGCAGCAAGAGCTCTTGCTGGCGTGAAAGCAAGGCACACCAACAGCTGTGAGGCCTTGTCTCTGGGAACTGTTTGTACAGGATAGGACCAGGCTTCACACTGGGCACATTACATTGTGCTGATTTCCCAACGTAGCTCTTTTGAATTAATATGCTCAACTGAGTCCTCTTGGTAAAACTGCTTCCCAGATACAGAGTTCCTCTGCAAGGTCCTTTGGTGTCTGTGAAACAGGAATGTTGTAGCTAGCTTGACTGCTTTTGAAATTTCAACCATCACTTTGAATGCCATAAAATTGGCCTTTTCCCTCTTGTGAGCACAATTCACTTGAGGGCACTGAAGCAAGACAAGTTCATATTTGTGCCTGTATATTGCTCATTCAGGTGATCAGGGAGGAAGTCACACTTCATTGCTGATGTGTTTGATCCCGCCTGGGATGAAAATCACAACACAGACTGCACAAACATGATGCTTACCTGCTTCCACCCTGCTCTGTTCTTACCCATAGGCTTTATAACCTCTTAGGCACACCAGTATCCAAAGGGATGTAAACCCTGGTGCAGATTTAGAAGCAGACCCCTGCATTTATGCAAGGTGAGGCAGAGCACAGTCACAGGAAAGGTAATGCTGTCAAATATCCCTGTGCTATTTTACATGGCCCTGCAAGGAAGATGAGACCAGATAACTCTTTTTCTTTGGAAATAAGATTGGCATTTCCCCTATTTATAAACACAGTAATTCATCTTACTCCATTTTTGTCCTCAAACTTGCTTTATAGGGTGTTTTTTCCCATTTTATAGCCTAACACATTTTCAGCATTGATTTGTTTGTTTTTCTTAATGGGCAAACCTGTTGTACTGATGCACCCTGGTGCTGGGTGATACTAACAATCAGTGAGTGGTTCATGGCTGACACTTGAAAGTGCAGGCATTAAGTGATGGATTAAACTTGTCATTCAAGAGCTCCATTCTGCTTTTATCTGTGGGATGCTTTGTCCTTGATAGAAATTCTTCCCAAATAAGAAAAAATGCTTGGAGTGCTCAATAAGAAAAGATGAGAGATGAATCTGGGTAAAAGTGAGAAAATAATTCATACAAGTGATGAGTCATCTATTTTTATTTTCCATGTCTAATTCCAGGGATGTGTGAAAGCTGTGACTAGTAGGGGATACCCAGTGAAAAAGAAGCAGCTTGGCTGGAATTGAGCACCAAATTTGCAATCAGGCACTTAATTAGAACACAAACACTGTCAAATAGTACCATTATCACCTATAATTGGTCCAACAGAAAGAAACACTAATTGTGACATTAGCAACCAGAATGCTTTCAGGAGGGATCTCTGTTAAAATGCAAACACACTCATTGACATGACCAGTAAGATGCAAAAAAGAAGCTAATAAAAGAGGCTGTTATTCTTTATCTTGGCAAGTGGAAAGCTACTTTAGAAATACTCAATAGCTAAAGAAAGGGCAGGTACTTTAAGCAAAGCAGTAAATGAAATAATAAGCATTGTTGATTCAGTGCCACTGTCTCTGGGAGCCAGAGTGATTACAATGTGATAAGCAAGACCCGGAATTTACTTTCTGCCTCATTAGTGTAAATTCTAAGTAGCTGCATTGAAGTCAATGGGACTGAGATTTACAGGCTTCCAAATCTGGCCCCTCAATTACAGGCTCTGGATCAAAGCCTTGCTCTTTCTGGGACTCTGAGCAGCAAGGCAGAGAATGAGGAAATTGTAGAATCATGGAATGGTTTGGGTTGGAAAGGACCTTAAGATCATCCAGTTCCAACCCCCTGCCGTGGGCAGGGACGCCTCACACTAGATAGACCGTGTTGCCCAAGGCTCTGTCCAACCCGGCCTTGAACACTGCCAGGGATGGAGCATTTACCACTTCTCTGGGCAACCTGTACCAGTGCCTCACCACCCTCACAGTAAAGAACTTTCTTATATCTAAACCCATTTCCTTGGCCTATCAGTACAGTCCCTAATGAAGAGACCCTCTCCAGCATCCTTGTAGGCCTCTTTCAGATACTGGAAGGCTGCTCTGAGGTCTCCAGCAGCTTCTCTTCAGGCTAAATCAACCTATGCCTTTCATAAATCACATATAAACTGATCAGCAATGTTCTGCCTAACCCAAGGGAGGAAAGATCTCCCAAAGGACGGGTTGGGCTGTCAACTATTCCTGTTGGTCTACCACACCTGTCAGGAAGTTCAGCTCAGCAGGCTTGAGAAGCAAGACCACACTGCGTGGAGGTCTTCGCCATGAAGTCTGCTCTATCCCTATGCAGTCCCAAGCAAAATGTACATGGCCATATCCCACTGGAATTCCCTCAGCTGAGAAGCTGCCAAGCTGACATGTCTAGTTACAGAAAGTTTTATTTGGGACTGGTCTCCGTCCTCAGCTCTCTCTTTGAATACTTGATCTGTACAGACACTTTGCTTTGAGGCCTTGCCACTGCACCTTGGATCTAATACATATGCAGAGTACAGATAACCCATGACTGGAGACTCAGTGGGAGGGGGAAAGAATAGATAGTATCTCCCTCTGTTCTGTACACCACCAGGAGTGCTTATACTAAGTAGTCCCTGTTTCTTCCCAAAGTCTAGCTGAAAACCACTCTTCCTAAACACCATGTCCTTGTTGATAGCTTACGCTTGATTCTTCAGCAGTATCTCTCTCCTTTTCCTTTAGTGACACCTTAACATGCCTGTCCAAATCACAGTCTCCACATCTGGCCATCCTGAGACCTTTCCAATGCAGAGTTGCCTAAGGAGCTGACACTGTTTACATTCTACAAGTACAAGCAGAAATGTTAAAACAATGCAATTTCTGACGTCTGCTCAGTCTATTATATACCCGTCTTCCACTCACAGTACTCCAGCTCCCAAAAGTCTTCTGACTTTTGATTGATTTTGAGGCCGCATGACATTGCTCAACTCTGTCACCCCAGCAATATTTCCCATGAAGTTCTGGCAAAGGTTTGCTAGAATGTGGATGTATGATGTTTTCTGGGTCTTTTCCAACATCTACAGAGTTAACAATTAGAGCCCCAACAGAGAATACACTTTTCCTGGCACTGTTTTTGTAATGTTTGAGGTTGGTGGGTCTTTCATTGTCAGAATGTGCCTTCCAGGGGTGTCACCCTCTCAGCTCTTGCACACCGCTGTGCCTCTCTCACTGAAGTCCCCTACCTGGCTTGTTCTCTTTTCTTGCTGACACTGAAATGTAGATCTGCCAGTGTGACTTTTCCCCTCCACTGTAAAGGTTAGTACTGTATTTAATCCCCCTTTCCCTCATCCTTTGAGATTACCATGCTTTTCCTCCACTTTTCAAAATTAACTGTCAGTGACAGAATCAATTCATTAGCTAAATTAAAAACCTGGGAAGCATATTGTCCAGACCTGCTGAGCCCAGCCTAGCACAGAGTTGAACAAAGCATTTCCTTACCTGGCCTTCATTGGTAATGTGCATACCACTCTTCCTGTTAAAGACCAATTTGAAAAGAAGATAAAAAGGCAGGTCAGCAGCTCACCCACTGGAGATCCCTCATTGATTTCTTTGCCTCTCTTCACTCATTAATGGGTCCATTTTCACTTTTTCTATGTATTAACGCTGTTCCTATTTCATTTAAAGCCTATTAATAAAGACACCTCTTCATTTCAGTTTTCAGCTGTAACCTGCTTGTGTTTTCTGGGAACAAAACAAAGCATACAACAGGAAAAGTACACATCTCCATACTGTGATGCACTACCTGATTTCCCGTGGACTGTCAACTAACAGTCTGTTACCTGCCATGAGTCTCAGAATCCTACTTTTTTTCCCCAAGCACATGGCAGATTTTCACTGAGTGCCGTGTGTGCTTTAGGAATGCAGCAGTGACTTCATCACCACCCAAATGCAGGCAAACACTGACCACCCTCCTTTTGTCTTGTCCCCAGGTATCTCAGGGCTTTCTCCATATTGTCCCCAAGGGAACATCCCCCAGGAAGGTGGCAGAACCACTTGGGTCTGTACAGCGCCCACAGGGGTGACACTGCCCAGAAACAAATCCTCTTACTCTTAGTTCTGGCCATGACAAAACCTTCTCCTGCTCAACAGCTTTTTTGGTGAATGTGATAGAGGAGGCAGTTTAATTGAGGCCATTTGACTTTTTTTTCCGGTAAGGAGTCTGAGCTCAAAGGAATAGCAGCACACAGACCCATTTGAAATAGTTCTGTGTTGGATTTTATGTTATACAACACTTGTATGTATTTCAGTATGTTTCCAGTCGTGTTCCTCTCCTAAGAAAAGGAAGACCAAGCCCCAAAGTACCACTGAAGCTTAAAAGTGAAGGATTAGGGTTCACATCTTGGGCAGGTAAATCTAACAGACTGTGAAACAGGAAATGCTGAGGGAAACCGAGTGTATGTCCAAAGCCAATTGGTATCTCCTGGAGGAATGCCACCATCTTGGGTGGGCTTTGAATTAGTGTACCCGCACAAGGCTGAATATGGCACAAAAGAAGCTATTTTGTCCCCTGTGAAGTCTATTATCAAACTGGTCCTTCAGCCATTGCCCTGAAGTTCTTTCTGCAGCTCTTCTGTGCAGGAAAGGACCTTGACTCCCTTTCCCAGTGGCGCACCTGCAATCACGCTCCTTGGCACTACAATTATGGAGGCATTACACTGTGGTTCTGCTCCACAATATCTGTGGATTAACATTAATTTGATATAAGCAGAAGAACAACTGCATGACAGAATAATTGCACGCTAATGATTATATACTTAAAGTACCTGGCTTATAAAAATATATATGCATTAAGTATCAAACTCAAGAGATAATAATAAGTCATTAATTCATATAGGCAACTTCCAGAAATATGAATGAGTTATGATTAGATATCCTAAGGCACAGCACTAATGTAATTACAGTAATTATATTGTATTTATTAAAGGGAAGAAAGGGGGAAATTGTTGCATGAACCTTTCTTAAGGCTGTGGTTTTCACTCTGAAATGGGAGAATTTTGCTCAGGTTTTTAGAACGTCTTCTGGTTTAAGATGTCTCTTCCCCTACTTCTCACCATTTTTTTTCCCTCCCCTGCAGAGGAAAGCCATCCAGGGTTGTTTTGGGATGCCACCCTTTAAGGAGGGAAGGAAAGAAGCCAGGAAGGAAAGGAAGGGAAGGGAAGGAAAGGAAGGGAAGGCTGTAGGAAAAAGAAGGATGGTAGGAAAATGAAGAGAGAGGGATAGAGAGAAAACTGGACAGCTCTGTCCACCATTGGCTGAACAGAGACAGCGAAGGGAGAGTAGAGGTGGGGAACAGGACCCCAGATCCTCTCACCACACGTGGGAGGAGGCTGGGCTTGGGCACCAGTGCCCGGCCCCATAGGGACATGTGCGTCTCCAGTCGTGCTCTTCCCAGAGTGCCATGCCAGGGGACCATACATCCCCACCCCTATCCCCAGGGACCGTACATCCCCCAGCCCATACCCGGGGACCATACATCCACCAGCTTGTGCCAGGGAACCATAACATCCCCATCCCTGTGCCAGGGGGCCACCCATCCCCCAGCCTATGCCTAGGGACCATACATCCCCAGCGTACACCTAGGGACCATACATCCCCAGCCCCATACCCGGGGACCATACATCCACCAGCTTGTGCCAGGGAACCATAACATCCCCATCCCTGTGCCAGGGGGCCACCCATCCCCAAGCCTATGCCTAGGGACCATACATCCCCAGCGTACGCCTAGGGACCATACATCCCCAGCGTACACCTAGGGACCATACATCCGTCAGCCCGTACCCAGCCCATATACCCCCAGCGCCGTGCCGTGCCCGTACATCCCCAGCCGGTGCCAGGACCATGCGTCCGCAGCCCTATACCGCAGCCGGTCCCGAGCCATGCCCCGCTCCGTGGCTGCCGGCCCATTTTTTTCTCAATGAACGCACCCTCCGCCGCGTTCGCGGTCCCCGCCCGCCCCGCCCCCGCTATATTTGCATAATGAGGGCTGCCGGGCGCGGCATTGGCTGCCGGCGGGCGGGCTCGGGCGTGATGTCAGCGCTCGCCGGGTAATGCCTGCGTTGTGGCGGGTAGTTGGAGCCGGCAAAGCCCGCGTAGCGGCGGCTCCGGGCGGACCGGCTCGGCAGTTCCAGCCCCGCGCTGCCCGGGCGCGCTGGCTTCCGCAGCGGACCGGCCCAGCCCCGCATCGCGCTTCGAGGGCGGACCGGCCCGGAGCAGGGTTCCCCGGCGCCACTCCGTGGCAGCCGGCTCCGCGGGCTGGGTCATGGCTGGGTACAGGCTGCCCGCACGCCTCCTGGCCGCCGCCTGCCTCCTGAGCTTGGCCCCGGGAGTGGTGGGGCCGCGAGAGAGTCCCGGTCTCTCGCGGGTGCAGAGGAGGAGCCTGGCGGTGGACTTCGTCGTGCCCTCGCTGTTTCGCACCTACGTGCGGGAGCTGGTGCTGGGGCCGCCGGGACGCGCCGCGGCGCGGTGCCGCCTGCGCCTGGACTGCGCGCCCCTGCTCCGCGCTGCCCGCGGGGGGCTGCCGCGGCCCGCGCCGCCCGCCTCCCCCGGCGGGCCCTCGGCTGCCGGGCGGCGGCTGCGGCGCGCCAAGCAGCTGGTGCTGGAGGTGGGCGAGGGCAGCCTGCGGGACGGCTGCTCCGGCGAGCCGCCGCCGGGCGCCGGCGGGGCGCAGCTGGAGTTCAACCTCACCGAGCTCTTCTCCTGGTGGCTCCGCGCCGGCGACGGGCGGCTGCGGGTGCGGCTGATGCCCGAGCGCCGCGGCGCCCTCCCAGGCAGCGAGCGCGGGCTGTCGGCGGCCATCCGCGCCGCCCGTCCCCGCCTCCTCTTCCACGTCTCCGCGGCAGGTGAGCCGTGCGTTGCATGCCGCGCACCGCACCGCGCCGGGCAGCGCCCCTCGACCGCCCCCGCCGCGTGCGACCCCGCGGGCGTGGAGTCCTGGCTGTGCAGCGCGCCCGCTCCGCCGGGACGCGCGTCCTGCCCCTCCGCACCGCAGCCCCGGTCACCGAGCTTCTCCCGAGCAGTCGCGCCTTCCGCTAGCAGCTTGTCCTTAAGGACTGCGCCTTACCGGTGCGGAATGTATGGAGGAGCTTCTGTAGGGCCAGGAGGACTGTTTGGAAAGCGCTGAGGGATTTTAACGAAATTCCAGGAGTTGGCTTGTGCCAGGCAGCCGCAAGAGAGCCTCAGAGGTTAAAGTGTCATTAGTCGAAGGACAGCAATATCGGGTTCTTTGAAAGTTAAAAAATAGCATACTAAAAAGGGAAGCTTCCTCAAAGTGCTGCATATGATTCCAAGGTTACACTCTGTCAGACTTAAGGAAACAGCACAAACATTTCCAAAGCCGGGCTGGCTGCCAAATTTGTATGTTAATGCTGTGGGCTATTGGTATTGATAATATACCCCTTCTTGAAACATATAAGGTAGTGGCGAACAGACAAACCTGCAAGAAGGTGTTTTTCCTCCAGGTTTCATGTATCTGTGAGTTTATTTATATCCCTTTTAAAACCAGAAAGGACCCTTTGTGAATCACGCTGTATCAGCTGCAGTAAGACAAGAAGTTATACAGCTGAGGATGCTCATGTAGCACTAGTACTGATGTGAAGAGAGAACCTTCCTTTAAGTTTTGGTTCTGGATGGCAGGGATTTGTAGCCAGGGTATGGGGCAATTCCATTACCTCAAATCAAGGCTCTGCTTTGGGCCAGTGGCCAAGAGAGATTTCCATTCCGTGTGTGCGTTGTACCTTTAATACCAGCTCTGATTCATGCTCTCCCACTGAAAGAATGTAATACCTAGAGGCCTGCAAGGCCAAATGATTTGTCACAGTGAGTTTGGTTAGGTGGCTTTTATGAGGCTGGGTAGAAGTCAGTGGTCTGTCCCTGAGTAGCCACCTACTTAATGGACCGCAGAATGTACTTAAGTAAATTCACAGGAGGTGAGAGAAGTCAGTGCTGGGCTTGGAATACAAAGTTGGGGCAACTGATTTTCTTACCCTCAGCTGAATAACTACACACTGAACGCATCTCATTGCTGCCGCCCGAAACAAAATCAAAGCAGGCTGTCAGAGCAGGCTGCGGGTGTGAGTCTTACACTCGAGGCTGAAGTGAGGAGCCTGGGCTGCCGGTTCTGGCAGGCATAGCGCAGAGGTGCTGCCTGCCACAAGGTGGCCGGGGGAGGCCAACATACCTCCTTCCCGCAGGTCTTACCTTGCTCCACTGCAGTAAAAAAGAGAAGAATTAATTAAAATTAAAGTCACCAAACCCTACTATCTCTTTTTCTGTTTGGGGAGTTTATTGTGGGTAGCAGTTATTTTGCTTTACAGGTCTCCCTCTTTGGCAGTGATGATACAGCCTCAGCTTTTAATGCTTTCTTGACTCTGGTGCTTATAGCACTAAGGCAGCTGGAGGGCATACGTTTGTCTTCTTTGAGGATGAAGGTGTGTTTTTAACCTGGGTAAGGTATATAAATGTGAACTTGGAGGTGCCCTGATCTTGTGAATACACTGCAGATGGAGCTTTAACCAAAGTTAGTAAAACCCACAGGGTTTTTGTGTTCGTTGTCTTGCTGTTGAGAGGAAATGCATGTTTTCCAAGACAGATAACTAGTAGTTAGCTATACCCTGACAAATCCTGCTGGAGATGAGGCTCTGCTGCTCCTCCTGCAACACAGTCATGCAAAGTCAGTTGTAGGTGATGCAGGAAAAGGAGGAGCAGAAGGAAGGAATGTGGACTTTATTTACCTATATCACAGTAATAACTTCTAGTACCTGTCCATAACCTGTAAAAACCCTACTTTCTTCTTGAATTCTACACCAAGGTTGCTAACATGCATAAGGTGTGTCACTAACAGATTGCATCTCTGTTTTTACAGCAGTGATGCCTTAGTGCAGTTCTCCTGTTACCTGCATTTGTACTGGCTTGGTACGTGGGTTTGTTTAAAAACATTACAAATACATCCTTGCTGCTTTGGTGCTGTACGTGAACACCGTGTCACTGCCATGCCTGAATTTGTCCCACGTAGCCCTGCTGACGGTGGGATGTGCTGACACAGTGATCACAGCATGAGCAGCAGCCACCAGCCCTGAAGGGTGCAGATTCCAGCAAGTATTAACACCACTGCAGCTAATGTGGTGTTAACTTCACTAAAGCCCTTCCTCAGGCAACTGAGCCTTTCCTACATTGGATAACTAACTGCAAATGGGTTGCAAACGACACAATCCTCCCATCCACAATGTAAAGCTGCTTCACTTATGGTGACATACTTAGCTTTTTATTTCTTCTTTCCCTCTGCTGTGCTGGGGATGTCCAGGATTGCAGTACTTCCCAGGAAAAAGATAATTACCTTGATCAATTATTTTAGCCAAATTAGCCACCATGTGAACAGAGAATGAAATATATTTCAGGATGAGAAAAAAATGCAAAGGGAGCAATTCTCATTGACATTAAAGGTGACAACTGAGTCCTATAACTAAGGCTTTATTCTCTTTAACTGTTCTACTCTCCAGTGCTAGCTCAGGGATATTTAAGTGGAGTGCACCTTTTCCCTTCTCAACAGCATGTTTGCACAAAGCTTAAAGCAATTGGTCTCAGTGTGTTATTGAACAATTAGTAAAGGATGTGCTTACTGGGCTGCTGTTGTTTAACAGACAGACCAAGAAGTCCACAGGAAGTTCTGCAGGGCTCTCCTGCACACACGCTCAACACCAGATTTCTCCCACACACTCATCTTCCTGGAACAGAGCAACGTGCAAGAGAAAGCTTCCATTTAGAGAATGGAAGTCCTCACCCCATCTGCCACTTCTGTGCCAGCTTGGCCTTCGCAAAATCAGGTAACAGGGAGTTTTCCTCTCTTGGAATACTTTCAGAATTCAGATTTGCTGCTGCTGCTTCCCCCAGTACTTCTCTGGGACAAAAAGATCAAACCAATGTCAATCATTTCTGTGGAAGAATACACCACATAAAATGCAGAGGAGGGGAAAGGTGAGTTTGGAGAGGGTCACAGTGCTGTACATCTAATGTATTTTAGGCAAACCTTCCAACTGTGAGGTTGCTGCTGACTTTGCTCTCATTGCCTTCCGTTTTAACTGGAAATTCCACCCTACCTCTGAGGAAACCTTTTTCAAAAGAGTTTAATCCAAACCAGTGCATTGCCATGGGAAGCTGAACAGCTAGCAAACCTTTCTGTCAGAAGACTCTTGGTGCTGGTCTTACAGGTTTTGCTATATAGTGTTGAGACACAGTGGGTCTGTATTCTGGACAGGTTACTGAGCTTTCTTGGGGAAAAAAATCCAAAATTATCTCTATATAGACAGTGCGAATTAAAGGACTGTTTGAACATTAGCACTGACCGCCCCTTGCGTGACTGATCCTCTGCTGCTGGCTTGAAATTACTCCCAGAGCTTCTAAGGTCAGGCAGAGTTGCATATGTTTCGTGCAGAGGTCTTGGGAGGGCCTTCTTGGCAAATCTATCCCACAGACAATACAGCGTGGGGATGCAGAGGTTGGGGTTAGCCCAAGGTGAGTTCTTTACACTGGCATGGGCTCTGTAGCCATTCCAAGCCCTTGCATGCCAACCCTGCATTGGTATTTGGACTTCTATAATGTTAATGCCCCAGGTAAGCAGTCCACTCACTGAAGGACACCTGAGCCACAAGTGTTGCTCAGTAGGTTTCATGTGAGTTTACTCAGGAAGTTTAATAAGCTGAAATGCCATAAAACAACTTCCCATGATAAGTAATTGCTATTTACATATGCAAAGGTGGGAAGTGTATGTTAAAAAGGGGCATATAGGGATGAAAATGAGCAATTCCTCCCTCTAAAGGTCAATGTACTTTCATTCATGAAATGGATTTAACATTCCAATTATATTTTTTAACTAGCAATGCATGACTTTTCATCCTCTGGCTATGTGAAATATTACTCCTACTCTGTGGCCTTCATCTAAAATTTTATTAACTTGCCACATGTATTTTCTCTGCAATTGTCTGCATTCACGACATACCAGTGCTATAATAATGCTGAGGCAATTAGGTTTTACATCTTTAGGGTACTGCTACCATGCACCTGAACTCATTTGCAGGAGAAGCCCTTTGCCTGAAGATTAGTGAGAACTTCAGACTAGATGAAAATGTGGTTTGGAAAGTGGACATTTTGTAAATGGAGATCAGAGCTCCGAGCTGAAATTTGACTGTAATGAAGTCTGCAGAATTCTTTCTGCATATTTGAGGGGTACCAGCATTTAATGAAGGTCTCTTGGTTACATTTTTCTTTTGTTACTTTTTTTTGCTCTTCTTTTTCTGCTTTCAAAGAACGAAGTTTGGAGTTGGGCCATACTGAGAGGAAACTGGTCAAAGACATCAATCAATTTCCAGTTGCTCTCTCTTTTTATCTCATTCTTGACTATACATGACATTTGAGATCTGATCTTGCTCTTCAGTGGCAAAACTTGAATAAGTCCGCAGCCTTGCAGTAGGGCTTCTGTCAGTTTTCACTGTAGTGCAAGTGATTTTGCTCTTTGCCTCGACTGTCGGGCCTGCTTTGCCAGTCCAAGGCTGAAGGATGCACCTGAGTTGCACTTGAGTTTCCCCTAGACATGAAGTAGTGCAAATTGAGGTTTTCCTGGAGTTGTTCTGGGTGCTAATGTGCTGCATGCTGATTACCATTTGCTAAAACACAGCAATCCCAAGTGTGCTTAGGAGCATCTTTCCCAGTCCTTCCTGCCCTAAGTATTAGGTCTGTAGCATCTCCCTCTAGACCAGACTAGTTACTGGGGCTCTTCAGAAGTGTGGATTTAGCCAGGTCACAATGCCTCTTCTTGAACTGTAAGTGCCTACAACAGATTGCCTAGTGATGGGTTTGTTTGGCTTCATGGACAGCACGATCCTTGGTCCTGCCTGTTCCTGTCCAAGGCACTTTCCTACTCCTTCAGCACCCAAAAATACCTCATAGCATATGACTCACTTGACTGATGGTGCTTTGTTCACTATTTCTATGCTGACCACAAAAATTTTGGGCTTTGCAAATTTATTGCCAGTTATTTGGTAGATAATATTAGGAACGATGCTCTGTCTTCACATGGTTCACAGAAAACACGCAGTCATCACTATTCCACGTGGCTTTGCTTGGTCCAGAGTTACGAGGTGTCACTGACAGTCAGGATTGCACACAATGTGTTCGATTTCTGGGTCTGTTTTTGTTTACTTTTAGACTCATTGTTCTTATGAATTTTCTTATTCATAAGCATGTCCCTACAAGGGCATGGAGTCACAGGACAAGAACCTGACAGAGGGGAGACTTAGATTAGGCATTAGGGAAAAAAATATTCACTATGAGGGTTCTGAGGCACTGGCGCAAGGTACCCAGGACAGCTGTGGCTGCCCCATCCCTGGCAGTGTTTAAGGCCAGGCTGGATGGGGCTTGGAACGACCTGGTCTAGTGGAAGGTGTCCCTGCCCATGGCAGGGGGTTGGAACTGGATGAGCTTTAAGGTCCTTTCCAACCCAACCCCATTCTGTGATTCTGTGTTCAGTAAAATAGCCATAAACAGACACTAAAAGGGGCACAAGTATAAGTTTATTATGTTAATTTTTTTTTATTTGAATGAATATTTATGGCATATCTTAAACCCATGTTTTCTCTAAACTTGCTGTGCTTTTATTTCCGCATGCTTAAAAACAGGGAATAAATACCTACCGCAAAGTATACTGGGAGACTCAAGTGCTTTATTATACAAATGCAGAGACATCCTTCAAAATCAAGGGCAGTTTTGCAGTGTCTGATTGAATTGGATTGTGAAGTAGTCTGGTCATTTGGTTCACTGCAGATCTCGCATGAACATTACATGATAGGAAATAAAATCTGTGTTTGTGACGATGATTGTGCATTAGCCAAGGAAGTAGAAAAAGTGAGGGGAGATTGGCAGCATTTAGCACTTAGAAAATTCCCAAATCCATGAACCTCATTATAGTAAAGAAGGTATCACCTTTTAGATATCAGTGCCAACTCATTTTTGGGTGTTTTGGGAGTCCAAGGTGTGATTTTCTTCCCAAGCAGCAGCATATTCTGTGTTGTGCCTGGGTGTTTCCTGTCTTTCTTTCTCATACCAGAGCAACCCCTTGGGCTACCCAGCACTGGAGTAGTGAGCTCAGAGATCTGCTTTTCTGGCACAAGTGATTTACCTAACAGCAAGCAGTTCAGGTTGCCTGCTTTCCAAATCTCTTTCTACTTACTGAGCCACAGCATCTGTTTGCTGAGAAGCCACTTCTGATCTCAATGGGGCTGCTGTGACCGCAGTGCTGATCTGAGAAAGGTCCTTTATGAAATGTGCCACATTTGTCTTGCTTCTCTAATTCAGAAAAATTTGGTTGGGGAAAAATGTCATGGAAGCATAAATGCAGATTTGATAAGTCTGACCTTTCTTTTCTTGCTAACAATAAATGTCAGAAAGCTTAAAATGACAAGCTGGAATGGCTGGAGGTTATTTATGTGTTTAAATATTTAGGCAAAAACACATTTTGAGACTGAAGTCTAATTTACGTGAGTATTTTGATTTATGACTGAGGTGGCCAAGTAGCTTCATGGTTGCCACTCTCCTGCTTAGCATTGCTACTCAGAAATTCTCTGTGACAGCAGAGATGGGACTTGGATAGCTCTACTTTCAGATACTATAAACTACATCAGTTACAGTGAAGGAGAATTATCTTCACATAGTAGTTATGTAGGATCTGTGACATGGTTGAAGTGTTGTAGCTGTATCCAGTAGAAAGAGTTGGTAGCCAGCTGCAAACACAGTTCAGAAAAGCTTCTAACACAGGCACTAAACTGTTATGCATAGATGGAATCGAGCATGGAAAAACAGGTACTGAGTGTGAAGTGATCCTCATAGCTCAAAACCAGTATATCAGTTTGTATTTTGCACTTATTTTTCCTTTGGCCAAAGAAGTTCAGTAGGTAGAATCAAGTTCTGCTTGGACTTTCAGCTTCATTATCTAGTGACCGTGGCACAAAGTGAGCAGGAGGAGGTGAGAATCACGAGAGGAACTGGGCTTAGAAGAAGGGCTTGTGTGACACTGAATACTTCCCTTCATGGTACATACTTCCTTTATAATGCAAGCATGGTTTTGGCTGCTTTTGGACTCCACTGGTAGAAGGTGCTATTTTTGTGGATTACTGGTGCTTTTACTTTCCAAGAACCTCCATAAAGGTAATAAGGTGCAGTTTGAACTCTGAGATTTCTAAGGGACAAGCTAAAGCAGCCTACCATATTGATTTGTTCCCATCTCTGTACTGCTAATCATAGGACTTCTGTTTCCTTCAGTTCAGTGACAGCAAGCTTCTGAAACTTAAAAATGCCATCAGTTCTGTTTGATCCTATCAGAGGTTGAGTTTCTGGGTTTCTTTGAGAAATCATGAGCCCTGCCTTTGACTGTTGAAACATCACCCATCTTGAAGTCAAATGGTCGAATCTGGATTTGCCATTTGGATACTTTGTGAGGCTTATGCCAGGGTTGCTCTTGGCCCCACAAAACATGGAAGAGAGGAGGATACGCTGTAATTCCTCTGCCTGTGGCCAGCTGGCCAGGGTACATTCAGCAGCTGCAGCTGGGCATCATGGAATGGTTTAGGTTGAAAGGGCCCTTAAAGCTCCTCCAGTTCCAGCCCTCCTCTGTTTGCAGTGAGGAGCTCCAGGCTGTTGTTTGGCTACTGGTGGTTGCTGAGCAAGCTGAGCAGTGGCTGTCCTGGGAATCAACAGCATTGTGGAGATAGTGGGAGAAGGTTTGTCCTTTATGGTTTCCTAGTTAAGGTATCGGAAAATAATGCAGAATGGGGGATTTGAGGTTGTTTAAAACTTTGATGGCCTGCTTGTTTCTTCCTGCATTACAGATGGCAAAGTGGAGATACTAGGCAGGAATCTTTCATCTACGTGGTTCTAGAAATGTGGGGCATCCTCTTTGTAATTTGTCTCTGGCAACTCTTCAGTTCAGTTCAATTTGAGCATCTCAAAAGCTTTTCAGTGATAGCCCGATGTTTATAATGAGGCAGAGCTACCTTTTCTGCCCAAACTATGGCATGTGGTGAATCCATTTTGGACCGGGACTTCCCCTGTAGCAATGTGCTGTGAAGAAAGCGGTGCTTGCTGTTCCTGCAAGCTTCTCCCCATTTCCTTACTGACAAGCAACTCTTTCTGGTCTCATATGTTACAAAACTTTGTGATGAAAGGAAACTACGACTTGATCTCTGAGTTACAAGCTGGAAAAGGGAGGGAAGAAGGTTCTGCGTAAGGTGAAGAGCAGGGAATACTTGGTGGTGAATGTAGGGGGAAGAAGTAAGGATGCTGCAGTGGGGAGGGTGGGAGCACAATGTGGCGTGGCTATGTATGTATTCTTCTGCTATACGTTTCTTGATGTCTGTTAGGAAGAGGTAATAGTAGTCTAAGTGGGCATACTGGAAATGGTGTTTCTCCATATGTTGGACTCTTTCTAGGATTTCTATGTTAATGAAGATTTCTTTCCAGCACAGTTTTGAAAGCTCACATGGTTCTTCTGAATGCAGTCACCGTAGTACCAGTGACATGCAGCTGCATATCTGTGACTTCACCTACTAGAAATCTGTGGTGATCCTTCAGAGCTCTGCAAGTTGCAGCAGGTCTCTAATTACAACCTATGCACTGGCATTTGCCTGCTGTTTCTACTGGCTAGTTAACTAACAAGCTATCTCAGATGCATCAGATGTGGGCTTTTTATAGCTTCTTTCATGCTACATTCTCAGATTGCTTTAAGCCTTACCACCTTGGTGATAACGCTAAGCATTATTATATCCATTTTACTCAGAGATCATAGAAGCCAGGGATGGAAAAGGCATTATTTGAGTTAGATTGCAAGTGCTGAATACAATTTTCTTATATAGAATATACTAAATAGTGTTGTGTCTCTCAGCTTCAGCCAGAAAGCCAAGAAAGAGCAAGAAATTAGAGTCAAGAGGCTCGGTAACTCACTAGAAATACTGCAGCAGTTATTGGGGAAAACCACCTTTGAGTGTCTCTGCTCAACACTGTGATTGCAAAACTTGTCTCTTAAATAAATCTGGTTTTGTCACATTCCATGCTTTCTATGCTGTTGTCTGCTTTTGGGAGCATATGTGATCTGCTGCACCTTCCCCTATGCTCAGACTTCGCCCTGTGGCTTTTCTATTTGTGGGGTAGTGTATATCAGTAGTAGAGAACATGATGCAATTGTTATTTCTGAGGGACGTTTCATTATTGATGCTAATTAAACTTGAAACTAATGAGAAAGGATTACTTTTCAGGGCTGGAGAAGAGGCCAGAATAGCTATTATAGGTTAATTATTCTTCTAAAAGACTCTGTTTAAGTAACAATTCATTTTGTCAACTTCTTACATTGGACAAGAACCTTTTCTGAAGAGGATTTGAAATATAATTGCTGCACTGACCTCATCTAGCTCTCAATCAGTAATCTCCTTCCATCAGCAAAAGGTTAATAAAATCTTTAAGGAAAGGAATTCTGTGCCTTATCTGTGTGTAGACAATTCAGAATAGGTCTCCCTGCAAGTATTTCCTATTATCCTTCTGCGTGATTTCCTTGGCATACTTTCTACATTTGAAAAATGTCGTATTCCATAAAGCTTGCAAATGTAATGGTTGCTTTGCAAAACAGGTTCATTCCAGAGGCAGGGATTGAATCTAGTCAGGCTGCCCTGAGAGTTGCACGTAAGTCAGAGCCTGCTTCCCTTTGTTTTTAAAGGACTAGAGCCTGTGGTCAACCTTAAGTCTCTCCTCACTTTACAGGGCACTGGGATGTCTGTCTGATGATTAGTATTTGCTGAGTAACCAAGGAAAGGAGGAGACAAGGCTCACTTTTTGTAGGAGCCAATGTCTCTCTTGCTGGGAAGTGCCATGGCTTTTGGTGGGGAGGACACGCACTGGTCCCCTTTGCTCCTTCCCAGCTCTCAAGTTGTCACTTTTTTCCTCTGGGAGTCTTCTCCTGTAGAGATGAGTAATGGCTTCAGACTTGCAATTCTGTATTACAAAAAGGAAAAGAGAGAGGTGGATTAGTGATATTATGAGTGCAGAAAGCTGGATGAAATGTTTGTGGACAAGGAGGATGTCAGTCTTGAGTTGTAAATGTTAGGGCAGCTTATGCTCCATTAACCAGTTGCCTGATGCCTTCTGTCAGGGCACCTCCTTTGCAGATAGGGAGCTCTTGTGTTAACATGAGGGCTGTGAAGGCAAATGTCCATTTTTGGAAGGTGATGCTGTGGGCAGCAAGGGTTCAATGGATGGTGGGAGGTTGCAGCTTGGGAAAGTCCCTTGGTGGTGGGGTGATTTACCTACTAAGCAGATGTTGCCATCTGAGGTGTGACACGGTGTATTAAAAGGGCAGTGTTCACCAGTCCTGAGTTCAAGGAAAAAGTTGCATCCTCTGTCTGGGCATTGGGATCAAGTTCAAAGATACAACATCCTCTGAGTAATGGCTCTTGACACAGGACTCTGCTTAGGCCAGCTCATAGGATGCTGGATAAAAACTTCTATTTGAAGTGCTGAGTTCTATTTGCAGTGGAAGTTTTGAATCACACAGAGATTGATCAAACACTCAATGTTTCCTTCTGTGCCTTGCCAGCCTACTGTCCTTTATCTCCTGAAACAAAGCAGCATTAACTTTTAAGATCTGATTCAATAACATTTTATGGATAATAATTATGACTGATATTAAGCCTTCAGCAACCACTCTGTATGGAGACTTCATGTATTGAGGTTTATTACCAGTGTAACCTATCATTTTACATCGGTTGTAAAGCAGTATCAACTATACAGATAAGAGGAAAAAGTATCAATGAACTATTTCTTTCTGCTGCTCTGCAGGGTGTTCATGTGCTTGCCACTTAACATTGCTGGCACGATGGGAGCTTGCTGGGGAAGAGTTTTTGTTTACAGAGTCTGTTTGCGCAACAGCAGGGTTGTGATGAATGAACGAATGAGTGAATGAATGAGCTGCAGCAATCCTCTGCTGGGAAAAGGAATCCATTAGTGCATGCACCCTGGAGACCAATCGATCATCTTTTCCCTTTAATAAGAAATGTGTGAATTCAAAGTTTTCAGAGATGCTATTTAGAGACAACCTCCATTGCTTTCTCTGAGGCTTATCCAAATAGTGGAAGTTCTTTAACGCATGAAACTTCTTTGGTCACCCCATCGTAGTGATTTTGGGGTTTTTTAATTCACAAGTTTCCCAGTTTTACTGATCTCGCCAGGAAATAGTTGTATTTACACTGTTTATGGAGATGTTCACTGGACCAAACTGAGGACCAGGTTGAGGAGAAGAAAGGTCTGGTATTTTCTGAGTCCTGAAGTACTGTGCACCATAGTATAATGTAAATAGCAGTATGAGAGAAAACTCACCTTGGTTTCCATACAGGGTTATCATGGAAAGTTATCCTATTGTATTGGCACTGAGAAAGTCACCTGAAGGACCTAGGACTGGGTCCTTGCTCAGCTGAACCTTATTATGTTCATGCATCATTAACCGTAACTGTGCTATATAGTTGCCTTTTTTGCCTTGCTCCTCCTCCTAATTTTCTGTATAAGGAAATTTACCTCCCTGGTAAGTTCAAATAAGATGCTGTCTGCTTGTGTCCTTTTTGCCTTTTTGATGGGAAAGCAGAAGGGAATTCTAAAGTGAGCTGGGAGCTACATGGAGGCCTTACTTTGACATCTCTAAATATGTGAGTAATGGGGTGCTTAGAACTGATTTTACGTGTGATGGATGCTCAACAATAAGGAATCACAAATTGTGAGCAGCAGAGCTCGGAGAGGAATGCTGCTCAACAAGATTAATGGGAAGGGAGACCTTTAGTGTGATGAAAGACACAGTTCAGGCTTGAAAACGGACAATGACACACTGGATGGACTCTTGAGGAGTTGGACAGTCAGGTTCCCTCTGCAGGCAGTAATGCTGTGCATTTGTAGAGACCCTTCCTAGGGAGGAGATGCAGGACAGCTGTGAGACATGGGCTGTAATTCTCACTTCACCCACAAGTTATCACACTGATACACCAAGGGATGGGATTGTGTAAGGGCTGTCAGTCAAGGTGATAGGGATGTTGAAGGAAACCTAGAAGTTTCTTTCTTTTCTAACAAGTGCAAGCCAATAAGGAAAACAGGATGAGACTGAGGTAGAGCATAAACCCTACAATGCTCAAACCCAGTTATTTTGCTACCAGAATACAATTCCTCTAAGAGCACTTGATGTAAGGTTGAGGCTGACGTCAGTGAGATCTTCCTTGGATCTTATCTAGCCAAATTTTCCTGTGGAGAAATTATCTTGGACAAATCATGCTAGTGAAATGTAATTAAAAGACCCAAACCAAACCCAACAAGCCAGTTGCAACCCCCCCTTCCAATTAGATAGTTTATTGAAGTTTAAAGGTGTATTTTATTACTGTTAGAATGATCAAGTTTAAAAGACAAAACCAATATTTTTGTTGGAAATAATAACCCCACCAGATGAAATTGTGGCTCATCTTTCCCTTCCACTGTAAGTTGCAAGCTGTTATTAACTCTGCATATCATGACTAAGGGATTATGAGCAGGGAGCAGAATTAGCAAACTGTTAGTGGAGCTGGCTACAGGATCATTGTTATGACTGCAACTGTTATTCTCTGTCTCTGACAAGGATAATAACGTGTGGAAATGAAGCCAGCAAATATGTAAAATATATCTAAATATAGAGGACAAACCAGCAAGGTAATGACTGGACCAGTAATCAGATGGAGAAGGCCTTATCTGTAAGTACAGTGGCTTGAAAGATAGCGGTGCTGGTAGATAAACATTAAGAGGACTATGAAGCTGAGAATAAATAGAGCAATATTCTCTAAACAGTAAAGAGCTGGAGCATAAGACCCTGGAAAGACATTCGGGACTTATTGCTTGAAAAAGATCCCTAAAGCTGTCAAGCAGACGTGCAGCTGGTAAGTAGATGACTTGCTGGGATGTTGACTGAAATGGTAGAAGAAATTAATCAAAGGGGATTGTATTAGTGTAACTGAAGGCAGTACATTACTTTACTTTGAAGTATAGTGTCCTGTGGAGGAAGCAATGACTGTCATCCCAGAAGAATGATCAAACCGAGTGGAGACAAGATTTAGACCATAGCATAGGAGGTGTCTTTCCTGTGTGGGCATAACTTCCAGGTTTTCTTGAAAGCCTTGGGCTGGAGTATGATGAGAGGCATAAGGGGCTGATCCTAACCCTACTGAAGCCAATGGCATATTCCCTTTGTGCATCTCCTCCGCTCTCCGGTAGAGAGTGGCTAGGTTTGGCAAGAACCAAAGAACCACCGTTCTTTGCTGTCAGGCCAACTGCCATGAATGCACAGCACACCTCATTTTTTGTGTCAGAAGATAAGTAGAACTTGTTTCCAACCTGGCAGTTTTTGTCAGTATTTAGCCTAGATAATAAGCGAAAGAAGACATTGGTGTGAAGTTTACTGACCAAAACAGTGTTATCTGTGCTGTCCATATACAGGACAAATGAGCACGTGATATGCTGAGAGCCTTTCTTCTTGGATTCTTACCGTTTTGTGGAAGGGGCTTTTGGACGTAAACTGTTGCACTGTAGCAGGGGTGTTTGCTATAGCAAGAGTTGTTCAGTGGCTAAATCTTAGACCTATGCCTGGGTTTTGAGTTGAATGTAAACAAGGGAAGCATCAGCCCAATAAAGGGAATGAAGGAGTAGGAGCATCCTAGTGGAAGCAAAGGGAAAACGTCAGCTTGCCAGAGTCTAGTGATGGGAGGAAAGCACTTGTCAGGCTTATCAGAATATACCTGAAGAAATGGAGGGTTCTTCTATTTACATCTCAATAAAAACTTACATCCACTGTTTATTAAGCATTGCATCTCTGGAGACCTTGTTTCTAGTTTTTTACCTTTACTTCAAATGTAGTTGTTTGATTTGCGCCAATGTGCTGTGCAGCACAAATAGACAGGTAGGTCTCCTAAATGAGGGTGAGCGCTCTTACCCGTTCCTCCCTGCCTGTGCTGCTGTGACCATGTCTTCATGGTAAGGCACTTTTACATGGTATCCCAGCATAGAAGTTAAAAGGGTGAACAAATCTGCCCTTTGTGCCCCATGAAAAGGTTCTCCGTATATGATACTGACATTATTTCAAATATACATTTGTCACTGAAGTCTGGAAATGAGTTCTGTAACTAGAGATGTCCATCTGAATGGCAAACACCACTTCTTACTCAAGAAGGGACAAAAAATGCCTTGTTCCTGCCTCTAAAATCTGTTCTAAAGTAGCTGTGGATAGTCAAACCCATCTGCAAAGATAAAGAGCTGAAGTATGATCTTATCTCTTAACATGTCTTTTATCATCAGTCTGTTCCCTTTCTCCAGAAGCACTTGGGGGGATGGTAGAGTGAGGTCCAGATTAAAATGCTCAAGGAAAGGAAAAATAATATGAAGGTCAGACTAGATTATATGAAAGTCACATCAACAGAATTATCAGAGGGAAGAGCAGGCAAAGTACCTAAAACATAATGAAAACTCTTATCAAAACTAGTTTACAACCAATATGGAAGTGCCTTTTAATCTCTTGTGTTAGTTCAAGCGAGAATAAGTCAGATTATTCTAGTCCCTCATCTGGTTCATCAGTTGCTCCTTTTGCGTAACATCCTGAGAAACATTTGTTTTATTCATAGTTTTGGTTTCATGGCAAGACCAAGACTTCTCACTCACAAGTGTTCTCTGGGCATCTTAAACAGGATAAGCTTGTGTTCTGCCTCAGGATTTTTATGCTCTAAGGAGTTAAGCTTTATATGGTGATTTTTTTTTTAACTCCTCTGGGCATGTCCCTAGCCTAGCAATGACAGCTTAAGGTAGCTTTGAGAGCATGATTCTCTGTCTAAAGCCTCATCCCTGATGTCCTATCCCTGGTCACTGCTTCGCTGAAGCCTGTCTCCAGATCTTTATGAACAGTTCCATTGTCCTGGGGTGATCACTGTGTCTCTTGAGAACGGAATCCTGCAAGGTCTGGAAGCAGTTCTGTTTTCTGTGGGTAAGAGGCAGGTATCTCTTGCCTCTCTGTAGCATCTGTTGTTGGTACAGGTTGTGGGGGTCAGACATGGGGAGTTTCAACTGTTCCTTTCAGTGAGTGCCCAAGGACAGGGAGGATGCTTCACTTCTGGAGCTACAGTTTGACGAAGGCTCAGTTTTGCGAATTGCCTCTATAAAACTTGCAGCTAAAAGGCTTTCTGGATCAGAGCCAAAGCTGGAGCTGCAGAGGGGCAAATCCAGCTCTGGTGGCCTGAATCTCACCTGCCTTAAATGCAGAGTCCAATTGGGTTTTATTTTCCAGGCAAGCCCATTTGTTTTTACTGGAAGCTTCTCTGTTACAGCCTTTTTCTACTTGAGCAACCTAAATGCTGTGTTGTGATACTGTACTGGGAATCCCTTCCCAAAACAGCCTCTGCCCCCAGTGAGGCTGGTTGTGCTGGAAGTTGTACCTTTTTGTGACTGACAGTGTCATGACTTGGTCCTCTGCAGGTCTGCCTTAATGTGACTTCCTCCACAGTTCCTTCCCAAGTCCTGTTTCTTTATATAGCATTTCTGCACGAGTAACTCCTCTCTCAAAGGCACTCTGTAAGAGCAGTGTGCTGCCATTCCTCTGAGTAGCATTAAATCCGTGACAAACTGAAGGGAGGTTCCACAGCAAGGTGATAAAACTACTGCCTTGTCAACTTTTGTGGTGGCTAAATGGAAAACGAGGCAGGCAGCTTTACCCTTTAAAGTGAAGAGACATAAGGGCAGTTTCAGTGTTTCACAACCAGCCATGATCATCTGTGAAATGAGGTTGTGTTTTAAACTGATGTTTTGATAGCGAGGGACTCAATTTTTCACCAGTATTCATGCTTATTCCTGTGCTATTCCGTAGTAGAAGATACTAAATCATATATTAAACAACTTGGATTTCATCTGTTGTTTTCCTTGAAATGCAGTTTTTGAATGTGTTTATAATCGGAGCTATTGAGGAGGTCAAAACCAGTAAGACTGACTCCCAAGAAAATGGTCAGCTTAAGTTGAGAGTGGGGGAAAGTGAAGTTTTGTAGCAGTTCCATAGTCTTCCATGATCCTAATTTTTTGGTAAAATAATGATATCGCTGAACCTTACAATGTTGCTGAAGTGTTAAGGAGTAGAAGTGAATTTGGCCTTCTCCTGAGGTCTTGACACTGAATAGATTGTGCTGTTACCTATGTCACTGGGAGCATCTCTGATACTGCAGGAAAGGTAGGAAGCTGTGACCTGCGCCCTTCAATCTTGGAACACTTCACGTTCACTTTGTTCTTTTCCTCCCTTTTTTGGGGAGTCTGATATAATTTACTGTTAGTACCGATAAATACGCTACTACCCCAGTTAAAACCAGTACAGAGTCACAGCCTGGTGCAGGTGCCGGGTCAATGCTTGGCAGTGGGTGAGGATGGCTGGCATTGCCAGCGGTGCTGCTGTAAGCTTGTGCTATGGCAAGTAAGCTTCCTTGGGGTCACAAAAGCTCTTTTGTCCCAATTGGAACTGTATGTCTGCAACAAAATGTTAGCTGAGCAATACCTGAAGATCATGGCTTTCTTTTTTGCCTGAATGAGGTATGTGCAGTGCAGACATCTATACCATTACAGTTTGTCTTAGCAGCAGCAGATCAGTTTCTTGTCACACCAAAAACTTTAACAAGTTTTGTCTTCACAATTCCTAACCAAGTGCAGAAATCCCTTCCAACTTCAACCTTTCTGTGACCTGTGACTGCAGACATCATCAAGTAGGACTGAGCCAGGCTTTTTAGGGCAGCTTGGGCTGTGCTGTGTTACCCTGTGATACATGTTCTTAACTGTATTATTCCATCATTTTGTGGATGCCAGCAATCTGAGCATCTCTGCTTGGAATACTGAGCTCAGACTTATGGTACTCTGCATACATGATGGCTCACCATGCACATCAGCAGAATAAAGCAGTGTTTCTCATTAGGAGAGTGACAGATCTCTTATAAGATCATCGAATTCCGAGTCATGCATGAGTTCTCTAACTGCTTTAGGGTACGGCTTGGGTATCTGGTTATTACACAGGACTTGTATTTGGCTCCCTCACAGAGACAGCAGGTCAGCCCACTGACACCTGCCCACTCTGTTAACACACCAGTGAACCTATTGCTGTTTAATATTTGCATGGCAAAACAGCACAGTTGAGAACTGAGTTATAAAATGCAGGTCACTCGGTAGATGCAGCAGGCAGCGAGGGAGCACGAGGTGACAGTGGCACAATTCAGAGTAGCAAGTGAGGACACTGCAGCTGTTTGTGCTCTAATTGCATTTCTCCAGATGTTCCTGTGATGTGAGGTAGAAGCCAAGCAGTCTCTAGGTATAACCATATTTCACTGCTCAGCCTTCCAAGCACTCTTCTGTGGCCTGTAGAGAAAGGGAGGATTTAAGGACCTAAGCCATTTTGTCTTCTGTGCTGTCAAATGAACTCTGTCTTTCTGAAGTAACATTTCCTGGGTATATTATTTTTTCAGAGCTTTCTTTTCACATTAAGATCAGCAAAAGCTCTTTTTGGGAAGCCTGATTAAAAATGCAGTTCCTCCCAGGAAAGAAAAGAAAATAACGTTTTCAGCCTCAAAAGAGATCACAAAATTATCATGAAAAAAATGAAATGAATTTTGAACATTATGCACTGCAGGAAAGTAGGTAAAAGTGACTTCGGGGCTTTCTGCTGTTTGCAAAAGCATTTGTGGTTCTTTGAATAGACATCTGCTAAGAGTATAGGTGACAAAGCCCCTGGGAGACAAGAAATGTCTTGTACTGGGGTTAGCTTCAAGAAATTGATGAAGATGGCTAATTTCTTTGTGGAAATTCTCCTTGTCTCTGTTTTAAGTAAAATAACATAAAAACAAGCACCAAAACCCCCATATGAAACCTCAACAAAAGCCATAAGAAACTGCTCTTTCTTCTCAGCTGCGTGCTGTTAGCATTGCTGGGAATGCAAACACAGATGGCTTCCAGCTCTGCTGCAGACCTTTGCCTCTTAGGATGTGACTGGGGCATTAGCAAGCGAGGCTGTGGAAGTACGAACACTGCTTTCCTGTTTTGCTCTCTTGAGCTGGGTTGTATTCCTCTGTGGTGGTGTAATTATTCAGATAAATGCCTGCTTTCTACCTGGACCTTAACTCTATCAAGAAAATAGAGAAAATCTCAGGAAAATGAATAATTTCTCCTTTGGCCTTTTTGAAATTGTACGAAGGGTGTAAAAGAGAGGATTCGTGTGGCATCGAGTGTTACTTTCTACATTGCATAGGGTCTAAACCTTTTCAAGCGGTGTCCATTTTATAAATGTGTTTCCAGTCCAGATCATTAGAGGAAATGAATCTGGCAAGACAGTCACTATTTTATTGTGACTGGCTGAGTTGTTTGCAAGACCTTCAATGCTTCTCCAGCTCTAGTCCAACCTTCACCTGTAACCAATCCCTCTTCTGTTTCCTCCTCAAACAGCCTTTCAGATGGAATAGAAAATGTTTGTTGTTACATTGCAAAAAATAATGATGCTTCCCCAAAGCCCATGCTTTATCAATAACTCTTATAAAGTGTGTTTTACATTCCGAGATGTATCTAGCATTTCAGCTTGGAGCAATGCATTGCATACCTGGAAGGCAATGATGACTGTCTTTCCAGTGTCTTTCATTAGTCATTTAAGGTGCGTTGTGTAAAATACAACTGACCCTTCTATAATAACTAGGGGCAAATAGCTCTGAATTGTCATTTTGATAAATTTTGGAGTATTGGCAGTGTTGTGGGCTAAGGAGCCAGGCATCCAAGCCTTTCATCTGTCAGTGGCATTATGAAATACCTTAAAAGAACAGGGGGAATGTGTCCTGGTGATTCGATAAGTCTTATCTCCACGAATGAGTGGATTTTGCGTGGTTTCATAATCTACTGAACTCTTAATAGCATACATCCTTTGCTTTAGAAATGGCTCTTAGAACAAGGTGTTTGATGAGGTTGTGTATTGCTGTTCTGCAACCCTTTAGATTGTTTTTGTGTCAATGAATGACTTTCAGTGGTGAATGTCATAGCAATTATTGACCTGTGTAGTACATGCATGGCTTTAACAATTTGTTGTGTGATCAAAACATGTTTCTCTACAGGATATAATACCAAGGGCAGGCAGAACACTTCTCACAGCAGCATTGCAATGAAAAATTCAGAACTAGGTAGAGTATTTGTCATTATATGTTACTAAATAAAATGCTGGGTTTAGCATCCTGTATACTGTCTACTGCATAGTTGGAGCCTGTACTGATAACGTAGTGCAATCTAAAGACCTATTGTGTTTTATTGTTTTCAACATTGATTATGTGTCAGTTTCAGCATGAATTAAAAGTCGAGTTCATAGCTTCACACAACATAGTTTAAATGAAACAAATAATGATAATTGAAATTGAAATAAGCTTCAATGATAAAAAAGGACAGTGGCCTTTCACAGTGCTTTGCACCATGGGATTTCACAGTGCTTTGAAAACTAGTTCCACCAAGTAACTGACTGCTGATGGGGCCATTTTTCCATCGCTACAAGGCAGACACTTGGCTCTGGTGAGGTCTGACTCTCGTTTTGCCAGCTGTGTAACCATTTTTTGTTTTGAGGGGGGAGAAGACAGGCAAGGAGAGGAGAAGTGGAAAGAAGGTAGTGATGCTGCCTTGTTGTTTTTCCCAGACACAGGATCTTTCTAGCACAATGAGAATGGATAGAACTGCAGGTGCCAAAACCCAAGTCCATTCATAGGAATTCCATGTGAAAATACCCTGGCTTCTAGCTAAGCGGTTTATAGGGTATGAGATTAGGAAAGAGCCTATTATTTCAATAATATTAGGTGTATGTAACTCATAGCAGAGTATTAACTGTTCTCCACTATTAACTGTTTCATGTAAAGTTATTATGACCACTCCACTACTGAGGCCAGGAGAGTAATGTCCTCATGAGGTATTTTGTCCCAAAGAAGTAGCAGGAGTTGGGCAGAGGCAGTGAACAATGCAAGCTTAGTGTAAAGAGGTTTGTGAGCTGATATGATGACACAGGATGGACATAATGGGCTGATAGGTAAGAATGAGAGTCTCTATGTCAATTTTGTTTCTTTTGTGTTCAGGGGAGATAAGAGCCATGGCTTATTAGTAAGCTTCACACTCACTGTGCTTGTATTTTACAGTCATGGCAGGTTTCCTTGTGCTGTGGATGGCAGAGGTTTCTAGGTTCTGCCTTGTATCTGAGGAAAGAGCCTGATTCTCTTGAACATCTTCCGATAGCACTAGTGCAACTGGATGAGAATCTACCCAATTTAAGGTTCCCCCATGCTCTGAAAGCCCGGACAATCAGAGCACTTCCTCGGTATGTACCTGACCAAAACATCAGGGACAAACCCCAGAATCTTTGCCAAGAAGAGTGTCATTTGAGAGGAGGTTAAGGCCGAATTTAACATTGCTTCAACTTAAGCCAGTGTTGATAAACACAACTCTGTATATTTTTTTTTCCCTAATTCAACTTGTTTTTAACTGACAGCTTAGGTTTGTGTAACTGTTCTCAAAAATGAGGCTGCTTAGTTTGCTGGTGAATGAGAAGTAAATGGAGTAACTTAATAAAGAGCAAATTGACCATTTATGTTGAATATAGTGCAAAAAAGCCTTCACATGAGAGAAATACGAAGAGGCAGCAGCAGTATTCTTACCATGCTGATGAATGGCAGGTGGCCACAAGCCTGACTGCTTCTTTTTGCTTGGTCCTAGTGATTCTTAGTCAGGTGGGTGAATATGTTAAAGTTCTGACACGTGAAGTGACAGATACCCTTAGTGCTTGTGTGCGCACTGCAATGGCATGTCTTAAAATAGAGCCAGCTGCATGCATAATTAAGCAGAAATAATTGCAATGCACTTATGTAAATTTTCTTGTGCTGCTGCTTCTCCTCCTTCCCCCCTCCTCAGTGTTTCCAGTTAAGTCCCCTAGTCAAGATTCACCTGACCAGTGAGAAACACTGAAATATGTTTGGAGCAAGAAAAGAATAGTTGTTGCCTTCAAGAGAATAAGAACGATGCAATAAGACAAGTGTATAGGAACAATATTGGCATTCTGGCAGTTGGTTATATGGACAAAAACTCATTTTAGAAACCTGCATGTGAATGTAGTAGTTCTGTCATTGTTGCTGTCTCGCAACACAGATAAATATCTCACTTCTAGCAGAAATTCTGTTGATGCAAGCTTTTTTCATTCAGCCAGTTAGATTCATTCTGGCAGTGTACGACTGTGAATTTAACCTCGTTTCTGTTTGTACTAATTATAAGTTATATTGTATTTTTACTTTCTTTGGGAGGAACAAAAAAACCTCTATTCCATATGTCATGGTTTTATACATCTCCCAGATGACTGTTCTGGATGCATCTGGAGTATTGTTTTCAGTAAGATATTCTTTAACTCCCCTTTGCTCATATCCCCTTTTATCAATTGAATAAAACTCTGTATATAGCTGTAACAAATAACTGTATTTCCAGATCACTGGTAATTGCGTGCATCATATTCAAAACCAGTAGTCCAGAAGCTGGTGGAAATATTCCACCACTTGGGATGTTTGTAAAATGCTGGCATTGGCCGTTCACTCTTCTGTGATTGATCACAAAGCACAGGATATGTTTTTCAAAAGCTCTGATTCACCTTCAGTTCCTAAATCCTGGCCTCCTTTTGTGGAGCTGTAACACAAATAGTGGGATGAGCAGCTCCTGTTTGAGTCTCGCTCTGGCTTTTATAGGACTATTTTTAGGAGCAACAAGAAATTGAATCACCCTGAGCTCACCCTGTCTTTGGTCTCTGCTGAGACCCGTGGGGAGGGTGCAAGCTCTGGTGGTGATGGCCTTGGGGAGTGAACAGTTGCCCATTATGCTTTTCACTCAACCTAGTGTTAAATATTGCATCCACCACTTGGCAACAATCGGGAGGTGATTGTAAGTATCTCTGAACTAGTCTGTGCAGTTTGCTTCATGTTTGTAAATATTGGAGTGTGAGAGTGCTGCCATCCAAGGGAAGAGAAACATGGAGACTGCACCATCTCCCTTCAGAAATTCATCTGCTTTCCCCTAAGATGCAAAAGAACAGAGAAAGGAATAGGGAAGGCAGCAAAGCAGGAAAAAAACCAGCACAAAGCAGGAGGTGCACATCTACTCATTCTGTGCCACATTTTATAATCAAAGCACTGGAAAAAGTAAAACATCAAGTAATATATGAAGCATGACCATTGATTTCTATTTAATAGTCTCTACCCTTTTCTCACTTAGGGACAGCTGAATTCAAAATACTTATGGTTGGCTGTACAGCAAATGCTGGAATAAGCCTTTCTCTGCTCTTTTTGTGCGGCTGTGTCCTAGAAGGCAGAGCTTGTGAAACTTCAGAATGTATTTGAGAGAGATATAAGATGTGGTGCAATCATGTGAAACTCCGAGTTCCTCTCATGCAGCAGTTATCAAGTAAATCTATTCAGTGGTTCATCGACCTCCCTTTAAAGTTGATTGGCTCTCCTCGGAGCCCTTATTGTTGATCTCTACATGTACCTATTTTTGAGTAGTGAGTCCAGGGCTGAACATTTTCCCTTGAAAGCTGGCAGTATATTGAAATAATTGAGCCACTGTCTAAGTTCAGTATATTGTGAATATGGAGTAGTAACTCCTGTGTTAATACAGAGCATGGAACTGCTAGTATGTTTTAGTACATGATTAAGGTGTAAAGCATAACATGTACTAAAAGACGCAGTGCAGAAGTTACTAAAGGATTAATTTAAATGCAGTATTTTGAAGAGGCATCTTATAGGAGTCTAATATTATAGCAGCCCAGACCACAGTGCCTATAGAAAATGTTGCCCCAAACTTTCCACTTATTATGTTCATTGCTTCTAATTTTCAGCCTTTAAAGCTTAATAAAAGAGAATTCTCCATGTTGATCATCTGCCAAAGACTCCTTCTGAGTAATGTCTCATCTAGGACATCTTATCCTCTCTCAGAAATAAGCATATTAAGGTATTCTATTATGGGAAAGCTTGAATTCTAAAGAAACTGCTGACCAGCTCCCTGTACTCTTTTTCTGGAGAAGATGGAGCTAGTATTGTGATGGAAAGACTGATGGGCAATGTCAGCAGTAGCAAAGTGGCACTGCTTACAAGAGCATAAATAAAACACTAGGAAGAGTTTTGCCAAGCCATCCTTTGCTGCTAACTGTCCAGAAGTCTTATCTTAAACCAATGTATTGATTAAAAGGAATTGCTTGTTCAGGAAGTAAAATCTGCAAAACTCATCTAAACTGTATGTCAGATTCCCGACCACATGGGGATTGTTAAATCTTTAAACATAGTTGATCTGTATCTATTTTAGGAAAATATAATTGAGGTGGAGTCAATGAATTTGACAGCTTCTATTTAATCACTTCCTAATGTTTGCTTGAGTTTGTGAGTGTGTGTTTTAAGGTTGAAGTACAAAACCATCACTATTAACGATATCTGCAGATACTAATGAGATTAAATCAATCAGGCTGATTTAGAAATAGAAGTTGGGCTTCCATCTGATAGACTTTTCTGAATATTGCACCCTTGAACTGCAGGGACAGAAACAGGCTCTTCAGAAGAGAAGTGATTTTTGTGGCGTACATGCCTGTGTCAGTGTGTCCTGCATGTAACTCTGGCAAAGTGCTTTCATTCCCCCCTCTCTTTTTACTTAGCTAGATCTGACACTGCATTTGCCATGGAGCATGAGAAGGTGGGCAGCTTCTGCTTGTGTCTAAGAGCAAAGGATCTAGAAGATCAGCAGAGCCACGGGCGTTGTTTCTTCCTATCTTGGATAATATTAATCTATTTGGGGTATTCAAAACTTCGTAAAATCCTTCTCGGGAACTTTTAGTTCTGAGTTTACCATTCTGAAGTGTGACTTATGCTGCAGTCTCCATTTTATATAAATAATCTGTTTAAACAGCTCTACTAACTGAAATATCTGAAAGTTTATGTCCTTGCGTGTCCAATTGCCTGTTCGTCTACTGAATTTGTCTTGAAGAAAATTGGAGCCCTAAGCTAGATACTAGTAAATTAACCCAGTTTCTAGTCTTCCTACGTGCTCCTAAATAATATATTAGCCCAGGAATTATTTGGGCCTAAGTATTAGGCATTAATGTATAAATTCAGTGTATAATTCATTAACCAGATGAATAATTTCTAAAGTATTAACAGAAGTAAAGAATGTCTTAAGGGACACGTGTTTATATTCATATGGACATTATAATGTATAAAATTATCATCCTAATATCCTATTGTGACTTGTGTTTGTATCAAACTCTGCAAGAATGCAGCTGAACATTCACCTCTGCTCTCTGCTGCCTTCTTTTTCTTTCCTTTTTTTCATCCCCACTGAAGCACATATGCATGGTCAAAAATAGGTTGAAGTCTCTAGAGATGGGGATAATCAGACATCTAAGAGAAACTTCTACAGAGCTTCTTGAAGTTAAGGCTAAGCCTGTCTCCCAGTAGGAAACATTTCCTTTAGGGCAGCCTTGGTTTGTTTTATTTATTTATTTAGTCTGGCTTGCATAACTATGGCCATGTTCTGAATTCTTTTCTGAACTCTCTGAAATGTTCTTTATTTGTGAAAAAGGGATAAGTCTTCCTCATTTGATATGTATTTTGGATATCCTGAAAGTTCCGTGACCTCCTATATGAAGATGGATCATTCTGTATAATTTCTTGTTCTTTTTCTCCTCCTTTGGTGAAGTAACCTCTCCAAATACTAACTTGACCTCTGAAAAGATTAACAAGTGCAGCCCCTTGAAAGCATTGACTGCCTTCTTTATTAGTTGAACAGCTTCTGCGGGGACCCTTCATTTTGCATGTGAAAGAGACCTAATCCTACTGGTGGGTAGTTGCATTCTTGAGTTATACACTGATGTCTTACTGATCTTGTGGCAATTTGATTATTTTTGGAGGTCAGGAGAAGAAAATATCATAGAATCATGGAATGTTTTGGGTTGGAGGGGACTTTAAAAACTATTCAGTTCCAACCCCCTGCCATGGGCAGAGATACCTTCCACTAGACCAGGTTGCTTCAGCATCTGTCTAACCTGGCCTTGAACACTGCCAGGGATGGGGCAGCCACAGCTTCTCTGGGCACCCTGTGCCAGGGCCTCACCGCCCTCACAGGGAAGAATTTCTTCCTAATGTAATCTCAATCTCCCCTCTGTCAGGTTAAAGCCATTCCCCCTTGTCCTGTCACTACCTTGTAAAAGCCCCTCTCCAGATTTATTCTTGGCCCCTTTAGGCACTGGAAGCTGCTCTAAGGTCTCTCCAGAGCCTTCTCTTCTCCAGGCCGAGCAAGCCCAGCTCTCTCAGCCTGTCTCCATAGCAGAGATACTCGAGCCCTTGGAGCATCTTTGTGGCCTCCTCTGGACTTGTTTGAGCAGGTCCATGTCCCTCCTGTGTTGTTGCCCCCAGAGCTGGACACAGGACTTCAAGGAGGGACTCACAAGAGTGGAATAGAGGGGGAGAATCCCCTCCCTGGACCTGATGGTCACGCTGCTGGTGATGCAGCCCAGGACGCAATTGGTTTGTGTGCTGCAAACGCACACTGATGGTCAGATCTTGTGTTACTGTCATAAGGAGAGGCCTGTGAGTCTGCAGCTGCCCTGTGGTATGCTCTCAAGTAAGCCACCAAAAGGTCCTGTGTTCCACTGTCCCTGTTGGCTATAACATAATAATTTTTTGAGGTGTGAGATTTCTGTCAAGCAGAACTATTGAAAGAGTTGACTCTATACAATACACAGCCAAAAAGATGGAGGAGTATGTGTGCGAAGCCAGAAGATGGCTGAGAAAATTCCCCCAGACAGCCTATAGAGATACTCTGTGTAACGTTTCAACCTGAATAAAAAATGGGAACCCCCTCGCAGCTGGACTGAAAACTGGCTTCTCCCACTCTCCTCGGCAGACCATATACCCTCCTTCACAGCTGTGAAAGCCAAAGAACAGCAATGACTTCCTGCTTCCACATCAACAGTGCACTCCCAGTCTAAACCGAGATTGAGGAGGCACGAAGAGCTTGGTTGTATGTGCATTTATTAGGGAAATGGCAAATGAAGTTGCCCCAACAAAAGATGTAAGCACAGCCCAGGCTACCTGTGCATGCAAAGATAAGCACCGCATGCAGGTGCTTGAATGCGCGCTCTTGTGTGAGCATTTCAGGCTTTGCTTTTTGCAAGCTACTCAGAACATCATCTTTCCTCCCCATCTCCTGATTTAGGAAGCTTAACTGTCATGTGAGGAACTTGGGCTTTTTCTGAACAGCTAAGTTGATTTGCATATGACTCAAAATTTAGATTAGGAGCTTACCAGCAAAAGGGATGTACTAAAGTTCTGTTTGCTATATAGTGGGAATTGAACACATAATTTGCTTAACTGCTTTTACAGTTTTACATCAAGAGCTGCTTCTGAAAAGCAATACAAAATACTGGGATTTGAGTAAGATGGGACTGAATGTACAAATATTAGGAGGTCATTTTCCATCCCCAAAGTAACAAAGATTTTGGTAAATGCACGTTATTAGAGCACCCAGAAAACATGATGGGAAAGAATTAACAGTCAGGTCTGTGTCACAGAAACATGCTGGATAGTAAATGGTACAGAAGTTGTCTTCAATCAATATTTAGTTCAAACAGACTTACTCTTATCTGTGGAACTAATGTTAAGCCATGGATAACAAATGGGATTTGAATGTGTGGCCCAGTGACATTACACATTTCACATCAGCAGTGAGATCTTGGGTCTTCCCATTCTAGCATGAAATAACCT
The DNA here is from genome assembly GCA_017639245.1 of Myiopsitta monachus. Lineage (NCBI taxonomy): Eukaryota > Metazoa > Chordata > Aves > Psittaciformes > Psittacidae > Myiopsitta > Myiopsitta monachus. The sequence goes on from CM029925.1 coordinate 59,244,034, forward strand.
TCTAAGGGGTGGTTTTCTTAAATGCATCCAAATGGTAACCCTTGAGAATAGTACAGTCTTGCAAAAAGTAACGTTAAAAAGATTCTTCTAGTCTGAAGTATTTAACATCAGCAGATGTTACAAAATTCCACTAGAAGTGGCCTAGAATGGGAATGGAACATGTTATTTTCCTCTCTTCTTTCAGATGGTATAAAACAGCAGAAGTCCAGCTCTTCCCCCATGTTAAATTGATGCAAACTCCTCCTGAGATTTGAATACTAGCTGGGCTTTTTGTTTTGTTCATGTCCTGTGTTTCCTCTTTTTTTTAGCCAGCCTGGATTTAGCAGGGTTAAAGCACTGCAAGGAAGAGTTCCTGCTTTCATTCAAGGATCTCAAACCACTTGAAAAATTAATGAATCCTCATTACAGTTCTATTAGGTAGATTATATAAATGTGTAGACTACAGCTAAGTGGCTTACCTAGGATCACTGAGTGGGGCTTTGTAAAGCAGACTTTCCTGTCGATACTCAATTGCACAACTATGCTGTCATCTGATCTCATGGGATCTCTGGTGTGGTCAGTTTTGGGACAGTGGGGAGGAGTTCATGAACGAGGTCCTGCTGCACCTTCTGCTGGGAGATGGCTGTGGGGAAGCCAGGATGAGAGTCTCTTGGAGCTGGCAAGAATCCAAAAGGCACAGAACAGCAAGGATGTTTAGAAGGAAATGTTGAATTAGAATCAGTACTTCACCATCTGACCTTCTTTTTTTTTCTCCTCTCTCTCCCCCCTCTGTGGAATACGGATTATATCTTGTTATGTCTTCAGATAAAACATTTTTTCTCCTTTCATGCAATCTTGTCTTGTCTGATTTTGAAACCCACTAACTAATTACTTGGATCTCTTACGCTAATTCTTCTAAAAGTTCAAGGATGTTGTGCTTAGATGTCTGCTTATTAATTAAAGGTTATGAGTTGGCTCTTAATCAAGGATTTCTTCTGAAATCCAGAGCCCCAAATATCTTAAGTGTATAATGTTCATGATTGAAATGGGTGCCTAATGTGACTGTTAGCACATTAAAATGTATGTCTAGATGAAGTCCAGTACAACTGTGTGTACGCAATTGCTTATCTGTGTATAAATCAAAGCTTTGTCACGTGGTCCAACCCTGGATACTGTATTGCTTTGGGCGAGCATTCACACAGTCAAACAGTATGACAACGGGATGCCCAAATAACCGGAGATTACTGGGGGTGACCTTGGACACTGCTGCTCTGGCACACAGTTATGGCAACCAAAACACTGAATCCTGCAGCACTGTTCATGTGTCAGTCACTCAACACATGATGTGGAGCTTGCTTGCTCTCCTCACTAGAGTAAACCACTTTTACATGAGTGTGTTCATGCCAGCAAAATGGCCAGCACTGGGAATGTGTTGGTCCTTTAGTGCTGGTATATATAGAGAATGAAAAAAACCTGTGTGATCTCTGATGTCATAAATCAGACCCCAGGTCCGTATGTTGAAGGCTGTGGCAGTTCTTTACACAGGTAACACCAGGAGCAGGTCAGGCACCAAGTGAGGGACATGCTCCAAGAACAGGGAGACTATGGGGTTGTGAAACAGCAAAGAACATTAGTCCTTAGACTAAATGTTCTTTTATCAAGACCTGCACCCACATACATGAGGTAGGTTTGACGTTAGACCTGTATTTATTTTTATAATCTATATATTTTTCCCCTCATTATTTTCGGAGCTGAGTTTAAATCACACCTTAGCTGAATCTCCTGTTCCCTCAGTCCCAATTGGTTTTTAATAAAAAAACCCAATTATTACTTATTGCTGCCTCCTCTGAGGACTATATTTTACCAGTAGTCTAATACTCACTTTTTTTCCCTTTATTTTCTCTGGTATTCTTTTAACACAGGAAATGCATGGGTAGAAATTTGCAAAGGAGCACAGAAGGGGGAGTGAGAGGGCAAATTTGAGCTGCCCCCACCCCTTGAATGTAAGTTATTCTTCAGCACCATCTCCTCGTTCCCCTCATCTCCTGCTCCATGGTTTAGCTCTTCAGTCTTTTACTCAAGTCTGAATGACTGGAAACTGACTCAGAGGATGCTTTTCTATTTATGTGTCTATTTTTGTTCAGATGCAGGTTATTAATGGGCTTTTCTCAGCTATACTCCTAGAACTCTTACTCACTAGTATGTAAATTATTTCAATTAAATCAAATAGTAAGAGGGGGCATCTAATATTATCTTTAAGCAGCACTTCAGCCCTGAAGACTGCCACCACTGTACCAAGCCCACTTTCTCCTGAGCAGAAATGCTCAGAAGGTAGAGTTTTAAAGCATGTAACATAGGTTGCTATGTTAACATGTTTTGTTAACGTGTTGGGACAGATGTCCTCCAGGGAATCAAAACCAAGATCAGGCTACAGATCTGTTTCCATAGGGTATTTCAAAATGGTGTTTCTAATTCAAAGGTAACTGGAGCCAGGTTATAGGAACTCTCCTGTGTATGGAAAGGCTTTATAGGAGTGGAGTAAGCATTTGTTTATACAGGTCGTAGACTGCTACACAGATTCATTTGGCAATTAGGGATTAGTTGGTCATGATCCCTGTTTTAATCCCTACCTCATTATTTCTCAGAAACATAAAGTACTCATTCCCTCCCCCCTTGAGGTATGTAAAAATGTTAGGCCAACCTTTAAAATTGCTTGGTCAGTGGTTCTCAATATCTCATATTTCATCCAGCTGCTAAGACTGTATAATTAGGATATTAAGACATGATCTTCATTAGATAGATACATCTAATTGTAATTCACATTCTACCTTCTAGAGATCTGTATATGGTGTAGTACTTGGTCTTGTGTGCTCATAGAGAATCTAAGTTCTCTGTAACTACACCATAAACCCCCAGGTGTCAACCAACTGCATGTCTAAATGTATGGCTAAAATGTGGTACATTCTCCTAGAAGTTAATACTAGCTAAACCTGATTTCAGCTTTGAACCACAGCCATCTCTCTTTCATCATGCAGAGCTCAGTCACGGTATTACTGCCTTTATTTCATGAGAAAGCATTATACCCTTGAAAATCTGGATAGATGGCATGCAAACTAAAATAACCCTAAGAGTCTTATAGTCTTAAGTCACAAATATCATCTTTGTGAAGACTAGATCCTCCCCACTCTTGTAATCCATACAGCTAAAACTTGTTGTCTTCAAGGCTATTGCAGCACCAGCGATGGTGAGCAGAGCTGTGTTTGATGTCATGTATGTGCTGTAGATGATGCCTTGGTATGAGGCACCTGAATTGGCAGGCACTGTCTGTGCTGGCTGGCCTCACGCTGGCCAGGGTCTGGACTGGCCTGGTCTGTTGGCTTCTAGTTGATGGATGCCACCTGTATATAAATATTCTGTAACTTCACAGAGAGTAACAGCTCTGTGTAATTACAGCTGCACCTTTGCCAACTCCTGCAATTTTACTGCAAGTCTTACAGTATTTGATATCCTTTCTTAAAGAAAAACCAAACAACCCAACCCTCCACTCTCGGAATTGACAGAACTGGTAAGGTTTTGTGGAAAAAACCAAACAAAACACCAAAAACCAAAAAAGTCAGCAACAAACCCCAGCCTCTTTTTCATAGAATTAACCGGGTTGGAAAAGACCTTTAACATCATCAAGTCCAACCCTTCCCCAGCACTGCCAAGGCCACCATTGACCTATGTCACTGAGGGCCTTGTCTATGCTGTTTGTGAACACCTCCATGGATGGCGACTCCACCACTGCCCTGGGCAGCCTGTTCCAATGCCTGAGCACCCTCTGGGGAAGGAATTGTTTCCAATATCCATCTAAACCTCCCCTGGTGCACCTTGAGGCTGCTTCCTCTTGTCTTATTCTTTGTTCCTTGGGAGCAGAGCCCAACCACCTCCTGGATCCATCCTCCTGTCAGGCAGCTGTAGAGAGTGATCAGGTCCCCCCTGAGCCTTCTGTTCTTCACACTAAACCCCCCCAGGTCCCTCAGCCGCTCCTCATCACACTGTGCTCCAGGCCCTTCTCTGGACCTGCTCCAGCACCTCAGTGTCTCCCTTGTAGTGAGGGCCCCAGAACTGAACACGGGATTCGAGGTGCAGCTTTGCCAGTGCCCAGTACAGGGGGATGTTCACTGCCCTAATCCTGCTGGCACACTATTGCTGATACAAGCCAGGATGCTGTTGGCCATCTTGGTTGCCTGGGCATGTGGCAAAGCGGGGGAATAGTGAAGTAGAGCAAACTCAGCCTCCAGTATTTGGGTTTAAAATCAGGAGCTTTTGAAAGTATATGGACTTGGTTGCTTGCCTGTATTTGGAGAAGTGAGCTCCCCTTTGGGGTTAGCATCAACTCAGCTATGCCCTCTGTGGTGCCTCTCAGCCAGGAACATCAACAATAGGTATGTTGGCCAGACCCAGGAAGTTTAGTGCACTGCAGGGGCTGGACTGCAGCAATGAGCAGCAGACTGACCTGCTTCAATAGCTGTGAGCCACTGTAGCAACATTTCCAGTTTGGAAACAAACGTGGTTTAGCCAGATCTTTTAAAAAGAATTTTCATTTGTTTCTATGCAAGGGAGTAGAAAACTTCCCCCATATCTTCACACTTCCTACTCTTTTCGGCCAGCTCCTATCAAAGGGCAGGGAGGAAACAGGGAGAAGAGTTGGCCACTGTGTAGAAAACTTCCTTAAGCATCCAAAGAGGTAAATACCATTTAGAAGTAGGTACTGCACTCACGTACACACACGCACATGTGCTTGTCCTCACCCATGTATACTTTGGTCACATGCTGCCTGAAAATACTGTGGAATATCCTCCGTAACTTGCTAATAAGTATGGCATTAACAGGTTTCAGCATCTGCAACGGGCTGCGTGTAGCTTTATGCTGCAGTTGTTCTATTTTTGTGTCAGTTGTGCTAGCAGCTTAGAGCTCAGCTAATGTACCATTGACAAATGGCCCTCTTTGAAAGGAGGCTGTATGTATTACATAAATTCATTTACATTGTATATATTCATTTAGAAATGAAACACAGAAGAGAAAAATCAGTGCTTTTCAAATCAAATATGACAAATTCACCAGCGGAAGATATTTGATTTTCTAGCTTTAAAAAAGCAGACAAGATATTTACTATTCTGATGTATTTTGTTTTAAACTTAAAAGGACTAAAATATGTTCTAGAGCTGAATCTGTTGTATGTGATTGGGCAAACTGTTCTTGTGGGCTTTTTTTCTTTCTCTCTGGTTTTCAAGATGAGTTTGAATTTACAGCACTGTATTTCTGAACCCCTTGGGGCAGTTCTGATGAGACAGGAAGGGAAGTAGCTGAGTGGGCAATTACCTTCCATCCCAGAAATGTGAATTCTCAATACAAATTAATAAATAAGATACATCTTAAAATTCCCTGGGCTCAGATCCACAAAGGTTCCTGGGCACATCATAGATCTGCGTGGAATGTCTCTGAGGCAATTACTCAGTTGACAACTGAGAACCCCGCCACTCCTCTCTGGTACACTGGTGACCACACGTGCAGCACCATACCACATCATCTTGAGCTGTTTGAGGCAGCTCCAAATGAGGTTGTTCAGCACAAGTGGGTGCAGTGCAGGAGAGATGCTTGCAGAGGTCTCAGCCACAGAGGTTTGTGCGCATGGGAGTCGTGGTCACAGCACTTCATGAGGTCTGTGAGGAGCGGAGGGGGTCAGAGTACCAATCCCTGTTAGCAAGACCTCCTAGTGCCTTTTGTATTCATTGGGACTTTTATCTGATTACTCTTGAATTGTTTGAATGTAAACTGATAAATATTGTTAATTCCTTCCTTGAGAGTGTTGCCTGAGGATGATACAATATGCAGACACCACCAGTGTTCAGCATTGGCTGAAGGGCAGTTCATTCATTCTTGCCATGGAGAAGTGACAGTCCGAATTACAGCTCACTGTTCTTCTTTGGCTGTGTCTCTCCAGAATAATTTCTTTGATGAAAGAAAGAATAATTCTTTCTTGGAACTATTTACCAATTCTAGAGATATTAACTCAAAACTTGCAGCTGGGAAAAGTATCAGGAGTTAGGTTTATAAAAACAGACAGTGGTTTTCTTTTGTGTATTTAAGCAACTGGTTAGCGTGGTCATCCAGGGTGCAGAATTCCAGGTTTAATTTCCTTCTCTGCCTGGAGGAGTTTGGACTCACAACTCCCAGATTGTAGGAGAGCATCTCAGCCATCAAACAGTGCTGCACTCAGAGGGGGAGGCAGGATTCTGCATTGCTGTCAGATGCTGCTCCACTTTGTGCAGAGCTTCTGAATATGCATTTCAGTGGGGGGGGGGGGAGCTCCAGTGTCCCACCTGGTATGTGGGATGTGTCTCCAGAAGGTCACTGCATCATCTTCTCTCCATTGGAATGGCCACATTCAAGCATTTTGTACAAAATGGGACAACTCCAGCAGGAAAAGCTGAGGGTGACCCACCTCATAAGGCCTTTGACTTACTGGTTGTAGGGCACCTCCCTGGGAAGCAGGTTTCAGATGAGCTAAGCAAGGGATTTTGGGTGCAATATCCTTTCACCCTCTTTCCCACGGCGACTTTCCCTCCCTGCCACACACGTGCTTTCCCAGTTCTGCAGCAGAACTGACAATTCAATTACTCAGATAATTTTAATCTGTGCAGAGAAGAGATGGGCGAGTTAGGACTTGAAAAAGCGGAAGTAAGAATGAGAAGGCAGCAGACCTTTCTGGAAGGAGCAGTTTGGGGGTTTTCTGGGGGGGGTTTAAGAGCAAGCAGCTGAGGTGATAATTAAGTAAGCGTATTTAGACCGATTTTTAGCTGTCTGTGATATTAAATGAGGCAAATACTATGCCTAGAAACAAGGGGGAAGCGCTGCTAGATGTTTTTAGGTGTTGGTTTTCTACAGCTCTTTTGTTTGAGTGAATGCTACATAGCCTTATCGAGCCTTTCGTTCTCTTTGTGAAGCCCAGTGCCTTCCACTCTGTCAGAAAAGAAGCGCTTTTGAGAATCTCTGAAAGTAAACAAGTTAACAAATCAATAGTGGTGGCTGGTTGATACATGGAGTTCATCACTGGGTCAAACAACCAGTGCTAATGCATGTTGGACTGTGTATTGCTGGGAACGGTCTGCCCGGGTTAAAATAAGCAACTCGGGGCCATGCTTAGCTGTGAAGTGTGAAAACCTCACACCATTGTTGGAGCTGTGGTCTGTCTCACAACTGGCAGCACTGTGCTGGCTATGTGGCTGCAGATACAGTACCACATGGGCTTTGGAGATGGTGTTGTAATGAGTTGTTTGTAACAAGCGCCACATCATGAGGAGGTTTGCAAACATATGCTTTCCAGCCCTTACTGAATGATGCAAACCCTCTGCCTTTTTAAGGACATTTCATAGAAAAAAGGAGTTACAGAAGCCTCCTCCTTGTGATCACCTCGGAAAGCTGCAGTGTGGGATTAAACAGTCTCCTGTTTATTCTGGTGCCTTGTTTAAGTGCCATTTTCAGCATGGCTGCTCAGCCCAGGGGTACCTGCAGGGCATTTGCTAGTGACCCCCAGCCAAGCAGCTGTGTGAGGGATGGTCAGACCAAGTGCAGAGCATGAATTTTTCAGATTGGTTTTATCCAAGTTCTAAATCTTTAATGAACAACACAGAGCAAGATGTTTAGTTTATAGTTAACAAGGAAACATCATAAAAAGAGCTGATGGAAACGAAGGTAAAGAAAGATTTTATTTGTTATTAGCCAGACTAGTACGAGGGTGTAGCTTCAGCATGCAGATAAAGTATGCTCCTAACCGGTATGCAGCAGTGAGATGATCCTGCAGTCCCTCATATACATGACCCCATCCTGTGACTAAAGTTTGACTTCTTTACTCTGGCATAAGTGCAGCAATCTGTGAGAGCTGGGAACTGAGGCTTGAGCTTTGTGCGTGGTGTAAATGGAGTGTTTCTGTAGTAGGGAGGACCAGAAAAGTAAAGTGCTGATGAAAACTCCCTGGGATGAAGGTCTGCTGCTTCCATCTGAATTGTGGTCCAAGACTTCAAGTGAGTATGTAAGGAGTACAGATATTGTGTACCACTTTTCTGTAGAGTTCTGTTTATCCTTTGAAACAGACCCATTCTAGCTGCATATCTGAGCAAGCTGGTGGGTCCTCTTAACCTCAGAGTCCATTCACACCAAGCAGACCTCTCTTCTGTCTTCTCTTGCAGGCCCCTTCCTTTTTACTCTCTATTTTGCCATGAAGGAATTCATGCTGCTAAGCCAAGGTACAGTGAAGTGGAGGTCTTCTCCAGGTTCTCTGCTGAAGCTAACAGCTTATAGCACTTGCATCTCATTAAGCATCAAGTGGTTCTGTAAAATGCCACTTAGATCAAAGTGACATGCTTGTTCAGGTATCTTAATCTTTGGCTTGTGATGTACAGCTTGAATGCTTTATTTGTAGGGACAAGATGATTTTGAAGAGATAATTCCTTAAAATAGAAGCATGTTCTTTAGCTTATTGATGTATCTGAGTCTAGAAGCAACTTTGAAACAAAGGCCAAGTAAGGAAGAGTGGTGGAATGCAAATGGTGCCAGCTAATGCAAAATTACTGCTCCAATTAATCATAAGATGCTTGGAGACCATTGTTGGACTGGATTAGGGTTCTCTCTTGAGATGTGGAACCTATTTTTTTGTTGTTGTTCCCTGCACAATCAGAACTTGCTGCTGCTTTAAGCACAGAAAGGGGTTGTGTAAACATTTTAATATTGCATGAAGCTTCTGTAAGCCTGACTGATCTTTTGAATGCTAAAACCATGACATACAAGCACAAATGAAAGCAAGCAGCAAAGATTTGTGTAGTTTTGTGATCTGGATGAACTGATACCAGCATGCTTTGGTGGCTTATCATGTTTTGTTTTCCCCCCTGGGATAGTTCAGCCACAAGCCTTAGAAATACTCTGCCTCCCATTATTATTATTTTCAGCATTCTCAATATTTAACCTCAGCTAGCAGAACAGTCACACATCTTTAGATACAGCTGTGTACTATGACTTGCAATATCCTGGGTGAATGGGGTCTTTCATTTGAATGAATCTCATTGCACTTTCCGATTAACTGTAGAAGTAACACTAAAGAGTTCTTCAGTTCTTTCTGATACAAGATATAGGGCTGTAGTAAATGAACTGAATATCTAAGTAATACACATTCAGTAATGAGATAAGGTAAAGACTTTGAATGGTAACCAGCTAGGACAACAATCCACAATGTAGTTGGTGACTTGCATCATTTGCAGTCTTGTAATAACATCCTCCACGTAGGTAGGAGCTGTACCCCAAATCTGGGACTGAGGCAGAAGTTTGATGGTGCAGCCCTATAATATTCACAGTTTTGTGCAGTAAGTGAGTGTCAGCATCCTTGCTGGCTTCCAAAAATAGTTGACACCATTCAGACATTGAATGATTGTAAGATCAGAGCAGGAACTTCATGCTGTCTGCCAACGGCTAAAGGAAAGTGTAAGAACAGAGCCTGTATAAAGTGGGGCATTCCTTGGTATTATCCCGATTTCCAGCAATTTGTAACAGAGGAACTTCCTAAGATAAAAGCTCCATCACCATCATCCTGTTTGATGGCTTTTAATGGACCTTTCTTCCAAGATTTTTTCTTACTGTTTTTTGGAACCCTTTGTACTTCCATGACGGTTTGTGGACCCGACTGCCACAATTTAGTAACTCATTTGAGAAACAAATGATGTGTTTTTAAAGGTTTCAGATTACTTACTGTGAACTTCAAGGTTTTGACTTCTGAAAAATTACTGCCATCTTTTCCCTTCAAATCATCGTTTCATATTCCCTTATTATAAATCACTCCAGCCATCTCTTTTCCAGGCTGAAGAACTCTAGCCTACTGAAGTTCTCCATTAAGTTCTGTATTTAAGTTGTGCCATTTGGCCGATCATTTTTGTTGCCTGAAACTTTCCTAGCTCTTTCATGTCTGTGTTGAGAATGAGGGGAAGAGGTAGGCATGAGGGGAAAAAGGGATCAAAATTGTAATGTAATGACACTTCCTGTTTTTTTTCTAGGTTTCTTTTTGTTGTCTTTTTGACTGCTGTTTGAGTGTTGAGGTGATATTTTCAGGGAACCATGAACAAAAGGTCCAAGAACTCTCTTCAGAGAAGCACTGGCTAATTTAGTCATTGTTGGGTAAATATACTAGGGCTGTTGATCACAGCCTAAATAAATTTTGCAGGAAGGAGTGGTAACTCTTAAGCTGTCTTCCTCTCCCTAATAAAACACAGTGTTCAATCTTCCTTGTTGAAGAGGTTAATGGATACCCTCTGCTTCTTGTCAGTGTTTCCCCTTGTTCATCAGCCTGGTTTTCACTGCAGCTGTGATGGGGATACAAGTAGGAGCTGTGTGGTTGACATCTTCTTTATATTCCTGCCGTGATAGCTGCCTGAGCAGACTGGAGTTGGTAGTGGGAGGATGGAAGGTACTAAAGAGAATTACAGATAATTAGGGAAGATTAGCGTGCTTCAGTTATTTCAGAGTTACCTTTTTCATCTTGCTTTTCACAGAAATGAAGTGGGCCTCATGTGGATCCTTCAGTCATCCACCAGTTAGCAAGGCCATGTTAAAAAGGATGACCAACTTCTATCAATCTAAGCTATTAGTATCGTTGATCTGGGTTCCTCACAATCTTTTCAGGTACTCCCATCTTCACAGCCTTAAATAACATTTAGAAAACTACAGCCCATATCATGTGAGTGTCTAGACTTTCAGAGTCCAGAGGCCCATCAGATCAGCAGGTAGTTCATAACCTCTACAGCAGAGAATTGAATCGTGGTCCCCAAGGATAATATCCACTTTCCCTTCTCCATGAACAGCACATGCTTTCTCTAGCCAATTTTTAAACCATGGCACATGAAAAATGTTTGTTGGGTGCTGCAGGGCTCCTGCTATCCACAGATCTGTGCACCAGCTTTGTCGGAGAGCTTCACGTAGGCTTCCGGTGACAGCAGGAACTTCAGTAATCCTAGACCTCCTTCTGTGGACTGTTTGTCCTTGTGCCATCTCATCCATTGGGCTGTGGCCCAGGTACACTTGAGTACTGTTTCTTCCACTGGTTGGTGTTTTCTAATACATGCACTGAATTTGCCTCTTTGCAGCAGCTTGTCCAGGACATATTCGTTCACTGAATGCCTGAGCAGATCTTGGGTGACCAGAGTTTTTGGCTCCTGCTGTGATGCTCAGTACAGATGGGACTTACCTTTACAGCAGGGGAAGCACTCAAGCACTTGGTTTCTTGTTTGCAGTGCCTCTTACTAAGGAACTACTGAGCTGCTACCATGGCTAAGAGCTGTGGGCTTTCTGGGTGTGTAGGCAATTCTCTGTAGCATTTGCTTGCTGTGGAGGTAGGCTCTGTGGCATCTTATTTTCCTCCAGTTTAAATCTGGTCACTGATGTTTTGATTGTTTCAACACATGCTCAGGGTTAACCTCATGTAATGGTGAGAATCACGTTTGAATGTATTTTCTGCTGCTTTACCTCCTTTTCTTTCACAGCCTAGTAGAAAACTCAGAAGTCACTGCCACCTTGTTACCATGAGGCAGAAATGACAGCACTTTGAACAGTAGTGTCTTCCTGTTGCTTGTGAGTGCTCTTCTGTGCAGGTCTAAGTCCATTTACAGCAAAATTATATGCTTTATAAAAGACCAAAAGTAAGTAGTTGTTGTTCAGTGACAGAGGGGCTTTTAGAGTTGAATAGTTTTCAGGTGTTTGCTATGGACGTGATCTTTCTCTGGAAGATGTATCACGTCAAAGAAAGCCTCTTCGTAGAAGTTCCTTGCATCAATTACTTTAGATGCTATTGATTTTCATGTGAATTGAAAGGCTTTAGAACCATCCAAGATCAGACCCCATGTGATAAGATTACGTTGCAGTAGTGAAAATAACATTATTACCACAGGACTCTAACAGTCCTTTTGTCTCTCATGACAAAGAAGAGATGCTCTGGACAAAGAATAGAAAGGATTCGTTAGTTTGCAGAACTAAGACAAACCTAATGTGGGAGGAATGTTTGCTATAATGTAGGAGGTCATCATGTTTGCTTCCCCACAGTTTCAGTTGTAATCCCAGTTAAGATTTAAATAACTCCTTTTAAAAGCAGCCGAGATTCCCCTCCTGCTTCCCATTACTACTGCAAAAAGGTTATTGCTGAACCTTGCTCCTCCACTATTCATGTGCTTTGTTTTCATTTCCGGGTGTACTTTCTTAACATCAACTTGTACTTGTTTACTCACTGCCAGTGTTGCTGTTTGGCTTTAATGTCTCTGTTTTTCCCTGCCATTTGTCTCCAGACGTATTAAAGACAGCAGCCCTTTACCTTTTCACCTTGTGTTTCTATTTGATATTTGGTTCCCCTGTGTTTTTCTCTTCGCACAAAGAGTCATGCATGGGATCCACTTCAGACTGGTCCTGCAGGGACACACCAGAGGAGATCTGTATGTAGACTGACAGCTTGGATGTGTCTCATGTGTTGTTTTGGCTGATAATTACTGTTAATCAGTAAATATATGACAATACAAGCACGTTCTCCATAGTCTTCTATCCAGGTACTTCTGTCCAAGCATCCAGTTTTTTCTTTAGGGCTTTTATGTGCTTCCTTCTCTTCCCAGAAGGATGGGCTACTGTCATTGTGAATAACACTGAAATAGTCCGTTTGTGATGCAGGTAATTTCCCTGACACTCCTTGCAGCTCTGTGATACATGATTGTTTCAGTTCAGTCTGGAAATCAGCTATTTGCATCCAGAAATATTTGCAGAAACAGCATGAAGATGTCTTGTTATGAGTTCCCCTTCCAGGACAGCCAGTTATCACTGGGAAACTAGGGAGTAGCTTTTAGCTACTCCCTTGTTTCTCTCTTGGCTTTCCCAGTCTCATAGGTACCCTCCATGCTGCTGTCTCAAATATTTTGTCTGCACAGGTGGAATATAAAGCACTGCCTTTAGAAAACCAAGTACCTTAGCAAATATCTATACTAGGTGTGTCAGCTTTTCCTAAACCCAGGGCACATTTAAACCCTTTTTCTATTCCCCCCGGGTTTTTACTCTTCAGAACCTGTTCAGCTTTGGGTTCTGCCGGGGCCAGGCTAACAGGTCTGTGTAACAGACAAATTTATGAATATAAAGGCATATTTATGCAGACATATATAAGCTACGAGGTCTTTACTAAATACAGATGCTGTATCTCTGGTCATATGGTACCATTGCTGACTTGATAGATACATCATAAAAAATCTTTTCTGCTGACTTGAAATTACATGTGCCTTATGGCACAGAACAAATAGGACAAGCTGTAATGAATATAGAGGGACTCTGAGCAGAGAGATTGCTGTACAGTACAAAAATATGGGCTTCTTTTCCAGTCCAAGACTGAAACAGACTCTACAGATTCTAATAGCATAATTTAGAGGCATTGGGAGATTTTCTGGTTTTCATAGGAAATCCCACTGAAGAAAGTTCACTTTCATTAACAAAATACTACTGAAAGATTTGACTTCATGAAAAAAATTGCTTTTTCACAGGAAAAATTAGAATGCTTTAATTTTTCTGTCCAGAGCTTGCAATAAATGATGTAGACTTAGGAAGGGATGATGGAAAGATAGGACCACAACTCTACACCTTGGCACTTTCCTTCTGATTTTCATTTTAAAAGCTTTGTGTTTTTCCTATGTTTTGCCTAATTTCTGCCATATTCATGAAGCAGGCAGTAGCAGTAATATTGGGCTTTCGGGGCAGCTAGATTACACTAAAGAAAGGAGGCAAAGTAGGAGAAAGATCTTCAAGATGATCCTAGATGGTATGAATGTTCTCTCATGAAATCTACCATTAGCAGACTTATATACGTGAACCAGTTTATATAACCCCTTTGCATGTAAACTGGGGCTGCTGGTAAAAGCTACCTTTTCAACTAAAGTCCTTTGAAATCCTTTAATGAAAAGTAGTCAGTAGTGAAAATACATAAGCCTCCAATTCAAGTTAGATGACTTTTCTCACTGTAGGGAATATGCATTTCCTGTACCTGGCTGTTGAAGATCCAAGGGCATCTTCAAGAAATGTGGGCAGATGCCAGGGCTCAGGGCTGGAAGTGTATCCCTGACTGTTTCTGAGCTGTTTCTTATCTCATTGTGGCCTTAATCCTGCAGCACTGTCTCTGAAATCCTGTATGTAACATGTACCTCCAAATCCTGGACATGGAAGCTCTCTCAGACCTCAGTGGATATGTAAAAATAAACTTTACAGTGTAGCATCCACATGCTGTATATAACACGATGTTTTGTATTCAATCTATTGTGTTTGGTGTAATTTCCAGGAGTTTTTGCTCTCAAGGAAATCTTATCTGCTTCCTTTATGGCAGGAGTGAGGAAGATTCAGTATTTGGGCCACTAACAATCCTAAGGTTGGAAGTGTTAGAAGCTGTTCTGACTGCTTCCTGAGGTATTGCATTCCTGTTGGTCACCATTCAGCTCAATCAATGCCCCAGTTTTCTTCCCTGTGGACAGAAGACAGAGTATGATTGCAAGTTGTTAGTCATTCCTGTGACTTCTGATCAAAGCAGATTATTGGCAGTATTCCCTTATTAATGTCCAGCTTTTTCACCTTGATCTCTAAAGACAAAACATGGCTCTTCTGCCATTGCTTTCCAAATTCTACCTGGGGATTTTCTGCATTTTGAGCAGGTGGAGGTTAACTACTAACATGTTCTTCTTCCATTTTCATGAGGATTTTCATGGATTTCTGGAGCAATAGGATAAAGAAAATGTCTCAGCTAAGACTCAGAGGAGACCACAACGATGAGCAGGGGACTGAAACACCTCCTTTATGGAGGCAGACTGAGAAAGCCGGGGCTGTTCAGCCTGGAGAAGAGAAGCTGCAAGGAGATCTCAGAGCAGCTTCCAGTATCTGAAGGAGGCCTACAGGATGCTGGGCAGGGGCTCTTCATCAGGGTCTGTAGCTGACAGGACAAGAGGTGATGGGTTTAAACTTAAAAAGGGGAAGTTTAGATTAGATATAAGGAAGAAGCTCTTTACTATAAGGGTGGTGAGGCACTGGAACAGGTTGCCCAAAGAAGTGGTAAATGCCCCATCCCTGGGAGTGTTCAAGGCCGGGTTAGACAGAGCCTTGGGCAACATGGTCTAGTGTGAGGCATCCCTGCCCATAGCAGGGAGTTGGAACTGGATGATCTTAAGGTCCTTTCCAACCCAAACCATTCTATGATTCTATGATTGTGATATTTTTATTCACATGTGTACATGTGCCTAAATGCCCAGGGAGCTGAGCACATCAGAGTCTTGGTTCTTTAAGAGCATCGCCAGAGAGCAATCCTTCTAAATGATGACATTCATATATTTTAATACAATGCATTGTGTTGAGAGGAATGTCCAGTACAGTAATTTGGTACTCCATATCAGTTCCCAGCGAGTGACTAATCCATCAAATTTGTTCAGCACTACAAGTCAGAACAAGATTTTCCCGACCTGCCAATGTGGCTAGCTAGTGCTGCTCTTGGAGAAATCCAGTTGTGGGTTTTTTGCAGCCCATATATCATCATCTCTGCCCACAGTAAAGAGTTTAGAGTGGGCTTGACTGCCTGGCTGTTTTTCTTCAAGTTGCACAAGGCAAAGCAGCGCACAGCTGACTTATCCAAACCTATTCAGAGTTTGAAGGCACCCTGTGATACAAATTTACTGCACAGATAAGGAAACTTGGAAGGCACAAATGGGGCAGATAAGGACGGCTGCAAAATCCCTTGGATTCTCTCAGAATTGGTTTGAGTTTGCGGTGTTTTGCTTTGTTGTCTTTTTCTGGCGTTGGTGCACTGTGTTTTTGACAAGCGTCAGCAGTTTTAGAAAAGCATTCAGAAGTTTTCGATGCTCATCTGAACCAATTCCATCTAATCAGAACAAGAGCTGAATGTTACTATTCACGGGAAGCAATTGTATTCATAGAATTTCATCTTTTCTGATGTCCTCAATTTGTCCTCTGACAGAAGCAACTTTTATTAATCTGTCCTTCCACTGTTATTGATGGACCAGTTATTATGCCAATGCATCCAGCTTATGTTTGCACGTAAGCTGTTCAGTCAATCTAGTTGACAGTCGTAATTTGAAACTCTCATAGATTGAATGAAAACACTGTCATATTCCTGTCACTTGCCATATCCCAGCTTTCAGGGGTGATGGTACAGACTTCCTTATGGTTTCAAATGTTAGACTTCTTTCAGTTGTCAGAGTATTCCCCTCGCATCGCTGCTTTGAGAAGTCCCTCCGTTAGTAGACCCAGCACCACATTCACAAGAAGAAACGATGGCAAAGACATGGATCTGCTGTTGGATTCATAGAATCACAGAATGGTTTGGGCTGGAAAGGACCTTAAAGCTCACCCAGTTCCAACCCCCTGCCACAGGCAGGGACACCTTCCACTAGACCAGGTTGCTCCAAGCCCCATCCAACCTGGCCTTGAACACTGCCAGGGATGGGGCAGCCACAGCTTCTCTGGGCACCCTGTGCCAGGGCCTCAGCACCCTCACAGGGAAGAATTTCTTCCTAATGTCTCATCTCAATGTCCTCTCTGTCAGTTTAAAGCCATTCCCACTTGTCCTGTCCCTACAGGCCCTTGTCAAATGGGCCTCTCCAGATTTCTTGTAGCCCCTTTAGGCACTGGCAGCTGCTCTAAGGTCTCCCCTTAAGGAGCCTTCTCTTCTCCAGGCTGAACCAGCCCAGCTCTCACAGCCTGTCTCTGGAGCAGAGCTGCTCCAGCCCTTGGGGACATCCTCCTGGCCTCCTCTGGACTCACTCCAACAGCTCCATGTCCCTCCTGTGTTGGGACCCCAGAGCTGAACTCAGTACTGCTGGTGGGTTCTCAGTGGATTTCAACTCATGTAAAGTGATTGTATTGTAGTGTACTTCAGGACTACAAAAGACAGATTTCAGCCAGCATAGCTGTGGCATCGTGGAGCTCAGAACTGGGTTATGTACCTTGTCCTTCAGGTGGGCTTTGCAGCATGTGGTGCTTGGATACTAGAAGCTACTTTAAAGCCAGCACAGTGTACATCTGCGTTAGCCTGGAGCCATTGTGGTAACTGCAGATTCCACACGCTGTGACTAGGAGTTGACTAATGAATGATGAAGTACTGAAACACTTACCCAAAACTCATTAAGGTCGTTCATTAATGCCAGGCAGGGCTAAAAATTGGCAAGTAGTTGGCTTCTTCCCTTCTACGTGTAGCTGGGCCAGATGTATAGGAACAGTCCTCACCGAGTTACTTGTTATACCATGGGTGTAAGTGGCAAAAGGCAATAAATAACATTTCTTCAGCTTATTATTTTTGTTTTGGATCAGCAGCACAATGAAGCATGGAGGTTAGCAGTGCTTCACTTGGAACAGACACTGCATGTGGCTTTTCCCACAGGTCCTCTTCTTTGTGAGAAATGTGACTTGTGTGCTCCCAGGGCAACGGGACAGTGACTACATAACTAATACCCACAGCAGCTCTCCCACCTTGAATCACCAGGCTTTGAGCAAATGTATCGCCAACATGACGGCTGTTTACACAGCTTAGCATGGCTTATCAAAAGCACTGAGAATGCAGCTTTGTTGTGTAAATAGTGCTGCAGTTTTTCCTGCAAATTGCAACTCACTGATCTTTGTCATAATGTCTCCCCTCTTTACTAAGTTGTTGGCGAGCTCTGCCTTTGCTTGAGTCAGTTGCAGTTCTTAGAATCATAGAAGAGTTTGGGTTGGAAGGGACCTTTAAAGGTCATCTAATTCCAGCCCCCTGCAGTGAGCAAGGATACCTTCAACTAGATCAGGTTGCTCAGAACCACATCCAGCCTGGCCTTGAATGTCTTCAGGAATGGTGCATCCACCACCTCTCTGGGCAGCCTGTGCTAGGAATTTTACCACTCTCGTTGTAAAGAATTTCTTCCTCACATCCAGCCTGAAACTCCCTCTTTTAGTTTAAAACCATTACCCCTCATCCTATTACAATAGGCCCTGCTAAAAAGTCTCTCCCCTTCTTTCTTATAGGCTCCTTCTAAGAACTGAGAGGCTACAATAACTTGGTTTGCTTTTCTCTGTGTGGCTTGCCACCAGTGCTGGAGGTGCCTGCCTGTCCCTTAAGAAGCTCCTTTATACCCTTTTCCCTCATGTGAGTGAGTACAGAGGGTAATGGCAGTCACTTGTGCATAGATACCATGCAGAAGTTGGAATTTGAAGGTAGTTGCCTTGGTCCGGCTACTACTGAGCTGTAGTTGTCACTCTGTGATGATGGTGTTGCCTTGTGTAGGTAATAGAAATTATCAAGTCTTCCTGATGACATGTAGTTGGGAAGAGCCCAGGGTTTATCCATGTGTCTGGGGGGGGGAACCAGCAGTTTACCTGAGAATCAAACAGATGTAGATCTGAACTGTCTGAAGAGCAGTGACTGGGGAATCCAGTGTTACCGTTTCTACAAGCCTAGTTTTTTCAGGTTAGAAATCACAATTTATGTGACTTCAGCAAGTGCATCTGACGTTTAAAAAAACCTTAATATTCTTGTTTTCAAATGAACATTTTCTCTCTGTATATTCCCCTCTGCAGTATATTCACTGCACTCTTTCAGTGTGGAGGTAAAGCCGTTTGATTTCGCAGTGGGGTTATCATATTCCTGTTGAAACTCTATGGTTTTGAGCACCACATTTTAATTTCAAATCCAGCTTTGTCTCTGGGTGGTTCCATAACATTTCCCTTTAAGTCATTTCTCAGCTATTTTGGGGTGGGCTGGCAGAAGGACACAGTGGTATGCAGATGATATGAGCCCTCACTGCAAAACCTAATAGCTGAAAGAAGATCAAGATAGAGCTCATGACATCTTGTATTTGGCTGACAGAGGTTTTCCTCTCTGGGAGTTTGTGCTTACAAGGTTGCTTGCCAAAAGGTTACCTGCAGGGCCTGGTGGCAGCTCTTGTTGGGGTGATAATACATTGCACACTGATCTCAGAATAGCTACTTGCAAGGTAAAGCACTGGGAGAAGTTGGCTGAACTGTACTCCTTAGTTCGCTGAGGAAGTAAGACATGTGAGAGATTCTATCCTGTAGCCCCAGAAATATCTCTCCATGGTTTTGTGAACCAGCTTTATTAGGCAGGGTTGGACCCTCAAGGAGATATAAATGAGTCCTGAAGGTGACTTACTAATGCCACCCTGGGGAGACTCTGCGTTTGAGGGAGGAAGGATGCAGTGCTCCACTCAAGGAAGTCCTGAGGTGAGGCAGGAGCTGTGGAGAGCCCAAAGTTGAGGAGATTGTTCAAGTCAAATGTTGCTGCTTCTCATTTTAGTTATTTTCGGAAAGCCATGAGACTGCATCATATTTGGGCATTTCTAGAATGTGACAGTGGTTCAAATAACTGTGGCATTATCTCTTGGGCTTTATTATCCATATTTGCTGATGATATTCCTGTTAGTCCTTGAAACATGCTGGGCATTTCTCCATTTCCTTCCCTTTGGTTAGCTCCCCAGCGTGCTTTGTCTAAACCCTTATATTATAGCCAGAGCCAGAAGATATGCAGTTACTATTCTGCTTGAAAATACATTTTGAATAATGCTGCATATATTTTACAGATTTTATATCCATCCTGTAATATTCTAACTGCCTTTTTCACTGATATACAGCCTCTAGATCTGGCCCTATAGTAATGGGAAAAAATGCTATATTACTTCCTGGCTCTTCTTTCCTCATTCTCCAATTCTCTCTTTCTTTGAAATATGATCTATTTTGTTCTTTCTATTTCTGGTCTAAATATACATTATGTACCCTGATCCCCATATGAACTTGCTATTACTGATTACTACTTCTCTTGGGACTATTTGACTTTACTGAAGCTAAGAGGACTAGCTCAGCCCTCTTTCTGTCCCTTTCTTTCCGCTGCCTTCCCTCTCTGCCCCCCTTTCCT
This sequence comes from Myiopsitta monachus, assembly GCA_017639245.1. Taxonomy (NCBI): domain Eukaryota; kingdom Metazoa; phylum Chordata; class Aves; order Psittaciformes; family Psittacidae; genus Myiopsitta; species Myiopsitta monachus. The sequence goes on from CM029925.1 coordinate 59,264,006, forward strand.
CCTCTCCCCTTCTCCCTCTCCTTCCCTCCTTTCCTCACCTCCCATTCATCTGCCTTTCTTTGCCTGCCTGTTTCATTTGTGTTGCTGGAACGCTCTCAAGATAAAAATATTTATGAAAAAAGCAGCCTCGCAGCCTCCCCAGAAGAGCATTGCAGATAATCCATTGCACAAAGTGTTTTGAAAATCTAGGTTTTGCCTTTCAGAGGGGGAAACCCCCCTGTGCCGTAAAGCATTGTGCTGTGTAAGTGTAATTACTTTTAACTATCTATTTTGTTTATTACTTCATCATTTATTTCCCCAGTGAAATATAGGACAAGTGAGTTTTGCCTTTTTCTTTTTTCCTAGTCAGTCCTGGTTTGTGCACTGGTGCCTTAGTTAGATGCTGAGTTTCCAAGCACTGCAGAGAGTATTTGCTTGCCTTGTTCCTTTTCATTGGAAGGACTGATAGGTAAAATGCTAAAGAGGTGAAATTTCAGTCTCCTCCTCTTCTGTGTAGCTCCTCATCTGTCACTGGAGAAGAGGGAATATTTCTTAGGAAACATTTGGTGGTTCATGTTTCCATTTGGAAGTGAGATTTGGAAGAATCAGTGCTAGAAACGGTTTCTGGAGGGAGAATGAGATCTGTATTGTTCGTACACCCTGAGGATGGGAAAGGGCAGGATGTTTTACTTAATTCTAAATTTGTTAGGAAGTAGGAGGCAACAAACAGGCATCCTGCCTCTTTGCCTGGTAAGAAACAAGGGCTGGGCTTGTTAGTACGGTGCTGGTCATCCAAAAGGAGCTCAGCTGGTCAGTCTGTGCCTGGAGGTCGGCCTTCGAGAGGCATCCACTTGCCATGCAAGTACCTCTCTTCGTTTCTTTTTTGTATCTCTACCACTGCCCTTGGAGATGATACTCTTCAGACGCTGGCTCTGCAGACACTGACTTCTGTGTAGGTGTAAGTGGCTGGTGTAAGTGGATGCTGTCCCAGGCAGTTCTTTCAAACCAATGGGCATTTTGTGAAGCTTCACCAGCTGTGTTTCTAGCCACCCAGGGAATCAAAAGGAAGGCTCTGAGATTTGGTTGTCCCATGGCACCTCAGCTTACATCCCCCATGTCCCTTATGTCACTTCTGCCCTTCTCAAGCCTTGAATTCTTCCCCTCTGTGTGACTGCAAAACCTGCAAACACCTCTTGCAGGAGATCTGCGTGGCTGCAGACAGGCATCTTGCATCTCAGACAAGTGCTGCCTGCCTGCTGGAGGTCTTTGATATGCTTTTTAAAAGCAATATCCATTTCCTTCAGAAAAGCTGATCTCTCCTATTTGTGATGTATTTTCACTTCCGCAAAACTTGCTGAAGCAATAATCAGCCTGTTTAAAATTCTCCTCTCTGCTCACTTCTAAACCACTTGAATATTTTCCTCTATCCAGGATCTGAGCAGCTCACTCCTGTGCTTGCTGAGAGGTTTGCATGAACAATGAGCTCATGGAAGTGATGAGCAAACAGAACTATTTGGCCAAAAATGCTATCTTCCTGTGTCCTGACAGTATTTCAGGTTATCTGCTGGGCTATCTGACTGTAATTCAGAGAAATGCATGACTTCTCTGGCTTTATTACTGCATCTTGTGCAGGTGAGCCAGTCCTACTCCCTGGCATTTTATAGGCATTGCTGTTATCCTTGTGTCGACTAACATTCAGTCCTGCTGATACAGTGCTTTAGCTCCCTCCTTAAGAGTATTTGATGGTCTCGATGTCTTAAGTAGCGGCTGGAACAAGAACTGTGACTTTCTGGTTCAGAGCTCTGGAATAACCCTGTCCAGACCATTTTGTTCCCCTTTGAGAAGTGCTACATAGTATACATCTCTGACCTGCTTTTACAGGTAAGAGGAGAATATAGGCCCATTCCAGTGGTTGTTCTCCAGGAGATTTTCTTTAATAGCCAACCTGAGATGGCCAAGCTTAAGTCGTGCTGGCAGGATGTCATCCCCTTAATTCTAAGGAGAATGCATTACTCTGACAAGGGTTTTCCATTTAGTCTCTTGTCTGCTACCCACTGAGCCTTCTTATCAGCTGGACCTCAGTTTTTCCTTTCACACGCACTGGTGACTGTTCCAGAGTTTGAGGATTCCGGGTGAGAGAAACGAGGCACAAATAGAGAACTCACAACCGGTTTATTAATATAGGAAAATATAGAGATATTGACAGATACAGTAAAGGATACTCCTGATGTTTGGTTATCTTACCAACCCCAAGGACCCTGTGAGGACGACCAGGAAACCAGCTCCAAGAAACATCATTGCAGTGCAAGGTGGCAGGCTCAACCTTAGCAGGGGTCCCCACGGAGGCAACGTTGACCTGGGTGGAATGAGGTTCTGCCTCCCCATATCACATGAGCCTCGGGCTTTTATACGGACAAAAATGCACACTCATTCTGACGCAGGGGGTCAGCCTGCATCAGAAGAAGTGGCCAGCAATATCTAGAAAGGTCTCCAAGGGTCGGGACTTTTCCAGGGAGTTCCAAAGTGGAGCTTTCCAGGTAGGAACCAAAGCTGGACTGTCCGGGGAGGAGCCACAGTGGGACCTTCCAGGGAGGAGCCGAAGCAGACAAACAGTAATTTTCTGCCTTTGTGTGTTTCACCATATACCATTATCTGTTGCCCCTGACACAGTGACAATGACTTGCTGCCTATCTCCTGCTGAGATTTACCAATTCATAGTGCTGTAGGAGCTAAACAGGAAAATGGATGGGACATACGGAGAAGGAAAGTCTTGTATTGCTGTTTCTTGCATGTTTCCTTTAGTTCCATAGGTGTTTATTTCCAGAGAGATCAGTCTTGCTTTATTAACCTGAGGCAGAAATGAAGATGTAATTTGTCAAGCCTATCAAGGAAACTGCATAATACAAGTGAGACAGTAGATTTTCTCAGTGGCACTGCATTGGACCTCATTCTGCACCTGCACAGCTCAATGCACCCCTAAGCATGGCTCAGGGGTGGTTTTAACCTTGAACAGCGGCTGATCCCACTCTGATCGGCAGACACAGGCACTTTAAAAGCTTGTGAGCAGTGTTGTGGGTTATACGCCTTCAAATCCATCTGGCTTCTCTAAGAAACATTTTAGTAGTGCCTGGATTCTGCCTCGTCTTTCAAGCTGGTCCTACAGAGCTTCCTATGGATTGCATTATCTGATGGATTATGAAGTCTATGATCCAATATCTTCACTTTACTTGCAATTTGCTAGCAGCATGATAACTTCCTCTAAATAACTGCATTGGGAGGATAAAGCAATCCAAAATGCTGGATAAATATGAATGCTAGAATCCAAAATGGAAAAGTGCATAAAGGAAGATTAAGGAAGATGGATGGCTCAAGCTTTGACTCTGAGTGGCTGCTGTGGTTGGATTCCACCATAGCTCAGTCATGCATGGAGCCATCACCACTGCTTTCAGCAGCCTGTGGGTAGCTGCTGCTCCACAGGTACCAGATACTGCTTTCTGGTTGTAATAGAACATCCTAGTACAACTAAATTGCCCAGGACTGGGAGTCCCATCAAAAGGTACCTCAGTCATGTAGTTCCACGGGCCTGAATGCACCTGCTGGGTAAGGAGGGGCTATAATTTCATGAAGGTCACATTTCTCTAGACTCTCAGCCAAAATCACAGCCTGTTCCTTCTCTGACACTAGGAGAATTATTTTTCCTTCGACAATGCCTTGTAATATTGCTATTAACAATAGGTGGTCTTACTCCTTTCTTTTGGTACATCCTGGCCAAACTGAACAGAACAAGGCTACAGAGACAGAAAATAAAGATTTATTACATAGTTCTTTACATAGTGCTGTATCAATGCACAAGCAAAATGTAACTCCTAATACTCTGTTCTTATGGCAAAGAAAAAAAGGACTCTCTACAGCTAAAGAAAACAGCATTGAATTAACATGTTATTTTGTTGAAGGCCATTGTAAAATCCAGGGCTTGCAGAAGGGAGACAGAATCAATTCATCCTTATAATAATCGCAAGGCTATGATCTTGTTTGCTTAGATGCTCTGGTGATAGACTCAGAATTGCCTTTTGGTAAATACAATGTACTTTTTGCATAATATTGGTTTAGCTCTCCAGGAATTTTTCATCTCCGGGTGAAATTGCCTGCTAAAGCAATGTTGAAATTGGCCTTGGTCGTGTGGCTTTTTTGAAGCTTTGCTTGATCATTTGGTAATAGATCGCAGTAAATTTGTTTCATGATCCTATTAAGGAAGAGCTGAGGAGACTGAGCATTCATCATTATAAGAATTGCCAATTGTCTGAAGGTTCATTCACAAATACAGATATGCCTTATTAATCTTCTGTTTCCTTTACCCCTGCCAGTACCATTGCTCAAAGTTTGTGTGAGTGCACATACGCAGTTCAGCAAGCGTAGGAAATGAAAACCTTGAATCAACTGGGTGTTATTGAAGTCACTTCTGCTCTTCTGACAACGCTGCTGGGGTGAAGGTGTCATTCTGTGGTGTCTCTAGTGGTGAAGACAGTTTGACTTCTCACCTTATCTGCTCATTCCTGCCTGTGTGCTTCTGGCCCTCATCATAACTGTATCAGTGTGCTTATTTAAGGGACTTAAATGGAAAATGAAACAATGAAGTGAGCAGGGCTTAAAAATAATACAAAAATCCTCAAACTATTTAACACACTGCATGGTTCTTTGGGTGTGATCCAGCAGAAGTTGCAGTCCTGTGCAGAATTGCATTGGTAAAGGGTGAGGAAGGTAAACACTGAGGATGGGGAAAACACAAAGGGCAAAAATCATAGAATCCCAGACTGGTTTGGGTTGGAAGGGGCCTTAAAGCTCATCCAGTTCCAACCCCCTGCCATGGCAGGGACACCTTCCACTAGACCAGGTTGCTCCAAGCCCCATCCAACCTGGCCTTGAACACTGCCAGGGATGGGACAGCCACAGCTTCTCTGGGCACCCTGTGCCAGGGCCTCAGCACCCTCACAGGGAAGAATTTCTTCCTGATGTCTCATCTCAAACTCCCCTCTGTCAGTTTAAAGCCATTCCCCCTTGTCCTGTCCCTACAGGCCCTTGTCAAAATGGGCCTCTCCTGGATTTCTTGTAGCCCCTTTAGGCACTGGAAGCTGCTCTAAGGTCTCCCCTTAAGGAGCCTTCTCTTCTCCAGGCTAAACCAGCCCAGCCCTCTTAGCCTGACTCCAGAGCAGAGCTGCTTCAGCTCTCGGGTCACCTTCCTGACCTCCTCTGGATTTGCTTGAGCAGGTGCATGTCCCTCTTGTGTTGTTTTAGACAAGAATGAGGTATCCTTGAGGAAAAAAAGGACAAAATTGCAGCTAGAGCAAATGCGGCATTGCGTGCTGGCTTGCTGCTATGGAGACTAGATCCTGTGATGGGTATCCTAGCCTGAACTAGGCCATTGCTGCAGTAGTGTTTGTGCTCAGAGTCAACTAGGTTGGTAAAGACCTTTAAGGTCATCAAGACCAACCATTCCCCCAGCACTGCCAAGGCCACCACTAAACCATGTCACTGAGGACCTCATCTACATGGTTTGTGAACACTTCCAGGGATGACTCCACCACTGCTCTGGGCAGCCTGTTCCGAGGCCTGACTGACCTTTCGGGGAAGAAATTGTTCCTAATATCCAGTCTAAACTTCCCCTGGTACAGCTTGAAGTCATTGAGAGCATTTTATTATTGGGTCAGCACAGCCTTTGTAAAGACCTCAGTGTGGATTGAGTCATCTGACTTGTCAGTGCTTGACTTTGCTGTGTTTGACTTTTACTCTGGCGAGGTCGCTGTGATGAGCCAAGTGTGAGCAGGGCATATTGCTGACACTGCTCCTGCGAGCAGCAGGAGTGGAGCAAAACAGAACGTGAATATTTATTTTGCTCATTTAACATGCAGCAAATAATCTAAATAAATTAAAATGCTAACACTTTAATGGCAAATCAATGAATCACGTAATGACAATAGATTCACCTGTGCCTTTTGTGTCTACTTTAATGCTGCATTAGATCAAATTACTGTTATTGTGATGGATATGAACTGAATTCATTTAGCAATAGGACAAACAGCAGTTTCTTGCCATGAGTCTCGGTGTTTCTGTCAGGGACCTTGATGCAGAGAAACGTGACAGTTCAAGGTAGCATTTGAGTTTCTGTGTTTCAAGCTTCTGTGTAAGTACATTTTAGAAGGAGAGCAGAACTTCTGTAGCCCTCTGCACACTGGGTCTGCGGCCACTGAAAATGTACTGCTGAAATCCCACACGTTCGTTTTGTTTTCTGAGTGCTTTTGCTCTCTGGAAAAAAGGGATGAATGAGTTTTGGGCTGTTGTCTGCCATCCCCGTCCTCCCCTTATCATGAAATTAACTGTTCAGTAATTACAAAATTACCGACTTCAGAATAAAACCGTCCTTGGACAATGATTTTACTTGCACGTTGGTCTTCTACACAAGAAATTAAATGGCTTTTGTGCAAAACTGGCCCAGTCTTAGAGTTAGCTGGTGATATTTAATCACTGTTTTAAGGCTCTGGGTCAGCCCCATGGGATTGATACCCCACCCTAAGGAACACAAGACAGCCACATCTTTTGTATTTCCCATAATCCTGAATGAAATTCTCCCATCTAGCTTAGCTAGATGTTTCCCATCCCATCCAATTTTAGTTTTACAAAGATTGTGCTGTCCTTGTACATTTTATTAGGAGTTATCTTTTGGTTATAAAGTACTACATTGTCATTTCATGCAGCAGTATTCATACAAGGTGCTTGACCCAGGGACACCAGGACTAAGCCAGGCCTTTATGTTAGTTGCAGTTATCATTCAGGTAAAGAGAAGTAGCACATTCTTGTAAGTTCCTCTGACCAGCTTCTAGAGGTGCATAATCATGTGCACTATACCCTCATCTTCCATCTGAAATTGATCTTCAGGGCGTATCTACATGGATGGCTTTAGACATCCTGGAGCTTGCTCTACCTGTATTTGCTGTGGTCTTAGTGCAGCAGTGTGACAAATCTGATGTGTCCCATGGATGTCCTCAGAACAAGTTGGCTGTTGCCTCCTCTACTGCTGGGTAAGACTGCAGACATCATGGAGTGGCTAATGCGTTGTATATCCACATGCTAGTTTATCTTGCCATAATACATCTGTCTAGCCAGACCCTTAACTTTATAAGTGAATTTGGGGTAAGAGCTACTGTAGTATGTGTAACGACATTTGACTGTGTTAAAAAATCCTGCATGACATTTGGAACATAGTACCTAACTTCAGTTTACAGCAGTGGGACTTTTACTTGCATCTGAATCCATACGGAGGGGTAAATTTCTGCTGTGAGATAGGCTGATATTTACTGAACTTGCTTTTCATTTGTCTCTGGCACATTGCAAGCCATTTAAAAGACATCTTTCTTGCATTTCTGGGCACAGGAGTGAGTGCTGCGGCTTCATGCATTATTGAAGTGTGGCCTCTGCTAGTACAATATAGCAGGGATCCAAGTGATTGCCAGATGCAAGCTTTTTAGATGCACATGGGCGCAGTCAGCAATGAGATTCCAGAGAGGCAGAATGGTGAAGGGACTGAAAGCAAATGCAGAACATAAATAAAACCTTGTGTTTATGCAAAAACCAACAACTCATCTTTACTGGGAGGGCAGCAGATGAAAATTCTGGTCATTCGAAGTCCAGGTGACCTCTAAGCCCTTTTTTTTTTGTGATAGTCTCAGCTGGCCAAGCACTGTGTCTTGCAATTTCTCCTCTAGAAGCTATTTTGCTCTTGTATATAGCCATTGAATCTTCTTTGAAGCAGAACCTCAGTAACCCATTTGCTGGTTGAATGCTCTTCCCTGAAGGTCATATCTAGTTGGCCATTCCCTTCACCTGACTTCTAGCATAATGGACAAAAGCCTGCAAGCTTATTTAATAACCAAAAAAGTGCTTTAGAATGAGAGAACTGAAGTCCTCGTAGGTGATCAGGGAAAGATAAAGGGGTCACTTCGGGAGACTTCATGTCCTGTGTTTTTTCTCCTTCTAGCAGTAGATATGGATTATATTCCATATACAGAGCGAGGTATGGAAAGGACCTGTGTTTGCAAAGTGACAAGCCCCAACTTGGAGCAGATATATCTATCAAGGGGAGAGGGGATAATGAAATGTTGAAACAAATCATAACAGCAAATCCTCCCCCTGCCAAAACCTTCAGGTCAAGTCTGGATGCCTTTTCTGGAAAACCTGTTGTATAAAGAATGGGGCTTAATAAAGGTGCAACTGGGTGAAATGTAAGGGCCCTTGCTATGAAAGAGCTCAGATTAGATCTAAAGCTGTGTCATTGAATTTATGACAGGGTTTGCTTCCAGGAGATGGCAGGAATTATTTCATGTCAGGCAAGCTGGGAAGAGAGCTTCCAGTGCCTAAAGAGGCTGACAAGAAATCTGGAGCAGGACTTTTGACAAGGGCACGTAGTGACAGGACAAGGGGGGATGGCTTTAAACTGACAGAGGGGAGATTGAGATGAGACATTAGGAAGAAATTCTTCCCTGTGAGGGTGCTGAGGCCCTGGCACAGAGTGCCCAGAGAAGCTGTGGCTGCGCCATCCCTGGCAGTGTTCAAGGCCAGGTTGGACGGGGCTTGGAGCAACCTGGTCTAGTGGAAGGTGTCCCTGCCATGTGGCAGGGGGTTGGAACTGGATGAGCTTTAAGGTCCCTTCCAACCCACACTTGGTCACAGACCGGTTTGTGTATTTGAGATTTTGGAAATATTTTCCTGAGTAGGACAGCCTGAAGATTTTTAGAATTTTCTTTTCATTTTTCTCTTCCCATTGAAACCAAACAAAAGCCCAAACAAAGAGAACTAACCTTGGTCGGCATCATCAGTTAGGCCAGGTTCTTTCCTTCCTGAAGAGCCCTCAGATGCAAGTTTCCTTATGAGCTTCCCCCTTTCTGTGCGTCAGCTTTAGCGCCTCTACAGCCACATCCTTCACCAGCCCCTCACTCGCTGGCATGCAAAGTGCCCTGGATTTGCGGTAACCCAGAGGTCATTGCAAATTCCCTTCCTATTTCCACCTGCTTGTCTTTACCTGCTAATTGGGCCTGGAAAAATTCTGTCTACATGCATGCTGTTGTATACGTATAAAATATTCATGCTAAGATTGGCAAGTCAGTGTAGCTGGGACCTAAGCAAAGTCAGTAATATCATTTTAAGGCTTTGGTAAATATACCGGTGGCTTTTGTTATCTGCTTTGCTTGTTTAAGTGTTACTTCTACATACGTCTGAGTAAGCCAGGCAGTTTGTTTAAGAAATGCTAAATTATTTCCATAAATCTCACATTGTTGGCTGTTTAAATTATTAGGAGCCAAGGGCCCTGGCACTAAAGGCTACAGAACAATGAAATGTGTCTATGTTTTCTGTGTTTATGAATTTAAATTATGGCAGGGTGCTTGCTTTCTCCTCTGCCTCTCGCTTTTTCTCCTCAGAGCGCTCCACTGTGGATATTCACAGATGGGCTAATAATAATTGCAAGGGTTGCCTATTTGTCACCCTGTCATGGGTTGTCAGAGATTCTTTATTTGTGCTATTAAAACCACACAAATGAAAAACACCTTTTAGCAGTTTGATGCTCCTCCTTGAAGCCTACTTATTTTCCAGAGAGGAATTGAAAAATCAAACTTTTAGTCCTTAAAAAGAATGAGAAAGAAACTTTCCTACTTCATTGTAACTGATCCAGGCCTGGCTTCTCCAGTCCTGCCAACACACGCCACTTGTGCAGTGTGTTTTTCTTTATCCAAAGGTAGGATTTGAGGGAAGCCCAGATCATAACCAAGCAATGACGAACAAGTAACACAGTGTGCTACCAGTCTTACAGTAGCTTTAGCTACATCACCCATGTGTTACAGAATCATCTGATTTTGAGCTTTTTTAAAGCAAAACCTTTTCTTACTTTAGTTAACCAGGTGGCTTTGCTTTTCTTTCTCACACGTTTCCAGCAGATCATTTCCCACTTTCACTATTGAAACAGCCACTTGCAGGTCATAATATGGCAGCTGTTTCCCCATATAAGGGAACAGTGTACCAGCTGCTGTGAGAGAAGGTGTAATGATGGAATCGCAGGTAAAACTGGAGTACGTACCCCCAGGCAATTCCCCATGCAGGACTTAGCTGGCAGCCTGTGCTGCACATCCTGCTTTTGTCAAAAGCATCCTGAGGGTTTTTCATTGATTAGAAGTTATGAAAACTTTACTGTCGTAACTCTGGTGCTGTTACATGCAGCACTGCACTCGTGCCCGTCAGGGTATTAGGTTTGCAAGTGTCTGCACAAATACCTGTGCAGCAGTACCCAGTCCCCTCCCTGCCAACACGTACCTCCTGTGGCTGTGTTCAGAGCACAAAGAAAGCTTTTGGCAAGGAATGTCTTTATGTGTGCAAACAGCACATGTTAAATGGAGATGAGCTTGGCTGGAGATGATAGGTCAGGTCGCAACAGACATAGGCAATGCTTGTAGTGGCAGTCAGTTAATTTTCCTCCTCAAAGTTTTTCCACAGCACTGTCTTGTGGGATGCTCATAAATTATGTACACTGGCTGGAGCTGGCTGTGTGATGCTCTCCCTTCTGGTGCTCTCTCTTGCAAAATTACTTCCTCTGGACCTTCTAGTAATGGAAGAAAAGGCCAAGATGAGGCAGGAGCCAGCTAATTGGTAGACAAATAGACCCAGGCTACCTAAGCATTAAGTAATCCTGCTTCATACTGGTCTTCTCAGCTCTCTTTTCTATTATCTAAACTTGCTGCTATGTCTCCAGCTAGAAAACCTTGCTTACTTAATGAAGATGCACTTTTCCCAGATTTTACGATTGGTCACTCATTATGATAAAACTACGCACCCCATTTGCAGAGTTGTGTCCCTCTTACAGTCTGTTGTTTGCACTCACACTAGTATGGCCATTTTGCTTTCGGTTTGCTGTGCATGAATGTCAAAAACCATTAATATTTCCCTGGAGTAGCTGATGGCCTCTTTCATGATTTGCATGTCCCTTATTGGCACTGGCTGACTTGAGGACCAGGACCAGGTACTTCTTCAGCTTCTGCAAGAGGCAGTATGTTATTTACTCTGAACAGTGGAGAATTTTGTTAAATATAATGCCACCAAGGGGGCTGAGGTCCTGGGAGTTGAGAATCTGCGGAATGATAAAATCTGATCACTAGTTGGGGATATCGACCCTAACAAGTAAAAGAAGTAAAAAAAACAGGTCAGCACCCTCTGTCATATACATGAAAGAACAAGCAGGTACATATGGAATGTGCCTCAATCCTAAACTGCTCAACACGCTCAATCCTGAACTGCTTCGCATCGCTGAATGAGTCCTGCTAATGAGCCGCTGTACCGGGTCTGCTCAGTCCTGCCCCATACCAGGGGGCACCAGGGAGGCTGTGGCCAGTACTGAATTGCTATGCCCTTATGTAGAGCAGACTGCCTGAAAAATGAGGTGGCTGGTCCTTTGGGGATCAAACCCCCTCTGGTTTATTTTATAGCCATTAGTCACAGTTGTTCTGTTGCTCATAGTTAATAAGTTAGTAATAACAGACAAACTGCTGATGAGTCTTGTGGTGGTTGTCCTTAGTATATATTTGCTTTTGACATTCAGAATAACCTTAAGTGTGTCTTAAATGTCAGAAGAGGAGGTACCATGAAATGCCAAGAGAGTGTCATCTCTAGCTTAACCGTTTTATTCATTTCAAATGCTTTCATCCAGTTTTGGTTTGAAATGCTTTCATCCAGTCCATTTCTTCACCTCGTCCTGTTTTTCTGTCCATCAGGAACCGCCTTCGCTTAGCAATAACTTTTACATACTTAAAATTCCAGGTCTTGGCATCATTTATGAGCTGCCCTGTGTGGGCACGGGATTGAATGTGTTTGAACATATGAACTGCTCTAGCTTATGGAGACACTCAAATGTGACTAACTCAAAATTATGCTGGTAGTGAAGGTTGCAGCAGTTTGTACTGGCTAATACAGGGCTACATGTAAGGCTTCCCTAAAGCTCACTTGGGCTAAGGAATCACTGAAGAGTTACTAACTGCAGTGCAGGATTTACCACCCAGCCAAGTACCACTGTCACGTACTTCATGGCTTCTTGGCCTTCTCCAGCTTCCTTACCCATGCTTTCTTGTCTGCTTTTCAAGAAACCTGGGGTTTTATTCTGCCTTGCTTCTCTCCGGCTCCCAAGATACTGTCTGTATGTTCCCCCACAAGAGACCTGGAAAAAGGCTGCAATGGGTCTTATGTGTATCTACGGGGCCTTACATAGGAAAGCCTACACTGTACAAATGCACAGTCACTACTGAAGAAATGTGTGTGCTGGGAATATGATTAGTTTATTTTGTGTGAGCAAGGTTGAACACAGCTGGGGTTTGCTTTATTAGCAATAAACCAATATTTCTGTAGTTTTAATATTGTATAGTCTGTGGTATTAGGAGTTACATCAGCTTTCAGGTCTTCAGTTCAGAGGTTCGATTGCAGAAGATTTTTCTGTTTGCTGAAAAGAAACTACTTGCTGTTCCAGATTTAATAGTAAATAGCACTTTCAGCTTTGAATCGGCACTGGGGAAGGGTGATGTGTTAAGGTCATTAGTGTTGCAATTGTAAATAACCAGGGCAGCAGGCAAGGAGAGAATCTCAGGCACCAGCAATGTTCCAATATTCGCCATGTTCATTCGGCCATGTGCATCTCCCCAGTGTGGTGATGCTGTGCTGGAGGCTCTCCTCACTTGCCCGGGCAGAGTGATGGAAGAGAGCCCTGGTCCCTTTGGACTAAACAGGGAACATGAGGTTTGGGGTGATGTGTAGGGAAGGGGGGATTGTGCTTTGAAAGCCAGGAAGAGGGAAGGGAAGTCTCAGCCATGTTGCCAGCCGTGACCTGCAGCAGGTCCCAGGCCCCCAGTGGGATCAGATTGACTTGAAGCAAAAGAGTGAGAATTGCACCTTCCTGCAGCACCCCAAAATCCATGTCCTGCAGACTTCATGCGTTGTGATATTTGGTGGAGGCACAGTCCAGTACCTTGTGTTAGCCTGATGGTATTGCCTAGAAGTAGATGACATTGTGCTCAGCCCATGAGGTATTTTTCATTGTGGTTCCCACTGTGTGCTCAGAGTATTTGCAATGGAGAATAGCTTCTTGATGCATCGTTGCTTTTTAGGTACGCTTCAGTGGGATTGAGACAGAATTTCTTGACTTACTCTACAGCAGTGTGTTTATGGCATAAGTAGTGAAGAAATGCCTGTGAGACACTATTATACTTACCTTTGAGATGATGGATTGGTTCTTCCAGCCACAAAGCCCATTGAAGGAAGATCAGAAGATAATTGACTGTCAAGCTTTTGGGCAATGTTAAGGTCAATCGCTGCAGAGGTCAGTTTATTTGAACAATGGGCTTGTTCACAAAGGGTTACAGGATGCTAATAATAATTTTTGCTTTGATGGAAGTTCTCAACATAGTCAAGGGAAAATTAACTTTTAAATGTTAAGCTGAAATATCTTGCTGAAATCTGAAGGTTCTCAGACAAAGAACCAGCTTCATTTTGTATTACTGCAGTGAAAGATTCGACACAGATACTCTCTGGAAAATGCCAGAAGTCAATGCTTTGATTGCATACCAAAAAGAATTGATTTTTACCTCCTATCAGCTTGATCTGTAGTGTGTGTATGTATATTACATACATATATGTATGTTTATGGGGTTTTTACTGATTTTTCAAGGCTTGAGAAGGTAACTTGGTGGGAATACATAGGAACATGACTGAGGGAAGTAGCCCGACTGGGCTAATACTGAGGGGAGGGGGGGGAAATCTTTGCTAATAAGCAGAAGAGAAGTTAAACTACCCAAATTCCTGAGTCTTCTGTCCTGAACAGCCATCAAATCTGAGGCTTAGGAAGCTGCTGGTCAGGCTCTGGAGCAGTCTGGAACAGCTGGGCTCAGAATAAGACCTTTATTTTTTTCTAAAATGGTGCTCACTATATAGCTTAGAAAAAGGAAGATACAATTCCTTAAACTGATTTGTGCCCATTTCATGTACATGCAAATGATGGGAAAGCTGTAAGACTACAGAGAGCCAAACTATTGGCTATTTCCTGGTTTAGATCGTGTTTATGCTGCCTTTCTGTCTTCAAACCAGGCTTACCATCAGTGAGATTTCTGGTTAAAATCAGCATGGTTTCTAGGTCAGTCCATTTGTTGCATGTTGTTCTAACACTTGAAGTGTTCTTTCTACCACTTGAAGTCATCACAGTCCTGCTTCCAGCAAAATGTTGGAAAGCACTGATTTTGGCATCTACACTTGCTGAGCCTCCCTAATTCCCTTGCTAGTGGGAGCCTTTGAAAGGGGGAGGACACTACCTCACACACATACACTCATGAAATTAGGCTTTGATTGTAATATCTCTTTATTTCTGGTGTGTATGTAGAATGACACAGTGAAGCAACACTGGTGGATGTTCCTATGTCTGTCAGCCCTCCTCTTCTGCAGGAGTTCTTTCTTCTTCCATTAGTTATTAGCACATTTTGTCAGAGGGCTTTCAGGGAGAGCTGCCTCCACGACACTCCTTGGCTGCCTACAAGCACCATTAGCTCTATTCTAAGGGTACCAATTTCTTTGGTTGCTGTGGCAATAGCCTTGAATATGTCTTTTGGGGCACTGGGGATCATCGAGCCTGTGTGCTGCCATATCTGCTGCAGCCAAAAGCAGACCTGTAAGAAAGGAAGATAGATGCTGAAGGAGTCAGAGGAAAGTTGGAAGGCTGCTTAGAAAAAACCCAAACCAGGACTTGTTTGTATGATAGGAGTCCAACAGAGGTTTGAAGAGCTTTCAGAGGGGTGGCTGCGAGACTCTGTTTAGTGTTTGGAATGCTCCTTCCGGCAGGTCTGTGTGGTATTTCGCAGGCAGATGAGAGTGCCTGTGCTAGTGTTCTTAGCCTGCTGGTGGTTCTGTGACCACGAGAAAACTCTAGGGCCAGAGTGCCATGCTGAAAGGGGGAACGTGTTCACCTCATTTGGTACTGGTAGCTAAAGCTCAGTGTTACTACTTTCTCACCCAAGTTAGGGTGTGCAGTGCAAGGGGGGCTTGCAGAGCAAGTTCACACCTGCCAGGAAAACACCTAAAAACCAGATCCTTGGATGGACCTTGTGAGTCTGAGAGAGACACAAGGGCCTCCCAGGCTCTTAGCCATTTTTCACTGCCCAAAGGGCTCTAAGAGGTGAGAAAACGTGACAATCCATTTCTTCTAATTCATCACTGCACTGTGGGGAATTAGGAGACTGAATTAGTTCCCCAATATCCCTGAGCAAAGGGAACAATCCATATACCTTTGATTTTTACATTAGTCTTCATTCTTTTCCTGTCCTACACACTTGAGGTGGAACATTCTGGAGCAGCATTTCAGTTTTATTGCTTTTCCTTCTGTATGACATTTGTGCAAGCTAAACCAAGTTTAGGAAGGTAAACAGTGCCTTCATGTAATTGTTTTGCTGTCTGGTTCTCATGTGCTAACATATCCCTGAAGTGTTTGTGTTTCGTGTTCCTTAAAGGAATACTTACTGCTTGGCTCCCAGTCCAAACAAGTGGGATCCTAAGAAACCTGAGGATTTCTGGAAGAGTTTAGCTGCATACATATAATTTCAAGACTGGACCAAATGTTCGTGTGCTACCCTTATGCCATCTTTGTATGAGGAATTCTGTATAACGGGTTATGGAAATTTGGTGAGGAGCTGGCTGTGGCCCTTTCTGTATGAGTGCCACCCAAATAATGTCAATGGGGAGGGGAATGTACCATGGATGTGAAGCATATAAGGACTAACTCCATGTTAGTCATGTCCCGAAACAAAACTACTGTTCTGCATAAGCTCCTGGGCGGCTCCAGGTGAATCTCTGTGGGGTGTACAACGCTGACTTTGTTTAGATTCCTCTGAAAATCCACACCCCCTCTGAAAGAGAAAGCATGGCTCATGTACGAGTCCAGGTCTGTGCAAGATTCCTGGCTAATCTGGAGTCAGGGTGCATTGGATCCCATGCAGTGTCTATGTTTTCATGTGCAACAAGGGGTGATCTAGAGAAGGGGGAGGAAGCAACAGCAAGAAAATGCTGCAGTGCAGATAATGCTATGAGTTTGTTTAGAAGCAGTATCAGCAACCTGTATGTTGCTATATCTGCTTCAGTTCACCCATCTCTACTGAACAGCCTTTACACTTGTGTCTGTTACTAGAGTTATAAAGTGTCTGATGATAATAAATACCTGATTGTTCTCTGTATGCTCAGATGTTTTCAAATTGTTGGCTATTTACTAAGTTTCTAAATTGAGACATTTTGAACATATGCGTATTAAGTAGTGCAGGAAAAATTTAAAGGCTTGGCATATCCTCTTTAGTTTTTGCAAGCTTAAATGATGGCACAAAACATATGGCAAAAGAGAAACAAGGCTTCAATGGTTATATGATTTGTAGAAGGTCACCACAGACAGAAGCAGAAGTGAAAGACAGAACTAGGAACGCGGTAGGCCCAGGAGTCTTGTCCGTAAGTCCCTAACAAGGTTTGTCTAGGAAGGGATGAGTTTGTCTTGCCTATGTTCTAGGTACACTTTGAAAGATACATTAAGTTTCTATCACGTGTTGTGGTTTGGTTTTGGTTTTCTTTACATGTGGTTGTTAACAATTATTTCACTGTGTCTCTGTTTGGTAAACTTTTATTCACACCCTTAGGAGTGTTGGATATGTTATGTACAGAGATGAGCAAATGATTGTAGCAGTGGCTTCTTAGTTGCAATGCAGTAAAACATTATGATAGTCATTTGTAGTGTTGTACAAATACATAAGTCTGTTCATCACATTGTCCAATGCTAATGCATTTACAGGACTACAAATTCCATTACTTTATGCAACTGAAAGGACAGAGGGCTTTTCCAGATAAGGGAGAAATCCCAGAGTTCTCTTATTAAGAACCTGATGTCAGTTCAGAAAGGCATGGTATATCTTGTTTTAAATATTCAACAAACCAAAGCTGAACAAAGGGAAAAATAACAAACTCGGGAAGGCTTAAGTTCTGCTGCAGGGCATAGGCAAGTTGCATAGAAAGGTAGAGGAATAACTGTCTGCTAAGCAGACCTGATCTCTGAAACAGACAGAGCTTCAAAAAATGATGATATGAAACTCAGACTATTCTTACTCTACTTGCTGAAGAATAAGAAGCCTTATATGCTGCAGTAGGTTGTTCTAGAGATAATTTTATTGAAGATTAGCTTTCAAAATATTACCATAAGTTATTTTTTAAGACACTCCAGCGGGGCCTGGCGATTTCTATGGTAGTATTCATGATAAAATGATACTGAGTTCAGATGCCATAGATCTCAGTGTTCTAGTACCAGATACATGGCTGTGTTCAGTGTTCAGAGAAAAGGCTTTCCTAGAAGCCTTCTGCTCCAACAGTTGGCCATAACTGAGGAAGACTCCTAACAATATTGAATGGGGAGGCAGCTCTTCTGCCTACCTGGAAGACGTAAAGTGGAGTAAAACTGAGTCTGAAGGCTGCTGGATCTGAGCAGGATTGGGGAGCAAGCAACAGGGAGTCAGGAGGGCTGGAGCAGAGATAAGCAGCTGATGCCTCCCAACATGGTTGGCAAGTGTGTGGAACTCTCTGTGCCAGCTAAAGGTCTGAGCTCCCCAGCCTGACTTTTCCCAGGCTCTGCTGGGCACAGAGTGGGACTGGAGAACACGCATGCAAGTCTAATACTTTGTAGGTCCTCCAGAAGACTCATGAGCCAGCAATAGGGTAAACTGGGGGGAAAAGGGAAAGGAAAACAAGTTGTAAGGGAAGCTTAGAATTGAGAGAGATTCATATAAGCAAAAATTAGAATCAAGTACTTTTTTATCCTGTTTCCCAACTACAACACAGCGACCACCCAGAGAGCCAGAGTTGTCAAAGCTGCTCTGAAAATGCCTCCGGGTGCCCACTGCTTAACCAGGTACTTAATGACACTCAGGGACACTTCGGCACCTCTGCCCTGCTGCAGATGACATGCAGTCGCTTTAGAAAATGCCCTTTATTGTGAATGAAGATAAGGACTGGGAGAGTGCTTTAAATGTGTGTATTTATTTTCCTGGTTGGTAAAGAGAAGCCTTGAAAAACACTCAAGAGTGAAGTAGAATAATCAAGCAACTCATTGATCTAAAGTTAATCTGCTGCAACTGCCTCAGCAAGTGCTAAAAATGGTCTCCTTTCCTCTGTTCTATAACTGAGGAAACGGCTTCTGCCAATATCCCTCTAACACCAGCAGCCCTTGGCGCTTCGCTCGGTGTTTGGGCAGATCAAATGAAACTCATTTGTTGTTATTGTTTAAGATTAAGCGGTACTTATAGAATTACTGTGGCAATATTAGGCCGGTTTCCTAGAACACAAATAGAATGAAAAACAGAAATAAAAAAGAGAAAATTCGGTTTATTTTTCATGTTAAAGCTCAGTGCTGAAGTTTGAGCCTCTGCTGTTCTCAGCAGTGAATAATACAGTGTTGTATTCTGCAAAGAAGCACCAAGAAGCTGTCTTAAAAACATTATCATTGTTATACAAAGGTTCTCTATATTATACAAAGCATTCAAAATGTTGCCCAAATGCTTGGAAGATGTGTTTCAGGTGCAAAATAAGAACACATCTTACCTTTTAACTTTGGGCTCTGATATGGAAACATGAGCAGGTCTCTTAAACTGAGTATCTGCTGCTCCATCAGCAAAATGAAGGTATCGAGTGCCTCAGACTACCCAGGGAAGCCAGAAGAGGTACCTGTAGGGGAAATACTTTGGTGCAAACCTGCTGGGATTCATGCAAATTGAATTTTGCTTTTGTGCTATCACTGATGGAAAGCATTCAAAATAGGCTTTCTACTGAGCCATCAGAAATCATAATTGTCTTAAATGAAAACTCATTGGTCCTCTAAGTCACCTTGAAAATGCACTGTGGCCCACAACAATTAGTTTCATAGAACTCAGAGTGATTCAGGTTGGAAGGGAACATTGGAGGTCTCCAGTCCAGCTCAGAGCAGGGCAGCAATGACTTTAGACCAGGTTGCTCAGGGCATTGTCCAGTCAGGGCTTGTAAACCTGAACATTTCTCTTAGCCCCCTTCCCACCTATGTGTCATTCGCACAGGGATTTTCCCTCTCGCCCCTTTAGGTCCAGTCAGAACCTCACCAGCTCCACTCTATGCCTATGTCTGTTGTTCACCCCCTACACAGAATCATAGAATCCCAGACTGGTTTCAGTTGGAAGGAACCTTAAAGCTCACCCAGTTCCAATCCCTGCCATGGGCAGGGACACCTTCCACTAGAACAGGTTGCTCCAAGACCCTATGTCCAGCCTGGCCTTGAACACTGCCAGGGATGGGGCAGCCACAGCTTCTCTGGGCACACTGTGCCAGCGCCTCACCACCCTCACTGGGAAGAACTTCTGCCTAAGAGCTCATCTCAAACTCCCCTCTGTCAGTTTAAAGCCATTCCCCCTTGCCCTGTCCTTGCAGGCTCTTGTAGAAAGTCCCTCTCCAGGTTTCCTGTAGCCCCTTTATGCACTGGCTGCTGCTCTAAGGTCTCCCCTTCAGGAGCCTTCTCTTCTCCAGGCTGAACCATCCCAGCTCTCTCAGCCTGTCTCTGGAGCAGAGCTGTTCCAGCCCTCTGAACATCTCCATGGCCTCCCCCGGACTCGCTCCAACACTCCAAGTCTCTTTTGTACTGGGGTCCCCCCACACCATCCCTTCCCTGCGCTGAAGAAGCCCCAGTCCCACAGCCTCTCCTTACAGGGCGAGTGCTCCTGCCTTGACGAGCTTGGTGGCCTCTCCTGAGCTCTCTCCAATTAACTGACATTTTTCTTTTATACACCATTATACTGGGTATCCCAGTCTGGATCCTGTGGTCTAACAATTGCTGAGTAAAGGGAGCTAATCACTTCCCTCAATCTATAGTCTATGATCTTCTTGATACTGCCGTCTTTGCAGTCCTGCTGGCCCATGCACAGCCTGCTGTGCCTCAGGGCCCTTTCGGCAGAGCTGTTCTGGAGCCAGGCAGTGCCCAGCCTCTATCCCACAGGGAATTCCTCCTCTCCAGGTGCAGGGCTTTGCATTTGTCCCTTTTGGATTGCATGAGGTTCCTGTTGGCCGATTTCCCTGGCCTGTAACTGTCGCCCTGGATGGCAGCCCTGCCCTCTGGCATACCAGCTGCACCCCATGGTCTGTGGTCATCCATGTTTTCCTTGTTTAAGGAGGTTCTCTGGTTTGCAAACTTCTCCTGTCTTTGTTTCCAGCAGTGAGTAAACTTACCCCTCAAGCTCCTTTAGATCACATATACCTGCCAGATCACAGCTTTCTGCGGTTAGAACCAGAACAACAAGCAACTATTACATTCCTCCCCACCATCATTTCAGGATGAAATTAAGTTCCAAAGAACATCTGTTTCTAAAAAAAGAGTCAAGCCTGGAAAAATCAATACATTGACAGAGGAAACTTCGTTTCTCTGATTCTGCCACAGGATGCAGGCATTAGGTTGTAGCCTGGTTTTTTACCAGTTCTCTATTGCCTGGGGCCCAGCCACTAGTACGATACTGGTAGACACAATGCTTAAGCCACACAGAGGATTGTTTGCATGTCTTCCAGTAAAGTATATCCCTGATGTTTAGCTGCCACGTGGAAGCTTTGTGTGTTAGAAAAATCTTTGGCTTTTGACCCCACGCCACCTATGGATTGTGCTGGATTTTGCTTCCTCAAACCAACTTGCAGGCAGGTATTATAGGATGTTTTGCTCTTACTGCAGGCCTGGGGCATGCTAAACTCAGGAATGCCACAGCATCCTGATGAACTCCTCAAAGGATTGTAATTCACTACCAATCTTAAAATGCTATTCTACTCTAGCGAATGACTAGTCAAAAAGGTCCTTATTTAGTCAATAGAGTAACTCCCCGTGTGCATTCAGGCACACATAAAATCTGGTAGTGACAACATGATGGCTTTTATTGCTTTTTACTTCTGTTAGCATTGCAGAACCAATTCAGCTTTGAGCAAGCTGGAATCTCCACCTTCCTATATTATATCCACCAAAAATTATAGCTGGCACAGCACAGAGGCTCTCAGGCACCCGGGTGCTATCAATAACGGTGCTGTTAACCCAGGTTCTGGTGAGTAACCTACCCTGACCACTGACAGCACTGGGACTGCATAGGTTTTACAGAGACCATTATTTCAGTTTACAAGGGTTTTACAACTACGTGCACTGCAGAAGGACAGAAGAAACCCAGCTTAATTTTGACCCAAAGTTGCATTTGCAGGTTAGGAAATGAGTGCATTTTTCATGTGCTGCTGAGTACTGCTGCTGCATTACTATAAAGTCCCATTATAATACTTTTACACAGCTGATTTCTGTGCAGCAGTTACATAAAAAATTGGGAACTGTCATGCAGTTTGGTTAAGGAAGTGATGACTGGAACACTGACCTCCAACACCTGCAAAACTGGATGGAAGAAGAGAACCCGTGTGCCTGCAGCATTCTGCTCTGCTTCTGTAGCTGGTAAAGATACATCTTGAATCTGCATTACTGGAAAAGCAGCATTACCTGGAAAAGAGAGGAGATGAAGGAAAGAAGAATAAGGAAAAAAAATCCAAACAGATTATCTTAAAGTTAGATGAGATTCTGAGCAATCTTGCTTATTTCATCCCACAGCAATTCTGATTGTCCAGTGTCACAAAAATAGACTTAAAAGTAGCAGTTTGGATTTTGATTACAGCACTGTGATTGACCTGTCAATGGTGATAAGTCTGTGATAAATCCTCTTCAGACTACACTAGAAGTGACATCATACTCTGCAGTTACCTGACATGAGATGATACAGATCCCTCCAAGCCAGGGTTCCAGTATGGAGCTTGATTTAACACACCTCAAATTTGAGCAGAGTTTGACTGAAGTGGTTTGACTTAGTTTCACTTTTAGCGGACGTACTGTAGGAAGCTTCCTGACCATCATGGAAATGGCAGGTTAGATGCTGCTGGAGATGCCTAACTGAGAAGTGTCTTGAGAAGCAAGACAGACTGCATTTCAGGCTAGGAAATGGAGAGGAAGGAGGGAAAGTTCTTGATGCTACGGTCAGAAAGCAGAAGAACTACCAGCAGATTAAAACTTAGAGCCAGGGAGGTGAATTTGCAGCTCAGGCAGTCTGTACAAGGAGATAATAATGTTAATTCCTGGGTGTAGTGAGCTGGATTCTGGTCAGCCTAGTGTAAGCAAGTGTAGTCCAGAGATAGCAAGGAGCAGAAAAACAGGTTAATTACTATTTTTAGCAATGCAATAAGGGCAGACTGGACAAGGTAGTGCTATTTCCCTGATAAGTGTTAGATTGTGGATGCTCAGGGAGCACAAACATCTGAGATGGTACCTGCTAATTGAAAACCCTGCATGAGCTGGACAGACGCAGGTTTCATTCACAAAAGAATATACTCAGTCCTGCACAGTGAGAATCAGTCTGTTCCTGTACCCTGCCATCCCTTCAGTGTCCTTCCATTGGTCCAGACCAAGCTTTGCCCTGGTGAGAGGCACCTGGCTGCAAAATGGTAGGGGAGAAAACCTCCCCTCAGAGCCAGTGCTGCCTCTGGTACCAGCTCAAGAGCTCCCAGTGCACTGTTGATGGCGTACAGTCATCTCCGCAGCACGCAGAGGGAAGTTGCTCTAAGACAGCAGTATGGTGCACAGCGAGTATTTTAATGCCAGGTAACTCTCTACAACAGTTTTCGATAACAGGTTACTTTTTACAAAAGAGGGGACATTTAGGTGAGACATTAGGCAGAGGTTCTTCCCTGTGAGGGTGCTGAGGCCCTGGCACAGGCTGCCCAGAGAAGCTGTGGCTGCCCCATCCCTGGCAGCAGTTCAAGGCCAGGCAGGACAGGGCTTGGAGCAACCTGGTCTGGTGGAAGGTGTCCCTGCCTGTGGCAGGGGCCTGGAACTGGATGAGCCTTTAAGGTTCCTTCCAACTCAAACCACTCTGTTATTCTCTGATTCTTTGAATACAAATACTCTTCATGTAGTTTTGTAGAGCTTCCAAGAATGTCTCAAACTGTAGGCCTGGGTAACGCATAGTCAGTTCATTAATGAATTCTGGAGGGCTGACTGCTAAGGCTGCCATTTATTCCGACTTGCTAAGCCGTATGACAAGATTCTTTCAAGTGCCCCAAATCTTCACCTGATTGTTTCCATGATTGTCATTGCCAGAGAGATCTTAGGCAGGCCATGGAAGGGGGTTGTAAAACTGTTTCAAAAGACTTCTCCCAATTGGAAACCAGAATTGGTGAAAAGGATGAATGCTTTTTGCCTCCCGGATGGGATGCAAACTTAGGGAATGGCTCTCTGCAGCTCCATCCATGCCAGTTCAGCTTTCTGCCTTCAGTGATGGATCAGCTGTGTGCACTGTAAGCCAGTTAAAGCTGTGGGCAGGACTAACCGGGTGGGCAGCTTGTAAACAGAAAGCCAATTGTTTTGCAAAGGAAAGGAAAATGTGCGTGCTTCATTCTGAAGCTGCCTGCCAGCGCGATCAAGGAAGGGTATGGATGTATGGAGCAGCGGCACCATTCTGGTGCAGATTGTTGTAATTCCCACAGTGTGTTGCACTGTGTCTGACGTGCAGCTCCCTCTCTGTAAGAATAAATACTCAGCTGAAGTTTGTAGCCAGTAGAGAATTTCTTTCACTTGAATGTTTTACGAGTTTCCCATGGCTGTGCTCAGTCTGCTTTGCTCTTTACTCATTTTATCAAAGGACCTTGTTGACTCTCCGTGAGTTTATTCCAGACTGGCCAAGCTGAGCGGTCCCACATCCCTGTCAGGGGATTCTCAGAGAGCTGCTCCAGCAGCTACATAGCAAAGTCGTATCTTGTCAGATACATAAGAATTAGAATTACTTATTTTCTAATGGCAGATTCTCCATCAGGAAGTATCATTTTGAAAACTAGACTTCCTATGGGAATCAATCAAGTTACCCAAAATGCCAGGGTTGTCTTCAGGCTGGGAGAAAATCAAAATGCAATGTTTTGACCTTACCACATGAGGCATTTGGATGATTTACTTCATTTGCAACTATACTGTATCATAAAATTGGTATGAAACACTTAATTCCTTTACACAAAGAAACATTTGCTCCCAAGCTGTTTTCCTATGTAAGATTGTATTTCTGGGAAACCTCAGTTTTATTCTTGTTCTTTCCAACAAGCGGAATGGAAAAAAAGAGAAATCCTGGATTTTCCTGCAAAGCAGGAATTCAGCTTGCTGCTCGGATCCAACACCTATTCAGTACCACGGGCATCTGAGAGACCAACTGGTGCATAGCTGGAGCACCACACAAAGCAAACAAACAAAAACACCCCAAGGGCTGAAATCTGTTCCCAGTAAATATTTGAGTAATTTCAAAGTATCCATCAACTGCGGGGCTTTCCGTGAACAATCTGCAAACAGGCAACGAGTGCCAGGTTTCACAAACACACTGTTCATTGCGGATGGTTTGCCTCGTCACTGTGACTGAGCTGTGTGTTACTACACAGCCAACTGTTCTTCTTAAATAAGCTGGTTACCCTTTGCTGTAGTAACAACGGTGTGTGAGGAGCAAGAGGACAGAGTTTTAGGGACCTGAGATTTTGAAAACCTCGCTTAAATGTTGCTTCATGAACATACTTCCTGCTTTTTGTGCAAGGATTCCCAAGCCCAGTGAGCAGCATTAGTTCCCCTTTAATAGCTGAAAAAACCAAGGCGAAAGAAGAAAGTACACAGTTTATTTTAGATCCCACTGCAGAAAAGAAGAGCTGCGAATGCAATTAGGTCTCTTGAGTTCCAGTTCACAAAACAGCATCTATGGGATGGTAGGTTGGCTTTTATTTAGAATGGGTATTAGTGTGGTGCTCACCGCAGAAGGCACTCTATAACTCAGAAAACTTCAACTTAGCAGTTTCCGTAGCAGACTTACAGTAGACTAAATCTGTTGTACAGACTCTTCCTCTTCCAAATGCAGAAAATGAGGCATACATTGCAAATTGGTCTGGCATTTGGGGCTGCAGTGCTGTCTCAGCCTTTTCTGCCCTCCTCTCGCTTAATCTGTCCTCTTATCATCATCTCTAAATTCACCTGCAGAGCAGCTGCCCAAAGTATTTTGATTGCAAGTTGTGCACACAGATAAAACATTGCACAGTTGGAGACTAAAGGTCTCCAACATAGAAGCAGCTCACTGGAGGCAGCTCGTGATAATTCCTCTTTGATTATTGCTTAAGGACCGCTGCTGGAAGCCCCTTATCCCAGGTGACTTTCTTGGGGAAAAGCCACGGGAGGAAGCCCTCTTGAAGAGGTGTCATCTGTCATGACAAGTTGCCTGTCCCGATGCGTCTGGTGCTGAGACTGTGTTATGATGACTGATGAGGCCATCTGGAGCAGTTAACTCAGCCATTTGTAATCATTTCTCTTACAGGCCTTTTGGTAATCACTTCGGGAAATTCTTTTTGAACAGTGCATGTTCTGGGGGGCAGAGAAGTAAAGTTATTTCTCTTTTGTGGGGAAGAATTCAGATAGACATAAACTTGGGGAACAATGAAAAACAAAAATCGGTGTAAAATACCTTGCTGGCCTTCTAGATAGTCCTGCAAGGCTGTTTTGGTTTATTTTTGTGTAGATTAAAGCCCCGTCCACACACTGGCTCTGTTCCAGATGTGCAGAATTTCACTTCTGCAAGATAGAGTGAAGTTTGGTTCAAACTTAAACAGGGGAGATTTAGGTTAGACATGAGGAAGAAGGTCTTCCCTGTGAGGGTGGTGAGGCTCTGGCACAGGCTGCCCAGAGAAGCTGTGGCTGCCCCATCCCTGGCAGTGTTCAAGGCCAGGTTGGACAGGGCTCGGAGCAACCTGCTCTAGTGGAAGGTGTCCCTGCCCATGGCACGGAGTGGGAACTGGATGAGCATTTGCAGAACCTCCTTGAGAAGTACTTCCACATCTCAATACCCCACAGGTGCTGTTGGAGATGCTGTCCTTTGCCTTAAGCAAAATTAAACGTTGCAGTGAAATCAGACAATATAAGCACATTGGCATCTTTCCCAGTAAAGAGAATATGAAGTAGTTTTTATTGTTACCGCCAAGACAGCTGTGGTTTAGATTGAAATAGTCATCGCACCCTTTTGCTATTTCTAGAAATAATGCAGCTTGCCTACCAATAACAAATGTCTCGTATTCTCCCTGGTACTGAAACACCCTGCACAGTTGTTGCTATTCTGCAACACCGTATCTTAACAGAAGTGCCTAATGCAGCAAATAAATGGGCTTTAGCCATACAAATGGCAGGAAATTCATAACTGTCACAGCTTCACAGTTTGTGTCTGTTGTACATATGTAGGGCTTTGTATAATTCCTCAGAGCGTTCACTTTCTGTTTTGGTACAACAGGCTTATTTTAAGTTTCTTCTTCTAAACTGCCATCTTTGGGTTGCAAGGTTTCAGAATGTAGCCCTGTATTAAAGCTGGACAAAGCCTCTGGAGCTGCACTGACCTTTCTAAAGGCGATCCCTCTGTCTGTGTGGAGCAGACAAGGCACTCTTCCTATGGGAGTTTTCAGGATTTCTGCCTCTTTTGCACAGGAAATCTCCAGGTTTTGCCTAAAGTTCCTGTATTTTATTTCCCTTGCTTGTGGCCTGTTTTAAATGTGAGGGGCTGGGGATGTCTCATTTCAAAGAAGGCCCCCGGATTCGTATCTTTATATACAGGACTATTATTGAACCTTTTGCTGCCATCTTTCACATACACTTGTGTAGTAAGCTTGGGATTTCCCTCTTCTCACTGAAGCAGTAATACTAATAATGATAGTAATGACGAAAAATAAAGCTGACTTATGCTACTGCTCTTGCTTTCTTTCAAATATCCAGCATTTGCAGATGATATTGTTGAATGGTTCTAGGTAGGGAAACAGGGCTGGCTTGTACCTGGGGTGGGCTTATGCCCAAGCTCAATGCTGCAGTGCAGTGGGAGAGGATTTTAAATGCTCAGGTCAGGCATGACTGTAGGCGGATTTGAGTTGGAAGGGGGCATTGAGTTGCTATATATGAAAGGAGAAAAGGTTCCACAAACTTTGTTACCAGTGTCTCCAGAGCCAGAGGTACTGACGTGGCATGAAAGTGTGGGAGGAGAAGTGAGTTACCACCGTTTTCATCCTGATCAAAGCAGTCTGTAAAAGGGGATACAGGCTGCCTGCTCTGAGGGTGAAAAGCCTCCTGCAGAGCACAGAGGTTCAGATCTGCTCCAAAACCTTCAGATACTCATTCCCCAGACACTTCAATGTTCACGGAGTTTTAGCATGCGGCTTTGTCCACAGGCACTTAAGAAATACGGAGACAAATACAAGCGAGCATTGAATGCCGCACCTTGAAAACAAGAGACAGATCAAAAGGAGATGCTGAGAAAAAGATGAGCTTGTATTAACATTTGCAGGGACTGGGCCACTGAGTATCTAAATATCTGTAGCTGTGTTAGTGCTGGCTGCTTCGTGGGGTACGTTTGTTGTATGCATTCTGGTTTAGTACACAGTCAGTGCAGTACAAAAGACAGTTTTCAGTGTATAAAGAGCAGGAGGTTGTTTGTGGGTCAGTTTCTTTCTTTTTTCCTTAATGCCACTACTTAAAATGATATAGGAAGTGTGCAAATCTGAAGAGAGGCTCCCAACTGGGTGTATGTGTTAAATATAGATGTAGCTGTGCAGAAATCCAAGGTAAAGTCACTGTATGGTTTGAAGTCAGTATGTGTAATGAATTATTAAAATACTGTTAAAACTATTCTTTTTTTTAAACTTGAAAGCCTGGCCACTGTGCTTCTAGAGGTTATGGGAACTGAGTACAGGCTAAGGGGAAGTACCTGTATTGGAGTAATCTGACACATGCAAATAGAGAATATATGGGCTGGAGGACACCAGCTGGGACAGATGAGAATCAAACTGATATAGCTTATATACTGGTATAGTATGGGGTATATATAAGTAGTATATATACTGGTATAGCAATCCTGCTAGGAGTTAAGAGCAGTTCAGTTACTAACACTCAGTCCTTTGTTTTCTCTCTGTTTCCCACAGAGATGCTTAATTGTGCTGTTAAAGATTGTTACAGCAAAGATCAGTCTACTGCTGGATTTTTTTAAAGGTTGCTTGTACGCACACAGATGAGTAACAACTTTAAGCCATTCCTACTCTGGTCTGTAATTGAGATCCTGAGCTCTTTATCAGTAATTCAGGGCCATTTTGTGGTGTCTTACTAAGCAGGTCTTCGGCACCTGCAGAGCATCCGAGATGCAGTAAGCAGTATGCTCTAGATGGCAGTGTATTTTTAAACTATAGTAGTTGAGCTGGCTGGAAGATAAGCTTGGTCATTTGAAGAGGGGTTTTGTAATGCTCTTTGCATGCCACTTGCTTTCAAAGTGGAAATTAAAATATATATTAGTACACAGATTTTATATAGATTTTATATATTTATACATAGATTTTACATGCAAATACTAAGAAGAAGTCACAGAAAGCAGCAAAGAAAACAATATGGGTTTCCCCTGGTTTTTTGAATAGGAAAATGTGGATTCCTTTTTCCCCTGTAATGAGCATCAACATGTGATTCTTTGTCAATATTTCCCTGTCTCAGTGCCTTAGTGGCATTGTAATTCGGGTGTTTTGTGCTCCCCTTCTTCCATAAGCCAAGGTTTGCTGATGAGACCACATCTCCCAGACTTACCAGCCTCTCCTTGCATCAGTAAATGGACGTGGTAGGTAGAGGGACTGCCTAGTGGGTAGAAAAGAATGTGGCTGTGTAGTAGCTGTTTGCTGACTGAATGAGTCGGATTTGAGGCAAGTGTTTTTTCCAATCAAAAGCTAATACTCCATATGAAAAGGAGATGGAAAAAAAAATACATTGCAAACATAAAGGGGCTAAAAGAACATTTTAAATAAGCCTTAAAGACCGAAAAGAAAAGTCATCATGGCCAGAAGGATAGCACAGTTGTTGAGTTAAATACAGTTTTATTAGTGACGCATGCTTCGTGTACAGGAATTATATGCTATTCCCAAATTTACACATCAGGCATCTGCCAGTCAGGTTGTTGATCACTTCTATGCCTCATGCAGTACCTCTGACTGAACCCACTATCTACACGTCTGCTACAGCCCACTAAATGCAAATTTCTTCTCTGCAGCAACCTAGCCCGGGCTCTGACACACATGCTATCCTTTATTTGCACTCATCAGGCTTTCAGTATGACATAAAATCATTGTAACATAATGCATTATTAAATATATTTTCCAGCTGAAAAAGATAAACTTGACAGACTGTCAGCAAACATTTTTGTTCTGTTGAAAAGGTTTGTAAAAAGGAACCCTGGAGTACATCCACCCATTAGTGTAGCTCACCAACGAGTTAGAGCAAGAAACTGCATAGAATGAGCTTGCCCTTTGCTTTATTCTCCAGCTTGACTATCAACAGGATGTGAATTTGGCTTCTGAATGTCATTTAGACAGCGATTTGTATGAGCACAGCCGAGTGTATGGATTACTCACAAAGCCTTTACTTGGCCTGTTTGTTGCTATTGGTGCTTCTGGGTCACCTTGATGTAGTGTAGTTTTTGCACTTTCATGGATGACTGGGTATGATTATAGATGGGAAGAGGGAAAATTAAAGTTTCTAGGAGGCTTTATGACTACTATTAGTGTGATCATGAGGATCAGTTATGAACTTGAGAGCTTACCCTGAGTTCTTAGGCAATCTTTTTCCCTCTGATTGCATCCCTTTTACCCCCCCAAGTTGAAACCAAGAACTTCTGTGGAGCCAGGAACTCAGAATTCCTTTATCAAGGACCTCTGGGGTGTACTCTCTGAACTCAACAGAGGCAAGCCCGAACATCTGGCTGCTCATAGCCAGACAGGACTTCATAATAGCCAGGTCCTGAGAACTCTTTTGTAAGATAGAGATGTTGGGCTTCCGGGCCCCACAGCATTGGATCTGCCTCTTACCAGGATGTCGTTAGTCTGCCTCTGCTTCATAGGTTTCCGTATCTCGCAGCTGCCTGTAAGGTTTTCTGTTTGTTTTAATGAAATGAAGTTCCATTGGTCCCAAATAGATAAATAGATTTGGGCTTTTCTTTTTTTTCAGTTGGGGGAAAAGATAACTGTGTAATATCTTTTCCTTGGAAGATTGCTCCCTTTTCCTTAGAACTGGAATAACCTCTTCTGAAATACCAGGCTTTCCCAGAGATTGGAAATATCCAGATCTTCATGCGAGTTGTTTATAACCACATCATTGAAATATTTCTAGTAACTACTCCATTGATTGCTGTTACAAATCAGCCTGACAGATACTTCTCATGTTGATATCTGATATCCACACAAATATGAATGATTTCGAGACCTTTTCCCAGGTGTAGATGCAGTTGAAAGTGCATGTTGATCTCGGTTATTAACTTACACATCTGTTGCAACTCCGAAATCTGGAAGACAGGTACATGCAGATTTGCCACCTCAGATTTACCACTGAGTAGCCGGGAATAATGCAGCTCAGCAAAGTGAGAAGGCTTATCTCCTGAGTAATGAAGCAATATCCAAGGGCAGTAATAAGCAATATTCAGTTACATGCAGGTGCACTTTTTGGTTAAAAAAGGCATGGGTGTTTTGATAAAAATTCAATTACATTTCTGCAGCTGCACAGGACTTTAGAAAAGTGCCTGTGTAAATTGCTGGGGATATTTCTTCCTTCTTCCAAAAAGGCCAAAAAGTGGGAGGAAACCCTGTTTGTTTAAAACTGACCCGAGTCGAAGCCTTTCTTGTTGTTCCATGTTTATGGGAACATGGGTTGTTCTATTAAAGAGGTATTTTTCATTAAAATAATACATAAATATTTTATGTGATGAATCTGTAGCCTTGAGGCTTGACTTCAGTACACATGAGCCATTTTCAGGTTTATTACCAAAACTCTTGGTGAGCTGAACGAACTTCACATCCCCTAAGGAGATTCATTTGTACACGTTTAAAACCAGAAATGTCAAATGTTCTCTTCAGGTGCATGTTTCTAGCTGTGATGGAGTACCTTAGGTCAGGATTTGGCCCTGGACATTCCTTTAGGCAGGAATATCAAAGAAACCTCTGTTGTACTTTGCCATACTTCTGGCTACTAAAAATGGGGCTGTCAGCTTCCAGTTGCTAATCCATTAATTTCTATTAAAGGTTAGGGTTACTGTTGGCAAGTGACAAAGCACCCTGGTACTAACAACTGGAATGGGGGGGTTGTCTATTTAAAAAGGAGACAAAGCTAGCTTAGTGCTTTTTGGCTTCAGCATGAATTGGTTTGGAGAGGGGAAAAACCCATTTCTTTTGTAAAATGGCCACAGTGTGGTCTCCATTTGCATTACCCTTGCTGCACAAGAAGCGTTTATTTAGCTGATACAGTCTTCTATTATTACCCCTCTGGATGTATAATGCCCTGGAGATGGAAGAGGAAAGGTCTCTCCTTTTCGTAACCTATAGCTCACTCTGAAATCAAATCATTCCTCACGGTGAAGAGTAGCCTCTTGGCTATACAAAAACCTTTTACCCAGCATCTTTCTCTGAAGATAACTTAATTGGGAAAGATTCATAGCTTCTGATACAATCTTCTTGTCTTCAAGTTCAGACCAATAGCCCAAACAAATCATTTGAGATGAAGTTCCAAAATTAATCCCAAAGAATACGAGCAAAAGGAGTTCTTAGGTTAAAATAAATTGAACTGAGTCATTCCATTCTTTAAAAACAGAGAAAAACTTTCAGTTTCTTAATGTAATCTCTTATGTATCTCTTCTTGCTGGTAGAGGAGAGGTTCAGGTGCCTGGGCTGCCCATGTCATCTGCTCAGATGTTCAGCTTTATTTTGTATCTCAATTTCCTGCATATACTGGGGACAGAGGGAACATTTCCACTTTGCTGAGGCTGAAGGTAGGCATGATTTCTGATGAGTGCAATGCATAGAGGTGTCTTTCTGAGTGTGAGGGATGCCACGAAATTTGGGGTAATTTGGTTGTGTTGCTGGTTCCCAGCTAAGGCTGGTCAGGCCAGTAGCAGGGATTTAATTCAGAGGTCTGTGCCCGCAGAACTCAAGATGCACCTCAGTGGCTTTCTCCCAGATTATTTTGCCATGGGAGCAGGGATGGGGCGCAGGTCTGGTTTTCAGGGTTGTGACCCCAAGGTTTGGCTCTTCATCAGTACTGAACACTGCCTCTGCATTCATTTGGGTCTGTTCAGGGTAAAGAGGCTGCAGAGTTCTTGTCTGTGGGAGACCCGTGATCTGTGTTTCGGATATTAAATCATTCCTGTTTTGGAGAGTCACTGGGTGCAGATGTTATAACAGGGATGTTGATACTGGTTAGATGTCTCACATCAGGCAGAACACACATTGCTTTTAAAACCAGCTTATTTCAGGAGCTCATTTTTATTGATATTCTTCTTTTAATTATTATTTTATATTAGCACTGAAGTGAATCATATTTGTAGGAAATAATCTACTTTTAGCAAATGTTATAACTGTTGTAATGAATCCTGATGTTATTTGCCACAACCAGCCTTATGAGGGAAAGATGTGTCAACTATGTCTTGGTGTTAGGAAGGAAAAGCCAATATAGAGATTATTCCATAGTTACCTATCACTTCATCATTCACAGCTGAAGGCAGCACACTAGGTTTGATACCTGCCCTTATAAATCACTGGTCTGATCTTCTGTGTCGCTACACTGCAGACAGCAATAGGGGATATTTAGTTACTGGACCATAACTTGGCAGGTTTAATTGTGCCATTAGGGATATAAAATTTTTCCCACTGAAGAATAGGCTTGCAATACAGCGTGAAGTCCATTCTTATCTTGAAGATTGTTGCTGTAAGCAGTGAGCAAGAATTACATCTCTTAATAAGAATGGTTCTTTTTCTCTTAGTTTCACTATCAGTTACTCAGTTACAGGAGTGTGCTAACAATATGATCACACTGAGAATGAGAGAGGGCACAGCTGACACTTGGTATTTAAGCTCCTGACAAGTCCCTCTGAAAGTTTCCAGTTTTCCTTCAGTGGAAGAGAGCAGCAGGGCTAAGCAGAGCTTTAACACAATCAAAGCCATGTTTTCCCCAAGGCATCAGCCATTTACCTTGTTTACTATTATCCTCTTAACTGTATCTTTTATTAGCCCTTACTGTTTATCCATCAAGAGGACAGTTCCTCAGCACTCTGAATTAATTATTACCCAAAGTTAGTTAATTCCTATTGTTAGAGGAAGTTTTACCAATCTTTATTGAGAGGTATTACCAACTTGTTTTGCTGTTATTGCAGCAGAGCTTAGTGTTGCACCTAAACTAAAAGAATTCAAGCAAGCTACTATAGTATTCTCACTTGAGAGAAATATTATTTAATAGATCAAAAATGTGCTTTTTATTTTTTTCCTGAATAACAAATTCTTTATAGCTTCTGTGAGAAATAAACACATATCAGCAACCCACGGGTTTATTTTGTTCCATCAAACCAACCTCCCAGTCACAAGTCTTGCCTGCCTGTATTTCTACAAAGTTAAATCCTACCTTTTCCTTCAGGACCTCAAAAAATGAGATGAGAATACTCAAGATCCTTCAAGTTATCTTCAGAAAATCCAACTTAAACGTTCACAGGGAAAATCTGTCTTTCAAAGCTTACAGAATTCGCTTTGGTCATTGACCTTGCATGCTATTTCACATAGCATTTCTCTTTGCACCTCTAATATCATTGTAGTGTTGCCGAATTAGTGCAGGTTTGTACTGTTCTGGGTCACTACTGTATTCTCACCCCCAAAAGCATTGGGTTGTTGAAAAGAAGCTGGGTACATGCTTGCCTGTGTACAGGATCTCTTCATGTTAACAAAACTTAGAACCAAAACCAAACAAATTGAGGGGCTGAAAGGTCAAAGAGAACTTAGCTTGAATGTGAGATTAAATTTGGCAGTTTTTCTAGGTGAGGATAATTTTGTGATGTAAAGCAATTAATCTCCTGTCTCCCTGAGCATAGGAAGGAAGAACCAACCAAGAAGTATCTGAATATCGGTGCCTGTTCCATATGGTCTATAAAGCTGTTTAAGATCTTTGCACTTGATGTGTAGCATATAAACAGCTATGTCATACGTAATGTTCGGTTTTGATTTTTGTTTTGTTTTTTTAATGAAAGGTCTAAGCCCTTCGGATCTCCCAGCAAGCAGCCCTCCTCTTCCTCCTGGTTACTCTGCTTGGAACTTGACCTGGGTCATGAGAGATACATCCCCTTTCTTCTCCCATAGAGGACGACACAGTGAGTAGCATTTATATGTCATCCTCCAGAGGCTGTAACTGTCTGTGGTTTTTTTGTATACTACTGGAGCAAAACAGCACAAGTGAAATGATGCATGATAAAATACCTGTTCTGTCAGCCCCTGAGGGCACTAATAAGCCCTACTGCCCTTTACCAGGTGTCCCTGGGGTCTTCCCCACCCTGCCCATAAGCCCAGGACTCCCATTTCAGCCCAGCCTGACATGGCCTTGGCCATCACTGTCTCTAGAGGTACCTGATGGCCTGGGCTGCCCCAGCCTGCCCTGCTCCCTCAAAAACAAGGGCCCAGACTGTAACATTTGAGGGGTGTGTTGGAATCCGGTGTTACTATAAAGAGAGATGTGTGTACCAAACTGACTTTTTCTTGCCATCTCCTTTTGTAACTCCTATCCTTTCCAAAATATGGGAATCTGTTTCCATCTGTTCTCTGGTATGACCTATTTACTGACTATCCATAGCCATTCCACTGTGAAATACGATGGTCACAGTTAGGACTGGACTGCATAAGGCAATATCATGCAATCCAGAAAGTGGCTGCAGTAGGATATATCTACTATATATCTACTACCACTCTCTATGAGGGGAGATAAGGTGCTGAGAGGCTAATAAGATTTACTCACCCCAAGCCTGTAATTATCTGCTTGAGGGAAAAGTTTGACCTACCTATATGAAGGAGTCCCATATTTCTTCAAATTTATGTTGCAGGCTTTTATGTGTGCAATATATATTCTTTCCATTGGCATACAATATCTGCTTCTAGCTGTTGTATCTGCTTGAATGATGAGGACACACCAGTTTCATTTTGGAAGGGACAGTAGTACAATCCTTTTTTCCTCACTTGTTTTTCTCAGAAGTTGCAAGAATGATTTTTAAATTAGCCTAAACTCTTTCAGTTTCTCAGTAGTACTCTACTAAGGGAAGCCTTTGTTCTTAAAGCCTAAAAGCATTGGTTCCATCTGACAGCATCCCATGAAGATAAATGTACTGCCTCTAAGCAGAAATGATTTATTATGATTTTAGCTGGTTGCACAAGACCAAATTCTACCATATCCCAACCATCTGTTTTGCAAGGAAATGCAGGATTTTGATGAGGTGTTACACAAAATACAATCTTCACTCAGGACAGGTCTGAACTGATTTATCCTTCAGTAGGTGCAATTCAGGGCAGATACCTTGAAACTGCTGGAGAATCCTGAAGAGGGACAGCAGTAATTTGGGTTTTTTCTAGCTTTGCACTTTAACATTTCCAGAAGTTGACAGAATCTCCTTCAAATTAAAGGGGTAGCAATGGCCTAAGAGGACAAGTCTTAAAACTCCTATTCTCTATTCCTCTGCATTCCTGCAGCTTATATCCACCTGAATGCTTATTAGTAAACTTCCCAGGGATCTAGATTTCTGTCCAGAACTGCTATGAGCATGACAGGGATGGACAGTGCCTTTCAGCAGCTGATTATTGGCTCTGGATCTAAGCAGCTCTGTGAAAGTCATGCAGGGGGCTCAGTAGAGCAAAGCAGAAGACAAAGTTAGACCATGCAAGCTCTAGGCAAGTAACCTTGTCCCAGGACTACCCCTGCCTTCTGATTGAGTGGTTAATCCAAAATCACACAATAAAGCATTAGCAGAAATAAAACCCAGCAGTCCTTCACTACTGTGTGAAGGAAAACACTACTAAATGTTTTCTTCTTCTGCCAGAAGCTTTCGTCACCACTCCCAGGGTAACTGTGATTGCAGAGCTCTCAATAAGACTTCCATCAAAACTTTGTTTGCCTAATCATCTGAAGGGACCCATCTCATTAACTGGCTGACACTTCTGAAGTGGGGCAATATTAGTTGTCTTGATTACCTTTTTCCCTATGTTCTGCTATTGGAGAAATCTCTTTGATTGAAAGGCTGAGTAAATTGACATGAAGGGTCCCTCTTCCTTTGCCAGACTAAGTTTCCTGCTCCTTCACTCAGAATTAAAAGTTCTGACAGACTGCTTTTAGTAGTTCTGGCAGGAACAGTGCTTCATCAGATTTTTGAAACTATATGCAGCAATCCCAAAAGATAATCACTGGCACAACAGGATACTTGAGAGTGATGCATTCATAAGACTTTTCTTCTATTTTGTCTAGAGGTTTCTAGATTTGTCTCTATCCAAGCATTGATTAATCATCTACCATCTCAGAGATGCAAAATCCATCTGCCTTTCATAAAATAGAAGTCTTAAAAAGCCACATGAAGTCAAAATTATTTGGGAATTTAGCCTGCAGGGCAGGAGGAGTCTTTAAATCGCCATATTTTTGTGTTTTCTTTTGTTCTCTTTGAAGTACACTCAGACTATTTCCTGTCTAGAAACAAACTTTTAATGTATTCTGCATATGTGGACTTACGGTAGCGTATTAATCTCCCATTTGCGGCACTGATGGAACTCTGTCCTGGGGCTTACATGATTAACTGCACCCAGCCACATATTTCATTTCTTGTCCTGGTTGGTTGAATATTAATTTTCTCTTCTATATAGGTATTGTATAAGAAATCAATTGTCCACTGCATGAAATTCATTAAGCTTCTGTAACAGAGGTTCCAGACGACAGGTGCCCCTTAAGGCCTGGAAGCTTTCATGCAGTTAATGTACCCATCTCTGTCCCATCCTCTACTTTCCCTCAGGCCAACCAACAACCCTGAACTGGGAACATGATCCCAGCAGGGTATGGCAGTAACTGCAGAAGGTGCTACCAACTGGAAAAAAACCCAAATGCAATTCAGCCCATCTAAATTCTGTTTTTAAAGAACACGTTTCATGAGAACAACAGGCGTAAGGCTTGCCATATTGGGCCATTTGGGAAATAGGAGATGCCTTTTGCTTTTTAACACTTCTTATGCCACTGTTCTGAACTAACTTTATGCAAAATACAGAAGTACCTCTCTCAGGCTCTTTAGGAAAGTTTAGGAAATAGTGGCGTTTTGGACACCAAAGTTAACTGGGAATAAAATTCCAGGGAAAACTGCAGATCTGGCTACCAAATGACTGGTGTGGTTAAAAATGTCTACAAAATGTGAGTTCAGCAGAGGAGGAGTACATACCTTTAAGAGTGCATAATTATTCACAGTTTTGATTTAATAGGTACTAAAAGCAAATCCGAAGTATGGCCTCTATTAACAATTTATTAATAATTTCACTCAGCTCTACGTCTTCAGGAAACCCGTTTGACAGGGCTGTTGGGTTTGATTGGTTTTCTCACACTTTCTAATAGAATGTTATCTGTGATGAGTTCATGATTTCCTGCATTGGGTTTGCTAAAAAATAACAATTAAAACGTGTTGGATAATAATAGTTTGGGTTCATTCTTGCTGCATGTTTGATGCTCACTAGCACGGCAGCTGCTCAGCGAGGTGTCAGATTATTAGGTTTTTTCCCTGGTAGGCTGTGTGCAACTTGCTGAATTCAAGTACTCGTGTGCATGCATTCAACATACCATTTCATTCATGTGAGTTGGATACCAGACAGATACTGCTGACACAAAACTCAATGGGTTTGAACATCAAACAAAAGGGAAGATGGAGAGAAAAAGGGCACCAGCCAGATGAATTTGTACTACAGTT
This sequence comes from Myiopsitta monachus, assembly GCA_017639245.1. Lineage (NCBI taxonomy): Eukaryota > Metazoa > Chordata > Aves > Psittaciformes > Psittacidae > Myiopsitta > Myiopsitta monachus. Next base: position 59,301,946 of record CM029925.1, read on the forward strand.
AGGTTCCCGTGACTACTTGTTTTATAAATCTACAACAAATCAGACTAATAGTGACATCTTCATAATGATGAAGCTATCACTATACTTGGCTCAGCATGGCAATAGTGAGATGCATGGTTATGAACTAATTGTTACAACAAGTTTCTGTTTGGAAAGTGAGATAAAGTTAGGAGAGCAATGGGGAGAACAGTGCTGTGTCACAGAGGAAACATTAATCAGTGCTTTCTTAGTAAAGATGTTGCAAAAATTATGTACTGCCTTAATTCAAACACATCCTTTTTGCAATCTTAGAAGTACTCTCACATAGTTTTGGAAATAATATTATGAATATAATGGGCAAGACTTCAATTAACTGCAGTTATTCACACCAGATTAGTAGATTTGCTCCATATAAAATAGCAGATGCTGTGACCCAATACACATAGGCAAGAATTCTTATTTAACAGTTAGATGGTATTTTTGCCATGTGCAATGGTGCTGAAATCCAGGGGAAGGAAAATCACAGGAAAAGCAGCATCTGCCTAGCTAAACTGAAGGCTATACTAAGCAAGAGAGAAGAAGAAATCTTATTAGGGAGAAATTTTTACTTTCTCTCAAGTTATTCTTTTCCTTATATCCTCTTTCTTCTGCAGATAATATGCCAATGACAGCTGAACATTTTTTCAATAATAAAATAACATCCAGTAAGACAACAAATTACTTTTCTGCCTGTCTCTCAAGTATTCATTTTCTCTAGCGATCTCTCAGACTTCATGCAAGAGGCCCCTTGTATGAGTTGTCAAAACATGACAGTTCATCCAACCACTGTTTTGCGCTAACTGGAGCATGTTTTCTAACAATCTCTGTTAGTCAACGCTTCAGTCTTTTGGCCAGGACTGGCATTAGAAATGCTCTTTCATTTATTGTTTTTGCTGCATGCATGGGAGACTTGGTGGATAAATATTTCCTGTGTGGAGGATAAGCCCTGTCACTTCTTAGAGCAGGAGGAATGAAGATGAGAGTTATTGCTGGTTGCTCTCCCAACACCCCCTCCTCACACCTCTCTTTGTAGCTGTGTTGAAAGAGTGTGCTTATAATTGATTGATAAAGGAGTCCTGGCCATCTTCTTTGTAGCTTGATTTCTACAGAACAAAGCAGCTGTCAAAGATTTTGGTGATTCAGTCTCTGGTGCACACTGAGGAGCTGGGTAGATATAAAGTATATGCTGTCATTTTACAGATTCTCTTAACACATAAATGAATGGTTGCATTATTGTCGTTCTCTCCAAGTGGCACATCCAGCTGTGGCTCACTCCCCAGAGGATTAATTTAAGCCCTTGTGGCACAGGGAGAGCCCTGCGCTTAGTACAGAGGCCTGAGCGCTCTTCCCGGGGGTGATTCCTGCTGAAATGATGCCTCCTCTGCGGTACTGCTCCTCTAAAACATTTTTTCTTCCCAAAGCAATCTAATAGCCCCTTCCGAGGGAAACCCAGGCTGGGCCTGTTCAGCCCAGAGGAGATCTAATCCATGTGTGGAAGTATTTGAAGGGAGGGTGTTGAGCATGGGGCCAGACTTCTCTTGCTGGGACGAGAGGCAATGGGTATAACCTCGAACACGGGAAGTTCCACCAGAACGTGAGGAAGAAGTTCCTTACTGTGAGGGTGACCGAGCACACTGGAAGGGGTTATGGAGTCTCCCTCCCTGGAGATACTCAAGAGCGGCGCGCACCCAGCCCTGAGTGTGGTGCGTTAGGCGATCCTGTTTGAGCAGGGAGGTTGCACTACATGATTCCAGCGGTGCCCTCCAGCCTCAGCCATCCTGCGGTACCCCAGAGCGCCGAGTTAAAACCTCTCAGGCTGCAAAGCTCTGAGGGAGGAGTGCTAGGGGCCCCTACCTGTGAGGGGATGGCCGGCCCGCCTCTTGCCGCCCTGCGCTGCCCAGCCCAGCCCGGGAGGCGACTCTAGCCCCATTGGAGCTGCAGGGTTTCCAGGAAGCGAGGAGACAGGGAGGAGGTTCTGGGCAGCCGCAGCAGATACAGGGCAGAGCGCTACCTTGAAGGGGGCTTTAGGCAAACGGGGCCTTCCGGCGTCCGCCTTCACCTGTGAGCCCCACCGGCACACCTCCCGCGCCCCTCCATAGCCTGGCTGGCCGGAAGGGCACGTCCCCATCTCCCAGAGGAGGGCCTGGCTGCCTCACTCCCTTCGGGGGTTTGGCCGGAGCCCTCCGCCTTGGCCGCCCTGTAGGGTCGCAAAGTAGGCGCTGAGGCTGCGTCAGGGTAAGAGGCTCGTCAGCGTCGTGAGGGAAGGATGAGTGTACCTGGAGACTGCTGGTGAGGAGGAGGGGTGCAGAGCTGTGAGAGAACGTGTGCTGAGTAGCTTTAAATTAAAAGGTGAACAGAGGCTGTGTTGCAGGGCAGCACTGGGTTCGTGTGCTGCCCCGCTGCTCTCCTCACTGCCTCACTTGCAGGTGGCTGAGTTGCATCCGGCAGCATGGACCCCAAAGCCATGGGACACCTCAGTGCCTCCCCAGTGCCTCACTTGCCCTACCATGCCATGCTGCTGCTTTCATGTTTCCCACCTCCCAAAGCAACAACCCAAAGACCCGGCAGTTATGTGTATGCAGGTATTTGCTAGGGGTGGTAAGGCCTTGGGTGCCTGGCAGGGATACATGTGTCATACTGTCCCTTAAAATGTAGCTAAGTGCTGGATAATGGAAGAAAGTAGATGGAAATGTCTCCTCAAGCTTGCTTTCTCTGCAGGAACAAGGCACTTAAACCTTGCAGTTGTTTTCCTCTTTAATTTTCATGACCATTGACACCTTTCCCCTTGGGATTTTTGAGGTTTTTCTGTGGGGTCCATTTTTGGTGCCCTTCCATCCTGTGATGGATTTGCTCATTTTAAATTGCTACTGCACATTGAGCTGCACGGAGGAAAGGTGGCACTAGGGATGCATTTGCAGAGAGTTTCACCTTCTCTTCATGGGTGCAGTGCTCACTTCCAAGGGTCTGGCCTATATTTGGTGTCCTGGGTATCAAGAAGGCTGGTGAGCTGACAGGCAGAGAGCAGAGTTTCCTATTTATGCTCCATTGTTGCAGAGAAATACTTATCACTCCAGGCTTCCATGTATCACCCCACATGTCCCCCTGTACTGGCAGGCAGAAGTTCAGAAGGGCCTGATGAGGCAATTGAAACGCTTAGATTGAATGCCCCGTGCCCTCTTCTACCCAGAGGGAGTGGGGAAGGCTTTAGGAACTGGCTCTGTCCCTAGGATTAATAACTGAAAAATCAATTTGTCATTTTGCTGTCATAAATTAAAAGCTTATAGGCCTTATAACGTGAGTATAATAGAGGTTAGTGGGTATTGATGGGGGTCTCAAAGCTCACTCAGCAGAGCACATCTCTACTATACAATTTAAATTATGTCTCCTCCACAAGGAATATCTGTCAATATTTGTATGAAAAAAGGGCATCCTGTGTAAGACTGTTGTACACTGCTGCTGCGATTGCTGCCACTGGAGGAGGTGTGTGCTTGAGGGAGGTTGTGGTCCTGTTTTGATTGGTGTAAGTGACCTCTTTGTTGTGCATTTGTGTCTGCAGATGTCGTACAAATCAGTCACGTTTAAGCTGATGAGCTGCCAGTTAGGAGGTCTCTAAGATGGTTGTTCTGAGAACAGAGAACCTGTACTTGCTCCCTTGTGTGTTGCAGTGAGGTAAGAAAGATACCACACCAGGGTGGCCTGTTGAGAGTAATGGAAGAGAAGTGATTTGTACAACTTGGTTGACGAGGGGTGAAAAGGAACCTTTTAAGTCAGCCACACACAGAATTAGAAACGATCAGTCTAAGAGTAAATTACCTGCTGGTGAGATTCTTATGGCTGAAAGGAGATGTGGTTTAAAAGAAGCCTAGTTTGTTGTCAGGCTGCTGAAGAAAAGATAATCAGAATAGTTTCTTAACAAGAACAGGCTTTTTATAGCTCTCTTTAAATTTGATTATTTTTGTTCTGAATAAGGCATCTTTCTGCGATGTGTGGTTACACAAATGATCTAAGAGGATCCAAAGAGCAAATGATCCATAATCTGACCCTGCAGCAATGTTAAAGCAGATTACTGTGTTGTGTATTATTTATACTACTATTTTAAGTAATTTGTTTATTAGGAAACTCTAATCAGTTTAATTGAAACAGATGGAGTTTCCAGATATTTCAGTTGTTTGTGCACTAATCATTGCTGTTAGACATGTTGATTAAAAAGAAATGAATTGGAGCACTCACAAGACTCTACTGTCATCAGACACGCACAGATCCCACTGTTTTTTCAATCAGATAGTAGCTTAATTTACTTTCCAGTCTATGGTTGGTTTCCTGTATCCTCATATGTACCGGAAACTGAAATGATTGATTTCTACAGCCTTTCTTAAACTGGTGTTTATATTAATTTGATTATAAGCATCACTTTTGTTTCCTCTTTAAAGGTGTAATGATGAAAAAATAGATTTCTAGTAAATAAGCTGTTCTGTCTGTCTAGAGTCCAGTGGTTGCAAGTGCTAAAGATTGTTGGACAAGGAGTTGGGTTTTTTTTTGCAATATATTTAAAAACAGACTGTACAATTTACTGGCACTTAAATTCCTTATATAGAGTAATTAAGCCTTTTGGATCTATAATGTCAATACAGTTCTGGCATAAATACATATGTTGGATATAAATCTCTGTGACAGTTCTTTAAAGAAACCCACCAGAAATCACAACTCTCTTCCCCCCCTCCCCTCTTTACTGACAGGGCACACTATTGAAGTCCTAAAGCTCTGTATCTAGCCAGTTTATATTGGTAGTAGGTTTAAAAAACTATCGCTTAAAGTTTTTTTTAGATTTAATTACCTTTCTTGCAGTGTTTGCTGTTTTTCAGGAAATGCAGAATGGCTTTTATTCAGCTCCCAAAGGCACATGGCCGCTTCTTTATGTACTTAGCTGGGCAAAGACAAAATAAAGTGGGTGTTGCATTTAAACATGTAAGACTAAGGTAAAAAAGGAAGGCAAAAGCCTTTTTTTTTCATTTTTTTTTTTTATTTTATGCAAAGGCATAAAAAATGGCATGTGATTTATGGCAGCAGTTCAAATATTGTGTAGGTTCTGAATTTGCAGATCTGGTTTATATGGTCTTGTAGCAGCTGCCACACGATGAGCAGCTTATCACTGAAAAAATGTATGTATTCCATATAATTTTTTTTCATAAAGTCTGTTACATTGTCAGTAGTGAAGGACATTGTGAAAGAAGGAACGCCTGAGGGTAGGAAGTTAACATTAGGCTTGGAAGACTGGATGTTGTTTGCATAGATTTTGCTGTCTTGCATCAGATAGCATTTCTTTGTCATCCTTTCTTTGTACTGAATAGGATAGTAGCATTGAAATAGCCTGATGGGAGACTAATTTAAATAAGAGTTCATGAAGATGCTTGCAGATATTCTGGTGATGGGGAGGCACTATCAAGTTCTGTTAAAGATGCAAGTATGTTTTCATTAAATCACAGACACTTTCAGATGTATGGGCCACGTAGTCTCCTCCTCTTGCAAGGATTAACCTGTTGTAAAGGCCATTCAGCTTGGCCACAACAGGCATGTTAAATCATGTCCACTTCTCTGTAGGCTATTCATTGCAAGGGAAGGAAACGGTATTGCTACTTGCCTTTTTTCTTTCTCCCCTTCAGGCAGAGGCTTTAGTTGTCTGCAGGGGTCATAATGCTAAATGTGGCGGCTGTTATTTAATCACATACCCCAATTAAGTTGTCCCAGTTGTAGGTCAGAGGCCTGCTGCTTTAAGGGCTCCACAACTGATAGCTCTCTTTTGACAAGGGGGTTCTGGAAAGTGGGACTGAATGGGGGAGCTGAGCTGGCTATTGAGTGCTTGTAGGCATTGTAATCAGGCTGTCGGGGTGGAGGAGGAACTTGAGAGTGCCTTGTGGATATCCCCCTGCTTGGGGGCAGGAGGGTAAGGGAACACAAAGGCTTCTGTTCCCAGCAGCTGGATGGGAGAGGAGTGGAAGCAAGCAGCAACTGCTGGAAAACTCATGAAAATACAAGACTGATGGGGAGAAAAGCCCATGAAGAATTAAATGGTTGATTTGAAATGACTACTCTTGCCCTGTGTTGATCTTGGCCTGGGCCTTCCCTTCTGTTGTCCTCATGTGAGCTGTATTTCACAGAATCATAGACTGGTTAGGGTTGGAAAGGACCTTAAGATCATCTAGTTAGTGCCCTAAAGCACATGCTACTCAAGGTGTTCCCCATAACTAAACTGTGAAGTAATGATGATGTATCTTCTGCACTTGAGACTTTGGTTGTTCTTTTGTCCATTTAGGCTTTGATAAGAAGTTTAATAGACTCCTAACACTTTATAGGCTAAAAAAAAAGTGTGTTTTTTCTTTATTTTTGAAGATCATCTAAGGGATTAGAAATAAATGGTCTAAGGTTTTTATGATATTGCAGTAGAAAACTGTGTAGTATGGCTATATCCACTGTTCCCTCCTGCCTAAATTAAAGTGTGCGTCATGTGTCGTGAAATTTATATTGATAACATAGAGGCCTGGAGAGGGTATTTTCAAATTTAAGGAAATACATAGAATCCTTATTACCGCTTGTGCTTGTGGTGTATATGGATTCCTTGCATTACAGGGTTTCCATTGTGTTGTGAAGCGTTCAAAATGCTGAGTGAATGATAAAGCACCTGATTAAGAAAATCAAATATAAATTGGAAAAACAGACTCTGCTCTTTCCAGCTTGCTTTTAGAAAGGCAAATTAGCTGGGAAAATTATAGTTGGAGGGCAACAGTACTAACCTTCAGATTAGCGAATGTTATATCACCGGGAGAATAGGCTGAACTACATAAATCTGTGCACACTAAGAAGAAATCAGATGCTTAATAGAGAATGTAATTGAAGTTTAAAAAAAAAAAATCAGTTGATTCCACTAATGTCAATTCAGATTATTTTTTCCACTTGGACACCTACAGCAGGACAGTAGAAAATTCCAAGGAAGAGCTGGAGTTTTTTGCTGGGCTTTTTCAAGTGGACATAGCCTTTTCATAAACATTGAGTTAGTTCCAAAATAGTTTCTTTCTGTTACTGAATATTGTTGTTGAGTGCTGACTATGGTGATAAAAGCAAATGTATACTGGACATTCCAGAAAATGTAGCAATCCTGCCAATTACAAGTACAATCTGTGCAGGTTATCACTGTATGTTTTGTTAAGCAACTTGAGTTATGGTGCGATAGTAAATTGGACACTGAGAAGTGAATCATAGCAGCACCAGCAAGGTAATTGGTTTCTGAAAGAGAAGCATCTCAAAAAGAAAGGTCTGCGTTGGAGGCAGATGCTGCCTGTGCTGCTTGAAGGCTGAAGCTTTGCAGCAGCAGATCAAGCTTCTGCTGGCTTGGTGAAGCATTTCAAGCCCCAAGGGTCAGAAGGTTGCTTCACAGGGTCCAGTCCCTATGGCTACCAGCATGTCCCATATACCCTGGATTCATAACTTGCTTTGCAGAGTCCTGTGCTCACTCAGATGGAACATGCTGTGAAGCATGTTAGTAGTCTTTGCACTGTAATGGTTCTGGTAGAATCTGAACCAGCATCCCCAAGGAGGTTGGCTTTCTGTGCCATTTCATCAACAAAGCTATTTCCCTTTCAGTCTAGATGATGCCTTTCCCTGCTTCAGCCTGCGCTGCCCTTTTAATCTATCCTGAAGGAGAACTACTGTCTCTTGGGCCTTCCTCTTGATTTGCTGCTACCTCCATAACAAACTTCTCTCTGCAGTCCATTTCAGACATGCTTTTGCCTGTCTGTTTATGGACTTCCTCCATTTCTTCCTACCTCATTATGGAGAAAAACTTGCTGAAGCGTTAAATGAGTATGTATACACACCTTCAAGCACAGAGGAAGCTGGTTTTGATTAACTTGATATGTTCTGTGTTGGTTTTCTTTTTCCAGTATTTGACTGCAATTTTGAATCTCCTTGTGAGCTGGAATACTCCCTTACCTCAAAAGATCAGGAAACCCCCAACCATGCCTGGCTCAGACTGAGTGCAGAGGAAATCTCACAGCTAAACATCCTGGACGGGCCAGAGAGAGATCACTCTGAGAATACACCTAAAGGTAAGATGAGTACAACTATATAATGCCTTCAGTGTAGTGGTTAATTTTTAAAACAAAACACACCCACTCCACCCCAAAAAAAATCTTTAACAAAAAAGCCACAAACCACAAAGCTCCACCCAAACAAACATGTCCTCCTAAAATACCCAAGGCAGCTATAATCCTTCTTTCACTGCAGCAGACAATGAATACAAACAGTGTGAAAAACAAAGGGAGTCGTTCTGCTCATGGAAGTTCTGTTCTTGTCTAAAAGCAATCTGCATCATATATATTGGAAGCAAAATACCAAACACAGTATTGTGGAAAATCTGACTCAGGCAGACTCATGCTATGGATAGTGTTTGGTTAAGAATAGTACTGTGTTGTCTGAAGATTATTCAATGTTTGGAAGAGATGAATGCAACAGCCTGGGTTTACCTCTGCTCTGGATCCTCTTTACTGATATGCAGACCATTGTAGGCAATATCCTTTTGTCCAGGGCTTAGGTTTTCTGTTTGGTAAGGGAACAAAAAATGAGTTTTGTCCTAAGAAGAAAAAAGTTCCTGTCTCTCAAGAGAGCTTGAAAAGAGTGAACAGACTTTGCTCCTTCCTTGGGAGAAAATTTGGGTGGTTGGAATTATTTTTCCTGCTCATGATCGTATCTGTGAATAGTAGCATATTAATTAAGATTACAAGTTCTAAAAAGATATTTAGATGTATTTGTGCTCTGCTAAACCTGGGAAAGCACAAAAAATTCTGAACATCCTTCCTGCAGTTAGTGATACCTGCTTGAAACTTCTCCTCGTAAGGGTCAGGTGGTGGTGATGAGAATGGGGCTACAAAATGGAAATGGGGGAGTTAGGGCTGCAAGCTTTGTCCAGGCAAACAAGGAGATATAGGGAAGGCCAGCAAAGATTATCAGGGATATGGAACAGTTTCTATGCTAGCAAAAAAAACTAAACAGACAAAGAAAGATTCTTTGTGATGGCAGAACTTCTATAAAAATGCGCGTTGAAGAGCAGTGCGAAGCAGCTGTGAAGTTAATGGGTGCTGGGTATAGAACAAGCAAGAGGAGGTATTTTTTATGTAGTACCTGAATAAATGGTGGTAATAAGATGTATGCATGAATGAATGTTGTGGAAGCCAAGAAAAAATAAGTATGTATAAGGGCAAAGAAAGATCGGATGAATTCTTGCAGAATGCATTGATCACTGATTCTTTAATGCAGTAGTCTGTTTACAGTCCTGATTCAAGAAGCCTCTTATACAGTAAGCTGCAAGTGGAAGGATCCCTTTCTTAGTAGCAAGTGTCAGAGATGGTGTTTGACTTTGTAGACCTGCAGTCTGACTGCTTATAACAATTCTTATGGTCACACAGATACTGGGGAAAAGTTTTGATGATGCTACATTCATACTCTTTAAATCTGTTTTCTCATTCCTATCAGTAGTAGAATCACAGAATGGTTTGGGTTGGAAAGGACCTTAAGACCATCTAGTTCCAACCCTCTGGCACGGGCAGGGACACCTTCCGGTAGAGCGGGTTGCTCCAAGCCCCGTCCAACATGGCCTTGAACACTGCCAGGGATCGGGCATTCAGAACTTCTTTGAGCTGCTTGTTCCAGTGCATCACCACCCTCACAGTAAAGAACAACTTCCTTACATCTAACCTAAATCTCCCCTGTGTAAATTTGAACTGATTACCCCCTATCCTATCACTGCAGTTCCTGATGAAGAGTCCCTCCTCCCCTCCTAATGTAGTACTTTTCCCAAATAGCTGTTATAATTTAACTTCTAAGATCCATTGCTTGAACACTGATTCACCAGCAAAACAAATCGTTTTGGTGGGATCTGTGTTGTGTGTAAAGCAGGTCGACCACGTTTGTAATGCATGCAAATACCTTCTAATATTCACATCAAAGAACATACATGCACGTACTAAATTTCTTGCTACAAAGGTACAGTTAAGCAAAAATTTGAGGTAAATCAGAATGCCTGTGGTTGTTCTCCTTTTTCTTAAATTCTAGTGCAAGCTAGCTGCTGCTGAAATTTAGGAATTAAAACGAGCTTTTTTTTTTGATGTTGAGAAGGGTTGCTGGCTCCTTCCCGGAGAGGGGAAAACCCATGACAGAATAAATGTACTGCTCCAGATGAAGAGCCTGGCTGGGTTGCTGCAGTGCTGCATGTTATTGATTATGTTTCTTCTGGCTTCTTTCTGGTAAAGTTATACCTTTGTCTGTGTCCAGTTTTATATGTCTGTCAAAGCGGAAGGGGAGACTGTTGGCTGGCTTCATAGACCAAAACAAATGGTAGTATTGGTTGATGATTTCTAGTTGCTTGTTAGGATAAAATGCCATTTCTAAGCCCAATGCTTTAGGGTTTTTTTCCATCTGGAAGATGGGCAGTTTATGTTGAAGCTTCTGTTCTGCTGTTTTCTCCTGTTCCAAGGGACAAATACCTGGAGTCACACTGAGTGGATTTAGATTTGTGGATTGCCAGTGTGGGGGGTTTTGGGGTGTTCCATTTGCTTGTTTGTTTGTTTAAAGTATCAGGCATTTTTGACGTTGTCAGTGGTAATTTTCCCTTAAGCCCCTCAGTAGAGCTGTAGGTCTGCAGCTCATAGATGACTGTAACTCGTGTGTGTATAAAGACTCATTTGAAAAATCAACACTTGGAGCTAGCATCTCTCTATTTTAAATCACTTTAATTACAGCTGCTTGGCACAGATAGTTGTGTGGTCTGTTTCAATCTGAAATAATTAAGCACAGTGGATCCAACCCCCACTGTTTCCTGCAAATTGTACTTCCAATTATCTCAATCTCATTTCATCTCTTTTGCAGACAGTAATGCACAGAGATAAACAGATAGCATAACTTGATTTTGGGATGGTTTAAGCTCATCCTTGTCATTTGACTATCAAGTCATGTCAAGACATTGATAGAGACAAATGCCTTGAGTATGATTCATTGTGCTTCATATACTTCTCTGTAAAAGCTTCAGTAGGAAATCACCGGGATATATTGGATGATGTATTGAGATGTATGGAACAACTTATGTATTTTTGCCCTGTCCCCACAGCATGATACAACTCAGTCTCAAGGAATCAGAACAAATCAGCATTGCTCTAGGAAGAGCTAGTTTTAGGTGTCTCAGCATTGGCTACAGTCACATCTGAGTGCTTCACTCACTTGGCATGTTCAGCATGCAGTGTCACACAAATCATTGATCTTCTGAATAGGTTTAGATGGTGAAGTGCCAGTTTGATATTAAATTATTCAGGGTAAAAGATTGGAGGTCTGGTTGGCAAGGAATTGAAAAATGATGCTTTAACTGGATAATAGTGGCAGGTGAGATTTAGTGTAGGTAAGCTGAATTGAGGTGTTGGGAGAAACAATTGGAGTTTGGCATATACAAGGACAGATTCTGAGCTGGTTGTAATTACTTAAACTGATTTTAGGGTTAGAATAGAGCTGTGAAGACATCAACTCGGTAGCAGTCACAAAGTAAATGTGTTGTTGGAACTTAACTGGGAAGGCAGTAGAAAATAGGAAATGCTGTGGAATAAAGGTGTGGGGCAGCTGTACCTAGAATATGTCATGCTGTTCTGGTTCCTGTGCATCAAAAATCATTTAGTACAGCTGGGGAACTTATTAAAAGAAGGAAAACAAGAATGACCTACAGTATGTAATGACTTTTATGAACACTTAAATTAACTAAGGCTACCCTGCCTGCAAGAGACATCTAAAGGAATACATGGCAGTTTATAAAAATCACAGGCTTTTATAAAATCTTTGTATACGATGTATAAACCTTTATAAACATCTAAGACTTTATGACACTCTGAAAGGATGATACAGAAGGAATATTTGGTACTACTTCTAATACAGAATTGGATGACATCAGATGAAGTTAGTAGATGTCAGGTTCAAAACAAAAGGAGATCTTTCAGTATGTAATGAACAGTGAAACTGTGGAACGTTTCTTTGGTTCTGAAGGCTTCTGTGGGTGTGGAAATTGGCATGATTTGTGCAGGGAAGAAAAATACAGCTACTAAATTCTCACAATTATCTTTTCTAGCTCAGGAAGTCCTTGTGCAATAGATCCTTGAAGGCCAGAGGTGGGGAATTACAACTATTGCTCTCCCTGTTCATATATTGTTTCCTATGTATCTGTAACTGTCTGTTTTCAGAGCCAATATGTCTGAAGTGAATGGATCTTCGCTCTGTGCTGGTGGGGTTGGTGTGGTGCTGTGTCTCCCTCACATTCCACCCCAGATTTTTTTTTCTCCTTTTGAAAAAGCAGAGGAATGCACTATGGGTTTCAGAGCAATTTAGAGAGAAGTTGTGCTATTTAAACACTTAATGCTATTTGCTGTCCTGTTAAAGCTTTGTGAATGATATCAAACCATGCCAAAAAATCAACTAGGCTGGAAAAGACTTTTAAGATCATCAAGTCCAACCATTCCCCTAGCACTGCCAAGACCACCACTAAACTATGTCACCGCACGTGTTCATGTAGTGCCTCATCTGCATGGTTTGTGAACACTTCTAAGGACAGTGATTACACTACTTCCCTGGGAAACTTGCCCTCCCCCCGGCCCCCGCTTGTAAGTGGACCAGTGGGTGTTAGAATCACTAGTGTATCTGCCAGCTTGGCCCTGCAGTGTGTAAAAGTCTGCTGGAGCTACCAGAATTTCCAAGTCACACTTGCATAACTTTCTGCAGGATCAGGGATTTAATGTTAAAATTCCACTGATATATTGAAGATTGAAAGGAAAGTCTCCCGTGTTAGGGTCTGAATCAGGCCTGTATGTGCTGTAATGAGTAGGCAATCCATTGTGAATTACTAGGCTTCATTTAATTCATGAATAATCAAAAAGATGCTATAAAAAATTCAAGCATTCTGCATCATTGACTGCCTTTATTTATTTTGACAAGTGTGATTAATTCTTAATTATTTATGATCCTTCATAATCTATTATACCAGCAAATGTACTGCAGTCTATTGTAATGAAATATGAGGAATTGCAGATCTTGCAACTGTGGCAGTATTTCCAAAGGAGGCATGTTAGACAACCCAGTTTGTGGTTAGAATTGACAGAGTTTGTGGAACAAGGAAGTTCCACTTCACAGCTGTGTGGATGTATGTGTTTGTCATGCTGAAGTGAGTCATTTGCTTCTCTGATAAACCTGGAATGGCTCAAACCAGCCATAAATTCTGTGCCTCTCAAGTCTTGATTCAAACACAGAGGTTTCTGTACTATGAGGGCCTCTAGGATAATTCAGCTCTGAGTAGCAGAGTGGTTTAATAGCCATCAGAAAGTGGGCCTTTCCAGAATTCATCTCTCCTGCTACCTCCCTGCAGTGCTTAGATTTTCCTTCTTCCTGAGAGGGAGTGGCCCAGCTTCCTGTCAGCGACACTGTTGCTGTGTTGCCTATGAACTTGTGGAGGGCAGTAATGGTGGTCCCAGATTTAGGAGCACAGCTGTGGCTTCCTTCAGAGTCATTTTACAAGGAAGAGGAAGAGAGGAATCACTGGTGCATAGTTAATGTTATGTATTTAAGGAGGAAGAACAAGCAGCAACTGGACCCCAAACAAGTACAAAAAAGTGGATCCAGATGTGTGCTTGATCAAATGTCAGATTAATCCCTTTCCAACCATAAATGAAGTTTTAAGCTTAAAGGGTTAGAGGCTTGACCACTCCTGACTGTAGTGATGTGATTCTAGATAAAGTGAATTTCTGCTTCTGTGATCTGAAGTTTCAGGACTGTGAAAATAGGCAGCTACTTGATAAAAATTGGAGATGAAGAGATAAGTTGGGGAGGTGTGACCACCATTTCAAATCAGAATTGAAAAAGTAATAAGCCACCCTGGAAGTGTGAACACCAATTGAGACAACTCCTTAATGGAAAACATAGATTAAACTTTCATGAAGGATGGCAGGGGAAGTGAGAGATGAATGAGGACAATGTCCTGACCAGCACTGAGTAGCTGAAAAGCTCTTACGTAAGTTCTAATCCAAGAAGTATCTCCATGTTATGTTAATGTGGGTTTGATTTTTGTAATTATTAGTAAAGAGAAGGAGCAAGGCTGAGGCACTGAGCGTATTAAATGGGAGATAATGAACTGCAGGACTAGAAAATGGCTGTTGACTTTAATTTATGGTTCCTCAGACAAAGAAGAATGAGGCAGATAATACAAGATAATAAATAATATTTTGTTTCAGATTATCACTTTATTAACAAAACAGTAGAGAGTAAATCAATGAGGGCTTGCAAGAAGTAAGTAGTTGAGAAGTTATTTTTCATGCAGGACTCTTTAAGCAGAAAAAAGATTTGTAACACTTAGAATTCCACTAAAAATCAGGGAAAAAGATTCTCTCTGAAAAAGAGAGCTCTTTACTAGGGTAAAAGATTAAGAACTCATGCTGGACAGACAAAAGTTTTCCCTTTACATTAATCCTTAAGACTGGTTTGAGGATATGCCTTTATCTCAGAGAATTGCTCTATCTTATGTGTCTGTTAAACAAGGAAACAGAGGATGTATTCTTTTCTCTAGTAATCATGCGGAGTTGGAGGATTTGACAAGGTGAGTCTGAAAAACTCCAGAATTGTCTTCTCGGGATATTTTCTGTTTTAGCGGAAAAATAGTTTTGAACCTATTGCAAATTTTGACAAAAATCTTGCAAATCTGAATGTTTATTGTTCCCTTCTCTTTAATGCTGGAGAGGAGTGTGGATCATCCTCATCTGCATAGATTCAGTTGAGATGGCTGAATTGTCCTCAGAAAGATACTGATGTGGTACGATGCCACCCTAGATTTAGTATTTATAAGCATTTGGATAAGCTACAGGTATTCTATGAAGATTTGTAAACTTTTGCACTTTTATTAAGTCTAAGTAGGGTTCAGTTTTCTCTTTAGTTATTTCCTTTTTAAGATTTTGCCATTGAGTTGGTATTAATAATTGCTGTGAGTTGAAGGATCAGCTATAAACCACAAGTGAAACAGTAGAAGAATTAAATGAGATCTGGAGCAACACTGGACTGAAAATTACTCATTTCTGTTACTGCAAATAAGATTTATGGATTTGTAGGGGTGACTCTGAAGTTCTTTGTAAACAGGGAGGGTTTTAAAATAGAAAATGCTATTTACAGTGAATAGTTCTGGCTCTTCTAGTTGAGATTGAAATTTTGATACTCAGCTTGGCAACATACACGTATCAAGCTTTACAGCACAGCCCCATAGGAACTGATGCAGCATTAATACAGCAAATACAAACCAAACTGCCTTCCAGAGCCTGTTGGGCTGTGAACAGAAGAAGAAGAAGAGGGAGGGGGAGATGCAGCCTTTTTCTGTTGATCAGATTCCAGCTCATGTTCTGTCAGTGCAAGGAATGGACCAGGTGTTCTTAGCATTTTGCAGCTTGCTCTTCTCATTAATACTACACTTGCGCTTTGTTGTTACAAAATGATTTCCCTTTAATGAGCCTGCTCTAAAGAGGCAAATTATTGTCTCGCCTTAGGACAGAATGTTTCTTTATAGAGTAGCTCTGTATTTATAGGGACTTTGGGTAAGCACATGGGTTTGTTGATTGTAGAAATCCTGTTTGTTCATTCCTTGATTCAGTGAAGACTTGCGTGGAGCTCCACATGAAGCATTCTGCTCCACAAGCTGAAAAAGAGAAATTAACTTCAGTGTGCATCAGATGATAGCATGCTCTAATGGCTTGCTGCATACCTGTGACTAATGTACTTTAACAAGCATATCCAAAAAAAGGACAGACAATGAAGAAGAAATGGATCGTAAAAAGGTCTCTTTCTCACCCTTAATGATTCTTTCTCCTTAGCAAGATGAGAGGCACATTAAAAGGACAGCTGGAGGGAAGTGTATCCTGCTCTTGGCTGTGTTTGACCTTTTTTTATAGGGAAAGACTACTGGATTAACACACATCTGTAATTATCTTCCCCCCTCTGTCATGTAGAGGCATTGTTCTTTATCCCCAGATGCTCATGTACATCCATGAGTACGTTGTGTTTGTTGTTTTGTTTTGGGTTTTTTTAATTGAACATTTCAAGTCTAGAAAAATCATTCTTCTGGAAAGAATATGCAGTGAATGAAGAAATTGCCATTTGATAGCAGGAAGGCTAGAAAGAAAACCCCCTCTATTTTTTTGTATACTTATTTTTTAACCATACAAGGGACAGCTCACGTTTACAGCTCTGTACATAAAAACATAATGTATGATAAAGGTCTATAGACAAGACCCTGTAAGTCTTGCAGCCACTTGGCTGCATATTGCCCCTCTTTACCAACCACAGCCTAATTGTATCCATTGCCAGTTACACAATAACCTGTGCTGCTTTAGCACTTTACTTCTGAGTCTCTGAGTACTAAATAGGGCCCTCCATGCAGGTTTAAAGAATTGGGAGAAACGTTTCTCCATGCCATCAAAGAGGCATTAAAGGACAGTGTGGTTATATCAGTAACCCAAGGTGAGTTGTGTTCTTAGCGGTGCTAAACTTGTATCTCTTGCACCCTAACTAGTTCTAATAGTTAGATGCCTGTTGCTCTACAGTAGTTCTGTGATGAAGTTGATTTTGTCCACTTGTAATAAATAAACATTATCATGTGGATTTTCTACAGATCTGTTCTGTGAGATTATATTAAAAGCATCACTAAATTGACAAAAACTGAAATATTTTCACTGTTATTCTTCACATCAGTGATAATGTGTCTGTGTTGCAGTAACTATCTTACTTATGCTTGGATGAATACATCAAAGAGAGTCACAGAACTCTGAAAGCTGAGACATTTTACTGCTGTGACTCTTGCCAAGAACCAAATCCAACTAATTAAACAAGTAAAAAACTCTTAATTTGGAACTATGTTGGAGAAAATACCATAATTCAGTCAGGATCGTAGGGCAGGCTGAGCTAAACCCCAGTATCCCCCTAGACATGCCTTCAGAGGTTAAATCTTACAGGAATTGTTAGTGCTAGAGCTGACCAAAAGAAGTTTAATTTACTGTTACCTTCAAGGGGAGGGAGACCTATGAGCAAAGCTGTTTTCTCTTAGAGCAGCTTAAACTGAGTATGCTTATTATGTCCTACTCAAAGTACCAGAGAAGGTTGCAGTGTTCAAGATACTGAGGGAGAATTCTGGTTTGTATTTCTAAAACTAAATTTTTCTTAATTCTGTGCCATGTCTGTTTAGCTGGCCCCAAGCGACTTGCCTGGATTCTAATGAATAATCCTCTATTCAATTATGAGTGAGAAGCTATCCCTGAAGTTTCATCTGTTTTCTTTGTTTGCTTGTTTTGAAAGCGCAGTAATTAAACAGATGGTATAATGTGGGAACATGAGAATGGCCATGTTGGGAGGGCAGGAGAGAAGAAGTAAACAGTCAGACTTCCCGGAATATTTTCTCACTCTACAGACTTGTGTGTCTCTGCTTGTTGTCAGAGGCTGTGCACTGAGGGGAGCAATAGAATATAGCCCTCCATGTTATGTTTGAAGTCTGCTGGGATACGTACTACAGTATCGAGTTGTTGATTTGCGATCTCCAGTCCTTGTCCCCCTTCCTATTTTGAGCCATGCTGCCATTCTGTGCAGTGAATTACGTTATGCATCCCTGTCTTTTCAAAGAAGGTGCTTTCTCTAAGTTCCCTTAACTCCATTTAGTCCCAATGGCAGTCTTTCTTGTCTATCAAAAGCAAGTGATGTAGAAATGCTTGACCCTTGCATTTTACCTTTCCTGAGTAACTGGAGTTTAAAAGAAGGTAAATACAAGTGACTGTCTTTTGTTAAAATGAAAAAAGACTATCTTAAAGAAAGTAACTTTGACTTGATATTTATGGTTCATATCCCTTGTAAACCTGGATGAAAGTCAGCTTTGTTAGATGAATGCTCCAGTGTCACAACAGAGATGAGAAGCAAGCACCACTTAATTCTGAATGGCATTTCCTTAAGAATTCAAGAAATGTAAAGCAAGCTTTTGTTTTGGCCATTGTTCTGCATTTTGTCTTCTTATTCTATGGCTTCTCACTCTTCTGTGTCAGGCTTTCTAAATGACCTGGTGTAAACACAGGTAAACAAGATGATGAGTAGACTTCTCCAGATTTGAAGAGGTGTTCAAACATCAGAAGCAGAAGGTTTGTTGCTTGCATTGCCCGAGTTCAAAGAATAAATCTTATATAGGACAGAACTGCAATAACTTGCTTTGTTTGTTGCTTTTTGTGTGGGCCATCTTGCTGCTTTCCTGTGCTTCCAGTGGGGAAGTGGAAAGGTCAGGCAGTCTTTTGGAGCCTTGCAATGCACATAAACAACATAATAAAGGTTAGAACACAACTTTCTCTCACCTGGCGTAGTAATTCTGTTTGTCAAAGAAAAGCACAAGCTGCAGAATTCTAGTATTGATTTTGAGCTGCTGAAGGTTCAATTATGTTCTGGTTTCAAGGTGTTTTTTCAGAGCATTGAGGAAATAAAAAGGGCACATTAAAACAACATTATCACAAAGGTTTAATTCCACTCTCAGTGTTTTTCCTGAATGTGTGGAAGTGTTTGGGGAGGAGACAAGAGGGTGGTTTATGTTTGACTGCCCTAAAAAAATCACAGGTTTCTCAGGCTGGCAGCTGTGGAGCCTGCCTGAGTTGATCCTGCATGTCAGCCAGGTCATGTCACTGGAGGTGAAACTTCACTATGACATACAGATCTCTGAATTTTACATACTGAACTTCCTTAGATTGGGGAAAAGGAAGGATCATTCTGGTAGCCTCACTGCCTAATTACACAGTAGTGTAAAACCACTTTAATTCTGTAGTTGGTTTATTTATCCAGCTGGTGCAGGGCGATATATTTAGTGTTATGTCGCTGTCAAATCAAGATGCCTGAGGAATTAACAGTTTAGATAATTAATCTTTGTTTTATTGTCAATTAGGGGTTAAAAGCAAGAGTCTTAGAATAAGATATTATGTGTCTTAATTCAGAAACAGGGGCTTCCACCCGAAATTACTTTTTCAATGACTAACCAAGCCAGAGGAGTACCTGTTAAACAAGAGCAGATTCTAAAACTACTTTAAGATGCCAAGCCATTTTCTTGTAATGGCAACAGCTGAATGAACATCAATAATAAACATTTTTAATAGCAAGTTTCTTAAAGGACATTTTCTTATGTATGAATAATAATGTAGGATATGTAGCTGGTTGTCTTACCCACCCATGGAGAGAGGAGAATAGAGGTGTGGAAGAAGTTACAGCTTTTCTGAAGGAGTTGATCACCTAATCAGAGAACAGAAAATCTGAATCCGAATTACTTGTAAGCTTCCTGGAAGAAGCAGTGATAATTGCGATGGCTTTGAAGCAAGAGATAGCTGAAATATACTCCAGGCTTTTTCATGGTTGGTGTTTGACCTGCTGCGGGCAGCGGTCAGTGCAGAATGACTGGGTAATGGTGGGTGTTCGCTGTCCATGTTTTTTATCACATGTAAAGCTGAATTGAATATGGACTATGAATAAGAGAATATTTGGGTGCTTGAGATCAGCAGTATTATTCCTGATTGCTTTAAAATCAAGGGAAACTCAAGAACTTAGAAGTTAAAATGTTGACGATTTAGAACTTGAATTTGGGCTTCCATAAACTCTGTTGTACAGTGGCATTTGCCAGGACTTGGGGACAGGGATAAGGATATTTTGCTGCAGATGAAGCTTTAGGGATGAGCATTCAAGTGACGAGAAATGATTGCAAAGTCATAGAGGAGGTAATATGCTTTCTGTGGCATTGGTGTTGTGCATTTGCTTATGTGCTTAGCTGCTTGGGGAATTTGTGTCATGGGTGACTGCTGTGTGAAGCTGAGTACTTCCAATTTGTTCCACTGATTTACAGTGTGAAGGTCAGCCTAGACAAGGTGAGAGGAACTTGCTCGAGTAGGGGCGGTGCTTGAGTGACCTTTGTCTTGTGTTTTCATTGCAGCGTGAGTGACAACATGTAATTGAAATAACTGAGCTCCAACGAGATGAGGTACCTCACCTGATGTAAAGCACTGCCTACCTCAGGGGAAGAGGTTTTTTGCATGGAGGAGTTTGGCTGGGATAGCCCTGAGTTAAGGCTTGGGAATTAACTCTATGTAAAATATGCCTATTACAGACAGTGCCTTTAACTGCTCTCTGCATACTTATCTGTATGAAAAGACACATTTCAGTGTGCTTTGTGGGTGGTCAGGTGAAGTGTACTGCATTAGAAGTACAAATTGATTGCTGTGTGCTATTTAATGTTACAGCCGTTAACTCTCCGGAGAGTGAGGCACCAAAGACCAATTCTGAGTGTGAGGCTGTTCATGGGTATTGGAGCAAGAATGACCTAAACGCCTGGTAAAAATTACCTGACCTGTTGGTTTCTTGGTTGGTTACTTGGTTGTTACTTGGCATGCTACTCTTAGAAGCAAACCAGACCGTTATTTTTAATAAAACTCTGCTGCTAAACAATTCTTTGTTGCTAAGATAGCAATTCATAATACCGACTGCAGGCACTTAGTGAACTGCAGATTGCTTTCACTTGTGCAGTGTAATCAAAGCCTTGTTTTGGTTTTTTTTTCTTTGTTTTCTGAAAAGCACCTCCTTATTCCCTCCTCCTCCTCTGATCTTTAACAGATAATGTCCTCTTGTTCTCCTCTGAAAGCATCTTGGGCTTGCTGGATGACCACAGGAAGTGACATTTTGCTAGCCCAGATGTATTTGCAATGGGCCTGTTTGTGAAATTGCAGAAGTAGCTTCCAGTCTCTCATCACCTGGCTAGAAAGAACATGTTAGGCTGACGTTTGGGATGTTCCTTAAAGTCTGGCACTGTCAGAGGTGATAAAGATGTGCATTGTGTCACTGCTGCAGGTATGAGAGCAAGCGTAGTGACAGCTCGGGTTTTTTTTTTACCATGGGTGCAATGCTTTTCTTACCTTGGAGATTTCAGCTGGGATGGTAGTGTGAGGAAGTAATGTGGTGCCACTTCTCCTCACCTCTGTATACTTGAGACAAATCAGTGCTTGCTATGTATGTGGATGTTCTGCACTTCTTGCCTGAGGTGTGGGACGGCCAAAAGACCAGAGTGAGGTTTGCCTCCGCACAGGGCTTGTCTGAGTGTGAGCCATGCAGTCATTTTTGATGCCTGACAGAGTTGCGTTAGATCAGTGACTTAGACCAGCAGCAGCTTACCAACCTGTACTACAAGCTTGTGAAACAAGATGAAAAGGGCAGAAACACTTGTATTTTCGGAACTCTTTTGCAATCTGAAAAATTATAGTAAGGGTGGTGATAGTACTCAGCATTTTATTTCTCTTCAGAGTAAAAACCTAAATTAATAGCATGTAGCTCAGGGAGGGGAAAACTAGGGCAAACAGCAGGTGAGTCGTGTAGAAACATCAGCATATTTGATTACTGCTGTAGAGCTCAGTCCTGCTAAGGACCAGTATCTGCTATGTGACAATAAACACAAAGAAGTTTTCTGTATTTCTTGGGACTACTCAAATTCTTACAGCATGTATTTAAGGGCTTTGTTAGATTGAAATACAAGGCTTGTCTCTTTGCAGTACTGGGATCACAGAACGTGTTGAGTGTTTGATAGCAGGTCATCTCTGCTACCAAGACCTGCACTTTGGTCGCCACAGAGCAGACATAACATGACTTGTCACTGGTGCCAGCACAATGGTGTTTCCGCTGCTTTTCAGGTGGAGGTAACAGCCATAAGGATTTCTCCCCTGGAACACCTTTGGCTTTTTGTTCGTACTACAAAGTGCTAGCACTGAGAAGATCATTTATCTCCTTCTCCTTATTCCCAAATGTCTCTTTAATTGATGGAAGTCTTTTTACAATCATTTAAAAAAAAAGAAAAAATTGCTTTTGTGGAATTCCTCCCCCCCACCCCCAATTGACAGCAACTTAATGAGGGGTTGTGACTTTGTAATCAATTTTAATTATCGTGTAGTTAATAGTGCTAAATATAACAACTTCAACTTCAAGATTGGATGATTGATTTTGAAGCCACTTGTAAATAATTGATCTTTTGTTCCCTAAAGGTTTTTCTGTTAATGCTTTGTAAAGTAGAGAACATTTCAGTAGCTAAAGCACAGATAATATAATGTGTCATAGAAACCACTGCTACTGGAACTGGCTTTCTATAAACTGAGCTCTGTGTTTTAATAGTTAAACCAGGAAACTGGAAATGAATATTTCTAGGTGTTTTCCCCTTTCCCTCACTGACTCAATAGGTATATGATCCTATATAGCAGCCATTTTGTCCCTCATTTTGGCAGTGAACAAGACTCCTTAAAATAGTCAGCAGGCTCTATCAAATGTTGTAATGCTAATAAGGATCATTTCTAGCAAGCCTGCTTTACAAAGAGAACAGAAAACTGCTTCATCCTGTTATTTTAAGGATACATGTGCTCAGTTTACAGATGACAGAATGGCTTTTGGTTTTGCGCTGGTAACTGTTAATCCAAAAGACCGGTTTCTTCTGTAATTCTCCCTGTTGTCAACAGTACTGGAGGATCTCTGACTAGACATTTGTGCTGTCTTTTTGGGCAAAGGGTGCTCTTTGTTGTTGAAACATAACTGAGAACTGTACTTTTAATATCTGAGGTGGAGGAGCACCCTTCTTCATTGCTAAAAGTTGTCAGCCGTGTGGCATCAGAGGTTTAAATGACATGTTACAACAAGGCTCTTTGCTTGCCTGTGTATTAAATGAGGTGAGAAAGAACAAACCCTTTTTGGATCACTGTTTAAAGTAGGACTGCATTCTGTATGTTAGTGAAGTACTTTGAGTTCCTTCAGAGGAAAGGTGCTATGAGTTGATATTACTGTTCTGTGTGTGATAGTGGGTCATTGGCAGTAATGGGACAGTGAAAATGGATTATCATTAATGTCAGCAAATACAGTTTTAACAATGTTAAACCCATATCTTTGTGAAGCTAAATGAGATTTCTCCTAGCACAGCTACTTATCTGTACTCACTATGCATTGTGCAGACTACCTCACTATTCTTAAAGCAGCTACCAATCACCACAAGGAGTCAAGCAGACGCAGCATTCTCCGTAATTACAAGCAATTTTCCAATTGAATTATCCCATGATTTAATTCCTTACCTTGCATCTGGAGAGTGTCAGCAATGTGCAGCTGTTTTGGCTTTGAGAATTAATTGCTGCTAAATGCATTAAGAGTGGTCTTGGTGCAATGATTTCAGAAGAGTTAAATCCCAGCTCCTTCTAAGTTAAACTTTTACTTATTTCCTATTCTCTTGACTCAATATTGTGATACAGGCCATGGGTTTAGTACTGTTTGTCCTGGGTAGTTGTGAATATTAACTCAAAGTAAGTATGGTTAGTCACTGAATTGCAATAATACTACAATGAAACATGAAGTTTAATACAGTTGTGCCAGAATCTGTAAAGGCTGGAGATTAATGATGAATGATTTTAGTTTATACTGCAGGTATGATTGCTCAGCTGTGGTTTGCAGAGGAAAGAGACTGTAACTTTGCGAAGTACAAAGTACGCAGGGAAACAGGTGTGACTTTTCACATCATAGGGGTCTTTAGGCAGGCCAAGTGCTGCAAATATAGGAAGAACATCTTAGTTGTTTGTCCTTATGGAAAGGCTGGACGAGTATTCAGACTGGGAGCAGCATGTATTTTATTTCTGAAATTAGAAAAAAAAATAGCAGGAATATTGGGAGCTTTGTGAGGCTGAGATTATCAGTCAGGGCTTTCCAGGGTCTGTTAGATTCCAGTGAGAACAGTTTGTTTTACCTGAAGTCCCAAATTCTCTTATTTTCTTTTTTCCCATAAAGTATAAAGAGGGTAGCCAGAGTCTTAAGAATCCTCAAATACACTTGTGTGTTTTCATAATTCCTGGAGGTTAATGAGAACATTCTTGAATTGCATTTAGTTAAATAATGATATGAAGAAGATGTGGAACTTGTAAAGCTTTCAAGAAGTTTCCAGTTTTGACCTGTGTGGCCTTTAGATTGATTATTTAATGTCTAGGCCACTGTTGTAAACAGATACCCTTTGTGAAGTGTTATAAAGTCAGGTTGATACAAAGTATTCTCTTTGTTAACTGGTTTTGTTGCATTAATTCGGGTGACAAAAAAAGTTAGATTTTTAGCAAGAAAAAGTTATTGTTAAATGAGTATGGTTTATAGGCTGGCCATTCCCTGTTCAGTGAAGGTTATTTATCCAATGCTCTGGAACATGATTATGTGTCTAAATATAAAAAAATGGCTGGTTTAAGAGTTCTGAGGTCCTGCCAGTCCTGTTCATGTCAAATATGCGAATGTGTATAGTTTGGCTGATTTTATCCAGGTATTTGGACAAGTTTGGACCATCCTATACAAGTCAAAGTAGCTTCTGGGTAACATCCTCAACTACCTTAAGTTAACATAGCTGTGTTGAAATTCCATGTTTTTTCAATTTATCAAGAGACAGATCCTGCATTAGTATAGCTGCTTATGAAGAACGTTAATTTAAGGCAATTATTTGCTTAATATGAGCAGGATATTTGTTCTTATGCTATGGTATAAAGCTTCTAATAATACTAATGATAGTGGACTTAAATGAATCTGAATTAGAAAATAAGTTCTCTTTCAATGGAGAATGGAATAGAGTCCCAAAGGCAAAAACTATAGCAAAAGATAAGAAGTCTTGTACATGGAACGTAGTAAGAATTTCTGTTCCAAGCAGAGGATTTATTGGCTGGAAGGGATAAGAGCAGGCTCGAGAGTTTCTTTTAGTTGCCACAGCAGTCAGCTGCAAGACAGGTAAAGGTCTTCTGGGGGAGAGGAGAGCATGTTGTTGCCATTGCATGTGAAACAGTAATAGTGCCAAATGCAGACTGCATACCTACCAGTCTGGCCACCTCTGTTTAGTAAGGAAATCTAAAATGGGAATAGGTCTAGAAAAGGGCTCTCAGAATGGTTCTTAGGGAACAGAGATTGTGCCATACCAGATGAGATTGCAAAATGGCCCTTTTTAGTCTACTGACATGAGGAGTAGATATGGATATTTTAAATATCTTTGAAGAAAGGCAGGCAGATGTTGAATTACAGAAAAGTAAGGGTTGCGCTTCCCATGCACCCTGCGTACAGAAACATGGTATGCTGTGTTCTCTATCTCAGACCATGCAGATGCTGTAATAAATACCCAGCCTGCAACTGCACCCTGTGCCACACGTCAGTTTTGGTGGGGATGCTGTTTTGTAGGAAGTCGGAGCCAAGTGTATTGTCATTGTTGTCAGCATGCTGGGTTTTCTCTGCTTGTCAGAAATCCTGCGTTTATTATTTTACTCTCACGTGAATTTGGATGCCCTGAAATACAGCCAGTGTGCTGAATTTCTTTGACATCCCAGAATGATAGGATTTCCACCACCCTACAGGAGAACAAAATGGCAGTAAGCCACCAGTGCTGTTTACTTACCTACAGTGTGAAGAAGTAAAAGTGGGCACTTGGCCGCTTCACTGTTTCCCCCAAGCCATCCACTAGTCAAGGCACTGAGCACTGTGCCGTTTACATTTGGTAACTGAGCAGTTAAGGATGTCGTATTCTAATTACCTGGCCAATTATGTGCAGCAGAATTCCCGGCTAGTACTGCTGTGATAGCCTGAACTGCAGACAGTCTTGTGATTAAACTGTCCCTTGGTGATGAAGTCGATAATTAACAAGAAGACATTTTGCTGAGTAGTGAGCAAAGTCAAAGACAGAACTAGAATTGAGTTTTCAGTGCTGTAATACGGTTTTAGTGGTGCTCTTCTCAGGGAGAATTGTCTCTGTCCTCCCCTGAAATTAAAAATGCATACCCATGTGCAAAAATGAGGGCCTGATATCTTTATACAGAACATAATTTTGAGGATCAAGGGCTGGAGAACCTGCTGTGTGAGGAAAGACTTGAGAGAGTTAGCCCTGGAGAAAAGAGGCCTTGGGGGGACCTCGTCACGGTGTTCCAATACTTAAAGGCAGCTACAAAGAGGACAGAGGCTTTTTCTTCACAAAGAGCCCCATGGAGATGACAAGGGGTAACAGATGCAAGTTGCACCAGAAGAGGTTTCATCTCGATAAAAGAAAGACCTTTTTTTTTTTTTTTTTTACGGTAGGAACAGTCATTCACTGGAAGAACTTCCCCATTGCTGGAGGTTTTCCAGATACGATTGGACATGGTGCTAGATAATCTCACCGAGGCTCCCTTTCCCCACGAAAGATTGGACCTGATGATCTTCTGAGGTCCCTTCCCACCTGGGCTGTTCTACGATTTTTTTTCTGGGTAAAGCACCTCAAGATCTCATGTTTCCCCTGTGACAGCTTAAATCCCAATAAAACCCGGGCAACCCATGCCACCCCTCTTGAAGAGCATTCGTAGTTGAACGTCTTTTGTGTCACTATGTGGAGCTTGCAGCCCTGATAGTTTGAGTATTGCTGTCCAGTGATCACTGAAGGTGAAATTTTTATTACTTGCTCATCCTACAGTCCCAAAGTAGGAATTAGACATTTACCCCTCACAGTCTTAAGTGTTGTGTGGACATGCAGTAAACTGAACAGAAAGCCCCACAGCTCATCCGTGTCCGCCTACCATGAGCTGGGAATCAGGCAGCCAGAAAAAACTGTGCTACACCACAGGATATCACTTGAACTGGTTTTTCTGAATGTCTGCTTGAGCTGTACTCTTTGGAATTGATTAACTTTTGTTGAGGGCGGCCCACAACAAGAAGATGTGAAGATGTCAGCTGAGACAAGTTAACCTCCAGAAACTGTGTTTTTCTCCCTTGGCAAGTTCAAGATATTACAGAAGCCATTATCGTAAATGAGCAAATGTTATAAGTTATCCTCAACATTGTGAACAGAATTAAATGATTATAACTGGTTTAAATGAACTAAACCTGGAATTTTCTTATTCTTGCTCAAAGTTGTAGCAAGGCAACTTACTCTTCAACAAATGAACTTGTATAAGCATCCTTTGGCCTACTAAAAATTCGTTTTGTACATGGAACAAACCACTTTCCTTACATAAAAAGAAAATAAATTTCAGAAAAAGATTAATTTCAGTCTAAAAATTAAACTTCTGGTAAAGATCTTTTGAAGACAAGAAGTTAAATCAGGGTCTCTATGTTCCAGCTAATGTGGTTCATAAAAACAGCAATCATCATTTGGTAAATTAGTGCCTGAAAATGGGTTGACGAACATGGAAAATATAATGCAGTAACTGTGGTCTGTGGGTACCAGGTTGTTATAGCATTGAGCTTACCAGCTAAATGAAATCTGATTAGTTTTAGATGGTTTTTAAATTCTGTGCATAGAGTCTGAAAATGGTGCTTATGGTTGAACATGGTACCATCCTCTGTAAGAGAGGAATGCATCCTCCTCTCATTTTTTTTGAGTGGTATTTGTCCTTAGAACATGTTCTTTGAATTCTCGTGTGTAACAGCTTCTACTTTGATGGCTTTTAATGGCCTTAAAGGCCCGGAGACCTGCATCTGATCTCACTGTAGTAATTCTTACTATGCTGTTAATTGCCTTAATAAAATTAGTGGAAGCAGAGAGAGCTTTGACTTACACGAAATACACTGGTAAGCTCAACTTTCCTTTAAGCAAAAGCGAATAGACACCAGAACTAGGCTGGACTTTTGAAGATAGTACTTTCCACTATTAAATCTGGCTACAAGTCCTGGAATGTGATAATACGTAGTTGTTCTGAGATGTGGTAATATATAGTTGTTCAATTTCTTCCTTCCCTATCTTTAACTTGGGTCAGAAACATGTGAATATAAAATATATAAGCTCAATTCAGGCTTTTCCCTAGAGGTGTGTGAAATGTGGGGGAGATTAACATTTCTTAGATTGTAGGAAATTTCTGTCATTATCCTACAGAATTTCATCAAAGCACACACACACAAAAAAAATCTATAGACCCTTAGATTGTTTTTATGTTGTTAAAAGTATATATGTTTAGGTGTCTGTGGATGGTATTTTTAGAGAAGCTTCATAAAATGATGTGTCTGGCCCTGAAAATTCTTAGGAATGAAACTAGAATCTCCTACAAGTGCTAATTTTGAAGAGGCTGAAAGTTAGTGGTGTGGCCTTTAGTGAACTAACCCATGGGGAGACCCTAATTTGGCAACAGTAAAGATAACATGTCTAATATTATTTGTGACTGAAAGTGAGTGCTCTTCGTGCCATGAAATGAGCATTTCTCATGTCTAAGATACTATTGCAGATGCCAGTAGTCTGTCACACTCTTTGAGTGACAAGCAGCACTCTAATGTGTAGGTATGAACCAAGCACCTAAAACCAACCTCCAGCTATATCCAGGAGGGATGGCTTACAGTGTCATAACCAAGCATTCGTATCTTCCCAGAGCTGTGGATATTTTTGTCCCCAGAAAAAGCTAGTTCTTTTTCTCTTTTTCTTTTCTTTTTGTTTTTAGTGGTCTTGGCTTCAATACTTTGTTGCAGTGAGCACCAGAAGCCAATAGTGTGTTTTATAAAAGAGTTTTCCTTTATCAGTTTTCAAACTGATACATTTCAATGACTAGACTTGTATTCATCCTAATGTTGGTAGAGATCTATTTAACATACAGGAAATTATATTTTTCTTGATTAAAAAGTAAAAAAGACTTGATCTATTGAATTCTATTTAAAAAAAGCTTTCAGAATCTGACTCTTTTATCTTCAGGGGGTTGAAATACCTGAGCACTGTTAGGTACTTAACAGCCTGTAAAAAACGTGTGTGTAGCAGATGTGTGCTCTTTATTTGAGCTTTTTCTTTAAGCCTTGCCAGACTGTAATTAGAATGTTTCATACAAATGTTTCTTTATCTGGACAAAGCACTGCTCTTATTTGGTGGACTTATTCCATAGTTTGCAAAGTGATTTGTGCTTCCCTTTAGAGTGAGGTTTAACAAAGAAAGTGCATGATTGTAATAGTTTAATGTGTACGAGTTCTTCAGATCTGTGGTGCTTCAGAAGCTTGCTATTGAAGTAGTGTGGCTTAATTAACTTCTCAGGTAAAATAATATATTGCTCTTAGATCATTCTTTATTAACCAGTTTTCAAAGAATACAGATAAAGGGTGTTAATTGGTTTTTATCAAGAGCATGCTTGTACTGATATGTGACTGGGACATCATTTTATAATTGACAGTATGTTTCTAACTGCTACACAAAACTCTGATTTATAAAAATCAGAAGCAGTATAAGGAGTTTTCGTGTTACAAAACCTCCTAGGAGAGCTATAGCTTCTAGGAAATCACGTAAGTTAAACCTCAGGGTTTCTCCATGGTTTTACAAAACGGGGAGATGGGAGGAGGTCTGAAAAGATGATAGAATCAGACTGGTTTGGGTTGGAAAGGACCTTAAAGATCATCTAGTTCCAAGATAAGTAATGATTTTGGTCTGCATATCTTACTGTGAACTTAATGATTAAAAGGGCATGTACAAATGTTGAGGGATGATGCTCCTAGAGCTGAAACCTAGAGCTCTGGTGATGTCAAAATAAAACCAAGTCCTGTGCTCAGGTATACTCCAACTTTTCAGAGTATCAGAACTCATAAAACTTGGCATTCAGTTGCTATAATTTTATCTGGTGTTTAGGAATAGACTCATTACACTGGGACCACAGAGAGAAATGAATCAACATATGAGCCTTGTAAGAGACAAGTAACTAAGTTGCGGGGGAAACTGGGAATTATTCCTAGTAATCTTGTTTACTAGTAAATGCTGTAGACTGTAAAAGCAGAGACATTTTCCTCTGCCAATACAAATTCATTAGTTTGCAATTTACAGTGTAAGTTGATCCAAAGCCAAATTCTACAAGAACAAAGTTGATTTGCAAAGAAATTGTGCCATCGGAATGGTAGCTAACTGTCTGGAAAGCATATTCTCTCTTTTCTGGAAATTCTATTTAAAAACATAAATAAATGCATGTGGATTTGTACTTGTCATGGTTTAAGCCCAGCCGGTAACTCAGAACCATACAGCTGCTAGCTCACTCCCCCCTTCTTTCTCCCCCCACTCCCAGAGGGATCGGGAGGAGAATTGAAAGAATGTGACTACCATGAGTTAAGAACAGCCCAGTAACTAAGGTATAACACAAACCACTGCTGCTACCACCAATAATAATAATGATAAAGGAAATAACAAGGGAAGAGAATACAACCGCTCGCCACCCGCCGACTGATACCCAGCCTGACCCCAGCTGTGATCTAGCCCTTTCAGGTAACTCCCCCCCAGTTTATATAGTGGGCATGACGTGCTGTGTTGGAATACCTGTTTGGTCAGTTTGGGTCAGGTGTCCTGTCTCTGCTTCCTCACAGCTTCCCCTCCTCCCTGGCAGAACATGAGGCTCAGAAAGTCCTTGGTCAGAGTAAACATTACTTAGCAACTAAAAGCATCGGTGTTATCAGCGCTGTTCCCAGGCTGAAAGTCAGAAACACAGCACTGCACCAGCTACTAAGAATGAGAAAAATGACTGCTACTGCTGAACCCAGAACAGTACCTAAATAAGAAGTTTCATAAACAGTACAAAGTAGAGAAAGTAGCAACAGATTTCACGCTCTAATGTGAGACCAAACTGTGTTTCTCGAGGTCTGTTCAAGGGAAAGGATGAAGCTTAGAGAGACAGAGGGGAGAGAGGTTGGTTGAAATCACAAACTGTGGCCTGTTGTATTTGCTGCCATTGCGTGGAGCAGCATTGTCAGGGAACTGAGCTGATGTTGTGACAGTGAGATCTACTGCAAAGGGGATGGCCTTTAGCATTAGAGTTCTGGATTTGCAGAAGTTAGGGCATTGCAAATGGAAAAGGGGGCAAGCCCTCTGTGGCATAAAATGAGCAGTTACTGCAAATGAACTCCTGTAACAGCTCCTTCGTGGGAACCTTCACTGGCATACTCTGCAGTATATACAAGGCACAGAACATTGGAACCTTTATATATCTTAAGTGTTCTAGGAAATAAGTTGTAGTTTTGTTTTGTTTTTAAGGAAAAAATATGCCAGGTTTTGGAGTTAGGGTGAAGAGACACAGAAAACCTTAGATTCTAAAATCTGAATCATTAGCTTTTCAGGAAATAAACATAAAAAAGCAATTGGCGTGAATGATTAAGAGTGCTTAGAGTCTATACTTGGAACAGAAGTGTTTAAAAACTCTGCCTGTAACTATGCATAGCCTTCATGTCCTTGGCATCTCTTTAATACAAAAACCCCACTTAACTTCTGTGTACGATGTATCGTCTCATATGCTACAGAAACAGGAAGTTTGTAAATTACTTCATATGAAATCAGTATAAATGCAGAAATTCAATTATTTGTTGGACATGCAAGAAGAGTACAGTCAGTCACTGATTTGTTTTTGATGGAGGCGAAACATGTTGAGGTAACACAGTCTGCATCCTGCAGACTGGAGGGGTTTTTAATTATTTTTAATTATTACACAAAATGTTCATTTCATGGACGTTGCTTTAAGTAGCAGAGAGCTCATGTAATGTTTTCTTCCCCCACGCCCCTGAATATCATTGCATCGTTCAGGCCTGCACTGTCTTTGTGTTCTTATCAAATGTGGGCAGCGCTGCTTCAAAACGTTCTTGTCCTGGATGTGTGGATTTACAAGTGTGCCAGGCAGTGCCCAGGCACACTTCACAGGGTTGATGGTAGTGCACAGCATTTTAAATGGTTGGTTGAGGTCCTGGGCTTTTCCCCTATGCCATGCTGCTGCAGTTGTGATCCTATAAAGAAATCAAGCCACTGCTGTGGTTTAAAAGCCTTTTGGGATGTAGGGTTTTCACAGAATCATAGAATGGTTTGGTTTGGAAGGGAGGTTCGAATGTCCTGGGAGGCCTCCTCCTAGTAGGAACCTTGCTTGTTGTTAGGAAGAGTAATTGCAGTATGTTCAAGTCAGCCTCCAGAGAGACTCTATTTGCAGGCTGTTGTTTTAAGCTTGGGAAAAGCTTTTGAGTGACATGGTTGTCACGATATTTGATTTAATACGTGAGGTTCTTAAAACTGCTGGAAGTAGTTAAAGATGATAGATACAGTAAAACTAAATGAATGCCATCATGTACAGGGTAGTTTATATAGTAACAAAGCATGAAATGAGTGAAAAAGTTCAGATGAAAGGCTAGGCCTTGCATTTCTTAATTGAAGTTCACATTCTCTTTAAGCCTTTTGCTGTTTCTGTTAGTAGTAGTGTATCATAGCACCCTCTAGCTTTCTAGGGAAAGCTGGTATGTCACAGTTAAGAGGTTATTTCCCATGGCTAATGAGCTACTGTTGAATTGCACACAGGACACACACTTTGCTTTTTATGATCTGCCACAGATCGTACCCAAAGGAAGCTAGACCAGTGATCACATAATGCATTTTAAATCCAAGTTCCCATATTAATCACATTTACTTTGGACTTCTTTGTGTTTTTTGGTGCATCTTCAATATTTTTCGTTAGGACAGCCTCTGCCATGGATATACTGAGAGACTTCGGGCTTTTCTAATTGTTCTTGTTACAGCTTTTCATGTTGGAACGGACAAAACTTTTAAGCTAAGATTCAGTACTGACAGTATGCTTGTCTGGGAGTACCTCACGGACTTCTAGAGCATCCGTAATCTTTTCAGCAGGTCAGTGCTCTCAGATACCACATTTATATCCCAATTTATACCTCAACTGAATGGCATCAGTTGAAAATTAATGCATTCTAGTAAAAAGCATTTCCTTACCAAGGTGGCTTCTCCCTTTCCTTGTCCAGGTTGGTATAGACTGTCAAGACGATTCTTGGAGTCGTGTTTGGCCATCTGTTGGAAACAAATTAGTTAATAGATTTTAAGGCCAAAGGAGACCATTTGATTATCTGACTTCCTGTATATGTAGTGTATAGGAGCTGATCTGGTAATCTCTGGTATTGATTGCAGTATGTTATTTATTAAAAACATACACCTTAGTGAGTGATGGTTAGCATTTGCTTTGCTTGTGGTGTTGAGTGGCAGTATGCAAAGCACACTGAACATTGTCAAAGTCTTGCATTGTTTCAGTTGTTAGAAGAGGAAGGGTGAAAATGCCACCTTTCTGATAATGGCAGTACATTGCACTTGTCATTTATGTGGGGATCTCAACAGATTGACAGGTAGTAAAAGAGTTTTGGGGGTAGAAGGGTCATGCACAGATTATCCTTTACGCAGCAGTTGTCCTGAAAAGAAATTCATTACTTGGCTAAAAGTGTTTATTTTTGCCTTTTATAAAAGAACAGTTTTAAAAGATGCCAAGTTCAGGACCTCCCCGTTTAAAAGGGTTTAGTTGGCTACAGTCAGACTTCTTTCAGGCTCTGCTTCCTCTTGCTGCCTGGCCCAAAACCCTTTTGCTGATCCTGATAGCTGTACCAGCTTCATGAAACTTCAGCATGCCTGTGCTTGAAGCCCAGTGCAGTCATAGTTTCAGAGCAACACAGATTGGGCACTATTGCCAGGTCTGTCTTCATGCATGTCATTTGTCACTGAACTTTAATAAAATATAGGTTGCTTGTACTGGTTTTCTTTTTAATCAATGATATGACCTTTTATTTATGATTACCCTCCCTTTATGTCAGTTGCAGACTTTATTGCTTGTTGTAATCTTCTTGATGTATATTATATAGCAGGACCTGTTCCCCTCTCCCTTATGAAAATATGTTCACTTTGTAATCATCTCCTGCCTCTTGGGTTGTAAGACTCATCAATCAGTTCTGAAGCCATTTAACCGGTCACTGTTGATTCTCTGGTTTTCAGAATGCGAGGATAACCTCTCCAAACCTTTTAAAAATGTTGGTGTAATGCTGAGTTTCTCTTGGGAATTCCCTGCCAGATTTTATGGTTAATAACTCCTAACATTTTAGAGAACTCCTCTAGCCACGTCTTCCACAACGTGTGAATATTATCCCAGAGTGGACTGTCTGTGTTCAGAGGAAAAAAAAGGGGGGGTTGTGCAAAAGGGAGAATGAGTTGAATGAACAGTGATTTGCTGAAATCTTTACGAAGTCACAAGTGCTTGAATTTATTAGTAAAACATCTATGAATGAGAAGATGACCTGCCAAAATGTTAAAACTGTTGCAATTACCAAGCAGTCTTCTTACACTTCACACCTTCTTTGGCACCTGAGAAAAAAGCCAAGCTGTAATTGCTGTTGCCCAAGACTACTTCTGAAGCAGGCCTTGAGTATGATGGTTTAACTGTAGCAAAGTGCTCTGAAGATGGTCTGTGGCTGAACGACCTTTTGGCTCGCCACCATTCAAGGCAGTCAGCTGAACAGTGTCTTGGCAAGAGGCCTCCATTTTGAATGTATTCAAGATTATGATCAAGTAGTCTAGCTGCAACAAGGTGAAATGGGATCTCTGAAACGGAAATAGCTCAACTGCTCACTTAAATTTGTTTTAATAATATATCTGCTTTTGAATCACATGCCGGCAGTTGGTCAGTCAGAACAGGAAAGGTATTTATACAGTGCTCAGCAGAACCTGAGTGGCACACATGCTCCTGGGTCTTTTCTGATAGCAGAAACTCACAGTTTTAAGTGACTGCACAATGCTTGGATAGACATCAAGAAGGTGGGTCATCTCCTTAATTTCAATTTGAAGGCATTAGAGTTACAGATACAACTGGGGAGTAAATGATGAGTTTGGAGTTCGTTGCAGGTTTGTTTGTTTGTTTAAATATTGTGTGTATGTTTGTACAAAGCTCATGTGTGTTCCTAAAAGTAAATTACAATAATTTATGCATCATTGAAGCATCAGAGCAGAATTTTAATATTTTTCAGATATTTTATGCTATTTTTAGATACAATAAAACATCTGCTTCATAAAATATTAGTGTTAAATTCTTCTAGTATTTGTCTAGGGGTTTCACACACCACACTTAACAGGCAGATTGCTAAGCCAGTGGGTGTTCTCGTATGTATTATGTTACAGTTCTTCCTTTTTTCCTTGCCTTCTCACTTTCTCCTGCTGCTTTGAGATCCATGGTGAAGTATTGGATACTTCAGTATTTCATCTGATGGAGTGAAATGAACGCTTTCTGGAAGCTTTCAGTGTTTTAATTAAACATGCAGATAGCTGAGGAGCAGTATATATTGAATCTTTTATTAAAAACATGGATAAGGTACAACGTTAATCAGTGAAAAAAATCTTGCCGTTGCTTTTCTTAATGGATTATATTAGTCATTAGATCATTAGAATGAGTTCAAAGCGCTCCCTCTTCATCTCATACTGTCACTTTGTTAATACCACTCTCTTATGAGTCACCTTCCCTTTTAGGCAGTAATAAATTTTACCTCTCTTCTCCTTCTTTTCTTCCCAGCACCCACTTACTTGATTTGTTGTGTAACTTTCAAGGAAAGGCCACGTTACCTGGCTGAGGAGAAGAAAGATGCAACTGAAATGAAACAGCTAGGCAGTGAATTAGCTTTGCCGGTTCATATTCTGCTTTGATTTATGTTCATTCAGATGCTTTTGAAGCACAAAAGATGTGCTGGTCTCTGGAAATGAACACTTAATCTCCTTCCCACCACTTCCTCCAAGGTTGACATTAGCTACTTAGGTGAAATCTGATTTATGCAGTTGGCCAGGGCTTCTATTTAACATCTCTATTGCTTCCCAAGTGGGGAACTCAAAACAAAGTGTTTGCAGAAGTGCTCTTTGCCTCCTTGCCAGTACTGGTGTGTGCTTGAGTGCAGAATGGCAAACTGGTAGGACTAGCTTTCTGTCTTCACAGCTATAAAAATACCAATAAGACAGGAGATTGGTAATGGATTTGGGACCTTTTCAGACCTTTGTCACTGGTTCAAATGTAGCCAGTCACAAGATGTCGGAAGTCATTGCCATCAGCAGAATGCTTGGTAGTGGGAAATGTGTTGAAGGGTTCTGTCTTTTCCATCAAAGAACTGTCTGCAGGAACTGGCATTAATTGGCCATCCCTGTTGATAGCTTTGGCAGTGAAGCCAAAGATTCTGAGCTATTCTGTCAGTCAGTCTCTAGAGCAGATTCATGTCATGGTAGCGAGGTAGTGCTTGGGGACACTCTCTTAAAATTTAACCTATACACTTGTCATAAGAAACCCAGTGATTTTTCTACTTCGAGCTGGGAGGTTGGCCGTGGTCACTGCATTTATTCCAAACTCTTTCCAAGAAATACAGGACAGTTTTCAGAAACTGTGTTTTCCTTTGATGCAGCTGAAGGAGGCACTTCCCCACACCTGCGCAACTGTGGGAGTAACGCCAACTTGTACCTGCATAGCTGGCTAGTGGCAGTAAATCAGTAGTAGATGATGGAGTGACTTATAGGATAGGATCCTGGTAACAATGATTTTTGAGGAAAGCCTGCAGTCCGGGTTTAGATGAATATTCTGCACCCTGACTGGTAAAGGAGAGATCTCCAGTAATAAGATGACCATCATGTAGTGAGCAGTCTCTTTCCTGGAGAATATCGAATGGAATGCTTTTCCAGACACTGTCATAATCCTGCTGCTTGCTCATCTAAAGATTTCTATTTGAAATAGCTCATTTGTATTGTGGCTTATTCTTCTCCTCCTGTCTGACTTTTCTTAGGTGTGAGCTGTGTCCCTTACATTTTCTTGCTTTGCACAGCAATGTTGCATTCAGTCAGACAGTTCTAGAAAGGAGCATTGCCTCCTAAGAGTTAATTCAGTCAGAGGGTGTATTTGCATTACAGTGCAAACAGAAAAGTTTAAGCAGTGAATTAAGCACTCTGAATTTGCTAAGACATATCCTTCCTGAGCAGTGGAAGAGCAATCTGTACTGCATACAAAACATTCATCAGTTTCCAGTGCACAACATGTTTGTAAAAACTTTCCATCTGTTTGCAGATAATTCATGGCTAACTTAATAGAATAGTACTACGTTACTCAGTTATGGCAACGTGCGCCTTTAGAAATGCCTTGATAAGATGTGCTACAAAGGCCAGCTGTATTTAAAACAAAACAAGACCCACCAGATCTAGTGATGCACCAGAGGTATATTTCATAATACATATTATTTGTAGTACAATGCTTTCCAGGATCTGTATCCTTGTGGAAGGGAACTACTCAATTCACTCAAAACCCACTCCTATTGTAGAAGAAGATTACATGAAAAAGCTTATTTCAGAGCTCCCTGAAACTCATTTTTTGTCATATAAATTTCTTTAAAGTCTAGTTCTGATTTTTACAGATTAAGTCTGGTGGGGAAAATGCTTTTTGAACGCTCCTGCTTTTGCAACTGTTGTTGTGATACCATCACCTTCCTAAGCAAATTCTGTAGTAGGGAAACCTGCTTGTTTTGGCACACCAGTGGATTTTCACATGATGACTATCTGTGCACCAAGTTTTAAGGATCAAATGTAGCTGGGAATAAGGGCTCCTTTCTGCCAGGGTAGGAAGGAGGACTGAGGCAATATTGTGAGATCCAAAGTATGTAGAAAAACTTGTAAAAGAAATTGATCTGAAGGATTTGGGGCATGTGAGTGGTCAGTGGGCATTAGCAGCCTGATGAAGCACTGCACAGACCCAGCATCATTTTAACTTACTCACTCTGTTACTGCCTTCCTTAGGATTCCTTCCTCAAGTTGCTTTTAAAAACAAGCAAACAGAAAAGCCTCACTAAAGACCATGAAGTATGCTTCAAAAGTGGGACTTGAACTGCATGTTAGCTGTACTTCCTCAAAAGCAGCGTTTGCTGCTGGGTGTCTGCTGTGCCAGAAGCCAGATTGCATTTGGTTATGGCTTGTTTTCTATACACTTTATTACGCATTTATTAGGCTGTGTACCCCTTCTAGCATAGCTTGGTCACAGAGAGAAACCGGGGGGTTGTCAGAGGTTTCATGACGTTTTCTCTTTTTCCTTCAGCTTCACTCATTGCAGGCAATGGAACATGCAGCTGTGATAAATCTGATCTGACAATAATGTATATATCTGGTATTTGATTTATTTTTGGTTTTTTTTTTTTATTTTTGATTTCATGGCTGAATCCCAAGGAAGGGAGCGAGAAGGAAATTAGTCGAGAGTCATGGTGGCAAGCAGGATTTAGAAGCTGGTGGAGACAGTGAAGTATCAGTAAGCATGCAGCAGAGGTGTCAGCTAAAGAGAAAACAGTGTGCACAGGATGGAAAAATAGCAAAACTGGAGATAAAAAACATGCAAAATGACTTCAGGTGAAGAGTGTGAGACCACAAGAGAGCTGCTGTGTGTTAGCAGCTAGAGCAGGGAGAGGGACACGTACAAGAAGTGATACTGATTGCAGGAATTTGCTCTTCAAAACCACTTCAGTTGCACCAACCAAGTTCATTGGGTTGCCCCTTTACGTCTCCTAGGCCACTTCACAGAGTACAAATACCTTTGCTGCTGCCATTGTACCAATGGTACAAATACTATCGTTGCTGCTTTGCATTGCCATCATGCTACATAAATAAGTTAATCCTCTAATAAAATTTAGACATGAAATAAATAGGTCAATCCGTTTATTCTCTAACCAGAGTTCAGAAGGATAATGAGGTTTGGCTGAGGGGTGGCGTGGTGTGCTGAAAGCATATTGCTGTTTAGCCTATTAATAATCTGGTGTGTTTAGCGCTAATTCGTTTTAAGTCATTCTTTTGTTTAGATTTCTAAAAATTAATGGTAGGAAAATACTAAAGAAATCTTTTGAGACAAGCCTACCAACAGCCAAACCTTCAGTGTCCTTCTGCTTAGAATAAATTAAAGTTTCTGTGAGTGTGGTGGTTTTGTTCTATAGGTACCCACCTTGCATCCTATTACCGTTGGTCTGCTACCTTTGTAATTTAGCTGTGGCAGGTCCTCAGTCAGATTACATGTTCCTGTCTGTGCGCTCTGACAGTTAAATGGCTTTTAGCCCCTCCATTCATTTTGTGGGTGAGCACATTGCTGTAGAACATCTCTATGAGGTGTGCTGGCAGTGGGAGTAATGCTCTCTGAATGACCAATCGCAATCACATCAGTAACATTTTGTTTCATTTCCGTCTTTCTCCCTGGGGCAGAATGTCAGCCTGTAAGCCAGTGTATTATGTACTTGCCATAGAGAGGACACAAGTCAAGGGGGTGGGCTGCCTTTAGCAGCAAAATGGAAAAGTGTAACCCTCATGTTTGAGGATTTGTAGTCTAATGTTTATGAGAGTGTGAGAAAGTCTTGTTTCTCCTACCTAAGCAGCAGACAGCTGTGTTTCAGTAAAAGGTGGTTGGGAATAATAGCTGAGGTCTTGACATGGGGGTGTGTTCCCCTCTCTATATCTCACTTGGTTGGATAAGAGCGTCTTCATTTCTTATCCCATTTCATAGTGTTAGTTGACACTATTAAAGCCTTGCTGGCTTCTTTTCAAACCTTGCTGCTTTTCCAGGCAAGAAATTAAATCCCTATATGACATTTGCTTACGTGAGGTAGGTACTAAGAATTAATGTATTATGAATCACATTTTTAAGGCTCAGATAAAGAGTGCTACAGGAATGCAAAATATTTATTACCGGTTTTTATGTACAATTCTCTTGTAATGTATGCTTATTCACTGC
Organism: Myiopsitta monachus; assembly: GCA_017639245.1. Classification (NCBI taxonomy): domain Eukaryota; kingdom Metazoa; phylum Chordata; class Aves; order Psittaciformes; family Psittacidae; genus Myiopsitta; species Myiopsitta monachus. The sequence continues at coordinate 59,341,581 of CM029925.1, forward strand.
AAATTCATAATGACATTTATTATCCACAAATTTTCAGACTCTTTTTTTTTTGCTGTTAGTGGTGTAGGATTGATTTCAGTTCAATCTAGTTTTGGAAAAGCTTTCTTTTTTGAACTGTAATATGCAAATCAGAGCAGTAGCAGAATCTCCAACTTCTTTTTCCTTCAATTGAATTTAGCAATTACAAAGTCATGGCACCTGTGTGAACTACTATATGTTACTCATCTTTCTTATTGCTCTCAATTAGAGTGTTGTCTGTTATGGGTTTGGTTTTGTTGTTTTTTTTTTTGTCTGCTGCTTCTGCAGTGATTAATATAATAGAGTTGTAATCTCACTTATAATCAAACCTTCAGGAAAGCTTATTGGATTTGAGGTGACTTGTATGCAAGCAATTTCCCGACAGCCAAACTGGATGCTTGCAATTTATGGATGTTAAACCTTTATCATTTCATGACCAGATTACTGCTACATCTAATAGTCAGGCTTCTGGATTGTTGGGGTTTGGTTTTGGTTTTCTTAGGTGCAGTATCTGTGCTTCATTAACTACACAGTAATTCTATAGGAAGTTGTTGTTTTTTTTTCCCAAGTACTTTATAATTGACTTATTATCAAGGTAGCACAAAGCAGTTGTCTGTCAACATGAGGGTTCCAGGCACGGTGAGCTAAGGAGAGCTGACTGGAAGAAATTATTTGCTTTAATGAAAAAGCACAGAGAGATTTCTTTTTTTTTCATATATCCTTTCAGTGTACCTGGAGTATTACATTTATAGAAATACGTATTTAGAAGCTACCTCTGCATGCAACGGGAAGAACAGTGCTAAGTTGCAGCTCGACAGAGTATACAAGTCTGTTTATTTCAACCTTTAAGCAAATGTAGGAGATAGATGAAATGTCCCCAGATAGTTGGGATGTCAGAATTTTGTCTTTTAAGTAATTTTTCCACATCAGCAGGTATCAGCCTGGTGCTGGAAATTCTTTATAGAAATACAACTTTTATTATATAATTTTATAATTATAATAAACTTTTTATTATATACATTTATAATACAACATTTTATGTTATGAATATAATTCCTTTATAGAAATAACTTTGTCCAGTTACACACTGTCATGGTTTAAACCTGGTGGGCAGCTAAGCACCACATAGCTACTCCCTCCTCTCCTATGGGGGAGAGAATCAGAAGGGGAAAACACATGGGTTGAGAGAGAGGCAGTTTAATGGGTAAAACAAAATCTCCATGCGCAAGCAAAGCAAAACATGAAATTCATTCACCACTTCCCATGGTCAGGCAGGTGTCCTGCCACTCCAGGACAGCAGGGCTCCATCACATGTAACCATTACTTGGGAAGACAGGCACCTTCACTCTGAACAGCCTGTCTTCCTCCTTCTTCCCCCGGCTTTATATGCTGAGCAAGACATCATGTGGTCGACCTGGCTGTGTCCCCTCCCAGCTTCTTGTGCATCCTCAGCCTGCTCACTGGTAGAGTGGGGTGAGGAACAGAAAAGGCCTTGATTCTGTGTAAGCGCTCCTCAGCAGTAACTAAAACATCCCTGGGTTATCAGCACAATTCAGAACATAGCCCCTTACTAGCCTACTATGAAGAAATATACCTCCATCCCAGTCATAACCAGTACTCACACAGTCCCTGCATTTGGTGATCTTCCTTGTTCTTTTCTGAACACCGAGTGGTAGTGTAGTTAATAGGCTTAGTACTCCGTATATGAAAGTGTATGCTCAAAGAGGGCAAGGAAAAAGTGTGGTTTGTTCCTTTGCTTATAGAAGATTAAGATTAATTTTATTCAGGAAAGAAGCAGGGTAGTTTTCTAACTGTAGGAGAGGAAAGGTGGGATAAATGTGTCTTTGTTTTCTCAATAGGTAAAGTTTTAGTTTCAAGTGAACCCTGATACTGAGGAACTATGACAGGACATTAGTGTGGTTTTCCCCCTAAACCCAACAATTATCTTAAATTGAAAATCTGTTAAGTCTCACCTGACATGCCGATTGATAAGGCAGGAGGGATCTTCCTAATCTATCTGAAATAGTAACTGAAAATTTGAAGAAGGTGTCAGCTCCTGTGAGCAAGTGCATCACTGACAAAACAGAAAGGCAGATCTGATTTGATTTTGGTCTTTTTGAAGCAGCTGGCTGGGGAGGAAAGGTACTACATTAAAAATAGCTGAATTATGAAGACCAAAATTTACCAGCTGTGAAGGTTTTAGGATGATCTACATGAAATAAACAGCAGCTGCAACTCAGTTTCCAACTGAGTAAGTATCCACATGACAGAAACCTTCCGTCATAAATTGATAGCCCTGCTGGAAGTCTAGAGGCCAAGGAACAAATTGTCGCTGTTATTTCCATAAACCCAAGATTATTCTGTATGCTGCAGTGTAGGTGGTGCTAGCTTTACCCACTATTTATGTTCCCAAGAAAATGTGAAGTATTTTGATTCTTTTGAGTGCTGTTATATTTCAGAATGGTTTATATTCTGAGTGTTTATGAGCAGCGATCCTTCATCAACATCCGTCTCCCCCACACAAGGTATTACGACCTGCAAATAGCAGGCTGATGTCAAATCCTTGAACACCCTTTAGTATTTCCAGCAATAGCATCAAATTGAGTTTGCTTTCTTTTGCCCTCTTAATTTTGAGGCCTGCAGACTGAACTATATAGGACCATGAAGGTTGTCTTTTATGGCTTTGTATATCATTCCTCACCACCCTGTTTGGTGTGGTTTGGATCTTGTGTGCTTCGTTTAGTACAAAGTTGATGCTTTGCTGTAATACAAGGTGTCATCTGATTTCCATCTAGCTGTACCAGGTTAGGATTTTCTCAAGAGAACATTTTCTTGGCTCTGTGGGCTGTGTGGTGATGTAAGATGGCTGCCAAGTTTGAGGTATCTGCCGTTTCCAATAAAGGAAGACATTCCTCCACTTGAAGGCATTCTGCAATTTGTATTTGAAGCCTTCAAAAGTGGTAAAGCTGATACAGTATGTTAAGGAATAAAAAAATATATGCAACATAATTAATAATTAGGCTTCAGGAAGATATTAGAGCAACCTTCCAGTACTTAAAGGGGGCCTGTGAGAAATCTGGAGAGGGACTTTTTACAAGGGCATGTAGTGACGGGACAAGGGGGAGTGGCTTTAACCTGACAGTGGAGATTTAGATTAGATACAAGCAGGAAATTCTTCTGCGTGAGGGTGCTGAGGCACTGGCTGTGGCTGCCCCATCCAGTTTTAATAAGGCTGCTTCTAAAAACCTGTACTATAAGTCACCATATTATTAAGAGAGGAAGGAAATGCTCAAAGCCAGATTGGACGGGGCTTCAAGCAACCAGTGTCCCTGCCCATGGCAGGCGGTTGGAACTGGATGAGCTTTGAAGTCCCTTCCAACCCAAATCATTCTATGGTGATTTGTTTCAGGGTGACCCTGGAAGTGTTTGTGTGTTTTCATTAGTTTGTTTGCAAAGTAAATTGAATGTACTATGTTGGTACTTTTGCAAATAATGCCTCTCACATTCACCAGACAAGTTGCATTCCTGAAACAGCAGTGAAAACTTAATTTACTGTTGTACTTCAAACTTGACCTCAGAAACTATCCTTAGAGTCTCTACAGTGTGCAAAGGCCTTGGTCTTTGAAACAGAGGCCTAGAAAGTGATCCCAGGTAAGAGCCACTGCAGAAAGAATTGTTGGATTAGTTTTATTTAAACTTCCTAAGTCTGAGGCCCAGTGTTCGTACTGCCCTTAATACTGCTTTTTTTGCAGATTTTAAGAATGAATGAAGATTTACTGACGCATGTATTAATGTTCTGTTTGGTTGCGGTCTAGGTGCGGTGTCTATAGGATAGCAAGAGATGGTCACTAAGCCAGGGCTGCCATTTTTGACTGTCATGTATTAGAGGTGCTTAGCTTCTGGCAGAGGCTTTGAATATCGGGTATCTCCAACCACAAAGGTCCCAAGATTTCCCATCTCATCTGGGTGCTTGAACCCTCAACTATAGCCCTGAAGAGAGCATACTGGTGTCATGCATCTCACCAACATCGTTCGTGTCTCTATCTCCCTGTGTAAAGAGTTCCCATTCTGTTGATTTTTTCCTACAAGAACGCCAAGAGCTGAAAATAGCAACTGTGCATGTTCTTTTGATGAAGGTCATGTTGGGGGGCAGTTGTTCAGTGTTGAAGGCTGCCAAAAGAAGGCAGCTTTTTTCTGTTTCAGCAGTTGTTTCTTTCTTTCAACACACCTGTCCTAAAGGAAGAATCTACCAACTATATCTAGAACAAGAGCTGCAGCCATACTGAGACTTAACTAAATAAAGTACCTTGATAGCTCATCTTCAAAGATAGAAATGGTTTGAAAGCCTCCTTGGTCTGAAAGTCTCTGCAATGTTCCCTTCAGGATCAGTTCTGCATTTGTAATGAACGGAAAAAACATGTTATTCCCCTCTTCTAAAAAACTGTTTAATAAAAGCCATTAAAACCTTGCCAGTTAGGATGAAAAATACTGCCTGCAGGAACTGTAAAAGTGCATGCTGTCAGATATGACATATGTGCACAAATACCTGTGGGCTTATTAGTGCCTCCATAGTGGTTGCTGTCAGCAGAGTACTTCTACTGCGTATGACCTTGTGATATTTACTTTTATCTAAAAGGAAAGGAGAGAGGGAGAGTTATTTGGTGAAGCTTGGGTATCTCCTGTAACCTTTGTGGAGTCTCTGCCAAGCCCTTCATACAGTCCATTGGCACATTGACTCTGTGTAGAACTCAGGTTATTGAAAAGCCATAGCAGTAAATCCTGCGCGGCTGCGTGTCACAAGAAATAGGAGAGCTCCCTGTTTGCTCTTCAGTGTTGTATTACAGCTTACATGTCTGCTGCATCCACTTATTCCTAAGGGAGTTTATATTCTGTCCTTAAAAGAAGGCTGCCAGACTGATTTAAGGCCAGAAGCAATTCTTTAAAATAAACATGGGTTTATTGAACCTTGGATCATTTGACAGATGGTCACAAGGTTTTGTTTGAAGTCAAAGAAAGCAGAATCTTGTCTTGAGTTTGAATAACTTACTCCTTGCCACAAATTTTGGCAGCCTTGTACTAATGCTTCCAATTAGGAAAGGGAGGCAGCATAGTCATGCAAAGACTATTTCACCTGCACTTGAAATGCAGAATGTAGGCAAATTGCATGAGTGGTGTAAAAGTGAATTAACAGGTAGGATCTTTCCTCTCTTTATAATATGGTGATTTATAGTACACGTTTTTAGAAGCAGCCTTATTAAAACTAAGTCCTAAGCATCTTGCCTTGTCTCTCTGTAGAACATCAGTGACCTTTGTGAATTTAAAGACAACATGGGTGGTTTCCCGGAAGTAACTTAAATTCACTCTGCTTACTTTTGACTTTCATCTACACCATAATGGGTAAAACACTGCGCCAGTTTGTGAAATGAGATGTGCTTCACCTCACTGAAGCTATGCTTCGCTAGTAAGTAACGCATCTGTTGTCAGAGTGAAAGGCTGAGGGCAAAGATAGTTGTGTTAAGGTAAGCTGTCCCCAGTGATGGGTCAGATCTCTTTGGGCCCCTAGATCACTTCTCTATCTCTTGCACTTGCTATCTGATGTACTTGTTAATTGCAAAAGTAACATTCACTGTGGTTTTGCTCCATAGGGTAAGTGCTGGGCGGCATTTAGGGCTTAGTGTAGATACAATGAGGCAGCTCTGAGGTCAAAATCCACTGTGTATATGCAGTACAGGAACTGCAGTACTGCTAATGGTAATGGCTTTGAGACGAGGACTCACTGAAACCATTAGCTGGAATCACTCTGTCAGGCAGAGCCAACTCCTAAACTCGAGTGCTGTCCTGGGCTGTGTAAAACCCACGTTATGAGCCACAATCCCTTTCCAATTCACCCTGCCATCCAGTTCTTGTTCTGTTATCTTCAGGCTAAAACTAGAGTAGGGAGGTAGTCTTTTAATAAGACAGTGGTTCTCTCAGTTTACAGCCAGCAGAAAACAAATAGAACGGAGTTTCTCATTTATGCTGTATCTTAGGGAAGTGAAAAGGGGATGCAATAATTGTAACCAAGATAGATACACAAGTCATAACCTTCTTAGCATAACTATGCCTCTTTCTGGAAAATTAGAATGTCAGTGAGCTAAAGGTAATTTGTTCAGGATGCCAACAGAATGTTAAGTCTGACTATTTGATATTTTTCTCTCTCTCATTAGGTAGCTTTAGTAAGACTGAAAAAGTGAATATAGTTGGTCAAAAGAGCCGTGTACCCTTTTGCAGCTGTGTCTCTCAGCAATAATGTATGTGACTTTCTCAGTTTGATTTTGAGGCAGAAATCCTTGATAGCGCTGTGATGGCATTTCAGAGACGTGCAAGTGTTCTTTTTCGACTGTCCCATGAAGAAGAAAATTCCTATGGTGTATAATGGCTAGTGCTGTTTCATTGACTTGCATGTAAAAATTAGCCATTATTGCTAGGCTTTGTGCTATCCAAAGTTGTTACTTTTCTAAGATAAACGTATCTTGAGGATTGATGTAAAAGCCATACTGAAGGTAGGATTACAACCTGTGAGATGACGGGCATGTCCTGTTCAGTGGGCAGATCCTAGTGGCTGTGGGGTTTTTTTTTAGCGCAAGAGCTGCGCTTTCATCCATAATGTTCATTGAAAGCTTGAACTTCTGCAGTCTGTACTCCTGCAAAACCAACATCAAAGCCCCACGGGTATTTGCCTGCAAGCAGAAGAGTGAAGGGCTTGGTTGTCTGTGCTGGAAAAAGCAGTGGCCTTATTATTACAGTCAGTTCATTGTATTCAGAGCCCAAAAGAGTGATAGGTAGTTTGCAGAATAAGTAAAGAAGAAATGAGTCTTCCTCAGCAGGAATGTAATTTCTAAGTGAATCCCAGTGCAATCACAAGAAGAATAGCAAACTGAAAAGACAAGGCACAGGAATTATGGTTCGGTCTTGTAGTGGAAATATCGAGATACGTGTGCTTTAATGGTCACTGTTGACATGACTGAAACTCCTCTTTGTTTCCTTGTGTGCCATTGTCACTGCTGTCCATTCATAGCTGCCAGCTGTCTTTTCCCTTGTTCTCTTGGATTCTTTTGTGCAGTTACTTTCTAAGGTATTCTCTGCAAAGAGGTCTGGCCTTCTTCAGTAACTCTCCTAGGCCCTGTCAAAAGTATTAAATACTATGCCTTGTCTTCCTTGATACCTATTAAAGCCGTTCTAGAAGGAGATGACAATGCAACCTAGTGGCAGGTGGTACTGGGAAGGTGAAAATAGTGACTTTCTTCTGCATTTACAGGCCAAGACAGCCCCAGACCTTGACATGTAACAGCACTGGTTTCAAGAAAGCAGCAGCCAGGATGGGGAGAGCACAGAGTTAGGGACTACTTAGAGAAGCTAGATGCATTCCAATCTCTAGGACTTTTGGGTACACCCTGGTCAGGTGGAGGGAGCTGGGCTTGCTTAGTCTGGAAATAGCTGTTTGAGAGGTGAGCTAATGTGACTACAACCACCCGATGGAGAGGTACAAAGAAAGCAGAACCAAATACTTCTTAGCTATAGCAGGCGATACAAGAGGCGGTGGTGACAGTTTGCTGTTTAGGAGGTCCGACTTGGCTTTTAGGGAAGACATTTTCACCAGGAGGGGGTGCAGTGCTGGATCAGGTTGCTCAGAGAGGCTGTCAAATTGCCATGCCCAGAAGGTTTTGAGACTTGGATGGACAAAGCTGCAGCCACCCTCATCTAGTGTTTGTGATGGTCCTGCTTGGAGCAGAGCATTGGACAGACACCTGGGAAGCGGCCTTCTGGTTTGTGGTTCAGTGATCCTGTTTTAAAAGTGACAGCAGTGGGCAGGCCATTCCCTTCCTTGTGTTGCAAGGCCCTCCAGAGGCTAGAACCGAGACCAGATAGTTGGAGTCCAGATTATTGTGGTTGGATCTCATCAGGACATGTAGCTTTCATCTGAACCATCCTTCATCCTTCACCTCTGCCACTATCTCTAGAATAGAAAGGAGAATCTGTTTTAATTTATGAGGAAGGCAGATTAGGTAGAGTTTTTACTTAAAGAGCAAACTGCAAGAAGCAGATGAAACCATCTCTTTCATATGAATGTTGCCATCATAAATAGTATTGTTGGCACTTAAGCAGTTCAAATTCTGCGTGGTGCCTGATCTTACTGCATTAAGGAGGCAAGCCCCTCACTTTCGTGCAGTCTTTACCAATTGAAAAAATGGAATTTTAGAGTCCTGAGGTTTAATGAGTTAATGTTTGTGCAATGTTTTGAGTTTATAAAATGCTATCAAAATGTGAAGGTTAACTGTGGTGTTGAACACTTTTTATAAATGAACTGAAGGCACAGGGAAAAGTCATTCTGTGTAAGCTCCTGGACTCCTGTTTTCTTCCACTGATTGCCACATCATTTTTCAGCATGTCTGTCAATGTTCAGAGAAGCTCTAACCTATTATTAGACCTAGGGGAAAGGGTTGTTGCCCCCTCACTTGTTTGCTCCTTGAAGAAAGGTGTGTGGGTGAATCTTTCTTTTATCTTATACATGAATGTCAAGTGGGTTTTTTGAACCAGCAGAAGGAAAAAACAGCAGCCAGTGCAGTTTTCACAGAAGAGTTGAGTGGTTCTCAAAAGCTTTCTACCATTTGCATTTCTTTCCATCCTATATTTAGTGTGCCAAGGCACTCTTCTCCCTTTTCATCCCTGCAACAATGACTTAGGAAAGCACAGGATGAGTGGAAAGGGGTCTGCCAGACAAAACTGGCATGCAGGATTGATAGTGCAGAACTGATACTGAAAGGCAGATTTGGGATGGAAGTGCTGTGGAGGCTAGAGGCAGGAAGGATGGCTGAACCTCAGGATGTGCAGGGATTTGGCAACAGATGCTATATCTTGTCAGGCATTCATCAAGCTCTGGGTGCGATCATTGCCTTTCCCAGTACTTCCGGGGAAAGCTGGGCAGGTAACTGTCTCCTTGTTCTGTGTGCATGGATGTACATGTATGTGTGTAGAGGAGAGCCTGACAAGTATAGATTAAAATGTACAAGACATTAAAATACATTATCTCCTCAAGACCTATCTTACTTACGTTATCTGTGGACCGATTTGATGATTCTCTGATGCTCTGAGTTATGACTCTTGTGCACTTAAAGCTGACATAATGGCAGCCCCTATGTGATGAGTTTAATCCTGGCACAGAATGAGAAAGGAGGAGGACTTAGATTTAATTATGAGCCTTCTCTTGTGGCTTTTGTAGCTCTTCAGGGGAATAGCTCGCAGCACTCTCTACTTGCTTAATGCGGTTTCTGACGTTACTGAGCTGTGAGTTGTTGCAGTACCCATTCTGTCCCAGTCGTGTTTCTGTTCAGGTACTTGTGTGTCTGAGTACTGTCAAACTTCTTAAGTTTTAAGCTTCTAGCCTCCTGAGTGTAATAGAATAAGCACACTTGAGAGCAAAGTGGCAACTACAAGTGTTAGGCTTCCTTTCACCCCCTCCCCTTAACTACTGCACACACTGAGGTGCTGAACAGGCATCTGCCTCTCCATTCTTATTGACACTCCCAGGTTCCTCTTAGCTTTCCCTTTAGGTCTGTCTGTCTTGCTCACAGTGACAGAAAATTCTCCCATCCTCTAGTCTCAGAGCAGAGATATCAAAAGTAACTTGCCATTCGTCTCTGTCAGCAGCAAAAGAGAAGATGCATATTGGTTAATCAGCTGTGCAAGGCTGAATTATTTAAACACTCTTTTGTCATTCTGTAGGAAAGATTTTCATTTCAGCATTGAATTTGAAGTTTTTAATTAACTGACTACTTTTTTCAGTTCAGTGCTTTTCATCTGGGAGCAAACACTGCTGAGTCATTTAGGAATTGGACTGTAAGAGCATCTGGCTCTAGCTCTCATTACAGGAAGCAATACCTGGAGCTTTTGTTTTCTTCGTTTTCCTTCTCACTTCCTTTGAAAAACTGGATGCAAAAAGCTTTGTAAGAAAAACATCCTTTATTGGTTTTCTATCTAAAGTAAGTAGCATGATGGGATTCAGGTTTTCATACAGAATACGCTAGAGATTACTGGAATTTAAACTGATAAACAGGAATAACATTTTCTAATAGTGTTCCTTTGGGCTTCACGCACACACACTACACCAGGGTTCAGGGAAGCAACCCGGAAAACCTGTAAAAGAGCTGTGTGAAGGTCACTGCTGGGGGACTGCTTTCTCTGCATGTAAGGATTCAGGGCTGCCTCTAAGAGAAGAAGTAAATTAATAAGGAAAATTTCAGGGACCAGAGTATGAGAAGAGGGGAAGACTCCTGCCTTTTCTAACTGCCGGTTATGTTTCTGTAGCAGTGCTGCATTTCCAAGGATCACAGCGAATGCCAGTTATTTGAGGGAGAAAGTTTTGTAGCAGTGTAGCAGATCATGTGGGGCAAATCAAATTTGCCTGATGCCTTAGGAGGAGGATAAAAACTGTCTTTATTTTGCTTTGATGGATTATTGGCCTTCCCCTTTGTACTTAGGAAGTGAGAAATGCTTGAATGGGAGGTAATTTTCAAGACCTTTGACTCGCATATCTGTTCTGATACCAATCTTGGCCACATGCTCTTTGCAGTTGTTTAGTGTCTGCCTTAACTTGTCCATTTGTGAAATGTATTACATGCCCACAAGAGTAAGTATGAATTCATTAGCACTTCTGAATTGCTCTTACATCATCTAGAGAAATGTGCTCACATACCTGCTAAGTATTAGCAGTGAAATTCTGGTTCTATTTAAGCTAATAGCAAGAACCCTGATCAACTTCAAAAGAGGGAAGATCTCATCAAATTACCATAATTACATTGTTAAGAATGGTTCAGCTCCACATTTTGTAATGATTCAAAGGCTTTTCCCTTCGTGAATTTAAAGTCAGATGCAAGTATAGCATGTTGCAAATCTTCTGGTGCTTATGCAGTCACATTGCACTCAGCACTGGAGACTATTCACATTCTTAGCATTCAGCACATTTCAGAGCCTTCATGAGGCAATTAGAAAAGCCATATAAATAAGCCTAGGAAAAGTAGAGCAGTATCTTTTCCTAATGTTGTCACTCAGGTTGTGCCCAGTTTTACCAGCTACTGAGCTCCTGCTATAAGAGTTTTGCTTGAATAGTTAATTTGTAAGTTCAGTGTAAAACGAAGACCATTTCTGTGGGATGTTTTGTGATACCAGTGGAAACGTTCTCTCCAGTCAGCATCTCCAAAGCCCATAAAACTTGATTTAAATTTTTTTCTACTGTACAGTCCCCAACAGACGTTAACTGTTAATAGTTTTTACAGCTCTAATTTAATCTGGGAGAGTATTGAACTTGGACGTGAAAGGTAATAAAACCTTTTAGTAGGAAGATGGAGTTTATGCTCAGAATAACAATCTATCAGTTTTGCAAAGGATTGTTAAATTGCTGCTCTATAAGTGTGATCAGATTGAGGCAGCCAAGCTGTGTTTTGAACCCTGCTTGTCAAGAAAGTAAGTTAAAATTACAAAACTAAGGTCTTTAGTTATTTGGGAGGAAATCTGCTTGAATTGGCATGGGGATGCTTTAACTTCCATCAGGTAGCTGAGTGGCTGCTCTGTGTGTACTGCTGGCTTGGCTGTGTTGCTAAATATTATTTTCAAATAATGTGAACTTCCCTCTTCGTGAATCCTAATGCATGCCACCTTTGTAACTGAATTGTGTGTTCCATTGCCCTGCTTGATGTCATGTCTTTAGGATCTTGTTTGATTGTGTGATATCAGGTGTACAAGAATATCTCATGCTGGAAATCCTAGGCCTTGGGTGCAAGGTGAGGACTTGCCTCCATGTGTTTGTCCCAGAGAAGCTGGTTGCTGTTTTCTGCAATGATCACTCTTCTGGACAGCCTTATTTCCCATTGTAACTTATCAGGCTGCCACCTTTTTGGGCTACAGCCATCTTTCCTAAGCTGCTGCCTTAGGAAGGTGAAGGGATGTAATAGGGTGCATTGCCCTCACTGAGCATCATGAGGTTGTTTAGCAGAATAATCTGACCTGGCTCTGAACTGTGTTTGCCCCAAGACTGATGAGGAAGGATTTAGGGTATAAGCAGGTAGGAGGGTGCCTTCAAACCTATTGGGCAGCTATCAAAGACCAGCTTTTAAAGGGGCTAGCAATACGACACTGAATTTGGCTAGTTCCTGGGGCTGCATTATGGCTGTCTTTTGAACAGGTTTCCCTCAGCATTCACTGTCATGAGTTTTAGATGTTTCTTGCATCTGTATCAGACAAGGATGTTGGGCCACAGATTGTTGCAGTGGGCTTCATTGCCAGTGTGGTTTTGATTTGTAGCCTTACCAGTGTATACCCCTTCATTTGAAAACTTTTTTGGACAGGTGATTTATTCGTAATGTGTCTGTGCATGCATAGTACATTAGCATCAGTTTTCTTGTTTACAAATATCCCTGTCATCTCATTAGTCCTGAACAGTGCAACTTGAAGCTGTCTTCATCATCTCAAAAACATCTCACTGCTAAGCTGATAAGCCATCCTTCCCTTCTTGTGACATGAATTTTAAATGTTGTAAACAAGTTTCCAAAGGATCAACAGCAATTTTTCATGTAAGGTATATTAATTTGTCTTGTAATATTCCTTTTATGTCAACTGCAATAATTCCCTGTGCTTAAGCATAAGCATTAGAAGCTGAGTATTACTGATAGGTTTCTCCCACAGTTTGTGAGTGTGGAATTTTGAGATGGAGGAAAATAAAGTATTTTCATTTAGACCAGCAGTTTCTGAGACCCCACAGAGCAATACCAGCTAGTAGAGGTCTGTCATACAATATAGAGGTGTATTTGGTGCAAAATACTGAGTGTTTTTCCTACTTCAACCAGAGTTCTACTCAATGCTGGTGGATGAGCTCAGGACTCAGAAACTGCTAAGTGCCGCCACGGTCTGTGGCTGCATATCTAGTTACAATCTCATTATTTTAACTGCATCTCTTTAATATCAGCATTGGGCTGTGCAGCTGGAGTCCAATATAAAACCTGCAGCAGAGACTCCTGAAATGGCTCACTGGTGAGCATCTTTATGAAAAGCAAATAGACCCTTCAGAGTCCTGAGCAGTAAAACATGACACTGGCAACATGTACCATGAAGGGGCCTTTCATCTCTCCTTATGTCCCTTGATATCTAAATAGAAGCAGAAGTTTGTTTGAAGCTACAGTGCTTTTCCTAGCTATTTATCTGGGAAGATCCAAGAGCCTTATTAGAGCTGTAAGTTAATAGGAGAAAAATAGTGCAAGGAAATTACAGCTGGAAGCTTGAGTCTTCTGGGTCTACATAGTAATGTCAGGTAGAGCATGCCAAATGGATTTCTTCCCACCTGTGGGACATACCAGTGAACAGGTAGCTTCTAATTTTGTCTAGAAGGTCCATTGGAGTGGAACAATATTCTTCTGTCCCTCAGTGTGTTTGGGGAATTGATATCCATGTGATCTTTAAGTAATTGTCTCTAATCTGACCCTGGAAAGAATGGCCATATTGGTTCCATGGCAAGCCACTACATGAGACAGTGGCAAGCAGTGACTGGGAGATTGTGCCCTTGAGGGGAGGGAGAAATATAAGAATTTGTGTTCAAACTGTGTAATTCCTCACTTCAGACACATTAGTTAAACACATTAATTATTCCTTTGTGGGTGTCATACTTTAACCCCAGCCATCAACTAAGCACCGTACAGCTGCTTGTTCATTCTCCCCCAGTGGGATGGGGAACAGAATAGCAAAGGTAAAAGTGATAAAACTTGTGGGTTGAGATAAAGACAGTTTAATGGGTAAAGCAAAATCTGTGTGCACAAGCAAATCAAAACATGGAATTCATTCACCACCTTTCATGGTCAGAAAGGTGTTCAGCCACTCCAGGATAGCAGAGCTTCATCACATGTAACTGTTCTGTGGGAAGACAAACACTGTCACTCTGAACATCCCGTCTTCCCCCAGCTTTATATGCCAAGCTTGCCATATGGTATAGGATGGCCCTTGGGTCACTTGGGGTCAGCTGTCCTGGCTGCGTCCCCTCCTAAATCCTTGCGCATCCCTAGACTGCTCACAGCAGCAAGTGTGGGGCTGTTCCTCCCATCATCCTGGAGGTGTGCCAGGGTAGCCCCCACCATGGCAATTGTATTCCTTTTAGCAGTGTGATTTAGCAGGGGAAACTGGTCATAGGATGGGTAATAAGCCATGACTGCAAAGTGTGAGCCCTGGAAACAGAGTAGGAATATAAAAGCCAAACCAAAGGGCTTGGTGACTGTCTTTCAAATGTGCTGTAGCAGCTAGCCTTGTCTACTACTAGACTTTACTGATGTTTCAAACCTGGCCTCAAGTCAGGGCATAAGCATAAGAGGGACTACCCTTGGAAGCCGTCTTTATTTAGAACCACTGGAAGAAGATGAGAGCTGCCTTTGTTTCTTTGTTACTTCAAAATCTGTCTCCCTGTTGCAAGGCAGTAAGATGAGCAAATGGCTCTTGCACCTGGCAAGTTACCATCAGCAGTTATTGCAGTGCTTAGTGGCTTTCTGCCACCAGCAGAAGTTTCTGCGCTCCCCTTCATGTCACAGATTTCAGTGTCCTTATGGGGATGGTGCAATCAAAGCCACAAGATTTAGTGCTCTAATTTTTTTGTTTGCCACAGAAGGGGGAGACAGGGAAGGATGATACATGTGGCTGGGTTTTTGGTTTTATTTTACTGACCAGCAAAAATACTGTGTATATGTAACCAGTGGCAATAAGAGTTTGTTTAAACTCGCCAAACCATTCCGTTAGTAATTGGATTAAAGGCTATTGTTTCACATAAAGAAATCTTGTTATTAAAAAAACCCAAATGCTGTGACTACATGTCACTCCTCTGTTTACAAACCTCGATCTAAGCAGACTGTATGTCATGAATTTCTGTGTGTTTCTTTCGGTACAAATGTTTTCTAGTTTTAGATATGCCGGTGTCAAGAACACTGTTTTTTGACAAGGATGTCAAAAATGCTGCCTGTGAGAAATGTGTGTATCGGAGGGAAATGTGGTTGGCAGGAATCCAGGGTTCATTTTTAGCCCTTCCAGTATTACCCTGTGTGCGACCTGAGATGACTTGCCAAATCAGACTTTTTCAGAGGGGACCTCTGTGAGCACGAGCACAACTCCCCTGTTCTAAACTGGCATCTGACAGGGAGACATTCCAATCTGTGCTCTCGACACTCAGTTCAATGGAGAGAAGTGGGAACAACCAAAGAACAACTCGCTAGATCCATTTTAGGTTGAGGCGAATTACCATAGGAGCTCAGAGTGGCTGGTTTATACCTTATGGTCCACAACTTAGACACCAAGGTGGAGGTGAGCAGGATCTATTTGTGGCCCTGCCTTAGGATTTCTTAGACACCCTGGATCTCAGCTGAGCCATGCTCAGTGATTTGGAAGATCATTTCCCTGATGATTCAACTTCGGTATTTTCAAAACCAAGTTGCTGCTCCTGCTAAAATGCATGCACAGCACACTTACAAAGAGGTTTAAATTACAGCCCTGATAAGCCTTAGTTTCTCCCTCTATGAAATTAAATTCTTCATCAGATCTTCATGTTTTAAGTATTAATGGAAAGGCTTTACTGATGGAGGCTCCAGGAAATGAAATCTCGTTGTCCTGATTATCTGACAGGTCTTGCTAATATATGTGGGATATCACAATTTTTCTTGCTTCAGGAGTTGGTCCCTTTCATTTACCTAACTGCACCTTGCACTTACCAACTAACTACCCAGCCCAGTGTGCTTGCTCTGTGAATGAACTGGTAAATTAGTCAGATGCCAAAAGGGAGCAATGTGACTTACCTGAAAATGGGCAGTGGTGTGATGAAAATGCATTATCTCTGTCCCAGTGGATAAGCCTCAGATTGTATTGAAATAGAATTAGGCCAAGGGAGTCAATGTACTGGATAATAATGAAATGTGTAATGTGGATTAGTTACATATAAAATTAATACTTTAGAATGAATTGCTGAAGAAATAAAACTGTGTCAGGCCTTTATCCTGACTCTAATGACTTAAAAATGTTGCACTTCTCTGTTTATAGAGGAACAAAAGTAAAGCTATTGAATTTGTTCTCTTTATTTGGGTAATAGAAATAGATATAAAATGTCATCATATCAGAGCTATCAAATCAGGATCCCACTGAACTAAGGCCGTAATATTTGGGCCTGGGCCACACCTGAGAAGTCAGAGACAGGGATGAAGTGCAGGAAGAATAGGCACATGAAAGCAAGAATCTGAACCTAAAGCTCCTTAATCACCTGCCTGGATTTAACTTTGTAAGTCTCTTGGTTGATTGAGTTTTATTGTTACCATTTGTTACTTTTCCCTGCCCTTGATGTTTATGGCTTTTCTCATTTCATGCCTTTTCTTCTGGGAGGTAAATCTAAATGTAATCTTTGTTTTGAACTGTTCAAAGGTGAGTTGAAATGTTGCCTGCCTGGGAGATTCTTAATGGGCTTAATACAAAATGGGCAAACTTTCCAAACCAGTTGACAAAAGATAATCTTTGACTGGGCGGTATGAAAGGGTTGCAGAGTGAGCTGGGGCATAAAAATTACAAGTGTTCATCTGCACTCTGTGTTTCATTTTGGTTTTCTGTGTTCTTAAGGCTTTCTTGTTGCCTCATCTGTTTAGGTTCGTTTCTGTTTCTCAATGCGTCAGAGAGGCTAAGCCCTGTCATCCTGAGCCCTTGGCTGAGAAGCAGCGGTGACCAGTGCACAGTTCAAGTGGCTGTTTATAAGTTTTACCAGCAGAGTGGTGAATATATTGCTCGTGTCCTTCCCATTGATGAAAGCAGCAGTGAAATCTTATCAGTGGAGAGCTCAGAGAAACATGGGTAAGTCTCATCTCCTCATTTGACTCACAGCTTGAGTGAGATGAATCACAACTGTGTAGCAGTACAACCACAAAATGCATGCTGCACATACTGCTAAGGGGAGCAAGACACCGCACTGAGTGGATGCTTGTCTTGCATGTGTCTAAATTATTGTAGAAGGTGGAGATCGGTGCTTATTACGCAAAGCATCAGCAAAGTACTGGATCCATGTAACAGTGAGTCTCTAAGTCAGTATCATCTTTGTTCTCAGTGCTTTTAAGTACAGATGTAGTGTGGATACTCATCCTAAGTTTAAAGCTTTTCTGTCTAATTCACTTCAATTTCTTTTTATTACTTCTTTACCCACGTCTACATTTGGCCTTAAAATATCTCCTGAGCCTTTGCAGTTTCACCTATCTGCATACATTTTAAGTATTGTCTTGAATGTGTGGTTTGTTTTTTAAATGCTGTATCTTGTCAATAAAGCAGCTCAGAGCTGTGGAAAAGCTTTTGACCTTTCAAGGGTGCAACTGTTTAAAATGTTTGTCCTCTTTGTGCAGTTCCTTTTAATTGTTGACTGTGTCGTAATCTGTCAGACTTCCTGTGCATTCTTTTAAGTTTTGGTGAGCAGCAAGCCAGCAGGAGCTGAGCACAGTAAATGCTATAGTAGTGGACTAACATAGAATTGAATTTGGATGTATGTGAGGCTGACGTTCTACCTGTTCTCTATACTGTTTTTTTTCTTTTTATATTTTACTTCTGCTGTGAAATGTGTGTTAAGAAGCATAATTCTTACTGAGCATCTCAAATGTTCTTTGTTTTCATGTGATAGAATAGAGTTGCTAACAGCATGTCCTGCTGGCTCGTGCTTGTAACAAGATGTGATTATGTGATTACTGTCTGCAGCAAATTCTGTCTTCTCCAGTAGCAAAAGGAGAATGCACAATAAAAAAACCTTACAGGAGATAATCTAATTCACAGGAACAGTTTGAATAGTTCTAATTTTCATGTAACACATGGCCTATAAAAGTGAGGAGGGGAGCTTGCGTGTGGATCTAGATCATACTTAGTTCCAGCAGCATCGTACAAATTGTAAATTCCAGTTGCTGTCTGGGGAAAGGTAATTAGACGAGTTGCAGCAGCTGTCTTCTTCCTTAGCTCCTTGCAAATGTTGCGCTCTGTGTCACAGCTACTAAATATGCTTTGTGCAAAGGGCCTCCTGCATTGGCAGTGCCACTATTCCTTGGCACTTGCAGGGAATACTGCTGTGTGCAGAATGCTTTGCTGTGCTGCATGGAGTAGCTCGAGCTTGAATCTGTGGGCAGGCAGAACTCATAAGGAACACAGGCGAGTGCCAAATGTAAGGAGCCTTGAAGGGAAAGGAAAGATGACTTTAACTATGATAACAAATGCCTACCTTTGCCATCTGCTGGAGATAATAGCGCTACTCAGCTGTGTGTTGCAGATGGCAGATGGAGGTTGTCACAATAGTAAAGAGGGACTGTGCTCCTAAAGAAGGTGGTTTTGGTTATGGCTTGGCTGTCCCATGCACTTGCAAGAAGTGTAGCTTGCTCCCCAGCAGCGTTTATGTGGCTTGTAGAGTAGTAAGGTTGTGTCTGTGGCTTTCATGGTTTTGTATGCTGACTCCTTGGTACTCTGTGTGCTTATAGAACTGCACTTGGAGCAACCTGTTGGTTAAGCTTCTCCCCTCTGGTCTTCTCTCTTCACTGTGAGAAGTAGTAGCTCTTTCTGCTGCCCAGCAATGCAGAAAGGCTCTGCTATTGGGCTGCATAAATGTCACATAGGGATAGTTAAGTATCTACCCCCAAAGTGTCTGGAGCAATAATGTTGGATTAGCCCAGCTCTGACAGCAAAACCTGCACTTTGGTAAAAACCTTCTCTTCTTTAGATGGGAATCCAGAATATCTGATCAGAAGTCAAGAATAATTCAGTAAAGTTCTTAAATGGGCTAGAGTTCCCTACAATGGAAGTCTGTTCTGTTGAATATTTTATTTTGCCTTGGAAATTGCAAAGGATTGTATTGTTTTGTAATGAATTCTTTGACCCTGCTATAACCAACTGATTCCTAAAATGCTATCGGGATTTTAGCTCAGGGCACAAGGTAATTGAATTCCCCAGTGATAGGCCTGTGCTAGAAGTAAAACCACTCTAAAGTTTCACAAGTGACTTCTCTGATTCTATGCACTTTAGATACTGTTTTGCAAACAAGAGATGTAATGTGTGTTTAGTTCCCAGTGACTTGTATGTGCAGTAATGAGTCCATGCCGTTGCTTCGAATCAAGCTCATAGCAGGAAGAGGATGTTGTATTGAAACAAATGCACCTGAAGGGTGGTAAAGCAATAACTTAATTCCAGGGTGGATTTTTTTTGTATCTTAAACTTTGCACAGTGTCAGTGTCTTTTTTACTCTTTTTCTTTTTTTAACTGCATAACCTGAATTACATATATTAATAGCTTTCAAGGTCTTCACAGTTCACCTATGTTTACAAGAGGAAAACAAGTAGTTGCTGACAGGTATTGCTATTTCACTCATGGTGAAACCAGGCAAGAAAGGTTTTGGTTGACAGCACTTGGAACTGATTTTAAGTAGAGCATATGTAAAGCTATGAAATGTCATTACTCAGGGAGACACAGCATAGGACCCACTATTTATTTGTTACCAGGGTTCAGCCCTGATGTGTTTGTGTGCAGAATACCAGGTGTGATTTCAGCAGACACTCAGCAAGCATAAAGCCTCAAAGGTAGAACTAGTGATGTTCTGTTTGGTCCTCTGGTATCATTCTCTCTAGAAAAGAATAGTCCAAGCCTGTGGACTAGAGTTGTACCAATTCCATAATGAGGCATAGTCATTACAGAGATTGTTGTCTGGAAGATGCGTATTTGGTTTGTTTTCTTACATGACATATTTCACTGCAGCTGAGCATTGCACGTAGGAAGAAAGCTAACTAATTTAAGATGCTTTACATAGCAGCAGGATAGGGCAGATGGAACAGGCTCCAGGAAGGATATGCCAGAAGTGATAGCTGCAAATTGGTCCTTCAGTGATGAAACACCAGAGGATGGCAAAGGGATGCTTGGTTTTGTATTATACAGAAACATTGCGAAGTACAATAATAACTTTCCTACAAAATATTTACAACAATGCTTGCTACTCAGAAGATAATTATGTCCTTGTTTTTCAGTTCAACAGGATTGTATACCTATTTTTTTAAAGAGCAGAAGGATGTTACTCTGTATATTTAATCTATGGCGTTTGGAGTGCCCTTCGTTAGACCTCCTCTAATTTAGTTTGTAAGCAATCAGTAAGACTCCTCTATGGGGAACAACACATCATTGTATTCTCTTAGAATCAGATTTGTTGCATGATAGAGCCTCCAGATGATCTGACATTGTGGATGTGTTTTTGATACAGCTAATCTCTTCTGGCATCTCTTGCAATTCTGTTGAGTTTTACAAGCACTTGCAAAAGACACAGGGAGGGAATCAGTGCAGTGCTGTTGATCCTCTGTAATGGCAAAGAGTTGCTGGAATTCCTCCCAGGGAGCACAGTGCTTTCTGATTTATCTCAAATGCTACAAGATGTGGGATGCTGTCTTTAGCTGTTTTCCCACTCCCATGGTGTGTATATAATCCTTTCTTGTTGCTACTTAGTGTACTTCCTTTCCTATGTTACTGGAGGTGGGGAGGCAGCAAATATGTTTACATAGCATATTGTTTATTTATCAAAGCAATTACTTCCGCAATTAAAATGTTGAATTCTGAGTGCTTGTTAGCCTGTGTCATCACTGTGGCCACTGATCTCATTCACCTCTGTCGTGGTTTAAGCCCAGCCTGTCACTCAGAAACCACACAGATGTTTGCTCACTTTGGTCAGTTTGGGTCAGGTGTCCTGTCTCTGCTTCCTCCCGGCTTCCCCTCCTCCCTGGAAGAGCATGAGGCTCAGAAAGTCCTTGGTCAGAGTGAACATTACTGAGCAGCAACTAAAAGCATCGGTGTTATCAGCACTGTTCCCAGGCTGAAAGTCAGAAACACAGCACTGCACCAGCTACTGAGAAGGAGAAAAATGACTGCTACTGCTGAGCCCAGGACAACCTCTTATTTGTTTTCCCATCTTAAATTTATAATTATAAAGTTGATATACAATCTTATTAGCGAGATTGTAACTGTGCTTAACAGAGTAGGGGAAACACAAAGGAAAACCTATTTACAAGGTCAGAGTTTGTAACATGGGATTATTTTTCTTTCTTTAGATCTGTGCGCTTTGGAGAAATTAAGAGTTGCTCATAGAGAAAAATAACATTATTCATTTTAATTACCATTATTTCACATCTCTACCTGCACTATTAATAGCAAGTTGCATTTTTCTGTACTATATATGAAACTTGCCTTTTTAGTAAACCCATAACAAATGACAGCATAACTTCAATTTGGTCTTTCAGTTTAGTCTTCCCTCATCAGTAACTGTTATCATGTTCTTGCCCCCAAAATAATGTAACATTGTTCACATGACTGAAGATAATTGAGGCCTTTCTAAAGAGGGCAGGTGGGGAATATCCTCAGATCAGCTGCTTGAGCAGGAGTACCAGAATGACAGCATTTTTCATATTTAGGCTCAAAAGATAAGGTCTGAAATTCTGGATTGAGTTCACTTCTGATATCTATCCCACATTTCCTGCTTGACTGTAGAATCTCTTTATAAAAAGTTGTTGGTACTGATCTATATTTCTTTTGTCTTAAGTATAACTACACAAACCACATAAAAGGATTTTGCAAGCTACATGTGATTTTTGAGCTGTGAATAGGACCTCTAGACTAGTCTAGAATCTTAACAAAACCTGAAATTCATCAGAAGACTTATGTGTAGACATGTGAATTTAAAGGTCTCTCTTAAATAAAATGTGAGATCTGAATGTGCCTGCATGAGCAAGGATGCCATAAAATACTACTACTATAAATAGCCAGTTCTTTAGTAGGTACATGTCTATTTCTACACAGGGCACTCCCAACAGAGAAAGAGCGCCTGGTTTTGAAGGTCACTACAAATCATAGAATCATAGAATAGTTAGGGTTGGAAAGGACCTTAAGATCATCTAGTTCCAACCTCCCTGCCATGGGCAGGGGCACCTCACACTAAACCATGCCATCCAATGCTGTGTCCAACCCGACCTTGAACACCGCCAGCGATGGAGCAGTCACAACTTCCCTGGGCAACCCATTCCAGTGCCTCACCACCCTTACAGTAAAGAATTTCTTCCTCATATCCAATCTAAACTTCCCCTGGTTAAGTTTGAACCTGTTACCCCTTGTCCTATCACTACAGTCCCTAATGAAGAGTCCCTCCCCAGCATCCCTGTAGGCCCCCTTCAGATACCGGAAGGCTGCTCTGAGGTCTCCACACAGCCTTCTCTCCTCCAGCTGAACAGCCCCAACTTTCTCAGCCTATCTTCATATGGGAGGTGCTCCAGTCCCCTCATCATCCTCGTGGCCCTCCTCTCCATTTGTTCCCACAGTTCCATTTTCTTTTTATGCACACAATACTCCAAGTGAGGTCTCACAAGAGCAGAGCAGAGGGGCAGGATCACCTCCCTCGACCTGCTGGTCACGCTCTTTTGATGCGGCCCAGGACACAGTTGGCTTTCTGGGCTGTGGGCGCGCACTGACGGCTCATGTACATTTTCTCATTGACCAGCCCCCCCAAGTCCTTCTGCGCAGGGCTGCTCTGAATCTCTTCCCTGCCCAACCTGGAGCTGTGCCTGGGATTGCTCCGACCCAGGTGTAGGACCTTGCACTTGGCATGGTTCAACTTCATCAGGTTGGCATAAGCCCACCTCACAAGCGTGTCAAGGTCTCTCTGAGTGGCATTCCTTCTCTCCAACATGTCAACCAAAACACACAGCTTGGTGTCATAGGCAAACTTGCTGAGGGCGCACTCAATCCCACTGTCCATGTCACTGACAAAGATGTTGAACAAGACCGGTCCCAACGCTGATCCCTGAGGAACACCACTCGTTGCTGGTCTCCAGCTGCACATTGAGCCATTGAGCACAACTCTTTGTGTGCGGCCATCCAGCCTGTTCTTTATCTACTGAGTGGTCCACCTATCAAATTGATGTCTCTCCACCTTAGAGACAAGGATGTTGTGTGGAACAGTGTCAAACGCTTTGCACAAGTCCAGGGAGATGACATCAAGTGCTCTACCCCTGTCCATCAGTTCCATAGCCCCATCCTAGAAGACCACCAGATTGGTCAGGCAGGATTTCCCCTCAGTGAAGCCATGCTGGCTGTCACCAAGCACCTTGTTGGTTTTCATGTGCCTTAGCATGCCTTCCGGGAGAATCTGCTCCAAGATTTTGCCAGGCACAGAGGTGAGGCTGACTGGTGCGTAGTTCCCCGCCTCATCCATTTTCCCCTTCTTGAAAATGGGGGTTATATTTCCCTTTTTCCAGTCATCGGGAACTTCACCTGACAGCCATGATTTTTCAAATATGATGGGCAGTGGCTTAGCAACTTCATTTGCCAGGGCCTTCAGGACCCATGGATGGATTTCATCAGGTCCCATGGGCTTGTGCACATTCAGGTTCCTAAGATGGTCTTGAACCAGATCCTCTCCTACAGTGGGCCCAGGGTCTTTATTCTCACAGTCCCTGCTTCTGCCTTCCAAGACTTGGGTGGTATGGTCAGAGCATTTGCCAGTGGAGACAGAGGCAAAGAAGTCATTAAGAACCTCAGCCTTCTCCAAATCCAGGGTAGCCAGTTCTGCTGATAGCTTCTGGAGAGGGCCCACATTGTCCCTAGTCTGTCTTTTATTCGCTACCTACCTATACAGTCCCTTCCTGTTATCTTTCACATCCCTAGCCAAGTTTAATTCTAAGTGGGCCTTAGCTTTCCTAACCTGGTCCCTAGCTTCCTGGGCAACATCCCTGTATTCTTCCCAGGCCGCCTGTCCTTGCTTCCACCTATTATAAGCCTCTTTTTCCCTTCAAATTTTCCTCAGCAGCTCCTTATCCATCCAAGGAGGTCTCCTGGCCCTCCTGCAGCACTTCCTTCTAGTTGGGATGCATTGCTCCTGAGCTTGCAGCAGGTGATCCTTGAATATCAACCAACAGTGTTGGGCCCCCCTGCCCTCTAGGGCTAATATCCCATGGAACCTTACTGAGCGTGTTCCTGAAGAGGCTTAAGTCTGCTCTCTTGAAGTCCTGAGCAGTGAGCTTGCTGCACGCTCTTCTCACTGTCCTGTTTCCTTTCTGGCATCTACAACTTCACTTGAGATTGATTGCATTGATAGACGTCAAGAAAAATGTATGAAGGAACTACTAGCATCTGTCACATTTGACCTTAGGGCTTGAAGTCTGAAGGTTATTTCTTGTATTAGTGTACTAGTGTTGTTCCTTCCCCGCTCTTTTCCTGCTCTTCCCCTTTCTTTTCCCTCCTTTTTTCTCCTTTCCAATAGTTTTACTAGTTTGTCTCAGATCATGGGCTTAGTAGAAAGCATTTACTTTCTCGGAGCCCTTTAACCTTAAAAATACCTTCCTCAGGTTAGTTGTAATACGTATTTGCTTGGCATTTCTTTTCCTTCTGCTCCTTGGACAAATGCTTTACGAAGTTCAAGCCTTTGTTTTGGACATACCTGGACTACAACATAGTCCAGATTGTCCAACAACAAAGACCAAATTGTGTGTATTTGGGGTACTTCATATGGGCACTTCAGCTCATTTTTGTGCATCAGAATGTCACAAAAAAATTACAGCACATTTTACTCTCAGAGGATTCTAGATAAGGAGTGTAAGTCGTTCAGTCTATACATTAAAGAAATTCAAGTAATCCAGGAAAATTATCTCTATTTATGGATTCATTAGAAACTAAGCTCTCCTGTCTTGGTGGCCAGGCACCACTAATCCTTACTTTTAGAGAGAAAACTTCAGTTGTTCTAGATAGAAAATTAGCATTTACTCTTTTCCTGCACTGTTACCCACTAGCCAGATTTCAGTCCATTTCAGTCTGTCAAATTACGTGCAAAGAAAGAAAAAGGGAAGGAGAGGCAGATGTTGGTGTTTCTTTTCCCCCTTCCCCTTTCAAAAGATACGTCCTTAATACCTGTGAAGAATGAGTCCTTTCCATAGCAGATGCTTGTATTTGGAAAAGTTTTTCCTATGCGCCTGCAAAACCTTGGGTTGTATCTCAAGTCTGGATCTGAAGAAAGCTTTAACACTGTTGGTTGTGGCACCTTGAGGAGTTCATTGCTAGTTTGTTTTCAGTAGATGAGGAGATTTAAATCAAAATCCTTCAGAATGTCTAAGGTAAAATGGAGCCTTTCAAAGCTTTATTCAGCAGTATGAACCTGATAGACAAAAGTCTGCAGATGTGGAAAGATTGTTTTCCCATTCCACTGGAGTGCTAGATTGTGTAGATGAAGTTGTTTAGCACTAGAGGTAAATACACTTCTGCTTTAAACTTCTTAGTGGTTTTGCTGCTGATGAAATATTGTATTGTTGGATCCTTTTTGTAGATTTTATGCAGCACTGGTTTGCTTTAGAGTGTGCCTTAATTTTGCATGTAACCTCCAGTACAACAAAGCAGGAGCTTCAACCTGCTCCAGAAGAAATTACTGCGTTGTCAATAAAGTTTGGACTGTAGCAGTTTATTTCCTCTTGCAGACACGTATATGTAAGTGAACTATTTATTACAAAGAATAATGTATTAATATTTCCAGAAACTGACTTTTGAGTGGCATTCACTATTGTGGTCTATTATATTGTGAAGCAACAGTATTGTACAATCTCTTGAACAAACTGAAGCCAAACAATGTAATTTCAGTAATGAGTAATTGCAATTACTTTTTGGGGGGTTTAGCAGTTGATTACAGTCCCAATCAAACTGATTTGAAATCAGTTTGGAGCATTAGGGGAGGGAGGAAGCGTTCTTTCTTGTCTTGTAATACATATTATCAGACTGTTATTATGTGGCAGTGCTGTCTTTTACTATGTTTGCCAGATTCAAATGCAAATGGGAAGGCCAAAGTTGTGTGGTCTGCTTCCAGTTACAATGATAAAAAAGGACGGGGGAAGAAAAGCCGTTTTAAAGTTGCAATGAAAGTAGCGAATGAGGAAAATTTTTGTCAAACATCAGCATTTGCCTTACTACAGAAGCAAATTAATTAATGTGTAAAGAATGGAAAAGTAGAAGAAAGATACACTTAAGGGTGAAATTCAGGTTTGTGGTTACATAGTGGAGTAGCCTTTTCTGCCTCTTTAACGTATTGTTGGACACACTGTTATGGAGGAGGGTGAGCTGGTGAGCTGGGTGTCCAGTGTGCATTGGCACAAGGATCCTTGTGGCTTATCAAATAAGCAGAGCAGCTGTTGGTGACCTCCTTGGGCTCTGGGAGCTGCTTCTGTGCATGAAACCCTAGAGGCTGGAGCATCTGACCCTGTAGAAATGATGCCAGAGTCACCACAGTGAGAGTTGGGTCATCCATAAAAGTGGCTGGTTTAGGTGTTTATTCTTTTGAAACCAAAGATTCCTTCGGACAGCTCTGAGCAACCTAATCCAGCTTTTATACTGTCCAAATCCTGGGCACAACAATCTTAAGTTTTTATATGTTGTGCCCTTCAGAATTGTTTGCAGGCTTCTCTTTTCTGCTTGTTCTGCTATTCTGACTTTCCAAAGTCTGGATTTCTCACTCTCCTCCCTTCTCTCATTCCTTTAACTTGTTTCCCATGTTTTATAGATCTCTTGTTCTCTGCCTGAGGCTTCTACTTCAATTTTTCACAGTCATCCCAAACTAATCTTTACAGCCCCATGCTGATGCTAGTCCATACTGCACTCCTATGAGTGTAGCCATGCCAGGGTGAATTTCAGCTTCTTAAAACCTGAACAAGCAAACAACCTGCCGCGCATACACAAACCACTCAGCCTCTTCTTCCCAAGCGCCCACACGCACACACAAACATACACTTTATCATCTTTCTTTTCTGTTCTTTGTTTAGGTGTTCCTTCTTATTATAAAGAATTGCCAGCAGTCTTTTCAGGATCCTTTACTCTCTAGCATCTAAGTATGCTTTACCACAGCCAAAAGGCTTCCAACATTTGTTTCCAGAAACTAGGCAACATGCCTCATTAATATTGCCAGCCCTGTTTCTAGTTATTTTTCTTCTCTCCTCAAGCTAAGCTCTCTGTCATTATGCTGTTGGCAAAGCTTTGTAGCTAGCCTGCACTATAATTGCTTTCTATATCTCCTACTTATTTTTGACCTTAAAAACCTCTGGAGTTCTGTGCAACCTCCTCTGTGGCTATCCCACATTGGAGCAATTTCCTTGGGGCTTTCCTTGCTGATGCTTCAGAATCTCCTCCTTATCCAAGGCAAATCTACTCTGCCATAGTACGTACTGTAAAAGATTTATAAGGTAGTATTCCTCCCTTCAAATTCAGAGAGAAATTATGAGCTAGGTGCTGATAACCTTGCAAAACTTAAAAACTATGTCCTTGAACCATCCAGCTAAGAGCGTCTGTGTAGTGGTAATGCAGTTCTTTCTGCATTCTAGTCCAGGTTCTCCGGTGTCGCTCTTAAATTCTCTCAGTTCTGTTTCTTAACTCACACCACAGGGTTATAGAGTCACACAAGCACAAAATGGGTTGAGTTGGAAGGGACCACAAAGCTCTTCCAGTTCCACCCCCTTACTGCAGGCAGGGATACGTTCCATCAGACTGCGTTGATCCATCCAAGCCCTGTCCAGCCTGGCCTTGAGCACTGCCAGGTGTGGGGCAGCAGGGAATAGCTTTAACCTGACAGAGGGGAGATTTAGATGAGACATTAGGAAGAAATTCTTCCCTGTGGGAGTGCTGAGGCACAGGCACAGGATGCCCGGAGAAGCTGTGGCTGCCCCATCCCTGGCAGTGTCCAAGGCCAGGTTGGATGGGGCTTGGAGCAACCTGCTCTAGTGGAAGGTGTCCCTGCCTGTGGCAGGGGGTCAGAACTGTACGATGTCTAAGGTCCTTTCCAACCCAAACCAGTCTAGGATTTGATGCGTTTATGAAAAAAAAGAAAGCAAAGTTGTATTAAACAGAAATTTGCAACCTAATTCTCAGTAAATTCTTAGGTGGAAATCAAAGGAAATAAAGGCTATGTAGCTATTTAGATTCTGATGTCTCTGCAGTGGCAGAGGAGGATGTTTTGGGGTTCTTTTCAGTGGCTGAGGAAAGTACTGAACAGGCTTTCTTTCTGCAGGAATATAGTGAGGACTATGGTGTTTGACGCCAGTGTGAAGGTGAGGCATTTTCCAGGGTTTTTTCTTGTACCATGTTGGTTAAAGAGTACTGCTCATGCCTGAAAGCATTTTTCTGTCATTTTTCTGTCAAACAGCTACCTTTGCTTTGCAGTTTTGTTGTTTTCCATGGCACATGTCTCATATACAGTAGAAATTAGATTCCTGTGACAAAATACTGTCTCAAGGGCTCTTTTGTACTGGCAGTGGCAAACCCTTAATGTCAGCGGCTGGTCTGGCAAAAACCAGGCAGGGTTGTCAGATCTGCTTTATACACTGCTTTATACAGCTTATTTCTTGACTTGTGCACTCTGGCAGAAGGTTTTTCCGCATGCTGTGCTGGATAATGCTTTTTCTTAAAATTAATCAATATAGTGAAGCCATGAGCATTTATGGCTTGCACAGTAACATTTTGGTTTCTTATATACTGAAATGAGTAGTCCTCCCTATCACATTTGGAAGTACTTGCCTTTTCCCTACCTGTTCGCAGGGCTTGTGTTCGTCTGGTTTTCTTTATGGACATTGAGTTGTCTGAATTGCCAAGTACAGTTGCCAGCTCATCATAAACGTCAGTCCATAACCTTATGATATTTATTACCTTCTGTATCAGACTGACTAAATGTGATTTTCTACTGGAAATAGCAGCAGCGAAGTTTGTTTACTGAATGTAATTGGAGCTTTTCCTGCTCATCCCTGCTTGGTGCTGTTCATGGATGGATTGAGGCCACAAAGACACATATTAAAGTTCCTTTTGACAAGGCAAAGCTGTTCTAAACTGGGACTTGAACCAGCAGCACAGTCTGCCATCCTTGATGAACTTCTCATGAGGATGAGATTGCGGAAGATTGGCTCAAGTTGAAATCTTTCACAAGGCACTAAAGCTTTTAGGACTCCATCTAGCAAAGAATAGAAGCAGCGGAGTAAATGAGACCAGCTCGGCTGTCTGTTCTGTTCACATCAGTGGCCAGTTATTATGATGCCTTTATAATAGAACAAAATTACACAAATGGGAAGATTTTATCAAAATATGTACATTGAAATATTTTTTAATAAAGAAGCCAAATAATCTGATTTTCTTCAGCAGAAGAGATACAAAGTACAGAAGAGCTTTCCCTATGCAATGGCTTTGCTCAGATATATGGATAACTTTAGTTAGAAGATTGCTGAGTGTTAAGTGCAGTGGATGACCTGATCATTTTTAGGATGTTAAACATCCTAAGAGTGTCTAGCAACATGTACTGCCACACCAGAACATAAAACCATGGGATAATACATCTGGCTATTGTTGTAGTTTGAATGGAGACAGTCTTTTTGAATCTAGCAATTGTTTTCTGCATCTCTGCTCCTTTCTTTTTCTAAATGCCTAGCTTTCTGGAGACCTTGGTATGGGAAATGTGAGCTAATGCTTTTGGCAATTCAGATCCCTATCAAACCCATGATGATTGCAATTTGTTATTATTTTGTGCCAGATGAGTTATTCAGAGGCTCATTTCTTAGAGGTCTGTAGATAACATCTAACACAGGTTGATTCCTTTCTTCTTTTTTATTTGTTTAAGCTAGCTGTCAGGGAACTTGGGCTCCTTTCATTCCTTTAGGCAATTTCTCCAGGTCAAGGCTGGGGCATGTATCTGGGCTGTTTGAAAGGGAATTGACTCTGTTCTTACTATTTCTGTTTTAGATATGGGATTTTGATTGCCAGTATCAAGGCAGTTGCAGTTGGCAGCGCCTAGTAAAACAGCCCCTCTCAAAATGAGAAATACCATCAGCTTCAATGTTTATCAGCAGACCACCATCAGTTACTATTTTATCAAGAACATCTTACTTTCTTTTCACTTACCATCCAGTATTCTATTACAAAAGAGGGGGGAGAAACTATACAGTTGTAATGACTTCTTTCCCTAATAATTTGAAAACTTAGACAACAGAATTTGTGTCTTTCCATCAGCTCTTTTATAGTCTTCGCGCTTGTTCCCTGTTACCTCTGTTTCAGCATACTCTTCCTTTCCAGTTTTGTCTTCCAAGCTTTTCTTCTAAACAGGCTTTCCAGCTCCTCAGTAGGTCTCATTCTCTCTCTCATCTTCACTTCCTGTCTCTTGCTCCTGTCTTGCTTGCCCTTGACTCAGGGATGTTTCTTCTTCACATATTCTGGGTCCAGAGGCTGCAGAAGGCACAGAGCAGGTTCTTCTGTGTACCCAGGCCTGGTACTGTCTGCTGCAGTCCAGGGTGAGCACTGGACACTGAGAATTCCCTTGTGCAATTCTGGAGGAACATCTCTGCCAAGAGGACACAAATATCAGCTTGTTAGAAGCTTGGAAACTGTCTTCATTGAAGTGAATTTTCACAGAAAGGCCCACGCAAATGAGGCAAGTGATGCTATTGCTCTCCAGCAGTGCTTTCATCAAGTGTTCTGAAGGACTCTTAAAAACGTGAAGACCCTGCTGAAGTAGGTGGTAGTTTACAGATGGACAAAATCCAGCATTAAAGAGATATTCTAGCAGATCATTAGTGAGGTTGGTATTCAGAAGTGCAGCTGAGCAGCACTGCTTTTATGGCATTATTTTGACTGGAAAGAGTGCCGGTTTTAATGGGGAGATATCATGTTTACATCTGGGTTTTCAGAGTCAAAGGAATTGATTCCAGCAGAGATGTTAATGTGTATCTTCTGCACCTCAGATGAGTCCTCGTCATGAGCCGCACATGAGGTACATTACTGCCTTGCAGGGGACAGGCATTGCACATGCTCTTCCCGTGTTCTCTTCCTTGTTGCATTGATGCTCCATATTCCTAGGACAGGGATGCCTGAATTGGGTCTAACTGAAGTGTGAACATTTCTTTCTCAATTTAATCACTACCCAATTCCAATTACATGTGCTTTGATGCTTGGTTTTAATTGCCTTAAAGTAGAAAGCTTCAATGAGCAGAGAAATTAAAATTGCAAAATCCTGATGGCTTTTTTTTTTTTTTCTTTAGTTATTTGCCTCTGCAGTCAACTTGAATATTGTGGGTTTGAGTTGGATTTCTCTCTCTCTTAAAGCAAGTGAATGTCTTGGTAGCTTTCCATTTCTGACATTTCTGCAGGCTTAACTGCAATGGATAAGCTACATTTTAGTTCCAGAATGGAGAATGTGTTCTGCGTTGCCTACGTTCTGGGAGAGGTGCTGGAGGTCAGTGAAAAGAGCTGTCGCTTTTGAAGCTGGACATCAAAGCTAAGGTGGAAACTGTCATTTGGGAAGATTGAAACCCCTAATATGTAATGGAGTCTCAGGGATGTCGTGGAGGGGGCAAAAGCATGAATGAAGCATCTTGTATCCAACTGAAAAGCTAGAAATAATTTAGGACAATAGCACAGTTTCTTTTATCCAGAAGTTGCATCTTCCATGAAATCAGAACTTTTAATGGTGGAAATTCAGTTTTGATTAAGTGTTCTCCCTTAGGGCAAGCTAGATGAAACACTGGTTTCTTGGACTGACCCCAAATACCTTCTTTGCTATCTGTTCAGTATGGTGTTTTGCTGCCTTAGTTCATGCACAACCACGTTTGTATCCCCTTTTTCACAGGGATTGTTCTTTATCCCTCTGATGGTACAGCATGTCTTCCTCAGCTATGGAAGTTGCATGTTTTGAGAAGCATCTTGGTGAGCGCTCATAGGAAAACACTTTGTACAAGGAATAACACCACTATGTGGGTGCTTGTGTATGATTGTGCCATACAGGAGTATGTCATCATAAGAGGGTGCAACTGAATGGTGAATTGACTCTGAGGGATATACTGTAGATCAGCTATATAAAGCATAAGTAAAACATGCTGATAAATCAATAGCCGTATTTTGCTTTAAAATGCAACTGTGATGTGACTTTACAAATTGGTTTTTGAGCTTAATGAAGTGTAACATCAAAGCCAAAGGGTCCCAGTATGGAGTGAAGTTAATTTGTAGAGCAAAATCACCCTGGTATAGGACAAATGTATTAATTTTTGCATGAGAAAAAAGTTGTCTGTCAAATTGCTGGATTTCAAACCTGTAATTTGTTGTCTTTTACTGACTTGTTTTCTTTCTAGGACTGATATGACTGTTTTTTCCCAGTTTTGATTTTTTCTTAATGACTTCTGCTTGTAGTCTTCTGTGATAATTTATGCCATGGTCATGCTCAGTTATTATCTACTGACTGATACAGAGTTTGTTTTACAAACAACATTCATTGTAATGTGACTGTTCAGCACTGGCACAGCAAACTGTGGTAATAAATTCTGCAGGTTAATGTGATTCTTTACTCAGCTGTTGCTCAATTATCCATCAGAAAGTCTCTTGTTTTCTGTTCCTTGCCTGTGACAGCCCTAGGGAGAGTAGCTTGGGTTTGTGGTTTGTTTTCAGCGTTTAGGTGTGAAAATGGATTCAAATGCCTTTTTACCATAGAAAAGTGTTTTAAACATCCTCTTGGAAGGTTCAGGGTGTTCTTGATGGGCAAAGACTTTATTGGGTTTCTTTTTATACAGTTACACTTTTTGACCAGAACAGTTATTCGGAGCTGACAAGTTGTCTTTGTAAGGGAGAAAAGTTGGCAATGTGGCCAGTGGTTTTGGTCATCCTGTTGATTTGAAAGCCTTGTATTCCTGAAAACTGGAGACATCAAACATGATGAAAATCTGGTGTTCATAGCTCATGTAGCTGAGAAGCCTCTCTAGTCTTATTCCTGGGCCACTCTCAGTATTTACTGAGCTATGTTTGATGTATGCTCTTTTCTGTATACGATATTCCTGATTTTCTTCCTTGTTGCGTGTCTCCCTCATATATGCATTATACTAGATACGGTTTGTGTGTACATGTGCCTTACCCCTGGCAGTGTTGAAGGCTAGGCTGGATGGGGCTTGGAGCAACCTGATCTAGTGGAAGGTGTCCCTGCCCACGACAGGGGATTGGCACTGGATGAGCTTTAAGGTAACTTCCAACCCAAACCATTCATTGATTTTATATATATGTATGGCCTTTCCTCTTTCACTTCCTATAAATTTACTCTTTTCTGTCTCCTTTTTTGCTTGACTTCATATGGAGTGAGGAATTTTTTGTTTATGGGCTGGTCATAGCTCCTGCACCTAATTTGTGTATGTGCATGTGTTTGACACACTCATGTATATATACTTTTTTGCTTTCTGACTCTGTTTCAACAGTCTGGTACTGTATCTCCTTACATTCTTCAGCCTGGAATGACTGCTGAAGGGTGACTTTGCTGATCCTTATTCCCTTTTGGAAGAGCCATCAGTGTTACAGAAGTCCCATCAATCTGCTAGGGAATGTGGTTGTATGGTGTAGAAGAGGCATAAGCTCCACATGTTTTCAACCACAGAAGGAGGA
The DNA here is from genome assembly GCA_017639245.1 of Myiopsitta monachus. NCBI lineage: Eukaryota > Metazoa > Chordata > Aves > Psittaciformes > Psittacidae > Myiopsitta > Myiopsitta monachus. The sequence continues at coordinate 59,375,094 of CM029925.1, forward strand.
AGAAGTGAGGGAGTGTTCCTCTAGCTCATTAATCAGAATGAGAATGAGAAATGGAAACAGCTTCCTAGTCATTTACTATTTGCTCTAAAGTAAATCTATCTAAATATTGGTGCAGTGATGATAGTAAAAAAAGGGGGGCTGGCAGGGGAGGCAAGAAAAAGGCCTTGTCATTAGCTTGTCATGCTCTGTAGCAAGGTACACAGGAGACCAAAGATATATGTACTGTGGCATTTCTGTAATGAAAACTTGAGCAATAAAAGTAGTTTCTGCTACGTTCTGGAAAAGGAACTCTCAGAGGAAACACATTAACAGTATTTCACATTGCAAATTATTATTGCATATTCAGCTATTGTTTCAAATGAGAATTATGTGTATTAAATGGCAAGAAAAGAAAGATACAGTTAGTATTTCTTCTGTAAGCAGAATTAACATTTTATGCATATGTCTATATCAATTCTACCATATTAATTTAATACTTTCACAGAATGTGGCAGCAGTTGTCCCTAAGATACCTGATGGGCTTACATATGTAGTTTGGGTTACACTAATAGTAGCTGAATATGTGAATATCTTCACTTTCACTGTGCTTAAATGGAAGAAGGTATTCCACTGTGAAAATGATACTTGTGGGATGTAACTAGTAAAGGGTGGTTTCCCACACTGAATTTACAGACTTTATGTTTTAAAGTTGGATATTACTAAATAACAGTATTTGCGCTCTGAGTGCAAATTGCATTTTCCCCACCATGCCTAAACATTTTGAAGTGTTTAAATGCTATGTTTCACCCACTCCCCTGTCCCCACCCAGGAGGCGTGTGTGTATAACACTGGTTATTTTCATTATCTTCTCGCACTGTAATTAATTTTATGACCTCACACAAGAGGTCACGGTTGTCTTCAACAATTTAGAAGAAAGTTTAAAATATCATTGAGAGTTTCTGTATTAACATGTTGCTGGTGGAAAGCTGTTTCTGTGTTAGGCTGTTTTTTCTCTTTCTTCCTCTAGCCTCCTTCATAGAGGAAGAAGTGCCCCTTCTTCATCTTCATCTACTGTCCTTCCTTGAGTGGAGAGCCAAGTGGTCCACCATTTGGCTCTCCTTATGCTCCCAAGAAGCAGCTTCCAGCTCATCTCTGAGAGGTGTTTTGTTGGCTCTGACTGCATGCCTCCGTTTCCATCTTCTGATTTCTGAATGAAATTATTGATACATACTTGCACTTTGCAATTTGGCTTTCAATATTTGTGAAATACATTTGTTTCAAATATGTGTGAAAGGGGTAGAGGGAAATTATTATTTTTTTTTTTTAAGTTTGTTAGTTTCTGAGTATATAAACTGAAAAGTCTTGGAGATAACAGTTGTTCCAAAAGTGATGTGCCACCAAAGTTCCTGGCTCTTTGTTTGCCCCATTAAGCTGCCAAAAACAGAGTCAAGGGGCAGTTGGGTCCTATTTGCAATTTCTCCATTAGCTTATGTAAAAGGCAGGAGGAAGAGATGGTGGTTTATTTTAAGGTTCTAAGTTTGGCAGACTGTCAAGCTGGCTTAAGATGGGGTCAAAGTAACACCTTAAGACTTTGACTCACGAATCACCCTGAACTTACAGAAGACCTAGGCTGATGTTAGCAGAAATCAAGAAATGCAGTTAGCATTGGTCTCATTTTGCTCTTAAAATTATTGGTTTCATTCTGCTCTTACAATTAGTGCTTTTGTAGCCTGGCAGAATGGGAAGCTGGACACTGTTTCCTTGGAGAAGTCTCCAAAGAAGCACTGTGCGATGCTTGCCTTTTACATTTTGCGTACTACTCGGGTTTGTGCCTTAATGACGTTGCATCAAGACAGTATGATGTCTGATCAGTGTCAGCAATACTATTCCTGTATTTATATTCGCATTAAACTTACGTTAATAGTATCATTAACATCTTAGTGATATTATAGTGTAGCCTTATCAGGGTGTTTTCAAAATGCTTCTTGTCGAAAGAGACATGCTGAGTACTTTATTGCTAGTCAGAAATGGTTCTAGCAAAGCAGTGAAACACTCTAATTAAATGAAAGTAGTTAACTTCCCTTTTTCTTCCACTGAGATTGCAAGTCACAGTGGCATCCCCACATATCCTGCCTTTGTACTCAAAATGAGTGGTTTTTTCCTCTTCACAATCGCCTGGCAGAGGATCTGAGCCACTGTTTATTTGCAGTCCCACGCTGTTGAGATGCAAGCCCCAAAAATTCTGGGGTGAGAGTGAAGCGCTGTTGTGGAATGGGTAACTCAAGTGTTCGTTTGCCATGAGACTGCCCATCTAAGGTAGGTTAATGTTGGAGCTCAGTTGTGAATGAGGACATCTTAATTAGCACTGCACTGAAGACATACTGGAACAAAACTATGTCATTTTGTAGAGGATATGTAACTGCCCTATCTGTGATCCAAGTACAGTATTACTTCATGGTGCTGTCAGTGTCCAGCTGACTGGAAATAAAGCAGCTTGACTCAGAAGCTGATCTAAGAAAGGTCTTTGTATTTCCCCCTTTATTTCCTTCAACATTCCTGATGTTTTGAAATTAGTTTTTTCCCATGGTGTTCATCATTCCCCAAAAAGAGAGACCAAAATGGGCTTGCTACAAATACTGTTTCATTTAAAATTGCTCTTCCATGACCATTTATAGCAGTAAAGATGTTAATAATGATATTTGTAGGAAGCACATGTGGAGCAGGTACAATTTGAATTAAACCGAAGTGATTTTAAAAGATGAAATAGCTGTTGAAAATATACTTGTTGCTTACTTCTATGGGTAATAACCTGTCAAGTATGGTACTGTAAGGCAAAATTCAGCAATGTGTGCAAAACAGTTGAAGTACTGACAACCAGAAGAGTGCCATCAGGTGTGTGCAGCACCAGTTAAGTGGAGCCTGCGGATTTCAGTGTTTAGAAAAATGGGTGTCTCATGTTTTGTTCCTTCCACAGCCAGCATGAGGTCTTTTCAGTGCCCATTTCAAGCCCTCTTGATTATGAATCTGTCCATGGAGTTCACTAGTTTTTCAGTCAAGTCTTTAATCATCAGCCAGGAGGGCAGCCACATTCTAGATGTATTTTGCTCTCCTAATACGCATATTTTGCTTTCCTAATATACTTTGAGATACGTAGAATCAGGGGCTGCATCTATGAATTATTTTTACATCTTTCTCTTTTAACCTATGTAACATGTGGCAGTTAAGTTCAGTGAAAGAGAGGAAATATCTCACCTGTCTAAATGTCATATGCAGAAAGACAAACTGCTACAGGAACAAAGAAGTTATGCTGATTTATTAAGTTATAATTTAGTGCTTTGCACTTCAGCAACACCCTTCAGGCAAAAAATCTGCAGAACTTTACCAAATAATAATTTTTTTGATGATACCTTTTCTGCTGTCTTACAAATAACTAATTAGAAGTGTAGGCATGTTAAGCGACTGTTCACAATTTGATTCAGAGCCCAGTAGTCCTGTGTCACAGCTGTGTGTGGTGGTGGTAGATAACTTCATTTTTGAGCTGATGTCCTGCTGAACACTTGCTCTGAACCTTTTTGTCATCACATTGTTCATACTGCTTTTTTTTGGTTCTCGGGGAGTGCCGTTTCATCGTCACAGAGTGGGAATGATCCCAATTCTGCAGCCATAATTGGGATCCCTGCCTTCAGCTTTCCAAGTGCTAAAAGCAAATTTTGTAATGAGACATTCTATGGCTTCAGTCTGATAAAATATTGCAACAGATGGAACCACTTCACTGTTCAGGATAAACTGTTGCCTGGAGCAGGTATTGTATCTTAAAGTGTCTTCCAGAGTTCATTGGGAAGTGAAACCTGCCCTAGTTCCAAAATTGGGCAAGCGTGGCATTTATAGCGATGGTTGATTCCTAGAGAGAGGGTTACATACTCTGTACCACCACCACCACTGAGGCTGGAGATGTTTTGTGCCTTCAGACAGACTAGAATCATAGAATAGTTAGGTTTGGAAAGGACCTTAAGATCATCTAGTTCCAACCCCCCTGCCATGGGTAGGGACCCCTCCCACTAAACCGTGCCACCCAAGGCTATGTCCAACTCGGCCTTGAACACCGCCAGCGATGGAGCATTCACAACTTCCCTGGGCAACCCATTCCAGTGCCTCACCACCCTTACAGTAAAGAATTTCTTCCTCATATCCAATCTAAACTTCTCCTGGTTAAGTTTGAACCCGTTACCCCTTGTCCTATCACCACAGTCCCTCATGAAGAGTCCCTCCCCAGCATCCCTATAGGCCCCCTTCAGATAAGAGGCTGGACAACATGCCTGTGACACTTTCATACTTCATTATTATTATAATTCATCTATCTTGCTATAGTGAGTGTAATCCCTTCAACAAACTGTCAGTGGTGGTGGTGGGCTCTTTCCAAGTCTGGATACAGGTCGCCAGCACTAGTCAGTATGGTGACATAGATATAATATTTTCCTATTAGCTGAAAATGCGCACTTGACCTGCTGGGATGTGCTCCTCCCAGCATTGCTCATAACCTTTGCTGTTGCCTTGCATAAGAAGATGGTAGTCTTCAGATGTAAATACCTGATAGTTATACAGCATGGAGAGGATTAGATCAGACTTGGGACCACTGGCTCTGTTGCTCCATTTTGTGCTTCTCTTTCTCCTAGCACAGGGAATCTTCCCCCCAAGCCAGAATAACAAATAAAACTCAGTAATTAAACTTGAGACCAATCCTGAACAGCCTGTGTGTGTTCTCTGCTGCCATAGACTGTAAGATTAATCCAAATCTCTACTAATTATAACAGCTATTGACATCCATCTCTGAGTTGTGGTTGATAGAAGTGCCAGGTCAATCCACATTTCCCTGAGCAAAACAAGTGGCAGGCAAGCTGTGTTCTGGAGGGACAGGCAATACCAGTGGTGCAGAGGTGCAGTTGTAAAGAGTTAAATTTTGAAGTCATCTGAGCTCTCTTTTTTTTCTTCAGCTCTTTTTCACTCACTTATTACCAGCTTTCTAGTTCAGCATGATACAGAAGTGTGAGGTGATGCTTCACAGCACAGAATGCTGGTGTTGAAAACTTTCGTGTCCTTAAGTTACACATGGTTTCTTCGAATCTCAAGTTGTCTCTGGAAGATCATTCATTCATTGCTCTTGACTGAATCAGTGGAGATGTGACCACTTGTAATCAGCTGAATTAGGTATCCTTCCTTTCTACCATTCCCTTTCTCATGTATAGCGTACAGATCTCCCACATGGCATTCAATCAGAAATGCATACAGCAATTTTGGAGGGCATTTAGCTGTCTGTATTACATTCTGCAGGCTGCCAAAATCTTGTGAGCTGTCCAAACACACAGGTGGTAGGACTGTGCTGATGTGCCACATGGCTTGCCCTGTTTTCCCATGTGGACTAGGCAAATTGGCCAAACATGGGAACTGGCCCAAATGCGAAAGCTGGGATTAGGCTTTGAGGGTAACTGGGAACAGTCTGGATCAGATCTTTCTTGGTCTAATATTGTGTTTCCAAGAGTGGAATAGGCTTTTCAAAAAACTGCATGAAGTTGATGCTGGATTATCTGCTTTTCTGTATCTTTGATTTTATCCTTGTTTTTAACCCTAGTATTTTCTATAGCTAGAAACTGCTTTTGGCTTTGAAAGACTTAAGTTAAAAAGCATCTTGGGAAAGTTTTTGTTTGTCATTGGTTTATTTTTTCTACCTGCAATGTTTTTATGTTATAATAAAGCCAACACCTTTTCAAGTCTTAAGTATGTGTTTCCTTGTCAGGCCTTTCTCTTCTGCCCTGCAGAACAGCCTGGGATATATTCTGGCGCACACAGTAGGCCCACAGCCCAGACCACTCACTTTCCCATGAGTTTCAGCCTTGTGATACTGTTCTGTCCGGAGCATAGCTGGGATTTGTCTGTTCTAGTGGTGTTTGGGGTGAAGCGAGTACTGATCCTTCTTTCTGTTAACAGAAATTCCACCATGAAATAAAAAACATTTTAGAGATTGACGTATAATTGAGATGGGTAGATTTCTATCAAAAGGTTTGTTCTGTTACGTTTCCGTTTTCAGATGAAAATGTCTTTAGCCAGAAAAATTCCCAACAGTGTATCCTTAATAAATTCTTCTTAATAATTTTAATGTTAGATACTCTTAGGAAGATCTAGTCCTTTTCTGACCTGGTAGTTTTAATGCCATGTATTACAACTGACAGCTTGTTTGTTAACGTTACCTGTCTCCCAGCTTGTAATGTTTGGAAGTATGAATAATCGTCATTACTGTGGAAGGAGGCTTTGAGTTGTGACGACTGTTATAGCTGTGTGTTGGGTTTATGGGGAATGAGTAAATGTCTGTGCAAGTGAGTTAACAGCTTAGTCTGCTCCCTTTCTCCCAGCATGGCTCACTAGAGCATTTCTGCATGCACTGCTGCCATCTCTCTCCCCAGTTGCTGCTTGATTGACGTTAGTCTGAGCTGTCCATACATGTGTTACCCTCTATGTACCATGCAACTTTGTCACGATGCTGATGCTAGTGGCTTGAAGGTTCTCATGTGGGATTGCCCTGTGAGAGGATCTGACTCAGACCCCTCCTGAGATCCATTTAATTAAATTCAAGTAGCTCTTAATGCTTGTTAGCATCTTCTGTCTGACTGACTGGGATCTTACTACTTAGTCTGGGGATAGCTTGTGACACTTGATGTGTACATGGTGTATCACAGATTTATGCCACTCCAGGGTCCCAATTGCTTTTTGGGTTGTTTTTTCTCACTGTGTCTCCATGAAAAGCTACAGAATATGTGGTGTATCTGAATATGTGGTTTACCAGAATATGTGGTGTACCCTTCACAGTGTATCTTTAGTATGCAGACATTTCTCTGCTTGCTTTCTTAGCAATTCATGCTTTGTAATAACATATTGTGCTCTCAGTTTGGCATACAAGCAGTGCATTTCGGTATCATTGACTGAGCTGGGAAGAGAACAAAGGTCTGGGTCCAGCTTGGCTGTTGACCTGCTGGATGATCCTTAGTGAGGCTTTTTGTCTGTATTTCCTCAGACTTTAGGAGCTTTAGGACCTTGTTAACGAATATGTGGTATTGGACCACCCAAAGCATCAACTGCAATGTCTTCTGGAAATGTTTGAGCACACCCGTGTAGTTTTGAAATGAGGCCCTAGTTGGGAGTTACTTTCTTTGTTTCACAGAAATAGGGGTCACGAGGTGCTGTAAACCATACCTTCATCGGCTAAGTCTGCCTAACTTTTTGGTTGGCCAGCAATGCCATCAGGTATTTTCACACCATTTCCGCAAGCTCCAGCCTCACTGTCTGTTTCCTGTTTTGAGGGTTTAGGTTGCATACGTATATCCCCAAGTTAAGTTATAGCCTAAGCTTGTGTCAGTTCTTGCCTTCAAGTCAAATTGTGAATGCTCACAAAATAATGAGCATTTGTGAAAATGTTGACCTAAGTAATTCATCCAAACTCATATCAAGCCTGATTCGTAGAAAAACTTCAAGAACTTGCCAACAAAGTTTAAATTGACAAGCAGGTATTCTTCATTGCGGCGCCAGGAGACATGGCGGATAGCTCCTCCTAGCATGTCTCACTCGAGCACCAAGCAAGCCGTGATTATATTGTCATTAATAATACATATTCATTAAATTACATACATATTCATTAAGCTACTTATACCTTGCATCATACTTCTAGAAGATTCTTCTCACATGCACACTAAAATGTGGTAGTGGGCTTTGGGACCCCTGGTGGTCATTTCTTCATCACCTTCCTCTAAATCACTTTGTTCTTTGGCTGAACTTTGGAGTTGGCCAGCCTTCTTGTCTGTTTACCAGCTCCTTAGTTGGTTCTAACTTGTTTCCCTAAACATGAACTGAAGAGTTCTCTTCCTTACCATTGTTAATAGATTCCACCTGGGGTCCAGGTCACTTAGTTACAAGCAAAAGGTTCATTCTATATACAATGAGCTATCCTTCATTCTGTCCTCCTTCTTTCTATGATTCTTTCTCCATCTGAAACCCTATTTGGAGATGAATGAGTAGCAAGTATGAATGCTAACAAGTAGGTACTCTGGTAGTACAAGGAAATTCAGCAAGAGTGTTTGTCCACTGGTAAAAGGAAAAGGCAAGAGTAATGAATGTGGGTTTTGTAACTTGAGCCTTTGCAAGCAAAACCTGATTTGATGCCTATGTGCATGTTAGTACAGCTTGGAAAGGAGAAGTGCAGCCAACATGCGAGGAGCAACAAGTCAGGGACTGCTTACGGAAGGTGGATGTATTCAAATCCATGGAGCTGGATGTACCCAAGGGTCCTGAAAAAGCAAGATGGTGTGTTTGTAAGGCTGGTGTATAATGTCTGTGACAAATTACAGTAATTGGGAAGGAGACTGGCAAATTTCTGGTGATGAAAATAGCAAGTGTTACACCACTTTTTTCAGAAAGGCAAGAAAGTGGAGGAGAGGGGAACTCATCAACCCCACTCCTGTCCCTGGAGAGGGCATGGTGCACATCATCTTGGAGTCTGTTGGACTAGATGACTTCCAACCGGCATTTTTATGAACTTCCAACCAGCATCCTTATGATTGTGTTGACTGAAAATGGAACCCTGATCTCTGATTTTTGTCTCTTTGTTTCAGCTAAAGCTCTGTTTTGTATCCTCAGCTGTGTTCTCCTTAAATGTTGTGCACTTGTGATGGCCTCAGATTGATGTTGTTCATAGTCAGAATTTCTGTGAACTGTCAGAAAAGTGAAGTCAGAGCTGAAACTACATGTTACAGCTTTGGTAGTTTGTGTTTGGTCTTTATTATCCTTAGCAAATCCATATTTAGAAGGGAAAATCTTGGTATGAGGCTGTTGAGTTTGAGTTCATCGGTACCTGGGAAGAGAATAAAAGCAGAGAACTTAGTGTCTTGCAGATGTCAGAAAAGGTTGATATCTTTTCAGTTTCTTGAGCTGTAACAATTATTTAATGTGGCTTTTATTTGTTTCCGGAGTATTGTGTAGTGGCTCTATGCTAGAGGCAGACTGCAGAACTACTCAGATCAGTAGTGTGGCACATCTAATGTTCAGGTGATAGCAAGCAGATAACCACATATTGCGCTTCTAGAGCACAAAGTAAGCTTATTTATTACTACTTTTGGTGTAAAAATATGAAGCTTGATTTTGCCAATTACATATTACAGTTTCATATTGTTAAATGTTTCAATGTATCCTTAAGCTCTGAAATCAGGAGAGGCTTCTCAGTTTAAGGAGAAGGATATTTTTATTGCTGTTTGTGCGTTTTGGTTAAACAGAAAATACAGAATTCAGACTGATGATTATATTTTCAGGATTACATAATTAAAAAATAATTTGCTGTTTTCCTAATCTGGTGAATACGTTTAAGGGAGAATATTTCTGAAATGCCAGAGTTCTCAGTGAAATGAAGTCAGTGTAATCACGCCAAAATGTTAATTTCACATTCCAGGCCTGTTTCCATTAACCCAAAACTACTGCCCGAGCAATCTCTCGTTGTAGTTCCTCAGCCCCTGTCTTTTCAAAGTACATCTTTTACTGTGGTGCAGAATGTGTGGTGTGGAATGTCAGAGTATTCAGCAAAGTCAGGGCTCCTGTCATCTGCGTCAGAGCTGACGAGTCCTGGATAAGTTGGCCTGCATGGGAAATGGAAGCAGTTAGTACTGTAGAGATGTAGAGATTAGTAATGTAGAGATCAGTAATGTAGAGATTCACTGGAGAAGTTGGTGTGAGGGTGGTTTTCATTCTTACACTTCACTCCTCTTAGGCTCTTTCAGGTGCCTTCTTGGTCTTCTGCTTTAATACAGGCCTTAGTATGAACTGGGTAGTCAGACAGTCCATGGTGGTGTTTGCCGCTGCTGTGGACCTGCGGGCCTCGGTCTGGATGGGGACATGGCGCTGAGTCTTGCTAGCAAGCCCAGCTAAGGGCAGGACTTTGCAGTGAGTTGGAGTTTATGTGCGCTGTGGCTGAGGGTGGATGAAACAATTGTGGAACAGTTTGTGCCTGAATGTGAAGTTGTGTTTGTTCTCTGAGATTGCAACTCAAGACACGATTCTTCCAGGAGTTATTGTGCAATATCATAGAATCATGGAATGGTTTGAGTCGGAAGGGACCTTAAGGTCATCTAGTTCCAACCCCACCTTCCACTAGCTCAGGTTGCTCAAAGCCCTGTCCAACCTGGCCTTGAGCACAGACACCTCTAGATCAGTGCCACCTCTTGGCTGGGAATCACCCAAGCTGTCCAATTCCATAAACCTCCCTGCTGCAGGAGAGACCAGGTACTGTTTTCCTGCCTTGTGTGCAACTTCACTGAGAGCGTCTTCATTTTTTGAAAATAATTAAAAAAAAAAAAAGGCAAAAACAGAAAACAGCAAAACACAACACAACCCCGAGGAGCTCTCTGCTGTTATTGATCAGCTTCAGAGTGATACTGCTGCTGCTGGCTCTGATTTATGTTCCCTCCTACCCCATATATTGAAATTCTGTCAACAAGAGTGATCTGTGAGGGTGGAGATACGGGCGAAAATACCCATAGGGTCAGCATGTCATTTTGGAGGAGAAGGAATCATTGTGTTTTGTCATATCCTCAACAGCTTGGTCTGCTGGGAATAAATGTTTTTTCCTATACTGCTCTCTGGAATCCTGGTATTCTTCATCCAGCATAATCCCATGGTGTGCAATTGTAGTGAGATTCATATGCTGTGGATTGCCATCACAAAGGCATCTTTGAGGAGAATTGCCTGAAAAACTTGCCATCTGAGGGGAGACATTCACAGGATAAATGTTTTCTCCAGCCTCAATTACCTTCAAAACTAAGTCAAAGGTTGCAAGATCAAATACACCAAACTCTGTCAGGGAAGTACCAGCTCACTGTGATATTGTCGCCCCTACAGGCAGTACTCTGGCCTCACCAGCCATGACTCTGGGAAGCTCTGGCTTGATTTAGGCATGCTTTTTCCTGGAGAAGACTTCGGAAAATGCTTTAGGTGCTCTAGAGCTGTACATTAGTGCCCTTAGCACTGAGCTGTGCTAAAATGGTCTTTTCAGAGTTGGTGGCAGAAGTCTGGCTTCTTCTGTCATCACAGCAGCGGTCAGAACTGGGACATTCAATTAAAGCAAAGTTAATTCTCACAGTGGAACTTTTGCAGTAGTATATTATTTTTCACTTATTTCACTACCACAATTCTATTTACAGCTCTGGAAGAGGGAGGGGCAGGAGCTACCCAAGCATCTGTAACTAACGCCTGCTGGTGTTGGAGGTTAATTGTCAGATTGCCTTAAAAATGTCTGTGATTTATAATGATTATTAATGGAGAGTGAGGCTCTGGTTTGGGTTCTTCTATATGATTATCTGCTCAAATTATTTTGTGTACCTAGTACTCTTAATTAGACCATGAGCTTTATAAAGCATAAGCTTTTGTACTACATTTCTCTCTTGTTTCTTTTTATTGGTAATATCTCCACTCCCTGGTATTCATAACTCATGCATCTGGATTGAGAATAATACTGTTGGCAAGTTCTGTTAATTTGCCTCAAGCTTTTAAATCCGTACCTCACATTTTTAAACATTTTTTTTCCCCAAAGCAATGATGACTAGAAACTTTTAGAGATAGTTATTTGACATTGAGAAAGATGTCAAATACTGCAAGGCTTGTAATGAATTCACGAGGGATGGCAAGGCAGAGCATTTTGAAGATGTAGATGACTATGTACCTATTACATCCACTTTTCTAAATTATTAGTAAGTAGCTGTGTACAGAAAGTGTCACTCAGTAGTTGCTCATTTTCACATCGAAGTACCTGTCTTGGTTGTAGTCTGAGGGATCTGTTTTGGTTACAGATGAGGCTTCCACATTTGAAAGCCTGTCTGAAATCTATCATGTGATCAGGAACAATATTTTTTCCTTATCACAACAGCAACCATTTGTACTTAGTGCCAGCGTTGTTGCTTGTGCTTTTCTGATGGAAGACCAACATACTACATGATCAGCGAAGTGATGTTCTTATCCTCTAACCGCTAAGTTGACTGCTCCTTGTGGACTGCAGCCCAGCACAGTGTTCATGGTGTATCAGGTGTCACTGCCACTGTGCAGCCCAGAATTTCATCTCTGCTGCTGTCAACACGTGACTGCGTCTGGAAAGACCCAACATGTAGCTTTAACAAAGGGAGCTTCATTTCTGTGTTAGCACACAAATGGAAGGACATGCATATAAAGTGTTGAACCTTCTGGATCTCAATCCCAGGGTTCTGGGATAATGTGAGAGGAGCAGGAGTGCCTTAATATAGCCCTTGTAGGTGCTGTGGCAGTACAGATACTGATGAGGAATAATTCGAATGTTTCAGGGATTAGACTGAGGTTTACAGTCATGTGCTTTGTAAGGACCTACAGACAACTTGCATTTCATTTTACAGCTGTCTGTACATTTATGTGGTTCCAAGTTCAAGGGTAAATTAGACTTTAACCATGAGATGAATCCATATGTGACACTGTGCTTTTTGTGTTTTGTTTTGTTTTTAACAAAGACATGATAAATGCCATTCTTTGATCAGAACTTACTTAAACTTATTTTCTATTAACAGCAAAGGAAAGCAGAGTTAGGCTCCTTCTCTTATTCTTTGCACTTTGCAGCTCTTGGTGTTTAGAGTTTCCAACTGCACAACGTTTTACACTTCCTGTATTTAATTTTCACTTTAAGAAAAATACCCAAACATCTGGGAAAAGAAAATTCAGTGTGAATATCTGTAATCGGGGAGATGTGGTACTAAACATGATTATGTGAAATACATCATTCTGGTATACTTTTAAGTCTTTGCCCACTGATTTTAATACAGTATTAGACTCCACCATCAGCAAAATGTTTGCTTGTTCATTCTGTGCAGTATCTTTTGTCTCAGTGCAGTGTGGTCCAAGCTGCAATGATTTAGCAGGCTATCTAAAAGTGTGCCGACTGTGGTTATAAACAGAAAAGATATGTGATTTGAAACTACAAGTAAGTGTTTGACTTTCTGTCCTTCCAAATAACCATTGAAATGGTAAGATTTTGGCCCAGGTACCAAAGCAGAATAAAGCTGATAAGCATTTTAGTCACCTTCTGCAGCTACCAGAAATGAAGGCATGAAAAGCAGAGAATTTTCTAAGGTCCCACATGCTTGAATGGCCACACCAGAATTGACAGTGCTTTTTTTCTAGTTCTCCTTTCATGTGTCTCTGCTTTATCTTTTTATCTTTATCATCTTTGTCTTTATCTTTGTTTTATTTAATCTTTTCTTCAATAGCATTTTTTTTCTTCTTCAGAAATTGCTGAAGGTTAGTGGTAGGGTCTCAAAATCTTGGATCCAGTTCGCTTGAACACTTCCATATCCTGATATCAAATGCCTCTGAATTTTCTTTTAGTGGGCCCAGTCTGCACGTTCAGTGTGAACATCTCGAACTCGCTGATTGTATTTCAGTTTGCATTCAGATCAGACTGCTGACCATTTGAATTCATCTACAGTTAAAGCTGATTTGAAAGAAACATCAAGTACACATGTCCAATTAAACTGAAGGCATTGTGTAGCATATAAATTGCAATCCATCATTCTTTACAGCCGCCCTAAAATTCACTGCCTGTATTTAATACAAAGCAGCTATCTTTGTGGTTAGTGGGGCAGAGGAGAAGTGAGCACAGCTCTGTGCGATGCTTCACTTTTGGTCTCAAAATGAGGGGGTCTCAATGTACTTGTGGTCAGCTTAACAGTAGAATAGGCAGCATATCAGTTCTTTTCTCTGCTCTCCTGCTATAACCACATCCTCTCAGCTTGGGAATGCTTCCTTGGGCTCTGATGGACAGGTCTCTCCTATCTGCATTATATTCTTCTACCTGTATAGATGCATTTGTGTACATCCTGGAGCTGAAGCAAGACTGGTTTCTAATGTGAAATATCATTTCAACAGCCTCTTTGTGCTGCTTGTTCATGGTTGTGAGTCCCAAGCAGCTGCTCAAATAAGCATTCCAAAACCAGAATTTCATGCTTTTTTTCATAACTCTTCTGTGTGAAACGAGGATGAAGAGGAGATGATGTGAATCAAGTTATGCTAATGCAAGGAAAGTATCTAGCTGGAGGGGAGGGCTGTGAAATGCTATGATCTGTGCTTTTCTGAAAGGGTGATGGAGAAAACTTAAGTATCATAGAGTCATAGAAGGGTTTTGGGTTGGAAGGTGCCTTAAAGCTCATCCAGTTCCAACCCCCTGCCACAGGCAGGGACATCTTCCACTAGAGCAGGTTGCTCCAAGTCCCGTTCAGCCTGGCCTTGAACACTTGAAATGGGGCAGCCACAGCTTCTCTGGGCACCCTGTGCCAGCCCCTCACCGCCCTCATAGGGAAGAACTTCTGCCAAATGTCTGATCTAAATCTTCCTCTGTCAGTTTAAAGCCATTCCCTCTTGTCCTGTCCCTACAGGCCCTTGTCAAAAGTCCCACACCAGATTTCTTGTTGACCCCTTTAGGCACTGGAAGCTGCTCTAAGGTCTCCCCAGAGCCTTCTCTTCTCCAGGCTGAACCAGCCCAGCTCTCTCAGCCTGTCTCCAGAGCAGAGCTGCTCCAGCCCTCAGGGCATCTCTGTGGCCTCCTCTGGATTCATTCTGGCAGATGCACATACTTGTGTTTGCAGCTCCATAACTGAACACAGTACGTAATGTAGGGTGTCAGTGCACAATGTGAACCTTTCACTGCATGCAGCATTCCACCACACTTTAATATTACTTTATTATTTGCATATCCCAGATGTCTTTACTATCCTGTTTCATTTAGTGTAACTGCATCCTATTAATAATGAAAAAAAGTACAGATTTCAAAGAAGTCCTAATCCAAATTGCTGGAGTCAGAGGCTGGGCTGTGAATCACTACAGAGTTCAGTCTGTCCCCTGTTAAGAGAGGGAGCTTAATAGGAACAAAGCTGAAGTTTTTTATCTTGGCCTGTTGCTAGTGTTTCTCTCGCTTGCAGTGACTGGGTATTTCCAACCCTATAGCAAACTTCTCTGAAACAGAAGGGCTATAGGGCTTGCCTTGAAGAGAACTGTAAGTAGAAACTACTCCCCAGTCTGCAAGCGAAAAGTTCTGGCTCTAGTGGCCTGATTCATTGTAATCTTTCTATTCTAAACAGTAATTTAAGCAAAGTAAGAAAACAGGAGGAGGAATTTTAGCCATCTTTAATTTTTTTCCCCAGCATGTTTAAGACAACAAACTGGGGCTGAGAAATATGTAAACTGCATTCTAATTAAAGTAGTTCAATATACAGAGGCTTCCTGGTGCTGTAACTTTAAGGTACAATATGTATTTAATTATCCCCAAGCCAAAAATGACTTTTGGAGTGGTGTAATTCTCCCCATCCACAGAATAATATAGTTTACTGAACTGGACCAGGCTGTAACAAGGCCTGCAGCAGCAGTAATTTTAGTGGCTCCTTGGAGATTACAGAGTAAACATTTTAAAATCTTATTTACAGGAAATGCATCATTATAGTTTTGGTCAAGCCTAATTTATTGTTAACAGGATTATTAAAGTGATATAAGCTGAGGATTGTTCCTGCTGGGTATTACTCACCCTCTTTTCCCAGTATGGTTGACCAAAATTCAGCATTGTCATTTCACTACTTTATACAGAGGTGTAAGACTCTTATGAGAATAACACTTCATTCTTTCACTCTTACATAAATACAATACCTTATCCCAAAGTAGCCCGCATCTTGTTTGCTGTAATGTCTTTTGCCTTGAAATTAGAACTAAACGAGGTGTGGAAGGTGTATAACTATCTAATAACAATCATTACTGCATGTACTCTTATGACTGCCCTTTTAACATCTATTGGATTTTTTTTATATGTTTAGCATTTAAAAATCACAGATCTTAAGATTTTTCAGGATCAGGGTCTAAATTGCTTTGAAATTTCAGAGCAGACTTCAGGTTTTAGTTGAACTGTCAAAATCCAGACATAATATTTGTTCTTTCAAATTCCATTTGTACTGTTAAAGCATGTCTTTTTTAAGGCAGAGTCTGAAACTGATTACAAGTTTGACTCCTGCTCGATATTTCTGGGGTTTATCCTTCTGTAGAATGACCTACAAAGCTGTATTGAATAAAATGTGCAGAGCCTGGAGCAGATACCCTATTTTAAAGTATCTTAGTACTGTTTGAAAATAACCAGTAGATTTACTGAGGGATGTCAAAACATTCCATGTGCTGTATTTCTTATTTACTCATCTCAATTTAATTAAGGAAGGGGGAAGACACAGAGATTTCTGAAGCTATGATTCCCCTGAGCTTTGTGAAGTGGGGGTGTATAGAATCATAGAAAGGTTTGGGTTGGAAGGGACCTTTAAGGCTCATCCAGTTCCACCCTCTGCCACAGGCAGGGACACCTTCCACTAGACCAGGTTGCTCCAAGCCCCGTCCAACCTGGCCTTGAACACTGCCAGGGATGGGGCAGCCACAGCTTCTCTGGGCAACCTGTGCCTCACACCCTCACAGGGAAGAACTTCTTCCTAATGTCTCATCTAAATCTCCCCTCTGTCAGTTTAAAGTCATTCCCTCTTGTGACAAGTAATTGTCTGTATTTCCTGGAACCCCCTTCAGGCCCGGAACACTGTTACAAGGTCTCGCTTGAACCTATAGCAGCTGCTGAAGTCAGTAACCAATTGAAGTGTTTGGATTCTGGCCCTTCTTGTCTCCTTTATGCCTGGTTGTTCCTGAACTCTGTTTAGTATTGTATTGTTCTTGCCAGCTGATGATGGGAGAAGCAGTTACTTCTCATAAGGTATGTCTAGTAACGTACCTTGCAGTACATTAATAGTAACTGTGACCTGTCACAGCTGAAGAGGGTCACACAGGTCATTCGTTTTCCAACTCACTGTCTCTTAAGTCAGCTGATAATCACCTGTGGAAAATTGTCTTTAGTTCTTTGGTGTCTTTATGTTCTGGGTGGAAAGTTCCTCACCCTTTCCTCCTGCGTCAAGAAGAATGCATGTGCACACACATGCATGCAAGCAAAACTAAGAAGTGATTGTGGGGTTTTGTTTTCTTGTTTTGTTTCTCTGAAATGTTCAGAACTGTGTAGTATCAATCTGTCATGGGAGAACTAAAACATGTAACACCTTTGTTCCCAAGTACTCTGGATACAAATAACATATGCACTAAAGTCTCCCTGGGTTTCCGTTGTCTCCGTGTATTTTGAGATTTATTCCCTTGTTTTCTGCAGTGGTTGTTAGAACCTCAATGCAATTTTTAATGTTACTGGTCTAATGAGAATAGATAAGTGTTAACCTTGAGAATGCAGGAAATGAACTGGTCGGGCAAAAACAGAGTCCCCAGTTTTTAATGTCATTTCTGTAGTGACATTTAATTTGAAGCATGTCTTATACATGTCACTCACTGATTATCTGTACCAGGGATTTACTCCTCTCTGACTTTGCTGCCTCTTTAACTAGAGATATATATGAAGTTTTCTTCTGAATGCTTCTTAGCCTGTTATAAAGGAATGCAGAAGCATCTAGTACACGGATTTTAGGCTGTTGCCACCAGCAGGCCTGTCGGTACAACTCCCAGTGCAGGTCATTGCGTCTGATGCTCTCCTAAATCAAGGGCATTCTGTAGCCAAATGTCTAACCTTTGACCAAGGGCTGTCTCTTCAAGTCTCTCAAAGAATGGTCATACTTCACAGCATCCTGTTGATTCAACCACTTTCTCAAAAGAGAGCACTCTGGAGTATCTAATGCACACAGAAATAACCTCTGAGCAGGGGTTCTGAACATGAGTGTCCTCTAAGAAGTAAAATAGGACTCTGCCAGGGATCGGAGCAAGGCTGTGAACCTGACAGCCCTTTATTCAGCACTGGGAATCAGTGCAGCGCCCAGCTCTGTTGCCTCCAACTGTTTTGCCTTCTAATGACTCGTAGCCCTCTGTGAGTTGTGTGGTATCCTACTGGTGGGTTGGTTCGGTTTGGCAGGAGTCAGGCTTTGGTTCACAAAAGGCAACCCCTGTCTTTATCACTAAATATCTTAACAGAACATAAAATCCTCTTAAACTGTCTTCTGGAAGAAAGGGATCATGGTGAAGATTTCATCTTAGCGCACTTTTTTGGAGGGAGACACAAACATACTCTGCAGAGCTAAAAGTTTGAGTTTTCATTAGAGCTACTCAGAGACTTTTGTCCTCTGAGTTCCTGTGAAAGACTGGATTTGGACAGAAAAAGGAAGAGGCTTGTGGAAGCTTGCAAAAAAACCTGCATTAGTATGTTTTTGATAAGCTGTAGTTCCTATATAGACTGATACAGTCCATCTTTATTCACTTTTGGGTCATTTTTTGTAGCCCAAAGCATTTAGGAACAGTAAGTGATAAGATTTTGAAAAGCATACGTAGCAGAGACAGGGACTGTATTTCAAATCAGATTCAAGCAGTTGTAGGAAGGTAATGAGGTGTGGCTGTATTAGACCTGTTCCTGACAACAAACCAGAGAAAATAATTTACCTGGGAATTTTTGTTTCTTTTTGGTCTTCGCTTGAGGCAAGTGCTTATTGTGGAAAACCTCAGACTGGATGGGAATCTGCCCCCAGAATTCCCCAAAATTGAAATTCACATGTATGAGAGATGTTGGAAAACATTAATAAGTCATTCTAGTATCTCCAATCATAATTACTGTAAACTTTTTAATAGTTCCTGGTGAATACAGGCATTACAAAAGTGCAGCTTATCTCAGTCCTTATCCAATAGCTTTGTCATTCCACGTTTCATTTTACTATGTCTTTTTTGTGTGGGGAGAAGGGGGGTTTCTCCTTCAAATAAGACTCTGCTGGCATTTTAATTTCCCAGCTGAACAGTATGTTCATAGGAGAAGCTCTCGCTTCAACAGAACAGCACTTCTTGAAAAGGAATTATTTCTTAACCAGATCTTGGCTGCCTGTATTGTACAGTTCGTTTGAAGAGCTCAGTAGATGAGGCTTGAGGAAGCGCCAGTGACACCTCTTATGCCTTTAGCTTTTCCCTTTTATCTTTCAATGAACTGATTGAGATTGCATCCATGAGCTGTTCCACTTTAATGTTGGCATTGTAACTCATGTTTTGATTTCCCAAAAATGGTTTCTTACCTTTTCCTTCATATAGCATTGACTGCTGGTTTGGTGAGTGCTTAATTTGTCCCTGTCAGCATGAAAAATGCACTGACCTGATTGTGATCATTCTGCTTGAAACAAAAGTATGAAGTCATTAAATACCTTGAAAGCAAGGATACTCAGAACTACATAATGTTGTTCTCTGAGGTGATACCGGCTTTCCCTAGGGCTGTGTGGAAGGAGTTTCTGTTTCTGACACATGCTAAATGCAACAGTTTCTGCATAGGCAAAAACACCCACTAAGCTGCTTGGAATCCCTCCTGGCACAGAAGAGTTTTGCTTGAAAAAACAATGATGTTTGTCTTGTGTGATCTGATCTTATCTTTCTCGATTAAATGAGAGGAAAAGGTATATCTCTCCTTAAATGACAGGGAGCACAAATTATGTTAATCATTGAAAGTCTATTTTCATAGCATGATTTTTCACCTTAGGCGTGCTACATTTTTAAATACAGCCATTCTGTCATTGCTCTGTCTGTTAAACAGGTCTAAATCCAGACTGAATCAGTTAATGTGGTCCTTCTTTTTAGGATAGCATGATTGAAAACAGAATCTGCCATGTTTAATGCACAGTAAGGCCTAACTAGAAGCCTTATTTCAACGTCTAAGATTTCAGCAATGGAAACAAAAGACATGTTAAACTTTAGATTGCATCTTTTATATAGCTTTTCCCTATAAATATTTTCTCTATACATTTAGGACTGGAAAAATTGAGTAATTTTGGAGATATCTGTAATTCTGCTCCAGTTAGGACACTTTTTTTTTCATTCTGTGCTGCTGCCATCCGCTTGCAGTCTTCCGAAATAGGAATTGTCAATGTTTTAGCACCAAGATCTTCAGTCAAGTTTCGCCAGTGAAATTGCCCCATCCTTTTTACCCCAGGTGCATGTTGCTGACCCTATTATGAACTGATTTGTAGTACTGTTAAGTTCTGTCTTACCCACAATCTTTCATCTAGAATTTTTCTAGACTAACAAATGTAGTTTTAAAAGGTCGAAACAGATCTTCATTAAGAGTTTTTGAAAATGAGTGATAAATCTGAACACCCAAATGTTGATCTAAGTGTTTCCTCTATATCCTCATCTTTTCAGAACTCTTGTCAGGGAAGGTGACAACTCTCAGCAGCTTTCCAGAATGCAGGCTCTCCCTGCAAGATCAAATGATTTCTGTCTCCATGTCAGTAGGAAAAGGCCAATGTTAGAGACAGCGCAGTCCACCTCAGTGGAGTCCCTCAGTGTATGCAGCTGGGTATAAATTGTTTATGTAGACACAAAGCAGCAGAGGTTTACAAAGGTGTAACCTGTGGCAGAGGCCAGACTGCTTTGACATGCAACTACAGCAATCCCCTAGCCTGCATTCCTTGTTGCATTGTTCTGCTTTTTGTTATGTTTCTCTTCCCAGTTGGTGACAGTTGCTTAGTTTTCAAGTTAATGATGATACCAAAGAACCCCGGGGTGTTAAGGTAGAACACTCCACCTTGGAGAATTCTACCAATTTAGGTTTTGCTAATATGTTCGAGGAGAAGGTCAATTGATGCTGTAAATCGCAGTGGTTTTGACATCCTCTGGACTTTCTTTATGTATGAATCAATTTCTGAATTTCCCTGTGCTGCCCATGGAATCTGTTCTTCCTTAGTACCGAAGTTCATCATGCAAAAGGAACTTAACCTTATGATATCCTAAGAGGGACCCATCTATACCTTCTGTCAACCACTGTCTCCTAAACAGCATGGCACTGTTGTCAAAGCAGCTGAGACACTTCTGTTTAGGCTAGATGCAGAATCATTTTTTTGGGAGTTGAAAAGTTCAGGAGGAGAATGAAATAAGATCATTTTCCCTCTGTACTTTACAAAAACCCTACAAAATAGGCTAGACCTTCTTGCTCTTGCATCATTATGAACATAGAAAGGTTAGCCTTTCATTTCGGCCTTGCTCAAGGCATAGTACGTGAACTCCAGAAGAATGTAGGCTTGAAATAGTCCAGCATGATTTTCAGGAGAGAACAGCAAGAGCAACAAGAAAATAATATAGACTTGAGCAAACGCTGAAATAATGAGTGGTATTCTGTGTTTCAAAGCCCTGAAGCTGATTGAAGTCATCAATCTCTGCCTCACAGCCCCCATCCATAGAGTCTTCTCATTTTACCTGCATCTGCAGTGACCTGTGGTACTTGAGGAAAGGATGTTAAGAGACCTGAGAACCCTGCCAAAATAGGTGGGCTATGTTCTTGGGCTGATTCTCTTCAGAGCTACAGAGCTGTAACTGGACCCAAAAAGAGGAAAGAACAAACAGTTGGTATCATCTCTGAACCATGCAAAATCAGATGTGCTACAGGGACAAGCAGTGTGAAGACAAGCTGAAGAGCTTCCTGAAAGCTGTTCTTCCTTCTCAGGGGTCGTTGCCCACGGCAGAGGGTTTGGAACTAGATGATCTTAAGGTCCTTTCCAGCCCTAACTATTCTATGATTCTATGACATCCGCATGCTTACCTACAGCTCCTGTGGGTGACAGAGCCACCCTTCCAACAACAAGTTTGAAAGCAGGCTGCCTGGTTGCTGTGTGCCAGCAGCAACTCCCTCCAGATCTCTTCAGCCTGCTCTGCTTTCATCACATGTTGCCTCAGCAGCACCTGGGTTGTGGTGGGCACTGAATTAGTTCAGTTTAAAGGCGGTGAGTGGAGAGAATCACAGAACAGTTTGGGTTGTAAGGGACCTTCAAAGTTCATCTGGTCCAAACCCCCCCTACAATGAGCAGGGACATCTTCAACTAAATCAGGTTGCCTAGAGCCGCATTCAGCCTGGCCTTGAATGTGTCCAGGAGTGGCACATCCACCACCTCTCTGGGCAGCCCGTACCAGGATTTTACTACCCTCATTCTAAAAAATGTGTTATGTTCACTACTTTTAAAGAGCATTTCAGTTTCCCATCCTTCCCTCCTAACACTTTCTAAAGTGAGGGGTACGACTGTATTTCTGAGGTAGGAGAAAAGCAAAACCAGATCTTTATTTCTTTATCTTTTGGTCTGGGGAAACCCTTTTACCATGGTTGCCACAGCTGTGGGTTCTTCAGCTGAGCGGCAGACAGCTTTTACAATTTTTTTCCCCCTAAACCTTGTTTCTCAGGAGTTGAAAATAAACCTTGTGTCTTCCTGACTTAATATTCCCTCAGGGCTGCTTTTGCAGCAAGGTTGAAGCTTTTGTGGAGTCATAACCTACCACCCAATGAGCCTTCCAGCACAAGGGAAGGAAGGCCTGATATTGTAATGAAAGATGGGAGAGAAGAAAGAAACAAAACCCGTGAATAAAAACCTGCTGGAGTTTCTCTGTGCCTCACAGGGAGATGAGTCACTGACCAAACATTTCTTCTGTTTTCAACCTTTTGGCTGTTGTAAAAAGAGCGTGACAAAACCAATGTCATAATTAGCTTTTAATTAAAAAAGAAACCAAAGTTGGAAGACAGTTTTATTGCCTGATCCTACTGAACTGCTGATCCACTTCTCTTCCTCCTTACACCAGCAACTCTGGGGAAAGAAATGAGAAGGAAGAGAAAGAAAATGCTGAAGAGGAAAAAGAAAGAACTGCTTCTGACAGCCAGTAGCGTTTTCCTAAATTATAATCTATGAAGTTTGAATGGGACAAAACTTAACTTATATTTTAGAGAAGGTCTCGCCACCAGTGCCAGTGTGCGTCGGACCTCTGTGTTGCTCTGATTTCTCCTGGCAGCAGTATCAGTTTGAATAACCAATATTGGGCACTCGCTGAACCAGGGAGTGAATGATCCCATCAGACGAACCTTTCTCACTCTCATGCTTGCTTTCTCCCTGCAGGTATTCACTATGTTTCAGAAACTGAAGCAGGTACCACAGAGGGGTGCATTTCAAAATGCTCTCATGCTGATGATTGATTTGACATTCTAAGCCAATCAAAAGGGTTTCAATTAAAGTTCATTTTAGCCACTGTCCTTAGCGCTGTCCAGCAGTGTTCCAGAGTTTTGGGCGAGACCAGTTTTTGAGAAACACTGTCAGCATTTATGAGATCTTAAGCAGCCTTCGTGTAGTTGCATGGAACACACTTACTGAGGACCACAAATCAAAGTAGTTTAATTCTATGTCTGTGTTGAAAGGGACATGGACAAAATAGCTCCCCCCTTCCCCTGCCTCAATGTGCTCAAGTTCAAAGTCACTCAAAAAGTGGAATGCTGAATTAGAACTATGTATAATTATTGTTCATTTTGCTTTTCTTTTTACTTCCTGTTTGTCCTAAGACAGAGGTTAAATTCCCAAGCAATAGGCAGAAATCATAGAATAGTTAGGGTTGGAAAGGACCTTAAGATCATCTAGTTCCAACCCCCCTGCCGTGGGCAGGGACACCTCCCAGTAAACCATGCCACCCAAGGCTCTGTCCAATCCGGCCTTGAACACTGCCAGCATCTGATAACATTATTAATCTGAGGATTTACTTGCAAACTAAGATCTTTTCTTCTAGGGTAACCTCCCTTAGGTATTTAATTTGTACAGCACACTTTTTTCCAGCTTTTCTTTGTTAGAAGATAAAATACCAAGTGAGCATTTGGCTTTAGCTTCTGGCACACTTGAGAAAAGACAGTCAAAATTCTGTCCCATCCGCTTGCTCCCAACGTCTAAGAATCCAATAATTGTGTTATGTTCTTGCTGTACAGTGGGAGATTTTGCCATTAAAGCCGCGGCACACCTCCTACCCAGAGTTTCTCAGATTTTTCTTTTTCCTGTTTCAGAATGCATCTGAAGGTAACAGCCCGTGTTTACTAGGGGGAAAACTGTCTCCTTCCCGCAGGAGAAGCGACTTTTTTATTTTAAGAATTTTTCAACATACAACTTTTATTCTGAGGCAAGAAAAGATGTAAAGATTTTATGAAGCAGGGAAGACTTGTAAAGAGTAGAGCATTGTTGGACTGATGGCTTCGAGAGCTGTGTTTGCCAGCACATTCACTCGCCAACCGAGTTTGACACTGGCAGCATAAAACTGCTGGTTTTAGAACACTGCCTTGAGGAAGAAATTCTTCCCTGTGAGGGTGCTGAGGCCCTGGCACAGGGTGCCCAGGGAAGCTGTGGCTGCCCCATCCCTGGGAGTGCTCAAGACCAGGTTGGGTGGGGCTTGGAGCAACCTGCTCTAGTGGAAGGTGTCTCTGCCCATGGCAGGGGGTTGGAACTGGATGAGCTTTAAGGTCCCTTGCAAACCATTCCGTGATTCTATGATTTAAGCAAGATGCGTTACAGAAAGACATGTTCTAAAGCCTTGTAAAGCAACAAAATTTGCTTTCCTTCTGTCACATGATAGTACTGTGACCGTTAACTAATGCGGCGCTGGAGTGGATCCATGTGGATCAGAAACTGGGATTATGGTTCATGCCCTTTATTGAAACTTTGTATGTCTCCCTTAGCTGTGGTTTGCAGCATGATGCACCAATTACCACCAGAGAGATTGGCAATCAGTGCTGATTAACAACAGAAGGCTTCCTGAACACTGAATTGTACAGAGGGAAACATGCCCAGCAGGTGTCCCCTGTAATCTTTAATTATAAGAGAATCAGATGGAGAGAAGTGTTTACAGGGCTGGCTCTGGATTGCCTGCAAGGGGGTTTCTCACAGAAAGGGTTTAGGAGAAAATGCACACCTGTGTCAAATGAAGGGTGGGCCCTCAGCTCAATTAGGGCTAATTAACATCCAGTGAGTGCTTTGCCATTTCAGCCATGCTGCAGAGCATCAGTTGTGGTGCTTCACTCCACAAGAAGTTTTTGTTGCAGGCTGGAAGAGTCTGCTTCTTAAGTGCCTTGAGTCAGAGAGCTCCAAGATACTGCCTACTGTAAGTCACAGTTTGTAAATGATCTTTGAGGGATTTAGAAGGTGTTAAGGTTCTGACTAATACTGGTTTTTCTGGTGTGTGTGTGGTCACTTAAGTGCCATACAGATGCATGAGGTATTGCAGTTAATGAATTGATTTGGTTGATCATGGGTGTTTTGTTGAAGTTCAGGATCAGGCTGTGATCTGTTCCCTGATGAACTAGGTTAGAGTAACTGGGAGTTTGTCTGGTTTTGGCTGGGATAGAGTTATATTTCTTCTTAGTAGCTGGTGCTGTGTTTTGGCTTTAGTCTGAGAACAATGCTGATAACACACTGATGGTTTAGTTGTTGTTCAGCAGCACTTACCCTGATCAAGGACTTTTCAGTCTGTCATGCTCTGCAGTGAGGAGAGGCTTAAGAAGCCAGGAGAGAGCAAAGACAGGACAGGTGACCCATGGTAGCCAAAGCAGTATTCCATACCACAGCATGTCATGCCCGGTATAGAAACTGGCAGGGAGTCATCCAGATGAGACTGATCGCTGCTCAGGTCAAGCTGGGTATCATTTCATGGGTGGTGAACAATTGTATTGTTGTTTATTGCTTGTTTGTCCTTTCCCCTTCTGATTTTATTTTTTTTCCTCTTGTTATTTCCCTTATTATCACTATTAGTAGTACTATTATATTGTACTTCACTTACTGGACTGTACATATCTCAACCTGTGGGGTTTGCACTCTTTCCCACCCAGGGAGGGGGGGAGTGTGAGCAAATGGCTGTATGGTGCTGAGTTACCAGCTGGGCTTAAACCATGACAGAGTTAAATAGAAAATGGAAATATTGTATTATTTATGTGAGGAAAATTAAGAGGTTTTGAACACTTGATTATTTGTTGTGCAGAATGAAAATTGTTTTTCTCCAAAGGCTCTTCAGTTTGTTTTGAAATGAGTTGGTGAACTCGGCATATCTCTTAATGAACCCAGGTGGGATTCTCCAGAGTATGATTATTTGTTTGATTCTTGTCCCAGTGAAGCAGGTGTGTTTATCGCTGACTTCATCGGGGGTGAAGTTCAACCAGATCTCACTGCCTGCTTTTGAGAAGCCTATGGCTTGATGCCCAGATCACAGTAATCTCCCTTACACCTGACATAACCTGGCAGTCTTGTTTGCAGTGCAGGTGGGTAGGTCAAGGAATAAAGAGTTGCTGGATACCAACCTTGCTTTCTGCTTCTTAATAAAAAGCTGCTGTTAAGGTCATAGCTGGATCAGGCTGGTGGGCAATGAGCAAACACTTGGTAGTGCTGCCTCTACTCCATAATTGCTCTAAAGATAATGGCCAGGCTTATCAGTGAAACACAACCAAGCTAAAAATGATGGAGGTAGGCTGAGGGAATTGTACTGGAGCTTACACATAACGCTTTCTCAAAGTGAAACTTTGCAAATTATTTTCTCCTTTCAAATAAAAGCTGGGGAAATAGGAGCATCAGTTTGAATAGATTTTCCGTTGAAACAGGATAGCTGATGAAAATGTGAGAGGTAGCAATGGCAATACAGTACTGGATTGTGAAAGAAAGGAGACCTGCCGCCTCCTAGTTCAAGTGCTTGGGGCAGGTGTATCCTCATAGTGTCCTTGCCATGTTTTCCACACAGAGGTGCCGCAGACTTGATTTAGAGCATCAAGGTATTATAATGCTGTTAGTGGAAATGAATTCTTCCCACCCTCTTTTTCTCTTTCCTTATTTTGAAGACCATTTAAGACATCTTTTGAGTCACCCAGAAGGACAGGACACAAACGCTTGAATTACTGAAATATCTATGTGTCTGCGCAGTGGTCTTGATGTGTACATTTTTATGTATAAGGCAAAAAATAAAGCATCTTGAACCAAAGTTTAAGTTATAAGAATTTCAAGATTTTGGTCAATTAAATCATTGCTTGAACGTGTAACGAGTATTTGATTTTCAGTAGAGAAATGTTAAGAAGATCTCTGATCCAAAGGTAATTACTTTGAACTCAAACTGTATTTTGCAGTTTGTTTCACTTGTCACCAGATTTGCTTGTACTTTACTGGCTACCTTCACTGAACCTAATCTGTTAGAAATGAGCTTGTTTTGAGATAGATACAGGTTTTGTTGTTTTTTCTAATACTCCTTTAAGCAAAAAGAATGAGGATTACCATTGAGCAGTCTGAGTAACAGTGAGGAAAATGGAGCATTTTGAACAAGAACAAGGTACATGTGAGCAGTTACTATGCACCTTGCCTGAGAGACAGGGTGGATCAAGGACAGCCTAGGGAGTGATGCTTTTAGCAGCTGCATCTGTCTCAGAGCTGTTTGAGTAGCTTGTAGTGCTTATAGGCTAACTCCTCCTGCTGAGCCCATGCCAAACACAGGGCAGTTCACCCCTCCAGATGCCTGCTCATGTTTTAAATCAGCCAGCCTGTTGCTTTGACTGCGTGTAGTCAGGTATGGGAGGGTGAGAGGTTATCCACTGGAGAGTGTGAAAGGTGGAACTTTTTCCTAGCCCACCAATACGCTCATAGCCAGCACCTGTTTGGAATGAGCCCTTGTGACTTTGGATGAAAAGCACCAAACAAATGTTGGAAAGGAGTATCTTGGCACACTACTGAAGCTTTCCACATTAGTTTTTTGTTAAAGAAGAAGTCAGTGATGTGAAGCCTGAAGTTACGCTCAGGAAATTGCTTTTCATCCTACAGCATGAGTTCTTGAGCAGAGGCGGGATCAAACAATATGTTGAAAATTCTCTTTTCACAGAATTTTGATCAAAGTACAAATGTCCTTGCCTGAGCAAGCAGTTTGTTTTCTGCTGAGAAGTGATGCTGGAAAAGGCAAAATGAGCAACGTCTGTTTGCTGGCCAGAATTCACTTACGAATAAATTGCATCACAATGCTACCAGCAACATCGTGTTTTCAAAGACCATATTGTGCTGTTGCTATAAGAACAGGGATTTGTAAAACTCAGCATTGTGTGTGGATTCTTGCCGTATTACTAGAAACTATTGTTGTTTATAATGCAATAGGGTATAGATATCTAATGATACTTGGTCTGATTTAGTGGAATCCATACCTAAACCAGGTTTTGCTAGTTTCATGGTTTGCCTGGTTTGGAAGTTTCTTTTAATTTTTTTTTTCTGTGTAATGATGTTGAAGCCTTTTGTAGGCACATACCTATATTTAGTCATCTGTTTAGAAGAATTGTAATTACTAGTATGTGTTTGAATCCTGAAGCATCCAAAAGGAATGATCCAAATAATGCTAAATGCCCACTAACGTGTCATTTTACTGCTTTTAATTTTGCTTGTTCGTTACAATGCTAAGATCAAGGCTTCTTTTCTGCTCCTTAAGACAAATGTTTGGAAGTTGGGAATCCTCATGTGTCAAGAGCCTCTTAATAGGTATAAATAATTGTGATGTTATTTTTCTTTTCTCTTAGAATTTCCCTTATATTGAAAATACCTGGTTCTCACTGGTGCGGAGTGTCACAGTTCTAAATAACAAAGCTATGGTGAAAAACAGTTGTGACTATTTACTAATTCTGGGTTTGTATCCCAGCATAATTTTTAAATGTTTTAAAATGTTTTGGAGTGTCGTCCCCCATCCCAACTCTATCTGTAAAGGGACACCTTCACTGCCAGAAGAGTTTCAAGGAGTTGAAACTCAAGTTCAACTTTCCTTTGTCATCCCCTGAAAAGAAGACTGCATCTGCAGCTGAGAACTTTAATGTTGAAAGAATAAATTCTGTTGGTAATGGTGACTCCATCCCTAATTCCACACGAGATTGTAATTTTAAGTGATACTGTTGGTTTCCTTTTCCCAGCAAATGGTGAGTGGAATCCCTAGTGAGTTAATGGTGGGTTTGTTGAAGGAAAACTTCTCCAATGTGTGTTGAGTTTGCTGCTGGCAGGTTTTGCTGAATGTTTAAAGTTGTAGTGTCTGCCACAGGCTGGGCACAGCTGTTCCATGCTGTCAGTTTGCACTTTCTTAACAGGCTTTGCTGAAAGAACATCTTAAAGTGCTTTTCTGGCCACCTGTTGCTTTCGTACATCATTCCCACAGAAATCCACCTCTGCAGAATAGAAATGATTCAGCTGTAGTTCTCTGCTCTATCCAAGTGAAGAGAGATGAAGAGAATATGCATAAGCAAAACAACTTAGGAGAAAACTGTTACAGCACTCCAAAGGCCCTATCAAGAAACTTGGTTTGGATTAGGGCTTGGGGTAGGTAAATCTATGCATATAAGAAAGAAGGATTTAGATGGGAATCTGAACTTTATGGGAAACTTGTACAAATATTTGCTGAGTTTGTCATTGCCCCACTTGTGGTGGTTGGCACAACAGAGCATAGCTGGTGGTAATCCTCGAGCTGGCCAGCAGAGTCATGCCCCTTTTCATCCTTCTTAAAGCATGACCCTAAGGGCTGCAGACATTCAGTATGCTTCTGGCACTTTTTAGCTGGTTTTAATGCATTAAGTGGAACTACCCTCTTTGAGGACTTAAGTGTTCCATTTATTCAGAGATGTGTTCCTCCAATGCCAGTATGGTTTTGTCCTAAAATGCAAGAATAATTTTTAGCGGCAAGAAAATTATTTAGTCTTTACAGTCTGCCCAGATGCCCAGCATAGTTTTCAAGAGAACTTTGCCCTGAAATGGGGCAGGAGGAGCTCAGGTGAGAATGTGAATCTTCATCGTTTGTACTTCAAGCATCACATAAATATGAATGCCTCATCCTTGTCTGTTGTGATTAGGTCTGCATGTGTCACTTGTTCCCATCTTTGGAAGTTTTCCTTCTCTGTGAGCCTCGCCTAACTTCTTTTGACTGTCGCCTCAGCTATCCTGGCCCTGTACCTACCTTTCTGTTGACACCTTGACTTTGTTGCTGATGCATAATCCACAAATGCTCATTACTTCTTCTGTAGAGTAAGTTTAGAAATGAGGGATTATTGAACTCATGTGAATTTTGTAGGTTTTTTGCATAAAACCAGGATTTACTTCTTTTTTCTTCATATTTAGAATTAATTTAGAGACCTGGCTGAAACAAGTAGTGCAACATCCAGGTCCAATTTGTCCTCAGAGGATGAAAACCTATATCAGGGTTAGTAATCTAGAGACATGAGAGTTAAGAAAAAGAAATAAAAAGGAGGGGGTAGAAGGCTTTGGCTGTGCTGAACTCCTTGACTCTAAAAAGCTGTTAGAAGCAAGCAGCTTTTGATCACTGTCAGCTTTTGGCTGAGTTAAAACATATGACTTAAAGTTAGGAACATAAGACTGGGAACAATCACTGGGACTGCAGGAGCTGAAGCATTAGTGTGTGCCTTTCTGGTCTGTAATGGAATTTTTTTTCCCTCTTCAAATGAACTGAAGCTCGCTAGTCTCACCCATTTCTACACAGATTGCTTATTTCAGGAGGCTATGTCCTGTCTTTAATCTGCTGCCTTCACCTTTTCTCCATTCTTGTTTCTTCTCCTTTCTCATGGGTCCCCGTCTCTGTCCCCCCATTTCCCAGAAAATGATGGTGTTGAAATTCACTCTTAAACCTCCGTTTGGTATAGTATTTTTTTCCTCAGGCATTTTTAGATGGGATTTCTGATTCACACCTTTAAGTTTCAGGTCCGTGCTCTTTCAGATATTAACAGGTATTTCTGGGAAGGTTGTAAGTACAGCATTATTCATAAAGATTGTCTCAGGAAAAGTACAGCAGCTGACGTCTCCTCTGGACTATAATTTTGCCAGTCGGTTTTCCACCCTAAAAAGATCACTCTGTTTTTCAGTTGCTCTCTTCCTCTAATATTTCATGGGTTTCCTGGTGCCCTATAGAGAGTGCTGAACAGAACAGAGTGTGTTGTTCTGCTCTTGACTCATGGCTGTGCCCTGGCATCCCAAGGGCTAAAGGAAAGGGAAAACAATACAAGGCTGAGGGAGGAGTTTACATAGGGCAAGAGTCAGTCCATGCTGGTCTTCAAGCATTTAAATACACTGTTTAGTTTGTCTTGCACTAGGCTGTTGTTTTCATCCAGAAGTGTTCAGCGAGCACCTGGTTTCCCATCTCATGTGAACCATAGACTGCAACCACAGTGTGAGTGTGGTCACAGGCTTGGCTGCCTCTGGGGCACTGTGTTTGAGGCAGTTAGTGCTACTGAATGGATTTTAGCCATCTTGCTTTTATCCATGTGCTTGTCTGTACTCTGCCTTATACATTGCTTGCCAATGCTATGGTTCTCCACCTCCCCCTTTGTCCTTCTCATTGGCTCCTACTCCGTGACATCTGACCAGCAGATGAGCTTTCTGTCCTGGATATGATCTGCTCATGTTCTCCAGTGCCCTGTTTCCAAATTAATCTCAGAGGGGACCAAGGTTTGCAACATTTAATGATGAGTAATGATGAGAAACAACCTTTTCTCCTTTCTTTCTTCCCTATTAATAGAGAATAGCTGCCACGAAAACAAAGTGCAAGGTAAAGGAAGCACAGAGCAGAATGTCTCATAGGGTCTGAAGTGTTTCCCTCCAGGGAGTAGCTGCTTGACACTTCCTAACTTTTGCACATTTAACAAGGAAATGCTTCTTTCACTCTGCAGTTAATTTCAGAGGGGAGCAAGGTGTGAAACATCTGACAGAAGCTTCAGTAATAACTTTTGATGATTTTCTAGCTCTTTGCATTTTCAAGGTCTACATCAGCAGGAAGCGAAGTGCAGTTTACTTCAATAAGCTGATAATAGTATGCATTTTCTTGTGCATGTATCCTGTTTCAGTGCAAGTTAGGTTCATTCAACCAAAGGTCTGAGTCTATAGCTGAAAAAGAAAACTTGAAGACATGGCTGCTATTGAGCCTCCAGTACCATTGATCAGAGAGCACCAGTAAATCAGCAGGCTTTGCTGAAGAAGACAGCAGGGAAGACAGAGATCTTTGTGGAGCATCTTCTAGCTTTGCAGGATCACAGAATGATTGAGGTTGAAGGACTCTTCTGGAAATCATATAGTCCAAGCCCAAAGCAGAGCCAAAGCAGGGCATTTGTACATATTGGCAAGATGATACCTGAGCCTTCTCTTCTCCAGGCTAAACAATCTCAACTTCTCTCAGCCTTGACTTACCAGATGTGCCAATCCATACTGTCATTACCTAAGCCATTCATTTAATGTCTCCTTATCAAAGTACCTGGAAGCTATTCCTCCTTGTGTGGCTGCAGAGTTGAGAAATCTTTCTTCTACTGGCGGTTAACTCGTGTCTGAGTTAACTGGAGTGGGGTGTTTATGGAGACAGTTCAGGGCTTCTGGCACAAGAGGGCCTGCCCCATCCATCCTAGGAAGTGTTGCTGCTCAGCTTGCCACATCCACTGCTTTAACCTCAGGCTGTAATTTTTATGAGCCTTTAGCAGAGTCTTATGGTGGACTCCTATGTGTTGCATCTCTGCTTCCCCACTTTCATAGTAAGTGAATATCCAAAGATTTTTTTAGTGGTATGTTGAGGACCTCAGAATGCCTTTCCCTGGCACCTCCTGTTCAGGCTCAGGAGATTACATTACATGATAGTGCTACACTGACCAGTTTCATCCCAGAAGTAGCTACATTATGCTGGTGTATCAGTATGGTCAGAGGAATAAAATCGAATTTTTTGGTTTAGTCAGAATTTAGTAAATTGAACTTGGTTTGTTTGTCCGCTCAATTGTGTGTTTGAACAGAAATTCCCTCAAGGGAGGAATCTGTGTGTGTGCTTTTGAGCCAATTCCATTATTTTCTGTATAATCATTGTTGCCTGAGAACTTAGATGTCTGACTAACAAAAGATCTAAGGCGAGTTCTTGAATTTACATGGTTTGCATCAGCAGGCATGAAATGTAATATATAGATTCACCGTTTCTCTTGTGATGAAGCAATGATTTACGTGGGACATTACCTGCTTAGAAATTAACTTTTTGCATCCACTAAGTGCCTCAGGATACAATCTTGTCTCTGTGAAAGTAGGATTGGAGAGGATGGCACTAATTTTTTTCCTTTTTTCATGAAGTAGGACTTGCAAAACATGTAAAAGAGCAGGGTGGGAATGCTGGAGTTGCTCATGCTTGGCATACTCTGCAGGGAGTTTGCTCACATTTGCAAAGCAAGCCCAGAAGTCTGGAAAGCTGAAACAGAAAATGACCGACTGCAACCAGAGCATTTGCTGCCTTCTTGCTCAGAATGTGCAATTGGCCTTCATCTTTTAATTAGAATCCATAGAGATGGCTCTGTTCCCTACCCACCTCTGGGCATTCCAGGAGCACTGAGTGCTTAGGGCTCAGGCTGCTAATGCTATAATTGAAACAGCTGCTCTGCTCTGAGTGCTTTATTCATTCACCTTTGAAAATGTTGATGGATCTGTGGTGTGTTCTGGGCCTTTTCTGTAGATGTGAATCTCAAACACAGCCACTTGCTAGATAGAGCTAATGAAGAGAATTTGCTGTGACTTTTAGTGTGTTGTCTCAGTTTTCAAAAGAGAAAGGGAGGGGGTGAGGGAAAGGCTGCTCTTAGGCCATAATGCTCTTTGGACTAAATTCACTTTACCTACAAGACCAGACACCCTAATTCTTATTATTCTCAGTGACTTAAACTACAAGTGAATGTAAAATATGACTAGGCCAAAAGGTCATTATTCTTACATTCTGCACTGTTTTTTAAGGTAGCACATAGAGGCAAGAGCATCTTGGAATTGTGCTGTACATGAACAGTGTTTGGGGGGGTCCGCACTAATTCAGAAGGCCCCAGACCAGTGGTTGCTCTGCAGCCTCATATTTCTCTCTTGCCTTGGAACTGCAGTGAAAAGGCTGAATTGCTGTTGCAGTCCTTGTTAAAGCCTGAAGACCTCATGCAGTCAACAGAAACTCCAGTATACCCATAGCCTTTCTTGATAGGCCTTCCTTTACCCATTGTTTTTCTTTATCCTTGTATTCAGCCGATTTCTGAACTACTGTCCAGAAGAGTTTGTCGCTGTCTCAGATGAATGCATTTAACCAACAGAAAGTCATTCTAGGGTGGGCTAATGGCAAAGCTGGGATGTTGCTGGCAGGGGCTAACATGGATGTATTTGGTAGGGCTGTGGTGGAGATGGAGTTACTGATTAAAACACAATTGCTGCCAGCCCATTGCTCGTCTCTGCATATCCCACAGACTCAGGCAGCTTTAACCTCCTAGTGTCTAGAGTATGGTATATCCTGAGGCAGTTTACTCATAAAAAGAGGAGCATCTGAAGCGCTAATTACCCAGGAACTGGTTCATCCAAGAACAAGCTGAAACTGCACAAAACCTTTGAGCAAGGCAGAGGCAAGGACCACTGTGGTCCATAGGCTGGTTTTTATTCAACAGTATTGATTGCTCTTGGCAGCTATGGAGCCTGAGAGCTTTGTGGTTATGTTTGTTAGGGAAGATAGAGGTCATTGTGAGACTTGGAGGGTCAATAAATCTGAATTTTGATGCAAAGGCAAAATCCTTCTCTGAAGCAAGCACTTAGGCACCCCTTGTGGCAAAGCAGGAAGGGACAAAAGAAAGGAAAGAGCAAAGCTTTCCACCCTATCAGCATGTAGCACTCTGATTATGTTGTATTCTTTTCAGGAGATGAGGAACAGCAAGGAAACAGTCCTAGAAGATATTACATTGAAAAAGCCTCTTGATGTGATGTGAAAGAGATTAGTGTCAGGAAATGCAGCCTTGGTGTTGCTCCCCAGTTTATGCTACCTGTAGGTGAGTTGACAATAAGTACCCTGCATGGATGCTTGGCATACCTGCAGCCTTTGCTGAAGTGCTCAAAGGTTGTTGTGGGTTCAAAGTAGCAAACTCATCCTTTTTCAGAGTTTCATTTTCATGTTCGAAATAGGGTTTAAGTCAAACCTTCAGAATGGGGCCTGGATTAATTTGGGCTTTTTCACTGAGCTGGGTGTTGTTAACTTAATGAAGCCTTATGGTATCCTTGGGCACCAAATACATTTCTTTATACCTAGCTTCACAGAAACGTCACGACGTTTCTAGAGTCACGCTGGAATATCATAGCAGGGACCCTTCTCCCCGTTTCTTCCTTGCCAGGGAATCATGGAATGGTTTTCTTTCCAGCCTCTGCCTAATGTGGGTGAGCTTGCAAGTGAGACTTGCTTTTTGAGGCCAAGCTCTTGTTTCTGAGCTTTCCAGGTTGCTGCAGTGCATGGTCTCCTTCCCAGAATGGTGTCTGGAGGCAAGAGCTATCCCACCAAATGGTATTGAATTTCAATTGCTGACTACTTGAATTTAAAAAACAGTGTGATGTGATACTGAGACAAACAGCTTTGGCAGGACTGCTGTGCTTTGGAAATGCATGAAAAGGTCTGGGTATTTTCTTTATCAGTAAACACTGAAAGTACTCATCATGTTTTCACGCTATTTTAAAATCACTGTTCAAAGCCACCTTCAATTTCATTGACAACATTAAGAAAAGGATATAATCTTCTTGGTTTAGGTACTTCTTTCTTTAACTGTGAGGAGCCAGTAAATTATACTAGAGCGCCTTGTGGAGTATGTTCTGTATGCGTGTTCCCTGTCAAGGCTTGTCTTATTTGTGCTCAAAGGAAGTGTGTATGCCAAGTGTTGAGACTACCAGGCAAATGTATGTTGAGCGAAATCAAACATCTCTGTGCTCCAAGTTCTGGGGAGTTTTGATCCCAGAGAGTGGCTTAAACTTGTGTTTCCAGGCAGCAGCAGATGTGGTTGGCTACTCTCAGATTCCCTTCTGGATGTTCAGCATAGCCTGCTATGATTCTGTTTCTCAAGAATATCCAGTGCCAAATGAGGGATATCAGATCGGTGGCTCAGTACGTGTGGCAAAAATTAGACTTGAGTGTAGGCAGCATTTCTTTTATTTGGATATACACAGTAGATGTTATTGTCATAAATGTTCCGAACAAGGTAGGATGGTGAGGACATTGCTACCAACTGAGAGCATTGCCGTGGCTGCTGCTGTGCTGAAAGCTGCGCAGACTTCACTTTCATGGTGTTAATCTTGCTAAAGGTAACATTTCAGTTGTGAAGTGATGTGGTCTTTCTGACTTCTGACGTGCCATGTGCTCTGACAAGAAGATGCTAGCCTCCCAAGTTCCAGTTCTTTGAGCACACTGACCAAGTGATGGTTTTGTTAGGAGCTGAGAGAGTGACTATCTTTCTTCATTCAAAGGTGAGCTGTACAATTCAAAGGCCCTTTCCCCAACAGAATAACTCTTAGAATACCTGCTTATGTGAGCAGTAATGAACACAACCTTTCTGTATTCCAAGCCTCATCTTTCCCCATTCAGGTGCTTCCTAAGTATTGGAAGGAGGCAAATTAAATTGGAAGTTGTTCATCAGAAAGTCCATCTTTCTTCTTCATCCTTGCAGTTTCCTCTCGTGTCACCACTCACTTATGTACAGACACCCCTTGCTTGTGTACAGACATCTTCTGTATTGTACAGTTTTATGGGAGACATTTATTTTTTTTATTTTTCATCATGTTTCATTTAAAGAGGGTAGATTTAGGTGAGACATTAGGAAGATATTCTTCCCTGTGAGGGTGCTGAGGCCCTGGCACAGGGTGCCCAGAGAAGCTGTGTCTGCCCCATCCCTGGCAGTGTTCAAGGCCAGGTTGGATGGGGCTTGGAGCAACCTGGACTAGCAGAAGGTGTCGTTGCCTGTGGCAGGGGGTTGGAACTGAAAGAGCTTTAAGGTTCCTTCTAACCCAAATGATTTCACGATTCTGATTCTGCATTGTGTATAGCACACCCCATACCCAATGCAAT
Organism: Myiopsitta monachus; assembly: GCA_017639245.1. NCBI lineage: Eukaryota > Metazoa > Chordata > Aves > Psittaciformes > Psittacidae > Myiopsitta > Myiopsitta monachus. The sequence goes on from CM029925.1 coordinate 59,411,832, forward strand.
CATAGGCTTACCTCTGGGCTGCAGGCAAGCACTGTGAACAGCTGTAGTTACGGTGATATTTGCTGAGGAGTATCTGCCAGCCTTTTTGGTTTCTGGGAATCTCTGAAATCCGGTCAGGTAATTTTTTTTCTAGCCAGACAGTTTTATATGGGGTTTGATTTTAGGAACCTCTCACAGGAGGTTTGGGACTGTCTTATAGTGGGCGGGAATGCCTGAAATAGAGGTCCTGTAAATACTTCTGAACCTTATGATCCAGACAGTCCTTTTTCTAGTCCTTAATCTTCCTTTGAATATACTGATACCTTAGTTTGAAGTCGAGGTTATTAAAGCGGCTATGTAATTGCAGTGTATCCCTAAAGGATACAGTTATCCTTAAAGAGAACAGCTGTTTTCTTAAGTAAAACCTTCCCTCTCATCTGCTTTTTCAGCCTTCGAACTTAAAATACTTCATGGCTTTTCTTTTCTACCATATAGGTGGTGAGCAGCACAATAGTTGTACTTCCTGTAGCTGTGCTGTGAAGAGCCATTGCTGAATGCTGAAGTAAAAATCCCAGCTTTAATTGGTCTCCAGACATGGCTACTGAGAACTCAGTTCCTGGAGAACATGTTGCCACTACTCTTCCTTTTGAAAAGACAGCCTTTGTTTCTGAAGCCTTCCCTGTACTTGACTGTAATTAAGATTCGATTTTTTACTTTCAGTATTCAAATGAAAAATGAAAGCTGCTCTCTGGCACACCTAAGCAGTGCTGCATGTTGGGTTGAAAAGATGAAATTTCCTTTTGAACCTCAAAGACAATTAAATTACTCCCAAAGCATGAAATTTAATTACTCTCATCAGAAGCAGAATGATGCAGTGGATTAGGACATAGGAATAAGAATTGGGAAACTTTATCCTTGATCCTAGTTCTACCATCTAATTATTGACTAGATGAGTCATACAACCTTCCTGTGCCTCCTTTTGACCCACCTGATTTCTTTGCTAACGAGCTGCAAGGTCTGTAGAAGCATCTGAAGATGTAATGGTTTCTGTGAACGTGAAGCGTTCATGGGATTGCCTTGGCTTACATGCTGCAGCAGTTATTGCAATTTGGTTTCATACAGTGAAACCTCATTTTTTGGCAGTGCTAGTTCCATTAAAGGAAGTGTAATCAAGCTTATCTGCAAATAGGGAGCAGTCTACAAGAGGAGGTGACAGTAAAGAGCCGTTGTGCATCAGAAAAGGATGCTGAGCTATTCTTTTCACATCAGTTTTGATGCCACATCATGGATACGATTACTAATTGTAGCATCCCAGGAGTGCCTCTAAGCATGAACTTTGTCAAGAGGTGGAAGAAAGTTCCACTTTGCATGGTTTAACTGGGGAACAGAAAGGAAAGTTCAGTGCTAGGTGAACATATTCCTCTGTGGAAGTTGTTTAGCTCTACTGTATTTTCATTTGCAGTAGTCTCTTAACCATACCATTTTCAGTGGGTTATGTTCTAGTGCAAAGGCGACAGATTACTCTGTTGGAAAGACTCTTACCCTCCACCATAATACATAATTTCATTGTCTTTGAATCCCTCTGCAGTTCTTCTCTCTTTCTTCCGAGGCTTCTGTCTGTATTAAATTCCATTAAAAGATTCTCATTTGTAATCACAAGAACTAGATTTAATTGCTGATTCAGTTCTTTACAGCACTCAAATGTAAGTCTTTTCAAAGGAGGGAATTAACTTTAATCAGGTTAGTAAAGCAAAATGTTTGTAACAGTGATTTTTTCAAAGTGACACTCAGGAAGTAGTTACAAAAAGAAAAAAAAATGTATTTTAAACTGTGAAAGTTAACAGGAAAAATAGATATTTATTGTAGTGATAGGACAAGGGGTAACGGGTTCAAACTTAACCAGGGGAAGTTTAGATTGGATATGAGGAAGAAATTCTTTACTGTAAGGGTGGTGAGGCACTGGAATGGGTTGCCCAGGGAAGTTGTGAATGCTCCATCGGTGGCGGTGTTCAAGGCCAGGTTGGACATAGCCTTGGGTGGCATGGTTTAGTGGGAGGTGTCCCTGCCCATGGCAGGTGGTTGGAGCTAGATGATCTTAAGGTCCTTTCTAAACCTAACTATTCTATGATATTTGGTTTTTTCTTAGTAGGTTGTATCTTCTGCCATTTTAATAGATTTGCCCATGTAGAGTAGTTGTGTTATGGTCTTATAGTATGCTTGAAATATAGGAGGAGATTCTATTACCAATGCAAACTTTCATTGTTACCAAAGAGTAAGTATAACAGAATAATATCCTTTATGGGCTACTTGTGTCTCACTGAAACCTAAAGCAGTTTCTACCATATTGTGGTATAGAATCATAGGATCAACAAGGTTGGAAAAGACCTTTAACATCCAAGTCCAACGGTTCCCAAGCACTGCCAAGGCCATCACTAACCCATGTCACTGAGGGCCTCATCTGCACGGTTTGTGAACACTTTCTGGGATGGTGCTTCCACCACTGCCCTGGGCAGTGTGTTCCAATACCTGGCTGCCCTTTTGAGGAAGAAATTGTTCCTAATATCCAGTCCAAACCTCCCCTGGCATAGCTTGAAACTGTTTCCTCTTGTCCTATCACTTGTTACTTGGGGCAAGAGACCTGCCACCTTCTGGCTCCATCTCCCCAGTTGTCCAGTTCTCAGTAAAGAGGCTGTGCAAAAGAGTCCAGTATTGCAATCTTAAAATAAGGGTAGAGTTAGCTTCCTTCCCAGCACATGTGAGGCCATGTCGTTGCAGTCTGAAGCCCAGATTTTGTTGATCTCCTGTTCCAGGGAAGGAACAGACGCACCATGTCTGACTCATCGGTCAAACCTAGTAGAATTGCAGAGTACTTTCTGTGGGCCTTGGTGGTGTTATTAGTTTTATGTTAGAAGCATTTAAAGAGTAAAAGGAAAGAAAATAATTACAATTATTTAATCTTTGTAGTGTGAGGGAAGGGCAGAGAAGCATTCTTGGAACCAGCCACAGGAATGCTAAAGGTCTGCTCCAATGACACTAATAAAGATTTTAACTGTATTTAACCTATCACTACCTATTCTGTCTTGCTTACTCAAAAGGCCATAGAGAAGGGTACAAAAACCACTGGCATTAAATCAATAGGGGAAAATGTATACCATTTTTCTTTCTCTTCTCAACTAGAAAGAGGCATGAGCAAGAGAGTTTGCACTGCAGGTTTGCACATCAAGAATTATCCCTTTACTGCTAAGTAACCTCTTGCATTAAAATACAGTACTTTTGTTTGTTGCTATTTTAGAAGTTAGATCTTTCTCAAGACTGCATCATTGTGTGTCAAGTTCAGACTCTGATGTCTTTTAAGTAATTTTAAGATCAGTAAATGGAAATTAATTCAAAGTTGATGATTAAAATTAATTACAAAACAGTGTATTGTATTGTTTAAACTAATGAGAAGAATTTACACAGCCTCCTATGGGTCATTTTGTTTTCTCCTTCTGTCTCTTAGAATTGTACAGGCTCCTTCTTGAAAGCGGTTTTTCATTTGCTGTTTGCTGCCGCCTGAAAAGGTCTGGTCTGGTTCTTCCTTTTTGCAGTGCCCATTGATTGCTGAAGGAAAGGAAAGTCTGGAGCAGTACGGAGGCAAGATTAAAACCTGTTATAAACTCCTATATAACGGTGCAATGGCATGTGAGATGGAGAAAGCTACATTCTTTCACCAATTCATCTAGTAAAGGGGAAAAATTCTCTTTTGGATTCCTACTGATGGTTTTTAATTCTGCCCTTATCAAGGTTTCATTCTCAAAAAACAGCTTCTAATTTTTTCCCTACCTTTATCGTGTCGCAGGTGGATTTTGATGTGAAATACTCTGATGGAGCTGCTGTTATTGCTTTTTAAGTTTGCTATTCCCCGAGGATTGCTGAATCTTTTACCAAAGAGATAAAACTAAGTTTTTGTCAAGATAGACTGTGCTTTCCTCCCAGGCATATCATGATAAGTTTTGGTAACAATAGGAGTGTTTTACATGAGAGAGAGCCTGGACCTGGAGAAATAAAATCACAAAGTAACTCAAGTTAGGTATGAGAAGTCTATTAAATTCCACAGGGTTTTTTTTTTTCTGTGGCAAGTGGAGATGAGAGTGCAAAATGCAGCTTGTATTTGGAGAGCTTTTTTCTTAAGGAGAGGAGATAGTTTGAGGTTCTTTTCTTACCTCAGCCTCCTATTGACGGCTGCTGGGTGTGCACATGCTGAATTGTGACCCAGGAGGGGCCATGCAGCTCTTCATTTCCTACACCACAGCTCAAATGCATTTTGGCCTCATTTATTATATCCAAGACAACAGGATTTAAGGTTTGCTTCTTTGAGGTTTAATATTTGTTTCCATACTCTTCTTATGCATCAAAGACTTTTGCTTTCAAATTGGCCTCTAAATGTGAGAAAACAGTGGCTTGATCCAAGCAAGGCTGGGATAATGTTCTGGGTGAAACTTAACTTATGCCTAGGGGCTGGTGCAAACTGACAGTGCACTGTACTGAAGGTGGCAACACAGGTGATGAGGCTGGCTGACAGCAAGGGAATTAATTCTACCTTGCAGATGTAGATGAATGTCACAAAGATGGTTGCTGTAGATGGGATGTCAGGTGCCAAATCTTGCTGGAATTGAATGCTTTGAAACTTCTCTTCAGCAGGATGAAAGAGCACCCAGTGAGTATGTGTGTGTTAATTGGATTCAAAATCACTTATCCATGAAGACAGACAAATGCAGGGTGCAAGTGTTCTGGGTTGAGATTTTACTTACGAGTCCTAGTAGTTAATGAGTGCTGGCATTACCCAGAGGAGCATGCAAAATGGCACCTAAAGCATTAGTGTATTGATTAGAATTAATCAGGAATGTGTTCCTCCTGGAGCTACACAAGTAGGAATAACCAAAGAGTGCCTGAACTATAAATATCTCTTGGAAATTAAGTTTCCATGAAAACTGGATTATGGCTTCTGAAACTGGGTAACTATATGTGAAATAGAAGCCAGGGAGCAAAACCTGGTACGTGGCAAATTGAGTCATGGACGGGAGGTTTAGGAAAGGTTAAGTTACAGAGAAGTGCTCTGGTTTGTTCGGGATCTATCACGTAACCCTTGCAGGGCTGTGCGAGGCCCAGTGTGGAGAAAAAAACAACTGTGTTCAGGTCTGTCAGATGCATTTTCTGTTTTGGAAAAAACCAGTACAGCCTTGTAAGAGAAACTCTGGGTGTTGTTTAGGCTTTCCTTTAAGCAATGAATTCTCTCTAGATGCTATACCCACGTCTGAAGTTTTCTAAAGTTTGTAAGTATTTCATTCTAGGATTTTGAGCTGCTCTGTCACTGAAGACCACAGTGTTATTAGCTTCTGTCCAAATCTCATTGTATTGCAGATTAAAGGCATCTGAGCCGACTTCTTTCTTACTGTAACTTCAGTGCAGGTCCTGCTGGGTGGATCTGGCTCGCTGTGTCAGGACACTGAGCAGTGCCTAAACAATGCAGTATAATGTGTTGCTGTACAGCATAAAGGATTAAATTAAAATGTTAAACTGTGGTCTTTTTTTATTGCTTGAGGCAGTATCTAAAGTGATTATCATGGTCATTATAGCTAGTGTTGTGGTATAAAAAGGTTTTGCTGTTGAAGGCTGTGTCAAGATGATAGCTATGTGTGCAGTAACTGGTGCCTTTGCCCTTGCAGTTGTCAGCTTACCAGGCTGATTCATCACTCTGTAGAGTGCTTGGAGGTTATGCAGAGGATAACAGGAGCAATCTGTTATCTGCTGTAATTTGCTTTTGGGACCCACGTTTCACAGAATTGTAAAATGGTCAAGGTTGGAAGGAGCCTCTGAGATTGACTAGGCCAACTTCCCTGCTCAGTGCAGGGCGAGGTAAAACAGGTTACCCAGAACCATATCAGGTTTTGAATATCTCGAGGCACTCCAGCTGTGTCTCCCCAGTGCTGAATGGAGAGGAAGAATCACCTAGTGCAGCCCAGGAAGGTGTTTTCCTTCCTTGCCACTGGGGACATATTGCTTACTCATATTCAGTATTTATCCACCAGGACCCACAAATCTTTCAAAGGCACATCCCAGACTGTGCTGGTGCATGGGATGGTTCCTTCCCAGAGGCAGCGCTTTGCATTTCCCTTTGTTGAACTTCATGAGGTTCCTGTTGGCCCAGATTTCCAGCCTGTCAGGGCCCCTCTCTGTGGTAGCCCGGCCATCGTGTGTATCAAACACTCCTACCATTTTGCCTGGAAGCTTGCTGGTGGTGCAGTCTCTGCAGTTATCCAGGTCATTAATGAGGTCAGAAGATATTATTGGCCCCACTTTTGGCCCAGAGATCTACCAGTAGTGATTGTCAGAGGTATACCACTAGTGACCAGCCTCCAGCTGGACTTTATACTACTGATGATAACCCTCTGAGCCTGGCAGTTCAGCCAGTTTTCATTCCACCTCACTGTCCACTTCCACAGCTGGTACTTCCATCATTTTGTTACTGAGGATGGGATGGGAGACAGCACTGAAAATGTTGCTAAAGTCAAGATAAGCAACATCCACTGCTCCCCTCATTAACCAAGGCAATCTTCTCGGCATAGAAAGCTATCAGGTTGGTTAAGTATGATTTATGAAGGGGCTCTACATTTTATATTTCCATGAATATCTCCAAAGATAAAAAAAAGACTGAAGTAATTGCTAAAACGCTTTCTAAAATTAGATTTGTAACATGCAGGCCTCTAATACAAATTTAATAAAGCTACTACTACTTAACATCTAATGTGTATCTGTTATGCTGAAGTAGATCTTGCTGCTGCCAGGTAGCCTTTACTATGGGTCTGTTAAATACAGGGTATTATATGGAAAGGTCTGGAGATCAGAGACCCTGTTCTGGCACGGAATGACAGCAGGATCGACTCCCATCTAAATTTGCCTGTGGGTCTCTACTACCCAGTGGCTATTTTTAATGTCCCTGATAAATCCACCAGTTAGCATAATCCTTAGCTTATTTACTTTTGTGTCTTTGAAGAAAAAAGCTGATAGTTGGGATTTCTTTTCACATGAATCTGTAACTCTCAGACAGCATATTGTAGGAATTTGTACCACAAAATGTGAGTGTGTTTTGTAATGAATCTGGACTTGAGTGAGTCTGCCTTTTCCAATCATGCATTGTGGTGATATAAAATACCTGCCTGGCAACCACTCCGGGAGTTAATAAAGTTTCTGTGGTAAACTATGAGAGGCCTGAGAATTTCAAACTAAAGTTATTGCACCAGTAACTCAGAAAAGCAATTCCTAAAACTCCTGGCACATTTATCCAGAGGGTTAGCAGTAGCACAGAAATGGAAGTCATTGTTGAGAGCCATACAGCACTTGGAATTAAAATCCATCAGTCTTCTGAAGCTGAAGAGAACGATTTTCATGACATACAGATGCTTCAAATCAGTGGATTTCTACTCTATTTGTAGGGAAATTCAAATCCTCTAATCCCTACAATATGCCTAACTTGAGATGACATGAAAAGAAATAACACACACAGAAGCTAGGCATTTAAAGTACTTTCAGTGCTTTACTTAATTTCATTCCAGTAACAGCAGATTTATCTAGTGGGGAAGGAAGACAGAAAGGGAGCAAGGATGCCAACATCCCCTTCCGTACGCAGGAACTTTGAGCATAGAAGTCAGAAGATGAGATGTGGAAATAAAAATAACTGTAAACAAAAAATGAAACTTAGCTGTCTAGTTTCACTTTTCGTGCCAAGAAAGGAGGAAGGAAGAAACCAAGTGAATCATTAAAAAGCAGTGTTTGTTTGCGAGTTGCAAGTTGAACTGTGTTAGCTGTTGGCAGGGTCTTTATGCAGCTCCTGCTGAGGACTTTTCTGCAGGCCCTTAACATACCTGTTGGCAGCTTCCTTGCCTGCTGGGAAATTTGTCCAGGTCAGCAGAGTATACTGACACTGTTGTGTCCCTGATGAGATAAACATGGAGCAAAGTATTCTAGCAGGTGGCAGCATAGGATCTGCAATTTGGGATTGATTCATGCTTGTAGCAAGCACAAGTGATGGTTGGTTGGTGCAGATGTCATTCACATATGTTGTTGTAGATCCTTTCAGAAGTGTGTCTTAACCTGATAACATCCAGATTTTGACATACTTTTGGAAAAAGAGGTTCTTGTTATGGATGCCAGATAAACTGTGTAGTTTCTTGTATTCAGAACATCTGTTCCAGTGGGTTCCCTTCCCCAAGAAAAATGTGTTCTTGTGCACAGCCCATGTATAAGCACAGACCCAATAAGTGTGGGATGATGTCTTCTTGTGTCTCAGAGTAAATTATGCTCTTACAGACTTCTTATTCTCATTTACTTCTGGCAGCAAACAGACTAAGTTGAAACACTTGGAGTGTTGATGTCGGTCTCCAGGGTTGCTAATCCTAATCTAGTTCCTTAGGTGCTTAATTAACTTGGTAGGACTTTGTTTGGGAGCCATGGGGGAGGAGGAAGAAATGTGAGGAGGAGAAATGGCATGTTTTAGTTGTAGTGCTTCCTGCACATGTGGACGTTCCAGCCAGCTGCATTAGAAGCAGAGCATGTTACCTCAACCAGCCACATGGTGGTGGGAATTACAGCTATCGTGTAAACCCTGGAGACTGGTTTATTGCCTGAGTGATTAAGAAACTTTACCGGGGAGAAGCAGGAGGAGTGATATTTAGAGGGGATGTGCATGTGCAGTGTAGATTCCACAGCTTGCTTTGCAAAGAAAGTTAGGATTCTTTTAAACAGCAGGCAGATATCTGTGAGAAATCTGAGAGCATGGAAGTGTGACAGAAGAAAGCACTAAGCTATTATTTAGCTGGGTTTTCCACACCTTAGCTGGGCGGAAATCTTGGTGCTTAGAAGCTTGCTGTTGCAAAATCCGTGGGAGGAAAAGGCCCTGACCATGGAGCACCGTGAGTGGAGCGAGGGTTGTAGTAGGAGGCATACTATGACTAGTTTTATGTAGAGCTGCTGCTCTGGGGGATGTGGTCCCTGTAAAGTAGCCTTTCTTACCGCTCTTCTTTGTTCTTTCCTCTCACTATATGGTGAGACCAGATGGGTGCTGCTTCAAAGGAGAGTTGGACATCTAGAGAAACCATTTCGGATCTCACTGGAGTATGTTGCTCATGGGAACAAGAGTGTAGCGGCTGTAGATTCCTTTGCGATGAAGAACTGCAGTACAGGTAACGTATTTTATTGCTTCTAGCTCACGGTCTTTTGATGCTTTTCTGGAGAGGAGCATGATTCCTGGCTGTTAGAGAACCCTCACAGAGTTAAGGCTTCTTGTCAAATCATCTATCTGTTTGTGATGGCTTTTGACCTTCCTGATAACAAATTTCAGGGTTGGGTTTTTAAACAATGGTGGAAAACATGATTCTAATAAACCTAACTTTGGCCACCTTCCAAAGCAGTTATTGCTGAGTAACCCCTAATAGCTCAGTGTAGTGCATGGAATTTTAATAATGGCAACCTTAGAAGGGGTTACTTCCTTAAATACAAGCTTCATTATCAATTCAAGTATGTAAATTTAGTGCTTCATGCCAGAAACAGCTGCATTTTAGTTTTGCCAGCTTTATGGAGCTTGTGAACCGTACTGAAATCTTCAGGTGGAGTGTCAATGAAGAATATTGTTACTTACAGCACTTAACACATTACATTTTGTCCATTTTATTTATTTGGAGTTCTGCTGAGCTGAGATACATATCCTTCTTTTCAGTCTGTGTAGGCCAGGGAAATATGCTGGAGAATGTGTTATTTTGGTTATTTACGTTGCTGTCTACAAAGGTCAGTTGTATTAAGGGGTTCATTGCACTGTCCATACATAAAGGTGATCCCTAAGCTCCAACAAGGAATAGCCTGACATAGTGTTAAAAGCAGAAGAGGAAGAACCTGTTCTGCTGCTGATGTACAGAACACATCTTGGTAGTTCTTTAAGGCTGACAGGAAAGTATTTCAACTCCTCAGAACAAAAAAGTGAACGAGATAGAAATCATTCAAATCCACAGCGCTTTGGGAATTCATTGCAACAAATTTGATGGCAGACTGTGGGAGATATTCAGCTCCCATGAAGGTACAGGAATTCTTCTCTTGGGAACACTTGAAGGAGAGCTGTAAGTGATGGACAGTGGAGTGACAGGATAATGTTAGCTGAGTGAGCTTATACCGATACTGGACACTACTCTGCAGATGACAGATGTCGGCTGCTGAGGCTATTAAGGCATATTGTGAGCAAAAGAACAAATCTTCCATTTTGCCTATAGATTTGTAACAGTTGGCTACTCCCCTGCTCTGCTCACAGGACACAATATATGGCTAGCATCACCAGGGAATAAAACCACTTGTTCCTTTTTCAGTGGGTTGATGCTGCTAAGCGTTTTACGCCCAGCTGAAGATGTGGTGCTGTGTCATTCTACAAGAACAAAAGTGGTGATGAGCAGCCAAGGGCAGCACCTTAGGCTTAGAGAAAATAAGGAAAGCAATAAGAAAAGATTAATTTAAATCTAGTTTTTCTGTGGCTATTAGAAGCTTTCAGGCAGCTTAGCTATTTTAATACCTTAATGTCACTAAACACCTAAAGCATGGGCAAACTTCGGAAAGAAACAACTGAGAAACAATAAGAAGCCTACAGCCTAATTTTTTTTTGAAGACCATAGACACAATTTAAAAGTAAATTAAGATACCTAGACAGGAAAATAGGCTGCCATTTCCATAGGCGGATACAGGTTTGGATCTAAATTAGACGCCAACAGGGACTTGAAGAAGTTAGAAGTTTGATGTTGGGATTTGCTTTTGAGCGTTGGAAATTCCATTTTCGGAGTTCTTTAATCATGGAAAAGGTGAGATTTTTATTGCACTTGAACTGGAAAAAAAATTCAGGTACTGATAAAATTCTGAATTCAAAATCTAAAATGTCTAGATTCATATCCCACCTAACTGAAAATTGTTGAGTTGAAATGTAACTATCATTTCAGTGTCTTAATTGTGCTCTGTATTTCCCGTTCTTCATTCAGTTATGCAGCAGATTAGAAAATCAGAGTGATCTGTCATTTGGGTATCTTCACTTTTCCTGATTCCCATTGTATAATGCTTCTTGATTGGCTTAGCTTGATAGAAAAAAAGGAAAGCCCTTACAGATGGAGGGGTTTCCTTTGGTTTTGGGTGGTTATGTGGGTTGGCGTTTTTTGTTTAGGATTTGGGTTTTTTTAGGTGGTGGTGAGGGTTGTTCTTTTGTTTTGGTTCTTTTGGGTTTTTTTTCTGCTCAGGATAGGCCAGAAGTTTGTTTGGTTGCATCTTTTATCATTGCTGTAGTTCATCACCACCATTCTTGTCATGCACTCTGTCCTCTGGCTTTAATTCTTTTAGGGCTTGTTAGCCCTTGACACCTGTAAGTGCTTTTAGTTTTATTGCAGAAAGTTCCTGAGCCCTAGGATTAGATTCTGATCAGAAAGCCCCTTCAGTCAATAGAAAAGCTGCTTGGAACTTTATAGGTTTTGGATCAGGACAGTTAAACAGGTAGCATTACCCAGCATCCTATAGCCCATTGACTTTCCATTACTGTCTTAAATGTGAAACAGATTGTGTTTGTCAGTGTGTAAAACCTAAACTATTGATTACCTAATTTTCTTTCTTACAACTTGCTAGTAAATAAGTGCAGTATCCAAAGAAAAAAGAATAAATAAAAAATAATAATTGCAGAGAAGTAATATATTAATTTAATAATGCAAGTTAAGAATTTGTTCCTTCTGCAAGTAAAGTAATTATTACAGTGGCATTTGATAGTTGATGGTAATTTCTAGTAATAAAAATAGAGTTCATTTCCTAAGTAATGTATTGACTTATTAATGATATTTAGTGGATTTCCTACTGATTTTTTTACTGCAGTTGTAAATGAATTAATTTGCTAACTTATTTCCAAAAGTCTTAATTAAAGTACTTAGTAGTAAGCACAAGTAAATAACGAGACATTGTTTTACTTAGCAGTGTTTGATTTACCAGTTCGAAGTAACTTTTAAAGTAAGGGGCATGGAGATTAAATGTTTCTAAAATGTGTTAAAGGTTTAATGATGCTCTGAGGCTGTTAAAAGCTGTTATTTCAGACATTCAGCCTGTCCAAGAGGAAGCACTTAGCTTTCAAGTTTTCAACCTCAGTAAGCAACATAAAAAATATATTTATTTTGGAGAGGAAGAGACAGTGTAGTGTTGATTAAGTTAATGGTTCCGTCTACTCAGCAATAGCATTTTTCAGTAGCTACTGAAAGTACGTAGAAACACACTCATCGTCTTCAGAGTTGGTAAATAATTTTGTAATCATCTCATGGTTGTACATATGCAGATTCCTGAAGGTTGAAGTTAAGGTTTTACTAAAAGCAAAATCCTTGATCCAAAGCAGAGGACCTCTCAAGAAAGGAAGAATTTTGAAGAATTGAAGGTGATTTTGCTGGAAAAAGATAGTGAAGGAAGGGTACGAATATGGACTTGCAACATACATGGAGAAATATGAGCAACTGTTAGGTAGAATTTTTCATGATTCCATTAGATAAATCATCTAGCAACAGATTTATGAATCAACTGCAGGAAATCAATAAGGGCTTTCTCCAGACAGGATTACTTACGTATGTGAATCATTACAGAAATCATGGGTTTGTGTATTCGGACAAAACCTGAATATATATCATTTTGGTTTTCCCACATAGGCTCACTTTCTGCAGTTTGTCTTATAAATCAATTTGCTGACAGAGTGTTGTGGTTAGCTAACTTAACAAAATACCAGTGAGGCCCTTTTCAAAATGAATTCCTGATGCTTCCTACTGGAAAATTGCCTGGAAAAGTTAACATCTTTGGAACTGAGAGCAGAAATAATATCAGTGTGTATCTAATAGAAACATAAAGGAGCCCAGGTTGGAAAGGAGCTCAAATGATTTGCTTGTGGGGTAGGGAGCCTAAGTGAGATTACCTGGCACCCTGAGCTGCTGCATCTTGAAAACCTCCAATGATGGGAACTCTACCACATCCCTGGGGACATCGTTCTACTGATTGTTCTCAGGGGTTTCTAATTGAACTCCCACGTGACACAAAGCTAATTTAGATGTTAATAACTTGTAAAGAATTTTGTGTAACTTTTAAGAAAGTTTCACTTGAGTAGAATTGCAAGATGTTTCCAGAAGATTTATGAAGCAACTTACTTAATGGTGTTGATGATTTTTAATTATTAATTATTTGCTTAGTTGTAATTATGGGACATTGGAGAGAAGACATATCCCTTCAGTGGCACCAACAGTGTCGTCTTACATGGTCTGGAGATCCACCACTGCCCAGAAATTCAGGGGGCCAGGTGGACACAACAATGAGCACAGTCAGTATTGTGCCTTTCTTATAAAACTGTAAAATGGACATGATTAACAGAAAGATGGTAGTCTTAAATTGCAGAAGTAGTTGTCTCTATTTGAGATTTAGGACCAGCATTTACCATGATACTTACTTGGTCTATCCAGGTCATTTCTGTGTATAGGAAGCTGGAAAACTTCCTTTGGCATTTCTGCCATGGTTAAAGAGCTTATGAAGCCAGAGGATAGATCCAGAATTAATTGAAGTCAGTGGGAGTTATTCAGTATGTTTGGATTAAATCCCGATTATCCTTCATTTGAAAATATATAAATATATAAATGAGGCAGATTGGCAGCATTTTCCTTGGAGTGGCCTGTGCTATTTATAAAGCTCCACTGAGCTGGTTTTCCTGCGGAGTTAATTTCAGTAAGTAGGCATTTGGAGAAGCCTTACTATTTTAAGAATATTTGCCTCCAAATTCTTTGGCAACCACCTTTCTCCCCATTCACCTCTGCTCTCCCATGAAGTATGACTGATTACTCTGACTTCAGGTTGTGTGCCAGAAAACCATCCCTAACGGGTAGTGTTTTAATCCTCTAGGTATCTTGTATTGGAGGAAAAAGGCTGCTTCACAGATGAGCGTGGTGGCTATAGGGAAGTTAAATAACTTTAAGATAATTCCAGAGTGAAAATTAGTTCACTTGTGGTCTGTGCCCATTTAAGTAGAATAAATTTAATGCACTTGTTATGGGGCTTATCTTTGTTTTCATTTTTCATTTCATCTTTTTCAAATTAAGTTATAGTAATGCTAGGAATAAAAAATTAAGCAAATTTAGTCTTAATATTGTTTCTAGAAAAGGCACAGTAACTCAATTAGTGGTAGAGAAGCTTCTTACATTAATGAATTAGTGATTACGCATTTCTGTTGCTGACTGTGAGCGCCTACTTCTTGCAGAGCCAAATTTAGACAGTGGTGGTTGTGTTAAATAATCTATTTAGAGCATTAGTGTACTCACTAAAGGCAGGGGAGGGGGAAGTGAACCCAAATATCTAGAGCATTTGGTTTTCATAGATCTGTCATGTATGTTGCTGAGTGGGACCTAGCGTTCTGTTGTTTTATTTAGTAGTCTACTGATGGTATATGTGGGGTTTGTAAGATATGAGGAGGGGAGTTATAAAGAAATCTCTTAGACGGTGGAGCAATGCTTATAATCTGGTCTTTGAAACTGATGCCTTCATACAGAAGGTGGAAGGGCTGGATGGCATCTGCAGGACCCAGTGTGGGTGTTCCTTAGACAATCTTGCCAGAGTGGGCAGGTTCATCTAACTCTAATTTAAAAAAGGTTAGGTGATTTGGGTTAAGAAACAGCATTGAGAAATCTCAGCCTTGAAAATACAAAGCTTTAATAACCGAAAAAGAAGGGCCTGCTCAAAGGAGGTACTGGAAACTGTTGAGAGACACTGAAAATCCCTCAGTTCCCCTGCAAATGTTGGCAGCTGTGGGTCTTAAGTACTTTTTAACACCTTGAAGAAATGTCCAATACATTATCTTCTTAATGCTTTATATGATTTTTATCCTGACCTTCTCCCTTAATTAAGGCTTATTTCAACAGGGGAACCATTGATTCAGTGAAAGAAAATGAACTCTGTAATCTGCTTTCCCCAAATTGAACTTATTTTTATTACTATTAATTGCTGCCACTTAGTTCTTGTGATGTTTTAACTGCTTGGATTTATTGAAACAATCATAGCATTCACTATTATCACTTGAGAAATGGGGAGGACAGTGATGATTTGCGGATGACCCAATGGTTTTAAACCAGTATTACTCCAGATTCAAAGATTTATGCAAGCTGATTCCATTGTGTAAGTAGATGACAGTCTTATCTCTCCTTTTTTCTTTCATGATAATAAACCCCTAAATTTCAAAAGACTGCTGGCCTGTAACAAAGGGTGTGCAGAACCTTGATTTTGCTCTGAGTTTTGTTTTATATAGATCCATGAAGGTCTGTGTTACCTGTAGGAAAGGGTTTTAATTTAAACAGGACTTACGTTTGAAGATGTTAAGACCTGGCTGTGCAACTTGGTTCATGCTTGTGAAGAATGACAATGGTCTTTGAGAAGAGTTGAGAGACAGCAGGGAAGCTTGGAAAGTCAGAACAGAAGAGGGAGATGATCAAGCAAAAAGGATAGGAGTCAGACTGCACGAGCAAAGGAATAAATCAGAGAGGGAGAGATGAGGAAAGGAGAGATGGCGCTGAACCAGTAACACTGGAAACAAATGACAGGATATCAAGCAGGAATAATTGGTCTAGATAGTAGAAGTGATTAAAGCATTTGACAAGTTAGAAAGGAATTGGAATAAACACAATCCAATTAATTAACTAGAGTGATCAAACTTAATCAGATAGCCACTCAGTCACCAAGACTGAACTATCTAGAGGGATAATCTGTTGAACTGGCAAAGAAACCAAGTAGGACTGAGGGAAATTCAGTGAATTGTGAAAGCTGAATGAAATGCAAAAGGATTGATAATTAACACCTTAACTTATCAAATGCAAAGGTAAATATGTGGAATGTTCAGGTGAAAGTCAGTCCCTTTTTCTGGCGTGACTCAGCAGAGCCTGAGGAGGCACTGATGAGCAAAGCAGAAGATGAAGAAGAATAGTAAAATTATGGGACAAGGAGGAAAGAAATTTTCAGTGTGTGCTTCCAGGTTGTAGAAGATTAAATAATGTCAGAACCAAGAACCTTATTTTTCTAAAAGCCTGCATCAGTGTCATGCATACCAACACTGGTTCTGAGGTACCACTGCTCTTCAGTGGTGCAACACATAAAAGCTTGAGGAGAGGTAGAACTCCTCTTTCTTTACCACAGTGAAGTGTTCTTTAGTGTTTGGCTCAGGGCATTTCTATACTTCAGGGCTTATCTTGTGCAGTATTCAGGTTCAGGTTGTTTTCTGTGTCTGAGAGGTCTCATTGCACACCTGCCCCAGTCTTGCTATAAGACCCAGTCCAGTTCTTCTCTTCCCTTGTCCCAAACCTTCCTCTTTCTGCCTCAGGGAGCTCTGCTTGCTTTGTCGTGCTGTTCTGTTTGTGCATGGTCTCCTGTAGCCTTGCTTAGCCAACCAGTCACTGCGGCAAACCGCAGGCATTGCTGTATAATTCTGCACTGTGTACCATGGGAGAGGTGTGGTACATTGGTGTCAGCAGTGATGGACACAGTGAAGTAGATGCTCTGCAATAGAACAACTGAAACCAAAATGCCTTGACCTTGTAATTCCAAATCAAATACATAATACGTAAATAGAAATACCATAAGCCAAATACACTGATTTTTCCCTGAAAAATTTAAGAATCTGTAATGGGACCAAAGTTTTTTGAGAAGGAGTGCGTGTCCTTTCAACAGATGAGACTTCTGTTATGCTGTATTTGGAAACTCACAACCAGTAGCTGTACATCAGAATCTCAGTCAGGATCATTAAACTTCTATGTGGAGATCCTTATACTTTGAAGTCATGAAAAACATGGGGAAAGAGAGGAACTTTGAAAAGCTGCCAGGGGACTTAGGAGCACAAATTAATGGGAACCACGCTCCTTAGTCCCCCAGGAGTTTTCAAAAATGCCATCATTACTGAATTGCACTGAGGATGTGAGGATGAGAAAGGGCAAACTGTGCACCGTGCTTCCATGGAGGCAGTTTTATGGAGTACCTCCATAAATGAGGCATACAGGGCTTTTATGAATTGAGCCTTTGAAAGCCCTGCTAGTAACGCATATTGATCCCGAAGTCACACACGAATGACAAGGTATTAAATTACAGTCAGGCTTTATTGCATGAAAGAAATGTTAAGAATACCTTTTCCCCCCAGTTCTTTAAATGATTGCCAGCTGAAGTGCTGAAGTTTTGTACAACTGGGAGATTGCAAGCACTTAAATGAGTCAGCTGGATTCTGGGTCCCATCCCACATCGAAGTGTATTGTTCATGGAGCATGATTGATGAAGCATCAGCAGATTTGTAAGCAAAATAAGAGGTTTGAAAATGTTTTTCAGATCTCCAAGGAAATATAATTTAGTCAACTCTTACAGAGAGCTTTATCATGTTCCAAAAATAATGTCAGTGCTGGGTTTCTTATTTGATGTGAATAGAGATGAACCAAGCTATTCTTTTGAGACGTAAAAACTTCGAGGGTTGAGAGGCAATCCGTCTGGTTCTGTGAGATGATGGGTTGTGGCATACTGGAATCTAAGCTGTTTTGATTGATTTATGTGAGCCACAATCTAGAGTAAATGATTCTGTGGAGACTACAGCAGAATATTCCATGCACTTACACCTAATTTATGTACTGGATTTTTAAGATGTCATTTAGAGCTGTAAGCAACAACTGCATAAATCCAGCATCATGTTACACAGTACCAAAAAAAATCTATTAATATGAAAAGGATCTCAATATTTCTGTAATATTATCAGACTATAGAAAGTCAGTGTTGATTCTTTAAGCATCTCATGGCATAACAGTGTACATACATGTGGTTATGTACATACGTTAATGAAACAATAACAAAAATAAAGTAAGCAGTCCAAGATCGGAAACACTAAGTGTAAAGTTTGGGCAACAGTATTAATTCATCGGGCACTTTTATTGTACACATCAGCAACAAAACAGCAGTAAGGTGACTCACCTGTCTAAAACAATTGCCAAGTGGCTTAGGCAGCAGAGTAATGGAAGCATTTACGGTATGCAAGCTACTTCCCCAAGTAGTGGAACGCTGAAGTTACCTGAAGTTACCTGAGCGGAGCTTCTGGTAGTAAAACTTGTAAAGCACATTGCACATAATCCTGTTTATTGTTGGAATGTCAGCTACTTCTATCAGTTGAAGATCTGCCACTATACATCAAAGCTTTTTCAAAAGGAAGAGCCAAACGAGACAAATCACTGATTTGGACCTCACTTTATGCCATTGCTGGGCTCTTCAGAGCCAACAGAAGAGTTTGGTTTGACAAACGGAGGATTTAGGTTTAAGTTATAGCTTTTCTTTCATTGTAGGTAAAGGAGGCTGGAGCTGACACTTAGTGTTTGCAATGATACATGTTACTATAAAGCTACATTGATTTTTTTTTAAATTGGATTGCAGAGTACACTTTGTACAAAGTGTATTTTCTAAAATATAACTTAAAACTGGTTAAGAAAAATTAGAAATTAAAAGAAGCTTCCTTATTGTTATGTTGGAAAAAAGTTCACTCCAGGAAATGTTTGACCTGGTCATCTTTGCACAGAGTGCTGTGCAGTGGTCTTCTATGCTTATTTTGGTTTTCTTCTATTTCCTTCTAATTTCGTCTTTGGAGTACCTCCAACTTCCTCTGCTCCCAAGTGAAATCTGGCAGTTTCTCTCATTTGGACAAGCCTATTCCCTAAAGGGAAAGCCCTTTAGTTGTAAAACATTCCTCCCTATCTAATCTCACCATGAAATCTTTAGGGCAATTATTTCTCCATTGTAAGTTTAGATTGTAGCAAATAGGCTTCATTTTAAATGTTGATTTGTGGAATGTGGGCTAATTTGTGACTTCACTGGCTCCCCTTAAATGATAATAAATGTGCTTCCATTTGCTGCTTCTGCTGCTGGCATTTCCAGACATCAGCAGTGTCTATAATGCATTGCAGTTGCCTTTCTCAAGTATAAAGCAGTTAGAGCATTTTCTGGTTCATATTATTTATTTTTTTTTTTGACTTTTTGAGTAAACAGTGCATTTCTTTCCTGGACAATTAAAGTAATTGCTGAAATGAAACTGAAGTGTCGTGACCAGGCAGGATTCCACCAAATGGAAGTCAGTCAAGCAAAATAACTCCTCCTGTCCTGCAAGCCCAGAGTGACAGTGTTCTGTAAATACTACCTCGGAGTTTATTACTGCTTCCACTTACGCATATTGCTATACCATCTCTGAGCAGTCCTCACAGAGGAGTCTGGTCTGTGCTTAGCCATAAGTGCTGGCAAAGGAGAAAGAAATCAGATGGTGAATTCCATACCACAGAGGCAAGCAGCAACAGTAGAGTTAAGATGAGCAAGGCCCTTTGGCTGGGCTGTAGTGAGTGAGCATTAGATTAGCTGACATGTGGGGTGGAATTAGTTTGGAGGGAATGAGAACAATTTTAAGTAGCCCTTTCATCAATCCTAGAAACAAGAGAGAAGTAGTGAGTGAACAGAATGAGGCCATTTGTGGCAGCAGCACTAACCAGCGGGTTACTGGTGCATCTCTGACATGTTTTAAGTTGAGGGATTTGACTGATGAAACAGGAAAGTGTAGGCTTGCTGTCAGCTTTAAGTTTTTAGTTGATGCTGGACATTGCCAAAGCTGAGACCATGTTGGTATAGTTCTGTGCTGTCTCTGGAGACTCCTCTTGAGAAAATTGCACTCATTCCAAAAGTTACTCGGGCAAAGAGCTTGGTCAGGGCAGAGCTGCTGTGTTTGCCTAAGGAATCTTGCTATACTGGTGTGGGGTTTGCTAAGTGTCAAGTGTTCATAAAGAGCATGTAGGAAAGGCATTAGATGAAGTGAAGACAGTTTCTTTTCCAGTTTACAAAGCCAAGCAATGGACTTGTCCCTTTATTTCTTTTTCATAATAGTGTATAGGAGGCCTCTTTTTTTGACGCATCTATGTGCTGATGATGCTGGCTGCTTTTCTTAACATTGGAGTAAAGGCCAGAAAACGCTTTCCTTGGACAGGAGACAAACTCCAACTTGCAAGGCTAATTCCTAAGCAGTTCAGCATGATTCTCAGTCTAGACCTCAACTGAACTGTCAGGGAATAAAATCTGTATAATAAACCAGTCATCAAATTCACGACATCACAGGATTCAATCTCCCTAGGCAAGATTTAGTTCAGACATTCATGTGGCTTTGTTGTATGAAGTGAGACAAGGTGGTATTCATCTCTCATGACTTGAACTATCTGAAAGTTAGGCATCATGTCAAAGCTAGTCCCTGAGGTCCCTTTTTAGTCAACAGAGAGAGAAAGAGGCACTTCAGAGAGCAATTAATTCCACCTTTAACATCATAGCAGCATCAGAGTGTCAGAACAAGGACAATGCTTTGCTTGAAGAATTGCAGGCTGGAATTTCTAACAGAACTATCCTTTTAAAGCCAGTGGGTGCTTTAATACCGGCATTCAATGAAGTTTGCTCACCAATTCCTCACTTTCAAATGAATAGTGTCAGGCAAGGAAGCTTTAACAGGCAGGTTCTCTATTGAACATCCTCCACACTCACTGGTTAGCATGCTAGATAAATCATATTATAGTAATTATTTTGCAGGAGTTTATTCATTCTGTTAGGATAAACCCTGAAAAAAATTAAATGGCTGTTGAGTGCAAGATTAATAGTGCTATCCAGGAATGCTTTACAATATCAGCATTACCAAAACAAGCTTCATTCCTGCAGCTTTGACAGGATGCTTCCAGTCAAACCTAGAAGCATATCTGCACTTAAACTAAAACCACCTGCTGTTCTTGTAAACATGTATCCGTTATAAACCAGAAAGTAGCTGTAGGTTTTTACCCTCTGTAGATATTTTATGAGTGGGTCTAGAAAAGAAGGTATATTCCTAGGAAAAACCCACAATTCTTTCACACAGAACATTCAGATACAGGAGTGGTTCATCAAAAGTAAAGTGGTTGTTGGTAGAAGAAAAGCCACAGCAGAGAGCCTTCTAATGGAGCCCTGTAGATCATGTTGCCTCTCTGCATCCTCACAAGATCACTTATATGTAAAAGCTTTGATTTTTGTTTGGGTTTTGTTTTGTTGTTTTTTTTGTTGTTGTTTTCTTTTTCCCTGTTGTTGTTGACCACATTCCTTTATGGAAGACTTCTATGAAGGCTTTTCGGAAAATCTGCTTAAATTGAGTTGCATTTGGACACTGGATCCCATGCCGCTTTCCAGAGAGCGGTAATAGAAGGTCTGCATTGTTTTTCTCAGTTACTTCCTTAGCAGTAGGTGCAATTCCCTCTCTTGCATTATCTGGTTTATTTTTATTACCCTTGTGAATGACTCCGTCACTTCTGTTTAAGCAGAAGCGGTAACTCAATCCCTTAATAAAGTCTTAAACAGCATTGCTTCTAAATGAGGTTAAGATCTATATTACGTGCAGCATTTGTCTTGAACCTTAATTCGTCCTACTTCTGCAAGGCTATCTGGTTGCATTCAGGAGTTAGTAATTTTAGGTCCAGTTCCTGGAGATCATTGAGTTCTAGCCTAGATTTTAACTGAAGGGACTTCTTAAGCATAATATGCTATTAAGAATTATGTCAGGGTATTGCTATTCCTTTATGCTAGCATAATCAGTATTTCTTCTTTGCCAGGACTATTTAAAACAACTTGTTTTTTTCTGAACAGAAAACTGTATCAGGTGGGTTTTGGGGGGGGGGTTTTATGTGCATTGTGTTTTAATAATTTTAAATACTGTTCTGCAGAAAAAGCTGCTGTGATTTCCTGTACATAAACACACCCTTTTATCTCCATCTTTGATTAAAGGAAAGTCCTTCTTGTGTAGCTCTAAATTGAGACGGGATTTCCTCTGGACTTGAGCATTACTTGCAGATGCTTTTTCCATTCTCCTTGTTTCAGAAGCAGATTTGAGCTGAGTATCTCAGATAAAGAGCAAACTGTGTTCACAAGTTTTCCTGCAGCTGCAGAGGTAATGGGAGTTAGCAGTCTGATGTTCCACAAAATGCCCTATACCCTCTTTAGTAAAGGGAAAGGGAAATACTCCGTCTTCCAGGAAGTGTTTTGCATGGAATAGTAAGAATATCATGTATCAGAATTATCTCACATATTAAAATGTCATTTTTTAAAAGGGACTAGAGCACAGGCACTGAGTTTCCCCCCTACCTTGTAGCATCACTGTATTGTGGCTTTGCTCCTCTAGTCTTCAGGCAGGTCACAACAGTCTGTAGGTGCGTTCATGCAGCCCAGAGAGCAGCTGCCGCTTGAAAGTGAGAGGTTGACAGCAAATCCTGGAGTAGGTAAGAACTGTTGTTTTGGTCTCACTTGACTGTACTTTGGCTGAAATAAATTAGAGAGTACTTGCACATGCTTCTTCACCAGATGACTGGGAGGAAAAGTGGTTCTGAACAGATGGAGGCAATAACCTCTTCTGCCAATTCAGCTAGGGAAGGATGTCTACCTGCAGCCAAAGGGACTTACCTGTACCACAGCTACAAATAACTCCAGAATCTCATTACGGTCCAGTTTAACTCATTAGTGTTGACACCCATGAGATGAATTGTTGTTGCTAAGGCTAGAGCCTCACATTGCCTGGGATTTGTGGAGGGGAATACCTTCACCTTGTGAATTTGTGACTGTGTAGTTGAAAGTACTCAGGGTCTGTTGATTCATAGAGTAACATCCATTGAAAAGCATGAAAGGGGGGGACTCTACCTTGTTTGCGTAGTTATGCAAACTACTTACAAGAGATCTCAGGGCCTCTCTGTGGCATTTCTTGCTGCAGTTTCTTCAGGCAGCAGATCTGAATTGCTTTGAGTGTATGTAGAACTCAGAGATGGGTATTTCTCGAAAGCACCTTTTTGGAGAAAAATATCACGTCTGAAGCATCTCTCCACCTTCATATGCATGTCTGTGAAAAAGAAGTTGGGTCCAGACTTGGTGCTGGTAGGCTTCTATTGCTATTTTCCACTACAATGAAAAGCAATTTCTACTTGAATTCTGGAAATCTGAGCAGTTATAATAGTATCAAGTACTCCAGTGACAAAGTCTGGAAGTAATTTTGGTCAGAAATAGGAAGTCTCTGTCATAATCTCATCCCACAACTGCAGTAGATACTCAGAGTTTTGCCTGTGGAAAATTTAATAACTTACACAGCATCAAAAATGTTTGACACCACATATACATCGCTGAGTGAAGTTTGTGATCTATAATATCGCATGTGAGTTAGTATCTAATTTACTGCATTAATCAGTGAATGCCATATCAGTTTGCAGTTTGCATACAGATCAGTTTAATCTGTCATCTTAATTGTCAGTGAAATCTTTAATGTTGAGTTTACATTAACTGTTTTTCATGCTGCTTCTCACTGAGAAAGCAGTAGCAGTGTAATACCTCAATAGTGCTCATGTGAAGCTATGCAAGCTTTATGGTTGTTTTCCCCTGCTCTCAAAATCTGAGGTTCCCCAAATTAAATCTGTGTTTTGCTAGTATTTGCATGTTTTAATGGATGCCAAGTGCAGAGAATGCTGTCAGTCTTGTCAGTGTTAACATGGTGAAAAGTTGTCTCTTTAGTGCACTGTCTTGAGTGAGTGGATCTGAGGGGACAGGACCAAGCTGAAATGACCCAGGGCTTCCTCAGACCAATGCTACATTAGCATCTGGTGATGACTCAGGTGATTCTGTCATCTTCTGTGCTTCATGTTTAGTGATGCACTCAGTATAGCCTTTCACTTGAGAGCCTCTCTGTGTACACAAGGATAAGCAGCAGCTCTATTTTTATTTTGAACAATAGCAAGTTTCCTGGAGCTCATCAGGGTTTTATTTCAGGTCAGACAGAGTCTTTTGGAGTAATGCTGAGCAAACGTTTTTCTTTGCAGGGACATTTTCATTTTAGATAGCTCTTAAAAATAAGTTGTCTCTTTTCTGTGCGAGTAAAAATATGCTATTCACACTGTGCTAGTCTTAAACAATAGCAAGGCCATGTTTTCCCCACAAAGTGTTATTTCTTTCTGTCAGGAGAAGTGAGATGGAAACTTGAAGAAGTTAAGAGACTTATCCAAGGTCACAGTGGAAGAGCCAATTTGGAAATCCTGACAGTCAGATTCCTGATTTGATAGGCAGAATTTCTGAAGGTGATTTGCTAGCAGTTCAAGGCCCTTGCACCCACAAATGGAGTGCTGGTTTGAAGTAACTCAAAAAATTATGCTGGGCTGCTCTGTTTTGGCTGTTTGTGCTCAGTCCCTGGTTAGTTAATTTTTTCTTCCTTTTGTTGGGTTTTGGGAAAAGGATGCCAGGTTTATTTCTGAGAATATGCTGGATGAGCTGGTAACTTAGTCACTGCCTACCTGGAAGACCAAGTGACTGCTGTGAGATACCTTTCACTTCTACTTTTTGCTAGCAGAGGGAGACAAAGTTGTCCAGAGACCCTCCCGGCAGGATTGTCATTGGGCTGGACAGGAGAGAGAGATGAAAAATAGAATGGATGAGTTCTCGCAGTGTGGAGGAAACTTGAACTGCTACATCTGTACTGAAACTGCTTCACACATGTCTTTGCCAGGTCTTGGTTTGCTTAGCTGTCCTATTTTTCTGCTGAAAACCTTGCAGTGGCATTGCCCATAAGGACCTGGCTGCAGTGGATGCAGAGGCTTCTGAGCTTTCTGACTATCTTACCACTTGTGGGGCAGCGGATCATTGATTTTATCCACATTAGATGCTAGGGCAAGGCACTTTTATCATCTCTGTGATACCTCATTGACAGACTGTTTAAAGTTATATTGCTCACTAAAAAGCAGCAGTAATTACCTGTGGGATGGGAAGGAAGGGCATGGTCACATTAGAGTTGAGAGCCTTTACTGTAACTACTGTCACATGAAAGTCCTACTGCTGGTTATCAAGAAATCCTGGAAAAAGAGGCAAGGCCTTCTTCCTGGTTTAAGTACAGATTCCAGTGCAGTTGATTTTGTTGATAGTATTTTACTGAACTTTGTGAACATAGGCTGAGAGAGCTGGGCTTGTTCAGCCTGACGAAAAGAAGAATTAGGGGAGAGCTTAGAGCAGCTTCCAGTGCCTAAAGAGGGCTACAAGAAATCTGGAGAGGGGCTTTTGACCAGGGCCTCTAGGGACAGGACAAGGGGAATGGCTTTAACCTGACAGAGGGGAGATTTAGATGAGACATGAGGAAGACATTCTTCCCTGTGAGGCTGCTGAGGCGCTGGCACAGTGTGCCCAGAGAAGCTGTGGCTGCCCCATCCCTGGCAGTGTTCAAGGCCAGGTTGGATGGGGCTTGGAGCAATCCTGGTCTGGTGGAAGGTGTCCCTGCCTATGGCAGGGGGTTGGAACTGGATGAGCTTTATGGTTTTATAGTCCCTTCCAACTTAAACTGTTCTGTGATGCTACGATAGATTCCCCATGTACTATGGGCTACATTCCAGGCTCTGAGGTACTACAGTGATTTGAGTAGCTGGCCAGTGACAGTCCTTATAGCTGGTGAACTGTATACACATCCCATTAAGTTAAAGCCCTGGGAGGGCTGGAATTCAAGAATTTCAACTATTCTCTTTGTAAAACATATATAGCAGGTAGCTAAAACCTTCTCAGTATAACTTAAGTATACCACAGAGAGGACCATGTGCAGTTTAACATGAATGGAATTACAAATGCAGAGCAATGGATAACAGTAAAAACCAGGAGGAGCTGGTGCTCCCCAAGATGGCCGTCATGCTGAGGGAAGACTTGGTGAAAAGCATAAGAAGATCCATGTTAATCATTATTTGGCCTTTTGAATTGATACTTCAAGGCCAAATGTAGACACAGGTATGTGTAAAGTACCTTTTAGATCTCTCTTAGTCCATTTTATGGCCAAAAGAAAGTTGGGTGGTTCTTTTTCATTATTCAGTGTATTTGTGCAGTTTGTGCTTTTGAGTGAGTCCTGTCCGGTGCAGCTTGTTAACTGGAACCCTCCCCTAAAATGATGGGTTTTTTCCAAAATCTCCTCGGAAACTGCACCACAGTCCAGTAGATGTTCGGTGGAGAGTAGGCAGGATTTCATTATTTCTTGAAATTGGTTTATTTTTCTTGGTTCCGTATATGCCTAATTATGTTTTTGATTCCAAGCCAGTCAGGATACGATGCATGCATGGCTAGGCTGGGTTCTGTGTGTCCTTTCCATGTGCTCCACTCCTCCTTCTGGAACTTCCTACAACTATTAATGGATGGGATACTACACCTGTTTGCCACAAAACCAGACTGACTCCATTTACTTTGCAGTGGGGCTAGCACACCCTGTTTCATATTCTCTTCTTATTACTTGTTTTGTACCCAAATGTTTGTTTGCTAGGCCTTGATGAAGAATGAGCAGTAAGCTGTGTGTCCTCCTACTTCTGTATTTTGTATAATGAATTGTTTTGCAGTTACTAAAGGATTTACTTATAAAGGATTAGTCTGTCAGGAAGAGGCACATTTGCACTGAATAAATAGATTTATCTAGAGTCAACAAGGTGTTACGCTTTGCTGAAATCTGTGCAGCTGGGAGGAGCACTTTGCATAATAACAGCAGTAGCAGATTTGTGAGAATTTAATACTATGGCTGAGGGTAGGTGAGAGATTAACCAAAAGCTTACTGAATCAGTTAGCAAAATGGAGGGAAAAGGGTTTGGGAGAAGCTTGAAGGGGAGCTTGCACTCAACAGGAAGCCTATCCACAAAGTGGATATAAAGGACTGTTTTGTGGTGGCATGCAAATTATGGTGCCAAATTTGAAGATAAGAACTGTAAAAGAAGTAACTGTCAGTTCCGAGTAACTGTGTAAAATCTTCCGCGAGTTTGGTTGCACAGTCTACTCACTGAAAGGGTAAAGATCTTAAAGAAAACCTGGAGTTAGAGAGAGTGACATAGGGTATGTTCTGTCTCCTTGATCTGTCTTTACACAGAACAACTGTTTTAAGATTCCTATCGCAGTATTAAAAAATTAAAAGCCCTTTTAATACTATTTAACGTTTGCCTAGTGTCCTGGGTTCAGCATGTAGCAGTCATTTTTCCCCTTCTTAGTAGCTGGTGCAGCGCTGTGGTTTTGACTTTCAGCCTGGGAACAGTGCTGATAACACCGATGCTTTCAGTTACTGCTTAGAATGTTTGGTCTGACCAAGGACTTTCTGAGTCTCATGCTCTGCCAGGGAGGAAGGGGAAGCCAGGAGGAAGCAGAGACAGGACACCTGACCCAAACTGACCAAAGAAGCATTCCATACCACAGCACAGTCATGCCCAGGATGTGAAAATGGAGAGCAGAGACCCAGAAGAGGGGGGTGCACTGCTGGGTCGGGCTGGGTATCGGTGGTGAGCGATTGTATTCTTTTCCCTTGTATTTCCCTTATCATTATTATTACTGGTGGTAGCAGCAGTGGTTTGTGTCATACCTCAGTTACTGGACTGTTTTTATCTCAACCCATGGGAGTTACATTCTTTTGATTCTCCTCCCCATCCCTCTGGGAGCTGGGGGGAAGAGAGGGGGAAGTGAGTGAGCGAACTGGGTGAGTTATAGTGGCTTAAACCATGACACCTAGCTATTCTGTGGCTAGCAACCTACAGGCATCTCATCCTCAGCGTGTGGTAATTCTGAATAATGATATTGGTCAACTCATACCAATTCTCATACCAGAAGGTCTCTGCACCTCAATATATATATTTGGGAGGGAGATCCTGTGTGGAAAGCATTAACCAAAGTATCTTCTAGTCCTGTCTTCTACAGGACAGCAGAGAGACTGTCTGAAGCCTTGGTAGCTTTCTTGGAATTGTTTTTTCATCCCTTCTTGTGTTTTTCCCCTGTACCTTCAGTACATAGCTTGGCTTACACAGAGCTATGCACTGTGTTTATTCACTAACATTTGGGTTTTTTTCTGTAAGTGTTCCCAGTTCCTAGGTCTTCCACGTGTTCAAGGGTCAGCTGAGATCCTCTGCAGAGGCATGTACTGCAGAAAGGAGTCTTTCTGTAGGCTTTTTTTTGATGTTGAGGGCTGCTGACCTTCAGCAGCTTTGCTCCTGGAATAATTTCATTCAAGTGTAGGAAGGCCTTGAAGCACAGCCTGATACACGAGAGCAAAGATAGGCTGCTTCTCCATCCCTTTGGACTGGCTTCAGAGAACTGGGATGTAGGCGTTTTCAGTACATTCATTCTGGAAGAGTCACCAGTGAGTCATAACATTCACCAACATACTGGTGTTCAGGGTTGTGTGGAGGTAGGGTAGCACTGCAGTGGTTCCTTTTGTTTTCCTTGAATTGAAAGCAGGATAGAAACCATCCACATCAAGTTCCTTCTAGTGGCAAACCTTTTAGTGTCACCAGTGTCTCCGTTGCAGCAAGTGCTCATCTGCAATTTCATTTTGTTTATGCTTTGAGTTTTTGAGGTATTGTTGCTCAGTTTCCTAACAAAGTGGAAATTGGCTCCTTGACAACAATTTGTTGCACTTGCACAACTGCAGAGTTACGCAGAGGCTGGAACAGTGGAGAGGGGCGCAATGTGAACCTTCTTTCCTCACCAAGCTGCTGCTTCTGCCTGGAAGCAACTCTTACTCTTGCCTGTGGCCCCACTGCTTTGCACAGTAAAGCACTTAGGCTGTGATGTGAGGATGCATTACTGCACCCGCTGAAAGGGACCACCACATGCTCATGATTATGCTGATTTGTGACTATTCCACCCACCTCCTCCAGTAACTGATCTGCAGTAAGGACATAAACCCTCATTTAATACTGCTGGCAGCAAAAGGAGCAATACTGCTTTAAACAACTATAGAAGCAGAATTGCATTTTAGAAATGAAAAATATGATTCCCACCTAAAATGGTGATTGAATACAATTAAGGGTCATAGATCTATTTGTGTTTTTCATGACAAAGCATGCAAATATGCCTCTGTTTACTGGCTTGGCAGAACTTAGAGTGCATGACTGAGAGATTAGTGAGATGCTACTTCTGTAGGATTCAGAGAAGGGTTATGTCTGACCTGGGTGGAATCAGCTTTTGAGCCAATCAGTCTTCTCCAGTCTTTGCTTTCTGTGGCTTTTTTAGTGGATCTGGGCAACTGGTAGAGGTTGTAACAGGAGTGAGTGAGTCTGGATTGGGCAATTTACAGTATCATTTAAGCAATGGCAATCAGTTGATGTGTACCTCAGTTTCC
Source organism: Myiopsitta monachus (assembly GCA_017639245.1). NCBI lineage: Eukaryota > Metazoa > Chordata > Aves > Psittaciformes > Psittacidae > Myiopsitta > Myiopsitta monachus. Next base: position 59,441,053 of record CM029925.1, read on the forward strand.
TCATCTTTAAAATATTGTTACTGGGGGTTTTTTGGTTGTGGTTTGGTTTGGGTTTGGTTTGGGGGTTTTGTTTGGTTGTGTTTTGGTTTTTTTTGGGGGGGTGGGTTTGGTTTTTGGGTTTTTTTAGGAACCAAGAATTAAAAAACCAAACAAACTTCTGTGTGTAGTGGCAGTGTTGGCTGTGCTTGGAACTGAGGAACTTAAGCAGGCAAATGTAAAACTTACTGTACTAATTGAAATTGGATATGAACCAAGCCTTCTAAGAAGCAAAATGTGGAAAACTGCAAGTATTTCCTATTTAATCGGCTCTTTAGTATACCCAAGAGGCATGCATGAAGTTTGGAAGCACTATTTTCATGTCCTTTCTCCAGTAGCCTTGTTTTATTTCATATTCAGTTCCGTGTCTGATGTTGAGAGTGGCCCTGCATTAAATCTACTCCTGTTGTCTATAAATAAGCTTGGAGATCTTAACCACATCATGATTTTGACAGCATTCATCGCATGTGGCAAGCAGCATTCATCTTCCAGTGAGCTAGCAATCAGTCTGGCCAGTGTTTCCTGTGGGTAAGAGCTGGTCTCCAAGCCTATGATGGGGATGACAGAGCTAATAATAGAAGTTGGAGCTTTTTATTTTCCCTATCCAAGGTTTGTATTTTGAAGATTTCACAGAAAATCACTGAAAAGGGTTTTTTGGTCTTTTTTTCTTAACCAGTTGCTTACTGTTGTAAGTACAGTGATCACTGCTTTTAGGAGAGGTATGACAACTGGAGGCGGGGAGACCTTTTGTCGGGTTTTTTTAATCTCATGAAGCTGCAGTGGTATCTGAGAGAAAAGGGAGTCAAATGCAATCTGATACTGAAACGAGCAGCAAAAAGCAACCAAAAGAAATGAGATTTTGAATTTTAACAAGATTTTTCTATCCCATTGTATTGTTTTAAGTCAGGATGTTCATATTTGGGGATGGAAACCTTAAAGATCTGTGTAAGATAAAATTACAAAGTCTATGCATGCACAGTGTTTCGTAGGTATGTGGGAATAAGTATTTTCCATCTCTTTTGGCCTTTTTCAGTTTTCTAGGTACCACAGAATATGTTGGGATCACTGCATGCTGGAAAACCATTCTTCCTTTGCAGAACTTGCTGCTGCTGTTTGCGTGCTTAGTGTTAATTTTTGGATGTGGTGTTGGAGCTGCTTATTCGGTAGTAAGCAAGTAACAGGAAAAAATACGTATGTTAACATGAGTCCTAGCAAAAAAAACCAAAAAAGCATGGAGATTTTGTGCAAGATTAATAGGGAAAAACTTTATCATGTCATTTATTGCACTCAGCAATTGTTTGCTGTCTCAGGAGCCATGAATATAAATATTAGATCCTCAGTCAACTTCCCTAATTGAAAAATGAGAACGTGCGAAATACAGCTAACTTTTTTTTTATTCCAAATTCGTACTTCATTGTAGTTTTAAGAAGGTACTTATTGCTGTAAATTCATTAAAAATACGTCACACCAACATTAACATTGGGAAATTATTCAGTCGAAAGGTAGGACAAGTAAGTATACATGGTCAAAAAGGTTTCCAAGAGGGGGACCTAGCTAGTCTGAATGCTGCATGGCTCTGGAGAAAGTTCACGCTGCTGAAACATGGCAGTGAACAAGTGCTGGCTCCTCAGGTGTGCTGTGAAGCTTTCTTCAGTGTAAGCAATCATACTGGCATTAGGCAAAGCTGAAGGAGCTGGTGTTTTCAAGTCCATACACTGAGCATAGCATCCCTACTTTGAAACGGCTGCAGCAGAGAGGCAGAGCACATTAGCACTGAGCTGGCTGAACTATTGACAAAAGTGGGTTGCAGACCAGTGAGTTTCCACTTGAGTTTCCTGCCTCACATTTTATCTTTGTCTGAATTCACGTCTTTTCAAACTTCCTGGGTTTATGGCAATATTTAGTTATGTGTTGAAACCTCTTTAGTCAGTATTTTCAACAAAGAATTGTTTTGACACTTTCTGAGAAAATTGGGCATTTTTATTTTAGAGGTAGATGCATTTTGAAATGTTGACATCTCCTGTGAAATGAGAGTCCTGTTTCTAAGTGGCTCTAATGAGCAAGATTTCTGGTCTTAGAGCAGCTCACCGTAGGAATGCTTCACCCTTAAGCATGCAGGGTAGGGGGGTTGCTCCCTCAATGGGAAGTTATTTACGATCCTCTGTCCTGCCTTCATCAAATGCATGATCCTGTTCATTTTATACCATAAACTATTCAATCTGTACTGTGAAGACATATAATAAAGATAAATAATTTCCTTACAGTTTTTTTTCATGGCTCTGTTATCATAACATCTTAGTTCCTTACAAATGTTCATGAAATCAGCATCGCAGAGCTCTTGTGAGGAGTTTATTCCCATTTTATAGTATAGGAAGTAGAAATAAGATTAAAGACAGTTTATCTAACTGAAAAAAAATGGGCAAGCTTTCAGGCACATCAAAACTTGGGCTGCTTTTTCTGCCTGATATAGGCAGTCTAATAAAAAGAGATCACTTCCTCCTACAAATGTGGCTTCACTTGCATCCTTAGGCAATGACGGCAGCGGTAACAGTGCTGTTGCAAAGATTAAAGTCAGAAATTATGAAGCGTTGAGTAATTTTGGCCTGCCTGGTGTAAGAAACCTGGAGTCCTGTCTTTATTCAAAGCATTTTTTGAGGACATTCTGTTTTCCAAGTCTCTTGTCTCACTGGTCTCATTTGCAGCTGTGACCACTTGGCTTCTTTGCAGATCTGAATACAGGTGTCCTGGGGTGGGTACCTGGAAAATGAGCATAGTGTAGCTCGCTGTGCAAGTTTTGATTTATGTGATCTGCCCTATATCGTGTTGGAGTTCAATAGCCATTTGCCAAGGATGGCTTCAATTCCCTTAAACATGAACTCATTTTTCTCTTCTTTCACTTTCCTACCTCTTTTATTTCATACTTTCCAACTTCTCTAATGGTGAAAGCAGGGCTATTAATGACTCGTAGCACTAGAAAATGGTCTTTGTCCTGGAGCAGGGCTATCCTCAGTGCCAAGTGAGCCATCATCCTTCAAACCTCTGCACTGCAGTAAGGCTGGAGGGATGGAGATGCTGAATGAGGAAATGATGTGCCTGGGAGAAAAATCAATAATCAGAAACTCACCAGAATTCTCACTGTCTTTTTCTAGCTAGACAGCAGCTTTTCTGTGTTTTGCACAGCCTTTAAATCTCCCAAATACTCTTGTTAAATATCTGAGTCAAAGCCTTAAACCGAAGGAGGAGAGGAAAGTTAGTGACAAATACTTGTGACAGATAAGCATTGTCAGTAAGGTTGCACAATGCCTGGTTTTTGGTGGAGGAATGTTAGACTAGCAGTGCTAGCCCATGAAAATATAGTTTTAAGAGCTGTAATTAAATAGTAGGAAGATTTCTCTTTTTTGAGAGGTAGCGCACATGGTGAGGCAGATGTGGTGGATTTCCATGGATAGAGATTTCTTAACTGCATACATGCACTTAAACATGGAAATTTTTCACCTTGTGTGCATACAGGGTCTTGCCCCAAGAACCACTGGAATCAATTCAGCTGTGTCCAACCAGGCTCCTCAGGGATAGCCTAGAGCTAGTTTTACCCTGAGGTAAAACATGCTCATTTATCCCAGGTCTTTGCAATTCTCTTCACCTTTTATTGCAGAATACAGATGGCAGGGTTTTTGAACAACAACCAAATACTGCCCTATTAAGCTCTCTTGTTTTAATGTCTGCTGAGTGGGAATGCTTTACTTGACTGTGTTGGTCCCAAGAGCTTTCGATAGCATTATAAATTATGTCCTGAGAAGTTGAATGTAACATGTGAAGGTATAATTATGTTCAGCTTGACTAGTCCTGCATAATAATTAGCAGTGTAGCCATATTGCAAGATAAGGGATATCTTTGTGAATGCCTATAAAAATTTCAGTCTTCCATCCTACCTGGCCAAGTGTGGTGGCAGTAAGCTGAAGGTTCCTATTTTGTGGTGTTCAAACATCACGATCTTTCTGGCCACGTTCCTCAGAGAAAGATCTACCAGAGTTTACCAGCTCCTCTCAAGGGAAAGGGGAGGAAAGAAGAGGCAACCCAAGACAGAGTGAATCTGCTGAGGAGTGAAATACATCCCCTGTGGCTCCACAGTCTGAGCAGTAAGTTGTTTACCCTGCATTAGGCTAAGCCGCATGATTTTCCCCTTTCCGTACTGCTATATGGAAACTAAGTCTGAAAGTGTGGGCAGTAAAGAGCCCAGGTTGTCATTTGTGTCTAGAGTCTGGTACTGGATTTAAACACTGCCAAGGCTGGACTGTGTTCAGGAGCAGAATCTGAGAGGTATAAAGTCAGCACGTGTTCCCCAAGGAGTTGTTTGTTTCTCCTTCCAATTTAGAGCTTGAAATGCCATTTGTTTAATGCTGCTGTTTAAATAATGATTTATAAGACTCTAAGCCAGCCGTGATACAGCTTAATGACTGCTGTAATTTATGGATGCCACTGGCTACGTAAACACTGCTGTAAATATAAAGGATGTCTCCCACAAATTTTACTTTGATACTTATTTGATACCATTCATTTCCTTTCCTTACACATCTTCTGTGTGTGAATACAGGCCACTTCACTCAGCAATCCAGGTCATTCTGGCTCTCCTTGCCAAGAGCAGTTTGGGCTGGGAAATGAAAAGATCAGATGTCTATTTTTGTTGCAAAATATTTTAATCAAAAATTAAGTTTCCTTGAGCTTGGATGCAAGCAGCTGCATCGAGTGGCCCATTAAAAGGGTCATTTGTATTTGGGTGCTTTTTTGCTATCTGTTTGGTTTACTAGTTAATCATCTCCTTTATCCAATTCATTTTGCCTTTGTGCACATGGTAAGCAAGCAAACAGGAGACAGGAATGAATCATGTACTGTCACAGAGCCCAGCCACTCCCCGGGCTGCAGCTTTGCTATTTGTGTTCTCCATCCTATACAAGGAGCATGTATATATGGGTCTAATGCAAATCTGAGCTAATTCAAGCCCCGTCTCCGCAGAGATGAATGAGCATGCAAATCTGCTGCTTTGTTTTGGAGGAAAAGCTCTTGGACTTTTAAACAGTACAGTCGGTTGACTTCAGGAGATTTGTGCTCCTGGGCTGCAACAAAGACATCTGGGAAGACAGTAGGTGCTCTTGAATGCCTTGATTCCATTATAATTAGTAATAATGCAGTCATGTGCTTGGAAAAATGAAATCCTTTACAAGGTTATAATGAATTGAGCAAACAGAACAACTCCATTGTCTACAATAACCCCTCCTCTGAATCTCTGTGTATCTTATCCCAGCAGCTGCTGGGATAAAACACAGACATTGCAGAAAAGATCACAGATAAACAGGGTAGGACATGAGAGCTGGTAATAAATGTAGGGTTCAAAACCATCTGTGGGGTAATTCAGAGAGACAGAAGTACTTCAGAATTTGACTAGGACTTAAAGGTATATTTTTTCAAGAGTGTCATGATGTTACTAACCTCATAGACGTGCCCTGGGACATGTCTCTTAACTTTTCTTTAGGGGTCCTTCCAGCAACATGGTGCTGCGCAGGTTCACTGCATACCCCTAGGAGAAGGGAGCACTTCCTGAGTTACCAGAGTGACTTCTGAGAGCTCTCTAGCATCCATTTGCAAACTGGCCTGAGCCTGCTGCATTCAGCTTGTGACCGCAAAGAACTTTGCATGTAACATAAGAAAGGCTCTCAGCAGTGTCTCTAGGAGTGCATTTTTACAAGGAGCATAGCAAAGCCAAGGAAGATAGATATCCTCTTACTGCCTTAAAGCCTTGCCCAGAGGCCTGCAGAAATTGTCAGCAACCAGCTCTGAGTTACTTGGTCTATTTTTCTTGCAAAGCTCTCCTCTGTAGTCATGCTTTGACCCTGCCTGAAATACAAGGGCACTGTGCAGCCTGTATGCAGCGAGCCAGAATTGCTCTGAGGCACTCAAAAACATCGAGCTGTGACAGCCACATAGAGCACCCTTTTCAGGAACTGGGGTCCTTTATTAAAAAGGTTGGCATGTATTCCCCCCACTCCTGAATTCATTTGCACCATAAAATAAGCTTGAAGAGAAATAGTGGTTGCTTTCCTACATGCTTCATTAATTTTTACTTTTGGCAGGCAATATAAATAAAAGTATCAAGTGCACATCTAATTGAATTGCCAGTGATTCCCAACTCCCTGTAGTACCAGAGAACATGATGTAGCTGTGCTGTTCAGCAAGCACAGATGAGTTAGGCAAACAATGGCTCACTCTGTCCAGAGGCTTTGGTTTAATCTAGAGCATTTACTCATCTAATATGAGACAGGGCAGGAGGTGCTGCAATGGGGAATTTGTAGCACAGACCTCTTTGAACTTCTGGGTTTGCCTTCTAGGAGTCGTGACTGGAAGCAGATCTCTCTGTAGAAAGTCAGGAAGGTTTTGGTGAATTGCATCTACACCCAAATCTTTGTGGAAGGAGCTCTGCTGCTTTTTGAGTTTATCCTGCTCAATACGTACTGGCTGTAGGATGTTTTCGAACTACTTGCTGCCTCCTCGTAGGTGGCTGATCTGCAGCATGTGTCTCTTACAAAAAATTAGAAAAAAGGCCTTATTCTTAATATCTCTGGGGATGAGTGAATTCATGGAATCACAGAATGATTTGGGTTGGAGGGGACCTTAAAGCTCTTCTTGTTCCAGCCCCCTGCCACAGGCAGGGACACCTTCCACCTAGACCAGGTTGCTCCAAGCCCCCTGCAGCCTGGCCTTGAACACTGCCAGGGATGGGGCAGCCACAGCTTCTCTGGGCACCCTGTGCCAGGCCCTCACCACCCTCACAGGGAAGAGCTTCTTCCTAATGTCTAATCTACCCTCTTCCAGTTTAAAACCATTCCCCCTTGTCCTATCCCTACATGCCCTTGTAAGAACTCCAGCGGTAAGGAAAATCATGCCCATCCATCAGGCTGCATGATCTCTGACTTCTCAGCTATCAAAGGAATCATGTGCCTCCAGTAAAGGACAGTGCTAAGCGACAGGTACTCAGGATCATTTCTGAAGGATGATACTGGCCTCTAATTGTAATGATCAGTGACCTCATTTCATAAGACTTGGCTTCTTTCCACATTGCTGACTGCCTTTTGCTGCTTAGCATAGGTAAAATTAATAAGTGATATTATCTTAGTGGATGTAGTCTGCTGTGAGCTCCCTGACTTGAGGGGAAGGGATGAAGGAGTGGGTGCAGAAGAGAAAGAAAACTACAAGCAGAGATCAGACTGTTTTCTGTCTTGCAGAGAGAAGATGGCAATGTTATACACCCAAGTCATAGGTAATACATGTTGACAGGAGGGCATGATGAAAGCTTGTATTCTTTCCAAATCCTGCAGCTATGTTATTCCTGAGCTAGGCAGAGAGGATATACATCTTCAGGACTGTCAGTCTAGCTGTAAATTCATACACAATTAAAAATCTGTCAGTACGTATTGTATTGTTCTTGGGAAGTACCACAAAGCAGGCTGAAGGATTTCAGCCCCCTTTTCAAGGGTCAGAGATGCCTTCCAAGTTAAAACACTAGAAATGCCTGGGGAACTGAAATTCTCTGTTAGGTGTACCGTTAGATATTTGATACGATCAAACAGGTCAAACAAAGTAAGTACTTTATCAAGTGATTATTGGAAGGAGGGGATTTCACAAGGTGTTTTCCAGGATCCTATGACCTGTTGGTTAAGAGGAAGGTAATTCAGTAATCTGAAATGGGTTTTGTTTCCTTTTTCTGTAGGGTCTGCTTCTGGCTCAAAAATGGCTCTGGAGGGTTCCTTCAGCTGCTGGAATGGAACAGCGATCAGGCTGGGGCAGGTGTGTGACTTCACCAAGGACTGCGTCGAGGGAGAAGATGAGGGAGACATATGCAGTGAGTAAATCCAGCCCCCAGAGTGCACCCTCCTTTTGCAAAAGCGTTGACTGTTTTGAATTTTAATGCTCAAATTTAGCATTAATAGACTAATTTGGTGCTATCAAAAGACCGGTATCCTCCATAGTACATGCAGTTACTCTGGATGTCTGCCTAGGGCAGATAGGCTGATATGCTGGGTGTGGTTCTGAGCAATCCAATCTAGTTGAAGATGCCCCTGCTTGTTGCAAGGGGGTTGAACTAGATGATCTTTGAAGGTCCTTTCCAACCCAAACTATTCTGTGATTCTATGTTCCTGTACTCGCCCACATTATCACTTCAGCAGGTTCTTAAGATGCTCTTAGTGCTTCATTTCTTCCAAAATCTTGGTCAAAAATGCGAAAAGTACAGCCTGAATAGCTAGATGCCTTACAGAATTATGAAACATGAAGTTTGTTAGAGCCTTTAATCAAAATGTAGCGCAGCATGTAGCAGAAGGGAGAGAAAGGAGAGAACTTCCAAAATGAAAAATGAGTAGAGCCAGTAGCTAGTCTTTGGCCATCTCCAGTGTCTTTGTAATTCCTCTTGTTTTCTATCCTCTCTTCAGCAGTCAGTAGTTTAATAAAATACAGCAGAAGATAGATAGCAGCCTGAGTTTTCTGAGAGCTTGCTGTGCCTGAATACTTTGTTACTGTGCTGCATAACCTAGATGCTTTAGGTCCTTCCTTTAACCATCTTAAAGATGCCTTACTGCTTTTTCTATACCTCCACATGTTCTACTTCCAGCATCTTCCCCTTTGCCAGTCTAGAGAGAGTTAGGAGTGGTGGATTGTCAGCCATGTGGTTATCCACAGGGCAAATATATCAAGAAAAATAGCCTTTGAGAGTTCATCATTTACCAATTTAAAGTGTATGTGTCACAGCTGATTTGGCCTATGGACTTTTCTTGACAGAGCTGTGTTGATTTGGTATGCAAAAAATGTATTCCCTGACCAAAATATCAGTATCAGAAAAAGCCTCTGGAATAGAAGAGGCAAGTATTCTCAGTTTAGCTTTCGTATGTGAGAGCAGGGGAGAATCTGGGTAAGGTAATTCAGACAAGCTCTGTTGATATAGGTAATGTCTAGGCTTAGCAGACTTCTGCAGTTTCTGGCATAAACTTAACATAAGTGTGATACACATCTTCTAGCAGATTCCAGTTCTTTGCTGCTAGTAAATATAAAATAACAGATTTTATTGGTGTGGAGAAGAGTGGTTTGACCTGAGATCATGTAATAAACTAGTCAGAAGTTAGAAGCTTGAAATGATGTGCTACTCCATCATGCTAGATAGATGTGTTACAATTTGGAATTATGTTTGTTAATGACACACTCAGTGAACATTAGATTCAGTTTCATAGAGAGGGTGTTGTCACTGCAGAGTTGCAGCTCCTTAGAACCAATAATGCTTCCTATTGGTAGTACTGAAACCTTTTTGCCTAGCGCTTTAAAACAGCTCTGAAGCCTCATAATGGTATTTCCATTGTGCTCTAGATTTTAATTAGAAAAAACCTTGGTGTATTATGATAATCAGTAGGTTGAATGCATTTCCATTTCATTGGAAGGAGGGATACACTGTTGTGTCTGTCTGCTATAAATGCTCTGCCTTGGGAGGGTAATGCTGTCTATACCAATGGGAATAGCAGAGCTCACAAGGTGGAGTTGTACCAATAATGGGTGCAGACTAAATGCCACCATAGGATGGGGTAGGCCTAGAGGAACATGCTTACCTGTTCCTCTAGGACAAACTGGGTGCACATGTGGCTGGTGTCTCGTCCACATTCACATATCAGGAGGCTCTTGTATCTCATGGTAAGACAGCTGGTAAAGTGACTGATCCCTCTCACACGCACATTATCCACAGGGGCTGATTTGGTTGCCTTTTCCCTCTCCATGCAGCATTCATCTGTAGCTATTTGCATAAAGCAGTATAGCACTTACAGATGTGTCAGCAAAGAATGTACACAGAATGTAAATGAGAAAACGTAAAAAACCCAGAAGATACTTTAACTGCCTGTTTAGGGGAGCATCAGTCCCTAGCTTGAGAAGAGCACAAGGCTTGTATTCCCACAGGTACTGGGAATTGAGGGTTCTGACTTCCAGCCAAAAAGCCCCAAAAGCACCATTTTCCACCCAAGCAGCAAAAAAAGATAGGCTTGCCTTAGCAAGAGCTCAGATTGGGTGCATGTCTTTGTATCTACTGACAAGCCTGCTCAACCCTATGACTGATTTCTCTTTTTACCTCTTACTGTGTTGAATATTGTTGGCATAAGAATTCTTACACAAAGCAGAGAAAGGATCTAATGTTTTATATGTTACATCTGCATGGCAGACTAACACAAAACATATGTCAACTTCCAGCATTTTAGTTGTCATTTTAGTCCTGAGCAACACAGATGTTTTCATCAGCTTTTTCAAGTGTGGCAAAAAGTGATTCAGATACTTAAAGCACAGAAAGGGAGTTCCCAAATGCTTCTGCTTGCACAGAAGAGCTGTCAGAAAAAGATGTAGCTGTGCTCAAACCTGAGGGGAATGCTCATAAGATTACTTTTAACCTAAGGACTTCTATCTTTGAGTTTCGAGGGGATGTTGGGATGTTTTTATCTTTCACAGTCTTCTTGTTGTGCAGGTACTGATTTTCCCCCCATTTTTTTGTTTGTTTGTTTCTTTCTATTCATTTGATTTTTGTTCCTTTCTTAGCTGAAAAAAATCTCCCTGAAGCCTGCTGTTTGTTAACATCTCTTTACTTATTAATGGCCAAGGAAATGTCATGGTGCTTGTTCTGCATGCAACCAATTAATCTGTGTAGAGAGTGTAAAATCAGAGAGGGATGACCCTAGAGAAAAACATGTTGCTATTTGAGTCATAATCAAATAATCTTGCAAGAGCAAGCGACAGCTTCAAAGAGGCAGATGTGGAATTAGATGACAAACTGCGTTGGTTTGGGATCAGACATAGAGATTTAACAGACTGATGGAAGCATGGCCCTGGAAACAACTTTGCAGAAGCACACTTTGCAGACACACATTAAAACTGAAGATAGTGGCTGTCTTATGTCTTTGCTAGTAAATTCATACTTTTACGTGTATGGAATTTATACATGCCAGCCACGATAAGAGGGTTCAACTCTAGATTCCTACTGAATTGATAAGCCAAAAGACCATAAAATCATAGAATCCCAGACTGGTTTGGGTTGAAAAGGACCTTAAGATCATCCAGTTCCAACCCCCTGCCATGAGCAGGGACACCTTCCAGTAGACCAGGTTGCTCCAAGCCCTGTCCAACCTGGCCTTGAACACTTCCAGTGATGGCATATTCAAAACTTCCTCAAGCAACCTGTTCCACTGCCTCACCACTCACACAGTAAAAAATTTCTGCCTTATATCCAACCTAAATCTCCCCTGTTTCAGTTTGAACCTATTGCCCCTTGTCTTGCCACTACAGTCCCTGGTGAAGGGTCACTCTCCAGCATCCTTGTAGGGTCTTTTCAGATACGGGAAGGCTGCTATGAGGTATCCATGCAGCTTCTTTTCTCCAGGCTGAACCACCCAGTGAGCAACAAGTTTTCTCATCTTGTTTTCATACAGGAGGTGCTCCAGCAACTTTGAAAAAAGTACTTTTTATTAATAGTGCTACAGCTCAAGCAGGGTCCCTCTTACAAGGGACCTTGAGCAAAGAAATCCACGGGCAATTATTCCCTTACAAGCTAAATTCCTTCCCTTCATGCAACAGAACAGGCCAGTATTATTATTAGGGCCTGAGATCTTCCCATTCTACATTGGGTCTTCTCATTGTCTTTAGGGCCATTTCTTATCTCTAAGGTTGCAGCTTCTGTTAATGAAGGCAGCTTCTTTATCTGGTAGCTAGAACTGGCTCTGGGGCCTTCTGTTACTTAACTAGCTAAAAGTTCAACATATCTAGGTGAAAGTTCACAGTTTGCAGCTTAAGGCTTCAGCAAATTTAACTACTTACGCTAAGTGAGTTATGCTAAGCAAGTTCTGTATATAGTATAGCAAATCCTACAATGTATGGATTATGTTAGGAAAGTAATGGATAGATAAAAAAAAATGAAAAATAGAGCTGCTGATAAGAGTATTTATTATGTAGGGACCCAGAACTTAGAGGGTTCACTTAGGATATTACCAACCCAGGACTGCTGCTGCTTCTGCCTAAGTGAATTTGAACCCGTATTTCCTCACTCCATGCAGAGTGTCCAGCATTGTATTCTGAAATTCTGGTCTAATTCTGAAGAAAATGATTATTCAAGTCTCTCCTGGGATTGCTCTTCCACATTTTGTAAGTTTTACCTGGAAGAGGGATTGAAAGTGATGTCCTCCATCTTTCAAATAAATCTCATAATCACTGGGTTATAGAGTAATTTTCACTCCTTGCCTCAATGAATATTTAAGGACGTTAAACACATTACGAGGTGAGATAAGGAGGACTAGTATCTGATTTGTGAAAGGAGTGACTCAGGCTGTGCTATGTAGTTGGAAGAGTGCATGCACACATCTGTCAGGAGACCAGATGGCAGCTAGAATAGCAACCTATAAAGTCTGAATTTGTGATAACATGAGCAAGTGACCAAAAAAGCATAGATAATTAATTCTACAGGGGCCAGTTTACTTTCCAGGCAAAAACGCATGAAGAAACCACTGGATTAATTTATATCCTGGTGATAGATACAACCCAACAAAGTCTCCCTGATGAAGTAGCAACCTGTTGCTGTTCTCTCTTAAGGTTCCTATCTTGCATGCACTAATCCTTTTGCTTCTTTCTTGATCAACAGCTGTACTTCTAGCAACAAATTCTAACCTCTGGCAGTTCTGAACTCAGCAAAGCCTTTTGGCAGTAAAGTATAACTCTTTGTTGACTGTTGAAAAGTATTTTGCCTTCTTATGCTTCATTCCTGGTAGCATGGAGGCAGCCGTTGAAACAAACTCATGTTTAAGATTCATGTGCTCCTTTGAATTGTTTGAGTAGCTGATCTATTTGGTTGCTGAGATTTCATCCTAAATTTGGTATAGGTCAACACATACCAGAGTAGTCTTTTATGCTTTTGTCCTTTATCATATTGGTGTGGAATCTCACCCAAAAGTTTAAACTATAGTAGCTAGTTCATCTACACCTAGTTTTGAATCAAGAACCTGCTCCATCTGCTTTATAAATTATTCCAGTTAAGTGGTAATTTTTCTTGCTATTAATGGATGAGAAATCTGAGATGACAAAAAAAAATGAACTTATTTAGGTGTTGCTTAAAAGGTAATTCATTCTGAAGGCTTGAAAATATTTACTTAGGAACAAGTTTAACACCCTACAGGTTTTCTCTAATTCATCACTCAAAAGCAGAGACTCTCATGTTCTCATAGTGCTCCAGTCTCACTGGATGACTCTGTCCTCCACCCCATATCCACAAGCTGCATCTTAATCTTACTAAAGTCTAAATCTTTTAAGATTTCTGTCACTAATGATAATATCTAACACGGCAGGTTTCAATATGTGTAACTCCTGCCCCTTCATTTACTTGATTTTGCAATAGACTCAGTTAGCTTTCCCTGATCAGCACTATGTCTGCACTAATGTGAATATGAATTATAAATATGCAGAAAATGGAGAAGTGTATGTCGACAGAGAAGTGCTGGCCAAAGAGGTCTTTGTGGAAGATGCTGTATGTATTCGAAGTGGGAAAGAGCAGCAAAGAAAATGCATCCAGTGCACAAGACATCTGAAAACCCATAAAAAATAATTTGTGGAAGGGAAAGAAAATTTCCTGGGAAAGTAATAGCTTCTTATTTATGCCCTTACTTGTTCATCAGCAGTGAACTTCTTCTGCTCTCCAGGCAGGGATTGCTACTTATATGACTCCTCCTGCTGCTCTGACTTGTTTACATCATCCTAGACAGCATATGGCCATGAAATTAATTCAGTTGGGCACCAAGCCAAGCTGTTTCAGTAGGAATTCAGGACACATTTTAATTTGTCATTTTCTTTGGATCCCAGCCTCCGGCTGCGCAATGAAATATAATCAAGTTCTGTTGAAGGGTAAAACACAAGGAAGCAACTCTCTGGTTAACAGCTTCACATTTAAAGCCCAGGCTGAATGAGTTGGGAGACTTTCAAAAGGAAAAACTTGAAAAAGCCATAACTCCAGTCCAGGTTTTGATCTTTAGTAGCAGATTTGCATGCTTGCTGAAAACAACATTAAAGCATGGTTCTGGCCTCCATGTCAGGTTCCAGGTTCAGATTTGGCCCTACTGAAAAGCCACAGATGTAAGATTTGTTTCAGTTTCCTCGTGAAGTCAGTCGTGATTCAGGTTCCTAGAAAATTAAATATTGCTGGTCTAGATGCTGCATTGGGATGTGTCTTCTCAGGGTGTACTAAGGAGTACATGCATGTGTCACTGATAGCGAATTGCCTTTTGAGGTGTGTGAGTCAAAGGTAAGCTCTGTGAGCAGGTATTTGATTGATTTGCAAACTCAGCCAGTGAGTCCTGCAGATATTTAAACTTTATGAATTATCTGGAGTTTGAATATTGTTGTCTCAGTGTCTTAACAGCTATGAAGTTATATATAGAAATTTTCTATATGGATAGAAGATTTAAGAGGGAAAACTTCTTAATAATCACAGCAAAATCTGAGTTTAGGACCATCCTCTTCTCACAGAGAAGCTAGTGAAATTTCCAGTATCATCTGATGGGCAGATTCTCTTGCTTTAGGAGTTTGTAGTCTATCCTACATTTTGTAAATGAAGACTTTTTTTATTCTAAACTTAACAAGTGGTTGAAAGAAAAAACTAGTTTCCAGGCTATGGAGTTTCATAGTGTGTTCGTGTATGAAATTTATTTTTAATCGTACAATTTTAAATGTATTCCTTGTATCATTTTCTTTTCTTTCAAAAAAAAACCCAAACAAACAAAACCCCACACAAAAAGACCAAAGAAAGATTTAGGAGAACTTCAGGGGAACAGGGAAAGGGAAAAACAAATATGGACTAAAGGCCAAGCTGGTTTTAGTGCAGAGGTGAGTACACAGTGGTGTAAAAGCAATGAGAAGTCCAGAATATCATCATCATGTTTGTTGCTACATCTGTTTAGCACAAGAGTTTTTCTGGTTTATTGGATGAAGGACCAACTCCACTGAGCAAGTGTGTTCAGGGGCTTTCTATTACCAGCCCCAAGGACTGGTTAATCTGTATAGCAGGGTATATAATGACTGGTCACTTTGCTTTACTTCTCTTCTGGTATCTCTAATGCGTAATGTTAACTCTATGTTAAAAGGGACATCTTTTTTACCCAGGCTAGCTTTGTGCTCTACCTCTTTTCCCATAAAACCCAGTTTGTGCCCTTTTATTACCTGGCAGAGTTCTCAGCTGCACCCTGGGTGCAGGATGTGTAGTAAGGATCATTAGTGATTCACTGGAAGTGAAAATCATGTTATCGTGGTAGTGATTTTACATGGCATTTTACAATGTACTTAATTAGTACAGAATCTGGCCTCATGGTGAAGAAGAGAAATGCAAAGGTGGAGCTAGACAACAGAAGATATTAGGGAGGAGACAGTGAGGGTTTATTGAGATTGATGGGAAAAAAAATTGTACGAACTTTGAAGGAAGTGGGTGATTCATGGCCAAGCAGATGATGTCCACGTATGGCAATATGAGTGTATGGTGCAGGGCAAAGGGAGCAATACTTTGCACCCTTTGTAAGAAGAATTTGCAGTGTAGGTAGATAAGTAGACGGAAAGCATAAAGTTACCTTCTACTTTGAATGAGGTGACTGTTACTTTAAAACTGACTAATTTAAAGGTGAAAAGCTAGTGTATCTTTATTGTTTCGAGCTGGAAACTTGCCTGAAATCTTAAGCCAGTGACAGAATGAGTGGGCTTCAAAGCCTGAAAATATGGCTTAAAATAAAGTATCCTTTTTTTTCATCCATTTATCTCACCAAACAGATCCTCAGGTGCAAAAACTGAGGCACTAAAGGATTCACTGCTTTACCTGAGATTGCATCAACGCTCTCAGAGAGAAGAGATCACATCGCTGAGCTGGGCTGTCTCGAGAACTAGACTGTAAGGAAGGGGAGTCATGTTAGGAACTTACCCCTCTCCAAGATCTCCTTCTGTGAGGCTGGAGAAGCAGTGGTTAAGGAATCATCTCCGAGATGTAACCTTGATTGGGTTTATACCTTTGGAGCTGTAGAGGCCAGGTAGTTAGGAGACCCCACAGTGTACCCCGAGATGTCCTCTCACTTGGGCTGATCGAGAGTGTGTGGGGAGTCAGTCACAGTTTGGGGCTGTTTCCCATGCCACCACCTTCTTCATGGTCAGGCTTGAGCATGATACCACACAACAGGACTGAGTAGCTGTGGAGGTGCCCACATGCCCTTGGCAAACCAGGTCAGAATAGTCACTGCAGCTTCTCTGTGTGCCCGGGAGTCTCCTCCTCAGCTCAACTGTGTTGTTCTAGTGTGTGTGTCTGTCTCTCTGTTCCACTTGCAGAAAAGCTTCCCTCTGGCTTTTACTGTTCATTTGAAGAAGGGGACTGTGGCTGGATGCAAGGCTCCTCTGTGTCCCATCCTTCTCCATGGCGGATTGGAAGCCCAGAGCACAACCGTTTTCCTTCAGTACAAGGTCTGTGTTAAGTAAATAGTAAGTGCAGAGAACGAGCAGCAGAGAGCAAAAAATATACACAGATGGTGGGGAGAGGGAATAAAACACAAGGCACATTTTCTGGTGTACTTACATATTCAGCCTTCAGTGAAACAAAAACCACCTTTCTACTGTAAGTGCTCGAGCAAAGACTGTCCTGCTCACTTCCTTTATTGAGAGTACAGAGTGATACCTCAGATCTCCACAACTGACACTAGATACAAATCTTGACCCTTCCTAAGCAACTTCACACCAAGTGTTCATCTGCATGACCCTCCTCCATCCTGATCTGCCTTTTTTCTTTCCAATTTTCTTATTTACTTCCTCTGTTTCTCTGTACTGCTCCTTTTTACCCTCTCACATCCTAATTTTCTTTCTCTTTGCTCCAGGGTCTGTTGAATTCCACTTCTGTGTATGAATACTGCATACTTAGTTGCCCGACCCAATCCCGGTAGTTCATTTCTAATCCTTCTTGTACAAACCATTGAAGGTTTATACTTCAGGCACTGAACTATTTCTGGTCAAGTATTGGCAAATGGGCTACCTGCCAGGATAAGATTTTTCCCACTGCAGTAGTGTAAGTCATTGAAGGCATTTACTGCTGGGGCACAGAAGCATCTAAAGGGATACAATAATAACAGTAATGGTGTATAATCCCAACATTATTTTAGGAAGTTAGATCCAGAGTTAAACATGAAGAACAAAATTCTCTACTGCTGTGTGAGCTGGTATAGGCTACAGTGCAGTTAATCTGATTTAGGCCATCTGGTGGTTTAGTCCACAGTAATACAGACCACAAAGTGATGGGAGCATAGGTAAACACAAAGGCAAAGAGACACAAAGAGGATAATGTGAGGAGCTGGCAAGTGCTGCTCATTTATGATTTGTCTATGCTGTAGAAGCAATTTCAATGAAAGCCCAAATGGGCTCTAAGTAGTGCTACCCTCCTAAGCTGGAGAGCAGTGCTGCAGCTCATCTAAAGCTGCCAAGGAAAAACCCTAGTGTTACAACTGCTCTTGTTTCTCTTGTTACAACAAATGATTAAAGAAGCAAAGAGGCTCCTTTAATGCAGCTGCATTAATGCTACTCTGGTGGTGTTTTGCCATAGCTGTATTTTGTTTTGGTTTTAGCAAAGATAAATATTCTATTCCAGGTTACGTTTTGTTCATAAAATAAACATTTTGTTATTCAGTCTTGCAAGGAGGATGAACGTGAAGTCATGAAGCAGCAGAAGATGGCTGTAGGGGGAAAGTAAACATGTTTCCTGAGTATATTTGTTGGGTAGGTGAAGCAGCATCCCTAACAAATGGAAAAAGTCTCTGCTCTCTGGCGTTTTGCTGTAGTAGGAGCCAGCTAAGATGGGTTCTAGAGAGGTTTCACAGACCCTGAAACCAAAAGGTGAGCGCTGCAGTTTGACCTTCTTCCTGTTCTTTGATCCAGATTGTGCACTCCTCCTTAACACCAGCAGAGCACCAGCAGTAGCAAACACTGTCATGACCAGCACTGCATTTCCAGCTCCTTTGAGGAACTCCCCCTGTGAGGCAAGTTGTGATATTTCCTTTTCTTTTGCAATTCGCGTATCTTTTTTGTGTGTTTGACTCTGGTTTTCAAATACAGGCACTAGGTCAGTAGCACAACAACTGCTTTCCAATGGATTGTCTATGAAATATACTTATTTAATGTCCTTGTGTGCAGGGGAAGGATACAATTATCTGCTCAAAATGCCACAAGATGTGCTCTGAAAAGCTTGGCATATCTTACTTGTATGGCCTCGCATGAGGTATTACAATCTTCACAATTAGGTGTATATGCTGTAAGGGTGGGGCAGCCTGCGTTAAATAAACATGAAGATGCTTGCTGTATCAACAGACATTGTATTTGCAAGATCCAAGAAAGAATAGGCTTCAGGACTGCCCCTGAGCTGCTCAGGAAATATGGTGTATGCTTTCTGTAGCACAGCTGGAATTTTTGCTGGCAAGTCCTCATAATACTG
The DNA here is from genome assembly GCA_017639245.1 of Myiopsitta monachus. Classification (NCBI taxonomy): domain Eukaryota; kingdom Metazoa; phylum Chordata; class Aves; order Psittaciformes; family Psittacidae; genus Myiopsitta; species Myiopsitta monachus. The sequence continues at coordinate 59,459,636 of CM029925.1, forward strand.
TACTTCAAACCTATCAATCGTCAGGTAGGCCTTGTTCAGAGGAGTGCTGAAGTTAACAGCAACAGAGATAAATTCATGTAGAATGGAATCAGGTTCATAGAAAAGCTATTGGCAATTATGAAGCATCAGTTGAAGCACATATATCATGGCTTGCCAGGCAACCCTGCACATGATTGTCATTTCTGAGTCAGTTGTACTTAACCCTTAAACTGCAGTTTACAGAAAGATGACCTGTCTGCATCTTTTTACTCCAGGCTATAGCTTCACAGATTATATTATCACTGATAGGATTTGTTTATGGCTTACAACTTTGAATCATGTTTGGTGACTTTGAGCATTTCACATCTTGAGTGGTCAGCCTGAAATGTCACATACGCTCTCAGATCCTGGAGCCAAAAGGATTTGGGAAAATCAGTCCTAACAAAGTACCGTTTGTTGTTTGCTCGTTGAGTACTGAACAGACAAAAGAATCAGATTCTCCCTGTCCCAGTGATCTTAAAATCCAGAAAGGGTGAGAACAGATGTGTTAGAAAATCCTCTGGAATGAGAGTATGTGAAGATGGTGTTTCTTTGGCTTAAAATTTTTTTTGATTCACCTCTGATGCATATCTGGGTTCATATAGCAAAGCACATATGGTTTTGCTCTCTTGATATAATCTTGTCCTCATTCTCTAGGAAATGCATTCTACATTGTTTTTCTTCCCTTCTGTGACAAGAGTATATGCAGGTTCTGAATATTTTAAGACCTTGTTCTGCCATGGACCAGCAAGAGCAAGTGTTTTTCATAATCCACCTGACACAGGAATCAGTGAATGATTCCCCAATATGTGTATTTTTTTTTTCTTGTGTATACAACAGTGCAAATAATTAAACTTGCCATCGGGGGAGAAGCTGCCATGTATTTCATCTGCTCACATGCCATCCCACCTCCGTCACTCCCCTTGGCAGTTAAAAGGCATCCGGATGCATCCAGCATTGCAGCTGTCGGTAATAAAGAGTGAAGGAGCTTGGCAAGGGTTTTGTCTCTTGCCTTTTCATATAGTGTAAAAGCTTCCCTTCTCAGTGAGCCCCTGGTGGCTTCAAATTCTATTTTACTGGAACAATCTGTCTGTGAGCAGAATAATTTAATTCCACTTTTCAGCGCAACAAGAGGAGAAAGGAAATATTCCCCCCTACGCACTTATTCCTTCAGTAGGTGCCAACAAACTTCCTTACATTGAAATTACAGTCAGAAAAGAGGTTGTGAAAATTCCATAATGCCGTTCTCTATTTATTCATCTTCAATCATTTCCTGACTGAACTGGCTCAAGTTCAGGCACTAAAAGATGAGTTTTCTTCTACCTGTTGCTGCTGACAGCTCCACCTGGCTTGTCATAACCAGGACAGATTCTCTGGCACCTGAAATCCCACTGACAAAACTCATGATTCATGTGGCAAAGGGATTTCAGCAAGTGTGTGCAAATTAGACACATTTATTCTTCCGTAGTCAGAGCAAGCCATAAACCTGCCCTCCCTCTTGTGTTTGATCAAGCTCACATGATTTTTTGCATATCTGCTTGCTCTCCTCGTGTGTTCACTTACATAATGGCTTTCTCAGCTGGTTTCAGTACTCCAGAGGGATTCAGGTTCATGTCTTGCACCAATATGTGTTATAATAGAGGCTGTCCTTAAGCCTGTTGTTTGACATCCTTCCTCTTCCTTGTATGCCATGTCTGCCCCAATATCAATGTGCCCAGCTCAGCTGAACTCCGCACCTGAGTTCAGCTGCTCTGTGCACAGGACTATCACAGGCCATACGCTGCAAGCCCTGAGAGTGACAAGGAAGCTTGCAGATGTCCCCAGTTTGTTCATCTTGACTCCCCTCTCTTATTTCCCTGCTATGTTGAAGCTCTGGAGCACTACTAGACCCACTGTTTACTGAAGCTAGTGTTTATTCTCGTATTTCTTAATTCACTTTTATCCAGTCATATTTGACAATTGCACCCACCATAGCAAATGCTGATGCCCTGCCTTTTAGCCTGAGGTGTTCATAGGAATTAATCACTTCAACCTGAGCATCTGGAGCATTAACTGCTGCAGTGCTGTTTACCAGGCTGGAGGATTCTGGTTTTTGGACAGAATGTCCATGAAACCAGAACTCAAGTAGACTCGTAGAATCATAGAATAGTTAGGATTGGAAAGGACCTTAAGATCATCTAGTTCCAACCCCGTGCCATTGGTAGGAACACCTCACACTAAACTATGCCACCCAGGCCTCTGTCCAACCTGGACTTGAACACCGCCACCGATGGAGCATTCACAACTTCCCTGGGCAACCCATTCCAGTGCCTCACCAACCTTACAGTAAAGAATTTCTTCCTTATATCCAATCTAAACTTCCCCTGGTTAAGTTTGAACCCATTGCCTCTTGTCCTCTCACTACAGTCCCTAATGAAAGAGTCCCTTCCCAGCATCCCTATGAGGCCCCCTTCAGATACTGGAATGCTGCTCTGAGGTCTCCACGCAGCCTTCTCTTCTCCAGGCTGAACAGCCCCAACCTTTTCAACCTATCTTCCACGGGAGGTGCTCCAGTCCCCTCATCATCCTCGTGGCCCTCCTCTGGACTTGTTCCAACAGTTCCAAATGCTGATAAGGTAGCAGTCAAGCAGCCCACAGTGGGTGCCAGCCGCAAAGAGTTTGCTGAATGCTTCAAGCTTGTTTTTTCTCCTTCAGTCTAGCTGTTTAATCTTCCACTGTGATAGACTAGCAAGAGACAACTGGAGAGTCTGAGAAAATGACTGTTGACACTCTGGAGACTCTTAGGGTATCCTGGTCAAACACCATCCCTGCTGACCTCTGGGCAGCTGTGTGCAGCAGGGCTGCTGCTGGCACTTGGATACTTCAGAGCCTGGATGATCTTTGGCATATGGATTGCCACTGAGTGTGGGACATGTGTGACTCCATCTTTGTGGAGCTTGAGGTGGTCACCAGGAGCATGCTGGGCTGCCTTCCAGGCTGTGCTCCCCTCATGTTTCCCATGCCCTGCAGGAGGCTTCTCACCTGACATACTCTGTGCTGCCCCACATGCATCAAAAGATGAGAAGAGGGTAAAAATGCATGCAGGAGATATCATAATAAGCACAGCCTGTTCTCCACACGTTTGGGGTTGGCCTTGCACTTTGTGTATAGCTTTGTATTGCATTTTGCTCCTGTTTGTTTTGAGCAGCTTTATGTTTTCATTTTCTTTGTTCTTCAGTGCTTTTGGCAGGTCAGAGTGGTTAGTTTGTGATGCTGCCCTTTGTTCTTGGTTCAGTTAGTTTTTCTTTTTGTTGTTTTATTAAGTCTTGGCTGAAGCATTCTGGCTTCAAAGAACCTCTTTTATTTGCAGCCCAATCTTTGTTACCTTTTTCATGTTGCACATTCAGTAGAGTCTTTTGCCTTTTGACCCCATTAACTCTGTGTTTAAAACCCAATTTGCATGAAAGAGGGAAAATGTGGCACTTTTAGTAAATCTTGAGGGAATGCAGGAAGTGGTACAGATAGCCTATGAAGAGATGCTCCATTACTCTGAAGTAGCCAGAAAAAGGAGATGCAATAAAAAGCTCAGGAAATGCTTCAGGAACTGAACTGCAACACAGTAATCAAGAGTGAAAATCTTTAAACCTGTATGTAAAAGTTCACTGGAAACAAAGCAAGTGTAATTGAGCATAGGAATACACATAAAGTGTGAAGAATTAATCCAAACAGTGGCCTGATTTGAAGGCAGAATTTATAGAGCTTGGACAGTAAAGCACAGCATTATTCACCCCTTCTTTTCACACTCTGAATCAGAATCAGTTGGCCTACACAAGGCCAACAGGGCAGAAGATCATGGGGTGGTTAGACATTTCCTCTTTTTGAAGAAGAAATTCGTATGTATATCATTAGCAGCTGTGCTGCTATTTGGCAATCCGGGGAATCACATTGCAATTAAAGTCCAAGTGCTGTCATTTCAGACACCACCTACGCAAAACTAAATTTCTTTGCTGCAGTTGAGAGCTCCTAGGTGTGCCCCGTTTCCAGGCTATAAGGGACACCTGCTTCTAAGGTCCTTGCAAAGATGTCAGAGAGCTGACACAAGTGTTGCAGATGGGCAGGAACCACTTGTTTTCGTGTGGAAACTGGAGAATCAGTTACGGTTTCCCCTGTCTGGATAACAAGGCAGTCCTGTCTCCCTCAGTGCCAGCACTGTTGCTTTAAAGTGCAGAGTCAGGTACATGGACTTGCTTTTCATTCAGTTTTTCGATGATGCTCCCTGCTGTCTGCATCCTCAGGCTTTAAGGGATGCCGTGGTGCCTGTAGGTCATAAGAGTCATACCTGTGTCTCCCCAAAAGTGTTTGGGCTTGTGTCATAAAAAGGTGTAAGATCAGATCCAGAACTATTGTGAGTGCTTGGTACCATGTGTACCTCTTGGGCAATGGTAGTTGTATCTATCCTGCGAGATTTTGGTTTGTGGCGGACTACGACTATGACTTCTGTTTGGAAGTCACTGCAGAAACAGCAGTCTGGACACTTGTTTTTAGAAAGGCTGTGCTTTGTTCAGCTCAAGCGAATCTGTGATAGACCTTCATGCTGTATCTCAGAAGTAAAAGCCATGCAAGCGATTTTTGTGTAGGCTATAATAGAAGAGAACGACAACAGGGTGGTGTTGCCTGGATGGTAGTGAATTTGGAATTAGCCTTAAATGTTATCACATCTCTATAGAAGAATGTGACTCTGCAAGAGGGACTACATTGTGATTGGGAACCAGATTATTTCAATTTTATGTTAGATTCTGGGTCAAATATTGTAAAGGGTATAGTTGTGCTGAAAACCAGTGAGAACAGATCCCTGCGAAAATAATAGGGCTTTGTACTTTGGCAGTGTTTAAAATAATCGTAGAATCATAGAATAGTTAGGGTTGGAAAGGACCTTAAGATCATCCTAGTTCCAACCCCCCTGCCATGGGCAGGGACACCTCCCACTAAACCAGTGCTGCCCAAGGCTATGTCCAGCCCGGCCTCGGACACCACCAGTGATGGAGCATTCACAACTTTCCTGGGCAAGCCCATTCTAGTGCCTCACCACCCTTACAGTAAAGAGTTTCTTCCTCATATCCAATCTAAACTCCCCCTGTTTAAGTTTGAGCCTGTTTGAACCTGTTTGAACCTTGTCCTATCACTACAGTCCCTAATGAAGAGTCCCTCCCCAGCATCCCTATAGGCCCCCTTATGAAAATCTTTTTCTGATGCTGTTCTGACGTTTCAACTGGTTATTTCCTGAAAGGCACCATTATAAGTAAGCACTGAACTGAGCCTGGCTTCTTTTAAGCCTGAAATTACTTCCTGAATGTAAACACACTCTCTCTAGAAAATAAATATAATATGTCCATGTAAAAGAGCATAGTTGAAGCTTGCTCTCTCTTTCTGGTTTAGAGATATGAAGATGTTTTCATCCTCTGTGGTTATTAATTCAAGTCTCTCTTCTATGCAAGGGTGTTGTATTATTTTAATGCATGTAAATCAATAACATAAATCATTCCTTGAGTGCATTCTGGGCTCCACGCTGACACCTGCAGAGCGTGTCTCTCTCCTCTATTCCTTCAGTTTTAAATAGCTTAAAAAGGTACATGGTAATAACATTGACTCAGAACATTTCTGAGTGTGAAAAAATGCAGCATAGATCCATCTCTAGCACAACCTTTCATGTGCTGTATTTTGCAGAATGTTGTTTGCATCCTGTTTTATTTTAAAATGTTGCTTTTAAAATCTGTAGATTATTCACTGTTATCAGGCTTTTATCTTGTTTCCTTTGCCACTTGGCTTCTGTGTCATTGGATTAGAGGTTCTGTAATAGCTGAAATTTCTGGAAGGCCTGGTCACCCCACAGTATTCTGGCAGCAAAACTAGGAACTCTTTCCCTTTTGTTGTTGTCTTTATTTTCATGTTTGTTTCCTGAAACAAAGGTGCTTTTATTAGGTTCTTGATTTTATAGAAGTAAGAAATAATGTGAGAATAAATAGCATGAGAATCTGTTCATATACAACACAAGCTTCTCTTGGCTGCGTGGGTATTTTAAAGCTCTGTGATCAGATGAGTTAATTATCATTTTAGTATTTACATGAGGTTTTTGCTTGTACATCTGAGTCCCGAGCAAAAGCAGAAGTGTCAGCAGACTCCAAGTGTACTGAAGTGCCAGCAGCCACTTCAGGCTGAACAAGCCCACCTCTCCCCACAGGCTGAGAGAGCTGGGCTGATTCAGCCTGGAGAAGAGAAGGTTTAAGGGAGCTCTTAGAACAGTCTTCCAATACCTAAAAGGGGCTACAAGAAACCTGGCGGGGGGGCTTTTGACAAGGGCATGTAGGGACAGGACAAGGGGGAATGGCTTTAAACTGACAGAGAGGATATTTAGATTAGATATTAGGAAGGAATTCTTCCCTGTGAGGGTGGTGAGGGCCTGGCACAGGTTGCCCAGAGAAGCTGTGGCTGCCCCATCCCTGGCAGTGTTCAAGGCCAGGTTGGACGGGGCTTGGAGCAACCTGGTCTAGTGGAAGGTGTCCCTGCCTGTGGCAGGGGGTTGGAGCTAAATGAGCTTTAAGGTCCCTTCCACCTCTAACCATTCTATGCTTCTGTGGTTCTACAAGAGAGGCTGATCATGCACAGTGGGTGATCTGGCCAAAGACCAGGTACAAGACCTTTTGGTCATCTTTCTTATGAATAAGAGTCCAAGTCTAAATTGCTGAGCAGGTTTAATAGATGTCTTTTTGTATACTGTTATGTGAAACCATTTCTCATTTCTAGTAAGAAAACCAGTATTGCCAATGTGATAAACTTCATGCTTCAAACGTTGTTCATGTACAAAACTTAGAGACTTGGCAAAGGTTTCTGCAGCTGTTGTCTAATTCTGTGTAAACCGTATTCCAACTTGTGGCTTCAGTTTCTGTGCTATCATAAGGTGTTTTCCAAGCTGCTTTAATGCTTGACTCACATTTTCCAGGTCACTGCATTCCCATGTGAAAACAACTTCTACTGTTTCCTGCCCAGAAATTTTTGGACAGGGAATTCCAAGACCCAAGACAAGAGTTACATTTTTTCAGAAAAATAAATGTGTATTTCAATAATAGACAGTTCTGGATCAGGAAAATTTTGAGCAATTCCTCTTGAGTGAGTATTATAGGCGGGGAGCAATGATTTTTGGGTAGGAATGCAAAGTAATATGCTCTCTCACAAGATGTAAGCCTGTGCTGCAGAGTTGGGCGTGAGTAGCAAGTTAGCCACCAGTGGGCTTCAACAGTTCTTTGGGAGCAGGATGCCTGTTGGCTCTTCTCCATAAAAGTACCTTGCTCCAAGCTCTGGAGTATGTTCATCGTTCCCCCTTTCTTTAGTTACTTCGGCTGAGAAAGGAACAACCAGTGTTTCCTGCCAGGTAGGACCGTAATGTTAATAGTCAGGGGCATTGCCACTTAGAAAAGGAGGAAAAAGAAACAGCAGCTCTCTGGAGTGCCACTGAGGAGTGTTGATATTTATGTGTGTCACTGGTCCTCAGTCAGACATCTAGACACTAGTTCATACTGGAATGCTTCTCATCATTAAATTAGATTCACAGGTGTAAGCCAGAAGTCACCCAGAAGGTTCTTGGTATTTTATTTCTTTTTTACATAGAGACAAAAAAAGCAAGTCTCAGCTATCAGGTGGTCTTGAAATTATGCAGTTTGTGCTGGAAAATCTACCATCCTTGTTTATCTTCACCTCTCTGTTAAACTGCCAAACCCTGCTTATGCTCATAAGGATTAGGTTTTTGTTCTTTTTGGATTGAGTCTCCTGTTTGTTAGTTCAGAAATTCCACAAACTCAGTGGCTAAGGAGAAACTCGGAGGCTAAGGTGGTATTTGCAGTACAGTGCATGTGGACATCTGACCTGAGGTTTGCCTCAATATGCTGTGTATTTACCATGGGCAATCTCTCCTTCTAATTTTCCCCAAATCAGATTAGAGTGTTTCATTTACTGAGTCAGTGCATCTGAACAGCTAATCACCAGCTCTGGTGGGTTCTAAAGCCAGAAAGCAAGGTGCTGTTGAGCCAGTGCCTACCTGTAATGCTTAATTAATTTCTCAGTGATGTTTCTAGCTGCTGAATATTTTGCTGATGATTTAACAGAGAGAGATGTTTGATACATAATGTTAGGGGTATGCCACCAACAGCCCACATTCAGATTTTTCCAAATGTGACACTGCACTGCTTAAAGGAGGCATCGTGTTTGTAGTACCATCTGCCATCATTGATGCTCTATTGTGTAGAATGAATGCCAGCCCCATTCAGATGTCTCTACTATGGTATCCAGCTCATCATCTGCTGTGGTTCACTTCAGCAGGTGTGAAAAGGCCTGGACTGCCCTGCTGTGAAGCTTAGAAACCCTGGAAATCACAGCCAAAAATGCCCATTTGGACACAGTGCCAGTCGATTCAGCTCAGAGCCAGTTCATTAGAGTCTGCATATTGCACTTTGCCAATGAGCTGATCTCCACATCTAATGCCAGCTACTTTTTCCTTTGAACAGCTGACATGTGTGCAAAGGCATTCATTCCAATTTATCAATTGCTTCAGCTTTTGCTCTGGTGTTATGTCAGTAACTATCAAAGTCTCGCTCTTTTCTCACTTCTGACCATGGAGCTGTTGCCTCTTGCAGTCTGGCACTTTTCCAGAAGAGAAGAGGTCTGAAAGCTCCTGTGGGGTAGGAGTTTCAGGGCTTTACCTCTCAAATTTTGAACAGTCAGAAGGGCACAGTGAAGGTGCTCCAACTTACTTGTATTAGAAATTTCACTTAGTGTGTTGTAGTAGAGTTGGCATTAGGGTCCTAAAAGTGCTTCACATGTAGACTCTGAATAAGAAGAGTTGCTTTCCCTGCCATAGAGTGCTTTAAATGTCCGCCGTTATTGCAAAGTTATTTAAAAATCCCAGCAAGCTTTAGTCCTGATCAGTTTTCTGAAGGGAAATGACTTAAGTGGGTCTGAAAGGTATTGCAGTAATGTTTAGGGGAGAGCAATTTTCACTATGATTTCAATAACCTCACTTCATAGGCACTTGAAATATAAAATTCCCAGCAAGTTCTTTCATCTTCATTGTCACCTGTCATTAAGACTCTGCATGCATTAAGAGTTAGGAGTAGCCATGTAGATAGCAAGTTTGAAGGCATCTGCCTCCTATGCCATAAACATTTGTTAGCAGCCTTTTCCACCAGTGTTGGTTCTGGTGAACTTGTAGGAATAAACTCAGCCCTCCTCGGCTGCTTCCCCAGCCATTACTGTGTTGTATCTGAAGCAGTTCTTTGCAATCTTGCTTGACTCTGCTTTTTCTTCCTGGTGTCTGTGAGGTGAAAATCCTCAGTTCATCCCACGGTTTCCACTGTCATTATAGAAATGGACATGTGACTCTGGAAGTGCTTTCCCAAAGGTGAGAGTGAGCTGGTAGTCAGACTTGAGCAGTGGCTTGTCACCAGAAGTGCTGTGCTTTGGAAAGGCCCCTATGGTGGTTTGCTGAGCCGTTCGAAACCTTACCCATCAGTCTTGGATGTCTGGTCATAATGTAACAAAATGGATTCATGGACCCATACTTGCATATCAGTTTGTACGTCTTACCAATACTTGTGTCATGCACACTAGCAGTGCAACAGGCCCACTGCAAGTGCAGTGATTTTTGGACTGGAGAGAGAGAACCACCACATCTAGATTTTTCAGTGTCTGTGGTAGTTTTGCAGTGTAGTCAGTCACTGCTGTCTTTGTAGCTTTGGAGACAGAGGGGTGAACTATATTTTTTACCTACAGTCAGTACTGATAATTATTACAGTGGACATTTGGGATGTTGTAAGCATCAGCTAGGAATAATAGCAATGCCTCTGTCCTCTCAACACCTAAATCTGTCTTGTCTGCCAGGACAGACTTACACCATGAGATAGGAGCAGCAAACTAAATCTAGAGAACTAGAGAAATGGATATGAATAGCCTGCGCTGTCAAAGCAAGAAAGTAAATACTGTTACCAGGCATTCCTGTGTTGAAATATAAATTCAGTTCCTAGCCTCCTGACTGAAGTGTTTGCTTTAAAGTGTTAAAAACCAGAGGGCTGTTTTTTAACATGCATGGATGCTAGATACTGTGTCGAATACTTTCTTGTGTCCAAAAAAATCAATTTTAACATACTTTTAACAAACGTATCCCTTCAGGATTCTCACCTCTGCTGTGTAACTGACATGAGATCCAGCTCCTGTATGTAATATATATGTGTATTTTACTTATGCTTGTTATCAACAAAGAGCTAGGTTATCTTCCCAAGAAAATTAGAAGACTATGTTAACATAATATGGATTCTGACACTAGCCTAATGTCTAAAGGATTGTTTTTATTTTCATACAATGAGGGAGAGAAAGTCATAAAATGAGAAAACTACATGAAATGATTTTATATACAGGGATAAATGCATAGAAATGGACTCAATTACATTAAATGTAACAAAAATGTTAGGGAAACCAGTTCCCTCAGGTATTTTAATTGATAAAAAATGCTAATTATTACTAAACTTTAATTGGAAAGGCTGTAGAAACTTGGAAAGAGGTAAGGAAAAGATGATTTTTGAAAAGAGTATCTGGGGAATGAGGATGTGATTATAAATAGTGCCTGCTTATTGCAGCTGTTATTCCTTGTGGTTTTACTGCTGCCAGAATATAAATGTTTATTGCTGAAAAAATTGTTGCTCTTCACTTGAAGCTCTTAGGTGGCATCTTAGGGGCGTGTGATCTTCATACTGCACATGATGGAAGTATTTACTTATCCTTTTAAAATTACAGACACATGTGAAAGATGTTTTGGACTCAGCTTTCCCAAAGAGAAAGGCCAGTACCTCCAATATGAAATAGCATATACTAATTATTACAGGCTTCCACATCTGTGCAGTTTTCTAAGAGGATTACGTGAGATAAAGTAGAGAGAACCAACTTTTTGGTGATTAGAAAAAGAAGAAATGAAATAAGAGTTGGGAATTTTATTAACTTTTGGATAATGTTTATGTGATGTTTAATTTTTTATGTTCTCTTTCTTCTAGCTACGAATGTCATGGCTCGTCCAGGGTGTCTTGCTGGGAAATATATCCCTGGTGCTGGTTGAGAACAAGACGGGAAAGGAACAGAGCCGGACAATCTGGCATTCAGATAACAGCGAAGGTTTGGGAATATGGCAGTGGATGATCTTACCTCTCCCAGATATACTGGATAGGTATGAACCTTTTCATTATTCTCCTTCATGGTGGTCAGTCCTTTCACTGCTAGCTACTTGGCAAAGAAACTGGCCAGCATCATTCCTGGAAGTTGTTTCCTCAGGGAGAGGAAGCTCTTGTATGTTCTGTTAGAGGTGTGGAATGAGAATAACTGAGTAGTTAAGTTAGAGCAAAGCACCCAATTTTAGAACTTCTGAATCGTGGTCTTGGTTTGTAAACTGGGTCAATGGATAGTCTACAGCAAGGTGCTTAAGCTTTTGTGTCTCCACACGTGCTGATTTGTGTAGCATGTTTGAGCCTCTTATGTGGTTTGCTAGAATTGTATGTGAGCTTCATAGAATCATAGAATAGTTAGGGTTGGAAAGGACCTTAAGATCGTCTAATTCCAACCCCCTGCTTCATATCTGGTTTTTCTTCTGGGTATCACAGTCCCCAGTGTTCAGTGAGTCTACATGTGAGGATGAAAGAAATGGGGCAACTCGCTGCAAAATCAGACAAGGATGTATCTGAACTCCTTTGTGTTAGCTGTAGCAGAAGGCTTAGCTTAATAAAGCGCTGTGTCAGTTGCGACTGTATTCTGGCTTTAAGCATAAAAGGTTTATCTGGTAGCATACGCTTATTTAGAGTGTTGTTTTAGCTGTGTCTTAAAGTGCAGCTTTAAGGGAACACTCTTGTTCATGGTTTACTTTTTGTGTGTGTTCTGGCTTATGGGGTTTATAGAGAAGACAGAGACCCACTTCACCTCTTGCTGCCCTGGCCCTTAGGCTGTAAGATGCATCTACAAACTGTGTCATCACCACTGGTGACCTTTGTCTTTTTGGAAATTTGTGCCCTAGAAATATTGGGTTTCAATACGGGATAGTTTGTCTCATAAGAAGTTTGAACAAACACTATATGAGCATGTCTTTTGTCTTCCTGCTCTTGGGGATGCATGTAGGCTACAGATACAACGGGGACACTGCCAATACTTCAGTCCTGAATGTATAATTAATATGTACACATCAAATATTTAAAAAAATACCAGTATTAGGCTTATCGTGCAGTCACTGCTGAAATACCATTTGTAAAAATACCTGGTTGCTTCTTTCCCTTCTGCTGTGTTTCCTTTGAAGAATGGTATATTTTGCCATTATTATTTATGTGATTTCTTTCCTAATGCTGCCAGAGAAATGTTTTCTGCCTGAATTATTCTGTACTCGTACTACTGCTTTCCTTTTAATTCTCTCTGGTTGCACAGTAAGGCAGAGAATACTTTGATCTTAGGAGCCAGGCTAGGAGTGGTTCATGTGAAATCAGATTCAACTGATAAAGCAGCGCTGACTTGTATGTATGAGGTGCTGCCACCCTTAATTCCCATTACTTACAAAGAAAGCCAGCTGGGTTCACTGAGAGAAGGGAGCTTGTTGGAGGTTAAGACATAAGCAAGAAAAACTTTGAAGTCTTGATGTCTCTTGCAAAGTTTTTCTCCTTATTTATTCACAGAAAATGCACTGTTTAATGTTTGTTTTTTAAAGATTAGTCTAGTTGAAACCAGTCTTTTCTGAGTAGGAAAAAATCTCCTGTGAGACTTGGAAATGCTGCAGGTGTCTTTTTCACTATCTCAAAACCTGCTTCTTAGGAAATATGGACTGATGTACAAATTAGGAGGGAACTCTGTGGAGGTGTAAACTGAAATGGTGCTGGGGAGACTGCAGTGAATGAACTTTGGATATAAATGGCAGTTTTGCTGAACCGTAAGAAGTATTTAATTGATGTGAACACAGTGCTGGTGCTGCTAAAAGGTTGCTGTGTCTCTCTTTTCCTAATTGGTTCCTGTGTCAGTAGCTGTGGCGGTCTGTATTAGGAGAAGCATGATATTGCAGATATTCCTACAGGAGGAGCTTAATGTTTAAATAACCTCACAGAAGTAAAGCTCGTGAATAAAGCACACCAGTGCACCAGTTCCACAAAAATTAAAGCATGTTCCATTGTGATTGGGAAGCTGAATGAAAAGTTTTATTAATAACAAGATAATATGCTTTAAAACTGCTTAAAAGCTTGCTTGTTCAGAAGCTGCTTAGCCGTAATTTCCATGTTTGTCTTATAGCACTTCAAAGAATCATTAGGAAGACTTCTAAGAAATTAGATCAGCTCTATCTTTAGAAACAGATATTTCTTAAATGTTTTATATCCCTTGGGCTGTTGGGGGAAAATTACATTTTGGCAGAAAACCACAGCTGGAACATTTCAGGTGAATTGGCAGGAACAGAAAGGAGGGAGAAGTATGACAAAGAAGCAAAATTGGCACTGAGGGGTATTAGATGTCTAGCACTTCAAGTAGCCTGGGCAACCCGGGACCCATGCTTAATTTCCAAGAGTAAAATGAGGAGAGGATTGTCTTCTTTCCTCCCATTTGATCCATAGCAAAGAATCCAGTTGCAATTTCATCCTGCGTGAGGTCTCACCTTTTCTGTGTGGACTTAAAAAAGGCTGCAGTTCTGGCTTTATCCATCTTCCCAAAGTTAGCTATCCTTCCTTTCTCTGAAGGTGTTGGCAAAACAGTCTGGAGAGTCAGCTCATGTGGTGTGTGGATTACCAGAGCTGTAACCCAATTCCAAGTGCTCTATCTTCTGTGGGTGGGCAAGGATGGGCAAAGGCTGGTGAAGGATATGCCATCAAAGCAGCTACAATTAAAGAAGCCATTTTGGGGCGAGAGCTCCTTGAACTGCTGGATTGTGCCTACCAGATACAAAAGGCAAAGTCTCCAGAGGTGCTGTATTTTAACTTGCCACTTAAACACACTCGGCATGAGCTAACAATCCTTGCTGCGCCTTGTTTGGCAGATGATAATCTGCACAGAGAATTGGTCTTCTTACTGCCTGGAATTTACACATTAATGCAGTGCTAAAATATTTGGGTTAAGAGTAGTGTAAAGAACCCCGTTTTGGTAAAATGGTTGTACTTGATGAAAAATTACTATTTGTTTTCCAATTATAAGCAATGAGCCTGTCCAGGGTTGTTCTTTTTCAGCTTCACAGAAATTCAAGTAAGAAATGGAGTCTTGAAAGCTCTGTTGTAGTTGGTAGTTTGGGCTTGCTTTTTTATACATATGTTTTTAGATAGTAATGTGAGTTATATTTTAGTAATTATATAGTCATGGGCATGTGACAGCAAGAGCAAACAGAACCCTGATGTAATTGAAGATGAGTGATTTGTGTAGCTAATAGTTAGACATCCTGTTAGTTTAACAGTATGGTTACCGTATAGCACATAGATAAGATACAAGCACATGTAACAAAGTGAGTCTCTGGAGAGCTTACTGTAGGCTGATGCTTGTCACCAGTCTGCCTAGCTACTGTTTGCTATGCAGTGTAAAAGGTGGAGAAGAATTAGCTCTAATAGGCTGAAGCTGCGCTGAAAAGTTAATGTTATAAGACACAGGTCCCAGTTCTCTTGATTTAACTGCTCTTTTGGTGAATCTGAGGTCAGCCACCTGGAGCAATGTGTAGACCAAATGTTCTGTGGGATCTACAGCCTGGCTGGAGTTGCCTGGGAGTGGACTCCACATGAGCCAGCCCAGCCAGTCTCTGGCCTTCTAAGACCTGTACTCTCTACTAAACCTGTCCTTTCCTTCAAAGATTTCACTGTAACTTCTGTGAGATGACCATGGTAAAAATGGCAAATATTAACAGCAACCTGTTACTGTACTTCAGTAGAGTCTTCTGATAGAATATTACGTAAAAATATGTAAGCAACGTAAATGTGTCCATGGTTAGTAAGGCTTCCTTTCTTCTTAAGGTTATTTTTTTGTCATTGCAAAGTCTAAATTTGTAGCCTAGTCTTAAGTAGTAGTGGCCAGATGGGGGAAGAAGGAATGAGAGGGGTTTACTCGAGGTCCCTAGAAACTAAATTTTCACTCATAAGTAGCAGCACCATTTGCCTTGTCACTGAGTGCGAGTTTGGACCCTATGTCCTTTTAACAGGGCAGCACATGCAGAAAGTAAAAACAGGTTTTCTTTTGGTCCCATTGTGGTCAGAGAGCTTCAGAATTATTTTCTTGCTGATGATCTTCTCCTGAACATGAACTGTGGAATTTATCATACTGGAGGAGGAAACTGTGACTTACCTGGAAGGATAGGTATGGATGAAGAAGGACTTAGGTTACCGCAGAAGGTAATACTCTTTTGCAACAAGTCGAAATTCATGTCCGGATAATTGAACTTCCTTTCTTTAATCTGGCTTCTTTAGCTATTCCAGTCATGCTGGATTTTTATGAGCTACACTGCTGATACTCATCAGTTCTTCATCTGCCTATCAAAGTGGGATTCCCTTTCAGTCCTTGGGATTGAGATCCTTTGTTCTGTCTGGCTTCTACAGCAGCTCTGATCCGAATGGCAGCCAAAGCAGCTGGGGACCCTCTAGCTCATTGGTGCAGTAAAAAGTAGTTGTCTCATAATTGTACCCCTCTGCTGTGTTCCTACCAGCTGTGGCTAAGAACTCTTCTTGTCTAGTAATTTCTTCTTGCATTGCTGTCTCTCCCTGACAGCTCCTTTCAGATTTTCTTTCTAATAATAACTAACTAGTAAGTTTCTGGGCATCATGTTTTCCATGAAGGAAGAAAAAGAAAGGAAATGTTCTTGGCAACATTTTATGCCCAGAGGCTTGTTTGACTCTTGTTATTTCTGACCTTTCTTCCCATTCTGCTATGAAGGAACAGGGACCCTCCATGCAAGCCAGATATGTGTCTCCATACACTGGTATACATTAAGTGGTCACAGTCTACACCCTCTCTCTTTATTCTTTCTTCTTATACTCATCCTACAAGCCTAGCCTGTTGCTCTGACGTGGTCCCACATTACTTTGTTAAAAGCAAGTGAGACTTTGATGCCCATGTCACTCCTCTTCTGCTCTGTAGAACTATGTACTATGTATAACTATGACTGCCACTGTCCTCCTTCTGAAATATTCTGCTGTTGGCTGTTCTGTTCATCTGAAAAAGGGGGTTTTGGTGACAGTGTGTGCAGAGTACCTGTGACAGATTTTGTACATGTGTCTATTCTGCATAGTTGCCTTTAATAAAACCTTTAAAACACCTTTGAATCTCATTCTTTATTGCTAGCTATTAAGTAACTTTCTGCGTAGCAATTCTGTCACTGTGAGTTTAGTTAACATGTTTATGTTGCTACACATAATCTCGTTCCACCTAAGTATGTCTTTTATCCCATAGTAAGTTTTCCTTTGTGAAGTGAGCTGACAGTGTGTCATTTGTAGCAGAGAAGTTAATGGGAACCTGAATGAAAATAAGGGTTACTGACCTGAAACTTCTCCATCTGGTAAGTGCCTCAGTCTCAAGCAGGTTCAGTCATAATTATCTTAGGTAGATGGAGAAATCAGTTCCATCAGAGGCAAAACATTACAAGTTGGGAAGTGGGATCTGTACGTACAGGCATGCTGTGATTGTGTCACTGCATGGGGGATTGAGTACAGAGATTACGTTCAATCTTAGTTAATAATCCCTATCTTCATGATAAAAAGGAAAAAAAGAATATTATATAAGCCTTTCTAAAATAATGGCATGAAGACAGCTGCCTGAGTGGTTAATGGAAGCCTGAACTGTCTGTATGAGCCAGGGACAATATTGAGGTGGAATTTAGAGTTGTTACTGAAGGGAGGGAGCTACAGAATTTGCACAAAATTGGCTTTCTGAAGTCTTCAGGAATGGTTTCTATTTCCCTCTAGAGGAGGATATAATACACCTAAAAGCTAATATTTCTGTTCAGTGAAGACCTAAGGATAGGTGACATAAGTAAACCAATTTGTCCTCATGGAGGCTATACTAACATAACTGCAGATGTATTTTCATATTTCTAACTCTGTTATCTCCCTGTATAAGTAAGCCCCAGATATTTGAGGGGGAGCCAGTCTTCTGTTAGGAGCAAGAAAAAAAATAAAGAAGCAAAAAGACCCAACTGAACAGAAACCCCAGGATGATGTGATGAAGCTCAAATACTGACTGGTCTGAATTATAACAATCCTGAGGAATGGGGAAGATTATAGCCCAGAAACTTTGATGTATGCTACTTCTGTCAGCTCTAACCGAGTTGGAATATGCTTGGTCCTACCTTTCAAGGAACTGTTCATCTGGATTTAAATTTCACAAAGAAATTTAAAGAAACAAACCCAGAAAAGCTTATTTGTTACGCCTTTGATACCACTTCTTATCTGTGACTCTGAAATAATTTGATCAGTAATCACCCTTGAGAGGTTTTTGAATTTTTCCTAAAACTTGTATCCTTCAGACAGCTGAGCTGATGTTCTCCAAAGGGGAGATTGGAAGGGGGGGGGAAGAGGGGGAGTGTTCACCTGGTACAGCATTTCCCATCTGCCTCAAACACGTTTAAAAGGCAAAAAAAAAAGCCCTTTGTATGAGTTGCATTCAGAGGTCGGCTGACACTCAACCCTGTGGGATGTGACTTGTACTTCCCAATTGGCATACACCTAAGAAAATCTTTTCTAGCTGTGCTCCTGGGGTCAAGTAGGGCAAAAGAAGAAACAGATAAGAAGTAATTCCCACCAGTCCTCAAGTAATGATTTTCTGACTATCTGTCCTGGGTGTTACCAGCGCTGTTCCCAGGCTGAAAGTCAAAAACACAGCACTGCACCAGCTACTAAGAAGGAGAAAAGTGACTGTTACTGCTGAACCCAGGACACTAGCCAAGCCATTAAAGCCTTTCACAGCTTTATTTTCATTCTTGTGAAGAAATGTAGCTTGCAAACACAGGCCTACCTGATGAGGATTTGTATTCCATGTAAGGAAGTTGCTGAGATTTATTATGCAACAAATTCACGACAGACTAGCCAGCAGCAAGTTTGCTGCTTCTATAGAATTACCTTCAGGAATACACTTCTGTGGCCATCCACTAACGTGGATCATCTACAGAACATTTGTGTTTGCAGTGAATATGTTTCCAAAGTGCTGTGGGACAAGTACCTGTGCTGAGTAGGTCCATAGGTCCAAAGTCCTGCCTGTGCAGTTAGCACACCCTACTTTGATGGAGACCTCATAGCAGCCTTCTGAAGGGGGCCTACAAGGATGCCAAGAGGGACTCTTTATTAGGGACTGTAGTGATAGGACAAGGGGTAATAGGTTCAAACATAAACAGGGGAGGTTAAGGTTAGATATAAGGCTGAAACTCTTCACTGTGAGGGTGGTGAGGCCCTCACACAGGTTGCCCAAAGCAGCTGTGGCTACTCCATCCCAGGCAGTGTTCAAGGCCAGGTTGGAAGAGGCTTGGAACAACCTCGTCTAGTGGAAGGTGCCCCTGCCTTTGGCAGGGGGTTGGAACTCGATAATATTAAGGTCCCTTCCAACCCAAACTATTCCATGTTTCTATTTGTGCAAATATCAGTGAGACTTAGTCACCTCCAGCATTACACCTAATCACTGCAGTAACATGTTTCTGCTGTTTCACTATCACCTTCCACCAAAGTCAGTGGGAGTTGTTTCACTGATTTCAGGGATCAAGCAGAAAAAAAAGTAATGGAGGGGGCAAGGGAACAAGTTTGTCTGTGGGGTTCTTTTCCATCTCACTGATGTGTGACATTTCCATCTTCAGTTTTGATTAGATTTCCCTTAATTAGCCTATTAAGCTAAAACCACCAAAGCTAATGATTAAAATGTTGGCTAACTGATGATCTGGTTTCAGTGGAATTTGAAAGACATTATATTTCTAAATTAATAGTGGCATTAAACTGGAGAAGGGAAAATGATGAACTATTTGTTGCAGAAATGCTGGTCTCAAGAGAATGTTTGTACTAAAACTGCATTCATGTTAGAAAAAAACCAGATCAGTAGGCAACCAGGGCAGCACTGATGGTCCTAACAGTGTTTAACATTCCCTTGGGGTTTGTATTTTGGAAGCATTTCTGTCATTTTTTTTCACCCCTGGTGAACTTCAGGCAACTTCTCAAGTGTTGTGGTCCCAGTGTTCCTGCAAGTGAAATCAGCAAGGCTTGATTGAACTGAAATAAAAGCAAAAAGCAATTTATTGTGTTCTTATATGGACATGATAGATAGCACTCCCTTCAGTAACAGAAATCCTGGTTTGGATCATGCCTGGCTGTTCTCAGGGGCTGGTAATTCCCATAAGAACAGTCCTTTATTGTCTGAAGAGGCATGACAGGAACAGTGCATCAAAGGATAACACCCTGGGGCATGAAGCTTAGGTTCTGCCAAGGAAATTGCCTGAAGCTATTTTCAGAAGTATTTAGTTGCCTGGAGGTACAAAGAAGGTGCACAGTAATCTTTGAAGAAGTATGTCTCTTTTATGCAACCTGAGATAAGAGTCTGAAGAAGTTGAGGGAAAAGCTGATGTAGAGGAACTGCGTATTTGTCTTTGTAATTCATTTCCCAACCTTTAGCACTTCACAGATGTCAATACACATCAAAATGTGCACATCTCCAAGTGGCACTTAATGTGCATCCCCAGAAAACAGGACGAAGATCAGATGCATCAGAAACTCAGTTCCAGTGGTCCCTTCAATGTGGCACCAACATTCACTGTGTGCAGGATGTTGATTTTCAGATGCAGCCAACTGAAAGTCATGTAGCTGAATCTTACCTCTTCCAGGAGCTTTCAGTAGCGCACAGCAGGGAGGGAGAAGCTTCTACTGAGCTGTAGCCTGTAGTTGAGTTATGTAAGTCCTGATTCTCCATAACATACCAAACTGGGACCTCTGGTGGTTCAGGGCCTGTTTCACATATGATTCATCTCTGCTGCTGGCACAGTAACTTATAGTAGATCAGAGCCCACTTTGTCTGTCCAACAGCTTCTGTTTAAGACTCACATAGGCATGTCTGGAACTGAAGAGCTTCTGTTTATGCTAGAGTTTGTAATTTCAGTTTAAGTGTTATGGGATGTCAGCTGTGGAGCAAATGGGGAGGAGGCAAGGCGGACAGCCAGTGTAATTGGAAATGAGTTCAACATCCAAGGATTTTACATTCCTTCCAGTTTTCCTCCTAGACATACCCAAAATGGGTTTCAGATATACCAAGTGAGAACTGTGAGGCTTCTGGTAGTGTCAGACTGCAGTTGCACTAAGTATGAATTGAGAAGGCAAACAATAGATTTTTTTGATCTTCAGATTTGTTGGGATGGAGCTGCCACTTTTTGAGTTGATAAAGACAGATCATTTAGCAATGGAAATAATGTTTTGCTATTTGGGGTTTCCTTTGATGCTAGGGATATTCTTCCATCACCGTATTCACTGTTCTTTATGTCAGTCACCCACTTTTTCATAGCAGCTGCTCATATCTTTAGAACTTAAAAAGTCAATTTTAGGAATATCTCCCCGTATATCTCCAGAGAGCAAGAAATCTCAGTATTGAAGCATCATTGTTTTGCTTTACCAGAAATAAAGCAGGAGGAACATAGAATCATAGAATAGTTAGGGTTAGAAAGGACCTCAAGATCATCTAGTTCCAACCACCTGCCATGGGCAGGGACACCTCACACTAAACCATGCCACCCAAGCCTATGTCCAACCTGGCCTTGAACACCGCCAGCGATGGAGCAGTCACAACTTCCCTGGGCAACCCATTCCAGTGCCTCACCACCCTTACAGTAAAAGTGTTTCTTCCTCATATCCAATCTAAACTTCCCCTGTTTAAGTCTGAACCCATTACCCCTTGTCCTATCACTACAGTCCCTAATGAAGAGTCCCTCCCCAGCATCCCTGTAGGCCCCCTTCAGATACTGAAAGGCTGCTCTGAGGTCTCCACGCAGCCTTCTCTTCTCCAGGCTGAACAGCCCCACCTTTCTCATCCTATCTTCATACGGGAGGTGCTCCAGCCCCTGATCATCCTTGTGGCCCTCCTCTGGACTTGTTCCAACAGTTCCATGTCCTTTTGATGTTGAGGACACCAGAACTGTACACAGTAGTCCAAGTGAGGTTTGATAAGAGCAGAAGGGCAGGATCACCTCCCTCGACCTGCTGGTCACGCTCCTTTTGATGCAGCCCAGGATACAGTTGGCTTTCTGGGCTGCACATCAACTCTTCTCTGTTGTAGGTGGACCGTGTTCAGTTCTAAACCCTTTGCACCTTCCACGGGTTGCCAGGAGGGTTTTCTGTTGAAGTTTTTGCTTTGGTTGGGCCAGCTTTTCTTACTGTGTGTCCATCAATAGCTTAGCAAGAACACCAGTTGCAGAAGCAGAAAGTGTTTTAGATCCAGCACTGTGAATAAAGGACTAGAATCTGTGAGAATTAAAAAAATCTGATCGTGTTTAGATGCTTGCTGCAGTGAAGGGACAGGATTTCTACAGCCTATTTAAATAAACAGGGCTGCTCCTCAAAAATACCTTGGTCTGTCATCAGTTTCTTGTCTAAACTGGAACACATGCAAGAATTCACTTTCTGGCTGAGTGCTTACATCTAGAAGACAGAGCAGGAACCATTTGCAATAGATCTACATTAAAGAGACCCATGAATGGCTTAACTTGTCCTGGTGTAAAACATCAAGATAAAACAGAGACTGAGTTTTAAATAGTGTGTTGTGATCTCTTGCAGCTTGTTCTACAGCATGTAATATTTTCATGTTTTTATAGTCTTGATGCAACTTCTCAGCATTGTATCTGACTTCAGGGCCATGGTTGGCTGCTTTTATAAATTGTTCTCCTTCCTAAGCAGAATGTTATGATTTTATGTGGCAGATATGCATCAGGAGAACATGAACTTGCTAAGCTAAGAGGAAATCTAAATCCATGAGTGCATTAAATTAATGCATGGTCAATATACTATCACATTTGAAGTATTTTGTTGGGTTTTTTTGCTCTTCCTGTTGACTTGTAATATCACTGAGGGTGAATTTACAGTGATCTTTCTTCTGGTAACATACAGGTGGCAGAACTTCCTGGCAAAAGCCAGCTGAGTGTGTGGAAGTGATTTAAGGCAAACCTGCTTAGCTTCTACAAGGAGATAATGAGTTCTGCTCTTCCTATGGACTCTACCCATAGTGTCAGTTCCTCTCTTTTGTGACTGCTTAGAACTGTTATATCCTTTGCTTCCTAGAGGGTGGATCAACACCAAATACTTTGTAAATTGGTTTCAGCCTTTGATTGCCAGTTCCGTTTAGAAACTCCAAATTACTTCAGGAGTCCCAGCCTACTTATTTTTCTTAACACTTTAGGGTGTAAATAATTTGTGAGAATGAAGTCACTCAGGTGCCTGATTGTGTGTGCGTGTGTGTCAGTCAGAAGCCAGGGGACTTTATTTTCAGTCCTCACACACACACATACTTGCATCTACTTTCTGTCTATCTATATTCATGTACAGGTTCCCTGAGATCATCTTTGAGATCTGGTGAGGATACTTTATCTGTCAATTTAATATTTTTATATTAATAAAAAAGACCCATTTTTCCTCATTCTAAAGCTGCTTTAATTGTGAAGAGCTCTGAGTTCCATCTCTTTAACAGAATTTAATCCCTGTTCTTCCAATCTCTGCAGGTTTTGGTTTCAGATTATCGCTTCATGGGAAGAAGGGTCTGATGCCATTATTGCTTTTGACAATGTCTCCCTTAGTCTGGACTGCTATTTAACAAGTAAGTTTTCCTTTTATCTGCAAGTGATTTGTCTTTTATTTCTCATGTAATTGAAATTTGGAAAGGGGATAAAGCTGTGGGGAAAGGATTTGGTGGTGTTATCTTCAAAGGAGTCTTGAAATTGTAAAGGTATGTTTCAGAAATAACTGTTCTTACCTTATTAGTGGAGCCAACCAATGAATGTCTTCCAAGTTTGGCAGTAAGACATATGGTGTGGGAGAGTCAAGTTCCAGCTGAGACAGTAGCATCACCTATCTGCCCAACCTGATGCAGGAGCCAGTTTGTGATTATAGTGTTCCACATGACCTGGTTTGCTGTGCGACAGTTATCAAAATGAATGGCAGTTGGACTCTGGCTAGGAAAAGATGCATCCTGTGATTGACACTAACTTCGCAGTAACACTGGGCACAATTCTCCAGTTAAATTAGACCAAGGTTATTTTATTTGGACTGACATACATTTAAATCTGAAGTGGAAACCTGGGTCTCCACTCTCTCTTGGGAAAAATTTGGATTCTGATCCAGACTTTGTGATTGACTGGCTTCTAGAATATATTCAGTCTATACCACTACTGCCAGATTTCACCCCATTTAGACCTTTATTGAACATTTGTGTCTGGCTTTATCTTTCATAATCTCATGCACAGTGAATTGCTTAATTTGTGAATGTGTTCAATGATGTGTCACTGTATATCTCTGACCACCAACTTACATAAGGATTGGAGGACTGCTCTTCTGAACACTTGAAAATTCTTCCTTAGGTAGGGGTATTGGCTAGGGTATGACTCTTCACATTTATGCAGCAATACCTCTTAGTTTCTGTGCAGAAGTATAATGTACCAGTATTCTGAAGACTTCTAGGTTCCAGTATTCTAAATAATTCCAATAATAATTCTAAATAATTCCAATAGGTTTCAG
The DNA here is from genome assembly GCA_017639245.1 of Myiopsitta monachus. Classification (NCBI taxonomy): domain Eukaryota; kingdom Metazoa; phylum Chordata; class Aves; order Psittaciformes; family Psittacidae; genus Myiopsitta; species Myiopsitta monachus. Next base: position 59,483,389 of record CM029925.1, read on the forward strand.
TATTCTAAAGACTTCTTAAAATTAGGCTGTAATCAAAAAAGTTTGCACATACTTTTGCTAGCTAATAAAGTAACTTTCTAATAGTTGCTAAAGATTGTATTCTGTATTCCTGCTTTGTATCTTTATTCACTTGTAGGTTTGCCCACAGCTTATTCCTGTTTATATTTCTTTTGCCACAGTCCCCATACAGCAACAAAAAATCAATCTGTCCTTCCCTTTTAATAGTGTTATATCCTGTGACTGCAGGCTCTTACGTTTAGCAGAGAAGCCTGAGCCCTTAACTTAGCTTCAGTTTTGTGTTAGATACTGACTCAGCCATCCTCAATGATAAACCAACCTGTAACTTCTTGTTTTCTAGTCAGTGGAGAGAAGACTCCTCGAGGTACCCCTCCAGACTCAAGCAATTTGCTGAATGGTAGAGGTGGCCAGAAGAAGTTTGGATGGGAACAAAAGCTTCTGGGAAATCTCCAGCTCAGCACTGCCCCCATTTCTGGTCCAGCAGGTAATTGTCTGATCTGTGAAGGATTTTCAGAGGTTTACAAATAGAACAGATTTCAGTTAGATGTGGCTAAATGCAATGTGATTCCTTTAATATTTTTTTTTACCAAAGCCTTTGTTCAGAGCTTTTTCCAAGTCCCTTAAAAACAAAACAAGATCTAGAAAGCAATTGCCTTTTTGCTGTTTACTGTAGCTTGGATTTTGCTTGCAAGCTGGTGAAAGAACCACAGGGAGCCTCTTCATGAAGTAAAAATTGCTTTTAAACTGTAAGACAGGTTTGTTTCATGTTGTGGTAATATAAAAATAGGAATGAAAGCAAAGTGTCCAAATTGACTGAGTTCAGCATGGGGTAACCTACACACCCATATCTAGTTAATATGGACTTGGTTTGAAATAACATAGCTTCACTTTTTCAGTAAGATTTTCATTGCCCATTTGAAAGAGTACAACATTGGAGGTTTTTTTAAAAAAACATGATTTTTACTTAGAAATGTCAGTGGTTTATGATCAGTGTTATTTCACAGAATAACAGAATAGTTTGGGGTGGAAGGGACTTTAAATATCATCCATTTCGGCCCCTGCCACAGTCAGGGACACTTCCACTAGACCAGGTTGTTCCAAGCCCTGTCCAATCTGGCCTTGAGCACCCTCAGCACTGTGCACAGCTGTTTCTCCTCACTTAGGGCTAGCTAGTTACCTGCCAATTTGGAATGCCACCCTTAAGGTAGAGAACAGGGGTGTGTGGTTGCTATATGCCATCTTCAGTTTGTCAGAAGACCCAGGGATTTGCTCCGACTCTTTCTCTCCCACTCCTCTGTCTTAGACTTGAGTCTGTTCTATTCTAGGTTATGTTTCACTTCACTGCCTGCAGTGTACTGTTGAAACACATGTGAACTAGTGGTGTTAGCTCTGATACCAACAGCAATCTGGTCAGAGTGGTCAAAAGCTCCACACAGCCTTCAAAGCCTGCCTGAAAAGCTGGATGTACTATCCTGCTCCATGCTGCTGTGGCAGGGCTGGTGCTGATACCTGAACTCCTTTGTGAAGCAAGCTCTGCCAGTGGAGGCTGATGGTGCAGTCTGCAGCATAGGCCAAGAGTTGCCATCAAGTGGAGTTTATTGATGTTTTATGTAGCGAGCATCATACTGCAAGAAAAGTGCAGGAGCACTGACAGGAGTCTCAGGAGGCTGAGATATAAATAATGAGCCCACATGAGAGGATGCTGGGCTGGGAGGACCTCCATAGGTATTAAGATTGTGTCTAGCTCTGTTACAGATATTGTGTATGAGCTTGGGCTGATCACAAAGGTATAATTTCCAATGTTTTATGTTTTCTTTTCAGTATTGCTCTTAGGTCAGTGCTCTTGTGGTACGATCTGTACACAGGTGTAGATTATGAACTTCTGGCTGATTTTCCATAGGAATATCAATGCTTTGGTTATGATGTAGTTCCCTAAGGCAGCTGTACATTTCCTTCCGGGGTGCCTACTCTTTTAGTTACATAAAAGCCATCAGATATCGGGTTCAGACTCAAGAATGGCCTGAAGTTTGGATGCAGAGTTACGGTACAGTGTGTGTGGCAGTGTTAGTCTAGAAATCTTATGGCTGTAGGACTGTTACATGTTGAATGAGAATTTTGTTACCTCCTCCTTCTCACTAGACCTGAAATGATGGAACATCTTCTAGCTCTTCTGCTCCCTATCCTGTCTGAGGAATGCATTTTAAAGAAATACCTGGATAGTAGAAACAATGGGAGTTAGATTGCATGAGTGCAGAAGAGGTCACCAAGTACTTTGAACAATTCAGATAATTTTTTATGACCTTAGAGTGAAAATTCAAGTGGTATCTAAGCAAGCTTGCCTAATTTGTGGGCTTGATCCTCTGTCCTGTTTGTGTTATCTCTAAAATTATCTTCAGCCCTTGAGGTTTGAAATCACTCCTATAGCAACTTTCTCTGCTTTGTGCCCTTGGTGTATACAGGGCAGAAATCAGAAGGTACGCTGCAGCTTCTTGTAGTGGAAAGTTATTGCATGTCTGAGCATCTCCACAGCACTGAAACACCTTTTTCTTTTGTGTTGCCAAGTTCCTGCTCTCAGTAAGCACTGCAGATGTTTGTTTGGTCCCTGGGCTATGCATTTTACCCAGCTTTATTCTTGCATCTTTCTGCATCCTGTAATGTATTTAAGAAACCTCAGGCTGAGTCTGTCAAAGCTGTTACTTTGATGGCCACGTATATACTATTGTGTGAGTGAACCAACAGCATCAGTGCCACCCTGAAGTCTCAAAGACTGCATTGACCAGTGTGAGCTCAGCCAAAAGTAATTACAGCTAATGTGATCTTTGGCTTGTTGGTAGATCATATGCTATACTATTTCCTTCTTAAGAAATCATATTAAAACTAAGAACTGTGTTCTTATAGCTGAAGAGGCAACAGGGTGATAAAATGCCCTCCGTAAGTCCTCAAGCCAGCTCAACCTACAGAACAGGAACTACAATCTGGAAGAAAGGTACCACTTTGTTTATATCAGGAAATCCAAAGACGACCCCAAATTTCTACAATTAATGTGGTGTTGGTGCTCTCCCAAGTTGCTGGGTGGTGATCAGCCCCAACACAGAAAAATGCCCATAGTTTTCAGATCACACAGTTACTTGCAGTGCAAGGTGACCATTGGGTGGATGGTCACAGAGCATGCAAATGCTTTCCTTTTCAATTAGTGAATGACATGTTATTTGCTGAAATGCCACCTCCTTGTTGAAAGGTCGTAGGTGAAGCTTGATTCTAGAAGGAGCCTGCAAAAAGACTGTAGGAAAGCCTGAGTATACTAGAAAATTGAAGCAACTTTAGTGGCGCTAGGATTTTGGATTGAAATGGTTAAGTCTGTACAAAAGGCTGTGTGCTGTTTATTTTGATATAAACAAAGCTTACTTTGGCTTTGTTTTTAAGTTGATTAGGTATTAGTGTAAGTAAAACTGAAAGTCGCTCAAACTACAGCATCTCTCTACAGGGAGTTCAACTACCAATTAAAAAGCCAATTTATATCAAACCAATGCAATTTCCTTTTATAGACAAAGCAAAAGTATGAGAAATTCAGGCATACAAAGATACAGTGAGCAATAATGAGGAACCCTAGGTAAACAAGTTACTATAATGGAAACTGGAGGAGACAAAGTAGGATTCTCAGTAGGAGAAAGGAGATAACAAGACACACAACAATCAAGCTTTAATTAAAGATTTCTGGTGCTTCTGAATGGGCTGTAAATACCATGAGGATAGCCTCCCTTTTCATGTTTCAGCTTCTCACCTGTCCCACTGATAACTTACCCAGTGCACACAGGACAAAAATGGTGTGTTGTGAAAGGTACAAATAGTTCAACCTTTTTTTCCCCTCAAATCTTGCATTGTTTTGTCCCCTCTGATCTGTATATCCACCAGCCATTGTGTGACCATCGTTTCTTGCATGGAAACTGTCATAAAATCGTTTATCTCATCCCAGCCGGATTACTATTTTCCTTCAGCTCCAGTGTCTTCCCCACAACACTTAGTGGTTGCACAGATTCTGTCTTTTGCATGAGGGAGAGTCCTCTTCCGAGTACTTGCATGGCTGTTTCTCGGAAGAACTCTGGGTTGCATTAGTTAATCAGATGAAGGAGCTGAAAGGAACAGTGGAGTGAGTATTAAGTAAAAGAAAATTGCATTTGGTTGCTCTCTGTGTGCAATTATACTAACTGAACTGTTGGCGTAATGCAATAAAGGTATCTGCAGAATTGTATTTTTGTATTAAGCGTCAGTTAACACAGTGGATAACAGCTCATTGCCCACCCCCCACCAAAACCAGCATCCTGAATAGTGATAGAAATGTTCGGAGACTTATGGTGGGATCTCAGATTATGTAGGCATGAAATTTTTTATTGCATTTGCTTTCTCTGTAGTATTGAAAATGGTAAAGGTGCAATGCTGAAAACCAACATGCAAACAGATCACAACATAACAAAGTTGGATTGGCATAACTGTTCTCCAGAGTTAATCATGCAATTGAAATAAACAGGGCAGCTCACACATTTTAGACCTAGATTTTAAAGCTCCTCATACTTAATAGCAGCTTAAACTGTGTAGAAACTGCTATAAATCTCTGGAAAGCTTTTGACATAATTTTGCCACCTCCACTCAACTTGGTCTTTGTTATCTAACATGCATTTCTACTATCTTCTGTAATTGTGAACAAACAAATTGCAGAAAGTTAGTACATGTCTCGACACCCTTTGTGGAGGACTCCTGCTATCTCTTTAAGTGAAACATAAAAGAGAAAAGAAATCAGTTTTCTTCATGCTGCTCTTTTAGTTTCTGGTTCCAGAAAGTAGCAAGAAATAAGCTGTTCTCATTGCTGTTCAAAGTCAGCAATGCTCTCATCCTATTATACTGACCACAGATAATTTCCTACAAGGATGCCCTGATAGTGTTCCCTTTATGTGGACACTTAAGAAGAACCTAAAGCCTGAATCAAGCTTAGAGTATTTCTTTGAAATGATACTCGGGGTCAATCTGCATAGACTTGTCATCACTGTAGATGCTCTTCTGGTTGAACTGAAAAACATGTCCAAGTCTTCCATTACTGCCCTCATTTAGAAAGTAGAAAGACAGAGGTAGAAATAGTAACTCCATAAATAGTCAAAAGGCTGGATTTCTCTTAGTCTAGCTGCACTTGTGTAAATGGTACTGGTATTCCTGGCAAGACTCACTAATTTCTATGATCATATTATATCCCATCAATATCATTCCATAGACACATTGTCATTGTAAGCACAACCTAGTTCTGCCATTTACCATCATCTTTCAAATCCCTGCCCCATTAATCTCTGGCAGACTTAATCCTGGAAAAGGTATTGATCTTAAATTGCTGCTCACAGGACATGTTAAGCAACAGAACTCAAAACAAAATTGAAAGTTTTTTTCCTTCCTTACATCAGTGAACATGTTCCTTATATATGCTTGTAGTATATTTTGCCTACAGACATACCTTTTACTGTGACATGCAGCATAGATCAATTTTGGAATTACTGGTAATACATAACTGAGGTTGCTCATGCACCGAGTAAAAGTCCTATCCCTTCACACGTACCATGGTGCTAACAGCAGCCAAATATTAGTAGAGATTAAGATGGGCAGTTTACTGTATCTGATTTCCTATATTGGCCAAATATTGTGAGGGAGCATGTGAATATATTTTGCAAACACATGAAGCAAGAGTTCTGCTTGTTCATGGCATCAAGTTTGAGGATATTTGCCTTAGAGGAAGAAGTAAAATAAACTAACAGTTTATTGCTTTCAGAAGTTTAGCTACAGGGGTTCTTATGCCCCTGAAGCATGAGACCTTATAGCCCTTATTAATGTATTTTTTACTCTTTTGGAAGTAGGAATAACCTCTTGGCCTGAATAGAGGTTGTGGCAGCAAGTTCCACAAACTGCCTACACATTATTTGTAAGTATTGATGCATTTCAGTAGTGTGTTACTCTAGATTCCATAATAAAGCAAGTACCATGGTGGCTTGGTTGGTAATTTTCTCAAATCACAGTAAAGTTTTGGCTTGGAAAGAGTTGAACCTTGGTTCAAACCAGCTTAATTAAACAAATGCCAGTTAATACATTCAGGCCTGTGAGGAATAGCTAAAATGCCTATGTCTGTTTTCTGGTATGGGGTTTTTGTGCTGTATATGCCAGTGAAATTGCCTTCTATGTTAGAAGTACAAATGTGCCTTAGGCTTTGCTCCATTGTTTTCTTTCATTGTTGCTGGTTGCTGTTGGCCAGCATTTCTGCCCTGGGCTGCAAGTAGTATCAGCGCTTCAAATGAATTAGTCATTTTAAGTCTTGTGGGGTTTTGTTCTTTGTGTTTTCCAAGAGCAGAACATCATTCCTCTTGCAGTGGCTGCAGTCCTATGCCTTGATTGCTGTATATTTTACATAGCTAGCCAAGCTGTGTGAAAAACAGAATTTCTGCAGTGCAAAAGAAAATTAGCGTGAGTGGCTGTGTGTGTAAATGTATCAGGAAATCTCATTTGGAAAGGAAACATGGGAAGAAAGATTAAAAAAAAAGGAAGAAAATCTGTTCTATTACAGCCAAAATGTCATTTCTTGCAAAGTGTTGTTGCTGAGACCTCAGAAATGTGCTGGGGAGATTGCCAGAGAGCTTGAGGAGGGCAGGTGTGTGGGTGAACAGGCAGAAGACCAAATGTTCCCACTGCCATGTTTCTTGTGAAAGTGGGAATCATAGAATCACAGAATCGAACAGGTTGGAAAAGACCTGTAAGCTCAAGTCCAGCCATTCCCCAGCACTGCCAAGTCCACCCCTAAACCATGTCCCTCAGTACCACATCTACAGGTCTTTTAAATACCTGCAGGGATGGTGATTCCGCCACTGCCCTGGGAAGCCTGTTCCAATGCCTGACAGCCCTTTCGGGGGAGAAACTGTTCCCTGTATCCAGTCTAAACCTCCCCTGGTGCAGCTCAGGGCTGTTTCCTCTGGTCCTGTCACCTGTTCCTTGGGAGCAGTGCCCAGCCACCTCCTGGCTCCATCCTCCTGTCAGGCAGTTGTAAAGAGCGATAAGGTCCCCCCTGAGCCTTTTCTTCTCCAGACTAAACTCCCCCAGGTCACTGAGCCATTGCTCATCACACTTGTGCTTCAGGCCCTGCACCGGCTCCCTCGATCTTCTCTAAACCCGCTCCAGCTCCATGTCTCTCTAATGAACTGGTGTATATGTTATTCACTGAAACAAGTACCCCAATTCTGAATCTCAGTGTAATCTCCACTTCTTTTCTTTTTCCCCTGCCTTAAGCAGGAATTTCCAGTTTCTAATCCCAGTTAACATTTTGCAACTGCCAATGACAGAATATGTAGGGGCCCTGCATTTAATTACCTGTTAGTTTTCATAGTGGGAATGCTCAGCTGTTTCTGGAAACTGGACATCTGTAACTTATGTGAAGTTGGGCAAACTTCTGAAAAAACTGGTTGTTTGGGAGGCTTTAGACTGGAGAGTCCTGCTTCTTTTCCCATGCTGTGTGAGTGAGGTGCCTGTCACATGCTGCAGAAGGAAGCTCTGCAGTTATGTGACAGACCACAGTTGTGCGCCAGTGGAAAAAATCTATGCTTAAGGATTTTTCATTCACTGCTGCTGCTTTACTCTTTGGTGATCAAAATAATGCTTCAGATTGGATTACTGTAAACTGCTGTGGTATGCAACAACCTGTACAAATGCTCTCTTTGAGATCATGAGACATGCTGTAGTCATTTCTAGAATCAGGAGAAAATCAATGCTTCACAGGGAGTGAATGGGTATTTTTAGCTAAAAAAAAATAATTGGGGCGGGTTATCTAAGATGGGCAGTGCTGGTTTGCTGCTGGGTTAGTGGTTTAAGATCTTTGGCTCCTCTTACATCTGCAGATTGAGGGTTGGCTTTATGGAATGTTTAGGAAAGCAGAGGGAGGGAAGTGCAAGGTTTTTAGTCTGTATCCAGAATTGTAACTAAGACCCATCTGTCCTAATTATATTGAAATGAGGGGCAACTTACATGCCATATTCTGTCCCATTTAATTTAGCAGCAAAGCTGTTACATGTTGGACTGGCTTTCAGTATCACACATCAAAGTGCATATACGCAGGAGGAGGAGCAAGTCAGTACAGGAGTGATAAATGAGGTCATGCAACCTGGCTTAAGGTTTTACTGAAATCCTTGCTAGTGCAAATCAGGTGCAGTCTCCACATAGACTTCACTTGGGCCAGACCTCCTCCTACAAAGATTACCCTGCTCTGCTATTTCTGAAGTACGTCTTCTCCCATTCCTGTCTACCACCTACCTGAGCAGAGCAAGCAAAGACATCTAGTACTGATCTCAGCAGCTGCAGAACCTGGGAGGCTTTGCATATAATCTTGTATATACCACAGTATATACAAGATTACAGTAGGACCACTTTTGAAATTTAAGATAGTAGCTCCTGTGCTCAGTCATCTCCAGGTTCCTTACTTTATAGTTGCTGACATAACATATCTGTGGTGTTCATTCCCATTAGTATCATGCTTTTAAAAGCAAGATTCCAAGAGCTTAGGTGCACTTTCTCTTGCTTTTACTCTGAGACTGCTTCTTCACTGGAAGTGAGCCCCCTCTAGTCTGTCCAAGAGGCAGAAAATGCAGAAGTTGTTCCGGTTACTTCAGCTCGAAGTCTGAAGACATAACATTTGTAGAAGGACATTTTTCTTCTACCAGAAGCATTTTCTTCTACCAGAGCATTGGGCTTTTAAGGAAACAGAGGGCCATTAGAGGGCCGAAATACGGAATAGTTCATTGATCCCCTGTACCTGGAACCCAGTGGGAGCCAGGAGCTGCCAGTTTCAGGTCCCACTGTGCTGTGTGTTACATGTGTGATAGTCTAGAGATACTTTTGCAAAGCCAGGTAAGCAGATACATAAGGAACAAGATTTATTTAAAGAGAGCCAGTCAGAAATTTAAAACTTCACCATAGCAGCAGTATGCACGTGCTGTGGTCTGTCCTGGGTTTTATCACTTCCAGTTTTCCATGTTGACTCTCATATTTTGGGCTTATTGTCCCCTTGAAGGTCACCTGCTTCTACCTTTGGGAACATGTTTGATGTTTCACCGAGACATCCAAATGGCTTCTTATTGTTCCAAACAAGCACACTTACCTGCCTGCTTTACTAAACATATGTTTCAATGCAGGTGGCTTAGCCCACTGGGATATTGCGATGTTATATCACTCTGATAGCTGACAGAATGAGTCTCTCATCATCCGTTTTGTGTGAGATTTTGCTTTGGGTTTAGGTTGGTTTTTTTTTTATTTTAAGAATAAACATAAGTAACTTCTGGTGCAAGACTGTCAATATCGGAGCTACTGAAGCATTTTGCTTTAGGAACTTTCAGACCTTGCTTTCTTAGGTGCTTTTCCCTGTTGTTCTTGTGGTTTTGTGGGGTACATGGATGTCCAAGGAGGAGAAGGAAATTCTTCCATTTGCTATTTACTAGTTTTAAGACAGCCATCCATTGCAGAAGGATTGGAAAAATAAGTAAAATAAGTATATAAATATCCGTATAAAACAAGTAATGGTATCAAAATCTCTGGAGGACCCTAGCAGGGGAGTTTTGAGAAGGAATGGCATAGATTTTGCAGTAAGAAGGAAGTTATTCTCTCAGCAGTACTTAGATTGGGAAGCTTTCCTAAAGTAGTAATTTTGCATTGCTTCTTGAAGTACTAAAGGCGCTATTACAAAGATTGGGATTTGGTTTGGATTTTGGTTTTTTTTTGATTGGGTTTTTTTTTTTGTATGTGTGGGGGTTTTTTGATTGTTTTTTGGGGGAGTGGTTTGATTTTGGTTATTTTTCGCTATTTGGTTTTGGGTGGGGTTTTTTGGTTGGTTTGTTTTGGTTTTGAGGTTTAGGTTTGTTTTTTGGGGTGTTTGGTTTGGGTTTTTTTCCCCAGAAATCCCAGCCACTTCTCTTCTTAAAGTCCTGCCAAATTATTTGATCTATTTCATGCATCGTACTTGTTTATAAGGGGGAATTTAGCTCAATATCGGGGTTAGTTTGTGAAAAGTGAATTCAGACCTTGTGCCTGGCTAAACTCACGTCTTTCCTTGTATTTCTGCTGGGTGAACCCCTCCAGTAGCAGTAATGGTAGAACTGCCGGCCTTGCTCATCCAGACACATGCAGACCATCATTTCTACATCAGATCAGCTTAGACAATAGCTCCAAATTCCAAGAAGCAGATCAAGCTCTAAGCTAATTAGTAAAAGCAATGAAGAGTCTGCATGTGTTGTGTTACATTAGTTGAAGCTGGGGAGGAAAATGGTGCCCTTCATGAAAGCCGTAAGGAGGGCTGGCCGGCCCAACTTCAAGTAGAAATAATGTTCTTTATATGTATTTCAAGTCTTTCAAGTCTTAAATGGCAGTAAAATTAACTAATGGAGTTTGACACTGTCCCACATGACATCCTTGTCTCTAAGTTGGAAAGACATCAACTTGATAGGTGGACCACTCGGTGAATAAAGAACTGGCTGGGTGGCTGCACGCGAAGAGTTGTGCTCAATGGCTCAATGTCCAGCTTGAGACCAGTAACGAGTGGTGTCCCTCAGGGGTCGGTGTTGGGACCGGTCTTGTTCAACATCTTTGTCGGTGACATGGACAGTGCGGCTGATGACACCAAGCTGTGTTTTTTGGTTGATACGCTGGAGGGAAGGAATGCCATCCAGAGGGACCTTGACAATGCTTGTGAGGTGGGCTGATGCCAACCTGATGAAATTTAACCATGGCAAGTGCAAGGTCCTGCAACCTGGGTCAGAGCAATCCCAGGCACAGCTACAGGTTGGACAGAGAAGAGATTCAGAGCAGCCCTGCGGAGAAGGACTTGGGGGTGTTGGTCAATGAAAAAATGAACATGAGCCGGCTTCAGTGTGCGCTCACAGCCCAGAAAGCCAACTGTGTCCTGGGCCGCATCAAAAGGAGTGTGACCAGCAGGTCGAGGGGGGTGATCGTGCCCCTCTACTCCGCTCTTGTGAGACTTCACTTGGATTATTGTGTGCAGTTCTGGTGTCCTCAACATCAAAAGGACATGGAACTGTTGGAACAAGTGGAGAGGAGGGCCACGAGGATGATCAGGGACTGGAGCACCTCCCATATGAAGATAGGATGAGAAAGTTAGGGCTGTTCAGCCTGGAGAAGAGAAGGCTGCGTGGAGACCTCAGAGCAGCCTTTCAGTATCTGAAGGGAGCCTACAGGGATGCTGGGGAGGGACTCTTCATTAGGGACTGTAGTGAGAGGACAAGGGGTAACAGGTTCAAACTTAACCAGGGCAAGTTTAGATTGGATATGAGGAAGAAATTCTTTACTGTAAGGTTGGTGAGGCCCTGGAATGGGTTGCCCAGGGAAGTTGTGACTGCTCCATCGCTGGCGGTGTTCAAGGCCAGATTGGATGGAGTCTTGGATGGCATAGTTTAGTGTGAGGTGTCCCTGCCCATGGCAGGGGAGCTGGAACTGGATGATCTTAAGGTCCTTTCCAATGCTATTTATTCTACTTTTCTATGATTAGGTTGTGTATATTAGCTTGTTAATGAGTGATAGATCATGTAACATGTACCAAATATGCTTAGTCCATTTATTTACCATCTAGATCTTAGTTTTGATTGCATGTGAAATATTTGCTGCTAAACTAGCAAACATGTTAGGGTTGATTTTACAAGAGCATTATGGGCTTGCAGCTGTGGCAGCCCTAATAACAAATCTTTAAGGTGAAGGACAGCATTTTCAGCATCATGTATTCAGACTAAAAAATTAAATTTTTTGAGGCACAGATTAGCAAAGCTTTGTTCTAGAAATCTATTTGTACGGGGCTGGTACTTCCAGATGCTGTTAAAATGGGTTTACTAAAGATGCACTGATTTACACGCACAGAACATGCAGAGCCGAGTGCTGGGGTTACAGGCCTTGGTTAGGTGTTCTGCGTTCTGAAGCTTAACTTGCATCTCTCGAAAGCAAGTTGTTATTCAAAATACAATTAATTTATTGTTAATTACTGAGATGATGTTGTATTTACAGGGTTTTATCTAATTAAAAGTTACTTTCCCATATAAAATAAATTCAATAATCAAGTATCTGTAGGAATGGAAGGGGCTAAAATGCACCAGTCTTGAGGTTATGAGTGTGCCATTTAACAGCCCAGAGAGAGGAGCCCCAAACTGGGTGGTCTGTGTTGCATTTTTCTCTACTCTGTGATCTTTGTCCTTTTGAGCATTAGAAAAAGTGAAGCTATGTTCATAGTTGTAGTAGTTTTCAGGAGTTGTGGATGAAAAGCTGTCAAGTACTGAGATACACAGCACTGAGTCTTTTAAAAAAATTGTGTGCTTATTTGTCCTTGCTAAAACCTCAGGGGCCAGGTTCTTCATTGTTCTGACAAGAGAGAGTGAATAAAGAGCAGAACAGCTACTTGATCTTTGCGTGTTTGGGTCATGCTTTGTACATGTGCTTATTTCAGAACACTGGTTATTCACAACATGTGGTGCCAGTGGACCCCATGGCCCCACACAGAGCCAATGCAACGATGCCTACAGGAACTCCAACCTCAGTGTAATTGTAGGAGCTGAAGGAATTCTCCAAGGCATTCAGATCTGGAGAGTACCAGCAACCAACACATACAGGTAAGGGAACCATCTCTGGTTGTCATGATATATCTTGGTGTTTGAAACATATCCAAGCTGCAGATATGCGCGAGGCATATATGAAGTATTATATTCAGAAACTTGCCTTGATCTGCTTGGGTTTTACTTCTCCTTGATCCTATTATTTCCAAACTTTCCAGTCTCAGATTTGTTGTCTGGAAGATGCAACTTGTGGGTGAAAGAGAGAGGAAAAGAAAGAGACCATCTGAGGCGGACACATCTTTAGCCTAAATGGTTGCAGGTCAGGAGGGCTTTAGAAGTAGCTGAAAATCAAGTGGTTTGACCTCCCCAGTCCAAGGGGCATACATATCCTATATGACATCCATTGAATTCTGGGATCAGCATGAGTTTTTCCCACTCTTCACCTAGCATAGGAGGTACAATCTGTGTCAGCATATCTTACAGCACATCTTGCATCAAGCTCTGCTCAGCATCTTGACTTTCCTGAATCTCGGCATGGTAAGTTGAGCCTGAAGCCTGGCTCACTGCTGTAGAATTGATTTTGGAAGCCAGTCACCTACATGTTGGACTCTGTGATACTGAGGGTTCTAATGCTTAAATCCCTCTGTGGAGTTATTTTCAAAGGGAGATGATCATATACGGTTCAGTGCTCCTTAATCAGATTTTTACCAATCATTTTTTCTTTTCACTCTTGCTGGGGAAAGAAGTAAATCAAAGATCAGTTCACTGTATCTGAATGGTAGCATCAAGCCATTACATGCATCAGTTTGTAAGCAGAACTGTCTGTTTGAATCAATGACTGACTAGTGGTGGGTTTTTTTATGCAACATTCCCTATTGAAACTAATGATGGTATCAAGGATTTCAAAGTAGAACACTCCACTGAAGGCTTTGAACAAATTTCAGTTAAAACTTACTGGCACCTTCCTTTATTTTCTCTTTATTGAAAAAGAATATTGGTATTGAGGATAGACGTCAGTCCCTAACAAGCCTACTGCAGTTTTGAGAAACTGGCTAGACTAGGCTAGGCACAAGATCTGCCTGAGTGCCTATTACCGCAAGGATTGATGGTAATGAAAAAAGCATTAATGATATTTTACTCAGCTATCAAAAATGAGTTGCCTGAGGTGAACAGAATTTTTCAGGACCAGCATTCGGTAAATATGGTTATAAAGTATAGCCCAAAAGAGAAGAGGCAATAAACTTACAACATTGTCATTTCTTTAATATCACAGTGCCCAAGAAGAGCCAGAATTCCAGCGCAACTGTTGGCTGATTTTTGCTACACAATGCAAACCACAGGTCCTATGGGGAGGGCCTGTCTATTTAAGTCCTGTAAATGACTGAATAGACTTTTAGGTCCTGTATAGTTAATAGGTGGATAATGGCATTGGTAACCTATATGTAAATGGATGACATTCTCTTCTGTACTTCTTAAGGTTCTGGTAGAGAATTCACAGCCTGGGGAAAAGAGACGGCAATTGTGAGTTTAAATTAACTTGACATCTTCCTGATTCTGTGCTGCTGAAGGGGCAGCAGAGTCCCCCAGTACAGCATAGCCCTTGGAAAATGTCAAGTTGCAGTATCAGTTCCAGGGCTTTCCAGAGTCTGGACCCACTGCCTGTGTTTAGCTCTCCCCTGCAGGCTTGCTGTACTGTGGATGCTCTAAGTTATCCTGATAGCCATCTCCAATATAGCTGACCCTGAGATAAACCCCTCCAGCTGGCTGTTGGGCTCTTAAGAAAGTTTTTATGCCCTATCAGTGTATTTTACACTGTGTAATGTAGAGCAGTGAGTTACACTCCTGATAATTGCATGAGAAGGATAGAGTTTTTGTAGACATGAGGCAGGATATGCGTTACTGAAGTGCAGAGACAGGAAGCTCAACTTTGCACAGAACTCTACTAGCACAAGCTAACCACACGCAGAAAATCCCATCATGTAGGAAGGTCTGCCAAACACCTTAGGTGGCTTCATTTGAAGACTGGAGTCCTATATGCTGCAGTGCTGATATGAACAAAATCATCTGGTTCGCTCCCAGGGAGCTGCACATTGTGTAGCAATAAAATTAGGCAATATGAAAGAATATTTTTCTTTTCAGATTTCCTTCTAAGCATTCAGAATGTCTTGCCCATCCCATAGCTAGGCCTGTGATTAATTGTGAGAGAAGTGAACTGTTATAGATTACACATTACCATCCATTATCCAAATTCTCTCAATTTTTAAGGCAAGAGTGTTTGGCTCATTTTGCTGAGTGCTCCATTTGTTGTCATTTCCACTGTCCTCTCTTTTCTTTGGTCTCTTCTTGTAAGGTAACACAGGAACACAGCACAGCGGAATGCAGAAAAATGTCCTAGGTTGGCCAGCCCAGGCGCTGGATTTTCACATATCCTCAAAACCAGCTCCAGTGTTTCCCATGACCTGTCTACGTAGAGGTGGTTTTTTTCCTCCAGCCTTGGTTTGCACAGCCAATGCACTCTGCTCATCTTGCTTCTTCCTGAAGATAGTTTTCTTTTTCAGTTCTTACAACTATCATAGAAAAAGAAAAGGAGGAAGGCAGTGGAAGGTATTCTGTGTTCTGAGTGTAGCTACTCAGGGTGGTCTGAATCTTTCTTCAGGGCCAATATGGTTAAATGAATTCCTCCTGTAAAAGAAAGTTTTGCCTAAGGAAAGGGATCCTGCTAAAACTTGAAGTCAAGATAGCCCATCTGGTTAAATAGTGACACTCATTTTGAATAAGGACTGACTGTCACCTGAATCTACCGGGTTTTATTGGTGTGCAGCTGTTGAGTGAGGCCAAAATGGTTTCTCCTGACCTCATTGCTGGTATGCAAAATGTGTTCATACACAGGAAAATATGGCCCCTACTTACAGCCAATTAGCCCTGCCATCTTACTGTGCCTGACAGTGCACCTCATTAGCCATTACAGAATTCTACAGCGAATCAACTCAGCCTTCAGATTCATGCAGCATCTGTTCAGGGTAGCCCAGTGCTCTGTGTCTATCATTTTTCCCGCTGTCTCCAAGTGCAGCCTTACTGAGGAATGATTGCTTTGGTTATCAGCAGTGGCATGAACATAATCATGTCACACTGTGAGGATCTAATGTACTTTATGGAGCACTTGATGCTCCACGGTTCCTTCAACATCAGAACTCCTCCATGCTGGCTGCCTCAGAGCAGTATCACAAGGTGAGTTCTTCATGCTAATCACTAAGGCAAGTTGCTGGCTGAGAATGAGCTGGCTACCCAGCCTGTTCAGGTGCTCACATGTGGTGAGCACTGCTGATTTGTTCTGCTTGTAGCCTGTTTGCGTGTGACTGTGCTGGGCAAAGTCCAACGTGGTGCTAGAGAATAGGATGAGTTAAAGCATGGCCACCTATATTGTAACTCATTGGAAGCTGAGAGGGCTGTGTTCTCAGCCCTGCAGCCACTGCTTATATGCTCCAGGTTGAATTTTGCTCTCATGAAAATAGCTGCAAGCTACTAATGTCAGTGGAGAATCACCTGCTTATTTCAGATCTATGTTGAGCTTGTACCACCACTGAATTAGGAAGTTGAGTAACTGTCTTTTGTTGCAGCAGAGATGTGTGTTTTATCATGATTATAAAGTGCTTTGAAATCCTTTGAAAAAAGCTGCAATTTTTTATGTACCTTGAAAGGGGGAGGAGGAGCTGAGCAATACAGTGGTACAGCCAAATCTGTGGGACCTTGGAATCCTAAGTCACAGAGTGCATCAATCTGTATATGCAACCTAGCCACCCTTTGCTGGAGACAATAAGATGTTCATGGTGACTCTGAGTTTAGGTGGGAGGCTTTTGCCTTTCATATTTACTGCAGGTAGTGTTCAGCTGAGTTTAGCTGGGAGGCTTTTGCCTTTCTTATTTACTGCAGGTAGTGTTGTGTCCATCTACTCTTCCATATTCCTCTGGTCCTGGGAATAGGAGAGCTGTTTCCCATCTGATCCATGCTACCAGGACCAGCTATGCTGTCTGCTTTCTCAAGTCTCCCCCTGTCAATTTCGTGCTTAATGTTCTCTTTAGCCATATGTGCTACCCTTACCAGTTCTTCTGCTTCTGTTCTTTCTCTTCCTTGCTGCAGACCTCTCAAGGGTATGCCTTTTGGGAAACAGGATGTGCTTCATGTATTAAGTTTGAAACTACAGGGACTTGCTCACTCTCTCCTCAGTCAGTGTTTGTCCAAGAATCAATGTGGAAGAAGCTGGTTTATAGCTACCTGAGTTCATAGGTCCACATACAGCAGAGAATCTCAGTCTTCAAGCTTTGGGTTTAGATTTATTTCAAGTGTCAGGTCTTCAGGGCACAGCTCTGTGACACCGTGTGCAGTTCAGGTGTGCAAATCATTCAGTGCCCAGAAGTGCTTCGTGTACCTTCCACCTGTCTGGGGGACAGCTCAGTTGTTACACTCTTGTTTTCTCTTCCTGCAGCATCTCAGGCTATGGAGCTGCTGGTGGGAAAGGAGGGAAGAATACCATGGTCCGGTCCCATGGCGTGTCTGTACTGGGAATTTTTGACCTCCAGAAGGATGATACTTTGTATATCTTGGTGGGACAGCAAGGAGAAGATGCATGTCCTAGTGTAAGTGATTGTCCTTTCTGTTTTGTCCTAATCCCTTCTACGAATCTGTTGAGTTTTGTCTCTTTACAGAGAAAATCGTTCTCCTTGAGGGGGTTGTAGTTACATGGTTCAAGGGACAGTTAAAGTTTTACTGGGAGGGCATGAGTATGAAAAGATGAAGTACCATGTCACTGTTCTCACTTCCTCTTCAACAGTCAGGCCCCATTGATAATGCACTACAGGTTCCTGACTGATCTGCATATCTTCAGAGCACGTGTGTGGGTTTTCTGAGGGAAAAGGCAGCCTTGCCTTCCTTTGGAGATCAGACTTCAAGGCTGACTTCACAGTGCTTGGTCTTTGCTCTGCTCTTAAGCCTAGCCCTGCCATTATCATAGTACTCTGCAGCTCTGGAAACACGCAGGGCCTGTTTGGTTATTCTTTGTATGGAAACAGAAGGGACTAATCATCACTGGGATCAGTCCTGATTTTTGTGTTACTAGCCAGTTGTTACTGCAGATGCCTAGACAGAAAAGAGCAACTTCCACCATTTGCAGGCACAATAATCTATGGATCGTTTAGTATTCTTTGGAGGATGAGGTAACAGGAGGTTCTTATGGAGGGAACTAAGCATTATCTGATGAAATTGCACCTGCAGGTTTGAGCTGGACATTTAAATGCTGTACATTTCTCAGCTGTTAATGGCTGGTGTCCAAGAGATGAAAGTTTAGCAGTCTGTTACAGCAGGGAAAGGTTGAAGGATGCAGACAAGAAAGAGGGGGTCTCAAGGCTGAGTGCCAAAGTAAATAATGTTAAAACTAGTATTTTACATATCTACAAACAAACCATTAACATGAAACCTCTTTGAAATGAGAAATGCCCTAACTCAAGCTTCAATCTAATGTCTATAACTAGGACATTCCAGCTCAGTGTAATATATGGACTCATTAAATTGCAGGCCACTATAATCTTAGTGAGAATTTATTGAGTGCTAATGCAATTCTTTCATTGAGGCAAAGAGATTGCATTGACTTGTAGAAGGGACTTTTACTAGATTGAATTGTAATCAGTTATGTCTTTGCCATGAAGGATTATTATTTTTTTAATTTAATTGTAATGTAGTGGTTCCTTTGGGTCATTGACATTGTCATTTTATTAATCATTCCTACCCAGCCCCAAATCAATTACGGAGAAGGAAAACTATGGAAAGGAGGATTATATAGTTCCATAGGCAAGTTTGCACACACAAAATGGATGCTATTTATTCTCTGGCACAACCTAGGACATGTTTTGTGGTCAAGAGAATAATTTGTAACGAGGGAATGCTTTTATCAAGTTTTTCTTCCAAAAGAAAACACATACTTGGAAGTAGAAGTAAGCAGAAGGTCAGTCCTACTATAACAACCGTTAGTGCATTTTTCCCTTAAAGTGTTGTTGGCTTAGCGAGTTCAGTGTGTATAACAAGAAACTGTTACTGAGATGAAGCATATAAAATAAGCTAGAAGCAAAGTTTGCAAGCTGCAAATACTCAGAGCAGAGTCTTGCTTGTTGTGCACTTTAGTGCTCCAATTTAAAATTAAAGCAACAGTTAGGTCATAGTCCAGAAGTGCTTATAAATGTTTTGTTTGAAATAAATTAGTGAATTCAGAGATTTGCCTAATACAGAAGGTTCATTATATTTGGTGCTAATTGTTGGAGGGGAAAAAAATGCTAACTAGGAAATACAGGGACTTATTAGTGAAATATTTAACATCAAGTTAGCATTGCTGTCAGAGGTGGGATTGCACCTATTTGCTATGCTTTGGATTGGCTAGAATTGGTAATTATAGAAAAAATACTGCTACAGCCTATGTCAGGTAAACACCAATACTTACTTGGAAGTCTAGGTAGCTAGTCTTTGTTGAGCTTATTGCTACTGTCCATGCTATGACTGCCTAAAACTAGCTCTGGTACATCTATGTGAACCACCGATACACCTGATATTCTGGGTAGATGCACGTTGGCTGCCAGGCCCCAGCTGATAGGGCATTGGAAGAGGAGTAAAGAAGCTTGGGTTCTCTCTGTATCTCTGCCATTTGGCTGTTTTGTGACATGGGGCAAGTCACATAATCTGCTGAGTTGCTCCTTTCTGCCACTTATGAAATACAGATAGTTTATGCTAGGAAGTATTTGTAGTAAATTCTGCTGCATCCTGTGTGTTATAAGTTTATGGAGCTGTTTTACATGGTAATAGATATCAGCACTGAGCTTGCTTCAAAATAATTCAATTTAAATGGCAACAAATTCTTCTGACAAAGGTTGAAGCAAAAAGCAAGATTCTTCTAGAACATTCATTTGCTTCTGCTTATGTAATTTCACTGGAGAACAGTTTATTGGCTTGGGAAAGTGAAAGACCCCCAAGGCCTGTGTGTGTACAAGGGCATGAAGATTTCTTACCAGAATTCAGACCTTGTCTTCTGTTTGCAGACTAATGAAGTTATACAGAAAGTCTGCATTGGAGAGAACAATGTGATTGAAGAGGAGATACGTGTGAATAGAAGTGTCAACGAATGGGCAGGAGGAGGTGGAGGAGGGGGAGGTGCAACTTACATATTTAAGGTATGGAAACATAGTCCTTGTGCATCTTCAACATGAACACATCCTGCCACTTGCTTCTAGTGTCGCAGCCTGAAGTTTCTGAGAGCCCTGTCTACATCTCAGGGAAAGAGTACGCAAAGGGAGCTCAGGGTATCCTTCACCTCCAGTTGATAGCCGTAGAGAGCTGAGTTGGCCCTTCACAACTGTATGCAGTAGCATGGCCACATTTGCTTCAGTGGCCTGGAACTTCCTTTGCAAACACAGTAGTTGGACCTGGATTTTTTTTTTTCTTTTCAATGCAAGTGAAGATGCTGAAGCATAATTCTACAGGAAATTCCTCATGACTTAATTCAAATCTGTCATTGTAGAACATTAGATTTCAGCTACATTTGGCCTGTACCATGCAATGACAAGAAAAGTTGAGGATAGCCTCTGTGTTTTCTGTTCGCAACCCTATAGCTAGGGGCCGCTGATCTTTTGTGTCATGTACTAGCTGAAGCAATACTCATTCCAAACACCAGTTTCAGGCATTAACAATATGTTTATATCCCTCAGTTTCTACATAATTCTACATAACCCTGCATGCTTATGTAGTTTCCAGTTTAGCAGGCTGTATGGGTGTAGAACTATATTGCACTATGCAGAGCAGCATTTTTTAGCTGTTTCATTTGATGAAAGTCATCACACAGTAACATTACAAGCTTTCCAAGAGCCATCAACACTGTAAGTACAATTCATAGAGCTGCTGATACCACTGTTCTCTGTTGCAGAACTTAGGAGGACTAGTGCTGTTCATTAATCTTTTGAATGTGGGTGCATAAATAATGCAATGGTAATTTGTAGTGCTGAGGGGTCCTAGATGCCTGCTTAGTGCAACATGCAGTAACTTGCATGTAGTTGGACTTCTGTTTGTGTGTTTCACTCAGTTTGAACACTGCCTTTGTTTCTGAATTCGTTAAGATGGAGAATGGAGAACCGGTCCCATTGATAATTGCAGCAGGAGGTGGTGGCAGGGCCTACAGGGCCAGAACAGACACATTTCATCCAGAAAGGCTGGAGAATGATTCCTCTATTCCAGGGCTGAATGGAAATTCAGGAGCTGCAGGTAAGGAAATTTCTTCTTTTTAAGAAAACCTTTGTGAATATGTGGTACTCCCAGATTCCTCCTCACAAGGAGGTGGGGCAAAAACACAGTTCAGGAGGAACATAGAAATATAACAGATGCATATAGGATATAACACAGCACAGGATATTTGGCCTAAATCATCAGAGATGGTATAGCCATAGCAATGGCAACATTCTCCCAAAATAATGTAGTGCTTCTCATAAGCAAAGTTGTTTGATTTTTTGAGGTGGGAGTTTGAAGTGCCATCCTCTCATGGCCATCCTGCTCCCCGCACTGTTTTGTGCTGTGTAGACATACTCAGTTTCCCTGGCTTATGCAGAAAGAGCATAATTGCACCCTGGCTAGAAGTCTCTGTGAAGAGACCTTGGATTGAACAACCAGCAGAGCTAAAAGTGAGTCACTGGTGAGTATATTATATTTAGAGCAGGGCTGGGACATGTTTTCACATCCCTTTCACTAAATTCCTTTTGTTCCACTTCAGAACTGACATAGGTTTTTTTCAAAAGTGCTTTTTGCAAAGAGAAGGGGAAGGCTCTTTAAGCCAGAAACAGGTGGTTGGGGAGTAGACAAGGGTATCTATACATTTTCCATAGAAAATACTTGGCCTTGTTTGCGTCATGGAAGAAAATTAACTCTATCCGATCTGAAACCAAGACAGTATGGCAGGTGAAAAGAGGTGCTGATGATGAATGTGGTCAGAAACCCTACAGAAAGGCCAATGTAGCACTGTGTAGCAAGCACAATCTCCTCTTCTAACCAAGGCATGAGATTCTTACTTTCAGCCGAGGTGCTTTGACAGAGTGTTTGTTCTGCAGAGACCAGCAGTGCTTGTGGGTTTTGAGGTTTTTTTGTTTGGTTGCTTTGGTTTGGATTGGTTGGTTGGTTTGGTTTTCACAAAAATAATCCCTACCTGTGCCTTTTCTCTTCTCTTAACTGCAGGTGGTGGAGGTGGCTGGAATGATAACACTTCCTTCCTGTGGTCAGGAAAATCCTTGCTGGAAGGTGCTACTGGAGGAAGATCCTGCCCCCAGGCCATGAAGAAGTGGGGGTGGGAGACAAGAGGGGGTTTCGGAGGGGGTGGAGGGGGGTGCTCCTCAGGTGGAGGAGGCGGAGGATATATAGGTAAAGTGGCTTCGTGTTCAAGGTGTTCCTTCCCCTCCTTTAGTGCTAATGATCAGCAAAATGCTGATAGATAATTCTCCCGTAGCTAGCATATTTGATTGTTATGTATTAGTATGTCTGTGTGTTGCCTTTTTAGCACTAGATGAACGTATGCCATTTATTCTTTGAGCACATAGCCAGATGTCAGTGCCTCAGCTGTAACTCTGGCTTTGCACTCTGCAAAATGGGCCATCAAGATCCTGCTGTGATTCTTGAGCCTTCTATTTGGGGTTATAGTGCTGAAGAAGGAGGAGCTACAGGCTATGTGCTCCCATTGCCAGCATCATGGTTTTGAGGACTTTGTTCCCGGAGACTGGCAGCCAGGCTTTATGCCTGGGGAGAGATGCAGCTTCTTTTACCTTGCCCTGCTGTGGGTGAACCTTGGTCCTGTGCAGATCTTCTCTGGGGGCAGAGGCTCAGGGTGCCAGCCAGGACCCCTCTTAATAACAGTGGTGGTGTTGGCTTCAGTCAACAAGGAGCTAATTTCATGTGCTGCGGGTCTCAGGGCAGCTGTCAGATGGCATTATGTTGATTATAACTGGTGTGGGCCAGATTCAAGATCTCTACTAACCCTTAATCTCCTGGGCCACATAGGTTTTCCAGCCATCTGCACTGTGGTGGACTTCTTAACCCCCGGTTCTCCACAGCTTATATCAAGTATATGATAGACTAGAAATCCTGAGAGGAAGTAATGAATTTAAATGATTAAGTGCATGTTTTGTACCAGTGTTACTGTGTAATGCTTCTTTTTCCAGCATAATGCCTCACATAACATAATTTTCATTTCACTGAAGGTGGTTAAAGAAGAAAACCCATTTTTGGGTGGGGTGGGGTAATCTTTGCATGCTTGTAGTATAAAATATATAGCCCGTACTGTGCTTCTAGTATCTTGTATGTATTGCCCATACTTTGCTCCTTATATGTTCTATTTGCCCAAGCACAAATGTGCAATTCATAAATTCCTTCAGTGTCCACTCCTGGTGGACCACCCTGCTTTCAGGGTGCAAAGGAGAGGAAGGATATCAGCTTATTCATTCCCTCTGCTGACAGTACATACCTCGATCAGCAAGGGTACTGAACCCTAGAGTACTGGTGTTTTCCAGTCTTTTGGCTACATTAATTTTAAGAAAAGCTTACATGTTCCATAGCATCCAAACGGTTCAAGATGAAGTTTGTGCCTTAGTTTGCAATAGCCAGCCTAAAACAGAGCTAAGAATTTGATTGTCACAAGCTGCTGCTATTAAAATTCTGGAGATAAAAGACCAGTGGTTCATGCCACAACTTGCTAAGTATTCCCTGTATGTTAAATACTTTGATTTATTCTCTTTTCTCATTTGGATGTCTCCCTAAATATGCTGAAGTCATGCATGTTGAAATGCTTATCTGTATTTTAGTGCCAATGAGCCTCCGTCTGTTAAGGTAACTTCTGGTTTGACATAGGTGGCAATGCTGCAGTGGACAATGACCCAGAGATGGATGGGGAGGATGGTGTGTCCTTTATTAATCCAATTGGTACTTTATACACTCCAGCACTTAAAGGTATTCATATTAGTCTGAAGTCTTCTAGTGGGTTTATTTCATATTAAGAATAGTTTGCATCTGTAGGACACTTTACAACCCTTTGAGTACAGCTTACTGCCGTAATGAACATGAGGGGGCAGAAAGATAACATAACAAAGTCCAGTGGAGAATTAACAAGTAGCAGGAAGAAGCTGGGTAGAAAGAGCATCAAGGCTACTGGAAAGCATTTCCCAACAATACGGTCTGCCAACCTACAGAATAATTTTGGCCAAGGAAAGTGATAACAGAACCTGAATAGTTAAGGTAATTCAGGAAAGAAACAGACAAAGCACGTGACTGTTCACTGACGCATTCCTTAGAGCATCCCTCAGCAAAGTATCCAGGTTGGACCAGGATGTTTCTAGAGAAAACAGTACAGTGCTGCCCAGCAGTGGTAGTGATAAATACTGCAATTCCAGTCTGTGTCAGCGTCTTGAATGCATTTATGATATGTTCAGAAAAGTACAAAGATATGTATTTGCTCAAAAAAACAGTCTGGTTTAGAACAGCCAAAAGTATTTTCAAATACAGATTCACTCTGGCCCGATAGATTCAACCAGAAAGTTTTGAAACCACTGTAGTATTTGATCTGAGAAGGAGTAAAGACCAGGAAAGAAAAGGGCGAGCCCCACAGACTGCTGAAAGGGCAGGTTTCCCTTAGCCTTGGCAGCAGCCTCCTTGCTAGCCTGGTAGGACTATCTGCTCAAAGAGCCAGTGCAACTCAACTGCACTGGGGCTAATATAGCTGGATGTTGTTTCCTACATGAGAAAAGGTCAGGAGCTATGGAAGGTGGAGAGAAATCAGCCTCTTAGATGGGGCCCACCCTGCCACATCTGGCAGTTATGAACACCATGCTCCCTATTTCTGTTAGTGCTCAAGGGAATGTAATGAATGATCTTCACAGTCATTAACACAGCTTCTTTCATCCACTCCCTAGTGACAGAGGGACACGGAGAGGTGGATATTAGGCTGCATCTTAACTGCAGTCACTGTGAAATGGACGAGTGCCGTGTTGATCTTGAGACTCAAAAAGTCATTTGCTTTTGTGAACCAGGCACAGAATTGGCTGAGGATGGTGTGTCTTGCATAGGTAAGTAGGAGTATGGGTAGGCTGCTAATGTGGGAAATGGAAAATGCATGGCAAAAGTATAGTTTGGACTGTAAGCCATCCTGAAGGTGTTACCAAGTCTTTCTTAAAACTGGCTCCTGTCGAATGTTACGTTCTGCTGGTATATGCTGCAGAGTTATTTTGCTAGGATATAGACATGTCAGTGCTGAGGAATGATGCACAGAGCAGCATTGCTGGTTTGCTTTACCATATATGTTTGGCATGCTGTTCAGCACTGAGGACAGTCAAATTTTGTGTCCAGTTGTGCTGATACTCACATTCTGCTCTGAGATCATGAAAGCTTGCTCACTGAAGGAATTTTCTAGCTAAACTTAAATTCCAGATCAGTCCTCTTAAGAAACAAGGTGAAGGAGAATGTAATTCCTTTGGATTTGGACATACAAGGTGCAAGTGCAGAATCTATGTGAGAGATCTCTGAGGAAAACTGAAGACAGTACCTGTACTTGCCTTACTTGAATGACCAAGTGCTCAGAGCTCCATTACTAGGTTTGCTTCATGTTCTTGCCCAGCAGTTAGAGCAAGTGACTCCAGGGTTTTGGGATCCTGCTCTCAGCTTTATTACTGGCTTGGGAAAATTGTTCTGTATTTTTACCATTCCCATCTGTAAAATGGGTAAAAAGCACAGTCATTTTGCCAGCGTTAAGTAAACCTTAATAGGTGGTCATTCAGTGCCCTGTGATCCCAAGTGAGGATGCAGCTATGGAATACTTCATCCTACACTTACTGTTATCAGGTTTTTCTGCCTGGATTAAATGCATTTAGGAGATTATATATTGCAGTCCTCCTTCTGCTTTTGCTGTGATTTGGCATTGATAGCAGCACTTTAACCCTGGCAATGTAATGTTCTTTCCACCTCCCCAACCTCCTGCCCCTGGTTTTTATGGTCTTGTTTTCATTCCCAGGGAGTGCACATGTTAATTTGTTGATAGCAAACCATCTGTTTTAATGGCTTGATATTAACTGAGGAAAAGTGAAACAATGAGGTATTAGAGGTCAGAGATCCCAGGAGCAGATCATGCCAGAGGTTGCTCCCTACACTATAGGAACAGCAGATGAGTAAATGGGAGGAGGAGCAGAAAAATCTGTCTGCAAAAAAGTGACTGCTGGAAGATGAGTTCAAACATGTAATTCCTTCTTCTTCTGCTTTTGTTACAGCTGAGCCAGTGGTTCATCTCCCTCTCTCCTTGGTCTTGTCTGTAGTGACTTCAGCGTTGGTGGCTGCTTTAATTTTGGCTTTTTCAGGAATCATGATAGGTGAGTGTTTCTCTGCTAAAGATATTTCCATATGAGGGCTGGATGTGAGCCAGGGATAATTGGACCCTGGGAGGCAAAGGATTCAGGTTTTTAACTACTGCAGTATTTAATGACACCTTCCCACACACACGCCTTAACTTCAGATTTCAGTAGTTGTTTCCAACCACAATTGCCAATTTGAGGAGGTTTCAGTTACTGACTGCGTCCTAAAAGAGATGTGATTCCTTGTGTTGTAGTGTAAAGCTGCCAGAACACAGCTGCCACTGTTTTTGTGATATCTGGTGTTGGTCCTTAATGCCTAAAAGCAAGATTTTTATTTGTGTGCCTATATACAGCTTTTGTCTCTTAATGCATGACATTTAGGCTTGAAATTCTCACATAGGCTCCCCTTTCGCAAACTGCTACTTAGTAGGATTTGGGCATTCTTGGCACATTTATTTGAAATTCTAAAAGGTACTTTTCACCCTTTCATTTGCCTTTTTTTCGACAGTTGCTCACCTTCATTCGATTGCAAGCAGAATACATTTGAATCAATGAAAAGCAGCCAGGGATTCAAACCACAGCTCTGCCACCTTTCTTTGGCCACACTGTGTATAGTCTGGAGGAGGGGAGGGATGTACCCAGAGCAGTAAATGCCAACTATTAAATCAGATCTGTGCAGCTGTTTCAGTTTTAAGAATTTCAGGAGTTATCAGTTGCACACACATGGTCCTACATATATGATTTCTGGCCCAACAGTACCCCTTTAAAATTACTAATTAGTTCTCAGGGAATGGAAGAGTAATCCTCTTTCCATCCAACTACCCTATCACTGCCATCTCAGGAAAGAGCAGTGATTTAAAAAATCAAAGCAAAAGCAATGAGGAAGAAAATGGAGGACAGGAAGAGTTTGTGGATAGGTCATTACATCCATCTGCCTTTGTGAGTGTATGTTTACCCCTTACATTCTTCCCCTGAGCAACGTCTGCTGGAGAGGATGCAGTATCTATTACCATCACAGGCTTTGGGCTCAATCAGCTCCCTCAGAAATCAATAGTAAGGGTAACAGTGTTTAACCTGCTCGTGATTGGCATCTTGCTTTGAAAAAAAATACTGCAATATCAATTACTATTTCAAGAAATATCCACAGGATGTCTTCTTTCAAGGCATGATTCCTTAATGACGTTTCAGAAGTATTAGTGAAGTGATTGAAGGAATATAACACTACCATAAACTGATTTCAAATGTAGTCCAACCCTGTTGTTTAGAAGCACAAAGTTTTGCAAAATGAGCTAGTTTTGTGTACAGCGTGTTATTCTGAGGTACGAGTTTATCAATTTTTGAACAATATGATGCAATAATGCATTTCAGATTTTAGTCACTTCTATGTGATTTAGGAAAGCAGGTTATATCCCAAGTTTGGAACTGGATTCATTCTTGGAAGTTCCAGTTAAACTGAAGAGCTAAGCTAAACAGAATTAACGGAACTAAGCTAAAACAAAAACGTCAGATCTGTGAAATCAGAACTTTCCACAAGTGAAGCGCATTGTACTTCTTCCAAACAGTTCATGAACAAGCCTGTTTCTTTGGAAGATGTATAAATCAAAAGTTCCTGGAAACTTCAGATTCCGTCTGTAATTATTTGATACACAGAAATTTGACAGTCTGGTTTGATTCACTGGAATTTAGCCACATAGCAAATTCCAGTGAGATGTGCTGCACGGCTGCTGCCTTGTTCCAAAGTCAGTCTGTGTCTCTGGTGTTCTGTATTCTCCATGTGTAGTATATCGTCGGAAACACCAGGAGCTACAAGCCATGCAAATGGAGTTACAGAGCCCAGAATATAAGCTGAGCAAGCTGCGTACCTCCACTATCATGACAGACTACAATCCCAACTACTGCTTTGCAGGAAAGACCACATCCATTAGTGACCTCAAAGAGGTGCCTCGAAAAAACATCTCTCTCATCCGGTAAATTCATCTTTGCCTTTTCCGTGTTTTACACTATGTACACACGTATGCTGGCTCTCTAACACGAACTCACATCTTTGTGCCTTTGTCACTTGGGCTCTGGGAGGATTTTTGAAGTATGGCAGCTGCAGAGTGCTGGGAATTGATAAGGGCAGGGACTTTTTGGGAGGAGGTTGAGTTATGAACTGTAGCGATCTTGTTTTATACGCTCAGTTTGTAGTATGTTGGTCAGGCTTAGCCAAAAATAGTGTTTCAAGGTGATACCTACAAAATGTTATTAAAAGAAGTGGCTGAGTCACAGGCAACGCAAGTCCTTACTGTGGTTTCAATGGCCTTTATCCTGTTGAACCTACAGACAGAGCTTATGCAACAAGAGAGCAGATTGCCCATAGCAGCACCTATTTGGACAGCCAGAAGGGCAACAGCCCATACAAAAAGAGTCCACCAATAGACCAGAAAGCAGAATCAGGGAGGCTCTAAGGCCAGATCTGGCTCTATCAGGAAGGTACCTGTTGTAGAAGAGAGCCTTATTGAGAGCCTTTTACCCAAACCAAGACGCAAGAATGTCTCTTAGATGCTTGAACTTACTGCGCAATGTGCAACTCACACAGGGTTAAGAGGGACTCAGGATCTGTGAGGCAGCCTCAATCTCTCTTGAGTCTGAGTTATGTTGTTATGACATGCCACTTATGTGGTACAGCTATTGTACCAGTTGACTTAATGTGAACTGAGTGCAGACTGAATAGACAGGTATGCAAAATCTGCATCACAAGGACATAGGATAGGATCTGTTGTATGATTGCTGTGTTTCCTTTCTCTTTTTCTTATACCCTTATTCAAGATAAAACTGTAAATTTTGTAATATGATCAGTGCCAGAAACTATTCTTAGCATGAATTCCTAGAGCAGAGTGCTTTACAAAGCACTATCATCACCATTTACTGGCTAAGGTACTCACCCAGAATTACAAAATAAATCAGGAAAAGATACTTGGTTTAGAATTCAGGTCCTTTGAGAACCATTTGCTTCGTAGTTTCTTTTTCAGTGTTTTCTTTAATGGTGGTGCATAAATATCATGGGAACTGTTAATGTGTTTAGGGTGTGGGAACACCAAGACTTAAGACCTATCTTTATTGACCTGTTTTGAATGGCCCACCACTGTAGCACTGACACCAGCACCATAGAATAGTGCCATCCATTCAGTGCCAGCAGCTTGATTTCACTGGTGACTTTGTTTTTGAGGATTGCTTTCACTACCAATTAAATACATTGTAGGTCCAGGAAAGATCACATCAATGTCTGGTTCCCTGCATAGTGTCCATATCCAGTTACCCATGTTTCACTGCTGTGAAAATTGTGAGCCCCTTCTGTGATCTGTGACCACAGTCTTATAATGTGTGTTCTCTGTAGTAAAACCTTCTTGTCTTCTCTGGTCTGTCCAGGGGTTTGGGCCACGGAGCCTTTGGTGAGGTATATGAAGGTCAGGTGGCAGGGATCCCCAGCGACCCCACTCCCTTGCAGGTGGCTGTGAAAGTAAGTGGAAGTGTATGAGTTATCATGATGGTTTCATGCATCTTTCACCCTGGAGTCCCAATGCATTATAAAAATGAAGATGAATTAAGCGCTACTGTAGTACTGAAGGATGTGGCTAGAAAGGTTACTGCTCTGTTGCAACACTTTAATCCATCATAGTTGATGGTACAGCTTGTAGCATATGGGCTTTGTAAGACTATTAGAAGAGGTTTGTTAGTAGTAAATAGTAAAGATTTCCCACACAGCTGCAGTTTGATAAATAAATCCATCCTCTGTCCATCCTCCACATGCTACGCCTGGTGTAGACATCTGTCAAAAGCCTTTGAGTCAGAGGCCAAAGTCTTCACAGGGCCACGAGCAGCTGGAACAAGCATCAAGGAGCTTGCAGGTAGGAGGTAGCTGGTATTCCAGGGATCTCAACCACTCCATTACAGGATGGATTTGGACTGGATGTGTAGCTGTATCCTAAGAGGCCCTGATAAGGTTCTCCAGGCCTTCAGCAGCCTACCTAGCTTGTTTTTTCCTAGAGCTTACATAGCAGCATAGTCCTACTGCTGATTATAGTTCATAGTCTTGCTGGGAGGTAGGAAAACTGAACTGTGAGAGAGCTCAGGAGCTGTGGTCTGTTTCCTCATCCTCTGTACCACAGAGTCCCACGTATTGAGCACTGTTCCCTGTGCACTCTGGGCTATTTCCTTTGCTGGGAGGAGGATGGCAGTTGTGTTGATGGGCCATGTGTTCTGATCTTTACCTTTCAAGAGACTTTGCAGTCTAGATTAGTAATGGTCTAGCTGTTTTCTTAAAGTTTCTCTCAGAGAAACAAGGATTGCTGCAGAGAATGATAGTGCTTTTGATGTGCCAGGTGTTCTACATCCTCGTCAACCTGTTCTGTCTTTTCCAGACATTGCCAGAAGTGTGTTCAGAGCAAGATGAATTGGACTTCCTCATGGAAGCTCTCATTATTAGGTGTGTATAAATAAGATCAACAGCACTTGTATAGGCTTGGAAAGCTAGCACTGTAAAGAAAAAAGTTGCTTTGAGAGGTAATGTCCACACAGCACAGCTAGTTGTTTTAGTGCATAGGTGTGAGTATTTTACAAAGAGGATAGGCATTACCCTCCTGTTCTGTTCTTACAAATAAAGAGGCACCAGATAATGAAAGGCTAAATTTTCAAGAGGGTCTACACTGATTTTCATTACTGAAATGAAACTTTTTAGGGCTAGTTTTCAGAACTGATAATAAGATCCTTTTATTTCTCTTAGAGATCAGAACATGAGGTAAAAACAAACCTTAGGAGTTTGGGGTTGAGTGGTCAAAACTGAAAGGTGGCATTGATTTAATGCTGCTGTCATGTCACATGTCAGTGACATGTCCATTTCTCATCACATTGAGGTCTGGAGAAATAAGGAGTTATCAGAGACTAGACCTTGAGCAATAGCCCCTGCATAAGCAGATCCCTATGTCAGTATGTTACTTGGAACATCTCTGCCCTAGGCCAGCTTCTACCCTTTGGATAGGGAAATTGAAAGCAGACTTGTCATTGTTATCATGCATCCTTTGCTTCCTATGGTGCACAAGTCTTACCGTAGCCCAAAAAGGATGCAAAGTACAGGAAAAGCAGCGCTCCCCCTCTACCTCTGTTCCTGCACTATGCAGATCGACACAAAGTGCAGGGGTAGCACTTCAGCTTTATCCAGTTGCCCCATCCTTACCTTTGAGATTAGTTACTTTCTGGAAATAAAAATAAAAAATCCACACAGCAAAACATTTGGATCCTTTTCTGCATCTTGTGCTTTTTGGATCAAAGCTGTTTCATAATTGAATCTTCCTGTCTCCACAGCAAGTTCAACCACCAGAACATTGTGCGCTGTATTGGGGTGAGCTTGCAGGCACTGCCCCGTTTCATCCTGCTGGAGCTTATGGCTGGGGGTGACCTGAAATCCTTCCTGAGAGAGACACGGCCTAGACCGGTAAGAAAAGAGAATATCTAATTCTATTTAGTAAGCTGCTGCCACAAGGCAAACACATAACTGTAAAAGAGCTGATCCATGCAGCTACTGCTTGCCAGCATTTTAGAGGGTCAGAATATTTCTATTGCTAGAAGACCAACTGGGGAGCAGGACACAGATACATAGGGAACAGATGCTGGAGTTACACAGAGATGCCTCATCCCTGGACTTTGCTAGATAGCATTGCAGATACTGTGTAAAAAAGGAATGAAATCAAAGGGGTGGGTTTGTTTGTTTGTTTGTTTTTAATAAGTTAAACTCTACTCTTAGCTTCCTCACACCAGCTGGGGCAAACTAGGAGGAAGCATTGAGCTAGTAATGCTAAGCCCATTATTTAAACTGCCGATAAGGTGCATTTCTGCGGATACCTGTCAGTGCAAGTTTGACACAGGTAAGGAGAGAATCCAGCCTGGAGCTGCTGACTTAATAGCAAATACCTTTATTCCAGAGTTTTGAAGATTTTTTCCTACTGAAATCAGCAACAGTAGGAAATGACAGTGAGTTAGAAATGTGCAAAAAATACATTACAACTTCTAGGGAGGAATCAGTATTTCAGAAGAATGAAGCTTGTTCTGAGGCCGTGGATCAGAAGGGCACCCAGATGTTGTTAAGCACCAGGGCACAGCTTCATACTTTGTCTCTATGTTTTTTTGACATGGGACAAATTGTTGGATTTTATCAGTACAAGAGACACACACATTGGTTCTAACAGATACAAATAACGTTCTTCCTCGAGGCATCTTGAAACAGATTGACTTTGCATTTTTGCCTTGCAGTCTGGTTTTCAGACTTATAAGATGCTTTGTGTTGCACAGGAGCACCTCAGTCTTGAATAGATTGCAGTAAAGTGTCTCCTGCCTGGTTAAGAAGGCTAAACACCCAAAATGAAGATGTTTGCAAACTGAGCAAGCAGTCTTTATAAACAGAGGTTGGTTTTCTGTAGCACCTAGGGATGCTCTTGTCAGGCCGTACAAATGGGCTGAACTTGGTGATAGGGGAATGGGGAAATTTATGCTTTGCAATGTGGGCTCTGCTCTCACCCATTGCAGAGCAAAATGGCGTGGGCAAGATACACTGCCTGGTGAGTGATTTGTTTAACATTGCCACAACCAGCTGTGCTAGGTGTGTGAAGTGGCAGGTGAAACAGGATGGTCCAGGGCAAGGCATCAATCATTTTGTAACGGAAGCATCTTTTTGGCTTGCTAAATTAGGGAGAAAAACAAACTCAGTAATGATCAGGATCTTGTGAGGAAGCACCAAGAGCATTAGTCCTGAACAGGAATTTTTACCTACTTGCAGTAAAATCATCCAGTTGCTTTTGTGGCTGAAAAGCCCTTAATCTTTATAGGATGCAGTCATGGGAGCCTTCTCAGCTGAGGAGTTTCTTTCTGTTTGCCCCTACCCCAGTCATGAGGTCCTTCTTGCAAGCCAGAGCTTCCATTTCTGTTAGTGGTCGCTCTCTGCAACCCCTGTGAAAGCTAACATCAGAAGAGGTGGATGGTTCACTCAAGGCACAGCATACTTGGTATTTTTCTTTCTGCCTTCATAGTCTGTCCTTCCTTTCCTCTTTTTCCTATATCCTTCCTGACCTGTTTGGGGTTACCTGACACAGGGGCTGTTTCCAGCACCTTGAAGATCCTCACCTATTCCTGCATTTAACTTGTTCCTAGGATTGAAGCGAACCTGGAGCTCATGCTGCTGTTTTCTGCTTTGTCCCAGGCCTGTCACACTTTGAGACAGCTGAGGTTCAAATGCAGATAGGCAGTTGAAAGCCGAAACTGATTCAGAAAAACAGTTTCCAGTCCCTCTTTAACAGCTGGATGAATGTGAACAGCCTTACTTTATGCAGGCACGGACCCACATGTTTCTGCTCCACTTCTGACACCTTTCTTCCCTTTGCCCCTTACACCTGCCTTGCCTTGCTTCTGCTGACATCCCATCTGGTGGCTGCCTAGCAAGAAAGACAGGATAATTCACTGGCTGGCTGCCAGGGCAGCTTCTGAGGGGTTATGGCACCTGTGAGTCCTGAGAAATCAGTCTCTGGTGCATGTTTTACTGCTGGCTCAGAAACTATGAGGGTAGGAGACTTGACTGATGAGAGATGAGATGTGTGCAGGGTGTTGTGCTCTGTGAAGTATGGGATCAAGCTGTGGAAGTGGATTTGTCCTCTCCATATACTTGAGATGTGACAGTCTGTGTACATGAGACATGTGGCTCAGTACTGCTGATGTATCTTTGCACTGCTCTTAATGAAGCCTGAGCTGCTTTGTTCCTGCTATCACTCATTCAAGGAAGACAGGCAGAAGGTAGGCACAGCAGACTGGACATCTAGCTTCTCAGGCCCATTAAGGGAAAGGAAAGACAAGGAACAGTGCAGAGTAAACAGGCTTCGATAAGCTTCCTTGCCAACAGGAACTGATTGAACACCCAAGACCTAGATGACTGACTCGGTAACAGAGGTGCACTGTTACTGTGCAGTAAGCACTGTATGAATTGCTGTTGTTATTTCCCCTTGTTTTTTCCCCAGTTTTGTATTTTCCAGCTGGTTTCCTTACTACCTTGTCTTTTCCACCTACTACTGCTTTCAGCCTGATTGCAAAAGAGAGATGTATCTGTTCATTCTCTACCTTCATCCCCCAGCTGCTCTCCCCACTTCCCTGCCAGTAATTTCAAATTCATTTGCCCGTTTCAGTCAAATTTAATAGAGGTGTGAAAGGCATTAACTTGGTATTAATTCTGAGACTTCAGGAAAAAGAAAGCACCATGCTAGAGTGACCACTGAGAAAAACAGTTGTCCTGCTTGGTTTGCCACTGGCCTGTGAGAACCTGTGTGACTTGAAGCAAGGCACATGCATCATGCTGCCGTACAGTGCCACTGAAAAACGTGGAAGGGAGCAGGGGAAGTGGTGGAGAAGGTGAAGCGAGGGAAGGGGGAACTTCAGACATTGCAAGGGACATGAAGTGGGAAGCTAGAGCTACTGAAGGAGGCGTAAGGACATGAGATTCAATTTAATGGGAGATTAAGATACTGCCAGCACAGGTTATTGCATGTTGTTCATCTGTGGTCTTCATGTAAATAATGAAAGCAGTGTTCAGCCAAAATGTCATGATTTTTCTGTACTCTAGGCAAGAATGATCATATGCATAAGGCACATGTTCATCCGTCATCAGTGATAAAATACCAGTGTTTTTTGTGGAATATTGTTCTTTATGTCAGGTCTGCTGCATAAGCTCAAATTCATACTACTTTGTGGGGCCAGGGTTTACAACCCTGAAGGGGTTCAGTGATCCTTTTCTAACAGAGTTTCACATCTTTCTCCTCGCCTGGAGAGAGGCAGTCTGTTAGGTTCTGAGATGCCTGGAACCGGAGCCTTCACTCATAATGAGCGTTGCAGAATTGTCCATTCTGGGAAGTTCCGTGCTGATCTTCCTCACACACAGCACAGCAATCAAAGAACAGCTCTGGAAGATAAATCGTATACAGATAAATGATTCCTCCCTTTGTGTTGTGCAGCCTGTTGCACAGAGCAGTGATTACACTGAACAATACACAGAATTTCCTTCACCTTTAGCAAGATTCAGCCTCACCCTAAGAGGTATCACACGGGTGCTCTGAGCAGCAGTGCATTGCAGCTGGCATTGTCTGTTCATCTGGGGAGCAAAAGCTGTAAAGGGAATCCTTTAGCGTCTCAAGGCTGCTTCCCTTGCAAAATGAATCCCAAAGCTCCATTTTTCAAACAGATTACATAGCTAAATTGTCCTTGGCTGGGCAGTCACATCTGTTTTAGGACTGTATTTAGCCAAATAAAAGGTGGAAGGAATCCATCCAAGGAGAGGAAAGGAAGGGGGGGGGGGAAAGGGAAAAAGGGAAAAAGCTATGCTGTTCATATCAGCTTGCAGCTACAGCCTACTGGCTGCCTTGCAGTTCAGCTCAGGTCTGGAAACAACTAGTATTGAACTGGACTTTTTACTTGGATTTCACTTCAGGTTTCTGACCCTTGTTAAGAAGAGGAGGAAATGGGTAGATAGTGGTACTCATTTCCCTTTGGTTATGCCCTGAAAGGGTAAGAAAAGGCATCTGCATCCTTTCTTACTGTAGCCATCTAGTGTAGCTGGTGAGTCACTTCAACTCACAGAGGTAAAAAGATTATTCCCCCTTCCTCACAAAAGGCAGGTGGGAAGAGAGGCTTTGTGTTTTCAGGAAGTGGTGACTTTACGAAAAGAAGAGTTTAGTGGGAGATCCAGTCCAGTGTTTTAAAGAATCAGTTAAGTATATATATGCAATGAACTATGCTGTGCAACTAATGAAATACAGGCAGGTGATACGAAGTCGCAAATGGTTTTGTTTTATGGCACCACGCTGAAAATAAATAGGCCTTGTTCACACAGAGATGCAGTATTTTTCAGTTATGTCATTAGTCAAGAATTGAGGCCAGGTTTTTCCTTGTCTCTTCAGAAGATGTTAAGTCTTTTTTAGCTTTTACCAGCCAATGCTCACAGTTTCAGTACTGGCTGCTGCCTGCCACAGAGCCTGGAGTTATTTCCAGTCCCAGTTAGCAGTGATTAAGGTCAGGTAGGATGGCCAACACAGCATCGCATCAGCCTGGAGACACGTCTCATCACAGCAGACAGGCTGGCAGAGCTAGCAGTCCCTGTCGCTGAAGGTCCCATGCTGGTTTGTGCATTGGTGGGGGAAGCCCCATGGGCAGGTGTGCCTTCTGGGCACAGGGCAGAATGGTAGGTGTTAAAAGACAGAGCTGGAGGGTGGGATAGGCTTGTTTAGTTCAGTAACTAAGGCTGATGCACACTTAGCTAGCTGTGGGATAAGCAGTCAGTGCCACCCCGTTGTTTGACATCACCCCGATGGCAGCAGCAGTTTCCTCCTCCCCCACAGGACTGACTGCAGGGATCACTGATTCACACCTCAGTGCAGAAGCTGATGGTTTGGCTTCAGAGGCTGGCAAGCATGAGCCAGGGATAAGCCTGCTCTTTTCACTGTAAAGCATGTGGCTCCTGCTGGCGGGAACTGTAGACTTCATCAGAGGGGCAGGAGAAAGGAGTTGGCAGCTTTAGCCTTCCGTAGCTGTTGGCTGCGCAAACCTGTGTCAGTGCTCTAAGGGGCAAGATAAAACCTACACAGATGTGGAGGAGGGAAAGAGCAAATGTGACTCATGCCATTATACAAAATGTCATTCTCATTGTTCAAGGTGACTTTAGAGAGGAGTTAGCAATAATACAAAGAAGCTGAGTGAGGACCAGTTCAGGCTACAGATCTCAAAACTCATGCTGAAAATCAGAAGTATCTCCCATGAGAACAGGGGAAGTTCTTACAGGGGCATCCCAATGGAGCTGGAAAGTGGGATCCAGCTGTTCTGATTCTGTTCCTGGGATTTGTATAACATTGTGTCTGCACATCCTTTGCATAGTTCATGGAAATGAATTCTCTCATGCACATTCTTGTTATCCCTTTGTGTAGTAACATCTGAGCTACGTCACTTGTTCGAGAGTTCCCAGTGCTGTACCACTGATGAATCATGTCATGTTCTTGCTTTTAACCTACGTTTGTCCCTTGTCTTTTTGTAGAATCAGCCTTCTTCCCTTTCCATGCTGGACTTGCTCCATGTGGCTCGTGACATTGCTTGTGGGTGTCAGTACCTGGAGGAGAACCACTTCATTCACAGGTAGGTGTACACATCTGTGTCAGCATGGACAAGGCGTGACAGACCAGCACAGACTAATGCCCTGCTTTGTATGTTTATGTCCTGCTGCACTCTAGTGGCTGGATACCTTTAAACAAAGTAGATAAAATCAGAATAATAGCAGCAATTAACAGAAAAGCTGCTATAATTCAGGTTGCAGAGGTCTGTAGTTTTGCCAGAAATCCTGAGTTCTGTCTCCGTGCCTGCTTTGGACACTCTGCAAATGGAAGCACAATCTTGTAACGTAAGTCTCTGACTCTCTCCCCATTGTCAGTTTTGCTTAGTTCCTTCCTGCTTATTCTGGAACTCTTTTCTTTTTATTCTCGAAGACAAGTAAAGCCAGAAGCGCA
Organism: Myiopsitta monachus; assembly: GCA_017639245.1. NCBI lineage: Eukaryota > Metazoa > Chordata > Aves > Psittaciformes > Psittacidae > Myiopsitta > Myiopsitta monachus. The sequence goes on from CM029925.1 coordinate 59,520,979, forward strand.
ACACCTTGTGGCTGTTGTTACCTGCCCTGTTACCTGCAGGTAACAGGGCTGTTCAACCATTAGGTAAAGAGAGACTAGTTCACTCTTCTGAAAGTTACCCGCAAGCTATTCATGTTACTCAGATCTCAAAGTTTACTTCAGCCCAGCAGAGGTGGAGCTGGAGCTTTTCCTGCATACACAGGTTCAGGCCTATACCTTGTCCTCAGAGCAACACCTGCACATTGTTGTTGCCTCTGACAGTACTAGATCCATTTGACAATATTTGAACAAGCATGCAGGTCAGTGGTTCATTTCCCAGGCAGCTTGATGTTGGTATTAGTACAATGCTGAAATCATCCCCACTGCTTGAAACTTCGTGGAGACTTAAAAATAGCTCTTGGGATGAAGGGAAGCCCACAGGAGGCCAAGCCTTTCAGCTGGAAGATGTTATGTGAAGTTTAAAGAGGAAATACTAAAAAGCAGAACGGCTCCCGCTCTTGGGTAGATTGGAAATTGCGACCACAAACACTGACTTGTCTGGCGGCTGTGGGCTCTCTGCAGCTCAGAAAAGCAGGAACTCTTCTTTGGGGATTTTCTGGCTTGCAAAATTGTTAATGATTAAGTGGATCTTCTCTTTCTGTTGCTTTTCTTCCCTTTCCTTATAGGGATATTGCTGCCAGGAACTGCCTCCTTACCTGTCGAGGGCCTGGGAGAGTGGCTAAAATTGGAGACTTTGGAATGGCCCGGGATATATACAGGTAGCAGAGCTAAGTCCAGGGTACCCCCAAGTGGAAGCTCCCTAAAACAAGGGAGGAGCAGTGTTTGTGCAGAAGAGCAGGCTTGTGTGCTGCTCTGCCTGACTCTAGCAAGGCGAGAGCCAAGAAAACCCACCCTGATGAATGCCAGCTAATGCTTTTTTGGTGCTTGCCTTCACCTGTAGTGCTCTGGACACTTTTCCCACTCCAGACAGCTTTCTTTTGGGTAATGAAGTCTGATGGTGGTGGAAGGCATTTCCTTCTTCTTGTATTCTGTCCTCAGTTTCTTTACTTTCTCCACATTGAATGGCATTGATGTGCTCTTTTGTTCTATGGTCCCAAGTCATTCTGAGTTTGATGTCTTTCCTTGATACTACCCCTGCCCCTTTGGTTTGGTATCATCAGTAAATCTCCTCAATTTACTGCACATAAAGGAAGAAGGTGCAGAGGAAGGTCAGGAAAATGTAATCACCCAGACTGGAATTCAGCCAGGACACAAGGTTAACTACTCTGCTCTTCCAAGAAGTGCCAGGAAATCTTAAATGACCATGAGCAGTCAGGGCTGCAGTTTGATATCTCATCTTCAGATAACACCTCCAGAAGTGTAGCACCGTGTCCTGCTGTGCTGAGGAATTGATTTGCCTCTGACTGGGAGGAGGGACTACCTTGTACTCAGTCACCCACACCATTTATTCCAGTGCCTTACCTTCTTTTTTTTTCTTGCTTGGGGATTCTCCTGTGCAATTACTAAGCCAGGCCTGGCTCTGCTTGAGATCTGACAGTATCACAGCCTGAGATGATGCAGAGTGCTACCTTCACAACCCAAGTGTATCAGAGATGCTTTTTTTTCCCCTTCCCCTCTTTCCCTTCACAGAGAGCCCCCACTCTGCCCCACTGTCAGATGGTACTCTGCTGGGACAAAGTAGCATCTGTCACACAATCAGCAGAACTGACTGCCAAGATGAATGGCTTGGGGCTGAGTTTTCAAAGGTGCCTTTGAAATTTGCGCATGTTTCTGTGTCCAGGAATATCCTTTGGATGCTCAGGCTGTGTAGTTATGAACAGTGAGGGCATGAGCAGCCTCCTGCCGCCACCAGCGCAGGATTTGGGGCTTGTAGGTTTTGTTTTAAATGGCAGTGACGCTGAAGGACTGATGTAATTCCTGTCTCAGGAGCACAGGAGGTGGGTTTTGTACTACTGCCCAGCCCTAGTGGCCAAGCACCCTCCTCCTTAAGCTTCTTATTTTAAGAAAGAGGTTTGGATTTCACTTGCAGTGCTTTAGACTGGGTACATATGGGATGGCCTTTTGGTGGGGATGCTCAAGGTGTGAGGTGACGTAGAGGTCTTTCTGTGGCTGAAAAGGGCAAGAAGATGGCTGTGCCAGCTGTACTGTGTGATTAATTCACTAGGAGTACGCAAAGAAGGATAACTCGGGTTCACCAGATCAGGCCTAAAGTGTGGTAGGTAACAGCAGTCCTTCCATGGTCTGCTCATTTCCACTACTTCTGTGAGAAGGAACAGCATTTTGTTTCATTTCTTCAGCAGTTTCTCAGCCACACTGTTTTGCCTAAATCAGTCCTTCCTCTGGCTCCTGATTTTAATATTTGTAACTATGAAAATCCTGAATTAATGACATTTTCTGAATTCCTGGCTCTTTGTTTTGTTTGTTCTTTGCAGAGCCAGCTACTATCGGAAGGGTGGGTGTGCAATGTTGCCTGTCAAATGGATGCCTCCTGAGGCTTTCATGGAAGGGATATTTACATCCAAAACAGACACGTGGTGCGCTTCCTTTCCTTCTCTGTCCAGTCTGTGTGTTGTAACTCCTTCTGTGAAGTGGGAATATTTTGTAAAAACATGTTCTGGTTCATTGCTCCTTTACTGAAAAGAGCCAGTGATCTCGGAGGAGACAAAGCAACAGGAATGTCTGTGGTGCTGGCTAGGGAATGGGGAATGTTTTCATTGTACTCTGAGCTACAAGTGGGGGTTCTCGGGCATGTTGCCTCGCACAGGATAGCTCATCCAAGAGGAAGAGTCTGTCACAAATGATCAGGCCGCTGCTCCGCTCAGTCCTGTCTCCAGCAGTGGCTGATGTCTCAGGAAAGCATAACCTGACTTTTGCATTTGTTACATCTAGTTGAACAGCGCTGAGTACAAAGACAAAGCAGCCGTCTTTACCTGCCTATATTGTAGAGTTACTCACTGAATAGTCAGCTGTTGATATTCATTAAATGATTCAAAGTCCACCTTTGCAACTGTGCAGCTTATTTATGTCTGAATCCTGCAGCAGTGATTTGCATAAGCTGCTGAGCACAGACTGCAAAGGGCAGTGCTGATGGTACTGCACCTAAGGGCATTGGCCCTTGGTGATGATCATTCCCAAGTATCCTTCACTCTCTTTTCCTTTCTTCCGTATTCAGGTCCTTTGGAGTGTTGCTGTGGGAGATATTTTCATTGGGATACATGCCCTACCCTAGCAAAAGTAACCAGGAGGTTCTGGAGTTTGTCACCAATGGAGGAAGGATGGATCCACCTAAAAACTGTCCTGGCCCTGTGTATGAGATTTTAACTTCTGTATATTCATGCAAATAATTTCTATTTCAAATGCTGTTCTCTAGTCAGAAGTTAATGACTTTTAAGATTGATCTTATCATGGCTGTTCTGCCTTATTGGGTTTGAGTGCCACTGATTTCTCTACTATTTAATTTTGCTGTCTGTTCTGAATAATTCAGGGCCCCTTTGAGAAGTACTGGCCACTGCTTGCTTGGTCAGAGATGGTACGAGATTTGTCTTAGGTTAACTGTGAAACTGCAAGTGCATAAGGGTGTTCACAGGTAGGGAAAACTGGGCTCTGTTACCTGTACCCCTGCCTACCTTTAGTGAATTGTTCAAAGTATTCTGGGTGTGTGAGTTATTTCTCTGATGTGCTGTGAATTTCACCCCACTATTGGCCACATTTCAGTGGTTACCAGGACATCAGATGTCTTGACTCCAGAGAAGGCAGATCACTCGTACTTACTAGAAGTCAGAGTCATGATGTGTGCTTATGGTTTTTAAGCTGCAGTGACCAGCTGTTACGTACCAACAGGATCTGCCATTTATGACTATCTCCTGTTCTGCTCTTTCAGTTATCGCATTATGACCCAGTGTTGGCAGCACCAGCCTGAAGACCGGCCAAATTTTGCCATAATCCTGGAGAGGATTGAATACTGCACCCAGGTATTGCCTCCAATGAGAGGGCTGGACAGGGTTCTTCTTGAGCAATGGTCTAGGCAAGCCAGAACACTAGATAAGAAGGCAGCACTGCATTATTGCAGTCAGCAGGCCAGGGAGACTGATGTCAGCCAGGGACCAGTGGCCAGGATACTTCCCTCATTGGGTGCTTGGGTGCTCTACAAACAACAGACATGTAGCTCTGCTGCTGCTTATGAGGGAGCAGATTCCACCAAGCGAAAAAGCTGTGATGGGCCTGCATCATACACACTTCATGTGCTTCATGTTAGCCACTCCATCCCAGGGTTTACCCTTAAGACGTGGTCAGCACTGAGCAGAAATGGTTCTGGCTTAGAGTACCCTTTGGTCTGGCTTAGAGCATGTGGCTTCTGCAGCTGTCAGCAGTTCTCTGTGTTGCAGAAGGCAGGTGGAGACAGCCATGGGGACTCCCTGGGGATTCTATGGCTTAGCAGTGGGAAGGGATGTGACTGACTTTGCTGGGGAAAATTGATTACTTTTTTTTAACCGCTATTTTTAGCTTATGAGGAGTGGAGTAGTTCGGGAAATGTTTTGCTGCCCGTATCAGTGCAGGTGTCTTGTGTGGCATCACACAAGTTTGCCTTCTCTCGCTGTTTGGTTAGCTTGGTCTGTGTTTCATGTGTGTTTGGATCCTGGGACTGGGAGGCATTGTTTTCTGTGATCTCTAGCTTGCCAGGGCATTAAGCAATAACTGAAGGTTGCCCAGATCACCACATTTTCTCTCAGTTTAATTTTCAGATCTGCTTAAATAGCTCAGAACCACAGTCCCTGTGGAACTGGGCTACAAGGGGTCTGCCAGATTGCCTTCTGAATTCCCATCCTCCCCTGTTGTGCGGAGGCAATACTTTCATGGCCGAAACTTTCTCAATATTATCTGTGAATGCTATGAACTTTGAGATGATACAGATTCCAAAACAGCGTTCCCACAGGAAATTTGGCTGGACGTAAAAAATGCTTTTCATTCTTTTTGTGCCTCTGCTGTTCTGTGGCAAGTTTTAGAGTTGTTGGGTTTTTATAAAGAGTTCGATTATAAGGGTACCCCGTTGCATCTCACGGCTAACTGCATTTGGTCAGCATCCTCTGCGTATGAAATGTGGGCTCTGGATAGTGGGAGCGATGCTCTCTGATCATTGCCGACAGCTGTCAGATGTGTTGAGTTTTTAATCAAGCTCAAGGATACGTGATCATAGCAGACTTTTGAGAAATTCCCATTGTTCCCTCCGGCAGGATCCAGATGTCATCAACACTGCTTTGCCAGTAGAGTATGGCCCATCAGCTGAGGAGGAGGAGAAGGTAGCAATGTGCCCCGATAATCCAGAAGGAATTCCACCTCTCTTGGTCTCCACACACCAAGACAGAAAGGATGACAAGCAAACTCTGCCGTCTCCACCACCCCTACCATCAACCATCACTGCTGGGAAGCCTCTAGGGAAAGTGGGAGCCTTGGAACCACCAGTGCCAGGGAAGGTGCAGTCAGCATCAGCGGGAGGACATATCAACATGGCCTATGCCCAGTCCAATCCCCCTTCAGAGCTGCGCAAAAGCCGGGGCTCAAGAAACAAGCCCACCAACCTCTGGAATCCAACCTATGGTTCCTGGTTTGCGGAGAAGCAGGCCAGCAAAAACAGTTCTCTGCTGGAGAAGGAGACGCCCGAAAGGGGAAATGTGGGGCAGGAAGGAAACTGTACTGTGGGGCCCAACATTGTGACTGGCAGGCTGCCAGGCTCCTCCCTGCTATTAGAGCCATCTTCCCTAACAGCAAGCATTAAAGAAGTGCCTCTCTTTAGGCTCCGCCACTTCCCCTGCGGGAATGTCAACTATGGATATCAGCAGCAGGGCTTGCCCTTGGAAGCTTCCACACCACCGTGCACTGGCAGTTACGAGGACCCTGTCCTTAGAAACAAGAGCCACATTACCCAGCAGGGGCTGTGAGAGCCCTCTACCCTCTTGACTTTCCCCCCCGTGGCCCCTGAGCCTTGAAGAGATGTCCCATTACCCAATACACCACGAGCAAGGGATCTGACAGCATTACCTTCCGTTTTGTGCCAACTTGCTCCAGAAGTGCCACCCTTGAAGCCGTAATTTCAGCTACCCTGAGAGGCTTCAAATCACCGGAGCCCAACTACAGCAAAAGAAACAAGGGGGAGGGAGGATACAGGAAAGAGGTTACCTGCAAGGCCCAGCTGCTGTTGCATCAACTCATACGCATGGTTGTTGTCATGCCCTTCCTGTGAGCTTTTCCCAGTTGTGCGTTCTCTGCTTAAGTGTAAAGCCGCGGCTCACTGCCTTGAGTGTTTCATGTCTGGGATTTTCCATGCCAAACTCGTGGTTGCTGTGGAACACCTGGAGATCTGCAGCTGGCAGAGGTTGTAGTGGGTTTGGGGAGAGCATCCTCTATCCAAACCGAAACAGGATACAACAGTGCTGATGGGTGATGCGATGGCACGTTCCCAGGTTGCGTTCCAGCTACAGTCCAGTCTTTGAAAGTCCTTGAATGCACAGCAGTTATGGGGGTGTTGGCAGGGCAATAGAAAGACACTGGTCACACTGCTTCGCTCAGAAGAGAGGGAAAAGGAAGCCCAAAGGATGCATGTAGATGCCATGAGGCATTCTGGGTTGGGGGAGCATTGTTTGGCTGAGGTTTTTTGGTTTTCTTTTTCCTGTGCTTAAGCACTGAAAGAAAGTAAAGCCCTTTAAAATTCCTCTGTCCTACAAAAGTAGGAATATCCTTCATCAGGAACTTGTGCATGTCAAGTGGAACCAAGGTAAAGTTTTGGAGGACGATGCCCTGAAAATGGAGAGCCACCTGCATACCTTAGAGGTTTACAGTAGCCTTTGACATACCCTGTACAAACAACGTAAAGGCAGAAGACTACATCGTGCCACAATCCGGATGCCAGACACTGTATTTGACGGGTTTAGAGCCCTTATTCTTTTAATGAAACACATGTATGATAGTGGTTTAAAGACAAACACTGCATTGACTCATTTTGTACACCTTGTGCATGAAAAGTATTCCAGTTAAGTGTATTGTCAAAACATAGATGTAGGAAATAATTCATGTGTAAAGATGTGCATTAGTAACTTCAACTTAGGGTTGCAAGGAGCTGTTTTAGCATGAACACTGTCCAAAAAAGAGGTGCCTATTTCCATGGAGATGGGTGTGCTGGAGCATCAGCAGAGGAATGTGAAGGTGTTCTTCCGTCCAAGACTCTTCGTTTCAGAGAATTGGTGCTGAATCTGGCCCTAGATTCAAACACTGAGGTAAGCTTCCTGCTTTCATATGGGGTCAGACCAGAATCCACATCCACATCCTGCGGACCTGGGAGATGTGCAGATTGAAATCAGAGGGCTTGGGTTGGGCCACCACCCTTGTGAATAAAACCTAGGAGGGGGGAGGTAGTGTGCTCCCCTAACCTGCCTTCCTGGCCTCTCCAGTACACATAACCAAACCCCTTCTCTAGACAAATGCCAGAGCTGTGTGTGGTGGTTGGGTAATGGGGCTGTGCTCCTGTGCTGGGGAGTCAGGGGCTGCTGGGGATCCATTGCACTGCTGCAGCATGGGCTCGGTGGGGATGACGAGGATGCCCTTGGGGTGTCCTGCTGCACAGGCTTCTTTTGCTTGAACTGAGTATTTGTGATCTCCAAGGTTATTAGGCTCTCAGCTCTTGTCATGAACTAGCCACAGGGGAGGGATTCTGCCTAGGTTAGGACCGTATTAGTGCTGCACTGGTGTTTCTAGCTCAGTAAACTCAATGGTATAGTTTCCTAGAGTGTCAGGAAAGCTGATTGATTCAGGAGCACTGTCAGAACAATTTCTTTCACTATGATTCATGTATATTAGCAATTTTCATTTAACTATTCCAGCTTTCTCATTTCCAGAAGGGCTGAGGCTCCACGTGGCTTTTTTAGCTCTTCTTTGCATAGGACACTAGAGTCCTTGCTACCCTGCTTACATGTCACTGAGGACAGAAGCTAACCTGTATCCTGATGAGTGTTCTTAAAGAATACATGAGAACAAGAAGTTGCAAAGTTTGACCTTTGACTAGCTGAAGTCATCAATTCTTGGAGCTGGGGCAGCAGCTCAGACACTGCCCAAATGCAAATAAGCCACCAGGTTATAGACACACAGAATGGTTTGGGGTTGGAAGGGAGCTTCAGTTCTAGCCCCCTGCCATGGGCAGCGACACCTTCCACTAAAGCAGGTTGCTCCAAGCCCTGTCCAACCTGGGATGGGGCAGCCACAGCTTCTCTGGGCACCCTGTGCCAGCGCCTCACCATCCTCACAGGGAAGAATTTCTTCCTAATGTCCAATCTCGATCTCCCCTCTGTTGGTTTAAAGCCATTCCCCCTTGTCCTGTCACTAGAAGCACTTGTCACAAGAAGTCCCTCTCCAGATTTAGGTTATGGTGTTGAAGGTAGCATTTCTAAAGAAGCTTTAAAAGCAGAAGCAGCAAGAGGTGATTTTAAGTTTGGGGGTGAAGGAGGAAAGGCCTTCCCCGGCTGTGGTGATTACTCCGCTGCAGCTTGTGTGAAGTTATTTGTGTCACAGCGTTTCAACTGAAATAACTCTTCGCAGCCTGGGAGTTGTAAAAATTGAAGGAGCTAAACACATTACTGATGTGTACCTCTGGAATATGTGAGGAGATGATTCCGGTCTGGGGAGACGGTGAATTACTGCGGAAATCCTCTAGTCTGCTGGGTATGGTGCACTGAGATAAACACTGTTCAGCACTAGCAGCTGGGTTTAAGGAAGCCTCCTTCCAGTGTCTCCAGTGTCAAATGTTTTGGTGTGGGGGTTTTGATTGGGTTTTTTTGGTTGGTGGGGGTTTTGGGGTTTTTGTTTGTTTTTAAATCCTCCCTCTGAACTCTCGGAATTCAGCAATTTAGTTTGGGCTTATGTTTCATGTAAAAAACATCCCATCTCTGAGCTCTTCCACAGCAAGCACTGTGTTACCCTGCGTGCTGCCCAAGCGCAGCACCCTGGGTTGCCAAAATTGGTCTGTAACTATTGACACTAATCAAATCTTGCTAATCCCCCGTTAAACCCTTCCACACCAGGCTTTGTGTTGTAGGAAGAAAATTCAAGTTACTTTAAGCCTCTGGTTTTTATTTAAACTTGTTTTAAAGATGATGTTTATTGAGACAATGTCAGCTTTTCAGAGGAACTCACTTTCAAGATTGTTAATCTTTATCACTGGCAATATTTTACATCCTGGTCTTATGTGTCTTCCTCACTCCACAGTGGAAAAGCAGGAAGCAGTGTCATCTACAGAACTCAAAGCACAACTGGGGGAAATCTTGCACTACTGCTCCTGCACTCTGGAAGTGGCTTGTTCCCACGTGGATGTTACCCCGTTTCCTGTAGATGTTAGGTAGGTTTCTGATTCTGTAAGCTGGTGAACTAGACTGGGTGCCTGCTTCTCCGTCGTGTGCCTGGAAATGCCACAAGACAAGAAGTCCGGGTGGTTCTGCTTCCTTGAGGAGTGGTGGCAGGCAAGGGGCAGAGGACACCTCTACTGTGAGGAAAGGCTGAGAGCGTTGGGGTGGTTTTATGATGCAAGAGGTCTGAAATGGGCTATGAAGGATTTGACTTTTCATGTCTGCTCCTGTTACTGAGCCCGACTTCTGGGCGACAAGAACCTTGGCATAGGAAGAGCATAGAACAGCTTTCCACAGCAGCAAAGACATCACCGTTTGTTTGTCCCAAAGTTAAACCACATTACAGGAAAATGTCCAAATTGTCTGCATCTGGCTTCTTTTAGTAACAAGCTTCATTATAGGAGTGTCTGTCTCATGTACAGCAGTCATGCAACACTGTTTATAAAGGAAGGGCCTGTGCATTTCAGGGATACTATGAAGAAAAATACTAATATATGGTCATTGAGTATTTTGTATTGAATAGTGTATTTGTATTGTAAACAAGTGTAGTGAACCACAAGGCATGAAGACAAATAAAATGACTGTAGCTGGCTTTCTGTGTGTGGGGCTGTGTGGTGACTGAGCAACGTCAGTGGAAGGGCTCTGGACATCAGTTTTTTACTTGGTGAAGTTACACAAGTATTAAGGTACATAGGCACACAGAGGAGTAGGCAGAGTGTTAAAAGCATGGCAGTCACTCTTCAAGCTTCATTGTGTTGTGTCTGCACAAAAGGTGTGGGTCCTTCTAGTGCAAACCACCACGCTTTTACCTACAGGCAAGGGGCCAGTATAAAAAGAGAACAAAGTGTATATGGTTGAAGAGAGATGTGGGTGGTTTTGTTCCTGAAAGTGTGTATCTTAAGACAGCATTTGTCTTTTGAGTCTGGACATGGAATTCGAGTAGGTCTGATTAGAAGCTGTGTTTTACTGTAGTGGAGTGCCACTGCTGAGTCCTGTGACAGACATTGGAAGAGGTTGGCTCCTGCCCTGTAGTGCTCACTTTTTAACCCTTCCCTGTACCACTCCTATGCCAGAGGCAGCATAATTGAGTTGAAATTAGGACTGACTTATCTATAAACCTTCTTCTTCACTTTGTTATCCACATGCTAATTCTTCTGCAGGACAGAGCTGTGGTTTAGTTAACTGGACTTTTTTCCAGCACCGGTATCCAGCAAGCACCTCTCCTCTCCCTCCATTACCCACACTCTGTTTCCTCCTTCTGTTAACTGAAAAGGGAGCTCCCGTGTGCCAGACTGGCTTGGAGCTGGCAATCTTTTCCATTTTTTCCAGAGGTGTCTGCAGCAAGGCAGGAGAAAGGATGCAGGTGAGTGAGTGCTCAGCCATGTGGCTTTCTTGGACAACACAGTTTCAGTTTCCACCTAGTGTCTGACAAGGCTTCTGCAAACTGAACTCTGAAAGCAGGGATGTAAATGCTGGCCTTGCCACCTATGCAGCACTCTCCCAAGTAACGTGGCAGAGAAATTAGATTATGTTATGTTTTGCAAATCCACAGTGGCAGTTTTGGATCCTTGTGCCTCAGATCTTGCTGGACAGCAAGACTTTAAAGCACAGGCTCCCTGCCCAGAAAACCAGTAACTGTCAGCATCTGTAAAACAGTCACTGAATGCAGCTGGACTGAACTCGCTAGATATGAATTCCCCATTCTGGGACACCTCAAGGAAGTTCTCCTCCTGCTACACCGATGACCTTTCTGGCCAGTGTCCAACAACTTGCAAGACTTCATTGATAGGATCACTGAAGAAGTGCATTTTCTAAGGAGAATCCTTGGAATGGTTGTTTATGAAGCAGTAATATTTTAGTTACATGGATTTATAGGTACTTTGACGCTCATTTATCTTTTCTAACCAGTCAGGGGCTGTGATCGTACAGACCTCAGCACAGCACCTAATTTCAAACTTCACTGACAGTTATCTTCAGAATCTTTCTTTATGACCTGCCATGTCCTCCTGCTAGTTGGAGAAAAGGATTATGGCAACTTACCTGGGATTTAGGGAAGCATAAATCCCTTCATACCACCAACCTGAAGACAGCCATCAGTAATCCCTTCTGGAATGGAGGTACTGATTTGTTTCTGTTTCAGGCCACGTGAATTTACAGTGCTGCTTGTTTCCTCACAAAGGATTCTCAGCACTACCAAACGAGCTCCATGCTGATAATGGTCCTGACTTGCTCTCTCTATCCTACATTGCTCTAGTTGATTTTAAGCCAGAGCTTTCAGGAGAAACATGCAGCTTAGCAGCTGCTGAAACTAAAGAGAAAAGCATGCTACACTAATACTCAGATGGTATGCAAGCCATCTTCTCTACCTGCCAGGATTCAATCAAGTCCTGCAGTCTTTGCTAGACCAGGCCACTGATGCTGCATTTGACAACTGGCAGCCTCCACCAGCGAGCTGAGAGATAGACAAAACACTTCTGGGTTATATTCTAAAGCTCCTGTTCCATGCTGTGTCCTGTTACCATAACTTGTACCCAAGGCCAGAAGTGAGAGTATGCACATTCTGCAATGACCTAAGAAAAATTAGTTTTGCCACACTACTCACCAGGGTTTCATTTTACTGAGACCAGCAAGAAACAGGTATTGGACAACATAAAGTTCAGCACATCACTGAATATCTGCATCTTCAAATATAAAGCATTAATTTTTTTACATTTAAAAATGTACAGCTTTTATATGCAATTAAAAATTCCCATAAGTTAGAATGCAGTATGCACTATTTGAAATACAGGTCAGAAAAATAGCTACAGCAGTTACTTAAAAGAAGTTGGTAGCAGCAGAATTCTGTCTAAAAATAGGATATTATGATGTAATTTAAAGTGTCACTTCTTCAAGTAGGTAAGAGCAAGCAGATCACTGAAGAACAACATGACTGTTCTGAAACACAAAACCATCCTGCTAAGGTAACATTTACATATGCTGAGCAATTAAAATACATGGTATGTTTAAAATATGGACAAAAACATTATCTGTTTTAAAAGGCTGATATGCAAAAAATGTCACATCGAGGCATGTTACAACACACTAAAACCATCCTTAATTTATCATGAGCCTCTACGATAAATTTCTACTGCAAACTGTTTCAAAGGAAGCATATCACAAATAAATCAAATCATGTTAATAGCTTGCTTGAAGACCCTGCATATAATCTATACCTTTGGCAGGAACTACCATGCTGTATTTATACAGACTTCATATTTATGATCAGGCTATTAAGTAATGTTAAGTAAAGTACAGGTCTGTCTGCATTTAAAACCTGATACTTGCAGCACACGAAAGGGAAAACACTTCAAAACTGAGGGAAAGCTCTCCAGGAGAGTGCAAAGTGCATTATTTTAAAGAGTGCTTCTTATACATTGCTCCTTTTACAAATGCATACAGCAGAAAGTGCTTTTTACCATACAGCCTGACATGCAGCATATTTGTGCTTTTTAAAGGCATTTTGTTTTACTGCTGCTGTTCACGAAGTTACCCACAAATCAGCCCTTTTGTGTTCTGGAGGAGAGAATAAGAGGGAGAAAAAGAGGAGGGATCTGAATGGGAAAATGTAAAAATACTTCACAACTGCTTGAAAAAGGGGTCTCATCTTTTTTGCTTTCTTATTGCTGCCAACTGGTACTGGAACTGACAAAGTCCCTGGTACCCAAACTAATGGCACTCATTCACCACCTCCTCTGTGAGCAGCATTATCAGTTCATAACCACGCAGAGGAAAGTCATTTAAATACTGCATGAATCAGTAAATGATTCATGAAAGCAACGTTAGAGAATGTTGTACATACTGGAACGTTACTCAAACAATACAGCATCTCACACCCAAGACACTTTTGCAATACCTTTTCCCAAGCAAGGGCTGTTTCAGTAAGAGAACAGTGGTTTTACTTCTTAATGTGACTTTTTTAAAAATCTCTATATATTTTTATATATCTATAAAAATATATTATATACACATATATATGCTAATATATATATGTAAAATGCAAATTCAGATTTAATAATTTAAAAATAAGTTTGCATTCTAGATGGGGTTCTTGTGTGCTTTAAAATACATATTTCCTATTGTATGAGCACATTTTGGCTCAGCAGATATCATCTACAAGTTTTGCCCCGTTAATCCCACGATAGGTTACTCTGCTAGGTCGGACCAAGACCCCATGGTTCAGCTTACAGGTGAAATAGCGCTTCTCTCCCACAGAGCCATCGTTCTTTCCCTTGGCGCTTCTGAGTTCCAGTCCAAGCCATATCCCAGGTGCAAAGTCTGCAGGACCGATGTACCTGATGGTCCCCATTTCGTTGGAGCTGGTCAGAAGGACCTGGGAGCCTTCATGCAGCTTCACTGGCCCCTCAGCATTAGATGTAGCAGTGCTGCTCCAGCTGCGCCGTAACACAGAGCTCTTGGATCTAGGCAGGAAAAGAAAACAAAAGTCTTTCTTTTTCTATGAAACATCGAGAGCAAAGCTGTAATTTAGTGAGGTGCATGGGGGAGGGGAAAAAATCAACTCCCTTCCCCCCCCCCCCCCCGAAGTAGGGTCTGGGGGGGAAAACACATGGCACTCAGAAATACCTAGAAAATCAAGTTCCTTTCACCTGATGCTAGGACTGACAATTCTAACCATAGGTGATAGGAGTGGTAAGTTAAGAAGCACAAATCATTTTATTTGGGGCTTGAAATTACGTAGCCAAAACAACTTTTAACATGCAAGCAGATGACCAGGACACAGGACAAAGTGAAGTTCTTTCACAAGACCCTCTGAACTTCACCCAACTGTGTGAAAATACAGAGATTTGGAAAATACACAGTGATGAATGATTGGAAAACAATTCTAATGCCAACCTGAACTCAAGGACTTTACTTCCAGGATACCCTCAGAAAAAAGTCTACTACTGCTTCACTTTGGAAGGAAACAAATGAACACAGACATCTAGATATTACACATGCATAAAGATTTTCTTTTGTACAAGAAACAGTAAAGCTAACAGGCAGCTCACCCAAACATTTTAAACTCAAAACACTCACCTAACAAAGGAGTTTCTTCTGTTTATCTCCTTCTGCGAAGATGCAGAAGTGGTGCTCAGACTGCGCCGAAAGCCTAAGTGGAAAGATTAATAAGCTGCATAGGACTTCAGAATAAAAAACAAACAAACTAACCCAACAACCAAAACCAGCTCTGTTCTGAACTCCTATTCTTTATGTTTGCTTTTACACTGCTTCCTTTGCTTCACATTCTCCCTTCCCATTTGAAAATAGTGATGAAATGTCTCATGAAGCTCATGAAGTCCATAACATGTTCAAACATGTTCGCATTTTCAGAGACAGAAATGAAATGAACCCAGCAAGGGTAACTTGAAGCAGCCTTTTACAAAGAGCTTAGGTAAGGAAAAAGAAAAATAACTACTTCAGATAGCTCACAAATGTCCTAGTAATTTCTTACAGATCCCTCCTACACCAATATGTTCAATAATCTCAATTTATATTAAGGAGCAGGTTCAGTTTACGGTTAACACTGATTAGAACACAATACAGCAATACGGAAAGAGTATCTTAATCTTAACCCTGACAGCATTATTTCTGCCAGTGTATGGTTAGTAACAACATAATACTCCACAGGTCCTTCTGCAGGCTACGTATTTAAGGAGGGACAGGCCAGACTGACTGGCACTTGAAAATCTGTGTGAGAAGGTGGCTTTGTGCAGTAGGTGAACAGTAGCCTGCAGCTGGCTACCTAAGCCAAATCAGTGTCTTTACACTCCTACCTGGAAAAGTGTGATGTATTTTATTCAATGAAGTCTCTGAGAGAGAATCCAGAGAACCTGTTAGCCTGAAAAGCAATAGCACAACAAAGAAGTCATTTCCACTCAAATCTGAACAAAGCTACTGCTGGAAATCTTGTCAAATGTGAGTTCAATTCCGATTCTTTCCCTTCTCCGTCTGCTCCCAGGAATCACAAACATTTCAGCTGTAATCAGGCCAGTATGTAACAGTGTCCAGAGCAAACCAGTCTGAGTTATTTGCCTTTTACACCACAAACGAGCATGTATAATTTTGAAGCGAGTTCTTCCAACAGTCTGCCTTAGCAGGGTGTTCAGGGAAGAAAAAGCAAGAACACATCGGCAGATCAGCTGGATACAAATACTAAACACAAAGAGCACAATACTCCTCAGGTGTTCTTCCTGACAGTTAACAAAGACTTGATCCTGAATTGAAGTTTTAATGAACACAGACTGTAGCAGAAATGGAGGCCCTGGCATAAAAGTACTTAAGTGGCTGCAAGTGAAACAGGGGGGAGCTGCATTTCAAGTTTAGGCTCTTGCTTCCGAAGAGCTGATCTAAAACCCATCAGGTTTTTAATGGAGGTTATGAGGTTCCATTAGCAGAAGAAGTGTTTCTGTCGTATCTGGGGTAAAACTGTTTCCTACCAGAAATGCATTAAGAACACATTTGGCTACAAACATCAAGCCAGCTTCAGTACTTACCTCTGTACACGAGACGGTGGTGCAAATATTCCATGTCTGGGAAGGCAACTGAAGTACTGGATGCCTCCCACGGAACCATCATTCTTCCCGTGAGGCTTGTCCAATTCAATTCCACACCAGAATCCTGCATTTCGAAACAGCAAAATCATGGCATTTTGAACAAAACACTACAGCCTTTGCTTCACACAGACAGCTGCTACAGTTGGGATTCACCCATATCAAGGAAAACAAACATTTTCTAGTTAGAAACTGTATAAATCATAATACTAAATATATATATATTATAAAATAACTATGTAACTATACAAAAATATACAGCAAAATAAAGATTATTATTGTGACATTTTTATATGCTTTTCAGGAAGTTATTGATATTTTAATTAATATAGAAAAGGTAAACCTGTTTCTATATATACACTGAAACCAATCAATGTTACTGAATTTAACAGTGGCTATTCAACAAAGAGGAGTCAGGAATGAAGAGCAATGGTGGTTCAGGTTTCCCTCTTCAGCCTTATGACCACATGGTTTATGCCTCATCTGAGATCATCAACAGTAAAATTAAAGTTTTGATATTAATTCATTTCTCTACTCCATCTAGCAAGTTATAGTTAATACAGATTGCAAGGCTGGCTATGTGATATTGAGAGAAGGGTGTAAGAATCAGCTGACCAGCAATTCATCTTGTACCCCATACTGAAAAGGCATCAAGATGTTAATAGGCTTGATCATTCATAACCTGTGATAAATGGGAGCTAATTACGTAAGGGTGCTAAATTTCATACTCCATTAGTTGTCCTTATGCTATCCAGCCCCAAAAGATTCAACGTTTAATTCAAGTCACTTGGTACTAAGGCACTGGATAAAACGGTAATTCTAATTATCAGCTCAAGAAACTTGGGAATGACAGCTTATGAATTAGAAGGGCTCCGTACGTCAGGAGTTCTCCCCCCTTTGTATTCAGGATAAAAAAAAAGCGCTGCACTGCAGCAAATGAAATAAAAGTTTGGGTAACTTCCAGAGCTTTGATACATATTAAAATAGAAATACTTGAAAATGCACCTGTTACCTTTTCTGTAAATGAGTTTGCACGCGGTGAGGATTTGGCATCTTTCCACCCTCCCTCCTTACAATACACCATGTTTTCTCAAAAAATAGAGAACTGTTCCCCAGTTTGAAGCAGAGCAAGCAGGAGGAGGCTGCTGAGCAGCCGTCTGAGTTTACACTTGTTTACACTTGCAGTGTATTTGGACAACCAGTCCTCACTGTTTACTTTGTAAGCAGCAATGTGAAGGTTGGAGCCATCACCCCGAAGAGCAGGATCAGTTAATCACAGTATCTTAAGCCAGGACTGCCTACAGCAAAACGGGGGGAAAGGGGCGAGAAGGAACAAAAGCAGGCACAGAGCTTGTGCCGAGTCTCCCATTCTGCCGTTCTATTTTTTGTAAAGTACTGATGCCACCAAGTGTCGCGATGGAGTATTGCTGCTCACGTGCTAGTCAAACGGACCTCATTGTGAACTAGGTACTAGCACCAGGACTTACCAACCGGTTTTGCAGTGCCCTTGCAATAAGATGGTTATAGGTAAGACCATAAACATTACAGAATACAGTAACAAGCAACAGAATTCAGAAATTAGTTTCCAGAATTTAGAACAATTCTCTTTGCATCTGAAAACACCTGGCTTCATTGCAGAGTGGTTTCTAGCAAGGGGAAGGGTGGGAGGAGCTGAAAGGGAGAAGGAAGGAGTAGAAAATGGCGGTAGGGTTTGGGGCCTTTTGAGATGCTTGAATTTGTCATCTGTCCTGTGACCTAAAGGTTTGTTTGTTAAGACTTAATTGTTCATAATTCCCTTCTTAAAGATGCCAAGAAGGTCAGAACAACACACGTGTATGACATGGTAAGAGTACCAGTATTGCAAGAGATGAGCTGTGTCAAAAGGCGCGCTACAAGAAGTGAAGAGTAAAGGCATGTGATCTCAATAAACTGTACCACTCTGGAGACTAAACAGCAGCTTTTCAGAAAGCTCTGTAAAAATGCCTACAATTCCAACATCAAAATACTGCTCCTAAGTAAGCTGGTTTAGAGACAAAAATAGTCAGTGCAATGTAGGAGAGGAAGAACACTGAAACAAATCAGTAAATTTGGATTATTTTTTTTTTTGGAGGGAGAAAAAAGATGGAGTTCTCTCCATGTTCATACGTTCACATTTAAGCTATTCCATATTGATTCTACAACATACACAAAGAAAGAGCTTGCAAATACCTGGTGCAAATTTTGTCATCCCACAAAATCTAACGGTGCCTGTTCTCTGTCCTACCACCAGTACTCTGTCTCCAACCTGAATTTCTCCTTCACCAAAAGCATTTTTCCTTGTAGCTGGAGAACTATAGAACCCTGCTCAACAGAAGAACAAGATAAGCAAATTAGTGACACTGTATCTTTGAAATTTAAGAAAGTCTTCAATAGTGAGCCAACGGGTAAACAGAGTAAACCCATCTTTAACATAGTGAGCCTTTAACACATGGCAGCACACCACAGATTTTGCTTAGACAAAAGAATCGCTCTGCTTCGGTGTGACAGCTGTGGACTGCAGCTGAAAGGTACAGCAACCAACTGTGAGAACACTTCTCCCTTTGAAGATGTGCTTAAAAACGTTTTAAGGAGTTAAGTTTACAGTTAAACTACTTCCCAAGTGTCTGTCTTGAACCATCTCAGTTTCTGAACCAGCACAGGTAGTTGTTACACAAGCACTCTCTACAGCAGTAAACCCCCACCTGTGAAAACACACCTCAGTATCTACACACCGTACCAGCACTGATTTTAGGTGAGGCAGAAGACACTCGGGTCACTGCCTTCTTATTGCTGCCAGTCAAGTTCCGCTTCTTGGAGTAATTCCTTTTGCCTTCCAAGGAGGTAGTAGAAGAGGAAGAGCTGGTGTACCCAGGAAAACCTAAATGGAAATAGTCTATTAGAGGCCAAAGTCAGAAAAGGACAGATTAAACAGAAGGGAAAGCTTCTGTAAGAAGGAAGTTAACTGTTCTCCATAGCGGGCAGAATACAAAGAGCCAAAATTAGAAGTTGTTAAGCAGCACTTCCACAAACTCCTGTCAGGAATGATGTAAGGTGTGTCTGCCCCTGCCTTGGGACTAAGGTGATGGGCGAGTGTTAGAAGAGGTCTCCAAAAGCCCCTTCAATATTACTCCGTGAAAGTTCTTCTAAACAATCCCAAGTATATTTAAGTTATGGGAGCCTTACTTAGCAGAGAGATCATCCCACCACACTTCCAGCATCCAGCCTATGAAAGATTTGATGAGAACTGGAAGGAAAGTGATACTACATGAGTGAATTATTAAAGCCTACCAGATTCCATTACGTGCTGTATTAATATTAAAATCTGTACTATAAAGTAAGAATGGGAGATAAATCACTTTTATCTCTATTCCCAAACCCTGATGTCTCAACTGTCCGGTAAGACTTATGATCAGCTTTCCTCCCATGATTCTATGATTCCTTTTCAAGGCTTTCCCAGATCTTCCCTTTCCTACCCCTTTCTGCCCAAAACAAGGCAGGGTACAGCAAGACATAATTTTTCACATTGAGAAACAGACAAGATGATATTGTTAATTGAACATTCCAGAATTCCAGGAGGCTTAATTCATTAGTTTTTGCCAGGTATCTTGATCTCAGCACAGGGTTAGCATGTTCAATATAATTTAACTTCTAAGTCATGTCTTATACCTCCCAGTTATTGTGGTGCCACGAAGTGCCGGAAATTGCTATCTACACAAATACTAGCTTGCTTCTGAAGAGGTATCATACAGGACAGCACGTAAGTACCTACACCAGCCTCCTTCCCAAGTCCCTTCCTTGCAACTGTACACTGATGGAGGGTATAAAAAGATGCTTTTCTTCAAAGAAGGTATACTCAAATTCACACTTCAAATTATTTCAAAGAAATACTGCCTGTACCAACGCAATAAATAACCTCAAAGGAGACCCCGTTTTTACAGTCTATTAAAAAGTGAGGTCCCTTTACATTTACAGTTCAGCAAACAACATACTGACTCCATAGAAGTCACTATCCAAAGCTAAAACTAGGTAATTGCACGGCATGATTCGTATGTAAAAGGAACTTTTTAGAAAGCTAATTTCAAGTTTCATATTTGAAGCCTGTTATTAGGAGTCTTCTGTGATACAATGCCAAGACTCAAGTGCTGTTAGATGGCACACTTGATGGTACAAGCTTGAACATACTGATACAGGAGAGAATAAAAACTCCAACATAACACGTCCGAAGTTCTTCATTAAAATCTAAGCAGTGACGATACAGGGCAAAAAGTCTCCCTCAGAAACTTAAGAAGGTAACTCTGGAGCTCCTCTCTAAGATCACTTACCAACTTACCAAAGCTTCCAGCTTTAATTGTCTATATTCTTGTCCATGTATTTGGATAGAAGCTGTTCCCAAATTCCCAAACCAACACAGAATGCCAGCAAACAGACACAAATTTCACTTGCTCCAACTAAACTGTGTACAGCCTGCTTGGGACTTGAATACAGTCAGGCAAGGCACTTCCCATACTGTCAATACAGGACTTACACAGAAGTAAGGCAGCAGTAATACCTCTTCTACTCTAAACCAAAGATTTTCCTCAAGATGTTAAAAGAATATTTAGTTACCATCTTTTGCAGGTACGGGTTTTCCCCTGTGAGGAGTCATAAAGTTGGTTTCCAAAGCACCCTCTTTTTTTGCCGTGTTTAGGCCTATAGAAAGAACACGCACAACTAAATATACACATCCAACAAAGAACAACATTTTGTTTCAAGAAGGTCATGTTTAAAACCAGTCTGACACATTTGAGATTAAATGCAGGGATAAAATGGATACAACTGTACAGCTCCTTAGACTCTTGATAAATGGGTAAAAAAGGCTGCAGAATTGTTTTGATGGATAAGCAAAGGTGTTAAACCCCTCAACACATTAAAACAGCCCAAACTGTCTTGCCAAACAATAACCAAATTGTCTGCAAAATATTAATGTTTCTATTGAAGGAGTTTTATTTAAATCCTTCAAACATTTACATCTATTATATACACAACATTCACTTTTATGATACCTAACACCTACTATTCACTAGGATTAATTTCACCATTTCTGCATTAAAGATTACCCATAAAGCTTTTGAGAGGGTGATCTGAGACCACATCTTCATTTAGCCTACAAGTAATGAAGTAAGCACGGCAGTAAGATTTTTTACAAGCCTAAGGAGCAACAGTGTTGTGATATGAACTAGAACAGCCACAGAAGTTGTAACAGCGAACAGCTGTTCTGCATTCCTGACAGTTTCCTACCCTCATTCAATGAAGAACAAGTTACCTATGATTTATCCCCTCCCTGTCATGAAAGGAATAAAAGTAATAAATCATGTCATCTTTATTTAACTACGTCTCTCAGCTTAATTCAGCTACAGGGACTGAAGTAGTTTGCAGACGTACTGCATTTTCTGAAATGTTACAGTTTAGCCATTAAGGCATCAGCTTCAAACCCTACTGTTTGGGACTGAGAACACATTTTCTTGATTTGATCAGAGTAATCCTTTTCCTAAAAACCTGAAAAAGACCTACTGTCATCAGTGCAATGGGGGATTCAAACCCAGCAGAAACAAACCAAATCTGGGAATCTCTACACTGTGTTTTATTTACACCTTGCAGCTAGTACCCACATCTACAAAAAGCATATTCATTTTTCTTGGATCCTTACATACCAGTGTATTGCAGAGATGAAGTTTAAAGGAAAGAAATGTAATCTGCCACATAAACACTGCAAAACACAGTTCTGCCTCTGCAGCTCTACCCTCCCAACTCCAGCCCATGAATCAGCCGAGCACATTAATTCCAATGGACCTTTCAATTCAAGAACACCAGCCTCCAGATTAATGTTAGTGGATGTAAACTCTGCTGGGCAGATGATGCATACCTCACTTTGGTTCCTACCTGAAGCAAAGTATCAAATGCCTAAAATTTACAAAACACAAATGCACCTTTGTGATGCAGAAAAAGGTGGATTATGACTAAAGCGGAACACAGTCTCTGACAAAGGAAACAGTACTTTTATTACAGTGTAATGGATTACAAACAGTTCACAGCAAACTGAATCAAACACTGAAGAATACTGACAGAAAAAGTCAGCTTAGACCTGCTCTGAGCACTACTACTAACAAACCGATTATTCCCAGAAGCTTTTTACGCAAGATGTACATTTATAAATAGCTTAGATCTTGTGCTTGTTGTAAATACACAGAACTAAAGCTTACTTGCCCCTCAATCTATGTAGAGCAGTGTTACATAAGTCATCCAAAATGCTGCCAAAATGCCTCTTTTCTACCAGCCCTGCACAGTTTCAGTCCCCTGTGCATTACTGCTAAAGCATGTGATGTTTCATGGGGCTTGAGTAAATTCAATGAGAATGTATGCGTACCTTCCACCCCTCAAGCTGTGCTGCCTCAGAATGAATCACCTACAGAGGGTCCAAAAGGCAAAAGAAATGCTAACGTAATACATTTAATGACATAATTAAAGTAGCCAGGCAGACATGGAGCCAAATTATGCGTGGTGGGCACTGTACACAGTAAAGAAGCCTGCACTCCAAACACCTCAGAGCCCTAACAGGCAGAAAAGATGCCTCATTCTTATTTCACAGGGGCAAAAGTTACACAGATAATCAAGTAATTTGAGTAAATTACTAAGCAACTGAAGCAGAGCCAAGGATTGAGCTTTTAACTCCAATAACAAGACTGAGGCCTTATTACAAGGGCATCCTTTTCCTAATTCGCCTCTGGTTTTACTCAGATAATTTAATTAGCAGACAGAACACAATCAGCTAAGTAGTTCCTTGATCATTGTGCCAAAAAATAAACTCCTTCAATTTCTATTTATAAAGGTGTATCTAGAACAGTTTCTAGATTTTCACTGATTTCAGTGAAATGTTTCAAGTTACCCAGGGAAGATCTTAGTAAATGGAATCACATATTCTATGATTCTATGAAAGTACAGACATGTAACTGATCCCACAGGCAATCAGAAATTACTTAATGGCTCCAGAACAAATGTGAACTTTTTGTAAATAGAGTATGTGAAGACTATAACCTGTCACAGGACATCAGATCACTATAATCACTAAACAGCTACACACAACATCCTTCCTGTTTACAGGCTAGAGAACTTCTGACAATGAGAACACGTAGTTAATAAACATCTCCTTTTCATCCCAACTGATGAACTAAATCCAAACAAGTATTTTAATACCGAGGCTTACAAGATTAGTACTAATTCTTCAGGATTAGTATCCCTCTATCCTGTCTCAACTTAGAAGAAAATACTCACCAGAATTCACTTTGGAAGTTATGTGCGTCACATCTATTTTCTTGGATTTGACCAAAGGTGAAGACCGCACGGAGGAACTTCTTAAAGAGCTTTTTCTGTGATCAGAAGCCTTGCTTATCTTAGAAAGAGGTGCAAAGATACCTGGAGAGAAAATTGTATGTGCCAAAACAAAACCAGGGGTAATACTAATAAAACCCTCTGGCTACTCACTCTTACATCAATTAATATAAGGTTTTTATCAGCCACAGTCACAGCTTGCTATGCTGCCCAAGCACTTGTAGGGTAGGAAGGACCAGCTCAAACGGACAGTGAAACCAAAAGGCTTAATCAAGCAACCTGAACAGAGTTATTCAGGAAGTCAGTAAAACTATCAATTAGAATCTCCTTTTTGTCCTAACAGTAACATTCAGTCTCCACTGGTACAAAACACAAGGCTTTGTATATCATGAGTGTCCGTGAAACAGCAATTAAAATACCTCAAAAGTTGAACGTTAGAAAACAATTACAAGTGTGCATCTCCTAAAAAGGTAGACAAAGCAGGTAAAAAAACCATGGCCATTACTGCTGCAACACATACTGTCAATAAGATAGGTGGGAAACCATGAAATATTCTGTCACAGTTTCAAGGAAATAACCAGAACTAAGTAGAAATGTCAACTGCTTGACTGTTTCAGTGGTTTTGCAGATTGCTGCAGACAACCACTAGAAACAGTTAAAAGAATAAATCAAACAAAGCACTACAAAGACAAATAACAGAATCTGTTGTTTTATTCTCCCACAAAGTTCATCTCTCCCAAAACTGTTTTTAAAATTAAGGAAGAATTAAAGGCTGTACCATGTTTCGGTGCACATTTGAAGTACTGGACTTTTCCAACACTTCCATTGTTCTTTCCTTCTGGTTCATCCAGCTCTATGCCAGCCCACTGGCCACTGGCAAATTCCGTTGTGCCACAAAATCTTAATGTACCAACCTAATACAAAAAGCACCAACACAAGATTTTGTTACATGAGTATTCATGGGAATGTAGTACAGATTATGAAGGAGAAAGCAAGTAATCTCCAAGCTTTTGATCAGAACAATGAAATACAAACGTCATGATCTACCTTAATTACTGCTATGCCTATGTTTTCATGCCAGCCAATGCATCCTCCAAAACATCTTAATCCTCCTGTGTACATTTTGCATTCAACAAAAGCAGTGCTTATTGACAGCTCTCACAACAGACAAGCACAAGACAGGAAGAACCACAACTCCAAGTCAGCAATGTACAGGAGTATATGCCTAATGAGAAGTTTTACTTCCAGTGTCTTCCACAACAATAATTCCAGAATCGTGGCCACATACCTTGCTGAACTGGAGATTCCATGGTAATACAAAATTAGAAGATCTATAAATGTATGTGTGCATATACAAAAAAGTACATGTAACTATATAAATAAATATATATATATATGTTGCAAAGGTTCAAGGGTAAACTTCAGAGCAAATTTTTTCTTTGGAAAAGATTCCAAAGTCTTTTATTCCCTCCTTATGATTAAACAACATTCAAAAGCCAGCAACTGTTTTAAACACATTGTTATTTCAGTATATACTGTAGTACATACTCTGAAAAGGTAAGTATACCAAGAATATCAAGACAGACCAGTCTTGGTGGTGGACCTCAGCCTCCCCAAGTATACATTATAAGCTCACACACTTCAACCAAACAGGGGAGGAATAACTAACAGAGATGCATTTAACACTGATTTCAATTCATTTTTATGTTTGATTTTTAAATTAGCTTCAGTACTAAAAACCTTTGATCTTTCAGCTGCTCAATTTTCATGATCACGTGACCTTAAAACTATTATTTTCTACTTAACTCTTCTACCAGACATCACTGTCTAAACCAGCACTGAGAGGGTAAAACTTTTTCTTTACTGTAAAACCTTCCAGCTACTCTTTCTTAATGTTCTATAAAGAAACAAATGTGATCCAGAGCCTGTTCCTTCTTTGTGCTTAAGATTTCCTTTAAACTTGAGTTATAGGCAGGCACATCACACTAATCTGGACCCAGACGTTTTAGCTACCAACCAAAAGATGAAATTCAGCCAGAGGAAGCTTGGCCACGCAGCCGCACAGATTTCTCCATTCTCCAGGCACAATCAAAAGGGCAGTTACTGAGCAGGCAGGAGAGACAAGCAGGCATCTTAAATGGGAGATTGAAATGGCAACACTGAGGCTCTAATTTTGCACAAGCCCTAGGACTTTTGCAAGGAAGGAACAGTGGACAGCAGGAATGGGAAAAGAGTTTTCTCCCAGCTACTAGTTTCCCTGCACTCACATTTCATGGAGCGTCCATTCAGCTAACATGTAATCTAGCACAGGAGAAACCAGTGAAGCTGGGGGACCCCAAGTCATGTTCACTGTAAGCAGTGAACATCTGCTTACACAGCTTCCTACCCTGTAAGAATATTACAGTGACAGCCACAGTAGGAATCAAGAAAGGAATCCATTTTCCCTCAGGCATCAACTGTTTGGCTTTCCAGATTCATTACAGCTGATGCACTAGGAGCCTGCAGAAGCAGGGAAGAGAACAGGAATACATAAATACTGTTTGTAAAAATGCCGCCACATTCCAGTGCCTTTGCCCCAGCTTCCGTATTCTGGAAATAAAGACTGATCCAAGAGGAGGTTAAGAATGGGCCATAATTTTCATCATCCTGTTCTCACTCTTGCTCCACCCTGCACACAGTTATGAGCACCAGAGGGTGGGGAAGATAGAGCTGAGATCAACTTCTCCATTCAGACAAATGGAGAAAGTGGGTGGGAAGCAATGTGGGAGTAATGCAGAACAGCTCCTCTCACACAAAGGAAGGAAGGGAGGAAGGCAAACATGGAAAAGACCAAAAAGCACAGTCACATTCATCCTTCCCACTTGCTGTAGGACAGCTTTGGCTCCCCTAAAAATGAAAGCAAGCTGGAAAGCCCTGCTGGCCTTCGGCAGCAGGAAAACAGCTTCCAACAACTTAAAAAACACTATAACAGCATACTCATTTTAAAAACACATAACCAGACCCAGGAAGCTTTATCCACCTGTGGCATGTTACAGTACAGTTCCATGGGTCTTACTTGGGGGAAGGATAAACAAGGACTAATTTCTTCCCTTTCCTGCCATAAAGCCTCAGCTGATTTGCAGTTAGATTCTCTCTCACTGCTTTCACTGAGCAACGGCTTTCTGTAAAAGAACCTTCCATGAACTTAAAAGAATAAGCAGCTTCCTGTCTGTACTTCAGTTATGGACCGTTCTGCATAGCTAGTGATCCCTTCACTTTGCTGACCCAACTTCAAGCATCCCAAATAAAATACAGAATAAAAGCTGCTTTGCCCTCTCAGCGGAGTTCACTTTACAACGCTTCAGACATGACAATTACAAATCTGAATTTACACTAGAAAAATTACTAAAAGTGAAGCTGCTAGTAAAATTTTACTCACAAATGCCTTCCATATTTACCAGAGAAATACCTGACATATTTAAAGGAATTCTAGCACTCTTACACCATTCCAGAGCCCTTGCTATTAGAGCAAATAAAAGGTGCAAATGCTAACGGCAATATCAATGTTGTATTTTGCCAATATATTTCTAAGATGTGCCTAGCCAGGTAGCTTCTTAAAAGCTGTTCACATTTGAGCTGGGCCAGTACTGACCACATTCGTATTCTCCCACAAAACCACGTAACTACCCTGTTAGCATAGTGCTGCTTCCAATATTTTAGCTGCATTGCACCAGTAAAATTGGGTTACTAGAGGCTAAGCAGAATTGAAGCTTTCTTTTACTGCCTTCTGGAAACTGTCAAGGGTAATTCATGAATGCACACTCATAACTGAAAGCTGGGCAACTCACATTGTAACTTTTACCATCATCTTAATGTGACACCAAATACGTTAATAAAAGCTGAGCCATGCTGAGCTACTACAGAAGACTTGAAAAACTGTTTACAGATACAAAATGCAGAGTGTGCCTGTCAAAACAGCTTCTCATAATAGTAAGTTTCTTTAACACATAACTGTTTAGCTTCCTACTTTCTGTAACCAGATCCTCACTGCCACCCAGAGTTCACACCTTCCAGTTTTAGACTCAGATTTGAGAAGTCTCCAAAGGGATAAGTACACTGACTATCCAGAAATTATAAGAATAGCATGAGGTTGCTCATCGTACCTTCTGTCCTGCTATAACAACACGATCTCCCAGTTTCAGGCCAAGTGACAGAAGCATGGCCTTGCCTGTGACATGGTCATAGTTTGGAATCATGGCTTTTGATATGTCACACGAGAGAGGCACTGCATCCAGCAGTATCTGCTTGATTTCTTTTGCACAGGCTGCTGCATCTGCCATTTCCAGTGGCATATCTACTGGGTCAGGAACCACATCTGCTGGAATCTGCCCTTTGTCATTCTGCAGAAACATAACATAGCACAGGATTTAATGCTGTGACACAATAAACCTGATCAGGCAAAACCATAGCAGTTTATGAAAGTTTTTAATCTTCTTGAGTAGCTATTTTTCCTAGAATACAAATGACTATAAAAACATCCACATTTTCAAATAAGGATGCCAAAACATCCTTAGATATCTAAACTAGCACTTACAGTGCCTCATTTTCAGAAGTTACTAAATCCTAAGAACATTATTAGTATTCAGAACACGTGAAAAACCAAAACACTGTACATATCTGTCTACCTGAATATAGATTTGGGAAAGTAAGCAAGAATTCTGGTCTGCAATGCCAATAATGTAAAGCTAACACCTCCCTAAAAAATAAAAAGAATTTATTTTTACCCAGTGCATAGCTTACTCTTTGGTGAGGCATATTCCAAATGTAAGATAGAATTAATGTATGTTGCATGTATAGAATACACAAAGTTGATATCCCACAGAAATACTTGAGTAAAACTGTTCAGGTTTATTTAGACACAGACTATTCCATGAGAGATGAATTAAGGACAGAGTCCTTTCCAAGCACTCTCCATTCAGATAGAACAGTGACTGTGATTCCCAGTATGTCCCATTTGGCACTCATCTCAGGCCAGAGCTCTTGGAGCACCAGCTCACCTTAACTCAAGGCCAGACAGCAAGTAAACTGTTGGGCTGTCAGGCTGCCATAATGGCAAGTTCTGCCTACACATTCTTCTGCGAACACATCAGTATGGATCTGTGCCTGTCTGCCAGTTTCACTAAGTTTGTGGAAATGTGATTATCTCTGTCTTCAAAATTTGACTCAACTAAGCTCCTGGACTCAGAAATTCCCAGAAGCTCAAAGAGTGAATGACAAAGAACAAGACTGTATTTGCTTTGTTTCCTTACAAAAGTCTAAAAGTTCAGCCTTCCCTGAGCCCCCAGAACATCTGTCTCAACTCCAGAAAAATACCACTCCTTACTCAGCGTTTACACTCTCCTGTCCTCAGATAAGCAAACTCTACCCACTGTCTCTGGTCAGAAATCTATTGCAGGATTGAAGAATTAATTAAACACCAGCCACTCCTTAAAAATCTACAGTCATTCTTTAAGCAAAAGTTAGCCTCATTCAAGTCACGGTGCCTTAAAACCAGGATATAGCTGGGTTAAAGTTGAGCAGGGAGTTTGCTGCGAGTTTTTAGCCATCACATGAGCGACTGCTTCAGTCACATCAGTCCCACAGTTCAGCTCACGAGGTCCCCCACAAATCTGCATCAGCACAGGACAGGAGCAGAACAGAGGCAAGAAAGCACATGGACACCAAATTGTTTTTCTCAAGGACGGAGCCACCTTTTGACAGCTCAGAATGCTTGTGCAACTACAAAGCAGTATTCCCTGCAACAACAGACTCTTAAACATGCAGCTGCCATAGAATCTGAAACATGTACATGCACACTAAATGAGACAAAGAAGAAAATCAGTTGTTTTAAAGAGATCTAGACTGAGTATCACGCCAAACTGTATGAAGTGTATGAACAGTGATGTTCCAGATTTCAGACCATCAGTGACACCTGACTTTTGAAGACCCTTAAAACAACTGTATTTTCTCATTTAAAAATTAATCTTAACACGGAGAACAGATACTGCCTATGCTACAAAAAAAACACCACCACAACAAAAACCAAACCCCCACCCTAACTCCCCCCCCTTCCAAAAATAACATATATAGCACAAGACCTGTGGCTAGGCACATACAGGAGCACTTTACACTATAACTCAGGCCTATTATTTGGTTAGCAAGCAGAGCAATTGTTTTTTCATTATCCAAGCAACAAATAGAAGAACATCTTGAAAGCTAACTAATGACCTAGACCGTGACGCAAAAATACGAACTGCAACACACAAGTATAACAAAGCATATGAAATCATCCACAGTGAGTTATAAATCATCTTTTCTCATGCACTCTCTCTCCATGTAACACATTTTTAGCTAAGCAAAACCCCAGACAGATTGTTCCATTTTTCCAGCTACTTTTTTTACCTTTTGGTTAATTTACAACCTAACTCCTTACCCTAAAGGCAGGATTTGCTCCATGTTCCAGTAAACACTTGACAGCTCCTGTACATAGGTTAAATGCAGCAATATGCAAGGCTGTTCCAAAATCAAAATCACTACAGGTGGCATCCACATCTGCAATGAAACATCAGAGGTATGTTAAGTCTGTTACATGACCACTTCCCCCAACAGACTCCTTGAATTTTCACATTCATTTGTAGAGTTTATATTAACATTTACACAGAGACAATTATTTATGCACTAAATGCATATGAGAAGTAATTCTACATAGAATACCAACCTTATCTGCATCTGTTTATTCATACCATGAACCAATTTGGAAGATGAGCATTTACTTTCATTCCTTTTATAACACTGATGACTTAACTGCAAAATTGTTGCAGTTCGGGATGTCCAATCTACTGTGCCAAGATTAACAAGTTTGTAACTTTATGTCTGTAAATTAATGTCTCAGAAATTTTTATTTTATTGCTGCTAGGTGTCAAATTCTAACATGAGATGCATCTTCAATCAGCTGTTTTCCTTTGTGAGCAGGTAATGGGACAAGTGAAAACGATTACACTTATGCTTTACATGAATTCAATTACTAATGGGCCACACGGAAGTAAGAGCTATCAATTTTCATAGTTTCACAAACTTGCACTCCAAAGGGTATTTCACTGATAGTTTGCAAAAATGGAGCACTGCATTTAACTACAAAAGATGTAGCATAATATGTATTTCCATCACTTATTCCCAATATATCTTTCAATCTGCTAAGAAGTTACTACTGTTCTAGAAGATTAGAGTTTTAACATCTATTTGGTCTTTGACTCCTCTTCTAAACTACATAAGAGAAATGTCAGTTTGAGTCAATTATGTATATGACCCTGAATTAAAAATGCCAGCTGATTTAATACACAAACCAAAAGCCAACAAATATTGGCAATAATGTTCCAACCAGAACTATTGAGGAACACAAAACCTTCCACCTCAGGGCTATATACTCTCTCCCAGTATCTTCCAGTATTGATCTCTGGCCCAGAAACCACCAGCCATTCTCACAATGTGATAAACAAAATATATCTAAACTGTATCAACATCCTCATGTGTTTATACTAAATTAATATTTTGGGGGCAAGTAAAACATCAGCATATATAGAAGATACATAAATATATATGTCTGTAATATATGTCAATTTTACACATGCTAATACAGATTGACCTTGAATTTTATAAAGATACCTTTTATATACCAAACATCAAAAGACCATCACCAGTTTAAAAAAGAGTACAAGCCGTGTAGTTGTACATAACCATTAAAACTTCATGTTTAATAAGGCTATCAAGTAGGTCTTTTCTCCACACATGGGAGCCAGTCTTAGAAAAACTGATCATTACTGTCAGCTACTGAGTCAGCAGCAGCTGCTGGTTTAAAGAGTAACTGATGTGTAGGGGTTTCATTATTTTAATTAGACTAGTGCGACTCCCTCAGGTTTGCAAGCTCCTGCTTAGAGTTTTTAACATTGTTTTCTTACAGCTTTGTTTTAGGTTTAAGTTGGTATAATACAGGTGACAAAAAGAAACATATATATCAAATTCTAGCCAGTAACTACCCCCAAACTATCTCAGGGAAATTAATACACAGCAACAATCTGTCATTGGCAACCCGTGCAGGTTGCAGTCATTGTCTAATGTCACCACACACTGCTAATTCTTAAGCCTTTAACAATTTTTATATTTAAACATTCTAAAAATGTAAGAACAAGCTAGCTCTCCGTTCTAACAATTTAGGAGGAAATCTGTACAAAGAATTTAGCTGCAGAGCATCATAAAGGAAACAGTTGAGCAGTAACTCAAAAGGAAACATCTGTGGTACTGGATGTTTCACATGGGGGTGTCTCAGGGTCAGTAAACCCTGTCTTAACAAGTTCTGAATACATTAACAACCATTTTTTCTTGAGTTCAGTATGAATCCATCCAAGGCATATTTGCCTTCTACATATGTTCTCCCTTCTCTGCAAACTGCCTGATGAAGTACAGAGCTAAGAGCATTCCTTCTATTAATTCAGACCATGAACTGTTTTCATGTCACAGGGCAAATCATTTTATACTTTCACTGAGATAAAAATAAAGAACGTTTGCTTATCCAAGACCTGCCAGCTGCCAAGGCATCTAACTAGAGTGGTTTCCTTGGAAATCTGAGCAAATTCCCATCCCTTCTGTAGGCACTACACAGGAGAAGATGGGAACACCAAATGCAAACGAGGTCTAAAAGAAGATCTAATCTGATGCAAATTATGGAGACCAGACTCCTGAAATCCAATGTGGACTCAATCACTGTGCAGTCTGATTTTGCCCTGTGTCACAAACCTACGCTTGTTACCTCTTCAGGTATGTCATACCAAATAACAGTGCTGGTTAGTAATTACCTCCATGGTGAGTTGGGATGTGGTAAGCAAGTCTTGTGTACTCCAAAAGCCTGTTAGCTTTTCAGACTTTTGAGTTTTTAGTTACAACCAGCTAAAAAAGGGTATTAATCATTTTGTGAAACGGCACAATCAGAAGGGTATCCAGTAAAATAAATAAACATTTGTACAGTTTTAGTATTAAAATTACTTACTGGTTTTGATATCCTGACCAAATGAGGAACAAATGGTTCTGGGTCAGAACCATTTATGTATTCCCATTTGCATTAATATAGAGAGGGCTCCAATTACCAATCCTTCCTATCACCATTCCAAAAGGTGTTATGTATTTATGCCAAACTTCTCCTTACACACAATCTTCTAGATAGACAAGTGGGAAAAATGAGCACATCAATGTTGCTTAAGTCACTAGCTTGCCACATGCTATCGCCAAACCCCAACTTCTCCTTTACCCTTCTCCCAGCATTTCAAACATGTTTCTCAATGTTTAAGGAATCTTTAAAACCATAAGATTTTAACAGAATAGTTACATCTTTGATTTTCTGCATACATTCTCTCAGACCTCAACGACTTAAAATTAACCTATTTTATTTCTATTACGATTTTCTACCATCTTGTACAAAGCTCAAGTTTAAAAAGCAGCAATGGAATAAGTGCAATAAGCTACCAAAAAAAATAGGTTAAGAAAAAAAAATAAGCCTATGAGGCTAACTACAAGAATACGAAATCAGAAACCATTTATATATAACGGATAAGCAAACCGCACACTTAAAGACCACTACACACCAGCCTACAGTCAACCGAAAACAAAATACGGACAACTACACGAAACTGAAGTAACAAGGCCTACCTTTTGGCTTTGCATTTTTCAAAATAACACTAATAAGTTCTGGAACATCAAAGTAGGCAGCATAGTGCAAGGCATTCATGTTTGTCCAGCGGCTGCGTAAACTGCTATCAGCACCCAAATCAATGAGCTGTGTCGCAAATTTTACAGCAGTTTCAACATCACCTGCAGGGTTAATTTTGTAAAACATGGATTAGAGACGTATCTGACCTCAAAAACCATGCACATGCTTATGTGCAACACATAATGAACATTAAGATGTATGCCAGAATAATTACTATGCCTTTCTTTTTAAAACGATTAGGAAGCAGAAATCTTTGCCTTTTCTCATGACGGGCTCAAATCTCTACTACATTATATAGTAATACCACCTGTTTCTCTCCAATGTAAACTGCAGGCCACAATGCTGAAGTTTATGTTAAAAGATCTGCCAACACCAGGAAAGCTAACCTATGCCATACCTCACTTAGAAACTTAGCTCAAGCTCACAGGAGAACAGTCGGTCAGCTACATATGCTAGTTTCACTGATGATTGCACCTCACTCTGAAACAGCCTTTGCTATGTTAAATACATGTTTAAGTTGGTACCATTGTTTGCAATTCCTACTACCACGAACTCAAGTTATGCCACAGCCATAACTCTGTCCTCCTTTCTGGAGGCCACTAGAAGAACCAAAACCAGGCACTAAAACGAAAATCTACTGCAAGCAAAAATTCTGTAATAGTCAGAGGGATTAGCCTTTGTGAATGAATTAGGGTTGTACATCTATAATGATATTTCTTTACTCACCAATGCCATGAGCCCCGGATTTGCAAGTGTAATGCAAGAGAGTCATATCAGTCAGTCCATCTCTATCATTCACATTGCAACCCCTTTTAATGATCTGACAGACAAATGGAAAACAAGCACATTTCAGCTTTGGCATATCTCCAACATCTATATTATTTAGTAAGATATTTCAGATATATTGACTCCTGGATTCATTTTAATGTTTAATAGCAAAGGAGCCTTCCAGAATAGACTATAACTGCAAGGACTGAGCAACATGCATAAATGCAATAAATAGCTTCATATGAGTATCATTAACCTTCACTGTTTAGATTTTAAAGCTTCTATATATCATTACTTCCAACATAAATTTCACATGCTGAAAGGTTAACTGCCTAACTGAAGAACAGGAAAATGACATTGTTTATGAAGTCATTCCCCCTTTGTTCTCTGGTCTCTCAACAATCCTTCCCCCAAAAGAAACCCAGAGTTTTACTACGGTAGGAAGAATTTTTACTATAATACCCACCCACCCAGAAAAGTCTATAATCCAAAATAAGAAAAGTAAGAAAGAAGGATAGAATTACTAGAAACAAGGTGACTTCTGAAAGCAGACTACTGCAGGTTGCAAATATACTTCAGTTCCTAGTTAATTTTGTGCCTTGGAGACATTACATTTACAGTCAGACTTCACTGTAACTTCATACATTGGAGTTTAAGATTACTGCTAAGTAACTGAAACACCACAGGTCTCTGAACAACTGCTTTGAGAAGAAAGACTGTTCCTGCCATCTATCCAAATGTACTCAATTTTTATCCATTATCTTCCTCTTTCCAAATGAAAGCCGACAGCATGTGGAGTACAAGACACTGATCAGGATATACTTGTTAAAAGGCAGAAACTGTATCTGCACTTAGGATTAGTTCTGTTTCTGAATTAACTGGTTTTATTTGCGGTCACCATTGTTATTCAACACTGAAAGTATTCAAGTACCTTCATTGATACCTCACCTCATTCCCAATAATATCAATATTCTGCTGGACCTGTGGAACCCACTGCCGTAAGATAGCAAACAATTCAGAAACTGACGTTTTCGGATTGAAAAGTATTTCTTGACATGCTGCATCATTGGGATCGAAGAAGGAAAACTCTGTTAAAAAAAAAAGGAATCATTAGGTACAATTGGAAGTTGTAAATTGTAACATATATCTGGTTTCTCAAACTCGGAGGCAAAGGACCAGCAGAGAGTCACGTCACTACTGATCACACTGGAAAAATCAATGTTAGATTAACTTAGAACATTTTCTTTAACATCTGGTCTATTTTTCCTTTAATACTGAGGTCTTGCTTACACTCCTGAAAAAGCTTTGAACAAGCAACCAATACAATGATACTGTGAGACTGATTTTAAGTTTAGGCAAGGACCAAGAGAGGTGTGCAGTGATTATGCTAATAAGGGCTTTCTCTTGCTTCAAGCTAGCCAAAGATTGCAGATTCTAAGCTGTTCCCAGGAACACACAAACCTCTTGACCTTTCAGTCATTAAATGCATACACGATTTCTCTATTTGCTACAAAACATGTCTTTTCCTCCTTCTTCCATCATAATTTATATAAAACATACCAAAATATCAACACAAGAACAAATCAGGCAGGCATTCTATGGCCTCCCTATTTTGAGACAGTTCACAAATGTACCAATCCCAGCTGATGGCAGGTGCAGGTAACAAACATCTTTAAAAATAAAGCCACTGAACCGAGATCAGAAAAAAATACCTATTTTTTTAGATTTTAAGCTTCACATCACTTCAGGTAACCCAAAGTATAGGTGTGAAAACCACCTCACTATTAAAGCATGATATTTCATGTTATTTATATCTATGTGTGTGCATGTATATACATATACTGTATTTTAAATTTGTGAGATTTCTTCCCAACTCTGGAAAATTATGTGAAAGAATCTGGATAGCAACAACTATTAGGAGAGGGAATGGAAGCAGAACCTACTGTCATCAGCAAAGGACCGAATCATGGAAAACACTGAACTTTTAACCCCCCCTGTAGCTATTGGGGAGTTGCCTTTTCTGAAGGTTTCAAATGGATGTACAATGTCAGCTTGCATCAATCACAGATAGAAGGCCCTCAGAACAGACATACAGGTTAAGTAAAAAAGAGCATCTAGGTGTATGGCATGGTATAAAGTACCTTTGAACGCATCACCATCACCCTTCCTCAGAAAGAGCATACCACACTTCTAGATTCGATTAACAGATAAAAGCACAAATAGAGCTCGCTCCCTGGCTACATAGAATTCTTCTAACTGCACTGCCTTGATTCAACAAGAATGAAAACGAGGACAACTTCACTGATACTTAGCATGAATTCTTACATGTACCAAGCATACAAAAATCCCAAACCCCTTATCTCCCAGCATTATGCAAAATGTGCTTCTTACCTACATCCCATGCACTGACACAGATGTACTGATTTATATTTGAGTTCCATATAAACCACAGCTGACGTATTGCTGAAAGCTATGAAGTAAACAGACAACTCGGCAACCTGATCTAGTTGAAGATACCCCTGCTCATTGCAGGAGGACTGGATTAGATTACCTTTGAAGGTCCTTTCTAACTCAAACTATTCTATGATTCTATGCACTAAACACAATTATATGCATGACTCTTACCCTACCGTGAAGGTTTCTAACTACAAACCTGAGCCAATTTATACATCATAAATCAACTCTAGCAGACTATCAGCATGTTAAGGTAAAACACCTGAGAATGTATTAAGAACAACCACTCTAAGTGCTTAACAGGGATCAGCTGTAGTGTTTGCAAACATTACAGAAATATTACAGAAAATCTGTTAAAACAAAAAACATAAAAGTAGACAACAGCATCTAAATACTTTAAAACATTACTTTTTCCACCTTTCTTATGCATTGATCACAACTGTATTAAGGAAAAATAAATGCACTTAACATAATGACCAAGAACCTTTTCCTGTGGTGGTTCAACCTTCTTTACCCAAATTCTCTAATATTACCGTTACACAGGCGACAGTGACCTCCTATAAAAGCAATGGTTTTTTATTCAGTGAGTAGGCACAGACCAAGTAGGACAGATGACAGTGATATTGCAGTGTTATTAGAAGATATTACAGCACAAAAATGTTTAAAGAAGGGCAAATGAAAAAATTTTCTAAGGGATACAAAAGCAGAACAGAATAAATTTTGGCAGTATGTAGAGTAGAATAGGATGGAGAAGTTATGAGAACAGGGGTAAACCATGTAAAGACACATGCCGTGTACCAAAATATACTGTACTGAACTGCTTAATTTCCAACTTGTGCTAGCTCATCAAATGGGTCTCAAGAATGCTGAGTCTGTCAAAGACAGAACATTACACATATTTATATTTCCTGAATATAGTTGATTGCTGTAATCAATGCATGGGGAAAAAAAAAAAGAGGTGGAAGCAGTAATTTTTAAGTTATACAGATGCTATTAACATCTGCAGTACTCAAAGACATTATAATTGTGGCTCCCTAT
Organism: Myiopsitta monachus; assembly: GCA_017639245.1. Taxonomy (NCBI): domain Eukaryota; kingdom Metazoa; phylum Chordata; class Aves; order Psittaciformes; family Psittacidae; genus Myiopsitta; species Myiopsitta monachus. The sequence goes on from CM029925.1 coordinate 59,558,349, forward strand.
GAAGATCCTTATCTAGTGACATTTAAATGTTATATATCCTGCTTAAAACACTGTTAATCTGAGAAGCCAATTCAACATTATTTTGAAAGCTGATCACTTGACATTTGCTAGAATATTCTAACACTGATTTCACAGTCCTTACCACCACAAACATCTACACTTCCAACAGAAATGTCCCCCATACTCCATTGTTTATATACTGAAAGCACAAGAAAAAGCGTACCTCTGGAGGTTTTAAATGTGATGTCGATGCTTACTTATATTAAATGACTGAAATCTTGCATCTTAACACAATACCCAGTTGTACACTGAGATGTAAAAAACCTAAAAGTACCTAACCACGCACATATACAGAAGGAACAGTAAGAAGACAAATAATATTACAACTTAAATTTGATGCAATAAAAAAAGTTAGAAAAAGCATGGGTCTTCATCTTTCATTTCCTTCAAAAATAACAGAGAATTCATTTAATAAGCAGTAAACTTTTTCTGAAAATAAACAATAATTTCAGAGTTGATAGCTTTTCTTAAAATTTATTACTCAAATCTATTCTCTACTGATCATAAATTTACTGTTCAAAGTACATACCACAGTCTGAAGGCATCGGTGCTGCAGCCACAGAAAAAGTAACAGATGTTTCAGAGTTTAAGAATCTTTCTCTTTCAATGAGGGAATCTCCTTCGGAGGAAGGCTCTGGGAGATCCTCTATAGTCATCTTCTAAAAGCCACTTTAGGAGGAAATAATATACAACCTCATTAGAAATACTTTGGATTAGTTCTATCACAGTGTGATATAATATGCAATGAGACTAAAATCTTTCCTTTTTGCAAGCACAAACTATTACTATCATCTACATTCTTTCAAACTAATACAATGAATTAGTTAAAGCTAGTAGAGCATGGTGTCAAGGCTAGTCAACCTCTAGTTCGGACTTCATCACTAAACTTGCATGTTATTAATGGAAAACATGGTATTTCCCCTCAGTTTTCCACTTGAGCAGTAATAAAAACAGGAATGCTGTAATAAACACAGGGTGATGATGAATGGATTAGTGTGTTTTGCAGCTTTATGAAAACGTGAAGCATCAAGTACCTGTCTTCATAATCTGCATGCATATTCATTTCCTTTACCATGAGCAAGAACACGCTACCAGCTACTGCTCTATCCTCTTTTCAGATTATCAGTTCTTTCATCTTCCCATGCAAAGCTGCAGACAATTCATCACCAAGTGACTCACTCCTGGACTCATGATTCTATATCAGCTCCTTTCCCAGCTTCTCCCCCGTTTTTGAAATAGCATACTTACCACAGTGTTGTAAACCTCCACCCCAGTGTTGTTTCCAGTCAACTTTTCCAGTCTTAGAGCAACCTAGGAGAGAGAAGAAAGATTAAATGGCCATACAGAGCTACTGACATATTCTAACAACCAGAACAAGTTGTGTTCTAGTTACAGTTCACAGGCTAAGATCAGGAGAGCTGCTACCACTTGTAAGACATCTAGATGGGAAATTCAGTAACAAAACACATTACTCTTAATAAAAACATGCATTACTGCACTATTGGAGACTACATCTCACAACTGAAAACCTGTATCTTAAGTTCTGCATCTTAAATTTTTATCATTAAATACTCAAGAGTAAAAGCAGTGCTTCTGCTAAACAACCTAAATTTGTCTTCTGCAGGCTGCTATACAATGCTCTTTACTCAGGAATTTGTTTAGCCACTTTGCTTAGCAGAAATAATTCATGCAGCTTTAAGGAATATTTGGGGTTTTTTTACATTTAACATTTATACATGAGTAAACAGAAGAAACAAAATGCAGTCTGCTTTTGAGAGTTAATTTGGTTTTTGTTTCTTACACACAAGCAGTTATGTGAATCGATTCATTCTAACATTCCCCAGACATTGCTGTGCTATTTGGGAACCTCACATAATCTACGTTGTAATATAAAAGGCATTTTAACAGTGGATTACAGATTATAATCTTGAAGTAAATAAATGAAAACATCCTCTGCTTGCACACCATGTACAGCTCACCCTGTCCTTCACTTGGAAAAGAGGTCCACATGAAAAACAGGTGGTTTTCTCCAACTAATTTATTTCTTCAGTCTTATGCAGCTGTACAAATGCATTTGCTGGCACAAAGGGAAGATCAAGGAGGAGGCTGCTGGGAAGGGCAGAACTATTTCTTCCCACAGTATGATCAAATTACATTGACTTAAGCATTCTTAGATTCAACAAGGCCAAAATACCACGAAGTTACATCAATTATTATTTTCATCCAGTAAGAAAAAGTTAAAGAGTTTATATTCTGAATGGCTTTACAGTCACGATAAACATGACAGCAACAGCTTTCTTGTAAGAGGGACTAGAAAGCCTCTTAGGCTGCAAGTAACTAAATCTCTTTGGTGGGGCAACAGTGAAATAAATTGGCTACCATCTGATATTTGTTCAGAGGCTATGGCAAACCAAAACAAAGCTTTGTAAAACACAAGAATCCACAACAGTTTTTCACAGGAAGCACATCAGACACTCTCACCAAATACACAAAGGAACAAATAATGCGCACGACTACAGAAAAGAGGACAGCTGAAACTTAAGTTAGAAAAAGACATGAAAGGAATTACAAGCTTTTTGCACAGCGCTGCTGGTGCAACACTGAGGAAACACAAGAAAGACAACGAAAAGTAGCCAGGCCTGATTAAGCAGATGGCAACAGGGAGAGGCCAGATGTGTAAAGCACAATGACAAATGTTGCCAGAACTAGAAATCAACAGAGACATATGAAAGTTAATACAAAAAAGACAGGTTACTGCACATAGAAAACCAGCCTGAGCAGACAGAATCTGTGTGATGTAAGTATTCAGGGCATCTTTTACTAAGGAGACAGGCAGGAGAATACAATCTGTCACATGAGTGAAAAGAGTTCAGCACAGACACTACCAAAGCAAAGCAGGCAGGGAAACAACCCCTGCTGCTGGGCAGGCGACACCCAAGTGCTACAATGCATGAGCCAACCCATGGCTTCACATGTCTATACCAGTGCCTGTGTGCACATCCTTACACCATGGGATTTTAACTTGGATCTAGGAATATATTACCACGTCATGATACAATACTGAACTATGCAATCAAGGCAACATGTTCTGCACCCATGACTACTTCCAGAACTGCTAGCTCAGGTGTAAGGACATCACAGCCCGTTAACATCAAACGCATACACCTGGAAAGCAAAAGGTTGAAAACTTTCAGAAAGGGAAAAGACAAACAGGTATTATCCTAATAGTGACTTCTGCTCTGTGCAAATACATAACTGCCTGACGTATTAAAAATATCCAAGACATACAGTCTTAGGTGGAAGTCCTGGAGAAACTGAATCAAAGGTCTTCCAGAAGAGCAATGATTTCTCTACATTAGTAAGATGAGTTTAGATAGAAAGAAACAGAGAAATTCAATGAACGAAAGAACAGAATTTGCCTGTTCACAGCACTGCCAAACTACCAAGAAGCACAGTTTAGTACAGCAGAGGGCATGAGCATTACGATTTGCCAGCCATACATTCTTCTAACTGAATTACCCTGAAAATGGAAAACAGAAATAACACTGGAAAAAAATAAAACTTGGAAGAGCGCTCAGATGCACATCTACCTACACGGACATGTCTGAAGAGCAGTTACAGGTTTGCTGATATCCATACATTACAGAGAAGCGCACAGAACCTCTGCATAGAAAAGGTGTATAATACAAGACCCAGCTTTTTCTTGTACTCCAGATTTCTTAATTTGCAACTTGTGTTAAATCACACAAAGTTTTCTTTCAAGTTGCGTAGAAAATCTAGCAAATGCTAAAGCACTTCAAGTGTGATAGGGCTTTGACAGCACAACTTGCTATAACGTGACGCTATTTTTGACAAAACCCACGTGTAACAGACTACTTATTGTGTGCTTTTATGTGCTCATGAAGCAAAACTGAATTCAGAGAACAAGTCCTGCACATACACTGTCTCCTCGCTCCATAGGACGCGCAGCATGAGCGGCAGACATGTTCTGCGTGCACAGCTACGCTCAGACTGGTTTTTCCACTGGTGTACGGGGCCCTCTTGCAACACGGCGCTTTGTTTTGTTCAGCTAGAAGTTTAAGCAAGCCTGGGTTTCAGAGCTGCCCCGGCAGGTTCTGCTCGCCCAAAGCCTCCCAAGCTACCTCCCCCGGCAGGTACCGCTCGGAAGTGACCACGGGGTGGTATCACACCGAACCCCCAGAGCAGGCGGGGCCCGGAGGCCGCTTCAGCGAGCTGAGGTGAGGGGGGAAAGGAGATGCGCTAAGGCCTCACTGAGCCGCAGCCTTCCCGCTCCCCGTTCCCCACACGGCGCTCCCGCCCTGCTCCTCGCAGCCCCGGCCCGCCGGGCGGCCCCGCAATGTGCTGTGTGTGGGCTCGCAGCTGACAGGCGATCGCTGCAGCGGGAGCAAGGGCCAGCTGCGGCCCACCCGCTGCGGCGGCCCCCGCGCCTCCACCCCGCTCAGAGGGACGGCGGGGGAGCGGTAGGAAGCCTCCGGTGCCCACCTCGCTCCCCGCGGGAGGTGTGGGGACACGGCCGCCACCCTGTCCCCCCTCAAACCGTACCTGGTCTCCGCGGCCAAAGGCTCGGCCCCACTGGGACCTCCTGCGCGCGCCCGCCCGCAGCTGAGGCAGCCGCGCGAGGGCGCAGCCTGCGCCCGCCCCTCCCCGCCCACCGACCTATCGGCGGCCAGCACCGCCCTGACGCCCCGCCCCTCCCCGCCCGCAAGCCTATCAGCGGCCGGCACCGCTCTCCTCGCCCCGCCCACCCTGCTGACACACAGGGCCCCAGCGAAGCGTATCGGAGCGCAGCCCCCTCAGCACCGGTCGGAAGGAGGTGCTTCGCCCAAGGTGATCGGAGCCCGCGTTCGGCTGGGTGAGGATGACCCTGGAAAGCGGCCAGGGCGGTGCAGAGGGCGGGTCTGTGGTCTAATCCTGGCGCTGCCCACGGTCACACAGCACGGGAGCTCGGAAATAAAGCCAGGGGAAAACGAAAGGCAGGGGAGCTGCAGGTCAGGCAGCCCCGGTCTGCGGGGGAACAGAGAAGTAATCCCGGTGCTCCAAGGTGCTCGCGCTCCCGAAGGAAAATGGGGGCAGGAAGTACGGCGGGATGAGATGGGGAAGTAGGGGGGCTACAGGGAAGAATCCTCCTTCCCTGAGGATTCCAAGTGCTGGGTATTCCAGAATGCTTCCTGCCATAAAATGTCCCTGCACTAGCAGCTGCATAAAGAGACTCGCTTAAGGTCACACATAGTCACTGGTAGCTTTCAGCATAGAACTCAGAAATGTGGACTTCCCAGTTATTTTAGTAACCATCCGGAGGAACAGAAGTAGCCACTTCCAAGAATCTTTTTCCAGGGGTGTTTGTTCAGCATCATAAGCTTAGTAAGGATCTAAATCCAAAGATTGGTAATCTTAAAGAAAGCCATGCAGTGATAAATCCATTTTCATACCAGGCTACTCTAGGGGAATTTGTCCTGGATAAAACCTTAGACAAGTCCTGCTATATTTTTATGCTAGTAAATAAATATAACTGATGCTTATAATCAGGTATTTGTTATTGCTTTTCCAATGATAATATTAATTGCAGGGTGAGGAGGGAGGAGGCAGGGCAAATAATGGGAATGACAAGTTTACCTCAAGCGAAGTATTGGGAAAGTCAAGATCTGCAAGTGCTCTCAGATCCCAGAGACTTGAAAACTGAAAGAAGTGGAACACGGAGTTGCAGTTGTAACAGTAAACATGATACCAGATGGCTAGAGAAAAGCTAAGCGAATTCTTCCATTTCCTAGAAATGTTCCATGATTCAGAAAAGCCAAATGAAAACTGTTCTCCAGGAAAATGCAGGCCTGCAATTTTCACCTCAAGGGTACTTAAGAAGAAAAAGAGTTTAAAGTATAACCAAGACATGGATATAACAAAGATCAAATGTGAGCTTAGTATTGGCAGCTGATGTCTCCCTTTTTTGAGATGGTCTATGTGCTGGGCAATGGAAACGTTTCATGGCTGATACTGAATAATGGGCTTCAATGAAACGCCTGAAATGGCAATTATTACTGGTTCTGGAAAAGACTAGGGTGTAGGAGAACTTCAATGCAGATCAAGTGCAAGCACAGGGGGGAAACAGCATTGAGCTGAATGGCATGTACTGGGCTGAGGGAGGTTACTGATGACATTGTGGGGTATTATTGTCGAAACTAATCTTTTCCTTTACAGATTTTGGGGAAAAAAATAGGGGAAGAATTACTGCTAAAAAGGAATGACCTGATAGATTGATACACGAGATCATCATATGGAAGTGACTGAGGAAGAGAAAGATGTGATTGTAGTCAACAGCTCTACAATAAGCATCATTACCAATACAATGCAATGGCAAAAAAAAAAGCAAACACTTAATCTTAGAACATGTAACTGGAGAGTGAGAGGCAGCTAATCAGCATATGTAGAGATGACTTGCTAGTGAAGGAAAAGAACAGTCTATTTTAGGAGGTTACCAGAGCTTGGCTTGTTTAATTCAGCAGAATGAAGGCTGAGCTAGTTGCCATGGAAAATGGTGTGTGAATTCAAGGGAAACACTGAATACGAGGATAAAACTGTGTGATACTTTTATGCTAGAAAATTAAGGTAAGCACCTAAAAAGGCATCTTAGGTTCCAGAAGATCCTTCTGGTTGGAGCAGTAAAGACAAAACACCACACATTTTAGCTCAGAGTGAACCCTGTGACTTGGTGCTACAACCAAAAAGAGGACTGGACACCGTTGCATGACAAGACCTGACCTCCACTCAGGACAGGTTTAAAAGTTTCCTGCAATGGAGACAAGAGCTTTATAGCTCACTCTGTACCTTTCACAATATCTTTTTCAGCCACTCCTCTGCACCAGGATATAAGTGTAAATAAAAATCTGCTCAGCCTATCCTGTCTGACTCATTTGGTGCTGCCATGGGCAGCAAAGTTGATGAGCACCTGCAGAACTCAAAACAATGGGCTGCAGCAGCTCTGACCACCTTGGGAGGAAGATGGGGAAACAGTGCTTGTGAGCAACAAGCCTGTTTCAACTAAAATATTATTTCACTTCTTGTTTTTGCTTTGAGCAGAAATAGGGCATTACTGACCAGTTCCTTTCCACAGATTTACATGTCAGAGGAAAGGGATCATTTGAATAGCTTTGCAGCTTCAAGTAGAGCCACTCTAGAGCGAGAACTAGGGCAGCAGAGAGGTTTGGGAAGCGAGCCTGCTTATGTACCACTTTCAGTGCAGCCTTGGGACAGCAAGCATGTTCAAAAGATAATGGATGCACTGGGAGCTACCCTCAGAGCTGGGTGTGCAACAAGAAAGATGCACGTCCACCCACAGCCAGGACTCTCCTACTTTCTCTCCTACAAAAAAAGACTGGTCGTTGTCAAACTTTCCAGCCCTGCCCCTTATTTCCTGAGGGACATGCCACCCTTCCTTCCCTCCAAGCATCAGTCAGCACCCCACTGACTTTAAATTTTCCAGTTTCTGCTAGGTGTGCCAACTGCCAGCTCCTCAGATCGCATCCTCTGCTTCTGGATCCACAGCCTTAAGGAAGGCTGTATTTATCTCAATTTTCAGGGAAAACACTGAGATGCTTTAGGTGAGGGAGCTCACTGAGAACTGGAAGAGGCATGAGCCTAAATAGCTGCATCCTATTCTGTAGTGCTTTGGGGTATTTTACAGGAAGACAAATCACTGGACCTCACTCCTGGATCCCAAATCAGCACTACTCCCCTGGAAATGACAGAGGCCACTGCTGCCTGCTAAATTGCCAGACCCTCACCTGACAGCACCTTGCTTTCCTTGAAATTGCTCCACAACTCCAACCCTGTTTCCACTTCTGGGAGCTGATGTAACCACCGTTTAGGCTAATAGGACTGTCCCCTTTCCGTTTTCTAGATTTACGTAACTCTGGCTTTACGCTGTTTCACACAGCTCTTGGTCCTGTTACCCTCTTTTAGTCACTGTCTTAACCACTGAAACCAACAGTGAATGGATTAGTTACAACAGACAGCAAGCTTTTAAATACCCATGAATATCTTAACAAAGAGAAACTATGACTAAGTGCCCAGAATACACATTCCAAAAATTATAGGCACATGTAAATATAGCTTACAAAACTACTGCTGACCTCAGGTGGTCATACAATTTTTCTCAACTCCTTTGGGTCATTTGAGTGTACCAACAGCCCTGTGCAGGCAAACACCCCCCAAACTTAATTTCCTACTTATATTTCTTCCTAATTCCCTTATGTATTCCTTAAGTATTCTTGCTGGAGAAGGAAATCAGTTTCCTACCTGTTTACAACTGTTTTCTCTTGTCCTTCTGCTGCTTAAAAAGGCTTGGTTTTTGCAAAGCAGGTTTTGAAAGCATTAAGTTCATACTTACTGTCTCATGCAATAAGTCTGAAGCAATTTAATTACATTAAAAAAAGAGATGGCAGGAGTTGAGCTTCACACAAGCAGTTCTGAAAAGTTAATCCTTGACCCAGAATCAAGATGAATTTTGTCTTTCACTTCCACCATCACCACTAATAAAGGCTCTATACAGACTCACTGGTTTCATGTATTCTTTTGCAACTATATTTCCTTCAAGTCATGATATTCCTATTCTTTACCATAGTCACCACGTAATTACAGAAATGAGAGAATCTACTCTGATCTCCTAGAACAGTGCCAGCTCTTCAAGAGAAGCTGAAATAAAAAGCAGCAATTTCTTATTTAGATAGTGACATCTAGACCAATAACATGAATAGCGCCCTGGTTACATTCAATTTGCTGATATAAAAAGAAGAAAAAACATGTTTCTTTCAGAGTAAAATAGTTTTAAGTTGTTGTTATCACTCAAGCTCTCCGTAGTACCTCAGTGTGCAGAAATTCAGTTTCCTCGTAAGTCATCCACAAATACAAACCTGAAATATTAAAGACCCTGGTTATGAACATTTATGCACATTCCCCTTTTAAAGCCTGTCAAAAGCAGTCCTTCCTTCTCAATTTTCCTTGTTTCCACAATTTTTAGGCTTCTGTCACTAGTTTCAAACTGACATTTCATACAGTTTTTAAATCGCATTACTCTTCCTCCATAAAGCCCTAAAAGCCATCCCATGGTTACAGCACTGTTAACACCTTTGGGGTCTGAGTAACACACAACTCCACCCAGGTTCAGGCCTTATTCTTGCCTTTTCCAGAGCACTCAGAGTGCCAGTATCAGACTGGTCTTAGGTTTTCACCAATTTGCCTGATGGGGTTTGAACATTTAAGTTCTTCCCTTGAGAAGTGCTACATGACCAGGCAGCTCCCTCAAAATGAGAATACTGCCAATTCTAACAGTAGAATCATAGAATAGTTAGGGTTGGAAAGGACCTTAAAATCATCCAGTTCCAGCTCCCCTGCCATGGGCAGGGACACCTCACACTAAACCATGCCACCCAAGGCTCTGTCCAACCCGGCCTTGAACACTGCCAGGGATGGAGCATTCACAACTTCCCTGGGCAACCCATTCCAGTGCCTCACTACCCTTACAGTAAAGAATTTCTTCCCCATATCCAATCTAAGCTTCCCCTGGTTAAGTTTGAACCTATTGGCCCTTGTCCTATCACTACAGTCCCTAATGAAGAGTCCCTCCCCAGCATCCCTACAGGCCCCCTTCAGATACTGGAAGGCTGCTCTGAGGTCTCCACGCAGCCTTCTCTTCTCCAGGCTGAACAGCCCCAACTTTCTCATCCTATCTCCATAAGGGAGGTGCTCCAGGCCCCCGATCATCCTCGTGGCCCTCCTCTGGACTTGTTCCAGCAGTTCCATGTCCTTTTGATGTTGAGGACACCAGAACTGCACACAACACTCCAAGTGAGGTCTCACAAGAGCAGAGTAGAGGGACAGGATCACCTCCTTTCACCTGCTGGTCACGCTAGTAGAAAGCATATGAAAGGAGGAGCAGAGGCAATTTACACACAATCCACATGCTAGGGGAAAGTCTCATTTGATCCTAAAATCATATTTTTGGTGCTTTCCTAAGATCTGTTTATCAAACACAGTTTTCTGTTCATTTGGGGTACTTGTAAATTGCTTGAGTCAGCAAGTACACACGTAACAACACCTGGGCATCTATTTGAACATGACCAACTCCTTTTCAACTCATGTTCTGCAAACAGTAGCACTGCAAGCCAAAATACATTACTGTAGGGAACTGACATCAGCACACAGAAATCATAACCTATGGATTTCAAATGCATCTAATCCCCTTACATTCAAAAATACTTCCTTGCCATTCTCCTCCTCAATATTCTCTTCTGCCACTTTTTTTTTTACCTAAAAAAAACATTTTGTCTTCTCTTTTTTTGCATGACCACTAGACAAAGCATTTTCCTTAGCATTTTCCATGAGGTAAAACATTTGGGTTTTTCTAAAGTGCTCTGAAATGCAAAGCAATGTATAACTGCTTAATAACAAGAATACTGATGAGAAAAATGCAGTTTCGTAAGTAGTTGGAAACAGGCACATTAAAGTTCCTGCTCTCTCACAGAAGCTAAAATTTTGCTGCATTATTCACATTGCATATACATGCAAACTGTAATTAGATCTAGGATAAAACATACGCCTTGTTCAAAAGCATATTCTATGAGCCTGGATCTCTATTTAATAATAAATAAATAATAAACTGAATATTGGCTTACTCTTAAGATTTAAAATAATAAATGAGTGCATAATGAATCATCATAAGCCAGCATTTTGCATTTTTTTACCATGTATGTATTTCATCTAATAGGTTAATGCTTGGCATGAAAATAACTATAAAAACAAAAACCAAACCAAAGTGACATGACTGTGAAATCAAGGAAAAAAGAAAAAGAACTTCCCAAATACAACAAACTATTCACATGAAGTTAATGGCCAAAATTCCCAGTGCAAGGAATGGAACTGTTGGAGCTGCTTTTTTAAGAAAAGTCTTAAGAGATCTCATAGCAGAAATATTAAGCAGCTACATAAAGATGTCTCTCAGTTCCCACTGTAAACAGAAGGGGGGGAACTAAGGATAGTTGTTTGATACACTGTGTTTTCCTTGACTTACTGTGGAGGGCTATAGCACCTTGAAAATTAGGATCACTAGGATGAAGCAACACCCTAAAGCTGCTCCATTTCTCCCCTTTGAACACATTAGACACACACCTAAAAGAGAATGCAAAAAGGGCTGGGACTGCTGTGTAGAAACTGGTGGTGAGACACAGAAGCAGACAGAGCACGAGCTACATGACTTGCAAGAAGCAGAGCCAAGAAGTAATTACCTGATGCTCTCCAGAAAAGCACTGAGGGAAATTACAGTGCCATAATGTATACTAAGTACAGTTTATGCCTCCCAGAAAAATTCCTTTAGAGAAAGCACACAGTTTTAAATTCTTCCTGGGAATCCCTGGGGACAAGTCATGCCTTGCTCCCATCAAAACAAGGTGATTTTGCTGCCCTGTCTGAACAGAAAGAGAGATTCAAACGATAAGGCTACAGAGAATAACAACTTTCCATGCACACATACTCAGCTATTGCACTCCAGCACCAAAGAATGAAACATATAAGTAGTTCTTTAAGGTCTGAGAATGTTTTATGGGCTTGGCAGCATGCAAAGATTTTCGGGAACTGGACAAGATACTTATGACTATGCAGCTGGAAATTACATTGCTAAAGAGAAGCAGTTGGCCAGCAGCCAGCATTAGGGTTGGCCGCTGTTGCCTATAACCTTTGTGACACTGAGAAATGGCCACTTTGCATAGAAAAGCTCCATCTAGAAATGAAAACATGAATCTACTTAACCCAGTCTGAGTAATGAAGAGGGATATTGGAGGCGATTGGTATTATCACCCTCATCCACATGCTGCCTTTCATAAATAAATACTTGGAAAAGATAAATACCTTCTGCTGCGTCCAATTCCTACTTTGGCTTCTCTAATTCCTCTTTCAGGGCGGTATTATTCTGTCCTGACCTCAGAAGCAATTCAAACAAAAGTATTTTGTGTTTTATTGTTGTGATTTTTTTGAGGGGGAAGATGTCCCCAAAATGCATCTGCATTTTTGGTTGCTTTTTTTCTTAAGAGTTTTAACCCGTAAGTCTTGCAGTTAAGAGAACTGAGCCCTGGCTGATGAAAAAGAAATAAAAGAAAGGAAAAAAGAACTTTCATTTATTTATTTTCTTTAATCTGAAATCCTACAGTTTCAATTCACTGGTGCAGACACCATCTTAACAAAATCTGCAAAACTTACTCTGTTATCACGCAGCTTGGATTTTCAGCAATTTAGAAGAGAGAAAGAAAAATACTTTCCAAGAATGATCATCTGAGGGGAAGGAAAAAAATCTTAATCTTCTTGGGAAGTCTTAGAAGGAAAAAGCAAACAGCTTGTCACTTGCAAGTAAGGGAAAGTTTTGAAGACCTTCAAGGCAGAAGTCCAGCAGCCATCTCTAACCCATTTGATTTTGTGTCTCTCCAGTGTATGTGCTCAGTCAAGGTCACCTTTGTCTTGGTTAAGGAGTATCCAGAGACATTTACACGCCTGTTCAAGTAGTTCCCCTTCAAAAAGGTTACAAAATACAGTCTCTTCCTTTGGATCTCTGCATTCAATTGCATGTTATGTTTTTGCAACACGGGAAAAAAAAAAAAAAAAACAAAAAGAAAAAGGATTAGGTTCTAAGTCCTTTTCCCTCTTGATATAGTGCAGAAAAAAACTGCCTTTATAAATACAACATGGATGCTGAATGGCTAGTTCCTGCTTACCCTAATGAGCTTAAAATCTTATTTGTGGTGGACATCTGTCAAGACAGGAGTGAGGCATGCAAGTCGTCTTAATCCATTAGCTCTAAATCCAGCAGAGCTTTCACACTCCTTTTTTGAACTGAAGAAGAAAACCTGACCTGGATTATAGAATGGAACAGTGCACAACTTCAAGAACAGATCTTAGGCAGTGAGCATGTGAGATTTCAAGGCAAAGAGCAATGAAAAATGACAACAAAACTGGGATCACGATGGAAAACTCGTGAGAAACTGGCCTGTCTGCACTTCAGGATGAAACAGTGAGTTTGACTTTTTCTTTCGTTTTCTCTTGTTAATCTGATTTTAAATAAAAAATACAGCCAAAGACAGAGAAAGGATGGGCTGCACACCTTCTCACAGTGAGATTGCTAATACTATTGCAAGAAGTGGTCTTAGGGCTTTGAATACACCCAGAAGTATTTTGCATATTGATCCAAGAGATAAAGGAATCCCTCTGCTGGTCAAAGGTTCATCTTGCTACAATACTGATGAATTCCACCACTGTGAGATCCAGGGGAAAGACTACCTCAGGGAAAAGGAGGCTAAACTACCAGAGCAGGACAAAAATGATAATTTGCAGTTCTCTTCTGAGGCTCATCCAGATCCCCAGATTTCCCAGGAAAACAAGAAAATTCAAAGGACAGCCACAGATGCTGAGACCATGATGTCTGAGCTGATTGAATCTCAAAAGCGCATCACTGAGGCCATACAGATCAGAAAGCAAAGCTCCTGTGAATCAGAAGCATCAGCTTTCATTTGGGATGACAAGAATGAAAGCAATGTGAAGCAAATCCCAAAGAAAGGAAAGAAGCAAAAAAATCATAAACTTGCAAAGCAACGTCAACCTAGTAAAGTTAAAGAGAAGTCCATTTCAGCCCTGTGTGAGACAGAGAAAAAGGTAGATTTCCCTGAACCGCTTGTTAAGGCTCACCAGAGTGCATATGCCTACTTAAATCCCAACCTCTCCAAGTATGAAACTATACTTCACATGGCCAGCCAGGCTACCCAAACTCAGCTCTTCCTACAGCAGATGGTAAGCTTTCTCCTTCTTCACTATGATGAAATCAACCAGCTCCTGGAAGAAATCACCAATGATGGGGAAAATCTCCTCAGAGATGTAGGTGGGAATTTGGCCTGGCCAGCAGAAAAAGGTGATCGGAAGGAGCACCCTGATCTTCTGCAACAACTACTGCAGTATACAGTCAATAAAATGCAGTTACTGAGTGGGACACTGGCCTCCCTCACCTCCGACGCCCTGCAGGAGACATGCAACTACTTGCAGTCTGCTGCAAACAATTTAGAAGGAAAACTGAAAGCAAAGCAAAGCTTTGATGAGCGACTGCTACGGACAGTAAGGCTGCTTGAAGCCTCAACAGTGGGATCCTCTCAGTCCCACAGTGATGACAGAACTCAATATTCTGAGGACAGTGGCATTGGTGTGGACAATGAATCCCTCAAAGAGTTCAGCGCTCTCAGCCAGCATGGAGGACAAGCTATCTGTGATTCCTGTACTCATGGGCATCTGGCCCAAGAGCACGCCAGAACAGTGGAGCACACACATAATAGTACAGTGTCACCAGGCACAGCCACAACCCATGGCTGTGTACTTGAAAGGCATTTTAAAGATACAGTTTATTCATCCATGCAGAGTAAGGAAGCAACATCTTGTCAGGGTCGAGTACCAGGAGGCATTGCTACCATGCCCCAACATGCAAACTTGAGCAAAAGCCATTCCTACAACTTCTTCCAGTCTGACTCTACTCAGGAAGGTGCACATTTCAAAATCTGCGAATCAACAGATTTTCCTTCTGAAGATGATGATGAAGAGAGCACCCTGGGGGAGGATGACAACACAAGTTCATCAGAAATGGGGAAGGATGCTTTGCCAAGGAGGCCCCTGTCTTCACCTGCAGTCACTGATAACACACAAAGGCAGTCCATCAAAAGGACAGAGAATGTGGAAACAGAGGAGATTATTCTGAAGATGAAGGATGCCATCAGTGAAAAAATCAAGTTTGTCCCAGCTAAATCCGGGTGTAAAGAATGGATAGAAGATGACAGTGGAAGAGCAGTCCAAACAAGGCCCAGTACAGCAACAGGCAGCCAGAAAACCGTCAGGAAACAACGACGGTCCAGGTCAGAGGAATCCCTCAGAAGCCAGGCAGAGGACCCAACCCTCCTAGAGCTTCAGAGAACTCAGAAAGAGCTCAGCAAAAGGTTGGAAATGTTTTATGGAAAGGATACAGATAACAACCCAGAGCCTTGGAAAACAAGAACAGCACTTTGCTTGCAGGATGAGCAAAACACACCTAGGCCCTCTAGCAAACTGAAGGCGTGCCTCTCAAAAAATTTCAGCATCCTGCCTAACCAGGATAAAGTCCCTTTATTCATGGTCGACCAAAATCCTGCCCATCAGCTGGATGAAGAAAAAGGCAGGAAGCCATTGAGAGCTGCTGTGCCCACCCAAGAGACATCAGGAGGCAATGAAAAGGAGCCTCCTGGAGCACAAATGCTCAGTGGCAGCAGCTGTGCCCCCCGACAGTCTGTCAAAAAGCTTATTGAAACATTCAGTCCTGTTAACAATCTTGTGAAAGATGCACATTTACGATCTTTAGGACCAATAAAGTGCATCAGAAAATTTGAACTTCCAGTCACCCCACTCACCATTCCCTTTCAGAGAGGCCTGGCACCTTTAAATCTTAAGCATCGTATTTCACCAGTGGAAGACACAAACTCCTCAAACACTAGTGGAGTTTCTTCTAGCTTTCCAAATGCCTTTCCTCCTGCATCAGCTGCAGAATTAAGCAAGAAGGACACAAAGGAAGAGATTGATGTAGACACTGAGAACCTGCCACCACCACCACCTGAAATGTTAATGGACACTTATTCTGACTTATCTGAGCCTGAAGAAACTGCAAGAACAGAAGGAAACTCTTCAGAAGATGCCAAAAAGCTCACCAAAACAGAATTCCATGCTACTAAGAGATCACAAGTTTCCCCAAAAATGAAAGCCTCCCTTCAGTCCATTGACTTACTGCCAAATAAAAGTATCAGTGGCCCCAGTGTGTTTGCTAATAAGGGTCTAAGGAACACCAGAGCAGGGGACGAGAAAGTGCAGAAGTACTCTCTGGAGCTGAACCCTACCAACGTGCACGTCCCTAGCCAGGAGGAGATACTGGCAACCCAGAGAAAAGAAGCTGCGGATCTGTACAGGCAAACCCATAAAATTATTCCTCTTCAAAGTCCCAGCGGGGTTTCAAAGCCACATAGCAACAGCTCAGACAGCAAAGAGCCCTATTCACCTGCAACTTCAGTGCAATACCAGAAGCATGGTTCTCCAGACTCACTCAGGAGAAATGAAAAAGGCTCAGCATTTGCTAGGAGGGTCTCCCCAACGAGAACTCCTTCTCCACCAACTGAGAAACGGGTTTTCAGCCCCCCCGCACACCACAGGCACACACTGCAGCCTTCTAGCAACCCGCAGCTGAGCTCACCCACCATGCAGAGGAAACCCAGTCCCCCCTCTAGCCCCAGGGTGCCCAGCCCACCCCTACAGAAGAAGCTACCTTCTTCACCACCCCAGCGAAAACCCCTCAGCCCTCCCATGGGGCACAAGCAGAGTTCACCAATGCCACACCAGCTGCTGGGCTCCCCAGCCTACCACAGAGATGCGAACCCTCCTTCATTCCCTACCACTCCTTCCCCACCAACCTCCCCATCCCGCTCCTACAGGGGGCTGAGAGCTGGGCTGGGTGCTGGGGACGAGCACCAGCTCTCCTCCTCCAAGAGGAGCAGCAATGTCCATTCGATATTTTGCCCAGCCACATCTTCCTTATTCGAAGCCACACCTCCACCTGTACCCACCAAACCCGCTGCAGAGGTGGCCAGCCAGCCTGAAGCTTCACCACTTTCCCAGAAGAGCAATCTGCTTTTCCGGCAGCCTGGAGACCGGGTCAGAAAGCTGTCCCTGAGCGCTGCCAATCCTCAGCCATTCGTGAAGAGAAGTTACTCGGACCGCCGACCAGGGGTGCAGTTTCGTCTTCCAGCTCCTGTAACAGCTGGCAGTGAACCTGCACTTAACCAAGCAAGGTAAGAAACTCTCCACTTTAAGCCAAGAAATCAGAAATACAGCACTGTGTTGGCTTTCTAAACTCCCTATGGGAATTTAATGTTGTTGAAGAAATTGCCCAGAAAAGTGCCCTGTGCATATGCAGGACACATGAACATCATGTGCAGGTGTTTGGGCAATGATAACATTGTAGTTGGACTAGATGATTGTTGTAGGTCCCCTCCAACTCAAATATTTTATTCTGCTGCCTTGCCCCAGATTTCAGAATACTACCAGTCTGAATCCCTTCCCTTGATTCAGCCATTCCATAGTTTGCTCAAGCCTTAAACTTACACATCTGCCATAACAGGCACCCCAGAAAAAAATTCAGGGCTGGTTTCAGGGCACAGAACCCTCCTTATTTACGTGGAGGCTAAATATACCCACACTCAGTTCTTAAAAGCTCTGAAGCAACCCTCAGATTACAAACATCTTTAAACAACCATGAGAAGGTAAGCTTGGACCAAGAGAAAGGGTATTTTTCCTAACATCAGCCTCTAATCCAGTAAACTCCTCAGCAGAAATCTGTATCAGAACATTTCAAACCAGCTGGCAAGAATGACAGGCAGATAATAGATGTAATTATAGTTTGAAATTATGAGCTTTTTGTGTAGACTCTCAGATCTAGGTGCTGATTTCAAGTCTGATGGGTACACAGCCCAAGCCAAGTTTTCAAAGTGGGAAAACCTCCATGGCTACTGGAGATCCACTGCTCTGAAGAAGTCAGTTTAAAGATCATAGAATCACAGATTCATAGAATAGTTAGGGTTGGAAAGGACCTCAAGATCATCTAGTTCCAACCCCCCTGCCATGGGCAGGAACACCTCACACTAAACCATGCCATCCAAGACTCTGTCCAACCCGGCCTTGAACACTGCCAGGGATGGAGCATTCACAACTTCCCTGGGCAACCCATTCCAGTGCCTCACTACCCTTACAGTAAAGAATTTCTTCCCCATATCCAATCTAAACTTCCCCTGGTTAAGTTTGAACCTATTGGCCCTTGTCCTATCACTACAGTCCCTAATGAAGAGTCCCTCCCCAGCATCCCTATAGGCCCCCTTCAGATACTGGAAGGCTGCTCTGAGGTCTCCACGCAGCCTTCTCTTCTCCAGGCTGAACAGCCCCAACTTTCTCATCCTGTCTCCATAAGGGAGGTGCTCCAGGCCCCCGATCATCCTTGTGGCCCTCCTCTGGACTTGTTCCAACAGTTCCATGTCCTTTTGATGTTGAGGACACCAGAACTGCACACAATACTATAACCACATTTTAAGTCAGCTATTTCTGAATCAAGCACTTTGTATCAGAAGATACCAAAATTAAGGAGTTTGTTCTTCTGGTTATTCTAGAATTCTGTGTACCATCAGATCCAGGACAGATGTGTTTGTTTTTCTGTTCATGCTGTGCAGGCTTTTTAGAAGTAATAGTAACACTGGCTCCTGTTTTAAACAGGAAATGATTTTAACTAGTCCAGAACAGACTTAACACCATCATCCATACAACCAACAGTGATCATCACAAATGTCTGACAAGTAACTCAAGAGCAAGTGCCTGGCTCGCCTTCAACTTCTGTCCTCCATCCTCCTGTATGACAGGGATGGAGTTCCAATCCAAATCAAACAATTCTGTGCAAAATTCAAAAAGCTTAGCTTTGACATGCATGTTAAAAGAGTAACTGTGTATAAAAAAAGCGCACAATAATGTGCATTAGGGTCAAAAGTTAGCCAGTCTTCCTCTAATAAGCTTCCACTAAAAGCTTGATAAGGAAAGCCTTATGTTATAATAACTTACTGAAAGGAAAATTTCAAAACAATTACTTTGGAAAAAGGTTTCTAGTTAAAGCCTCAGGAATTACCACTTGTAAAGAGCTTTTTTTTGATGATGCGTAGTGTTCCATCAACAGCGCTTATTTGACAAGGGTGGGAAGACAATAAATAGGGTTCCCATGCTACTTCCATGTCAGCAACCACTGGTTGCAAAATTTTAAAAGGTCTGGGCTTAGCTTTAAACTTGCTCTACCACTTAAAAAATTAAGCACAAAACCAGCCAGGAAACAGAAATGGGTATTTGGGAATACTCAGATATCAGTGTAGCAGCCTGGAGGACAATGCGTTTTTATTCTAGTTTCTCAGCATCTCAGGATGTTGAAATCCATTAAGCTCCAAGCTACACCAGAGGATTAAGACCCTTCTCAGGTAACCCTTCCTCATGTGAGGAATATTTTTGCTTTTCCCACAGAATAGCTGAAATCATGTGAATCATCCCATGAGTAGGGATTGCAAGACCAACCCTAACAGGAGATAAAAGTGCACAACCAATTATAAATTGTTAGCTAATTTATGCTTCAATGGAGTGCATTACCTTCCTATTGTAGTCTGCCAGAGCATACAGATACAATTTCAGTGGGATTTTAATATAAAAAAAAAAAAAAAACCACTGTAAATAAAATCATCCCTTTCATGAAAAAAATTATATATCCTGGTGTCATGATATACAGCATTCTGGAAGAACAAAATGCATCCCGAGCTAAATTTGGCTTACCATTTACACCAACAGACATCAAAAGTAGTCCTACTTAGTTAGTCCAAATTTATATGCCCATTGATTACCACATGCATTGATTTCAGATGCAGTGTACTACTACTGTGTGTTTTCTTACACTTCAGCTTCCTGGAGTAAACTTTTTACAGATCTTGCATTGAATGGCCTAATAGAAATATCACTGCAAATGTGCCAACAGGCAGAGAAGGACCATTTTAAGAATCAGCATGTGGCATCACTGCTGGTTGTTTCACCAGAGCAGTTGCCATAGCTGTGAGCACCACATCCCCATACACAGATGCTGAGCCCTACTCTTACAGGGTTCCTAACAGACAAGCTACTGCACTCTGCTCCATCTCCTTCAAGTTCACCAAGTGGCCAGGGCTTCCTCCGCTTTGCAGTTCATTCAGCTGACAGAGGGAGACTTCAAAATGTCTCCCTAAAACAGATGTTGCATACCTAAACCTCCTCATTCTGGCCATGTTTGTATCTGGTCTGAAATCCGCAAGCTATTCCCACCCAGCTGTCAGTCTCCTTTCCTTCATTCCTTCCCTTGCTCTACCTCTCATTTCCATATAAAATAATGTGGGTTTTTTTTTGTCAGGGGTGTGTATCAGCAACTTCAAGCCCTAGTCACAGGAGAGAGGGGACACAGAATCAGACATGCCATATCGTCAGTCTTTTATAGCAAAATCAGTTAGCCAGTTTCTCCCATGCTCCCAAATTCTGGGATATATCCCTCTACTTTCTCCATGCCCAAATAAAACACCTGTTTGCTGAGAAGCAGATTGCTAAAGATAATCAGGCAGGAGCTTGTACAAGAAACATGGTTTTCCATCAGAAAGCTGAGTCCCCTCTTCCACCTACCCCATTTTAGCAGAAATTCTAAATTACTCTTGGTGAATATGACTTCCATGTCATTTTCCTAGCTAGCACTGCCAGGCATTAAATGTCAGTACTGTGTACAGATCAGCATGTCTCCTGCACACTCACTGCTCCACTAGAAGGCAAAAAGCACTCCTTCCAAGAGCACGTGTTCTGACTATCCCATGCCATAAGGAATATCAGGGCTTAAAACATTGTTAGCCCTAACTAGGGCTGGAGCTAGAGCTTTTGTTATTAGTCTTAGGGTACCTAGATAAGAGTTTCGATTTCAGCGCTCAAGTCAGTACAATTGGTTCCCATTTGGACAGCCTACGGATGGACAAACTTTGCTGGTTTCTAAGCCTGGTCACTGGACAGCAATCAACAGTTCTTGCCAGCTTATTGAGGCATAACATGTACAATTGCTCTGCTTGTAGAAATCCTGTTAACCTGTAATAGGATTTCTGCATATGCAGTTAATTGAAATAATATTTCATTGAGACTGCTAATCTTCCAAGAGGTAGAGCAGAGACCAAATATTAAATGTTATTTCCTTTAAGAAACTGTCCAAGGAGGACCTGAGAATGGATGGGGTTGGCTGGATCAGGCCCAAAGTAAGTAGCCCAAGTGAAACCTTCTGCAGCTAGGGGATATTTGAATCTAAATTAGTTTCATGACCAGCCATGTATCATAAATCTCTTCATTCAGAAGCTCAAATCACTAAAGTCCTAGCAGCCAGAATAGGGACATAACAGCTTGTTTGTAGTTGAAAGCTAATCCAGTTTAGCAGCTTATGTATTTAAAATACAGCAATGATCCCCAGAGAACTCTGGTATATTTCCCCACACTGATCTTAAACCATTTTAATTAGTTAGAGCAACACAGGGCACATTTCAGCACAAAGGCCCATGGCATAAGCTATTCACAACTAGCTCCACTGCTATAATCAATCTTGATTCATAAAGTCCCTGTGCCCTTAGAGACTGCCAGTGCAACCTCAGGAACATCATTTACACTTTGAGTGCCTCAGTTCTCATGTCTCCAGAATAGAAGATTTATACCACCAAAATACCCATCCCACAGTCATGCTGGCATCCTCAGAAATCACAGTAGCCATGCTAAGCAGATATGTAAAAGAAGAAAGACCTTTCCTCCAGCAGAGTCTGATCCAATACTTGTCACTAAAATCTGTCTCTATCTGCAAGTGAACCCAGATTCTCACCCAGCAAACAGACAAAATGTTTGCTTCCAAGAGAGTTTTAGGAGGGAACAGTACAGTGCTTTTGGCATGACAAGAAAAAAGTCTAGATGGTGCATGTAAAGAGCATGTATACAGGAGGAAACAGCGAATGACACAGGATCATGCAGCACTTGTGCTTCACAGGTTAATGTGGCCTAATCAGTGCTGTTTTTAAAAAGCCGTGATTCATTAGACTCTTAACTTAAGCATCTTTCCTTCTGCAGCTTGGAGGAGAGCCCTAGAAAAGCAAGTGACTCTTGGAACAACCCCTGCAGTCCTGAAATCAAGGAGTCCAACAGATCTGCTTCTCACCCCGAGCTGTACGTCGTGGGCCAGGGGCTGCAGAGGGAGTGACAGCAGAAGCACCCATGAATGCAGAGACATGAGCAAGGCCAGAACCCCCACAGGGAGGAAGCAGCCTTACCCAAGCCTCCAAAATGCAGCTTTTTTTTCCTCACAAGGAAACAATATAATGGCATTGGAGCTAAAAACCCAAACTGGCCCAAGAAATCTAAAGAAATACCAGCAGAGCCAGGTGCTTCTCCTTTGATTGCATTTCATGGTTTAACTCAAAGATCTACACTGAGCCAAAGAAACACTTTGCAGCTGGGTGAGTCAGGGGCAAATGGGTTTGATAAAGACAGCACCTGTAGCCACGTCCTTTGTTTCACTGTTTAGATAAAGTAGTTCAAAAACTATCAGAAAATATCATTATTTGCCATGCTATTTATTCAGGAGGCATCACAATTTTAGTTATGTAAAAAAAGTTGTGCTGCTGTGACATTTCGGGAGGGGTTGGGGGGGTGGGGTGCGTATCATCCTGAATCAATTGACTTTTACTGCAAAAACATCAATGACATCAGCAAAAACACATCTTTAGGTATTTATCAACATGTAGTGAGAGAATAAGGTCAAACAGAAGTCAAAACAAAGTAATCCCCTTTAAAGGAATAAAATTAGGGATGTTATTCCCTCAAAAAGGCTTTGATCTTCTAAATCACCTTTGATTATCACATAATCTCATCACCTCTAGTTCCCAGGGTATAAGGCTTAGATTAGAGCAGTTTTGTAATAGCCCAATCAAACAACGTTATAAATCCTGAGGCACCTAAGGACATGTATCTTTCTTCCTCATAAGAGAATACTACCATAGAGAATCCTGTTGTCCCCAAAGCAGGTTCATATTCTGATTTATGTAGTTTGAGGGATTTATTGTAATTCCACAGAAGAGCCCAGACAGGTTCTTGTTAATAAAAACACACGTTATTTAAAGTCAATTAATCCTGGGGTTTTGCAGCACCTGCTGGAATACAGGTTCAGAATTTACTGGATCTTGCTCACCTAACTAATTTATCATCATAATTAAAATTTAATTAATCTAATTTCAATTAATGTAATTTTACATGTTTTCATATGCAACTTCAGTACAGAACAAGATCCAGAAAAAAAAGGACATTTGTAGTCCTATTTTGGAAGGAATAGTTTCAATTTCTCCTACAGTTTTCATGATGGTGATATCTGGGCACTTCATCCTCACACATGATTTTTAACCCTTCCTTCCCACCTTCATGATGGGGGAACTGAGGTCTATCTTACGTTGTAGAAGGGACCCCTTTGGATGCTGAACTGAGTTTTAATCTAGTGCCTTAATCACAACCATCCTTCAATAAGTTCAGTGCCATTTTAAGCCACAGACACATGGAAACCTTAATTGCTATGTCTAAGGTGGGTGTTTGAATATAAAAAAGTAACTTGCAATTAATAGATGCATTGGATTGTCAGGGGTTTGTGAGCTTGAGGTGGGAAAGCAGCCAGCCATACCCACAGTGAACAGCAAAAAGATGTCAACAGATACACCTCGTAATCACACAGGCAGATGTACCATCCCCTCTCAAGCTGGAAAATCTCCAGGGAGGTACTGCAAAGTTTACTAGCAGGGCAAACCCTGAAGGCCGAACTTTCCCATCATCAGAACTGTAGTTCTCTCCCTCCTGCATGAAAATACAAGCACATTCTTGCATGCATTTCGGATTGTCTGTTCTACTGGCAGTAACCACCAGAAGAGAAACAAACCAGAAACAAAACAGCAAGAAACTGGCCCTTCGCATGCTTAAAAGTAGCTTTGAAGATGAAAACATAACAGAGTGGGAGGACAGCTTCTGCTCAGCTACTACAATAATTTTCTTTCTTCATGATTTCATGCTGAAATTACCCAGCACCATGATGGGTAATGAATTATTTATTTATATCCACAAGCACCAAATACTGTGGTACAAGGCTTCCAGGAATCAAGCTGGAAACCTTCTCACATGTGTGCTAGCTGGATATGGAGTAAGACAAAGTATCTTTCCCCAAAACCCAGGCTCCCTTCAGGATGTGGTACATGAGCTGGCATCCTACCACAGCATCTCTACCACTGAGGCTGTGGTTGTCAGGAGGCTTATTGCAAAAACAACCCCACCTAAACACTGAAGCTGCTGAAGGATTCTGATGCTGCCCGAATGATGCTGCAGCAAACTCAGTGCTGTATTCAAGAAACAGAACTTCTAAGGGAGTGTGATCTACAAGTTTGTAACATGAACTCATGACTGCGTATAGCAAACTGATTCTCTTCAGTACAGTTAATGTACAGGACTCCTGCAAATAAGGTATTTACCTTCAATTTGTATTGCAAACATGAGATTAAGAGTAACTGTAGCATATAGGAAATGATGGTTTGGCTCATCACTTTTTGGGAAAAAAAATAATGTAAGGGTTTTTTTTACATCTTACAGGTTTTTTGGACAACACTTCCATTTTTCATGAATACAACATTTATGGAACACAATTGCTTTATAAGACCATATTCAGCTTTAAGATTTATTTTTTAACTGATGTAAATAAACCAGAGTTTTTATATGCAAGGTATGAGTTTGATCTTTCTTACATTCTGTGTGCAACCATCTTAAACCTTACCCAGTGTTACACTCTTGATTCCTTCCTCAGTACTGTAATTAGTGCGCCTTGCGATAAAAATTTTGCTGCCTTTTTCCCACCCCAGCACAAGCTTCTCTTGTTCTGTGTTTTACTGGTAGATCAGTTAATTTAGGTTGCATTTCCATTAAGTAAATAATGGCTTTTAGGCTGCAAGATCCCACCTGGACACTGACAGACCAGAGCACAGGTCAGCTGCGCTTCCCCCCCTCCCCTGCCCTGATTTAAGCTTGACCTACCAGGCAATTTTGTACTCAGTTCTGTAGAGTTTCTATGTACAACCACAGCTACCTCGAGTGCAGGGCAGGGGTTTTGTCCTGCGGGCTAAAATCAGAGCGCACTTACTGCAGTGTCTCATTGCAGAGGGGTGGAGCACAGAAAGAAGCAGCATTCCCTCGTCAGCCAGGGCTTCATAGCCCGTTACCTTACGTTTTCCATCTCAGATTTCCTTTTCCTCCTGAATTTGCACACAACTGAGCCACGATGCAAGCTATGTCTGTATTTTTAGTAAGCCAAGCACTGACAGTACTCCAAAGCATCAGGAGGACCATGCATCATCCACGCTTGTTTGAAGACTAATAAATGGTTCTCACAAGAAAGAGCAATGGCTTTAAGGACCTCCAAACAGTGGGTGTACAGATAGGTACAAAGTTTCACTGCCTTTACTACGATCTATTAAAAAGATCAGAGGGAATATGGGGATGCAGAGGCAGGTAAACACATAATTTCCCTAGTTTTTTCTTCAAAATTAGGGAAATTTTGGAAAATCCAAAAGGACACTTTCACTGTTGCCATGGCAATCCTATAAGCTCATAGAACTGTTCTTCCCTGCTCTGCCTGGGGTTTACTAGGCCAGGGTTAGATCCATAGCTCAGCAAACACACATGGCCACATGAAATGTTTTTTTTTTCCTTCGGAAAGCCTAATGAACACATCACACTTTCTTCACTAACATCAGAAACTGGCAACTACACATCCTCTGCTGCCAAAACGTTACAGTTTGCACCAGGCTGTGAAGTGTCTTTCCCTGAAGCAGATGAATAACAAGTGTTTTTCCCTAAGGTGGAGAAATAATGGCAGTGACAAATGAAAATGTAAGTTTAAAAGATTCATATTATAATGAAATGAAACTGTTAAATAATCTCTTGAAAGGCAACAATGCCAATGATCACACAGTACCCCAAGAGTCAGAGCTGAACCCAGAAGTGCTTCTTCCAGCTATGCAGGAATTCATTATGCTGGTAAGCACTGGCCCACAGCAATAAATCTGCACATAGCTCTGGGCTGACTGACATCCAGGCTACAGTATAAATAGATTTGAGAATCCCTTCTCACCTGTCACTGGCCTCACAGTGAACTCATCCTTCTGCAAACAAGTTACAAACACTACTTGCCTGCCATCCTGGATAAATAGACATATATATGCCTTTTTAAAAGCAGCACAACTTTTCCCATGTTTCCTCTTCTTATATATAAAATCATGATTGGAGACATGAACCAGAATGGACTCAGATTGCCAAAGAGAAAAGCTTTGGAATTTAGGCCAAGTTTTCTTTGTTCACATCTATGTTAAGCACAGAATACATCTAGTAAGAAAACTTTAATCTATACAGCACCTTTGGGTATGTTGCCCTTCAAACGTGCATAAATGACAACCATTGTAATGCCAAATAATCAGTATCAGCAGCAAACGACACAAAGAAGTAATGGCAAAAGGCAAAAAGGAGGAGAGGGCTTGTGAAGAAAAAGTATGGAGGGACATACTGATGCCTCATTGGAGTTGCCCTGAGGAATATTTTAGGCCAACACTTACTGGGACAAGAGCAATCTCCAAGTTTGGAAAAAACAGCTTTCTAACGCTGTGCAACAGAAACTATTGTCAGCCCTGGGCAGGACCAGAAGAGGGGCATGCTGTTACCATTACCTTCAAATGGAGTATCGCTGCAGGATCTCTGGAGAATGAAAAAACAGCAGCTGCCGGGCTGTGCAGGGAGGTCCACGACTGCAGAGGTCTGGCTTCTACCAGAGCCATCAGGCTGGCTTAGCTAGAGGGCAGCTGTTCCCTGGGGAAGCAGAAGCATGTTTGGTTTGTACTGGGTGATACTGACAACAAAAACCTGCCAGAATAATACAGCAGGTAAAACAATAGAGATCCTAATACTGGCACAATTCTACCCCTAGGAAAGTCATCTTACTAGTATAACCAATTTCCCTTCTTGAAACAACACACAGGGGCTGTTTGTTGCCAAAATTTCTTAAAGGTTCAGGTCAACTCTAGTTGAGATGTTTTCTCACCTCTGCCTGTATCAAAGGCAGTATCATAGTATCAGGACTCAGTGACAGCTATCAGAGATTTGGTAGCAATGCAACCGCTAGTATTCCCATCATCACTATTTATCAAGGATGAAAATAGCCACTTCAGTGCAGCCCCCTCCCTCTGCTGCAGCGAGAGACACCTGGCTCCAAACCCACCTCTACAGTGGGCAAGAACAAATTTTGCCAGAATCTCCTCATTACACTCCATGACACAGCTGCATCTCTCCCACAACAGCTCCCTTCAAATGCATTCTTTACTTCTCTGCTCCACCTCTCACAGCAGCAACATGAGGCAATATTGATAATATTTACAACAGGAGCCTTCAGCCTCCCCACTGTACTTTGGCTCCATTCTTCCCTCCTTGTCCTGCCTCCCTGGCCACCCTCCCTATTTGCCATTCATTTTTCCATCCCATCCCCAGACTCTTCTTGGCACTGCCAAGCTTGCGCATTTACATCTCTGCAGGGGTTTGAGGCTGCACCTCCAAGAAGATTTGGGGTCCATCTAACACATTTGCACAGCACAAGCAAACCCTGAATCGCAGACAAGCCACACCACCAGGCACATGCTTTGTCTCTTGGTGAGAAGAAATGCCCATTTGAGGAGACGATTAATTTTGCAGACTGGATTCAGAGTACCTGGCACCAGTGCCTCTGCTCACATAACTCCAGAGCTCTAATGACCCTTGGCACAGGAAGGTGGCACAAGACTACTCTCTCCCTACTTGTCAGGGAAACATGAGCTTTCTTCACCCCTGTGTGGCAGAAGGCATGTCACATTTTTAACCCTCGTCTTCTCTTGATGACAACTTTTCCGTTCAGCAAGCAAGAGGAACCATCTCTGACAGCCAGGGCCTGTCCTGGGGCTCTGGCAGGATGCAGGCTAAGAGTAAGACAACGTACAAAACGGCCATACATTTCTTTTGCTGCACTAACCTCTGCGGATTAGCAGCTCACATTAAATGCAATAATCCAATTCATTATGCTGGCCCTGCAAGTGCAGCTTGCAGCCTCCTCTCTGGTGAGATTTCTGTCATCAAGCTGTAACAAAAAAAAAAGTTAGGAAACTTAAATATTCTTACAAGCACTGAAGAAAGATCCAGCACTGCTCTGCCTGTTGTTCGTATCACCCAAACCCCTTCGTAGCTTCTTAACAACTTTTGAGACATTCACCTGTGCAAACCTGCGGCAAGAGAGCTCACCTGAGCTGATTTAACCATTACCTTGAATTAACGCACTCCTTGTCACTGCAGACAGTCATACCATCAGCTAAACTTGCTCTCCCTGTGGTGGGAGAGGCCCTCTCATGGGGAAGGTGTTTCAGCTCAAGAGTTAAAAAACCTCAGACACTGAGACAGAAACTAGTACTGGCAGGCAATGCTTTATTCACCTATTATTTTCTAAGTATGTCTATAAATATATTATTTTCCAGTTGTCAATTGAATTTACTCAGCAGGGTTTTTATTTTGTTGGTACCTATGCAAGCTTCTCAACAAACATGAGCTCAAGATATAAAAATTTTGAAAAGCACTTTTTTATCCTTATTATTATTGATTTTTTTTAAAAAGCCAACGTCAAAACATGCTATGGAAATCTGTAACTATAAACTCAGCAAGGTAAGTTGCACCAGCAGCTACCAGAGACTTGTAAAGAGCACACCTGGTAGCTTAGCACATACAGCATACACTGGCACATACAATGTGCTGCACATCCTCTGATAACCCCACCACACATCCTCTGGGCCAGCAGGTCATGCTCTCTCGTTCTCTGCTTCCTGAGTCAAGCCATCTAATCCTACAGCCTCAATGCTTTCAAAGCCCTTCTCTTACTTTCTAAGTAAACATACATAAAAATATACATATACCTACTACTTTGTAAGTATGTAAATATATTGTTTTCCTTTCTACAGTTACAAGTTGCATTTAGACATGGGTTTGGTTTGGGGGATTTTTGGCATCTGTGGAAGCTTCTCAGTGAACATGAGCTCATGATGTAAAAATTTAACTTGTTTTTTGTTTTTTAAAAGCCAACATCAGAACATGGTTCATAAATCTGTACCTATATACTGGGTAAGGTAAATACTGTTCTTCAATCATGTAGAATGACACGAATGCCACTGCCACATCCACCTCTGCCTCCACTGCTCCCACTCAGCACCTCTCCATCACCTTCCTGGTGCACATCAAGCCTTCAATTGGCATTCAGGTCCAAAATGTCCCAGAGGGTTTTCACTACGTGCTGGGGCTGCATGGCAGCATACTCGTGCAGCCTGGAGCCCAGCACTTGGTGGAGGCTCTTTGCAAACCTGGTGACCACAGCCCAGACACTGCCATATCGGACAGGCAGGGCTCTGTTTCCCCGGAGGAACCAGAGCACAGACAGGGAGTGGTGCTTGATGGCTTGGGGTTTCTGTGGATAAACAGATGCCACAAGCACTGCCAGGCAAGAGAGACAGGCTTCTTGACAACCTTAATGCAAACAGAATCTACCTTTATCTTTGGTGCTTGGAAGCCTATTCTGACTAACATCAGCAAGCACACAGAGCCTGATAAACCAGAAACAGGCGACAGTGGCTGAGCATCCACTGAACATAACAACCAACCTCTGAGGATCTCCATTTGTCCAAATAAGAGGCGTTGATTCCATGACAGACTTAGCAAAGTGAATCATACACATTTTGTAAATCATTTCACTACCATTTCTGCATTACTAAGACAAAAATGTCAAATCACTATTTATTTCTATTAAGAAGTTGTCTAAACCAGCTGCTGGAGCTTTTGAAATGCATCATACACAAGTCACTGAAAAATTCCTAATAAAAAGGATGATTACTTTTTTGTGACCTCTGATGAGAAATGCCCAAGGTCTAATCTTGCAGTTCCCTTTGCTCAGTGGCACACAAGAAATGGCAATATTAAACTACCCTTCAAAACTCCATCCCACAAAA
Organism: Myiopsitta monachus; assembly: GCA_017639245.1. Lineage (NCBI taxonomy): Eukaryota > Metazoa > Chordata > Aves > Psittaciformes > Psittacidae > Myiopsitta > Myiopsitta monachus. The sequence goes on from CM029925.1 coordinate 59,588,204, forward strand.
GATGTGTGCTGCTCGACAATGGAAACATCAGTGATTAAGTCAGGTCTTTGGCAGAATGGTCTCATTTGAGCTTTTTTTCCCCTCATACTTGGTGGCTCCTAATGAACAGCTGTTTGAAACTTCAGGATGTCTTAGATAATTCCCCAGACTCCATTGACATGGCATTTGAGCATCTCTCAATTTTTATGGCATTTACCTTCACAATGTTCCCTGAAACAGGGGAACAGAAATAGAAAAATCTTACGCTGGCTGAAATGTAACCAAAAACGAAGCATTCCCTCTCATTGTCTCTGAGAATGTTGCTCTTAGCTCATTTTCTGAGCTGAACTATATTAAATACAAACAAAAAACTACTACACTAGGCTCCTTGCACCACAGATTTTGCTGAGATCAAAAGCTGAAATGGTCTGGAGATGGAGTTCTTATTTTCTGTTCAGTGGAAATGTTATGCAGTAACTATTTCCTATTCTGTAATGGAAGGACCTTCATTTTCTCTATCCTGTTAATCTAGCATCAGTCATCAACATTTAAATAGCTCCTGAAAGTACCTAAAATCAATTCTGGTAAGCAGGAAAAGGGTTATGGTACCTATTCCAAAATGAGAGTTCATTTGAGTTTGAATGCTATTAAACACAGCACTCACTACCAAGCTGCCAAAGAGAAAGAGCTGTCGACTGCCACTAAAACCCCTGAGATAACATCTGCTCTCTCTTCAGTAGCCCCAATTTATGTTCAAATTCTTTATAACAAAAAGATATAAAAATGACTGTAAAACTGAATTCTATGTTTATGGAGATATACTTTATTGACATTTCTTTAAAGGCCATTTTACATTTGCTGTGGCTAAAAATACCTGTCTGAGATTCATAATGAAGAAGAAAAATTTATTAAACCTTGGATTAAAAGATGCTAGCATAATTAGCAGTGGATTTACCCTAATTAAAGCAAGGCTATGAATAGTTTCCTGTAGTATATATTAAGATTACTTTTTTCCAATCCTTGGCTACCACCGACATTGTAAGCTACTATTATAAATCAATTATCAGCTGCATTTGCAGCATGTTGGACATCACAGATATAAAAATAGACTGTTTGCACATCCTGCAATGTTCAGAGTCCAATGTCATTACTGCAACACAGGCAGGGAGCCTCAGTAGGTTGGGTTGAACTGCCCACTTCAGCTCCACAGCCCCCAAATTCTGCCTTGCACAAAATCCTTGCCTATAATATCGGTGTTGAGTTTTCACCTACACAATCACCCCACGCTCTATAGGATTCTGCCGCAATGGGAAAACAAGAATCATGGGAAAACAAGAATCCTGTGATGACAAAACAATCAGATTCTCACAATGCCAGTTGCCACGTATTTTGTCTAAAGGATAATCCTTTGCTTTAGAAAAGGCACCTCTTGCAGACCTCCAGGATCTTTACTGTACGGCCCTTCAAAGCGCGGAGCCAGACAGGCTATTTTTAGCCCGGCTCTTTGCTGGAGGCGGGTCCTGAAATGCCCCAATGAAAGCCCAGTGCTGAAGCTCGGGCGCCATCTTCACCTCACACACTGCACATCTCTGCAGCAGCCAGGCAGAGCCCTGCCAAATACATGAGGCATTCCCTCTTAAATATTCCCTCTGAAGACTTCCTGGTTTAGAAGTGGAGATTAGTTGAAGTGGGCAATACCTGAGAGTTATTCTGCGACATCCAGCAGAGTTTGGTCGCTGACGTAACACTCACTGGGCAAGTGTCTGCAGCAACTGTGTGTTATCTGAAAGAGAAACAATCTATGCTCAGTCTTCTGAGGTTATCAGGAAAAAAAGGGGAAGGGGCTGGGGGAGAAGGGGCAGAGGGAACTGCATTTTGTGAAGTCAATTTCTGCCAGTTTCTGAGTCCTTTTCTTCTTCAAGCTTTCTTGCGAGGATCAAAAAGAAAACCTCTCATTTCACACGTGTAAATCCAAAAGTGACTGCGGTACAAAGAGCTGTGTTAAACATTTCACACCAGGGCCCTCAAAATTACGATCACATGTAAGCAGTGAAAAGATTCTGCTTTGCAGAAGTGAACCTCTTCCTCCCCTAAGGAAAAGAGTGAGAAGCCTCAGAAGCCCACATATTTATTCACACTTTAAGGATAAGCCGCTGCTAAATCTTTATCTGCTGTCAATTATGGACAAGACTCCATGTTACTCTTATAAAAAGACAGAATTACTGATCACTGCCAAAACCATCCACTTCTAGGGGCTCTTAAAGGTCTCTTTAGTTGGTTTGTCAGAAAGACTGGAACACGAACTGATTTCCCAATACTTGACTGTCACGTGTATTTTAGTTTTTCCTATGTTGCCTGTTGTTAATTTGGGTCTTGTTTTAGCTTATGAACTGTTGCCTGGATTGGTCTGCTAGCCTCCAGTCTTACTGCTTTGATAAACCAAGCAAAGCTTCTCTTGGAAGCGGAACATGCATGGGATGTGTTACAATACCTCTCACAGTGTCACCAGGAGTGGGACCAGTAAAGCAGGCAACCTACTTCTTTGTGAACCACTACAGAGCCAAATCCCAAACTGGTTTTAAGTAGCACTATGCTGACAAGTGCTCCTTTTTGTATGAGATACAAAAAGGAAGTCCCTAATGATTCTCTTGCAAGCATGCAATAAAGAACTGATCCTGCTATCCTCATTAAGCTTCTGCTTTGGTAACTACGCTCTTCTCATTCACCTTTTTCAACAGACACTTGACTTTTTGCCTCACACTCTTGCAGTATTGGCAGATGCTGTTTCACACTTGCTGCTCCTCCCCAGAATGCTATCTTACAGCTGCTGCTTTGAAAAGAACCCACCCTGAGATCTGGATATCTTGAAGGAGCACAAAATGTCAATGAATCACTCGTATTGGTATCTATGCAGATTTTCAGGGGAATGCTTGGGTTTTGGGTGGGTGAGGGGGAACTGTTTGCGTAGTTTAAGTGTACAGGCACTAGTCAGCTTTAAATTTAAGGGTTTCAAATGCCCTGTGCATTTTGGAAGAGCAAAGCTTGAGTCAGTAACAAATTTACACAGCCATTACTTTAACTGCCTCAAGAGACCTAAAGACAGCAGATTTTAATGGCTGTTAGAAGAAGCAAGGTGGCAAGCAGTTCAACTCTTACTAACTCAGCTTTAATTCTCTGCACTACATATTAGCTAAACCAGCTGGCCACAGGATGAACAGTCCAGCATTTGCCATATGAGTAGAAGAATCTGCTTCTCCATGTTCTCATTTTCACTGTGGTCTCCTCTTTGCTACATGAACACCTATAGGGGCAATTCTCCTTCTCCTCTTGCAGAGTTCTGGTTCCTCTGGGAGCTACTGGCGCTGCTGGCCTGGCTCCCCAGCCTGGTGTCAGGCACTGGACATCTGAAGGGCATTACTTTCATGGCAGAGGACAGGGTAAGACAAAAGTCAGAGTACACTAAGATCTATGTCTTGGTCCGATTGCAGTCTGGCTTGATTTACTGATTTGCCCCCATCTACGAGGTGGTTCCCTCCAGTGGAATTAGGGTCCCAGGTCACAGCTAATGAATGTGTGTGGCCTTCAGCTGGGACACCCAAGACGATGTCAAGGTTAAGCTAAATAAATGAATCAGGCATTATTTGAAAGCAACTTAGTCCGTAGGCAGAATTTTGGCCTCAAGGATGGGGCTTGTTTTGGTTCATTTTTTTTTTTTGGGGGGGGGAGGGTTTTTTGTTCATTTTTACATTGAGTGAGCAAGCACTTTTCTAACCAGCTTGCATTTTTGCATGGATCATTAAAGGTGACATATGAGGAGGTCTCGCACAAAACTTGGAATATGAGGCATGTCAATACAGAATCTTAGAGCAATGGCTGGGCTCTTAGCTATTAAACCCAGTGGAGCAATGGGGCAAGACACTTTGTTCACTTACTCTAAACTAAGAGTGTTGCACAATCCTCCAGAGGTCGGGAGGGGCTTGTCATTTGCCGTTTGATTTCAAATTGTAAAGGCAGACAATTTTGAAGCATATGGGAAGGTTTCATTCATGCACTTTGCAGTAGAGCCTTCCTTCCCCCACTAAAGTGCTAGGAGTTTAATTTTGCAATATTTATGATTATGAGTTGACTGACTGAATTTTTGCAAATGTCCAAAAAAATGGAGCAGAACCACAAAAAATATATCCCACCTTGTTTGCTTGGACCTATCTCTGGGTAAAGTCAGTGTGATGAGACACAGATGTGCCTTGCTCCTGTTCTGACATCTGCCAGCATGGAAAATTTACAGTGATCTCTCAGAATTGGTGAGAGGGGAATGACAGAAAGCTCCATAGAAAACCCTGAAGGGATCTGCTTAACACATCCTCTGTTAGTAGGATTCTGTAACTTTTCCCTAACCTTCTCCCAATCACAACAGAAAACGGGTAAGGGCAAAGAGCAGTAAAGGTCCCATACCCTTCTCCCCACTTCATGATCAGGAGCAGGTCAGCAAATTCACTGAGTTCTCAAAGTAGCTGATGTGGAGAAAGTTGTTAATCCCTCTTTAAGACCTGTCTCTTCAACACTAAATTTTCCTGGCATATTCCCCCAGTGCTGCATTTTCATAGCTGACATAAATCTGTGTGGCAACGGAATTTACAGCAGACCTTGGCTATGTTGTTATTGACTATAGAAATCTTGCCCCATGCAGAACATGTGGAACAAGCCATCATTTACAGCTGGATTTATACCTGTTTATGCTACAGAAATGAACTTGGCAAATCATAAATTCCCTTTAAAAAAAAAAAAAAAAAAAAGACAAGAAAGGCAGAAAATAGACAGAATCAGCTAATACCTATAATGTAGAGCCCTCCAGGAAGCTGTTCTGAAGAAGTTCTGATGGGCCAGAATCCCTTACCACCAACAGCAAAGAAATTCATTTGGGAAGTCAAATTGGGCCCAAACAACTTCCAAAAATCCCTTTGTCCCTGAATGCTAGCAAAGTTGTACTCCAGGATTTATTGTTCAGCTCCTTTTGTACCACAGCAGGTAAGCAGCACCAAGCCAAAGGCTCCTCAGGCTTTGAGGAAATGCTAGTAAACATCGAAGCCTAGCTGGGAACTGGTGCATAAGGACTTCACCAAACCACAGCTTCTGGTTATCCAGCTCACCAGCTACAGTCCACAGGAATTCAGGCCCTTTGATCTACAGCAAAAATGACACAAGTGATTTTCAAACCTGCCACAGAACCCAAACACTTTATGAGGAGCTTGCTTCTCTGTGGTAGACTTTAATTGGTTGCAGATGAATCCTCCAGAGGATCCAGCTTCCAGAATAAGTGCGTAAGAATAACCTAAGAGTCACAGAGAACCACGCTTGTTACAGACTTGGATCTGGTTTTCAGCTGTGTCCCCTGGCTTCAACCAACCCTACCAGCCCCTTTTTCACTTAGAGAGACACCCAGTTGTCTGTCCCTGTACTCATTGTTGTGAATCATTCATATCAACCATAAAACTGAGGTGAGAGAACACAAACCTTAATATAATCCCATTCTGCTTTATGCCCATCCTTTTATTTCTGCTTTTCTGACTCCCTTATGTTTAGGTTACTGCCTCCAAATCAGGGCAAACTGAAACCTGTGATGGGTAAGGGGAAGCAAGGACCTAACTTCAGGACAGTATCTCCCTATGCTTTTAAGAAACACATACCACCCACACTCATATAGTCAGTTCCTAGACTGGACCAAAAGGGAGAAAGTCCAAATGCACTGATCAAAAAGGAACTGTTAAAAGCTGTTTTCATGAAATGTAAAGACACCAACATGGACTTCTGTAGTATTACACATGAAGGAACCTGCCACTGTATTTGCCAGTCCATAGCATGCTAACACAAAGCTTTTGGATAGCCATAACAGATGGGCTGAAGATGCACTGTGCAGGGCAGGTGCCTCCACTCAAAATGAGCCTGAGGATCCCTGAGAACTTCAGCATGACCTGCTACGCATCAGAAGACCTGCTGCACAAACTGCAGTGGGCCACGTGGTTCAGGACACAGGTCAGATCAGGACCTCACCTTCTCCGTAGTGCAGGTACACATTTTACACCAACATGCATACCTGTGACTCCATGCTCAAGCATCCAGAAAAGGAGACAATGATGATCTCCTTACCTTTCTCTCCTTACCTATCTCAAAGAATGGATCCAAGGCATTTCTAACCCCAAATACACGGAGACCTCCAGGCTGACTATGGAACAAGCATTGCAGCCTTCATCTATATTTCATAACACTCTTACCGTATTAAATTCAAAGTCTCAATATTTGAATTCAAAACAACGATTTCATATGGGTATTAGAGAGCCAAACGACAACCTAAAATTGCAAAATAAGAAACTGAATTCAAAGCTTTTCATAGTGAGTCAGAAAGGGCCAGGCAACTCTGCTGAGGGAGCTGCCCCTGCCATAGCATGGGACAAAGCCCAGCAAAAGGAAAGAGCCTCCATCACCCTTCTGACCATGAGGAAAAAGCACATTCCTCTCATCATGTTTTAGTGGCTGTACACTTAGCAGCATGGACATCTCAAAGTCCAATTCAATAAAAACAAAACACAGTTTCCCAGGAAGAAGGAAGGAAACCATCATGACAGCTGCTAGTCACTTCCTTATGCTTTTCTGGCAGGAAATTAAAATAATCCACACAAATCTCCTCTCTTTTGACTTAAAAAACAGGCATATGATCCAGGTGATAAAGCAGCACCCATTCAGCTGCACACCTCCACATGATACAACAGACTGGGATAGACAGAATGCAGGCAGCACTTCCTAAACCTCTTGCAGCAGATGGATATTTCCACAGACCACAACAGCTATCAACAGATTCAGTGTTCACTTGACTCTGAGATGCAGAAGCCGCAGCTGAGGAGAGGCCATGCCAGAGGTCAACCTTACCTAGCTGAGCAATGAAGGCTTCCAGCGCTTTCACAGCTGCAGCGTAAATCCCTGGGTGCTTTGAGTTCAGGTTCTCAGTCACCGCTTCTACCAGAGACACCGCTTGTTACTAGTTTCCAGCTGGACACTGAGCCATTGATGGCAATCGTCTGCATAGTCTTCCGCTTTCTCCTTCTTGAAAATGGGGTTTATATTTGCCTTTTTCCAGTCATCAGGGACTTGAGATGACTGCCGTGGTTTTTCAAATATGATGGTTAATGGCTTGGTAACTCCATCTGCCAGCTCCTCAGGACCAGCAGATGGATTTCAGTTCATACTCTACTCTCTACATGTCTCTTTCCTGACTTGATTAGCAGGGTGTCAGGTCAAACAAAGGGAGGTGCTTCTCAAACACCACTTAATTAAATCATGGAACTTGTTGTGACAGGATGCTGTGGTGGACAAAAGCAGACATAAATCTAAAAGGCAGAGATGGTTGCAGAGTGGATGGGTTAGTTTGTGGCCATGAAACGAGAGCCTCTCTGAAATCCATGGCACACGATTGAAATGACTTGTCCCAAGTGAGTGTCTCTTCCTCTCTCTCCATTTTTGTGGAAAACTCTCCAGAGAAGTTGGCATTTTTTATCACACCAGATTTGTGGGGCAAGGAAACAATCTTTGGCACTGCTAGTCTCCACCCAAAAGATGTTACCAAGGCAGAGTCATGTAAAGCTTCTGATATGCTTTATCAGATGTAACAGACGTGCTTGGTACCCTTCATCAGAAGGCAAATTGTTCTGGGGAATCTTCTGGCCACTGTTCATAGACTCCCTGGGGACCATGGCAGAGGCACTTCACATTTATGGTCTTCTATGCTCTACATTCTATATAAAAAAATAAACAAATGTTAGGATACACGAGATAAGCTCTGAAATTACTTGCCTGAAACAGGTTAGAACCAGGATCTCTGCTACTAAGAAAGGCTAAGGAAAACATCTTAAAACTCAGAAAGGGAGGTAGGCCAGAGATGCAGGGATGTCTGCTATTTGTTTTCAACAACCCAAGGCAGGTTAATAGGTGCCACGACAATGGGCAGCAGTATGTAATCTTGAATTAATTACTCTTGAGCACAAACGGGAATAATGGGAACTGGTAGGTAACAAGTCTCCTTAAAGGAAATAGCAGAAAACTTTGTGACTCTCTGGAAGTTGGCCTATTGTGATTTGCTTCGCACACACTCTCCCTGTTCCTGCACAAAGGCACATTCCTGTCCAGATGGTAAATGGAGAGGAATGAAAAAAATACCAACCCAAAAGGGGATGACTTTCCCCTGGATGCTGAATTCACAAACATGTCCAAGCTCCACGGTGCAAGACAGCAGGGCAGTATTTGCCAAATACATGTACTAATTATGATTGCCTTGTGCATCTTTTGTATATTTGGTAATGTTCTTGGCACTACTCCTGCCTTCTTCAGTTGCAAATATTACTCTTCTCACTTCTCTGCTTTACTGGAGGGTTAGTTTTGAGGGGAGAGAGGGGGTTTGTTTGAAGTTAAAAACACTTTCCTCTACTACCCTTTCCTGTTCGCGTCTGGTATCCAAAATACACCCTCTCTACTTCTAATGACACCAGTTCACTGCCCACACATAAACAGGCTGTGGATCAACAGTTCATTCCCAGCAGAAGAAGAAAGAAATAAAGAAAGATTAGGCAGGTTTAATCTCACAAGAACAATACCCAGTACTTGCATAAAGGAGACATTTCTCCTTTCTGCCAAACACTTACTTTCTGCCTTATTGTTGCCATAACATCTTCCAAGTCACGTGAGGGAAGAGACCGTTTCAAATACTTCTCAAATTTTTGATGACTCATCAGTATACTCAGCATCTTCCTTCCATAACACCTAGAACAGGATGGAGAGAATGGAATATAGACTATTACTGTCTTTGCTCTCTTGTGAATAAACAAAGGAAAAGTGCTAGGAGAACTACTTGGTATTTTCAGTTAGGACAGATCACCTCACTCATGATTCCTATCCATTATTGCATACTGCAGGTATGCACGCAGGCAGCTGGTTGCTCATGTGTCCTTGGCATCTATTCATGGGAATTAACATACTAGACAAAGCATGGGTTTGGCGACATTTTGATTTGGTTTTGCTACTAGGAAACTACAACAATCTCCAGGAGGAAATGCAGAGCTTGCTCAGCCAAAGACAGCAACATTCTACAATGACTGGGAAGAAAGAATTGTGACTACCATAAGCAACTAAATTTGCAGAAGATGTTTACAGACAGTGACTACTCTGGCTAAAGACAGCTGGAATTTTTCTAGGATAGCCTTAACCTTATCAGAAATAAATGCTTTGGATGCTTCACTGATGAACTGTGGCCAGCGCTTCAGCTTTGCATTGCACACATAAGAACAAACAAACTTGTTTGACTGACAGATCTGATCTTAATAAAGAAGCACTCAAGTCACAAGAATTTGGCACACATAAGAACAAACAAACTTGTTTGACTGACTAATCTGATCTTAATAAAGAAGCACTCAAGTCACAAGAATTTGGCAGTGGTCCTTCTTACCCTTCTTACCTTCATTTTACCCAGTATGCTCATTTCAGGGCTGGAACTAGATGATTTTAAGGTCCTTTCCAACCCTAACCATTCTGTGATTCAAAGATTCTATTTCTCCAGACAACATTACCCACACTGCAAAGTAACTTTCTTAGTATTTACTTTAACTTCCACTCTTCTCTGGCTATACCATTTAGGATCAAAGAGTTTGCATTTAAAGAGAGCATTTAAGATCTGAAATGAAGATCATCACCTTGTGTCCTGATTACAATCCTGAGCAAGCTTCACCAGTGCACGAACAAGAAGCTCTGTACTATAATGTGAGTTAGACAGGAGCTTCTGGGCTCCAATTTTCTCCATCGTGGTCAGTAGGTGTTCAGCTGCACACTTCCGCACCAGGACATTGCGGTGCCTGGAAACAAGAGAAGAAACACTGGGGCAGAGGGAAAACGAGGGCCAAAAGCACAGGTCTCAACCATAGTGTGCTCTCTGTCATTGCTGGGAGAAGGAGGCATGTGTTCCCACTGCAGTGCTGGACACCTGAGGAAGATTCTCTCCTCAGATAAACACAGCGTTGGCAGTGTGCAGAGGCACTGCCTGCAAGGAACAGGGGGAATTCAATCTCCCCGGACTAGCTGATACTCAATTCCTATCGAAAAATTAACTCTGAGAAAGAGGGAAAAGGAAGACAATTCATGCCTGCTCATCAGAGGGCTCCCACTGCGCATACAAAGCTGCAGCAGGATTGAGGCTTACTCCACCCATTTATCTCCAAATCTGCAGACCTTTGGAAAAAAACAAATGGGGGAAAAACCCCTGTTGGGCATGGAACTGCAGAATATGCAGCAATGCAGCCAGGTTGTTTCTTGAGACTTGGCAAGAGGTCCCTTTGAATGCTTTGCCCTTCTCAAAAGCCAAGGAAAGAGCAGCAGTTGGTTTAGCCAGGCGGTCCTTTCTAGAGGGTGCCTACTTGAAATTACCAGGAGCAGCACAGGTATTCTAAGGCTGCCTAATTTGCTGCAACACACTGGCACAGAAGGACAGAAGTAGATAACAAGGAAGGGAGTGAGGCTCATCAGAGAGTCTAGTCACCCAGTTTTCAGCAGATGCAGGAAAAAGGACCCTTCTCTTCCATCATTACCCGTCTGCATCCCGTCCCTTCCCCCCACCCACACAATTTAAGGTGAAGCAGATCACTAAAACAACATACTGGATTCCACTAGCCATGAGAGCAGTCATTGCTCGCGCAGGAGTCACACTCCCCACCATGATCCCCAGGCACTGATTGGCTTCTTTCTGAATTGACTTGCTGCAGTTCCCCATCCTTTGGAGCAATTCTTGAGCAATCACATCCACCTCAGGGTCCATGTGCTTCTTCATGGTCCTGAAGAGCTCTCCAAGAGTGTTGATAGCAAGGAGGGACACTTTCCAGCGGAGGTTGTTCACCTGGGGAAGTCAGGAGGAAACATGCAAGAATCACCTTGTAAAGAAAATCAGTTCCCATAAGCAAGTGTCACAGGACACAACAAGACTCCTCACTGTGTCCAGGTGCGTCATAAGAGTACAGTAAGAGCAGAACACCACAAGCACAGAAACACACTCTGATAACAACTTCTTCAGTGGCCTCAGGTCCACTTCTACAGTACAATGTTAATGAGACTGCAAGCCTGACAAATATTATTTCACCCATGACAAAGTGTGCTCCTTAGCCCATAGCATACCCTGCTTTGTTTTTAGGATGTATTGTTGAAAACAAAACAAAACAATAAATTAAGGCAAGGGCTGCTTTGAAACTATAAGGGTAAAATCATAACAATAAAGTAGAGGAACAATACTACCTTCCTTCTGTCCAAATTTGCAGCACTGGCAGTTTAAGCACTCAACAAGGAAACAGGAAACGCAAGCTCTCAAGTCTACAGAAAAATTTGCAGCAGCGACTCGAGTCTATCTGCAGCTCTGCAACCTCAGGAGAACCCAGGCTGCTGGGCTCAAAGAACGCAAAGATCCCAGAGATCAGAAATATCACAACAGGCTGCATCTCCTTCCCCTGATCTCGAGGTAGGAGAATCTCAGCTCTGCACCACTAAACAGAAAAGTTTGAAGAGTCAAACTAAAGGTTCATTTAAGACTCCAAGATCATGATGCATGCTAGTCTTCCAGGATGCTGAGGAAGAGGATGAAGTGGGAGGAAGCTGGGAAGCCAAAGCTGCAGTGTTTAATTACAGCTTGGGCAGACACTTGGGCCCTGGAAAATCACTTGATTAGTGTCTCAGTTTCTGCTTTTGTGCATTGCCTTAGAAAGACACCAAGCTCAAAGAGCAGAAAGACAGATGCTCCACCTGCCAGTAAGCACAGCTGTATGGACAGACACATCTTACGGATAGGTCACACAGGTGATAGAAAATGAGGCCTAAAACTCAGAGTGAAGGCAGACACTGAGCACACACACAAATGGACAAGCTCGTATGTACTCTATGCCCCATGGATGACACACGTAGGACACAGTCAGACACAATGTTCTTACCTCTTTGGTAACTGCCAGGGAAACATCATGAAGTCTACTAAGAAGGACCTGTGAGTGGCAGATAGCCAGCCGTCTGACACTGAAGAGCCCCTTGGTCTTTTCCTCCCTGAAAGGCAATTTCACCAAAGAGATTGATTTTTCTCACCACCAAAGAACTAAGCTGCACCCTCTGCAATTACCAGGGTGTCAGGTCAAACAAAGGGAAGTGCTTCCCAAATAGAACTTAATTAAATCAGAGAACTCGTTGTGACAGGATGCTGTGGCGGACAAAAGCAGACATAAATCCAAAAGGCAGAGAGATGGTTGCACAGTGGATGGGTTAGTTTGCGGCCATGAAACAAGAGAGCCTCTCTGAAATCCATGGCACACAAGGTCCTTGTGTTGCTGCCTCTTTGGAGACTCCAGCTGGGAGACTGTGCTGTGTTTCTGTTTCTTGCACCCTGCCTGTACCCTGTCCCTGAGATATAATCCTGTCTGACTTTTACTATGGATTTTCCCTCTCCACCACCTCAGTGGGCTATTCAGCAGTGAGAATCTGCACTGCCACTCCATAACTGAGTTTGCTGTCTGCAACACAGTCACTCTCCCCTTGTGACACCCTCACCAACAATACCATCTCCAAAATCCCCCCATAAAATGTACAGTATGTCCTAAAAGATTCCAAACCTGGGCAAGTTCAGCTGAAATGCTGGATTTTCCAGGAAGTCCCTACTTAAAATAACACCCACAACAGCAACATGTCAGTTGACAGTAGTCAACCCCTGCATCTTTCAGCACTTTGTGAAAGACTGGAGCTACATGAAACCACATCATGCAGTCACTGGTTCACCAGGGCTGCAGGCAGGATGAGGGACTTATCCCCACAGGGTTTCCCGAGTGTAACTTGGACACGCACACCTGTAGCAGTTCTCCATACCTCAAAGGGCACCAAAAAAACCCAGGGAAGAGATAATGGAGAAGGTCAAAACAAGGTGATCACACAAGGAAATTCATGGAGATTCATTCATGCGTGAATGGAGCCCTAGTGAGTGTATGCTGATCCACAAATCAAAAAGACACCCAATATCACCTAAAATCAGTAGAATCTCTCCCACCTCTGTCCAATAACTGCAATGATCAACAAAACATCTTAGGCCATATTAAGCGGTAAGAAAAAAAACAAATGCTGAAAAATCAAACTGCAAGATTCCTAAAGGATCTTTATTCTTTTTTCTTATCTTCCGCAATAAGCCATTCAGGAAAAATGAAAGGCTGATCGACCATGTAAACACACCTCAGCCAGTTTCTCAGAAATAAGAACTCCCTGTAGGCATTTCTGGGATTCATGTGCAGGAGGTCTGCTGCTGCCAGCATTGGGAACACAGATACATCCTTACTTGGTCTCACCTAGGCCAGTGATCGGAGGCCCCCATGTCTATGAACTCATGACTACTTCCATTCTGCTTCAGACTTCAGCTAGCAAATCATCTTGTTCCACAACTTCCTCTCTGCCCTGAACATTACGCTTGCAGCCCCATGGAGCAGAAGGAAAAACTAGGAAATAGCATGGATGGGCCGTAGCTCTAGCACTGCTGTGGACCAAGGCAGAGAAAAGGCTGCTCTCCCATCTTTATACTGTGACTGCTTTTGAGTGATTTCACTACTTCCCTGTAGACATCTGGGCACTCGGGGCTCAGAGGCTCAAATAAAAAACATTTCTAACTTTCCTTTACACTGAGAAGGAGGAAGCACGAACATGGGGCTTTCTTACCAGTCATCACTGCTGAGCCATGTGAGTGTGTTGAGCAGACGCTGCTGTGCGTCAGGGAAGGGTGCGGCTTCCTGGTCATCTCCATGCTCTGACTTCTCTCCACACTCTACAGAGTCTGGAGCAGTGGCCTGCAGTGGGGTTGCTGCTAGAGAGAGAGAAAGGGTCGGACACCAGCACTGCATAACACAGGACAAGGCACTCCACCACCAAGCAGTCTGCAACGCAAGCTCTCAGCCAAGAAAATCACAGTGGTGCAGACTGGCATTGGCCCAGAGACTTCCCGGCTGTCAGGCTTGTTGCTTGCCTCAGCGCCAGCCATTTCCCATGTACCCACTCTGCACACCCTCTCCTCATGTAAACCTGAACATAGCACACACAGAGCCAGCTCCCCAGTCCATACAGGTGCCACACCCAGCCCACAGATTCAGAGTGCCACAGAGCTCCTGCTCACTGAGAGGCAGTGGTGCCCAGCAGGACATGCTATCCCGGGAATAAGCTCCCAACATGTCCACATACCTGCACCCTGCTGGGCTCAAGCAAACCCCCAACAAGCAACCAAATGAGCCCTGAAATGTCCTCTCTTTTGAATTAAAAATCAGACATATGATCCAGGTGATAAGCAGCACCCATTCAGCTGCACACCTCCACATGATACAACAGACTGGGATAGACAGAATGCAGGCAGCACTTCCTAAACCTCTAGCAGCAGGTGAATATTTCCAGAGACTACAACAGCTATCAACAGATTCAGAGTCCGTCACCAGCATCCTTATAGGCCTCTTCAGATACAGGAAGGCTGCTATGAGGTCTCCACACAGCCTTCTCTTCTCCAGGCTGAAGAGTCCCAACTTTCTCAGCCTATCTTCATACGGGAGGTGCTCCAGTCCCCTGATCATCCTCGTGGCCCTCCTCTGGACTTGTTCCCTGCTCGCCTCAGAGATGCTGCTGGCTTCTGGGCAAGGCCTCAGGAGGGCTCGAGGCTCCCTCAGTGGCTCTTGCTGCTCTGAATTGAGGCTCCGGGATGCTGAGCTTCCCCCCATGCAGTGTTGAAGGCTCCCCTCTGGAGCTGCTCAACTCAGCAACTTAAAGTCTCAATATTTGAATTCAAAACAATGATTTCATATGGGCATTACAGAGCCAAATGACAACCTAAAATTGCAAAATGAGAAACTGAATTCAAAGCCTTTCACAGTGGGTCAGAAAGGGCCAGGCAACTCTGCTGAGGGAGCTGCCCCTGCCATAGCATGGGACAAAGCCCAGCAAAAGGAAAGAGCCTCCATCACCCTTCTGACCATGAGGAAAAAGCACATTCCTCTCATCATGTTTTAGTGGCTGTACACTTAGCAGCATGGACATCTCAAAGTCCAATTCAATAAAAACAAAACACAGTTTCCCAGGAAGAAGGAAGGAAACCATCATGACAGCTGCTAGTCACTTCCTTATGCTTTTCTGGCAGGAAATTAAAATAATCCACACAAATCTCCTCTCTTTTGACTTAAAAAACAGGCATATGATCCAGGTGATAAAGCAGCACCCATTCAGCTGCACACCTCCACATGATACAACAGACTGGGATAGACAGAATGCAGGCAGCACTTCCTAAACCTCTTGCAGCAGACGGATATTTCCACAGACCACAACAGCTATCAACAGATTCAGTGTTCACTTGACTCTGAGATGCAGAAGCCGCAGCTGAGGAGAGGCCATGCCAGAGGTCAACCTTACCTAGCTGAGCAATGAAGGCTTCCAGCGCTTTCACAGCTGCAGCATAAATCCCTGGGTGCTTTGAGTTCAGGTTCTCAGTCACTGCTTCTACCAGAGACACCAGCACTGGGTGTAAGGCATCTCTGAGCATGGATGTCAGCCAAGCCAGCACCTCCAGCGCCTGCTGCTTCACTTTCCTGTTGCAGTCCTGAATCCTCAGGACAAAACTACGAAAAATCTGTTAAGAAAACAAACAACACGAGAGCTGGATTAAAATGGCTTTGTTTCAAGAAGGGATGTGGGAACAAGTACCCAGCGATGTAAAAGGTGAATGGAATCCTTTCTGTCTGCTCAGTGCTTGCTAGCACAATTTCACTCCTCTCCAGTACTCACTGTAGTGGTTGCACAACCTCGTGCTGCTTAAAATGATTTCTGTGTTTTATGAAGAGGTTTGGGTGGCGACAGGACAGTACATGTGCTGTTTCTCTTTACCTACTACAAATCTTTAAATAAATCCCATCTTAATAATGCAAAACAGTATCTCTGGTATAGAGGTATGAAAACATGAAGCCTCTTTTCCCATATAGCAGTCTCAGGTACTGAGGGTGGCTTTGATTTTGCCAGAACAGGGCTGGAGGACATCCAAGTTTTGTTTGATCTCAGAACCTGCATCTGGAGAAGTGCAGGGGTGTTGACCTCTCCAGGACCCAGACCATTTGCCCAGCTAACAGGCAGACTTCTGAAGTTTACTCTCTGTGCAGTACTCATTAGAGCAGGTCCCCTTGACAGCCATGTTAACAGGCACCATCTTCTGGAAAAGGGAAAAAAAGCAGCTGCAGGCACGAGAAGGAAAAGAAGATCTGTCTCTAACCGTCTTCCTTCTCTTTCCAAAGAGAACAGAGGAACCCCAAAAAGGATGAGAAGAGGAAAGGGATGAGGGTGGAAACAAAGAGGGCAGAGTTGTGCCTGCCCAAGACAAGATAAAGCTGACAGGAGCAACTCAGCCTATTTCTTTCCCCAGCCCAAACTATTTTCCTTCACAGAGTAAGTGCCAAGCGTACAGGGGCTGGATTTTCTTTATTTCAACCCGGCTGACAGGAGGAGACAGATGAAGCTACAGCAACAGTAAATTCTCTCATCATCCCATGAGCAGCACCACAGGCACCTGCCAGAGAACTACATCTGGATGGGAATTATTTGCCCTGAAGCCTGGACCTGAATTAAATTATTCTGTCCCAAACAATCTGCATGCTGTGACAAGACACACAGAGTTAACTTTAACGGTACAGGCTTGGAAAGGGAGCTAACAGGAAAGGAGCAATCGAGGGGCCCCACATACCTGGACACTGACAGTGGTGATGAACCAGGGGCTGCTTTTGCAGTGATCTCGAAGGAGGTGCACTCCCTCCAGTCGTGACTGAAGGTCCTCAGCTGTCAGGAGCCTGTAAAGCTCCATGAACTCTTCAGTTTCCTCCACAGCCTGAACTGACGTGTGATGCACTCTCTGATAGGGTAAGCTGGGCACACCAGAGCCAGACCTCAAACTGCGAAATAGAAACAGGCTAAGAACTTTTCATGTCGATATCTGCAGTGAATTGTGAGGAAAACATCTCAAGGACACTTCCTAATGATGTGATTTTGGCTACATCCTGATCTGAACCTGAAAAGCGACTTGGATCTCATGGCTGTCATTACAGGAGATAATCTGCAAGTAACATTATCGGCAAGTGCTTATTCAGGGAAACCGAGGTACAGAGGATGGGTTTCTTCTCATTATCTTCAGATGTCTTTGAGGTATTCATCTAGCAACCCTTTGTGGGGAGAAATTGGCGCTACTTCCAAGTTTGAATGCCTCATCTCATTGGAGGTGTCGTATTATATGGAAATTATTACTCTGGGTAAGTTGTTTCCCGCAACTGGCATGGGAATCAGGATAAATAGCTCAGATGCATCTGAAAAGATGAATCCTATCCAAAGAGACTGAGGCATATCGGAATGGATCCAGATGATCCCGCTGGCACGAGGAAAACAGCAAGCACCAAATTCCTATCTTGAATGCTGATTGCAGCACAGCGAAAAAAACAGGAAAACAAACATGCTGTCCATCTTTCAATGTGGAAGGGGTCTGAATGACACGAAAAGCTGCAGAAAAAGTCCATGCTGAGACATCTGTTGGCCAGAACTGATCAGGGATTCTCCTGCTGTTACAGTCAGAGGGTCAGGTAGCCATGATCCAGCCAGACCAAAACACATCCATAGAAAGTGCTGCTCTGGGGAATGGCAGCTTGGGGCCTCTCCTCAAACTACCCATTTAGAAAAGACTCCACTCAGGTAAGAATGCCCTCATTTAAATTACTTGTCCCATGTGAGCGTCTCTTCTTCTCTCTCCATTTTTGTGGAAAACCCTCCAGAGAAGTTTCTTCAGCCTAATGCAGTAGCAGACATTTTTTATCACACCAGATTTGTGGGGCAAGGAAACAGTCTCCTGCACTGCTGGTCTCCACCCACAAGATGTTATCAAGGCAGAGGCATGTAAAGCTTGTGGTGGGTGTTGGCAGGTGTAACAGATGTGCTCAGTACCATGCTTCAGACGGCAAGTTGTTCTGGGGCATCTTCTGGCCGCTGTTCATAGACTCCCTGGATTCCTTGGCAGATGCAGCTTCGCTTTTAAGTTTTATGCCCTACACATGAATATAAAGGAACGTTCATTTTGGACTCTCTGGAAATTGGCCTACTGTGCTGGGTGTTGCTCTGGTTCACACTCACTTTCCCTGTTCCTGCACAAAGGCACATTCCTTTCTAAAAGGTAAACAGAGAGGAATGAAAACAAACAGAAAGGGATGACTTTCCTCTGGATGCTGAATTCACAGAGCTTCTTCCAGCTACACAGTACATGACAGCAGGGCAGTATTCCCAGGATACAGACAATACATGTCCTAATTATGATTGCCTTGTGCATCTTTTGTATATTTGGTAATGTTCTTGGCACTACTCCTGCCTTCTTCAGTTGCAAATATTACTATTCTCATTTCCTTGCTTTACTGGGAGAAGAGTATTTATACTAGAAGGTAAAACCATTTTTCTCCTACTTCCCTCTCCTGTTTGTGTCTCGCATCCAAAATACACCCTTTCTATTTCTAACAACACCAGTTCCTTCACTGCCTGCACATAAACAGGCTGCGGATCAACAGTTCATTCCCAGAAGCAGAATGGTTCAGCAGCAGAAGAATGAGATAAGGAAAGATTAGGCAGGTTTAATCTCACAAGAACAATCTCAGCACCTGCATAAAGGAGACGTTTCTCCTTTCTGCCAAACACTTACTTTCTGCCTTATTGTTGCCATAACATCTCTCAAGTCATGTGAGAGAAGAGACCGTTTCAAATACTTCTCAAATTTTTGATGACTCATCAGTATACTCAGCATCTTCCGTCCATAACGCCTAACACAGGATGGAGAGAATGGAATACAGACTATTACTGTCTTTGCTCTCTTGTGAATAAACAAAGGAAAAGTGCTAAGAAAATCACTTGATATTTTGAGCTGCATGCTAGATGTTCTCAGGAATTAACATACTGATCTAAGTACAGGTTTGGTGACATTTTGATTTGGTTTTGCTACAGCTGGACAACAGTTTTCTCAAAGAGGAAATCGGGAGGTAGTTCAGCCACAGACAGTGACATTCTACAATGACTGGGAAGAAAGATTTGGGACTATCACAGGCAACTAAATTTGCAGAAGATGTTTACAAACACTGAATACCCTGGCTAAAGACAGCTGGGACTTTTCTAGGACAGCCTTAACCTTATCAGAAATAAATTCTTGAGATCCTTCAGTGATGAACAGTGGCCAATGATTCAGCTTTACATTGCACACATAAGACCAAACAAAACTGTTTCACTAATCTGAGCTCACCTGATCCCAATGAAGAATCACTCAAGTCACATGAAGAATCACTCAAGTCAGAGGTATTCCTCAATAGTCCTTCTTGCTGGACAACCTCATCTTACCCAGTACACTCACTTCTCCCGATAACATTACCCATGCCATGAATTAACTCAATATTTGCTTTACCTTCCACTCTCTTCTGGTTTTATCATTTAGGATCAAAGAGCTTTCAAATTTTGGAGCTGAAATAAAGATAATCACCTTATGTTCTGATTACAATCCTGAGCAAGCATCACCACTGCACGAACAAGAACATCAGTATGTTCGCATGTGCCAGACAGGAGCTTCTGAGTTCCTATTTGCTTCATCGTGGTCAGTAGGTGTTCAGTTGCACACTTTCGCACCAGGTCGTTGCGATAACTATAAATAAGAGAAGAAACACTGGGGCAGAGGGAAAAGGAGGGCCAAAAGCACAGGTCTCAACCATAGCGTGCTCTCTGTCATTGCTGGGAGAAGGAGGCATGTGTTCCCACTGCAGTGCTGGACACCTGAGGAAGATTCTCTCCTCAGATAAACACAGCGTTGGCAGTGTGCAGAGGCACTGCCTGCAAGGAACAGGGGGAATTCAATCTCCCCGGACTAGCTGATACTCAATTCCTATCGAAAAATTAACTCTGAGAAAGAGGGAAAAGGAAGACAATTCATGCCTGCTCATCAGAGGGCTCCCACTGCGCATACAAAGCTGCAGCAGGATTGAGGCTTACTCCACCCATTTATCTCCAAATCTGCAGACCTTTGGAAAAAAACAAATGGGGGAAAAACCCCTGTTGGGCATGGAACTGCAGAATATGCAGCAATGCAGCCAGGTTGTTTCTTGAGACTTGGCAAGAGGTCCCTTTGAATGCTTTGCCCTTCTCAAAAGCCAAGGAAAGAGCAGCAGTTGGTTTAGCCAGGCGGTCCTTTCTAGAGGGTGCCTACTTGAAATTACCAGGAGCAGCACAGGTATTCTAAGGCTGCCTAATTTGCTGCAACACACTGGCACAGAAGGACAGAAGTAGATAACACGGAAGGGAGTGAGGCTCATCAGAGAGTCTAGTCACCCAGTTTTCAGCAGATGCAGGAGAAAGGACCCTTCTCTTCCATCATCACCCGTCTGCGTCCCGTCCCTTCCCCCCACCCACACAATTTAAGATGAAGCAGATCACTAAAACAACATACTGGATTCCACTAGCCATGAGAGCAGTCATTGCTCGCGCAGGAGTCACACTCCCCACCATGATCCCCAGGCACTGATTGGCTTCTTTCTGGATTGACTTGCTGCAGTTCCCCATCCTCTGGAGCAGAACTCGAGTAACCTCATCCACCTCAGGGTCCATGTGCTTCTTCATGGTCCTGAAGAGCTCTCCAAGAGTGCTGATAGCAAGGAGGGACACTTTCCAGCGGAGGTTGTTCACCTGGGGAAGTCAGGAGGAAACATGCAAGAATCACCTTGTAAAGAAAATCAGTTCCCATAGACAAGCGTCACAGATTTCTCACTGTGCCCAGATGCAACATAAGAGCACAGCAAAAGCAGAACACCACAAGCACAGAAACACACTGATAACAACTTCTTCAGTGGCCGCAGGTGCACTTCTACAATACAATGTTAATGAGACAGCAGGTGTGAAAAATATTATTTCACCCATGACAAAGTATGCTCCTTAGCCCATAGCGCACCCTGCTTTGATTTTAGGCCCTTTTGTTGAAAGCAAATGAGAAAATTAAGGCAAGTTCTACATTTAAACTGTAAAAGCAGAATTCATAATGAAGTTTGAGCACCCAACCAGGAAACTGGAAACACAAGCTCTCAAATCTCCAAACTAATTCGCAGCGGGGACTCAAGTCCATCTGCAGCTCTGTCTCCTTAGGAGAACACCGGCTGCTTGACTCAAGGCACAAAAGGATCTCAGAGATCCCATGCAACTACAGCTCCTGCCCGTGGGGTTTTACAGTATTCAGTGCTATGCTGGACTGATGCCTGCTTCCAAAAGCCTCCCCCCCAAAAGGGTAAGGAAGAAGCATGTCACAGTATGTGCTTCATTTGAAAGATACCTTGAAGCACAGACCACTGGTTCTTTCTGCCAGACTTGGTTGTGCCTGCTAATAGAAATGAACAGCAGAAGTGCTAAGAGTGAAAAGACAATCTAGGACTGCCGTGTAATGAAAGATGAAAGATGCCTCTGCATATGAATTAGAAAAACAAGAGAGGAGATTTCCTCAGAAAGTGAAAATGATAGAAAACTCTGATGAGTGAAGCAGAAAGGGCTGGTGCTGCTAACTTTGATGGTGGAGTAGCAGAATCCGAGTCCTTTACATCTAAACAGAAAAGTTTAAAGAGTCCAAGAGAGAATGGACTCTTCAACAGAAGGGGCTTTCCAGCCTCCACATCATGAAATACTGCATAAAAGGACTGATTTTCATGGACATAAGCTAAGTCTTACTGTCTTCTGCAAGCAAGGAAAAATGGAATACATCTCGCAATTGTGTAGTAAGAGGACAAGCAACTGGTTCAGAGCACAGACAAGTGCCAAATTGGAAATACAGCCACAGATGTTATTCAGCCCCACAGATGGTGCATGTGGGGCACAGTCAGACACAATGTTCTTACCTCTTTGGTAACTGCCAGGGAAACATCATGAAGTCTACTAAGAAGGACTTGTGAGTGGCAGATAACCAGGCATCTGACACTGAAGAGTCCCTTGGTCTTTTCCTCCCTGAAAGGCAATTTCACCAAAGAGATTGATTTTTCTCACCACCAAAGAACTAAGCTGTACCCTCTCCAAATACCAAGGTGTCAGGTCAAACAAAGGGAGGTGCTTCTCAAATAGCACTTAATTAAACCATGGAACTCGTGACAGAATGCTGTTGTCTATGTAATCTATGTCATCTATGAACTCATGACCACTTCTATTCTGCTTCAGACTTCAGCTAGCAAATCATCTTGTTCCACACCTTCCTCTCTGCCCTGAACATTATGCCTGCAGCTCCATGGAGCAGAAAGCAAAATCAGGAAACACAATGGATGGGCTGCGGCTGTAGCACTGCTGTGGACCAAGGCAAAGAAAAGGCTGCTTCTCACTGAGAAGGAGGAAGTGTGAATATGGCGCCTTCTTACCAGTCATCGCTGCTGAGCCATGTGAGTGTGTTGAGCAGACCCTGCTGTGCATCAGGGAAGGGTCCGGCTTCCTGGTCATCTCCATGCTCTGACTTCTCTACAGAGTCCGGAGCAGCGGCCTGCAGTGGGGTCGCTGTAAGAGAGAGAGAAGGGGTTGGACACCAGCACTGCATAACATGGGACAAGGCACTCCACCACCAAGCAGTCTGCAACGCAAGCTCTCAGCCAAGAAAATCACAGGGGTGCAGACTGGCATTGGCCCAGAGACTTCATCGCTGTCTGGATTGCTACTTGCCCCAGTGCCCAGCCATGCCCCAGGTACCCACTCTGCACACCCTCTCCTTGTGTAAACCTGAACATAGCACACACAGAGCCAGCTCCCCAGTCCATACAGGTGCCACAGCCAGCCCACAGATTCAGAATGCCACAGAGCTCCTGCTCACTGGAAGGCAGTGGTGCCCAGCAGGGCTTGCTATCCCAGGAGTAAGTTCCCAAGATGTCCACATTCTTCCCTGTCGCACCTCCCTTTTTCCTGGAGCACTGGGGATAGAGGCACCCAGTGACTTTCTGAGGAAACACCTCCATCTGCTCCCAGGGAGTACCAAGCCCCAGCCACTGAGTCCTACTGGGCTTGGGCAAGTTCCCAATGAGCAACCGCTAGGGAACAGTGATACCTGAACCTCTAAACTCCACAGTGCCCATGTTTCCATTTATGTCAAATATCCTAGACAGCAGACAGCTGATTGCACATACATTTTAGCATACTAGTGGGAAAGCAGCAGTTTATGGATATTGCTATTTTCCAAGCATTACGAATACTGAATCTATTTCAGAGGTACCTGCTGGCTGTATTTCAAAGATGCTGAGATGACATTTATCTGTCATCAAATATACTTGTTTGCAAACCGTGCAATGCCTAAGCTTTCTCTTGTGGAAAAATACAATTGCTGGTGTAGCTGGTTCTGACAAAAAAGCCTTCCAATGTGAATTGAGAATATGAATATGTAAAAATAGATTCAAATTGTTAGCAAATACACTCTCTTGATGATAAAAAGGTGGAAGCAAGGACAGACAGCCTGGGAAGAATACAGGGATGTTGTGCAGGAAGCTAAAGGACCAGGTTAGGAAAGCTAAGGTCCACTTAGAATTAAATTTGGCTAGACACGTGAAAGATAACAGGAAGGGACTGTACAGGTACGTAGCGAATAAAAGACAGACTAGGGACAATGTGGGCCCTCTCCAGAAGCTATCAGCAGAACTGGCTACCCTGGATTTGGAGAAGGCTGAGGTTCTTAACGACTTCTTTGCCTCAGTCTTCACTGGCAAATGCTCCGATCACACCGCCCAAGTCTTGAAAGGCAGATGCAGGGACTGTGAGAATGAAGACCTTATGTCCAGTGTAGGAGAGGATCAGATTTGAAACCATGTTAAGAACCTGAACGTGCAAAAGTCCGTGGGACCTGATGAAATCCATCCGTGGGTCCTGAAGGCCCTGGCAAATGAAGTTGCTAAGCCACTGTCCATCATATTTGAAAAATCATGGCAGTCAGGTGAAGTTCCCGATGACTGGAAAAAGGGAAATATAACCCCCATTTTCAAGAAGGGGAAAATGGATGAGGCGGGGAACTACGCACCAGTCAGCCTCACCTCTGCGCCTGGCAAAATCTTGGAGCAGATTCTCCTGGAAGGCATGCTAAGGCACATGAAAAACAACAAGGGGGTTGGTGACAGCCAGCATGGCTTCACTGAGGGGAAATCCTGCCTGACCAATCTGGTGGCCTTCTAGGATGGGGCTACAGAACTGATGGACAGGGGTAGAGCACTTGATGTCATCTCCCTGGACTTGTGCAAAGCGTTCAACACTGTCCCACACAACATCCTTGTCTCTAAGGTGGAGAGACATCAATTTGATAGGTGGACCACTCGGTGGATAAAGAACTGGCTGGATGGCTGCACGCAAAAGAGTTGTGCTCAATGGCTCAATGTCTGGCTGGAGACCAGTAACGAGTGGTGTTCCTCAGGGATCGGTGTTGGGACTGGTCTTGTTCAACATCTTTGTTGGTGACATGGACAGTGGGATTGAGTGCGCCCTCAGCAAGTTTGCCGATGACACCAAGCTGTGTGGTTCGGTTGATATGCTGGAGGGAAGGAATGCCATCCAGAGGGACCTTGACATGCTTGTGAGGTGGGCTGATGCCAACCTGATGAAGCTTAACCATGCCAAGTGCAAGGTCCTACACCTGGGTCGGAACAGTACCAGCCAGAGAAGGACTTGGGGGTTTGGTCAATGAGAGACTTAACAAGAACCTGCTTCAGCGTGCACATGAAGCCCAGAAAGCCAACCATATCCTGGGCTGCATCAAAAGGAGCGTGACCAGCAGGTCAAGGGAGGTGATCCTGCCCCTCTGCTGTGCTCTCGTGAGACCTCACTTGGAGTATTGCAGACACTTCTGGTGTCCTCAACATAAAAAGGACACGGAACTGTTGGAACAAGTCCAGAGGAGGGCCACAAGGATGATCAGGGGGCTGGAGCACCTTCTCCTGTATGTCATCAATTATGCACACGCACCCCATTTGAGTGGGGTGACAGAAGAAGCACTGCTTGTTCCCAATTTTCATTGCATGCCATGGGATGAGAGGCTTGCAGCTGTTAAGCACTTCAAGGTTCAGTAGCATGATTGGACCAAGTCACCAATTCCCATGCAGAGACAACCCTTGCAGCAGTCAATAGGAGAGAAGCTGAGTGCGGAGCCAGACAGCAGCACAGACAGAGGGGTGAGGCAGTAAGTCGCTAATTGATTGTAGGAGTACACACCTGGGTGTGGTAAGCACACCACGCCAGACTGCACCAGAGCTCAGCCCTGGAGTTACTGCCATCTCCTGGCGCTAGTGTTACAGTTGGGAGTGTTTCTATGGGCAAAAGCTTATCCTTAAAGCTCCAGCACTGCTTTACTTAGATGAACTTTCCAGAACAAATCATAAGCCCTGGCTAAGGTCTGCAGCGTGGCTCTGCAATGCAAGCTCCTCACCAGGGAGTGGTATAAGCAGAATAATCTGTCCTACAACATGAGAGAGATCTTTTCAATTTTATTCAGAAGTAGTTGAATTCAGTTTCTTCCAGGTTGCACCTTGGTTGAAAAGCATTCTTCTGGACTCACCCATTCCCCTTTCCTTGAGGCTACTTTCAGTTAGATAGTCTGAAGCCACAGTGTGGTTTGCAAGACAGAATTATCTACTCTGAAAGACTTCACACAGGAAGGGGGGAGGGTGCTCTTCAGTGACTCAGTGTAGGGCATGGGCCAGGCACCTCGTGCCTCTCTTTTAGTTTGGAAACCAGAAAGAAATCCTATTTACTGTCCACTCAGATGCGAGCGCAACACCATTCCAGTGCATTTCACAGGCATTTGCAACACTATGCAAGTAACAAGCGAGCCAAAAGGCCCACAGCTGTAGTAAGCACTTACTTTCTTCAGCTGCATCCCCAGGGTCAATATCCTGTGCCAGGAGCTGCGAGGACTTTTCTCTTTCTTTCATCCTCTCTCTACACAGAAGCTCCTTCACTCTTATTTGCTGCCGGTTGATCTTCTGAACTGACGTGGACAAGGTAACATCGATCTAGTTGCAAGGGAAATACGTCACGGAGCATAAGAGAGATACACAAACCATACAGAATGCCTCATCACAAACACAGCTGTAGAGTGTCATAGTCTTTAATGCAGCTGCATATACATCCCAAGAGCTTTAGAGTAATTCCCCCTTCCCTCACTTTGGCATACAGTTACACCCAGAGACGTGTAACACTTCATTGCCATAACCTTCCACTTGCTCAAGCCCTGCTTGAACCAAGAGAGTCTACAGGAGTGCTTCCAGGTGTACAAATGGCTCACACAACCAGTGATCAGGAGCTTAGTTCCTACAGGCCAGGATGGGAGAATAAAAACATGGCTGCAATAAACAGCCATGAGAGGTAATCTGCTGTTTCGTAACACACATGGCCACTAATTGCAGCTGCTTCTTATTTCTTGCTTCTGAATGACTCAGATGCTCTCCAAGAATGAATCCCAAAAAAGGAGTAGTGAAAACAAGTGGGGGAGACAGTGGTTATAATGAATTGAAAAACTGAGAATGAGGGCAGCCAAAAAGGGAACAAAGGCAAAGCAGGCTCTCCCATTTTACTTCGCAGACTTGCTTACACTCACATCGTAATCTTTGCTTCTGTGCTGCCAAGCATGCACTTTGCACATATTCACTGATGTGTAACTTGCTCTGCCATGCAGATCTGTTGGCCTACATACATAAAGAAGGCTTCTTGCACAACCTTAGCACTATCTCCCAAACGGTGACTTCTGCACCAGGGAAACCACTCAAGCAATTCTTCTGTAGCTGTCAAATGTAATCCCGAGAGAACCACACCCCAAGAGGGAAAGAATATAATTTTCAGTGACAGTTGTGCTAAGCACTGAACAGTCACTGAAAAGGAAGCCTGCCTATTCCTGCCCTTAGCCCTTACCTTTCCATTGCTGTCCTTTGAGTTGGCATCATTCTGAAGACAAGGGCTCATGAGATAATCCATCTCCTTGGCCTGGATATGTAGGAGGCGTAACGGGGCTACAGGTTCACATAATTCTCTGTCAGGCTTCGTGCCACCACCAACATGATGCTGGAGAGCAGGCAAGATGGGTTCACGAGTGTGGAGCCCTCATAAGACACACATATAGATTGTGCATGAGAACACCAAGGTACATAGAACTTCTGCAAAGAGATGGGGAGTTACCACCATACTGCACTGGCAGCAGAAATGACATTACTTTGTTGCTCATGATCCATCTCCTTGGCCTGGATAGGTGGGAGGCGTAATGGAGCTACTGGTTCAAGAAAACCTCTCTCAGATCTCTTTCCACCACCAGCATGATGCTGGAGAACAGGCGAGATGGGTTCACAAGTGCGGAGCCCTGATAAGACACACATACAGACTGTGTATGAGAATAGCAAGGTATAAATAACCCCTGCAAAGAGATGGGGGGTACCACCATACTGCACTGGCAGCAGAAATGACATTACTTTGTTGCTCATGATCCATCTCCTTGGCCTGGATAGGTGGGAGGCGTAATGGAGCTACTGGTTCAAGAAAACCTCTCTCAGATCTCTTTCCACCACCAGCATGATGCTGGAGAACAGGCGAGATGGGTTCACAAGTGCGGAGCCCTGATAAGACACACATACAGACTGTGTATGAGAAGAGCAAGGTACAGATAACCCCTTCAAAGAGATGGGGGGTACCACCATACTGCACTGGCAGCAGAAATGACGTTACCTTATTGCTTATGATCCATCTCCTTGGCCTGGATAGGTGGGAGGCGTAATGGAGCTACTGGTTCAAGAATATCTCGGTCAGATCTCTTTCCACCACCAGCATGATGCTGGAGAACAGGCGAGATGGGTTCACAAGTGCGGAGCCCTGATAAGACACACATACAGACTGTGTATGAGAATAGCAAGGTACAAATAACCCCTGCAAAGAGATGGGGGGTACCACCATACTGCACTGGCAGCAGAAATGACATTACTTTGTTGCTCATGATCCATCTCCTTGGCCTGGATAGGTGGGAGGTGTAATGGAGCTACTGGTTCAAGAAAACCTCTCTCAGATCTCTTTCCACCACCAGCATGATGCTGGAGAACAGGCGAGATGGGTTCACAAGTGCGGAGCCCTGATAAGACACACATACAGACTGTGTATGAGAAAAACAAGGTACATGTAAACTCTTCAAAAGAGATGGGGGGTACCACCATATTGCATTGGCAGCAGAAATGACGTTAACTTGTTGCTTATGATCCATCTCCTTGGCCTGGATAGGTGGGAGGCGTAATGGAGCTACTGGTTCAAGAAAACCTCTCTCAGATCTCTTTCCACCACCAGCATGATGCTGGAGAACAGGCGAGATGGGTTCACAAGTGCGGAGCCCTGATAAGACACACATACAGACTGTGTATGAGAAGAGCAAGGTACAAATAACCCCTGCAAAGAGATGGGGGGTACCACCATACTGCACTGGCAGCAAAAATGACGTTACCTTGTTGCTCATGATCCATCTCCTTGGCCTGGATAGGTGGGAGGCGTAATGGAGCTACTGGTTCAAGAAAATCTCGGTCAGATCTCATGCCACCACCAGCATGATGCTGGAGAACAGGCGAGATGGGTTTGCAAGTGTGGAGCCCTGATAAGACACACATACAGACTGTGTATGAGAAAAACAAGGTACATGTAAACTCTTCAAAAGAGATGGGGGGTACCACCATATTGCATTGGCAGCAGAAATAGCAGTACTCTGTTGCCCACTATACTCAAAACCACTGTGATAAAGGCTTCAGCCCTTGGCTTCTGGTGAGCAACTGTGTTTGATAGAGAAGAGCAGAGAGATAGAGATTGCCCTTCCCAAAAAGATTTTTATATGTTCCTATCCATTTTGATTTCATTAATCTTCCTCCTTTTCCCAGTTACTAAAGAGCTCCTGGTTTTTAATAGCTGTATGCCTTTGTAAGGTAGGAATCAATATTTCCTCCTCTTTGCAGGAATATTTTAGAGGGCACGTATAGAAAATCTTCAGATTGCTGGAATGTTACCAAACCAGAATTGTGTTATCGAAGCTACAGAATTAATTTTCCCCAAGCAGTTCCATTCTGAATTGTAGCAGCTTCGGCCACTTTTTGGGCAGCCTGACTAAAGTCTGATTTTCATAATGGGAATAAGCACAGTGAAACTCATTCTGAAATGCTAACAGAGCTGATAAAGCTCAAGAGAATTAATCATTCCTTACATGGCTTCACAGATGATAAAATCATGTGATAGCCAAGCAGTAAAAGAGGAATAACTTTCTTAGATAGGGAGTTTTTTTCCCTGTGAAATAGGCAGGTCAATAATAAAAGAGAGAGTTTAACCATATAGCTCATTTTGAGTCCAGAATGTATGCAGGAAAAAAGTCACCTTACCTACTCACCAGTCATAGAATCATAGAATAGTTAGGGTTGGAAAGGCCACCCAAGGCTCTGTTCAACCTGGCCTTGAACACCGCCAGCGATGGAGCAGTCACAACTTCCCTGGGCAACCCATTCCAGTGCCTCACCAACCTAACAGTAAAGAACTTCCTCCTTATATCCAATCTAAACTTACCCTGTTTAAGCTTTAACCCGTTACCCCTTGTCCTATCGCTAACAGTCCCTAATGAAGAGCCCCTCCCCAGCATCCTTGAAGGCCCCCTTCAGATAATGGAAGGCTGCTCTGAGGTCTCCACTCAGCCTTCTCTTCTCCAGGCTGAACAGCCCCAACTTTCTCATCCTATCTTCGTACGGGAGGTGCTTCAGTCCCCTGATCATCCTCGTGGCCCTCCTCTGAACTTATTCCAACAGTTCCATGTCCTTTTTATGTTGAGAACACCAGAACTGTGTACAATACTCCAAGTGAGGTCTCCCTAGTTGCATTCAGATATTCTAGCTGCATATCAACAATAAAGGAGTCATTCCTTTATTATGGGGCATGCCCATTATCTGGCAGAACTAATACTGAACTAAGGGACCAGTGGGTATTATCCCCTTTTCTGCAGCAGCAAAAATATTTGCTAAATTCTCATCTTTCCTATCGTAACAAACCCACAGATGGCAAAGCGACAGCAAGGGTGTCACTTAGGATTTCAGCTTAAAAGTACTGGCTGACGCCAGCTGCACCAGATACTGCATTTTGTCTTGCAGAACTCTTATTGCTAATGATTAATGCAAGGCAGGGAGTATGGAGAGGCGAGTTGGCATGTCCTATTGGAGGTGCAGTTTGCAATACTGACATATGCAGACAGAGCAGGGGAAGAGAGTTGTAATCAAAAACCACATGTGTGGTTCAAGGTAAATGACTTGCACAAAGGAAACCTCAGTTCATTACTCAGCATTCAATTTAGGTTTGTGCTGTCAGAGAACAGACAGTTCCCATCCCATATAGGCTGGATCCTTTTTAAGCATCTTCCTCTGTAAATGGAATAGTCACAAGGACTTGCTGTCACGCAGTTTCACTATTTCTCCCCATGCAAAAATAGGCAATGTTCATGACTGTACTTCAGATCTCTAAGGGTTTGGTTCAGAAATTGCTGCAAGGGAAGCTTCTTCTCCTTCAAGTGTAGGAG
The DNA here is from genome assembly GCA_017639245.1 of Myiopsitta monachus. Lineage (NCBI taxonomy): Eukaryota > Metazoa > Chordata > Aves > Psittaciformes > Psittacidae > Myiopsitta > Myiopsitta monachus. Next base: position 59,618,847 of record CM029925.1, read on the forward strand.
GAAGGAGTCGGAACATTTCTCATTTCATGCAAAATGCCTCATTTTTCTCTAACCTTTGTGCCATTAAAGAGTGTGCAGGGAGATGAAAGGGATGAGCACAAGGTAGAGGAATGTTTTCTTTTCCTGATGTGCCTTTTCAGGGCCCCAAGGTGCCCCTCCAGCTCCTGCCATTCATAACTCCATGCTGGAGTCATTTTCACTGGATCATCAGAGCACATTTCCTAGTGAGTGGGCTCTGGGGAAGCTGTCTGAGCACATCAAGGAATGGAAAAGAGTTATAGGATGGTTTTCAAATGAACTTTCACAGTGCCACCCACATGCGTCATAATCCCTATGGTCATCTTAGGACAGTTATGCCCAGTACCTACATAGATGTTTAAGCATCCTCTCTTCACCTCTGCTGCCTGATCTTGGCCTTAAGAAAATGGAGAATAATAGAATATATGAGGAGACAGAAAGAAACGCGGGAGGTAGCATTAAGGGAGGCAAACTTTCTAAGTGTGGTCATTGTGATGAAGGGGGAAGTGCAGCCTGTAGAACCAGCAGTGTACAGAGCTGACTGACTGCCATTAAGCTTTCTGTTGCTGTAGCCACACAGGGCTCATTGAGCTCCAGCTGAAAGACAGGAGTCACTCTTCACTTTGGGCCTTAACTGTCCAGTTCTGCTCTCCCTCCTTTTGGAGCTCAGTGCCTCTTCCTGATTCATGCATCCTTTCTGAACCAGCAAGAGATGTGAGGCTTGTCTGTATATTTAGGTATGCCAGCTATCCAGACACTATCTGTAATGCTCAGATCAGCAATGAACATCCTGTGGGACTAGGAATTGTAGATAGTGCTATAGTGTGCAGGGTATATGATGGTAAAGGAAGTTTATGCTTAGCCCTTCAGACAAAAGCAAAAATGTGACACTTTTCAACTTTAGTCTCTGCAGTCCGTTCCCTTAGTGGTTTGGTTGCTTTCACTTTGAAACTCCAGCTTTCTTTTCACCTTCAGAGACAGACTTCAGCCACCAGACAGGGCTTGGGCTTCCTGAAACATATTAGCCCATTTCTTATGGCCTAAAGTGAGACAAAAGGGGGTGTATTGCAGAACATACCCTAGGATAAGAGATCAGGATGGTAAACCAGCAATAAAATTCCTGTAAACATCAGTGAGTGCAGAAGGATGCCAACGTGAACTGGTTTTGAAAATCCACTCACAGGTGCCTCCAAAGCTCTACAAACAGAATGACTATTGTGTGGAAGCTCAGTGCAGTCAGAAGGATCAGTCACAGTCACAGTTCTTTTAAATTGTTAGAGAAGGAAAAACACATCTGTACTCGATGGAAGAAGCAAAGGCAAGTCCCTGTTAATGTGTTCTTTAAGCTTAAAACAAATAACAAGAATGCCTGTACAAGGACTTCAGGTACCCTACTATCAAACAAACTTAGAATCAGATAAAACAGCATCTTCAAGCAAATTTCAATAGCAATTATTCATATTGCAGCAGGGCTCTGTACTGCTTCATCCTCCTCCCCCCCACAAGAGACTTAACTCTGCTCAAAAGCTATCTAAGTGTTCATCTGGAGTAAAGCAACTGATTTCAGAAAGGCTGGAGCTACCTGAGGCAGTTAACCTACTTCTGGCTTTCACCCTTTTTGTTCGTTTAGATAAATTCACACAGACATCTTATGGTCAAGGAATGAAGGTGCTTCAAGGGGTTTTATAGCCTAATTCCCTTTTCTTTCAATGAAAGGCAGGCATTAAACACCCTTAAAAATACAAACGTAGATCTACTTACCTGTGTTATATTAGAAAAAAGAATGGAGGACATGGACTCCTCCAACAGGTCCATGTCCTTCTTGTGTTAGGGACCCTACAGCTGAATACAGTACTCTAGGTTGAGTCTCACGAGAGCAGAGTAGAGAGGAAGCATCACCTCCCTTGACTTAGAACTTAAGTTCTGGTTGGGCTTTGTCTCTTTGAATTATCTCCCTGCAATACTTCACAATATCCTTGTAGTCCTCCTGAGTTGCCAGCCCCTTCTTCCACAGGTCATGAACTCGCCTTTTTTTCCTGAGTTCCAGCCAAAGCTCTCTGTGGGATTCATTGTGAGTGGGATAAGGTATAAAAGAGGGAATAAGGTATATTTTCTTTGGTCTCATTGTATAGAATGAATATGATCAGATATGATGTCAATTTGCTCAAGCAAGTCCAGAGGAGACCACAAAGATGCTCCGAGGGCTGGGGCAGCTCTGCTCTGAAGACAGACTGAGAGAGATGGGCCAGTTCAGCCTGGAGAAGAGAAGGCTCTGGGGAGACCTTAGAGCAGGTCCCAGTGCCTAAAGGGGGTACAAGAAGCCTGGAGAGGGGCTTTTGACAAGGGCATGTAGGGACAGGACAAGAGGGAATGGCTGTAACCTGACAGAGGGGAGACTGAGCTTAGACATTAAGAAAAAGTTCTTCCCTGTGAGGGTGGTGAGGCCCTGGCACAGGGTGCCCAGAGAAGCTGTGGCTGCCCCATCCCTGGCAGTGTTCAAGGCCAGGTTGGACAGGGCTTGGAGCAACCTGGTCTAGTGGAAGGTGTCCCTGCCCATGGGCTGGATCTAGATGAGCTTAAAGGTGCCCTCCAACCAAAATCATTCTATTCTATGATTATATGATTTTATGATCTAAGAAATATGCCAGTGGTGATTTCGGCTGCTTAAGATCACCTCTTAAATGAAGCCAGGCATGCCCATTGCTTAAGGTATTAAAAATGAAAAAGAGAAAACAGTAAGTACCAGAAATAGGTGTAATCTATAGATAGGATAGAATGCTGCCTGTGCCACCGACTTACCCTGTAACACAAAGCCCTCCAAAGGCTTAATTTCCTAAATTCAGAGCATAGTTCCTAATTCAGGCCAGCTACATGATATGGAAAACCCTAAACTGTAGCTATGTAAGGCTACCTTTCTCCCTTGCACCACCATCACTGTCACTGGAATAGTGACATAGCAATTTGCCTACAGCCTTGAGGAAGTGCTGAATGTGCAGGATTCACCTTCTGCCATTACTGATAGAAGCAAGGAAAACAAGCTTGTGCCATTCTCTGTACAGACAGCAGTGGCAGCAGTTCATTGCTGAGTGAAAAAAAAAGTGTTAGGAGATGGCTTTCTGAAGAGGAACAAATAGAACACAGATGCATTTGAACAGCTCCAGGCCATGGTGATGTTTCAGTAGACAGTAACTGTACTCCTTGTCATCCTTCCTTCCAGGTTAATCAAAAGGAAATGCATCCTCTGGGATTTTCAGCTTCTTTGGATCATTAGCATGCAGTAAATGAAAAGAGAGATTATTTAATGCTATCACTTTCTTTCCCAACTAACAAGCTATTTTCCTAGCGGCTTCCCAGTGCAGCAAATATACAGTATTGTATTCAATACAGTTGGTCAGAGTGATACTGCTCTGGGACTCAGCACTTCTGTACCAGAGAGGCTGTAGTAAGGTCACTAAGGTTTGCTTCTCCTCCCTTTGCTTGGGAGTAAATGATTCCACTTGTATCCCACATCCTTTGGAGTGAGATGCCAATGTTCAACTAGCAAAATACAGCAGTTTAAACCATCAACAGGAGCAGACTTGATTACCATCCTGCAGGGATGAACTGTCAACCCTCAGGAGCCATATAACAGCTTATATAAAACTCAGCAAGAGCGGATTCAGAAAGCTATTTTGAGTTCAGGCTTCCTTGATTCCACCTGGAAAACAACAGTGTGAGCTCAGGAAGGACCAAAGGTGCAGTTTTTGGTTTTCTGGCTCCAGTCAGAGCAAGGGGTATTTGAGCAGGAGCTGAGGAGGTACTTGTCCATTTGCTCACGTAGTGCAGCAAATGAAGCCTTGGTAGTCCAAGGTGAACTGAGGTGGAAGCTCTCGCTCTTCATCCCGTGGCATGCTAGAGGCCAGACTGTTGCTCTCATGAACAGGAAATTCCCTACCAACAAACCACCCCATCTGCCCTGCAGCCACCACCTGTTCTCCTCTTTCCTCCTTCCGTCTGCCACCCCAAGCATTGCTCTTCTTCCACACCTCCCAGAACTGTGTCTCCTTCAAATGACACTGAAACTCAGCAGCACACAGCTGGAGTCACCCAGCAGAAGCCTCCCTCGAGCAGCTTTAAAGACTTTTCCAAAGAGCTTTTTGAAAAGAGAAAGATAAGAGGAAAAATCATCAAATCTTTCTCCCAGATGCTGTTACCTTCTGGGAGAGACGCTTGCACCACACAACCTCCACCAGAGCACAGTAAAGGCAACCCCTCTGCCTGCCTCCTGCCAGCCCCCACCAGAGCATCACCTTGCTAAGAAAACAACAACGCATGAGGCAGGGCTGTCCACCAACCTCCTTCACAAACATGCATGTCCTTCACTTTGGAAAGCTAGCTCCACTCTGTAAAGGTTGCAACCCTCCCAGGAGGTGTAAAGCCCCCCTGCAGGTTGCTGCCCACAAGGGAATAAGGATTTCTGCTGCTCCAGACCCTGTGTTTCCAAAACTGGAAGCAGGGATGGCCATTTGTCAAGCCAAACCCTTTCTCCAGGAGGACAGGAGGCTCCCCCTTTGAGAGGTGTGAACCCAGCAGGCAAACAGTGTCACATACCAGGAATAAACAAGGCTGCATAGCAACCACTTCTCTGAAGAAATCTTGACTGTGAGATGTAAGGAATATTTTTGGCTGCAGGGCTGGCAGCATCCGCACCTTCAGGCAGGGACACACTCTGAACTGCAACGTGCTCCCATTCACTCCCTGCCCATGACTGATGCATGAGATTCATCCCTAAAACTCTGCACAATGCACAAGCCAACAGCAAAGTAGGCAACTGACAAATGGGAGGGGAAGATTTCCACCTCCTTTGCTGCAGGATTTGATGACATCTCTGCATGGTAAATTGCTCAGCTAGGCAGTGTGAGCTTGGAGTCCATCTAGGGTACATCAGTGTAAATCATACCAGCACTACAGAAATTGCCACATCCAGGCAAGAGGGGGACTAATTCCTTCAGCCTGGATGTGTCCAACATGGCGTGGCCACAATCACTGCAGTCTCAACTAAATGCTGCCAAACTGAAATTCTCCACCACCCCCATTACAACTACTTTATACCTCTCCCCTATGCTCTGGATAATCATGCAATATGCAATGCAGAGCTGAAATTTAGCTTGGTTACTGCACATGTTCTGTTGTTGCTGTGCACACTCAAAAGGTACTTTCAAATGCAAAAAAATACAATATTTTGTTTATTTCTATGCCTAGTTCAGAAATCTTCCATAACAAGGTCACTGCTGCTGTTGTCATAAACACCCCCGTGTATACAACAAGATTTTGTGCAGATGTGTAAGGGTTCACATGAGGTTCTTTGTTAACCATGAGGAACAGCAGCTCAGCCTGTCTTTACAATGATTTGGATGGAGAGTGTCCACGAGTGCTGTAAGAAAAGAAATTCAGACACCAAGCAGCTAGTCCTGAGTATCTGTATCCAACTGGCAAGCCAACAGGTTAGGTGGGAAGGGGCTTTTTATATATATAAAAATGTGCAATAATTCAGCTCCTACAAGGAAGAAGAAAAAAAAAGAACAAAGAAACCAACACAGAAACCCATCTACACGAGTAAGCAATCTTTCTCCAACTACCAAAGGCAAGCACATGCACCCTGTTGTGGTTTGAGGAGATGACTGTCACCTCAGTTGGTAAAAGCAGGAGCAAGACCAAAGGAAAGCATCTCTCTGTTGCTGCCAAGCCACCTCACTGGTACTGGCACTGTAGGAGTAAAGGATTCAGCCTTACACTGAGTCATCTTCAACCACACAATTCTCTCAGCTTTTCTCCAAGGCTGAGTTAATCAGCTATGTGAGAAAATAACAACCCTATATATCGCAGAATGGCAGAAAATGAGCTGACTACAGCTCATGTATCACCAAATGTGACAATTCCTGCATGAAACAGAAGCTTTCTCCCCAAAGACTTCTATTTTTGCTACAGATATGAGGCAGTGAACTGCCCTCAGACTCCAGCTTTAGACCGAAAAAAGGAAAAATCTGCCTCAGCCATGTTGCAGGCTTCAGGCAAGACTTAATCTGCTCCAGCTCCTGTCTGCAAAGCGAGCATAGCAGAAATCCTGCTTGTTAATCCAGTCTCCCTCCCTGAGCACCTGCTTACACTTTCTTTTATTTTGGCTCAGTAGTACTGAAGCTGATGGGCCAGATTCAACTGAAGAGAAACTTGAAAGCCTACATGCTTACCTTCAAAAACAGTAAGCAAAAGGTTAATTTCATGCTTTCTAAAAGGAAGAAGAAATTGCAGCCCTAACTCAGGAACAGAGTACCTTCCCTTACTGAGCCTAATTTGTGTGAGACCCACTTCACCTCCAGCAGACCTATGAGGTCAGGCTTTTATACCATCTGCACACCCTGTAATGACACATAGCATTATGGAGGAAGGGGAAGTGTCCATGTGCTCCCATGCATCCTGGAAATGAACCTGGTGACAGTTATGGTGCCATTTATTGAGACAGCTGCGGGATAAACCCTGCTATGAGGTCATACCATCCCTCTCACCTATCCATTCCAAGCACGTCCACCAGTGTCTGCCCTCCCAAGGAGCAGTCCAAACATCCCTCACAAGTTAACAAGTTGCCTTGAAATCCCTTTTCTCTAGACACGAAGCATGGCCTCAATATTACAACAAACACATCTCAGACTTATCTGGCTAAACCTCCACATGCTGCTTTGAAGCATCATGGCACCACAGGCAGCAGCACGTGGTTGAGTAGGGCCTTGCCCCTATCCACAACAGCAATAGAAATCATGCCATCTTACATGCTTATACCCAGAAACCTGCTCTATTCCTCTCAGCACGTTTTTTCTCATGTGGCTCACTTGTTGGGTAGCAGAGCCCTCTATGGCAGCCTCCTAGCTTGCAGGCAGCTTCTTTTTTGTCCACAGGAACTTCCTCTGGATTGGAAGCCCTTGGGCTTTCCCCATGGCAACCTCATTTATGCATTGGGCAAGGATGATGGATACCACATGGCATCCAAGTGTGTGAGGGAGTCAGCCCAAGTGCTCACACAAGGTAAATGTTAATTAGAGCCCAGCAGACAGGTCTGGAGCTGGAGAGCTTATGCAGACCTTCTGGTTACGTGACCAACAGCATCAGAAGCAGGTTATTAATTTAGTACTGGAGGTGCCAATGAAGCTTTGCAGACCGGTAGGAAAGAGCTGAGTATAAGTAACAGGCTGTGTTCCAAGCCTCCTCCACTGATAAAAGTTACTGTGAGCTGACACACCAACACAGACAAAAGGTGGGTATGAAGGTCCTTTTTTTTTTAAATGTTCATTTTCATCAATCCTGAATTCAGTGAAAGGAAAAAGGAGGGAAAAGCTGGAAAGAAAGCAGGAAGAGTACAGATACTGCTGTATCTGCCTTTCTCCCTCTGCCCCTGCTTTGCCCAGTCCTGAGGAGCATCAAGACCTCCCTGCCTTTTCTTTATTCAATTGGACACTGTCCTCTAATCAGCAAGGTCCTGAGGGCTGCAGGAGGGATACCAACTTCTACAACCCTTCCTCCACCACGTGCTGACACGACGAATAAATTAAATTATCTAGAGTGACAAGAGAGGTGCACAGGGCATGCACCTCAATGCCATGAAAGGCAAGCAGAGAGGAGCTGTTAGGATGCAAAAACATCTGAGGCAGAAAAAACTCCAGCTTTGGCATTGGCATTTTCAGATATCCCTGTTGCAGTGGAAGACTCCTGCAACACTGAGTGCTGAGCCCAGTGCTTGAAACTAAAAGCTCATAAAAACAGTACTTCACTTTCCTTTGAGATGTGTTTTGTGAACAAAGCTCCTGAAAGAAAACAAGAAAGGAAATTACAACTTTACAATTCAAAGCATCAATACACAGAAACACTAAGGTCAGGGAAAATCATGACAGTAACACTTTGGACTCATAACTCTATTGCAGCTTCCCTCTGATGAGCCCAGAGCAGTTTGCTTTGCCACAAATGGCACTGAACACCTCTTCATGCAGTGACTCAAGGTGACTCAAGCAGTGTTACAATACACTGGGAAACTGAGGCAGACAGAAGTCCTCCAAACCCCACTTGGGACCTCAAAGTAAATAAACTGCAGTGAGACCAGCAAAACACAGCTGCTCTTGATTTAGCACCAACTGTCTGTGGCAGGGAAACAGCTGGGATAGGGTCAGCTGTGGGAGAAATGCTGCGGCATTTCAAAAAGAATAAGGGCACTATTCTCATCTAGAGGGGTACAATATTAAGAGCTGCTGGATTATCATCATCAGAGCTTTTCATGTGGGGCTCAGAGGCTTTAAGGCTGATGGATAGAAAATCTTGACTACAGCTTGCCAAAGTTTTCTGATGGAGAACACAATGATTCCACAAAATTGATGTGATCTATGAAAACATGCTTGTTTCAACTATTCCCATGAAAAAGCAAGTTTTAGAAAGGAACATTTGATCTTTGTTCTCAAATTCTTCCATGAACTCATAAAATAATCTCATTCTGAGTAGCCCTAAATCTACACAGTGAAAATCTACCCACCAACTACCTCAGACACATTTCCAGACCAGACCTTGATGAGACAAAAGCCTATTTCCAGTACTTCTTGAATACAGTGGTAGAGCAGAAATTGCTGTGTGCCTGGCAAGTCATAGAGAATATCGTAACTTCTGTAAGGGTTGAAAAAAGGACTTCAGGGAGCTTTTTGGACATTCATGATACAAAAGGACACAGGCAAATAATCTCCAAGCTGCAAGTGTGCCTTAGAGAACAAGGACAACGTGTCCCAGATACACAAGCACATCCCAGCTCCAGCCCTCAAAGAGGACCCACAAACTGAGCAAGACCTCCATGCAACAGCAGGGAGACAGCCCAGTTTGGGATTACCCTGAGCCCCTCTAACACCTTCTGGTGATCCAGGGCACTGTACACACACTGAGTTTTGCAAGCCAATTCATTCTGGATCATGTGGTCCTAAACTAAGGCCACTTGGTTCCCCATGTTGCTAATCTAGTTAACTGCATATTGGCTAATTGCAGGCTTTAACTCTCTGCCAAGCACGGCATGTCAATGTCTGCTCTGGCTGCCTGAAGAGTCAGCAGCCACACAAAGCCCCACCTCATTTGAGGAGGCAGAGAAACCAGCCGCTAGTGCCAGCTGTCCTGTGCAAGTCTGTATTCCATTTGCTTTACCATGATAGAGCTCTTACTAGGTACTGGGAGGGAAACAAAACCAAAGCAATGATCATTACCTCAGGACACCCTTTGCAAATGCAAAGTCTGGGGCAGATAAACACAGGAAGGCAGAAAAAAAAAGGCAGAAATCCCTGGTTCTTACATAGGCTCCTCAAAAGCAGGGTCAGCAGGCCAGTTTGTTAACGCAGCGTATACAAATACACCTCTCATATACCTGAGGGTTATGTGTGATTCAAAAGCCCAAGGCTTTCTCCCCAGGTTTACCAGAACCTAGCACAAACAATTTAAAAACATTAACCCATGGTTAATGTTAATGTTGCTATGGTTTGTACTGAATGTCCAGTCTCCTGAACATCAACATGGGTATCTGTCTTCGTGGCACACCTGGTGCCCCACTAAAGGGCTGGTGCACCTCTAAAGGGGTGGGCAAAGTTCATTAGCTCCACCAGTGCTGCACCATGGACCACTGTTACAGTGCAATACGCAGTGCTAACTGCAGCCCTGCTTACCCGCTTTGCTGCCTTGAAGTGCAACTGCAGGGATTACAGGCCCTGATGACTTGTTTTTAAGTGCTTCTGCAAGCTACTGTACACAGTGAGGCAGCTGTGCAACATCAGTGCTGTACAAAAAATAAAACACTTTCTCATACCATCACATTAAAGCCAAGGCGAGAAGCATGAATTGAGCCCCAGCAACGCAGAAATCAGTCCTCAGACTTTAAAATCCCTCTACTCTAACAGAGAGAGGAGTTGCACTTCTCCCACAACCCCATTTTCCCCCTCAATACTGTTCATCTGCTGAGCAGAAAATCTGTCTGCACAGGTTGGGCTGCAGGGCTGAGGCTTCAGGACTGCATTTCTGACTTGAAGGGCTCAGGAAGATTACAAGCAGAGAACACAACCTCAGAATATGTAAAGCAGGTATGTTCATGGTAACGGAGACAGACCACCATGGAGAGGAAGGATGAAGGGGCAGGGTAGGCATGCTTAGAACCCTGTGTTTTCTCACATTTTCCCACGTGGCAACCACCAAACCATGTTTAGGATATTGGACCTGCTAAGCCTTCTCAATACCCACCATAGCGCAGCACAGGTTGACAATGCCTGGCCCTGCCTGCATTGTGCGAAAAGTGACACAGAGAAGCAGAGCTGTTTCTTTACTTTAAGACTTACAAATAGCTGGAAAATATCTTGCTTCATTCCTTTCTGAAAGGGAAAAATGTGTGATGGAAATGTGCATGGAAAAATGAATGGAAATGGATGGAAAAGCATTAGCAGACGAAAAGATATGTTCAGGCTGCTGAACATGCATGTAATGAAGGTGATGGAGGCTTGAACTGGTGATAGAGAAGGGAGGAATTAGGCCTGCAACTTGTTTTACCTGCCGTCAACTCTGAAGAGGTCCTGAAAAATACTTTCAGCTTCCATCACTCCCTGATAAGAGTGTGGCAAAGCACATTCCATGAGCTGGAGGATACCCAGACTTACAGGCAGATAATAGCCTGTCTCAGGCACACAGTGATGTACCAGCTTCCTCCTCACTCTCCTGTACTGGAGGATGTCCTGACAAACACAGAGACAAGATGCACTGAGGAAGGATCCCATTTCCTTGTTAACAGCTTTCCATTCAAATCCTCTATAGCTCCAGAAATGAGCTGTCTGAGCACTACAGAAAAGAAAAATAGGCATAGGCTGGTGGATTTTTCTTAAATAAAATAAAAATTAAATGACAAAATCTGTGTTTACAGACCACAATAAATTCATGGAGAACGCTGCAATGGTAGATGGATATATTTTGTTTTTCACCTTCACTATTTTAAAGAAACCTCTGTGCTTACAGTCGAGAAAAGGTTTTGTAACAGCTACCTTAATTTAACTTGTGTGAAAGGGGCAATGGGTTTTGGGTTGGTTTGTTCTGTTTATGTAGCTGTTCTTGAAATAAAATTGTATAGAATGCAATTTACTTCATTTTTAAATTCATTGAACCTGCTGGGGGGGGTGGGGGGGTGGGGAGGAATAGCAGGAATTAGATAGAGGACTGAGTCTGACCCTGCTGAAATAGAGTAGCCGCCATGCCCAGCCTGTGGATGTTTTGAGAAACAGCTCCTCTTCCGAATCGCATTATTCCTGTCAGTCTTGGGTAGAAAATGATTTCCAGTCACTAGCCCACAGCAGACGATAATAACAAATGAAAAATAGCCAAGCTACTGTTTACACTAGATGCCAGAAATGAAGTATGGGGGAATTCTGAGGGCACAGCACATTGGTGAGAGAACCGAGGAGGAATGGCATTGCCCCTGCCCGCTGCAAGGTTGTGGCAGCACAGTGGGAACAGCTCATTTAGCAGACATCTCTTTCTCATCAATCTGGTAGCTGTGTGCTGAGCCTTTTGTCTGAAGTGGAGTTTGCTCATGAAAAGAGGCAAACGAGTGTATTGAAATGCCATAAATCCTGTGTTGGCAGAGCTCAAAGCAATTTGAGCATCCATGCAAACTTAGGCCTCGTGACTGCACCTAGAGACAGGCAAGTAATCAAAACAACAGATCTAGGAGAGATCATGTGAGTGCAAAAAAAAGGGGAGAATTTGGGGGCAGGGAGAAAACCTACATGTGGAACCAGTGCTGGGTAGAGTTGACTGTTAAGCAGTCACTGAGCAAGCCACTCCTCAAGGCCTGCAAAGTAGATCCCACAGATCCTCACCAAAAACATGGGTCAGCAGCTCAGTGGGGTGCTGTGTTTTGTGGTGTATATATGCCTTCTCATATCCTCTCTGTGCTCCAGCTGCAACAGTATGTTCTTCTCCATGTCTTCTTGATGGTCTTGCCCAGCTACACTGCAGGCTTGCCCAGGCTGGAGATCTGGTGTTGCCCAGGCTGCGCTGTTTTCCTCAGAACAAGGGAAATTCAGCAGCATGCACTTTGCTTCCGCCATGCATTTTTCTGTAAGAAACTCCAGGCATTCAGGCACAGATAAGGAAGCATTTTAGTAAACTACCCAAGTAGGGGTATCCCTTCTTTGCAGATGGGGACACAGAGACACAGAAGTTGGAAACACAAGCTTTCAGCCTTGACAGTCACTGGTTTCCCATCACTCAGTCCTGAAATACTTTGGATACCACTGTGATAGCTTCAGCTGCTAAGGAAACAAATCTCTTTCCATACACTTTACTCACGCTGTGTCATTCAATTCCTCATCTGAGTGAGAGCGATTATGTTGGCAGTTTTACCATTATCTGAAAGCAAAGCCAGGACTTCACCATCTTTCTTGAACATAAAAGTCCATCATCAAGCTAACAACATTTTCCAGGGCTTTAGAGGGGCTTTTTACAAGACATGCTGCCTCTCAAGAAATAAGAGGACTAAAAGGTGAGCTTCCCAAAGGAAACACCTTTGTGCTCTGCTCTGTGGCGTCAAGTGCTGCTATGTATCAATGTGGATATTTCATAATGTCAAATTTGATGATTTTTGAGCACTTACTAAAAGACAGTAAAGGTTTGCATTGTTTGTACCTAGGAGTAGGAATATAAGTGTCCAAACTAAGAAGTGTCCTTGAAACCTGGATCTAAGGGCAAGCTTAATACAGTGACAGGCTCTGCTGGAGGCTTGGGCAGGGTCATTTTTCTCTCTACAGCTGCCTAAGATCTTCGGGTCTGTAGAGCAAACATTGACCATAAAGTTGCAATAAACCCTAGGATTGATGGATGCTGGTTGCTGATGTTTTTTGTTTGCGGGTTTGTTTGGGGTTTTTTGTTTAAAACCATTGGAGCCACAGAAAACCATGAGATGACAGTTTAGGTCTTATCTCATTCTCATCAGTACTAACAGCAAACCTGAAATTGATTTTAAATGCCAAGGAAAAACCTTTAGCAGACTAAGAGATGGAATAAAGCTTCTTTATGTAGCCTGTTGTCTGGGCATTTTTTTAAAGATGCAGTAAAAGCTTTCACTGGAAATACAGTCTTCAATAAAAATACACATTCTCTCCAAATGCATACTTTGGTTGTGATCTTTTATTTTCCACAGAATGGGTAAGAAAGTTCAAACCAATTTTCAGCTAAGCAGCAGCTGAGATGTTCAGAAACATTTGACAAAGGCGTGCAAACATCTGAAACAAAAAAGGCTCTCATTTTTATGTCAAATGCTTGCCTTGTTAAGTTTCCACTAAATATATATATATTAGTTAATATGCCTAGTGCTTTTTAACAAGTTTTAAGTTCTAGCAATCTCTCAGGGAAGCTACAGCTTCCAAGAGGAAGTTCTCAGGCGATTTTTTTCCTAAAGCAAAGGAATGGCCCACTGGGATCTCACTGGTCCCACTGGCCCCCAAAGGAGCCCTAAGGAGAGCCCCAGAGGAGCTGTGGAAGGCAAGCAGCGCACAGAAGACTTGCACACCCTCCTGCAATCCTGACTGGCACAGTATTCAGCAACAGAGCTTTACCTGGGATAGACTGAAATGTGCGAAAGGTCCAGCCAGCAACAGAGTGCGCACAGAGGGGGGCTGCAGAGCCCTGAAGCCTGTTGCACTGGGCATTCAAGGCAAGCCTAACTGTGTGTGCTTAAGGAAAACCACAGACCTGTTCCTCTGAGCTCCAATGCAGTCTGTTTGGGCTGAACATCTGCTAAGCCTTACTCCAGAAGTACTGGTGGACTCTTGCGTGGATGGTTTCAGACACATCCCTTGGGTTGGGATTATCATCCAAAATAGCATTAAGTGCTGGGGGTATTTAATAGCACTGTGTATTTGGCCCTGGAGAGTGAGAGGTGATAACCAAAGGACAGGCTGACAAATGAAGAGATGCCAAGAGATGGCGTTCCTAGGAGATGCTAATTCAGCAACCAAAAGCGTCGACATAACTGGGGAGGTTAATGGAAGGTAAATTTATACAGGAGAAACTTCTCTAATCATTCAACTGCCATAACGCTCATAGTCCCACTCAGCAAGCCCTGGTTTTGACATTCAGAGCATTTCTTAGCAGATACAATTAAGGCTCTAATCTTAAATCTTCAGGAGAAAATAAATTTTTGGCCTCAAAGTTAGAGGCCTTGTCTTATCAGTCATTTCCTCTCCTGAGTGACACTGTGACACTGGCTCCTGTACCTGGCCTTAGTGTTGTATGCTGAACTCCCTCCAGCAGTTTGCTTGCTCTCAACTGCCTCAGCAGATAGCACCAACAACTCTCCTGTGCCTCTAAGACCTCAGCTACTCTCTGAACCAGTTTCTTCTCTCCTCCCAGCACATCAGTGACATCTCAGTATCAGATCCTCAGAAGTGCAGCCTCTGCAATGTACCTAACCACATCCTTCAGTCTAGAGCAGAAGTTCCAACTGTGGCAAATGACACACTGCAACCATCACTGCCTTCAACAGGTTTGTGGGGAGATCAAGGGGGGGAGTATGGCCTTTGCAGAGGAACCAGTGGAGGCATTCATTTAGAATAGTGTTTTTGCAGTCACCCCCTGAGGAACATAATGATGTCCCAGAAATATGGCTATCTCCAGCAGGGAAAGGGCTAAGTGTGGACAACAAATCAACATTGCTACATTTTAGGACTGGCATGCCAGCTGGCAGAGAATGGAAACTTGCTGGTTTGGCCCATCTGCTTATTCAGCCTGTTCACCAATAAATTAGGCTTGGTTCTCCTGGGAGGTGCTTTTTGAAGCCACAGGAACTAGAAGTACACTTAAAAACCAAAACAAAACATCGATGAAAGCTGAGATTCTGCACACACTAGCAAAGCTTCATGCGCCAGAGAAACACACTGCACATTAATCTGGACACATAGACCATGCTTACTTAGCTCCCTTTTCTACAAATATCTTCTCACAAGGACTGGATTGGCATCTTTTATAGTCCCTCAGTGCACTTAAGTTCAGCATATTTCCAAAAGTGCTATCACTGCTTTACTTAAAAAGTGATCATCAAATTCTCTCCTTTTCTCTGTCATTCCAATACTGTAAGAACATTACAACAGCCTTCCCCACAGAGAAGACAACTGATGCGGCACAAGGCAAAGAACCAACAGTCACGTTCAAAGGAGCACACGCTGAGGCTTGCCTGATGGATTACAAAGGCCTGGGGACAGATCCAGGCAGTGCAGACAGAGGTGGAACACTACAGCATTTTTGTCATAGCTGCATTTTCCCCACCATTTTGCACAGCAATCAGCAGCTTGGAGCTGAAAGATTGAAAGAAAAGCCTGCCTTGATAGTCATTCTGTCTCTTCCAATCCCTCAAAGATATATTCCTCCTTCTGAAGGTATTTTGTGTGTTTCAGTGCTGGGCCCATCAACAGAACCGATCTGACATTGGTTACCTTTCCAAAACAATCTGGATTACAGCACTATTATCAGCACATCCATTTCTAAATGCTGGACTATGACTAGTCCCAGGAACACTGCTGTTTGCAAGGGCAGTTCTGAACAACATGAAGAACTGAGAGCACCCCACATCTGGTGAGCATCTCTGGAGCAGGATTTTACTTGCAGTGCTGCCCAATATACTACTCCTCATCAGCTTTCTTTGTCAGGACAAAAAATTTCAGGCTGAAGTATGTATTTAAGATGGATGAATTCAGTGGACTTGAATTTAAAAACAAAATAAAAAACCTGACACAATTGGGGATTGTTTTCTGAGTACCTAAAGGAGATGAAATGAAAATACTGAAGTCAGTTTAAAAACAGGCAATTCCAAATGAAAAGTCAGCAGTTCTTAGAATACTAAAATGCTTCAGCCTCTCCCCAATAAAAACAGCCAAAAAACTTCAAAATTTCTCTTCAGTTTTTCCCTTCCTTATCATTCTCTTCACCCTCTCCCTTTTTTGTGCATCAAGTCTGCTCAAAATTCGTTTTTTCTTCTGAAAATGTACTATTTCCAAGTTGAATTGAAATCAACTTTCAAACTTCAAGCTTCCAAGAAAGCAAAATATTCAGAGACCACTTCTGAGCTAAGAGTAACCTTAAATCAGATACACATCCCCTGAAACACAATCAGACTAGAAGAAGATCACCCACGAAGAGCAGTGAGGATCATGCTTCTGACCCATGATGTGGAGACAAGGGTGGCCTTGCCCGGAACCCAGGAGGAGGATGTTAATCCATCAGCCCACCAGCATGCCTTTTTGAGTTTCATAAAGTGCTTGGGTATGTATCTCAGAAGGTTATGACAGGTATTTAAAACTGGACTATGGGCTACTACAGATAATTGTATTAACCTCCAGAGAGGAGCCTTCAGCACTGGAGCGAGGGGAAACACGATGTCCAGGAGCCTCACAAGTTGCACAAGGAAGTTGTGAATGCTCCATCCCTGGCAGTGTTCAAGGCCACGCTGGAAAGAGTCTTGGGTGACATGGTCTAGTGCGAGGTGTCCTTGCCCATAGCAGGGGTTGGAGCTAGATAATCTTAAGGTCCTTTCCAACCCTAACTATTCTATGATTCTATAATTCAATGTGTGGTTTCCTACTTGCAAGAGTTTTGGAAGCACCAAGAAGGACATGGACGCCACCTAGTGCTATTCTACTCTGGCTTTAGCTGTATAGAAATCAAACGCTAACATTCCACATTTTTCCAGGTTCAGCACATCGTGCAGCAGGCTGGCTTATGATCACTCCAGTGAGTGCCTTTGGAAGACCCAGGGATGTGCAGCTAAGCAGACAGCTGCAGTTCTTCTGTGTGCAGTTTCTAGCAGTGATCAGTATGGCATTAATCCACATTAGAAAAAAGTCATCTAGAAGAAGCAAAGATTGGCAAAGCAAATTAGAATTTATGGCACTGGGGGAAGAGGTGAGGGTTGACAACTCCTGGAAGCACCAACTGAGCTCCAGAATTGTTATCAGGTTCCTTTACAAAGCAGCAGCAAGCACAGGTTTCAATGCCTTACAAGGGGGAGTATTCAGTGGAATTACCTTTGTCAGACTGTGATTTATTTAGAGATAGAGGGAAAAACCCTTCTTATAAATATGAAAATATTTCACTGGAAATGAGCAGACTAAAAAGGAATTGTCACTTGGAAACTCCTTTTACTTAAAGGTATAGTCATTTAGTCTGAAGCATCCACCAGAGTTCATATTTTTCTAGGACAGCCTTCCCTTCATCCTATTAGTTTCCTTCACTAAATGCACCTCTTTTCCAAATCCTTAATTGTATCTACAAACTCTGTTTCATCTGTGTGCCTTGCTTTGAGGAGCCCAAACACATAGTAAAGCTTCCAAGCCTGTGGCTCTCTGAGAGAACCCAAGCTCCTTCCAATCTACAAGTGCTGGAAGCTGAAACAGCGGACACAAATCCCTGTGTTCCGACATTCCCTGAGTTTGCACCATGAGATCTTTCACATTACAGCAATCACAGCACAACTCCACCAAAAGCTTCACTGTCAACACCCTTCCCAGAAACTCAGGTTCAGCTGAGGGCAAAAAACACTTCTTTGATCTGATTACAGGACCTTCCAACTTCAGGCAGCTAACAGAGCCATCCGTTCCTGTACCCAGCAGTCTGTGTGATACTGTTTCGATCTGAGTCACCTATACACCACCTCTTCAGGAAGTGTCACAAGTGGTCTCACCTGGTTCAGACTGGGAAGATTCTTAATACTCTCCTTGATGTGGGCATGAAAAAGATTTTGTTCATGCAGTTTCCCACAGCAACTGCTGCCATGGCCCTCCACTGGGCCAACAGCTGAATATAATGAGTTTACCATGCGTGAGAGGGCAGGACAAATGCACTAGCCTGCTCCTTCTGAAGCATGCCCCCAGGCACCAAAACGCTGCTGTTTTATTTCAGGGACTTTGGGAAGTCACCAAAATAACCAACAGACAACTGCTCTCCAGTGTTGATGGAAGCAGAGTACTCCCATTCACTGATGCAGACAGTAAGGGGGTCCTAATCTTTGGTGTGCAGTAACCATTATGGGAAGAACCTAGAGACAGTGCCCTACTCTCCAAGCCCCCTAGGAGCTAAAGGGAAATACTTTTTTCTCAAGGACAAAAAGCACCATTAATTCCTTAAGTTATTCCTAAATAACTTCGAGTGCTCATTACTGAGCCAAGGTATTTGGAATAACCTAGTTAACCCCATCTCCACGATTAGAAGAGCTTGGATAGGCTCCAGGATTCCCCTCCTAGATAACATGAGATTCACTCACACAAATCTTATTTCTCTCTCATACCTTCTTGCTGAGCAATTCTGTATCTCGCTGCCAAAACAGAAACTGAGCTGAAGGTGCCTGGACAAAATTTTCCCAGCGCAAAGGCCCAGGCTCTCCTCTAAACAGGATTCTCTTCATGATCTTGATTGTGCAAGGGGTCGGTATCAGGGGGATTGGGAGAAAATGTCCCAAAAGAGACTGGTTTAGGCAGCACCTTATCACCAAGCAGCTCCCTGGCATGCAAAAACTGCTAATACAGTACCAACCCCTCATCTGATCCCAAGACAGCATAAATTGCAACTTGGCTATCAAGCTGTATGCCATCTCCATAATTTGCACGTGCAGTTTTCATATGTCTATGTGCCGACATTCCCACTCATCAGGAATTTTCTAAGAACTATTTGTGCATTCTAAATCATCCCTTCTTTTCTGCTCCTCCACATCTTTTTCCTCCTCTGTCTCCTGTCTCCAGCAGCATGTTTACTTTTGTTAGCTGCTTCTTGAGGTCACCGAGACAGTTATTTTGGGACAGAGATGTCATTAGCAAGACTAATTTAAAGGGTAAACCTAAAAAAGTGCTGGGGTTTGGGGGGCTTGTTTTCTGGGTTTTTTAAACCAATTACATCACTTCCCATAGCATGCAGGAAGGCCAATAGCAAAACAAATCCACACTCCAAGTCCTCACACAGCAGAACCTTCAATAGACAGAAGTGCACATTCCACACTGACAGCTCTTATTCCCCTTCCAAACTTCTGAGAATCAGATGAAAAACTAAAATATTTAGTGAGAGGCAACAAGAATCTCTTGCACCAAGTCCTGGTGTAGTACGAAGTCTCTTTGCAAGTAGGACTATAAAAAGAGGCAAGAATAGGAGCCATAGCGTCGTACGGCACGATGCATTTAGCAGCAATGGGATTATGCCATCCACAACGGCATAGCTCACAGGTTGCTCTTTCCAGCTACTGGAAGGAATTTTTATGGAGCTGTTGTGACACCATCTGGACAACTATGGTATTGCTTCTCATCACATTCAAATGTATTTACTTCACTAACCAGGAAATAAGGCCAGCACCACGTGAAAAACTAGCACAAGGAGACAGCAAAGACCAAATTCCTATCAAGGACCAAAAGACTCCACTCAGATAAGCATCTCCTGATTGAAATGACTTGTCCCAAGTGACTGTCTCTTCCTCTCTCTCCATTTTTGTGGAAAACCCTCCAGAGAAGTTGTGTCCAGCCTAACGCAGAAGTGGACATGTTTTAGCACACAAGATCTGTGGGACAAGGAAACAATCTCTGGCACAGCTCGTCTCTGCATGGCCTTGAACACTGCCAAGGATGGTGCATTCACCACTTCTTTGGGCAACCTGTTCCAGTGCCTCAACATCCTCACAGTGAAGAACCTCTTCCTTACCTGAACTTCCCTTGTTTAAGTTTTGACCCATTACCCTTTGTCCTATCACTACAGTCCCTAAGGAAGAGCCCTTCTCCAGCATCCTTGTAGGCCCCCTTCAGATACCTGAAGGCTGCTATGAGGTCTCCACGCAGCTTCTCTTCTCCAGGCTTAAGAGCCGGAATTTTCTCAGCCTGTCTTCATACGGGAGATGCTCCAGTTCCCTTATCGCCCTCATGGCCACCTCTTAACTTGCTCCAACAGTTCTATGACATTCTTATGTAGAGGACACTGGAAATGTACACAATACTCCAAGTGGGGTCTCACTTGGAGAGCAGAGTAGAGGGGCAGGATCACCTCCTTTGACCTGCTGGTCATGCTCCTTTTGATGCAGCCCAAGACACGGTTGGTTTCTGGGCTGTGAGAACACACTGAAGCCAGCTCATGTTCAGTTTCCCACTGACCAGCATTCCAAGTGCTTCTCCACAGGGCTGCTCTGAATCACTTCTCTACTCAAGCTGTAGCTGTGCCTGGGATTGCCCCAACCCAGGTGTAAGACCTTGTACTTTCCTTTGTTGAACTTGATGAGGTTTGATTTGGCCTACTTCTCAAGTGTGTCAAGGTTCCCCAGGATGACCTCTCTTCCCTTCAGCATAACAACTGAACCACATAGCTTGATGTTATCGGCAAACTTGCTGAGAGTGCACTCTATCCCACTATGTACAGCACAAAGATGTTGAAAAGGATCGGTCCCAACAGCGACCCCTGAGGGACACCGCTTGTTACTAGTTTCCAGCTGGACACTGAGCCATTGATGGCAACTGTCTGCATAGTCTTCCACTTTCTCCTTCTTGAAAATGGGGTTTATATTTGCCTTTTTCCAGTCATCAGGGACTTGAGATGACTGCCGTGGTTTTTCAAATATGATGGTTAATGGCTTGGTAACTCCATCTGCCAGCTCCTCAGGACCAGCAGATGGATTTCAGTTCATACTCTACTCTCTACATGTCTCTTTCCTGACTTGATTAGCAGGGTGTCAGGTCAAACAAAGGGAGGTGCTTCTCAAACACCACTTAATTAAATCATGGAACTTGTTGTGACAGGATGCTGTGGCGGACAAAAGCAGACATAAATCTAAAAGGCAGAGATGGTTGCAGAGTGGATGGGTTAGTTTGTGGCCATGAAACGAGAGCCTCTCTGAAATCCATGGCACACGATTGAAATGACTTGTCCCAAGTGAGTGTCTCTTCCTCTCTCTCCATTTTTGTGGAAAACTCTCCAGAGAAGTTGGCATTCTTTATCACACCAGATATGTGGGGCAAGGAAACAATCTTTGGCACTGCTAGTCTCCACCCAAAAGATGTTACCAAGGCAGAGTCATGTAAAGCTTCTGATATGCTTTATCAGATGTAACAGACGTGCTTGGTACCCTTCATCAGAAGGCAAGTTGTTCTGGGGAATCTTCTGGCCACTGTTCATAGACTCCCTGGGGACCATGGCAGAGGCACTTCACATTTATGGTCTTCTATGCTCTACATTCTATATAAAAAAATAAACAAATGTTAGGATACACGAGATAAGCTCTGAAATTACTTGCCTGAAACAGGTTAGAACCAGGATCTCTGCTACTAAGAAAGGCTAAGGAAAACATCTTAAAACTCAGAAAGGGAGGTAGGCCAGAGATGCAGGGATGTCTGCTATTTGTTTTCAACAACCCAAGGCAGGTTAATAGGTGCCACGACAATGGGCAGCAGTATGTAATCTTGAATTAATTACTCTTGAGCACAAACGGGAATAATGGGAACTGGTAGGTAACAAGTCTCCTTAAAGGAAATAGCAGAAAACTTTGTGACTCTCTGGAAGTTGGCCTATTGTGATTTGCTTCGCACACACTCTCCCTGTTCCTGCACAAAGGCACATTCCTGTCCAGATGGTAAATGGAGAGGAATGAAAAAAATACCAACCCAAAAGGGGATGACTTTCCCCTGGATGCTGAATTCACAAACATGTCCAAGCTCCACGGTGCAAGACAGCAGGGCAGTATTTGCCAAATACATGTACTAATTATGATTGCCTTGTGCATCTTTTGTATATTTGGTAATGTTCTTGGCACTACTCCTGCCTTCTTCAGTTGCAAATATTACTCTTCTCACTTCTCTGCTTTACTGGAGGGTTAGTTTTGAGGGGAGAGAGGGGGTTTGTTTGAAGTTAAAAACACTTTCCTCTACTACCCTTTCCTGTTCGCGTCTGGTATCCAAAATACACCCTCTCTACTTCTAATGACACCAGTTCACTGCCCACACATAAACAGGCTGTGGATCAACAGTTCATTCCCAGCAGAAGAAGAAAGAAATAAAGAAAGATTAGGCAGGTTTAATCTCACAAGAACAATACCCAGTACTTGCATAAAGGAGACATTTCTCCTTTCTGCCAAACACTTACTTTCTGCCTTATTGTTGCCATAACATCTTCCAAGTCACGTGAGGGAAGAGACCGTTTCAAATACTTCTCAAATTTTTGATGACTCATCAGTATACTCAGCATCTTCCTTCCATAACACCTAGAACAGGATGGAGAGAATGGAATATAGACTATTACTGTCTTTGCTCTCTTGTGAATAAACAAAGGAAAAGTGCTAGGAGAACTACTTGGTATTTTCAGTTAGGACAGATCACCTCACTCATGATTCCTATCCATTATTGCATACTGCAGGTATGCACGCAGGCAGCTGGTTGCTCATGTGTCCTTGGCATCTATTCATGGGAATTAACATACTAGACAAAGCATGGGTTTGGCGACATTTTGATTTGGTTTTGCTACTAGGAAACTACAACAATCTCCAGGAGGAAATGCAGAGCTTGCTCAGCCAAAGACAGCAACATTCTACAATGACTGGGAAGAAAGAATTGTGACTACCATAAGCAACTAAATTTGCAGAAGATGTTTACAGACAGTGACTACTCTGGCTAAAGACAGCTGGAATTTTTCTAGGATAGCCTTAACCTTATCAGAAATAAATGCTTTGGATGCTTCACTGATGAACTGTGGCCAGCGCTTCAGCTTTGCATTGCACACATAAGAACAAACAAACTTGTTTGACTGACAAATCTGATCTTAATAAAGAAGCACTCAAGTCACAAGAATTTGGCACACATAAGAACAAACAAACTTGTTTGACTGACTAATCTGATCTTAATAAAGAAGCACTCAAGTCACAAGAATTTGGCAGTGGTCCTTCTTACCCTTCTTACCTTCATTTTACCCAGTATGCTCATTTCAGGGCTGGAACTAGATGATTTTAAGGTCCTTTCCAACCCTAACCATTCTGTGATTCAAAGATTCTATTTCTCCAGACAACATTACCCACACTGCAAAGTAACTTTCTTAGTATTTACTTTAACTTCCACTCTTCTCTGGCTATATCATTTAGGATCAAAGAGTTTGCATTTAAAGAGAGCATTTAAGATCTGAAATGAAGATCATCACCTTGTGTCCTGATTACAATCCTGAGCAAGCTTCACCAGTGCACGAACAAGAAGCTCTGTACTATAATGTGAGTTAGACAGGAGCTTCTGGGCTCCAATTTTCTCCATCGTGGTCAGTAGGTGTTCAGCTGCACACTTCCGCACCAGGACATTGCGGTGCCTGGAAACAAGAGAAGAAACACTGGGGCAGAGGGAAAACGAGGGCCAAAAGCACAGGTCTCAACCATAGTGTGCTCTCTGTCATTGCTGGGAGAAGGAGGCATGTGTTCCCACTGCAGTGCTGGACACCTGAGGAAGATTCTCTCCTCAGATAAACACAGCGTTGGCAGTGTGCAGAGGCACTGCCTGCAAGGAACAGGGGGAATTCAATCTCCCCGGACTAGCTGATACTCAATTCCTATCGAAAAATTAACTCTGAGAAAGAGGGAAAAGGAAGACAATTCATGCCTGCTCATCAGAGGGCTCCCACTGCGCATACAAAGCTGCAGCAGGATTGAGGCTTACTCCACCCATTTATCTCCAAATCTGCAGACCTTTGGAAAAAAACAAATGGGGGAAAAACCCCTGTTGGGCATGGAACTGCAGAATATGCAGCAATGCAGCCAGGTTGTTTCTTGAGACTTGGCAAGAGGTCCCTTTGAATGCTTTGCCCTTCTCAAAAGCCAAGGAAAGAGCAGCAGTTGGTTTAGCCAGGCGGTCCTTTCTAGAGGGTGCCTACTTGAAATTACCAGGAGCAGCACAGGTATTCTAAGGCTGCCTAATTTGCTGCAACACACTGGCACAGAAGGACAGAAGTAGATAACAAGGAAGGGAGTGAGGCTCATCAGAGAGTCTAGTCACCCAGTTTTCAGCAGATGCAGGAAAAAGGACCCTTCTCTTCCATCATTACCCGTCTGCATCCCGTCCCTTCCCCCCACCCACACAATTTAAGGTGAAGCAGATCACTAAAACAACATACTGGATTCCACTAGCCATGAGAGCAGTCATTGCTCGCGCAGGAGTCACACTCCCCACCATGATCCCCAGGCACTGATTGGCTTCTTTCTGAATTGACTTGCTGCAGTTCCCCATCCTTTGGAGCAATTCTTGAGCAATCACATCCACCTCAGGGTCCATGTGCTTCTTCATGGTCCTGAAGAGCTCTCCAAGAGTGTTGATAGCAAGGAGGGACACTTTCCAGCGGAGGTTGTTCACCTGGGGAAGTCAGGAGGAAACATGCAAGAATCACCTTGTAAAGAAAATCAGTTCCCATAAGCAAGTGTCACAGGACACAACAAGACTCCTCACTGTGTCCAGGTGCGTCATAAGAGTACAGTAAGAGCAGAACACCACAAGCACAGAAACACACTCTGATAACAACTTCTTCAGTGGCCTCAGGTCCACTTCTACAGTACAATGTTAATGAGACTGCAAGCCTGACAAATATTATTTCACCCATGACAAAGTGTGCTCCTTAGCCCATAGCATACCCTGCTTTGTTTTTAGGATGTATTGTTGAAAACAAAACAAAACAATAAATTAAGGCAAGGGCTGCTTTGAAACTATAAGGGTAAAATCATAACAATAAAGTAGAGGAACAATACTACCTTCCTTCTGTCCAAATTTGCAGCACTGGCAGTTTAAGCACTCAACAAGGAAACAGGAAACGCAAGCTCTCAAGTCTACAGAAAAATTTGCAGCAGCGACTCGAGTCTATCTGCAGCTCTGCAACCTCAGGAGAACCCAGGCTGCTGGGCTCAAAGAACGCAAAGATCCCGGAGATCAGAAAAATCACAACAGGCTGCATCTCCTTCCCCTGATCTCGAGGTAGGAGAATCTCAGCTCTGCACCACTAAACAGAAAAGTTTGAAGAGTCAAACTAAAGGTTCATTTAAGACTCCAAGATCATGATGCACGCTAGTCTTCCAGGATGCTGAGGAAGAGGATGAAGTGGGAGGAAGCTGGGAAGCCAAAGCTGCAGTGTTTAATTACAGCTTGGGCAGACACTTGGGCCCTGGAAAATCACTTGATTAGTGTCTCAGTTTCTGCTTTTGTGCATTGCCTTAGAAAGACACCAAGCTCAAAGAGCAGAAAGACAGATGCTCCACCTGCCAGTAAGCACAGCTGTATGGACAGACACATCTTACGGATAGGTCACACAGGTGATAGAAAACGAGGCCTAAAACTCAGAGTGAAGGCAGACACTGAGCACACACACAAATGGACAAGCTCATATGTACTCTATGCCCCATGGATGACACACGTAGGACACAGTCAGACACAATGTTCTTACCTCTTTGGTAACTGCCAGGGAAACATCATGAAGTCTACTAAGAAGGACCTGTGAGTGGCAGATAGCCAGACGTCTGACACTGAAGAGCCCCTTGGTCTTTTCCTCCCTGAAAGGCAATTTCACCAAAGAGATTGATTTTTCTCACCACCAAAGAACTAAGCTGCACCCTCTGCAATTACCAGGGTGTCAGGTCAAACAAAGGGAAGTGCTTCCCAAATAGAACTTAATTAAATCAGAGAACTCGTTGTGACAGGATGCTGTGGCAGACAAAAGCAGATATAAATCCAAAAGGCAGAGAGATGGTTGCAAAGTGGATGGGTTAGTTTGCGGCCATGAAACAAGAGAGCCTCTCTGAAATCCATGGCACACGAGGTCCCTGTGTTGCTGCCTCCTAGAAGCTGGCAGAATGTGCTGTGTTTCTGTGTCTTGTACCCTGCCTGTACCCTGTTCCTGAGATACAGTCCTGTCTGATTGGTATCATGAGCTACTGGGACTCACGTACAGGAGGTCTGCTGCTGGTGCTGCTGCTGCCAGCATTGGGACCACAGGTAAATCCTTAATCAGTCCCACCTAGGCCAGTGCCCTGAGGCACCCACATCTATGAATTCATGACCACTTCCATTCTGCTTCAGACTTCAGCTAGCAAATCATCTTGTTCCACAATTTCCTCTCTGCCCTGAACATTACGCTTGCAGCCCCATGGAGCAGAAGGAAAAACTAGGAAATAGCATGGATGGGCCGTAGCTCTAGCACTGCTGTGGACCAAGGCAGAGAAAAGGCTGCTCTCCCATCTTTATACTGTGACTGCTTTTGAGTGATTTCACTACTTCCCTGTAGACATCTGGGCACTCGGGGCTCAGAGGCTCAAACAAAAAACATTTCTAACTTTCCTTTACACTGAGAAGGAGGAAGCACGAACATGGGGCTTTCTTACCAGTCATCACTGCTGAGCCATGTGAGTGTGTTGAGCAGACCCTGCTGTGCATCAGGGAAGGGTCCGGCTTCCTGGTCATCTCCATGCTCTGACTTCTCTCCACACTCTACAGGGTCTGGAGCAGTGGCCTGCAGTGGGGTTGCTGCTAGAGAGAGAGAAAGGGTCGGACACCAGCACTGCATAATGTGGGACAAGGCACTCCACTACCAAGCAACCTGCAATTGCCCTGGGTTCAGCAGTAGCAGTAATTCTTCTCCTTCTTAGCAGCTGGTGCAGTGCTCTGGTTTTGACATTTGGCCTCGGAACAGCACTGATAACTCCAATGTTTTTCATTGCTGCTCAGTAATGTTTACTCTGACCAAGGACTTTCTGAGCCTCATGCTCAGCCAGGGAGGAGGGGAAGCCAGGAGGAAGCAGAGACAGGACACCTGACCCAAACTGACCAAACAGGTATTCCATACCACAGCACGTCATGCCCACTATATAAACTGGGGGGGGTTACCTGGAAGGGTTAGATCACTGCTCGGGTCGGACTGGGTATAGGTCGGCAGGTGGTGAGTGCTTGTATTCCCTTCCCTTGTTTTTTCCTATTTCATTATTACTATTGGTGGTAGCAGCAGTGCTTTGTGTTATACCATAGTTACTGGACTGTTCTTATCTCAACCCGTGGGAGTTACATTCTTCCGATTCTCCTCCTCATCCTTCCAGGACCGGAGGCAGGAAGGGACGGCGGTGAACTAACGACATCGTGGCAGATTTTACGGCTGGGCAACGCAAGCTCTCAGCCAAGAAAATCACAGGGGTGCAGACTGGCATTGGCCCAGAGACTTCCCGGCTGTCAGGCTTGTTGCTTGCCCAGCACCCAGCCGTTCCCCAGGTACCCACTCTGCACAACCTCTCCTCATGTAAACCTGAACACAGCACACACAGAGCCAGCTCCCCAGTCCACACAGGTGCCACAGCCAGCCCACAGATTCAGAATGCCACAGAGGTCGTGCTCACTGGAAGGCAGTGGTGCCCAGCAGGGCTTGCTATCCCAGGAGTAAGCTCCCAAAATGTCCACATACTTGGCTCCTGCTGGGCTCAAGAAACAAAACAAACCCCAGCAAGCACCCAAATAAGTCCTGTAATCTTCAGTCTATTGATTTAAAAATTAGACATACGATCCAGGTGATAAAGCAGCACCCATTCAGCTGCACACCTCCACATGATACAACAGACTGGGATAGACAGAATGCAGGCAGCACTTCCTAAACCTCTTGCAGCAGACGGATATTTCCACAGACCACAACAGCTATCAACAGATTCAGTGTTCACTTGACTCTGAGATGCAGAAGCCGCAGCTGAGGAGAGGCCATGCCAGAGGTCAACCTTACCTAGCTGAGCAATGAAGGCTTCCAGCGCTTTCACAGCTGCAGCATAAATCCCTGGGTGCTTTGAGTTCAGGTTCTCAGTCACTGCTTCTACCAGAGACACCAGCACTGGGTGTAAGGCATCTCTGAGCATGGATGTCAGCCAAGCCAGCACCTCCAGCGCCTGCTGCTTCACTTTCCTGTTGCAGTCCTGAATCCTCAGGACAAAACTACGAAAAATCTGTTAAGAAAACAAACAACACGAGAGCTGGATTAAAATGGCTTTGTTTCAAGAAGGAATGTGGGAACAAGTACCCAGCGATGTAAAAGGTGAATGGAATCCTTTCTGTCTGCTCAGTGCTTGCTAGCACAATTTCACTCCTCTCCAGTACTCACTGTAGTGGTTGCACAACCTCGTGCTGCTTAAAATGATTTCTGTGTTTTATGAAGAGGTTTGGGTGGGGACAGGATAGTACATGTGCTGTTTCTCTTTACCTACTACAAATCTTTAAATAAATCCCATCTTAATAATGCAAAACAGTATCTCTGGTATAGAGGTAAGAAAACATGAAGCCTCTTTTCCCATATAGCAGTCTCAGGTACTGAGGGTAGCTTTGATTTTGCCAGAACAGGGCTGGAGGACATCCAAGTTTTGTTTGATCTCAGAACCTGCATCTGGAGAAGTGCAGGGGTGTTGACCTCTCCAGGACCCAGACCATTTGCCCAGCTAACAGGCAGACTTCTGAAGTTTACTCTCTGTGCAGTACTCATTAGAGCAGGTCCCCTTGACAGCCATGTTAACAGGCACCATCTTCTGGAAAAGGGAAAAAAAGCAGCTGCAGGCACGAGAAGGAAAAGAAGATCTGTCTCTAACCGTCTTCCTTCTCTTTCCAAAGAGAACAGAGGAACCCCAAAAAGGATGAGAAGAGGAAAGGGATGAGGGTGGAAACAAAGAGGGCAGAGTTGTGTCTGCCCAAGACAAGATAAAGCTGACAGGAGCAACCCAGCCTATTTCTTTCCCCAGCCCAAACTTTAACGGTACAGGCTTGGAAAGGGAGCTAACAGGAAAGGAGCAATCGAGGGGCCCCACATACCTGGACACTGACAGTGGTGATGAACCAGGGGCTGCTTTTGCAGTGATCTCGAAGGAGGTGCACTCCCTCCAGTCGTGACTGAAGGTCCTCAGCTGTCAGGAGCCTGTAAAGCTCCATGAACTCTTCAGTTTCCTCCACAGCCTGAACTGACGTGTGATGCACTCTCTGATAGGGTAAGCTGGGCACACCAGAGCCAGACCTCAAACTGCGAAATAGAAACAGGCTAAGAACTTTTCATGTCGATATCTGCAGTGAATTGTGAGGAAAACATCTCAAGGACACTTCCTAATGATGTGATTTTGGCTACATCCTGATCTGAACCTGAAAAGTGACTTGGATCTCATGGCTGTCATTACAGGAGATAATCTGCAAGTAACATTATCGGCAAGTGCTTATTCAGGGAAACCGAGGTACAGAGGATGGGTTTCTTCTCATTATCTTCAGATGTCTTTGAGGTATTCATCTAGCAACCCTTTGTGGGGAGAAATTGGCGCTACTTCCAAGTTTGAATGCCTCATCTCATTGGAGGTGTCGTATTATATGGAAATTATTACTCTGGGTAAGTTGTTTCCCGCAACTGGCATGGGAATCAGGATAAATAGCTCAGATGCATCTGAAAAGATGAATCCTATCCAAAGAGACTGAGGCATATCGGAATGGATCCAGATGATCCCGCTGGCACGAGGAAAACAGCAAGCACCAAATTCCTATCTTGAATGCTGATTGCAGCACAGCGAAAAAAACAGGAAAACAAACATGCTGTCCATCTTTCAATGTGGAAGGGGTCTGAATGACACGAAAAGCTGCAGAAAAAGTCCATGCTGAGACATCTGTTGGCCAGAACTGATCAGGAATTCTCCTGCTGTTACAGTCAGAGGGTCAGGTAGCCATGATCCAGCCAGACCAAAACACATCCATAGAAAGTGCTGCTCTGGGGAATGGCAGCTTGGGGCCTCTCCTCAAACTACCCATTTAGAAAAGACTCCACTCAGGTAAGAATGCCCTCATTTAAATTACTTGTCCCATGTGAGCGTCTCTTCTTCTCTCCATTTTTGTGGAAAACCCTCCAGAGAAGTTTCTTCAGCCTAATGCAGTAGCAGACATTTTTTATCACACCAGATTTGTGGGGCAAGGAAACAGTCTCCTGCACTGCTGGTCTCCACCCACAAGATGTTATCAAGGCAGAGGCATGTAAAGCTTGTGGTGGGTGTTGGCAGGTGTAACAGATGTGCTCAGTACCATGCTTCAGACGGCAAGTTGTTCTGGGGCATCTTCTGGCCGCTGTTCATAGACTCCCTGGATTCCTTGGCAGATGCAGCTTCGCTTTTAAGTTTTATGCCCTACACATGAATATAAAGGAACGTTCATTTTGGACTCTCTGGAAATTGGCCTACTGTGCTGGGTGTTGCTCTGGTTCACACTCACTTTCCCTGTTCCTGCACAAAGGCACATTCCTTTCTAAAAGGTAAACAGAGAGGAATGAAAACAAACAGAAAGGGATGACTTTCCTCTGGATGCTGAATTCACAGAGCTTCTTCCAGCTACACAGTACATGACAGCAGGGCAGTATTCCCAGGATACAGACAATACATGTCCTAATTATGATTGCCTTGTGCATCTTTTGTATATTTGGTAATGTTCTTGGCACTACTCCTGCCTTCTTCAGTTGCAAATATTACTATTCTCATTTCCTTGCTTTACTGGGAGAAGAGTATTTATACTAGAAGGTAAAACCATTTTTCTCCTACTTCCCTCTCCTGTTTGTGTCTCGCATCCAAAATACACCCTTTCTATTTCTAACAACACCAGTTCCTTCACTGCCTGCACATAAACAGGCTGCGGATCAACAGTTCATTCCCAGAAGCAGAATGGTTCAGCAGCAGAAGAATGAGATAAGGAAAGATTAGGCAGGTTTAATCTCACAAGAACAATCTCAGCACCTGCATAAAGGAGACGTTTCTCCTTTCTGCCAAACACTTACTTTCTGCCTTATTGTTGCCATAACATCTCTCAAGTCACGTGAGGGAACAGACCGTTTCAGATACTTCTCAAATTTTTGATGACTCATCAGTATACTCAGCATCTTCCGTCCGTAACGCCTAACACAGGATGGAGAGAATGGAATACAGACTATTACTGTCTTTGCTCTCTTGTGAATAAACAAAGGAAAAGTGGTAAGAAAATCACTTGATATTTTGAGCTGCATGCTAGATGTTCTCAGGAATTAACATACTGATCTAAGTACAGGTTTGGTGACGTTTTCATTTGGTTTGCTACAGCTGGACAACAGTTTTCTCAAAGAGGAAATCGGGAGGTAGTTCAGCCACAGACAGTGACATTCTGCAATGACTGGGAAGAAAGATTTGGGACTATCATAGGCAACTAAATTTGCAGAAGAGTATCCTGGGTTCAGCTCCAATTGTTATTTTTCTCCTTAGTAGCTGGTACAGTGCTGTGTTTTCAGCTTTCTTCTGAGAACAATGCTGATAACACACCAATGCTTTTTGTTGTTGCTAAGTTATGCTTACTCCAATCAAGGAATTTTCAGTCTATCATGCTCAGCCAATGAGGAGGGGCACAAGAAGCCAGGAGGAAGCAGAGACAGGACACCTGACCCAAACTAGCCAAAGGGGTGTTCCATACCACAGCACATCATACCCAGTATATAAACTGGGGGGGAGTCACCTGGAAAGCCAGATCCCTGCTTGAGTCAGGCTGGGTATCAGTCTGTGGGTGGGAGCAATTTTATCATGCATCACTGCTGCTTATTGTTTCCCTTTTCCCCTTCCAGTTTCATATTCTCTCCCCTTCTTATTTCCTTACCATTATTATTATAGGAGCAGTAGTAGTAGTTTTGTATTATACCTTAGTTACTGGACTGTTCTTATGTCAGCCTGTGGGAGTTACATTCTTTTGATTCTTCTCCCCATCCTTCTGGGGGTAGGTGGGGGGAAGAAGAAAGAGAACAAGGGGCTGCATGGTTCTGAGTTATTGGCTGGGCTTAAACCACCACAAAGAGGTTTACAAACATTGAATACCCTGGCTAAAGACAGCTGGGATTTTTCTATGACAGCCTTAACCTTATCAGAAATAAATGTTTGGGATGCTTCACTGATGAACTGTGGCCAACAATTCAGCATTGTATTGCACATGTAAGACCAAACAAAAGTGTTAAATCAACTAATCTGAGCTCAGCTGATTGCAATAAAGAAGCACTGAAGCCACAGGAATTCCTCAATAGTCCTTCTTGCTGGACAACCTCAGCTTACCCAGTACACACATTCCTCCAGACAACACTACCCATGCTGTGAAGAAACTTAATATTTGCTTTACTTTCTACTATGTTGTGTTTTTATCACTTAGGATCAAAGAGTTTTCATACTGAAGAAGGTAAAATGAAGATCATCACCTTGTGTCCTGATTACAATCCTGAGCAAGCTTCACCAGTGCATGAACAAGAAGCTCTGTACTGCAACGGGTGCCAGACAGGAGATTCAGAGCTCCAATTTTCTCCATCGTGGTCAGTAGGTGTTCAGCTGCACACTTCCGCACCAGGACA
The DNA here is from genome assembly GCA_017639245.1 of Myiopsitta monachus. Taxonomy (NCBI): domain Eukaryota; kingdom Metazoa; phylum Chordata; class Aves; order Psittaciformes; family Psittacidae; genus Myiopsitta; species Myiopsitta monachus. The sequence continues at coordinate 59,651,292 of CM029925.1, forward strand.
TTGCGGTGCCTGGAAACAAGAGAAGAAACACTGGGGCAGAGGGAAAACGAGGGCCAAAAGCACAGGTCTCAACCATAGTGTGCTCTCTGTCATTGCTGGGAGAAGGAGGCATGTGTTCCCACTGCAGTGCTGGACACCTGAGGAAGATTCTCTCCTCAGATAAACACAGCGTTGGCAGTGTGCAGAGGCACTGCCTGCAAGGAACAGGGGGAATTCAATCTCCCCGGACTAGCTGATACTCAATTCCTATTGAAAAATTAACTCTGAGAAAGAGGGAAAAGGAAGACAACTCATGCCTGCTCATCAGAGGGCTCCCACTGCGCATACAAAGCTGCAGCAGGATTGAGGCTTACTCCACCCATTTATCTCCAAATCTGCAGACCTTTGGAAAAAAACAAATGGGGGAAAAACCCCTGTTGGGCATGGAACTGCAGAATATGCAGCAATGCAGCCAGGTTGTTTCTTGAGACTTGGCAAGAGGTCCCTTTGAATGCTTTGCCCTTCTCAAAAGCCAAGGAAAGAGCAGCAGTTGGTTTAGCCAGGCGGTCCTTTCTAGAGGGTGCCTACTTGAAATTACCAGGAGCAGCACAGGTATTCTAAGGCTGCCTAATTTGCTGCAACACACTGGCACAGAAGGACAGAAGTAGATAACAAGGAAGGGAGTGAGGCTCATCAGAGAGTCTAGTCACCCAGTTTTCAGCAGATGCAGGAGAAAGGACCCTTCTCTTCCATCATCACCCGTCTGCGTCCCGTCCCTTCCCCCCACCCACACAATTTAAGGTGAAGCAGATCACTAAAACAACATACTGGATTCCACTAGCCATGAGAGCAGTCATTGCTCGCGCAGGAGTCACACTCCCCACCATGATCCCCAGGCACTGATTGGCTTCTTTCTGAATTGACTTGCTGCAGTTCCCCATCCTCTGGAGCAGAACTCGAGTAATCTCATCCACCTCAGGGTCCATGTGCTTCTTCATGGTCCTGAAGAGCTCTCCAAGAGTGTTGATAGCAAGGAGGGACACTTTCCAGCGGAGGTTGTTCACCTGGGGAAGTCAGGAGGAAACATGCAAGAATCACCTTGTAAAGAAAATCAGTTCCCTTAGACAAGCGTCACAGATTTCTCACTGTGCCCAGATGCAACATAAGAGCACAGCAAAAGCAGAACACCACAAGCACAGAAACACACTGATAACAAGTTCTTCAGTGGCCGCAGGTGCACTTCTACAATACAATGTTAATGAGACAGCAGGTGTGAAAAATATTATTTCACCCATGACAAAGTATGCTCCTTAGCCCATAGCGCACCCTGCTTTGACTTTAGGCCATTTTTTGAAAACAAAACAAAAAAGAAATTTAAGGAAGGGCCTGCTTTGAAACTCTAAAGGCAAAATTATAAAGATAAGCTTGAGGAAAAGTACTTCTTTCCTCCTGTCCAAAAGTGCAACACTGGCAGTTTGAACACCGAACCAGGAAAATAGAACACAAGTTCTCAAGTCTAATTCACACAGGGACTAATTCACACAGTGACTCAAGTCCATCTGCAGCTCTGTCTCCTTAGGAGAACACTGGCTGCTTGACTCAAGGCACGCAAGGATCTGAGAGATCACATGCAACTACAGCTCCTTCCCATGGGGTTTTATAGTATTCAGTGCTGCACTGGAGTGATGCCTGCTTCCAAAATCCTCTCCCCCACAAGGGTCAGGAAGAAGTGATGCACTTCATTTGAAAGATACCTTGAAGCACAGACCAGTGGTTCTTTCTGCCAAACTTAGCTGTGCCTACTAATAGAAATGAACAGCAGAAGTGCTAGAAGTGAAAGAACAGTCTAGCACTGCAGTGAAATGAATGCTGAAACATGTCTGTGCACGAGTGTATGGAACAAGAGAGGAGGTAATTTCTTCAGAAAGAAAAAAAATGATATAAAACTCAGATGAGTGCTGCTGCTAACCCTGATCTCAGAGTAGCAGAATCCAAGTCCTGTAGCTCTAAACAGAAATGCGTAAAGATTCCAAGAGAAAATGGACTCTTGAACAGAAGGGGCATTCAAGCCTCCAGCATCATGAAGTACTGTATAGAAGAACTGATTTTCATGGACATGAGCTAAGTCTTACTGTCTTCTGCAAGCAAGGGAAAATGGAATACATCTGGCAATCCTGTAGTAAGAGGACAAGCAGCTGCTTCTGGCCACAGACAACTGCCAAATTGGAAATACAGCAACAGATGTTATTCAGGAGTTTTGGCTAAGACCTCTCTGATGACTGAGAGGCAAGAGGGTGAAGCTGTGTGCCACTTCCACGTAAACCCCTCACCCATGTGATGCAGTGCAAAATTCCACTGATGCACAGAGGCAACAGGTCAATGGAAAGGGCAAATTACCAAAAGAGCACACAGAAGGTAAGGAGGAGAAGACATCATCAGGAAGCACTGGAAACAAAACACTACAGGCAATCCTCCAGGAAACTGAGGAGGAGGATGAAGTGGGAGGAAGCTGGGAAGCCAAAGCTGCAGTGTTTAATTACAGCTTGGGCAGACACTTGGGCCCTGGAAAATCACTTGATTAGTGTCTCAGTTTCTGCTTTTGTGCATTGCCTTAGAAAGACACCAAGCTCAAAGAGCAGAAAGACAGATGCTCCACCTGCCAGTAAGCACAGCTGTATGGACAGACACATCTTACGGATAGGTCACACAGGTGATAGAAAATGAGGCCTAAAACTCGGAGTGAAGGCAGACACTGAGCACACACACAAATGGACAAGCTCGTATGTACTCTATGCCCCATGGATGACACACGTAGGACACAGTCAGACACAATGTTCTTACCTCTTTGGTAACTGCCAGGGAAACATCATGAAGTCTACTAAGAAGGACCTGTGAGTGGCAGATAGCCAGCCGTCTGACACTGAAGAGCCCCTTGGTCTTTTCCTCCCTGAAAGGCAATTTCACCAAAGAGATTGATTTTTCTCACCACCAAAGAACTAAGCTGCACCCTCTGCAATTACCAGGGTGTCAGGTCAAACAAAGGGAAGTGCTTCCCAAATAGAACTTAATTAAGTCAGAGAACTCGTTGTGACAGGATGCTGTGGCAGACAAAAGCAGACATAAATCCAAAAGGCAGAGAGATGGTTGCACAGTGGATGGGTTAGTTTGCGGCCATGAAACAAGAGAGCCTCTCTGAAATCCATGGCACACAAGGTCCTTGTGTTGCTGCCTCTTTGGAGACTCCAGCTGGGAGACTGTGCTGTGTTTCTGTTTCTTGCACCCTGCCTGTACCCTGTCCCTGAGATATAGTCCTGTCTGACTTTTACTATGGATTTTCCCTCTCCACCACCTCAGTGGGCTATTCAGCAGTGAGAATCTGCACTGCCACTCCATAACTGAGTTTGCTGTCTGCAACACAGTCACTCTCCCCTTGTGACACCCTCACCAACAATACCATCTCCAAAATCCCTCCATAAAATGTACAGTATGTCCTAAAAGATTCCAAACCTGGGCAAGTTCAGCTGAAATGCTGGATTTTCCAGGAAGTCCCTACTTAAAATAACACCCACAACAGCAACATGTCAGTTGACAGTAGTCAACCCCTGCATCTTTCAGCACTTTGTGAAAGACTGGAGCTACATGAAACCACATCATGCAGTCACTGGTTCACCAGGGCTGCAGGCAGGATGAGGGACTTATCCCCACAGGGTTTCCCGAGTGTAACTTGGACACGCACACCTGTAGCAGTTCTCCATACCTCAAAGGGCACCAAAAAAACCCAGGGAAGAGATAATGGAGAAGGTCAAAACAAGGTGATCACACAAGGAAATTCATGGAGATTCATTCATGCGTGAATGGAGCCCTAGTGAGTGTATGCTGATCCACAAATCAAAAAGACACCCAATATCACCTATAAATCAGTAGAATCTCTCCCACCTCTGTCCAATAACTGCAATGATCAACAAAACATCTTAGGCCATATTAAGCGGTAAGAAAAAAAACAAAATGCTGAAAAATCAAACTGCAAGATTCCTAAAGGATCTTTCTTCTTTTTTCTTATCTTCCGCAATAAGCCATTCAGGAAAAATGAAAGGCTGATCGACCATGTAAACACACCTCAGCCAGTTTCTCAGAAATAAGAACTCCCTGTAGGCATTTCTGGGATTCATGTGCAGGAGGTCTGCTGCTGCCAGCATTGGGAACACAGATACATCCTTACTTGGTCTCACCTAGGCCAGTGATCGGAGGCCCCCATGTCTATGAACTCATGACTACTTCCATTCTGCTTCAGACTTCAGCTAGCAAATCATCTTGTTCCACAACTTCCTCTCTGCCCTGAACATTACTCTCGCAGCCCCATGGAGCAGAAGGAAAAACTAGGAAATAGCATGGATGGGCCGTAGCTCTAGCACTGCTGTGGACCAAGGCAGAGAAAAGGCTGCTCTCCCATCTTTATACTGTGACTGCTTTTGAGTGATTTCACTACTTCCCTGTAGACATCTGGGCACTCGGGGCTCAGAGGCTCAAACAAAAAACATTTCTAACTTTCCTTTACACTGAGAAGGAGGAAGCACGAACATGGGGCTTTCTTACCAGTCATCACTGCTGAGCCATGTGAGTGTGTTGAGCAGACCCTGCTGTGCGTCATGGAAGGGTCCGGCTTCCTGGTCATCTCCATGCTCTGACTTCTCTCCACACTCTACAGAGTCTGGAGCAGTGGCCTGCAGTGGGGTTGCTGCTAGAGAGAGAGAAAGGGTCGGACACCAGCACTGCATAACACAGGACAAGGCACTCCACCACCAAGCAGTCTGCAACGCAAGCTCTCAGCCAAGAAAATCACAGTGGTGCAGACTGGCATTGGCCCAGAGACTTCCCGGCTGTCAGGCTTGTTGCTTGCCTCAGCGCCAGCCATTTCCCATGTACCCACTCTGCACACCCTCTCCTCATGTAAACCTGAACATAGCACACACAGAGCCAGCTCCCCAGTCCATACAGGTGCCACACCCAGCCCACAGATTCAGAGTGCCACAGAGCTCCTGCTCACTGAGAGGCAGTGGTGCCCAGCAGGACATGCTATCCCGGGAATAAGCTCCCAACATGTCCACATACCTGCACCCTGCTGGGCTCAAGCAAACCCCCAACAAGCAACCAAATGAGACCTGAAATGTCCTCTCTTTTGAATTAAAAATCAGACATATGATCCAGGTGATAAGCAGCACCCATTCAGCTGCACACCTCCACATGATACAGCAGAATGGGATAGACAGAATGCAGGCAGCACTTCCTAAACCTCTAGCAGCAGGTGAATATTTCCAGAGACTACAACAGCTATCAACAGATTCAGAGTCCGTCACCAGCATCCTTATAGGCCTCTTCAGATACAGGAAGGCTGCTATGAGGTCTCCACACAGCCTTCCCTTCTCCAGGCTGAAGAGTCCCAACTTTCTCAGCCTATCTTCATACGGGAGGTGCTCCAGTCCCCTGATCATCCTCGTGGCCCTCCTCTGGACTTGTTCCCTGCTCGCCTCAGAGATGCTGCTGGCTTCTGGGCAAGGCCTCAGGAGGGCTCGAGGCTCCCTCAGTGGCTCTTGCTGCTCTGAATTGAGGCTCCGGGATGCTGAGCTTCCCCCCATGCAGTGTTGAAGGCTCCCCTCTGGAGCTGCTCAACTCAGCAACTTAAAGTCTCAATATTTGAATTCAAAACAATGATTTCATATGGGCATTACAGAGCCAAATGACAACCTAAAATTGCAAAATGAGAAACTGAATTCAAAGCCTTTCACAGTGGGTCAGAAAGGGCCAGGCAACTCTGCTGAGGGAGCTGCCCCTGCCATAGCATGGGACAAAGCCCAGCAAAAGGAAAGAGCCTCCATCACCCTTCTGACCATGAGGAAAAAGCACATTCCTCTCATCATGTTTTAGTGGCTGTACACTTAGCAGCATGGACATCTCAAAGTCCAATTCAATAAAAACAAAACACAGTTTCCCAGGAAGAAGGAAGGAAACCATCATGACAGCTGCTAGTCACTTCCTTATGCTTTTCTGGCAGGAAATTAAAATAATCCACACAAATCTCCTCTCTTTTGACTTAAAAAACAGGCATATGATCCAGGTGACAAAGCAGCACCCATTCAGCTGCACACCTCCACATGATACAACAGACTGGGATAGACAGAATGCAGGCAGCACTTCCTAAACCTCTTGCAGCAGACGGATATTTCCACAGACCACAACAGCTATCAACAGATTCAGTGTTCACTTGACTCTGAGATGCAGAAGCCGCAGCTGAGGAGAGGCCATGCCAGAGGTCAACCTTACCTAGCTGAGCAATGAAGGCTTCCAGCGCTTTCACAGCTGCAGCATAAATCCCTGGGTGCTTTGAGTTCAGGTTCTCAGTCACTGCTTCTACCAGAGACACCAGCACTGGGTGTAAGGCATCTCTGAGCATGGATGTCAGCCAAGCCAGCACCTCCAGCGCCTGCTGCTTCACTTTCCTGTTGCAGTCCTGAATCCTCAGGACAAAACTACGAAAAATCTGTTAAGAAAACAAACAACACGAGAGCTGGATTAAAATGGCTTTGTTTCAAGAAGGAATGTGGGAACAAGTACCCAGCGATGTAAAAGGTGAATGGAATCCTTTCTGTCTGCTCAGTGCTTGCTAGCACAATTTCACTCCTCTCCAGTACTCACTGTAGTGGTTGCACAACCTCGTGCTGCTTAAAATGATTTCTGTGTTTTATGAAGAGGTTTGGGTGGGGACAGGATAGTACATGTGCTGTTTCTCTTTACCTACTACAAATCTTTAAATAAATCCCATCTTAATAATGCAAAACAGTATCTCTGGTATAGAGGTAAGAAAACATGAAGCCTCTTTTCCCATATAGCAGTCTCAGGTACTGAGGGTAGCTTTGATTTTGCCAGAACAGGGCTGGAGGACATCCAAGTTTTGTTTGATCTCAGAACCTGCATCTGGAGAAGTGCAGGGGTGTTGACCTCTCCAGGACCCAGACCATTTGCCCAGCTAACAGGCAGACTTCTGAAGTTTACTCTCTGTGCAGTACTCATTAGAGCAGGTCCCCTTGACAGCCATGTTAACAGGCACCATCTTCTGGAAAAGGGAAAAAAAGCAGCTGCAGGCACGAGAAGGAAAAGAAGATCTGTCTCTAACCGTCTTCCTTCTCTTTCCAAAGAGAACAGAGGAACCCCAAAAAGGATGAGAAGAGGAAAGGGATGAGGGTGGAAACAAAGAGGGCAGAGTTGTGTCTGCCCAAGACAAGATAAAGCTGACAGGAGCAACCCAGCCTATTTCTTTCCCCAGCCCAAACTTTAACGGTACAGGCTTGGAAAGGGAGCTAACAGGAAAGGAGCAATCGAGGGGCCCCACATACCTGGACACTGACAGTGGTGATGAACCAGGGGCTGCTTTTGCAGTGATCTCGAAGGAGGTGCACTCCCTCCAGTCGTGACTGAAGGTCCTCAGCTGTCAGGAGCCTGTAAAGCTCCATGAACTCTTCAGTTTCCTCCACAGCCTGAACTGACGTGTGATGCACTCTCTGATAGGGTAAGCTGGGCACACCAGAGCCAGACCTCAAACTGCGAAATAGAAACAGGCTAAGAACTTTTCATGTCGATATCTGCAGTGAATTGTGAGGAAAACATCTCAAGGACACTTCCTAATGATGTGATTTTGGCTACATCCTGATCTGAACCTGAAAAGTGACTTGGATCTCATGGCTGTCATTACAGGAGATAATCTGCAAGTAACATTATCGGCAAGTGCTTATTCAGGGAAACCGAGGTACAGAGGATGGGTTTCTTCTCATTATCTTCAGATGTCTTTGAGGTATTCATCTAGCAACCCTTTGTGGGGAGAAATTGGCGCTACTTCCAAGTTTGAATGCCTCATCTCATTGGAGGTGTCGTATTATATGGAAATTATTACTCTGGGTAAGTTGTTTCCCGCAACTGGCATGGGAATCAGGATAAATAGCTCAGATGCATCTGAAAAGATGAATCCTATCCAAAGAGACTGAGGCATATCGGAATGGATCCAGATGATCCCGCTGGCACGAGGAAAACAGCAAGCACCAAATTCCTATCTTGAATGCTGATTGCAGCACAGCGAAAAAAACAGGAAAACAAACATGCTGTCCATCTTTCAATGTGGAAGGGGTCTGAATGACACGAAAAGCTGCAGAAAAAGTCCATGCTGAGACATCTGTTGGCCAGAACTGATCAGGAATTCTCCTGCTGTTACAGTCAGAGGGTCAGGTAGCCATGATCCAGCCAGACCAAAACACATCCATAGAAAGTGCTGCTCTGGGGAATGGCAGCTTGGGGCCTCTCCTCAAACTACCCATTTAGAAAAGACTCCACTCAGGTAAGAATGCCCTCATTTAAATTACTTGTCCCATGTGAGCGTCTCTTCTTCTCTCTCCATTTTTGTGGAAAACCCTCCAGAGAAGTTTCTTCAGCCTAATGCAGTAGCAGACATTTTTTATCACACCAGATTTGTGGGGCAAGGAAACAGTCTCCTGCACTGCTGGTCTCCACCCACAAGATGTTATCAAGGCAGAGGCATGTAAAGCTTGTGGTGGGTGTTGGCAGGTGTAACAGATGTGCTCAGTACCATGCTTCAGACGGCAAGTTGTTCTGGGGCATCTTCTGGCCGCTGTTCATAGACTCCCTGGATTCCTTGGCAGATGCAGCTTCGCTTTTAAGTTTTATGCCCTACACATGAATATAAAGGAACGTTCATTTTGGATTCTCTGGAAATTGGCCTACTGTGCTGGGTGTTGCTCTGGTTCACACTCACTTTCCCTGTTCCTGCACAAAGGCACATTCCTTTCTAAAAGGTAAACAGAGAGGAATGAAAACAAACAGAAAGGGATGACTTTCCTCTGGATGCTGAATTCACAGAGCTTCTTCCAGCTACACAGTACATGACAGCAGGGCAGTATTCCCAGGATACAGACAATACATGTCCTAATTATGATTGCCTTGTGCATCTTTTGTATATTTGGTAATGTTCTTGGCACTACTCCTGCCTTCTTCAGTTGCAAATATTACTGTTCTCATTTCCTTGCTTTACTGGGAGAAGAGTATTTATACTAGAAGGTAAAACCATTTTTCTCCTACTTCCCTCTCCTGTTTGTGTCTCGCATCCAAAATACACCCTTTCTATTTCTAACAACACCAGTTCCTTCACTGCCCGCACATAAACAGGCTGCGGATCAACAGTTCATTCCCAGAAGCAGAATGGTTCAGCAGCAGAAGAATGAGATAAGGAAAGATTAGGCAGGTTTAATCTCACAAGAACAATCTCAGCACCTGCATAAAGGAGACATTTCTCCTTTCTGCCAAACACTTACTTTCTGCCTTATTGTTGCCATAACATCTCTCAAGTCATGTGAGAGAAGAGACCGTTTCAAATACTTCTCAAATTTTTGATGACTCATCAGTATACTCAGCATCTTCCGTCCGTAACGCCTAACACAGGATGGAGAGAATGGAATACAGACTATTACTGTCTTTGCTCTCTTGTGAATAAACAAAGGAAAAGTGGTAAGAAAATCACTTGATATTTTGAGCTGCATGCTAGATGTTCTCAGGAATTAACATACTGATCTAAGTACAGGTTTGGTGACGTTTTCATTTGGTTTGCTACAGCTGGACAACAGTTTTCTCAAAGAGGAAATCGGGAGGTAGTTCAGCCACAGACAGTGACATTCTGCAATGACTGGGAAGAAAGATTTGGGACTATCACAGGCAACTAAATTTGCAGAAGATGTTTACAAACACTGAATACCCTGGCTAAAGACAGCTGGGACTTTTCTAGGACAGCCTTAACCTTATCAGAAATAAATTCTTGAGATCCTTCAGTGATGAACAATGGCCAATGATTCAGCTTTACATTGCACACATAAGACCAAACAAAACTGTTTCACTAATCTGAGCTCACCTGATCCCAATGAAGAATCACTCAAGTCACATGAAGAATCACTCAAGTCAGAGGTATTCCTCAATAGTCCTTCTTGCTGGACAACCTCATCTTACCCAGTACACTCACTTCTCCCGATAACATTACCCATGCCATGAATTAACTCAATATTTGCTTTACCTTCCACTCTCTTCTGGTTTTATCATTTAGGATCAAAGAGCTTTCAAATTTTGGAGCTGAAATGCAGATAATCACCTTATGTTCTGATTACAATCCTGAGCAAGCATCACCACTGCACGAACAAGAACATCAGTATGCTCGCATGTGCCAGACAGGAGCTTCTGAGTTCCTATTTGCTTCATCGTGGTCAGTAGGTGTTCAGTTGCACACTTTCGCACCAGGTCGTTGCGATAACTATAAATAAGAGAAGAAACACTGGGGCAGAGGGAAAAGGAGGGCCAAAAGCACAGGTCTCAACCATAGCGTGCTCTCTGTCATTGCTGGGAGAAGGAGGCATGTGTTCCCACTGCAGTGCTGGACACCTGAGGAAGATTCTCTCCTCAGATAAACACAGCGTTGGCAGTGTGCAGAGGCACTGCCTGCAAGGAACAGGGGGAATTCAATCTCCCCGGACTAGCTGATACTCAATTCCTATCGAAAAATTAACTCTGAGAAAGAGGGAAAAGGAAGACAATTCATGCCTGCTCATCAGAGGGCTCCCACTGCGCATACAAAGCTGCAGCAGGATTGAGGCTTACTCCACCCATTTATCTCCAAATCTGCAGACCTTTGGAAAAAAACAAATGGGGGAAAAACCCCTGTTGGGCATGGAACTGCAGAATATGCAGCAATGCAGCCAGGTTGTTTCTTGAGACTTGGCAAGAGGTCCCTTTGAATGCTTTGCCCTTCTCAAAAGCCAAGGAAAGAGCAGCAGTTGGTTTAGCCAGGCGGTCCTTTCTAGAGGGTGCCTACTTGAAATTACCAGGAGCAGCACAGGTATTCTAAGGCTGCCTAATTTGCTGCAACACACTGGCACAGAAGGACAGAAGTAGATAACACGGAAGGGAGTGAGGCTCATCAGAGAGTCTAGTCACCCAGTTTTCAGCAGATGCAGGAGAAAGGACCCTTCTCTTCCATCATCACCCGTCTGCGTCCCGTCCCTTCCCCCCACCCACACAATTTAAGATGAAGCAGATCACTAAAACAACATACTGGATTCCACTAGCCATGAGAGCAGTCATTGCTCGCGCAGGAGTCACACTCCCCACCATGATCCCCAGGCACTGATTGGCTGCTTTCTGGATTGACTTGCTGCAGTTCCCCATCCTCTGGAGCAGAACTCGAGTAACCTCATCCACCTCAGGGTCCATGTGCTTCTTCATGGTCCTGAAGAGCTCTCCAAGAGTGCTGATAGCAAGGAGGGACACTTTCCAGCGGAGGTTGTTCACCTGGGGAAGTCAGGAGGAAACATGCAAGAATCACCTTGTAAAGAAAATCAGTTCCCATAGACAAGCGTCACAGATTTCTCACTGTGCCCAGATGCAACATAAGAGCACAGCAAAAGCAGAACACCACAAGCACAGAAACACACTGATAACAACTTCTTCAGTGGCCGCAGGTGCACTTCTACAATACAATGTTAATGAGACAGCAGGTGTGAAAAATATTATTTCACCCATGACAAAGTATGCTCCTTAGCCCATAGCGCACCCTGCTTTGATTTTAGGCCCTTTTGTTGAAAGCAAATGAGAAAATTAAGGCAAGTTCTACATTTAAACTGTAAAAGCAGAATTCATAATGAAGTTTGAGCACCCAACCAGGAAACTGGAAACACAAGCTCTCAAATCTCCAAACTAATTCGCAGCGGGGACTCAAGTCCATCTGCAGCTCTGTCTCCTTAGGAGAACACCGGCTGCTTGACTCAAGGCACAAAAGGATCTCAGAGATCCCATGCAACTACAGCTCCTGCCCGTGGGGTTTTACAGTATTCAGTGCTATGCTGGACTGATGCCTGCTTCCAAAAGCCTCCCCCCCAAAAGGGTAAGGAAGAAGCATGTCACAGTATGTGCTTCATTTGAAAGATACCTTGAAGCACAGACCACTGGTTCTTTCTGCCAGACTTGGTTGTGCCTGCTAATAGAAATGAACAGCAGAAGTGCTAAGAGTGAAAAGACAATCTAGGACTGCCGTGTAATGAAAGATGAAAGATGCCTCTGCATATGAATTAGAAAAACAAGAGAGGAGATTTCCTCAGAAAGTGAAAATGATAGAAAACTCTGATGAGTGAAGCAGAAAGGGCTGGTGCTGCTAACTTTGATGGTGGAGTAGCAGAATCCGAGTCCTTTACATCTAAACAGAAAAGTTTAAAGAGTCCAAGAGAGAATGGACTCTTCAACAGAAGGGGCTTTCCAGCCTCCACATCATGAAATACTGCATAAAAGGACTGATTTTCATGGACATAAGCTAAGTCTTACTGTCTTCTGCAAGCAAGGAAAAATGGAATACATCTCGCAATTGTGTAGTAAGAGGACAAGCAACTGGTTCAGAGCACAGACAAGTGCCAAATTGGAAATACAGCCACAGATGTTATTCAGCCCCACAGATGGTGCATGTGGGGCACAGTCAGACACAATGTTCTTACCTCTTTGGTAACTGCCAGGGAAACATCATGAAGTCTACTAAGAAGGACTTGTGAGTGGCAGATAACCAGGCATCTGACACTGAAGAGTCCCTTGGTCTTTTCCTCCCTGAAAGGCAATTTCACCAAAGAGATTGATTTTTCTCACCACCAAAGAACTAAGCTGTACCCTCTCCAAATACCAAGGTGTCAGGTCAAACAAAGGGAGGTGCTTCTCAAATAGCACTTAATTAAACCATGGAACTCGTGACAGAATGCTGTTGTCTATGTAATCTATGTCATCTATGAACTCATGACCACTTCTATTCTGCTTCAGACTTCAGCTAGCAAATCATCTTGTTCCACACCTTCCTCTCTGCCCTGAACATTATGCCTGCAGCTCCATGGAGCAGAAAGCAAAATCAGGAAACACAATGGATGGGCTGCGGCTGTAGCACTGCTGTGGACCAAGGCAAAGAAAAGGCTGCTTCTCACTGAGAAGGAGGAAGTGTGAATATGGCGCCTTCTTACCAGTCATCGCTGCTGAGCCATGTGAGTGTGTTGAGCAGACCCTGCTGTGCATCAGGGAAGGGTCTGGCTTCCTGGTCATCTCCATGCTCTGACTTCTCTACAGAGTCCGGAGCAGCGGCCTGCAGTGGGGTCGCTGTAAGAGAGAGAGAAGGGGTTGGACACCAGCACTGCATAACATGGGACAAGGCACTCCACCACCAAGCAGTCTGCAACGCAAGCTCTCAGCCAAGAAAATCACAGGGGTGCAGACTGGCATTGGCCCAGAGACTTCATCGCTGTCTGGATTGCTACTTGCCCCAGTGCCCAGCCATGCCCCAGGTACCCACTCTGCACACCCTCTCCTTGTGTAAACCTGAACATAGCACACACAGAGCCAGCTCCCCAATCCATACAGGTGCCACAGCCAGCCCACAGATTCAGAATGCCACAGAGCTCCTGCTCACTGGAAGGCAGTGGTGCCCAGCAGGGCTTGCTATCCCAGGAGTAAGTTCCCAAGATGTCCACATTCTTCCCTGTCGCACCTCCCTTTTTCCTGGAGCACTGGGGATAGAGGCACCCAGTGACTTTCTGAGGAAACACCTCCATCTGCTCCCAGGGAGTACCAAGCCCCAGCCACTGAGTCCTACTGGGCTTGGGCAAGTTCCCAATGAGCAACCGCTAGGGAACAGTGATACCTGAACCTCTAAACTCCACAGTGCCCATGTTTCCATTTACGTCAAATATCCTAGACAGCAGACAGCTGATTGCACATACATTTTAGCATACTAGTGGGAAAGCAGCAGTTTATGGATATTGCTATTTTCCAAGCATTACGAATACTGAATCTATTTCAGAGGTACCTGCTGGCTGTATTTCAAAGATGCTGAGATGACATTTATCTGTCATCAAATATACTTGTTTGCAAACCATGCAATGCCTAAGCTTTCTCTTGTGGAAAAATACAATTGCTGGTGTAGCTGGTTCTGACAAAAAAGCCTTCCAATGTGAATTGAGAATATGAATATGTAAAAATAGATTCAAATTGTTAGCAAATACACTCTCTTGATGATAAAAAGGTGGAAGCAAGGACAGACAGCCTGGGAAGAATACAGGGATGTTGTGCAGGAAGCTAAAGGACCAGGTTAGGAAAGCTAAGGTCCACTTAGAATTAAATTTGGCTAGACACGTGAAAGATAACAGGAAGGGACTGTACAAGTACGTAGCGAATAAAAGACAGACTAGGGACAATGTGGGCCCTCTCCAGAAGCTATCAGCAGAACTGGCTACCCTGGATTTGGAGAAGGCTGAGGTTCTTAATGACTTCTTTGCCTCAGTCTTCACTGGCAAATGCTCCGATCACACCGCCCAAGTCTTGAAAGGCAGATGCAGGGACTGTGAGAATGAAGACCTTATGTCCAGTGTAGGAGAGGATCAGATTCGAGACCATGTTAAGAACCTGAATGTGCAAAAGTCCGTGGGACCTGATGAAATCCATCCGTGGGTCCTGAAGGCCCTGGCAAATGAAGTTGCTAAGCCACTGTCCATCATATTTGAAAAATCATGGCAGTCAGGTGAAGTTCCCGATGACTGAAAAAGGGAAATATAACCCCCATTTTCAAGAAGGGGAAAATGGATGATGCGGGGAACTACGCACCAGTCAGCCTCACCTCTGCGCCTGGCAAAATCTTGGAGCAGATTCTCCTGGAAGGCATGCTAAGGCACATGAAAAACAACAAGGTGCTTGGTGACAGCCAGCATGGCTTCACTGAGGGGAAATCCTGCCTGACCAATCTGGTGGCCTTCTAGGATGGGGCTACGGAACTGATGGACAGGGGTAGAGCACTTGATGTCATCTCCCTGGACTTGTGCAAAGCGTTCAACACTGTCCCACACAACATCCTTGTCTCTAAAGTGGAGAGACATCAATTTGATAGGTGGACCACTCGGTGGATAAAGAACAGGCTGGATGGCCGCACGCAAAAGAGTTGTGCTCAATGGCTCAATGTCTGGCTGGAGACCAGTAACGAGTGGTGTTCCTCAGGGATCGGTGTTGGGACCGGTCTTGTTCAACATCTTTGTGGGTGACATGGACAGTGGGATTGAGTGCGCCCTCAGCAAGTTTGCCGATGACACCAAGCTGTGTGGTTCGGTTGATATGCTGGAGGGAAGGAATGCCATCCAGAGGGACCTTGACATGCTTGTGAGGTGGGCTGATGCCAACCTGATGAAGCTTAACCATGCCAAGTGCAAGGTCCTACACCTGGGTCGGAACAGTACCAGCCAGAGAAGGACTTGGGGGTTTGGTCAATGAGAGACTTAACAAGAACCTGCTTCAGCGTGCACATGAAGCCCAGAAAGCCAACCATATCCTGGGCTGCATCAAAAGGAGCGTGACCAGCAGGTCAAGGGAGGTGATCCTGCCCCTCTGCTGTGCTCTCGTGAGACCTCACTTGGAGTATTGCAGACACTTCTGGTGTCCTCAACATAAAAAGGACACGGAACTGTTGGAACAAGTCCAGAGGAGGGCCACAAGGATGATCAGGGGGCTGGAGCACCTTCTCCTGTATGTCATCAATTATGCACACGCACCCCATTTGAGTGGGGTGACAGAAGA
This sequence comes from Myiopsitta monachus, assembly GCA_017639245.1. NCBI lineage: Eukaryota > Metazoa > Chordata > Aves > Psittaciformes > Psittacidae > Myiopsitta > Myiopsitta monachus. The sequence goes on from CM029925.1 coordinate 59,666,952, forward strand.
AGCACTGCTTGTTCCCAATTTTCATTGCATGCCATGGGATGAGAGGCTTGCAGCTGTTAAGCGCTTCAAGGTTCAGTAGCATGATTGGACCAAGTCACCAATTCCCATGCAGAGACAACCCTTGCAGCAGTCAATAGGAGAGAAGCTGAGTGCGGAGCCAGACAGCAGCACAGACAGAGGGGTGAGGCAGTAAGTCGCTAATTGATTGTAGGAGTACACACCTGGGTGTGGTAAGCACACCACGCCAGACTGCACCAGAGCTCAGCCCTGGAGTTACTGCCATCTCCTGGCGCTAGTGTTACAGTTGGGAGTGTTTCTATGGGCAAAAACTTATCCTTAAAGCTCCAGCACTGCTTTACTTAGATGAACTTTCCAGAACAAATCGTAAGCCCTGGCTAAGGTCTGCAGCATGGCTCTGCAATGCAAGCTCCTCACCAGGGAGTGGTATAAGCAGAATAATCTGCCTACAACACGAGAGAGATCTTTTCAATTTTATTCAGTAGTTGAATTCAGTTTCTTCCAGGTTGCACCTTGGTTGAAAAGCATTCTTCTGGACTCACCCATTCCCCTTTCCTTGAGGCTACTTTCAGGTAGATAGTCTGAAGCCACAGTGTGGTTTGCAAGACAGAATTATCTACTCTGAAAGACTTCACACAGGAAGGGGGGAGGGTGCTCTTCAGTGACTCAGTGTAGGGCATGGGCCAGGCACTTCGTGCCTCTCTTTTAGTTTGGAAACCAGAAAGAAATCCTATTTACTGTCCACTCAGATGCGAGCGCAACACCATTCCAGTGCATTTCACAGGCATTTGCAACACTATGCAAGTAACAAGCAAGTGAGCCAAAAGGCCCACAGCTGTAGTAAGCACTTACTTTCTTCAGCTGCATCCCCAGGGTCAATATCCTGTGCCAGGAGCTGCGAGGACTTTTCTCTTTCTTTCATCCTCTCTCTACACAGAAGCTCCTTCACTCTTATTTGCTGCCGGTTGATCTTCTGAACTGACGTGGACAAGGTAACATCGATCTAGTTGCAAGGGAAATACGTCACAGAGCATAAGAGAGATACACAAACCATACAGAATGCCTCATCACAAACACAGCTGTAGAGTGTCATAGTCTTTAATGCAGCTGCATATACATCCCAAGAGTTTTAGAGTAATTCCCCCTTCCCTCACTTTGGCATACAGTTACACCCAGAGACGTGTAACACTTCATTGCCATAACCTTCCACTTGCTCAAGCCCTGCTTGAACCAAGAGAGTCTACAGGAGTGCTTCCAGGTGTACAAATGGCTCACACAACCAGTGATCAGGAGCTTAGTTCCTACAGGCCAGGATGGGAGAATAAAAACATGGCTGCAATAAACAGCCACGAGAGGTAATCTGCTGTTTCGTAACACACATGGCCACTAATTGCAGCTGCTTCTTATTTCTTGCTTCTGAATGACTCAGATGCTCTCCAAGAATGAATCCCAAAAAAGGAGTAGTGAAAACAAGTGGGGGAGACAGGGGTTATAATGAATTGAAAAACTGAGAATGAGGGCAGCCAAAAAGGGAACAAAGGCAAAGCAGGCTCTCCCATTTTACTTCGCAGACTTGCTTACACTCACATCGTAATCTTTGCTTCTGTGCTGCCAAGCATGCACTTTGCACATATTCACTGATGTGTAACTTGCTCTGCCATGCAGATCTGTTGGCCTACATACATAAAGAAGGCTTCTTGCACAACCTTAGCACTATCTCCCAAACGGTGACTTCTGCACCAGGGAAACCACTCAAGCAATTCTTCTGTAGCTGTCAAATGTAATCCCGAGAGAACCACACCCCAAGAGGGAAAGAATATAATTTTCAGTGACAGTTGTGCTAAGCACTGAACAGTCACTGAAAAGGAAGCCTGCCTATTCCTGCCCTTAGCCCTTACCTTTCCATTGCTGTCCTTTGAGTTGGCATCATTCTGAAGACAAGGGCTCATGAGATAATCCATCTCCTTGGCCTGGATATGTAGGAGGCGTAACGGGGCTACAGGTTCACATAATTCTCTGTCAGGCTTCATGCCACCACCAACATGATGCTGGAGAGCAGGCAAGATGGGTTCACGAGTGTGGAGCCCTCATAAGACACACATATAGATTGTGCATGAGAACACCAAGGTACATAGAACTTCTGCAAAGAGATGGGGGGTACCACCATACTGCACTGGCAGCAGAAATGACATTACTTTGTTGCTCATGATCCATCTCCTTGGCCTGGATAGGTGGGAGGCGTAATGGAGCTACTGGTTCAAGAAAACCTCTCTCAGATCTCTTTCCACCACCAGCATGATGCTGGAGAACAGGCGAGATGGGTTCACAAGTGCGGAGCCCTGATAAGACACACATACAGACTGTGTATGAGAAGAGCAAGGTACAGATAACCCCTGCAAAGAGATGGGGGGTACCACCATACTGCACTGGCAGCAGAAATGACGTTACCTTGTTGCTCATGATCCATCTCCTTGGCCTGGATAGGTGGGAGGCGTAATGGAGCTACTGGTTCAAGAAAATCTCGGTCAGATCTCATGCCACCACCAGCATGATGCTGGAGAACAGGCGAGATGGGTTTGCAAGTGTGGAGCCCTGATAAGACACACATACAGACTGTGTATGAGAAAAACAAGGTACATGTAAACTCTTCAAAAGAGATGGGGGGTACCACCATATTGCATTGGCAGCAGAAATAGCAGTACTCTGTTGCCCACTATACTCAAAACCACTGTGATAAAGGCTTCAGCCCTTGGCTTCTGGTGAGCAACTGTGTTTGATAGAGAAGAGCAGAGAGATAGAGATTGTCCTTCCCAAAAAGATTTTTATATGTTCCTATCCATTTTGATTTCATTAATCTTCCTCCCTTTCCCAGTTACTAAAGAGCTCCTGGTTTTTAATAGCTGTATGCCTTTGTAAGGTAGGAATCAATATTTCCTCCTCTTTGCAGGAATATTTTAGAGGGCACGTATAGAAAATCTTCAGATTGCTGGAATGTTACCAAACCAGAATTGTGTTATCGAAGCTACAGAATTAATTTTCCCCAAGCAGTTCCATTCTGAATTGTAGCAGCTTTGGCCACTTTTTGGGCAGCCTGACTAAAGTCTGATTTTCATAATGGGAATAAGCACAGTGAAACTCATTCTGAAATGCTAACAGAGCTGATAAAACTCAAGAGAATTAATCATTCCTTACATGGCTTCACAGATGATAAAATCATGTGATAGCCAAGCAGTAAAAGAGGAATAACTTTCTTAGATAGGGAGTTTTTTTCCCTGTGAAATAGGCAGGTCAATAATAAAAGAGAGAGTTTAACCATATAGCTCATTTTGAGTCCAGAATGTATGCAGGAAAAAAGTCACCTTACCTACTCACCAGTCATAGAATCATAGAATAGTTAGGGTTGGAAAGGCCACCCAAGGCTCTGCTCAACCTGGCCTTGAACACCGCCAGCGATGGAGCAGTCACAACTTCCCTGGGCAACCCATTCCAGTGCCTCACCAACCTAACAGTAAAGAACTTCCTCCTTATATCCAATCTAAACTTACCCTGTTTAAGTTTTAACCCGTTACCCCTTGTCCTATCGCTACAGTCCCTAATGAAGAGCCCCTCCCCAGCATCCTTGAAGGCCCCCTTCAGATAATGGAAGGCTGCTCTGAGGTCTCCACTCAGCCTTCTCTTCTCCAGGCTGAACAGCCCCAACTTTCTCATCCTATCTTCGTACGGGAGGTGCTTCAGTCCCCTGATCATCCTCGTGGCCCTCCTCTGAACTTATTCCAACAGTTCCATGCCCTTTTTATGTTGAGAACACCAGAACTGTGTACAATACTCCAAGTGAGGTCTCCCTAGTTGCATTCAGATATTCTAGCTGCATATCAACAATAAAGGAGTCATTCCTTTATTATGGGGCATGCCCATTATCTGGCAGAACTAATACTGAACTAAGGGACCAGTGGGTATTATCCCCTTTTCTGCATCAGCAAAAATATTTGCTAAATTCTCATCTTTCCTATCGTAACAAACCCACAGATGGCAAAGCGACAGCAAGGGTGTCACTTAGGATTTCAGCTTAAAAGTACTGGCTGACGCCAGCTGCACCAGATATTGCATTTTGTCTTGCAGAACTCTTATTGCTAATGATTAATGCAAGGCAGGGAGTATGGAGAGGCGAGTTGGCATGTCCTATTGGAGGTGCAGTTTGCAATACTGACATATGCAGACAGAGCAGGGGAAGAGAGTTGTAATCAAAAACCACATGTGTGGTTCAAGGTAAATGACTTGCACAAAGGAAACCTCAGTTCATTACTCAGCATTCAATTTAGGTTTGTGCTGTCAGAGAACAGACAGTTCCCATCCCATATAGGCTGGATCCTTTTTAAGCATCTTCCTCTGTAAATGGAATAGTCACAAGGACTTGCTGTCACGCAGTTTCACTATTTCTCCCCATGCAAAAATAGGCAATGTTCATGACTGTACTTCAGATCTCTAAGGGTTTGGTTCAGAAATTGCTGCAAGGGAAGCTTCTTCTCCTTCAAGTGTAGGAGGAAGGAGTCGGAACATTTCTCATTTCATGCAAAATGCCTCATTTTTCTCTAACCTTTGTGCCATTAAAGAGTGTGCAGGGAGATGAAAGGGATGAGCACAAGGTAGAGGAATGTTTTCTTTTCCTGATGTGCCTTTTCAGGGCCCCAAGGTGCCCCTCCAGCTCCTGCCATTCATAACTCCATGCTGGAGTCATTTTCACTGGATCATCAGAGCACATTTCCTAGTGAGTGGGCTCTGGGGAAGCTGTCTGAGCACATCAAGGAATGGAAAAGAGTTATAGGATGGTTTTCAAATGAACTTTCACAGTGCCACCCCCGTGGGTCAGGATTCCTATGGTCATCTTAGGGCAGTTATGCACAGTACCTACCTGGAGGTTTAAGGATCTTCTCGTCACCTCTGCTGCCTGATCTTGGCCTTAAGAAAATGGAGAATAAAAAAATACATGAAGAGGCAGAAAGAAACATGGGGGGTAGCATTAAGGGAGGCAAACTTTCTAAGCATGGTCATTCTGACAAAGTAGGAAATGCAGCCCATAAAACCAACACTATATAAAGCTGACTAACTGCCATTAAACTTTCTGTTGCTGGAGTCACACAGAGTTTCTAGAGCTCCAGCTGAAAGACAGGAGTCACTCTTCACTTTGGGCCTTAACTGTCCAGTTCTGCTCTCTCTCCTTTTGGAGCTCAGTGCCTCTTTCTAGTTCATGCATCCTTCTGACCAAGCAAGAGATATTAAGCTAGTCATAAGTCTGTATTCAGGGCAACTACCTCTATACAGCTGCAGAAGCCTAGCTTTGCCTGGTCATGCCTTAAACTGATGAAAGCATGTTGTTAAACGTGGTATTACGATTGCTGTCTTCTGGGAATACTATCACACCTCCCTGCTCTTTCAAGAAGAAAAAAGGTCTCTCCAACTCAACTCATAGGTAAGTGTACTCAGATTGCACTTCAAAAGCTATGCTGAAGCTTTTAAATTGAAACTATATTTCTATTACTCCTTATTTATTGTTATAACAAGGATAAAGTTGTCAGGTAGATTTCCTGAGGTATATCCAAGCAAATGTCTTTCCACCAGTTACAGCCCTATAATTGTTCTCTAGCACCTTGTCCACTTTGATCTTAAAACCATATGTAAATATTACACCTCTATAGGATTGTACACCTCTAAACCAAGATTCATAGAATCACAGAATCATAGAATAGTTAGGGTTGGAAAGGACCTTAAGATCATCTAGTTCCAACCCCCCTGCCATGGGCAGGGACACCTAACACTAAACCATGCCAATTCCTCTGGACTTGTTCCAACAGTTCCATGTCATTTTGATGTTGAGGCACCAGAACTGCACACAATAATCCAAGTGAGGTCTCAGGAGAGCAGAGTAGAGGGGCAGGATCACCTCCCTCGACCTGCTGGTCACGCTCCTTTTGATGCAGCCCAGGATACGGTTGGCTTTCTGGGCTGCAGGCACACACTGCTGGCTCATGTTCATTTTCTCATTGACCAACACCCCCAAGTCCTTCTGTGCAGGGCTGCTCTGAATCTCTTCCCTGCCCAACCTGTAGCTGTGCCTGGGATTGCTCTGACCCAGGTATAGGACCTTGCACTTGGCATGGTTAAACTTCATCAGTTTGGCATAAGCCCACTTCACAAGCATGTCAAGGTCCCTCTGGATGGCATTCCTTCCCACCAGTGTATCAACCGAACCACACAGCTTGGTGTCATCGGCAAACTTGCTGAGGGCGCACTCAATCCCACTGTCCATGTCACCCACAAAGATGTTGAACAAGACCGGTCCCAACACCGATCCCTGAGGAACACCACTCGTTACTGGTCTCCAGCCAGACATTGAGCCATTGAGCACAACTCTTTTGCGTGCGGCCATCCAGCCAGTTCTTTATCCACCGAGTGGTCCACCTATCAAATTGATGTCTCTCCACCTTAGAGACAAGGATGTTGTGTGGGACAGTGTTGAACGCTTTGCACAAGTCCAGGTAGATGACATCAAGTGCTCTACCCCTGTCCATCAGTTCTGTAGCCCCATCCTAGAAGGCCACCAGATTGGTCAGGCAGGATTTCCCCTCAGTGAAGCCATGCTGGCTGTCACCAAGCACCTTGTTGTTTTTCATGTGCCTTAGCATGCCTTCCAGGAGAATCTGCTCCAAGATTTTGCCAGGCGCAGAGGTGAGGCTGACTGGTGCGTAGTTCCCCGCCTCATCCATTTTCCCCTTCTTGAAAATGGGGGTTATATTTCCCTTTTTTCAGTCATCGGGAACTTCACCTGACTGCCATGATTTTTCAAATATGATGGACAGTGGCTTAGCAACTTCATTTGCCAGGGCCTTCAGGACCCATGGATGGATTTCATCAGGTCCCACGAACTTTTGCACATTCAGGTTCTTAACATGGTCTCGAATCTGATCCTCTCCTACAGTGGGCTTCTCATTTCACAGTGAAGGCCCAGACACAGAGGAAGTTACAACAGACATTTGCAGAAGCAGCATCTGACTCTGCAGACAGCTATAAAATAATCAAGATTTGCCCTGACATATTCCTACAGGTACAGAAATTGGCAAAGATGACACACAAACCCTGATGCCGTATTCATAGCCATGCTATACAGTTCCCAAATTTCATCACAAAGATTACAGAATGAATCAGTATCAGAGTCCAGCAGAGGACCTGATTTTAAGGTCCTCTTAAGTCCTGCCTTCTCCTCCCTCCCTGCTCTTAGAGTGTTATGATGTTGCTTTGGACATTGTGCTGAATCATCATAGATATGTGGAACGGTGAACACACAGAAGTTTGCATAAATGTGTTGGAGAGCTGACTGGAAAACAACCTCATGAGACAAGAAGTGTGAGGTGAATGGTGTATTGGAGAAACAGGAAACTTGGGTTACCTTATCTCCAGAGCCTTCTGGAAAACCAGGTGCTGAGAGCTTGGGAGAGACACTGCAGTGCTGCAAGGAGCCTCATCCAATGGTCTTGCTGACTTTGGGGTATGGGGAATCAAAGGCATTCCCAGTGACATCTTCTCATTCCCATCTCTGCAATACCAGGACCGCTGGGATACCTGGAAATAGGAGAACACAGTGCTCAGCAAGAGCATCCAGTGCTTTTCTCAACCCCATAATTTTTTCTGCGTCTGCCCTTCCTACAGTTCCCCCCAGCCTTTCAGCCCAGATGCTTACATGCTCTCTGGATGCTCAGTGCTATCCAGCTCCCACAGAATTCATCATCTCAGGCTCACTGTCATTTATTAAGTTCAGCAGATCCCCCTAACCTGCTGTTCCATGTAATGTGTTTCCACCTGCTGAAACTACATGAGGCTCCCCATGCCATGGCTAGGAAGGGGGATGGAGTGAGCTGGGGCAGATGCACACCCTTCCTCAGTATCCCTTTCTTCCTGGCACAGCTAAAAAGCCAAATCAGGACCTGATCAAACTCCAGTGAAGCCAACAGAGTTAATGTCAGGGATACATTTGGCTCTGGATCTGCAAGGCTGAAATCAGCTACACTAGACTTTTATTGGTTATCCTGTGTACACAAGCTTTTACTTGTCTGCATTCTCCTGCCCACCACAGCAAAACCAAAACAACTGCAGCTTTTGCACCTCCTGCAAAGGCAGTCGAGGGGATGGGGTCTGGACTCCATTCCCCATGGCCAGAATCGCCAGTTCCTATTGCCTACCCCTGGGCACACCCACGGCAGAGGCTGAAGCTGTGCAGAAGTCACTCAACTCTAGAAATAGTACTAGAAATAAGCGGGCAAAAGGACACGGCTGTATGACTCAAAAGCTGAGACAACCTAGACTTGGGTCTGCAGGACTGCCTGCTCCAGCAAACATCTTTTCCCATCTAATCTTGACAGAGCTGATTTGAAAAGCCTCCAAGACACTGGTGTGTTGGCAGCAGTCACCACAGTGACACAGATGGTTCACAGATATGTGTATTTTGCTAACTGGACAAGAATATGATTGACCCCATTAGACACATTTAGTTGCTCCAACGGGTTGATGTTGTTTTCTCAGTCATAAAACGCAGCAGGAGCCACTAGAGAGCACAGCAATGATTTAAAGACCTCTTGCATTGATACACGCTGAGGACATGAAATCTACAGTCAGCACGCTGCAAAGACAGCCTGAAGCTTACTGTCCACTTGAGCTGTTCTGTGGCTCAGCTGCTTCCCTGGGCATGCACCACAGAGTAAGAAAATCTCAGAGCTCTGCCTACAGGAAATAAACTGAAAGTCTATGATACATGATTTGGCTTGGTGCCCTTACTTTATTGGCTTTTGGCATTGACAGTGGCTCCATCTTTCCATCACTGTCATCACTGTCTTCTCCTGGTCTCCATTGCTTCTGCTCTCCGTTCCTCATCCTTCTGGGCTCTGAGGAAGGAAGGTGCTTCTGGATGGGAGGCACGGGCTTGGAGGCTAGCAGAAGCCTCTGGGAAGGTGGCCTGGAAACTACTGACTGCAGGGTTCCCTCTTTACGGTCACTGCAGTCAGTCAGGCCTGCAAAGCAGACACAAAGCGTCACAGAATCAGAACTGCAAAGCTAAAGCACCTGAAGCTAGCTATTTCATTGGACAGATCTCTTGGACACTGCATAGCAAAACTTGCCCATGCTGGCAGTCACTTGAAGCAGGCCAGTGGACAATGCTTACCCACTCCCACAGAGCCACCAGAGGAACACCATTGTCCTCTGGGCTCCTATCAGACAACAGGGAGCCCACGGGCCTGTGCTTACCCAGAATAAGTCACCTGCACATACACCCCTCTGCTCCTCTCCCCACCCCACAGTTGTATACCCCTGCCACAACAGGAGGGCTACACGAGGGACTGAGAGCAGGGCAGGTTATTGCAGAGGGGTACCTGCAGGGACAGCTGTTCACTGGGAATGTGCCCTACTTCTCAAGGATGAGAAAAGACCCTTCTTCCCACAAGAGAGCCAGCAGGCTCGTGCCTTACCTCTCTGTGAGCCTAATAGACCCTCAGACATCCTCCTGGTTTGCAGGTTCTTCTTGATCCAAATGGTTTCCAGAGCAGTGCTCCTTGCCTTACTGTCTTGGGGGTCCTGGCTCAAGGCTCGGTGAGAAAGCTGGGAGGGATCATCCTCATCCACAGTGCTGAGATCACGCCTACCAGCCTTGCTGACGCAGCCATCCAGGGGAGAGACATCTGTTGGCTGTGGAGATTCCCCAGCTTCATCTCCATGCCATGAACTCGTCTGCTTCTTCATCTGTGGTGTTAATATTTACTGAAAAGAAGCTGTAGATCAGGTAAAAGAGAAGAAGTGACCTCAGACCTTTACAACAAAACTATCTAGTCAGAGAGGCATTCAAGGGGAGTTTTCTAATCATTCAGAAGATTGGTTTGTTCTTATTTTTCATAAAACTAGCAACAGTTTAATTCTTCTGAACAGCACTGAGCTAGCAAGCCAGGAGAGAGAAGGCCCCACTGGCATGAGGCAAAGAAGGATCCCCATTTCAGGACTTGGCCTCTGTGAAGACTGGCTGGCAATACTAGTGATTTGGCTACTGTTGATACAGGAGAAAGCAAAATGAACTTATCATAGAGAGATGCTCTGCACACCACTGGAGGAGGGCAGGATCATCTGCAGCTCTCTGTGAGTCACCTACTGTGACACAGAGCCAGCACATAAGGACTGACTTCCAAGGGCTGTTTCTCCCTAATCAGGCTTTTGGGAATTTGGGTGGGACTTTTTTTGTTCATTGGCTGATACCAGCATCGCACAGTCAACCCTTTTCCATACCCACCTTCTTCTTCAGTCATCCAGCTGCTGCCGCAAATGGCAAATTCGAGTCAATGCTTCTGCCTTGCACAGCTGTGTATCTTGGTTTGAACTTGGGAACGCTCCCACAGTAGACAGCAGCTTGGGCACGGTACTTAGCCTTAAAATAAAGCTAGTATCAATGACTCAAATCTGCTGCATTAGATCTGGAGAACAGACACTCCTTCTCCATGAAGCACTAACACAGCACTAGTCACCTGTAAGGGTGAGTAGGCTCTTTGACTGCGCTGCATTGTGAGGCGCTCACATTCCAGAACTTCGACACCTCAATTCTACACATTTGCATATGTTCCACTAGTTGCCCATCCGCTACTGCAGGATTTCTTTCCTCTCAAAGGGTGGCAACCCACAATGGTCTCTAGAATTTGACAGTGTCTAGTAAGGACATAAGTTTCAAAGCTAGTTTGCAAGTCCTTCATTTATGTAATTCCCACTCAAGTTTGGGGTTTTTTGTCTTCAGAACAAAGGAAGTAATAGGACACGAACAATCACCAGGAGTTATAACTAAAAGAAGGTTTGCATTCTGCACTAGATATGCTAAATATTCAGTGGGATTATTTGATTAGTGTATCTGTAAGGATGCAGACTGTCATTCCAAACATTCTCCTTTGTTCTGCTTTGCTGTTAAAGGGGTTTATTCCCTGCTTTCTTTACTGCAGAGATACGCAAAGACAACATAAACATGGCTTGCCTCAAAAGATTTCTGATCTTGGCTGTTCCTGAAAATGCAAAATTATTCACACAACATGTTTCCCTGCCCCTTATTGTGGACATCTTTCCCATTAACCAGTCTCTAAGGCTGGGCTCTCACTTGTACAGCATGAAGAATAGCTGCTGCACTTGCCAGTATCTCCAGGGTCTCCTGATCAGCGCTTTGAATGCAGCTTTTGTACATGCTCTGCCTCCCTGAGCCGAGCAGCATTCCTAGGTACAGCACTGCTGCTGTGGGCAAGCATCCTCCAGGCAAAGGCTGCAGGAACAGAACTGCAACAAGCCCTGGGTGAAGGAGCCTCCAGTTTGCTGCAGCCCTTCACCTGCTGCAAGTCATCTTGTGTTGCCAGGGGGCGGGGGCAATGTATTCTTTGCAGATGAGGATCTTCTTGATGGGCTACTGGTTGCTGGCCTGATTCACCTGCTGGTGGGGTCGCCTGCAGTATCAGGAGTCTACATGGAAGAAAACACACTGCTAGTGCAAGTGATAGCCACTGATCTCTGGCATTGCCCTGCCCGCAGGGTTCCTGCATACGAAACTGCTCAAGTCAGCTGCTGTTAGAACAACATAAAAACACATTTAAGCTACACATTTTCTACATTTTGTCAAAATCCTGGCCATAAAGTCCAAATGCTGGAGGAAGACTGCTGTCGGCATAACAGGGGAAGCACAACTCCATCCCAGCTGCTGCTCTTCCCATGGCTCTATGAGCACGGCACCACAGGCAAGTCTCTCAACAGGGCCACTGCTGCTGGGCCCATTACAGCATGGTGGGAGTTGTGGCCACTGCCTCATCATTTCACACATTTGATAACAAAGATCTATAATGTCACACTGGACCTGCCCCAAGAACATCCTTAAAAACAGGGGATACAACAATTTGCTTTTTTTGAATACGAGCATACCTGGATTTCAGGGCAGGCACTGGACTAATGATACCGGACAGTGGTGTGTAATCATTCTCCCTAGCTCTCCTCACCTATCTGCAAGAGGTTTTTCCATAGAAAAATGTTGATGTTATAAGACATGCATGAGTAATTTTGCCCTACAACTCAAACCACAAGGCACGTATTTCCAGATATGCCACCTTTTGGGAAACAAAAAAAGCAGTTGAAACAGCTGCCATTGTAGCTAAAGTGCCTGCATTTATAGTATTGCTGCATACCTACAGCACTTGCAGCATCTCAGAAAGCCTGAGGCTACAGCATAACCCAAGTTATGATGGCTATTTGCCACGCACACATGAGCGAACACACATCCCATGGGAGTACTAGAGTTGTAGACAGTGCTGCCAAAATATGTTCCCTGGCCAGTGGTTTTCTTCTCGTAGGGCCCTGCACACTGTTCCACACATCTTTCATAAAGGCACAAACCAACTCCCTGTGTACCCTCTAATGAAACAAGTTTAATTGTCCAAGTTATTACTCTTGTATCTATTCCATTAAACTCCCTGTACAGTTCTTAGACTTGTATGAACCTTGAAACAGAACAGTTGCCACTGCTCAGAATTTATTTCCTGGTCTTTACAGTATTTAAGCACCTCTGCCTTGTTCAGGGCCCAATTCCACCATTGATGTACCATGGAAATATTTAAATCTTCCATTCACCTCACCTAGAAAGTATCACTTAATTCTGTAGGCATTCAAATTCCTGAAGTGTCCACGGGCTGATTCCTTCTGAAACAACAGGGGCTGTCTCATCTACTGCTCAGAGCCTACACTGTGGTGCCCAGAAGACACAATGCAGGACCTTCAGTCAAGGTGGACAAACAGCTGGGGTTTAGGAATAGGAAATGCTTTTCCTGCAGTGCTGAGGAACCACGAAGGCTTTGCCCCAGAGCTCAGGAACCAGGAGCACTTTGCTTCAGGGCTGAGGAACCAAGAGCGCTTTGCCCCAGGGGTGAAGAACCGGGAGCTCAGGAACCACAAACACTTTGCCTCAAGACTAATGAACCAAGAGAGCTTGACCTTGGGCTGGGGAACCATGAGTGCTTTACGCTGGGGCTCAGAAACCACGAGCTCTTTGCCTCAGAGCTGGGAACCACAAGCGCTTTACCCCAGGGCTGAGGAACCACGAGCTCTTTGCCCCAGGACTGATGAACTAAAAGAGCTTTACCTCAGGGCTGAGGAACCACGAGCTCTTTGCCCCAGGACTGAAGAACTAAAAGAGCTTTACCTCAGGGCTGAGGAACCACGAGCTCTTTGCCCCAGGACTGATGAACTAAAAGAGCTTTACCTCAGGGCTGAGGAACCACGAGCTCTTTGCCCCAGGACTGATGAACTAAAAGAGCTTTACCTCAGGGCTGAGGAACCACGAGCTCTTTGCCTCAGAGCTGGGAACCACAAGCGCTTTACCTCAGGGCTGAGGAACCACGAGCTCTTTGCCCCAGGACTGAAGAACTAAAAGAGCTTTACCTCAGGGCTGAGGAACCACGAGCTCTTTGCCCCAGGACTGATGAACTAAAAGAGCTTTACCTCAGGGCTGAGGAACCACGAGCTCTTTGCCTCAGAGCTGGGAACCACAAGCGCTTTACCTCAGGGCTGAGGAACCACGAGCTCTTTGCCCCAGGACTGAAGAACTAAAAGAGCTTTACCTCAGGGCTGAGGAACCACGAGCTCTTTGCCCCAGGACTGAAGAACTAAAAGAGCTTTACCTCAGGGCTGAGGAACCACGAGCTCTTTGCCCCAGGACTGATGAACTAAAAGAGCTTTACCTCAGGGCTGAGGAACCACGAGCTCTTTGCCTCAGAGCTGGGAACCACAAGCGCTTTACCCCAGGGCTGAGGAACCACGAGCTCTTTGCCCCAGGACTGATGAACTAAAAGAGCTTTACCTCAGGGCTGAGGAACCACGAGCTCTTTGCCCCAGGACTGAAGAACTAAAAGAGCTTTACCTCAGGGCTGAGGAACCACGAGCTCTTTGCCCCAGGACTGAAGAACTAAAAGAGCTTTACCTCAGGGCTGAGGAACCACGAGCTCTTTGCCCCAGGACTGAAGAACTAAAAGAGCTTTACCTCAGGGCTGAGGAACCACGAGCTCTTTGCCCCAGGACTGATGAACTAAAAGAGCTTTACCTCAGGGCTGAGGAACCACGAGCTCTTTGCCCCAGGACTGAAGAACTTAAAGAGCTTTACCTCAGGGCTGAGGAACCACGAGCTCTTTGCCTCAGAGCTGGGAACCACAAGCGCTTTACCTCAGGGCTGAGGAACCACGAGCTCTTTGCCCCAGGACTGAAGAACTTAAAGAGCTTTACCTCAGGGCTGAGGAACCACGAGCTCTTTGCCCCAGGACTGAAGAACTAAAAGAGCTTTACCTCAGGGCTGAGGAACCACGAGCTCTTTGCCCCAGGACTGAAGAACTAAAAGAGCTTTACCTCAGGGCTGAGGAACCACGAGCTCTTTGCCCCAGGACTGAAGAACTTAAAGAGCTTTACCTCAGGGCTGAGGAACCACGAGCTCTTTGCCCCAGGACTGAAGAACTAAAAGAGCTTTACCTCAGGGCTGAGGAACCACGAGCTCTTTGCCTCAGAGCTGGGAACCACAAGCGCTTTACCTCAGGGCTGAGGAACCACGAGCTCTTTGCCCCAGGACTGAAGAACTAAAAGAGCTTTACCTCAGGGCTGAGGAACCACGAGCTCTTTGCCTCAGAGCTGGGAACCACAAGCGCTTTACCTCAGGGCTGAGGAACCACGAGCTCTTTGCCCCAGGACTGAAGAACTAAAAGAGCTTTACCTCAGGGCTGAGGAACCACGAGCTCTTTGCCCCAGGACTGAAGAACTAAAAGAGCTTTACCTCAGGGCTGAGGAACCACGAGCTCTTTGCCCCAGGACTGATGAACTAAAAGAGCTTTACCTCAGGGCTGAGGAACCACGAGCTCTTTGCCCCAGGACTGATGAACTAAAAGAGCTTTACCTCAGGGCTGAGGAACCACGAGCTCTTTGCCCCAGGACTGATGAACTAAAAGAGCTTTACCTCAGGGCTGAGGAACCACGAGCTCTTTGCCCCAGGACTGATGAACTAAAAGAGCTTTACCTCAGGGCTGAGGAACTACGAGCTCTTTGCCCCAGGACTGATGAACTAAAAGAGCTTTACCTCAGGGCTGAGGAACCACGAGCTCCTAGCCCCAGGACTGATGAACTAAAAGAGCTTTACCTCAGGGCTGAGGAACCACGAGCTCTTTGCCCCAGGGACAGGGAACCACAAACGCTCTGCCACAGGGCTGAGGAACCACAAACACTTTGTCCCGGGCTGAGGAACCACAAAGCGCTTTGCCTCAAGGCAGAGGTGAGGCGACCACGGCTGCGGGGTCGGCACCGGTGCTGCCAGCGGATGAGCGTCCTGTGACGGCTTCTCCCGGCCGTCAGGGTGCCGAGAGCTGACGAGGCAGCAAGCGGCTCTGGGAACCCCCCGTCACCGCCCGTGTGTGTGAGGTCCACTGCTCCATCCCTCTCCCGGCACGCGCCCCGAAGGCGGCGGGGGGGGGAGAGGCGGCGTCTGTTTCCCTCTGCGAAAGGCGGGTGAAATGGCGGCGGGAAGCAGCGGCTGAGGTAGCGGCGGGTGTCCGGCGGCGTCCAAAACCAAAACCCCACAGAAATCCCAGCCAAGCAATCGAGAAACAGAGCTGTGCAGAGAGGGACTTCAGCGCCTGGCTCCAGCCGCCTCCACACCGGGAAGAGCAAACTCTACCTGAATATCCTCATTACGTACACTCCATGACACAGCAGCTCCCTTCAGGTGCATTCTTTACTTCTCTGCTCCGCCTCTCACAGCAGCACCACGAGGTACCATCGCGACAGTATTTACCCCCATACATTATCTGATTGTATGTTACTATTTATGTATAACTAGACAATCTCTAAGCTCCTTTCCAATCCAAACCATTCTGTGACAATTCTATGATAATACTCCCAGTGTTCTCTTCACCGAGACAGCTGGTAGGCTATCTATCAACTCTCTTGTCTTAATCGTGACATCTTTCTGGTTTGGCGTATTTGGTCCCCTTTCTTTCCTCCCGTCTTTAGAGTTCAGAAGTTGCTCCTCATGTTAGGAATTTGTGTGAAGCTGGTGTGACACCCCCTGGCCATCTATGGTATTGCTTCTCACCACATTCAAAATGTATTTACTCCTAAAACCTAACAATAAGGCCACCACCACGTGAAAAACAGCAAACAAAAATCCCTTATGCTGTGCAATGATGCCTACCTTAGAGGTACATTGGGAAGTGGTGGCAAGCGTCCCATGCCACCACTGCCGATACCCAAACAGTGCCAACAAGATACTCCACCTGCTCTTTGGCCCTAACCCAGGGCTCCTACTTCGACCTCTGGAAAGGCTGGGACACAGATACCGGAAGGACCTTGCATGATCAAGACACAACTGCTTCTTCTGTTACCCCATACCCTAAAAGCTCAGCAGAACAGCACTTCAGTCACACAGCTCTTTCCTGATTTGAAGCCTGCCTGACACAGGAACATCAGTGCTGGTTAAAAACACATTGCTTCAGCCTAATTTGGGGGCTTGTGAGGGTACAGTCCGTCTGTACTTGCACAAGCATTTATTTTCACAGCATCTCAGAATTAAACTAAATGCTCAGCAAACTAACAAATTATTAGGACACTAATTTAGTGTCAGTTAAAACCATCCAAAAACTGGAAGCCTCTGGCTGCTGCCCTTTTGCCTGCAGCTTTCCAAAGACTGAATCATAGAATCAACTGTGATTCTATGAATACAGTAGAATCAGCTAGGTTGGAAAAGACCTTTAAGATCATCAAGTCCAACCATGTCTCTTCCAGCCTTGTCAATAACACAACCACTTAACGCCTCCAGACAACACTGCAACTCCACTGCAATCCCCAAGCAGTGGGCATACCAGTGGACAGGACAGAAACATAAGCTAAGAAATCAGCAACAGCAGGTGCTTTGCAGAACATCAGGTAACATTTTAGGTTGGCTTCCTCCTCCACTAGAAATCAGCTTTATACAAAGAGCACTTCATCCTTAACCACCCCCCATAGCTACTTAAGGTCTCTCTGAAAAAATACCACAGGACAGGTATTTGGTAAAGGAGATGTATATTTATTCACTTTACAAAGAGGGTGGTATTTACTTGCAACAGCTCAATTTATAGACAAATATATTATTGTACATTATAGTGGTGAATGGCTCAAACTTTGACCTTGTTTTGCTCTTAAAAATGTTTGCACCACTTCAGCTTCCATTAGCTGAGCAAATAGCTATCCTTGTTCTGCCACTGAGAGGTAAAAATCCATAATAAAGGTATTGCTGTGCGCTACGTATTCACAAGCATTCACCTTCTCATTTCTCAGTGTTACTCCCGTTTCCCCACCCAGTTCAACAGTCTATCCTCTCTGGGTTAGCATTAAACTTATATACAGCCTCCATTAAAACAAAATTAGGAGCCAGTGATAGTTCTAATGTCCTTCTGAAGCACAAGAAAAGTCATTGATTGGTACGTATAAAAGTCTTGAGTTCAAATTTGTTAAAAAAACCCAACCAAACAAAAAACCAAAACCATGCCATTTGAAGTCAAGTTGTCATTTAGATGTTGCCAAGGCATGGCTAAAGCAATGGAGGATGGGAAGGGGAGAAAAGAATTCCAGTAGAGAATTAAATATTACAAAAATATCTTTTTCTTTTTTTCCTGTTTTCCATTTTTTTAAAAATGCAGCAGGATGCCCCCACTTGCTATGCTAACTGAAGCATGGAAAGAAGGTACAGACCGGTTGTCTTTGATCCTCGAATAGCAAAACAAATTCAATATAAAGCTGAACCAAGTTTACCACACAAACAGTGGTGGCAGATTTATTTCACTTGAGATACAAATGCATGTCCACATGACAGCCATAATCTGACCATGAGGCGGAAGAAATGTTTCTATAAGTAAAGCGCAGGGAAACAGGGTGAGAGAAGGCTGGCATGGTTAAACATTCTGGATTCAGAAATGCACCATGCCCCACAGGTGCCTCTGCACACAGGCCGTGCACAAGTCTGCACTCCCAATATGCAAATACGGCATCTTTCCGCAAGATGATCCAGAATTCAGAGTTTGGTGGCCCACTTTTTCAAACTGTTAAAATTATTATTCTGTGCTGTTATTCTTCTTCACTTTCATTTTCTGGTTCCAAATCAGAATCACCATTGATTTCCTTTTCAACAGTCATGTCTTGTTCATCAGATTGCTCCTCTTTTTCTTCGTCTTCATCCCAGTTTTCCTGGGGGGAAAAAAATAAACAGGAATGTTTGAACCTTTGATAGTCACACAATTTCTTCTGCTACAAGCAAACGGGAGAAGATCTGATCCAATTCGACTTACATCAGACTCTTTATCTGCAATCATCTCATCATCTGAGCCTTCCTCCTCTGAGGATTCTGCAAAGAGAAAACATTTCTTCAGTCTGGACAAGAGACTTCAAAATATCATTCTGCAAACAAAGCCCAATCCCACATGCTGCTAAGTCTCCAAACTGTACTATTTTAATTCCAAAACTGATCCTATCTGAAGATAAGGCTGATCAACAAGAATCAGGACAAAGTCACTTCCATTATGAATATACTGTATGAAGTTTGTAAGAGGAAACCAGGCCAAATTGGAAGTGCACATTTGCACACAAACACATCTACTGTAAACATAAAAGTACCTTGACTCTATCCACCTTAGCAGAAGGGCAGCTAACACTAGAAATGTGAGGTTGCCAGTTACGTTAAGCAGCATACTAAACTTCCATTAACTGACTGCTTAATGTGTGAAGCAGAAATGGGAGGAAATGGAAGGAAAAGAAGAAGGCATAAGGACAACCAACTACAAGCTGCCCACATCATTAACCACTGATTTTCCTGCCATGGACTTGCCACAGAAGCTTTCCTGGCAGATTGTACACTAGTAGATAAGCACAGGATCATGATGAACAGCCATCAAGTATCAGCTGCTATGTGAGTTCAGGAGCTGAGCTACACCTGGTATCCAAGACTTACCATCCTCATATACCAGCTTTGCAGTCTGATTCATCTCAGTGACATCCTGAACTGCTTCCGATGCTGCAACCTGAAAGCAATTTGCAGATTAGCCTTAGATGCAGTCACATATTCCAACCTTAAAAGCCAGCAGAACTCATAACAATGTTGTAAATGAAGTCTACATCAAGTTTAACACATTAATTCATTTATAGTAGTAGTTGAACAGACAAATACGAAGGACAAAGTAAAATTTTAGAGGTATCTGCTCTGAAGCAGCCCAGTACCTCCTATTTATTCCCCTTTAAAACTCTATGGACTAGTAGACACACTTGGCAAGAAAAACATGTAACACTTCCAGCGAGCACTGACTGACTAGACAGTCAACTAAGTGTACTGCTTCAAGCATTACCAGCGTAGCTGTACAGCAGCTGGATGAAGTTCCTGATGACCAGTCCCACTGGATGTAATCACAGCAGGGAGGTTAAGCCTGCGAATAATACTTCTTCTGTGCATCCCATGTCATTTAGCTGGAACTTACCTGGGTGACAAGAATGAACAGTCTTCCATGCAGACGGGAAAGTTTTTGCAAAGTTTTTACTCTGCTCTCCATTAACTGGTATAGCATTCCCAGCTGAGGAATAAGGTCTGGCAACTTGGGAGAAGGATGAAGAAAAAGGAAGCTGTTAACACCACCACAAATGTCTTACTTTTAAACTATCTTTGTACTTCTCGGGCAAGCAATCCTTGCTCACATTCTTCAAGAGAGAAAGGAGAGCTGAGGGTTCACAGAAACCACCTGCAGCCTGATCAATTAATATTTAGCCACGTTTAGAAACATCATCTACTTTCAAAACATGGCAATTCCATTCCTCTTCCTTTCCACGGTCACTGCCATAAGCAGGTGTCAGAACACCATTTGGAAAGCTGTGTAAATGAGAACTGCATATACAGCGGTGTATGAATCCAGCCTCAGCAAGGTGTGCAAGTTCTGACACACCACAAAATTGCCTTAAATGGAAAGGACTAACAATGCTAAAATGCCATTTTCTTAACCGAACAAGAGTGTTTTATCCATCCCTTCTAAGGCAAGGCTGGACCAGAAGCCACAACATTACTTACTAGGCTAACAGCTTTGGCACACCATTACCCCACAGCCATGGCCAAGATAGTCTCAAGATGCGCATCACAACAGCAAGGCAGTTTAGTTCTAAAAGACTTAGTAACACAGGCCAGATCACTCTCCAACATTATTTTTTCCCTAACCTCACAGGTATGACACAACTTACCTTGGCTTGACTTTGGAATGACTACAAATCTGCACTGAATGACCAAGGCAAACAATTTATCACCAGTGTGCAGCAATTTAGCAGAAGTGGCAGAAGTACGTTCTACTCTGTACACTGAATTGGGTGCTGCCATATATGGAGAGCAGGAGATAGATTCCCAGAGGAAGAACGCAGGTTTATTTAAGAATTTAAATCTAGTTTTAGTCATGTGCATTAGCATTAATGCAAAATACTTACTGTGGAAAGGTAGGATGCATGTATAGTAAAAACAGACTTCAGCCATCGAACCATTAGGGAGGCACTGGAAAAGAAAAATAAACGGTATCAAAGAGATACAGGCAGAGAAAGACCAGATTCACCTTCTACTTGTTAAACAGTTCTATAGAAAGTGTGCCTCTTTCATTATATAAAAAGATAAATTCAGGTAGAAATGTAACAGCTTGTCTATCCAGAAAAGATACCTATCTAAGTTATTTGTTAGGGAAAAAACCAGACTTTTAAGCAAGGATTAAACTACACATGTTCAGGGGTCTGTGTTTCTGACATGTTTTCTAGGAGGCTTCAATGAATAAAAAGATCAAAGCATAGTACTCTTTTCTCCACCTACAAAGAGGGAATTTTTGTTGAAACAAACAATCAAACCAAACCAAAAAATATGTTTGAGGACAGCTAGTCTCTGCAAAGCTATCATAGCAATATAACAAGATGAGTGGAAGGAGGCTGGTTTTGTTATTAAACACACCACCAGGAGATTTCTAAATGTATTTGAAAATTAAACCAAGCAAGCTATACATCAAATAGTTACTTTTTTAGATATTGATCAGGTTCACAGTGTTGATACTTAGGGCTTTTAGATACATTCTCAAGAGTTATATGCTTACTTCAGGTATCTTTTTCTCTTTTTAATTTCACTTCAGCCATCCTGACAAAGCACTGCCTTAATAAAAGTTCCTCTTTGCACCCACAGTCAGGTGAGGATTTTTACCTCAAGATCATAGAATCATAGAATAGTTAGGGTTGGAAAAGACCTTAAGATCATCCAGTTCCAACCCTCCTGCCATGGGCAGGGACAC
Source organism: Myiopsitta monachus (assembly GCA_017639245.1). Classification (NCBI taxonomy): domain Eukaryota; kingdom Metazoa; phylum Chordata; class Aves; order Psittaciformes; family Psittacidae; genus Myiopsitta; species Myiopsitta monachus. The sequence goes on from CM029925.1 coordinate 59,688,368, forward strand.
CTCCCACTAAACTATGCCATCCAAGGCTCTGTCCAACCTGGCCTTGAACACCGCCAGCGATGGAGCATTCACAACTTCCCTGGGCAACCCATTCCAGTGCCTCACCACCCTTACAGTAAAGAACTTCCTCCTTATATCCAATCTAAACTTCTCCTGTTTAAATTTGAACCCATTACCCCTTGTCCTATCACCACAGTCCCTAACGAAGAGTCCCTCCCAGCATCCCTATAGGCCCCCTCCAGATACTGGAATGCTGCTCTGAGGTCTCCACGCAGCCTTCTCTTCTCCAGGCTGAACAGCCCCAACTTTCTCATCCTATCTTCATATGGGAGGTGCTCCAGTCCCCTGATCATCCTCATGACTGCAGTTTAATTAGTTACTATGGAAATCAGTCACATAGGTGGAGGGAAAGAGCATAATGCACACATTACAGATGTTTCAGGTGAATTACACTGTAGCTGAGTTGTCTCTTACCTGTATGGGTTGCCTTGTAATCTTTTTGTAAGCTAGAAGAACAAAAAATAGTCAGCAGTAAATAACACATAAGGAGTTAAAAAAACCCCCCAGCATTACATCCATGTGACAGCTCCAATATTGGGCAAGAAACATCTCCAGGCATTTGAAGCCTGCTAACATTAACGATTGCCAAGCCCCAGAGTATTACTCTGCTGGCTCTACCATCATATACGCAGGCTTGCAGAAGTTGAGCTTCATTATTACAATAAAAGCAGAACTCAAGAGGCAATATATCCAATGAAACTTCAAGCTGGCAGGAATAAGTGAAGGAAAATCCCTTCGCCTGTATGCCTCTGTGTATCTGCTCAGTAGAGCAGCTGCTACAAGGTAGACAAGTTGGGGAAACAAGTGAAGGTAGTATTAGGTAAAGGCTATTTCACTGAACAAATCTCAAGCGTTGCAGAAGACAGTCACAAGAGGATTTGTCCATCCACTGAGATTAGAGTCGAACACTTAATATTACTGAATAAATAGTTCACAAGCCAAATCCCATTAAAAATTATTACTAAGTGATGTCACAAAGCTTAAAAATAGCAACTGGCCACCTGAGCTACCTTCAAAGGAGGAAAGAAACTGCCCCTCAATTTCCAAGTGCTATCTAAACTCTCTAAGTACATATTCTATTTCTCATTCTCTCATGTGAGTATCTAGCATATTGCTCATATAACTTCTTGCTAGCACTGCTATTTTCATGTTTCAAATTAGCATTCATTTGAATAGTTTAAAAAAAAAAAAGATGCAATGCTAATTGCTTGCCATGGACTAAACAAGCTTTATCCTTACCTCTTCCTTTTTTTTTTCTCACACAATGACTTAATATAATATTACATGACCTAATATTCTCCCTAGCTTTGACAGTGACACTTCATCCTTCGGTTAAGTTTCAGCCAGAAAAGATAAGAGCCTATCGGAGAGAAATTAAGAACAATTTCTGTCCCATAAAACAACCAAACTAATTTAATTGCCAAAAACAGAGAGACATATGTTGGATTTTCCCCAACTAGACTGCACACCAATCATGGCTGGTACAACAAACAAGAAACACACTCTCCTACCTCATGTAGTAGTGGAATGACAGCATGTATAGGCATTCTGGATACTGTGTTCTTTATTACATTATCTTTTCTTGTGTTAAGCACTCTCTGTTAAAACGGAAAAACATAATCAGAGAATCATTCAGTTTGAACATGTATGTGAGCAATGAGCACAATCAAAAATTCCTGGCTTTAAATCTTTTTCTACTCCACTACCTTTGTATGCTGAGGATTATGAGTAAAAGATTTTACTATGAAAAGGAAATCCATTTTTCAAGTCAGCTACAATTAACAAAACACTTGATTAACCAAAACAACGTAGCATTGCCTCTAGCCCACCCCATGTTAGAAAAGCATCGGCGTTAGCAAAGCATCAGAAGACATTAAAGTTTCCTTTACTGTTTTCTGTGCTTGACTTCTGTAAATAAATGCCTTTCAGGAGTATCTGTGACGAGTAATTTCTATTTAGCACCAAATCCTTAAGATTTCATTTTCCTGCTCCTGAACCATTATTTTCTCCCAGTATAAGTGCAACTATAAGCTTCTCAAGTAAAACTGTTGTCATAAATGCATTTTCCAGACAGTGTCTAGTTGGTAACTGTACACTCAGGAGACTAAGCATGCACTGACTCAGAAAGTAAGGTAGGTGACAGCAAAAAAAGTAATACCACTACCATCATTTATAATATCACTGCCTTCAGCAGCAACCCAGCAAAAAGCAGCTGGGACAAACAGGTTCTTGACTATTCATCCTCGTCAACTTTCAGGAGGGCTACTCACAAGTCTCAGTGAACATATTAAACAGCATACAATGATTTCATAACACTTACATTTAGGATTTCTGCATCGTTGCTTTCCAAGCCCTGAACCAAAAGTACCGCGAAGCTATCTGTTTGTGGAAGGCCACCTGGAGTTTTGACTTTGCTCACATCAATATCCAATGCCTCTAAGCGCTCTTCAATGCTTTCCTGCAGGCGACAAATGAGGGCAGTGCTGTTTAAGTGCATTTTCTCAGAAACTTAGCTGAAAGCTAAGTACCTAAACTACAGCATTCCCTCTGTTGGAATTCAGGATTTCCAACAGGATTCCGTTGGAAAATAACACAAATTTTGTACTGGGAGAGAACAGCCTGAGAAGTTTTGACTGAAAAGCAGTAATATACCTTAGCCCACAGAGACAGACACAGCCTGGGACAAAGTTTTGCAGAAACATGGCAAAACTACAGGCAAGGTACCCAGGGCTTAAATGAAGGACAGGTTTTGAGCAGAGGGAAGTTACTTTCATACAAAAAGGTATCTCCAAGCTTGCTTCAATGCCAAACAAAGAGTTCAGTTTCATCTGAAGTTGTAACAGTGATTAATGATGCTAGTTTCTCTATTCCTGTTGTGTTTAATAGAGGAAGCACTTTACCCCTGTCTCTCCCGGTTTCCTCTTGTTTTTCTTTTTCTCCTTTCCCGAGGCTGGAGTTTTGACAGCTGTGCTATGTCCCGGAATTCCAGGCACTAGAACTTTGGTGTCTGAGTTCACAACAGGCGTTTTTACCTAGTAGACAGAGATAACCACATTTCACATCAATTGATAGTATCTTCAGCTTGCTTCCAATTTAAAAATACTGATTTTAATCCCAATCTCTCACATACACAGTAAACCCAGCCTACTACAACCCATTTCCTTGACATACATATTAGTAAAATCCTATATTTTTAAGAGCAATTAATAACCTCAAACAGGTCAGGTAGTTTTCATAATTAACTAAAACAACTGTCTTGTTGGAATCACCTGTGAATCATTCTTCTTACAACACTCAAACCACTTGTTTGTATCCAACAACTAGTATTTGTATGTTTGCTAGCAATAGATAGCACATGTATTAATAGTTAGGCTCTGAAACCGCATGCAGATTAATCCAGCTTCTACTGGAAGGTAAGAACTGATCATGAACAATAGCACAATGTAACAGTACTTGTGGGAGCCATGCTGGATGCCCACTGAAGCAATACAAATATAACCTACTACAGTGAGCAAAGCAACTTCCAGATGCTGTGTGTAGAAGTAAAACATAATAAATTGGGTTTGTAGCACAAGAATTTTCCTGTAGAACAGCAATGGCATTAAATGCTGCCCTCTTTGCTCACCACACTGATCACTGACCTTCTCCCCACAAGGCATGCTCAGACAGCCAAGAGAAATGCGTCTTCACTGGAATTCAGCAAAAAGCGAAACCAAGATGGGTATCATCACTGCATGCCAGGGAGTTCCTACATCTCTCACTGTATTTCAGCTCTGCTACCCACCAGCTCCAGGACTGAGGAATCAGCACAAAGCCCCGCTTGGCTGATGGAGCACCAGATCCAGTAGGTACCTTGAGGGTTAGAAAAGCAGCGCTGTCTGCTCACTTCACGGATACAGAAGGTGTTTCTTCAAGGCATGGAATTTGCACACTGATTAAGAACTTCATAGCCTGTCTCTAAACCCCCACGGGATCCAGCATGAGAGAAAACAGTGGCAAGTGGCCTCAGTGGACACTGCCACCATTTAAGTGTCTAGCTCACATTCCCAGGTGCCATAACCCTGTGAGTAGGAACACATGAAGGCCACCTCAAGAAAGAGCCAAAAGGACACTGCCTTTAAGGCCAAGTTTCATTTTATTTAGGCTCTAAAACAAAAGCCATCCCAACCTGACCCCAAATCATCAGGGTTGAAGAGGCATTGACAGATTCTAGGGGAACGACTGATCTCAGGCAGAAGAGAAACCATCAGCCAGTATTGTCTATCAGGCAGACCTGCTAAGAACAGAACTTGCTACAGCCATAGGAGGGTAACTGTGTGAGAGCATACTAGGACACACAGCAGCCATGAAGCACAGTTTACCCACACCTGCCTGAGTGCTACAGACACCCATATCTACCACTGCAGCTCTGAGCAGGTCCATCCAGAGATCCAACCTCATTTTAAAAGACAGCAGTGACTTCTACCATTTCCAATGTAAACAAGAGAAGCAACAAAATCACATTTCACCCAAAGCTCACCTTTGTTAGGGCAACATCTGTTTTAAGTGACAACACTTTCTGGATGTCCCTTATCAAACATATATGGGATTCCATGGTGTTCAAAGACTAGAAGGACAAGAACAAAACCAGTTAACATATTTGAGATTCACTCCTGTGATTCATTACACTACTGAAAGATGAGAACAAATTCTGGAGCTATAAAGTAGAATTAACTTTTTTCACTCCAGAACAGCAGCTGCTTTGCACATTTGTCTTTTGCTACCAGATCTCTATGCTTGCCAAATAGCATCACACAGGTAAACTGAAACAGTATTAAAGCCAGTTTCAATGGTTTTGATTGAAACAGCTGAAATGGCAAGACAATGCCAGCAATAATGTCAAGCTGTATTTTAATTGAAAAAAATAGAAGAATACAAATCACCTTTTGAAACAGCTCAGGGGCAACAGTCATAGCTCCCAGAAAAGGGAGAAAGAGTAAGTTTTGCCTTGTTAACACAACTTATAAAGTAAAAATAATCCCTCCCACTGAGAGCAGTACAAAGTCCATATTACAAAACCCAAAACCTTTCCAGTCAGTTTCACATACCACTTTCTCTATGATGGGCTGTAAGGTGTTTCCATACACAAGCAGCAGAGACTGTTTGTCTGAGCAAAATGCAGCTGCCAGAATAGGGACTGGTTTTGGTGTGGAGCCCCCATCATTTCCAGGCGTTGCTATCTGGATAGTACAGTTTGACGTTAAGGGCTTTTTGCAATAACTGGAATGAAAAAAAAAAAGGAAAAGAATTCCAAGTGAATTCTTTTGAACTCACTTAAAGCTTAAACACTTCAACATCTTGCACATTTAAGCAAGCACCTTTTGTTAGCAGGTTCTCAGCAAACTCAGCTGGTTTACACCTTTCACAACTGGCTAAGATGAGGTACACAGACAAAATCTTGGCTAAAGCAACACTTCACACTGATGTCCAGCAGAGCCCCCAACAGCTAAGTACCCCCAGACAAAGAACCAGCTGGAAGCTGATTTGTGAACAAATACAAGGTCTCAAAGGCAGCAGCATGACAAGACTGAATTTTGCCTTACAGTGATTCCAGACCTCTCCCAAAGACACCCTTCAAGATGAATGCTAACTTACCCATTTAAGATATGTTCAAATAAATGCAACTGCCCATCTCGGCAAACAACTGCTAACTTCACAGGCTGAAAGAAGGCGCAGTAAAAGATTTCTATTAGATCAAAAGACAAACCTCCTGGACATACAGGACATCAAGAAACAGTTGCATGGCTACAATTTGACTTTTTTCAGTGACTAAATGCATTAAAGATAAAACTAAATCCATAAGGAAGATCAAAGACAATGCATCTCAGGAACATTTAGTACAACTGTCAGGAGACAAAAAAGTAACTCATAACTGTATTTTACTGTATCACTACTGATATAACCAAATTTGAACAGGTTGCACAGTAGCAGACACATGTCATCATAAGCAGCGAAGTTCCACAAATATGGCACCTAATATGTCTAGAAGCATGGGTCTACAGAGGTGCTGACATTGTAAATACACTTAGAGGAAAGAAACTGAGAGGAGTACCCTGAGCAATTAAATGACAGGTGTATGTTACAGATGACTCTTAACTCCAGTACATGCAGTAAGAAGGCATAGCTGGAAACATCAGAAAAAATAGGATGAAACACTACTTTTAGAACAGGAATCTAAAGGCAGCAGGAGAAAAATGCTTTACGTAATTATTGAAACACTCTGTAAATGGGTTTCACACACGTTTTCCATAAGAAAACTGCCTTGAAAGACTCGTACTTGCTGAAATTGAGAGAGTTGGGGAATGTATGCTGCTACTTTAACTCATTAAAAGCTACTCAATTCAAAATGCACTCATGCTGCCAAAGGCACCTGAGGTCAGAAAACAAACCAAGACCATATCCAAATTGGATTTTTTGAAAGCTTTTTTCTGTCCTTTTTGCTGCCAAGTTCTAACTACCATTCTGGAACCTGGTTCTGAATAGGAAACAACTGACACTTCCGCATCACAAGCAAAATTTCTGGAGAAAACACCACATCCACACCTAGTAGCTATCAGCTTTATAAATACACCTGTAATAAATACCCTTACTCCCATTCGAATCTCATCTCTGCATAAGAGAACCCAAATACTTACCAAACCTCTTTCTTTATACCCTTAAAAGGAAACTGACTTGACAACTGAGAATTGTTGAATGTGTTTGGTTACAAACTATTGCTCCTACCTCTTCTTTGACTTCTGAAACAGTCAGGTCAATAAAAATTGGTTCATCTGTTACTGTGAAAGACATCACGGCATTCTTTTCTTTCCTATCTGATCTGACCTGCCTGGAAGACAATACAGTTCACATTATTTACCATGGCACAAACAGCACCCTCTGCACCTGAAAAGCAGCACAAAGCCTATAAATCACCAGTAGCATTACTCATGCCATAATTTCAGATTTCAGGTTAGGAAAAGTGCTCTAAATTCAAGTGCAAAGTAATTCCCAAATGAATTTAGCAGAAAAACTTAGCTTAAACCTTACAGTAAGTATTAAGGAAAAGGAAGCCTATCACACAGCATGTTCTTGGTATATACTAGCGATTCAAACAGCAACTGGAAGCATGCTCACAGCCGATTCACATCTTCATTAAACAATCAGAGAGTTGAAAGCACTATTTAAGAGATCATCACTGCGTTTTTCCAGAGTGCCCCTTTTCTGCTCAACCTTCTGTTTAATCACAGATTTAGGAACATCCTCAACACTGACCATAATCAAAAGGCGCATGAAAGCTTACATACCAAACACTCAGTAATCGGTCATGTATGGCTCCAGACAAGAAATAAAGCCCTGTAATTCCATCAAAGGGCTTATTTTCATTCATAGGTTTCACTGTGGTAAACGTTAATGATGACACTGATGTAGCATGGCCTGTGAAATGCTAAGAGGGGAAAAAAAGAAGAATCTTTCAATGATTGCCATAAGCAGCCATATGACAAAAATGAAAACATTAGTTTACAAAGAACAATAGGAAAGATTCAAGTGTTACTGAGTCAACAAGGACATTTCAGTTACTTTTATACCACCTTCCCTGCATTTCTGTACTTCAAGGAAATCTTTTCTGACCCCCCAGATATTCTGCAGAATTTTAAAAGTTAAAGGAGGAATCAAAAGCAAATTTACTGGGACTAAGTCCATGCAAAAGAAATCATACCCGCCTGTACTGCTCTTAGTGTTGAACGCACTCCCCCACTACCACCTTTTTACACTTCAACTTTCATAATTCAATTAGATTCCTAGTTTCATTCTCACTGTGACATGAATGCACTGGTCTGCTGACACACTGAGGCTGTTCAGCACAACTACCGCTCTCCCCAAAAGAATCCTGGTTCTTCAATCTACTTTCGTAAACAGCAGTTTTGGTTATCACAGGATGCAGACATAGACGATAATTGCCATGTGCCAGCCAGTCCAGAGTAACAGCACATGCGCACACACTTACCTGACAGTATGTACCAGGAGATTCAGAGACTAACTGTGTCCTACCGGCTAGCACACAAGAGAACATGGCCATGTTCACAAATCAGTTAAAATACAGTAATTTGCTCGTGTCTGAGCCCTGCACAGGAACATCAAGGGGTTTGCTCCTATGCCTGCCAACTGTTTCAACAGCAAAACTGATAATGCCACCACTTACATGAAATTTACCAAAGAAACCTGGAGGAACTCATGTTAAACATCAGATAGCTCACGCACAAACCCACACCAGCAGTAACTAATACCGTGGTGAACTGAATTCTCCTGCTAGAAGGGTATCAGAAAGGGACCCAGTGAAAGAGAATAGCATCTATCTTTCTGATACAGGCTTTAGAAGGGATGCTGGAAGCATGCTCAGACACAGCCAAGGAATTTAATGTCCTCATTTAACACTCAGCAAGTTGAAACCACAATTAAAGGTATCATCACAGCAACAACTTCCAGAAATCCCAAAATTGCCAGTTGTTTCCTCAAACTTAGTAACATTTCCAGATGTCCTATCAGGAAACACCAGATACATAATGGCGCCAATCAAGAAGGATATTTTTTTGCATCTAGTTCGAAGTTACTTACTCTGTAGACTTCTTTGGTCTCCAGGTCCCACAGTTTTATAGTTCTACCAGCTGACAGCAGCATTTTCCCATCTGGACTGATGCATAAAGAGGTGACACTGCTATTGTCGCCTTTCCACTTGCTAGAATATGGATAGAGGGGTTTGTACAAAGGGAGACAGGTGGAGAAACAGAAAGAAACAATACTCATTAGCATCATCTCAAAAGGCACAAACACCATGCTGGACAACTTAAGGCAAAAACTATTTTAAGGAATACTAATTTAAGTGGTCAAAGATGAGGTCACAGCTATTCTGTTTCTGCTCCTCTCCTTCACATTAGTTTACAGAAAAACACAGCAACTCAAAAATACGAAGTTATTCAATACTGAACAACTGACAACTTTTTATTTGCCTACTCTGTTCTGAATTCCTACTTCAAATTATCTATTACTTAAAACATAGCAAGAGAAAGCAAGACAGTATGACTGGAACCCACCCCAAGTACCTGTACACGAACACACACGCTATGGGATTTCAACAGGATGAATTCTATATCCTTGCACATCTTCAGAGCTGGGATCACAGAAAAACAGTGGGATATCCTTCACAACAAGAGAGATGCAATTAATGAACCTTTAGGAAGGCACTTCTGCAGGGACATGCCAGGAAGGTAGAAAGGAAAGAGGTTTCTCCACACAAAAGGGTAGCATGAGTGGAGTTTTCCTCTGAAACAGGTGAAGGTGAGCAGAAAATTACCACCTATTGCAGAAGGCTGGCTTGACCAAGTGGGTAACTCCTAACCCAACTCAGAAACACAGAAAACAAATATAGAGAAGGGGAAAACGGAGACAGGTTACACAGAGGAATATACTGTCCAGACACGCAGGGACAGAAATAGCCAAAACTTAGCTGGTGCTCAAACCAGCAGGGAATACAAAGGCCAAGAAAAGGACATCAGCAGGAGAGTAAGACAGTGACTGAGGAAAATGCAGGCCTCCTGATGAATACTGTAGGGACACATTCAGTACACAGAAAAGGCCAAAGCACTGAAGTGCAAATTCTCTCAGGCCTCCCATGAAACTAGAGACAGAGGGAGCAAAGCAATCTGCGTAGTAAAGCGAGATCAAATTAGGGATCACAGCAAGTCCAACACATGCAACTCCTTAAGACTGAACAGGATGCATCCAGAACTGCTAAGGGCATTGTTATTACAAGACCACACTATCGTTTTGAGGATCCACATAGCTGAGGAGAAATTTCTGATGACTTGAGACAAAACATATCCACAGGAAGGAGAATCCGGGAAACAGAGAAGGTTATACAACAAATCCACTTGGAAACCATTTCTAGGCACACAAATGTCAAAAAGTGACTAGGAGCATCCTGCATAGATTTACAAATGGCAGATTATGCCTAGCCAACCTGACTGCCTTCCTAATGAGACAGACATCCAGCGAACAAGAGAGCCACGTATGCCACGTATCTCGGCCTTAGCAACACTTTTGACAATGTCTCACACAGTGTCCTTGCAGCCACATTAGAGATACACAGACTGAATGAACGAACTCCAAGGAGGCATAAGATCTGGCTACACTGAGTTCAAACAGTTGTGATCACTGCTGTGAAGTCCACCTAGTGGCCAGTTTCTAGCATCACTCACTAAGGACATCCCAATACTATTTAATATCGCTCAGGTCTTCATTAATGACCTCAAAACAGGATAGAATGCACACGTAACAAGTTCACATTCAATAGCAAATTAGGGAGAGCAGTTGATACGCTGGAGGGCAGGGCTGCTACCCAGGGGCATCTCAGCAGTCTTGAGGTGTCGAAATCTCAGAGCTCAAAGGAAAATGTACCATCCTGCACGTAGGATGGAAATATCCCAGTACAGGCTGGGGATAAATATCTAGAAAGTAGCTTTGTAGAAAAGAAGTTTGCAGTCCTCGTGGCTGAGTTGAGCATGAGTAAGGAAACCAATTTCTCTCCTCTGTGCAACACTTTTGAAACTGCATCTGAGCACCATGTCCAGTTTGGGACAGTAGAAGAAAGGCACTGACACCCTGGAGTAAATCCAGTGGAGGGCCATGAAGCTGGTTTAGGGACTAGAGCACGAAATGCAAGAGGAAAAGGTGAGGCAACTGGATGTGTTCAATCCTAAGAAGAGAATGCGAGAGGGAGATTTTACAGCCATCTTCTACTTCACATCAGGGTCCTAATGCAACCCAAGGATGCATCTCTCTTCATGGGAAATCACAGAGGCTACTGATGAGAGGCTGTCTGGAGTGCCCACACCGACTTTAACAAACCAATAGAGCTGCCGTAAGAATAACACAACACTGGGAAACGTCACAGAAAAGAAATAACGTATGAGAAGGATCAAGGTGCCATCACACGCTAGGCTCTTACTGAAGTAAGATGACCAGGATTGTTACTAGAAATCTTTGCTGCTTCTTTGAAGTTTAAAAACAGTTCAGACTTCATTACAGAAAGAAAGTAAGTGCCTTCACCAGACATCTTGTTACTCTGCACTAAGCTCTATTTTGCTCAACACTACTTTAAATAGTAGCAGCCTGCTCAGACAGCCAAGTGGAACTGTCCCCACCGCGCATCAGTAGTGAGCGAAACCAAGTGGGTTATCGTCACAGCAAGGCCCTTTGAGCAAAGCTGGGTGCATGTAACTGATTTAATTGGAATTTGGTGCTCCAGTATCTGCTCCCCCATATCTCCAAGGATATTTTCTAGAATTCGGATTTCTCAGCATCACAAAAGTGACTGGAAGCCTACGTCCCACTAACAGTTACTCTGGAGGGACCCTAATCTCTCAGCACACTTACTCCTTTCATCTAGTCTTTCCAATACACCGATGAAGAAACCCTGCTAGAATTAGTCTTTTATCCCTTAATAAAACCACTTCCAATCTCAGAACAGCCAACAGTCAACTCTGCACAGCGGGCATGAAGACTGGATAGCAGAGTGCAGATTTCCAACAGGCCCTCACTAAGACCTGTGAGTGAGGAAATACACAAAAGCAAGTGCAAACAAATCTGACTGAAAACCAGCACCACTTACCACTTTACTTTGCAGGTCTGTGTGTTCCATTCCACAATGTGTTTGTCCTCTGAACAGCTGTACAAGCAGCAGGTGTCTTGATGCCATCTCACACAGTTTACTCTACTGTCATGACCACCATCCTACAAAAGGTAAGAGAGGGTCAACTCATTAATAAATGAAGTCTTGAATACTGAGTTTTCCCCACACCAACAATATGAACAAGCTGCTCTTCTGAGAGCTAAATTCAGACCCCTGGCAACTTGAAAAGACCAATATGCATGTACAGTTGTACAGGTTAAACATATTTCATGTTTTGACACATACACCTAAGTATTTGAACTAGTTACACAAAACTATTTGAATTCATTCTTGTTCTAGCACTTCAGAATGAACACAGAAATTGTCCTGCCCACTATTTTTATACACACAGCCAAACAAGGCTGTCTAACAGCAGGAAATTTGCTCAAAGGAAAGTCTATCACAGATGTCTTTCTGACAGTCACTGTCATGGTTTAACCCCAGCCAGTAACTCAGCATCACACAGCTGCTTGCTCACCACCCCCCACTTCCCAAGTGGGATGGGGAGGAGAATGGGAAGAATTGAGATAAGAACAGTTGAATAACTAAAGTACAACACAGTGATAATAGAAAGAATACCAACAGTAACAATAATGATAATAATAGGAAACAACAAGAGAAGAATTGAAAACTTAGAAAACACAAGTGATGCACAATACAATTGTTCACCACCCACTGACCAATACCCAGCCTGAGCTGAGCAGCAATCGGTCCCTTCTGGGTGACTCCCCCCAGTTTCTATACTGGGTATGACATGCTGTAGTATGGAATACCCCTTTGGCTAGTTCAGGTCCAGTGTTCTGTTTCTGCTCCCTCCTGGCTTCTTGTGTCCCTTCTCCTTGGCAGAGCATGAGGGACTGAAGAGTCCTTTATCAGAGTAACCATAACTTATCAACAACCAAAACATTGGTATGTTATCAGCATTGTTCTCAAACTAAAGCCAAAACAGCCCTGCACCAGCTACTGGGAAGAAAAATAACTTACAGCTAAAACCAGGACAGTCATCTAAGTGCCTGCTTGCTTAAGTACATTCAGAGATGAACAGCCTTCCTTTTGTACACAGCATTCAAGAGCTGAGATTGTAAAATTATACTGCAAGAAAGACATGTAGAAGACCTTACAAAGACGTATCATTCACCTCTCAACAACCAGCTCAAATATACCCTTTAATCACTTACGAAAATATTTCCTAAAGTTTGCAAAATTTCACTATTTGAATTGGCCCCACCCAGCTCAGACTGCTCCCTGAAATGTCACCGCAAGTCAGCTTTGAGCAAGACAAAATACATCACAGCAAACCAATCTCTTCAATAAGAACAGCTAAAAGTGACAGTTCTTATTCTAGCAGGAATAATCTAGTTCAACCTATCTGTAAAAAATGAAGTACCCATCTGATATGCTGCTCCTATAAAAGAGCAGCCAGTGTTTTCACCTGAAACTCTTTATTTCTTCACAGTTTTCAAGCATAAACGCAGCTTTTCCATAAACAGTTGATCCTCATTAGCTGGTGTCACCTGCACATACCATGATTTTAAGTCACTTCTTTCCCTAAATTCACATACATTTATCACCCTACGTACAACTAACAGTTTAGAAGCAGAAGTATGCCCAAGTACCTCAACGTATTGCAGAGAGTTTGCCTAGTTTGTAACCTAAGACTAAAACCAAAGTGCTCAGGAGTAACAGGAAAGTTCTCAATGAGAAAGGAAGAACGAAAACGAGCGCATCTTAGTCCATCAACATGACACCTTCCCAAGAGTCAATGGGTACTTCAAGTCCTGCCCACCTCTCCCACAGTACCGTGCAGGAACTGAGAGTATGACACTTCCACAGTGCACTTAATTCTCCAGTTAGGCATTGCATCACTGCTGCTAATTAGAATGACACATAACAAATCCATGCACAATGTTAAGATATCACATTAACTTCAAACCCAAGATTTTTCAATGCATATATACTGCCAACAAAGAAAAGCACCACTTGAAGATTCCCAAGCACCTGAATTAGTGCACCTCTATCCATACACACAGCTATTAAGAAAAAGACACATATAATCAGGTTAGTTTATTCTATTTTTGAGCAGCAGAAAGAACAACACAGACTGAAACCATCAGTATTTGGTAGCATGTGATGAAGAGTATTACTTACTAGCTTGCTCTGTAGCTCTCCTTTTACTGTGCTGTACAACAAAATGCTACCAACTGCTGTACCAACAGCCAGGATATCTAATTGCCTGTCCACTTCTGCAACCTCAGACTTCCGTTTTTTCCTCTGTGGACCATCCTGGAAAATCAAAAATAAAACAAAAGATGAAATAAATTAGTCTGACCGGATAATCTCAGTGTTAAAGCAGAAGGGAAAAAATCTTCTGTAAGTTTGAAACCCACTCAGCCAGCACAAACTCTGCCAAGACACAAAATGAAGACACTGAAGTGCACACCAGCCTAGAGACTCAACTGGTATCTCCATGAGCAAGGCACCCAAGTGCTATGAGTCACCTAGAAACATTTGGTGGAGGCCATTTTGCTAGTCTAGTGACCACATACATGAAGGGAAAAAACAATTAAGTTTTTCATATCCTTCATATCCCAGAGGCAAAGATTAACATAAACTGAATACTTTATCCAGAAAATGGAAAACAGTTGATCAAGAATGAGGGTTTTTTTCCCCAAAGCTATTCAGAAGACTCTTGCAAATATGAAGTATTGATAATGCCTCTTAAAAAGAAAGTGCTATCCTGCTCTGCAAAGGACAGGAAAGCGTGCTCTCCAAATTTAAAAACAAATATATATACACAAGCTAACACTTCCTCTAAGCAACAGATATATTTGCACTGATGAGCAGCCAGCAGCCGCCAAAGGAGACTGATAAAATGTGAGCAATTAGCTCTGTGCAAGCTCCATGTGGCGCAGCTAATCTGTCATACAATACACATCACACAGCGAATGATTTTTAGTCAGGTCCAGAGATTTAAGAGTTTTCACCACAACTAGGATTTAAAAGTTCAACAGAGGAGGGTAAATACTTCGGATCTTTTAAGCGGGACTTTCTTCTCTGCATTTAACACTTCTGCAAGGAAAAGTGCTTTGGTTTAGGCCAATAAATACCAAAATGCTACATAGATACTTTTACCTCAAAAGCAAGCTCTTGAGAAAAGAGATTACATTGGAGGTTTTGCAAGCATTTGTTTAATCTTCATCTTTCCTGGGAAAGAAAAGTGTTTATGAAAATATTACAGAAACACAGATGCTGAGAAACCATCACAGTCACAAGGCACAACCAAGTACATCAGACAGGTTTTAAGACAACATATGAGAAAAGACTCAACTGGCTAAGTTTCTGGCAGCAATGCCAACTAAGCCACACTGAAACTGCTGTCTGACATGCAAGGATAAGGGCCACACAGCCAGCAGAGATGTAAGTACAGTTTATACAACTCCTGGTAGCTCTCCATCTCTTCATACGGTTTTACCGACTATCCCACGCACCCCCGCTGCAAAGCAAAGCCACAATTAAGAACAGCTTTCACTCTTTTGCCTTACCTAAATCTTTTAACTAAAACTTGTTCACCCTCCATTTCAGTATGTTATGGCCAATTTCCCTTGGTACAACCCAAAGGTACAACAAAATTCCCACTCAAGTCCACTGTTGTGGATAGTAAGTGTCAATAAGAAAGCTAGAAGCAGTGAAAGCTCTTTCCCAGTTATTCTTTCACATCTATTTCTTTGCTGACCACCCTTTACCAGCACTATTAGCAGGACATTTTGTCAGGGATTTCTGTATGAAAGAAATGTCACTGGAAAATTCAGACACCTGTTAATGTTGGAGATGACTGAAAAAACACTGCAAAGTCAAAAGAAAAAGAAGTATAAAAATCAATCAACTTCTCTACCCTGCACTAGATTAGTACATAGACAGACCGCAACTACAGCAGAGATCCACGAGGGATTCACTTGTGGATCAGGGACTTAAAAAGAAAAGCACCCTGTATTTACGGGTAGAACAGAGGAACTGAACTATACCAACTACCGGCTTCCTTTTAATTACTTCTGTTCAGATTGATTTGAACTCAAGTTTATTTAGAAATCCTTCAACTCTGCCTGAAAAGCAGAGTTTTAATGAGTAGAGCTGACTAAGAGAAGTTGCTTGAAAAAGGATCGGGCGCTCATTTTTCCATAACGTTCTTGAGTAGGTCAGCCACTAAGACTTAAAAAAAAACCCCAGAAATCCAATCTCTGCTGCCACATGTGAAGCAAAGCACTTAACACACTGAAATGGGAGGGAACCCTAACGAGTCTTGAGAGCTGTAGATGACAGAACAGTTGCAGCTTAAAAGGAAGAAAGTGGAAGAAGGTATTCCGAAAGTCTGGTGGTCCACATACTCTTGCACAAGGCACTTCACAGAGCAGGAGGAGATGAACACTGCAGGCAGGAACTACCGACACTACAAAAGCACGTGTGCAGGGAACATCCCAAAAAGCCACCACTGCATCAACAATTCCAGGGCCTGCAGTTCAAAACTTCATTCATAATATTCCCATGTAACACATGGCCTTCATTAACACAGTAGCAACCCAAAACATACTTAGTTTAGGTGTTAATTTGGCCAAACACCATTTACAGATATCTAGTGGCACAGTTTTACTCCTGAAGACCAGATGCTAGTACTGCCCAGAGATGCCAACTCTCCAGGAATTAAAAAAAGGGAAACCAAGACCAATGTCAGAAAACCCATATTCAATACAATGTATTTGGCAGAACCATCACAGCTTTAGTTTTTCAGTTCAGTCTAAGGACAAACCGATGAATGATAAAAGTTTATGGCACAATTATCCCAAGAACTGGTATGTTTTCCAGCTCCATTTGAAAACATACCAACTTTCATTCAGGGGAGAACATTCAAGCTACTGGAAGAATTAAAGAGCACCAAAAGGTTGTCAAATGCTGTTCGATCAAGTCCATTTTTCATACAACCCTAAATTAGGTTAAACTGGAGCATCTGTGGGGTTTAGGGGTGGGTCTCTAGAAAAGGGTTAGCTTTTAAAAGTCACTCAGAATCATCCTGTGCTTGACTTAGAGCACCACAGCAGTGCACTATGTGAGCTTTTAATTTTATTTCACACAGGATGGATTAACCCTCAGTTACAGGTATTTAACACTGAAGAACCACCTACACAGCCCTGCAATTAATGCATGGATCCTTTTTTATTCAGTTACCTGATGAATGAACAGGTTAAGGCCAATCTAAAACTGACCTCTTCTGCAGCATTCTTCAAATGTTCTGGGAGTTTTCAGAGTTCAGCGACTAAGATGCTCAACTGAGAAAAATGAGACGATATCGACTTCCTCTGGACTGGCAGTCTGTGCTGAGTGTTCTGAAACATCTCTTGTAGCATTTCAAACACACTAAATTGTTAATATACCAAAAATCACTTTTAAAAACCCTCCCTACATCTTATCATAAAGGGGGTGGATTTCACACACTTTATCCAAAGGATACTGTCTCCTGAGAAAAAATATATGTCCTAACTAAAGAAAATAGGATTACTTCACCACAAAGAGGGTGAAAAGGTACCTTACCATATACACTATAGATATTTCCAGGGTGAGTGTTCACCTGAGGTGAAGTTAAGTAAGACAAACTCAAGGTGGAGAACATCCAAGCCCTGCGATGTGTGTTCTGAATAAAGCCACCAACCTTCTCGCAGGACTCCTGAGCTTGGGAAGATGCGTCACAGGCAGCGTAGCAGCTTGCATGGAGATGCTTCCAAGTGTAAGGAAGTGTGGAGAGACACTGCCTTTACTGGAATGTGAACTGTAAGCTAAGCGGATGTGCACAGCAGCCGACCTGCTCTGCAGCATCCTTTTTGAATAAGGTGAGATATGCCATGAAGTAACATACCTTGCTCCTTCAAGGACGGCTTCTTCCATGCAGGTTATACAGAAGATAAATGATTTTACAGTCAGAGATTCTGCTGACAGACACACTCCCCTTTTCTTTTAATAATACTAAAACCTCCAGTGCTGCTTCCCCCACCATATGAAACCTGCCTTGTGAGGACTGATGCTGCAATGCTCTTCTGAGGGGAGCAGAGCCCCCAAGCACCCCACACACACCCCAGGAGACATCAGACATAGACATGCCCCAGCACCTTGGTTTGGTCAGGGAGCCCTACCCTCGATGAACCCCACGCTTCCCCCTAGGACCCTAACCCCGTAGGCAACCCTGGTGAGGCCACATGTACAGCACTGCCTCCAGTTCTGGGCTCCTCAGTACAAGAACAGACAGGAGATACCGGAGAGGGTCCAGTGGAGGCCACAAGAGGTTTGGAGCACCCCTCTTATTGAAGAGAGATTGCGGAAACCGGGCCTGTTTAGCCTAGAGAAGACTGAGAGGATCTCATTAACACATGAAGTATCTCAAAGGTGGGTGCCAGGAGGATGGTGCCGGACTCTTTTCAGCGGTGCCCAGTGACAGGACGAGGCGCAGAGGCCACGAACTAGAGCACGAGGAAGAATTTTAAGCTGAGGGTGGCGGAGCACTGGAACAGGCTGCCCAGGGGAGTCATAAAGTCTCCCTCTCTGGAGACATTCAAAACCCTCCTGTGTAACCTGCTCCGGATGGCCCTGCGTTACCAGGAGAACTGGACCGGATGATCTCCAGAGGTCCCTTCCAACCCTGACCATTCAGTGCTCCCCGCACCGATCCACCCCATCTCCGCTGCCGGGCCACGCCGACCCCCGCCACATGGCGCCGGGAGGGCGGGGTGAAGCCGAGCGGGCCGCGGTCACGCGTCAGAGCCACTCATGGCTCCACCGTTCCCTTTCCTTCACCTCGGTATCCCACCGCGCTCACTTCCTTCCCTCACACACTCACCTGTACCTTATTGGGGGGCTGCCGTCCCCCCGGCGGGGCCCACGCCAAGCAAGTACAGGCAGCGCTGAGGTGAGCGGAGGGCACGTACTCATGCTGCAAGCGGCTGCTCGCCGTCTCCCACACCCGCAGGCGCCCATCCGAACTGGAGATGGCGAAGAAGCGGCAATCGCGGGGGGAGAAGGAGCACACGGCCCCCACCGGCGCGGCTGCCGCCGCCATGGCGCTGCTTGCCCGGCCCTCCGCGTGCTCGCTCCGCGCGCCTGCGCCGCGCGCGCCGATGTGTGTGTGTGTGGCGTCATGGGTGCGCGCGGCGCAGGCGCGAGGGGCGATGGTCGGGAGCCTCCCTTCCCGCCTCTCCCCCTCATGAGGGCCGGTAGCGGGCTGAGGAGAGCCGCCGTCCTCCCCTTCTCCACCGGGGAAGGGAAGCCTCCGAGGAGAGCATGGCAGAAGTCGTTGTCGCCGCTGGAGAGGGTGAGGAGGATGCTGCCGCCGGAGAAAGCGGCGGAGGTGGGGCGGTGCGCGGCGGCTCCTCAGGCTCCTAGCGAGGAGAAGGCGGCCGCTTCTCCTGAGGCGGCAGCAGCCCAGCCCGGTCCTTTCCGCGCTGGGGAGCTGGTGCTGGCGGAAATGAGGAGGAAGTACAACAGGACGCTGAAGCTGATGTGCCGGCTGGTGGTGGGCTCGGTGTTGGCTAGCAACGCTGGTCTCCTGCCCCACCGAGATATCATCGGGCAGATGCCCGGGCAGATGCTGCGTACCTCGGCCGGGGTGCGGCTGCATGTGAGGCGGCCTTCGCTGGAGGAGTATGTGCTGCTGATGCCGCGGGGGCCCACTATCTCCTATCCTAAGGTACTGGCTGCTCACTGGGATGGCCGGTGACCGGGAGCAGTCACTGGCTGAACCTCGCTTTTAGTTTCCAAGACTGGTAATGTGCCAGGTGTTTTCTCACCTGCAGGATATAAGTGCTATATTAATGATGATGGATATCTACTTGGGAGACACTGTTTTGGAAGCTGGCAGTGGGTCTGGTGCTTTGACCTTGTTTCTGTCAAAAGCAGGTAAGAAGCTGTTTATTATAATACATAGAAGCAACACAGTTGTGGATCATAGAGTGGTTTGGGTTGGAGGGGACCTTAAAGCTCATCCAGTTCCAACCCCCTGCCACAGGCAGGGACACCTTCCACCAGACCAGGTTGCTCCAAGCCCTGTCCAACCTGGCCTTGAACACTGCCAGGGACGGGGCAGCCACAGCTTCTCTGGGCACCCTGTGCCAGGGCCTCAGCAGCCTCACAGGGAAGAATTTCTTCTTGATACCTAATATCAATCTCCCCTCTGTCAGCTTAAATCCATTCCTTCCTGTTCTGTCCCTACATACCCTTATCAAAAGCCCCTCTCCAGATTTCTTGTCAGCCTCTTTAGGCACTGGAAGCTGCTCTAAGGTCTTCCAGGAGCCTTCCCTTCTCCAGGATGAACCAGCCCAGCTCTCTCAGCCTGCCTCCAGAGCAGAGCTGCTTCAGTCCTCAGAGCATCTCTGTGGCCTCCTCTGGACTCCTCCATCAGCTCCACATTCCTCCTGTGTTAGGTGCCATAGGGCTGGATGCAGGACTTCCCGGGGCCGGGAGGGGCGGCAGGGAGAGGGTCAGGTCACACATTTCTGAATGGATTCGCAGCTGGATCATGTGGGTGAGGGAAGGAGGAAGCCTGGTGACTCCCATCTAAAATGTCCAACAAAGCCACAGAGCCTCACCGCCTGAGCTGCTGATAGCTGACAGCTGCTTTCTCTCATTACAAAGTAGCGAGGAGAAAGAGAAGCTAATAGTGTGGTAGGTTTTAGAACTCAAGAGTAATACAAGGATCAAATAATACAGCAAGAAATACCCTGTTCTCTGTGCCTGGATATCCCAGTGACACTGCTTTTATGAACACTGTACTAGACTTGTACCATAGATTTCTGGGTAGGAAATTTATGCTTAAAGCCAGTAATAAATTATTTTTATTACAGTTAGGAAAAATAACAGGAAAATGACACAAGCCTGTGTAAATTAAAGAGTACACTTGAAAACTTGTCTGTAGAGATGAAATCAGTAAGCAGGTCTGAGGGGTTTCTCAGCCTTTCCCCAACCCTAAGAAGAGCAGAAGAAAGAAGTGAGCAAGAAAAACAGCAAACCTGTGTGAAAATGAGGGTTGTCAAAAACCTTACTAACAACAGAAGCATCACTGTCTCTAGCGACCAGTGTTGCAGCTTCCTCAGCTGGTATCTCTGGTAGCTCCAGCGGAGAATCATAGATTGATAGGGAGGGCCATAGATGCTCAAGACATCTGCTGCAGGAGTTGTTTGGGAGGACATCTAGGGAACAGTTTGTAGTAGTACAGCTGTGCTTTATTTCACCTGTGGGTTGATGGATTTCAGTCTGTAAAAGAACTAATCCAGCACTTTATTTGCATGTGTTTGTTTTAAATGTAAAGAAAAAATAAATTGTAACTGATGGTTTCGTATGTGATTGTTCCCTAAAGAGAAGTTAAAATTTAAAGGTGTACTTATGATGTTTACTACACTACTTTTTTATAATTCTTTATTACAGGAGGGAAAAGCAATAAGCCTGGTGTCTTTGTTTGTTTTCAGTTGGGCCCAAAGGACGTGTTATAAGTTATGAAATCAGAGATGACCATCATAGTTTAGCTAAGAAGAATTACAGGCACTGGTGTGCTGCATGGAAAATAGGACATACAGAAGAGTGGCCAGATAACGTGGATTTCATTCTTAAAGACATTTCAACAGCAGCTATGGGTATGAAATCACTAACACTTGACGCAGTAAGTCCAAAAAATCCTCCTGTTTGATGTTTATCTTCTCTGCGTAAATTCAAACCTCCTCGAGCTGCTCACGCTCACAGTGGGATTCCCATATCTGGGACAGAAACATTCTTATTTTTTGGAGGTTTGGTCAGATTACAAGTATTTTCAAGGTTTCAGTTACAGGCTCCCAAACTCAAGACCAATGTGGCTGTTGTAGAGAAATACCACAATTAATCACTGCTGCCTTGTAGGCAAAGACAAACTTTCTTGTATTTTTGTATCTAAGGTGTATATTTCAAACATTAAATTTAAAAATACATAAGCTTATTGAAAATATAAATATATAAATACTTTGCTATCAACTATATAGAATGCACAAGGTAACAAAGGCCTAAGTTAGAGTAAGGAATGCCATTGCTTGCTCTCTCGTACTGCTTTCTATATCCAGATTTTTGCCAGGGAAAACAGACAGATGTTAACCATTCTGCCATGTAAAGCAGGAAATCTACATACAGCAACACTTTGAACACAACAGTTGTGTTAAATGCTTTGAGCAAAGAAATAAAATACAGAGCGTACACACCATTCTTTTAAAACTTGAACAGGGAAGATCAGATATTGACTGTCCCATTGGTTTGCAGTTTGAATAGTTTTCCAGCAGATGAAGCTAGTGGATAAACTGCCAAAGACAAAAGCTTTCTGAATCTTGAAACAAAGAGTAAGTTAGACATTGAGGCTGCAGTGCGATCCCTTCATCGTAAGGATGCACGTGAACATTTATTCTTTTTTTACATTTGAAAACTAAATACCCAAAGGTGTTGGCAAATGCAGTCTTCTAAACATTTTTATTAATGTCAACATTATGGAATTGAATTAGTAGGAAATCTAATGTTAACATGGGACTGCTGCGCTGGAATGAATCTGGAAATGCTGCTTGCTGTTTCCAGATTCATCTGGAAGTAGCAAGGTCTTTGTCTTGTAACTGTGTGGACCTCGGGTTTCTCTGAGGTTTTGAGAGGCAGTAATAAAACTGGTTTGTGATTACATAATGCTGTTGTATGAGTTCATCTCCATAGATGAACATTGTGTTTCCAAGCACTGTTATGGGGAAAAAATGATAGATTATATTAATATGTACTGGGAAAGCATGTGTCTTCCTCTTACAGGTAGTTCTGGATATGGTTAACCCTCAGTCTGCTCTGCCCGTTGTACAGCCAAGTCTGAAACAGGGTGGTGTGTGTGCTGTGTATCTTGCAAAGTAAGTATTTACTTCTGACATTTGTTCAGTGATGCCCAAATAACTGTATATTGTCACAAAACCAAACATCTTTAAATAAATACATCCAGCATCAATGAAATGTTTCATGAAATTCTTTTTTTGGGGAGTTGCACTCAGTATAAATTACACTCGGCCAAATCCTTTGGCCTTCACTTTGGGAATGTTCTCATAGTCAGTGGAAGTTTAAAGATACCCTCAAAACAACTGCTTTCCAAATCAAGTAGTCAGCTTACTAGCTCCTTCACCCTAAAGTTGAAGGATTCATGTAACCTCAAAGGCAGAGAACATGACAAAGGCAGCAGAATTGAGAATAACTATGTATGATTTGAGTTTTCAAAATACTACTTCATCCTTTGCATTTCTTCAAAAGCATCACACAGGTTATTGAAGTTTTAGACAGAATACGGACCTCCAGGCTCCCTTTTTTGTGTGAAAAGATCATTGAGGTAACTCATAGAGACTGGTTGGTGCTCCCTGCTAAAATCAAGAATTTCAAATCAAGCCAAGTGGTGGAAACTCAAGAAAATATTGAAGAAACACTTCAAAAGGAATTTGAAGAAAACTACCTTCAGGATCAAGTAGCTCTTACAGAAGGTGAACACAATAGTAAGAACATTATTGCTAATGAGAGATCCTGTTAATGCAATTTGGTAATCCAGGGATATAATGATGGCAAAGTTTGTACGAAGAGGCAGTTGTTTTTTTGGTTCGTTTTTTTTTCCCTTAGGTCAGCTGAGATTGCTGTAAAGAACAGAGAAGCTTTTGGCCAGCCTAGACCTTGTCAGATTTGAAAAAGGATATATTAATGGTTTTTTATGTTTAAATATCTTATTAAGCAAATCTAGACTAAATAGAAAATATATTGCAGTCTGCAAATAAAGAATGACTGCCCTTTTGCTGTCTTCAAACTCTGATGTTTCTAATAAAATTCAGTCCTCTCCTTGTCCTGTACCTGCTTTAGAGTCCCTGATGGGCTTAAGGGCTCCATAGAAGAAATGTTGCCAGTGTGCTGTGTTTTGTAATTGTACCCTTCTGGTTCATCCGAAAAAGATGCCTCATACTACAATAGATTTGCAAAATCCATAGTAGAACCGAGAGGTCTGAATGTGCTGATAGGTGACAACAAAGCACCTTGACGGAAGCAAAAATAAGGTCAAAGTTTGTCAGGGGAAAATAACCCATGCTCATTGCAGCTCTAGTCTACATTTATATTTTGAACTTGGAAAGAGTTAACAAAAGTGCTCTTTCACAGAACCGCTTTCTGACGACACTGAAACGCACTGCTCGGTGCCTTATATTGCTCGACCATCTTCCTGGCAGGATGCTCATTCAGGTGAGACACTTAAAAATGTGTTTTAGTCTCAAATGTTTAGTGGTATTTTACTTTTAAAAATGCTGTTGTGTTGTACTAGCTTTTGATACATTACTATGTCACAAAACCATAAAACTTATAATAACAAAATAACCTTTGTGTATTGAGATACTGAACGAGTAATTTGTTTTGGTTTTTAATTAGCATTCCTTATCAAGCTGAGAAAGTTTGGACCACTGCATGCTTGATGCTGCTGGGATGTCAGCTGCTACTCTGAGGTATTGTATCAGAATAAAATAAAATGTTACAAAGGAGCTGCTACATTTTGCCAGTTGTATAACTGTAAAGTAATGATGGCTATAATTTGGATGGTATAGAAAGTTTGAAACCTCACCCACTATTTAAAGGGAGAAGCTTTAACAGAATCCTCAGGTATAGTACTGTGATGTAACAGAGGTTGTCCTGCGAAGCACAGTATCTGTTTGTCTCATCAGGTGTATTTCATTCTTCATTGCTTGTAAACCACTCCATGGATTTGTCTTGCTTACAGATGCTACCTGGTCTCCTTTTGCTGGACAGGCTCTGGCAGTCTACCAGAAATAAGGGGAAAAAAATTAGTAAGAACATAATGGATCAAGGTCTGTCCTTCAAAATGCAAGTGAAGCCTCTTCTGACTTCACTGGCTACCAACTAGTGGCTGTCAGTTTCTTAAAGCACAACTGTAAGAGAAACAAAACTCACTGAATTTGTTCTCTTGAGAAAGCTGTGCTTATTTCAAGAAAAAGACCCATTGATGACACAGAGCTCTGGTCCATGTACAGCATCTATGCTGAAAGCTGCCTGGTTTTCTATGAACTTTGCTTTATATAAAGCATTCCCAAACAGTCAGACTTTTTTTTTTCTCCCTGACCTTGTCAAATAGCAAAAGCAAGACCCCTCAAATGAGAAACAGATTTGTAAGTCTTTTAGGGCCTCACATAAGTCTCCATATAACATGTTAAGCGTGTGGTGATGTTTAACTTTATTAAATGATGTGTTGTAGACATGTGACTTGTTCTGTATCTCAAGGAAGATTCAAATGCCAAATTTTTCAAAGTTGAAGGATTCCTTGAGAATCACAGTTGTTCTGAAGCTGTCAAAAGAAGTAACAGCTATAATAGTTAAAATTTGGATATTAGTTAGAACACATACAAATGAAAAATAGAGCTTTAAATAACTGGAAACCCGTGTTAAATAAGGATGCCAAGAAGGCTGCAGTGCTTAAGTGCATGAAGGAAGTCTACATCTCAGGTGTGTTCTACTCTTAATTAAATTACGAGCATTTGCCCCATAACTGCTGTATGTAATGGAGGCTTCTCATACAAAGTCTCAGAACACTATTTGGAGTAGATAAATATGCAGAGATTCAATTACATAAAACAGTTTTCAGACTAAATTCTTGTATTGCTTTATACTCATACCCCAGTCTTAAAAGGAAGTCTTGTATAAACTCCCTTAACACTGAGATACGCTTAAAGGAAAATGTGAGTTGTGATTTAATGTGTCGAAACTGAAGACAGCAACCAAGCAGCCTGCCTTTTCTAAAAACAGTGCTCTCAACAACAGCCTTTTAACTCATGTGACACGCTCCATTATTTTCATTGCTGCTTCTAGCCAATCCTATGTGTTTAAAATAGGATTCTCAATTTAATTTCTAATGCAGGAATAGTAATAGTGCCTAAATAAACTGAACAAAACCCAAAATCTACTGTAGTAGATAAAGACAATTTGAAGAGATTCATAATACAAAGCAGGTAGTACTTCAGGAAATCAAGAGACAGGAAGTGAAAATGGAAACTATGGCAGTAAAGGCACAGTTCCACCAAGGTAGATTACCTTTACCCTTGTAAAAGGGATGCCTGCTCACGCAGAGAGATCATGCCTTGCCATACCAAGGACACAATAGCCCCTACAGTCTGAAGGGCAAATAGGGCCTCAGTTGCCTTAAACTAATTGAAAATTATTTGCAATTTTTAAACTATACCTTGGGCATAATTCAAAGGAGAGTCAATGAGCATTTTTTCAGTTGCAATGGTGTCCTTCAAATTCTGGGATGAATGTAATTCCATCATCTCCAAAGTGTCAGTAGATGAGGAGGAAGATGATGATAATCCTAGTCGTACAAATCTTCCTTTCTTACCACAAAGCAGGCAGTCTGTAGGAGTAGCACTTGGTCCTCGGGGCAGCTGTGCTTCATGATCATTATTGTTTCTCACAGCTCCACTGTGGTATATGGAACGCTCTCGCTGCCACACATAATGTGTTGGAGCAATAGCCATCACCTACCAAACAACCATTAGATCAGAAACCGCAGCAACACGAAAACAAGGGATCCAATTCATGTATGGCAGAGAATAAATGCTACGTAGCTGAAATGGGGATCATCTGTTGTCTATCTGCTTCTGTCTCACTAGAAAGTTTGCTACCTTAGGCACAAGCAAATAAACCATTTGTGAATCAAATCTAGAAACGCAACAGTTGACAGCCTTGTATATTCATGTGAATCATCCCAAATACCAGCTTATGTTTCTTATGTTGGACAGAAGATAGCATCTTTTACTAACTACTGAATATCAAGTAGAAGGATCTTCCAGTTCACGGCATGACTGAACTAATGACAGTTGGCAGCTGGGAGAGTGTGCTGGGAAAAGCATTCTGCACTTGCCTTGTTCTCTGCACTTTTCCCATCAGCATCTCATTCTATCCCCAGATATAGGATTCTAGAGTACGTGAGATTTTCTTTTCTACCAGCTGTAATAAACGTTATGTTTGTAGAACATGACAGGGCTTTTCCAGACAAATACATTCCACCTGAAAAAGTGAGGAATGTCTTTTTTTCCCCTCCTAAGAGGTTTGTAAAACATGGGTTGTAATATTGCATTTATAGTAGAGAACATTAAAAATGCGTTCTTCTGTTCCTCTTTTTTTAAATGCAGTGAAAAACCCTTACCTTAAAAAATCAATTGAAGTTACATTATTCATTTTGAAGCGTTAAAATTTCACCTGAAGTGCTGGGATTTTTATTTGAAGGTTTTACTTATGCACAAACTTATAATTTGTAAAGCACATACACACAGAGCAGTATTTCTCGAGTGAATGAAGGGAAACAACCAATGGTAAATTTAAAATAAAAATTATGCATAAAGCAGAAAGATTCTAGTCAATAAAAACTTCACTTTTAGCAGTAGCGCAGTGTAAAATATTCTAGTTTACCTTAAAAGCATAGTTTTAAATAATGTATTTTAAATACAGAAGAAAAATAAATCATAGAGGATAAATGGGCCATTGCACGTTAGCTGCGTCTTTTCCTTCCCATGGCGTGTCTACACACTGTAAGGAAGAAATTATATGGACAGAGCAAGACTGTTAGCTGGCATTAACTGTTGTACTTTCATCACCTACAAGATTAAAACCCTCCCTACCTCTTCACAGCAGCGTCTGCTTACAATAGCCCTGTAGTCAATTCTACTCCATAGTTCATCTCTTAACTTTAAGAAATCAGGGAAGAGCTTTCTCCAGGCTTTTCCCAAAGCCCATGGGAAAATGTCATACTTTGATTCTTCATCATCTTCTTCAACTGTATTTGCCAGATACCTTCAAACATATATATGTTTGTGGTTGTAAATATTATTCAGTCTTAAATCACTGTATTAGTATGATTTCTAATATCAAAAGACATAATATTAAAGTATTTATTTTTCCCAGTATTGTGAGAGTAACTGCTAACAAAATATCAGCCCTCTGGAGTAGTGTTCGTTTCTGTTCTACAGAAATAAATAAAAATTTAAATAAATTTTAAATAAATAAAAAGTTAAACTCCTAGAAAAATTGTGTTACCCTAAAGGCTCCTAAATGAGTAGATAACGCAAGAACTAATATATCCTGACAGCTTTTTCCAGACTGGCAAGGTGTCCTTGCACTAAAATTGAACAGTGTCTGACTGATTATCTAAATAATGTTTAAACCTATCTTAACAAAATGTTAAAGTTTACATTTTCTACTTTATGGTTTTTTAGCAATTCTTGAAAAATGATGTTGCTCACATTAAATTAGCAGTAAACAACTAAACACAGGTCTCCATTCTTGTATGAATTAAAACCTTAAAGGAGTTCTTTAATGTCTATATTTTATCCCTTCCTTCGCTCTGTGCTACTTCTGGTTCTGCGTTGTCTTCTCAGACAAGAGGAGAATACTTCCTTTGGATCCACCTGATACTAAACTCCTGTTAATCATACCTGAAAAATTACAATTTTTATTCTCCTTCCTTATTTTCTCACTTGCTTTTAACTCCAGTATTCCTTCTAGTCGTTCCCCACCCCCCTCCTCCCTTTGTCCCTTTCTAATCCTCTTGCTCTTCTGAAAGAAAATCCTGAATCACCCTGTAGGTACAGCCAAGTATTGAGAGATTATATTGGCTTGGTAAAGCACCTCGGTTTCAAAATATAGAAGTTCTAGAACTGTTCACAAAAGGCCTCAGAAATTCTCTAGCAACATTTTTACAGTTGACTTAAAGTTGACAGAATAATAAAAAGTTACCCATGAGGTGCATATCATGATGAAACAGTTGAGTACAAATGACTTCAAAGCTGCCAAAAATACAAAATAGGGTCTTGTAACAGGCAGTGTGAGCCAGGTAGATGTTGCCATGTATTGTCCTGCATGTGCTGCTTGTTCAAAGTTCACAGGCTTAGTTTGGTAGGCAGGATGCCAAACAGTGTATAACTGCACCAATACAAACATCCCCTTGCTACTGCTCAAGCCTGTTCCACACAGGTGGTGTCAGAGGAAGAATGTTTAATTTGCATTGTTTAGATATGGTTATGTAGATTATGTTTCTATACTTCATACAGAACCCAACCAACTACACACTCATGTAAGAAGTCTTGTCATATATCATAATTATCCGTAGCATAAACAAAGGGATAAAATCATGCCAAGCTTATGCTAATGAACCCAAGGAATTTAAAAGTACTTACAGAGCAACAAAGAAATTGATTCTGGTGTGCTCATTTATTGTAAAGTTAGCCCTCTTGAAATAAACGAAAGTCATGGCCAAGAGATACTGTTTGGAAAGGTAAAATAAAGTATCAATATATTATTTCAGTATATAATTTCCTAAAATGTTTCACACATTTATCTTGCACCAAGATAATTCCGTAATTTTTTAACAATGAGTAAAGCATATACTGAGTTTCTTGAAGCTTCTATATAAATACATCAGAAAAAAATGCTGATCTGTATTTGCATTACAATATCAAGTGATCAAGGGCAAATTTTTCACTCAATATATGTTGTATTAAGTAAGAAGGAAATACACTTACTTTGTCTGCAATTTTACAGCAACAGTCCATCCAAAGGAAGTCTTGGATTAGGTCATCATCTACAACAAAAGAAAGTTGTAGCGTTTCAAACACCAGAATTCTTTTTGCTAGAAAGCCTTTGTAAATAAGACATTCCTGGTATTAATCACATAAACAGAAAGAAGCTAGACCCACCAGTAGAGAAACTGAGGGGAGAAAGATTAGCAATGAAAAAACTCTTCCTGCATTGTTTCCACCTAATAGCATACCATTATTTCTGATGACCTACAGACTGCTGAGATCTCTGCACCCTGATGACCTGACAGCCTTTATAAGGCAATACTTGATTATCTTTGGTCAGTGCCTCACTGTCTGTGAACAAGTACAATAACAGGATTTCCATAAACTCACTCTGACTTCTACATTCAAAGTTCCAATAAAACCCAAGTGTACTCTTCCACTGTTGTTAAATCTTTTCACTAAATTAAATCAATACAAAACTGTATATGAAAGAGACACAAATGCAAAAGAGATGCAGAGAACACTCCTTGGATTTTCTTCCCATTCCACTTCTCCCCCTAGATGCTTATTCCCACAATAAATAACGTGTTTGTAAGAGTGGGAGCCCAGCCTTTTTTAAGCCTTTTGTAAAATGAGATATGCATTGGTTTACATGTGTTTCTTGAAATATAAGGAAAAATAGGAAAGATAAGTCATCATAAAAGGATGTAACCTACCACCTTGGTTTCCTCGTAATTAAAAAAGATACTTTTTCATCACGTTGCTAGCTCTTTGTGTATTTTTAACTTACCATTAAATATTTATATACTACCAACAAAATACATTTAGACAAGTACATGGTCATTAGTATTTATGTCAAAACTCCCCAAATCACCAAGTTTAAAAAACATACTTGCTTAATAGTTTCCCACTGCTCAGTCAATACATTGATATCTATCATTAGTAGCCTACCAAATAGTTTAAAGAAAGCTGTCATTTCCTGGCGCTGAATAACCAGACATGGCCCCTTTGGACATTTATCTTTATGAGTAGATGCCTTTTTTTCACATTTTTCTTTGTGGTCTTTAAGAGAAGACCACTTCAGTCTGATAAGGGTTTTTTGGTGATGTGATCTGGACGCACTTGATTTAGTGCGAACGGTGACGGTGGGAGGTGTCTGACACACCAGGTTCTGCTTCATTTTGGTAAGTAAAGGTTCCTGTTAAAAAAAGAAGAAAGTAACTGTAGTAGTTCTTATCGTTTCTTTTGTTCAAGTGAAATGTTTCGGTAAGGCTGGTATGTCAGGTGACACAAAAGTTAACCGCATTCAGTACTAATTATCCAAGTCTGGTGCCCTAAGCCAGCTCTCTAGGTTTAATTTGGTTATTTGGTAAAACTCTTTCTTTTTTTTTTTTTCAGTGGAAGGAGCCTTCCATCTTTTCCATGCAAAATTTTGAAAACTGGAAAAAGGAACAGATCATCATAGCCCCTCACGGCTTACTTGGGTCTACCAAAAAGCTCTATTCCTCCCCTCCAATCTGTGGTTGTGCATGTTTTTAAAGAATGTTAATAGAATTAATGCAGCAGAACCATAATTACTTTTTTAGCATTTGGTTATAGCCACTGGGACTAAAACTTACCCCTCGAGTAGGACATACCAAAGGCATAACCAAGGGAACAAACCTTGCATATTTGTAACTAAAAATCAAGATTACAAATGGAGCGTGAAGAAAGGGATGTTTAGACAGGAGTAAACGCATATACTTCTTCAGTGGGTCCCTCCCCAGAGCACAGGGCAGCCTGAGGCCAGGTTACAGCAGCCTGCCGGGCTGTGCGGCCGTGAGTCAGTTCCACATAAACCCCCCGTTCCACACAAGCCCCTCACGTGTGGTTGTGATCACGAAGCTTCAGTTCCCAGCAGGCGAGGTGGAGAGCTCGGCATAGGCTCGGGCTGGCCTGGCCCTTTCCTCTCCCCTCAGCAGCCGTCCCCTCACACCGACCGCTTCCCGCCGCGCAGCTCGAAATGGCGCCTCTCGCAACCAACCGGAGCGCGCGACGCAACAGCCTCAGCCAATCGGGTGGCGGACACTTCCCTCCGGGGAGCCCGCCAGCCAATCGCAGGAGGGCGCGGTAGTTGGGAGGCGGGAGGCCGTGTCCGCGGAAGAAGCCGTTGAAGCGCGGGCCGCAGGGTTCTGGCGGTGCCGCGGTGCCGCGGTGCCGTCCGCCCCCCCCCCGTGCGGAGCCTGGCCCGCTCACGAGCCGAGGGGAATGCGCCTGCAGCCGGCCCGAGGGCGTGTTCGGGTCCCTTCCAACCCGTTCTGTGATCCTGTTTGCGAACCTGACTCGATCTTAATCTCTCGCCTGCCCGACAGCTTTGTAAAAGCTTCCTTAAAGCAGCTCCCCAGGGGGGTAAGCATCCCCCAGGAGACACGGGACGCGAGGGAGAAGGCATACCTAACGTTTAGGATCACTGAAAATACAGGCGCAATATACCCGCATGTTACTCTTCCACATACCTTACAGGGTTAGTCTGAGGCAGCCTACTGAAATATAGTAGCAAGAATTAAAACCCCCCTTTGCTACTATGAGCCACTGTGGAATCTGACTCTTCTGTTATAAAACCTAAAGATTTATTCAAGGAAGATGGCAAGAAATACACCCAATTTCACTGTTTCCCTCTGTACAGGTGAGTTAAAAGTGTAACTAGTCACACTGGTCATGGTAGTGAGAAGAGAGGCCTTGTCATTCCTCATCTTTTATCAATAACTTGCTAGGTATCTTTATGCAGGTGCTCTGAGTTAGTGAGCATATTCAGGGAAAGGTCATACCAAGTTTCTGATTGTGTTATCTAGAGAGAAGAAAAACGCCTCCAGTGGTAAATGTACAGACTAACAACATCTCTGTATAGAACAGCCTGAAATTGGAGCAGCAGGGTGGAGAAAATACCAAATACTTCCGTTGGGTTAAAGTCTGTTTCTTTGAGGTCCTCTCCTCATATACATGTTGAGTATTGAGGTGGAGTTACCCTGCATTAAACTGTTCTTTATGTTTGTGTAACACTTTTCACATAAGGGACTCAAAGCATACCTCAATTAACCAACATTGGTTCAACAGCTGTGGAAAGCAAAGAAAGGATAAGTTACAGAAACCTTCACATAACTATCTAAGCTGTTCAGACGAGGAAACAACCTTCTGGCACATTTTTTGCCCTACTGCAAAACAAAACTGCAATGATGATTGTGCCTTCTTATCCTCGACACCTTAATACTTGTATTCCTTGGCTTATCCATAAGAAGTGGCTTAAAATGTAGTTTTTATCCACAGAGCTTTTCCAGGGTTTGTATGTTGGGATTTTTCCTCTGTAGTTCTCCCCCTTTTTTGACCTGGTGGATCTGTAACAAAATGTTAAAAGATGATTTTTTTTCTTTTCACTCTCAAGTATCTGTTACAATGGCGTTACTGAACAGGTACTGTGACTCTCTAACCCCTACTGTACTGTTCCCTGCCATCCAGGGCCCTGCTCTGATACAGGCCAGCTGCCTCACCTTGGCTCAGCCCAAAGTTGTGAGGAAAAAGCTGTGAGAAGTCCGAAACTTTACCTTTCTTTCCTGCAGGGCTCTGCAGTCTGAGGTAGGATTGCTGAGATGGGGATAACTCAAGGATTCAACTTGGAAGCATCATGGAAAAACATTGATGTGGGAAAGGTTGATGCCTGAACACAGTGACAATAAGGAAACAGGACTTTACCTGGCTCTAAATCCTCTGCATGATACAGTGGACTTAACTGGTTCTCAACTTGGCCTATTAATAACTACCGTTTTCAGAAGGCCATTGAACAATTAATCCAAGGATATCCGGAAGAATGTAGCTTTGTGGTTTACAACTACCTCGCAGGACATCAGGGGGCACTGTTTCACCGCCAGTAATTTAAACTAAGACAATACAGCATTTGTCGAGTACAATACACTGGATTTCATGTTGTACTTAATTCCTAATCCTTCCTATAGGTGGACATTAGATCAGTTTAGCTACTCTTCATCTTTGCGTGTTATATAATGATTTGGATTGGAAGGGACTTTAAAGCTCATCCAGTTCTAACCCCCTGCCATGCGCAGGAACACCTTCCGTTAGACCGGGTGGCTCTGAGCCCTGTCCAACCTGGCCTTGAACACTTCCAAAATTGTTATCACAGTTAGAACTGATTTTTATATAATATGTAATGAATAAGACCTGGGTTTGAAAGACCTGGGATTCTTGTAAAATCTTTTTTTGTTTTGGGGGTGAGGTGGGGAAGAGGGAATCCATTAATGTAGCGGAACTCAGTTACATGAAGTGTGTATATATAGTTACACAGCTATCCAGCACCTGGTCCAAAAAGGCAGCTGCAGAGCAGTTTGCTGCTTTTAAATGAAAAAGGACTTGAAGTTTTTCAGTGATTGAGTTGTTTACAGATAGTTTAAGAAACACCACTGAAAAAAAGCACAGAGCTAATATTTTAGTAAATTATATATATGTAGTTTCTTTTCAATCTTTTAATATTTGTGAAGTACGAAAATAAATGCTTTTGGCCTCTGATGTCTTTTCCAGTAAACTTTATTTTTTATTTCTTTAAGAAAGATAAAGTGCCATAGAAATGACATCTGGTATTTCTTCTCAAGAGTCATGATGAAGAACCACTGGTTCTTCTAAATATAGATGATTGTTCATAATAAACCAGGTATTTTTTCAATTATAGATTTTTCCTATTTATTGTAGAGTGTGAAATGAAAAAGCCTCTCTTTGCTGTAGGGATGACTCCTGACATTGCTGGGGAGAGCCTGGCCTCTCAATCCAGTATGTTCTAGATGAAATGCACATAGGCTGAGAGCTCCGTTCCCAAAGACCATAATGAA
The DNA here is from genome assembly GCA_017639245.1 of Myiopsitta monachus. NCBI lineage: Eukaryota > Metazoa > Chordata > Aves > Psittaciformes > Psittacidae > Myiopsitta > Myiopsitta monachus. The sequence continues at coordinate 59,722,663 of CM029925.1, forward strand.
ACTGAAGCATTTGGCTAAAAAGCAAACTTTGGATACGCGTTAATTGTTTCAGAATAAAGGGTGTAGCAAGTCACACAAGTTTCAGTAGATTAAAAAGGAATATAAACCCCCTGAACCCACACCTATCACCAGAAACCTGGGGGGTTTATGTGGGAAGAGAGTAAGGATTTAGATGAGTTTAGATGAATTGTGGTATCATGATGTCTGGACTAAGCATAACAGACTGAGCATGACTTACCTGTTTGCTACTTGAGATGGCAAGTAAGGATACTGGGAAGCTGCCTTACAGCTAAATCCTTGCATTTGACAAATGTTACAGTCTGATTATAACAACAAATGGTCCAGTGCCACTGCAGTGTATGTCACTGATGAATGAGCAGGAAAATTGTTTTCAGCTCTGTTTACTTGAACTTCTGAGCATACAGCAGGGCTTTCTAATACTGAAGTCCTGGGAGCCATAGTTATTCTCAGGTCCTGAGAAATTCAGGAAAAAGAAGAAAAGAAAATCATTTGGAAACTATGTAGTGAACAAGAACTGCTGAACAGACCAATACAGCAAATGGCAAAAGAATGTGAAGGCTGCCAGCAAACACTGCGTGTTTCAACATGTTGCTTCTATGTATCACAGAACAGCCAGGTACTCTGCAGCACCACATCTACATCAAGTTCTGGGGATGTAAGTTTGAACTTGCTGTTCATTTTTACTGTAAATAGACTGAGATATCTGCTATGAACTTTAATTCCAAGCAGACAGTGGAATACTTTAAGGACTGGCACTTCTGTGCTGGTTGTAAATGAAATGAAGTAATCTTGTCTGAAGAGTTCCAATTACGTCAAAATAAATAGATAAGATAGAACACATTAGGCCTTCACCAGCATGTCACAAAATGGCAAGTGATGAATGATGTATCCCTCAACATCAGTAACTCAAACTCTGAAGGCATATTTTGTGTTAAAAGGGAAAGCAACTGTACAGTACTCCTTTAAATGCGAGGTTGTATTTTTTTAACCTTTTGATGTCATCCACTACATCCTATTGTATTTTGTGCTGGCAAGTATTTAACAACCATGATTATTCATCACCTGTTTGCGCCTGTGCTGTTTCTTCATGCTGTATTCTGCAAAGAGTACTAATAAACAGGACTCCTGTGTACCAACATGACCCTGGAGCCATTTGTTGCAGCTGCCAAGAGCACCAGGCTTCCCGAGACACAGGAGCAGGGAGCGTGCATGTGTCAGCCATGCCCAGGGTGCTGCCGGTGTGTGTCACATGTGCAGAGCGACAGGAGTGTCCCCATTTGCATTGAAAAATGCAAACTCTTCAGCTTGTGTTTTGCTCCTCTTTTTTTTTTCTGCTGTAATATATATGTACATATTGGTACACAAATGTACCAATTGTTTATATGTATATATGTACCAATTGTATATATGTATATATGTACCAATTGTATATACATGTACACAATTGGTACACAAAACCTCAACAGATCTAAGCAACTTACTATCTGGGAAATAGATCTGATTTCATCTAGGGACATAAAAAACAGAACAACTTTGGTGCTTTCAAAATACTGTCCTAATTCTTCTGAAGGCAAGTTCACCATTTCTTAGTAATTCTGTTTGAGTGGATAAAGAATAGGTGGGAGCCTTCAATCTCTCAGCTAGCTGGCTTATAATTGGGCAAAATGTGTAAATTGTATCAAAACTTTCTCATCTCATTTTCCAGTTCCAAAGTTTACTGGTCACATAATTCAGATCACAAACTCCTTCAAACACAGGGTATCTTTATTCTCTGCATTTACACTGCTGAATACAATTGAATCTTTGTTCATGACCACAGCTCCTATGATAGGAAACAACACTAGTAATTAAGACAGGACAATTTCTCTATTGTCAAGAGCCTTATTTTCATGGCACAGCATTTGGAAGACTCACCCCATGAAAGGATTAATCAAGGGTAATGTACCTATAATTTCTGATGTAAGGGAAAATTATATCCATATGCAAATAGTTTGGCTCCAGTCCTCTCATACTGCAAAGAAGGGAACAGCATCAAGTTCAGCAGTGGTACGACAGAGCTTCAAGGACAGCCCTTTGCAGACTAAAACTAGGCACGTTAAAACATGAGCTGGAAAGAGTCTGGAACTACTTTGTTTTCCACTCCCATCCAGTGGTCCAGGCTCCACATGGTTAAATTAAAGTTGCCACAGTTTGTTAAACATTCAATGCCTCTCCCAAGAAACAATATGAGCTATGATTACTCCACGGCAGGTCAAAAAGCTTTCCTGTTTCTCTGAATTTAGTAATCACAAGTTGTTAAAGTTCTCTCATTCGGAGGCTGAAGCAATAAAATGACTAGTACAAGGGCTGTAAATTAAAGTGCAAAGAGAAACAGTTGAACTTTGGTAACAGCTACTGAAAAAAATAAGGGAAACTAATGAACTGGAAAGTATGCACAACACAAAAGCAATAGATTTCCTTGAGGAAAAAAACACATTCTGTGAGCTACAAACACCGCTCACTGCTGTCCATTGTGCTGTGTTAAATGGCATTTGTGGGATGAGATTTTTCTGCTCTGCTTATGGGTATATTTATTCACCTTTGCTTAGGGTATGACTTCACACACGAGTTAGCATGAGGCAACAGTGGGTGGGGATTTACAGCATGCTGGCAGCTCCCTAGAAACCACCTGTGTGGATGCTCTGGCCCTATTTTCCTTGAGGAGTGAATGTCTTCTGCTTACTCCTGGGTACAGCTGTGCTACTGTGGGTTACCCGACACACTCTAAATCCACACTCTAGGTAGCCTTGTAGGGACCTGTACGTACAGACAAGTCTGACACAAGCAAATTTAATGGCAGACATTTTCCGGTTGTGAGAAATGTCCTGCTGCTAACACCATACTGAAAGACAGGACAACCTGCTGTCTGTGTAACCATCTGCTTTGGCTCTGCCAACAGCACAGAGATGTCATGTGATAAAACATGCTAAGAAGTATTTAGGACTCTCTCAAACAGTTTTTAACAAGTGTTTTGACAAAGTTCCATCTGTATCTTCTTTCCCAGAGAATGGCTAAAAGGGCAAAAAAATATCTTGTATGCTAGAACTGAAGCAATTCTAGTGTAAATGGAGCTTCTCTTGCTACAACTTGTTTTCCTCTGAGCCCTTTCCAAACCCTACTAAATCAGCACATGTTCTGAAGGACTGAGCACTTTATGGAATTAATAGGTTTGCCTCTCTGCTACAAAGTTGTCTGGATGAAGAGTTATTCAGTTTTTTACATCCTATGCTGCTCATTTTAGGCAGCTTTGAATGCTGACAGATATTCTAACTAACGCTGTCAGTGTAAGAGCCATGGAGATGTATTTTCAGGTAAGTAAAGACAAGGATGATGAGCCTGCTGCTGACCCCACCCACTGGAGTTAAGACTAAGCCCTGGCAGAGACGTGAGGATGCCACAACATATCACAGGTTGGTTTCTACAATCTTCAAAGACACAAATAGAACATACATCAGTTGCATGAGCACTTCTCTCCTGTGGCTACACCCTGTCTAGTTTTATGAACTACTGAACCAACAGCCCTTTGCCTCTTAGGAGGTACTCTTACTTACAGTCTCAAGCCTGATAGAGAGCCAAGCTGTGGGCCTCTGAAGCCGAAGACAGCTTTACGAGTGTCATCACTGCCTCAGAACTAATTTTCATCTCCAGTGTGCATGACAATTTCAGCAAAATACAGAGTTACGCTTTAAACTGTATTGTTATTCAAATGGATTAAAAAAATACATGATTTGGAAACAGGCTAAAAATAAAATATGTAAATTAGCTTTTTGAGAGTGTTCAGAAGTGGTTAGACACTCAGTCTAGCAGAAAGACATGACTGCTCATTTACTTCCTTATTAGCTCTACGTTTGACCAGCTTCATATAACTGAAACATTGAAATTGTTCATAACTCCAGATGTTCTCAGTATTCAAATCAGGGTGACAATACTTACCTGTTACGTGGTTGTTTTCAAACCTGCAGGACAAAGCAAATATGCAGAAGCACCAGTTTCATTACACATCTTTGAGCAGCAGCAGCATATGTCGATTTGTGAAAGCATGAACTCTTCAGAAGCACATCATAGTCAAGATGATATAATTTCTCAGTATTGTCCTCTTCCTACAGTCCTTTCAGGGCTTTATTCTCTGCAGATGGTGCAGTCTGCAAAAACAAAACCAAGTTGAACACAAACATTCTAAAACTGTCCTAATAAACAGTTCCTGAGTGAGTCTATAATACAGATAATGTATATAGCAATGTCTACCATCCCACCATCCAAAAAACCTGTTGGCACTTTTGAGTGTTAAGTCTATTTCTGGTCGCTTCTAACTTTATCAGCGATAACCAGTTAAAAGCCATGATGGATTTTCAGAATTCCTTAGTTTTGTTGAGTAAACACAAGACTGTGTTTTGCAATTTGGTAACACATGGCCTATTTTCTAGGGATGAGACTTTGGTTATCTTTAGCAGGGTACACCCAAACCAATCAGGTTTGCAGGCTCTGGAGAATCTCAGTTAAAGCTAGATTGCCAAATACTCCAGTGGTACTGATCATTCTCTCTCCACTCATCTCCCTGATCTGCTGACCACAGTGCATGTCACAGCCCCACCTTGCATCGTTTCCTGATACCTCAGGAATGACTCACACATCCTTGCAACTTTCCCTGAAAGCAGATTTTGTCCCTTTCCTGTGCTGGAGAGTATCACAAGGCCCACTTTTACCCAATTTCTAGAGAAGACCTGGAAATGACCCAGTAATGGCCTAGGCCAGATCCCAGTATTGCTCAAATTCTCACTGACCTCAGGAAGAGCTGGATTTATCTCCTTGAATCTGAATCGCAGTACACTGAAGTCAACAGAAAATCTCCCACTGGCATCAGCGGCTCACGAGTACTTGAGAGAACTGAACTTTATTCTCCCAACACATCTGCATCAGATGGAATTACAAAGCAAAATCTTAATATAGATCTCAGGAGTTTTCCTAATGTAAGTTCATACACTTTTCAGGGCCTGGTGATAAAAACTTTTTGTTTCATTTTCTGGCTATGTGACAGAGCCAGTCATGTGCTCCTAGCATGTAAATTATAATTTGGCTAAGCTATAATTATACTTCAGTAAGTGTAAACCACAGCCAGCCCACACTGCACTGCCTAATCAGCATTCAGCTCTTTGATAAGTGGAGGTATCTCCAACACTTGATAAAATTACCCTGCTTAAAACCAGTAAGCAAGGCCTTATCTTCCAAGTTGAGGAAAGATTATTTAGAATAGCCATCGAATAAGGTCACGTATTCCAGCACAAAGACTTATGAATTGCCAAAAAAAGGTACAAAAAGACGCTGCATTCCAACACCCTAGACACCAAGGTATGTGTTTTAATGTAGCTTTAATGAAAAGTAGCTTTAATGAAGCTACTTTGATACTTGGGCCTTTTTGTCTTTTTAACCATGTGCCTGCTCCACTGGCTTTGATTCTACAGAGAAGTTCCCCTCAAAATAACCTGGAAAGAGGGCAAAGTTAACACTACTATAAATGGTCCTTCACAGCCATTGCTTTGCTGGAGAATGACACCGTATAAAGCAACTCTATCTGCTTCGAAAATACTGAGCAACATTTAAACAATAATTTCTGCAGATTTGGAAACCTGGATACATTATAGATAACAAGCTCTTTATGAGCTCCTGCAAACTGGAGCCAAATTAAATGGTGCACTACAAACAACAACGTGATGCACCTGTCTTTGCACCACAGTTACGGTATCGCTTTCTATAGGTGATACCTAACAGCTCAGGAAAAACATAATGTGCCACACTAAAAAGCCAAAACATGATGTTAGAGGCTGCTTTAGTCAACACAAATACCCTAGGACCATTCAACCATTAGACACCAAAGTTTATGGTTGTTTCTTGGTATATTAACAACAAAGATCTGCCTGGTACTTGGAGGTGGTTGAAGAAGTAGCGCTACTTTCAGCGGCAGCCACTGAGAGGTCTCAAGACTGCAGACTAAGGCTTGGATTTTTAAAACTAGGCACAGAGGTTTACCTACACTTGGATCAAGAACCAAGAGAGCAAGGAGGATTAGCATGCACCCAGCCTGTTCTCTTCCCAATTTGCATGTTAAAGAAAAAAACCTAATCATAATATCCACCATTCATTACTAGCAAGGATCATGTAGTTCAGCTTGGTGATAACAACAGGGTAGCACTTACCTTAAACAAAACTCTGCATTTAAAAGAAAATGAGCTTTACAATAAGGCGGGCATTCCTGAGTCTATTGATCCTGCTCATCCTCCTGAAGAACACCATCATTTGACAGCAGCAATGAGAAAAGTCCGTATCAGAGACTTTAAAGTCTGTCCAAGTTTTCAGTTGCTAAGATCATACTCTTATTTCAGTCCCGGACAAGCGTACCAGAAGAGCATCGAGAAGCCAAACAATACCACAAGACAAATCAAGGTAAATGCTGCAAAACTCTGATTCAGGGTGTACCAGGAGCAGACCCAAAGAACAGACATTTAACTCAGATGCACCCAAGACAGCACCTACCTAGTTTCAGTAAGGCACTGTAGACAACAGTAAATACAAACCCCAAGACACAACACAAACAGCTGCACACAGAGACAAAACCACAAAGAGAGCTGATTTGCACTTACATTTCAGGTTTCACACAGTTTCATTAACTGAGGTTTGCATGTTCAAAAGCGTCAACATGTTTTTATTGTATGGCAAACAGTGAACAATGGCAAGAGGAAGTTCCAAGTTTTTGGAAAAGTTGGCAATTCCTCATAAATGCCTGAACAGACTTAGAGGGATGTGATTCTGGTTTTCTCTATTAAAATAATTTGGTTTTTTCTGGGTCACTATCTTTTTCACAAAGATCTATGTCTATTTTTTAACTGAATTAATAAACTCAAACCCCTTCAGAAATATTGCCACTGTACCAGACCTATCTTTTGTCCCCTGTCTTGCCATTGCTTTACACTTTGGAAAGCCATTTTAAAACCTGCAGCAGGCCTGCCTACATTTCCTCCTTGCAGCCTTGCAGGGCTCTGGCACTACCTACCATTCTGTACGTTCCCGCAAAGCTGCGCTGCTCCAAGACAAAGCACAGGGAAGTGGGGACACTGCAGCACCAGAAGCAGCTTTCGAGAGCAGTCCCCAGGTAGAGCGATCTAATGTGTGTTTTAGAAAAGGAAAAAATCTTTACAAACCCGTGTGTTCTGTACAGTCAGGTGTTCTGAGTTTTCCGAAGTTAACTGAGGGATTACGGTGATTTGTTTTAAACACCAAGGCCTCATGGAGCAGTTCAAAGGGCACCTCCAGATGCGAACAAGCCTTAACTACGAGGTGTGAATGTTTATTACCGGCTCTCAGCTTGCCAGGAGCAGACTGCGGGAGCGATCCGTGGCAGCTCGCATGCAGAGGGGACAGAAAACACCCCCCGTCTGCTTCCTGAGGGGAAGGAGAGGCCGGGCCCGGAGGCCGCCAAGGTCCGGGCAGATACCTCCGGGCAGCCACCCCGGAGAACCCTGCCCGCGGCGACGGTCACCGGTCGCAGTGGGAAGTCCCGAGCCGGGAGAGGGGGCGGCTTTGTTCCCCCGGGCCAATGTGTCACCGTGCGGCGTTGCCTCCCGTCCTGTCCTCTCCCCGCAGAGCAAACACGCCCAGGAGCTTCCCCGGTGACTAACAGTTTCTCCCTCAGCCTCAGAGACACCCCCGGGCCCCAGCCCTCACCGCGGGGGCAGGGAGGTTTCACAGCCCCTCCACCGCGACCTGCCGCGCCTCAAGACACCCCTCACCGCTCCCCCTGCCTGCGTTACGGGCTATACTCGGGGCGGGCCGGGTGAGGGGCCCGCCCTGCCCCATCCAGTTTCGCCCAGGTGCGGGGGGCAGGGCCGCTGGTGGACCAGTGCAGCGAGCTGGCCCGGGAGGAGGAGGAGCCGCGGCCGCCACCCCCTGCGCGTCCCAGGTGTAACCAGAGCAGGGAGGGCGCGGCGCAGCCACCACCACCTGCGGAACCTGTTGAGCGGCTCACTTCGGCTTCACCGCCGCGCACATACCGCTGCTGCTCCGCTGCTGACTTCGCCCCGGCCTCCCTGCGCCCAGCCAGCAGCCCGAGTCATGAAGCCGGTCTGTGGGGCTGCGCTCTTGCTGCTGTTCTGCGCTGCTGCCTCTGCCCAGAACTGTGAGTGCCCGCGCTTTTCTCCCCGACTGCGCCCCTGCTCCTAACCGGGCTCCACGGCCCCCGTCTGAGGCCGCGCTGGGGGCGCCCCGCTTCGACACAAAATGGCGCCCCCCGCCGCCGGGGCCGCGAGGGGGACGGGCAGGTGAGGGCGGGCTGGGGCCTCCGCGTCCCTTTGTCCCCGGCCGCAGGGGCCCGCGGCGAGGTCCCGACGGAAGTTCTCGCCTTTCTATGGGGACGGGCGGGTGGCCAGGCGGGGAGCGGCGGGTCTGGGTGCGCCACGCCCGGCGCCGGCCGGTGAGGGGCGGCTTTGTCCCGCCGCGGAGCAGCGGTGCCCGGGGGTGCCCGGACTCACGGCCGCGCTTCTTTTCCAGCGTGTATCTGCGAGAAGAACAAGCGCGTCACCAACTGCAGGCTGAACAGCGGCGTTTGCTGGTGCGACGCGGTGGGCTCCGGCGTGACTGTGAACTGCGACACGCGTGAGTACGGGCGTGCGCGCTGGTGCGGGGCAGCGAGCGGCAGTGCCGACCGATTCGAGGGGATGTGTGAAAAGAGCCATTGAGCTCTTGAATATAATGGCGGTAAGGAAGGAAAGCTGCGTCCTGGGCTTCCAGGTCAACTAGTGACGCAAGATAAGTGTTGAGGGTTCCTCCTGTGTAACTTGTGTGGATGTGCATACACCTACACTGATGGCAGTGCCCCCTCCACCTTAGTATTTAGTCTCTAATGGCAAGGATTTCTCAAAGATTTAGTTTCCTTGTAGAGCACATATCATGACTTTTCCTGTGCATCCAGAGGTGATAAGAGCCTTATCTCAGGACCTTACTCTCGATACAAGCTCAGCTCAACTGTAAGTCCAACTTCTGCTGTAGGAAATGGAAGCTGGCTGGACCTCTTAAGTGTCTTGAGAAACTGACACAGCCCAGTTGTGTCAACTGATCCACCACCTACGTGTTAGACACCCGCTCTTCATTGTAATAGCTTCAAATTGGTTGCTTCTGATGTAACCTTGTGTTTTTATAGACCGGGAGCTCTGTTCTGAACATGTATGGTCTGATGCTGCATAACATGACTTTCTGGTTATTCTCAGTGACTTCAAAATGCCTGCTGATGAAAGCAGAAGTGATGGGCTCAAAATCAGGTCGCCGTGAGAAACCAAAAGATGCATTTGAAGATACGGATGGCCTTTATGATCCCGAGTGTGAAAATACTGGTGTTTTCAAGGCAAAGCAGTGCAACGGGACTGTCTGTTGGTGTGTGAATACAGCTGGTGTTAGAAGAACTGACAAACAAGATGCAGACTTGAAGTGCAATCAATTAGTCAGAACATGGTATGTCTTTCAACATGGTGTGCTATGAGGTGAAAACTTTCCTGTATTAGGTTTTGGGGTTTAGAGGGTTTATCTGCATGAGCCTGCTGGGGATGAATGAAGATGTAACAATGAGCACTTGAGTACTGCTTTTTCTTTTTTGCCTTTAGAAACAAGGAAACATTGATGGGTTTTAGAGGGGGTTTTCTTTGGTTTTGCCTCATTGTGGGGGTTTCTTTTGTCTGGGGTTAAATTTTTACTCTGCATTGTTACATGTACATGCTTTAAGGATATTCATTGTATTTTGCCTGTTGTTTCAGGTGGATCATAATTGAAATGAAACATGCTGAGAGAAATACTCCTCTGAACACTGAGTCTTTAAAGAAGTAAGTGATGATAGTAAGGTGTCACGGCGATGCCTGCATGCACTACATGGTACCTAGCATATTTCTAAGCAAACGTTTAAAAGCATTGTCAAACTTGTACATCTGTAAAAGTGACCTACAGATCCTTAATGGAACTTCTTTAATTTTTGTTGGGGATAAAATAACTGCTGATGAGCTTCATTTCCATTTGTAACTAATCACTAGCTTTTATTTTACCAAGTCAATGTACTGAAGAAGATGAAAGGTAGTAAGGCAAAACTACCCAAAAAGTAAACTGAAAAAGATGGTGGAGGGCCTGCATAGCATCAGTAGCAATAGGGGAAAAATAAGAGTTTGGTTATTTTTTAGCTGAAATAAAATCTTACTTCTCTCTGTTAGAGGTCATATAGCAAAAGAAAAAAGTGCTGGTAGCTATTCCCCACACGCCCCTACCCACCCTCTCCCGCCCAGAACAAAGGTTGCTTCTCTAACTCTTCTGAACTCCACAGACTTCAAACTCTTCTCTCTTAACACTGCAGGAATTAACAGAGCCCTAGTATCATAATGAGTGTATTGGGTTTGGTTAGGATGGAGTTAATTTTCTTGGTGGCAGTTGCTACGGTGCTGTGGTTTAGACCAGTGACCAAAATAGTATTGATGCTAAAGCACTGGTGACTTCTTGCTGAACAGGGCTGACTGTCAAGGGTGCCTCCAGACTCTCACTCTTGTGGCCCAGTGAGTAGGTTGGGGGTAGGCAGGAGGTTGGAAAGGGGACAGAGCAGAGGTGGCTAACCTGAACTGACCAAAGAGGGATCGCATATTGTGCGGTAAGTAGCTATTGTTCAGCATTGGCTGGGCATCATTCTGCTAGTGGTGAGTGGTGGCTTTTGCATTGCTTAGGGATTTTTTATTTCCCACCTAGCCCTTTCACTTAGTAAACTGCCTTTATCTTGACCCATTAGGGTTTTTTCTTGCTTTTGCCCTTTTTATTTTCTTCTCAATCCTGCTAGAGGGAAGTAAGTGAGAGATTAGGTGAGGGTTTAGCAGCAAGATAGGGTTAACCCACCACAAAGAGACTGCAGGAAAAAATAACCAATTATGCTAGTCTTCCCTGCTTTTGAAAATAGATGTGTAAAATAGTGCTGGTTTTAGAGCTCTGGTTTTAATATCCTTACAGGTTTTTCAAGGACACAATTGCCGATCGTTACATGCTGGGTGGACGCTACGTAACCAATGTTCTGGTAAGAGACACATAATTCTTAAACAAGTATCTGAATTTTATTTAGTTGTGGATAACTTTGAAAACTGTTTGACAGATGCAGTACAGCATGAGTCTTACTAGAAACTCTCAAAATGGCGATGCTGAGCAGCTAGCAAATAGCTATATCTCATGAAATGCGAAGAAACTGCATATTGCTCTCAGTCACTAGATGAATTCTTACTTTGCTTCACTAAAAAGTAAATCTGAATCTTACTGTAAGCATTTGACTTAATATTATAAATGATTCAGAATGGGAGTACACAAGTTGGAATATAATACTTTGTGGTGTATTTGATAACTGGATTTAAATTAGCTGTTTCGTAATACCACACTATATTTTTTGCAGTATGAGAAACCTTACATTACTATTGATTTGAAGCAAAATGCCTCAGAAAAATCTTCTGGAGATGTGGATATAGCTGATGTGGCCTACTACTTTGAGAAAGATGTAAGTTTGTCACGAGTAAAGTCTGCCAAAGACTAGATGTATATATTGCATTTCATTGAGTAGCCTTACTGTGTACTTGCTGAGACAAGGTGAATTATTGCAATGCTTAGATCTTTCTTATCTGTTCTTAGCTAAAAGGTGACTCCATCTTTCATAATAACATCCTCAACGTCAGCATTGATAACGAAATGTTGAAGCTTGAGAAGACGGTGGTCTACTACGTTGATGAAATAGCACCAGAGTTTTCCATGAAGTCTCTGACTCCTGGCCTCATTGCGGTCATTGTAGTCATAGTAATAGCAGTAGTTGCTGCAATTGTTGTTCTGGTAAGTTCTAACAAAGTTGCCAAGCAGAATGGGTAACTGATCTGGGAAATAACACGTCCAGGGTAACTGGACTCTGATGGAAACAGTTTTTCTCATGAACTGGTTTCTTTTTTGAGACTTGGGAGGTGCGAAAGAGGTGATGGGCACAGCATCACTGTTTCAGGTCATGACTGAAGGGTGTTGTGTGGAAAATGAAAGTAAGAGGAAAAACTAATTGAGGTGAGGAAAAAGTACTTGCCTCCTGGTTTAAAGTAGTTGACAGCAGTAGACAGCCTCTCATGTACCTTACTTTGGAAGGATGGGGAAGGGACAGCTTCAAGTTTGGAGTTTTAACGTGTTAACCAGATGAAGGTAGGTGTAAGTCAAGGCTTAAAGAGAACTTCAACATTATTCTGTTCTTTTCTCGCAGGTCCTTACACGGAGGAGGAAAGGGAAGTACGTGAAAGCAGAGGTAATGAATTCCTGTTCATGGTGTATGTGTGGGGAGGAGGTTGCCCAGAATCCAGAAACCTCTCTAAGATTGCTGTGGGTTAACAGCTTGCTGTGGGTGCTTCAGATGTGTTCAGGGAGACTGAAAGCTAGTATCTGTCTAGAGCTCAAGTTCACCACGTTCCTTTCTGCACTAGTTTCAAAGGTAGCTGGTGATCTGCATTTCCCGTGGTGAGGGCGGTGCAAACAGCAAGTACTGGTTTTACATATCTATAGCAAGGGCCATACAATCCACAGGAAACACTGATTGCTTTCTTCTGTCAGGAAGGCCTTAACTTGAGGTATTTGCATGGAGTTTGCAGTTTCTATTGAAGAGCTACTTTCCAATGGAATAGTAACAAATGGTGCTAGTGCAGGAGTGTTTCACTCCAAGCATAAAGCCTTTTGAAAGGAATCCAAAGAATGTTGTAGCTTCATAGGGTTTCTGTAGGGAGCACTACTATTAAAGAGTGCCATTTTCTAAAAAGTATTAGAAAAGCTGAAGTGCTACCATGATCTTGTCATGTTTGATTCTGTTAGTGTTACATCAGATCCCTTTGCTCATGAAAATCTGGGATGTTTGTGCATCTTGGGTCTTATGTTGGGAAGCAGCACAAATGTTGATCTTCTACCTCTTCCCCTCCAGGTAAAGGAAATGAATGAAATGCATAGAGGACTGAATGCATAACTTAATCAGCCAAAGTAAGATTCAAACAAGATGATGGAATCATTGGAGGCATGGATCTTAACTCTTTAATGATCCCTCTTGAAAGGGGGCAGTTGTGCTCACTTAATAATTGTTAAAACTCTTTAACAGCCAAGACTGGTAACAATCTGAGAGTTAAAAACCAGCCCCATCTTACTCAAGTCAAACTTAACTGTTGCTCCCTGATTTTATTTTTTTATGAGGATGAAAGTAGTTGACAAGTGCTGTTACTAGGGATTTGGAGCATAGATGCTTAAATGGTTATTTTACCTGTGTGGGAAGTTTATTGAGAATAAAGATTTTTGTAGCTAAGTTGTAACAGATTGCCTCCTGTATAACTGAACATGATGTTTTTATGGCTGTTTGTACATATTTGAAGTTGCTGTAACTTTTTTTTATTACTTGAATTAATAAAACTTTGAAACAGGTTTCTAATTGTTCCATGTTAAAATGATGACGATCTGCTAAATTCTCGTGCTTACAAAATTCAGTGTAGTATTGCCTTAAAGCAAGCAACCTTAGCGTAGGTGGAAATATTCTGGAACTCCAATTAACAAAGTTTGTATTAGCCACCTAGTATCTCAATAGCATGATGTTTTATTAAAGCTGTGAAAAATAAGCTTTACCCCCTTTTCCACTCTTAATGTGCACCACAAGTAAAATGATGAAATATGGATTGCTTGTATAAAAAATAAACATGCTGTGAATGCAGCAATTTCAGGAATGCGCAGACTGCTCTTTCAAATGGTATGTATTTATCATAAAATGAGCCTCTAATCTAGAACATCTCTGGTGTATAGGGTTGGGAATGGGTAGCCTATCATCTGGCAGTGGACCTGGAGAAGAGCTATTGCACCATTACCATAATTTGTGTAGCTACCCATTGCCTGGTTGCTTCACAGCTAAAATGTGTTTCTGCTGTTGCGTGCTGTCCTGCTGGCTGACCAAGCTTGCTTACACAGGTTATTACCTCCCAGAGCTTTGGATAAAAGAGCGTGTTTTGGCAATCGCTAATCTGTAAGGTATACTGGCTAGCAAAGAAACATGTATAGTCTCTCCAGCATATCTGATTTATAAAGGAAATGCTGTAACTCCTGTTGCCAAAGAAATAATGAGATACAAGATAAGGGACTGAATGACAAATATGATTACTAATGCAGTATTTGTTTTGACCTCCCTGCCTAAAGCAGGAAAAGTAGGGTAAAGTAGTAGTAGAGAGGATGTTCTACATACTTTGTTCACAAAATTTAATGTGAAATACTCCCTATTAGCTTGTGTGTCTGCTAAATACAACAGGGAAGTTGCTGGACTCCAGTGTCACAGGTCATGATGGTGTCTTCTGCCATTGATCAAGGCTGCAGCTGATGTGTGTGTGTTGCTGTGTTGGATGTTTAAATGTAGGCAGCAGCTGTTCCCTTGGCTCTTCCATGGTGGTGCTGTGAGCTTTGGTGCTTGTGTGTACTGTAGTTGGGCAGTGTGCTGAGGTATTATGAATTTCATACGATTCTGTACATTGATAAATGAAGCCTAGTTTTCAGTAAGTTGGTCTTTAGCAATAGTGTGAGTTACTGTCTTCCCCATTTCTTGGCTCTCTATAGCCTATACTTTCTTAAATGTCTACAATATGGTATCCTTGTCATTCCTTTCTTTTCCCCAAGGTCATAATGCTATTGTTTCCTCTCCTCCTCTTCCTACCCTCCCTGTTTCATACCTTATTTTTGGCTTGTGGAATGGAAAGATGTGTGCTGGCTGGGCGGGAGCTACGCATGTGCTGACTTGACTGGCTGGTATGTACCTGCTGTGTGGCCTGGACCTTGTCCCAGTCACTTCTTTGAACATCATTTTCTCCCTACTTCTACAGCAGGAGAAAGCATTTAGATACTTCTCCATTCTTTTTTTTTTTTTGACCTAATGGAGCGTCTCATGTTAGATGTAAAGCTCAGTGTCTCTAATACAGTCTTCTTCTTTGTCAAGTTTGAAACAAGCCAAAAGGTTAGAAAACCATAAAGTTTATGGAAATTAATAAAAAAATGGAAGGAAGTTTAACTAAATCCACAACTGAAGGGATTGTACTGTCTATATCAGTATCTAAACTCTTACTGCAGTACAAACGTAATGCTGCCTAGCTCTCAAAATGGTGGTCAGTAATATGCTTCTCCTTTTCTGAGTGGTTTTATTGATCTTTATATTGGCTTTTGCTCTGTTTACTGAACGCTGCACTTGTGCAACAGTCCAGCTGCATAAAAGTGCACATTTATAGGAAAATAGAAAGGGAAAAGGGGGAAAAGAGAAACTTGTGCTGTAGCTTTACTACGTTAATAATATTTTCTTCTAGAGGAGGCTAATCATGTGAAATAAATAATAAAAGGCCACTGTTAGTATCAACTCTCCACCTATGCATGTGATGTTTCTTCTGATAGAGCAGTTTTGAACTGCTGACAAAAATGATTGCTATTGAAAAAAAACAATATGGTATTAAATAGCAAGATACTCTATTTTAATACTTTGAAAGCATTCAGCAAAGTTAAAAAGCAGATTTTCTGTAAAAGAAACAAATCCACAGAACTCAATAAAATAGTACTAGTCACTGCATCAATTTTTGACAAGGTAACTATTTTGATGCTTCCGTTTGCCTAATTCATTAACCTCCTTTTGTAAAGGAGCATGGGTTTTAAATCTAAAATTCTACACAAAATTATGATACCGTGTTCCTTCTCTTTTAATGTGTGTCAATGTGGTAAAGGATATGACGGGCAGACTGAAGATTTATTAAATATTTTGAGACTGAACAAATGAGATCTTTTGTTAGGGTGGATGATATTTATCTTCATGTCTATGTACAACATGGAAAAATAGTGTTTGTATAGCCATGTGCAAATCTACTACTTTATATATATGCTTGTGTAGTAATTCATATTAGTTATTATTACCACTGAGCAAAATTAATTAAATGTTTATGCAAGGAAAATGAGAGGCTTTTTAGAAGAGGATATGCAAATAACATATGTGAGAAAGCATGACCAGTTAAGTCTATACAGCTTGCTTTCAAAGAGCTAAGCAATCCCTAAGCGTAGTTTCCACAACTACAAAACGAAAGGTCAGTGTTATATATGTACAGTCTGTTGATAATAGTGTGCTCGTAACCTTCCTGAACAATCATAGTAAGTTCAGTAAGAGAAATAACATTGTTTGTGGACCATGTTTATTTATATCCTCACCTACTGGACTTTGATTGCTATAATATACACTAACTTTGGATTACAGACTGCTTGATGTAGCCTAAACAATACTGTAGGAAACTGAAAATGCTAGCAGCTCTGCTGCCCCAACTTCACAACTGTTAGTACTGAGTTCTAGCAGCTCCCAAGAGAGGCTGCAGCCTGGTACTACAAAGGTCCATTGCTGGGCATAATGCAGTCAGGCAAGCTGTAGGAATGCCTTGTGTGTTGAGGATAGATGCCATCCTCACAGAGCTTTATGGACCCATCCTTGCAGAGCTTTATGAACTTTGCTAAAATCTTTGTGTCCTGGGTTCAGCAGTAGCAGTCATTTTTCTCCTTTTTAGTAGCTGGTGCAGTGCTGTATTTTTGACTTTCAGCCTGGGAACAGCGCTGATAACACCGATGTTCTTAGCTGCTGCTTAGAATGTTTACTCTGACCAAGGACTTTCTGAGCCTCATGTTCTGCCAGGGAGGAGGGGAAGCCGGGAGGAAGCAGAGACAGGACACCTGACCCAAACTGACCAAAGAGGTATTCCATACCACAGCACATCATGTCCACTATATAAACTGGGGGCAGTTACCTGGCAGGGTTAGATCACTGCTTGGGTCAGGCTGGGTATGGGTTGGTGGGTGGTGAGCAGTGGTATTCTCTTCCCTCGTTATTTCCCTGGTCATTATTATTATTGGTGGTAGCAGCAGTGGTTTGTGTTATACCATAGTTACTGGACTGTTCTTATCTCAACCCATGGAAGTTACATTCTTTCAATTCTCCTCCCCATCCTTCTGGGAGCGGGGGAATGAAGGGGGGGTGTGGGGTGAGTGAGCGAGCTGTGTGGCTGACTGGACTTAAACCACAACACTTTGTCCTTGTCTTAGCAGTGATATGTCTGGCAGATACATACAAGGGACAGCGTGATAAATAAAAAGAAGTGGTGTGTAATGTTAGAAGCAACACAGCCTATAAAAAGGTCATACATGTAAGAAGTGGGTTTTGCTCTACTAACCCTTAAATATGCCACAGAATTCTTATACATTTAGGTGCCTGCATGGCTGTGCCAAATTGGTCAGAGTGAATAAAGTGCATACCAGAAAGTTGAAAGGTTCTTTGCACAGCAATAGCTGCATTTTCTGTTTTCAAACTTACATTAACTAAATATTCTTATCTTGTTAATATTAAGTCTCGGCGGCGCTATACATGTGCATGCATACATATACATCAGTCTAGTACAAAATTTTCTGGTGACATCCCCACCAACTAATGAGCATTAGAGCTGCCGCTGATCACGTGTATGCTAATTAACATTTGGTGAAAAAGTATTTCCCCCCCCCCCTTATTTTTTTAAATGTAGAGTGGTTAAAGTAGAACCATTTTCCTACCTGGAAAGCCATTGCAACTTTTCTCTATATGCTAGTTAGGCATAAGAATGCAAGAAAATTGATTAAGGTCTAGATTAGCATCCATTTTCCATCTTCCATGTGTCTAGCAATTACAACCACCTTCTTATTTTCCTGCTCCTGGTAGGCAAGGGAGAAAGCAAGAAGCACTCTGCTAGCAACAGCACAGTAAAGCAACCAAGCCTGGCAACAGGGAGATGGTCCCCATTCAGAGTTGAACCTCTGCGGGTCAGCCAGTGTACCTGGCTGTCCTGGAAAAACAGATGAGGCAAAGAAAGCATCAGAAGGTCAGAGGAAAGGTAATCAATCTGTGATGTTTTGTGCAGGAGCTGTCACACCATGAATGCTTTTCATGGTTGACCACTCTAGGAGCATTAGCAGCCAGTTTGGGTGGTGGCTTTCTGTGAATGGGAACCTGCAGCTCAGTACAGCTACCTTGAGCTAACCGATGAACAAAGAGGTGTAGCCAGCCCAGAGGAGAGAGAAGAAAGCACTGCAACATGCAGCCATTGCAGCTTCGCAGACGTTATTTTAACTCATTCCAAGGTGGTAGTGAGGTCTCTGGAGCCCACTTCCTCTCCAGTTCTTCATGCAGGACACTTTTTTCCTATCTTCTGCCTAATCTGTAGTCATCAGTATGTATAAAGACAAGACTCCCAGCTATTCGTAGTGTATATTTTGGGCTGACCTGGTATTATCACCTCTTGGCAAGATTGCCTAACAGTATGAGTGCCTTGCATTTGCTAAGTGACAATTATTTAGGCTGACTTTTCCTAGGTAAGTACTGCTGCAAGCAAACACTTTTGGCGGAGGGAGGTATCAGACTAGATAGTTCAGCTACTTCTGAAAATAAGGTTAGGAAAAGTACACTCACTCATACTGAAAGTAAATCCAACTGCCCTGCCAGAGGAATGTAATTTTTACAGCTGTTACAGAGATAAGAGGAAGATTTTGGGCAGCTACAAACCTCTCAATGTTTATAGTGATGTTATGCTTTGCTTCTTCCTTCCTGAGCCAAATGAAGGCAGACTAGACTTTATTTTCACTGCCAGTGTTCCTTCACTGAGTGCATTTGCAAAAGGGCTTTGAAGGCCTTTTCTGGAAAACCTCAGGGGCACAGGACCAGGGTTTGGGTGGGGAAGGCTAACAGCAGTTAATGACATTTTCCATATACAGCTGAGGTGTGGACTGGCAGTCCAGGGTGACATTGGGCAGCAACGGGGCAGAGGTGGCAACAACAAAGTGTTCCCTGTAGAGGGACTGCCAGCACATGGTAAGGCCTTCAGATGGAGGTATCAGGGTGGCTCCCGTGGTAAAAGGATAGTGTGAAAACCCAAAGTAGTCCTTATGTGGGCATCTGAGGGCCTTTAGGAAAGCACCTATTGACACCATGCAGTATTAAAGATGAGCACATTGTTTCACTGAGTGGAAAGAAGAGAGAAGTTAGGTGAGAAGTCTAACAAAAGAGGTCCCCGAAGTGTGCCATAGCTGGGACCAGAGGGCTGGAAGAAGTGTGGGAGATGAGGTTGGAGAAGCTCAGGTAATACAAAACAGGGAGAGAAAGCAATGGGATGCACACAAGGGGATGTTCTGAAGCAGCAATTTACACAAACCAGAAGAAGGGGTAAGCAGTTACGTAAGAAATGCTTAAGTATGTAGACTTTAACATGAGTTTTGTTTGTAGGTGATAGGGTGCAGGCAGCTGAATTGAGGTACAAGAATAATCATTTAGAACTGACTGGAAAAAAGAAAAGCAGTGTGAGACAAGGGACATTTCCAGAAAGATTTGATTCAGCTGATGAAATCTGGGATTTCCCATTATTCTTAAACAATAATCACTAAATGAAAGATTTTCAGCTACAGTTTCTATTCCTTTATATCTTTAGCAGAAGGAAAAACAATTCTTGGGACAGGGGAAGGGAAAGATCATGAAATATCAAGAAAACAAAGCACTCCGGGCGCAGGGACCCCCATGTAGCCTGGGATCAGGTCCCTCTGAGCACCGCAGGGCAGTCAGTGCCCTTTCTGTACCTGAGCAGGATGATCCGGTGTGTACACTAGAGCCAGACCTTGTTTATATTGGCCATTTGCCATGTTGTGCCTTGCACTGCCTGCGAGGAGCGACCGTGAGAGTTGCTTTCTCTTTGCCCGAGGGAGCACAGGGGATCCCTGGACACCATTCCCCCGGGAAGCAGAGGAGGACCCGTTACACCACAGCCTTCCGCCTCCCGGCAGCGTGAGCCCGGCACTCAGGCTGCGTTACAGCATTTGCGTCCTGCAGCTCCTCGGCACGCTGAGCCCTGAGGGCCTCTGCGCTCAGCACGGCCGCCGGGGCTGCCTCCCTCTCTGAGAGGGAAGACCTTTAACCGCACACACACCCCGCACACGCTCTCGGCCCTAAGCCGAAGGAAGCGGGGGCCCTCTCCCGCCATGGCATGCCATGGCAGCGCAAGGCGCGAAGGCCCAATCCTCCCCGCTCCCGCGACGCAGGTTGCTCGGTATAGGGGCGGGGCGAGCGTGACGCACTGCGCAGGTCCAGCGGCGATTGGGTGGTGCCGCCGGCGCGCGCGGTGCGCGGCGGGCCGTGGCGGGAGGCGGCAGCATGGCGGCGGCAGCGGTGGAGCCGCCGCGGGACGCGGTGTGGCCGGAGGGCGCGGGGGTCGAGGCGGGCTTCGTGCGCGCCGTGCTCTCGCTGCCCGAGAAGCCCGACACCACCGTGCGCTTCTTCGAGCGCGGCGATTACTACACGGTGCACGGCGCGGACGCGCACCTGGCAGCCCGCGAGCTCTTCCGCACCCGCGCAGTCATCCGCCAGCTGGCGGGGACATCGGGTGAGTGCGGCGGGCAAGGGGTCCTGAGGGGCGGCGGGAACGGCAGCTTCCCTCCCGCAGCCGGTGCAGAGGTGTCGGGTTCTCAAGGGCAAGGCTTGCAAGATGTCGCTCGGGAGCTGCGTGTTTTCGGCCGTTGTATTCCGTGGTTACCTCGGGCCTAACTCCTCCGCCGCGTCGTTTTTCAGATGATGGGGACGTTGTCAGGGCAAGAGAGCATGAGGTGCTGCGGTTCTCTTCCCGCCCTGGGTCGCTGCGTGACTGTTGGAGCCTGCGGCACCCCGGGTACCCGCTGTTGTTGTCTGGTGTTGACGCATGTGGGAAGGGAGGTGTCAACAGGTCTCTGGATTTTAATGTCTGATTCATTTCGGCTTGGAAGGAAGCTTGGCTGAATGCAAATCTCTCTTCTTCAGCCTCCCGCGGCTTTGAAATGATAATTAGTATCCATTCTGAGTAGGATGTGTGTGACAGATGTAGGAGTATGGCCGTGGGAAGGTATCTACAGCACGATTCTGAGTACAGACTTCTCGTCACGTAAGCTCCTACTACAGGACTGTCAGATGTGGATAGTTGCTTGAACATAACCTGTTGCATAGGCTAACAGCAGTTAATAACATTTTCCAGTGCCTCTGTAGATTCCCATTTGTGAAAATGATTGCAGGGTATTTTCTATGGTGACTGAGATCAGGGCTCATGCAGTTCTGTAGTGCAGGTGGCAGATAAACATCACGCTTGATTAGTGACGGCCCGCAGAAGTAAATAACATTTAATTATGCATTGCATAAGATTTTCTCTTCCTTCCACCCCCTGCTGCTCTTTATTTGTCTCTTAGTATAAGACAGTGGAGCTTGCAGATGTTGAACGTAAGAGCATCAAGATTAATTATCTTGTCAGAAGAGGCAAACTTTACGGTTATCCTGAATCTCGAGGAACATAATGCTGGCAAGTTGTTGGCTCATACTTCACAAAACAACTCTGTTTGTGAACGAATCTTTGTGTGTATATGCAATGGCATCAAAAAGACAATCATATTCCTGTATGCTTTTCACTTTCTATTGCAAATGATGAGCTAATCTGTTAAAAAACTAAAAAACCCCCAAAACCTAAAAAAACCCCCCAAAACCCAGTTCCTCTCCAAACCTGCAACAAAACCCCAATTCATGGAGAAGTTGTAGAACTTGATAGTTTCAAGTGTATGTCTTCCAGACTAGAACACAGGCATCAGGATTTTTTTTGTTTTCCATTTAGAAGTGATCATTTCACAGATGTAAGCCTGTGGTTGTCAACTCTGGTTTTAAGACCTTTAAAGCCTTACCTAGCATAGCCAACTAAGAGTTGGCATAAAACTATGTTTTACTTTCAGGAAGATTTCAAAGCAGACATAAGCTTCAGCTGCCCCCTGCTAGTGTAGTACATGGTTTCAGCTGAGAAAAAGAAAAGTTGTGTTTTGTTGGACAGTTCTGCACTGGCAACAAGAAGCTCATTATGTGGAATTGTTTTTTTACCTGCTTTTTTTGCCTTGCTAGAGACTTGAGGAAAGAAATTAAAATGATAAAAAGCCTATTTAAAATAAGCCCATAAGTTCTTGTGGGTGTGGAAATTCACTATTTAGCATCTTTAACGTAGAGGGAGGAAGAGCCTCAAATGTGATGTAGGCCTGCTACTGAAATATGGATGTGATAATACCTTTCGATTCCTTGTGCTTACTTTGTATGTCATCAAGCTGTAGTGTATGTGACCCCACTCTGATATTCCACTTGCTTATCTGGCAGCAAACTTAATATACCCACCCGAAAACTCAGTTTGTTTAGTAGTGGAATTATTCTGCGTGTCAGTTGGCACAGAGGTGGCATGGGAGGTGGGGAGCTAGAAGTGGTTCTGCTTCTCTCAGCAGGTGTATGGGATTGAATTTGTTCAACTGTGTCATCTGCCTGCACCCTCAGAGGAACAAAAGCAGGAGATTTGTCAATTAGGCACTTTCTAAGTCAGATTTGAATGCAAACTATTAAGCTTTTCTGAGAATGTGTTGTTTTTACAGTATGTATTTGTGGTAAAAGTGAAATGTCTTGGCACTTGTCATGTTCTGAGGGTGATGATCTGCTCTGTTAACAGTAGTGGATTATCCAGGAAATAAAAGATGTTATTCATAAGGAAAACTCATAGCAGGCTTCCACCACCACTCATTAGATTAAAATGTGTGAAACACTAATTAGAAAGCAAAAGTTTGGAGAGGGGAAGAGTGAGAGGAACAGGTTTCTTTGTATATGTGTATGAATAGGTTTAGTGAAATTTGGAAATGAACGTTGTTTTTGTTTGGATGTGGAGTATGCTGTCTTCATTAATATTAACCAGTTGAATGTTGTGGTTTTGTGTTGTTTCATCTATTTTCTGTGTTTGTTTCTTTGATACCAGAATAGTGTCCTCCCTGAAGGCTGTTCTTGGGGATTTTGATTACAGAAAATAAAAACTTTACGAACAGATTTAGGTGTATCATAATTTTGTTTCCCTTTTTTGTAGGAACTCAGAAGCTCGAGAGCGTTGTGCTTAGTAAAATGAACTTTGAATCTTTCGTGAGAGATCTGCTTCTGGTTCGTCATTACAGAGTTGAAGTTTACAAGAACAAAGCAGGGAGTAAATCTGTCAAAGAAAATGACTGGTATTTAGCATACAAGGTACATTTCCTTATGATGGTGAGGTTAAAAAAATCATGATTCTTTTCTGAGCCCCTGAGCTTGGAGTTTGGGGATTTTCAGGGGCTGATGTTGGTGGTATGATGGTAAATCGTGCTTTCTGTTATATATACCTGTATATTCCACTACTCTAAGGCTGGAAAATCTTGTTCTGTATCTTTGCCATAGGCTGGGAAATAAAGAAAACCTGAAGTAGTTCACTTTGTGTAGATGATACTAAAATTTGAACTGCTAAAATACCAGAACACCTGTATATTTTATATTAATGGACTGTTCAGTCTTTAACAGTTGTCCTTTTCAAAGGGGTGGTGGTGGGGGAAGTATATATGTGTGTATATGCAGTCTTTAAAAGTATATTTCATTTCCAAATAGGGTTCTCCAGGAAATCTTGCTCAGTTTGAGGAAGTTCTCTTTGCCAACAATGATATGTCAATGGCCATCGGGGTTGTGGGGGTCAAACTGTCTACTGCTGATGGACAAAGAGTAGTAGGAGTGGGCTATGTCGACACTACGCTGAGGAAACTGAGTGTCTGTGAGTTTCCGGATAATGATCAGTTCTCAAACCTTGAAGCTTTACTGGTTCAACTAGGACCGAAGGAGTGTGTGCTGCCAGGAGGAGAGACTGCAGGAGAGATGGGAAAACTACGACAAGTAAGGGAACCGTTGTGGCTTAGAGTTAGACAAAGCTTTATCTAAAAAGCTGTATTCTAGCTTATTAGCTTGGCTCCATGATTTCTGGAAAAATGAGGAGCAATAGTTTAATTCCAAGTCTTTGACTTATGCATCCAAAATGTTTTATTTTTCTCTTGACTCATTTGTGTTTTAATCAGCAAAAGTTATTCTAAGGCTAAAATCTTTCTTGACATTCTCTGCAACCTAGCAGTAAATAAGTTCCTCTTCAGGATTTGGTTCTACGTGATGGACATCTGTCCCTGAATACTGAAAGTAATTGATAACTGTGTGTGTTTATGGATAACAGGTCATTCAGAGGGGAGGAATCCTGATCACAGACAGGAAGAAGGCTGATTTCACAACAAAAGATATTGTTCAGGATCTCAATCGCTTGTTAAAATCAAAGAAACAAGAACAGATGAATAGCGCAGCCTTGCCGGAGATGGAAAAGCAGGTGAGCAGTGTTTAGTGTGCTCCTGTTTTTTTAGAAGCAGGGTGGTTTGTGTACCTGTTGTGAGCTGATCTCTATATTCTTGATGAAGTGTTCTGCAGTTCTGCTCAGCTTGAGTCTGTGTCAAAGTTGGATTCCAGGGGTCCTGGAAAAAAATGAGTAAACCCTTCACTTACCTCTTTAGAGTACTAGACTCTGGTGAGCAAATAAATCATGTACAAGGGATGATTCCTATTCATAATCAACCTAACCTAAGGACTGAAATGCAATACTTCAATTATTTTGCATTACAGGAAAATTGGTACTTGAAAACAATGTTTATGATAATATTTCTGTGTTTTATATCATCTTACGGCTCAAGCATACAATGTAGTGCCTGCATGAGAACTGAATGTGTTTGTTCTTAGCTGCAAGCAAGAGATAATTTGCTTGAGATAAATATGTTTTAAAATGCTCTTCATTGCTGATGCTCGCTGCAGGTGTAAGGCACAGAATTATTCTCTCTTAATGTGTGATTTCATAACAGATTAAAATTGTTTGGAGTGTGTTGCAGCTGAACAAGTCAGTCATGCTGCTGCCTCTCTTTCGAGCTGGCACTAGCATGTGTAATGCCATGCAGTGAGTCAAGCAGATACTTGTTCTGGCTGAAAACTAAGCCTGAAACCATGTTCAGAGATGATCCATGATATCTCGTTTATCTGCAATAACTTCTTTGTATTTCTGAGCCAGAAACATCCTGATAAGAGGTTTTGAAAGCTAGCAAAGTATGCTTGTCACATTTTGTTTATCAGCTTATGCAAATACGTAGTTTTTGTTTCTTGCACCTACCTAGAAAGACACTGGGGTGCCACAGAATGTCCCTAGGAAAATGAAATCTAGTCAAACAGGATGAGTCTCTCATAGCCCTGCTGGAATCAACATGGCTCAAAGTCTTCCCAATGGTGTTTTTTTGTTGGTTTTTTTAGGGGCATTTATCAAATACTCTCAGATTCAGGAGTGTTTCTAACTTGAATGTGGTGTGTTTTGTTTTCTTCTTAAACTTCAGGTTGCTGTTTCGTCCTTATCAGCCATTATCAAGTTTTTAGAGTTGCTGGCAGATGAGTCTAATTTTGGACAATTTGAACTAACTACTTTTGATCTTAGTCAATATATGGTTTTAGATAATGCAGCTGTTCAAGCCCTCAACCTTTTTCAGGTAAGAAGTGCGCACTTGAATTGGTCTTTTGCAGTACACTTATTTAGCTACTTGATAAGTAGCCTGTCTGCCCTGTCCCAGCTTCCCAGGTCCTGATTATTAGTGCTTTAATGTTTTAGCTTTGTTTGCAGCTACTCCTGTACAGTGGGTGTTATAAACAGCTAGCCACTGTTTCCACCATATTTGGTTTTGTTATCTTGCTTTTAACATGGAAGAGTTGATCATCGGGGGGCAGGAAGTGGCCGCAAACAAGTGTCTATGTGAAATGAAGATATGGGAAGAGTTGTAGAGGTACCTCATAGTTGTAGCTGCTGAGGAGCCTGGCTAAGCAGTGGGGAGAAAGAAATGCCTTCTTTCCTTGGTTTTTGTCAGAGAAGTTCACATTCCCGGTGGCAGGAGCAGACTTGGAGTGCAGGTGGGGAGCAGAGTTCTGTAGTTTTGTTTTATGATAAGGAGCTTCACAACACAGTTGCTTAATAGGTAGTGCTGGTTTTGGGAATGAGGATAGAAGCCTGAGTTAGTATTAGGGGAACAGGAAACATGGCAGGAGCACTGCTGTTGGTGATTAAAAGGGAGGGCTGGCTACAGCAGGCAGGGCAATGAGCAGGGCAATACTTAAGAACATTCTGAAAGCACCATGGCATGCTAGCTGGCCAGTGTCAATTTTACTTTTTACACAAGCTTTCTACACATCCAAGCAGGTTGCCAGTCTCCTCCATCCCTCTCACTCCCACCACGTCTGTTTTTCTGGTTTGCCCCTTTTTATAGTCTTAGGAAAATGCGGACTCAAAGTGGTGTGTATCAGCTCTTCTCTTTGTTTTCATGTTAGTAAATTCTGCTTAGTGATCTTTGCCTGGAGCTTTGCCTTTGAGTTTCAGATTTATAGGAAGTAATTTGTAATTTTGCCTTTGAGTAATTTTGCCTTTGAGTTTCAGATTTATAGGAAGTAATGACAAATATGGTCCCCTCTACCTTAGAGGGATTCCTGGAGGAAAAAAGAGCATATATTCAGTATCTGAGTTGGTTAACCCTCGAGAGAGCTTTTCTGATTTATTTGGTTTTTCTTTATTTCCAGATTCTCTGCCACTGTCTAGGGAATGAAGCAAATATTACATCCTTAAGCTTTATTGAGGTGTTCTAGGAAGTTCACACCATCTTAGCTTCATTCCTTTACAAGTCCTTGCAGATGTTACACGTTTTTTAATGGAAAATACACTGCCATTCTCATTAGGGGCCGTGAGCTTTGGACTAAGGGGTTTGCTATGTAGCAGGAAGCCGAGTTGTAGCCTGTGTGGCAGGCTGTTTGTGAGGAGGTTTTTAGGCAGGCACTAAAGCAAAGGCAAAATAATTGTAATTTGGGTTGCTCTGTGAGTTATGTAGGTAAAGTTCTTACGGTGCAGCAGATGCAGTTGAGTATATGAAACGATGTTCTTCCAACTAGGTTATTCATGAACAGTATATATTCTGTGACACTTTCTTGGATTCAGGCGGCTTTCAAACGTAATACTGCTCTGAACACTGAAAACAGGCACATCCACTTTAGGTGTTAGGTTTTCCAGGGATTGAATGTGTCAGTGCATCTTCCCACTGCATTCATTTCCTGTCGTGGTGATGCTAGTTCAACATACCAGTTGTTTACGGGCATCCAGGCTTGCTCCTGGTTGAATGCTTGCCTGCTGTTTTATTTGCAGGTGTTTGTGGGTGGAGAGGGTTGAGATTTTCATTTCAAATTGAATTGAAACAAGCTTGTTTGCTGGTTTTCAGTGTTAAACTAAGTTTTTGTTTTCTAGCTATCTGTGCAAAACTCCAAGCAAAATGCCCCAAAGTCTTGTCTTGAGTCCAGTTAGTATTAATCCTAAATTACTGATAGTAAATTATAATCTGAATGGAGTAAGTTTAGAGATGTTTATAGTACTCCAAAAAAGATCTGAGGAAGCTTGAGAGAAGTTCGGCAAGTGTGCTCTTTCCCTTTGCCTCATTCTGTTGTGTCCCTGCCCCTAGCATCCCCAAACATCTCCAGCCAAGACCCTTCAACCCAGGCTCTGCTTCCCGCTGCTTTTTTTTGGATGGATAGAACCCCTATTTTCTGACCTTACAAAGGGCAAGCTAGCAAATATCGAGGTATATTTCCACTTTTCCTGTTCAAAGGGCAAACTGCCCAGTGGCCAGGTATGTTTCCTAACTTTCCTGTTCAGTCAGGATTATTGTCAGAATAGACAAAGCTCTTCCTGGCTTGCCATGTTCTAGAGACCAGAGCGTAAGTGCTGCAATGCTGATTCATATGCCTTTTTTGGTGGGTGCCGAGTTGAGTACAGAAAAAAAAACACTGATCTGTTCCCAGGCATCAAAGTGCCATTCATTGGGTGTTAATAAACTTCACTAACTCTCTTTCCTTTCTTTCCCTTTCCAGAGTTCTGTGGAAAATGCTAATACTGCACAGTCTCTAGCTGGTTTATTAAACAAAGTGCAGAACCCCTCAAGGACAAAGATTAGTTAATCAGTGGATCAAGCAACCGCTTATGGACAAGAATAGAATTGAAGAAAGGTAACTGTGTTATGTTTGGTAGAGTTACACAAGTTTGTAACTTTTTTCAGGAGGCTCTTTGCTTTTAAGCTCAAAATCCTACAGCCAAGAATAAGGGTGGTTGGAGGTTTTTGTGTGCTGTCCTGTAAGGCACTGTAGTTAAAGAGAGCAGAAAACATTCTTCGCTGAGATGCAAATGGACAGCTTACTGCTAGATAAAATGCTTTTTACAATGATGACTTTTAAAGAGGAGGTAGGATATGTTTAGATGGTCAGATGATTCATGCTATAGAATAAGGTGGTGTAGCAGCTGCTTCCTAAACTGCTGTTCATACTCCGAGTGCTCAGTCTGTGTACTGATGCTTCGATGTCACTTCTAGTCTACCGATTAAAAGAAATTAAATGAACAAAACAGCCAAACAAGTAAGCAGTAGTGACCTCTTCCTATTCCTAGAAAAAAAGCCCCTTTGGTTGCAGTAGATCACACTTACCATATCTTACCAAGGTAAGATATGTGGCCCAGGTAGGAATCGTCTTTTTCTTCCTCGCTCTTTTATTCTGCTGCCTGTCACCACATACCATTTTAAGAAGTCCCTCTTCAGCTTCCTGTAAGTCCCCTTTAGGTATTGGAAGCTGCTATAAGATGCTCTAAGGAGCATCTTGACAATACTTTGAAAAGCATTCTTTTTTTAATCCAAAGGAACAAATATAATAAGAGAAGCTGTTGGTGGGACTCATGAGGTGCATTCACATGTTCAAATATATTTGAAAGATAGGGGTCTCCCAAGTTGTTTTCTCTATACATCACAATATATTGTGGCTGGTTTAAGAATTACAAACCATAATTTAGAACATATTTAGAACATTTGAGAAGGGAATATCTGGACTGCTGTTCCTTTTACATTTCCTTTGTTGTCAAGGGGCGTTACTGATTCTTTCTCAGCTTGAAGTGTGCCATCTTACAGGACACCATTTAACACAAACCAGTGCAAAACTCTTATCAAACTAGGCTGAACTACCCAAATCGGACTGATGTTAGAGGACCATTTTTGAAGTAAGCCTGTTTTGCTTATACAGGAGGTATTTTGACTTAATGTTTATTCCTGTAATGTAAAAATGGATGTCTGAAAGTTTATTTAAAAAGAAAGTTTCTCTTGTAAGCCTCTGCTAAGACCTGTAGGTGGTGCAAGTCATCTTTTGGAGTTAAATGGATCAACCTCTTTCTGTAGTTTGTAACCTGCAATATGGTAAATTTATGGATAAATAGAACACAGTGTTACATCACTAGTACATATTAACCATCAACAGTAACAACACAAATTAATGTACATAGCGCACGAGGTAAAATAATGTTTATCTGCTGCAACAGAACTAAGAAAACGGGTTCCTGGTACTTGCCTGTCTTGAAAGCCTGGGAGTTTTGCCCATGTCTGAGTGATTTTTCCATGATTAGGAAGACATAATTATCTGTCTTTAGGATATAAGATTCAGCACTGCTTTCTCCCATGTGGTATGTTCAGAAGGCAGGTACATAAAGCTCTTGCGCTTTGCCTTATAGTCAGCTTATTTCTGAAATTAAAATGCAGTTGCTGAGATCTCAGGACCTAAAGCCTGTACTGGAACATCACTTGTCTCGATTCAAGCCTGTTATGAGCTTTTCTCCTGCGTTCCTAAATATGCTGCATGGGGGACACACTGTAGAAAACTGTTCCATCTCTGTCAGAGTCAGAAAGTAATAAATTTGGAAAGCTTGAGGTGAATAAATGGCTAGGAGGGTAAAACTTCCAACTTTGTAGAATATTCTCATGAATAGGTCTTGAATGACAATTGAAGTAGCAGCTTGTTTAAAAATGAAAAAACCCTAACTTGTTGCTAGCTTGTGTAGGCAGGCTTGAATGCTTTTACAGTGCTTTATTTAGCAGTAAGTTAACTAACATATGCTTTCTCAAGCAGATAAAGGGGGGATAGAGTGGGGTAATGCATATAGGGTAGCTCAGAAAACTGGAAGAGCATCTCAGGTGCATGCAAATGCACCTCATGGCTGAGAAATGGCCAGTTGAATTGAGAATTCTGTGCACTGCAGGCCCGTGAGCTCCCTTGGAATGTCATCATGCAGCTGGCATGCTGTAGTGCATGCTCTTGATGAAGGCTGAGCAGGGAAGGTATAGGGGATGTGTTTCTGCAAAGGTAAGGCTTAAACGTGCCGAGAGGGCATCAGGCCTATCTTGAGCTTATGGGTCAGGATTACAGAAGGGACAGCAAGGTGAGGGGCGTTATGGTGAGCATCTGCATTCCTCCATCCAGGTGGGCAGTCTGTCTGTCCAGCAGAAGGCCACTGACCAGGATCATGGGCTGCAGCACATGGTGTGTAAGGAGAGTCTGAGGGATTTGGGTTTGTAGCCTGGAGAAGACTAAGGGGCAGACCTAACTGCTGGTTTCAGCTGCCTAGTGGGTAGGAATCAGAGGGTGAAGCTGGGTGCTTCTTGCAAGGTCACAGCAAAAGCACGAGACAAACAGCAACTTCACCAAAGGTTTTTGGTCTTTATATCCATCTGGATATAAAGAAAAGAAACTTTGCCATGAAGATGGTGAGTCTCTGGAATGTGTGCTCAGAGAGACGAATCTCTCTTCTTGTTAAGTGTTCAATTGAAATTAGCCTTGTTTTGAGCAATTGCTGGAACTAGAGGCCTTGAGTTCCCTTGCAATGTAAGTTGTTCTGCATTAGGTTTTGACTACTCTTTTGTGTTTTTCCCTAATCTGCAGCAGTTCCTGCAAAGTGCTGCTAGTAGGCTTTGTTGCTTCTGTCATTGTGGGTAGTGGCTCTGGAAAGACTGTCTGTGCTTTTCTGAGTGCAGGTCAGTACTTCTCCACAGCAACAGACTGATTTCAGGCAGTTAAATTAGTAGGTGATGGCCTGTGTCCTCAGTAAGGGAGGGGAGAATGTGACCAACTTGGAGGTTTGTCTAAATTGCTTAATTGAAGTACAGTTTAAAGTTCTGGGAGTGCCCTTAATGCCTGTGAAGAAGCTTCTGAAATACAGGTTGAATCTGAACTGGCTGGAAGAGAGAAATGTGCTTTGTTATTGTCATGGAGATCATGATGCAGTATGTATTTTGCATGAAAGAAGTTGTCATCCCAGTGACATGAAATGGTGTTGGCTTCCCAGGTAAGCTTCTAGAAATGTTAGAAAAATGTCATCTTTGTCATTCTGAAAGTTGTCATCAGTGAGTCCCCTAGAAGGATGTTTGGAGTTTGAAGCTCTCGATGCTGCTTCTTTAACCCTCTTCCCTCCCTTCACCTATGGCTACGATTTTCAAAACTAGAAGATCAATAGTATTTTCATTTGGGTTTGCTTGTAAAACCAAGGTTCGGAGCGGGTGTTGTCTAGAAACATTAAACAAAAGCTGTACTAGTCAAGTAAATGTCAGGCCACATCACTAGGAAACAAATTCCGCCAAAATCCCAGGCGTTTGAAACCTATTAAAAAGCTTAGATACTGTTGTTGCAACAGACTCACTTTCAGTTTTCTTGGTTGAGGAGGGAACAGGGGATGTAAATAAGAGCTGAGAAAAAACTCCTTTCATCACAGCTTCAGGAGTGGGAAAGACAATGTTGCTGTTTGAGCTAGAGAAGTACCTAAAGCGGTTTCTGTTTTGCATGATTATTCAAATAATTGGTCTTCTAGGTCAAGGATCAGCAACCAACGCTTGAAATCAGTAAATTACAGGTGGCATTCAGTGCTGCAGCACTGGAGCAGGTAGTCCTAGGTGATACTTCCAGCTCGCCCACTTCAGTTATTCCCAGTGAGGGTGGTGAGTCACTGGCACAGGTTGCCCAGAGAAGCTGTGGGTGCCCCATCCCTGGCACTGTTTAAGACCAGGTTGTGCAGGGCTTGGAGCAACCTGGTCTAGTGGAAAGTGCCCCAGCCTGTGGCATGGGTTTGGAACTGGGTGAGCTTTAAGGTCCCTTCTAACCCAAACCGTTCTACGATCAAGCCCTTACTGACAAGTCCTTACTTTATGCAAAATAAATAGAAGGATTAAGCTTTTAGTCAGTGTTTTGCATCTGAATTTTGAAGCTCAAGGGAAATGAAAATTCAGTTCGAATGTCAAACTGGTTTTCAGGTTTTTAAGAAATAATGAAATTGCTGTTTATTTAGGGAAATGCGAATCTGTAGTTGCCATTCTGTTCTGCTGCTCTCAGCTTGCCAAAAGGAGGTGGATGGTAATTGTTGCAGTTGTTAAATTTTACTTAGAATCTGTGTTTAATTATTCAGGATTTTTTTCTTTTTTAAATGCAGCCCTGAGTTAATGAAGTTTCCAGGTAGAGTGTGACTATGTGAAAGCATTTGTATTCTTGGTGGTCACTATTTTGAACATTGTATACAGGTACATGGTAGCTATATTCTCCATGAAAGAACAGTGAACATACCATTGTTTCTGCTCTGTTTAATTTATATCCACGCACATTAGAAAGGTGGCATGTTAAGGAACTACAGTGGAAGTGTTGGCAAGATAACTTTGTCTCAACTTGTAATTTCAGTTCATTTATCATGTTTAAGGCTTGTAAAGTCTTTAATGTTTTGTTTACATACAGTTTTGAGTTTTGTTTTTTTTTTTATGGCAGAGAAACAGAACCTGTTCAGTATGCTCTTAGTCTGCAGTAGTTTAAGGAAATGCCCAGGTTAGCAATTTAGGAGAGCATTAGTGTTTATGGACTCATGTAATAAACTCTTAATTTTAATAATGTATGGAAACTTGTAAGGAATAAACCACACAAAAATAATAATGGAAAACTCGGCTGTCTCTAGTCTTTGAAGACCATGCAGTGATACTGTTGTATCACTGGAACCCAAAATGCCGTATTTAATTGAAAAGGAAGGACTGGCACCACACCTCTCTGATGCACAGCATTATGCAGAGAAGCAACATTAATTGCTTTCCATCCTGGTTTTCTCTGGAAGATTTTGGGTGGGGCAGTTTCACTATATGGAATTTACAGATTTGTCCATGACTGGATAGTACTTGATGAGTTTTTGCTCTCTGTCTTGATTGTTCTTCATTATCATATAAGAAATGGAGGTTTGTCAGTCATTCTTTCTAAAGGTGGGCATTTGTTTTCCGGCAGCCTAAATACTATGTTGGTGGAAAGGCAGTGTTCACAACTGTTTGTTCTTGTCTTCATTCAAACAAGGGTATTCATGTCCCTGATGCTTGCTCACACTTGGTGTTCTGTGTGTAGGATTTCTTTGTCTTCAAGTGGTCAGAATTGTGTGAAGGTTTTTTATTTACTTCTGACTCTTACGGATCATGCAGCAACCTGTGGTCATGAGTTGTTTCGTAGCTTGCTGACACTCTCTATAACCACTTTAAATCTAAAGGTGTAGTCATGCTTCCCTGACCACGTATTGTTACCAGTTCCCGTGTTGTTGACAGCAGGCACTAGTGCTCATGTAGCTGCTTGGCCCATCTCTAGATGGGGAATTTAGCGTGCTAAAATAATCATCTAATTACTTGTTTATAGCATCTAATCCAGTAAAAGTAGGCAGCGGTCAAAAGGGGCAATTCCAGTTCCCCTTTCTGGCCTTCAGCTCCTTCTGCTCCCTTTTCTTTTTTTTTTGTCTCATAGCTACAGAATAATTTGGTTTGGCTTCTTCACCTCACGAAAGCTAGTACATGAAGTGATGAAAATTGTCATCTAAAATGAATCCTTTTGCTCCTCTGCAGTGGTCCATGACCTGCTATCATCATAAACATGAGAAGATTAACATCATCTTAAATGCAGATCCAGCAATACTAAAAGCTTGTTTTTCAGATTTAATAATCTGACTTGTCAGTGTTTGCTTTCTCGTGGTATCTTGACTCTTTTAGAGCTCACGCTAATTAATTTATGTTGTAAGTTGGATTATCCGCCTGTAACGAGTTTGGTAAATTGGATATGTGCCTAGCCTCAAGTTGGAAAAGTGTCTGAATCTGTGGAATGGAGCTGTTCACTACCAATAAGCCTGCTGCTTTCCTGACAAATTCACTATGAAGATGCTACTTGGATTATTTTCAGCTCCTAGAGAAGACAGTAGAAATTTTATGAAAAATAATGTATGCATGGCAATTAATAAATGAAGTCTTCTGGAACATTGGGAAGACAGGAAACATTTCTCTGACAAAGTGGAAGATACTTGGAAAATCTTGTTTTATGACATATCCTCTTATCACTTTTGTCTGTACAGTTCTCTGAGGGTAAGAGACTGTTTAGTCCAGCAAGGTTGTGCTGGGTTTTTGAGGTGGGAAAGGATTTGCTGTGTAAAACATCTTATGTTCAAAATACAACTTGGGTGATGGATCTGCAGTGTGGGTTTTTTCTTCTATAAACATACACATTTAAAAGTTGGGAAGAATGCTTATCATTCTGTGAAGCAGCACGTTGCTGTAAGGTGGACATTTTCCCTTTTATCCCAGCTCTTCTTCTGTGGAGCTGTTTAATTTCTTTAGGATAATAATTTTGTTATTTCTTAACTGAGATTGAGGAGGAGTGGTGAATCGAATCTAAATAGTGCTGTTACAGTAAAGTTCTAGTGTGAATGGCAGTTCTCAGTAACAATTAAATAAACTTTACTCTTAGTTGGGAAACATAATTTGGGAGAAGCATAAATGAAAGTTTATTTTACTTCTCTATTACATGGGTAGCTGATTGGTACTGCAAGTAACATATCCAGGCTGTGGAAAGGTATATTGATTTTGGTTTTAACTGTGACTGGAGTGATCGTGTAGGTGTAGGTGGGATGTGCAGGTGTATAGAAGTTCCTTTAAAATATAGACAGGAATGGTAGTTTTTGTTTTAAAATGTGTTAATGTTTTCAGGACCCAAGCCTTGTAGAGCAGGGCTGGTCTGCCATGGGAGCATGCTGTAGTCCCAGCTGCAAAGTGAGCTGTCAGTGGGAGACGGTGAGAGGCAGATGGTCACAGTAGTATCAGAGATGCTGCCAGCCTTGCCTTGCAAATGAAGAATAATGTTTTCTTTCTGCTTCTCTTACTTTTCGTTGTAGAGAATTTGTGTGCATACCTTGGAGCCCTGCAGTTCTTTGCTTTGACATGCTTTCTGGCTAGAAGGAGGCAAAGCAGAGCTCTGCTTGTGTGCGGCTGCTGTATTTGCTTATGCTTCCGAATGATGCCAAGCACTCCCTTCCCTCAAGGTCTAAAAATATTGCTGTTGCAGCAGTCTGCTTCAGGGGTGAGATCTTAATTGCATCAAGTAGTACCTTACTGGCAAGGATAAGACCCAAGATCTTTTTCTGCTGAAGGATTGTTTTTTTCACCTTACCTAATCAGCTGGGGTTGGAAAACATTTAAACACTTGTGCAAAAAGAATGAATTATTGGTGACCTATTTCAAGAATACATAAGACTGCAGTTAAGTATCTCTGGGGGAGGGAGGGAACCCCATTATATTGGAGTTAGTGATGCTTTTTCCAATAGTCCTGTTTTGTTTTTTTATTCTGAGCTCATTAGCTTGCAGCCTTGCAGTCAACACATAGAGCTTCCAAAGCTTTGCTTGGTTGTTATGGAAAACAGTTGTTTTGTGCCTGGTACCCCTGAATACTATCTTAGGGCTTTAATTTACTCTCTTTAGTTTTTAACATAATACTTAAATGATACCTGAAGGAATGCATGCAGGGTGGGAAAGAGTCTGTTGCTTCCCCAGTACCTATTAATTTTATGTTTTTTTTATATATTATATATGTGTAACTGATGTACAGGAGCAAACTGATTATTTGGAAGAATGCATTTATTTAATTCAAAAAATTATCTGTAAGTGGACCATTCTGAGGTTTAGAATATCCGGTATTGTTTTCATGGCAGGATGGTTTGGAATCTACTTAGGAAAATCGGAAAAGGCAGGGGACTGATGCTGGGATGTGGCTTTCTCTTATGTTGCTTAATCTTTCAGGTTAAACAGCAGGGAGCCTAATGTGAAGCGCTTTTGTCCAGCTGCTTAGTAGCACAGTTTGTGTACCTAATGCTCTGGGAAGTGACTGCAGTGTGATTTCCGTGGCTCTCCTAGGGTCTGAAGCTGTGCTTCAAACCTTAGACTCTGTATTACATGGGACTACTTCAACAGAGCTGCAGAGAAAATAGTTAGCATATTTATGGTTGCTTAAAGTTACGCATTCGAGATTGAAAGGCAATAGTAGCAAATTAAATCCAAAGACCTACCCTGTAATAGTGGAATGAAGGCCAATTTCTAGTACTAAATTCATCCTGAGGACATCAGATACTTGCCTGGGGATCCCTTGATTTTAGTTCACTTCTGACTTGACTATTGGAGTACAGTGATCACTGTAATCTTACTGGGATGGCAGCATTGTCTTTGTAAGAATGCAGACATTACAGGTAAACTGTAAGATGCATCATCATGGGGCTGTTCCTGGCTTGCTGATTCTGTTAATCTACTCTGTTATATAGAAGCCTATAATTTCACATCCCCCACATAAAACAGCAATGCATTTTAAATGCTAACCTGAGGATGGATATGCACTGTTGTACCCCTTCATTGTTGTCTTGAAAGTTTTGTTATTTAGGCAGTCTGTATCTTGTAGTTTAGCTGTGAAGTTAGTTCATATTACAGAAGTTTTATAACTTGTTCTTAACTGAGGAAACAGAACCAACTCTATGTTAGCATGCTAAGAAGGAACAAGAGCAGGTTGCATGGTTTGGGCAAGAGCAGGCAGGAAATAGAACAACTTGAGCTGTTTATCATGGAGGGAGGTACATGTGAAGGTGCAGGCTCCTTTTTTGGCAGAGTGGGGAGCAGCCTTGCTTGCTTGGGTGCAAGCCTCTTGCCACAGGCCTGTTGGAGTTGGCTGGGTTGTCTGCTTCTGAACTACAGGCCCTTGTGCATGCATGTGGATTTGGGAGAGCTGAAAGAGCTTACTCCAATGAGCAACTGGTGGCACTCAGACATAAGATTTTGGACCCTAGTGATATTTTAGGGCCAAATTGTACCAATTTCATTAAATAACAGAAAGATTTTGACCCCTTGCCTGAAATAATTCTCTCATATGTGAGGTGTGCTCAGGTGTATATGTACGCAACTCCTCCAGAGAGTGGTGTTCATGAGTTGTTGATGAAACAGAAACCTGGATTCAGATTTTGTGTCTTCAGAGTACGGGAAGAGCTGGTGCTGTGGTGAAACCCCTGCAAGGTGAAGGCTTGCTGCCAGAAATCAGAGCAACTTCTGTCTGCCTAGTGTCTTGTGTTAGCTGAGTGTGTAAGTTGAGTGGGGGACTGGGAAGTTCAATGGTACTAAACCTTTATAAGTGGAAGACAATGACCTTTGATGGTATTCATCTCTCTGAAGCTGATGGTTCCTTATTCATAAAGTCACAGACTGATTTGGGTTGGAAGGGATTTTAAAGCTTATTCAGTTCCAGCCCCACTTGAGCAGGTTGCTCCAAGCCCCCTCCAACCTGGCCTTGAATGCTGGGAGGGATGGAGCAGCCACAGCTTCTCTGAGAACCCTGTTGCCACCGCCTCAGCACCCTCACAGGGAAGAATTTCTGCTTAATGTCTCATCTAAATCTCCCCTCTGTCAGGTTAAAGCCATTCCCTGTTATCCACAGGCTTTGTTATTTTTATTTCAAATTGTTTACAGTAATTGCTCGAGTTTCATAACAAAGTCTTTTGTGCATAAATGAGCACTTCCAAAAGCATGTGTGGGTTGGCTAGATGTTTTGCATTGTTATTTCTTTGTGCTTATCTGGTAAATTTGAATGTTATTTTTGTAAATGCATGTACCAACTCTGATTGTATTGAGCAAAATGACCAGGGGATGGTTTGTATGTTCTTTACGCTGCTGAGGTATGGACTGGAGTAAAGTAATTCTTAGTATCAGGCTTCAGATACCTGATCTAGCCTCCTGTGTGTCTGTCTTAGATGTCTGGCTTAATACTTTGAAGGCTCTAAAGCATACTGGGGCTCTTTCTCATGAAAAGAGTGTTGCAAATTTAAGGTGATATTTACTATTTACCTGATGTGGTGATAACTAGACTTCAGCTGGGTTTTGTGGGGCAGATGTTTGTCTAGGGAACGATTGGGTTACCAGGGAGTTTATAAAGTGAGTTTAGCACAGTGCTTTGGTTATTTCTGGCTGGAAAACACAAATGCTGGTCTTAATCAGTTACAGCAACTTTGTCTAGTGCTGCCTTTCTCCAGGGTGTTAAAATCCCAAGTGCTTTGTGTAGAAGAGAAAACCCAGTTAGAGCAGGTAGGAAGGCGACTTGGCTTTGCCTTGCACTTCTATTGAAGAGGCAGTACCTGAGACTGCAGTCTGTTGCATTATTCTGGTGATTTCAATGGGATTAGAAAGGAAGAATTTACCGGTTTTACATCTGGGCTAAGCATGTCCAGGAGGGGGTTACCTCTGCTACATTGGATTAAGAAGAGATTCGAAGTTGAAAGAAACCCAAGGGAGACTAAAATAATGGTACATGATGTGTTTTCCACTTTTCCTTGCATAAAGGAAATATGAAATTAATATAACTGTGCATATTCTGAAACTTGTGGCAAGATGAAAAGTCTCAGGGTATCTTAAAGCAGTCCTTCATACTCTGCGTTTGAAAACTCTCTCAAATCAAGTTGAACTGTTGGACAGAAAAATTGATCTTACTCTGCAGTCATAGAAAAAACTTTAGCAGGCAGAGAGTACAAATACTTGATCTTCAGAAGACTCAGTTGGTGTATAGCCATGGGAGTTGCAACCTTTAAGATCTTCTGAAGTCAGCTTCTCCTGTAAGTGCATTCTTAATTTGATTTCAGTGTTAACATTGTTTCCTTGTCTTGTGTGTAATTTTTGGTTAATTCAGTTTCCCTCCCATGAAAATAATTACCAGAATTTGGGATTTTCAGTTACTACTCTGTAGGTGTAGTTAAATATATATTATACTTATTATTAAATGTATATATATTTCCCATTATGTATGGGACCAAGTTTCGTAATATGATAAAAGCCCCCACAGAGTCCCCTTCTTGAGCAGTGGTGCTTGGAAGAAGCGTACTCCTTTCTGAATGCACAGAGAAGTGCAGAACTGCCTAGGGTTTTCCAGGAATTTAGTGGAGGAGAGATTAAAACCTGGATGTTTTATAGCTCAAGCTGTACAACTCACTGGTTTGTTAGGGTGTTTTGTGCTGGCTGATCCTGCTCAGGCATTAAAAATATTCTGTTCATTCTAACTCTGATGTTTTGTTTTAATTCGTTAGTTTAGCTATTATTTCTACAGACAGAATTCTTTTCACCCTTCTATTAAATCTGTATTCAAATCAGGCTTGATTAATGCTTTGTCATTAAGTTCTACGTCTAGCTCTGTGAAAGTCCAGAAATATATCTAAACCTTCCTGACAACCTCTGTGTTGTGGCAGTGTTGAGTGCAATAACCTTAAAATCGTGATGAAAAAATGCTGCATAGATGTCGCAAAGGAAGAAGCAGTTTTTTCTGATGTCAAATGAGGTGTAAACCTTGGTGGAACGGAAGCTTTGTGATGAGACTTGGGAAAGTGTGTGCTGTTTATTAGATTGAAAACAGATTTTTGGTACCTGTTTCGGCATGGAGTGTTAGTCTTTTGTCTGTTAGTAGCAGATCCGAGAGATGCCTCTTATCAGTAACAAACCGTGGAAAAAGATGAAATTATTTCTGTTGGATTCCGGAATATCCAGCAGAAACTGTGAGATAGGTCGTTACTTTTGGTTTTCCCTCTAAGAGCATGCTAAGCCTAATGTTACTTGTTATTGCACAGAATCCAAAGTGGATAGATAGCCATGATTTTTCATAGCAGGAAAAAAAAGGGAAGTTGTCATTTCCAAGTTAGAAGTACTTTTGTTGCTTTTCACTTGCATTAGCTGTAGTCTTATTTGCTGGTTTTTGTGGTTTAATTTGCAGATTTCAGTAACTATCTTGGAAGAAAGTTCATGTGCATGCTAGTGTGGTTTCAGTAGTTATAATTATTTCTATCTTGGCTGCGCTGCCTTAGATCTGTAATGGAAAGTTTTGCCTGATTTTCCTTTCACTTTTGGCTGTATGGCAGAAACAAATTATCTGGTAGTTGTCAGCTGTTGTGTGATGAAGCTTTCTTGGTTTTTTTTTATTTGTTTACTTTTGTATTTTCTTTTTATTGTTTCCTCAGTCAAGCTTTATACAAAGAGCAACTTGTCATTTGATTCCATTATTTCTTGTGAGCATTAGGCATGGCTTGCAGTTGCATTATCTTAATGTAGCCCTTCCTATTCAGCCACCTTATATGTGTTCTTATCATAGAGCAAATTGCTATGTGAAATGTGGCATGAAACAAACCTGTCAGCCTAACATTCATGGTTGGCAAAGATGGGGGTGGGAAGATAGAACAGTATTAGGAGAGTCATGAGATGTTAGTCTAATTAGCATGGTTTTGACAGAGAAAAAAGATTATCATGCTGATCTGGGAACTCCTTGAGCTTGTCATTGTTGTGGACAAAGGAGGGGGTGAAAATAAGAATAAATTAGAGCTTTCAAAAGGCCTTTGACAAGTTCTTACCCAAGAGGCTGTTGAACAAGCTGAGGAAGTCGTGGGATGAAAGTGAAGGGTCTTAAGTGTAAAAAGCACAAGCAAAAAAGAAAAAAAGCCAGTTGGTGAAGGTAAGCTCAAGAGTTCAAACACTGCACTTGAGATATTCTGAGATAATCAGGGTAGTAGCTGGCATGTAAGGTACTGACACTTTTATAGGTGACACTACTGAGAACCACACTTCTAATGAAAACCAAAACAGGCTGACTGATTGGATAGAACAAGGATAGTTTGGAGTCTAATAATATAAAGCAGTGTGTATAGAAAGAATAAACATAATCTACCTGTGTCTTACAAAGCCTTCACATGGATTTCTTACACAAATCTTGTTCTGAGTTCTTGCAGTAGGTACCTGAAGTGTGTTCTTGTCTACTTCTCACAAGCTCTGTATATGTGCTTTATGTATAAAAAAGTATGTATAAAGTATACGTACTTTAATGTATCTTTTGGA
Source organism: Myiopsitta monachus (assembly GCA_017639245.1). Lineage (NCBI taxonomy): Eukaryota > Metazoa > Chordata > Aves > Psittaciformes > Psittacidae > Myiopsitta > Myiopsitta monachus. The sequence continues at coordinate 59,763,787 of CM029925.1, forward strand.
GTTTCCCCATGTTGCCTAAACTTTTTGGAAATAAAGCACCATTATGGGTCAGTAGTGTCCAATCTTTAAACTTACTTGTTAATGCAGTAGTTGAATGGATAAGCACAGAGGTGGGTTGCTCCATCCCTGGCAGTGTTCAGGGCTAGGTTGGATGGGGCTTTGGCTACTTCGGTCTAGTGGAAGGTGTCCCTGCCCATGTCAGGGAGTTGAAGCTAGATGAGCTTTAAGGTCCCTTCCAGCCCAAACTGTTCTATGATTCTTCTCTTTTTCATTGATTTTGTTCAGAATAATACAGGAGGTTCACTGGAGTGCTGTGGGTAGAACACTTGCTGCAACAGGACATTCCTTGTGAATTTTTCATATACCAAAATGTCCTGCTGCCTGTTCAGGGATCTCTCTCTGTTGTGTTACCTTAGACAATATCTTTGTTTATAAGAGTGACTTTCTGTACTAATCAGCTGAGGCAGTGTACCATGTTAACGTCTGTACTGTCTCCAGTGGCTAGTGTGCTCTGCAGAACACTGCATGGTGTAATGTAGATGTTGCTGCTTTCAAAATGACAAAAAAAAAAGTGATTTCCAATGAAGTTTGTTAATGCAAATGTTCTTGTTACTGAAACTGATGCTTTTTTCTGCCAGTAACAGTAGAAATAATGTGGCGAAAGCTTGCATGTTTCTAAATGAAATTAACTTCCCTGCTGAAGCTAAGATATTGATAGATAGCATGTTAATATGATTGACCAGAAATCAACACAGTATATATCACATGTGAAGGGGGCAGAGTTCTTCCTTCATGTTCCTAAAGTGTGACCAAGGGACACTAACCTCCCTGGCATTCCAAACTGAACAATATCTGACTTTATTTAACTGCAAATGTAAAGTAATGCAAAGCAAGTAAAGATGGCAATGTTAACTGATGCAAAAAAGCAAGAAATGTAGGAAAGTTCACTTACATTCTAGTAAGGGGAAAATATAATTTAATGCTCTGTCACTCCTAATTGAGATTTGTGCTTGCTTTCATCGCTTGAAGAATATTTGTTTCACTATTTAAAAAACTCCAAACCCAAAATGTTGGGGAGCATCAGCCAGGGCAGGCTGAAGAAGGCAAGCTTGGAGTCGAACAGTGATAGCAAGGCAGGTGAAAGCAGTACCGTTATTGATAAGGATGCAGCCCCCCAATATCTGCATGAAGCAAACAGGGTATAGTTCAGCCATGAGTCTGGGTCTCCAGGCAAGCCTGTAGTGATGATCTGAGATGGAGCAAGGAAGTCAGGTCAACAGGTCATGGTCTGGATCAGTGAGGTGCATGGCCAGGCGCAAGAATGGCTGCAGTGTAGCTCACATGAGAACCTGAGGACAAGTGTCTTAGTTTGAATGCAGCTCTTGAGTGAAGGTGAGGAGGCCCCCCAGACAAAGCTTCTCACACCTCTTTCTTACATGACTCTTCACAGTGGTCTCTAATGGTAAGATTTGCCTTCAGGAATCCCAAGCACCTGAAACCAAGTGGCAAAGTCTTGAGTAAATGCGACACAACCTCATTAGAGGAGGATCAGGTTATCAAACATTTAAACAAATTGGATACATGCAAGTCTGTAGGGACCCAAGGAATACACCCATGGGTGCTGGGAAAGCTGGTCAAAGTCATTGTGGGATCAATCTTGATTGTCTTAGAAATGCCATTATAGTTGGAGAAGGCTTCTGAAGATAGGAGAGACATTTGCTTTCTTCCAATCCTCAAGAAGGTGGACTGAAACCATCTGAGCTGCCAGGCTCAAAGGGTTGTGATCAGGGGCATCAAGTCCAGCTGGAGGCCTATAACTAATGGTGTACCTTGGGGGACTGATTGTGGAGCCATCCTTGGAGATATCCAGACCATGACTGGATACCATCCTGGGCAGCCTGCCCTAGCTGATCCTGCTTTGAGCAAAGGGGTTGGAGTAGTCCATGTCCAGAGGTGCCTCCCAACCTCAAGGATTCTCATTCTGTATTCCAGGGTTGCACAGCTGCGAAGTGCAATGTTGGCCTTGACCACAGGCAGCTACGCTCTGCCAAGAGTGGGTTTTTTTCCTGCAGTGTGGGGTTTTCCTACTTAATAGCTGTTCTTTGAAAGACTAATGGATGACTGGTTTTATGGTGCAAGGAAAGGATTAATCTCAAAGTAGATTCTGATCTTCAACATATCTACAGAAGAGATGTTTGTGCTTGAAATGGTTTCACTCCAGTGCTGTTCATTAGATATCCCAGCTGTTAAAAAATACAAAAGCATGATATAGGCTAAACATCCTTGCTTTTTCAGCTCATGTGGTGTCCTAGTTTCATTTGGGTTTTTGTTAGGAAAGTTTATCGGGATACAGCCACAGAGAAAGGATAGATGGAAACTACCAGATAAGTGTTTTCATAGCGACATGAAAGAATTACAGACTGTTCCATGCTAATCATTTTACTGACTTCTTATTTAGGTTGAATTTGGTTGAAGCTTTTGTGGTGGATCCAGAACTACGCCAGTGCCTTCAAGAAGATCTCTTACGTCGCTTCCCAGATCTTAACAGGCTGGCAAAGAAATTTCAGAGACAAGCAGCAAACTTACAGGACTGTTACCGAATGTACCAGGCTATTAATCAACTGCCTAATGTTGTACAAGCACTAGAAAAACATGAAGGTAATGCTACTCCTGTCTGTTTTCAGTGTTCTATAATACACTCATGATGCAATCAGATAGTGCGTAGATTTCCAAAGATTACTTTTTTTCCTGTGTACTTTTCTTGCAGGAATAAACATTAAAGACATTTGGATTTGAAACAAGCTGGAATTCTGATATGTCAATGAGATACTTAAACATAGCCAAATATTTACATGAAAAAGCATTCTAATTAGTGTGTAGCTGAACTACTTAAACTGTTGGGTGACAGTCTGGTAATCTTTGATCTCAACTTCTCTCTAAGAATTCTTGACCAATTGTTTGTGAATTATGATCATAGAAACAAGATACCATACATACAATATGGTTCTGTTGCTTTTGCAGACACTTTGCACTTTGGGTTGTAATTAAACAAAAACATCTCCAGTTTAAGCATTATTGGTATAATTTGAATGACTTTGTTTTGGGTTTGTTTGGTTTTTTAAATTGTCATGCTTCTGTATTTGAGAAGAGTAATGTGGCAAAGTTTCCTCTGATCTTCGTAAGTAGGAAACACAAGGCTATAACAAGCAGGTCTGGGAAATACAAAGGTTGGTATTCCTTTTCTCTAGGTGTTATTGAGAAAAATGCAGAATAAGATTGCTCAGTATAACAAGGGGGTTGATTCAGTACAGCAGGAGCATTCCTAGCCTGGTATTAATTTGTTTGAAAACCTCTTTGCATAAGGCAAACGCCAAAGCTTTAAAGATAAATACTTTGAAATGGTATGGTTACAAAAATGATTTTCCTGTATATATATATATATATGTATATGTGTGTGTGTGTGCTTATCTGTCTATCTGCTTTTCTGTCCTACGGTTTTATGACTTCAAGTAATGAGACTTATTTTCTAAAGTATTGATCTGAAGATGAGTTAGTTTGTGGTTGCTGGCTGTTATTTCCAAAAGCGGTTAGATCTAAAGCTGGGAAGAACTGGCAGATACAAGTTGTATTTTATTTTTTTGTGAAGACCTGTGCCATGCTTCTACTGCCTCAGTCCTGTCCCTTGGCTTTTCCAAACAGACTCTGCTTGTCTTTTGCCTTGGCATGGAGCTCTTGGATTTCTGTCTTAAACTGAGATATTAATTCAAAATGCTCACTTTATCTTTACTCTTTCTATTAGTTCTCATTTGAATTGACAGAAATTTCTCTGTCATAATACTGGCGTAGGAAAACAATTACTTTTTTAGAGGTTTTGAGGAGCAAGCTGTGTAAGCCAAACTGCTAAGATGACCATATGGGAAAACTAATAGACTGCAAAAGATTCTTGCTGTTTTACATGTGAGTCAGTTGGCTTTAGTAGGGCATTCATCAGCAATATATCTAAGATAATTTGAAATTGGTGAAATGTGTTATTTTTCATTTTCCTTTATACTTGTATGCCCTTGTTTAAAGGTAATTTTGAGTGTACGTGGCTGATGCAGACCGATGCACTCGTTTTCCTACTTCAGCCTCAAATCTTTTTACTCATCAAGAGATGGAAGGGCAGAAAAATTTTTTTGCAACTGAGTGTCTGCCAATTTCAGAACTTTTTCTCTCGTGAATGGCTATGAGGAAATAGAGCAATTACACCATGAAGTGATCAGCAGTGATTGCTTTTCCCTCAGTATGAAGCACTGCTTTGTTGAGATACTTGTTTTTACAGATGATGGAAGCTGAGGAGAGGGGCAGTGAGTGAAGATGTTTTTATTTTTTTAGACTTCAGAAACCTGTATAAGGTAGGAAAGGACTCTGAGTCATCAAATCATTTTGCTGTTGCTGGGAAGAGGGAGCAGTTGTTCATTACTCAGACTGCTGGGATGTAAAACCTAGGTACTTAAAAGATGTGTATCTTCAAGAAGCTGCTGAAGCATCTTCCTTTCCATCTCAGAAGGACACTATTTTAAGCCTGTTAATATGCAAGATATGGAAATTGTAAGACGGGTTCCAGGTGGTTTTTTTTTGTTTGTTTGTTTTTTTACCATATGGTATACAGTGACTTGAATATCCCCTTACTGCTTTTGGAAATGCCTTGTCTTGCATGTTCCAGTACAGGTCTTCCTTGACACTGGTGTGTTATAACCATGTTGTGATTGAACTTGGCTGTTTCATGTTCTTTTCATTTCCTGCTGATTATTCCCCTACTTATAGTGGGAATTTGTTTATCTGTCAATGTGTCATCTCATTGTTAAATTAAACTTAATTTCTGTTAGCCCAGTTTTCAAGGTTAATCAGTTATGTTCCTGATTTATTTTGTTCCGATTTCATCTACTGATACCTTCCCCATTGTATAGATTAGTGAATTTTATAAGAAGCAGCCTTTTGTGCATTAATATTATTGATTCACACATTTTGAAAAGATAAATGTTTGTGTGAGCCCTGGAGGAAGTGTGTTGCTGGTGTCCTTCCAGCTCATCTTTTGCAAGTTGTTGATGTCCTCTCTCTGCCTTCTGATCATTGTATTAATCATGAATCTTGCAGCTTAGCATCCCATGTGACACCATACCGAATCCTTTAGAAGAATCCAGGTTAGGTCTACAGATTCCCCTGTGTTTTAGGCAGTCAGTTACCTCAGACAGATGTTGTGCTAGGTGGGTATGGTCTGCCTTTAGTAAACCTGTACTATATTTTATCCCAATTTTCATTTTGCTCCTTGTTCTTTCCTCATTATTTTTCCTAAGACCTTTTGTACCACCAAAATTTCTAGTTTAAGTGCCTTCAGTTGTCAAGATTCATCTGTTCTTTCCTTGATAGTGTCAGTTGTGATACTTCTGTTTGCTGCCAAACTAACTATATAAACGTCTCAAGTTTTGAGGATTAGTGCTTCATTTTAGTTTCTATACAACGTCTCAAACTATATCACTAGAAAAGTCTTTAATTCATATAAATAGACACTTATCTGTGCTTAAGTAATTAATTTATGGTTTAAATCAAAAACTACTTGGGATCAGATAGGTTTTGCGATCAGTATGTATCCCTGCTTTTGAATGTACGTTGTTCTTTCTCTCAGTGGTTACCTCGTGCTAATAATGTTGAGTAGGTGCAAAAGTGTTTGTTTTTATCATACTTCTTTTGTATGAGTTTATAAATGCAGGTGCAATCCAAGTGAAGAGTTAATTTTTTCAATGATTTCAGTTATTTCTCGTAATCTCTTGATGCCAAGTATTATGCTTTTAAGAAAAACATACACATACAACTTCTGTAAATCCTCAGTATTCACTGACTCCACTATTTTACTTCCTTGGATATTGAACATGAAGTTGGATTGAAAATATAAATCAGTTTTGCAATGTATGAGTTTGAACCATATTCTAAATATATATAAATCTGCTAGTATTTTATTTACTTGATAAATTAATGTTTTCTAATTTTTGAATGTGACATCTTCCTATGGTGTTTGAAGACGTACTTGTCAAAATAATGAAATGGTATGAAACTCCCTTACTTACAATTTTTTTAGTGAAAGGAGTAATTGCTATTTTAAATTCAAGCACAATCATTTTTCATTAATTCAAGATTACTGAAGATTATTTAATTGCCAGGCATTCTCTCAGCTGATGTACTGGAAACATGCTCTGAAGAACGGACATGAAACCTTTTTCTGTTCTTCAGTCTCTCCTTTACTGTCTGCTTTTATTTTCTAGCTTGGTTTAGATGGGTCTCATTACAGGAGGGGTTAAAAAAAAAAGACCAAGCAAGTGATTTAGAATAAAAAGCAATATCTTTATTTCAGATCTCTCTTAGTTTGAAGACTTTTAGTCAGCAAAAGACTCCGGTTTTTGCAAGTTCAGTAATCTCTCAACAAGCATACAATTTTTTTCCTCCATTAATAGACACTGATCTGTTAAGAACTTTAAAAGCCTGGGGGAGTGAGGAAGCAAAAAGGCACAGGAGAAGAAAGAAACAAACCAACCTTTTACTTTTTATTTGAGTCACAGCGCTGAGAGAGAAGAGAGATTCTGTTGGGTAATAGTGTCTTCATTGTGTGACTTCTATAAATTTTTCTTAGGGAAGAGTAGGACCTTTTCCTTAGTCTGGTAAGAAATTGGGAGGCTCTGGAATAGCCAGGAATTAATTCTGTGTTTCTCTGTTCATGTGCAAAACCTTGCCTGTAAACATCAGAGGCAAAATTGTGTACCTAATCCAGTGACTAGAAGCTCATAGTATTGGGTTCTTTTTGAGGCATTATGTGTAAGTCCTGTAGTCAATAATGCTAATTTTTCTGTGATTAAATCATAACTTGAAGTAGCTGCAGAGATGTAGACATTTGTTTACTGACAGTGTTTTCACAGCAGGCTGCTGGATAGGTGCTTATTTTTAGGCCTGAAGTAAAGACTTTTTTCACAAAATCGGCAATATCTGTGCATGCTACATTAGGAAAAATGCATCCTATGTCAAAGGCAAAATGCAGTTCACAGTTGTACTTGGTGCTACAGGGTATCTGTGCTAGCAAAATACATTGGAAAAGACTAATTTAGTATTGTCGATTTCTGTTTAGTGGAAAGATCAGTGGCTGTAAAGTTCGGGTTAGAGCAGATGATTGGGTTTTTTTTTTTTTTAAGGAAAGCAAACCCAAACCCCATACACCTCAATTTCTATTTATATCCGTATTTTAACCTACCAAATAGTTCCAATTTTTGGTAATTTTGAAGTAAGAAAAATGAAAAACTCATGAGTGTGGATGATGAAACTTACACTTTGTATTTTGAAAATTGTTTGCTGTAGAATATAATTTTTGCTAAAGGCATTTCTGTTTCTTACGTGCAAGATGGGTAATGTTCAGACAGCAGGTTTGCTTTCAAGCTGTTGTTTGTCTGTAGTTTTACTCATAGTAGAAGGGAATTAATGCCACCAGATGTGAACAAAGATGACAGAATAGGTAAAAGCTTAATCAGAATATAAATGATGCCAATTCTGGAAAAAGATACACGTGTGTCAGTGGAATAATCATAGCCACTCTTAATAAAAAATAACCAGCTATGTAGTTGTGCTGCTTATCTTGGATAAGTGAATTCTGGTAAAGTTGGGGGGGTTTGTGAGTGATAATTTTTTCGTGTTTGTTCTTAACAGGAGCTCACCAGATGTTGTTGTTGGCAGTGTTTATAACACCTCTTAATGATATCTACTCTGACTTCTCAAAGTTTCTGGAGATGATAGAAACAACATTGGACATGGATAAGGTATGGGCTGGTGTGTGGGAGGGGGTTTACTTAGCAATTAAAGTTTCGTATTGAACTTTGCCATCTGCTCTACATGCACTAAATTTAATTGATCATCTATATTAAGTAGTTAGTGGTAGTTTAGCTGTGGAATATATGAAGACTTACTAGTATAGCAGTTGAATATCAAGAGGATATTCACCCACTGTCTGAAATTATCTATCCAGTATAAAAATGCTGCAGGTACATGGAAGCTTTGGATCTCTTTTTTAACAACCTCATTAGTATTGCAAGTGGAGAAGTTATTTTGGTACTTTTCTGTTTTTCATATTTTCAAAGTTACTGTGGTATGTCTCAAATCTGGAACATAACCAGAATGTTTATTACATATTTCTCTACTTCTATAAAGTTCATTAGACTCGGTTCTATTTTGTGTGGGGTTAAGTCTTCATTACTAATGGACTGCCTCTCTGAAAAATGACTGACTTAGGTATAGAGACTTCATTTTCCAGTGTAAAGACATTTCTCATTAGAGAGAAAGCTGCTACAATTATCTTAGCTTTCCAGCTACACTTGCTTATGAAATATTGCTGGTGATAGGGCTATGCTTGCAAGGGAAAGCTGGCTTTTTTTCAGCAGAAGAATTGGCCAAAGAAAACTGGAAGGAACATTCTTGTTCCTTGAATCTGTAGTGGAAAGGAGAAAGGATGAGTATAAGTGATTTGTCATTGTTTAATGCTGAACTCTTAGGATAGAGGCAAAACCAGGAACCGCTGATTTACTGGGTGAAACTTTTTTTTGTGAGTTTTGTACATAATTTTTCCCATTATATTCGTTACAGAATTGGTGAGATTCGTTTTGAAATGTATGTGCTTGGTTAGAAATACTCCTTTCTCTGTAAAATCTTTCACTCATTTTGGAAATTGTGGGAGACATTCAGGGTTGTTGTGTCAATCACAGCCAACTAGAAATACAAGAACTACCTAACCAGTGTGCCAGGCATGACAGTAAGGGCAAAGTGTTGAACTTCTGAAAACTGCAGTGGCTTTAAAACTTTGGATGTGTATTTTTCTGCACAGGCTGAAGCACCACATTTTACCTCTTTGTATTGTGTATGCATTCATCAGTTGCGTTTTATGGTTTAAGGACAGAGTGTTTGATTGACACGTTGCTGTAATTTATGATATATGCTAATGAAGAAATTTATAGCTTTATACTAGTTACAGACCATCTGTTGATGCAGTTTGTATGCCCTGGGACTCTGTTTTCTTTAAAGCTAACAGCTGTTCTAAGCCTTCACCCTTTATAGTCCAGCTCTTCAAGTCTCCCTTCAGCTTGTTTTGTTCTCCTGCTAAACAAAATAACAAGTGAGTTATTTTTAACCAGGGCGCTTAGAATCCAGTGTGTCAGATTTGGGTTTGTTTTTTTGTTTTCCCCTTCAAGGTACGGGAAAATGGTTATAGATAACCCAGTGCTGGTTTTACCAGAATGTACCTTGTCCATATGAATGTTAACGTTTCTAACACTGACTTGAAATTCCTCTTGGATTTTTAGGGAGTACAAACAAAATACCCAGCTCTATTCTGAGTGTGATTGGAAAACAGGTTGTTATAGCAACTAAATTATGTCAATAATCCATTCTGATATAAAAAAGAAACATCTAAGTTCAAAAAGTGTGGGATGTGGTTATTCATTTACCTAGCTGTAATAGAAGTTGAGAAACTGTCACTTCCTTTCCTGTCTTTTCACAGAATTGTAAGGTTCCTTTCAAAAACCATCTACCCCAACTCCTCCTCAAGTCAGGGCAACTTTGTTAGTGCTTTTGGTGCGTAGTATTTTGGTTTGAGTACTGAGCGCAGCTCTGCAGAAGGACTTGTTTTTTCACATTAGCTAGCTCAACATAGAATCACAGGATCGACTAGGTTGGAAAAGACCTTTAAGATCAAATCCATATAGTTCTAGAGCCTGCAAATTATTTGCTGTTGCCTCATTTCTTTGAGCACCCCTTGGAAATGTGACTCACTTGGGTCTTATTTCATGTAAGTAAACATACATGGCTATTAAAATGTTTGTAATGCTGGTCTGCTGCTTACCACATTAAATATTTTATACTTTGAACACCCATTTCAGAGTAGTTCTGAGCAAAAACTTACACTTCCAACCCCAACCAACTGTGGTATTGCATTTAAGGGATTTGTTTTCGTTATAGACTTTTGCATGACTCTTGCCAGCAGAAGGTTATATATAGGGTCAAGGTGGCAGCAAGAGTGTTCAGATTAACCTGTTGAATGTCTGTTGCATTCCTTAATGTGTTTCAGTGATAGTTCATACTTTAATATATTGTTGAAATATGATTATGATGCAGGGGTATTATTTTGGGAGGATGAGAGGGGAATGAGTTGGGTTCACTGATAATTCCTCCCATTTTTCTGGTGAGGTGTAGCTTTACTGGACCATAATTGATGGTAGATTGATTAGGTACAAAGCACGAAGAACTCGAATATGACATTCCTGTTAATGCTTGTCCTGACAGATTGTTGTTGGCTGTGTTCACACTGAGGGCTTCAGAAGAGAAAAGTAAAAGTTTGCTTTAAGTGACTTAACTAATTATATCTGAAATACTGCTGTAGGAGGAGCACAGCTTGAGAAGAATGTTAGAGGATAATATAGTTGTGGGTGCCTGATGGTTTTATGTATTAATTAGTAGCACAAGTTTTTAATATTTTTAGTAAATCAGTTAGTTTACATTCCTAGCAGTTTAGCAGAACTTTTAATTTAATTTTAAAATGCTTTAGGAAAAATTTCATCCCCAAAAGAGCAGCTGGGCATTGGAACAGGCTGCCCAGGGTGGTGGTGGAATCACTGTCACTGGAAGTGTTCACAAACCATGTAGACGAGGCCTTCAGTGACATGGTTTAGTGGTGGCCTTGGCAGTGCTGGGGCAATGGTTGGACTTGATGATCTTAAATATCTTTTCCAACCTTATTGATTCTATGATTCGATGTTTTCTACTCACTTGATCACATTTGGCTTTCACTCTGAGTGTAGTCAGATGGATTTTTCAGGCTGAGGTAATGGGATGTAGGCTGCTGGATGTCCTGAAGACTTGGTATCTACACCTGGAAAAGCCACCAGGCACTTACCCTGGGCTGCAGTGCCTGCTCTGCTGCAAAATGGTTCTTGAGCTGCTGCAGTCCCTAACTCAGACTGTGAATGTGAATGGAAGCTGAAGTAATTTTACTCTAACTGCCTGTCCTGAGACTTCACAGGAGGTTAGGATTTATTTCTTGCACACTAGCAGCCTCTGGGTTCATTTGTCATCACAGGTCTGTTGGAGCTGTAATGGACTTAGGCAACAAGCACATGAAAACTAACTCCATTCCCTATGATTGCTGGATGGAGCAGAGGGTGAGACAGTAACACAGCTCTTTTGCACATTTATAAGCTTTAGCCACACATGGATCTGTGCTGGAAGTAAAGTGAAGCTGGCCTGCAGTGAGGATGTCCAGAAGGGCGTAAGTGCAAGGCATGGCTTCAGTTCTGATCAGCCTTTCTGATATGGCAGTATGGGTGAAGGCTGGAACTGACAGAGTGGGTGACCTGCCAGAGTGTTATGGGTCATTGGGAATGTTACTTTAGTTTTCCTCAGGTTATGGGATTTCTGCACTTCCATTTCAGGCTTCAAATAATTACTTGAAGATGTGAAAAAAAGAATACTTTTCATTTGGCTGTCAGTGTCGGTTTTCTCATGAAGCCAGTCATAACAAGGGCTGGCATGTGTGGTGTTTGCATCCCAGCCTTTCTGGTTCCTGTTTCAGATCTAGGATCTGCCCTGCCAAACCAGAAATTGTCTTTTCTGTATGCTGTCATAAGTGTTCATTGCTGTTCTTTTAGCAGAATTATGGAGGGAATCGGAGCAGCAGCATTTCATCCCTGGTCGTGTTCAAGGCCAGGCTGGACAGAGCCTTGGGTGACATGGTTTAGTGTGCGGTGTCCCTGCCCATGGCGGGGCAGTTGGAACTTGATGATCTTAATAAGGTCCTTTCTCACCCTAACTGTTCTATGGTTCTGTTCTATAATTCTAAGCAGGCCTATCAACAGCGGCTGTAGCAGGGAATGAATTCGTTCATACCCCTTTAACATGTTCCAAGTTTCAAGATGGTCTTCTAAAATCTTATAGTCTTTTATTTTGTGGAGTCCTCATCTCTGCTTAAGCAACTGGAGAACTTAGCTGCTTCAGTATGTTTGCACACAACACAACTGGAACTAAAACCGCAGGCTGAGTGTAACGCCTTGCAGTGCTGGTAATTGCACGGAGAAAATAAGCACCAGTGGTTCAGTTTTCTGTGGTGCAGCTTCTGTGGAAGATCAGATTATCTACTGGGAGAGGATAATTGTCAGAATAAAGTAGCGATCCTTTAAAAATACAGTAAGCTATATAGTTTCTTTATATGATCATTTACTTGTCCCCCTCCATTCCAAATTCTAAAATGTATAAGCCCTGTGGCTTTCATTTCCTGATTGCATTCCCAGGTCTTTGTTCCAAGCTGCTGCCAAACCTGCGAGTCTTCAGCTTAATGCTTTTACACTCGTTCTGAGACGCCGCAGATTTGAAGTGCTTCTTGTGCTTAGTAGAACAAGATGCATGTGGTGGTTCTTGCAGTTACAGTTCCTCTTGCTCAGTGCTTTCTAGTGAGATACTTTTATTGTCTGGGAAGGAGTAAAGTAATTGTGTGAACCTCCCTTTCTTCTCCTTTTGCTAACATATACTTGTGGGTATAAGTGAAATTGTATGTAAACCACCTTTCAGTGTATTTTGCAAAGTATTTGTAGTTTCTTTGTGCTACAACTTTGCAGATAATTCCCAGCTAGGGGAAGCTTCGTAAGTGTTGTGTGTGTTTTGGGGTTTTGCTTGGGTTTTAAACTTAATTAGAATGAATAAATTACTAATATGAAAGCCAGTGCTTAGTTTCCAGTGTTGGACAACAGTGCTAATATTTTGTTGGTTGTAAAACTTTGTATATTAAAAATGGAGTTTCTTTTATTGAGCACTTATAAATTGTGCCTGTGAGTTAAACCTGAGATCTGTAAGGTCATCAGAAACACGCACCTGGCAGTGGAAGCTTGGGGAAAGGAGGGGAAAAAGATGAAACTTGCTTCATTTGTGTCTCTGAAAATGATTAGCTTGAAGGAAATGTATATGCTTTTCAATTCAACTGGGTTGAAATCAGGTGGAATTTTTGGTGGTGTTATGTTGGTTCCTTCTGTAACCTCTTGAGTATGTTTTGGACAGGAATTATTGTTTCAGAAACTTGTGTTTCCAAATACTTCTTGCTTTGAAACACCCCATTCTTAATTAGCTGCATAAGTCCACCCTACATAACAATTCCATTTCCTCTGACTTCCCTGTTTTCCTGCCTACTACTCAGTTATTTGTATGTGAATGAATATGTGGACTAGCTCCATTTCAAAGTAAAGGAATCAGCTAAAAAGGTATATTTAGCTTGTATAAAGTATATTACTTGAGAAGTGTCAGAGATATATTTGTTTTATGATAATTGCTATCTGGTTCAACCACAAACAGCATTGTGTTACAAAATTATATTTATAAAATAAACAGAATAAATGATAAAGTAATTTAATTTCACCATGTATGATCAGGGAGGTGATTTGGTTTTTTACTGCCCATGTTCTTAAATATTTTTGCTTGTTATTTCTCCCTAGGTGGAGAACCATGAATTTCTTGTCAAGGCTTCTTTTGATCCTAATTTGACAGAATTAAGAGAGAAGATGAATGAACTGGAAGAAAAAATGCAGTCCTTGTTAAAAAGTGCAGCAAAAGACCTAGGTAGGGTATGAGACCACCTTTGATTCTTACCTCTTCTGTAAAATGTTTTGAGATCAAGTGATGAAATGAAAACTGGTATGGAGAAGTTAAGGGATGTTTGTATTATTTTATTATTAGTATGGGGTGACTTCATGAGTCACAGTAGAATCTGTTGAAAACTGAGTGATTTTTGGTTTAAAATTTGGTCTTTTTTTTCCTTAAGGATGGCATTCCAGGGTAGTTTGAGAAATTATCACTTATGTTGCAAGCTCCTGGCGGAATGCATTTTGTAGAACTCGCCTAACTCTTGGTTAAGCCTAGTTCTGTTTTGCATCCATTTGAGGACATACATTGAAACTCATACAAGCTGGGGATTGGTGAGCAGAAATGATACAGGGTGCAGGGTTTTTTGATAATACAGTTTTCTCTTGTTCTTTCCATCTGAAAGGTTTGGAAGCTGGCAAAAGCATCAAACTGGAGGCAAATTCACAGTTCGGACATCACTTTCGAATAACTTGCAAGGAGGAAAAAGTTCTCCGTAACAATTCGAAATATGAGATAGTTGATACGCAGAAGAATGGCGTGAAATTTACTAACAGGTATGAAATCATCTTGGTAGTTTTTCAAGCCTGTTGTGAAAGAAACAGAATTGTTCTTTCCTTTATAACTATGCCAGTAAACTGGTTTCCCTAAATCTTGAATGGCTGAATTTTCACCTTTTGAATTGGCTCACAGATTGACATATTGAGCAAGACTGGCATGAGGGAGTAGTCGTCATCCAGTTTCTGTTAAAAGCAGCATTCCCTATTTGCTTTGCCAACAGTTAGCTATTTTTGGTCCTTTGACTTGGGCTAATTTCTCTGTTTTAGCTGCAGCTAGTAGCATAATTGCATTCACTGAGTGTTTATATAGACACTTTCACAAGCTGCAATAGAAAACCAGCTATTTATGTTTATCACCAAATATGACATGCAGAAATTTTGTTAGTGATTACCTTTTTTTGTTGTTCCAAATCATGCTGCAATTTCGGCTATACCTGTGTGTTGGCCTTTCTGTGGCTCTCTAGGTAAGCTATTTAAAAATGTCAATCTTCAGGCTGATTGCATAGATGCTGTTTCAGTGGCTCCTTGTCTGGACAAAAGATCTATATTCTCTGTTGAATTTTTAGCTCTTCTAGAGCATTTTAGAAGGAGCACAGAGCAAACAAGGCAGAAAGTTGCATATGCAGAATCAGGTGATAACTTAGGTTGAAGATGATCTCTAGAGGTTAATTGGTCTAGCCCCTCATTTGAAGCAGAACCACCTTGGAAATTGGATCCTATCTCAAAGTTAGATGAGGTAGCTGGAGGCCTTTCCCAGGTGCTTATTGTCCAAGCATCCTTCACAGCCTGGTGGGGCACAAATTCCAGTGCTGAACCACTCTTTGTAAAAACTTTTCTAATCGGTTCTAATCAGAGCTTTCCTTGCAGAAGCTTGGTATTGTAGCATCTCATTCTTCTGCTGTGCATTTCCAAGAAGAGTCTGGTGCCTCTCCTTTCCAGGCTGATTTTGGATTCTCTCAGACTAGCTCCAAATTTTGTGATGGTTATTTGCTCCAGGTTTGATGTCCCTCTGCCACTGGGAAGACAAAACTGGGGACGGCACTGCAGGTGTGCTCTCATGATGCTGAATAAAGGGGAAGAATCACTTCTTCAACTTGCTGGCTACACTATTGCTAGTGCAGCCAGCATAAACTTGGTCTTCTCTGCCTCAGGGGCACAGTGCAGGCTCCTATTCAGCTTCTTGTCCACAGGGTCCTCCGACTCTTTTGGGAATACCTGTTTTATAGCCTTTGGGACCCCAGTTTGTAATGTCTCATGGAGTTACTTAATTACAAGAGCAGGACTTTGCACTTGCCTGTGCTGAAATACTTACCCATTTATTTCTCTAATCTCTATATATCCCAATGAATGGCAGCCTGTCTTCCAGTGTGCTGACAGCTCTCCTTAATGTGGTATTGTTCATAAGCCTGCTGAGAATGCATTTGAGAGTGCATTCAGTCCTATCATTTGGCTTGTTAGTCAAGGCATAAATTGAATCCATCCCTGTATCAACCCTAAGAAATGCTGCTAATAATCAGCCACTAATTGGACTTAGCTTCTGACAAGTTCCTCCTTATCTGTCAGTGTCAGGCACAGGAGAAAACTGCTCTTTAAGTCTCCTGCATGTTTTATTTATGGAACAGTAAAAATAGCAGAGATTACTATATTGTAGAGTATTTCAGACAAACCATGCTGCTGTTGCTTTATGTATAACAGTTCCTGCTGGACTTAATGAAGTGACTAGAGAAGTTAAATTTATTGAGAGAGAGATTTTGTTTGACAGACATATATGAGGAGCACTGTCTATGAGGCAAAGTTGTTTTCCAGCCAGTGCTATTACTAATGGTGACTGTTTCTGGTAATCGCTCACTCTCATTGTAATAAATCCTGTGCTTTGAAAAGTATGGCAAGCATACGGGCTCACACCAAGCAATATGTTGGTGTATTTAGCACCAACAGTTTAACAATTTAGCAGAAATTCATTTAAATGAACAAAGTGTAAACCTTAATTGCATTTTGTTTTAACATTTACTCAGAGGATATCTCTCTGAAATTTCAAATGGCTTTTTTTAATGGTTCTAAATATGAATCTAAATGTAATGATGGAGTTAGGTTTTTCTGTAAGTGAGAAGGTGGTACTTAGAACCCCTGCTGTGTCATCTGTTACTTTCCCTTAGGGAACAAGCCCATGGATCATTAATAAAACTGACATCTTTGTGCTTAGTTAAGTTCTAGCACCATCTGCAGAAGCAACTATAAGCATGAGGCTGTCTTCTGCTTACAGTGTGGGTCCACTACTTGCCTGTGCTTGGAGATGAGCTTGGTAAGAACTCAAGAGAATTTAAACTGTCTCTTGATTTCAGCTTATCTTATTTTGAAGGCTAGAACCTGTTCTTAGTGACACTAGTTCATCGAGATTTTTACTAAATGAAATAAGTCAGTGCTTTCAGCTCTGATAAACCTGTTGTAGGTCTCTGGGCTAATTACACAGTTGCTTAGCAGCAATTTTCCTCTGCCAGTTCCATAATGTGCTACATCTTGTTGCAAAATGGCCAGAAATTCAGCCTTAAGAGCAAGTCCTTATGACATAGCATGTCTATAACAAACAACTGCTAGAAGATTTTTCAGAATGATGTGTTTGGAGATGCTCAAATTGCTGGTTTGTCCTTGTGGGTGATCTTCAACTTGGAATTAAACTTACTGATACCCTGGTGATGGATGAATCATAGATTAGTTGCTTTGTGTTCCTTTTACTGAACCTTGCTATTAAAAAGGTGAGGAAAACTGGTATTGACTCATAGATGAGGTGGCCAGGAGCTTGACATTGTAGCAGAGAAGGCAGAACGTCACAGCTTCTAAATATTGTGGTTTTGTTCACAGCAAACTGAGCTCCATCAATGATGAATATATAAAGAACAGAGAAGAGTATGAAGAGGCTCAGGATGCAATTGTTAAGGAAATCATTAACATTGCTTCAGGTGAATATGTCAATGCTGATGTATATTAGTGTCTCGAATGTTGAGAGGACTTGTAGTTAATTTGTAGGCTCTTGATAGAGGAGAACTGTAACACTCCCCAAAGAATTAGTGTGAAAATGAGGTTTGGCTTTTAGACAGTCAGTGGAAATTTGAAATACGTTGTCTTCTGTGGTCAGCCCGTTTCATGACATTGCTACAAATATGCCATGATAGGGTGTGTGCAAATGCTAATCCCATAAAAGGAATAAAAATATACCCATAAAGGCCACATCTGTCCTCCTCTACCTACCACCCTGACTCTGGGTATCTCCACCCAAATGGAAGACTAAGTAGAAGGCAGAAGAGGTGAAGGACAACAGAGAACTGAGGGAGTGGGACCTGAAGTCTCGGAAGGATGATGAAGCGCTAACGCTGATATGCAGTATAAGATCAAGTTAGTCATTGCTTATATGGTACAACAAAAGATTGTTTTCCTAATCTAATTTCCATATAATTTGCTCTAAGATTGCCTACTTACAGGACATTCTTTATAATCCTTCACTAAAAGGAGAAGAGACATTGGGGAATTTGGTCTGGAGAATTCCCAGGATTTAGATGTCACCTCTCCCAAAGGCACTAGTTCTAGCAGAACAAATCTTGGCAGAACAAATCTAGATCTTTGAAATCTCTTCAAAGAGAGAAGTGGAAAGTGAAAGCACTAATGAGCGTTAAACTAAGGGGAGATGTATTAAAGATTCAAAACCCCACCTTTTTTTAAGCTGATGTATTAATATATTTGAGTGTGTATTAAGCTACAGTGGAAGTCTTCAAAAGCTTTGGCCTTTTGTCATGCTACGGAATTTGCCAGTATGTTGCAAAATCAGTAGCTTGTTAGATTATTTTTTTAATATTGTTAATTTTTAAGTGTTGGGTTTTTTTGGTATGTGGCATGCTAAGGCTTGTATATTTCTGTTGAAAGCAAAAAGCTAATTGGGTATTATATAACAGGATTAGCTTCCACTATATCATCTATAAATACCTAGTATGTTTAATGAAGTCTTTTGCTGCTGTTTAAAGCCTCTGTGGTGTGCAGTCGTAGACTTAAAAATGTACATGTGTATTAAAAAATCATTTTTCTTCCCCAGGTGAAGCTAATTTAATGGAAAAGGCTGGATTATGTCTATAATTCTTGAATTAAAGTGTCCAAGTCCCTTAATGACCTATACCTACCCAGTTCAAGAGATGGTGTTAGAACAGTAAAAGTACTTTGTGCAGATAGGACTCTTTCTGCAGGTCACTGCTCACCTCTTCTGACACATGCATTCCGTTTGCAGGTGTTAGATGGTTTACCTCTGTAGACCTTCCATCATCCCTTTCACTGAAAAAACCCAAACTCCAGCACTTAAGAACTGGTACTGGGGCTGCTGGGCCACCTAGTCCAGTTGTCTGGTCTCATGGGCACTGTATCTTATCTCTCCATACCATCATTCACATCAATGTGAAGGGTTGCTGTGTCTGAATTGTCAGTACTGTCTCTCTATTGTCTTTGCTTGCATGAGCATCAAAATACAGTGTATTATTGAGGAAGGAAACTTAGTGGATTTCCAGCCATCTTTCCATGTGAGCATTTGCCCTCCTGTACTAAGATAAGCTATTTTTCGTTGTCTAGTGTTAAGGCAAAACAATCAGCATAGCCTCACCTCTTCATTTTTTTTAGTCTGAAGAAGTACCCTTTGTAGTCAAAGCATGGAAACTTCAGGAGTACATCTTGGGCTGTCTGAGAAGATGACTGCTATCTTGAACAAAATTGACTTTTAATGCAGATTAATTAATTTTATGGGCTCAATGTAGGCTTTAAGGTATCTGTTGGCAGGAGCAAAAGAAATTCTAACTGTTCAATTGGTGTGTCTATTCAAAACCAGGTTATGCAGAACCAATACAGATGATGAATGATGTGATAGCCCAACTAGATGCGATTGTCAGTTTTGCTCATGTGTCAAATGGAGCACCAGTGCCATATGTCCGTCCTGTCATTCTGGAAAAGGGACAAGGAAGGATTGTGCTGAAAGGTGCCAGGCATCCTTGCATTGAAGTACAAGATGAGGTGGCTTTCATCCCCAATGATGTTACATTTGAGAAGGGCAAGCAGATGTTCCACATTATTACTGGTAAATGTTTCTGTTCTCTTTTTCATTTGTTACGTTATTTCCAATAATGATGTCTTTAAAAAGCGAAACCAACAACAAGTGAACAACACTCCAATAGAACTGTGAAAACAATTTCTTTAATCACCAAAGGGTGAGTAGCCAGCAAGTATAAGGTATAAGATTTAGCTTGGGAAATAAGGGAAGGTAGTGAAAGCTATTGTGTTTTATTATATTAAGAAAAGAAGCTGTCCACAATGTTCTTGTGAAGCATTTCCTTTGATACTGGATATTCTTTAATGTTTATACCTATACAGACATATTTCTCATCTTTCAAACTAATAATCATGGAATTAGTTGTTATGATTGTTGTTATAGTGCACTGTCAGGAGAAAGTGATTGCTAATTTAGAAATAGTCATTTGGGAAGAAGAGAGAAGCTGCTAGAACAGTAGAAAATAAGAAACTAGTTCTACCTTAATGTGTGTATTCTTTGCCTTAGTGAATGTAACTCCGCAAGATAGGCAACCTCAGGAGCTGGAGAGCTTGAACCTACTTAAGTGATTTGGAAAATTCCACTAGGCATTAATTGTACTGTAGCCGTGTAGACACCTTCTGTAGGCAAGATTCTTAGCAGCCTCTTTGTTAAGGGTTTCTTTGTTTCATATTTAAGTCAATTTTAAATGCAAAACATGTTTCAATGACTGTACCCTTTTTCCCCTATTCTCTAGTGTAATTAAGTTAATTTTGCCACACAGGAAAACATTTTTTAGTGTTTATAGATTTAATTGAATGTTAATTCCCATCCAGATGTCCTTGACATACCTTCTGAGTAGCAAAGACTGGAAATTAGAGAACGATTAATGAACACTTCTCATACAATCAAAAAGAAAAACTAAAAATCTGAATAAATGCATGATAATATGCTTGGTTTTATGGTCAGCAAAAGTGTGAAGTTGGATTTAATGATCAGTTTTCTGGAACATACTTTTCATTTGTACTTCAGTTAAAATTAGCTGATTAATATTTGCTTTTGCTGATTCAGAAACACTTTAGATTGTATTTTAAAGCACCTATTAGTTTGTACGCGTCCTGTAATTAAGCTATTTCATTTTTACAGACAAATTGTTGTTTGAGGTGAAAGCAGATTATTTTCATTCTCTTAAGCAGCAGTACTGATGACTTTCAACTTCAAGCATATTAATTTTAGGTATGGACATGTGTGTTAAATGATTGCTTATACTTCTGAAAAGTCCCAAAACTTTTGAAGGCCCCTAATATTCTTTATTCACCTTTCTTTTGAAACAGCAGCATTCAGTAAGACATACAAGCAAGCACTGTTAGTAGTGGAGCTACTCGTTGCACCTGTTAGGCAAGTCTGCTTCTTCCTGCCAGAGAGTAATAAGTTTAGATGTTCTTTGCTTTAATTTAGCGCTTGTTTTCCTTTTTAAAGAACTGCTGAATTGTAAAAGATGATGTTGCTTAAATTCATTTGCAAAATTTCTTCTTTAGGCCCAAACATGGGGGGAAAATCAACCTACATCCGACAGACAGGGGTGATTGTCCTCATGACCCAGATTGGGTGTTTTGTACCATGCGATGCTGCAGAGGTAACCATCGTGGATTGTATCCTGGCTCGGGTGGGAGCTGGAGACAGCCAGCTGAAAGGCGTGTCTACTTTTATGGCTGAAATGTTAGAAACTGCTTCAATCCTTAGGTAAGACCTGTGCTTACATGATTTTGTTGATTGGGGTTAATGGGGAAAGGAGGTGCTCTAAGAAAGATGCATTTAAGATTTCCTTTTATGTGGGATCTCTAGTGGAGGATCTCTAGTGGAGGATCTCAAGTAATTTGTAGCAGGCTCATAAGTCCTTGAAGTGTAGCCTTCTGTTTTTTTCAGTGGTCATATAGAGCTGCTACCAGGAGGACAAAGTCTAAATGGGGCGAAGAAACTAGTTTGAAAGACCTGTGAGACACTATGTGCTTCATTCATATGTCATTATGTAAATACAGAAGCTCTTTAGCCTCTTTTTTGCGATGCCTCTGCAACATAACTTGTGGTATACCCATATCCAGAGTTCATGCTGTTCTCAAACGTTATAAAATGCTCTTGTGCTTCTAGGACAGCATCTGAAAACTCCCTGATAATCATTGATGAGCTGGGAAGAGGAACTTCTACCTATGACGGCTTTGGCTTAGCGTGGGCTATTTCAGAATACATTGCTAGCAAAATCTGTGCTTTCTGTATGTTTGCTACACATTTTCATGAATTGACAGCTCTTGCTGACCAAGTGCCAACAGTAAATAACCTACATGTTACTGCTCTGACCAGCGACAACACGCTGACAATGCTTTATCGTGTCAAGGAAGGTAAGACTGTACATGGTGAGCAGGGTGACTTAATTTCACCCTAGGAGAGGAAGAAATCTTAATGAAAAGAGAATTTTCATGTTTCACTTCCGGCTTAGGCTTTATAATAGATATATTCTTCTCTGTCCATAGAGAATATGTATGGCAGGAGCTCTGTCCATCTGTGAACGCAGTTGCTGATGTTGTTGATTATTTAAGATTTCTAGGTTATTTCTGCCACTCAAGTTGATGCTTTTGAGGTTGGTCCCTTTTTGTTTCTTAAAGAGCAAAGAGAAGGGCTCCAAAAGGTTATTTTTGGTTTTCCAAAATCAGCCATTTTAGCCTGCTGACAGAAAAGGCTTATGTTCCTTAAACTGTTCTTTTAAACGAAATTAGTACAACTTTTATGTGCTGACAATTTTTAATAATATTTATTTCATTGCAGTAAGGTTTGGTCATTGAAGGAAGATGTTGCCCAATTTATGCAATAGTTGAATATAGGCAAAATCACATGTTTTTAGCAAATGGCATAATAGCAAAACAGCAAATAGCCTGTTTTGTTAGTGTAAGATAGGTCGGATGTATTTAAAATCCTTTAGTGGAGCCAGTTATTCCTTTTGGTAATAAATTAGATAAATTTTTAATTAGGCATAAACCCCTCTCTTAGCCGTAGTTAGTGCTTCTTCCTGCTTCTCTGTATCACCAGTCTTCTGTTCTTTCTCCCTTCAGCGGGAGCCTGTATTTATGCTAAATAAAGAAGGGCTGTGTGGCTTACAAGGTGTGGTCATTTATGGCATTCTGCTTTGTTTGTAAACTCTATTTTGTTGCTCCCATAAGACCTTTTTGTTCAGGTTGCCATCCTCTAGTCTGAGATTTTGGTTTAAAATGTGTGCAGAATACAATTACACTATGTTTTCACTTCAGAATATCTTTTTGATTTCCTTTTCTGAGCCCCACAAGGAACGAATGAGTTAGGTGACACTCAGAGCAATAGAACTATAATTACTATAGAACACTGGCTGTACTGGATCTGATCAACAACTTACCTGGTGGAGCGCTTTTGCTCAAGTAATAAGTATTTGAGGAATTAGGCTACTATCTTTACTAAAACAACTACTAAACATAATCCATCCTTATTAAGGCTAAGGTGTTAAACTTTGTCTTGTATCTCAAGTCATGGAAACTGATGTTTTCTTATACTTTTGTTTTCAGGTTTCATCTTACAGGTACAATTGCTAAAATTCATTCTTCCTTTTAAAAGCTGTTTTGTCATGTTGACACTACCAAAAACTTCCTTTCACTTGGCAAGTTCATCCTAATAGCTCAGCGTTTCATGATCAGTGCCTATTCTGTGTTTGTTATCCTGGAACTCTCTCCAGTATTTTCTGATTTCTTTCACCAGTTTGGGACTCATCAGTTCATTCCTTCTGGCATATATTGTTCTGAAATGAATGTAGCATGCTGTCCAGTTATTAGATTTACTATTATGCTTTTAAAGATAATTTTTATTATCTTCACAGGCTATCACCATACGATTAAGTGTCTTTAGATAATGGATAAATGTGTTTTTATTATATCATGATCTGAGCCTCATTCTAAGTGGTACTATGCTAGTGTTACTCCCATGACATTACTAACTGACTGTTTCTTACTCATTCTGGTTTAAAATCTATAAAATTATTTCATTTGTTGCCCTTTGATTACTTGTATAACCACTTGTAATTTTGTATTCCCCTATGGCTATAGTCTTACAGTTCTGTTTTGGGAACTTTTCTGTAAAGCTAGGAGGCTGCTCTGAACAAGGGGAGGCAAAGCATGACTTGGAAGCGCTGCTCTCCTCTGGCTTTGCTAAGAGTCTACTTAAAGCTGATTAGAATGTCTCCAGCTGCCACAGTCTTGTTTCTTTTAATTCTTGTGTCCTTGCCTTTTGAGTTCTTTATTACTTAGAAATGGCCTTTGTTCTCCTTTTTCTTGCATTTATTCTAGGCAATGCCTAGGCTTTGCTTCTGAGTATTAGTCCAAAGTTCTGTGGCCCTGGTACTCGGCTTGTTCCAATGGATAGGCAGTGTCTGTGGTTCTTTCATAGGTTGCTCTTTCCCATCTTCTCCAGCACAGTCAGGTTCCTTCCACCAAGTAAAGGTTCAGGGCCCTTAGTGCCTTGTTGAAATCAATGCTTTAAATTAGTGTGGCCTCGGAACTGAAGACAAGTGTAGTCATAAATTGTTGCAAGCATACGTTGAAACTGAGTGTTTTCAGTGCAGTGAGAGATGCAGTACAGTATCTTCAAACAAGCCATCTTCATTTAAGTGCCTTATTTTGAATACTTAGGTTGGGCATGGAAGTAATGTACCCTCATTCTAAACTCTCTGCCTTCTAAATCCTTTGAAGTAGCAAACCTTACAGTTACACCCCCCAGGTAGTTGGGTGAATTGTTTCTTTAACACCCCCCACGTCCTCTTCTTTTTTTATATATACATATATATATAGTCCTCGATTCAGCAGTAGCAGTCATTTTTCTCTTTCTTAGTAGCTGGTGCAGTGCTGTGATTTTGACTTTCGGCCTGGGAACATTTTCATTATTTTCATCCCTGTCTTCATGCTTCAGGAGTATTTTAGGATGGCTGGAAGAGGAGATACAGAAAGTACTGTTCTCTATGCCTCTGCTCAGGATTCTTTGAGCAGACTACCTGAGTTAGTTTGCGTCTGGGGAGGTGCGTTTTAATATAAAATCAATATGAGGTCCAATTTCTGCTTAAAAATGTTGATTTCCTTTAAGAATCCCAAGAGATCGCAAGATTAATTAAACAGAAAAAGTCTAAATGCAAAATTTTCCTTCACCTGTTCTTTAGTTACCCAATATTTAATAAATGATCAGTTAAGAATAATTTTACTTATGTTGCTTGTACCTCCTTGCTGGAGAGTAGAATTAAAAGGATGTGGTAATATTTGTGGGTGGCCAATCAGAATTATGGTAATGTAGATGAATGGACTTGGCAGATTGTATCTGAGGGCTTTTGATACTGAAGTGAAAATTTTTATGTAACTATGTATAATTGGTTTAATTTGAGCAGTTACAAGATCTTTTCTTCCTCAACCAAATATTATAAAGTATTAATTGAAGTAAGTGTAAAAGTTGAAAGGTTTTGATATAATTAAAGATGACCCCTGGAGACTGAGGAGTTAGGTGGTACTGATGCAAAGGAGGATGAGAATGATTGAGAATGCAGCATTTTAGATATTTGAGTATTTTTATATATACATTCACACATAGAAAAATGTGAGAAATGTAGTTCACATAATTAATATACTATATTCTACAGGCTGTGCTGAAGTACTTTAATAAAAAGCATTATTCAGTTTCATTCAAGTACTAGAGGGAAATTCTTTGAAGAGTTTTCCCTTTCTTGAATCACTTTTGGAGCTCTGCAATTACTGTTCAAAGAGAGCTTAATTAAATAAGAGCGTATTCTTTAGACTCTGTAGTTCCAAAATTAAATCAGAATCTGTTGGGAGAACCAAACCAGTGTCATGCATTTAATTCCTCAGAACAGAGAACTATTACAAGTTTGGTCATATAATCTGTATTAGCCATATTGTCTCTTGTGAATTCTTTACTATTGTCTTTTTCTCTGTATCCAGGTGCTTGTGACCAGAGTTTTGGAATACACGTGGCAGAGTTGGCGGCTTTCCCAAAACATGTGATAGAAAGTGCAAGAGAGAAAGCATTGGAACTGGAGGAGTTTCAAAACATTGGCAAGTCCAGGGAATCTGAAGGAGAACCACCAGCCAAGAAATTCTGCAAAGAAAGAGAGGTTTGCTGTCGGGAATGCTTTTTAAATTAGTTTAGCTGGAGTAGCCCAAGCAAAATAGCTTACTCTCGTCTCCCTTTGCTTTCTCTTAAAAGCAGCTTCATTAGCAGATAGTGTCAAGGAAAACAGTAGCTTGCAGAAAGCCTTTTCAGAATAGCTGTGTCGTCATCTTGCTGGCTTAGGAGTCCTTACAGTGGCATCTGTTGCAGCCTCCTAGAAAATGCATGTGCTGCTTTATGACTTGCATTGTTTAGTGCCAATAGTCTGGTCCTCCTTGCTGCAGGCATATAAATCTGATAATGATCTTAGTTCTGTGTCCCAGCAGCTGGCCTGAAACTTCAGCCTTGTAACTCATTTATTATATATACATATATATACATATAACCATCAGTGGTAATCTTGGTAATGCTCCAGTGTATGGAAGCCTTGAAGTGTTAGCTCATATCCAGAGCACTTCCTGCATTTGAAAAGCCTTTGCTTTAGATGGAGGCTGTTACCTGTTACTTTATTTTCAGTTTCAGAGGTCTCCTGCATTTGTTCCTGGTTCAGTAAGTGGATCTGATGTTGTGCATGAATGATCTCTGGTTTCTCATACTTTTTAGTGCCAGCAGGTTCCCTGTCCAAATACTTCAGTTGCTCTACTATTACCCTTCATTTGGTAGATTGCTAGGTATAGTGGTATAGTATTTTTTAGATTAGTGGATCTGGCTATGGTCATAAATTGGTGTAAATTAAATTAATGTGGCAAAAACTTCTGACAAATATGGCATTGTGGGGTTTTTCTTGGGTATTTCAGTAACACAATATTTCATAAACTCTCTAGGCAATAGAATGGCCTAGCTTTAGATGTTTCTGGCCTTGCTAACATCATGTTTAGAGGGAAAAGTGTGCTGTTACATTTCCAAGTCCTTTGGAGATTTCTGCACTGAAAGCATACTGCATTAGTTTTAAACGATATAACAAATGTTGTGGTAGTCTAAAATGCAAAATGCAGAGGATGGGGCAAAATTCTATATTCTGGGCAAATTGTTTCTAATACAGGGATCCTGAATACTGTTCACTGAAATGTTTGTTCTTCCTATTCAATTCAGATTGTTTAGAAGCTCCACTTTGCCTGTTTGTGTAAAAGCATATGCATAAAGCTTAATTATCATCTGTTCTCCTTGGTGACGGCCACTCTCCAGTTGCTTGGTTACAATTTGTTCTTGCATTTTGCATATTGAAACATTGGTTTTGATTTACAGTTCCTCCAAAAAGTAACTAGTTTGTGGAACATGGCTATATTATTGCTAGCAATCCTCACCTCGTGCAGTTGCACACTGGAGTTAAATGTGGAATACACATAGGAGGTATCACTGTTAAATACTGCATTTCTATTGATCAACTGATGCTTTTTGCTCATGAATTGAAAGGGGAATGAACTCCTGATACCTGTATAACTGGATTGTTCTGGTGTTGAGAACATGATTAGATGTGCAAAAATAACCATGATTTTTGCCTGCAAAAAAGTTTCTGGTGATGAATATACTTGGTATCTTTAGAGAATTTGGAAGAGTCCTGCTTGCAAACAGGACTAATTTCTTTTCCTTCTCTTTCCTCCATTTCAGGAAGGTGAAAAGATAATTCAGGATTTTCTTTGTGAAGTGAAAGCATTGCCCCTGACAGATATGTCAGAAGAAGACATCAAAATCAAGCTGAAACAGCTGAGAAATGATGTGTTGGCAAAGAACAACAGTTTTGTGAATGAAATCATTTCCCGAACGAAAGTTACATCATGAAAGGTGTGAGAACAGGATACAGCTCTTGAAGCATGTTTTATGTTGCAAGAACTATCATTTTCTTGTCTTGTAGTTTTTATACTTTATGATACTTGTACTGATTTATGTAGGCTTTTTTTTTTCCCTTGGATTGTAATTATTTTGTAAAAAATTCTGAGCATGTCCTGTGCCAGATTCCTGCTTTAGTTGGGATCACTGTGCCCTTTTGGAAGTTTTCAATAAAATGCTTTTTCAGTATTGAGAGAATTACTGAGTGTACAAACAAAATGCATAATGCTTTATCAGGAAAGTGCTAGACAGTATAGCTATTGAGATGGCAAACAACTAACACAGCCTGGAAAAGGAACAGTGCATACTCAAAATCTTGTGTCCTGTAAAAGGGTTCTTTTTTGTATGATGTAATTCGTTAATTAAAGTTTTATTAACGCTATATTAGTGCTCCATGAGAAAAAAAATATGTGATTTGTCTTAAGCTTTTTGTATGTGCACTTGCATGGAGCTTGGGGATAGGAGGGATTTTTTTGTTAGCTCTGTGGATGGCAGTGCTCTAGTCAAATACACTACAGACCTGCTGTTCATGCCTGAGTGGTGACAACTCTTGCATATTTTGGTGAATTTGTAATATAACAAAGGTTGGGGTGAATTTAGTTTAACTGGAGCTTCTGAGTTGGTTATGATGTAAGAGGGTTATCTGTGAAGAAAGAACACATTCCTATGGCAGGGGGTTGGAACTAGATGGTCTTTTAAGGTCTCTTCCAACCCAAACCGTCCTGTGATTTCTATCTAATGGGCTTCTCACACTGAGGCAATTTGAAAGCATGCAGATACGAGTTTATATTCCCATTGAAATTTAGCATTTTAAATTGTAGCTCACAAATGCTTTACCTATATTTAAAACTGTCAGTGTTGAAAGATTAATGGGAAAAGGTGTTTATTGCATGAGATCTTAGGAATAAAATCAAGCTGAAGATGCTATGCAAACTCTTGCTGTATTCAGAGATTGCATCAGTGGGTGTGTGCTGGGGACAGCAGTGCTGCTGTTAAAGCTATGCTGTAGGGATTGTATCAGGGATTAATGTGTTGCAGTGGTCTGCATTTAAACATTTCAGCTATAGTCATAAAAAGAGGTGTGGTGTCCAACTTGCTGTTGGGTAACATTGGTTTGTCATTAAACTAGAACTTGGACATACTAGATCTACTTCTCAAGAGAAGAAAAAGGCTCGTTTGAGGGGTTTGGGTTCTGCATAACACTTTTCTGGTCTTTTAAATTAGAATGCATTCTGCTTGTAAAGACAAAAATAGACTTGCATTTACAAACAGCACAGTTGATGCATGTATTCAGTAGCTGTGTCTGAAAAGTGTGTGAATGGAAAAATCTGTTACATAAAGTAATGAAAAATGTAGCTGGTTTTGCAAATTCGGTTGATTCAAACAAGCTATCAGAATTACACATAAAATAGACAATGAGATTGAATTTAGAATCAAATCCTGCAGTGACACACAATTTTTATTGGCTCAAAGTGCTTTAACTGTTGGTAGAAAAAGACAGTTCTAGTAAGGGACTGCAATGGCTGATACTTAGAGCTGCTTCCTCCACATGCTGAGATACCTGTGGTTTGATCAAAGATGCCCCTTGCCTGATTTCCTGTTCCTGACCATGGGAACAGGCATAAAACTGTCGGTGGTTTTCTCTTCCAGGAGCTTCTCTGTTTTCCCCTAGACATTGTGTGAGCTTCCAGTGACTACAACACTCTTAGCAAGTTATGCCTCACTGAGCTGCCTCCTGCAAGAGGGACCATGACTTTGCTTTAAGCTCTGGATGCAGTGCATCAGCACAGCATGTCTGCAGTATGCTAAGGAAAGGCTGCTTTTATTTTTTTGTGTTGCAGTTGGATGATGATAGAGCTGTTCCTGTGTAACTAGATTTGCCCATCTGAGAGTGAAAGCACTACTCGTGTGCATTGCTTGGGAGTGATGCAACTTGGTACCCTGACTGGACCAGCTCCAGGCAGCACTTTTTCCTCTATGCTTCAAAAAGGGTGTTACACACTTGCAACAGAAAGGATTCAGGTTTTCTCATGCCTTTCAGCACTCACAAGAAAGAAAGAAAGGTAAAAGTTAATAGGATTTTAAACC
Organism: Myiopsitta monachus; assembly: GCA_017639245.1. NCBI lineage: Eukaryota > Metazoa > Chordata > Aves > Psittaciformes > Psittacidae > Myiopsitta > Myiopsitta monachus. The sequence goes on from CM029925.1 coordinate 59,793,181, forward strand.
TTCTCAACTATTTTCTACACTACACTTTCCCCCCTCACTGCAGCTGCTGGATATAGGCAAGAGAGGATCAGGCAGAGTTTAGTCTCCATATGTCAGTGCTGCTTGCAAACTGGGTTACAGGTAGTGTGATTTCATGTGAGCAGGAGGATGGCTATTTTTGCTACTTCCAATTTAGCTTTTCCCTCAAAAAAAGTACTTATGAGATGGGAGCAGTTCCAGAACTTGTCTGGATATTACAGAGCTGTACCAATTAGATGCAAAGGTTGTCAAAGCTTCAGAACAAAGTAATTCGCTGTTGAGGTGCAGTAAGGCCACTTACTGTCAGCCTTGAATGAAGATGCAAGTTTCTCTTTGTTCATTGACTTAAGAAGGCTTGGCACTGAATGCTTACTGCAGGGGTGGTGGTTTTAGTCTGTGCTGTTACTGTTCCTCTAGAAGGCGCTTTGTGAAGAAAATTATTAGGTGGGGTGAAAGAAAAGAGCAGCCATGATCAAACAGTGAAGGAATTACCTTCCTTTGATCACTTCTGCTCCACTGGAGCTGAGGTAGTTTTGGAATCAGAAATGGCAGGAACATGACATAAAACAACCCCTTGCCTACTGGCAGATGCACTGAAGCTGGCTGGAGGAGACTTTCAAGCCTCAGAGAACTGGGTACCTGCTCAGAACCATGTTATTGACTGTGCTTTGTTGAACATAATGACTGCACCAGCTCTCAGTGGGTGTAGCTGTTCTGGGTTGATAACCACTCTGTAAGTGACTGGAAATGCTCATGGTCTTAATTTTTCCAGATTTAGGGAAGCCTGTGTGAGAGCTCATTGCTCTACTGGAGAGGATGCTGCTTTTGCAGCTCAGCTGAGGTCTGGGACTGTGTGAGCATTTTGATCTGTTTGGTGCAGGATTAGGATGGTAGTTTAAACTGGTTTTCATTGCATTTAATGAGTTTTCATATGTAAAACCAGTATGTAGGCTGAGAGATTTCTGTGGCTAAAAAACAGTGTGACATTTGGCCTTATTATCCTGCAGTGTGCCAGATTTGTTTGAAAAATCAAGGGAGAGTAGTTGGCTGCTCTGCATCCAAAGTAGCATAAGGCCATGCACTGAATGCTTTGCATCTTTCTGACTTGGGAACAAGGAAAACAAGTGGCCAGAGGAGCTTGAAGCCTTAAAAACAGTGGAAGAGGTGCTGCCAGCTTTGTGAGATGGCTGCAACCCTTGCAGGTAGAACTTGCCTCTTGATGCTGCCTGTTTGCTGAAAAAAAGCCTTGTTTGCAGTTGTATCTCCAGCTTTCTTATTCCTCTCCTGTCCTGGCAGCCACCTTTCCCAGCCTGTTGCCTTGCCTTTCTCTACTTCTGCCAGGTGCCTGCAATGCTCCTCTACATGAGGGAGCACCTGGCATTGCTACATTTCATGTATGTGGGTCTTCAGCTATAAGCAGTGCTTTTTGTCCTTTGCATGAGGTGGGACAGGGTAGATACAGAATCACAGAATGGTTTAGACTGGAAGGGACATTGAAGCTCACCCAGTTCCAACCCCCTGGCCATGGGCAGGGACACCTTCCACTAGACCAGGTTGCTCCAAGCCCCATCCAACCTGGCCTTGAACACTGCCAGGGATGGGGCAGCCACAGCTTCTCTGGGCACCCTGTGCCAGCGCCTCAGCACCCTCACAGGGAAGATTTCTTCCTAATGTCTCATCTCAATCTCCCCTCTGTCAGTTTAAAGCCATTCCCCTTGTCTTCTCACTACATGCCCTTGTAAAAAGCCCCTCTCCAGATTTCTGGCTTTTTCTCTCTATATCCCTACATGTGCTGCTTTGTCAGTCAAGTTGGGAGGGAGCAACCTCTACTATTGAAGAAGGAAGTGACAGTTTCTGATCATTCTCAGTGGCTACTGGGACTTGCCCTCCTGTCATGGACCAGCAGCAGTGGCTGTAGCTAAAGGAAACAATACCGTAAAGCAGATGGCAGATTGTGTTTGCTCCAGCAGCTGGAGTGAGTAGTGCTTTTCTAGAGGTGAGAAAATGTATTTGCTTGTTTGCTATTGTGGAAAAAGGTGCCTTGGCACCTGGGTCAAGCTGCTGGAGACTCATGGCAGCTTCTGTAGGGATGTAATTTGTCCTTGTAGAGATGGTTGGGAAGCTGAAAATAGCAGTGCTAAACAACGTGAGCCAAGGGAAAGGCTGAGAGTAAATAGCCTGTGCTTATGAAAACATTTTCCCTGCTGATCCATGTGGTCCTGCTGCACACTGCAAAGAGATAGAATCACAGAATAGTTCGGGTTGGTAGGGACCTTCAAAGCTCATCTAGTCCAACCCCTGCAATGAGCAGGGACACCTTCAACTAGATCAGGTTGCTCAGAACCACATCCAGCTTGGCCTTGAAGGTCTCCAGGGCTGGTGCATTGACCACCTCTCTGGGCAACCTGTGTGCTTGCACAGCAGGCAGCTTTAATTTGCTCTTTATTTTTCCAAAGAGGAGAAAACTGTTCCTATGTGGGTTACTGTGGGCTCTGGCGCAGGCCTGGCTGCCACGGCAGACAGCAGACCTTTAGCTGGAGCAGGTCACACTGGTAGTCTGGTCCCATCTCCAACCTGCTGCTGGACCGTGCAGTGGGGGAGGCAGGAACCTGGGCAGCACTCAAGTTAGGAGTGTCTGAGCTTGTCTGAGGCTGCTGGTTTGCACCCTGAGGGATCTGGGTTATTTCATGTAGATTTTGAAATAATACCTCGTTTTCTTCTGTCCTGCATCTTGTGCAAAGAATTGGTATAAAACTTCAGGGAAACATCCACCACCATGGGCTTTAGACCAGAGATTGATGGTCTTTTCAGCATGCCCGCTGGTTCCCCTTTTGTGGCTGTTCCCACACCACTGTGATGCCCCTGACAGCCCACAGTCTAAGCTTGTAAACCTCTCTGCATCCCCCTGACCCCATCAAGAGCTGCCTGGGATCTGCTGTTCCTCCACAGGTGCAGCCAGGCTGGTTCTGTAGGGAGCTAGAGCTGAGTCCATCAAACCTGGCCTTGGGCTGGTGGTTTCAACAGCAAAGGATCAAAATTGTAGCTGTCATCACGGCTTGGTCCCAAGTCTTGGAAGGAATGGAAAGGTGTGTCACCTTGGCGCAAGCCTTGCAGATATGAGGTGATCATTGGAAATGTTCTTTAGAAGCGTCTTCCCCCTGGATGTTTTTATTAACTCGTTCTCATGCCTTTCTGCTGTAGGTTTTTGCTGACTTAAATGTCCCTTCCTTGGATTTCAGGGTCACAACATAATTGTGAGTAGTTTCCTTATGCTTTGGTGTGCTAATGAGGAAGGTCAAAGTGAAAATCAAGCTTCATAACAATGTTCAACACCAAAATTAACGGTAGGGTTATTCTGATGCTGATTTTAGTGCAGATGCTCTGGCTGTCCAAAGACTTTTTATTGCTGTGGCCTGGGAAGACAGCATCAGTTTCACTTTCTATACCCTCTGATTGCTCCTCTTTTCACCTTGGGCAGTAATAGGTTTTTCAAGTTCTTGCTCTCTTTCTCCTTGCAGTTGGTCATCTCTCGTATCTTCATTCTGCTGTGGCATTTATCCTTCAATTCAGGGACACTGGGATGCAGTGTAACAATTCAGTCACGCATTAAGAGCAATCAGTGACACTGAAAGAGAAGAAAAAAGCCTGCTTGTTCTGTGCCTGTGAGCTGTTTTAAAGGATGTGTTTTAAAGTGCAAAAGGCTAGTGATGGAGGTGTGGGAAAACAAGGATGTGCACATGAGCTCTGTGAGACGCTCCTTCTTTCTATGGATGCATGTCCACATTGAAACTCAAGCAGCCCCCTGGGTTTAAAACCAAAACCAAATCAGCTTCTTAACCTGCAAGCTGTGTGTGAACCTGCCAAAGGTTCCATTTTCATACAGGTCCCAGCAGCTTTACCATGAAGGATGATGCTTGTCTCCTTGCACGCATCAGCAAGGGTGAGAGAGGGTTTGGGATGGAGGTTGCAGTACTATCTCATTATTTCCAACCAAGGAACTAAAGCACCAGGTTCCACCTCCATCCATGCAGTAAGTATGGGAGATGCCAGTGCAGTTATTTAATCTTATGTTGGTTGCTGTGACAGTACCCTGAGCACTGCAAAACCAGAACAAATTGCAGAGCAGAGCTTGGCTGTCAGCAGCTCTACGCTTCTCCGGTCTGGCACGAAAGCCCAAGCCTGCAAAGTGACTGCAGTGGCTGGGAGTATTAGCTGGGGTAGCTCCAGTGGTGCTGACTGCGTGATGTTGCCTCCTTTGCTCCAAGTCACTGTAGGATGCCTGATCCCCAGCACAGGTTGTCCTGTCCCTGCAAGGGCACTTGAAGATGCTGTTTCAGTGGTCCTATGGCCATTCATATTTTGTTCTAGTTATTACCTTTAGTCAATGAGAACAAAAATACCTGTCTGAGGTTTCTCCCAAAAATGAACAGCACTTAGAATCATAGAATAGTTAGAGTTGGAAGGGACCTTCAAAGCTCATCTAGTCCAAGCCCCTGCAATGAGCAGGAACATCTTCAACTAGATCAGGTTGCTCAGAACCACATCCAGCCTGGTCTTGGGATGGGGCATCCACCACATCTCTGGGCCACCTCTGCCAGTATTCTGCCACCCTCGTTGTAAACAATTTCTTCCCTATTAAGCAGGTGGTGGACCGCCAGTGCTATAAAGCACTTGCATGGGTGGGTAGCTTGTTTAAAATAGTCTTCTGAGGGGCACGTTTGGGCTCCCCAAAACATGGGTGATGCTGAAGGCACTGGACGGATGGTGCTCTGCAGCCTCCATGGCACCCCAGCCTGGACCTGCCTGCCTCTGTACAGTGAACCCAACTCACACTTCAACAAAGCAGCAGCTAGAGCAGAGCTAAACAGGCTGCAGCAGACCTGAGTCTTATTCCTAGTAATCTGAAATACATTTTCACCTATTTTAGCTATTTAATATATTTTTCTTCTTTTTCTTTCCCCCAGGAAGGAAATCAATTTGCAAAATTGTCAAGTCTTGCAGCAGCCCCTTTTTCTGTGCTGTAGGGGCTGCATTTCGAGCACAATATATTATAGTACAACACTGGTTATGAGAAAACCGCAGCGCTGTTTATCTTGCCGCTGTAGAGAGACACAGGTTTAGCTCTGTATAATCTGTCACGTAAAAGATGTGCTCACCTGGTGTGAATCGGAGGAACTGCATGAAGTAAATGTTGGGGTTTTTTTCCCCAAGATTAGACTGGCTGTTGATTTCACCCATGGATCCATGCTAATGCTGTTGTGCTCTTAGTAGTTCTCAGTGGTTTAATCTCTCCCTTCTTATCTGTGGATAGAAGTGTAATTTTCTTACAGGAAAACTTTGGGAGCTCATGAAGATCATGCCAATTAACTATTGCAAAGTTCAGTTTTACTGACTTTAAGTGATTCCAGCCATGCCTCCATCAGTGACTCATTTATTCTGTGCATATAAGAGAAAATAAAACCATTCAAGAGTTCCCTGTACCTCCCGTGCATCCCTCAGGATGCACTTCTTAGGATTGATCTTTTCCTGTTTCCCTATCAAAGGAAATTAGGTAAGGCGTCAGGCTGCTTGAAGACATTTTGTGTGAACAAGAGATTCTCTAGGGAGCACAGGAACCTGACATTTGCAGATAGTGCCTGAAAACTTGCTCTTTGACCCTTCCAGGAGGACAAGTCGGCATGTGAGGGATGTCTGGTGCAAACCCCAGAGCTCAGTACATACCCCAGAAGTTGCAGGCACTGCACCCAGGCAGTCTCCATCAAAGGGATGGAGCAAACACACCCACCCAGTAAACCAAGGGGAACCAGGAGCAACTGCTGCAGCTGCTGCTTTAAGGAATAGTAGGGTCTCTTGCTTTTATTCTTTTAAATTCAAGCTTGAAGGCAGTGTGTAGTGGTGTCCTTAGAGTTAGCCTGCTACCAGCTTGGCACAGAGCTATCTTCAACCCAACAGAGATTGGGGCAGATCTTTTGGTTCAAGTGTGATGGGGGGGCTATAGATACAGGAGAACACAATGTCTGCGTACAGGGGCTCTGGTGTTTCGACCTGAACCCAGAACATGTGCAAACAAAGCAGGGTGCTCTGGGAGGGTGGTGTGGAAGTAGCTTAATATCAGCCTTCCGAGTTATCATCCCACTATGTTGAACTGCTGTGAACACATAGGAATTACGTCTAGCTCCTGGATGTGATTTGGAGGACCTTTAATGGGAACTGTTGTTTGCTCTTGCCTTGTTTTTGCTCAGTCCATTAGACAAGACCTTCTTGGCTAAGTGAGAAGAAGAAAGAAGGAAAGCAGTTACCAAATGATGGTCGGACTAGATGATCTTTAAAGGTCCCTTCCAACCCAAACCAGTCTGTGAAATGAAGGTATGATCCCTGTTTCCAAATGCTTGGCTGCTGATCAGGTCCTAGAGTGATGAGCACTGCAAAAACAGAGAGAAATAATGCTAAAAATAGCTTCTGTTTTATGCACAGGAGAGCTGAGCTCCAGCACAACTGTTAACCTGTGTGACTTGGGATGGCCAACAGCAAAAGCTGCTGAGATGGTGTAGATAGAGATCAGCTGCTCAAGGCTTTGGCTGCAGAGTGAAACACATTTGTTAGCACAGGAGATGGCTGCTAATCCATTTTAAAAGTTGTACAATTTATTTGCTGGTCTTCAGTGCTTGTGTTTCTACTTGATGTTCAGTTTGTTGGCTCTATCTGTGGTTCATTACCCACCACTTCTCCCAAAAGACAGTGATCTCCCATTGAGATCTGTGTAAGTATGATCTTTATCCAAATGGGGAAATTTAGTCTGGAAAATGGATTGTAACACATCTGGTCTGTAAGGGAACAGGCAACTATTGGTGCATTTGAGGGGGGCTAAAAGAGACCTCCATAACCATCTGTGCAGGTGGTTTTGGGAAACCTTCCCGTGGCTGTAGGGGTCAAGTGCCTTGTCTGCCTTTGAGCTGGTACTTGTTAGCTTGGGTTCCTGAAGCAAGAGATGCTCTTCTCTGCTTCTTCTGCAGTTAAGTGTATCCCCAAATGCAGTGTGCTGCTTTGTACTGTATCAAGTACATGTGCAAATGGACAACCTAAATTCCTCTGGTTTTAGCACCATGGAATTGCACAAACATGGAGGAGTGGAGGAGCTCATCCAAGAGGAGCACGTGTTTATACTGCGATGGTAAAAATGGAGAACCACAGGATTTTCACTTCATATGCCACAGTCTGCTTGATTTTATTGTTATGAGAGTGAGTGACAACGATTTGCATTGATTTGAGCAGAGCAGGACAAGGTCACTGTGCACCTATATTTGGTGTTCTAATTCCCACCTCCTTGTGTACTGAAATCACAAGCCCTGAAGCTTTTGAGATCAGGTGGGTTCCTAAACCCAACGGCTGAAGTGTGGGGCTGCAGCAGCCCTGCTCAGGCTCTTGCTGCAGAGGACCAGGGGGTGAGCAGACCAGTGCAGAGACCACCACTGAAAGCACCTCAATTAGACATCAGTCTTTTATTAGGCACCTAGATATTAGGAAGAAGTTCTTCCCTGTGAGGGTGGTGACGCCCTGGCACAGGGTGCCCAGAGAAGCTGTGGCTGCCCCATCCCTGGCAGTGTTCAAGGCCAGGTTGGACAGGGCTTGAAGCAACCTGGTCTAGTGGAAGGTGCCCCTGCCTGTGGCAGGGGATTTAAGGTCCCTTCCAACCCAAACCTTCGATGATTCTATGTCATTTGGAACAGAGGCTGGTGACAAGGGAAGTGTATGCTGTGGCTGAGCAGTGGATGAATCCTCCATGGGGAGGTTGGACAGTGACATGCTGCAGTTTTTGATGCCCTTCACATCTTACTGTAGAAAGGCCAAACAAACAGGGGAAAAATAGAAAAAAAAAAGAAGCAATGTCTGTTTGCACTCAGAGATAACTCAATTTCTGCTTAAACAAAATTGTCGACACTAGCAAAGTCTTTCAATTCCAGTTAACAAGGAAAGAGGCTGCAAAGATCGATGCTCCTGAATGTGTGCAGGCAGAACATCTTTGAGACTTGGATGGCCGAAAGCTTGATACAATCAGGTTGTGTTGTGCCTGCTGAAAAAATTGCCTTCCTAGAGATGCAATCAGGGAAAACTAAGGCTTGAGATGATGTTTGGAATAGGCAACCTGAAAGCTGTGGTGATACACACAGATGTATCATGTCTATCACACAGCCCATTCCTCAGATGCCTTTATACTTCCTCAGTGGGTGGATTAGAAAGGAAAGCCAGCAGGAAACCTTTGGTGTTTTAGGGCACCTGAGTGACTTGTTAAAATCACTTATGATCACCTGTTAAGATGTAATACTAATAACCATAGCACCATGTTGGGTGCTTATGTAAGCTTAGTATAAATTCCTCCTTGTGTTTAGATTATGTTGATATTCTTGGTCAAGAGTTAGGAAACACCTGGAAAATTCTCCCTTGTGAGGGTGGTGAGGCCCTGGCACAGGGTGCCCAGAGAAGCTGTGGCTGCCCCATCCCTGGCAGTGTTCAAGGCCAGGTTGGATGGGGCTTGGAGCAAGCTGCTCTAGTGGTAGGTATCCCTGCCTGTGGCAGGGGGTTGGAATTGGATGAGCTTTAAGGTCCCTTCCAACCCGAATCATTCTGTGATTCTATGTTAGTCTTTACCCAGTTCATAGCAGAAAAGTATATGAATCCTTACAAGCATCCTTGCTGATGTCTTGATAGGAGATGGGCTCTTGCTTTCCTCTGTAGCAGGACCAGTCACTGCTGTGGGTGACAGTACCTTAAACAAAACCATTTGAGTGTCACCCTTGCCCCCTCACTCAGCCCCTCTCTGGGGTCAGCAGCAGTTATTCCAACCTGTGTTTTCAGTAGCTTGCAACTCAGTGCACTCTCTAGAAGTGCCCATCAGTAATGTATTAGGATTTGAATGACTAAATTCATTGAGCAGCAGGGAAGGAAAATCCTGTTGACATTGGAACCCATCACTTCCCTCTCCCTGGGGCAGCTCGTGCGTACTGTGCTGTTTAACTGCAGCAGAGGAAACCTTTGTGGTTTGAATTAAACACTGCACCACACAGGTGAATACTGTATCCTCGGGGCCTCTCCTCACGTCCTCAGCATCCGCCTTGCAGGGGCTTTAATAATGTTCACAACGAATTTCCTGCCCACACAAGAAAACACTGAACCAGGTGGGAAGAAGCTCTCTAAAGGATGATGCTGACTGGTAGCTCCCAGATTCCCAGAGCTGCAGACGTGGCATATGAAACATTAATGGAGTACTAGAAAGACACTGGAGGATATAGAACTAATGCTAATGACTGCCCAGTTGCAGATTCTGAAGTTCTAAATGATTTTAGAGTGAAGATGACTGACAGTGATGAATGATACAGCAGACACATCCTCTCCTGACTGTGTGGAGTGATGCCTTGGGCCTATCAAAATCAGCTCCAGCACTGGGCAGCCTTCCTCCTGGCCCTGGGCATCTGTGGGTGCCAGCAGTGGCTTGGAATGGTTTCTTTGTGGAGGTTGTTTCCCTCCTGGAAGGCCTGTGGAGACCCTCCATGTCATGACATTATAGTCTTATCAACAGTGGAAGATGTGGGGACAGTGCCTGCTGCTGAGCAACGGGCTGATGGGCAAAGAGCTGCAGCGAGCAGCCATGTCACCCTGAACCCTGCCAATGCACCAGCCTTCCTTGCCTCTTGTCTGGCAAAGACAATTTCTTTAAAACCCCTCAATCAAATTAGGCTCTTAAAAAATGGCTCCCCAGTCTCCTCTGCTGGACTTGTTATTTATTTGCTTGAAGGGCATCCAGAAGCATCTCTTTGGGCACCACTGCCAAATCGTCTTCTGCTTGCAGATAGGACGGATGCCTGCAGTGCTCTGGATGCTGCCCCAGGGCTGGATGGAGCTGAACGGTGATGTAACCGGTCTGCAAAGCACTGGGGCTTCTCATGCCATGCTCAGGTCCCTGGTGATGCAGCTCCTCAGGAGCCTGCTTGTGAGGAAGACCTGGGCATCGTGGTGGTACCTGCTCCCCTCCTCAAGGTCTGGGTCCCCTGGTGGCCTGATCAAAGTGAGGGGCAGAAAGGGGTGAGATGGATACAACACCCAGGTGATGTACTGACACCCTACGGTGCTCCTGTCCCTCTCTGCTGGGACTGTGTGGGAGCCGCCCTGGGAGAAGGGACTGACAAGAGGGACCCCAGGGAGCACCCAAATCCAACCTGCACCCACCTCTCCTCACATGTGGCTTTAAGGGGGTATAAGTATCAGGACCTGCAGTGGTATGTCTGATACCCAGGGATGCTTTGGGTATCCAAAGCCCAAGCATTGCACAGTGAGCATCCGTTATCTCACACCTGCATTAGCTGTTATCTCTGCCTGTGTTAAGCAATATTTTCTGCTGCGGAGGTGCACAGGGTGTATATGAGCCCCCTCTGCCAGTATTTGCTGGCTGCACCGATCTGCAGCATCTCTGCAGAAAAGCAAGCAAAAGCACCCATGACATGGGGCAGAACTTCGCACCGGTGATTTTTGTCATTCACTTTGGAAAACAAACTGATGTGCTCTAGCAGGAAAGTGATTACGATATTTCTGGGGGCTTCCAGCAGCGTCTGTCCGTGGCCTCAGGTTTCTCTGTCATCTCTGCTCTTTTGTAGGTGAAACCAGCCAAAACTGAGTGAATGATCCCTCACGGTTGTCTTCATGTACGTTTTTGAAGTAATATTGTTACAGCAAAGCAGTGCAGATCAAAATGCATTCAGGCTGGGAGGTGATAACATAAAAAAACCTTCTATAAAGTTAGCTCGTTGACTTTTCAATGCTTAGGTACAAAGCAAATACAAAGTAATTCTTAGGATAGCTTTTAAAATTGATGACAGGTGCAGCTGTCTCTTCAGTGGCAACTTCAAAACCCAGAGCTCTGCTTTTTTTAGGCTACTTTGATACCGGGGTGTTTTGTTAAAATCCCACTGAGATGAGCTGCTTCCTAATTCTGATACCTGTGGAATGGGAGGATTCTCTTCCGTTCACCTTCAATAATAGTCTCAAGTTTTCAGTACTGTTGCCTGACGTCCGCTTTTACCAGCTTTGTGTGCTCAAGGGAGCCGGTTTGGCAAAAAAAATTAGGAAAATGACAAATACCGTCCGTTTCTGTTGGAGCCAAAGTGCTTCAGATTTGTGAGGCTGGGACTCCCATCATTGTCAGGAGAAACCACATAGAAAAATATGCTGCCTATGACATTGGTCTGGGGCTCAATCTGCTAATCCCAGCAGGTCTCCTGTGTTATGATGGACCAGTCCTTGAGTCTCCAGTATTTGAGTTTCTCCATATAGAATCATTTAGGTTGGAAAAGACCCTTAAGATCATCGAGTGATGTATATGAAATGATGCCAAAAACTTCTCAGTCATAGGCTAGAGGATAAGTTTACAGCTGGCCACAAGGATGCTTGGAAATCATGTGCAGAAGTACCAGCAACAGAAGGGAGCAAGGGTGAGTATCTAATTCATCCACCTGCTCCTTGTTACTGATGATGCTCTGAGGAGTTAGAAAATGGTGATTGCACTTCAGATGAAACAGTCACTAAAAAATTATTCTTGGTGGTTCATTTTTTTTTCCTCTAAAGAGCTGTGGATGCAGCCTGTGGCTGCCTATAACCCATTTTTAATATAAGGTAATTTCTGCTTAAGCATTCTCACAGATCTCAAAGATACACTAACATTTACCATCATCTATTAGGTCTACACAGGAATATTTCATTTCTCCTGTAATAGCACAACAGCTGCTCATGAGAGGTTGCTTAATTATACCTATGTTTTGGAAGATGAAAGATAAATACTGGTACAAAAAACAAGATTTTGCTTGCAGTCATGAAGAGCCAAGAGCAAAGATTCAACATTATTATATGGGTATGAACAATCTCACCCGACATTGGCTTGTTCCTTTCTAATTGGTGATTGGTTTTACCTGATTTGCAGAGATTCCAGGAGTGTTTCTTTCCCTGTATAATCCAGATGAATTGATTTGATTTTGCATTGCCAACCCAGTAATGAGACACAGACTGTTGCAGCTCCTGGTACAGACACATCTCTGGTTGGGAGTGCAAGAGAAGACTTCAGACCCTGGCTGACCAGGGTGGGAGTGAGCCCAGAGCATGTGGATAAGCGAAGTGACTCTTTCATGTTATCGTGGGGAGTCCTTCTCGGTTTGTTCCCTCCATTAATTTAATCTCTTGTTTTGTCATGTCATTAAGCTGCCATAGCGCACTAGGCTAAAACATTTGCCTTTCCTGGACATCAGTAAAGGTTAGCAGAAATCCCTCATTTGAAAGACACTTACTATCAAATCCCCACATATTTCGTCCTGAAAGAGCAGAGACTTGGAGTCACTTGTCCCATATAGTTTCCTCAGAAAGGAGTAAAGGTGGCCACTGGTTCACGGCTGAGCAAAGATGGAGGGTTATCTCTGGTAGCAGACAGGAGATCTGAGGAACAGCACAGAACTCATGTGCTGGAGGGTCTGGCACACCTTTGCTGGTTTTTCAGTGTCCAAGTGCCTCTAGTGCATGAGCTTGCCCTCGGTGCAACGTGTGATAGGAGATCAAATCACACTGAAAACAAAGAGGTGCAATTAGATGGCTACTCTTTATGAAAGCAAACTCAAGCACATCAGTTACAGATGCATTAGGTCCACTCCAGTAGGTGTTTTGTTATTCCTTTCTCTAGTTTACCAGGAGCATAAGAAGGTCAGAATGACCTTCTTGGCCAAGAGAGGCGTACATGCAGTATTTTGCCCATTGATGGATATTTCATTTTGCCATCTGGTTGTGAATTTCCTTTCAGAGATTCCTTGGTGAGGCAAGTGAAGCTGTGGCTGCCCCATCCCTGGCAGTGTTCAAGGCCAGGTCGGATGGGGCTTGGAGCAACCTCGTCTAGTGGAAAGTCCATGGCAGGGGATTGGAAGTAGCTGAGCTTGAAGGTCCCTTCCAACCCGATGATATGATTCTATATAAGTGGGGATGGACATACGGATATTAAGATTTGCACAACACGCATCCACAGTAGCGGTAGTACCTGCAGCTATCAGGGTGAGGGAAGGGAGCTGCCTCTCCTATTTCTGCGAATATGCCCAAAGAGAAAATACCCCCAGTCATTTGCCACTGCTCCAGGCCTGAATCACCCCGGAAGGCATCGCTCTTGGTGTCAACATGATGTGTTGCGTTAGAGGCAATCAGAAGTTTCCATGCAGAAGCTCGCACAGGAAGTAAGTTTCCCTGCAAGCAGATCTCCCCCAGGGCATGCAAATGTGTTGCTTCAGGTTCTGCTTGCTTAGTTTACGATTAAAATCAAATAACTATATTTTCCTCATGTAAACGAAAGCAGTTTGTAACTGAGGAAGTGAGACTTGTGGCCAACTTTTCTTGATTTTGAGAGCACCTAAGATCTTTTTTAATAGGGCCTGTCTCACACATTCATTTGCCATTTGCGGGCACAGTAGATGACAGCTTTCCTGGAAACGGACCTTACGCCTGTGCAAGATCATGAGTTGCAGGAGGACGGGCAGCCTCCAAGACAGTGCAGTAGTATAGCTGTGATTATAGACACTCAAATGTCATTGAATTCCAAAATAAAGGGATTCATCACAGCATTAAGGACTTCCCACATGAACCATTTTGAATGACTGCAGGGTGACAATCTAAATATAAATCTAACTTTTTTTCTTTTTTAAACTGATTTCAGGGACATATGTACAGCTTGGGGTGACTTTCAAGAGGAGTCTGTGGGAACATCTGACAGCAAAATTAAGTTATACGTTTCTTGTGGGAGTTTGTTTCCTACAGAAACTGTAAATGCCCTGTTTCCTTGGCACTCGGATTTTAAAGCCTAACAGGATATGAACTGTTTTTAATTACCCCCAGTGATGATACGCTGTCCTTCGGAGGAATCACTTGGGAAGTGGAAGGGAGCAGGGAGGTTTAGAGCAAATGCAAGGGGGTGACTCATTTTCAGAGCTTGGTGTGGTGATCGGCTGCAGAGGTTTTGTCACTGATTTCAGCAGGTCACAAGTTCATGCACTGCTTTTGAATTACTTTGTGAGGATAAAGCAGTGGGAAGAAAATGGGAAACCTGGAAGCAGGCAGAGGAATAAATAGGGTAAGAGACCAATTAAACTGGATAAAAGCGAAGAGACAAACAGGGAGCATGGTGAGCACTTTAATGACTTCTATAGCACATTTCAAGGGTATTTCAGATAAAACCTCCTTTGGCTCACACATCCAAACAGCCTCATTTCTACCAGAATAACTGGTTACATGACTAGGGTGAGCTGGATTTTAACCTTTATGTAATCTTTCTATATAAATATAGTAATTGCACAAAATGCACTTTCCAGATAGGGTATAGACTTGCGAAGGAGGTGATGGCGTGTTTCTTGGTATGTGATCAGATGCCTACTGGAGGTGGAAGGATAATGAAACTCGGGCCCAGGAAAATGCAACAGCAGTCATCTTAATCCAGCAAAGTTTGCACCTTTGTGGTTAGAAAAAGTTAATACTCATTAAATCCACTGATTAAGGTCTAATGAATCATCTGTAACTGTCTCATCATGTACGTATCAGCCCTCATGCAGGGTTTTATCCATCATGCTTGCTTCTACAACTTTCTGAAAGGAGGATGGAGTGTGGTGAGGGTCATTCTCTTTTCCCAAGGAACAAGGGATGGGAGAAGAGGAAACGGCCTGAAGCTGCACCAGGGGAGGTTAAGACTGGAGATTGGGAACAATTTCTTCACAGAGAGGGTGCTCAGGCCTCGGAACAGGCTGCCCAGGGCAGTGGTGGAGTCACCATCCCTGGAAGTGTTCACAAACCATGTAGACGAGGCCCTCAGTGACATGGGTTAATGGTGGCCTTCGCAGTGCTGGGGTATGGTTGGACTTGATGATCCCAGTGAGTCAGTTGTCTTCTCCCACCTCCTGATACGCAGCAAGGATGGATGCTTTCACATCCATCCTCTGACACTCGGAGAAGCCACTTGAGGTATCTCAGGAGCTGCCAGTGCTGCCCGTCCAGGTGAGTTTTCCCCTCCCCTTGTTTGCTTTGCTGACTTCTTGGAGAGCAGAGCTCAGTGCCTCTTTTTTGCCATTAGGAAATGAGCTGAGGTAGCTGGTGGTTCTTGAGGAAGTGATGTATTTGCAAACCAGGAAGGTACTAGAACAGTAACATCAAAATAGGGTGGTGTAGAAAGTGTTAATCTATCAGATTAGTAGGGTTCCCCCCATACTCTGCAATGGAGAACCTTACGGTTGGAATTCTGAAGAAACTGTAATTTTCTGAAAATCTTCTCTGAAGCATGGGAGACCCCAAACAAATCCCAGGGGAGGTGGTACTCCCAATGTCATCATCTTTGAGGACACCTGCATCAGTGGAATCAGTGCCAAACAGCCAATAGCTTTCCCATCCCTTTTGCTGCCTGGCCCAGCATTCCTTTTGGTGGCTGCAGCTCTTCAGCCCTTACACTTTCTGCCAGGAAAACAATTTGTGTGCGTGTTGGCAAGCAGGGGCTGTGGAGCCAGCGCTCAGGTTGTGTGTCAGGTTGGGACACTGCAGCAGCAGGTGCCACCCGCCGCAGCACCAGCTCTCACTGGGGCTTGTTTTTAATTAGCTAAGGAGATAGGGACAGCAATCCTTGGCGGGGTTTATAACACAGAAAGGTTTGCTCTTTGGGTCTGTGTTACCTAGAAAGATTACCAAAGCCTCCATGTTTGGTGCAGTGACATTTCCCTGTTTGCTGTGCGATTGATTTTTTAAGCACCTTTTTAGTCAATACCAAAATTTCCAGGATTTATCTTAATACCTTGGACAGATGGATCCTATTGATCTGAATGGAAGTTAGAGTGAGGGAATATATAGGGAGTCCCTTAGAAATGTTTATAGAGCAAACAGTTTCCATCTGCTCTCTCTTTCACTGTAAAGCAAAGGATCAGTCAGCTGCAGCCTTTAATGGATGACCATCATGTACATTAGAAGCATGTCACACTAGTTATTATCCTCATTATTATGACTCTGCTCAACCATAGTTTAGTCAGCATCTGGGGGGTTGTGGGGTCTCCCCTTATGGCTCTGTTGTCTCCAAGCCCTATATTTCAGAAAGGATCTCTCAGCTAGTAGATGCTTCTGCCTCGCCTCCTGCTCCCCATCCTCAGAAAAGGAAAGTACTCGCAAACACATCCCAGGCAACATTTTTTCTCCTGTTTATTTCAAAAGTCTTTGTAATACCTTAATCGAGACAATCCAAACGTCACCTGGAATTAGACATCCTCCCAGATGTACAGAATTCAGACTCGGTTGTGTATCACAGCATTAAAAACACACAGGAATGTTCCCCAAACACCATCAGTGGGTTCTCCCGCAGTCTCATTAGCTACCAGCTCTACACATCCTCCGCCAATGCCTCTGCACCACTCTACAATGCGGCTGCGTACCAAGTGTCTCTGCCTCCCAGGTCCATAACCGTGCTTCCATGGATGAAGGGTGCCAAGCCCAAAATACCCATTTTTGTTTGCAAACTGTATATAATGTACCAGTAGAAATGTGTTCTGTATTTAACTGGCTTTGTATATGGCTTTTAGTCCTCTTCATTCAAAGATGGTATAGCGGAAAAATCCTGAGCTGACATCAAAAGTGGGACTGATCTGTTAAAAGCCCTCACAATTATGGTGTGTGTTGGAGGCGAAGTTCCTGCCAACCCAGAATTAAAGCATTTTTAAAAATGCCACTTGTTTATAAATAGATTTCAATCTTGAAATGTATTCCAGTTTAATGTTTTGCTAGGAAGCATCATCTGAAAGAGGAAAATCTCTGTTTCATAATCCATGATTTACAGGAACTTAAGTGTTCATTTCACCTCTTAGCTCAGTAAACACAACCAAAATTGCGCTAGAAAATACATGCAGCTCCTTTTAACTTGTAGCACGCATTTAGAAGTCATTCCATGTATTTAATTTGGCTATTTACTACCTGCAATTCAACTAAGTTACTCCAGATTCAGGCAAGAGCATCATTTGCCTCCTAGAACCTATTGGTTCTTTTTGGCTTATTTAGGTAATTTCTGCATTGTTCAACTCTGTGGGAGTACATTGAGTGGTGCCAGGCACTGGGACTTGCCACAGATGACTATGTGACCTTTGAAGGTCCCTTCCAACCCGAACTGTTCTATGATTCTACGATTCTAAACGTCATTTTTTCTGACCAGCACTCAGCTGAAATTCCTCTCAGTTGATACGACAGTCCCTGGTTAATACCCATATTCATTGGTGACAGTAAAAAGCTTGTGTAAGACTTCCTGCATCCTCTGATTTCAGTACCTGTGATGAGAAATGTAGAAACAGCTGCAGAAACTTGCTTGGAAAGTGTCATTTTTGATGCCACAGCTGTTCACAGGGCAACATCCAGCACCCCAAACATCCAGCTGATGCTCTCCTGAACCCAAACTTCTCCCGCTGCTGGAGAAGCAGCCACTATGGGCAGAGGCAGCTCTGCTCACAGCTTTTGCATGTGAGATCATTACTGCCTTATTTAGGATTATTTTGCTTTTCTGATATGCTGATATTGGGTGGGTTTTGTTTGCTTTTTCTTTGTGAAAAACTATGACCACTTGAAGGTCAGCTGTCAAATAGAATGATCAGCGCAGGAAAATTGAAAACCATGACATCTGGTGCGTAGGCTGTGAATAATGGGCAACACCATTTCGATCATTAAAATAGAAAATGATCTCGGTATTTCCTAATGGGTTTTAGCCCATTGAGAAGGCAGGGGTACGACCGCATTGCTGATGATGTGCACCGCTTTCCTGGCAGTTACATTTCCCTGGCTGCAGACCAGGGGCTGGTGGTGGGATGGATCCCACAGCTGGGGTAGCTTGATTGGAGGAGGCAGTTGCAGGCTGCCAGGACATTCAGTTCCCTTCCAAAAACCACAGACACCCCAAGGCTGGTCCATTTGCTGCTGGGGACTGCTGTGTTCATGGTCTCTGGACCATGGGCATGCTTAAACTTGAGGATGGAGGCAACTCCATTCCTCAGTGCTACTCAGACCAAGGCATGTCCTCAAATACATTTTGGTTTCATACAGATAAAGAAAATACAAGCCTTGATTACCCTGGTGCTGTCAGAAACCAAGACCTTCCCTTGAGAGCATCAGAAATGAACCCTATGGTAATTTTGTGTTGCATGCCAGAGCTTTGGGGCCCAATTATGTATTTTAGCACCTTACTGTCTGGTCAGAGCACCACTTCTTTTGTTGTTTCACTGTACTTGCAGCATGGCAAGGCAATTTTCCCCTTTTTTGCTGATAAAGATCTCTTAGCAAATATAACCGGACTTGGCAATCGATTCTTCTTGTAATATTTATATACACTGTCATCATACAGAAACCCTAAACAAATTTTTCTATCCATTTCATGAGGCAAGTAGGAGAAAAGCACTACTGCTTTGCCAGTGCAAAGGCTGAATGTAGAATAAGTCGATAACTGCACCTGGGTCCCAAATGCTCCAGTTTCAGGAACAAACTGGGGTTCAAAGGTGGCCAGAAACAGTCTGGCACAGGAGACAGCACTTCCCTGTGCTTCTCAAAGAGGTTCAGTATGATGTCAGTCTACTTTATTTATCTTTCTTTCGCCCTTCTCTAGTCTAGCAAATTAGATTAAATGGGCAAATAAAATAGGAAGGTTTTTTTACATAAAGCTGGATCTTTTGCATCTTTCACTGAGTTCATGTCAAGGATTTCTGTTGGTAGGAAAACTACTCAGTCTGCTAATTCCAACTATGGCATGTAATTGATACTTGTAATTGAGATTTTTACAAATCAATATTCTGAAAAGTGTCTAATTTTGGTGCGTCTGGGAACATCTGCTGGGTAATTTGCTGGTGCTAATACCTCTGACATTTGCAGTCGACGCAAATGGGAAAGCGATACCAGCCAGAAACCAGAACTGGTCATTCCTTTTGTAATTCACACTTTGTGAAGTACAGAAGTGAGCAAATACTAAAGCCAGTGGAATTAACTGCAGAAGTAAATCTCTTCATGTTTGTAAGAGGAGATAATTCTGCCAACTCAAAAGGTATCTATCAAGCTGTGTCCCTTTAAAAAGAAATGAAATAATATAAACAGGCATACTTGTGAGCAGATACACTGAAATTCAAGGATTCAAGTATTTTAAATTGGCTTGAAATTTGGAGCTAATATTTTTGCAAAGAGTACCCAGAGAGGTACATCCTAGTGAGCTAAAAATGTGTCTGTGCCTGGAGAATTGTTTGATTTTTACATTATTATACTTTATTTTATCTGTAGGATTTTTTGGTTTTGTAAATAAAT
This sequence comes from Myiopsitta monachus, assembly GCA_017639245.1. Classification (NCBI taxonomy): domain Eukaryota; kingdom Metazoa; phylum Chordata; class Aves; order Psittaciformes; family Psittacidae; genus Myiopsitta; species Myiopsitta monachus. The sequence continues at coordinate 59,812,555 of CM029925.1, forward strand.
GATGTACACACACACAGAACCCAAACCCTTTTTGAGATGTTGTGCTTTCGGATCCTGAGGTTTTACCATAAGATCAGAACTGAATTCTTGCACTGTACAGCTCATGGATGTTACTAAAAGCAAAAAAATGCTGGACCTAATTTTACTTGCAAGGAATAAAACTGATTCACTGATGCAAAAATTAGGAAATTATAGCCACTGAGAAAACTCTTTGTGTTCGAGCTGCACATTATGAGAAATACCAGTTAATTTTTTTCACACTGTTTATTGTATGTTATTATAAAAGCATTAATTCTGCGTTGACTCACTTGCTTTAAAAAGTACTCTTACAGGCTGTGAAGTACAAAGGGATTATGGGAACATAGTTATATTTCTTAGATGGTCTGATAAATCGTCACCTGCTGGAGGGCCTAATCCTGAAAACATTTGGCATGATGATGTTACTTGACTTCAAATCCACCTACATCCCACACTGAGCCAAGGCCTGGGAGCTGGCTGGGACACACTGGGCATGACATGGCCATGGGACTAGGGGGACTGGAGGCATGGTACAATATACCCAAAGTGTTGCTCATCGCTGTAAGGGGTCAGTGTGGCTGCTTTGCTAGTAGGAGGCTGAGTGATCATCTTCCCAAAACCAGCCCCTGACAGTGTCTGCCTTCTGAATGAAGTGCAGATGGTAGGTGTAAGCACGTGGTCCCTCTCTCTTCTCCCTCTGTCTCACAACATACTTCTCCCCATGTTCTGGATGAGGTACCCAAGTCTCTGACGCCATGTGAGCTACTTGGGGCTGTGAGAGTGTCTTACTGTTCTGTGACAGGGCACAATGCACGTGCATGGGGAGAACAAAGCAACTCTTTGGGTTTCTGCTGGATTTGCTGGAAAACACTTCTGAGCCTCTCCCTTTCCCCACACTTTTCATTCCTTGGGAACAGGATACTTGCTGTACCTTGACGAAAGCTTCTTTTTTGCTCTCATGCTAAATTGCCAGATCATTGGGTACTCTGCTATACGCTGTATCCACACCTGCTGTCTCTTTCCTTTCCCAAGGAAGGACTAAACACAATAGCTAGGAAGGCTGCAGGTTTGCAGCCCCACTTTAAAGCCAAATTGCCCCATTTTGGCTCCTGAGAGTTCAAAGTTTGGATTTGATCCTAATCCTCTTTTTGGCTATGCAGCATTTAGGGCAATGGCATTATTGTGGGGTTTTGTTGGTTGTTTTTTTGTTTGTTTGTTTTGGGGTTTTTTTTTGGTAGTTTAAAGGTGTATTAAAGGGTGGATGTTACCCATTTAATAAATAAAAAAAGTAAGAAAAGAGGCATGTGTCTTTATCGGTAGCTGCATTTGGACTGTGACCATGAAAACTGAAGCAGTCCTTCCTCTGTGCCATTGCTACACAATGTATTTATAATGCACAATGAAACACTTATAAGCTAATATACATATCCTAAGTGTCAAACCTGACTGGAATTTGCCATTCCTTCCTGCATTTCCCACAATGTAACACTTCTGTTTTTGTAGCACAAGCAGTCACGAAAGCAGAATATGCTCAGATATGGATGTATTCACAAAACCAGAATTGTACTGGTTGTGCAGCGTGCCACGCACACTTCATTATTTATTTTGTGTGAGTCAAGTATTAATATATCCTAATTGAATTTATTGTGTTTCAAAGCATTTATTGTATTATTTAAATGCAACACTGAAAGTGCATGTTGGTTTGGAAAAGCACATTAGTAATCCAATTAGAGCAGAAGCCATACCCATAGATTTGCTGGCAATCACTGAAGTATGGTTTTGTTTCGATTAGCTCCGACATCCACTGCAATAATTAGCCACTGAATATTTTTCAAGTTAAAGGTCAGAAAAAACACAAAAATTGAGACCAGTCGCATTGCTACAGCTAATTTCAATGTAATTATAAATTCATCCCACATAGGCAATCAGGTTTACATCGGGCCTGCATGCCTGGGTGCACGTCCTCCACTGCTGCTCTAATCCTCCTTTCAGAGGCAAGTCACGACTGAAATACAGGTAAATGGTACTACACAAATTTTCATCTGGAGAAAGCTGGGGAGGAGAAGATTGGGCTGGGGCTGAAGCTGTGCTGGGACACCAGCACTACACAACTGGCAGCATCACAGTGCATCTCTAGGTAACTCAGGCATGGCATGGGACAGATTCTCATCTGGCAGATTTGTGTGATTCTTATATCTCTCCTGTCTTCTACCTGTAATTTTTGCTGCAGTTAGCGCTGGCAGTTAGTTTATCAAGTAGCATGCACATGTCAGAGGCACAAATATCCTTTATAACAGATTTTCTTCTTTCCATTTTTAGTTGTGACTACTGCTGCATGACCCCAAGCACTGCCTAACGTACCTTTGTACATCTTGCTAGCAGTAATGGGAGTTACTTATGCAACATTTCTTCTGCAGGGAGGCGGGCAAACTACAGCCTCGTCCTTCAGAAACTTCCATCTGCAACTGAGGTCAATGAGATTACTTCTCTGAACATGTGTATCATCTGAAGGACATCCTTTGCATTGCAAGGAAAGAAAAAGCAATCTGATTTATTTTGCACAAAATGAGAAGTGTGTTTGCAGATGAGAAGAATTCAAAGAGAACGGGATGACAACTCAGTGAGACTCCAAACTTTGTCCAAGACACGCACACAGAAGACAAACCCCAAGAAGTAGATGTAGTGACTTGCCAAACGCTACAGGTTTCACAAGAAACTGTTCCTGTAACCATTCTGCCCTGAGCTCCAGGGGAAAGACGTCACTTGGTCATTGTCCCTTATTGTTTTTCATGAGCATCTGAATTCTCAGCTGCAAGGTATGAGCACATGGACTAGGTGAACACGGTATCTCCTCTCTTCTCACTAGAGATCTGACCGCCTAATGCCTGTGCAATCACTGCTCTCACTATGGGCTGGCTCACAGAGATGTTCTAAGCCCTGCAGCTTTCTGCTGCTCCCGAACGCCCTTCTCAGGCTCAGGCAGCAAAAGACCAATTTGTGGCATGGGGTCTGGGCTCCTGCCTGTGCTGCCTCTACAGCTGCTCAGCAGGCAACTGGGATGTCTGTGTCTGCGCCAGCTAGGAGTCACTGCAGGGTGGTGCAGAGGTACTTGTGTCAGGGAAGACGAACCTTTAAATCCTAGGTCAATGGCATTCTTTCAAGGCTGTCCAAAAATAAAACCTGGGAAAAAAACCCCCAACGTTTCAATAATGTAATACAACCCCCAAGTTACGTCGGGAAAAGAAAGTGCAATCTAGTGCGCTGTGCTTTCTCTGTTCCTCCAGCTTCCTTCTGATTTCTTGTGCTTCATTCAGTCTGTGTCTGGGTATTGCAGGTATCTGCTTTGTTTGTGAAAATTAAATATCAGGAGGAACTGCACCTGGTGCAAGTGAAGCATGGATAGGGCGTGATTCCCAAAAGGAGCAGGCTGCCCTGGGAATCCCGAGTTGGATCATGCATAACAAAAGAGAGGAATTAGGTGCCCAAGACTGTCAAGTCTAAAGAGAAGTTGTCAGCCCCAAAAAAATCTAAAGAGTGAACAGGAAGGACTAGGAAAGACTGATCTCAAATCTCCTATGTCCTCTTGGCTCATGTACTCATGCATATGGGTGATGGGAGCCCTGATAGTGCTTTTATGCAGAAGAGGAGAGATTTGGAACTTGGTTTTCATGAAAAAATACTTCAGCTACTGAGTATGAGGAAACTGTAAGGCCACCCCTCGTCAGACGCTCCCCAGTGAGATCCACATCAGTAAATGTGCTCTGAACACCCTCATAAACTGGCGCTGATGAGCCAGGTGGGTTTGGGGATTTTTACAGGGCTGAGATACAAGCCGGGGCTCCTGTAGTTATGTCAGCTTCTGGGGATATCTGCCCTGCAAGAAATAGGGACACTGGTAGACAACTGGGCATGTACTTTGCATGTCTCTGAGGCTAAGGAGAAGCAGAATGGAGTCTATCAAGGACCTTGGGAGTAAAGAAACATTAGACCTAAGTGCATAGAGTAACAATCAGATGCCAAAATCACTTGGGGAACCCAGCTCTAGGAGCTAATCCAGCTCACCCTGGAGTCAGTTCGGACTGCAAAGGGTCCTGCAATGGCACCACTGAGACCAATGGTACCAAAAAGACTCAGAAACAATAAAGGCATATTATAAGTCTGCCTTTGACTGGACTCTGAAAAAGTACAGAAATAGCAAAGAAGGTATGTTCAATTTCATATTATTTTGCTGTATTTCCCAGGCAGGAACAGATAGTTTGAAAACAATTTACAAAGACTTAAACAGATCCCTAATCATAGTTATAATATTTATTCTTTAAGAATAACTTAGTTAAAAAATCAACCCCCCTTCTTTTGGTTCTCTGCCTCTGCTATTTCCAAAGATGTCCCCTATGTCTATGGAAACAGCCTTCCTGAACAGGGTCTGTGCAGTCAGTCTTTGGGTCCTTCCCAGACCTTGACCTGCCCCTATACCTCCTGCTTAAATTTATCCTTTGGTGGGCTTCAAATCAGGATCAGCAAACACTTTGATCTCTTCCTGCTTCTTCAAAGGGCCACTCAAAGGTAGCATCTGAGACGGAGCACAGAGACAAACAGGTACTTAGACACATGGGCCTTAGGGAGTTTCTCTGCCGCCACAGAAGCTCCTGCCAGATTAATGCCTCTTGAATACCACATCCTCTTACGTATGAGCCTGTATCAGCTAGAAACAGAATACAAACATCACTGCATGTTTCTGGCCAAATGCATCTTGATAAAATCTGTTACTACACTTATAGCGTGACACAGATCCACGTGTGGTGGTTTACCTGATGCTCTGATCCCTTCTCCTTTAGGCAAAAGATACAATCACTGCTATACTTCAGCTGGCAGACTCAAGTGTGCGAAACCTTAAATTAAAAGTTCCTTTTCCAAGGTTAAATTCCAAATTCTTTTGCACTACTACAAATCTAAAGGAAAGCAAAACCGATGGATTCCCCAAACCCATGCAAGACAAAGTAAAGTAAGTAAACACAGAGTAAAATATCTGTATGAAATCCCACATTATGGAAATATTTGCAAACTTTTTTAATATTCCTATTTTGTTTCCATCAGCTTTTTCAGTGATCAACCTGGTACTCATGGTCTGGCCTGCAATTTCCCAAGCAGTTTTCAAGAGCAGGCCATTGTCGCCTCTCAGACGTTAAGCTTAAGTTTTATTTCTTATTTTATTCTGCTGGAATCAGCAGAAGCCTTTTTATTACCTTCACAGCATTAAAAGAGTGGCAAAGTACAGAGAATTTAGAGAAATGATCCAGAGCTGTGCATTTATTTCTGAAAGGCTCATGGCAATTCCCTTGCACCCATCTGTCATGCTGAACTAGACACTTACTTAGACCCAGTTTGCTTCTGGTTCTTCAGCAATTTGGGTGAGGACACATTAAATATGACTTAAGATAGTAGTAACAGCCACTTCTGACTTAGTACCAATGTTTTTTGGGGAAGCCATCTGGGGGAGTTCCAAAGTAGTTGTCTTCTGTATAACCTACAGAGTCAGATTTGTGGGAAACAAGTACAGGGTTGGGACCCCCAAAGAACTGTAAGGAAATCATCTGCATGAATCTCTGCAACCATACTACGGAACTAGAAGATGCAAATTAAGGACAACAGGGAGTCTACATTCATTTTAGCTACTTATTTTCATGTAAAAGTAATGAAATAAGCATTTCAGTGGTGATGCGAACACCAGAGGTGCATACTGGCTTCTGTTGCATTAAATGAAGTCAGTACCAAAGTTGACAATTGCCTGTTTTCAGTTATTCAGCAGGTAGGAATGATTTTGCACATTTTCCTGATAACCCCCTGAAGAGTTAGGTAGCAAGTAGTGTTTCAGACAAGAATGGCTAAAAACCATCACTTGTAATCAGGGGAATTCATCCCATTCAATCCTTTATCTCTGAAGTCAGCAGCATTATTCAAGTAAAGCACAATCACTCTAAAGCTGATGTAACTGCAGTCACCTACGTGTATGTTATATACAGGCCTGTTACGAGGAACTGCTGAAGAGCACTTGGGTACAAAATTCAGGGCCGGATCCAGACTTCAACAAACCATGAGATACTGGTTTAGCCAAACCTTATCAACCCCAAGTTTGAATCTGAAGCCAAACTTGCCTACTTTATGCATTAAAAGAGAGTTTGGGCTTAGGCTAATGTTCTAAAGAACAAAATCTTGGTTTTGACACCATCTTAACCACGCACACCATCCTTCTATAACTGTATCAGATACTGCATCAAAGACATCCAAGTCTCTTCCAAAAACCCCTGTGGGGAAAATTGTAGCATTATGGTAAAGATGTTACTGCATATTAGAGAAGACTTACAAAACCCCCGACTGAACACCCAATGAATACCAAGGCTGACTCTGAAATGAAAACTTCCAGTAGCTTACAGTGATAATTCCACCCTAACCCCCTTTTTATTTATTAAAGAAATAAAAGGAATTTCAAAAACTCTACCTAGAATCACTTGTTTCTGCCAAGCGGTTGTTCATGATGGCCAGAGCACCCACCCCTGCAGAGAAACCATTTTGTCTTGTGTTGATACAGACATTCCTTGGGTAGCCGTTGGCCGTCTCGGACAACTGCTTTTGCAAAATGGCCAGGGAGACTTTATTGGATGCTGTGAGCTCCCTCATGGAGATCATCTCTCCAGAGAGCCTCCTCCCCTCGGTGTCGCTGTCATACTGTCCATCAGCATCCACTGAGATGTTGTGTCGACGCAGGCGGGCTCCTGGGGTGATGGCGTTGCGACGTCCAAGGCGGGCACTTGATTTATGGCACTTTGGGCAACATCTGCATTCGAATTTTTTCAACACCCAGTTCAAAACTTGCTTGATTACGATTGAGATGACATTAAAAAGAGAGTATATGCAACATACCCCCATTAATATAAATATGAAGTTTCCAAATCTGTATAATCCCTGATTTTGGTAAGCAGCATTTTGGCTGCTTACCAAATCTCCAAACCCAATGGTGCTGAAGGTGACAAAGCAATAGTACAAGGAGTCAATGTAATTCCATCCTTCCACTGCCGTGTACATTGCGGAGGCGCAGCAGGAAAGTGTAATAGCAAAAATTCCCAGGATCAGCATCACATGGTAAACGGATGGCTTCCAGCCCACGAGACTGCCCACCCCAGACACAGCTGGCCCCCTTCGGAAGTTGGGAGGTAGGAGACCACTTCTTCTCAGCTGTCTTTCATGGCATGCCTTCATGATAAATGCCAGGAGAGAGATGATGCGCTCCAAGAAGAGATTGAAGAAAAGGATAGTCCCAGCACACCCAAAAAGGCCATAAACAATGAGGAATGCTTTTCCAGCCACGGTTGCTGGTGTGGTCATTCCAAATCCTAAAGTGGAGATAAATGTGTAATGTTAATGATACAGTGTTTCATGCGTAAGCTCAGTACATATGTAACTTAACAAAGGTCCCATCCCACTGGACAAAAGGCATGCTAGTCCTAAATCAGCTTAGGCCAACACGAAACCAAGTTTTGTTAAGAATGAAGAAGGCACCAGAAAGGTCAACAAGATGACTAAAACTCAAGAGCAAGCAAAAACTGCTCGCAGAGATGAAAGGCAGCATATTATCACTCTGTAAATGCAAATGAAAGCATTCCTAAGTCCAAACCACTCTGAGGTGGGATGAGGTGAAGAGGCCATTTCTCTGCTCCCACATGTATGAGTCAGCATGACCCCATAGGAAAGCTTAAGCCCTGTTACAAGCTGTAACCCAGCGTAACGCTTTTGTTTTCAAGGTCTGATTATGCCATTCCCTGAGAAGACGAGAATTTTCATGTTGTAAAACAGGGAAAAAAACAACTCCCAAATACTGAATATTGTTTTTAAAATAACAGCACTTTAAAGTCTTAACCAAATCCCAACTGTGACCAGCCCACCTGATACCACCACGGAAGGAAAAGCCATCAGCGAGATACCCACACTGCAGAGCCGTCTGGCAGACTGGTAATTACAGCAGGCAAAAAACACTGCTGCACAGTTAAATAGGAAAATCAGAGTATGCAAACTCAGGAAAGAGCCAGCAGCAATATTAATTCACCTCCTCTTTACAAGAACTGTATTTTGACATTACTCATACACCTACTTTTCTATATAAGTAGTAGTGCCTTGTAGCTACAGATGCTTAAATCACTGCAAAAGTGATCTTAAACTTGCACGCAAATAGACACAGTAAGTTTGCTCCATGTGAATTGCTGATACCAGTTATTTTATGAAAAATAATTACATGTATTTCACATACTATCTCTGAAACTCAATTCTGTAACTACTGTCCTTGTCCTGCTATTCTTCCCCATAAAAATGCTCAGTGGTTCAGGCTGCTTTTATTTATTCATGGCTAAATGTGGTGCCCCATGAATAAATAACCACATTTAATCTAAATTAATGGTTTGTGAAACATCCGCATCCCGAAATCTCTTTACCTTAATGTTCCATATAAATGCTAAGCAAGTAACATATTCAGGGAGGTAAATATCAACATCTGACCACATCAATGAAAGTTTGTGAATAAAAACTTTCGGCATAGAGCATAATGAAATCATTGAATCCAGTTTATTATCACGATGCAGCTTTAAACAGAAACAGAAAATCCGTTCAGATTGCTGCCTGAAATATATTGATTTATTTTTGCTATGACTCTATTTTTCTGGGTAATTTATTTGTGCTACCTTTGTGCTTCACTGACACAGCATTTTGCATGTGTTGATACAAGAATGTAAATGCTCACGAAAAGTAAACTTGGAAATATCTTTTCAACGAGAGGAAGGTGCACGAGGAAGGAGGTGGTTCTACTTTCACAACGGATCTGGCATGCTTGGGAACAACTGTGTGCCAGCAATTCGGACTATACTGCATCATCGGTTTCTTCACAGCAGAAACAGCCTTTTCTACAAAAGACAGGGAAAAACCTGCGCAGTATTACCAGAAAACAAAAAATTACCAAAGAGGTCATCAGATTTTGTTTCTGGATGCACAGTCTCTCTGTTTTGTCATGCTAAAAGACCACCTTTGAGCAGACCTCATGAAGCCTGCCTTGCGGTCCCATGCTTAACATGGGTGACTGGGTTGCTCTCCTCAGTTCCTCCTCCTCTATGGGGTGAAGCTGTTACCTGTGTTAGGCTGGTTGCTTGCAGAAGCCTTCTCATTTGATGATGAATATCCACTAGTGCCTGGTCCTTAGAAGAAGCCATGGAGCTTGTGGTTGCCAGCTAAGGATACACGGCCAGCTCATTATGGAGAAAGCATCTGTTCGCCCATGCCTTGTCAGCAAAACATTTGAACATGTGCTTCACAGCAAGCATGTGAACATCACCATCAAAATAAATGGGTTTATTGTCACACATATGGCTAGACACATTTATTAATTAAAAAAAGAGAAATAGTGACAGTTTGGATCAAGTTGTAAATGTGCTGAAGCTTTTTAGTATTTGCCAGGGATCATTCATGAGAGGTGGTGAAGTTTTATATTTTTGATGAGGTTTGTTTAAGCATGATTTTCTGAAGCATTATTGAGTATGTAGCTATGCAAGGTGAAAGGACCCATCACAGCCACGAGAGTGCTAACAAAGACATAAACCAGGCAAAAAGTAAAACCAGCCAAATACAACCACTTCAGGTCAACAGCTAGCAGACAGAAATGCACTGATGTGCTTTTTGTGCAGTGTCTTCTTTTGTTAGCTGTGTTTGTCCCTTAACACCACCTGGACCATAACGCATCAGTCCTGGTATGCTCTGTACAACACCTCTTAGCTCTCAGGCCCTGCTCTAAGGTAAGTACATCATGTCGTCAGGGTGAAACAAAGGCATCCAGAACTGCCTGTGCTTCCAAGAAAGATGCTTCGCATTTTTCGGTGGCCCTCACACATATTGCACAGGTTCCCTGAGGTTGATTCTGTGTGGCACAGACACAGTATTTTAACCTCCCTCATGATAATTCTGCCTTAATCTGCCTCACCACCTCTTGTCTCTAAAAGCTCTATGGCAACATTAATTTCAGCTGCTCAATACTACTTCTCCCCAAACAAACAGAATTAGAGATGATAAAAACTCTCAGGTAACACTTTATCCTTCAGCAGCCCCTCATGGGTAAGTGCTGGCCATTAACGAGTCCCTCAGCCTGCCTTGCATAATAGGTTTTGTGTTTACTATTCTGCTCATCTGGATTTTTAATTCACTTAAGCTGGTAATGGAATCAAGAGGCAGTGAGTAGAACTGGACAAACTTGTGATATGCTTCCTGTTGCTCCTGCTTCCTTTTCTCTTACCTATTTTCTTATGGGTGAAAGAGGTTTGACGCCAGAAGACAAAAAGGAATAACAGCTTTAGTACCTGTGAGCTCTGCTGTCAGGCCAATCGTCTTACTCTACTTTCAGAGAAAAGGGAGTGACAGTTTTCCATCAAAGTTGCCTATTTACCCAGAGATGGAAGAAAGTTTTGGTCACCCTGAAAACTGAACATAAGAAACACTTCCAGCCTTTCCCATGGCAGTGTGCCCCAGGCCTCTTTCAGCCAGACCCCCAGTTCTTCTTAACCAGGTTTCCTGCTGTGAGACTTGGCTCATACATCAGAGTCAGCACAACTGAGCAGTCATTTTAAATCCCAGAGTACTTAAATCATGAGATTAGCATCACCTCCGTACCATTATATAACGCAGTTATATTTAAAGGCATCAAAAGAAACTAAAATTGCTGAATATAACTTTTTAAACAAATTTTTTTTTTTTCAGAAATAAACAGAAAACCCCCATAACTAGAATGGTGCTTCCAGAGGGAAAGAAGTTCTTGCACCATAATGACTAAGCTCCTATCCAGGACTGGTCCCTGATAGATGGGGCTTACAGAACACACGCACATAAACTAAGAGCAATCAATTTGTGCCAGGTTTGTTCTACACTTGCTTTACTTCATGGCTTTCCATTAGTCTTGGTTGGTCTTTACTAAGTAACATACACCGTATCAAAGAACAAAACACCATATTCCAAATTTGGGTTCTGGTGCTCCCTTCGACCCCTTTGCCAGCTGTTAGTATTTCATCATTATTGCCCGATAGTCATACCTGTGTACTTCACAACTACCTTTCATTTATTCTACAGCTCCTCACCACCCAACATCCAAAAACAGTTGCCCTAGGAGTGAGAATTCCACAAGGCAGTTCTTCCGCCTGGCTTTGCATTTTCAGACTACAAATCAAAAACTTACTTTCCCTTTAACATCTTTGTCAGTCTCCTTTATTAAAATATCCCCCTTTGGGCTCAAACAGTCAAATTTTTTAGAGCTTTTCCATTGCTGGAGCCTTTAGTATAAATTTTGCTGTAAAATCACATCTCATCTCCTTTAGATTACTCTCTGGAAACAGAGCCTCTGAACAGTAGTCTCCCCAGCACTTTGTGCATTAAGACATTTTAAGTTAAACTCATGCTATGTCTGAAGATATGAGATACCACTGCAGGTTTTAGGGCTAGCCAAACCTGTATCATACATAAGCTTGCGGTCCTTGGTGACCCATGGACTGGAATAGATATCCCATGGAGAAAATACTGAGTAACTATGCAACTCCCATAATCATAGAATGGTTTGGCTTGGAAGGGACCTTAAAGACCACCTAGTTCTAACCCCCCTGCCATGGGCAGGGACACCTTCCACTGGACCAGGTTGCTCAAAGTCCCATAATCTGTCTATCATCCATCCATCATAGAATCACAGAATATCTCAAGTTGAAAGGGACTCATAAGGATCATCCATCCACGCATCCTTGGTAAACCACTTCAAGTTGAATAAGCAGGCTGTTCCTGGCATTTCATAATTTTTTTCCAATTTTAATAACATTCTTTTAACATGGACTTTTCTCCCCAAAGCCTACAGTAAGCAGATGGTCAGAGCTCCAGCAAATCTGCTTTGTGAACCAGGGTAGGCTAAAGCAGGTCTTTTTTCTCCCTAACTCCTCTAAGTGTTTGGTACATGAAAATGTGCATACATGCACCCAATCCACCAGAGACTATGGGAAAAGATGCCTCTTCTGTGACCTGAAATAGCACCATGATAAACTCAATGCATGTCCAGGTCATTGCTGTTGCTCCTTGTTACCTCCTCATTGGTGAAATACTTGTCAGGTATTTGAGACAACTGCTACTCAAAGGAGTCACACTGGCAGAGCAGAGCCAGATGATGATTAATTGAACACTAAAGAGCTTCAGGAAGCTGCAGGCAACCATTAAAGGCTTTCCGCAGTACCAATTTTATTCTGTTTACACACAACTGTGAACAGGTTATTGGTCATCCAAAGTACTGCGATGTACAACATCAGTGAACACCAGAATCGATCACTCTCAGCATTTCTCTACTGGCTGTGATTTAAACCACAATGTAAAAGGTCACAGCCACACTTTCATTCCTCTTTATAGCATACTGGTTTTTAAAAGAGTTAATAGAATTGCCAGCCAAAAATAACCAAAGTTTCCTTGAAAAGAAAAAAAAAAGTTATTAAATTGGCAACTGTGACATTAGATAACTACAAGATGAAGCTAAGAAATGGTTGCTAGTTACCAGGTGCATGTGGAAAGTATAAAAAAAGACTGAGAGGTAACAATATTTTCCTGCAGAGGTGAATGACAAAGATGAACCTAAAATTATACCCAACAGTGACTTGATGAGGATGAGAAACCGGGCTGGACAGCAGCATGGCAGCTCCATCAGGGCAGGAATGCCAGGACTGCCCCACTTCTCTGGCAACCTGTAATTTCTGCTCATGGGCAAGTGGTTTGCACTCCCATGGGCATCCCTGGAAAGCAGAAGGATGCCATGAAGGACTGCCGTGTGGAAACGGAGCAGGAGGCACCAGCAACAGAGAGCAGTGTGATGGAGAGGGCTGTGGAGATATGAGAAGCACTGGTGGCTGTGGTCCTGGGTTTGAAGAGGTGACTTGGGTGCCCTGGAGAGGAAATTCTGGAAGAGACAAGGTGATAACGGATCTCTGCTATAATGGAGACAGAGCAGCCTGGGGGCTATGAAGCTGCAAGGAAACCTCCTCTGATGGGAATATGAATCCTGACTCCAGACACAGGGTCCTTGCATATGAAGGTGCTGCCATGCGTGGCTGATACCTGGCCATATCAGTAGGCAGGTGAGGAGAGGGACCTACAGAGAAGGTGTTACACATGATAAGAGCTGGAACAATGTATTTAGGATGAAGGATGTGCTGGACCTGAGAGGACTAAGGGTGAGGCTTCTTCTCAAAACCCTTGATGGGGTCTAAGGCATTGGGAGTGCCCCCTAAGATTCCCCTAGGAAAGGGGAGAGGAATAACCTCCTCGAAACCTGGCTGCTGATTATAGCAGGCTTCCCTGAGTGTGTTTATCTATGCTGACACCTTCTAGTTGAGCTTTTAGGAAAGATCTTCAGTTTCTAGTGAGTACTCAGGAGGTGCATGTATCAGCTCAAGTGGCTTAACTTTTGTGAACTTGAGTGATAAATGACCCTTAAAAAGAGAAAGACTGGAGCTTCAGCTTCACAAGCAGCAGCACTCTTGTTCTATTTATTTACTACAAGTAGGCAAGCTTATTTTTCTCAGTTGTACTGCATGTTGCCCTTTCTGTGTACAGTGTGAGAAGAAAGTGCATACCAAAGACTAAACAAGCCCACCCTTGCTCACTACTAAATGCCATTATCATAGAGACACAGCCCAATAAATACAGAAGAAGGCTGATCATCTGGTCTGGCCAAGCTGCTCTGGCGCAGAACCAAGCTCAGGAAGAAGCAGAAGTGTCTCTAAATCAGTTTTACTGTTCCTTGGCTGGGGCTGGCTGCTCCTCGATGTACCTTGTGCAAGCAAATGGGGAGAGACTTGTGCCAAATGGGCAAAGTCATGGGCTTAAGGCTCGGAATCTTTGGCAAGCTTATGTTTGCGTTTTCTGGTTAATCCTACTGCAACAGAACACGATTTATAATGAGGGAGGGAGGCCCTCTCCAGGGGCCCCATCATCAGGAGATGATTGAGAATGAAGCTTGGAGAAGGATGAAACTCAGAAGAGACAGAATTCAAACTGCACAAAAAAAGGTCAGTACTTACAAGTTGACATGACTCTTCCTGCCTCTTGACTGCAAAGGGATGGAGATGTCATCTGGCATGGCAACCTTCCTTCTATATTAATATTCCTCTCTCTCTATTGTTCATAAATAAACTTTCTTCCAACGCTTCAGATTTTATTGCTCTCGAATAATATAATCTTGTCCATTAAACTTTTGGTTTACAGTTATGAAAATAAAGACTAAAACTATTTTCTTCATTTTATGCTACCTTTCTTGGGCAAATCTTAAAGAAGATGATACTAAACCCTCTCTTGTTCTGTCAGTTACTCTGCCCCTTCGCACAGTGGGGGGCTCTAATGGCTTGTTAAAACAGAAAGGATATGGGTTAGTGTTGGCTACATTAGTGCCAAAACACTTCACAAAGAAAGACTTCCAGAAAAAGGGAATGAAAGCAAGATGCTCTTCTGATTGCACCCTGAATCACTGTGAACTAACCTCAGCTTGTCCAGAGCTGCTTCCACGCATGATGATTGCAGGGTCCTATCTCTGGTTTGCTTTCCCTCCTTATCCTAACAACTGGGGAAAGCCATTTTGCTATGAACATTTCTGGTGGTGTTAATAATGAGAAAATATAGCCCACAGGCTCCTCTGTTGTTTCAGTAAGTTATATTACTATAGGAAAACTCTTCCTTGCACTAGAGGCTAAGGGTCTTCAAAATCTTACATTAGCAGCTGTTGGGGCTATATCAAACCCCTGCTCACATTCCAGATTGTGTGCAAAAGCATCTGCCTTGTCTTACTGCAGTGCCGAACCTCAGCTAAACCACAGAGGTTGCTGAGACACTGTCAGATACAGGAAACAGCCCTGAATTTAGAGTATCTGTTTTCAAAAATCAGCAGAAAACAGAAGCATGATAGCCAAGAAGTATACCAAGGCCATCTCAGTAACCCCGGAGGTACATGAAGGTATAGCTCATGAACCAGAAGAGTGGCCACATCCTTCTCTCTGTTGAGCCCAACATCTGAAGCCATACTCTGCCACCTTCCTACAGTCTTCATGCAGCTGATGATATGAACATTGTTTCAGAAGTTGACTTCTCTCACAATCTTGATTTTTCATCCTTTAAGGCAGCTTCAACTCGTATTTTCCTATGATTTTGAGAATGTTTTTTGTGTGGATAATTGTGTTTCTAAGCAACATCCCTAACAGGATAAAGCTTTTGCTCTGTCATTTCACATTAGCATTTGCACCGGCTTTTGCTGTTTTTTGAAACTTGACATTGGATTTCAGGTGCCTGAGTAGCCCCAAGGTTGTGCAAAATGGGGGATTTTGTGGTTTTCTTTTTTTTTTTTTTTTAAACTGCACAAGGAAAAGAATAATGACTTCCAAATTATTTTGTTATAGTCTTGAGACATTATGGGCTTTGAAAGCATATTTGAACTTGTGACTCCAGTGCCAGTACACCTCGCAATACTTCTCCTTTCAGGCTAAGAAACAGCACTATTTGAATTTCACAAGTGGTCTGGAGCATACGTCATGTTTCCCCAGATAAGTCTAATAAAACAAGGTCTCACTCCTGGGCTTTCTAAGCCTCACAGCTGGGAAAGGCTGTCAAACGGTTTCTCCCTGCCACCATTATTTGTGAGAAGAAGCATCAGTGAGTGTATTCAGAGAACATTCATTTCTTGACAGCTGGCTCAGCTCTTCTGCTTTACAAAGAGTTAGCCTATAAAGATGGACCTATAGGATAAAAAGACCTTAAACATACAAACGTCTTTTCCACTATTTGTGGGGTTTTTTTCCGCTTCCAAATCTCCATACAAACTTCTACAGTTGCAATTTAATTAAAGAGCTCTAATAAATCTACCTCAACTTCTTAATGGTTTAAATAGGATTTCACAAGTCCCTTATTTCAGAAGGTTCCAGCTGAATGCAAAGAAACAAATTCTCAAGTATCTTTTTGCTCAAGCCGCTCTTCCAACTCATTCACAAATGCACAAAGACCTAATTTTAAGTAACTGTAATAGAAATACAGGGTGACAGGAGTGCTGACTAACCACTCATTTCTCACTTTCTATTTCTGCATTTAACTCATCCTTCCTTAGTACGCATTTCCCTTGACCACTTTCAAATTTAAGGGCTCTGAGCAACTTCCCCACACTATCAAGATCAGTTTTACCCGAGATCGTCGTGGTCCTTGCAGCTCTGCAGGTAGCAGCTTTGTAAATGGACAGATCATTTTATCAAACAGCTTCCTTCTGCCCCTCTCATTAAAATCGTAATTTGGATTTAAGATCTTTACACTGCTGTGGTTTCCAACCCCGAAGGGCTTAAAGTAGACTTGGTTTCATACATACTGAGCACAAATGACACTGTACTTTTTGTCTGTCCTCAGGAGAGGGATACATTCCTTGCACAATACTCAGCGTGAGCAAAGAGAAGATAGAATATTCAATAATGAAGAGCCAAAAGAATTTGATGTGGTTCTCTTTTTAATTGAAATTTCCTGAATTAGTTTCTCACCCTGTTCTCATGTGCACAAGTCTCCCCTTAGCTGCTATTAATGCTGTGATTAAATCTGCCTCCGTAAGGCTTAAGAACATTAGACCCATCATTTCTAAAGAGTAAGAAGCTGCAATGCTACAAGCTCAGAAAGGTTAAAATTTGTTGAAGAGTCACTGTGGTTATGAAGGTATTGCTGCTTTTTTCATCGAGTACAGGGAACTTACTATGGATTTTTAAACATGGGCAACAGCAGTGCCTCACCCATGTAAGTAATATATTAACATCAAACCGTTCAATTTCTTACCTTATTCCACTCCAAAGCTTTAATTACTTGAAAAGGCTGCTAACGCTTTGCCTCATCTAATGCAATTAGATTTAATTTTCTGCTTCTCATCTGATTCAAGAGAGACTGCACTGAAACCTCCCCATGTCTACAGCTAGGTACGTACCACCCATTGCCACCAACAGACCCACTGAGCTCAGGGAGATGTATTACTTACTGTAATGACAAGAGCTGGCAACATCAGGCTTATATTTGTTATGCCTTGTGTGCCAATAAAATGAATAAGGTAGGATTTTCTCAAGCTCTTAGACTGATCTACTATTGACTTCAGCAGAAGCAGGCTATTGAGGAGATACAAAATTAAACCTATTTGATTTGTCTGGATTGCTATGTAATTGCCCCTTAGATTATAATTCTGTTTGTTACATCAGTGTTTCCATTCACAAAAGGTTTTATTATCACTTTGAAGATGTATTGCACCCAGGATGACTGTCACGTTCCCTTAATCCTTGTCCTTACCCATCTTCTCCCAAAATGCATTTGGATATGCACTCGGAGCTGACACACTATGAAAACTATCCTTTTGATAAAGGTAAGCAATGCTCAGACAGGTACAGGCTATGTTTCCATTAGCATCAAGCTGCCATCATGATAAAAATTGCATGATTAAATGCTTCAAGTTGGTTTTCTATTGCTCTAACCCTGATGCGACTACAGCATGAGTTAAAATTCTCATTGACTTCAGTATCTGCAAAGACAGGGTAATCCTGCATTCATTAAAATAAAGATATAATGCTGTATTTTCCAGCACAACACCAGCAGTGCATATTGTTACATGAAGTTAATTGCCAGCAAATCTATCTTATGATTGTTCTTCTCTCCATGCTGAAGAGCAATTAAAGTTCGCATAAAAGCAAGGCAGCGTGCTTGCAAAGATGACCCATCAGTAAAAGTGAGAAAAAATGATGAAGTGTGTATGATCTGTGTCAAACTGAAGACAGTTGTAGAAGGAAAGAATACTGCAAAAAGAAACGAGGGTCAACAGCAGCACTAACACCAGGGAAGAGGGACAGGTCTGATGAGGAACATAAAGAAACCGTAAAGCTTTACTGTTGAATTTTTTTGGTAGTTGTTAACTTGAAACAAAGACATCAAACAAATATTCAAAATTGAATCAAGCAATCGAACCATCAGCAGAGGAGGGCATGCTAACTGGGAGGCAAGCAGCAGAAGCTGGAGAAATTAAGAGTGCCTGGGAAAGGCAGGTGACTGGAGCATTAGATGAGATCTAAGAGAAAGAAAGAAGGTATACCCCCTAAGAGAATAAAGGGGGAGTGCAGAGGCTAGGGACCACCAGGCTCCATGGGAACACATCCTGTAGGGTTTCAGGCAGGATTTGGATTTATGAGCCCGCAGCAAACAGGGCAGCTGATAACCCAGCAATTATGATCCCTCACTGCTATTACAGGCGTGATATCTGGTTTACAGGGTGGTTGCTTAGTGATACAGATGGACTGGCTGGAGCCATGTGTGTCACCTCTGTGGACAGAGAGCTGTCAAAGAGGTATTCTGGCCCACCAACATTTGGTTTGCAATCACATCTCAAAGCTCCAGTAAACGCATAGGGAACTGAAACACAGGTGTTGGCTGCCCAGCAGGACTACCACTGAAAACCAGATTGAATGCCTTGCTAAGTGTCCACTAAGTAGACATTGCTCCTTCAATTACCTGAGTGAATGCTGCAAAAATGGAGAAGCCTTGATTACAAACTCCAGTTTGTCTTTGTTTAGAACCTAAACCAGCACATAGTAATACAAAACTTCCCCTGACTTGTGAGATGTGGGACCGTATCTCATGTGATGCTGGGAATATTCTTTATTCTCCAATGTTATAGACAGGCTATGGGGTTTTTTGGGAGACTACACTAAGATGCTGTGCTGCTTGACATTCAGTTTGGAGACCACAGGTTTCAGCGCGTCAGCTGAGCACCTGAAACTCCACAGCTACAGCAAAAAAGAAGTCCAGTCTGGTTATCTTTGACTTAACATCTCCAGCCATAAAACAACAATTAGATCTCCACCTTACTGATGTTAGTGTTCTGAAACTCTTGCTTTCATAGCTAGGGTTTAATATTTAAGAAACCTCTGAAACTCGCAGGTTAAGTAATCTGAGCTGATGTGCTCTGCAGGACTCAGTTTAGATGATTGAAGCACAGTAATAGCTTCATTTTCTGGGTCTGGCATAACCCTCCAAGGGCAGGTAAACCATAAGTAGTACTGATTAAAATAGTATTTTCAGAAAACATCTTGTCTTTTAAAAGGTGCCTTATGTAAAGTACTGGGGCTCCTCCATCCTGCCTTCCAGAATAAAAACCCAATAAATTTAGGACCAAAATTATTTCATCGCAGCCCTTCAGTGGAGACACCTCAAGTTATCTGCATAATTACATGGACGTAACCCAAATGAAGTTTCCTGTTGCTGCTCCCAAGAAGAAGGCAAGCTGTGATTTAGATTACTTTTCTGCTCAGAGCACCCAATTTAGGCCCATACATTTAGGAAATCCCTATCAGTGGTATCCTAAGAAGTTAATAGTCCCTTGAAGCTATGGCAAGTTGAAAACACCACTACGGTGCCAAGTCTTCGTCTGAGGAAAATCACTGTCATATCACTTGTCTCCACAGATATATGCTAATCACTGACCTGCTGACTGAGCATCTTGTTCTCTGTTCTTTATCAAGATTACTTGGGAAAATAACTTCTGGAAATCCACTGGCACATTGATCAAAACATCACAAGTGCCTAAGGAATCAGATCCGGCTACAGCACACCAAGCTGAAACACACTCTCATGCTGGCTGCAGACCACGTATAGGATGGCAAAGACAAATAACCTGACACTGCAGCTTAACAATACTTGTTCTTCCAATTGCTTTCTCATTTGGCTTTTGCTTGGTTATTTTTTAACTTCAAGAAAGTCAATCCTACAGGTCACTGCCCCCTAATCTGAACCCTCTGCAAAAGCTTCCTGTACAAGCCTTGGAGAATTGCAGAGCCCTGAGAAAGCAGAACACTGATGCTGATCGGCTGCACACCCTGCTTTGACTGTCGGCCTTTGGTTTATGTTGGCCATACAGACAGCGAAATTGCATTCGCAGAGAGCCAGAACCTTTCCCAGTTGCAGCTCAAATTCATATCCTGAAATACAACAATGAAGATAGGACAAATATATTTTCCCCTTAAAGTCTACAGACCATCTGGGTTATTTGTGGAATTTCTTGCCAAATGACAATCTGAAGAACCTCAGGGAGGTTCACTCCCTAGCTCACTCCTTCCCCAGCATCTTACCATGCACTTGCTGGGCTGTCCAACTGCCTTTTCCACATCACTTCTATTGAATTATCACCTTCAGCACACCTGGACATCCAGATTTTCTCAGAAGACTACAACACAGAGGCACAGGATAGTTTAGAAGTGAGTGGTCCTGGTGCCTAGGTTGTGGAGCACAAGTGGAGATGATGTGCTGGATATGCTGGGTCTCTACAGAGAAGCCACGGAGAACAGGTTCTAACCCAGCCGACATGCTAAGCAAGGACAGAGCAGCTGCTGAGAGCTAGTTAGCTGGTAGAAAATACATCTCTCATTACATGGTCTTTCTTCATGGGCTTCAAAGCCCTATCTCTCATCTCACTGTAGGGCTGTGCCTTACCTCTTTAAGAGCAGAGCATGCCCCATCCCTTTGGGTGGAATTATCAGTTCACCCAAATACTGAGTCATTGAACAGGATACTTCAGGGATAAGGCAAGTATAAACAGTCCTGCTCACTCCTACACACTGCGACCTAAGCACCTGTAACCCTCACACAGCTGTACAGAGGGAAGGTCTTTGTGCCTTTTCTTCCCAAGAGCCCTTCTCAAGCACTCATAATCCAGACATGTTCCACCCCAACATAATCCACACACAGTAAGGGTGTTTCTTAAAAACATTAGGTTGAAGAATCACTTTTACATATTGGAGTACTTCTTTTGACCTCATTTATAATGCCTGATACAGATTTCTATAAAACAATTGCATTGTTTGAAGTTTGAAACGTGTGTACTTACACATAAGAAGCTTAAAAGCCAAATTATTAAGCTGATGTCTCAGTATGTTTTACTGGATAGGCACCTAAAAGAGGGAAAGAAATCTGGATGTAGTGTCTAGGCTCATGGACTGCCGTTAGAAATCCAGAGCTTCAGGCATCCGGAGCTGCCTTATATGCTATGCAGAATGAACCTATGCTACTAGAATCTGGGGAAAACTCTGATCAATTATACTGTACTCTGCAACATTTTACCAGGAAGAAAACTGGTCTGAGTTATGCTTTGTTTTCAGTCCTTAACAAAGTCCTGGGGTTTTGTGATTTGAACTTTGGGAAGGAAAGAAAATCAACTGAAAGTCTACTGCCAGTTAGACCAGCGATTCAAGAATAAATGTCACCTTGCTGCTCCTTAAAGAAATCAGAACAGTAATAACTGCCTACAAAAAAGCCTTTTGAAGTGAAAATAGTGACTGAATAAGCGGTGTAGACTGACAGCAAGCCATCAGAAATTAGACTGAAGGATTTTCTTACATAGCTCTGAACATTGGGATGCATCTAATGAAAAAGAGACTCAACATTTCATTATTCAACCACAAACAATGCAATAACAAAAAAATGAATGCCCAGGGTGCTATCAAGAGGGTGATTTATGGACTCCAAGCTACTTGCTTTGTGGGCTATTCAGGGAAATGCAGTAAGATCAGACTTAACATTTCACTTTTACTCTCTTCCATTTCTTAAAGACCCCAGTAGCATGTTTCTCACCCAGAGGGTTTGATTGTGTCCCTGTGTAATTAGGGAAGATGCAGAACTGCAGCCAGAGAAGTGCAGGAGACAAAGCACCTAATGAAGGGAAGATGGTCTGCTCAGCAGAGGCTCTGCTCAAGAAGGATGGATGAAGAAGTTTTCTCCAATCCCAATGGTGCCTTACCCTTGTGTTCCCAGAAGGATGAAGAACTGGAGCCTCCCTCCCTCTCTTCAGCTTACATGAAGCCCAGGAGAGCTTGCAGCCCTGTCCCTGGGTGACTATATTTTGATGCCTATATACAAAGGATTTACTAGTTTTATTAAAATCAGTGAGAGCAGAGTGAGGACTTGAAAAGATGCATCGAGTTTTCTGTAAGTTGGAATCCTCTACTGATAAGAGGCTGAATAAGCTGTGGGTGACTTAGGTTCGACAGACACGGCATCTATTTGCTGTTTGTTGAGCAGTGAGTAAGAAAGCCTTCTGACGCATCACTAGGATAAGAGCATGTTTTGCTGGAGTAAGAAAGTTGCTTTGACACACATAAATGAAGAAGTTGTTGAGGAAGGCAAGTTGTTTTGATTCTAGATGTCTGGCAGTTCTTGGCGAGGTTGAGTAATGACAGGTTCTTGTCAACTAAGTGTGACACGAAGGCAGGTGGAATTGCCCAGAACCAGGATAATACGGCATGTGAACTGAAGAGGAACCAAATGGAGTCCAGGTAGGAAGGTACATGGCCTTTGCTGTGCCAAAAGGCACAACTCGGCTTCGCTTGCAGCTACCTTCTGCTCCGTCTCCTCACTCAGAGCAAAACCTCACTCTACAGCAGGCTCACTGAACTCACACAACGTACTGAAAGTAATCCAGGAGTAAGCACTAGCCGGTAGTATGCCAAAGGAAGGTACTACTCAGGGGGACAGTTGGCAGAATCCGGCCTTTACTGTAGCTTAGGAAAAAACAATCTTCAGCCTCGATCTTGCACATGAGAGATGTAGATGTTACTGGCTATAAAGAGAGAGCAGTGCCCTGCGTTGCACTACAGGAATACGAGAAACGCAATTCTTCGTTCAGCCACTTACACCTGTCAAGATTGCCAAAACCCCTGCTGAGTTTCTCATTCCCCCCACCCAGGTACAAATGACTGCAGCCAGGGCAATGAAGTGGAGATGCAAACAAATGCTTGCAAATGAAGGAGAAACATTTTTCATTTCAATAACCACAGGGAGGAGAAGCCAGGGCTGGCAAGAAGTGAACAGATTTGCCTTTACACATTGCCTGAGTTTGCTACAGCAGGTGCAAGGAGAGTGGGTTTGTTAATACACCGACTTCTTTTGTCTATTCGTTCAGGTCAGCCATACTGATCTCTTAAAAATCATAGAATCATAGCATAGTTTGTGTTGGAAGGGACCTTCAAAGCTCATCTAGTCCAATCCCCCTGCAGTGAGCAGGGACATCTTCAACTACATCAGGTTGCTCAGAACCACAACCATGAATGTCAACAGGGATGGTGCTGTGCTCCTGTGATGAAGACAGCCTAACACACACTTACAATGGTGCTTTAAAGACTGGACTACTGGCTGCACTTGAAAAGTTAACTGAATTATTCGATGCAAAAAGTACCAACACTTGTCAGCACTGCTGTAGTCATTCTCACAACTCTATTAATCAGTCACTATTGATAAAACAGTTTCCAAACATAATGAATTAAGTGCAATAACAAGCTGTGCATTTCTGCCCTCTAATAAAGGGACATATACCCCTCTAATAAAGCCTGACATTTACACTCAGAAGATCTAAGACAACTGGCCATCAGAGAGACAAACTTGGTTAAGACCTGGTGTCCGCACAGACAGGATTTTTCAAGCAACACTTTGACAGCAGCAGAAAGCCGCAGCTTTACTCCAAGTAAATTTCCCACATGACAATTCTTAATGATGCTTTTTAAATAGAGACAAAAATGGTAAATTTAGAGTAAAAAAAATCCAAAATTCCCCCTCCTAAAAGTCCCTATTTGCTCATGAAGTGCTGCTCTTCCTAGTCACATATCGGACACGACTAACTGCGGTCAGCTGCAGCCAGGGATGTACCAAGACTGTGTATTATGGTGCAGCTGGAAGAGATTCAGTGCAGCGAATGCCTCGATTCACATATCCATCTTAACTGGCCAGCAGTGACCAGTTCCGAGCTGAGCGGTCAGGCACCGCGAAAACCTGGCTATCGCTCAGCATCCTCAGTGCCCGCGACAAAAGTTTACTGGGGTCGGAGGCCGGTGCGGTCGCCAGCGAGACCCGAAGCGCAGCGCCGGTCCCCGGCTCCGCGCACTGGGGCGGGCGGTGGGACCGCGACTACCCAACCCAGGGGTGAGGTGGGTGTCAGGGACCCGGCTCTCACCGGACTGTAAACATCCCCCCCGGTTGCCATAGCAACGCGGCAGCGCCTCTCCCCAAACTTTGGTCGCTATAACGACCGCCTCGGGGACCGCGGCCGCAGCACTCCCCGCCGGGCCGGCGCTTACCTATGGTGGAGACAACGGTGCCCACGAAGTAGAAGGCGCCGGGGAAGTCCCAGCGGGGCCGCAGGGCGTCGACGCGGATGCCCGCGGCCATAGCCGCCTCGTAGCTCCGCAGGAAGGCGCGCAGCTCCGGCAGGCTGATGTTGAAGATGCGGCTGAAGTTGTGGAGGGTCCGGTTCCAGCGGAGCTGCGCCGCCGCCTCCGACGGGCTCTCGAGGGCCGAAAAGACGGTGGCGCCGGCGCTCAGGTACGCCGCGATGAGAGCGGCCAGCAGCAGGAACCGCCCGTTGTCCTCGTTGAGGGGCGCCAGGCGCCGTCGGCGGCAGGAGCCCGCCGCCCCCCGCGGGGGCATCATCCGGTGCGCGGCGCGGCGGGCGCGGCGGGCGGCGGGCGGCCCCGGGCGGGGGGCGCGGGCATGGGGCGGCGCTGCGCGGAGCCCGGCGCGGCGGCTTCGCTGCAGGGGCCGCGGCTCTGAGTCATCCCCCGGCGGGGCCCCGGGGCCGCCGGCCTCGCCTGCCCGCCCTCAGCCCGACGCCCCGCGCCCCCGGGGCCGTGGGCTGCTGCGGCGCGCCCCGGCCGGCTCGCTCTGGCCATGCGGGGCGGCGGCGGCGGCTCCGCCGCGGGGGAGACCGCTGCGGGGAGGCGGAGGCTCCGCACGGCGCCCGGTCGACGGCGGGCGGAGGGCGGGAGCGTGCGGCGCGGCCCCCGGGGAGCCGCATCCCCGGAGAGGAAGAGACCCCCGGCCCCGCTACCGCCCCCCGCCCGGGCCGGGACGCCTCCGCCCGTGCCGCGCCCCCAGGGTGCCGCTGCGCCCGGCCGGGGGAGGGACGGGACGGGGCGGGGCGGCCCTGCCTTACCCTGCCCGGCCCTGCCCTGCCCTGCCCTGTCCTGCCTTTCCTTTCCCTCAACTTCCCTTTCCTTGCTCTTTCCCTGCCGTTCCGTGCCCTCACCGCCGCGGAACCGGACGGCTGCCGGGTCCCCGGGCGCCACGGATATGGGGGACAAAGAAAACGCGGTTGCCTCCTCGTCAATGTGTGCCATGCTCCTTGCCCCTCCAGTGGGTTCTTAGCTTTAAAACATCCTTTCTATGGCTGGTGCCGGGAGAGGTGTTTTTGAGGGAGCTGGTGGAGCGCTAATTAATACCAGACATTCCGGGGTGCACGAATTGTTGTTTCTGATCTGACTCCAGGTTCTGGGCTGCAGGAAGAAAACGGTAGACCCAAGAAAACGGTAAATCTGGGGATCGGTGCCAAATGCCCATTCAATCTTAGCTAGTGGCTGAACGGTAATGGCTTTTTCCCACAGTCGGTGGATTCTTTCTTTGCTGCTTGGCTTGGAACAAACACTGTAGCCGAGTTCTTATCCGTTAGGCTGCAGCAAGAACTGCAGTCCTTTCCCGGGAGACTTGTAGTAAATAATAACATTCCTGTTGTTTTTATCAAGTAATTCAAAGAGGATGGGATTGATGCCAGTCCTGCAAATCTGCGTGAAGGGGATGATAACCCGGGTTTTGTATTTTTTGTACAGGAAGAGCCCTGCTGCCTCTAGGTAGCTGCTTGATGTCTTTCAGCAAATGGATATTTACCATCGCTAGGATTTCTCCATAGCTCTACTTCACACATTTATTTCCTATTTTGGATCTGAGAGCTTTTGCTCTGCCCTTAGATTTCATGTTACTGGCCACGTCTGTAATGGGAGAATTTCCTCCCTTCCTAACAGACTGTTCTTACTCTCCAGCTGAAGAAACTGGCTTGGGTTTATACCTAGGCTTCCAAGGAAAGGCCACAGATACAATGCAACAAAGTAGTTTACAAAGTACTGAAATATCATGTTTTGGTAGCCACTAACTTGTTTAAACTTTGCTTTTTGGCATTATTGCTTTTGTGCTAAACCATTTTGTTCAGTAGAGGTGGAAGGAAAGTGTGCCGAAGTCTCAAAGATCTCCAATCTCCTGTTATGCTCGAGGCAACCAATACCACACACAACCCATAAGAAAAAAGTGTCTCCTATTTCCAAGTGTCAGTTGTGCCCCATTCTGAATACTACAACCACATAAAAATAAAACAACTAAACCAATCAATCACAAAGCCAATAGCTGTGGGAGGTAACAGCAGATCTCAAGAACAAAAGAAGCAGAAAAAGAAAAAAGGGAAAGTATATCAAACTTAACCAAAAGTCCATCATTATGAGTGGGAAGTCTCCCATGGATAGTCAAGGACTTAATAAAATGGGTCAGATACGGACCATTTAGTGCCAATGGCTGTAGTTAGAAATAATTTCCACTCCAGTAATCCAGGAATGATGACATGCAATCCATTGTGTCATCTGCTGTAAATCTAAGCTGATTTACCTGAAGACATGGGAATTCTGTTACTGCAGCTGGGTACTGGGGTTTGGATTCCTGGTAATTTTGTGTTTGTAGGGGAAATGAGACTGTTCCTTCCCCCTCGCTCCTTTCCCCCCTCTCCCCCCACTCCTTGAAAACACTAAAAAATGTGGGTCCAGTTCTCTGGAGTGCTCAGCAGTTTCACCTACAGTGCAGGTAAGTGAAATTTGCAAGGATATTGCCCAGAGAAGCTGTAGCTGCCCTGCCCTTGGCAGTGTTCAAGACTTGGTTGTATGAGGCTTGGAGCAACCTGGTCTAGTGGAAGGTGTCCCTGCCCATGGCAGGGGGTTGGAGTTGGATGCGCTTTAAGGTCTCTTCCAACCCAAACCATTTTATGATTCTATGTTTTTAGTAGGAAGATGATTTGAAAAGTCTGTGTGATTCGTCTTCATGCCATGGCTTCTCCCCTCTTGGGTTATGGTGGAGTCTTAAAAATCATCTCCTTCCTTGGGCTGTAGGACTGAATCTTTCCAAGGTGTAGAAGCTAACTGACACTGGAGAAGCTGTGATACCTGGAGATTCCCTGGGTAGAGAAGGATGACACTGGTGGGATGCCAAATAGCTGGAAGAATCATGTAATAGATGCGAAAGCATACCAGTAACTTTCCATGAAGCAAAAAACCCGAAGCTGAAGCAGCAAGGAACATGGTTTAGCTGCTTCAGCATGGACAAGACAATATTTCAAACATCACCAGATCATGGTTTCTAAGAATTAGAGCTGTTGACAGATTTTCAAAATGTTTTGACACTCATTTCGCTGAGAGTTTTTTACTTGGAATCTTGAAATTTTGTCACCGTTTTGCAAAATCACTCAGTTTTTTGGCTATGAAGCTGGGGGGGGGGGGAGGGGGGAAAATGTCCATCTATTTTATTCATTAAAGCCTTGCTGAAAATGCATGGTCCTTTCTAAAGTAACTAACTTCTGGAAAAAACACCTCCATTAGCTGGATGCAAATCCTCCATGGCTACAGGACTTTGGCTTAGAGAAGGGACACGGTTTTGGTTAATCTGATCCAGATTTGTTTGAGGAAAACATCCTGAAGCTGCTGCTGCTGTGTCTGTGCTTGGGGAAAACTCCTTAAAGACAGACGTTTGGTTCAATGAATGATGGTTTTATAGATTTGCTTGATTAAGCGAGCCAAATCTCCAGGTGTTTGGTGGAAAGCTCACCCCCTTTAAAACCTTTCCCTTAGGATTTTTTTTTAAAGCTGGTGGTCAACTGTGAATCAGGTTTCAAGCCAGAACTGGGCCCCTGCACTGCAGGTGCATTGTATGGCTGGCACCAGCCATTTTGTCTCTCAGGAGGCTGGTGTTTGTGAAAGCAATTATTTTAATAATCAATCAGTGATGTTTACATTGTTAGCTCGGCTGTTTAGAGTGAAGCTCGTGCAAAGGAATGAGATGCATTCATTAGATGTTTAATTAAGCCATTGTCTGAAAATAGGTCGTAACACTGAGCATCGCATCTCTTTATTAAAGAATAAAGTTTAACGTGGTATTTTAAAGCTTACACAGCCCAGATATTATTATTCCTTTCAGGGGAACAGGTCCTTCTCTTTTCTTTCGTGAGTAAAATCCTTAAATTCTCAACTGTGGTTTGACCGTGTGAATGACAAGCAAGTTGGCAAGACCACTTCTTTTGACTTCAGGGATACCAAGACCTCTGCAGCTGGTTTTAGTATGGGCTTCACTTGTATGTGTCCCCACTGATGTTGCAGTGAGTATCTGCTGAGAAAAAAAGTCAAGCACATGATTTAGGAGCTTTTTACCACTACATTGGCATAGAAATGTGTCAAGGAATTATCTGGAAGCATCTCACACAGTCTGAATGTAAACGTGCCATATAGTCCCTGACCTGAAATGTACAGCTGGTTTGGAGTAGATGGACATATTTGCTATCTTGACAGTGACCAAAGACAAATAGATTTGTAACCGTTACTGCAGCTGGGCTTAATGTGCAGATGGTTTTGTGCTGCTCTTTATAACAGCCCACTGTGGTTTAGTTCTTGACCTGTAGCGTGTGCCAATGAAATTACTTTTTAGTGAGTGGCCTTATGCTTAGTCTGGATGCTCAGCAAACTGCACAGGCAGTGAGGGGATCCTCTTCTTCACTTGTAACTCCTCCTGGATTTAAGGGGATCATCTCTGCTTTGGTAATACTTTGTAATTAAATGAAATGGATGGGCAATTGGTAGTCTATGTAACCAGTGTTGGTAGCATAGTAAGCAAGGGCTTCAGTCATAATGCATAACATAAGTGAATATGCCAGTTTTCTAAGTTAGAAAGCTGAATACTTGGGATAGAGGACAAGTTCTTCCTGGTACTCTACTTAGTGTGATGACAGACTGAGACAGTGAATAGTACACCAGTTACAGAGTATTATGGAAAAATTTGGTGTTTCCATGGAGCCTTAGAATTTGCTAATGTCTTCTCATCCTCTCAGAGTATTTTCATGGGCTTTGAAGCAAAGGACAAACCTGGTGACCCAAATGTTCATTTATACTCATCTCCTATCTGCATGAGGTGAGGGGAGAGAGAAAACAGGCAGGTTTATGGATGCTCTTGAAGCCATGAGTTACTTACTACAGGGTTGAAAACCAAGTAGTTTTATGGGCTGGCTGTCAGGTGGTCCACCTTGAGTCTCGGGCTGAAACTGTTGTCAGGTAGCTGGACTGTATAAGCCTTCATTACTCTGTCAGTAGCGCTCTGGCTTTCATGAGAGCAGAGCCAAAGCAGTTGATGAGATAAACTTCAGAATCCTGTGAGATCCCTTTCTTGTACTCCCAAACTCAAAATCAAGTCAGGGTGAGAGGTAGGAATTGGCTATGTGCTAGTTTTGACTTGCTAGGTGTAACTGCTAGAGGATGCTAAGCTGTATTGAAACAGGACTGTAACTGAAGGGGTGGGTTTAGTAGGGGAATATTTCCACAGGCTGAAGAGAAACAGAAAACAATTGCTGCTTAAATTGGGAGACTCCTGCATTCTTCCTGCTTATTTATGAATAGTTATGCAATGGTCTTTTTTTAATTTTGCCTAAGGCCCAGTGATAATCTAACCTGCTTTCTCACTTTCACTGTTAGCACTGAGAGAGAATAATCCAATTAGCTCTTCAGCCCTGACAATTACATTCAATTTGGATGTGATGAATAGCCAATTTCAAAAGGCCTGATCCTATACAGTGCTCTGAGCATCCTGAGCACGTTAATGTGTTCTCTAGTGCCAGTAACGTCAATGGAAGCTGAAGGCACCCTGCATTTTATGCTGTTGGCTCTGTATTCACATGACTTATTTTCGTCTCGGTATTTGGTGGTATGAAGCTTCACATTTTATGGGCTAACCTTCCACTCTGGTGGGTTATGTTCTTCCTGCATTAGTTTTGCTAATTTGTTTTCCATTATTGCTTTGCGCAGGGAAATCTCAGTCAGTGTCTCGGCATGCAAGGGATTTTTAATACATTTTAATAATGGAAAGATATTCATCTACAACTCAGGGAGAAGCAGCTCTGCAGTATTTCTGAGACCCTACAAGGGATAATTCCTGAATACACAAATCACTGTTGAGTTCATGTAGGCTATTAGGCATCAAACCAGTCACCTTGTTGGGGTTTTTTTTCATCTCACCTGGTTCAGCGCAACCAGAAGAGATCAACATCCTTCAACTCTTCAAGTGAATGGCTGAGTTTTTGAAAACACTGAATGGCCAATGAGGAAACAAGCATGTTCTGCAGCTTGCTATTTGTTTTGGCAATGATTTGGAGGAGAGAGGAAAAGCTCTTTGTAAACCTCTCTATTAAGGAGAGAGGGATGGCCCCTGTATTCAAAGAAGGGCTTAAGTTCACAGTACTGCAGAAGGGAGGGATGGACAGATGCATGGTGGATGGATGGATGGATGGATGGATGGATGGATGGATGGATGGAAGAACCTGCAGAGTAGGACTGGTGCAGTGACTGAGAAACCTGCATCCTCCACATCCATGCTTGCCTGCGTACTAAAGAGCTGCAGGGAGCTTGCCAGGAAGGGAAGTAATTTTAGAGTGTGATTTGGAAAATGATTCAGTTTAAAATTGCTATTTTTGAAGGGCTACTTTCAGCTGGGATCCAGTCCCCAGCATGTTCCCAGACACACTCGCCTTGCTACAGCAGAATGTGGTGGAGGGGGGAGGAGAAATGTCTGTCTAGGAGCCCGGAGCCCTGAACCTCGTGCTGCTGCCAAGAAAACAATTGATGGGAATGAGTCCTTCTCCTGTTTCACGTCCCATTCTTCATCTAGGAGGTGAATGCTTTAACCTAGCCAGCTTGATGGACACTGCAAAGGTAGTTCTGTCCATCCTCCCTAGGGGTTCACTGTCCTCGGGGGAAGGAGTAGGCATGTGTATTTGGAAATGGAGCTGCTGGGCAGACAAAGGTTTGAGACAGGAAAGCCTGCTTTATCCTGTTGACATAAAAGACAAGGACAGCTTTGAAGAATTTATCAAAGTCATGAAATGGCAACAAACACCTTTTTCATGCCATCTGAAGATGTACTGCATGAGTTTTACAGACCCTGCGGCTGCATCTCCTACAAATCTCTCCAGACAGTAGCATTGAAATGAAAACTGCTGTGCTGACATTCACTCCATGAGGCTTTACAGAAGTGCAGCACAGGCAGCTTTTGATCACAGCACTGGAGAAAATGTGGCAACCCCTTTGGCCTGCCAGATTTATTTGCTTTGTAGGGTAAGAAGCTGCAGATAGCTTTAGATCCTGTGATGATTACACCTGTCAGTTATCAACAAGCAGGTTAAAATGTCCCTTTCACTCTGGATTTGTCCTTCTTGTTTCATTCAGGTAGGTGCTGGGTGACGGTCCTCTGAGGCCATTTACCCTGCTAAGCTTTTCATAAGCAGGTTCCGCTTGTGAGCAAGCAACTTCATGCAATTTGGTTTGTTCTTGAGGCCATGTGGAGTCAAAATGTGTGGCTGAAGACTATGCTCTGGTTCCCATGCAGGTATCAGGGGTCCTCGCTGGTGGTGTTTTTTGGAAGTGTTAGCATTTATCACAATGGTGCCTGGGAATGACTGGCTGGCAGGATTTCCAGGCAGTGGACCAAGCCCAGCTGAGACATAGAATCATAGAATCACAGAATGGTTTGCGTTGGAAGGAACCTTAAAGCTCATCCAGTTCCAACCCCCTACAGGAACACCTTCCACTAGAGCAGGTTGCTCCAAGCCCCATCCAACCTGGCCTTGAACACTGCCAGGGATGGGGCAGCCACAGCTTCTTTGGGCACCCTGTGCCAGTGCCTCAGCACCCTCATAGGGAAGCATTTCTTCCTAATGTCTCATCTCAATCACCCCTCTGTCAGGTTAAACCCATTCCCCCTTGTCCTGTTCCTACAAGGCTCTTGTCAAAAGCCCCTCTCCAGATTTCTTGTCGGCCCTGTTGGACCCTGGAAGCTGCTCTAAGGTCTCCCCCTAAGGAGCCTTCTCTTCTCCAGGCTGAACCAGCCCAGCTCTCTCAGCCTGTCTCCATAGCAGAGGTGCTCCAGGCCTCGGAGTACGTTCATGTGTGTGCATGTCGATACAAAGCAAAATAATAATTTCCCTTGAAAGAAAGAAAAAAGCTGAGCCCACAGTTGGTTGATTGTCAGTGTATCCGTCCAATCTATGGTCGTGTTGTGGTAAGTGACCAACTTTATATGAGGTCTCATTTTCATCCCTGCCTCTCACTTTTGCCTAAGGTTGCTAAGAAGCAGAAGCATGGATCATTTTCTGAGTTGATTCTATGGTCCTGTTCATCTCCTGACATGCAGCAGATGAGTAGCCCAGTTTCAGGTTTCTCTGAGATCCAGCAAGCAGGTCCCCAAGGCAGCAAACAGAGGCCCCCTCACTAGCTCACCTTGCATCTAGCAGAGTTGGCTATTCCACTGTTTTAGATAGGAAGAAATGACAGTAATGGGGGGCACATCGTTGTGCTGCTTAGTTACTATTTCTTTATCAGGGAATATTTATGTATGAAGGAACATGATGGTGTATTCTGTATTGGGGGGGGGGGGGGGAGAAAGAGGAACATACCTTTTGAACAATGCTAAACTTCTGCTATGTAGCAGAAGGTGAAGAAAGACCTTGACAGTGAGAAGGGTCCCTTTTACAGCTGCCCATTCTTGCTTCAAAAGTGGTGAGCAAACAGGGGAATGAATTAAGCTTTCAAAAATAGAATATCCAGTTTGCTATGTAGGGGGTTTTAAAGGACCCTTCTTTCCCGATTAAGATTTTCCATTACTTATAGCCACATAAAAGACGTTTTAAGTGTAATACCCATATATTATTTATGCACATAATGAAAGAAAGACAACTGCTGTGCCACTGAGCATGCAAAAATGCATCAGGGAAAACAGAGAAAGCTGCATTCAGGACTAGGTTCATTTTCATCTCTGGGCTTCCTGAGACTGGAAATGAACTTCAGCCGCCCCAGTTTTCCTATTTTTAGAGTTGGCCACTGGCCATATTCACCTGGGCACCAGAGGGAAATTGAATGAAACTGTTTGGCAGCATTTTGCAGTCATTTTACAAATGAGCAGTTGAAGCAGTGGAAAGGGAAAGCAATTAAACTTCTCACAGTGGATTTAATCATTTGTAGGTGTTCTGTAACCAGTGCTGCCACTTTGGTTTTAGAGCACTGGGGTATGATTTGGCCTTTAACAAGCACTTATCTGGTAAAAATGCATCAGTGGAAACATAAGAAATAAAAACACACAATGAGGAACATACAGTATTGAAACCCAGCTACCTGCTGTGCTTCAGGTAAGAAAGGCCTTTTAGGGAAGGAATAAGGTGAACATAAAAGAATAGCAGGATGGAAGGTGCCTAAAATTGGATGCTTCAGAAGTGGAGTAAATAATGGTAACTCTGAGAGATCACCTCTATAGATCCATGAGAAGTGCAGGAGGTGGGGATGGAGAATAGAACTGACTTTCTCGAAAGGTTTTCTGGAAGCTCCGTCAGCCTTAGAGTCCTCTCTAAAGATTTCCTTCCGGCTGCACAGTTTCCGTGCCCTTTGGGTTGCCCAACTTCCAGTTAACCAAGATGGTCAGCATGAGCTAGTGCAGAGGTTGGAAAGTTCCTAAGCATTGCCAAACTGCATTTTCTCAGCTGCACCTCAAGACACATGTTCCTGTTTTACAGTGCCTCTGTGTCAGGCTCAGCTCATGTGCCTGCCGCTGCCACTGTGCTATCATCTTCTGACTCCTGGTCTAACAGCCAGGTTAGAAACAATCAGGCTTAGAAAACATGTGTTTTCTCACCAATTCTGTGCTGATATATTGCATAACCTCAATCCAATAATGTCTCTTTCGGTTGCCTTATATACCCTTCTGACCTATAGAATCATAGAATCATAGAATTGTTAGGGTTGGAAAGGACCTTAAGATCATCTAGTTCCACCCCCCCCTGCCATGGGCAGGGACACCTCCCACTAAACCATGCCACCCAAGGCTCTGTCCAACCTGGCCTTGAACGCTGCCAGGGATGGAGCATTCACAGCTTCCCTGAGCAACCCATTCCAGTGCCTCACCACCCTTACAGTAAAGAATTTCTTCCTCATATCCAATCTAAACTTCCCCTGGTTAAGTTTTACCCATTACCTCTTGTCCTATCACTACAGTCCCTAATGAATAGTCCATCCCCAGCATCCCTATAGCCCTCTTCAGATACTGGAAGGCTGCTCTGAGGTCTCCACGCAGCCTTCTCTTCTCCAGGAGGAACAGCCCCAACTTTCTCAGCCTATCTTCATACGGGTGGTTCTGCAGTCCCCTGATCATCCTCGTGGCCCTCCTTTGGACTTGTTCCAGGAGTTCCACGTCCTTTTAATGTTGAGGACACCGGAACTGCACACAATACTCCAAGTGAGTTCTCACAAGAGCAGAGTAGAGGGGCAGGATCACCTCCCTCGACCTGCTGGTCACGCTCCTTTTGATGCAGCCCAGGATACAATTTTCTTTCTGGGCTGTGAGCGCACACTGCTGGCTCATGTTCATTTTCTCATTGACCAACACCCCCAAGTCCTTCTCTGCAGGGCTGCTCTGAATCTCTTCCCTGCCCAACCTGTAGCTGTGCCTGGGATTGCTCCGACCCAGGTGTAGGACCTTGCACTTGGCATGGTTCAACTTCATCAGGTTGGCATCAGCCCACCTCACAAGCATGTCAAGGTCCCTCTGGATGGCATTCCTTCCCTCCAGCGTATCAACCAAACCACACAGCTTGGTGTCATCGGCAAACTTGCTGAGGGCACACTCAATGCCACTGTCCGTATCACCAACAAAGATGTTGAACAAGACTGGTCCCAACACCGATCCCTGAGGGACACCACTCGTTACTGGTCTCCAGCTGGACATTGAGTCATTGAGCACAACTCTTTTGCGTGCGGCCATCCAGCCTGTTCTTTATCCACCGAGTGGTCCACCTATCAAATTGATGTCTCTCCAATTTAGAGACAAGGAAACCGTGTAGACGAGGCCCTCAGTGACATGATTTAGTGGTGGCCTTGGCAGTGCTGGGGAATGGTTGGACTTGTTTTTGATGGTCTTTTCCAACCTGATTGATTCTATGATTCTACGATTCCATGTCTTGTGGGACAGTGTCGAACGCTTTGCACAAGTCCAAGTACATGACATCAACTGCTCTACCCCTGTCTATCAGTTCCATAGCCCTATCATAGAAGGCCACCAGATTGGTCTGGCAGGATTTCCCCTTAGTGAAGCCATGCTGGCTGTCACCAACCACCTTGTTTTTCATGTGCCTTAGCATGCTGAACAGGAGAAGGCATATTGCAGAGTAGAGTTTCTTTTATTTTAATGCATTAACATATCTCTATTGGAGATGCAATGAAATAATGGCTGGGATTATGGCAATCTTCCCACCATCCATGAAGGCAATAAAGAGCTTCCTTCTGATGTGAGAACCATCATACTGTGGAGACCCTGTAATGCTGATAACGATCAAAGGGCAAAAAACTCTGTTATGAAAAAGATGTGTCTTCTAACAAGCAGGCTGCATTTCTGTCCAAATGCCAGCGTGGCTTATTATTTCCTAATGAAATGAAATATATTCATGCTCTCTGAAGTAGATCGTGTTGATTTAATTTGTGGTTTATGATCAAAATTCCAAATTTGCTATCTTTTATGTTTTATAAGTAGTGAGCAGGGATTTAGCTTCACAGGACCTGTTAATTTCAATACAGCTGACTCCCCATGCACTACTTTAAAGACTATTTTATACATAACAACATGGAATTTCACCTCTCCATATTTCTCTCAGTCTCTGCAGGAAAAAACAGTGATAGCTGATCTGAAGGCAAACACAGTTTTCATTATTGCTTTCAAAACAATAAGCATTTTTAGCACTCTGAAGTTTTTCCTGCTGACAAACAACAGGCAGTGCATAACATAGACATGAAATAGCTGCTTTTTTGTGGGTCGGGTTGGAGAAAGTAAAAGAACACTCTCTTTCTGTGATTTCAATGTGCTGCCTTTAGAGATTTTTGCTTTAGGGAATTGGTATGCACTAAGGGAGATACTTTTCCAGTGTTAAATATTATTAGGAGTGTTTACTTTTCTAGATGAAATTTTCTGGGTTTGCTTCCTTCCTCACATAGGAATAAAAATGATTGAGCTGCTGTAGAGAATGAGAATAGGGGAAAAAAAGACATATTTTCCAAGCAAAATAAGTGAATTTTATTCTTTCATTGTCCTTACAAACCATGTGTTGACTTTCATCTCAACCATTAAACTTGTCTCTCTGCGCATCCCACTACTAAAAGACAAAATTCACACTTTAAACACTCTTTCATCTTGTCACTATCCAGGAGAATGGAACAATGTGGGGATGATCCTGGTTGATTTTGAGTATTTTGTAGCAGAAGGAAAAACCTCTCAACATCACCTGGGGAATTCTGGTGGGTCTTGGACATAATGAGGTGTTCTTTTGGAGCTCAGCCTGGTAAGAACTCTCACCAGAACAGGGTCTGTGCTGCAGGAAGAACCCTGTCTGAAGCTCCAGCACTCTGTGCACTTTTGTAGGACACTATCTGTGGGGTCACACCTGGATTGTGCTTACCCTCAATTAAGGAAATACTGCGTTTGTCAAAGTTTAGTCTTCCTAAAATTTGCCTTTCCTGATTGAGCTCACGATTCAGATAAACAAAATACAGGTTATTCTGATGGCATTTCACAAGGTTTGGACTCATGGTGCCCCAGTTACAATTTTTCCTTGGTCTGGGATTGCAAAATATTCCCTTTGCTCTGAATTGAAATGAGTGAGTACTTCCCATTTGGCAAATATAGAGTGTCTCTGGACCTGTGTATTTCTGGTCATGAACAAGATTGTGCACAACACCAGTCATTGATTAATAGTGGGTGTGTTCATCCTGTCAATCAAATTCTCCCATGGATCAAATTCTTCCATCTGTGATTGAGTGCCAAAATTTAAAGGGGAGGGTGCAATATAGCAGAACAAAAATCGTCACCTTAACTACAGTATGTGAAAACTTGTGTCATGGGCTTCAGCCTAACAACAAAACTAATCTATAAATAGAGATCTGGTCAGCTGGAAATGTCTGAATAGGCAAGTGTCTGGATTTTATCAGTTGAGTATTGAATAGTTACGAGCTGCTCAGGTCTTATATATACACTGGAAGTGTATAGCTGATAGAGATGTAGCTCAGGAATTCATTATTTGATGGCTGTGGGAGTTACGAGTCCCAGGGACTGCCTGATCTTAGGACACTATTTTGAGGCTGCATTATATTAAAGTAGGTGAGACTGTATTCCTTAGGACTAGTGTCTATACATGAATCAGGGAGATAAAAATCAGGGAAAGAAAAGGTACATTTTGCATTGGCCCAAGAGCAAATGAGTGTATATTACCTGTTAATGCACTGAGAATGAATATATGAAAAGGCTTCTAGCTATTAATCAAATCTCTAATCTGTCTTCCAGTAAGAAGAATGAGAGCAAAAAGCTGGACTGCATGTAAGGTGGAGTCTAAAGTGTATTATATAAAGTGATGTCTGCAATAGCAGAAAACTGAATTTAATGGCTAAAGTGCTGCTAAACAAGGTCAGATATTTGAAGGTGGATAACATACAGACCTCAGTCATATGTAGCATCTCTTTCTGACCACTGCTAAAATGGGTGTCCTTTTTCTAAGCTCTTTTCACTGCAATAAATCTTGACTTTTGGAAGACAAATAACTACTGTAGGCTGGTTGGGGAATGCATTTAGGAAGAAAGGCTTAGCACGATTTTCCTAAAAGATCCTTATCAGTGTAAGCAAACAGACAAAAGGAAGAGACCCCTTTGTTTTCCCAACATGAGGGCTCCTCAAGGTCTCCACCATTCAGGACCCTGCAGGAATTTTCCAACTGAGGAGGAGAAAGGGAGAAGTTTACTAAAAGACAGATTGCAAACATCCAGCTGCCTGTTCTTCAATTGATCATTTACACTGGGAATATTCAGGAGATCAATACTCGTGGTTAGACTGTTGTTTGGAAAGCCAGTGAAATACATTCTACTGAGAACTGCTTCATATTAAGCCTGTAACCCAGGGATCTTTTAGAACACAGCAATTGTTTTGAATTTTCATTTCAAGGCAGACACCGCTCTGTATATTTAAAGCAATAATTTGTCTTTTTTAAATTTTTTTCCTGCTTGATTAAGAAGCATAAAAACACAAAGGAGAAAAAAACCCAGGTATTAGATAGGTTTTTGTTTAAGGTCAGGTTTCCCATCTGTGTGGTTGGAAGTGTGGAAGGTAAGTGCAAACATTCTCAAGTAGGGAAGCTGTCAGATTCAGTCCATGGGGCTGCACCTAGTTCAGTGAAACACAGTTGGAAAGTCCAGAAATGAGGGAATGATGGTCACAGGCAACAGCTGTTTGCTCAACAACTATACTTGCAGTTTTTAGGTGAGGTACTGCCACTGGCCTTTGATTTCTTATTGCTGCTGGTTAATCTCTTTTATGATCTTTTCCCAGCCTCTACAATCAGCACCTTCTTGATAAGAAGATGACTACTAATTAGAAGATTAATTTCTGCTAGGAAGAAGTTTAGTGTTTATGAGTTTTCCTTTGAATTGATGCTGCTAGGAGGTACACAGACAACAGATTTAATGTTTACTGCTGTGCTTCTTCTCTGGTAACCTGAAACAACATTCATACCTCCTGGGTTCCTACCTAGTACTTGTGCACAGACTTGTCTTCTTCTATGTAGCAGCTAAGCCTTGCTGGAAAAGCAAAGAGAATGAATAATACTGTGGTGTCTCAGTTCTTCCTCCAGCACTTGCAGTACCATTCTGCGTTCAGCCTGTTCCATCAGTTCCGTAAGTCTTGAATCCCGTGCAAGTAAAGCACCTTTCACAATCGTTTCCTAACAGACATGTGATAGCTATAAGCTATCTCCTTGTCTCTGATATTAAATTCCCCAGTACTAATGGATTATGGCTTTCAGCATTGTTGATATTATTAAGGACAGTACTGTTACACTGGAAACTCAATCAACCCTCACTTTTTACGTTAATTGCTGTAGGGTTTTTCACTTGGCAGCCCAAAAGGAAGCAAATATCCTGGATCCATGAAAACAACTCAGACATAAAGGATGTCAAGTAATGACTGTTTACCCTTCACCCTCAAAAAGAAAGCAGATAGTTAGAAAAGAAAGTGTGTAAAGGCAGTGTTGGAAGAAAAGAGGATATATAAGGTGCCATAGGTCCTTAATGAGAAACTCTGCCTGCTTGCATCTGCATAGCTCACTAGCAGTCTGGTTCTTTCTCAAAGGCAAGTGGGCTGCTTTCACAGCAGGTTTTGAGCCATCTTTTTGGGGGCCTGGAGCTAAGGATTGTCCATCTGGGAGTTGTATTTCTACTTCCCAATGCATTTCTGCTTGTTTCCACACATGCAATGAAAGCTCCTCTAACCTTCTCTCCTTTTTTAGCGCAACTGGCTAAAGTGAAGATCCCCAGGGAAGTATAAAGCAGAATCTTGTTCCTGTTTTATGATGCTAGTTAACTTTAAAAGAATATTCATCGATAGAGGATATCTGAGGAAGTTGTTGACTGTGGTGCTCCACAGAGGTAAGCAGGGCCGGGGGGGGGACCACCTTTAGTGGGCAATGGCATTTGGAAGGGACAGGAGGCTCATCTTCATGCATCCAATTTCTATTCTGCTTCATTCCAAAGATTTGGTTTCCTTAGCTGGAAGGTTTCCTTGGTCTGGGAGTGGGTTCAAGCCAGACACAAGATCATGCTCCCACAGGCTTTGGTGGTTTCTGCTTGGTTTCAGGGGAGAGGTTGGCCCACTGCAGATCTCTACCCAGTGAGTGATAGGCAGAGGAGGAGGAGGATGGAATGACACAGCATTGCTCAGCCCTTACGGTGTAAATGGGTGCCACTGAAAAAGGGTCCTCTGCTACTCTGGCCCAGACCACTCCTGCTGCACTGAGTGCTTTAAATCTTGTGGAGCCTTCTTTGTTCAAATGGCATTGCTCTCGGCTGGCATCAGAAGTGAAAATCTATCCTCTTCAACAGAAATATTTCTGTCCTTAATTATAACTGGGTTTTAGTAACATCCCCTCTCTACTGCTTTGCCCATGCAATGTTTTTTCATTTCTATGCCTGTTTGGGAAGAAAGCCTGACACATCTTTGCCTGCATGCATCAATTCTGTAGAAAGGGAGAGTTTACGATGGCAGGTGCACAGGAGATAAACGGATAGTATGCCCTTGTCTTGACAAGAACTTGTTACTGGCATGGACAAAGTTTCATTTTGATATTACTATAAAACATGAAGCCAATAGCTTTGTGGATAGTGAAACATATAGCAAACACTCATCTGATCCTTACTGACATGAAGAGAACTCTGACTCAGATGGGTTGAAGGCTGGTCAAGCTGAAACCATCTTGCTCATGGCAAATAAAGTGGTGACTGACAGCGCACAGGTAGGTGGACAGCTTATTTCAGGGTATGCATGAATGTGGTGGCATGCACAAGACGTCCTCTGGCTGTAGGAATATAATGAGGGACTGTAGGCTGGAAATCAGCTGTACAGCTGAAAGCCTTAATGTTCAGGAGCTCAGAATGTGGCTCACCAGGAATGTTCTGTAATAATCTAAAATATGGTGTTGTGTTGCGTTTTGTTTTATGAGAGCTTACTGCTGCTTTTACTGGTCTTACAGAGCTGAGTTTTCAGCTAACATGGAGTGCATTTACACTGCTGGCAGTATGAAGTGCTCTCTGATGGAGCAGTCCTGCAGTTTCAGTTTCTGCATTTGTCTTGTTTTAAACAAATGGGAAGGAAATACTTAATGATTAAACCTAATAGGTAATGCTGTTTACAGCTACCGAACATATTAAAAACAGTGGCACAGAGTTTAGTTGAAGATGTGTAACTAGTGCTGCCCCCAAAGGGTCAGTAGTGGTTCCAGTATTGTTTAACTTACTCATCAATGACTTGGATGGGTAGGGTGCTTCCTCAGCAAGTTTGCTGACAATACAAAACTGGGAGAAGTGGCTGGTACCCTGGAGTCCTGTGCTGTCATTCAGAAGGATCTAGACAGGCTGGAGAGATGGAACCTTTTGAAATCCAACAAATGCAAGTGCAGGATCCTGCCCCTGAGAAGGAAGTAACCCCATGCACCTGTACTGGTTGGAAAGTAGCTCTGCGGAGAGGGACCTGGGGGTTCTGGTGAACAACAAGTTGTCCATGAGCTAGAAATGTGCCATTGTGGCCAAGAACACCAATGGTATCATGGGCTGCATTAAGAAGAACATTGACAGTAGGTCGAGGGAGGTAATCCTCCCTCTCTACTCAGCCCTGGTGAGGCCCCAGGTGGAATTCTGTGTCCAGTTCTGGGCTTCCCGGTACAAGAGAGACAGTGAAGCTCCTGGAGCAAGTCCAGCAAAGGGCTACAAGAATGATTAAGAGTCTGAAGCGTCTCTCTTATGAGGAAAGATTGAGGGAGCTGGGCCTGTTCAACCTGGAGAAGGATAGGCTCAGGGGAGACCTGATTGGTGTGTGTAAGTATCTGAAGGGAGGATGTCTGGAGGATGTCTAGAGGATGGGGCCAGACTCCTCTCGCTGGTCCCAGGCAATGCGATGCGAGGCAACGGGTATAAACTAAAAGGCAGGAAGTTCCATCTGAACTTGAGGAAGAACTTATTTACTGTGAGGGTGACCGAGCATTGGAATTGGTTGTGGAGTCTCCTTCCCTGGAGATACTCAAGATACCGAACCTTGCCTTGACCACTTATTTCCAAACCT
Organism: Myiopsitta monachus; assembly: GCA_017639245.1. Lineage (NCBI taxonomy): Eukaryota > Metazoa > Chordata > Aves > Psittaciformes > Psittacidae > Myiopsitta > Myiopsitta monachus. The sequence continues at coordinate 59,854,447 of CM029925.1, forward strand.
ATAGAAAATGCTATTAGTGCCATTTTTTTCAGGGAAAAGATTGCTTCCAACAGAGAATAGGGAAATTGTTTTATTAAGTTTTATTGGTTTTGCCACTACATGGCAGTCTCTGCTCCTGAATTTTTAATGAAATGCAAACTAGAGTGTCATGGTTAAGGAATTATGCCCCATAATGCATCTTTTAATTTAATACGTATAAATTGCAGCAGTTTCAATCAATGCACTATATATTTTTATTACTATGAATGAGCTCTAGAGACATTATTTATGAGGAATTAAGTGAGATTTTATGGTGGGAACTTTGAAGGGGCTCATTTCACTTAATTAAGAAAAGCAACTGCACCAAAAACAGTGAAATAATGCAATGATTAGCAGGATGAGAGCTTTCTCCTCCATCTTTGCTGGGCACATCTGACTTCCTGGACCATCTAATAGTTAACAGAAAACTAATGGCTTCTGAGTGTCTGCCTGTTACACTAGGTCTTAGAACATGATTAGGTTTTTATGCTTAGCAGAGAGCCCAATGTTTCTCAGTACCTGAGAACACAACATGAAGTCTTGCATCACTATTACTTTTTTCAGAAGGAATAACAGAAGTTCTCATCTGCCTGGAGATACCTGGTCATCTAAGAATTCCCTCTAGTTTGGGGAATATTTTAAAGACAAAAGGCTAGTGTTGACCTTTCAGAAGCAGAATAGCCATGTTCCTAATGAATAATGCTTGCTTTAGAGGAGAGAATTTCTGGATAAACATAGATACTGAAACTGGGCAACCAGATTGGCTTCTGCTGAGATATAAACTGACCTGCTTGTGCAGTACATGGAAAATTAAGCTATGGGAATCTCATTCAACTTCGTTATAGAGGGGTCCAAGAAAATAGCCATTACTGAGTGAAAACTGCTTTTCGTGCACTGTAAAGAATAGTAAGCCCTAGTGTAACAAGAAGACCATTAAAATGTTGTGAAATACAAAGGAAATGCCTATGTCAGTGATTCTGCAAAGAAGTTTTGAGCAACTAGAGAATTTTGCTAGAGAATACTTGCAGAATGAACTGGAAACACTAATGACCAATATGCGATATGAAAGTCACTTGATTTTCTCTCATGCTTATGGACTGGAAGTTCAGAATCTCAGCTGAAACTTTTTCCAATTTAGAGCAGTCCTCTTGGCCCTGAGGAAGACTGATACTCAAACACAGTTTGGACAATTTTGTGAAAGAAGATATACTGCCTGTTATATGAACCCCAGTCCTTAAAAAAGACAACACGCCTCTCAGAAAAGGTAAGCAAAACGCCTAATGGTTTAATATAACAAGGAAATGTCAAAGTTGTCTTGAGAAAAGCTCTGTTCAATCTGCTGCAATTAATGGAGACGTGGTCTCTTAGGACCAGAGGGGACAGTCTGACCACCAAATCAAAGTAGATTTTAATCTCATCATTTTTCTGGTGAGCCTAGACATTGTGTCTAACTCAAGCACGTCTTTTGGCAAGATATCTGCTCTTGATTTCAATACTGCTCTGCAGCAGCACAGAGTCAGCTCTGGGGTGCCCATTTCCAAACCAGTGCCTGGAACTCTGCTCCATGTAGTTGCTCTCTGCTAAGCACGTTGTTTTGGGTCAAGGTGACTACATGTTCTCTGGGCCTCATGCCATACCACCTTGCACTACTGCACTGTACAGGGTGGGTATAGTAAGTTGGGCAGGAACTTGGAGAGCACCTCTATGGTGCAGTCCATGGTGGGGAGGCACATTCCTTACCCATAACTCTGAGGAGCTATTAGTAGGAGTTACTTCTGCCTCCTTTTTGGACATAATGTGTACGCAGAGTGGTGGCTGGCTTTTTGTGCTTCAGGGAGATGTCTCAAGCAGTGGGACAGAACAGGAATTTGCTGATGGTGCCTTCTCAACCCTGCAACTTTTTTGTTGAGGTTAAAATATTATTTGGAATTAAACTTGGAATCAGTTTATTTATAGAATCATAGAATCATAGAATAGTTAGGGTTGGAAAGAACCCTAAGACCATCTAGTTCCAACCCTCCTGCCATGGGCAGGGACACCTCCCACCAAACCATGCCACCCAAGGCTCTGTCCAACCCAGCCTTGAACACCACCAGCAATGGAAGCATTCACAACTTCCCTGGCAACCCATTCCAGTGCCTCACCACCCTTACAGTAAAGAATTTCTTCCTCATATCCAACCTAAACTTTCCCTCAGCCCCTCCTTCTTTCTCCTCTCCTCCCCTTCTTCCTTAGGTCCCATCTTTCCTGCAGAGAAAAAAATCACCACAGAACTCAAGAGGGAGAGTCCTGCCGAAGGAGCTGAGGGTTAATCTTGCTGCTGAAATGAAGAATGGAAAAGTTCTTCAAAACTCTGCCATCTATTTATAAAATACAAGACTTATGATTGATTTGTTTTTGCTCTCTTATTAATCTTTGCCATCTTCAGACATACAAGAACTGTAAGTCAGCCCCCTCAGATTCATTAAGGGGAATAAAAAGGTTCCTTTCCTCTGCCTACTTTTTCTGAGCACTGTGGGATCACATTTTACGGATGTTTCTCTGCAACATAAAAAAATAATTAAATGTACTTAGAGAATAAAATAGGCCCTTAAAGGGAATAGCAGCTCTCACTACATTTGTGATAAAACTGTGTGAATTAGGTCCTAGCTCTAGTGTAAAAAAAAGGAAGCACCTGTATCTTTATTTAATGGATGTGTCCTTCAGGAAGTAAAGAGCCATTGATAACACTTGCTTTGAATCTCCTCACAGAAGTCACCTTCTTCTTCATACACTTGTATCTAATGGGCATAGCAGGACATAGGGTCTCACAGCACAGCAATGGCACTTGTGTGACTCCAGGATTTGTTGAAGTACTCTCTACACTTCACTCCGAGTTGCTGACTGCATGCCTCTCCCAGCCTCGCTCCATGAATGATGGTCAGCTGGACAGACAGACAGGACAGATGACACAGGTAGGAAACACATCTTGGCTGCCACTAGTTGATGGTGAAAACCTGCTTGAATGATTTCCTCCAGCATAAATGAAGATGGAAAATCTTTCCACTCAAGAAGCTTATGGCTAAGATATGGAGACCTGGGATTAAAATGTGCTGGGAGAGTCGGATATAGGGGGGTCAGATACCTTACTCCACCTGCAAATGGTATGGGGTGAAATTGCTCTGGTTTTGCTCATTCCAATATATTTGAAACTCAGAAAAACCTTAGACATGGGTATTTCAATGTCAAGAAATCTTCCTAATAGCCAAAGATTTCTTTCCTAAATTTGATCCATTTTTTACTTTTCTTTCTCACCCCAAACTACCCTGAATGTTTCTGCATTCTTTAAATTGGGCTTAAACCACACAACATCTTAGACAATTTAGAATTATTTGGAAGTAGTTATCATGTTCTCTCTCATACTGCTATTAACTTGCCAACTTAATGTGCATGCAGTCTTGTGTGGACAATTTGTAGGCAGGATCACTTCTCCCCCATGCTTGAAGCTGCTTTTCATACAGCTTTCTGTAATTTCTCTCTGTTTCAATGCTTTTAGGACACCCCCACCTTCCAGTATATTTCAGTCTTTACTTGGTTTTGGAATTTTCTTGCTGATATTTAGCTCATTAGTGAAGATGATAGGAAGTAGGTCATATAAAACTTTTAATCCCAGTGTTACAAGTCTATATGCTGTAGGTAACTAAAACTAGCTATGTATCAGCCTCAAGGTGAAGGTAATAAATCTTCTTGTCCTTGGGATACTTTGCCAAGTGACTGATTAAAAGCAATCTTCATGGAAATAATTTTCTCTTCAACTGGCCCACAAACCCACCAGCATATTCCCCTTTTCTTAACTACTCAGTACCTTTAGTAGAAGAAAACTATCAGTTCTTTGAGAAGACTTGGATATCCTGGGTTTAGACTTCTAGCATTACTCTCCACTCCTGGCCACTATAGTCTGCAGGTATCCAGTTCTGCTGAACACTTAGGCTGCAAAGGAAGACCATGAATTAGTATGATTTTTTTCTCAAAGTGATTAGGCTGCAGGTCCCTGTCTCTGGACAGTGTCTCTGGAGAAGGCATATCCTGCCCCAGGAGCAAAAGCTGGAGCAAGGAGCGAAAGTGCTTTGTGGAGACAGACAGATGGCTAATTGACAGTGTTGGGGAGCATTTTTGGGTTAAAGAAGGTAATAAAATGGAGAAGAGACATTAACTTCAAAATTAGGATGGGAATGAGGGAGATAAGATACTGTTTAGAAAGTTGGGTGACTTTTAAAATACATCATTTTGCTGTCAAGTGAATTATAGAGGAGAAAGGGAGATTATTCATTAGATGCATCATCAAGACAGGACTTAAAGGATTAGAAATGCTGTTTGAGCCATAAAGCTTTCACCAAGCAAGGAAAGAGTAATGATCATGTTTTTATTGTGGTGTTTTCAAGATGACAAAGTTCTAATTTTCTTCCAAAAATAAAGTTACTGAGACAAATGTGAAAGGCTCTTAAATTGTGTGTGTTTGCTTCGGTGATGGTGTTGACTGTGCAAGAGACAGTTTGATAACTATCTGTCAGAGATGTAGAGAAGCCTTGTGCTTTATGGGAGCCCAAACAATCCTCAAAATAAATGTAGATAGAATTTCTTCCTATTGATTAGCTTTCTGGCTGTTTTTATTTGCTACTGCAGCAACCTCTGTTAGTGTAGAATGAATACGCAGTGGCTTGCAAGGAGCAGCAGTCTGACCATAGCTTCTTAGGGGAAGTGCCAGAGCCAGTAAGAACAGATGAAGGACCTGTATCAACCTGGAGAATTGATCTGACAGAGGAATACTGTTGTCCTGGGTTCAGCAGTAGCAGTCATTTTTCTCCTTCTTAGTAGCTGGTGCAGTGCTGTGGTTTTGACTTTTGGCCTTGGAACAGCGCTGATAACACCGATGTTTTCTGTTGCTGCTCAGTAATGTTTACTCTGACCAAGGACTTTCTGAGCCTCATGCTCTGCCAGGGAGGAGGGGAAGCCGGGAGGAAGCAGAGACAGGACGCCTGACCCAAGCTGACCAAAGAGGTATTCCATACCACAGCACATCATGCTCACGATATAAACTGGGGGCGGTTACCCGGAAGGGTTAGATCGTTGCTTGGGTCAGGCTGGGTATCGGTCGGCAGGTGGTGAGCGGTTGTATTCTCTTCCCTTGTTATTTCCCTTATCATTATTTCTGGTGGTAGCAGCACTGGTTTGTGTTATACCTCAGTTACTGGGCTGTTCTTATCTCAACCCGTGGGAGTGACATTCTTTCGATTCTCCTCCCCATCCTGGGAGCCGTGAGTGAGCGAGGGCTGCAGTGGCTGTGTTGCCCCCTGGGCTTAAACCACAACAACTGGGCACTTCAGTTCTGTTAGTGCATATTTATGGTGACCTGGACTGGTGCTTGACAGGCTGTAGGGGCAGCTTTAAAAATACATTCCAGTGGATTTTATTCCCCAGAACAGCAAGTACTGCTTTTTTTTTACAACACTCAGAACAAGGTAGCTGATGAGGAATGTGATAAATAAATACACTCAAATCCCTTCTGTAAGCAAAATTCAAAACTCAGAGGAGTGCTCTTAACCCTCCAAGCTCACAGTGAGAAAAAGCATTTCACATGCACGGCTCTCAGGAAGACAAGATGACAATGCAGTGCCCTGCATTTGTTTGAGCCATTCACTCTTTTGAATCACTCTTATGTGATTCACAGAAACTAAGTGAAAATGCAGACCTGGTCTCCTAGCTACTCTCTCCTCTTCCATTTTTTTAATTCCATCTTCTCCCATTTTTCTCAATTCTCTCCCTTCAATTGCTTAACAGGATATTTATCCCAATTTCCAAATTGAAGATCACAAAGGGAAGGATGTATTAAGTACCCAACCAGGTTATAAAGGTTGTGACACATGGATGAGGCACCAAGAAGATAATGAGATACACAAAAAAAGATATTGTGCTGTATAAGACATGGAGAGTCACATTTTCATGCATTCTAAGTGATTTGAAGGCTAGAAATATCCTTAAAAGAAATGTCACAAAGGTAACTTATACTTGCTCAATGATGCTTTCATGATGTTCATGTCTTTCTCTTTTCTGTGAGTTTCCATTAGATGATAATCTTAATTAAAGTAGAAAATTTTGTTAGCAGTTTCTAAGTGTGTCACTTTCCTCTTTGGGCTGCGGCAGACAATTAAAATAATTTCTTAGGCTGTATTTCTCAAAATCTTCTTTATCTTCCTGTAGCACATCCAGATTCTTGTCAGGTACTAAAAATTCTCCCTCACCAGCATTTTTCTTTTTCGAGCCACAGTATTGCATGAAACAAAATATGAAATAAATATTTCTAAGCTTGAGCCACAAGAAACTTCAGCAGATTTTTTCCTGCTTCCTGTATGTTCCTCTGTTAACAGCTCAGGTATGTTGACATTTACTAAAAGTAGGTCCCCTCTCTAATAACTAATCTCATGCTGAGCCTCCTCTACCTTGACAGGTATTTTTTCATGAAGCTCTTAATCCAGCACACAAAGAAGAGGTGTTGTGCATCATGTTACAAAAAAAACCCCAAGCCAATCTCTTCTCTAGGAAAGAGACCATGTTTATCTTCAGGAATTTGAGTCAACACTCCATCCCTCTTTCCTTTGTGTCTAGTTTTGTGCTTGTTCTTGCGTTCCAGCTCTGTTTTCACTCTTGCGCATTGTTGAAGTCCAATTAATTAAATGTCTTTCGACTATCTTAGATGTGGGTAGTTCAGGGAAAGGTCATTAGCTGTGAAGAGGGCTTCAACTGCTCTTTTAAACCGGAAGGGAGCCAGCTGTAAAACAAAGTGCAGAAAGAATCAACCCAAATCTGGAAGGACTGAGCTGAAAAGTAGGGTTGTTTGGCTGTGCTTAACATTTTGCCTAGCAGCACTACAAAAGTGCTTAATTTAGCCCTGAAAACAAACCTGAAAGCATTATTGGCAAGGGTTTGAAGAAAGAAAAGACTGTTGATAATAATGATCCTTCTTGGCACTTAATTTCTCCAGAAAATGCTATGCAACATTAACTAATTAACCAAAATACAGTGTATTTCACACCCTGTGGATCTCCTTTAGAGCAGTTTCTAAGCATTTCTGCTTCTGTGATAGCCATTCAAAGACTAATCATCATTAACCCTCTGTGTTTAGAGCTATAGTAAAGCTTGTTCTGGTGGAGCAATGGAGCTGGTTTACTCTAGTGACTAGTCTTAGGTCTTAGTGTGTGCTCTAACAAATAACAATCAACACTTCTTAATGGAGATGCTTTTGTTCTTGTCTACTTTTTGTTATTGTCTACTTTTTGTTCTTGTCTACTTTTTGTTCTTGTCTAATTTGGCATTAAATGGGACTAAAACATCATGTTCACATACTCATGAAGGAGAAGGTAAGGTCCTGGCACCAAGCTACCGAGCCAGGGCAAGTCACGCCATACTGGCTGGTGAGACTGTGTAGAGGACAAGGGGAAATGGCTTTAAACTGACAGAGGGGAGTATATCTATAGTGGAGTCTAGCGCACCCATCTAAGGTCTAACTACTGATGTGAGCCAAACATGAGGACTAGGAGGAGTGTTACTGTCTCTGCAGTCTGCACTCCTCCATTAAGTGAGTCTCTGCAGTGGTTACTGTGAAATTGGCTTATGGGAGAGTTAGATACAGTTTCAGTTACTAATAATGAATACTAATAAATAACCATTACCTCTGCCTGCAGTGAAACCTGGCTAAAAGCACAGGTAGTCTCAGGTCTAGTTTCTGTCTCCGTCTCTCATACTCACTATGCAACAGGTGGCCAGTCCTTTATGTGGATAAAATAGCAAGTCTCATAGGACTCAAAATACTTTGTAGCACGTGGGCTATCCTCATCATGCTCTCATGTATCAGGGGTGACCGTGCTTTTCCACTTTGGTAACTGTGGTCTATCTCGCATCTCCAGTTTTTCTCTCTGCCACTCTTAGAGATCTGAAATGAAAAGAGGGAGGTATATCTAAGTGACGACATCAATTTTCTTTGCACTGATAAGTAAAATCGACCCCTGTTTTTGCAAGAAGAAAATTGCACTGCCATTTCTATGTTATTGGCCTGCATTTTATAAAATGTTACGCCACTCAAAGCTCCAGCAATCTGCTACAAATGCAGTTATAGGGCAGTATATTTTACAAACAGCATGCCATGACAGAAATAATCCCAGCCCTAGCATTTGGAAGAAAAAGAATTTGGTGTTGATTAGCGCTTTACATTCCAACCAAGCTGACTACAAGATGTGGTGGGACAGGTCACTCTCCTTGGTGGGAGAGCTCTTCACCTTGCAGGCTTCATATCAGCAACTTGGCAGAGCTCAGCAAGGTGTGAGCCATGTGTCTCAAAGAGCTGAGGGAAGGAGGGTCTCCAAAACCTCTGTGGGGCCTCAACAGCTCCTCTTTCCCGGTGGGTCAGCACTGGGGTGTTGCAACAGCTCCAGAGCAGCATAGTCTTGCCCTGCTCTTACGCCAGGAGCAGCCTCAGTGGTGGCAGTGCCCTGGTGCCATAGCAGGAACTGCAGCCTCACTATTCTTCTAGCATTGAACACCTCAAAAGCATCCGAAGTCTTGTGTTTTTAATGAATCATTGAATCATTGAATCAACTAGGTTGGAAAAGACCTTTAAGATCATCAAGTCATGAAGACTGTAAGAAAAAGAGAGAAAGCGAGTCTTGTCCAGTGCCAGTCTATTGCAATGGCTATTGCAACTAATTCCTGTTTACTGCATCTTCAGGGGTGTCAGATAAGAGTCATGGTTTGGCATCTGCAGCTGAGCCTGGTTTGACAGCCCCACATCATCTCTGAAAAGCATTAAAAGAAGTGTCTAGGTGTGGGATCTCTGTAAATCTGTGCAGCTGAGCCAGGTGGACCTGTGTCACTGAAGGAAGGGGCAGGGAGAAGAAACCAATCCCAGTTTTGGGTAGAACTCTGCCCAACTGCTAGTTGCCATCTCAGTGCATTTGTTTTCCAGGCTCTGATAGACCTCATCTGTAGAGAGAAAGTGAAGCCACTGCTGGATTCCCAACCGTCCTGCCACTAAATTGAGAATGATTTGGTGAACCTCATGCTTAGCTGTGATTCTGGGCAAAGAGGGAGCCTGTAGGAACTGTAGCTCAGAGCTCTTGCCTCTGCTGGTGTGAAAGCAATGTGGGAATCCAAGCACAAAACATCAGGTGCAGCTGATACAGTTGTCACATCTCATTCATTTTCAAGTATTTTTTTTTCTTTATCATAGTTTAATTGAAGCAGAAGGTGATTAACTCCAGATGGTGTTGCTCAATTTTAAATGTCTTTTCAAAGGGACAGGCTGTTTCCTGATGCATGGTTTTCCAAGTTCCACCGCAACTTAAAGTATTGTCAGTAGCATAACAATAAAGCTAGAATAGATATGGAGGAGGGCAGCAGAATGATCGAAGGTATGTAATGGTGACCCAGCCAGGAGAGATTAAACAATCTATGGCATCAGTAAGGTCAGTAAGAAGGGAAGCTTTATTTGCTGAACCTTGTACAGCAGTGTTATGAGGCACCCCATGAAATTGTTAGGTGGCAGGTTTTAAAATGAAAATAATGAAGTATTACTTAGTATGGTCTGTAATTCAGTTGCAGAACTCGCCAGAGACTCATCATTAAAATGGCTTTAAGAAGAAATTAGCTCATTCAGGATAGAGAGGTCTGCCAGGGCCTCTTAACACGCAGAGGTGTTCACACAGGCATACTGAGGAGCCACAAAGCTGGTCTTTTGATGGAAGTATTGCTGTACTTTCTTATTCCATACCCTAAAGCACTTGCCTGCAGGATCATTGGTCTGATCCTGTGCAGATATTAATTTCTAGGAAGTCCTCAGCTGAAGTCAGGAAGGTGACATTAAGCACTATATGCCCCTGTGCAAATAATCAGTCTACATTACATGTGCAGAATAAACTGCATGTTGCAAGAATATGGAAATTAAGATAAAGCTCTTAATGAACCTGGCTGAAACTATGTATCAGCAAAAGAGGGGACTAAGGGCTTCCCTGATCTCAGTCTTGTGATTCAGAGGGTGGCAAATGGCTTTTAGAATAACTGTGGAGCATGTAACCTTTCATCAAAGAGACCAGACAAAATAGACCAGAAGTCTGGAATTTTCAAGATGAGATGTAGATGCCTTAGGTAGGCATCTCAGGGACAATGCCATTCGTCTGCTTCTCTGAAGTTTTGACCATATCCATTATTTATCACCAAACCTGGTGATGGATGACTAGTTGTTTCCAGATGAGAAGAGAGATGACTTCCCATTGCTTTAGATATGACATGGGGCACTTTTGTAATGGACAACAGCTTTTTAGGACCCATTCCAACCACAGCTGTTGAAAGTAAATGCAAAACAAGGTTGCTAGAAGGTTTCCAGATCCTTAGAGGCACCCTTGTGTTTTGCAGTCCAGCATCCTCATTTCAGGAAGGCTGGATGGCTTGGTGGGAATTTCCTTTAACAACTTTCCTCCCTGCAAGAAGTATTTGTATCACTGTTGTGCAAATAATATTTTTATGGTTCTCCTGAGCACCATAGTAAAAGCAGTGCTTTTTAATGCGAAACACTAGATATATATTCAATATTTATAATGTTCCTTCTAATCTGAACAGGACCTGAGTTTTATCTTTTGGAAGAGAAGGAGTGATCAGACATGCTTCCAGTGCAGCTGCAGACAATGCAATTTTGTGGCCGATTACCTATCCATAATACAGGACAGTGAATTCTGCCTTCTTTTTCAGTTCCACACAGTCCATTGGTTTCCAAAATACTTAGGTTTTCAACAGTATTTTAGGCAGTAGAAATCATGACAGAAGGTAGCATCTCTGCAGTCTTACCGAGGTGTGTGTTTACTAGCATCAGCGTCTGCCCCAGGGTACCAGAGTAGTGGGGAGAGCTCCAGCCCAAGAACTGGGAAAGCTGAATTCAGCTGGCTCTTCAGCTTGCTGCTGCTGAGCTACAGCTCATTCCTGTTGTTGAAGTCTCTCTTGCGTGCAGGGAAAGCAATCCCCACTTATTATACTGCTGGGAAAATACCAGCTGGAGAGTCTGTGCAGCACTGTGGGTTTGAGGTTTGTGTTTTCATCACCCTCAGAGTAGTGCAATGGCCCCACTGCGGTTTCTGAGGTGGCAGGTCCCTGGGCTTTGTGATTGCAAATCCTGGGGTAGGGGTACACAGAGACTGAGGAACTGTGATTCTTCTCCGTGTTCTGGGTGTAGCTGGTAACTAGACCAGTGCTAAACATAGTCAGGATGACCTGTAGCTGCTCGCTCTTTACCTCTGCAGGAAACGGTTTCTGACAATGCCCAAGTCCTGCTGACTCAGCATCTGATTTTTCCACTTTTTTTTTCCAGACTAAATAATAGCATTTTCTAACCAGTTGGCCTCATCTTCCCTCCTAGCCTTGAAAATCTATGAAATCTGAACACAGAAGTCAAAGGCAGATTTCTGCTTGTATCAGGAAAACCCTTTTCTTTTCTTCAATATTAATATTCCTAATTTATGTTTGCTGCTTTCCAAGCTTGGAAGTTAAATCATGTGGAATAGAAACTACGAACTCCTTTTCCACATATTTGGGGACAGCTGAAATTCAGGATTAACAAGAAGCTATTTATAACTTTTGGTTTGCACTTAGAAGAAGAATCATAAATATTCCTCACTTCAGCAGGAAAGAAGTTCCAGCAGTATAAAAAGAGCCTCGGTTCACAGGAATGGCACAGGATTCACTCTGCTTTGTTTATGCCATTTCAGTTAAGATTTATCTATTTTAGGTTTTTGAGACTAGTACAGTCTTATCTTGATTTAAAGATAGCACAGCCCCATGAAATCGGTTGTTAAGTTTTACTTCATAAACAGAACATTGTGCAATAAATGCTCCTTGAAAACAACTTAATTTCTTGGCTTTATGCTCCTGCATGTTCTAGGAAGAGACCAGCACCTAAAAATCACTGATGTGAACATATGCAATCTATTACTAGCTCTTTGGGGGACATGATAATAATCTCTGTTACCGCAGCTTTTAACAAGTCATCCATGATAAGGAGAGAGGGAGAGGGACTATAATTGTAATGTGGTTAGTTTAAGGGGTCTTTCAATATGTAATTGGTAAAATACAGTACCTCGTGGTCATTTTACAGTGTTAAAAATAATGATCATAAAAAGCTTTCAATTGCTTTTTACATTTTGTGCTTAGCTTAACATACTTGGGTTGGTGCTTTATATGTGGTTTACTGATGTAGTGGTTTTGTTGGCTCTGAGGGGGATGTGGAAATGCTCTTCCCTGCTCAGAATCTGTAAATCCATGTATTTGTGTAGTGCACCTGTTCCTGGTATTTCTATTACATGCAGTTCCAGTGGAAATAAACATTCTTCTTTCCAGCCAGCTGAAATGCAAGCAGTATTTTAAATTCGACAGTTCCTCATTTTTAAATGGTTGGTCTTGTCCTTTTTATTAGCAGTGTTTATTTCTTTAAACATGTTACACATTAACACGAGGTCACTAACATGAAGAACGATACAACTCAGGCAGCCAGACCTGGGGCTAATGGTGGAAAGGAGAAGTCTTCCAGATGTGGGCGCAGTTAGCTCCTGGTAAATGCTAGGCAGCAGTAAGTCAGGATGGAAAGCCTTTGCAGGTTAAAATAAGACCCAAGGCAACTGAAAGAAACGTTTTTAAAGTTGCAAATAGTCATAGTGATTATCATACTAAAATCAGTGCTGTGAGCTGTCAGTCAGGGGCTGTATTAGCTCTGCTCTGCCATGAACTTCCTCCTCTTCACCACACAAATCTAGAGCCGCAAGGGAAGAAGCATTTCTCACCAAGCCTGAGAGCTTTCTGCTCTTAATCTGAATATATTTAGTTTCCACACTGAATCTGCCAGCATCCATTAAAGTCACCATTAATGGGCCATGATGGGATTCGAACTAATCCTTACGATTTTCAAAATTGTTCTGAAGCACACAAACTTCTAGGAGTGGTTGAGTGCATGCATACTCTGGGGAGTATGAAAACCAGGAGTTTTTCCAGCACACTTGCTGGCGGTGGAGGGGAAGGCAGTTAGAGGAGCAATCAGTGTAGCTCACTCCTGATTAGTAAGAAAAGAACATTCTGGTCTGCAGCGTATGAAGGAGCAGCCTGAGGTGTTTCGAACCTCCTCAACAAGCAGGAGAGGCAGAGGAAGGAGTAAGGGAAGAAAACCAGGCATCAGCACAGAGCCCAGAATTGGTTTAATTACTAAGGGGACAGAAGAACAGGGAACACAGTTCTTTGGTGCAAAGTCAGAGCACATCAGATTCACCCCTCTTCCCACTTCCCTCCCCAAGATCTGCCTCACACTGTATTATGCTTTGAATACCCACATGCCCACTGATGATTTAGAATTCATGTATTTGCACAAAGGAGTTTTAGCTAGGGTCCTCTTGTGGCTTCACACCTAAATTTATTGCTCCCTTACAGGCAGTATCCACTAGCGTTGTGTCTTTTTGCTGCTGTAGGATCATCATACTCCTGGATCAGCTGTAGCGTGTGATGTTAATTTGGTATTTTAGCAATGTCAGGAGCCCTGTTTCAGCTGTCCATGTGCCTCACATTATTCTGTCCAGTCTTTAAGCTGGGAAGAATCAATCCTTGACCAGAGCTTCTCAGCCTGCCTGAGCACAGGGTTGTTGGAGGAGCTTCTGCATCTGCAAGTCAATCTCTTGCCAAATCCCCAGCCTGAGTTTCAAGAGCACACCAGTTACCCAGCTCTCCCATTGCATTGGTTTGGTTTTGAATCCTAAACCTGTATCTAATTGCTGCCAAGTCTGACTTTTGCTTTTTTTTTTTATCCCGTTTCTAGGTATGTGGAGAACTGAGGTTTGGGTTTAGCCAGTCTGATCCTGTATTGGGAACAAATCGGAGTGCCCCTTGGTGCTTGTTTGAAGGACCTACTGAAATCAGAGAAAATTGCAAAACAAAGGGTGCAGCCTACACACATCAGTTGTTTGTAGATTTTTTCTTGCTTGGGAGACTTAGATGGAAATGGCTGAATCTGCGTTGAAGAGAAGTGTAGAGGACATAAACTCAATGAGAATAAGGGTGTCACCAGATCGTGTATTTCTGAGCAGTATGTGCTTGGAAGAGGTGAGGTGCTTACTTGCCTGGAGAGGTACAGAGCTGGTACAGAGCTGATACAGTGGCTACAGTAGAATCTTCGTGCTAACTTAGGAAAATGATGAGTAACTTTCTGTCATTTGCTCTTTGCCCCAGAGTAAAAGTGAGCCTTTCAAGGAATTATAGCTCAGAGGATACCCATGACTCACAGATGCTCCTAGAGATGTGCTTAGGGCGCTGCTACAGTATTTATTGGAAAGACAAATAAATATGTACTGGCATGTAATGGGCTCAGCTAACCAAATGCCCAGTGCTAATCACGAGACAGCTTTACAGTTAGATATACTGGTGACTTTGACACTATTTTCACCTCCATAGCATGATAGAAGCCATTCCCCTTGTCTGTCCTTACAGGCCCTTGCCAAAAGTCCCTCTCCTGATTTCTTGTCAGCCCTATGTAGTGAAGCTGCTCTATGGTCTCCCCTGAGCCTTCTCCAGGCTGAATAAGCCCAGCTCCCTCAGCCTGCATCCATAGCAGAGGTGGTCCAGCCCCTGCAGCATCTTCATGGCCTCCTCTGGACTCACTTGAGCATTAATAACAAGTGTTTCTTCTAGCAAAAGCAAGAAGTTTTATCTCTACTGCTTAGGGAGAAAGAGAAGGGACAGGAAGTAACAGATGATGTGAAATTTCCCCTAATCTTAAAGCAACTCAGGAGAAGGACCTCAAAGCTGCCCCCATGTATCACACGTTGCAATGATATGGTGTCGCTAGTGGCCTCTCCCAGGAGCTGTGCTGTGCTGTGTGCCTGTGCATCCCTCTGGCTGTGGGAGCAGGAGAAAATTGGTAATCTAAGTTTCATTCAGCTGAAGCAGCTCCTTATTTGAAGTTGCCCAGCCATGGCTATTAGCTCAGCAAGCATGTCTGTCTGAAATGGAGGAGCCACAAAGGGGATGCGAAGAAGTGAATGAACAGAGAAGGCAGCAAGGCAGAAGGTCCTTGGTTTCGCACCCCACACTGGTTTCACACCCCACACTGGTTTCACACTCAGTGGGACTAGCTCACGCAGAGAGCAAACAAACCTGATGAGAGCTGCTGAAGAAATTGCTCCTGAAGTCAGGTGAAATCAGCAGTTGTCTATTAGAGGACTCACACAGGGCAGTGGTGTGGCACAGAGCTACTTTGAGTAGCAGAGAGAGATAGAGAAGCCCTTCGCTTGTAATTCACAGTGCATTCATTTTCCCTGGGGTGCTGCAGTCAGAACCTGAGCAGGCAGCAGAAAATACTTGTCAGGGTGATAAACACTTTATTCTCAGCCACCTGTGCAGTGACAACACCCTACAGCAGACTGTTCTGCAAATGAATTGCCAATCACCTACATTACTTTGGTGCTGGAGAGCCAGTCCTGCAGTCTTTATCTGCATTAATAATCCTTATTCAGGAGGAGCCAGGCTTGAGGATGGCCCCTAAGAGCCTCTTAGAGCTGGGGTGCTCCTCGAGCAAGGGTGGAAACCCAGGAACAAGGGGCACAGGTCTTGGGGACACAGTCTTACTGAGGATTCCCTTTGCTTCTCTACTTCAAATCATATAAGGACTAAAACGTTGGTTTCCCTGTAAAAGCCCAAGCTAATTCAGCACTATTCTGTATTTTAAAAGTGCAGGGTGGAAGGGAGCTCTTTTCTAATCTAATTTGAGGCTGTTCCTGTGAAGTGCCAAAAACCCCAGAGAAAGGTAAATAAGAGATGGTCTTTCTTTTCTCTCTTTTTTTTTTTTTTAAGGAAAGAAAATGGTGAAAGGTGAGGCACAGAGGTGTTATTTATTAAAAGAAAGAAATTAATCTCTTGATTACCTAATAACCACTTGAACCTGTCTGCAAGCTCTGGTCTAGTCTGTGTTTTAAGAGGATATTTTCTATTCTTGATAATCTTTGTTTGCCAAGACTTAGAGCTGCACAGACAAATCCATTTCTCTTCACCTCGCCAGGATTTATAGCTGCAATCAGCCTCTCAGGAGAATAGGCATCAAAGCCTTCCACAGGTATGAGGTGCCCACGAAATGATGCTGCATCAAACGCAGAGAAGGGGTGACATGATGTTTCCCCTGGGATCCTTGCAAAAATGACACAGAAAAGATAGAAACATTTGCAGATTGCATTGTGAACGCTGCAGGAAAATAGAGCAGCCAAACCAAGAAATAATCTTGGAAATGACAAATCCTCATTGAAGGTTAATGCTTACAGAGATGTGCGAACGGGTCCCAGTGGTACTCTATTAGCCAGCCTATAATAAATGTGTTTTCCATGAGCATACGTGCCAAAGGCTTATGTTGAAGCTGAAGAAGCCAACAACTGTAGATATCTGATGGAGGACCTGTGTTATGGCTGTTAGCTGTGGATCATACCTGCAAGCTACCTCAACCCTTCTACTTCACCGATCAACCTGAATCACAGGAATAGCTCAAGAAGCAGAAGGAATAACTCTCGTTTAAAAATGATCCTGCCCTGTGGTGGACTCCAGATGTCAGTGTTAACTTCTCCAGAGCAAAATATGCAGCAAATAAAACCTATCCATTCTCTCAAGACTGACTGTATATGTTGTCTGATTACCTAGCATGCCATTTTCAATCACCAGAAACATCTACCTTTTGAGCCATGTGTCTAAATTGCGTGTTCAAAATGGATAGTTCAGTTCTTTCGTTGCACAAATACTTATTTTCTCAATTAAAAGAGAATGCTAAGTTGGATGCTAAGTGATAGTGGTCTAGAAATGGATGTTCACCTGAGGCAGCTGATAGTCCTGGGTGGTTTCTGTAAACTGGAAGCTGTAGGTGGCACTAGTGATGTAGGTGACATTGAATTCAAGCTGCATTTATCCTCATTGTTGAAGTGATAGCTTTTTGGTTGAGGTAGAGGAGTTTGTAAGTATCTGTAGGGTTGTCAAATATTAAGGTGCTCTAGTTTTATTTGGTTTAACTTCATGAATACTCTACTGCCACCAGAATGCTCTCAAAAAGTCCTTCCCTAAGCTACCAGAAAGCTGTGATTGACATATCTCTGATATCCATGGAAAGATAGATATTTCTGATCTATGGAAGCCATCATCTGCACATTCTGTGCCAAGTAAATAGAGCCAAACTATTTGATTGAGCTGCACAAATGTCTGAATAAAATAATGAGTTTTAACATGAATAAGAGTTGCAAATCATTTTCTAACCTGCTGGCAGCACCAGTCAGTAGCATTGCAACTGAAAAGGTTTGCTGAGATTAGTAACAATTTGAATTTACTATTGTGGTATTATCTGCCTGACTCCTTGGCTGCTGTAAATCACCACATTGGATGCATATTTGAGGAACATAATCACCGTAATTATTCTTCACAATTCAGACAGTATGTCATGGCTTCTTCCCATTTCTTCCTCTGCGTTACTTGTGTTGATTGTTTGCCACCTATTCAGTTAACATTTTAGCAGCTAGCTTTGAAAACTTGGGTTTAAATCGGTGCTCGATCGCCTTCTCCTCCATCTGTGTCAGAGGTGAAAACAGGAGAAGGATGCATCTCCCCTTGGGAAAGCTGCTGGGAGAAAAACAAATGCTGCTGGGGAAAAGCAAATACTGCTGCTGTGAAAAGGTTGGGTTTGCTGGCCTCTGAAATGGAAGTATGTCTGTTTCCATATCCATGCACAGTGCAGCCATTAATGGGTCTCTCCCAGAGAAGGTGTCCGCTCTCTTGGGGGTGCTGGGGGGGGAGGTGGAAGGAGTAGGGACCACGGCTTGCTTGTAGCGATGACTGCAACTCAGGCGTTTCCTCATGCCACTTTCTTTGCTGACTGTGTCCCTTGTGTTATACCCCAGTCCCTCCCCCTTACGTTTGAAACTCTGCAGATGGTGGCCACTTCGTTGTTAGCCCCGTCCCCCAGCAGTGCTCCGCTAGGAGTGACACTGGCAACTGGTGAACCACTTAACCTAATCCTACGGAGTAACTTCAGCTTCAGCCTGCTGGATTAAATTCTGTTTTCAGTTGAACTAATGATACCTGAATAAAGAAAACAGCCCACAGGTCTTTTATAGAGGAGAAGATGGTTCCTTATTGTAACACTACAGACACAGGAGACAAGGGTGTTCTAAATGTTGTCTTAGTGAAAAGATCTTTCATATGTATAATTAAACACAATATATGCTATTAGAGATACATAACTTACAGAAGGAGAGAAGAACATTTTGTATGTTAGTATGTCATGAGTGCAAAAATGCTGACAAGAACCTCAGGAGCAATTCAAAGAGTAATGTGTTTGTCCTAGTAAAACCAGCAGTGAAACAGCGCAGGCAGTGGGGAGGGACCCTTCAGTTCTGATGTTGCAATAATGTTCAGTGACACCAATTACTATCCTATCTCTGGCTGGTTTTAGCTATGGTTGTGCCACACACCTGCTTTGCTGGATGCAGAACGCTGTGTGCTCAGCTCAGACACTGCCTGTGGGGGAGGATCTCATCCTGGCTCACATCCTCTTGGAGCCAGAATGCCTTGCTGTACCTATGGCTCCGCAGGCACGCAGGAGCATTTTGTGGCCATAAGGTAAGAGAAAAACTCATCTTCACTCAGGCAGGAAATTGCAACTTAGTCTTTCAATCAGGTGTTGAAAGCAGTGCCAGAAGCCAAATTTGGATATGACTCAGGATTCCTTTAGAAGTAAAAAGTTGGCTCAAGTTCTATCATCTTTCTGCTCTGACAAAAGAAAGATTTAGCGTATAATAGCGTCTCTGTTGTGCAGATGTCTGCTGGTGTCCATCCTTGTCAACTTAGGAAAGAAAAAATATAAGCAAGTTGTTTCTGAAAGAGTTTGATCTCAGGCTGAAGCCCTGTTGTACCCATGGACCAGTTTCTAATGTTTTGGGAGGAAACCAGAGCAAAACAGCATGGGGATGCTAATACAGCAGCAGGTAGGAGCGCACTCTCCTGTTTATTCCAGGGAGTTGGGAGCTTTTCCTCTTGCAGGTCTGCTGTCTGTGGGTTTCAGATTGCAACAGGCTTTCTGTGTATTGTGTAAAAGTTGGTCTCTGACAGGAATAGGCTCACACTTTCATAGTTTGTTTGTTTGTTGTTCCCTACTTCTATCCATTCTTGAGAATTTCTAACAGCTAATGTTAGGTTCATGTCCTTTGTGAAGAGCACGCTCATCTGAAGCAATACTATGTGACCAAGGCAAATGGAGCCAATCAGTTCAAAGTTTGAGCACTGAATACTAAATTCTCAGGAGGAACTCTGTCACCAACAGCAAACCAATGTGGACAGCAAAGCGCCTGAATGGTGGCATGACACTAACGAAAATATGGAGAAAATATCCCAACAAGATCTATTCTTTTCTGTGATTTATTTCCTTGACTCTAATAATGTTAAATATTATTCTGATGTGGAAAATTTCATGTCTGACAGCTTAGGGGTATTATTCAGTTATTTTGCTACTTCTGGATTGTGCATATGTAGGAACCTGGAAAAAAAGGGGGGCTTAACTGTAGCAGGTGCTTTCCTTGCTTGAGTAAACAGTAAAGCAGCACTGTTGGGAAGCAGCATTAAGTTTTTCTGTGCTAAGGAAACCCATCATGATTCTGGATGTGTGATGGAAAAGTATGTTTAAAAGCTAGTCAGTGCAATTTATTATCCTCCTTTTCCAGTACAACTTCAGTGGATAATGGCAATTCAGAGGGTTTAGCTGTTTGTATTCTCGGTGTGCTAGCTACTGCTGATGGATTAGCCAAGACCTGTTTGCAAAAGTGACACTTCTGTGATATTCAAATCTGTCTTGTGATATTTATATACCAAAGAGCTGGAGCTTTTGTGAAGTGCTAATACGATTCTATATTTATGGAGGGTTTCTCCCTGTAGACTGTGAGTCTACACAGTCCTCGGCAGGTGGACAGAAGTGTCCCTCTCCCACAGGAGGTTCACCTAAAGGCCAGTGTTTTCCCAGAATCCATGCTGAGGGGTAGGGGGATACTGGTGTAGGCTTGGCATTGCACTAATACAGCTGCATGTTTTCTGATCCATTCAGAGTGCAGGAACAATGCGCTCACCCTTGGGTGCACACATCTGGGCAGGCTGACCCTCTCTGGATTCCTCTGTGTGATAGGATGTGTAGTCTCATCCTTGCTTTAGCTCTTTTGCAAACCTATTTGCAAAGTCCTCCCTTGGACTACTTTGGGCATCGTCTTCACCTGCTTGTAAAACTGAAGGCTGACACTGGAGCAGGTTCAAAGAAGATCTACTAAGATGATGAAGGCAAGTGAAAATGTACCACACAAAGAAAGATGTGTCTTTCACATGGTTTGCTTAGTCTAGCACAGAAAGAAGTGATTGCTGTCTGTAAACAAGCCAAGTCAGCAAACATCTCCAGAGGACAGAGCCTCTTCTGTTTAAAGCAAGCCCAGGTAGAGCAGAGAGCAAAACTTGTGTTTCCAGCTGTGTGTCAGCCCTCATGTGTCAGAGGACCTCCTGTGCCACAGGATCTCCAGTCACTGTTTTTCCGGCCAAGCCAAGCCGATAACAGTTTGTTCCAGAAAACATGAAGTGAGTTTAATGCAGAATCCAAACAAAGCTCTGAGGTTTTTTTTTCTGGACATTTGGATTATTTACAGTCATTCTCCACTTCAAACCTTTGTGAAATGAAAGGGTGCTATTTTTAAATCACATCATCATTCAGAAGAAAGTAACTCCAAGGGTATGTTGCAGAGACATCAGCAGCCAGTAGAGATGAGCACAAACCCATGGAAACCAGGAAGTGTTTCTTTTTCCACTCACTGAAGAGCAGATGGGGAAAAAATGTTTGCCCATCAGTTGGACAAGCCACAGAACTTTATTGCTGTTGGCTGCAGGTTTTCCCTCTTGGTGCATTTTATCCCTGGAGGTTTGATGCCACTAAGATGAGTGTGACTTTAAAAGCAGCAGCTAACTCAGTGCATCAGTTTACTTCTACAGGGACAAGTCCTGGAGCTCTTTTGGTCCTGAGGACTGCAGCAGGATTTTCTGCATTCCTGCCACATTCCTGGTGGGAAGTATTTGTCATGTGGAGTCCCACCATCTCTGCTGCAAAGCCAGGTTTCAAATCCATCTAGGAGTGAAGCCTCACCAATTGGCACCACACTGCTCTGCACCTTTCCGAAGCAGACAGCAGCTCCCAGATGCTCATAGGAGGGACCAGGAATTTCTCAGTCCTTGTGTGCTTGTCCTAAAAACTGTGCACTTAGGTGAAGTTAGGTAGATGTGGGAAAGGTTATTGCCAGGAAAGCTCCTGTATGGGTGGAATAGAGAGTGGACCACGAGCTGGTGCTGCTTGAAATGCCTCAGCTGAGATGGCAAATCGTGATTTGCTGTGTTGCTTATCTTGATGTGTTTCTATGGAGGGAAAATAACATTCCCCAGTAAAACCACTGGGTTTGTTGCATGTCAGGGTGCAGCACCCTCCGCTGACAGATGTATCTAAGGGATTTTTCTGACAGCTCAGTTAGGATGAACTCTGCAATGCCATGTACTGAATAAATTCCTACCGCAGAAACACAAGCTGATTTCTAGGTAACAGTAAATGTGAATTTTGATGGAAGAAGAATGGAATGCTTTCACTACCATTCAAAAACTTGAGGATATTCACTGAAATCAAGCATTTTCCTCAGAATTCTGAAGCTAAACCTCTCTCAGAAGGGTTTTAGGGGATATGTTGCTGTGTCTTAAAATTACTTCAATGGCAATAAAGGTGCCAATGAAAGACATCTTAAATGATTCTTTGAGAATCAGAAAAACTACAACAGGAAGAAAGTTCAGGATACATCAGAAAACTTGTAGGACCTTGCAACATAAGCAAAACCATTCTGCTTCCAACTGCAGCCTCCATCTCTCTCTGCCAAAATAAAACTAAGTTAATCTACGGCCAGTGGTTTTTGTTCCTGGTAGTAGCCAGGGAAGAAAGGGTTAATGTTTGAACTGAAGCAGGTCTGTGGAATAAGACAGTGGTGCCTGTCACATACAAGGTATCAAGGATATTCCTGAATTAAGTACAGTAGTGCTGTGACCACGTTCTGGCTGATTCAATGTAGGAGTCTTGATAATCACCCTACCTTCTCTCCTGGAGGCACCTCCCCGTCCCTTCCAAAGCAGCTGAGGTAGTAACACAAATATTAAATGACCTCTGACAGAAGCATCACAGTATTAATACTGTGATATATCAATATATATCAATATATTAATAATATCAATATTAATATCACTAATAATTAAAAACATTGATGCAGATTCATCTGTGTGAATTTGATAGGGATGCTTTGCCTAACTGTTAATCAGCTAAGGATGTCTGGCAAAAACTCATGACTCAAGACAAATGAACCAAGTTACAGAGGAGAAATTAATGTGATTCCTTGTTTTGACAAAATGGTCTGGTGGCAATGCTGTTCGGCTGGAAGGTACTGTGGGTTTCAGATTTGCTCTGGCACTTCAGCTGTTTGCCAGGAAGATGATCAGGCATTTTAGTCACATGCTTTATATTCATTTAGTGGCTAATCAATTAGCAAATTATAGTGCTACACGTAGGAGTAAGTGGTGCTTGGAGTGAATCTGTAGTTGTATGAGACATGGTGCTGGATCTTGTAGGTCCACAGCATGAAGGGAACCTCACATGTGGTTGGGTGTGTGGGGAGAATCTGAACCTCATATGAATATGGTTCGAGCTGATTTTGAACTAAATTGCTGCAATATCAAGTTGGCAACTTTTCAGGGTGTTTTTCTTCTCAGGCTGTCTAATGTATGAAGTATGTAAGGGTAAAATATAGAAAGTTAAAACACAATTTGATAAGAAACAGGAGGACTGCTCAGTGCTATAGCTGTGTTTCAAGCAAGATTCAAGTCCAGAGGGCGAATATTTCCTAGCTCAGTTCCTGTGCACATTTAGCCTACTACCCTTGTAGATATTGACTCTTCCAATATCTACAGCAAATCTACTCACTTTGCTTCATTATCTCTCCCCACCTTATACCATAGTAAATGAATTTTACAGTATTATCAAAATTAACTTTTAATTAAGAGTAAGGGCAGAAGAAATTCCAGTTCTGTGAGGTCTACACAAATATGCCTGTCTGCATCAAGGAAATGCCAAGCAGGAGATACTAGAAATGTGGTTGTTTTTATAAGGTATCATTGTCACTGACAGTTGTATTTTACTAACAAATAAATCACCTCCTCTACATTTAATAATATTTAGGATGTAACTATTTATCTCTTTGCTGTATCAGTCCAGGAATGGAATGGGTCAGCAAATGTGGTATGACGTTAGCTGTTGCCCTTTCTTCTTTGTACAGAAATTGGATTGACCAAAGTATCTTTCAGAAAAAAAACCCCAAAAAACATGTGAGCATGTGAATGTAAATATTAAGCTTATCCCAAGATGTGGGTGGTCGGTGGCTATTGCCTATTTACAAGCTCTGAACAGATAGTATGGATATTCTGGAAGTATTAGCTGTTTAGAACCTTAAAAGATCATGTCTAAGCTATTGAATTTGTAGTTCTTGGACTTTAGCTCTCTAAAGGGAAGGAAGCTCTTCAGATTTTTGATTTTCACTTATTCATACAAGACTGGCATGCTCTTCCCATTGTCTCAGCCTGCAAACAGATTATTCCTTTTATACTACATCATCTCTTCACTGAAGTTCTCACCCAGTTTTGACCTTACACCCTGTGGCTA
Organism: Myiopsitta monachus; assembly: GCA_017639245.1. Classification (NCBI taxonomy): domain Eukaryota; kingdom Metazoa; phylum Chordata; class Aves; order Psittaciformes; family Psittacidae; genus Myiopsitta; species Myiopsitta monachus. The sequence goes on from CM029925.1 coordinate 59,878,304, forward strand.
TAACTCCATAGCTCTTTTAGCATCACTTTCGCTGATAGCAGATACCCAATGGAAATGTTTCTTTTCATGCTGTAATTTTTCTGCCCTCGATGATCTCTATCTATGGAGGAAATTGGACTTTTATTTCTGTGTGTCTGTGGGAGCTGAGGTGAAGACTAGTTTTAGCAAATCATCCTAACAGCTTATTATTTTTATTCCTCCTACATGATCTCTCTTCTTATGTAACTTTATGAGGGATGCATTTCAAGCCAGCACAGTCAGTGTTCCCGACACAGCCACATTTCTCCCTTGCCTTGACATGACTGGGGTGGAATTGAGCCCACCAAAGGCTTCAATGGCACCTTAGGGCGCATGAACACAAGCATGAAGTTGTTGGGGAAGAGGACAAGTGGCTGGCAAGGAAAGCTGGAGGCCCTGAAGACAGAGGCATGGCAACACCAGCTTGCTCACCAGCAGTGGAGTTTAAATTAGCTATGAGACCACAGGATTAGAGCCAAAACACTGCTATGACCATTGATGTTCAATGTATCTTTTGATTTATTTATTTCTCCTTTCTTCAAAATGTTCAAGCTTTCACGACACAGCATAAATTACTTCTAATATTTCCACTTTTACTTTTCTAAAAAGATCTTTGGTATTGTTCCCATGAAGATGAGAATATGCCCATAGGTACTTGATAACCGAGCCAGATACTGACTTTTGTGTCTCTGCTTTAGCGCTATCATGACTCTGTTGTTATGAGTTGACCTCAATAAAAGCCAACTTCAAGTGCAGCCACAAGGAACAATGTAGAAGTGAGAAATGACAAGACAAACTGTAAAATAGATTAATATCCTCGGTGGTGATACCACCAATCGCTTCAGCCTCTCAACCTTGGTGTTTGCAAAGACTCCATCCAACATACCAGGAGTATTTGTAGCCTTGTAAATTACTGGTACCTTTAGAGCATGCCAGGCTTTTTAGTGTAAAAATGTAGATTAATCCAAACCAGTGTATTTTTCTCTCTGCAGCATTCTCAGTTCCTAGCTTGCAGGACTGTTTGTCATGCATTGGCAATGTCTACCAATGTTTTCAGAACACAAATATACAGTCAACAAGGTTTACCCCCTCTGTAAAGCTTACATCTCATCTCACAGTTGCTTCAGTACAGTCCTCTCACCTCTATTGGATTATTTTGCACTGCACTTCTGAAAAAGCAGTGCTCACATTTTGTCCTCTCTACCTGGCTTTAGCTCTCACATCAGTGTCATGTAGCCAAAGGCAGAACTGGAGCTCACATCTAATATTTGCCTTAGACACAGACCCAGACTTAATATGTACAAGAGAGAAGTTGTGGAGTCTCTCAGAGTGGTTGTGGATCTCCTTCTTTGGAGATATTCAAAACCTGCCTGGATGTGATCCTGTGCGGCCTTCTCCAGGTGAACCTGCTTTAGCAGAGGGGATGGACTAAATGCTCTCCAGATATTCCTTCCAACCCCAACCATCTGGTGATTCTGTGATTTTCTGTGAAAAGGGTGCATTTAATTGGAGCATATACCTTTTTAGGAAGAAAATTAATCCATTTATATTTCAGGTGTAAAATTCTGTCAAAGTATCTGTTGATAAGCTCTTAATGAAAATCCAAGCCAGCGAACACAGCCACTAAATAAAACTTGATAAAGTGGTTGTTTATTTTAGCAATCAGAAGTAATGTATTGCCCAGAGGAAGACGGATTAGATAATCTCATCGGGGAAAAGGAGCTTGCACTGAAGAATAAGCAGCAAGAATTAATTTTTTTACCTTATTTTCAATTAATCATGTGAATCTTGGAGAGAAAGAAAATCTCATCTTAGCTCCCCTAGAGCTGGGCTTCATTCATAAAAGATCTTTCAAACAATGACTAAGAGAGAAAAGAAAATTGAAAATTAAACCAGGCAGTTCATTAGGATCAATTCATACATCATGTGTCAGTGTGCAGGATCAGGATACTGAGAGTATCCTGAAATGAAGCAATGAGATTTCATGTTGACAAACCAACATAGAATCATAGAATCGTAGAATAGTTAGGGCTGGAAAGGACCTTAAGATCATCCAGTTCCAACCCCCCCCGCCATGGGCAGGGACACCTCACACTAAACCATGCCACCCAAGGCTCTGTCCAACCTGGCCTTGAACACTGCCAGGGTTTGAGCATTCACAGCTTCCATGGGCAATACATTCCAGTGCCTCACCACCCTTACAGTAAAGTATTTCTTCCTCATATCCAATCTAAACTTCCCCTGTTCAAGTTTGAACCCATTACCCCTTGTCCTATCACTACAGTCCCTCATGAAGAGTCCATTCCCAGCATCTCTATAGCCCCCCTTCAGATACTGGAATGCTGCTCTGAGGTCTCCACGCAGCCTTCTCTTCTCCAGGCTGAACAGCCCCAACTTTCTCAGCCTATCTTCATACGGGAGGTGCTGCCAGTCCCCTGATCATCATCCTCGTGGCCCTCCTTTGGACTTGTTCCAACAGTTCCATGTCCTTTTGATGTTGAGGACACCAGAACTGCACACAATACTCCAAGTGAGGTCTCACAAGAGCAGAGTAGAGGGGCAGGATCACCTCCCTCGACCTGCTGGTCACTGCTCCTTTTGATGCAGCCCAGGATACGGTTGGCTTTCTGGGCTGCGAGCTCACACTGCTCGCTCATGTTCATTTTTTCATTGACCAACACCCCCAAGTCCTTCTCTGCAGGGCTGCTCTGAATCTCTTCTCTGCCCAACCTGGAGCTGTGCCTGGGATTGCTCTGACCCAGATGTAGGACACTTGTCATGGTTCAACTTCATCATGTTGGCATCATCCCACCTCACAAGCGTGTCGAAGTCCCTCTGGATGGCATTCCTTCCCTTCAGCGTATCAACCGAACCACACAGCTTGGTGTCATCGGCAAACTTGCTGAACACTGCTAAACATGTCTCTACTGTACAGCTATATAATTCCGAAATTAAAACATCACTTAAATTATCTTGGGTAATCAAATAGCAGGAATAAATAAAAGAGCCTGGTAAATGGTCAGTTTGAATAAGCAAGGTGGTTTTCCTATTCAAAGGCAATGTCCTGAATTCCCTCCCACGTTTAAAGCAGTTTTGATTAAAGAAGGGTTTTGCAGTTCATGAGCAAAGCATTTTGAGTAACTTCATAAAAAATGAATAAAGCTTCTTTTGCAATATCTTGAAAATGCCAGGACTACCAGTGCTTTTCAAGGAGAAAACTGAGTCATTCAATATTGGACTTCTTTCTTCTCCTGCCAGGAGGTGTTATTCAATGCCTTGAGCAGAGATAACAGCACCAGCCACTGGTATTAGAGGTACTGAAGCAGTGATGGTGTCTTGTGAAGTATCACTGTTGTGTTAAACATGATAATTGATAGGTATGAATGACACTACCCAGCGGCATCTTTCATTAGAATAACTGGGTCAGAGCAGAAAACACTGTTAAACACTGCCTTGGTGGAACATGTGTAAAAAATCAAAGATATGCAGCTGATATCTCAATGCAGGCAGTGCTGCCATGAAGAATTCTGCCCTGGCAGCTGTTCCACCTTGTCCTTTTTCTAAATAACACAATCACAGCATCACAGAATAGTTGAGGCTGGAAGGGACCACTGGAGGTCATCTAACCCAGCCTTCCTGATCAAGCAGTGTTACCTAGAGCATATTACTCAGGACTGTATCCAGATGGCTCTTGAATATATCCAGGGAAGGAGACTCCACGACCTCTCTGGGCAACCTATTCCAATGCTCAGTCACCCTCACAGTAAGGAAAGCCTCTGCTTGCTTTCATGAAAAAAGGGGCAGATTTTGCTCTCCACTGCTGCCCCTGCCTGCAGTCCGAACATTTCCTTCCCCAGCTCAGGAAGGAGGGGTGCACGTGGCAGCTCTTTTGAGTACATCCAGGAGATGTGGGAAGGAAACGCCTCTTCATTCCCTGTCCTGTCTGGGAGAGCAATATAATAGTAATAATAAGAACAGCAATAACAGTAATAATAATAATAAACCATTAGGAAGTGCACAAGCCTGTATGAGAATACATTTAGCATTTTTTCAAAACCATAGGAGAGAACTAAGCAGAGAATAGACAGATATTGAAGAGCTGCAAAGAAACAGGGAGAGAGAAGCAATAAGAACGTTTTCCTCATTGTAGCAAATTTATTGGTAAAAAGGTAATTTTTATATGCAGTGACTGATTTTCTAGCAGCAGTGCAATAAAGGCTGAAAGGACCAGCTTAAATAAAATATATTAAACAAAGATAAGCCAACGGTATGTTACATCTCACATGGCAATTCTTCTCAGTCTCTATAGTAATGTCAAAGCAGCCCTAAAGATCTATGTTATTGCCAAAATATTCTGCTCTAAAAAAAGCAAACTGTTTTACCATCCTTCTCTTAAAATGCCTTCTTGAATGTAGGGAATCTTTAGGGTCAGATGGATTCAATTCACCTTGCTGGCCAGACAGGTGTCACTGTTCATTCCCTTAGTTCAGCGCATGCCCACAGAATACTTGACCCATAACTGCAGATCTGACCTGTGCACCTCTGTTCAGTAAAATATCTATCAATGTCTCTCCAGGCAGAAACTGCCACAGTTTTAACTAGAGGAAAACCCTCTGATTAGATAGACACCAATGAAGAAATCCACTGGTGACCTCATATCAAATGATTTATTCCTCAGCAATCTGGTAAAGAAATGAAAAGCTGTTCCATACCCACTGACAGAACTCAAAACTTAAATAGTGGAGACTTAGGTTAGATGTAAGGAAGAAGTTCTTCCCTGTGAGGGAGGTGAGGCGCTGGCACAGGGTGCCCAGAGAAGCTGTGGCTGCCCCATCCCTGGCAGTGTTCAAGGCCTGGCTGGACACGGCATGGAGCGACGTGGTCTAATAGAAGGTGTCCCTGCCCATGGCAGGGGATTGGAACTGTGTGAGCTTAAGGTCCCTTCCCACCCAAAGCATTCCATGATTCTATGATTCTAATTACACCCCCAGGATCTGGTACAGGCTGAACACTGGCAGGGATAGGGTCTGTCACCTGTGTCTAACGTGTTATTGATGATAAGGTGATGGTTTTAGTTCTCCTGACCTCTCTTCAAAGCTGCTGCCCATTGTGATTCATCTGCGACATGTCACTGAGCAGCAAGTGCTTCCTAAGGAGATGCTCACGAAGGTCCTTCGAGAGGGACCTCTCCAGGCAGATCTTTCACCTGCAGACTCCATCAAGAACCAGCTCTTTCTCAGAGTATGCCCCAGCACTCCTGAAACCACAGAGACTGTTTGCATTCACCCCAAAAACCTGAAGGCGGCAGGCAGCTGGCATGGACTTGCACAATACCTTGCTCCTGTGCCTCCTACCATCCTTCTCACCTCTTTAACAAAAGCATCTAGCAGGTGACAAACAGCCAGTCTAAGGAAGATAAGGCACTGGTTTAGCTCATAGAGTTGCAGCTGCCTTTGGTGGAAGATGCTCAGCTAAACGAGTTAGCCTGGCCTGCAGTGTATAAATAACAGGATTCCTTATTTATAGCAAGCTGCCCAGTTGTGATGTCTGCAGCAGCATTTCCTACTGCTTCTTGTGGGGTAGGAGATCAGCTCCCATGCTTATAGACAGCAACTTGTCTGTCATTCATTATAGATAACAAAACTAGTATTTCCTTGTGCTTCTGGTAACAGCTCTGTTAACAGATGAAGACATTTGGAAAAATTTATATTCAGCTGCAGAAGTCAGTGTCTTTTAAATAATCTGGTCTGCTTCCACTCCTTTAAATAAACTTGCATTATTCATAAATGTAACACCAATCCCATGACTTAAGTGCTATCATATACTGGAATTAAATCATAACAATTCAGTTCTGGGGGCTCGTGGTTTAGTTGAGACTTGAAAGGACTTGGTAATACTTGCCTTTGTCACCTCCCAGCAGCACCAAAATACATCTGGGCATGGAGCCACCAGACTTAAGAAATAGCAGCTAGCACAGAATTTTGCTGTATAAGCTACTGTAAGTTCCTTCTTAAGCTCTCTATCACAGAATGTTTCAGATTAGCTTCCGTATCTTTGAAATTATCAGTGGTCCAGCTCTAAACACCTAAAACATCACCTGAAGGATGATCACTATGCTTGACCACTTCATTCCTCAGGCACAGCAAAACTTACCAGTACAGCATTGAGTATTTCCTTGGAGACTGCTCTGTGGCTGCAGAACAGATCTGTGCAAAAGCTAAGAGCCATCTAAAATTCAATATCTCTATTCAGAAAGCAAGGCATTCTTCAAGGTGATTTCTCTCTGATAAAAACATACATCACAGCAAAAATCATATCTGTGCAGTGTATCACCAGTGAAAATGCTGTGTATGAGTTATTAAGAAAGGAAATACAAACAAGTGTCAGTACAGTAATGAAGAGCTTAGGTACTGCAATTTTTGTTGGTGGCCTGAAAAAACGAAGCAAAACACAATGGGTGACACCCAAGCTTTTCATGTCTGACCTTGTTTTCCTCCTCAGGACTGCTCTGTTGTGTAGATGTAGAAAAGGGAACCACTCTTATCCTTCCATTGTTTATTCCATGAATTAGATGCACTATATTTAGTATCTACGTGATTCACCTTTCGATTTTTACCTGCTGAAGTAATGGGTGCTGTGGACACTCGGTGCGAAGCCGGAGAAATGGGACCCAGACTAAGCAAGCTGGTACTACAGGAGAGACTCACAGAATCACAGAATAGTTTGGGTTGGAAGGGACCTTAAAGCTCATCCGGTTCCAACGCCCTGCCATGGGCAGGGACACCCTCCATGAGAGCAGGTTATTCTAAGTCCATCCAACCTGGCCTTGAACACTACCAGGGATGGGGCAGCCACAGCTTCTCTGGGCACCCTGTGCCAGCGCCTCAGCACCCTCATAGTGAGGAAATTTCTTCCTAATGTCTAACCTAAATTTCCCCTACCCCTTGTCCTATCGCTACAGTCCCTAATGAAGAGTCCCTCCCCAGCATCCTTAGAAGCCCCCTTCAGATACTGGAAGACTGCTATGAGGTCTGCGTGCAGCCTTCTCTCCTCCAGGCTGAACAGCCCCAACTTTCTCAGCCTATCTTCATGCGAGAGGTGCTCCAGCCCTTGATCATCCTTGTGGCCTGCCTCTGGACTTGACTCCTGGGTTGTTGGAGCGCTACACAAAACCTAGCTCATGCAGAACTTTATTCTACACAAAACGTAGCTCACGGGAGTGCTGGCATGTGCAGTTGTTTGGGGAAGAATAATAAAACATTTCTGTTTTCCTAGTGATAATTTTGCAACATCTTTCACTGTTTTATTGGAACAGTGAACGTTTTGAAGTAGTTTCACAGCAACAATCAGCACACTTCTATTACACTGCTATAATTGTGATACTCTATATAATATTTTTACAGCATTTCAAGATAAGGAACTCTTTTTTCTTTTTTTTCTCTGAATTCGTGATTGCTTTCAATGGAAAAGTGCCTTGGCATTATTTAATTTTCCAGCTCTTGAGGATGTTTCTCTGAGTGCTGCACTGTACTGCATTGAAAATAGAAAATGGGAAGAGATGCAGCTTTCAGGGCTCACTCTGACATTAGCAGTCAAAGCAGCAGGCAGACACCTGACATTCCTCTTGAGAAAGGGAGAGTCGCCATGGTTTTGTAGGCATAAAGAGTGAGATATGAACGGGGACCACAAGTTTTAATTACTTTGCTTTGTAAACCAGACTTTGATGTATGCTCAGCCTGTGTCATGGTTGGAAGGTTTTTTTGTGGGTATAGCAAGTTACAAGTGCAAGGGAAAAAAGCAGCAACATTTTGTTTGAAAAGGAGCTTGTCTGCTCTACTGCATCAGCTTTGGAGGCATGCTTTCACCTTTCCTCTTAATTACCTAAAATGTAGGCATGTGATAATTGTAATTACCCTTTGTTAGCTAATATCTCACTTAACTATTTTATACCCGCATTAATATTCTACTGCCTCCTTCTTATCAGCCCACTTTGTTTTAAACAGGAAACATTTCGTATGGTGAGGGACTGAAATAGTCCCTGGGTGTGAAGATCCTGAACGATTTGGTTGCATGGCATGAAATGGAAAAAAGCATAACATTTCCCTCAGAGTGACTTTGACAGGAAAAAATGGCGATTTGATGAAACTATTTGGGGCAAACACATTCAGTGCAGCCAGAGCTTTCTGCGGAGTGTGAAAACATTTTCTCCTTGGGTTGCCCAACTCCCCTGCTGCTACAGGGAAAGGCTTGTGGTCGCCCTGGTTTCCTGCAAAGTCCCTGCCTACCTTTGAATAATTCGGTTATTGGAAGCAGCCCTGTTTCCTTAAAAATCATGCAGGGCTTATTACGTTTTCCTATATTGTACCACTGCAATGTAAGGAATGCAGTAGGCTGAACTGTACATGCAGAAGTGAGCTAACAAACTGTATATAGCGTCTCTGTTAGGGGACATTATTCTTTGCTCATGTCAGCATCAACTTGCATGGAGTGAGCGTGTCAGGGATCTGATGACAAATTTTGCAAGCAACTTTAGAAACAGTTTATGAATTTAAATAAGAAAAACATGCATTTTTGTGCCAAAAAATAGCTTCAAAATTACAAAGCATTCAAGCACAGGGCTAACTTCAAACAAAACAATGCTCACATGAAACTGCGGCCAAAAGTGAATCATGTAACTTGTCTCTGTTCATTGCTTTGCTTTTGGACATGATACCTATCAATGGAAGGCACCAAAATCAAATGATCCACTGCATTAAGAGGCTTTTCATCCTTGGGAATGCCTCTGAAACAAATGGATATAACAGTGAGGAATAACACCCAGCACATCAGCTGTAAAATCTTGTTTCCATTAAAATCAGCAGTCCCTTTGATGTTAATACCACTGGGATAAAGATTTTGCCTCTTTCAAACTGTGATCCCAACCAAACCAGGATTCTCCTTCCTCGAAGTGGAATTATGCCCTGACTGGCCATTGTGCAAACCAATTCCCCTTCAATACCAACTTCTCACTTCATCTTAACCAGTTTTTCTCTACAAGCCCAGATTTGACTTTTGCCACACTTTGTGTCATTTTCTTTAATTAGTTTTATTCATTATTTATGAAGCAAGGCTTCCCAAAGGCTGAATTCCCTGGTGGCCATGTTGGGAAGCATGTGTATGAGTGAACGGAAACCTCTTGCTTTTTTGTACTGCGTGCTTGGGACACCCAAGTCACTCAGTACTGTGTTGTCTTTCTTTGTGGGTTTACTGGATTTATTCTGTGTGAAGGTGGTGATTTATACATTAATAGGAAAAACCATCATAGATAATTTATGTGGTCCAATATCTGACTTCATGTCAACTCTGTAATATGAAGGAGGCCAAGATTTTATTATCCATTTTGAATATATAATAGTTATTTTTTAATTATTATGATTTCTAAAATTATTGCTATAAACAAATGCTGAATGAGGGCTGAATATTCTTGTGTTATAACACCACTGCTTCAGGCCACTTCCAAACCCACAGCTGGATCACTCTGCTGCTGCAGTTTCCGTACTGGCTTCAGTGAAAAAGAAGGAAATATCAAGTTGGGTAGAAATTACAAATAACTGTGAGAGGAGTAGGAAAAACACATGAGGAATTCAAGATCAGGTTTAGTGGATATTTTTAGCTTTCAAGAGTGAAAAGAAGATGGACATGACAATAACCAAACATTGTTGAAAGAATCAGCCTCATAAATAGGATTAGAAGTTATCCCAGTATCATGAGCAAGGCCCTCCATCCATAGTTATTTTATAATTGTCTCTTTCAGAAATATTGGAGAAGGTTAAGTATTGGTGATTATTAGAATAAGGAAAATGTGAAAGTGTATTAAAGACACAGAAAAGGTGTTCTGAAAAGCCTTGAGGGCTCCAGATCTATCTATGTATGCTGGTTAGAGGAAAATTAAAAGCAGAGTAGAAAGCCGTATAGCACATTTTTAAGATGGATGAAGCTAATTTGGTCTCTGGACAGAGTAGGAGCTTCATTATTTTACAGGAATTTTGGAGGAAAAACCAGAACTTGCATGTGATTTCTCACATGCTGAATTTTCTTGTGTTATAACACCACTACTTTAGGCAATGGTGAGACCCTGCCACGGTCAGGGACACCTTCCACTAGAGCGGGTTGCTCCAAGCTCCATCCAACCTGGCCTTGAACACTGCCAGGGATAGGGCAGCCACAGCTTCTCTGGGCAACCTCTGCCAGTGCCTCACCACCTTCCCAAGGAAGAACTTCTTCCTGTTGTCTAATCTCAACCTCCCCTCTCCCAATTTCCTGTACGTCTCCTTTAGATATTGAAGGCTGCTATAAGGTAAAAGCTTTCTTTAAGTTATAAACTGCTAAAAGGTTCCTTTATCAATGTCTTCTTCACCCTCTTCTGGGTGATTTCTATTATCATAAGGGAGCCCAGAGGAGGAGCTGGAAAGCTGAAGGCAGTTAACTGAAGTTAAAACTTTCCTATCTTGCTCTTGTTTGACAAGCGGGTATAGCTTGTCTCTCACAGCTCAATACACCTCAAGAATGTTAATTGGCAGGTTTGGGGAATTAGAAGGCTTTTATTTGTGACAGGTGGCCATTGCACACAAATGTGAGAAGAAACCATCCAAAAATAGTTGCTGGTTGCTAACAGACTGGCAAAAGGTTTCAAGGGAAGCAGGAAAATGTGGTGGCTGCGGACACAAGCCAAGCCAGGATGCTCTGCCAGCAGGAGAACAACCAACCTGTTCCTGGAGTTAGCGGAGCCATGTATTTTAGTGATGCTGTTTTCCTTCCTTTCCCATCCTACTTGCGCTATTTACTGTGGCTGTGCTATAAATAACTCTGTGGAGGGAAAGCTGTTTTCAGTCCAAGGTACATATGCAGGAAATCTCATCCAATTCAGATATGTTTCTTGAGCTCATTGATCTTCCCACCAGAGGGCAAATATGTAAAGGCGACTCTCACCTTTGGAGCTCACAGCATTTATAAGTGGGCAGTTATAAATATATTAACCTTGCTTCTGGTTTCACTGACAATGTAGGGATCGTTGTGATGAGTACTGTGGTGAGTGTTATAGCAGTAATCTCACTCTCCCTCTCTTCAATGAGCAATGTCTGCTTCCTGTTGAGCAGACAAAGCCTGGGGATTTCTAGAGGATGCTTCTCAATGCTTTCTAAAAGGGGGAAAGGTCTACACCCATAGACCTGAGTGGGTTTATGCAGACACAGAACACAGTTTCAGTCCTTTGACATATCTCTACTTTAGAACATCATCTTTAAATACCATCTGTAAACAACCCCAGAAAACTGTCTTCTTATTGCTAAGAACTGTACACAAAAAAGAAGCAAACAAGAAAGCCTGTTTACTGCAGCTTCTACATAAATACACGCAAGGTTGAGGTCTGAATATTTTTGAAGGTCTTATTTAGTGCTGTGTTCTGTGTGGCTTGCTTTCAGTATGTGCCTGGTGCAAGTGTGTGTGTGAGTCACAAACTGATTTTAGATATCAGAATCCTTAAGGGTTCTGTATGCATTTGCTAGCCACAGGTTGTCTAGACTTAGGGAAATGAGCGTGGTCCTTTTGGCCTGGTGTCTTGGGGTTTATTTTCCAGTACATATTATTATGGAAATAATAATATTATGGACATATTATTCACCTAATAAGAGCGCAGGTTAGAGGTAACTTCTCTGGTCTGAAATGGGGTCACTGTATTATCCCATTGTTTTGTTCTGCAAGAGCCATAGAGCTATGAAGGGTCTTGCATTCACCTGCAGACCCAGCTCTTCTCTTTCTTTTTCCATGAATTTGGTCATGTCTTAAAGTTAATTTCAGGCCAATTATATATATGGCATATATATATATACACACATATATAAAGACTATATATAAAGATATACACACATATACATATAAAGAATCAGCAGCTCTGTACATTTTACATACCCATAACTTGCTCAGTGTAGGAAAACTGCTGGTGTCAGTTTGAGCCAGTGCCTGCTGTGGTGCTCAACTGTGCAGAATTCAGTTTAAGGTTACTAGTAGGAATTTGATATTCAGTCCTGGTTTTTTAATAATGCCTTTTAATTTTTTAATGTGTGCTCATTAATAAGGCATTTTTAACAAAGTCCACTATGAAGACCGTGTTTCAAAAATCAGTAGAAAATATTGGGAAAAGGAATCATTTTGATATTGGAATATGTCTGCAGTCCCCACTGAATATCCAGCCACAGAAATGCACTGGTGTCCAGGTTGATATTTAAGTCTGTATCAGAGAAAGCTTTAGCTGCGACATGGCATGGGTGCTTGGAGCAGTAAGGTAGCCCATTAATACAGATCAACCATTCTCTCTATGGACCGTTTCCTAAGACTTTCCAGACAACCAACAGAACCCTGCTTTCCCCTTCTTCTAATTTTTGCCATAGATGCCTGTACTGCTTATAGCTGACCCAGTGGGGAGGAGACAAAGGATGTTTTTGTGGGGCATAGCAATCATTATTAGGACCTGAGGTGTCAGCCTTACTCCAGGAGAGACACTGGGAACAACCAGAGTTAGCAGAGGTTTCCAGTGAAAGAGGGGAAGGAAAATAGCGCAGATGCAGGAATGGGAAAGCACCTGTACTGGAAGTAATAACACAGGAAAGAGGAGAGTGCATGGACAAACAGCAAGAAGTGGAAAGTGATGCTCCTGCATGATTTGTTCCTGTTCTATTTACTCTTTAGCTGTCTGCCTGCCTCTTCCTGCAAAGAGGAACATAATGTGCTATGGTAAGTGTTGAAAGGAGGAAAATATGTCCTTGAGGACTGAGTCGATTCAAAGGGAGCTCTCTCCTTTGCATTGCAAATCTTGGTGGCATATACAGCTCTTGAATATACAATCCATTTTAATAAACTTATGGAGTACATGCAAATGCCTTTTTTAATGTGGTCAGATTTCTCAAAGCATCCTTATAATTTATTCAATCCATTTTCCAAAATCTTTCTAAAATGATTTCTTAAATAGCTATTTAAGAAGTTATGTTCCTTTTCTTACCAGCTCTTAAGTAGGTGGCTCTAGTTATTCTGAATTTGCTAAGGAAGTTGCTGGGGGACTATTACAAAATGAACTTTCTAGTTGGTACAAGTATTCTGTGTTGGTTACTTGTATTATTCACCAGTCATAGCCCAACTTGACAGTGCTTGAGCATCCATTAACCTTCTCACTCCTGATGGGGTATTGGGAAGTTACAACTACGTACCTCAAAACAGCCGTAAATGCTTATGCTTTCTGAAGAAACATGAATTACATTGCAGTGATCAGCATTTTTTGGAGAATGTTTTTTATCCATTAATGTCATTTCATGAAGTTTGAAGACTAATAAGAGGTGTTCAGAGAACAAAACACTCTCAGTAAGAAAAACGGTATCATTTTTGGAGTTCTGTGTGTTACAGGATGTTTTTGCACAGAATGGTAGAGAGTTGACCTTAAAACAGCTTATTCATGAAGTCATTCTCCCCTTAAACAAAGCATATATTTTTGTTTATTAGCTTCACCTGCATCTCTTTCTAAAGTACAACTGCCTTATAAACTCCTATTCTCTAGAGATAAATACCATGCCCCTATAAGGATGTGCATCTTTCGGATGGAGGATGTGCCCTGTGTTTTGAGAAGATGCCTTTGTTAATTATTTAAATGTTTGACCAGAAATGGTTCTGGCATCACAGTTTCCAATTAGTTGCGTATTTACAGCTTGTAATAAACATCAAGTGAACTATGTTAAGCCATAAATCCGTACAGGGCAAGGCAGGCTTCTTAGCTCTTTCACTACAGTCCCACACACTGTGTGTCTCAGCATTGTTACCTAATGAGTACTTTAGGGTGAGGCTGTGATGAACTTAACTTATCATAGAATCACAGAGTGGTTAGGGTTGGAAGTGGGGCTAAAACTCATCCAGTTCTAACCCCCTGCCACAGGCAGGGACACCTTCCACTAGACCAGGTTGCTCCAAGCCCCATCCAACCTGGCCTTGAACACTGCCAGGGATGGGGCAGCCACAGCTTCTCTGGGCACCCTGTGCCTGTGCCTCATCACCCCCACAGGGAAAAATTTCATCCTAATGTCTCATCTAAATCTCCCCTCTGTCAGTTTAAAGCCATTCCCCCTTGTCCTGGCCCTACAGGCCCTTGTCAAAAGCCCCTTTCCAGGTTTCTTGTAGGACTCCTTTAGCTATTGGAAGACAATTGGAAAACAAGGTCTCCCCGTAAGGAGCCTTCTCTTCTCCAGGCTGAACAATCCCAGCTCTCCCAGCCTTGTCAGCTTCTAGTTCTCAGTTATTCAGTGCTGGGACAGAATGGACCTCCCAGGTGAGAGGTACAGCCCACATATGGGATGTATCCTACTGCAATTTGGGACCTCTTGCAGTGACCATGTGCACCTATTTTCCAAATTAGAGCATAAAAGAAAGATTTAAAGCAAGATGCTTTAGGGTTTGTATAAAAACATTCAAGTTCTCAGTGACTGAATGTATTCTCTTTTATGATGTAGTGTTTCCACAGAAGAGAAAAAGAAGCCCCTTTCCTGAAATTATTGTAATAATAGTAATATGTGCATATGTTTCTGAACAATTTATTGTCATTGAAGGGGATGTTCAGGGTAGTTCAGTCATCATATGCATGAAATAAAACCAAATGGTTTTGTTAAGGCATAAGGATGTTTGTACCACCCTAATTTCACACTCATATATTTCATGGTTTATTTGTTATTTTTTTATCACTAGTATTTAGTATTTTGTTCTGCAGTATATACACTTTTTGTAAAATGTTTTTTATCAAAGTGGAACTTACTAGTTTAGTTGAAAGAAATTGCTTTAAATGTTTGGGGTTTTTTTGATATAATTCTCCACTGTGACTTGCAGTGGCACAGAAAGTTGCAACTCCTGTTGCCCTTTTTCTTCCCTTTCTTCTGGATTTTTGGAGAGAAGTGCTAGAACTCCCATTCCTAACTCATAAGAAATACAACTTCCTCATGCAGTCTTAGCTGTTGCTTTGCTGCCGCTTTGTTATAATACAGGATAAACCATACATACTAACCCCAGAGGACTTACAATGTAAATACTTATGACAGGCAACATATGAAAGATGAGAGGGCACAGGCATAGACAGAAATTACTTTATTCAGGTCACAGGACAGAGGTAGCACCAGAGCTGGAAGATAATCTGCAGGGCCACTTCCTAGTATCCAGTAACTTGCTTGTCTCAAATACACTGTACAATTTTCAAGGCTTTTGTTTTCTGCTGCCATTTCATTCTGTTACCTGCTATCCTACATAAACAGCCTTTGCTTATTGTCCTGGGTTCAGCAGTAGCAGTCATTTTTCTCCTTCTTAGTAGCTGGTGCAGTGCTGTGGTTTTGACTTTCAGCCTGGGAACAGCACTGATAACACTGATGTTTTTCATTGCTGCTCAGTAATGTTTACTCTGACCAAGGACTTTCTGAGCCTCATGCTCTGCCAGGGAGGAGGGGAAGCCGGGAGGAAGCAGAGACGGAACACCTGACCCAAACTGACCAAAGGGGTATTCCATACCACAGCATATCATGCCCACTATACAAACTGGGGGCAGTTACCCCGAAGGGTTAGATCACTGCTCGGATCAGGCTGGGTATCGGTGTCGGCAGGTAGTGAGCGGTTGTATTGTCTTCCCTTGTTATTTCCCTTATAATTATTATTATTGGTGGTAGCAGCAGTGGTTTGTGTTATACCTTAGTTACTGGACTGTTCTTATCTCAACCCATGGGAGTTACATTCTTTCAATTCTCCTCCCCATCCCTCTGGGAGCTGGGGGAGGAAGGGAGGGGAGTAAGCAAGGGCTGTGTGCCTGAGTTGCTGACTGGGCTTAAACCACAACAGTTCTTTTTGGCACCCAACGTGGGGCATGAAGGGTTGAGATAACAACAGATCTGACCAGAATGTGTCTAATCGTATTTGTGATAAGCATTCATTGTTTCAGATTAATAGTCACTCATCACAATGCTGATTTATTGGCTCTCTATGTTGTTGCTCTCGATCTCACAGTTTCACCATGTCATACCTTACTTACAGCCGGTACTTGCTGTGTTGGTGTTTATTGGCTGGAGACCTTGGCCTAAGGTTCTTCTTTCATTGTACTTTATGGTAATGACTTGTAATACAATAGAATCATTGATCATGAAACTGATCTGGCTTGCGTTCCCAGTGTGGTCACCACCTCTATACTCTGGAACGTATATAATAGAAGTGCCTAGCAATTACACATCTTTTTTCTCCTCCTTGGGTGGTCAACCTGTGAAGGAGACATTCCTTTACGTTCTCAGCCCCCCTGCCAGACTGTTTACAGCATCATTTGAAAGTTCTGAAGGTTTTGAATGGCCTTTAGGTACCCTTGAGACCTGCCTGCTAATTGTGATGGGGATCAGCATGTTGGCATGTATACAGAGTGTGTTTTACCCATGATCATTTCATCTGATCTCGAGAGATAAGCAGTTGGGTTTGGGCCTTGTCTAGGGTTAGACAACGATATAGGAGGACCGAGAGATTTTCCCCGAGGCTGGACAGTCATGAGTGGCAGGGTGTGTGGGATAGTATGGGAAGTATCTAGGCCAGCGGGCCCCTCCAGTGCTTTGGAACTTCACTACTGAACAAGTGCAAAATCCAGAAAAATTAGTAAAACACTTAAATGAGGTGTGTTGTCATTCTGGTCATACCAGAGAGGGACAGATCATGGCAACGTGCTGGGGCTTGGCCTTTGCTTACAGAGCCCTGTTCAACACCATCCAGCACCTCCAAAAGGAAAAAAATGTCCCTGGATCTGAAGGCAAAGCAACAGACAGCGCAGCTACTCCAGCTCCAAGTACAGCAGCTACACCAGCCCCAGCAACAAGTACAGCAGTTACTCAAACTTCGACCACAACAGACAGTGCAGCTAATCCAACTCCAAGTACAGCAGCTACATCAGAGGACCAATTTGTGCCAATATCAGTTGCCCCTGTAGCCAAGGGGAAAAGCAAAAGAGAGGCAAGAAAGATGAAGCAAGATGAAGAAACAATGTACTCACCACCTTGGAACAGCATCTGACCAGGAGCTATTAGTATGTGAATCAGAGGAAGAAGAGGAAGAGGAGGTGATGTCTTGACTCCCGACCTCAACCGAGCTACAGAGTATGCAAAAATATTTTACCCCTCAACCAGGGGAGCACATCATCACCTGGTTGCTCCAATGCTGGGACAACATGGCTGACAGTCACGAACTAGAAGGTAGGGAAGCCAAGCAGCTGGGATCACTTGCCAGGGAAGGGGGAATTTACAGAGCAATTGCAAGAGAGAAGAAGTCCCTCAGCCTTTGGAGGCAGCTCTTGGCAGCTGTGAAAGAGAGGTTTCCATACAAGGCTGACGTTATGAGTCGTTTGGCCAAGTGGTCTACCCTAAAGAAAGGCATCCAGTCTCTGAGGGAATCAGCCATTGTAGAGATGATCAATCACATCAAGGCGAATAACAGGGATGTTCCCATAGATCCAGACGAAGTTGAATGTACATGACCCATGGGGAGGACATTTACATGGAATGCACCCTCATCAGATGCCCATTCATTGGTGACAATAACCTGGAATGACGTAATACCACCAACAGTGGATGAAACGATTCATAAACTCCAAGAGTTCGAAGGCAATCTCACCCCTTCCATCATTTTAGCTGTGGAAAAACTGTCCCAGGAGCTCAGACAATTGAGAGATGATCTATCTGATATATCCAGCTCCTCACATGTCTCAGCTATTAACAAAAGGCATCCTACTGCTCAAGATAGAAGATATAGAACGTATATGCCACGGGCTACCCTATCGTTTTACCTGTGGGATCATGGAGAAAGTATGAGGAAGTGGGATGGAAAACCTACCTCAGCTCTGGAGAAACGGATGTGTGAATTGAAGAGAACAAAGGTCAAGGATGATCATCCCATGAAAGCTGCGGCTTCAGCCTCTGGTGAGCAGGGTCCCAGGTGGAGCGGAAGAGCTGATTTTACTCCAGCTCCTGTGATAAAGAAGAATAATCCCTTTCTACAAGACTTAAGTGTCCAACGTTGTGATGACTATTAGAGGGGCCCTGCCTCCAGTCAGGTAGAGGTAGGGGACAATCAGATTTACTGGACTGTGTGGATCAGATGGCCTGGCACATCAGTCCCACAGAAGTATAAGGCTCTAGTAGATACTGGTGCACAGTGTACCCTGATGCCATCAAGCTGTCAAGGGGTGGAACCCATTTCTATTTCTGGAGTGACAGGAGGATCCCAAGAGTTGACTGTACTGGAGGCTGAAATCAGCCTGACTGGGAGAAAATGGCAAAAACACCCCATTGTGACTGGTCCAGAGGCTCCATGCATCCTTGGCATAGATTACCTCGAGAGAGGGTACTTCAAAGACCCAAAAGGGTACCGATGGGCTTTTGGTATTGCTGCTTTGGAGACAGAGGAAATGGAGCAGCTGTCCACCTTGCCTGGTCGCTCAGAGGATCCTTCTGCTGTGGAGTTGCTGAAGGTCGAAGAACAACAAGTGCCAATTGCAACTGCAACAGTGCACCAGCAGCAATATTGCACCAACCGAGACTCCCTGATTCCCATCCATAAGCTGATCCATAGATTGGAGAGTCAAGGAGTGATCAGTAGGACCTGCTCACCCTTTCATAGCCCCATATGGCCAGTGCAAAAGTCTAACGGAGAGTGGAGACTACCAGTAGACTATTGTGGCCTGAACAAAGTTACACCACCCTTGAGTGCTGCCGTACCAGACATGCTAGAGCTTCAGTATGAACTGGAGTCAAAGGCAGCCAAGTGGGATGCCATGACTGATATCGCCAATGCTTTTTCTCAATTCCTCTGGCAGCAGAGTGCAGGCCACAGTTCACTTTTACTTGGAGGGGCATCCAGTACACTTGGAACCGACTGCCCAAGGGGTGGAAACACAGCCCTACCATCTACCATGGACTGATCCAGACTGCACTGGAACAGGGGCAAGCTCCAGAACACCTGCAATACATTGATGACATCATTGTGTGGGGCGATACAGCAAAAGGAGTCTTTGAGAAAGGGAGGAAAATAATCCAAACCCTGCTGAAAGCCGGTTTTGCCATAAAATGGAGTAAGGTCAAGGGACCTGCACAGGAGATTCAATTTTTGGGAATAAAATGGCAAGATGGATGTCGCCAGATCCCCACAGATGTGATCAACAAGATAACAGCAATGTCTCCACCAACTAATAGGAAAGAAACACAAGCTTTCTTGGGTGCTGTGGGGTTCTGGAGGATGCACATCCCGAATTACAGTTTGATTGTAAGACCTCTCTATCATGTGACCCGGAAGAAGAATGATTTTAAATGGGGCCCTGAGCAACAACAAGCCTTCGAGCAAATTAAACGAGAGGCAGCTCATGCAGGAGCCCTCGGACCAGTCCGGACCGGGCCAGATGTGAAAAATATACTGTACACCGCAGTCGGGGAGAACGGTCCTACCTGGAGCCTCTGGCAGAAAGCTCCAGGGGAGACTCGAGGTTGACCCCTCGGCTTTTGGAGTTGGAGATACAGAGGATCCGAGGCCAGCTACACCCCAACTGAAAAAGAGATATTGGCAGCCTATGAAGGGGTTCGAGCTGCTTCGGAAGTGATTGGCACTGAAGCACAGCTCCTCCTGGCACCCCGGTTGCCCGTGCTGGGCTGGATGCTCAAAGGCAGGGTCTCCTCTACACATCTTGCAACAGATGCTACATGGAGTAAGTGGGCTGCACTAATTACACAACGAGCTTGAATAGGAAACCCCAGTCATTCAGGAATTCTAGAAGCCATCATGGACTGGCCAGAGGGCAAAGATTTTGGATGTCACCAGAGGAGGAAGGAGTGATGCGTGCTGAAGAGGCCCCACCATATAATGAACTGTAGAAAGTGAAAAGCAGTATGCTCTGTTTACTGATGGGTCCTGCTCTATTGTGGGAAAGCATCGGAGATGGAAGGCAGCTGTATGGAGTCCTCAATGACAAGCTGCAGAAACTACTGAAGGAGAGGGTGAATCGAGTCAAGTTTGCCAAGGTGAAAGCCATCCAGCTGGCCTTGGAGATTGCTGAATGAGAAAAGTGGCCAGTACTTTATCTCTATACTGACTCATGGATGGTGGCGAATGCCCTGTGGGGGTGGTTGCAGCAATGGAAGAAGAGCAACTGGCAAACCATGGGTAAACCCATCCAGGCTGCTGCACTGTGGCAAGATACCACTGCCCGGGTGCAGAACCTGGTGGTGAAGGTACGCCATGTAGATGCTCATGTACCCAAGAGTAGGGCCACTGAGGAACACCAGAACAACCAACAAGTGGATCAAGCTGCTAAGATTGAAGTGGCTCAGATGGACTTAGATTGGCAACATAAGGGTGAATTATTTTTGGCCCGGTGGGCCCATGACACTTGAGGCCATCAGGGCAGAGATGCAGCATATAGATGGGCTCGTGATCGAGGGGTGGACTTAACAATGGATACTATTGCCCAGGTTATTCATGACTGTGAAACATGGGCTGCAATTAAGCAAGCTAAACAGTTAAAGCCTCTTTGGTATGGAGGACAATGGCTGAAGTACAAATATGGGGAGGCCTGGCAGATTGATTATATCACACTCCCACCAACCCACCAGGGCAAGCGCCATGTGCTTACCATGGTGGAAGCAACCACCGGATGGTTGGAAACATACGCTGTGCCCCACACCACTGCCCGGGGCACTGTCCTGGGCCTTGAGAAACAGATTTTGTGGCGACACAGCACCCCAGAGAGAATTGAGTCAGACAAAGGGACTCATTTCTGGAACAGCCAGATAGATACTCGGGTCAAAGAGCATGGCATTGAATGGGTATATCACATCCCCTACCATGCACCAGCCTCTGGGAAAATCGAACGGTACAATGGGCTATTAAAAACTACACTGAGAGCAGCGGGTGGTGGGACTTTCAAACATTGGGATACACATTTACCAAAGGCCACCTGGTTGGTCAACACCAGAGGATCTGCCAACAGGGCTGGCCCAATCCAGTCAGAACTTCTATATACTGTGGAGGGGGACAAAGTTCCTGTGGTGCACATAAAGAATTTGCTGGGGAAGACAGTCTGGGTTATTCCTGCTTCAGGTAAAGGCAAAAAAAATGACTGCTACTGCTGAACCCAGGACACTTATTAATTAGCTTTTCCACCATAACATGGGCTAGTAACGATAAATAATCATGTAGTGTGACATCCTTTGTCTTGAGAGGCACCTTAGTTTTCACGGGGTTTTTTCATACAGGTAGCTACAGTAATACCACATCAAAACCTGCATACGTGCTCACTGCATACAAGTGAGTTACAGAAGAAAATTGCAGCAGCAACTGCAAGTGTGATGGGGTGTTTGAAACACCCTAGAGAATTGGTAGATCATAGGATAGAGTCACAGAATCATAGAATCACCTAGGTTGGAAAAGACCAATTATGTTAGAAAGACCATTGAGTCCAACCGTTCCCCCAGCACTGCCAAGGTCACCACTAAACCATGTCACTAAGGGTGTTCTACACGGTTTGTGAACACTTTCAGGGACGGTGACTTCACCACTGCCCTGGACAGCCTGATCCAATGCCTGACAACCCTTTCAGGGAGGAAATTGTTCCTAATTTCCAGTCTAAACCTTCCCTGGCACAGCTTGAGGCCATTCCCTCTTGTCCTGTCACTTGTTATTTGAGAGAAGACATCAACCACCTCCTAGATAGAAGTTTTGTTGAGAGATATCATTTGAAAATAGGTCCCTAATCTCTTCTAAATGTGAGATGCTAGGCTGGATTCTTCCCTCCTTTAGACTGTGCTGCATCCTTCAGCAATAATGGTAGGCATTAAGAGCCTGATGGTACTTCAGCATTTTCATGATGCTGTATGCTGGGCTGCCTCAGACTCTGGAAGGACTCAGGGTTACAAAAAGGTACCAACTGGATAAGGGCCATTGTGCAGGTGAGGAGAGATGAAGGGCAGAATCCCTCCAAGCACTGCAAAAGGTGGCATAAAGGAAAGGGCAGAAGAGCTTCAGAAGCTGAGGACCCAACCAAAAAAGTTCTTTGCCAGCTGGTTTGTGTCCTGGCCACTCTACCAGTCCGCCTGTGCTGCCCATGTGCTTAAAAATGTTGCAGCTTTATTCACACTTCTGCAAAAAGCCCAAGAAAATCTCAATTAAAGGAACTTTTTATAACAAATGACAGCTTTGTGGCAATTTCATTCAGTGCTGTTCAGCATATAATTGGCACGTATTTCTGTATGCAAAAGGGAAGAAAACATGAATGGAAATCACAGCTCTCAGCATGGGGATTGTGTTTTCCCTATGTGCAGTAAAATGAAGTCCTGGATGTGCTAAAAGCTGAGAGTTCGAGTTCTTGACACAAGTAGCACAAATCCTGTGGGAGACTGAACTCACCTATAGTGACACTGATTGTAGATAGGTAGCTCTCTGGAGATGAACACAACTACATAATTGGTACCAAGATCTTCATAAAGTGATAGTCTAAAAAATAAGCATACTGACAGGAAATTCCTGAGTCATCTTACCCTAATGATTTCCTGGCTGTTTGCTTTGCTTACAAAAGGATGGGGATATTTCAAATGAGAGCAGACTGGGTCAATCTATTTTCCTTTTGTCCCCATTTTCTGCTGAGAGTGCTTGTAGCAGAATAAAATTAATTAGTTTGTTAGTGGAGGACTAGATTTTATCGTGCAAAAAGCAGCAAAATCAACAATATTCAGTTATCTAACTTTCAAGTCAGAACTGGAATGGGTTTGGCAGAAACTCCTTGACATTAAAACGAGTGGTAATGAGGGAGAACTGGTATGTAGAGTGTACCAGAACCAGCCTGTAAAAGATTCTCGATTCTAATGTACAGAGAGGGTTTTAAATATTAAACACAAAGTTAATTGGACAGTAAAGAGAGGAGCTGTTTGACCCCAAGTGCTACCCAGGCTACAGAGGCTTCCTGAAGAAACATGCAGAATCTTACTGGGAAGGCAGCTCCCTAAAATGTAAAACCCTTCAGCCAGTTAAGTCACTGATCTGCAACACTTACTTTAATCATTTATTATGGGTGATATGGGCCTTTCAAGATAATCCCTGCTATTTGAGGCTTAATATTTCATCCATCTCAATGGGGATAAGGTTAAGGCTTTGTTCATGAGATCACAATTTAGACAGAATGTATTTCAAAATGTTGAAAATCACTTAAGCCTGTGTTTTTCAGCCACAGATTTGTAGAAAGTTTCTCATTGGGTCTGAACCCCTTTGTTTTGTGAAGCAAATACAAAATATGAAAGTTTGCTTAGAATAGCAATTTTTTCTTTTCCCAGATGACACTGATGTGAACCTAAGTCACCCTGGGCATATACTGCAGTAGAAGATGTTTTCCTAGTCTTCATCTATACATATATTTATGTGACTATACAGCTATACAAACAAACATGCGTGTAGTCAGACCTTGAAAGTGCCTTGTGGACAATCAAAATGTCCAATTTCAGAAGGGCAAATTGTTAATCAGAATTATAACAGAAAATTACAAAGTGTGGGTTAACTTGCCTACAGCCTTCAAATGAGAAAGGTAACATGGCATGTGGCACTTTGAGTAGTTGATAAAAAGTCATTTAACTGGACACAATATGTTAATTTTCAGCTTTCCTACACTACCAGTATCCTTACCTGTCTCTCCTACAGGCCTTCTATGGATCAAAGCGAGCCCATGTGTCGTGTACCCAAATCATCAAGGTCCAAAGTGCTTCATCTCCACTTGACATCTGTATATTTACTGTGTCAAGCCCCTCAGATCAGCATGCTCTTGGTGACCTCAGAGCAGCCTTCCAGTGTCTGAAGGGGGCCTATAAGGATGCTGGGGTTGGACTCTTCGTTAGGGACTGTAGTGGTAGGACAAAGGGTAATGGGTTCAAACTTAACCAGGGGAAGTTTAGATTGGATATGAGGAAGAAGCCCTCTACTGTAAGGGTGGTAAGGCACTGGAATGGGTTGCCCAGGGAAGTTGTGAATGCTCCATCACTGGCAGTGTTCAAGGCGGGGCTGGACAGAGCCTTGGGTGATATGGTTTAGTGTGAGGTGTCCCTGCCCATGGCAGGGGGGTTGGAACTAGATGATCTTAAGGTCCTTTCCTATTTTATGATTCTATAATTCTATGACCATTGCTGTGCCATTCCCCGCACTTCATCATGAGCTGCACAGGCATGGCTTTCCCTCCATGGGAAAACACCAAGTAGGTTGTTCTGTGAGGGCAGGGATGTAAATGTAGAATAGCTGCAAAGGGCTTGTGTTTCCTCCTATAAGCACATGCTGATTCCTCAGCTGAGATCTGACCCAAGTATCAGGACCTGCCCAATGGCTTTCTGCTCTTCATGCCTTCAGTGGAATGAGGAAATGGTCCCTCACATTGGCCATTTGCTTTCGTATCTCTGCATGTTCCACAAACTTTCCTTGCCCACACTTCCTGGGCACTCTGTGACTCACACCTCCCTTGTCTAAGATCTGGGGTATCTGAGCAGCATGATGCTGGTTTTCTTTTGACTTAACAAAAATCTGTGCTGTGCAGGAAGTCATGGGGAATTGCAACAAACACATCAGAAAGTGAACGCAAATCACATTTCCAAATTGAGCTTATGCTGGAAAATACCCTGGTATCCAGTTTTAAAATGAAACCATATATTAGCTTTGGCTGTACAAAACTTGGGACATCTTACAAAGTACCCAAGTTGAAAAAAAAACAACCCACAACACTCTATTTGCACCTATATTTTAAAATATTCCCATTCTGGAACTTTTTTAATGCTTTGCTTCATACCCATGGGAGATATTTAGGGCTGTTGTGAAAGCACTGAGAATGAAAACATAACTTTATAAGAACTGAGATACCTTAGCCTTCAAAATTTACATGTGTTACTGGAAATGGCTACATCAGTGCCAGCTGAAACGCTTGTTTGGTAACTCAGCAGATGGGAGTCAGTTGTACCTATTAGCAGAACAATGCTTACACATGAAGATTTGCTTATCAAAATTCACTGGAGGGCATGAGAAAAATGAGGAAGGATGTTAGGACTAATTGAAAGGAACTGCCAAACTACAGTTTCATTCCCCACCCCAGGGAGGCTGAAGAAACAGACTTAAAAAAACTGTGCAATGCAAAGAAGAAAGAAGACAGTAGCACTGCAGTGGTCCATCCTGGTAGGATGCAGAGGGGAGATTGGGATTAGTCATTAAGAAGAAATTCCTAATGAGGGTGATGAGGCCCTGGCACAGGTTGCCCAGAGAAGCTGTGGCTGCCCCATCCCTGGCCAGAGGTCAAAGCCAGGTTGGATGGGGCTTGGAGGAACCTGCTCTAGTAGAAGGTGGTGCTGCCCTTGGCAGGGGGTTGGAACTGGTCCTTTAAGGTCCTTTCCAACCCAAACCAGTCTGGGATTCTGTGATCTGAGCTCACCATGATGCGATCTACCATCCCTTCCTGCTCTCTGGTGTGCCAGCTCTGGATGAAAGCAGAACATGAATCTGTAGCTGCAGTGTCTTTGGTGTGAATGTGCAACCTTAATCAAAATCTCCATCAAATCACAGACCTGCCTGTGCTCAGACTATTTCAATATCACCCATTCCTTATGCTTCTGCTACAGGTCCTTATGGTATTTCAGTATTCTCATTAAAGCCAGACCAAATAGCCCCATTTTTTTTGACATAAATTTTAAGAGGTGGGAAATCTGCTAGTTTCCTTGCATTCAACTTGTTTGAAATGTCTGTCTTACTTTCCAATTATAAAATCCAATTTACTCTAGCTTCTTAGAGCTTGTTATTAATTTCATTTTAATGCAAAGCAACTGAACTGAGCTTAAAGGACATACATATATTTTTACCCCCCCAGGAACTGGCCGTATCATGATTTGCCTGGCTTGCTCAGTACTAAATATAGACTAAATTTTCTCTTGCTCTGCCTCTTCTACGGTACTATCAAAGTCAGTTACTTTAAATTCAAAGATGTGACGAAGGTCACAAACATAGTCTGGTTTTCCATATTTCTCACATCATAGAGGCATAAAAATCCTTTCTGTGCATCAATTCGTATTCTCTAGGGAGTACTGCTTGCAACACTGCATAGACCTTTGGTGTACCATTGAACTGGGGTGGAAGGGGGGTGGTTTTTTTCCTTCTAGACAGTAACTTCAGAACGGAGTACTGTCTTGAGCATGCACATTAAACGTGTGCAGGATGGATGGGATCAGGCTGTGTTCATCCTTGCTCATCTGGACACACTTCCAGGTGTGATTTAGGGGGACAGGACGCTGAAACATCACATTGCAAAGGACTGGTTATGAAGTAAAATCCCCTGTATATGTCCTTTTTCATTTGATCCAAACAATAAAGGCAGGGTCAACTTTTGTTTGTTAGCAAGATTACCTGAAGGTTTGCATTCCAATTCAGTTAATTGTCTAGCAAAGAGAATAACCTGTTGAAGTGCTAAAAGTCATTGCCAAACAGAAAGTTTATCCTCATGGTCACTTGCCCAGTTGTAGAAGCTATTGTGGGCTTTGTTCTTGTCACATCCATGCAACATCCATAAATTCTGGATAAAAACTGGATGTTTTCTTGTTTCTCTTGCTCAGAGCCTGGGCAAAGTCCTGTATGTGCTGATTGTCTGGAAATACTGAGAATTTGGAGTTCTTTCTGTAGGTAACAGCCATGGCAGTTCCTCAGCACCTGACTATTCCAGTTGCTGATTTTTCCTGAATTCACTTGAAAAAGAGTAAATGTTTTTACATTCTTTTATTACCAGACGTTCTACTGACTACAAATGCCACCTTGAAGGGACAATCTACTAAGGTGTTTTGCTCCTACAAATGGGAAAAAACAGAGAAAGAAGCTACTACAGCCCTTTCACTGTTGTGGCTGTAGTCCTATGCACTACTTGCAGGGATTCCATGGATAAATTTCCCAGCACGTTTGCAGAAGGGGTTAACTAAGGAGGTGGCTCAGCTCAGTCCAAGATGGTTACAGCATTCTTTGGTCTGTGTGTGGAATTGCTGAGGTTTTGTTTCACAGTGCCTATATGCCCACTCGTCTTCTCTAAAGTCTTTTGACCTTCGGGTATGTTATAATTCAGTGGATTGAAGCTAATTAATTATAAATGATCTAATTGCTTAATTATAAATGAACTAGTACAGAGATCAGATGAAGCTGAGCTGTGGCAAAGTCACAGCTTAGAGCTTCAAGCAGCTGTTCCTGGGCTGCTGCCACCATCCTGGCTAACTCCTGCTTGCAATTAGCTCAGAGCTGTCCACACTTCACTGCAATCTCTAGTACAAATACACCTCCTAGCAGAAATTTTTAGACAAGAGAGAAAGCAGACAGGAAAGAACAAAGTCTATACAAAAGCTTGCTGAAGAGCATATGTTATATGTGCTGAATCCCTCCAGTGCTGAATATTAAAGATGGGGTTTTAATTGTTAATCCAATGCCATTCCTACCAAATGCAAGGTTCTACAGATGGGCTGGAGCAAGCCCAAGCCCAAGTATGGGCTGGGTGGAGAATGAATGGAGAACAGGCCCTGAGGAAAAGGACTTGGGAGTGCTGGTTGACGAGAAACCCCCCATCACCTGGCAGTATGACTTGAGCCCAGAGACCAGCTGTGTCCTGGGCTGCATCCCCAGCAGTGTGAGCAGCAGGTCAAGGCAGGGGATTCTCCCCCTGTGCTCTGCTCCTGTGTCCAGCTTTGGGGTCCCCAACACAAGAGGGATGTGGAGATGCTGGAGTGAGTCCAGAGGAGGCCATGAAGATTCTCTGAGGGCTGGAGCCGCTCTGCTCTGGAGTCAGGCTGAGAGGGCTGGGCTGTGTTCAGCCTGGAGAAGAGAAGGCTCCTTAAGGGGAGACATTTGAGCAGCTCCAGTGCCTAAAGGGGCTGACAAGAAACCTGGAGAGGGGCTTTTGACAAGGGCCTGCAGTGAGAGGACAAGGGAGAATGGCTTTAACTTGACAGAGGGGAGACTTTCATAGATAGTAGGAAGAAATTCTTCCCTGTGAGGGTGGTGAGGCCCTGGCATAGGTTGCCCAGAGAAGCTGTGGCTGCCCCATCCCTGGCAGTGGTCAAGGCCAGGCTGGATGGGGCTTGGAGCAACCTGCTCTAGTGGAAGGTGTCCCTGCCTGTGGCAGAGGGTTGGAACTGGGTGAGCTTTAAGGTCCCTTCCAACCCAAACCGGTCTGGGATTCTGTGAAATTAGTAACTTGCCGAAAGACCAAAATTTTGGCTGGTGTTGAGTGTGTTTGGGACTCCCACAAAGACAGACAGAGTCTCTAGAAATCTGAAGGGGTGGCACAGGTAGATGAAAGGCATAGACCCCATGAGAAAAAATAGTATTGCAGGACTAACACACCCTGAGGCTGACCTCAGAATAAAACTGAGGAAAAAGGAGCTACAGGAAACGAAACAGTGCTTGAAAAAACCCCAGTGATAATTATCATATTATCATTTTTCCCATATTCATATAAATGCTAAGTAGAATTCCCCTGGAGTACATTATTCAGATTAGCGCTTCTCACTGCAAGGGGACACAATGTTAATTCAGTCTCTGTTCTGTCTTTATAATAAATTGTGAAGCCACCATCAGACAAAACCAGCTTTGTTTTGGAAAATGACAGTCTTCAGAGCAGTTGTCTCACATAACTCTAATGCTTATTTTTTAAATTGCTCTGTATTTAAATGCCACTTTTTATGAAGGCAATTGTACTGCTTAAATATTTTTTTGTGAATCAGAAATATTTGCTTTAATTTTATTCAGGACAAGTGGATGTGCTTAGTGCAGTATAATGAAGAAAAGTGTCATACCTATATGAAGTCATGTATCTTCCTCCACTTAGGAGCCTTCATGACTGTTGGAAAGACACAATAGTTTCCATGGATTCTTCTTTTCTGAGGATAAATAATGCACAATTTCCATTAGAACAAACTAAACACTATTAAAGTTAATTTGGTTATATTTCTTTAGTCTCACTCCTATGATGATGACTTTTTTGGTGCTTTCATACATGCAAATGGGGCTTTGTTTCCCAGCTGCTTAAGGCACTGCTGGTAGCAAGAGCCATATTCTCATATAATAGGAATGTTTGGCAGGACTATCATCACTTGCCTCTCTCCACTCACTGACCACTTGTTCCCAAGTGTTTGCTCACACTGGGAATATCATTGGCTGGCCAGACCAGGTGCATGGTGAAAGGAACACTTTTGATACCAGTTTGTGGTGCTTGGTCCCAGAGGGGAGGTTTAATCACTTGAAAATACATTCAAGGAGATGTAAACAATGTTTACCTATCTTTTGTTTGCTAGCAGCTCTATAATATGAATGGCTCTATCTGCAGTTAGGACTTGCTCTGCTCTAAGGTACTCACGCTCATATGTCTGAATTAAAGGAATCAGCTAATTCACAGGTCGAGGGCTGCATGCGTTGTAGTGTGGTCATTTCCCAGCTAACGCATGTTTTTATTTGAACATTTTTGAACAGGTGCAACAGCTCCAACCGCAGAAATCAGTGCTCCCCTCTAAACAGCTTGAAGGCAAGTGTGTTCCTGTGCAAATGTCCTGGGAAATCCTGGGAAAGCCCATAACGCCGAATGCATTGGTGTGGAGGCACTGGCTTCTGTGTGTCTCTCCACACAGGTCCCTGAGGGCAAATTTTACTGATTAGTTTCTGAATTAGAATTGTTCATTAGAGATGGGGTTTTTTTGTGTGTGTTTGCAATGTATTTCTCCATAAAGTATTCCCAAACACTGAGAATTGCAAACAATTTAACAGACATTAATAGGTGGCATGAGCACATTATGGGCCTGATCAGTGTATGGTATTTTAAGCACGCTAGAAGGCATTGCAGATAACTACAAATTGCAATTAGAAGTCACCTGCTTTATTCTTTTACATTTTGTAGTGATTGGTTACCATTTATTAACATATTTATTATATACCCTTGTAAGATGCTGGAGATGGGCTTGTGATATTAAGGAACTAAAATGCAAAATCAAAGTAACTAGAGTACACTTGTTCCTGTTACATCTTGTTATTGTCAGATCATACTTCTGTCAAGACCATTTTAAGTTCTCACTCTGCATTTACTCAGTTGAAGTTCTTCCCACCTTGATGGCACCTGAAAACTCAACCAGGTTTCTATCATATGGGTTGATTGTGAAAATACCAAATAATGCCAGGCACTGTGCAATCAGAATTATTTCAATTCTAGATACTGAATGCTTTTAATAAAATATTGATAATTTAAGGCAGTACTTTTCTGTAATTAAGGATACCCTTATCAGCAATGTTCAACTATGGTGTAAAATTCTTGTTGTGCTAGTATGCAAGGAGCAGATTAAGTGCCTGGGTAAAGGGCTGAGTGCTGAGTCTCTCCTTTAGCCCTGTCGTGCCCAAGGGCTCATTAGGGACCAGTCAGGGGGAAGGAGCTTAGGATGACAAATTGAGGCTGTCTCATCCAGACCCTCAGATGTAGATAACTTACAAAGCTGCTCTGCAGCAACTTCAGCTGCCACAGGACAGAGAAGGCAGTAGCTTACGTCTGAGGCAGTGGTTAATGATTTCAGAGCAGTGTTGATGTCCTCCTGGACAGCTTAGCAGGTCCCAGGGAAAACAGACTAGTCACGATCACAAAGGGAACACTGCTTAAAAATACAGTTAATTCCCCTGCCCTCTTGGATGCAACCCCCATTGACTTTTGACCAAAGAAGCAACTGTGGGTTATGAATTATTTAGAATAGCTTACATTTAATTTACAGCTTATCTTTAGTTAGTGCATTTTCACATTTGTGTACACATATCTATGACATACACATGCAAATTTTTTTCCTCCTCTTTTCCAATGGTTTCCGATTCTTTTATATTCAGAATTTCCTGAACTGAAATTCTTCTCTCTCGTTTGTTCTTTACCCTTCACATGATGAATTGAGTCATTTTCAGGTGCAGTTCACGGAATACAAACTGTTCAGCAAAGCAGTAAAACAATTTTTTCTTTGCAAACATTTGCTGCTGGAATTTAAACAAAAATCCTCTGGGTTCCACTGTACTGAGAGGCTTAATATCCTGTCACACTTCTCCTTATATTTAAAAATTAACGACTTGTATTTGCAGTCAGTCTTGCATCAGAACATTGTTACTTGCAATTAATTCCTTGTAGCTTCTCTCAGTAATGCTCTTTGCTCTTATTTCTGATGTTGATCCAATTCTCAGACTCTGCTAAGACTTCAAGTAGTCGAGAATGAGGAGATTATTTCTTTTTATACAAATTGATTTATTCACTCCTACTGTTTTTCCAGTTGGTATCTCCATTCTCTGATTTATACATCTATCTATAAAAAACATAGATATATCTATATATACAGGCATATATATATGCTGTTAATTATATGATGCAATATGGGATGACCTTCACAACAAGCTGTTTGATTACTGGGATTCATTTCAATAGATGGAAATGAATCCAGGCCGAGGGAAAAGGTACATACTTCACTTTGGATAGTGTTATTTTGGCAGCTTCTTTGGAAAGTCTGTTCTTTGTCCTTGCCAATGCTGGCTTCAAAGTAACAGAAGAAAAGGACATATCAGTAAGATAAGAAAATAAGTGTCATTTGGTCACACTGTAAAGACATCTAGTGTTGAGGCAAAGTAAGTAAATGATATGTCTTGCCTCGACTGAAGCCAGGTTGTACTGTGTAATTTAGAAGTTCCCAACTCCCTTAATTTATTTCTAGTTTCAACCCATTGAGCTACATTTCCCACTGCTTTTTCTGACGTGGCAGACTCACACACTGCTGTTCCAACTCAGGAGCATCCTGCTCTGCCCTTATTGCAACAGCTACACGAGATGCAAAGCTACTGACCCAAAGTGGTTTTTTAAACATGTTTTATATTAGTGGGTGACTGCACTCAAGAAGATATGCCAACATGGGCCTAACTTAAGTAAAGCAAATGATTCATATAAATACAGAAAATGTTTAACTATCCTCTTTAATAGTTTCCTTAGTAAAAAGGCATTTAGAGGCAGTTGCAAGAACCAGGGGGTTAAAAGGCTGCTTGTAAAAAACAGATAAGCCTTGTACCTCATGGCCAGTAATACTGATGGAAAAACAAAGACTTCTTTATCCAGCATGATGAAAAGTCATGTTTTACTGCAGGATTTAAGGCAATAATTAGCAGACAATAGCTTTAAAAGAAAATACGCTACCTAGAGTCAAAATCACATGCTGAATGAAAGGCCATTCTTTATTGCCTTGAAAAGCCAAAGAACAGCAGCATGAATACAGCGAAGGAATGTATCTGCACCTTCTCTAGCCAGGGCAAAGCCAACTGTCAGGAATAAAATACACTCAGCTTCCAGAATCAAGCTCCAGGCTACCGACGTATCCTTGAATTATGAATCAGATTCCCAGATGTGGTCTGGTGCAATGTGACCAGTGATGACACAAATGGGGTCTCCCATGTGTATGCACGTGTACAAGGTCAGCCAATTAGAAGCTCCTTGAGGCATACCCTTCTTATGGAAAATAAGTCAACAAAATGTTCTGCAGTGTTCAAGGCCAGGTTGGATGGGGCTCAGAGCAACCTGCTCTAGTGGAAAGTGTCCCTGCCTATGGCAGGGGATTGGAACTGTGTGAGCTGAAGGACAGGGTTCACTGTAGTTTTTACTGTCTTCCTGTCCAGTCAGTTAGCCAACATACATTAAATAGACGCATGTGCACCAATTCTGTCAGCATTTTTTTTAGGGTACCTAAGCCTACATAGATATAAATTTACTGAGCGTAATCAGCACAAATTTTAGGAAGAGTGCTGGTTTTATCCTTTTCTTTCTGCTTCCAATACCAGAATTTTAAAGGACTAATTTGGCTAATAAGCTTTGAAAGGAATTTGATATGCTGGAAAAGCTACTTTCGAAAGGTTAATCTTTAACGAACTATTTTTGGTTCTTTGAATGCTGGTGGGAACATAAAACCAGGAATTAGTTGCCATTTTCTAACTCACCATTTCCTTGGCAATCTTTTTATCTCCAGTCCATAAACTGACTTGAAACACCCCTGTTACCTTCATGAAGATGTTCATAGCTTTCTGAAACTACCTGACCACAAGCTCTTTAAAAATAAGCATTTTTCTGAAGTGTCAAATGTCTACCCTGGTAATTATCCCGAGTAATCTTAAGTTACCCTGACCTGCACTAGAATGCTTTAACAAATCACTGCAGCTTATCCTGATAAGCAGTTATATTCCAATTTGCAATGTGGCCTAGCATCAACACTTGAGGGAAAGAAATCAGTCAGCTGTCAATTACTGGTTTAAGAACCATGGTTCTTCAGATTTTGGAAAACCCTGGATCTCTTACAGGCTGTTGATACCAATGATGTGTGTCTAAACTTTGCTGCTGTGTGCTCCCTGATGCTCAAATATTCAATGCAAATCTTGGTATCCTCTGCCTTAACAAACACTGCTTTTTGAAATGAGCTTTCTGAAGGATATGATATCTGTAATGGTTTAATGCCTAGCCTGGCCCTGCAAGAGTAATTCTTTCTTGTGGAGCAGAAGCAGGCTTCACTATCAATGGATTTGGAACAGGATGGATCATTTTCGTTTTACTTTTTTTCCCCTTTCTAGAAGTATAACAAGAAGACTCCCGCTGAGTATCACCCAATTCTAGTCATCCATGTGGGTGCTAGTGATATAGATAGCAGTAGCCTGGAGAACATTAAGAGGGACTACAGAGCCCTGGGAGAGGTGGTTAGGCGCTCTGGAGCTCAGATAGTCTTTCCATCAATTCTCCAGGATAAAGAGGAGGACCTTAAAAAGGCCAGGCGAATTAGCCAGGTTAATAAATGGTTATAACAGTGCTGCCATAGTCAGGGGTTTGAGTATCTACATCTGGGTCAGAACAATCCCAGGCACAGCTCCAGGTTGGGCAGAGAAGAGATTCAGAGCAGCCCTGCGCAGAAGGACTTGGGGATGTTGGTCAATGAGAAAATGAACATGAGCCGGCAGTGTGTGCCTGCAGCCCAGAAAGCCAACCTGTATCCTGGGCTGCATCAAAAGGAACGTGACCAGCAGATCGAGGGAGGTGATCCTGCCCCTCTACTCTGCTCTTGTGAGACCTCACTTGGAGTATTGTGTGCAGTTCTGATGTCCTCAACATCAAAAGGACATGGAACTGTTGGAACAAGTCCAAAGGAGGGCCACGAGGATGATGAGGGGACTGCAGCACCTCCCGTATGAAGATAGGCTGAGAAAGTTGGGGCTGTTCCTCCTGGAGAAGAGAAGGCTGCGTGGAGACCTCAGAGCAGCCTTCCAGTATCTGAAGGGGGCCTATGGGGATGCTGGGGAGGGACTCTTCATGAGGGACTGTAGTGATAGGACAAGGGGTAATGGGTTCAGACTTAACCAGGGGAAGTTTAGATTGGGTATGAGGAAGAAGTTCTTTACTGTGAGGGTGGTGAGGCACTGGAATGGGTTGCCCAGGGAAGCTGTGAATGCTCCATCGCTGGCGGTGCTCAAAGCCGGGTTGGACAGAGCCTTGGGTGACATGGTTTAGTGTGAGGTGTCCCTGCCCATGGCCATGGGGTTGGAACTTGATCTTAAGGTCCTTTCCAGCCCTGACTATTCCATGGTTCTATGTTTTTAAGATTGGAATCCCCAATTGAACATTACTTTAAATACTGCCAGTTTTTCAGGGAGCTTTTCGGCTTCACTTTAGGTTTGCCAGAGTGATGAAACACTGGCACAAGTACAAAACATAAACATGAAAGCTTGGCCAGTGCTTATTCTGAATAGTGATGGCCAGAAAATTCTTTTGCAAGGTATTTACAAATGCAAACTCAACATTAAAAATAAAAGCTGTACATGATACCTTCTTGATACCTTAGAAGAGTTATTTTTTGTTTAAGAAACACAGTCTGTTCCAGAGGAAAACAAATGTATCTGTAACTTTCTTCTGGCAGGGACTACAAATAAACTCTCTTGTCCCTTGTTACTGTCATGTGCCATAAATCTTTTCCTTCTTTATGTGGGTTTTTTCTTTCCCAGGCATAAGAAATAGCACTTTAGGGACACTCAGTTTTACAATCTCAGGTCTGGTTTATGATGGGCTGTTCAAACCTGATGCTGGAGCAGCTACAAAGGAGTCCACAGGCAGACCTATTGTTTCCTTGGCTGCAGGTAAGTAAATGATTAGTAATAGCTGGCATGAAAGGCCAGAGTCCAGCAGATCTGCTAATTGCTTCAAAGAGGTGCTTTATCAGTAGTAGTCTTGAAAGCAGAAGGTAAAACCCCAAGAAGGGGTGGGTAAGCCAGTTTGGAAACATCTAATTTCCCTTGGTGCCACAAAGGTTTTCTAACGGCTGTGCTCTTAGTCCATATGACAGGCAATATGATGCACAGAGCATGTTACTGTTAACAGGACCCTCAGATGGAGTATAGGCATCAGATGGAGTGTGACTTGCCCCATCGCATGCTTTCTGCAGCCCTTAGCTGTTTGGTGAATGGGAAGGCTGATACCTAGCACTGAGTCCATTAAGTGAGGAAGTAGCCTGAAAGAAAATGACGTTTCTAAGGGTAAAAAGCCAGGGAAATGGTGGAAATCAAAAAAAGGAAGCATAGAGTTCTCACTCAGCAATGCAGAAGACTGAATTCTACATCTGCAGCATGGCATTAGGAACATGGGGATGGATTACAGGAGGCCAGAGGTGTAACGTATTCATTATATGATAGAATAATAGAATTATTAGTGTTGGAAGGGACCTTAAAGCTCATCCAGTTCCAAGCCTGTGGCCTGCCTGTGGTAGGGACACCTTCCACTAGACCAGGTTGCTCCAAGCCCTGTCCAGCCTGGCCTTGAACACTGCCAGGGATGGGGCAGCCACAGCTTCTCTGGGCACCCTGTGCTGGGGCCTCAGCACCCTCACAGGGAAGAATTTCTTCCTAATGTCTCGTCTCAATCTCCCCTCTGTCAGTTTAAACCCATTCCCCCTTGTCCTGTCCCTACAGGCCCTTGTCCAAAGCCTCTCTCCAGGTTTCTTGTAGCCTCTTTAGGCACTGGCACTGCTCTAAGGTCTCCCCCTAAGGAGCCTTCTCTTCTCCAGGCTGAACCAGCCCAGTTCTCTCAGCCTGGCTTCAGAGCAGAGGCGCTGCAGCCCTCAGAGCATCTCCATGGCCTCCTCTAGACATGCTCCAACAGCTCCACGTTGCTCCTGAGTTGTTGCCCCCAGAGCTGGACAAAGGACTGCAAGGGGAATCTCCCCAGAGTGGAGTAGAGGGGAAGAATCACTTCCCTGTACCTGCTGTCCACAGTTCAGGCTAGCTCCTCATCCTTGCAGCTGATGGTGAAACTTCTATCTGCTGTAAACTGGCAAGGGGGAAGATGCAGACCACAGGTCTGCTGGGTGAGTACAAACAAGCAGCTGGAGGAGATCGTTTCCAGGCAAAAAAATCTGGAGAACAGTGCTGGAGCAATTTGTAGTATAGCTCTGCCCAAATGTCCCTCTCTTTGCTGTGATTTTCTCTCTCAGTCAGTTGTACCAACAAGTTCATGATCCTTCTGTGCAGTGGCTAGAATTGGCTGTGGAGAATTAGAATGTCAGAATGTTCTTTAGAGGAGCACACACCTGCAGCTGGATTTGATTTTATCAGGATAAGACAGCTTAATAAAGCTTTGCTAAACTTTCTAAACTTTAATACATGCTGAAAAAGACAGTTGACCTTGTGGGTGCTACTGAATAGGTTTACTGCATCTTGAAGCTAACTTTCTGGAACATTTAAATATGGAAAGGCTGAAACTGAAACAGCTTCATTGCAAGGCTGGCTATATTTAATCCTAAAGCCTCAGGAAAATGTCAAAGATGGCATTGCAGTAGGAAATCCTATTTTTCTTAGGAACTGTATGTGGCCTAGGCAGACACATTGTTTTCCTCTGGAATACCAGATACCATGGAAAATGTCATTATAGAAGACCTTGCAGACAGATAATACACCATTTATATAGATTCATAAGCCTGTAAAATGGATCATTACTTGCACAAAAATCCATACTGTCTTCTTGGCTTAATATAGTAGTAAAAGAAATATTTCCAAGATCTCACTGGAGGAACAGATTGGAGATCATGACAAAGAATGAGCATGTAGGGTAATTTATAGCTTGCCTGAATTAGACTTCTCATGTCTGATCTGCAGTTAAAACTGGAGGTAGTAGGCTTAAGTTGGCTTCGACAGCTAATGAAGAACTTACTTATATGAGGATAGTGGCTGTTCATTTAGCCTGGCTGTGTTCTGCGATCCGGTCTCTGCAGCTGTTTCCTGATCTTGTTGATGTGTTTAAAGAACACACATTTGGTACTCCATGCTTCTGGAGGTGGCATATCTTCACACTTCCTGCGAAGACTTAGCACTATACTTTACAGAGTAGTAGAAACAAAAGCCCATAACATAAACAATCAAAACTCTTCTGGGAGAAGGATCCTGCTTCAGAGCAGTCTTGAAGTTCAGCCCACAAAAAAGTTCCTGGTCAGTTCTGCCATAGCTCAAAACCAAGCTCCAAACCATGCACGCCAGCCGGATCTTGCTCTACCTTACGCTAGTTTTTTAGGGAAAGTATTTACATGTTTTGAAATATAAATTAAGTATCAAAACCAAATTTCTGCCACAGTAATAGACAAAACAATTCCAATGTACAATATTTACTTGAAAGATTTACACCTAGAAGTGGAATTTTGTGTAGGAGACCAAGACAGTCCCATACACTATCATAAGCCATAATAGTAAGTTATTGGATATTTGATTTGAAGGACAGGCTAACACCATATGTATTTATATATTACCTGTTTGTTAAATGAATGCCAACTACAAAAGAGGGACCACCTAACTGTCAGTTAAAAATACTTTCTTCCTGCTTTCCCATGTCTAATCCCATTTTATTTCTTGGAAAAGCTGTTATTTGACAGCTTGGCAAAATGACCATTTGATTTCCCAACTTGGCAATGAACCTAACTTTAAAGGTGCCCTGAACTGCCTTCATTATAATACTGAAAATCACACCCACAGGTCAAAAAGACCCTGGACCAAGTGAAGACCCCTCCTCTGAGTATGCATAATGATTAGAAGGAATGACACAGCAAATATTATAATTACATATAGATTACTGACCAATCATTGTAATTGGGAGTGTATTATCTTGGAACTTCTGTGTATAAATGTAATGAAGAAGCTGGCATTGGGTGTGCTTGATTTATGCAACAGCCCCCAGAGCAGCCGCACCTGAACAAACGCATTATCTCTCCAGAGCATGTGGAACTGGTCTACTGCATGCCAGGCACAAATCCACTTTTTGGGCAACAAGCACGTGGGCAACAATGGGAACCAGGATGTACTGAGCAAAGGGAACGGCCATGGTGCTGCTAGGAGCCAAAAAGGAAATGTCAAACTCCAGACTGGAAAGATGTGTGAGGACATATGGTATGGCAGAAATATAGTATACAACAGGAGGGTAGTGCAAGGGAAGCAAGTGGAGTATAAAGGCAAATGGGGGACAGGAGTGTGTGTATAGAAAGCACAGAGGGGTTGTGACAAGGGCAGCAGCTTCTCCTATCTCAAGTGAAAGTTACAGGCAAGGAGGGAGCACTGGAGCAGCTTTTGCTGAAGTTTTCTCTGAAAGATGATGCCAACTACTCTGCTTCTGTGAGACCCCCCTGCAGCCCTGTGTCCAGCTCTGGGGCAACAACTAAGGGGGATGTGGAGCTGTTGGAGTGAGTAGAGAGGAGACCACAGAGGTGCTCTGAGGGATGCAGCAGCTCTGATTATGGAGGCAGGCTGAGAGAGCTGGGCTGGTTCAGCCTGTCTCCTGGTTCAGGAGAAGAGGACGCTCTGGGGAAGACCTTGGAGCAGCGCCAGTGCCTAAAGGGGCCAACAAGAAATCTGGAGAGGGGCTTTTGATAAGGGCCTGTAGGGACAGGACAAGGGGGAATGGCTTTAACCTGACAGAGGGGAGATTGAGATGAGACATTAGGAAGAAATTCTTCCCTGTGAAGGTGCTGAGGCCCCTGGCACAGGGTGCCCAGAGAAGCTGTGGCTGCCCCGTTACTGGCAGTGTTCAAAGCCATGTTGGACAGGGCTTGGAGCAACCTGCTCTAGTAGAAAAAGCTGGATGAACTTTAAGATCCAACCCAAACCAGTCTGTGATTCTATGAGCAGTAGATGGAAAAACAGTACTGAATTTACAATAAAGGAAAAAGGCAATTCAGGAATCATGAGCTGCAATGACTTAAACTCATGGGGTTAGTGAAGCTGTAACAGTTGCAGTGATCTTGGGTATGGAAAGAAAAACTCAATTCTGAACACAGCCTCTGTCTTTGAAATGGGTGCAGCAGGTCTGAACTGAGGACAGTTTAACACCTGATAAGAAGTTTTGAAAGGATAAATAGCAAGGCAAGGTTTCATTTTCTAGAGATGTGAGGAAAAAAAAACAACCCTGTTTCTCTAAGCAGGGATTAGATTGCTTTCATTTAGCACTAACCTTCAGATTCCCAACGTTAAATCAATATTCAGAATACATTAGCATCCATCTCTCTTGTGCCTGATGCAGTTGCAGAAGTGGTACTTGTAAGCTTTCCAGTTGTAAAAAATCATTTTCTGTTGTATCAGTGCTGGGGAGGATGTGTGTGAAGAAGCTAACTTAAAGGGTACACAAAGAAGAAATATTTCACTTTACAATTTTACCTTTCAAAAAGGCTTTTTCAAAACTCTATTGCCATCTCATTGCTTTACTTGCTTTATTGTAGAACTACTACCCTACAAGGGGAAAGCTACTTATCTTATTTGGGGTGCATGCTGCACCTATTTTTTTCTGCACTGTTAAACCCACATCCTTCAGGTTCTCTGGAAACCCTTAGGGTTTCTGGATGCCCATGCAACCAGGAATTAAGTATTTTTCATTTCCATTTGAAACTGATTTTAAGCAGTGTCATATAAATTTACATCACAGATGAATACCATAATTATAGTCTGGAAACAAAGCTGCATGTGCTAAACTAGCAAATGTCCCTGTGCTACAGCAATACAGCTTGTCCACAAGAGGCCTTCCTGCTTTGTCTTGTAGTATACTATCACACGGACATATCAGCATAGAAAAAAGAGTTGTGCTTATCCAGGTGCTGCTGGTGTGTGGCGTCACAAGGATGCAGGCCAACAGGGAGACACCTGAGAGGGAAACAAGGGGTTTTCATGTGAGATTTTCATGAAGTGTGGTTTTGAGCAAACCTGGGGCTCACAGTCTGCACCCATAAAGGGACAACTGCCTTTGGTGAAGCTTTCAAAAAGCCCTTAGAAAGCCCTGTCTGGTTGATAGTGTGGCGGTTATTGCTTAACAATGCAGGTTTCCAGGTCAGTACCAGCCGCAAGCCACTGAACTTCCCTCTGAGTCCAGCTGAGATCAGCTTTTGCATGCATGTGCTCACCCTACTCTTCCAGCTTTCTGGAAGGCAGCCTAATTCTGTGGCCATGGCTTCCTGGGAAAATTAACTTCTCCTAAAATAATGAAACCATGTACCCAGGGTAGGGAGAAAAATTGCAGTGGACAGAACCGTCCTGGGAAAGGAGTTTGCATTATGGCACTTACTTTACAAAGTGACCCCAGTTCTCATTGTGTTCAAACCTCTTCTGAATTAGCTTTTCCTTAAAAACACATCCCGATACACAGACATAACTGTAAGATTCTTAAGCAGTTTCTTCCCTGCAGGTTGGAGGAAGTGAGAGAGGACAGTCTCAGTGACTTTACTACCATCTCCTACTTAAAGCAGCCTAATCTTACAACTCCGAGGCCACACTGGAGCTCTTAATGGCTGTAAAGTTTCACATGATCTTATTATACAAAGATAAACTGTTTTGCACCCGTTCTAAATTGCCTGTTCTATGGAGCCTTGCCTGTAAATTAATAACAAATGTAAGAGAATCAGTAGAATTGTATTTCTGCAAGAGAAATTGATCTGTTAACATTTAAATTCTTTGCCACAGGCTTTAGTAAATCTTTCAGTTGAAGGTAAGATTAACTTCTTTCCTACAGCTTGGCTGGTACTGTTTTTAAAGATGCATGAAGGATAGATATCCTTGCCTTTCAGCTTTTTGATCAGATCGCTTTCATTTGGCTAGATGCTCTCATGGCCATAAATTTCAAAGCTAAAAATAGACTTGACTTTTCTTTCCCCTTATCCCTTAATTCTCTCAAATGGATAATGATTCAGTGCTACTTGGTGACCTTTCAAGTGTAGCTCACTATATGTTAAGTGAACGCGGTGATTTGGAGAGCAAAAGTTTTATACTTTCAGGTTTTGAAAAAGGGAGTCAGAATTTCCTATCTTTTATTTAAAGCAGCAGTAAGAGCAAGGTGACTTTGTTCCTTTACTTCACGACATGCACATGCCAATTCTGGAGTGTAAAACCCTGATTCTGTTTTTTCACTTCAAATAATTATATCATGAAATCTTTACTTTTTACAAGCCTGCTTCATAATATGCCATCGTAATATCTGAAACATTAGATCCTGCTTTTACTTGTACTACCATAAATCTCGAGTAACTGATGAAGGAAAACTGACACCAGATTTGTGCAATCATAGGAAAGAGCAAAGAATGATCATCAGCCCTTGTCTATATGACTGCAATATAAATTGTTACCAAGGGGCTTTGTTAGCATCCTGGTTTAAAATGGATGTTATGATAGGAATGGCATTTTTGAAAGAATAAACTGTAGCAGGATATTTCTGTTTAAATGTTTAAGACAATCCGAGGCACAGCTCCAGGTTGGGCAGAGAAGAGATTCAGAGCAGCCCTGCGCAGAAGGGTGTTGGTCGATGAGAAAATGAACATGAGCCGGCAGTGTGCGCTCGCAGCCCAGAAAGCCAACAGTATCCTGGGCTGCATCAAAAGGAGAGTGACCAGCAGGTCGAGGGAGGTGATCCTGCCCCTCTACTCTGCTCTTGTGAGACCTCACTTGGAGTACTGTGTGCAGTTCTGATGTCCTCAACATCAAAAGGACATGGAACTGTTGGAACAAGTCCAGAGGAGGGCCACGAGGATGATGAGGGGACTGCAGCACCTCCCGTATGAAGATAGGCTGAGAAAGTTGGGGCTGTTGAGCCGTGGAGAAGAGAAGGCTGCGTGGAGACCTCAGAGCAGCCTTCCAATATCTGAAGGGGGCCTATGGGGATGCTGGGGAGGGACTCTTCATGAGGGACTGTAGTGATAGGACAAGGGGTAATGGGTTCAGACTTAA
Organism: Myiopsitta monachus; assembly: GCA_017639245.1. Classification (NCBI taxonomy): domain Eukaryota; kingdom Metazoa; phylum Chordata; class Aves; order Psittaciformes; family Psittacidae; genus Myiopsitta; species Myiopsitta monachus. The sequence continues at coordinate 59,920,682 of CM029925.1, forward strand.
ACAGGGGAAGTTTAGATTGGATATGAAGAAGAAGTTCTTTACTGTAAGGGTGGTGAGGCACTGGAATGGGTTGCCCAGGGAAGTTGTGAATGCTCCATCACTGGCGGTGCTCAAGGCCGGGTTGGACAGAGCCTTGGGTGATATGGTTTAGTGTGAGGAGTCCCTGCCCATGGCCGTGGGGTTAGAACTTGATCTTAAGGTCCTTTCCAACCCTAACTATTCTATGATCCTATGAAATCCAAGCATTGAAACCTGAAAGGATCAAGCCAGACACATAAATCCATCGAAGTTCAATCTTTGTGGAGGATGCCCCTGAACACCAGATCTTCTGTCAGTTTCTCTAGCATGTCCTTGTGGGGGAATTCCCAAAATATTTCAGCAGCCTATGGCAGCTGAGATGTATTTCACTCCACTAAGAATCACGTTCTGAATTTGCTTCTTGTCAGTGCAAAGGGTATCACAATAGGTGTGATGCAACTTGTGACTGCTTTGACAGTGATCTATATCGTTTTAGTCAGGGATGGCAATAAGGAAAGGAATGTACTGGGTGTATTTTGCTTATTGCTTTACACGTGTACACTCTTTCTGTTGATACTGATGGTCCAAAAGTAAAGGGTTTGAGCCTTCTCTTTAATAACCCTAGCACTGATATCGCTGCCCCATGGTCTGTCTGCAGTGTCTGTGCTGGGCAGGACATCCAAAAGGGCAAAACTCTTGGTTGCAGTATGGATTGCCTGTTACTTTCCTATCTTCCCTGGACTTTGAATTAACCCACTGTTAATAGAAGGGCAACTGTTCCTATAACTTCATAGGAGTTTAATGAAGGAATATTGACTCCTTATAAAGCATTGGATACAGTTTGAATAAATATGAGAAGATCAAAAGGAAACTACTTATCTGAAAGTGAAGACACTGAGTATGATCAGAATGCTGACATTAAACTGAGCACTGAATAAAGCTGGGGTCTGGGGGAGGAATGTAGAGGAAAGAAGTTTGTGAGAGAAGGTGACTACGGCAGCACACAAAGGAACTGCACTGAACTCAGTGTGTTGAACCCTGATCTTACCTTACTTCTGTGATAGTTTTGCTGTTTAAACAGTCTCTTCCCCCAATCATGCCCATAAACCAAGGAAGAGTAAAACCCTAGAAAACATAAAAACTACTGTCATATGGGATGCTTGATGTTTTCAGGATTTGCCACCAACAGGTGTTGGATTGGGAAGAAACAGCTTGAACAGATTATTTGTATGCAATTTATTACATCTGGCAAACATACAAGCAGCTTAGTGATGGTCTTCTGGGGGAGCTGGCAGTCATTCCCAGCAGGCATCACTGCTAATTTCCATCATTACACAAACTATCTTGATGTAATGAACACACAAATAATTTTGTGACTTCTATTCTCTGTATTGTCCATCTCCTTTGCCTTTAAGCTCTTTATGGCAAGGAGCAGGTCAGTATTTGTAGTTTGCTACAGCACTTGCTTTGTTTTTGATGCATCAACTTTGCATTTTAAATGGTGCAAGTTCTAACTAACGCATCAAAACAAGAAGAGTGGAAATTCTAGATGAGTTCACTGATATCCACAATTCAGTGAAATCAGTGAAGTCTTCCCAGCACTGGTTTTGTTTAGTTGAATATCAGTTGATAGGGTAAATGTAGTTCTGCTACAACTGTTGTGTCTTCCATCTCTTAGGAAAACTTGAAAAGCATCTCATTCTGAATACACACTAACCTCTGTGAATTCATAATGTTTTGCGTATGGTAGAAATCACCTCAATATAATGTCTAAGCAACTCAGAAATAAACAGTCTCGGCAACACCTGCAGAAAAGATCAGTAACTTTCCTTTTAAATATGAAACAGTCTGCCTTCTTTGCCACATCACACACAGAAAGTCTGGTACAAAATGAGATCATGAACCCAGTACTGCAAAACTGCTTGTTCTCAGAAGCAGCAGTTCAGTAAATGTTAAATCCATAAGCAAACCTGACAAAAAACCCAAAGGAGCCCAATTCTGTTACCATTCCTGGTAGAATCTGGGGCTCTGCATATCCGTTTGATATTGGCCCTAAAAATTAAACTACCAGCTTCTTTGGTATATTGTTTGCTGGTTAGTGTATTGCAGTTGTGAAAAAACAGATGCTACAGTGTGTGCGCCGAATGAAAATATTTGTGCAACAGCTTAGCTATTAGTCTTGTGTGTCTCCACCTTTTCGCTGCATGAGAGAATGATGTAACTGCCACAGTATGCAAAAATAGGCTTCTCAGAGAAGCTGTGGCTGCCCCATCCCTGGCAGTGTCCAAGGCCAGGTTGGACAGGGCTTGGAGCAACCTGGTCTAGTAGGAGGTGTCCCTGCCCATGGCAGGGGGTTGAAACTGGATGAGCTTTAAGGTCCCTTCCAACCTAAACCATTCTATGAGCCTATGATTCTATAAAGAACCACTTCTATCAGGTTGGATATAGCTGTGTCCCATTTACTGAGGAATGCAGTCAAGCAAAGAAACAAAGAATCCAAACCAAAAATTCTTGAAATACCTTGTGCATCTTTTCAGAGCTCCATGTTTCATATATCATTGTCATTGTCCCTGAAGTGACATACCGAATTCTCAACTTGGGCCAAAAGAATTAAGGAGGTACGCAGTCAAAGTGATAAACTGGGAGGTTCTTCAGAGATAGACATGAATAGTTCATTCTTCCCATCTCACATGTATCACAAGTGCTGTTAAAGATCACTCTGGCTTTGAGTAGTAGCCCCTAGGCAATGTGTAGAGAAGACTGTATCACTGAAGGATTTCTGTCTGGAGAAATCCACCAACAAAGTAAGTTAAAAAGATGCCAACTCCTTCATCCTGTATCTTTCCTCTGTATTACTCCTTTTCCCTTACTCTAAGCAGCCACCCACCCTCACTACAGTTTGGTCTGCTTTTACAAGGGACAAAGATCTGTGCTGGGGATTAAGCATCAGAATCTGATTGTGGGTTAAGATATTATCAATGGCATCTCACATATCTCATTATAAGAAAAGAACATTCATTCCAGGAACATAAATTATTTATTTAGAAGAATATTCAGGTTACAAAACCTCCGTGACAGGAAGTGTTGGAATCAGTGCTGCCCAGGCAAGTAGCATGTTTTAATTCAGCATAAACTATTGAAAACTTCTTTTCCCAGACACTTCATCTTAATTACAGTTCTCTGTTCCAGTAGCTTCTCTTGCAGCAAAATTGAATTGAAAACCCGTGCAGGGAGGGGTTCCAGTTCAAAGCCTGTTTGTTTTTATTTGTTGTTTTACATCCCCATTTTTAAGCCTCAGTTCCTTTTCCCTCAGCTGCGCAGTTCTGGAATGTGTTGTTTAAATTTTTCAGTTGGATAAAACGAGAGTTAGTCCCAACTCTATCCAGAGCACAGCTAACTGGACCTCATGGGAGGAGGCTTGGGAGAAGAAGTTTAAGGGCTTTCATAGAATCATAGAATCACAGAATAATTTGGGTTAGAGGGGACCTTAAAGCTCCTCCAGTTCCAACCCCCTGCCACAGGCAGGGACACCTTCCACTAGAGCCAGGTTGCTCCAAGCCCCATCCAACCTGGCCTTGAACACTGCCAGGGATGGAGCAGCCACGGCTTCTCTGAGCACCCTGTGCCAGGGCCTCTCCACCCTCACAGGGAAGAATTTTCTTCCTTATATCTAACCTAAATCTCCTCTGTTTAAGTTTGACTTGAGATTTTAAGCTTTCCCCAAGCCATGATGCCTGTAGGATGTCAGGGCAGAACTTTTGCTCCAGAAATAATTTAAGCAGGCAAAATGGCCTCCTGGAATGGGGATTAACTCACTGGAAAAGGAGGAGTCTGGAAAATAACACAGAAGATACACAGAGCATTTCCAGTTCCTACAAGCCGTTGCTCATTTGCACTGTGTGCATAGGCTACCACTTCTGATCTCCAAATTGTTGCAGATGAGTGTAGGGTGCTTCCATCAGTACAGGATGCTTCCAGGATTAGCCTCATTACAGGAGACCTTTTAAGTCTTATTATTGATAAATCACACTGCTCTGCTGCTGGCACTCTTCATACCAATGAAGTTACTGCCTAGATGACCCATCCTCACAATGAAAAGAAAAATAGGAGCAAATGTGCACGTGAGAGAGTTCAAGGTCCATTATTTTCAAAGGAGATAAATGCCTCTTCATTTTGTTGAGTGTCATAGGAACATGGAAAATTTTCAGCATTCCTTGAGGCCTGGCCCTACAGTCAAGTATTTGGACAGAATGTTTACAAAACTGCTATTACTGTCAGCTGAAATAAGCACCACTGTCAGTAGAGAGACCTTTTAGAAAGATAACAACCTTATATTTGACATGAAGAAAGACTTCTTAGCTAACCCAGTTGTCTGTACTTGGTGCTTTTGTTACTTGTCACTGAAAATACACTCTTTATTGTCCTGGCAAATGGTTGTTAAAATTATTCTTCTTTTTCTATAAGCTTTTTTACTGAGGTATTTAATAGCACACATTACAACATTTCCACAACGATAACGAAATTAAGTAAATCCCTTCCCTGTTCCAAGCCAAAAATTCCAACAAAACCCTAAAAAATGTTATCCTTCAAAACATTATCAGGGCAGGCATTCAGTTTAAACAGCATGGAAATGAAGCCTGGTTACAAAAGCTTTAGTTATTCTATGGCCTGACTACACTCAGCTGTGGAATAATTGCAGCATGTCATAACCTCCTGCCCCATCACTTTGTCCTTGAGAGATTCTGGATTAGCCAGTTTGTCGTGACTTGATTAAAAACAAACCAAGCAGGCAGGCAGGAAGCAGGATCTGTGCAAACTGTGTGGTACTGCCAAAATAAACATGCCTGTTGGCTGCAAGGTTTCTGGCAGAAAACAGGGATAGGATCGACCGGAGACAAAGGGAAAGAAACAAAGAGAAGAAGTGACAGTCTGGCATCCAAACCCAGAAGGTGCAGTGTCCCCAGAGCAGGACCCTTCAAACAAATGGTCATCACATTCCCCACAACTCATCCAAGAGCCAAGAAACACCTTGTGTGGCATCCTCAAGGATGGGGACATGGAGGTTTGCTGACACAGGCCGCTTCATCTGGTTCCAGCAAGTGCCTCGGAAAGACCTGCAGCCACCTATAAACATCTCTAGCTTTAATCTTTACCCGTGGAGCACTCAGTCGGTGCTCAAAGACAAATACCTGGCACTCAACTGCCTGCTGGTGAATGTGAGTCTGGATCCTGCTTTTTGCATGTGGAAATCTGTCACAAATGCCAAACTATCTGCATTTCTTCTCTTTCATAGAATCAGAATCAACAAGGTTGGAAAAGACCTTGAAGATCATCAAGTCCAGCCATTACCTCAGCACTGCCAGGCCCACTGCTGAATCATGTCACTGAAGGCCTCATCTACACAGTTTGTGAACATTACCAAGGATGGTGATGCTACCATTGCCCTGGGCAGCCTGTTCCAATGCCTGAGCACGCTCTCTGTGAAGAAATTGCTCCTAATATCCAGCCTAAACCTCCCCTGGTGCAGCTTGAGGCTGTTTCCTTTTGTCCTATCCCTTGTTACCTGGGAGAAGAGACACTCACCTCACTACGACCTCCCTTCAGGTAGTTGTAGGGAGCAATAAGGTCCCCTCCCCTTTTCAGAGCTGGATTTGATGATGCTTATGGGTACCTTCCAACTTAAGATAGTGTCTGCATTCTGTGATTCCCTGGCCTGTTTTGCCTAACCATTTATATAACTCTGACTTCCACCTTTGCCATCGGAGGTTTTCCAGAGCTCGGCTGATTCTCTTTGATTTGCCTGTCTCCAGGTGTGACATCAAACTGTGAAATGGGTGAGATTACAGCAATCAAAGTGAAAGCTGCTGCAGGAAGTGAGCTCTACAAAAACTTTGGGCATAGAGAAAGAAGTACTATCTGAGGGCACCTTCAGCCACCTCTTGTTCTGGCTGTATGGTGTGGACTTGCTGTTACCTACCTTTGACAAATGGAAGGCTGTGAGCAGTGAGTTAAATAGCTTGCAAATAACATTTCCACTCCTCCTGAACCCATGATCAGCTCCAGTAGTGATGGCACAGGCAGAGAGAGAAAAATTTATCAGCAACCTGAACTCTGCAGTGAAGAAACCTGCTGCGTAGTCAGCATCTGCAGCAGGAACTACAGAAGTTCTGGTTTGATTAAAAGAAGTTCCTCTTGATACCCCTCACATGGGTGGAAGGTGCATACCTTTCTTGCTCTGCCCTGGCTATGTCCCTACCATTTGTCTTCTCAGGGGAAAGCAGTAGAACCACACTGCACAGGAGATGAATGCCCAGGAGGGATTTGGTCCAGGTGCAAGTAACACAGTCAGGTTCTCCTCACTGGAAGCAGCAGTGTAAGCAGCCCCACTGGTAAGCTCTGTCTGAATCTGGTTCAAGAAGTGCTTGGACAACTGTCAACCTGCCATTGAGCCGGTGTGTTGCATTTCCCTGTAGTCAGGCTCTAGCAGACAAGCAGAATCAGCCTGAAAGCAGAAACCACAGTCCCAGTGCAATAGCCAGTGCTTATTAAGATCTCAAAAAGAATGAAGCTGGCAGGGCCAGAGAGATATTGCGAAAGATACATTTGGCAGTAAGAAGAGATAAGTAAGACAAAAACCTTGTTCAGTTAGTGCTTTGTGGCCACATACCCTTAAAAGAGCAGGAGGCCCCACAGCAGGCATTTGCTGAAATCATCCTCTCCCTGGTCCAAGCAGTAAATCAGTATCAGTGCATTTGGTACTGAATCGTGTTCATAGGTGCATCACACTGAAATCAGCTTCTATCCCATGAATTTATCAGAGGCTGATGAAATGAAACTCCACTTGTCCTGGGTTCAGCAGTAGCAGTCATTTTTCTCCTTCTCAGTAGCTGGTGCAGTGCTGTGGTTTTGACTTTCAGCCTGGGAACAGCGCTGATAACACCAATGCTTTTCATTGCTGCTCAGTAATGTTTACTCTGACCAAGGACTTTCTGAGCCTCATGCTCTGCCAGGGAGGAGGGGAAGCCGGGAGGAAGCAGAGACAGGACACCTGACCCAAACTGACCAGAGAGGTATTCCATACCACAGCACATCATGTCCAGGATGTAAAAACTGGGGGCAGTTACCTGGAAGGGCAAGATCCTTGCTCAGGTCAGGCTGGGTATTGGTCAAGTGGGTGATGAGCTATTGTATTCTCTTCCCTTGTTATTTCCCTTTATCATTATTATTACTGGTGGTAGCAGCAGTGGTTTGTGTTATACCTCAGTTACTGGACTGTTCTTATCTCAACCTGTGGGAGTTGCATTCTTTCAATTCTCCTTCCTATCCCCCCGGAGCTGGGGGGAAGAAAGAAGGGGGAGTGAGAGAGTGACTGCGTGAGTTATAGAGGCTTAAACCATGACATATCTCAACCCTGTGGGAGTTACATTCTTTAGATTCTCCTCCCCATCCCTCCAGTAGCAGGTGGAGGAAGCAGGGGGGAGGAGTGAGCGAGCTACATGACTGACTGGACTTAAACCACAACAGTTCTTTTTGGCACCCAACATGGGGCAGGAAGGGTTGAGATAATGACAGATCTGACCAGAGTGTGTGTAATCGTATTTGTGATAAGCATTCATTGTTTCAGATTAATAGTCACTCGTCACAATGCTGATTTATTGGCTCTCAAAGTTGTTGCTCTTGATCTCACAGTTTCACCATGTCATACCTTACTTACAGCCGGTATTTGCTGTCTTACTGTTTATCAGGTGGGGGGCTTGGGCTAAGGTACTTGGTTCATTGTACTTTATGGTAATGACTTATAATATGGGAGGGCTCCGACAGCGGGGGTGGATGGACGTGGCCATGGACTAGTACCTGGCTGTCTGGCTGCTCTTCACCATCCTGGCCCTTGTCCTTGCCTCCGTCTTCGTGGGGTTGTGGGGAGCAGAGGGGGAGTGGCCCTGGGAGCCACTGGCGGCTGAACCGGCTTGGGAGGGTGGCCCCGGGGACCAGGAAGTTGGGAGGAAGTGGCTGCTAGTGGAGGAGGTCTGGCTGTCGAGGAGGGGAAGGAGGCGGCTTCCGAGCACCAGGAGGAGGCTGCAGAGGAGTCAAGCCCCGCAGCCAAGCCCAACTCTGCGGGAGCCGAGAGCATCCCCTGGCAGCCTCCCACAGAGCCCCATGAGCCCGAGCCCCAGGAGGGTGCAGGGGACCACGCAGCACTTCCCTGCAAGGCAGAGGGGGAAGATCTGGACTCAGACAAAGAGCAGCTGGTGGTGAGAGAGCCGGCAAGCACAGCAGCTACACCAGCCCCAGTGACAAGTACAGCAGCCTCATTTGAGAGTTCTGACAGTTTGGAATGGCCTTTAAGCACCCTTGTGACCTGCCTGCTGATCGTGATGGGGATCAGCATGTTGGCATGCATACAGAGTGTGTTTTACCCACAACCATTTTGTCTGGTCCCGAGAGTTAAGCAGAGTCAGGTTTGGGCCTTGTCTGGGGTTGAACTATGATGTAGGATGACCAAGAGATTTTCCCCGAGGCTGAGCAGCCATGAGTGACAGGGTGTGTGGGACAGTATGGGCCAGTATCTAGTCCACTGGGCCCCTCCAGTGCTTTGGAAGTGTCGGAGATGGAAGGCAGCTGTATGGAGTCCCCAGTGACAAGCTGCAGAAACTGCTGGAGGGGAGGGTGAATTATTTTGAGCCTGATGGGCCCATGACACCTCAGGCCATCAGGGCAGAGATGCAGCACACAGATGGACTCAAGATCGAGGGGTGGATTTAGCAATGGACACTATTGCCCAGGTTATTCACGAGTGTGAACACTGCACAGAGCCTCTCCTGCTCTGAAAGACTGTTGCAAGAGATGGAGGCCAACATCATGGACCAGATGGACTTAGCAGCTTTTTGGGGATTGTTCCATGCACTAAGGAATGATCTCTTTCTCTCTCTCTCTCTCTCAGTGTGTATGTGTATGTATATATATGTATACATAGGAGATAAGAGTGATGGTATATCGAAAATGTGGGATCTGAGCATGGCGTGAATGGTATGGAATAAGGGGCGGACACTGTCCTGGGTTCAGCAGTAGCAGTTATTTTTCTCCTTCTTAGCAGCTGGTGCAGTGCTGTGGTTTTGAGTTTCAGCCTGGGAATAGCACTGATAACACCAATGGTTTCAGTTGTTGTTCAGTAATGTTTACTCTGACCAAGGACTTTCTGAGCCTCATGCTATGCCAGGGAGCAGGGGAAGCCGGGAGGAAGCAGAGACAGGACACCTGACCCAAACTGACCAAAGAGGTATTCCATACCACAGCACGTCATGCCCACTATATAAACTGGGGGCAGTTACCTGGCAGGGTTAGGTCACTGCCGGGTCAGACTGGGTGTCAGTCGGCGGGTGGTGAGCGGTTGTATTCTCTTCCCTTGTTGTTTCCCATTTCATTATTATTATTGGTGGCAGCAGCAGTGGTTTGTGTTATACCTCAGTTACTGTACTGTTCTTATCTCAACCCGTGGGAGTTACATTCTTTCGATTCTCCTCCCCATCCCTCCGGGAGCGGGGGGAGGAAGGGGTGGGGGGAGAGAGTGAGCGAGCTATGTGGCTGACTGGACTTAAACCATGACACACTTTATCTTCTTATTCCATTTTTATTTTTAAGTATTTTCTCAGGGTCTGTGGTGTATCAGGTTTCTTTAGAAAGATATATTTCTTTGTAATGCTAGTTACCTGGCCATGTGCCGGGTCCTGCAGTCAGGTCACACCAACCCCATGCAACACTACAGACTTGGGAAGAGTGACTGGAAAGCTGCCTGGTGGAAAAGGACCTGGGGGTGCTGACTGATGGCTGCTGAACATGAGCAGCTTATGCTTGGGCAGCCAAGAAGTTCAACAGTATCCTGGCCTGTATCACCACCAGTGTGGCCAGTAGGATGAGGGCAGTGGTTGTCCCCCTGTACTGGGCACTGGTGAGGCAGCACCTTGAATCCTGTGTTCAATTCTGGGCCCCTCACTACAAGAGACACATGAGGACCTTGTTGCTCTCTACAACTACCTGAAAAGAGGATGGAGCCAGGAGGTGGCTGGTCTCTTCTCCCAGGTAACAAGCGACAGGACAAGAGGAAACAGCCTCAAGCTGCACCAGAGGAGGTTTAGACTGGATATTAGGAACAATGTCTTCACCAAAAGGGAGATCAGGCATTGGAACATGCTGCCCAGGGCAGTGGTTGAGTCATCATCCCTTGAGGCATTTGAAAGACATATAGATGTCAGGGATATGATTTAGTGGTGGACTTGCCAGTATTACGTTGACAGTTAGGCTCGATGATCTTGAAGGTCTTTTGCAACCTCAGTGATTCCATGGTTCTATCGGATCTCACCTGTCATAGAATCATAGAATCATAGAATAGTTAGGCCAAGTATGTCCTGGTCAAGGAGTGCTGGGGAAGAATCAGGCAATTAAGTACTACAATGCAATTTCATTTTAACTGTCAAAGCCATTTCTCAAAACTTCCTAAAAGGTGTAATAGTCTGTAAAACTCTTCAGCTTCATTGTGAAGGCACTGAAGTAGGACAGCTTGTATAAGACATGGGCTTTTGCGTGTTACGAGGAAAGTGAAAAAAAGCATCATCAATAGGAAAGCTAGGAAGGAAGAGAACTCAGAGTAGGAGAGCAGATACAGAGGAGGAGATGAGTGGGGAGGGAATTTGTATTTACTGTCAGGGACAATATTGTCATACAGAAGAAGAGAAGCGCACAGTACTTGCAGAGCTTCTGCTGCTCTAAGTTTGTGCATGCTGCCTCTTACTAACTAATGCGTGTCACCTCCACAGTATGGTGGAAGACTTGACCTTCTTTTGACATTCCCTTTTAGTGAATATCATCCCATGGTAAATGAAGAATGTCTGGAAGGCAGAGCAGGGCTTCTTCCAAAGACTTCTAATAAGTTATCACACCTTGCCAGGTTTCTGCATCCTGAATACTTCCACAAGGGCAGAACGCCTGTACAAGTTTGGGGAAGATGAGTCACTCCATCCCAGCAGCAATAATGCACCAGCATTATTGCTCTCTACAACTACCTGAAAAGAGGACTGAGAAAACCCCAGGACTTCAACAGATGTTTTAACTCTTCTGGAAGGTACTGCGGAGACCTATTGCCTCATGCACTCATTGCTGCTTTTCCTCATAGGTGGTCAATTGGATATTGTAAAAACGTGTAAAATCCCTGCAGTATATTAATTCCATTTCTCAGTGCTCAAAAATTCTGAAGAGCTTCAAAATGTCCTGTATTTTGCCCATAGCAGTTTGAAGTCCTATCTATAGTATGCTGATCTCCTCAACCTGAAATGAGGAAACAGTGATCCTGTGAACAGAACCGCTGCAGTTTTCTGCCTATCATTAGTACATGTCAACACTTCATTGAACTGTCCAGAGCCTGCAAGGATAAGACAAATGGACTTGACTCTGCAAAAGAAGCAGAAGGAAAATGATCTTTCACCATGTGTGTTTTGTGAATTAATGGATATACATTCAGTCGATGGGGTAAGAATTTGGATGGACAAGAGAGCAGCAGTTTAAAATACCATATTCCTACAGTTGAAAGTCATGTGTCTGTGAGCCATTAGCCCTTGTAAATGTTGATAGACAGAAAATTCCTGGCGTGGGCCATGAGATAGTTACCTCTAGATACCTTGGGAAAATCAAAAGTTGTCTTGCGGTCCATTAGCTGCAAATTCCAGTCTGTAAGGTCAGGGCTGAAGCACAAGGATACAAGAGTATATAAGAGATTTAAATTGGTGTTGCTTCTCTTCTGTTGCCAAAAATCTTCAGTTTCCAGTGATATTTCCCTCACTGAAAGCCATTCTCTATCTCTGAGAGTTCATGATTTTCAAAGGTAAAGGTTTGAAGCCACTGAAAGACAGTGGTACATTATGTATAGGCAGAGACCAAGCCACTCTAAGCAAACACACTGACTGCAGAGGTGAGGAGAGAATGAAGGCAAAATAAAGCAGTAAAATGGGTACATTTATGAAAATCCTCTAAAAAACTAATGCTAAAATAATGTTTTGTAGAAACAATTTACTGCACACATTAAGCATGCTTTTATCAAACTAACTTTAAGAAACAGAAGCAAATCGTATGTAAGGACTGTGCTTAGTTTTAATCTATAGGAGGAAGAAAACTAGGTAAAGAGGATAGAATCATGAGGAAAGGATGCCAGATAATAAATGAGTGAACCCTGGGGAGTAAAAAGGATAATAATCATCCTGCAATGGAAAACAAACATTTGGGATGACAGGAGCTAATGTATTAAGATTCCTCAAAGCCTCTTCATGCTGTTTAATTTCATGAGTGACCAAAACCACAGCTAGTTGAAATTCATCCTAGGTTCTCAAGGGAGACCTGAAGTATTGTTTCATTAAAGCACTTGGCCAGTTTTTAATTGCCTGAAAGATTGTCTGTTCTTCCACATCTATTTCATAAAGCATTTTCTTTCTTTTAAAACTGATTCGATTTGATAAAGCATTTTCTTTCTTTCCTCAGTGCTTCTCTTAGACCAACAGTGCTACTATTGGTGTTTTAAAGCACTTGGTGCTGAAAAAAACCTAAATAACCAGTGTGAGAAATACAAGACTGTTGAAAATCAAAGAGGGAAAAAAGTAGCTTCACTCTGTGACAGTTTACAGGGAAGGAAATTAATTGGGAGAAGTTAAACTAGATTTCCCTGAAAATCAAAAGATTTATTGTAGCAAGGTAAAAGCTGATCAGAAGAATCGCAACCCTTACAGGCATGCAATCTGCAACTGCGAGACCCCAAACAGCTGCAGAGCTCTTGGGTCCACCCATATCCCAGCTCCATACCAAGAGCGTGATGGGTATCCACCATCCTCCTGAGAGCAGAAAGCTGGGTGAATGTGTAGGGTTTGCAGATCTAAGTAGTTTTTCTGTCTCCTGAAAGAATAAAATCCTTTCATATTATGTGCTGTGTCCAAAGGGCTCTGCGCCAGCTCATACTGTATTTCAAAATCGATTTTCTCCTGCTCTGCTTGCACAAGGTCCAGCTCTGACACTGGAAATGTTATAAACAAAGGCTGAGGGAGGGGACCCATGGTTATAGCTCCCTGCTCAGTTTTCATAACGTAGAATCATGACATTTTAGGAAAAGGTGCCTCTGGAAATCTTTTTGCCCCTGAATGTCGGCCTATTTACAGGCTGGAAAAAGACTCCGCTGGGCCAGACAGACAAATGTAACATTGAAAGTCACAACTTAAAACAGATTACTCATGACCATTGCACAGGTTTCAGACAGCGAAGAGCTGCCCACTGCTAGAAATCATCTACTAGAATATTTCTGTGAGTTTTGAAGCTTTTGGCAAGAGTAAGAACTATCCCTAATAAATTACTTATGAGCTCAGGCTTATTAGAACTCATGTAGCAGCGATCTGAGAATCTGAGAAGGTATTGTGAGCTCCTAAACACCTGGTTTAATTAAATGCAATGAACGTCTAAGAGGTACGAGATGCATGCAATCATATTCTCTTGATCTATCAATTCATGCAAATAACTCTCAGAGAGCATTTTCAGCATTGTTTTCTGGTGCTCACTCTTTATTTTGATGGATGTGATTTATTCCCATTACACATTCCATCGTGTCCAGCCAGCAACTTCTGCTTTATTATGGTGCTATTCGAATTCTGCTTGGGGAATATAAGCCAAGCCTAGAAAATCCAACAGTGAGGGATCCTCTCTGTCTCCACATCTGTTTGCTTTGTCTGACACAGAATGGCTACCACCTCTGTCTCTAAAATATTTCTGCAGAAGTAGTGCAGCACCCTTACAAAAAACATAGCTTGAACAATATTGTGAATTAAACTATGAAAAGACCTAGCCAGTAATTCCTTCTTAGCAGATAATAAAATAGAAACAACTATCAGAGTCTCACTACAGAAGGAAATTATTGTTTCAAAGCTGCTTCCATAAACGTCATGTATTAAGAGAATTAGACCTGCCCTGTAAAATATTAAACCAAATCATTTTTCCCACCCATGTAATTGATATTTCTTTTTTTTAGGTGATGAACAATCTACCTTGTTTGATACATTGCTATTGCCTTTACAAGTTCTTTCACCCACATCCCAGAAATAATTAAGCTGTGCAGTGCAGTGTAAAATAAAGATAATAGTTTCAGAACCTGAACACCAGTTTTGGCAGAGCCAGACTGTCAGCACACAGGATGGAACCGGAAAGAACTAGAGTCCTTCCACTTACAACAATTGAAAAGTAAACTTCCGATGGGTGCTTCCTTGCTGTGGGGCAGCATTTCTCAGCATCATGGAAAACCAAAGGAGGGTGAACATTGTGTTCCTAGAAACCTCTGATCTCTTCCTTCACTAAACATGCCAGGCAGCTTGAACTCCTGGCACTGGTGAGAATGCACAGAATACCAAAATTAGGCAATCAAAGTCTCCATCACATACTGCAAAGAAAGGCTTGGGTTTTCTATAATGGCATCACTCTTTTTTCCATAATGTTGTCACAGAGCAGGAAAGGACAATGGCCCATCAGATTCCCTAAGAAACTTACCTGTGAAGAAGGGATCAACCCATGGCTGCCAGTCTGGGAGTCCTTGATCTGAAACACTTCATGGAATCATAGAATTATTTGGTTGGAAGGGACCTTAAAGCTCACCCAGTTCCAATCCCCTGCCATGGGCAGGGACACCTTCCACTAGAGCCAGGTTGCTCCAAGCCCCGTCCAGCCTGGCCTTGAACACTGCAGGGATGGGGCAGCCACAGCTTCCCTGGGCACCCTGTGCCAGGGCCTCACCACACTCATAATGAAGAAATTTCCTCCTGATATTTGTTCTCAATCTCCCCTCTGTCAGGTTAAAGCCGTTCCCTCTTGTCCTGTCCCCACCTGCCCTTGGCAAAAGCCCCTCTCCAGATTTCCTGTAGCCCCTTTAGGTACTGGAAGCTGCTCTAAGGTGACCCCAGAGCCTTCTCTTCTCCAGGCTGAACAAGCCCAGCTCTCTCAGCCTGTCTTCAGAGCAGAGGGGCTTCAGACCTCGAAACATCTCCGTGGCCTCCTCTGGACTCACTCCAACAGCTCCACGTCCCTCCTGTGTTAGGACCCAGAGCTGGATGCAGGACTTTCACGAGAGTGGAGCCGAGTGGGAAAATCCCCTCTTTCAACCTGCTGCTCATACTCCTCTTGATGCAGCCGCTGAATGGTTGGTTTCTGGGCTCAAGCACACACTGCCAGGTCATGGGAAGCTTCTCTTGAACGAACATCCTCAAGTCCTTCTCAGGGCTGCTCTCAATCTCTCCCCTGCCCAGCCTGTACTTGGGCTTGGGTTTGCTCCTACCCAGCTGCAGGACCTTGCACTTGGCCTTGTTGAACTTCATGAGGCTTACACCGACCCACCTCTCCAGCCTGAGCTGACACAGTGCAGTGCATGTGGGAGACTTCCCAGTTTTGTAACCCCTGTACTGTTTAAATGACTTACAATAATGTTAGCTCTTGCACTGGTAGGGCTGTTCCTCTTTAGGAACATCTAGGGAATATTGTAAACCCTTCAGTAATTTTATGGCCAAGGCAGTATAATACAGTTATTTTGGGCTTCAGCTCACAGTGCCATATAATTACATCAGAATCTGCATTTTCATAAAAAAGAAAAATGCAAGTTCCTTGCCCTTAGAGAAAGCTTTAAAAGAAGAAAAGCTTTAAAATAGGAGTTGATGCACTGTCATCTGCCTGAGGGCCTGAAACAAGAGCTCTAAAGACACTGATGCAATGTGATATGCTTGAGAGCCTGAAATGTGCTCTAGAGTGTGAACTCCAGTATGCATCTTTATATTTATCCCTGAATCCACAGTCCCAGCAAAGCTAGTGACAGCCACCCTTGCAAAGAGCAGTGAAAAGGCAGGAACAGACCATTGTGGTAAGCCCTGCCTACTCACCAAGTCACTGTGCCTTGCAAATTTATGGAGATTACAGGTTATCCTTGCTTCTTCTCTAAAAAAAAGAACAGGTTCCTATTTTCCACTGCTACTTTCACTGGTTAAGTAGGACTATGGTAGAAGACCACTATGGAGCTACGGAAGGCTTGTGCACAATAAGTATGGGCTCTGAATTACATTATTCCAGCCACCGTATATTGAGAATGTCACTTAATAAGAGGATGTAACACGGGGATGTAAAGCAAAGTAATGTTGAAAATTCATGAATGTTGCATAGCTTGGTAAACTGTTATTTTCCTCTGCAAAGAGCCCTGGAAGCACACTTGGGGATAACAGGAAAAGCTGAATCTGTCAGGAAACTGTTGAACAATTATGCAGTTACAGCTAGAAACAGAAAAAAAGCAGAAAACTAGAATTAATGAAGCCCATTCTTCCCTCTGAGCCATAACGTTACCAGCCTGCTTCCAACCAAACAATTCTTCTGCTTTACAGAACTGGCTCATCTCCATTTTTTAAACTCGCTTACATGGTATAACTGGAGGCATCATCTCGCCTTTTGGTACTTGTTACTATTTTCATCTGTTAAATCATTTAAGCATTTCTGTAGTTAATAAAAGCTTTTAAGTGGTTTTTATTAAAGCGTTTCTCCGCCACCCCCTCCCCCCTTTTGGGCAAAGCTGTTTCAATTGCTGTGCTGCTAATCAGCTAACAGTAGTTGGTTTGATATTTGTCATCTGAGAGTGTATTCTCGTGGGACTAAAAAAATGCATGTTTCTGGTTTACTTGAAGTAACCATGACATTTAACTGACTGAAGCCTCCATCCCATAATGAACTTAATATAACCTTTGGTATACTATTGGATTGCAGATAAAGAAAACCTTAACATGGAGTTCAAAGAAAACAGAACTGAAGAAAGAAGTCATGGTAAAGCATTTGGAATACAAATAGGAACAGAAATATATCTCTATGTGTATGTATTTCTACTTATTTTCACTTCTCTCTCATTAGCCCCGTTTCTGTGGCTACATTTCTGAAGAACAGAAGCTGAAAGATGTTCAAAAGCAGAAAGAAGGGAAACGAGCAGCGTAGGCCATAGCCAGATTTGCTGTTGTAGCTCCAGTTGGGTAAGAGGTTACTGTTGAAGCTGCTCCTCACCACCTCCCCCTCGATGTTGCTGCCTCTCCAAGATTTGCAGGCGTAACTGAACATCCAGATTTGAGTTGTGTTATCTAACTTTAGGGAGTCACTGAATGCGCAACCCTTCCAACAACTCCAAAATCAGCACTCTTGCAGGGCCAGCAGCATCCATCCAAGGGTCTACCTGGTCATGGTAACCCAGATAACCCAGCTCAGCTGCTGGGAGAGCACTTCTGACCAGCTAAACTTGCATCAACCCAACACCACCAGATTTTTACTACTATAACAAAGAGCAGATTGTGACACATAAAAACTGCAAACAGACTGGGAGTGAAAGTGCACCAGTTTGGAAGAATAGGAAATGAAGAAGAAAAAGTTAAGAGGAAAAAAACCCACCAAAATGAGGCAGAATCTGTTTCAGATGTATAAACCATCTGTACTGTGTATCAGTGGAGCAACAAAGATCTGCAGCAATACAAGTTCCGAGGCCTCACGGAAGAGACTGCAAAATTCAGTGGTTTGCTTATAATCAAGGACCTGTTCCAGAGGAGCCTTTGGCATTGATCTGTGCTGCATGGGCTGCTCCAGGTGCAACTCAGGTGTAGGTTTTCTGATTTAATTTTTTACCTTTCAAGTCATAAGAAACCTCTTACTGCTTTTACCAGATCAATATTTCCACCCTGAGATGCAGCTCGATCCTGCAATGCAATCCTGCCTTTTGTCTGCCTGAGCGTGGATCTCACAGCTCTGTCAATAAACTGTGAAAGCCCTCTTTTCACTCAGCACAGAGGAGTGGGAATGGATGCGCTGAGGTGAGACTTCGAGAGGTCACTTGAGTAGGAAGCCTTGCAGTTGTGATGCTCTCAGAGATATCTGTTTTGGTGGGTAAAACAACTGCTGACTGTTCTCTCAACAGCCGGTTGAATTGTGGGAGGGTGCTTAGCACAGAGCCAGTTCTCAGCACTATAATCCTATAAATCGAAAGAAGTTAAAGGAATAAAGAGCTTTTTTTCATGACTTGGGAGCCCCCTCTGGCTGCAGAATTGGCAGCAGCTTCTGGCTTCGTGTTCCAGATATCTCACAAAAAGCTTTGCAGTGGAAAAGCGAGGCGTATCAGATCTCTAAGCCTTTGACATGCATTTCTCATCATAAACCCTAGTATTTTTCGTCCTTCTCCACACACTTGTGGATTAGTTTTGGATGTCTTACATAAAGACTCTGCAGCTTGGTTTTCCATGTTATCGTGCCCTCAATACGTACTTGCTTTTATCCCTTGCAAGCAGTATTGGTACCCCATAGTCGGTCAAAGCATCTGACATTGTGGTACAGCTTTTACACCGTGAAGGGGGGTGGTGTCTTGTGCCAGCCCAACCCCTTTCCACTGGAATTACTCACTGTTATTTCTTAAGAAATCAGGACTTTTCAAACTGGCTTCCACAGTTTCCAGCCTTTCCAGCACAATACAGTTTGAGCTATCATTTGGACAGGGCTGGTGACTCAGATGGGAGTGCGTCTTCCCTAATTCTCAGTTTATTCTGTGTTTAAGAAAGCACCACAGAAGGGACTGCCGCTGACATTCTGTGACTTTCACACACAAGCTCAGTAAAATGCTTGTTCTCACTCCTATAAAATAAAGGCAACAGGAGAAAATCTTAGGTTGTGCCTAGCTCAGTGTGGGAGCCCTGTGAAGGTAAAAAACTGCAAACTCTATTCTCCTCCCTGTTTGTAAACCCCATTAGTATGGTGCTGAACCCACTCTGAGCTGCAGTGACGGCTCTACTAAGACACTGTTAGTGCTGCAGGAATTGACCAGCCCATACTTGACTAAAAATTAGGCATATAAGTAAAGACAAACATTCCTGACGGGACCATCCAGACCAAAAGCTTTGTCTCCAGCACTGGCAATAGGAGAGGCCATGTAAGGAGAGCACCTGAACCTCTCAGTATCCACAACTGTTGGAGTGGGGATGTTAGAGTATGTCCTTTTTGTATCTGCTGATGGAACTGAAGACAGTTTAACTGTGCCTTTTTTGAGCTGAGAGCATCAGAGCCACAATGATCTAGGACAGCAAGTTCCAGAAGTTCAGACCTTGCTATGTACCTCTGCCCATGGCAGTGAGCTGGAACTAGGTGATATTAAGATCCTTTCCAACCCAAACCATTCTGTGATTCTATGTAGAGCAGTACATTTTTCATCTCTTTTAAACCTATCTCCTACTAGTTTCGTTGAATGACCCTCAGCTCTCACACTGCAACATGTGGTGAACAACAGTTCCCTATTCAGCTTACAGGGACTTTGTAAACCTCAGTTATATCCTGCTCTTCCTTTCCATCTTGACACGAAACAGTTGCAGCCTTTTTGGTCTTTCTGTGCAAAGCAATGGCTCCATCCTTTGAAAACGTCGTGTTCACGTTGAGGTGCACAGGACAGGACCTGCCTGCACACAGGACACAAGATGTGGGTTTGCCACGGTCTCTGCGGTGGCCTGGAGATGCTGTCTGTTTTTCTGATAGTGCCCTCATGGTGTTTCCATGGTTTTCCAGCTGCTGCTGTGCACTGAGTCAATGACTTCAGTGACCTCTAGTGATGGTTGCAGGAGTCCCTTCCCAGCTGCCCTCGCTGCCTTTTTTGAGCTCAATATTGTGTAAGCACGACTTAAATACAGTAACTGCTCTCATCTGCACTGAAGCATATCTGCCACCTTTTTAACCCCTCTCTTAGTTCCCCATCGTCATTTGACTGCTCATCTCCATAAACGTAGTGATTTTACTGTCTGCCGCCCTCTCCAGGTCACCGACTAAGATGATGAACGAAACCAACTTCACATCCAGCTCCAGAGACTACTGTTGACCTTTCTCTGCCCTGAAAAGCGACTGTTTTGCCCTTCCTTTTGCTTCTTGTTATGTAATCAGATCTTTCCTCCAATCCCATGGAAATTTACTTTAGTAGCTTTTCATGAGGAGTCTTGTCAAAAAAATATGAAGTATATCATGTCCACCAGCAATCTTTCTTATAAAATCCATCAAATCGTCCTTGTCCTTGCCAATCATCAGCATATAGTTACTATACAAGAACTAAGTACACTTATCATTTGGCCTCAGATTTAGAAGCACCTTTAAATAATATGCTTTTATTCCTCAGGTTGCACTGTGAAAGGAACAGAATCGTAGAATCCCAGACTGGTTTGGGCTGGAAGAGACCTTAAATCTCATCTACTTCCAACCCCCTGCCACAGGCAGGGCCCCCTTCACTAAAGCAGGTTGCTCCAAGCCCCGTCCAACCTGGCCTTAACACTGCCAGGGATGGGGCAGCCACAGCTCCTCCGCGTTCCCCTCCCACGTGATGTATCTGATAGCAGAAGGTAAGTGACAGACCCTCTTTCAAGCTGCATTTTGTATCTTGATAGCTCAGAGCATTTTCTAAAGTGAAATCTGAAGAAAGGAAGAAGCTGGACAAATATGGCTTTTCATGTCTTTTTACATCTGAAAAGGCCTAAGCATGTCACCTCTGAATATGCCTCATATTGCATCCATCTTTCAATAATTTTTACTTCTAACCTCTTAGGTGTCTGAATGACAAACGGTTATTTGCCAACTTGCAGACCAAAAGGTCAGCCAGAAGGGGGATTTGCACAAGGTGAAATCATAATCAACTCTGAATCACTCTTCCAAAAGATGAACGCAGGTACTTAGTGCTCTAACCACATGCCTGAGGGAAATTTACATGCCAGTGATGTATTCTTAGAATTTAATAATGCAAATGCATGGCTAATTCATTACTTAGCAAATGTAGAGAATATCATTTATCAGTCAGGCAGAATTTCTCCTATCTTCAGGGTTTTTGCCTGTTACCATGGTCTAAAATTCAAAATAAATGATCATCTAATTTTTACTTTCTAAAAATACATTAAAAAAAAGATCTTTTGTGTTGGTTGGGGAGCATTTATTTATCACACAAAAGTTTGGAGATCTGTTCAACACTACAAATATTAACAGGCCTGTCTTTCGCAAAGACCAGTAGCATTAAGGAAAGTGGGGACAAAAAGTTAAGGCTGTCAAAATATATAAACTGGGAAAAAGACAATTTCAGCATGGCAAAAATGAAAAACATTTATAAGAACCTATTACTGATATACTTACTGGCAGGATTTGAAAATACAACCAACTACAAAAGGGATGCCCCCTGCATACTTCTTAACAATACTATGTAATCTTGGAATTTTCCTAAAAAGCGACCTCAAATTAGAGCTTTGTTTTGTTTTTCAAATGACTCCATGTCATGGTTTAAGCCCAGCCGTAACTCAGAACCACACAGCTGCTCGCTCACTCCTCCCCCTTCCCCCCTCCCCCCCAACTCCCAGAGGGATGGGGAGGAGAATTGAAAGAATGTAACTCCCACAGGCTGAGATAAGAACCGCCCAGTAACTGAGGTATAACACAAACCACTGCTGCTACCACCAATAGGAATAATGACAAGGGAAATAACAAGGGAAGAGAATACAACCGCTCACCACCTGCCGACTGATACCCAGCCCGACCTGAGCAGCGATCTAGCCCTTCTGGGTAACTGCCCCCAGTTTATATCGTGGGCATGACGTGCTGTGGTATGGAATACCTCTTTGGTCAGTTTGGGTCAAGTGTCCTATCTCTGCTTCCTCCCGGCTTCCCCTCCTCCCTGGCAGAGCATGAGGCTCAGGAAGTCCTTGGTCAGAGTAAACATTACTGAGCAGCAACTAAAACCATCGATGTCATCAGCGCCGTTCCCAGGCTGAAAGTCAAAACCACAGCACTGCACCAGCTACTAAGAAGGAGAAAAATGACTGCTACTGCTGAACCCAGGACACTCCAAAGGTTACAAAACTTGCAATATTACTGGATTTTTGTTGGTTTAACTTAACAAAAGCTCTGGAAGAGGGAAAATAATGAGCAATGTCCTGACCAGATCCTGAAGTCTCAGTGTTTTATGTAGGGGTATAAGAAAATACAATTCTACATGATTCTGTAGCATTTTTCTAGCAGTAATCTACTGCAAAAGTTAGGTTCAACGTATATCTAGTAACTATTTTTAAATGATAGCAAGTTCATCAGAATACACACAAACTCTATATCCTCAGTATGTATACAAACAACACTGTACCCTCAATCTGCAGTATGAGTCCCAGTGATTTAGGCTTTTTGTTTCCATATCTGATATACCACTTAGGATACAGTTATGATCTGTTTGCTTCATTTAATTTTTAAAAACAAATTATTTTCTTTCCCCTTTAGAAGTAAAATAACCATCTTGGGTCCAGTCTATCTGGCTATCAAGTATAAACCCCAGAAAGCTGAAGTGATCTGAGCCCAATTTTACCTTTGATATTGGGAAAATATACTTCCTCCATCCTATTTGAAACAAATTAGTCCATTCTGTACATTAAGCAAAAGTCAAAACTGAACAGCAATGACATCAAATATTATAAAAACAGCATTAAAAAATAGACAGTGCTGAAGCAATGACATTCTGGAATCTGTTTTTGCAAGATGCTTATTTCAAGGTAGTAAAAACTAACTGCAGTAAAACCCATCCGAGTACAGCTTAAAAACACGCGAGTGACATGTAAGCCTAACCCCATGTCCAGAAGTGCGTGGGCAGCCTTTTAAGAAGCCCTTTAAGAAACAGATACATACAGATAGGAGAAAGTACCATTTGACCCTTCTTTGATCTTTAAATACTTTTACAAGTCTGGCTCTTGAACATTAAATACATAAATATATACACATCTTCGTTTTCCTAAAAATCCTATCAGGTCAAGATTCAGCAAGTAACTATGTTAAACTTCATTTGTTCTTTCTGTTGTAACAAAGCTGTGATTAATAATGTATTAACCTGTCACAATTGCAGTCAAAGACAATAATACCTGGTGGTGATGCTAAACCTTTAGCACCTGGAGTTAGGAATTGTTCTTCTAATGAGGTTGTTTCTTTTGACACTGGTATCCAGTGTCCTGACACACGAACATCATATTACTGGAAGGTAAGAGATTAACAGAAAAAGCGCTACCATGAAACCAACACAAAGCATGTTATATACTCTTGCAGTTACTCTTTTTTCTTCAGAGCTTGGGTCATTGCAGCGGACACACATATTCAGGTAAACACAACATTGCTGGAAAGGAGTCGAAAACTGTATCGAATCTGTTAGCTGGGACAAAGTCACCCACAACCAACTCACAGAATAACCCCTTTTTGGATGGGGTTCCATGCACCAACTTTCCTCTCTGATTATGTTTCTTACTGGACAGCTCTGTATTGGTTAAATAAAGTGGTCCTTTACAGTGATGGAGGAGACCTGAGCATTCAGTACACGCATTTCATCCTATAAATTGTTGCCTACCCATGCAAGAGTTGATCAGGCTGACAGGTGTTCACAGAGAAGCAAGCTAAACGCAATGTACCTAAGAATGATGATGATGTGGCTCCCTCTACTGCAGTGCCCTAGATGGTGTTGCTGGTCCCTGGCAGGGTTCTGTGGCGTGGCTATAAGAAAAAAGAAACTGTCCTTCTAAATAAAACCAACCAACCCCAAAGTTTACAGTAATATGTTTGACTCAGTAAGAAATAGCTTTAGGACTTTCTGGAGTAAGACAGGAATATATAAGTCATTTCAGATAGTAAGGCTGGCAGAAAGACAAAACACTCCACCAAAAGAGATTCAGGTGCAGCTGGAACCTTATAGCTCAATTTAAGGCAGGGAGGTGCCTTAAGGACGTGGAATGTTCCTCCAGAAGGGCCCCACATACAGTCTCACATCTTTTAAGTTTCCTTCTCCTCCTGCTTCCATCGACTACGCTTCTCCTTTTCCAAGTATCCTTCTTTTTCTCTCCTAGGGGAGAAAAACAGCAACTCTCAGATGAGATGTTTTTTTCTGACAACAGCATCAATCATTGCCATAAAATCTTTGAAGTGGAGAAAAATGCACTGTCAACCCCAAAAGAAACCGGTTTGGTGTCCTGACGCTGCATTTATTACAGTGCACTCACACCACAAAAGCTAAGTGTTAACCATCACCTGCCACCCACACAACCACGAGAGGAAGAACGCTGGGGACCATGCAGCAGACCTGTGCTTCTGAGCCGGCCTGTCTCGGTGTGGTGAGACACCAGTGTGACCTGTCACCCCTGTGCTACACAAAGCTAGTCCTCTCTCAACTGAGTGGAAACGAATAACTGAGGACTGGGGACCACATTTAGATCTGATGTGGGAAATGGTTGAATGTAAATTTGCATTTATTCTAAGCAGAATATTATTCTTACCTGAAACCAAGATGTAATTTTACATTTCCTTTGCAGACACCTGGAATGACTGTGGTGCTTGTGCAGGTTACAACCTGGTCTCTCAGTGGCAGAGCAACACTGTGTTATTCCTTTGGATCTTTGCAATGTCAGTGAGCATCTGTGATTTGAGCTCATGTCTAACTTTGCAGTGGAATTAATTGACACTGAAGTTTTCACATGGGCACCTCCATCTGAAGCAGATGTGGAAGGTGATGTCCAGCTGGTAGATGACTGTGAATACATAGTTCTTGTGCCATTTTCAACCCCTCCAGCTGGGCCCATTAGAGGATGTTCAGCTTAGCCCCTTAGACTCTCCCTGCCTACTAGCAGGTACTTTACCCTTTTCAGTGGGCAGTTCATGAAAATGGACTACCCTTCATATTCATACACTGCTGGAAAGATGATCACTTCAGGAAAGACAGCTTTCTGAATTCAGCACCATGTGTCTATGTGCGCATAGCCATGGGCAAACATACCAGATGCACTTCAGTGAGGATGCAGAACTGCCCTGTTTGTATTCTCAGCTGCAAGTCTCAGGTTTCTTCCCCATGAAATTCACAACACAGGATGCTTTTTGTGAAACTCAAGTTGCCAAGTCCCCAGGGTTACATGAGGATGTAAGGGTTTCATTTGAAAGGAAGGCAGGGTCGTAGCTTTCATCCTTCCAGAGAAATATTTGAGAATCAGACCACTTGGAGCTGAAAAACCATGAGGCAAATTTAAAAGTTCATTACATTTTGAAAACTTGTTATTTTTTTAATGCCTGAAGCTGGCAGCATAGCATAAGTCTGCTGTCAGCTCACAGCTTTTACTTAAATTAGATACTAAAGGAGTTCAGCCGTCCTCACCAAAAAATATGGGGCCATCTGTTTCAAGAGTTTCTTCTAAAATTATGAATCCCCATTGCAAGTGCTGCCCAGCTGTAATGAGAGGTAAGCCACAGCCTGAGGGGAGAGAAAAAGACAGTGAAGAGAAACTTCATCCAGAAAATGAACAAATGATACCTCAACTATTCAGTATATTTTCTAATACAGAGCTGTTCCAAAATAGTGAAGTTCATTTTCCGTTCATTGGAAGTGTGTTTAAGAAGTGTACCAACTCGACGAGCTACTTTACCTACGAATCAGGGTCTTCTTTGAGAGACCCTGTGTTGAGATTTAAGGAAGGATGTGGGAGGAAATAGCAGATGCTCCAAGGCAAGTGAAAGTTATTTAGGTGTACTTCTATTAGTACAAACGCTGCACTGTATTATTACTATGAATGTCGGATTTTTGAAGATAGATGGTACGGGCAAGTCAAGCAATGATGTGGGAGTCTTCCTGCTGAAGTCACCTTCCTGAAGCTATGAAGAACATAGAATGTGTCAAAAAGAAGACCATTAAATATGAAACAAAAAAACCCAGTAATGAAACGGTGGTGTGTAAAATGAGACTCTGTCACCTGGAAACCCTGGAGAAAAGTCAAATTCAGTGACAGAGATAATTGTTTAAATTATGGATGAATGAATGGCACAGCTAGAAGCTTTGACTTCTGAAGTCAACGCAGCACTGATAGCAGACTTGCTGTGCAACCTTTCACACAGTGTCAAATCTGTGAAAATGCCAGTGCCTACAGCCTGAGCAATACAGATATTTTCTGTCCAGCGCAGGCACATGAACTCATATTTCTGATGAAAATCACAGTTCACAGGTTAGAGAGTTGCATAGGCGAGATACTTATCATCCATGGCTACAGCAGTTCTGTTCAGAGGTGGATTATTATCCCACAACAATTCAGCAAAAGCCTCTAAACCCATGCACGTTTCCGGTGTCCCTTTAAAATCAGAACTACTTACTTTATAGGTTTTGACACTCGTGTAACTCATAAAATAAGTATAGGTGATGTCCATCAGTTTTTAACACCCATCAAGGTTCTAACATAAGTTTTAGTTGGATTTGGTTCTGCAGAGCAATGTAGGAAACCCATAGGCAACATAGGAAGCCCTTGGATAAGGAAGAATACCAAGAGGGTCATCCAATATTTGAGGAGGGGGACCTGATTTGGCGAGCTAGCACGTGCTCTGGATAACACAAAGGGGTGATTGAATGTCAGCGTCACCATGAGCACATGTGCTCTAACTGCACACCCTCTCCACAGCTCCACAGAGCAGGCTGCCTGCTCCATCCTGGTATAAAGCCTTATGCACACCTCTTCCAAATTCTCCACAGGAAAACAGAGAAGAAAATTCTTCAGTGAACCTAAAAATGCAGCATCAAATAATGTGTTTGCCCAGTGCAGACCACCAGGGATGCATCAAGTCCCACTGCAATCAACAGTGCAGGACTGCATGGTTCCATGATACAGTTGTCACTGGCTCATGACTTTAGCAAGCAATTAAAGGAAGGGGTGAAGGATGTTGTTATACATTAGCCTATTTTAGATATCAATAAATCTTAGCATTTGGGTTTTTTTTTTAATTAAAATAGAAACTTGCTTGAGAAGGGAAAAGTTTTAGAGCCTGATCTATGGAAAGAATTAGTATATTTGGCACTAAATGTAATTTCTGACAATAAACCTTTGTCCTCACCTTAAATGCATTTAGTTTGAAATTCCCTGCCTCTCCAAGGTTTGGGTGCCAGCTAATAATATACCTAATAATTCTGTAAAGTAGGCAAATTGTCCCTATATCACTCCTTGCCTTGCCGGTTCCTCAGCATCCTTAACTGCCACATTGTAAGAACTAGCACGCCATCAGATACATTTAACGGATTTTTACGTTCTTTTAACAAGTACAATAGGAGATTGCAGGTTATAATATAACTCATCAGCAAAAAACTGTGAACCAAAACAATTACACTAGCAAGGGATTTCAATGGTAACTGTTAGGTACCCACTAGAAGACCACTGCTGGTTGTATTCTTTGATGCTTTGACAATATTTTTCTCTAACTAAGAGAGAATGCTGCTCTAAGCAGCATCAAAAAATAATGAACTGAACTTTACAGCCAAACACAGGGGTATTTGTCTGCAGGGTTTTGTTGCAGTTTCTGTTCAGTTATGGTGGTTGAAGCTTTGTAGAAACTAGGAGGGGAATGAGGTCAGACTGATAACCGCCTACAGATCAACATTTTACAGCATAACATTGCCTCTATGTATGTCAGTATTGAACAGCAGTGTGGTGGAGCATATAAGATTAGCACCCTTCTCTGAGAGAAAGAAAAGAAAAGCAGCATCCAGGGGAGCTGTTGGCAGGGACTGGAGATGCCTGTAGAGAAAAGGCAGGCTTACAGAAAACATAAAAGAACAGGAAACCTTGTACCTCCAACACGTGAAAGAAAGATGGTGTAAACAGCAAAACCCAGGAGGTGAGTAGGGAGAGGGTCCTGAGCTTGTTTCACCAAGCTGAAGGAGAGGTCCTCACTGCCATCTCAGACATCTCAAGCCCTGTCTCCCTGGAAGCTTCATGTTACGTGCCTCCCAATGCTGGCTGCTTAAATATAAAGTGATAGTGAAAACCAAGCTACGTTAAAAAAGCAGTGTTCTAAAACAGAAGCGTCTTAGAGTGTAAGCTACTTAAGTTAGTGTGATGTATATTGAAACAGCTCTCCAGTGCAGCCACAAGTGCACACGCAGTGATTTTCATGAAAACAAACTCTTGCTGAACATCTGAATTCATACTGTGAGCGCCTCAGACCCTTTGCCCTTTGTGCTACTTTGCAAGCACTAACCTGGTTGTTAGGGGGAAAATCAGTTTCTAGACTCCAATCAATAAACTGTTGACTGTCACAAACTCGATGTACGCATACTTTATAAGTAAAGCTACATAAAGCTGCTAACAAAACACAAACTTCAGGAAAAAGACCACTGCATTCAGTCAGCCAAAAGAAGGGCTCAGAGTAGTAGTTCTAATCATACAATCACAGACTGGTTTGGGGCAGAAGAGACCTTAAAGGTCATCTATTTCTATCTCACCTGACATGGGCAGGAACAACTTCCACGGGCAGGAACACCTTCCACTGGACCTCGTTGCTCAAACCCTCATCCAACCTGGCCTTGAACACTGCCAGGGATGGAGCTATTAATTCCCAGTAAGATGACTGGTTATTAGCAAAAGAATACTCATTCAGCAAAGATTTATAGCTAAACTACAGCTCTCTTGTTAGGAAAACCAGTTATCAGCTGAGATCTGAGGATCTCAGGGGATCCCCTGAGGATCAGGGGATGGATCCAGCATGCACAGGGCTCAGTGGGTACAACACTCCTCCAGTGTGAAACTAAAAGTATTGTGTTAGAGCAGAACAGACCACCTCATCTCAGGTCACCTCATCCTTGTCCCAGTCTGCACCTTCATCAGAGAAACAGCTTTTGGAAGACACCTCCCAGATTTAGTGCAGATGCCACTTGGTGGTAGATTAGCTTTCCATAAAGAGCAAAATTAGAGATTTAAGAAGGAAAACAAGAAGCCGCTTCTCTATTTTCCCCCACATTACAATTAATAGGAACCAATCCTCCTTTGGCTCTCCGAGCAGTGTCTGGCAGGAATGCAGAACTGAATTAATTCTCCAAGCAGTGCCTGTACTTGTTCATCACCAACAGGCTGCTTTCCCTATGCCACTCTCACCCATCATCAATGGTGCCAGGTGAGATCTCTGAAGTAAGGGAGCACCAGTCATGCAAATTACTAATACTTTCTTTTTGCAACACTGATTTGCTAGTTCAGCAGTGGGATAAAAAACGGAATTTGCTTAACCCTATCCACCCAACTCAAATTTATGTTCCCTGCCTTGACAGCTGCAGATATCTCAGTACATAATTAACAGGCCATTGCCATGATCTGTCTTTCATAAACTTTAAATCAAAACAGTCTGTTTTCCACAAGAGATTATCTGACCTAAATGTGGATCAAATCATGGAAATCCAATGCTCAGTGCTATGCAGATCAGACTGATTACAGTTGGTTGGTTTTTTTTCTGGATTTATGAGTTAATTTTTCCTTGCAAATTGAAATTATTAAACTGTATCATCAAAAAACCCACAAGTGTTCATACTACTAATAGAAGCACAATAAAGCAGAAGACAGGAAGCAGGAGAACTGTGGGTGGCTACTACACCTTCAGAAAGCAGGAGCATCTTGAAACCAACAAAATCAGCAGATGACTGCTCCTGCTCTGTGGGAGCAGGATGGGACCACGGGGAGGAGTTTGATGGTCTTCAGGCCTGGCCCGTTTTTCTTTTGTATCCTGCTTTTTTTATTTTTCTTTTCTAGTCCATAGAATCCTAGAATCGCAGAACGGTTTGGTTTGAAAGGGACCTTAAAGCTCACCCAGTTCCAACCCCCGGCCACGTGCAGGGACACCTTCCACTAGAGCAGGTTGCTCCAAGCCGTGTTCAACCTGGCCTTAAAAATTTCCAGGGTTTGGAGACATTCTGTTATTGTGTTCAGATCTATACTGTATCACACGAGGCACATTTGAATTGGAGATGCAGTCTGTGTGCAGTTTTGGTTGTGAATCATTTATGTTTAGACTTTTCTTGATTTTTGAACTCGTTTCTGGTAGTTCTGCTATGTGCCATTCCAGCAACTGTCATTTCACTTCAGACGTGCAGCTAAAAGGCGGCTAAAAGAAAGGTAAAAGAAAACATCCTAAAATGTCATTTACTCAGAAATCTTAACATTTTCATCTCTTATTTTGCTGCTTTGTCATGTAAGAAAAACAGTAAAAAGGTTTTAGTCATAGAGTGTGGAATTAAAGGGACACTAAATGAACATGCATCCCTTTCTTCCTTTCTTGCTGATATACAAGCTCCTCTCAAACTGGTACAAGAAAGCTGCATGTCTTCATACATGCAATAAGCAAGCAAAGAGGAAATGAATTATCTACTGTAACTAAACTGAAGGTGGTTTCTTAACCCAATTACAGAACAATAAGCTACTGAAAAAACAGTCTTGAAAAAACAGTAGCTCATTGTTCTATAATTGGGTTAAGAACTCACTTTGACTTACTTTCATACTAATGCTTAGCCCTTTTAAATATGCTGGATGATGAGGAGGGAACTGAGTAGTGGTAAACCTAGCATTGTGGAAAAAGTACCCTTTAAACACACTTTTACGACACCCTTACATATTCCTTTATCCAAGCCCACATAAAATTAGTATACCAGGCTGATGTTTTACCAGCCTACCAGATCAATTATATTTAGGTCAGAATGACCTTAGCAGTAATTAACATTTTGTCATGGTCATATTTTCCTTAAAACTCAACCTTTCACTGATTACCTTATTTACAGCATCCATCTCATGCTTAAATTCTCCTTCGGGACAATTTCTGGGATAGGTCAACATTGTGTTCAGTTCTGTCTACATCAGTATGATGAAACTATTTTGTGAAGATTGTTCCACCTCACAACCTAAGATTGGTCTGGTTCCCTTTGCCACCAAGGTAAAGCCCATAATGCAGTTAGTACTACTTTAAGGTTACTTCTGATCATCTCACCTCTATGGGTATAAAAGCAGCTCAAGTCAAACTCAGAGAAAGGGGATATATTGAATGAAGAAGTAGAGTCTTCTTTCCACTCCCCATTAAGCTATATGCATGCCAGAGTTATTTCACTTGGTTTTGATAGACATAATGGGCATTTGCAGCAGCCCTAAGAAAACAGTTAAGACTCACAATCTTCCTCCATAGTAATGTTTTGTGGCAAAAAGCAGAAATAAAAAGATACTAAAAAATGTTTAGAAAATGGGGTTATACTAAAGGGGAAAAGTAAAAAATGTCACATTTGTCCCACTGGGACAACTGTGGAATATTGGAATGAGAAAATCTTACAGTTTTGTTCAAAAAGGAAAATATCCTACCTATAACAGCCAGAGGGCTTTTTTCCTCACTTTAAGAGCTTTCTGTTAGCTCTGGAAAGCAAATTTGTCACTATGCTCAGCACACACACAAAGAGGGGGAGAGCACATATCTTGTAGCTTAAACATCCACCAAAGTGAAATTTCCCACTAGTTAGTTAATGCTCCTGACATTAACTATCATAGATATGGCTCTTTTGCTAATGCTTTAGCAAATTTTGCCAGAGGAGCTTTCAAAAGTTTGTTACCAGGGTCATTACTTGCTCTACTGGGGCTGTTGTGCTTACTAGTACCCTGCTCTGCCCACACAATTGAATGTCCAAGTGGAAATCAGTAATGAGTGACGTCCCCTCAAGAGTCTGGATTGGGACCAATAGTATTTAATAACTTCAGCAGTGACATAGTGGAATGGAGTGCACCCTCAGCAAGCTTGCAGTCAACACTAGCTGTGTGGTCGACACACTTGGAGGGAAGGGATGCCATTCAGAGGGACCTGGATAGGCTTGAGAGGTGTGCCCATGTGAACTTCATGAAGTTCAATGAGGCTAAGTGCAAAGCCCTGCACCTGAGCTGGGGCAATCTCCAGTATCAACACAGGCTGGACGATGAGGATGAAGGAATTAAGAGCAGCTCTAAGGAGAAGGACTTGGAATGTTGCTTGACAAGAATCTCCCAATCCCAGGCAGTGTGCAGAAACCAAACCAAACCATGTCCTGGGCTGCATCAATGGAAGCTTGACCAATAGGTCCTGCTGTTACCTAAGCATCACCAGTTTGCTCTTTGCTGCACCTGGCAACTTCAAGAGCAAGATCCCTCACCTGAGGAATGACTCTTCCTTCCTATCAAATGTCTCTTGCAAAGAATATGAGAGACAGCAAATACTAGAGAAGATAAACAACCAGGTACCTGGCCTCAAGTGTACTTTGTTTTTCTGTGTTTTCTATATATCCTTATTGATTTGCTTTATTTCATTTTTCCAGAAAGACCTCAAAATTACCTGGTCAGTATTTTTCTTGTTCCAGCATCTAATAAGATAGAAATCATTAATTCTCAACTTTAGAGGAAAGCCTAGGCATAGCAGAGAGTCACTGTATTGCAAGCTAGCTCTTGGATCCTGCTCCACCGTCAAGAGCAGTCCATTACCCTTTTCTGTATCAGCTGTAGAGAGGTACTGTATGATCTAGTATAGCAACATTCATCCAAAGTTGTTTTGGTCTCAAAAATTTAGAGATATTATCTTGAAGAAAGACAAATCCTTGCCATTTCCAGTGTTTCTAGAATGGAAATTGTTCAGAACCACTTAGGGAGCTAAAAAGAACAGTTGAAAGCTGCGTGGGAGTATTGGCGTATGCATTGGCAGGGGGAGAGGGAGGAAAAGAATGAAGAAAAATACAGCACTTTCTGATGTTCAGCTGAGCTTAGTGTAAAGTCTGCACTACAGCAACTTAACAATTCCCTATGGTTTCGTCTTTGAAAGAGGATACTAAAATAAAGGGGGTAGGACACAGCTGTTTATAATGTTTTCAGTAACATCACCTTTTATCAAACAACTTCAAAACTTTCATGTTTTAATTATTCGATAACCTACCCTGCTGTGACTGGTAGAAAACCAAGTAGAATGATGTATTTTACTGGAGAGAAACTGAAGACCGTGTCATAAGAGCCCCCTCTGTGTGAGCACGTGTGAACAGCGCTCCAGACATGTGTGTGGATGGAGAAAACAGCTGGCTGAAGAGCAGGAAAGCACACGTCAAGTGGCAGCATGCGGGGTCTACCAAGAACTGATAAGCTCTAGAGACCAGTAGTCCTGCTGAACCCACAGGAAACAATGCAAAGTGGGACTCTGCCAAAGCTGTCCAAATCCGCTAGTGTCAACCATGGGTTGTGCAACCCAGGCTACGTCCCAGAAGGCTGCTATATGTGTGAAACTACGAGATTATCTCTCTCTATATCTATCTATCTATCTATCTGCCTGCCTGCCTGCCTGCCTGCCTGCCTGCCTATCCATCCATCCATCCATCCATCCATCCATCCATCCATCCATCCGTGTATCCCAACACAAGAGGAACAGGACCTTGCTTGAGCAAGTCCAGAGGAGAGCACAAAGATGATCAGAGGGTTGAAGCACCAGTATTTATTAGCCTTTTATTAGTCTGTTATTAATAACAAGGGACTTATCGCACACTGCATTCACTTATTCCCTCACACAGTTCACAGTCGCATGCACTAACATGGGTGGGAGACCAACCCCGGCTGTCTACTTAAAACCAGAGGCATGTGCTGATGTGTCAGGGGCTTCGAGGAGGGTGTTGAGGAAGTGCATCCAGATGATTTGTTTCAGATGATACTCATGTGTGCTTTAGATATTTAGATAGGTAGGAAGGTAGACAGACAGACAGATAGAATCATTAAACAGTTTGGGTTGGAAGGGACCCTAAGGCTCCTTCAGTTCCAACCGCCTGCCACAGGCAGGGACACCTTCCACCAGACCAGGTTGCTCCAAGCCCCATCCAGCCTGGCCTTGAACACTGCCAGGGATGGGGCAGCCACAGCTTCTCTGGGCACCCTGTGCCAGGGCCTCAGCACCCTCATAGGAATGATTTTTTTCCCTGATGTCTAATCTAAGT
Source organism: Myiopsitta monachus (assembly GCA_017639245.1). Classification (NCBI taxonomy): domain Eukaryota; kingdom Metazoa; phylum Chordata; class Aves; order Psittaciformes; family Psittacidae; genus Myiopsitta; species Myiopsitta monachus. The sequence continues at coordinate 59,954,550 of CM029925.1, forward strand.
CTGCCCTCTTAAAGCACCAACCCCTTGTCCTGTCACTGCATGCCTTATAATCCCCAGGACTATGCTCAGCAAGCTAAACTCAGTTGTTTTTCTACTCCAGTTTGAGGTGTATGTCCCTGAGGATGCATCGGATTGTAGATGAGAGCAAGAGATGGTAAATTAAGTGGAAAATACGCTTTGAAATTAAACGGAAATAGTTCTTTTAGCAGGAGCACGAGTTTAAAATCCTCCCGTATTTTGGGTTTGCGTGACCTCTCGTGGTCAAATCCCTGCCTTGCAGCTCCATCTTTTAACTCACAGCGGAAGCGCTCCCGGGACGTGTTTGGCTGCCGTTGTGCTGAAGTTATGGCTTGCGATTTTAAGCCACAATTTTAGTGAAAGAAAAAGCTATGCTAACAGACATCTTGTGTCAGGAAATGATTTTTCTCTAAATCTCATATAATCCCAGACCGGTTTGGGTTGGAAGGGACCTTAAAGCTCACCCAGTTCCAAACCGCTGCCACGGGCAGGGACACCTTCCACTAGAGCAGGTTGCTCCAAGCCCCGTCCAACCTGGCCTTGAACGCTGCCAGGGATGGGGCAGCCACAGCTTCTCTGGGCACCCTGTGCCAGCGCCTCAGCAGCCTCACAGGGGAAAACTTCTTCCTGATGTCTGATCTAAATCTATCCTTTATCAGGTTAAAGCTATTGCCCCTACAAAAGCAGGTGCCATGGCTTTTCCTTCCCTGAGGGTGTCTCTGCGGGAAGGCCCCATCAGGAGCAAGCACCGCGGCCTCCCCGCGGGCAAGCACAGGGCTCGATGGGCTGCGGTTACCTCGGCCAGGCCTCGCCGTGAGGCACTGAACACGGAGAGCGCCCGCCTGGGGCGGGGGGCTCAGGCGCCGCAGGCCGGGACGCCGCCTCACGGCGGAGCCCGAATCGCGGCGGGGAGAGAGAAAGCGGGGCACGCGCGGAGGCGGCGGCGGGGCCGGCATAAGGAGACTCTCGGGGTGCCGGGGCTGAGGCGGGCAGGCCCGGGGCACACGACAGCACCGGCAGGACCGCCCCGATCCCCTCCGCGTTTCCCGCCAGCGGCAGCTGGGAGGGGCGGGGCCGTGCCGGGCACGCCCAGGGCCGGGGCGGGCGCTGGCGGGTTTGGCGCGCGGTCGGCGGGCAGCGGGCAGCGCTTCTCGCCGTGGCCATGTCTCGGCAGAGCACTCTGCTCCGTTTCTTCACCAAGGCCGCGCCGGCCCCGCCGGAATCGGCCCCGTTACCAGCACCGGCCCCGCCAGAGGCCGGCTCGGGGACCCGCCGCCGCGCTTCGGGGGAGCAGAATGGGTGCGAGGCCACCGCGGCCGAGGCGAGCAACGGCACAGCGGGGAGAGCAGCGGCCCGGCGCAAGGAGACGGGGAAGAAGGGCGGACGGGACGGCGCGGCCGCCAAGGCGCACGGGTAAGCGGCGGGGGCAGAGCAGGCCGCGGGGCCGAGGCCTGCAGGGGGGGCAAAGCGGCGACGCGCGGCCCGTTGCGGGCGGGGAGTGGGTGGCTTTTGGAGCGGCACCTCTCGGGGCCGCTGGTGTCCGTCCGCCTCTCCCTTCCCACCGGGAGACGGTGGCCTCCCGCCGGGGCCGGGGCCTGGGCCTGGGCCTGGGCCTGCTGGAGCCTTCCCGGTGCGGAGCAGGGGCCGGTTCGCAGCGATCCCCTCGCCGCTGGCGCCTCACGGCGCGGGGCCGGCTGTCGGTAGGAAGCTCCGGAAGGTGCTTCTGTGTGTGTATGTATGAACACACACACACACACACAATGCACGTGTGTGTGTCCAGGCAGGGCGGGATAACGCCGACATCTGCACAGAGCGAGTCTTTGCCGGGTTGAAATGCATGCTTTCACTACTGCCTAAATCTCCGGTCAGTTCCCTATCACAGCTGTCCCAAGTGCCGTCGAAATGTGTGTCATAGAGTTACTGTCACTTATGGTTGGAAGGGACCCCAAGGACCCTCTGGCCCAACTTTTCTAGGCAAAGCATGACTTAGACCGTATGTCCCAGCACCCTGTCCCTTTAAAGTATCCATTGCTGTGTAATCCACCACTTCCCTGGGGACATTATTCCAATGCCTGATAGTTCTCACTGTGAAAAACTTTTCTCTTGTGTCCAGTTGGAATCTCCCCAGGGGTAACTTGTCCCCATCATCCCTTGTCTTTTCTGTGTGACTCCTGGTGAAACGGGAGTCTCCGTCTTCTTTGTAGCCACCTTTTAAATACTGGCACATGATGATAAAGTCTGCCCTGAGCCTTCTTTTCTTCAGGCTGAACAAACCCAGCTCTCTCACATCTGCCCAGCCCTTGGGTCATCCCTGTGGCCCTTCTCTGGACTCTCTCCAGCCTGATCAATGTCACTGTTTGGCTATAGCCTGTAGGGATACCCCTGGTTATCAGTGGTAGAGTGTGGCAGTGGCTGGGTTGAAAACTTGTGGGAGGAGGAGAAAGCAAATAAAAGCTGCATGAAGTGCTTTGCAGTGGAGACAGTTTTATTTATTCATTATTTTTTTGTAGCTTCAGGGGTTTTATTAAATCGCACTAATTTCATTTAGGTGCCCTCTTGAGAATTAGTCTCTGCAGGAAAACTTGTCATGTGGGTTTGTGATTCATAGTACATAGTCTGCAGTCTTCTGTTTTAATGTCTGGTTGGACCCAGTTGCTCTCTCCCCCACCCTTGAGTGGTCTGTTTCCCTTAAAAGGGGCAAAAGACATTAAGAATCTGGTTACACATGGCTCTAGGTGGCCCTGCTTGAGCAGGGGGGTTGGACAAGGTGACCTCCAGAGGTGTCTTGCAACCTCAGCCAGTCTGTGACTGTAAAGGTCTATCTCAGTGGGGATCCAGTAGAACATGGAGGAGCAAATCCGAAAAATTGTTTGGTGGTGTTATAGGAAGACTGTATAATCCAGGTCGTACCACATGGGAGCCTGCCAAGATGTCTAGAGGGCAAGCTGCTCAGAAGCAGCGTGCAGTTATGTTTATGAATAGAGCTGGTTTAGGTGTTTATGTTCTTTACATTACACATCTGTTGTCTCTGCAGGGTCTCCTGTGAGTATTCACCTGGCGACCTGGTCTGGGCCAAGATGGAAGGTTATCCTTGGTGGCCGTGTCTCATATACAACCATCCAACTGAAAGAACAATAGTCAGAGGAAAAGGGAAATCCACTCGTGTCCATGTACAGTTTTTTGATGACAGCCCTACGAGGGGCTGGGTCAGTATGAAGTATCTGAGACCGTATAAAGGTAAGAGATATAAATAGAGCTTTCTGAAATGGAAATAGGCCACTTGCTTTGGGAAGATAAGCATGAGGTGTAGGATATGGTGTTGCCTGTGGAGAAAGAGCAGCAAAACCAAGATTAGTGTTGAGTGGGAAAGCATGTTTTGTACTTTCTCCATCAGCGTAAATAAAGATGTACAAGGTAAATCCACTATTTCAATTTTTAGCCCTGAGATCCTTAAAATATTAGCAATGTCAAACACAGTTTTTAAGCAGCTATTTGGGAACTGCAGTTTGTCCAGAATCAAAACGCTAGGCACAGGGTGTAAGGTTACTAAAATCAATTCTACTGTGACATTATTTCTTTAAAGCTATGTAGTACAGTTTTGTTAATAAAATCTGCAACTTTGTTAGGGTGGAGCTTGTAGTTACAGAGCAGACTTGGTGCGTGTCCTATTGAAGAAATGATTTGGCTAACTAAAGAAAATCAAATGTCATCAAGAATTAAAACAACATTTTGCATAATAAATCTCATTATTAATAATCAAGATCTGGTTTCCCCTTGTTTTGTAATTATGGTGTTGCCGAAAACTCTTTTGTGTAAATCACTCTGCTGTTGTCTGTTATTCCAAGGAGTGCTTTAGGTATAGTACAGTATTTCTGATATACTGTAGGATTTGCTTATGATGCAGTGAAATAACTGAATTTAAACAGTTTATTTCTTTTTACAAATGAGTTCCGTTTTGTGATCATGTAGTCATGTTATTTTTTTGGCTTGTTGATACTTAAATCTACTGCCCTGAAGCCATAGTTAGTTTAATTTAAAATGGTAATGTTTTTCCCAGAAGTGTTAGCATACTTTAACACAAGGGAATTGGTCCATGGTTTGTATGTATCTTTCCTTGAAGGTATTTTAAAAGAAGCGAGTATATTATAACATCTTGCAGGTGCGCTTAGGAGCAAATACAGGTAAGGAAATAGATCTCTTTGCCAAAAGAGAATTGCAGAAAAGAACAAGAAGGGTTCAAAACTTTCAAGCACAGAAACACGGGTCTATCTGTAAGAAATATGGTTAATGTAAAACAGAGTAAAAGTATTTAAAGGACATGATTTGCTTTTAAGTTCGGACAAAAAGCATCTTTGTATATGAAGTAGGAGTTTTGGAGTCTTTGGGTAAGAAAATGGGGACGTTTCTTAAGTAGTGTTATTGTTTGTAACTGAACATATAGAGACAGCGGAGGGCTAGACTTGTAACTGTTGGACATGCAAGAGGTGGAGTTACACTTGGGAATGCACTTAAATTACATGATGATATTTTTCTCCTGCCATTGTTAAATTGCCAATATTAAACACGCAATATTTTTAGGTTGTCTCAGTTCCCTTGCAAAACCAAAATGGAGATCTGGTTTGCTAATGTGTTGCATTCGTGCTGTAGAAGCAGCTACTTGTAACCCGGTGCTTTGCTACTGCAAGCTCAAGGAAATGAATGTGAGAGAGAATTCTGTTTGGCTCTTCTGAGGTAGTTGGCCTCCTACAAATCATCTGCCTTTTGTCTGCTGTTGATTTAGAGCTGAAGTATGAAGGGATTCACGAGAGGACATATTCAAGCAGATCCTACTGTATGCAGCCAGCTACACTCAGCAAGAACAGAAAAAGGGATCACCTTATCCCCATCTGTAGTCTACTCTTCTGTCCTTTTTTCTTGTATTATGTGTTCAGGTTGAATACATAATACATTATGTATATAATTCACATTTTGAGCATTGCATTAAGATCTGAAAGGTGTAATAGCCTGTTGTTTATGATGAAAACTCCCATTCCTGGCAGTGTTCAAGGCCAGGTTGGAAGGGACTTTGAGCAGCCTGGTCTAGTGGAAGGTGTCCCTGCCCGTGGCAGGGTTGAAACTGGACGATCTTTAAGGTCCCTTTCAACCCAAACCATTCTGTGATTCTGTGAAGATGAATTTCAGCATCTCTGGGGACCCTTTGTAGAAATCAGTCTGCAAACTGGTTGGCTTTATGTTTATGTACAGGTAGTGGAAGGAGGAGCTATGGTGCTGAAGGGATATGAAATAGGATGAGGGGATAGTGCAGTTATTAATAGCAGGCTTTGCGTGATACGCCGCAGTGTCAGGTGAATTGGCAGTGTGACTGATATGCAGTTAATCTGCTTGGTGTTGGGCCTTGCTGCGCTTACAGGAGCAGTTTGAACAGCCAGCAGAGCTTTAGCCAAAGGGCCTGTCATAGGTGACTGATGGCCGTAACTTGAAGATAATTTTATGGCTGAACTTGCCTGTCACTGCTAAAATAACTGTGTGGCCTCAGTCAGGTCTGCTGCATCACTGGTATAAAGTGTTACTTTTCAGTAGTAACTAGCTAGTGTGAGAGTGTTTAGGGCTCAGCTTAGAAGTATTCAGATGTGGTAATGAGTTACTTAAATAGAAGCAGTTCTTCAGGTGTTCATGTACGAGGCAGTCATTTCATTTGTGAGGGGTTATACTTTCTCTAGGGGTACTTATCAGGCTGAATGAATATTTAAGACATGGTGGAAATGACTGGTAATAACACCAAATATTAGGTAACTGTATTAGTTGTCTGAATACGTTTAAAAGTGAAGTATGAACAATAAGTAAAGGGCTGGCTGAATGCTAGACTAACTTCAGTTTCAGACAAGTTATTTGTGGTTTTACAGGTTTATCAGATGTGGAGGCACTGAAGGGTGGTATGTTCTACAGTGCAAAGCCTGAAATTAAAAGAGCAATGGTGCTAGCAGACGATGCAATGAATAAAGATAAGACTAAGCGGCTTGAACTGGCAGTATGTGGTGAACCTTCAGAGACAGAGGAGGATGAGGAAGAAGAGGAAGAAGAGGAAATGGAGGTAAAGTCTTTCTTTCTCGCTGTCATTTTCAGAGGTAGTGCTAGAACTTAGAAGCTGTCTTCTGAAACTGAGCGTGGAGTACCTAGCTGGAGAGACAAGTCTAAAATCTCGCTGGTGTTCTGTGTGGTAAGGATTGACCTCAGAAGCTACTTAATTTCTCTGTCTCTTCATACTCCTTGGGTAACTCAGGTGACCCACTTTCTCACTCATACTTTTTTCATGCTGCATCTTTTTATCTTCCCTATCTGCTGTTCTTCTTCCAAGTTCCCCTTATGCTCAATCTGAAGTTTTAATTTGCTGGAATGTAGAAATTTCTGATTTTTTGAGTATCAAGGTGTTAAATTGGAATTTTGGAGCTTGCCTTCTTCCTGTAGAAGTAGCATTACAATACAGATTCTTGTACTGTTATCACTAGTCTGTTGGTCAGGTAACTGGAAGATCTTTTATTGTACTGTATTCACCTTGTGTTGTGAATGATTCAAATCTTTCAGTACCACCACAGGCATTGGAATAGATTTCTTTAAAAAGGAATGGTATGAAGAAACTGTTAATGGGGTAGTGGTTTCTCTTAACCTCCTCTGTCAGCATGGCCCATCTATTCTTTCTCCAGTGTGACATTGCCCCAAGGGACAGATGCCACTCCAAGCACTGTGTTTGTGGCAACAGTGCAGTAGGCACTGGCGCTTGACAGTTGTACTCTTGGCAGTCCTGTCGAATGCTGGTTTTCTCTAGCACTGGTGCTGGAGTTCCTGAAGTTTCAGCCTGAAAAGGCAAATAAAGGCAAATAATGGAGTTTCTTTTCTTTCTCCTACACACACACATGATCTTGAAGGTTGCTCCAAGGTAGTGTGTTTGTGGGTGGAAATAGGTAGTTAACTAAAAAAAAAACCCACGAAACAAAAACACCACCACAGCAGCTACAAAACAAAACCAGACAAAACCCCCACAAAATAACCCCAGAAATCCAAACCAAACCACTGTGGTCAAAGCCTACATAGGCTGGTACCAAATTTCATGTACCGTATGGCTTTTGTCCGCTTTAAATGTTTTGTTCATCAGTGCATCGCTTATGCAAAGCAGTGAATGAGGCTGTAAAGAATACAGAGAGGAGTAATTAGGCCACTGGCTGGTAGCAGTTACTTGTGCAAGGGAATAAGTTCTGTGAAGGTAGACAGAACTGGTTGTGGCTCTTGCTGTCTCTTACTTGAAATATCACCGCTACTGCATAAGTTGCACATTTTTTCACTTCTTTTTGCTGGCAGCAATACTTTACTTTGAAGCCAGAATTTCTTTAGGTAAAATAATCTATCTTTCCAGCAGATGAGTGAAAGTGCATCAGGCAACAGTGACGACTGTGATAGCGAGGAGGATGTGAAGAGTAATAAGCGAGTAACGACCAGTGAAGGTGCTGTAAAAACCAAAAGAAGGAGAGTGTTGGATTCTGACAGTGATCACGATGGCTCTGACGAAGAGTTCAAGCCTGATGTGAAAGATACAGCAAGCAGCGAGGAAGCTAGCAGTGGGGTGGACGAAAACGAGTCTTCTGACGTGGAGACGGACGCAGAGAGTGTTGCAGAAAGTCCCATCAAAGTCCCTTCTAAACGAAAGAGAAGACAGAGAAACAGGCCTGCTAAGAAGAGCAGCTTAGAAAATGAACGTTCTGAAACGCCCAAAATAGCAGCAACGGTTTCTTCAGAAGCTAAGTCCAAGCTGACATCGTTCGCAGCACCTGAGAATTTTGAATCTCAAGCAACTAATTGCAGTGGAGGGAACAGTGGCTTCGCAGTGTGGGAACATGAGAAGCTTGATTGGCTGCAGGAAGGGAAGAAGAAAGATGCACGCAAAAGGCGGCAGAATGACCCTGATTATGACCCCTGCACTCTGTATGTACCTGAGGACTATCTCAACAAGTGCACACCGGGGATGCGGAGGTGGTGGCAGCTGAAAAGTCAGAACTTTGATGCTGTGATCTTCTACAAAGTTGGAAAATTCTATGAGTTGTACCACATGGATGCAGTCACCGGTGTGAATGAGCTGGGCCTCATCTTTATGAAGGGGACTTGGGCACATTCAGGGTTTCCAGAAATTGCATTTGGCAGGTTCTGTGATGTTCTGGTGCAGAAAGGCTACAAGGTAGCCCGTGTGGAGCAAACAGAAACCCCAGAAATGATGGAAGCGCGCTACAAGTCCATGGCCCACCCAACGAAGTTTGACAAGGTTGTACGCCGTGAGATCTGCAGAATCATCACCAAAGGAACTCAGACTTACAGCATCATGGACTGTGATCCCTCTGAGAACCATAACAAATACCTTCTGTGTGTGAAGGAGAAAGAAGACTCCTCTGGACAGCGTGTTTATGGGGTCTGCTTTGTTGACACATCGGTGGGGAAGTTCTATGTTGGCCAGTTCTCGGATGATCGGCACTGTTCGAGGTTTAGGACTTTAGTAGCACATTACACTCCTGTGCAGGTACTGTATGAGAAGGGGAACCTGTCTGTGGACACACAGAAGATACTGAAGGGCTCGCTTATTTCTTGCATTCAGGAAGGGCTGATCTCTGGTTCCCAGTTCTGGAATGCGTCTAAAACACTAAAAGTCCTTCTTGAAGAAGGATATTTCAAGGAGAATGAGAACCCTGAAAATGGATGTTCTCTGCCCTCTGTAATCAAATCTCTGACTTCAGAGAGTGACTCTCTGGGATTAACTCCTGGGGAGAACGGTGAATTAGCTTTGTCAGCTCTTGGGGGATGTGTCTTCTATCTGAAAAAATGCCTGATTGATCAGGAGCTGTTATCACTGGCTGACTTTGAGGAGTATATCCCTGTGGATATCGACACTGCAAAAACAATGAGGTCAGGTAGTTTCTTTGCCAAAACTGACCAGCGGATGGTGCTGGATGGAGTCACCCTGATGAACTTGGAAGTCCTGCAGAACGGAACCAATGGCACCACAGAAGGTACTTTGTTGGAGAGGATTGATTCTTGTTGCACGCCATTTGGGAAGCGTCTCCTGAAGCAGTGGCTCTGCGCTCCGCTTTGTAATCCGAAATCCATCAACGATCGTTTGGATGCTGTTGAGGACCTTCTGGCAGTGCCAGATAAAATGTCTGAAGTTAGTGAGCGCCTGAAGAAACTGCCCGACCTTGAAAGGCTGCTCAGCAAAATTCACAGCATTGGGTCGCCACTTAAAAGCCAGACCCATCCTGACAGCAGGGCTGTCTTCTATGAAGAGATCAAATACAGCAAGAAGAAGATTGCAGACTTCTTGTCTGCACTGGAGGGGTTTAAAGTCATGAGTGAAGTTGTCGATGGCATGCAAGAAAGTGCCACTGACTTCAAGTCTAAAGTCCTGAAGCAGCTGGTCACCCGCAAAGACAGAAACCCAAACGGCCGCTTCCCAGACTTGAGTGCTGAGCTTAAAAGGTGGGATACTGCTTTTGATCATAACCAGGCTCGAAAGACAGGAGTGATCACTCCAAAGGCAGGTTTTGACCCTGATTATGACAAAGCACTAGAGGATATTAAAGCTGTCGAGGAAGAACTTCAGAAGTACCTGGACAAGCAACGCAAACTGCTTGGATTCAAATCTGTGCTGTACTGGGGGGCAGGCAAAAACCGATACCAAATGGAGATACCGGAAAGTGTGGTATCACGGAAATTGCCTGAGGAATACGAGTTGAAGTCAAGCAGGAAGGGATATAAACGTTACTGGACCAAGGAGATTGAGAAGATGCTGGCTGCAATGGTTAATGCTGAAGAGCGCCGAGATGCGGCACTGAAGGACTGTATGAGGCGCTTGTTTTACAACTTCGACAAGAACAGCAAGGACTGGCACATGGCTGTGGAGTGCATTGCTGTGTTAGGTAAGAGCTCATCTTCTTTCTGACGTACAGCAAAGAAACCATTGGCTTGTATAGTAAGTGATGAAATCTCATCTGCGTAAGCAAAAAGGGCTCGTTGCCAGCGCTTAGTCTGTAGTGTAAAAACTGACTGTGGTAAAACATTGATAACTATCAGTGATCCCCTGATTCCTGCTGGTTGGTAAAGGGCAGTTGCCGGGTCTTTACCTGTGCAAGATCTTCTGTTGTGCCTCTCCAGGTGTGCAGCTGAGGATTTCTCACAGCTCAGCATAGCCTGGAGGGTCTCTCACTGCTTTCAGGATTCTTTTGTATGGATTGGTAGATTCTCATAAGCAAAAACAGCGATCACCTCCTCTCCATCTGAGCAGGTTGCTTTCATAGAATCACAGAATAGTTTGGGTTGAGACGGGACCTTAAAGCTCATCCAGTTCCAACCCACTGCCACGGGCTGGGACACCTTCCACTAGACCAGGTTGCTCCAAGCTCCGTCCAACCTGGCCTTGAACACTGCCAGGGATGGGGCAGCCACAGCTCCTCTGGGCAACCTCTGCCAGGGCCTCAGCACCCTCAGAGCATCTCTGTGGCTTCCTCTGGACTCGCTCCAACAGCTCCAGGTCCCTCTTGCGTTGTTGCCCCCAGAGCTGGATGCAGAACTGCAGGGGGGGGTCTCAGTGGAGGAGAGGGGAAGAATCTGTCCCTTTCATCAGCCTTTAAAAATGTGTCATTGCCACTGCCTTGAAGAAGGTCGTTGAGTAGAAAGACTTCCCAAATTGTTCCTTAAATTTCTGGAGTAAGACAGTCACCCCTATTCCCTTCTCAGGACTGGCATACTCTGTACTGTGAATTCTCTGCTAGTGTGAGGCACTCTGGGATGTCTTTGTTCCAGGGAAAAATGAAAGCACTCTCTGAATGCCACTAGGGCAGAAAATGGAGGAGAGGTGGAGAGCGAGCCTTGTCTGGGAATGGGTTCGCTGAGAGAGCTGGGAAGCAGCCACAGCAGCCACACTGCAGTGCCAGCCAGGGCTGGGTAGAGTAGAGGTGGAGAGGGAGGCAGCTGTAATCTGTGTAGATGAAGTCTCTAAAATCACATAACACAGTCCCGTTTTGTAGGCAGTCAGCTTGTAGAGCCGGGCTAGCTGAGCGGGTTGTGCTGCTGCTTTCTGCAGGGCCAGCACGACTTCGATAGCTATAAATTTATCCTGGCAACTTGCAGGCAGTATTATGATACTGAAAGGTTTTCATTGGCACAGAAGCTGATTTTCTCTTTACTTACCTTGTTCTGAATTAAAGCAGTACAAGGAAGTAGTTGTTTTAACATACATGTTAAAACATGTATGCTAAAGAAAGTAGCTTTTGAAGTGAAATGGTGTGGACTTCAAAGACTTGTAAATTACAAGTTAGAGGGGAGGATTTTTAATCTGACATCATCAGGAATGTGGAAGGGATGAGGAAAGACATTGTGAATATCCTCACCTTTTATTTGTTCTGGAGTACTTCCTGCGTGTTTTCCTTACCAGGAAAATGAAATAGAAAATGGTGTTTACAAAAATGCTATTGAATGAGTAACTGCATTCCAGTGAATGAATAAGGAAAGGTGAAAGTGTGACTTACTGGAATTTCTCTTAATCTTATAGATGTCTTGATTTCCCTCGCTAACTACAGTCAAGATGGTGATGGACCACTGTGCCGACCTGTAATTCTGCTGCCTGGGGATAGTGCTCCTCCCTTCCTGGAACTTAAAAATTCGCGCCATCCATGCATTACAAAAACTTTCTTTGGGGATGATTTCATCCCTAATGACATCGTGATAGGCAGCAAAGATGAAGATGGCAGTAGTGAAGCTTCCTGTGTCTTAGTAACTGGCCCGAATATGGGTGGCAAATCTACGCTCATGAGACAGGTGATGGTCTATTGACATGCAATGTTGCAGAGTACATCTGTGTTTTGCATAAAGGAATAGCATGACTTGACTGTTTATAAATGTCAGAGGAGGTCCCATTAGTGGTCTTCAGAGTATGCAGTGCAAAGACAAAGTATAATGTGGTAGAAAACACCCATGTTTAGATAGTAGGTTTTCTACTTCAGTGAGGGGGAAAAAGCAGTAGAGTATCTTTTCTCTCTTCCAAGTGGCCTTATCCATATCCAGGATTTGGTATCATCTGGGAGAAGATGCTTCTGCAGGTAGAACTAGATGAAAATAGGGATCAGCAGCAACTGTGAAAGCAACAGGGAGTTTGCTTTGTAAACACTGCTTGCTGTGACAACTTGTGTTTTGTAAGGCTTTCAGAGTAGTTTAATCTTACTTGGGATTACGATGCAGCTGTTAAAACAAGAGGAAGTTTATGTACTCCAGCCTTTGTTTTAGGGGAAGTAGAGTCTCATTCCCTGGTTCTCCGTGTGGAGCTGAAGCTCCAAGCACACGTGAATGTTTCCCTGTTTGTTCTGCAGGCTGGTCTCCTCGCTATAATGGCTCAACTGGGATGCTACGTACCTGCTGAGGTCTGCAGGCTGACACCGATTGACAGAGTGTTCACAAGGCTTGGTGCCTCAGACAGGATTATGTCAGGTGAGTGGCTGAAATCCAGCTCTCCACAGTGCTTGTGCCAAGGAGGGAGCTTCTTCCCTTGCTCTGAGTGGCAAGGGGAAAGGGATGGTCTGTTGATTTTGCAGGGAGAGCTGGGCAACATTAGTAGTCTCTCATTACTCAGAGTAGAACCAGGGCTGTAGTTAGCCTTCATTTGTTTGATGTGCTTGTCCTCTGTTATGTTTGACAGACATACGATCACTTTTTAATGAGCTTTAATATTAACGCCTGCCTTCCACCTGGGTGCAAGTCTAAGGAATATCTTTCTGGATAGTGTAGAGTTGATTGTGTTCTACTTACATGGGTATCTTTCCCCAAGTGTTCTGGAATAGGACAGTGATTTGCAGATAGCTGTTGTAGAGGATTTGTTTCTGCACTTTCCATGGCAGCCACTTTGTAATGGATGCCGACAGGACATTTGTGAATCAAATGTGAAGTAATAGCATTGTTTTACTTACCTGTGTGATTTTTACGGGTTTATTTTCTAAAGAGAATAAATGGTTATTCCTAAATATTGTTACAAACATACTCAGTCCTGGGAATTTCTTTAAATTAATGCAGAAAATCAGGATTGCTGCTTAATAACTCATGTTGAAAAACTTAGGTTTGAGCTCAGTAGTGCTCATGCAGCACAAGTACAGGAAGTAAAGACTTGCCTGCTCTGAAGGTATATTCATGCTGCTGCTTGTGGGTATTTGGAACGAGCCCTACAAAGCACTAGTGACTCTGGACTTCATGCATGTCCATTTATCACGTGCAAGGGTCTGAATAATTGTGTGCTTCTGCTCATGAGCTGCTAAAGAACGATTTCAGGTCTAAATTTCAGGCTTCATATTACCTGCGTTGATGGAACTCCCCAGAGATGTTCAGTCCCTAGCAGGAGCGTGGGTTTTTTGCCATACTTCACTCAAGTAGAGTACATTTGAGAATCAGTTATCTGAATAATTAATTCCCTGATGATATCAACCAAACCAGTAAGTCTGGTCTCTTAAGTCTCTTGTTAAGCTTTTCTGCTTGCTTTTTCACAGTGAAAGGCCACACACCTTGCGCCTGCCTTGTGCGCTTATAAGAGCACAAAGATTCTCCTCATCTTGTACCCTTCATGCCCTTCTGCGTCCGGCTGGTACATCTGACCAGTGGTGTTAAAAGTAGAGAGATGAGGTGTCCTAAAAATTAACTGTATTTGTGCCAATGCCTGCTCTCTTAAGGAACCAAAACTTGCTTTATTTCTGGCAAATGGAGACTTTTCATGCTGGAAAAAAAGAGCAGCTTTATGTTTTTGTTCATCTTCAGTTTGTTGCCAAGTTTCATTTTAGCTTGATCAAGATTCTAGTGCAGCTTAAATGAGGCTTCAGTTGTGGTTTTCAGACCTTTAACTACTTTATGGTGTGGTTTTTATAATTTCTTTTATAGGTGAAAGTACCTTCTTCGTTGAATTAAGTGAGACTTCCAGCATTCTCCAGCATGCAACAGAGCACTCCCTTGTCCTTGTGGATGAACTGGGTAATTGTCTGTGTTGTAACAGATGGAAACTAAATTGAAGGTTAAAGGCTATCTGTAAGGTTGCTGGGCTGTGTAAATGACAACCAAGAACACGGGCCATTTTACCATAATGCTCCCAAAGTTTAACCGCTCAATATCCACGTAATCCTCTCTAAAACACACTTCTTGGGTGCCCTTGGACCTAATGCCCCACCTTCCATCCCCAAGTCATTATTAGCCTATTTCTAGCTGAGTTTCCTGCTTTCCTTTGGATGATTACTTGCAGCAAACCTCGAGCGAGCCAGTAGCAAGTCTCAAGAGAGAAGACATGTCATTTCTACAGGGTGAAAGAGAGTGGGATTGTCACAGGACGAATACTCAGGTCACTTTATGCTGAGGCTGGTGGCTGTCACCACTCGCTGCTGTTTGTCAGTCTTCCACACAGCAAGGAGGGAGGGAAACAACACAAATTGATAAGGCAAATTTGTGCCTTGGCCTACAAGGAAGCTGGAGAGGGACTTTTTGCAAGGGCATGTAGGGACAGGACAAGGGGAGTGGCTTTAACCTGGCAGAGGGGAGGTTGAGATATTAGGAAGACATTCTTCCCTGTGGGGGTGCTGAAGCACTGCACAGGGTGCCCAGAGAAGCTGTGGCTGCCCCATCCATGGCAGTGTTCAAGGCCAGGTTGGATGGGGCTTGGAGCAACCTGCTTCTAGTGGAAGGTTGGAACTGCATGAGCTTTAAGCTCCCTTCTTATCCCATTCTGTTTGCCATCTACCACAGACTCAATGTGTTGCATTTGCCTTTAGAAAAGCATCTTTGCTGCAGTTTTTGAATCTGAACAATTAAGGGTGAACATTGAGTTCACTTTGTCACTCTTGTTCCTCCAGGCAGAGGCACGGCTACTTTTGACGGAACAGCTATAGCCAGTGCAGTTGTGAAGGAGCTTGCAGAGAAGATTAAGTGCCGGACCCTATTCTCCACCCACTACCATTCACTGGTGGAGGACCACGCACACAACATGGCTGTGCGCCTGGGGCACATGGTAGGTGCGAGGTTGGGACCACTGAGGTGTGGGGTTTTGCCTTATCTCTGCTGTCTTGCACTCCTCTGCCCAGAGTCACCTGGAGGAAAGGATGTGATAGTTAACCAAAACACATGAACCATTACATACACTGACTTGTAACTTACTCTTTCTAGGCATGTATGGTTGAAAATGAGAGTGAGGATCCAAGCCAGGAAACAATTACGTTCCTGTACAAGTTCACTGAAGGAGCGTGTCCAAAAAGCTATGGCTTCAATGCAGCAAGACTGGCTGCTATTCCAGAGGAAGTTATTCAGAAGGGGCACAGAAAAGCACAGGAGTTTGAAAGAATGACTACGTCACTGAGAGTGTTCAGGTAAGGTCTCAGTTTCCCTGTTTGAAGTCACGTATTCTTAGCAGGTATCCATCTTAAAATTTGGGTGGTGACTTTTGCTCATAGCCTCACAATAGAGGGGGCGGTTAGAACTCTGAATATCAAATATACTTCACCAGCAGTCGGGAAGTACTGAAGCCTGACTTACACAAGGGCAGATATGATGAGTAATGTGGCATTTTAAGCCCCTGCATGTCTCTGGGGCTCAGAGCTGGATTTGCATAGAGGTGTCTGGAACTGAGCAGCTTTATACCAGACACAGGATGGCATGTGTTCCCTAAGGTGGTGTGAGGGAGGTTTAAGCATCTGCATTCAGTAAAGCTGACTCTGATCTCCCTCAGGTACCTGTGCCTGGTGGTGGATGGTGCAGTGAGGGATGGAAACGCTGTTCAGAAACTTACCACTATGATCAACCATCTGTAAGGACCCAAGTGGCTTTGGACTGGTGACTTCTCAAAAAAAGCTGGTATCAGACAACGTTATGATCTAATAAACTTTATTTTTTAAAAATGACCATTTTTCCATTGTCTTTCCTAGGAAATTAAACCCTTTAATTCTTACCTACCCTCTACATAATGGTTATTGAGTACTCCACAATATATTAAGTCTAGATGTTATGGTACATGCATACACTTTCAGGCTGTTGATTACCCACTGTCACCAATACACATAAATGGAAAAAAGCTATGAAACTGGATAGGGCTGTATATATACTTGTCTCAGCTTCATTAGAGCAGGAAATTGCTGTGATTTCCAGCAGGTTACGTAAGTAATGTCCGAGACTGTTCAAAAAAAACTATGAACAGAGTAAAATACAAGACTGTTTTGAGGAGACTTTCTACCGTGTACTTTAAAACATAGTAAAATTTCTTTCACAAAACTTAGTTACGTGGGTACTTTGTTTTATAGTGCATTATAGTCTAGGAAGTCTCATTAAAACACTCGCTTTCTTCTTCTTTGTTAGGGTGGTTTGAGTACAGACTATTGCTGGGGCAGGGAAGGAGATTATTCTAACTTCAGAGGACACCAGAAAAATTGCTGGATATAATTTAAGATTAGTGTTTTCTCTTTCATAGAAAGAACGTACATACTGGGACATGAGTACAGTTACAGCAAGTCTAGGTGTGCTAACAAAACAGGACACATTCAAGTACAATAAGATTTTTTTTTGCTTGAAATTAGAAACAAACTACATGAGATTAAAGCATTAAACTCATATTTCTCAATCTGAATAAATGTTAAAAAAATCAAAAGAAATGCAGAAGTGCTAGCTCACATTTTTTTTACCATGTTACAAAAGCAATTGGTACCCATGTCCATAAAGGCAGCAACAAAGAATGCTGCTTGTCTACAGAATAGTACTACTGCAAATTGGACTGCGCTTCAATGCTACTTGTAAAAACACCAGCTTTCAGAAGTTGGTATCTGTACAAAATTGCAGCTTATTTTTTTCTTCACTTCTGTCCCTTCAAAGTCTTTGTTTTACACAGTAATGCTAAAACGCCCAGTTCTGTTATCCTGAGTCAACATATTGCCACTTTCTTTTTTGGTAGGTTGAGCTCCATAGTGTCAACACCTCACACATCCGCTTTAACACAGTGTCTTTCTGCAGAAATGGGCAAGTGTAACTTCCTCCAAAAAAAAGGTTTGAACAGTTATGCTATTTGAATGGCAGGACTTGCTTTCTGAAAGGAATTCAGTTGTGCTGCAATGTATTGGATTCTATAGGTGGAGCAGAGTCATATAGTGTGTCTGTATCATGTGTAGGCTCTCCAGCAAGCGTACAGGGATTGGACAGTGTTCCAGCACCACAGTCACAGAAAAACCTGCAATGAGAGACAGCTCTTTAATTCCTCCTGCACTTGCGCTGTCCAAACAGCTCAGAGTACTTGCCCAGAACATACCTATCGTGTCTAATGAATTCTACGTCATGTCCTTGATGGCACTTCTTAATGCAGTTCACACATATGGCATTGCGGTCCGTGGTGTTACAGGTGTGACATCTGAAGGGAGACATCACATTAAACACAAATCAAAACGGGGTGAGCTTGCGTCAAGTGCTGGGGGAGCACCTAGGGGCAGAACAGTGCTAAGAGAAAGATATACAGAGAAGGACTGCTTGGGCCTACAAGAAATCTGGAGAGGGACTTCTGACAAGGGCACGTATGGACCGGACAAGGGGGAATGGCTTTAAACTGATTTGGATGAGACATTAGGAAGAAATTCTTCCCTGTGAGGGTGGTGAGGCCCTGGCACAGGGTACCCAGAGAAGCTGTGGCTGCCCCATCCCTGGCAGTGTTCAAGGCCAGGTTGGACGGGGCTTGGAGCAACCTGCTCTAGTGGAAGGTGTCCCTGCCTGTGGCAGGGGGTTGCAACTGGGTGAGCTTTAAGGTATCTTCTGACCCAAGCCATTCTACAGTTCTATGACAATGGGACTTGTTTAATCCTCGTCTGTTGCAGCTGATGAAGAACACATATCTATGTGCTAGCGGATACATGGCAACTGCTTTAGGGATCTTGGTATAAGAGAAACTGTATTTATTCGAAAACCTGGCTGAAGGCAATGTAAAAAAAACCCTGTTACCTGTAGAAATCATGCATCGGGTAGCTGGTGTAACTGGATATCTTATATAAACACTGGCCTCTACTGACAGCTTTTTCTATGGCATCTTGATTGTTCATTATTTTGTTATCTGTTGGGGGGGAAACAAAGCCAAGAACTAATCACACCTGGATTGATGACTGTTTTAGTTTTGGCACTGAAGCATATCAAGTCCTCCATGCCATGTTAGAAGGCAGATGCCCAAAGACTGCAGTGCACTCCTTGACCAGAAGGACTCTTCCTTTTTGCACACATTGCATAAAATACCTGATCAGCCTTCATTTAAATACCTTCTGTGAACTGATCTGTGAATTAACGGTTAGACAGAAAGAAGCCTTCCTCTCAGGATGAAGTCTTCTCTTGAAAAGTCTGAAATTTGAACATTTGAAAGCCTCTTGGCTACCCTAAGGACTTTCAACACATCCCTTAGGAAGCAGAAAGTGTGAGAATTTGATCTGACCACTCCAGCATTTAAAAGGTGCGTCCAAGGCACAGTGAATTTCATAATCCTCTCTGTTATTCACCTACTAGATCTGTCAAGTCCCAAAGTGCCCCTCAAACTAGTTTTGTCTGCTCCACTGGCATCACAGCACTGAGTGAGGCAGCTGGCAAGCCCAGGAGCTGTGAAGCAGGGAGCCAGAGCTTATGTTTATGTGGTCTAAAGGAGGTAAAGTACAGCCAAGAGGGTAAAACCTCTGCAAACCAAACCTTTTTCTTCTAGAATAACCTCCTGGAGCTACCTGTCATTCAAGCCATCATTCCAATCTCCTCCAAGAGGATCTTGTCTCATGCATACTTCCCCACTATTCATGGGCTTTTTATGTATGCAAGCTGTTCCTGTTCTCTGAAAAAAGGGATTTCGGATTGTGAGTATTCATGCTTTTAGATCCTAAAAGCCAAGTGAGACATGCTTCTTTGCTGGACACTTCTTTCAGATACTTGACAAAGGACTTGCCATTCTACTAACCTGGAATTTGAGATGGCCCAAAGTACAGTACCCAGCTCAGAAACAGAGAGCTCATAACAGAGCTCTGATATATGAACCTTAAGTTGCCTTTGTCTAAAGCTATCTTAGATTTTCAGACCCAGTAACTTAAGTTATTGGCTTATTACCTTCAGCTGAAACTCTTGGTGTCAACTCAGCTTAAAGTGCTACCAGACCTGAGCCAGAAATGGTAAGAAATGGCATGATAAACCCCAAACCCAGCAGCAAATTAAAACTTGCAAAGTGAACAAACCTAACCAGCAAGGGCTCAGGCTCACCTTTCATTGTGACATTGACACCAGAAGCGAGAAATAAACCTCCAAAGCGGTTGTTGAAAATCTGATTGCCTTCTAATGTTGCAGTTGCGTGATTTGTTATTTCAATACCTTTATTGGGTCAGGGAAAGAGAAAAAAGAAAGTGGGAAAGTTAAACCCTTAGTGATTGTGCATTTGTACTTCTTACCATGATCTGTACTTGGCTCCTATTTTTTTTAACCCTCATAAACTCAGGGGGAAAACCAAAACTTGCACAGCTGGAAATTACACTGTCATTTGCTAGACAACTGAGGTTCAAATACTTCCCTTACATCCTTTCAGAGAGCCACAGCTGGCATGCATGCTGTCTGGCCGTAACTATACACTATTGCTTTATGTGATAATCAAACAGCATTATGACTGTGTATTTTCAAGAGGGATATGACTTTTTGGATGCTTAAAGCTGCCATTTTCATGTATCTCTGGAAGTTCTTGTGCACATACCTTACCCTTTTTTGAGTATCTTTGAAAAAGAAAGTTCTTAAAGATGGGTAACCTAAAATTCATTTCTTTAAATCTCAGCTTTTATGGGTAACCTGTGTCTTCCAAGTCATCTGTCCAGGACTGCTCTTAACAGCAACCTATCCTTCCCCCCCACCACACTGAAACAACACCTTTAGAGGCTCTTCTCAGAAAACTTCCTTCTTCTGAAAGAAAGATGGGAGAAAACTCAAGAATGCAAATTTAGTTGGAATGGAAAACGTATGGAACTGCAACCATTAAACAGCAAACTGCACAAAAATCACTACCAAACATTCCTCATCTCTTTCGGAGTAAGATATGCTCATTTTATTAATTTTTCAAGTTTGTGGAGTGAGGAAGTTGAACTCGAGACATAATTCAGATCTCTTTAAAATGTCTGTTTGCTGTTTTCCAGGTTTTAAAGCACTGATAAAATATTCAAACCGACATCCAGCAGATCTGTTACTAATATGCCCTAGATAGCTTCCCCAATTGCTTCTAAAGGAAAATAATGAAAAAGTGTTTCACAGACAAATGAGAAGCAGAACATGTGCTGTTCCTCAACATCCAGGAATTCCAGAGGCTGCTGGAAAGATATTCTGGCTGCAATTCTGAAATGGTTTCTACAATATACAGAAGGATATTCCCACTCCCTGATAAAATCCCTCAATACCATGGGGTAAATAATCTCAGTGTTAGCTTTGTGAAGAGCTTACTCTTAAGCCCTAACACTTCAAGACTTGATTTAAACAACACAAACCTGCAGCAAATCCATCAAATATTCGGTTTTTCCTTAGCACAGGGTGGCTGTTGGTGCTGATAAGAACACCGGCTTGAGCATTCCTGAAGATATCGTTCTCTTCCAGGAGACCTATGACAGACCAAACACCACACTGGAGCTTGTTAACGTTTCCTTACCTATCACCATCCTGTGAAGTACTTGCAAAAGATCTCGTGTATTATCGCCCTGCTAATACCTTTCATTTGGGGAATACCCACCAGTAGCACTGAAGTTAGCAAGACAAGTTTAAAGCGATTCCCAGTGTATAGCCATGTATTTTTTCGGCATACAGATAATTTGGGATCATATGCACCATTACAGAAAACCCTGGTTTACTTTTTGGGAAAAACTAAGTCTTTACACTTCCCAAAGTTTTCTTCCATTTTTCTAACATCTTTCTGTTCCTGTCTTCTAGAAGGAGCAGCCTGCCAAAGCAAGGCTTAACTTGCATTTTTGTTACTGCAGGACAGGGTCACTTTAAAGTGTTTAACTTAAAACTAAAGCTCATTTACAGCAAGTCATTACCCACAAGATATCGGAACCTGGTATCAGGACACACAACAGTCAGCAGGTGATTTCAGAGGAGGACCACTGGTAAGTTTACAAGTATACCTCCTGGGAGATGTGCCTACTTTTACACCCCCCACCCCCCCAATAAACCTTTGATACTGGCTGAACCTGAACTGTTCAGATGCAGGATTTTGGCTGTATGACTTGAATTAAATACTGCCTTTCAGTCAAATGGCAAAGCTTACAAAAGCAGATGAGATAAAAGGACTGTCCTAAGCAGCAATCCAAGAGTCATCTTGGATGAGATTAATTACCTCTGCCTCCCACAGATTTCAGTAGTAGTAGTAATTAAGGCTAAAAAGCACCAGTGTATGTTCACTGTAACTATTTCATTACTTCAGAAGGTGAGAGATAGGTTTCTAAAGAGCACTTTCAAAAGGACACTGCTTAATCTGAAATTAAAATCTTATCCAGAATATTCAGTATATGCCACAGTAAGGGAAAAAACTACCTCTTCCCCCATTAAATATACAGATGCCTCCATCTCTTCCATCATGGATTTTATTTCTTCTTAGTGTAGGATTACTGTCTGTTTTAATCCATACACCAGCCATTGCATTATCAAAAATCTCATTGTCTTCTATAAATCCAAGCCCTAAAATTGAAGGAAGGGTGGAAAAAAAATAAAATCAAAAAGGATAATAAACGGGAAAAGGTAATATTGCAAAACATGAACAGTTCTGGATAAACATGAAAAACAAACCTACCAGAATTATAGACAAGAATACCACCATTTTGACCACCCCAGATCTTGTTGCGTCTGATTTTGGGGTTGCTTCCAGTTCTAGAGAGAAATGTAAGCAACAAGTCATGTAAAACAGGTTACTGTCTCCCAATGTTTAGAACACCTCTAAAGAAGCGCCCCGCAGATCTTGCTGCTTAAAAAAATCTTACTAAAATAGTTATTTCAAAGCATGCAGATGTATTTTAGCTTTACAGACTTCAAGGCCACACATTCTATTCAACATCCAAGCTATTATGATAGAACTTTTTTCTAAGTTGAAGCAGACAGTATTCAGGCATACTGGATTTCCAAAACAGTTATTATTAGAAACAGGATGACAAGAACAGTTAAAAAGGCACAGAAGAGCACAAAAGAAGCCACATCTGTTCTGACATCAAACCAGAATACAATTTACCTTATCTGGACCCCTGAGTACATGTGGTTATAGATGTCATTGTCTTCTAAAACACCGTGTCCATTGTCATAAAAATAAACTCCAACCTAGTACATTGAGAATTAAATTATTAATTCCAAAGTATGAAGTATGAAAACACAAAAGAACTTTATCCTCAGTAGCCCCCTTGTAGCCACAGAGCAACACTCACTTGTTTCCCACTGTGTATTCTGTTTCTCCTCAAGACTGGAGTGCTCCCTGTTGTCACCCAGACTCCAGCCAAAGTATTGCTGTAAACTTCGTTTTCCTCAATCACACCTTGTCCTTTTTCATGCTAAATACAAGACAGTTTCAGAGTTGAGATAATCTGCCAACGACCAATACTGTTTTCCTGGCTGTTCCCATCCCTCCCCAACATGCCCTCTTTACCATAGCAAAGTAATTCTTTTTTGAGTACTTTTTTTTAGTAACAGCACATCACGATGCTGAATGTCTGCATGAAACAAAGACCACTCTGCATGTAAATGATTGTATCTTGGACTTGTTCAGCCTGGAGAAGAGAAGGCTCCAGGAGACCTTGTAACATTCCTCCAATACCTAACAGAGGCCTACAAGAAATCTGGAGAGTGGCTTTTGACAAGGGCCTGTAGGGACAGGACAAGGGGGAACGGCTTTAACCTGACAGAGGGGAGATTGAGATGAGACATTAGGAAGAAATTCTTCCCTGTGAGGGTGCTGAGGCCCTGGCACAGGGTGCCCAGAGAAGCTGTGGCTGCCCCATCCCTGGCAGTGTTCAAGGCCAGGTTGGACGGGGCTTGGAGCAACCTGGTGGAATAGAAGGTGTCCCTGCCTGTGGCAGGGGCCTGGAACTGGATGGGAGCTTTAATGTCCCTTCCAATCCAACCCATTCAGTGATTCAGTGATCTCAAGGCTCTGCAGTAATCTTTGCAAAACTCTGTAAGCTGCTGGTAGAAAAAGCACCACCCCAGTGCCATACCTGATGAAAGCTCTGGCAGCCAGCACATAAACCTACAGCCAGCCCTACCCACCAGACTGACAAAAAATTGACATGTCTCTCAAGGTAACTATCTTTACCATGTGCTGCACTTAAAAGTAAAGCAGTGCATTCTTGGTCAGGGTAATCTGTTCTGGTTAGATTTACAGAATGAACAGATGAAGCTGCACACTTGCATCATCAGCTGAATCACAGGTAACTTTCAGCAGAAAGATGGACAAATTATCTCTCAAAGCCTGATATTGCTTAGGGGAACCTGAGAGCTCTTTCAGTTCAATTAGCAGAGCCCTTGCACATGCTGACAATTGCACTTAATTCCTCCCTTTTACAATATAGGACCATACAGCAATTGCAATGTATAGCCTCCTGAAGGCAAAACCCAAATATTTTCTGAGGTTAGCGGTAAGCACATTACACTCCAAAAGAGCTGAATAGATGTCTATTTTCTTAAATAATGACAATCTGCTATGAACACAAAGCCTTCAAAAAGCTTTTAACCAAGAAATGGTGAAATTGTCATCATCCAATTTTACCTCTTTTACTCTGTAACAGAAATAATTTAGTGACATTCTTTTAAATATCAGCACCACCTTCAGTCTATTAGAATTAACTTAGTTTATAACGTAAGAACTTCAGTCATTGTAAATATAATCACACATTTTACATAGCACCCTTTCCCCACCTTGATACGAGGAGAAAACAAGGATGTATGCCTGCTTGTAGGCAATACTCACTACATAAATTCCACCATGTTGACCATCATGAATCTTGTTGTGTCGAACTATGGGACAACTGTTTGTTCGAATCTGTATTCCTGCTAATGCATTACCTGTTAACAAACAGATGTTATTTCAGACAACTTATGTACCGGTTTGGCTCAGAATTCAAGAGGCAATAAGCACATCAGCTTACCATAAATGTCATTTCCTTCAATAAGGCCTCTTCCATCACCAAAGATATAAACACCACCTTGATTCCCATTAAAAATTGCATTGCCCCTAAGAAACAGAAGTATCCACATTATGAAATTATTATAATACAGTGTACACAGGTATGTAGTGCCTAGGACCGTACAACAGTCAGATGTAAAATAGAAAATTTACGGTCTGTTGCTTTGAGAACTACATACTTACAAGAATACATGCAAATTAAAAATGCAGTTCAACAGAACACAAGACAGCAATTTTATTTTCATACATACACAAAAGTACTTTCAGTTAATTATAAATCGAATTATAGAGTGGCTTGGGTCGGAAAGGACCTTAAGATCATCTAGTTCCAACCCCCTGCCACGGGCAGGGGCACCTTCCACTGGACCAGGTTGCTCTAAGCCCCATCCAACCTGGCCTTGAACACTGCCAGGGATGGAGCATTCACAATTTCTTTGGGCAACCTGTGCCAATACCTCACCACTCTCAAGTAAAGAACTTCTTTATATGTAACCTAAGTCTCCTCTGTTTAAGTTTGAGCCCAATAATAAACAAAATAATAAATAAATGACATAAAATTGCTCTTTTCCCATCCCCATCTAATCTCTTCTTCCAAGTTACAAAATATCAATGAGGAAAAATAAAATACCTTATTGTTGGGTCACTGTTTGAGGTAATCCAAACACCTGCAAAGTTGTTTGCATAGATTTTGTTCTCGATGAATTGTCCTCTTCCTTTCTCATGAACATAGATTCCCCCGGTCTGGCCGTGATGTATTTCACACCGAACTACTGTAGGGTTGGCATAGGCTTTCACTTCAAAACCTGCTATCCTGTTTCTGTGTATGTTGCAGCTTTCAAAATAACCCTTAAAACACACACAAAAAAATGCAGTTTCCTTTAAAAGTCCTTCTTAAAATTAAGGCTATTCCTTACCCTCCCTCCCCTCTAAATACAATCCTTATTTAAAAGAAAACAGTACCAAAACTGACAATGTGTAAATACTTACATAGTTAGTTACTTTTTCCCCCTCCAAAAAAAAATGTGTTTCAAAAACACTGTGTTCACATTGCTATTTATTAATACCCATGGAATATCAAGAAAAAAATGGCAACTCTGGATATGCCACCTCAAAGAGGACTGAATGTCAGGTTTCCTTAGCAGCTCCTAAGGATCAGACTCCTTTCAAAGCCCATAAAGCCCACAGGCTTTATACGAAAAGGACAGTGCTATGGGAAGACTACCTACTTATTTTCAAACTCAGAACCATACATATTTGATAAGAATATGATTGATTTAGTAAAAAAAGTCTTCTAAATTTCTTGAAATAACTGGTCAGAATAAATACATGTGGATGTGGGAGTTTTTCCAGGGCTGGACTGGTCTGAGCAACCAACTGGTAAAGCTTTCCCTGAACTCACCCTTTTTTAAAAGGGTGCACACTTGCATTTAGACACTGCAATAGTAGTAGTAGGCCTACAACAAAACTGTATTTGAACAAAGGCTTTATAAAACCCCATAGCCATGAACAAAAAAGACAAAAAGATGTTCCACAAAGCCATCCTGGGCATGCTCCTTCTGCTATGCCAACAAACACTCGTGTAGCAGCATGAAGAACTGGTCCACCTGAAAATTCATCTGGCAAATGGCAGACCATTTTTCTGACACAGTTTTGGAACACTTTGATACTAAAATTCAACCTATACTTTGAGGTGAACTTTAATGGTATTATATCCCCATTTTTCCCAACTGAAAGAAACCGAACAACTGAAAGAGAGGAAGCATCTCTTATTGGAGATGGTGGACAATCACTAAGCAATGTGTTTCAGTTAGTGGATGGCTTGAATGCAAGTTCTGGAAAGCTCTAAACCAGCCTATCTCCAGCAGGCAGCTGTGGAGAGCAAGATGAAAAGCAGCATGTCTGACATTCAGAGCACAACTCTGCTGCTGACAACAAAACTGCACTGTTCCTTATATTCAAGAACACACAGCTGAAAGCCAACATGAACCAATCTTACTTTTTCCTTTTCTCCTAGGTGGTTTTGTAGAGCACAGAGAGATAGACACCTATAGTATAAACTATCTGTATGATTCCAGACACAGTTTTAGCATTATCAGTCCTCATGATGCAGAAGATTAGCTGTTTACTGAACTGGTAACATGGGTATAGGTAAAACATCTGACTGAAAAAGAAAGGGGCCCAACTTTCATTGGTCTTTGACACCCTCATAGGCACCTCACCTGAATACTGTTTCTCCTGTAGCCACTTCAGTTGGTTAGTCTTCCTAATTGTGAGGTCTGTTTTACTTACAAACTACAAGAAAACCACAATTCCTCCTACTGCTCAGTGTAACTGGATTCCAGTGTTTGTACTGACATGACCTACAACCATGACCTACAACCAAAAGCACCTCAATCCTGGAGTTTCTACTACCTACCACCCAGGAATTACTCAAGTTACTGCCAACCTATGGAGAAAGCACTTATGTGCTGTGGGACAGTATCGCTAAGCAATTTCATCAAACGCATCTGGATTACAAACAAGCAGATATACATACAGTTCAGTGAAGAAACCAAGGCAGCAGGCACTTCTTCCTGCTTTGAGGGCTGCAGCCAGAGAAGGCACTGCATTGATTAAACATGCTCCAAAAAACATACTATCGGTGAGCACAGCTTTGCTCCCCAAGCCTCTCTGGGAGACAAATAAAAAAAACGAATGGAAACAATCTACTTTCTGTGAATATCCAGAAAGCATTTTCTTCAAAGATTTAGGATTAGATTCCTTCAGAGTGAGTCAAGATGTTTTCAGAGAGACAGGGGAATCTAAAGGACATCTCGGAAACACACCTTCCTGTCAACAGGTAGCCTTTGGGACTTCTTATCCCAAAAGGAACCACTTCTTTGTCCTCATTTTCACTTAAAATGAAGCCTTCAGAGAAACTTAAGTAATACGACTATTTGGTATAGAGCTTAATCCTCTTAATGGAATACATAATTTCAATTAAAGTATTACTATACTTGGTTTAGTATCTTTTTCATTACTTCACATATCATCTTCCCCTTGAGTGCCAAATATGTTGTGACTACAGCAACGTGATGAAGGAGAAGCGGTATTTCAAACGTGCTTCATCACAGCCATTTCAGATTCCATGTCAAGTTGCAAACAAGCAGAGATTTTATCATGCGGTCAGCAACATCTCTGCAAGCTTCAGCAAGCACTGCTATTTAGCAGTAAGGAAATATGGAAGAAATCCTTTTAACTCTTGAAAACAATACATACACTGTGTAACCTTTAAAATTGCTTGGAAATGAAGTAGAAGAGAAAGAAGGCTCCTTTGCTTGTCCCAGTGTATCTACATAATATGCAACTTCAGAGAGCAACAGAAGTACCTGTACATTAACTGTACTCTGCCACTAAGCTCCAGAATACCATAACATCACTTGACAGCAGAGTACAAGTTTAATTTCATCAGAAAACAGAAAATGGAGCCTTCGAAGTGATTGCTTTCCACCTTCTCAAAAAAAGTAGGACTGCTGACTGAATAGAAACTGAGTATTTGCTGTAAGCTTCTGTAAAGGAAATGCTCCTCAAATGTTTTAGCAGGACTAAAAAAAATCTAATCTATATCTCAGATTCCCCAGTAAGACTGAATACTGGGTCAGAAAGTCAAGGCTTTCTGCAAGGTAATACGCTGTAACATTCAATATTAATAAAGAGAAACTGCATTAAAAAGCCCAGTCCACCTCATGCAGGGTCAGCTTAAGACGAACTGCTGACCTTGAGCTGATGCAGTTAAAACCACTGTACTTCCGCAGTTGTTGAGACCTGCAGGTGTAATTCATGGAATCCCAGACTGGTTTGGGTTGGAAGGGACACTGAAGCTGATCCAGTTCCAACCCCCCTGCCACAGGCAGGGACACCTTCCACCAGACCAGGTTGCTCCAAGCCCATCCTACCTGGCCTTGAGCACTCACTGCCAGGGATGGGGCAGCCACAGCTTCTCTGGGCAACCTGTGCCAGGGCCTCACCACCCTCAAAAGGAATAATTTCTACCTAATGTCTCGTCTAAATCTCCTCTCTGGGAGGTTAAACCCATTTCTCCTTGTACTGTCACTACATGCTTTTGTAGAAAGTCCCTTTTCAGATTTCTTGTCAGCCTCTTTAGGCACTGGGAGCTGCTCTAAGGTCTCCCTGGAGCCTTCTCTTCCAGGCTGAAGAAGTGCAGTGCCTCTCAGCTTTGAACTATAAAACTATGCTTACTCTTACGACAAATTGGAACTCCTCTGTTGCTTGCATACAACTACTAAATACAATTTATGACAAATGTCTCTAACTTGTCTTAGGCAACTGGCATGAGAGGTCAGTGCAGGGCACTGAGGGCTGCCAATGCAGTGTTGATGCCTACTTGTTAAATGTTTGGCACAAGCACAAAGGCAAACATCAGAACACTGCCAGTTTAGAAATAAGAGGTGAAGTTTCTACATGTATCCAAACACAAAGAAATAGTCTGAGAGCATGAAACCGAAAAACAAAGCACTCCTGAACCTTTCAAAGGCAGCACTCCAGCACAGAAACCCACGGGAAAAGAACGTGTAGGCCAGGAATTCAGCACTGGAATGTACTTATCCCACTTCACAGTCACAAGCAAAGGAGAAATAAAAGCCACCCCCAAAAATAACAGAAGGGAAGTGAGAGAAGTGAACACAGAAAATTCATTACTTTGTTTAGATATGTAGCATTTGTATCTGAAGGATACCATGTCCTTAAAAAGGATGTAAATACCGCCAATGATGTCATTTCATCAACTTCATCTCTAGCATGATGCAGATCAGAGGACACTGCCAAAAGAAGACTTTGAGATGGAAGGGGAGGCGGGAATCTTTCAAAGGATTTCATGACTAAGAAAGGTTCCATTAATTTTTGCAGCTGAGAAATATTATTCACATGTTCTCTTTAATGTGTTAGTGTTTCCTTTAAACAAAAAGGAAACATTTATTTCTATGCCATTTTGCTTGTGCTATCACACTGATCACAGCGTTGGAACAGGCATTCCACTGGTAAGAAAACAGTTCAAATGCACTTGTATTTAAAATTAATCAAATGAATTCAAACTGGCTTTTTAGATTTTTAATATTTCAATACTCACATATTTAATATTTATACTTCAGTGCTTACAACAAGAAGCAGCTCCTAGAGAGACTTTCCAATTAACCCTCAAGCATACAGACATCTTCCCTCCAGGAGTTATTGAAGCACTCTCCTTTACCAGTTGTCTGTAGCTTAAATAACTTCTCCAATGTTTCGAGCCTGTTTAAGTCTTGGAGAGGTGTAGGGATCTACGCATCCACTGAAGCTGATTAGGACTGTTTATACAAAACAGCTTAAATGAGACAGTAGCAGTGTCCAGACAATGAGATAATGCAAAACAAAGACAGAACATCTTAAGTTGACACCACGCTTCACAAAATAGCCAAACAACTACATCTACAGTAGTAGGGACAAAAGCCTCACTACATTATATCCACACTGGATTTTCTCTTCATACTATTTCTAGCCTGCCAACACTCATCAGGAACCCAACCAGATCTGGGTCAGAACTAAAGCAATAGAACAAGTACTTATAATGAAAGGAAGACACCAAAGCGAAAAAAAAAAAAGAAAAAAAGACCCACAATTTAGTGCACCTAAAATCACTCAGTCAGGGCTAAAAATGTTGATCTTTAAAAACCAGCTGCTTTTCTTCTTCCTCTTCCCTGAAAGCTTTGCTATGTTATGTATTAGCTATAATTGCATTAATCATTCATCAAAATTATGGAAATTTATTTCCCCAAAGGAATGTCTTATTACAAGAGATTATTATTCTATTCAACAGGCATCTGAGACTTAATCAACAGTCCCCCAACATATAATAGAGTGTAGAAAATCCTGATGTAGAAGTTCAGTAGGAAAGCTAAAGCAATTTAGTACCTGAATTAATAAACATTTTACTTAGGAATAACATTACTTCAAAATGGTGAGCCATAGTTTCCTCGGAGCAAGCATCGGATGACTAAGTTTGACATTCATGTTTGCTGTAGTTAGATTTCTGAACAAGCTATGTTTTTGGGGGGGAAAAGGGTGGTGACAGCAAGATGGAACACATGAGGTATACATAAGGAACAGTGGTTCCAAAGGTCAGATGATAAAAAGTGAGAAAACTGAAATGAGAGAAGTCCAGTCTACACCCAAGCTATGTCTGCAGAAGTGTGACTTGGGACTCATCTTTCTCAGCGAGTCTAAGCCATCAGTGGCTAATGCTTGCGTTTTTACAAGTATTACTTATCTTTCTCAGGGAATAAGTAAGACCTACCAGCAAAACTACTTAGATGATAAAAGACATTTACTTACGAAGAACATCTGTAGATATAACATTAGCATAGGTCTAATTATGGTGGTCTTGCAAAAGAACAGGCCTATCATGTATTTAGCCATAGCTAGACCAGAAGCGTGTCAGGAAGTAAGGCTAGGACCAAAATGCAGGGAAGGGAATATGCTCCCAGAGCATGTGAAACCTGCAATGGCTTGGTTGACATCATTCTTAGCAGTGTTCTGAGATCAAGTCTGTTACGCTGAGATTTTCATTACAGCAGGAGCATAGCACCAAAGAGGTTCCTATTTATCTACAGCACCTTTAGAAGTAAAACCTCCAAAGCAACTAACAATATAGTTTATTATTCCCTATCACCAAAGTTATAAGCAATCCATGTCTTGCAGCATCCAACAACTACGGCAAGATAATAAAATTCTGTGGTATAAGTTCAACACACACACCCGCTACAATGAGCAGGGACATCTTCAACTAGATCACATTGCTCAGAGCCCCTTGCAACTCGACCCTGAATGTTTCCAGACATGGGGATACCTCTCCAGAGACACCTCTCTGGGAAACCTGTTCCAATGTTTCACCACCCTCATAATAAAAAATTTCTCCCTTAGATCCAGTCTCAATTTCCCCTCTTTTAGTTTAAAGCCATCCCCCCTTGTCCTACCACAACAGGCCCTTGCTACTAAGTTTATCCCCATCTTTTTATAAGCCTATTTTAAGTACTGAAAGGCTGCAATAAAGTTTCCATGGACCTTCTCCAGGCTGAAAAAGCCCAGCTTTCTCAGCTTTTCCTCACAGGAAAGGTGCTCCAGCCCTCTGAGTAACTCTGCGGACTCCTCTGGACCTGCTCCAACAGGTCCATTTCTTTCCTATCCTGAGGACTCCAGAGCTGGATGCAGCACTGCAGGTGGGTTTTCATGAGACCTGGAGGGGCAGAATCACCTCCTGCTGCCCACACTTCTTTTGATGTGGCCCAGCATATGGTTCTGGGCTGAAAGCATGCACTTCTGGGTCATGTCAAGCTCTGCATCCACTAGCAACCCCAAATCCATCTCCTCAGGGCTATCTCTCAATCCCTTCATCCCCCAGCCTGTACTAATACCAGGGGGTGCTCTGACCCAGGTACACGACCTTTCTTTTGGCCTTGTTAAAATTCACATGGGCCCACTTCTCAACCTTGTCCAGCTCCCTTTGGATAGCATCCCATCCCTTGGGTGCATCAACTGCACTATTCAGCTTGATGTCATCTCCAAGCTTGCTGAGGGTGCACTCAATCCCACCATGTCATTGATGAAGATATTAAACAGTACTGGTTCCAATGCAGACCCCTGAAGAACACCACTTGTCACCAATCTCCATGTAGATGTCAAGCCATTAACCTGTGCCCTCTGGATGCAACTATCCAACCAATTCCTCATCCACCACACAGTCCACCCATCAAATCCTCATCTCCAGTCTGGAGATGAGGATGTCTTATGGCAGACAATGTTGTAGATGACATGGGTAACTCTTCCCTCATCCACTAATGTAGTCACTCCATCATAGAAAGCCACTAGGTTGGTCGGGCACGGACCTGTCTTAGTGCAGCCATGCTGTCTGTCTTGAATCCCTCTTCTATCCTCCATATGCCTTAGTATAACTTCTAGGAGGATGTGTTCCATCATCTTCCCAGGCAGAGAGGTGAGGCTGGCAGGTTGGCAGTTCCCAGAGTCCTCCTTCTAGCCTTTTTAAAAATGGGCGCAATGTTTCCCTTTTTTCAGTCACAGGGAATTCACCTGACTGCAAGGGCTTCTCAAATATCACAGAGAGTAACTTGGCAACTACACCAGCGAACTCTCTCAGGACTCTGGGATGCATCTAATCAGGTCCCACGGACTTACGTATGCTCCAGCTTCCTCAGATGGTCACAAACCTTGTTTTCTTTTACAGTGGGAGGGACTTTGCTTCCCAGTCCATCCACTTGAGAGGTGTGGGAAGAGAGGATGCCAGTGAAGACTGAGGTAAAATAGTTGAGTACCTCAGCCTTCTCCCTGTCTGTTGTTACCAGTTTGACAGTCTTGCTGATTGAGAGGATATGCTTTCTTTGACCTTCCTTTACTGGCAGACGTACCTGCAGAAGCCAATCTTATTCTCTGCATCCCTTGCCAAGTTCAGCTCCATCTGTGCCTTGGACTTCCTGATCCCATCCCTGAGGTCAACTGGGCAGAGTCCCTATACTCTTCTCAGGATACCAGTCCCTGCTTCCACTGCCCGTGCATTTCCTTCTTGCCCTTTACTTTGACCAGCAGGTCTTGACTCAGACATGACAGTCTCTCACCTTCCTTTCATGATTTCTTAGACCTCGGAACCAAGAGCTGTTGTACTCCATGTAAAGCATCCTTAAATGTCAGCCATTTTAACAGTGACTAGAAGAAAACTACTAATTTTTGCCAGCTGGGTGGAGGGAACTGGGACTTTGTCATTCAAGCAGGAAAAACAATGATTTGGCACCATTAGAAGACATGCAGAATATTACCTTAAAATATAACAGCAAATAAAAGCACAGAATCATAGAATGGTTTGGGTTGGAAGGAACCTTAAAGACCATCCAGTTCCAACCCCCTGCCACAGGCAGGGACACCTTCCACTAGACCAGGTAGCAACCTTATCCTTAAAGCCCTGTCCAACCTGGCCTTGAACAATTCCAGGAAAAAATAAAATAATAATAATAATTTCAGTGGCAAAACCTTTGTTTCTTTCAAGGACTATGCAAAGTCATTACTTGCTACATTACTGGTATATGGAACTTATCACCTTCATCCCACAGGAAAAAAAAACCAAACCAAACCAAAACATTTTTTATGGAAGAAGACCTGAATTCTGCAAGGAAATTCTGTGTTAAAATTCCAGTATAACTCCATGCTAGAAAAGTCTGCTTCCCAAAGAAGCTGGACATACCCTGTTTGAGATTTAACATGAGAATAAGACTAATACTCCACAGAGCATTTTAGTTCATTTTTAAATCTTCTAGCACCTTATTTTTCATTCTGTTTCAAAGAAAAAGGAATGCAGTGATACTGTAAATGTAAGCTCACCATTTACATCCTACTTCAAGAGGTATTTTGTCACTGTAACATAATTTGATGTAACAGGCTGCCAATCAACTGCAAAACCCTTTCTTAAACCTCTTTTAGCTAATGATGTCTTTAAAGTGGAGTTACCCACTGAAGGGTAAGAGAACAGTAGGCATATTTTAAAATACCTGTTCATATGTAAAAGCATCTTTTTTTGAACCTTTCTTCAATGACAGGGAAAGTTAGCTATGCAACATCTATATTTCTTTCTTCAAAGGAAAACATATATGTTACCATGCCATGGTCAAAAGTGAAAACGCCAACATCACGTCCATGGTGAATGTGATTCCGTCTGATAATGGGATTTCCATGGTTTTTAACCCAAATCCCTGCTAAAGCATTATTGGAGATCTCATTGTCCTCATATATTCCCTAGGAAATAAAGATGGAAATTAAAACAGGAATCAAAGACGGTAGCAAACAATTTTATCAGGGTAAAGAAACTGACACCGAAAAATACCTGTGCATGGTCTGTAATGTAAAGTCCAACATTTTCACAGTCGCTGATGTTACAGTGTTTAATAGTAGGACAAGCTCCTTGGCCACTAACGCATACTGCAGAGCCAACTGGAAGAAAACAGCACAGTTACCATAGCTTCAAAGCAGAGTGTATTTATAAATAGTCTGGCAGTGCTTTTGCAAGAAAAGTTAGCGTGAACTGGTATTTCAAAAGGACTCGCCATGCACAGCACCAAAGCACTGCAAGCCACAGGCAGAAAACACATGTCATCATCTTGCAGAAGCAAAAACCGAGGTAGGAACTGCTTTAAAATCCCTCTCAAGGGGCAGCTGCATAAGACTGCCAGAATAGATAATAGTTTACATATTAATTCATGCTTATGACAGTTGTCACTCACTTATTTCCCTATGTTCAGCTGACTGTATACTGACTGTTCACACCAAAGGACCACAGAAACACAATATAATTCTGTATTTACTGCCTTACTTTACTTCTCTTCAAATTTTCCTCACCCTGTAATTCCAAGAGCCCAAACAAATAGTATTTCTGTAGCATACAAAGCCACCCTGCCTATGAGCAGGGTACAAACAACACAATCTCGAGTACAAAACTACATACACATCAGAAACCAACAGGTCTCTTCCCAGCTGAATTACAAAGCTCCTTGGATCATTTTAGCTACCATACCATCACCCAGAAAACAAACTCTTTTCAGGCATCAAGGGCTCAAAGTGCCTAGGGCTTCATCAAGGTCAGCCCAATTCCCTGAACTCCATCAAATAAGAAAACACTAAAAACAAACTGTGGATTCATAGTGATTTCAGAAAGGTCAGAGCTCATTCCGGGGTATCTGGCGTACTTAACACGCACCTTACCCACAATTAAACATTACTACATAAGCAAGCCAGTACACGCTCTATTAGTCAGTTTTCATATTACCTTCTAGCACAGAACCACAAAGACTGTACTTTAATAATTCATAGACTCATTTACAGAGGGTTTTTTTTTAATCCTAAAGAAATTATTTTGATTGTCAAGTCTGACCTTATGAATAATACAATCTATAATGATTCCCTGAATTAATTCTTGCCTCAATTCTAGTAGCAGGAACTTCAGTGTGTATCTTTTAGAAACACATTTAATTTCGATTTGAGCATTTCCAACAACTCAGAAACCACCATAAAGCTTAATAGTTTGTGACAGGGATGTTACCCTGTTAATGTCCATCTTAATTGCTCATTTGAATTCCTCTAGCTTTAGTACCCAGTTCCTGGTTCTCTTTATACTAGTGTACGCCATTCCCAATGCATGTACGTATTTAGTGCAAGCAATTTAGTCCTTCAGCCTTCTCCTTGATGCAAGTCACAAACTGCAGTCAGTATGTTTTTCATGACAACCAAATTTTTCTGCTTTAAGGACTTTTCATGGAACTGTTTCTAAATTTTCCACATGTTGCTATGGACACAAGGGAAGAGCACTTTACTCTGAAGCAGGACTAAGCGGAGGCGTAATACAGTCTCTCTACTTCTGCTCAGTATTCCCACCAGTACAACCAAGATTCACATCACTTCTTTAAGCCACTTAACTACAGGAGGGCTCATATGTAGATCTTTACCCACAACAACTCTTTAAGCTTTTCCCAAGATCTGACTTCACTTATTCATAGTAATGTGAATATTGTTTGACGATACCTTCCAGAAAGGCAGCAACACATACTCCTGGTTATTTAGATACCCTCAGCCCCAAGTCTTCATTGTCTATAAGCCTCATCAACATGCATTTTATTTCTTCTCTGTAAGTCACTGATAAATGGCTTAAAGTCAAGAAGTCATCTTTGAAACAGCCACCAAAAAAAAAAACCCACAACATTAAAATTTACCCTGAAAGTATTTTTCACCTATTTAATGTGTGCTCTTATAATTCTGTGAATTTCTAATCTCTTAAGGCACTACACACTGAAGTCAAGTATTTTTCAAGGATGTATGCAATCATACCCGGACTGCTACCCTCTTTTAGTCAAAGTCAGTCATCAAAAATGCTGGCTGTGTGATGTAACCATTATAACTTGCTGTAAACACACATCAATTTTTTTCAGTTCTAAATTTTACTACATCTTTGTCCTACACAGGAGCAGTAAGCAGAATTACCTGCCATACTTCATCCTGCCTAAGTCTCCCCACTGCCACTGCTCCCCACCCGAGGACATACAACATCACACCCAGCTTTCAAGTTACTGTTGATACATAATAGGAGCCCAGAAGATTTCTTGGCCAGTTCTTTTCAAACTCCTGCATCATTTTAGAATGTCTTTTTTTACAGCTGTTTAACTTCAGCACGGTTACTGTCAAGAGTGGAACATATTTCATTATCCCTCTAGGGTATGAACACATTTATCATTCCTGCCTATTCTCATTAAATATGAAACAAAAGTTACACAACACTTTACCATTCAAATTCTTCTGTTCTTTGATGGATTAGCATCACTGCTCTCACTCCCTTTGCTTCCCAAGTTAAGACATAAGCAGTTTCTTCTAGACAGACGTTAGGTCTTGTCTTGTTTATCAAGTTCTTCTGAGAGGGTAGGAAGGGTATTTTGTTGGGGTGCATGTAGCAGGGGGTGTATGTGTGTTGGCGGTGTCCCACACTTTCCTGGTGTGGTGTGCTGACATCATTCCTCCCTCACATTTTGCTTATTTAAATGAAAACAATCTCTATTCTGACTCACTTCAACTGGACTTTATTGTTGATCATGTGAAATTGGTCCTTTTAGAGTACCAAGCACATGTATTACTGGTTTCGGCTTTATTTTGTTTACTCAGAATATAATGATTGCACACACTTAAGCAATACTTAGGAAAAAAAAAAGAAAAAAGAAAAAGGCACATTGCCATCCACTACTACTTGTGTCTGTCAAGGTGAGGACTAATACAGATTTCTTCTACAACAGAAGCAGTAGAACCTCTAGACTCAGTATCTTGCATTTAAACTATGCATTTGAACTTTATTTAGTAGTATTTCAAAGATGCTTTGGACTGGCAAGGCACCTCCAGCTTAAATCACTGATACTTACACAGCTCCCATCTTCCCATATTACATAAAGAACTTTACATACATCAATGTGAAAATGTACTTTAATGCAGTTTGGAGGTCTATAGGAAGGGGATCAAGCATGTGCTAGAAAAAACTGTGAATGCTTATGGATCAATACTTCAGAGATGGCACTGGAAACAGCCTTTCTAGCAGGCTGCCATTCTTCTTCCCATTTTACATGCACTCAGTATTTCCTGAGTAGGTTACAGCAAGGTTTGGTATGATTAAAAAAGTCAATACAAATTAATAATCAATAGATGATGATAGTACAGCCTATACACAGCCTCCAAAATGGACCAGAAATTTTCGTTTTGGAGACAAAGATCAATAAAATTCAATATGGCAAGCATTCAGAAATCCAGAGTACTTCAGAGGGCAAAAATCCAAAATTCTCAGAAATAGCCTTCCATAATGAAGTGGTCATTAAAAAAAAAAAAAAATAAAGCTTAATTTTAATAAACAATTTTCACGAAAACATCAGAGCCTACTAGCTTGTCTGTAAACATGTTTCAATATGAAGCCAGGCAGCTCTTCAAACTCCTTTTACAATGAAGCTGAATGTGATCCAAGAAACAAATTTAATTCTTTTCATTTGTTATCAGGGTCTCCACTATCGATATACAGGAACCAGTAATACATATTTCTTTGTATACTTCAATTTCACAGTATTTAGGATTAAATAAAGAACTCAAGATACTGAGAGCAGCTAGCTGTCCTTTGTTCCTACTTTTTAGCACTTTCGCATATTAGCTATTATGCCTTCAATAGAACAGATGGTGATTCAAAGCGCAGAACTGCCTTGACCAAAAGTGCAGTTTATAGCCTGAAACCTCCAAGAAAGAGCACATCTCCCACTGCAAGGCACAGACAAGAAGTCCTTCCACCATTCTTAATACAGTTCCCTGCAGAATTCCCTCCTCCAAAGTTCATACCAGAGAAGTGTAGGGTTTGTTATCTCAGTGACAACCTCCTCTGTTGTCTTTCCTCTATGTTGAGCTATGTTAACCTTTATGCACAGCCTATGTCGATCCACTCCTTTTCACTAGCTGAACTTGGGTATATAAAGTTCATATTGCCATTTCCATGCAAAGAATCAGTATCTTAATTCTCCTGTACCTCTTCTTTCTCACACTTCAAATCCATTTCATCTGGTTGTGTTCAAATACATTAAACTTCCCATGTTGTGCATGCAGTGATTGCCAATTGCCATGTCCTCCTGCCAAATGACTGAACTG
The DNA here is from genome assembly GCA_017639245.1 of Myiopsitta monachus. NCBI lineage: Eukaryota > Metazoa > Chordata > Aves > Psittaciformes > Psittacidae > Myiopsitta > Myiopsitta monachus. The sequence goes on from CM029925.1 coordinate 59,993,041, forward strand.
CCACCCAGCCTCTTACTTCCACTGCCTCTAACTCTTTCTTTCCTGAATCTGGACTACCAATGTTTTCCTAATCAGGCGGTATAAATTCCTTATTATCTCAGATGGTGAAAGAGTCTAACTTTCCACCCTGCTTTTCTTCTGCCTGTATAGAAACTCATACATTGAGTATGTTGAATCATTCCACTCTTGACAGGAAACTGAACTTAGCCATTACAGCTCATGACTGTTTCATGCCATCAAACCAAATACTGTATATGACAATGAAACTAATGTGAAAGTCCCATGTGTGCCCCCTTCAAATGCTCTCTCCTGCCAGCTACAACTGTATTTATGTCAGAACCAGGTGTTTAAAACCTGAAAAGTGACAGTTCATATAAACTAAATGCCAAGAGCCCAAACTCATTCAAAAAGAAGACCAAGTATAGATTATCACAACGGTCTTGGATGCAATGTAGTCACTGTAATAACACCATTTCTAGACAAAAACTGCTTCCAGACAAGAACTGCTTGCAGACCTGTATTAAACACCTGCACCAAAAAATGAACCGCTGCAACAGTGATCATAATCTATTTGCGTGCTGCGTCCATGTGCCCTGGTTAGTTTGGGAACTTCAAACAGTGTTAATGACAAACAATAAAAAGCCCACTAACCCGTACAAGTACTTCGAATAATACAGTGATCTATAATTGGGCTGCAGTTCACGGTGATCTCTAAACAGTGGTGTGCATTGTGGTGCTGAGCAGATTTGTCATCAGGGTTGAACTGAAAAAGGAAGACAACACAACAACGTACCATTTATTTAACTGCACAGGCATGAAAATGAGATTATTGAGAGAAAAGTTTGAGATTCTTACCCTGATTGTCATATATCCAACATAGGCATCTTCAGAACCTTCCATAAAAACAAAGGTGGAATCTCTAGTGTTTTCTATTATAACTTTATCTGCTACTTTTCCAGGTGCTGTGAAGAAGACATTTATTAAGTCTCAGTTTATGCCACTGAAAAGAAATCCTCAAGAGTTACAGATTCTGTCCACAACAACGAAAGAAAAAAAAAAAAAAACACAGTATTCCTGGCATATAAATAGCCTTCTTGTCTGAAAAACCTTAAAACAAAGTCTCGAAGACAATGAAGAAACTAGTCTAAGACAATCCTGCACCAATTTAGTATCTAGTACCAGGAGAAAAAACTCTTGTACAGAGCTAGTTTTGGCTACTCCTTATCACAAACTGAATTACCAGTTTAAACATGGATACCAGTCTAGAGGCACTGTAATTCTGTTACTAAGTTCAATTTATTTTGGTACTCTACACCCTTTAATAAAAGCTAAATACATACATTCCAAAAGTAATTTGAACCAATTTGAAGAACTACTTAAGAATCTGCCCATGACCTACAACTGACCTCTCCATACCCAAATGTAAGATTCAGAGTTTTGAATTGATATCCTCATTCTTTAGAATGAAAAATCTTACAAAATTAGATTGAGCTATACTTTTGAATATACAGAAGGTTTCAAAGTGGTCTCTCTGCAAGTTCCCATGATCTGCAATTTGATTTCCTCTATTAATAGCAGGCCTTGCTCTAGTCTTTATCTTTAATCCAAAGGAAGGAAACGTTGACATTGGTACGCAACAGCCAGAAGAGGGAGCACAAGGTAACAACGGTCTCGCATCAGTATAAATTCAAGGATACTAATTCACAAGCAAGGTAGCTTGATTTAAAACTGCACATTAAATATGCAAGCCAGAAGAAGCCTTCCTCAATACATAAAATGTAAAAACATTATAGCAGATCTATCTGATAGCAATTTTCAAGCATTCCCAACTTGAGGCACATCAATGTAAATGTGACCAGCTATTTACCCTAAACTCTGTATTTTATTGAAGAGCCCACACACAGAATTTCTCATGAGCAGATATTTTTCTGTTGTCTGTATTAGTGTCAACAGACAAGTGGTATGTCCTGTTCTTTATCACTCGGGCAGAAAGGTGCCAGTCAGAATGAAGCAACATTTACATCATTACCCAGCTTGTTCTCACTATCTAAAAGGCAGATCTCCCTGCTTTCATTTACTGTAGTGCTGCAAGTATTTTAAGGTAGTCTAGTTCTGCTTCATACTACTATTCACTTTGCACTAGAAATAATTCTACAGAAGACACATAAGGGACTACCTAAAGAATTAAAAATTAACTGGATGTTGCCTCAGAATTCTTCTATTCCTCAAAAGGAACAGAACAATTTCACTTTTTTGTGCTTTAACGGAAAAATAACTAGCTTCTGCAGAAAACAGTTGTGACCCTCTTCAATCAGATCAGGCAAAAAACGCAGAGGCCCTTTTAGATCTTGCAGGCTGTAAAACCCACAGCCAAGAACACGGCTCTAAACTGGACTAAAATGTAATTTTCTATTCAAAGATGCATAACAGACATTTAAAGTTCAGGCACATGAAAGTTCCCTGGCACTCAAAAGTAAGAAGTACACGTAATTATGATAGTCTTCATTTTAGTTTTTTCTACCTTTAAAACCACAGATTCTTCTAATTGCTTTTATTTCTTGATTGGAAAATCCTTTGATAATGTGCAGGTGAAAAAGGGATTATTTAAGTCAAATGGAAAATAAACGGGGGAAAATGAAATCTGTGTCTCCTAAGAATACAAGAAACACATATTCAGCAAGGATTCTCAGATCAGGACACATGTCAGTACAACTGCTGAAACTCAGTTATTAAGATGAGAGACTGTATCTAGAATGAGACGAGCACTCCATGTAAGGCTTGTATTCCTGTAGCAATCTGGCACCCCACGTATTGAAGAAATAAATAACCCCAAATTTCAATACAACAACAAACCCAGAATACCAGGCATTATTATGCAAGAACATTCTTGCTAATACGAGAAAGCAGAAGCTTTTTGAAAGCTTGAGGTATGAAGAACTCCATTTCTAATAAGGTGCTTCTTCAGAGGTCAGCAGAAGAAACTATTAAAGAAATTTGAGTAGAACTGCGGAGAGATTTGGTGCTGCCTTAATCCCACCATTCTGGAAAGCACGCCAGACTGAACAGAGAAGAGGAAGTTCTCCAAAGCTTAGTGGTTCACTTTAATTTGTTTTCTTTTCCAGACAAATGAAAATTGACCCCCTCCACAATGTCATTCACCATTCAGTGGAGAAAGTCTGAGGAAGTGAAGAGTCAGTAGTGCCAGAAACTGAAATATAAATATGTCTAGCATTTCTGGATTCCTCTTGGAGGCTTTGTTCCCCAAGACAGCTATTCTGTTACAAAAATACACAATGCAGATCCCTTGCTTTTAAGGAATTGTAGTTAAAATAGCTGTTTTTCTGAAAAACTTAGTTAATTCCAGTGGAAGAGAAAGCAAAGGGTCTTTCAAAACTTAAAAGGAGCCTGAGAACATGCAGGAGTTCAACCAGATATCAAAGATGTCGTTTCAAGTTTCATGAAGTAATAGAGAAATTTTATATCCCAGGTCAGTGCTGATCCAGTTTCTTCTGGATTTTTAAGCACTTCAGGAATACAACTTGCCCTGTTTGTACTGGCGTCCATAACTGTCATCTGAAAACAGATGCTGGGGTTATTTTGTTATTTGTCTAAGGCCACGTCTGCATTAGGAAGCACTGCAGCATGACAGGAGTGGCACTACAAAGTGAAGTAGTGCTGTGGATCAGACACTCACACCACATGTGTTGCAGGACAGGGAGGGTAGAAGACACACTGACTTTGGACAAGTCCTATCCTGGTCCCTCTGACTGAATGCACACCAGCTACTAGAGAGCAGTAAGGGTATTCCAGGAACATGTCTCAGATTAGTCTCATCCAAAAGGAATCCAGTTTGTGCTCCAAAATGTCTCCACAGCACAAACCAAAGCACTGTAAGCAGGGAAGTTCAGGATATGAGCTTAAGAAATGTAGTCATGAACTGACAAACTAACACACTAACACAGCTGCACCTTGCAGATCTGCAGGGACAAGTTTTAAGGCTGACACTGGAACAATCTGACTGCATTGCTCAAAACTGTTCTTGCTGCCAAGGCTGTGAAACCCAGCAAGTGCCAGAATAGGCTTGCTGAAGAAGAAAACAGCTGGTATTCAGAACAGATAGATACCTGAAAAGAGGGACTTGGAAAAAAACAAATAAGAAAAACCCAACAAAACCCCCACAAACAACACCCCCAAACCCCACAAATAGCAACACACTACCCCAAATAAACCCCAACCAAACAAAAAACCCCAACCCAGACAGACAGTGTCTCAGAAAAAGCAGGGAGCAGACAAGTAACTTTTGGGTTACCACAGGAGCAAGAGGTCTGAGAACCCTTAAACTAGATGTGTACCAGACATTAAGACAGTCAAAATTCTTAGCACACTATCGTGCTACTGGGGATTAGCATGCTCAAAGTGGGGACAGGAAAAGAAGACAGCTCTGCAAGCAACCACAATTTGCATCCAGATATATTAGCCTATACCAACTTCCTAAATCTTTCCTATTCCAAAAGTCTCACTTCCTTCTCCACGAAGGTTCTCCTTTGTGGAGGACAACAGAGAAGAGAACTTCCGCCTCAGAATCTTTCTGCTGGATGCTCTCATTTCCTTCCTCGAGATGGAATTAAGAAGCTGAAGGAAAATGGGACAGATACTAATTTCAGCTTGCTCCCACTGCTGGATTCTACTCGGGAGATAGGTTATATATAAACAAATTTCATAAGAGCCACCTGAAAATTGCAACTGCAGCCATGTAACTGAGTATACTTCCTGACAAAATCATTTTTTAACCCTAATGAAATAAAATGGTAAATAAGTTATTCCAAGAACTAACACACAGACAACAGTACTTTAATCTGAAGCATCAGCTACCTTTTAGTTTGTGACACTTGTACAGAAAATACTTATTAGCCTGATGAAGAAAGATGGGCATTTACACTGGATATTTAATAAGCCAGAATATCTTTGTAATTAAGGTTATAATTAACACAAGTCATACTTTGAGACAAAGATTAAATACCTGCACCGATCATGGTGATTGGAGATTCTATATATATCCATTCATCAGTATATATACCAGAGTGAACAAAGATAAGACCATCAAAATGAGCTTCTTGAACTCCACCAAGAGCATCTTCAATAGTATCATAATACTAGAAGAAAAAGGACAGGTTTACAGGGAAGTATCCATGCAAAGATATAGAAATAATCTTAACAACTGCTTTAGAAACATACCAACATATTTTCTCTTCCTTTGTATCTTGCAGGATTACTGTAGAAGTGTTCAGCAAAACCTGGTTTTACATGCGCTCCTTTGTACTGAAACAAGGAAAACAGTTAATAAGCTTGCAGACAGGTGGATGTGAACACACAGACAAAAGATCTACTAATTCCCTAATTCACAAGCTATGTGCTGGTATCAGTTTGTTCCAGGGACTGAGGATCATATTCTGACCTCCCATATTAGGCACTCAGTTTGAAATGGCATCATCAGAAAAAGTCTGAGCCTAAGTGATCGACTAAGCCAAGAAGCTAACCTACTTACACAGCCACAAGCCTCTGAAGTGACTGAAAAGCCTCTTGTACCTTATCCGCTCCACAGCAGATGTTCTTATTTCCATCTTTTGATTTCCTAGCAGCTTGCCACAAAACAAACTACAATTCTATGGCAAAGGAAAAAGAATCCTATACCTTCGCTTTTGATGGAGTACAGAACAAAGAACCTTGCCCTCAACAAGCTTCAGAATTTTACTAACCAATCACACATAGCATTGTATAAGATGCTCACCTGGATACGTATTTCCCTTATGTTTTTCAGATGTTATGAAAAGCCATTTTTTACAATACCTTTAAGACTTTGGATTAGAGGATCAATCACGTTGTTTAGCTCCAGTCACACCAGCTGTAAATCGCTATTTAAGCCTAAGTGATATTTTCAATATACCGTCTGGTTTACTAGGGAAGATGCATACGAATCTGACAGCCAGCATGCACACTAGTTTAGTAATATATGATAGCAACAACATATTCAAAGTTTATTTGCAAACCACAGACCGTAACAATCTCTTCCACAAAATTTCAGTGATGCAAAACACGAGGAAGACACAAGATAGAAGGGCTGGATGCTCAAATGCTCCACTTTACGAAGATGTGTCTCCCAAAAGTGTGCCTCAAACCATGAAATAACTTCAGATATCCCCCTATTGTATAACACAACACAAGAATCTCTCCCCACCTCCTCAGTCCCATCATCCTAAAGACTAAACTTAAAATAATTACTATCAATCAGCCACATTTCAAAAGTTGGGGTTCTTATTTGTACAAACCATCTTTAAATTGGAATATAAATGAATGCTGATGTTACCAGTTGCTGAAAGCTTTCTTTCCAGGGATTTGGATGTTCATATTCTTCTGGATTAATCTGATAAAATTTTCCAGGTTCAGGATGCATCATGGGACGAGTGTACTCAAATACTTCCATATACAATCTTTTCCTGAGCAGAAGTGTCAAGCAGAAAAGAAAGTAAGTGTATTTCTGATTACTATTCTGCTTTAATATAACACACTGAATGTTAAAAACTGGGTTCTCTCAATAGCATTTGCCAGTCTGTGACAGTAAATTTGACCAAGATCACTACCAAACACTGCTTTTTCCTGTTAGGCCAACTTCTGTGTATTTCTAAGAAAAATCCTGGCATGTGTTTCATGATCCAAGCAGAAGAGTTCTCAACATGTAATTACCATGGAGAAACTTAAGCAGTTCGTTCCACTGTTTGTGGAATCAGATTCTAATTGCATATTAACTTCAGCATTACTTTAGATAACACTTAGAAAAGCTAGTAGCATAAGAATAACAAAACTTAAGAGAAAACATGTCACCACCTCTTCTCACCTTGCCAAAAAAAGGGCTGGAAAAAAATAAAATGTATTCATAGAGAACAAACTACGCACTGTATTCCAAAAAGAGTTCATCAGTGAACAGATTACAGTGGCTTAAAAAGAAGAAAATAGCACACAGCAATTGGATTCTTTTGCTTAGTGCCAGAATACAAATAATAGCAGTGCCGGAGCCTGCTGATATTAAGCCCAGACTTACAGGATGGCACTGAATCTCAGTAGTTGTAATTCATCTGACAAGACATCCTCAAAACTGTCTTTAGGACAGTAAGAGAGAAAAGACAAAAGGGGGGGGAGGAAGGCATTTTTGCGATGTTATATTGAAATGTTATTCTTAAAGTCTTATCCTTTATAAAAATAAAAGACCAAGAAATGTGTCATTTTTTCCCTTATAAAAAAAAAAATATAAATTTAGATCCCATTTCTCCAAGCTCTCAATAACCCATGGCCAAGATTGGATTTATATGGGGGAAAAACCAGTCCGAGTATCCAATCATTAAAATAAACCAAACAAGCCATCTAAGTAACACTAAGTAAAGCTTTCATCTAACATTCAGAAATGTGCCTGATTCTTTTGCATCAACACAATTCCCACACAAGCCTGAAAAAGGTTAAAGAGGGGAAGAAGGAAAGAAGTGGCTACTGAAGGAATGCCTCATTGATTTTTAAAACAGCCATTATTTAACTAGTATCTACACTACTAGAGAGATAAAAGTTTTACAGCTTTACACAGATAACCAGACATTCCTAAGTTACAAATAACACTGAAGTAAGCCAGATGTATTAAAATACAATTGGCTTTATATCAGCTAATTGCAACCAACGTATCAATTTTTCTATTGTACTGACATTTCATGCAGCACATCTAGTTTTTCCTCAAGATAATGAGGAACAGCATTTCACTTACCACAAAATGGGGTCATTAGCCAGCTCACTGAAGCGTTTACACACACAAGCTGCTCTACAGAGATCCTGCTCTAGCAGGTAGGAGAAGATCTTTAGAACCACTTCATCTGGCAACTTCTCCTGAAGATACTGCTCTGCAGGTGCTGCTAACGAACAATAACTGATGTAAGATCACTGACATATTTAACCAGCCCAAATTCCAACTCAAACAGATCACCAATATGCCATCTAAAAAATTCCCATTTAAAACACCAATGATCTCAAAGCAGCTTTCTTTAATTTTTGGAGTATATTTTCATCTAAAGCTAAGGCATAAAAGAGGAAAACAGTTGACTCTGAATTCAGGTAGAAATTATAGTCTTCCTCTTTCAAAAATGTTCAGTTCACCTTTTCTGTCGGAGGAATTGATGCGCATACAACAGCAGACATTAAGAAGGCTACTGTGTAATGTTCCAGATGTACCAGCTCCTCACTATTAGCTTTGTTGTGACAATAATAACAACAATAATAATTAATCCAAACATCAAAATCTCTGCAAATGTTTCCAAACACTAAAGAATTTACTCAGAAATAGTGACCATCTCGAAAAGCTACTAGTACAAGTTTCCTTTTCTCCCACAGCGCACATAAGGAAAGAGAACATCTTTTGGGATGCAGGAAACCAGTAGCCAGCAACAATTCAAGTCTCCTCCTTCCACCTACTCCCCTTTATGCTCTTTTAAAATGAAAAATACAAGCCAGAAGCAGCATTAGCCTTGCCAGATGTATGTCCTGAGAGAGGTCTGAGGAAACTGTTCCTCTATCATGCGGCAATGTGAGTGCGCTTTGTTAAACCCCCGCTCTTGGGCACACGTGTGCTCTGCATATGACAGTTCCTATAGGGAAACCCTCATTTGCAGTTTGTGCTCTCCCAAGACCCTTCTGCGACAGGTACCCTCACAGCAGCAGAGGTCTCTCTCACAGGTCACTTGTTGTCTTCAGAATCCTTTCTTAGCCAGAACCATTCAGAACAGCTTCCAAAGTTTAGAGGATTTGTATGGAAGGAATTAAAAGCTCCTGCTACATTCATAATGCAATTACATCCATGTAATGCCCTTTGCATTTTTCAATTTCTCCTAGAACATCTGAACCTAGGGAGCAACAGAATTGTGATTCTGGCTTCTACAGACTACTACAATGACCCTCAGAAAGAACCTACTGGATTTGAGGGAACAACCATTCTGAAAAAAGTTTCCATATGAGATTCCACAGCAAGAAAAAAAAAAAAAAAAAAAAAAGAAAAAGGATAAGCCCCAAGTCTTCCTTGGACAAATTATCAGGAATATTCATGTTATGTCCAACTAGAAGAGAGTGAAGATATGAAATGCAAGGACCAGAATGGTGGTTGTTATGAAGATGCTGAGCTGTGGTCTGTAGGCCGCATCACCAGAACCTGTGTACTACAAAAGAACTGATTATAGCTGGTTTTGCAAGGTTTTGTGCTTATATCTGCCACCAGAGCAGTTAGCAGAAATGCTGAAGTATTACTGACTTTGCGGTGACTTTCCCAGAACCTCTTCTTGCTCTGTGCAAGTATCACCTTGGTGAGTCACCAAGACTGATTTCCTCTAAGACCTTAGGAGGGCATTTATCCAATGGACTGACGGCTGCTCTCAACAGTAATACATCTTACAGTCCTAAGCTATAGGTACAGGCCACTGCAACAAAAAGCTACACTGTACAAAAAGCATGAGGGTCACTATTCCACATGCCCACAGCTATGAGCTCCCAAAGTATCCTTTAAGTTGGTAGCACTAACCATGGCAGAGTAAAACATTTTTTTTACTCATCCTTACCCATCTAAACTAACTCTTATGGATCAGCTCCTCGTTGTAGCTCACTGCAAGCTACAGAAATGTTAGCACAAGGAAGGATACAGGAATGAATGCCCAGAAACTGGCAAAGGTAGTTCCCTTCAGGATCTAACAAGCCAGACTGAAGACAGGAATTTAGCAAAATGAATAAAGAGCAAGTAGTCCAGAAAGGCTTCCATGCTCAAGAGACACCTGAGGAGCCCAAAGTCTGGGAAGCATATACCAGGAGACCATGAGGTGAGCATGGCTGGGCATCACCAAAAAAGTCTTATGCACCTGATCAATGCTGGCTTTAAAAGGTCCTTTTCCACTGGAGATATAAAGGTTCTTTCCAGCATCAAACAGGCAGCAGCAATTCATTCTACAGTCCTAATGACCCTTGAAATGCATAACAGGATAATTGGACATTCCTTCTGAATTCATCTTTTTCCAGTAGCTTTCCAGGTCGATGTGGAGATACAGTCTTCTACTGTCTCACAAGCTGAAATGCGATACTGCGAATGCAAGGCAGTAAATCCTTACAGCCTTCCACAACCTGTCTTCTCCTTTTAACACACAAATCCCTGAGGCATACAATCTGATCTTCTTCCTAAGACATTCAGTTACTTTCCTAAATGAACTGCAGAATTTGTTCTTCCTTTAAGTTTATATATGTTAGGACCTCGATTATTCTTTTATTGAAGGGGGAAGTTCACTAGTGTAAGCCTCCCACTGCTCAGCAGTTCATAGTCTCTAGGCCCTATCTCAAGACAGAAACTGAAATCCAGATGTGCTACCTTACAACAAAGAGTAGGGACTAACTTTTCAGTGCCAAGAAACTTCTTCAATTATAATAAATAGAAAGGTAAAGCCAGAATAAGGTCTTCCAAACCCAGCAATTTTTTGAATTGTATTTACCTGGAAGTAAATACAAGTGCTCTGCTTGCAAAATGAAGACAAGGATTTTGGGGGTGTTTGCTATCCTAACCCACCTTTATCCAAAAATCCATAGGAAAGAGTGATTGAAACTCCCCTTCTACTCAATTCAGAAGCAGGGGTTGATTTAAGATTTCTCCACTCAAATCACCGATACAGTGATTACTAGTAGAATTCTCCAGTATCATTTGAAAAAAGCTAATTTGCCTCTTAATGTGAAGTCCTGAATACCCCCTGGGTCTAAGAGAGAACTCCACGCTTTTGTTTTATACATTCACACTTTACCTTTATGGGTGTCTTTTTGTAATCTGTCAAAGACAGGATGCATTCAACATGTTCTTCCTCTCAGTTTACAAAAATAAGCCAAAATGGTTTAAAGGTTTCTCTGCCCATCAAATCAGAAGCTTTTATGTGCTGCTACTCCTGACAGTTTTATGGCTATTGACAAGGTAAAGGTTAAATACATATAAATGCATATTCTTACTGTTAAAAAATAATAATTAAAAAATGTCAGTTTTCCAAGTGCTAAAAATAGACAAGAATAAAAATAAAACCAAAGTCACCAATCTTTATCTTTGCCCTAACAGATGCTAACAGTTGAACTATTTATGATTTTAATAAAGTGCTAATATACTAGACAACTGAAAGTCAGAACCACAACCGGTTACATCATTCTCTTTCCACAGGATATGTGTGAAGTTAATTCAGTTTCAATTCTGACCATTTAATAAACAGAAACTAGTGACAGTAATATCAACATAAAGGGCAGAGAAAGCTGCCTGAAAGCAAATTATGTTCTCTGTACAAAGACCAAGAATGCCAGCCATGAAACCCAAATTGTAAGTTATGTCTTGTACCGGTAACTTTTATGTCCATTTTAATGACGAAGATGGAGACAAATAGCTTTTGTTCCATAAGAAGGCATTTAGTAAAAATACTTTCTTACTAAGAAGTAGAAATATGTCAGAAAATATAGCATGCAGTATTCCTGGGAAAAATACCTGATAAATCATAGGAAAAGAAAAATATAAATTTAAAAGGCAGTAAGTTTCGTGAACTATGAGCAGTGCATGTATCTAATGTACAGAATAATCAATGAGTGATCCAGTAACTCAGGGTTCTCAGTATCTACTGAAACTCTGTAGTTCAAAGAAAGAAACTGTCTCTGAACTGAAGCCTTCCAAAGATGGTTAAGTCTGCAAGAACTGCCCAGTAGAAAATGGTTATGCAAATGTAGCGATCTTAAAGCAAGAGAGGAAGGAACCTACGCAGTAATAAACAAAAAGGAAGAGCACATCAAGTGATTAAAACCCTGGATTAGAATGACATGACAAGTGGCAGTGAAGACTGAAATACCCCAGTAAGCAGAAGCATACATTTACAGTTGAGGTAATGTAAGGAAACTGTCAGAGTGTAGTGAATTGCAATCTTTCTGTAAATCAATAAATAGTGTATTAGCATATGAAACAAATATTTGGATCAATAAGATTTAAATGCTGTAAAGGTTTTCTACAGATGTCTAACAAATGCTGACTTTGGAGGTTTACCAGGCAGCTGTGATGCAAGCAGCACAGCCCCATTATAACTATTTTTTGACTAAATTTTTGGTTTCTGTATTTTTTGTATTTTAAAATTTCGATTTTCTATATTGCTATGTGTTGCTTTCCCATCAAGACTCTTGTATAGTCACTAATCTTTCTCTCTTGGGTTTGAAGAACTTGTTGCCCATCACAGGACAGAGCTGCAAATGGTAGAAAAAAAAAATACATCAATATTTCAAAATTCTAATGTGTTCTTTGTGACAGTATCAAAGACCGACTTTTTTTTCCCCTTACAATTTGAAATGGCAACTCTCTCTCAGCAGCAGTAATTCTGAAATCAGTACTAAAATAAGGAACAGTCGTCTGTTTTTCCAGCTACTGGCTCCACTCCAGTTGGAAACTAACTGACTCCATTTCTCCTTTCATTTCCACCCAAATTTTCCTCAACTCAGAGTCCATGTGAGAAGGAACGGTTCTCCACCAACACGATCCTGTGTTTCTAATCCCACGCCTTCATTTCATCTACAGTTCTGAAAAAAGCAGCTATATGTTCCAGATGACAATATACAATCTCCACTGATGGCAATCCAGAAAGTCTCAAGCTTACAAATCAGTCACAACAGCTATCATTATCTATGCTAACAAAAACTCTGTGTGTACAGGGAATCTCACTGCAATCAATACCTGTACAAATTTAGAATAGTACTTCTGTAACTCAATTGGGAAAATAAAAAATAACCATCCTCCGTACTGGGAAAGAGATTAATAGAAAATGGGTTAAGAAGGACACTCTTGTTAGATTGCAACTAGCTTGAATACAACCTTAAAAGTACAATTATAAAATCATTGATTACAATTCTTCTGGTACTCCCGTGCTGGAGAAGCCCTCCCAGTCTTTCCCCGCATGAACTCAAGAATGTAACAAAAGGAATGTGCAGTCAAAGCATGGAGAATTCCTTTGGAAATCAGTGTCTTTTATCCTGTAATTTGTACCACTGAAGTCAAATCACATACCTTCTCTAAAGCAAGAAGGTGAGTACAAGCATAAGGAAGAACACATCAAAAGTGAAAAACCTTGAAAAAAACCGTCAGAACTACCAAGAGAAACTGAGTCTATGACAAGACGAGTTTGCACAAGGCTTCAGATATCAAATCAGGAAATGAAACTGGAAGTAGAATGGCACAGGCTGATGTTCAGTTGGTTCTGGTTGTTTCAAGGATATAAATCTGAGATCAAATGATTCTTAAACAGTTGCTGAAATTATAAGAGTTAATGGGGGGCTTGAAAGATAAAATCTATACTATGGAGAAGGTGAGAAGCCAGAAAGAACAGACTTCAACAGAAGCACTCAAAATGGACCAAAGCCTTGCGCCAGCTTCTCAGTTTTAATTCACAAAGTTAAGGGAGACATGGACTAAAACAAAACAAAACAAAAAAAAAACCAAACAAAACAAAACAAAAACAAACAAAAAAAAACACAACAACCCTAAACAAACAAAAGAGCCCACCCAACACAACAAACAAAAAAAGCAACAGAAACCACATCAATGGGAGTTCACAAGTGCTGGTATTGATTTTCCAGGGAAGAGTGACAGCAGATCTCCTGGAATTAAAGAGTGTGTCAGGAGACAAAAAGAAACAGAGACTGAAAAAATAATGCAGAAAAAAAGAAAACATGTAGAGGACGTATGCCTATATATGTGTGTGCATATATAAATATACATACGTGTATGCACAACCACACACAGTACAATTATATACACGAGTACATTGATATAATAAACACATACCTGCAGTACATATATATTTGTTAGTACCTATGTATAAATAAGTATGTGTAATTATTTTACTTACAAGCACACACAAATTCTCTCCCTCACTCCACAATTAGGTGCTCTAACGACACACTGAAACTACCTCTAAACAATATCCTGGAACAATACATCAACATGAGAAACGGTAAATACGCCTAGTCAGAGTGCTGCACCACTGCAGCATTACTGCTTCTAGTAGTAGCTTGGATACATCTAACACAGCATTCTGAGGAGAACAAAAAACCCAAACAAAACCAGACCAAAGCCAAAAAAAACCCAAACCAATGTGCCTGCAACAAAGCAGACTGAAGGATCAGATTCTAAAAATCAGGTTAAATTCATACTTCCAAGTCTAAAGTTCAGAAAAAAATTGCAGTTGCTTTTTCACTGCTGTTTCTTGCTTGGAGGACAGACAGGAAATCTAAGTTTGGGGGTGGTTTGTGGGTGTGTGAAGTTAAGTGATGTCTCCACCCCTCCCTCCCCACCCCCTTTTTTGTACAAAGGGTTATTACCTGATAAATCCTGGGACTTTCCAGATACTCTTGCACGTTTAGCTCGGTGACCAAAGTTTTCAGTAGCTGAAGTGGAGGCACCCTTTAATGAAATAAGTAAGAATCAGTTCAATCATTAGGTGACTTATGAAAAGTACTGTTCTTGCTGTTCTTAAACCTGTAAGATTTACTTCACAATTAAAAATCAAACAAGTAAGTTACCTCCATGCTGCTCTTTGTAGGGCAAGCTGTTCTTTTAGGTAGAAGAGTTTTTCTGCGAAGTTGGTATGGACTATTTTGTGCACCAGGACCCGATTCTTCTGCAACCATATCTGCAGGTACATCATCATCTGTCAACAGAAAAAAAAAAGAAAAATTTGCCAACTGGGATTGAAGTTTTGCTTTATACCAGAAAAAGGCTACAGGAATTTTCAGATATATACATCCAGTCAGGAGCATGGGGGAAGCAGTGCTAGAGCACAGAGAACTTTTGGTGGGGAGTGTGGGGAAATCAGAATATATACACAGCATACACAAAATTACATGAGCAAGTACACACGAAATAACCTCTGTTCTCACATGTACACAGCAGCTATACCAAAAGCTGCTCAAAAAAACCAAAACCACAAAAAAAAACCCCACACAAAACCCTGGGCTTTCAGTTTCTCTTCGAGCATGCGCTTGTACTCACTGTGTTAATTCCATAACCTCATCACCTCAAATTTTTGACCCTAATGCTACCAGCATAACCAAGAACACTGGCGCTTCAATTATTAACCAGATTTTATCAAGAAATCCTTTAGTAAACACAGCATTTAGTACGAAACTCAAGGCAGAATTTTCCCCAAGCATTTCAGGAATAGCCCAGGCCAGCATACAAACGCTTCTGTAAAATGGAGGCAGCTTTAAATACATACACCCTGTTTACCTGAATTATGCTATAAAAGAGCATTTTCTCCAAAGCCTTAAAAATTAACAAAAATTGCACCCCACCAGAAAGTGCAGGAAGTGCGGTGACTAAGGGTTTTTTTTTTTGTTTTAATGATGTTAAAGTGATAGCCAGAAAAGTGATACCATTCAGTAAGCAGTTTCCCTGAATATATTACAGTGAAGAGAGACTGATGTAAACACTAAAAACCACACCAAACCAACACCCCCCCATAAACCCCTCTATCCTTCAAATATTAAACCAGTGTTTTAAAACACAAATAAAAGCAATTTTAAAACTTCTAAAGATCCCTGTCATGATCTCAGTATCACAATTTTCCAATGGGTTGTTTTGTTGGGAGGGGGGAGGGTGTGAGTTTTGACATAAATCACAGAACACTGCATTTACATGGGATGCATGCCATCATAGCTCAAGCTGCTACATCTGTAACAGCTAACCAACAAAATTCTGAAGAAAAACCTATTCCAGTGTCCTCCTGACCTTTTCTGGTCCAGATTTCTCATCTACCTTAGCAGCTATTTATAAATGCCCTTGTATCATGAACACTGCCAGGACATCTAAATAGATGACAGAAGCTGGCAAAAGGAGGAAGTTAGCTGGGTGGCATGTGTGCCCACTTCACACAGGCAGATTAGGGCAATCTAGGAGAGTGTCATCAGCTCATTAATCCACCTGAAAACCAGCCCTGCCAGAAGCACCTCCATGATCAGCCTTCAGCCAGCTCAGCAGCTACTCCTGCTCTGCGAAAGGAGGGACGAGACCACACGACTGGAAAGAACCACCAGCCCTCTACCCCTTCTGCAGCAATTAAATTATTAAACTTCTACCAAAAAACCATCACTCCCTTAAAATAACAGAGGCAATCCCTGTAACTTCAGCCAAAAGCTAGCTCACTCTCCCTCTCCTTGTCTGCTACATACATGACGTGCCTCACTAGCATCTCAGTACTTCTCTGCCTATGAAGGCAAAGTATTTATGCATTATGGAAAAAACCTAGAGGACAGTGACAGAGGAACTGTAGTGCATTTTCCTGTTAAGAATTGCCTGGTCCAGCACTGGCATTGCACACCTGTGGAAGATTACTGACCCCGGAGCAGACCCATTGTACACTCACAATTCAGTTACCTAATTTTACCTGCCTGTCAAAAGTACCTGAACAATTTAACAAGATATCAGCAGATAGAAGAGAGAAAGTGCTACAGCAGAGTTCCCAGCCCTCCCTTACACATCAGGGCAGAAAAGGAGCTGTGGGTCTGTCATAGTTTAAACCCAGCTGGTAAATCAGCACCATGCAGCCACTCACTCACCCACCCAGGAGGGATGGGGAAGAGAATCAAAAGAATGTAAACTCCATAGGTTGAGATAAGAACAGTTTAAAGAATAAACGAAAGAATACCAACAATAATGATAATAGTAGGAAACAAGAAGAAATGAAAGCTCAGAAAACACAAGTAATGCACAATACAACTGCTCGCCACCCACTGAACTGATGCCCAGACCTACCAGAGCAGCAAATGGTCCCTTCTGTGTGACTCTCCCTGCTTATATGCTGGGTATGACATGCTGTAGTATGGAATACCCCTTTGGCTAGTTCAGGTCCAGTGTCCTGTCTCTGCTCCCTCCTGGCTTCTTGTGTCCCTCCTCACTGGCAGAGCATGAGAGACTGAAGAGTCCTTGATCAGAGTAAGCATTATTTATCAATAACTAAAACGTCGGTGTGCTATCAGCACTGCTCTCAGACTAAAGCCAAAACACAGCCCTGCACCAGCTACTGGGGGGAAAAATAACTGTTAAAGCTGAAACCAGAGCAGGGTTTGAGGTGGGCCCCACCAGGAGGAATGGAATGCAGGCAGATATCACCAGCAGCAAGGCAGTCTGATAGCAAAGCACCCAAACATTGCAGCACGTACCTACTTCTCTCCCCTTATGTCTATTTAATATCTGATACAATAATTGTGATTTCTGCTGTTACTATCCCCAGAAGCATGCTACTCACAGATTTTGAGTGTTCTGCTTTAAGCTTTTTCTCCTATTTTGCATTAAGACACAAAATGACAGTTCCCCACCCCCTTCTGGATGGTCAGTACAATAGTTCAGAATTGCCACATGAAACACAGCGAAAGCAAAGAAAATAGGAGGAAGAAAAGAAATAAATCAAACAACAGAATTTTTATCCCTTGATAGGCGATGAAAAGGGCAGAGACAAACCCCAGTCAGGTCTTTAGAAGTAAACCCATGGAGGCAACCAAGGACAAAACATACTACTGCTGGAAAGACAAGGCAGAAGCCTGTGGGGGAATATGGAAGTAAAGGTCAGTTTGGCTGAAACACTGAAGGACTAGCTAAGCAGAAAAGAAATGTATTCATTTTCTTGCAGTGGATTTGTGAGGATGGCAGGAGTCCCACTTGAAGATCACTTTTCAAGCACAGATGACATTCAGGGATATGCACACATTCACTCAGATTTGCAGCAGGTATCAGAAGAATTAAAGTTGTCTTTTTCTCCACTGAGTGGCAAAAAAGGTGAGAGAAGGGCACTGGGGGAAGTACAAATCCATGCAGCAGGCAAAGAAGCAGAAGGGTGCCCAAGACACACATGTGCCAAGGTGCCCATCACCACTGAGCAATGCTGGCCTGGAGGCACCAGGGAACATATCGTGACAGTGGCTCACATATCACAAGAGCGGCTCATGGGGAGGAAAGTGCCTCAGGAACCAAAGTCTTCCACCCAGCCTGGCCCTGCCTAAACCTGCTAATTACGCAGGTAATTCTGTGGCTGGGAAAGGATAAGCAGACTCAGGCGAGTTAGATGACTTCTTTCTCATCAGCAGCTACACCTTCGAGGGACTGACCAGCTCCTGCATAGATTTAGAACATTTCAGGGACATTAACAACTGATAATGTTTTTCAAAATGTGGCCTTTGTAGTTACTGTCAAATGAAACGCTATCAGGAAACCCAGGAGTTTTAAGTAACCTGTTACAGAAGCAGCCTTGGCGCTTGTTTTTAGCCTTCCAGATGCTCCACGCTGTAAGCTCTGAACAAACTGAACAGCTACAATACCGGCTTTGAGATAAGTACTTCTCAGAACGTACTATTTCCTGAAGACTACACATTACCTTTCCCTAAGCAAGCAAACCTGGCAACACTCAAAATAGACTTGAGAACTCCCCCAGCTGAATTTTGAAAATCCTTCCCTAAAAACCACACTCGCATAACAGACACATGCTTGCTTTAAAGCAGAAAAATCAACTTTAAAATACAGAACCTCAGTGCCTCAAAAATATTGTGGAAAACCCAGTTTTAAAGCATAACAGTATCAGCTACTACATCTAATAACACAAATAAGAGGCATTATAATCACATTTATTGATGGTAGAAGTATTAAAGTCAATAAACAAATTTGGAGGAGTGTGTGTCATATTAATATCCTCATACAAACACCTGCTAAAATGACTGCCAAATGCTGTCACAGCTTTAACCAAGTCAACACATTTGCAGGTTTTAAGAGATTAAATTAAGCTGAGTCTGCTCTCAAATCAACGTTTATCTGAATATTTTACACCAATTAAATTGCATAGTAAGAGAAAATAATTTCAAGTAAAATCATGTTTCTTGAAAATTAAAAACTTAATGGCACTGACAGGTCAAGCCTAAATAATTTAAGAAGTTATCTTATTTGATGCTTCGAAACAGCTCATGAAGCCTGACCATAACAGTACAAGTTTTAACATCCACAAGAGACTTGTAAGCACAAATATTTCCAGGAGGAAAAGAAAAATAAGATTAATCTGCCACTCTGTCAACTGCTATAATCAAGAGAGTCCCACATTTCCACAGATGCTATGGAAGTTTCTACTTTAAAGTGCATTGGATAAGGAGTACATAATTAACTTCATCATCTTCCGTGAAGAGACTTTAAGTTATGGAAGAGTGACAAAGGACTGTCAAAAAAATTTAGAATATATATATACACATGCACAGATCAAAAGGTTTATCATGTCCACACCATCTTCTCTACAAAACACATGTGCATATGGTTTCACTTCTCCTTGACACGTGTTCAGATACTATTTCCAAAAGCAGACTTAAATATTAATGACTATCATGAAGAAATAAGGCTAATAAAAAGCTTGGGAAAAAAGAGTATTTAACATACACACACCCCCAAGACACTCTTACCAGAAAAAAAGAAAAAAAAAATAGGGTTTCAAGGACTAATTTGCAGTGTTTAATCAGTTTTAACACTGTAATTTCACTTTTTTGTGCTGTTTTTTCTGTATCTTCCCAAAATGGGGTAGGGGAAACACACCAAAACTAAAGAAGTCCAGAGATACAAAACGCTGGGGGTGGCAGGTATTCCCAAACAGGCATAGCATTGGGATTATTCCTGCAGACAGGGGAAAGAAAATTGTGAGAAACATAACCAGTTTTAAAATACAGAAATCCTTATCAAATTGGGAGTAGGTCCTAGAAAACCTCTGAAAAACCAAATTAACCCATACTGAACTTATCTGAACAATGATCCTGCCTATCAAACAAATTTCAACAGTAACAAGAGTTCATGATACAGTGCCTTTACGTAGAACTGGTGCAATTTGGGAAAGAAATAATAAACTATCAAGACAAAAAAAAAGTACCAACACTCTTCATCTTCACAAGGAGAAGAAAATCTGAAAAATGCAACCAAAATGTGAAATGATCCAGCTCAGTTGCTTTGGGTAGAGGAAATCTTGCCATGCATTTGGCAAACCATGGGTAAGGCATACTGCCAACCCGTGAGATGACAGCTTCAACTACCTCACTGCTGGATTAGCTTAAAATTGGAACGGAACAGAACAGACAACACAAATTTAAGTGAGTAGAAAAAGAAAGTACACACAAAAGAGATAGCAATAAAGGCAAAATAATTTACGGAACAGGAATACAAGGCAGGAGTTCTGAATTTGCACATACAGTAACTGCAAGAACATAGACATCTCCGTAACAAATTGTCAGCCCAAACCCGAAGGAGAATACACCCACTCACCATTTTTCTTTAAGTGGCAAAATCTCTGGGAGAGAGCTGTTAAATAAATGTATGCATCAATGGTGTGACTGACACTCACTCTATGTCCTTGCAAACACTCCTAACAAGTGGCTGAGGCTTAAAAGCAATACGGTAACAAAGCCTGAAAGACAATGAACATAGAAATGGTACATTTTACTCCTTGTCTCAGAGCAAGAAGTTTCTCACACCAGCAGAAGCTTTCCCACTGATTAAGGGCAGCATTAAAAAGGTTAGTTTAAATTATAGATAGCAGGTTGCTTTCGAAAGCAGAGACCATTTTCTCTTGAATGCCGATTATCTCTCCATAGAGAAAGCTACTAGAGCTAGGAACACCACCCTCACATCCCCAAAAAAACCCAAAAAACAATCCCCAAGCAACTCAAACTGAGGAAGATGACACGGAAAGCTCACCAAGTCCAGAACCAACATGTCCTACAGGCAAGAGTGCTTTGGTGGACTTTCACTGTCAAGTTCTACTTCCCCAAGGTGGACTTCAAAACAACCCCAAAACCCCAAGACCCACCCCCAAGAAACAAGAGGCATATACACAGCAACTGTCTTTACTTCATGTTTAATATTAATGAAAAACTGGTATTAAAATAAGAAGTAGCTCCAAAGTCATCTACTACTAGCATGAAAGAGACTTTAATAAATACCATAATGCATTTTAATTATCATTATGGAAAGAAACTTTGCAGTATTTTCCAAGCAATGTCCAAAGCAGCTTGACTCACAAAGATAAAAATCTAAGAGGTGGTATTTCTGTAAGCTTCTGATGGCACAGGTCAACAAGAAGGATTAATCTCTGACAGGAGTCAAGGCTGCTGGGAACTGGAAGAGACCCGGCAAGAAAGATTTGGAGACAGCTCTCCACTCAGAGAAGCAGGCTTTCAGTTTGGAAAGGGGACAGACCTAACATTAAAAATGTATGCTTAAAAACTACAGAGGATCAGACTTACTGAACACCATATGGAATAAAGACATTCTGCCTTCTGGGAAGCAAGAACTAGACACAATAACCATTACCGACTACTAGAGTATTTTAAATGTACATACCATTTCTTACTGATAATAAACTGAAGATATATAACATTATGCAAGCTTACTGTAATTTGTAATGGTTTACTTGAGAAACAAGATGTGGAATACCTATAATTTTTCCTGCACTGAAGTTGCTTAGTATTTGAGTGAAAAAAGAAATAATTATGCTTTAAGCTAAAAGTCTCTGTATTTGTACGGAGCAAACACACATATACACACTCACTCACCAGGACTCACACAGCACCTTTTTGGAATATGCATTTTCAGCTTTTAAGCAGAGATACCCAAATGAGACAGCTTATTATTCTTTGGAAATAGGTCATGCAGTTACGATGGCCTAAAAAGAACAAGAACAAATCTGAGGCTCAACAATATCTGTATTTGCTCAAAAGCTCATGTTAGTTTTACAACATGTTTAGATGTATTTTCTATAAGGAGCACATTAATTACTCCTTTTATCTACATAGAGAGTTTCTTCAGGTTCAGATTATTTTTGCATTATTCTTCAGATTCAATGGAAATCAACTTTTATCTAAGAATCTGATCTTTTCTCCCCCTCAGCACATTGTGAATCTCATTATAGCATCCTCACATAGGTCGCCCAAATCAGATGGGAGAGAATATGCTGCCTCAAAGGTCTGTCAGGTCAGACAGAACCCTCAAAATACTGCATGCTAAAATACAGCTCATATACACAAGGCAAAAGCTTCAGTTCTTAGAGCTGGCACAAAGCAGACAGGGAGTGAAAGGAGACAACTGCGAAAGATAAACTGGCTGCCAGCCCAAACCTTGTTCCCAGCTATACTTCTTTAAAAATTATCAACCATCACAAACAGTAACTCTCATCTCAATCCCCTTCACTAGGGAGTTCATAGTCTAAAACTATCTAGCACAAAAACCATGTGTGAACATTAGTTACATACAGCTCCTATTTTTCTTTTCAGAAGCCAGGAACAGAAAGTGATAACTAGGATTTGATGAAAAATTCTAGCTTCTCTCCCAAAAGAGGTACTGAACATGTCAAAGACAGCATTCCTAAAAATAAAAAATACATTAACATGCACATTTTTATTAGACATACAGAAGAACTGTGCAAGCACTGCATGCTTGAGCTACATGTTAGATAACTCAGAGAGGGAAGAAAAAAACCATCTTCTTCTTCAAATAAGCAGCTCTAACAATCAGCACCAGCATGTTTCAAACACTGGTTCCAATGCACTAAAATGAGGATATACTTTTATTCCTTTGATTTTTTTTTTAAATTACCCTGTTTTTCCAAACCGATGATATTGTATTACAGCATCATCTATAACATTAAGCAAACTAATACACAAATATCCAGGTGGCTGCTTTGCAAGTATTTGATTAAGAGAATTTCCCTTCCTGCTTAATAGGCAGCTTGACTCCAGCTCTGCCAAGCTTTCACTGAAGAAGGCACAAGGATCCCTTTTTGGGTGCATTCCTCATTAACAAAGCAATACTCTCAAGCCTTGCTGCATGATTCCTTGATGCTACAATTAAAAAGCTGACCAAGTAGATTTTAAAGGTTCAGGAATATAGAGTATTTAAGAGCCTTTCCTCATTACATTTCCTATTACATTAGAGAGATACTAAAGGAAATAGACTTTATTACTACAAGCTGATTTATTCCACACAATAGATGGAATACTTACTCCATCTATTCTGACTACTAACTCAAGCTTCCAACTAGGACCAATTTAATTAAAATTTCTACCTGGTCATATTACTTTATTTGTTAGAGCAGTTGGGCTACCAGTCTCAAAGGTCATCCCCCCTTTTTGGCTGAAACACAGCAACTTTGAGATGACAGAGGGTAGATATAGATTAGAGGAAAAATTTATTCCCTGTGAGGGTGCTGAGGCACTGGCACAGGTGGCCCAGAAAACCTGTGGCTGCCCCATCCCTGGCAGTGCTCAAGGCCAGGTTGGACAGGGCTTGGATCAACCTGCTCTAGTGGAAGGTGTCCCTGCCAGTGGCAAAGGGTTGGAACTGAATGAGCTTTAAGGTCCCTTCCAACTCAAATCATTCTGTGAGTCTATGAACTTCCATCTCATTAGAAGAACGTAGCCCATGACGACAATAGAAACTTGCTGTAAGAGGTTCAAATATTCCCATTTTATTCTGCATCACAATTGACCATAAAGATGTTTCTGATCAACTATGCTGTTTGTAAAAAGGCCGGACACTGACAGGATGAAAAACAGCCTCCAAACCTTATGTACTGGCAAGAGGGCAGATGCTGGCTGGGGTCAGCTGGGACAACTAAGTAAATTAGTTTTATGGAATAGCCATTAAGGCAAACTGGTATTTCCATCTTGTATGACAGCCTGGCTCAGGCTAGATAACATTTTTTCCTGAGAAAAATGTCATAGCTAGCATATGTAAAATAAATAGGAGATATTTGTGAGGATAGATTATTTCTAATAAGCAGAGAGTAGCCGAGCTATGAAGTAGAAACCTTACATTCTTTAATTAGAGTAAGTCTGGGTATTCTTGATACTAGTGAACGCCAAAAAGAATGAATCAGAAGTTTCTAAATTCCCGGTTTTATTAACTTCCGGTGGCAATTATTTCTGCCTAATCTCATCCTACATGAGTAACTGTCTTTAGCACTGCTGGAACTAAAGAATGAGCATGACATTTATTTTCTCTCTGGTTGAGTTTCGGGGGGGTGGGGGGGGGGAAGAAGGGGGTAGGGGGAACCCACAATATAGAAATGAGTAAATTCAGTGAGAATGCAGAGATTTATTTTAATGCGTCTACAATTTGCATTTCAAATTTTCTACAGTCCATAACCATTTGCAGGGATTGTCTGTGATGCATGGGAAGCTAAGCGAAACACGGCTGCCTCTGAAAGGACAGCAAAGCGTGTATAATAAAACAACCCACATAGCTACAAGTCCCATTATGACTAAACACTATTGCAGCTATTCAAGCCTAACTCCCGTAAAACAATCTCAGGGCACAATCATTTCACCAATTTTTCAGGAAATGAAAGCTTCCCACAGATTTCTCTGCCACAAGCCACATCTGCAGAGCACCGTTGTAACACAGGCAGAAAAGAAAAAAGGGTTATATATCTCCTGCTACTAAGAGTAGTAGCAGATTTAGAGATACTTGCCATGCAAGTCCATCTGCGTTCTATGGACTCCACATCACAAACAACTGACATCTATCAACACATTGGACCAACTGGAACCTAGTTATGTCAAGGAGCAGTTTTGATATACTAAACTAGGAATTTCCTAAGGTTCACCAGAATTGAGAGTTAGAAATGCCAATCTTAACAAGAAAAGGCAGTCACAGATCTATCTTGAAGTGACAAAAACCCAAAGTGAAAGAAAAGGCAACAAGATGAAAGGCCAGAGAGTTCTTTCTGTGGTGGTGGTTGAGGGGCTACAGTCAGTATTATTTCCTCCAAGAAGCAAGAGGAGGAAAAAGCACATTAACAGTACTTTAGAGCTTCCTGGGTTTGGATGTCATTCATCTCTTTCTGTATCCTACTAGTATGTTACATCAGAGGCAGAAAAATAATAGTAACCAAGAACCAGGAACCATCAACTTAAGAACTTTATATGATTTAATGTAAGTAGAAAAACAGAGTATCACCAAGAACAGCTTTGATTCTTCATTTTTTTCATAGATCCTAGATAACACTTTGTCATAGCCTTCAGAAACAATACAAGCCAACAGACTAAAAAGCATAGTTTTTTTTGAGAAAATTGGAATAGATGGGCAAATCAAGGGAGGGAATTCTCCCCCTATTCTCTGTTCTGGTGAGACACATCCCTCCCCCTCACACCCTGCAGTCCTGCACCCAGCTCTGGGGCCCCAACCCAAAAGGGATGTGGAGCTGTTGGAGCGAGTCCAGAGGAGGCCATGGAGATGCTCCAAGGGCTGGAGCACCTCTGTTCTGGAGACAGGCTGAGAGAGCTGGGCTGGTTCAGCCTGGAGAAGAGAAGGCTCCAAGAAAACCTTAGAGCAGCTTTCAGTGCCTAAAGGGGCTGACAAGAAATCTGGAGAGGGGCTTCTGAGAAGGGCCTGTAGGGACAGGACAAGGGGGAATGGCTTTAACCTGACAGAGGAGAGATTGAGATTAGACATTAGGAAGAAATTCTTCCCTGTGAGGGTGCTGAGGCACAGGCACAGGGTGCCCAGAGAAGCTGTAGTTGCCCCATCCCTGGCAGTGTTCAAGGCCAGGCTGGATGGGGCTTGGAGCAACCTGGTCTAGTGGACTGGTGTCTCCGCCTGTGGCAGGGGGTTGGAACTGATGAGCTTTAAGGTCCCTTCCAACCCAAACCAGTCTGGGATTCTATGAAATACATACTGTCCAAGCAAAGTTTCCAAGTTATGTTCAGCTGCAGTGGCACTTTACACCAGCCATTAGTCTAGGAAGCAGCAGACCAAACAGTCCAGAGGCAAAAAGCTTGGCTTTAACTTTGACAGACAGCTGGGAGGAAAACACACCTGGAGCTAATACTCACAGTTTTGGATATCCAAGAGCATGACACTAGAAAAAGATAACTGAATTGCAAAAGGCAAAATATGAATTCTGCTACCTCTTTCAGCTATTTCTCCTATCTTGCTATTACAATGATATTAAATACATATGCCACTTTCCCCTCCTGCCCAAGTACTACAATCAGCACTTAAATATTTTTTCAAATATTACAGCTAACAAAACAAAAACACAACAGAGAAAAAACCCCAAACCAAACAATACCCACCCCCAACCATGAAATGACACCATGTCAACTGCCACCATATCAACAATGTGACTAGCAACAGTAAACTGAAAACTTCAATACACTACAGACTGGGGAGAAAAAAACCTAACTACATTAGATCCCTCCAAAATACTGTTCTTCTAGTCACCAAAAAAACAACCTCCCTATTGCAGTACATATTTACATTGCCTTTTAGCAAGTCTATTCATTGATAATTATGCCAAAACATGTGCACATCAAAAAAAGAAAGCACGCATTTATTGTCCTTGATCAGTCCAAAGTATGTTGGATCTAACGTACTTTGTAACAAGGCGGAATATAACAAGACTAACTGTGGCAAGGTTTGCATGCACCAAGTCACACTTACCCAATCATTACTTACTCTGAAAAGCTTTCTAAATGACTGTTCCTCATACTCTGTTACTTGAATTACCAAGTCCAAAGTGCCTGACAACAGCAGGAAAGCATGGCTCTGTTTAGCTTCAGGGAAATGACTGAGAAAATAGTGTGTGGAACTACAAGCAAGCATCGTCAGGGTGTGGGGAAAAAAATGCTTTGTTACACATTACTTTGCCAGCACGTATGTTATTAAGATGGGCTAAGAAACCTGTCATCAGACTCAAACACTAGTACAGGAGGTAACTTCTAACTGAAATTTAAATTTGTTAAGAGCTACAGTAAAAATAAAAAGCTGGTATCAACACAAAATACCATAGTACTAAGGGCCAATAGACTACCTAAACCCAAGCTGCTTTGCGAACAAAAGGAAAGTAATCCCTATATGGAGGGCAACTACCCATATCCAAACCTTCTGCTCTGGAAAAAAGACTAAATTGGGTTTCTACCAAGTTTTAAAATATTAATACATTATATAAATGCAAACTGGAAGAACACAACTGTCTGATTTTGATCATAGAATGGCTTGGGTTGGAAAGGACCTTAAAGCTCATTCAGTTCCAACCTCCTGCCACAGGCAGGGACACCTTCCACTAGAGCAGGTTGCTCCAAGCCCCATCCAACCCAGCCTTGAACACTGCCAGGGATGGGGCAGCCACAGCTCCTCTAGGAACCCTGTGCCAGGGCCTCAGCACCCTCACAGGGAAAAAATCCAACTCTTCCCTCTGTCAGGTTAAAGCCATTCCCCCTTGTCCTGTCCCTACAGGACTTTGTCAAAAGTCCCTCACCAGATTTCTCGTAGACCCCCTGCAGATACTGAAAGACTAAGATCACCAACATGTGATACAAAACAAGCATCAAAAAGGACGGAAACAATGTTTTGTGTTACCTGGTTAAGGTAATTGCAGCACAGGGAGGATACTTTGCTCTTCCATGCCCTTTAGAGTAAGGATCTCCTAAGCACCCAATCCAGTAGCTACTACTCTTGGACATCCAGAGAGTGAGGAGAAAAATTACATTCTGATTTTTATTAGAAAATCAAATTACTGTTTTGCTATATTAATCCAGGCTTTTACCTTTGTTGTTTCTTTCTCTCCTTCTAAACAGAGCTTTTCTAAAACTATGGGGTTTTTTTTGAAGACATATACCTCTTATTTTAAACCTAAACACTGCGCAACACATTAGTTACCCAGCGCATCCCACTGCACTTCATAAAAAAGCATTCTGCAGCACTCACCTACTTTTAAGTTTCCCATTTTCAGCTCAAATAGAAACATGCTATCAGATGCAGCCTGATCATGTATTTTTACCTATAAAAGCAGTATCATGCATTAGATGCTGCATCAATGAACTTCTAAAAGCTTTTTTCAAGTAGCTATTAAATTTCCATTAGTATAGTCTATTAACACTGTCATCTCAGTGTGAGGAGCTCTTACACGAGTTTACATAAACATTTAAGGGCATCTGAACTACATAAAAAACCATTTTTAAGATATAACAACTGATTTTGACACAGGAACTCTGTTGTTAACAAAACTCAGACTAAAACACCAGCAGCTGCAACTGCCAAGGTGTACGTGGAGGTGGAGGGCAAATATCAGTGTATTTGGCTGTCAATTATATCTTCTGGCAACTAATTATGTTAATTGCAGCTACATTTTTTCACTGAGATTCTGAAATAAAATGTAATGGCAGCTTAATTAAGAGCTTCCAAACTAAGCCATGTTTGCAGCCAATGCTTTCAAGTTTAAAATTCTGCAGATGATGCCCTGTATCTTGATGTCTTCAACCACTCAATTTCATTAAAAATAAACGAATTAAATCTAGCTTTTTCTCAGCATCTCTCAACTATTTTTCTCATAGCATAAATCTGGCTAAAGCTCTGTTTTACTGAACAACCTGGAAACACCATCTTGAGAAAAAAAGAAAAAAGTGGTTTCAATTCTTTTCCCCACCTCAAATAAAGGAACTGCTTGCTATTTGCATTTCAAGTTTCTTCTTAAGAACACCGAGACAATAAAGTTCAAGCAGCCAGTGTAAGCTTGGTTACCTGAGAGCAAGCTTAAGTCACAAAATAGAGAGGAACTAATAATTTTTCACACTGTAAGATGTCGAGAGGAAAGTGCTGAAAGTTTTCAACAGGGCTATTTTTTCCTCTCTCCACTGCCTTTTATATCCAGTCTTTCCCTGCACTTACAGCAGAATCCTTAACTTTTCCTTTTCTTAGACAGGTCCTCCTTCTCATGCACCTAAACTCCCATTTTGTTTAGTTTCCATAGTTCTGGATATTCATCCATTTTAAGACCAGATAGAATGGTTGTCATTTATTCCATATCCTTTTTGAAATCCTGAGCCACCACACTCCTACAAATTCCCTATAATTTCTCATGCTTCAGGATGGTAAATTTCTATTTTAAAATAATGTGTATTAACTGTAAAAACTGCTTGAACATATGCAACAAAAGGAATGAGGAAATGGTATTGTTGGAGAAGGAGTCCAATAACTCAGCCCCTTCCAGACTCTACAAGCCCTTCACTATACACAGTAATCCCATGTTGTGAGTCATTAAGATACAGACTGAAATGGCCACAGAAAATGACCAGAAGGCCACAAGGACCTAAAAAGGCTTTTTGAGGAAGAAGTAGCATTCCTTACCACCAGGCCAAAAAACCAAAGATTATCTAGAAAACTGACCATTTTAATAGGCAACTTGTGCTTTCGTGTATGAATAGTTCAATGACTACCCATGTGCCTCAAGTATTTTCTCTCAGGCATATACACAAAGCAGGGTATTTAAAGAACAAGACACTGAAGAGTCTGTAGACAAAATGCATACAGAAAAAAACAGAATCATCAATGTCCTTTTCTGATTATTTTGCCTACGTTTGATAGAATCATAAACTGTTTTGGGTTGGAAGGGACCTTAAAAGCTCATTTAGTTCCAACCCCCTGCCATGGGCAGGGACACCTTCCACTAGACCAGGTTGTTCCAAGCCCCATTGAACCTGGCCTTGAACACTGCCAGGGATGGGGCAGCTTCTCTGGGAAAAAAAGGTGGAAAAAGACAGGGTAAAGAATACTAAAAGATTTCCCATGGCAGCTGCCTCATGGGGAGGCTCCTCTCAACCCCATAACTGGTGCTGACTCCCTCTCTATCCCCCTATTCCCAACAAGCCTACACAGGTCCATCCTGTCCCTTTCAGTACTTCTTAGTATTGATGAAAAGTTAAACACGCACATACAGAATAGAAATGCAGCTGTTTGCATATGCATAGCTGTCAAGGTACAAGGTGTTCTTCTGCAGACAATTTTGGTATATGTATAAATAAGAGTCATGCAAGAGAAGGGTCATGGGTGTACAGCCCTGGAACACCTCCACACACACTGATCCACCATGAAAGAAAAACCTCTCATTTGTCCAAACTAATTTTACTTAGTACGTCAACAGACTAGGTCAGTGGCAATACCTCAGCTGAAGAGGGCTGCCACTTATAGCATTAATTCATAGTGGTTTTTAGGTCATTTGTTTTTATTCCTGCAACCTTTTAAGGATGTAGAGTATTAACATTAAGAAGGAACATCACTTTACAAGCAAGAGATGGCGAATGAACCTGCAGATAAGCTCCATATGACAACTACTCTTATAGATGTTCATCTCTTCTGGAGGACAAACTGCTCAAGTATCATGTAAAATAAAACAAAAGACTTATTCTTGGCCCAAAGCATTGCAAAATTTCCCTTAGCTTACAGCTTCATACAAATAAGGTGAAAAAATATTAAAATACTGGAAGAATATCAGAAAATTAAAAAAAAAAAAAACCTCCATGTGAACATAAGGAGACACTGGTTTTTGCTCCAAGGATGGCTGAGCACTGCCAGAGGTTGTCTGGAGTTTATAGAGCATCCAAGAGTTTTCAAGGCAGCCTATGCCTTTGCTAATTATGGCTTATTAGAGTTAAAACAAGATAATAAGCAAAAGATCACTTCAAATGGCTGTTCCATTGTCATGGGTTCAGCAGCAGCAGTCATTTTTTCTCCTTCTTGGTAGCTGGTGCAGCACTGTGTTTTTGATTTTGGGCCTGGGAGCAGCGCTGATAACACCAGTGTTTTCAGTTACTGCTTGGTAATGTTTTGGTCTGACCAAGGACTTTCTGAGTCTCATGCTCTGCCAGGGAGGAGGGGAAGCCGGGAGCAGAAGCTGGGAGGAAGCAGAGACAGGGCACCTGACCCAAGCTGACCAAAGAGGTTATTCCATACCACAGCACGTTATGTCCAGGATGTAAAACCAGAGGGTAGAGACCTGGAAGGGTGTGGTGGTGTATTGGGGGGTTTGCGGCTAGGGGGTGCACTGGCTGGGTCGGGCTGGGTGGTGAGCAGTTGTATTCTCTTTCCTTGTATTTCTCTTGTATTATTACTGGTGGTAGCAGTAGTGGTTTGTGTTATACCTTTGTTACTAAACTGTTCTTAGCTCAACCTGTGCGAGTTGCATTCTTTCAATTCTCCTCCCCATCTCCCTGGGACTGGGGGAAGAAAGGGGAGTGAGTGAGTGAGTGAGTGAGTTGAGTGAGTTTTAGAGGCTTAAACCACGACATCCATCCATTTTGGAAGGGTAACCCAAGTAAGGAGCCCAGACCCCGCACACAGTCAGCAAAGGGAGAAGGTGCCATCAGAGAACAATTCCTTCATTGCTTGACTCCAGCATTCTCACCAGGCAGGTAACAGCTCTCCCACTTGCACTGCACATATAAAGACTAAGTATTTATCATCCAGATTTCCTATTACATGTATTGCTAGTACACTGTAGCTCCAGTCAAACTGCTTTGACACAGGGAATGCTTTGTTATAAAATACAAATTTGTAGTACCTTAGCATCTTGAAAACCTCAGCCCATTTTCACTCTCCTGAGTACTCCATACATCCAAAACTCCCATTCTAATTTCAAGATGTTTTAGAAGACCAACCACAGTCACTATACAGCTTACACTACTACATAAACATGGGTCTTTTCTACACTGGCAAGCTGTGTTAAGCAATCAAAGAATCTGTATCAAAATAGATTTCGTCAGCAAGAAACCTACTATGAAGGAAGAAGAATAATATTTTAGGTTAAATCAAAACATCCTCAGCACAGCAATTTAAAGATTTTATTAAAAGTACTAAAATATAACTTAAGTGTTCTGCAGTTGTAGAAGCTCATATGCATTACCTCATTCCTTCCCAAGTGTTAAGACTCTGTTGCATTTCATCATCTTCCTGGTCCAGAGGTTTGAGGGGAAAAATACACCAAACATTCTGACCAGGAGTTAGGCTGTAAAGCATTCTAAGGTACTTCTACACACTTCACCAGGCAATTGAAACATCACCAAGCCTTTACAAACACACTGTGCTTATTTAATAACAGCTACAGGGCTAGCAACTGATCAGCTATTTGTAACAAAAAGCTGCTTCAGAGTCGTAACAACCTTTTTACAAAATTGAATGCTGATGAGTAACTGATCAAAACATCACTTTCTTTAATTGTATCTACAGGAAAAAACCCAAAACCAAAACCACAGAAGAGGGCAATCTCAAAGGTGACATATGAAGACACGCACACAGAAATAAAGAAACTGCTGCCCAGCCCTGTGATCAAATTCATACTGCTCAAACTTGGTTATAACAAAAATAAAAGCTTTTATTATAGATGTATAGGAAGAGATTTATCTGTTAGCACTAGAGGTGAAAAAAAGCAAGATGTCCAAGACATCGAACAGATCTTCTTTAACAGAATTAAGATTTCACAGTCAAGTGCTAGGGTAGGCACAGAGCCATGATAGCTCCCATCCCTGTTCAGAAGTAGAGCCTTCTCATACACAGTGACCTGAGGAGGGTCTTACAGTCTCATCAGGCACATATCCCTGGTCTGTGCACACCAAGCTCTACCACTACAGTCCCTTCGCTCTCTTCCTATCACAATCTTGTGCTCTTCCAGTTATTTCTGTTTGTGCCAGGATGGATGATGTACTTGACTTGGAAGTCCTACGTACTTATGGGTGGACTTCAAAGTAATATCTCCGCCCCCATCTTTCATGAAGGAAATACTAACACTACTACCGTACACCATCTTGTATAATTCTGTGAACATCCTCCTGGTACAAAGAGATAATTCTTTTTTCCGTGTTACTGTTTTAGGCTCATTTTAGGCTCATACTGTTTTAGTGAGGTTCTACTGTGCCAATTCATGGTTTCGGGGTCCTCTACAACTGTAAACTGAAGTGTGCCATAAGATACAGAAAAAGTCACCTACTAGACAAGATCACAACAGTCAGAACACACCAGCTAGAAAAACAGAGTAATAATATATTCACCCTCCTACACCTTCACTCTGAATTACAGTCAATTTGCTCAAAGTGCAGCCAAATGCAGTCATTCCCCCTTACAAAGCATGATCTCAAACTAACAAATCTCAAACTAATGAATCTACCTGCTGCATCAAGATGGTTGTGTAACACCAGCAAATTAAATTTATTTTCCTGGCCCTATTTTCTATGATCATCATCATCTTGGGTTCAGTTTCCTTCAGCAAATCATCCTATCACAGTTTCACCTGTTCTGAACTTTCCAATCCAACACACTTGTAAACTACTCAGTTGTTTCACTGCTGTTGATTTGCAGTGGCACTGGAGACACAGCCACGATAGTTACTTCAAACACTTAAATCAGGGGGGGAACCCAGACTTACCCTGAAGAGCTCCACAGACATGGTTGAAAGGAAGACTAGAACAGGAAAACGAAAAATAATCATACTGAGTTAGTTTTCACACAGGCTTACACCTGCACATTGGATGCGCAGTATTTTGGGGATACATGAAACACACTCACACTTCTCTGTCCCCGCTGGCTTGCTTGTGGACATCTCTTCTCCTAGTTGATCATTTGGGATGACGGCCGCACAGTTTAAGAACTCTGATCTCAAAGACTCGATTGAAACTGATGGAGCCAAGCCAGAACCGGCTGCTCCCATCTCAACATACTGTACCTGACTCACAAGCACACAAGTGAGTAATGTCTTCCAAAAGGAGGTGGGGAGGGTTTAAAAGACATTGCTGCTTATATTCTTTCAATTGCTGCTTCTTTCAGACATCACTACTATACAGCAGGGATAGAATTTAAGTATTTTCTATGAACTCCTTTGAATTTAAATACCACTGAAAACTGCTGATGACAGTAAGGGAGTACTTAGTGAACTACACCTTCCAATGTTTGATCTGAATTGCTTTAGCTTGTGCTAATGCTTAGGAAAATCAATTCAGTAGCGAAAGTCCTTAATTCCATTAACCACACTTATACTATGTTTTTCTTTACTGAACTTGCAAACTGTACAGTCACACTCACTACTGTGCAATTGACATTCTGACAGAATGGCCACCTTCTCCCTCCACCTCAAAGATAACAAAAGCATCCTGACACCACACAAGCATACATTTCAGAAACATATCACCCCCTGAAGGTCTCTAGAAAGCAATTCAACTTGTGAAGAAAACACACAGCCCATGGCTTCCCTATGCTCCCAAGCACGGGCCAGAGAAGTGGGCATTATTCCAACACTGTGAAGCCTGAGGTTTCCAGCCAGCAAAGCTGGAAGGCAGGCTACTTTGAAATACAGATTACACCTTGAAGAACCCTGGCATCGTACAGTAGCTGGCTGACAGTATTTCTTTCCCCCCCCAGATGTCAGAGCATATGCCACTATTGATGACTAACAAGTAAGGAACACAAAGAAATTTTGGTGCATCAGTCAAACCATGACTGAAAAAACTGTGAAGCCTGACATCAAATCAGACTATCTTTGAAGTGGAATACTTAACAGCCAGTGACTTATTTCATCTTAGCGCTGTCTGGATTTCCAATACAGGCACAATGATGAGAAACAGGCCAGAGGCTCAACTATGATGGAATGAATCTTTATCTCCAGTTGATAAACTCACTAGTAGCAGATAGGTGTACTGCACTATCTACGGCGACTTTCTGGTGTCATGGTTTAAGCCCATCCAGTAACTCAGAACCATGCAGACGCTCGCTCACACCCCTCTTCTTCTTCCTCTCCCCCCACTCCCGGAGGGATGGGGAGGAGAATCAAAAGAATGTAACTCCCATGGGCTGAGATAAGAACAGCCCAGTAACTAAGGTATAACACAAACCACTACTGCTACTGCCAATAATAATAATGATAAGGGAAATAAGGGAAGAGAATACAGCCGCTCACCACCCGCAGACCAATACCCAGTCTGACCTGAGCAGTGATCCGAGCCCTTCTGGGTAACTGCCCGCAGCTTATATACTGGGCATGATGTGCTGTGGTATGGAATACCTCTTTGGTCAGTTTGGGTCACGTGTCCTGTCTCTGCTTCCTCCTGGCTTCCCCTCCTCCTTGGCAGAGCATGAGATTCAAAAAGTCCTTCATGAGAGTAAACATGACTGAGCAGCAACTAAAACCATTGGTGTTATCAGCGCTGTTCCCAGGCTGAAAGTCAGAAACACAGCACTGCACCAGCTACTAGGAAGAAAAATGACTGCTACTGCTGAACCCAGGACATCTGGGAAAATATTATGGCAGTTGGAAGTGTCCAGTTATAACCAGAGATTAACAAGTAAACAAAGCTAGGGTATCACCAAAGACTTATTTCCATTAACAGTCACCTCTCATGTTTTCAAAGGATAAAAAAAATCATTTCCAGAAACATTTCGGGGGGGCAATCAACCGAAAAAAAATTCCACTTTTTCATCTCAGACTCTCAAAGGACTTCTAGAAGATTCTGTCTCTGGTGGAGAAACATTCAAGGCCTCTGTTACAAAGTAAGAGCTATGCATGTAGGGTGCAGATACTAGATAATAGAAGAAAAAGAATCTTAAATACCAAGAAGAGTCAGAGCGCACCCATTCTGCTCTTGTGCTTTCACCTTTCCTGCATAATTTGATTCCACAGATCTGCAATGCTTGAAGGAACACTAGTTAGTGCCAACAATTCAGCCCAAACCCTGTACTAACCATCGCTTCTAGAGACAAAAGGGTTTTATTGACCATCTGGCATTTTCGCCTTTTGAAGAGAGCTTCTCTTAAGTCTTCCGAGAGGAAAACCTTGCATGCATAGCGTCTACAGACCCATAGTATTATCTTTTACACAGCCAAATCCATAAGCCACATTCGCTTTCTCAGCAGACCAATGCCTATCACAGGATAGCAAGAGTCTGGAGTGCAACCTCAGTAGAACAGATCACAATCTCACGCATGCAGAATGTACAGTACATACACTTAAAAGCATAAAAAGCCCCATGACACAACTACATTCATTTAGTCTATTGTGTTGTCTTTGAAGCACAAGCATAGCCACAAGCAGATTCAATATCACTGAAAACTCAAAAGAAAATAATCTTTCATAAGTTGTTCTTTAAAAAGAGGTTTCAAATGCTCAGGATTTAGCAAGTAAAATTCATTGTGTGCACTTAGCATATGCCACATGGGTCATGAACACATCCTACTAAAGAAGTAGATACTTTCCTCCACTGAACTAAAATATACAATTATATTCCAACCATTAATTATATTCCATCCAGAACAGCATCCTTAGGTCATTGTTTGGTTTTCCAGTAACAGAACTGGAACATTCTAAGTGTCCTAACATGCAGCAAGGACATTCTACAACTGCACCGAGCTTTGCCATGTTTCCCCTGTACTTTGATTCAGCACATGGAGTATGAGCCACCTCTGTTACAATCAGGCTCAACACAGCCATAAAAATTGTCTGAAGATGCATTCTAAACAACTGTCAGATTAATTCTTGAAATATTTACTCTCAAACTATGACTAATTAAAAAAAAAAACCAAACTGTTCCTATTCTATAGATTGAATAAACATTTTATATTAAAGTGCCAGTATATTACTTGAAGTAAATTATTCACATGTAATTGTTACTATTTTATACAGAACACAGATTTTAATAATAATTCCTTAAAATATTAACTTTCAGCGTGCATCATGTCTCACCATTCTGAATATAATCCACAGCAGCTATGGCTGGTTCCCAAATATTTCATAAAGTTTAAGGCATAAAGCACAAATAAGATGATAAAGCCTTCACAGCACAACTCTCCAGTATATCGTACCTGTTCAAACATGACTTGCCTTTCTAATCATTTAAGCAAAGAAATAAACACCCTTCAGAACACCATCCACCCTTCTGGAAGACTCACCCTTTCAGTTCCTTCTTGAGGAAGCTTGATCCATGTAGCCTTCACCCACTCATCAATATCAACAATACAAACCTCTACTAAGATCATCCCTGCTTTTTCCTCTTCATCAAATTCTGTTTGCATTTCTATCCCTCACTAAGATACACCCAATCCCCGAGTTACCTCCACTTTTTGACCACAAAACAGACTTCTCCAGGTGAAGTTGAGATTCCTACATCTGGTTGTTCAGTTAAAGACTGAAAAAGGCTGCAGGACAAGACCCTCGTCTTGAGTCAGGACACTTACTTGCACTTGATTCTCCTCCATCGTTAATTGCAAGGTTTCTAAACCTCTCCCTCATTACAGCCACTGACTAATCTCTGTAGACACAGCTGGGAATAGATGCCTTGAGTCTTTTTGGCATCTGTCTCACTTGCACAGAGCATTTGATTTTGAGTTTCCAAGTATCCATCTACTTTTGCTATCTGAGGTGCACATACAGTACATGAAAAAACAGCTAAAACAATAAAAACAACAAAACCAAATACAATAGCAGAGAGGAACATGAAACAGGAGGAACCAAGCAAGTAAGCAACCCAACAGAGTCAAGGGAATCTATCATCAATATACATGCTGTGCCATTTCTTCTTCTACTGAGGAGGAAGTGATGCCTAAATTCTTGTGCAAGATTAATACCAGACACAGTAAGTTGGAAATGGGAAGAAAAAATCCAAACACAACCACCAAAACACACAAAAAACCTCAAACCAACCAACCACAACAACAAAGAAAACCTGATAGTAACTATAGAGAGTTTAGGTTATAATAATGAAAAAAAAAAAAAAATTGGACCTCCACTCTAATCACAATTAAAAATAAAGTTCTAGAAGGAAGGAAAAAGTTACCACTTTTCTTTGTTCAATACACATTCTGGTTCTCCTGAGTGGGGGTGGAAGGAAATTAATTACTCAAACTTATAAACTCCCATTTTCCAGTATCTTCTGTAGTTTCAGCTGAAGGAACTGTTATTCCTACATTCTTCCCAACACCAACCTTCCCACGCCCAGAGAGAGTTCTACCAGAGACAGAGCTCTACCAGTGCTAAGTAACAGCTATATGTCATACTAACACCTGAATTGCAATGTGGGCAATGCAGCAGCCCGTACTACTCAACAACAAAGCAGCACATACATAGGCACCATGTAGAGAAACACTCCACAAGC
Source organism: Myiopsitta monachus (assembly GCA_017639245.1). Lineage (NCBI taxonomy): Eukaryota > Metazoa > Chordata > Aves > Psittaciformes > Psittacidae > Myiopsitta > Myiopsitta monachus. Next base: position 60,031,075 of record CM029925.1, read on the forward strand.
TACTCTAGGCCTCACATACAGGCAAGAGGCTGACAGCTCCTTTAAGCAATATACACCTATTACTTTTAATTAAACATACAGAGAAGCAATTCAGATGTATCAGGGCTCCCATCTGCTACTAAGTAAAGCAGACAGCAATAACATGAGACACTTTCTGGATCAAGTGTATTAGTCAAACGCAGTTACCCGACTGAAAAAAATTAAACATTAAACATTTATAACAACCTAGACTGGGAGAGTAGAAGTCATATTTAGAGCTCAGCCCAGATTTACTGCCAGGCAGTAAAGTGTTGAATACATATAATTAAGCATACACAAACTAGCATTATGCTAACAAGACTTTAAGAGCAGCAGTTAGGTAAAAGACTAAAACCATTCTTTATTGCAGCAAACTCTTCTATATTCCAAGGGTGAGAACCATTTACACTATACATGGTGCCACCTGTTAGTCACAAAATGTCAGCATTCCTGCAGACAAAGTGAAGAGCTGCAAGATAACGTAACAGGTTGAGAAATCTGTTAATCATGTTCCATACTTCAGAGCTAGTGCCCTCAAACTTAGAAAGTACAAGAAGTCACATGGATTTCAAAAAACAAAATCCAGTTTGACTACTTCAGCTTAGATTTTTAGGCTAAAGAAAAAAAAGCCTTTTAAAAATACCTTTTGTGTCCTTTAAAGAACAAATGGGAAAGGAAAGAAGCTTTCTTTTATTAAAAGTTATGAACTATGGCTGAAGATCTGCAAGCCTTCAGCTACAACACTGTTGGGAATGGAAAAAAAACCTAAAAAGGGAAAACTAGAACCAACAGAGAAAACAACCAAGTTGCCAATTATAAGTACCAAAAAAGATCTGGTTTGGTGCCCCTGGAGAAACACAGAGCTGCAGACATCTTGACTAAAGAGCAACTCGGAAAGAACTTTCACCTTCTAGCGAACAAAGCCTTACTGTAAACTAGTGTTGTTCACTGTGAAGACACTTGAGATAAAAAGAAGGGAAGGAAAAAGTTGTACCACTATCCCATTCTCCCCACTCATCACCACAAATGGAGACAGGAGACCAATGTGCATCAAAACACAAGTTAACAAAAAGAATAATATCAGGACTCCACAGCCCTGCAATGGGACTGCCTCAGACAAGACACCATGGTTGCCACCACAAAGCTGTCTCTAACATACCCATTATGAAGCACAGTGCCATAGCAAAGATCAAAACCAAAGCAGCTAAATCGTGGACTTGAACATTCAAAATACTGACAGCATCAGACAAATATTTTATCAGAAAACATTACACTGGAAGTAATTTTCGAAGTGCCACTGAACTTCATTTTGCCACTATAAATAAGTACAACAGTTTGCCAATGCTCTTTCTGGTACTCACAATTATGACATTTTATTCCACATCATTGTATTTTTTTTTTAAATCAACTCTATTTTTCAGAATTAAGAGTACAGAAAACTAAATATGATTTCCTGGAAAACTGAAACAATTAAGGACAAATGCTTCCATCAAAAATTTGCTTTCACCTGACAAATGATTTACGTAGGACAGCTCTACAGAAAAATTTAATTCCTGTGCTACATAGAGTAAAATAAGGAGATACTTCAGACCTGTCCTACTGCATGTTCATAAGACCCCAACCTTAACAGCCAGGGGCCCCTGCCACTTATTTTTAACACTGGAAAGGCACAATCAATACCGACATGGACTTTGAGCCCAAACCGATGTCTTTTAACAGCACAAAGTCACACCTATGCCCTTTAATGATCTCTGGTCTACTGGATGTGCTAGAAGCACGGGGAGAAGTGGACAGAGCACACATACATCAGCTATCATCACCTTTACAAAGGTCCTTTTAGAGCAGTCAGCAACTGGTTAAGTTAAAGCAGAGTATCATCTGCACTAGATCAGACTGAGGAGTAAGAATCCGTTATTAAAACAGTGCTGCTTCGTACTCTCCACCTCCAGCATATCAGCTGGCTGTATGGGATGAACAAGTACCAGCAGTCAGACTTGTGCACGAGCCAATGTAAAACACTATCCTGGGATGCCCTAGACAACCCCAAACTAGTAACCTATCAATTCATGCCTGGTATTGAATAAAACCAACCAAGAAAGCCAGCCAAGAGAGGGAACAGTACCCCCTCCCAATAAAAAAAGGAAATCAAAGAATCTCAAATTAAAAGCCATACATTGTTTAACTGCCAAATGCAGAGTTTTCTCCAACTACTTTTTCCTCAACAATTACCTTTCATAAGTCCTCCCCAGATAAAATGGTGTTATTAGTGGTTTTCCTCCTCTCTCCGCTCACAGCAGTGTGTCCATTGAAGCATTAAGAGCTCCCACATCCTTACTTAGGAGCCTGTAAGATAAAGTTCCTAAAGGACTAGTGAAAAATCTCAACATTTGAATCTGACACATGACCCTTTCTGTAGATTGTCTCTCAACCTACTTCCTTCAGTATTTGTGCTTTCACAATACAACACTGCATCTTAGTAAGAATGTGCAATTTTCTTGCACCACATATATGGTTCAGTGCACCCACAAGCACACCTATGGCTTCACAGCTGTAACATTAGTGCTGTATCTCAAAACCACAAGAAATGGTCTATAAGGACACAGAACACAACTCAGAGAAATGTAACTTATTCTCACAAAAATGCCCACTGCTCCTCTTGAGATTTTTTAAGTTAATTGCACAAACAAGACAACCCTTACTCTCTTCCCTACCCATAAATAAGAGCTCTGACTGACACACAGTGACAAATTAAAAACCCCTAAGTCTGCCAGCTGAAGCCAGTCTCAACCCTGCCAGGTGCCCCTTACAACACAAGTTGCTGCCCCAATGACAGATGGCTGCACAGCTCATGTGGCAATTCAGGAGCAGCTCCAGTTTTCAGCCCAGCATAATTAAGTCAGCCAACTGCAATGCCCGTTTTCCTTAATATGCTGCCCTGAAAGATTAAAACACCACTGCAACCGTGTTTTGAGCTGTTTAGTGATCCTCACCTTGAACAGGGATCAGCTGGGAGCACAGGACAAATGATAACAGAGAACAACTACCCATTCAACCAAGCAGTTTTTATCTTCGGACTATCCGAGTACTAAAATAAGTCCAGAAAGAGAGACTGAATAGCTTAAAAGTAGCCTACCAACCACAGAAACCCAAGAGCAACATGTTCAGTTCTGTGCTTTGCAACAGATGTGGTTCCATGATAAAATTGAACCAATTTAAGAGCATGATACTTCCAACACAGGAAGGAAGAAGCAAAGCACCAGTGAGAAAATCCCTTCTGGTGGCCATCTGCAATTACACTGCTTAGTGAACCCGTGCCCTGGCAACTTTGGGCAAGTCACATCATTTCTTTACACTTTCATTTCCTACTGCTGGTGTCAGAACAACGGTACTCCACTACTTCTCAGGTGTGCAAGGAGGACAGCTATAGACACCACTGACAGCCTACAAGACAAAAAAGTGCTGTAAGGCAAATATTCGAATTGATAAAACAAAGGGGATTCTTTACCTGTACATCAGTAGAATCACTGCAAGAAATGGTGGGATAAGAGACATTTCCCCACACTTACTGCAACCCCAATGTAAGACCTCAAGGCAGAAGGGAAGGGTTAAAGTTGAGTGCACTGATGGGTATCTTTTTATATCACTGGATGCTTGAACAGCTCTTTCCAAAGTTAACTCCCAACCTATACAAAAAATAAGGATTTTTGCAAGGTCAGCAAGTCATAGAATCACAGACTGGTTTGCGTTGGAAGGAACATTAAAGCTCATACAGTTCCAACCCCCTGCCACGGGCAGGGACACCTTCCACTAGACCACATTGCTTCAAGCCCAGTCCAACCCAGCCTTGAACACTGCCATGGATGGGACAGCCACAGCTTCTCCAGGCAACCTGTGCCACCCTCACAGGGAAGAACTGTCTTCCTAATGTACCTAATCTAAGTCTCCCTTCCTGTCAGTTTAAAGCCACTCCCCCTTGTCCTGTCCCTATATGCCCTTGTGTCATGGTTTAAGTCCAGTCAACCACGAAGTTTTCTCACTCACTCGCTACCCTCTCTTTCTTCCCCCAGTCCAGGGAGATGGGGAGGAGAACTGAAAGAATGCAACTCGCACAGGTTGACATAAGAACAGTTTAGTAACTAAGGTATAACACAAACCACTACTGCTACCATCAATAATAATACAAGAGAAATACAAGGAAAGAGAATACAACTGCTCACCAAGCCCAACTCAGCCAGTGCACCCCCCAGCAGCGAACCCCTCAATGCACCACCACCACACCCTTTCAGGTCTCTGCTCTCTGTTTTCACATCCTGGGCATAATGTGCTGTGGTATGGAATACCTCTTTGGTCAGTTTGGGTCAGGTGTCCTGCCTCTGCTTCCTCCTGGCTTCCCCTCCTCCCTGGCAGAGCATGAGACTCAGAAAGTCCTTGGTCAGACCAAAACATTACCAAGCAGTAACTGAAAACACTGGTGTTATCAGCGCTGCTCCCAGGCCCAAAATCAAAAACACAGTGCCTGCACCAGCTACCAAGAAGGAAAAAAATGACTACTGCTGCTGCTGAACCCAGGACACCTTGTCAAAAGTCCCTCTTCACATTTCTTGGCAGTCCATTTAGGCACTGGAAGCTGCTCCAAGGTCTTCCTCTGAGTCCTTCTCTACTCCAGGCTGAATAAGCCCAACTCGGGAACCTTCTGGCAGTAAAAACTGCTCCTTTGCCTCACTCCACCCACTGCATTACCCTTACCAGAAATACTGAAAGTGTAAACAAAGGATCACTAAATTACTCCCCCCCCCACAAAAAAAGTTAAATATGCACACATATGTATTTTTATAATAAAAATCACTAAAAAAAGGTAATTTCTTATTTAATTTAAACCTCCAAGATCAAGCCTTTTACAGAGACCCTCACTAACATAAATTTTATCTAGGTGGAGAGACTCTGCCAGCTAGGTTTAGAGGAACGGATAGGGAAGAATTTTGTCTCCACATACATGAAAAATACCTGATGGGGAAGAGGCATGCCTTGGGAGGAAAGGTATCACTTACCTGTATTAATAAAAAAGGTGTTGGGTTTCTTTTGTTCCGTTTTATTTCTTGTTCATTTTTTTTAAACTGATCTACAAATCCAGCACAAGCAGGATTCGTGGATGCCAAATTCTCAAATCTTGCTATTCTGACTCACCCCTCTTTGCCCCTTTCTTAAACCATATTTCAATTTCACAAACTACAGATATTAAAAGTCCTTTTCGGTAATATATTCAGTCACTTTTGCAGTAATGAAGAATTTGGGGGAGGACAAAATATATCCCAGAAATCTTACAAAAGAAAACTTTACCAAGCTCAAGCAGTTCTCCCAACCACCATAAGCATACACATAACATTTCTATTACTGAAAAATACAGCCTTTCTGGCAACAGAATCCTACACACAAATACTGAGAAAAATCATAGTGGATTTTCAACATACAGGATATACACATCATTTTAGTGACTACATCTACATCAAAACAACACAAAGACACTAAACCACAACATTTCTGCAGTTTTTCTTACTATTTACAACTTGCTCATGTTGAAAGTGGTAATTATTTCTACCACTCAAGTGACAAAACCAGTTGAATATTTCTGCCTTCCCCAGCCACTACAGTACTATTTTCACAGACTATCTGTTTGCCAACAGTGGTTGTCCATAGGAATGCTGGAGTCCAGTCTTGCTGCTAAGGAAGATAGGCACCCAAACTATACTTAGTCTGAAATCACTGTGCCAAACTCACCAGGATTTCAGCCTGTTCAGTGTTTGAGCTACTGTTGTTGATTTCACACAACTGTTTAACTTTTCTAAATCTTACGCACAAAAAAATATTACGTCAGCAGCTCCTAGTGCTCTTTGAGATCTTGGGTATTAAGGTGACTGAAATAAATCAGACAAACTATGCAGTCAGTCTGCTAGGATTTCCTCAGGAGCATAGCAATGAATCCACTCTTGCAGCACCAGTGAATGACAGGTACTGCTTGGTAGGCCTTTCAAACAGAGAAGTTAAAAATCTTCTTTTTTTTCCCCCCAATACACTACCTATTTTCAACTTCCACTGTATTTTATCAGCATAAGAGCAATACATAGCAGAGTGCATGCTCAAATCTTCAATTTCTTGGATTAATTGTCCAGAAAGACGTAGGCTGAAAAATCAAGTGAACGTCGAAATGGACCTTAAACTAGACTAACCACGTATCAACATTAACATTTTCAAATAAAATTTTGCTTAAAATTCCTTTTTTATTTTTCTTTCCCCCCACATTTTTACAACTCGAGTCATGGAATAGTTTGGGTTGGAAAACACCTAAAAGCTCATCTAGTTCTAATTCCCTGCAACAGGCAGCAACACCTTCCACTAGACTGGACTGCTCCAAGTCTTGTCCAACCTGGCCTTGAACACTGCCACGGATGGAGCAGTTAAGTTAAAGATTAACTTAACACTTCCTTTATATTCACTTTTTATTTTCAGCCTATATATTTTGGAAGCTATAGTTAACACCTATACTTAAAGCAAGAAGCCCTTAAAAGATAACGTGTTTATTTCAACATTAGCCTGACCAATACTGTCCTTTAAGATTACACATTAATGCTATTTTGTCTTTAACCGAGATCAAAACACATTCACCCTTCTGACATTTAATACATATATTAACACTTGTAACATTAACAAGCTCGGATGCCCAAACGTTGCTTAGAGAAAACGGGAAATCCAACATCACATCAACACAGACTTCATTTGAGAATAGAGCTGCATTAGACATCCACTGAACCTGCTCAGGTGTGTCTTTTACAGTTACTTAAACCTTTTAAATTAAGGTAAAATTTGACAAGGGCAAGCATCCACACTGATGCTATCAAGCATATCAGGAGATCGTTAATCACAAACTACTGATCAAGAAGCAGCTGCTCCTAAATTTCACAAGATATAAAAGGGTCTAAACTCATTATCAAGGGGCACCTGAAATCATTCAGGTATTACCCATTATCACAATCACACCCATTCTTCTTCTAATCATCCAGACAGCAAGAGTAGCCCAAAGCACTTCTCTCCTGCCCTTCCCATTGATGCTTAGCTAGCCAAAGGCCTGCACAACTTGGGCTGAGGAAGGTTCCTTCAATGACCATCTGCATCACATCCCTTAGATACTCAATTGCTATATAGCTTTGCAAAGTTATAGAACAGCCAGAGAGGAAGCACCAAACAGATGTGATTAAAACAGTTCTCCTGTGCTGGAAAATGTGCTACTCATTTTTATATACTGCAATCACCCTGAGACCTTCAGTCTTGCAGCTTCTGAGGTCACAATAGATGGAGCTCAACTGTCCCCTATCCATGCTCTTGACTTGGGCAGCTGCTGTCAATACAGGTCAAAATGGAGTGAAATTCCAGAGTAAACTCTGTTTTATTTTGGGTAATTGATGTTCAATGACTGCTGAAGAAGGTGAAGGGACAGAATTTCTCTGCTGAGAGAGATGGTCACTGATCTTGCCATCTTCAGAGGAAAGTGTCACATCTTGCTAAAGACTAACATAACAATCATCTGAACAAAGTTGTTATTCTTCCTCCTTCAAGACAGCAACAACTTAAGGAAATAGCAACCATTAAACTGAAGAGCTACTACACACAATTTAAATTGATGACCCAACAGCATTTGGGTCATCTTTCCGGTTTCTTGCTTTCCTAATAGTCAGGAAATGCTTATTTGGCCACAAAGCAGCCATTTTCATAGAATCATAGATTGGTTTGGGTTGGAAGGGACCATAAAGATCATCAAGTTCCAACCCCAATGCCATGGGCAGAGGCAAGTTCCACTAGACAAGATTCACCAAGGCCCTGTCCAACCTGCCTTGAACAACGCAGCCACAGCACCTCTGGACAGACTGTGTCAGTGTCTCACCACCCTCACAGTAAAGAATTTCCTAATATCAAATCTAAATCTATGCTGTTTCAGTTTAAATCCATTACCCCTTGATCTCTCACTACATGCTGTTGTAAAAAGTCCTTCTCCGTATTTCCTGTAGCCTGCCTTTAGGTAGTGGAAGCTGCTCTAAGATCTCCCCAGAGATCTTCTCCAGGCTTAACAAACCCAACTCTCTCAGCCTCTCTTCACAGGAGAGGTGCTGCAGCCCTCTGAGCATCTTCATGCCCTCCCTCTGGACACACTCCAACACGAGTTCCCCTCAGCCCTTAGAATAATTATTAAAATCCTTTCCAGTGCTTCTGCAGCATTAAGTTTTAACAAAAGGTATGCTGACAAACTTTCACAACCATTTATTTCTCAAAGGACTACAGCAAGTCTGCACCAAGCCTATATCTGAAGGAATCTGAAATTCAAGAAAGAAGAGTCACACTTTTCCACTCACTTTCCCAACTACAAGAAGCTCGGGAACTGTAAATTGTCCCCAGTACCTCCTAAACATTCACTGGCCAAATATAAACGAAAAATGGGGAAGAAGCTTTATTTATTTGTCATATACACATAGGATCAGTAGTGCAGTAATTAAGTAACCAGATTCAGCTGTGGGAGAAGGGGAAGTGAGGTAGATTCAAGAGGTAGTTCTGAGTTTCTCTTTGTAAACCTTAGAAATTCAGTAGGACACCAAAACAAGGCAGCAATATTCAACTACTGAAAAGTATTTTTCCATATGCATTCAAGTAGTATTTTAGATTTTTAATAACTACTGATGAACCAGACTGGATAGCTATGTATTTACTGTCACAAAAATCAAATTGCAAGTAAGAACTAGGCACTAAAAGGGAAATCAATTGGTTTACCTTCCACATCTTTTCAGACCAAATTCAAGTGCCATTTGTGGTCAACGGGAATCTTCCAGCTGGCTGGGATTTCAGTGTTCTTTGAATCAGAACATCCAGAAGCATTACAGCAGTGTTAGAATGATTTCAACTACCAAGCATCTTCTGAAAGAACTCAAAGTAAAACCCACTTATATATAGATACTGTGAAATAGATTACTTACTTGTGGTGTTTCAAAATGTGCTAATAAAGCTTTCATTAAGTTCTGCTGAAGAAAAACACACCTGGCAATTGCAACATCTGACTGATTTTCAGGGTAGCATCTTTGTAGTAACCCCTCCTTCAGCAAGGTATAGACTCAAACAAGCAACAATACAGGAAACTGTGGTGAAGTCCTCATCTTGCTGTTGTAGAGATACACCCAAACTAGCTTGGGGACAGAAACTGCATTATTGTTTTAGCCAAGGCACTCCAGCAGGTCTAACAATCCATGTGGAGAAGGGAGTGCCTTGAAAGAGTGTAATGAAAGAGGGTCAAGCTAACTCAAATTACCTTCCATTTGCCACAGGCTAAGAGCGTACACATGAACAATTACTGTGAATCAGATACCACAGATCAGCTGACATATGGTAACCTGTCATCCTACAATAATCTGTCCAAATACAAAGATAGCTTGAAATTTAGACTGGCTGTACAGCTGAAACTCATTCCTATTCAGAAATCAAAAGACAAAACCCTACAACCTTTACTTCCAGATGTGTAAGCCTGAAAACGAAGCAACAGAAGGGAACCCACAAATCAAAGCCCTTAAGGTAAACAGGCTGTTTCCAAATACTACAAACTGGGATTACCAAAAGGAAATAGCTACTGTAACATGACCTATTAATGGCAACCAGTCTTCTGGTATGAAGGCATGCACAAAGCAGGACCATGAGACTGCAAAATCCGCTCTTCTGCTGGTCTGGACAGTGGTTATTTAAAACAAGTGTAATAATTCCAAGTATGGCTGTTGGTTTTTCCTTGTAATGGCAATTCACAGTAGGGCAAAACCCAAGCTTTTGCTTCCAAACCTCATTCCCAGGAGTGCTTGTTTCTTTATGCTGTGTTTGGGAGCCAAGAACTAAAGAGTTCTCTGGAACATAAGGAGGTCTATACTTTCAGTGACTTACAGCTAGAACAACCCGCATCTACTTTTACTGCTCACCCCCAGTATCTTCCCTGCCCAACAGCAGTACCTGATAAAATCTTTAACTCTTTTAAAATCAGTTTTCACTAATAATTACAAAACCTATCATCAAACAACCAACCCTCATCCAAACGCCTACCTATGCTCAACAAGGTCAAGCAGGACAAAAACCAAGGAAAAACTTTACACAATTTCTAATGACACTAGACTGACACCTGGCAGAGCTGAATCAGTTTTTTGGAACACAAAGCCAGTTGCACAAGATGATAAACGCTATTATTATTTTGATGTTGGAACACTAGTAATATCTGGTATGCCCTGGAATGATATATCCATAGCCTTCTGCAGAACAAACTAAGCAGACTCAAGAAAATACAACTGCTTAACAGAAACAAACCTAGGAGCCCCAGTGACATTTCTAGGCAGCAGTTCCAGCTTCTGGAACAAAGCAGTGCCTGAGCTCTCACATTTAAGACATCAGGAGAGACCCAGCAAACCTGGCAACCAAGTGGAAACTGCAGGTTTCTGTTACAACAAACAGTAGGATTCATTGTACGTATCATAGCACATCTTGTAGAACAGAGCCGCGGCAACATTTTGAGAGCTCCTCTCAAATGGACAGGAGCATTGCCAGTCACTGTGAAAGGCTTCAGCCTCACGTAACAGCTAAGCTGATCTAAGGGGTTACACTGCAAGGACAAGGAGCAGTCCCACTTCCTTCCACTCCCTGCTGCGTACCTGATGACCACCTCTCTTACACAGCTCACCAAACTCAGCAGTTAGCTAGTTCAAAGCACTAAACAAGCAGATTTCAGATTACTTTGGAAGTTCAGTTTCCCTGGTGATCTACTTCAGGGAGCTGCAAGGCAGGGGATAAGAAAGTGGGGCTAGAGGCAGAAATAATGGGATGACCCCTGCCTCTAGCAGCCAGGCTCTGAAATTACTTATCTTGTCAAAATACAACTGAAGAAAGTATCTCAGAGGACAGCATAAAAAATAGTCCCCAAAAGCCTCCTAGAAGAATCACATGGCTTGCAAGGGGTCATTTGCTGCCTGTGTCCTCACAGGTTCTACATATGGATAAACAACAACATTTCAGAAACAAGTAGCAGCATAACCAGCAAATCTCAGTTATTGAGAAGAACCACAGTAACTACTATGCGAGCTTTCTTTTAAGAATTATACCAGATTCAGAGATTTTAATCACTTCAAAAGAAGTCCACTAAACTTTCCAATAGGAAGTACAATTTAAAATAGTGGAAGATACCTCTAGCATATCATCTTTACTTTAGAACCTACATCTGGATCTCGCTCTCCTCACAATTAAGTCTTTTTTAAAAGTAACAATATATCATAAAAGCAGTATTTTTATAGATGCTTTGTAATTTAACTACATGTTTTAGCTTGCTTTCTTCCCCCTGCTCATTTAACCAAGAACTGAAAGACTCAAACATCTGAAGCTATATACAGATACTATAGCTTAATACCATGAACAATAATAAAAAAAATCACCAAGTATGTCTCCCCTCCTATTCAAGTGCTAAACAGAGAAACACCACACCAGAAAGAAACAAACAGAAGCACTTAACCAGAAAACACTAGCGGATTAGGAAACGACAAAGTCAACTGAACAAACCTTTCATTTTCTCAATTCCTGTTAGTTCAGTCATGTTTTCTTCTTGTCTTTGCTTTTACTGTCCACACACTGCAAAGGTCTGATTTACTTCTCCAACACCATCTGTTATAATATATAAGGCTAAATCCATTTAATCAGCACATCTAGATATCTTAGGGAACCACACTACCTTCTCTTCCTAACAGACCAAATGCTTCACAGCCACAAGAGGAAGTTTAAGTGCTGCCACAGGTGACCCACATTTCAATACACCTGCATACTCATTCCCTTTCCAGAAGGGACCCAAGCTGGAGGGAGGGTTGGCCAAATGAGTTGTGATTGCTGCAGTGCCAGCCCCTGTGATGACCTCACTGTGTGTGTGTATGTGCGGAATCATCATGCTGGACACACACACATACACACAGCAGTCGCTCTGCACAGGCACTGCCAATTCAGTACTTGCTAGCTATACCACCTTTACCATGCTGGTGAGGAAACTGTCGTTGTAAAACAAGCTGCACAAGCCTGACATTACCAGGCAGCTGATGGGCTGACAAAGCATTCACAGAGCTCCAATCCTATGCGTAGACATTAAATCTTCCATATCCACTGCACATTTTGTTTATTATGCCTAATGCCCTGCACACCTGCCGTAAAAGCCTGACACACGTTAGGCAGTCTCAGTCTACCTCAGTCTAACTGTGATTTTCCTAGGAAGCACCAGAGCAGGAGAGGAGCATAACCTTCCACATATATGCATATATATATATCTCAAACAGATCCATCAGACAGATGTATGAGGCTTCACTACCTCCCTCCTTAAACCACCAGGCTCAAAGGTTTTTTTAACGCATTAACTGAATTAAAAAATAAAAAATATTTGGTACTTCTGGGAAAGTAACAGTCTCATGAATTGCCAAAATATACTAAAACTATGGGCAATGAACATTATTGCGTATAGCAAGAAAAAATACACTTGATTTTGATCTCTCCAAATCAGAGAGAAAGCTTTAGCATAAATTTAGGCACTTATCCTACGTGAAGGACAACAGAAGTATCCGAACACTCCTTTGTACTCATGATGTGGAATCCAGCTCTGGGCAACAAAAGTTGTTCTTGAAGTACCAAGTTTATAGATTCTGAACTTTTATCTGCAAGGCAGACTTTGGAAACTTTTCACTGCAGAAACAGGGATTACATATTTGTATGTAAATATATCTCTTCTCAACCCAGGACTCTCTATTAAGTAATACAGAGAAGCCTGAATTAGATTTCTTTCCACCTGGAGCAACCGATGCCTGACTTCTTGACTTCTTGCCATAAGGTATGATCCTATAAAAACTGAAACCAATTTAGTTATTTTGATGCAAGTCTGGGCATTTGCTTCCAAATAAGAATTGTTTAATTCAGTTAGTGTTACAGCCCAGCACACGCCAATATAAGCATTTTGTTGCATACAATAAAAATAAGTAAATATAATCATGCACATGCTTACACACATGCACTTGAAATAGGGCCAAATAAAGACTCTTTAACTTTCCTGAGATATTTATCTCCACATTACAAAATTCAAGCCTTGTGAGCAAGGAATCTACTTGAGCTTAGTTTCTACATGTTTTTGTCTTACACAGCCTAACCTACTCTTTCTCTCAGTACTTGGAGCCCTCTACAGACAAATGACTAATTCAATTACCTTGTGTGCTGACAGGCCAGCTGGTCTCTGCTTCTTGGCATGGATAGAGAGTGTAAGTTAGAAATGTCTTTCTCCCATTGTCTTCTTCCTATGCCCTGCCAATAATTTCCACAAAACTTAAAAACTTCACACCCCTTTGTCAAATGGGGGTAAAATGAGCTAGCAAGTTCAGAAGCTGCAGAATGACAGACAGTGTAAGTCTTGTTTTCTTTGGAAGACAGACTAGGGGGGAAAAACAGACTTGCAAGGTAGGTTTACAGGCTGTATGTATTAAATATGCTCCAACTCCGAAAGTACTGACCCAGCTTAACCCAATCTAAACTGGAGCTGCCAGTCCCACCACACCCACAGGTATTCAGTGTTATCCCTCCCACTGTAACCGGCACTTGTCCAAAAATCAACCTGGGGGAAAAGAAAAAAAAAAAAAAGGCAAGCAGTTAGTGCTTGGCACAGGCAGCTCAGGAGCCAGTCCCCTGCCTTGTCACATGGACTCCACGTAAAAGGAACGCACGGGATTGTGACAAACGCAGCTGCCATGGTGCTGTACATTTGGACACTACACTACATTTAACACTACAAAGGATCCTATCCTAAAAGCACTTACTGCTGGACATAAAGTGCAGAACCTCATTAGTAGCCTACCCAGTAATGTTCTGATGTTAAAACGCAGCACACAGGTACTTATGTTGTTCTTAGTTTGAGAACAGGAACAAAAAAAAATAAAATCACGTATGACAGCTCTGAGGTTGACAGTTTTAGCTACGCTCTGGACAAGATTCTTATTTATTTATTTAAATAACTGCCTAACCTTGTCTTCTTGCTAAAGCTGTAGCCAAACCTGTATGCTCAAGGGGAAAAATAAAATAGCACTATAAGCAAACATACGAATGTTTAAAAACAGACATTACGCAGTCCAGATTTCTTTTGGGTAGATCATTGTCCCAGGGAAAATGAAAAGGATCCATCTATTCTGTAACCTTCATGCAGAATTCCAAAACCACAGAACAAACCACTGTCAACCCCATTGGTGACTGGGGAGAGATCAGGAGGGAGAAGGTAAAACAGAACTGGCATAGCGTAGTGAGAGCAGCTAATTTAGATGGAGGGAGGTGTGAACAGCAGAACATAAGGCAAAACATCTTGGGAAGTATATCCCAATGACATCTCATCTTGCCTGTACAACACAGTGAGTTTGGGAGAGAAAATTTGTTATCTGCAATCACAAGGACACAATCACTGTTTATCAATGTATAATACAGATACCATGATTATACATTCATGAGATCTTCTCATACTACATATGTAAAATACATTAAAATGAGAATTGCTTGACAGTATAAACGACAGCTTTGTATGCTTAAAACCCTTATAATGAACACTTAAGCCCTTTCATGACTTTTATAAAACCATTTTTTTCCTAGTGATCTATTTATTAATAACAGGAGTCATAACTCAGTTTTTACCCAGTGGTGAAAACATAACAGCTGTTAAACAGTTGCAAAACACTGTATTTATGCAGCACTAAATAATAAATAAACCTCAAGACCTAGTACACCTTTTCCCAAGCAATCTACTTCCACGATATGAAACAAGAAGTTCCGAAGATTAACTACGTCCTACATTATCAATTCCATTCAATTACATCTGTACTTACAAGTGCTCTGCTGTAATATGAAGGAGGAAAGAAATTCATAATAAAAAAATATTTTTCTTCATTTAATCACAGCTGCACTCACATCATCTACTAACTTTTTTTTTAACAGATTTAAAACTGAGTTTAATTGAAATCTTTTCCTAGTAACTTACACTGCATTTTTGTGCAGCCTTATTTTAAGATGACCTACATTGCTTGGGAATAAAGGTGAAAAAAGTCACCACTGACTTGTGTGGTACAGTCTAACCCTAATATATTGGCTTATAATATAGTAGCATTATTCATCATCCTTTACAGTAACAGCCCTGCACAAAGCACTCAAAGTCACAGGTAAAACTGGCATTAGCTTCCAGATGTAGTGGATCAGACCTTAGAAGTACTGAGCCAGGAATAGGAACTGCACTAGAGACACCCCAAATGCAGACGTAATGCTAATGACAAAAGACCCTCATGCTGTTTGATACGTTTCTGAGCAAGTCGGACCTAATGCAACTGACCTTCAAAACGCAAGAAAAAATATCCATAATTCCTGCAAACTGTGGAACTTGATTTTGTAATAATATTTTGTCACCATCGAGTGGTAGATGGCAATGATCAATGTAAAAATAAAATTAAGTGAATATAGAGTTCCACAAAGCACCAGAGTAATACGAATAAATTGCAGCCTCATATTTTAAGAGGAAAAAAAAAAGTTTCTGCCTGTATCTTTAGCAAATTAAAAACATTAGAACAGTTTGAGACAAGCCACCCAATGTAAAACTGAATAATCATAGCATTTAAACCATAAGCACACCTTTCCGGATGCCTTTTAGAAGTTATATTTTCATCTGTTTAAAAGACAAAGTAAACTGGGGGGTTAAAAACAGTGTCTATATTCTGTATATGGAACACTGATGATGAAAATCCTCAGCGCATGTCATTGAGAGCAGGAAGTTCTTTTGGGGTTTTTTGTTGTGGGGTTTCATTGGTTTGGTTTTTTTTTAATTTAATTTTTAAATTTCAATACACCAGAGAAGTCATTTTAATTATATAATTACTTAAGATTTTGGAAGGTTTACACAAGACCCATAATTGGGCACAAGACATCACATCCTCTGGTTATATACACAGCAAGCTGGTCTGGGTAACATTCTTTGCTCTGACCAATGTGTGCGGGGGGGGGGGGGGGGAAGGAAGGGGAGGGTGGGGACGGGGGGGGAGGAGAGGAATGGAGAATCAAAAATACTTTCTCAGATTAAATTTTCTTTACTTCATTCGCTTAAAATGTTTTGATGGTGTAAAATGCACTAAAACGTTTATCACGATGCATCTCCATAGTTAAAATACCTCATTCTCGATGTGATATCCTAGATACTCAAACAAAAGACATACAGATGACAATGAAGGCTTTTTTTTTTCCTCCTCTTTTTTTTTAATTTTAAAAAGACATTTGTACATATTAAAACTGCACCACGGATCAGTCTCCTTTATCATGCCAGAGTTGTGACAGCGAATGCATGAAAAATTAAAATCCAATCCACCAGATAAGACATGCAAAATGTCTCCTCCAATCCCACCCCCATCTCGCCTTCAAAAAAAAAAAGGAAAGAAAAAAGCCAGCCCTGTACAAGAGGGAGCACACGCACATCGCACTCCCGAGAGCCATCGGAGCCAGGGATGAGGGGCCGCCACCTCCTGCATACCACCCCACCCCCCCCCCCGTACCCCAGCACTGGCAACCTGGGCTCCATTCGGGGAGGGATCGCACCTCGTTGCTTCCTCATCCCCTCAGACAATGGTGCTTTTCCCCCATTAGTCCCGAATTGTCAACATTTTTAGCTAGGCCCCAGCCCCACCGGCGCGGGCGGACCCGGCGGGCCGCGCTGAGGGCCGCAGCCCCCCACTCCGTTCAGGCCGGCGCGGGGCCGCCGGGTGCCGCGGCGGGGGGAGACGGGGGCGGTTGCTGAGGTAAATAAATGGCCGATCAGCCGCGGCCCGCGCCCCCCCGCCAGGCGCTGTAACCGAAGCCCGGGCGCCGAACTGCGCAGCAAACATTGCGCGGCGGGCCGCGGGGCCCGGCGAGACCCGGGCCGCCGCCCCCGGACACCATTTCGCCGACGGCGGGGAGGAAGGTGTCGGCGCAAGCTGCACCTCCCTCCCCAGCCCCGCAGACCCCCGGGCGCCGCTCCCCCCGCGCCTTCTCTCCCCTTCGCCGGCCCCGGGGCCCAGCTTGCCGCTCCCCGCAGAGAGGCACCGGCTGGCTTCCCCGCAGCCCCCGGGGACGGGGCGGGGAGTTCGGGGAGGGGTGGGGGTCGTTCTCCCCGTTCCGCTCCCGAGGGGACCGGTGGCGATCGGCTCCCTCCCTCCCTCCCCAGCGGGCGTGGGACCGCGGACGGCGAAGGGGCCGAGCCCCCGCCTCCCTCCCGCTCGGCGGCAGGGCCCGGCGGCCCCGAGTCGGGGCAGAGCCCAAGCCAAACAAAGCGCGGCCTGAGCGGGAGCCAGGGGGTGAAGCAGCCTGGGCTTTTCCTGCCGGTGCCCGGCCAGGAGCGGCGGGGCCCCGCGCCGCCAGCATACCCCACGCAGGCCCCCGCTCGGCACGACGGCTCCTGGCTTACCCCGATCCCCGGCGGCGGCGGCGGCGTTGTTCCTCTCCTGCTGCTGCTGCACCGGGCGCGGCCTGGACACTCGCCTGGGTCTCCTGTTGGCGGCTCGGACCGAGTTCATTTGCCGACTCGTGTGGGTGGCGGGAGGGGAGGGGGGGATTCCTCCGGCAACCGGTGCCTCGTCGGGGACGGGGGGGAAAGGAGGAAGCCCCGGGGCGGACGCCTCACAGCAGCGGGCAGCAGGGAAGGGGGGGGGGGGTAGTCTCCAGGCGCGGGTCCCGCCGCTGCCGCCTCCTCGCCGGCTCGCTCGAGAGGCAGAGGAGCCGCCGGCCACTGGCTCTCCCGAGCGCTGGCTGTGGGGGACGATCGCGCCGCGGCCCCCGTCCCCGGCCCCCCCGAAAATCCCTCTCTTAAAGGAGCCCCGCGGTCCTGCCCGTCTCAAGCCCGTCGCTGCTCCGTGGCAGGAGGAGCCATTGACACTGCCAGAGACACACTCACAGGGAGGCAGCCGCTGATGGCTGCGCTCCGCCAATCACCGCTTCCCACACAGCCGGCCGGCGGTTCCGCTGCCAATCCCCGCACCGCTTCTATAGGGCGCGGGGTGGGGAGGGGCGGGCGAGCGGCGCTGCGCGGGGTGGGGTGGCGGAGCAGGATATAAGGGTCGGGGCGGAGGGTGCGGGGGGGTTGTGCCGTGTGGGGCGAGGCGGGCGGTGATGGCGGTGTCTGTTGGGGGCGTGAGGCGAAGCCGTGGGAGCCGGCCGCGAGGGCCTGGGCCTGGTAGGGCCCCGCGCCGCCGGCTCCGCCTGAGGCCGAGGGCCGGGCCGGCAGGCGGCGGGAGCGGGCTCTGTGAGGGTGACTTGGGTGCCTGTCACGGGCCGGTCCGCACCACGGGTGCCGCCGGGACCTCCGCGGGTGGCCGGCCGGCAGCAGAGAGAGCGTGGCGGGCCCTGAGTGCTCGCAGACCTCTGCGAGGCCGCGTGTGGTGAGGGAGGCGTGTGTCGCTTCCTCTCTGTGTGCCGGGTAACCTGCCTCTGGTGGGGGTCAGCCGTGGGACGCCTTGGGCAGGGGGTACTGGCCTACTTGGGTTTATGTGTACTGTCTATTTCTTCACTGGTTGTTAACAACTTTTTCACTTAAGGAATCTGTTCTTTGATCAGTGTTACCTTTTAGCAAGATGGTTGAAGCTTTTCCTGCTTTATTATATTTGTCATATTGGTGCTTAATCATTTTTCTGCTTTCAGGCCACTGGCTGAAGTTAGCTGTGCTCTTTTTCCTTTACAGATATTACTTAATAAAATAGATGACAAGACTCAAACAGTAAGGAAGGTCTCTTTACAGGGTTGCTTTGGAGCCTGTTTCTAATGCTTCAACGGTGGGTTTGTGTGTAGTCCTGCTTAAAATGATGACTTGGAATATGTGGAACTAGGTCTAGTGTCTGCTCCTGGGAACCAAAAGTGTGTTATTTGGTATGAAATGTAAATAAGTAGTTGTAATTAATAATACATAAGGTAGGAGCTTGTTGAAAGCTGACAAATGAAGGCATAACTATAGAAAATGACAAATAGAAAAAAAAAACAAACCAAAACAAAAGCCTAACACTTTAAAACCACTTATGTTTGTTCCTCTAAAGTAAATGATAGTGAAATTGTACTTTTAAATTTATATTGGACCAGAAATAAATGTATGAAAATGCTTACAGTAGCAGTTAAGGAGGATTTCTTAGACTTAATATTGTCATTCCTCGAAGAATGACTAGAGAAACAGTGGAGGATTATTTTCTGTGCCTGAAAAAAAGCAATTCTTAACACCTCTATTAGCAGGAGAAGAAATAATAAAGGCAAGCTCCTGTGAAAAGAACCTCATAGGGAAAAAGAATATCACTCCATTTGTGGTCAGTTTCTGTCAGTTAAGGATTCTGGGGAGGGACTGCATTGGGGACTGTAGTGACAGGATAAGGGGTAATGAGTTCAAACAGGGGAAATTTAGATTGGATATAAGGAAGGAGTTCTTTACTGTAAGGGTGGGGAGGCACTGGAATGGGTTGCCCAGGGAAGTTGTGAATGCCCCATCCCTGGTGGTGTTCAAAACCAGGTTGAACAGAGCCTTGAGTGACATGGTTTAGTGTGAGGTGTCCCTGCCCATGCCAGGGGGGCTGGAACTAGATGATCTTAAGGTCCTTTCCAACCCTAACTGTTCTGTGATTCTATAACCATTACCAGGCTAGTGTACTGAACAGAGCTATGCAAGTACATATTATAAAAATATTTTTCTTCTCACAGCAGCATTATGAAACTGCTTTAACTTTTGAATGGGAAGAATAACCATACACAAGAACTCTGCTGAACTTAGTGTCATGGCTAAGGATTTTCACATCATTAAAAACCTACAGTCTTTAAAACACAGTATTTTAGTACTACATTTAGTACATTTAGTACACTACATTTCTGTACACTTGTTCTGGTTGTGCTCTCTTCACCAGGATCTAGCAAATCAATTCTTATTGTCACAAGGCTACCTGAAATTGCTCAGTATTGTTGTACTCCAAGTTTTTAGTACACTTTAGTCTTTGAAAACCTGTTCAAGGACCAAGATGGATGGTGAGATCATTATCACCTACAGCATATACGAATCTCAAGTGTCTGATAGTTGGATAAAATTTTATTGAGATCTTGAATCAGCAGGCTTTAGACTTGCTTGAAGAGTCTTGAACTAGTTTGAAACCAAATGACCACTTGGCGCAAAAAAAAAACCCAACAAAATGCTTATTCTAATTCTTAAGGTGGTAACTTGTGTTAGGGACATGATGGTGAGTATCGGGCAAAACTTACTGTAACTGGGAAAAATATGAGAAAACAATAGGTCCAATATGTCGTCTCACAAGTCAGTCTTTAAAAGGTTATAGTTAGCCATCCTGTGCCTCTGTTTCTGTACAGACTCCTCTTAGCCATCCCGTGCCACTGTTTCTGTTCTATAATGAAAATGACACTAGGAGTCTTAACATTCAGGCTTCATTGCATTGACTGCTGTGAGATGCTTTAAGCCATCCTGTATGATGTGCTAATAAACCTTTCCTGAATGTGGGTGCAGTTCATACTGGCAAGATAATTTTGCCTTTGTCAAGACAGCTTTTTCCTTATTTAAGTTGGGAAGAGAGGGAGTGGGAAGTGGATCTAAACTATAGCTGTGATTTTTTTGCATAATTGTTTGCAATGAAAACACTTGCTAGACTGGTTATGTTGGCCACAAATCACCTCTTGGTGACCCATGAACAACTTCACATTATGAACAGAAAGGCATAAGACCTGGGTAAAGAGTTTGCTTGAAGCATTTACAGCATAAGCAATTTTGACAGAGTTGTCAAGTGCTAGCTCATCGTATTGAGACTGTCTTCTAGACTGCACTGAACTTCAAATGTATATGTATTTAAACACTAATGATACTTGATTCTCTGTATATAAATGGAGACTTGACTGCTGCTTTGAAGAGATCACCTTCCTTCTTTGTGGAGCAAAGGGTGCCACAGAGTGCTTAGCAATAATAACAATAGCTTATTAATTATGTGTTAACATAGAATAGTTAGAGCTTTGTAGCTAATGAGGCTGCTTCACAGAAATAGTGTGAGTTGTAGTGAAGGAAATATTGATACAGGGCTTCCCATCTCTTTGTGAGGGTGAAGGGGAGAGGAGCTGACTTGCTCTAAAGGCAGTTAAAGACTTGAAGATCTGATCAAGGTAGTGGAACAATTAAGTATTCCTTTTCTAGAGTCTCAGTAGAGAATAGATGAGAGACTAGAGATGGTGGGACCATGGAATAAGTAGGATTGGCAAATGGGTGTGGGGCAGTGTAAACTGTCATGTCAGCAAAGCTGCTCTGCCAGGAATCCGCACTGTTTTATTCCCTTTAATGTACATACGTACTAACAACCTGAAAAGCCTTGCTTCAGAGGCTGCTAGAAATGCTTTGAATATGGGACAGCTTCATATAAGTTGTGGTCCTTACTCATCCTGAGGATGGGAGTATTGCTTTAACAGTTGATCAAAACAAGTGTAGGATAATAGATTTCAGTGAATGGTGATGTGTGGATTGCTTGTAAGGGGTTCACAAAAGGTAAGAAAGAACAGACTTCAACTTGTACATGATAGCCTAAAACTCTATTTAAAAATTGTTCAGAAACTGCAAATTAGAAAAAAAACCTGAAGAAACCCCACATTGTGGCTTGCAGTTAAGTGGAAAATGTGCAGTAACTTTTACTGTAAGTTACTTTTGCTTCCTAATGTTTGTGAGAGAACAAGAAACACTTTGAGAGCATTGTTGCAGTTTGTTACGCAAAGCCCACTGCAGTGCCTTTAGCTACAGCTCAAGGGTTTGACCAAGAAATACAAGAAGTCAGTTTTTATCATGCTTTTTAATCAGTTCAAGTGGCTTTGCAAAGGAGCCGCATGTCTCTCCCTCTCCTTAAACAGATGAAAGTGAGCAAAAAGGGCTGAAGTTACTTGCCCAAGAACATTTACAGGCTATTGACAGGGCCAGGAGTAGAACCCAGGGTACAGGAGTCCTTATCTAAGGCTTTCTCCAGTGTCACATTACTGCTTTCAGAAGCATAAGACTTCTGCATATTATTTCTGACCATCTTTTAAGCTGTTAAAATATCCCTGGACTAAGAACACTGCATTGAAGATTCGAAACTGAATCCAGTGTAGACTACTGACTTTAAATTCTTAAACCTGGAGGGTTGTTTCTCAAGCTTAGAAGTGAGCCCTTCAGAAATAGTAATATTTAAAACTGGTTGAACCTGCTTACTCTGCAGCTCACAAATATTAATGCCATTTTGTTATGATTTCTCTGACCCTGACTTCCTTAGTTGTGTTTTACATCCCATCTAAGGCAGCTAAAATACTCCCACTCTTATGGAAGAGACTTAAATTTCCCCTCCCTTTACCTGGGATCCATGTCTCTTGAAATCTAGCTTGATGCTAGCTGACCTTAGTGGGTTGCCTTCTGGGTGAGCGTCTGTGGCTGGGATGTTTTCTGTTGCTCTACCAACCTGGTTTCTGCACAAAGAAGAAAGACCTCAGGGTGGGGAGAGGTGTGTTGTTTCCTGTAAGCTCACATGACTATTACAGCATGTTTATCTAACGTGTTAATTTTGATTCTGCTCTAACAAAAGCTCTCTGGAATCCCAAGTAGTACTTCATTTCTCAGTTTTTTCTTTTAAATGAAGCTCACTGCTAAAAAAAGCCCTGGAGGGATGGTGTCTGAGTTTTAAAGCATTATTGTCTGTCCTGGTGTAAACCAGACGGATGTATTTACATCACCTGCCTTCTGGACTTTTTGGGAGTATCTTCAGAGGAGGGAAAGGGGATATGAAGCTCTTCCCATCTGAGGGATGTTAACTGATGGGAAAAGCACCTGGTTTTATATTGTTGGGTGGTTAGCAAGGAGGGAAGCATGGGGTGGGGAGCATGGTCCTGTGGGCTGTTACCACTGAGCTGTGGCTGCTGCAGGGCTGTCTCACAGGGTCTAATCCCTTGGGACCTGAGAGTCAGAAGCAGGCTTGCAGCAGGGCTCGGTACCACACTCACTTGTGCAGCTTGATGTGCTGTACATGGGAGCATGTGGGAAATAGGGTCAGCAGCTACCCTTGTGTCAATGAAATCTTGAGAAAATGATATGTTCAATCCTAGCTATAAATCAGGAGTGTTGAGAGGGCTGGAGCTCAGAGTGACAGGAGCAGCAGCTTATACTAGAGATGAAACCTGAATGACAATTTTAAGATAGCACTGGGGCAGAGATGTCACTGTGGAGACCAGCCTATGGTCAATTACAGGAATTTATGTTGAGGAGCTAGTGTGGATGCCATCTGTGACGTGAAGGTAGAACTGTATATTTTCAGCCTTGTTTTCCCAGTGATACCCACTGTCCTCCAATGAAGTTGCAAAGCTTGGTCCTCTTGTACTGAATTTAGATGTGTAGTGGCAGGACAAGGGGAAGTGATTTTAAACTGACGGAGGGGAGATTTAGATTAGACATTAAGAAGAAAGTCTTTACTATGAGAGTGGTGAGGTACTGGCAGCAGCTTACCCAGAGAAGCTGTGGCTGCCTCATTCCTGGTAGTGTTCAAGGCCAGGTTGGATGGGGCTTGGAGCAACCTAGTCTAGTGGAAAGTGTCCCTGCCCATGGCAGGGGGTTGAAACTAGATGAGCTTTAAGTTCCTTCCAGCCCAAACAAGTCCTATTTCTTGATGCAAGGCTTCATTGCTAAAATGAATTAAAGTGTATTAGGTATAAGTCACACCATTTTTTTGGTGACCTGGCAAAATAGCATGATTCTTCTGAATGATCTGTCTAGACACAACCTAATAATGAAATATTTTGGCTCAGTGGTTGTCATTCACTAAAGGTTTGTTTCTCATGACTCCTTTTCAAACATGACTGTACCGAGATTAAAAAAGCTCGGGCTATACACTTATATTTGTAGTTCCTCTCAAATCTATGGCTCAGATTTAGGAAATCTTCCCAACTCTTGCTGTTAGTTTCTAGTTTCAAATTTGTCTTGGACTCAATTTTTGTTTCTTGGAGTCTACTTTTGTTTTGCACATTGCATCAGCAGTATGTTCGTATGACAGGTTCTTGTCTTTAGAGCTGGGGTTTCCTGCCCCCAGATATGGCTGGTATGTGTTGCTTATATTACCTTGGAGAGGATACAGCCTGAACAAATCTTTCAGCATAATGAATTGAGGCCCCTAGTGGGAGAGGTTTACAAGAAGTATGTCCAGTACCACCAACTGGAAAAATCAGTTGTTGAATACCAAGAGGCTGGAGTTGTATGAGGACCAGCCTCCAGATTTAGACCTAGCAAAGAGAGAAAAATGGCTCCCTTAGGGAAGTTTTTGGTTCTCCCTTTGAAATCTCTCAGTGGGATTCTGAGCTTCCCATTTTTACAAAGCTCCTGTGCTCCTTGATGCTTATCCAAGACAGGCCTAGATTGGCAGGAGCAGATAAGGACACTTTGCTTTACCTTCATTATGAGCAGCTAAATCTGAAATGAGCATGAGAAATCCCAGTCTTCATTTTCAATGTGTCAAACTTGGCAGTGTTGTACAGCATCCAAAAGGTGCTTCTTAATGGGATTCAGTATCTCCATACAGAGGAGGGTTGGCAGTGAGAAGCGGTATTTCTTTCAGTCCTGGAGATGACAAACTGAAAGTGTCTGTAGTCTCTCCATAAGCATGTGGCTACATGTGGTACAATTGCCATCACTTCAAACCCTGAGAGCAGGTGGGTGTGGGTGCTATTTGTATTATCTGACAGTTTTACCCTACTAACAGCTGATTGTGTTGACTGGTGGGAAAGAGTTCTTCATGCTAAAAAGGGAAAATACGAGGAACACTACAGTGCTTTTGCTTTGCTGTCTGGTAGACTAATGCCTTTTAAAATGTCCCGCTCCAAACCTATATCCTTTCCTACAGAGGATTTTTTTAAATATAGAAAGGTTGTGAAATCTAATTTCCATGAACTTAAGCAGAAGAAAGTGTAGCATGTCATATGTGTGTGTCTTGCCAGCTTGCTTCTTCTAGGTTGAGCAGCTGGAAGAGAGCGGTCTAGGTCCTTTTTCTCCATCTCAGTTAGATTTCTCAGTCATGGTTTATCTAATGAGTGTGTGGGAAATGCCTAGTTATCCTTGTGACTGTAAGATTTACCTAGAAAGGGTTTTTGAATGTCTTGAGTGCTTTGTAGTTAAGGTCTAAACTGTCATTGCTATTAAGAAGCAATCCTGCTTTTCCCAGGCATCTTCTTGCCACCTTTTCTCTGTCCCCTGTTCTGTCAGCTAGCATTTATGCAGCAGCACAGTTAGGCTGATCAAGGAGGTAATCCGACTGCAGACTAATCCAGCTGAAAGCACAGCTATTTTTCTGGCACATGTGCAAGTGTTAGCACAGAAAAGTGGTGGGAAAGGATTGCCCTGGTGTGGTGAAGGAAGCTTGTGTACAGGTTGGCTTACTGTGATTGTGGAAGCATGCCTTCAGCATTTCCCTGGGCCTTCAGGTGAAAGCAATCTTTAAGTAGATATGCTCAGTGATAGCTGCTATGCTGAAGCATCTGGTTTTGCTGCTGCTGAAGCACCACATTAGGTTTCTTGATTGAGCTGTCTAAGTGGGTGGCAGCATATGTACTTGAAAGATGACCAACTTGGAATCACACAAGTAGAGGCTTTAAACTGTGTAGTGACTTTAAGCAGTTCTTTTCACTGCCACGTGGTGGTGATGTTGGTTGTTGGCTTCGCGGAGCTTTGAACTTCCACAGTGAAGGCAAGTGGCCTATAAATTGGCAAGGCATGTCTTACAGGTCAATATCTATGGATTACTGTCTCTAGTGCTGCATGTTTTTTTCCAGTTATCCACATGGTGGGGACATTTTTTGCTGCTATTTGTTCTCCATTTTACATGTAACCATTCCTACACCTCAGCTAGCAGGGTCAGCTAATCAGTGCCAGAAAATATTTTGCTAAGGACAACTGACAGAATAGATTTTCAGGGTAGCACTCTGCAGGTGACTACTTTTGAATCTTTGCTTGGCTGTCATCCTAGGTTATTCTAGATCATTTTCCTATCCCATCATTATCACATCAGTTAAAGGCTTGGTTGTGACAGTTTTGTCCCCACAGTGACCTTGTTTCTCTGGTGAGATCTGCACTCTCTCCTCTTGTCCTCAGTAGGTCAGCTGTACTGTCCTCAGTGCCTTTCAATGTGGCATTGCTGGTTGAAGCATAGGCTGTCTCAGTCCATCTAGTCTAATCCCTGTCCATCTTGAGACTCCAGGACTTTGAGTAAAGGCTGTTTTATATGGAGTATTGATTTGCTTCACTTTCAGGATTACAGTCTTTGTAAAGAGCGTTCAATATGTGTTTGCCACTAACTAGCTAATCTGGACATGATGGGTGTTTATGCTTGCCAAGGGGAGTGGTGGAGTGGTAGGCTGCTTCCTTGAGGAAGACTTCAGGATTTGGCAGTCAAACTGAATGCTTGCATTAGCTGAGTGTGTGATATATGCCCTATAGGTGTGTATTGTCCAGTCTTGACCATGTAGCACCCAGTTTGTGGACATAAATACCAAAAGATGTATGACCTTTTCATTATGCAAAGGACAGGGAACCAAGAATTCACACAAATTAACTGATAAAGGGTAACTGTGCTGTGTATGGAAATAGGTCTCATCTCTCAGTTGCCTGTAACTTAATGTCTTGATCTCATCAGTTTTATGCTGACAAGCAGAGATAGAAAGCAGATCCATTCAGAAGATTGTGTATAAATGAGATCAATAGCACTGTAAAATCTTCTCCCCTGACTGTTAGTGATGAGCATCAGTGTGATCTAGTTCTCAAATTGATATAGCATAGGTGAATACATATTTATTGTAAGGACACATTACAAAACAACTGGTTTAAATATATGAAATAAAAGTCTTTTTTTTTTTCTCCACTTGTCTGTGTCTAGTACTACCAACTCCTATTTACTGTCGCTGAAAGTCTTGTATATACTTGCTCCTCAGCTTAAGTTTTTATGACTTTCTTTACAGCAAAGCAGAAGAGGAAAATGGCAAATGAAGATTATCATGTGTTTTCAAGGCTCAGTTAGCCAATGATTAGAAGGAAAACCTGAGTAAGACAAGATTAGACTAATATTTTAGAGAATTTTCCTATTAGGAATGGGATGAAGGGAAGCAATGTCTCTCTGCTCTAAGCTATTGATAGTTGTTGCAAGTGCATGTTTCAGATAGGTAGGCTAGCTGTCTAGAAGTTATTAAGTACAAATTTTATTGTTTGTTTTATAATCTTTATTTCTTAACAGCTGATCTTTGTCTTCCTTCCTAGTGATCTTATTGCTGTGTGTGATTCAGTGAATGATTTGTATTGTTGCCTGGCAAAACCAGGCTCATTTTGATGCAGGTTGGGCTTTTTTAGACTTGCATCTCTGTTGCTATCACTACTTGTGTGAACAACTCTCAGTATGGATTAGCATATTCATAAAAAAAAATGAGTTGGGCATTTTGTTAGTAGTAAGTGAAGGAGGAAGATTGGGTTTTCTGTAGTAAAACTCCATGCCAACGTAATGTTAGTTGCAGTAGCCAGTGTTTGGCAGTGCTGGGTTGTGGCAGCACAGTGCTGGGATCTAGCTCTGAGCATGTCTGGGTGCATATCCCAGTCACAGTGTTTCTGCAGCATGTCTGGCTGTCTTGACAGCTATGTTCTATTGCAAGACACTCTGTTGGACTATGTAGAAATATTATTTGCATGCTCAACCTGTGAGGTACGGGAGAAAGAAGGTAGCAGTCTGATTTATGAGTCAAATTTTTTGGAGGTATGGAACAATAGTCAGTGAGGGAACATAAGATGATGATGATAGGGGAATGGAATGCTTGGTGTTGGTTTTAATTAGAATCATCCTGTTCATCACTCATATTGTGAGATGAAAATGGAAAAGATCTATTATTATAGCACACTCAAAGAAGAAATATTTGTATTAGTTAATGAGCAATTCTAATTGACCTGCCAAATATAATTGAGTTGAAATACAGATCTATTCCAACAATGTTTTCCTTATTGTAGTGTATGAGAGAAACACAACTGGCATTTTATTTCTCTAATCTGTCTGTACTCCAATGACTTTTGTCTAAAATTAATACTATTAATTCAGTATTAAACTTCACAATAATCTGTCAGCAAAAAATTAATCAAGCCCAATCAATAAACCTTTTTCTCATGAGCACAAGCTGCCTTATGCCTCTCCCCTTAAAGTAAAAATGTAACACTTGTATTGTGCTCTGGAAGAGTGACTGCAGTAAACCAGAGAAGGAAGTTGATGGATGACTTTGAGAGCTCAGAGCTGAAGGTTCTTCTGTTTATTGGTGGACTTTGTGCTTGCTGAGGAGGAACCAGCCATTGAACTTCTCTGTTTGTTTTCTCCTAGGTGTGGTGCTGTGACATGGCAAGTGAGGTATGTTCTACCTGTCACTGCAGCAAGTCATGTAGAGTGACCTACGCTCTAATCTCCCTTCCAGCGGTGCAAACCAACTGAAGTAACCCATGCTGTGACTTTACATGTTACTACAAATTAGATTAGAGTCTGCTGCTCCTGGATTTAATTAACTGGCAGTATCATTAAAATACTTTCTGGAGCCTTTGCACCATAATATGAAACATGAAGCATTTTTAAGACTTAAACCTCACTAAATGAAGTGAAGCAATCAAAGATCCACATGTCAAGAGAGGAGTTGAAGAGGTTTGTATTTAGATTATTCCACAGCATAAAACTCAATAAAACTGTCAAGCTAAGTCGGTACAAAGCAACCCTTTCACCCCCAATTGATACAGAAGACTTTTCTCACTTTGCATGAATGTTTCTGTAGACTGCATCTTCCTCTTAACCATTTTTTTTGGCTTCGGACTAAAAAATATGTAAAGAGATGTTCCGGTGTAAGTACTTTGAATTACTATCGAGCGCCAGATGCCTTACCTAAAAATAGTGGTAGGGAAAAAACCTTAAGTGATTGCTTTCCTTTTCTAAAACACAGAGTTATGGCAGTTTTGACATTGTTCCACTCGTGTCATCAAATTCATATAAGCTATTGTACTACAGTGTAAGGCATGAATTTTAGAAGAATGAAAAGTACAGGAAGTTTGATGTGTGAACATAAATTTACTCATCTTTTATATAATGCCTTCTTGAGGTGCTGACGTTTTTAGTACATTAATTGTTCATAATGAATACTGTTGCATAAAACATTTCGAAGGTAATTTTCTGAGGCCAAAGAATGACTAAAAAGTTATTCACTAAAGAGCAGTCAGTCTGTATCCCAAAGGAGACTTATGGGATGTGAAATAAACTGACTTCACAGGCAAGAAGTTTGCCTACATGAAAGAATCTGCCCTTCTACAGGTTTGATGCCTTCAAAGAGAAGCCACAGAAATGGTGCTTGCTGGTGCAGAGGCAAAATTATTACGTTCTTATTATGTGCCATTGAAGGAAAGGGGGAAAAAAAAGGCTTTGGGCAAAATATCCAGACCTTTTCTATATGAAGTCTATCTCTTCTACAGGTAATATGTGATCAATTTTGTGCTATGAACTTCAGGGTGGACAATACTAATCAGTAGAGATAAGGTATGTTTAAAGAATGTACTTAAAAACAAGGAAAATAAATGAATCATACTGTTTACAGGCAGTAGATTTTAAACAACCTGTCAAATATTTCTTGGCTGTTATAACCTCTCCTAAGAGCTTTTCCTGGTTCGTAAAGAAAATTAATGTGAAATCAATAATGGTATTTAAAAATTCACCAAATGTTTCCCAGCCAAAGTTTCACTTTCAGGTGCCACTAATGCAACAAGCAGAGTGGGCAGAAATCACAGACTTGACCTTAATGGCAAACAAAAGAGAGTGCAGATGGAAAGTGTAGTGAAGAAAGATGCTTTCAGAAGCAACCAGGAGGAAGACCTGCTGGCTCCCCCACAAGACCAAACCTCTGGAGCTGCCATGGGCATCAGCTTGCTGAAGTCCTTTGTTTGGAGATGTAGTCTAGATGCCATGCTGAATTGCAGCTGAAGGATGCAAACTGGCATTAACAGCTACAAAATATTCACATAATGGTGAAAACCAGCAGAAACTCAGTAAAACAAGTTTATAATTGCATATTATAATCATATGACCTGCTGGACTTCAAACAATGGAGAGGAAATGTTTGCTACTTCAGGTTGCCTCATTCCATTATCCCAGAAGGCTTGGGATCATTGTGGAAATGGGAAGAAACAAGGCGAATGACTAGATTTGCTTGTTTAGATCTTTAAATAGGAGGACAAAGAAGAGCGTTACAGTACATAGTGATCTTGCAGCTGTATATGTGCTTGGGCTACATCTCTGCTGAAGAAGATGCATTGTAGTTACAAGTTGTATGAGTTTATACAACTGTGATTGATTACCTGCAGTTGCCACATTTGATCTGTGAAGGTAAATAGGATTTGTCAGTATCCCCTCATCTCCCCAAAATAATGCAGAGCTGTTTTTCCAGCCTCTCACGTGGGCTTGTTCAGTAATAGCAGAAGAGCAAGCCAGTAGAGTTTGGGTGTGGTGGCCTTTCCTGAAAGGCTGATTTCCTCAGCTGCTGGACCCAAGAGTGAGGTTCAAAGAGTTTGCTCTCAGTATTATCTCCAAACACCACGCCTGTGCTTTCTCAGTGGCATTCAAACAGATTATAAATAGGCTGTGTTATTTCTCATGATGATTTCTAGTTTCGAGAGTTCATGTGTCTTGCACATCCCCAAGTTGTTGTTTTTGTTTGTTTTTTTTTTTTTTTTTCTCTGAACTTCAGAGTTAGAAATTTGTTTTTCTTTTAAGGCTAAAATTCAGATTCACATGGAAGCACTTGACTCCAGAAGCTGCAGCTTCAACCAGCAGATAGGGGAGTCATGATAAAATTGGCAGAATTGCACTGCTCTAAGCACTTTGAGACATATGCTGCTTTTCCTACTCCTGGAAGTAGTCCCACAGATGTCTCATGATTATTCACTTGAGTCATGGTTGCAGAATTGAGTTTTTGGTGGTTTGGATTCCCAGTTTCCTATGCTGCATATTTAAAGTGCAAATTCTAATAGAAGACTGACCTGTTTTAAAACATTGAGGATACAGTTTTACCAAAACTCAATGTTTTGAACTTGAACGACATCGCCTCTTGACTTAACATTTGGTCAAAATGACATCTCCAAGGGCAAAGAGGAAAAAAATAGAAAAATAAACTGGACATTGCACACTGCTATTAAAACTTCGCATTTGTTTTTCTTCATGTGGTTTCCACCAGTGATATTGTTGTGGTGTTAGTCACTAGGTGGTGCTCTCCTACATGGTCGTCTGCATTCCTCTTGCCAGGGGGTGAGTGGCCCAGGCTGGGAGCTTTCAACTGGTGTTTATTTTGGAAGGGAAGTATGGGAGTTAAAAAGCTTAGACAGCAACATCTCTTACCCGTTTGGACTGGAGTGATTTTTTAAGAGTAAGACTGCTGTAGAGAGAGTGGGTAGTAGTTTTTGGGCTGAGAATCCTGAAATGAGAGAGTGCCTTTGTGCCCTTTATAACCATCTCTGTTCCCAGGTTAATGGACTTAATTAAAAGAAATGTGTTGGTGTTAAACCTGTACTTGTGAGCAATTTAACTCTGTGCTGCAAAGCTTTAATATCTAATGTATCAACAAACAAATAGCTTTTTCCTTTGTGTGTTTTTACTGTTAAACAAATGAATTATTAGTTTGTATATGCTGTGCCATGAACACATGGTAGGCACCTGAGGCAACTTTGAGTTTTCACTTATTTGCTGTGTCTTTTTAAAATTAATTCAGCTTCAGTCCATCAGGGGTTTCTTCCTAGAAAAGGAAAACAAATTCCATCTGCAACTGTCCTTTACAGAGGCCAGAATCTTAGATATGTCCTGAGAAGAGAGATTTAAAGATTCATTGATGATCTGAAAATGCTCAGTGCTTTCTCTAAATTTTTCACAAAGCTTCTGGAACATTTGAATCGACTGATTCGAATTCAGTTCAGTTTGCAGGCAAGGAAAGTTGTTTTCTTTTTCCTTGCTTGTAGTATTTTTTATGAGAAGTGAGGACAGGATACAGTCAGATGGAAAAAAAGTGTGGAGGAATTGCAACATCAAAAGCTTAAGATCTGCATCATTGGTTTGAAAAATGAAAACATTAATTGTGTAGCTTTTGCATCTGAATTTCAGGAAGTTTAAAAATGCC
Organism: Myiopsitta monachus; assembly: GCA_017639245.1. Lineage (NCBI taxonomy): Eukaryota > Metazoa > Chordata > Aves > Psittaciformes > Psittacidae > Myiopsitta > Myiopsitta monachus. Next base: position 60,063,394 of record CM029925.1, read on the forward strand.
ATTTTTGGTCTTGGAAACACTACCTTTATTCAAAGAGGGCTGAGAATGAAAAAATATTGATAAGCTCTGCTAAGCATTTTCATATGGAATCTATTTTCAGCCACATACCAGAAAATGTCTTTGTTATTTTTTTGAATGAGACCCTAATCTTGGAGTGACTTTTCATTTATCAAAGCCTTTTAAGTCTGCTATTGTGTTTCCAGTCAGATCCTTTCCAGTCACTTCTTTTTTCCTCTGTCAGCCTCTTGCAAACTCACCATAGGGCAAAGTTCGCAGTTATTTTCCACAGGCACAAGGATTTCCCCTCTCAGGGGGGCACTTGGGCTTTATGCAGTGGAAGCTAAGAGCCCATTCATGCCAGCTCTAATCAGTTGTGATAAATTTTCTTGTGGTATATTATATTAAATAGTAAAACCTACTATTTGTGGTTTAACTTGTTAGCAGTTCAGAGGCCTTTGTTTCTTATGCTGCACAGTCAGATGAAATGGCTTAGTGGTTTTTGCAGCACCAGTATTGGTGTCTCATTGTTGGTGGTTTTATTAAGCTTCTCACTTCAACAGTTATTTGATCATGTTAAAATACTGCTTTCTAGAAAAAAAGTTCTGGTATCTGCAGTTGAGGAGTTCGAAACTGAGTGCAGTGTGCCAAAGAAAACCCAAAGGAAAAATAATTGACTCTTCTTTAAAGGTTCACAATTCTCCCTTTTTTGGGGGGTGGGAGTGGGGCGGTGAAAGGATTAACAATATTGTAGCATATAGGTTCTTTGAAATGTCTCAATTTTAAGTTGTTCCAGAGTGTTCGAGTTTATTTCCATGTATTTTATAGGCAAGAAATAGCTGAAATTCTCTCGGGATAAAAAAGAGAACAAACCCTGTTTGTTCTCCCTTGATTCACTTCAGATTTTATGACTCTTGGTAGCAACAAGGATTTGTTTTCATATCCTTGATTGAAATTCCCACCTGCCCATCCTTCTGCAGTTGAGGATGTGCCAGTTGTCAGCCCAGCTGCCATCTCCCAGCTTCCCACAGCTGAGTGGAGTTTTTCATTGGTCTTGGAAAGTGCCTTACAATCCCTTCAGATGAGAGACTGATGTTTGAGTTGTAGCTTCTCTGATCAAGCATACTTTTGTATTTCTCACTGGGCATTCGTGGCCTTCAGCTGGAGACGAGGAGACCAAGTTGTTTGGCTGTGTCAAATAATTGCCTATAACAGAAGCGAACTGAGGATGCAGGGATTAAAATAGAGACAAAGCTGTTCTCATTAACTGTACCATGGGCTCAAATTGACAGAATCGCAGCCTGGTTTGGATTGGAAGGGGCCTGAAAGCTCATCCAGTTCCAACCCCCTGCCATGGGCAGGGACACCTTCTGCTAGAGCAGGTTGCTCCAAGCCCTGTCCAACCTGGCCTTGAACACTGCCAGGGATGGGGCAGCCACTGCTTCTTTGGGAAACCTGTGCCAGTGCCTCAGCACCCTCACAGGGAAGAATTATTTCGTATTGCATCATTTCACTCTCCCCTCTGTCAGGTTACAGCCATTCCCCCTTGTCCTGTCCCTACATGCCCTTCTCCAAAGCCCCTCTCCAGGTTTCTTGTAGCCCCTTTAGGCACTGGAAGCTGCTCTAAGGTCTCCCTGGAGCCTTCTCTTCTCCAGACTGACCCAGCCAAGCTCTCTCAGCCTGTTTCCAGAGCAGAGCTGCTCCAGCCCTCAGAGCATCTTGTGGCCTCCTCTGGACTCACTCCAACAGCTCCATGTCCCTCTTGTGCTGAGGGCCCCAGAGCTGGATGCAGGACTACAGGAAGGGGGGAGGTGTCTCACCAGAACAGAGTAGAGGGGAAGAGTGATGTTTTACCAGGCATCAGTGTGAAAATTTAATGAGGTTGTTTAGGTGACCTGTGCTACCTGTTGGAAGCCAGTAAATGCCCACATCACCAAATGAAAGCATGGGCAGGGAATCTGGCAATTCTGTGTTTTGCTTTGAAAGAGCCAGCCTTATCAGACTCAGGTCTCTGGAAAAGTATCACCAGGGTGCCACTGGAAATCACCTGGGGCTCAAGGGCTGCTGCTCACACAGGCTGGCGCTGGCAAGCAACCAGCCCAGTGCCTCATTTTTGGTTTTCCTTCTGCCTATGAGATGGGACCTTTGACTGATTCCCTTCCCATCTTTCAGGTGTTCTGGTCTCCTCCTATTGCTTCGTTGCTTTGTCTTTTGAGAGCTGAGCTCGCAAGCAGCATGAGTCTGCAAGTTCCATATTAGGTGTTTGTGAAGTAGCGCAATAGGACTGATCTCAGTTAAGATCTTGAGGCACTACTGCACTACTAGTCACTGTTACTATTAATAACAAAACTAGTTGTAATAATGTGGAAAGAGGAATAGTTTAGCATTAATGTCAAGTTTAAAGAGTAAAAGCTGTATTTGTGTTATTACTTCTGGAGAACTGTGAGCATCTCCTTGAATGGGAATTCAGTTTATGCCCTTACCCTATATAACCTTCTTGGTTTCAAAACAAGATTTAATGTCATTAATGAAAATTGGCATGAAGTCAAAGGAATTTTTTCCAAGGAATTCAGGTTATTTTTGTAAGCACATAGCATCAGAAGGATTATTGAGAAACTTAATACCAGCCTTTTTTCCCAGCTATCTCAGATCTGGCTTGTATCTCCTGCCCTTTTGCCTCTGCTGCTTTCCGTTTGACAAAATGGCAAACATCCTTTGAACATCTTGGCATCCTTCAGGATATTTTATGTTGCTCTTGCTCTATCTTATCCAGGCACAAGGGATAATTGTGTGGTCTGATAATGATATGGGAAGTTGGTCAGCTCTCCTTATATTCTCAGGATTGGCTATAGAGGAGGAGTCCTCTCCAGTGTTGCTGTGTGTTAATTACTGGAACCCATCAGTGAACTAGTGTATATGGCTAGTATTTAGTTTTATGTGTTCCTCTCCCTTTTCTGCAACATTTTTCTTTCCTGCTGTTTTATATGACAGTACTTCTTTCCGTGATGGATTCCATGATTCTGAAGTAGTGATTTAAGCTACCCTACTGATGTTGGCTTTGCTTGTGCTCTAGAAATCCTTTTGCTTGTTGAAATTTCTGCATTTCAGGAAAAGAAAGCAAATTCCATCCAGTAAGGAAGTGCTTATATTTCTTTCGTAGCCTTTTAGTGTATCAGTCAGTGCTTTGTTTCCTGGTAGGTACAATTCCTCTATAAGTGTCTCCCTAAAATCCTTCAAGGCACCTCCTAAAAGAACATGGAGTCCATATGCCTTGCAAATCATTTAAAGTGATTTGTATATTGGATACCCTGTGCGTAGTTCATTCTCCTTGACAAAATGCCATCAGTTGCTTTGCATCATTCCTCTTAATATACACTTAGAATCTTCTTTTGTTTATCCAGAGAAGGATCTGAACCCTGACCCCAGCACTGCTTTGAAGTCTTCCCTGATAGACAGAGATGAAGCTTGAGGTATCAGAATGTCTAGGGAAGGGTGTCACCCTGAAGTGAATGAGGACCCAATGGGGTGGGCTTGTTGCAGATCTAAAAGTGAATGAGTTGGAGAATTTTGCTATGGTGTTTTGCTTCCCAGAGAGAAAATGGCCTTGATAAGCAATAAAGAAACAAGACTTACTGTGATTCTCAAGGGAACTCTTTCAGCAGAAGAAATGGAAAGCATGGAAAGACAAATTACCGGATGTGTTATAAGAGATTATTAATTCAGATCACATAGATAAGAGTGTTCGCAAAGTACAAGATACTCCTTTAGGAACATCCCCATGTAAAAAGAAGTGTTGGATGCCTTAGCCATGGCATGACACATCTGTGGGTATTTAACCTCCTTGCTGTAGCACCTCTGTTACTGCACTCTTCTGTTGTATAGATGTGTTCCAGGCATAAAAGTTGAAGAGACAATATTTCATCTTTATTGAAGCGTAGGCTGGATGAAAGATGTTAAAAATAAGCCTGGGAATTTTTCTTTTGGAGGGCAAGAATGTGTGTGATAATGTCAGGTGTAAAGGAAAATTCTGAAATTTGAAATGAGGATGTTTCAAGTGGCATGGTTCCTTCTGAACCTGAGAGCAAGAGAGAAGAATAGTAACAGCTGATTTCTTGTCATAGATCAGCTGTCAGAATGAGCAGATAATACTTTCTTAATGGCATAATGGCATCCAAAATAGAGATCCTCTGGATCAATCTGCACAGCCCCTGTAAAAATAAAAGAAGAAAAAAAAAATGGGAGTAATTATGAGAGGTATACAGTGACAAAACACAAGATAAAGCTGGATTAACTAGTACAGAACAGGTATTTTGCCTTTTTCTCTGATCATTTTTCTTCCACTCTTCTGCTTCTTCCTTTTGTTTTTGGTTTTGTTCGGTTTCTAATAATATGCCAAGAATTAGGTTTCCAATGAGCTGATTCAAACAGGTTGAGCAGATATCTAAGAGAGCAGCTATTGGTAAATCAAGTAGGATCATACAGGTAGAACTAGAGATTAGTTGAGCATCCCTTTGTAACTGCAAGGCTTTGCTTATCCGGTCCCTCAGTGTGGCATGAGAACAGGGATGTGACACATTGCTTTTGTAGGGGGAAGTGCCAGAAATTGTGAAGTGCAGATCAAGTCTTGTGAAAGAAAATCAAACCCATTGGAAATGTGTTTGAGGGGTTTAATTAACTTAAAATTCAGTCTCTTCTAGAAAAGAGTGCTTGACAAAATGGAGGCACTTGGATATGAAACCATCTTCTAAGCCACTTGGAATTCATTCTGATAAGAGTGATTTTTGACTAAGCTTTATCTCCAGTTAAATTTTATAGCAAGATGTCAGGCAATGCAAACCGGTATGATCTGAAAAGAAAGAGGAAAATCCTATTGGTTTCTGATGATAGCTATATATTGTACCAGTCAGTCTGGTAACTACAATATCTGACCATCTCAGTCTTTAATGTGTGTAGCTTCAGTGTTTCTTTACAGCTAAAACTGGTTTTAAAGGTCAAAGTCAACTTCTTAAAATCCACTGAGAATGTGAGAACTTATTCCTACGGAAAGTTTGCCTGCATATAACAGGTGAAGATGTATTGCAATATGTTGGAGTTTTTTCTGATTATTTTATTTATAAAATGTATCTTTCCCAGGCATACAACCAGCACAAACCTAAATATAAAGCTTGCATAATAAGCTGATGAAAAGCAGAACATGTTCCATGACCTTCAGTCTTGCATTTTTCACCCACAGATACTGTTCTCAAGCCATCTTTTTGTCCAGGGAAAAGGCAGGATTTAAAATAGTCCAAGAGAGTGAAAAATCTCAATCCTTGCCACGGTAAGGTGAAAGTTCCAAGTAAAAGGATCATCTCCCAAAACATCTTTATCAGTGGTTTAGTCTAATTTACTCAGACTTTATGTATTTTTAGATTATCTTCATCATAGTATTTGAGCATTACCTCCTACAGCCCACATATGGAATGGAAGACTCTTGTATATTGCTGGTAGATATTTGAGAACAAATGAGAGCTCAGGAGGAATAAGCCTGAATGGCTAATGACATCTTTAACACTTGTAAGCATTTGCTCAAGATGCATCAAGTTCTGACCTGGCATCAGTAAGGTCTACCCCCTAAGTCTGAGTGCTGCTTAATGGTAACTGAGGAGCAAAATGCTAGAATCACAGACTGGTTTGGCTTGGAAGGGACCTTAAAGTTCATCCAGTTCCAACCCTCTGCTGTGGCCAGGGACACCTTCCACTAGAGCAGGTTGCTCCAAGCCCCATCCAACCTGGCCTTGAACACTGCCAGGGATGGGGCAGACACAGCTTCTCTGGGCAACCTATGCCAGCACCTCACAACCCACACAGGGAAGAATTTCTTCCTAACAGTCCAATCTAAATCTCCCCCGCCATCAGGTTAAAGCCATTCCCCCTCGTCCTGTCCCTACAGGCCCTTGTCAAATGTGCCTCTTTAGTTTTTTTGTAGGCCTCCCTTAGGTATTGGAAGACTCTCGTAAGCTCTCTTCAGAGCTTTCTCCAGGCTGAAATGCTCCTCCGGTAGCTGTAGTGGACATTTCTAGCTGATCTTACATATCATGGGATGACTGTGGGGGAGAGCCAGGGCAGGAAGAAGGGCAGCTTACGTGGTACAAACCCTTTTCGCTTATGTATTGAAGTAAGCACAAGGATTAGCTGTGCCTTGGCTGCAGCAATGCCTGTGAAGCAGCAATGAGGTTGTTCAGCAGCAGGGGTGGGACTCTGCTCGGTCTCACTCACAGAATGGGCTACAGGGAAAAGTTATGTCCAGTTAGAATGAGGGGGATAGATGTAAGATACAAATCCATAGGAACTTCCATTATTCATGAAATAGTTTTTAGACCTTGCATGCTGTTGGTATGCAAATCCTGGAGTCTTTAGTGAGCTGCACAGGTCTGTGAAAGAAGTAGGCCTATGAAAAAAGGATGAAGTTGGACTCTAATGCCATGCTGACAAGCGATATAATATTTGTTCTTTAATCCTTCTCTATCAGGTTTCTAATTTGGTGCTTCCCCTATTAACTTCCTCATTTCTTTCTGTGCAGTACCTCAGAGGCCCCTGTACCTCTTATCATAGTATTTCCAGTTTATAAGAGGGCAGAGGGAGCAGAGGATTCACAAGATAGTTGTGAATCTTTCATCTTCATTTCTAAATCCTGTAGTTTCTTTAAAGTACACACTCTTTCTTTCTTGCCACCAGAAACAAGAACAAACTTGAATGTCAAACAGGCCTTTAATGAATCCCACAAGATAATCATAGCAGCAGCTGTCCAAGTTAGTTTCTCTAAATAATTCTGTATGATCTTTACTTGAGCTTTTAAGTGTTAACTCAAGAGTCTGTCTTTTTCTCCTCTTATACAGCCATTTAAAAACAGGGATGTTTTGTTAATTTACTAGTTAAGATGCTCTAAGTGCCTTAGGCTCGGATTGTGATACTCAACACTGAGCTCCTCAAATGTGCTAACTGAAATGAAGCACATAACCATGAGGAGTGAGGCACCCCTGGGCAGTCAACATTGCAATCATGGTATTGTTGATAAATATATTTAGAAATGCCTTGAAATAATATGAGCTTCCATTCAGCAAAGGTTGGCACCTCTAAAATGGTGGTTACTAAATAATCTTACACTTTACTAACTTGGTTCAACAGAGGATGTAGCTGAAGGGTTTATTACCTTCCTCTAAGGAAGCACTGAACACAGTGTTTTTCCTGTACTCTACCCTTTAAAAGTCTCTCATACTAAGAAGGGTAAATGACAGTAAATTAAAGTTTTGTTGACTTGTCTTCTAACATCCGTGTGCTCTATGCATCACTAGCAGATGCTTATGTCTTTCTTTTGGGCCTAAAAGAAGTCTGAGAGTATTCTAAATTTGAATCGCCTTATTCACACATATATGCCAGTCCCAAAATAAGGATGTGCAGCCAACATGCAAGGCAGTCCCTTCATATAGGAATCCTACTGTGACATCTCTGTCTGGTTCCCAAGAGACAACTCTTAACACCAGAACTGATTTAATGAGAGGCAAGGCAGACAGCCAGTTTTCAGGCTGTTCACGTTGCCTCCTCCTCTTCTGAGTCTGCCAGGGTACAAAGTCCTTGCATAACCCAAAGACTGAACATCAAGATAGCAGGCCTCTGTAAAAGATGAAAACCTTCTTGCACACTGTGAAGTTAATATTAGGAAGTTTTATAGTGATGCTGCGTAGGTGATGTTTCCCATAACAGAGCTCCTGTGCTCTGGAGCTGGGCTTGTTCAGTCTGGACAAGAGAAGGCTCAGAGGAGATCTTAGAGCAGCTTCCAGTGCCTAAAGGGGCTACAAGAAATCTGGAGAGGAGCTTTTCACAAGGGCCTGTAGAGACAGGACAAGGGGGAATGGCTTTAAACTCACAGAGGGGAGACTGAGATGAGACAACAAGAAATAATTCTTCCCTGTGAGGGTGGTGAGGCCCTGGCACAGGTTTCCCAGAGAAGCTGTGGTTGCCCCATCCCTGGCAATGTTCAAGGCCAGGTTGGACAGGGCTTGGAGCAACCTCGTCTGGTGGGAGGTGTCCCTGCCTGTGGCAGGGAGTTGGAACTGGATGAGCTTTAAGGTCACATCCAACTCTAACCATTCTGTGATTCTTGATAATGATATGCCTGCTTATCTATTAACAGAAGAGGTAACTGCAAAGCTTGAGAGCTTCATTTTTGACCAGCATTTCTGCATTTGGTTTCTACTCCAAATTATTTGTGTCTGCAAAACAAGGTTATGAATCAGCTTTCTCATACTACACCGGTGTTTCCATATATCTTTAAAAGGTTTTCAGTGTTTTAGTGACAGGTTTGTTCTCAGCAGTTTTCAATCCCAGCCTGATCAGCTGCACAAAGAGGGACATTTTTACTTCATGAACTTCATTTTTCTTCCATCGATTACCATACCTTCATGCTGTCACCTTTCAGGGCATCCCTCAAGGGTGCTGTGTTTCCCACATGCTTTTCTCAGAAGAAAAAAGGATTCATTTTTATGGTTTTTTTTAGTAGCTCAGACCTGGCTATCTCTCGTTCTGCACCTTTTCCCTTCAATTGTTTCAGATTTGCTAGTAAGATGCTACTAGTAGCAGAGGAAGGCTGCAGTCACTTCCAGTCTGTTCTCAATACTGCCTACAGGCTGATGCAGATTGGCACATTTACAGCCCAGGCAGACAGCAGCTGTGTAATCCAGTGGCATTTCCTTCTGAAATCTTTTGCATGGAAGAGGAGCTTGAAAGGGACGTGAAATGAACTAACAGTTTGGGGAGAAATCCAATTCCAACCCCAGAGGCAATACTCCACTAAGCAATAAATCTTATTGTCTGTGCGTACAGAAAGAGTAAGACACTCCTGACTTGCTAGCTCTGTCTCTCTACAGCTAGGCAGGTGCCTGCAGACCTGCTGCTCCCCTCATCTGCCTCAGGGACCTCTTTGACCATGCTGTAATTCTCTTTCAGTGTATGCCCCAGGTTTTCTTTTCCATGGAAACCAGGACACTGTTGAAGGAGGATGGGAGAAGTGTTGTGTGCCTTATTTCAATATGACGTGGCTTTAGGACATGAGCAGAAAACAACACCAGAGCCAGAAAAAGCTCTTTGGGGTTTTTAACTTGCTAGGTATCCAATAGTTTCAGGCAGTGTCTGATGTGAAAACACCCTAAAAAAACTCTGGAAGCATCTAATTTGTACCAAGCAGTACCTGCTAAACTGGGGGGAAACAGAGACTTTAAACTAGTCGCTATTGCAAAGTCAGGCAGTTACATAGCTTCAAGGTAGCAGTGCCTCTCAACTAATTCCAGCACAATCTGTCACTTGGCTTTGAGAAGGAGTGAACAATAGTCATTCTGCAGTAGAAAACATTGGTATCTGTTATGCACATCAGTATTGGAAGGATGATTTCTGTGTGATTTCACTCCTTAGATCCCAGTAAAGAGGTTTTTGGACTTTTTTTTTTTCCCCAGCAAAAATAAGCCTGCTTCTAAGTTTCCCATTGAAACAAATGCTTTTGATCAAAAATGCGGTTTCTGCCACATGAACAGCTCCTATTATACTAACTGTTTCGTCAGGTGACTTTAAAAAATGGCTTGCTTTTACAGTTGCCTAACCTCAGTTTCCTGTCCTTCAGTGCATGGGGCTAACCCAAAAGAATGAAGGTTGAGTTGCTTCCCTGTGAGGCCAGTGAGGAGCCCTCCAGCTTCCCTGTCCAAGCTACTGTTCCAACAGTAAAATGGGCTTTTCTGTCTTGGCTGGGGCAAGGAGGTTGCCACCTATTGCTGTAGGTGGCATGTGGCAGTGATAGTTTAGCAGAATGAGTCCAACATAGGAGACCAGACCAGAAAGGAGACACAGAAACCCAAGCTGCAGCTCTCCAGGGACACATTTTCCCTACACAGATATAATTTAGCTTTGAGCTATCTCAAAACGCTTGAGGATTTTTCTCTCCCACCTCCCTTTTGCATCACACGGGTATTCTTCTCTTTAGCAGTATCTTTGGGCTTTCAGTTCCTCTACCCAGCTACAGTCTGTTCTGCTTCTGGGAAAATTGGGGAAAAGGAAATGCAAATGGAAAATACGTCCCCTTGTTTCTATCCATCTCTTCCCCCACGCACTTTGGTGCAAGCAACAAAATGTGCAGATCTTAGATCTCCTCTTATTTAAGCCCAGATTGCTTCCCTTAATGCTTTCTCTAGTGATTTCAGCTACACTCTTCAAGAAGAAATAAACCACTTCACTTTTAAAAGCCACAAATTGTGGCTTCCATTTTGTCAAAAAGGCTGGGCTCCTTCCAGGTTTAGAAATACACTCAAATCTGCCAAGTTTTGTCAAACATTACCTTCCTTTAACAAGCAAGATTCTTATGTTTTGGATTAAAGAGATGGAAAACAACCATTCAAATGCTTCCTATAAGAGGGAAGGTTCTGTATCTTCTTGAGTGCAGATATGGAGGAGGAGGAATGTGGAAAGACAAAGTAAAAGGGAAAACAGCAGACAGAAATAGCCAGCTGAGGGCCAATCTAAGTATAATTGGTATCAGATTCTGCCAGTCTTACTTGTGTGGTGCAATCCTTATTGATTTCTGGAGGTTCCTCACAGGGTAAGCTAATGTTTAACATAAATAAGTGTTACTGAATCTTGTCCTTGAGAAGTAGGGGTCAGGAAGCTGTTATCAATTCAACTGCTGTATTCCTGACTGGCAAGCCTGCTCATTTCAGGGTTAATTAACAGATTCCTTAGACTGGAAGTGTTGTGGAGGAGCATGATCATTACCATTTGTATTCATTCTAATATGATGTATTCCAACTCCCTCTCCATCATGTCTTACAGCGAGTGATCTGGTGAAGGAGGATGACAAGTCTTTGCGAAATGATCTCAAATTCTGCCAGATACTCAAGTCATATAGCAGTGCAAGATCAGATATGGTGTGAAAGGCAATAATGCACACATTTTTCATTCCAGACTTATTTTTTAAGCTTGTGTGATGCAAACCCCCATCATTACTAGGCAGCTCACTCACTTTTCATTTGAACCTTTGCTACCTTATCCCACTCCAATGTGCAGGAAAGAAACATTGATTTGAATTCTGCCATGGTGCTATACATCTTAATAACACTCTGGAGCGATTGGCAAGGAGATCTGGAGGAGGCTGGATTCTGGGGCTGGATCCACTCTTGCTGCCAGGAGGCAATGTGGCAGAGAGAGGCTATAGCTGTGGTCTTTAAATGGTCCTGGCTTCTCTATGTTTTCTTTCCCTGTGCTTGCAGTGCTTGAAGATGCTGGTTTGTTCACGTTTTCCTCTGTTCATTAATGCATATATCCTTAAAAATGCAGCTTTTTGAAATAGTTATGTGTATAGTCTATCTGAAGGATTAATCACAAGGAGGTGCTTAAGGTGGGAAGCCTTCTCTGGACAGGTTCCACATGTTGTCAGCTAGTCACTCTGAATGGCAGTTTCCAGTTAAGTCCCTTGGCTTTTGGAAGTGACATTTAGTTTGACATGTGCCAGCAGTGCAATCTACCTAGCCCTGCAAGGTGCAAATATTAACATAAATGCATATTAAGATACTGTGAGTTAGTTCTTTTAACTGAAATAAAGAGTGGGTTTTCCAGCAGAGTCAAGCAAATAGCTCTGATTTACACTGGCTTGAGGAGTCGGCCCGTTATCGCTTCTTTATATCCTTTTTAGAGGAGCTAAAGATAGCTCCTGGAACATGGCAAGTAACTGTATGTTTAGTCTAACTGGTAGTAATGTTGGGAAATCTTTCTCAGAAATTGTTCTGCTGGATAGCTGATTCCTCAGGGAATAGTTACTTACTTAGTTCAATCCTCCATCCTAGGCCTGCCCCTCAGGTACATCTTCCTTCTCAGCTATCTCATCTGAGTGAAACAGCTCTGATGATCCAGGGTACCTGTGTGTCTGATCAGTCTGTCTTTCACAGGAGGTTCTGGACCAGCTGCGTCCATGGTGTGCCAAGCAGATACCCCGGCAGCGGCCCCGTGCCTCACTCCCAGCATGCTTGTATGGAAAAGGTGCAAAAGTTGCTCCGATACGTTCTGAAAAGCTCTGATGTGAATGCACGAGTGCGAAGTAATGGAAGTGCAAATGGATGCCCCATCCCTGGCAGTGTTCAAGGCCAGGTTGGACAGGGCTTGGAGCAACCTGGTCTAGTGGAAGATGTCCCTCCTGTGGCAGAGGGCTGGAACTGGATGAGAGCTTTAATGTCTCTTCCAACCCAAACCAGTCTATGATTCTGGGGTTGCCCTGACAGCTCCCAAGTGGCTCCTGCAGCACTGCAGATCATATAATTTTGGTGCTTGTATTTGTTTAAAAAGCTAATTTTTTTGATAGCATAATTTTAATGCACTTTTCTTGGGCCTTTTCCCCTCTCATTAAGTACACTGGGAGTACATCTGCAAGCGCTGGTATGCTGAGGTGCATATGAATTACTGGTGGTGCTCATCTTCCCCTATGCTACTGTTGCTATCTCCAGTAAACGCTCATGTGCCTTCATGCCTGTGTGAAGACACAGATGTGTGCACAGCACCTGATCCTGCTTCTTAATTATTTTTAGCCCAGTTCCTGGAGTTGTTCTGCTTCCTGCTGATGAGTGGAAAACTGTAGTAGTGCTGTTCCATTTCACCAGCCTCTCAAGTGTAGAAATTATGGTAAATTGGAGAACAAGTGAGATTAGATTGATAGTTGCACCTCCTTCTTTAATTAGCCAAGCACAGGATCTGTGGAGACAAGGATGGGAAATAAGATTTTACTATGGTGAGAGTGCTGGAGGTTCTTTCCTTTCAGTTCTTTCTTGTCCGTCTGCTCTCACTGAGAGTGAACCCTTCTGTGATGCGTGGTTTATTTACAACTGCCCTGACTATGCTACATCAATAGTTTCCCTGACCTTGGCTCCATGATTATTCAACAGAGCATTGTAAATTATCTTGTCACCAGAATCTCCATTTAGGCAAGTATAATCACTTCCTTGTAAGAACCCAGGCCTGGTGTACAGAAACAAAAAGTCTGCTGCATAATAATGAGCACAGCACACTATTAGGGATCAAAAAGCCCCTTTGCCATATGGAAAACTACCACATATGGGTGCTTGCAACCTGAACATCATTAATTTGTGCAAAGTGCTTAGCAATCTTTGGCAAAAAGGATGATAAACTATAAAATATTATTTTTAGCTGCATTATGAAATGCAGCATGCCCCATGTTTGATCTAACGCAGTATTGAGTCTCTCTGTGCCTCGCTGCAGTGACACTTGGCAGTGCTGCAGTCACTACTTGGCAACGCTTCTGCAGGCTCCATATTGCAGGGAGCGTTCTTTGCTTTATTGGCTCTCTGATCAATGTGACTTACAGTCTAGATTTTCTACACCCTGGTAATAAAACATGAAATGCTGGTTCCTTCCAGCGCATCAGAGGGGTGGAATGGAGCGATGGTGTTCTGCTTGCTACAAGCAAATTGTATTATGGAGATAAAGAATCAAATGGCTGTGTGTCTGCAGGTGTGTATATGCACACATGTGCATACTGATGCCTTCAAGGTTATGTATTCTTGCTTGGCTGTAATAGCTGGGCTGAAGGAGAAGTAAAACGGATTGGCTGTGATGGCAATGGTTGTGTCCAGTGAGCTAGAATCAATTTAAGATGTAGCATATTTATAGACTCACAGAATCCCAGACTGATTTGGGTTGGAAAGGACATTAAAGCTCATCCAGTTCCAACCCCCTGCCATGGGAAGGGACACCTTCCACTAGAGCAGGTTGTTTCAAGCCCCATCCTACCTGGCCTTGAGCACTGCCAGGGATGGGGCAGCCACAGCTTCTCTGGGCACCCTGTGACAGTGCCTCACCACCCTCACAGGGAAGCATTTCTTCCTAATATCTAATCTTAATCTCCCCTCTGTCAGTTTAAAGCCATTCCCCTTTTCCTGTCCCTACAGGCCCGTGCAAAAATTCCCTCTCCAGATTTCTTGTTGGTCACTTTCGGCACTGGAAGACTGTTATAATGTCTCCCTGGAGTCCTTCTCTTTTCCAGGCTGAACCAGCCCAGCTCTCTCAGCCTGTCTCCATAGCAGAGGTGTGCCAGCCCTCAGAGCACCTCTGTGGCCTCCTCTGGACTTGCTCCAACAGCTCCATGTCCCTCTTGTGTTGGGGTCCCCAGAGCTGAATGCAGGACTTCAGGGGCTCTCACAAGAGCAGAGTAGAGGGAAAGAATCACCTCCCTTTACCTGCTGGCCATGCTCCTTTTGTTTCACTTCAGCAGAGAATTGCACTTTCCCTTCTTATATCTCAGAATGATGGGAAATGTCCCTCCCATAAAACAACCTTTTGGTATATCTCTGGACCAACTTATCAGCAACTTTCCATTTCTGTCTCAGAAACTTTGAATGTAAAGCCTTGGGCTGCTAAATTACTATTACTGTATATGAGGAATCATACTATTTTGTTCTTACTCCAAAGATTTTACAATTAGTCTTCAAGCACTGTACTTTCTCCTCCCGCTCTCCATAGTAACAGGAGAGCTGTTATTTTGGTATGTATTTGTTAGGAATGTAGTTAGTATTCAGTGAATAAACTCAGAAAGCAATATTTCACATAGAATAATTATGAATATGTATTTACTTGAATAAGCTGTTGATTTTGCATGAATTCTGCACACTGTTTCATAGGCAAATATGCTAATGATTGATGTGTGAAATTTTACTTTATTTGGGGCTTGTCAGACTAACTAACATAGTGATCCAAATCCAGAAAATTATTTCCTTGTGCCTAAGGAACCGTAACAATTATAGGAATATTCCAGGGAAGCTGATTAGTAATACATCAAACCTTTCTCTATGGATATGATGACTTTGCAGCAGTATTTTCAAACAGAATTTTTTTTGCTGTTATCTCTTGGCATTGGTATTCAATCAAGTCCTCATAGCTGCATTAGCTGATGCAGGAAACCAGTTTCCTTAGGATATTTTCACGTGGTCTCTGTGACAAACGCTGGACACCACTATGGGCAATGATGCCCATGGGCAGTGAAATCAGCAGTCCCAGTGGGCAATGGCTGTCTCAGCAGGCAGTGGGGCATAGTGTGTGTCATGTACCTGGACTTTATCAAGGTTTTTGGGTGTTTCCAGTAATATCCTGGGTGCTGAGCTGGAGACATGAGGACCAACCAGGAGAATGACAAGATGAATGGAAAGTTGGCTGGACCACAGGTCTCAAAGAATAGCATGCAGCAGGTCCAAGTTGAACTATTGAGTGATTGTTACTAGGCTGGACCACAGGGCTCAAAGAATAGCATGCAGCAGGTCTAAACTGAACTAGTGAGTGGTTGTTACTAGGGGTGTTCCTCAGGGGTCACTCATCTCACTCCAAAGCTGACTCTATTTTGAGCAGGGGTATGGACCAGAGACATGAAAGGTCCCTTCTGGCTTATTTTATGGTGAAAACTTCTAGTGAATTTTGCACTTGGAAAAGTACTCCTCTTATCTGTATTTTGGATATATTTCATGTCTCAGTAAATTCCACCAGAAAGGCATCCAAAGAATGGGAGTTTTGCCAAAGAAATGAGTGCTGAGACCAATTTGTATCATGACAGTCTGGCTATGAATTTATAATTGTAGCACTAAAAACTAGCTGGTTCCATACCTACAGATCTCTGTAGCTGAACATTAATCATCTGCTTCTAGCGATGTGGCCTACCTGACTGCACTAAATGGGCTATGCAGCCCCACATACATTTGAAGACATGTGACTGCTCTTCGCTGCAACTGTCAAAGAGCCAAGCATACAATCTAAGTATGTCCCACACCACTTAAATATGGAGAAGTACGCAGAGAAGTTCCAAGCTGACTTAAGTTTGAGTCAATGGGAATTGTGCCATTGATATCAATGACAGCAAGATTTGTCAGTTCCCCTCCATTAAACATGTGCATATAAATCCTAGAGGTGTTTAATGCAAAAATAAGGTAGGTAGGCAGATTTACACAAAAGCACCAATTGGGTTTTGTGGTTTTCTTTTTTGAGATGTGAATGAGATGTCACTTGCAAGCTGAATTTAGTAGTTCATTCTTGATGAAGAACCATAAAACCATTTTGATGTGAGCTTTTACATGAAGGAATATACTTTGCACTTCGCTTGGCATCTATTCTTCTAGTTCTCTGACTGATGTGCCCAAGGAAATATACATCGAAAGGTTCTCCAAACTGTTTAAGAAGCTTTCTTAAGCCCCCAAAGAGTATTTTATTGTATGGAGAATAAACGTATAAGAAGAATAATAATATGGGGGAATAGCTACCTGGTACCGGATTTCTCAGCATTGCTCTACTAATGTAACTGTTTAAACAGATTGAGTACAAGATGTGTTGCTTGCCATTTCCCGGAATAAAGAAATGAGCTGTTGAGTATTAATGCGCTGTTCCAATTATCGTTATGAAATACTGAATCAAGTCTTTCTTTAACAAAAAAAACCAAACCAACACTTGGAATTAAGCAGTTCAACAGAATTAATAATGATTCCAGATGGGCCTGTATTTGGCGCTTAGAAGTGTGTGAAAGGAAACATTTTCAACCAGAAGTTTGAATGATTTATAGAAATCCTTAAGAGAGTTTTCACTAGGAAAGATGCTCTTTCAACCTTTGCACATTTGGAGCTAACAAGGGAAGTGACACTCACTGTGTGAAAATCTTGGCATTGGTGAAAAACACACATATGTTCACAAGCAGAAGTGCCTGAAATTGTACAGTTAAGACCCCTAGCAAAGCCAGGTTCTCCATGCACTCTTAGTGCCTTATTTCCCTATTAGTAAAGGAGGAAGAGTAGTAGTTTCTTACCTTGAAAAGGTACTGAAAATAGGACATATTTTGTGATTGTGGTGTAGATAGATACTATGGTTCTGATACCTATAGTAAATTGTTGAGAATAAAATGAGCTTCTGCTTGCAAGTTAAACCTTTCCTTTGTTCTGGAAGGAACCAGACTCTGGGCCAAAAAGAGAGAGTTCTATGTTTGACAACAATTATTTTAGTATGTAATGTTGGGCAGCCTTGGGACTATTGGAAACAGCAGAATGCAGAGTTATAAGCTCTTCTCCAAAAGCAAACATTATCTTACTCAGCTGACTAATCGTATCCCACAGCATCCCTGTTATAACCACAAAGTATTTAATAGACATTTAGCTTTCTTAAATGCAATTCAGCAGCTGGAGTTAGGAAAACAGTTAGCATCGTGTGGTCAATCAGTCTCTACTGGTCATCATGATTCATGGATTATATTAAATGGAGGAGAAAGGAAACAGATTACACACACTTCATGTGTTACATTAAATCAATTATTAATAGGCAGCTGGGTATCTTACTGCCTGGTACTCTGTTACGAGCTTGCGGGAATGACGAACAGCAGAGCAGAAGCTAATAGACTGCCCCAAACCACCTTTTTTATCAATTATGGTTTTAGCCTAGTGTCAGTTAATGGAAATTACTGAATTTTGCATCCTGCCTCTTCTGTGATTTGCACTCCATTCCCCCTTCAACACTTTAGAGAGTATGTCTTTTGCAGGGGGAGTGGAAATGACAACATACGGCTTCTGCCTCATATTACATCCATTTGTAAGCTGCTGATTTAGCTTCTTTTACTCCTGCAAAGCCTGAGAGATGCCCCAGTGCTGCTAGCGCCCAATGCCACAGAAACTTTCTCCTTGCCAAAGTCCCCCCTTTTATTCAAACTTCCCTTTCCTTTATTCCACCACCTTAACACTTTCTGTCTTCTATTGTCACTGTCTCTCTTTGCACATAAAACTTCCTGATTATTCACAATTTCTGGGCCCAGGTTCAGCAAGTCTGTTTGGAGATGATAGTTGCTCTGCGCACGCAACTTCCTTTCATATTCGTTGTCCTGAGGCTTATATCAGGCTCCTGAGAGCTCATCCTTTTTAATGAAGACAGGCTGAGAGAGCTGGGCTTGTTCAGCCTGGAGAAGAGAAGGCTCCAGGGAGACCTTAGAGCAGCTCCCAGTGCCTAAAGGGGCCAACAAGAAATCTGGAGAGGGGCTTCTGACAAGGGGCTGTAGGGGCAGGACAAGGGGGAATGGCTTTAAACTGACGGAGGGGAGACTGAGATTAGACATTAGGAAGAAGTTCTTCCCCGTGAGGGTGGTGAGGCCCTGGCATAGGTTGCCCAGAGAAGCTGTGGCTGCCCCATCCCTGGCAGTGTTCAAGGCCAGGGCTGGATGGGGCTTGGAGCAACCTGCTCTAGTGGAAGGTGTCCCTGCCCATGGCAGGGGGTTGGAACTGATGAGCTTAAAGGTGCCCTCCAACCCAAACCATTCTGTGATTCTATGAATAGATGGCATTCTTATTTATCAGTTTTAAAATACTAACAAATGGTTCCACAGGCAAATAATTGGATCCCAGTCCTTCCTAGAGCTGTAATGTGCTGACAATCACATGGCTTTATCCTGTGTCATGATCCTTGTTATAACTGAAAGGCAGATGCAGTGTGATTAGGAATGTCATTCATTAATTCTAATTATTGATAATAACCAAGAGCGAGCCTTTAATGTTTCATTTTCAATTCCATCTTAGTGTATAAGCAGTATATCTCTACCTTCTATTCATTGAAAATTTAAGAAACATCAAAACTACTTCCTTTTACTTCCTTAGTTTTCCAAGTTTTCAGTTTTTTCCCTTTTACTGCTGCACGACCTTGGAAAAAAACTCTCCTTGCAGCCTGCATGTTGGATCTATGAGGGTTTGTTTTCTGTCCTTATATACTGAGGCAGGTTCTGGCACACCCCACAGCACTGCGCTCTTCTGCCCTGGGAGCTGAGGGAGACACTGCTTCCCCTTCACCCTCACCATGAATTTATCCCCTGTAGAAAGGGTTTTAGAGGTTGCTCATTTCCTTCTCGTTCTTCCTTGGTTTGTGCTCCTTTGCAAAAGAGATTGGTAGTGAACCTGATCATGCTCTTTTTCTTCTCTCTGCCTTCTTCAGTACCCTCTGTGAAGTGTATCATGTGGTCTTCATAACTTTTCCATTTGTTCAGCATGTTCAGATGAGTCTGACTTTCGAGTGTTTAAACCAAAATGTATCCAAGTGGGTGGAAAAATTCCTAATTCCCTCAGTTTCTGGGCCTCATAAACTTGGCTTGTTTCTCCAGATCTTTGTGCCTTCTGTATAATTATTTATGACTTTGTAAAGTCAGTGGGAAGTTCTTAGAAACGTTGCCCAAATGGAATATGAGGGTTTCACACCCCCTTTGCATAGCTGTGAATGAGCTAGAAAACCCAGAAAATTTGTTGGGCTGATCCTAATAAGACCAATAATTTGGAGTTCATGTTGGGCTTAGGCAGGCAAAGCAAAGCACAGGCAACTCTGCCTAGAAAATATAGGGAGAAAAGCCAAACCTCATAAACATTTCCTTTCAGGGAACATAGGTTTTGAAACAATGTAAATAAAGACATTACCAAAAACATGTTTTTCTTCTAGGAAAGGACCATCCAGGATGGAGGGTTTTTTCCATTTAGAAAATGAAGAAGCCTCTGAAAAGCTGTCAAAAGCAAAGCAATCTGGACAAGAATAGGAGCAATCAAATGAAAACGGATCTTCTTTTTTTTTTGGGATTGTGGGAGCTGTCGGTGAATTATTTTCTGTTTTTAAGGTCTCATTTTCTGACAAAAGATCAGTTGCAATAGAATTTTCAATCTCTGCTTTTTCACATGCTTCTGCAAAACAGCAGATGCTAATGCTAACATATATTTACAAAAATAAGCCTGGATTCCAACTTGGAAAAACACAACCTTGTGGTTCTGCCTTGCTAAGAACACAGCCTTCCAGCCTCCTTCCTGACCGAGCCCATGAGAAAGGTACGAGTTGAGACCTGAATCCTTCAAGACCCCGTGGCAGGCTGGATTGGTTTTCACTTGCTGTGTTGCAGGGTCATAGGCACAAGCTTCAGGTTTGTGTATGCACAGTGCTATTTCATTTCTCAGGATATATCCTTCACAGCACCTTTCAGACTTGGAGCAAGAGGCTTTTAGCTGTTCCCTGCTGACTGGGAAAGAAAAGGGCAGCTCCCAGCCCATTCCTTGACTATGGTCTCTGTCAAATCCTTGCTCCTACAACAGCAAGATCCTAGGGAGGAGAAACTAAAATGAGGAGGGAGGCTTTACTTCTAGTGCAGATCCTGGACCATTAAATAACTACCTGTGCACACAGGCACACAGTGCTGGGGGGAAAGGAAAAGCTACAAGCCAAAACTGAGGGTTTATGGATATAATTTGTTCTTCTTAAAAATGCAAATTTGCAGCAGAACCATGTGTATTTCTGATGTGCCGGAAAAAGGCGTTTGAAAGAACTGGCAGATTATAAAACCCACTAGAAAATGAAGCTCACTTCTGCTTTCCCAGTTGCCTAGGTGATTAACATGAGATAAATAGAGTTCTTCCTATGGCTAAGTCTTAAATCTTTAAGACAAAGAGATTTTTGATTCCGTGTTGCAAGAAGTGAAGGTGTTTCAACAGCCAGATTTCACAAGAGCTGGGCCCACCTCCTTTCCCTTTGCTTGTATCATGTTTCTGCTGTGAAGGTCACCTTATAGTCACTAGCTGGGTGCCCTCCAAGCTGTCTTAGGGCCAGGAGGGGGGAACTGTCCCTGGGGATGACCGAATTCAGTGGAGTGTGTGCCTATATGTAAAGCTCCCGCTAGTTAAAAATACCAAGTCACATATAATTAGCTTCAGTGCCGTTAACACCCTGTAAGCGTTGCAACAGCAAAAGGTTGCCCATGAAAAAGAGCAGATTGCTGGGCTGGAAGTCAGAATAACCGGTCTTCTGCCTCTGATCATGTCACCAAACTGTGCAAGCCTGGGGTAGTCAACTCAATTCTCATCCTCCCCCTATTCTACCTGTGTCGTCTCTATTTGGAGAGTAAGTCCTTTGTGAGAAGTATCATCTCTTTTGTCCAGTGCCACAATCTCCACTTCCACTGATGACTCCAAAATAGCCTTCAGACAAGATTTCTGATACAGAAATCGTGGTGCGCAATGGCTTCAGAAAAACCTGTTCTGCTGCAGGTTTTTCCTTCTCCTTTCTGATTATCTTGGGCTGTTTGTAAGCAGCCATCAACATGAGACAGGGAAATGCTTCGGGAAAGAGAAGTACAAAAATGTGGAGTGCGTTTCTCCAGCTTCAGTAGCAAACAGGCAATTTTTTTATCCCTCTTGCCCAATTCAGTAACACAGATAAAACATCTTTAAAAACAAAAAATTCCCAGTGTATCTTGGTGCTGTTCAACCTGGAGAAGAGAAGGCTGTGTGGAGACCTCATAGCAGCCTTCCAGTATCTGAAGAAGGGTTATAGGGATGCTGGGGAGGGACTCTTCCTGAGGGACTGTAGTGACACGACAAGGGGTAACGGGTTCAAACTTAACCAGGGGAAGTTTAGATTGGATATGAGGAAGAAATTCTTTACTGTAAGGGTGGTGAGGCACTGGAATGGGTTGCCCAGGGAAGTTGTGAATGCTCCATTCCTGGCGGTGTTCAAGGCCGGGTTGGACAGAGCCTTGGGTGGCATGGTTTAGTGTGAGGTGTCCCTGGCCATGGCACGGGGGGTTGGAACTGGATGATGTTAAGATCCTTTCCGACCCTAACTATTCTATGATTCTATTCTATGATCTTCAAGATTTTGCCTCCTGCTTCCTCTCCCTCTTCCTGGGCCAGCAGAAGCTGCCACATCTGCAAGTATGTTCTTCCTTTAATATCTTCACTTTCCTCCATGATTCTCTGCTGTCCTCTGGAGACTCTCCAGAGATTACTGGAGCAAATCTTACCTGGACAAAAGTGTCTCTTCTTTACAGAGGCAGCCGCTGAACATATGTGTTATGTCTAATCCATGCTGAGGTTCCAAATATCCACTTAGCCCTATTTACCAAGAAAAGAAGCATTTTTTGGTGAGACTTGAACATCCACACCTTGATAGTAATCTGATTTTTAATTCATTTTGCATGTTTTTAACTGGGAAGCGGAAAGAACATCATCAACCTTTCATTTAACCTCACAGCTCCATGGTGGAAGAGACAGAATATAGCATCTCTTTTAAAGATGAGCAAATTGAGGTAAGAGATTACAGTACAATTTGTGTGGCTCTTACAGAAATCAGAGGTCAGGTGGGTGAGATGAAGCTGGTGGTGTACGGACCACAGGAGCTCATTGCCCCAGTGCTATCCAGCAGGGAAAACCATTCTCCTTTGGGTCAAAACCGTCAGATTACCCTGCACAGCAAAACAAGGAGTTGCCTTTTCCAATTTGGAGCTTCTTCCAAAAGGAAGGTTAAAAACCAACCAAACAAAGAAGTTATTTCAGACATGTTTACTGGGTTGTTTGGTTTTGATGTTTTCAGCTGAAGCCAAATGGCATGAAGCAAATGCTGTGGCTTGCTGTTTCCCTGGCTGGCAGGGACACCTAGTGGGTAGGACAATGTGTGCTGGTAAAGGCAGGGAAAAACGCTCTCCTGACTTCCCACCAAGGGCAGTATTTCATCTCTGAGTCATGCTAGTGCCTAATTGACACTCATGTTATCCTTAGGAATTAACATGGAGTGGGGAGGAATTTACAGCCAAACCTCCTTCAAGGAACAGTGATTGTAATGTGAGACAGTGATTGCAGCAGCGTTACCTAAACTGCTGCTAACGGGAAATGCTGCCAGCCTGGCTTTTGTGCAGTTTATTCTTCTGAAGCCTGTTACAGTCATAATAACACCTACACTGGCTATATGTGAGAGCTGACTCGGTGGTGGCATGATTCATCTCTGTCTGCAGTAACGCATTTCACGGGGTATGGCATTGGGGCCACTTTTATTGTACTGCAGACACCTACAAAATGACGTCTACTCCTGCTCTTCTCAGGATGGCTTCAGCAGAAAAAGCAGCAGAAAGCATAAAAAGAAGAGGAAGGCAGTGTGACCGTCCACCCCCCTAAAGCCAGCAGGTCTGTTTGGTATCAGGGCCAAACCCAAGCCCATCCTGCCTCCTTGTTGCTTTGCCGGCCCTGTCCCTCAGCTGTTTCCCAGATTAGTTCCTTGATTGCATTCTCTTCATGCAGATTTTTATGGGAAGAGGTTGTTGACTAATTTGTTTCCATCCTTGGGCTGTGGACAACTTTTTTCCTGGCCTATTCCCAAGCACCTGTCTAAGAGTGCTGACATGCAGATGCTACGTTCCAGATCAATGGCATCCCTGAAATCCTCCAGCCCATGCCAGAAACAGAGACATTACATGTGGGAGATCTCACGCAGGGAAAAAACAAGCTCTTCTAGAAGAATGTGATTTTTTTATTGTCGTTCAGGATACTTTTCCTGTGCAAACTTCAAAATCCAGATGCTGGGAAGTATCATAGAATCATAAAATAGTTTGAGTTGGAAGGAACCTTAAAAGATCATCTACTCCAATCTCCTGCAATGAGCTGGGACATCTTCAACCACTCTGGTGACGTAGAACCCGAAGAGGTTCCTACACTTAAAAATATAAGATAAACTGCAGCTTCTGAATCAGAAAAAGATCACCTACAGCAGGAAGCAGTTATTGCTCTGGACATCTTAAATCATCTTCTTCTGGTCTAAGTCTTGGAAGGGGGACGCAGGGACTGTGAGAATGAAGACCCTGGGCCCATCTGTAGGACAGGATCTGGTTCAAGACCATCTTACGAGCCTGAATGTGCACAAGTCCATGGGACCTGATGAAATCCATCCACGGGTTCTGAAGGACCTTGCAAATGAAGTTGCTAAGCCACTGTCCATCATATTTGAAAAATCACGGCAGTCAGGTGAAGTTCCCGATGACTGGAAAAAGGGAAATATAACCCCCATTTTCAAGAAGGGGAAAATGGATGAGGCGGGGAACTACGCACCAGTCAGCCTCACCTCTGTGCCTGGCAAAATCTTGGAGCGGATTCTCCCGGAAGGCATGCTAAGGCACATGAAAAACAACAAAGTGCTTGGTGATAGCCAGCATGGCTTCACTGAGGGGAAATCCTGCCTGACCAATCTGGTGGCCTTCTATGATGGGGCTATGGAACTGATGGACAGGGGTAGAGCACTTGATGTCATCTACCTGGACTTGTGCAAAGCGTTCAACACTGTCCCACATGACATCCTTGTCTCTAAGTTGGAGAGACATTAATTTGATAGGTGGACCACTCGGTGGATAAAGAACTGGCTGGATGGCCGCACGCAAAGAGTTGTGCTCAATGGCTCAATGTGCAGCTGGAGAGTGGTGTTCCTCAGGGATCGGTGTTGGGACCACTCTTTGTTCAACATCTTTGTCGGTAACATGGACAGTGGGATTGATTACGCCCTCAGCAAGTTTGCCGATGACACCAAGCTGTGTGGTTCGGTTGATACATTGGAGGGAAGGAATGCCATCCAGAGGGACCTTGACATGCTTGTGAGGTGGGCTGATGCCAACCTGATGAAGTTTAACCATGCCAAATGCAAGGTCCTTCCTACACCTGGGTTGGAGCAATGCCAAGCACAGCTACAGGTTGGACAGAGAAGAGATTCAGAGCAGCCCTGCAGAGAAGTACTTGGGGGTGTTGGTCAATGAGAAAATGAACATGAGCCGGCAACCATATCCTGGGCTGCATCAAAAGGAGAGTGACCAGCAGGTCGAGGGAGGTGATCCTGCCCCTCTACTCTGCTCTTGTGAGACCTCACTTGGAGTATTGTGTGCAGTTCTGGTGTCCTCAACATCAAAAGGACATGGAACTGTTGGAACAAGTGGAGAGGAGGGCCACGAGGATGATCAGGGGACTGGAGCACCTCCCATATGAAGATAGGCTGAGAAAGTTGGGGCTGTTCCTCCTGGAGAAGAGAAGGCTGCGTGGAGACCTCAGAGCAGCCTTCCAGTATCTGAAGGGGGGCTATAGGGATCCTGGGGATGGACTGTTCATTAGGGACTGTAGTGATAGGACAAGGGGTAACGTGTTCAAACTTAACCAGGGGAAGTTTAGATTGGATATGAGGAAGAAATTCTTTAGTGTGAGGGTGGTGAGGCACTGGAATGGGTTGCGCAAGGAAGTTGTGAATGCTCCATTGCTGGCAGTGTTCAAGGCCAGGTTGGACAGAGCCTTGGGTGGCATGGTTTAGTGTGAGGTGTCCCTGGCCATGGCAGAGGGGTTGGAACTGGATGATGTTAAGGTCCTTTCCGACCCTAACTATTCTATGATTCTATGATTCTAAGTATGTGCTAGCAGTAAAACTGACACAGTTCTGGTTATTAACTCCTTTTCTTCTTTTCACTTTTTGCCAGGAATTCTATCTCATGATTAATAGGCAGTTGCATCATTTCTGTCCTATGTGCTATATTAAGGAGCAACGACATCATCAGCAAATATTTTTGTTGTGCTGATACTGCACACAAAGTCAAATGCAAAGGTACAGAGCTTTTTTTCCACTCTTAAAATAAACTGAGTGGCTTATTCCTCATCAGTTCTCTCATCAAAGAAGATGACTTCATTAAATTCTAATTTAATGAAATTAATACATTTGAAGGAGGGGGTAAAAATTGCTCCTTTCTGCCATAGCTGCATTGAAAGAGTTTTGTTGCAGGACATATATACCTGTATTCTAAATACTGATGAGGGGAAGAAAGATAGATAACATATTTAAGGAGACTTTTGGCACTAGAAGCCTGAATTGTTACATATAAGCTAGCAAAATGCAGTTTATGTAAAGTTATGATTATCAGTGTGTATACAAATAGATGAAAAAACTCACCAAGTATTATTGCCAATGACTCAATGTCAAACTAGAAGTGAATTTCAAGAGAGTGTTCCAAGCAGATGTGCAGAGATCTTCAGGACTGATTTTAGTCAATATTTTTATTAGTGATTTGGAGGATAAGTGTAGAGTACACTTATAAAATTTGCTCAGTCTGGCAGGCAGGATCAGAATGCAAAATGACAAATTGAAGAGATGGGCTCAGATCAACAAGATGAAGTTCACTAATGACAAGTATGAAGCACCATGCTGCAGAGGGAGATATCAAATGCATAAGTATGAAATGGGAAATAGTCAGCTCAATATCAATATGAGAAAATAATCCTGTGTGTATAGTAGTTCGTAAATTAAATATGACTCAACAATGTGATTATGCTGCAAAAAGTGCTAATCCCACCTGGAGTTTTGTTAATAGAAGTGGTGTGCTTGGAAGAGGAGAGATTGTGCAGGCATTAGGCTGGATGCCTGCAGCTTCTTAATCTGGGCACTGAAACAGATCACGCTGCGCATCACCTTCCAGACCTTTTATTTGGACCCTTTCCAAGCCCTTTTCCCAGCCACAGCTATTCTTTACTGGCTTCCTTCATGAAGGATCCTTGACCTGTTATTTCCTATGGCAGACACTGCCCATGCTCCTGCTGCCTCACGTCATTTCTTCTTACAGAAACAAATGACTGGTGATGGCAGGGGAGGTCTCCATACAGACCCTGTGGGCACATAGGATCCTTGATAGGCCCCATACACTGCTTAGAAGAAGCTTGCAGGGTCTCTGCCAAGGAGGACACGTGCTGCTTCTGCAGGTGTGCTGGCAGATTTGGTCTGAAGCAAAGGAATCATAGAATCACAGAATAGTTTGGGTTGGAAGGGACCTTCAAAGCTCATCTAGTTCAACTCCCTGCAATGAGCAGAGACATCTTCAACTAGATCAGGTTGCCCAGAATCACATCCAGCCTGGCCTTGAATGTCTTCAGGGATGGCGCATCCCCCACCTCTCTGGGCAACCTGTGCCAGTATTTTAGAGCCTTACTGTAAAGAATTTCTTCCTCACATCCATCCTGAATCTCTCCTCTTTTAGTTTAAAACCATCACCCCTTGTCATATTCCCTATAGGCCCTGCTAAAAAGTCTGTCCCCATCTTTCTTAAGGTCCCTTTTAAGAACTGAAAGTCTTCAAGGAGTATCACACTAACTCGGTGTGTGTGTCTCACTTGCAGACACAGCTCAGTTCAAAGGGGAAATAAATAAGAAAGAAAGAGGCAATCCCCTGGGAATTACCACTGTCCCAGGCAGGAGAGGAATGTGGACGGAAGTGACTGCATTTCATTTTTTAATGACTGCCTCTTTTTTTATTCACAGGGATTTTTTTTAAGGTATTTCTTTTGGGTTTTGTGGGGTTTTTTTTAAACCATCCAGGATTTAATACTATGCAGAGCCATCTCCATCGCGCCGCGTGATGACCAAGGAAGCCAGCCCAGAGCTGTAACCACCACCATGTCCACTGTGGGCAACCTACTGAGCTTAAACGTTCTCCTTTTGTCTCTTCTGTAGATGTAATGGCAGGAAGGCTTAGCCCACACTAAAAGAAGAAAATACTGGTGGGGTTTGGGTCCCAAAGCCCCAAAACCCGAGGCCTACCACTAGATGGCAAACTTTAATGCTGAGATTATGGCTTGGAGAGTCTCTGGAGACTGAGGCCCAGGACCATGGCTCTGGCACCGGCCACTCAGCCTGCTGCAAGCCTTCCAGCTGTCCTGCTGCTTCTGGGACACTCACCACCATCCAAACCGAAGATTTCCCTTGGAGCTGGTGCACACAAAATAGCCCCGGGGTGGAATCAAGGATCATAGAATCACAGAATACCCGGTGGAAGTGACCTTGAGGATCATCTGGTCCAACCTTTGTAGGCAAAGCATGACCTAGACCAAATGTCCCAGTGCCATGTCCAGCCAAGTCTTAAAAGTGTCTACGGCTGGACAATCCTCTACTTCTCTGGGAGGATTATTCCAATGGCAGATTGTTCTCATTGTGAAAAGTTTTCCACTTCTGTCCAGTCAGAATCTTCCCAGGAGTAACTTCTGCCCATCACCCCTCGTCTTTTCCATGTGACTCCTTGTAAAAAGGGAGTCTCCATTTTCTTTGTAGCCACACTTTAAATACTGGAACTTTGCAAGGTGCCACTTCTCCCAGAACAATGGACCAGAGCCTCTCCTGTGATTTTTCTCTGTATGGAGGCTTCCGTCGATGCCCTGAGCAAGAACATGGGAACAGACACCTAGAAGGCTCTTCAGTCAGGTTCTGGGGAGGAAGGGACAGGGATGGGGTTCTGCTGGGTTGCTCACCAGGTTTCACTCTCTGGAGAACCAGTGTGTTTCCTCCTCCAGCCCTGGTTTTTCTTTCCTATTTACCCAGTGGTGGGGGTTGAGTGTGCTGAAAACAGAGGTGTTTTTTAAGGCTCAGGCCATTGTATTGGGTGAGAAAAAGTCTTCTCTGCTCTTCTCTCCCTGATGGTTATCTCGGAAAGCATTAAGAGGTAAGCTAGGAACATGGTCTTTTCCAGATCTTTTTGATCCCCAGGAAATGGGCACAAAGTGCAAATCAGAGTAGTGCCAGCATCACAGGGAACCTCAGGTCTTGCCAGGCCTTATGATATTGTACATAAAGCACATAAAATTTTATGTGTATTTTAGGAAACTCCAATAGTATTTCCTAAGTCAATCCTCATTTTCTTATGAGTTTAACAAAATTACTCATCTTCCCTATCAGCCATGCATGTTGCCTTGTTTCGATCACTTCATTTACCTTGTTGTGAAGAGATATCTCAGTGGATGCTGGGAAGCCCAGCCCCAAGTTGGAGATATATGCTTCCCTGTGTAAAAATAAGCTGTTAGGTCCTGTTTCTCATACCACAGGTATGAGACCAAGAACTGACCTTATGAGCAACGCTTGTTTCCAACATGGTAACTGCAGGATGCTTCAGTGGGATATATCACATTGCCCTCTGCAGACTAAACCTGTTGCAGAATTTTGCAACGTGTTACACAAAATAGTGCCTTCTTTTACTGACTCTTTGTGTTTTAAATGACATGGCATGAATGCCATACATGAGATGTATTCTTCATCTTCTATATTTTAGTTCTTTTTCAGTTGTCTGGTCCTATGTCTAGTGCCATTAGCTGAAAGCAAAATGAGAGACATTCCTTCCAGCTGGTGAAGAGCTGGCTCCTCACCATGGTCTTCAGAATCTCTGTTTGAAAGCCAGACTTCCCAAAATGGGCAAGGATCTCCCCTGGCTCCACACAGCAGGGTTAATAATGTAATTTCAACATAACCTCCTGAAATAACCAAAAGCCAACCTGTGCCAACAAAAGCAATATTTCCTCACTAGAATTTAGGTGTTGTGGGAAGGTGAGGAGTTTAAAATACCCTTGGGTTGAATAAAGGACTTCTGCCTCCAGTCTTAGTGAATCCCTTCCCCTGAGGCATGGGCTGGTCCAGCACATTCAGAAGGCGGCCCTGCCCCCTATTTGCATTCTGTGGGATTAGGATATGTGGTTACTCTCCACTGTTTCTGCAAATATCTGTCCAGGCTCATGCTTCGCAGGGGTTGACTTAAATGTCAGATTGCCAATAACAGACAAACTAAGCCCAGATACTTCCTCCTCCCTTCCCTTATCTTGGGAACCATAAGCTTTATCCTGGACTGGGCAGAGATGTGTGGTACCAGTGATACTTCTCATCAAGGTGGGAATTCAGTTTTAAATAACTTAAAGCTGAGGCAAATAATGAGGCATTTTCCGAAGTCTTGATTCCCTGGTGGACTCTTGCATCGGTACCTTTCGGTAACAAGAATCACGGTGAGGTGAAAAAATCAGTTTCAGGTGAAGCAGCAAGTATGTGATACATTTTTACAAGGGCACTTAGGGACAGAACAAGGGCGAATGGCTCTAAACTGACAGAGGGGAGATTTAGATTAGACATTAGGAAGAAATTCTACCCTGTAAAGGTGGTGAGGCGGTGGCACAGGGTGCCCAGAGAAGCTGTGGCTGCCCCATCCCTGGCAGTGTTCAAGGCCAGGTTGGACAGGGCTTGGAGCAACCTGCTCTAGTGGAAGGTGTCCCTGCCCATGGTAGGCAGTTGGAATTGGATGAGCTTTAAGGTCGCTCCCAACCCAAACCACTCTGTGATTCTATGATTCTATGACTTTGTCTTTTGTCCTTCTAACGATACCACTTGCGCCAGGGAGCTGGTGTGTAGTGAGGCCCCCGAGTGCTACAGCAATGCAGTCAGTCATACGGCACCTCCAGTTCAAGCACACTGCCAGCATGCTGTATGCAGCACACGCCTCTCTTCGTGCTGCCCACCAAATGTTTTGGCATACCTGCTTGTTATGTGTCATATTAGACCCAGGCCTCCAGCCAAACTCTGCGGCTCAGACCCACTTCTCGCTGAACTTGACACGGAGTAAAGAATTGTTGAAAACCAGACTGGCATTCCCCCAGCTTGGCCTCTGTAAGCATTTTTAATTAACAGCTATCAACCCTTGTGTATTCAGGGCCATTAGCAACACTGACTGAACGAATCCATTGAACCTTTAGGTAAGGCTGTCCAGATCTTTCATTTCTTAATTAACTTCTACAGTTGACCTCAGCAGGTATCATTTAGTAGTGCTCAATGGAACATTTGCGATTGTAGCTTGACAGGAATTTTGAGTTCAAAACTGTATTGTGATTTTTTCTCAGGTTACTGCTAACTAACAACAATTTTATTTTATGTTATGGTAAAGCCCTGGTCTGTTGCCCTACATATTATGCAAATACCCAGGGTAATATAAACCCAGACATACTGAAAAATATTAATGGATATTGGATGGAGAAAAAGGAAGTAATTCTTCGAATGCTTTGATTTATATTTTTGTCCTCACTCAGAACAAGACAATGCTTTAAGCTTACAAATTTCTTAATGAAAGGGATTTCGTTTTTCTATGTGTTGTTCCTGACACATCTTAAAGAGGTTTTGATTTTCATTAACTATTTGATATCAGATCCCCGAGGTGGTGGGAAGGAATCTCAGCAGTAATATTCATAATTGTTTTTCAAAGGGCTATATCAGCATTCCAACCATTCCCTTTATGCAGCAGGGTAGTAAATAAAATGAACTTTGAATGAAGAGCTCGTCTTATGAAAACCAGTATTCGCTGATGCAAAAGGTGAATGGGGTTTAGTCTTAGCTGGGAAGGCAATAGAAGTCCTTTACAATTAAGTTTTTATTTTTAACTTTATACTTCCCCATCACGGGTCTGTTAAAATGCAACTTCCTGAATTATTTTTCCATGTCCTGTGTTGAGTACAATGTATTGCATTTAAAAAGAAAATATACTTAAAATTAAATAAAATTTAATAAAATTAAAATAAAATTAAAATAAAATTAAATATTTTTCTCTTTTCATTAATACTGGTTAGTTCCCCCCTCTTTCCCCCCTCCAGTTAATAGCATATGTAGAGCATGGAACAGGGAGGGTCTGGGTTTGATCTCAGACTGGTATAAACTGGGAGTTAATCCATGGAATCGGTTGTGTGACAATGTGAGAAAATGACTGGGAGATCAGAGTTAAGGCTTCTGTTTCGAGGAGGACTCACTGAAGAGCACAGAGCTAGCTATTTTCTCGGAGAGATGCTTCAGAGCCTTTCACATGCTTATTTTGATCATTCCTTAAAAATACACTGAAGTGAAAAAAAACGTTGGAAAAAAAGGTGTTTCTAATTCTAGTTGTTTGAAGCGGTATCTCAAGGTTGAGTACAAAACAAACCATACAGAAATAGTAGAAAACAGTCCGCATCTTGTTGCCATGACAATGCCCTACTTATAGCACATTAAGCTGATTCATGTCTTTTCTCACCTCACTGTTAATAAATTATGGTGGCTGATGAGAATTAAGCCAGCTGGAAGAGCTAGTGAATGTAAGCAGCAAATTAATTTGCCGCTTAATCGTGGTGTCCTTCTGGGGCATTACCCTCTACAAAGCAATTAATATCTTACTGTATGTAAAATGGTAGGAATAGGTTGAAGTAGCTAATCTCTGTTTTCTTTGTAATACTGATGCATCACAGCTTATTGCCAGCAAGAGCCGGCACAGCCCTGGTATTGCTCTAAGCAGTAGCACCCACTTCAGTTGGTGGCAGACAAGTGTTGCATAGGCTCCTCCACTCCATCAGTGAAGATTACAGGAAGAAATTTTTAAAACAGTGATTCCTCAAATGTGAGTCATGTTTTGTTATTTAAACTGCAGGACATCTGGCCGAAAGCTGCTGAAGCATGTCACCTGCAGTCCAGCACCTTTATGTGAAACTGATGCACCATGCCTACATGTGCGGAATTACAATAGAGGCTGTCATTACACAGCTGATGTGTCAAAAGGGTTTATGCAAGTCACAGCACAAGAGTTTGGGTGAAAGTAGGCATTTGGCAAAGGTAATTGGAATTTCAGCTTCTTAATTAATTGTGTATTCATGATGGAAAGGATTTCCTTTCCCTGTAGCTAGAGATTCAACAATGGTAATGGTAGAACTGAATAAACACTGTATAGCTCATAATAGCAGCCTTTAACAGAAACCAGCCGTACTTCATTCAAACCTTTATCTCTATACTCACTTGAAGTCAATAAACTCTAACAGCTGGAGCTGGAGATCTGTACTCAGGACTTTCTGAGTCTCTTAAGTATAAGGCCCTTGAAAAATAGCAAATGCTCGCTCTTGGGGCCTGAAATATGAGAGACGCTAATTGAATTCTACTTATAAATATTCTGTTATCTTCAAGTATTTGCTCAAGTGCAGGAGTTTGGTTGCTTTCCCTGTGTCTTTTCTCTCCTGACATTTTGCATTCTTCTTGAATGGTTTCACTTTTCTCTTGGTTGTAAATCAAAAGCAAATTTTCTTCAGTGTTGCGCTTTGATTTGAGTTAACTAAAGAAACATTACTTGATCAGAATCACCCAGGAGGCCAAATTAAAGTGTCTCACTATAGCTTGGCTAAGCTAAGCCCTCCCCCTTTTCATTCCTAATTTCATCCATTTCTTTCAATGACGTGAGACGCCATTTGTAGGCAGGCACCTGCTTAGCTATCAAAATGCTGTTGAAATAGAATCCCAATCTGTTAGAAAAGTTTGTAAGAGGCAGTGACATATTATTCTGAATTTAAGGATGTTTACAGACTTTCCAACAATTCTAGTTGCATTGAAGATGTCTTCAGTAACAGCTGAATAATACAACGATAATAAACAAGCTCTGCACATCCAGACTTAACAGCAACTCAACAGATCCATGATTTCCCTTGGTTATGAGAGCTGCAACACCCATTTTCCTTCTTATTACAGAAGATGTATCAGCTATAAACACTGGCTTAAAGTTACAGGTGCATGTTGTTTTTAACATATATATGTCACCAGGGAATTATCACAAATTGCTTGAAAGTCTTATAGAGAAAACAGCTCCTAAGAAACTTGACTTTATTTACTTGCGCTACAGACAGTAGTGAGGAACTGAGTAAAGCCTTCAGTGCCATGACTCCCTTCTAAAGCTCTAGAAAATGCCAGCAACTTTCTCGTGCTGTCCCAAAGCTGCTCCTGGAGGTTTACCTCAGTGTTTGCCTTTTGATGGTCCCACAGATGTAGATTCATGCCTGAGTGGCACTTTTACTCTTCCACAATGGCAGTAGTTGGCAAAGATACCCTTTGCCCTCAGGTGAGGTTGCAGGTTTGGTTCCTATCTTTATTGCTGACCATTTATTTCTCTTCTGCAGAGGAAACACGGAAGGAGCAGGAATTTGCCCCACAGGAGCCCTGGTCTGGAATTCCTCATCCTCTGTACACAGCATCCCTGTGAGAAGGCCATCACTGTGTATTCCACTTTTCCTGCTCCTTGACAGTCCCTTCTGCATTCTTATCAAGGCTCAGCCAAGAGAATGCCAAATGTATCTACTCCTGGCACTACCCCACTACGTTAGTTCAGACTGGGGGAGAGGAAAGAGAGGTAGTCCAGCCTTAGCACTCCTCAGAGAAATGATGCTTGGGGGGGAGCACGTTGTTTTTTTCCCCCCACAATGCTCAGAAGCAGAATCTCCCCTGCCTTGTATGTACCTACACGTACATGCAAAGTGGGACTTAATCTTTCTGGTTTTCATCCATAAATTCCTGAATATGCTTTCAGAGAAGATCCACCGGATTATGCTGGGGACCTGAAGAGGTGATTCCCCAAAAGAATTTAGTTTTTATCATCATATAATAGCTCTGCTTTGTTTTGAGTAGGAGCACTGGCAGTCTGCTACTGCACAGCACAGCTGGAGAGCTGGAGCATGCAGCTGCAGAGCCCTATAGAGCCAAGGCTCCATGGGGATAGATCCTGCCAGCATCAATAGGCTTGTCCTCTTAGTGTCTAGACACTCCTACCCATCCTTTCACAGCAGGAAAATAGCCTGAGTGATTGTATGAATTTAGCAATTCAAAAGTGTGCCTGTGCCCCTCATCCAAAGGCTTTTTGCTGTGAGGAAGATGCATGCACACATTGGGAACTCTTGCAATCCTGAAGTCTATCTCGTTCAGTTTCTGTAATGCTCCTGTGACCACCAGCTCCATAGCAGTGTTAACATTTCTTTCCTTTTATTCCACACCAGCAGATTGGATCCTGGTGAAGAGGATGGACTGTTCTAAAATGCCTTTTTTTTCTGTCTTTATTGGACAAGGTCTGGGGGCAGTTGAGAGTTCTTGGCTAATGGATCAAGAGGTATCAGTTGCTTTAAGTCCACAAAGCTGAAATTCCTAGAGTTCTTGTAATTTCAAGGCACAAGACAAAATTTTATGCAGAACATTTTTACCCAAGGTGGATTTATTGCCAATTATTCCAGTTGCTTACTCTGAATAATGGAAAAATTAACAGATGTGAGTGCTGCAGGAATATTGCACTGAGATGTCCTTAAGAGTTTCTGACAATTGCAAGACCCGCTATGAAGCTAATTTCCAGACTTTCAATCATAGCCTTGCAGTGGGCATTTGGGAAACTGAATTAATCTGTACCTTGCTTTTACTCTTCCCTGTCCTGTTTTGCTTATGACACAAATATTAACAATCCATGGTGGCATCATGCATGAAACCAAACCCCAGATCTCTCAGAAGATAAATGAATGCCACTTCCTCTCCCCTACCACCATCATCCACCCTGCCCTGACAGAGCACCAGCTGCTGCACATTGGCTTAACATCTCTCTCTGCTAGTGCAGCTGAGCAGATTTATAGTGTGTCTGGAGGTCTATGGATTTCAAGGGTTGGAGCAGAAGGAAGGTGGTAAGCCATTTCTGTATCTCCTTTGGATTATTTTCCCTACTCAAAAATGTGAGAGATCTGATTACTTCTAAGGCAGGTACTGAGCAGTTATGAGAAAGAGGATGTGCTAGCACGTGTCTATGTAGCTTCTGCTGGAGCCTTGTTGTGGTGCAGGAGGGGGCTTTATAACATGAAGTTGTGTTTCAGAGCAGGTATTTCCCTCTGCATGTACTGGAAAAAGCAAACCCATAAACCAGCAAACCAGCCCATGCGTGTAAAGGGTCACAGCCTCTAAAACCTGCCATTACCTTCCTGCCCTCACCAAAAATGTTGTTGCCTTGAATGAAGATACGTCCTACTTAATGCATCATAATGGATGTCTGGGAAGTTTTTTCTACTCTCCTGCAAGCTGTTACTTATCCATGTGTGTCTCTAAAAGAGGGAAGCGTTGGGCTGAGACTCTTTATAGATCAGCTTGCTTCAGTAAATAGTAGATGAAATCATGAAAGGCAAAGCAAAAAATCAATGCATTCAGCTGAATGAGACTTAACATGAGGATTTTGACTTACCAGAGGTGTTCATTCTAAAAAGCATTTTACAGATAAAAGCTTTTTTCTTGTTCTCCTGGGTTATTCTAATTCATCTTCATGATAATGATTCTCTGCTTCAGTTCCCGTCTTATATATTGCTATTTTAAATTAAAAGTAAACTGTTACTACTTTAAGATTGCAGGATGAGATTTACAGCTGCTTTATTTTGTCCTTTCCTCATTTCTTCCAGTACAGCTGTGTGCAGTGATACCAGCTTAGGGTCTGACTACTTGTGTAGTTTTCTTAAAGGAGATTACACTTAAAACCCCACAAAACTAAGTCTAAACACAGCAGCAAATTGTTCATTAGGTGCTTTGGAGAGAGGTAACCTGCAACACTCTATGCTAGTAACACAGCTTGAAATTATTGCTGGGTGGTTGTGTTGTCAAAATAATGCAGAGGGAAAACCAGTTTTCAGCTAACTTTTCATATGCGGAAACAGTGGAGCTCAAAATTACCAAACTGTGCTGTTTTAACTCCCTGCAAACAGTGATTTTATCTGAATGCACCAATATTTTACACTAGTGTCAGGATATGAATTATAATCATACTTATTTTAAAAGCATTAGCACTTCTGATGACTTTTGTTTCCTGAGATACTATATTGAGTGGTTCAGCAGCTATTTTTCAGATATAAACAGTGTGGTTGAAGTTGATCAGTTTAGCCCTTGGAACAAATGGTCTTAGCATTGCTCTAATCCCGGGTGTCTTGTGTTAGAGGAAGATGTTGCTGATGAGCAGCTGATAGTGCAGCTATCAAGTGTCTGCTTTCACTTCCTGAGATAAAAAGTGGACAACTTTTCTTCACTGCTTAGAAGTGACCCCAAATCTGCTTTCTCACACTTTGTTGTCTTGTTCTTTATGTGTGGAGGAGAATCTGTTACTAGGATGATTTATGGTAGCCTCTAGAGTTTCTTAGCCTTCATCCTAAAGGAGTCCTACAGGAAATCTGAAGAGGGATTTTGGCAATGGCCTGTAGTGACAGGACAAGGGGGAATGGCTTTAAACTGACAGAGGGGGGGATTTAGATTGGACGCTAGGAAGGAATTCTTCCCTGTGAGGGTGCTGAGGCGCTGGCACAGGGTGCCCAGAGAAGCTGTGGCTGCCCCATCCCTGGCAGTGTTCAAGGCCAGGTTGGACGGGGCTTGGAGCAACCTGGTCTGTGGAAGGTGTCCCTGCCCATGGCAGGGAGTTGGAACTGATGAGCTTTAAGGTCCTTTCAAAGACAAACCAGTCTGGGATTCTATGTTTCTTGCTTATTTACTGTCACATCTCATATGTGTGGCAATTAGAGCCATGGCTTACTTTGGAGAAAGCATGCTAGGGAAGTGCACCATCTCTGACATTGTAGATATGGAAGGAGCCATTGCGAGCTGACGATCAGCTCCTTGAGGAGTACAAGCCACCACAGAGTTTAACAATTTCAGATCCATGATACTTTGCAACATTTCTTCCTGGAGGCAGAATCCAAAGAAAAAGGCATACCTAGAATAGCTGTAACTAATACCAAGCCTAGCGCTTGGCGTCTGGTTAATAACCAGCCCCATCCCTTGTGCTTCCTAAGGCAGACCCTATCTGCAGTGAACCAGCAGCAGGACCTCGGCACAGAAGAGGGCATTTGAAGAGGAGCACTGCGCCATGTGCCAGCAGCTTCTCAACTCTCTTCAGCACTGCTCATCTTGCAAATGGGTCATGCCCAGCGCCGGGATTGATTTCAGTAGCACTGTTACCTAGAAACTAGTTCAGTTTCTTCCTTCCATTGCTCGCTGACTAAAGGTTTAAGGGTGAAAGTTTTGTATGTATCACTTAAAAAAGAGAGGGGACTGGAAGAAACCTTCTTTAGCATTTCCATACCACCTGTAGTGCTGTCAACTGGCCATCAACCTACAAGGTGCCCCAGAATCTCCACTCCAGCAAATGTGGGCACTGATAGCTAGTGTTTTAACATTAGCTCTCCCTAGTGCATCCTGCTTGTCCTCTCTTGCAATAAAACACACACTGAAAAAGGAGACCTAAAGGTCTCCTCCCCTGATGTGAATCAGTGGCAGAATAAATCATTGTCTGCTCCTGTGACAAAATCTGCACAGTGGCTGACAGCCATGCAGCTGAATGCTATTTGCCTTTCTGTTGTGAGCAGTGTTAACTCTTAATGCACACAAAAAAAGCACACGTTCTTTCAATATGCACTTACCCATACCTTACTGCTTCAGGGTTAGGCTGTGTCTCTGTATATGGTACCTATTGCTATGAACAATCCTGGCTGTGCTTCAGCTGTTTTGATAAAGGAAGTCAGGATATTGCCTGTTGTCTGGCAGGCAGGTTTGCCCATCTACTTATTAAGCATGAAGCTTGAACAGATTTTTGAGTGATTAAAAGGAAGCACTGGATGCAGGTCAGCAGCAAAGCCTTTACCAGGACTTTTTCTTACTGACCTACGGTGTTTACTGCACTTTCATTTTAAAGGTAGATTGGTAACAATAGTGATGGTGGTTCCTTTAAACAGTGTCATTTATAGGTCTGGTCTGGGGAAGGAGTGGCAGCCTTGCTTAACTCAAGCACACTCTTCACTGCAATACTGCTACACTGCTGTTCAGAAACTCAAGAAAAAACAACCTCTCTCTTAGAATATACCCTCATAGATGTACCACACCAGTCCAACGCATCTTGTGCTTTAGAAAGCCGCAGGGACGTGCTCCCAGTGGTTAACACTGGTCAGAAGGTATTTTTCATGCTGTATTTGAGCCGTTGCTGGCTGTCATCGTGCCTATCTTCCCTGGACTCTGGTGTTACACCACCATGTGTGGGCTGTGGCCATGCCCTGGTCTAAGCATTTCCACCAGCAATCACTGAAGCCTGGGTAATGTTGATGGCCTTTTGGTGTGTTGCAGGTGGGTGGTTTTTGCTTAATTTCGCTATCTGCTAGCAGCTATTGCAAGCTCCGGTGATTCAGGAGACGCTTTTGGCCATCCGGATTAGTGGCACACAGGCACAGTGTGGCTGTCTCTGCATCAGTGACAGTGCTTATAGTTGCACCCTGCTGCATACATGCGAATGCTTCATACACACATTGGATGAAAAGCAGAAGACACTGAAGGTGCAATGGTTATATTTTAGCAGTTCCAAGTCAGTTTTGGGCTAAGAGGAAGAGTCACAGTTTGTCTTCTGACAACAATCCGATGTTATGAGGTGGGGTCAAATGAATGCTGGTCACTACATCTTGTAGCAAGGCACAAGGTGTGTGTGTTTTGAGGTCTTTATCTCTGATAACCATGTTAGTTCACATGTGCATTTTGAACAGCTTGATATGCTGGGTACACTTTAACATGGTTTAATTCAGTCTATAACTGGCTTGCTGTTCGGTGTTTCCTGATATTAGGAAACCTCACCAAACTCTTTTATTCTCTATGGCAAAGCATTTTTTACATCTCTGAAGTTATCCAGAAGTCATCTGAGAAAACTGAATTCACAGCAGCACAGTTTGAGGTCTGTGTGCTCAAAGCCCTCTGAATCTGTAGAGATGCCTGGAATTTATAGGAAATCTATTATGGGTGTTACATTGTCTAATTATCTGATCAGGCTTAAGGTGTTGCTGCTCTTGTCAGTGCTCACAGCCCACACTGATGTTCCCTGCTCAGGGGTGGTACAAAGTCTTCCTCTCACGAGCTGTTCCTGTGTTTTCACCCTCAGCTGGCCTGGGGCATTGACCTGCCTTAAAAACTCTGTACTGTTTTCTTGGGTTCATTTTTCCTTCAGTTGACTCAATCGTGATGAAGCTGTGAACAAAGTTAAAGGATGCAGCTCTAGCAGATGTTACTTGACTTCTTCAGCCCTGGGGCCCCCAACACAGGAGGGACATGGAGCTGTTGGAGCAAGTCCAGAGGAGGGACACAAAGATGCTCCGAGGGCTGCAGCAACCCTGCTGTGGAGACAGGCTGAGAGAGCTGGGCTGGGTCAGCCTGGAGAAGGGAAGGCTCCGGGGAGAACTTAGAGCAGCTTCCAGTGCCTAAAGGGGGTACAAGATATCTGCAGAGGGGCTTTTGACAAGGGCCTGTAGGGACAGGACAAGCGGGAATGGCTTTAACCTGACAGAGGGGAGGTTGAGATGAGACATTAGGAAGAAATTCTTCCCTGTGAGGGTGCTGAGGCCCTGGCACAGGGTGCCCAGAGAAGCTGTGGCTGCCCCATCCCTGGCAGTGTTCAAGGCCAGGCTGGACACAGGGGCTTGGAGCAACCTGGTCTAGTGGAAGGTGTCCCTGCCCATGGCAGGGGGTTGGAACTGGATGAGCTTTGAGGTCCCTTCCAACCCAAACCAGTCTGGGATTCCATTTAATTATTTTTTGTCTGTTCTTTGGCTCTTCTGACTGAGAACAGGATTAAAAAAGGTGAAGTGTTATAATTTTTGCGGGGCCCCCTCCCAACACCTTGAGAGCAGCTCAGAACTCACAAGGCAGATCTTTTAATTATCATGTTTTAATTTCACAGCTCGTTCAGTTTTGTCTGGGTTTTAAGAGGTCTTTGGATATGTTTGGGTCACAATCTCAAGTTTCTTCTGTCACTGTCGGGGCTGCAAACTTCTCTTTTAGAATAAAACCTGGAATTCTTAGGTCGTCACTTCAAACAAGGCGGAAAATAAAGCAGTGAGCAATGCCAGTCCTGCTGTTCCCCCAACGAGCGTTTTTACAGTGACTGCCCCCCTGCACTAGAGGTTTCTGGAATCCTTTTGATTTATTCAAGCCAGCCTTTCCTTATTTATTTTCCTCTTTTGCTGTTGAACACGGCACATATGTGCAGCCCGGGCTGACTGTAAATTTCATGAGGAATTAGGAATAAATATTTCTATACTTAGTGAGAACTGTTTGTTGTATCGACACTTCCCCGGGGCTATATGATCTTTCCCAAATCCTCGCTGCATGCAGCTGATCCAAATGCTGTGTAATCCTTTTGATACAGTTCGGTTCATTTTGAATCAGCAAAGCATTTTATTGTGCTTTTAACTGCACACACCACCTGTAGGAGGGCTGCTAATCTAATTTTGATTCACAGTGTTGGCAACAAGCAGGTCACTTATGGAGTTGATGTCAGCTGCTTCACTAATGACTGTAGGAAAGTGATCTCATCATCCCAGATGAAAATGTCTAACTCCAGCCTACAAAGCGCACTCAGCGCACTAATTCTGTTAATGCTCCATTACTGCCTCATTTGAGCTGTGTAGTCCATCTCCCAATGTCTGGTAGTAAATCCCCAACCAGGTCCACAGCTGAGAACATGTACACACTGGAACATTATTGGGCATTGTTTTCCGTTGGTCTTGGTTTGTTTCTTGAGGTCTGTTTCAGCAGGTGTGCCTTGGTAACTCCTAGCTTATAGTAAGTAGCCTTAATCCTCTCTTCTACCTTGAAGAGAGTTATATGCCAAAAAACCCCTGTGAACATGGATCTGACCTCTCTGCTCTTTAGGTACTGAAACATAAAATGAGAATATAAAGCTACACTATTGCAATAGCTTAAAAATAGCCAGGGTCTTGGGAAGCATGACAGTGACAGGCTATGTTAGTACCCTCAAACACAGGAACATCTGAGTAGGTATCCTTGGGCTTGGGATCTTGATGCCTTCTATTTGCATGAAAAAGCTCCATAGCAGCCTCAGCCCACAAGAAATAGCCCAAGCACAACTGAGCACTGTACAACAGTCAATGTCATGAGAATAACAGAGACGTAGTTCTATGCTGTCTTCCACCTGAGGTCCCCACTAAAGAAGTAAATGTTGTATCTTCCTAAGTTTGGAAAGGTTTCATTTTCTTCTCATTGTGACTAACTTCACACTGGCATATTTAGATTTTCCCCTAGGCTTTTTCCAGTCATCCCCACTGTCATTTCTCCAGAAGCACACATATATGCCTCCTTTAAGATACACAAATTAGTTCAGAATTTAGTGATGAGCAAAATGCTTTTGGGGAACAGAATAAAATGTGTAGTGTTGGGGGTTGCTGGATGGCTTGGTTTGGAAAGGAGCTGTGCGCTCTAAAGGAGGTGTATTCACAGTGACATTAACAAATGCACCGAGGTGGCTGAGCTTCCTCTAGGTGTTCCCTGTTCACTTCTCAGCTAAACTGCAAAGATCCTTGAAAATCCTCCTAGAAGCTGTAAGTGAAAGGCAATGTGAAATCTATCAAGCAGTTATCTTCTCAGCTATAACACTGGCAGTGCTGAGGCTCTCGGGCAGCTGAAGGGTGTTGTAGCTAGGGGGACAGCAAGGGCTGGATGAGGGTGGCTTTTGCAGGAGCATCCAGTGGCTGTTACCCTGGGCACTACTCACCTGATACTCCCTCCACACCCCACACACCCAAGATCTCTGTTAGCCAAAATTCCCTTGTACTGAGCCTGGAGGTCATGTCTAAGTGTTCGCTCCAGGCTGCTTTTATACTTCTGTTCCTTTTGGTTTAAATATAGGAACCATATAAAAGTATAACCAATCATGGTATCACAACTTAACCATATTGCATATCCTGCAGTGAGCAGAACCTATTGCTTAGAGCACACTCATTCCATATATATATAGCAATGTTTCTGCAGCCTTTTTATAAAACTGTTGAAGTTTTAAAACTTTTGCTATGAACTTAAACACCAAAAAACAAACCCCCACCCTCCTGCTTCTAGAAAAGAGGTTAAACATAAAAAATTGCTGTCTGACTGGAACTGTTTTGTCAGTGCTTAGGAACCAGTGAGGTGAATGGTTAGAGATGAGGGTGGAATATAGCCTTAATAATAGGCTATGCTACCAGTATACGCTGTTATGCAGTGAAATGGGTATATTTACATAGATATAGGCAAAGCATCTCATGTGAAAAGGCAAGTTAGTGTCAGAATAAATACTGTGATATGGTCTGAAGGTGTGGTTGTGTCTTGTTTTGCACTGCTTGATTATATATAACGCAAGGTGTTCACTGTCTCCCGTAACATAGAGTGTGATTAATGCATACTTAGAAAACTGCATCTCTATTTCCCATTTGGAATGGTCATCATGACAGACACCTTTGTACGAGCCCAGCAGATGACATACTCGTCAAAGAGATGAGGCTAATGCTGGGAGCATGGCATGAGGCTGTGCCCCCATCCCGCTGGACAAGAGCGGACAAGAGCTTGTACCTTTATGTCCCACTGTTTCACAAGGCTGCCTTGGCTCAGCTTGCTTGCTCTCACTGCCTTCTGGCAGATGGTTGATTACCATAAAGAGAAGCCAGGCTCTTGTGGCTGCTGCATGCATATCCCAGCGTAACCAAGCACAACGCAGCTGCAGCTAAGCATGTGAAAGTGGCATTCGTCTTCCCACTGATTCTGGGTTTGACCTTTCCAAAGGAAAACTGGTGGTGTCACTTGGAGCAGATGGTGAACTGGAGCCTGGTAAAACATCTGTGATGGCATATCAACAAAATCCCATCAGGCTCTTCACGGGCTAGAGCATGGCGCCGGGATATTGCCATTGCTCCTTGTTCAAAAGGAGAGCTGACACTAAGGGCATTGCACCCCTGATATGGGGTGGAGAATGTGACCCTGCTTCCACTTAAGAAATTGTCAGCATTGCTTTGCAGTCCTGAGCTGAACGAATAATACAGGTGCATTTCCAGCAGGGCAAGGGAGGTGATGCTCCCCCACTACTGTGCTCTGGTGAGACCCACTGCTGCTGCTCTGCATCTGAAAGCAACATAAGAGGGACGTGGAGCTGTTGGAGCAAGTCCAGAGGCCATGGAGATGCTCCAAGGGCTGGAGCACCTCTGTTACGTAATCAGCTCTCCACAGCAAAAGTTCTGTGGATTGCTGCGTACCAATCCACGTCCATAGCATCTTGCTGAGAGCATCCAAAGGACCCCCTGTGAACACTGTGCTTTGAGCATCTAAATTTTTGCTGGATAATTCAGCCACATAAGCACCAAAGTTCACACTGTGTTATGGAAGATCACAGAATGGTTTAGGCTGGAAGGGACCTTAAAGCTCATCCAGTTCCAACCCCCTGCCATGGGCAGGGATACCTTCCACTAGAGCAGGCTGCTCCAAGATCCATACAGCCTGGCCTTGAACACTGCCAGGGATGGGGCAGCCACAGCTTCTCTGGGCACCCTGTGCCAGGGCCTCAGCACCCTCACAGGGAAGAGTTTCTTCCTAATGTCTCCTCTCAATCTCCCCTCTGCCGGTTTAAAGCCATTCCAGATTATTTTTGCTAATCAAATATAGGGCCTTCAGGCCGACTGTTAGGTTTCATCTGATCACAAGGCAGGCTGCTATTAATCGCTTACCAGTGTAGTGCTTTTGATTGAAATCTGTCTCCTTTTTCCTCTCCCCCTCCTTTTCCTTGCTGGACATAAAAGACAATGGAAGGGATAGAGCCAAACTGCTCTTCTGCAGACAAGAAGCTAATTGTCTACAAACAACACATCATTCAAGACCATGGGAGACTGAGGACAGTGGCAGCAGCATGAATATACAAAAGTGCCTACTGTTAAGGCTACAGCTTTAAGTGTTTAAATTCTAATCACATTCCCGTTTGAGGTTCAAATTTATAGCAAAAACATGCACACAAGGATTTCAGTGTTTCATATGAGTTTTGTCCAGCTTCTCAGGGTATTCCTGGTGGCAGCGCGTCAGAGTGGAGTGCAAGGGAGACTTGCTTTCCTTGCTGTATGAAGCAAAAATACCTAAGTAAGTTGTTTTGGTTCGGTGTGATGTGCTCTGTGTTAGTAAATAGAGCAGCCTGTCATATCTAGGCTCTGGTTTTCTGATTGTGAGCTTAGTCCTTGGCTCGAAATGCTATTGTTCTTGGACCTTTGCCTTGAGCTGAAGGGCTCATATGTGGGGAGGAAGAGGAGGAACCAAGATAAAAATAAAGTGAAAACAAATGAAATTGCTTGGGGTAGATAACGCTTTCCTAGATGTCTTGGCAGCCCTGTTCTCGCAGGCAGCGTGAACTGGTACAGTTTGCTTTCACATGCAAGCAAGAGAAACTGAGTCCTTCCATGTGACCCCAAGGTGCTTGCTTTTGCCATGGCTCTGTGCCAATGGGAGATGCCAAGAGCCACGTGGCCTTTTTGGTAGGCTGTGGCACACCATACCTGTTTTACGCACGTGTGC
Source organism: Myiopsitta monachus (assembly GCA_017639245.1). NCBI lineage: Eukaryota > Metazoa > Chordata > Aves > Psittaciformes > Psittacidae > Myiopsitta > Myiopsitta monachus. The sequence continues at coordinate 60,108,207 of CM029925.1, forward strand.
CCTGCCCAGGACACTATCTGGACTGAAAGCACTCTCTTGTCTGTATTTATTTTCCCACTTCCATCACTGGGCACCCCATGAAGGCAGTGAAGGAGATGTTTCTGCACCAAGGGCTGCAGCACTTGCTGTGAAAGACCTTGTGCACGCAGGAGCTGAGCCAGATGTTGGATTGCTTATGGGAACAATGAGAATATCCTCAATGACATCAGATGAGCTGTAAACTAAACGTGAGGCCATTAGTCAGGTTTAGAAGAAAACTTCTTTTGGACAGGACATTCTCTCCTTGCCCATTTCAGGGCTGTGAGTACGTGCCACTAAGCCTTCTGCTATGAAACCCTGTCAGTGCTGTGTACTAGACTTAGAGAGCAGGACTGACTCAGTGCACAAATTACCCTGTTTGACTATAGATGCCACAGACGCAGGTACATGACTCAGGAGTTCATATATTTTTCCATGAAAATCGCTCAGCTGAGGTTGTCTTTGACCAACGTATCTACATCCACCATCACATAGATAAATAGTGGCCAAGGAAAGATCGCAGAGGCTACATCCTCTGACTTTCCATCCACACTCCTTTTGCACTGATAAAACACTCCTGCAGCTTTACAAGTTCAAAGAAACAGATGAAGGGTTTCTGCCAGTGATGTGGTTTTAGTCAGACTGTTGTGAATAGTTTATGTGCCGTGTCAAGAGCAGGAGGGTCTCAATTCCTGAAATATTTGAACAAGAAGAACATCATAGCTATTTAAAGTTTGGGTTTACATCTCAGTAACAAGGCACAGTGCATTTCTAGACATTTTAGAGACCTATTAATATTTACCTGTGTAAGTAAAACAGAGCATCGATGATGCCTCTGGGGTCCTTTCCCAACACATACCATTTGTGCTCATGAAGCTGGCAAGTTGCTATGTCCCAAGGATCCAAATCAGGGTATCTGCACTGAAAATTCCCAGGTCTGGCCTTTGAGTTTGGGTATATTATTAGCACATCCTGTTTCTTCTTTTAGGGCAGTTAATTGAGAAGCCATAGCAAAGCTGTCTTTTCCTGAATCCCTAAAACCTTGGAGTTCCCTTTCCTTTTGTAGCAGTAAATGAAAACATGCAGTCAAATTGCCTTTGAGAGCGATGTGTTATTAAAAAGCAGACACTGGAGTGCTGCTTTTGTGAGCTGGGGTGACAGTAAAGGGCACACATGCAAGTCCTTTGTGCAGAAAGCTCAGGCTGAGTACAACTGCCCTACTGCCAAATGCAATGAGTGTCTTATTCTAAAGCCCTCCTCATGACTAGGAGAAGGGCTTGTGCACCCAAAGTGATGGATGATTTTCTTCCTGCATGGGAAGTTGCTCTAATAAAAGATGTAATCTCTTCTTACAAACTTTGTCTTATTTAGTGGAAAAAACAACAATAGTTTTACTGTAGTGCGGATGGGTAAAGTATAGGAATTGTCCATCTGCATCCCAGTCCTATGTCTGTGCCTTACCTCTCCAGTGGTGAAAAAAAGACCCCTGAAGCAACCCCTACCACCACTTTTATCCACAACTGAGGCATTTTGTTTCTCTCTTTGTGGTGGATTTGGTGCCTTACTGATTACTAAACCTTAAACCACTTTCTTCCCCTTGGCTGCTGTGCATTTCATCTCCACTGCCCTCAAGGTGCAGTGACTCAGTCTTCCACCCCACCACTACAAGGGAGGTGGCTTTTGCTCAGTCTGAACCTTGTCGTTTGAGGGGGCTGGAAAAAACAAAGAAACCAGCAGCAAGCCAGCCTGGCAGTGCCATCTGTGCGGAAGGATTGCCCCCCTTCGCCCGCCGGGATCTGCACTACCATCTGCAGCCACCAGCTGCCAGAGAAGGTTGTGAGCTCTGGCTTCAGTATGAAGTGGAACAAATTCCTACTGGAAGGAAAAATCCAGTGTCAAACCAACCTCAGAACCAAAACAGGAATGAGGGTGGTACCTGGAAGCACATGCTGAGCCTGGGTGAGCTGGACACAAGGCGCCCAATTTGAATGGGTGAAATCGGCAGCACTGCTTTCTTTGTGCCAGGTGAAGGTCTTGCCTTATCTGCTCAAAGTGCAAGGAAAGATCCACTGTAGCTGGAAGACTGGAATGTGACTCCTGAAAAAGAAAGGCAGCAGGCTCCATGCCTTCCATGAAGTAGCTCAGTAGCTTCGTTGCACCTCTGGAGGTAGAGCATGGCTGAAGTTGGCTCCTTTGTTTCCAGTCTTCACCTTACCATCAGGGTTGTTCTAAATCCCACTGTCAGCCTCCAAGTGGCTGTTTGTTTGTATAAACACAATTTTGTCATTATTCTCCTTGCTCACCTTTTTCACAGGGAGTCAAATCTGACTCCTTCCTCTGCCTTTGTCACTCAGCGCTGCTGCATAAGGTGATTAAGGGTTTTTAACTGGCAGCTACGGAAGTATCGCTTTCATTGCATGAGATGTGTGACGGATATCAAGAACACTTTCAACCAGTTGTTTGCCTTGTTTGATTTGTGTGGCACGACTAATGTAATAACATCTTTACAAATGGCTAATTATGGCTCTCCCTTGTGTTATGGAAACAGAAAAAAAGAGCTTTTTTAGGCTCTAATAGCAGCAATTGCTTATGTCCCATACTCTGATGTTCAGACCAATTATCACGTCAGTAAAAACATGAAAAACAGTTTCAGTGTTAGTCATTACTGAGAATACACGGTTGTAGTTGTTGAAAATGTGTTATCTACATTAACACACATCTTGGTGAGTGCCAAAAGAATGTCCTTTAAAGAATCTTGTATTTTTTAAGCAACTCTAGTGTTGCTAATAACCGTAGCAGTGATAAACAAGTTCACTTGCTTCCATGGTCATGGCTGAAATTCTGCTTTCCAGATGAGTATCTGAATTTGCTCCTGTTGATTGATGCAAATTTTAAACCTGTATTGTCATAAATGTGAGGAGGGTTTGGCTTAGCAGCTGGGAAAACATATTTAGAGTCGGGGGTGTGGTGTAAATTAATGATAATAAGAGGATGTGTGAGGAGCTGTTTAATACTGCTGAGTGCAGGAGAACCGGGTTTCTTCAGTTAATACAAACAATACATTTGCATCCACATCCCAAGGCAGGTACCCAGGAGTGACTAAAGGCTACTGTGTAGATGTTTGTGTTGGTTGGATTTTGTCAGCAAAGACATGAGGTAGAGAAAGAGCCTACATGGATGAAACTAATCTTCCTGGAGAGCTGAAATCCCCCAGTCAATGTAATTAGCAAAGTAAAAAGACTCCACTGCTGCTGCGGGTTGCACATGTGTCCAGGGGCTATTTTGCCAGCATTGTCCCACCATTAAGAGCGGATTTTGCTTGTCCTTGTAGCTCCTTGCAGGAGCCTGGCATCGGGTATCTGTTTGCCCTTGGTGTGATCATTGGGCAGGTTTTATTCTTCCAGCCCAAAGCTCTGCCTAGTAACAAGAAAGACAAGATCTTGGTCTGCATTTTACCAGAACTTTAACCCAGCATCATTTGCCACCAAGAAAGGCACCATTGCCTCCACCTCTGTGCTTTCCTAGCCCCTGTGTTTCACAGCAGTTGCATGTTTAAGTCTACACGGGAACCATTCTAGATCAAAGACCATGATTTGCTCTCAGCCATTAGTTAGGCTGAGATTCTCATGAAGCTCTTTGCTGTGTGAAATCCATCCTAACAAACTTGGCAACAGGGGGAAGCCTTGCCAAACACACTTGTCCAGTGCACATGCTCCACCAAAGACTGGTTTCAAAGTGTGGCTTTGACCATGGATGGAGGTCATCACCTGAGCAGCCTGGAGCTGCCAAGTCATGTCACTGGGAAGAAAATTTGGTTGCCTGAAGTCTGCACCATTGCTTTAAATGCAATTAAATCCTTGTTTTGGTTATAAAACTCAATGAAACACTGTTACAGAGGTGTTTCAGCAGTTGTAAGGGTCTGACTCGAAGAAAACCCCAGTGTAGGACCCATTTCCTTCATGATCCCACGAGTGAAATTAAGATGCAAATGAGGTCAAGTACCAGTAATCGATCAGTTGGTTTATTACAAAAAGACAATTATTATATAAAGGGAAATTATTAGAAAAAAGGGGATAATGATAAAGGAAAAAGGATGGAAATGAAGCGACAAGTCAGGGGGCTGAGACAGAGAGAGAGGTAGTCACCACTGTGGGTCCAGCAGTGTCCTGGGGGTCTGTTGCATCATCGAAGTGATGGGAGTCCTTCAGGGTCCATAATCAGTGTCAGAGCAGAGTGTCCCCAAGAGTCTGTAGTCATCGGAGGTGGGTGTCCTCTTGGAGGGTGTCCATGTGGAGGTATACTCCTGGAGCTGTCTCATGTGTGCTTATGGATTTGTCCTCATGGTGATGTCTCTTTTGTTGATACCTTTCCCCCCTTTTATAATGGGTTAGAGGGAGTGTCACTGTTCTTAATGTCGTACTACACGTGGTAGTTACACCTGGATCAGTTTTACGGGCCTTGCAGCCAGTTCTTCAACTGTATCTCTGCAGCAATTCTTAGGATAATGGGCAGCAAATGGGTGGAAGAGTGTTATCTCAACTCTTCCCACCCATCTTTCAGGCAATGGATGCTGGAGTCTTATCTCAATCTCCTCCCATCCATCTCTGAGACAATGGTCAGTGGAATCCTATCTCAGCTTCTCATGCATGCCAGTCTTTGAGACAACTGGATGATGGAGTCTGATTTCAGTTCAGTCTCTCACACTAGGTCATGTAACTGGGAAGAAAATTTGGCTGCCTGGAATCTGCACCATTACTTTAAATGCAATTAAGCCTTGTTTTAATTATAAAACTTACTGAAACACTGCTACAGAGGTGTTTCAGGAGTCCTGCTGCCTTGCCTTGTACTTCCTAGAGCTCCTAAACAAACTTCTGCCTTGGTTTGGTTTCATTATCGTGGGAAAAGCTTACCCTTTTTGCTGTAACTCATTAAACGCTGACAGCCAGTACGATTTTGCACAAGACATAGGAAAAGAGAGCAGGAAAATTCAGAGGAATCATAGCAGAGGATGTTCCCCCCACCCCACCCTGTAACCAGAAAGAACCTCGAAGTGGCAGAATCGTGGTACTTGCATCAGCCTGCTGTTTTCCAGATAAACAAAATGAAGCTAATTCTCACCAATGACTGAATTGTGTTTTTGCGGAGTACAGCTGCGAAGTTCCCATTTGCCATCAAATTCAGCATCTCGGATACGTGTGTGCACGATCCCCTGCAGACACAGCTCACTCACTGCAAGGTCAGCCTAATTTTTGGTTGTGAACCAGCCTGTTGTTTTATGTTACCCTTGCAGTGGTGCTGGAACCAGTGAGGCTGTGCTGGCACAGTGATGTTCTCCTTCTTGGCTGAAAGCAGGCCTGATGCACATCACAGAATACTTTGGGTTGGAAAGGACCTTAGAATCATCAAGTTCCAACCCCCCTGCCATGGGCAGGGACACCTCACACTAAACCATGTCACCCAAGGCTTTGTCCAACCTGGCCTTGAGCACCGCCAGCGATGGAGCATTCACAACTTCCCTGGGCAACCCATTCCAGTGCCTCACCACCCTAACAGTAAAGAATTTCTTCCTTATATCCAATCTAAACTTCCCCTGTTTAAGTTTCGATAGTGTTGCTGTTACACATGCAAGTAGCTCTGCCCTGCCTGCCCTTGCATCGAAACAGTCTTTGGGAGTGATGTTTCTGGGCTGTTTATTTTGTTTTATCATCCATGGAAGGAGTAAGCAGAGGAAGCAGGGAGACAGATGTGCAGCTGATGCAAACAAATCCTTCTAATGAGCTTGGTGGAGCTGAACTAGTTACATCAGCAGGAAGAATTTCCCTTCTTTCCCTTCCTCCCCTTTCTCCCCAGGTCAGAACCTGAGACCTGCAGCCTGGCTGGCCCACACCCAGCCCGAGTGCTGTGGCTTGCTCCCAGAAACACCATTTCTGTGTTTCAGTATGGAATGGTGGAGGTGTTTGAACCGAGAGATACGGGGCTTGGCTGCCCAGCAGACGGGAGCTCAAGAGCCAAAGAGAGGAACGATGTTTGTAGCCATCTTCCCGGCTGCTGGGTTTCTTCCTGGGCATCAGGGTGGCTCAGTGTGGCAGAGTGTGAGGTGCTGACCTATCTCCTTGTATACATCAGGGATGTGCGTTTGTGACACTGGGAGAAGGTTGTGACCCAAAGCCAAGCACTGCAATGCTGGCTTCTGCAGACAGCGCATCATCAGCCAGAAAAGCCTGGATGAGCATAATCCCTTACATCTCGTCCACCCTCTTCTTAGCAGGCACTTTGCTTTTTTATTATAGAGGGTAATAATCAGTAACAACAGAGCTTTAGGGACTTCCTGAGAATCCCCAAAATAGGATTGTATAAACAAGTAAAAGGACAACTTCAAGGGTTAAAAACTCAGGGCTATTCTTTCACCTCCCACCTCACTTCTTAAACAAAGTCATCAGCCCTGCTTGCACCCAGTCTGAGCTCACTGCCTTTAGACCCTTCATGTCATTGCACAGTGCTAATATTCAAGCTTTGAAAGCACACTTTCGCAAGTAGATTACAGACAATGCCAATACAGTGATGACATAAGGCAGGGGAATCTGCTGTCATGCACCACTGCCTGTGAAATACCACATCACACGTGTCCTCACACATGCCAATAGTTTTTTTATGGCATACTGTAGATTGATTTTTCTGTGCCCACATCAATCTATTCCACGATGATCTCAGTTTGAGGTAGCAATGCAAGGTGCACGGGGCTCTGGTCCACGCTTCCAAAATCTCCGTAACACTGCCTGTTTGACCGGCAAATTTATCTCCTGCTTCCCCAAACTAGAGCCATCCTACCCTGACTGCCATAGCATTCACTTGTGGGAAGCTTTACAAAACAACGAATGCAGCTACAGGTGACTTGAGAGCTAGGAATATTTGGTATGGTAATAAATACGTTCCTGGCAGAACAGTAGGGGCTGGGTGAAGAGCTAATTGGCTTTGTTCTCACAGAGCATTATCCATACATTTCTTTGTGTGGCTGAAGGGTTGAAGCATTTCCTTTCCGCCTCATCTAAAGCTGACACAGAAATCAGAAAGCAAGCAAGCATCTCCAGGTGTGATGCTACTGATCAGCTTATGAAAACACCATTCAGATTTAGTAGAAAATTAAACTGAAGTATTTCTTTTATATATTTGAAATAGACAAATGAGACAAGTAAACTATTTACTGGGCAGATCTCCATAAAGCAGGTCACTGTGTCTAGGTAAGGCTGCAGATAATATTAAGTGAAGAACGTATTGCTTCTCTTGCTGAAATTCGCTGCCACCTTGAATTAGTATTTCTCCTGGTAACTGCTTGTCAAGCACATGGCCAGTAACTAATGGGGGTGCTGTAAACACAACTATGTGATCGGGAAGTTAAAGTAGGTTTGGCAATGCCTTTTTTTTGGGGGGGGGGGGGGTGTCTTTCTATTTCTCAGATGAAGTTTTTCCTACCCACAGAGCTCTCAGTTATCTGTACAAGCCCATGCTGGCTCAGGCAACAGTTCACCTCTGTTCTGCAGATTTTAGCCACATGAATCATTTCCAGTTCCACTTTCCTGTTGCCACTCATTTTCAAAAGGGAGCGGGCGCGATCGAGAATATCCAGTGTTACTATTGTTGTTGCTAAACCAAATGAGAATAGAGTTGGAAAAGCTCTTGAATGGCCTCCTGGAAGCCAGTGTTTAACTCCTGGTGTTGGGATGAGAAATGCAGATTTTTCTACAGCCTGGGAAGCATCCAGTACTGGTCTGCACCAGAGTTGCTGAACAGACTGGACTTTGAGAGCGAGCCAGAAGGTTAATTCCTACTTTCCTGTCACAGCCTCCTTCCTCCCGGAACTGGAAAATGAGCCAAAACCCCCTAAGCAGCATATCTGGCCTTTGCTGTTGACTGCCAGGGCTCTGGGTGCACCCATTGCCCTGCTCCTGGGAACCCCATGCACCCGCTTTCATCCTGGACTACTCCTCGCTTACTGGTCAAGTGTCCCTATCTAGTCAGGGACCCACAATGCGGGGCCACCTCTCCCATCTTCAAGCTGCTTCCTGGCATGGTCACCCACCTTCATCTCTCGAGCAATTCATCCTAGCTTCCTTTTGTTAAAGAGCAAAAACTTAGTCCAGATCATTCAGAGTCCTTTACTTACAGAGACCTTAGAGCAGCCTTTCAATACCTAAAGAGGGCCTACACGAAAGTTGGAGAGAGGCTTTTTACTAAGGCCTGTAGTGACAGGACAAGGGGGAATAGCTTTAAACTGATGGGCGGGGAGATTGAGACTGGACATTAGGCAGAAATTCTTCCCTGTGAGGGTGCTGAGGTGCTGGCACGGAGTGCCCAGAGAAGCTGCAGCTGCCCCATCCCTGGCAGTGTACATTGCTTAATTCCTGATGTTTTAATGAGCTCTGCTGTCCCATCCCTATACTAAGCAGCTTCAGTCAAATCAGCCGTCTTTGGGCAATGCCAGGCTCACAACTGAATCTCACACAGTTTTTTCTGCCGATTCTCTCATAGAGTTACAGACTGGTTTGGGTTGGAAGGGACCTCAAAGCTCATCCAGTTCCAACCTCCTGCCATGGGAAGGGACACCTTCCACTAGACCAGGTTGCTCCAAGCCCCATCCTACCTGGCCTTGAGCACTGCCAGGGATGGGGCAGCCACAGCTTCTCTGGGCTGCTCTTCATTGCATGTTCAACACAGACTGTGATCAGTGTGCAAAGCAATGGGTTTAAGAACTATTTCTGACTGCTTGCCAACATTTTTCCTGCTCCAGAAGAGAGCCAACAATAACAACCTGGGGAAGGAGAAGGAGGAGGACTGTATGAAATTGTCTGAAATTATCCCCATGAGGCTGAGTGTGGAATAAGGCTGAAGCAGCAGCTGCAGGAAGGAAGATGGATGGAGGGCAAGAGGCTGGAGCTGCAGGAGCTGCAGGAGCAGCAGAGGCAGATGAAGAAGGATGGACCAACAGAAGAGAGGATGAGAAGTGAGATGCACAACAGCAGCATGCATGGCACAGCTGGAATCAAAGCCAGGCATGGCTTTGACATTCAGGGGTCCAAATAACTTCTCTTTCAAAATGTTGCTTTATTGTGGTTCATACAAGTCCCTCTTTTGTTATCAGGGTTTCAAGTTGAAATATATGTGCAGAATGAAATTCAGTAGTGTTACTTTGCTCCTACTCTTTGGCTTTTGACTAAAACCAGCCTTAAATGGGGAATAGGGCATTTTCTAGATGTATATGCACAGACACAGATGACCCTGCCTGGAATTGCTTTCTGTCCTTTCCTTTCAGCTCACTCACTACCCCAGACACCCAGCAGATCCATGATCAACAGGTTTAATGATGGCAAGCCAGCTGTTGGAGCTTCAGTAGTGAAGTGGATTAAAACCTTGTTAATCCATGAGTAGTGGGTATTATGAATGTGCCTAAAAGGACTGGCTCTGAGAGAAAAGGCTTCATGTACTCACCCAGGACCACTGGTGGTATACAGTTTGGCTGGCAGCAATGAGTACATGAACATATCGACCAAACAAAATGCTGCATGATCATTCTACTGCCCTTAATCAACTGGAAGGCACCTTCCTGAACTGCCACAGAGAGATGCACCAGCTGGTGTTGATTTGGCTTTCTTCTCTCCAAATAAGACTATAATCAACAGGACATCTGAGTCTGGCATATTTTCCAAGGCCTCATCCATCTGCTCTGACTCATGAGACCATACCCAGTGTCAGTGCGCTGAAGAGAGCAAGTTTTATTCCATAGCCATGAGTTTCAACACAGTTACTCCTTCATCCCAGCACACTCTGCCCAGGCAGTGGAAAGGTGTAGTTTTGTCTACAGGATAAAGACCATTTCAATCACCCTTTTCTCCCATGCCATTTATACTCTAAGTGATAGCAAGGTCACAGGTTGGTGCTTTTATCTACTCGATATACCTTCATTTCATTCCTGCACATCAGCCACTCAGAAACAGCCAGCAGGTGCCATGCCAGCCCCCAGACACATGGTGATATGGATTTCAGTGTTCATTAGCTGAAAAAGAAAGTTCAGTGGAAGTGTGGTTTTGGCTGTCGGAGACAGTGCAGCAACCAGACACAAAGGTCTTTGAATATTTTCTTTCCAATATATCCTGCCAGGGAGCCTGTTTGAATTCCTTGACTGGACCAGACTGTGAGTTTTCCAGCTTGGAGCTGGAATACCGTCCATTTGAGTGTGACTTGTCTTAGCTTGCTTGGAAAGTTCAATGAGAATTGGTTTGCAGGAACCAAGCCAGCCATTACTATTTGCCTTGTCAAGAACTGTGTATCTTGAGTATCTCTTGTATGAGAGGATTACCGAGCAACTTCATCCAGAAATGGAGGGAGATTCAGGAAAAGGGTAACTTACCTGCAGAACCAGGCTGCAAAACCATGATTAGCAGTGCACATGGAGCAGCCATAAACCATGTGGTCCCCAGACAGAGCAGGAACTCAGTACTGCTCTCCTTAGGGGCTTGCATCATACCATCAAGTCACTGGAACTGGTAACTTGGACTGCCTGGATCAATGCTTTGATACTGATAGCACAACTCTGTGACAGTCTCCTGACATGAAAGCATTGCACAAAGAGCTTCACGTATAATAGATATAAGAAACTTCTGTTAAGAAATATGCACTCCTGCTTGCCTATCCATAATCCCGCTTCTTATTTCTTTATGTATTTTTACAAACACTTTGAACTTCGTAAGAATGAAGTGCCAGTTCCATGTGCAACCTTTCTGTCCTGTCTGGAATCTCTGAAATTATGGGGTACAGGCAATGAAGGAGGAGAGGCAGGAGAGCCAGCGAGCTATGCACACATGCCTGAGTTATGCTCTTACTGCTATGGCAGAGCCCCCATCACTGCTATTCCTACTGCCTCTGTCTCTTGTCCAAAAACCAACTCATCCAACATCAAAAGCTGCATATGGAGACCTGCTGCATATTGTCTTCTCTTCCCTTAGATCTGGGTCTTCTCTGTTCAGTTGCCTTTGCAGTACTCAGGTAGACTAAAGGAGCTGGCAGGCTGATCACTGTCATCCTTCCCTTTGTGCTGGGCACTCTTTGTTTTGTAAATGTTCTGTGTAAAAGGGGACATTCAGAGCATCTAAAGGTGTCCTCCCAGCAACAAGCTTGTGCATTCCTCTTGCTGATGGGCTGAACATTAGGATGGCAGTCACCTCAGGCTCAGAGGTCTGTGTAAGGAGAGTCCAAAACCACCGGACAGAAAAGCCACAGCTCTTCTGTGCTGGTCCCAGTTCAGCCAAAAAAGTGAATCCTAAGATGAAAGCAAATCTCTTTGGGGATTATTTCAGAGATGCTGAACCCCAGCCCACCGCTGTGCAATGATCAGATTCTGCTCTCCCCCCCAGTCCCTCCCTGTATCAACCCACCTATCTATTAGAGGAGATTATAATAACCAGCTGCTTCAGTCAGTGTTTTGAAGCTAAGGGCTCACAAATGCTTGAAGATATATGGTTTAAAGATAGGCTAAGTAAAGCTGATATCAGAAGTAAAGTTTCTAATGTGCAGTAAGATGAGGGGCTAGCCTCACTGGGCTTTAAGTCATACCTTTTCTTTTGAATAATAACGTAAAACCATAAAACCTTTGCTACTAAGAGGCACTATAATCAGCATTTTGCATTGAAATCAGAATAGCTTCTTTTAAAAATACCCAAGCTCTCTTTAAACTGCCAAGTCTGTAGCTGGATATCTAACCTTAGACCAGGACTTGAACCATTGCCATTTGCCTTAAAACTGTAAGCATCAGTATAAAAATAAACCACAAGCAAATTCATTTGGAGTACTGCAAAATGCAAGGACTCAACAAGTTGAAAGCCAATTAAACAAGCAAGTACTCTCCTAATCGTAACAAAAAGAGAGCGCCTCAACACAAGGTGAAAATAACCAGAAAGCAAATAGAACACATCATTGATTAAGTCCTTCATTATGTAGGATAGCTTTTAATGGAGGAACCTGCGTGTGTGTCATTGCTCTTATCTCTCCGAAGACAGTAGGCACACACTGTAAAATCAGTCTGTTCATTTTCTGCTTGAAAAGATCATTGTAAAAAGAAAGGTGTCAGGGAGTGGAGGTCATGCTGATTTATTGGCAATTAAACCTGCAGGATTTCTGCACTCCTTTCAAAACTAAGTATCTCTGGGTAATTCAGCCTGGCAGATTACATTGTGGGCTACCTACTAAAAGGCATGAATCTTTTTGTTTGTGCACAACAGAAACAATTGACTTGGTCTTATTTAGGAAATTGCTGCTATTTTCTGTAAGGTATTTGTATTACCCATGAAGGGAAGTAAGTTGTCTCTTAACGATGGAAGGTTCTTCCCAACAGTAAATACGCAGGGTTTATTCCTCATCCATTGTTGAGGATAACAAGTCTACAGAGAAACTTCTTCCTGTTTAAGAGTAAACAGACAGCGGTGCTAGATATATAACCCAGATGCATTGCTAAGACCGTGTTTGCTTTACTCTGTGGCTGACTTTTCCATTCTGGGGTACGTACTTTCAGCTGCATCGGCCTGGTCTCTGTGTGATTGTTTTCCAGAAGTCTGGAAAAAAAAGACACCCTCAAGTGACACATCTAACCTGGCAAGGTGTTCACTATGCTAATTTGGCAGAACCATCTCACACAGATTTGGGTTTACATCATTTTCTGAGCTAGCGTAAGCTATACCAAATGACTAGATGGAACTATGATTGATATTCCCACCCAACGTAGTTCCTAGAGTAGCAATGATCGCAAATTCTTTCTAATAAAAGTTCTTGACTCTGCAAACAGTTTTGGATATCCAATATTGTAGAGCCTTAATGTTTAAGTGATGATTCAACACAAGTATTTCAGTCTTTGGACATGCAACATGTTGTGCAGGAGGGATACTGCAATCAGCACTGAACATTTTCCAATCAATGGTTGTATGGTTGGGAAAGCAATTCTTAATTTTGATAGATAATATTGCCCCTCAGACTTCCTTTATAGCTACCTGCTTGTCTGCACTCTGGATCCTATACTTCAGAGATAAAAACTGGAGAAGATTAGGTCTTCAGGAAACATTAACAGCTCCTGAATCTTAGGGAGGAGCTGATAAGGGGGAAAGAAAAAAGCAGAGTGCATTTTCAGTCTCTAAAATGACAGACAAAAATGACCTGTCTGTATATAGCTACGGCAAGAACTTCGTCACTGAGTCCCACTTAGGAAGGTAGCGAGAGATGGGAGAACAAATGTGGCAGGTGGCAGGGTGGTGGGGGAAGAAATGCTGTACATCATGCAATACATCATGTACATCGTACCTCTCGTGGCTTTGCCTTAGAGTGAGGGAAACGATCAAATGCTAGACTACAGTAGTGGTAGGAGACAGCAAAGCAGGAGGCATTCCCAAGCAGAAACACCCAGTTACAGTGTGGGAGCCGAATAGGCAGACACATTGACCTGGAGAAATAGGAAGTCCCTTTGAAGTTATTACTTCAAACAAGCTGCCAATGCAAATCAGAGATGCTGCTTGCAACAAGAAGGCCTAAAAGATGCAGGTGTCCAACCAGTAGCAGCCCTGGGCAGAAACAAAGCTTAGCCAGAGCCTGTGCCCAGAACCCCGTTTTGCTCCTCTGGAGGAGACGGCACCATCCCTGGTTTGGATTAATCTGACAAACTGTTCTAATTCTAGCTTTCCTTAGGACGATGCATGGATTATAGGTCACCAGGATCAAAGGGCCTGTGGTTTCACAATGCAAAATGCTGAGGCACAATGAAGCCTGGCTGACCATTCACACATGGCAGAAATCCCAGCAACGTAACTGGGGCTCACTGGCTCTCATATATAACATGTTCATGCCAATCTGGCACTTGTATTAGCAGTTCCCTTCCTACTCTTCCCCACTGTTCATGCTCTTAGGTCGCACCTAAGAGCACTGGTCTTGTATTGCACTTCAGATTACAGGTTGGGTGAGGAGGGGCTTTCATGGTGCTGGGTGGCATGGGTCAGGTCCAGCTGATACAGCCTTTGGAGAGCCCCGCTGTGCTCTCTCCTCTCAGAAGAGGCAGCTTGCAGCTTCCTGGAGGCAGGTTGCACCCTCCCAGTGGGTTTGTCCTCCATCCATCCATAGGTTTGGATGACCATCCCCTGTGCCCAGGGTAAACTTTATCCCAGTACGCACATATAAATGCCATCTACCATCAACCCCTCGGACTGAAATAAGAGCGAAGGTCTGAAGATACTGACCATGACATGGGAGAGGTGGAAGATGTATTTTCTGCCCAGAGCTTGCATTGTGCTCGTTGTGGTGAACAGGAGTCACCTAGAGCTGTGACTGTGCCCCAGAGAGGGAGTACAACCAGCCTTTGGCAGAGGACCATGCAGGAGCCAGGGAAGGAGGAATGCAGTGATGAGGGCAAAGCAGACACAACATGTCCTTGTGTGGGCAGTACCTTCAAGGACAGCCCTGGAGAGGCACCAGCAGCCTCTGCTGAGTCTACCTTGGCTCTGAGCAGGAGGTGGTACGTCCTGCCACCTCCTCAGCACCTCTGCGGCCCTGCTTCCCCTCACCTCCTGTCTTGGGGGACTGCAGGAGGTGGTGCATGGGCATCCTGGGGAGCCGTGCGGACACCTATGGTGTAGCACCATGATTAACATCTGCCCTGCCTATTTCAAAGGTCTGTATTGGGAAATAGCACCATGTCCTTGTCACATTTATTGGATGAGTTCTGCTTTGCTGCTGGTTTTCTTCAGTAGCTCTAGTGCTTGTCCTATAAGCAGTAGAAAGCTGAGGTGGAGCAAGAGGGAGACCAAGGTGGTGCGTGGCATCCCTTGTGGGACAGGGTAAATTGCAGGAAAGAATGGGATAATGCCTTCAGACCTGTGAGCAAGCAGCTTTCAGGGGTTTTGCACAAAACAGCCTGGCAGGGCATCCACCAGGCTATGGCCCTCCAGCTTCTCGGGAATATGAGCAGGGAGATTCCAGTGGCCTTGGCTCTGTCTGCTGCTGTTGCTCACAGACCTCCACCACCTGCTCCCTCTTGCTTTCACAAATTGCATACAGGATTTAGCAGGCAAATGGGATCATCGTAAGGAAACAAGGATTAAACTCATCGTGGACACCAGACAGCCTCCTCAATCACCCAGCAGCTGTCTAGGCACTAAGTGAAGGCATCCTGGTGCTGACTGAGGTCACTAGTCAGGAGTCAGTGCAGGCAGGGACAGGCAGAGCAGGCAAGAATGAGGAGAGCTGTGAGTTCCCCCATGATGACCCATGGTGTCCCCAGTTGCTGGGCTTTTAACAATGTGGTATGGTTCAAAGACAAAAGCCTAACACAGATGTGTTTAGGAGTAGAGAGAACAGAGGAACCTGAAGGTGATAACATTTTTCAGGAGGTGTAGAAGCATTTTATATCAATTGAAGAGCTTCGCTTTGCTTCACCCTGGTTCAAAGAAAATGCCTATTCGGAGCCGAAGTCGGGGAATTTTTTGTTTCCATGAGAGGGTGGCAACTTCAGGGCACTTTCAGCTTTTGTCCCTTTGGTTTAGTTTTTGTCCTTGTTTGTTTTGGGGTTTTGGGTTTTTAATCCACCAAAATGGACAAGAGATGAGGGTGTGCATTCCCACTGAGCTCAGATTGCGTTTTCAAGGGATGAGAAGAAAATCTGTAACCAGCTCCACTTTAAAGGCTGGGGTGGAGATGGCACCAAGGGGTGAGAATAGATACCCCCCTCGGTGCCACACACTGAGCCTTTTGTGTAACAATTGAAGCTGAAAGGTCTGGATTCAATCCTGGTCTCTCTTTCAGGTCACTGCCAAGCCAGTCAAAAGGCAAAGTAACACACCAGATTCCAACAGGCATACAACAAGCCGCTCTTCTCTGCCCCAGGAGCAGGTGAGCTGTGGTAGGCAGCAAGGCAAGGCGCATCGCACTGCTTTCCAGGCAGCAAAGGGATGGAAATTCAGGCACAAGAGCCTCTCATGGGCGAAGGATTGCTGGTACCAGCAGTGCAAGGTCTGATCTTAATGATTTAGGAATGGAGGGTGCTTTCAGCATCTTGATGGTTTTAGTAATACATAATTTATACAAGTGCACTTCTGTTGCTCAACAAGAGGGTAGGAGAGCCCTGGATGGCTTCTGCAACAGTAAGAAGAAAAAGGCTGTATGGATCCTAATGCATTCAGTGAGCAGAAATTAGGTAGGAACAAGTAACAGGTGCTGAGAACAATTTATTCTGGTCAAAACCATGCAGCTGGACCCTGTTTCTGAAGCCGAAGCTTCACAGCACAACAGAAGGAACCTGCATGTGCTGGGCTAAGCCTTTCCGCTGCTGGATTTGATCCTCTGCCTGTGAGAGAATATTCTGCCTGCTGTAATCCTGGGCCTAATTCCTCCTCACACCTAAAAACCCCTACAGGTTGCTCTCTGAAATTGTTCCCAATTAAACCCCCAACAACTGGATTCTGCTAATGTGGAGTGGGGGAATTTCCTTGAAACCCATTCCCATCCTCCCTTATGAATAAAGTGACTGCAATGCATCACAAGGCAGGGGAAAGCCAAGCATCCTTCTGAAGGCAAGGAAACCTTGGAAGGGTGAATAAACATTGTCCTGGTTTAAGCCCCCCACCCACGCAGTTTTACTCACTCACTCACTCACTCACTCCCCCTCTTTCTTCCCCCAGTCCTGGGGGGATGGGGAAGAGAATCAAAAGAATGCAACTTCCACAGGTTGAGATAAGAACAGTTTAGTAACTAAGGTATAACACAAATCACTACTGCTACTACCAGTAATAATACAAGAGAAATACAAGGAAAGAGAATACAACTGCTCACCAAGCCCGACCCAGCCAGTGCACCCCCAGCAGCGAACCCCCCAATCCCAAAAACCTGACCATGCCGTGCACCCCCAGTCCACCACCACACCCTTCCGGGTCTCTGCCCTCCGTGTTTCACATCCTGGACATGACTGTGCTGTGGTATGGACTAACCTCTTTGGTCAGCTTGGATCAGGTGTCCTGTCTCTGCCTCCTCCTGGCTTCCCTCCTCCCTGGCATATGAAGAAGGACACACAAAGGCACAAAATGCAATCAGTTCTAAATAAGGTTATGGCTTTGCAATGGGGGTGCTTGAGGGTGGTTTTAGGTCCATAGGACCTTAGTACAAAAAGTGTAAGAAAAGTAAAATAGAAAAACAGGACCTGGGGATGGGCACTGTCAAACTGGCTGATGGGTGGAGGGACAGGGTGATTGCTAAGTCAATGAACCCATTAAATTGGTGTAAACATCTACTGGGGAGTATCTGGACCAGCAGATGTCCCGGGGAGGGGGCAGTGAAACTGTCTGCTCAACAAAAGGACAGGATGATTAAGTCTAATGTTAAGGACTGCCAGCCGGTATGAATGCTGTAAACAACTCTCAAAGACCACCATCACCTTTTGTGTACCTATGAACATGAGTGTATGCCCAGTGACTGTAAAAGGATGGCCTGTGTGGCAATACCGGGAGACACGCTTGGAGGAGCTATCCCCCGTGCCTCCCGGCGCCGCAACAAAGAATACCTGCTTGTCAACTTGGAACTTTGTCGGCGAATTCCTGGAGTTTTCTCCGAATCACATAGCATGAGACTCAAAGTCCTTGGCCAGGCCAAAACATTGTCAAGCAGTAACTGAAAACACTGGTGTTATCAGCACAGTTACCAGGCCCAAAATCAAAACCACAGCGCTGCATCAGCTACCAAGAAGGAGAAAAATGACTGCTGCTGCTGAACCCATGACAAACATGAAACAAAAATTCTCTCTGCAGGCAGCTTCCCGAGGTCCTCTTTATTATGCTGTAAAACTGCAAGTGAGCAGGAGTGCGAAACCCTGCTAAGCAAACAGCAAAGTTCTTGCCCTGAGAAGCTTAAAACTGAGAGCCTGAGCAGAGGACAATGTGCTACAAGCAGAGCAAACATGATGGTGGCTTTATCTTCGTTAAGAGGACAGGGGGGAATGGCTTTAAACTGGTTTAGATGAGACATCAGGAAGAAATTCTTCCCTGTGAGGCTGCTGAGGCCCTGGCACAGGGTGCCCAGAGAAGCTGTGGCTGCCCCATCCCTGGCAGTGGTCAAGGCCAGGTTGGATGGGGCTTGGAGCAACCTGGTCTGGTGGAAGGTGTCCCTGCCTGTGGCAGGCGGTTGGAACTGATGAGCTTAAGGTCCTTTCCAACCCAAACCGGTCTGGGATTCTGTGACCAAAAGAAAAATACAAGGGGAAAAAAAAAGAAAGTGACAAAAAGGAGGGGGACAAGGGGGGAAAGAGAGAAAAATGGAGGGAGGGGGAAAAAAAATGTTTAATGTCCTGGGAGAAATGAAAAAGATGAACGGAAAGGGGTGAAAAACATGCAAAGCACACCAGCGCATGGGTGACTTGTGGATTTGCGAGCGGAGCGGAAAGGGAAGTGAAACTACAAACAGGGTTTACGTTAAAATTTAGGATTTGGGGAGAGTGTTCCGGGGGGAAATGAGAACTTTTCCCACCCGGCGAGGATGCTCGGGGCGGGACGCGAGACCTGAGCATGGCAACCGGTGTTCCCGGTTGCCATGGGGAGGCGGGGCGGTGTTCCCGGTTGCCATGGGGAGGCGGGGCGGTGTTTCCGGTTGCCATGGGGAGGCGGAGCGGTGTTGCCGGGTTGCCATGGGGAGGCGGGGCGGTGTTCCCGGTTGCCATGGGGAGCGGGGCGGGCGGAGTAGCCGCCGCGGCGCAGGGAGCAGCTGCTCCTGACACATCCCCCCGCTGCCATATTGTGTCCGCGCCGCACGGCTTCATGACCGCGGTGAGTGCAGCCGGCGCGCCCCCTCGCCCCCCTTTGCCCCTCGCCCATCATCCCCACGCCCGTTTTTGTTGCTCCCCCCCCTTTTCTTTATTTAGTTTTTGTGGTTTTCAGCGGTTTGGGGGTTGGGATTTTTTTGTCTTTAACGCTCCGGACGGGTTTTCGCGGGGGAGCGGCAAAGCGCGGGGAGCGGCGCCGCGGCTCCGCTGGTGCTTGGGGTATGGGCGGGGGGGATGCTGCGACCCCTCTAACCGGTCTCATTGATGATGGGGGGGGGGGAGTTGAGCGGTGCATGGGGACACCCCCCCCCCCCTCCCCTTCCACCCCCTTTCCCCGCAGCTCCTCCCCCCGGCGCGGCTCCGCGGTGCTTCCGCCCGCGGGTTTTCCGCGGGTGACCCGGGATGACGAGGCCGCCGCGCGCTTGTTCCGCGCCCCCGGGTCGCCGCTTGAAAGCCCTCAAGCGGCTCCTTTAACTCCGCAACCCCCGGCGGGTGTCTCTGTTCCGCCACGTTGTCCCCAGAGCGGTGGGGAGCCGCCAGGGGCGGGCAGAGGGGCTGCGGTTGGCGGAGGCGGGCGGGAGGCGCCTGGTGAGGATCCCACGTTTTGGGGTGAAACGTTGGGAGCCGCTCAGGAGGGGCTGGGGTCTGCACGTGGCCCTCGGGAACGGGGCTGTGTTCCTGGGGGTGGTGTGGGGGGGTGGTCGGTGGAGCTGGGAAGTGGAGCATCGGCGCAGCTCAGACGCACCGATCCTCCCCGTCTGCGTGGGAGCGGGAACCGGCTTTTGTCCAGAAAGATTCGGGTTCTGACATGGCCCAGACAAAGAGTAAAGAGGACAAAGAGGGAAACCAGAAAATAAGGAGTAATCTTGAGTGGGGGCTGATAAAGTCTCCTTGGTGCCTGCCGAGGGATGGGCATCGTGTGAAAATGTAAAGTTAAAAATGGTGAATTATGTTGGGCTTGACTGCTGTGAAGGTAACTTGGTTGGGTTTGTGGCTAACCTGTGAAATCAAGGTAATTTTATCTATCTTGTACTACATATATATATATACATTATAGGATCATAGAATGGTTTGGGTTGGAAGGAACCTTAAAGCTCACCCAGCTTCCAAGCCCCCTGCCACACGACAGGGACACCTTCCACTAGACCAGGTTGCTCCAAGCCCTGTCCAACCTGGCCTTGAACACTGCCAGGGATGGGGCAGCCACAGCTTCTCTGGGTACCCTGTGCCAGAGCCTCAGCAGCCTCACAGGGGAGAACTTCTTAATGTCTCATTTAAGTCTCCCCTCTGTCAGTTTAAAGCCATTCCCCCTTGTCCTGTCCTACAAGCCCTTGTAAAAAAAGTATACATACACCCCCTCCAAATCATGTTATTGGTGGACTTGCACTTAGACTGACTTTGGTAACGGTTGGGTTGCGATATATTGGCATGTGAATCATTTAACTTCTGCTGTGTTTCTTGGATTGGGATCTTCTTTTCCTTCTAGAAGCCTGCTGTGATGCTGCATCTATGCAAGAAGAATCAAGCTGCTGTAATGTCAGAGAACTTGAACCAGGTCAAAGTCAGTTTGGTGTTTTAGTGTCTTTTTTTAATTGGCAGGTGCCAGCTTGCATTTCCCAAGCTCTGCAGAAGGTAGCTGGGCACATCAGCTCTGAACTGCAGTTAACACAGCACATGAGCTTGAGCTAATGAACTGAGTGCCAGGGTATGTTATTTCTGAGCCTGGCCACATAAGACTTGGTTGATGCATTTATTGGCAGCATCTGGGCCAGAGGATTGAGTGACCCACTCTAGATGCCGCTGCTGGAGCTGTGCTGAAGAAGTTCCACTGGGGTTGCTCAGCCCAGAAGTACGATTATATCCCTTTTATCCAAAAGGGATGCCAAACAAGGAGGGTGCTGCCTCAACAGCTCCAAGCACCACAGATTTGTCTCCTTGAGGAGCTTTCCCATGTCCTCTGGGCTGCTCAGGATGGAAGGCAGCAGCGTTACCAGCAGCTATCTCAGTGTCAGAATGTGCCAGTCCAGTAAGTAATGGAGCAGATACGGGGATGTGTGGTGGTCCTGCTGAAGGAGAAAAAGAACTACCTGGCGAGTGAGTGTAGTGCCTGGGAAAGCAGACAGAGGCTTAGGTGCACGTCAGGCTGACTTTTGCCATCTTTATTAACCACAAACTCTGCTCACGCAGTGCAGGAGACTTGAAAACCTGACACCTAGGTCAAAGGCCAACTCTTTCAGTGAAGGAGATAGTTTGGTACCTGAAGATGGCACATCTACCACCAGAGGAGGTGCTGGATGTGCCATCCCTGGAGACATCCAAGGCCAGGCTGGATGTGTTTCTGGGCAACCTGATCTAGTTGAAGACGTCCCTGCTCACTGCAGGGGGATTGGACTAGATGAGCTTTGAAGGTCCCTTCCAACCCAAACTATTCTATGATTCGAAGAAGATGCTGTGTATGAATTCAGTTTAAACTGGTGAGAAAGTGATGCAGTCTTGTGTGGAAATGTCAGTTCCTGTAAGAACAGCCGAGTTTTTTCCACAGGTTTCAGCTGGGGCTGTAATTCCACCCTCCTCCCCCATTATTGCTCCTTGGCAACTGGTTATTTGGGTTGAAAGGAGCTGGTGCAAATGAGAGAAAGTACCCCACACATGCAGAAGACTTTTTCCGAATCTTTTACCAGGATGAGCTGAACACCAGGGTAATGACCCGCTGCTGTGTATCTCTTGTGCTGTTCCCTTCAGTGGGGTGGTCTCACTGCACTGCCATGGTGCAGAATGAGTTGTGTGAAGTACAGCTTTCCTTTCCTAGCTGTCAATCAATGGAAAAGGCCAGGTTGGACAGGGCTTAGAGCAACCTGCTCTAGTGAAAGCTGTCCCTGCCTGTGGCAGGGGGTTGGAACTGGGTGAGCTTAAAGATCCCTTCCAACCCAAACCATTCCATAATTCTATGAAAAGCAACCTTTAGTGCCCACAAGGTAAAGGTTGCCAGTGATACAGGTGGATGCTCACTGTCTTTTAGCACAGGTGCAAATTCTGCCCTTTTTCCTCCATCTGTCTCCTTGAGTTTTCTCTTTATGGCCGTTGCCATTCCTCCCCATCCCGTTCCTGAGGTGGGCTGTGTATAAGCTCAACTGTAGGATGCCAGCGCACTGATTGTAACCCTTCTGAGGGAAGTAGGTGGAGGCAGCGAGTGCCTCATCCCTCATGCGCGTGCCTTGCCGCTCCACATCTGAAAGGGTGTTGGGCAACTTCCTGCGCCCAGACGCGGCCATCGGCATGACTCATGTCAGCACACGCAGCTCAGTCTCTGGGCAAGTGCACACTTGCAGGCTGAAAACCCCATCCGTGTCCCAGCGCAGCAGCTGAGAGGGTTGGTTTGGGTGCATGTGGTGCGTCTCCTTGCAGGTCAGCCGCTTCCTTGGCTCCCAGAGAAGACACGTCCACATAAAACAAGAAGACCCTGAGATGCTGCTTCACTTTTTTTCTGGCTGGACTTCTTTGTGTGATATGTGCTTATTCATAGAACCACAGAATCAGTGTGGTTGGAAAAGGCTTTCAAGATCATCAAGTCCAACTGTTCCCCAGGACTGCCAAGGCCACCACTAACCCATGTCACTGAGGGTCTCATCTACACAGTTTGTGAACACTTCCAGAGACAGTGGCTCCATCACTGCCCTGGGCAGCCTGTTCCAATGCCTGAGCACTCTCTGGAGAAGAAATTGTTCTCAATATCCAGTCTAAATGTCCCTGCACCAATATCCCTGATGCAGCTTGAGGCTGTTTCTTCTTGTCCTATTGCTTGTTCCTTGGGAGCAGAGACCAGCCACCTCCTGGCTTCATCCTCCTGTCAGGCAGTTGTAGAGAGCGATAAGGTCCCCCCTAAGCCTTCTTTTCTTCAGACTAAACCTCCCCAGGTCCCTCAGCCGTTCCCCATCACACTGTGCTCCAGGCCCTGCACCTGCTCCATTGCCCTTCTCTAGACCCGCTCCAGCACCTCAATGTCTCTGTCATAGTGAGGGGCCCAGAACTGAGCACAGGATTCAAGATGCAGCCTCACCAGTGCCCTGTACAGGGTGATGATCGCTTCCTGTAGTCCTGCTGGCCACACTATTGCTGATACAGGATAGGATTCATTCCCTGTCATGTTATATGAGCTGTCTGACTTTGTGCTGTGGGATGATGAACTCTCCATCCCACCCTCATCATGGATAAATGCACACAGCGATGCTCTGGGGTACTTGCAAAGTAGAATTGAAGACAGCAAGTGGCAGGCAGCTTCACTCATGCATGCTTCAGGAATAAATTCCATCCTACAGAAGAAGTGCTGTCTGATGCCAGCCACTGTCCTGTATGACCCCGGGTACTCTGCCTACTCCCTGTGAAACGCGATGGCTATGGAAGCATGAGGCTTCGGTTCGCAGTTGTATTTGGGGAGCTTTGCTGGGTGCTCCCCTGTGCTGAGTGCCTGCAGGTCTGCGTGGCTGGCAACCAGGAAGCCTAGCTGTTGTGTCTGGGGTTGGAATACCCTGCGACTGAGTGGTTGCTTGTGTACCAGGACCATTTCAAGAGAAGCCTGGAAGTGGGGCGGATAAGAAGATTAATAGCAGAAGTCAATGATGTGGATTTTTCCTTTTTCTTTTTCCTAGTGTGTTCAAGCTTTTTTCTATTAGGTTCAAACAAGACTTAGGGCTCCCTACTTCTTCCTCAAAGCTTAGAGTATGTTAGGGACTCTGTTACATTTGCTACTGCTGCTGCAGAAGTAGTCCCCATCTCATCTTCTGCACCCTCTGTAAGGGTCAGTTTATATGTAGTTTATTTATATAATTAGTTTGGGGTGTTTTTTTACTGCTGCTCGATCTTCAGGTTATCTGCTTATCCAGTGTGCATCCTCCGAAAAGAGGATGGAGCCAGGAGGTGGCTGGTCTCTTCTCCCAAGGGATGAGTGACAGGACAAGAGGAAACAGCCTCAAGCTGCACCAAGAGAGGTTTGGATGTTAGGAACAATTTCTTCCCCAGAGGGTGCTCAGGCACTGGAACAGGGTGCCAGGGCAGTAGTGGAGTCACCATCCCTGGAAGTGTTCACAAACTGTGTAGGTGAGGCCCTCGGTGATGTGGGTTAGTGGTGGCCTTACCAGTGCTGGGGACCAGTTGGACTTGATGATCTTGAAGGTCTTCTCCAACCCTAGTTGATTCTAAGATTATGTGTGTGTCTGGCTGTTTTCCCAAAGCCCATGGGAGCAGCTTATCTTGATACCACACTCGGGCCTCGTTCCTTCTCTTGGGTTCTTTTCAGTGCATTCCTGTCTTGCAGTATGTAGCTAATTCATGTTTCCTGGTTCATGTGGAGTCCCCTGTTTTCTTCCTTTTTAACACTCTTACGGGATTGCATTGTGTTTGGATTTGGGGCCATAGTCACCTAGAAGCTAATTACGGGGTGTGGAGAGAGCTCAGTGACTGGAAAACTTCCACAAAGTAGAACTGAGTGAATGGGAGCTGAGAGGCTTGCTGCTAAGCAGCAGCAGCAGTCGCTCATTCCCTCATCCTCTGGTCTGTGAGGACCATCACCAGGCTCGCTGTAGAATCATAGAATGGTTTTAATTAGAAGGGGCCTTAAAGAGCAGGTCAGCCTGTTCCTATCTGCTGGTTTGGTTTGGTTTAGGGATGTTGAGTAGTCAAAAGTAGGAGCTAGTATGCTTTTGGGCTCATGACCATGCTGTATGTGAAGTGTCAGATGGCATCTTGTACTTTGAGAGTCTAGTTTTGCTAGCATGGATGCCTTTCTTCTGTGTTTAGAGGCACTTGTATCTTCTGCAGCCTTCCCCCCAAGGGTGTACCTCAACGAACAGCCCCTGTGTGATTAAACTGGGCCATTTTGCTGTACAAGAAACCTGCCTGGTCCACATGTTCCAGTGTGGGGTCACTGTATAGAAGAAAAGGTAATTTTATACTGCAGCCATGGTGAGGAGAGGACTGATTCTGATATAAAGTGATTTGGAAGCAGAAAACCAAGTTCAGCAGTTGTGGAGTAAAATTAAGAGTGAGTTGGCCAAGAAGGGCAGCATGGTGACGAGCATCGCTTTGCCATGTAGGGATGTGGAGGAAAACCAATGCTTTGGAAGCAGGAGTTAGGAAATAGCAACCAGTGAAGCTTCACAATCACAAAGCTGTACTGGTAATGTGGGTGGGTTTGTGCTGTAGCTCTTAAACTAAATCTTGCAGAAGGTCACTTGGGGCTAAGCTTCAAATTGTTGGTTTTCAGCTGAAAATCGGGAGTTCTGGTTCTTTAAGGCTGAAGAAGGCAGAAAAGCTGGATGGAGCAGATAGCATTATGTGTTCCAGTGTTGGTAAATTGGTACTGACACCAGCTGGAATGTAGCTTATTTCTGTTTCAAGAGGATGGTAGAGAAGCACATGGAAGGGTTACCCTGGAAGGGGAATTAGCATCATAATTATTTTGCAAGGCTTGTGCTCAAATGGCTCGCTTGTGAACATTATCAATGGCTTACATTTTTTTGCATGTTAGTCCATTTAGCAAGCAGTGTTTCAGGAACATGACCAGGAGGCATCTTTGAAAAGCTGCGATTGGCAGTAAAGCATTTCTTTTTAAAGCACTTCTTCCCCCTCCACTTTCTGTGACACCAAAGGGGTTTTCCTTAATAGTTTAGATTTCATTGCTGTTGTGGTTTGTTTTGTTTTGTTCGTTTTCTTCACTTCCCAATTTCTCTGTTAAGACTGTTTTCATGTGCATGGTTTAAATCTGTGGCACAGGAAGCCTGGTCTAACAGTGATTGCAGCCTTTGGAAAGGCTCCTCAGTGGCCGAGTCTCAGAGGCTCTGGGCCACGCACAGGGACTGGAATGGGGTCTGGGCATGTCTGAGTCCACATATCATTTTTGAGATACTTATTTCGATCACAGACCCACTTGTGTCTGTGTATATGTGTACTTAATATAAAAATGAACATTTCTTTCTATGCAAGTTAGATCTCAGATGAAACCACTCTTCTCTGGGCTATGGTAAGGGTTTAATCCCTTCCCTTTCTCAGTTTTGCAGCATTTGTTTTCCTCATATTGGACCTTTTCATTCCTTTTAGCTCCCATTTTTGTTTTGTTGTTTTTGTTTTCCCCTGCCTTTAATTATATCACATTGTGAGGGAGAATACTGACATTGAAGGGGTATTAAAATGAGAGACGCTTGGAAGTATTTTGGCAAACACCTGGAAAACCTTTCTTCTTCGAACGCACCATGCTAAGGTTGAAAAGATACCTGTGAGCTTATGGTTTGTCAGGTCCTTCAGTTGGGTTTTTCTGTTTCAGGCTGGCTTTGAGAAGCCGAGAACTGCTTTTTACATGGTTTTTAAACCAATTATTTTCAATTCCCTCCTTTGCAAGCCATGAGGAGCAGGAAGGGCACTGCCTGCTGTGGGTGCTGCCCTTATGGGAGCATCTCTGGGCGCCCTTTGTCACTGGCGGGGTGCAGCTGCCCGCTTTCTCCTCTGTAGACAACAGCTCCTGGCTCGCCAAAGTCTATGGCCGAGAGGTGGTTTTGTCCTCAGGAGACCGTAATGCCTTTAGTTGTCTTGGATACGTGACATCATGTAGTGTTGTAATCAAATATAGGCCTTTCACAGGGCTGGGAAAGGGGGGGTTCAGCTGGCCTCCAGTCGCTGCTGTGGGGTGGGCAAGGGATGGAGCAGGGCAACCCGAGACAAAGGAGATGAGCGAGGGAGGGAAGGTTAAATTAATGGTGGGAAAAATGGCCTGGTGTCATGCTTTAATGCTCTTGGTGAAGCAGATGTGGTGGTTTTCATCGATGGGGTTTCACTTATCATGCAGAGATGTACTTGTTTTGCTGCTCTTCCCTTTTAACATGCAAAAACTTGTGTCTCGTCCCGTGCTGTGTGCCTGCTGGCTTGGAAGCTTGTCCCAGACTGGTGTAGGTGAGCAGTGACAGACATTTATTGTGCAGTTCTTGGGCTGCTTTAACAGCTCGATGCATTCAGTGATGTATTTAAGTCAGGACAAGCCCCAGTGTTGATACGCTTCCATAGGCGCCGGGGAATATGTAGGAGAGTTTGCTACTAGTATAGTTGCTTGTGTGCAAAAAGCACGTACCCATGTTTTTAAATACTCTCAACAGTGTCTGTTTATATCAGTACCAAAACCGTGTGTGGCATTCACAAATGCCCCAGCCCTTTAACTAAGGCTGCACACCCTGAGCTTGGTGCAGAGAGGGTGGTTGCAGAGCTGCTCTCACTAACAGAATTGTGATATGGCAAAGCATCTCTTATCCTGACTTAAAACCATATTCTACTGCTCAGACTGGAACAATGCACAGTAATATATTTTCTTACTTTCTTTTTAATTTGAAATCTGGAGGGAAATCACTGCATTGTTAGCAGCACTAGCAGAGGCGACTTTGTTGCTTGGCTGGTCCTACAGAAATAAATAGGTATGTTTAGTTGTGGAGAAGGTTGCCCTAACCTGGGGCAGTGATGTGCAGATGCCAAATAGCACCTTTCATCTGATGCTATTGCACATTGAGGAAGGGTCAAGCATAGTTCTCTTCCAGGGATGGGGTTGGCTGAAGATTTGCAAAGGGATATTTCATACAACATGAGCCAAGTGCTAAAATATGGGCAGACCATATAGCAGTCTTCCAGTGCCTAAAGGGGCTACGAGAAATCTGGAGAGGGACTTTTCACAAGGGCATGTAGTGATAGGACAAGGGGGAATGGCTTTAAACTGACAGAGGGGAGATTGAGATGAGATATAAGGAAGAAATTCTTCCCTGTGAGGGTGGTGAGGCCCTGGCACATGGTGCCCAGAAAAGATGTGGCTGCCCCATCCCTGGCAGTGTTCAAGGCCAGGTTGGATGGGGCTTGGAGCAACCTGCTCCGTGGAAGGTGTCCCTGCCTGTGACAGGGGGTTGGAACTGGATGAGCTTTGAGGTCCCTTCCAACCCAGTCCATTCTAGGATTCTATGGCTGAGAAGTGTGAGCTAGTATGTAGCTGGCTAAAGAGGCGCTGAACAAGGAAGTGAGGTTAATCGTTGTAAGGAAAATGGTACAACCCATGTTGCAGCAGAATTGGGGTTTGTCTCCTTTTAGGAATTTTATCTCTTGGTTTGTTTGATTTTTCTTTTTAATTTAGGAAAGGATTGAAGAAGTGACATAACCCTGCGGATATATTACTGTGTTTGAAGCCAGCCATCACTGAGTGCTGATATAAATCTGCTCTGACGGCTTGGGGGAGAAGTAAATTGTGGGGAGAGCAAAGCTATTTTTGACAGGCTGTTTGAGCAGTTAGCTTTGCTTTAATTTAAACTTTTTATTTTTGTTTATTTTTAGTGACTGAATTGGTTGTTAATCACACCCATCCCTGCCTTAAATAGACAATTTGGGGACGGTTTCCAGCACTGGTGAGCATAGGTGTGGGTTTTCCTGTCAAAACGGCTTTGCAATAGCTGGTGCAAAAGCATATGAGCAGATGAAGAGAGAAGAAATTACTGATGGGAAACCCGGTGCATTTTCTGGGGAGGCACAAATTGTGCCCCCAGCACTTGCCAGGCACTGGGAGGGGTTGGCAGAGCTCTGGTTCTTGGGGAGCATAAAAATATCTGTTGCCTTCCAATGTCACCATGTCACTTCTCCGTCACACACATCATTCCCCTTCTCCCATACAAGAAGGCTAGGCAAATACATCTCCAGGCAGGCTGGGCAGCAGAACTGCATGTAATTCTTTGTTTGTTTGGGGGTTTTGGAGGGTTTTGTACAGTTAATATGAATCTCAGCTTTACTGGTAAACCACATCCATAGTTAGAATGTCTTATGTTTATAGCAGGCTGATATAGTCTCTGTAATGTGTGTGTATGTGTACAGTTGGGTGGTTTTGTTGGTCTGTACTTCTGGTACAGCTGTGTCCGCCCAAGCTGTAGGTGCAGTGAAGCTGTGACATGGTCACATCAGCAGGAAAAAAACAGCTGTTGCCATCACATAGTTTGCTAGATGACTGCTTTTAAAACTCTGCAAGCAAGAATGATGTTGATTGTTAGTGTAATGCCTGCTAAAGCATGGGTGGCCTGTTAGACCGTGCGTTCTGGGTGGCTTTTTTATAGATGATAATTTGAGAGTTGGGTGGGTTTTTGGGGTTTTGGTTTGTTTGGTTTTTCCCATCTCGGGAAAAATCCAAAGCGAGTGCTCAGCCATTGTTTCTGTGACAGGCCTGAGCTGCCGCCCCAGTGGATGGTCACTTCCCCTTGAGTGCCGGTCTCGCCACCCTCTGCTTTGCAGGAGAGCCGGGGACAGAGCAGCAAACCCTTGCAGCAAGAGAAAAGGGTGGTCTTTTGGACCTGGGTAACCCCGTAAGACCCAACTGATGAACTGGTAGGCTGGCCAGATCTTTCCCTGGTGGAAAGGGGAGGCAAAACTTGGGAGTGTCTGTGACTTGTACGGGGTTGTAAAGACTTCATTTGCAGTGAGACTACAAATTCACTCTACGCTGATTTAAGTTTTGCAACTCGTTTTTCACTTGTTTGGCACCAAAGGCAAACACTTCTTCTTAGGTCAATTTGCAATATGATGAGTGTAATGAAAGAGTTCATGTGAGAGTTGAATGGATCAGATCCTACCTGTTACTGTTAAGGTCTTTTTCAGATTTCAGATGCTGCCATCAAAATAGCTATTATTTCTGTGTCCAGATTGGTGTTTCAAGATAGATACAGCCGTTTCCAAATGTTTACCTTAAGTTCTGGTTATAAACCAAGGGGAGTTAACACATGCTCATGATATTATTGGCGCGCTTGTGTTGGACCCTGACTCTTCAGTGACTATGGTATTCTTGCACAGTGTGGGAATGTAGAGGGACTTCTTGCTGGAGAGGGGCTTTTGACAAGGGCCTGTAGGGACAGGACAATGGGGAATGGCTTTAAACTGACACAGGGGAGACCGAGATGAGACATTAGGAAGAAATTCTTCCCTGTGAGGGTGCTGAGGCGCTGGCACAGGGTGCCCAGAGAAGCTGTGGCTGCCCCATCCCTGCAGTGTTCAAGGCCAGGTTGGACAGGGGCTTGGAGCAACCTGGTCTGGTGGAAGGTGTCCCTGCCTGTGGCAGGGGGTTGGAACTGGATGAGCTTTAAGGTCCCTTCCAACCCAAACTCTCTGTGATTCTAAGGTACGGTCCCTGCATTTGGGTTTGGTGGGCTTCCACTGAATGTGGTTTTGAAGGTTTGCGTTAATTTCTGACCATCTCTTTTTGTTGCAGACCAATAAAGCTAAATGGGTCCAGTCACTGGAATGACTCCGGATAAGAAAGCTGAAACACCCGGAGCAGAAAGAGCTGCAGGACTACGGCAGTGTCATGGCATGGGAAGCTTGCCTGATGCAGGCGATGCCGGCAGGCCAAAGGCCACCGTGGTGGACAGAGATTCAGCAGATGACGAGCTCACAAACTTGAACTGGCTGCATGAAAGTACTAACCTGCTAACAAACTTCAGCCTCGGGAGCGAGGGTCTTCCGATCGTTAGTCCTTTATATGACATTGAGGGCGACAGCGTGCCATCCTTCTCACCGTCCTGCTACCAGAACCCTGAAAAAAAATCCTCCACTTCCAAACCCCCCTACTCTTTCAGCCTTCTCATTTACATGGCGATCGAGCATTCTCCCAACAAGAGCTTGCCAGTCAAAGAGATCTACAGCTGGATCCTGGAGCGCTTCCCCTACTTCGCCACGGCACCCACCGGCTGGAAGAACTCGGTCCGACACAACCTCTCCTTGAACAAGTGTTTCCGAAAGGTGGAGAGAGGCCATGGCAAGGTGAGACCTGGCGGGAGGGAGGTGGGTCAGGTCTGAAATTCAGGGGGATGGAGAAGACTCTGTTCTTGAGGACTTTTGGTTTGGTTTGATTTGGTTTTTCCCCCTCCATGTCCTATAACACTTTATTTGCAGCTGGAGATGGTTTGGAAATGCCACTTCTGAAATCACAGGATGACAGAAATCATTTGTGTTTCGTATTTAGTGCTGGCCTGGGTAGAGCTAGCAGTGGTCATACTTTCTAAAACTGGCTAACATGCTATTGCAAAGGACCCTGCTTTCCCTTATGAGTTTGTTAGCCTGCAATACCCTGCCTTAAATTTCAGGCATCGTGGGATGTCTTTTTCCTGAAGCTTCTTAAGCTGGTGCTCTCTCTATATTCCAGTGCTTAAATATCAGTAGTGTGTTCCTCCTTCAATGCTTTTCCAGTGAGGCCATGGCTACAATTGGACTGGCAAGCAAAGAGATTGTGGGATGCCAAGCAGGGAAGCATTGGTGATGCCCATTTGGGTGCAGATGTGGCCTTCTGCAAGGCGCCTGTGCTTGCAGGCACACTGTATGAACGTGGCTGAGTGTTCCTCAATGTAACAGCTGCCTTGAATATTGTAGTCTTTCATTCGTGATCTTCCTTTACACTTGCCACAATAACAATCTTAATTCTTGCATTTAATGTACTGTATTGCTTTAACCTCTGTCATAACAGTGTGTGTCTCTGCGTGGTGCAGGCACAAGCTTCACTCCTTAAATTCAAGGGTACTCTTCCCTGTACAAGTTCTTTCTTCTTCTGACCATTGCAATTTTACTAGCGACTTCCTTTTCCTTCTCTCATTTCCCATCCCATTTCTCAAAGAGCTGGCTCTGACTTAAATAAACCAACAAACCACATACCAGAAGTCAACAAACAAATCCCGGACGGGTCTGCTTGGAGGTCAGCCTGAGTGGTAACTGGCTTGTTATCAGAAGTGTGTGCAATGCGTGGCGTGCTTGACAGCCTATCGCTGTAGATAGAGGTCTTGAAGCTGAGTGGGCATTGGGAAGGATTGCCTTGTACTGGTAGGACTAGATGCCCCATCCCTGGCAGTGTTCAAGGCCAGGTTGGACGGAGCTTGGAGCAACCTGCTCTAGTGGAAGGTGTCCCTGCCTGTGGAGGGGGGGTTGGAACTGGATGCGCTTTAAGGTCCCTTCCAACCCAAATAATCTATGATTCTATGATTTTCAGTATCTCTGCTCCTACATTAAATTGTTAGGGTGTTGTTTTCCTAAGCAGCAGCTTTGCTTGGGAAAAAAGACTTTTTGCTGCTGTATGGCAAGTTCAGTAACTCTCCCATAGCCAAGTCCTGCTGAGTGTCAGGATGGGCTTTTAATGTGGCTGCAGGTGTTGTAATGGAGCAGCTGCAGGCTGTGTATGTGTGAAGGACGTGGATATGATCAGCCAACGCAGGTGGCAAAAGTGCCATTAAGGGTCTGTGTGGCTCCATCCAGGAAGAGAGACAAGAGTTTCAGAAGAATTAAGGAAAGCAAGGAAAATCTCCTACACTGGTGTACGAGTTCCTGCTGTCTGTGAATCTGCTTTTTAAAGCTCAGCTCTTTCCAGCCTGGAAACACTCAAGATTTAGGAGTTACCATCAAAACCTCATGTCTTGGCATGTGGTTAGGAGGAGCTTGAGACTGCCTGGTCCTCTACTCACCCTTGCAACCTCACCAGTATTGCTGGGCTCCGAGGATGGCTTGCTGCTGGATACGACATCTCTAGAAGAAAACCACAATGCAGAATAGCTGCCATCACTACCAGAAAGGTGGTGGTGATGTGCTCTGTCAGCATTTTCCCAGGGCTGTTTCCAGACACTGTGCAGCTCTCTAATTCTTAAGAACAGAAACTGCATTTACCAAAAACACCCACCCCACAAAGCCTCTCCTGAAAGTTTACTGAAGCTTCCCTATTTCCAGCAAACAGTGGTTTAAGTCTTTATCCTCTGCCCTGCTTTGGAAAGGACCAGATGACAGTACTGCTCCCAGTTCCTCCTGCAAAACAAGTCTTCGGGGCACAACAGTGCATGTAGACTCCATGGGAGATGATGGGAACGCTCAGACCCTCCTCAGGTGTCACTTTGGAGCAAGCAGCAGTAGCTTCCAAGCTTATTTTGCAGATGGTGTTGCCTGGAACATGTGCTATCCATGGTTACAGCCATGCCTCAGGGTGCTTTGCTGAGAGAGCAGGATAACTGTATTTTCTTCCATTGTTTTTGTTTGTTAATGGCATCTTAATTGCATCTCAAATGGAGTGCTAGTCAGCTTCAGTCCCAAGCACCTGGGTAAGCAGGGAGGCCCATGGCACGTTGCAGCAGATGGTTTATTTTGGGTGAGAAGGGTTTTAAAGGCTTTCAAATGAATCTGGGCTCTCGTATTGGAAGAGTGTGTTTGACAGGAAGGGAGGATCTGTGCTGTACATCCCAGGTCAGGGTGAGGATGCCTTATGATGCCTCCATGGGTATTGTTGCTAGCCATTGGCTATGAAATCATTTTGCCCAGAGAGGTGACGGATGCGCCATCCCTGGAGACATTCAAGGCCAGCCTGGATGTGGTTCTGGGCAACCTAGTCCAGTGGACTCTCCCTTATGAGACAGCACTGCAGTCGAGAGGATAAACTTCTCATGCTTGGAAACAGAATCTATGTATGTCACTTCTCTGCTAAATAAAATATACGCTGTCCTTTCTGTAAGCACATGTTGTGATGCTGCTGTACCTAAGTGGTTTGTCAAAGTTTACCCCAGTTGATAGAGCTGAAATGCCCTTTCTTACTCGAGTTACAGTTGAGCTCATGCCTGCAGTCATCCCAACAGAAGATTTCCAGTGATTCTCTGGCAATGGTGGTTGGGAGCTGGAGCTGATGAACAGCAAGGGGATGATGCTGGAGCCAGTGCCTGGGACACCTGCTTGCCTTCCAGTATATCTGCTGTGGCCTTGGTGCCACTGAAGATGTGGAGCTGTGATTACAGGCTCAATTTGATGTGATTGTGATTCTGAACAATCCTCAGAAGATATACCTAATGCATTTAAAGCACTGTCATGTAGCCTTGAGATTGAGGGGAGGGAGGTCTGAAGGGGGACATTGCTCTTTTTGAAGGAGCAGCGTCTGATAAGCAGACTGGAAGTGAAAAGTGGTTTGGAGCAGGAAGCCCTGAGGAGCCTCCCTGCTCTTTGTTAGATTTGATGTTACAGTTGTGAGTTTGGGGAATTTTTTTTATTAATCAGTACCACTGGGGAGAAAAGGTGTTGGGAGGCAGCAGCAGCATCCGCACCAAGCATCCATTTGGCATGCTGCTGCTCGTATGGATGTGGCCCTGCCACTGTTTTCTCCAGGAGGTTGGGGGAGACAGGGCTTAAGTATCTTCAACAGATCTCCCTTTCTTTTTGTTGGTAGGTATGTCTTTTTTTTGGACAAGACATGGTGCTAGACAACCTGTGTGGCTGTTCAGGTATTCAGGCAATGAGCAGGTCCCATCTATAAGCCTGTAGAGATAGGAGAAATATGTCTATGATCTGATAAACCTCTTGGTGGGTATATGACGAACCTCCATGCATACACACAGTATTTTCCAGTACCCAGCTCAAGTGGAAGCAGTTGGTGAGAACAGCCCATGCCTGATGGAACCACAGCCGCTGCACAGGGCTGAAGCTGAGTGCTTCAACAGTTGCCTCACTGTTGATGTGAAATGGTAACCTCCACAGGCAGTTTAGCATTTTAGGTCATAGTAGACTTGGTCTTTGGTAGGAGAGATGGCAGAGTCTGTTTTGTTGCTGTGGTTAGACCTCTGATTTCTTTTCAAGCTGGATGTATCTGTGTTCTATGGGATTTCCAGCTCCAGCTGTGCATGGCATTCCTCTAAGTGTGACACTAACAAGACTTGTGCTGGATTGCCGCTGTGCATCTTTGCTAAGGCAGCAAATGCGAGTGAGACGGTGCATGCAAGCAGCCCCATGGGCATCACCTCCTCTTTTGTTTAATGTCTGCTTTTAGTGCAAATAGTGGTGAGTGAAAGTGTGATTTCACATTATGCTTAACCCAATCTAACTACCCAAAGACTTATACTTAACCCAGTCTGACTACTCAAGGAAGACGTCACCCTTTTTATTGCCCCTTGCACTGCACTGAGTGTCTGTCTGGCTTCAGCTTGCTGTTGCAATACCCACCTAAAATCCTTGTGTTGTCAGGGCAGCAAACTGGTGGGAGTACCTGGCTGGGAAGATGAAAGAGGGAAACTTAACTCCATTCTGGCTGCAGGCCCAGCTGAACAGCATTAGGTGTCAAGTGGAAGTGCTTGCCTGAGCTGGCAGATAAAACGGGTGGTAGCCTCAAAGTTACCAAAGGCAGAAAAAAAGCAACCCCCAACATTAAGGGCTGGGTTGCTGGAGAAGGCGTCTGGGTGAGGTGTGGGAAAGGGATAAAGGATGTTAGTCTGTCATTGAGATGATGGATGGAGCCGTTTGGGAGGGTACCCCCTGTTAATACCTAGCTGGCTAAATCATCCTGCCAGCCATCGTGGCTGTTTAATTAAAGGTAAGCTTCTTGATAGGTATCTTGCCGGCTGTGTTCAGTTTTTGCATGAAAAGATGACTATTAAGAAAGATTCGGGTTAAAAAAAGTAAATAACTGAGAGATGCTGCAGCTCAGAGATCTTTATGAAAGGCAGTAGCTTCAACTAAAATTGTCTCTTTCTCAGCTGGAGCTCTCCCTGGTTTGATTTTTCACTATGTATAGCAAAGTATTTCCTCTTTTCAGGAAAAGCCCTGTGACTTAATAGGACTACAGATTTACGTGCTTTGTGGGTCCTTTTTGGTCTTAATTCATTGACCATCCATAAAATGGTGCTTAACTATTGGCATATCAAATTTAATAGGAAGAATACCTAGCACAGTGGTGCTTGCATTGTTAGGTGCATCAAAATACATTAATTGGGGTTTTAGCTAGGCATTTGGCAAGATGCTGTTACAGGATTGTGTAAAGTTAAGTGAGTATGTGTACATGTGTAAGTAAAGGGAAGGGTGCTTTGGTTCCTTAGAAACCTCTTAATTGAAAGACTGCTGATCAATTCACTGGTGCCTGGACAGATCCTTAAACTCACAGCTGTATTTACCAAGTGTTAAAATAAGGTTTACAGCTCCCAGTGGGCAAACATGAAAAGGAATGGAGCTTTGGAGATACTGTCCCAAGCTGCAAGGCGGGTGCTTCTGTACCATATAATGAGGGTCTTGGGACCACATGCTCACACAGAGAGCGTCCCCTTCCCATGCAGGCAATGGAGCTGCCTGAAGATGATGCACATCATCTGTACAGTGCTGGATGCCAACATCATTGCCTCTTGGGAATGTTACATTAGAAATGACTGTAACAGCCTGGCCTCTGGCTCTTCTAATTTGCAGTATTTCTGTCTTGCAGGTGAATGGAAAAGGTTCATTATGGTGTGTTGACCCAGAATATAAACCTAATCTTGTCCAAGCACTGAAAAAGCAGCCTTTTCCCTCAGCGCTCGCATTTTATACGCCGCCAGCATCACCACCAAGGTAGGTGAATTTTCTCATCCGAGTAAGGTGTGTGGTTACGATAGAGGAAATGCCCATGGAGATGTTGATGTGGTGTTACCGGCTGCCACCCAAGAGAAGAATTTGAGTGGGGCTTAGGTGGGACTGGCTGGAAGAGCTGGGGAGATGTAATGAGCTCAGGCTTCCCACATAGCACATCTGGGGTTCGTGTCCAAGTCACCTTCGTAACTGTGGGAGAGTTCAAGAGAAGGAAGTCAGGGCTGTGGTGGGTGCTTCCTGGTGATCCTGTATCTCTGGAGGGCAGGCTGTCTCAGGAACTGGAGCAAAATCCTCCTTCAGACGTGGTTCATCAGGACTGACCTAGGGTGCCTGGTGCTGCTAGCTTGGAAGGAAGTGTGGCTCTTCTCCTTGAAGTCACTCATCTGGATATAAAATGTGTATATTATATACTGCTGTAGAAAACAACCTTTTCCCAATCTGAAGTGCTTAGAGAGGTTGGTCTGAGAAAGGTGTGTTTTTCTTGGAGGCTGTTAAAAGCATTTTGCAGCAGGGATGGGAAGAACAGCCTTTACCATAAACATACTTGGAAGTGGAGCCTGCCAGACTTCCTCACCCAAATCATTTTAAGATTAGGCAATAGATTTTGGAGAATTTGAAGTGAACATCCTCAGTAGAGGAAGAGGAACTGCTGCTGGGTCAGCCTGTGGGGTGGGATGGAGAGGAAGAGGAGAAGGACAGAAAGCAGAGAGGAATGCATTGCTGATGGTGAGCTCAGTTCTTAGGTAGGCATGTGGCCGGTTTATCTAGTTTAGCAAAGAATTTGGGTGAGATAAGAGATAATTACGGTCTCTGAACGTTGCCCTATGCCTTAACCTTATTGTGAGGAGTTTCCTTAACAAACAGGAGGACCTGGGATTACTGGAGCAGGATGTAAAACTGATAACACTGAGCAGACATTTATAAGGGTCCAACAGGTCACTGACCCCAGGAGCTGGCACGCCAGTGCAATCCGTATCTGTCTGACAGTAGCTGAAGATTTGTGTGGCATGGGCTTTTCCAGTTGGGCTTGTAACCTACAAGATGAAACAGTGGTCTCTGACCTTCCAGCCATCTTGAGCTGTAAAAGGGTCATGTTGGGTTTGAAAGAGCCAAGCAGAAGTATCCTGTTTTCAGCAGGAATGAGAACATTACTAAAAGGACCCTGAAGCGCTTAAGTAGTAAGAAATAGTGAAATTGAAACCTAAGAGATGGCTGGTGGCATTGTAAGGCTTTCTATGGGAACAAAGATTATTGGAACTACTGTAACTGGATTCCAGATGATAATGCTTTTACAGGCTTTAATGTTTCCCTGTAAGGGCATGAACTTCTGGTTTTTGGTGCAACTTGAGTGAAGGGTTTGGTCCTTGAAAGCTTTGTTAGCACCGTGTCTAGTGTTAACATGGTAAAACTTTAACATTCAAAGAATACTACAGATGGGAAGGGACCTCTGGAATGCTGTCTGTTCAGACAGAGGAGCAGAGGATCAGGACAGACTCAGCCTACGGCAGGGCAGGTCATTCAGAGCCTCAGCCTCTCCAAGATTAGTCCTGTGATACAAGCACTGAAGTTATGATTTACCTTGCTTGTAGAAACACAACATACTGAGATTAGGTATAGGGAAGGAGAGATGTTACCCAAATGTGGAAGTACGTGCAAGATCAGGACTTCAATTTGAAGCTGTTGTTTCCGGTACCTTTTTTTTTCCTTCACTGAAGGACTAGTCACACTTGCCAGCTATCACAGTTACAAGGAAATCCTGGTCCCAATGAAGCCACGTGGCGAAATTCCCACTGACTTCAATATACGAAGGGTTTTGCAGTGCTTTTATTTACAAGGACAACAAAGTAAACCCATCATTTTAAGAAATTCAACTTCTCCCTAATGAAAGCTGGTTTATTTTCCTTTAATAATAATAAGAAAACCATTTGTATGACTTTCAGGAAAGCGGATTTCTCTTTTTCCCTTCCACGTTCAAAATTCTTGGATTAGATTTAAATTCCAGGACTAATTTTGGGGAGGGGCCCTCAAGGGGCCGCCTGGTGTGTGAAAAGAGAAAGAGGAAGCCCACAGCTGCAGCTGGAGAGAGGCTGGAAGGACTGTCCAAATTCATCTACAGGCTGATGCTAGAATTCGACTGACTTCTTGTGGGAGGGCTATGTGTAGCATTCATAATTACTTTACAGTGTTTTGGGGGGACTATGCCTATCATTCAGCAGGATTCTAGAGTAAAATGAAAGGTGTTACTTTGAGTAGAAGCGTTACAAAACTGGAATCTGTGTCTAGCTACACTGAAATGTGTATGATCATAGGTGATTGGCTTCACTGATGCATTTTATTTCCACACAGCTTGTTCAGCAAGTCAATGCAAGGCCCCTGTGTTCTGTTTCTTGTACTACATGTATTATATCCCTTGGCTCTGGGAACAGGCAGGGTCCTCATCTTCCTAATACCTTATGCATATGCATAGCTTGCCTTAATACTAAGCATTAATTTGCCGTAAGAAAGCTCTGTATGGATATGATTCTTGGAGGATCTGAGATCAGAAAAAAGGATGAAGATGTTTAGCATCTCTTTGTACAATGTACCTGCAGGCTGCAAAGCCAGCCATGATGGGGTGTGCCCATTGCTTTCCTTGCGGCTTTTATTTTTTTATTATTATTTTATTTTCTTTTCCCCATTTTTGGATCTGTTCCCTTTGCACTCCTTCAAGAAAACGCAAGTTTTGCACATATTCATGTTCAGCTGCGCTGGATCTTTTTCCCTTTGGTTGCCATATTTTATAAATATATATATGCAATATTTGGTTGCCGTTGCTTAAATGGTACTCTCCTTTTCGGTAGCTTTGGTTGCCAGTGCCAGGCAGGCTGCTGTGCTGCCAGAGCTCCTTCCATAGCTCGGATGATGTATTCCAAGCCACCTTGCTTCATTTCTTTTCCTCCTGCACTACGGCAACCTTTGGCGCTGTTACCGATGGCCAGCTGGGTTTGGATAACATGATGGCAAGTTGGGCATCCGTCATTAACAGCTGTGTGGAGCAGCTGATCTCAGGGTTGTTGAGATGTGTGCAGCAGCAGCAGCAGCCAGCAACCAGTGAAAAATATTTTATACAAAATTCAACTTAAAAAATGAAGATTTTAGTTAAATAAATGTGTTCTAGAAAAATGAAGTCACTGTCTGGGTTTTAATTAATGATGTAGGGAAGTTAAAAAAATGTGAAGCTTTTAGCAGCTTTGTGATTTTTTGGGGGGAGATTTGTGGCTGTGCCTTATTTTGGAAAATAGAGCTGCCTAAATATGATAAATATGAAAGGTGAACGTGCCTTAATGATAGAAATCACCCCATTAATCCCATGAGGTTGCTGTCACAGGTTGGGCTTGAAAATTCTGCCCATTACCCTTTGAATTCTCCCAGCAATGCTGTAAAAGGTGCACATTGCTGTGTTTCACGCAGTGTTACTAGTTGTGTACTACTTCTGTTGTATTTGTTTCTAAATGTTTGCTACTGCATTTAAAATGAACTGAATAATTAGGACTGGCTGTGCAGCAGAAAATCATGTGAAAGTTTTAACTTGCCCTTTATTCTGTAAGGTATTAAGTGGTACTTTGCCAGGTGCAAAGCTGATCTCCTAACACAACAAAGCACATAGCATCACCAAAGCAGCCCAGCTTCAGATAACTTAAAAATGAGGAGATACCTTGGTTTGATGGGGTTTTTTTTTGTCTCTTCCCCAGCTTTTTGCATGACACTACCTTTTGTTTTTGTTAATCTCCCACTACCATTTCAAAGAGCAGATGGACACAACTGGTCCTTAACTATTCTGTTGCTCCTGGGCTGTAAGCATCGCTGCATAAGCTAATGTCTTGTTCACGTGGAGGTTTTGCTTAGTAAAAATCACTGTTTAAATCCCAGTCTTTAGGCAGGTACATAAACTTTGTTGAAGTTAGTATCTCTTGCCCACCAGACTTTTGCTTAGTGTGTGCGGTTGGAGGTGTTTTCCAAATGCTGCTGATGGCTTACAGTGCTCCATAAACCATCAACCAATATGTCAGGCCATCTACTGAGGGCAGTAGAAATTGCTTGCCCACCGAACTATGGTGATTGGGTTGGTTTTGTGTTTACCTCTCTGTGATCATACTGTTGTGACTATTGTACTTTGTAGAAATCATTTGGCTAATCAGGGCTTGGCTTTGACCTGTTGCATTTCTCTTCAGTAGGTCAGTGTCCCCTCACTACCTAACTTCAGTCCTTCAGCAGAATCACGGCCGATCTCTCAAAGGTAAACATTTCATTTTCATTTGCTTTGCTCCCCTGGCTTTACACACACAAGTGTGTGCCGAAGCCCAGCTCCTGTTGTGTATGGACCTGCTCTGAAGGGTCTGCTAGATTATGATGTAGTAGAATGCATACTTCTTCTATTAGCCACCTGTATGTTAAGTTTAAATCCCTAAGATGAATTTTAACATGTAGTAGGAGATGTCTTATTCTGCCAGCAAGGTATTTAGCAGGCCCATCACTCCCCAATACAACCTGTTTAACGAATGAATACTGCAGTAGAAAACAAATCACAAAGCTACACATCTCTACACTGGTTCTATTGGTTACCAAGAATAAAAAGCATCAACTTTTAATGTATGAAACTGGTGGGACATGGCCACAGAAAAGTCCCTTAAACCTTTTTGTTTGATACAAGTGAGTGGGAGAGCATGATGGGAATGATGAGTAAACTTCAGATGAGTATTTAACAGCTGTGTTGTCCTTTTCACTCCCTTGCCAAAAAGATGGGCACAAGCTGGTGTCATTGCCAGTGTAATTAAGCAGGAAGACCTGAGTTCTGGATATTAACCCAGATAACAGAATAGCCCTGTGTTGCCTTGTTTAGTTGAAGGTTTCACCTTAAAAATTGTAAAATGTTCATTTTAACTCTTGGAAGAGAAGAATAGGATGGGTTTAAGATATATATACTGCAAATACAGGTCTTGATACTGTAGGCTGCAGTACTGCCCCTCAACCAAGTTTGTAACCCTCTGTGTTTCCTGTATTAGTAATGAAGTAGGTGCAGGAGAAACCAAGTCATGTCCACATCCAAAAGCTTTTATGTAATATAAATGTTAGTTTAACCATAGTCACCAAAAATTGGTGGAGAAAGGTTGAATCTGACCGAGTCATGCTCAGTATATCACTATGGATGAGTAATCTCTTCTAGCCATGGCAGGAACTCTGACAGGTTTTAATGAGCATTAGAGTCAAGAACTTGGCCATAGTTCTGGCCTAGGGGTTTCTACTTTTGCTTTCCATGAGGAAAACCAGCCAGCCAGATTCAGATTTTAAAAACAAAAAGTGAATTTAGGATGGAAATCTGTTTTTCACTGACAGTCGCATGCAAATGGAAGTAGCAACAGCTCTTGAACAGGAGATTGTTACTTCATTTTCCCATATGTACCTTTAAGAAAGTTTTCTTTGCTTTAAAACGTTTTAGTGGGCCTTGGTACCAGGAGGTACCATGTTAGTCAGCATGCTGGGAATCACAGCATTGCCTTTGAAGAAGCCTGTTCAGGCCAGGTCTTGCACCAATACATTCAAAGCTTCTCCTTGTCAATAATTATAAGGTTGTTTTTGAAGTGCTGTGAATTGTGCTCAGTTTTTAAAGAGCTGATTCCAAGAAAAAGTGAGCATAAGTTAATTTGTCATAGAGGAGTGTTGTTCAAGCTCTTTCAAAGGGTTAATGGAAGGCCCCTGGTGCAGAAGGACTTGAGCAGCATAGCAGACATCCAGGGCTCTGCTTTTGCTAGCACAGCAGGCTAGCAAGGTTGTTTTTAGTTTTTGGCCTCAGTCCAAAAACACTGGTTAGGCAGCAAAGCCAAGTATTTTTAGAGACCAAGCAGCTGCCTGGTCCACACAGATGATAATTACCATGCATGCAGACAGGTTTTATGGTGGTACCCAGGTGGCAAGGAAGCATCCTTGGCTGGCGGGCTTCTGTAGAGCTGCTAGGTCTGGGATTCCCAGGGATTAGAATCACAGAATCATAACATTCCAGGTTGGAAGGGACTTCAAGGAACATCTGGTCCAACCTTTCTAGGCAAAGCATGACCTAGACCAGATGTTCCAGCACCCTGTCCAGCCAAATCTGAGAAGTGTCCAATGTTGAGAAATTCACCACTTCCCTGGGGAGACCATTCCAGTGGCTGTGAAAAATTTTCCTCTTGCATTCAATTGGAATCTCCTCAGGAGTAACTTGTGCCCATCACCCCTGGTCTTTTCCATGTGACTCCTTGTAAAACGGGAGTCTTCATCTTCTTTGTAGTCACCCTTTAAATACTGGCACATGGTGATAAGGGCTGCCCTGAGCCTTCTCTTCTCCAGGCTGAACAAACCCAGCTTTCTCAGCCTGTTCTTACATGGCTTTCCAGTCCTCTTATCATCCTTGTGGCCTTTCTCTGGACCCTCTCTAGTCTGTTCTCTTTTTATATGGTGTAGCAGGGACCAAAATTCAACAGTATTCCAGGTGTGGCGTGACAAGCACTGAGCAGAATGGGGTAATGACTTGTTAGGGAATACAAGAAATGCTGCTCCTCTTAATGATTTTGCTGGTGTGTCCTCTGACAGGTTTGGAGATTGCCAGTCTGATGCTAACTATTCCAATTTGCTGCACTGCAGGTGCCAAAATAATGACATATGTCTGCTCTCATTTAACTTCTTTAGCTTGGTGAACCTGTTCAGCATCTCCCTGGCGTTGGAGGCAAGCCATTAATGTTCCTGGGGTCACACAGGGCTGCTGCTGTGCAAATCAAAGAATTCCTTGGAATAAGGTGGTTCCTCAGCCACTCTGCTGGGGAGACATAAATTTGGGAAATACTGCTCTGTTGAGGAGAACAGTCAGAAATGCAGCTAAAGCACATTGACAGTGATACAGAGTACTGCTGAGGTGTCGCTGCCAAAGTGTCTTTCCTCATTCTTTGGGGGTACTATGATGCAGAAGTGTTCTCTGCAGGTAGTAATTCTGTGTTGCATTAATGCCTCTGATTGCTTGTCATTTTAACAAGGTGGTGCTTATATACCAACATCAGATGTTAAAACCAAATGTCTGTGACAGCAAGTAAGGAATAGGAATATTTCACTTTGTGATTATGATAGTGGTGGAGGAAAGTAACTCTTCATGCTTGGTTTTTAATTTCTTTTGTCAGCTGGATATATATGACTTGGAAATTCAGGGGCTCTATTGCCAGAACTAGTGTTGACAAAACAGAAAAAAAAACCAGCCTTGTGAGTGCAGTGGGATAGACCTTAAAGTATGCTGGGTTTAAAATGAGAGTGAAACAAGGGAGAAATATATACTTACGTACACCTTGGACATAATGTTTTGCTCTGCGACACCAAGGCTCTTGTGAGAACTCATTGTCTCATTGCTCCCCTTTTTCCTGGTTAGTGTACCTTTTTCCTGGTTAGTTAGTATTTCTCCTGGAGGGACACAGATCTGCTCATGCAAGTTCAGAGGAGCCCATGGGATGTTCTGAGGGCTGGAGCACCTCTGCTCTGCTTCCAGCGCCTAAAGAGACTGATAAGAAATCTGGAGAGGGGCTCTTGACAAGGATCTGTGAGGATAGGACAAGGGGGAATGGCTTTAACCTGACAGAGGGGAGACTTTCATAGATATTAGGAAGAAATTCTTCCCTGTGAAGGTG
The DNA here is from genome assembly GCA_017639245.1 of Myiopsitta monachus. Lineage (NCBI taxonomy): Eukaryota > Metazoa > Chordata > Aves > Psittaciformes > Psittacidae > Myiopsitta > Myiopsitta monachus. The sequence continues at coordinate 60,152,121 of CM029925.1, forward strand.
GTGAGGCGCTGGCACAGGGTGCCCAGAGAAGCTGTGGCTGCCCCATCCCTGGCAGTGTTCAAGGCCAGGTAGGATGGGGCTTGGAGCAACCTGGTCTAGTGGAAGGTGCCCCTGCCTGTGGCAGGGGATTGGAACTGGATGAGCTTTAAGGTCCCTTCCAGCTCAAACCAGTCTGGGATTCTGTGATCCATAGCTGGATGTCAGGGAAGGAAGACCAAGGATTTCCTCTTTTTTTAAAGTGCATGAGTGTGTCCTGAAATGAGAGAAAAAGGTGTGCTTATTTCTTTTCCTCTTCACCTGATTTTAGTTAGAAATGTCACTCTGTCATAATATCCTTAAGGTGCTCTTTTTGAGATGTAAGCAGTCTGTGTGGCAAAGGATGGCGTTCCTCAGCAACGCTTGTTACCATAGCTAAAAGTGCTGCAGTTCACCTAAACCTTTTGAAGTGCCTATGTATTATTTAGATCCCCGTGCTTTCTAGATGAAGTAGTTCAGTGCCCCCTTCCCTCGTCTTCTCGATTTCTTCCATCTGACTTGTTAGTGTGCAAATTACTGCCGGAGGAGAGAGCTGTGCTGAATTAGTGCTGCATTAACGGGCACATTCATTCTCAGCCTTGCATATTCACATAACCAGGGTAAGAAGCTGCTGAGATGCTTTTCTGTGCCATATGCGTAATCTTTCTCTCTCAACTGGTACCAACAAAAAGCCACTTGTTGGTAAGTATAGCAACAGCATCATCATATGAATGTCTAATTAATGATTCTTGGCTTCAGCTTTGGTAACTGCAGTATGAAAATTCAGCATTTGAGTATCATAGATAAGATGTGAGGCTGTTCTATAATGGTATTGCACTGTATGAGTGTCATGCTCTGTCTGAATTCATACATTCTCCCAGCCCTGCCCTTTATTGTGTGCCAGTATATATAGTTATATATTCTTTATATGTTCTAGGGGCCTCATTTTGTCAGGCTTACCAAAGTTTTGCTGCTTCTCTTTCACAGAATCTGATATTGATGCTGCTACTGCAATGATGCTGTTAAATACTTCCATTCAACAAGGGATGTTGGACTGTAAGCATATAAGCCATTTTACTTTGTTTTTCTGTTATACCCAGAAGCTAAATGTTGCAGGAAACAAGTGTGGTCTATTTGAGAAGCAATTCTGGGTTGATTATTCCTTCTCTTACTAGAGTTTTACAGAACCATCTTCTCTCCCCCCACATTTAATTTGGGTTCTTTTTCAGCAAAGCTCTTCCCCTGCCCTCTTTGTGCTAGATGGGAAGCAGAGTTTCTTAGTTAATTTCTCTGTTTCTCCAGCTCTTAGCTGTGATTAGCTGAAGACTGTTGTCCTTCATGGATAACAGTAAATGGGCACAAGACACTATGACTCTTCAATGCCCAGATTCAGCTCACTTTGCAGCGAGCCATCCAGAATGTGCTCATGGCAGCCTACCAATATCTGAAGGGGGCCTTCAAGGATACTGGAGAAGGGCTCTTCACCAGGGACTGTAGCGACAGGACAACAGGGTAATGGGATCAAATTTAAACAGGGGAGATTTGGGTTAGATATAAGGCAGAAGTTCTTCCCTGTGAGGGTGGTGAGGCCCTGGCACAGGTTTCCCTGTGGCAGCTGTGGCTGCCCTGTCCTTGGCAGTGTTCAAGGCCAGGCTGAACGCGGCCTGGAAGCAGCCTGGTCTAGTGGAAGGTGTCCCTGCCTTTGGCAGGGGTTTGGAACTGGGTGAGCTTTAAGGTCCCTTCCAACCCAAACCATTCTATGATTTTGCAGGTGATCTCAGTGGAGTGTTTGCTTACTGACGAACCTTGGTTTTGACAGGTGAGAAACCTCAGCCTCTGAAGACACCTAAAAAGAGGAGTTACGGCAGCGCGTTCAATCCTCCCAGTTCCATAAATTTGCAGGAAAGTGATTCTGCAGCCACCAATATTGATCCGAAAGAGGATCACAACTACAGTGCCAGCAGCATGGGCTCCCAGCGCTGCGCATCTAGGTCCAGCGTGTCTTCCTTGTCCTCCCTTGACGAGGTGTATGAATTTATCTCCGAGACCAGCCATGATGGAAGTGATGGCAGCGAAGGATTTCATAGCGAAGTGGATACAGACGTTGACTATGAAGATGATCCTCTTGGAGACAGTGGCTATGCATCCCAACCGTGTGTAGATACCTCTGAGGAAAGTCAGCCTAGCAACAAAGCACTCAAGGAGTTATGTCAAGAAATTGATGAAGAGTTGAAAGAAGCAGCAGGGTCTCTGCTCCACCTTGCTGGCATCCAAACGTGCTTGAGTTCCTTAATAAGTACTGCAAAGACCCACTGTCACAAGCAAAGGAAGAAATAGTATGTTTGTCAGTGTTGAATATATACATATATTTTTTTTAATTGTGGCAATACTCTTCTACTTTTACCCTTCACAAGGGAGATCAAAGCCATAAGAGGACTCATTGCTTTTTTATTTTTGGCGCTAACTATAATTTAGCCATTTATTTTTCAATCACTGCCTAAAAAGAAAAGTTATTTAATCTTCTCAAAGTAGAAGAGGTGCATGACTTGTGAAAACCTGAAAGCATACTTCTTAATGATCGCTTTTAGTTGGTTTTACTATCTTTTCCCCAGAGATGCGTTTGTTCAGATGCACGTTGTGGATCATATTTACAGCTCTGTTGGCCTCATCCACAGAGGGAAGTTTTGCCCTGTCTAAGGGCTCTGACTTCCACATAAAGGATTAAAAAGGAGGATAACAAAGAAAGGGGTTTATAAAAAAGAGGTCCTGGCTTTGGTTGCCTCCTCCTACCCATCCTCTCTTCACTCTTCCGAGACAGGTCCTGGTTGGAATGCTGGTGAAGCAAATCAATTTTCAGCCCATCTGACGCTGGCTGAAAACCTGGAGCACTCCAGGAGCTGCTCTCAGCAGCAGGCAAAGTACCCCCTGGAGGAGTGTGAGTAAGGGGTAGTGAGGTGGGTACCACCCACAGTTTTCTTCTTTGCCCTCCTTCCCCCAGATGTGCTGTCTGCAGGTCAGATTCCTGAAAGAAAACAGGTTGGGGTTTGTTTGGTTTTTCCATCTTCAGACAGATTGCCTTTTGGAGGGGGTCGCATGTGTCCTTTTCATGCAGACGCATGCATGCATATGCGCACCTTGGATGTAGCCAACAGTGACAGCCAAGTTTGATGTTGTCCTTGCGTTACCACCACTGTTGGTAACTATGTAGTAGCTGCGTAGTCCAGCAACACCTACCCTTCTGCTCCCCTCTATGGATTCATGGGGTGGAGGGGAGAAGAACCCAAGCAGTTGGTAGTGACAGCGTGGACAAGGTGCAGGCTTTAGGTGGCTAAGCAGTGAACAGCTGCTTGAAAGGGAACATTTTACCCCTTATCCGAGACAAAATAGAACAGCTTCCTTTTGGATCAGTGACCCATGAATTACTTTTGGGGTTTTTGCCCTTTCCTCCCTCCTCCATTCTTGTTGTTTCTGTCACATGGGCTGTCCATACCTTTTGTTTCCTGATCACTGTGCCTTGTGCTGTGTGAGCCCCATCAGCCTCCTGCCACATACGGGCATCAAATAGGCAAGGTTTCATCCTTTGGATGTGCACTGTGGCTCAGGAGGACCTCTCTGTTTTGGGAAGAAATTCCTTCACAATTCATTTTTGCAATAAGAGAGTCTCTGCAGAGTTCCCAGACATCCTTCAGCCAAAAATGTTTTAGTTGTCTGGTGGACTTTTTTCCTCTTTTTTAAGGTTTTAGTTTTCTTTGAAGATCAGTGGTGATTGCATACAGCTTCCTGTAGAAGATGACTTTCTTCTTTCAATTTTCTGTTCAAAATGGGTAAGCAGTTCTGTTGGAGTGGGTTTTAACAGTACTGTACGTATAAGGATGCCTTAAGTACGTTGCAGAATTGTATACAGCTATCGAGGTCATCTTTCCTGTTCCTGAAAGATAGCATGATGTGCCATCAGTGTTCTTGCTATCATATGAAGCTATCGCTTGAGCAGGTGTTGGGTAAACTGATTGAAAATTAGGAGCAGAGCCACCTAGGAAACCAGTGTTCCACCATTTCGGTTGTTGAAAATGGTGCTGGATTCAGCCAACAGCTAACCTTTCCCTAACAGGGTATTTTTCTGGCTATATTGGAGGCCTTTCTTAGACCAGGATGGTTCTTTTGTGTGTTGGTTTTTGGGTTTTTTTGCCTTATTTGTCAGTCTCTTCATGAATACTGCCATAAACTACGTACTTTAAACATGAACACAGCCATGCTGCTGAAGATCTGTTGCTCTGAGGGCCTTCCGGGGCCTCTTGAAGACAACAGTGGTGCTCCTACTGACTCAGTGGCTGTTGGATCAAGCCTGAAATGTTTGAGGTTCTTTTGTGTTTTGGAATTTAAAGCCAATGTTATTTTTTCTTTTGAAAGCACAAACACTAGGGAAAAAAAAAAGTGGTGTTGTTTTGAGTTTTTTTCCCCCAAATACTTCAGTTTTAAGAATGATCTCTTGAAAGGGAAGAAAAATACTCTGCTGCATTCCTCTTTGTGTGAACACCCGTTAGCCTACAGCTGTGATAGGGCAGCATGTGTGCAGATGTGTATGTCTTCTGGATATCACAAGTGGTGCATTAGCCAGTTAGATCTGATACTGGATGTGTTACTGATGGATAGTAGGAGGAAAACTCGCTATTTAAAGGTAAACTAAGTCCCAGTGCAGTTGTTCTTAGGATTTTGAGATGTGAAGATACGAATGCTTGGTGGAATTGCTTTTTGCTCATGGATTGCTTTTGTACCTGGATGGAAAACTGCAAAAGGCAGAGTTTGTGTCTATGTGAAAATAAGGATCCAGCTACACAGAAATACTGTTAACAGACTGGGATTTTGCTCAGTGCCATGATTTCAGTAGTGTGCTGTTGAAGGGGGGTGCTGCCTGGCTCCCACTGAAGGTGGTCGCAGCTTTTCTGCAGCTTCCAGTGGAAGCTGGATCAAGGTCCCAAGGTATTCTGGAAGTGGTCATAGTCTGCTCTGTGGTTTGGTTCTGAATTGCCTCAGACAAAACTTACAAAGGCTAATACTAGGAGCGTGGCTGTGCTGGTGTTAACCCTGACACTGGTGATAATAACTTCAGTGTTTCTGAAGGGATGGGGTTGGGGTGCTAGCAATGCATTTAATTACCGTACGCAACGAGCAATAAAACCGTACTAATCTGAAGTTAGCAATGAAAGCTGCATCCCTCCTTACAGCTTTCAGCCTGGGAGAACTGGAATTGTGGGAGGCGGGAAGCAATCGCAGCCTTTCCCTGGGGCACAGTGGTGCGGCAGGGCTGCGCTCTTCATGCTTTGCTGTCTTCCCTTTCTCCTCCTGAAGGAGAAGGGAACCGATAAGTGCCCCTGACCTTGTTCCACACCTCTGTCTGCACATTTTGGCAGGCAAAGGCCACCTGCTTGGTTGTGGAGCATCCCTCTTGGTTGTGGGAGAACAGCTACCCTTCTTTTGCTTCCATACCTAGCACTGGGTTTGGGTTTGTTTGCCACCTCAGTTACAGACCCTGGTGTATATAGTATAAATGGAGTATAATTTAAAGTTATTTTGATTGTTGGGCTTGGGTTTTTCTTTTTAGTGACATATGTAAGGTGTTCATGCCAATGGTTGACTCTGATATATTTTGGCAAGCAAAGTATTAATGAACCACGTTCAATTCTTTAAATGCAGTGAAGAAGTGTATGAGACTCATGTACAAGGGAGGCTGCTCTGTTGAGGATGAATCTGATGTGAATACGATATAAACCTGTATCTGCCTTTCAGATTCCCATACTAAATTACTGCTTTTGCAAAAGTCGCATCAAGCGTTTTGAAATGCAACTGTAAAATGGAAGTTGCATAGTTCGCAACTTTTCATCAGCCTGAAAAGTAAGTACAAGCTCTGGTTAAAGCAAAGTACACTCATCCATGTTAATAATGGTGTAGTCAAAATATTTATTGAAAAGAAAAGGTAGAATATTTTAAGTGTTGCACCTGCCATTATATCTTAAAGCACATTCTTCACACCTAACTGCCAGTGCCATTATCAAGTCTTGTTTTATAAATGTACATTTCCTCAAACTAAAAAGTGCATAATTCTAAGTATTATGTTACTGCCATATAGTGATACAAAACATTTTATAATTGCCAAGTCATTGTAACTATTATTTATTTAAGAGTGAATTGTAAGAATGCTTTCTGATCAAAAGAACCAGAGTTGGTTTTAAACTGTTCCTGTTAGCTTGTTTCTAATGTAGCATAAGCAATGTCCTTGGGTTTGTTTAGAATAAATTTGCCAGTTACGTGACCAATTCTAACCCTTTTTCCTCCGGTTTAGTCCTTTACCCGTTTTAAAGACGATTTACAGAAGTTTAGTTTTTTGTATGCTAATCTCTGTTAATTAAAATGTTTATAAATTTTATTTTTACCAAAGAGATGCAATTCATTATGACAAAATATTGCAGAATAAACTTTGTTTTATAACATTTGTGACTTTTTCTGCCCACATTTTTCATTCTGATGATCAAAGGGGCTTTTCTAAAATAAACAGCATTGCAAACAGAAAGCGCTGTGTGCTCTCTTTATCTACAGACCCTTGTTCCAAGGGCCCCATCTTCCCATTTAAACTTCATCCATGAGACTGGGCTAGTGTAAAAAGCTAAATGTGCAATTCATTCTAAGTTAGTTAAGCCAGTTGCATGCATGTGGAAGTCATCTGTTAAATACTTCTCAGTCCACAGCAGGATTTGCTTATAGTCAGGTTCATCCAGGTAATATTTGAAGAGTGTCTTACTAAGGCCAAGATTTTAACCTTTTTAACCTGGATTTTAACCTGGAACCCGAGGAACTTATAGAAGGGCAGCAGAGCTCAAACCCCTGTCCAGCCTTGCCTTGACCACTTCCATGGTGGGGCAGCTTATGGAGAGATGCATGGTAACTTCCCTTTACTCCTTTTACTTTCATTAAGGAAACAAACATAAACTGTCCATTTTTGTAGAAGACCGTCCACTGCCTGAGAGGCAGGGTGCCAGAGGGGGACACAAAATGGGACATGACACTTCTTTCTTTTAAAAGCAGACATGGGTACGCCTCTTCCATATTATTTTTTAACCTAGTAGTATCACTGAGTTAAGTTTCCTCTGTAGGATCTGATGGAAATGCATCTGTTCCTTCTGCAGTACTTGAAGTGATCGGGTAGATTTTTAACAAAGGCTGTCCTTCATCACCATATAAAAAACAATTTAAATCACAAATTACAGAGTATATACGCCCTATTAATATCTTTGATTTAGTGTTCATCTTAATATACTGATAAAAGAACAACTGCTCTAATTAGTTTGGACAAAATCACAGCTATGTATCATATGTTAATGATGTCTAATTGTTATTCACTATATTATGCTAAGAGAGCCTGGAGTTCATTGCTAAATTTCCCAAGAGTGTTTTCCTCTGTTACAACTTTGCTGGAAATTACCTTCTGTATGGAGCCACAACTCTCAGAATAAAGCATTAACTGAGGTAATTACCCACTTATGCCAGCTGTATTTTAAGGACGTTTGTGGAGGAAATACTTAATAGATAATTTAGAAAAAATGGCTGTCTAAATTTGACACAGAACATGGTTCTACTTTCGCAGATCTTGAGCTTCCAGATACCTGTAAGTGTTCTTAGCTTGAACAGTCTGAGTAAATACATGTAGCTGTGAACATCTGGTGTGCTTAGAGGTAATCATGTGTGAATATCAGTCCAGCAGTGTTACTGTCAACTTTCCCAGCTTACTTGGACATAGAAACTCTCTTCCCTGTTTCTACCCATGAGGGCTGTCCTTGCACCTGACGTGTTAAAGCTGTATCACCTCTGCTCCAATCTTCAGATCAGCTGGATGTTCTTGTTTTCCCTTTTCTTCCAGAAGGCTCTGCTGAGAGGTACCTGTTCTTACAGTTACAAACTATTTATAGCTAACCTAAGATTATTAACTACCTTCTGCCAGTGTTAGTTTAAACAGCTCTTCGTTAAACATCAGAGTGTTTGTTTTCCTATTGCATCAGTACAAAAGCAATTGTTTCCCCGCTTAGGCTCTTGACTTATTAAACAAACCAAGATTATTTGGTTTCTGTTTGGAAGACATGATCTTCATTCCTGTGTGCATCAATTCTTATTTTAATTCAGCCTGCTGGCACGTGCATGAGAAGAGCTATAGACGCTCTTCTAGAGTGCTGGTGCTTTTTGTAACCTGGTCTTACTATTCCCTGGCTTGCAGCACTACTCTTGCCTGCTGTGTTCATGGCCTTTGCCCGGTCACACAGAGTTGACTAATCCTGTTATCAACTAATATGTCCATGTCTTTGTTCTCCTCCATCGGTGCCAAATGGTGAGGCTGCAGTTGGCAGAAAAAGTTGGTAGTTTGTGACCTGGAACTTGATTTAATGAGATTTGTCTTGATCCTGATTCTTTGTGATCTCTCCTGGTGACCTTCCTGCTCACCAGGAACTCCTTTTTGGCACAGCTCATCCAGCTAAAGGAAGGACAAGATTTGTCAACCATGACATGTATTTCATCGATGCATGTTGCCATTCAGCTCATTCTGCAGTCATCTACAGAGTGGTTTGGGGTTTTTTTCTTGTTTGTTTAAGACAGTGGGGACAGATCAAAGGTGTATTTGCCTCATGCCTTGGTAGGAGATGCTACATTTGCCATTGTCAAATTCCATTTGAGTCATCAGAATGACTACCCTCAACCACTTACTTGTCTGCTCTTTCACTGCTTAGAGAAGGACATCCAATTTCTTAAAACCAGGTATGTGTACTGAGCATTATTTTTATGCTGGCTGCCATAATCTCCATATGGCAGCACACGGGATTGGACTGAATACCTAATTTCTGTATCCATTCCAAAGACACTGGTAGCAGTTAAGCACTTGGGTATTTTCATGTCTAGAAACGCAGGTTGGTCCCTACCAGAGCAACCTCGGAACCACTTGATGTGTTTATGTGCTTTGCTGTTGGGCAGATGTTCAGAAAAATCTCTGTAGGTGCCTGTATCAACCTTTACCCAGCATCACTTTTAAAAATAGATACTGTGCCTCAAAGGCTTTTTTTAGATGTAATTAACTTGGTATCTTGGTTTTCCCAGTTGTTTTAAATGCTAAAATAAACTCGGCAAACTACATTTTCAGTTATTTTCAGTGAGGGTACATTTTATTCTCATAAGCATGTTTTCTGAGCTGCTTGGTTGGGGTTTCCATGCTCTGCATACGTAGTCAGACCTCCACAAATTACAGGCATTTTGATTTATCTTTTGGCTCTGAGTAATCTGAAAAGATTAGAAATCTACCTGTTGAGTTCTGATGATGGCGTGCTGGGCAAAATGACCTGCTGTTTCGTGCAGCTTGCGAGCCCTTCCATGGGGCAGGTGAGGTGTAGATAGAGCTCAGTCATTTCAATAGAAAAGATGTCTCCTTAAATCTCCAAGCGGCTACAAAATTCTGGGCATTAACTTGAGTGTGATCGTGTTCTATGCTACCTTAAAAAATGATGCTGCCGTGCTGTATGATGTCACCTTGACCCAATCATAACCCATTTTCTGTGAGCATAATCTTAACTCCCCAGAGAAGCATCCGCTGAGCGACAGCAGCATCCCATGCAGCCGTTGCTAAGCAACAAGATTCAGCTTTCAGCAGGATCTAATTTTAAAGTATTTAACCCTAGATCTGTCAAGGCTCATTATTTTCGATGTGGTTGTTAATCCCTACTTGTTGGTGTCCAACTTCACAAATACCCTGGTCCTGGTAGTGTTGCTGGTTTATTTATCATAGATAGTGGCTCATAACGAGGAGAAGCATCTCACCTTCTGGTGAGCACCCCAGGTAGATCTTGATATCAGATTTCATTTCAGTGATGATCTACACACAGAAATATGGGATGCAGTTAGTGGTGGAAAATAGTGCATTGTCATTTGATGAATCTTCCTTTCTTTGCTGGCTCACACAACTGACGTGCACCTACTTTCTTTCTAAAGAATGATGGTTTTCAAATGAACGAATGCTTAAGGATGGGCAGCTGGCAATCACAATTAAGCTTCAATTTTTAGTGACGTTATGTGTCCTCTTGCTTCTAGCTGAATTTCATCCAGGTTAAGAAGCAAGTCGTCTTACCTAAACCAGTCAAAAAACCTGCTGTCATTTTGAAGTGTTAAGGGGGTTTTAATACTGGAAAATTTTAAGTGTTTTCAATCATTACATAGAATATTCACCAATCATAATGAAGTTGTTGGGGTTTGTTTGTTTGTTAATTGTAGATAGCTTTCTTCATTTCATTTCTTTCTAAAATGTAGAGGCCTGGAAGCCTACTCCCATATTTTAGAAATAATCCCTTCATTATTTACCACACATGGCCTTGTAAGTGCACTGTAAGTGCACTCAAGTTCACTGCTAGCTCCTTAGAGGTATGTGATATGTGGTATTTCACACAGCTGAAATAAAGCTGCTCTTACTGGTCAGGATCATAACCAGAAAAAATCCAAACCCACCAAACCCACTGAGAACTGCACAACTGCCTAAAACGTAGGTAAAAAACCCAAACAACCCACAAAACACCAAAACCAACAAAGAAAAAAATTAGATTATCACAGACTTTTAAAAAAGCTAATATAGTTCATCCCAGCCTCGTAATCCCGCCTAAGAGTCTTCCTCCTCCCACTGTTAGGATTTAAAATGGACACTGTGTTGCTCCTCATGCTGCTGCTCTTTTCCAGTTCATGCTAATCTGCAAAGATAAACCTGTCTCTGCCAAGGCACTTTTCCCAGCAGTCAGCCTGATGGTAATACTCCCCTGCTCCGTTTCTGTCCTCCTGAGGTGTACCCCCTTCCATTGCTTCAAGTTCAAGGGCTTGCGATGTACAAATACCTTCTCTTTCTGCATGGTGTGTTGTGCCTGGTTCCCGTGCTCTGTCAATGAGGAACCCTGCCCCACATCTCCTCCATCCTGCTTCTTTTCCCACAACATTCTTTACACACCAAAGGCCTGGCTTTAGTTCATTCCAAAAGCCCAAACAACTTCTGGAGGTGCCACAATCTTTTTAAAAATAAAAGTGCTCATGAACAGGAATAGTTCTGATTAAAATGTTTCCTAGACTGCTGGAAAACCTTCCAGATCCCTTTTCTTTCTCTGCTCGTGTGTCTGTCCCTGCAGAGTTGAGAAAATGAAGACAAACCCATGCCATGTTTGCTGCAGGTAACAGCTCCTCACATGGGTGAGCCGGGACTTCTGTCAAAGGCTGGGTCCACAACTGGTATATATGAAAGAGCATCCACTTCTCATTGTATGATCTTCATAACACCCCTTCTCAATTCAGTCTTTTATCTTTCTCTATGCAACCGGACAATATGTCTCTAGGGATTTAATGTACATTGTCTGTATTTTTCTTTCTCCAGCAAAAGGAAAAGACTAGAACCTGAGTGCAGGCAGTCTTACCTGGGCCAATGCTTCTCAGCAATGGCCCCTTCAAGCATGAAAAGAAAAGCAGGAAACAAGGCTGCGGATGTGTAGACCTTCAACAGAAGATGACACAGCTCGGGAAGAGTTTCAGTTTTCCTAGAAGAGGAGGAATTCCATATTCAACAAACTGGAAGTAACAAACTTTTTCAGCTGTTTCTTAGTTCTGATGGTTTATGAAGTATCAGCAAGGATTTGCTGTGAAGATACAGAAGTTACTGCTGTTGCACCAAGGCTGGTATGTGTTGTACCCAAGTGGAATATGAGCTGCAAAGGCAACTCTGAATTATCACAGGCAGCTGCCTACTTCAGGTTTTTTCATCTTGTTCTCAGCAATTTCTTTTTACACAAAGCCACCACTCCCCCAGCCACGCACACACCCTATAGATGACTCAAGCTATTTATCCTATGGGCTGGGAAGGGATATGAGAGACAGAAACTTGTTTTCTATTTTTAAATGCTAAGGAAACAGTGATATTATGATAATGAGGACCAGAAATAATTAAGAGAAACTGTTCTGTAAAGTGCAGAGTTGTATGGGCATATACCTTCTTTTTTTGTTTTGTTTTGCTGGGCTTTTTTGAGTACTTTACCAGAACAATCAGAGTTTGAAAGAGGTGAAAGGTTATGAACAACAAACGGTTTGTTACAGAGTCACCATGAGAAATAACGAGCCTGTACAGTGAGCACACATCCTGCTGTTCATACTTGCTGTTGCTAAGATAACAGAAACAAAACACCAGTTTAGGGTGTTTGCAGCTTCTGAGGATGTGGTTTATGCATTGCTTGCAATAGTCTGATGACTGAAGATGGCTCCCTTCCAATCATTTATGATTTTTTTTTCCATGTCTGAGAAACCTTTTTGTTGTGAACATTTGTAAGCATGTAAGTGATGACAATGAAGTTTATTTTCACTAAGCACAGAAAACATTCTGAATAACTCAAAGGATATTCTTTTATTCCTCATTTCTCTATCTGCACCTATTCACAGAGTATGTGAGTACAAGCTCTTACTAATGGGATAGAGGGGAAGGCACTGTTTGAGCAGGGAAGGGAGGATAAATGAGCTTGGAAATAGAACATATTGAAACAATCACTGTAATTCTTTAATAAATTATTTCTCTCAAGAAAGCATCAAACCTTCAACACCCATTATAGCAGCTGCTGAGCATACACATAAAAAAAGTTTGGCCTCAGTTTCACTGTGTATCCCTTGTTTTGCATTCTGCTCCACAAAAGGCAACAAGACAAGCAAAAATGCTCTGACCCTTGGAAGGGATTTCTTTGCTCAAGATGTCATGCTTTAGCTTGCATTAAGTTCTGCTGCCACAACGTGCTCTTATATTTGTGTGGGTGCATTTGCAGAAGGTAGTATTTTGTGGGTCCTGCGGCAATGATCCGACACTGGTTGGCATTCCACTCACTTCATCTCTTGCTCTGAACTTCTGATGAGAGGATCAGTCCTTTGGAATTACATACCGAGTCACTGATGAGGAAGCATGCGACACCACGCTGCAGCAACACGCATTGTGTTCTTCTCTGGTGCAATGGCTGAATATCCTTGCTCTTGAGAGAGAGAGATGAGTATTAAGTGACTGTGAGGAAATAGCACAATTCAGACTTTTTTTCCACAGCTGAAAGTAGGGGAGTAGCACTGCAGCTGCAATGACAAATCAAAAGGAACTAGGAAATCTGAGGATTTCCTAAGAGGAAATGAAAAAGGCAAACAAAACCATGCCACAGCACTTTTTGTTACCTGTATGTTTGGGGAACTTTGACTCAAGCTGTTCACCAAACACCACGGAAAGGGGATAAATTACAAATTGTATGTTCCTAACATAGGGCCTGGAGGATCCATGAAAAACTAGGCAAGGCTGCTTTGAAGTACAAGAGGCTGGCCTGATGCTCCGAATACACTGAAGTAGAGCTATTCCATTGAACCTAAAAATCCCTCAGTCAGCTCTCAGCCTCACAGCCTTTCAGCAAGTAAAAGCGCCATCTTTTTATTCACTCTGCTTGCGTTTTAAGAAACTGGCATTTCTTCCTATGATAAATGCCCTACATAATGCACATTTGGATCTTGCTACTCTGGATGGACACAGGCAAACAAATTCTGTGTTCCTCCGCCCTGAATGCTAGCTGCCTAGTCAGAAACACCGTTGTTGTCAGTGCGAAAGCAATTCATTCTGCTACAACTAGGCTCTGTAATTCCTCCAGCTCCCTTTCCCGGGTTTCAGCTGTGAAACCCCTCTGCCAGCATTCACTGCACCAGACACAATGGGAAAATTTTATCAGAAGAGCATCCTTGAACACGGCACAAACCAGGACTACTGTATTTTGCGAAGTATGCTCAAAGCATTTCAGTCTTAACACTTCACGAAAGACATATCCTAGAAAATGCAAACCTAAAGATACAGGTTTCAAATAAATTCTAAAGGTCTGGGTTTTTTTTTTTGATTGTGGGTTTTTATCTTTTTTTTTTTTTTAATTTTCTAGTATAAAATTTACTGCACTAACATGTGAGGACATAGTATAAGGTGTGCTGCTGTTAACCCTAGTATGATAAATAGCGATTGCAAACTCCATTTACTTCGTTAAGAACTGTGGTAGGGAATACAAAATGGAGTGGAAGGCGTAGTCTATCACGGCTCTAATGTTAAAAACTAGAGCTTCCTTATTTCTTATTCCAGTATTGCTATTTAAGCCCCTGTGGTCATACAGAACCGCAGTAAGATTATTTGGATGAATAGTGACAATGCATGTTTTGCTTTATCACCCCCTTTAGACTGCCTAAAAACATGCAGTCTCTGTTCTTGGCAACATGGATCAGTGACATGTCCTCCAACATTAAGACTTACTGTGGAGGTACAAACATATTTACTGATCTGGCCACCGTATCATGTTTAGTGCTTGCCAACTCCACTACCATGATAAGCAAAAGAAGAGCACACGCCATCAAATCCTTGAAACTAAGGAAAAGGATTAGCTTCCATTACAGGCACCTACTATCTACTCCTACCTCAGGGAAACAAAGAGAAAAGGAGGTAGGAAAATGATGATTTAGAGTCTCTAGCATTACCCACTACCAAGGAAAGGCTATGAAGAGACCATGCTGAAATCAAGTGGAAAAAACTGATACCATGGAAACTGAACAAAATAATCTGCTGTTACATCTCTATCCTTGACCAGGAAGCCCTTAACCTGCAGATGCTCAGCAAATAACTGGTGAGGTATCATCACACTTCTGCCTTGTTATTCTTTCCCTTTTCCAGTCATTTTCAGAAGCAAAATCCCACATTGGTTGGATATCTGGTAGGACCAAACACACCTATTACAGTTGTCTTCAGATTCTGCTTAAAGAGGGGTGATGGTATACACACACTTGACTACATGGCAAATCTGAGGATGAAGAATAATAAAACCAGGAGATAATCAGTGCAGCCTAAGCACTGTCTGAAGGAGGATGGCTGAATGGAGAAGCTGAAAGGCTTTGAAACAAACGGACCGACAGGCTGGAGGCAGCAGAGGAGCCTCCACCCCCCGGGAACCACGGGGTGCAGATACTCAAAATGACCCCCAAGGCTAGTTCCTGCAGCTTAAGAGTTACCCGTGTTCCCCTTCATCAGGATACATTGGCACTGAAGGTTGAGCGCAGTAGGAAGAGCCAAGTGCTGGCACCTACTAACCCCATCCCCACCCTGAGCAATTACTTCACCGCCTTTTGTCTCATGTCTTCACGCATGGCTCTGCAAAACGCGCATCTGCCCTGGTGTTACGTGCGCTATGTCAGACACCGCGCTCCGAAGCAGCACGGCCCCACGCTGCCGGCCTCCTCCCCCGCACGCAGACAACAGCCCGCACGCCTGCCCTCCTGCCCCGGCAGCACGCCCCAACCTCAGCCTCCGCCGGCCGCCGGGAAGGCGGCGACCTTCCAGGAACCGGAACGCCGGTGGCACGGCGGGCCCCTCGGCGGCCCGGGGCGGCTGCCGCAGGCCCGGGGCTCCCCCTAGCGACACGGCCGCGGGACCGGCCCCGGCACGCTGCCCGGGGAGGAGGCGGCTGCGGGGCACCGCCCGCCGCTGCCCAAGTCGCGATCCGCAGCGGCCCCCCCCTCGCTTTTCCCCTTTACCCCAAAGCGGAAGGCACTGAGCGCGCGGCCGATGCTTTTTGGGCAGGGTGGAGCCCCGTAGCCTCGAGGGCGCGCGGCGCCCAGCGGCTGTTACTATGGCAACAGAGGCGGCGGTGACCGCCTCACGGCGTCACGTAGCCCCGCCCCCCGCCGTGCCGCCATCTTGGAAGTTGCGTCAAGATGGCGGCGCCGGCGGCTTAAGCTCCGCCTTCTCCCCCCCGCCCGTCACCGGCGTGCGGGTGCCGTGGTGATGTCATCGCGCTCCCGCCACCCGAACCCGGAAGTGCGTGTTCCCGCGGCGGGCGTGCGGGCTTGGCGGCTGTGGTGGCAGCGGGCCGGGCCGGGCCGGCGGCGGGGAGATGGCGGCGGCCGCGGAGCTGCAGGGGAAGTACCAGAAGCTGGCTCAGGAGTACTCCAAGGTATCAGGCGCCAGAGCCCGTCCCCGGTGCTCCGCAAGCGGCGGCCGCCGCCCCCCTGACGGTGCCGCCCCTCTTCAGCCGCTCCCCCCTCGCGGGCTGCCGGCCGTTACGCGCTTAACGGCCCCCTCCCTGAGAGGACAGCGCTCGGCCCGCGGGGTGCCCGTCCCTGCCCGGGAGCGGAGGCTGGTCAGCGCTGAAACGCTGGTGTTGTGGCAGCGTGAAGTGTTTGGGGCCCGCAGGTGGCCGCTCTTTGAGGATGAGGTGAAGGAACGGGAGGTGCGAGTTCGTAGGTGCCGAGGGAAGACGATGGTATTGTCAAGTGCCGGTTGGACAAGCCGGTGTGAGCAGTCAAGTAGCCTGGTCTGCAGAGCCTCCAGTAGGGCAAATGATGGGTTCGGCTACACTGGGGCAAATCTTTCTCTTGCTTTTCCACCTCTCAGTCAAACTTAGTTATCTTTTTGGGTGTGAACATCTTTTGAGGTCTTGGTCTTGTGTCTTACCTGTAGGCTCTGAGTTTGCTTTGACTTGTGGCTGTGGGAGTTCAGTGGTAGTGGTAGCACTTACAATGGTGTTGCAGTGTCTTGGGAACGAGGACGCTTGATTGCACACTTCCCTGTTCCCATTATTCTGCATCTGCCTTAGGTAACTTTGTTTCCCATTTCTGGTGCTGTTTAACAGGGTATTTGCAAAGACTTATGGCCCATAGCAGAGAACGCCTTCCCAAGGTATTAGAGATGGTTTCTTAAAGGATGGAGGCCTTGCTTAATACTGAACTCTTCATTCTTGTTCCTCCGCTAAGAGGAAGAGGAGACCATTGGTCTTGAATAGCTTTAGTAAAGCAAGCTGTCACTTCTTGTACAGCCCAGCAGCAGAGGTTTGGCACAACTCACTTGACTGTATTTGACACCTTCCCCTAGATTACAGAATGATGTATCTTTAAGTACTGTTCTTCTTGTAACTGCTAAAAAAACACAAACCAACCATCCCCATACAGATGTTTATGCTTTTAATGCTTCCACAAAATCACTTAAAAAAACTGAATTCATTTTGGGGCTTTGTTGGTCACAGAGTTTATATTTCTTGTTGCTTTCTATAGTGGCTCTGCTGTACCTGGAGATTAAAATGGCTTGGGGTAAGGTAATTGACAGGCTTCGGTGCTTGATTCCCAAATGAAACTTTGAAATGCAGACTTTTAACTACAG
The DNA here is from genome assembly GCA_017639245.1 of Myiopsitta monachus. Classification (NCBI taxonomy): domain Eukaryota; kingdom Metazoa; phylum Chordata; class Aves; order Psittaciformes; family Psittacidae; genus Myiopsitta; species Myiopsitta monachus. The sequence goes on from CM029925.1 coordinate 60,169,378, forward strand.
CTTCTAAAAGTTCCAGCTACTGGATCCTCTTTCGTTTAGTATCATGGTGTCCAAAAGCTTTTGTTTAACTTCATCTTGCAACTTCTGGCGTGTGATGTTTCATTGGTTCTTTGTGGGAATTATTTCTTGGTCTCATCCCACTTCTTGTGCAGTAAGTTGAGAGCACTGTGGGATCCCCTGTGCAGATAATTCTTTTTGCGTGAATGGTCAGTTGTTCAATTGCTTCTTTATTGTGGTGGCTGTCTACTGTGGGTAGAAATGGAGAGTAGCCTTCGGAAGCGATTTGCTTGTTCGATTACTTGTGGTGTGGAAGCCAAGGAGAGTGGTGGACAAGGGCTAGATAGACTCCAGGAGTGTGAAGGGAAGTACTTGCCAAAGGATTGCTTTCCCTGTCAGTTCACAGAGCAGTGCAGGAGGAGGATATGTGTTTTCAGAGTCTCTTCTTCCCCTCAAGTTGCAGCTTCTTGGCTCTCTTGTGCAACCCTGATGGAAGGAGGAGTCAGAAAAGGCTCTTTCAACTTGTGAAGGCTTTTGGTGGATCAGTCTTCAGCTTGCGTATCTCAGTGCAGCGCATTACTGCACCTGGCATGTTCCTGCGTTTGTAGCCATGGCAGAAAAATGGTATATAAAAAGCACTGCATTGCTTTTTCTTGCGAGGGAATCCCTGTGGTTGGAAGTCTTTCTGTGGTGCTCTTGCAAGCTTCTTCTCTTGCCTTTGTGATGCCTGAGCAGTACAGTAGGAATACTGCAGAGCAGAAGCCTCTGCTTAGCAATGTCAATTGACTTTTGACCTTTCAAATTTATTCAGTCATCAGACTGAAAAGATTAGCCATTGCCGTTTTACACTGAATCTCACCTTTTATGCATCTGCCAGAGGTATTCCCAAACACAATACAAACCCTTCTAATTTATATCTGCAACAGCTGGACTCAAACATGTCAAATGAATACAAACTGCCAATGAAGAAATCAGGATTCAAGCAATTACCAAGGAATGGGAAGATGGAACTGTCGGTATCCTCATTGCTGCAGGGTAGAGGTACTCTGTGAAGTGACTGGGAAATAGATTTCTTGAGTATCACTTCTCACCACAGTGATTTTTAGCTCAGATTTCTAAACTAGATAAGTACGACTTGGAGGGCTTTTTCTTCCATACTTTTTATGCATTTTCCTGAAGTGTTTGTCAAGCTGTTTTCTCTGGATCATCTGCTGGTATTAAGTATTCTTGCATTAGAGTATAGTTAAGCTCTTCTTGAACTGATATGAATTTTGACTTTTTGAGTCCTGCTTATATTCCAGAACCAGCATGAACAGTTTTGGGGAGATAAGGGGTGACACAAAAATAACACTGAATATGAGCAAGAACTTGGTTAGTAGGGAAGAAGTCACAGTTTTTCCATATGTGTTCACCATTTGTCAAACTTTAGTTATATTTAAATAACTATTCTTCCAAGATATTTATTAAGAATTATGTTCCAGTTGACCAATATACTCAGATGGTAAAGTAACTTCATGTTTCCTAGAAATTCTAAATATGAACTGGATACTTTTTTCAACCTGATTCTACTGCTGTCTGCCTGAACAGAATATTTGAAGAAGGATGCACAACCTGTGCTCTCATGACAGAGAATATGATGCTTCATGCACATTCTAATGAATGACTTTTATTTATCCTTTTGTCTTGTGTAGTTACTGCCATCTCTTATTTTTCAGCTTCGAGCTCAGAACCAAGTACTGAAAAAAGGGGTTGTAGATGAGCAAGCAAATTCTGCCTCTCTGAAGGTAATCTTGAAAAACCACTCATGTCAGATGTACAAAGCTGTAACATGATAGTTAAATAGGAAGGTAAATGGGAATACATTTTACTCAAAGTATTGTGATTAAAAGAGTAAGGAAGGACCTTGATATAGTAAAAGAATTTCTGTTCTGCAACTAGTCTTCATTGTTCTCTGAAGGTGCAGACTTTGTGAAAGTGGAAGGTTGCTTCTTGATGATTAACTTACAGAATTAGGTGCCTACTTGAGTGTGATCTTTGGGCAGCTCAAGAAAGTGAAATCTGTTTTTTAGTTTAGAAGCAATAGTTTTTGCTGCTTCAGTGTTCAAATAGCAAAGAAAGCAAATTTTTAGTGGGTTGGTTTTTTTATTTAATGTAATACCTACTAAAAGCATGCATGAATGTAAGTGTAAAAGTTTAATTTTTGAACTTTTTGAACATTCAGGAGCAACTGAAGATGAAGGATCAATCACTGAGAAAACTGCAACAAGAAATGGACAGCTTGACCTTTCGAAATCAGCAACTTGCTAAGCGGGTGGAGTTACTTCAAGATGAACTTGCATTGAGTGAAGCTAGGGGCAAAAAGAACAAGGTATGTGTTACAGGCAAAAAAACCTTTGCTTAGTAGATGTCTGCTACTCACCTCTCTGTGATTTCTATCAGGGGTTGCTTTGTGTCGAGGGTTGAGCTGAATGTTTTTGTCAGAACTTGTGGTATTCACTGATGTTAGTGAAAGTACCCACAAAACAGATATAGATACATATAATGTAAGCTAAGTAGTTTTGTACTCTTCTTTCTAGTGTGTCAGCTAACTGATGCTGAATTACTGTCTCCCTTTCCAGATATTTAAGCGTTCAAACAGCTTGGAGCTCTGTGATTAATCTATTGCTGTGAGGAAAACTGATCATCCCTCATCTCTTATCTCCTTGCATTGTAATTTTGATGTCGATGGTTAACTCTTCAGTGATTGTAGCTTAGGTGAATCTTGTCAAATACTTTGAAATCTAAATTTTTGGGTAGTATTCCCTATATTTCAATTCCTATATTCCCTGTTATTTCAAAATGACAGAATATTTTCAGTTTTGCAATCTTTGTCAGAATGCTTGCTGATTAAATCTGATTATACCATGTTCTGTCTAAGCTCACCAATATTTTCTGTAACATCAGAATTCCAGGGGTGGTGTGTCTGGACTTAAAGAATTCTCAAGTATCCTTTGCTACCTTAATTACTGTCATCTTTTCTTTTTGGTTAGCTCCCAAAATGTTGTAGCAATCAATATTGTCATTAAAGAAATTATTCAACTGATTAGTGATACAATCATCTTCCTTACTTTTTCTCTAAACTCTTGTGCATTTTTTTTTTTGCTGTCCAGTACCTTGACAAGCATAGTACCTCTGACTGACATTGTTCATGCACCATAGTAGATTGTTCTTCAAAATGCAGTTTGATCTTTCTTTTATTTCATACTAAGTTACTGTTTTGCTAGACAGGCTTCCACAGTTTGGAGAGCCTCAGCCTGGCTTAAGTAGCTTTGCAAACCGTTGCCACTGACTGACTTTCATGGTGATGCAAGCACTTGAAGTCTGGTATTAGGTTTAAATGTAGTCTCCCTTTTGTTTGGAACTTTCTTTGTTCGGCAGTGTGGTTGAGAAAAGTAGCGTGGAATTCACTGGCAGTCTCTGTGTCTTTTGAATGAAATGGGTGAAAAAGGAGGAAACAGTTGGCAGAAAGATGTCTGTATTATCAGGGTAGGTGGTGGACAGTGAAGACCCTGTGTTTGCCAGTGTCACCTTGTGCTACAGCCTGCTGTGGGGTAGTGTGCTTTCAGTGATTATTGCTGGTCCCTCCTGAGATCAGACCAGCTTACATGTGGACACTTGGTGTGGGCAGCTGTGCCTTACGCACAGCTATCAAACCAAGTAAGCCTGCGTGTGTACAATTTAGTATTGCTGACGATGGAATCATGGAAGAGTCAAATTATGTCAAATGGACTCCTGCCCATACAAGCTATTTCACATATGTGAATGTGATGCCTGAGTAGAGGCTTTCCTGAGTCCTTACTGAGTTAGCATTCTACCACTATACAGTAACAGAAGTGTGAAGTGCTGGTTTTGGGCTCATCCTTTGTGAAGTATGTGTACCTTTTGAAATATTAGTCAGCGTATGTAACATATACATACGTATGTATATAATATATGTATATACACACACACTCATGTTGCATCTATTGGGAATTAGCAATGGGAAGTGTTTTCATATACTAGGGTCTGGGCTTTGGGATACCCCCAGAGACTTGGAGGTGATGAATGCATTTTCTTTTTTAGAAAAGTGCAGAATCTTCATCTCAGTTGAGTCAAGAGCAGAAAAGTGTCTTCAATGAAGATCTTCAGAAGAAGATAGAAGAGAATGAACGACTACATATACTTGTGAGTGAAACTTCTTTTTAGTCTTTCTTCTTAGTTCAGAAAACTGGTCACACAAACAAAGATAAAGTGCCGTCTGAAAACTATTGGGTTCAGAAGCTTAATTGCATGCAAAACAGTGAATTAGAGTGGATAGCTTGTTAATAAAGATGTTCACTGTGCAAATGAGAAAGTATTTTGACTTTGGATTCTTAAGACAGTATTGTGGAATAACTCACGTAATACTTGGTTTTTCATTTAGATTTGTGATGTTCGGTGACACTTTGCGCTACTCTACTGAAAATAGCCATATAGTTGGTACTGGGTGGAAACCTTTTAGTTCACTAACTGTTTCAGGATTGCCTTAAGGCTTAAAGTATTTTCTGCAAGCTGCCATAATTGAGTTAGGATTTTTTTTACTGAAATTAATGCATTTCACTTTGGTTTTAGAAACCTTGAGGGAAACTTTATGGCTGAAGTCTAATTTTTCAGGTGTCTATTATTAATCAGCAATATATTTAAGGAATGCTTGGTACTACAGTAACCTTAGTAACCACAAAGTACTTTGTTCCTGAATCTTTTCTCTGTAAATATCATAATAAAGTTTCTATTTGTCTGAGAACCAGTACTTGCTGTTAACCTGGACTGGCTAATTAAACTGGTGTAACTCATAAGACTAGATTCTGTAGTAAAATGGAACTTTCTAAGGACTCTGCTTTTCTTCTTTTAGTTCTTTGAAGCAGATGAGCAGCATAAACGTTTAGAAGCAGAGCTGAGAACTAGACTTGAAGTTTTGGAAACTGATGCTGCCCAGCATCAAACTGTGGTGGAGAGTTTAACGAGGAAATACACAGATACTATAGAAAAGCTGCAGAATGATAAAACCAAATTAGAAGTAAGGAGTCTTTCCTCTTACTTGCAAGTTTTTAAAGTTTTGAAAAGAAATATCTTGCTGTGTCAGTACTTACATTGTAAGATTATCTTCTTGCATAAAGATCAAGTCTCAGACACTAGAAAGAGAAGCTAAGGACTGTAGGCTTCGAACCGAAGAATGGTAAGTGTTTTTATTTAATATAATGAAAAATTGATTTAAAGAAATAACTGCTGTAAAATATTAACTGGATTATTTTTAGAGAATACTACCTTAAAAATAATGACTTAAAATACTGAGCAATAGCGCATTAACACCAAGACTGTGCAGGTCAGGTTTCCTTTTGCTGAGTATGTAGCTAGACAATCGATTTCACAGATTCAGCTTTCAGTAAAAGCAGCTTTGTTGCCAACCTGTTTTAAGTAGCAGTGAAGTTGATGGAAGCTTGGAGACTTTATTTCTAATAAAATACTCTAAAACGTGGAGAAACTACTGAACTTGTATGAAGCAAAAGTGCAGCTGCTTCTAAAAACAAAGCTTGGGTAAAGTATGCCGAGTCAACTGACTGAAAAGTGTTTCAAAAATCCCCCTCCACCTCAAAAGCTTCTTGAACAATTGCTTTTGCTTTAAGTATAACATGCTCAGCCAGAATATTTGGCAGGAGGGGAAACACAAAGAAAGAACTTCTTTACCTGAAAGGAGCATGGAGTGAGGAGATCGCTGGTCTTTTCTCCTAGGTAACAAGTGTTAGGAAAAGAGGTAATGGCCTCAAGCTGCACCATGGGAGATTTGTACTGGGTATTAGGAAGACTGTCTTCCCTGAAAGGGCAGTCAGGTATTGGAGCAGGCTGCCTAGGGCAGTGGTGGAGTCACCGTCCCTGAAAGTGTTCACAAACGGTATAGACAAGGCCCTTAGTGCCATGGCATAGTGGTGGCCTTGGTAATGCTGGGGGAATGGTTGGAGTTGATCTTGAAGATCTGTTCCAGCCTAGTTGGTTCTGTGATATAATACTTGAAAGCTTTTGTTGAAGGCTTGTATTGCTTTTGGAATACCTTCTTTGTCTGGAAGACAGGTTGTAGAAAATGGGAAGAATTTGAGGACTGAGCAAATCAAGTTAATTGTCGAATTGTGTCTTTTAAAGATGTATGGGCAGTATAGATATTTAATGTAATGGATAAAAAAATATAGTGAATGATCAGATGAAGAGTTCCTTCTTTCAGATGGTAACCTTGAAGTGTGTATTTTGATTATTTTGATAGATGTGAAGATACTTGAATTCCAATAAATCTGCTCTAGTACAGGTCTAGGTTTCACTAAGAATGACTTGCAAAAGAGGGTGAAAGCTGTGTTTTGCTGCTGTTTGCTCTTCTGTTGTATTTGAAACACAGTGTAGTCTTAATTTGCTCCTATTCCGTTCAGAGCTTGTCTGTCGTATTCCATGATGACTGGGTAATTAGTGTAATTGTAAGAAATTGTACCGTTTAAGGAGGGAGGCTTTTTAAAAATTATGAAGCCTGGCACTTTTTTATTTTAAACACTGAAATACTATCCGATGAGCACAGGACAGAAGATGTCTTTGAGAGTACTGCTCTTCTGTTTTCCCTGCTTGTTTAGGGTAAGGGATCCATTTGCCTCTGACGCCCATGCTTTATTCAGGAAAGCAGGGGATATATGAGACTTGACAGCGTGCATGCCTTGAAAATTAAAGGGCAGAATGTAAACCAAAACTTACCAAACTACTTGGTTTTTTGTTCCTTTATAGTACAAAAGGAAACATCCATACCTCTGCAGTTTTCAGTTTTCCTGTCATGCCCAATGCTACTGTGGTTCATGCTGTACAGTATCTATGCAATTTTGGAGCTGCTGTTCAAGAAAAATGTTTGCTAATGTGCATGAGCTACTCTTAGCCTGTTTCTTCATATCTTGCTTGTTTATTTTGGATTCTTTTTACTTGTTAGTCTGATAAATTTTCACATATCAAATGTTTTTGTAAAAAAGGAGAAACTGTCACTTTGACGCCTTCCCCCCCATCCTCCACTATATGTGCAGGAGTTCTAGATGTCAAACAGGAAGCAAAACAGTGAAGAATTTGGGGGCCTAAGTTGGGTAAGGTGTGGAATTTGATATGGATCAATATACAGTAATCTTTGTTGACATATGCATATAATGCTGGGATATGTTACTGTTCATTTCAAGAATCTATACTAGTGATATTGATGATCTTAACTTAGGTTTGCATCTATATACACAATCAAATGCAAGTGAAGTAGATTTAGAGAAAAATCACTTGAGAATGCATCAGAAACATATTTGCCAGGTCTCTTGTAGTGGGCCATATCATAGTAGTGTTTAAATATCAGGCCTTTAAAAGCTTGTGAGGTATTTCTAATAGTGATGTGACATAGCTAAATGAATTATCAACAGCTTGCATATTTGCATACCACATTGCATATATAGTAACTAATTTAAAGATCCTTTTGCATTCCCATTCAAATTCCAGTAGAAAAGAATATCTTCATATAGCTCATACGATAATAGCAGAATTGGACTATAATGTAAAGGTTAACTCTGAAGTAAGTTGTGCTTCTGAGGGATGGACCTTGTGATTTACAGCAATTTATTGCATCTTTTACAGCATATGTTAGGGGTTAAAATACGTTAATATGACATAAAGGAAGAAAAATAATTCCTACTGTCTTATTTCTGTTTAACTTCTAGAAAGAGACAGATACCTGTATGTTCAAGGGATGCTTATGGTGAGCCTGTGGTGTTGGTGATACAGATTAAATTTTGAAGGATTACAATGTGTGTGTGTGTGGGTTTTTTTGTTTGTCTTTCTGTTATTTAGCCAGCAACAGTTAAAGAATCTTCAAGCAGCTTTGGGCACTAGACTGGAAGAATCTCTATGCATAATCAATGAAAAAGTCCCTTTTAATGACACAAGTACGTATTGCTTTGGTCTGGGTTTCTTGTTAATAATAAGTACTCCTTATGAATTAAAATGTATTAGCTGTAAGAAGTGTTGGATATCTGAACAGACACTTGAAGGTAATTGTAATAAGTATTCATAGCACCTAATCTTGTTTAATAATATAAAAAAAAGTTTTTATATTTTTATATACATATACCTAATGAAAATCAAAACTTCTGAAGGCTTTTGTGTAATTTGCTACTTGTGTTGATTAGTGTTGACAGAATATTGTAAAAGATGAAGGAACACTGTCAATTTACTGGTTTCTCCACAAAGATTTCTTCAGTTACTCTTCTCAAAGAGTATTATTTTTGGCGAGGTATATTCAAGAGTTAAATTAAAATGGGGATAAACTAATGGCTGCAGAGACTTTGACTTTAATGAATTAATGGGACATTGCACCAGTAATGCTCTATACTTAGTACTAGTGTAAGGTCTGTCAACATGTCTCATCTCTGATCAGAGAGCACTCACACTAGTTCCTGTCCATGGTTTGTCTGGGACTTGTTCATCTTTTCAGAAGAAAAAACACCCTTTGAATTTGGGGACGTAACACCGGAAGCAACATTCTTTTCTGCTTCCTTTACAACTGCTACTAGGTAGACTGAAGCACAGCGGGTACCATGGAGTTAAGAGTGCTCAGCCTTTGCACTGCTTTGGTACAGGAATTGATTAGTATGTGCTAGATCAGTGCTGTGTAATGGATGCTTTTGTAAATAGCTTGAACACAAAGTTTTAGATGGGCAGGCAGCAGTCTGTACTCCTTGGCAGTGAGACTAGGAAGACCTGGAATAGTGAAAAAGCTCAAAGTAGTGGAGAAGCAGCAGAGAAGTGAAAATAGGCTGCTGAATTTCTAGTAGGTTTTATTGGTAGCTTTTGCATTTTCCATTCAGTTTAAAACTTGCGGACAATGTTTTGAATAGCCTTAGGTTCTCTAAAAGCTGATCTAGCAGGTGCAGAAGGAGTGAGGCTTCCAAATTCTCCACTGGGTTGGCAATTGAGTGGATCTTGGCTTAGAAACCCCAGATCATCTTCTCTTTAAGAAATGTTGACCCTCATATAGCGTGTTATGCTTAGGTGTTGATGCCTTCAGTTGATACCCCTTTCACTTCTTTCCTCTCACAAAGATCACTTTGCCTGGCATCTGCTGCCTGTTTCTGCTTCTCTGGCTTCTTTAGCTGTTTGTTGTTGGCTTTTTTACAGGTGATTATCATTGCAGCAAAAACTTTGCAAATAATTTATCTGCTCAACAGCATAATGGTTTTGCTTGTGTAGAAAACACTGGAAATAGTGGAGAGATCTTTAGTGATGGAAGAGTGAGAGGAAGTCAGGAAATGTTGTCTGCTATGGATTTCAACTTGTAGGCTCTGTAGTTGGTTTTAAGTGTAACTAGCAGCTGGCTTCAGTTTAGTAACAATCAAATGACTTGCTGAATGCTAAGTGTAATCTTCAGAGTAGAAACATGACAAGAAAAATGTTCTAAAGCATTTTGCTTGGGAGTAGGATTTGGTAAATTTGGACAGAGGTATTTGTTCTCAATACAACTACTTCCAATGTGTTAACTGCCAAATGCAAACAATATGGAAGGAATGAGATTTCCTTTGCATGCAGGCTTTAAACTGAAGTGGTTATTATTCCATTTAATTGAGGATGGATGTGATTGCTTTAAATCCTAAGCTGTTCTCTAGGTACAAATACCTGTCTACGTCTTTAAAAATTGTGCCCCCCTGTAATTGAATAATTCTGGTTGCTCTTACTGGAACAGAATGCTGAAACATGGAGGTACATCTTATTCTTAATTATGAACAAATCAACTATATACAGGAGCTTTGTTTTTTAAATGTACAAACCATGAAAAACATACCTTCAGATTGTCTGACAGTACCTGAGATGTGAATGAAATTTGAAGATCATCTTGAATTCCTTGAAGGTTTTTAGAAACTAACTTTTCACTCTTGTTAGTGATGAATGCTGTTCTTTTGGGCAAGAGGATTCTGCTCTTGCCTCTCAAATTCAGGATGTTCAGATGGTTAAATAAGGCTTGTAATCAGAGACAAGTATGGAAGTGCTGTCTCTCCACCTAGTCACAATAACAGCTCTTAAGGATGTTTATGCCTAATTTATTGAAGCCAATTGTTTGTATCTTTTTAGTTCATATTACTTACATGAACTGTAATATTACAGCAGTGAAACCATTTAAAAAAAAAACCCAACCACTATTTACTAATAATTGTCTCTTAAAAAAACCATGATGTAATAAGTGCATATTTTTCCTTTATAGGATTTAGCCGATACAATGCTCTGAATGTACCATTACACAACAGAAGATACCAAGTAAGCACTTTCTGTGGCTTTGTATGTGATGATGCAGCTTTCTACACAGATGCTGAATATAACCAGTCATTTTAGTGACTTGAAATTGGCAAAGATAGGCTGTCTTCCTACTGCCATCATATTCCAAGGGAATTTCTGTCCACAGAGCCTCTGTACTTTTCAGAAAGTAATCTATACTGCTTTTGTGTTGGAGTCAAGTTGTCTGCTCACCTTGCTTCACTAGAGCTAATCTATTGACTTCTGGCTAATAGCCAGTGTAGGTATTAACTTGTGCATGCCTTCCTAAAAAGAATGGCAAAAAGGTTTAATATTTGTCTCTTGGTGAAGTTATATGAAGAATTCTTTTACTATGCTAGCTTTCAGGAAGGTAGGACTCAAACATTTCATTTTTAAAGTTGGTTAAAACTATGTTAGTTTAAAGCTTTTTGTGGAAAAGAAGGGAGTTCGGGTATCTTAAATTACATTTTCCACAAACTGAGCTTCTTTAGTCACATCACTTGAGCCCCAAAGAATGTTTGTATTTGTAAACTGTGCATTGGTGTGTATGCTGTAATACCATGTTAGTTAGTGTTACTTGTCACTAGTCATAATCCTTTTAAGGAATAAATCATGTATCTTTGAGAACTCTTAATGGTTCATTTACATTTTATAGGGTATTTCTTGCCAGGACACCTCTTACTTGCAGCCAAATCACCCTTATTAATGTAAATGTTATTTTAAACAAAGACAGTTTCTGTTCGTTTCTGTAACTTAGATTTCCTTGGGAATATGTTTTGCTCAGTGTTCAAAAATGAGGATTAGTTTTCTGTGAGTAGCTAAATATATTAAAGCTTTTTTACAGCAGTGAATCAGATGCCTTGATGCAGTCCAAATTTTCCTGTTTTGCTGCCACTGAGGATGGGCTCTACAGAACTGGTTTTTTTTCTTTTTTTTGTATGATATGCCTCGAACCTTCAAGTTAGTGCATTGAGATGCCACTGTAGAAAGACTTCTGGTAGCTACCTTCTCCTTTCTTTAGAAGCTGCCTACAAAGAGGCCTTGTTCCTAATACGTCTGCTGTGGGAACAGGTGACCTGATGAGCAGTTTTGTGATGGAAGTAGCCTTAAACTAACCTGCTGCTGAGTTCTAAGAAAATTCTGAATAACTGCATGAGGAGTTTTTCATTTTACTATTTTCTGCTAGCACTAGTGTCAGCCAGCCTCATGCTTCAGGATCTACAGTCTTGAAAATGCTCCAGGACAGATTTTTATGACTGACTTTGCCAGCAGAGGCAAAATGCTGGTGCATTAGCACAGGCTGCAGTGTAAAGGATAGCAAATCAGTAATGTTGTCTGTTTTCCTTCCTTGCATAGTTAATTAACATACACAAACTGAGTATAATGGCTGCATTAATTACTTACCAGCATTCCTGATCCATAATAAAGATTCACTTGATTACACACTTCATTAAAGTATTAGGAATACATCTCTGAAGGATAAGTCATTCTTGGCTGAAATGTCACTTTAACCTTATTCTCTCCTCTGTAAATCACAAGAACGTGATTTTCTTCTTTGACTTTGCTTTTTCAGACTGTTCTATTTTGGATTCATTTCTTGAATACTTTCCTACTGCACTAAAGCCACAGAACAGCCTTATTCATGAGCAGCAGCTCAGTTCTGTCCAGGACAGAGTAAGAACTAAGTGTTACTAGTTAGAAGCAGACACCTTTTATTCTGACTGAAAACCTCATTGGTTTTTACTAATTAAAAGTTACGTTTCCTAACAACCAAGTGTTACAAATTTCTTAACTATCACCACACTGAAAGAACTGAGCTGTTGTCAGAAATTAGTCTACTGGTCCTTAGAAATCTTAATTTCAAGGATAGTTTCTGGAGTTGTACTAACCTCTAATTGTCCTTGTGGCTTATAGTTTGAGAAACGCAGCAGAAGGAAAGCATACCCTTCTGTGTGGCGTTGTAGTTTCTTCATAAGCTTTAAAAGTGAAGTTAAAGGTAATTGCAACTAAATCCTTGAGTAGTGAATACATTGTGTTACAATCTATGGTACTGTAGCCATTAGACTGGATATGAGGAAGAAATTCTTTACTGTAAGGGTGGCGAGGCACTGGAATGGATTGACCAGGGAAGTTGTGAATGCTCCATCGCTGGCGGCATTCGAGGCCGGGTTAGACAGGGCCTTGGGTGGCATGGTTTAGTGGGAGGTGTCCCTGCCCATGGCAGGGGGGTTGGAACTGGATGATCTTAAGGTCCTTTCCAACCGTAACTATTCTATGAGTCTATCATTTTAGGCTGAACTAGTAACAGGAAAGAAATCATTAATAGTTTTACACTTTTTCATATTTAGATAGGTACAGTGTCAAGTATAATCATCTTATAACTGTCTTTACAGCTTAAGTTGCGAGACCTTGCTGGCCAGGCGCTAGCTTTTGTTCAAGAACTTGTAACAGCTCTTCTGAACTTCCATACGTACACTGAACAGAAGATCCAGATCTTTCCCATTGATTCTGCAACAGACACTGTATCACCGTTAAATCAGAAGGTAAAGCTTACAGATTTCAGCTACTAGTTTATTAATTATGTGTACTTTCATGTGTGAATGATCTTAGTCGTGCAACTTTCTACCATCTCTACTGGAGTGCTGTGAGTGTGTTCCTGTGGGGCAGCCCCTCCTGCATGAGGAGTTTTATTCTATTGAGTGAATTCTCTGAATGCAGGTGAACGTGCAGCTGCAGAGACTCCTTTTCCCCTGTGTCTCTGCTACAAGAGCAATATGATAGTCTAATCAAGGCTTTACTTTTTAAGTGCTGAATTTAAGTGCATTTGTCAAAAGTTCAGGTGATTTATTTAAAAATACACAAATATTGCACTGCTAAATAGATGCTTGCCTTAGTTAATATACTGGGACATGGCAGATGTTGGCATTGGAGGTCTTTTGTAAAGTGAAGTAAATTGTGTGTATGCTAGGCTTATGAAGGAGAGAACTTGGACTCCGTTCCCTTGTCAAAACCAACTTTGGGGCTATTTGTAAGACCTTTCCTGTAAGTGTTCTGAAGCTTCGGGTCTCTAAAGTATGTTGAAATTATTAGCAGAAACCTGACCGTATCTCTTCCCTGCAACTCCGTGGGAAGACTTTTCTGAGAGTGTCATTCAGAGCTGTTAAGCTGAATCTATTGCCTTTCTATGCCATGAAGCATGGAAAAGAACTTTTTGAACAAAATTGCTTTAATGTCAGTGTTGTTCACTTCATAGTGTAAGTAGACCTATGTGCATGTAAGTTGCTGGATGACACTGTTTTCTAGTTCAGACTGTAATTTCAATGCAGTTGTTTGTAGGGCTCAGACTTAAGTGACCAAGATGAATGTGACTTGCATTCATCAAATGGCTGCAATGCGTGTACTGACAATGTTAGCTATCATTAAAACTTTCCTGTTCTTAGGAATCCCCCCTTTAATCTCTTTACAGATGAAAAATACGCTTGCAAAGGTGTTTATCCACTAGAGAAATCACACTCTATTTGTCTTCTCAGTTATTTAAACTATTTGAATCGAGAGTACACTTTCACAGAGATTCAGCGTAGATCTTAGTTTAAGAACATCATTTTCTTGCTTCTGTCACCAAACGTAGTCAAACTGGCAAATCTTTCTTATGAAAACTATGCAGCTTTGTCATCTTCCAAATTCTTTGGGGCAGGATCTGTCTTGCTTATGTGGCCCAGTGGGGTGATTGGATTCTGCAGATACTACAGCAGTTTGCACTAAGGGAATAAAATCAGGTTTCTTAGACATCACTTCTTACACAATTTTTCATAATGTCCTAGTTAACATTTCTTTGTTGCTTTTCAGCAGAGAACTGATTCCATACAGCTGAAACATGCAGCTCTGTCAGAACTGTAATTTGATTCTCCTTTTCTGATAATTGACTTTGATTCAGTAATTCAGGCTTTGTTTGTGTTCATAATTATTTATCTTCTAGTCTGATCCATGGTGTATTCATGGCCTAATTGCCTCAGTGCATGCTACCTCTCGGGCCTTCTGCTGTGACTTCCCAGCAGTGAAATATTTTTTATTGCTCACTGAAGCTGCTGTTGCCCCTGTATTTTTTGATTAATTTATCTATTTGCTTGGCAAGTGATCTTGGTGTGATCTTAGCTCCTCAACCAAGGGGTTCAAAAACTCTCCCTGAATGTGGTAGAGAAAATGAGACAAGTGTCAGGTAGCGGCTTAGCAGAATTGCACTGATTTATTTTTCCCCAACTCCAGGTCTTGTCTGGTGCTTTCAAGCTATTTTCCCCACCAAACACTCAAAGTAGATGTGGACAATTCCCTTCCAGGTTCAAGTATTCCTTTTCTCTTTAAGTATTGGATTGCTGGGTTCTGCTGGGTCTTCAGCATTGTGCCAGATAACTCCAGTCCTCTTTCTTGCAACAGAAGTCAGGAGCACTGTGCATGTGTTATTTCTTCCTCCTTAGATTTAGGAATTTTCCCTAATTCCATCCAGATTTGTGCATGCCTGAATGAGAGCTTGGCATCATTCTTTCTTGTTAACACCGTGTTACTACACTGTAATTAATAGAAGGAATTAAATTTTCTCATACCCTATTTGCCTGGGATCTTTAGCTACTATTGTGGTTGAAATAATCAAAGGTGAAGGTATCTTTCTGTGGCGTAAAATAAAAACCAAGATCACTTTTTACTACCTATGCTGATCTGTGGAACAAGCTTTTTGTAATGCTGTGGTATCAGAATTGAAAGCCAATGATACTGCTTTTTATGTAAGAGTAAATGCTGTTATTCTCAGGTATACTGTTTTGAAGGTGAAATTAGTCACAGAATTTATTTAAGCAGTTTTTAGCCAACTCAGGCAGTTCTATGAGGCTGAAATTTCATAATAGCCTAAACCTGACAGGGTTATTGAAAGTAATTTTCCCTTTGATTAGTTA
The DNA here is from genome assembly GCA_017639245.1 of Myiopsitta monachus. Classification (NCBI taxonomy): domain Eukaryota; kingdom Metazoa; phylum Chordata; class Aves; order Psittaciformes; family Psittacidae; genus Myiopsitta; species Myiopsitta monachus. The sequence continues at coordinate 60,184,671 of CM029925.1, forward strand.
CTGCTCCATTGTTTGCATTGGCATAACCGTGTTTTGACCCATGTTGAAGACTGGATACAGATAAAGATTAAAATTAATCTCTTGCTCTAAGTTTTAACTTTTAGTTCTTCAATAATTTCCACAGCATAGCTGTGCAAATCAAATGTTTGTGCTGATGTACAGGGCAAGGGCTGAAAGACAAAGAACAGCTGGGAGAAAGGTAGGATAGTTTATTCTGGGGGCTTAATGGTGCATGGTTTTAGCCTTAATTTCATGGAGTTGAGGAAGGACTGCAAGGATGTTTAAACTTAAAAAGCAAGGGTTTGGTGTGCTCTGCATGGCAGTTAAAATGAGAGAGGGTGCTGTGGCAAAGCCCTAGGTGGGGTTTTGCCTGAACTTCCATTGCAGTCTTCACTGTTTCTCACTGTCCCTCAAGGTTTGTGTTTGTGTGTCCTGTAGAAGAGGTTGCTGTACATTACTTGACTATTATGTCTTATTATTGACATCCCGGGGATCACTTAAAATGCAGGAGCTTTGCTAAAGCGGACCACTCGCTTGTTAACTTGATACAGTTTGCAGGAGCCTTCAGCAAGCGCCATTTAAAACTCTCTCTGTACTCAGTTCTCACAGTATCTTCATGAAAACGCTTCCTATGTTCGCCCTCTGGAGGAAGGAATGCATCACTTGTTTGAGAGCATTACAGAAGATACAGTGACGGTCTTGGTAAGATTTCTTGGGTTTACTATTGAAAAAGATTTTTACAGAGCAAAAATACTTATGTGTTTGTTCTTCCTTTCAGGAAACAGCTGTGAAATTGAAGGGCTTCTCAGAACACTTAGCTTCCTACTTAGGCTTTTTAAGAAAGATTCTTCCTTATCAATTGAAAAGGTACTTCTGATTTGATAGAGTAAATTAAAGGGGCACTAAGTGTCAGGCATGCAGCATTATTGATATCTACAACTCAAATATCAAGTCAGCCTTTGAAGCACATTGGCTTAAAAGGACAGAATCTTTAATTTTTTATTTCCTGCTGGTTTTGGAGGCTTTAGGTTATGCATGTTTGTTCACTGGGCATTAAAGCTAAAACCGTATATTTTAAAGCCTTTTTTCCCCTTCTCACAGATGAGACTTTAATAAAAGCTGAACAGATGTTAATGTTTCTTAATCTTATTCAATAGCATTGATACTATTCAGGGATGATACACTGAAACTGCTCATTTCTTCAGTCCTGTCTGAAGATTATTTATCATACAGTAAATATAGCAGTGTGGTAAAACTTGGCCAGATGCACATCCCTTCTGCTGTGAAAATCTTTGTTCTGGAGTGGATCAAAGGGAAGAGACTTACCAGTGCAAAGGACTACTTAAAAAGAGGTTTTGGATTAAGGAAGCAGAAAAAGCTTCTTTTTATGCCTCCTTTATACCTGTTCTCCTGCTTCTTAGGAAGCAAAAGGTAAATTATATGTAGTAGAGGAAAAAGTCTTTAAACTGATGCAATCATAGAATCTTAGAATAGTTAGGGCTGGAAAGGACCTTAAGATCATGTAGTTCCAAACCCCTGCCATGGGCAGGGACACCTCCCACTAAACCATGCCACCCAAGGCTCTGTCCAACCTGGCCCTGAACACCGTCAGGGATGGAGCATTCACAACTTCCCTGGGCTTGCTGTGAGTGTAGACCACTCCTTTGGCCTGGAGGCCCTAAGACGGGGGTAGTACACATGCAGAATAATTTTTGTGTGTTGCTAGGTTACTTTGACATGTTAACCTTTCTAAAAGAAATTCCTAGTCCATTGTTGCTTAGGCCTAGGGATGTAGACAGCACTGGTAATCTACTTCAAAAGTCATGAACTTGATTTTTTTATCTTTTTTAAGATAATTTCTCACTTCTTAAAAAAAAATAAATTCATATGTTCCTAGTTTGGAAGAAGAGTGTGAGTCTTCTCTTTGCACAGCTGCTTTAAGAGCCAGAAATATGGAGCTACACAGAGACATGAAAAGGTTGATTGCAGTCTTTGAGAAGCTACATACGTACATTAGTCTTCTTGTGTTACCAAGTAAGTGCCAGTTTTGGCTCAGTTGGTTACGTTGAGGCTGAAAGGTACTAGTTTTTCCTTTTGGACTAGTATTGAGGTTCTTGGGGGTTTGTTTGGGTATTTGTTTGGGGTTGGTTGTTTTTTGTATGTGTGTATATTTTGTTGTTTTAAGCCACACATGCAAAATTCCACTTCTGTGATAGGCGCAAAAATGATTAATGCTACTCTTTAGGTACAGTCTAAGCTATGAGGCAAGTGAGTTCAGCCTCATAGCTGAACTTTGTGGCTTGGAGCCTGAGTGTGCTCTGGAGTGTTTCTTTAATGCTCCACACTCTTCCTTCTGGCTAGACACAAGCATGGTACAGGGCTGGAAATTAGCAAGCAGTCACATGTACGATGTTTTAGATAGTCATAGTTAACTGCAGAGGAGAAGTAATGACTGGATTTTTATAGTATGATTGATGGTGTCTTTTGTCATCCTTTAATCATGTAGTTAGTAAACTACACTTTATTACTAATTGCACTTCCAGCTCCTTCTGTTCATAAGATTATTAAACTACAGCTCTCATGGAAATGACTAAAATTGGGTAAAACCTTTGTGTGTATGTATGTGGGGAAACTATCTCCAAATGCGTACTGTAAAGAATAAGGAAACAGTTCCTGTGTAGCTTCAGGTTATTTCAGTCTTCACTCTTAGAAGGATCCAGATGGTCCTTCCTACAACAGTGAACATGTAAATCTTTCTGCATGTGTACTTGTTTCTTGAGACCAAACCAGCTGATATTTGTAAAATCTGAATGAAATTGGTGAAACTCGGGAGTCTTTTACCTGCCTACTCTGGCAAAATCTGGTATATCTACTTTTGAGATTGAAGTAAATGAATCTCTTATGATTCTTATACCCCATGCAAATGTTTCTAGTAGATGGAAGTTGGATTACTTTCAAAGCTAACTCTTCATTCACGGTCAAATCTTAGTAGTGTTTTTTCTTCCTACATTGTACTCATAGGTACAAAACCAGAAGGACTTCTTAGGACAAATTACAACTTGGTGTTTACAAACATTGCTGCAAGTCTTCATGGATTTCATGACATTTTAAAAGGTGAGAGTACAGGAGTACTTAGGTTTCAGCTCTGTTTCTTGCTGTTTAACATAGCACACATGTATTCTGTCTATAACAATGTTGAATGTATAATATGTGATAAAACTGATTTGTTACGCCTTTACAAACTAAGATAAGAAACCAAATGTACTAACTACTTGTTTTGGACATGCATGCATGTTTTTCATTCCTGTTCTGTTAGATTTGCTCTTCGAAGTTGCTAGAATGCTTAATTGTGATGCTCTAGATCTTCCTGAGCAGTATCACTTTACTTTCTGAACTTCACTGATCTAGTGGAAATAGCATGCATGTACATACTTTTCCCTGCTTTTGCATACTGTTGACATAGCACCTGCCTTCAAAGTGGAATTTTTCCTTACTGTTTATAGGTTTATTACTATTTTTGACATGAATATGTAACCAAAGCTTACAAAGAAGGCTGTGTTCTTTTTGAAACTGAAGTTCCTCCTTGAAATGGCTTATCTTCCTTTTATCAAGGAGTTTTACAGAAAATGTGTTATGTGCTAGGATTTCTGTACCCTATAGCACTTCCCAGGGAGAAAATAATCCCTGTAGGTGACTTGTTTTGTTACTAGTCAACTGTTTAAGCTTTTATAGTTTTAAGCAAAATTGGGAGATTTTTTGTTTATAACATCAATAGCATAGCTCTGTTTCGAAGAGACCCTCTTTGAAAAAAAGATTAGATTAGAGATTGTCCCTCTAACAAAATGAGACACTAAACCCAGAGTTTTGCAGCATAGATAAGTTGATTAATAAATACCTTGTACCTTTTAACACAGTTAGTATAATGTAAAATCAACCCAGCTTATACTTTACTTTGCTTTTCTTTATTTCCTTTGTAAAAGCACTGAGGAAAACTCATTAGAATTCATTAGCTAGCAACAGAAATTTCCAGCTGCTTAAGCTTGCCTCAAATTGTAATTTTTGGTGATGGTGACCTGGGATTTCTCCATTCTGTAGCAATAGTACTTTATTGTCAAATAAGGTTGAAATTAATTAGTATATTTAAGATATCTTTTCTTTTTCTAGATATTTCCAAGCACTACAGTCAGAAAGCTACTTTAGAACAAGATGTTCCAACTGCCACACAGAAACTCATAACTACAAATGACTGTATTTTATCCTCTGTTGCTGCTTTAACAAATGGAGCAGGCAAGGTAATGGATATTTTTGTTTCAATAAAATGCCCTGCCTTGTACAGGTTTAGAAAAATCCCCACAACTGAAGTGAATGATTTGGAAAATCTATGTATGCCTCTGATACTAATAATGTATCAGGTATGTTCTGAGGTATTTTCAGGCTACAAGTTAAAAACAACTGAATGGGTGATAAAAGTAGGAACTGTGGAAAAGATGCTTTACATTAGAAAGGTCTAAGATTTGTGGAAAAGTCTGTAGCCTGCTTGAAATTCTTGTTGTGAAGTCCTGTTTCACTCAATACTTGTTTCTCTCTTGGAAGAGTAATTGCCCTGCTGAATCGTTCTGGCCAACTTAATTCAAAAAGTGACTTTTCCTGATCTGTCTAGATTGCCTCGTTCTTCAGCAACAACTTGGATCACTTCACCGCTTCACTGAGCTATGGCCCTAAAGGAGGAACAGAGTTCATCAGCCCTCTTTCAGCTGAGTGTATGCTGCAGTACAAGAAAAAGGCGGTTGCTTACATGAAGTCTTTGAAGAAGGTTTGTTCAGCTGTCATGCTTGCACAGAGAGGAAACAATTCTGTTGATAATTGGTTTTGCTAAAGAGAATACAAACTAAGGATTTTCAGTATTTGGAATGGATGAGATTCTTTGAATGAGAATCTTTGGCTGAGCAATAATGCTACTGAAAATTTTAGAGAGCATAGTTCTCTGAGGCTATGTGCCAATTCTGCCGTTACCCATTTCCAGTAATTATTTCTTTGCCAAGACTCCAAGGAGGAAGAGGGTAACTGCTTAGTTAAATTTCCTTCCATATTCACCAGGAATATAGAGTGAATGACATCATAGTCTTACGCTTGCATTCACTAGAAGGCAGTAGAGAGCAGCAGGAAAAAAAAAAGGCAGCTGAAAAGGAGGTATGCTGGAGAAAATGTGCTGACCCAAAGGACTGGACAGTCCCATGCCCCCCTGTTGTCTCCATCAAAATTAACAATTATGTGATGGTGTGCTTAACAATTGTTGTTAAATCACTCTGCTGCAGTATCTGTAAAGTAGGCCTTAGGATGCATTTGATCACTTTTTAATCAGGTGTGCATATTGGGGTGGTATTTTTTTGTGAACTCTTTTACTATATTTTTTTTTCTATTGGCTGGTAAACACTTGGAAGATGTTGGGGGTTTTTCCCTTTATTAAAGTAAGGAGGGCAATAAGAAGGTAAGTGTAGAATACATAATCTGATCTACTGAGAAACATGTTTTGAGGTTTCTTTTATCGTTCTGCAGCCCTGCGCATCTTCAGTGCCTTATGAAGAGGCTTTAGCCAATCGCAGAGTTCTTCTGAGTTCTACAGAAAGCAGAGAAGGTCTTGCACAGCAGGTATTCTGGTATAGATTTTACTAACATGTATGATAGTGTATTTATAAAGGTAAAGTAGTATCAGATAGGTTCCACATTTATGCATGTGGCTGTTTGTACGTATATATGCATATACTTAAGCTTAAAGTTAGACTGTAGCTGTCCTGTAGAATTTTGAAAGTAAAATTTATCCTTGTCAGGCTGGGTTATGTAGACTTGTTCTGTACCTGCAGAATGTACATGTAGTTATAAAAGCCAGGATGATGCCATTGTTGTCTTTGTTTATAAATACAAGAAGTCAGGCAATCTTTAGTAATTTAAATAAATGCAAAATGAAGAATAAGGCATACTGAAGTATTCATTTCTAGGGTTATGTACTGCTGTGAGTGCTTTTTTGGGCTATGCAGGTTTTATTAGCACTGGTAAAGAACAAAGGTTTTCCTTTTCAGTTAGTCTGTTAATAGGTTACAGTTTATCATTCTTGCAGTGTGCATAGATATATAATTTTTGCCCATCATCTCATGTGAATGAGACTAACTGATCAACACTAAAACATCTTTTGTTAGCTTGAATGCTCAGACTGTGCTTGAGTCACCATCACAGAACTTCTGTGAAGAAAAAAACTTTATTGGTGTGGGGTTTTTTTGTAGTGGCTAGTATTCAAAGTGCATTAGCAGGGGTGAGATGAATTTCAACATAAATGTGTGGAGTGATGCGATAGTACTGTTCCATAGGGGTTTTTTAACCTGGACAAGTGGGTTCTTATCAGGACAAGTGTAAGGTGGGACTAATGGGAGGGGAGAGCTTGTTTCTCTCTCTAGCACAGAACAAGACAATGCTGGTGCCATGCACACATCTTTCAAGTTTTCATCAGTTTCTTCCATGGTTTGATTTTTCACCTAATTATGTTGCCAGTTCTATGAGCTGTAACTTCGTGATGCATGTTTCAGACTAATTAAATAACATGGTCATTTATGAGAGGTGACCACAGTTAAATGTGCAGCTGAAATCAGTAGTTACCTGCTGCATTATTCATTAGCTCACTTATGTAATGGTTAAAAATAATACAGTCTCAAACGTTTCCTGTGTAGCTTCTTTTCCCCTGGTGCTCAGTAACCTGGCCTGTAAACTTTCCCTCCTAAAGGTCCAGCAGAGTTTGGAGAAAATTGCAAGACTTGAACAAGAAAAAGAACACTGGATGTTAGAGGCCCAGCTAGCTAAAATAAAGCTAGAGAAAGAAAACCAAAAACTGAAGTACTCTCTTAGTGGACATTTAACTGAAACTCTACAAGAGCATTCTGTTTTGCCAAATGTAGCTGAACAAAAGAAGGAAACCACAGAAAAGAGTCTGAGGGAGCCTATTAGGAGTACTAGTCTGGTAAGTGCCCTTTTTCCTTCAACAAAGAAAAATCCTCTTTCTTTAGTAGTACTGTTTGATCAGTGGAACGCTAATAATGAAAGCTTTTTTGACTGTTGAAATGCATTCACAGTTGGGCTCCCTGTATTTGCAAAGCTGCTTGCTAATGCTTTCTGCAGAGTTTGGAACTTCTTGGATTTTTGAGACTTTGTTCACTGTCTTTAGTATCATGGAGATGTTTTTGTAGTTTGATAGTTGTGTGACAAAGGGAGAAATAATAGGCACTTAACTCCTAATTTTTTCTTATTTCTTAATTAGGAAGCCTTGCAAGTAATATGTGTCTTGGGTCTGTTCTGAGTTTCCAGTACTTATTCATGTCTAGGTATGTTTTAAGCAAACAGGAGTAGGTAATTAGTCTTTTTAAATGGGTTAAGACTTATTACAGTTCAGTTTACTATAGCTTAATTTTAACTTGAAGGTATTCAGGCTTTCGGTGTTCTCTGGAGCATTAATTTTTATGTAACCTTCATAGCTGCATACAACTTGGGTTCAAGAACTGCCTTTGAATATGGCATGCAATGTGTCCTTGTTCTTTTATGTTGGTAAATGGCTTTTTCCTGTTTATTACTAGAATTCAAAAGGGGTTGGCCTTTCCTCTGAATTACCACTTCTGAAGTAGTATTAACAGGAATGTCATCTGTAAGAAATTATCAGTCTACTCAGCGCTCAGTAGAATTTCCCCCTCCCTTCTACACCCCCTTTCCTTTCCAGATCCAGGATAAAAATGATCAATGGATTGTTTTGAAATCCCTGATCTTGAAGTAAACTGGCATCTTAAGTTTTTGATCTTCTATGTTATCTGTTAGGAATTTGAAGAGAATGGCTTCTTCTAGCTACTGTGTTTAATGCAACCCACAGGTCAACATATTGTGTAAATATTTTGCATATACCTAAATAGCCATTCATTTTGAGATCAGAAAAATCTCTCTCATTTCTCTATGAAGATATTCTTCCATTAAGCTAGTTATTGGCATACACCCACCTGCTAGAGTTCTGTCAGTGTCTTATAGTGAACTGGCCATGTAATTCGCTAGTTTAAGTGGAAAGAAGGGAATTCAGAAGGTACTAAAGAAATCCAAGTTGGCTTTCCTTGCCGTAAGATACGCAGAGTAATGTTTCAATGTTCTACAGTGCCTTTGAATTAGTTTAATGTAATCAAGCAGTTGCATAATCATACAAAGCTAGCAGCATCCTGTTCTTACTGTTTTTTCCCTGTGTGCATCGTAAGGAAAACGATATATTTGGAGAGCTGGTGTCAGCTTTAATTCTCTTCAAGGCATTCATGTTTGTTTGTTACATGTTTGTTCAAGGCATTCATACCATGTTTGTTACAGGTAGAAGTACTTAAATCTGGTTTTGGTTTTAATTGTGAGAGGGTTTTTTAATTTAAAGTCCTTCTGTGACTCAAGCTGAAGTGACTTGGAGCTATGGTATCTATTTCTGCAGTTCTCACTGAAGTGTATTTTCTTCCTTGTTCTAGATTGGAATGTTGACTATAACTACTGATAATGAAAAGGTAATCTGTTTTAAACATTATCAGTGTACATCTGGTAAATATTTCAATTCTGATTCTGTTTAACTTATTTCAAAGGTCTGATTACCAAGAATGATGATGTGTAATGGCATGAATCACCCATGTAGTCTGTATACTGTATGTTCATGTTTCTGAAATCTGTGTATTCATTTTCTTCTGTTTAGTGAACTGTTATCTCTTATTCATGTAAGCAGTTTGGAGCAGTGTGAGCTATGATCCAGGTCTTATCTGTGACTTGAGGAAAGCATTGCTCTGTTTGTACTTCAGTTACCCGAACTGCATTCCAAACCTCAATTCCTAACCCTTGGGGAAGAGCTTAAGCTGCAAATAAGTCACTGGCTGTAGTGCCTGGTGTTTAACACTTAAGTACAGGCTATCCCAAACTAGAGGTCATACCAAAAGAAACATGGAATCAGCTGTCAGACTAAATGTTAGCTCTTTATTTAGCACTGTGATAGTGTAATGCTTGCCCCAGTAGGAAGTTAGCAGCATAAGATTCAGTACTTTCTGCTAATAATTCAGGAAACTGATATGTATTTTAGTTTATTCCTCCTTTTTTTCTGAAGGTGTGATTAAAAGGGGTGGGGGGCAGATAGCAAGTGACACAAGTGCTTAAAAGCTCCTGTGTTGGTTATTATCTGAACTTGAAGGTAACCACAAGTTATGTGAAAGCTGCTTTTAGTGGGCTACTCTGTAACTTGCAGTGAACTGGCAAGTTGTCTTGGTATGTTTATTTGGTTTTAAAGTTCAAATGTCTAGAGAAATTCTGGAACATGCAACATTAGAAATAGTTCTGACTACTGTGAGATTCTGAAATTCAGTTCTGTAAAGGAATTCTTCTGTGGGAAGTTTTGATGTGGGTGAAAGTTCACTTGTGCATTGCATTTCCATCTTCGTCAGAGACTTGATATGTTGAATCAAGCTAATTTCTCACCTCTCTGTCAGCAATTTGTTCTTTCACATCAAGATTCACCATCAGGGTGACAAGTTGCAGAGTGACCTGCTATAACTTCTGTTGTGTTTGGAGAATGTAATGTTTTTGGGTAGAGCAGCCAGGCCTCAGGAGGGAAGGGAAGTTAGTATAGAGGGCAATGTTGTGATGTAACTATTCAGTCTGAGAACCATAAATGTCTGTCTGCTTAAATTTTGGTTTGCCAGACTCCAGATGTTGAGTCTCGTGAAGATCTGATAAAAAACCACTATATGGCAAGGATAGCAGAACTTACATCTCATCTGCAGCTCGCTGACAGCAAATCTGTACACTTTCATGCTGAGGTGAGCATGTATCTGTACTGAAAACAATAAATCGCTTTTGAACTTTACACAGGCAAGTATTATGATAATGAGTTTAAATATATGGAACATAATCTTTCATAAACATCTGTTCCTGGCATGTTTTTTGACTCTTGTATAGTATGCATAAAAATGGATACTGTAGAAAGACATATTTAAATAAATCCTTTGGTAGCCTTGTCTTCGGTGTATTAAGAAGTACAATGTGTGTCATGTATAGGTCTGTTCATAGAAGCTGAAGCAGCTGGCTTTAGTTACCAAGCTGGTTTTGACTTAGTGATGCTGATGTCATTCAAAAATTCGAGTGTATCTCGAAGTGATGAAGCAGTTCTCTGAGAAATTGGTTCTTAGACATAAGTTCTAATTAACTTCAGGCGTTAACAAAGTGATTTGTCTTATCTATGGTTTCCTGTTTTCATGCAAACCATGAGGTATTTTTTCATGGAAGTAGTGGCCATTTCAGTTTGTAATTAACTGATGTGGAATATACCATAGCCTCCAGCTTAACAGAGCAAATTATACTAAGTATCTTTTAAAGGTGGATGACATAGTGTGGAGGAACATGTTTCTCTGATACTCTTGCCAGGTATGGAGTTGTTTGTGTTGCTTTTTACTTAGGACATATTTCCTACTAATTACGTGCTAAATAAGATATATTTAGAGGATTGGCAAGATGGTAATTCTGTGAAATGAAACAAAAGTGTAATGTTAACTATTGCATTACCTTTGCATTATAAAAATGTGCACAAGCTCTGACTAAATTTCTTGAAATTAAGGATTACAGAAAGGTGGAAACATCCAAAGCAATCAGTTAAAGATGGCATAAAGTAATACTCTGGAACTAACTATCCTACCTTCTGCCTTCCCTATCCTGTTCTGATTGACAGTGTCGAGCACTTGCCAAAAGACTGTCGTTAGCAGAGAAGTCCAAGGAGTCGCTCACAGAAGAGTTGAAGCTAGCTAGTCAAAACATCAGTAGGTTACAGGTAAGTAAAAAGGTATATAATGTAACGGAGGTATTTTGTGTGTGTAAGGGGAAGTTGGAGGAGAAAAATCGGAGCCATCAGGCATGGTCATGCCTTTATTAGGTCCTTAATGATGTAAAAACTCTAATGGTATGTAGAGAAGAGACTTAAATAAGATACTTCAAATCCCAAGTGTAAAGTTGAAGTGGAACGTGCTTGCAAGGAAAAAGTTACAGTAGCCAAGCCTGTGTTTTAGCACACTTGAGTCAAGACTTTTTATAAAAATGACCTTTTTTAATGTCAAAAGGTATGGATGTATGGCTGATTTCAGATGATACAATTAACTCATTATCCTTTCTAGCATCTGGGTCTGAAAGTCTTCAAAATGCCAGGGTGTTTTTTTGACATGGATAGCTTAATATTAAGCAAATGTAACTGTAGGGTTAAACTTTAAGAAGCCAGTGTTAAGAATAGGTAATAAATTGTTAAGCCAGACATCCTGTAAATGTTCTGTCCCTTTTTCCTGCCCCTGCACGCAGCTGAGAAAAGGGTCAGTAGTATATATAAATATTCAGTTCATAAATGCCTTTGTTTTCTTTATGTTCAGTTCATATCTTTATTGCTCATCTGTGTTGGTGAGTACCTAAAATGCTCCATACAGGCTGTTAATGTAATGACCTAAAGAATTGTTAGTAAACATAGCGTTCTTTTGATTTTTCCTTAACAAATTCCACAGTCAGTATCCAACTTGGCAGCCTGAGATGTTCATCTCCAATTACATATTAACATCCTAAGAAAAGATAGCAGGTTTACCATTTGTATGTTTAGTGGTCTGCATAACACCAAATCATGGAATAGGTTGGAAGAGTCCTGTGAAGGTAATCTGGTCCCCTCCTAATGGTCAGAGCAGGGAGAGTTCAGATCAAGCCATCCTCACCTTGTGCCATGACTGCTCCGCTTCCTAAGCATTGTACTGGTCTTTGCTTTGGTCTTGATCATTCAGCTTTCCTGGGCCCCTTTAACTTCCAGAGCAGTTTTACCTGGGATCTTGCCAAGCAGACCTTGAAAAATCCAAAATCTGCTCTTCTTAAATCTAGGGCTGCTGTAATTCTACTATTCATCTTGCTTCCCTCAGAATCTTAAATTCCACTAACTCATGGTTGCTGCAGCCAAGGCCACCATTGGCTTTCACATCCCTGACCAGCTTTTCCTTAACTGTGAGTAGCAGGTCCCCAGAGAGCATCTCCTAGGCTGATTGATCGCTGCTATCAAGTTCTTCACCACACTAAAGAGAACCCCTGAATTGCTTGTGTTACACCTTGTTGCCCTTCCAGGAGATGTCAGAATAGTTAAAATTCATCATGAGGATCATGATCTTGGGGTTGAGAGATTTTTATCTGCTTGTAGCAGATACCTGCCGTATCATAGAGTCACAGAATCATAGAATAGTTAGGGTTGGAAAGGACCTTAAGATCATCTAGTTCCACCCCCCCTGCCATGGGGAGGGATACCTCCCACTAAACCATGCCATCCAAGGGTATGTCCAGACCGGCCTTGAACACCGCCAGGGATGGAGCATTCACAACTTCCCCGGGAAACCCATTCCAGTGCCTCACCACCCTTACAGTAAAGAATTTCTTCCTCATATCCAATCTAAACTTCCCCTGTTCAAGTTTGAACCCGTTACCCCTTGTCCTCTCACTACAGTCCCTCGTGAAGAGTCCCTCCCCAGCATCCCTATAGGCCCCCATCAGATATTGGAAGGCTGCCATGAGGTCTCCATGCAGCCTTCTCTTCTCCAGGCTGAACAGCCCCAACTTTCTCAGCCTGTCTTCATATGGGAGGTGCTCCAGTCCCCTGATCATCCTCGTGGCCCTCCTTTGGACTCGTTCCTTTTTATGTTGAGGACCCCAGAACTGCACACAATACTCCAAGTGAGGTCTCACGAGAGCAGAGTAGAGGGGCAGGATCACCTCCCTCGACCTTGTTTTCTCCTCTGATCTCTATGTATAAGATCTTAATTGTCTTTAAAACACTCCTTCACCTAAAGCATAATCTCTCCCATCTTATCCTGTCCTTCCTAAAGTGTCTGTATCCCTTCATTGCTGAGTTCTAGTCAGTCATGTAGTCACTCATAGATGCGCACTATCCCATCATGTGTTTCTAATCCCAGAGAGGTCATAGCTTCGCAACTGCATGTGGCTTGCTGATTCCTTCAGCTTTGTATGCCATGTATGTTCATGTACAGGCTGTGCTCTAACCCTAGAAACTCTGTTTGTTTGTTGGCTGGAAGCAGTGTTGGAAAACTTAGCTGCGTTAGTCTTTTATGTAAACCATAAAAAGTAGGCAGGGTTGTGGAAATAACAAAGGAAGCAGAGCAAAAATAAAGAGCACAGGCCATACATGAGACTTAAAAGAAACATAGCTATTGATTTTCTTTCATAAAGTATTTTTTTTTCCAGTGATTTAGTTTAATTGCACACATTATGCACAAAAGTGTAGCTCACTAAGTGGAGATAGAAGTCAGCTGCTTTGCCACTTTTCATTAATACTGAGCAAAGGCTTCTGGTTATTTTCCCCTTTTAGGATGAATTGATGACAACAAAGAGAAGCTATGAGGATCAGTTAAGTATGATGAGTGACCATCTCTGCAGTATGAATGAAACCTTAACTAAACAAAGGGAAGAGATCGATACACTAAAGATGACTAGTAAGGTAAGTTGCAAGGTGGCAATTTGGATGAAGTTTGGAGTTCTGTGGATGGCATTCAGCATTCCTGCAGCACTAACCTTTAACAACCAATTCCCAAGTTGTAGTTCTTATTCTCAGCCAACTGGAAAGAAAACTCCAAACCTGTGAACTTAAATGCACTCTTAAGTTCTTTTCCAAGCAGGAAGTCTACCCATTTATCAGAAACAAGTTTTTGACTTATCTTAATGTTAATGATGAAAAACACAGAAGTCTGCCGTTTGAGCAGTCTGTGATTGGTCCATGGTATATCCTTATCATGACAGTTCTAGGGAGATGTCTAGGCAGATGTTGTGAAGGCCTCTATCCTTCACTCATCTGGCTGTGAAACTAATAAACTAGCATTATTCTCCTTAACTGGGGAATGTAGGGAAGCAGGTTTCACTGAAGGGTTAAAAATAATTTAAAAATCCATGTTTTGATTAAAGGTCACGTGATGGGGATTTTAATTTTTTTTAGGGTAAACCCTTCCCTCCATTATAAAACTGTTTTCCTTCAGATACCTGAGTGGCTTGACTTGGCATAGGGATCTTTAAAACTGCTTCTTGTTGTCCAAGCTCTTGTGCTTTTAGAGGGAAGCTCTTGGCTGCATACTGACCATAGCACTTCACGGTTTTATAAGATGTTTTCTGGAATTTTTCACTTATCATACTTTTAAGACTTGAAGTGGTACTCTGTTGTAAGGAAGGAGTTCAGAATCTCACAGCAGTAGATCCAGGTTTTCAAATGCAGAAGGCGACTGGGTTGAAATCAAAACGATGCAGTTCAAGCCATTATCATTTGGAGGGGGTTGCTGCTTAGTTTAAAAACCAATGTTATCTTCAGGAAATAGGAAAACAGAGAATTGGCAGCAAGTAACTATTGTACAAAAGTTTATTTTAAGCTACCCATTTGCTTTGTGGAATTGCTGCAAGACAAATGTGAGTTGGTTAGTTGTAGAATGAATTCTTTTCTAAAGTAGGAGTAGTTTGTGTGGGCCAAGTTAAATTTCTTTTGGAACAAAGGGATAGGGTGGGGATTAATTTTAATTGGAGGCAATTATGCTATGAGGTTTATATTTGACATAGCACTTGCATGAATTACGATTTAACTTACATTCACTGCCCTTGCAGTATTAGTGATGTTGATACAATTCAGTGTCTGGGGATGTAACTCAAATATCTTTTTTTCTGCTGATTTCAGTTGAGGTAAAGTACTGTTGTGCTTATTTGAAGTATCTGGTATTTTCCTCTGTCATACCTGTAAAGACAAGAGGGATTTTCAGAGCAAGCAGTTACAAGCTTCCATTATTAAAAGCCTATGGACTATTTGAGTTTGACTGTACTTCTTTGCTGTAGACATAAATTATCAGACATAAGGGTGTATATTATCTGTCTAGATTTTCTTATCTGAATTATATGTTCTGTTCACTTGTTTCTTGTTGCAGGGAAATTCTAAAAAGAACAAAAATCGATAGCTTGGAGCTAATCAACTGTCTTCGGAAGCTGCTGCACAGGATGCAGATAGTGAATGCTCATTGTCCAATTCCTGTTTGTTCCAGGAAGCTGAGCGTCACATTGGGTCTAGTAAAAACTGATTTGGTGCTGTAAATGGCTTTAAAATATTTAGAACTTGTAACAAATCAAACAGAACTTAATGTTGGCTCTAAACCAGGAAATAGACACTCTGTGGATAATTTATATAGAAATTACCTTCAGTTTTTACTGTGCACTTTTTAAAACCAAGTTTTAATTTCCTGTAATAACTTCAGATTTTGTATATTTTCAACTATGATTCTGCATTAACAAATTTGGATCAGTGCAGTAGTTGTCTATTTTTGAGTTATATGTTAAATTGTCAATGTGTACATTCCTTGTTAATAACAGTTTAAAAATTAGTTTGGAGACTTTTGGCCATGCAAGCTGTGCAGTTACTGTAAATGTGTTACTCCTGTTCTCAGCCCTTTTGAATGAATTAGAATTGTGGCTTTAAATGATTTCTATCAACTCGAATAAATGGGATCACTATTTCATTTTAGTCTCCAATAGTGGAAACTTTTGCTGCTTGTATTTGGCACTTTGGATTTTGAAATAAAGAGCACAAATAGCTGAATTGGGATACTTCTATGAAATTGCTTGAAGCCCTTATTTTAGGCATTTTGTTTACATGTGTATGTGTGTATATATATTGGTTGAAACAGCTGTTTAATACTAGAGGAAATTGTGATTGTAATTTGCCCCAAAAGAGTGAAACATTGTGTGCGTAGAATAGATCAGCTTACTGTGCTCGCTCTTACAGTAAAGAATATGAAATACGTAGAAGATTTAAACACTGAATTTGCAAAAAGCCTTCACAGAATTAAGTCCTCATGGATTCACTGGGGGGATGCACATGGCTTTTCCTGTGTTTTGAGAAGTTTGTGAACTTTAGGCCTCTCCTAAGATTATTTCCTTTTTTTAAGTGAATTCTAATACCACAAGTTTTCACAGCACTGATTTTTTTTTATTATTATTAATTTTTTTTTAATCAGGTGCTGTGCTGCTCCATACTTTACACTGATCTTCTCTTCTGTAATTTGCATTACAACACTTATTTGTCCCATAAGGGTTTACTCTGATATCAGTTGTGTCAATATGTATTATTAGTATGTAATAATAAAATCAGCTACATGAAACCAGCTGCACTGCTTTCTTAATTCTGGTTATACCCATGTTGCACATTGTGATAGTGTGGTGAGATGTTAGCATCTATTCCCAGTGAGGTAAGCTTAAGTAATTATACCAGTCTAGTTACTCCTGGTAGTGCTTCTCTTTGAACCAGGCTGCATTTCTGTATCTAATGCTGCAGTGTGCAAATACATCGTGTCCAAGTTAGCATTTTTCACCTTGTCTGCTCAAAGGCAAACAAGCATCCAGCTTACATTGATGCAGCTGTGGAGCTGTTCTGATACAGCTTTTCCTTTTAATGACAGAATGGATGCGATTGTGAAACTGGGGAGGAAGTAGGGAGGGCCTGCACGGTTTCTTACTAGCAGCATGTTAAATTGAAAACTATATGGTGGTGCTAATGAGGTTTGGGAAGTGTTTACTTTCTAGCCATTTTATTGAAGCAGATAGAGCTTCAACTGTTTCATTTAGGGTTGAAAACCAATTGCTTTCTTCCAGTTCTTTTGAAACTAACTTTTCCGAGGACTTTTCATCAAGCAATGAAGGTATTAATTTGATTGTTAATTTAATTCTCTGAATCAAATTGCTGAACTTATTACTGATGCTACTTCTCATAGGAGGCTGCATTGAGAGAAAGGTTTTGCTTGTGCCATTTTTGTCAGGCTTAAGTAAAAACATGCTTTGAAGACTGAGAGTTTAAAAACTTGCATAAAAAGGTTAAATGTGGCTTTCCTCAAGGTGTGTTTACAACAGAGTATACCCCCCAGCATCAAAACATGAATTAATACAGAATGTGCATTTAGGTACAATTGCAATGTACATTAGTTTGTCAGCATTTTCTTCTTGCAGTATCTATTTGGGAATGTACTGGGGTGTCCGTTTCACTGGACACTGAACATGCTCAAGAAGAGTCAATTTTGATCACTTGAGCTGCCTTCAGTTTTTCAGGGAACTGTTTTAAGTTCCAGACTATCATTTACTATCAATATACAAAAATAGAATCTTGGGAAAAATAAGTAAACCAGTATTTTGGATGCTGTTGTAGTAATGCTATGGAGGGACATAGTATATTGCATGTAACTCAGTGGCATTAGAAACTGGAACAAGTGGAAATGCCCAACTAGCTTGTACTCATCAGCTCACCAGGTGGTTCTGAATCGGTCTCTTGAGTATCTCAAATGCTCTTATGTATCTAAATTGTTACGGAACAATGCTGTGTTACTGAAAAGCTGAAGGCTATCTTCAACATTACAATGAAGAATTCATGTGAGGCAAAGTTATGCAGAAACAGGCATTTGAATGGTCTGTGCATATTGTTGTGGAATGCACAACATCTGGGCAAAGAATTGTACTAACACTGGAATTAGTGTTCAAAACTTTGACTTCCTACATGATTAATCAGGGATCTAATGACAAACTGTTACAAGGCAGGAAAATTCTTAGAACAATACAGTGTCAAACCAGTGCTAAAGAAAAATCCCAATGCTAGGTAATTTTTGTAATGGACAGCTGGTTGCAACACAGGTTTTGAAAGCATTTTTAAAGTGCTTATTCGTTCCTCTATAATGTTGGGCACCTCCTGAGTAACCTTTATACTCATGAATAAATAACCAATTCAGGAAAGCAGCACCATTTCCTATTAATGGTTTTAATAACTGGATTTTCAAAAGTTCTTTCAGGACTTTGTTTCAAACCTCTGCTAACACCTTCAAAGCTTTCAAAGTCTTTAGCTATCCTAGGTTTCTGAAAATGCACCCCAGTAACTGTTCTGTGTGTTCAAAATCAGTATTTGCTATAACCAAGAATGAATTTAACTTCTAGATTACCCTTTTAAGAGCTTTATAAGTCTTGAAAGTACCCAAGAAGCATCAAATCCCTGGCTATTTTGAAAGGCCTTAAGCTCTTACAGGTCAGGGGTTTCCCTGCCTGAAAGATTAACTTCTAAAACAGGAGTCTTAGGCTGACATTGTCATAAGCTGCACAAGAGTGTCATCTCATTGCTGTTAAAATAATGATGTGATTAAGTTGTTACATCTGTAAGTATACTTCTGTGATTTAAGTGCTGATCATCTTTAGTGTTGATTTTTAAAATGGTGCTGTTTGTAATGTCTCTTGCTAATTCCTTCAGATTCATTCTTAACCAGCTCAACATTTCAGTAATAGTGGTGTCAGGAGCTTCACACTAGATATGATCTAGTTGCACTCCATGCAGCATCAGTATCAAGACTGGAACGCTTTGCTTTCCCATCTTTGTTGAAGTGCATTTGCTACTGTACAAGGGATTTTCCCTTTTTATCAAGCCAGATTTATTTCTGATTTATACTTGTAATCCTGGTGCTCTTTCTGCTCCAGTTTCCCTTGCTGGCAGATGAGTTGAAGTTTTGGTGGGGAAAGCTGTTTGGTCTAATGTTTCCTTGATGCTGACTTTGTGCACAGGAGGGGCCCATCACCATTTAGCAGTCCTCACTACAGTTCCAAAGAACAGATTTGCTCAGACATCCAAAGCATCAGTTGCAAACAACAGGAAAGAAAATTAACTTTCTATCCAGGTATCACCTTCATGAGACTGGAGAGGTTATTTACTGCCTTGGTTGAGCAATGTGAACTCTCTTTGGTTTTTTTAATAATATAAATCCAATGATATATTAAACTTTGGAGAACCAACTGGCAGTGTAAGCTGGGCAAACCTGTTCTTTAACATAGTATGTATGTAAGGTAATTTGAGAGCACTATCTTAGCAACAGCAGGGTCATAATAGAAATAAAGCTTAGTGCAGTAAAAAACTGTAATTGGTACCAGAGGTCTGATTACCTCCTCCCACAAAGGCTAGACGCTGCTCTATTAAGAATGCTTGCTTTGTCTTATTCTGCCTTTTCTGCCTCTGTTACTACTTGCAGAATTACTCAGTGGTGAATTAAAAGCATGTTTGTTTAGAAGAGGCCATGTTTGCCCTCATTCCTGGATATTTATTTTAATCAGTGTTAGAAACTTACTTTAACTAGTGCTCGTGTCTGCAGACCTGCTTGCTCAGTCACAGTGGGGACAGAGGAGAGCTTTTGAGGACCTTTATAAATCAAGGCCTGAGTGGGGCTATGGAATCCATCCACCACATGGAAACTTGCCGGGGGCAGATCTCATTGTTTGCCTCTGCTGTGTGTGTAGGCAGCTTTAGACATGTCAATGCTAATTTAGAATCACTTGGCTTCTTACAGAAGCTTTGAGTGCAAATACTGTAATACTGAGGTTAGGCAGCTGAGCTGTAAAACAAGAAGCAGTTGATTCTGGTTGGGTTTCATTTGCATGGCAAGCTACCATGCTAACAGCCCTTTTGAGTTTAAGCTTTTTATATGTGAAAGTCAAGAGATAACAGGGGAGATCATGTACTGTTTTAATTCTATCTGTACTAATTTTAACTAATTCACCCCGTAAGTCTAAAGCTTTATGAACTGATGAGGTCTTCGCTCGTGATGTAGCCTTTGAAATGCAGGCCTGGGGTCAAAATTACATGTATATGGTCTCCCATAACCAACACAGCTTAGTCTTGAGAAGAGTTAAATGCACAAAACTAAAGAGTCCAGGTAATTTCCAGTCATTTTAAGCACTATGCATTCTTTCATGGGTTGAGTTAGAAGCTACTGTGGTGGTATGTAGCTTCTTGCAAACTTTCTCCCTATAAAGCTCATTGCTTCTGAAATTAGTACTGGGGGGACCTTAAACCTCCACACACACCCCTTTCTACTACAAAGACTTCATCCTTGTCTGCCCTTTCACTAAAGCTTTAAGTTTCCTTCCTCTCTGACTTAGAAGGCTTCAATTTGTGCTCAAATAGGAAAGGCAGAACACTTTATTTGGGAAAGATTATTTTAATGAAGTTACGAGCTTAAAGGCTGAGAACTTGGGTGCAGTTTCATTAAGGGCAATCTTTGGCACAAGGCACAGCTGGAATTATTACTGGTGGACCTATTACTAGTGACCTATTATTAGGAAGTATTACTACTAACCCCACTACTGGTGGGATTATTACAGCTGGAACTATTACTACTGGAATTGGTGCTTCACCCCTTGCATGTCTTCTACTTAGTGACTTTCAGATTGCTCTTAGAATATGCAGCTTTGGACGTGGCTAATATTTGCCTTGGGACAGAGGGAGTCAGATTTTCCTGAAGTTTCTTTTGACATCTGGAAAGGTTGGTTTATTTTCCATCCAGACAAGTAGACAAGAACAAGTTTCTCTTGGGTTATCAATTGAGCCCCAGAGGTCAGGAACATTTGAGACCAACCAGCACTCAAAACACAAAGATAATGTCAGCATGCTAAATTTTATAAGCAATACATAGTGAACATAAAGTACTTAAATAGTGAATATACTAAACTTGGGTTTTTTGACTGCAATGGTACTAAGAGAAATGAATCTTAAATGAGTGGGAGAGAAGAATTTGACTCCTTTGCATTTTGGTTTGAGTGCTCAGTTACGATGGACTTTGTTGGTAAAGTAAAAAGCAAAGTGGTAGAGAAGAGAGTTAACATAATACAATAATATACCTGTTAGTACAAAACTTCCTCTGCTGCTGCCACCCAAATGAAATAATGTTGTCATCAGGCATTTTCTTCCCTGCTTTCTGCATTCCATAGCTTGGATAACTTCCTTGCCTCTCATTTACATGAAGATTAAATGAACACCCTCGAAGCACTCAGTGCTAGTGTAAAGTGAGACTGTGCAGCGGTTCAAAAGGACTCAGTGGTATTTACTGCATATATCAGTATGTATGTATGTATGTATGTCACTAGTAGAAGTTGGTGAAAACCAGCCCTGGAGCTGCTGTATTGTATTGTAAGAATTATAGCATCCATGGAAATGGGCAGGGATATGACTGTGTTCCAGCAACAGCACTAGAAAGAAATTTTCTGTTTGAAAGTAATACAAATGATGTACATTAGAATAAACGCTTCACAAAAGGGAGGCCCCTGTCCTTTGCAGAAACTGGCTATATGCTGGTGAGTTGGAAGAGAACTGTAATGTTGATCATGGAATCCCAGACTGATTTGGATTGGATGGCATCTTACAGTGCCAACCCCTTGCCATGGGCAGGGACACCTTCCACTAGACCAGGTTGCTCCAAGCCCTGTCCAACCTGGCCTTGAACACTGCCAGGGATGGGGCAGCCACAGCTTCTCTGGGCACCCTGTGCCAGGGCCTCAGCACCCTCACAGGGAAGAATCTCTTCCTAATGTCCCATCTCAATCTCCCCTCTGTCAGGTTAAAGCCATTCCCCCTTGTCCTGCCTCTACAAGAGGGGATTATCCCCCTTGCTCCACTCTGGTGAGTCGTGTCCCTTCCCCACCCCCATTCCTGTGCCCAGCTCTGGGGCCAGCAACCCAAGAGGGATGTGGAGCTGCCAGAGCGAGACCAGAGCCACGGAGATGCTCCAAGCACTGGAGCCTCTCTGCTCTGGAGTCAGGCTGAGAGAGCTGGGCTGGTTCAGCCTGGAGAAGGGAAGGCTCCTTAAGGGGAGACCTTAGAGCAGCTTCCAGTGCCTAAAGGGGCTCCAGGAAACCTGGAGAGGGGCTTTGGACAAGGGCTGTAGGGACAGGACAAGGGGAAATGGCTCTCGCTGGGGGATGCTGACCCGATGCTTCCCCCGGGGCCGGGCCGGGCGGGGAGGGAGGGGCGGCGGGGCGGGGTTTATCCGCTGCCCCCCCCCCCTCCGCTCCCGTCCCGTGCGGTCGGCGGGCGGTCCCGTGTCCCGGCGGGCGGCCGCGAGTCACGGGTAAGGAGCGGGCGGCGGTCGGGAGCGGCCCGGGCGCGGGGGGTGTGGGGGCTCCGTCCGCAGGTGGAATTTTCCCGGTAGTTGAGGCGCAGCTCAGCAGCCCCGGCGGGGAGCGGGGCGGTGGATGGGGCGGCTTTGTTTTGGTTTGAGGACGGGACTGACAACGTATGTGCTTGTGCTTGGCTCGGGCTCTGGTTGGTTGGTTGGGGTGGTTGTTCCCCCCCCTTTCCGCTTTTCTCCTTTTCCCCTCTTTTCTCTTTTCTTTTCTTTTCTTTTCTTTTCTTTTCTTTTCTTTTCTTTTCTTTTCTTTTCTTTCTTTTCTTTTCTTTTCTTTCCTTTCCTTTCCTTTCCTTTCCTTTCCTTTCCTTTTTCCCTTTTCCTTTTTCCTTTTTCCTTTTTCCTTTTTCCTTTTTCCTTTTTCCTTTTTCCTTTTCCTTTTCTTCCTTTTTCTTTCCCCTTCCTTCCTTTCTCCCCTTCTTTCTTTACTTTTTTTCCTTATTTCTCCGTGGGTTTTTTTTCCCCCTTTTCAATTGTCTTTGGTTTTATTTTCATTTTTCTTCCTTTTTTTATGCTGTCTTTATTTTTTTCTCTTTTCCTGTTATATTTTAAAGCAGAAGTGCTGAAAAGGGGATGGCGTCTCCTGGGGTATCCAGAGCTTTGAGCCACTGCAGAAGTCGGTGGCGTTTGAGTGATGGATATCCTGCAGGATTAGTTCCCATGGCTTTTGCTTTGTTAGGGAGGAGACTGGGGCGATGGAGTTTTTGAGTTTAATACTTGAAGTGAATTCCTGGAGCCTTCCTCATGTTTTCTGGTGGTTCAGCTGATGACGTTACGCTGTGGATGTAGACTCATGGTGCTTGGAATCATTGCTGCAGAAATCTGTTGTACGTACAACAGGGCTCAGGGCTTGGGAAAATAACTGGAGCGGATGCAGAAGGATGTGCTGCCCGGGGCTGAAGTGATTTGGCTGCGCTTACCGTATGCACCCTTAGAGCAAACTCCACAGGTAGTATCTTGAGCATAGTGTAGCTGGGAAGGAATATGGGAGGTTTTCACTTTCTGGCTTTAAATAAATACTTGCTGAAGGGGGACTTTTCGGTTTGTTTCTTGTTAAAGATGTGGGTGTTCTGATACTTGTGGCAAATAAAAGCCGTTCCGATATGTGCTAGGAAAAATGCTCACTAAGGCATTTTAAGGGAACCCGGGGAAAGTTAAGTTACAGAAGTCTCCACTCGCCTTCCCCAGTGTCTTTTCTGCCTGAGCTGGCTGCACTAGAAGCCCTCAGTGATTCCTCTGCAAACAGGACTTGGATATTTTTGGGAGAGCGGTAATGACTGGGGAGGAGGGAACTGAGCTTTTGAAGCCTGAGGCTTTTAAATACGAACTGCTCGTTTTGCTGTTAACTCCCTTTTCCCTATCTGGAGGCTGAGCCTTTTCTATGTCTGTAAGAGAAGAAGGAAAAGAGGTAGCTGAAGACAAAACATGGAGTTGCCTGGTTTAGTGTGATGAAAGCACACCCACAGCGAGAAAGCGTTGTGAGGAAAGGTTTGCTGCTTTCTTGACTGGGTGTATGAGTAGAGAGCTTTGCACTGCACTCTGAACCAGTTGTAGCTGAGCACAGTAGTTTGTACAACCGGGAGCATGGCCAGAGACTCAACTCCACTATGTTGGAATTGTAGATCACACCACTGGGAAAACCTGCCTGAAGGCAGGTCCAGTGCCCTTGTTTTGTGCTCAGGTTTGATTATTTCCCTTCTCCCTAGCTCCTTTTGCTCATATAATGACTGCTGCTTTCTATCACTTTAAAATTATTGGCTTTTATAAGCTTAATAGCCCAGCTTGTTCATACTTCTGCCCAGATCCAGATCTCTAAATAGAAATGAATGTAAGCTTCTAAGTTGATCTGTGTACAGTTATGAACTCCAACATGAAACACCCAATTACACGACTAGAGATGCGCTATCATGGACTGCGATTTACTTCATGTTTTGGTAAACAAGATTCCTTTGGCCCATCACTCCTTTCCTTATGGCTTTGATTGGAATAAATAGGAGCTGAAGTCTTCTGCTTAAAAAGCTTTTGGAGAGGAACGCAGTGAGGCTTTTTTTGGATGACTGCATTATGAATTACACTTTCTGACGTGACTGTCATCAGTTCCTATTACAAATACCTCTATCCAAATTAACAAAGAAGGATTCAACTGTGACACTTCTCCTTGCCAGGGCTAGTATTACGGCACTGTATTATACTGTAAGGCTTTAAGGCAGCGAGAATGGGACTTTTCCTGCAGTTGAGGAGAGAGTTAAGTCTGTCAGAAGACTTGTCACATTCAGAAGACCTCTGTATATCTTACATCATGGGTTAGTCTCTGCAAAGGTACTAGCACTTGTTTATTGGGCACTAAAGCATCACGTAGTTTAGTATCCTTCATGGCATTTCATCCACTGCTTCTCTTGGATACTGCAGACACTAGCAGAGGACCAGGTCGAAATTCACTTCCGACCATGACCAGTTGAATACATTGATACATGATCTGTGTGCCAAAGAATTCAGGCCTTTATATTGTTTTTACTTTTTTCATCCAGAGGGCCTAAAGAAACGAGGCTGTGGATTTTATAGACTGGGACAGCCACCCATAACTGTATCTGTGCTGCTTGGTAGCATGTAATAAATCTCTGCCTCTGCTCTGAGGGAGGGGAGCGGGAAGGGTTTGGGATGCTCAACTACTTGCCAAGAGCCCTGTGTAGTGCTGCCGTGACCAGGGCGCTTTTGTGGGATGTTTGTATGTTTCTAATAATAACAGTGTGTTTCCTAAACGCAGCTAAAAATTGCCTCAGTAGAGGCAGGAACATTCCATGAGCTTCGTGACCTGCAGAAGTACTGTAAATAAAAACAGATCTATTTTCCTGTGTCTTCCAGGCCAGAGCACTGTGCAGAGGGCTTCTTGTGTTGGTTTGGGTTGGTTTTAAATTACCCCCCCCCAATCCTTCTGTACAGTAAAACATCAGCTATTGACAATAAATAGTTTACATGAGACTCTTCTGACGCTGTCTGTTGGCTTTCCAGACTCTGCCTACAGCGTGTAAGTTGTGCAGTCACTATGGAGATGCTGAAGGGGAGAGTGTGTTCAGAGAGGATAAAGCAGGACTGGCTGAGTGAACTGAATGGGAGCAGGAACAGAAGCACCTTTCAGGGGGGTGCCGGCGCTGCTCCCTGCAGCTTGACAGCACAGTGGCCTCGGCCTCTTCCCCATCCTGCTAATGGGGGGGTTCATTTGTAGGAAGGGAAAAGGCCCTGGGGAGAGGTGTGTTGTATACACAAGAGAAACGTGCATATGCCCAGTGAAGTGAATTAGAAGTGATTTACATATCTTGCCTAACCAGAGAGTAGGAAGAAATTAAGTGCAACAGCACAGAGCAGTTCATCAAAAGCCAGTACCCAGCTATAAAACATTTAAGGATCACAGGCTTGCAATGAGCACTCTCTAACATTAAAAAACCCAACCAAACCCCACGTTTTTCAGCCCCCCTTTTTGTTACCTATTTTGTTTTGAGAAGATGTGATTACATCTTGCATGGTAGCTGGCAATCACATCTTGCACCCAAGTGATGTGTCTTAGGAGGCACTGTGATATCCAGGAAGGAGGAGAAAAGATCTGAGCCATTAATATGGATTTGATCAGGCTTTTTGTTATTTCTTCCAGGAAGAAGGAGTTTTCTTCTGTTCAAGGTGTTCAGTACAACAAAGATACCCATTTTGTGGTTCAGACGGTTTAATCCTATTCTCATTCACGTCAGTAAAAATGCTCCAACTAGCTGATGGAGAAGCTCATGAGTGACTTCCAAGAGTTCCTTCAGGTGTCTGTTCAGGCACCCTTCTCAACAACACATAAATTAGATTTCTAATTTAGTTTATTTAGTTATTTATAGTTTATTCTATTCTATTTATTTTATCCGGTGCTGCAAGTTACGTTTGTGATAATAAACTCTGCACCCCCCCCCCCCCCCCCAAAAACAGCCTGTGGAAGAATAGGGGTGCAGATCCCAGGTGTCTGCGTTGTAGCGATGTATGAAAATCTCTCAGTTCCTGTAGAAAGCATCATTGTCCTATCCCTATAAAATCCTATGGGCACTTCCAGTCAAGTGTTGTCTCTGGGCTTTCCTGCCTTGATTTCTATGCCCAGCTGAGAAAATACTGAAGGATAAAGCTGGTTTGACTCACCCGTGATGGAGTGGCCACTGGAGGGGGTGAGGGAGGATGTGGGAATCAGGGCTTACAGTGTGTGTGTGATGGGTTGAAGCTGATGGTGTTACACACAAGACCGGTCATGCAAAATGTTTTGTTGTGTTTTTGAGGCGGCTTTGAAATGTCTTTAAGTCTGAGGGTTAGGGAAGGCCTCCTAGAATGGAAGTAGATGTGAAAGGAGTTTATTTACAGTGACCAGAAGGTCTGGGTGATTATTTCATGGCAAAGATAGGAATTGTTTTGAATAGCTACACTAAACTTTCATGTAAACTGGATGGTCCTCACCGTCTAACCTCCTTCTGTTGTGAGCAAGAAGAGGAGCTGCTTCTTTGGGGAAGACCTGCTTCAACCACAGGCTACCACAGCTGGCAAAGGTGTGCATCTGGCAGCACTGCTGCTTTTCTTTCATTTTTCATAGAATCCCAGACCGGTTTGGGTTGGAAGGGACCTTAAAGCTCATTCAGTTCCAACCCCCTGCCATGGGCAGGGACACCTTCCACTAGAGCCAGGTTGCTCCCAGCCCCATTCAACCTTTAGGTATTGGAAGAAATCTGAGAGCTTCCCATAGGTTTTCCCTCCTGTGTGAATCTCATACCTGCTTGCAGCCTTTAGAGCATGAGATGTGACTCTGAGGCGCAGAAGAGCCAATGTTTCTTCAGGCCTTCTTTGTCCAGTACCTCTGTGTAGCATCCCTC
The DNA here is from genome assembly GCA_017639245.1 of Myiopsitta monachus. Taxonomy (NCBI): domain Eukaryota; kingdom Metazoa; phylum Chordata; class Aves; order Psittaciformes; family Psittacidae; genus Myiopsitta; species Myiopsitta monachus. The sequence continues at coordinate 60,211,609 of CM029925.1, forward strand.
CTTAGCGCTGGATACTCTCCCTGTGTACAGACAGCATCAGTGCCATTCCTGTCAGTATTTCCCCTTTTGGTGGGGAGTCCTCCATGTCCCAAACTGTGCAACACCATCCTCACTAGACTGTTTCAGCCCTAAAATTGTTAATTTTCCCCTGCTTGCACGCACAAATATCAACCACTTGTAAACCCCCCTTTGTCTGAAGGCAGAAACGGGTAATAGTGAGGAGTGTGTGCATGAGTTCCGCCTGCCTTTGCTCTGAGGACCTGTGTGCCTGTCAAAAGCTGAAAGCTTTAATTCCTGCAGCTCTTGAGGCCAGGAGTAAGGAATTCCAAATTAAACAGATGAGCTGTGAGCTCTGAACCTCTCCCAGCCGTACCTGTGCCCCAGCGAGTGAGCAACATAAATATAAGTTCACGTTACACTTTGAAGTCAGTGCGTATTTTTGGCTATTACACCAGTTCCTTATTTTCTAGAAGTAATGACATGAGTAATGCAGTGGGAGACTTAATCCACGTGTATATCCCAACTACAAGCGAAAGCCAAGAAATTCCTATTTCCTTTCACTTGTGCCTTTTGCTTATGTTTATTTCAGTTGTATGGCTTTGAGAACTAGGAGGGGTAGAGCAGAGTTAAATAAAAGTGCAGCCATCTGTAGTCTCAAGGCAAAATTGGAGGCAAATCAGCATAAATCGAGCTGTATTTTACGTGGAAGGTGTGCTTCAAAGGGTTTTTTTTGCATGGTTAAGTAATAAATGAAACAGTGATACACAGAATAGGGCTGTAAAACACAGAGATAAATCTGCCATATTTTACTTGGCTATCACAAGGGCTTACAGACGGTTAGGGTATTTTATATACCGTATGTGCTTTATTGCTTAAACTGCAGAGAATTTGTACTTTCCTGCGAGACTATTGCACTTTATGGCAAAATGCTTGGAGAATTGTCTGCATACTTGTCCAAGAGAAGGTAACAGCTCATATGGTGTTGTTGCGGGATGGCTTCAGCACAGCGTACACAGTATGCAGAGTTTTGTGTTAAATTTCTATATATGCAGCGAACATTGCTCCTGGAAATGTAACTGACGTGTAGTAGAGGCATAGGGTCCATAGTTCTGTAAGGGTGGGAAGATAATGACCAGGCGTTGACCACAAACAGAGTAGCTCATGCGAAGAGCGCAGCTTATTTGGAAGGGGTTATTTAACCCTTCTGTCAGTCGGCGTGTGGGTAAATCTGAAACAATTTGTGTGGTTGGTATTTGCCTGGTAAGACTCCACCATGCAAGAGGCGCGTGTAAGATACGTGCTCAGGTGTTTCGGAGAGAATTTGTTTGGAGGATGTAGCAGCCTTCAGTATCTGAAGGGGGCCTATAGGGATGCTGGAGAGGGACTCTTCATCAGGGACTGTAGTGATAGGACAAGGGGTAATGGGTTCAAACGTAAACAGGGGAGACTTAGGTTAGGTATAAGGAAGAAGTTCTTCACTGTGAGGGTGCTGAGGCGCTGGCACAGTGTGCCCAGAGAAGCTGTGGCTGCCCCATCCCTGGCAGTGTCCAAGGCCAGGCTGGACTGGGCTTGGAGGAACCTGGTGCAGTGGAAGGTGTCCCTGCCTGTGTCGGGGTTGGAACTGGATGGTCTTAAGGTCCCTTCCAACCCAAACCAGTCTGGGATTCTATAATGTATAGCTTAACAGTTTTGAAGCTACAGTGGCTTCTGGAGCAAGAGAGGCAATAAGGAATGTATTTATGAAATTATGCCCTTCTGTGTGTTTTGGAATGTGCGTAGTAGTGTCTGTTGTACTTGCTTGCTTTATACTTTGCAGAAGGGAGGTTGTTTCCCTGCCATTCCCCATTAGCTGATCCCATGCTCCTCCAATACTTAAAAAAAGGACCTTTGTGTTTAAATCCAGAGGGAATTGCTGGAGGGTTCTAACTGATGCCAGATGTTAGAGAAGACCCTGGGAGTGAAATGCTCAGGGAATTCAGTTGTGTGCTGTGCTGCTCCAGATGCTGCCGCTTCCTTGCTGTGGAGGCAGCAATGGAATGCCGTGGAATGAGGGTGGTGGTGGTAGGGGATGTTGCTGGATGACAAGTCAGTGCCCTCAGCTAGCTGAGGACCCGTCTGTGTCTGGATTTAAAGTACCAAAATCAATACCTTGAACTGCACCTTGGAGCCAGTAGGAAGTTGTTATTCCTGTTTCACTGTGGGAAGAGATAACTGTATCCTCCAGCAAGACGCAGAAGCTGAGCACTGTTTTCGCTGCAGATTTGATCTGGGATTTTTGAAGCAACAAAGGACGCGGTAATAGCTGCAGCCTATGAAAGTCTCTCAATAATAGGGTAGGATTTCTCTTCCTTGCCTCCTCGAGGTATTAAAAGGAAAAAATTAAGCCTCAGCTACTGTTCATTAAATGCTGAGGGACTGAGTTAATCTGATAAATGGGAAGATTGTTTTCAGGCAGAGGAGGATGAATTGAGATGAGTTGTGGCTTTGGGGTTCACTGGAATGGATGCATTTAGGATGAACTGTTATTCCAGCCAGCCTTTTTGTTTGCAGTTTCAGTATTCTAAAACCAGTGTTTCCTGTCGCATATCTGAATGAGATACCACACGTGCTTGTAATTTAAATGTTATGGGCCACGTAACATGTGGTAGTGGAGATCAATGGCATCTTGTATCGTTTTCCTCTTACCCAGAATGTTTGGGTTGTGTTAGCACAGGTCCCATGGGAGCCTGTTGGAGGCAAAGCACTTCTATCCCGAAGCCTGAGTTTATTGCAGTTCTGAGGGAGACCATCCTAAGTCTTGAGAAGGAATTTGGAGCACTTTTCAAAACAAAGGAGAACTTGAGAGAAAGGATTACTTCATTGTGGTGTGCAGATGGAAAAGCTTTTAAAGATCCACTTGGACTTTCTTCTTCCTCCCTTCCTAGTAAGTCAGTTTAGGGGAGCAGTGAGCGATAGTAGGGGAACCACTGTCTACTGCCGCACTCGTTTCTTGCACGTGTGATTTTGTTAACATCTGTATTTTCATTTTTCTGTTTAAAACCACGTGCCTAGGACAGTGATAGAAGGTGAACGCTGCAGCCCGTGGTGCTGAGGGTGTTGTAGCTGCAGATGAGAGCTCAGTCTGTGAAAGTGGTTTTCTTCATAGAGTTTTATGGACTGAAGTGAAACGTTTGGAAGGTGAATTTCAAACATCTTTTTGTTCTGTAACGGGGAAAAAACCTACCGAATAATCTGTAACATCACATTTAAACAAGTGAATAGTAACAGACCTTGGGGAGGGCGGGAATCAACATCTGGAAAGAATAAAGGGTGCTGAAAAACTTCATTTCTAACAAGAAAGGGAAAGAGGCTGCAGAATGTGTTCTTTGCTGTAAACTACTTTTGTATTTACTTACATTCTCACTTTATGTTTTCCTTTTTGCTCAAGCCTCCTGGTGTTTGGTGATTTCCCTTCCATGTGGCTGTGGTCACAAGGAATAGCTGCCCCCTCCGCAGTACCCCTGGTCATCCCGGAGCCCCTCTGGAGACAAAGGCTGTCACTCCCTCCTCTCACTCAGTGGTTTTTTTCCTCTCTTTCTCTCTAAGTAGTTGCTTATCTCTTGCAAATGCCAGGGCAGTTTTTAATGGCCACATTCAGGCTGCTTCCCAATGCTCTATTTACCCATGTGCCCCATGGTCCTGGGTATTAGAGAAAAGAGCTGTGCCGAGTTAGCATCACATCACAACATGGGAGGTACATGGACCTGCTCAAGGGAATCCAGAGAAGGGACATGGAGATGCTCTGAGGGCTGGAGCACCTCTGCTCTGGAGACAGGCTGAGAGAGCTGGGCTGGTTTAGCCTGGAGAAGAGAAGGCTCCAGGGAGACCTTAGAGCAGCTCCAGTGCCTAAAGGGGCCAATGAGAAATCTGGAGAGGAGCTTTTGACAAGGGCCTGTAGGGACAGGACAAGAGGGAATGGCTTTAAACTGACAGAGGGGAGATTGAGATGAGACATTAGGAAGAAATTCTTCCCTGTGAGGGTGCTGAGGCCTCTGGCACAGGGTGCCCAGAGAAGCTGTGGCTGCCCCATCCCTGGCAGTGTTCAAGGCCAGGTTGGACAGGGCTTGGAGCAACCTGCTCTAGTGGAAGGTGTCCCTGCCTGTGACAGGGGGTTGGAACTGGATGAGCTTTAAGGTCCCTTCCAACCCAATCCAGTCTGGGATTCTGTGATAAGCTATTGTTAACAAATGAAGCTTGTTAAGATGGAGCAAAGGCTGAAAACTTTAATACTTCTTGATGTATATGTAACCAATGTATACTGCTGAAGGAGCAGTGCTGGCAACCAGAGGGAAAGGAGGAGAAGGGTGTGGAATGGGAGGAAGGAACTGACGACCAAGTCAGAGACCAAACTAGCTGTGATTTTTCTTTCCATTGCTACACATTACTTTGATGCAGTGACTCTGTGGGTGAAGGATACACTGGTAGTTGTGTGTGCCTGAGCTATGGCAGTCATTTGTAACTTGTTTGCTCCTTTTCTCTCTGTGTAAGCGGAGGGGAGAGTGCTTATAAAATAACTAGCATTGTGCAAATAGTTTTACTGAACAAAAAGGTCAAGAGTCCAAAAAATAATGAAGGACCAGAGTCCTTCTCCATTGCAAGGTCTGGTTTGCTCAGCTGCAGGGTGAGCAGGCTGTGTCACAGTTTGTGGTGCTTTCTTAATGGCTATAAACTGGTCAAGACACATAGGGAAAAGGTAAAAATAATGACTTGTAGCTTAAGATTTCATTTGGGTGAACTTTGGCATCTCTAGAAACAAACTGTTCTCTAAGAGCTACAGATAAATAGAATCACAGACTGGTTTGGGTCAGAAGGGGCCTTAAGGCTCACCCAGTTCCAAGCTCCTGCCATGGGCAGGGACACCTTCCACTAGAGCAGGTTGCTCCAAGCCCCCTCCAACCTGGCCTTGAACAGGGATCCCTGCCAGGGATGGGGCAGCCACAGGTTCTGTGGACAGCCTGGGTCAGGGCTTCACCACCCTCAGAGGGAAGAATTTCTTCCTAATGTCTCATCTCAATCTTCTCTCTGTCAGGTTAAAGCCATTCCCCTTGTTCTGTCCCTACAGGCCCTTGTCATGGCTTTTGTGGTTACATGATTATATGCTGTAGCACTGGGCAATTAGTAATGGCTCTTCAGGAAAGGGAATAGCTTTAAGTCATCATTACCTAACCTTAATTAACAGAGTAAAATATGTGCAGGTGGTTTTGTCTGTTTGAACTCTGCCTTCCTTGTGCTTTCAGGCAAACATGAATCTGTTCTGACTGAACAAGAATAGCTTCTTATCAAATGAGTGATGTTTCTATGTGCCCTGTGGTCCTTCATTATACTTGATACCTCCTCAGGCATTAGAAATGTATTGCTCGCTTCTTCATCAGTCAGGAGCAGCGGGGAGGAAAATCTTTGGGGACAACATACCCTGCGTAAGGACACAGTGAGCATGATTAAAACCATGAAGGCAAGTTTCATTATTTACTGTTTGCAGTCCTGCTCTGAGGACATCCAGCCAAGCCCTTTACCAAACATACTTTATTTGATGAAGTGTAGTTTATTAATTGCTTTAGACGGCTGTACTTTTTCCAGGTTACCAGCTAATGCAGTGCTGAATAGGTGTGTATGTTATTACTTGGCCTTGTGTTTCACCAGCATTTTATCTCCAGTGGATGCTTGTAGTCTACCCTTCAACAGAGATAAATCAAATTGCATCTTACTAAAATGCTGTTTTGTTTAATGGGGGGAAAGAAGGGAAACCTCACCTGGAGCAGATGCCCAGTGTGGAAAATCTCTGTCCTAATTCCAAGCTATACATAAGCTGTGTAGCAGAAAGTGTTACTGAAGCAGTCTTGTTCCACTGTGGGACCTTCTGCTCTCACTGACCTAGAGGCTGCACACATCAGATGCTCTGAACAGCCCATAAAGCTTCGATCTCCCTTTGATCCCCAACCTGGGAGAGCAGTGGGGATTTATGGGCAGTTTCTCTGTTCCCATAGAGCCATCTCAGATTATGCTTGTAAAACACAAAGCACACTGGACTTGTGAATTGCATGCAGGTTTTGAGCTTTGTGAGGCTTGAATTTTATAAGGCTTGGGTTTGTTTTGTCTTTCAAGAGAATTCCATGCATTTATTTGTGCTCACGTCTGTTGTTTTCTTTGTAGATGGTTTGCGGGTGATACGTGTGCAAGTGTCTCGAGTTTCCCCTACAAGATGTGTTCCACAAATCCAGCAAATTGGGTCACCTTTGATGACGAGCCGCTCTTCCAGTCTCCTCAGAAATCGGTGGATAATCAAAGTAGTTGTAAAGCAAATGGCCTTAAACTCAATCTGTCTAGCATGCATGAGTCTTCAAGTAGGTCATCTTCGACAAGCAGCACTCCACTCTCGTCTCCTGTAGTTGATTTCTACCTAAGTCCTGGACCCCCCAGCAACTCTCCACTTACAACACCTACCAGAGAATACCCAGGAAGTTCGTGCATCCCGAAGTCTGGGATTCACATCCTTTATCCCATCCCTGAATGGCCACCGAACGTTAATGGTCCTCCGTCACCCGGGACTTGCTCATCCCTAACCTTGCAGAAACCGAGCAGCCTTCCTTTGAGCACCTCACCTAACGACCATCCAGTGAAGACTTCAGTCTCCAGTACAACAGATGAAGGGAGCCCGAAGCTGCCAGGAAGCTGTGAGGAGTTAGGGGAGTTGTCATCGGCACAAGGGCATTTCCCGTACTTCCAGAGTGACTGCGCTTTTTCCAGTCCTTTTTGGAAGGAAGGATGCTCTCTCAGCACATCACCAGCTAATGTTAGCACTCACAGGAAGGACAAAGCACTTGACAGGAGCGTCTGTCATCCTAAAGACAAGGAAACTTGCCAGGACCAGAAAAGCCTTAACCAGGGCTCCTTCAGCTACATCTGTGAGAGGCTTGAACACTTGCAAGCTGATAGCTGTGATGCTGCTGGAAATCTGCCTATCTGCAGCACTCAGGCATGGCACAGACATTCCCCCTCCATCCAACGCAGCCTCTTCAGGAGCCAGAAAGCAGATGGGTGGCCATTCATGCTGAGGATTCCTGAAAAAAAGAACATGATGTCATCTCGGCAATGGGGCCCTATCTACCTTTGCGTCCTACCCGGAGGTGTATTACAGATGTATTATGAAAAGGGCCTGGAGAAACCTTTCAAGGAATTCCAGCTGCAGCCGCACTGTAAGCTGTCTGAACCCAAATTAGAGAGCTATAATGTCTCAGGAAAAATCCACACGGTAAAGATTGAGTGTGTATCTTACACAGAGAAGAGGAGGTATCATCCCAAAGTAGAGGTGATCCATGAGCCGGAGGTTGAACAGATGTTGAAGCTGGGCACGACAGATTATGACGACCTTACCGATTTCCTCGTAACGGTGGAGGAAGAGCTTATGAAACTTCCTACCATTTCCAGGCAAAGGAGGAATTATGAAGAGCAAGAAATGACTCTGGAAATAGTGGATAACTTCTGGGGGAAGGTCACTAAGGCAGAAGGAAAACTCACAGAAAGTGCCGTCATCACGCACATCTACTGCTTGTGTTTTGTAAATGGGAGTGCTGACTGCTTCCTAACCCTGAATGACCTGGAGCTCCAGAAGAGGGATGAACGTTACTTTGAGAAGCAGAAGAAATGGATTGATATTCTTGATTACCATTTCCATAACTGTGTTAAAGTGCAGGAATTTGAGCAATCACGAATTATTAAGTTTGCACCCCCGGATGCGTGTAGGCTGGAACTGATGCGTTTCAGGACACAGTATAATGGGCAAGACCTTCCCTTTTCTGTGAAGGCTGCAGTAGTGGTTCAGGGGGCATATGTTGAACTTCAGGCTTTTATAAACATGTCTGCAAGTGCTCCAGTCCCAACACATGTACCCGCTGTGAAATACTGTGAAAATGTTATGATACGCTTTCCTGTTCCCACACAGTGGGTCAAAGCACTTTGGACCATGAACCTCCAAAGGCAGAAGTCCCTAAAAGCAAAAATGAATAGGAGAGCATGCCTTGGTGCTTTACATGAGGTTGAATCTGATCCTGTAATACAAGTCTCGGTTGGAACAGCAAAATACGAGAGTGCCTACAGGGCGGTTGTGTGGAAGATAGACCGGCTTCCAGATAAAAACTCAAGTAAATAATTTGGGCTATAAAATGATGGGTTTGGGTGTACCTCTTTGCCTTCCATCAGCCTCCATAGTGTAGGTTGGTTGTTATCTGTGTGGTGTTATTGTTAGAAGAAGAGTAATCTTTTAGGACAAAGAGAATGTAACCTTATTTATTTTTTCTAACTTATTTGATGGAAGCAGATGTATTTTTGTCAGTAATTATAAGTGTGCATTGTCAGGGAAGTGGATCTGATCATTCTGAGAGAGCCTCAAATCTGTAGTAAGAAAGAGGGAAAGATTCATGCAATAGCAAAATGATCTGCCCACCAAGTATAACACAGTTAATAGAGAAGGTGGTATTGTAACTGTTCGGTCTTGGCTTTCTAGCATCACTTGAGGAACGGTAGGTATGATGCATAACTAGAAGGCAGGGTGTTCAAACTTGCTGTAGAAAGTTGGCTGTGCTTTTGCAAAGGCAAAAAAAGTGTCTATTACCTCTTTTATGGGCTTGGATATTGAGACTGTGTGTTCATGACAATAACCGCACTGACAAAAAATGCCTCCCCTCCCACTTCATTCCTCTTTCTCTGTGGTGGTGAAGGCTCACTAGAACACTTTATGGAGAACAAAAGCATTTACATGGTTTAAAAAATATTTACATGGTTTTAAAAGACCAGGTTTTAATCACGTTACCAGATTCACAGCCTTATATTGTCCTCTTCTAGCATATAAATTCTTGAGGAATGCAGTATTCTGCTTCTAGTGCTGTAGAGTGAATTTGATCCTCTGCTTAGATATGCATAACGTGTATTTGAGGCTTTGGGTAAGGCAAGTGCATCTTTTGAAGAATTTTGCTTAAAATACAGGTAAAATCTGTACTTTTAAGAAGAGGGTAAGTGTGTAGTATTAATAAATGGATTGGCCTGTACTAACTGCCTCTTTAAAATGTCTAGAAAAGATTTTACCTTCTTAAGTCCTGGGTTCAGGGATGCTAGTACTGAGTTGACGTACCCACTCTGACAGCTAGATGCGTGCTGGTGAGAGCTAACATTCAGAACTATTAAAAAAAGACACTAAAGGCAAAAAACCTCTCCCGAGGATATTTTGTTTCCTAACTTTGAACTAACTGTAATTTATATTTAATCTGACCTGTTGTTGAAGTAGTTGAGACTTTAGCTTTTTACAGTTTGATATTTGGATTCTGATTGGTGTTCCAGTGACAGAAGTAGCAGATTGACAGAAAAACTGAGGCAGAAGCAAATGAAGAGGGGAGTATTAGCCTGAGCCTATATATAAACTAAATAAATTGATTTTGGTGTTAAGACAGCATTTGAAAGCATCCTATAGCAACATCTTGAGGGTATGAATTATTGCCTGGCTAGTGGCAAACAAGAGCTAGTATTTTTGCTGATGATGTTGCATAGCAGTACTAGTCACTTTTGCGTGAAGACTCTCTTGCTTTGGCAATGAAGTCTCTCAAGTCTTGAGCAATTGCACCTTTGGATTTCCAAGGATGAGGAACAGTACAAATACCACCGTGGTCAGATTCAGAAATGATGTTGTGTTAATGTCATCTCTGTTTTTATTCCTCTTTTGCTTTGGAAGAAGCTGTGGTTAGCTTGGACCTGTAGTCCAAGCTGTAATGCCATATAGTTCCTCCCAGATTGGCTGAGCGCTCCCTTCTACATGCAGCTCGTTCCCTGGATATCTCGTGCTCTGCTCAGAGAGGATGCTGGTAGCTGCCAAGCAATGGGCAGCAGGAGAGCAGGGGAGCTGCAGCACTGGCAGACAGGCTAACATAAAGCAGGGAGCCCCGCCACAACTAATGATGGGGAGAAGATTCTTCAGGTCTTCAAAATCTGTAGATATGGGTATCTTTCATTCCAGGCTTCAAGGATTTCCAGCATGCTGCTGTGATCCGTGTGTTTTCCCAAGGCTTATGGGACTGACTGTTTGGGTAGCTTTTAATATTCTTTGCTATATAATGTAGATTTGCTTCTGCAAAATCAAGTCAGCAATTTAGTCAGGCAGTTTTAAAGAAGATTATAATTCTTCCAAAGACTTTCATTCCCCGCAGTTCGTTCAACTTCAGAGTTGATGTGCACAATTAACTGCGGATTTATATATTATTTGAAGATAAGAACTGCTTTTGTGACATTCTACAGCTTTACATTATTTCCTAGCACTAGCTCAAGCTTTTGACATTTGAAGAATTCCTCTGGCTGAGCTCTGCAAAATCATTTGTATCCTTGAAATGTTCATGCCTTTGAAAAAACATTTTGGTAGTAATACTGCCCAGTCACATTTTAAACCCCTCTATTAAGTTTTCTGTATGCAGTTAAGAGTTTAAAAATAGACTTGGCTCAAGGCATGCCAAGAATCTGGAGGCACTCAAACTAATAGGAATATGTAAACTTTCATCATGGATTTCTGCAGGGAGAAAAATATGCCAAGGTTTTTGCTTTCAAAAAGCTTTGTCCAAGGCTACTTAAAAAAAAGAAGGGGTAAAGCCTGCAGTTATATTGTGACTCCATTTATAGACATAGAAATATGTTAGTATCCACTGGGTTCTACTCAAGTGCTTCCTTGGAAGGGTGCTGGGCAAGCGAAGTTGATGCAAGCTGCGAGACCCCAGGTTTTTAAAAGCTGCCTGTGCTTATTCAGGTATTTAAAAGGAGGGTTTGGAGCCAGAGTGTTAGCATTAGTAAATAAAATATTAAAAAGCCATAGACTTTGAAGGGTTGAGCCAATGAAATATTTACAGATTGAGTCTGTGCTTCTGAAATCGGACCATCGCATAAGGAAATGTAAAATGTGTTATGATTTCATCAGTCTTTGCACTGGAGAAGCTGTACGCACCTGGGTTACCTACAGAGCTGGAAAGAAACTGGACTTGAGAATGCTGTGTTTTAATCTCTTGCTATGTAAATTTGTGCCCAGTGGTGTTTCCTGCTATGACACCTCCATCCTTGGGCTGCTGTGTAAGGCAATAGTTCCTCAGTTGATGATCTTCTGCATTGTGGAGCCACACTGCGGAAGCAGTGATTAAGCAACAAAAGCAATGAAGCCAGGGTAGCTTGTGGCTGATGGCAGCCCTGCTACTGCCTTTTAGTGTGTGGGGTGATGTGGGTCCCATCAACCTTCAGCTGCTGCTTTCCTTATTTCTAAACTGCCTAGGTGGAAACAGCAAGCCATGACTTTGTCAGACGGGCTCCATCCCTGCCCAGCCACCTCGGTCTGCTACCAGCACCATTGCAAACTGCTCCTTGCTGTTGGTACCTTCCTCCTCCCCTATTTCCTATGCATTTCTCCCAGCAGGTTAAACAAATGCACCCATTTAGAAATAGCTGCAGGAGTTGTTAACTCCTAACAATCCTCACATAAATCTGTTCTTCGTCATCGTTGATCTTCTCATGTTTAAAATAAGACTTTTAGAACTGGACCTATTTTGGCAAAAGTAGAATTACTACTTTACTAAAATATCCAGCACATTTTTTTTGGTCTAAACTGCTTGGCTTTATGAACCTTTCTCAGATCCAGGTTACTCGAACGCTACTCAAACAGGGGAAGCAGTCATAGTGTGAGTAGATGCAGCGAAGTTAGATGGTTAATTGTTTGTGAAGTGCTATATGAATGCTAAATGACAGTTTGAGTCAAATTTCATAGTTTTATTGATCTTTTGTTTGTTTTGGCTTTCTTGTTGGTATTCTTCAAAAGATGAGAGCAAGAACTTGGGAACATTTTTAGTAAAAAAGAGCCGAATTTTCAGATGTAAACCAGGAAAAACTTGGGCCTGTCAATTCACAAAAGTCTTGTTACCTATACACCCAAACCACAGAGTTTCCATCTCCTAAGTTAGCTAGTAAAAGCTCAGCTCTCCCCACATTATCTGGTTGCCTTTCAGGAGTGATTTTGATTTCATCAGTCCAGGTGGTCATGTCTCCATGATGCCTAATGGGTAAGGGGGCTTGCGTCTGACTGTGTTGTCTTAGCTCAGTGTATGGATGTACGCTGTGCCTGCTCCAGCCCACTTGTCTTCCCACACCATTACTTTCTCTCTCTGTTTCTGGCCAACATCTTGCTTTTTCAGCATTACAGTTTCTTTTGCAAATGGATCTTGTACATGCAGCCTCTCCTTCTTCTTCTAACTCCAATGTAATAGGCCTTGGAAGCAATAGTTCCATGGAGCAAAGATGACAAGGACCGGTCAGCTTTAGGTGAAAACTAAGGCAATGCTCACAGTCTTCCAATGTGCTGGTCAATCACTTTGTTGGCTGACAGTGGATGGGAAGAAGTTGCTGCATGCTCCTAGTATGGTCCAGCGGTGGGCAGAACTTCTCTGCAGCAAAGTGGTGAGTATCTCATTCTGACACTGATGTTGGTACAGGAGATGGATGGGCTGGAGGAAACCCTGTGTTTTGGGAGTAGGCAAAAAGGTCCAGTGGAGGCCACTCCAGAGGACCTAGGGCAATAGCCTTACCCAGACCCCAAAACTATTGTCTCTGCCTTTGCAGGTTACCTACGGGAAAGAAAGGACCTCAGAATTCATCAGATCCCACCACTGAGACCACCTCATGGGTGTCGGTTAGCTGGAATATAAGCCCAAGTATTTTTTAAGGGCTATATGGTACTGAGTCACAACTGTGCCATGTCTCACAGAGGAGCCTTTAGCAGCAGACCAAGAGGAACAGCACATGCCTGCCTGGGCTCAAGTGGGCATCTGTCATCCAACGTTTACCTGGAAAATTCCAAGCAGTGGTTATTTCTGGGTTCCCTTTCTCAGAAGACAATTTTCAGACTATTCCCATTGCTACCTAGTTTCTTCATAGGCCTCCCTCTCAGAACAGGAAGACTGCTGAATTTGATCTCCAAAAGCCCTTAGATATAACCATTTTCCTTCTACTGTGAATGGACTCCAAACAAGATGTTGCTGCTCTTTGACAAACCCTTTCTCCTCAGATCCTTATTCAGCCATCGCTCCAGAGACAGTGTGCCACTTTTCCTGGCCAAGGAATGATGTGCCACCTAAGGGTTGCAATTATAGCCCTTGCTATTTCCTGCAGGACGTTTCACTTGTGGCTGATGTTGCACAGTCTGCCCATCCCAACCTAGCAAACAGAACAGAGACCAGGTCAAGTATGTGTGTTGCCATGCTGCATCCCGGCACCACCACGGGTGGGTGGAGCAGGTCCTGGAAGCCAAAAGGAGCACAGCTCAGGCAGGTTGTGGTGCCACAGATGAGATGAGATCTCACAGTTTGGCTCTGGAACATGGTGCTTCTCATGGCCTTCTCCTTCACAGCTTCACCACAGCTGCTGGGATGGTGGCAGATTCAAGAATGGAGAGGCCTACCTCAACAGAGGCTCGTTCCACCATGTCCAGGTGGTCTGGAAGAGGGACTGTGGATTAAGAGAGTGTTAGTGCAGGAAAAATGGGCTTGGACACTGGAAGAGACGACCAGCAGCAGGCTGTGGACAAGGATCACGTCACAGCAGTATACAGAGCTGCCTGTCACTGTGTTCATGAGAGATGAAATGCCATCTCCTCCTCACACTCGTTTAGCTCTCCAGCTTCATTCTCAAGGGGTTGGCAAGTGATTGTACCATTTGTTTCTGACTTTGTTCCCTCCTCTCTTTAAATAATGAAGTCCCTAATGTTACAGTTTTACCTGTCTCTGTGTATTGTCTTATTGTCATGAGACTTCAGCCACATGCTGTGTGCCCCTGGCATTGCACTCCTTTGCCTAAGACCTTTATAGGCTTGCAAACTTGTGTGTTAGTGTGTTGAAAGACCCTGTAGAGTGCGGAGAGATGTTAGTAATGTCTCACACATGCCTGGAGCACTGATTTAGCACAAATCACAGTCAGTACCTCCTGCTCCACCTCCATACCAGCCTTGCTGTCTAGCTGCAGGGGGGACTTGGAGCCTCATGCACAACCGAACTAAGCAGTAGGCTATTACATAAAAAGGAGGCGACCATGCTGCAGCTTTTGGTCGTGGGCCATGTTTTGGGTGGTGGTTGTCATTTGTCAAGTGTGTGCAGGTTGTAAAGCATTATGCCTTCAATGGTATGGCTGGTGGGATGCAAAGTCAGCAAGGAGGTGTGAGGTTCCTCCGTCCCATCTCTCCAGCCTATCTGTCTGCGTTTGGCGATGGCCATTGCTGGGCATCTACTTCTCTCCACTCACCTTAAAGTTGTACTGGACATACTTAGTCATAGAATTATAGAATCACAGAATGGTTTGGGTTGGAAGGGACCTTAGAGATTATCCAGTTCCAACCTCCTGCCACAGGCAGGGACACCTTCCACTAGAGCAGGTTGCTCCAAAGCCCCATCCAGCCTGGACTTGAACATGCCCCAGGTCTGGGGCAGCCACAGCTTCTCTGGGCAACCTGTGCCAGGTGCCTCACCACCCTCACAGGGAAGAACTCATTCTCAAAACTCAGAACCTACCCCTTTTTATAGATCTGCCCTTGCAGTTATGAATACAAGTTTTAGTACCTCTTCCTTCGATTTCTGTAGCCAATTCCTTATGAGCATGTATTAGAGGCGTGCTTTGGTAGAGAGAAGCAGCTAGTCCCATGTGAGGAGTGACTGCTGGGCCTCATTGTGATACACATATCTTTAGGAGACTTCATGGCCAGTGTTCTTCATGGCACAGGATTCTAGCTGGTGGGTGTAGTGATTTTCTGAACTCCAGTGCAGGTTGTCTCTGAATACTACAAATAGTTATGTAAAGAAACAGCATTTAGTATAAGGATTGAATGTGATGTATTGCTGGAAGCAAGCCTGCAGGGGATGCTCATAAATCAGCTTCTTACAGAGTCCAGCTGGTGAAGGACTGCACTTGCCCAGCGACATGCTCCTTGTCTGAAGCGGTGGCTGTAAATGCTTCTGTGTTTCTGCGTGCATGCCTTTGGGGTCAACTGAGCACAGACAGGGACACTTGAAGTCAGCAGACAGCTTTTCAAGCTGCTGATTACTGTTGTTGTTATTAAACACGGATGAAAAAAGGGGGAGAAAAAGAATTGGAGACCTCCCCATCTGAAGTCTAAGGGCTGATAATCCAAAAGATACATCCTGTTCCTTTCTCTCCATCTCTCACCTTTTCTTCCAGGCAGTGAGGTGTTAACTGTGCTGTTGAGTATAGCAACAAGGAAGAAGGAAGGAATTATTAATTATACTAATTATGTACTTAGTCAAAAGGAAACCAAAATGTTAAATGTTTTAATGATTATGATTAACACAGATTAAAACAAATTTTGTGCTCTTTAAGCCTTGATTTTTGGGGACACATTGACTTTATGCCAGTCTTGGACTGAAATCTGGAGGATGGTTCATTGAATTAGACTTTGCCCTGGTAAAGTCAGAGACAGGTGTGACAGAACTCTGCCCACCAAACCGCTCAAATGGCAATGGTCTCCTAATACCAGAAGTGGTTTGGGCAGGCTGTGAGGCAAGTTTTAGGGAAAACCTGCACAGACCCAGCCCAAGGCTCCCGGGAGCAATGGAGAGGTAGCTTTCTGAATTTAGTTTTGCCTTACGAAATGCCACTTGAGCCTGTGGATGTGGAGTGTCACAGCGATTTTCCCCATGAGATGGATATAGTTCAGTGTATGATAACTCCATCTTCGGTATTTCCTTCGTTCTGATATGAAATTGATTCCTGTCACCGGAGAAAGCCAGTGCGTAAAGAATGGAACTTTGAGGTGCCACTCAGTGTAATGGATGAAAACCAAGTCTACCCTACCAGGCTTGCCTTTGACAAAATACAACCAATGCTTTCTCTGCTTGTATTTTTCTGCCTGCAGCCAAATGGTAGTCAGTTGTCTGTGCTGATGCTTAAAATCCTGGAGAGGAGGAAAAATGCAGAATTACTACATTTTACCCTGAAGAATTTGGAGAGGCAGCTGCGATATAAAGGATTCTTTTCATTATATTGTACTGTACTGCTTTCATGCACACAGCGAGCCCACTGACCTCAGCTGCTTTGGAAAGCAGGTTTTTCCCCGTGGTGTTCCTGTGTGCCAGGAGAGATGCTTTCCCTTAGCCATTGCCACGTAGGAGAAACTCTAAAGCAAGTGATCCCCTAGGATCTAAGGCTGGATTGAAGTAATTTAGAACATGCATGGGCAATCCTCCATGACTCTGCATTATAATATGGCAGTTCCTTCAGTAATACTTTTCTTTGGAAGAAGTGGGGTATGTTCTTTCCCAAGCTAGAAAAGGAGTCCGGGTAGCCTTTATCATGGCAGCTGGGATCTGTCTTGTTTGAGCAGCACTTTTGAGCTGCACCTTTATCTGCTGCTATAGATATACTGTAATAAGGGATGTCACACAAGATAGCTGTAGTACTTTAAATAAGCACTGCAGTACAATTCCTGTAGCAGAGAGCTTTGGAAAGCGTGGTTGTTGGACACAGGGCAGCATCTCAGCCTTGGCTAAGCTGGGGCCTTCCAGGTTTTATTTTTCTATGAGAGCAAGATGTGTATTTTTAAGGGAAAACTGAGGTTCTTCCCTAATTTAGCAACCAATCCCTAAGCCTGTAATTCTCTTCTTTCAATCTGAAGCTGGAAGGGTCACTGCAGAACTGCAGTGATTGTGAAAGGTGTGCTGAAGCAGACAAACAATGAGGAAGGGACCACCTTATGCCCAAGTAGCAAAAGATTACAGATAAAATAATCTTGTAACAACAGCTCTGCGTTAACGAAAGATAGAGCTGTGCTCTCTTGCTAGGAGATTAACCTTGCACTCTAAGCAAAGAAAAGATAATTAACTGATGGTTTGGGGTTTTTTTGTCTTTCCCAAGGTTCAGATCATCCACACAGCCTGTCTTACAAATTGGAGCTGGGATCAGACCAGGAAATACCATCTGACTGGTATCCATTTGCTACTGTCCAGTTCATCGTTCATGATACCTGTGCCTCAGGAACAGAAGTCAAGTCACTGGGCATAGAGAGCGATCTGCAGCCCCAGAAACATGTGGTTCAGAAAGCTTTCTACAATTGCCAGGTATTTTCAGGGCTATGTTTCCAGTGTTTTCCTCCTCTTCTTCCTCACCACTCCCCCATACGGTATTTGCAAAGTGAATGTGCTTTGCATTTTATACAAACCTTGCATGTACTCGTGATAATGACTTTGAGCACAAGGATCATTAAAAACTAATTCCTTGTCTGATCAGAGATGATGCTGAAAAGCAGAACTGCAAGCGCAGCATGGTTTTTCCTCAGCTGAGCTATTTTTAGCAATAGTGGTTTTGAAATCTGTTTGGTCTGGAAATGTTTTGATTCCGTGTCACAGCTTTTCCTCATGCTCTTGCTGCAGTTCACACTGCCAGTGCCCAATTATTTGCTAATTCTATGTGGGTGTTGTTTGTGTTTTCTAACTACAGGTTGAAATTGAAAAGAAGTGGATTAGGCTCGATGGAGAAGATCCAGATAAGGCTGGCAACTGCCTCATGCAGTAGAAAAGGACAGGAGGCACCATCATAGGATGCTAGTAGGCATCAATTTACATAGGAAGTCCTATTGTTAGAGGAAGTGCAGTGACCTGGTTTAGGATAAACATGGCCATTTGTTTTTCTTTTCTGCTTTTGGGTTTGATTCTGCAAATCAGTACTCATTTGACTGGTCTGTGTTCAAGTAGACTTCCTGTCATGGGAATACTGGTATGAGTAAGGTCTGTCTTTAAGAGCTGCAGGATGTGAGCACTTAACTGACTGATTCTAATGTATTATTTTCCTGTTTGGTATCTATGACTTGGGAATGATCTCACACTCTATATTGAAACCTAATGGCTCTCCTTAAAGAGTACATGTCACTCGGACATACTAATATTCAGCAATAAACCTGCCAGAGTGCTTATGTGTAGACCAGCATCTGTGTAAGGTCCAGCAGGACCAATTACATTTTTTAGTGGTGTGTGAAAATTGAAGTCCCCATGTTTCTGCTCCCCTCAATATATGTGAACAGAACAAGTTATAATATTACTCTTGACAAGAGCCTCATAAGGAGTTGGAAACCGGGTGATTTCATTGGTAAAATGGGAAAAATTCCTCTGCAATAATATTCATTTTTCTGTAGCTGCGAGTATTTCCTCCCCAGCACTTTATGGCTTCAAAGTAATCTCTTGGGCAAAAAGCCATATGGCAAATGTGATTGAAATTTGTGTTCAGGCATTAGACAAATCTTTTTCTCTGCTGCAGTAAGTGAGGCAAGGGGTGGATCCCCAGCAAGCATGCATCAGTCCAGGCCCGTTTCATATGATGAAGCTTTGAGAATTTACTCCAGAGGAGCGTTTTCCCGCAAACTAAAGCGATGGCTGGTTGCTGCTGTTTGCTCTGGGTATCCTTTAGGATGCAAGTTCTAGAGGTTGGTTTGGAAACTGAAGGAGCTGTTGCTTCGAGTAACTTTTAAGACAGCCTTTCCCTGCTATGACACTTCAGCAGGCAGTTTGAGCTACTAATCCCATATGAATGTGTTAACTGTGTTTTCAACAAACAGCAGGCATTGAGGGAAAGGTTTTAATGCTTCCCTTCAGCCATTCTGCCCTGTGGCCATTCTGCCCTGTGTCATTCTCTGCAGGCTGTAATTCCAGGTTGGAAAAAATCTGATAAATTTAAAAAATGTCTTTGATACCTTTTTTTTTTTTCTGTATTTTTCCTAAAATTATCCTTCCTTCAAACTGAAATTATTGGAGAAGAAAAACACAGGAATGCACTAAATCTCACTTTAAATTTTATACAGCTTGTAACTGTTCATATGAACACTGTGTAAAAATACAGATCAGTGTGATTCCCCAAAAGTAGAAATATGTAGGATATGCACTGAGGAAAATTACCAGTCTGAGGAAACAGAAGGCCATAATGTGAACCTAGTTCATCACAATAAACTTTTCCCCCCTATTTGGAAGCTGGGAATAAAATGGCTAATAAATTCTATAGTACGTCCTGAGGGCAGGTTTTTTTATGGGTATTGCATTGGCAAAGCCCCAGATAGACTATTACGGTATTTTGACTTCTCTATATATCCCTTTTTATTAGCAGATTATATTATTATAAATCCAAGCAAGCATTTGAGTGCAATAGTGATCCAAGTATGCCTCAGCTGCCACATCCTCCATCGTGTTTTGACTTGACAAGCTATTAGCACCTTCAAGTCATGTTTGCTTTCTTTTATTCAAATTAATTTTCAGTTTTTATACTTCTCAGCTGAACTGAGAGGCACAGTGGGTGCCAAGGCAAGGTGTTCATAGCATCAGTCAAGGCATTAGTTCATAGCATCACAGCAGAGCTCTGCAGATCACTGGAGTCCATGGTTATCCTGGAGGCTACAATATCTATTAACCTCTTTGCTTGGTAAGGTAGAGGATGCAAAATGCATGTTGCTGACACCTGCACTAACCTTAGTCTGAGGCTGACTTGTTTTGATTTGCATTATTACAGCTAATTGAGTGAATTTGCTAGCAGTCATTGTCTAAAGCCTGTCTGGCCCAGCTGGCCCCTATTTTCTTGTTTTTCAAAAGGAGGGACATGCAGGCTGATCTGGGACTCTTTCACCTTAGGATCACCATTTGCAGCATTCATCCCCTGGGCATTTAATACCTGGTCGTGTTACGGGTCTTGCAGAAGCAACATCTGCTTTTCTTCTGTCAGGTGTCTGCTGTATCATAGAACGGTTTGGGTTCGAAGGGACCTTAAAGATCAGCTAGTTCCAACCCCCTGCCAGCAGCAGGGACACCTTCCACTAGACCATTTAGTATTTGGAAGCCCATATAGCATTGACCCTGCAAGATACAAGCTATTGTTTTGAATGGACTAAGTGATGAAGTGCAACGTTAAGAGTCATCTTTCCTGCCCAGTGAGTTTGCGCATTATATATGGTATGGTGCAAATGATCATTCAGCCTTCTTGATATAAAAGGGTCAAGCTACAGCTTTACCTGTGTTGCAGACTTTTCATTTGTATTTGAGGCCTGCAAGACTTGCCATTTACTTTAATTGGAATTGGATCAGGATCACAGAGAAGTAGTTCCACAGAAATACTGCCACACTGAAGGAAAGTTACTCTAATATATGGCTTTCAGTTTAAACCTGACAATTAGTGCAGCCTGAGGTTGAGTAATTACTCTGCTCGGTCTCAAACTGATGTTTGTGTGCCTTGCTGTCAGAATATTTAGAAATAGAATGCAGTTTCATGGAAGTTAGGGTTGTCTGACATCTCCCTCCATCCCCCCTCGAATTCTGACTTCCTATGCTATTGCAACATGCCAAAGCAGAAATACACTGGCTTCCCCTGCCTTCTGCATTGTCTGATGTCCTAGGTATAACTTACTGGACAACTGTTCTCAATGTTTAAGACTCATTTGCTAACATTTTCTATGAACAGTATGGCAGGTGACAATGAGTAAATGCTTTGATTCTTTAGAAATCAGGGATATAAATAGTCGAGTTTTGGGAGGGGAATGGAGATGAGGAACAGTTGCTACAAGCTGTTGTGATGCTCAGTGTCCAGCTAGCAGAAGGATCAGAGCCTTAAATAACCCATGAGGTACATTGGCATCATGCGAGGAACCAGGTTTCACACATATATGATCTCTGCTTCCCACAACTACTGCCTGCAGTCACTGAAATGATTCCAACTGTTTGGATTGCTTAAGATGCTGACATCTTCTCTCACATTTACTACAGGGCAGTATGTAGATATTATCTGTGTTTCCTTCACAAAGGACCAGCAGGGTTTGGAATATTTTCTATTTTAAATAGAAATCAATGAGAACACCTATTTTTATAGCACGTTTGCCTTATTTTACAAGTGTCCTATTTGCTGAATCCGACAAACTTTATCTTTGCATTCATCTTTCTCATATGATTGTATTACTACTGTAGGTAAATGGTGCTTGATGTAATTTTGGATTCAAACACCTATTGAAGTCAATGGAAGTCTTTTAACTGACAAAATGGAATCTGCATCGAAGTCCCTAAGAATATAGGAGAGGGAAAAAAAAGGAAGAAAGGAATAGTGGTAATGTGCAAAAAAACCCACAGAAGATTCTTGATGCTAGTAAGTAAGCAACCTGCAATGCTCATTTATTCCAGCCAGAAGAGAGCGAAAAAGAAATGTTACTGGGTGTCAAAGCTGAAGCTTTGCAGTGACTGGAAACGATGATCTGGCTGCCCCTGCATGGCAGCTCTCAAGTAGGGAGGATGATGGTGCACTCCATTGAACATGATGCCACGCTGCTCTCACACTTACGCTCCTTGCTTTTTTTTTCTCCTCCAGATTCCATGTAAGTTGTCCAAAAGTACTTTACACCTGAAAGTGTGTTTTCACGTGTAGCTTTTAGTTGCATTTGTTTTACTTGACAGACTTCTTATTGGTGCCCACACCTCTATTTTACATTAATTTCTCTTCATTGACTAAACAGAGTAACTAACTGCTGCAGTTAGTAGTTCTTAGGTATAATTTTGATAACTCTGAAGCAGTGCTGTTATTCTTAATGGAAAATATAATTTTATTTGGGTCTTCTGTCAGTATAAGTATAAACAGGTCATGTTGATAATCTTGTAATAACATTTTGTAGATTGCATATTGATTAAAAAATAAAGTTGTGGCTCAAACTAGCAGTTTTTTGCCCCTCACTAGAAATTTATCAAGCTTGGTTTACATTTACTGTAATTAACTGGTTGTCTCACGTCATCAGGAACTGCAATTTATTAGAAAGAGTGGTTCTCATCTGTGTTTGAGTGGAGGACATCATTCCTCGTCTTAGGTAAAGCTAGGTGCCGAAAGCTGGACATCTTTCTGCACTATATTCCATTAATGATCATTTATGGCAGGCTCTTTTCCTGCCTTACTTGCGTAACAGTAGTAGCCCAAAGAATACTCTGTTTTTTTCCTGTTGTATACTTCCTCTGATATTTCTGGGATATTTGAATATAATGTAGCAACAACTGTTTTAAGACTTTCACAATTATCGAAGTCTGTTCTTGAAATAAGCTGTTACTAGGGAACTAGTGGAATAAGGCAGAGAGATTTGTGTAGCAACATTCAAAGAATGAGCTTAAAGTATAAAATAACCATACCATGTGTCCTATGCTGCTGTCTCTGTAGCAAACCAGTCAGCTATTCTAGGAAAGACTGGGAAATACAGTTAATAATAATTTTCACTTTATTGGTGTTTTATCCTCCAGTGAGCAAATGGAAAGCTCTAGCAGAAGGCATCTAGCAGACGCATAGCCGCCTTCCAGAGCTTAAACAGTTTGCAGTGTTTAAAAGTATCAGGGAACAAAATGATTAGGTACATGAAAAAGTGAGATGGTAAATTGCTAGAATACAAGTAAAAACAGGAAAACATTTATTTTTGGACAGTTTCCTTGTATGTGCTATGCACAGGATGTGCTATTTTATATCCCTGTTCTTTCCTTAGCAGAAACAACCTGTAATTTTTTACAGTAACACTCATAACACATTTTAAGTGATGTTCAAGTTCCCTGCTGAAGCCTTACTGATAGAAATAAAAGAAAAAGCACTGGCTCAAATTCTGTTTTGCCATCCCACAAAACCCATGTGATTAGGTATTTCTGCATGTGGATAGGTATAGTCTATCACTACATTGTGTTGTGAGGGCCTTTTTGGTTTAATATAAAATAACTTTCACCTCCATTTCCATATTCAACAATAAAAATCTGAGGAGAGAAAGTCAGAAGTGGGATGGACGTATTGAGAGCAGAAGAGACCCATCACGAGTGGAAGCAGTGGAGGTAAGAGGGAGGAGGCAAGGAAGGAGCAGGGAGTTGGCAGAAGGAAAGGGCAGCAGGCAGAGCTTGTTTGGAAGGGCTAAGGAGAACTGCTGCCTCTCTAAGTGGAGGTGAAAAGTCTATCTATAAATGGGACTGAAATAAAAAGATGGTGAAGAACTCATGCAGCACCTTCAAGGGAAGGTAATGAAAACAAAGTTGTGAGTATCTGCAGATGGAAACTGAACCAAATGCTCCCATGGGGCTGGGATGAGTTGGAGTTGGGAGATGCTGAAGAAGGGGGAATATGGGCAGAGTGACAGGAGACACAGCAAGGCGGCTGTGGGACTGATAGGGCACAGGGAGAGGTGCCTTACCCAAACAAGATGAGCTGATGCCTGCCTGTGGGGTGGCACAGCCCAGGGCAGCTGGCACTGCCTTCCTTTAGCATGTGCTGCCATTACATGCCAAGCAGAAGAACTTGCTCAGTCTTGAGCATCCCTACATTGCATCTGTATAGCTGTCAGTAACGGAAACCTAATCTTCCTGGACAGGAAGATCTTGTGCAAGTGACCAATGACACGGTCGTACTAGAGGAGATGCAATGAAAATACCAGAACTCAGCAGTGGAACAAGGAGGATTTAAAGCAAGAACTTGGTCATTAGCCTGATGATACCCAGAGGTAAGCTACCACTGTAACCTTGTTGGACTGCTCTGTAGGAAGGGACCCGCATCCATCAAGTAATTTACAATGTTGAGTAGATTTTACTGTTTAAATGTAAGTACTGACACCAGGATTTAGATGACAGTTCATCTGAAATGGAGGAAGCCATCCACTGCCTGGAGAGAGAAGGTGACAGGCTGTTTCAGCCCCTTCATGGAAAGCCATTAGAGTATCTTTGCTACTAATTATGTGATTATAATGTCAAAAAGGGTGTGCAGAACATGTACTTCAGGTAGATCTACACAAAAGGAGAGTTGGAGGAGAAAAAGAAAGAAAGAGAAGCATGAAAAGGTCAAATATTAGGACAGGGGGAGCCCACAACCATGTTTGCTCAGAAAGATGACCTTGAGCAAATATTGGGGTCCTCACACAAACGCTTCCAAGACCTGACACAGGTTAGTCTCCTTACACCTGAGTTATTCTTTAGTAGTGTTAAATTGATATCCATTAGGCAGTCAAAAGAAAAACCTGATTGCTAAACTGTGCTTCAACCTGACTCTCAAAGTCACCTGCTGGATTATTTTAGTGGTATGGTTGGTGCTGCAAAACCAACATGAATGGTGAATGGGGCTCAGCTTTGCATTTGGTAATTTGGAGAGGAATCAAGTCAGAGCAAATTGGCCTTGACCAAAACATGCTGCTCTGCTCTTATTTAACTTTGCATTAAAACTGCTGGACTTCTGCAATCATCTGCTTGACTATGAACTTCCAGCAGCGAGAAGGGAAGGGGATTTCAGCCATTGATGGAGGGGGCAAGATGGCAGGGCAAAGAATTAAAAGGAAATGAAGGCAAAAGCAGTTGATGAAAGAGAGGAAGCTGGACTGGGGCTTTTCTTGGGGACGCAGGGCAGGAGATTGGGGTCTCTCTGGGAAAGAGGGTACTAGAAGCATCTGTATGTCATAGGTAAACATGGCAGGCAGCAAAGGAGGTGAGAGAGCAGGAGATGAGCGCTGAGCTGGGCACCAGCATGAGTATGGCAGAAAGCAGGGACAGTGAAGTGGCTGGTGGCTGCTGTTTCCCTATGAGGCTTTCTCTCCACATATGGTATTTGTATCAGGGTGAGTATTTAGGAAAGGCAAGCCTTATTTCTTCCTTAATTAGGCTTACTCATACTACACAAGTCCCTGGGCTTATCAAGGAGCTGATGAGATACACAGTACTATTCAGTATATTCAACCCATCAGAACTGCCATTTTTATATAGCAGTTTGTAGAGGTCAAAGCTTTTCTTATTCCATCCAGTGTCCTGAAAATCTGTCATTAAATTGAATTAGGGGACAGGCCTTTCTGCAGTCTCTCTGATAAAGTGGTTTAAATGGTTTAAAAAAGGAGAGGCCCTTGAAGAAACAGGAGTTACACATGAACAATGAAAGAGAAACAGATCACTGGTCCCTGCGTTATCAGTCTCTGAACCCCACAGAAATGATGGTGCTTATAACAAAATCATGCTGTTAATAAAATTGGTTATGAGACTAGTGTGCTGTATGAGCAAACAGCTGAAAACAAAGGGAGCATGTTAGAGAATACCTTTAAAATGAAATTACAGTTCCGCCCGTGTCAAGGCATTTCCATGAGGACTGCCAGGATTCTGCAACTGATTCCTCCTAAGAATGATTGCGTTTACTTGGAAAGAAGGGCAAGATGGTATTTATAAAGCATGACTGACAAAGAATTCTGCGGTCCTGCGGTTGAGTAGCTGAGCTCCTCTACAGCAGCAATGCTGCACTTCAGCAGAAGAGGGCATTCGTTACCAAGCATCTGAGTTTGCTGAGGGCACCGTTTCTAGAGGGAAGCCATTTGAAACCGGTAAATTATTATATATATATTTTTTAATGATTAATAAAGGTTCATAATCCAAAAATAAATCTTCTCTAGACATCATGTACCAAGAGGAGTATAAATAATTACAAATTAAAACCTGCCTAGTAAACGAATGTTCGAGGTGCCCTTAAGCAGCACTATCCCAAATGCTGACAAAACCCCTAAAAATCAGGAGGGTTTGAACAGTATGCTAATCTTTTCCATAGTTCGACTTCGAAAACTCTTGTGAGCTGTTAAAGAGACTGCAAAGGGGAGAGCTGGACTGGACTTTCATTAGAACCAAGTCTAATCAAACCCAGATGCTGCTCCCAACTGGCATTTATGAGCTTAGGCAAAAGATTTGGTGTGTCTGTGCCTCAGTTCCCTCTCTTAAAAGTGAGGTTAAATTTAACAGAAACCATATGCATGAAAATCACAACAGGGCTGCACTTTGTACTGCATGACACTGATACTAGGTTAAGGTCACCAGTATCAAAGCTGGCCAGTCAAGTATGATTAACTGCTATTCACAGATGGACAATTGTGGCTGCTCCCTCCCTGGAAGTGGTCAAGGCCAGGTTGGATGGGGCTTGGAGCAACCTGGTCTAGTGGAAGATATCCTTGCCTATGCAGTGGCTTGGAACTGGATGAGGTTTAAGGTCCCTACCATTCTATGGTTCTATGTTTGAATATTTCTTTCTCATTCAGAGAAGATTGATTTTTTTTTCAGCGTACACAAGGCTTCCTCATGCTGTTCAGCTGACACCACTCACAATGCGTGGATGAAAAGGCACCTCCTCTATGAATTCGTGAAAGAAATCATATAAAGCATGGTGCTAGACCTCAGATGAAAGCAGATGTGCCTTGGTATAGCATGAACCGCACTCTGCAACCTCCCTGTGCAGTTTGGAGAGTTGTATTCCCACTCCCAGTTTTTGCTTTCTCTGCAGTGATAGCTGTGTACTATCAGTACGCTTAGTCTGTTGTCCTTTGCATGAAGGGAGCTGACACGCTGAGCTTGGTGACAGGAGTTTTGGTATTCACTGGCAATACAAAGGATATCATTTACAACAGACGGGATATATCCACAGTGCCTTGTGCTGATGGGATGTGTTAGGTATATGCAAATACAGAGACATGCAGTCAACCTGAAATGCAGGTGAATACCATTTGCTTTGCTCTGCAAGTTTTAATGTGTACATAACCAAAGTAACCCAACCATTATCTGAGACAGCTGAGACGTCCTCTGGTATCAAGCTCCCCAATCTCTATTTCTTTTTGAAGTTAGGCATAGAAATTGTACCGATTTCAGGGCAGTTTGCAATCTCTAGATAAACAAAGGGTGGTAGAAAGCAGGGAGCTGATTTATAAAACGTTCTTTCTGCACTTCCGCCTTTCTAAAGCTGCTGTGCAGTGTGCCAGCAGATAGATGGCTCAGCATCAGGTTTGTCTGCCTGATGAGTACGTCGCAGCCAGTTGCAGGATCACCATCTGCAACCTCCAGGGCTCAGCGAGATCCTCAAGGCTGCAGTCATCTCTGCTAACATGACAGGACTCGCCAGACAGGAGAAGAATAATGATGTTCGTGGTATGCACCATCCCAGGCAGTTTCAAATAAGCACCGTACTTTAAAAAATAAATGCTTTATTACTTAAATTATTCTATAAGCAAAGCAACATGAGGAAAGGCTTGCCTTTTCCTCATGATGATGCAGGGCATACAGAACAGCTGAATATGCAACTGCTGTTTAATTCAAGACCCAGACAGTGTCATTAAACAAATTTTGTTGGAGATGAAATTACTTCAATAGTAAATTGCATTTGTCTCATTCGCGAAAATGCAGCTTACAATATTATTATGGATGTTGCTTCTTTGTTGTTGTTGTTGTTGTTGTAGGTGTTAGCCTAGTTATATAATTAAGGGTCTGTCAGTATTTTCATTACAGTCTTTTCATTTTTTATGATGTGTAAGTTAGCCTTAAAAATTAAAGCTTAACGGGTGAGTCGCCATGTGCCAAATAGCACTGTACCAACACAGCTATCTAAAAGTTGAAAGGAAAAATTAGGGGAAAAGAAAGGAAAAAGAAGGAAAAAGAGAAGATGGTGTTTCTATGTTCTTGGAATCATAATGGGAACACCAGTCCATGTACAGAAGGTGTATAAAGACCAAAGTGTATATTCTCCTACATATATGAGATTAATGAACATTTTTCCAGATGAGCAACTGCTAAATTGGTAGATCTCTGTATTAACATACGAACAGATTGCTGCAAATGTAAGCAATAATTTGTGTAGTCGTACCAGATTGCTGCTACTTAACTGGTAGCTTCAGCTATCTCCCTGTTTATGGGGTAATAAGGACTTCAGAGTTTATTAAAGCAAAATAATATGCTTTTGTAGCCAGCTTTCCTAGGTGTATTTTGGCACCACGGGTAACTGGTTCTCCAGACAAAGCCTCCTATTGCTCAGGGCCTGAAAGACAAACCGAGCCCCTTGGCGGCCTTAAGCTTTGTGCAGCGGCAGGTCCCTCTATTCAGTCTCTGAAAGAAGAAACCAGGGCATAGAAACCATTACCCGGATACTGGAGGGTGTTTCAGGGTAGAGGGAACAGGGAGCCCACCAACGAGAAGGAAGGAAGCCCGAAGAAGGCTGGGCGGGGCCGGCGGCGGGTAGGCCGCGTCCCCATAACATCGGCGCTTTAAGGCGAGAGGGCGGGTAGAGGGCGTTCGGGCGGCCGGCGCCATGGCTCATGCTAGCATTGTGGTGAGCGGCGGCGAGGCTGGGCTGTGTCGCGTCCCGATGTCGCTGCGTCTACCCGGGGCTCAGGGGCTGTGAACGACTCGGCGGGGTCTGGCTGCCCCTCCGTGCGGGAGGGAGAGGTTGGGCCCCGGGCCCCGGCCGTGGCCTCCTGCTCCCGGAGGCGGTGGTGCCCAGAATAAGTCTCCAGCTTTTCGCTTCGCACGGCGTTATTTTTTAGGCGGTGGTTGCTTAATGAAAGGGTTTTGTAGGCGAAAGCATCGTGGCAGGGGTTGGTGTGAGGTGCTAGGTAGCTCCAGGCGTGGAGGGATGCTGTGCAAGCTTAGAGGTGATGGCTTTTATCCCCTTCCAGGCTTTATCTTCTGCTGCCTCTTCTTAGTGGGGACCTTGATGAGGGTGCTTCAGATGATCCCAGAGAAGCCTTGGAGGCTTCGCTTTAAGACTTGCTTTTGGCATTTGCTTTCCCTGCCATCCTACTGGAGTTTGTTTACCAATGGTGCTGGCAGTTCCATTGTGGATGGCCTGATTCTGGCAAAAAGACTGTGTGTGAAAGCTGGAGTACAGTAACATCTGCACTATAACTGTTCCTCTAATTTGGAAACATGTAGTGTTTGAATTGTACAATCGCTATGTACAGTTTTCATGGATGTTCATCCTGTAGCTTGGCCATCCTGAGGAGAGGAATGGGCCTGTTGAAAGGTTTAAACTCGGTTTCTTTTCTGGATTAGTAATGAAGGCAAAGCATTTGACATTCAGGCTAGTCAGCGTCTTTTAGTGGAGTGGTACAAGAGTAATTATTTTTTTCTCCTTATCTTCCTAGTATCTTGAAATGTGGGAGAATTGGAGATCTCTAGACTCCCATAAGAATGCATGCATGAGGGTGGTTATTTTAAAGTAGTGCTATGTTATGCTGGTAGCTTTTTGCGAACAGTGTAACTTGGTACTTCTTAATAACTTCTAGGGTCTTGGGTTTGGGTTTTTTTGGGGGGTGGGTTTGTTTTTTGTTGTTTTTTTTTTTAAAAGTTGTTTATCATCTTCAGTTTAGCAGCTGCTTTAGAGCAGTAAAATATTAATTTGATGTTGTTAGGAAAATATGAATTAATATCCTGGAATCTTAACTCCTGAGGTGTCTTGAAAATCTCAGCTTTATTTTTCACCTTATGCAGGCTGTTGTGGTGGTAGCGATAGTCAGTTTAAGCTTTAGCAATTTAAAGTGCTAAAAGCTTATTTTACATTTGCATCTGCGCAGGTCAGTCCTCTAGCTCATGTCTAGACCTGTTGTGCAGGTCTGACTAGAGGATCAGGATTTAATCACTGACATGAGTTGGGCTCCTGTTCTAGTTATAAGATGAATGATGTGTATTGATAACTGGAGCATTAAAATTTCCGTAGCTAAATTACTATATGGCATCAGACTATTGCCACAAAGAAAAAAGTAAACTATCTCTGATTTCTTGCAGGTTGCTTACATTGTGCTTCTGCTGGAATTGGCACATCTCAATTTTAGTAGTTTGTGTTGGTTGGTCGTTAAGTTAGGTGCGATGTCACTCGAATGCTACAGTTTTAAACTGGCATTTTAGATGTGCTTTTTTATTTAAAAAAAATATGGCACAGCTCGTGTTTTTGTAATATTTCTAGGATTTTCTCAAGCATCACTGTAGGACACAGAAACCAATAATTTGAGGCTGGAATCCAATATTTTTCCAGTGATGTCTGCTTTAAAAGAATGAGTGGTCTTGCAGACCTTTGCACTTGGGAGTATTCAGTTTATTACACTGCTCTGCTCATGCTCTTCAGTTTGTAACAGTAGTTTTTACAGCAAGATTATGTTGGTGCTGTCATTTCAGTTGACTTAATATTCATCTTAACTCGAAAATATTTTTATTTTCTTAAACATAGGACAAACTATACAAGTCTGTTATTGAAGATGTGATTGAAGGTGTGCGGGAACTCTTTGCAGGGGAAGGTTTAGAGGAACAGGTTCTCCAAGACTTAAAGCAGGTTTGTTTGGTTCCCCTGCATTAATAGAAGCTGTGTATTTTACTTTTTTCTTTTGGGATGATGCATTTGACCTTTTCTTTGCCCTCTAAAACACGCATATTTTGTCCTAACTTAAAGTTAGAAATATCCTGTGAATGATGTTTTGGGCTGCTGGAAGTCGGAATTCAGTGGTGATTGTCACCATGTTTGTTGGATAGAATCAGTCAGTTTACTCTTGGAAAAAACAGGAATATGTGATGATAATTTTAGCTGTGGCCTGTTTTTAAAGTTGATTGTCTGACCTTAATAATAATCTTTCTGCAGCGTTGGGAAACTAAGGTGGTGCAGTCTAAAGCAACAGAAGGCTTCTTCAAGAATAGCCAGCATGCTCAACGATTTACCCTGCAGTTGCCACAGAATCTTTCCTGTGTTCTGCAGGCTTCAACAGGTCAGATGTTGCTGATTACAACAGATGCAATTGAAGAGTCACTTAGTGATTCAGAAGTCTTTTTGGAAGGCTTGAAAGTTCTGGAATAATCTTGGTTTGTGATGCTTAGGTACCCCCATCTAGCATGATGAGGAACAGTAATTATTTGAAAGCAGAATTTGACCAATAAAAGACAAGTTAAACTTTGGTAAACTATTGCAGTTCTGTCTACATGCTCATAATCTGCTGTTTATTTCCAGTAGCAAAATTTGAAGAGCGTTTTAGCCACTTCTTCAGTCCAGAAGTGTAACCCTTCAATTGCCAATGTACCAGTAGGGTTAAGCATTCACTTCCCCTTTTGATGTATGGCATGTTTGTGCCATGCAGCTCTGATGTTGTGTTGAAGTTTAATAATGTTCTGCATTTGTTTAAATGTAATCCCTTGCTCAAACAGAAAAGTGTGATTGTTTTTGTTGGCCTTTCAGTTAGTCTTCCTAAAAGCAGTATTCCCCTTGCACAGAAGTCCTTTATTTTCACACAGCCTCTTATATCAGAGCCTATTAGTCTCAATTAAGTCCAGCTGACCACTGTGGTAATGTTGTGATAGAGTGTAATGCTTAGCTGAGATTTCTCCCAGTGAGGAGCCATTAGCTCCTCTCCCAGTAAGGACAAATAAACACAGAATCATGAGATGATTTAATTAAAACCTGTGTTGTAGTGCACTTGAGGGTTAGGCAGGGACTCTTCATCTGGGTTTTTTTGTTTTACAATCTTTATAGTCGAATGGGCTGGTTTTGAAGACAGATGTTTTACTTGTTCCATCTGGTTAAAGGGAATATACTTTTGAGTTTGTTTGCTGTTGGAGGCTTTACATTTAATGAGCTTTACTTTGTTATTCCTAGTTTTTGGTAGAGCAATACTAAGGCAAAACAATCTGTTGAAGCCAGTGAACTTTTTATTTGCTGGTTTGGTTTGGTTTTTTTTTTTTTTTTATTTTTTTAATGGAATTTGAATTGTTCCATGGCTAGGGATTTTCAAAGTAGTTAGGATTAGCCTCAGTTTCTTACTTCTTGAAGCCTGGGAAAGTTTTCCCTTTGGTTTATCTTCACTGAAGTCAGTATTGAGTGCTTTTGCAAATCCCACCCTACTGTTCCTACTATTAGCAAATCCAATATTGCTATAGTACAGGAAAATACTTGCATACTTTCTCCTTGTTTACAAGGCAATACATTTTACATTTGCATTTTTGGTCATGTTAACATGGTGGTATTGCACATCTGTCCATGTAATTGATGGCATGTGGAAATGGCATGCTTAATTTTTACAGTGCAGCTTAAACAGATCAAATAGTTGTAATAAATATTTGTAAAACAAACAAATCTCCAAGACCAGCTTTTTAGCAAAATATGTTTTGTAAATTCAGGGTATAATATTTTCCTCCCTCAAATACCATGTAAGCTTGAAATTGCATAAGGGGAAATACGTTTAAGAGCCTTAGCTTGATGTGCTTGTTTGTTGATCTAATGAGCGTGAACTGAAATCAGATTGCTTTAGTTTCAGCAGTCCTTGCTGTAAATTGCTGAAAGCTCAACTGTGTCTGAAAAATGAACATTTTTATCTTTTTTATTTTTATAGCTTCTTTTGTCATCCCAACTGGCAGAGGTTTTCAGCATTTTACAGCAGTAGACCCGGTATGTAGCTGTGGTGATGTTTTCTTTCTATTTTGATTATTCTGAATTCTAAATGATTGTCAGTTGTTAATAGGCTTAAGGGGAGGCAAATATTAAGTATTTTCCTTGTATAAGTCTTCAGAACAGCATTTAGGGACTGAAAAAGTAGCATTTCTCATGATTTCACCTGTTCAGTAGTGGTATAGCAGGCAAGAGAGCAGGGGGCCTACTGAGAGAGAATAAACAGCTAAGGAAACCTGTCGTTGCTTCTGATCCTTTTAGTTACTTATTTTTTGTGAAAACCATGCAAAAATTAAGAGTCTGCAGAGAGAGAGCTGTAACTTTGCTGCTTCTATTTGAACAGTGAAAAGGGAGGGGAAAATATACCAGTTGGTTTTGCAAGCAGTGCAGCCAGAAGTGTGTTGGAAGACGTGGCTGTGTGTATTTAGCCCATAGGATGGAAGTGTAGTAGTGGAAATACACATCTACGGATCCTTTTTTTAATCAATGGGTGTTACAATAATTCATGGTTGGGATATCCTAGCACTAGTGAAGCTGTGAGCAGCATTATCCGTGAGGTATAGAAATCACCCAGAAGACAATGGGTGTTTTTAGCGTTGACAGATTCTAAACTCTGGGCGGGGCAAAATTTCTTTGGGGACAGGCTATTAACTGTCAGAGCTTGATGAACTTACTCAGTGCCTCCTGAGCCTCAAGCTAACTAGCTTGCCAGGCTGAAATATAATACAGAGAAGATGTTTGTGTAACATGCAGGTTTCCTGATTGAAAAGCTGGAATTCCCTGGAACAGCTAGTTTGAAAGGGAGACATATATCCAACTCCACTTTCCAGGAGAAAAAGTGAATGTGAAGTGACTTCAAAGGCCTAGGCAAGGAGCCTGTGCTGTGCAAAGTAATGCATAAGCTTAGGATAAAGTGGCTCTGAGTGGGGAAAAATACTTTTCTGGATGGTGTGTACATTGAAGGCATAGAGGAGTGTTCTGTTAACAAAAAGGAAATGTGATAATTGGAAAACAGGAAATACTTGGGACAAGTTATTACCCTATCAATATAGAATGCTCTTTACATGTCTAAATTTCAAAAGTCTGAAGCAACTCTTCAGTAAAGATGATCACAAAAACGCCCTCATTGATGTTTCATCTGGATATGTTATGTGTGACATTTAGGGCCCTAGGAGATAAAGTATGCACTATTTCTTAATAAAGCTCTTGTGTGTCTAGGGTGCTTCACGAGCAGGTGCAGCTCTTACTCACCCTTCGGGTATTGCTTATCCTGTACATGTACCAGCTGGAGTGATGCTACAGACAGCATCTGGTAAGATTAAAGAGGAGATGTAAAATGTTACAGTGTGTGGACTGTGTGTGGGTAGTGAAAGATGGTGCTGAGAACAGTAGATAAAACAAATTGGAAGTTAAAGTATAGGTGGGTGGAGCCATTTATCCTCCACTTTTTTTTGTCATTTGTGTTTGTGATTGCTGCATAGGGAAGTAATAACGTTGGTTAATTAGTGTCTCAGTTGTGCACTACTTTCAGGTTAGTTAAAATGGGCTGCCAGGTTATTTTGTTTTACAGCTCCTCACAAATGTGTTTCTTTGTCAGTCTGGGCACAGGTATCTCCTCCTATATGAGGGACAATCTTTCCTTCTGGTGCGTTGGAATCAAATTGATTTCTTATTCAAATAAAATCCAGCCATTATTAACTTTTTTGCTTACACTCTTTTGTTGATAAAACTGCCTGTAGTGCTTGTACAAAAATGTGCTTGTACTGCTTACGGTGTGCTGAGTGAAGGCTTATTTCTATCATAGATTGACTCCTCTTCAACAGCTGTTCTTTGATGGGAACTTATGTCACTAGATACCTATTTCAGGTATAATCACTAAGGTTTTGAGACCTATAGGCTTATATAGGGGACTCTGCATGTAAGCATGTGCGTGGGGAAAAGAATAATTAAATGAAATTGGGAACTTAGCTCTGGCATATCAATTCTAACACTGATAAGAATAACTCTAAGGATTAAATTTGGGGAAAGTATTGCTTTGTAGGTATCCTGTTTCTCATGATTTGCTTTCATGTTTGCTACTGGTAATTAGTGGTAACAGGGCAGTGACCTGGATGAACCTGTAATTTAACCTGCTGAAGCAGTTTGTAACTCTTCTCTTTGTAGGGCAACTTTATAAGGTAAACGTGCCTGTTGTGGTCACCCAGACCGCAGGAAACGTGAGTATTCTCCATCATCCTGCTCAGCAGGTGTGTCAGCCCCTTGGGCAACCTTCAGTTCTGCAAGCCAATGTTGCCAGTGTTGCACAGGTGAGTGATATCACCTGTGAAAAATGCACAGCACCTTCTGCTGAAATATTGCAGCCCCAGGACTCTGCTGTCCAACATACGATGGTTTTTCAACCAAATGCCATGGAAAAAAACCAACCTGGAGAACTCTGCCAATACGTCTTCGGTCCAGCATCCCTGTGTGAGTCAGCAGCAGCTTCCAACTGATGCAGTATTAAATCAGTGTGCAGACTCAACAGAAGAATCCCAGCATGGGAGTCTTCACACAGCTGTGTTTACTCCAGAATCCTCCAAAGGGTTTTCTCGTGCTGAATCCCTGGCAAACAACTCGAGCAGTGTGCTGTTGGATGTGGAGGAGCAGTTAGACATTCAGCTTCAGGAGTCAGTGCACCAGGTGTCTGATGATATCATTGAGATTATTATGGGCAACAGTTTGGATGATGGCACTGTTCTGAAAGATCAGGACAGAATTGCTTCCTCTGACAAGGTAAGACCTTGTATTTCTCAGCTGGTGAAAATACATCCATTGGAGATGGTTGGTTGAAGTATCATGAGAGATGTGGCAGAGGGGTTGGAATTAGATGATCTTTATGGTCCCTTGCAACCCTAATCATTCTGTCTTTCTATGTGATCAAATACATCTGCAAGTGACAAGTAACATCTTTAAATTATACTCATAAAAATTATTGCCTTTTTAAAGTTCTTGAGCTTGTTTTGAATAGCAGTAGCTGACTGTTTAGTTCTAGATTAAGAATTGGTCGCAAATATTGCTGAAATACTGGGATTGACGAGAATGTCAGTCTAAATGCTATAAGTGGAGTGGATTGATATAATGTATTCTTAGACTTACTATTTTGGGGGATTAAAGTTTTCTTTTTTATTGTGACTGAGCAGACACGAATGACCCTTTGAGAACTCCTGTGTCATTCTGACACTGAATCTGCATATGGATACTGCCCAATTGCGGGCAAATTGCTTTGCAGTTTCACCTTGGGTTAGTTTTAACTTGTAATGTGTGAAGAGCATTGAGAATGCACGTTAAGTATGAAAAGTCAGATTTGGTAAGTGAAAGTCTGCCGGAAGGAAATATATTTCCTTGGGGAGGGAAAAATCCAAAACAAACTAGAATTCAGCTCAAGCTGTGAGGAAAAAATTGAATTATTTTAATTAATAAGCCACTTTCTTGACCTCATGTAATTTTTGTTCCGTACGTTATTTGCAGATGTTTGAAGTTCAGGCTGGTTTGCTGACTTTGAGTTGTAGTGCTCAGATGTGATTGAAGCAAATTTATTAAATGCAAACTTAATAACGGTAATGACAAATGGCTGTAAATTGAAAGTGTGTTCTGTTTCTCATCTGAACTTTGATGGCAGGATGATGAAGACTGTAGTAAGAAGTGGAAGGTCAAAACAAAGTGTGATTTTTCTTGAACTAGACAGTGTATGTGGAGGAGAATTAAGTGCTATGATAAAAAATTAATGAGAAACTGAAGATGGCTGAAAGCTTAAGGCTCTTTTATGCTCCTGTGAACGCTCTGTTTAGGAATTCCAACACTTTTATGAACAGTAACTTGAAGTACTGAAATACTGTCTCTCTCAGCTTCTTACCTCTTATTCAAACAAAGCATTTTGGTTGAGGTGAGGAAGAGGGATGAGTTCATATTGACTTCTATTTCAGAAATGAAAAATGCTATTTTTGGGGTTGGGGAAGTAGGTTATTTCAGTTTTGGGGGTTCTTTCTGGAGTTTGTTTTGCAATAGAAATTCTGAAGGCCTACTCTATCAGCTTCTTAAGTTGTTTGAGTAGAATAGTGTTTAAAGAAAAGTCTAGGAAAATGTCTTTCTGTATTGCTGAGGAATATATGACATGGATTCCATTTAAGCTTAAGTGTAATAACAAGATTTGCAAATGTACTCGGGGTTTACAAGAAGGCCAGGACTTGAAACTCTCATTGTCCTAATTTTGTTACTTTATTAAACAAAAATCTCAGGCTTTGAAGCATTTAAACAATTAAAGCTATGTGGTGTTAATTCACAAGCTGTCTCTGGTCTGTTTTCTTCCTGTCAGCTGGAACCCACTGCGCAGATGGAATCTAATTTACGATCAGAGAAGAATATCTGCAGTGATATTGAAGGCGTAATTCAGCTAGATGGTACTGGTGATGCTTCTCCCAAGAAAGAAATACCACATACAAAAGATAGGGAGGAGAATGAATTCATTGGTGTTATTGAATCAGAGGGTCTGAAAGTTCTGGATGATGAGGATGATGAAGAATGTTGCAGTACTTCGGACACAGAGTCTATCAGCAGTGGTGGTGATAATGAAGAGCCTCAAATAGATATAGTTGAGGAGGTAATTTACTTTTAAGCCTTGTAATGCACATTATGATATCGTATATCCGTCTTGACTGTTGAATTGTTTGACCCAGCCAGATTCCTGGTATGTGTAATGCAAAGAATGCATAGTTAAGTTAGATACCTCTTGAGATAGAAGGTACTGCTGAGAAATTATTTGAGCTCATTCTGAGGACCGTGGACAAATGAAAGAGATGTTGAGAATTCATTTGTTTATTGGATGAATTAAAATACTTAATCACCAGAATTAAAGTTCAGTAGTAAAATGCTGGCCTCAGTGGAATGGAGTTCTGCTTTTTAATTAAGACCAGGATACATATCTATCTTTCTTTTCCTTCTGAAAGACACAGGGATTAGATAGAGAACAATGTGATACAAGTACATAACATTTCCTAGAAAAAGGGTTTCTTTGACAATGTGCAATTTTGTATTCTGGAGAGTCACAAGAGAACCAGCTCCTAGCATCTGAACTTAAAATGAATGCTAGTTGATTAGTAGTGTTCCAGTTACTGGGGTCAGCTTTGTTTGTTAGCAGTCTTGCTTTTTGACCTGTGTTTTTTGTTTAGAGTGTTTTTGAGAATGTAAGCATGTAAAGATGCTTATAAATGATCTCTATACAACATGGTCTTCATAGCCTCTAGGTCTTTATTTTTTCCAGTGGTAACCTTTGTTGTTCTAGATGTGTTTAATGTCAAGTATACTCATTGCTATTCTGAAAGAATATATAAAATGCAATTTTAATCTCTAGGACCCCTTAAATTCTGGTGATGATATCAGTGAACAGGACATTCCAGACTTGTTTGACACCGACAATCTGATAGTTTGTCAGTATGACAAGGTAGAGTATATAGTTTTATCTTTGATCCTTAATTATTCTAAATAATACCTTTAAGTTCATGGTCAGTGCCATTTAAAGGAAACCTGATGCTGTAATAACTGAGTGTTTAAATGATGTGTTCAGCTGACAGTAAGCTGAAGACTTACGTGCTGTTTTCTGAAATGAGGATAATCAAGGGGTTCATAATGGCCTATTAAAGGAAAGGGGACCGAACCTCGCAAAACAAAGATTTAGAAAGCAGCAAAAGCTTATGCATTTCCTTAACTTTTAAGTAATATCAACAGTACCGTAGATGGAAGAATGCATTTTCAGGCATGGATTAAGACTTTCAAAATGGGTAACAGAAAGAGGAGTGCATGTACTTTCTTTTATATTTCTTTGTCTTTGAAGTGCTTCCTGAGAGTTTTTCCTACCAGAATTCTGTTCTTTGAAAAACAAAGAAGTTAAGGGCCATTTTGTCCTCCATCATTTTAATGTTTAAAATTCAGTCTTATTTTGAACTCTTGAAGATCATATCAGAGTTAGGAGTATTTAATTTGGTTTTGAACACTTCTTTGTCAGTAGTTTAAAAGCTGACAAAACAAAGTCCATATTTTATTTTGAACCAAATATGGACAGATATGTCTATAGCATGCTTAAGAACTTTCGGCTTTTATTCTTTGAAAAGTGACTAGTGATATTTTTTTGATGTATGTTCAGCTAGGCCTCCCTTAACAGTGTCCTGTGTTTTAGGAAATAGTGAGGTGCTAAGAAAACTATCTTTAATAAAGTGTTACTGAAACGAGTAATTTGGGAAAACATGGTTAGAAAGATGTGTTTAGAAGATGCACCTGAAATGAAGCCTCAATGCATGTGTTGCATTGTAAAAGTATGCAGAGTTTTGAATCTTATTAACTTGGTATATAAAGAATGCTTTTGGCAAAATTGTCTTGTTTATTTTTATCCCTCCTTTTTCCTTCTGGACTTGAAAATAGACTATATATTAGTAAATATTAGTTATAAATATATATTAGTAAATAGATGATTAGAATCCAAGAAAATTTCTAGAGATGTTTAAAATTCCTTCTTCTAGTATTAAGTATTTTCTTTAGTATAGATTGTTTTGCAGGCCTTTAAAAAGAAACAGAATATGCTAACACTTTCTTATGGGTTTGCGTGGCAGTATTTGCTTTTAGGCAACATTTTCCTTCTTTGGCCTCATCCTAATGTCTGTATGCACACAGTATTGCTTTGCAGTGTGTACTGGAGAAGAAAACCACTGCAGTTTAATTCAGCCATACTTGTTTGCAGGGTGCAGTATATTTTGGGACTGATACACTCATGAAATTGCTCCATTATTGTCTTGTTTCCTGTCACACAGCTCCCTTTGCTTCAGAGCTGGGGAGATGCTAAGATTCAGGAGGTTGTTCCCTTGTGTGTTCAGTGACAGTGCTTCACATGTTTTGGGCTATCAGGATTTTAAAAGAAAATCCAAGTTTGTAAACCAAGTTGTGCTTAAAACACCCTCTTTAATGGATGGTTTAAGGTACATATTGGGGGGTGGGGTATTGATTTGTTTCTTTCCATCAGATACATCGAAGTAAGAACAAATGGAAGTTCTACTTAAAAGATGGAGTGATGTCCTTTGAGGGTAAGGACCACATTTTTTCAAAAGCCATTGGAGATGCAGAGTGGTGAAACCTCACTGAAGTATGTACTTTAAGGCTGTGGCACTATTCCCTTACAGACCTTCTGTGAAACAACTTGTCTTGTTTTGCCATAAAAAATAAAACCAACAAAGCAATAAAGCTGTGGTATATGCAAAAATATATGCAAAAATTTATGCAAAAAGTGTTGTTAATGCATGCAAAATAAACCACATTATTCTTAGCTACTCAGTTATCTTCACTGTTGTTTTCTGATTGTTTCATTACTTCATTACCCAAGAAACGTCATTGGAATAAGTATCTTTAAGGACCAGAATGGTGAATCTGTTTGTAATTCAAGAAGGTAGTGCAATAGTAAGTGGCTAAATGTAAGTAAATACCTGTTCTGTTGGTTTTCTTTCCACATATTTAAAAAAAGAGCTGAAGTAAGAGTTGAAGTGTAAAGAAATATGAAACTACACAGTTGTTGGTTATACTATGCATTTCTTTTCAAAGGTTGCTGAGTTAAAAAAGAATAAGAGCAGCATCTCTGCAAGTTTGAAACCTGTGGCTGTTTGTCAGCTCTGTACTTTTCTCTCCCCTTTCGTTCCTCCCTTGCTTATTTTGTTGTTGCTTTGTGGCTTTTTTTTTTACTTCATCTTAAATACAGGTGCATAAGATTGAAGTCAGGAAATGTGGGTGGAAGACCCTTGAGCTCTCAATATGTGAGAATTATTATTGTTTGTTCTATACCTTCTGTCTACTGAGATGCAACGAACAGCAAGATGTAACATTAAAATGTGATTTATTTTCACTGTCAGTGCAAAATTGTTTCAGTTTGCTTCTGTACATATCCACCACAGTTCTGGGACTACAGACCAGTAAGCTGTGAATGATACAAATTGTGTATGATAATAAAATGTAATCTCGTACATGTTTCAAGCAGAGAGTTGGGTTTGTGTTCCCTAAATATAAACTTTGCTTAGAGAAGTGTGTAGAAGCCATACATGTGACAGTAGCTATCCTGCCCTGAGAACTGCATTCCCTAGAGGTCCTTAGTATTTTGTTTGTTCCTCTAGAAATGGAGGAAAAAGTTCTGTGCCATAACCCTTCAGAGCTACAGCTTTCTTGGCTAGCTCTGGTTCGTTGTAGGGCAATACTGGAAACTAAAAGGTAAATCCTCAGCAAGGCTGACTTAGAGTGGAATAATCCTGCTAGAATCATTGAATGGTTTGAGTTGAAAAGGACCTTAAAGCTCACCCCATTCCAACCCCCTGCCGTGGACAGGGACACTATCCACTAGACCAGGTTGCTCCAAGCCCCGTCCAACCTGGACTTGAACACTGCTAGGGCTGGGGCAGCCACAGCCTCTCTGGGCACCCTGTGCCAGCGCCTCAGCACTCTCATAGTAAAGAATTTCTTCCTAATGTCTAATCTAAATCTCCCCTCTATCAGTTTAAAGCCATTCCTTTTTTCTTGTCACTACATGGCCTTGTAAAAGTCCC
The DNA here is from genome assembly GCA_017639245.1 of Myiopsitta monachus. Classification (NCBI taxonomy): domain Eukaryota; kingdom Metazoa; phylum Chordata; class Aves; order Psittaciformes; family Psittacidae; genus Myiopsitta; species Myiopsitta monachus. Next base: position 60,252,483 of record CM029925.1, read on the forward strand.
TCCAGCTTTCTTGTAGGCCCCCTTTAGGTATTGGAAGACAATTTAGGTATTGCAAGGTCTCCATTGAGCTTTATTTTCCTCAGGCTGAGCAAGCCTAGCTCTCTCAGCCTGTCTCCATAGCAGAGGTGCTTCAGCCATTGGAGCATCTTTGTGGCCTCCCCTGGACTCACCCGTGCAGGTCCCTGTCCCTCTTGTGTTAGACAGCACTACAAACAGGCGCATGGCACCCCTCCTTCCTGACTGCTGCTTTTACATCTGCTGGAAGAAGACATCATGAGGCATTTTGTTTTTTCTTTGCTCCCTTGGAGGATGCAGCAGCCTTGAAGAGAAGGAAAGAAGAGAAGGAATATATAGAAGCCAATGGGGGAAGGAAAAAAAATGCTTGTGCTGATGGCATAAGCAATCAAGGTGCTTCCCTTGTGGGGTATGTTTTGAACAACTATTGAGTTTCTTGCATGCTTTTTTTTTTTTGTTTGCTTTTATACATATCTGCTGATTTCCAGTGCCAAAGACAGGACACTGAACTACAGGGCCTGACCTGACTGTGGCATTTCTTTTGTCTTTTACGTATGCTGCTGATGGCATGTGAAGAATTGTGTATTTGGAGACAGTTAAAATATTACCATGTGTGATTTCTTTTTTCCCCATTCAGCTGACTTGCAGCCACACTGGTGCTATGCTCCAGACTCATAAATGCTCAGGAAATGTAGCTGTTACTATGTGATGGATGCTTTTAGATTTCAGTGCTCTCACAGGCTCCAAGGTGTTCATGCTCCGTAAATGTGTACATTGTGAACTGTGGGACCACCTTCAACTTGGGCAGCTAGTGATGCTTCAGAAAAGACTGGAAGGAGAGGTAGTGCAGCACAGGAATCCATGGCACCTTTCACTAAGTACCACACAGTCTCTGAATGTTGCTTCTGGAAACAGAATCTGGTCTTGTTAGTCGCTATAAATTGAAGTGGCTGAAGTGTACCTAATTTGGGGCTAGTTTTGAAGATAGTCAGCTTCTTCCTCTTTGTGGCATCTTTCTGCTTGTGGTGTTAAGGCTTCCTCCATGTGACTGTAAGGATGCTCTGAGCATCCATAGCTGCTCATATAATCATTCTTATAACTGCTCTCTCTCCCTGTCTCTTTTCATACCTTGTTCCTCTGTGAATGGATGCTGAGATGTTTTGGAGTTAAATCGGAATTCCTGCCCATCTCTTACGCTTTACCAATTCATACTTATTTACATACCTTCTACCTGTTAGCCTCTTCTGCCTTTTTATTCCATTCTGAAACACTTCCTATACTTGAGAGTCTTGCAAGTTAATTTTTACGACAACTTGCTGCATTCCCCTGTGCAGTTTGAGTATGATACTGACTGTAGACTGCACATCTGGTATTGGAAGTATTTTTAACACTGATCTCTTAATTCTCAAACTTTTTGTAAGTTTTACAGATTGGGTGTTTATGATATTTTTCATTCTCTTTTGCCTTTTCACAACCCGTGTAATATCAGCAATCAAAATCCAAAAGGATGGTTTGCCATCTTTCTCGCTGGAGCTTTGCTAACCGTATGCATAGCTGGCTGTTGCTCCTGGCTAAAGCTGACCTGAATCAAAAGATGTTGCTGAAGATAGCTTAGCTACCCCAGCAAGCATCTACTGGGTTTTCATTTAGTTGCATTTTCTAATGCAGAACCTTCTTGATATGAAGGACCCTTAATGTGGGCTCTATCCAGTGCATTTCTGAGCTATCAACGGTAGAAGCTTTAGGGATTAGAGTGGGGTTTTGCTCTTGCTATCTCAGCCCTTCCCCTGTTTGAGGAATTGGCTCCTGAATTCATAGCACTGCACATCTTCTGGCTCCCTCCAAACTATGCTGCATATATTCCTTGGGAGTGCGTGCAGTGGTTTTCTCAGTGGAGAGCTATGGACTTCTGTTTGGCCTCCTGCAGTAGGACTGACTTTCAGCTTCCATCTAAGCATACAAATATTGCCCTGTATTTTGCTTCCAGTGATCTTGAATGGACATTGCCAAAGACTCAGAGCTTTGAATAGACACAACAAAATATACTGGAAGTCAGGAATTTTATACTGGAAAAAGATGTTTCTTATTAAAATGTAAGCTCAGTTAACTAATTACTATAGCCTATGAATTGAGGAGTAATCAGATCAGAGTGCTTTTGATCTGAATAGTTTACATATTAACGTTTTTGATAGCCACTAACAGTTTAGCAAACACATTGCTGTAGATGTGATGGGAAGAGGTGTGTAATACAAGTTGCAGTCATCAAAGATCCTTCAGTAAATGGCTGCGTGAAACTTCACACTAGAAAGAAGCTAAGTTTACAGAAGAATATCAGATAGAATAACAAGTGTAACTTTTATGAGCGGCTTTAGACTGAATCCAAGTCATCGTTAAAGGGTTGCTTTAACTTGCTTGTGTTTGTGTGTAGAAAAATTTGAAGTATATAAATTTTGTTGTGTGTGTTTTGTGCTGTTTTTTGTTTTCTGTTTTTTTGGTTTTGTTTTTTAACTAGCAATTGTTTTCTGAGCGGTAAATTTCATTCAACTTCCAGAAGGTGCAAAAAAAGAAAAATATGAAAGAAAAAATATGAAAGAAAAAATATGAAAGAAAAAATATGAAAGAAAAAATATGAAAGAAAAAATATGAAAGAAAAAATATGAAAGAAAAAATATGAAAGAAAAAATATGAAAGAAAAACTCATACTTCTTTGCTGTTACCTAAGGAGCATTGTAAAACAGGTACTCTCAGTTGTTGCTATTTCAAACTCGTTTCTCTTGCATGTAGTTGCCTGCTAATGTTATGTGGCAGATGGACAGGAAGAGTGGCCTGGCAAACTCTTGTCCTATTGAAAACTAAGGTAAGTAAACCAGTTACTGCCCATTATCAAGACATGTCCTAAATTGTGTGCAGGATTCTTCCAGATGCTGTCTGAATAAACTAGTCTTGAAAATTGGTTTTGAGATAGGTGACACAGAAGCCTTAGGCCAGGTAGACTTTTTTTCACCAATGTTTGTAGTTTCTATTATAGTTAAATATCCTATGCTAGTCCCATATGCTTATCTGCTAACCTAGGAGCTGGCGCACACAAAGGGGTGCATCCTATGGAATTTTTATTGATTGCTAAACAGTAGAGTTTTAAGTCTCCTCTGATCTTGATCTTGCTTTGTTCCCCATGTGTGTGAACTGCTGGTGAGTACAGCTGTGCTTACACACAGAGCTTGTATACTGATTGGAAGCAAATATAATTTGCAGTGCAGTGTTTTGGCATCAAGAGGTGTGCTTTGGAAGGCAGATTTTTATTCTATTGCTGTCACAGACTTGTAAGGACTCAGTTCAGAAGGAGAATGGAAATGGCTTAAAGTAGTTGCAAAAATACCATTTTCTTATGTATCAGAGTCTATGCTTTTGATTTGGAACTGTTTGGCTGTGACTGTTCTGGAGTAAGCAGAGATCTTAGAGCTGTGTACAAGGGAGGTATGTGTTATACCAGCTGAGGGTCTGTCTTCAGATAACCATGAGTATCATCTACTGAATGTAATCTAAGATGCTGAAACTTTGTATACAAGCCCAAATAAAATGCATTTGCTTTACTTTCTGTGAACCATAAGCTGTCACACGTAGGTCTCATTCTACTCTACTGGTTTAGTGAAGTGTAAGCACTTGTGTTCCTCCCATCAGAGGCAATGTAACCAACCTGTCAAGGATAAGCAACCTAAGGGAAGGCTTCATCTGTTTTTGCATCTGTTTTTGCCCACAGGACTCTGGTATTTCCAGCAACTAAAGCATTGCAGAATGGAGCCTCCTTAGGATGTGCCTGCAGCAGATTCCCACAGGGATCCTGCCTGGCATTCAATGCAGTCTGCAGCTGGTCACCCAGTACATATTGTTTGGTCCATACAATGCAGGTGAGAGCTTACACATCTGAATCTCCAACTTCAATACAGCGTGGTGTTGGCTCAGCAGCAAGTGAACTGCATGAAGGTGACAGCTTATTTGCTGCAGACAGAGTATGCTGCAGTAACAAAGGAATGCTCAAAATTCTCACTTAAATTAGGAATGCAGGAACAAACCTGGATCTCCTTGGCATCAGGAAATGCACGGTGAAAGAAAAGATAGATTTTTAAAGGGAAAACTAAGTCACTAAAAAGTAACTACCCTGTTTCATCATCTGAGAATTGAGTTGGACTGTGAGTGCTGAGAAATCCCTGGTGCATCCCACATGCCACTGGTACTGGTGACGCTGGAGAGTGGGCAGATGAAAATAATTCATGAGACTGTTTCTGGAGAGTAAACAAGGCAGCACATACGTGCCTGTGCAGGAAGCAGCTATCCTGCTGCTGAGAGGAACCTTTGACAGCTACGTGTTTTGTGTGTGTGCATGTATGATACATGAAATACAGCCCTATGTGCATCTTTTGTCATTTCCAGCTCATACATGACTCTGTATGGGTTAATTTTTCAAAGTAAATTACCTACCAGCTCAGACTGAAATCAAATGTAAACTGCAAAATTGCTAGTAACAAAGGTTCAGCAGATCAACTTTTCTGCTTGCTGACATCTTTGCAACTACTGCTTCATAGAAGCAGAAGAGTCATAGAATGGTTTGCATTGGAAGCAACCTTAAAGATCTAGTTACAAATCCCCTGCCATAGGCAGGGACACCTTCCACTAGACCAGGTTGCTCAAGGACCCATCCAACCTGTCTTTGACCATTTTTCTTTAGCTGGATGTAGGTGGCTGTGTAATTGGAAGTTTCTGCTGATGAAGTGAAAGGAGGCATCTAGTTTAGTACCCTTTCTTTAACCCAACAATGCTGGCACAGCTGTCAGCAATGGAAAAAGAAGGCTTGAAAGGTAGCAGACAGGCTTTAAATACTCCAGAGAAGCAAAGCTGGAGAAAAGAGCTAGACTGCAAACGCTGCAGTACCTGTTAACTTCAAGAGCATTTTAACTCCTCCTGGGCTCCACTGGTTCCCCCAAAGAAGAGCTTTGCCTGATAGTTACCTTCCATGCCTATCATTACAAAAGACGGACAGGAAAAATATCACTGTGAACGTCAGAACAGTTGCATTGCATAAGAATTCTGGATCAACATTTTTATTTATTGTGAAGAGTTCAAGCTATTACAAAATAATCTCTAGTCACTAGAATAATTACAACTGGCCTTGCAAAGTGCTGCATCTACTGGCTCTGGTTTAGTTTTTGTTGTAAGATATCTTCTCCCCTGCTGCAGCATACGGCTTCTCTAACGCCGACAAGAGCAGCAGTGCTTGTGAGACTTTGCTGGGGGCTGTGGCTGAGCTGCTGTTCTTGCAGTTGGAGGTATAAGCAGAGAAATAATTCATCCTGTAAAGCTCTGCTCTGCTCTTACAGCAACCAAGCTTGCTCATCAGTAAAAAGAAATCCCTTCGAAATGCTTTGGTGAAAATTGCGTAGAGAAATGGGTTTGCACAGGAGTTGACGGGGTAAAATAGAACCAGCAAGATCTTGGAGTTTGTCACTGTGATGAGAGGTACCTTAAAGGCAGCGGATATGGCAAAAAAGGAGATGGGGGCCATGCAGGTAAAATCTGTGAAGATCAGTATTGCCATTCTCTTAGCGACCTTGGTATCTTTATTGGCAGCTACCAGCTCTGGATTCTGAACAGCTATGTAAATCTTAATGTAGCAAGCACAAATGACAATGAAGGCAACAACATTTAGCACTAAGATCAGCAGTATATAAGCTTGGGAAAGACCCGTTTCAATATCCATGGGTAAACAAATGCTGACCTTCATGTAACTGCTGATCCCTAAGAGAGGCAGCACTGCTATTAAAATGGAGAATATCCAGCCGCCGAGCATGATGGGCACAGCGTGCCTCAGCCGCAGCTTTCGATCCAGCTGCATGGCGTAGGTGATGGTGTGCCACCTCTCTATAGTGATTACCGTCAGCGTGTACACCGAGAGCTCGCTTGCAAACACAGTGAAAAAGCCAGCGGCACTGCAGCCACTGCCGGTTTGCCAGTCTATGGCGTGGTTGTAGTACTGACCGCTGGTCTGGGCATCAACAGAGGCAATGAGCAGCAGATAAAGCCCCATGCAAAAATCTGCAAAGGAGAGGTTGCACATGAGGAAGCGAGGAACAGTGAGCTTGTAATGGCTAGTGATGAGAACGAGGAGTACAGTGAAATTGCCAGCAATGGCAAGGATGTTTATGAACCAGATCAGGACCCGGAGAAAGCTGTATCCCAGGATGTCTTCACAGGGATTAAATGCATCTGGTTCTGGAGTGCATGTGAGTATTTTAGGCTGACAAAAGTCATACTCAAAGTCGAAGCCGGTCATTTCGCCGTCATTGAAAATGGCTGAGTAACTGTAAGGAGAGGTTTCTTCATCTGTTGCGAATGGGTACATGCTCTTTTCTGCTGACCACAGCGATGTGTTGTAAGAGCCATCTCTATAACTATTAAAAAAACAAAGCCCCACAAATGGAAGTGAGCTGTTTGTTACATACTGCTTGCACTCTTTTGTAAAATACAACAGATAACTCTTGTTTTAAATCAGTTACTACTTGTGTTTCTACAGGGTGCTTACATATAATGAAGCCTTGTAAGGAGGCCTTTTTTAGGGATAGCAGCCTTGGAGAGCAGCAAAGATCACAGTCACATCCACAGGAGTGCTTTCTTATACAGCTTATTTAATTGGAAGTCCTTTACCTTGATTGCTTTGTAAGCGAGCCATTGTTCTCATGCTGCCAGTAGACTGCAGATCAAACTACAGTAACACTTGCATTGATGGATTATGGGTTTCATGTGTATAGGTTTATCAGACAGTTAACCAGATGGCTAGGAATATATTAAGTTTAGACTGGACCTTATGCCTAACTATAAATATTTTAGGTGTTTAAAATAGACCTCTCTAATCTCCACGTCACAAATAGTGTGGGGTTAAGCCTACCAAAGAAGAAACTTTTTAAAAGCAAACCCTGTCTCTTCTGATTCCCTGCCAGCACAGGTACCTATTTCACAACTACCCAATTATCCTGACAGAGAGTTTGGTGGACAGACAATCTGCAGTGTGAAACATGAAACATATCTCTACTGAGGACAGCTTTTCAGAAAACTGGTATCTTTGGGATAGCTTAAATACATGCTTAAACTTCCACATCTACTGAAGCATGTACTTTAAACTATTTTTCTGGAGCAGGGTCTTAACTGGCAAATGAAGCTGAGCTGCTTTTCAGCTATTCCTGCTGGGCAGAACTTCCCAATCTTGTTATCCTACCTCTTCTCTCCTTGCATGAAAAACTGCCCAGTGTTTTGCTTTTACTTGCCTGGCTTAAACTGGAATATAAGCAGGGAATATATTTGTTTCTATTTATGAATATAAAATTATTTTGATTTGTGAGAGGCCATGTAAACATGCTGCCATGTGCAAGCTGGTTGGTTTTTTTTCTAATGAGAGCTTGGGACTTTCAGCTGATTTCCGCTGTGGTTTTCCAAACTTTGCAACTTGCAGCCAGTTCAGCTCATGAATCATGACCTTACTTCCATTTGCTTAATCTAATGGCTGCTCAGTGAATTGCTGGGGTTGGGACTTAGCAAAGCAAAATCTTCAGGAGCCAGTACACTGGGCAGACTATTTACTACACAGTGGGAATGCAACAGATGCTAATCTGAAGCAGGGGGATTTCTCTGGCACAGACAGTGCTGATTTGTGTGATCACAATCCTCACTGTGGTGTCACTTCACTCACCTTTATAACATGGTCTAATGCTCTGTGTTTACCTTCTTGCCTCCCCTTGCTTCTCCCCAAAGCCACCTCTGATGGAGGCAATATATTCTTGGTCCCATTGGCTGCCTGGGCTTTGCCTTTTTGTAGTCCTGAAGCACTTCAGTTTTGTGGTTAGGAGTGGAGTGGACAGGACTGATTGAGACAGGCATGCAGAGAAGATGCAGGCATGCAGCAAATGAGAAGCAGTGACTAGGAAAATCAAGGCAGCTGTTGCTTTACAACAGGTCGAATAAAACCAAATGTCAAGTTTAGGAGTTCTTGTTTGCAGGAGACCAGCAGATAAGATAATGTCCAAGGAAGCCGGTACCCCAGTGAATCGATCACACTTCAGCTGTATTTAGCCGTTGGACTTTTGTGACTGTAACCTTGTTTTTTCTAGACTTTACAATGCTCCAACCTCATGTCAGGGCTGCTGAGAAATCCCAAGGTCTCTTATTTAGCTGCAGAGGGATAAGTAGTAGCAACTCCTTAAATTCCTCCATTACATACTGGTTCAGAGCCTGTGTCAACCAGCATGGCCAACACAACAGTTTTGATGTTAGCCTTTCTGACTGTCTCACAGAACACTGTCAAACAGAACTGTGATGACTCGGAAAGATGCTTTTAGAAGCAGTAAAACAACTGCATTGAGTTATCGCACTTCTAACTCAGAGACTCTATTTCTGCCAAGGGAAACTACTGATATACTGAATTGTAATTATTCTTTTATAGGCAAAAAAAAAAATTAACAGTAGCAGCTCTTCTTTAAATCATGCAAACAACTGCAATTATCTCAGGGCATGAAAAGTCTCCATGTAGGCTGTTAACTTCCTTATCATTTAATCACTGTTTTGAAAGTCTTTTAAGAATTCAGAAGAGAAGCTAGAATAAGTAAAGCTCATGAAATTACCTTGGTTTTTTTCCCCCTTTCCTTTTGAACATCAAAATCACAAATCTTGGTTTAATGATAGTAAAATTACCACTGTGCAACTTTTAAGGGTGATGGAACCGGCAGCCAAAGACCTGCTGTTCCAGAAAAAACACACAAACAGGAGGAGGGGGAAGGCTGTATTTGCTACTTCCAGCATCTGCATGCAGAGAGGTACTTACAACATTTCATTAGTCGGTTTCCTCATTGTGCTTTCACACTCTTTGGAGAACTTGTCAAAAATGGAAAGCAAGGAATTTTGTCTGAAAGAAGAATGAAAAGAAAGTTGGGCTGCAGCCTGGATTTTGGCCACATTCTCACCTTCTCTGCAAGTGATCTTCAGAGGTACTCAAGGTAAGCTAGAGTTGGCTTCATAGCAGTGTGAACGTTCATTTAGACCTCTGAAAACGAGGAGGAGAAGGCTTCAAATACTGTGACAGTAAGCAGTATCTCATGGGGAACTTAAGGATGGTCTTTCAGCTTGGTTTTTTTTTATGATCCGTTTTTTTTATAGCAAAATAACTTGAACTAAAATGAAAAGCTATGTTTTGCCTTAAGAAATACTGCATTGAAGTGGGCTGGATTCTCCACCATGAATGATAGCAGTTATGCCACTTTTTAGAGAAGTGCATATTAACAAATGCTGGGAAGCTGGCCTGATTCTCTGTTTTTAACAACTGTTTGAGATCTGGAGGTAGACTTCACATGGTGGAAGTAAAGCAATTTGAAAAGTACAAGTTGAAAGATGATCTATTTGGTAAAATCTCTGGTTTTGAGGTGTTGGAAGCATGGGCCAGGTACTCTACCAGTGTGAATGGAAATGGCTTTGTCTGACCTCATTGCTGCAACAGTAGAAAGAGCCAGCAAAACCACTAAGTTGTTTTTGTGTACTCATAAGAAAATCAGACACCTGGAAGCTTATAGAAAGTTTTATGTAAAATGAGAGACATAAGATACCAACTCCTATGTGATACTTATCAATAATAAGATGGCAACAGAAGCTGGTTTTTTTTTTTCTCATATTTTTTAAGTTGTGATATATATACCTGCCTTGGAATCATAGAATCATAGAACAGTTAGGGTTGGAAAGGACCTTAAGATTTCTTCCTTCTTCCCCTCATTCTGGCCAATGGAAGAAAGGGACTGAATGCTGCCTTCTACTGACATGCCTTAGGGAATGAGCACACCACAACTGTACCCCAGAAATCTCAAGAATATTTGGTATGAGGATTTTATTTCCCTGATGTCTGTGATGCTGTCTTAAGTGAACCTGCTTGCCCAGTCAGATGTATGTAAGACTATGTCACCACATCTCACTAAACAGAGTGAAATCTATAGGTGCTAAGGAGTAGGACATGGAGCAGGAATAGTAAAAACTGGGTGAGATGACTATGTAGAGTACAGGGTAGAGAAGGGGGTAGAATGAGACAGAAACAGGCTGCAGGCATGTGAACGTGAGAATGCACACACAGTCTCTTCCCTGTGTAAGCTGGGAAGGTCTTGGGAGGCCTGTCTCTGGTCTGCTGTCATCAGTAGGTGACAAGAAAAGCAGCCAGAGATCTGCTTCTCATTCTTTTGTAGTAGCTGGCCGTATAGAACATAACAGCTCATTGCTTGTACAGGTTTTTCCAGTAGCTAGGGCTGTGAAGGTAGCTGATGCATTAGCACTGCTCTGAACCCTGCTGATGCCCCATTAGGAGCGCAGTCCAGTTTCTTGATTTGCAGGGTTTTTTTTTTCCCCAGTTTACTAAGGATATAGTTACTAAATATAAATAAAGTGACTTATTAAAGCACCTCTGTTTTCATAGAGCATGATCACATTGCAAAGTCAAGCACTTGAAAGTTAATATAATATCAGAAACCTGGTTATCTTCATCTGATTAATTTTTTCCCTCCTCACAGTTGCTTCTGCATTTAATACACTCAGAGACTTCCTCTGGGACTGAATCGGAGTTTGGAAGCAATGGAAAAACCTTGACTGTAGAATCTTTGTCTATTCTTGCAGAAACAGGAGCCACTTAGTAAAATAAGGTAGGCAGAGAAGGCATACCATCACCCCTAATTTTACCTGAAAGAATTGGATTCTACTCCTGCCTTTGCAACATAGTCCTGATGGAATGACGTGCAAGTCACACAGATCAGGCTTCTCACAAATGACTGCTCAGTAGGTCTTTCTATAGCCTTCATTTGAGACAGATGAGAATTGAGACATCCTCATAGCTTAAACTAATTTGGAGCTGCTTTGGCTGCCTAAAGCCTACTGAGGATTGATTTTTTTGAAACAAAAATGCTGAAAAATTAGCTCCAGTTGTCTCACTGACTGCCTGAATTGGCAGATGCAAAGCTCTCTGCGCCACAGGTTCCAACTGTGGGAAGAACAATACTGTCTATTATCTGAAATGACTGGAACTACACCGAGTAACCTCTTTCTGTAGGCATATGTCAGGTCCTAATTTCAAGGGGTAGCTGAAAGCTGTCTTTTCTACTAGGTCATCATATTGCCTAAATTAAATAAGCTACATAGCTGAAGGCTACAGGGGGATCTTTTTTTTAGGGCAACATGCTGTTGATGGAGATCTATCTTCCATGCACCAGTGGGCTTTTTAATTGGAATAGAAGCTTTAAGCAAACTTAAAATAATATTCCTGCTGGCAGATCCTGGCCACAGGATGGGATCCATTTCAGTTCTAAAATAAATGGGGATAAGTGTCCTGGCTTTAGCAGAGATCTGTTGTTTCATTTGAGGCCTTGCTATGTACCATGTACAAGCTTCCTTGTAACTGGAATAAGGATAATCAAACCTTGTGAGCTGAATAAAGAAAAATTGCCATTTTTGAGCTACTGGAGTGCTGCAATACAATAATGAGCTACTTGAACTTACTTTTCTGTCCTTAGATTTCGAAAAGCACAGCAGTGGCTGGGATATGTTAGAACAGCTTCCACAAGGCTGCTGAATTTATCCAGTGGTGGCAGTCTCTTTAATGAGTATGATGACGTTGCATTTAGGACTTGAATGGCCTCAAGCCCATAGCTAGGCAGGGACTCCAGGGCTGTTGAAGAAATATCCCTGTGAAATAGAGAGCATTCTCTTTTCATATGTATAAAAAAAAAAACCATCAAAGCATGACAGTAGGCAACAGCAACTTGGTTTTTCACAAGGTCTAAGTCTGCAAAGCTACTTCAGCACCCGATACCCATCTCAGAAACATGGCCTGTGAAACTACAGGAGCCCCAGTGAGGCAAGGTGCTCATTTTTTCCTGGGGAAATCAAAACCCACTGCTCCAAGGGCCGCACCCTGATCTCTCTGAAAGCCACCATGCAGAGTGAGGAATGGCTGTTTAGGCCAGGGAAAGGAAGAAGGAAGAGGTGAATGTGACTCTCCAGCCAGCTAACAGATAAAACACCCTCTTGGCTCTCTGTTTGGCTCTGAAGGGCTGTTCTAGGTGTTTTAATTAAATAGTTATTAATTAAAACACATAAAAGAATCTGTCATTCTTGCCAGGATCAACTTAAGCAGCTTGGCTTAGGTAACTTCAGAGGGCTGTTTGTGTGAGGAAAGGCTATTAACACGACTAAGGATTTTCGGTGTCAGGGGAAAAAAAGGCTACAACTGTGAAAGTGATGTTAGTAGTGCCGTGTACTGTAGAGCACCAATAAAAGGAACAAAACGGCATGTGCAGCACTGAGAGCTACTTACATAACCACCCATTGTGTTTTATCACATGGTGTTACAGCCAGTACACCCCTCCAGTAATTGATTGATAAATCATGATGAGGATAGTGTGTTTAATTCAGCACAGGCTTATAGCATGCATTCAGCATTCACTTTTATAACCAAATTCTGAAATAATACATTGTAAAAACATACTTACCCTACCAAAAGACAAGTTAGTTTTCAGTGTCAGAATATAAGGCATAGGAATAAGATCAGGAGAATCTGACACAAATAAAGCAAAGGCTGAAATATCTAAGAGGTGGAGGTCAGTGCCAGCGCTAGAACTGGCTGGTCTGCATTTGTCATGGTGCAAACAGCCTTCCACCCTGTAATTTCATGCATCTCATTGACATGTTTCCATTTTACAACTAGAGGGTGAGAGATCAAGTCTCCTTCCAGACTCAAAGCCTGTATTTGCTGAGATGACAAAGCCCACGTGGCACAGCACCCTTCCCATGGGACACCTATAAACATGGACAGTGGAACAATGGATACTTACAGGACATCTGGCCCTGTGGCCCCTCTCAGGGCATTGTTGTGTATCCGCCTGAGGTTCTTATTGTCCTTCAGGATTCTGTGGAATCAAACATGAACTCTCTTTACATCTGTATTTTGATGGGGCTTTGATCAACCTGCTCTAGTAGAAAGTGTTTCTGCCTGCGGCAGGGGGTTGGAACTGGATGATCTCCAAGGTCCCTTCCAACCCGAACCATTCTATGATTTGTCCTCTCTCAATCCTTTCTCTCACCACAGCAGTTGTTGCAATATCTAGCCTGGGAGTGCTTGTATTTCTCATGTGACCTTTCCCTGTGCTGATGCCATCAGACCATTATCGTCTACACTTAATTCTGATAATTTCTGATTTCTTCTGACTTAAAACCAAGAACAACCAATCTGGATCCTTTGTGTCAGTAGCAGTGTCCAAAAATGCAGCAGAAGTTTTGCCCAAACCGGGAGGCTAGTCCCCGAGCAGTGTGAGGGTGATTTAGAAATGATTGATGTTTCCAGATATGAAATGTAGGTTCCTCAGCTTGGGCTGCAGTTTCAAGCTTTCTACTATTGCTGCAAAGTTTAGAAATTGATGAAATTCAATTAAAAATAATGAGCTTTTCTCACAAAACCTGCAGTGTTCTCTGAGGGATGATGTTTCAGGAAAAGCATTAAGTGCTGCAGGATTAACAACTGAGTCACAGTGACACTGAAACATCAGTTTTCTAATGGATATCAGGAAATGCAGTCACTTAGGCTGAAGTAAGCCTTTACTATATTAGAACTATTATTTACTGTTTAAAAAGATATACTGAGGAGGGAAAACATACTCACAATTGATTCAGCTTTGTCCCATTGAAGGCATGGCTGTGGATATCTTCAAATCCATTTTTATACAATTTGCTGGGGATTAAAAAAACATATAAGGGAAAAAGATTTGGAAAAGATGAGGTTATGTTATGTATTACAGGTTTAAAATCTTAATGCTGCATTCATTTTGATGAATTAGAGGGTCTGCTTATAAAGAACAAGGGTAATGACTTAACTCTAAAATTAAGAAGGCAGGGCTTAAATAGCCTAAACACCTTTCTGTTTAGCTGTAGAAGAGAACTGCTCATGAACAGATCCTTCCCTCTCTGAGGGTCTCACATGTACCTATCTTGGGCGGAGATCCTGAAACAAGACATTAGTCCCGGAAAGCACCTGGCACACAACGCCAACCTGGAGGCGGAAGACCTGGATTCTGTGGTGTCAGCAAGTGTAAATGAAAGACTGCAAGGGCTAGAGAAGTGTCCGATGGAAAGCAGCTCTAAAGCCTGGGGGGTGCTGCTGCGCTGTAGATCCCCTGTAGAGAAATCTCCCAGCAGCCAAAGAGACAGCTTTGCAGAGAGGCAGGAGTGAGTTGTGCATCATCTAGTGGTCAGTGAGCTGTCAGCTCCTCCAGAGTACTGCTGCCAGGCTTGAGTTTTGCTGTGGAAAACCTGCTGTCTCCTTTGCTGCACAGAGACACTTGGTGCTACCCTGGGTTCTTGATTCCCCACCCTAGGGCCAGATACCTAAAGGCTGGGCTCTGCTGCACCTGAAGTCCAGCTCTTTTCCTTTATTAGGATATCTAGCCTATGAGTCTGATTTCACTGAGAAAAATCCATTTGTGGTATGGACCTGATCAAGTGTGTTCAGAGGAGGCCATGAAGATGCTCAGTGCTGGAGCACCTCTGCTATGGAGACAGGCTGAGAGAGCTGGGCTTGTTCAGCCTGGAGAAGAGAAACACACATGAAACACTAACTGAAAAAAAAAACAAAAACAGCTATTTGTAGAAACAGCTATTACTCTATATCTTCATAGATTACTTGTGTTTCACCAGACTATGCTGTAACAACAGGAATTACTTCAGCTAATTACAGTTAAGCACATGGGGTGGAGTTAGGATGTAGCATGTACAGTTAGGAAGGTGTTGATAAGATAATCCCTTTCTTCTAGTGGTGAGCTCCTTATCACAAAAGGATGGGAAAAATTGATCATTGGCTGTTTCCTGTCTTAGACTCCCTCCCACTTAATACACTTCAGGAGTACAGTAAAAAATTTAAGCACCTTTCTCTATCTTCTTTAATTTTCTTGCGCCATTAACAGAATCATAATTTTGCATGTATTTCTTTTGTAGAACTTGTTGGTAGGAAACGAGGTTCATAAGAGGAAACGATGCCCTAATCTAAGCAATTGCTCCTCTTTAACATTGCCTAGTAGTAGCCTTCAGTCACATTTATGCTCAGTTCCTCTAATGGTTTCATAAGGTATTGGTCAATACATAAATTCTGTGTCAAAACTGCTGTCATGCCTGCACATCAGCCTGATGAAGGACCTAATGTTATCAACTGCAGTTCTTGCTGCTTCTGTTGCCTCAGGAGACCTGAATTTTGGGCACATCCTGCAGAGAGGCTTAGTCTGTGATTTTTTTTTTCCCCTATTTCAGTACATCTTTGTGTAAGTTTTTGTGGGGACAAGGGTGCTGTGAAATCCACATGTGGTTCTTGCTGTGCTGGCTGATGACACTTTGGCTTTCTGCTGCTTTTGCATTCCTCAGGTGGGGCATCTCACCTAGCGTCAAACCATCTCACAGGTGGCTGTAGCAATGAATCCACAGTTTGCTAAAAGGAAAGTCTTGGGTGTGGAGACTTACAGGAATCAATGTCAAAAGAAATCAGGGTAACAACGAACATTGGTACTTTGTACCAATTTCTTCTCTCCTTTCCTCTCCTTTGGAAGGACGCTGTGCAGCTGAAGCTTAGGACTGTTAGGTCAGTACTTTCAGCCTGGTTGGTCCCTGAAAGCACGGTTTCAAGAAACCATGTCCTTGTGGGGAGAAGAGAGATTTTGACCTCCAGCTTGCAGTGTTCATGTCCTATTGATGGTAGATTTAAAAACAACATTGCATGGAAGGTGAGGATTTGGGTTCCTCCTCCTGTTTCCTTTCCTAAGTGAAGTTAGCTTCTGGATAAAACCCATCTCTTCAGCTTGAAGAACATCCCTCTGTTTCCTAAGAATTTCAAATTTAACTCACAATACAGACACATATTGCATGGGACTTAATTTCCAGATTTTTATGTAGCCAACCTCAAGCTTTATAAAGCTTTCCTCAAGAAGTGTTATCGTTGCAGAAGGAACTGGAGCTAGGATTATTTTACTCACAGTGTCAGTGATTCATTGTTCATCCCCCGGAAAGCATTCTGCGGGATAGTTGTCATACGCAAGTTATCACAGAGCTCCCTTTGGGAAGAAAAATAAATCAAAAAGCAAAGGTATTTTTGTCAGTGATCCAGGAGAAAGAAGATGGCAAAGACTCACAGCTGTGGTAGGTTGGGTCTCTACTTACAAAATAAAATAAGCTTCTAATGAGAAGATCTGTGTCAGGTCTGGAAATTGTCTTATTCCAGTGTTACAGATGCTCCTAGAGAAAGGCATAATTCCTATTTACAGGAGGAAAGATTCCCACAGTGGATGCAACAAAAAGCCAACTTGGTAAGTACGAGTTTAACATGCATTAAACAATGCATTAAAAGGTGAGTGACAAATATAACAATTTTTAAGTAAGCTCCAATTGTGTTTGTAAGACCTGTAAATATTAAGTTTTGTTGCATCCTCAAACAGTGTTCTGGAGAAGCAGTGTCTGTTCTCTCTACAGTAAGCACAAGGAGGAGATTTTAGTTACCCCTTTTGCATAGTACCTTGTCAATCTGAAAGCTTTATTCTAGAAATAAGCACTTAGCAGAACTAATTTTCAGGCTTTACTACTTTTTTGTCCATTACTGTCCTGGGTTACATTATTTTGTTGTCTATTGACAGACCTCACTATGGGTTAACTGCACAGTAAATTATGTATGTATTTCTGGTGTACTGTAATGCATGAAAACCTTTTTTGCCTTATACGCCTTTGTTTGTCTATTCCTACAGAGGGAGAAAAACCAGAAAAGAAACAGAACTCTTTCTTTCTTTCTTCCTTACAAGTATTTTAGCCTTGGAAGGTTTCTGAACGCCCCGTCCTCGATGTGCAACAGATTTTTCATGTTCAGGATTAATCTGTAATGAAGGGAAAATATGTCAGGATTATAATTGTTATACATTTGGGAGGGTACTGAATTTCTTCCTTTGTCAGAAAAGAGCCAACTGCAGAATATGGCAGAAGGTTCTCTTGCTGTGAACCAGCCTTCTACAAATACACCATGAGTGCATTTTGAAGCACTATTGGTAATAAAAATGGCTTGCAGTTGTTAGGTAGCTGGCAAAAGATAACAGCTGCATCATCCCTTGTTTCCATTACATGACTGATGCCCTGCTAGCCAGGAAAGGCAGTTCCCGAGAGGGTTTAACCTTTTAGAGTACCATGGACTCCCTTAGAGGAGTGGCTTAATAACACTAGATGCCTACTTAGATCTGCAGAAACTGAGAGATGGAGATAAGTGTATGGGAAGTAGTGTTTCGTACTGGTCACTCAAAAAATGGGCAGCACCTCTTGATCAAGGAACACTTTTTGCAGCTGTACTATCTGGTAAAACTATATGTTTGCATAAAAGCACAGTAGCTGTAGCCCAGCTCCCTCCCTGTGCATAACTTACAACATTCAAAGGTTTTAGCATGTGCAATTGCAATAAGAGTTGAAATTCAGGGATGCGATTGAACCCACTTACCTTGATCGTCCATTAGAAGTGGCCTAGAGTGCCGCTTGGAACATCAGGCCCTTGCAATGTGAGGCAGGTATGGAGCATTCACAGTCAAAAAAGGTTTACTTTCTAGCCTCCTGTAGCTCTTTAATGGTCTTGCTTAGCTTTTTGGTTTTGGAAGAAAGGTAAATGACAAGCTATCCATAAAATGTAGGCAAATGCATGAGGTCAAATCTTTTATTCTTTCCCTAAACCCACCATTGATTCTAGTGGAAGTTGGACCCAGTCAGAGCTGGATAAATCTGTATCTATTGCTTCTGTGAGTAACTGACTTTAATGGATTTCACATGTAAGGAAAAAAAAAGTGGAATTTTTCTCAGTTACACCATTTTTAAGGCACTCACTGATCATGCTATGTGAAAAAGGCAGTAATGAGTTACGGAATCGAATTTACAGCTTCCAATTTCACTAAATATTTCAGAACATTCTCCTAGTCATTGCCTTTAACTCACTCAGATGCCTGTGCTATGTTGGTCAAGTTTAAAATGAGTACATGTTCTGTTTGAGTAATATTTTAGCGCTTGAAAGAAGAGCTATGCATACTAAGCAGCTGTACTTAAGTACTGTAGGGCTTTGAGAACTGCATCTTCATAAAGGAAGATTTTTCTCATCAGTTGTCATCTTGAATTATTTCCCTGCTTAGAAAGCTTGACAGTGCCTGCAGAATTAGACAGAGCTCTGCTCCTGCCATTGAGCTCACTGCAAGCAGTAGTACTCTCTACGCATGGATGTCTTTGCATGATTTAGCTCTCCAAGGCTAGACCTTACACAGTGCTCACTATTTCATATTGTACTTTGGAGAGAAATGTTTCTTATCATAGATCTAATCCAAAGCCAAGCGAAGTAACGGAGAATGATTTGGTCCAAGAATGGTTCTCTGCAGACTGCTTATTCCTTGATGATCCTAAATCATGACATGGATGCCTCTTTTTTTTAACTGATGCTTACATTTCAGACAAAGTGGGAAGGCTGTCAAATGCACTTGCTTCTATTCTCTCCAGGGAGTCACTCTGAGAGATTTCACTGTAATGAAAAAGGCAGACACAAAGCAATATATTAGCAGAAAAGATACCAGAAATCAGCTTTCCACTTTGCATTTCCTCCTTTTATGCAGAGTTGTTCAAGCTCCCCACCAGTTCTGTTTGGCAGCAGTGTCCATGCCTCACCCCAGACTACTTGAGAGCCTGTGCCAGCTATGACTGAGAGAGACCAGCCTGTTGCTGTCTTGGTAAAATGGAATGCCAACAGTTTGGAGTAAGTAGCTCTGTAACAGCAAATTTCCATCTTATCAGTAAACTGTGTTATTTTTGGTATTGCACTAGTTACTCATAAATGAAAGATAGATGTAGGGCAGGCGGCCTGCTGGGCATCTGATCCTTAGAGACTCAGGGGCCGGGCGAGGTCAGTGCCTGCTGGCAAAACTTGAGCCTTTCAGGTCTGGGGTCTGAAACATGCTCTTTCCATGGGATCCCTCCTGTCTGCCACTGGTTTACTATTTACATATGTTGGAATGACTGATGGTAGTGAGAATAATTTATCATTTGATTTGCAGATGGTGATTAGTTGCCAAATAGATGATTTAGAGATTAAACTAAAAAAGATTTTAAAATATGCATTCTTCAAAGTAACACTAAATCTCAGTATAATTATGAAGTGTTCTATAGATTTGCTTCAGACAAATACATCGATTTTTATGCTGTTAATTTGGAGAGATCCGTTAAAAGGACACAAAGTAATCAATTAAATTCTCTTTATCAAAGGGAAAATGTCAGTGAACAAAATATTCTCTGAAGAATAGGATACACATACAATTTAGGCAAGTTTAGCCTCAAGTCATCCAGGTAGGAAAAACTTCATAGGTTTAAGTTGGTCTCCTATCTGAAGATGGTTAAGTTCCCATTAATCATTCAGATGCAAGTCAATGCAAGAATACAGTGCGCTTGGATTTTATAATCATACTTTATTGCAGTGGAATACATGCAGCGGAGTTCAGCTTATTTTCTACTTTCTAGAGCTACAGTAACACATAAATTTATAATTTGGCAAATATTGTTTAACCAAAGAGCACTAAAAGCTGAACTAGTCCAGTTGAGTCTATTCAGGCATCTTGCATTACCCTCATCCGTTAAGTCTTTGCCATCAAGAAGGCACCACTAAAAAGTTTTCTACTTTCTTATTTTGTTTACTTGAAAGTAAACTATGTAACATCCAATACATATTTTAATATCCGATGTACTATGCGCTTTTCATAGGTGAAGAGAAGTTATAAAAAGTGCTCCTTGAAAAGAAAATGGCATCATTAGTGCTCCTGCTTAGGTTCTGCACTGCCCTGGTGTGTCACCAGCTTTGTCCTTTAGATGCCACTCAGATAAAGTAAAAAAATAATACATAATGGAGACTCCAGCCTGCCATCTTTCAGCTGGAATAACAACAGAAATAGTGTTCTGTTTCAATAGTGGCAAGAGTGGTCAGGCGAGCTTTGTGGTCTGAGTCCTTGACATAAAATAGGTACAGAGCCAAGGGAGGAGAAGCATTGCAGACCCAGTTTACAAAATTACAGCATACATAAACCAAAAGATCCAAGAAATGGGTTCGGTCCTGCTGATCCCCCTGCCAAGCTTATCTCTTGGTGCAAAACACCAAAGAAATATCTCATTTGGGTATTATGTAAATGTATAATCACAGAATGCATAGCTATCATTGCAGTGGTAATAATGATGGATGATAAAAATCTATCTCCTCTGCCAATCCAAAGCACCTATCATCATCTATTAAGCTATTCCCAGTTCTCTCTGACATGGTTAGTGTTTCATTATGTGATCTGTTAAATATCTGATAAAAATCACACCTTTTCAAAGAATCTTTTATATACTGCTTGTAAGAAAAGAAATGCTATATTTATCCTTTCCCAGTGGGGTTTCTTTTTTTTTTCACCTATGATATGTTTTAGCAACACATTTTCACATTACTGGAAAAAGATGTTGTTTGGGATGGAGGTTTACGATAGAATTTCTAGTGAGAAATTAAGGAAAAGCATGTAGAAAATGTTGTCAACTTACATGATGAAGGCATCTCTAAGTCCTTCAAATGCGTGTGATGGGATTACTTTTATGGGGAGATGAGTAAATGATCTGAAAAAGAAGAGAGGGAGGAAAGGATTGTAAGGCATGGGGTTTCTTTGTTTAGCCATTTTACCATTATGGTAGGGAGAAAACCAATAAAGCATAATTCCTTAAGGTCCCTTCCAACCCAAACCATTCTATGATAATGCCACTTTATTTTGCCTGCAGTTCCCTGCACCTCTGGGGCCTGATCCATTTACCATTGATCTCAGCTAAATGGAATTCAAAGGATACTGGGGCAGATCCTCATCAGCATAAATTTGAGATTAATCACCATCAAATCAATAATAATCATAATGTGGTAAGTAAATTAATAGCCTGATGGAAGTGAGCACCTACATTCACAAAGGAAGCTATAGGCTTTTTAAAGTTAGTTCCTCAAAAAGAGTGGCTGCCACGTAAAGTTTTCTTTATAAAACAGCATCTTTGCATTTGCCGGACCATGCTTTCCTCCAGCAGCATCCCTGTAATGTTGCACCATGGCACCCTGCATTCACTGTCAGTGGTCTGGCTGTGTACAAGTGTAGAAGAAATCCAAATCAGTCCTGATACGGTGGGTTTTATCATTCTGTTTTAAAATGAGTTGCATCAGTCTGGTTAGCTGATTAAAAGCAAGCATATATTGTCCTTAATTTTTTACTTGCTCAGGCTGAGAAGCTAATAATGGTGTGGGAGACAGATCTGCATTTTACCATTCTACTCCATGTCTGAATCACAGTACTTTTACCAGCCAATATATCTACCCATGGCCATACTCTCCCTGATACTGGCCAGAGGAAAATATTTAACATATTTCAAGACGTTATCTCTGTGCAGACAGATAATTGCTCCATTTTGCTTTATAATTAGTCAGAGGCATTTGATTTCCATCCTTAAAACCACCCCTCAAGGTTTTTTTCTGAAATGTTTTCATGTTATTCATATAACATGTTTTTTTTCTCCCCTTTGTTGTCATAATCTTTTATATGAAGACAATTAAAAATGCTTATCAACTTTTAAATATAAATATGCATTTTATATACATGTGTCATGCCCACACAATATAGTGGCAGGCTGCAAAACATATGTATGTCTTGGAGTTACAAATCTAGATGTGCTAAGGAACCTGGCAGTCAATTCCTAGCTAAGTAATGAACAGTCTGTATGATTTAGGGCAAATCATTTAGTTTCCTTGCACCTTGATTTTCTGTCAGTAAACTGGGAATAACAACCCTTCCCTACCTGACAGGAATGTTGTAAGGATATGTGTGTATTTCATGCCACTGTGTCTAGATGGGCACTGACATATTTTGTTGTGTGTGAGGTTTGGTTAAATCAAAAATGAAACTAAATGCCTGGAAAAATGTATTTGTCCCTGAGAGGACAGACAGGTAAAGATAACCTGCAAATAGCACGCAGTGTTCTCAGCCAAAAAGAAAAGAACTTCAAGGAGAAGTAAAAAGTAGAAGCTGAGCAATAACCTCAGATGTAATGCTCTATAACCCTGGCAGCAGCAACTTCTCACATCTGCACCATCAGCTGGGGTTCCTTGGAAAATAAAACATGCCTGTTGTGAAATTGTCTGCCAAAAAAGTATTATCATTTACACAAGAAATAGAAATGTAACTGAAAGGGCAAAAATTAAAACCAGGTCTTGGGTTTTAATTACATCCAAATATTAATCCCCAAAGCCTCCTACCTCCCTGTGATGTCCCTGTGAGCAGTGTGGCAGCTATAAAATTCCCATAGTGCATGGCTTGGAGTGACCCACTCACTGCTTGCAGAAAGCCTTTGGCAATGGTGCTCTGAGCTTTGGCATCTTAGCTATGTGATTAAATTTAAGTGGGATGACCCAGAACATTTAACACGTGTGCATCATGGCACACAATCCATTCTGTATTTCAACTTCATTGGGTTTTGGGTTTTCATTCTTGTGAGTTCACCTTGATAGCTGGAACTGTGAACTCATCTGCATTGACATTACATTGTCCCATTAAGCGTCTCACAAAACAGCAAGAACAAAGGAAAAAGGCAATTAATAATTAGCCTTCTCTTAATCCTCAAAGTACTGGTGTAGCAAACACAGATGTTTCCATATAGATAAAGACATCTTAAATTCACCAAAAATGTGAATGTTTCCATCCCTGTACTTGTCCACTTTACCTTCATAGTTTTTACCTGAAAACCTGCCTGTGTTAAAGGGAAATGTTTTAATTTGAATGTCTCTATACTGACACCGTTTTGAAGATCCTCTAGCTTGTTAAGCACAATCCAGCCTGTGTACATGTGTAAGAATTTAGGTTGATAGAGTTTAGAAGTGCCTGTTGCAGGCTTAATTCTTTCTGAAGTGCCAAGTAAAGTGAGGCGTTATCTCATGTGATGTCTTTGCTATTGAACATGACTTTGATAGTTCACAACGAAACTCAAGCAGGTGCTATCAGGAATTATAGGTGTCATAGACTGGTTTGGGTCGAAAGGGACCTTAAAGCTCCTCCAGTTCCAGTCCGTGCCATGGACAGGGATACCTTCCATTAGACGAGGCTTCTCCAAGCCCTGTCCAACCTGGCCTTGAACGCTGCCAGGGATGGGGTAGCCACAGCTTCTCTGGACATCCTATGCCAGAGCATCACCACCCTCACAGAGAAGAATTTCTTCCTAAAGTCTAATCTAAATCTCCCCTCTTTCAGTTTAAAGCCTTCTCCACCAATGCTGGCATCCTGCTGTAGAATGCTGTTATATTTTAATTTCTCTGTTTTATAGGATTACTCATCTTTCTAATGCCCAAAAAGTGAATCCATAAGGTAGGCTCCTGCTGGGAGTGGCAAACTTTTATACTGTGGTGCCTTTGGACTTAACTTGGAATGATTGGGAATGCTGATAGAAATTAACATTGAAACCCCGTCATCTACCTAGGATTTTTATCAGCTTCTGGGGGCATTGTAAAGTGTTGGCACTTTACATTTATTTTTAAAGCCCTGTATATCAGGCATTATCTACCTGAAATGCGAAATATGATGCTGGATATATTACACAAGCAGCAAAAGTGTACTTTCCCCTAGATGATGATGGGTCCTCAGCAAGTTTGCTATGACATCAAGCTGTGTGGTTCAGTTGATATGTTGAAGGGAAGGAATGCCATCCAGAGGGACCTTGACACACTTGTGAGGTGGGCTGAGGCCAGCCTGATGAAGTTTAACCATGCCAAATGCAAGGTCCTACACCTGGGTCAGAGCAATCCCAGGCACAGCTACAGCTTGGGCAGGGAAGAGATTCAGAGCAGCCCTGTGAAGAAGGACTTGGGGGTGTTGGTCGATGAGAAAATGAACACGAGCCGGCTGCAGTGTGTGCTCGCAGCTCAGAAAGCCAACAGTATCCTGGGCTGCATCAAAAGGAGTGTGACCAGCAGGTCGAGGGAGGTGATCCTGCCCCTCTACTCTGCTCTTGTGAGACCTCACTTGGAGTATTGTGTGCAGTTCTGGTGTCCTCAACATAAAAAGGACATGGAACTGTTGGAACGAGTGCACAGGAGGGCCACGAGGATGATGAGGGGACTGGAGCACCTCCCGTATGAAGATAGGCTGAGAAAGTTGCGGCTGTTCAGCCTGGAAAAGAGAAGGCTACGTGGAGACCTCAGAGCAGCCTTCCAGTATCTGAAGGGGGCCTGTAGGGATGCTGGGGAGACACTCTTCACGAGGGACTGTAGTGAGAGGACAAGGGATAACGGGTTCAAACTTAAACAGGTTCAAACTTAAACTTCCAGTTTAGATTGGATATGAGGAAGAAATTCTTTACTGTGAGGGTGGTGAGGCACTGGAATGTGTTGCCCAGGGAAGTTGTGAATGCTCCATTGCTGGTGGTGTTCAAGGCCAGGTTGGACATAGCCTCGGGTGGCATGGTTTAGTGTGAGGTGTCCCTACCCATGGCAGGGGGGTTGGAACTAGATGATCTTAAGGTCCTTTCCAGCCCTAACTATTCTATGATTCTATGGGTGATCCATTATCTCCTATGAAGGACAGTTTGGCCCTGAAATGGAATTCCTCTGTCAACCCCAAGAGCCAAATGTGCTCCCAATGAAGATATGGTAGAACTGTCTACTTCTTCAGGCTCTTGCCACAAAGCTTTGTATTTGGTACCTGGTAATTCGGTGCCTAATGATGTGCCACTCCCCCTGCCCTGCATACAGGCGCACACACTCAGGCGCAGCAAAGTGAACCTCACTGTGAAATGAGGTTTTGTAAAGAGCAGAAGGGTATTAGGTATCCAATGCCCATTACTGTACAGCTGGAGTTGGATACATATCCATTTAGATTTTGCTAAAAAAAAAAAAAACCCAACCCAAAAGTACATACAAAGACTTCAAAAGAAGGAAACCTGTGTTTTGTTTCAAAATATAATGGTGTGTGAAAGATTATTTTTCTGCTGAGACTAGAAAATGCATAGCTGCTCTAGCCAAAATGGCACAAAAGGTGTCTGGATAACAGAGTTTCTATAGCGTTTGTGTAATGTCCAAATTAAAAACAAGAGCCTGAGAAAAAATGTGGTCCATTCAGGACTGTATAAAAAACATCATTCTGCAACCTGTCTGAACTCTAATGATTTTGAAAACTCTTCCAGCAATAATATGTCATGGCAAGAATAACTTGGGTGAAGAGAAATGGCTGAAATTTCCCTACAGGGTATATACTGGGGATATAAAAAATTATCAGAAATACGCTTGGAAGCATGGCTCCTTACAGCATCAGGCAGGAATTACTCAGGTATAGCTGGAGTTACATATTGGTGTTTATTTTCTTGACTGACCATAGTAGTAATAAGGACTTTAGCAAGCACTATTCTGCAGTTCCCCTGGTGCCCACAGGTACAGATGTGGCTATGGAGGAACAAAAGTAACTTTCTCTTGCTTTGCCTCTCATACACAGAGCTGGGCAGTGGGAGAAGAGAGCTAAGAAGACTGGTTATGGAAGGAGAGGGAAACAGTACTAAAAAAGCTGGAAAAGCCATATAAGTAAGAGAGAGCGAAGATGAAGGAGCTGGACATGTCTGCAAACTCAGACTGAAAGAGGGATTTTTTTGACATCTAAGTATAAATATTTTCTCTGTAGGAGTATTGAGCAGAATCTTGATTGAACTCTTTTCCGATTGTAAAGTTGGTTTCTATAGCCAGCCTAATGTCTAGACTTTGTGCACAATCATGAAGACTAAATATTCTATTAAAGCTTGAAGGGAAAAATTCTTCTCTTACTTTTACCCATAATCTAACCCCGTTGATCTGAGTGAAGTGTAACTGGCAGCAGCCATAAGCCCATTATCTGTCTTAACCTGACCACTGAGGGTAGGATGTCACTTATTCTTGAGGTGATAGAAAAGGAAAAATAAAAGAGTAAACCAAAAAAGGAAAGAAAAAAGTCAGTTTAGAGCTTTTGATAGCCTCTCTGAGCTGTGATGTGCATCATTCTAATAAACGTGCTAAATCACTGCAAATACTAAGCCCCCATTTGTTTCTGCTACCACAGGGATCCTTGATGTGACTGATGCGCTGCCTGCTCTGCTTGTGGTACAAACACCAGGGAAGAAATGTGCTTGTTGCGATAACTGTGGAGAGTCTCTCCAGCATCCATGGGCTCTGCTTTCTCTGTCACTAAGGTAACGCAGGAAAATGTGGAATGCCCCATCCCTGGCAGTGTTCAAGGCCAGGCTGGACAGGGCTTGGAGCAGTCTAGTCTAGTGGAAGGTGTCTCTGCCCATAGCAGGGGGTTGGAGCTAGATGAATTTTAAGGTACTGTCCAACCCAAACCATTCTGTGATTCTATGAAATAAGGAAGAAACCAGGACAGAGAGTTTTCTAAGAACTGACTTTGGAGGAATGATTTACATGGCTCTAGAGTAATACAAATTAGTACTTCTTTCTCCTATCAATTCTCAAGCCAAGGAGAAAGGGAAGAGGAGATCAGGGTTAGTATCATCTCTGGGGAATTTCAAAAGCATGGTAAATTTACAAACAAATCAGATGAAAATTGGAAAACACAGGCTTTGTTATCAAAAGTCATGCTCATGTCATTCTCAAGTCATGCACCGATAACTGAGGGATCCAAGAAACAATACCTATGCTATCTGTAGGTCACCTAATCTTGTATCTTGATGCCATGATTGTTTAGATCAGTGCTGTAATTGAGCCCATGAACAAGCCAGCAACACTTGAATTCCTACCTATATCAAGTATTTGGTCTGGTCTACTAGATCCTGAGCTTGGAGTGTGGTGTGGGAGTGGGATAAGGGAATGCCTGTGATTCGCTGTTGTTATAATTTAACCTGAATTCCCAGAGGTGCATTAGGCAGAAAGATATGATGGATCACCCTATAGAAATCCAGACAGCCTGTCAAAACTTACAGCAGCTTTTTTGTTACTAGAGAGGGAAAAAAGATTGGCCACTTACTTGTCAATGAATTGGAACTTGAAAAGAGGCAACAAGCCCTGCTGGAGGATTCTGATGCTTTAATATCGGGGGTATTAAACGGCACAAGCTTTTGGAGAAGAACTTGCAAGAAGTCTGATGGATTTGTGAAAGAAAAAGCAAAGACCCCCCAGAAATGGCAGAAGCTTTAAGACCAGATATCAACCTTTCAATCGGGTTTGTTTGAAGTTGACTATGCCACTACAAGGTGCTGGGTTTGGAATAGGAAAGCTTGTGCCTCCTGCCTCTGCGGGAGAAGACTGAAAGTTCTGACTACTTCGCTCTGCACCGGGACTGGTGCCACGCGGTTCTGAGAGCACCACATTTTGCCCATCGAGAAAACATCCCGAAAGACGCGCATCTTCTTGCCGGGGAGAAAACTCCGTGCCTGGGCTTCCAACTCCCCGGCAGCATTCCGAGCCCAAGAAAACCGCAGCCCCAAGCGCCCCACCACTTCTCCTCCCCACCGCGGAGTCAGTGATGCTCAAACGCCTCCCGCTGTCCGCCCGTATCCGTCCGTCCCAGTCCCCTTTCCCCGCTGTACTTACGCGCGGGCCGGCGCGGGGGGCGCCCCCTGCCTCGGCGGTGGGCAGCGTAGGGCGCGCTGGGTGCAGGCGCAGCGGGGCGGGCAGCGGCCCCCAGCCCCGGCGGGCAGCAGCGGCTGCAGCAGCAGGAGCGGCAGCAGCGCGGGGACCATGGCTGGGGCGCATCCACCCTCGGCTGTGCCCGCCCGCACACCGCGGGACGCGGCCGGCGCCCCCGGCTCCTCCTGCCCCCGCCCCGGGGCGGGCTCGCCGCCCTCCCCTCGGGCTTCCCGAGGAACGTGCTTCCTCAGCGTGCTGCTGGTGGTGAAGTTGGGTGCAAAGCCTACAGGTGGCAAGCAGAAGCCCTCTCGTTTGATTTTCACGATTCCCCTAACCACCTCCGTCGGTGGAGTGCCCTGGTAGAAGGATTGGGAGCACACATGTGAAGACAGGTTGAAAGAGGAGATTCTCCCCCTCTATTCTGCTCTGGTGAGACCCCCCTGCAGTCTTGTGTCCAGCTCTGGGGGCAATAACATAAGAGGGACATGGTGCTCTTGGAGTGAGTCCTGAGGAGGCCATGGAGATGCTGCGAGGGCTGCAGCACCTCTGCTGTTGACACAGGCTGAGAGCTGGGCTTGTTCAGCCTGGAGAAGGCTCTGGGAAGACTTTAGAACAGTCTTCCAATACCTACAGGGGCTGAATAGAAAGCTGGAGAGGGGCTTCTACAAGGGCCTGTAGTGACAGGACACAGGGGAATGGATTTAACCTGACGGGGGAGATTTAGATTACGCATTCTATGATTCTGTGATTCTATGATTCGTTTTATGATTCCAAGTGATGCTCTCTGTTCCCAGAGGGGGTTCTGGGGCCAGTATAATTGGTGAAAAGACCATGCTCAGCTCAGCATCAGACTGTGTGTGTGAAAGCTGAGCTGGTGGAGGTGAGGGCCATGGAAACTCCCATTTGTCTGGTGTTATTGAGAGGTTGTGTCTGGTGGAAAATGCGTTGGTTTTGCCTTAATGCAGTAAATGCTCATTGTGCAGATATGGCAGCCTCATTAGTGTATGGGAATGGTTGGGATACAAATGGCCCTGTCAAACGCTCTTTTATGGCTCTATGCACAGCTTCTGTATGGCTAATGAAGGATTAAAATTTGCCTGCAGAGTCATCAAAGAGAGGCATTTTAGGGCGCATGTCTTGTTACTTTATGATGAATTATACCCTTTGCGTGGAAGTACTAATCATGTTTTCAGGACTACTTATCTTCCCAAATGTCCATTCATCTTGTAAGAGACTGTTTTGCACCTAACTATCGTTATTGCTGTTGCTGTTGTTATTATTTATTACTACAACAATAGCTTCTAGAAGATGCAGTTAGAAATTAGTTACCCTATTTATGACGAGTGATGGAGCAAACCACCAAAAAAGATGATTGCTTCCCAGAGTAGGATTTGCAAGCTAAGTAGAAGGGTATGGACATGACATCAAAAGCTACCTCTGCCTTCGAGTGTATCTAGGAAAAAATCCAAAGAGTGAAGGAGGGAAAGACTCAGCACAATGTGGGGTTTGCCTGAAATGATTTTTCTAGTTTTTGCTTTAAAATTGTGGAATCGAATAATAAAGCCTTTTACAGAATTTGGTGTTTAGGACTAAAGTGTGAGACATGCGGGGTCTGGGAGCAGCCCTGTGTTCTCAGCAGCAGCTGGGAGATGGAGATAGTGAGCAGTTGCTAAGCAGCTCACCTGGGGTGGCCTCAACACCATGACCTGTGTCCGCCCAGATTGGGAAGTGGAACCAAATCTTGCCAAGGAAGGTAGGGTGGCAAAGCCCTGCTTCGCTGTCCTCGAGAGTGCTACCATTGACTCAACCTTCTTCCTTCAGCATCATCCACTCTGCTTTAACTGATGGAGTCTTCAAAGCAGTTTTCCAATACCTAAAGGGGGCCTGCAGGAAATCTGGAGAAGGACTTTTTACAAGGGCAGGTAGGGACAGGACAAAGTGGAGTGGCTTTAAACTGGCAGAGGGGAGATTTAGATTGGACATCAGGAAGAAATTCTCCCTTGTTAGTGAAGCACTGGCACAGGTTGCTCAGAGGAGCTGTGGCTGCCCTGTCCCTGGCAGTGTTCAAGGCCAGGCTGGACGGGGCTTGGAGCAATCTGGTCCAGTGGAAGGTGTCTCTGCCCGTAGCAGGGGGTTGGAACTGGGTGAACTTTAAGGTCCCTTCCAACCCAAACCATTCTATAATTCTTGATCTTTCTTGCTACCAGCACGGATCCAACCCTCAGTGAGTCTTAAGTCACAAAATGCCTCACGGCCACTGGTTCTTGACCTAGAGGTCAGAACACTGAAGGCAAAAGCCAAGCAGGTAAGGAAAGAGAAAAGCCTGTACAGCCTGTAGTATGTTTGCATTACTGCCAAAGATGAAACTGCAGCTCATACACGAGCTAGCCAGCTCCAACTACAACACTCATCTCAGTGCAGCTCGAGCACTATCAGACAGAGGGATTGCTTTACACATGTTGGAATGCTTTCCTGAATCCTTGCCTCAAGGCTGCTGGTCAGAAGTGTACATGAGTCCTTCCACACTCAGGAATCACAGGAGTGGTAACAGCTGCCAGGGCTGCAGCTGCAGGTTGTAGGTTTGCTCTGCACAGGAGAAAAATATAAACATGAAGACCCCGTGAGTCCTTCCTCGATCAGATCTCCCATTGATCTGAAACGGGGGTTGATGGAGCAAGGACTGAGAGATCTGGCTTGCAGAAGCTGGTACAAGGTTTTTCACCCTGACATCTGACAGCAGGGCTGCAACCTGTCAGCTCGCTTTCTTGGGGAGCGACCCAGAACTTGCAGTCATTGTAGACTCAGTTTAGGCCAGTTATTCTAATTTACCACCTTTTGCTCTCCTCCATTTGTTACATGCCTTTTACAGTTCCTCGGAGAAATGGTGCCAATGGAATACTCATGTGTAGAAAAAATTGCTTTTGAGGTACAGAACACAACTAATTACAGCGTTACAATTAGCTGAATACCCTTAACAGAGTCCGAGGGGGGGAGAATCACAGTGCAGCATCTGCTATAGCATATGCTTTCCTAGTTTCCAGAAGATAACAGTGGGCATGTATGCTGCCATGGATTGTGCTTTCTGCCTGAAGAGCAGAGCAGCCCGCAGATGCTCCACTATTTCTTCCACCCAAACTCTTTTAGAAACGTCTGATGCTGCACACATCTGTCATGATGAATTTATGCTTTCTTGGCTTCAGATCCTTCATGCAGACAGACTTATAGCAATGCAACGGTAATTCATATCCCATCGTTCCTGAATGCATACTTCATCCTAAGGGTAGGTGTTATACCAAGAACAGTCTAATAGGCAGTATGGCATCACATGAATTTGTGCCCAGCTCTGAGGTGCTTTCACACTGTTAACTGAATTACCATATAAACCAGAGGAACTGCTGCTTTCTGCCTAGCTTGGGTTTTTTTTACCTGTGGTATTGGAAAGCCGAAGTGCTCTTCTGTGCACTGTTTAGTGAACTAAACCCAAAATGCCTTATTATTTTCTATTCTGTAGATTAACTTTGCCTTGCCCAAAACATCCCAGAATAGTTGTAGCCCTGCTAATATACTGCTCAACATGTTGAACTATGGTACTTACAGCTGAATTAGAGCTGACAAAGATTGAGACAGCTTAGTCAAATACTGCTTCAAATTGAACACAAACCTTCTGTTCCTTTCGATTATTTTTTATCATGTATTTAATGTTTTGCTGTCTTTTGCCTTAACCAGGCCCAGAACTCCAAAAAGATATGTGTTTGTAAAGACGTTAGTAAAAAATATGTCACTGTAGTCAGAAAACAGTAAGTAGTAACTAATTTTGGACAACATCCATACTCCAAAGTACCGATTAATCGGAGAGCTTGCTATAGAAAGCGGGTCTCTGTTATTTAGCCTGTTACTTAATAATTAATTCTCTCTTCCCAGTTTGTTGCCGGCCTTGTGCTATGATCTGTGGCAGCTCCTGACAAAATAAAAAGAATTGTTAAATTATTTGGAAGAGCCTTGGCCAGGGCATATAAACCTGTGATTTACCTCCAGTAAAGCCTAGAGGAAGGATGCTGAGAGAGAAAAAGGCCTGTGGCTCCTCCACCAGCAGCTGGAAAAGAGTCTGGCTCTGGCTGGGTGATTGCGAGTGTAACTCTGCTTTACTGGGCATGCCTTCAATGTACTGCTGGAGCTGTTTTTTGTTCTTCATTAATATGATGTCATACGGTTAGTGCATATGTCTTTATGAATTAGAGGACTATGACCATCTTGTGAGCACTATGTGTTTTTATGTGGAGGCCATGAGTGCAATGGGGGTTTAACCCTGGGGTCCCAGTGGTGGGACTAGAGTTACTGTGGAGGGTAGAAGTGGATTAGAGGAGGTAGGATTTTTCTCACTTGGGCCATAGTCTTAGTTCTCTGATGCACCAGTTGAGTCTTACTTATTTATAGCCATATATAATTATACACTTGCATGTGTTAAATGAGACTGGTGAGGCTCCTTGTCTGCAAGAAGGTCCGAGTGCCTGGAAGGGGCACTGAGCTGAAAAGGCAGGCTGTGACTTTATACATGTACATGATACACAGCAAAAGCCTTAAGGCTGGATGAAGTTTGAAGTAGGATGAGTTGCAAGGTTTTTTTCTGTAGATGGCAAACCCCATGGTCTTTGATCCAGTAATCCCTATGTCAGTTGGATCACAAATCCAATAATTAAGTACAGTGTAGTTTTTCAGCCCCTCTTCCAAAGACTTTCTTTCACATTCTTATTTATCTTTCATCTGTTGTCTTGAAATGTCAAAAGAGGGTGGTACATCCATTCACAATCGGATCCGAGCCTGATTCCTCTGTCACTTTTAGTATGTATTATGCACTGATTTAGAAACTATTTTAAAATACATTAAAGCCACCATGAGAAATGAAGGAAGCCCTGCACTTTGGAGTGTGTGTTTGATGCTTACCTCATTGAATTCAGGAAGAGGGGATTATTACAGACATAAAAGCTGTCTCTTTATCAGGAGCTTAAAAACACTCCAAGGGAAACAAAAGCTGTTGTGCTTAGCTGCTGTAATTTAAGAGCCAACTTCTGCTCTCATTTATAACAGCATAAATTTGAATTTGATTGAACTCTGGATTAACATCACTGCAAATGAGATAAAAATGTGACTTCAGAAGTTCATAAGGTAAGGAGCAGTTTTGCACCTGACCTTGTTCGTTTTATCTGTATGTATGCTCTTACTGACTCTGCTTTGGCACATCACCCTGGAAAAAAGATACCTATGGCATACTTGATCTCTTTTTAATGGTCCTAGTCAGATTGGATATTTTTTATTTTAATGCTGGATGTAGCCAGATTGGTAAAATTCCACTGGGGTTTGTACACTTTGCCATTCCCATGATATTTGAATACTGCGTGAAAAAATAATGGCATACTGCCTAGATCCCGAGATTGTGGTTCAGGTATTTCATGGACTTTCAGGTTCAAAAGGGCTGCAATTACATCATGTTTCACTTGCTACATAACACAGGCCAGCTTATGTGATTCTGACAATGCAGAGATGGATAGGAGAGAGTCTAAAAAGACTGCAGTAATTTCAATAATTAAATATTGATTTAATAGTTAATACAAGTTCATTATGTAAAAACAATAGCTCACAATCTATTGTTATAAAATCAGAACTGCCCGTACTGTATTGATTAAAAACTACTTAAATGCTATGAAGTGGATTGTTAATGTATTTTTTTGGCAGCTCATGAAAGTTGAAGCTCTTGAATCAGAGTGTAGACTTATAAGGGAAAATAATTCCAAATCTTAGTGTTCGTTCCAAAAAGAAAGTATTATCCATCCTCAGCTTGTTCACGTTCCTTCCTTTTCCACTGACATCCACTAAGGTTACATTATTTCAAGGTCAATATTTCCAAGGGTGATTCTCTTCAAGGGTGCAGGACGTTGTGTAATTGGCCATCGGTCAGAAAAATGCATTAATCCTGATAAAGCATGTAGGAACTTTTTCTGCTTGTCCTTATACAACCTACAAAATATACAGCTTCTTTTCCCCCTTCCCACCCCAACTCAACGTCAGATTAATGGAGTTTGTCAGCTGTTTAGGCAATGAGCTAGAACAGACATTATGTTTATGGAGGAGATGTGTGTGTGTGTTACATTGTGAGGCCAAAATCCAGAAAGATGAATGTTTTCAATTATCTTTACAACCAGACTCTCTCCCTGCATATTCAGTGCCTAGTAGCGTTAAAGAAAGATTGTTCTGTAAAACCTTCTAATGATTGCTGGCAGAAGTACAAGAAAAATGAAAGACACTCTGAGTTACACCAAAACTGAGATCAGAATCAAGTTCTAAATGACAGGCATTTCCAGTTTATTTGTGATTAACCTCTTACTCCTCTTTTTTTCTTTGAGTAGTGCTTCACTGGTGTTGATAAGGAGTTAGCGTAATGCTTGGGAACAGGCCCAGGAGGTGACTGACCCCAATTCTTCCATGTCTTACCAGCATTCAGCTGTGGTGTGTTTTTGCAAAAGCTACTACTATCACCTGAGGTTGAAGAGTTGGAGTCAATACCAAACTTCTCTGCGTAACAGCATCTGTCTCTAAAGTTTGGTCTGTAAGCTTCTTGCACAGCTCATGGAAGAAATTGAACACCTCCAAAAAAGCAATCCCAAATGATGCAAGTTGTATGAGGGGCCATCCAGAGCAAGCCAGAGAGCTCTGGGCAGAGGCATGAAGATAAAGCCCAGCTCATGCTTCAGTGGAGTTCCTAGAAGCAAACAGCTTCACCCACTCAGGATCCACAGCTGATTATCCTTATACCTATCACCTGTGAGGAAGAAACGCTTGCAGACTTGTTCTTGATTTTAAAGAGTTTTCACATGGTGAATAACAGCTGCTGCCTGTAAGGGGAAGGGAGGTGGGGTTGGGCCTCTTTCCTGTTCTAAGAGGATTTTAGATTTGTGTTTCTCACCTTCTGGGTGAGTAGTGCAGCTCCTGGTTCAAGTCAGAGCTTGAGCTCCTGGAAGCTGTTTTGTAGAAAGGAAGGTAAGAGGTATTTTTCTCGTGTGTTTTAGGTTCCTGTAACTTTTGCCTGCTTTTATTTTTCTCTATGATTTTTGGCTCAGATTAGCTGAGGCGTCTTTGCTGATGTGGTGTTACTGCCATTCCCTTTGTTTATTGTTGTTAATATCCTTCTAAGTTGTGTATTCTGCCAGTTATTTCTGGAACACTTCTCTGCAAGCTTTCTTGTTCAGCTCAAAGGGAAATTCTAGCTTTTTGTTGATTTAAAGATAAAAGAAGTTTCCATAATCCCTGCACTTTCTTCCCCAGCTTGCTTCACTGTTTCCTTTACTTTCTCAGATTGCACGCTTGAAAGTCAGGACTTCTTGTATGGGTTTTATTTTCTTCTTTTGGGTTAGTGCCAAATGAGGGCTTGATCACTTAGCTTTAGTGCTGTTCTTGAATGGCTCTTGTATAACTGCTTCCTCTATTTAGCAGTGAGATGGAATGCTAGGTAGGTGCTGTGTGAGCATCCAAAGGGGTTCTCTACCTTGTGGAAGGCAATGGCAAAACTTTCCTGGCACAAGCTTGCTATGGCTGTAGAGTAACATGGTAACAGCCCCTTAATTTGGTCTTCACTGGCACTGGTACACAAAGCATTTGTGTTTATCTTTCAGAAAGTTAGGGCAAACTGCTTGATGTTGGTGTTTGAAGGGAGTGTTGGTGAGTGCTGGGCTGGGAGGGTGTTGAGTGTCACTTGAGAGGCTATGGGAGGCACTATCCCATTCCCAGGTCCAGCAGATGCCACGTGATCGTAAGGAGCTTGACTACTCGTTTTCTTATCAGGCTATGCTCTCACTTGTTCTACTAAGTTTAGATTATTGTGGATGAAAAGAAGGTTTGGTTTCTTTTCAGTCTTATCAGGGCCAGAGTTTTCATTGAATACCAGCCAAAAGAGGATTAAAATGAGTCATTGGGTAATGGCTCACCTCACCAAAGCCCACTAATGTGGGGAAGGGCTGCAGATGACATCTTGGTGCAGCATTTCTGTTTACTTATTTGCTTGGATTGGGACTCACTGTCTACTTCTGTACATTAATTTGGGTTATCCAATTGCCCTTCTTGATCTCTCTTCTTCTATGCGCAACCTCTCAGGTGTGCCTTCTCTGATGTGCTCCAGGTCATGTCCCTTGGTCTCCTCCGAGTTGTGAGAGGTTACTGTTCCCTCAAGCCCTTCCCCTCCTCCCCCAAACAAAAAAAAGCAACCCTTGCATTCGTACCAGGAAAGCTTGCCTTGGCATGCTTCAGCTTGATCCAGTTCTGTTGCTCTTTCCCTGGCCCTGCCAGCCTAAGATTCTCAGAAGAGAAGGTCTCTGAGACTAGTGGAGCTCTCTCAGTGCATTTGCTGCCTGGCCAACTGCAAATGGGTGCTACTACCCCACATCCCTGGCATCTATAGGTGTTTTTGCTCACTATTTCCAGCCCCTGCACAGTCTCCTTTCTTACTCCTTTCAGTTTCCTCTGCTTGTGCTCACCCTATGTTCCTCTACCTTCACATGCAAGCTCAAGAGGCCAAAAGCAGCCTCAGCTGTAGGTCTGATGCAGTCCTGCTGTGCCTGTTGCTGGCTCACCCTTGCACAGATGAGGCATGTATGAAGTGGAACTGGGAAGAGCTCTGGCTTTGCCAGCCAGCAGTTGCTGTGTGCCCAGATCACACAGCAAGCACCCTTTGGCTCAACTTTCCTGTCTCTACCTCATTCCCTTTGGCTCAGAGTAAGTTATGGAATGTACATGTGGCTGCTAGAGAGGAGAGTGTTTTCAAGATGATGAATAAAGCGAAGAATATCAATGAGAGGAATATCAGACGTTTCATGAAACTTCCCATACTTTCCTTTTTCTCTTTGCTTTTTCAGTTGTGTTATGTCCCCTCCCAAGGGCATGCTGGCCACAGGATCCTAATCTTTCTTTGCTCTCATGAGGGCATTTCTTGGTGTGGCTGCTGAATATAGTGATATGTATGTGATGCTGGTTGCTTTAAGCCTATACTTTGGCAGCTTTGGGTTAAAATAAACAGGAACAGGGTGCACTGCTTGTGAGTTCTTATGCAAGTGCTGCAGCCCCACAGATGAAATTCATTTGACACATCTCTTGTTTGTGAAAAATGTAGAGGTCAAGATAGTCCCTTTTCCTTTTCACATCCTTCCTCATTATTTTTGAGTTGCATGGTTTTTAGATGAGTAACTTAGAAACTGGAAAAAGTAGTGACTGGTCTCTTAAAAGGAAAAAAACAAAAAGCTTTGTTGCTTTGATCTTTATTAAATAAATAATTATCTGTTTGATCAAATCCTAAAAGGAGGAGGAAGAATTTGATACTGTTTATGCACCCATGAGCCCTTTGTATGGATTTGTATTCTGCTAAAGTAAGGGGCTCAGTATAAAAAGAAATGTGAATACTTCAATTTGTGATGGATAAAAACTAAAGTGGAATTATTTCAATTCTAAACTACTTAAGTTTGAGTATTTGCTCAGAGGAATACTGTGATGACAGGAAGTGATTGCCTTTTTCTTTTTTAATTCATCCCTGATGTCCGGAACATCTTTCAG
This sequence comes from Myiopsitta monachus, assembly GCA_017639245.1. Lineage (NCBI taxonomy): Eukaryota > Metazoa > Chordata > Aves > Psittaciformes > Psittacidae > Myiopsitta > Myiopsitta monachus. The sequence continues at coordinate 60,289,828 of CM029925.1, forward strand.
TTATTGGAATTTCATGGGTGTGAGCAATCTCATGAAAACCAAGTTGAGTGTGCTCATAGGACTGAAGTTAGTTGTGTGTATTAATCCCACTGAGTTTAAGGAGATGAATGGTGTAAATATAGCTACTTGTGTGTTTGTGGATCCATGGAGTAACAGCTCCTGTCTTGCAAAGTTCTACTGAAGAAGTAAGTACTTGTTGAATCCTCCAGGTGAGATGAGTGTATTTCTCATCTTCCATCTCTCCAGATAAAGTAGTCAAATCCAACTTTTATAACCCAGGCCCTTTGCCCAGTAGGCTGGATTCTGAAATTCCTACTCAGTGACATTGATACTTGTGTTTTTGCATAGGCAAAACATCCACTGGTGCCAAGGAACTGTGTGCCCAAATAAGCTTAAAGGAGTGGTCAGCTAGTCTAGGGTAATAATTTCTTGCAAACTGGCTTCTGTCTGCACGTTTGTATATTCTGTAAGGGATAGTTCTGCACCTTAGCATCCCCATCTCTCTTAAGTAGGTTTGCTTCACACTTTGAACTGAAATACTTTGGAGTTAAGGCATGAGTGAGATCATGCTTATATGCTACGCTATGATGTAGTGTTACTACTCTTGCAGTAAAAAAACTCCACAGTGATCTTGTGAGGCAACATTTATGATGTATCTATATTTAAATACATCTAAACCCGTTCTAAATTCTGTTAAGGGGAAGTTGTGATTTCTTGACTTGAATTCTTTTTTCCTTTTGCCTTCAAATCTTCTCATAATACGGAAGTTGCAAATGAAGGCACAAGTTTAACAGTTTCTTCTCAGGTTTTTGGTTTTGCATGAAGACCCCACAGAGTAACATGCCTCAATTAATGGAAAGCAAGAATGGGTTGCATAAACACCCAATGAATATTTTCTTAGCAAATTAAATCTGATTGAACGCTTTAAGTGAAAGAAATATTTGCATAGCTAATGAAACTGATTAACTTGGAATTAATTTGCAATGTTTAGTCACACTGCTTAAAAGTAAAGTGATGTTAGTAATGTGTTGATTATTATTAGTACTCAAGATAATCAGGCTTGCTAGATGATTAAATGTAAATACATGGTAAAAAATTGGTTCAGGTTAATAAACAACTTCAAATGGGAAAATGCCCCATGATGATGATGAAGTGAAATCGAGGGGTGGTAATTGTACAAGTAGAAGTTAAGAAGTGTGGGGAAAGCTCTTGTCTTCGGATGAAAAGCTGGGGCTTTTTTCCATTTCCCTTTGATTTGCTAATGATTACTTTATGATCTGTTACACTTGTGCCTGGGACCAGCCAGTATGGGCCACAGACCTGACGTACTCAAGTGCTGTACAAACAGATCTCTGTGAGCTCATGGGAGCGTGGATAGGAACTAATGGATAGAGACATCAGGCAGAGGAGATAGTTTGTGGGTCAGTGCCTGTGTGCACAGACTGCAGGAACTTTGCTTCTCCAGCAGCTCAACTGTAGCTGGGACATTTTTTTTGCTTAGTTCTGCAAGCCTCGTAGCAAAGTTTTGGGATGGAGTTGCAGGGAGAACCACGTAGTGACTTTTGGAGACTCCCCCTTTGAGATGAGGTCTCTATTGGAGAAAGCATGGAAGTGTATGCTTAAAAATTAAGTGGTTGTGCTGCTAAGACATGGTATTGCTGACCTGTAAGGATCCAGAGCTTGCTGATCAGTAACCTTAAAGAGGCAGTAGATAAATAACCTTGCCATAGGAAGCAAGTGGCATGGAAAGCAGAGACAAGCAGTTAATATTTGATAGGATAGAGAGGCACCTAATGAAGTACCTGTTCTTATCCTGTTGTCTTGGAGGCTCAATCAGCCTGTAGATGAACTAGAGGTAATACCACTTCCTTTGTGCCATCCGTTTCAAGAGTTTTATGTCATGATTTTGAAAGTAGCTACTATGATAATGCCCTGGCCTCTGCTTGGATATTCTAGGGGCTGGGGGAGGGCTGGGGGAAGAGGGCTGCCATGTGGTAACTCCACTCCATGGAAAGCTATCATATCCATAATATTATCCATAGCTTTTGCAATATATAACCCACATGTACACACATGTATTCAGCTCCCAAGGCATATTCAGCTTTCACTTGTTTTGGTAGAAAACAAGAGGAACCATAATGAAGTCTTTAACTCAGGGCAGAATCGGGCCCACTGCCAGGTTCAAAATATTGTCATATTCAGGATAACTCTGTATACTGATAATATTAGGAAGAACCTCCTTTATTGCCTCTGACTGCATATGACATCTAACCTTATAATGTGTTTAATACAAGAGAACAATGTTTATAACTTGAGAGCTTCCTGCTTATAATAGTCATCTTGGTCAGCATCTCTTGATGTTTTACAACCAAATTGTAAGTCCATTTAAGTGACTTATTACAGCACAACATGGATAGTAAGCACAGGTAAACAGGCTTTCTGGGAAGATTTAAACTGGGAGGACAGTCACTATAAAACCTAACAGAAATTCATTGCACTTTACAGATGGAACAGATTAAAACAAAAGTCCAGAACTACAGGTATCAGGGAAAGAAAGTCCTAAATCATCAAAATGCAATGAAAGCCTGTCGCAGGATGCTATACAAATGTCTTGGAAAGCAATTTTAATTGATTAATTAAAAGAGTAGGTGAAAACTGGACTTGGTTACAAGCTATTTTAAAACAGCCTTCCAGGCTGCCTGTCTCCAGTGGGTTTAGAAAGCCAGTGTGGTTGTGCTTGGCTGGACAGTGAATGGGGTGGGGGAGATGACAACTGTAATAATGTTTTGTGTTGCCAAAACCGGACACAGGTCTGTGGACTGAGGAGATTGAGAGTCCCAAGCAGTTAAAAATTGCATGAAGCTTTCCTGCAAATCACTGTGTGTCAGGATTTGTTAATTTGTTTTCTACCCTTCAGCTTCTAGGGTTTGCTTTGTCTCTGCTCTCCCAACTCCCCTCTGTGACTGTGAGGACTAGAGGCTTAGTTTGTAAATGGCAAGTTGAAAAACACATCAGCTGTTGAAAGATCTACCATTTAGTCAATCAGGAAGACAGCACTAAAAAGGAACAAAAAAAGTCACTGGCAATGAGCATGGATTGGGAAATTCAGAGCAAGTGATTTTTTTTCAGCTCTGATATGCCAACCAAGTACAGAAAAGCAGGACAGAGCCAGCAGAGAGGCTTGGGGCTGGAAGGAAGTAGCATCTGTGAAACGGCTGTCAAACCCACAAGTTTTGAAAGGCATTTTTGGAAGTCTGCGGAGGGTTAGAGTCAGTAACGGTCTGGTATTTGCCAGTTAATGCTGACTCAATATCTTAGTTGTACCCCTTAGTTAGGGGCCTGTTTGTTTAATGAGGAGCTCTTCATATAGACTGGCTAAACTACAGCAGTGAACTTGCTCTTGGTGCAAGTTTCTTGTGGCAGGCAGGACCAAGTTGCCAGAGTCAATCAAGTTGGTGTCTAATATCAGTGCTGTATCCGACTTGGAGCTATCGGCTTCACCCTTCAGTATTGTTGCCAAGCAGGTTTTGAGGGACAGGGAACTGGAACAACCTGCTCAACACTGTCAGTCAGGTTAAACTAAAAAAAAAACCCGAAACCCCAGTCTCTTTGCCTTAATCTTGAAGAATTTGTGGCTCTACCACTTTGCTTATTAAAACTGAAGCCACCCCAATAGCATTGTTCTTGGGGGGAATTGCAATAGCCTGCCTAGATGCATAACGTTTAAAGGAGAAACTTTGCTTCAAAGGCAGAATTTAAGTTACCTTCCAGCTTTGATTTTGCTTTTAGAATACAAGAACTGAAGTGCCACCTGCTAACAGTTTTCCCTCATTCTTTGTACAAGCCCACATCGAGTCCTTCCTTTGTAAACGTTTGTCTCTAACTTTGTGACTGCTTATGCAGGGAGGAAATGAGAGGCTGAAATCTTTTCTTGCTTTGTGACCCCATCACTTGCCTAAAAAAGAAATGATTTGATGTCTCTTTCATCCTTCTTACAATACCCAGACACTAGGTGGGCATGTTTTGTTGAGTTCTAGACAGATTTTACCCACTGTGAAAATGTATGTAATGCTCAGAGAGATCATGTAAACAACTATACTGACAGCTGTGTTAAATGGTGTCTGAATCCTAGCTGTCAGCTGGTTGGGTATTGACTATGTAAATAAACAAGGCACTTTCCAAAACCTGCCTACAGTGCGCAGTTCCCTCTGCTGTAGGGGTCATTATGTGAACATTCATTACATGTACCATGTAGGAATTTGGATTAGACATTCCTATTACATTTATCTTCCTTATTTCTATGTATCTTCATATAGAACTGGTTCGGTGTTAGCGAGATGCTTGATGCACCAGAGCAGGTCAGAGGTGGGCTTCACGGTAGTTGGTAGCTCGGGAAACAAGCGAAAAATAGTATGGTAACAACTGGCAAGCAGAAATAATAGCGGTTAGAATTTTACTCTCTGATTTGGTTTTGGCTGTTTGGCACGTCTGCAGCTTTTTTGCAAGTCAAGCGTATTGTCATCAAAATGAGGACAAGCAGAAGGTCTGCCTTAGAACTTGGTTCTTTATAGCCAAGTCGTAAAAGACCTCATAAGAAGTGTAGATGTAGTTTGCAGTAAAGTCGTTTTATGTTGTCAAATGTAAAGAGATCTTTGGAATTGTCAGTTTAGATCCGTGTTTCTACAATAGAAGCAGAAAAAAAGGCTTGAGCACAGAGTAGGTAACAATGAATAATAGTTAAAAATTGCATTCTATAGAAACGTACAGTTTTCAGTTAAAATCATTTGTGTTTCCAGTTCAGATGCTTATTATTCATAATGAAATAGATTTATGCTTTCGCCAAAAACCCATATACCCCTCATGAATCCCCTGTTAACCCACTACCTGAAACTCACGGCACATCAAAACAGTGCAGTGTTCTAAAGTCCGCAGTAGGTGTGTGCATTCTCTTGGCTGTGCTTGCTTCCAAGGGAATGTGCTGCAGGGACAGATGAAAGTTCTGGTTTTGCTGCCGCAGGCAAATGCCATTTGTGAAGGGCATAAAACTTAACAGGCAAAAGAAGCTATGACACTGCTCCTTTCAGTAGGGAAGGAAATAATGTAAAATTTCATGCTTGTTTTTAGGCTTTGTAAACACAGAGGTCTTTTTTCTTGCTAAAATCTAAGATAAGGTGGTTGTTGAGAGCTGGTGTGGTTGGACCTTGTTTCTATGAAGTTGCTGGTTTTCTTAATGCAGTAAAAGTTTTGTTGTCATCCCAGGGTTGTTTAGTTTTTCGTAGTCCAGATCTTTGGCACTGTGGAGGTTGGATGGTTTTCAGCAAGGGGAAAGTGGCTAATGGCTGCAGTGACTGATCAGTAGGACTGTAAACTGTTGATAAAAATATTCCTAGGTGGTGGTTTTGGTAAAGATGCAGAGTGCATCCATTTCCAAGGTGCTTTCTTCCTTCCTTTCACTATTTCTTTCCTATTCACCACCCTTTTTCTTACAGCGTGTCATGCATAGAATAGAAACACAGAATGGTTTGAGTTGGAAGGGACCTGAAAAATCATCCAGTCCCTTGCCCATGGCAGGGGGCTGGAACACCTTCCACTAGATCAGGTCCATGCGCTGCCCAGCCTGGTCTTGAATAGTGCCAGGCATAGGGCAGCCGCAGCTTCTCTGGGCAACCTGTGCCAGGGCCTCACCACCCTCCCAGTAAAGAATTTCTTCCTTACACCCAACCTAAATCTCCCATTTAAGTTTGAAAGAGCTTGAAATGAAACTGTTTTTCAAAACGTTTTTCTCACATGTACAGGACTTTAATATTCTGTCCTTTTTGAGTGGCTAAAGCATACAGGGGCAAGATTTCCTTGCCATTTGTATGGAAAACGTGGAGCATTCACTGCTGCAGGAATTGCCTGAAGTCAGTTTTAAGGAAAAGAATAAATCCTTAATATTCAATACCCGTAATGTGATGGGAATTTCCCCATGCTGGTTTGATGGGGAGAGCTCGTATTTCAACCTGTGAAATGATGTGCTCTGCCAGCAGAGCTAGGTGAGTGGAATACACAGTTGATATATTACAATAGGTTTTTACTTACTTCATGCCAGTGTCCCTTTGAGGCTAGCCAGAGCACAGTCCTTGCTCAATAACAAAAGGTATAGCAAAAGAACCTGTTCACTTACAAGTAGTATTCACTTTGCTTTTGGACATTTCATTATTTCTACTGCTAAGGGCAGGATAGTGAATGAAGGAGTTCAGCAAACCCTATTTCTCATTGATGTTTTCTCTAAGTAATCATAGCATTTCAGTTTGATTTACCATGGTCTTTTTCCTCCTCAAAAGATTACAAGCTAGGGAGCTTATTGACTGGAAGAAAATAGCTGCTAATCTTCTGAAACTAATGTTTAATCAGTGATGGAAAGAAAGAAAGTAACTAAAAAGCTTCATCTAGCTAATTAAATAAGGCTGGTTATTCTGCTGGAAACAGTTAATGAACCTTAAGTAATATAATTATTTTCAGAATATTAAAGCAGGAAAAAAGTGATTACTTATTTAAGACTAAATAATTCAATATATTCTTTACTGTAAAAAGTTATAGATGCCAAAGACTAAATAACCACTATGCTTCTAATTCTCCCTCAGAGGGTATTTTGCATGAGTTATTACATTTGATATCTAGCTTGTACTGAATTTATTTCTTTAAGATAATCTCCAATGATCTCTAAGGGAATTTGCCTCTCTTGGTGCCTCTTATTCTCATTTTTAGGGACTTGCAATATTTGATTGCCCTTAAAAATTAGCTGTGATTGTGGTAACGATGCAGAAGGGATGAAATACGGTGGTTCTGATCATGGCAGTAACAACTCTGAAATAAGCCTGGCAGTCTGCTCTGCTGCTGAAATGCTGCTGGGGCAAAGGAGTTTGGTCTCATGGGCTGAAATACTTCATCTCGGTTGGAGTTCAGCTTGTCTTTTGGCATGTTTCACATATCTTCCATTTCGAGATTAAGGATGAAGGGGGATTTCTCTAGGAATGGTAGACTGGAGCCTAATTACCCCTGCAAGTGCTGGGAGCTTCTGTCTTTGAGAGCAGAGTCTGCTTAATACCGGGCACTTTGGAAAATCCTACCTGGCTCTGTCCTAATAATCACGGAAATATTTTTCTTCTTAGCATCTGAAAGCTAAGACACATGGTGGTTAAAAAAAACCAAACCCAAAACACCAACACCCCTTGCTGTCCCAGCCAGCTCCAAAGGGCTTTTATTTATGAGGTACATCCTGGAGGAAGGGGCACTGCAGAACATCTTGCCCCAGGAGGCATCCCTGAAGGAAAGCATTAGTGTGCCTGCTCTTGCTCCCTTGCTAATGCCAGTGATGTTGCACCCACTGCTGTCCTCCCCACTGATTTGCTGCCTTGGAAGGCTCTCTGGTTCTCCAGCTCCCCTGTGTTCATATCTGCAGTGATCCGGCTCAGGTTTTGGGAGAAAAATCCTGAAAAGCTGTATCCACTGGGAGGGAAAGGGACTAGATTTCCTCCTGCCTCCCTAAGCCTGGCTCAGCTCCCTTTCCCATTCAAGGACATCAGATGAGAACCACAAAGAGCAAAACACAACTTCTTATTTTCAGTCTTTTCATTTGAGTTATATTCAGTGCCCCACCACATACACACATAATACTCTTTTCACTTTGCCAGGAGCAACCATCCTAAATGTGGATGTGGCTCATATGATCATTGAAATAAACATCTCGGCCATTTAAAATTATATCTTACACTTGAGACATGCTGAGGACATCGAGAAACAATAGATTTAATTAGGCTTTTATGATGTGACACATCTATTATATGTTCCATTGCTGCTTTTGAAAAGTCTCTGGTTCTGTATAATAAATCTTGCAATAGTACTATCATTTAATTAAATGGGTGTCAGCACTGGGAACAATTAAAAGAAGTTTATGCACTTTCAGAGAAACCCTATAGCAAGATGTGCTAAAATAGCTTACAATAAAATGAAAAAGTAAACCCTTAGTGGGTTTGTGCTGCTGTGTATAAGAAACTTGATAAAAAGCATTTCAAGAAGGTAGGCTGCTTTACAGTGTAGTGCAGAGTCTGTTCTGCCTCAAAGGTATCAGCCCATGTCCTCTGGCTTTTCTTGCCATGAAATGGTTGTATTGGTTAATTCTAGTAAGTGAAATTGATCGGGGGGGGGGGGGGAGGGAACACCCCAGTTTCTTGAAAGCCCTAAACAAGAGCGAACCTTGCCTAGCAGAAAGTGTGTGTAAATAGGGGAAAAAAATGTCTCTATTCTCAATAGCCTCTGAGCAGCATCAGCCAGGAGTCTCTGCGTGCTGGATTTAGTTTCAGATATCTGAAGCCAAATTTGGTTTTAGGATAGAGTTTGTATGATAGATATGTAAGCAAACAGTGATACTTTCTTAACTAGAACAATAGATATATATTTCATTCCATCTTATACCCCATTTCAACATTGCTTCCAACACAGTTGTTGTTGTTTCCCCCCAGTCTGCTTATTTCTTTGGTATAAATAAGCAGCCTTGAAATGAACATCAAAACTAAATGGCATTGAATATAATGAAAAGACATTGAGTCTAATGAAGCAGAATTGCTATGTAAACAGGGATGCTTTTATCTCACTGGAATTTTTATGCCCTTGCATGTGCCTCAGCTACATTTTTGTAACCTGATTCTTAGGAAATATCTGAGATCTTTTTATGATTGTTAGCAGAGACCAAGACAGTGCTACAGTGTGTGTTTAATGGTGTGGTGTGAAAGTAATATCGAGTTTGCAGTTTTAGAAGCAAAATGTTTGTTGTCTTCACCTTATTACAGGGGGTTGGCTGTAAAACTTGGTAACCTTGAAATGCCAAAAGGTGGTCTAAGAAGAATGGGTTTCATGCAGTGAAGGGTCAACCGAAAATGTTGCTTGGAAGCTCCCTGCCTATGAGCCCTTTCACTGTCTTTTAATGCCTTTGTCAAAGTACCAGCAGTAATAACACAAGCAATAACAGCAAACCTCATAAAACTTTCTTCTGCTCAGAAACATGCCAGAAGAAGAGTTTTCACTTTCCTGCTGTAATGTAGGCCATACCAGGATGTTAGCTGACCTTTCTCTGCCAGACAAGGGTGAAATACCCAGCCACTGCCTGTGCATCTGCTCTTCAGCACCTTGGGCTGTTGCATGAGTTCTGAGAAAGTTCATGGTTTCTGCAAAGAAAAATATCTAGTAAAGACCTTCCTTAAATATACTTTCTACACTCACTTTCTGATTCTGTACTCATAAATTACACTTAAATATATTTAACTTGTACTTGAACATTGTCATCTACTTCCTCACCAATATGTGCTCTTTGCCTTTAGGACAGCAGCTCAAAATTTAGCTTTTCATGTCAATGTGCTGCAGTCCCTCATATAGGAAAGTGGTTGAGCGATAAGCGTGTGAATGAATGGTGCTATTCAGCGATGTTGAACATGGAAGTATCTCTGGCACGCTGATATATGAGGCCCTTTCAAACTCTCCACAGCCCACTTGAACTTAAAAATAGATGATGGAAAGGTAAATTAATGTGTGGGTTTTCTTGTCTGAAACATAGTCACTGGAAGAAATGGAAGGAAACCACTGTTATATCTATCACCAGAAACCGTCCTGTTCTTTTAATAGCTTCTTCATGTAGAATACCATCAGTGCTGCAAAGTCTTGCAGTTGTGGTACAGTTCTTGCACCTCTTGCTCTTTGAAGTTTGTGAGGTTTTTTTTCCCCCTAGACATTTGACCTGTTTGGTTTCTGTGTGCTGCCTTTTAATGGGCATGGTGCACAGAAGAGCTACAGTGTGAGTTTTTCCATACCTTTGCATTTATAAAGGCTGGGGACTTGGACTTTGGTCTTAAAACGCTTTCCTCAGCAGCCAGGTACCACATCAGCTCTTCTTAAGAAATATGCATCCATTAGTTGGGCTTTCTGTTCATTTCCCATGGGTTGTTGAGTCTGCAATTGGAAGTTTAGGGGAATGGCTAGCTGCTCTAACTTGCAGATATTGAAAAACCTCAAAGTAATGTAGCATATAACTAAAATCACACAAAGTTTGGGTATGAGGAATGGAGTTTCCAGTGCCTCATTTTAATTACGAAGATTGTAACAAGAATGGGAAATGTCACAAGAATGATTCACTTGTGTTTGGTATTTTTGCATTGTAATTATCTAGTCCTTCTTGCTTTGGGCTCCCCTTTTCCTACCTAACTTCTGGGACAAGGTGCATTTGGCTTTTAATGGTCTAATAAATACGAGTTATAGCTTGTGATCTGTTTAATATTTTGAACTGAAAGGTCAAGGGTAGGAAGATTAAAAAATCATTGGAGGAATCGCTCCCAGTAAAAGCTATCTGTTGCTGGAAGGAACACAGCTTCTTAAGTAAGCATAAAATCAGTTTAAGAAGGCTCCAAGCTCAAATTAAAGCAGAAAGGAGAATAATGGCAGTGAATAGATACCACCAGCTATAGAAGGGTAAGTGAAATGAAAAACCAGGCAGGGAAATCATACCCAGGATTTCCCACTGGGTCTCTGGAACACTGACTATGATTTTTCTTTTTCATTGGGTTTTTTTGAGCACGTGTGGAAAATCTGTCTGAAAGTCAGTGGGACCAGAGTAATGATCAAAGTGCTCTGGAGTCTAATCCTTCCAGTTTGGCTTTTGCTAATTAAAATGGAGGTTTTGTGACCTTTCTAGGTAAATGATTGCCTATGCAGTAAGTAAATGGTACTCTTTCTTTTTGTATGTGGACCCTGAGATTGGGACTTTTGCTCAGATAACCCCATTCTGAGCCAAACATACCTCTACAGCGAAGTATTTAAAGCCTACTGCATTAAAGTAAGCTTTGCATTGCATTACTACAGTTTGTTGTTTAAAGTTATCCCTCTGTAAGTGCAGTTTAGTAATCTGTTTAAGGGCATGTATAGCTGTATGCAATGATTTGTGTGTGCTGAAGTTTTGTCAGCAAGCACTGTTTCTTCTCATCTGCTTGCCAAGAATCTTGTCCCTACTGCGTATGTTGCAGCATACCAAAATGAGCTGAAGTTTTGCATGGCCGACACAAAAGACGTGCTGCTGAGCTCATCTGTCCCACCTTGAAAAGAATACGTGTTGTTAGTCAGTCTGCACTCTGACCCTTTTACCTTTCTCTCCCTCTCCTCAGTGCCTGCACCATGTGTAAGGAAATGAGGATATCCCCTCTTCCCTCCCCTGAAATCATGTTATTTGTGCACTGTGAGAACTGGAGACCCGCGACAGATGGGTTTTCTTCTATCAGAGGCACTCTGGAGAGTTTGCACATTTCCCTGGGGTCCCAGGCAAGTGCCCTGCTTGCTTTCCTCTGAAATTGGCTCTTTCCATCACAGAAAATGGAATCATGTCTGCAAAGATCTTGGAGTATGCTGTTAATTTTGCATATTTGTTCTGAATGACAATATGGGAGCTGTTCCTCTGAAATGTTGTCTTTATTAAAGCAGTCTGAGCAGATGTATGATGTGGGTTTCTAATTGTGTATTTGGTAAGCAGAAGGCAGGCTTGTTATCAATTTGGTGAAAGGATGTGGGAGTGAGGAGTATGGTCTGGGAGGTAATTAACAGTTTATTGTGCATTTGAGGATATCTACATTTTTACAAGATAAACCTCTTTGAACATGGAAACACAACCCCACTCTAAGGGGGTAAGAGCTCAGAAAAAGCTGAAGCAGGTCAGGTGGAGACACTGTGCCCCATCCACTGGTCCCATGGATGGCTGAAGGTCACTAATGGCTATGTGTGACTGTTAGGTACTGAGGGTGTAATTAATATAGGGTATTTTCTCTCGCTATTAAAGGTGGAAATGTATTCATAGACCCATAGAATGGTTTAGGTTGGAAGGGACCTTGGAGATTTAGTTCCAACCCCTTGTCACAGGCAGGGACACCTTCCACTAGAGCAGGTTGCTCCAAGCCCCGTCCAACCTGTCCTTGAACACTGCCAGGGACGGGGCAGCCACGGCTTCTCTTGACAATCTGTGCCAGTGCCTCATCACCCTCATAGGGAAGAACTTCTCCTTATTGTACCTGTAATTATCACTGTCCAGGTTAAAAACGTTACTGCAGCAGTGTTAGGTCATTCTGACCTGCAGTGCAAAGAGAGAACTATTTAGTACTTTACAATTTCTTAACAGCATCAGGTTTTTTTTTTTTCCCTCCCTGGTGTGTTCTGAGCAGTTAACCAACCCTCCCACAGAGTAAGATCATGCTCTTCTTACTTAGTTGTGGAAAACATTTACCATATACTATAGCAAATCACACAATCAATTTTCATGCTAATCATTCTCTGCTGGAAGCTATTTACTACAAAAACTTCTGAAATTCTCTTACTAGCTGGAGATCAGGGAGTCACAGCCAAAAGAGTGATTTACTTATGTTTAAAAAAACCTCAAAACAAAACCCCAAATCAAAATTGAATGCTTTGAAAAGGTTTGAGGATTTTAGATTAGATAGGTAAAAGCTGAACAAAGGGATGCTCAGAATTTGTCTTATTCAGTGGAGCTTCTCATTTAATCCCCCCAGATCTAATTCTAGCTGAAGCGCTTGCCTCAGCCTGTGCTGCCACTTAAATTACAGACTTCTGATGATTTGCATTCATTCTGTCACAGTGGTTTTGTTAGTTATCTCTGATTTTTCCCAGCACCCATGGTTGTGCCCAGGGTGCGTAGCTCCCTTGGTGCCAAGAGCAGGGCCTCCAAAGAAGGTTTCAATATTGTGCTGCCTATAGGCATTGTGGTGAATTTTATTCCTCCTGGTATCGAACAACTACAGAGCTACCAGCTGGTTAAATGATTTAGGAATTGTACAATTCTGCTGGGTCCTGAAAACCCTCTATTTCAGTTTGTGTTTTGTATGAAATACTCTATTCTGTTTTCTCCTATATTGCTAAATTCAGCTCTAACAACCAAATACTTAGGTTCTTGTTTCTGCTTGCAGTACATACTCTTCTTCTAGAATATTCCTCCTCCTGTGGAAGAGGGGAGCTTTGATTTAGATACAAAATGTCTCGTACCTGTCTCTGATGTTCAACTGCTTCCGCAAAATATTGTAGTTTGCACATGGCGGAGGTGGGGAGAGAGAAAGCCAAAAGTCTTTGTTGGGCTCCAGCGTAGTTAAGTGTGCTATAGATTTCCACAGCCAATTAATATCAAAATGAGAAATCACCACCACCTGCAGCCCTATAATGTGACAGCAAAGGGACTGATGGAGTGGGGTCCAGCAGCACCTAACTTGCAGACAACCCGCTGTACATGCAAAAGGTCTTGGGGCCCAAGTGAGGTTTTGTGCTCCTTTTGCAGCACAAGGAAGAACACCTCCGGATGAGAGCCTTGGACTTCTCACTGTGCTCTGTGGCTGTTCTGACAATGCTTACATGGCAGTCCTAGAAAGTATTTAGAGACTTGTGCCAGTTTGGCTTTGAGGGAGTTTGAAGAACCTAGCTGTGATGTAAAAAAAGAAGTCAGGCACGTTGAAGCTTTGGGTGCCTGGAGTTTGTGGTGAGTCCCTTCAGAAAGGAAAGAGGCAGATAAAGCACAGTTGAACAGAGACTGGATTGTTCTGGAAAGGAAACAGAAATTTGCTTTTAAATAGATATCTGGTAGAGAGCTGCAGCATGCCTCACCCTCTGCTGCACTGCATATTTGATTTGCTTTCCAAAATCAAACAGCTTAAGGTTTGAGTCACCCTCCATTAAGTTGAACAAAATGAAAATGCCAACAGTTTTGGAACATGTTGGCGTGGGACCTAAATTGAAAACAAACATAGCACCGAGCTGCCCTTCTCAATGAAAAAGGAGAGAGAAAAGCTGTTTAGTAAAGTGAGGAATTTGGAGAACTGGGTCTTCTGCATTGCTCTATGTTGGGGAAGAGTACTGGACGACAGATAACTGTAGTGTCTGTTGAGTGGGATCTGCTTCTTGACTTGTTTCTGATGTTACAGTTATCACTTGTTTCTGATTTATCTTGTTCCGTACTCAAAAAGCTCATTCGCAGCAGGAGGTCTGGCAACTTCAGGCAGAACAATCTGGGACGTCAGTGAGTGCAATGCAACCCTCAGTGATGGGGTGCGGGTCTCAGCTTCTCTTACCATCTGAGCGCAGCCTGTCTGGTGGGAGGTGGAAGGAAGGTGGGAGAAAGGGATTTGTTAAGTGTCCTGGAGTGCAGCCAGGACTGGGGAGCTGCTATGGAAGATGCTGTGCCTGCAGTCTCACCATTACCTGTTATTGGATTCCCTCCTCCTCACCCCCTCCGTAGGTTGCCGCAGGGGAGCATGCGGATGGTCGGAGGTCTGGCGATCTGCAGGCATCTGGGAGGCTAAGGCTACAGGAAAATGGTATTAAATTGGGAATCTGAAGACAGCTGCTCAGAAATGCACCAAAGGCTATGTGTGGAAAGAGCAGGGAGTTAGCAGGAGCACACAATGCTGGGGTTTGCAAATGGGATGAGGTACCCCCCCTAATCCTTAGTGCAAAATGTGCTTGAGACTGTTTCAATCATTTCTAGCTTTATAAATTTAAGGCCCACGGTGATTGACTGAAAGTAGCTATCAATTCTGTCCTGCGCAAAAAAACAGTGCGGGCAGTGTCTGGTTTTGGAGCGTGGTCATGCTCAGTGCACCTTCCCGAGTGCACCCCACCATGACCAGAGCACCTCGTAAGTATGATGTGACATGTTTGCTTTGTCTGGTGGCATGAGGCAGGAGCTACTGTAGGTCTCAGCGGTTGCTGCTTGAATGAATGAGCTCACCCTGGCTTCAGACAGGCCTCTTCTCAGGTGAGATGGGTGAGCAGTTTGTACATTATCTGTTCCTTGTAGTGGAGCTATGACTAAGGTTGTCAGGAGAAGCAAAATAGGAGAGCAGATGGGTCTTATTTGCTTGGTATTGCAACCAGTGGGAAGATTACTGTCTTCTGATAGAAGCCGCTCAGGATGCCACACATACAGACCCTCTTGACAGCACTGTCATAAGAGCAAGGTCCTATTATATTTCCTGTCAGGTGGAGGTTGGCCTACAGGCAGGTGTTGTGGGGACTGTTGCTGTGTGGTGTTTCCCAGAACTTACAGCAGGCTGGCTGTGGAGGCTCCTTTGAATCACGGAATAGTTTGGGTTGGAAGGGACCTTCAAAGCTCATCTAGTCCAACCCCCTACAATGAGCAGAGACATCTTCAACTAGATCAGGGTGCCCAGAACCACATCCAGCCTGGCCTTGAATGTCTCCAAAGATGCTGTATCTACTTCCTCACTTGTGACACTTGTCACCAAAGAAGATGGTGGCGTGAGGACGTGCCCCATTGGTGTACATAGGATCATAGAATCATCTAGAGATGTTACCTGATCCCCATCATGACCATATCCCCACCATATTAGCCCCCCACATGGTGGCAAAGGCATAAGGTAAATAGGTTGTCCACTTAAATCAAATGCAGTATCCTGTCTTTATTTCTGCAACATAGAGTGATGGAAAGTCACTGCAGCCTGATAGTAGTGGACAAGAGACTAGATCTCCACTCTGATTAATGATTTCTACCTCTTAAAAGAAAGGCATTTTAATGTTTTAAATACCTGTTTCATAATGATCAGAGTTTTCAGATTGTACAATATGGCTGATTAATGTGCACCTCGGGTGTGCTGGAGGCTCACGTTTATTACACACACTGTGCACCCATTAATCAGCAGTGTGACACAGTCTGTCGTGCTGTATTGCTTAATTATGTTGTCTCCCCCCACCCAGGGCTTATGTATTGTGCAAAGCCATAAAAACTCTAAGAGCCCCATTTGCACTGAAATCAATAGGAGTTTTGCCATTGTATTGGGATGAGAGCAGGGCTTTGCTGTAAAAATAACAGGGACTTTCAAGTGGGAAGAGGGGCAGCAAAGGACATGTGAATTATGAAGGATCAAACTCAAAGGGGATCTGAAAAGATTACAGAATAAATGAATATGTTAAAGGAGGCATAAGAGTGGCAGTGATAAAGGGTAAAATGAAAATTGGACAAGAGGTAAAAATAAGAGACTTCAAGTGGATAAAGAATAAGAAGGGAATGAGGCAATGGGGATTCTGCAAGATGGAAAGGGTAATTTTATAACAGAAGCAGCAGACTTTGTTGAATAAATAAATGAATTATGACTGTTTCCACAGAGGAGAGTGGGAGAAATTCAACATATTGGAAACAGTGTTCTTGGGGCAGGCAAATGGGACATGTACGTGGAGCAAAGAGGGGAGAATAGGAGTAAGCCCGTCACTGTGGCACAAGCACTGGACACTGTGGTTCTCTTTCTGGTTCTCCTGGGGATATGGTCTGCAATATGTAACTGGTCTGCTTCTCTTTTTGTGTTTTAGCCAGGGTGGTGGTGGTCTCCTGGGGACAAGGTTTGTTCTTTTCTGCCCAGTGGTGTGGTAGGAGGCAGGAGCAGCCTGGGGAACTGTTCTGCTTCTGCAGGATTAAAGTCCCTAATCACCACCAAGAAACTGCCAGATTAACTATCATTCCTGCACTGCAAGAGTAACTGAAAGGGCAAGGAATTTAACAACAAATTGTTTTTCGGTAGCCATACCTTTTGCCTTTATCCTGTAGAATGATTTGCCACAATAGGTATTCAGCAGTGTTTGAGTCGGTCCAGCCCTAGGTGTCTATCAACTGTCCATCATAGGAACCTGTTTGGATGTATACTAGCAAAGTCTGCTGGGAATTGCTTTAATGGGCTAAATTATCACTTGGTCAGTTTACGAACACAGTGGCTGGCAGGATTTGGAAATGTATTGGTAATTTGGATTTCTCTTATGAATACACATTAAGTGCAGCAGAATAAAGAAGGATGCATTAGAGCTGAATGGGTAAAGCAATGTAGTTCCAAGAGGCTGTAATACTAAACTTCAAGGTGTGTCGTTTTGTGTCAGTCAAGGACTGCTAAAAGTGATCCTTTTTTGCCACCTAGTTAGAACCAGAAAGAAATGTGAAAACATGAGGCATCCTTAAAGAATTTAGCTAAGGACATTATGCTGGAATAGCTGCAGAATCCAAGTATTCATATCTAGAGTAAAGAATTAAAAATATCCCTAAAGCTCATAGGTTAATGTAGCAAATTCCAAAAATTAATTTGACAAGCATACAAACTGAGTATCTCCAATTCCGTGTAAATCAAATGTAAATAACTAGGCAGGCAATTCTGGAAGTGTTTCAAGAGAATAAATGTTGGGAGAGAATGAAAAGAAAAACAAAAAAGAGGGGAAAAAACCCTCCAAACAACCAAACAGAAAAGGAAAAATCCAAGCCTTGCAGGCTCCTGCTTGTAACTGAAGGGAAAACACAGTGCAAGGATGTTAATGGAAGATGAGCCCAGGAGCCATTTAGCTTTAAAACCTTGTTGCCGGAATATTTTAGGACCACATTACCCTTCCTTCTTTTTTTTAACTTGTGTTAAAATAATGTAAGGAGTTTGACTTGCAAGTCAATCTGGAAGCTTGGCTAACTGTGGGGATGCTCCTAGGCAAAGACATCGGCTCCGGAGGTGGCGAAGCACTTGATGAGAAATGAAAGGACGAAGTGAGCCAGTACAACCACATCACTGCAGGCTGGATTTGAGTATATAACTACAAGCCTGGTATGATCACCTTTTACTGCCATGTTAAAAGCTTTGTGCTTTTCTGAAGCAGGCAATTCTAAATGCTAGTGCTGATTTTAGCCTAATTTTTGCAGTTTTAGCTTGTATAGTCACTAAAGGCTCTGTATCCCCAACTTTGAGTAGGAATGAGCCCAAGAAGAAAAGCAGTCTCCTCTTGCAGTTTTAGTTGCTTTGTATTTAATTCAGCTGCTGACATCCCAGTTCTGATAATTCATCCAACCCCTCAGAAAACATGGCAAACAGTAAAAAGAGCTAGTGAATAGAATGGTTAGAGTTGGAAGGGGCCTTAAACCTCACCAAGTTCCAACCCCCTGCCACAGGCAGGGACACCTTCCATTAGAGCAGGTTGCTCAAAGCAAAAGCCTATGTAGTAACTAAAGTGCTTGTTAATTTAGGGGAAAGCTTGTGACCTGGGGCTCCAATTCAGTCAGGTGATAAGCTCTGTCCATTTATATGCTTGAAATATGCCTCCAAAATTCAAGTGGAGCCAAGCCCCATGTGAAGCTCTGCACTTGCAGTTCACTCCTGCAGCCAATACAGGCATCAGGCCTGGCTGAAGAGCCATGAAAAGCAGCTGCAACTAGTCCTGGTGGTGCTTCTCTGGTTCATCACACTGAGACAGTAATCTTCAGCCTGCTTCAGTGCTCAGATTGCCTTGTACATGTCCGCACACCACTGCAGGTCTGGTGTTGGAGGGAGGGAACCCACCCATGTCTCAGTCACCAGAGCTTTTTGCTTCAAAGGCAGTGCTGCAGCTTCATGTCTTAAGGTGGCAGTCAAAGGTGAGCAGCAAGCAGGTGGTTATCTAGCCCCTGTGGATGCCAGGAGGGCATGGCTGGCCAGGGCAGAGAAGTAGAGGCGTTAAGGACACTTGTACCTATTTATCTAGTATGTTGATAAGGCTATTGCCATTTTTCTCCACTGAGTTATTCCTTCACTGTGGATGAAGAAATATTAGACCAAAGCATGCAATATGTCTGTTTCAAAAGCTGTTTGGGCAAAGACCTGCTTACAGAGCTAGGAGTAGGTTGTTGTGTTTTTTTTTAATAATAAATCTTTCATAAAATGAAGGCATTGACTTTATATCTCTGTTAGGGTAATTTACTCCCCACAGTAATTTTGACTTAGTTTGTTTGACATGGAGTGATATTTTAATCATCCTTTCAGTGCTTATTGATGAGGGCTTGCTGAAAAAGATGAGAAAATTAGTTTAAAATCATCCCTTGTGAATTTAAAACAATAACAAGGAAGAAAACACAGCCTAAAACAAATTAAGTAATGTAATGGACTTAATAAAAGGCTGATATGTTATTCGGTGTACAAAATGACTGCAAGATTCACTGTGGCAGGGCTGCACATATTCTAATCAAGCTATGGTTTTTTATTTCTTTTTAATTGAACAGGCACAAATGTTCCCCTTTCTAAAGGGGAAAATTATATAAATAATATAAATAAAGGTAAATGATGAATGAGGGAAATGGTTTGCATTTTATCCAATCATAAAATGCATTACCTTGACTCAAGCAGCATATAAACCCTGTGCCGCCTTCTTATACCCGTCATCTAGGAATAATATGCATTTCCTCACTCACCATGAGGCCCTTGGCTTCAAAGGTTCCCTCTCATCATCTCTTGGCTCTTCCTTAGTTTGTGATGGGGGATAGCTTTCTTCAACGGTAACTGTCAGGTCAGAGAAAGCGGAGTTTATCTTCCTTGGACACTAGGATCCCTGCAATACTGTAAGGGTACCACCAGGGCATCCTTGAAGGCTGAAATTACAGCTTCAAACCACCACCTATCTGGTTGGGTGTTTTGTTGTGTGTGTTTGTTTGTTTGTTTTTGACTTGACATGATGCAGTCTCCAGCATTTATGCTAAGTGGTAATCAACCAGACTGGAAAATAAAATCGCAGTGCCAAAGTCCTTGGATGGCTGAAGTGTCCCAGAGGTTTTAGAATTTAGCCAGCCTCTGCTCGGGTAGGAATCTTGGTAAACCCATGGTAAATGAGAAACATCACAGGGTGCTTTGGTTTGTCATTCCCTGTCACTGAGGAAGAGGTATGACTTTATTTACTTATTAGAAAATATTTAATCTCAAAAGCTTTATTTTCAAGGTGGGAACTGAACAGTTGCACCCAGGGTTTCCTTCTAAAGTGCTGGTGATGGATAAAGCTGAGGTTTTGAGTGTCTGCTCTGAGGACCAGAAGAGATCCAGGCATGGCAGCCAGATTCCTTCTTGAGTTGTGTCCTGAAATCATTGGGTAGGGATGGGGGTTTTTCAGTTCTTCTTGTTTTAGACTGTGACTGCGTATTCCAGTGTCTTGCTAAGCAGCAGATGAGTGAAGTCCATACATATGCATGCACCTATAGACGTACAAAGTGTACATAAATTTGGCATAAGCTGTTCTGGGTCTGCCAGTGTCACTCTTGATTTGCCAGGTTATGGAAACTGGCACTTTGGCCTGTTCCACAATTTGTGAAGTTTGCTAAATTCTTTGGAACTGCTTGGGATTTAAAGCCCTATTTGAGTGTAAAATGGGATTAGTTACAGTGAATAAAGCTGATCTGGCTGGTGCACCTTTCTTTCCATTTAACTAAATGGAATCAACTGATAGATATGCAGCATTAGTCTGGTCATGGGCATTTCACTTGTGATCAGAGAAACACAGCCACTGGGAAGTATGCCCACATAAAATGTAGTCTCTTTCCACTGTTTATTGAATATGGGGTCGATGTTTTATACTCAACATAGATGTGGTGAGGCTTGGTCTCCATGCAGCGTGAATGGTGAGAGGTGTCATTCCTGCTCACAGTGCCAGCTGGATGCTTTAGCCACAAGAAAGATGCTCGTCAGTGGATGAGTGGGATCTTCAGGAGAGAACATTGCCCTTTGCATCTGGGTTCCAGTGTGAAGCTTGGCATTGGTTTAATTATACCTATTTACTTTGTGTGGGCATATAATTAAATGTTTGTGTGTGCTTTGGAAGGCTGTTATGGAAAGTGGTTCAGAAAAGCTGCATGTTAATCCTGCCGATTCACAATATCATGTCCTGGTATGATTAGATTAATCATTTGAGGACTTAAACTCTGTTCCATTTAATTAAAAGACCATGCAGGTGCTTGTTAAATGGTCAAACAGCACACATGTCCAGCAACTTTGGTGTCTGTAGACTGCAAAATACAGTCTTTCAGCTCCCCAAAGCCTTCCCTCCATTAGCTTTTCTGTAGTAATGCTTAACAAGAAAATATCTGTGAGATACTCTGTATGCTACTTGAATTTAATTATTTCTTCTGATTTGAACAGAAGGCATATAATGTGTGCTTGTAGACTTCCATGGAAGTCTTAAATGGAAAGAATTGGTTTTGCCTCATCTGCATAGCCTGCTGAGGACGGACCGCAGTGTACAGATGTTGATGGCAATAAGATGAGCATTATCCAACTCATGTCTCCTATACAGGTAGGGAGGTATGTCTGGATCAGCTGTGCTACTGCTGGGATGCCCCGAGGGTTTAATTTCCAAACTTTTATTTCCTTGCTCTATTTTCAGCCACTATTAACTTTAAAAGCAGGGTTGGTTTTGCATTAGGAAGGATTATGCATGGCACTGACACCTTATTACTGGCTGAAACTCAAAAGTCTTTACTAGTTAGGCTAGAACATTAAAAATGTCTTTTGATAATGATCTGAAAGGGAAATCAAGCAGATGGCTCTTGGGTCCATTGCATGATGCAGCTTTGCAGTGAAATAATAGTTTCAGTAACAGGTTAGAGTTTTATTTAAATCACTGTGCTATTTAGTGGAAAGGGGTAAACCAGTTGGGGCTTTTTTTGGGGGTTGGTTTTCTTTTTTTCTCTTCTCTCCTTGAAATGAACCAAAGCACATGTTGAAGTACTGGGAATTTATTCTTTCCTTACTTTTTATAATTGGTCCATTACTTTGCTGCTGTTGTCTCTGGTTTTCCTGTGGGTGACAGCTGCCAACTTTCCACAGCCTGTTTCCTGATGGGCTCATTTACTATGTGTGTTGTAGGGGTGGTATTTATGTGCTTCAACCTGCTACCTGTAGCTAGAGATCTCCTCTATTATAGTGGGTTTATAGGGTAAACTACAGCTTTTTGGGAGGCTTTGTGGAAAATCACAGGGAAGTTAGAATATTTCTCAGCCTCTGTGGTGGATTAGATAGCTGCAGGCTGGGATGGGCAGCTCCTCTTTGTGTGGTGGGAGGTCAGGGAACTGCAGGGCTCCTTATGCAGAGCACTAAAGCAGCCAGTGTAGGCATAAACAGCAAAACCGTAGTTGAGATCTAAAGGCAGAGATGCAATAAATGGGAATTGTGGTGATTGAGACACAGTACCCAATCTTTTGAAGGGGCAGGAGCTGATTTTTGGAGTGCAGATGAAGAGATGTGTAAAAGGTGCAATGTGTTTGACGTGCTGTGTCACCCACTCTCTAAGGAGCAAAGCTCTTTATCCTATTTCCATCTGAGCATCAAGAAATCAAATGTGAAAGGTTCTTCTTTACTTCTGAACATTCAAGCCAAGCAAATGCCAGACTCGTAGGCATGCTCATTTTTATAGTGATAATACCTTCCTCCTTGAAACATGCACTCAATCCTGCACTCTTCATTTAGATATTAGCAAAATCTTTGGAATAAATACTGGATGAACTTATCCAGATGCTCTAATTTCTAACCCTAATTTCTGCTTTTAGCAGAAAATGATGGCACATTTGAAGAAATAAATAATAAAAATTCAGCATATTAAGTCAAAAAAAAGAGAAGTAAAAGTGTGTTTACTCCAGCACTTTACTGATTCAGTATTTGCTAGAAGACAGATATTGGGTATGCCCTATTCTCCAGCACAGTAAATGCTTGGGGTGATGTCTCTGTTGTTGTTTTTTCATGAATTAATGCAGCATCATGTCAAGAACTGGATGTGGAAACACTAAAGTGACTTACCCTGGGTAAAACCCCTGGGTTTATAGTGTTTCATAGAATCTCAGACCGGTTTGCGTTGGAAGGGACTTTAAAGCTCATCCAGTTCCAACCCCCTGCCAAGGGCAGGGACACCTTCCACTGGACCAGGTTGCTCCAAGCCCCATCCAACCTGGCCTTGAACACTGCCAGGGATGGGGCAGCCGCAGCTTCTTTGGGCACCCTGTGCCAGTGCCTCAGCACCCTCACAGGGAAGAACTTCTTCCTAATATCTGATCTCGTTCTGCCCTCTGCCAGGTGAAAGCCATTCCCCCTTGTCCTGTTCCTACCTGCCCTTGCCAAAAGCTCCTCTCCAGATTTCTTCCAGGGGAGCTGTTGGGTATTGTAAGACTGTTATAAGGTCTCCCCTGAGCCTTCCTCCAGGCTATTTTGTAGAGTCTGAAATCAGAAGGACTAGAAACAGGCTACTGGCAATTTGTTGTGTTGCGGGACTTGTTGCTTCTTCAGACCTCTTGTCTCAGCTGGGGGCACAGCTTCTTGTGGGAGCTGGTCCTGTGTCTGCTGGACCACAGTGCCTCTTTCCAGCTGCCCTCGTGGAGCTGGATGGATCCATGCTAAATTAAACACACAGGAGAAAGAAAATGAAACCTGCAGGAATGTTGATGTCAAGTAGGGGGGTCAATCAAAGCTGCCTTACTTGTCCAAATTGTTCTGGCAGAAAGAGTAAAGACAACAGGGTTTTGGCTAAGTCTTGTCATATTACAGTGCGGAGTATAACATAAATTGCCCCTCATGTCTGCTCTGGTAGGAATAGAGGGAAAAATACTCCAATAAAAGTAGTACAGGTTGTGAAACAGCGGACATGACCTCCTGTGCTAACCTGATATGCTAAAACATGGTCTACACACCACTATTAGTCATTATGGTCCTCAGTAAAAGGAGTTTTCTCCTGAGAGATGTCAGCTTAAAATACAAGGTCTTGATCTTTAATTCAAATCCCTCTAGGCAGACCTTTCTGTCAGTTTGGCACACCTTTGATTTCAACAGCACTTTGTGGTTCTGGATGCACCAGTCCAGCTGGGGGTTAAGATTCCTACTAAACACTGACCTAGTAGCTTTTCATATGTCTTGATAGCCTTCTCCACCCCCACCCCCCCCCTGCAACCTGAAATGATATATTTGATTTGAGTTTTTTCATCCTATTTCACTCTTGTGTAGCTCTTGGTCCCAGTTTTCCTGGTCTTTCTCTGGTGATTGCAGACATTGACGTGTTATTTTTGGATCATGTCACAGAAATAAATAAACCAAGGTGATAAATTAAACTTCACAGGTAATTTCAGACTGGAGACTCCAATTGCCCTCTTTTCTTTTGAGGGTGTAGTTCCATTTAACCCACAAGGGCACTTCACTTCATGTCTGTACAGCATGGCAACTTGGCACACTTGTAGCATCCCATTGCTACTTAGCACTTGTAAATGCCCCTTGCAGTGTAGTGTTGGTTCTGTAGCACAACTGCCCATTCTGCCTTTAAAGACTGATTAAAAAAATCCTTGGGAATGATAACTCCAGTAAGGAATAAACTCTGGAGATAAGTGGTACATTGACTTTGCCATCTGCATTTACTCTGCAGTTTGAGATGACTTTTAATTATTCAGAAGAGGCAGAATGTGAGTCACATCTATCTTTGTTTCTTGCCCTAAAGCAGATCTGCTCTGTAAATTTTCCTGTGGCCACTATACTGATATTTCCCTGGAATAGCTTCTCTGATTTCCACCTCTTTTTTATTTTCATTGTTATTCCTTTTGAAAATGTTTTAGATGTTTGAGATGCAATAGAATTCAGCTACATTGAGGTATTTTCTTATCAGCTAACTCAGAGCAGATTGATCAGTCTATTCATGTAACAAACAAGGAGAGGAGCATAGACACTTTCCACTGCTACAGACATGTATCTAGAAAAATAATGTAGCAGTTAAATAGCCTCATCAACACACACTTTGAAGAAAAAACCCTAAACCTCTCCATTATTCATGTCCATGTTAGGAAAATCTGGGTGTTTAGTGCCTCATCATGCACACACGTACCTGGGAGGGAAGGTAATTCTTCAACACGTTTAGAGATATGAGCTCTGTATCTTTTCCCTTTGGCATCAGCTGCTGCCAAAAGCATGGGCACCTTCTTTCTCCTTTTCTTTAGAAGTGGAAAGTTATTTATTACAGTATTAGCCTGGGTATTTTTTTTGAAAATGCTCTGTGAGAAATATGCACAGCAGTAGGGAACTGAGCGTTCCTGCTGTCAGACTGCAAGTGGTTTTGGCCAGTACGTTTAAGCACAGAATGGCATTTGCTTTTAGGGGCTTTGAAGGGAATAATGGGAGCCCTAGAAACTTAGAATTCAGATTTTGATTGCTGAGGAATTGCTCTATTGCATCTTGCGCCTGCTCCAAGTATGAAATGGTTTCAGGTGTTTATTTAAGACCTGTGAAAAATACTGAGAAGACAAAAGATGGAGGGGAGGGAAAAGAGGGCAACAAAAATCAGTTTCTAAGCAGGAGTTTTAAACACAGCAAACCATGTGGTGGTGCTAAAGTTACAAAAGATGAATCCTCCCAGACCCACTCCTACAAAATGTGCGGAATGTGGCCAGATGAGATATGACAACAAGTACAAATTATAGCAGTGGCAAACCAGTAAACATGGAAATCTGAGTAAATCAGTCATTTCAAATCTATTTGCCAAACTGTGTTTATCGTCTGTAAAACCTCCTGATCTCCATAGGAAGCACTTCAGAACAATCTCTGCAGGGCTATTGCTGGGTGGAGTTAAGGATCAGGATATTCCACAGCAGCCTTTTTGCAGACATTACAGTTGGTCTTTCAGCCTAATTGAAATGAACAATGATGATACCTGCATTCCCCCCCCCCCCGTTGAGTACTCACTTTTAAACTGCTACATGAGAAAACATTGAATACTAGGATAGATAAAGCACTTCCAGTTTAACAGTAAAAAAAAATGGTTGCAATATTATGTTTGCATGTTTATTCCTCATCCCTAAGCATGGGTGTCTTGGTATTTTGCAAGAAAGTATTTTGTAGAGATGTCAGGTTGGTTTTTCTCCCTGTGGTTTCACCAGTACCATCGCATCAATTTCAATGCAGTCCCTCTTGAGTGTGACAGTGCAGGATTTGTCCTGCAATCTGCAGTCTTTTCCTGCTTATTCTTCCTGGCCCACATTCCTCAAGTTGTGCAAGTGCTCTGTTTCATTTTGAGCCCTATGCGAGGCCAAGAGTAGAATTTTTAAGTTTTTCTTTCCTTTTTTATCTCCCCCAAGTCAGTTTTAAGCACCTATAGTGGAGCCCTGAATTTGTGAGCTGGTGAGAGAGGTCCTCAGTGATGGGAACTGACATAGGCCAGTTAGCCTTTTCAGATATGTTCTGTGACTAGGGCAGAATAAGTGCATTCAAAATCCATGTTTAACATTAATTTACAGGGTTACAATGAGGCACACTGTATGTGCCATCCCCTAATTTGTACCACTTGAGGAACATTTTCCTTGTGTCAGCATTTTGCATTGGGTTTTGTAGATAGACGGTTAAGATCTGAGTGCAGACCTGTTTCTGCCTCAGACCTCCTGTGTAACCTTGGGCCAATTACTAAATGTCTGTGTATCGGTTTTCCCCTCTGAAGTTGTGATTACAATACCTGTCATGGAAGTATCTCAGGCTGAGCAGGTTGAGATGTGGATGGAATATATTTTCTTGGTGTTAACATGGTATTCGTTTTCAGGAGCCTCACCAGAAGTCTTCATTTTTTTGCTGTCCTCCTTCCCTCCAGCTCCTTTCATCTTAAGATAAGCAAAAGTCAGTAATGATGCATTTGCCCCTTTCATATAGGAAGGCACATAAGGCCATATTAGGTCAGGCTGATGTCCATTTGGACCTCATTCCCCCTCTACAATCTCCTATGCCATCTGTGATTAAATGAACTCCTCCCATATCCCTTCTCACTCTCCTCTTTTCCAGACTAATGGCACTACTGTAATGCCTTTGGTTTGTGCCAGGGAGCCAAGGCTGTGGTCAGCCTTCCTGCCCTACTCTGAGGGTTTTCATGGACTCTTCCTAACAGGTGGCCTAGAAATGCACATAGCATTCAAGGTATAGGGTGACCAAATATTTCTAAAATGGCATAATTCTGGTTTTGATTCTATTCTTTCCTAATGATTTATATATTCAGAATTATTTATCTACCTCAAACAAACATTGAGCTATATTTTTATCAGTTATTTACTGGTGCACGCTCAGCTAGTCTTCCTAATGTATGACTACAAGCTCTTGCAATTATTTTACCTTAAGGAAGGCTCTGTCTGAAGGAGGAGGTGGGAAGGGGAAGAGGAACTTCTGAAACTGGAAAACACCCTGCTTACCTTGAACACAGAAGATGTGGAAATCTTCTGGAAAAGTGATGCTTGTGATCTCACCAAACCTTCTGTATCACATGGTCTGATGGCAAATCTCAGTGTATGTAAGGTCTTATAGCAAGTACATGGATGTGTCTATTAATGAAGAAAATCTGCTTATATGTACTGTTTGTATACATACCTGCAGGTTTTTATCTATTCTCCCATAAATATTACTGTGAAGGGTCTCTAGCATACCAAAGCACTGATTTCTTAGAGCTGCTTTCTTCGATTTCCTAGCTGACCTGCTGTACTATGACCAACACTACTATGCTGTACTATGCTTTACCTACCTGTGGAGAATTTCGAGTCAAAGAACTTGTAAAAAGCTGAGCTGAAAAGCTTAAACATGATTTCATTTCTGTTTGATCCCTTCATTAAAGACCACATCCTGGATGTGCGGGTTCTCCTACCTTTTATCTGACGCACAATAACAATTCCTGGTAATTTCCTGGGGAGAAGTGAAATCATCACTGGACACAGATCAGACCTTTCATATTTACTTTTCACCATCCCATTTACAAGCTTCTTTTAAACTCATTCTCTGAAGGTAACATTTATACTGACTTAGAGCATTTCTTTTGGCAAATATTATGCCTCACTCTAGTGGGACACTTACAGAGGGGTGTGATTTACTGACATTTTGCCCCCGATGTACAACCCCTGGTTTCTGTGTAGTACCTACAACCAATATTCTCCAATGGAAGGAATCAAACCTCCCTAATCCTTATGTGAGCAGCGAGCAGCAGAAACACACAATTACACAGCAGTACGTTTCCTCATACACAACATTCGTATTCATAATGAGGGGTTTGTTGCAGAAAACATTTGTAATTTTTAAATTTTTTTTCTAAAGTGAGGATTTAATTCTTCAACACCCCTCCCCCCCCTTCATGTTTCACTGACATGTTATTTTCTTTATCCTGCCTATTGGAATACTTTGCTGCCATGTGGACCAGTCTCCCTGCCTTTCTCAGCCTCTTCAAACCCATGAGCTGTGTAAATAAGAAAATCAAACTGAAGTTGTAAAGTAGACTCCATGTCTGGCTTGTGAGTGCCAGATGCTGTATTGGCACCTGTCTGCTCCAGTGCAAGTTTTTGTGTTCCAACATGTTGCTGCCTTTTGGCTTAGCATCATGGAGTAGAATCATGGGATAGCTTGGGTTGAATGGGACTGTCAAAGCTCATCTAGTCCAACCCCCCTGCAATGAGCAGGAACATCCTTAACTAGATCAGGTTGTCCAGAACCACACCCAGCCTGGCCTTGAATGTCTCCAAGAGATTCATTCATCACCCATGATGCGTCTCTGGCATCATCCTCTCAGTCCTCAGCCATGCTGAACCTACTGCGCTCCCTCACACCGCTCACTAACACACCAACACTATCTTGCAGCCCCCCCAGATTTTTTTCAGACATGAATACGTACTTATAACCTGGAGTTTAGTATAGCTCAATGTAGTAATGTCACTTGCCTCATTTGTGTTGCTTTGATTGGAGAAAGCCCTGGCAACGACCTTTCTAAGGTGCCTCTTGAGCTGTGCTGAGCAAGATGTGTGCTTGGCTATTTTGGCTTGGTGTGCTGGGGCACCACAAGAAAGAAAGTATTATGTCACACCATTTATCCCTCAGCGAAAGCATAGGGTCCAAGTCCCCAACCCATTAATAGTCCAGGGAAAGGTTCCTGTTGTTTCACTTAGCTTTGGATTAAAGCCACTGTGCAAAGACATGAATTTTTTAATAGGTTAAAGAGAATTTATATTCAATTTTATTTATTAATCCAAAGAAGTCAGAGTATGGGCATGTTCTTCCCAACCTAGCTGTGCTGGAATAGTGAGAATGAAGAAGTTTAGAGAAAATTCAGGTGGAAAAAATAGGAAAAATAATGTATTAATCCAAACCCACTGTTCTAGAGTGACTGAAACTATTCATGCATATATGGTGAAGTTTGCTGGGCAAAAGAAATAGCAGGGAAGCATTTGTTAGAGGGGTTAAAAATAATTTGTAACACTTATTTAAGCATGCAATTTAGAAATGTGGCTTGATGCAATTTAAAAATAATGTAGCAGACATTGACTTAACCCAAATGCTCTGTAGTAAATGTGCCTCCTGCCCCAAAATAATCCTTTTGCCTCCTTCCCCAGCTTCCTAACTTAGACTCCTGTGTTCAGTTGATGGCTAATTGCCCAGCTGTCATTGTAAGGAGCCTATTCAAACAAAGTGACTGCTGTTGCCTCTTTTATGGTTGAGCCATGTGCATTCCCATTAACTAGTAGGCAAAGCATTCTTTGCTGCTTGTTCCAGTGAGCAGTGTGCATGTATGTCTCTGTTTAATCGGATGAAGTTCTGAGAATGCTTTGTGGTTCCTGCAGCTTTCATCCTTGGTGCCAGGTTTTCAGCCCATGCCAGGAAGAATTAAGGTGCTGCTTTTCCTGGCTCTTCAGACAGGCATATTGTTTATTACACCTGGATGCAAATCAAGTTGTCTGCCTTTGTTGTGACAAAGAAAATGAGTGAGCTTTGCTGTAGGAATAAGAGCTCCCTGAGGCTGGAACTTTACCAGGCTCTGGGGATGTGTATGGTGGGCTGGGGATATAAGTGTGTGCAAGCAGGCTGCCTTCTCATGGAGCCATACAGCTCTCAGTCAGTCTTTAACCATGCCTTAGCTCACAACTTCTATGGTATGCCCTTGACATTAGCAGAGGTATACCATCTCCGTTAACATAACCCTTGCTGTGCTGGGTGCACCCTTATTCTATCACCACCTCTCACTCTGCATGCCCCTTTTGGGACGTGTTCAGTCCAATGCCTTTTCTAGGTAGTGATTATGGCAGAGAAGAAAACATTTTGGGGAAAAAGTGTATACCTACCCAAATGTCAGCAGCCAGCAAGCCAGAGATACAGGCGGCCTCACAATCCTTGGATTTAATAGCCTTGGATAAACTTTACCATGGATTTGTCTGGTCAGATCCATTTATACCTTCAGCTATTTCAATATCCTGTGGCAATGAGGTCTGTGCTTCAATTATATGTTATGTAAAGTTGATGCTTCCATTTCTCTGTTTTAAACCTGCTGTCTAATAATTTTATTAGGTGCTCTCTCATTCCTGGATTATGAGAAATAGTTGTCAATCTTTCCAGGTTGGGTTCCCTATACCCAAAAGTGATTGCCAAGCTTAACTTCCCATACATGCTCCATCTGCCATCTTTTTTCCAGGCAGAAGCCTGGCCTCTTTCTTCTCACCTTTGTGGGGGTTGGAAATGTGATGCTCCAGGGCAGTCCTTGATTGCAGCAATCATGCGATGGTTGAATTTGTGATCCTTAGGACAGTGAGAAGAGCATGCAGCAAGCTCACTGCCCTGGACTTCAACAGAGCAGACTTTGGCCTCTTCAGGAACATGCTCAGTGAGGTTCCATGGGATATAGCCCTAGAGGGCAGGGGAACCCAAGACTGTTGGTTGATATTCAAGGATCACCTGCTACAAGCGATGCATCCCAGCTAGAAGGAAGTGCTGCAGGAGGGC
Source organism: Myiopsitta monachus (assembly GCA_017639245.1). NCBI lineage: Eukaryota > Metazoa > Chordata > Aves > Psittaciformes > Psittacidae > Myiopsitta > Myiopsitta monachus. The sequence goes on from CM029925.1 coordinate 60,320,415, forward strand.
CAGGAGACCTCCTTGGATGGATAAGGAGCTGCTGAGGAAAATTTGAAGGGAAAAAGAGGCTTATAAAGGTGGAAGCAAGGGCAGGCGGCCTGGGAAGAATACAGGGAAGCTAGGGATGAGGTTAGAAAAGCTAAGGCCCAGTTAGAATTAAACTGGGCTAGGGATGTGAAAGATAACTGGAAGGGATTCTATAGGTACACTGCAAATAAAAGACAGATTAGGGACAATGTGGGCCCCCTCCAGAAGCTATCAGGAGAACTGGCTACCCTGGATTTGGAGAACACTGAGGTTCTTAATGACTTCTTTGCTTCAGTCTTCACCAGCAAATGCTCTAACCACACCACCCAAGTCTTGGAAGGCAGATGCAAGGACAGTGAGAATGAAGACCCTGGGCTCACTGTAGGAGAGCATCTGGTTCGAGACCATCTTATGAGCCTGAATGTGCACAAGTCCATGAGACCTGATGAAATCCATCTGCGGGTCCTGAAGGAGATGGCAAATGAAGTTGCTAAGCCACTGTCCATCATATTTGAAAATTATGGCAGTCAGGTGAATTTCCTGACAACTGGAAAAAGGGAAACATAACCCCCATTTTCAAGAAGGGGAAAACGGATGAGCCGGGAAACTACAGAGCAGTCAGCCTCGCCTCTGTGCCTGGCAAAATCTTGGAGCCAGACTCTCCTGAAAGGCATGCTGAAGCACATGAAAAAAAAAAAGGTGGCTGGTGATAGCCAGCATGGCTTCACTAAGGGGAAATCCTGCCTGACCAATCTGGTGGCCTTCTATGATGGGGCTATGGAACTGATGGACAAGGGTAGAGCAGTTGATGTCATCTCCCTGGACTTGTGCAAAGCGTTTGACACTGTCCCACACAACATCCTTGTCTCTGAGCTGGAGAGACATTAATTTGATAGGTGGACCACTCGGTGGATAAAGAACTGGCTGGATGGCCACACGCAAAGAGTTGTGCTCAATGGCTCAATGTTCAGCTGGAGACCAGTAACGAGTGGTGTCCCTCAGGGATTGGTGTTGGGACCGGTCTTGTTCATCATCTTTGTCAGTGACATGGACAGTGGGATTGAGTGCGCCCTCTGCAAGTTTCCGATGGCACCAAGCTGTGTGGTTCAGTTGATATGTTGGAGAGAAGGAATGCCATCCAGAGGGATCTTGACACGCTTGTGAGGTGGGCTGATGCCAACCTGATGAAGTTGAACCATGCCAAGTGCAAGGTCCTACACCTGGGTCGGAGCAATCCCAGGCACAGCTCCAGGTTGGGCAGAGAAGAGATTCAGAGCAGCCCTGTGAAGAAGGACTTGGGAGTGTTGGTTGATGACAAAATGAACATGAGCCGGCAGTGTGCGCTTGCAACCCAGAAAGCCAACCGTATCCTGGGCTGCATCAAAAGGAGTGTGACCAGCAGGTCAAGGGAGGTGATCCTGCCCCTCTACTCTGCTCACGTGAGACCTCACTTGGAGTATTGTGTGCAGTTCTGGTGTCCTCAACATAAAAGGACATGGAACTGTTGGAACGAGTGCACGGGAGGGCCACGAGGACGATGAGGGGACTGGAGCACCTCCCGTGTGAAGATAGGCTGCGAAAGTTGGGGCTGTTGAGCCTGGAGAAGAGAAGGCTGCGTGGAGACCTCAGAGCAGCCTTCCAGTATCTGAAGGGGGCCTATAGGGTTGCTGGGGAGGCACTCTTCGTTAGGGACTGTAGTGATAGGACAAGGGGTGACGGGATCAAACTTAAACTTCCAGTTTAGATTGGATATGAGGAAGAACTTCTTTACTGTAAGGGTGGTGAGGCACTGGAATGGGTTGCCCAGGGAAGTTGTGAATGCTCCGTTGCTGGCAGTGTTCAAGGCCAGGCTGGACAGAGCCTTGGGTGGCATGGTTTAGTGTGGTGTCTCTGGCCATGGCAGAGGGGTTGGAACTAGATGATCTTAAGGTCCTTTCCGACCCTAACTATTCTATGATTCCCTGTTGGACCCAGCCATGAGCTTTTTCTTCCAATCTTTCCTCCTCTGGGGAGAAAAGAGGCTAACAGAAGTCTGTGATGTCCAGGATACAGGCACACTGTGAAGCAGTATGATTTTCCATAAATTTTTTTTCTTCTCATTTTCTTTCCAAATATCACACCTGCATTTTTGATTCCTACTGACAACAAAATTGATGTTTTCAGAGAACAATGCATAACAGCTCTAAGTAGAATTAGCTAATATCCTGTCATTTTGCATGTATCCCTGGTGTTTTCTCTGTGTACATAACTTTGTATCTTATAACAATATTAGCAGCCCAGTGCAGCACTGTACACAGAAATAGCTGCTGAGTTTTTCCTGAGCATTTAATCTTCTATCAGTGGTTTTGTCAGGAAGACTGAAGCGCATGGACGGGCCAGAGCACAAAGTGAATGAGCATCTGAGACCATCCCTCCCAGACCTGAGGGTGACAGGCACTGTAAACGTGCCCAAAAGTTCACTGTAATTAGCAGTGTGGTTAAAGACATTTCTGTATGGATGATTTTTTTGCCTGAGAAATAGTTTTACATTTTGCTCATTATTTTTTATCAGCCTGTGAAGACAGCGGAAGTATATCCATTTCTCAGTATAAAATAGGTATTTCTTTAGAAAAAAAAGTTTAATTTTGTGTTAAAAGTGTTTATGCTAGCTTAAAATCACAGTGAGAGTTTTCATTTGACTGAATATATAAATATGCTCCCTTCAGCAACAGATATTAAAATGAAAATCGATTTGTATTTAACCAGCTTTAAATGCGATGCTTTGAGAGCAGAATACTGCAGAAACCATTTCTTCAGCAATATAGTCACCAGTTTCCCTGCTGACCTCATGAAATAGAGCTGTGGGGCAGAGCTAAGGAAGTTTTTCAGCTAGCACTGTACAAAGTGTCGGGTAAAGGGAAGGCAAAGATCACATTTTCACTCCTGTGCAAAGCCACTACCAGCAATATTGTGAAGTTCACTCTGGTGCATTGTGTGGGTCAGGCAAAGAGAATCCCAGGGTAAGTGGGGTACATTACCTTTAGAAATGTTTCATTCTTTTCCTCTGGTAACTCGAGGATAATTCTAGCTGGTTTGAGTAGGCCCAAAATAATTAACCCAGGTTGGACTTAAGAGAGCAACCTTTAGAGTGGAGCAAACCAGGAGCCTGAATTTGATTGGCACTTTGGAGAATTTCATCTCCGTGACTCGCTGCCCATCGTTGTAAAATGAAATAACATGCTTGCACTCCATTTAAGCAGTGAGAAAATTCAGCTGGCTGTAAATGCAAGGGCCTAGAGCCAGGGAACACCAGCCTGGTATTGCTGTTCCTGTTTGGAGGTGTCACTGCAAGACAGGCTGAAACTTGGTGTTGATTGCGTCTGCTTCAACGTATGTTTGATTAGACTATCCAACATATCCACTATACAGTGGAAGAGCTTCAATAGAGCAGCCTAAGCAAACCCAGCTGCAGCTTTGACTGGTAGTCATCCTGGTGTCATCTGCTTTGAAAGTGAGGAGAGAGAGGAGAGCTGCATGTGGACCTTGTGTACCTTGGGTGAGACCTGAGTCCTGAGCTGTTGCTTAAATGGGGAAATAGCCCCCTCTTCTGCTTGTCTTTTGTGAGGAAATTGACTTCGTAGATGTGCTGTAGCTATCTTCAGGGAAAGCAGGCAGGCGAGTGGTGAGTTTGCCCGTCCCAGTGGGATCTGGGAATGAGCAAGATGCAAAGCTGCTCAATGTTATCAGGATGTATATCCATCAGAGGGTGCCTTGAGCTCTTAAGGATACTTACTGACAGACATGGAATAACTAAGTTCTGGGAACCTGAGTCATCCCCCAGGTGAGGAGGAGTCAGTGAGGGGTTTTGAAGACATCATGGTTTTGCACTCTGTGAGACTAAGTTGTTTTGCAGATCTAGATGTAAGATGCAAGATGTAATACCCTCCGGAAGGTCTCCAACGGGGTTAATCCAGTGGAAAATATAATGCATAACTGGGTGCATAAAGACTATGTTACACACAGCAAGAACTGAGATTACATGGGCAAATTTAACTGCAGGACTGCTTTGCTTTGATATGCTTGAATAGGATCATTAACAGAAATTTCAGCTGTATTGAAAATATTTTGTGCGATTGCTGTTCTAGAAGGCAGTAGATAAACAGAAGTTGCTAGATATGAACATAAGCAATATTTATTGTAATCACTTTGAATGAGTTGAGTCTTTTTGGGGTAGGATCTTCTGGTTGAACAGCAAACATCATGCCATTCCTTCATGTTTTAATTAAATGTGAGGGTACTATTATATCACTAAGTACAATGCCCTGAATTTTAAAAGTCTTACAAAGGCCTTTAAACATAGCAGTATATATTGGGTATGGGAATGTGAGGTTGTCTTTCCTTTAGACTGAAAGGCTGTTTCCTGACACCTCCCAGTCCCCCAGCTGGGACCCTTCCAGGGTCACAACACATGTAGGTACACTGTCTTGGGTCAGAAGAAGGGGGCATTTCAAGAAGGGCACTCATGACAAGGGATGCATGTTGACCTCTGGCTGCAAGCAAAGAAAAGGCTCTTCTCTTTAAATATATTAGGCAAATAAGAAAACCTGCCAGAGATTTTCCTGGGAAACAGTGCTAGAGAAGGGAGGCAGCATTTTAAAGCACATCTACTATGCCCCAGTTGAGTTGTCACTTCTAAATGCCTTGGAATAGTCTGCTCTCACCCACCCTATCATTAAATTATGAGTATTAACGGGACTTACAAGAGTACATCCATGGGGAAATACACTGCATCTCTGTTAGTTTCCTTCCCGATGACACATGTCTGTGCACCCTGTGCTTTATTGGCAACAGCTCCTTTTCATTTGAGATGTGTAAAGCTATATTTACAGTACAACAGTTTTAATTACTGATATAGCAATGATAAAAGGGAAGGAAAGAAAGGGGTACTCCATAATTGCCTGTCCTTCTCTCTGATCAGCAGCACTTCCATTAGTTTCCTCAGAATTGCTACCCAAAGGAAGGAAACATATATAAATACGTAAGATGAGAGTTAATTAATGGAAGTGCATCAAACACTATATATTTCCATCATCAAAACCTTTTTTGGAGTCATGATAAGCATCTGACAGAAAATAGGCCATTAATTAGTAAAGAAAGTGACTTATAATGATGCATGGCAATATCCACTCTAATTGAGTTAAAGTGGTGGTATCCTTTTAGCAAAAAAGGACTGGGGGCTGCAAGATGAACCTCAAATGACCAAGGCTGTGCTCCAGAGCTCAATCAGCTCCTCAGACCCTTACCTCAGCAGAGTGGAGGTAAATCCTGCCTTATTGCTGCAGTGGGAGATTTAGGGCTAGGCTTTAAGGAATGTGAAGCACCTGCTGCTCCTAGCGAAGCTGCTATCCAATGTATCTGCTCTTCTGGTGGAAACTGAAAATTCACCGAAGCCAAATCCTTCCTTGGGAGCAGATGTAGTATCTTCAGCAAAGATGACACTTGGCAGGTGACGTGGTCAGCACTGCAGAGTTACTCACTGATACAGTAAGCTCTGCGTAAAGTGGCTGCTCTGCTGTATTTCAGACCAAGATTTTGGTCTCCTAGTATCTCAGGGGAGCTTTTGATCTGCAGGGATGATCTGAGGTTTGCTTTCCTCCTCTTTCCTGTCCTGCAATGTTGTGCAACTAACTGGCACACTACAGTGAGTGAGAAGCCTCCTGCATGTTTATGCAGAAAGGAAAAAGACCAAATCAACCTTCCAAAAACTTTGTAAGGTATGGACGTGTGTTTGCAGAGGAGAAGCAGATTTCTGAGAGCATAAAAACACCTTTAGCTCAGAGAACTTGTTTCCCAACAGCTCTATTTATGGCTTGTATTCCAGATATAAGGCAGTGCTGTGTTTTTGGGTACTCTGGGAATGTGGGCTCATTCTCAAAATTTTCTGTAGGCTTTGTTTGCTTGACTTTTCCTTGTATTTTGTAGTTGATTAGTTTAGATTGATGCAATTAGTATAATTAAGTGTAATTATGAATTCTGGTGCAAAATCATGTAATCACCTATTTACAATATGTAATTAGGTAATTACAATATGTAATTTGCAAGATAAAATGTAATGTCATTACACAATGCTGATTAAATTTCACATAAAAAAAAAAGATGTCCTGGGCACATGGAATGGATAATCTCAAGAGTTCATTCTTTTGTAGTACCTTTAGTAACTCCTTTCCAAATGATCCAACCCCTACTATTTCCCATATGGAACTGGGACCCTGCAAAAGTCTGGTTTTATAAAGCAAGCATATTCCTCAAAGAATCATAGAATAGTTAGGGTTGGAAAGGACCTTAAAATCATCTAGTTCTAACCCCTCTGCCATGGCCAGGGACACCACACTAAACCATGCCACCCAAGGCTCTGTCCAGCCTGGCTTTGAACACTGCCAGCAATGGAGCATTCACAACTTCCTCTGGGCAACCCATTCCAGTGCCTCACCACCCTTACAGTAAAGAATTTCTTCCTCATATCCAATCTAAATTGGAAGTTTAAGTTTGAACCCGTTACCCCTTGTCCTGCCACTACAGTCCCTCATGAAGAGTCCCTCCCCAGCATCCCTACAGACCCCCTTCAGATACTGGAAGGCTGCTGAGGTCTCCACGCAGCCTTCTCTTCTCTAGGCTCAACAGCCCCAACTTTCGCATCCTATCTTCATATGGGAGGTGCTCCAGTCCCCTGATCATCCTCATGCCCCTTCTCTGGACTCGTTCCAACAGTTCCATGTCCTTTTTATGTTGAGGACACCAGAACTGCACACAATACTCTCAAGTGAGGTCTCACGTGAGCAGAGTAGAGGGGGCAGGATCACCTCCCTCGACCTGCTGGTCACGCTCCTTTTGATGCAGCCCAGGATAAGGTTGGCTTTCTGGGCTGCAAGTGCACACTCCCACCTCATGTTCATTTTCTCATCGACCAACACCCCCAAGTCCTTCTTCACAGGGCTGCTCTGAATCTCTTCTCTGTCCAACCTGTCTCACTGTGGTCAGCTGAAAAAGTACCCTCACCTTGTCCCTGTATTTTCCAATCCCTTTTCTACATGCATGCTTTAAAACAAAAAACATACAAAAAAGAGCTCGAATAAAACATGCCAGCAATTAGCAGCAAGAGCAGCAGTAATGCAAAGTAAAAAAGATTTATGTTTTGAAGTTGTAATGATTTGTGCTCTGTTTTATTGAATCCATTTTTCTATGCAATATTTAATCTCTGAGCAGAGCATTTAAATTGCAGCAATTAAATGGCTTTATATGTTGATGCATCTCTAAGGGCCAAAGACGAAGTAAATGGATTTTGCTTGTGGATACTTTGAGGGTGTCTTCCAGGAAATAAGATCTCATTTTCAGCATCAATAGTAAATATTAGTTGACCACCTTCATGATTGCCCCAACAGCTTAAGGCTACTGTAGGGATGGCTGTGTGTGTATGTCTACAGATTCCTGTATATTCATAGAGGCTGTTCATCCCTATGGATGGACTAAAATTGAGACCTGTTGTGTTTGCTAGATGACATCTCAAGATATTGAGGTTATTGGCCAACAAATGTGATGATAGAGCAAAAGGTCACTCCCACAGTAACCGAGCAAACCATCTGCATGTCCCAGCAACCTATTAATATATGAAAAACCTGGCTCCTAAGGTTTAAAAACTCCCTAGTAACCATGTCCTTCTCTCTGTAATACCTAAATCTCACTTTAAGGTATCTTTAATCCATTATACTATACAGTTGCAGCAGAGATCTCAAGTATTTAAACAAATAATTGTTCTTGTCAGGGCAGTCTTGCAGCCCCATTTGTACTGTGCTGTGGAGCTGCAAAGCACAGTGTGCTGAAGCTGATTGTTCTCTTGGAGAAAATATGACTCAGTATTTATTTTGGTCAAGCTGTCTTCCAGTTCATAAGTGAGAAGGCAATTGGGCACTACAGAATTTAATTTTTAGTCTGAGATCACTGGCTAGAGCAACCGTAAGAGGTGATTGTTTCATCCATGCAGTAAAACATCATATTCACCCGCACTGTAGATGTTCTGTAGCTTAGGAGTAACGTATTTCAGGACCCCAGAAAGGGCCTGGACTATGAGCTTTGCTTTGGAAACTTGAGGGGCTCTGGACACTGGCCAGCTTCTGGTGCTAAGCAGTTGATGTACATCAGGGGATATCAGTAGAGCTTCATGTCATCCTTGTTAAAAATGATGTGAACTTCAAGCAGGCATGAAGCCAGCAGTGGAGATTGAAGAAGGGCTGTGTCATATCCTGCTCCATGTTGGCAGATTTCCACTGCAATCAACACCTTCACATAGCTAACACCTTTCTGGGCTCCAGATGTGAGTGCTTTGAACTAAGTCTAACCTGACTACAAATCCTGCTTGGCTTGCCAAGGAAAATAAGGCTGAACTTTCCAACACTTGCATCAAGAGACACTCTGAAGAAATAGCTTTCCACATTGCTTTCCAAACAGTTTGGTCTTCTCTACCCTTGAAACAGGGTTTAGAGCAGAATCTAGGCTTACTTTCTATTAGAGTTGAAAACGAAGTATGATGCAGGGCAGTAAGCAGAGGCCATAAGCTGAAAACAGAGGGAAAACTCATTACCTGGGGCACTGTGCTTCCTGAAGCTCTTTGGGAAAAGAAGTTAATTGACTAACCACCTCGTTCACAGAAATCAGGAGGAATTTGTGCCGTCAGTTTCCATTAATGCCTGTGGAGACTGGCCATGAAAATATCCTCTGCACAGATGGGAGAATAAACTGTGTGTCTCTGCTATGAAATAAATGTGGATGTTACCAAATAAAGAACAGGTTTGTGCACAGATCCTGTAAAACTCAGTCTGTGATGTCTGGCTGTGAAGCAAGTCAAAGCTCAGCAAGGCAAGTCAAAGGGAAATAGTTTAGATCTAAGAGTTGGGTGCTTGGGGGGAGTATTTGGAATAAAAATAAATACATATAATTGAAATAAAGGGGAAAAGCTCATCTTTTGACAGCAGAAGTATGTGTGAAGATAGCAACTACCAAAACAGGAATTGCTTTTGCTTTTAGAGTTCTTCAAAATGTCTGTAAAGGAAACAATCTTATAATGAAGGATGGCTTTATCATTAGAAGAAAAGGAATATTAAAAGACTTCAGTTCGGCCTGAATAAAAGAGATAAATTTCAAGTAAACTGGCATGGAGTTCATCCATGGCTGGACTTGCAGTAATAAAGTCAGTGAGGGAATAAGCTGTGTGATTTACAGGCAGTAAGCTTCTGTAAAATTTACAAACTGCTGTTATAAAATGTCACCTTTTATGATGCATTCCACTCAGCCTGCATATATAAAGGACATTGCAATGGAAAGAGTAGGAAAGAGAAAGCAGTCTTCTGCCCTACCTAGCTAGCTGCCTTTTTTGCCTTTACAGCAGTATCAGAGATCTATCGCCTGATGACCCTGTTGCTAGTTCTTTTTGCTCATTAATATTTCTGTTTATGAAGGTACACTGTTGGCCTTGCCATTACTAATAGAAAATTTAGGGTGGTTTTAATGAGATGAATTTTTGTAAGGTGCTCATAGATGAATAGAGCAAACTTCCTCCTATCTCCCTCTGTTAATATAAAAGTAGGGCTTATGATAGATTTGGGTAATTTTCTGTCTTCTCTGCTTTGATTTTAATTGCTGCTGACTACAGCTATGCAAGGCTTAGGTGTATGAGGCCTTAGGAATCCAGAGCCAAAAAAAACCATCTCTTAACCTTGGGAGCTCAACATCCATTTCCAGCCTGACTAGTTAAATCTAGAAAACCTTCAAGACTCTGTCCCAGGGTGTCAAGTCTTTTAGAAGGCTTTGCTGGAAGGGTTACTGGGTATTTCTTATTACACCTTTGGACAAATCTAGGTGTCCTGGGTAGGGATCATTACAGCTAGTGTTGTCAAGTTTTTGGTCAGCTTGGCCAAAAGGTGTCCTCAGCCAGGTCATCTATGGTGGCTGAGCTCCTTTGGGGTCACAGTCCATTCCCTGCTTATTGCCAAAGCCATTCAAATGAGCTAAATCCTGCTCAACCCAATCATATTCTTCTAATTTTCTGTGTGTTGTGGTTTAAGCCTCTAACCCCCCCCCCCCCAGTTTTCTCACTCACTCACTCACTCACTCTCCTCAACTGAAGGGTTAATTCCTGCCCAGTGCTTTGTCTCCAAGTGAAAGCTCGAACATTATGGTGGTGGGCTCTTTACAGTCCGGTGTGGTTGACACAGTTGCCTCTGATCTAAGGGGAAAGTCCTGCTATTCTTTTTCTTTCAGTGCTAACAAAACAGGAATACACTTTGAATTAAGCTTTTAACAGGGCTGTATTCTGGAAGTTCAGCAAAATAAATCAATAATAGTGGTGATAAAACTGCAGTTTAATGGTAGTTGTTATAGTAAAACAAGTCCGTGTACAGCCATTTTACCACCCTATGGCCATGGTTTCTACAGTTCATTCTGACAGATTTATTGTTGCCTTCATTTAATAATCTACTTCTCTTTAGTGCAACCACCATCATTATAAGTTTAAAATAAGGCCTTTATAATTTCACTGCACAAGAGAATAATAGATTTTATATCCACTGCCTAGCTAACAAAATGTTTAAAATCAAACTCTTCATAAACAGAGCAACAAATAAATACAGCTTAGGAACCATTTCTTTTGATGGAAATTGGATGTGCCTCACTGACTTCATCAAAGAAGTGCATCTGAGAGTGTGTAGGATAGTGAGTCTTGAGGCTCTGAACCTACCAGTAATATCCAGGAATCGTGTGTTGTGCAATGGGTAGCAACAAGCAGACAGGTTTCACATTCCTAATGAAGTAATATTTAGGTAATTGAGAACTGTAAGGTAGAAGAGTACAGGAATATGAGAGACTTTGGAGTGTCTTGGAAGGAATGATTTCATGTTATGTTTATAAAGCAAAATACAGACCAAGTGTCATGCTAGTACAACTACACAGCTTTTGATGCTAAGAATGAAAGGGCAGGATTATTTTTCAGCACTGACTTCTGTGGAAATACTTCGACTTGTGGTGTGTTGAATCATATCTGAATTAGTGTTACACTGGCCAGGACCTTGCATGCAAAAGGAACAGTGAATGAATGCAGTAAAATCAGGTGGTATTAAAAACTAAATGGAGAGGAGGTGTGGCTTTCGATGTTGAATGAGAATTCAGTATTGCATGTTCCTAGCATTAATATCAATAACAACTTTGCAGGCAGTGGATCTGGTTGCAGGTTGGACTTCTCAAGCTGTCATGCACACACAGAGAAAGTTTTTTCTCACATCATGCTTTTGAGGCTGTGCTATTGCCTTGTTCCACAATGATACAGTGGATAAGAGGTCAGATGTGGTGAGTGCTGTCTTTGACTTGGGCCAGAAGGAATTGCACAGGAAAGGATGTACTGCAAGGAAGGGGGCAAAGTTTGAAGGCAGAGAGGTCCTAAAGAAGGAAAATTGAGTGTATCTCTTGATAGGCTTTTGCAGTTGGCATTTCTTCCTGCAACATGCTTATTTCTTTGTGCCAGCTGGAATTTGAGCTTTTACATGGGTTTTTTTTTCCTGGCCTGTGGATTTGAGTATGATCACTGAAAGCCAGAAACAAGCTAGGTCTTGTAAAAGCGCTTACAGCAATTTGTGCAGGAGCCAGATGAGCTTTGAAAGCACAACGTTAATATCACTGCTGAACGGATTGACTTAAATCAGGATTGCAATGAGACTCTGTGTCAAGACTAAAAGCAGACCTTTGCGCATAGCCATCCCTCCCCTAAGAATGTGCATGCCGGCTCCTGTTGAAATCAATCCCAGCACTTCCACTGATTTTAATGAATCAGAACAGGCCATGAACACCTGTTCCATCAGGTCTGTCTCCTGCACTAATATCTCATTTGGATATCCTTCTACTGCACATGTTAGCTGCTTGGTAGTAAAGTATTTGCATAAATCAAACATTTTTCAGTGAAATGACTTAAATTAAGATATTCCTAGATTAACAGAATCATATTATTTCACCAGTAAATACAAGAAGTTGGCACTTCAAAGTATCAAACACATTGCACAAATAGATGCTGGGCCCAGTTAGAAAGGCAGTGAAAAAAATCTTGGTGTATGTTGAACTGTTTCTTCTCAGTATAAATTACTCCACCAGAAGCCTTTGGACTCTGGCTAGCACCCTTCAGCAGTAGAGAACCTGGCACATGTCTTTTTAGAATCAGTTCTGTTTTCTTCCTCATTTCTGCTGGTTTGAGGTTCAAATAATTTTCAGCTGTATGAGAAAACTTGTCCTGAAGCAAACGTAGTTCTGTACCATTGGGAACTGCAGTGCTACAAAGCCATATGTCTGGTTTGAATGGGCACAAACAGGTTTAGGTGTGGTAGAATCATGTATCTAATATAATTTCTTCCTTTTCACCTGCTTATTTGTTTTTAAGTCCCCTTCTTACAAAAGGAAAAGCTAGAGCATTAGATTGCCTGTCCAAACCTAGTGAATCACCTTTCTGTGCAATACGTACATGCCTCCATATTATTTTTCCACTAGGTTCTCCACATCTTCAATGCACAGGAGTGCTCAAAGAATGAGCAGACATTCAGTAGTCTCTTTTTCCTCATTGTTCCTGGTGCAGCCCCATGAATTATTTGCACACATCATTCAAATCTTACTTGGATTTCCTCCTGGGCTCTCCTTTGATGTTCATTGTTGCAGTACATAAATGCTTCACAGATATTAATGCACTTACTTTTGTACTATTCACTTGGGCATGTATTATCTCTGTTCTACTGATCAGGAGCTATGAAATGGGGATAGAGGTTAAAAACATCCTGGTCTGCATAACCCAGATAGAGAGTGTTATTTTTAGTACACATAGGGCTGTCCCTTACATTGCTTTCAGGTGGAGCAGCACAAGCTCTAGCCTTCCACCGGCATGACTCCTGTGCCTTACTATGCACATGGCAGTGCCCGCATTGCCAGACCCGCTGAAATACTCTTTGGCAGAGGTGGGGAGGGAATGCAGCTTTTCAGGGGCAAGGAGTCTCTAGATTCAATTGGGTGTTGAGTTGCCTTGAGCTTGTTTTGTCTGGCCATGACTTCTGCTGTGATTCACAGTTTCTAGCACCATCCAGAGGTAGCCCAGCTCTTTAACGAGGGACAGCATTGCTTGCCATAGCACAGTCAGTGCACTGCCTTGCAGCACTTCAGACTAACTCAATTAACATAGACGACTAGTTGTGATTTTCCTGAAGGCTCACAGATGCACAGAAGCAGCAAGGTTGTGCCCTCTGGGTATAAAAAGAGCTGTTAATTAATAATTGGATGTCTCAGCTATTTGGATGGTAGGATGCGATTTGTGGTTTTGAATACATTTCTCTAAGTAGGACATGAGTTCAAAAATGGTTTGAACACTTGTGAGGGACTGGGTTGTGATGCAGGTCCATGCCAGCAATCCTGTTGTGCCTGTACAACCATCCTATGAGCATGGGGAGATTCTGTATTTGTGGCTTTCAGTTCTGCTGAGGGATGCAAGTGTAAATGCCATGCATCTGCATGCAGCTATAGCTGAAATATATAGGTGGAGGTCTTCTCACAGCTTCCATCCCTTCTGCAGGAGAATGAGGGATTAACTGTCTTTGGGGACCCTCATTACTTTGGTGCCCTCACGTTGCAGTACTGTGTAGCCGCAGCCCAGCTCCACGTAAGGCTGGGATAATCTGAAAATGTTTAAGAGGAACTGAAATTAATATATCAAGCCCATGGAGTGCCTGCATTTAGTATGCCATGGATCATGGTGCCTGCATGCGACCTTGGAGATGGTGAAAATAGTTTCTGTTATTAGTCCTGTCTTGCTCATAGATCAGCTCTTTTGAAGCAGCATGCTGGAAGGAAAAGAGCACTCCTTGCCAAGTGTCTTCTTGTCATACTGTGTGCAGTGCTCAGCGAGTGTCTCCTGATGGCTAGCTCCCTAAAACCACTGCAAAAATCAACAGCCAAATATGGCTGGAATCATAAAGAAAGGGTAGCATGACTATTACAGGACCATGGGCTGCAGAAAATCCAGTGGCTGGATCCTCCCAGGGTTGATATACCTGCGGAAGAAACCTCCCCATCAGAGTGGCTGGTCAAGACTTGGTATAATAAAACTCGTAAAACAGAGATGTATTTTGTTCTAGATTCAGTTGCTTAGAAGAATTTTCCTCAACAGCTGCTCTGCTGGCGGCTCAGGGAGACGGGAGTGGAGATGTGGTTCTTGTGTTGTTCCAGCCCACCTGTATGTTGGGTAAATCAGTGTCTGCTGCTCCAGACGGGCTTGTCAGGTGGCTCCATGTGCATTTCAAGCCATAGTCAATGCCAGGGAATATGCATGAAAACATGAGACATGGTACCTTGGGTAGAGATAGGTGGGGAAATGTCTGGGTGACAATCCTGTCATCAAGACTTGCTGAAAAATGTGTTGTGCCTGGATTGTTGGAACGAGTTATATGGCATTACCATCCCTGGAGTTTTGCAGCCATGGCACTGCTGAAGAGAGAAGCTTTTCTGCGAACGTGTTCTTCAATTATATGTATTTGTCAATGTGAGTTAACTGCCTTTAGATTTTGTGTTGATTTCAGACTGTTCAGCCTCATTGTTGCCTGTTACCTTTATGTAATAGAATAACTCCCTTAAACAGTGTTGTTCCTGGCTGCTGGTTGGGTAATTTAAAATTCTTAAACGTGAGACAGCATTTGCTAAATAATTAATCACATATACTCCTGTTTGCAGGCTGAGGTTTTTCTTGTGGGGATAAACAGATGCTTGCATGAAGAGCAGTCCTTTTGAATAAATCTGCACAGACAAAACTTTGTTGCAGCCAGTACTAAACATCATGGGTAATCAACATGGCTGCAATGAATAGCTGTTAGGAATATAAATAAGTGTGCTTAAAAGTTCTTGGGTTATCTGGATTTCAAGCTGAATGCAGCAGCAACCCTCAAAGAATGATATTTCTATAAATAATTCAGTGTGTGCACAAAGCCTGCGTGTTATTTCTATTTAGCTTTGGATTCCTTGAGTGTATTTTTCTTATATATGGGAGATGTGGAAACACATTATTGGCCATATCTTTACCAGCAGGGATGTAATTCTGGGAATGGTGGGAGCGCTTGACTCACACCGTGATTTCTGCCACAGAGCTTGAACTGTGACGCAGCCTCTGGTATCCTATTCTCTCCTTTTGTCCCTGGAAAAGGCACAAAGCAAAAAGGATATTGTATGAACAGGGTAGGGAGGCCAAGGACTTTCTTGTAGCCTGTGATCCTAGTAATGCTACCAGCAGCTCCACTGAAGGGAGACAGTGACAGCTCTGAACAGCTCTGGGGAAGAGCCTGGGTTGCACTCCACTGGAATGTGCAGCATACCTGCAGTAAACCAAACTAGCAAACCTCCAAAAAGGGATCAATATGCTGCCCTTGCTCAAAGAGCCTGTCATCCCGTAAAAGGGACTTTAAAAGCCTTTGGGAGTTTTTACTACTACTCCAGCTTGCAATTCTCTTCACATATCACTTCAGTACCTAAATAGCATCTTAGAGCTCTAAAAATCAGAACCCCCTAGACCTCCTGCTAGCATAATAAGATTTGTTTCCTGCTTATTCGAGTGTGTCTGTGTGTGCTTAGAGAATTTGGGCTGGGAGCAGGAGACAAAGGGAGACGATGGCAGGCTGAAGTACCCATTTTCTAGCTGAGGGAATATGTAATTATAATCGGCACCTTAGAATATCAAAGCATCTTCCAGAAATTATTTCACTCCATAGCAATAATTATTGCTATGCAATCATGAGGAAACAGCATATTCAAGAACACTTGGTGTAGTTCACTTTATGGGAGCATGTATATTCAAAGATTAAAAGAAGAATAAATGGAGTTGTTCCTCTGAAAGCATTGAAATTCATTTGAGCTGATGGCCTTGGATGCATGTTTGTCACATACAGGTCATGTTCAGCTACACTGTAAATCACAGGCTACCGGAGCTTGTGCATACTGATGTTTCATGAAAAGGATGAGCTAATGCTAGGTCTACTTGTTTTTGTCAGCTCTATTCAGTCTTATATTAAATGTCTATCTCATAATGGACAGTGAACTGTACCTGTATAATTTAACCTTTCTTCCCTTATTAAATGTAGATTTGGTTTGGCTTGAGGCAGAGATATGAGAACAGGTCAGGCAGGAAGCTGTCTCAGAACCTGAAGGTTTAGGTTAAATTAAGTTATTTTTAGGTTTTATCAAATTTAAGCAGTCTGTCCTTTTTGCCTGTACTTACAGAGCTAAAAAGATGGTAACATGAACTGAAGTTACAAGTCAGGGCTTTAACCATCTTCTGCAATAACTGGTTTTGCTCACACCTAGATCATGTAATTATAAAGTTGAGGATTTATACAGCCCTCAAATCAGGGGACTGCTTCTAGTGTTTAATCACATTGATGTAGTAATGAAAGAGTCCACAGGAGTTTATTTTCACTGTAATAAGTATTCTTCCTGGGTGGCTGTTCTGGGGGCTCAAAAATTGGGTGCTGTTTTATCCTGTGCAAGTCCTTTGGTATTTTGCTTCCACAGCTACTACTCTGTTGTTCCATTTCTTGAGTGGATCAGTGCAATTGTGTGAACAAAACTTTGGAGGAAGCGACCCTAAGGGATGGAGTTTGGTTTAGGGAGTTACCTGCAAAAAGTTGAGGAGAGTCAGAGATGGTCTCCAACCTGTTAGAAACAATTTGGGATAAAAACGTGGCTTTTGATTTCACCTTTTTAAAGCATTTAAAACATCAACCCTAACGCGAATTGACTCACAATTGGGTGGCATGATGAGCAGATGCCACTTACCTGTTCCTTGGGACCTTGAGCAGATACCAGCTGCCTTCTACCAGCCATTATAAACAGATTCAACCTGTTCATTGCCAACAAGAGAAAAAAACACCTTTTGTATTCCCTGGCAAATGTGAAGGGGCTACTTGCCCTCTGCTTATTATCCTAAGCAAAGAGCTGGCACGTACTTTCTGCCTTGTATTAACAGTAGAGATCAGAGATTGCCATTTATTTCAGATGCACTCTCACCCTTAGATGCATGTGATGTCTCATTTTTTATGAACAATTAGCTGTAGAAGCAATCGTCACAGTGATAAAAGCAGTGCTGTGTTTGTGCCTGGAAGCCCAGCCTCAGGTCTGTGCATGAGGCTGCTGGACTTTTCTGTAAATAAAACTTCGGGAAAGGTGCCAGCTGAGGTTAGGTAGTTCTTCATTGTTTACCTTGGCTTCTGCATTAAATTTATGGTGGTGTTCAAACAAAACTTAAAGGATCTGTGAGCATTTTGAGCGTGAGTTCTTGGGTTTTGAGAGATTTGTTTTCTCTTTCAAATAGTTGATCAACTGGCGGCCCAAGGAGGAGCTCAGGCTGGAGTGGATACCCTAATGCTACAAATGTTGTCTGGAAAGAGCCATTACAACCTCCTTTATAGAAAATGTTCTTGCAGCAAACCTATAGAATTTGCTAATGCTAGAATTATAAGCTTCAACAGATGGACACTGCCCTAAAGGTCTGGAGAACAAATCAGTGTTCTGGAGGTTTTCTACCTGTCCTGTGAAATGCTGTGGGACGGGTAGAATTCATCTTGGATTTTTCTGAGTGAAAGATTCTCAGTTTCATTCACATCCATGCACAGTATGTGAGATAAACAAGCACTACCCCTATTTCATGACTCTCATGTATCAGCCCCGAATGCTCTTGCAGAGAGAATTTTCCTAGCCAATCCCTTTGACTGTGTGTCTCATTTTGTACTTCTCCACAGCACTCTCTTTTCTGTCGAGCAGTAAATATACTTGTTATTCATCCTCACTTTCACAAGTGACACATCTTACCCTTATGTATTATCTCTCATTAAGATGTTGCTCCTGTTTCTTTCCTGCCCAAGGCAATAGCCTCCAATATCTTTGCCTTATTAACACTGCAAACACTTCCCTGTCTTCTCCCATGCTGCCTTTCATGCTTGAACAAACTTCATGTAAAAATTCACAATCCCTCTCATTATCATCTCTCAAATCCCTTATAGAACTCTCCTAGGCTATGATACTCACAAGAAACCCCTTGGTAACAGACCACTGGGTGTAGAGACAGCTGCTTCTCTGAATGACTGAGAGCGCCTCAGCATTTTCTTCCGTCAGGTGACATAGAATTTTATTGCCTTCATTTCTTCTCCTGTGTGAAGGGTGGAATTTTGATGTTCCCAAGGCTGCGCAAGAGCTCCTGCAGTCCCTGGGGAGGCACTGCGGAAGTATTTGCCTCATGGAGAGGCTGGAGGAAGCTCTCCTGGGCAGCATGAGAGCCTAAAATAGAGTGGCAGCCCAGAAGAATGGCAAGTGTATGCCTTGGTTGAGCCAGGACAAAAGCGTCTGTATTTGTGTTTTCTCTTGCCAAGTTAAAACTCAGTTTTAGTGGTTTCCAGCTTTCAGTTCTCTACAGATGCTACAATTAGGGTCTGAGCCCTCTAAATTACTGACAAAGCTTTGGTTTTGAGCATTTGCAATGCTCGTAAAGCAATGTATGCCATGCAATGTGTCCAGCAAGCTGCGTGGGCAACACAGACCAGTGGGCTGAATTTCTAAGGATGCAGGAATCTATCTGAGCAAGCTTTTGGGTGCATCAAACTGTCACGGAAGCTTTCCATGATGAGCTGGCATGAAATTCAAATTATGGGCAACTGTTGTTTTCCACTCTGCTGACAATTTGTTGGGAATCGCACTGAGCCTTTCTGCTGCAGGCCACTCCTTTAGCTTAACGTGACCTGACACGCAGTGCCCAGCATTGTGAGTCACAACACAGAACATCACACAGTGCATCTGAACAGAGAAAGGGGCGATCATGGGGATAGAAATACTTCTTTAAAGGGTTTATAGGGAAAGAGAAGTCTTTATTCACAAAAGCTCAGGATGAAGGCATTTGGTTCTGATTCCCCGCTATTCCCTCAGGATAATTGGTGCTGTGCTTCTAATGTAAAAACTACCACTGCTACCATCTTCCACCATGGATGATGCTTGGGACAGGGGGATGTTCAATGACGGAATCCCTTGCCTTGTGGCAGCACATTGACACCCTCTGCCAGGGTGGCAACTGCTGGTGCATTATACACAGAGCCCTTTGCAAGAGCAGCAATTGTCAACCCCGGTTCATATGGCTTTCAGATGGAAACACGCCTCCAGCCATTTCTTCTGCAATACAAATGTAAATTGTACTTAAACTATTCTTCCTAATTTGATTTAGAAATAGTATAAATCTCAACCTTCTCTCCAGGTGATGAGAGCCACATGTGCTGTGTCAGGGAAAGACTGTTCCAAGAAAGTTAATTTGGCACAACTGCCTTCTTTGTGTATGAAATATCTAACTGCATTTCAGACCTCATTGTCATTTATCTTGCTCTTCCCTTCTCTACTCTATTCCCTCCATATATTAGGTCCTACACAGGCTACAAACTCACAAGCTTGGTGTGTGAATAAAACTTTTCACTATGCTCTTTTACAGCAGGTTTCAAATTAGATCGAACAGTAAGCAACTTTGCTGACGCTGCCCAATGTCTCAGTGAGCTTGGGTGCACCCAGAAGGTTCATTCCTGCAAATGCTAACTTTCTGTAAGCCCAGTAGCAAAGCATTAAGGCACATAGACATGCAAATGTGATTTGGCATCCCTGGACCTGGCAGGAACAAGCACACCAGCTGCATTTGCAGCATTAGGGGCAGTTCCATTGCATAGTGAGTAGATACTTTGGAGCAGTCCCATTTGAACTGATCTGGGAAAGCCGCAGCTCTCTGCCTGGCCCCTGGGTGAGTAAAGATGTCAGGGTGTTCATGGAGAGAGAGAACTGGTGTACCTTTTCAGATTTCACCACTTCTATTTTGTCAATAGAAGGC
Source organism: Myiopsitta monachus (assembly GCA_017639245.1). NCBI lineage: Eukaryota > Metazoa > Chordata > Aves > Psittaciformes > Psittacidae > Myiopsitta > Myiopsitta monachus. Next base: position 60,340,375 of record CM029925.1, read on the forward strand.
CACAGCACTGCTTTTCTGACCAGGGGACTGCCAGCAGTTCGGTGGGAGGTGATCACAGGCTGCCAGTGTAATTACAGTAAGGGGAAGTGCAGCAGCAAGTAGCCTTTGCTGCTAAAGGCTGCAGGGCTCTCAGAGGGGCTGAGGGCTATACAGCTTAGCAGCTGCCCTGCTCTGTCTGTGCAGAAAAGTGGTAGCCTACACGACCAATTTTGGCTTGTAATCAGTTCACTTCAAAAGCAGCGTCACAATGAAGCTATAAGGGAATGCAGAGGCATCCTTCAGACAGAATGGAATCGAAATTATATGTGGATTTACATTCATTTGCCAGTTTCTGATTTTCCTGAATTGGAAAGTCCCATCAACCAACCTTAGCTCTTCACTTTGCATTTCAGTCCCTCCTCTCTGGCAGGAATGAAAGCATTATTTGTAAGCGTTAGGATTGTAGGGGGAGCTGTCATTGCCATCCATATTTTCAGTTTATGTTGTGGCATAGATGAAAGATCCATGTAATTTCCGAGTAGTTTTCCACCCTCTTCTCATTATAAACTACTGGTGGTGAAACGGATGCCACAATCCCCCACAGACCAGTTTCTCCAGCACGCTGTTAGAAAGTCTTGCCTATTTTACTATAAGGAGGTAATGGTAACTGACTACTTGATGCAGCTCCATCTCACGCCCCCTGCCCTGCCCCTGAGAGCTGGCTCATCCCAGGCTAGAGGAGGTCAGCTGGTGCTTTCCTTCCAAACAGAGATGTGCAATAGCTAGGGTAAATGCTGGGTGATTAAGACTCTAAGTGGAAATGTGGTTTGGTTGATCATGTGTGTAGGAAGAAAGTATTTTTTCTTGGAGGAGTGTGGGTAGGAGCTGTACTCTGTCCACTTCTGCTTTCAACAGTTCTGGTGTTGGATAAGCTCTGCCCCTTGTGGTGTACAGTATGTGGCCTTTGAACAGAAAGGGATTTTTTGGAGGTACTGGTGTGCCACATTTGACTCCATGCAATGTAGCAAAGAGCCCATGTCATCTGATACAACTGCTGCAAGCAATAGGACATCCCCCACCCCCTTCATCCCAGGGGGTCTCTGAGCCCCTCTCACAGCCTCCTTCCCCTCTAACCACTGCCGGGGCTGTGGCTGTTGTGACATTTGGGTGTCTCTACATTTGCCTCATTTCAGGCTGCTGGGGTTGGTGGAGGCTTCAGCGTAGCTCAGCTCCTGCACACAGAGCTTTTCCAGATCTAAGCTGGTAAGGCTGCAAGGATGGGGCTCAGGGACCTTCCAAGGGTGGGGATACACCACGTTCAGCACACATACAGAATACAGGAAAAGGCAACATGCCATGGCTGTGCTTTTCCAAGCCCTGCTTGCAAAAGGGAACAGAAATCTCCTGGGATTCAAGGACACTGAGGTCCCAGATGGTGCAAGAAAACCCCATCCTCAGCTCACTCATTAGAGGAAAATAGAGCATGAACATTGCAATGCCATTATTCTGCCTACCCTTCTTGACTACCTACCCTGACATTGTTTCTAACCTCTTATTGCCCTGATCTACACCTCTGTCCTTTATGTGAGTCCTCTGATCTTTCCTACCTCTCACATATCCCATTTCCTCCCTGAACCCAGCTCATTTCCCTTTTTGTAGTCCCTCCCTGACAGCCTTTGCATGTGTCTGTTGCTTTCTCTTTGAAAATACTTCTAAGCATCTTCTGTTCTTCTAAGATCACATCTCCCCAAGAGAAATACTCTATAATAAAACCCCTTTTGACAGAGTCGGGCAGCAGCAACATTCATTTCTCTTTTCCAGGCTCCTGCCTGCTCTCCAATCCAAGCTGACACTTACTGGATGTAGGTCAGATTTGGTGGCTACTGCGTGTCCCCCTAAGCTATCCAGTGGATGTGAAATCTGGCAGGCTAGACAGCCTTTCAGCTACTTGGCTTACACATACGCCATGTGATTTGTTTGGTCTATGAGCATTAGGCTCTATCTTTATCCTCTGCAGAGCAGAGTCTTCACTGGATGCTGTTGGAAATGGTGTGTTGTAGATGCCATTAACTGATGTAATTGTTGTTTGACGCCATTGTGTGTGAAGTGCAAGGAAGCTCCAGGAAGCCTCCCCAAGATGACTGGGCTGTCGTGATAACAGATGGAAAGGATGGTGTCTGACCACCTAATCATACAGCAAGAAATGAGCAGCGCTATACCACAAAACATGGCAGCATCCCATGCTGCTGTGATGGGAAGCATCCACAGAAAGTGAGAAGTAAAATAAATATAAAGGGGATGAATACTTAAAATCCATAGGAAAGATTATCCTGAAGAACACTAATATTCACCTGGTATGGTGGGAATGTTATCAAATGCAGCAATTATATTTTGAGAAGAATTTGGGCCTCTTCACATAGAAACTTCTGGACAAATATTGGCCTGAGGGTAGGTGAATGCTGTTGCCTGGCCCTTCCTTAAGTTTCTTGATTGCTACTACAAAAAAAACTTAAGTACAATCTTACCATTTTAAATAATTCTAAACAAGGTAAAAATGATTCCTGTTGGTTACTACTCAAAAGAGTCTTTTTTTCTTATTTGCTGGCCTAAAACCCCCAGTTCATCTCTGCTTGGATTTTCTAGCATTTCCTGGGCATTCAAACTCCAATTAGCTTGCCTAATGCTACACTGACACAGCCTGACTGCTGTGTTATGGTATCCCAAACTGATTTTTTCCTTATCCTTTTCTGTTCTGCCTATGAAAGTTACATGGTATCTGAACCATCTGCATTTATACCTGCGTCTATCTATTCTTGTATGCTTAAATATTATTCTTTGGCCTACTTAGAGTTGAGATTAAAGGATGGCTCTATACAGCCAGTCCACTTTGGACATTATCACAACCTATTTGAGACTCAGTATTAGAAAGACAGTGTGGTGGTCTGTCAACATGTCACTCCTTTCAGCTGTGCTCTAATGTCGCCATATGGAGCTCAAAGCCTTCCTTGTGCAGCCCCCAGGTAAACTGGATTAATGCCTGAGCACTCTGAATGCTGACTTTTAAACAGTTTTCTTTTAAATAGTTTAAACTTTTAAACAATTGTTCCTCTTGACTTGGTCAAGGTGTCCTGCCTACTGGTGTTTACTGTGGTGGTACCAGTTAGGCTTAGTTGGTGAGCTGTGTTAGGACTTGTGAGCTTTTGGAGATCCTTTTGCTGTAGTGGCTGTGGTTCAAATAAAGACACCTACTTTGGGATGGATTTGCTATCCCTATGGTAAGACAGCAGCTTGTGATAAAGCTGAAATTGGTGGACTGAAATGGACAGGTAACACTGACTCATCAAGGGGTGTCTGTAGCCAACTCCAATGGCAGTAGAGTTTGTTCTTTGAATGGCGCTGTTAGGAGGGGACATCTGTTGCTCAAGGCAGAGCCTTAGGATAAACTGCTAGCTTTGCTGGTCTGGAAAGAGTATTTAGAGATTGAACCTAGCCCTTTAGCAGTGTGTTAAGTTTGTTCAAATTAAGCCAATTAACTCAAGTGATAAAATCTGAAGTAGATGCACTCAAATGATATTCTTGACTGCTCATGAAAATGGAATGAATTAAAAAACTGAATTATTTTAGTTCTTAGAAGTTAAGCAAAATAAATCCTACTTTATAGCTTCTTCAAACTAGATAATAGCACAAAATAAGAGCTATGGGACAGGGGACTTGATAATGAATGTCATCAATAAAACCCAAAATAGTAGGCCAAAATCTCCCTCTCTGCATGTCAAAAGTAGGAAGTTACTTTATCAAACCTATCGGCACACAAGGGATGTACAGAACTGAGGTGCAAGATGGGAGAAACAAAGAATCATATTCCTTAGCAAAATTAAATGCTCTAAAGTTAACTCCCCATTTATAGGTGTCAGTTTATAACCTGTTTCATGATCTTGATCTGAGTAATTATCAATAAAAGGGGGATGATGGAACACAACTTTGAGGCCGGGGTATATGATTGTGATATTGCTGACAGTGACTCTTTCTTCTACTGCTGGCTGGAGTATTCAGCTTTGGCTTAAGCCATGATGTCATCAAATTGTCATACTGGCTAGTTTTATCGTGAGGAACAGAAGGACCTTTGGCTCCTTCCAAACTCAGTGTGAGGAAACTGATACCTGTGGCTTGTGTTCAGATGGTTTAAGGATAGTAGTTTTGTCAGTTCTGTTCCCCGTTCTTCCTCTTTCACTGCCCTCTTTCTCCATCTTGGGCTCATATTTTTATTATTTTAACCAGTTTTTTTGCACTGATTTAATTTTTCTTCCCTTTATCACCCTTCTCCCCTTATGCCTTTTTACTTGTTCTTCGTTCTCTTGCTCTTCTTCTTTTCCTTGATTTACGGTTCTTCTTTGGTTATTGCATATACTATTTCATAGAATCATAAACTGGTTTGGGTTGGGAGGGCCCTTAAAGCTCATCCGGTTCCAACCCCCCTGCCATGGTCAGGGACAACTTCCACTAGACCAGGTTGCTCAAACTCCATCCAACCTGGATTTTTCACATTTCACTAACTTCATCCTCTAGATTATTTCTAGGTCACTTGCTCCTTTCCACTGCACATCTCTTCCTTCATTATGCTCCATCTTCTCCACAGGACAGTAATGAGCATCAGTTATCACGTCCCTCTCCTCCTCTGCATGAGGGTCTCAGGGAAACAGAAGAAATGGGCCTATAAAGGAGCATGGGATCCTCCTTTTCTTTCTGGTCAGTCAACCAGCTACGCTGGCAGGATGGAGATGTCAGAGTGGCTGGGAGGAAGGCAGCTTGGATATCTCTCCTCAGGACATCCCTGGACATGTCTGCTTCTATTTCTGTGTTCTCCTGTAAGCATCTGCTCTTGGCCAGTGTCAGAGGTAATAAGCTGGGCAGCCCTCTGGTCAGCCCTAGCTGTGAGGAGGCAATAGAGCTGTTCTCTCAAGAGCACTCAGGCAAGGGCACCCTTTGCACTGGAGGGGACCTTAGGTCTTGATGAATCACATTACTTCTCCTCAGTGGCAGAAAGGGGCTCTCAAGTTCTGATCTCCTGCGAATTTGCACAAGCATTTTCAGCCACAAACATATAGGCAAAATTTCACATGGATGGCTGAGCCTTGCGGGTCTTGTCAGACCAGAGAGACAATTCTGCCCACAAAGAAATAATAGAGAAGGAAAAAGCAAAATGAATAGCACAATAATCTGATTCCAAACATCTAAACTTCATTTTCTTCTGCTTGTTCTTGCTGATCACTTGCAAGACAGACTTTTGCCATCAACAGCACTAGTCTTGGGTTGGGATGTGCTGTCTTGGGTTGGGATGTGCTGTGTCCTGATCAGCCCTGGCTCTGTCAGCAATGGCGCAGCGTCAGTTCTGTGGTCAAAGAGAAAGATGCATGTGATGCTGCACTTTCGGGTTACTTAACTCTTTGTTAGAGCGCTATAAAACACTTTGCTTCTTCATTCACACCTTCTCCTGGCCCTGGAAGTCACAGATGTGCCACTGATTACAGTGCAGCATATGTAACTGTGTTTTGTTATATTTTGAGGTGACTCCACTGGTGGGGAGGTTTTCTTGCCTGTCTGCTGATTGTGCAGAACTATGGTAATCTTCACATGCCCTCCATCACCTGCTGATTAGCAGCACTTGAGTTTGGGCTTGGGAACTATGTGCTGCATAGAAGAGGTAGGAACTAAACTTCATTGCAAAGGGGATCTTTTTTTCCTAATGATTGTTTTAATCAGTAGATTCTGGCCAAATATTTAGTCTGGAGACTGAAATGGTTTTCCTTCCGGAGGCAAGACAAACACTGGTACTGAAGAATAAGCTTATCGGCACTGCAGTGCTAATCTGATTTTAGAACTCAGCAGTCATTATTTTCTCTACAGTGAGAATGATAGACAGGTAAGAAAATAGCTTGACTGTAACTTTCTATTCCAGCTGGCAGAAAGGATTCACTTACCTTCAACAGGAATTTCCAATAAATCTGTATTTAGTACCGTTCATAGTCTATCATTTGATGAAATTACTTTCCTTCGTGAATGTGCAATAAAGTCTGGCAGTGATATATGTAAGGACATTAAATTTTCAATGGCCGTGTTATGAGCAAAGGTGATCTAACAAAAAATAATATACTTTAAGGAGCAGACAGCAGGGCCCTGTCTGAGATCTCATTGACAAGGCTTAACAGTGGTAGACCTCTCTTTACATTAGTAAAATCACTCATTTGTACGGATGTATGGGAGAGGAGCTCTTACTTCCACAGATCTGCTTCTCCTCTCTCACACATCCATTCAGATGGATGATTTTACTAATGTAATGTATATTATTTTTCTTTAGGTGTAGTTCAGTTTAAAGCCAGAGATAGAAATCCGTTAATGAAAAAGGGGAACCAATTATGTAGGTGGCTTAGGCGAAAAAAATATTATTACCCTGCCCAGGAAAAATATTCCCCTCAGCACACTGTGATTTCCCCTATGCCGTTTCCCATTTATGTTTGGAAAGCTAAAATTGTGCTGTTTCTCATGGAGAGGAAGATCTTCATGCTGGTAGTCAAGTCTCTGTGGGTTCCTGATGGTTATTATCTACTCCTCTGACACAGTTAAAGATCCAGTTCTATTTTTGGAGGTAAGAAGAAGGCTAGCGTTTGCTTGAGGATTATGGTTTAAAGTGATTGATGTGCTCATATGTATTTTCTTATGACTGGGTACTTTGCATATTCTCTTATTGTCCTCACTTTACCTGGGAAAACTGACTGTCCTTGCATGGCTCTTTGCTTTTCCCTCTCTCTTTTAATTGTGTTTATTGGATTTCACTTGTGGAGGACCCCTAACAGGAAGGTTTTTTTGTATCCTAGTTAAAAGGTGCTGCCCTTTTATCACTCGACTAAGGCTGAAATCCAGTTTGAGCCCTCTTGTGTGCCACTTTATTTATGCTATCATTACAGTTTGTTTCAGAAGAGCAAACCCTCTGCTTTCAGGATGCTTATCTAACAAACACTATCACTTAGCTACGGCTGGAGTCTAATCTGATGCCTTAAATTCTAGCCTTACATAAAGATAATGCTTTTAATCAGAAAAGTGAGACAAATTGTAAGAACCCGTTCACAGTATCTGTCAGCAGGGAGCTGGAGTGAAATCAGGACAAAGTCTAAGACTTTGTTTCCAAATATGTTTGATTTTTGAATTACAAAGGGTCATCAACAGCAGGACTAGGTAAATGCAAGGATAGGAAGGGTGAGCTGATGCTGCTTTAGCTTGTATTTAGTAACTGCTGCACTCTGTGCTCATCCTATAGAAAATGTGAAGTAATGGGTCCTCAGCTATAGAGAAGCAAGTGGTAAAAGTATGGTCGGTGTGGATGCTGCAGAAGTGCTGATGGTGGTACAGATCTTCTCTCTAGCTCACTAGCAGTGGCTTGGCCAGCTGTGTTGCAGGTTTGCTAAGGAGGAGGTGGAAGCTGAGGGGCCAGCAAAGCTACTACAAAGTGTTGGAGCATCGAGGCTCATCATCTGTGGTAGGTATTATGGGACAAATTGGTTTCCTCTTTTGGGAGGCCACCACTAAAATCTTGCAGAAAAGGTGTCAGTTGGAGGAATTTGGCAGCAGTTGATTAACCTGGCCTGCTGATTGCCTTCCAGTTGCATCTGGCATTTCTCATATGATATTCCTGCTTAGCTTTCAACGCTTCCTCTTCTGTAAGGGATTCTGCCAATGCAGAATTGCTCATTACATTAATGCAGGAGCTGGTTTACATACAGAAGTGTAAATTCCTGACTGGTACAGAGCAGCTCCTTTTTGAGCTGTGATAATTTTGACAAACTCAGAGTGGTGTGTTGGTGATGTATGAAAAAGATCGACTCTTTCTTAAACAACCCAATGCCCAACCCACACCTCTGAAGGAAATATAAAAGCATAGTAACTTTCATAAGGTTGATGAAATTCTATTGGAATTCAACATTTCCTTACCATCTCTCTGTAAATGAATGTATAGGGAAGCACCCTCCTTTCTGTTTAAAGGAAGCAACATTCTGGGACAAGATAAGAGTAATTTTAGCAGTTATACATTTAAATATAAAATATTTAATTGATAGTAAAGCTTAGTTTTAGCTTTCTATAAAAATATAAATATCAATTGGTTTTGAATAAAAGGCAAATCAAAGACATGCTGTTCCTAAAGCCCAGCTATGGGTATCTATTCAGCAGTATGTGTCTAAAATAGCAGTTCTTACATAAACTGCCCATAATGGTTAAAAAACATTTCTGAACCTTGCTGCCTTAATCCTCACACTAGTTTTTAGTGATCCAGAGAAAAAGCAGGAGTGATGATGACCCATAGCTCATTAAGTGCACTCAGATTTTAAGACCTTGTGCTTTCAAAATGTATACGCTTCCCAGATGCAAGGAGTTTTTATGTCAGCTGGAGCTCTGCTATATACCGACACTGAGCACAAAAATCTCTGCAGAAGACAGTAGGAAGTCTGAATGAGACCAGTAAGCACTTCACTCCTCACAACAAACCCCCGGGTTTTGTGGAAAATGCCCCTCTCACGGCAGGGCAATGGTAAAAGTGATCAGTGAAGCAGGTCAGGAGTTGCATATGCAGCCTTTCAAAAAACCCATTTCTGGTCAAAGCATTGAGACCCTGTGGGGTCAGACCTCTCCTTGGGAGTTACCATGAGTTATATGGCTGTTGGTATATATCTGTATAAGAGATCGAAGTTGAACTGAAGGTGTGAAGACAAAGGAAAATTCATAGCATGCCTGGATGCTCTCACTCAGGAGTTTAAAGTGGCTGTAGATCTTTGTAGTTTATGCCTTGGAGAGTTAAATTATAGTTGAATTAAAGACTCTGCTGCACAAACTCAGGTGATTCATGTTGGAAAGATTTAACAGATTAGCAGTCTGTTCCCTCCTCTAGCTGGAGACTTCTTCCAACAGGATCATAACTTGGTCTGCATTCAGCCTCTCTGCAGTGCTCTGGTCATCACTCTGTCTTATTAATTGCTTGCACAATCAATTGCAGTTTGGATTAACTCTCTGTCGTGGTTTAAGCCTCTAACACTCACGAGGTTTTACTCACTCACTCCTCTCTTTTTCTTCCCCCAGTCCCGGGGGGGATGAGGAGGAGAATCGAAAAAAAATGCAACTCGCACAGGTTGAGATAAGAACAGTTTAGTAACTAAGGTAGAAGACAAATCACTGCTGCTACCACCAGTAATAATACAGGAGAAATACAAGGAAAGAGAATACAACTGCTCACCAAGCCCGACCCAGCCAGTGCACCCCCCAGCAGCGAACCCCCCAGTCCACCACCACACCCTTCCGGGTCTCTGCTCTCCGTTTTACATCCTGGACATGACATGCTGTGGTATGGAATAACCTCTTTGGTCAGTTTGGGTCAGGTGTCCTGTCTTTGCTTTTTCCCAGCTCCCCCTCCTCCCTGGCAGAGCATGAGGCTCAGAAAGTCCTTGGTCAGACCAAAACATTACCAAGCAGTAACTGAACACACTGGTGTTATCAGCGCTGCTCCCAGGCCCAAAATCAAAAACACAGTGCTGCACCAGCTACCAAGGAGAAAAATGACTGCTGCTGCTGAACCCAGGACACTCTCGAGTCGATGAGCTGTGCCACCGGGAGTTAAACCTTCCATGTCTCTTGCACTCTTGCTTTGGTGATAGGAATAAGCAGGGAAGACAGGCAGGTGGAAAAGGCGGTATCCTCTGTCATGCTAGCTAAATCTTGCAGAGCCCATGTGTTAGGGCCCTGAAGCCATCTTAGCATCCTCTTGCAGACTGAATGTGCTTTGAATTATGTGTATTGCCTCCTCCCTGCAGTAGGTCTGCCTTGACTTTCCTGAGCATGTCTGTGTGTAAATAGGCCCCTGTAAGGGGCTTCAGACATGTAGGGTTACCCCAGGAAAAGTCATGTGAGAACTGAAAAGCACTTTTGCTGCCTTGTTATGTTGCAAGGTTTTCTTACTGAAGCCATAAGCTTGAGGCTGCTGCTATAGGCAGGGATGCTGAGTGACAAAAGGGCTGTATTACCCACTTTAAGAAAAAATATGGCAGCTTGAGAAAGTGTAGAAGAAGCTGAGCCCCACAGAGATGTAAGTTCAGAAGTGGCTGAGCACTGTGTATTGAAGGAAAGGAAATAAAAGGGAATGAGGGCATGAATAGACTTGTGTGTGATGATCTTGAGTGGCTCCACTGCCTGCAGTGGCAGAAGAAGGGGATGCTGTGGCTGCAGACAATCCCTTTTTGCGCCTGCTCAGGTTTCCCATGGAAGGACCTGTGCTGGCTATGGCAGAAGCTCTCTGCCTCTTCTGCAGGTCAGGAACAGGAAGGCAACAGACCGAAAAGCAAACTGTTGATGAGTTGGTCCAGTGATTAAGTGCAAACATTGTTTAAAAATGGTGCTGGGTTTAGAGTCTAATTTTTTCTAGCTTCAGGTTATAGCCATTTGATCATTGGACATACATTGGACTGCTGGGTACCTGAGGTCTGCTTCAATTCTTTCTCCTCAGAAAAGAATTTTTAGCAGCTGTCCAAGTAACCCCTCAGACCTGATGGGATAAATAGCTTGAGCCCCTGCAGCTGCTTGTTAAATGTGCTTTCAAATCCCTCAATCATTCTTGGGAATTTCTTGGAATCTTTTCTAAGTGTTCAAAGGTTTTTTTGAGTGACAGATGCAGCATTTCCATCACAGATGAGTAAGTCTGGTGTGCAGAGAAAATCTAAGCTCCCTGCTTCTATCAATGCTCTTTAATTATGCACCTAATGACTATATTTGTCCAGGGCCACAGTTCTGTACTAAGAACTCACACTGAACTGATTATCTGCAAATCTGCCCTGCTGAAGATGTTTGTTTGCTGTGGAGAGCCAGGAGATGATTTATCCCACTGCTGCCTTAAAATGCAAATACTTTTTCTAGGTGGCTCTGCTCAAACATGCAAGATGCCATTCTCCCCAGCCAGAAAGCCACACTCTCTAGCCCAGCCAATAGTCTGCAGTGACTTTTGTCTTACCATGTGAAGACGAAGAGGCTGGGTTGTGCAGGTATGACATGTACCACACTTGGCCTGTGGACACAGGAAAGAATTTAAATAGATTCATAAGTGCCAGGGGAATAGAGGGAGACACAATAGAGCAACTGGCACCACTCTCACTTGACTCCCTACATTGGCTTTGTTATCAGCCCTTGTCAAATCTCCACTCCCTTGAAAAAAAAAGGGGGGGGGGGGGAGAAAAGTTGACACCAATACATCCCTGAGGCTGCACACGCAGAGCTAATCTCTACAGCTCATCCCAAGGTGGTGCAAAACCACCTGAGGGACACCAGTTTATGAAAGCAAAATAGCCAGCATGCAGTTTATTTATATCAGCAGCGAGACCTGGAGGAACAGTGCTTGGGGGGAGGGTAAAGCTCTCTCTGTGGGTTCTTATATAATAATATTCATACCTGAATGAATATTTAGTCTTTCAGGTCTCTGATGCTGCAATTTTGCATCGTGCTAATGTGGCTTGCCCAAAGCTTCCAGATATTAGAGGTGCAGGAGGTCAAAACCTGGTAGTCATAATGCCTAACATCCTAGGGATATCCTGTGAATAATCATAGAATCCCAGACTGGTTTGTGCTGGTCCTTAAAGCTCATCCAGTTCTAACCCCCTGCCATGGCCAGGGACACCTTCCACTAGAGCAGGTTGCTCCAAGCCCCATCCAACCCAGCCTTGAACACTGCCAGGGATGGGGCAGCCACAGCTTCTCTGGGCACCCTGTGCCAGGGCCTCACGACCCTCACAGGGAAGAATTTCTTCCTAATGTCTCATCTCAATCTTCTCTCTGTCAGGTTAAAGCCATTTCCCCTTGTCCTGTCCCTACAGGCCCTTGTCAAAAGCTTTTTGAGCTTTCTTTTCAACCCCTTTAGGCACTGGGAGCTGCTCTAAGGTCTCCTCTGAGCCTTCTCTTCTCCAGGCTGAAGAAGCCCAGCTGACTCAGCCTGTCTTCAGAGCAGAGGTGCTCCAGCCCTCAGAGCATCTCCATGGCCTGCTCTGGACTTGCTCCAGCAGCTTCACATCCTTCTTGTGTTGTTGTCCCCAGAGCTGGACACAGGACTGCAGGGGGGGGTGTCTCAGCAGAGCAGCAGGGGAGAATCCCCTCCCTCGACCTGCTGGTCATGCTGCTGGGGGTGCAGCCCTGGACATGGCTGGTTTCTGGGCTCAAGCGCACACTGCTGGGTCATGGGGAGCCTCTCGTCACCCAACAGCCCCAAGTCCTTCTCCTCAGGGCTGATCTCAACCTGTTCTCTGCCCAGCCTGTACTTGATTCCCAACCCCTGTGCAAGGCCTTGTACTTGGCCTTGTAGAACTCCCTGATGTTTGCGCAGTCCCACCTCTCCAGCTTGTCCAGGTTCCTCTGGATCCCATCCTTTCCCTCTTTCCCTCCAGCATGTTGACTGCACCACACAGCCTGGTGTCACTGTCAAACTTGCTAAGGGTGCACTTGATCCCGCTATCCATGTTAACAAAGATGTTGAACAGACGGGGCTGGAGGCACTTCTTCTGTGTTATAGCTGGATTGCATGATCTGTAGTCAGCAAAACCACCATGCTTAATAATTTTGGTGTATCAGGTATATGTCACCGTGCTATGTGGGCATACAGAAGAGCTTTCTGCAGTGAACGTCCCTGGGAGGAGGAGGGAACCTCTGGGCTTAAGCATCATAGGATGTAGACTGGAGACATGAGGAAGTACATTTAAGGAAGGTTCACACCATTAATTTTAAGTGTCTCTTAAGCGAGAGAAGGATCGATTTATACCCGTGGGTATCAGCACACTGGGGTGGTGGCAGAGAGCGCATACAGTGGAAGGGCTTAAATGTATGTGAGTTGCCTTGGGTCTGAGACAGCTGCCAGTCTTCTGGGGAGTTAGCTGACAAAAGTGACTCCAAAGATTTAAAACCAGCATGCAAATGAGAGTGAATTAAGAGACATTGACAATGCACATTTGCTCTAGTCATATTACTTAAACTCAAGGTTACAGCAATGTAAAGAACCAAAGCACTGAGGCATTTAAAGGAAAGCAATTCTTTAACAGCCTTTCCACCAGCACGAGAAGTTCAGGCAATAAACAAGAGGAACTACAGGTTCCCATTTGTGCAAAGAAATTGGATATCGTCAGGAGCAGTGAGGTTGGAGGGCTAAGATAGCTAGAGCGCTCAGATACTGGCCATAGCCTCTGCAGGAACATTAAATTGGGCAGTTGCGGTGTGTATTTTGGGTGCTTGTGATAGGCCGTGAGGAGCTCTTTTCATCACAGATGCCATTAATACCCCAGAATGGTATATTTCTAAAAAGCTAAGATCTCTTATGCGGATGGTCCCAGGGATACGTGCAGAAGGGCTGGGAGGCAGTGGTTGAATGGAGCAGAAAGAGCAAAAGCAAAAGACTTTTGTAGGTCACCAAGAGCATTCCATTATAATCTAAGGATGCATCCCCATTACATCCTTTAAGCAGAGGATATAAGCAGGGAAAAATTTAAGTTTTGGAACACATGTGGATTCTTCCACTCACACCATAATTGTCGACTTTCTAAAAAGAGGGAGGTAGTTTTCTAAGAACAAGAGAAAAATCTGGTTTACGCATCGTTAAGAAAAGCCTGTATTAGATTTTATTCTGTTGGATAAGGCCACTTGGTTACTTCAGAAGACAGTAAATAGCATTGCTGAAATGTGAATGGTCAAACCCAATTCCATCTCCTGATCCTAACTGAAATAGGTATGTCCAGGAATCTCTCTCCCTTGCTTCCTTTCTGGAAGGGATAATTCTCTAAAGAAGATCATAATAAGAAAAATTGAAACACCAGAATACAAACAATGGTAGAAATCTCTTAATGAAATATTTCAAGCCTGTGCAATTCAGTAATCAGGAAAACCAGGCTACAACCTCCTGCAGATTAAAAGAGAGAACAGTAATTGTATGTGAAACCAAATACATGTATACGTGTTCATGGGCATTCCTGTAGATCAAATTGGAATGTAAGGATCTTAAATGTAATAGAAATTTCAGAAAATTGATGAAAGAGGCTAAAGACAGTGCTAAGCACCCTAAACCTCTCTGTTTTAAATAGATACCTTAATTGCTACATCCGAGGAGCAGATGAAACCTTAGCGTTGGCACATGGAAAGTCATAGATGAGGATGATAAATAAAGTTATCAGTCTTGATATGAAACAACTAGAATTTTTCCCATGGTGGTGCTGTTGGAGTCATGATAGTTTAAAGATACAGGTAAAGCAGATTTCACAGGAAGTGATAAAATCTTTTATTAGACTTGTTATCAGCATGGTCAAAACCATCCGTTAGTCTAAGTCTAATAAAGATATTACCTCTCCCTTGAAAGCTTTGCCTCAGAGTTGTTCAGTAATTGTTTGTTCTGTGGTCAGAAAGCAGCAAAATAATGGTTTTGTGTCTCAGAGCAGTAAAAACCAGTTTGTCTTCTGTTTTTAATTAGGGAGGATGTTAAATAGCAGCTACTGAAGTTAAACATTTTCAACTCTCAGGACTATGGTGCTTGTATCCAGAAGCATTGAGAGGCTTGCCTTAGGAGTTTTATGAACTGTTTGCACTGGTTTCTAGCAAGTCTTGGAGCATGAGGGCTGAGGGATGCCAGAGCTAATATTATGCCACAATTTAAAAGGGTAAATTGAATGACACAGCAAATTACAGACCAGTTAATCTAGCAACTCTCAGGAGGAGACATCATGTTAAAATGGAAGAGGATCCGTAAGTAATTTTTAATTCATTAAAAATAATAGCAGAAGTAGTGCTATACATTTATGAATCAGTTTGCTCAGTTGAATCATGTCAACTCAATAGATTTTGATTTCTGCTAAACAAGTGAAACCTGCCCTCTTGCTGCAAATATTGGCAATCTGCAAATATCATGGTGAGCCCTTACTAGGTGGAGCATGTGCCAATTAATCCACTGAATTGCAAAATGTAACTGTGAATGGAAAACTGCTATCCAGAGGAGGGTATGTCTGTTGGCTCTCTGCAAGAACTCATTCCAGGACTGGTTTAGCACTTCAGCAACTTACAGTTCAGAAAAGAGAGGACGTGCAAGTGTGGAAACATACCCTGAACATAGTAAACCTGCAGTGCAAGTGAGCTTCTAATGAAAAGGGTCCAATCATTCGCTGTGCAGACAACTTCAACTGCCATTAGACTTTTTCCTAAAAGGGAGATTAAAGTTGTTGGGTTTCTTCTTACCTTTTAAAATACTTTTTATTTTATTTTATTTTATTTTATTTATTTTATTTTTACTTTTATTAGTATATGCCTAGTTTATCCAGGATAAAGAGGAGAGCTCTTCCTTGTATATGTTTATCTAGAGGAGAAGATAGTGCTGGTGAAAGCCATCTCTAATGCAGCAGAGAGTAAGAACAGAGATGGGAGAGATACTCAGGATGGGCATGAATATGTAATTGCATGCTTTTTTTCCCCCTTTATCTTTTTTTCTTAAACAGAGAAATAATGACCCATGTAGGCATGGTCATACTGGGGTCACCACTCCACTTAGGCTTCTAACCATGCTGTTACCTTTCCAGGGGACTTAGCACAAGTGCAGCAAAGCTGTAAGTTTGCTGCAGATGATGATGGGTGAGATTGCCTGTGCCATGCAGACACCACTGTCAGAATTGCCTTCCTGGCCTTAAAAATCTTAGAAGTGAGGAATGTCTGACTGGTTTAAATGAGCAGGAGCTTCAGCCTGAAGACTTGGGTGAGCTCAGTTGGGAAAACGGTGGGAATCTGCTGAAGACTTGGGTTTAAGGGCAGTTGAGGGTGTCCATGCAGTGAAGTTGCTCTTCTGACAAAGCAGTTTGTTTGTAGTGCTGTTTACACTGACAGAATCCCATTAATTGTTTTTTCCTCCTCCAGAATTTTAATGTTCCTGTACAGATTTAACTTCGACATTATGGGAAAGTGGGTTCTTTCTTATGAACACAAGTGCTCAGCCTGGAAATCTCAAACCGCCTTTACAATCTCCATCCCTGCAATGAAAGTCTCTGGATAGCAGAAACTGCAGAACACCTCTCTAGCTTTTAGGAAATCAACCCTTGGGAAAAACTCGTTAAAAAGAAAAGAAGGCAGTAGGAAAAGCACAATTTTATTTTTAAGTACTTTGTGTTTTGCTATGTATTAAATCATATTTTGCTCTAATCTATTCCCATATTGCAAGCAGAGTCTGAAAAGAGATAATACCATAATACCATCTGCAAAGAGCGCAGTGACCCAATGCATTTGCTATTACCATATATTTGTAGAAGCCAAATGAAACAAGATTGTTTTCAAGTCCATGTAAATAAATATGTATTTTAATAACAGTTAATGTCAGTTCATAAAGGGAAGCACACTCGGAGAGTTCTTTAAGAGAATATTACACTCTGGGTACAAAATCCTTTCCTAGAAAGTGATTGAAAAGAAATATGAACTCACAAAATCCCATCTCCAACACAGAAGAGTCTCAGTTCTATTTTGTTCTTCCTCCCTTAGGAAAGTGGAAAGGCATTATTAAGGCATATCAATCAATTTTGGTAGCGCCTTTATTGCCTAATTTTATCACTGTGTACATACTGAAGATTTTTCCACATATTGTTTGCATAGTACCTCTCGCCACTCCCTGCTTCCCCCTGTACAAGTTATCACAAAAAAGTGCATGCCTTGAATAATGCATGTGCACATGGAGCTCAGTGATGCTTTGACATTGCCCACAACTGGCAGAATCTGCGAGAAATGTTAAAGAGAAAGTCCCTCCCGCTTCGGTAACATAACTCTGTAATGTTATAGTCAGTACTCCTCATTGGCTTTGCCTTCATAATGTACAAGTATCTTTTAGGAGCAATGTGCCGTGTAGAGGTGCACAAAGAATAAACTGTAAGTGTAACTAGGAATTAAAATATCTGCACTCTATCACAAATCTGCTGTCAGACGCTGGTTTTGGCTGGAGTTCAGTACTGGTTGGACCTTGGGTTTTGTCTCCACTCACCACAGGCATAGAGCAAGTTTGAAGTTACAAGTAGTTGTCCCAGAATCTCCTTAGGCTCTTACCCTTACTGCTTACTTAGCCTGAAATAGCACGTGGTAAATCAATGCCGTCATGCAGGAAGGTGGGACTGCACGGGCACGTGTGTTTTCACTACCAGCCTCAGGCAAGTGATGAGGGTGGTGAGGCGCTGGCACAGGTTGCCCAGAGAAGCTGTGGCTGCTCAGTCCCTGCCAGTTTCAAGGCCAGGTTGGATGTGGCATGGAGCAACCTGATACAGTGGAAGGTGTCCCTGCCTGTGGGAGGGGGATGGAACTGGATGCTCTTAAGGTCAGTCTAACCCAAACCATCATCTGATCTGGCAATTCTATGTAGACTCCTTCACAGTATCATTTTCTTCTTTTTTTGTTACTCAGAACCAGTTTTCCAGTTTCTATTCTTAATTTGTTCTTGATTCACTCATCATGCCTCTTTGATTTTGTATCATTATTATTCCTAATTCCTATTCCTAATTCTTTCCTTGGTATGTGCTTTCAAATCCGTTTATAAATAGGCATGATAATGGTGATGTCACCAAGAAAACTGTATGTTTGAAAAATGGAACTGGGACAGCCCACATCTTCTGGCAATGAATAGTAACTGTTGACTGACTGTGATTGTGACTGCTTCTGGAATGCACATTTTTTGGCTGGTACTGCTGAAACACTCAAACCATCTCATAACAGATCTCTTGCAAGTTCTAAGTGAGAAGATGATATAAATGGGGCCAGAATTAGCATTTCAGAGACCTGGGCTCTCTTAGTACACTCAGTGTAGTATCTGCATTAGCATTTTTGAGCAGAACTAGAGTGTGTTTTGACATGCGTTTCCTGACCACCCTTCCTCATTCTACTTTTGCTTCCCGCTATGGGGAAGCCTTGGACCACGCAGGCTTTTCAGGGCAAATTAGAGACATGCACTGTATGCATTCTGTCTGTGAATGTGAGTTCAGCTCTATGGGACCAGACTAGAAATGAATGCATAGCAAGGACTTACCCATGTGGGTGTTGTGAATCGCACACAAATGTCATGGACCTCTGGTCTTCCCACATCCCTCCCTACAGCTCAAGTTCCCCTGGGCTGTGCTACCTGGTAAGTCTTAGATGTCCTGCATGACCACAGCAAGTGAGTCCAAAGATCTGTGCACATGTTTGACATCTGTAAGATGGGACTAACTTGTGGTTTTTCTTGATATCATTAGCCTTCCAAGTGACTTGTGCTGTGTGCTTACAGCAGTGATCACAGCAATTTTTATGACCTCTTCCTTTTTGTGGCACCAGAAACTTCCTATTGCTGTTAATTAGTAACTAAGCAAAGGAATTAAAGAAATGTACTGACAATTAATTTACTGAAGCGTTTTGAAGAACTAAAGCCAATTAAATGTTCGGTTTTAATTTATTAACTGTCTTCTGCAATGAAAGGTTTTGTTTTGATCTTTTACATTACTTTTTAAAATGCCCGCAAGGCAAGTTATTTTTCATTTAAACTTCATACAAATTTTGTATTGATGTAAACTGATTTAAAAATGTAAGACCAGATTATATAACAGAAAACTAGATCCAAAGCATTTGATTTTTAGGTCAAATATGGCATTTTTTTACCTCATCCGGAATATGCGTTCTCTAGGGTTTTTCTTTGGAATTTTTCAGGTGAAATTGTAAATATTCTGATCAGATGAAATTTCTCTTAAGTTTTCAGATTAATCACAAAACCGGGGGCAGAGGGAGGAATCTGTTATTTCCCAAACTGTCCGACACGACACTGAAAACAAGCAAAATAAACTGAGAGTGAGATTGCTTCTAAAACAAAAATCCTCATGTAACCTCAATATTCAGCACAAGGCTCCTGTGCTTACACTACATCATTGGAGCGCAGCTTTGAATCCTAGAACAGTGGTCTTTGGTGCACTAATACATCATTAATGTGTCTGGCTTTGCCTCTGAGCTGGCAGAGCTTCTCTGCAGAGCATCTCTGCTTGAGACCATGAGACCTGCACCCTCTGGGAGGAGGGTTTGCAGCTTAATGAAGCCTCGGCTCCAGCGAGTGCCTGTCCTCAGGGAACAGCCGCTATAAACAACCGGGTCTCATATGCAGATGTGTGGAATATGTTTGCGCACTTAAAGCATCCCTCTTTACACTGACTTGGGCTCAGTTAACAGCATTAATGAAACCTTATGGAGCAGTTTGAAAATAGTCCCAAATAAAGCAGTCTTCTTTTTTTCTTATTCCTTTCTCTGTTGTGAAGCAAAGACAAACATTGCTGAAACTTTTCCTGCTTCTGATTGCAGCTTGAAATGATTACATGTAGTAACTCCCTTCTATCCAGCAGTGATTTTCCATCACAGTCAAAAGTCATGTGATACTCAACTGGTTTCTGGTTCCTGACTGGCTCCAGCAGCATTCTCTTTGAGATATATCAGAGACCACAGATCTTCAGCAGAAATTGCAAATGCAAGAACTTAACTGCCTCCAGAGCAGCAAAAATCCCCGGTTTCAGAATCTCATTGATTTGTTTTAAGATCATTTATGAAAGCCACGTAGCAAGGATTCTGGGCCTTCGTTTGTGCGAGCTCACATGCGAGAGCTGATAGAAACAGTCTCGGTGCCAGTCCCTGTCACATATTTGGTATGCACCAGACTCTTTATTTCCTTGTGATTTTTAGACCCTCAGTAGGCTGAATGTAGAAAGCTGCCCAGTTCTGGAAACACACAGTTCCCCAACCTGCCTACAGGGATGGGCACACTGATTAATTGGAGGGAGTTAATTAATTAACACAAGGTTTGATGCCATAGAGTGTCTGTTCCAATAGGGACAGGCCAATCACTTCGGATTCCAGAAGGAAAGCAATAATGTAATGTGTGACAATATTGAAAAAAAAGGCTGATTTTTGCCTGTGCCCCTGTGAAAGCTGTAGTGATGGAGGATGTGAAGTAGGGTGGCCTCTGTTTTCAAGACTTCATTAGTTTACAAGTTCAGTGACAGGAAGGAAATATTAAGGAATAAATCCACATATGCTAAGAGCACACGAACAAAGCACACTTTATGTTGCAGATATTCCTTTGCTCGTTATTTAATGAAATTCAGGCAATCCCGTTGGAATGAGTTTCTAGTCCTTTACAGGAAAGGCAGCAAACTGCAGTCGTTCCATTCTGCATGCAGGTTTTCCTATTAAACAAAAACATATGTTAATTCCTCAGCAAAGGTGTATACTCAACAACACTGCTTCTAAGAAGAAATACGTATTTCCCAGGGCAAAACTCTACCTTTATGGTCTTGGAGATGATTATCAGTGACGCTGATGAGAGCAACCAACCCATGGAGAGCCCTTTTTTCCCTCAGAGACTGACTTCTCCCTCCTGTGGTCACATTTTGCTACTGCAGCAGTCTGGCTGCGGGGTTTTCTTGGACCTCATGGTTCATTATTGTGGATCTGATGCATCTATGGAAAAGAAACCCCAACCCTTTCCCTGGCACCTTTCTGTTCTGGGTGTCGAAACACACTGAAGGGTTGCGTAACTTGCTTCACAGTGTATCTGCCTTTGGGAACATATTATTACATTTAATCTAGCAGCGTGGTGGGTGTTCGGGGATCGTGCTGAGCAGAATGCTTGCATACATTCCCTCCCTGAGATTTCACACTAATATGACAGCCTTTCCAAGAATAGCTCTGGGAACATGGTGGTGTTTTAAAGTCTTGTTTGGTGTGTGTGTGTGTGTGTGTTTGCTGCTGCTGTTTTGATTTGCAGACTTTTGTCAAATTTTTAAAAGGAAGCATCTCCTGTATCATTTACCACCCATGAACAAAGAGTGAACGTCTTAGGTCAATACATGACACTTAAATTCCTGGTATTTTACTAGTGCTACAGCTGGCAGTTCAGAAAGCTTCAATATAGGTTTTCTTATTAAAGAGGATTTAATACTGGTTTCTCAGTGTAATCACCAGTATCTGATATCACTAAAGCCACGAAGGGTAAAGCTACGGTGAGTACCATCTCACTGCAGCCCTTTTCGAACTGTCTCTATTAAAAATGTGGAACCTGGGCATCAGCTTTTGTCCAAGGACATGGAAAAAGCTCATTTCCTTGGTCTTCCCAAAGCAACTCTGAGGATCTTCCTTCTGAGCATGTGGCCCCTATACAGGAGTTGGAAACTCAGTTTAGCAGGTTTGACTCCCAGAGCACATTTTCTTTTTATTGATGTAATTAGTCTTTTGTCCTATAAATGGAAAAACCTGGAAATGCATTTTAAGAACCCTTGAAAGTGTAGTGTCAATCTTTACCAGTGCACACAGAGAGAAATCCCAAAGTGAATGTGCATCTATTACAGGGCTGGAAATAAACTCATCTATTTTTCTGCATTTCCCTCTAGGTGAAATGCTGCTTTGAGAGGGAGGAGAAAGAGCAACAAAATGGCATATTTGCAGCAGTATGTGACAGAAGATATATCAAGATGAATGCCTGCCTTTTTGTGGTGAGCGAATCTCTTTTGTCAGACTCCTGTAAGGGTTTGCTCATGCGTGCAGCACTGTCTCCAACTTCTCACCTGGTATTAAATGCATCCTAATTCTGTCAGCTTCAACTGTATGGCAGTAGAAATGAAATCTGGGGATCTTTTACATAGCACAAGAACAGCTACAGCCTGAGTCACGGTCAGTGATCTGACTCAGCCTGGTTACAGCTATTTCCTTTCCTGCGCACATTTCAGATCCTGTTGACATGCAGGAGGCAGCAGATGCTGAGCGCTTGCAGATGGGATAAATTCAATATCACCTGTCTGTGCTGAGGTCCCTCCAATGGGTTAGCAGGGCTGGCTGCGGGTTAGGGCCATGTGAGCATCCCCTTGAGTTCCCTTTTCACCCTTCCATGTCAGACTTGAATGGGAGCCTCATAGTCCTTTGTCCTCCTGCTCAGACCCCCAGGAGATGCTGAGCATTTTGGTGCTGTTACACAGGTGGGACCACAAAACTTCCCTTGCACATCCCATCCTCTCTAACGAGTTATGTCCCGTGAGTGGGTAGCAGAGAAACAACACAGGCAAGGTCAGAGGTGCTGGGGTGAAAGAAGCCGGCCTCTACCTGCCAGCACTGTTGCATTTCAACCATAGTTTTTGAGATAAACTTTCTGCTGTTGTCCTTAGGGAAGGGGTGTTTCCTGATATAGGCATGATATAATGTTCCTTTTTTCAGTTCAGGAAGGAAACAGGCATTGCAGTCTGTAGCTCAGTAATGTCTGTGCAGTTAGATAACTCACTCTGCAGCTGCAAGTGGGAGCACTCTGCAATGTCAGTCCTGGGGTAACTCATTTTCCAGGTGCAGCAGCGCTGAGGAGGAAACTCCCTGGCACTGGGCTGACCTTGGATGGGGGAAGCAGCCAAGTGACAGTGTCCTGCTGGAGGCTGCTTTGCCTGCTGTTTGCCATCTGGGAGCGATAGCTGATCCAGGCAAAGCCTCTCCCCAAATAGTGCTATGAGCTGAGGCAGAGTTGAGCATCATGGCCCTGGCTCCCTGTGATGCCTTATCTCACACGGCTAATTCCCCTTGCCTTTGGCTCCTGAGCCAGAAGCTGCAGCAGGAGGGAGCTGCTGTCCCTCTGTGGGGCATTTCGGACATTTCCCGAGGATGAAGGAGGTGCTTCACAGCTCCCCGTTCCACCTCTGTGCACGCCTGAGGTGCACAAGACATGGGCTGGGAACAGCATGCCTATGGGCAAGCTTGCCCTGTCCTCTGGCCTGCACCAAACCCCACTGGTGAGAGCCAGCAAGCAGCAGGGACAGCCCGCCAGCAGATCCCCTGTTGCAGATGCTTGGCTCTTGCTCTCCGCCTGCAGGGCTAACTGGGTGGAAAAAAAACGTGTAAAGAGCTAGGGAACGTGAAGAGAGGGAAAATGCATGTCCATGGCGATTGCCAGCAATTGGCATTTCTGCTTCCCAGAGTAGCTGCTCCGTGCTGGAAGCTTGGCTGTGCTGTCTACAGAGCACAGGGCACATGCATCCCTCAGCCTGACTCTGTGGCCAGAGTCTGTTTAGCGGTGGTTTTGTTTTCTGGCAGGGCTTTTGAAGCACAGCAGCTTGCTTTACTCTGCATTGCTCTTATTAAATGCGAGCCAATGTCCTGTAAACAAGGTGACAGTCAGTTCTCATCATTGCTAACATCTCTACCTTTCCATCTCTATCTAAACCTGGCTGTTATGAAGGGCTTAGCCTTTGGTTGCAAAGGTCCACCCCAGGTTCACTCTCAGGGGTCCTTTGGGCTTGGCCAAGGCTTCTCCTCTTCTGGATCTCTCAAGAAAATACTTCCCACCCATCAGCCTCCTGACCAAGCTCAGGCTTCCTTCCTTGAGCCCCTCAGATCTCCCCTGCTTGAGGAGTGCAGAGTGTTCCCATGAGAAGTGAAGCACCTTGGCCGGGTCAAAGAAAGGTAATGGGGGGAAAGGGCAGACACAGAAAAGCACTTTATCAAAAAAAAGCCTTCCCTGGGAAGTGGTGGAGGAAAACATGGAAGTGGGTTACAGAAGAGAAACATGGTGCAGCTTGGGAATAAGGAAGGAGGCATGACAAAAAGGAGCTGTAACCGTGGCAGAGCCATGGGCGCTGCAAATGCCTGATCTTGTAACTGGCTGGACTGGGTGCTTTCCCCTGCTCTGAACAAGTGGATACTTTAGCTTGTTACATATAGAAGGTGTAGGCTTAGGGGAGAAGCAGAGGCTGTAGCTCTTTGATCCCCCCAGAAAGCTGGGGCCAGCCCCTGAATAACTGTCAGGCTCAGCTTGCTTCCACGGACCCTGCAGATCGTGCTGTTGTGTACTTAATGGTGTTTTAGCATCATCTTATTTTTCTGTCCTGGCTCTTAACAACTATCCAGAACAATGTAGTAGCAAAGCACAGCACCTTTGTTTCCCCAGCTCCATTCCTGCTCCCGTGCCCATCATACATATTTGCATAAAAAGCTTCTGCACTAGAATAAAGGACTTACGTGAAAGCAAGGGGAGGGAAAAGACTCAGTATCTCAAAGGGAGATGGTGTCAGCCTCTTTTCAATGGTGCCTAGTGACAGGCCATAAACTCAACCACAGTAAGTTTCACCTTACATGAGGAAGAACTTCTTTGCATCGAGGGCGGCAGAGCACTGGAATGGGCTGCCCAGGGGGGTCGTGGAGTTTCTTTGAAGACATTCAAAACCTGCCTCAATGCATCCCTGTGTAACACGCTCTAGGTGGCTTTGCCTTGGCGGAGGGGTTGGAATAGATGATCTCCAGAGGTCCCTTCCAACCCTAATGATTCCGTGACCCTGTGACTCCCCAGCCCACTGTTTGCTCTCCTCCATGCAGCCACCACTGTCTGCTTTGCTTTAGCACCCGCATGGTAGCTGGGACAATATATGCTCAATTATTTCATGCGCCTTTCTCTTCAACTCACTCTGATCAACAGCAGATCTGCGAAAGCACTGAGAGCTTGCTTTCATTTTGCAGTGCCCAGCGCGCTGCCGGGTAAAAGCATGCCTTGCATACACACATGTGATTCTGTCAGGCTGTGCAGCTCTGATGACAGCCACAGGGTGAAGGAGAGTCATTCCATGAACCCTGCCTGGATTGTTGATTTTGACATTTCCAGGGAGCAGGATGGGGCCCTGGCATGCCTGTTGCTGTGCAGACACGAGGTGCGAAGAGCGTTTACTCTGCTGCTGGTGGAGACCCCCCGCAGGCAGGGGAAGATTGAGAGAGTGGCAAATGGGATGTTCAGTACAGACAGGCTTTCCGGTGGTGGGATGGACTGGGTTAGAAAGGGATTGGTTTCATGAAAACTGGAAGAAAATACAGAGATAAACCCAGGAGGTGCTGGGCTGCACCCCTAGAGTGTGCCCAGCAGGCCGAGGGAGGGCATTCTCTCCCTCTGCTGTGCTCTGGTGAGACCCCCCCTTGCAGTCCTGTGCTCAACAACACAAGAGGGATGTGGAGCTGCTGGAGCGAGTCCAGAGAAGGCCACAAAGATGCCCTGAGGGCTGGAGTACCTCTGCTATGGAGACAGGCTGAGGCACCCACCCCAACCCTTCCCTTTGCCCAGGCTTTCTTCCCTCCATTTTCTCCATGTAGCTAGAGCAGACAGGAGCTCAGCTGCTCCTGTAGCCTATTTGCCTCCATTTTGAGACTTTCAACTCAAAATAGCCTGTCCCAGTCCCAGGTAATAGGCAGAGGCCACCTTTCTTTCAGGGAAGAGTTTTACCAGCATTTATTCTTTAAAGCAGCATGCTGCTCTGGTGCTATTTTGTGATGCAGAGCATCAGAGCCAGAAGGGCACATAAACAAATGTGTGTTAGGAGTGGCTGGGGGTGATAGGGCAGGCTTGGGTGATTTTTATAGATGAAAGACAAGCACTCCTTGCTCGACATGTGATCTGCTGCAGTGCAGAGGGCCAATGCAAAACATACACATCATGTCAGCCCCACTTCAAAGGTCATTTGTTGTGGAACTAGTCCTTGTGATGGTTCTCTGTGCAGGGATGAAGATTAGACTTGATGAGGAGCATTGCTTGCAGGAGGCTCAGCTTAGAAAAATTAAACACTGGGTCTCATTATGAGCCTCCTCAGTGCAAATCTTGTCACTCCCCTCGTAAGAATTATTTGTATAGCTTTATTTTAAGTAAGAGAAATTTCAGTCTCCCTCTCTTCCCCCTCTCTCCTTCCTTAACACTGTTTCTCCAGTTTGCCA
This sequence comes from Myiopsitta monachus, assembly GCA_017639245.1. NCBI lineage: Eukaryota > Metazoa > Chordata > Aves > Psittaciformes > Psittacidae > Myiopsitta > Myiopsitta monachus. The sequence goes on from CM029925.1 coordinate 60,366,151, forward strand.
ACACAAAGAAAGGGATAAATCCTTTGAAACTCCCGCTAGGATTCTCTCCTCAGACAGAGGATACGTTCTCTTGGCTGACTGAAGAACTCAGGACATGGAACGTTTTGCCCCAGTACCATCTGGTTTCTGCGTGCAGCCTTGAGAAAATCGTTCTATTTCTTTCATATGACAAAAGCTCCTGGTAAGTGCATCTTGTTTTCCTGGACGCCATCCCTGCTCCCTTCCACTCTGATTCCTGATTCTCCTCACACTGCTAGCAGCAAGTGCTTCTCCAGGCTTACCCCTCAAAAGCCCTTTTATTCTTATACTCTGTTGAAAGGGGCAAGGGGGCATTGCTGGGAACTGACCTTTGCCAAGTATTGATTCAAACAGGGCATGTGATGATATTGTCTCACACAAACCCATAACTCCTTCTCCCAAACAGTTTTCTGAGTCTAAAGGGATGCTAAAACCTCAAGCCTTCAAAGAAGGTCTCCCCGTGCATGTCCATGAATCCTGGGTACCTAAATCATTCGGTTCCTCTGAAGATCTCTGCCCATGATCTTCACTATTGTCTACATGCAGCTGTTAAATGGAGCTTTGCAGGAGTGAGGGAAGTGTGGAGATTGCAGTAACTCGATGAGCAAAGGAAGTGAAAGAGCCTCAGCTCACTCACAGCCTCAGGCATCACCATCTGTGTCTGCCAGGCAAGAGGAAGGCAGACAGAGCACTGGTGGTGTCTCTCACCTTTGAAAAAACAACAAAGGATCTTTAATTATGAAAGAAGTAACCAGGAGCCACTTGGGCTGTGACTCACATGGGACCTTCACTGAGAGGAAATAGGTGCATTTGATAATGAATTATTCCTAAAGAGGAATCAAAGTAAAGGATTCCTATAAGGCTGTTTTCCAGGGATTAGGTCAGATCTAATTAGCTGCATAATTAATTGTCTGATTACCTAACTAGTTAACTGTTAGTGACCTTTTTTAGCTTGTGGTGACAAATGCTTTACAGAATGCAGCTCCAGCACCTTGAGTTCTTAGCAATGAAGATGATTGCTAAGAAGATTAGCAATGAAGGTGATGCTGCCCCATGATGCTGTGTGATACATGGAGGTTTACCTATAGCAACAAGGAGAGAGGCCGAATTGTGATTATGTATGTTGTGATTTGGCTGCCATTCAAGCTCCCTTTGAGGTCTTTGAGCAGTGAGGAGGCTGTTTTGTGTGCAGGTTGCCTGTTTCCTCTCTAATTTCTTATGACTTCCACAGACGATCCTCCTCATAGACAGAAGCAGATCTCTTCTGCTGACACTGATGAACATCTGAACAGGATTAGCACCTACAAAAGGGCAGTCAAAATGGGAGGTCTCTTTTGAGGATCTGAGAATGAAGAAGCTTGTCTGGTTAGCGAAATCATAACCAAAGGCACTAATGAGCTGGTGCCTTCGTTAACAGTATGGTGTAGGACAGGCACTGAAGCTGAGCACTAAATACAATGGTGTTAAATGCCTGGGAAAATATTCTGTAGGCAGAGCGTTGCCATGAGGTAAACAACACCTTTTTGTTAAAAGATAGAATACAGACACCTTTGAAAGCTTTTTCAGTGACTAATGAGTCAGTGTGACTCCAGTGGAGTCATGCAAAAAGGTGCCACCGTCCATGGGAGGGAGGAAAACTGATGCTAATAGCGGTGGTGTGGGCAGCAGCGGTCAGTGAAGGAAGAGAGAACAAGTAGTCCAGGAGAAAGGTAATGTTGGGTAGCAGGAGAAGTGGAAGTTGCTGGGGAAACAAGCCAAATCTTGGTTAATTTGTTGTGGCGGAAAGAGCACTGCCATGGATAGGCCACCCCCATAATAAAGTGTAGTTCAACCCATTTTTTGCCTAGTCCAGACAAGTTAGCTCTCCTAAGAAACAGTGTTTCTGTAGCACAGTAACACAGTAGCCCAGGTAGTGCAATGGGAAAATACAGTTTCTGGTGTCCTCGCTTGTCTTGGCACTGCCTCATGTCATGTAGACATAAGCAGAGTCCCCACAGTGGAGTGAATCATAGAATCCTTGATACGGGTCCAGGAGCTTGTGGGGATCATTTAAGGCTGCCATCATTTTGCTTTGCTTTCCTAACTTTTGATGGCCCCACTTTATCCAGATTGTTTCCTGCCTCCCCCAGAGCACTTAGGGATGCTTTATGACATCTGTGGGACAAGGCAAAGATGCAGCTGGCAATGCAGGGAAAGAAAACTCAGAATCACCTATATAAAAATAAGGTATCTTTCCCTCAGCAAAGTCCAGGGAATGTGCATGGGCAGAATGAGGTGAGGGGTCTGTTTGTTTCACCCTGATTTATTGAAACCAGCCCACTCAAAGAGTCGCTATTTCAAAGCAGAATGTTTTAAACTTGGGAAGGGTCAGTTATCCTCACAGTAGCCACTCAAACAACCAAGACGGGAGATAAACTGGAAGGCAGCGTAAGGAGACACGTGCACCCCGGTACACGGAGAGCAATGAGCAGATTCTGAATTTCTGAATGAGTATTTCTAAGGGACATGAACTCTGTTCATACCTGGCTGCAGGTAAAAGCAGAGCACTTCTAAGCATAGGCAGCATGAACCATTGTCACGGAAAGGACCAAACTTGTAAAGCTGAGGCAATGAGGAGGTAAGTGTACAGACATCCAAGGGGCACACATTTGTCCTGATAACATAGGCGGGAAAAGAAGAAGAAACTGGAGCATTTAAAGCTAATTTGGCATCTGTAGCCCACAAGCAATACACAGAATTGCAATGCAGAGGTGACTGGTGATGGTGCAGCATGGCTCCTGGATGGCCCCTCCTCTGGAGACAGCATATTCATGCTATTTGTATCAGTCTTTTGCTTTTTTTCTTTAACACAGTTCTTTAACAATGAAATAAACCCCCATGACTTCAACTTTCTTTTATTTCTCCGTCGGATTGTCCCATTCAAATTTCTATTGCTTGTTACCTGGGAACTATAGAATCCTAGAATGTTTAGTGTAAGAGACCTTAAAGCTCATCCAGCTCCAACCCCTGCCACGGACAGGGACACCTTCCACTAGAAAGAGGGTGCTCCAAGCCCCTGCCCTTGAACACTTTCAGCCAGAACAAATAATATATAATGTGGCATTTTAGCACTGGATATTCGGATGACTCAACAAAAAAGCACATACTGCTCAGTCCTGCCCTGCAGTCTTCCACCTACTCATAAATACAGCATGCTCCCATCTGTGCACTGCTCTCATTGTGATCTTGCTATTGTTTCTGTTCTGCTTTAGTGTGGATACAACTTTGTGCCAGTGTCCAGGTTGGTGTAAAACAGATCCAGTTAACACATGGCAAATTCGCCACGAGAGAGAAGAAAGAAAATGCAGCATTTTAATTACAACAAGGGTAAGTGAAGCACTCACCTGGAATGCTTCCATGTACCTGGAAACATTCTTGTTTCATGCAGCATAATTTCTCTTGGAAAACCAGTGCTTTACGAACGTTATTCAACAGACTTAGGGGTGGGGGGGTTGAGGGGCAAAGGGTCCTCTGCAGTTTCTTAATGCTTGAAATCCATCCCTGAGTACTTTCATCCCTAATTAAAGGTCACCTACTGCTTTGAGAACAACTGTTAATGAAGAGTTTAATTATCCCAATGACAGCTGTAAAATCCTACTCCTGGGCCTGAATATTTTAAAGCAACAAGGCTCAGATTTTCTAATGTATGCATGTACGCAAGTACTTAGACCAAAAGCTCACTGTGGAGAAGCGTGTGTATGTGTAATTCACATTTGCATACACAATGAGAGATTACACTCTGCCCATATATTAAAGATGCAGATCTGTAAGGAGGTTTGTCTGTGCTTACTTGACTACTCAACCAGACCCACCTTTCTTTTCTGTTCTTCCATTCAGGGAGGGGGAAGAATGGTTAAATTATTCCTCAAGGATGAATCATTTCACATTAACTCTTCTTAACAACAAAGCTGTATAAATTAAATGTAAGGTTATCTGCTGTGTCCTCAGTGGAATGATTAGGAGGGAATCTACAGGAAAGAAATGTGGTCAAATGATTTGAAGACTGTCTAAATGGGATGCAAAGCCTCATCTTGCATTCTTAACAAGCTCAGATGTAGACCTGCCTTCTAATGAGCAAACCCTGCTTGGCATATCTGTGTAACCCCCAGAGCAATGTTGTAAAGAAAATGGCTCATGGTTACTTTCTATACCGGGTCAAGTTTTTGCTCTGTTGATGCTTTTGACCAGCTGCTCCTATTACCTTTACCTGTGGTGGCAATTTTTGTGATATGACCTTTAGACTGACAAGCCAAACTGGCCCCATTTGTCACTTCCTGTCACAACACCAGATATGTGTTTCTCAGGGACGTCATGTATGGGTTCCCCACCAGGTGCATGGCTGAAAGAATGATGCTACTATCAAGCAGATGAAGGAGTTGTTTATGGTATCCTCACTGCCAGCACAGTCTCTTTATGTCACTCTATTACTTATACCATAAGGACAAAGACAATTTTAACTCCTTAACTGGGCATTTTCTGGGACTTTGTGGAGGCTGAAAATACAAGTGCCATATAAGGGTAGGGAGAAAAACCAGAAGGTATTCCAAGGCCAGGCTGGACAATTGAGCAACCTGGTCTAGTGGAAGGTATCCCTGTCTATGGCAGGGGGTTGGAACTGGATGATCTTAAGGTCCTTTCCAACCCAAACCATTCTGTCTTTCTATGATTCTATGACAGGTTCTACAATGTTGTCGACTATCAGACACTCTTTGAAGCACACTAGCAATGGTCTCCAACTTAGAACAACTCCATCTTTTTTTGTCGTGAGTCAGAGCTAAGCTTTGACTCTGTTTCCTTGTTATGGGTGGCCTCTCTATTACACATGCAATGTGCACGCACAGACACACACTTGTTTGAACAGAACACTCAAAAAACCAAAGCTCCGAGCCCTGGCTAGAAAACAGAAAATTAGAGTGCATCATATAAAAAGAGCCATTTATATATGTTAAAAAAAGAGAAAAATGCCTATCAAAGTTCTGTTAATGATTTATATTTTACTTCTAAGAAATGTGAATAATAGAAGAGATTGGTTAAAACAAAGATCAGTGTTGCTAAGTTACCTGTTTAAGAAGTTTCAAACATCCCTTTCTGTGCTTTAACTCTCCAGGAGGCTACAGGAGAATTTTCTTTGCAGAGTCTCATCATTTGAGTTTCATCCGTAGGTCACAGTGACCTGACTGTGGAGGCTGTGCCATATAAATGGAGCTCTCCAGATAAGCAGTAACATTTATTGCATACTTTGTCAGCGTATCTCTGGCCATTCACTTGTTCTCCAGGCACTTTGTTTTGATATTGGTTTTATTAAAAGAGATTTCAGAAAGGGAAATGTAAAATAGTTGAAAGATAACACACATAAACATGTTCAGAGCTGAGAAAATCAACATCAGACCATCAGGCTTTCTTTACATTACAGGCATGAATAAAATGTATCTTGCTTCTTTTTCTCCATACACTCTTTTCTTCATAGAAAAAACAGTGCTTAAAAAAATAGCTATCAGTAGACCAATATCTTGCACAGGGCAAGACACAGGTCCTGCAATACCCCTCACAATTTAGAAGATGCTTAAAATTAAAATCCAAAGAGTAGTGAAAGCCAAGGAGATCTAAGGACTATAAGAAGGAGGTTTTTATCTTGGTGGTGGAACCACATCCCTGGAAGTGTTCAAACACAGTGTAGACAAGGCCCTCAGTGACACGGTTTAGTGGTGGCCTTGACAGTGCTGGGGGAAGTGGTTGGACTCGGTAATATTAAAGTTCTTTTCTGGTCTGGTTGATTCCATGTTTCCGTGATCTTGACAACCACACGGTCAGGGCCCTAGCAGCTTTGGAGCTGGTGCCACAGCCTGAGCTACCTTCAGAGCTCAGGGCAAGATGATATGTGCCTCAAGCATTTCTGTGCTGTCTTTCTGCCAGGGATGAGACAAGGTGTTTCATTACGCAGGTTCTACTTTCTCTTTGAGTACGATCCCTTGTCTCTTCTGGAGGAAGAGTTCTGCTCTCACTCTGGCTACAAGACACAGCCCTGCAAGGTTGCTGTTCAGGAGTGATTTGTTTGTAAAGCATATTCAACCATGTCCTGATTCTGGGCAGTGGTTTTGCATGAAGTAGATGAGCTGTACCAAGCTTATGTGCCCGACTGATTGACGTAGCTGTGGGAGAATTCACATGACTGGCTTGTGGACTATGCCTGTGTTTTCCTGAACTGCCAGGTCTCATTCTACTGCCTTTGCAAATGGTCAGGGCTCAGTGACACACTACAAGAATTTGCCCTATTTATCAACAAAAATGGACTAGTATTTGCCAGAAAACACCCCTCAGTTTTGGCCCCAAAATAGATTCAAGAGTCTTTTTTTAATACAAGACTAGTTGTCATTTTGGAATATCATCATTCAGGCACTACTATTGGGATGGGATTTAATGGCTGCACACCAGTACACTGTATATGACATAAAGCATTTGTGAAGAAATGATTCCTCAGAAAAGCTTCCCAGAGACAGAAAAACTATCTTTCCTGTTTTTCATTCTTCCTTCTCCTGGTCCTGGATTACTTGTGTTGAGTAATGATATTTCCCTCTCCAAAACACATTATCTTTGATCTCCCCTGTTTTATGCACTAGGGAGCTGACGCTTCCTTCCCTGTCTAGGACTGAACGAATAATCATTTGCTGTAGTTATTCACATCAGGTCAGATGCAGAAATGTGAAGCTGATGACAGGGGAAATTATAGAGAGAAGCAGCAGGATTTGCTACAGAAATTTAGGACTTGTGGGCAGGAAATATTCAAAGCAAATCACATTTAACCATAAAGGCTCCACAGATTGATAACCTCATGGGGCAAAACCTTGAATTTTTTGCGAGGTGTGAATGAAGCCCAGACTCCTGGCCTATTTTTTTCTTTATGCCCATATACCCACACAATCAGCATGAGAAAACCCTACCCAGCCCTAAAGGATTGGTGTGATTTGTAATGATTAACCCTCAAAAAGGTTGATATTCAAATCATGTAGGAAGTTGATATGTTCATTCAGGTATTATTCAAAAGCCTTCTACAATCAGGAAATCTTGATTCAGAGGTGTTTTTGTTATTTCAACATATGCAGTGTACAGTTTCCCTTGGGTCTTTCGATCTGGGCCACCCTCTGAATGTGCAAATGGAGGTTTTTTGGGTTTTTTAAAAAGGGAAAGGGAAAGAGAACTTTTACGATTTCACAGAAACTTTCCTTCAGGTTTTCAAAAGCCATATCTACATCTGTTATCATTTACATGGCCCAGATAATGTAATGCACTAATACTGCTGTATGGCAAATCTGCCTCAGGTGTCACATTAGAACAGCACGTTGGCCCATCCTGCATATCCAAGGGGCTCAGCCACACACAAGTGATTTCAACCCAACTTTGAGAGATCAAGTTGAGAAAACATCCCCCTTATTAAGAAGGGCTTCCCCTGCTCTAGCTCACCTTGAAAACAAACCCAACCCAAAAATCTTTGTTCCAAACTCAGAGGCAATTTGGTTCTCGACGAGTGTGCCAAGCTACAGCAACACAAATCCCACCCAAAGTGACACTTCTGTGCAGAGGAAGGCAGGTTCATGCACACAAGCATCAGCTGGAGATGTCTCCTGCAACTCTGCTGTGGTCAACAGAAATAAATTAACACAAAACACACATTATTCTTATTTGTACTAAATCTGTGCTGAAGGAAGGCATTCGGTTGGCCTTCTGTCTCCTGTAACCTCAGGAGATATGATTAATGAAAAGAGCCAATTCTATGTCATTGTTAAAACATGCTTCACAGGCAAAAAAGAACCCTAGTTCTATGTATTTTTATCTTTCACTCTATATGACCAGTACTTGATTCTCACTAAGCAGCTAGCATCTTCCTAGAATTAAGGGTTGTCTCTGCCTATATGGCGGAAATACTCTTTTTCTCATACAAAAAAAGTTTAGAAGCTATGCTAACGTCATTATTCAAATTCACAGTTGAAACTGATTATCACACTGCCTCAGACACGAATTCATGCAAGCATTTTAAGTGGTTCAGAGGAACCAGTGTATAAGTAGTTCCATCACTTCGTTTTGATGCAGGAGGGCAATGGCCATTTCTTGTGTGGAAATTATGAGCAGATGAGGTCGTCTCTGTTCTGTAAATCTGGGCTTGCATTTCACAGCAACCAAACTTGCTCAATAAAATAAAGAAATCCCTGCGGAAAGTCTTTGTGAAAATGGCATAGAGGAAAGGGTTTGCACAGGAATTGATGGGATAAAACAAAACCAGAAGGATCTTGGATTTGGAGACTGTGATGAGAGGAACCTTGAGTGAGGCTGATATTGCAAAGAAAGATATTGGTGCCATGCAGAGGAAATCTGTGAAGATCAGTATGGCCATGCGCTTGGCAATCTTGGTGTCACTGTTAGAAGAGACCACATTAGGGTTTCTCACAGTAAAGTAAATGCAGATATAGCAGGCACATATAATCATAAATGCGAGTACATTCAACACTAGAAGAAATACAACGTAACCCTGAGAAAACAATGTTTCTATGTCCATGGGCAAACAGATGCTGACCTTCATGTAGCTGCTGACTCCAACTATGGGAAGAAGTGCCACTGTGAAAGCAAACATCCAGCCAAAAATCATTACAATCACAGCATGACGAAGTTGAACCTTGCGGTGCAGCTGCATGGCGTAGGTGATGGTGTGCCACCTTTCCAGAGTTATCACAGTCAGTGTGTAGACTGAGAGTTCACTTGCAAACACTGTGAAAAATCCTGCAGCATTGCATCCTGCCCCAGTTTGCCAGTCTATGGCATAGTTGTAGTACTGGCTTTTGGTCTGGATATCTACAGATGCAATAAACAATAGGTAGATACCTGTGCAGAGGTCTGCAAATGCAAGATTGCACATTAGAAAGCGAGGTACGGTGAGTTTGTATTGGCTGCTTATTAAAATAATGAGGACAACAGGTGTTCCCAGTGATAGCTAAAATGCTGATAAACCAAATCAGAATTCTCAGAATGTTGTAGCCCATAATATCTTCACATGGATTGAAAGCATCAGGTTTAGGTGAGCAAGCTACATTAATTACTTTATTGCACAAACCATAGTCAAATCCATTCTCTGCTGGATCAAATCCTATGCCATAGCTGGAACTATCATCTTCAGCTGCAGATTGTCTACGTATCTTATCGCCAGGTTGCACATCAAGGTCTTGCTTGTTCTGAGATGATATACTACATATGGGATGTAATTCAGTGCTGAAATTTTAAGAAGAGTAGAGTTAGAAACTGACGGCACATGACATACAACAAACACAAAATCATCCCGTCTCCATTAACAACTCAATTTTTCTGGTTAGCTGACTGTATAGACTACTCTGGAGCTTGAAATCAATAGTCTGGCTAGTCCCTATTTATAAAAATATTATATGGAAGTGTAAAGGGTTTGGAAACATCATAAAATGTAAGGGAAAGGAAAGCCGAACATCTGCCTTCGTAAACACTCGTGCTGCAGTTCTGCACATGGATAAATGCACTGTGTAAGAAGCCTCCCTTGTTTCAAGTGGTTTTCTCACATAACCTGTCACTGATAAGTTTTGTGTTTGGCTTTATTTTCTAGAGTATTAATTCTATGCCCTTCTTCATGCCTAGACCAACAGAAGATAGAAATGTTTTGGTTGAGATGACAGAAGGATGATCAGCTTCATCAATCTCAGAAACAAACATTCAAAATGTATTAACAGTAAACAAAGGGTCAGATTTTACAACTGCTTCTCCTTTGCAGTTTGCTGTCTCAGACATGTGCATCTATAGTTTTGTGTAAGATGGATCCAGGCCTAATCTGATCTAGGGAATAAAACAGCTATGTGTTTCAAAACCAACACGATTCAGCTCTGCCTACTTTAATCTACAGCCCAGACATCAGCTTAGGTTTGTGATTTCTAGAGAGGACCCCATCTTATCTTCCACCCTGACTTGTGGTGCAGCTGAGAAAAGAGCTTTCTAGGCAAGTTTTAGGTTGAAAATTTTAAAGAATTGGTAGCAGCTTAAAAGGGAGACTTTTTTTTGTAACCTACTTTTACCCTTTGACTTTGTGCACTCTCTACATCCTCCAAAAATTGAATTTATAAAGGTCTGCAAGAAAGGAAAATTAATGAAGCCCCGGCATCAGAAGGTGAGGGACATTTCCTATGAGGTTCTGAACATCCTCTACTATTATCAATATTTTTCATCTTGCCTGTCAACTGAGGCAAAAAACTGATTTTCTGTGAGGTCAAATATGTACTATGAAGGTCACAACAGCAATAACAAGGCAGTACATTTTGCTCCCCTATGTTCTGCTCGCATAAGGATGAGTGAGGGGTCCAGTGTATTGATCAATATATCAACAGTTCTCTAGCTGAAAGGGAATATATGCCCCCAAGGAGCAATAAAGGGAGAGAAAGTCCCTCAGTTTTGAGTGAAAAAGGCCCTCGAGGGCACTGAAAGCTACTGCAATTGGTGGTGCTTCAGCAATGAACTGAGGGAAATGTTTTTATCCAGTCATTTCTCAGCTAGGAGTTAAAAATAAACCTTTTCCCAAATTACAGAGGCACCACCTGGAGCTAAATTTGTCCCATGACAAGACTGCTATGTAAGGCCAGTTAAGTATTTCTGATTCTTACAATCTATTAATTCTTGAGTTACTTTACAGTGAGTGGTCCCAGAGAAAACCAGGGATCCCACAGAGGTTTAGCTGTTCTTTTTGCTCTGAGGATGGATAGTGAGGAGTCTTCTTCCTGGTCATAGAATCATAGAATAGTTAGGGTTGGAAAGGACCTTAAGAACATCTAGTTCCAACCCCCCTGCCATGGATAGGGACACCTCCCACTAAGCCATGTCACCCAAGGCTCTGTCTAACCTGGCCTTGAACACCAGCGACTGGAGCATTCACAGCTTCCCTGGGCAACCCATTCCAGTGCCTCATCACCCTTACAGTAAAGAATTTCTTCCTCATATCCAATCTAAACTTCCCCTCTTTAAGTTTGAACCCAGTTATCCCTTGTCCTAGTCACCACAGTCCTTAATGAAGAGTCCCTCCCCAGCATCCCTATAGGCCCCCTTCAGATACTGGAAGGCTGCTATGAGGTCTCCAGGTCAACTGTCAGCAGGTAAGATGGGCAGTTGCAAACTGCTCTGGTACTGACTGCTTACCAGCTCTTTGCCCTTGAGTATTTTCTCTCTGGATTCTGTGGTGGATTCAAAGCAACAAGTTAAAACATATTTTGGCAAGGGATGGGTCCTTGTTTTCTTATGCGATGGTAGGTATTGTAACACAGTTTGTTTGTTCAGTCTCTGTGTAACCTTTTGTTACTGTTTAACACTGCTTTGCTCAAGCAAACCCTCTGAAAATAGAGAAAGGACAACTTAAAGAATAAAGTTAAAATTGGTAGAGTGCTCTGACAGAAATGACTACCTTTGTGCAAGTCTTTAGTCTATGTGCTTCATTTGGATCCAGTGACAGCGGAATATCGTGTGCTAAGGAACATGTTCAGCAGAATAAATAGTCCCAACCTAGGTTCTGTATTAAGCCCTATCTCAAAGCAATCATCCTCACCAAAAAGTGACACCAAGTGAGCTGTGAGCAGCTGATACCATGTTTTCATGGGACAAGGCCCAAATGTGACTAATGATGGTGCCACACTTTAAAAAAAAAGTAGGATTTCATGTGACAACTCCTCCAAAGAATAATGATTAAGTGTAAGGACAGTCATATCAATGTCATTCTTTTAGGCAGATGGTGATCTTTATGTCATAGAAAGCCAAAAGCTTGCTAAAGTTCATAATCGTCTATGTCAGGTTAAGGGTTTTAACATTCAGCCTCTGCCCTATCTGCACTTCAAGGATATTATTTTCCAGTCACAGAAAAACATGAGGGGAGTTCAACAGACTGCACTGGGCTTGTCCTAGGAATGCAGTTCACCTTCTGGCAGGCCAGTGTGATAAATCTGTAATATAATCCTTACTGGAATGGGGGGGGAGGGAAGGGAAAGCATCAAATTTGTTTTAATTTGAGCCTCAGTGCGGAGGAGCTGTGCTTCATGTGACATGCTCCAAAATTTAGAAAGCAATGCAGCTGTAACAGGTTTAAGCTTTCTATTATCACAACAGTACCTGTTCACCAGTACAGATGGATTTGGAACAGGTGATCAAGTACGATCCACTATGGCAACTTATTTTATCTAATGTTCTGAAGTGCTGCAGAATTCTCAGGGAGGGAAAATCTATCATAAATGGGGCAGGCAGAAAGGGGCCACACATCCCTGTCTTAATTCCTTCCCAGATTCCCTATATGAATACCAATTGCTGCAGTGATCCTTAGAAATGCTCTTCTGGGGGTGATGAACCATCCTTTTTGTCCTGCCTGGAAGTAAATAAAACATCCCCTAACAATCAGCATGGTTTTTGAGACCCAAATGGCCACAGGAAAATTACCGTATCCTGTGAAGGTGCATGGCAAGTTGGGTCATCATCCCAGTTAACTAGTTAACTTGTACATTTGAAGTCTATCTATCTGAGCTGACAATACTCAATGAGAATCATTGATACTTGAAGTCTCACTGCAATTTGCTAATGGAAAATTAAAATAAGCATGGAAAACTACTTTGGGAATTTAAAAAGACACCCTGTCCTGACTCTGTTGATTTGGGTACAAAAGGTCTGTTCTAGGTTAACCATTTCATAAATCATGTCCAAAAATGCCTTTATGTAGACTTGACAGATACTGTATCTGTGGTGCTTGGTGGCTGTTTCAAGATCAGTGTGGCTTCCCGAGTGACAAGTTTGAGATCATGCAGTGGTCCTAACACCTTCCTGAATTGATGGCCAAGTACTGACCAGCTTCTGTGTGAACACAGCTTTCCCTCCAGCTACCTCCCGGTAAGTTATCAACCTTTTCCTGTTGCATGTCTTTAGCGTGGCTCCGGGCTGATCCAGAATAGCAGGTCACAATGACAGATGGACCTTTAGCTAGTGGGAGCAAAAGCCACAGCTGGGGAAAATGCTGATGCTAACATACCTATCAAAATTTATTATTCCCCTGTAGTAGACAGGCAGTGCACTGTGTAGCATAAACCTCCATGTATTGTATATATATTTATTTCTATCCATTTACTTACCTGCACTGAAGAGACCTTTTCCATTCAGGCTTTAAGGAAGTTCATTTAATGAGATGAAAAAGGTATGCAAAGAGTAATGTTCGTACAGTGCCACGTAGTCTTTGACATGTCTTCTGCATCTCCAATGTCCCTGGTGCTGAAGGCTCTGTGGATCTCTCTCTGAACTTTAAGCTTACCCTGAATCTAAATGGGATCATGCACCTGAGTCACAGGATTTGCGAATATCTCAGCCTTAACCCTAACCCAAACCCTAATGTAAGCAGCATCATGGAGATGAGGCCTATGTCACGAGCACCACATCTGGCCCACATAAGAAAGGTATGGAATGAGTAATGTTGGTGCTGTCCTGTGCACACCTTTGCATGCCTTTTGCAGCCCAAGTGTCACTGGAGACATAGAATTTGTGAATATCTAGGCCCTAACCCTAATGTAAATGGCATCATGGAGATGAAGCTTAAGTTCGAGCACCATGGCTGGCACAGATAAGAAGGTTGTGGAAGTAGTAACGTTGGTACTGTGCAATGCTCCCCTTGGCATGCCTTTTACAGCTCCAGTATCCAGTATCCAGATCTCTGCACCCTAAGCCTAATACATGCTGCCGCCTTAGAGATGAGGTCTATATCCCCAGCACCACAGCTGGCCCAGATAAAAAAGGTGTGGAAGGAGTAATGTTGCTCCTGTGCCAAGCTCCCATTTGATTGCCTTTTGCAGTCCCAGTGTCCCTGGAGCTGTAGGCTTTGTAGATCACTGCTAAGCCTATGCCTAATTTGAGCCACCACCATAGAGATGAGGTCTACATCCCCTAGCACAATGGCTGGCCCAGATGAAAAAGGTGTGGAAGAAGCAATGTTGGCGCTGTGCAGTGCTCCCCTTGGGATGCCTTTTGCAGCCCCAGTGTCCCTGGAGCTGCAGGCTTTGCTGAACCCTAACACTAACGTAAGCGGCATCATGGAGATGAGGCCTACGTCCCAACCACCATGTCTGACCCAGATGAGAAAGATATGGAAGGAGTAATGTTGGTCCTGTGCCATACTCCCCTGGCATCTCTTTTGAAACCTGAGTGCCTTTGGATATGTAGGACCTGTGGACCCCTTAATCCTAACCCTACACCTAACCGTAACACTAATGTAAGCAGCATCATGGAGATGATACCTATGTCCTGAGCACCTACTGAGAGGCACCAGGAAGAAAACCAAATGAAATCACTTACTTTTGTCTTTTCCAGTTTGTAAATGCGCAGCAATGGCTGGGATAGGTGAAGTTTGCCTCAATCAAAGCTCTAAATTTGCTTAAATCAGGAAGCTTTTTTAAATTGTATGTAGACCTTGCTCTTAGCTTCTTAATGAGTTCTAATCCATGACTTGGCAGGAAGCTGATTCTCGTCCTTGAAATATCCCTTTAAGAAAACATAAGAAAATCTTGGTAAAAAGCAAATTTACTTCTTCTCGACAGTGGATATGTGTTTTGGACTGTCCTACTCATTCTCAGAGTAGTGATTGGAAAGAGATCAGCTGGAAATGTACACTGAAAACAGGATCCTGGGAATAAATTACATGTTCCTCCAGGAAACCTGAATTAATATCCATTGCCAACAACAACCAAATTATGTTAGTCTGGTCTCAGAAAAAAATCTCTGTGTTAGAATTAGCAGGGACATAAACCATTATTGCCATATGATACTGGGTTTAGTTAATACCCAGTAAATATAACAATCATCCCACAGTACTGCTACAGCATAAAAAAGGCTGATGAAAACACAATAGAAGTTTGCTACATGAACATCACACCAGGGGAAGGCTGCTGTGGAAAAAGCACAAAACACAAAAAGAGGAACTCACGTAGGGGTACGTATGTGAGGAGACATTGGGATATCAGGTCTTGTACTCATTAGGAAGAGAAAGAGATCAAAGAGAGACGCAGGTGAGGTGGTTCAAACCGTGAGGAACGAAAATAAGAAAACGCTTCCAGAGGTTTGAAAAATAAAGACAGCACAGACTGAAGTTGAGAAAGGGGTGAGATTACAGGAGGTTTGGAGAGATGTATTTATATAGAAGGCAATTACTGTGTGGGACAGGTTATCAAAGGCAGCCATGCAAGCAGCAGCTACAAATGTATTAAAAAGATCATTAGGGTTTTTAAAAGGAAACCCATTGTGCAAACACTAAATCTTGACCTGTGCCTTGAAGGTTGGGAAAGGGAAGAAGAACCATGGGTGCTCCATCTCAAGGCAAAGAAATACTTGGGAATGAACCCCAGTGGCTCCAGGGTGTAACAGCTGGGGCAAAACATTCCCACATTTCCCTCACCAAGGCACAAACTGTGTCCCTTGGCTCATGACAGCAGGAGAGCACACTCCTTTCTCTGAGAAGCAACAATAAAATGAACTGCACAAAATCACCCTGTCCTCCCTTAGCCCCTGTGCTCTTATGGCCTGAGACTGAACCAGGATGCAGTGTTTGCTGAGGCTGCTCTGCTTAGTCTCCAACAAAAGAAAGGAAATTTCCCCAATCAAGGAACTGGACTGATGATATTTGTAATTTTCTCCATGACCCCTCCAAGGTGCAGTATCCAATTACTCTAATTAAGTATCCAATTAATAACAATAAGAAGTCATGACAACCTATTGTTTGATCTCTATAACCCAACACAAAATCATAGAATAGCTAGATTTTTATTATCATCATTTTAATGCAGTAAAATGTCATGTGAGGGGGAGACCAGGTTTTAGCAGCATGTAATAAAGTTCAGACAGCTGCTGTGTACCATATCCACATTTGCAACTCTGTTCTAAGAAACAAAATGAATACCAGGAAATGGTTCTGTTTGAATTCACAGTTAGTGATAGTCAGTCAGCCTAGGGTGCCAAGTCTGACAAATCCATAGGCAGCTAGTAAAGCAGATAGTAAAATCAGCTGTGGGTAAAGATGATCTTTGTGTCCATGCTGTGCCCACAGCTGAAGCTTTGCCTCCAGGCTCTGAACGGATATACCACCTTCAGCAGCTGGACCTGTGGCAGCAGAGGAGCAAGACCACACTCCCCTACTGTAATCTGGGGCCATGACTTCTACTGGCAGGGCGAGACAGACCAGTGGAGCCAGAAATGCTCTGAATTTCTGCAGGTCAGGCTGAGAGCAGCCATGCTGTGGTCCTGAGGTTGTTCTGGGCCTGACCTGCTTCTCACAGGAGCTAAAAGCAGCAGCTGACAAGAAATTTTAGGCTGTCAATACCTGACTTAGATGCTTGAAGAGGTAATTAGGTTTCAATAAGCAACCTCGATTGTTTCATGGACTGGCTGTTGCCCTTAGTATGCTGCTGCCTAATGAAATATATATATATATATATATATGTACACGTATGTACTTATGTGTCAACAACTAAACAGCAGTTTTCTGCCTAAATCCACTGACAGCATCACTCATGGCATCGAGAGCCTGTAGAACTTCATAAGGGCTCATAATTCTCAACAAGAGCATGGAAGATGTTTTCTTTGTCTCGCTAGTTAAAAATCTTTACTGAGTCCCAACCATGAATAGGAGTATCACCTAGACTTAAAAAATAGCTAAAATGTCACTGGATCTCTGCGCATCTTTAAATAATATTATAAATATTAAATATTTTTCCATTATTTTCTTCTTCTTTTTAAAAAAATATTATTTTTATGCTCATTACTGCACATAAGTTGGACTGAGATAGGGAAAGTGCTGTTGTTGGTATGTCTGTTAGGGATAGTTATCAATACACCACTGACAAGCCTTCAAACAGCAAACACAGACTTTGTGCAGGTGGTTTAGTAACTTACTCAACTGAGTCACTACATGCAGACCTCAGTGCAGAGGTTCTCTGGGACACTGCTCTCTAGTCAGAAGCTTAATAAATTAAATAAGCATGATGAACGAGACAATAAAGTGGCAGTAGGAAATCAAACCAGAAAGCATCAGTGACTGGAATACATGTGCTTGTATTACTATTGCTTGGCTGCTAGTCATCAGCCTTGACAGCAGCCAGCTCAGGAACAGCAAAATGAATCTGACTTCTCTTCCAATCACTTCTCCTTCCCACTGGGAGTCTCTGTTGGATTAGCAAAACTACTGACCAACTGATGAGGTCTGAAAGGCACATAAAGAAACAGCAAGAATTGGCTAGTGGAGCAGAGATCTGTGAGTCACCAATCAGATTGATTGGTGAGAAATATTTTCCCTGTGCTCTAGGGACTCAGCTGATGAGCTGGGGATCGACTGGAGCTCTCCTGTGGCCCCCATATGTGGATTTCCCATTGAAGACAAATTGCAAGGATGGGATGGACCACAGCCATTCCTTGCCCTGCACCCAAGTGAGGATGCAGCCAAAGAAGACTTGAAGCCTAAGGACTTCAGTAAAAGCTGACGTAAGCCACTACAGCTCTGGGAGTATCAGAAGATGATTAAATGAGACAATATGGCTGAAAAATTGAAGCTATGAAATTCCAAGTTGGAAATACAGTGTATTTCTTTATAGAATGAATACGTATAGGTGTGGGAGTAATTAGCTATTTGATTTCCCTGCCTACCGTCAGCACTGAAATCCTTTAAAACTTGATGTCTTTCTAGATGATGATATTCTAATTCAGCCAAGAGCTGCAAGCCCGAGAGGAACAGATTTGTTGATGTGTGAAACTGTGTAGCCTGTACGAGGGCTAAGATTGGTGCTTTCTGATGTTACTAATCATGTTTGTGTTTCTTCACACTATTTTAATATGCTGTATTATAAACCAGAAGTTGGTATAAATTGACTGTAGAAAACTGATTCAGGAAGATCAAGAGTTAAAACATCCTGACATTCATTTTAATAAAATAATTCAGTCTGCAACACAGATTTGATTGTGGCAACACAATTTGTCCCAGCAAAGATATGATTATGGGTCAATCATTTCCGTACGTGCATTCCTGGTGTACACTACAGTGATGGATAACTAAGAAGGCTCTTATCCTGATCTCAGTCAGGATAAAAAGGTAATTTCCCATCCGTATAATAGTGGATGTATTGGTAATGGAACAGAAAACTTCTTACACAAATATCTCAGTGTTAGCAGTTGAACTATCAAAGGAATCTGAACTACAGCCAAATCAATTTGATAAACTTCCAGTATATGATTGTATCAGCTACAGCTTGCAAAGAAAATGCATTTACTTTTCACTACAGGAAAGAATGCTTTTCAAAAGGAACATCTATGATCTTACTGCTCAAATGATGCTTCACTAGCAGTCTTTTCTGAAGAAAGACACTGTGAGGGAGTGATAGAAGTGGAGCAGAATGCAGTAACCCATATCACATATAACTCAACTCTTTGTATCACAGGTGCAGTGACCATCACAATGTGGAAATAAGGCCTTCAGAAGATCTCTGATATGAACTCAAGACATTATTCTCCTTTTGTAGATTTCTAACCACTCTAACCTCTGTGTAAAATCTTCCGACAGGTCCAGTGGCTCCCTTTCACCCTTTCTGGTTAACTCTTATCCCTCTCTGGACATCCAGGGTATATGGGCTCTGATGAATTGGTGTGCAAAATACGACTCCCAGGTCTCTGTTGCAGCTCCTCTGTGTTGTGCCTTGTGCTGAGGCACACAAGCAGTTGTTCACACTTATAGGTGTTTTCAGACCCCAAGGCAAACCATTGAGGTAATGGTGACTGAGATCCATGAGCATTCTTACTGCAGAATTCTCTACTTCCAAGGCCTTTCTTTCCAGCTTACCACCCACCAAAGACACCTTCCTGTAACTGCATGAGATATATCTTATACCTAGCTATCCCTGTAGGCTAGGGAATTTATCTTTGGAATTAACCCTTAGAGATGCAGTGGCAGATCTTCAGTGGTGGGCAATTCAGATTTAAGCACCTATTCTTGATCTTGCTCAACCAAAAAACTAAGCATTTTTCTCTGGAAAAAAAACCCAAAGCAGGTCTATTCTCTTACAGCGCTTAATCAGCTCTGGAGAGGAATCTGGATCTGTATTCCTGGATCCAAATACTCCCCAAAACTTGAGGACAAAGTAGAAATAATGGATCTAGACTGAAATTTCAGTTATAGCTTCTAATATATACCTCTAATTTTGAACTCCAATGTCTATGAGATGTTGAGATCCAGACTAGCATTTGTATGTTCTTCTCTATTCTCTTCTAGGGTGTGAATGAGAAAAATACTGTCTGAATATTACTTACAAAACAATAGGCCCACTGGCTCCTTGGAAGACCTCATTTGGTAGTCTTTCGAGGTTGTGATTATCACTTAGATTTCTGAAAAAACACAAAAATATTCATGCTAAAACAATCTGAGATTAAAATAGCCCTTGTAGCAGTTACTACCTTCTAATGATTGCTTTTCAGAATAGTAAACAACAGAAATTGTTACAGCTCATCCAGGAAGGTTCCATTAAATGCATGATCCTCTATTTCCCGAATCCCATTTTTATTCAGCCATCTGTAATAGAGAGAAAGCTTTCTTATTCATGCTTCATAACTAAAATGTATACAATTCACATCCATGAAAGGAATCTCAAACAAATACAATTATTAAATGCATATTCAAACAGTGACATGTCTACAAATTCTAGCGAGTAGTATCCCAGGAGCTGGAGGAAGGGTTTGGGAAGTAGACATGAGTAGGGCAGATAGGTGCTACCATCAGAGATGACAGCTGGTGCAAGGGCAGATCTGATGAAGTTGCTGGTACTGGAAGCAGCAGCGGAATCAGTGAGGCTGTTTCAGGCAGGAACGGCTGCTCCCAGGACGGGTGAGACCAGGATCTTTGCTGCTAGTGCTGTTGGTGCCACTTAGTTTTACTTCTTTCAAGATGCTTTTTAAACATGGAGCCATACCTTAACCTTTGCCAGGACCAAAGAGGGGTGGTGGGGGTGCCAAACCTCCCACGAAGTGGCTGATTCCTCCTACATCTGCTGCCTTGAGAAATTACACTCCCTGCCTGCTCTGCTGCACCAGTCCCACCTCCCCAGGCTTCCTCCCCCAAGAGGAGACAGAGGTATGAACTGGGAATTGAAGCTCCTGGGGCTTTCTGCCAATTTGTCACTGAAGTGCATTAACTTATTAAGGTTTAATGTCCTTCCCTCTCTTCCCTTCACCGTCCTAAAAATTTACATTTGGGTCAGTTATATTTATCATCTTTATGATGCAATCTTTCATCTCACTTTAAATGTCACTTTGCAACTCACACCCTCTCCAACAGGCAGTGGCAGGTCTGATTGATGGCAAAAATGGCCTGATTTAATTAACTGTCAGCAAACCTGGACGTTTTGTTTTTAACTCACACTGGAAGCTGGGAATGTGAGTGACCCACTTCGATAAGGTCTGCAGTGGTGAGCTAAGGTCAGCATGAAAACCAGTTATGGGTCTGGCTGAAAGGATTACCCTTTTGACCATGACAGGCAGATGTACACAGCTCTGTGTCTATAATGTCTGTAAGGTCAGATGAGGAGAACTGTCACCATCCCCTTCACTTGCAAGCACTATTAGACAGGAGTTGAGCAGGCACAGAGGAGAGACATGTCCCTGCTTATAGCATTTAAAACATTTATTATATTACATTGATCTTGTCCATTCATAACTGTCAGGCTGATATATATGCTTTTAATCACAGATGAT
The DNA here is from genome assembly GCA_017639245.1 of Myiopsitta monachus. Lineage (NCBI taxonomy): Eukaryota > Metazoa > Chordata > Aves > Psittaciformes > Psittacidae > Myiopsitta > Myiopsitta monachus. Next base: position 60,386,998 of record CM029925.1, read on the forward strand.
TAGCATTTACTGCATTCTTTCGCTGAACATGATGCTATGAAATGAGATACTAAGGTCGTAAAACCAGAGTCACTGTTGCCATACAGTGTGGACGATACACTCCCATTGCCTGGCTAATTGAATTCAAATAGTAAAAAGAGTAAAAAAGATTTTACCTAAATCCCATAGACTTCATCATACTACATACAGACAAGTTGCTGTTGACACAAACTTTCCTCTCCCCTCCAGCCTTACCAACTCCGCTAACTCTTACATTAGCAACAAGTGACAATGGAGGCAGAGATGCAGAGCTTGGACAAGGAAAGCCTAATCAGGGACTGTCAAAGCACACAGGCAGGGCCTCTATCCAAAGGGAGAACTATAGCAGAGTCAGGACATCATGTGACCAGGTGATGGTGGCCAGGTCTCCTTGCACACATTGCAGGAAGCAGGGCAAAGCAGCCACAGGTTCTGTGGGCAATCTGTGCCAGGGTCTCACCACCCTCACAGGGAAGAATTTCTTCCTTACATGTAACCTAAATCTCCCCTGTTTGAACCCATTACCCCTTGTCCTATCACTACTCTCCCTGATGGGGACAATATTGATGGTCTGACCTTGCTCCCTTAAAGATCAGTGTGAGCCCATTCAGTCAATCAGATCTTGCTTTTCTACTTCAGGATGTGAAGCAAACTGCACACACACAGAGTGGGAAAGTTTTCCAGTCTGGTCACTGGTTAGGTGAAATGAAGACAGCTTGTTAGCAAGCAAACAGTAGGTTTTGATACACCAACAGAAGCAATCAAAGTAGTCAGATAGTTCATTAAAATACATGACTGTTCAAGTCAAATGTAGAGTCATCTAACCATGCAGCTTGAAACCGTGTTGTGAACTGGCCTGTATCAATGCATTAATATTGTGTGCATTTCCACAACATCTACATATATTTTGCTGGAGTAATAAATGCCTTTGAATGATGTGTCTGAGTGTAAATATTTATGAGTCATGCTATCCTTTTGAACACAATTTGTATCACATGGAACGGTTGTTGTAAGTGGAATATGTTTACCCTTGGCATCAGTAATTACTAAATATGCTGTATGCTGTGCTTCTAAAATAAAGAGTAGGATTAGAATACAACAAAAACTCACAAAGGCATTAATTTTTCATGGCAGGATAACAGAATACATGGATTTCAGGGACAGGGAAGAAGCCTAAAACCTCAGCTTGAATTTGGAAGCTTATGAAATAGTGCCCATCCCCTGATTTTCTTGACCTTATTCTGGAAAAAAAAAAGTGCCAACAAGAATATCAATGAATTTTCTGAGTCTTACTCACAGAATCAAGTTTTCAGAACTCAGGCCCATGAATGAATTCCTTTCAATTGTACGTATATTGATATTGTCTTGAATATCCCTGAAAAATAAAATACAATAGAAACCATTGTACCATGTACACAATAATAGATATTTTTGTACCTCTGTGAGCCTTTCAATACTGTACACTATTTCCACCACAGTATTTTTCCATGTATACAATTTGGGGAAGTACTCCAGACGAAGGGTAACAAGTGAAGTTTTTCAGATATTTTGTCTGCAGACCACAAATGATGAGTTTTCCTGGTAAAAAAAGGCTATAGCAAAGTGTTCCCAGCACCCCCATACTTTCCTCCCAGATAGGCTGAAGTCATTAAAATGTATAAAAGCTTTGGTCTCATAACCCTCATAAGGTCTCATAACCACTCATGAGGTGGATGAGATGAGATAGTTCCTTCAGCAAACAAACCACCCAGAAAATGCAAGCTGAGGGGCTACGAGGCCGCCCCCTCTTGCAGCCTCCCAACCCGAAGAAGGAAAAGTTGTTGGCCTTTTTGGCCTGACATACCAACCCATGAATCATTTCCCCCCAGTGCCCCCCCATTTCAACAGGGTTGCTTATATGCTTTGTATGTGCTTAAGAACTTAAGCCTGGGGACCCCTGTCAATGCAGTCTGTTGAACTGACAAGTAGGCATGTCAGTCTTTCAGCAGTTTTGACTGATATATACATCCTGCTGCTTGCTCAAAATAGACCTCAAAGAAGTTAAACAGGATTACTCATAATTTAGACTGGGATATGGTTATTTTCCTGCTGTTTCTGTTGGAAAGCACAGTATGAAATTAATTATCTGAAAGTCTGAAATTAAGTGTGGCTCCAAAATTATCTCACACTGACAGCTGAATACGGCCACAACTCTGCATTAAGTGATACTTACACAGAGGCCTCATTCTGCAAACTGAGGTCAGCAGAGGTAGGAGTAGGGAGAGAGTGTGGCATCCATGCAGTGAAGTGTATCCCTCTGTTAAATATCTGCACAAGCCCTTTATAAACATCTGTGACCGATCAAGATCTATCTTTGGGACTTAAAATATCGGCACAACTGAAGCCAATGGGAATTCTCTTATTGACCTCAGTGGGGCCAGAGTTTGAACCAAGGTCTAGTCTGGGACTCAAGCAGTATCAAGTCCTACTTATTTTTAAAGTCATAGAATAGTTTGGGTTGGAAGGGACCTTAAAGCTCATCCAGTTCCAACCCCCTGCCACAGGCAGGGACACCTTCCGCTAGTCCAGGTTGCTCCAAGCCCTGTCCAACCTGGCCTTGAGCACTGTCAGGGATGGGGCAGCCACAGCTTCTCTGGGCACCCTGTGCCAGGGCCTCACCACCCTCACAGGAAAGAATTTCTTCCTGAAGTCTTATCTAAACCTCTCCTCTGTCAGTTTAAAACCTTTTCCCCTTCTTACAGCACAGTGAAGTGCTTCATCTGAAAAAACGCCAAACCTTTGGCTCAGCAGGGCACAAGAATTCAAGTCTAGTTAACACTGTTGATAAACATATATAGGTATATCTATTCCTAGGAGGAATCTGTTGTATTTGCTTGATGGATTTGGGCAGCCCTGAAGTGCAGTTCTCAGAATTACATGTCAAGTATATTACACAAATATATTTTTTAATTTATATATGTGTATACCACATACTCAGGCACCCCTTCTATGTTTTCAATGCATTTTTATTTATACCAATGGCCATTACTAAGGCAATTGCAGAATTAATGTTTCTGCAGCTTGAAATCTTCTAGTCCCAGATTTGGACATGCAGAACTTTGTCTGTGCATTAACAATATATCTTGGCCAAAGGAAGAGAAGAAATAGTTGCTTATTTCCTTTGTGTTCTGCCTGCAATTACACTAAGAACGGATTAAAAAACTTATGCCAAGGTATTTTTCAGTGAAAAAGTCTCAGGCTTTTTCTGATCGCATTTTTTTACACCCCCCACCCCACCCCCCTGATGCTTTTTCAGGAAAAAAAGCCTTTCACACAAAACTTTACATCAACGTGTTTTACAGGCCCTGCTGGCACCGGACTTTTCCATAGTAAAAGTATTTCATTTTTGGGACAGTTTTACGGCCAGTTGCAAAGAAAGAAAAGGGCATTCGTTTTGTTTTTTACTCTGTGATGTAGGTACCTCTTCCCAGGACACAGCTCTAAGATCAACCCTTCCCATGCAAGCCAGAGAATGATCACCAGGTGGCAACACATTTCCGCTGCCACCAGCCTGGTTTGGATTTCAGCTGGTGAAAGGAGAGTAAAAGGCTGTTACCCATCCTCTGGGCTACCCAGGCACACACTCACAGCGTACTTAGGGTGGTCTGTAAAGTGCAAGTTATAATGCTTTGTGGAAGGGAGACCTAGAGAGAACTGAAACCTTTTGGGCCACATCATCATTGGTCCTAGAAAATTACAATCCAAAATACTACCACATGAAGCTAATAAGCAAACACAAGGGGAATCACATCTTGAAAGAGGAATCATATCTTTAAACGTTTTGTTGGAGCAGAAGACCATTCACAGGGAGCTTTTGAAAGTGAAAAGCGCACATTAAAACTTACAGTAAAACTTTATGGAAAGAGTGCACCTTATGGACAGCAGGTAAAAACCGAAGGCCAGTGTTTGATATCAACCTATTGGAGAGAGAACAGATGAAGATTATTCACTCTGCCCCAGGAACAAGCAATAATTAAAATAAAAGGAAGAAAATTGTACTTAAAATGGCAGCCCAAAAGGCAGTTTAGCCATAAGCAGGAGAGTTGCCCATAGGAAACTTGAAACTGTAATGTAAAAAAGGCTCTTCTGCAAAGCACAAAACTGAATTCTGCCCCACTGAAGTCAAGGGAGAAACCCTACCTTGGATAATTCCACAGTCCCTCCTGATGATCCCAGGTACTGTCAGTATTAATTTCCCAACAATATTCTGAGAAACCAACTGCATTGACACAGGATAATTACTTTCACAGTAGCTTTTCTAAGGCAAAAGTATCAACTCACCACAATTTTAACCTTCTATCTAGAGGCTATAGTAATTCCATTGGGAATAACATTATTTCATTAAAGTAAGAGAGAATTAGAACTCTCTATACCCCAGCACCTCCAATACTGGGGAACTGAACCTACAGGACTGCTTCAGCAGTTTATGTGACTCAAAATGGGCTTGAGCCACTGTATTTATCTACCTCTCCTCTCCTACTACATTGAGCATCACTGTCCATGAAACACCATCCTAGAAACACTGACTGTGAAAGAGAACCTTGCACCCACAGCCACAGGTATCCACAGAGCTGTACCACATCTAATCTAAACAGATTTTGTTACCTGGAGTAGTAGCAAGTGCCAGGCAACCATGATATAGCCATGCAGCAGGAGATGCCTGGTGGCTGTTGATGGCTGGAAGGAGGGATGAGCACAAGAGGGAGGAGGAGCTGGACCAACCTGGGATCTGACCAGCTGGGAGTTTTTCCCAGTCATCAAAATGCCTCATTTCATCTCACCAAACACCAAAAGTCTCACCAAACAAAGAGAAAATCTGGGTTCTTTAAAGTTCAGTTGTATCCCTGTATTTTTAATATGCGAGATGGTAGAGAAGGTCACTGAGAATATTGGTTCCTTTATGAATGTGGTAGTAGTACATGGAAGGTATTTTTTATCCTGGCACTAACACAGAACAATATTCTTTCACTACTGGATGTGATCTTTTGGGTTTTTTGGGTCTTTTTGGGGGGTTTTCTTTTTTTTTGTGTGGATTTATTCCTGAATAGCTGAATGGTGATGAAAAGCAATATTTGAGACTGGAAAAAGTAACAGAATTCATTTGGTGTTTATTATGAACATTGATTATTTCAGGAGTGTTGCAAACTTTCAGGTTTCACAATCTGAACTGAAACTGAAGACCTCCATGTGACAAACCAAATCTGACATTTGGGCACTCAGGGTAACACACAGGTCCATAAAACAATCATTCACTTGGGTAAGTACTGCTCTGATCTCCCTGAGGTGGTATCTGGAGATCCTCAGATATTGAAAAGCCGCCGTGTTATCTGTTTCATCTTATAGCAAAATGTAACACGTATGCAGGAGAAAAATTAAATATAGCAAATATTCAAGAAGCCAATTTGGGAAAGTTCTGAAATGTCATGGCTATTCCATCTCAGAAGTCAGAGTGGTCTGACACTGTATTAGCTTAAAAGTTACAGCTGTCACATGTGACCAAGAAAGCTCTACAAAAATGCCTTTGAAAAGCTATGACTTATAGTTAAATAGAAAGCATGATTAATGAAGCAGGGGGATTTCACAAAGCCCTTATTACTTAAAAGTACCTATACTTTGTAAAAGGAGTTAGCTGAAAAAATTAGAGGCAATAGAAGAACCCGTACTTCCTCCCTTACAGTACTTTAAAGCACACTCTAAATAACGGGAGATGTACAGGGTTTTAGTTGAAAGCTGCCTTTAATTTTAAATGAGTCATATTCTAGAAAATAATGCAACTCTTCATACAAGCCCCTTGTTAAATAGGAATGACAGCATGCATTTCCTCTAGTTAGTAAATGAAAAAGCAAACTGCTGCCAAGTAGTGTGTGGCTATTGTAGGACAGTGAAGACATGAGAAGCTTTCCTCTCTTGAGAAAAATCTCAGTCCTCATGTTGTAGTAATGGTGATGATACGCTAACAGATGCTATTCAAACACTGCTCCCAGTTGCAACTTACTCCCAATGCATCAAAATGACAGCCTGGTCTTCAGGGCTTTCGCCACATGTGTAAAAAACCACATTCAAGGTGATGCCATAGTCCTGATCTTTCCAGCAATCCCAAGGTGTTCAGGGCTCAATTTGTACTGGTGTCAACTGAGCAGCATGCGATAAAGGGGAAAGCACCTTTGACAAATCATTCCACATTGAAGTAAATCTACAGGTGGCACAAGGCACTGATTGCACAGAGCAGTGACTGGGAGTAGGAGAGGCTGTTCTTGCCATTAACTGGAGAAAAAGAACTAAAAAATATTGAGCTGGCCGCAGCTTAGATCTTCCCTCTCTTTTTATTCAGCCGGCAAATCCCAGAGGCCTTTAGGTGGGTAATCTTGTTAGAATGTAGATAATCCAATTTACTGAGTACCTTTCCTGCAGGACAATTTTGTCAATATATTTACCATTTAATGTATACATCCTTAGTAACCTCACTTTAAACAAGTGTCCTCTTTAATCTAAGCGAATCCCCCCTTGCCATGCATAAGCAGCTTAGTAAGAACCTGTTTCTCAGATGGCTGATGGCTGCTTTCCAAAGCATTAATTGTCTTTCTGAAAAGGCTTACTGGAGTCAGCACTTAAGAAAACAGAGCACCATGATCAGCAGAGAAAAAACCAAAATCTTTCAGAAACTGATTCCAGGAAGATTCTGGCTGCTTTTCTCCAAATATAGCAACATGTCTGCTCTTTTTGATGCCAAATTGGTAGGGGCTACTCTGACAAAACTGGGAACACAGTTTACCTCATCAGCTTATTGTGGGTATTTGCTGAAGGGCAAACCCGAGGTAGGCAGAGATAAACGCAACAGCATTCCCTCTGTGCCTTTTAATCATGCTGGTTATAAAGTATACTGAATGTGAGCCTCACTCATAAAATCATAGAATGGGTTAGGTTGGAAGGGACCTTAAAGCTCATCCAGTTCCAACCCCTGCCACGAGCAGGGACACCTTCCACCAGACCAGGTTGCTCCAAGCCCCATCCAACCTGGCCTTGAACACTGTCAGGGATGGGGCAGCCACAGCTTCTCTGGGCACCCTGTGCCAGGGCCTCACTACCCGCAAATTACTCCAGCAAGGGATCCCTCTGACATGTGTCCCAGCTTTGCAGGCTAAACTGAGCATGCAATCCATACCACCTGCTTCAGGCGCAAGGTCTTTTACCATGAGGCCGCCATACAAGAGGAATAAGAGGAACATCACTTCTTTTTATTGAAGAGCCAACTCCACGCAAAGGGTCAGTGATGCTGTGAATTCTGTGGTTTGGGTTTAGGCAGCATGCTAGGTACATGTGCCAGATCCTCCACAAAATAAGACAAGGCAGGCACAAGCAGCTGCAAGACTTTGGAGTTGGGCTTTGCTCTCCACAATGCAAACTATTTTGCTGATAAAATGCATGCTTTTTTGACCTACATTTTCTCTGCCCTCCAACAATCCAGCTGTATGCCTCCAAAACTGATGTGAAAGGAATGTTATGTTTAGACCTTTCTATTTTAAGCTGAGATTACTTAATACAGGACATTGACACATTCACTGTAAAAAAAGAACCAAAGGACACAGATTACACATGAGAACTAATTTTGGAAAGAAAATAGCTTTGAGAAGCCATCACTACATTATTAAATAGACAATGCCACAGCTCTCCCTAATGAGAGTCAGATAAATAATCTTGTACCCATGAAAAGGTCAATAAGCTACCATTTTGAAACAGTCTGTCTCTTTGACTTGCATCCAAGAAGAGCAATTAACAATTCTCTTCACTGCTTCTAAAAGAACAGTGAGAAAGATTTGCTTTTCTAGGTTTAGAGTATTTCAGTATTGCATTTTTTCAGCATTTCTCTCTCCCTCGTGCTTTTGCCATACCAGCAATGATAATACAGAGACAAAGGGAATAGGGTGAGCAGGGAACATATTTGTACCCAAGCTGACAGATAAAATCGTGTTAATGTTTAACAGCTAGTGGCAGTAACGAGCCAATGAAGCTGATGAAAGGACTGCCAAAGCTAGCCAAAGCTTCTTCCCTCCCCATAAATAAGACCTACTGGTTATACAGCTATTTTTGTCTCCTACCCTGCCAGACTGCCACCACAGCTGGAAACTTCAGAAGAACCACAATGAGCCCAGCAACAGGCAGGTACCGGCTTTGGGTCCCACTACATCTTTTTACACCAAGATCAGAGGATGCCTGTATGAGCTGTTCTGTCAGGTGGGTCAGACCAGGAATGGCCATAGGCAGGGTCTGCAGCAGAAGGCTGGAACAAGGATGTCTCTGAGCACAGGCCTCAATTTCCAGCTCCGCTGCCTTGATGTGGACTGTTTGGGAAGCTGGCAGGAATCCCAGCTGGGGAGAAAAAACACCACATGGGCAACAGACGTATGTTCCAGTGGGACCAGCATCAGGTTTGCTTTTCCACTCATGCACAACCCTGCATATGGTCAGACAGCATCTGCCAATCCATTTTGTGACAAGGTATTTATGAAATCACTTGCTATTCTTTCCAAACTGTCAGCAGTTAAAGAGAGAATTAGGCTGTGATGTACAAAGGTCTGTTAGTTTCCCTTCAAGGTCTTAAAACTTCCATCATTTTTATCAGCTCAAATAGCTATTGATAGTACTTCTATCCACACAGATGCCCAAGCCTTTTCTGAATTATAATTAAAATAAACTCCAGTCCCACATGTTTACAACCTTTTACTTCTGTATTGTATTAGAAGAATACCCCCACAACAACAAAAGACCTGAAAACTGGACACAAACCCCACCAATACATTATTCTGCATCTTGCCTTATATCTTCCCTAACTGACCCTTCCTGGCACATCCCAGTGGGTGAATATTAGGACTGGGTTACCTGCAGCAGCTGCTGTTTTGCAGCCTTCCATCAAGTTTTCTGCTTTCTCATTAATTTAAGTCCTGTCCTTTCAAACAGTAAAAACCTTCTGCAAGCACAAGTGAATGTCACAAGGGGATGGAGAAAATGGCAGTCTTTTTGTCTGTCTTGCCAAAGACAGCAAGAGGGTATGACTGTACGTAGAAAGAGTGACCTGAGCATGATGTAACTCAGCAGCACACCCAGCTCATTGCTACATGCATGGTCCTCCTCTTGATCCCTGTGGTGTGAACTGATGTAGCTTCACTGAAGCTTCACTGAAGCACTGATTTATACCCCTAGCACAGCTACCTCAAACCTAGTCATTAGCATGAAAGATACATTCATCTGTTCATCTTTGCAGCCATGAAACCTACATCTTCCATACTATCTATCATCATATAAGAGTTGTTTCGGTTTTATTTTCTATCCTAAAAGGAAGGCACAGAGGGGATACAGCATAAATCCATTAGTGGAGTAAACACCAAAGATTATCAATGTAAATCAGAGAAAGCTTTGGCACAAGAATGAATGTGAATTAAGCGGCCATAAATAAAAGCAAAGGAAACATTCTAGCCACCAAGTCATTGAGTTTCTGGAAAAGCCTGCCCTGAGAAAAAGAGAGAAAGCAGGGAACAACGGAGAGCATCAATAATGTCAATTAAGCACTTAATTAATGGGATACATGGAATGGAGCCAGTAAGAAATAGGATACAGTCATCTGGAGAGTAACTTGCTGTCCTGTATACCCATAAGGGAGAAACCTTTAAAAATCCTCCAGATATGTTTTCCTCTGATTTCAGCTAGTGAGTAAAACTAGCTAAAGAGGAGTGAGCAATGGTCAGTTAGATAAGCAATCTTCTATATTTTTAATCTGTTGCTTCTATAGGTCATAGTAGTGTTGCTGTAGTTGAATTTTTATGCAGGTAGGATTGCTGAATGCTGGAGCTGATGGTTATGGCAGCATGGAATGCTAAATGTTCAAAAGAGGAAGCACCCGCTAACGTCTAGAGAAAAACTTCCACTACTTTAATTGGGATTTACCCTTTCCTCATGACCTATAATTTCTGTGTCACACGCTTAAAGAAATCACTGAAGTGAGTGTGTTCATTAGTGTGTTTGTATTTCTTCTACAACTTTGTATGAGATGAATGTGCTACCATTCTTTCTACCTATGTGTAGACCTGAAAACTGTACGACCCATAGCAGCTTGTTCTGTGGATTTCACATGGGATAACAACCACTGTGGTTTTGTTCGTAAGTAGCCAGAACTATTCAAAGACAGTAGTCACTGCTGAATGACTCAGGCTTGAAATAAAAGGAAAAAAGGCCCATGGTTTCTCCTCATGACAATGCAAACTTAAAGCTTTGTTTCCCTACTGTCAAGACAAAATCTATATTTAGTTATACACATATAAAAGTTAAAGTTTATCAAGGTGCCTGGGGAATTTGACAAAGCACTTTTTGGTCAAAATTCTGGGAAAAGTGACAATCCTACAGCAACTCTAACCACATATTCCACTTCCACGAGATGGAAACCATCACTAACGTATGATGGCTCGTGTAGCACTAAATGCACCTTATCTCTTAAAGTCCAAATCTCAAATTTTAAAGTTCAAATTCAAAGCAATACTTCCTGGCATTTTTTGAGCCCAGAACCTGTCAAATACTAGTGATTTTCAGAGACTTTAAACACTCATTAGCTTACCGTGAGTTATGCTTATAAGACCACTGGCCTAATTTCACCTCATATTTAAGAAATATCTAACCAAACAATTAAGCACTTAATCTTCTATACTCAAATGTAGACATCACGATCAGGCTTCTTAAATAAGTTAGGAATGGAAGGCTTCTTGCATGAGTAAGGCTTCTTGTATATGTTGAGAAAAAAAAGGCTGGGTATGTGTGTTCAGATGGATGGACATACAAAAGATAAGTTGATATACTGCTGGGTGTACAAACCATTGTTCATGGTGGCTTATTTAAGCTACGGCCATTAAACCCAATTAATGTTAAAAGAAGTTCGTTGGACTTCCCTGGGGTTTTAATGCAGAGGAGAGATTATTAGTCACATTAAGATCACATGCTAAAAGATGTGAAAATATTTTTGAGCAACAGTTTATTCTAAAGATGGATTCAATTGTCACTGAATTTTGATGGCAACACCATGGCAGCAGATGTGGCAACCACAGTTGTGCAAACGGCGTTCTTGATGAGGCTGGCTAATGAAATAAAGTTATACCATACATCACTACGTTGTGTTTTTAGGGTTTGAATTATCTCATATCAAGTGTTAATGAATACCATCACTATAGCACTGCCAGTGCTAAAGAAAAGAGAATTTGAATGTTTAAGACCATGTGCATGAAGTATAACAGAGGGCAGGGCCATAGTAGAGACAGATGAGAAAGATTTTTTTCTCAAAGCTCTCAAGAGGAATTTCCACCTAAGCCCTTATTTACAGATATATAAAAGGCCCAGCTACTTTTCTCCTCACTTAGTTTCAACCTGAGGAAGACTCCAGGATCTAGGAGACTACTCCATGGAGGGTATTACCTTCAGCTTTTGTGAGGACTTTGTGCAGGCCCAGGGGTGAAAATGTGGATAAGCAACGTACAACTACTAGTGAGGAGGGAGCCTTATCCTGTCTCATCACCAAAAGTGATCAGCATGAGTAGACAGAAACACATCTGTATTGTTCAAATAACTATAGTACTTGCAAAGAGTAAAAGATCTTACAAATATCTGAGGCTTGGAAGGTATTGGAAGGCATCTTGATCAATGTACACGAGATTGTTGGCTTTCTCAATTCTTCTGTGAAGAAAAAATGAAACATCAGAGAAAATACATCAGTATATTGATCTTAAAATATCTGTGGTAGCCCCATGATGTAGTGGTACTATACGCTGAGATTTTCTTTTTGACAGCAGATGATGTGCATGATTTCAGAGCAGCCTTCCACAGATCAGCAGACCCCACCACTTTTTGGTATTGGCAGTGGTTTGAGGATAACCTTCAGAATCACCAGAGAAAGAAAGGAACAGTCAGACAGGAAGACAGAAAAGACAAAGGGAGGTTTCAAATGTTCCTGTATCTCTATGAATTCTTCAGAGCTTACCTGAACCAAGCTGCAGAATCTTTGATCCTTGCCTATAATGAATCTTTGTAATTGTCTCCTTTGAATTTAGATTGCTCATTACTTACATTTCATGTAGTTGGGGAAGGTCGGAAAATACATTTCCTTCTATGACCTCCAGGGCATCATTCTGTGAGATCTCTCTGAAAAATAATTAAAAATCAAAATATTTCAAGCCATGATGAAACAGAGAATGGGCAAGTGAAAAACTCACAAGGAACTTCTTCCCAGGTTGCCTGTACGTTTTAAAACCAAGTTGGATATCAGATAAGGAAACAGACCCCAGAAACACCAGTGAGCTGCCACCAAGAAAAACACCAACAGTCAAGAAAAGACATCTTCTGAGGCTGAAGTTTGAAACAGCAGCCCTGCACCTTCTGCTGTCACAATTCCCTGTGTATAAGAAGTCAGGATATATCCATCATGGGCTACCAGATCACTGGCATCACTAATTACCGATAGAGTTTTAATGAAATCTTCTAACTTGGTGAAGAAAGAGGGAGTGAAATAAAGACAGCTAAAAAGTACCCAAGGAATATGACAACACTTCAGCAGCAGGATATGCTGCTGTTTTGACCCAAAGTAACCTATAGATATTAACAATTAAGCCACCAGCAGACACATCCTTATTAACAGGAGCTGGAGACCATAAACATGATGAAATCTTCCATACCTTGGAGAAAACCCTATTTGATCTCATCTGTATACAGTTAATGCCCACTTACAGCCAGAGACCTGCAGAATAGAAATTGCCACTTTCTGTTATCAACACACCAGAATGCATCTCCTACTAGTCCAGAGTATACATTTCTTTGCTTCCTTAATTTGTGGGATGGCAAAGAGAGGGCTCAGGCTCTCATGTAATTTAGAGCACAGGAATTCTCCTGGTGAATCAAGCAGGAGCTACTGCAGCGCAACCTGTCCCAGTTACATCCCTTAATGCTGGCAGTGACTAGGAAAGGCAACGTACAGCCAGCTACGCCAAAAGATTCTCTACTGTGATTTGTGGGAAATGGTGTCATGTTCCCAGGCTGTGGTCAGTTGTAGGAAGCAAAATTTGTAATACAGATATAATTTGGTGATAGTGTGACAGTCTATTGGATTTTCATGGCAAGGTAACTGTGCACATCTTTGGAGTGAAACCTTGGATAAACGGATTGTCAACTGTTCCTGGATACCTTGTTCTTTTGAAGTTATTATGGTTGCAAATAGATTTGACCAGGCCTGAGGTAAAACAATAGATTGTAGTGTTAGGTGCACAGTCAAAAAAATAATCACAAAAAGTACTGCAAGTAATATAAAAAGCATTCCACTTCCTTCTGAGTAACAACTGAACCTGATAAATTACCTGCACATTTAACACTAACAAAAGCCTTGCAAAAGAAGATAAGTTCTGCTTTAAAAAATGCCTCAGTGGTTTGCTATTTTTAAGTGCACTAAGGAGCTTTCCCTCCTGCTTCCTCAAGGATTTTTAGGGAAGAAATCAAGCTCTCCTCTTCACTGGGAGCTCTAAACTGACTGGAGAACAATAGAAGTACATGAGGACTGCCAGTAGGTTCTTAGTAGGGTGCAATGAGAACTGGATTTGTTCAGCACTGCTGAACCACCAGCTCACAGGTGAACATGTTCCTCTTTATTATTTTGGTTTCAGCAGCAACAAAATGCTTTGACTGAGACTGGGATCCCTTCCCACCACGCAAGGCACACAGCCATTGCAAGGGATGTTGCAAAGACACTTCATTATTTTCCTGTTTTTTTTGAAAAATAATTACAATTTGTATATATAATTGAATATTATCTATACAATATAATTAAACATATAAATATATATAAAATGTAATTTTATATATCATTACAATAATAATATTACAAGATACGGGGAAGAAGCAATCACCCCTATACTGTATTTATATGTCGGTACAGTTCACTTGCTTAACTATAGTCTAGAAGATTCAACAACATGGGAAGTATCTCATACTTTATAAAGATTCGAGTTGCTTTTTCTCATGCTCTTTCTAGGTGGTGAACAGTATATTTGCCATTCCCCACACGCTAAAAATCAGTTGTCTACGCAGAAAAAGTTTATTAAGAAACCACAATACCGTAGTGACCTCACCAGACAGATAGGGCTGTTGAGGGTGATAATTCCTTATGACCCAAGCTGTTATCTAACTTTGGAATAACCTGAATGATATACCTCTCTTAAGGGAATTCTTAAAAGCCAATGTTTTGGCTTACTAAGTATGGGATGGGTTATGGGCTTTGTTTTGGTTCAAGAAATGGAAGATACAGATCTGATTAAAGCAGAGCATGAGCAGGCCTTCTGGAAGGTGTGGAGAATGCATGGGTAAGGAATGAATGAAAGAGAGCTAGCAAGACAAGAATCTCTACATCGCCTTTACAAGATTCAGGTTTTAAAAAATTATTTCTTTTTAAAGATTACATTTTTAAAAGAATTAAATAACACTCATAGGAGGGGGGTGTTTCAGAGATCTGGAGAATGACCTGACTTTCATTCCCCATACCTGTTAAGGCTGTCATTTAGGTAAGAAGGATAAACTAAAAGAATCACATTCCACTTAGGAGATCAGTCCCACACTGTGAACAACAAGCAGCACTAGTCTGGGTTCTGGTTGCGTAATTTGCATGCACAATTTATTCATACCTAGCAGAAAATGCACACCCTGCTCATGGAAAAGCCAAAGAACACTATCTTGGATATAGGTATCTCTGGCCTTAAAAGTACAAACCACTGCTGCTCACATCGAACAACCAAGTCAGCAGATTCAGATCCTCTGCAGAGAAGAGCAAATAATATCTGTAGCAACAGCTACAAACAGGAGGAGATTCCTGCCTAGTATTTGTGCAAGTGATTTGTTTTACAGTATAAATACACACAGATGATTGCTCATAATGCATATCTTATTATATGTCATCACGAGAGAAGATGGGACTGTTATTATGTTGTTTGTTTGTAATGAATGATACCATTAGCTCTACTGTTAGCTATCGAAGCAAATCCAGAGGGCAATCTGAGTATCACTTCTGATGCATGAAAGCTTTTGAATAGATGGTATGCAAAACAATCAGGGGCGATTGCTTAAAAACCCCCAAACCTCCAAAACCCCAAACCACCCACTGGTTGCAAAATGTATAAGCATCTGCCTAAGCTTAGTCTTCACCGCAAGAACACCTCTGCTTAAATCAACAGTCGCCTTTGAAACCATAAACTGTTTACTCAAACACAGTCCTAAAGAGGAAAAAAAAACCCAGTAAAGATGTCTTACAAAGGAACACAGGATAACAATTTTTATGTTTCTTCAAGGAGAATGTTAAGATTTCCAGGTGTGACATCAAACGAGTAAGGAATTTGCCACCACTGTAGCAAACCGTAATCATTATTACCTATTCACAAGCAACTGACTGCAGTGTAGCATTGGACTTGATGATCTTCAAGGTCTTTTCCAACCTAGTTGATTCTGTGATTTCTGTGTGTGAAAGCCAGAGCCAATGACAGTAGGGAAAGGGATAGAAAACAAAGAGGAGGAGGAAGGTGCTGCCTAGTGGCAATACAGTCTTAGCTTGGTTTAACCTGCCTGCAAAACTGCCCTTAGGCAGGGCTGGGGGTGCATCTTCATGACATCTGTGACAAGAGCCCAGCATGAAGCATAGGGAGTATTCCTCTTCAAACCAGCTGCACTCAAAGTGCGACCCACAAAAATCAAGATACACTGAAACAGCCTTTTAAATAATTCTATTAGCAAGGAATTTAAAGTTTGTGGCAGTTTCTTTGTAGTCCTCTAAAGGAAAAGTCTCTTAGACTAATCAAAATCTTACAGCAACAGCAAGACTGCACTAAACTCACAAACTAATGCCCTTGCAGCTAAGTGGTCTCATAATTCAAAACAATGAAAGAATAAAAGACTCGATGTATTTTATGATACGAATTCCTTTCAGGATCAGAGCAGAGCACACAGGGATAGGGTCAATTTTCCCCTGCTAGGAAATGTTCCTTTTTCAAATAAATGTGTATGTATAGATTATATACAGATATAATTAACATAGATGAGTAAGTGGAAACTTGCATCCACGGAGGAAAGAATACCTATAGCAGAAGACCGGCTTAGAGGCAGATCACAGCATCGGTCCCTTTCACAGAGCCCAGGGACATACGCTCTCAAGCACGAAGACCTGGCAATACCAGCAGCAGGAATGACACAGAGTAACTGGTGCCCGATTGATGAGCTTGACTGTGTGACAACCATCGTAAATGTGGGATGTATGGATCTCTGTGTTTCATCTCCCTGTGGCAGACTAGCAGAGGGGGCTGTCCTGAGTGTCCAAGTGTCTTGGATACTTGTTTGGTGTGTTCACCTTGCCCACAGATATGGCATGTGGTGTGAAGGGGTTTTTTTCCACCCTCTCTAGCCACTCTGCCCTCCTCTGTAGTGCTGGGTGCCCCCTGCAAACTCCAGCTTTTCTTAATTCCCTTCCAGAGCAAGTATATATCTGGGCTATACACTTGATTCATTCACTTTACATTTCCTGTGATACATCATAATAAGGCATTTTGGCCTTTCACCCTCAAGCCTTTGAGGCAGTGTTTTGTGGCATGAATATCCTGTGCATTCCTGTGAACAATTTATTTTCACTCTACAGGTCCCTACAATTAGCAGCAACGCTGGATGTATCAGCTACTCATTCCCAGTGCAGGCGGCCTCACTGGGCTCTCTGCACTGCAACGAATCAATAGCTTTGCACTGATTTAGGGAGAAAGGGAAGAAAAAAAAAGACCAATAGTTTTATCTTTCTATCTTTCTTTAAATGGAAATAGAGCAATTTGCATAAATTCTGATCAGAATGAAAGAAAGAAGAGCTCTTTTACACAATAGTTTCCGTTCAGAAACAAGCCAGTCAGAAATCTCCTTTGGAAAACTTCCCTCTCAAGTGACAGCAAAAGGCTACTACACTGATTTAAAGAGGTTACAAAAGAAAAGCTATTTTTCTTTAAAGTATTAGAGACTTTTGACCTTTTAAAAATAGATAGTTGACACTTTCTGCTGCCACTTCCTCTGTGAACATGAAAAACTTGTCTCCCTACCACGATTTATTGAACACTGGGGAGTAACAGGCTAATATATCTTAGCAGTTATTGCCAGTACAAAAATGAATCCAAGCGCTGACTCTTCTCATCATCTCTTTACTTTGCTAAAGATACACACATTTTACTAACCTGACTAAATAAGCGGGATATCCATTTAACCAAGTGAGTATTAATAGTGATTTCACACTTGGATCAAAATAGTATGTATGTAAGACTTTGAAGGAGATTATCAGGAGGCACCAATACTGTGCCTTCCTGCCTTCTCCGAAAGGCACGATACCATACTCTCGAATAAATCAATGCAGGCATGGGAAAAGTAAAATGCAAATTTCCACACAGAAGACAGAAGCAAAAGGAATTTTGGTCCTATCGGTGCTTTAGCACTATGCCAGCAATTCAGATGAAAATGTGTTGAGTTTGGCTGCATCAAATTAATTGTCCATATAACAGTTTTAAATTGGTCTAACTTGAAAAAGCACATGATCAGTCTGCAGAATTGGAACTGATAACACTGGATCCAACAGCAGAAGCCACATTATTGTAAGACGATTTTATAATCAGTACAGTTTTGGGCGGTAGGTATCTCCTCATACTCCAACAGTAAGGGGATGCATTACACTAGTTTCAGTTTATTGCCAGCACAGCTGAAATCATGTGAAGGTGTGTAGAGTCAAATAAGCAAGGGCTTGGTCTTTGGAGGGAATGGCAGCTTTCTGCAGGAATACTGCTTCTCTGCAGACAGCCCAGAGAGATGGGATTTGTAACCTGCTGTCCCCGGCACTTGGGCAACGCTATATTTTACCTTTGACTAAGAAAGCTTGTAGGGAAAGGCAGCAAATAAGACTGAAATAAAAACACTCACTCTGGTAATGGCATATTTTTCTCAGACATGATGGGCTCCAGAGCATCTTGAGATCATGTTGGCAGACAAAGGTGGTTGTTCAGAGGAGGAAGACACCTCCTCCTTCAGAGATGCTGACACAAGCTTCTTGTCCATATTGTAATTCCCTCCATGGAAACAGGCTAGCAGCATTTATTGCCGCTTACCTTTTATTACTTCTCTCTTGGCTTTGATAGCCAGCTAATGATGAACAGTTTTATTAAGATGGCCTGGGCAGATGAGGAAACTACATCTGAGATAACCACTCAGGAGAGCAGGTGAATAGGGGAAATAATTTTCGGGGAAAATCAAAAGGCAGACTTTCTTAGGCTGGAAGAACGTGTGGCTATCAAGTCTCGTGACAGCCTTTCCAAACCAACCATCTTGAAGCAGATGTTCCCAGACACTTTAACAGACAGTTCTGAAATGCTTTAAGGAAACACACATGCACAAGAGGCCTCTGGAGGATGGTTCACTGCTAGCTCCAATGCATTACAGAAATGAGAAGATCCAGAATAGTCAGGGCCTCTGATATGCACAATTAAACTTTTTTGCTAAGACAAAAATGTAAAAAAAAACCCTCTTACTTCTCAGTTCTGGCATTAAAAATCTTTCCAGGCTTATGAGAAGTCCCCAGGTATTCACTAGAGCAAATCAGGCATTATGTTACACCTACTTCAGTGAAAATAAATCTCTATGACTGGACCCATAATGGGAAAAATATTAGCATTGCCTAATGTTACCTGACCTTATGAATACAGATATTCTCTTACAGCTGCTAAGACCATTCACTACATCTTTGCAATGCCCTCTTGAAGAGATTTAGGTTTATAGAATCATAGAATAGTTAGGGTTGGAAAGGACCTTAAGATCATCTAGTTCCAACCCCCCTGCCATGGGCAGGGACACCTCACACTAAACCATGCCCCCCAGGCCTCTGTCCAGCCCGGCCTTGAACACCACCAGGGATGGAGCATTCACAACTTTCCTGGGCAACCCATTCCAGTGCCTCACCACCCTTACAGTAAAAGCATTTCTTCCTCATACCCAATCTAAACTTCCCTGGTTAAGTTTGATCCCGTTACCCCTTGTCCTCTCACTACAGTCCCTCGTGAAGAGTCCCTCCCCAGCATCCCTATAGGCCCCCTTCAGATACTGGAAGGCTGCTCTGAGGTCTCCACGCAGCCTTCTCTTCTCCAGGCTGAACAGCCCCAACTTTCTCAGCCTGTCTTCATATAGGAGGTGCTCCAGTGCCCTGATCATCCTCGTGACCCTCCTTTGGACTTGTTCCAACAGTTCCATGTCCTTTTTATGTTGAGGACCCAGAACTACACACAATACTCCAAGTGAGGTCTCAGGAGAGCAGAGTAGATCTTATTCAATGTTACAATTCATCTTATTCAATGTTACAATCTCCCTGGAAAATACCTTCTTCCAGTATAAAGATTTCCTTCTGTTTTGTTTTCTGTTCACACTCATTCTTCCCTTCCACAAAAGCTACTTACAATTTTTATGGTTTGTGTATGAGGCCTTGACCCTACAAACTCTAATGACTGAGCTTTGCCTCCAGGCTCGGCCAAGACTCTACTGAATAACTATTTGCATGACTGGTGCCCTTAGATATAACCTACCTGGGAAAAGGACATTCTTTTATGCTTCCAAAGTTAAATCCAAACCTCTGCCTTGAAACAGACTGCCAGAGAAAACAGAAGCACCAGCAAGAAGCTACTAAGTCAAAAGCTTCACAAGACTAGTGTGCAATGAGGATTATTTATCTGATTGCAATACTGTGCTATCACAAGCAGAAAAAATAACCATTAAGCCCAAATCTGCAGGATGCGGAGATGGCATGCTATACAAACATGGGAATTGCCTACAATCCCTAATCCATTTGCCAAGTAGCTGATGACAGCAGAAAGGAGCCTGACTCAATACCTCTGGAGCCTTATTTGACAAATAACTGAACAGCTCTCTATGAAAATCACACGCTTCCACCTGACATTGCTTGACACAAATAATCCTCCTCATCAGCAAACACTGCAAGACTGTACACAGATAGATCTTAGCAGGAGGAACTGAACATGTCATAAAACTTGGGCCAAAATTCAACGTATTACTATGTTCCTATGTTTGTGAGTATACAATATTCCAATCAAAGCAATAAAAATAACAGACCCATGGACATACAGTGCTTACTCCCTCAATTCAGCCAGCAGCAGCCTTCCTGCATATCTAATTCCATTTATAAGGAAGGTGCTCATGCAAGCCACAGAGATTCTCTGCCACAACCACGCTGTGCAACTCAGGCTTGTAGGAACACCAGTTTTTTGCTGCTGTCTGCTGCTGCAGTGCTTTAACAAGAAAGTCCTCAGACTGGACTGGGGAGCCTTCAGTACTGATTCCCTCAATGGAGTCTCTATGGGAATGTGGCAAAACCCTTTGAGAACCCAGTTCCTGGCCACTCGGGAATGACCTGCTTTTTCCTATGTAAGAGTACTTTTGTCTCCCCAGAAGCTGTTTTCCTCCACACTCTCCTGAGTCATATCTAATGGGAGACATAGAAAGAAGCTGGAGCTAAGATAATGCAGAACACCCTACATGAAGTAGTTCCTCCTTCTTAATCAAGGGAGAAGAGGAATCTTCCTCCCCACAGCACTTAAAGAAGACGACTGAACAAGAAACATGGTTTGAATAAAAAAGTGTTTTCCTTAGAAGCTGCTGTGTCTAATTCCTTTGCCGTACTGCACAGCACATACTTAGGATACTTTTCTGTCTGGCTTCCTGTATTGATGTGAACATACTGGAACTTACAGTGTTTTCACAGCATACAAGCCTGGCAAAACCTTTTATGTTTCCAGTAAAACATTTTGAAAAAATACTACTGATGAGGGGAGAATCCTGAAGAGATCCAAAATCACAAAAATTACCGCTTGAGAAGGCCATGCAGATGGAATGCATTTTACAAATAAAAATAGAAAATTAAATCCATCCTTTCTGATTATGATTGTTGCTTTAGTTGAGACGGAAGGAGATTCCAGAATCTGCAGCAGAAGGCACAGAAATCCATTGGTTTCAATATATTGAATCTGTAGTTGCATTGGCATTCTACATTTTAGAGGAGTACGTATTTTCCTGTAATTTTAAGTAAGTATTCTCTTTGGAAAGCACACAGCACAATACACAAAAGGACACACAAGTACTCTAATTTAAAGGCAGTTCTATGAGAGTAAATTGGTTTTCAGGTTTAAAGGAATATTTTGTGTATGTTAAATACCAAATTTAAAACTAAAAGGCAACTGCTATATTGTTTCTCTATTTTTGGATTATTTCAATGGGAAGTGAAGAAACAAATGTAACACATATTACAGAAAATGATCAGAGCTTCCTCTGAAAGATGTTCTATCTTGAAGTTACCCAAATCCCTAAGGATTTGGATTGGATCCCTGGACAGGAGTGCATTTCTCTTACATGCAGAAAGGTACAGCAAGTGAAAGCAACCAGCTCTACCAGAACACACCTCATTCTTCTACACAAAGGTAACAGGTTCTCATGATATTTTTTCTATGAGTTTGAAGATGGCTCTACAGGATGGCTCTGGTTTAGAGATTCCCCAGGGGAATCCCTGTGCTCCGTGCCTGTGGTGAGGACAGATTAGGCAGTGGCTAAGTACAAGGGCTTTCAGGGTTTTTTTTTCCTTGGGGAAAAAATGGCAGGCTCAGGACTTGTCTTTACAGCGGCACCTATTTAACTTGAGGACCACACAAAGCCTCAAACCAGATGTTTTAGTTTCACCTTAGAGTAATTCGATCACCTGATTTAGTTGATCCTAATCAATATAAATGTATGTCTATCTTTGGTTGGTTTGTTTGGTTTTTATGTATTGAATTGGTTTTGCTTTCAAGTGGCAAACACATCTTACTATTCCATTTTGTATCTTCTTTTCAGTTAGATTAATGCAACTCTGTGAGCATACAAGTCCCAAGAAGCCATACAGAGAACACTCTATTTATTTATGAGACCTGTTAAAAGAGATTCGTGCTACACAGTGGCTGCATTTCCGCTCACTTTTTTCTTTATGTGCTGCTAAAGTCAATTTAAGGACATCCATCCACTGAAAACTGAGAGGGGCAGAGAAACTCACGCTCACCTGGATATGACCTGGATATGACACTCCTATCTCCCACGCAGTCCTCAGACTCATTTTGCCTCATCATTCAAACTGTCCAGAAGGGTAGCAACAGGATGCATGTTCTTATATCCTCCTCCTCTTTAAAGACATGCAGATGGAGGCTCATTAGGAGAGCTAAGATTTGTACGTGACATGACTAGTTAGTGAGGTGCCAAAGGAGGAGAAGGAAGACCCCCATTACACAGGGAAGAATGCCCATGATTTTCCTTTGGGTCACATTCAGTTAAAAATAAGGTGAAAAGACTCCATTAGATGTGATTGGCAAAAATTTTCCATTTACCCGCCAATAGGGTACAGCACTGCCAAAGCAATCCAACCTTCCCACAGTGCTACACAATGGAGTGTGGTCACCCACTGGGACACCAGCTCTGCTGCAGAGGCATTTCAAAGTCTGGCCAAAAGAGGCTGCTGCTGAAAGCCAGCTGCAGTAGCTTGCAATGAGGGCACGGGCCAAGATCAACATCTCATGGTATGCAAGCCATCAAACTACCCATGAGAAAAGGAAACATTCATCACATACATGTGGACTGGATATGAACAAGTGACCTAGAAATCTGGAGGGTTCCAAGTCCTATTACTCACTGCCTGAGTCATTCTCCTGCTGCACGAACCTTATTGTGACATCTTTTGTGCGGGCTGCAGGTTTGGGGGATGGAGAACAACCCAAAGTCTACTCTGTCATTTAGTCCTAAAATTATGCATAACTCACCCAAAAACAAATAACAGAACAAAATGACTACAAAAGAGGAAAACGTGGTAGCAAGGGAAAAACTTCCTTGTTGCATATTGTATCTTCATTTGAATTCCTGAATAAATCTGAATGAATTATATTTTTTAATTTGTTTAACTATGGCAATAGTCACCATGCACTAGTGGTTTTAGCAGTATTTTCTCTTCATATGTATGACTCAAGAATTACCATAGCAACTTGCTTCCTAATTAGCCTTCAGTTACTAACAATCAATATGATTAGACAAGGTCAGTGCTGGAGTAAGCTCCATAGATTTTTAAAAAGGCTACTGAGAGTCAATAACAGCAAGAAGAGGAGGAGCAGACTCCTGGACAATCTTCCCCAAAGGATGGTGACTGTTCTGTTATTACTCACTCTCCTATGAACAGAGTCACAGCAAATGAGAGCTCTGCCACTTACCTGACTGCAGAAAGATTTTAACCTGACAACAATTTCACAAAATATGGAGAACAGAAGCATCCTTAGATCTGTAGATAAAAGGACACCTCCCTGACACATTGCTGGCACTGATGTTGACTGCACACCACCAAAATCAGGAATAAATATCGCATAGATTTTTATCTATGTACCTACATATGAAATCAATCTCCCTGGGTGAGAAGGATCCCTGAAACCTGGAATAAGGTGAGACCAGTCAGTCTCACCTCTGTGCCTGGCAAAATCTTGGAGAAGATTCCCCTGGAAGGCATGCTAAGGCACATGAAAAACAAAAAGGTGCTTGGTGACAGACAGCATGGCTTCACTAAGGGGAAATCCTGCCTGACCAATCTGGTGGCCTTCTAGGATGGGGCTATGGAACTGATGGACAGGGGTAGAGCAGTTGATGTCATCTACCTGGACTTGTGCAAAGCGATAGACACTGTCCCACACGACATCCTTGTCTCTAAGTTGGAGAGACATCAATTTGATATTTGGACCACGCGGTGGATAAAGAACTGGCTGGCTGGCCGCACGCAAACAGTTGTGCTCAATGTCCAGCTGGAGACCAGTAATGAGTGGTGTCCCTCAGGGATTGGTGTTGGGACCGGTCTTGTTCAACATCTTTGTTGGTGACATGGACAGTGGGATTGAGTGCGTCCTCAGCAAGTTTGCTGATGACACCAAGCTGTGTGGTTCAGCTGATATGTTGGAGGGAAGCGATGCCATCCAGAGGGATCTTGACACGTTTGTGAGGTGGGCTGATGCCAACCTGATGAAGTTGAACCATGCCAAGTGTAAGGTCCTACACCTGGGTTGGAGCAATCCCAGGCACAGCTACAGGTTGGGCAGGGAAGAGATTCAGAGTAGCCCTGCACAGAAGGACTTGGGGGTGTTGGTCCATGAAAAAATGAACATGAGCCGGCAGTGTGCGCTCGCAGCCCAGAAAGCCAACCGTATCCTGGGCTGCATCAAAAGGAGCATGACCAGCAGGTCAAGGGAGGTGATCCTGCCCCTCTACTCTGCTCACGTGAGACCTCACTTGGAGTATTGTATGCAGTTCTGGGGTCCTCAACATCAAAAGGACATGGAACTGTTGGAACAAGTCCAAAGGAGGGTCACGAGGATGATCAGGGCACTGGAGCACCTCCTGTATGAAGACAGGCTGAGAAAGTTGGGGCTGTTCAGCCTGGAGAAGAGAAGGCTGCGTGGAGACCTCAGAGCAGCCTTCCAGTATCTGAAGGGGGCCTATAGGGATGCTGGGGAGGGACTCTTCATGAGGGACTGTAGTGAGAGGACAAGGGGTAACGGGTTCAAACTTGACCAGGGGAAGTTTAGATTGGATATAAGGAAGAAATTCTTTACTGTGAGGGTGGTGAGGCACTGGAATGTGTTGCCCAGGGAAGTTGTGAATGCTCCATCGCTGGCAGTGTTCAAGGCCAGGCTGGACAGAAGCTTGGGAGGCATGGTTTAGTGTGAGGTGTCCCTGCCCATGGCAGGGGGATTGGAATTTGATGATCTTAAGGTCCTTAGAGTAGTCCCTGACTATTCTATGATTCTATGATTCTAAGATGCTCCCTGGGATTTAAGCGTGTGCAGTGCTTAGCTGAGATCCCATTAGGAAGTCCTCCCTCTAGTGACCTGAGCAATTGCCCATCGTTGACACAATTCTTACCTGACTTTTGCAGCCTATTTGAGTCATTAACATGTTCTCTCTTACCCTAAAAGCACAGTGCCTGGCAGCACAGTAGGATAGAAACATAATGTGCTATTCAGAGGTACTCTGGGTACTGGGAATACAAAACAGGCTCCTTGTTACTGACAGATGAAGGCTTGTGAAAAGCTACTTTACTTGTTAGCACATTTAAGTCTGCTGCTAAGAAGCACAGATCAAACCAAGCTTATTTTTAGACTAACAGTGCTGTGAATTATGTCCAGCCACATGACTGTCACGGATGAACAGTGATCCATTCACCTGCCTCTGTACAAATGTCCTGCCACTTAGCTCCCTTCTCCATTCCCCTCTCTGCTGCAGCTGTGCCTTCTGCCTCAGCTCATCCCAGTATCCCCAAATAGAGGGTTGGGCTTGGGGAACAGTGGAGCCAAGACATGGCACACAGAATCATAGAATAGTTTGTGTTAGAAGGGACCGTCAAAGGTCTGAATTGAGCAGGAACACCTTCCACTAGACCAAGTTGCTCAGAACCACATCCAGCCTGGTGATAACGTAATGACAAGACAGTCTGGACAGTGCTGTACAATACAACTTTGAGGCAATGTGTCTTGATCTTCTTCTGCACAAAATGCCCCAAAGAAGAACAAAAGGATTTTAAGCTCAAAAGGGCAGTTTTTTATCAGAATATAAACTAGGATAATTAACTTTAAGGAAGAAAAACTTCAAAGAATATTGAAAGTGATGTGAGAAGATTTTATATCCCCACCTACCCCAGCATCCAATGCCTTTGGATAAGGTTTGGACTTCCTCAATGGTTTATTCCGAATGTTAGTAAGCTCTGCCCAGATTTCCTGAAGAACCTCATTCATCACCTTTGGGGCTGCTCCTGCTCCCCAGTGCAGTCTTTGGGTGGCACATATCCATCTCTGGCCTATAAACCTCCTGCCACTTGTAGTACCTCAAAGCTGCTCCCCTACAAACATGCCCATCAGCCCACAAAAGGTAAACCCACGCCCCCATTCCTCCAGGGAGCTCTGCCACTGCCAGTTTTCCTAAAGAGCAGGGAAGAGAAGTAATCAATAAGCAAATCCTTTTCACCATATTGTGCTCACCCCTTCTCACAGCACAGATGGGCAAAGCCAAAATCTTAGAAATTCAGTGGAAGTCTTAAAAACATGGAGAATAAAGCTGAAAAACATATAATAAAATTTAATCCAAAATAAGAGATAAGATTGACAAAAGGATTAGACACATCTAATGAGCACCTTCACTTCCTAATTACACTAAAAAGGATAAACATATCCAGATGAAGATGTAAATCTTTCTGCTCTTGAGCAGACAAGCAAGACAGAAGTAAATGACGCTTCCATACAACAAAGACTAGTTTAGTTTGGTGCCCATGTGAAATTCAGCATTATGCCTTGATTTAGTGGAGAAAACTTCACAACACAAAGGCATCATAAAGGCACCATTCCAGGAGTTTTTGATGAACAGCCCATTATTTATTAGATGTATTTCTCCTCAGAGGAGCAACTGTTCCAGGAATGTTCTCTTGAACATCCTCCTTCATCAATTGGCATCAGCAGCTCTCAGGGACAAGGTTCTGAACTGGGAAAGCCAACAGCTTGTCCCTGTCCCCAGCTTCTAATCCTGTGCTGACTGCACTGGAAAATGCATAGACACCAATAGTTTTTCAGCATTCTGCATTTCTTTCACGATCATTTATAATTTCCATCTGTGGTGCTGGCTCCCCAAGCATTCAAAATACTTTTTGGCATAGTTATCTGTCTATCATCCTAAATCCTAGCAATTTAAGTCTTTTCCAGACTACTCTGTGTGTGTGTATATATATATGTACACACATATGCATGTATGCAAGTATATATGTACATACACATATTCTACCATGGGATACGTAATTTAGTCACCAAAGGTACACCACTCTTACTCACTTGTCTAAAAAAACCCATGTATATGAAAGTTGTCATCAAAATCAGGTTCCTGCTTGAGAAATCAAAACAAATATTCACTGTATTTTGCAAGCAAATTGATTTTGGCTTTGTCACAAAACAAACAATGGGCACAACACATCTCTGCTTTTACACCTGCAATGATGGGGCCAGCAGTGTCTTTGATAGCAAAATCAAAATGCAGCTCACTAATAACAATCAAATGCCCAGCCATCTCTCCACTGAGCAAAGCAGCCATCAAACTAATGATTAAATCCATGTCAGTCATTCACCATAATAGAAATATAGGCCATGCAAGATAATGTTGTCAGAGAATCAGCATCTCCTGCTTAGAAAATTAATCTCTTGACTTCATCTCAACATTTGTTTTCCATAAATGCTGAGGTTTGTATCAGAATTGCAATAGCAATGGGAAACAATCTTTCATTGTAACATGCCAATTCCACTAACATTATATCAAAACTAAACAGAAAAGTGAGATAAAATTAATATGGGAAGGTATTTCTGAAATCCTCCTGAAATTGAATTACCATTTCCAATCTGATGCTAGCTACCCTCTTTCTGACAAACAACATTTAGTAGCAGCAACAATAAATATTGAAGAAAATCCCATTTAGAGGAAATTGGGCACAATTTCAAGTAGGTCCCACCTTTTGCACCCATTCACTGGTACAGTTACAATACACACATAAGATTAACAGAAAAGAAAATCCAATAAACTTCTGTTTTCTCATGAAAAAAGACCTTTCCTTTCTAATATATACTTTTGCTAGCAGCACTTTTCAAAGCAAACCCAGAAGCTGGATATATCTGGAAGCAGATGGCACCATGATGCCTCCCTGGATATGCCATCACCCAGATTCCCATAGAGTCTCACCAACACAGCAAGCTCAGGAGCCATGGACCCTTTCTAGCATGTCTGTCAGGTAAAGGAGATGGAGGTGCTGAATGTTTGAACTGAACAACCAAGTGAGGTGCAATTGCTGTAATTCTGAACGTACGTGTCGTCTCTCAGAGTTGTTTCATTATTGTACTGTGTTTGTTTTCAGGTCAATACATTTTATTATGAATTCTATCCAGAAATTGCGGAGTTAATGTGTAATCAATACACAAGAGTTTGCTTGTTTTTCCCAAATCATATTTAGGGATACAAGACCTGAATACACTTATTTTAGTGAGAAAAAGGTAATTATCTAAATTAGAGCAATATTCTGAAACATCACATGAGAAGAACCACATTTTTGCCATGTATGAACTATGAATTACATTGGAAAATGTAAAACATAATTAGAACTAACAATTCTGAGTTCTCATTTCATTTTCTGATATACAAATGTCAGTCTGCAGTATCACTCAGCCGGCTTAAGAATTACTTTATGTTCCCTAGAAAATATATATTTTTATATTTACAAAGTAACTTAGATCGTCACTGACTCTATTTTGAAAGTACAAGAATCTCATAATAATATACAACTTGACATTTCCTTTACTTCAAAATAGAGTGAAGCTCCTGCGAGGAGGAGATGGAAACTGAAGAAGTGACATGTTTTGGGAAAAAAATTTGCCTCTAATGACAGCCATCGTACATTTTACAACACTGGCCCCTTTTGAAACAAAAAACCCACCCAAAAGCACCTGAGATGAACCATGCCTCAGCACTGCCAAGGCCATCGCTAACCCATGCTACTAAGGGCATTGTCTACACGGTTTTTGAACACTTCCAGGGACACTGATTCCACCACTGCCCTGGGCAGCCTGCTCCAATGCCTGACTGACTTTTGGGGAAGACATTTTCCCTAATAACCAGTCTAAATCTCCCCTGGTGCAGCTTGAGGCTGCTTCCTCCTGTACCATCACTTGTTACTTGCATAGCCCACAAGAGAAAAGAAGAAAGATCATAGCATTAATTCCACACCATGGGATGACTATCAATTCTGAGGCTCCTTGCCAAATTTATCGATTGCAATAATTATCAGTTTCATGCCTCTAATGCAAGGACCTAAAGTGAGGCTGCCTTGCAAAACTGAATGATTTGGAGAAAGTAAATATCCCCATATGAACCACCACAGCATGCCAAACCTGCAATACATCTGTCTTGCTCTAGTGGTGGCAGGGGAGGCCTAGAAACGAGTGTAAAAGCTGAACAAGCTTATTGCGGAATAATCTTAATAATTGAGGAAAAAAGATCTTAGTAATTCCTTTTTCATATGGAGAGGTGTTTTTGACCACTGGGCTGAGATCTTTTTTCAAGCACTGTGCATTTCACCCTCAGATCTCATTTTGAATGAATGAGGCAACTTCAGAGCCCACATTTAGATATACAACAGAACTATCTTAACTTAGCCTGCACTTCATTTTATCTGATTTGTTTGCATAGGGGAAGGCAGAAGAATACTGGATCAAAGTTTCCTCCTAAAGAAAAGTGGGAACTCACATAGGCATCTACCCATGTTTTGTCTTCTATGAATTCAAGTTATCTGAACAGTATGTCACTGGGGAGAGGCACTAAAACATTTAGTATACATTCAGGTAAGTGGATTTCCTTTTTTTGCTTTATCTATCTCCAT
This sequence comes from Myiopsitta monachus, assembly GCA_017639245.1. NCBI lineage: Eukaryota > Metazoa > Chordata > Aves > Psittaciformes > Psittacidae > Myiopsitta > Myiopsitta monachus. The sequence continues at coordinate 60,416,639 of CM029925.1, forward strand.
GTCCAGACAGACCAGAAATGATGTCCAAGATGACATCACTGGGCTTCCTTTGCCCAAGGAAGTTGTGAATGCCCCATTCCTGGCTGTGTTCAAGGAAAGGTTGGATGGGGCTTAGAGCAACCTGGTCTAGTGGAAGGTGTCCCTGCCTATTTCAGGGAGGGGCTGGAACTGGGCGATCTTAAGGTCCTTTCCAACCCAAACCAGTCTGGGATTCTGTGATTCTTCCATTAAATACTTCAGTCTCTAATGCTGGCTTCATTACCGATGCAGTAAACAAATACAGATTCTGCTAACAGTTCATTACCACAAAACTCACTTTTGCACAAAAAGAAGTAATGACAAAATGTATTTTCTTTTTTTTCCTTTCTAAATCTCTTCTGTCAAAGACAGAGAGCATCAAGATACCAAACCACAGAAAAAGAATGATGGAATACTTCCTTTCTTGCAGTCTGACTTGTTTCAATTAAAATATGTAAATATTAGTATGACTTTTTTGGTGAGTTTTTAAATAGAAAAGTTAGCAAATGTTGATATGGATCTTATGAATTTATTTTACATTTCCTAGCCTCTTCTAAGGTTCTTTACATTATTTGTGATTTTGTTCCACCCCAGCATTAGCAAAAGACTGAGATCAGGTTATGCATTTACTGAAATACACAAAGCTGTAATTAGAAGCTCTGCTCTTCGACAACAGTGGTGAGTTTCTGACATGGATAATAGATTTCTACCTCAGTTTTCTGTAATTGTGCAAGGGATGACAACAACGACTGCAAGTATAAGATTTCTTCCACAGACATGCTTTGGCAAGGAAAAGCAGAATGGCAGATGATGATGCAGCAAAATGTTATTGGTTTATAATAAAACCACCTAGTCTTCGTTCATTACTTACTATGTTTAGAACCCAAGGCATAGCTTCTTCTTTCAGAAATAAATTTGAATTAAGAACAGACCAGGCTTCCCATGTATTAACACTAATCACTGAAGTTTGCTATGCAAGGGATGCTATTTGCAAAGGTTGCAGGAGGGTTCTAGAATGGTTTGGTTTGGAAAGGACCTTAAAGCTCATCCAGTTCCAACCCCTGCCCCTTGCGTCCAACCTGGCTTTGAACACTGCCAGGGATGGGGCAGCCACAGCTTCTATGGACAGCCTGCGCCAGGGCCTCACCACCCTCACAGGGAAGAAGTTCTCCCTGATGTCCAGTCTAAATCTACCCTCTGAAGTAATGGCCCCTCTTTGAGAAGAAAATGTACCCAAGTTGCTCATGGTCATACATAGAGACCACGGAACAAGGCTTTGCTTTGCCTGGCTCTTCCACTGACAGTGTATTATAGGACTCCTTGGAGAAGCTCAGAAACCTATTCAACTTTCAAATCACATTTGTGGGAACCCATTTCAAAGGGCAGAGTGTAGCAATGTGCAAATGACTGACACCCTGGATGCTGTTGGGTTAAGGAAAGTGCATGTTGCACACAGCAGAGGGTAAGTTTTCTTACATGATTTTGCTGCTCAGTCAGAGGCCTGAATTGCAAGCATCCCCTCTGGTATAGAAAAGAGCAGGATTAAACCAGGCAGAGAGAGGAGAAAGCCCCACACCGTAACAGTGGCCCCATTAAAACACTTATTCTTTGGAATATCAGCCTGAACTTGAATTTCTTTGCTTATGCTAGTTACTCGCCCTACTGTTTTTGAACTATAGTCCTCTGTTCCCTGAGAGAAAATGCATATTTAGATTAATTTAAATGCATTAAGTAGCATCCTTATTTTCATACTCTGCCCTTAAGATGCAGAACATTACACATAACTTCCTAAAATGTAAATTAGAATTTAATATCCATGGAGTTGCACCTTGGTAATATACCCTGGAGTATTTATTACCAACATACGATTGTTACTTGATTCAGTGTGTGTTTTGGTACACAGCATGCACTGTGTCCCCCCTTCACCTAAGGTATGTAAATAAATATTTTTGTAACATGCACTATTTAACTTATACATCACAGAAGATCCTCTTTTTTCTGCTTCTTGCAAACAAACACCAAAGAAATAGCAGACTTATCCAGATGATGCAGAAGATAGAAAGGAACTCCTGCCTAGAACCAGTTTCCAAATGTCTTGGTTACACAGAATCCTAACCCTTTTCTCATAATAGCTTTAATGATCTGATTTAATCACAACCTTTTGCATACCAAATGAGGCAGCACACAATACACCATGCAAGAAAAAATGAAGAATCTGCAAAATACTGACCAACTTTCTTGGTAGCAGAAGACACAAACTGCTCATCCTTAAATGATCATGCATTTCTGCTTCTGCCCCTTCATTCCCATCTTTTTGGGCTATATGCTGCCATGTATGACAGCATCATACGCTGGGGCTGAATGAAATTGATATCAGGAGCACATGGGATGATGGACATCCCCTTAGCTATTTGCTAGTCCAGAAAGCTTTGATGGCTACTGCTGAAGAAGATCTGGACAGTGAATCCACCAATTCACCAAGACATTAAAACTTGCTAAATAAAGTGAAGACTTCACACTATGCCAAATTTTCCTGATGAGACTTTCACCTATGAAGACAAGAACTTTGCTCCTTCCCCACTCACAGGAAGAGAGATACACCTTGATTCAGCAATCTACTTTCATATGTGCCTCAGAATACCGTGCTGAGTGGTCTCCACTGTCCTCAAGTACCTCACTTTGGTAAAGATAAAACATAAAAGGTATCTCAATCTAATCTAATTAAGTCACAGGGAAGTGAGACCTATCTTTCAGCCTGCATGGGGCAAACAGGAGAAATCTTAGCATCACATCAGGTTGGTTGCTGTATATGAAATAAGCTGATGCTCATGTATCTAGGTTACAGACCAGCAGCATTTGTTCGTATAACCCATCACTGGATCAACAGTCTCAGCAAAAAACCATAAAAGCTTGAATGCACTGAGTGATTAAGTAAATGTCTGATTCTCTACAAATTCATGAGGAAGCTGTAGATAGCCGGTGCATATATCCCTGCTGTCTTCCACAGACAGAAGACTTCAATTTCCAGGAGTGTCAACTCTGGCAGCTTCCTTCCACCCTAGGAGTTTTAGCTCTCCAGCTTTTTCAGAGCTCATCAAGGATCTAGCTCATTGAGCTCTGTTAACCACAGCATGGTTCAGGTTCACAAAATCTGTCTTGGCCAAAATCTGCTAAAGAAATGCCCTTTTCCTGTTACTCCAACATACAAAACAGGGCCATTATTTCTCTGACATCTTCTAGTTCGAGAAGTACCTTCACCCCCATGGCTGAATTTCCTTGGCCTGCACACAGGTTGGATTTGAAAACGAGTGATGAAACAAAGCATTATGCTTTAGCTTAAACCTTTCAAAAGAATAAATAACAGATGACGAATTTTCAAGGGGATTGTGCCCCTTTGGCTTGCACAGGGTAAGGCAATAAGTCCAGAATTCCCGTAAATACGATGCCTGAACCAGGCCTTGCTAGACCAACATTCCAAATCTACTTTATCTTATATTAACAGGAGAAAACTAAGTAAGAGAAAAATGGAGAGTTAATAGCACTTTATACTGTCTCTTCTCCAAATGATGCACTTCCAGTGCACGTTGAAGATGACAGCAGCTGCAGAGCATGTTGAATTGATTTTGACAGGCATATGCCTGCATGGGGCTGCTTTTTAATTTAGTTACTGGAGGGTTAATTAGTTCTTGGAGTGTAAACAGGCTGGTTAAGCAGGAGTCCAGATGAGCTGCCACGTTCCAGTTGGCTAAGACTTAGGAGCAGACTAAACATGTAGCGAGAATAACTAATCTGCTTCCCTGAACACCTATTTGCTAAATTAACATGAAGCCAGAGCTGTGAAGAAGTTGGAGAGCTGCCAGCAACAAGCTGGTTAAGGCTGTTCCTCAGATCTGTGGGTTTCTGAAGTAGTTTTCTGTATAAAAATCCAAGTTGCATGTTTAGTTAGAGGAAGCTCAGATAATTACAGCCTGACAGTTTATTTCATAGCTTCAAACATTCTATCTAAAAAGAAAAGATCTTCCTCCTGGAACACACTTGGGGAAAGTTGTTCCTCCAGATGACAGCTTGCAGAATGGCCATTTCATGGTTTTTCAGTAACTGAAGGAATTTAGATGGGTGAGAAGATAATGAAAATTTAGATATGGTTCAAATGGGCTCCTGTTCTTTCAAAAAACCCTTCAAAATGGCAAAAGTATTCCAGTGAAAATGTTGACACCGCCCCAAAAAAAAAGCAGATGAAAACCAAAGCATTTTGTCCTGGTAACTAAAACTGGAGCTTCAGAAGGGAGTGCAGCTGAAGTGCTCCACGTCAGCCTTTCCAGGTCACACTATTTATGGTCACTAGTGTCCATTTTGAAAGTCCTTGAACAGTGTAAATGGAAAACAAACAAGATCTTGCCTGGCTATTGAGACCTGAGCCTGACTGGAAGTATCTGGAAGTATTTGACCTGTTCAAAGCTCTCAGCTGTTCAGGTGTTTCAGAATATATACAGAAGGCAGGAACACTAAAAAATGTTACTGAGTTATTTTTCCTTTGAAAACCAGAATTTTTCAGTCACTGTATTCAAAAAACTTTGCTCACTTTGAAGATAAATACATCAGAGATAAGATTCTCATGGAGGACTCATCTCTGATTTAAACTGTACTCAACCAGCTTATCCCCAATGGATGATTGCAAAGACCACCATTGTCTTGCAACTTCTGAGCTTTAAAAACCTATCTTATTCTCAGAAACACAGTTAGAAATGATCTAATAATGATAAAAATCATGTGGACAGATATGGTGGACTGTATAAGATACTATTTTTCTTCCGTAACATATTCAAAAGATATCGTCACTCTCCTTATTTTTAGTCTATTTAGTTCTAGATAAGCACATACATATAATACACTGAGGTATCTCATTTGTATACATCAGGCTATCCGCATTTTACCATATGGAGGTATCACATTATTAATAGCTGTTTTCCTTAAATAGGCTACAGTTTGCTTTAATCTTCCTTTCTGTGCATGATCCTGCAGGAGTAAGAAGGCTTCCATACAAAGGCCATGGTTATATATGCAAATCTATTATTTGATTACACACTTTTTTCATCCCTACAGTATCACAAATATTTCTGATGAATGTTTTATGGGTTAGGTTTAGGACTCGTGAGCTATTTCACATTTTGTCTGTTTGCCATATCATCTGCAAATACTGCATCTTTGTTGACGGTGACTGGTCTCATTTACATATTTATCACACTTTTATTTTCAAGGACGTTTTGCTATAAATTGTCTGTCCCCATTTCTCCTCCAAGTACTACTAGTCCATACATATATTTTCAAATTGAGCTCATTTCCATATATAATTTTTTTGGTTGACAATAAATCCCTACTTAGAGGCATCATATTCAATGTGATCACTACCTTCATACATATCTGACATACGGTTTCTGAGTAATTAAAGACAACGGAAGCAGTTTACAATGCACTTTGCAACCCACTTCATAGTCCAGAGAGCTCAATGATTTTCCATAAAGACTAACCTAAAAGGAACCCTGCAGGACTGGGGAGAAATAAGTGCCAACAAAACTGTCAAAACAGAGCCAATCTTATTCCTGATAACCGTTAGCCACAAAAAAGATGACTTTCTTTTTCTTTCGTCAAGAAAAATGTCCATTTACAGCTTGACGGACTCAGAGGTTCTGAATCTATGAGTAGGATGCAGCAACTGGAGGCTTTTTAGTGTGTACCACATGCCAACAGATGACTCCTGAACCTACAGTGATGCTCTGAAATGGATGTCACACTTCAGAAAAGACCAGATGCCATGTGTGCTTTACTACTTGCTACTGATCAGCAACTCCTGAATCCTTTTATGTTCACTCTTTGGTCTTCATCCCTCCATCCCCATGCTTTTCTAGGTTCAGAATCCTATCTATTTCATTGCCATACCTTCGGGTGTGTTCTCCTTCTTGCTAAATCCCTTACTTACGCAAGAGTATGAGGGAAATGTGTAGAAATGATGCAGAGAAACATCAGCAATCTATTCCATTTCAGTTTTGCCATTACACACAGCATTGCAAAAGGCACTGACTTTCAAATGTATTTCCCTACTGCCACTCAGACACCTCATGGGTGAACAGACTGTTTGTGACCCTCTCCTGTCAGGGTGCAAGCGCTGGATGTGTTTCTAAACAAAATATTGTGATTTGCTCATATATGAAATAATTCAGAAAAATCATACATGCTCTGGAATGGCTCAGGTTGGATGCTGTCACTTACAATTTCTGGTGCTAGCACCACTTAACCTGTAGATTTTCCATGGCTAAAGAATAGTAGGAAATATATTATTTGGGATTTGTTTTACCTGACGTTGGAGGGCTGCTCTACACCCACAATAGTATACTAATGAATGTATGATACATCTGTTCATCAAAAGTGCTCATAATTGTTAGGCTTATCACTAAAATTCACAGAAATTAGGTGCTTACACCCTTTATGTGCTAAGATTTTTGGATCTATCACCTGTAAGAAACTTCTCTCACACATCCTACAAGCTGCTTCTGAACATGCACAAAACAATCCTATCTACTCCTTAGTGAAAAGAGAATTGGCTGGCCTATTATGAACAGGAGCTCTTATCTCAGTAATCTTTCCACTGTTTCAGTCCAAAATTGTCAAATAATCAGTTTCTCATGATCTCCTGCTATGGCACTACATTTATTAAATGCAATGACACACCATGCTGAACAAAACTCTTTGACCAAGGAAACCAGATGAAGTTCAGAGAGAGCTGCTTGCTCACTGGCTGTAAAAGAAGCTACAACCAGAAACTGCTGTTTGAAGTTAAATAGTTTTTTCCTACTAAATACTGACATGATACATACATTTTCTCGAGGTCAGTGAGTCCTCTGAAAGCTCCTTTTGGAATGACTCTCATCTTGGTGAGGACAAATCTCCTGAAATAAAGAAAATGGGGTGGTCATTCACTATTCACAATACAGGACTGCAGGGAGGCCATGTCATCAGAGGAGAGGTACAAGGAGAGTCTCCAGGCTAAAGGCTTTGGCATCTAAATACAGCTGTGAAGTTCGAACGTTTTGTCAGACTCCAACTGCCTGCCTAGAGCAAAATTACAGCACCGAGTTTGGCTGCCTATGGAGTTCCTCCAGGGAAAAAGCATTTGTCAGTAGTTGCAATTTCCATGTTTGCTTCAGCAAGAAATCTAGATCCATTCACTGCAACTTAGCTGTGTGCTGGGGAGGGACAACCTCTTTCTCATTTTGACCTCTCTTTTGAGAGATGCTCAAGCACAGGATGAAGCAGCCTGGCAGAGCCAGACTGGGATGAGTTTCTTACACATCGTGGTAAGACAGTACATGCATGCCCATGCAAGATAAGCCTTAACCTGCTGCACAGATAATTTAAAATATCCTATAAACCTTTTTGTTAAACTGGACTCATCTCCTTTTACCACCATAAACAAAGAAGACTAGAAAACTTCTGATGGCACACAGCAAATGAAAGGTAGGGTTTCTACTACTCCTACACATTCAATTATTCATAGGTAGTGACCACAAACAACTGCATACATTTAATATGACCTGCTCATGAAGACACATAGAATCATAGAATCACATAACAGTTAGGTTTGGAAGGGACCTTGAAGCTCATCCAGTTCCAACCCCTTACCATGGGCAGGGACACCCTCCACTAGACCAGGTTGCTGCAAGCCCCGTTCAAACTGGCCTTGAACACTGCCAGGGACGGGGCAGCCACAGCTTCTCTGGGCAACCTGAGCCAGTGCCTCACCAACCTTACAGGGAAGAACTTCTGCCTAATGTCTAATCCAAATCTCCCCTTTGTCAGTTTAAAGCCATTCCCCCTTGTCCTGTCCCTACAGGCCCTTGTCAAAAGCCCCTCTCCAGACTTCTTGTAGACCCCCCATGATATTCTTATGACTAGATGCCAGGTTAAGAAAGCCTAACTGAGAAATGAGAAAGCCCACAGAGGGTTTGCAGGGAGAAATATAATTTTTCTATTTTCTACTGAGAGCAAAAATGACATTCAAACTCCCAGGTATTAAACACCAAGCAGGGAAATAAGCAAGACATCAGATAATAGTGGTTGCATTGATGGATAGTTGCTAAAAAATAGTATTTTCTTTAAAATAAAAAATCATTCGTGAAACACGCATGAATATCAGCCTGTGAATCAGTTTCTTAGTCTATTTTCCTATGGAAATGAACTGGTTTTGGAATTACTGTAGAAGTCTTTTTTCCAGTGAGCATACCTGCCAGACCATCCCTCATTTTTATCATCTCAGAACTGGTTTTGCATGGCTGCCTGGGACTGCCTTTCAGTTCATGTCTGTGCTGCCTTATTGTAACATCTATGGGAGGACAGAAATGGGAACTCAGCCTGGTATTACCTGCTGTGTAGTCCTGCAAATTTTAACACAATCCCTCAAAACTCGAGACTTACTTTCTTACTATTCACATAAAGTATTCATGCAGCCCTCATCTATTTTTCATTTCAGCTGATTAGTTTAGAATTTTCATGGGAGATTGTCATGCTTTAATCAAAGTCTTAGGGAAAAAAAAGCATTATTCTGATAGAATACCCCCGGTGAAAGGTGCCAATTTTTTAATTGTAGACCTTTAGTAGACTCTACCCCCTCATTTCGATGCCCAAATATGAGTTAATATTTAAACATGACAAAGTCAGTGCATGCCTCACCTAGCTCTAGAGATGTCACTGTGATTACACCAGGAGTGAGCACAGCCCCACACTTTTTTAAACATTGAAATTTATGGCATTCTCTGTCCTGCAAGAGAATGAAGTCATTTGGTATTCCATTATTCTTGTGCTATCATTAATGTATGTCAGAAAGAGCTTCAACACACTGCCACACAAGAATTAGTATTGAGATCATTATGCAAATGTTAGAAGGATTAAAGAGCTTCCAGAAAGGGCATAACTTGGATTAAGCAATTTGTAAAGCCCTACTGAAAACACAGCTGGTGTAATGCACGCAGAGCTATGGCTCTGCTTTTGGAAGGCAGCTAGGTACAATGGACCCTTGCAGAACACCCAGCAGAGTTAGCTTACAAAGCTGAACCATCAGGAAACTCTGTAACTTTGGCCTGCTTTGAAACCTTTCCTAAACTCTCCTTTGTAGAAACACTTGCCTAGTTTTGGAACCCTAGAAAGCAGGTTCTGTCTGAAAAGCCACCTGTAATTTTCTTATGGCAATGTTCTAAACTGAATCTTCTCTCTGCAGGCAGAGATCACCAGGGAGTTTGTGATATTTTAATTAAACACTGGCCTACACCATGCTTCACCACAACAAGGATTTACAGCCTCATCCCAAAACTAATTAAAAGGAGGGAACCTCATTCATAGATGAGCTTACCTGTATAAGAAAAGCTACAAGTGCACAGAAGTAAAAATGAAACCTTGAGTTTCTTCAAGTACCCTGCTATCCTGCATTAATAAGATGCCACAATTCTGGAACCATGTATCTAATGCCCTGGAGCAATAAAAGTAGAATTGAATTTTAATAGCTGAAGTCTCACATTCCACTTTGAAAAAATTAAGGTTAATTGTTTTTAAACATCCCGGAGTAGGCTAATAAAGTCAGCCTTAATGGTATAACGAACACTGAAAATTAGAATCAGCTACTTGTTGAATTATCAACTGTATAATGAATAGGAGTCTATTCTAACTAGCCAAATGCTGTACTGTCAATAAATCTCACCAATTAGGCTCCAAGAATCAATCCGTACTTAACTTGAAATACTGGCTGTTCTGTTCCAATTCTTTCCCATGTACATGGAGAAAATAATTAAAAAGCATTTCCTCTGTTTTGTTGCTGGCATTACTTTAGGGTCAAAGAAATGAATACAGCCCACCTCCATTCAAGCATGTTTCACACCAAGACAAGCAGGTAAACAAAAGCATCCTTTCAGAAACATGAGCTTAATGAAAAGGTGCAGCGTTTGGTCCTAAAAATTATGTTAGCACTTACGCACAAGGAAAGCACTGAAAAGCCTAAATGCTTAGTGCATGGTATGGAATTGAAAACCCAGAGCCAGGTGCCTGACATAAAGGGTGAGAAAGGTTAGACTGAAGGTTGGGTAATCCAAAAAGCTGTATGCAGAGCTAGCCCCTGGGAAACACTAAATCCCAGCTCCCAGACCTTTCAGCTCTGTGCACATCGTGGTCTCTCAGCATAGCAATGGCAGCTGAAACAGAGACATAGGGAATGGGAGTCCTGGCTTCCAGCCCCCTTTCACCCTGAATGGTGTAAACTCCCATATTTCATGATGCTCAGCCACCGAGGGATCTCTCCCAGTCTAGGCTCAGGCATCCTGCAGCTAGGGCTAGACCTCTTATGCTGCCAAAGAGGACAAGGGGGAGCTTAACCCAACCACCCTCTCTAGCGGCATTACGGTTAGAGCTGATTTCCCTGGGATAAATAAAAAAAACCAACAATGGAAGCACCCAAAAACCCCCAAAGCCCACTTTATTAAGTCCAAAGTTCAGTGATGTTAATGTTAAGTCTGGCCCATTGCTCCTACACACCCCCTGATATCCGGGAAAGTTTTCTACATCCTGATTTAAATATATCTGCTGCCAGTGACTCTTAGGGAGTTTACTGAAGCTCTCTGCTGCAGTTGTACAATCCTGGTTATACTTTACTTATTTATATATGCATGTGTTATGAATCATATTTACTTAAATATATAACATTGCTTAATATTTAACTGATCTTTACCTATTTTTGGTTTCCTGATCAGTGAGAACAACTGCCTTCTGTTGAGCAGCAATACCATTTTACATCTGAAAGGACAGGTAAGTTTATAATCAGACTATATTTCTCTGGACTAAACATGCACGATTTCCACAGGTTTTTCCATTTTTTAAATTTTATATGCCTCTTTATTTCATCATTTTAGTTTTTCTCATCAACGGCTGCAGTAAATTCTTCTATTACAAAACTACTAAAACCCTGCTCCTAATTAAGGTTAGACATGTCAGGACTAGGGCAGAACTATCTCCTACTGGTCTATTTATACAGAGATATCTAAACCTGGTTGTTTAAAACAGTAGAGTCTCAGTTAATAGGAAGCCACTGACAAAGGTGACTTCCAACACTTTATATTGCCATGAAGAGCAAACAACCCATCTTTTTTCTGTATGGCTGTTTCTAGTATAAGAGAAATATCATAGTGTCAACGTAATCTCAAAACCTATAGAGGATGTACCACAGAAATTAGCAGGTACCAGTAAAATGTCCTAAATAACTCTAACATTTGCAGTTATTAAGAGATTTATTGAAACAGTCTCTTCTGCAGCTGAAATAGTTCAAGACAGACATGACATAAGATATGAAAGGAAACAAACCACACACACCCCCCGGGAAAAGGTAATATTTTTTCATCCATCCTCATGTGAATCAGACTGACCTCATCATGAAGGGATGAAGGACTGCGCGCCATTATTGAAGTATCTGGTGCCCAAGGTGTGGGTGACTGAAAAGACTTGATCAATTAAAAAAAAGGGCATATGAAATATGTGAAGCGTGCATGTTAAGCACAATGTAAATACATTGTATTTGCGAGATTAGCCATTTTTGTGCAAAGTGATGTATTTTGCATATTTTGCATATACATCAACTGAGCTCTCAGCCCCATGTCCCACAAGATCTTGCTTGAACAACTATGAAGATGCTCTTTAGCACACATTCTATACCAGAATTTACTCCAGCACTGCAGCGGTGCCCCCTCCTCACACCACTGGCAAGAATCTTGCAAAACAAAGCACTGAACTGATTCTCAGAAATGAGACTAGTTAAAAAAAAACCCACCCCAGTATCTGCTTCATAAAGCATGGCTGAAACTAGGTCTTTCAAACCACTCTTTGAAACTCATTTCTCAGATCTACTTAAGTCACACACAATTAATCAGAAAGTGTGTGCATTGTAGAATTATCTTCCCTGGCTCATGTAAATTGCAAATTCATGATGTTAAAATGAACAATACCAAGCAGATACTATAAACCCTATAACTTAAGGACTAAAGGAAAATAAAATATAAAGCCAAAAAGATTTAGTGACTGTAATGCTAAATCACGAAATTTGGTTCCCAAGATATAAACGTGATAGGATTTTGAAGAACATTCATCTTTGATCTCCAAGCTGAAAGACTGATGTTATAAAGTTCCAATCCTCTGCAGCAATGTGTATTTTGTCAAGCAAAGATTTTACAGTTAAATTTCATTTTCTCTCTGCAATTTTTTTTGTTTCTTTCTCTGGTTTTGCTTCTTGCTTTGCTGAAAGTTCAAGCATAGGCAACAGATGAGTCTTTGCTTTCCATCAGAAGATAAAATGATGCCATGACCTGTTTAGCATGGTCTTGATTAAATGCAAGAAACAAGAAAATCCTGCTCCTTCTGTTTGTTTGGTTGGGTTTTTTTTGTTTTCACTTGATTAGTCAATGCAACAGTGAAGGACTGTTTTGCTTTTCATGACATAATAGGAGATAAATAGATACTGCAGACCATGTCCCAGATAGTGTAAATCAATTGAGCTGCGTCAGTTTTGCCCTAAACTTCTGTTCTAATTCTCACTGGAATGAATTATGAGATTCCTTTGAGCTAAATGTGATGTAATTTAAATTTATGAAAACATTTGTAAGTCACCAGCTTATTGAAATGAGTTCACATTGTCATATGACTTTGCTATGAGTTTTGGCAAACACAGAATCACAGAATGGTTTGGGTAGGAAGGGACCCTAAAGCTCATCCAGTTCCAACCCCCTGCCATGAGCAGGGACACCTTCCACTAGAGCAGGTTGCTCCAAGCCCCGTCCAACCTGGCCTTGAACACTGCCAGGAATGGGGCAGCCGCAGCTTCTCTGGGCACCCTGTGCCAGGGCCTCAGCACCCTCATAGTGAGGAATTTCTTCCTAATGTCTCATCTCAAACTCCCGTCTGTCAGGTTAAAGCCATTCCCCCTTGTCCTGTCCTTACAGGCCCTTGTCAGATGATCCTCTCCAGATTCCCTGTCAGCCTCTTTAGGCACTGGGAGCTGCTCTGAGGTCTCCCCGGAATCTTTTCTCTTCCAGGCTGAACAAGCTCAGCTCTCTCAGCCTGTCTCCATAGCAGAGTTGCTCCAGCACTCAGAATATCTTTGTGGCCTCCTCTGGACGCACTCCAACATCTTCACATCACTCTTGTGTTGGCTGAATGCAGGATTGCAGGGGGGTCTCACAACATCTCACTAGAAAGGGGCACATGCATATATATAGGGGCATGGAAGTATTTTTCCTAATCAGTTATCTAGGTGGAAGACCTCACTAATCTATTAAGCAGTTTGTAACTGCTTTCAGACACAGCTAAGGTTTCCTCTCCCTAACAGCAGGCTGAGAGGAATCTAAGCCTCTTAAATCGAATGTTCAAACATCAGGCTTCAAAAACCATCAAGCTAAATGCAAAATTTGCTTTCTGGTTTAAAAGTCTTTAGATTACATGCATATCATGTTGCAAAGCTATTAGCAACACTTAAGAGGTTTTAACTTAAAAACAGAGGAAGATTTATGTTCGTTGCCTCAACTCCAAGAGATGCTGAGGTTAAGACTTCATAAAGCTGATGAGATCTCAAGGAATGGCACTGGCAGTGACAAAACACTGCTCCCACTATCCTACAGGCCCATCTTTTCAGAGAGCTATGCCATCATCAAGCCAAAGCCAAACAGAATATTTTTTCCACTAATGACTATTCACATAACTACAGATTCATTTCAAAAATGGACCCTGATGGCACAGGTACATCTGAAAAATGAGGAAGAGCTTTGAGAGACATGATCCATGCATTTGAGAGCCCCGACTTTACACATATAGAAATTGACTAACAAAACAGAGACCATAATCCCTTGCTAATATGCACCATCTGGCTTGAAGCATCTAATCACTGCATTCACCTAATGTACTTAAATCAGCTGCTCATCCCTTCAGATGCTTGTGAAAGAACAAGTTATCTAGGCTGTGCAGCTTGTTTATTCCTTTTATGCGACAATAAAAGCACGTAAAGGTGAGTATTCCAAGGAAAAATTAGGCAATGTACATTTTATGGTATACATTTTATGGAGAAGACAGAAATCAAAGATGCATTCCTGAGTTTTAGGTAGTACTGGGCCTGGCTAGGAGTGAGTTAATTTTCTTCATGGCATGACTAAAACCCTACTGATAGCACACTAATCTTCTAGATTTGCTGAACAGGGTTGGCACAGCATCAAAGCCACCTCTGTTTCTCACTTTGCCCCCTTCAGTGGGAGTGGGAGGTGGGCTATAGGCCTGGGGCATACAGCCAGGCAGGTGACCCGAACTACCCAGGGAGATATTCCGTACCATATAATGTCATGATCAGCAGTACAAGATAAAAGCATTCTTCTATGCAACTGAAAAATGCAGAGTAAAGCCGGGAGGGTGCACATCCTCCTTTCAGGTATGCTACTGGGGAATCTTTTCAGGTCTGGGAGTGATGTAAGGGGCATCTCAGAATGAAAATATTTTTGATTTGTGTGCTATTAAACAAAGCAATGTACAGGCAAAGTAAATACAATTAGAACTGTGATGATACTGTTATTAGTGATGCCCATCTGCCTACCAGTCTGAATCTAAAAAGCAATATGTGCTGTAGCTCGTGGAAAATCACTCCTTAATCTTTACCAGTGGCCTTCCTTAAAAATCAATTTCCTTTTCTTTTTTGAATTAGAATAAAAGGATAGTGAATAGTACTGATAGTATTCCTATTCGAAATTTAGTGAATACTTGCTTGGATTAATAACCCCAGCCCAGCCACAAAAACCTGTTTCGCTTGCAGGGTGCCTACAAGACCACAACATGGATAACAAAATACCCATTTCCCCAGCAGAGCTGCGATGTTGCTCACACAGGCACACAATAAAGTTGCTGTGGGATTTGTTTTCCCCCAGGACCTTGCTTAGGTCAGCTAATAAGTTGCACACTCTGCCCCGCAGAAGCTCACAGCTGATAAGGAGAGATAAGGAAGGACAGAAAATTGTTATGAGGAAAAGCAAAGCATCTAAAAGATTGCAAAATTGGTCAAGCCACAGGCTCATAAGGCTTACTCTCCCTCCTCCTGCTTTAGTTTTCCAAAACCATGGTATGTTTAGTCTCAGCCCTGATACCTTTTTAATTTCTGGACAAAGCATACACTGTCCTCAGCAACACTGTACCCCCCCACACACGCTGCAGATACTTCTCTTCTGAGGGCACACGTGCCAACAGTTAAAAATAAACCTTCGAGATGCTTTTAAGTATTTCTGCTTGTATAGGGTGGGAAGAAATTCTTCCCTGTGAGGATGCTGAGGCCCTGGCACAGGGTGCCCAGAGAAGCTGTGGCTGCCCCATCCCTGGCAGTATTCAAGGCCAGGTTGGATGGGGCTTGGAGCAACCTGGTCTGGTGGAAGGTGTCCCTGCCTGTGGCAGTGAGTTGGAACTGGATGAGCTTTAAGGTCCCTTCCAACTCAAACCAGTCTGGGATTTTATGAATCTGGAGATGGGAGATTTAAAAAGAAACAACCAACCAATAAGACGGAGAGAAAAAAAAAAAGAAGATAGCAAAATTCCCAGTTAGAAAAAGAGATGCAACAGCTGGACTTCTACTTGACCTCAGATGTTTAATGGCCTACACTTAATGCAATTATTTCACTGTACTTCTGTTGGGTTGCTTTATGCTGAAATAAAGCTGGAGAAGAACAGAGGAACAGAGTTGTCACTATTCGTGCCAGTTACCTGTGTCAATTCTGCTGAAGACTAAGGTGCAAATAGCAGTAACTCACAAGATAGGTAACAAACTCAAATGACACTTTCCCTGAGCAAAGAAATGCTGTCTTGGCAGGAAGGACCTCCTTCTTCAAACTTGCCCAGTGCTTGAGCAAAGTCGGAGTTCTGGACTCCTCTACAGTACATACATGGAGAAAAAAGGTTTGGCACCAAGTAAGAAGCCCTCTTTAGGCCTATGAGCAGAACCAGTCACTGCGCTTGCACCTGGGAAGAGCTTTACTGTAAGGAATGAGTTACCCACAAAAAAGGCCAGCAGTAAGCTTGAGAGCACTGTTAAATTGCTTTTAATAATGTCAAAGGCATGCTGTGAAGAATGTTTTGTGTAAGATAAATAACACAAGTGAATGAAATTATCCCATCTTGGTTACTGAGAGGCAGAAAATAGTGACTGCTTTATTTTTACAAATGGCTATACTTTTATTAGTATTGACTATCCTGTAAGACACTGAACTACTTTTAGAAGAGCACATCCTCACTCCTCACAGCTTACTCACATGGGCCTTTGAATAATGTACAGCATGTAACAAATGCGCAACTTCCTTAAAATCTGACCTTGATATCTGTAACTGTCTTTATGGTGAGGAGCCATTAAAAATTCATTCACTCTGAGCGCACTCTCCATGTGGCATCTATTTATAGTAGTATCTCTGCATACTTTCTAACAAAAGGAGCATTGTACAAGTGCTGGGTATTTTGTTCTTGTTCAAAAAGTGTTTTACTTCGTGTTCTTTCCTGTGGGCGACTTGTCAAGGCAAACAGGGTTATGGAAAATGTCCACAGTCCAATCAGATGGGGGGCTTTTTAAGTATTGTCTTCAAAACTTTCTTCCTCTCTTTTGATTCAGAGTAAGAATAGCCTGCTGCCCACACACAGTCAGTCACTTACACTATTTTCCTGTCCCAAGAGTGTGTCAAAAAATACCTTATTCCACAGCAGGGAGAGAACCTCCATTGGCTGAGGTCATAGCAGTAAGGTGACAAGTGTTCTTTGCATGTAGTGTTTCTACCTCTAAGATCTCGAGGCTTTCTATGTTGGCAGGTGTTCCACACAGGATGCTATTTTTACTGACTGAGATGTATTGTCCAGGGACAAAATTCCTCAAGTTCTGGGTTGGATGCCATAGTGAAGGTAAAAGAGAGAGTTTTTCTGCAAAATGTCTTGCTGAATCATCACTGCTTAGCAAAACACCAAATAACTTCCCTCTGTTACCTTATCTTGTTTGACAACTTAATTAGAAAGAGCTAGTGTGCTTTTTACCTTCTTTCCCATCCATATCCTCACAGGCACTATACCTATGTTGCTTAATGGGACACAGCTGAAATATCACAGAATATTAATAAAATAAAAAGAAAGATGTTCACTGTTCCATTCCCTAATTAGCACATACAGCCTGATAAGTAACAAGGTCCTAACCAAATATTTGGATTAATTTGGATACATCCAAAGGCTTGTTTGAAGTTGCAATGATATCTCTGATACTCCTCAATGCCAGAGCCAGAAACATTTAAGGAATAGCACTTGCAGACTTGACTGTATTCTTTTTTCCTCTGGATCTGAGCATGAGCTTTGTAAAAGTAAATGTTCTCTCTACTATCTAATATGTACTGTATTTTCAAAAGACCTGTGTGAGTTCCAAACACAGCTAATTCAATTGGCAGCCCTAGGAAAAGAGCATCTCCCAAAGGAGGAGTCCCTGATGCAAATGGGATATACTCTGCTGCTCTCAGGGCACCAGCTAGACTTGTGCTGACATAACTATACTGAAATATGTTGGGCCGGCGCCGTATGCTCCCACTTCTCCCCCACTGTGGCAAGTGCAGCATTTCCTTCTTTATATGTCCTGAAGTGCACATTTAAATTATTAATACTTCTGTTTTGAAATACCACTGAAAGTGACAAAGGTGAAAATCTCCCAGCTTTTGTTACTTTAGCACCATGAAAAGAAGCAAAACCTCCTGTTCATTGCCTCTGGTCATGCCTTCCTTTAACCTGAATGTCTCTGCTATCTATTTCCAGGGTGACAGAAGCTGGCTTCTGGAATTGCTGCTGCCTGTGCAAGAGGATGAATCACACAGCACACAGAATGGGAGCACCCACAAGATTTAACATGAGCAACAGACTCCTGCATGTGTTAAGAGTGCTCACAGTCCTTGCATTGTAATGCACTTTGCTCATTTTATTCAAGTCCTGTAAAAATTCCCATTTACTGCCATTGCTCACCACACATTCCCACATCAGTGGTGCTCTTCCTACCAGCGCAGTTTCCTTGTCAAGAACTTCTCTCAGCTCAGTCAGTGACTGCTGAGGGGAGCATCCACAGGGATATGAATTGCAGGAGGATGGACTCTTTCAATTTCATCCTGCATGCTCCTGAGAGCATCTCTTTTACCTCACAGACTTTCTCTGTTATTGAGATCTCTTCTCCATAAACATCACCAATTTGATAGAAGGGAAACAATAGAGCAAGGAATCCTTACTACTTCTCTTTGTACTAAAAAAAGTATTTAATTATGTTTTCCTATTATTTTAGCAAGAATTAGTTTGGCACTGCCATTGCTGAATTTATCTACCTACCTTTCATTAGCCATGGATTTACTTTCACATGTTAAAATGATGTTCCTGAATAAATATAGCTTGGCAGTTAGTGTACCAATATCCGTAAAAACACTGTCTGTACAATTTCCTTTAAGACTGACAGGTCTCTTCCCAGTACCACACAGGGCAAAGCTTGTGCTGGTGTCAAGCATGGATCTTTCATGAATTTGAAAGCGAGTATTGTTTCAGAAAGATGCCAGCTTGACCACACTGGCGCCTGAAACACTATGCTCAGAATAATGGTGTGCTTAGCGCTTTCACCTTCAGTGTGCTTCTCAAACATGAACCCCCTATGGAGCACTTAAAAATAATAAACATACATGGTCCTCTTAAAACGGGTGACAGGACAGGGAGATAGTGATGGGAGAAACTTGACCTGCTCATGGCACAGCTGACGGCTATGAAAGACTCCTGAGAAAATGCTTAGCAGTTATGCCTTTCCAACCCTAACTATTCCATGACTCTATGCCTGGGAAAATATATCCATTGCAACATCAAACATCAGTGGATTAAACCTAGAGCTTTGCCCCCTTCTTACGCACTCTTCCATCAGCCCTCTAAGTGACTATTATAGGCATTTTCTTGTGTAAAATTAGGTAAAACCTGACTGGAGGAAACAAGGATAGAAGTAACAGTATTCTGGGTAAAAGAAGGTCATGAATGCCATCCCAAGGAGACCTGCATGGGAGCTATGCCTACATACCACAGTCATAAGTGATCTGGAAGGGGAGCAAGGTGACAAACATGTATGATGGCCAGGGTAATAAGACAAGAACTGGGTGAGAAGATTTGCAAAGGAGGAGTTAACACAGCACATAGTTCAACAATGCAACTCTTGCTACCGGACACTGTGGATACTGAAGAAGAAATGGATAAACACATGAAAAGAAAGCATGTGAAGAGGGTTGACTACCAAGATATCACTCTACTCAAGACACCCTCAAGTCAGACAGAGCTGGAAAGGTACACAAGTCTGCTGAGACACACATCAGAAGAGCTAAGAACCTGCTTGGGACAGCTCTGCCAAAACAGGGAGACATATCCAGATCAGCACAAGCAAACACCATCTATTCTGACACTGTTTGAAACAGGAAATCTCTGTCTAGGTTGAAGTGTTGATGTGTTCTTCAATATTTGCAAGTTTTTGTACACTGCAGAAGAAGGGGCTGCTCCTTAGGTTAAAACAATTCAAGAATTAGCCCCCTCCATTTGCTAGAAGATCAAAGGGTAAAACTGACTCAGGGGTGCAGTTTTCAGTGCCACATTCAGACTCCTATTTGAATTGGCTCTACAAGACATTTCCAAAAAACAAGTGTGACAAGAAGGCTTCATCACTCTTTCATAATAAAAATATTAAAAGAATGTTTCAGCTCTCCACAAATACTTTTGCTAATTGTCCTGGGATGCTAGAGGCCTACAAAACGTCCCTGCGAGGGTGGGCAAGAGCTTTATCAGCTCTTCTATTACAAAAACTTAGAGGTGAGGACAGAGACAGCTAGATTCAAAGCAAACAAGAGGATCTGGCTCTTTGGCAGCACACATGCACTACCACAACTCCTTCATGCAGCTTGCCTGGGTGCAGAAAGCTGATGCAGGCTCACAGGTAGAATATACAAGCAATTTGAGAAGAGATCAATTAGAGTTACTAAAAAATACTAAACAAGTATTTCATGCAATTCCCTGGCTGGAATTAGTGGGAGGCTGGAGCAGTATTGTGGTAATACATCTAAAATGCTTGCCCTGCTCTTACTCCAACCTTAGCAGCTTTTAAGAATCCCTGTTGTTCACAGGACACTTGATCTCCCTTACCATAGCCAGAGCATATATTGTAGGAAGAGAGCAGGCAAAGACAGGGCTCCTTTCGTACACAGGAAAACCTGATCATCATCTGCCTGTGCTGGGCTATACTCCTGCCTAGAGGAGAGGGAAAGGGTTGTCGAAAGGGAGTCTAGCATGCCCTTGGTTGGTGCTCATAGGTCAAATTTGAGCTGCCAACCACTAATAGAATTTCTCAATCAACCTCTGGGGCAAGACTGCATCATAAACAAGCTGAGGGGCTTCACTTTGTTACCCCATCTGAACAGCTATGGTTTTGCTTCAACACTGGTTGTAGCAAGTATCCAATCAATCCTCTACCTGTAGGCTCTCAAGTCAAAACAAAGATATCTTTGTCCTGCACTACATAAGGCATTTCTAACCTACAAAGAAATAGTCAGTAATACTGACTCCACCCTTCTGTGTCCATATTGATTCTGAAATAAAGCATAACATTTTTAAGAGCAGACCAAGGCTTTGGAAGGCCTTGTGCCTGTTTTCTTTATGATGTATCTAGGTTTATGTTTTGTCTGATTAATTCTAGCTGATAGAAGAAATCACAGGCTTTAGACTATGAGGATGACCACACAGACCTGCAGATAAATTAGGAACAGACTATGAGGTTTTATAGAATGGAAAGAATACGTTACATCAGCAAACACCAAGAGATGCAGTAGACACAATATGCAGTCCCTGCATAATCAAGACACCCAAAGAGCTTTAACCACCTGAAGAATCTGAAGGCTGAAGATTTGAAGAATTATGTTATCCTAAGGGAAAGAAGGCTCCAATACCATTACCAGCAAAATGCACCAACAGTAAATAAGTATCACTAAGTCACTAAATGCTGATTCTTGGCCAGAGACTCAAATCCAGCTTGGTGCTAAAAGGTGCCTAACTCCTTAAGACTTATTTTTTTATCTGTTTTTAATAGAACTTGATTTCTCTAGGTCTGAACAAAGGTATTTATTTTTAAGGTATTATCCCTCAGCCCTTAGACAAAACTGTGCTTCTCAGGAAGAAGCAGGGAAAGGATTTCCTTTGCTGGACATTTATTTGGGAACATCAATGCTGGACATCCATGCTGGACATAAAAACAGTGAGTCCTGTTAACTCCGGTATGGCAAGATGAGTGCATTTAAGCAAAGACTTGGATTTCTTTTCTAGCATAAAGATAGGGCTTTGATTTAAGACACTAGAGAACAGTACACAGCGGGCCACCATCTGAGCAAAACCTGCATGAACATGAGCCAGGTAAACTTTCCTGAGCTCACTTCATATATCAGAAGAGGGTATCTAGACCCCCTGCTCACCCTGGAGGTGTGAAATTAAATGTCTTTTTACTCAGAGAGAAACAGAGGATAAAAATACCCCAAAACACAGAACAGAGCTCTGCTTGAAAACAGAGTGAAAATAAATCAGCAGTGAATGCATTAGCTTCACATCATACTGCCCAGAGCAGCCAGATCTGGAACAGCCAAGCACTCAGGGCTTGTGTTTTTTAAATTAGTTTTAATAAATAGAATCAATAGCTCAAATTATGAAGAAAGACAAAAGCTCAGATCGAATCGATCAAGGCTGTAGCTTATCGTTATAAGCCAAGGGGTGTCTTCTCTTGTCTAAACGAGATAAGGTGGCACAAGAAGCCACTTGCAGCTTTTCAGTATCTCTCCCAGAACAGCTGTACACAGATTTGGATACAGACCCTGAAAATGCTCCTGGTTATCCAAACACAAACATAGCCACCCTTTCCTTTTCAAAGAAATAATAAAGGAAAAGGGAAAAAGGAAAAGGGAAAAAGGAAAAGGGAAAAAGGAAAAGGGAAAAAGGAAAAAAGGAAAAGGGAAAAAGGAAAAGGGAAAAAGGAAAAGGGAAAAAGGAAAAGGGAAAAAGGAAAAGGGAAAAAGGAAAAGGGAAAAAGGAAAAGGGAAAAAGGAAAAGGGAAAAAGGAAAAAAGGAAAAGGAAAAAAGGAAAAGGAAAAAGGATCCTTTGTCCTGAAGATGAATGCAGGAATTCACAGGGATGGCAGAACTAAATAGACAAACAAGCACGAAGTATCCTGCACTATATATGGGATTTAATGCTCTGGTGAAGAGATTTTTGGTCACATCACTGGAAGAGTGTCTTTCCACATGTTAGGTCACCCAGGAGCAGAGCAGGAGTGTGCCAGCAGCGGGGTTCTCATTCTGCTCAGGGTGCCTTTGCCTTTTCTTTGCTTACAGAAGGAGCTGGTTTCCAGCTGTGTCCCAGCAGTGCAAGGGTACAGCACACAGACATGCCTGCTACACCACACACCACCTAAAAGAGTAGGAAAATATAAACAATTCTACATGCCTCCTTATTCTGGGCAATAGCGAGATGACCCTATTTCATTTAAGCTTGTTTTGAATAATAGTGGGCCCCTCCAATAATGAAACCTGGGAAAAGCATATTGCAGCTCCAAACAGCTTTTCAAGTCTCTGCTGAACCCCTGGTCACAAGCCCTGTGTCTGAAAGGAGATGGTTTGCACTGGTCCTCACTGGGACATCATCATGAGCTCTCCTTTCATCGCAGGGGTTTGATCCCAAATACCCTGAGCATCAGCTCTGGAGCAAAAGTGCTGTACAGAAAACTAATGCACTTTAAAAACCTTTTCCCCCACTCCCTCCTGTAAAACCTTCTTGTTAAAATTAAGCCAAGTGCAAACTACCAGCCCTGAATTTATTTAATCAAATACAGTGCAATTGAGGAGGTTCTGGCACACCAAATGACACCCTAGAAACGTGAGAACAATGCATGGTGCTGATGACCTCTGCTAATTCCCATTCATCCTCAGTTGGAAAAGCTGACATCGGTTACATGACCTTTACGCCCATATATAGCAGATCAGAGTCTTTCTCAGTGTTGTGGTGGAAGTATAGATAAACAGCAAAAGAAGAATAATAATCTTATAATAATAGACTGCATGACAGATGTACCAATGAAAGCCATTCACATGCTCCAGCGATGAGCATGGTTCAAAGCCTATCTAGAACAGCCTTCCACCTTGCTAATAAATATTCAGAGACTTTTTAATCTTCAAGGGCATAAATTCAAACATGTGACAGAAAATTCAGGGTAAGTGGGGTTTATTACATTTCATTTGGAAGTAGATTTTAGAATGTTTTGTAGCAAGCAGCCCCTTTGCCAGAAAACACAGAACTTTCCTGGCCAAAGTACTCTGTGGTTAACTGCAAGTCCAACAGTATAAACAAAATACCAATTATGATTCAAGTGCAATGTAAGTTATTTTCCATTCAGTGAGGGAGAATTGATTTTCCCAGCAGAGTCACTTACACTGTAATGATTATGGCATGTAAGAGAACTTAAGAAAAGGATGGAAAAACAAATTAGATGGGCTGCAAATCTTTGGCTTATCTGGACTGCTCACCTTGAAGGGAGAGTTAGGGAAACATAATATACAGTACTGGATGTCAGGGTGCTTGAAACCTCTGTTCTCCTTCCGCCCCCTTGATATTTCATATTAAAATTTCAAAACAGAAACAAACATTTCCAGCAGGGATAAAGCATGAAGCAGCACAACTTGCCAGTCAAAGGACATTTGCTTAATTAAAAACAATGATAACTTGCTGTGACAGAAGATAATTACAGAGGTATAAATTGTGTAAGAACTTGGTTTGTCTAATGATCTCATTTCATATACACATCTATTCATGACTCATATGAGAAAAATGTTTCCATGGCTCCTTGGCTTTTGTCAATTGACAGTACTGATGACCAAGTGCTAAAGCAATGCAGTGAAAGACTATGGCACAATTTAATGGGAATCAATAGGAATTCTTCCAATGATTTCTCAACATGTATTGGACAGACCCTTTATTGCATGCATAAGCCTGAATAATGGGATGAGAGGTTAATCAAGCAGTGACGCAATGATAATCTCTCTATGCATAGATGGAATCATCCTGATTAAAGTTTGCAACAAAAAAAGTGAGTGGGCCTTACATTCTCCTCTGGTGACACCCACAATCAGCAAATGCACTATGCATTAACTGCTGCAGGTCTTATCTAGCTGATAGAATTCACTGCAAGAGGCTTAGTTAACCATGTTTAGTTTTGCTTTAAAGCCAGCAAAAATGACAGTCAGCACCACCACTGAACCTGAAATGTCATTTCAAAGATTCACACATGCCCTTCCAGAATCATTATGTTTTCCCTTTGCTATATTTCAA
This sequence comes from Myiopsitta monachus, assembly GCA_017639245.1. NCBI lineage: Eukaryota > Metazoa > Chordata > Aves > Psittaciformes > Psittacidae > Myiopsitta > Myiopsitta monachus. Next base: position 60,441,138 of record CM029925.1, read on the forward strand.
AGGTCTGCATCATTACTTTACAGCACTTTAATTGCAGCTTCCCTGCAGAACCCCTTAACTTCTTGCTTTGTTTCAAGTGGTAAAAGGTCTCTTCAGTTTTAAAGATGAGCTGGCCTTGCAAAAAAATGAGAGGGTGCATGAATTGGAGCTGATTACTTTATTGAGAAAGTGTGCCACTCATTCATGCACCTTGACCTGCTGGGCTAGATATAGTGCTTGTTATTCAGCCCTGATGATTGACTCATTTCACTAGCCAATCCCTTTTCTTTTTCTTTTAATGTAACACCCATATCTATTCCTGCAAATAGATGCTTCAAGGAGCAAGCATTCTCTCTCAGCTCCTCAGATTAAGGCACACTTTTGGCAATGAGAAAATGAACATTTGCTCTGAGTTTGACAGTTTGTAAAGGATATTTATTTCCTAGGGCTTTGTTTGTAAGTCTGCAGTGTTTAAAAGATTATTTTATGCTGCTTTTGGCAAAAGTTGCAGTTTTTATAAGTGCTACTGTTGTTCTTGTTCACAAAAACAACATTTAGTGCCCATTTACTTGAGTTAGAAAAGAGAAATAACATGCAGTGAAAGTACAGAAAGCCAAAAACCAACATACTGTATGCCTTTGTGATGCTTTTTGATTTTCCTACCTGCTTCACTTAAGTGTAATCTCCTGAAACACACAGATGTTTCAGCCGATTATCCCTTTATCTGGCAGAAGTAGCCTCTCAGATAGCGAATACTGCTATTTCAGCATTGAGATAATGGGGAACAGTTAGTGATTGGTTTGACACCATTTTTCCCAGAAAATGTTTTCCTTCATCACCTCTTCAGTAAGATAAACAAGAGGGAAGAACATTCAGATGACATGCAAGCCAAGCATAACTTGGAAGCTTGCTGTCAGGCAGGTTAGTGGAAGAAGAATGGTCATTGGGTTCTGTTACAATAGCTGCTGAAATACAGATACTTATCTTGGAAAACCACTTTGCAACTGGGGGAACTCAATGCTATGAAAATACCTACACTGATGCAATACTTGATGGTGACGGTGAAATTCAGACCTCCATATAGTCTAGGTGCACCATTTTCCTTCTTTGGAGCATTTTAAGAAAAAAAGTTGACATCATATTGAAGATTAAGGCTTCTGGAACTTGTGAGCTTCTGTGATTGAGAGCCAACATGAATCAGCTGACTTCAGGCTAACAAAACCCTGTGTGTTTCTATGCAACATAAGCTGATACCCAAAGCTGTTGTTTGTAGAAGTAGGATAACAGCATAAGGTGCTTCACAGATATATCTAAACTCCTTTATATGATGGATATTGTACAGATGTACTTTAGGTGGCAAGTCAGGCACTGTTAATAAAAATAGCAGCCTGCCATCCTTCCAAAGCAGTGGTTAACAACAAGCTTTCTGTGGAATGCAGAAAATCTTCAAAGAGATGCAAGCAGGAACTTCTGAAGCACCTCCTGCTTCATTCCTCATCTTGCCTGATAACCACCACTACATGCATCTAGCCCTAAGGACACTGAACACGAATCTACACTTAGAACCAAGGCCACCTCTTGGCAGCCTGACACAAAGGGGGTGAAAAATAATAAATTCTTTCAAAGCCTTGAACAAAGAGCCAAAGAATCTCCCTGCTTTATAGTGCTGCTGGAGTGTTTCTTCCAGACAGCATTTACACCTCTGACGGACAAACAAAATGGCAAAGCCCTAGCTGGTGCTGGTCCACAGCCCTGAAGCTACAAGCTTACTCCCACCAGACCAGGGCAGCAGTATATCCAAGGGCAAGCATCCCTCGGTGGGCTTTTCATGGACACACATGCCTCCGTGTCCAGCCCATGTGGTGCTCCTGTAAAGCCCTAGATGGATGTGCTCCACCTTTTAGGGCGAAGTGCTCAAAACCCAACCCAATTTCTGGGGTGTAGGCCCATGCAGTACACTCAACCACACTGATATAATGCAGCCATAACATGTACAGAAATGAGGGAAAGCCAAAGCAATACTGTTCATTATACAAATACTGGATATATATACATATGAATACTACATGTATATTGCATATATGTACACATATATAAAATATATATTATTATACATATATGTATATGTGTATATATGCATCTCTATAAAATAACCCTGTAGATGCATCATTCTTGTACTTATGAAGGGCTCTAGCTAAGGACACACATACAGATAGCAGTTAAACACAGGAAGGGGTGAAAACCTTCCAATTAGTGCTCCATAGGCAGCCCTACTGACCATAACAGAGCCAAGAGCTGTAATTGAAATGCCCACAAAAATCTCCACCTCAGCTGTCCTTAAATCACTGACTGTAACACTACTGTGAAAGGCTGTTCTTCTAATACAGTGACAGAAACGGATACAAGAAAAGTATGAAGAAAGTGGAAAAGATGATGATGCAGAAGTACTATGTCAGTAAAAAAACACTGGAAGGAAAAACTCCTGAAACTGTATATATGCATCACTTGAACATTAAAATACAGTAGAGCTATGACTTTGTACTGCCTTTATATAGAAGGCTCAAAGTGGCAGGCCTGCATTTCATGCCACTGAGCATAAAGCCTTCCTCTGATGAGAAATAGCTATTAGAAAGGAATATTAATGTGCAAAAGGTACTTTTTTCTTCTTTTTGAACAAGGAAATATATTGTCTTTGGAGTACAGTCTGATGAATAAGGTCTTGAAGGGGCTACAGTCCCAACTATGAGCACTGATTTGCTACCCCATAATCTTGGGAAATCACTTGTCCTTTACAATTTATAGCTTTGCTGTTTCTACAGTGGATAAATTAGTGATAACAGAAGTTACATGTTTACCAGAAATGTTGTGAAATCTGCTAATACTTATGGAAAACTTTGTTAGCCCTAAGAAAATCCTGTAATTTCCATATGCCCATTACAACAATTAAAATTTCTGCTAATAATTTAAAATAACTTCAAACAGTTCGTTACCTATTGCATCTGTACTTTCAGCACCCATTTTATTTTTCTCTAAAGTGGTTTCCTGTCTACCACAACAGCGCTAAGTCCTGAATCTGCAAATATGTACAGATGGGTAGCTTCACACCTGCAGTTCATCCCACTGGAAGGCAGAGGAACTGCTTGGGCAAGCAATTAGGATGTGTACAGATGCTTGCTGAATCAAAACCTAGATTTTCTTGTAGGGTATTCCCTCACAGGGGCCACTAGTGCTGATTTCAAAGGACTGAAGAATGAGGTCTGGGCTTCATCTGCCACGGCAACAATATACTGCAGACAGAAAATTACAGCTCCTGGGATTCGATGCAGTAAGTATTTCCCCAAACCAGTAATTCCTCCTAGAGAAAGTAGTTCTGCCAGGGCATTTCTTACTTTGCTGTCATTTTCTGACACAGTCTGTATGTCTTTTATGACTCTACTTGCCAAAAAAAGAAGTGCAGAAAATTCCATAGCAGCTTTGCTGGCCAAAGAAAACCTCGGGGACAAGGCAGGTTTTTTAGCATCAACTTGCTGTCTTCACATACAGCAGGGCAGTTTATAGCCCCTCTTCTTATATCTTGCTTGCTCAGAAATTTCTGTATGTCTATAAATATTCCTGCTGAGAGACTGGACTCCAAGGAAAGATGCTTCTGAATTGATCACTTCCCAGTAGCTAACAAGAAGGAAAAAATGGATTTGTCTGATTTGTACTTCTTTTTTGCAGCTATGGAGAGGCTGGAGATGCTAGAGACAGCAGCACAGGCAGTGCTTCCACTGCTGGAAATAGATTGCTTTGTAACCAACGTGAGTGTTCGTGGCTTTCACAGACAAGAGTGCTTCCCACTGAATAGGATGCCCTTTGGCAAAGGCTCTTCCTCAAAAATGCTTATTGGGCTACTAAAAACAATAGACTAATATATTTATATTGTGTGATGGTACAAGTGAAAAACAAAAAGAAATCAAAGCTTACCATGAAGTTAGCACTGAAATCCAAACAGTCCAAAGCCAAGGGTGCTACACCAGGGACCATTTCTAAGCATGAGGCACAGCACAGAATGGGAAACCATTCAAAAGCTTTCAGAATGCGTATAAAATAACCCTTTATAATGCTTAGCCTGCCCATGTGACAATCTTTTTCAATATAGAAAACCAACCCTGTATAACCACATATCCCTTCCTCTCATTGCATGCTCCTGACCTGGGGAAAAAGACAGACCGTCCTTCCTTCCATTGCTACTCTCTCCCATCTGAGCCTTGGCAATTTTATAGCAACACACAGAGTGGTTTGGGGTGGAAGGGACCTTAAAGCTCATCCGGTTCCAACCCTCTGCCATTGGCGGGAACACTTTCCACTAGACCAGGCTGCTCCAAGCCCCATCCAACCTGGCCTTGAGCACTGCCAGGGATGGGGCAGCCACAGCTTCTCTGGGCACCCTGTGCCAGGGCCTCACCACCCTCACAGGGAAGGGTTTCTTCCTAACTTCTTAACTTAATCTCCCCTCTGTCAGTTTAAAGCCATTCCCCTTGTCCTGTCCCTACAGGCCGTTGTCAAAAGCTCCCCTCCAGATTTCCTATCAGCTCGTTTCAGGTATTGGAAGGCTATTAAAAGGTCTATAATATATGCTGCTGTTTTCCATTCTCATCTTTTTTGCCTGGAACCAAAGTGGTGGAGGAAGACATTAAACACACAGACACCCCACGTTCATGTACATATGTTACTCCTCTCACTTCTTTGGGTAAGATATGGTTTTGAGGTAAGGGTGAGGGGTGGTTGTTTTATGAGCATCCCACTGCATCCCACAGTTTTGTAGCCAGAACATAAATACAAGAGAGCAGAAACTCTCCTGAGAGAACAAGTACCACTTTCTTTTCTAGTCTTCACACAATCAATTCAGTTCTTCATTGCACACTACTATTTCAAATTAAAAATATCCATTGACCATCATTTGAAAGCATACTCCCTCCTTGCTCCACTCTCAAAGAACAAAAAAAAAGAAGAGATGAATCAAACACTGAAAACTTGCAAGTTTTCTCCACTGCATGTTTATGCATGTAGTGGTTTTGGAAAACAACCAAAGATTCACAGGTTTCTTACAAATAAGTATTTACAGGGGGTTAGAACTAGATGATCTTAAGGTCCTTTCCAACCCTAACCATTCTGTGATTCTATGACTCTATGAATTAATTCCGATTAACTGGATGTATTTGGCCAAGGACTCTTATCATAAAGTACATCCCCATAGGTGCTATGGGGAAACTTTATGTCAGTGGGATGATTACCACAGCAATGTTCCACACACATTCAAAAAATGGGATTTCTATGCAAATACACTAAATCCTGATTAATAACCACATTCTTGCATAGATGAGAGCAGAGGTGAAATCTTCAGCCCACGGATCACCTAGTGGGAATATATTTAGAATGGAGGCTGCCCTATCTACAGCAAGTTCTGACCATATTACAGTCAAGACTACAGCATTATTTAGCTATTCCAGGCAAACACAAAAGCTCAGGAAGCTCAATATACTCGTGACTGGTGCATCTGAGTTGGGTTGAAGGCTGTTTTCTTTCAGTCTGAAACATATCTCCCTCTGCATACAACAGCAGTCTGTAGATTCTCCCCCAGCTAGTCAGGAGCAAATGCATCTGAGTGGCTTGATAAGGTAATGGGAGATAAGAAGCATCCATACCTTCCAGGCTGAGTAAGCTCCTGAAACACCTACATATATTTGGAGGAAAACATAAAGCAAACAAATCACAAGCTTTCCTGATGCTAAAGCCCCAAAATCAAGAAACTACACCTGAGTAAAGGCAGCAATTGGGCTCCTTGTTACATACAGTGTACACAAGACAATTAGAAGAAATAATTTTCCATACTCTTACATGAAGCCCAGGCTTGACTCTGACCTATAATTTGAAATATGCTTTATTTTAATGACTTAACTTTCACTGCTAATAAGAGCAGTCCAATCAAACTACAGGCAAAGAGAATGAAATAATTTACAGGTTTTGTCTGAAAAGGTCAAGGTCTTCAACAAAGAAAAGTGACTTTTGCTATCAAAGTGCTTGTCCCTCACTGTGTAAAACTAATAGACTGCTAGGAAAAATAATACCTGTCTTTTGTGCCCGAAGTATCTTGTTTACCAAACACACACATTAATTACCAATCAGGTGCTGCCAAAACCAACAGCACATGGCTGGCAGAGGTCCCCATCACCAAGCAGTGAAAACGAACTTCGTTCTTTCCACTGAAGTTAATGAAGCTATGACAATTTAAATTAGCTGTGAACCTACCCCAATTATCTTTTAGCTTGCCTGCACAAGGATGCTTGGGAAAGTTAAGCAGAACTAACTAAAATGCCAGCAAGCGAGAGGAGAGTGAGCATGTTGAACTTTGCATGGATTTGTTTCGCTCCTCAGTTGTGTGTCTAGCAGGCTTGTTTGTTTTTCTTCAGTAGATAAATTGGTTTGGCTTTGCAGAACCCCCCCCTGCATACAAACGGCTGGCAGTTACAGCAGCTATCCCCTTCAGGATGCATATTCACTTGGCATCTCTCTTCTGTGCAACTGCTCTCTCTGTTCTTGTGGCGTTCTTCCTCCACTCTCTTCTTTCACCCTTAAGCTCTCCACACACCCAGTATCTTCAGTGGCATGCCAGCCTGATGAGACCCCCTTGGCATCTTCAAAGGTAACCCTTGAGCTGCACAGCAGACTTTCTCCTGCTGGCTTATCAGGCAACACATTTTGCGTGTGATACTCCTCCAGAGGAATTCAATTTGGAGCTTTTAAAGACACCTTCCATTGGATATCTCTTCTCTATTACACCTCAGAAACGTTGCTGGGAAGATCAAGTATTTGAGAAGCTTTTTATTTTTTTTATTTTCATTTAAGAGGCATGGCCTGGGTTTGGAGGGAGATAATAAGCTTTATTCTTCAGGACTGCAATGCTGATATGACTTTGCTAAGGGCCAGATACAGAAAATGATTAACTGAAATTCCCAAGCTGTCATTTATAAAGCTCAGTTAGGAGCTGAAGGCATATTCAGATACAGGGATAATGGATGAGCTGTCCTGCTTTGGTGGCTCTTACAGTACAGCTGCTTGTACCCTGCTGTCAGATGCATACCCCCACCCCCATTTTCTGCATTCCCCTCTGTATAAATACCCTGAGCTCCCTAGGGAAAGGATGGGAGGGCTACTCTGCAAAGCTGAGACAGAAACACACAAGCACTTGAATTCTCTCAAACTCATAAAAGGACCCTTGAAAACTTTTCCCTAGAGCTCTGGCTATGCTCTGCTCTCCCAGCTAGCAATAATCACCTTTGAGTATCAGTAGGATTCCCAGTGCCAGAGTGACTTGGCTTCCCTAGGTGAGATGAGAGATGAAGCTAATACACTTTAATATTAGAAAAGAGAAGGCAACAAAGTCTGAAATACAGAAGCTGTAGTAAGGGGAGTAAATGAAGCTAGGAAATCATCCATACTGTTGAAGAGTTTAGCATGGTATACCATTCAGAGCAGAGGAAATCAACTGCTACATGACCACAATGAATTCATGATTCCTCAGATCTTGTTTTGTGACCCATGTCCTTGTTCGAGAATTAAAAGATGGATCTCCATCCTACCTTGCAATGTCCCCTAGGCTTACCAACTTCTCCATTTTAACCACACTTTAGTTTAAAACTACTTCTTTCTGTTCTTACTAGGGTTTTATCTCTTGCTGTGCCTTTATGCTAAACCTTGGTATTTACCAGCTCACATTTCATGAATAACATTACTGTCAAACTCTCCTAGTTTATAACTATACGAACCAAGATTTGAATGGGGAGACACCCAGGATGAAGACACTTTTGAGACAAGAAAATGTAACACCTGCAAATGACTAGTTTAATCTCAAACACTGTCGAAAAACACTGATGATAATCTCATTAAATTGTCATGTTTTGATTCCTCATAGGAACTGAAGCAGAATACACCTAAAATGTCTAACAGAGAGGCTTTATTTTGGGATGTGGAGCTGACCAGCCCAAGGAACCTATTTTGTCTGGCAGCAGATATGTTGGGATATAACAGAGGGTCTCTGATTTCTCTGTGTGTCATACATCTTTCATAGATAAATCAAGATGCAGCCATTTAAGTCAGGTGTGTGTTTATTGCCATATTATCATGAGTAAGCCAGCAGAGTACTGCACTGCAAAGCAACTTCTATTGTGTGCAGCATACCTCCTTGTGTTGAAAAAAAGCTCCCGAAGCTTTGGAAACTAGATTTTTTCTATAGAGATATATACTTGGTAATTTATACTAGCTGAGGATCTCCCCTGCAGAGCTTATTATACTTTAGCGTCACTTTTCTCCTTTCTTTCTCTCTTATGCTCTGCTTATTTCATCTTCCCAATGAAAATGGCAAAACCAGAATGTAGCATAATGCTGGAACACTCCACAGATATACAGCCAGTGCTCATACAACAACCTCCATAGCTTTCTACTTTAAAGTATGAACTGATCATAAATTCAGGAACAGAAGAATACAGCACTTACTGCAGACCTTTTCCTACTGTAACAGAAACAAAGCTGCTTTAAATACAAAAAAAAACCCCAAATAACAACAGCAACAACAAAAAAAGCTTAGATGGCATGTAATATGCTTTCAATATGTTCTGCTGTGCTAATATTCTCATCCTTCTGGTAATATGTGGGTTTATTGATTAACTATATGATTAACCACCATAACACCGAGACTTGAAAACTTCATGTGTCCTCATTTTGTTAAGTTACTTCATTCTCTCCACACTGTATCTTTCTTAGATTAAGGTCAATCGACCAGCATAAACCCCTGAGCAAGAACTGTAACTGTTTGCAGGTTTCAATGTCATTTCATCTTCAAGTTTTAAAGCATTAAAAATGAATATATCCTAATTGCAGCTGTCAATAACAGTGCTGCAGCCACTGTTTCACATCCTTTGCAGCTTCAGTTGCAGAGAAGCATGTCTGACTCAGTACATAACACAGAACTTGCTATTTCAAGGCAGCCACTGTTTAGTGGTCAGACATCTCCTCATCCTTGATAGCCTTAAAATAAACATCCTTGAACAACTGTACAAAAACACCTAAGCAGATAGCAAGTAAAAAACCCTCACTGTTTATAGATTGCAGATGCTTGGGAGAAAACATGTTATATAACATACCTCTAAACTGCTCCGACAATGGCTAAACTGGCTAGTGAAGCCAGAGAATGGTTTATAAAATACAAAACACCACACAGAATTGTAGAATCAACAAGCCTAGGCCTTACTTGTTTTAGCTGCAGTTTCCTTTTAGATAGCACCTTGACAGAGGGGTGCCAAATGGACTGTCTCTGTCGCAAATTATTGCAGTTGTTCCTTTCTAAAACTGGCACAAGCCTCCCTCTAAAGCCTCTAGCACACTAACACATTAAACAATTCCTTTACACTAGCTGAGTCACGTATCCAAGCTTGCAAGCTTTGAGGAGCTTCCATTCTCAATGAGATATTTTTTGTATCATCTCCATGGCATAGAAATGGTAAGGCTGAAGGAACCAACTAGTCAAACTCTACATGCTGCTGCTGGCTGCTGCAGTTGTATGGCAGCTAAGAAGGGCTAAATATCCAGGGAGTACAGTTTAGGAACAGGAGAAAATTAGGGAAGTAACTGAGTTGAAGGCAGTTTCTCTTTATAACAAATGCAATATGACCAAATTTGATTTCCAGATACCTTTTTATCACAGGATGCTGATATTAGCATTTCTCTCACATAACTCTGCAGGACTGGAAGCAGAACTGGACCAAGCTGCCTTATACTGTCCCTTTTCTTTGTCACATCAGAGTCATAGTTCTTCCAGCTAGCTGCTGGGGGAGAGCTATTTCCCTGGGATACCAGAACAGTGGTTTAATAGCTCTTCAGCTAATGTATCTGGCTTTAGTAGCACTAATATTTGGTATATTCAAAGCAACTCTATATAGTTTTCACGGACAAATTTTTAAGCTATGCCTAAATCTGTCCCAGGGCTGTATTGGTTGAATAAGACCAGAATTACCTCCTGAGGAACCAAAGTTGGTGGGAGAAGAGAGTCAAGCAGAGAGGTTCCAAACCCAGTATATGCACAGGGCTGCCGGAAGAAATAATGTTTGCTGTTTTCAGTCATACTAACATTCTAGTATGCCCGTTTCAGAGAATACACAACTCATGCTCGAGGGACCCACGAATCAGCATCCTCCACAACCCCCCAGGAAGTTACCACAAATCTGCTCTGAACAAATCCCGTGTTAGTAACAGGTGCTATTTGGTGAAACAAAACTCTACCTCTTTGCAGAAACAATTATAAACTGCTTTTGCTTAATCCCTGGAAGGCAAACCGTAACTGTGTAATCTAAAGAAACAATCAAAGCAAAATTAAACAAAATTAGCAGTGTATGCCTGGAGCACGGTTCGCTCAGGATTGAGATGACCTAAACCACAGATGGATTATTTTTCCCTCTAGTTGTGAGAATGATTTAAACTTTTACTGACCTTCTCTGGTCAATTCAGGCATTTTTCTCAAGTTTTCACTGCAGTCTACTTATTCAGTGAGTATAATAACTGCTCCTTGTGAAAGAAAGGAAACTTCTGCCCTAGAAACTGTGGGATAGTAACCATGGGTATATGGTGGTATGCAACATTGGGATACGGATATATTTTTCCAATTAGTAACATGTCATTCTTTGTTGCACCCTCCCTCCAAACTTGCCACTCTGTTATAAATCAAAGGGTTTATCCAGGACTACTCCTTTTGGTTTTGCTTTAGGTCATCATGATGTCAGGCAGCTGTGGGTGCAGGCAAGAGGGGATCTAATTCGCTTTTAAGAAATGAAAATGAAACCAACCACTTGCACAGTTAAATACTTGCCACTGCATAAGCTCTTTTGCTCGCCTGTGCTACTGACCCAGAAAACAGCTGTCATACAGTTATCACTTCGTGTTACTTTATGCAAAACACAGAGAAGCTTTAAGATAGAAAAATCCTTCCTCAAGTAATGCAGGACAGTATCTTTACATTGTTTACTCGCTCCAACTGCTCCTCTAATAGAGAAGAATAGCTCTCTGAATGTTTATCAGAGTCCTTTCTGTAATGCCTTTGTGATTTCAGAAAGAAAACATTAAGTTGCTGCTTGGCAAACAAGCACAGATCTTTCAGAAAGCTCCTGAAGCACAAACGCAAATGTTCATCATCAAGTTGTTTGGGGCAGACAAGTTGCACTACACAAGCCGTAAAGAAAGCTTAGGCTTTATGTTTCAGATTACTGTCACAACACCAAGGAAGCTTGTTTAAAATTTAGGCTGCGCTTTGCATTCTAAGGTACCATATCTTTTCTTAACCAACATCTTAAAATGAGCACAGTTAGAGTAACAGAGAGGAGCTTCAAGATGTAATTAAGTGAGCAGCGGAGGAAGGGCTGTGCTTTCCAAACAGCTGGTGCAAGTCTCCCGAGTGACTCCCTATGAACCCGACCCTTGGCTTGCCAAGCAGCAGTTTGTTTCCAGAGCCAGCGCAAGGCTGCTATTCACAACCAATCCCTCTTTTTACTTACAGTTCGGTGGTGTTGGCAGGGATGTCCCGGGGAACCTGGACCACTTTGCTCTCCTCACAAATGAAGACTGTTCCCACGCAACGGCAGGCATGGTGCTGGCATCCCGAGCAGCATGCCAGGATAACCAGCAAGCAGGCGAGGACTGGAGACATCTCTGCCCTCACACTCTGTGCCCAGCTCCTTCATTTCAAAAGGAGGAGTGCAGAGACCTCCCACCCATCTCCCCGAATGGAAGACCCGCCCAAGAGCTGGGATGAACCTTGTGGCCCTTGGGGGATGACTTCTCAGCAAGTTTTCGTTCATGGCCTCAGATCCTTCCTGACCTTACAGCAGAGATGGAGTTCAACAATGCTGATTTTCCATGAGAAGAGTATTTTAAAGTGGTGTTGAAATCACAGTCCCAGCTGAACTAACCAGAGTGCTTTTGATACACTAGGTGTCTGCACTGGGAAAAGCTGCTTCCTTCTCAGCTATGTTATTTTGCATGTTTTATTTGGTAAGGCCAAAGGACAACAGAGCATTTTTACTTTCTACAGCCCAGGCACTTTTGTCCCTGAAGGATAGGCACTATTTATGCTCCCTTCATGGATCCAAGAGCCCCTGCTTTTGTGTTGCTCCTAGGCAAAAGAAATGTGTTATTTTTTCACAGGGTATATAATCTATTTGATAGGTTAAAAGCTATATAGTCCTAAATCCAGAGCTAAGTAACACATCTATATTTTCAGCTGTGATTATTCTTCATGTACTTGCTGATTCATCTCCTCTTCTCCTTGGCATCTTTACAGGAACCCAAACAGGAGAAAATGCCACAATCCCAATAGTCTCTGTGGACTGTTAACCAGCTAAAATGTCTTTCCCGTTACAAATATTAATCCTTGAGGAAAGGACCTTGTGAACCCTTTCCTGTCACTAGGCCATGCTGCACCAGGATATCACCTGGAAGCAGGGAGCGTCTACAAGACGCCTGAAATGAGAATTTTGAGATAAAAAGGTGGCGTTTTGTCTTGGTTTGGTTTTGTTGTTCGGTTGGTTGGGGTTTTTCCTCCCAGGTTTTTGGTTTTATGCCTTCGTGGGTTTTTTTTTTTTCTTACTTTTCTTTTAAACTGTAAATAGCTGTTTCAAACTGAGCTTTTAAATCACATGCATTTTAAGGGACTACTGGAGCCTGATTCACGTTCAATCCTTCACATTGCTGGGAAGGTTTTTAATCTTGTTAAAAGCAGCTGTTAGGTTGTTTTTCTGGGATTTTTAATTGTTGCTTGTTTGGGTTTTTTTCTTCTCTCATAATCAAAAAGCATAAGCAAATATAATGAGACACCAGACAGCATCTTTTCTCTGAAGTGCGCTAGCCTAAAGATTCCAGCATTCTCACCTTTACAATAAGACTCAAAATGCAGATGTTTCTGAAATGAGCTAATAAGTACTTTAAAACTAATTCAACTAATGAAGTTACCTTAAGAGTTAGTCTAATTTTACCAAATATAATCAAATATTGGTTATTCTTCCCCCACTCATTTAAACCCACTCAACGAGAACAGTGCCATTTAAGCAATGAAAGTAAAATAAAAAATAAATCACAACCATCTCTTTCTAACCAGGGTAGGCTTGTACTGAATTGTAAGAGCATTCATTTAACTGCATGTGTAAACCAGAGTCCATTTTGCTAAGGTGTCTGATGAGTTTTGTGAGAATGACAGTGATTGCCACAAAAGAAGTAATGAAACCATGAGTGATGTTTTCATCATACATATGCACACATTTATATATGTCTACCTACCTATACTTTACTTTGAAGCACCTTAGAGCTATAAGATATATATCCTGTATACAGACATATATGTGTCTGTATACCTACCTAGCCTTTCCTTTGAAACAACTTAGAGCTACAAGATCTTCTGAAATGACTATAACCTTCAGTTTCTTTTATACTCAATGAGATGAAAACCGCAAAAGTCCATTCTCTGGTCAAACAAATACCTATTTAGTAAAATATCTGCTGTAGCCCGCTGCAAGTTGGACTAACTCAACACCTTAGGATTTAAACAAATGCCAGGAAGACAATTCATTTGAGGCTTTTCTGGTTTTGCCTTTTCAATAGCAAGTCTCTAGTTTCTACAGCTATAGACTGGAATTAGACTGACAGTCAACCCCAAGTACAAAAGGTGAAGCTTAACGAAAATACAGGGCAGGAGAACATTTGGTTACAAATGAATGCAAGCCATATCTCTTCATTCTGACATACATCAGTATAAACGGTCATGTTATACTGATGAAATGGATAGTAATATTTATGACATAGTTTTAAAAGTGATAACATTATCTGAATGTCAAAATCATTTTCACTGATATGAAGACATTGTAATTTGACTAACTTTGGGCTTCTTAGTTCAAACTACAACATTTCTTTCAGACGGGAATAATAATTTTTCTCTATGCAAAAGTCAGGAGATTAAAAAATATCACCAGGGCTCCAAGAGATCTTTCCAGTTATTAGTGACTTTTAAAACTCTACCAACTGTGCCTTATTTTAATATAGTTAGTAAAACATAGACTTTTTAAAACATCAGGTCAGACCCAACAGCAAATCACGAGCAACATGAAGAAAAATTAGAAGAGGTTGTCTCCTTCCCGTTTTTACCTGGTAAGGCCATTTTATCAGTCCAGCATGCATTGCTCCACTTTGATTTCCAACAGTTAAGAGTCAGATCATAGAATCAAATGATGATTATTAAATAATATTTTAGAATTCCAAACCCCAAGATGCTCTTGGAACACCATGGAGATCAGACATTGAGGGACATATCCAGTTATCATTAATTTCAATAAAATCAGACTAGTATGCAAAACAGAACTGACATTTCACTGATATTAGAAAAAGTACTAGTGCAGGACCACACTAAAACTATTTGAGGATAAATGAAGATTGAAAAGGATTTCCAAGTTATTTTATACATACGATCCAAGGTCTTGCAGAAAAGACTCTGGAGTCTATTAACTTTTTGAACTGGAAATCTCTTAATTTCTGTTTGACTGTCAAATGACACACAGCCACATCACTACAGTCCTCTGATCATCTGATGATCCTGTCTCTACCAGTTCAGGAGCACAATTGTCTCCTCTTAGGAAGAAAATCCATGTAAACAAGGGGAAAAAATGAAAGATACCTCCTGGTCTCTTTCTGAGGAGGCTGCACTCACAAGTCCTTGAGTACCAGGTTGGAGCTACAACCATGCCTGAAAACCCAAAAGACCTGCTGCAGGGGATCCATGAGTGCTACTTAATGCTAGTCATAATTATGCCCCATACCTTTGCTGTCATCAGTTTCATACTTTTTCTGCAGTAGCTTGTTCAAACTAAAGTCATGCCTCCATAGATCTACTCCAGCAACGCACTCTACCATCTTCAGAGCATCACAGGCTAGGTGCAAGGAGATGTCTGACTGTGATGATGGCTGTCATTGAGACACATACTGTTAAAAGTATAAATGCAGAGATGATGGTGCTTTCAGATATTTATAAGAGCCTTATCTTTACAGAAGAACTATGTTCCAGCTGGCAAATTGGTCTTGAGAGTGTAAACTCTTTTTCTGAGTAAGGAAACAGAAATTTCCCCAAATTGAAGCATTGTAGCAACAGACATGCAAATAAATGAATTATGACAGAAATTCAATGATGACATTATAGATTATGAGATTAGAGGATTTCTGGGGTAGACAGTTAATTCAAGGTTATATGGTCACCAAGGGATCTTTTTTGACACAGTAGTAACAGAGTCTGGTTGATAGAACTGGCCTCTAACAGTCAGCTTTGGCCTCTAAAATTAGCATTATTCTAATTCTGTAAGCACTGAAGGGTTTTGCAGATCCCATCCTCTTACCAAACAGTGACTCCTGTCCCAGGCCCCTCTGTCACCTGCATCAATGAGGACACAGTAGGATGTAAAATGAACCACCCCAGGCCTCTGCCTCTTGCCCTCACTAAGCTTGCTCCAAATATACTGAAAAGGCTCCAATTCCATCCACCATGGTGCAGACAGGATTGGCACAGCATCTAAATCCAGCTCTCAGGCATGGGAACAGATTTTTCTCATAAGGTAGGAAGCTTACAGGGTGCTGGAGTACATCAATCTACAGGGCAAGCAAGTTTGCAGCAGTTTCTGCTTGTGTTTCTCTCTCTTGAAACACAGCATGACAGCTAATTAAGTAAATACACTTCCTGCTGACTTTTTCTAGCCTCAGAGAAGTGTCCACTATATAAATGCTACTGTAACACTACCTTTGCTTAACCGTAAGCGTTGTATAAAACTGTGTAGGCAATAAATCTATATGAACAGATGATATACAAACTACATCCAGAAGAAGTTTAGTCTTCAAAGAGTAGAGATTTCTTACCCTGTGGATGATTTCCAGCACATCAGTTCTTCCTATGGGTTTTAGAAGGTAGAAATAGCACCTATTGGCCCTGACTACCATGCTATGATCAGAAAAAGTAGTTTTCTACCCAGAAAAGCTTGCAATGTGAGATGTAACAGATAGACACCTAAAAGGAAATTCATAAGAGGAATTTTGACACATCATTGATTTACCTTTTGTGAATGACCAACTTGGGTTTTAAAACAGCAGATCACAGAACCCAGCAGACCATTTACCTGATCAAATATGGTTTAGGCTTCTTTTCAGAAACAGTCTTTCTGAACAGATATTTTTTTGTTTGTTTTTTCTTAGCTTCATCTTTTTCCTTGAATAGCAATTATTTTTAAATACATTTTAAGGGCCAGACTTTTCATGTGCCCTCAGTGTTGAGAGCATAAAACATTAAACTAGCCTAATAAAGGCAGCAGCTCATTGCTCTCATAATTCCTTAAGTCAGCTGCTTCCTACCTCTAGAAAGAGAGTGAAACGGAGATAGTAAATTAGCCACCAGAGGGAGTGCATTCACACGAGAAAACAAGCTAGCATGAGGAAAAGATCAGAGATCTGATGGAATTTCGCTCACACGGGATTCTTGTGATGGGCTTTTGACTTCCAAACTTGGTCATGATTAGTTACCTTATTAAAAAAAAGTACAGTATGTAGGTAGCACAGAAGGACTGACAGCTTAGTCTTGGTTTATGGTTGAACTCACTGAACATAAAGGTCTTTTCCCAACCTAATGATTCTATGATTCTATAAACAGCACCTCTGCATTGTGTTTAATGCAGTAATAACCAGCGGCACTGTGTCTCTTGCTTCCCTCATTATCCATCTTCTTGTCCTTAAAACCTAATTAACATCTGATATAAATAGCCCTGCCTATCTCTCTGACTATGGAAGGACACTGCCCAGCACGGAAGGGCCTTGGACACTTCTAATGTTTTTGCTGACGCTTCTCAGCGGTGACCATGTCCTTGTGTTATGATCTGGGGAATGATGACTGTCTTTATTTCACTCTGCTCCAATACTTCAGTGGCTTTGATGGCTGACAAGCTCCCACCCAGCCCTTTATCTGCATGATTTTTCAGAAGTAATCTAAGGATATAAGTACCTCATGTATTTTTGGACCTTGGGAAACATATGCAAGAGACAACACTCAAGTCGGAGAACAGTCTTTGCCACCCGATTTTACACCCCAGGTTCAGGTTTGTTCATCCCCCATCGATAATAAAAGACACAGCCCATCTGCTAGGTTTCTATCAAGTCTGTACAAGCACAGTTATAGAAGTACTTTTTCATTGCACTGCCCATGAGTGGGTTTGACTAGACCGAAATAATGCACAAGCAATGCCAAAGCCTGCCCAAAATTGCCCTTTGCATCATATATTCATTCCCAGCACCTTTCCCAGCCAGCAAAGTGTATGCAAAGGCCAGAGATGCAAAGCAAGAGAAACACTGCCTAACTGGAGTGTCAAGTAGACCTGCCTACAGACAACAACAACCATACATTGTTAGCATCAGTAGAACCTCAAATACAAAGCCCCAAACCTGGGGAGGATGAACCTCCTGCAGTAATACAGGCTGAGCACTGCCTGGATGGAGAGCAAGCCTTGTAATAGAGAGAGAGAATGTGTTCATTCGCCAAAACTCAGCACTTGTTAGACCACAGTGAGAGTACTGCATCCAATCTGAGATGCTCAGTAGAACAAAGATATCATTGCATAGAATCGTAGACTAGTTAGATTTAGAAGGGACCTTAAAGCTCATCTAGTGGAAACCCCCTGCCACCTAGACCAGGTTGCTCCAAGCCCCATCCAACCTGCTCTTGAACACTGCCAGGGATGGGGCAGCCACTGCTTCTCTGGGCAACCTGTGCCAGGGCCTCACCACTCTCACAGAAGAATTCTTTCCTAATTTCTAATCTCAGACTCCCCTCTGTCAGTTTAAAGCTATTCCCCCTTGTCCTGTCACTACAGGCCCTTTTCAAAAGCCCCTTTCCAGATTTCTTGTCTGACCCCTTTAGGTATTGGAAGACTGTTACAAGGCCTCCCTTAGGAAGCACCATTAGGTCTTTAAGGAGGGAATTCAGGGAAGGCAACCAAGACAGCAAAGGTATAACCATCAGCTCTTGCCCTGTGAGCTGAAGCTGTAAGACCAGGGCTTGTTCAGCCTCGGGAGGGATGCCTGTGGGGACATGCCTGTGGGGACCTAACAGCACCCATGAGGAGGTAATCAAGAGAGGGACCCAGATTCACTGCCGTGGTGCGGGGTGGGAGAACAAGAGTTGGAATCAGACATTCAGACCAGCCATAAGGAGATAATTTTTCATCTTGAAGACAGTCAAGCAGTAGCACAGTTTGCTAGCGAGGTTGTGTCTCCTTCCATGGAGTTTTAAGAGACCAGACCAATTAAACCCCTGGACAATCCAGCTGACCTCACTTTGAGATGTGGGACCAGAGATCCCCTTAAGTCCCCTTTCCACCTGAATTCTTTTGTGATTCTAGTTGTGGCTCATAGAAAAAAACCTCTCCAGGATGTTTAAAATAGAGAATGACTATTCACCCTTTTTCTCAAGCCTACACTGCCAGTTGCTTTTGAGCATGGTTACAAGCTACTACTCAGCTATTAATCTCTAATCCATAAATAACAGAGAAATGTTCATCAGCATGAATAAATAGGCTGGCAATGCTTCCTGCCCACCATTTCCAAGTTCATAAGCCTGCTATCCAGGAAGGTATGCAGTTTAGCAGCAAACCTAAACTTCTTACTCACTGAAATTCAAGAGACCATTAATACTTTCAAGTACAACTTATTACGAATTAAAATGAATTAAAGAAACTTCACCGTCATGATGCCTCCCCAACATGTCACATAATTAGCATTTCCTATTAAAGAAAGAGAGCAGCCTGGAAGAGCATGCATGAGGAATTTCAATGACTGAAATACAATGATATCCGATAACTCCTCTAGTACTTAACAACCTGCCTATAGACAGTTCCAGCAACCTGTTGTTTGACCAGAGCAACTAAGTTTGCTGAAATTCATTCAGATTAGCATGAGTATTTCAGGCATTGAAATACATTAAAGAGGTCTCAAATGGAAAAATCCTTACAGCATACCATAGGTCACTTAACTTTCTACTTCCGATGTCTTTAATTTCAAGGCTCTCTGCAATGTGAAAAACTCTATCTTCTCCTTTCTTGACTTCAGAGAGCTTAGGAGAAATCATCTCAGCATGAGAAAAGGAAAAGCTGAGCCCTGATTGATACATGAAAGGCAGTAAATATCCTTGTGGGAAATTAATTTTGTTCTGACAATAGCAAAAAAAGAAAAAAAAGAGGAAAAGGTAAAAATAAGAAATTAACATTTGTTAAGGCCCCTAAAGAAGATGCAAATTCCTAACTAATCCCTGTAGCAGACTGAAGAAGAAGGAGGGAAAAAACGTATGAAAGCATTGTGCAATTAGTGTAGGTTATTAATATTGATAGAGGAAGGCTAAAAAAGTGGCTTAATTACTTTGCAAGAGTTACAGTGGGTTGTATACTTGCTACCTTCCTGACAGGTAGGCTAAATAAGCTGCCTAGGGTGATAATTAGGAGCCAGAGAGTTCCTAGGTCTTTTTTTAACACTATACAGTGAAAATGAATATTGCACCTTTGTTTCAAAACACCCCTAGAAGGGCACCTGATTTTTTCTACTCTTGCTGAAGCTTTTAGAGCAAATTAGAAAAGTTATTTTACTGCATTCAGTGAGTGATGTTGAGTCACATTAAAGCCTAAATGTTGATTTGATCTCTGGCAGCACATTTCCTCTTTCGCCCTTCCCTGCTCTTCCTGCTGGGACTCTGCTGAACAGTACTGTTTTCCCCATGCAGATCCACAGAAGTTAATAAGATTATTTATGGAACAAGATCCTGCCAAACATGACTAAAAAATTCAGAATCTGCTCCTTAGCATATAAAATAATGAAAAATGGCACATGCATTTAAAAGTAAGCAACTGAGCCCAGGAGAACTCAGCATGTCTAAGTCTTTATGCAACTGGAGTCCTGGCAAAATAGAGAGTAAGCAGCTTCCAGTTGCTTCAGCAAGCTTGAATTGGTGCTACAAGACTGCCCAAGGATATACTCCTCCTTGGAGCAGTTTTCCTTGGACACCTTTTCTGCCAGGAAGCAGGTTATTGCATGAAAGATGATAGAAAGTTGCCTCCAATTCTTGTTCTGCCTGCAAGCGCTCTCAGCACACACAGAGCAGGTCAGTCACAGCTCTCTGCGAAAGGAGAAGAATAAGGTCCTGCCATTGCTCTTAAGGAAAATAAAGCGATGGCAGGCAGACTAATGAGATTCTGCAGATGATGAAAAAAACCACTTCTCCATCTCAGGTACTTTATAGTTCTCATTACAATCTTATCAAAGCACCTCACAATTCTAATGCACATTTTAATCCCCATTTCTATAGCACAGGAAGGCCTCTAGCATCATTTTACTGATGATGCTGGTCAAGAGACAGGGAAACTAACGCACATCCACAGCCTGGTGGTGGGTGGATCCACCAGGCTGCAGAGCAGATACCCCTGGAGACAGACCCCAGGGAGGTGCAGGTCTGTGCACAAGTATATCCCTACAGTGATGTGCCTGAGCCGGGAAGCTGTGTTTTAGGACCTCACACTGCAAAGACACACAGAGGACTTCCAACACCCCTCTGGTCCACCTGCAGCCACTTCACGCATCTGACCTGCTTCTCTGCACATCCAGACCTGGCAATGGAGAAGCAGTGCTGCTGCCTGCACCCCAGGGAACTCAATGGCATCCGTTGGGAAGGGATGCACTGAGATCCCCCCCTCACATCCCACCTCACCTTCCCCCTATCTCTAACACTCCATCACACCTAACACTTAGATAGGACTTACTTGCTATTCAAAGGATTCAAACACACTTTACAAGCCACAGCTGAAGTCCCAACAGATGTATAGCTACCCAAATTGAAACCTGGCCACTGTACCAGAAGATCATGACCTGTGCAGGAAACAAACGGGCTAACAGATTTACATTAGCTTCCTCACCTGCACACCCTGACAGATTACATGTCCTCCACTCAGAAAGGCTCTTCTGGCTGCTGCCACCCTTGTAACAATGCTAGGATATGGTTCACTGATGGGTTAGCTGAGAAAAGTGTTAGATACCTAAACAAGATTTAAATCTATTGAACGCTGTGAACTCAAAACAGAAAGAAAAGCCATAGTCCACCAAAATATTTCATTTTTCTTGCCTCTACTACAGTTCTCCTTATCCGTTTGACTCATATGACATGGTTTAGCATAATATAATCTATCAACAAATGACACATCCTATTGTGTTACATCTGTCTGAGATGAAAAAAACAAGTACCTTTTGGACTAAGCTGACAACAATCTAGGCACAACAACCCAAACCACCTGTGGAAGGCTGCAAAACTATTTTACCTTTGGTGATTGCTGCCTTTAAGATGCACTGCAAAGGCAAAGCACAGCCTCCTGAATGCTGCCAAACCAAGTGATGAAGACCACACCTTGCCTAATTATTGCTAGCCCAGGTGAAATTCAAGATGCTTGGAGACTAACAGGTGAGGTTTTGCACTGTGTCTCTTAAAAAGTTCCTACATGGTATTTTACGAGCCCGATCTGCATGTGCTCCAAGCTGAGCAGAAATCTCATAAGGACTCATCAGTTCATTCTCAGTGCTAACCAGTCTTATTCTTATAACTCCTGATTGGCCTGGCATATGGGTAAAGAGACTTTGTCTCTGCCTGCAAAGTAATGCGAGGAGAAGGCAAGCACTTGGAGAAGGCAAGCACTGCATTGCCAGCCTGAAGGACATTACTGTTGCTTGTTTATATACAAAGCAAAAGAATATTGCTTTGTACCCTTCCAAAGCACAATAGCTTTGGGAAGTAGAAAGAAGGCTCTGGGCCACATTTGAATGCTCTCTTACAGGATGCAGGAAGGCTGAAAATTTCCTTATAGATTCCCCACCCCAGCATAATCTAAGCCTGGCCTTGCAGTGCTGTCCTCAGGAGCCAGTTATGTTTGTTTGCTACTCTGCATGAGCCAAGTTTCTCTCTACTCAGGATATGGGGCTCCTGTTGGAACCAATTTAAGGTGTCCATCCTTTCCATGCATGGCAGTGTAACCATATGGGTCAGCAAAGATTTACTGCTAAACTGTGCTGACATTCACCAAATTATCAAGGTTTTCTATGTGCAGCCCCTATATACATTTCATCACCTATGCAAAACCATGAAACAGACATAATTTCAATAACAGAGTCACTGAGTTAATGCTGACATCTTATTTATACCAGCTGAAGATGAATGTGGCAACAAAAGAAATGGAAAAGTACCAATAAGATACAACTAACATTATGGAATATGAAGAGAGATAAGTAAGAAGGAGCCAGGCTATATTTCCCTTGACTTGAGTTTAGCTATGCCAGAGCACCACTGCTGAAGATTTGGCCTGTAGCAGTCTGAATAAACATCTTGCCTCTGGATGAGAGCAGCAACAGTGAGACATCAAAAAGGCAGCAAATCTTAGAGAATGGTGGTACAGATACGCTGCTGGGCTCTAATCTAATCAACTTTTATAGAGAGCTTTCCATCACTTGCTCTTAAGGCCTAATTGCAAGGCATTATCTGGCCAAACAGTGTATGAAGTAGCAGGTAATAATGATTGCCTGCAGGAACCTCAGGTAGTGCAGAACACAAGACAAGGAGCTATTCTTACCTCACTTATTACCCAAGAGCTGAATTAAGGCGTAGTTACAGTTGAGCCATTAAGCCGCTGGTCATCCTAATATATCTCAATTCAAATTCATTATAGGAGTGATTTTACCAAATGCTAGCAATGACACTGAACTGTGGGAAGAGCACTGAGTTTTGGGTGAGGAGGAAAATGACTAAAAAAGACTCTGAGGGAACCCCCCCTGTCCACTTTAAGAAATTAAGATCTTTAGTCTCTGCATGGTTGTTATGCAAACCTGCTGTATTGGCATAACAGTAGACATACCCATGTGTAAAGAAAAGGGATGAGTAACAAACAATCGAGTCACTATAGAGGAATATAAAGCTTTGGGAGAAACATAAACCCAGCCTAAATGTACCCTTCAGATAGCTAATTGGCCTCCATGGCCAAATCTAAAGCTAGCATTAGCTAACAGAGCACCAGCAAGTCATCCAGCTTCCAGGCAGAAAGCACGTGAGCTCCAGCAGGAAAAAGTTCCCAAAGCTGATCATGGCCAATATTCACATTTACACATCCTACTACAAACTCTGGCTTTTGTCACTGACAGACCACAGCTGTTGTATGGAGCATCCTCCAACATGTGTAGGAGAAGGTGGCATTTCTGCCATGTATGGAGGTGATAGCACAAAAGTTAAGCCTTGCATCTGTAAATAGCTTCTGTTTCATCCCTTTTCTTCTTCTCTGCCTCCGACTTATCTGTCATAGGGCAATGTGGCACATTTCTGGCAGCAGGACAAGTAAGAGGAATTATGTACTGTTTGCTCTCGCTTAATCTTCAGATCCCATGACGACATCAGAGTTCAAGTCATAAAAAAAAGCAACCAACAAACCAAAATGTTTCTCAAATACAGAACTCTGAACCCACCCCATTCTGCAAAAACCTTGAAACAACAGATCCACAATCCCAGCGGTACATGGCTTCTCAGCTCAATCTACTTCTGAAGCCAGATGCCATCTTAAAAGGGAACCAACTATGGCGCAGCATGGGCAGGGTCAGGTCTGACATAGGAAAGATCCACCATTCAACTTTTCTTCCATTTATTTTTAAATGCTTATTCCCAGGAAGAGGATAGGGAGAGGCTTGTAGAGGATTAGTTTCAGTATCATCATTTTAGAACAGACATGGGGGAAATGATCCCATTGGGCCACATCCATGGACCTTCTAGCGATAAGGACATCCCTTAGGAAGCATCTCTTACTGCCTGCTCTCTGAGGCTAATGGCAGTGACTGCTATGTGCTCAGACAAATCTGAGAGGCAGTGAGGGCAGATAATACAATGGTACTGGTAAATCTCACCTCCACTGGTAACCTATCGCAAAACCCAAATGGCAGTCCCCCAGGGTTTCTGAAAGAACTCAAGAGTCATTTAGCTGAGTTACTAATGACAATACTTAAGCCTATTAACTACTTGAAATGTTCTCCAATCTACAAAACAGGGTGTAATGTCAATCCTTAAGAAAAGTTCCCAGGGAGACCTTGGGGAATTGCAGGCCTGTAACCATGATGGCAACACTGGGCAAACTAGAAGCTGCAATAAAGGATGCAGCTACAGAGCATGAAAAATGACAGAGTTGTGAGTAACTGCAAAGGGAAATCCTGCCTTACAGATCCTTGCAGAAAAAGGGGATCTAGTTGATACAGTTTAGTAGTGTTTCCAAAAGGCTTTTGACAAAATCCTTCATAAAAGGCTAGTAAGGAAGCCGAATAGCTGTGGGAGAAATAGGACAATTCTGACCTGTGCAAAAAACTAGCTAGGACATACGAGTCAAAGTGACGAAGCTGGAAGAAAGAGCTGATTTAGAAGAATTTGGTACAAGTCAACAAAATAAGGAGTCACATGGAAGTGATGTCTTTTCATTCCAAGGACTAAGCGGCATCAGATGAAGCCAGGAGAGCTGCTTTTTTTAACACAACACAGATAGCAGACCCATGTAATTCCTTCTTAAAATATACTGTGGGTGCAAGAGTGGACACTGGTTCAAGGGAAGACTGGATGAATACCTGGAAGAGGGATGATTTAGGGCTTGCCAAATGAACAGGCAACAAAAGACTTAGGAAATCCCTATAGCTGTATGAAGTTGGAGGTGGAGAGAACATTGGGGGTAAGTTATCACATAGGTTTGCCTGCTCTTCCTTTTCTTCAGGTGTCCATTTTTGATTACTCCTGGAGACAGAATAGCAGATCCTTGGTGTGAACATTGTCACCAGTTTTAGGCATGTGAGAGCCTACAACAGGCCAATTATGAGTTAAATTAATCAGCAATTCTCCAGTAGCTGAGGACTTTCTATTGTGTTAACTGGAATACTTTATTTAAGTGAATCTCCTAAGTTTTCGGCCTGATACACTCACTGTCTTGTATGGAAGTTACAACACTAAAATATGTTAGTACTGATAATTCTAGAGATGGGAGAAACTTTCTAGTAGTTAGCTCTTGAGTCATACATCTGCACTGCCTCCAGATTCATGTAAGGACAGTGGTTCATTACTAAGAGTTGAAATCATTGCTTGCCAAGTGTGTATCTAATTTTATGCGTTTGAATTGTTTCATGAACACCAAACTCAATGTTTAAACTTGGATATGGGCTTGAGAATATTCCTTGGTTTGAGGCTTCCCCTCTTTTAAAGAAGTCAGTGCAAGTATTTTTGTTTTTCTTCTCCTTTGTTAAGCAAATATACTTCTGAGCACACTGAAAGACCACCTCTGGTCTCTTGATGCATGGAGTATACAAGAGAAAACCAGATGTTTCTCTGATCATTCACTTCAAGTTTACTTGCAGAAGAATGATGCAAGACCACCTTAACAAGGATGTAGAAGAACCACAGCCCTGCCTTAAGCATTATAACTAGCAAACTATCACAAGCACAGAAATCATCAGATTGCTCATGAAAAGGAAAGAGATGTTTTTAAGAACTGCAGAGTTCCCTGAAAGAAAAAAGCTTAGCAAGTAAAACGTCCAGAGGCAAATGACTTGAGTCCGTGCTTTTGCTGTATTTTAACTTTATGCTTTTTTATCCTTTGATAATGATCCACTGAATTTTAGTGGTTCTGCAAAATAACGCACTGATAGCAGCCTGTATAGAAACAGTACGTGAACTACTACTACATTTCCCTATTGAGCACTGCAACTGCCTCTGAGTCCTGCTATGTACCTAATATTCATGCTATTTGCAAGCCTAAACAGGGACCAACTGCTGTGCTAGACTATGGATTTTTTGTTCCCTAATATTTACCCTGGGTTTTTTGTTTTGCTTTGGCCCGATTTTTATGTAGTCCATTGAGTCTATGAGATATTTTGTCAATAAATGATAATGGTATTTTGCATATATGGCAGTCCTTACCCTTCTGTGTCTGGCAACTAACTGTATTAGCAGAGCGCTATCTGGCCACAGCATCTGCAAACTCTGTAAAACCAAGTTTTCAGATAAAATCCCACCCTTTGAAGGATGCTTCTAAACGACTCCTTTGACTTGACTTGGATACATTAAGCTTTTACTAACACAATTGCTTCATTCCCTGAAACCAATGTGCTTAAAATTTGGCATTGGGAATGAGAAGTTCCAGTTGAGTTCAGCTGTTCCTCTTCCTAAGGGTACTACATTAGATTATTTTGCACTGGATTGCACTTACTTTTCCTAGGACTGTAATGCCCACTGCCACAAACCTGTCTTACATGAAAGTATGCCAGATACTGCAAGCAACATCACTACTGATGCGAGGTATCAGCAAAAACCTGAGTGCAGACCACTCAATACATTGGTTGGTGAGCACTATCATTGTTTCCAGTTATGTTTTATATTCTTGTAAGGGGACAGGACTTGAATAGACCTTTGAAGGGAGGGAAGATGATGTTTTCCCTGGGGAAGACCTGGGTAAGACACAGGAGAGAAGGCTGCAACCAAGCAGGGAAGCTCCAGAGGGGAAGGAAAGACCCCCAGGACATAGAAGAGGCTGGGCAGAGTTTGCTGCCATTTGTAAAGTAACAAGAACCAAACCTACAAACATACTGATTT
The DNA here is from genome assembly GCA_017639245.1 of Myiopsitta monachus. NCBI lineage: Eukaryota > Metazoa > Chordata > Aves > Psittaciformes > Psittacidae > Myiopsitta > Myiopsitta monachus. Next base: position 60,467,899 of record CM029925.1, read on the forward strand.
GTGAGGGCATAGGGTGTAGAAGAATCGTGTATGAAGCTTCTTATATTTCTATTCTGTCTTATTTACTTTGATGTTTCACCATAAAAAAAATTAAAAAAACATAGTATAATTCCTAGTAAAATCTGCCATTTACATCTATGCTTGTTTGGTTTTGTTTCCATCTCCTTTTACTTCTTACTACCACAGATTCTCAAAGCCCTAGCCAGCTGGGGGTCCCATCTCCCAGAGGCTGCACAGTCTGTGTCAGGAGGTAATACACTGATACATGCACAGCCTGTAGCTTTGTCACCTCTCCATCATCTGCTTATGGAAAGTCTGGAGCTAAGCAGCTCAGAAAGGATTACAGCTCCATGCTGCCAGTTCCAACTTGGGGCATTTTACTCCTGAACTTTTCATACTCAGTATTTTGCTCCTATGTGGTGCTCCTCCTGAGCTACCTCAGCCATCTGACACCTTATGGTCTGAACAGTGATTCAAAACAGAGTTTCTGCATGTTGGAAGCAGGGCTTGGTGGAGAATCACATAATAGGGAATGTGAACAAAAAATGAGCATATCTGATAGAGAGGCAGAAAGAAAGGAAGGATGGTGGCAAAGAGTTAATTTTCAGACTCCTCAAAATAAATACATCATCAGGGTTAGCAGTTTCTAATGAATTTGGTGATTCTATTTAGCAGCGGAAATGCTGTTTGCTGCTTGGCATTTCAGTGCTTACATAATTTATAGTCTATTATTTGATAATGTATTGAAGCAGGTTGTTGTCTTTGGCACCATCAAAGCTGTCTGCTAATTCACTGCTTGACCTTCTCTGCATGCCTGTAAAATGGAACAGAAGTGGTGCAGGGCACACTGTGGCAGTTCCAAAAATGGCTTAGTGTTCAGACAGTTGGATTTGGATGAACCTCACCCCCAAACTATAGTTTTATTTATATATGTTTGGAAAAAAAGTAACAAACAGGTGGTAAAGCAATATTTTAAAAGACTGACACATTTCTGTTCCATTTGGCTTCCCAGCCAAGTGTCATATTATAACCTAGGTAGTGAAAATGTCCTGGCATTAGGGTGTAACTGGACATACCATGCTCTTACCCTGTGTCTATGCATCATCTATATAGCCAAAGGTGTTCATCCCTTGTAACAAGAGGAGACATGCTAATAGCCAGTGCACATATAGGAAGGAGGACTTTGCTTGTATATAGGAACATTTTTAGACTGGATATTAGGAAAAATTTCTTCCCCCAGTCTAAGGGGAAGTCTCCCCCCAGGGCAGTCAGGCATTGGAACAGGCTGCCCAGGACACTGGTGGAATCACTGACCCTGGAAGTGTTCACAAGCTGTGTAGACAAGGCCCTTAGTGACACGGTTCAGTGGTGGCCTTGGCAGTGCTGGGTAATGGTTGAACTTGATCTTAAAGGCTTTTTCCAATCCACGTGACTCTATGATTCTATGATTTACAGAAGTATTTCAGCTTCTGGATGCTGAACATAAAGAGTTTGCATCCATTTTTCAGAGAACTTAAAAATGTTGGATGAAAGGGATCTGCAGATGATCCAGAAGTCACCAAAGCACCACAAAAACTAGACAGAAATATCAATTCTAGACAATGCTTTGCTTCATGGATTCCCCATAAAGGGAGAGCAGAATGTCTTGCTAGAATGTGACAAATGGGAGAAAGCTTTAAGTCTGTCCATTGAGAGGGGTTCCCCAGGAGTGATAAGCTGCTCTCCATACCCTGCAGCAAGCAGCCGGGGGACAGTTTGTGAGTACCACATAGTCATAGCTCTTCACATCAGAAGAATGTATTTTTAAGCACCAGCAAATTCCCATTGACTTCGGATCATACTGCAAGACTAGGGGCTCTATCTGCAGATATAGCAAAGAATATTAATTAATACCTACATTACTCCGCTAGGGCAGGCTTACAGAAGCAAGCATACAAAAGTTTGCATGAGGTGACAGAGCTGTAACCCATCTCTGCCAGGTTTCACCCTATAGTCCATGCTACACTCACTGCTTTTCAACTGCCTCAAAACCAAAGCACATTCCAATGTTTCTCTTCCTTTTTCATTTAAATTTTGTGTCTAAGCTGCTAGAAAAAAATAAGTAGAGCAATGTACCAAGAGAGGCAAGAAAAATATAAATCATAGAATCATAGAACAGTCAGGGTTGGAAAGGACCTTAAGATCATTTAGTTCCAACCCCCCTGCCATGGGCAGGGACACCTCACACTAAACCATGTCACCCAAGGCTCTGTCCAACCCGGCCTTGAACACCACCAGCAATGGAGCATTCATAACTTCTCTGAGCAACCCATTCCAGTGCCTCACCACCCTTACAGTAAAGAACTTCCTCCTTACATCCAATATAAACTTCCCCTGTTTAAGTTTGAACCCGTTATCCCTTGTCTTATCACCACAGTCACGAATGAAGACTCCCTCCCCAGCATCCCTACAGCCCCCCTTCAGATACTCGAAGGCTGCTGAGGTCTCCATGCAGCCTTCTCTTCTCCAGGCTGCACAGCCCCAACCTTCTCAGCCTCTCGTCATACGGGAGGTGCTCCAGTCCCCTGATCATCCTCGTGGCCCTCCTCTGGACTTGTTCCAACAGTTCCACTAACAGTTCCACTAACTTGTTAGTGCCAAAGTCATTGAAAGGGCTATTTAATCAGAGATACCTGCCAGGGGCATAAAGATGGAGAACTACACTGTGGGTTTTCTTCATGCACTTTTCCCCAAGCCTGATTTTTTTTCTCCCCAATGAGCCACTTTCATGTTTTAGAGAAACAGCTGTGGGCCACAAATACATGTTAACTGGAACTGATCAAGGACAAAATGAATAATTTACTTTCTGAAGAAGAGATCATCTATATTGCTACAGACTTTTTAACAAAGATTCCCCCCCCCCCCCCCAGTGTTACAGCCATCCTGTTTCAGCAGCATTTACATGTAGCAAGAGCGCTGCTTTGTTTCTGAACTGGCACATCCCAGCAGAATTCCCCACCTTTTCTTTGTCTCAGTGCTTCTGATCTTAAAGAGCATGAATTATTCACAAAGAATTCCACACACCTTCAAAACATTTCTGTTAAATAAAACTGCATATTTAATTCTCACTCTCCCCCTCCCACCCTTGCTTACCCACAATGAGGAATAATGAATTGTTGAAGATGAATTCCAAGCAGCTCTCTACATATGGCTACACCCAGCCCCCTGCTTTTTGTCCAGCCTGTTCCCAGGTCTGACACTTTGCACTACTTTGGCACAGGAGCTATGTATTTTTATAGTTTGCTATATTACTTCTATTGCTGTGATAGCAGTAATAAAAGTTTTTCAATAGTCAAAATCAGAAAAAGAGAGTAAAAGGTTGAATAAGACCCAAGAATTTTCCAGGCAATCAAAGAAATGTGCAAATAACTAAACACAGACAACTTAACTGAACACAATATATATATAAGCATAGGCGAAAAGTCAACATGAATTCATTTTTCTTGACTCTCTTCTGAAGTTCTCATTTTAAGATAAACATCAGCTCTATGATGCTATTAAAATGCAGCATAACCAAACCCACAATATAGATAAAAAAAAAAGAGAAAGTTTGAAATTCTTAAATAATTGTTTTCTATTAACAGCGCTCAAGCCATCATACCGTGTTTTGCTTCTCCCTTCCCCTCCTATTTGGCTTACATTTCTAAGTAAAATGCAAACTAATAAACTTATCACAAACCTTCTGCACAGCCCCCATATCCATGTGCATCTTAACTTCCATGCCTTAAAATGGGGTGAAAAGTACTTCTCACTTAGGGGATTACTGCAAAACCCAATTTTTGTTTGTGTGGCACTTTTTATACTGCATACATATGGCACTGCGTACATTATGTAAATATTATAGTTTTACATTGACTTGAATTATGTTCAACCTCCTTGAAACTTGAGGCTTAAATATGTCAAAGTTCTTCAGCCATTGTTGGGCTTGTGGATCTTGTGTAATAGGCTTTGTTATATTCACTGGTAAATCACAAGTGCATTTTGAAAATACTGGTTTAGACTTCCAGCATTCACCTTTGAAGCTGAGGAGAGCAGCACCGATGTGCATTCACCATCATCATCGTTTTTTGCTTTCTTTATGGTGCAAGATCAGTCTCATGAGATCTATCAAGCTCCAACCCCCGAGCTACAAAATATGTTTCCTCCTCAGTCTGGGATGATGTTTGTTTCTGTCTGGCCACATTTTATACAAAGCAGGAGGGGCCTGCTTTGAGGGGCCTGTTTATTGAGACTTTGCTACCCCAGTAGCCAGAGAATACCACCACCTAATCTAAACCACTTACAATAGGAAACACAGACAGTGATGTCTAGGAATCATCTCACAGAGGAGGTCTAGTAAGTGGTGGGTATACATATCTTAGACTACTGTCAATGAAGCTCTGCAGCAGCTTTAGGGACTAAACCCAGGCTTCCTACATCCCAGTAGAGCATCCAGACTTCCTCTCACCCAACAGATTTTAAAATGCTATTCCTGTTGAAAAGGTGTTGTGTTTTGGTTGGTTGGTTTGTTTATTTTCCAGAGAGTGGGAAAAGAGAGGGAAAATTTTCCCAGAAAAACGATATGCAGCAGTCATATGACTCTAGGAGCACACTTGCGCTGATGTGATATTCATCTGGATGCCTGCCTGTCTGGCACAGGCTCAGGCTGTTGTCCAGGTGCATAGTGAACAGCCTTTCCTAGAAAGAGTAATCATGCTGTTTGCAAAAGTACTAAACACTCATGGAAAACAGAGCTTAACCTACTGTCTCTGCCCTAGATATATTCCCTCTGTTAAGACTTGAACTGCATAAAATACAAAAAAGGAGGAAGAGTCTGAAGGAAGAACCATGACATCAACCTATATGCTATAGGTGGAGTCTATGCTGCATTTGCAGCACCTCTGAAGTAAGCTGCTAAATAAAAAGCAACTTAGATTTACCAGCATGAAACCCTCTTGCTTTATGAGCCAACATCTGGTATGTGAAATGTGGTTGAGGCAGTCTAAGTGAGATACACAACAAGGCAGAGGTGATCAGCATAGACTGACTCAGATCACTGGCCATGCTGGATTTCTAATGAAGAATCTGGCACAAACAAACTCAGGTGAAAAAAAGTCTGTATACAGAACTAGTGATGGCTGCTAGAAGATAAAGAACTGAAAATGAGAAGAAAGGGAGTTACCCATCACGCTGGGAAGAAAAAGCGGTAAGGTCAACAGCACGGACCAAGAACGATAACAGAAACACCAGACATCTTGGTTGTTGAGTAAGCATTGTGATCCAAAGCAAATTAAGCCAGAAGAGACCTACCATGCACTTATATGAAAATAAGTAACAAGAACTTTAAAATTCAAAAGTGAAAACTTTCTCCTTTGCTGGTCATTCGGGAGATGACCCAACCAACCTAGGATCCCCGCAACACGAGTTTGCTGAGACAGCAATGAGTTACTTCCAGGGAGGCATCTCCAAATACTGCCCCCCCACTGGGGTTACACAAATGATTACAGAAAACAGCAAAATTGCAGTTTAGGGGAAAAAAATAATCCTAAACAACTCACAAAAAAACACCCCCCACACAAAGAAATATATTTGAGCTAAAGACAACTGTGAAGAACAAGAGAGGGAGAGGTGCAAGGAGGATGTGAAGTAGGGCCATCTGTGAACCCCGACTCTGCAGCTATTTCAGGAAGAAAGGAGTGAGCAGTGCATACACAGGCCAAAGATGTAGAGGGCTTTGGTTCAGAGGATGATGATATCTGCAATGCAATTTCAGTAAAAGCAGATTCTCAAAGCATATGCACAACCGAAGTCAGTCACCTACCATTCAGCTGCCATATTTGAAGCAATACTATTAAATGAATGACTGCTTTGATTCCAGTTGGACTGCAGTGCCAGATGCAATATCATCAAACAACAACGATAAGCAGCACTCTTGGACTGGGCAAGTGTAACCAACTGCAGGTGATGAAAAATAAGGCTTCTGAGGCCAGCTGGCAGGAGCAGGCTGTGGCTAAAAGCTGTACAAAATAAAATGCAATCTTGTTTAGAGTTTACACTAGCTTACAGAAGTACTGTGTAATGCAAGCAACTCGCTACACAGGCATCAGTGACTGGGAGACCACTGTCAGGTCTGGTCCAAAGAGCTGCTTGAAACAATGGCAAAAGGTAAACTACAATGGTAAAGGTGGGTAAGAGGCAGCTAGGGACTCTGGGTAGCAGTGGAGACTTTAGGACTCTAGCCTCCCTTAGCTGAATATTTAAGAGAATGCTGCCAGTGGCAAGAAAACAAGGAAGAACTTTAGCTTGGATATAGAAATTACTACAAAAGGATGTGAACAATCCAGAGGACCAATGAGACACTGCCAAAGGACTAGGTAGGTGTCCCTACCCCCTTAGTGTATAAAAGTACCCATTGCCATCACAGGTTTCAGAGATACTGGGATGTTGTGGTGTGCCAAAAGAGGCTGTGTCCACAGAGCAGCCTAGGAACTAGTAAGCTTCATGTTAGCAATTAGGAAAAGGCAAGGAACAACTCCCCCCAAATTTACAAAGATTTCCAATGGGGAAAAGAAGTGTAGCACACGAAGGAGAGTGTTAGAACTGTTTGCTGAAGAAGAGTTTCCAGGAGGCACCAGGAAAGGCCTCAGAGGCATTCCTGGGCTGACTTACTACAGTTGTGGCACCTTCACAAACAGATTTTTTCACAAACCCATTTAGTTTTACAAGCCTACAGACCATTTGACACCTAAATAGTGTGGGAGTGCTCACTGCTGATACTGCACATCCATCTTGCATGAAGGCGGCATCATTTTGCAGTGTGCCTTTCACTGGTACTAAATCCCTTTTACAACGCAAGAGCATGTAATCTTAGTAGGATTCCAGAGATTTAGAAGTTTGATTGTTATATTTATTGACCATTCATAATAAAGTGCCTTATAGCATACATTGGCTTTTTGACTGCCTCACTTTTACATTATAATTTCAGAAATTTTTGGCACTTTTCCATTTTATTAACTTATTTTCAAATTTATTTCTTAGTTGATTAATAACCACAGGGACTGCATACATTAGAAACAAATAAACTTCAGGCCATTCACAGAATGATTAATTAAGGGAACCATTAATTAAATCACAAATGCATGTGGGACCAAGTATGAAGGCACAGAAAGAGGATGGTGAAAGTATTTCACAGATTTACTTAGGTTAAAGAGGCTGCAAAAGTTAAAAATAAGGATAAATGTGTCACCACAATCTACTAAGTAGAAGCAGAAATAATGCTACAAGTTTGCTACAGTATCTTTACAGTTTCTGAAGCAGGATTCAGCCCATTCTGGGGTCACTACTGGGATAGTTCATAAACCTGTGGGTATAATTCAAGATAGCCAGATAAGCACCTTCTAACACGATACTTAGAAGTTCTCTTTGTGAATATGTGTTTGAATTAAAATCCTTTTTACTTTAGCTGTAGGTCATATTCTATGTTTGCACCCTACAGATTGGTTTTAACAAGTTTACCAAATCATAGACTCCTGTACTTAATCATTACAAAATCACAATGAACAATGCTGGATGGATATCCTGCCATCTCTTCTGTGTGACAGGACAGGTTTCAGAGAACATGTGAAGCCAAGAAATCTGCTTCACTCTGCACTGCACTGAATTTGAGCTCCTCCTTATGGTATAATGTGCAGTTGTCATTACCATGAAATAACTTGTTTCTAGCAGTTAGAACAGAAACATCTTTAAAATTCAATTCCCAAGAGCTTAACATAGTAACCTCCAATAACTGAGCATTAGCACAATGCAGAATTCAGAAATATATGAAGCAACAGCAGGAAACATATATGAAAAGAAATAATATTCTCTTACTGCATGGAGACCTATGGACTTCTGAGTCACGAGTACTAAGTATGTCACTGACAAAGACACTTACTCTCATGCTGTTCCTTAGAGTTCGACATGTTTCATTAAGGATCAGAGCAAAGCAGGTAAAGAATAATCTGTTATCTATTAAAATAAAAAAATCAAACTCTTTGACTTTCCTTGACCATTTTGCTTCTTTCATGCCATGAATGCACTTACTTGGTTATCTGAACATTTCTTTTATTACAGAAGTAGCAATGGGGTTGGATGGAGGGAAGGGGTCACGATCAACTCTGCTTTGTGCTAATGCGATTTATTAAAACCAAAAAATGCTAAAGGTTTTTTTCCTCATCAAACAAGCCTGCTGGATATCTAGGCCACATCTGTATTGCATTTGCCAGCCCACAACCATGGCACTTCAGATTCTGGATACAACTAGTTTTCCTAATCAAGCCTAATTATCCTTGAGTGTGCAAATATTTGTCAGCTACCTTAGAGAAAAATATATTAGAAGGGGACTTATGCTTGACCTGTGAGCCTTTTGCTTTGAGTGCTATGGCCTAGTTGGAGTGGCATGACAGAATGGCCACCAGGAAAAAGAAAACATAACTCATGTGAATTAAGACAGATAAGGTGGCTCCCTGTATAAATAAACGCTGGCACCAAAGCCCTTGTGTTTGATAAGATTTGTAAATGTTTCAACCAGACAAGGCTATACAAGGAATGACATAACAACACAAATACTGCAATTCATGCTGATTATTTGGGAAAAAAACCCCACACTGAAAAATGAGATATCAGGAAAAAAAAAAAAAAACCAAACATTTTTGTTTTCTGGTTAATGAAAAGATAGAGAATATACTCATGCATTTCTTTATACTGGCCGAACCTTCTACCAGTCACAACCATTTTCAGACAAGAGAAATCAGATCCCTTCCTGGAGACAATAAAATAGTTGTCAATCCTTTTCTCTCAGCATTTTGTTTACTGTCAGCACAGTGCTTTCTGTCACTGCAGGTTGTAAGCAGAGCCTCATGGTGCACCTCAGTCCTGAGGACTGAGCCAACGCAAAAACAGGTTCAGACTGTCTTCACCTCACTAGCTGAAGATGTCATGCTAGCATCCCACTACTAAAAGAGACCGACCAGAAGCAGGGATGGCTCAAGTGGGATGTGTGTCCACGCCCCATCAGCTCTGGTTTATTATCTTACTGATGAATTTAAATTCCAAACAACAGAGTTGTGCAAGAAATGCAAGTTTGAGATGCCTATGTCACATTGCCCTAGCACCATAGCTACAGAGAATCATCAGATGCTAGGGGCATCTTACACAGATACAGCTAGATTTGCTGCAGGATGTTTTTCAGAGAGCTCACTTGTCATATACTCTGAAACTATCCTCTTCTCTTTTCTCCTTCTGCCTTTAAAGTAAATGGTGTCCAGCTGCCAGGACTAGTGCAAATAACAGAAATGTAATAGACTTTGCAGAGACCATGGGTGACCAATTGGCTACAGCTGCGAAACAGGTAAATCTGCTCTTAAGCTCCATTAACAGACATCTTCCAATACAGATCTAATCTAAAAGCATTCTGCAAGGTAGGATGCATATACAGATGAATTACTTTGCTTATTCCTGTATTTCCACTTGATAATTTAATTTGTTCCAAATCTTGATGATATTTTGGCAAATTTTTGCAATTCAGCAATTCAAAATTCTAATACAAACACATTCTCAATATACACCAAATTCCCAGTCCTGAATACATTCTTCTTATGGGAGAAATGAAGACATAAATTGAGATTATTGGTAAGTGAGGGAGCCTCACAAGGAAAAAAAGTGAATGACTTTCACCTTTTAGTCAAAACAGCAAACGATGATGAAATGGTTTACTTTTTGTTTTTAAGCAAGTCATGGGAAGCATGCTTTTAATAGATGCTTATGTCCTTCTACCCCATCCCGTATTAAAAAAGAAAGAACTAAGAATCAGGTTTTGAACACCATATGCTGAGCTGACAAAATGGGAAATCTGTTTCATAAACTGCTGGTGAGCAGTGACACCGAATGCATTCCTAACAAAGAGAAAGTATTATGATTAGTTTCATTATATGACTGTAGTACAGCCGTCTGGTGGTTTCAGTGGCAAGGTATTAAAAAAAATGGACAATTTAAAGAACCCAGAAGACCATCTTTGCCATGCAGTAACTTACTATATACCTTAACAGACAGGCGTGAAATAAAATTGCCTTAATAACCTAGTCAGAGTGCAATCACTGCATTGGGCTTTGTGACAAGATTTTACTTAGCAGTGTGCTGCATGTACTCCAGGGCAGGTGTCAAAGACAAAGGAAAAGCCTTGTGAGTTGTAAAAATTGGATGTGCTTGTACCCTTCCTTTCCCATCTCCCTCTCCCCTTGCTGCCCTTATACTGATCTTTGTCCTAGTGTGTGGAGATGCACTTTTCTCTGAGGAGCAGAGGATGCTTCAGTAGCCAGCATCCCTGCTGCCCTGAGCCCCGAGGCACTGCTGACTGCCAGCTGTGTCACAAGTCACTTCAGCTGCTGCTGCTTTGATAGCAGTGGCGGCCTGTGAGCAGATAAAGTGTGACCAAAAAGCTAATTCTAGCTAAATTTCAGACGCTCTACAGTGTTGGGGGGAGGGTTAGGGGTTTTAATCCTATGTGCATCTGCTGATGGTGCTTGCATCTTTTTCTTGTTCCACTCTTCTTCAAAGCAAGGCTTCAAATTATATTTGCCATAATGAGCCAAATCTGCCTGGTCTTCTCTGAGCCACATATAGCAAGACTTAATGATGCATTGCAGCGATTGCCAGGGTGCGATACAGCTTTCAAGCTGGATGGCAGGAGCTGTGTGGTCTCAGTCTTTCATTTTTCATTGCCTGCAGCCACAAGCAAGACCAGAAAGACTTTAGGAAGCAAACTTTGCGGTCAATTCCCAATATTTGTGCTATTAATAAATTAGGACACCTTCAAAAATGCTAGAGCAGCTTTAAAAGGAAACAGACACAATTGTTAAAGTTACTAGAGAAATGTTTACAGAGATGGCAAAGATATGCTGCAGAGCCAGTTTTACCAAGAAATACGCATTGATTGGGATAGAGCTTGCGTACTTAACTATTTCATTGCATGGATTTTATAGATGACATTTTAAAAAGTTTAATATATTCATTCTTTCCCGAGTGAAGGAGGACCACAGACTATCATGTAACAGGATCTCCTCATATATACTGAATGGAAGTGATTTTGATAGCTTTTAAACTATTTAAAATGTTAATGCCTATGCAAAACCACACATTCTAAATCAACATGTTGTGTCATATTCTTATTCACCTCAACACAATGATACCAGGAATACTGAAGTATGATCTCTAGAGATTTTAAAATGAAGAGTAGGAAAGAAAATTTCACACGTTGCCTCTTTGCCTCATTCAAACAATCCTTTCAAGCAGATATTCTCAGACTCGGTACACAGTGATTAATACTTCCTAAAGCTACAGTATGTAGGTACTACAAGAGTACAACTATCTCATAATTTAGCTATAGTGATTGTTTCACCTTTAAAAAAAGCTTTACACAACCCCTCAGAGTTAGGACCTGATAAAGAATTATCAGCTGGATGCTATTTTTAAAGTTTATCTACTCTGCATCATCCGTTTTCTTATTGTTCTTTGCAGTTTTAGCAAGGCATGGAACAGTATATCCTGAAAAATGCTCTATTGATGCCCTTTTTCCCCTGGGCAGACTGCCTATTAAATACTCTGTGCTAGAGGCCTCTCTATGATAGTCAACTGAAATCCTGTGTAGCCTAATCAAAGTTAGAGATGGCCAGACTGATCCAGATTAAAATTAAATTCCATTTTAACTTTGCTCCGGAGCCGACAAAACCAGAGCTGTCAGTCTCTGGTGAGCACCCTAAAGCACTGTGCTCACCTCAATGCCTGAAGAATTGTTTGATTTCAGCCCTGACTTGAAAACAAGCTACGTTGCAAAGGCCATTGGCATTGTGTTTCAGGTGAGGGTGGGATGAGGGAACACGCGTGTCTGCTCTCCTGTAGATCTTGGTCCAAGATTTAGGCAACAGGAGAGAGCTCTTGGAGAGCCTGTTCCCCTCCTCTCTTTTGATGAGCAGGAGCAACAGCAGCAGGACACAGGGAGGGACTACCAACTGATCCATCAGGCTGAAGTAACCCACTGCCAGCGGCAGAGGAAGCTCAGCCTCCAGGCCATGCTGCCAGCCCCATTCTGACCATTTTTAAGCTGATTCAATAAACTAAGATGAAGTATGAACCTGTGCGAACCCTAAAATATGGCCCAAAGATGCAAATTTCTAGGTGAAAGCATGCCTGGTTATAAAAGGCAAGACACTAGCGCGCCACGGAAAAGGCCATGAGGTTGGAAATACAAACATGCAGTTTGGAGGGTGGGATACAATCAGTTAAATGAATCACTGCTATAGGTAAGAAACCAGTTCTCACTGAGGATACTACAAATAATCTCTTGCATTTAATATAGACTTTGAGAGTATTCAACTTTTTCTCCACCTTTTACAAACTTCAGCTGCTTATACAGATCTCTCAGGCAGACAATTCGATACAAGGCAGTAGTCTGCTTTGCTCCCTCTTTTCTGAGCAATTGCTGAGCTTTTCCAGAACCAAATTGAAGATCATTATCTTAAATGATCTCTTAGTAACCCTTACACAGCAAATAACCCATAGTGTTCTGAAAGTCCTCATTTCAGAAGTGTTTGCTGCAGATATTACTTTTGGAATAAGTGTCAACAACTCCGGCCTCCTGCAAAGTCAGCGCAGGGTCTCCATCATAGCTCACCTTCATCAAAACCCAGAGCATTTCTTGACATGTTCTGGTCTCTGCTACATAACTGATATTGACTACTTGCATTTTCTATATTCTAATTTAAATATGATGTAAAAATAATTTATAGTCAAGCATTTCATTTTTACCATCCCTTAGTGACATTCAGCTTTTCTAGTTCTAACTGCCCATATGTCCAGTGAGACCAATCATTCTCTACTGACAGATCCATTTTTGGAACAAAATGAGAAAATCTTTCATGTGCCATGTGATATAGCCACATCAAAAAAGTTTCATCTCCATGACCACCTTTCTGTCTTGAGCAGGCAAGTGCTCAAGGAAATGGAATCCAGGGTAAATCACTACCTCAGACTAAGCTTGGTCCAGAAGCAAATCAAAACTGAATCATGTTTTCGTAGGAAGCTTGGTGTACTGCACGGGAGCTGACACTAGGAACCCCACGTGCCCTGCTGGGTGACCACTCCAGGTCAGGGGTGCAGAAAAGCGCACTGGCCATGATTTCCAATTTTACATCAGTAAAAGAAAGATTAGCAACATAACAGCTGATGTATATCTTTAGAACTTCCTATTTTGCTTAATAAAGCCATTAATGGCAAGGCCCTGTATGCTGAAGCAACTTAAGCTGTACCTCTAAGCATTAGTCAATGTAGATGCGATACATGTTCCCTGCTTCCTCAGCCAGACTTCTTCCATTCAACCTCTGGGACTATAACGGGAAAAACATTATCACAGATCTTTCTTCTTTTTGCACATATGTGGAAAAGACCTGTTCCTGCTGATAGCAAACTTCCTGCAACACAATGTGACAGAAACAAATCAAGTCCAATGAAGCAGAGACTTGCTGCACAGGAAATGGTAAGAGGTTCAGTACAAAGGATCTACAGCCCCTGTTCTTCCAGCTCTGTCTTCTTATTACTCACCTGGGTAATGCGTTATCTGAATGACGTTAAAAAAATTATGCTCTGTGAATTCCTCAGGGCATTTTAAGAGTCTGCTGGAGTGTGTGCACGTAGGAAGGGCAGAGGAAGGAATCCAGAGGAAAATGTTTAAGTACTCTAAACTTCTTCTTTAGCCAAAAAAGAAAAGAAATAGATATTTGCCTAGTCAGTTTTTTGATAAAAAGCTAAATTTTTATTTACCTAATAAAAATACTCCATATTTTCAAGTCTCTGGGAGGTGTTTCGCTTTCATAATTTCCAAGGAGCATATAACTGACTTCCAGGGATTGTTAATTTTATGCATACCCAAAATTTGATAACAACACACAAACATATCCATGACAAGAGAGAGAAATAGGTGGATACAGATGTATACTTCTAAAATAAAATCTGATGTTGCCGAAACTTTATTTGCTTGCCAGGGCTGGTGTTCAGCACAGCCCCAGTGATGGCAGAACAGAGAAGATGATGATGACTACTGGCAGAGTGTCATTGACTGCTCATTGACAGGAGCAGCATGGGAGCCTGAACTCAATTCTGGCTGATCAGATGCTTAAGTTTGCTTTTTCTTCAACATACAAGCTAAATTATAGACTTTATTAGCCTAGAGGTGTTACTAGAAAGAAGTTAAAACAGGAATGATACCATTATCCTTGAAGTTTTAAGAAACCCAAAACACCTGCAGAAATTTTCTGGAAGAACAAACTTTTTCAAATGTAATGAAAAAGAATATAAAAATTCTATCTTTTACACACGAGAATGAATCTGGCACTGTAAGACAAGTGATCTATCACAGCAGCAGATACAGCAGAAAGCAAAAGTAAGGGAAAAACATGATTGGACAAAACGAGATCTCAACAACTATATGTATTAGTTGCTGGTGGATGCTGAATCCTGCCATATCACTGAGTGTTTAAGAATAAGTCTGTATACATGCTCTGTAATTGAATGTCAAGAAAAATGAAAATATATTGTTTTATTGCTACTGTTCATTGATTTATCGCAGTGATTTATTGTCATTGGACATGAGGACCAACAAATCATTTTGCTGACACCATCAGCTGCCTTAACTAGGTTGTCAGTTCACGACATTAAAGGTAATGGATGGTGATTATTTTACTGTAATGGGTTTAATCAGTGCTTTGAATGACTTAGCAGTCATGTCATACTATAGCCAACTCATCGCTCATCAAGGCAGCGTGTTGTTTACCAACATCATCTATAATTCGATTGTTGACAATCATCAACAAATACCTCTCAGGCTAAGTTTTATCAGAAATGAAAATCTGCACAGCTGTAGCATACTAACTAACCCCACAGCTGACAAACAGAGGAGAAACACTAGAAGTTGCTTGTTCCTTCCCTCTGAGAAGAGGAACTGTCAGCCCAAAGAGGCACTGCCAGCTGAGGCTACATTCCCATGGGCTGCTTTTCATTCCAGCAGTAGGATTTACAGCTGTCTGAAATACACAGTCCTTGTTCTGTTGTACGTAAACACTCCGAGAAAACCTTGAATTCAGCATTAAGCAGAAATTTTAGCTTATTTTAGGAAAAAGAAGGGTAAGCAACCTGCTATGTGTTCCCAAGTGAGGAACATGAATAGGTATAACCTATGTTATTTTCTCTCCCTGAATGGGGGTGAATCCTACACTTACTTGTATTAAATTGAAATTCATTGTAGAGAACTCCAGATTCATAAAAGTGTCTCTTAACTTTATGGAAAAGGGTACAGTTCTAGAAACACTGTGGTGGTATCACCTTAAGACAGGCCTTTAAAATAATTCTTGTGTTGTATCTTTTATGGACAAGGGACAAGATGCAAACTGCTAAAACCGTTTCATATTAAACTGACAGGTTAACAGCTTAATTACCTACAAAGGTAGATTGTTAATACAAATCGATGGAAACTTTTTACAGCTCCAGTAGCTTTTATAATAGCTTTCAGTGCAAATTTTTCTCTGACATTTGCATCACAGATCTCAACATTGATGTTGTTCTACTGATCTACTGGAACATGGACACAAAGCTACTTCAGATGTAGCGAAAGAAGAGTATCAAAGTTCTGCCTTTCAGGCATGAGAAAGACCCTGACTGAATAAATCACAAGTGATGTCTGTTCCGGACACCTCAAAGTATAAGGAAATAATTTCAAAGTTTTGTAAGAATCTTTTACATTTCAAACCCATATTTGGTTACTGTATATAAATATGTAAGAGATGTGCAGAAATTGAGTTTAAATGAAAGACGCTTGAAAAGAATGTTCAAAATAATCCTCCTCCCTTTACCCCACACTCAAACATTTGGCCTGCATATCTTAAACCTATGAGAAATGAATGCCTTTTGTGAATAGATGGACCACATTTTGAAGGTGCAAGTCAGATACAGCAGCTTACAAGAAATAAAAGTTATCTTCAAGGCCAACAGCAAACATTGTGCAAATACTAGACTAAGAAATGGCTGATGTGGCAAACCACGGTGTTTAGAACATGAGAGAAAATACTAAATCATACCCTGGTTGTTCAGGAGAAAACGTAAGACTAGATGTGTAACCATTCAAACTCACTTTGTCTTCAAATTCATGAGAAGATACAGTGAAATAATGACAGCAGCACACAGCCATAGGAATGAGGTATCATGCATACTAGTAATATCCTGGCAATATCCTAGACTGGGATATTCATGGATTAGAGATGGTCTACAGTAGGGAAATTAACCTTTTATTACAGTTAAAAGGAGATTAAATAATCAATTAGAGATTTCTTCCAATCATAACAGTCTTTCACATGTAAAAGTGATACTGAAGTGAACAGAAAGAGCTGATAAAGTCATACCCTAACAAATGTCATTACTATAAAGCAAAAAGACATCAATGCCAATGTAAAACAAAGACTACAGAAACCATACTAATTTAGTAAGGATTGTTTAACCATTTCAAAACCAACCGACATTAGTGTCAGACAGAAAGTGTAAGTTAAACCTCTGAAAAGTTTTGGAAAAGTTCAAATTTATAGTCATTACATATTGAGTATTCCACAGAAGAATATCTTGAAAGCTGAAATACTACACTTATTAGTATCATGGCAGTTATGTATGATTTCATTAGCAGAAAGTCCTGATTCAGTCAGACCTTACGTTCTTGCAACTTGTACAAAATTTCCACCTAAATACCTTGCTCCACATTGCAAAATCATGAAATTGGATGTCTTCATGGAAAGTTCAGTTTGCCCAAATGACATCCTATACCTTTCTTCATGAACTTAGCAACTTCTGTGCGTACTGAACCTGAGGCATATTTAGCTATGCAGACATAGTCCCTGTATTCAGTATATGAAACAGAAGTTTGAATGCTGTGAGCCCAGGTTTGGGTTGACTTGTCAGGCAGCAAGACACCTCATCAGGAAGATGTTCCGACATTTAGAATTTCCTATCTAAAAAGCAGTTGCGAGCTCTTACAGTAGACGAAGCAAGCATTAAATACATACCAGAGAGTATCCCATCCAGAGAAACTTAATATTTGGTTATCCTTCTCTATTTTCTGGATGAAACCTGTTTTGGGGAAGTGTTTTTTCTTTTATTTGGTTTTGTGTTTCACAAACTGTCTGCACATCCAAACTGAAATCAGTTTACTGCCATCAAAACCTTCTGCTATAGAAACATTACCTTGCCTCTCTTCAACCAGCTGTTATTACCCAAGCATGCTCTGAACAAGATATTCATTTAGGCTCTCCTTCTCAAAACTGAAGAATAAGCCATCTGTACCATTGTGTTACCTACATCTTTCCCTCTCATTATTTCCAAGATGGTGAACCAGCGTGCAGTCTTGTTTTAAAGAGGCATTTCTTTGCGAGATGTTTCACTGATGTTAGTAGCAGCACCGGGCATATTAATATCAAAACAAATGAGGCACATTAATAGAATCATAGAATAGTTAAGGTTGGAAAGGACCTTAAGATCATCTCGTTCCAACCCCCCTGCCATAGGCCGGGACAACTCCCACTAAACCGTGTCACCCAAGGCTCTGTCCAACCCGGCCTTGAACACCACCAGCAATGGAGCATTTACAGCTTCCCTGGGCAACCCATTCCAGTGCCTCACCACCCTTATAGTAAAGAACGTCCTCCTTATATCCAATCTAAACTTCCCCTGTTTAAGTTTGAACCCGTTACCCCTTGTCGTGTCACTACAGTCCCTCAGGAAGACTCCCTCCCCAGCATCTCTATAGGCCCCCTTCAGATACTGGAAGGCCACTTAGCAAGTGCCTTTACAGGGCTGCTTTCATGGCATGCTGATTTCAAAACATACAGGATATTTGGTAGAAATCATGTACAGGCACACAAAGTGAACTACAAATATTATGTCTGAGTTTGAAATTAATGTCCATCTAGAGGTGACATACCTCAGATACCTGAGATGGCAAAAAGCTCTATTGTAGGTAGTGCCTGAGTAATGCCTGCACTGCAGGCAGGAGAGCAGGTAGCGATGCTACTGAGCTTCAATCTACACATCTCCAGTAGTGCTAGCACCGAAGATACAGCAGTACTGACTGCAACCAGCAATGCATTAGCAACACACTGAAGCCTGCGCTGCTGCGTCTTCATTTATTCTCACGCTTCATCAAGCCTCCAGAGAGTGGAGGGGGGGGGGGGAATCCCTCAGCACAGGATTGATTCAAGTGCCTAGCAGAGATAATTCACACGTCAATACTGTTAACCATTTCATTTTTTTCTTGTGAAGGAAGGCAGGAGGATAACAAATCACACTGGTAGCTACATTCAAGCTTCCAGAAAACTCAACAAATCAAGAACTGGAAACTATATTCACCTGAAGAAAATTATAAAGGGCATCACAGGAAGTCAAATCTGAAAATCATAACAGGGGGATCATAGAATCATAGAATGAATCATAGAATGGTTTGGGTTGCAAAGGACCTCAAGATCATCTAGTTCCAACCCCCTGCCACAGGCAGGTACACCTTCCACTAGACCAGGTTGCTCCAAGCGCCTTCCAACCTGGCCTTGAACACTGCCGGGGATGGAGCACCCACAGCTTCTCTGTGCAACCTGTGCCTAGGGCCTCACCACCCCCACAGGGAAGAACTTGATCCTTATATGTAACCTAAATCTCCCCTGTTAAGTTTGAACCCACTATCCCTTGTCCTATCACTACAGACCCTGGTGAAGACATTGGAAGGATCAATTTTCAAAAAGCAAGAATTTGTTTTTCCAAAGAATGTACCAATAGTAGTGTGTCTGCCTAAGAGTTTCTAGAAGCAATTGGTTAAAAGGACTGTTCTTTATTAGAGAACTGAAAGCAATTATTTCAGTGCTTGTTGGGAAATAATTAAGAGAGGTGGCACCTAAGTTCTTACAGGAGAAAAGTCAGAGCAACTGCCTCAAACTGAAATGGAAACAAGGGAGGTTCAAGATCAGAAAAGAGCAAGCAGTAATATTCCTAAAAGAATGACACATGGAAGTACTCCTCACTTAAACAGGCTTCAGTAGAGACACATGGATTTTGAGCTTGTCTTTAAGGGATTAATGGAAAACTAGACAAAAATCAGGCCAGCAAATCTGACTTTTTATACCAAGTGAATTGATAAAAACTGTAATAAATAAAGAAGTAGCAGACAGACAAATACAACACAGAAAAGCCAAGACACAAAGTCACATCTCATGAGGGTATTCAGGCTCTCTGAAAGAGATGATAAATGGCGATGAGGCCATTTCAATTCATCTGCTATACTTGGATTTCCAATAACGTTTTGACAAGGTTTCTCACCAAAGGCTCTTAAAAAAATTAAACTGTATGGAGCTACAAGGAAGGTCTTTTGCAGGATGAATGATTTATTAGAAGACAGAAAGCATACCATAAGAATAAACAGTCATTTTCCATAATATTAGGAAGTTGAACTGTGGGCCCGTATGAGTCCTCTTCAATGGATTTAAAGCTCAGGGAAGAAATGAATAGTGAGGTGACAAAGTCTCTTCGTGATTCAAAATTATTGAGGGTACTAAAAACTAAAACTAACTGCAACAAGTAGCGAATAATCACACCATACTGAACGATGAGACAATCAATCAACGTCAGATGAAATTTAAAGCACAGCATTTGGGGGGGGGAATGGTCTAAATATATCTAGATTTATTAATGTGCTCTAAGTTATCTCTCAAGATTCATGAAAGATCTTGGAGTCATTACAGATAGTTTCTTGAAAACATCAGTTCACAGCTCAAAGGCAGTGAACAAGGAAAACAGAATGGTAAGAATTATTAATGAAGGATGAAAAACAACAGCAAAAACATCATTATGCCACTTTATAAACCCATGGTGCTCCCACAGCTTGAATACTGCATGCCCTTCTAGGCACCCCACCTCCAAAAGGATAGAGCAGTAGAAGGAAACAGATAAAGACAACCAAATGATCCAGGAAACAATACAGCATCCATACAAAGAAAGATCATACAGGCTAAGGCTTTCTCAAGTTGGAAAGCAACAACTAAGGAAAGATGAGATCATGCAAAAATAAGGAATGCAAGGCAGTTAGATAAGAAGTTATTCATTATGCCCTTGTTTGATGCGGCACTTCTTAATTTCTGCATTATCAGGCAGCAGTTTTAAAACTAGGAAAAGAAAACAAGGTTTATCTTTTTGACTACAACCTATAAGTGAAATGTCAAACTCATTGCCAAGGACACTGTGGGAGCCACTGTATAGACAGGACTAGAAAAAAAACAAAAACAAAAACAGCAAACCCCAAACACATGAATAGAGAAATTAATGGAAGGAATGACCTATAACAGCCAGAAAGATATGACTACAACAGCAGGCTTGATCTGTAGGTCAACATCCACAGACTGCCATAAACTGGGGAAGTGCTCGGAGAGGTGTAACCATGTACTCACTCAGGTCTTACATTCTTTTCGCAAATACCTGTTCCTGGCCAGTGTCAGAGACAAGGCACAGGGCTACATGGACCACTGGTCACCCCAGCAGGAGACATTCTTGAGGACTTGAGATCCTATCATAATGGAATCATAAACCATCTGCTTCCTCTATAATAAGCCTAAACCACTTTGTTCTCACTTAGATCCTCCCCAGTTATCAAAGACTAAATTATAAGCTGCCTGGTCTATTTAAAATATGATTGCACAAAGCAAGAAATATAGAGATTGAAATCCTGACTGTAACCCCCAAATCTAACTAAAATAATAATTCAGGTTTGACAAAAAGAAGATTCTCTGCATGTTGCTATATTTACCTGACAGTATGCTCCATTTCTGGCAGTGTTCAAGGCTGGGCTGGACAGAGGCTTGGGTGGCATGGTTTAGTGGGAGGTGTCCCTGCCCACGGCAGGGGGGTTGGAACTAGATGATTTAAGGTTCTTTCCAACCCTGACTATTCTATGATACAAAAGTAGGAAAAGAAACAGAATATTCTTTTGCATCCTTTGGTGTCTTCTACACGCAACAAGGACCTTAATCTTGTTGCAGAGGTATGTCTGAAAAGTGATTCAGAAATTTGACTCAGTTGTAATATATATTATCTTGTACTCTTTACTTGACTACACTAATATGAAGAAACCATGTAGGTCCAGCAGGACCCCAGAAATGTCCATTACAGTGTACACATCCAATATACATGGAGAGGCACAGACTCTTTAGTTATCCCAGTCCTTTGGAAACTAGACTGTACTTCAGAATTTTGTCTTAGTGCCTAGTTTGAGGGAGGAGAATAGTGGTGTTTTTCCTACCCAGAGAACTTCATCTGCTCAAGTCCAGTGAAGGCTCAAACAGAATGAGGACAAATTGAGCTGGAAAAGCAAAGGATACCTGTAAAACAGCTGAAGGAATCTCCAGCTCCATCCTCCATGGAAATTGCCCTTTTTCCTCATTTACCTGAATTTGGTGACACTGACTGTACCAAGTTTATAAGCAGCTTTTCCTAGCTTAATAAGTATACACTAGCAAAACCAAACACATCCTTCCATTTTTTTTTATTGACTGCAAAATGTCATGAGAGTTTCAAATTCAAGCAATCAATATGAAGGAGAATAGACCATAAAAGCAAGGATTATTGCCTCAGAAATAGCTTTACTTTCCCTACCTTTCAATAATGAGGCAAGAACTTTATGGAAGAAACCACAATGATCAGCACGGTATAAAGCAGAAAGAAACACATACATGATTTGATGCCAGAAAGAAATTATTAGACTTTACACCATGTGCAAGAAAGAGCTAGAAAGAAAGGCCTCTCTTCTTTGCAAATAGAAGTCTACATATGCAGAGAATGTAGGATGTCTTTTAAAATCTGATCTTAATGCTTCTATTCCGCCCTGAGAATATTAAATGCAGCTACCAGAGAAAAGTGCAAAAAGTCAAATGTATTCCTGCAAAAATGCAGTGTGTAAATTGCATGCAAATGAGTTGCCATTTTCTAAAGGCACGCTATTGGAAAAGGAAAACTCAACTCTAAAGCATGCTGTTCACATGCTGTTTATAAGCTATTAAGGTAAACTGAAAGACATGATCTGCAAATTCCATTTTCACCTGTTTCTTGCTGATGAAATACAGCCAAAGACCTACTTTTAAAACACACACAAAGTTAATTTATTCTTCCGTATGAAGCAGAAAGAGATTCTGTGATGTCTTTGATCATGAAGACAAATCTTGTTATGAAATACATGCCAGATGCTTAGATTCAGAAGGACTGGGGGTTTTGGTCAAACTGTCACTAAAATAAAACTGTTCAATATAAGGAAAATGTAAGATGTCTGTTATCAGATTTCTTGGGAAATTATTTCAAATGCATCAGTCCCAGTTCAGCTATTTTCTTTTTACTTTTACATTACTATGCATATGTCAGAATAATATTAAACTCAGCTAGGCTGCTAATAAGAATTTCTCAGCTACTTTAGAAATGCCTAAGTAGCAGGTATTTAAAATCTCAAATTTACAGCACAAGCAGAGACTGCTTAACATAAAAAAAAAACAACCCCAAACCAACCTCCCATACCCTAACCCAACATCACAGCTAATCTTCGATGATAGCTGAAGCTCCAGCATTCTTAATGACATTAAAACAAAACTTGAAAGAAACTCAGTACTTCCTCCCTGTTCAGGTAATGCATGATGTCAATACTCAGAGTGATATGCCATGAAACGATGCAAGAAACTTCCAGATTTCAGGACTTAATTCCCCCCAGAAAATTAGCTTGGATAAAAAATAAAGTTCATGGGAAGTTTAAAAGCTTTGCTGCTTTCTCGAAACCGAATGAAACCAGTTATTGACATAGGAACATTAACCAGGAAGAGAAACACATGCTGAAAACAGCTCTGCCTAGCAATGCAAGCCCCTTCAGAAGCTCCTCTTGGTCTAATCCAATGTTTAGAAGAGATTCAGTGTTTTGAACTCATTTAGATCCTGCAACAGCAAAGGGTGTGAGGCTTTAATGGCTTGAAAAATCTGGTATGTTTAGCGTATGGGCCACCATTCTCCATCTGTGCAACCAGTGCAACAAAAGGGGAACACTCTGAGAAGCAATACATCTGTGAGAGTAAACTCAAGGCAGTGTGTTAAAAAGGTCACCTGACAGCTAACCTCAGCAGATATTAATTAGAGTCCAAATTAGAAACAAATATGATAAATGTGCAACTCAAATGCCTAAAAAAATGCCCTCTCCCTTCAAATGTTTTTTAGGCTATATTTTGGGACACAAACATAATAGCACTCCCAAAATATCCTTGTTCCCTTTTTAATGTAACATTTATTCTGTTATGTTGATTTTGTTCATCTCTGAGCTGGAATTTAACAGTAGATTAGATCACTTTAGAGCTTCTGTTACTATGGCAACACTGTGCTGCTGTTACATTTCTTCACCTCCAATCTTGATTTTGAGGTGACTGGTTATATTTATTCCTGTCCTTTACAGGATCTTAGTGTGATGGAAAAGCATCTGGTAGAAGGAAAATGTTAGCATAAGCTCCCACCCTAAGGTGGGCAGTCCACACAGGCCAATTTGTGCTGAAGGTTTAGTGTGCTGTGGGTTAAATGACTTAAGTTTTCAGGTCTTTAAGTTCTAAATTAAATTAAATTACAGGTGAGTAAAGTTTGAGCTGATCACCCTTGAACTGCCTCTCTGGATAGCTTAGAAACAGTACGGCACTAGGGAGTTCTTCTGAGAAGAGACCAGCTCCAGCTCCTCTGAGAGATGAGAGATTTATCACCCAACACAAACACGCAGAAAAACAACTAGGGCTTGCTTTATGCTCTATAAAACCTTATTCCTTATGGAAGCTGCAGTCCAGCATCACAGAAATGTCCTGCACATTAGGACTACAAGACCTGGAGACTATCGCTAGCCCCAGACACCCCAACTGTCCCAAGTGCAGTGAGCTACAGCACTGCTGCACTGTGGAAGGTTTCTTCTGTACCTGGCTTTATTTGCCTATAATAGAGGGCACCTTACATGAACACTAAGCATTCAGAAAACCTCAGGTAGTATTGAAAACCAGGCTTACTAAAAACATCATGCATTTTCTACTGGAAGCTTTTCATCTTACGATGCTTATAATTTAGTTAAACTGAGCTGAAGTTTTATGATAAGAAGATGTTTACATAAGACGCTTTAAGAGTAGGGGGCTTAATCTTCTCAGTTTTCCTCTGCAAAAGGAGAAAGATTTCTTAGCTGAAGTAGCCTACATACAGATAGCCTCCTGCATAAAATTGCCCTTGGAAGGCAGGCCTTTCTCTCAGAAGACCTGCTAAGAAAGTGTAAGGCTATTTCTTATTAAACTCTGAATAATGTTTTGGATAGCCCCCTCTAGGCATTTTTAGCATGCTGATTTTTTTTCATGGGAAATTTCAAGAACAATATCTGAGCAATTTCCTAATGCAGAAGTACAGAAAAATACACTTTTCCCATATGGCTTTTTTGGGGGGGATGTGTGTTTTCGTCCTGTGAAAATGAAGTAAAATTCCAGCATCTAAGAAATCTGTAAAATATATAGCTCACACACAGAGGTAAGGCTCTCATTTTTGGAAGCTAAACAGCTCCAAACTAAACCCTCTCTCCCCACTCACACTGGAGCCTCAGCTCTCAACCTCTTTTCCTAAGGGAGCAACCAGCATTGCTCCTGCCCCTCCGAGCTCCCAGCTGCATTCAAAAAGCACATGCAAAACCTTTGCTGCAGACAGCAGGAAGGATTAATTACTTTTTAATTAGGGAACACATTACATTAGCCTAATTCTACCAGCAACCACAGGGTGGCGATCATGTTCTGCGCTATCAAATTAATGGCTTTTGGATCACAAGGTCACTTTGCACAAATAAACATCCTCTCGAAGGAGATCCTTCTGATTCCTTCTCCTAATGCTGCAGACTTGCAGCTTTCATCACATCCCACCTGAACCTGATTTTCTTTACCATAAATCTAAATCCCCAGTCTTAGCTTATTTTGTCAGTTGGTCTTAATTTTTCTTCTTGTCTGGCAAAAAGTCCAATGAAGATTATTGCATGATGTCATGTTAGCATTCATTTTAACCCAGCAATCATTCTAAGGGTTGGAGGCTACCTCTCAGAAGGATATCTGATTGAATGCTAACTGGTAAATACTAACCTGCATATCTAGCAGCATAACTCATTCCTTTGGCTCACTAAAGCTTTATAAGGTTTGTCCTTGAGGCAATGAAAGTTAACTACTTAATATTTCACCACTTCTTTGAGAATTTTGCTAACATTTAGTTACCAAAGAACATTAGCTGAAATGTAACATCTGCTTGTCAAAAAAAGAGTACAGTTTTTGTTGTGGGTTTTTTGTTTAGTTTTTGAAGTACTCCTTCCAATGAGATTGAGACATAAAGATCACAGATATTTGCATAGACACCAAGAGCAATTCCACAGGATCCAATTAATCTGCATTAGTACAAAAAGCAAAACAATGAAAATACAGAAACGATTCAGAGCACAGCAACAGCCATGGCTGCAATTAACAATTAACAAAAGGTGAATTAATCGTGGGGGGGGGACGGGACGACAACGGATGACGGAGTTAACATTCTTTGTGGATTAAAGCACAATGGCAACTTCTTGCTAAAAAGACAACTTGTTTTACCTGTAACTTGCGTGATAAATCACCTGTACGGCTATATATGCCCTCAGATCAGGCTAAGAAAACTCAAGCCTACCTTGTACAGGACTAAGTGAGCATACAAGAATGGAGAAAAGGAGAATCAGACCCTGCAATATTCACTCTGCCTAGATGTTCACAGGCTTTCCAGTTTGGTTTTAGAAGAAAAAGATATTAGCATCTAGCCAGGCAAAAGAAAGTTTACATATAAAGTAGGCCACGTTGATCTTGATGGAGTAAGAGAACCTGTCTGGAATTAAGATGATTATGCCCTACAGGAAGAAAATAAGAATGGGCAGGTTATTTAGGATGCAAATATTTTGACATTTATTGAGTGCTTGGCAGTAGCAGCAA
Source organism: Myiopsitta monachus (assembly GCA_017639245.1). NCBI lineage: Eukaryota > Metazoa > Chordata > Aves > Psittaciformes > Psittacidae > Myiopsitta > Myiopsitta monachus. The sequence goes on from CM029925.1 coordinate 60,494,046, forward strand.
AAATAGCATTTATCTTCCCTTCAACAGAGACCTTAGAGGAAAAGCCAAACCTACTGAAAAAATACTGGCTTAATGTAGCATTACCAGGCAGAAACCTTTGGCCATAGAATCAAGGTGCCTTGATTTTCATATCGCTGAATTGACACTCAGATTGGTTAAAGGCATGTACCTCTCGCCAGAGAAGAGTATGATGTACGGTGGTAGAACAAAATTCAGTTCACTTGACAAACATAGACAATTTTGTCACAAAACCAGACAAAAAAATGGATGCACTTGGCCTTTGAAGTATCAGATCTGCATTTTTGATCAGTGCTAACCAGTTTGTTGTAGACATTTCAGAAGGCATTCATGCATGCATGGAACACATGTAGTGTGCTAGCCTTGCAAGGAAATTCAGCGAAAACAGCTGAGAAGCAGAAGCAGCATGAACAAACTTCCATCTGTGTGAACAACCTCGTATCACAAAATCATAGAATGGTTTGGGTTGGAAGGGACCCTAAAGACCATCGGGTTCGAACCCCCTGCCATGGGCAGAAACACCCTCCACGGGCAGAAACACCCTCCACTAGACCCTATGATTTAACTATCCTTTAATTTAGCTAAACTAATAAAAGACAGAGTTTGACAAAGGTGAACTGAAAATAAAAACACAGCAGGAGCCTATGCACAATGAGCAGATAAACTGGAATATATGTATTTCACACCAGGTTGTATTGCCATGGCATCCTGAAGTCAAATAATGCCCTCTGGACAAAAGCTTGCCATTATCAGTCTCTATTTGCTTGAACTGGAAATGGTATAACGTAAAGTCCACATAATACTTCTGTGGTACTACATAAACTTCAAATTCTGCTCAGTAAGTTTTTTTAAAAAAAGCAGCAATAACTGCCATCTACAAATAAAAAGAGTAAAAGAAAAAGGGTTTGAGTCAAGAGTATTAATCACTTAGAAATACACTCTTGGAAATATGATTCAACAGCATTAAAATTCAGTGATGCAGCTATTGAATAGAGTTGTTGGTTTGGTTTTTTTTTCTTAGAACTACTTCATTGCAAGTATAACTCTAAGATAAGATTTAAGTGCTTTAGGCCACAGGCCTTCAAACATCTCCAGACAGAGGTCTTTAACCATTTAATTGACTCACTCCTCTGAGACAAACATACTTGGCAGTTTATTAGGTTGGAACCAACCTATCAGACATACCTTCTCCAGGTCTCATCAGCTGAGTTTCAGTTTGCTGTCAGTGGGTAAAGATAGATGCTCCCAAGGTGAGGAACTTGTGAACTAGGGACTAACACCAGTAAGCTAACACTGGGAGACAGAGCCTGGACTCGAGTGTGCAAAGGAAGGTCAGACTCTCACAGCTCTCCTTCCTCAGGGTCTGGCAAGTCCCTTCATGCAAAGAGCCTTCCAGTACTCACTGGGTTGGGATCACCCCCCAGAACAAGGAAGATGCAAAATTGAGACTTCCCCATTTAGCAGAACTGGTGCAGACATGTAAGCATCATACTGTTCTCCTCCTTCCCTTTGGGAGTGTAGCAGTAGGTGTGTGCTGCTCTATTGGGATATTTCAAGCAGCCAGAATCATCTTACTGGGAGAACAGGAGCAGCAATTGGCTCTTGGATACAAGAGACCAGATGTGAAAGGCAAAACTAAGTTGTATGCAATCCTTCCTTAGCAAAGAGGCACTGGGCTTCACTGCGAAAGAGGCAGCTTGCTCTCAGTAACACGAGTAGCATCTCAGCTACCTTCATAATATCCTAATTGTAATGGAGTATCTTGTGGATCTTTCCTGGAGATGGAAAGATGACATGAAGTGTACCTGTGGCTCATCTCATTTAGCTGTCACCTCATTATAAAGGATAGCGACTTCTGCTCTCTAGGATTTGGCAGTGTGTTACATGAGACATACTGGCTGTATCACACTACCACATGTCCCAAGACAAATGCACTCTAACCAACAAAGATGGTCTGAGCAGAGCTGTTAGCTTGAATGTCCACTGAAAAGTTTTGCTTTCATTAAGGGAATTGGATGATTTTACCCTATAGCAGATTGGTTGAAGATGATTGTACCCTCCTTACAAGGCTTTAAATCAATGAGTTCAACACACAAAAAGCCACCTGCCTTTTCTTGATTAGGCTTTTAGAAAGGGCTAATTAGACCAGACTACTTGGCAAGAGCCTTGCACTGAAACTTCAAATTACACAAAGCATGTTATATGGGTTTGGCAGCCAGAGCCCATAACCAGCAGAGAATTAGATTCAGATTCAGATTCTGTTCAAATGGAAACTTTGAGGTCCATTAAGAGGACAATCATGATTTTCTATTTGCAGAGAAATGATAAAATGATAGCACTAGTGGAGGTCCTGAAATTCCTACTTTTTATGCTGCTTTACTGTTCCAGGTACCTAAATGCAGCACTTTACCAGGTGTGAGGGCAAAATCTGCTATTTTCCTAATTACTTTTGATTTTTAGAAGAAGCTATTATTTTTCACTCTAACATTTTTCTAAGTTCAAGTCTACAACAACAAAAAACCACCAGTGTTTCTGATCACAGATGAGACTGAGTCCTTCTGCCGACACATTTTGGTTGCTTTCACACATTTTCTTGATGATTCTTTTGCATTTTACTTTAGAGAGAGACTAATTCCTTTGAAGAACTAGTAGAGAATTATGCATAATATGTCAGAACCTCACCTGCTGGAAAGCAGTGGAAGTCAGGATGGTTATAATTTGGCCAAGTGAAAACCAAGCCGCTTTACACAAGTAGCATAGAAGCAATCTAACACGTCTTTTATTTAAATACATGCTTTTCAGTAGATAGGTAAAATTCTTTTTAACATATATATTTGCATGCACTCCATAAACATTCCCTATATTTAATCTATTTTTCCTTTATTAAGGTGCAGAAAAGAATTTGCCTTCCCATATTTATTCTGTTCTTAATTCTGTTTCATTTTTGTACTGCCTGTTCCTTAGTCAAGGACAGTGGGTTTCTATTCATATTTTGTACTTCAGTTTTTCATGTCCTTGCAGCTGATTCAAGACAAGGATGCTGAAAAAAAGAGTAAGAGGATTTTTACAGTAGTCCTTAGCTGATAACAATATTCAAAGTGGCAGCTGATCACGATGCAATAAAAAAAATCTCACAATCAAAGATTGTCTTATTTTGACATATTTGAATTTAAACTGTAAATGTTGTCTGCTGATTTGATGATGCTTGCTCTGATCTGTACACAGCTTTCAATGAAGGATGATCTCAATAAATCAGACACCAAAATGTGAAACATCTTCCTCAGAGGCCTATTTTATAGGAATTAGGCTTACCAGACTAGCAAGACAAGCTGGTTTAGTGTGCTAATCCCCTGGGTTTCAGAAGTGAAGAGGTTAAGGCAATTTCATGCCACTTTGTTTCTGACAGTGCGAGTCCAGGGGCTGTGAAGTCCATCTGCAGTAAAGCACTTAGCCACAGGCAATGTGGTCTTCTCGCTTTTTTACATTGCTTAGATGCTCCACAAGGCTGATAATAAGATTAGTTGCAAGAAGCTAAATGCTTGACCCTACGTTTGTGTTACTATGTTTTTACACCAGAGAAGTATTAATTATATGTAGAGATTCTAGTAGCCGCTAAAGGCTGAAGTGTCAGACAAAGATGTTTTACCTCAGATGTTTTACTTCTGGATTTTTCTTCGATAAACATGTACTGTTGTGCCACTGAAAAGAATGAGATACATTCTTCAGGAGGAATATTTTGGGCCCTATCAACTTAAGTATGGAGCTGTCCTGACTTAATGAAACATCTGCTCCTACTGTATTGTAGGTGTGATTCAGTGTGTAAATTTTATGTTCACTTTGCATAAATTACCATGCTTTGGTCTAACTAATTATTATTACGGGCTTTCTTTCATAATCTTTGAATTCTGAGTAAAACTGCAGCTCAGTATGGTTTTAAAAGAAAACCTCAGCATCAAAAATATATGCCTCCCTTCTATTAGTGCCTCCAGGCATAAATCCACCCCTCTTTTGACAGGATCACCTCTCTCCATTCTCCCCAGGACTATGATTATGGGCTTCCAAGTCCATGGTGATCTGCTGTTGTTGCTCCCACTGGACGTAACCTTACAACAAGCACTTACTGTTGTGTTGTCCCTTAGGGGCAACAATAGGGGGGAAGAGAGACAGCCATTAGCTTCTAGAAAGCTCTCTGTTATTCTGTATTACGGATAAAGAGTTAAAAGAAAAAGTACATCATAAAACTCTATGAATCCACATATATGCTACATTTACCAGCCATCATCATCTATCATCTGTTATGTATCCTGATATATAGATACATATAGACACAAATGCAGCTCTCTTTCTGCATTTCAGGCTGCACCTCATTGTTAGCCTTCACTCATCAGGACAGGCTCTATATACCCTTTCTTCTTGTTTGTCTGTTCTCTTGAACTGAGCAAACCAATCCATGCAGTTTTCTCTTAGAGGATGATTTGACCCACTGAGTGATTTAACTACTCGTCTTAGCAGCCAAAAGCAAACAAGTAACACAGATATGCATGTTACACAGAGCACTAACAAAAGCTTTCTTTTTTTTTTTTCCCTGTCTTCTATCATATATCATTACATTTGCCTCCTTAAGCCATATAACTTTAGATGAGCTTTCAGAAACAGTATCCAGGGTGTTAAAGACTGTCCTTTTGTGCAGGTTATGGTGTGTTCAACAGCCTTGTGCATTTGGACTGAGATGTTCAAAGTATAGCTGAAAGAAACCCAGCTTCATTTATAAAAGATGCAAGATTTTGTTGTCATAGCCTGTTCATGTTTGTTTGACATGGGAGAGTTTCAATCTGTCTGAAGTGTGCATGAATGGAAAATAAAACTTCAGTCAAAACTGCTTCTACCTTTCGGGTTTCAGTGAAGCTGCTCACAGAGAGTTGCTGTATTATCAGGGTATTTGACAAGCTGTGTTGGTGCAAATGATGGTGCTAATAAAACTTAGAGGTCTGCATATAAACTTCAGCAGCATTCCCTCTTTTCCATCCTCTCTCCTGGGCCACTTTGTTTATTACTAAAAATGCAAGAACATCATTCAAGAGACACATTGCTGCTTATATCAAGCAACACAGCTGTCTCCTGAACTATCCACCTTACAGGGTAGATGGTAAGCAGTAGGTTACTAGAAGTCTGAACTTCTTTTGGCACAGATGCTCTGGTGACATGAAAGAGACTTCTGTGGCTCTGGAAACTTCAAGGTTCAGACAATACAGAGTGTCGTGACAGAGTATGTGCAACAGAAAATGAAGGAGCTGACTGGTCAAGGAACCTACTTTTTTCATATCTGCTAAGCTTCCAACCAATGTAGGCCTTCCAATACAGACCTAGCCCCATTAACCCCTGTTTAGATGCAAACGATGTCAACAAGCAGTGCTCCTCACCCACGGTTTCATCCAAACCAGCTTTTAATATCAACCTGCTAACCTAACTATTTTGTAGCAAGCATGCTCATCCGAGTGCCTTCTCATAGTCAAGCCTTCTGCTGGCAAAATGCCTGCTTTCAGAAAGCATCGAGAACTTTCTAAAGCATCTTGGCTTCCTAAAGCACAAAATGCCTCAGAAGCCTGAGCAACACACAGACAAGTGTAGCTGTGACTAGCCTTGGGGCTACATACAACCCCAGGCACCAGCTGCTTTTCTTGGAAAGGTTGTTTTGCAACAAAGATGTGATCCATGAATTTGCCTCCTGCCTGATCCATCCCTTTTCCCTCCTCTCCTTTCCTTTTAGCTTTTTTCTCCTGCTCTCTTTCTAATACATTCCCTTCTTATTCTGGTATAGAAGGAGGAGAGAGGAGCCAGCTGCGACCCTAGAGGTGATGTGTTGTTTATGAAAAGATACAGTGTTTCGTTAAGACACTGACCATGCCTTTAGTCCTCCTTCAGATATACTGTGTGCTGGTGGGAACTAATGGGCACTTCTTCAGTTCTTAGTGAGGCAGAACTCTTACTGGACCAGTGGGATTTTTATCCAAATAATGAAAATATCACAGCAAGTTCATGATAGTATATTTCACAAGTGGGACTTTCAGAGGTCAGAAGATTTCAGTTACTGTAACATATGCGTTGCTGGATCGAAGAGCTTGCACTATGGGGAATAAGAGATTGACATCCAAAAAAAAAAAAAATGAAAGCCTGCCTAGAATAAAGAAAAGTTGCTTCATAGAAAGCAGACCTTTAAAAATGCTACATAAATACTAAAAATATACACTGGGGGCTACCATGGCAGGTGCACAAATGGGTTTCTACAGACAGCTATTTATTTCACGGCATATACCTTATCACAGGGAGTGCGCTATGCCCAACTCCATAAAGACTCACTTTCATCTTCAGTGCCTCTCTTACAAGTGAGACAGTATTATACTCAGGAATGAATATGTGTTACCCAGCTCAGGGAGTTACAGGGCGCAGAGAGCCTTCATACAGATATCTATTCATAAATACTATCATTACAGAGAAGCACAGGAGCCTGTGCTTTTGTGATGAATGCATCTGCTGCAAGACAGTACAGTCATTCACAAGGTCATGCCACAGCAACCCAGTCATGACCTAGCTGATATCTGACAGAGCTGAAGTGTGACTGATACCTGTCCTCACACTGCAGGCGCATGATGGAAAAGAGCAAGGAGACCGGTTATATGGCCCTGACATATTCTGTATTTAACTCTGCTCTCAATTTTTTGAAAACTGATCCTTCCAATCTCTTCATCAGGGACTGTAGCAACAGGATAAAGGGTAATGGGCTCAAACTTAACAGGGGAGATTTAGAATACTTATAAGGAAGAAATTCTTCTCTGTGAGGGTGGTGAGGCCCTGGAACAGGGTGCTCAGAGAAGCCGTGTATACTGCACCCCTGGCAGCATTCAAGGCCAGGCTGGATGGGGCTTGGAGCAACCTGGTCTTGCGGAAGGTATGCCTGACCAAGCAAGAGCGCTGGAAATGGATGAACTTTAAGGTCCCTTCCAACCCAAACCATTTTATAATTCTATGATTCTAAATACAGCATTAAGTGCTTACAACTGATAATGAATATGACACAACCTACATTTTCTGTACTGTACACAGAACAGGCAATTTACCACTATTCTCCCTCATTAACTTCAGGAACACTAACATATTAATCTGTTTGGCATGTTTTGACTCTTAAGAAAAAGGCAGAGAGTTCTGATATAGGGCAGCAAAGTGCAGCACAGAGCCAAATCATGCAGCCTCCCAAAGCTACATAGGGGCAGCAAGTGATTAACAATCTGCTCATTACCGTAAAGGTACAGCAGCTGGAGACGGTTCACCACTGTGCACCTTCATAATGGCTCTTTCTTCTATCAACATTCCTAGATCTAGTAAGTGTCTGAAGAAAAGAAAGATCTCAATAAACTGCCACTTGCTAATGGAAAAGGATAAAGGGAAAGGAAGTATTTTGAGAGTGCCTACTTCAGTGCAAACCAAACTGAACAGAGTCAATACCTCAGCTGAACTGCCAGGATTTTGAGGAGCCATACATCAACAGACCATTAGTAGAAGTAGATTTTGAAAAATCATTACTTTGGTCTCATGATACAGATATTGACTTTCATCCCTTCTCTCTGCGGGCTAATCCCTCTTGTCATTGTTGTAATCCTCATTCCTGCAGTTTGTAAACTTGAAGCATGTTTTCTATGTTATGTCAAATAAAGATATTCCAAAGGCTTCTGAAGTCTGGTGAAAGGCCTTACCTTTACTTGAAGTTTCTTAAGGAGCATTTCATTTCTCAAAGGAATAACTGCAACACTTCTCAGAAAAAACTGCATTTCAGAGACTACTTGGTGAGCTGTGGATAGGAGTGAAGCATTGCCATTCCAGGTAATTAGGGTCACCATAAAGGAAAACACCAGCATATTTGAGTAACAAAAGTCTTTAGACTTGATTGATGAACAATAAGCCTTGCTTGTGTTTTACAGTGCCCTCAGAATTTCCATTCTAAACTCATTTTATGCTGGCCACAATTTTCTGACAGTGTCAACCCTCTACTCCCCTCCACCTTAAATGTAAGGGACGTAAGATTTCTATGCATTTTGGGATTAGCTGAGACAAGATGGAGAAATCTTTTTCACTCATACAGAAATTTTACACTTTACCCCATCCCAAGCAAGCAGTTTAGTGAGTAGGGGAATTTACAAGCCTCAACTTCCCCATGACTCTTACTCTTTTGAATTACAAGGTGTTTAACTTTCTTAATCACAGAAAGTCTCTGACCTGCATTAGTAATCAGATATTTTATGGCTTTTAAAACAGAAAATAAAATTTTAAATCTTATTTCTATAATAAAGATGATAAAGTGACAGAGGACAGATGAACTCATTTCTGTTGCCACCCCCCAAGATGGGAGAGGCAGCACTGTTGCTGAGTGAATGTGAGTAAGAGGGGAGGCAATGGTATGATGATGATAATAATGGTAATAATTAATGTACCCTTTTTTATTTCCATCTCTTTTCCAATTGAATAAAGCAACAAATCATAATAAGTCTTCTACTCTTAATACTCACACTCTTACTACTCAGAGTGGAACAATGAGCCCAACGATGGTAAGAAAACCCTCCGCTATTTGTAATAGTAACACTATGTATAAATATAGAACAGAGAAGTAATTAACGTAGGACTGGGCAGAAATGCATTACATTATTCTGCACTAAGGCAAAAAAAAAGAATTGACTTACAGAGCATGTTTTCTTTATATTTGTCATTAAGGATACTTAACAGTATTGAAGAGATGTGTGGAGATTACTTTGTGCTCTACAAATACTGCTGAATTTGCAATGAACTGCAAATTTGTCAATGAATTTGCACTGCTGGCTTCCAATCATTTGCTGATCTGTTGTCTCAATGTCACTGCAGATTCCTCTTGAAAGTGGAAATTTACTATATATCAGTTTGCCTCTTTAAAACATTGTTATAAGAACCACTCTGGCACCATTTTTGACACCCTGTAAAAAGGTAAACCTATTCAACTCATAAACATTTATTACACTGATAACTCCACTTCGATCTGTCCAGAATTTGCATTCTCTATTCATATGTCTCCACTGTCAGACTCAGTAATTCATGTACGGATTAATGACCAGTAACAGAAGCAAGGACTGAGGGTCTAAAGTTACTACACCAAATACAGGGATAAGCTCCTCTTCTATTAACAAGATGTTTGCACAGGCATTTTGAAGTTTTGCTTTTCAGTTTTCTCCCTCCCACAGTCACTTGAAAGGTAAAAAGGAGATTAATACTTCAATTATTTTACAACAGGAGAATTTCTTTAATGATGTCTAATATTTTGTTGTAGATAAAGGCAAGTAAGTTATCACTGGCTTAAGCACTATTACTTCGATTTTTTCCATAGAATAGGCACCATTTCTATGGTCATAAAGAAATGCATGTTGAAAAAGTATGGCACAGAAATGCCTTAATTTCAAGGAATGAATATCCATGTGTATTGACAGACGAATAGCCACAGAGTACCCCATCTACTGAACACAAAGAAGCAGCACTGCAATCTTTATGCTGTCCTGTCACTCAAACATCCATCCCTACATGCTGATGATACTCTAGCTACTATCCCTGATTACAGACATGCCAATAAAATGAGAATTTGGACCACACACATCTCAGTTTGAACGGAATTGATGCATACAGTTATTATCATTTCCTACCATTACTTGTTATGCTACAGATAAAGTTGTAATTTCAGCTGTCTCATCAAAGCACATCTCACCTTTAAGCACTTATCAGGCCTTAGCAAGAAAATACAGCAGTGCTGTTATATGCAAGATATCACTTATCTCCTCATCTGCTTGTTGCCCATCAAACTAGCCCTGTTTACTTTTATTCACAAAGTAGGGCCTATATTTATACTGTATTTACCTGATGAAAGGCTGGCATCACAACTCTGAAGCAGCGCTTTTCAAAGCCATTGGTGAAGACAATAAACACTTCTTGGAGTAAGCTCTTTTTGCCAACATTTTATTTAATCACTGAAATTATGAGACAGTTTAACTGTAACCAGCCATGCAAGCTTACCAAGCATATAAAAGGTAGTCCTAGGTTGAAATATGTTTTCTTCCTGTGTTCCCAACACAAAATACAGCAGTGCAACCCTGAAGAGAACAGCACAGTATTACAGAATCATAGAATAGTTAGGGCTGAAAAGGACCTTAAGATCATCTAGTTCCAACCCCCCTGACATGGGCAGGGACACCTCACACTAAACCATGCCACTCAATGCTCTGTCCAACCTGGCCTTAAACATCGCTTCACTGCTGTGAAGCCTTTTTCTTTGGATGAAAGCTGGTGAGCAGAACCAACACAGCAACAAAGGGTTCTCCCCTGAAACCCCATAAACAGAGGTTCATAGGAGATATGCAGAAAAAGAGTTGCAGATTCAAGTACATTTTCAGATATTAACCACCTGTGGTCTGAATTTATCATCCCAGGAGAATACAACAACTTACAGATGCCTTCTTGGCCAAAATGAACATATTCATGCTATAGCAGCCAGTCTGACTCTGGTACTTCTTTTTATTAATGTGAGCACACATTTAAATTATGAAGTTATTTCACAATTCAAAGCTCAGTGCCTAGAGCTACTTTCTGTGCTACAGAAAGCTACACTGTGATTTTTGTGAAGAATAATACCTGTATTGTTTACAGAGCAGGGCTAGAGACAGCTCTGCTCACTACCACCTGCAGGCATTGAAAATTAGAACAAGCACATGCTTAATCATTTACCAGGCAAATGGAACACCTACAATAACAACAAGAAAAAAATTAAAGGTTTTACTAGATTAAAACAACGCTATGAATAATGCAATATGCTACAAGAGTGTCAAACATCAGCTCTTTTTGGCCAAACTCTTAACACGTTGTTTCTCAGTCAGAACTCCTCCTTTGCTAGTAAGAGACCTTTTTGTTTGCTGGCTGCTTGGAGGCAGCTGAGAACGTTGAGGGAGAGTAAGTCCAACTGCAAGTGGAAGCTCAGCTTTTAGAAAATAAATACATGATTTTTTATTAAAGCACGGTGCTCCCTTATGGCAATATTTGCATATGACAGTCAGAGGTAGGAAAGTGATTGGTAATTCTTTGGCTTTGATTTAGTGCCGTGGGTTGATTTGGTCAAGCAGTAAAGTACCTGAGAGACCACCAGGTATATGCCATTCATCACTGGCTGCCTCATACACAAGCTCTCCTGCCGGATTTCACTTCCTGATTGGAAGCACTTAGAGGAAAGGCACATTTTAGTCGACTTGTGAGATAAGCTCCTTCACCGTGGACTGAAACAATAATGCTCAAGATCATAGCTTAGTTAAAGTTTACTTCTGGTATGGTTTTGGTGATGATAGATGAATCTTAGTGTAGCACCATAGGGAACCTCAGAAGGTCCAAGCAAACATGGTAGAACAAATAAATATTTCTCGTTGTTTACTTGTTTGAATCCTTTTTAGTTATTAATTGAAATAAAAATGAATTCAATGTGAATTAAAATTAATAGAGAATACAAATGTATGCAGTTTATATGCACTATGCTCTGAAATAAAAGGCATCTGATATACCTGCTGCATCTTAAAAATACAAATAAACTGCCACAGTTGCATTATTAACTACATTACAAGAATTTAGAGACTCCTCCCTTTCCATATTTCCTGGCAGATTCTCCAATTTCCACAGTTCTTAGCAGATTAGCATTCTTCAGGATGTACAATTCTTGTACAATCATTGTCTCCCATGACATATGAAACTCCTGTAATGCCTATCATCCAAGAACTTGATGTCACAAATGTAAGACACTACAGGTGTACGAGCAACTTGCTTTTATTAATTATACCATTTTAGCTCTGAAAGCTGTTCTTCACATATTCTTGAGTATCAACACACTGTGCCTACCAAGCAGCAATCAACCACCTATTGCATTTGCCAACATGCACCTCTCATAGCTGCTTACAAGAGCATTTCAGACTCAGACAACCATCAAGATAATGGTTTCAAAACATATTTGATGAATTTTACCCAGTACAATCAAGAGATTCTGGTAATGCATACTCCCCAAAACAGCTCTACAAAGGCAGCCACTTTTGGAATACTACTGGGATCATGCAGAGAAGAAGTGAGGGAGCTGGTTTGACAGCCCCACTGGGTGGGAGATGCTCACCTATGCAGAGAACTCAGCTGGTTTGCCAGTCACTTCTCACCCATTACAGATAACGAAATTAAGTCACCTGTTTCAATTAATTTCAGTCGTATGTTATAAAGCTGTGATGACGAGGCCTGCTAGCCCTTATTTCTATTACATCTGCCTTGGATTCATGAAATTTTCTGCCTGTACCTGTCCCAGGGTATGACTAGTAGGATCACTTCCCTTTCAGACAGGACTATTTTGGGACTCACCAACTGTTTACTGTAAGAGAGGTTGATCTGGATTTTAAGAACAAGTGCAAATGCTTATAAACTCCACTAGTCAATGACATATTAACAGCCCTCCTGAAAGAAAATAACAGATGGAAATATTTAACCATGAATTTGTGTCATCCACATCTATATCTCACCACAAACTATTCCAGGTAGGTTGCCTCCTCACTTCCAAGGGCAGAATAAAACACAGCTCAGAATCTCTAACCAAAGCCCAGATGCTCATGCAAATCTGTGGATGCTGTTGCCCACAGCAGTGGGTGTCGTGGCTTGCTTCCTTGCCACGTGCCAAAAGCAATGTTAAGGAAGGTCTTCCTCTTTCTTGTCCTGTCCTCCTTAGGTGCTCATGCCTACATGAGAGCAGGAATCCCACCATTATGTCCACTACAATCACACAAGGCTAATGGCAAATCACTGTAACAGACAGATCATCATCTCTGCGTGGATCTTTGCAAATACTATATTCTCATAGTTTCCTAACCAAAGGAATAAGAAAGGAAGGAAAAACCTATCAGCATTCATGTATAACATGACAGACACAGGCATACATGGAGACAATGAGTGCTGCTTCTTCTTTTCCTCATATTAAATAAAAGCCCCTGAGTTTTATCTCTAGTGGGTGCCCAAATACTGGGGCAATACTCTCCATTTTCCTGTGGTTTGTATGTTGTATATGAAATATTTTCTCTATTTTGCCTTCAGCATTCTCTGAGCTACTGATGTTTTGCCATTGGGAAGCAGCAGCAGTTTATAAGAAGAGGTCCCCCAAGTAGTTAACCTAGTTTGGGGAGTTAATGAAGCAATTCTAAAAGAAAGGGGGGGAAAGCACTCGGAAGAGACCTGATTTTCATTTTCTTTGGGTCAGATGGTTTACTGGAAAAAACTTTTTGCTCACCTGGTTTCACCCTTTAAAAAATGCAAAAGCCTCTGCATGACTGAGACATGTATCAGACCAAGAAAAAAGCTTGTGAGACTTATGTGAGTTTGTGGCAACAAATGGGTCAGTCTAGCTTCAGTCAGAATCTGTACCCAGCTGAAACAGCTTCAGTACATTTGGGGAACAAAACCAATCCCAAATCTATAATACAGCCAAATAGAGGCCACTAAGAGCCCTCTTTATTTCCTGTGAGAAAGTAAGAGCCCCCAGGGATACAAATAAATTAGGTAAAAATTAATAGCTTTTTCAATTCTAACTAGTAAGCGTATCACCCAGAGCCAGACAAACTGCTCAAAAGAAAGGAAAATCCCACCCAAACCCTATGATTTTTGTTTTTCAGTAACTGGGAATACTAATGCAAGAGCTCAAGGCAAATACATTATCCCCCTTAGCTATGCAGAAATAAAATGTTATGTTCAGCATGGCTTTCTTCAATGCCATTTTAACAAGGGGTTTTCTCCACCAGCTTCCTCTCAACAATGAAATTTAATTTCACTTAAATAACAAAATAATACCCTAAACTAAACCCAAGAAAGGTGGACATTAGTTAGAAAGCATTCAACTCCTGGCTTTGAGATAGATTACGTCTGTTCTACAGTTTAAAATACAGACTTTATTCTTTAACTTGTGTTCAAAGTCACCAGTGAGGTGCTTGGAGTTCAGCATCGCTAAAACAGGAGGGGCCCATGCACGACCACAGTGCAGGCTTTTCCCTTCAGCAATGCTGGAAAATAATTTCATATGTACAGGTAAGGAAAGCCATGGTCTATCAGCAGAGCAAATGCAAAACAACATAGAAATGCCCTGTAATGTCATGCCTGCATGCAGAAGAATCCATTTAACTGGCACCTGATAAACTTGATTTAACAGAGAAATAATAGTACTGATCTAGAAAATAGGGGCAGCAGAGATAATGAGTAAAATTGTTTTGAGTCCATTCCTGTTTAGAAACAGCTGCAATGCTGACACTGCCCTTCCCAGTATCGCTGGAGGATGCAAACATTCCCAGCACAGGTAATGATAGTAATTTTAAATGCAAAGGGAAGTAATCTTAACACATTTTTCCCAAGCCCTTCTCAGTCACTACAATCAAGCAGCACCTAACAAGCAGGTCTAATCAGCCCTCGCTTTCCTGTTACCCAAGTTTGACTTGCATGAAATTTCTTGTGCAGATGAGAAGATCAAACATGTTGCAACAATTTGTCCCAACAGTTTTCCTGATGCCAGACAAAGAAAAACAAACTAATCAAGTAAGAGCCCTCCAAAATGCTTCCCATGCTTGCTTTCTGCAAAGTAAGGCTGAAGAAAGGCAGCATTTCTCCCTTTATTCATTCCACTGTCATTCAACTCGTGAAATTTCCACGAGACATGAATTAGATTAATTTTTTCAGAGGCCTAGAATAAAGATCAATGCTCTTGATCTTTTTAAATCTTGCACTGTCTGCAAGCCTATCCAGACATACAAACTGGAACCAAGCACCTTCCCCGTATTGTACTCAATTCATTCCCCATTCCACTGTGATCAGAAACCAACTCTAATTTACCATAAAGAAGTTACTAGAAAAAACAGCACACTGATGAATGAACCTTAGTGTGGCTTTTAAGAACACATTCAAGCTTTCAAAAGTGCAGAGAGAAACAAAGACAGATAAGGCCTCTTGAGGGGAATCTGAAGATGGGCACCCTTTAAAAACCTTAATTTAATACATTTCCCACAGACCAGAAAGCGCAGGTGAAACATCTGACATCAAAGCAGGGGATGGGGAAAGTTACAGTGGCTGAACACGGTTTCAAGTGGAAAGAAGTGGCACATTTGATAGGAGTGTTTTTCTTTCCTGCTTTCTAAAGAAATCCTGCGAGCAACTGTGAGTCTCTACTGATGTCAAGCAGACTCCAGGCGAGGGAGCAGGTATGCAGCAGTGAGGAAACCACCCTGGTGAAATGGAGAGAAAAAACTTCAGAGGGTCTTATGCTCTCCAGGTCCTTCCTGGTTAAAGGGAAACATCCCTGAGCAGTGACAGACAGGTATCAGCTTTGCGAGGCACCCACTCGATCCAATGGCACAACTACAGCAGAATCTCCACTTTCAAAAAATACCATTAATAATAAATGTTTTCACTGTCATCACTGCAAAGAAACTTGAAAATGTGAACTGGAAAGGGCTGAACCTGTCCCTGTGCTCACAGAGACTTGATTTTAAAAAATAAAACAAAGAAGGCCACATGCGTGTCAAACACTTTGCCAAAACAATACAGGATCAGTGTCTGTGATAGGAGGGGAGAAGATGCAGGAGAAACACACACATGCTGCTAAGGAATGTGCTGGGCTCTCCCTGAGGTCTGCCTCTGTCCTGCTTTCCTCCCCAGGAATGGGGTTCATTCCACATCCAGCATCTCCTCAGCACTAGGAAGTGACTAGTGGTGTTAAAAAAGAAAACCAAACCAAACCACAACACCCTTTACTGAAACAAAGAAGCTGGGCTTGTCCCAGAAGATATGACTCTTAGAAATGCTACCGAAGATTCAAATCCCTTCCAAGCCTCCTAGGCTTGCTAGGTGGTAAGACCAACTGGTCTCTGCTATCCTCACTTTCAGTAGGACCAAACAGTGTTTCTACAGCTCCTGCATGATAGACGCTTACTTTTCAGTCTAGATGAGTACAGACAATCTCAGAGCTGCCCTCCCTCTCTGCTCTCCCCAGTAACATTCCTCTGTGCTGCATCCCCCACCGTCTCCTCAGGCACATGGGATAATGCTCCTCACCAGGTCCCTCAGTGGAATTTCTGAGTGCTCTTGGCTGTCACTCCTTTGCTCATTCTCTGCTATTGATGCTTCCTTTGTCTTATGCGCCTCAAAGCTTGTGCAGATTGTTATGACTACACATTGCACACCAATCATACTAAAGCAGTATCTGTTTCTTGCACAACTGTGGCTAGTATTTGCTGTATCTTGGAATGGCTAGCAAAGATTAAGCACTGTAGGAGAAAGAGATTTATTTAACTGGTAAGGCCAGCGTGATTGTCACAACAGTGTGGATCAAGTGTAGACCTTAGGTGGAAGTATGTAAGTGCATTTATTCAGCGCATTATGTTTTCCTCTATGAGAGAAGTCTTGCTATTTAGACAACTGAGGCATATATCAAACAATGCTTATAACAAATATTTTCAAAGATGAAGGAAGAAAGGCAAAACCAAAAACTCACTGTCACTGAGTAAGCTGCCTCAGAAATGAAAAGGAACTTAAAATCATATAATTTCCCCAGTTGGAAAGCACATTGTAAGCAGAACCTCATGAATGAAAAAAAAAAACAACAGGCAAAGAGGCAAGAGAATACTTATTCTCACCCAGGCTTTTCTTACAAAACCTTGAGATATACCAAAATGCTTAGACAATTTCAAAACGTGACAATAATGATACACATAGAGGACAAATATTTTTGATTTAATGCATTCCACTCTAAGTCCTCTTGATGTCAGGAGGACAAGACTTGAGAGAGGAGTGCTTAAGAGTGAAAGACCTTAGGTTTAGCAGTTTTGGGCCATCACAAGTGTTAGACACTAAATTGGTGTGATAGGTGCCAGAGCTGCAGAAATCACAGTCTAATTGGTTTAGGCTGTCCCCTGAGCCTGGAAGGTGTGTGTGGTACATGATGATTTAAACTAAGTTCCCTGTATTTCACATTGCAGGTTGTACTTGAGTCAATTCCCTATCTGCGGGCTACAATTCGG
Organism: Myiopsitta monachus; assembly: GCA_017639245.1. Classification (NCBI taxonomy): domain Eukaryota; kingdom Metazoa; phylum Chordata; class Aves; order Psittaciformes; family Psittacidae; genus Myiopsitta; species Myiopsitta monachus. The sequence continues at coordinate 60,511,190 of CM029925.1, forward strand.
AATAGAAACACTAAATTTGATGGTTGATGGAAAAACGGATATACAGATGGTAAAACCAGCACTACTAGTTTTCATTTTTAATTTGTACTGAATTAGCATCCAAAAGCTCCAGCTGGGATTAGGATCTGGTTGCTCCTGTCTTTGCGTGTATTATTCAGTGCCATTTCATTCTTGGCAACATTTGCAATATACATATATATGTATATGGGAAAATATTTGTTCAAAAAAAGAGCTGCAGTGAGGAATCCTTGCTTTTTTGAAAAAATTTTAATAGAAAAAGTAATAGCAGTGAAAAATGGCATTGAAGTGTAAATGGAACCAACTCCTTTCATAACAGCCTGCTGCTTGCTTAATGATTTTTCTTCTTATTACTTTTTTAATTGTTTTCAGAGAACATTTAAAGTAGCAGAAGCCAAGATCTTTAAACTGTAAACACCTTAAGCTGACACATATATCAGCATTGCTTTGATAAGCCCATTTTCTCTGTGAAAACAGACAGATAATGATGCCTTGAACTCTTCCCTCATCAAGAATTGGGTCTCTAGTTTTCACTCCCCAAAGAAACTGGCACACCATAGACTCAGTGTTGACATCATTTGGCCTGATACAGAGCTTTACTAATTTAATCACTTCATTAAAAAAACCATAAATGCTTATTAGCCCTTTTGGGGTTTTCTCTGTTTGCTCTTCCTTTGTGTTTTACTGCTAGTGAAGAATGTGCAGCAGACTGGGAAAGAAGGGGGGTGGGGGAAGAATCTAATAGAAATGAAGCTTTTTCCTAGGAAGGTCCAGCCATCATGTTACTAGCCATAACACTTTTAGGGTAAAACCAGCCCAGGTTCTCCCTGGCCCCACGGGATTCTGCATGGATGGATCCAAAAGCCATAGGATGAGCTGTAGCAGGCTGCATCATTTGATTAGGCAGCCTTACTGCTTCTCGTGCTCTCAGACCTGAATGTTTCCCTGTCAGTCACTGGCAAGAACAGAGGAGGAAGGGGTGCTGAACAAGCAGCAAAACCCAATGCTCAGGTTTCATGCTGGAGGCAGTATGTTATGACAGTCTCAGGGCTGATCCTTAGCACTAGTGGTATTACATAAGCTCTCTTTACTAGAACACAGGCATTAGGTTTGGATAAAGGCCAGCTGGATAATTACATTGTGCCTTATTAAAATTTTACAGTGATGTCAACTGGAGAAGAGTCTTACTATTGAGCCTTCCATGATTAAAATCTGCTACCACTTCCCTACTGTTGGTACTATTTAAATTAAAGAATGCTGTCCTGGTTTTGGCTGGGACAGAGTTTTCCTGCCAGTAGCTGGTATAGCACTGTGTTTTGGATTTAGAATGAGAATAATGTGGATAACACACAGGTGTTTTAGTTGTTGCTGAGCAAGGCTTACATTAAGTCAAGGACTTCTCAGCTTTTCATGCTGCCCTGCCAGAGAGGAGGGTGGGGTGGGAGGGGACCCAGCCGGGACAGCTTTACCCCACCTGACCAAAGCGATATCCCATGCCATATGATGTCATGCTCAGCATATAAACTAGAGGGAATGCTGGCCAGGGGGATGCTGCTCAGGAATAAGGTGGGCATTGTTTGGTTGGTGGTGAGGAATTTTTATTAAATTGCATTACTTGTTTTTCTTGGGGTTTATTTCTCTTTTTGTTATTTTTCTTTTGATTTATTATTACCATGATATTGTTATTATTATTATTTCCACTATTAAACTCTTCTTATTTCAACCCATGAGCTTCCTCACTTCTGATTCTCTCCCCATCACACTGGGGGGGGGGAATGACTGAGCAGCTCTGTGGTGCTTAGTTGTGGTTGGGGTTAAACCATGACAGATGCGTACACTAATCCATGCACAATCACAGCCAGATTACAGATTGCATGAAAAGGAAGAAAGTGATGGGGGAGGGAGATGTGGTTTTGCCCATCTCTACAGGAGGCAGTCAGAGAACTGGCCCTTGCACCACTTGTGCATGAGTTGTAGCTTCCAAGTGATAGCCAAGACTTTACATAGCAAGGGGAATAGAATTGGCACAAGATAAAAGCCATCACTTCACCAACACTCTACTGTGTCAGAAAGAAAACTGGGAGCAGCCATCACCAAGTACCCCTGAATTCTGTGTGTATCCTTTGTACACACTACAGGCTCTATGCACTCTGAGAAAAAAGAAAACAAAACAGCTCAGCTTGTGAGCCACCATGGCACAAAATCCCTGTAGGGGATATTTGACTGCAATGTTCCCTTTCTTACTGCAGTTATACTTCAACATTATGACTTTTTCCTGCCTTCCCAGTTTTGTTCCTCTTTCTGTTTCCAAACCAGAAGACTGTCTTTGCAAACAGCATATTCCCACTCTGCTCTCCAGGTACAGCATCATGTGAAGCTGCTTTCTCTGGCTTCCTCTGCTCTACCAACCAAACATCATGGTTAACAGCTTGCTGTCACAAGGCTTGCTGAGCATGGAACGGCTGCAGTGACAGCCAGTGTGACATTTACTTCTTGTGTTCCACTGCTGCAAGGGGTACTATGAAAATGGAACTAGTTCATATAGGGACACATTGAGCTTAAGCTTTTCCCTGTACACAAACAGGCCTATACATTGAATTCATTACCTAGCAAGTAAAATCACTCCACCTCAACCACTCCCACCTATTCTGCTGGGGAAACATAGCAAAAAAGGATGAGGAAAAGGCTGAGGTACTTAATGCCTTTTTTGCCTCAGCCTTTAATAGTAAGACCAGCTATTCAACTTGTATCAGCCCCCTGAGCTGGAAGACAGAGACAAGGAGCAGAATAAAGCCACTTTATATTCTTTTATATGAAGCTGGAAGAAAGAAGTTTTGTTCAAAAATACCGTTAAGGATGGCTTCCTGGAAAGGTGAGCAGGAAAGCAAATCCTCTTTTAGCTGGCAGTACTATTTATCTGAACTGGCAAAAATTGAAATGGGTTTTCTTAGTGAAGCCAGAGGAGGATACCTAAGGAGCAATGGACAGGGGATTAATCCTAATAGAACTGCTGGATATATCTCCATGCACCAGTGACAGGCTCCAAACTATCCTAATCAGTAAGTATGCATTACCTCTGCTGCAATGCTAACTGCTATTAGGCATGGTAAGATAGTTAAATGTTTTCAGAGCAGATTACAGAATCATAGAATCATAGAATAGTTAGGGTTGGAAAGGACCTTAAGATGCTCTAGTTCCACCCCCCTGCCATGGGCAGGGACACCTCACACTAAACCATGCCACCCAAGCCTCTGTCCAATCTGTTCTTCAACACCACCAGCGATGGAGCATTCACAGCTTCCCTGGGCAACACATTCCAGGGCCTCACCACCCTCACACTAAAGAATTTCTTCCTTATATCCAAACAAAACTTCCCCTGGTTAAGTTTGAACCCATTACCCCTTGTCCTATCGCCACAGTCCCTCATGAAGAGTCCCTCCCCAGCATCCCTATAGGCCCCCTTTAGATACTGGAAGGCTGCTATGAGGTCTCCACGCAGCCTTCTCTTCTCCAGGCTGAACAGCCCCAACTTTCTCAGCCTATCTTCACACAGGAGGTGCTCCAGTCCCCTCATCATCCTCGTGGCCCTCCTCTGGACTCGTTCCAACAGTTCCATGTCCTTTTTATGTTGAGGACATCAGAACTGCACACAATACTCCAAGTGAGGTCTCACGTGAGCAGAGTAGAGGGGCAGGATCACCTCCCTCGACCTGCTGGTCACACTCCTTTTGATGCAGCCCAGGATACGGTTGGCTTTCTGGGCTGCGAGCGCATGCTGACAGCTCATGTTCATTTTTTCATCGACCAACACCCCCAAGTCCTTCTGCGCAGGGCTGCTCTGAATCTCTTCTCTGCCCAAGCTGTAGCTGTGCCTGGGATTGCTCTGACCCAGGTGTAGGACCTCATCTCTTACACAATTACACCACTGCAGTCTTGAGAGTGAACTGGAATTGCTCCATGGACAACCTGGTTACTGCCTTCATAAAAATGGACATACAGCTCTCCTGTTACACATCTTGTGTTCTGCTTTCTCCTAGATGAGATACATCTCCTCATGAGATACACTGCAGACATGACTAAGGCCTTTCTACACATGCCCTAGTCCAGGTAACAGTCATGATTATTGAAGAAAGGAGAAAGAAAAGACTGTTTACTGTCTTTCAGTTTAAGGTTCTAGAGCAGTGAGGGCTTTGAGGCTAAGCCGAAAACTATCCAGTCAGTGCTTTTGTATAGCACCTGCACTCTGTTCTTGCAGGCAAACGTCTCCATAAACCAAGGTTTACTTCAGTATTTGGAGCTGGCATGCCTATTATCACAGATTCCATAGAGAACAGTATCATAGCTCCTCTAGGAACCATTTCTGGGATCACAGTTATACCTTATTCCATTTTTTGTCTCCAAAGTATAGGGAAGCTCAGCCTTTCTAGAGCCTAACGGGTTTGTCAGTCCTCCTAAGCAAGAAAGAATCAGAGATGTCACTGTTCTTTAGTACAAACATGAAACATGAGGGTGCGTGCATCTAATGGTGATCCCAGAAATGGGTCATCCCAGACAGAACCAAGCCAGGTCTACTTATTTTTAGTAACTTGAGTCCAGTGGTATAAAATTACTGCTGGCAACGACTTTAAAAGCCACTGAAATTGTTATAAAAGAAAAGCTCTTTTAGTCTTCAAGTGAAAAAAGGTTGCTGCTATAAGAAACAGTCTATGTTGAGTCACAGAATGATTTGAGTTGGAAGAGTTAAAAAGCTCATTGAGTTCCAGCCCCCTGGCATGGGCAGGGTCACCTTCCACTAGACAAGGTTGATCAAAGCCTCGTCTAACCTGGACTTAAAGGTTCAAAACTGATGCGGTTTTATAGACTACTGATGAAACTAAGCAAGATCAAGGCATATATTCCTGAAGGAGAGAAACTTCTGAGGGTGACCTCAAAAGTAAAAGCTACCATCAACCTAAATTCACTGTGAGTGGGTGAATTCTACACTTGCCCAAACACAGCACTTCCAACAGTTAGATCTTAAATCTCCTTGCTCTACAGCTACTGCAAATGCCTCACTCCAAGTTAGCAGAAATATTGACAAAGTCCCCTGCAATTTTGTACAGGCCGAACTGAATCATCCTGTTGGCTGAATAGGGAAGAGACCTGGGGAGCAGAAACATGGACAGCCTGCTGATAATTACACTGCTGATTTACCATACAATCTCATACAAAGATTTCTTTTGTCCTGAGTTCATCTTTTTTGAGCAAATGCCTTTAGTGTTACAGAGACTTTAGTTATGGAAGAGGCCAGGGACATGTTCTGTATGGATCTGAATGAGAAACAGGGTGCCTTAAGTCACTCGTACAATGGTGCAGGACACTGCAAAGATGCCCATAACAAACATCTTTCTTCATTATTTGAAATAAGCCAGGTATAGTTCTCTTTTGAATGGGAAACAGAGACTTAAAATGACATACCAGTTCCTGAGGATTTTCTGTTTATCGGTAGCACAATAACATCAAAGGAACAGATAGCAACTAATTTGTTTGATTTATAACTTGATTATTTTTACATGCACTTACCAAAGCAGATACCCTTTAGGGATCAGTTGCTTGATGAGATTTCATTAGAGCTATTAAGTAATGTTTGCTATTTGAGATAGTATCAGAGCTACCGTGCCTACATGAAGGTCTGGAAGGGAAAAGGACAACACTGGACGCAAAAAGAAGTAAAATAGGTTCTTGACATTCATGAGTTTAAGTGCTCATGAGTGCTAGACTTGCTTTTCCATGTGCTTCCATTTCTTAGGAATGAAAATTGAAGTCTGCAGGTTTCAAGTAGATGAAAGTAAACATCCAGCAATATGCAAGTGAAAAAAGCACAGATGCAAATTTCAAATGTGAACCCATCCCTTGATCAAACACCATGGGACCCAAAGCATAAGCACCTACAATGAGAATGAGTCAGCAAGACAATTCAGAGAGCATCTATACCCATGAGCTACAAAGAGGGGTTTTTGTTTGCTTGTTTGTTTGTTTGAGAACCTCATTACAGGGAAACATAAGTTGCAACTTCCCTACTGATTATTAGAGGAGAGCAATGAAGGGCATATCTGTTCTCTGCTCAATGATCCATGCAACCAGAGCAATATTCACAGCAGGCAAACCCAGACTGGAAGAAGCTGAAACGTCCAGCACAGCAAACATTTTTAAATGAATGTAGTTAGAGCTAAATCAAGGTGATCTGTGAAGCCTGCTCCAAAATCCTTTCTCTTGGGAAACGGAAAAGTACATTTCATTAAATGAATGAATGTTTTCATATGTGTTACAGCTATAATTTTAACATGCTAAGCTAGAGAGACTTGGCCTATACCATATTTATATGGAGTGTAAAACATAAAAATGTGCTCAATGCCCTTCATAATGTTGCTAAAACTAGGAAGAATATTCAATTTTGTGTTTTCTCTTGTTTCTACATATTAAAAAGAACACTTTTGACAACTGTTACCAAAAAAGGTGCATTATTTCTAGAATCAAAAAGTAACTGATCTCAATGCCAGGTCTCTCCATTAGTAACAAGAAGAAACTGCTCTCACTGCTGAAGACTTTTCTCAGTAAGTTTTCAGCCTGGCTAGGGGCTGCTCACCTGTTTTACATATACAGAGGAAATTATACCCTGCAGTAGTCATCCTCCACCATCTCAGCACTTACAGAGCGCAATATGAAGACTTGAGATTCATTAGGCCATGGATGCAAATAGGTGTTCACATAGAAAGATACCCAGGACTAGTGGTAACATGTAAAACTTGGGAAGAGGATCACAGGCAGTGCCACTTCTCAAGCACAGAGGAACTGTCTTTGGAAAGGGTAAATCTCATTTGTGCAGAAGACAGACTTCCTTGAGGGGCTTTACAAGGCTGTGAAGTACAACCCTGCAGCATCAACACATTCCACTCTATCACAAGCTTCAACGCTTTCTGCAGACTTCCAAGAGAAAAACATATTTCAACCTGCCTTAATGAATTGGACATATGTATGCCATACAGAAATCTAATAAAGCCCAGGGAAGCAGAGAAGCGAGGAAAGGGAGAAGCACATATAACAGGCATCAGTGATGTCCCTCAATGTACTGCTAAAAGGCTCAGGCTCTGCAGTAGTGTGCACTGTGTCAGTCAGAAGTCTGAGACAAGAGAGGACCCCAGTATTTCCCTGCTTTAAAGGAGATGAAAAATGTAGCAACACTTATCTGTACCTTTTCACTTGCAGGGGGAGAACTGGAGACATCAGCATGGGAATCATTCTGCAACCATTCTTCTACTGCATCATGGATGAGGATTTATAAATGGGGCCTCTCAGCCTATGCTCCAGTGAGAAACAGGACAATTCAACCACAGTGTTTGAGAGGGACCTGCTGCACAATACTAGTGTCAGTTTAGGGCACTCTTGTTGCAAGAGCATGAAATTCATAAACTTTTTTTTAATGCTTTTCATGTGATTTTACAATTCTAGTCAGAAAAAAAGACATAGAACAATAATGTGTTTTGCTTTGGAAACAATCTAACTGTTTAGATGTTCCTATCTTACTAAGTCTCTGCTTTTGCCATGTCTACTTTAAGCTGCATAGGTCCATGTGAAAAACTACCTTGCTTTTAACACTGCTGGTTTCTTTTCTGCGAGATATTTGTGGGAATAACAGAAATTATATAAAGGAGTGTCATGGGTTCACGGGCATCAATGCAATCGGTTTCATTCTGCTACTACTTTTCTGATACTCATTTGGTTTTATGCTTTGTCATTGCTGCTAATCTGATTATTCCTCCTTACTGCTTATAGCTGTATGCAGACATCTTTTACAGATTACTCTTAGACTACTTTCTCCATAGAAAGATGGAGTGGCTCTTACTTTAAGAATAGTAGGTCCACAAGATTTTGGGTTCATCCTACCTCATTTATGGTTTATTACATTATAACTCTTGTGCTAACAGCTGTACATGAAAAGCAACAAGCAGGAGAGAATTACAAGTTCCTTTACAAGCTAATAGCAATTTTTTCTTCCTTTTTTCCCCCCGACATTTAAAAAGTACAGATGCTTCTCTACAGTATTATCTAGCAATCACAGAAGTGTAAAATGGTTTGGGTTTTAAGGAGGCTTACAACTCATCTAGTTCCAACCCCCTAGCACAGGCAGGGACACCTTCCACTAAACATGGGTGATCAACAATCTATACTATTGCTTTGGATGATACTGTTTGCTTAAGCCTCCACTGTGTTATATCATTGTGTGCATGCATACACAGAAATGTACTGCTGAGTTTTTACTGAGATGTGTGCTTGCTAAAAACATCAGAACTGCCACTGTTTTCAGAGCTTCTATTCTCTTTCCTCCTTATTTGTTTCCAGGCATCCTGCAACAAATGTCTTCAGAACTTATACTCTGCAAATGTTTCACCTGTTCCTGCATCAGCAAGCAACTCTGCTGATAACAGCTACCTTCAGACTACAGCATATTTCTGCTTCCCATAAAGCAAATTTGTGCTACTGATACTTGGAGGCATGGGCTCTTAGGATATACGGATAGCTGAGCAACCAGGAGATCGCAGCTTTCAGGACTTAACTCCTGCCCCAGTAACACAGCACACATTAGATCTTCTCACTGCAGGATCTCCTTTCAATATTACTTAGGAATACAATCAGAAGACAGGTCAGATAATGCTAGTAGGCAGTTACTTGCAGACATCCCAATGTACAAGAAATCACAGAGTGAGTGATGGAAAGAAACAACAATCAAGACAGTTGAACTCAGACATACTAGGGAAGACATTGGAAATACAAGCAAAGCTCTTCTAGAGCTGACAGGCTGGGGTGCCAGTCTGGATTGTAGCTTCTTAGCCATAAGGCAGATGTGAAAGGGCAGAGAAACAAGGCCAAGAAAACAGCTCTGGCATGAGGAAGACACAAGGAGAGAAGGAGCAGTACTCTAGAGGCCCGTAAAGGGAAATGGATGGTAAAAGGGGCAGAAGAGTAGAAAAGTTCAAATCTAGATGATCCTTGTCCAGCTAACATAGGGTTTTGCCAACTTCTGCCTCTTGCAGTGAGTCTGCAGTAGCACCTAAAGTATTCTATAGCCAAGATAAAAGGTAATCCATATGGGATTTCCCTATAGGCTTTAACGGCAGCACAGTGCTCCTAGTGAGTAGGGCTTAACATTCAGAATCAACCTCACCCTGATGCCTTCCTTCAAACAATGACTGATAGGATTTTACTATTTGTGCTCTATCAATATTTTCCTGGGCCAACAGCAGAGCATGTCATTTGTAGTATCATTAGTGAATTAACACATTATTATTATTATTTGTAATGACAATGATAGTAATTTTGAGCCATTTGCATACATAATTAACCACAGTATTAAAATTCTTTCAGTTAATGTTGGCAATCATGGCTGAACCCAAAGTACGGAGTGGGCAGGAATCAGTCCATCAAGTTTATTATGCTTGGGCTTCAGTACAAGCTACAGGGAATGCTATTAATAAACTTCTTAACCTGTAGACAGTTGTAATGCAGAAGAATTGGTTATGCTGCTGAAACTGCACAAATGACAACATATGGGAAGAAAGAATAGGTTATAACTATGTGCTTGGAAAAAAAATGTTGTGCCTTCAACAAATATGAATACTTCAATCTATAGCCTGGTTTCTGAGTTTTGCTAGCTCATTCACTGCTGGTTTTACAAAAGGAAAACAAATGTTGTGGGGTAGAAAATAGACAGAACATAGCATAGCATAGGACATATTACAAGACTGAAAATAGCTTTGCACTTAGATATTTTCCATGGATGATAAAGACGGGAAATGGATTGTGACTGACATGTCTGTGACCTTCTAAAGCTTGCAAGCAGCTTTTAAGACCAAGAGAACATTCTTCTTTTGCACAGTAGCATAGAAATAACTTCATTTTGTTAACTAGCTCTCCATTCATGAAAAATACAAGAAAGCATTTAACTACGTTTGAATTAACTAATAATGATTTAACTACAAGGTCTCATTGAAACTTTGCATTCACAATCTATCACTGTGTGCTTTGTATGCAACATGAATCTTTTGCAATGGGTCACATTGATCAGGGAAAACCAGGAAAGCTTACACAAGATAAAATTTGTTGTCAAAATGCCTCAGATTCTGGTTAGAACTTTGAATTTTAATTATTTTTTTTTTCCCCTTGCAGAGGAGTCAAAGAAAATTAAGGTGCTTAACAGGATAATGAGAGTGGTACCAAGGGAGAAGAGAGCGTATGTTCATTTATTTATAACGATATTGTGAAGTGTTTAACATATTTAAATCAGTGAGGCACATATTCACCATATAATTTAATTAGCACTTCTGGTAGATACCATAAATGTTTCTAATGCACTCTTTCTATTGAATGCAATTATAAATAGCATGGTTATTTATAAAAGCAAACTGACCAGAAGATGGCCCCATAGTGAATACAATGCAATTGAAAATACACTCGAGGGAATAGGCTGATGTCAAAAAGTGCAAGCTCTATTTATCAATCCTGAAAAGTACACTAGGCAGGTCCTTCTGAAGGGGTGAAGTATTTGTCATTGTATTATTTTAAAATTCATTATGAAATAGAGCAGATAATGTAGATTGGTGATTATCTACCTATTTCCTTAAACACTAAAACCAGACAAGCTCATACGAGAGAAAAGCCAGTCTTATTCTCATGTTGTGTTGTTCAAAATTGGGGTTTCCCAGGAAAAGAACACTCAGTTTTAGGGACTGACCCGATGACCAAGGCCATTTCATTGACGATGGGAAAAGGCAAGGCATTATTTTAGCTAACTCTAGGGAAAAAAATTAAAACCTCTACAAGCTGTTTACTCCCCAATTCTGTACACTTCACAGGGTAGCTGTGTACATCCATTGAAGCCACTGGCCATTTAACAACTAGAAACAAAGGTTTTCTAAAATGCTTTTATTCTATCTCCAACTTTTAAATATTGAAGCGGAGGTAATTATGATTAATGGAATGTAGAGTTTCTACAATTAAGATATACTCTAGACAGGCAATAACATAATGTTTATTCAAACGAGAAAGAACGGGGCATCAATAATTATGACTTGAACCATTCATTTTCATTCAAAATCAAATAATGCTAAATTTGCTGTACTTACTGCTGGGCATGAGGAACACCCTGCTGTCTAGACAAAAATTTTTCCTGAAGGAGGAAGGACTATGATTCACCCCACAGCTTTCTATCAACACCTCCAAAGTGTAAACAATTATTTCCTGAAATAGAAAATTCTTATCACTTGTCACAGCATAATTGCAGCTGTTCAGATTTCAGATGACAACAGTACCTGCCTCAGAATTCCCTACATCCAGATCTCACACTGCTGCATACCACAGCTGGTATGGCGGAGTCTAGTGCCTGGTACTACAATTACCCAAAACACTCCATTGCCACCAAATACCTCAGACCTAATTGCCACAGCTGTCCTTACCCTGCCACAGCAGAGAAAAATGGTATTTTTGCTCCACAGATCACCACAGCCGGATGACCTTAAAGAAGCAGATGAGGAGAAGCAACACCTACAGCAGACTTTTATAGTGCAGGGAGTGGTAGGTCAGACCTGACTAATTCTGAAAGTAAAATAAGTTTCCTGCTCCACTCCATATTTACATGGCCTTCCTGAATGAAGAGCAGACTATGAGGAAACAACCATATTCTCATGCAGAAGGTTACAAACACCTTGAATAAACATAATCTGAAATGCAACATGTCTTTTGAGGTCTAGAAATCCTTTTGCACAGTTACTGTGCTGCCATTCTGGATGGTAGACCTTCTGGAGGAGTGGGCCATTGTCAGAAGCTTCACAGTTTATTTGGAGTGAAAAGTCAGATTACAGTTCCCCTTTGAAATTAATTTTGGAAGAAGCAGCCTCAAAAAGTCAGTGGGCAGAAAATGAAGAATCCTTCACAAGTCCCCATGATGCTACACCATATTCATAAGAATTCATATGGAATACCCTAGCTAAGGAAGACTGAAAGAACGATATGGGTAAAGTTATGGAATTTCAGATGCTAAACTGCCAGATTAAAATCATCTTGCTATAGTTGACTTTGAATGTTTTATCTCCCTCCCACACGCTCAACTCAAGAGAAGAAGCCTGACTTCCATATATTTAATTGATAATACTCCAAACCATTTTCCCTGGTACTAAAAAAAAAAAAAAAAAAATCATGTATCTTCAGAAGCTTGAAAGGGAGTTTTGAAGAAGAAAGATGAAGACACAGAATGAAAAGACATTTGAAAGATTAAATTACCATTTAAACACGTCAGAAAGTGAATGCAAAGTGAAGCTTCACAATTTCTTTATGAAGCAGTCAATAAGATCAGCTTCAAGTTTTCCTTGTTTGAGTCTTTTAAATATGGGGGTTTTCTCCCTGTGATACAAGTCTTAATTTTAGAGTTCATTTAAAATTCATAAACCTGAAAATGGTATATTTTTTGTTTGTATACTCTTATGAAGAATAAGATATTTCTTGAGCAGTTCAGACAGTTGCAGACTTTATTCACAAGCTGCAGCTAGTATTTTTATTCATTCATTCACATATCAATACTTGCAGACACCACACATTCTATCATCGCCACACCTATAGTCATCACTCAAGTTTTTGTGGTTGTTTTCCTTCAGGAGAAATGATGATTTTGTGATTTTTATTAGCATTTCTTGAAATATATTTGCTCTCATATATTTCCTCTTCAATGAAGAGATATGAACAGGATTTAAACAGATATTAGGCTTATATATAATTAACAACACCCAGTCAATACTGAGCACTGGAATGTGGAAAAACATTCAGCTGTGGATGAAATATGCCTTGCTCCTGACCCAAATTTACATCATCTCAGAGTAGCCAAAGCCATAGGGCGCAGTTAGACTTGTATAAAGATTTGAACACACCAGCTTATTGCCAAAACAGTTGCAACACAAGGCAGGAGTTTCAAAAAGCTCCAGGTAAGAAGAACAGGCCCTGCTGAATTTTTCTTACGAAATTTCATTCATATATTTATATATAAAAAACACCAGATAAATAAGAACTCTGAATCAGCTTCCTCTGTGAATCACGGCCATCTAGCCACGAAGTGTCTGGTCTAGCACATAATGTCACCCAGCACACAAGCACTGATCACATCCTGCCCGTGGGCACTGAAGACATCTCTTGATACCTGCCTCATTCTCAAGTCCTAAGAGAGTCTCAAATTTTACCAAGGTAAGTCCATACAGAAATACAACCTCTCACCGACATACTGTCTAGACACGTAAGTGGGGTAGGGGTACGGACAGGTCAGCAGCAGACCTCAGGTGCACTGTCTTGGTTTAGCAAACTGGTTTTTGGGGTTTTGTGTTTGGTTTGGCTGGTCATCTGTTAAAGAGGCTCATAAAAGGTGGAAGCAAGGAGAGTCAGCCTGGGAAGAACACAGGGATGTTGTCTGGGAAGCTAGGACCCAGTTAGGAAAGCTAAGGCCCAGTTAGAATTAAACTTGGCAAGGGATGTTAAAGATAACAGGAAGGGATTCTATAGCTACATAGCGAATAAAAGACAGGCTAGGGACAATATGGGCCCCTCCAGAAGCTATCAGGAGAACTAGCTACCCTGGATTTGGAGAACACTGAGGTTCTTAATAACTTCTTTGCCTCAGTCTTCACTGGCAAATGCTCCGATCACACCACCCAAGTCTTGAAAGGCAGATGCAGGGACGGTGAGAACGAAGACCCTGGGCCCACTGTAGGAGAGGATCAGGTTCAAGACCATCTTACAAACCTGAGCATATACAAGTCCATGGGACCTGGTGAAATCCATCTGCGGGTCCTGAAGGAGGTGGCAAATGAAGTTGCTAAGCCACTTGTCCATCATATTTGAAAAATCATGGCAGTCAGGTGAAGTTCCCGACAACTGGAAAAAGGGAAATATAACCCCCATTTTCAAGAAGGGGAAAACGGATGAGCCAGGGAACTACAGAGCAGTCAGCCTCGCCTCTGTGCCTGGCAAAATCATGGAACAGATTCCCCTGGAAGGCATGCTAGGGCACATGAAAGACAACAAGCTGGTTGGTGATAGACAGCATGGCTTCACTAAGGGGAAATCCTGCCTGACCAATCTCGTGGCCTTCTAGGATGGGGCTATGGAACTGAGGGACAGGGGTAGAGCACTTGATGTCATCTACCTGGACTTGTGCAAAGCGATAGACACTGTCCCACATGACATCCTTGTCTCTAAGCTGGAGAGACATCAATTTGATAGGTGGACCACTTGGTGGATAAAGAACTGGCTGGATGGCCGCACGCAAAGAGTTGTGCTCAATGGCTCAATGTCCAGCTGGAGACCAGTAACGAGTGGTGTCCCTCAGGGATCGGTGTTGGGACTGGTCTTGTTCAACATCTTTGTCAGTGACATGGACAATGGGATTGAGTGTGCCCTCAGCAAGTTTGCCGATGACACCAAGCTGTGTGGTTCAGTTGATATGTTGGAGGGAAGGAATGCCATCCACAGGAACCTTGCCACGCTTGTGGGGTGGGCTGATGCCAACCTGATGAAGTTTAACCATGGCAAGTGTAAGGTCCTGCACCTGGGTCAGAGCAATCCCAGGCACAGCTCCAGGTAGGGCAGGGAAGAGATTCAGAGCAGCCCTGCGGAGAAGGACTTGGGGGTGTTGGTCGATGAAAAAATGAACATGAGCCAGCAGTGTGCCCTCGCAGCCCAGAAACCAACCATATCCTGGGCTGCATCAAAAGGAGCGTGACCAGCAGGTCAAGGGAGGTGATCCTGCCCCTCTACTCTGCTCTCGTGAGACCCCACTTGAGAGTATTGTGTGCAGTTCTGATGTCCTCAACATAAAAAGGACATGGAACTGTTGGAACAAGTCCAGAGGAGGGCCACGAGGATGATGAGGGGACTGGAGCACCTCCCGTGTGAAGATAGGCTGAGAAAGTTGGGGCTGTTCAGCCTGGAGAAGAGAAGGCCTGTGTGGAGACCTCATAGCAGCCTTCCAGTATCTAAAGGGGGCCTATAGGGATGCTGGGGAGGGACTCTTCACTAGGGACTGCAGTGACAGGACAAGGGGTGACGGGTTCAAACTTAACCAGAGGAAGTTTAGATCGGATATGAGGAAGAAATTCTTTACTGTAAGGGTATGTAAACTGGAATGGGTTGCCCAAGGAAGCTGTGAATGCTCCATCACTGGTGGTGCTCAAGGCCGAGTTGGACAGAGCCTTGGGTGGTATGGTTTAGTGTGAGGTGTCCCTGCCCATGGCAGGGGGGGGTTGGAACTAGAGGATCTTAAGGTCCTTTCCAACCCTAATTATTCTATGATTCTAAATTGGTATGGTATTTAAGTGGGGCTGCTGCAACTCTTACATTGCTGGCTCCATAAGCAACTCTGAGGACCTCTAGGCTATTTAACGGCCATTTGCTCCTATTATAGGCACCCCAGTTTCTGCTGTGTGCCTAGCAGTGGTAAAATGTGTAACACCAACAGACAACTCCAGCTGAAGAAGACAAACAGGCCTTCAGCATCAAAAGCAGCTCTACCTCAAGACAAAAACCTATTTCATTCATGCCTCATTTATAGAGGTGAAGGACTTGCCCTCCTTTACTCACAAAGCCCCTTTATAACATCACACCTTGGCAGTATTTTCTTCCACAGAAGCAATGGAGAGTTTTCCCTGTGAAACATCAGCATAGCTTTCTTTGGGACCTTCACTTTCCAAAGCAACACTTATGCAAGCATCAACTAGAACTAGAGAAACCAGATCGAGTTAACTGATAGAGTTTCAAAAGAGGTCATTCAACCATACCTAAGTAACTTTTTTAATTAAGTATTGAACAGTGGGTAGATTACAAGAACATGGCAGAGCAGATAAAGGATAGCATCAGAGATGCAAAGAGAAACTTCGAGAACAGAAGTTGAAAGCCATGCTGAATACAACACTTTTTCCAATACTACAAATTAAGAAATCAAGGAAGGAGAAAATGAGAACATTACAGGCCACAATGATAAACTGAATCACTTAGGATGGCAAAATGCCTGAACTATTGCATTACCACATTCTCGATACATCTACCAAAGGAAATGATAAAACATGGTCTCTGACCTAGCAGCCAAACTATTGTGACATCAGGCTATGAATAGCAAGATGGGAGTTTACTGCGAAAAACTCACAATTAAATGTCTGCCAGAAACCTAAAGATGCACTACCTCCCTCTGATCAGAAGCAGCAACAAAGTCCTTGTGTTTTGTGTATTATTACTCTTTATTAAGCTGTATTTCTGTTCATCTCTCATGTAAGGAGACACATACATTGTGCTATGTCAGGTCATGTCAAGTTCCATCAAGTTCCAGGATGTAAAACAGCGTGATGTAACCTGACATGGTACATATTAGTGCCAATGGAAAAAGCCTAAATGCCAAGCCATTTTCAATAAATACTCTCCATGTGCTGGTGCACAGAAAGGCCCAGATGGGACTTTATCCTGCAGCTCTGCAAAAATACCAGTCATGGAAAGCTGTGGAGTTTCAGAGAGACAGAAGAAAAAAACAGTGCTGCAGAAGCAGACATCGATCAGTATTCATGTCCAGAGCTGCTGAGCATGTTGTAGAGACACTGTGAATTAAGTAAACTTAATTATCTTGAATGAATTTATTTCCAAGACAGTTAAAATAATCTCATGCAGTTCAGCAATGAACGTAGCAATGGAAACAGTCAATCAGCTGTATTTAAGCTTAAGGTGAGCTTTCTGTTCTCCCCTGTCCCTGTTTCTGTTACTTATTGCTGTTGCTCCACCAGTAGCAAGGGTTTTGTTTGGGTACATCCTACTGACAATCTGCAGAGATATAGACTGTGTTTAGGTATGACCTTTCAACTTCATCTACCCCTGTTCAGCTTACTCAGAATCTAGCCTGAGGAACTGAACTGATTCAGTCTCTTTCTGCATTTGCATTTCTGAGAGCTGCCTTCTTACTGTTACATGACAGCATGAGGTTCAGATGGAAAGAAAAATACCAAGAAGTGAAAGGCATGCCAGGGAGGTAGGATAGCTCAACAACATATCAACCTGAAAAGCATCTGGGTTCACTGGCCCTGTCAGTGCATGTACAGGCAATTATAGTAACACTGATGCTCTTTTCATCATGAAAAAAACTCCAACACACGCATTTAAATTGTCAAGTCTTGGAAAAGAGCTCCCCCAGTCCTCATTTGAATGGTTTAATAAAGGACTTGGCTGTGTCCCATCTCTTTCAGTTGTGCCCTCAGTGTCTTATGGAGATGTACAGCCATACAGAGACAGGTGAGGAGCGTGCTCCATCATGCCTGTTCTTGGCTCAATCCCTGCCTCCTTTGGAAAATAGGGTGCAAATCAGGAGTCCTACAGACAGCATCTCTGAAGCAGCAGAAGGCGATTCTCTGAATGGTGGTACAAGTCCTCCATAATTCCAAGAGACGCACTCCCCCTCAGTTTTCCATACCTGCATCAGGCATACCCCTCATACAATTTGCTTGCGCAGTATTTATACACCAGAACTCTTTGCCATTGAGGTGTTTATGTTGGCTGAAAGGTGCAATGAAGAAATAGAGAGATCAAAGCTCATCAACCTGATCATCTGCATAACATTGTGGGATTAGAGTATGCGACACTTGGAGAATCACATATAGGTGGAAAGGCTTGGCAGGTACAAGACTTCCTTCCTTTCAAAGACGGACCCTTTTCAGAGAGAAAGGATAACTAAAACACACTGCATGGAGCCTTCCTTCTCATCCATATTAAAAGCTGCCCCAAAGGTCTTCACCATGTGGTGGGTCTGTGTTTTTTTAGAGAACATTGAAAGTGAAAAATAATACTTTTGTCCTCAACTTTGCCATGAACAGAATTCTTCAATAATGCTTTAAATATTTAAATAGCATTGCTAAGGAAAAATTTTATTGAGGGTAAGCATCTGCTCCTTAAAAGCAAGTTGCTCATTGCTTAAGAAAACACCTTTCCCAGCTACTTTTCAAGAACCAGTTGGAAAGGGCCAAAGGTGAATTTTGGCATCAGCGATGATTTATTTGCACAAACCAGTTTAAATGCAAGCAATATATTCCTGTCAGCCAGACAGCTGACAAAATGTCAGTCGCCTTTATCAATTGTTTCAGTACCTCCTGTCAGCTGCCATCAATCTTTGAAATAAACACTATAAATAAAACTGCATAGGCAAATGGCTGCTAAATAAACCACGGGTTAAGCACATTTCACCTATTATGCAATTCGGTGCTGATGGTTATTTTGATCAAAAGCCTAAATTCAAAGTGAATACAGAGCTTCAGACAGAGGGGAGACAAAGCACATTATGGTAAATATACACAGATCTTTTTTCAATATACCAAGCATCCCTCAGCCATCTGGATCTCACCATCCGGTGGACTGGCCAAAGCAACATGTCTCTGAAACCTGCCCTGTGCCCAGGCTCAAAAAACCCTCACTCTTCCCTTGGGCAGAACAAAATGAGAGAGGTGAACGTGACTTAGAAACGTGGAGGATGGTGCAGCCAAAGGGGACAGGGGAGCTCAGCTGCGTCTAAAGAACCCCAAAGATCAGATGTGATGGGTGAAGCCACCAGGCTCCAGGCATTGACCAGCTGATGCCCTCACCCCATTTGCAGACCCCCAAGGCACACTCCTCCACTGCTGGGATCTCCACCACGGACCTTTTGCACCACCCAGGAGTTCCCACCAAACTGAAACAACCTGTGCCAAGCTGTCCCCTGTAAGTTCCCACCACACTCAGAAGACCTGTGCCAAGCTGTCCCCTAGAGAACTGCCCACAGGAGCACGGCTAAGGGTGGGGATCACCCCTTAAAGGTGAGGGGCCATTTTCCAGTTGCACAGCCAGCTTTATTTGTGCATTGGAGGGGTGAGGGAGAACAGCCCTCCATGTGTGGCAGAACGTCAAGATGGGACTTAACGGTGGTGGGAAAAAAACCCAAAGAATAAGAAACTGAAAGGGCACCTTTATAAACCTCTAGGAAAGGTGATGTGAGAAAAAGATGAGGCCATTGCTCTCAAGAACATAAGGAGATGAAAGACTAGTTTATAGTACAATAAAATGCATCCAATAGAAGTATTTTATAACTGTATGCTTATATATATCAGCAGCCATCAGCTGCTCCTTTCCAAATTCTTTATAGATGATTCTTGCCACCAACCAAAAAAAAAATAATCCCCCTGTTTTCTTATTGCCTCACCTGCCATCTTTCCACTACCACATAGTCAGCACAAGGAGATCTGAAAATAAATGGTGGTAGAGCACCTCCTTTCCAAAACAAGGTGAAGGCTATAATGGTTAAGGTACAGAGGTAGACTGCAAACCCATCTGCAGAAAGCAAATGCTGAGTGGAGATTGCCACTCTTTTCTCCTCTTTTCAAGCCCCATGAATGTTTTGTTACCACCTTGCAAGATAATATCTACTTATTGTCCAAGTTGCCAATTGTCTTTTAAATCCTTACGGATGTCAGTTGCACAGCTCCCAGCCTAAATAATAAAAATATCCTGCAGAGTATGACAAGGATCTATTGTTATTGAGGGGATTGATGTAGCAGTGCAGAAACCCCATGATAAAATAGTCTAATATCTAACTTAATATTATAAGGATTACCAAACCATACTGATTTCAGATGTTTTCCCCCCCACTCTTCATCTTTTCAGGCTGTGGCTGTAATGTTCTGGGAGCTGTTCAAGTGTCAGTGTCCCCCAGTTTCAAATTGGTGCTGCACAGTTGTCCAGCTGCAGCTGGAGGCTGCAAGAAGAAAAAGAACTATATTTTTCAGTGGGATGATCAGCTCTCGGATTTTAGGAAGGATGAATAATACTCAGCACTCACATCTAAACACCAGCAGGGTTAAGTACATTTATGATCATTGAGTGTCTCTGAACTCCACTAAATGCTCTTGAAGGTGACTGCACCTATGGGCAGAAGAGGGAGAGTCTGAAGTCACCAAATGAGGCTTTTATTTCTTGTGAATACAGATGAAGTCAAGACCAAGAGCGAGCATGACAGAAGTCAGAAAACAGTGTTCATTTGAACTGGTATGGAAATATTTTCCAATGTCCCGATATGGCTATATTGCATACCAAGGATAGCAGGACTACACCATGCACTGTGGAGCAGATCTGCCTTTTGGTTCAGTCACAGCCAAAGAACAGCCATTCCTGTGAGACGAGTGGCTCTGCTCAAGGATAGGATAAAAAATGTTGTATAATCATGAAGGACACTGATAGTGAAAGGGCAGTACGACACTAAAAATGTGTAGCATGGCTCCATCACACAATGCAAATTGCATTTCAAGGTAGGAGGAGGATCAGCGCAGCACTGGGTTTGGTTCAGAGTTGGAGAGATGTAGAAGATAGCCCCTCCAGTGTCTCAAAGCCTTCCAGAAGCACAAGTTATCCAGCAGATGTCTAAACTCAAACATGTCCTGGAAAAGATGTAGTCCATAGAGGGGTTACAGATGCTTCTAAGGCATTACAGCACCTGGGTTCTCTGGACATAACCAGTCTGGTCCTTTTGGCATTTTCCAACCACCATGAAACCCAGCATCTATACCAAAGACTGAAATACTCAAACACAATTCACAGAGCTTTTTAGGGCAAGTCCACTTCAATCCTGTGCTTGGACCAGCTGATGAAACTAACCCAGGGGAGCTTGGAAAGCACCCAGTGCCACAGAAATACTTATCCATGAGTCCTTAACTCACACAGGCACACTTCCGGTACATCTATCTGACTGTCATATGTGGAGGTATCCATTAGGAAGAACCAGCACCCAGTTTGCCCTTGCTGGAGCTGTGTTTGGCTTGCAATCACAGCATCATTTTGGCAGGATTCCTTTAGCCCAATCTAAGTGTAGATTTGGAGAGGAGATGCTTATGTACGCCTGCTGGTCCAGGAGAAAAAAAAACCAAACAAATCCCTTTTCCATGGACAAGCCTTCTGATTATTATTATTATTTCTATCTATTGCCTGTAAAAATCAGAATGTAACCCTGATCTCATGGAAAGCAATGGCAAAACTCTTACTGATGTCACCACAACCAATGTTTCCCCTCTGGTTTCTCAGACGTTTTGTACTCCAAACTTGCCAAACTCATTCTCTCAGGCTTTTGCAGCATTACCTTACATAATGAAGAGAGACTTGCCATTGCATTTGACAGTGATTTCCCCCAGTGTCCTGATCATGAATCATCATTCAGTATCCTAGTATCCATTTGCTAATAGCAAATGAAGTTGCTGACATGGATTACATATTATACCACTTTATTTAGCTCAAAATTCACTGTGAGAATTCCTAATTGAAGCCCAGCCACTCCCTGTTTTTTCCTCTAGGCAGACTGGAAGGTAACATCAAACTGAAGAGAGGACCATCTCACCTATCCACACTTGGTACGACCCTTCTTACTTTTACAAAACTTCTCCCACTTGTGGCTCCTCAAATTCCCTCCTACAGTACAATGCCATCATACGTCCCAATGCAACCCATATCTGTGTTTTGGGAGCAGAGTGATGAAAGCATTTGGCAGCAAGGGTGCCACAGCCTCTCATGAGTCCTACAAGGAAGGCAATCAGCCAAGTCCAGAGCTCCAAGCCAGAGAGGAAGTCAGGTGTTACACACATCTGGCATTTGCAGCTGCCAGAAGAGCAGGAGGGAGAACACGGGCTTCCAGATGTGCCCCTCAAAGGCAGCTGCAGTGATTTTCCTAAATGTATAACAGAATTCTCCCTTCGGAAAAGGATCACAGTTCAGACACCATTAAGCAGGGTGTACAATCTGTCTCTTGTCCAAAGACCAACTGGTGTACCACATTAGCACTTTCTTTTTATGAGTGTATGAATTATCAATGAGATTCGGGAATACCCCAGACAGAAAAATGGAGCTTCTGATACCAAATCTTATTCAAACCTTATGCGCAACCTCCATTGGGACCATCAAAATGAATTCTTTCCAGTTACATACAATGGGTTTATATGCTGAATTCCAGAGAGAATTAAAATAGTTTACACATATACGCTGCCTAGAAGGTACGTAATTTCTTCATATGCTTTTAACAGAAGAGGATAACTAAAAGTCTGGAGCTGACAAATATGTTTATTATTGGGAGTTTTCATTATTAAAAGGAAAATAGTGAAGAAATAATCTTTGTAATTTTTTTTGTCCATAATACTGTCTCTCTCCCCATGCTGGTAATTGAATACCATAAAATTAAGGACTTAATCCAATAACTAAACAAATCCTTGTATATTTAGCAGACAGGCTAGATTCTTCACTTATTAAATGTACAATTAAAAATATATAAAATTTTAATCCTTATTACATTTAATTGGTAAGATCAATGCCAACTACCAAAGAATCATAGAGTAGTTAGAGCTGGAAAAGACCTTAAAGCTCATCTACTTCTAACCCCCCTGGCCATGCCTCACACTACACCATGTCACCCAAGGCTCTGTCCAACCTGGCCTTGAACACTGCCAGAGATGGGGCATTTACCACTTCTTGTGGTAATCCGTAAACTACAATTTTAGTACAGGAGCACTTTTATTCCAATTTAAAGTTTTATCTCCTACATTAGCTTTCATTAAGGTGTTAAATGAAAATAAATCATTATTAAAGAGTAAAAGCAATTGTCAGAAAGCCAAGCAGGCAGTGTCTGTTAGTATTGTTAAATGCTCTGCAGGGAAATTGTTCCCATAGATTCAGTTGTTGCAGCAATCATCAGGGGATGGGGAAAAAGAAGTCTGAAAAATGTCACATAACACTTAGATATCTGTTGGACCTAATATCTGATTTAATATGAAAGACAAAAAAATAACATTAACAACAAGACAAAATCCATTCTCACCTTGCAGACAGCATAATTGGTGATCTTAAGGGAAAGGGAAAATATGTACCTGACACGGAGAAGGTTACAGAATATGACAACCTTAATCTGTTATTTTATTTCTTCTAGAAATGTTTCATTTACACTTGTAAATAAAAATATTAATGGTTTTGCTCAGAGGCTAGGGCCAGAAGAAAGTTAGCATGCAGCAGTAGAGTGTCCTGGACCATGCCTGAGACAGAAGCAAGGCAATAACAACTTGAAATCATTCCAGCTAGACTTGATATTGCATTCAAAGATCAAGAAACTGTGCATATCATTAAATATGTGTATTAGTTATATGAAATCTACAGCCAAACAGGACCTGGGGAGCCAGGGCTCAGGCAGATGTCACTGCATTGATTCTACTTTGGCAATATGTCAAACTCTATTAAAAATTTAAAGTGAGCTCAACATGTTGTCCAAATATAATCACCGTGGTAACACCTATCCAAATGCGCGTGTGCCTGGAGCCAGTGCCCAAGTGCTCCTGGTGTGTCACTGTGAGCAGGGTGTTCATTCTAAGATGAATGGCAGGCAGTTAGGGTATATGTGACAGACTGTGTGGCAGGCAGAGAAGAGCATATCCAATCTGGATTTCCAGCCCTCAGTTAATCACTCCTCCAGTCAGATAAGTTCTTGGAATTGCACTCCAGCCATCACCACCTCCTGAATTCAGTATAGAGACACGCTACCTGAAAGACCTAATCTGCATCTTCCTCCCATCCCAGAATCATCCAAATTACTGAATTCTAAGCTTGGTACAAGGCAAACTTGGCCAACACCTCAGGATTTAAGGTCTTAAGAATGGATGGGCTGAAATAATGTTGAAATTTACATTTACTCTGACTAGTTATACCCCTGAATGGCAAAGACGCCTAAAGCGGGTAGTATTTCCCCCCCTTATCTTAGAAATATACAGAAATGAATACAGTACTGATGCTTCTGCACTTACCTATAATTTCATTTCTAATACTGAATGTATGCATTTTAAATACATAGCAGCCCTAGGAATATTGCAAGGAATTTCTTAAAAAGCTGCTGCTCTTTTCATTCCCTGGTTAGAGACAGTGAGTGCAGCTACTGTGAAGCTGTCACATCTCTAATGACAACCTGAAGACTTACCTGAAATGTATTGTGTTAACTGTGCATATATTTCTGTGCAGAACAAAGCTTGCCAGCATAACTGCCCTTCTTAAATAAAGAACTGAATACAAAATGGAAGACCCATTGCAGCTGCCTCTGTTAAGGAATGCTGCTACGAATTAAGGAGAAAGACAACCCGAATCACCCACGTCACTTCTAGACAGTAGCATGTGGGAATGCTCAGCTCAGGAGACAGCAAAGCAATACATTATATCTAATGGAGAAGAAAAAGATAGTGAAGCTGCACAGCATTTCCAGGGGAAACAGGAATGACTGGAAACAATAAGAGCCATATGGTACAGACAGAAAAGCAGGGAAAATTTCAGACTGTAGAGGAAAAAAACCACAATGAAAGGTGATGGGAACATGAGATCAGGACAGATACAGACACTGAGCAAACTGAAATAATAGTCTTAACTATTAAAACAAATACTAAATCTAAGTATGATGTTAAACAGAGCTAAAACTACTGCTTTCCCAAAAGATCTTCAGGCAAACATTTTTTGCAATTGTCACAGAGTATTGGGAAGCTGAACATAAAGGTCTCCAGGACCATGCTAAAGCTCTTATTAAGACCACCAGTTTTGCAACTAGTGTCATCTCATGGTATCCTTATTACCTCCAAATTCTTAGTGTGGACACGAGGTAGGCCTTGATGACATGCTAGAGTGCAGTGTTGCACCGTGTCAGATTTTTGGTAGGGTCAGTGTGCCCCCCTCTGGGTTCTGGGTCAGTTTGGGTTCAGAGCTGCTCTCTGAGCACAAAGCACTGGAGATAAGCTAAGAATACAGAAGAAGGAGGGTCAGCTCATCTTCTGACTGCAAGTGCAGGCAGATAAAACAATTTACAGATGGGATATACCCTGACCTGTATAATTTTTCCTTACTGGAAGATCTCAAACCTCTGATATTAGTTGGAAGAAGTATGACACAGGTAGCAGAAGAGGACTTCAACAAGAGAAGAAACAGGAAAGTTTAAATAAGCCAAATGTAGCATTCGTTTGGAGTGAAAGTATTGACACAGAGGACTGAACCGAAGCTTTGACTTTTACTGCAAAAAGCTGCAAACACATATTTAGGATGACCCTCTCCTTAAAGTCAGCTCTATTTCACTGTCCGCAGCTTTTGCCAATGAGAGAGCACATGCCATATCAGCTTGACAGCAAGGTCACACCCTACAAATGCCCCCTGATGACCTCCCTTTCCGTGCAGAGCAGCAGACGTCGATGTGGCAGGACAGCAAAATTTGCACTACTGCTGCATAAGCTGTATTTGGCCAGACAAAAAACTCACAGTCTTCAAGACTACCAACCTGACATCTTCATAGGTATTAAATCCCATGGAAATCAGAAATAAGTACTTCTGTGTCTTCCCCTCTCCCCAGCCTGTATCAACAGAAAGATACCTTTGTTTTGTTATCATAGACACCTATGAACTGTTTAAGTCAGGACTTTCTTCCCCTGGCTTTTGATTTATGCATTGAACACACAAGATCCATGAACTCATCATGGTTTTTTACCAAAAGAACTACTACCAATTATTGATATACAGCTACTCAAGTATTTCTCATGACAGCTTCTCACTGGTTCACGCCTGGACTTCCACACACAGACATAGTATCAGTATTTCCCCTCCTAAGCTTTAGCTCTGAAAATATTTTTCAAAAATAAGACTAAGTTTGGAACTCGACAATTGTGCCACAAGGGCTACATTTGAATATTTCTAATGCTACCTACAGAGTCAGCAGATAAAAAGGCCTGCTACTCATATTTCTACCCTACAAACAGGTTATGACCTATTCAGTATCAAAGACAGGGCACAATAAATTGTACAGCACAAGCAAACACAGTTGTTTCTATAGTATTTGCATCTTTATATATTACAGAACAGCCCCTGAGTAAATTAGCTTGAATAAACACAACTTGTCTTTTTGCAAAGGCAATATGCAGTCTGTGAACTTTACAGCCACCACCCCACAGGATGAGCAGGGCATCCGTTGGGAAATAATACTTTTGTCTACCTGTGTAGCATCTCTTGTGACACACGCTTTTGAATAGTGCGTTATCACAGGCACATTGCTACAGTACTACTTTTAACTGTTACTCATACACATAAACAATGAAAATGGTCCAGAGTTTTCTGAGAAATCCCTCACTAAAAATTCTTACTTTTCCCCTTTTGTATGTGATTTGGTTTATTTTATAACAGGCACAGGTAAGAGGAGGAATTATAAATTGATAACCAGAGAACCACAAAGCTAAGATACCTCCAAATTTACCATCAGGTCTTTTTATCTTCTGTATGAGGTTACATTGATAACAAGCCACATTGAAATATTTTTCCTATCAGTTAGCAAACATATAGGAGCTGAGCTGTACACTATAGACTACATAAAGCAACTTTTAGGGCTTTCAGCTGCATTTTCCCCTTTATTGACTTACTTTTCCCCAAGGATCTAGAGAGGCTTGGCTGAAAAAATGACAAGCAAATGATCAGAAGGAAGCTTATGTTTATTGGGTTAATAGACTTATAGCAGGTAGATAATGGCCACAAGCACTCCCAATTTGCTTTTTTCCTTTATAAGGAGGCTTGCTCAGAGCTGCCTCCTCTACCCCAAGTCAGAGCTCACTCCCTCAGTTTCATCATTAGTAACAGAACTATTAGTCCATCAGTAACTAATCCTATACTCAATATGAGACCTAAAATTTACTATAAAGAATGCCTCATCTGTATAACTTAAATAGTGACAGGGAGAATAAAGCACCTCAATACACTTAATTTTTTATTCTGCTCTGCATCTACAACGCCGCAAAGTGCTTTAAAGCAATCCAGCTTTCACAACAGTTCATTTACAGTGCTGGTATTAAAATACTAAGGTTGCAGAGGACAGTGCATAAGAAAACAAAATCTATAACTGGATGCCAATCTTGAATCTTTGGCAAAATGAATTTAAATGGTAGAGGACTGAAAAGGTAGCATAAGAAATATGCCAGTAGGCATTTTACTGCCTGAATCTTAATGAGGTTTCTTTTTTACATTGATGCAAGTTCTTCAAAGATTTATTCTCTCAATTACCAATCAAAAGAACTCATAGAGGTGAAGTCAGTAGACCACACAGGATTAAAGCTGTCTGCTAAGAAAGACACACACTTGGCAGGCCCTGTGCATTGAACAACCCCCTTTGACAGCAATCCTTAGCCCAAATGATGGTTCAAAAACTAAGTTGTTTATCATGAACTATTACCATAATAACAACTCTTCCACACACACCACACTGCCCCCAACAAAATCCCACAGGATCCAGATTTTAGTTAAGGCTTTGCCTGTAAATATTGATTCTTAAATCCTGTTTATAGGAACACAGGAATTTGGGCCTGTGAAGCTAAAGGCTGACTAGATTTATCTTCCCCGTTTTTTTTTAATAAAAACCCAAAAGACTAGTAATGTTATAGTAGCTTTTGCATAAATTTAGTCCGAAATTTATTTAAATATATATTCAAGCAATGCTTATTATACATATTTAACTTGGGGAATTTTTGTATGTTTTCTATTAAGAAGTCCTTGTTTTCTTTCTTAGGTTTCAACAAAGCAATTAAGAACTTTAGATTTAAGCATAAGAGTACCCCATATACTGAAAGGCTAAGTAGCAATCCTGCTTTATGGGCTACACAACTTGCATGCCTAAAGTTAAACACAACTCATTAGACTGGGGCATGCCCAGGGAAGAAGTCTGTATGTTGAGTTATTTTTCCCCAGCAAGTCTGCCGTTTTCCAGGGATGATTAATTGAAGAATAAGCAGAGCCACAGAATGGTTCAGAAATTTCCACCTCTGGAAATCATCTACTTCACACCCCTGATCAGAGCAAGACCAGGTAAAGCTCAGGGCTATAGAGTTTTGAACATCTCCAAGGATGGAGACTCCACAGCCCCTCTAAGCTACTATTTCCTCTTCCAGGCAAACAAATACATAATCTAACAAAGAAATATCAAAAGCTTGTTGACTGTTACTAGTTTAGCTATTATTTTTAATGGCTGTCTTGGAGCTTTGTGGATACTGAACAGCTGATTATAGTTATGAATTCCTGTATAAAAACTGCAAGCATATATAAAAATTATTTAGTAATAACCACTATGCATGCTTCTTCCTTCCTTAAATTGCTGCTAATTATGTGTAAAGAGCTCTAAGTACTGTATCCAGTAGAAAATTCAAGGTGAACCAACTGGGCGGGGTATTTTCACACCAGGCAAGAATTTATTAGTTAGGATTCAACTGTTTGAACTCACTTTTGGAAACACCCAGAAATGTACTGAGGATTTATACATCAGTTTCTTGTCTGATAAAAACCATGATGCCTCCATGAGCCAAAAACCAAGCCTCTGGCACGACACAGGGTTTTGAATCCAACAGAAACTACTACCTTGTGGGTTACAAAATTATTTTCTCTGGACATTACCACACTGCCAGAGGCAGCACAGTGCAGACCCTTGGATAAGGACATCTATGCTACTACTTTTCTTTCTATCAGTGCAGCTATCCTGCTTATTGCTCAGAGCTAGCACCTCAGCACGACACTGCACCACGCCACCAGACAGGCTCAGCAGAGGAAAGCTCCAGCTTGAGTAATGCTTCATGGCGCAGTGGAGACTTGTTCATTGACATAGGCATTCACTACCCGCAGGGAATCCCATAAACCTTCTTGCCCCCTTTCCTAGAAAGTCCGCTTTGAATGAATCTGTTGGCTTTCTGAAGACATTGCTCTTGGCTTGTTACAAGATTTAAGTGATAATTGGAGGAATTTCTAGGTCCCTCCTAGCAGTCCTATCTATATGACCCTGGCCAGATCCACAGACCCCTGGTTCCTCCTTCACTGTGTCAGGCATGGGGCTGTGACAAATGTGATTCCAACCTCATCTCATACATCCTTCAGAGATGCAGCAATACAAACTCGCCTTGGAGATTTTAGTCAGAAATAAAGAAGCAGTGTGATGAATGTAGCACTAGACAGGGACTTGGAAGACTTGGTTGTCACTTCATTTCCCTATACCTAGCTCCCCTTCATTGTTTATTCACTTCATAAAGTTATCAGGTCACTCCTAACTATGCACAGTGCATATCAGCCTTACCACATAAAATAGTATTACTTCAATAGGTATAATATTTATCATTAAGATAATAGAAGATGCTGAACTACACAACATTAAGAGATAACAAATACCTGAAAAAACATGATTTCATCATGAAGTCCACCCACATAAATTTTTCTCTTGGTAGCTAGTGTCATAATATCCTCCCAGTCTAATGATGAGATTTGCTGTGCTAAAAGGGAAGGATCCACTCCATATTTATGGCCCCCTTTTCCCTCAAGAAGATCTTTAAAGAGCTATTTTGTCAAATTGCGCTAGAAAAGAGCAGTGCTTTAACTATTTCATCACATTAAGTAGGATTCTAAAGTAATATAATTTCTTAAGATAATGAAGGCTTTTTTCTTTTCCTGGAAAAGAATAAAAAGAAACCAACAATTTTTTTTCACAATTTTTTTTTTTGGCAGGCATTTTCCTCTTCTTTTATTATTCGGAGCATCATTACTGATGATATGGCAGGCAACATATTGCTGTATTAACAAGGTCACTCAGTCACAAAATCCCATTAGTGGTGAAAATGACAGAACTGAGTTGTGTAGTGACAAATAAGGCAAGTTCTCACCTTGTGTACAGAAGGACTCAGGTTCAAATTTACACACTGTGGAAGCGGAAAAAAAAAGTGCATCCACAACTCAGGTCCACTCCACACAACTCACAGACACATCCTCAGTTTTCTTCCTTAGACAGGGAAAATTCAACGAAGTTAGTAGCTTCTTTTGAGCTGTACCTATAAAACCTCTATATGTAATAAATGCTACAGAATATTGAGCAAAACATCTCTCTTTCAATGTTTGTACTGTCACAGACTCAATAGCAGGGAGTGCTGCAAGCAAGAGATACGTAATCCAATTAAAGCAGGTATGACAGAATCATACGATGTTTTGGGGTGAAAGGGACCTTAAAGCTCACCTAGTTCCAACCCCTGCCACAGGCAGGGACACCTGCCACTAGACCAGGTTGCTCCAAGCCCCGTCCAATCTGGCATTCAACGCTGCCAGGGATGGGGCAGCCACAGCTTCTCTGGGCACCCTGTGCCAGCATCTCAGCACCCTCACAGGGGAAAACTTCTCCTTAGTGTTGCAACTAAATCTCCTTTCTGTCAGGTTAAAGCCATTCCCCATTGTCCTGTCCCTACGGGCCCTTTTCAAAAGCCCCTCCCCAGATTTCTGGTACAAAAGCTTTGCTGGCTAACAGAAAAGCTAGATAGCAACTTCTTAGGAACAGCCCCTAGCAGATGTCCAACCTGCACTGCCAGCAAACCCCTCCAAATTACAATTCCTTCCATGCTTCCTCCTGGCTCTTGTGCATAGCAATAAAACTGGCATTTACCAGCAGCACAAGGTAGCGTCTCTCTTCACCACCTTGCCTGGATGACTTGGGGTGAAGGGACAGAGCCCCACCAAGCCCTGCTGATGAGCAGTGCTCCGAGAAGCTGCATCACTCAACACTCCCATCCCTGGGGAAGCTGGAGGGACACCACAGAGAAAGTTGCTTTATCCAGATGCAGGCTTGTAATCAAACAACATGAAACAAATAGCAGACACCACAAAGAATTGTTGAACTGGTAATAATTCATCAGGAAATCACAAAACTGATTAAACCCTGCTCTCTTCTTCAAAATTTGCAAGTTCTCCAGATTGAGGAACTCATGAAAAAAAATCTGATCAGAGTCTTGATTAGAGCCAGATGAAAAAGCCAAGCTGTCTTTCCTCAAGTCCTTCTTGCATCTCTATTCCCTACAAATTTTAAAGGAATTTCCCAGCAAGAGACGTGCAACTGGGTTTTCAAAAGGTTTTTCTCCTTTTAAATAATTATCCTTTTTTTGTCTATGTTGAAATATTCAAGAATTCTTGTTAGAAAAATGTTATATTCATCTTCAGTTTGTTTAAAGAGTTGTTCTTGAGAAAAAAAACTTCAATTATGGCTGTCACTCAGCTAAACATTAATAATTGCCAGGGTCAAAAAAAATAATCAAGATTACTGTAAGATATGATCCCTGGCTTGGAAAGCACTTTGTAACCCTCAACTCCTACCAGGTCTGTCTGAAGTCTGTTTCAGAGACACAGTCCAGCAAGTCCAGAAGGAACATCAAAAATGAAGAAACTCCTATGTCCATGAGGAGATGAGAGTGTCTGGTCCAAGACTTACAGATACTCCAAGTTCCAACAGAATTTTCCATCCCAGGATTTCACTGAACTTTACCTTTAAAAAAATTAAGTTCAATATGGTCCTATGAGTTCTTGCTTTAGCATAGAAAGAAACCATGACCAACAGACATTAAGAGATGTCCTCTGAAAACTTCTCATTCCCTTTACATTGAGTCAGAATTTTAAATGCTCAGCATTTGGCTTTTCTTTCATTAATTAAGTTGATTACATGTTTTATTCAGAAGCAAGCCGCTGTGAATCATAGAATACTTTGGGTTGGAAAGGACCTTTGAAGCTCATCTAGTCCAACCCCCTGCAATGAGCAGGGACATCTTCAACTAGATCAGGTTGCTCAGAACCACATCCAGCCTGGCCTTGAATGTCTCCAAGGATGGTGCATCCAGCACCTATCTGGGCAACCTGTGCCAGGGTTCTACCACCCTCATTGTAAACAATTTCTTCCTCATGTCCAGCCTGAATCTCCCCTCTTTTAGTTCAAAACCATCACCACATATCCTATCACAAGAGGCCCTGCTAAACTCTCTCCCCATCTTTCTTACAGAAATTGAAGAGCTCTCTACTGTTCCCACTTCTTACAGGAGTAACCAGAATTAAGCATTAGGAGGAAAGCTGATGTTTGAGGAGGGGCTGGGAATAGAATGTAAAACCTCTGGCTCCCCTGAACCTTGTTGTCCCAACCATTCTTGCCCAGTGTGACTGAAGGATCATTACAGAGGCCAGTGTTTGCACAGGCTGGATGTGGTTGCAGATATTGTACAAAAATCTAGAGAGTCATAGAAAAATATTGCCTTTATTAACACTCTGCTAAAGCTTTTAAGCACCATTATCCATCCCACACACAAGAATTCATAGGTACAGTTGGCCTTTCACTGAGAAAGGAAATACTTCCATTTGCTGCTTCTGAAATGACCCAAAGACTTAAGATATTTTAAAGACACGCTCTCATGTTAAAGAAATTCACATAGAAACATTAACACCTTTGTAAATTAATTGGTTGTTGTGCGTCATCTGTAATGAAAGCAACTCAGAGAATCTTACTAAGCACCTATACAAGCCAAGGAGGGGTTGATTTTCATTAAGTACCTACTAAATGCTTAGGAATATCGGATCATGAACATGATCTGGCTTTCTAGACACTACCCTTCCTGTTCTTCAATTATTTACATTGAAAAACATTTCAAGTTTAAAGTAAAGCAGTAGAGATTGAGGTTTTAATAAAAGAGAACGAAGCCCTAAATTCTGGTCACATCAGTGAGTTTCCCCCAGATGGCTTGGAAACTTTCTAAAAGCTTTTCACCTTAGAGGTATTTGGATACATAATTCCTGTGGACTGCAATAGGGTGGAGTTGGGCAACTCGCTTCTGAAGAGCGCAGCGAGAGAGGTGTTACACTGATAGTGAGAATCCCGCATAGATGGTCAGAATGCAGATGGAAGTCTTCATATGGCACACTAGAGTAGCGACCAGTTTCGTTGTATGCTCATCATAGTTTCTGGTGATACCTGTCTTGTATTGCACATCAAGAGTGATATTCTTTAAGTTCTCAGAGACACCAGGATCACCCAACAAACCCAATACCAGCTACAGGTGGAGACTCAGGACCATGAGGTACTTGGAGAAATGTCTGTTCACAGGCCACACAGCAAGGGCGGTTGTTGAGGGCAGCAGCCTCTCACTATTCAGATACATAATGCCCTAGAGAAAGGCAACTCTGGACTCCAATGGGAGCCAAAGCAGCTCATCACCTTGTGAAAATCAAACCACCTGATTTAATCTGACTGCTCAGAGCAGAGGTCCAGGATTCCTGCTGCTTCCTTTTTTGCTCAGGATGCATCAGCAATGCATAGAACAGAATAAATTGATAAGGGGAGTTTGGCGAGTCACGCACAGGGGCAGATTTCCACCTTCCTAAGCAAAATCTGCAAAAGGGGCAGGTATATTTAGTTAAAAAGCATTCTACCTAATTGACACAAAGTGTAATAATTCTTCCCTGTGTTACAATTTCAGGTTGCCAAATTTTTTGGCTGAACTTGTTAAGACATAAAGATGAAGATAAAGTAGCTTTTGAAAGAAATGTCCAATTAGCTTCCTTCCCTGATTTTTATTTGTTCTGAAATTAGATTCTATTGCAATTGTATTTACAAAACTTGTGCCATGGGATATCTTTCCTCCACAGTCTGTCATTGCTAATGAGCAAAGGAGACATAGAAAGCTCTTACAGTTCTTTTCTCTTATCATTCCTCAAGGTGAACTATGACTACTTTCAAAAGCTTTGCTTGCAGAAAAGTAAGGATTTTGTGCAAGACAGAGGCAAAGATATTAATTGCTTTTTGTCACTTTGCTGACAGTTCCAATAGCGGCAAGTGTTATTGCAAAGGAGGAAAAAAAGCCTCCCACTGTCAACTGCAAGATCACGTCACTCCTGAAGTCAACTCAACCTTTGCTGTTCCTCCCACCTTCCATTCCCCACTAAAGCCCTGGCAGGGCGCAGAGGCATCCTCTCTGATAGATCGATTATGGAAAAAGTCAGAGAAGATTACAACCACAAGGCAACTTAAGTGAAGCAGTAAAAGCGATTCCAATACAAGTAGAATCTCTCAGATCCTGGAAAGGAAGAGAGAGCAGTGATAGGAAACTAGAAGGGAAATTGCTTTTTTCTCAGTTTTCTTAAGAAGAGATCAACTTTCCTTCAAAATGCCTGATTTTAAGACAAAGGTTTCATTATTATATGCTGATTTCATGCCTTAGAAATAATGGATAATACAAAACCATATAGTATTTGATATCTATAATAGAATATTGATTATTTCACACCTCTCAGCCTGCCAAACAAATTCTGACTTAAAGCAGATTGTGTGGCAACTTCAGGTCACCATAACTCTCTTCAGCTCCTCTCTTTGTCAAATGCCATGATATCAAAGCTACCCTTTTGTTCCCCTTTAATTTTACCAAATGCACTCCCATCTCTAAACATCTCTACTCCTCAAGCAAAGATGAAGAACAACTCAGAGATCTGGACTTAAACACATCTATAATCATGATCTGAACTCAAAGAACCAAAGGAGGTTTCTTTGCACAACTCCAGCTCTACAGAGAGCTTATATTTACCTATGAGATGGAGGGGTGTAACATGAATGAGAATCAGGTTCTGCAGCATAATCGATGACAACAGTTAAAAATAACATCAGATTCCACCTCACCTTTTCATAGAACATAGTAATTTGGAAGATGTCCTAAACCATCATCAGCTGCTGTATAAACCTGTAAATATCAGAGGCCATAGATAACTACATGTTTTTGCATTCAGTGTCTCCAGGCACATACCCAGAATAAACAGACTGTAAATGAGCCAAGTAGCTGAGCTTTAACTCTTTGTTTTTGCAGGGCTTCACAAAGGAAGAGGTGTCCTGCCTCCATCCTCATGTAAAAGTGGAATGTAATTCAGGATTTGGGTTGTTCTCCTGGGAGAGAACCAGAGCTAACCATTGGTCCTTGTTAGAAAGACATGTAGATGAACACCTGCTGTGTTTGGGATTTTTTGTTTGTTTGGGGTTTTGTTAGGGGTTTTTTGTTTTGCTTTTTTACATCTTATAACCTCAAATCTAGGTAGAAGTTACAGAGGTAATGACACATTATTTCCTAATGGGCCATTTATTTTGCTGCAGACAGTATGAATTAACTGCAATGCAACAGTTACATCACACATGAATTGGTTAAAGCAGCTCTCCATTATTCTCCACTCATCAGGAATGTCTGCTACAATGATAATGAACATTAAAGAGCAAGTTGTCACAGACTCAGAATTTCACTCTAGGCTTTATTAACAGATTAGAACAAGCCTACAAGAGAAAACCCAGAAGAAAAACCACTCTGGTCATTGGCTATTTGTTCCTGGAAGGATATACATAGCCCAGAGGGCAGTGGTGATTTCCAGTATAAGCACATAAAGTGTCCTTTCATTGTTTTTTCTATTTTGTGTCCACCACCAGGTTTTTCCCATACTTAGAGATACTAGTCACACCATTCCAATGAGCACTGTGTGTTGTAATCTGGAGAACAAAACCACTAACACCTTGTAGTTCTCACTGGAAAACTAGTAGCACAGACCAACTTTAAGATCTATCTTTATGGTCTTGTATGAAACACTGGAAGTTTTCGAAATCTCAAAAGGAAGGAAAAGGAGAATGAAAGTAATGTCTAGAAACAAGTTTCTTCTGAGGAATGTCAGCACTATCAACATGAAGATTGCTATCATTACTGAAGCTTTAATATTTAGAATATTGCCAAGAGTCTGTAAGAGAACACAGCCTAAAACAGAGGCAGATAAAACCAAGCACTGCTTTGGATTTAGTTAGTACAAAAAGATCTGAGTGTAAACCAGAATCCAGACGTCGATAGCATGCAGTAGTCACCACTTGGATCCAGTATTGATTTTGTCCCTAGAAACTATTAGTTTATATTTTTAAATAGCATTATAAAAAAACATTTTTAGCAGTCACTTTTTCCAACTCCTTTCAGCAAGTTGCATAGAAACTGGCCTTTTTCTTTCTTCTCCTCTCGTTAACAATGACAAGCTGATCTATCCTGTAAAGCAATTGTGGGAACCAGGGCTTCTAGAATAAGACATCAAACTTCATGAGCCTTGTCAACAAGGCACTCTGTCTCTTCAGCAAATAATAAATCAGTGGCAGAGCACGGAATAAAACCCATAAACCTCAACACCCACTACTCCTTTTAACAACATCAGATGAACTGCTTTTCAAACACAAAAGCTGCTTGCACTTCTGGATGCCATCGCCAAAACCACTGAATGACGGTATCTCAGTGTTACGCAAGCCATTAACACTAAGTGGTCCCACAGAAGAATATAAAGTTGGAGTCAAACTGTCAGGCAATACAGGCTTCAGCATCAGAATTAAGGTTTTTGTCATTAAAACACTAAAAGGAAAACCCATTCTTCAGCAGAAGGAATACCATGTGAGCTGGATGATGGTACAGAAATGACCAGATGTGACATACTCGAGCTAGCAGTCGTCACAGTTAATCTGACGGAGAGGCTGGTTTGATCTCTCCCCTCCTTCCTAAAGAGCCCAGAAGTGCTGTAAAGCCTTGGATCCTGCAGAGCTGTTTTCTAACCCAGAACGGTAAATGGGTTAAATATATATTCGAGAAAAAGTTTTCCTAGTGACTAGTAAAGTGTGAATAAGTGCTCCTGGCTGACAGTCTGTAACAGTTATCAACCTTTTCAGGCGTTATTAAAAAGCCAGAGTGTCTTCAGTTATGTTGCCATCCAGAAACGTTCTAGAAAATGACCAAGATTCCTCTTGGTTAAAGCTCTTAAAATATACACACATTTCTTATTCTAAACACGAAAACCAGTTAAGCAAGTTAAACCATTTGTTTAAAATATTTAGTTTCTTTTCAAAACAAGAGCTTTTGACCTAAGGAGTTACATAAAGAAGGTGTGTTCTTTATTGTTTTAATATTACCTTAACTATGTAATTGCCAAAATGTTTCATTCTCAACGTTTAATATTCCTGTACCCTGAAGACTGTATTTCATCAGAACATGTGCAACACAAAGCATGAACCAAGACAGGGCAAGAGCAGAAAAAAGATGCTATTGCTTAAGAAAAAAAGCAGAGCAAGCCAGCAGCCCCACACCTCAAACTGAAAACACAGGCAATGTCAAAAAACATATTTCCGAAAA
The DNA here is from genome assembly GCA_017639245.1 of Myiopsitta monachus. Classification (NCBI taxonomy): domain Eukaryota; kingdom Metazoa; phylum Chordata; class Aves; order Psittaciformes; family Psittacidae; genus Myiopsitta; species Myiopsitta monachus. The sequence continues at coordinate 60,548,311 of CM029925.1, forward strand.
CTGAATCCTACCACCACCACCCACAAAGTCAGCTACACTGCTCCCCTGACTTCAGTAGGGCCAACATCTCATTTCCCATGACTTTCAGTGAGGACAGGGTCAGAGCACAGCACAGATAGGCAGCTGTTCCTGGTGTCCATCCTCCTATGGTCTTTAAAAACATTTCTAATCAACTGCATTGCAATTAATTGCTGAAATATCTCATTAAATACAGACAAATCTTCCCAGATGTACTGATTTAAAAGGAAAATTTTGGAGCTGGCATAAACCCACTTCTCTCAACATGCCTTCCCTTTTTTGATGTATTTTTAATCTGGCACTTTTCCTTTTTTTCCCCCAATACCTTTCATCCCTCATTCCATACTCAGGGAAAATGCATGGCGACAGTGTAGACTGCATGGCAGCAGGAGGAATGAAAGGTTTATTTCAAAGTTGCTCTGTTCTTTCCTGTGTGTGTGGTTTTGTTAAGTACATACCATATATCTGAAATCCAGCTAGGAAAACCTAGAAAAGTCTTCCAATTATAATTCTTGATATTTCCCCTGAAGCTAAACCAAAGCCTCTTTGAACTAGAAAAGTGTCTTTCAAAAATGAGAAGGGCAAGACCTGAACTTTTCTACCTGTAGCCTTCTAGTCCAAGATTAGAGTTGCAGCTTTTCTTTTTTTTCCTCCTTCTTGAGGAACAAAATACATTGATTTTAAATACTATTTTTAGCTAATCCATCTTTCCTTTTTATCCTCTGTAGCCAATGCCTGCAACAGTTACTTGAGCATTATTTAAGTTATATGTCTACATCAGAAGTAACAGTTTCCCTGGTGTATATTTGCTGGCTGTGCAAAGGAAGTAAATAAGATTTTTGCAGTGCTTTTTGTCAAAAAAAATCCCATTGTCACAGGCATATTTATTGATTGGTTTTGTCAAGTATGTAAATTATGAATTAGCCTTTGCTCATGTTAAAAAGGGTTTCTATTAGGAAGTCAATGCCTCATAAGGTGCAGATAGATTTAGCGTGTGTGTATTCAGCTGGTGCTCTCTCAAATAGCTCCATGGTGGGGTTTTGCAGGGTGAATTCAGGGAAGAGAGCATTCATCATGCTTGCTTACATGGGAGCTAATAGGTTTCTCCTCACCACCCTGGATGCTGTTCGTAACAAGACCATAAAGATTGAGGCTGTGTATATGTTGGTTAGAATAGCTACTTTAATGCATGTGGTTTAGAAAACCTATAGGTAGAATAAATGTGAGTCTTCTACGATGAAGTATCATAACAAGGCGCAGCAAGGGTTTAATGCACAGAAAGGGAATCATTCCAATTTTTTCTAATGGGCTTTCATACCCATATGAAGAAAAGCAGTTCACCTTTTAAAAGCAGCATGCTTTACATAAAACCTATTGCTTTCCTGCTTGATCTATGGTTTTAGACATAATATTATGCCCAGAATCTGAACTAAAAAGGTAATAAAGAGACTGTCTTCTGGGACCAGGACAGCAATGAAACTTCCATTTTCATAACTCACCAACCCCAAGTACAGCTTATCAAATTTATTTTCTTGGAGTGTTTAACAAATAAACTGAAGGAAACACATTCAAGTGAAATAATGTTCTGTATCTTAATTCAAGGTCTGTGTAAGAACAAGAAATCATGCTTTTTGCTTAATTGCTTCACACTTATTCCTGGTTTTAACACCTTTCCGGCAAATTAGACAAAAATCTTCAATGTGTTACTGGAGTTGTGTCAAAGATTATATATTACCAGCTTTGTATGCTCCAGTAAAAGTCCAGAAGCTACACAGAAGACAGACTGGATCAGAGTGAGGGGAAAACCTTATGAAAGGAAGTCTCATGGTGCGTTACTGAACTTAAGAACAGATATTCCTACTACAGAAGTGCCCAAAGACCTTAACCAGAGTCCCTTGCTGCATCCAGGGACGGGATGCACATCTGGGAACGTAAGAAGCTGAAATGTGAGAATTCAAGAGAAGAGCAAGAGAGCATTCTCTGGCTCACAGGACACTGCCTCACCAGAAGAATACCCACATTTCTCCCTCAAAATCCCAAAACACAGGACTAGAAGTCGGGGAGGTTTTCTATGAGTTCTCACAAGGACGCTGGTGGGTGCTGGGCTGTCTCCTTCGCTCTCATTGTGAGGCAAGAGCCTTTGGACCGCAGGTTAGCACTGCCTTTACAATGGTCACCCTGGCAGATCTGAGGATGACTCATGGCAATATAAATTAGCATGGAAAAAGCCATCAATATGTTCTCTTTTTGATAAGGGATGAGATGTTACTACACTGTGGTAGTCAAAGCCTTGTTTCTGGACATGGTGAATATGATGGGAAACAGCTCAAATATTTTATGGCCACCACCAAAGGGAAACAAAAGTTTCAGTCAGGACTTAAATTACCTACATGTGCAGGTATAATAAAAAGGGGGGGGGTGGAGGGGCAGGGAGGCATTGCATTATTAGTTTGGCATTGACAAGCTGGACAATTTCCTCCACTTAGCAGGCAGCATCTCAGTGAGAGGTAAACGTGGTGGAAGCTTTCAAGCCGTCTATTGTACGGTACGCACTTCAAAAGAATGCGCATTTTAGCAAGTACAAATTAAAACACAGGCAACAATTTTACACAGAAAAAAACCTACTGTGACAGCAAAAAAACCTGGCTGGCATTCAGAAGCACAGCTTTTCAAGCTGGTAGTGACTGACTGATTCATTAGACATATAGAAGTACTATTAAGAGGGTGAAGGCTCCTATCCAGATGGATAGGCACTCTCAACGCAAGTTCAGAATGCATCTCAAAAGCAACCATACAAATTAAAGATACCCCATCATAAATAAACCAAATCCCATCAGCTCCGCACCCTTTCAATTGTTACTTCCCTACTGTCTCACTAATTTCAGGGGTTGCTGGTGGGGGGAAAGACTGAATTCTGTGATAAGCCTTTACCTGACAATGGGTCCTGACTCAGACTCTTGTTTTATTCAGACTGGGAGAAAGCACTTTCAGACCAGGTGACAAGAGCTTCTGAAGTATGCCAGTGCTTGACCCATCTTTCTTCACTCATTTTAATAAAGGAGGCTCCAATTCAGATAACCCCTGCTGATTACAGCTAAGATTAACATTGTAAGAAAACCAGGACAAGGTTAGTACTGAGACATAGATAAGTATATTATTCATATGTGGTAATGTATGCACATGTCTTAAAACAGCCTAATGTCGATTTGAGTTAATGATTTTTACCAACCCAGGCAAAGCTACCATTCAATGTTACCAGGAACATTATTTGACTTGAAAGAGCAATAGTGGATTGTTCAGCAACGCATCTCGATGTGAAATCAATTCCAATAATGCCATTGAACATAACTTATCCGAAAATTACTCGCTTGTGCCACGGTTTTCCCTGTGAAACCCGACAATGCTTGAACTGATAATGCTGGATCTGAAGTCTCATGACTATTATGCAGTATTACTCTCCAACTGGGAGACTTGGCAAGGAAACACATTGACATCTTCATGAACTTAGCACTTCACATCAAGCAGAGGATGTGAACTTGTCAACTTGACACTCGTAGTGCAATCTCTTTCAAATTGGCCCTTAGAAATCTTTACAATATGACTAGAAGCTCTTCACAGTCACATAAATAGGACACACTAGATTCAGATGTTATTAAAAAAAGTCAAAGGGTATTAATCATGTCCTCTCACCCAAATTAATAATGTCACATTTACTTGCTAGTACTTAGAGGATGTTGGTGAAATGTCTTTACCACCGGTTTTGGTTCACATGTACATCGTTAGAAGAATTCTTTCATTTTATCTTTGCTGAAGCTGTCCCTTCAACTAACATGAATTTCTTTCTAACTTGCCAGATATTCTTAAAGTTACAAATATGTACCACACCAGTGTCCAATCCTTAAGAAATGCCTTCACCTCATTAAGTGGAGACTCATCTTAGGCTCATCGCAATGTTACCATTATCAGGATGTTATTTTAAAGCTGTAAGTACTCAGAAGATGGGAAGTATTCAAAAATATTTGACAGGGGTTTAAGGATGAACAGAATTTCTGAGTGCTTCCTCCTACCCACATAGTCTGTGTGGCTATGTAAGTGATTAAAGATAAACCAAGAAGAACGAGAATTTAGCACTTCAAAAATTAGAACCCACTTATAGTCTCATAGTCTTTTATATTGAATGGGTATACTTAACCTATTAATAAACCACATTTTAGCTTAGGCAGAAAAGAGGAAATTTTATGTCACTCTCATGATCCATATCCCAGAAAAATCTCAGAGAAATATGAAAGTCTAGGTGTCAAGAAGACATGCCTACAGGCAAAATTGTCTGCCAGAAATTCCTTGCACTAGCATCTTCTGTTAATGCCAAAGAGATCTTCAATTCAGTACTTCATATCACAAAAGAATTGCACAATGAGATAAGCATCTTCCAGTACTTAGCGCTGCTCAAATTTACGACTTTCTAGTTTCATACCTATACCAGCAACGTATGGTCAGACTTTTGTTTGCATAACAGGTATATGCCTGAATGCGCAACTGCATATGGAGTAGCTGCAACTATAAAACCACACAAGGACAACTTCTGTGTATATTGCAGCAGCAAAAACCTAGAGGACCAAAAATAGAGTGTAATCTTTGTGCAAAATACAAACTTTGACAGCATCTCTGGCCACCTGAGACAGTTCCCAAGGGTCTGGAGTGAAAAAACCCCAGAAATCTGACATCAAACACCCAGCCATCCTTTCATCTAATTACTTCCTCTCATTTTATTAGCTCTCTGCTAGCTGAGTTGCATAAGCCATTCTACTGCATGAGAAGGATCTGTAGCCATGGAAATATTTTTTTCTCTGAAAGCATACTTGCTCACTTCGTGAAAAATGTATAATCCTCTCTGGCAAAGCAGTGGGGATATTGGATGTCTGAAATATGCAGATTGAGCTCAGGCTATAACTTTTACACTGCAGCCCACAATGTGGGATGACAAAAACCAGCCAGGTTTGCCTGGAGTGAAGGGGCAGCACATAGCTTTCCTTTCTCTGCACTTGGCAAACATCTGGAGCCAAGGTAAAAGATGCAGGGTGGCTCCATGGCTGCTTTTCTACCTTTCCCCTTTTAGAGGAGCTGACATCTAAAGAGAAGTGAAGAGGAACCTGTTGTGTCACTCATCCAAAATCAATGAGTGGTGTCTCCACAGCAGTATGTGAAAATAGCACCTGCTGCCTTCATGTGAGGAAGAACCTAGCCCATGGTCTTTGTCACTTAGTTCTTCAAATATAGGTACCAAACATGAACTACTAGAGTTTTAGATATCAATTACTTTGCTCTCCACTTTACTACCAAAAAAAAAAAAAAGGGGGGGGGGGGCAAATACTGCTATCCTTTATTTCAACTGTTTTCTAGCAGCAACAAAACACACACTACATTCCATAATCCTATTGTTCTTATTGGTTGATGGACTCCTGCAGGAGATCCCACAAAATGAATAACATGGCAATAAAGTTGCAAGCCCAACAAGACCTATTTCTGCTCTTGAAATTAGGGGGTATAAGCCTCTTTGCAGCACCCTGGAAAATGTGTGCATCATACACAGGATTATTTTCTTCCACAAATCATATTCAACTGCACTTGGCTTTTGATATCAGGAATGGGACACTTACTGCAGGTGAAGCCATGACCTAGTGGATAGGGCAGAATCCACACACCCATAAACTTCTCTGTTTTGTTTCCATCACTTCAGGTCACCCGCAAATTCAGCAATGAATCTATGGAATTATTCATCTATGACTTCTTAAAGTTTATTTTTCATGGCAGGCAACACAGATTAAAGTCATGCTTGGCTATCATGATTGGATTGCAGTGAAGTGCCATGTCAGGTTGAGCTCTGCTATATTCAAGTGTCCACTGAAGAGACAGTAGATTGCTTTCAAGAGCAATTGCTAAATTCTGGGCTTGTTGCAAGCTCCAAGGAAGCAACAGCTTATTATTTGAACAAGTATTGTAGTAGAACAGGAATCAAACTGACATCCTAATTATTAATTACCCTACAGCTTCAACGGTGACAGTGGGAAAAACTGTCAGTATCAAACCATCTACATAACATATGTGAGAAAAGAAGGGATGAATATCTACCTGCTTCCTACTTCTGTTCAAATACCTATTTGAGAATGGAAGCAAGGACCTACTTCCAGTTTACTCCCTCTCCCAAATGGGCACTTATAGTATTAATGGCCAAGGAACACACTGTGACTCCCTTTGTGCACTTGTACAGAGGGGTTTCTCCCCCCTTGGAAGTCAGTGTGGGGAAGAGATATTTCACACCCAGGTCTTGCCCTGGCAGGGAGTCAACATCCCTGGAGACATTCAGTGCCAGGCTGGATGAGGTTCTGGGCAACCTGATCTAGTTGAAGATATCCCTGCTCATTGCAGGGGGTTGGACTAGATGAGCTTTGAAGGCCCCTTCCAACACAAACTATTCAATTATTCTGTGCCCAGAGTGGGCATCTGGATATCAGTTTATACATATCTCATGTAGTGACCAAGTGAGATACTGTGACTTTCACCAGGTCCGTGACTCCACCTGGATCTGAGCCCTGTGGTAAAGGAGAACACATCAAACACCCAGTGTTTTCACATAGGCTAGAGTGGAGGTCTGTGCCTACTTGAATGCTAAGATGCCACTATTGCTATTTGAGCTTAGCTGCTCTGAGTAAAACACAACCTGGCTTCACTTCCTCAGGTAAGGGTACCTAAGGAACTAAACAGTCATTTATTACAAACCATGGACATTTGGGTTTAGCCCAGAAATAACCTGCAACTTCCTCAAAGGGCCTCAGGCTAGTGCTGGGCAAGGACTAATCCCTCCTCCTGACAGAGAGGAACCAGCCATGAACCAGCCTGTTCCCCACTAAGGAACAGATGAGACAGAACATGGGCTGAGATATGGGCAGCATGTTTTTGGGAACCATTTCAAGATCTAATTTCTTACAGATCCAAGCAAGCTCACAGGGCTTCTGAGCAAGTCGCTTCTGGCGAGCTGTGATTTCTCCTCCCCCAGATGAACAATTATTTAACTAAATACAACTAGACAGCCAAACATAGTTGAGCATGGGCAAGATAATGTTAAACATCTTACCAACATGAAGGTTTTGTTCATTTTGGTTTGTTTGATTTGAGTTGGTTTTTCATTTAATCTTTAAAAAAACCTGACAAAGTATTCAAGAGGCAACATGGACTTCCCTTTAGCATAATTTTCTCCCACTATACTTCAGCCTTTGTCCTGCTGGTGGGGATGCCACCACATGGAGCAACAGATCTCCTTCTTTCCCCTAGCTACAACTCCTGGGAGGCAGCAGTTCATTCTGTGAACTAACAGTAAATCTAGAGAGGACTTGCTAAATCCTTGGCTGAAACAACAAATACTCTTTTGCTACATGCAGAGACTGTGAAAGTAGTAAGGGCTACTGTCCATTCAAACACAGCTCCGAATGGATTCCTTTGCATCATGTAACCTAGTAAGCACGCAGCAGACACTGGGCTTGGGAAGGGCAAAACCTCTTCTGGTCTCTACCTTTTTGAGTACTGAGCTGGCAATTGACTGGGAAAAACACAAACACAGGAACAAAAGCAGAGAGGGTAAAAGGGGTGCAAGACAGAGGTGCACGCGATGCCATAGGTGCGAGTTTTGTAAAACGCTCCTGCCCCTACAAGGCACTTAGACGTAAGTGTACATAGTTTCTTCCCCCAGCAGCATTTTTTCTGCATTCTTTTGTCATACTGCATAATATCCAACTATCTGACCCTTTTGTGATAAGCACTACACACTCAGCACTAATCGTGGTGGATTTTACTCCCTTGTTCTTCTTGAACTTCCCTTAATTTCTCCTCTTGTTTCTGATTGGATCAACTATAATTCTTATATTGATTTGATATTTTTCTATCTGCAATTTATCAGCAGTATCTTTTCTATTTGCTACTGCTCTCAACTGCAGGAACAGCCTGAATGAATCAGAATTAGGTCTAGTCACAGCTGAGCCATGGAAACCTGCTGAGCCATTATAGATAGAACCCTGGATCCCAGAAACTGTCATAAATAAAAGCCATTATGAATACTACCTCATGCCATTTCTGACTGTGAGCATATGGCAGCATACCCTGCATGGCCAGGAAAACAATAACTACTTTATGCACCTATTTGAATGTTAATACAAGGAGCTTTTCTCTGATGTTACACAAAAAACATCAGAGTTCCTAGATATTGAATAGTATGATTACTAAATTCTGCTTCAAAGCTTCAGTGAATCTCCCTCCTCCTGTCTGTGAACTGAAAAGCCAGACCCAGTGTGAAGGAAAATTATTTTCCATTAGAAAAGCAGGCGATATGGAGAGCAGAGCTCTCGTGCATGACTCTACAGGGCTGAGTGAAGTGCAGGAATCTTTGCCCCCTTTCTAAGGCAAGTTTATCCCAGAAAAAACAACCAGCCCACCCATGCCAAATCACATGCAGGATAAGCACGGCAAATAAAAGAAATAAAAGCTAGCCTGGCAGCTCTGAAGATGGGAGCAAGCGGGAAGGAAACATGCAGAGAGTAGGAGCAGTGGAGCAAAGGGAACAGGGATCTCCAGACTGAAGCTCAGAGCACAGGAGTGAGGGGAATATATCTGCAATCATCTGCCTGCAGCCTTGTGCTGTCCTAAGCAATAAGGTTTAATAAACTCTTAATTAAACATATCAATTCCTATCCTAAAAACAAGTTACAGGAGCTGTGCTATCTTCACTACAGGAAATCTCTTACAGATGCTCTGCCTCTTTCCTAATACGAAAATTAGGAAAGCCTAATTTTTCTGTCATTTCTGCTCAGAGACTCTTCTCCCCTCCTTTTGAGGGGGAAAATCTGTAAATGCCAGTCATATCCTCTCTCAACCTTTGTTTTTTTCTTGCCCAAGGAAGCCGCACTTCCAATTTTCTGTTGCAAGATATGCTGCTAAGACCATTGTACACTTCTTCTCACTCATTCCATCTTAAATTAATTTTGGAGAAATTATACACAGAGATCCACACAGTATCAGATAAGGTCGTACTGGAGCCATGTACACAGCATGGAAATCACTACACTAAAACCAGAACATAATAGCTTACGACCCCAGTGAGCTTTTTTGTAACTGTGTTTGTAGGTGACTAAAACACATGACCTGGCCTCTCCTCTCAAGCACCAACTAATACCTGAAACTCTTGTTCATGGTTCCAGAACATACAACTTTGCATTATGTACTACAATGCTCCACCACATTTATATCATTCCTGATCTCAAGGTCATCTAATTATTTCCATATGGTAATTCACATTTTTCTTGTTAGTATGTCCCACATTTATGTCACCAGAAAAAAAAATAAAATCATTAGTTGACCCTTACTTTAGGTATTGAGGTTGTTAATGAAAATATTAAATCAGATTATGCCTTAATCCAATAATTGTACTTCGCTAGGCATTTTCTAACAGTTCCCCTTTCAGCATGGTCTTTTGCCAACTTCCTCTGGGCCACCTTCCACCATCACTTTAAAATTCATATACATCCATCTCCATCTTAACTTTATTAAGTTACTCTAAGTTTAACTAATCTTCCCTTATCTGGCACAACAGTAGACATTTTACCGAAGTCTAGAACACTGCTTACACATATACTTCCCACATATACAAACTTTTCCATGCCTTGGAAACTGGAAGGGCTGAGCCAACTCCAAGTAGCCTGCAATCCTACTGATGGGTTGGAGCTATGCTACTAGAAGACAGCAGGCTGAGAAGGCCAAAATATCATTGCCTTCCATGCAGTCAGCTCTGCCTCTCAGAAGGCTCAGGACATCAACCAGGTTTGGAATTCAGCCTTCTCGGCATCTTATATATTCCCCTCCCTGATGGGATGACATTGCTGAAGAAGAGGCCATTGAATATTTCCTCCCTAAAATGGATTTGTCCAAAAAGGGGTTCAGCCGGAACAAGTTTTCTTCCAACAAATACACATCTTTTTAAAGCATATTTCTTGCTGTGCACAACAGTAATTCCTGAAAACTCCTGACAATGAAAGAACTCCTGTTCTTTCAGCATAAATGCAGTAAAGGAAGTCCCAGACGCTACATTGCTGTCAATTCCTTCCATGCTTGCAGCTTTCTTGCAGCCTTCTAAGAAGTTCAAACTCCTGCTCCAGCTTATTTCAAGACTGCAGGAGCTATTCAAGATAAAGTCACATTAAAAGCATTTGCAAGGCTTTTTTATTAAAGAAGAAAAAAAGAGAGAAAAAATTAAAAAAATAAGAAATGTCAGAGATAAGATTTCTTTCCTCTGTTATTACACAAATCCTGTAAGATTTTCCTATTTGACCTGATGACCTTACACCCTTGGCAATAAAAGGTGTATCCTGTGCCTGAGTCAGAAACCCAACTGTGGCTTTTCTTGGCCCTTCTGTTAATGGTAAAATTCACACTCATGTAGGCTTTTTATAAAAATTTCTACTCGGAAAGTACTGTGGATGTTAAAGAGAAAAAATAACGGGTTTGCTGTATGCAAGTGCATCAGAATAAGCCTTTGTTGTATACTGCACATCCAATGAACTACAGAGTTTGTGACAGCTGATTTCCATTGACCGACATAGATACGGTTTATAGATCCTTGTTTTATGCCCTTATTGTGCTCCCATCTATGACTTAGGCTTACCGGTATTCTTTATTGCAGCTAATGTTCTCTTATGTCAGAGCATGACATAAAAAACCTTTAAAAAGATAGTATGAAAAAAGCATCATGGCTCCTTTAGAGACATTTGCAGCTGAAAGACTTCGGAGTCTGGTGCCAGCCTCACATCACCTGTACCACTGAGAACACAAATGACACTTTGCCAATAGATACTAACTTACTATAAACTACAGAAATATCTTTGTGTTCCAAAGCTCCATGTTCCCCTTCTACCCTTTCTAACTAGAAGGATTCAAAGTAATACAAATTCCTTGAACACATCCCAGCTACACTTGTTACGTCCCCAGCTAACTTTGATAGGATGTGGCTTCAAGTACATTGATTCAGAGAGTCTGGAAAGATTCAGAGGTCCTTTATTCCACTTTTTGGTTTATGGATGATGCAGATGTTAGCATAATGTAGGCTCTGATACAACAATAGAGAAAGCTGAGCTGGTGAACTTAATCTCAACATCAATGCCTTTTTCATTTCATTCTTTATTAAAAAGGTCAGTTGTAATTAAGGTGCTTACTTCTTTAAACACCTACAGATAAGGACAAACGATCTCACAGAGCAGTGCCATGAATACTTAGATAAAGATAAGCTAGAGGCTTTCCAAGTGGCAGGGTCTAATTAAATTTCTCCTAAGATACTTCTGCAGAACTCACTGAAGCAGACTGAGAATTCTTAGCGGTTATCTTTGAGAATTGCCAAAATAATAGGTAGAAACCCAAATGATGCAAAAGGATAAAACCCTGTGCTCCTACCAGAAAGCAGAAAAGAGAACATTTTAGAACAAACAATTTTAGCTCTTGGAGAAATAGTTACTTAAACAGTCAAAGAATGTATAAACAAAAGAAAAGTAAGGAAGACTAGAAACAGTCAACAAGGATTCATTAGGAAGAACTGATGTAAACCAAATCCCGTTTCCTTCCTTGGTAGGGTAAATGGCTTGTATTTAGTCAGAAGTTGCAATAGATATTTATCTTGGCTTTAGTAAGATTTCTGACCTTATCTCCTATAACATTCTCATAAGCAATGGAAGAAACACAGTCTAAATAAAACTAGAGGGTGGAAACTAAAAAAGTGTCCTCAAAACCTTATAGAGTCTATACATCCAGAGTCTACACTGTGAGAGTACAGTCCCACACAATACACCCCTCCAAGATTTGTCTTCTCAATGCTTCAATTATGACCCAGATAATTAAATATAGAATGTGTTTAAAACTGGCAGCCCTGAAAACACATTAGGTAAGAGACAAATGCAAGGTTTTATATTTAGTTTGGAGCAAAGGCTCCAGAGCTAGAGGATGTAGCATGGGCTAGCCAGCACTCTGAGCTGTTAAAGAGACTGTGAAGAAATACAAGATGAACAAGGGTTGGATGGGCTATGCTCCTGCCAAAAAGATGGTCATCACCCAAGAGAGAAAAAAGGAACATAAAATCATCCTTCCCTTCTCCTCAGGGCTTGCAAGGCCCGTGGGAACAGTGTGCTCAGTTTTGGCTAGCATGCTACTCTGCAGATACCAATCTGCTACACAGCAGATAGTACTCACCTGGGCAGAAATAAACGGTGACAAAAAGATGTCAGTTTTCTGTAAAGATTAGGGCTAGCTGGGTTTAGGGAAGAGCTAAAATGAGGCATAGAACGGTGTTCATCTATGCAAAAGAACACTGTAAAAATGTTCTTACCTATGTCTAAAGTAGACAGTAAGAAAGCTAATGATCTTCAAACTACAGCAAGGGTAGATACTAGGAAGAGCTTCCAGCAGTAAAGACAGTTAATTATCTATGGAATCTGTAGGAATTCCATCTCTGAAGATCTTTAGTAACAGATTCACATAAGTAGCCCATTAAAACTTCAATTTAACCATAAAAGTTAAAACCCACTGAACCTCTCCTCACCCTTTTCAACTCCATACTCCTCCCCTCAGTGACTATTAGATTCCCCATGTCTGCAATTCCTCTCCCCTGGCCAAAGTCCTGCAATGCTATTATTGCTTCCTACAGCAATTCACACCAGTATTCCCCTCCTTCACCTCCTTTAATTTGTAATCCCATCACCAGATTTTTATTACACCACAGTTTTTCCTTCTGCTACTGTAATCCCCTTGCCTTAGCAGGCCTCTACATTTTCTTTCATCCCCATACAAGTTGTATGTGCTTGTCATCTAGTTGGCAAGGGATGACAGTCCCTGGGACACAATTTTGATCAACTATAACATGCATTCCTCCTGCCAGTTACAAGCCATAGCTGGATGTATTCTTTCCTCCCCTTTATATCAGGAGGTTGACATGTATATATTCCTCTGAGCAAGCCAAGCAACATGTGGCATCTCTGAATTGTCAGCAGTGCACAGAAATTTCCCCAGACCTGGGTTAGAAGACCTACCCCGCGGAACAGGGGTGTGATTGGCCCTGGCTTGTAATGAGATGGACTACCTGACTTCCTGAGCTTCCTACCACTACTTCATAGAAGCATTCAGGTTGTAAAAGACCTTTAAAATAATCAAGTCCAGTCATAAACCTGACACTGTCAACTCCACTAGTAAGCCATGTCTACACGTGGATGCGGCCCCCTCTTATGCAGATGTAGCTCTATTCCAGGAGATCCAACACCACTTTCTTTACCATATTCCTCCTCATTATAGAATCATAGAATAGTTAGGGTTGGAAAGGACCTTAAGATCATTTAGTTCCAACCCCCCTGCCATGGGCAGGGACACCTCACACGAAACCATGCCACCCAAGCCTCTGTCCAATCTGTTCTTCAACACCACCAGGGTGGAGCATTCACAACTTCCCTGGGCAACCCATTCCAGGGCCTCACCACCCTCACACTAAAGAATTTCTTCCTCATATCCAATCTAAACTTCCCCTGGTCAAGTTTGAACCCATTACCCCTTGTCTTATCACTAGAGCTCCTCATGAAGAGTCCCTCCCCAGCATCCCTATAGGCCCCCTTCAGATACTGGAAGGCTGCTATGAGGTCTCCACACAGGCTTCTCTTCTCCAGGCTGAACAGCCCCAACTTTCTCAGCCTATCTTCACACAGGAGGTGCTCCAGTCCCCTCATCATCCTCGTGGCCCTCCTCTGGACTCGTTCCAACAGTTCCATGTCCTTTTGATGTTGAGGACACCAGAACTGCACACAATACTCTTAAGTGAGGTCTCACGAGAGCAGAATAGAGGGGCAGGATCACCTCCCTTGACCTGCTGGTCACGCTCCTTTTGATGCAGCCCAGGATATGGTTGGCTTTCTGGGCTGCAAGCGCACACTGCCAGCTCATGTTCATTTTTTCATCGATTATGATTGCAAGAGGAAGAGGTGGTGATGGGGCAGCTCCATTCAGGCTTGCTTGACCAGGTCATGAAAAAAACATTCTTTGCAAAGCAAAGTTCACTGCTACCCATAAATGGGGCAGCAAAAGCCCCTTTAACTCTCTGGCACTGGCTGAAACTGCTGTGGACCAGTCCCCTAAATGCAGTCCTCCAATGAGCAAATTGTCAGACCTCTTTGGAATACTCTAACACAGACTATCCCATCCTCATTACTGTGAAGGAATAAGACAAACTCCACTTTCTTCATCGAACTTACTCAGCAAATGCATGCAGGCTTTATCTCAAGGTTTTACTACATGTAAACCACTATTAAGTGAATACAGACTTCTACATTGGATTTGAGGACTAACATTTCCATACGGAATTTTCACTCATTGATTTCAGATGCCTGCACTGGGATTGCCAGGCCTGAATTTTTTAGAAGCACTGCGTTTTTGTAATTACCAGTTATTTTCAATGGAATCTCTCCCAAACATGTCTGAAACTTCAGTGCCAATTTGACCAATTCTGATTAATATGAAACATTTTGTGTGTGTGTGCTTCCCTGTTAGCATAGCCTCACTCATCATATAGGCCTCCAATTGCTCTAAGCTTTGAAAACACAAGGTGCATGCTGGAAAATCCTCTGAATGTTTCACTAAAGCTGTACATTTTAATTAAGTCAATTTTTTTTCCCTTTAAAGGAACCAGTAAGTCTCTTTTCAGCCTGCTAAATTATGGGCACAGGTCTTGAACTTATCATCATTTATTTTAGAAGTTTGTACTTTTTGACTATGTCATACTTCATTTTGATGCCTCCATCATTTTTCAAATGGATATACGCTGCTATCCAAAATGCATTACTTGTGCCATGAATTGCATTTTGCTCCATTATTTACTTCTAACGTGGTAGAATAAGACACATGCATCTTCGCTGGCTTTGTTACTGGCTTTCACTTTCCAATCAAGGAACCTGAATACATTAACTTAACATTTTAATGAATCGGTAACAGTAATTGGTGCTTAGAGTATAGATTGCTTTTGTAATCTGCTACTGTATTGAGAAGTACGCTGAAGTGTTGTCCAACCTCTACCAAGTAGTTAAGAAAGCATGATTTATTCTGGACTAGTTTTATTAGGCACCTATTGATAGCTATATAATGAGTGATCAGTATGCAAGGAGAGGCAATCACTTCTTTCAAACCATTCTTGTCATGTAGTGTAATCACAATAAACAACCTTCCTTCAGCGACTGCTTAAATCACAGAAGAAATCCCTATCAGCACTAAAAGAGGGGCCCTTTTTTCTTCCCTCTCCTCTTAAAGCAATCATCATTCAAGCATATTATGAAATGTTGGTTATTTTTCACTCACATGTGCATGATTCAAAATTTTTCTGCACATATTGTAAAGATGGTAGCATCTCTTCCTCTTTAGTTCTTTCACATGGGTGCAGTACAGTGTAGCAAGACAAAAAAACCCCATACTTTCTTCAGTAAAAGAATGCAGGTTTCAAGCTGTAATGAATCTAGACTTCATCTAGCAGTGGTAATATTCTACCCCATGTTACCGCACTGTTCAAAACCATAGCAAAACCATGGCTGAAACTGAATTTCAAATTAAAGCTAGAAAATTATTTTAATCTCATTAGATGAAAAAAAAAAAGAATATATATATATAAAATAAAAAATGAAACTTTGAAAAATAAGAGTGTGACATCTGAGTACCTGCTCTCCCACCAGTAGCTGCCATCACCAACTAAAAATTTATTAATCAATCATGGACTTATTCAAATTCATATTTTGAACAACATCTAAGCACGTCTGTGAAATACATCACCAAGAAGCCATCTGTGCATTTTCAACTATACCATTTATATTTCAGAAAACCAAGCAGCTGTTCTGCTGTGATTTTTCTGAGGCTTTAAAATTGGCCATTGAGGATACAGAACATAAACCACAAAGGGTCTATTTCTATGTTTGCCTGGAAGGGTGATGATGAGAAAAACCTTGCAGGATGCATAGAGAAATTCTTAGTGCCAAGTTATGCCTTCACATTCTCAATTAGAATGAAAAGTAATTGCCAGGATTATTTTGACCCTCCAGCCTAATTGCTCAAATCCTCTCCTTTCATTATAAAGGGTCTGATACTAGAGAATGCAAACCTTGAACTCCTGATAAGGAAAGCAATCAGACAATGCATTAAAAATAATTATTACACTTAATTCCTTCAGAGCGAAAAGCTTAGGTTAATACTGAGCCTGTATAATATGGGCAAATAATTGGAATAAATGGTATTTTATCTTCAGATTGCTGCATTTCTAAGCACAGATGAGTTGCATTTACTGGAGGGCAGCTAATATTTATATTGAAGGCAGAAAGTAACAGTGAGTCAGTGCTCTTTATCTGACACTTTGTTCACTGTTGCTGCCTGAACCAATATATCCCATTTTGATTAAAATGGAAATGCATACCTCAGAAAAGGCAAGCATAACACACACTTTAAGTTTAAATATTATATTCTATTATTAGTTACATTTCATCTAAATACAATACTGTCATGGTTTAAGCCCAGCCATAACTAAGAAAACCACGCAGTCTCTGTCTCACTCTCCCCCTTTCTCCCCCCGCTCCCTGAGGAGTATGTAACTCCCATGGGTTGAGATAAGAACAGTCCAGTAACTGAGGTATAACACAAACCACTGCTGCTACCACCAGTAATAAGGGAAATAACAAGAGAATAGAATACAACTGCTCACCACCCGCCACCAACACCCAGCCTGACCTGAGCAGTGATCTAACCCTTCCAGGTAACTGCCCCCAGTTTAGATGGTGGGCATGATATGCTGTGGTATGGAATACCTCTTTGGTCAGTTTGGGTCAGGTGTTCTGTCTCTGCTTCCTCTCAGCTTCCTCTCCTCCCTGGCAGAGCATGAGACTCAGAAAGTCCTTGGTTAGACCAAACATTACTGAGCAGCAACTAAAACCATTGGTGTTATCAGCGCTATTCCCAGGCTGAAAGTCAAAACCACAGCACTGCACCAGCTACTAAGAAAGAGAAAAATGACTGCTACTGCTGAACCCAGGACAAATACAATTACCTTTATTATAGAAAATAAACTCTCAAGTATCTTAGTTGTTGCTTCACAAGACACTGTAGGGATGCGGCTTTAAGAGATTAGATATAAGTAGGAAGATTAGGAGGAGTATGGAGGAATAGTATCTTCCAGTAAAATCACAGAATAATTCCAGTTGGAAGGGACTTGCAAAGGTCTTTAACCCAACCTCTTGCTCAAAGCAGGATCAACACTGAATTCAGACCAGGTTGCTCAGGGCTTTGACTAATCAAGGCTTGAAAGCCTCCAAGGGTAAAGACACCATGACCTCTCTGCAGCATCTTGCAGTGCTTGTCCACCTATACAGGGCAAGTGATCCTGTTCCAACTGTGTCAGCAGCCTCCCCTAAACTCCCTCCAGTTCACTCATGTCTGTCTTATACTGTGTGTCTCCCAACGTGGGTGCAGTACTCCAGATGGGGTCTAATGAGGAGTTACTACCAACTACATTCTCTTTCATATGTCCAAAAATGTCTTCCAAGAAGATTTGTTTCTAGAAACAAAGCAAGACCAATTGACCTTAGTTTCCCTGATCCTCCTCCCTGCAGTTTTTAAAGACTGGTGAGACACAGCTGTCTCCTACAGGATCTTACCAAGCAGTTTCCTAAATACATCAAAGCATGCTCCCCTCAGCTCCAGTATCTACACTGCTAGTTGCCTTCCTCACTGTCATCAGCATCTTAATCTCCACCATTTCATGAACACTACAGTCAAAGCTTCCATTGCTTGTTACATTCTCAACCAGATCTTCCTTATCTGTAACTAGCAGATCCATGAGAACACCACATCTAGCCAAGTTACGCAGTATTTGCATTAAGAAATTATCCAACACACTCCAGACACTCCTTGCATTTATATCTCCCACTGTGCTGTCCTTCCAGGCAGAGAAGTTAAACTAGTCCCCTAAGACCCAGGGTCTTCAATCTGCACACTTCCTCAGACTGCTCAAAGAGGATTTCATCTTGCCCCATATACTTGTCACCCAAACTCTTTCCTCATTTAACTGCAAGATGTAATCACTAGCCCTTACGTATTTAGTTCAAAGCCCTCCTCATTAGGCTGCCAAGCCTGCTGGAAAAGATGTCTTTACACACCTTGTCAGCTAACTGAATAGCCAGTTGTTACCTTGTAGGATGTGTCCACTCTCATCCAAACTTTCCCCTCATGCATTGGATCAAGTAGTGTTAACCAGTTCCTTCACTCTTGCCTCTAAAGCTCTGCAGTCATTCTTCATTTACTCCATGCCAACCACGGTAGCATCAACGCTGCCCAGTGTTGAATGTACAGTATGGATTAATAACCCAAGGAGCAGAGAATAAAATGAATGGGTACTTTCAGCCTTTAATTTCCAAGCAATCCAAGAACAATGCACAGAGTGAAACATGGCTCTACTGACTTGACAGCCAAAGTTGCCTTGACTAGAGCAAGGGTTAAATTCACTGACTTCTTGTAATTTTAGGTCTAATCCTAACTGGATGTAACTGTGCCAGGTGGAGCCTGAGGTTATGCCCTTCCCAAAAAAGGCCAAGGTAGAGCCAACACCACTGGAAATAGGTGAGCAAGTTGGAGCTCCCCAGGGAGCTTCACACCAGCTTCAGTGCTACCACCACAATCACAGTTTGACAAGGGAAAGTACTGACCCTGAAGTGAGCTAGCGCTCGTATACAATTTTTTTACAATTACTTTGTCATTTAGTTAGTCTCATACAACACCTAGAACAGCAGCATACCCAGGGGCTGCACCATAATACTTAAACAATCAGGTTTATTATCTGCTTGTTTTAATTAAATGCTGCTCTTTTTTCCCTAGAGGAAGAAAGTTTATAACATTCAGCAATTTAATTTGAAGTAAATGGGCCTCTAAAAGATGTATCATTTACTCTGATTTGATTTACCCTGCACAGAAGATCCCTATTCATGAACTATTAATATGACTTAGCCCAATCAGATACGTTTCATTTGTGTCCTACTTTAAATTTTCAGGCTCTCCCATCTGTCAAAAATGTTCGGGCTGCTGAATGATAAAGCCTTGTTGCTATGGCAATTAGTTCCATTACCTAGGTGACAGTGCTGGCATGATGTCACCACTAAAGTGATCTAACTCCTGAAATATTTTTAACATCCATTGCAAATGAACCAAAGTAAGAACACCATTTATCAATGACCCAAAATACCTACAGATGATAGAAAGGAAGCTTGACCACTGCTACCTGAAGAGGTACAGGTAGACAGCGAAAGGTAGGCATAAAAGGTAGGACCACCTGCATTCAAAGACTGACAGTGAAGAACAAAAAAAACATAAGCAAGAACTAAAAAGAAATAAAGACAAAAGAGAAAACCTGCAGCTTCCTTGTTCTGGCAATAGCTGGACAAACTGCACCACTTGGCTCCTACCACATCACCCTCTCCTAATTCATTTGAGTAACATGAAGGCACGCATTCCAGATGTGTGTGTTTGAGTATTTCAGGTCTTGGTATTCATTATTATGCAAGACTTAGACACATTTTGAAATATCTAATCAGGGGTCAAAGTCCCATTGTACCAGGAACTACACAGGCAATGTAATGCTTGATAGCCACCACCCTCCCAGAGCTTATAGACTTGCAGAGGAGTGATGGGGACACAAGAAGGAGTTACTGCCATTTCCCTGATTATCTACAATTTATGAAAGCTTCTAATTGCACCAATTCGTAAAGCCCACAGGTAGCAAATTTGGCAGTGAGAACAATGATGCCATCATCAGTGATGCTTTGGGATTTTTCTCCTCCTTTGGCTTTGCCTCAAATTTCTGGGGCATGCTGAAGTGAGCTGGTACTAGTTGAGTAGACAGCAACTGGACTGCACCTGCTTTGATCAGGAAATCTGCATAAAGAGCAACAGGATTTTTTCTCTACTTTTTAGATTAAACTCCATGTTTTGGAAACCAGCCAGGGAATCAGTAGCTACAGGAACACCAATAGCTGAATTAATGCAGATGAAGGACTTGCTTAATCTTTAAGTGTTCTGACTGATCAACAAAAATGTTTTCACCATCATGTATGCTGGGTCTCTTCGTCCTCTTGCCAGGCAAGTGTATAAGCAACTAAAGAAAAGTGAAGAGTTTGCATCAAATAACCAATGAAAAGAGTTCTCTTCCCTTTTTCTGATGAAGAACTGCTCCCAAAACAAATAAATTATTGGTTTATTCATTACATAGAATTATGAGGCTATGCTCACAGCAAGTCATTTTTGATCCATAAATCATTGGCAGACCATTAATTATACCACTTGCTGTCTTGGTTAGTCATATAAATCATATGGCACCCTGAAGAAGTGAATGATAGTTCCTAAACACTGCAGTTTGATGCTTTTATGTCCCCTTCCCTTCCTCCTCCTCTACTGGACTTTGTCAGGAACACTACATTCTGCTTGCACATCAGCAGCCTCTCTTTGTTCATCCTTTCCCTCCAAATATTCATTAATACAAACCACATCTGCAGCAAACTTCTGAACTCGCCTACTTCAAGATGTAGCTCATGTTCTCCTTGTGCTCTCTGCCTGAGCAGCTACCACTGCAAAGCTGAAAAAATCATAATAATGCCATTGTTGGGGAGAAAACAAGAAAAGAGCTTCTCTGATGAAGATGCAAATTGACTTCACAGTTGTAGGGACTATACTGCCCTTACTACACACTGTCAGCAAACCATCAGAGGAATCCTACCTGTAGGCACAGCTCTGACATGGTCAAATGTTCCATTAGTAATGTCTCTCTCATGGGAATTAAGATTTCATATTGGTCTTCTGCTGGGACATTAAAGTAAATTAACACTGGTGATGTGCCCTTTACTTGCTGGCCTGCAGACCTTCATAAGAGCTAGAGAAGGGCATTGTTTTCTACCAGAAGCCACAGCAAGCATGTCTTTTAGTAACCAGCCTGTGCATTAGTTCTTGCACTTGATCACACACTGACACTCTTATTTCTGAACATTCATTTCTCTTAGTTTCTATTCCTGCATTCAGTGACAATGAGTGTAGACGACAGTGTCAGAAGCCCATGTCACTGAATCCAGTTCTGCAGTTTTGCAGCATAGTTCAAGAGGTGAGAGATGTCACACACAATGCTAACCCTGTGCATCTGTTGAAAACATACATAATTTGACTAACTGGTTTTCTACAAACTACTGCCTTACGATAATACTTGGCTCCAGCAGGGCAAGCGTAAGGCAGGTACTGAATGACTGCCTATATGGGAAATAAAGCGACTGCCTCAGCAGGTGGCAAATCCAAACAACTCTTTCGCACTACACAGAAACACCCAGTAGGAACTGCTAAGTCAAGAATAGGGAGTGTAGTACTTCTGAGCCCCCCCAAATGACAACCTTTGTCCCTATCCCAGGGCTTGCTCCTGGGAAAGGGGAGCAGCCTTCTCTGCCAGCATCTCAAGTTAAGCAAGTGCACGTGTGATTTGTGCATCAGGACCTTTCCAAAGAAAACACTCAGCCTTCACTTAAGGATCATTTAACAAATGATTAACACTCAGCTACCCAAGGTGGAACCAACAGCAACATGTTACGTTGTGCAGCAGTTTAGTTTATGAACTGAAAATTACAATATCCAGTCACAACTGTAGAAAAGCATCCAGGTATGCAGGACACAAGTCAGTCAAGTGAGATCTGGTCAAGAACACCATCTATGAGGACTGAAGGCTATGAAAAAAAAAACAGCCAAGAAAACTATTGCTAATGGTCAGGAACTTCATGTCATATCAACTGTAAATGAGATGATCAGTTATTGCCATTACCCCCATTGCGTGTATTTGAACCTATGTATGCTGCTTCATTGGTGACAAATCCTAGTCTACAGAGAAGAACACTGAAAAGGCTGTTAATTGTATAGGACCATGTGCCAAATTCAATTCTTGCTATCCTTACACCTTGCCATGGTGAACTCATTAAAAGCAACTGATAAAACTGTCTAGCTCCTGTCACAAGAAAGACACTGAAGTCACTGACTCTCCAAAGAAGATAACCTCAATTCATTCGAAGAAGTGACATCCCATAAAGAACAGCTTACAGCAGTTCTTTCTGCGTTACAGAAATAATTATAACCAGTTTTGTACACTGCAGTTCATATATAATAGCCATCATATACCATCTATACAAAAATTCAGCCTGAGCATGCTAAAATTGGAATAAAGATATTGCCCTGTACTGGGGTAAAGGCAGCTCTTGTCACAAAGCTTTAAAAGCATTTAATATTGCTGAGAGCAAGTCAGTAGATTAGGCAATCTTTAAGCTTTTCCTTAGAGACATCCTAATCCAAGCTCTGCAGTTATCATATTAGCACAGGTACAAGTGTAGCAGGAGCCATTGGCTATAATATAGGCTTGCTTTATTTATTTTAAACTTGTGTTCATGTTGGAAAGACCATGGGAAATGTGCTGATATAAATTTCTTATGAGCTGTTCCTGATTTTCAAAGATTCCCAATTAACTCGTTCGTTCTTCCTTTAAAGAGAACATCTCAAAACCTGACACAGTGCAAACATCATGGCATCTAGTAGCGACAGAGATAAAACAGAAAATGTTTGCAGTACCAACAGATATGGCTTTAAACTCACACTTCATGTTACCCTTAGTAACCAGGAAGACACACTGTCATGCCGTAACATATTAGTTATTTAAGGCTCTTTAGAAAACTGCAGCTCTGGCTATTCAGGACACAGATATATGTGCACAAACCCACTATCCTAATAAGTAAATTCTTGCCAATGTCCTCACATTTTCAACTATAGCTATTTTATTTCTTAATTGAGGAAAAATCCTTTCCTTTACTTAGTAGTCCTACAGGTCAATTTATGTCAAGCACCTAAAACACACACAGATGTCTTATTTAGAGTACAAACCATTGCGCTAAATCTCACAAAAATCCTATTCTTCCCCTCGGGAGGAAAGAGTAAGTATTTCAGTTGATAATCACCCAATTCATAGGAAGTTGTCAGCTCCACAATAACCATATTTTTGGGTCTCTCTCAAGGACTGAGCACTGCAGGTGTGCCAGGCATTTGGGGTTTAGCTTAGTGCTGCTGCTCCAGAGGGGACTGGGAGACTCAGCTCCTTCCCAGAGACTGCATCTTTTGCGGGGTTTTGTTTACAAAACTGGATTGTTTCAGCAGGGCACAAAAACCCAGGATGGTCCAACAGAGAAAATCCTCTTTTCCGCTCTCCTCCCTATGTTACCAGCCAGAAAGCAATGTGCTGATAGAAGTAGGCTACTTTTTAAGGGAAGAGGTTGGCTTGTTTTTTTCTTAACCAAGCAAACAACAGCCATCTCTCCCTCCCTCTACTTCCTCATCTCTTCTTCAATTGCAATCCTCCAGCATAGTAAAAATTGTTGTATATTTGTTTATGCTTCCCCACTGCCCTACAGTCACACCAATTACAAAGGGATGAAAGAAAGAGGCTGCTTTTCCTTTTCTAGCCATAATCTTCCACACATCTCTACTGTTCCTGCTACTAAGACAGCTTCCACGCACTTCACTCAATACCATCTGTACACATCCAAGGACAAAAACATCCCTTTTGTTACTAAGAAGTAGCCTTCTGTGGGTCTCAAGTTGCTGAGGGAGTTTGGCTACACAGGAGATTAGTTTTCTTGCTGAGAAATATCCTATTGTGCCAACCATGTTATTCCTGTCATTTTAAAAAAGCAGGAGACAAGCAAGAGGCAATGCAGAGATTACTAACTATGCCTAAAAATAATGGAATGTTATTCAACGTGTATTAATATGTATCTTTGGAACTGAGCACTGCTGCACAGCACTCAAGTATTCTCACTGATTCTCTCACCTATACCACTTGCAAGACACTTTAATAATGTAAGACCCAACCCCAGCAACACATATTTTAAAGAATATTTCTGACAACAGCCTCACTGAGATCAGCATCATCCCTTCAGCACAAACAGCCAAGTGACTTTAAGCATACTGCATTTCCATGAGACACTACTCATTTCCACCAAGAGTGGTGGAAAGACAAGGGGGGCTCAAGGCCATGGTTATTCTGGAAAGGTTCCTCAAGTGCTGGCTGTAGCTCTGCCTTTTCTATATGGGCAAAACACACAGAGTCATAGAATCAGACAGGTTGGAAAAAACCTTTAAGGTCATCCAGTCCAACCGTTTCCCAGCACTGCCAAGGCAACCACTAAACCATGTCACTGAGGGCCTCATCTAAGCAGCTTGTGAACACTTTCAGGGATGGTGATTCCACTACTGCCCTGGGAAGCCTGTTCTGAGGCCTGACTGACCTTTCAGTGAAGAAATTATTCCTAATATCTAGTCTAAACCTCTCCTGGTGCAGCTTGAGGTTGCTTCCTCTGGTTCTGTCACTTGCTACCTGGGAGAAGAGTTCGGCCACCTCCTGACTCCATCATCCTCTCAGGCAGTTCTAGAGAGCAATAAGACCCACAGAGCCTTCTCTTCTCCACACTAAACACCCCAGTTCCCTCAGCCATTCTTCATCAAACTTGTGCTTCAGGCCATTCACCAACTTCAGTGTCCTTCTCTGGACCTGCTCCAGCACCTCCACATCTAGGCATCTGCTTGACTTCCTGAGAAAAAGGAGATCATTCTGTTGGTATTACAAAAGGAAAAGGGGAAGCCTGACCAATATTTGGTTTTGATTTTGAAGGAGGAGTAGGACTTGGTTTTAGCTCACCAGTATTCAGAAAGTATGGTTGTCTGATTGCCTCAAGGAATCTAACAGGAAGGCTTAAAAACTCTGAAAGGAAACTAAGACCAGGGAGAAGACAGTGATGTCTGCACGAATATAAACAGCATGAAGAAAGTATGCTGAAATCACAACTCTATTATTTTAATGTCATGTTCAAGGAGTGGAAAATTAGTGGGCACAGCTTGTCAAGGGGTAACAGTAAAATGAGAGTACTGGTTGCACTCCAAGATAACAAGTCCAAATATTTTAGCGCCCTTTCTTTGCTCACTGCCAACATTTACAACTGACATTTTTGAGCACTCATTTCCCTCCCTTCTATGCATCCAGGATACTTATAACTAAAGCATGAGAGAATAAAAAATTAAGTGGCAGTGAAAAAGAAAGTCTGGGTAGATTTTGCCAGAATAACTGAGCCTTGCTCATCAACTGATGCTCAAACATCAGAGCATTTGATAGCTTATCAACTCATTAAAAATACATTGACTGTAGCTCTTGCCTACAGCTCTTTTCCTACTGTCTGGTCTATAATGTTTTTCTTTCTCCAGAAATACCCTGCTTAAGTTGTCTGATTGATCTTTAAGTACGTACAAAGGAAAAAGTTACACTAATGTGATTTCACTGTCATTGTTTTCAAAGCTATTGAACTGTAAACCCTGTGTGTTAGGCAATTGATGTGTGAACACCTCATCTGGCAATCTCTCCAAGTAAAATATTTCAGTAGGTAAATTTAGTTAAACTGTGTATAGTTAGAACATGAAAAAGCAACTTATTTCATGGAGTATATAAGACTCCTTCCATAATAATGGCCTTAAGCAACCTAGTCTAGTAGGAGGTGTCCCTGCTTGTGGCAGGGGGTTAGAACTAGGTAAGCTTTGAGGTCCTTTTCCAGCCCAAACCATACTATGACTCTATATGGTAAACTCAATTTCTTCACTGCATTGGGTCTTCCCATACATACAAACATACATAGTATTACACACATCAACAATATTGCATATATTTCACGCAAAACCCTGATTTTCTCCTTAAATTATGCTGTGAGTCACTCAGCTCACTCTATAAGAGTGAGCCTGATATATGCAAAACACAGAGACGAAGCCCTGAATCTGAAGTTTTGCGCTAAATTGTGAAGTCCACAAGTACTGTTATATGTATATAACCTAGATCAACTATGGTTGTTTTAATATAATTAGAATTATTCCTTTCTTGCTTGGAATGCCCCATCACTTTGCTGCTCTGCACAAGAAGTCATGAATTAACACAGACTTCCAACATCTACTCAGTACACATTTTCAGTGACATAAAGGGGTTTTCCTTGTCATTTTTTTTTTCACTAAGTCTATAAAAATCTGTACGCTTAATATTAGCAGTAAGACACATAAAACAGTTGATTCACCACGCTTGCCAGTGGTATAGTGGCAATTATGGAAAAAATCTTTACATCAGCATTCTTTGATGTATTAGCTGATTACTACTATTCATTTCTTTAAAAAGGATTTGTGAATTATACACTAGAAGTAGTGACACAGATGACAAAATAGTAGAAAACAGGGTTCAGAGAGCATAATATTAAAGGAGAAAATGAGGATTATACAGTCTGAGCTAATTGCTACCAAGAAATCCTACACACAGATCATCTGGATTAGTCAGAGAGATGAGCTGCTTTAGATGACTTGGTTATCTAAACATTAGAGTGTCCAGTAAGAAAAAAGCATCCCAAGAAAGTCATCCTTCAAGATACTGTCCATATTAACAAAGACGGGACTCGGCTGGTAGTCAGCAAACTAAGTCTTTGGTTTCATACTAGCTGGTAAAGAGATTTGTCTCCTTCAACCAGAATAAAGAGGAAGTGAGTGATCAGGAAAGCTCTGAAGGTCAGAAAGGGAGGGGGGGAACCCAACCCTAAATAATACACTGAACTAACACCATTCACCAATTTTTCATCTAGATGTTACTTGGAAGAAAGTATCGGATTATACCACAACACCAGTGATCACCCAGCTCTCTTGTGGACAGTCAGAAGGTGGGACTGGGAAAATCTCCTGGGTTACCAAGATCAAGCTTGCATCACTGCAGGCATCACATCATAAACACTTAAAGGAATTCACCAACCTTCTTCTTACATATAGTTCAGCTATTTTCTGCCTCTACTACTCCAGCGGGGTGTCCAACATGGCTTGAAGCCAGCATTTTCTTTAAATAATTAATCTTCATTGTTTTGCTCAGTGAAACAAGGAAAGCACTTTCACTCTCCTAATATAGGTTCTGCATTCCTACAAGCCCTTCTCACTTTTTTCCATCATGAATGCATTTCTAATGTACACCCGTGACCAGCTTCATGTGATACTCCAGATACTGAAACTTCTTCAAGCTGGAAATCTTTCTCCTGACACACCTTCCAATCACATTTGTCTTTTTTGTCCTTGCTCAGGGCTATTTAGTGTATGACTCAACTGATGTGCCTGAGCTGTGTTTTAGCGATGTCAAAGTACCACAGACGTGCATTTAACTAGATCACTGAATAAACCATATGAGAAGAGGCACTTTCTCTTTCATCTAGCAAGGTATCACTCTCTGATGAGTGACAAAAGAACAATACTTTGTGTAAGCGACATCCAAATGAAGTTACTGATTAGCGCAGATGATGTGAAGGGAAAAAGCCATCAGAATTTGGCAGGAAGAACTTTGTCATTAAGTAATTCTATCTCTAAGTGACAAGATGATTCGTAGATGACTGTGTTGAGTTCTTTGCCTTTCCTTCTCACACTCCAACTCACTAATAACAGGAGTGTCATTTGGGATCTTTTCCCCCTCAACTACACTTCTTTCTCACCTCACATCATGAATTTATCAGAAGCCTCCTGTCACCTTATAGCAAACATGCGAATAAGGGGTTTGGATGCTACCTCTGTTCCAGCATTGTGAAATGCAGCAGAAATGGAGCTATTGATGGGGATAAGGCACAACACGGTAAGGAGAAATGAAACCAAAATATGCAGCTCAGCTGAAAGTCTGGAGGTATCTTAAGGAGATAGGTCACCAAGCAAGAATAGAGCAGAAACTTATTCTAACCTTGTGCTCTTATTAAAGCCTGATGCCATGGGCATAAAGCATTTTCAAGTCCTGTTCTTTTTGTTCAGCTTGGTTGGGGATGAAGATCAACATGCGAGTTCACACTCACTGTGGCAAAGGCAGACTGTATAGAAGCCAACAGAGCAGCTGTAGATCCATGTGGAAAAACTCGCTAAAGGAGAACCTCACCTGAACAAGACAAGGATATTTCAGGAAAGCATGGAGGCAAGCACAGGGAAGTGATCTCCAAACGGCATCTTCCAGTTGTTAAAAATATACAAAATAGGCTCTTGCCCCTGGAATTCGAGGGTCTCATTCGCAACAATTTCAGCTCTATGCTTCAAAATGAGCTGCAGATATCTCTAAGGTAAACACCATCCCTTCTGTTGTGAGCATCATGCTTGTCATGAGACTCCATTTCTGAAACTTCTGAGCTAACTGATGAACACAGCTACACTTGCATGGAAAGCATCTGCAATGTGCACTTACTGACCCAAGACAAAACACCTGGTTCTGGGAAGGAAATGTCATAATTCTTAGCAACGAGTTTTCCAGGACAATCACAGTCATAGAATAGTTAGGGATGGAAAGGACCTTCAGATCAAGTTCCAACCCCCCTGCCATGGGCATCATTGAATCATAGAATAGTTTGTGTTGGGAGGAACCTTCAAAGCTCACCTAGCCTGACACTCTGCAATGAGCAGGGACACCTTCAACTAGATCAGGCTGTCCAGAACCACATCCAGCCTGGCCTGGAATATCTCCAGGGATGGTGCATACACCACCTCTCTGGGCAACCTGTGCCAGTGTTTTACCACCCTTATTGTAAAGAATTTTTTCCTCACATCCAGCCCAAATCTCTCCTTTTAGTTTAAAACCATTACCCCTTATCCCTGCTAAAAAGTCTCTCCCCATCTTTCTTGCAGGACCCTTTTAAGTACTGAAAGGCTTTAAAATAAGGCCTTTGTCTCCAGGGAGACAATAAGGTCTCCCTGGCGTCTTTTCCAGGCTGAACAATCCCAACTCTCTCAGCCTAAAGGACAAAGAGTTATGGGACCAGTGGTATCAGAAGATAAAGTTTGAAAGAAACAAAAAAACCTTGTCATTGATATCCATATTCCAAAAGTACTATAAAAAACCTGATAATAATCCTATTTTTCCCCATAAGAAATAAAAGAGACAGTAGGTCTGTTCATACAGTTATGCAGTATGTATGGTGAGGGATGTTTCCATCCACAGCACCTCTGCAAGGGAAAGCTTCCCACAACACACATGCTGTCATTAACCCCAAGTGGCCATTTCTACTCAGTCTCTGCAGCTATGATTAATGTGCCTGCTTTGAAAAGCAAGCTGCTCTGTGCCAACAAAACTGAGGGTGTGCTTTAAAACACACTCACAGACCTTCATACTTCAGCTGGATGAGGACTTCTCAAAAGCTGTGACAGCATGTTTTGCTATCCTGGTCCAACACTGTGAGTCTGTATGCCACTACAGACCTGCCTGCTGCTACTGCCATTGAGCACGCCCTGCTTCCTTCTCTAGAGAGAAGGGGTTTCCACTGTTAACCTGTTTCACAACCACTCTCAGCTACACAACCTCTGGAAATAAACATAGGCATCAACATAAGCAGCCTGATTTTAAGGTGTGTTAAAAACCATAGAGCTTTCAGTTACCACTTAGAAAAGTCAGGACTCTAAATGCCTAATTTCCAAGTATCTAAATATGAACAATTTTGGCTTAATTACCTGCCAAAAAGTAAGAATCTGCAATATTAGTGTTCCAGCTACATTCTAAGAGATCTCTTCCCTGTCTTTCAGATCATCAGCTCACTCTCCTGCAAATCTGGACTCAGCTGCGTATGTTGGTCCCTCAAGAGCCGTTTCTGTATTATATGAATCATTTTCTGCATATGATAAGGTACAATGAACACAGCCACCAAGAAACCACACCCCCTCACAATGTGGCTTCTGCGATTGCTGCACTTACAAGTTTCCCACATGAAAAGCTACTGGTTGTTTTCCACACAGGTGCAGACTCCATTTCTCTGCAAGCAGAGAATTCACATGCAAAACAGTAGCAAAACATTGCTTGGTCTGGATTTGTTCAGATTCAAATATAGCCAAGGATCTTGTCTTCCTGCACTAGTTGTTGGTGTGGGGCTTCAGACAGAGGAAGAACAAAACCCTGTTTGATTTATACCTAGAAGGTACCAGAAAAACTACTTGGCAACAAGCTTAACTGGAAGTTAAAGGTAAGCTCCAAATGAGTAGAAATTCCATTGCTGGCCATAGCAGTTATTTTGTCACTGTCCAGATTTTTTACTATGACTGTAATCTCTTACAAACAAAGCCGTTTATCAGCAGCTCACCAAAAAGAAAGCATTATCAGAAAAATCAGACCGACCACTTCTGCTATAACAGTACATGCAGTGCTACCTATCCTCATCACTCAGATTTACGAGGCAGAAACACGGCTTCAGGCAGCTTTCAAGAATAGGTGCAGGAGGCGGAGGTTAAGGAGAGGAGGGTGTTGTGTTGTGGCTAAAGGTTATAAAGCTCCATTTACACAGCGCTCTTCAGTAGCTACAAAATTAACTTGGATATTTCGGGAAAGGACAAGTACAAAAATCCTCTGTGCTGCAGAGACAAGGGGAAAAGGAGCTCTCTTTTTTCCTCTCAGTAAAACTCTTGTCAGAATGGAGAAGAGGCAATTTATGTAGAGGCATCAGAAACAAAGTTTCATCTGTAGTGACTTCAATTTAGAAGCAGACTGCGGGAGAGGGGGAGAGGAGGAGGCATAGGAAATCCAACATGCTTCTCAGAGGCACATGCTGTGACAGTACGATTCCCACCTCCTGAAGCCCGTGAATCAAAGGTATTGAAGATTCAAGCATTTTTCTCCTGGCAGTGGGTGGCCTAGTCCCAAAATCCAGCTGCCTTTCTGTACCAGACAGCTGAAATCATCTTCACATACGCTAGATTTATGTTATTATGCAGATCATATCATGTAAGCTCTGTTGAGCTTTCTCTCCTGATGCAATTGCTTCCTTCTCCAAGCTAAACACATCCCATCACAAAATACAATAGCCATACCCCAAAATAAGCCAAGTTATAAGGCGATTATAAACAGCCATTTCCTCTTGCTTTTTTCCTCCTCCTCTCTAACTTTCATCTACTTCAGATTTTTTGCAGTCTGACCTGAAGCTCGGCTCTTTCCAGAGAAGCAGAAGTGGATAGCTAAGCTGAAGAGATGTCTGCCCCAGTATTCACTTGATTATTTGACTTAAATAGGATGGATCCAGTGAGGTATTTTCACATATTCTAAAGCAAAGTTTTGTAACAATTCATAAACCCTTACTGGCCCTAGAGGTTCCCCAAATTAAACACGGGGTAGTAGAAGCAGCACAGCCAACAGGTTGTGTCCTAAGCAGCACAGCTCCCTTAGGAGCCTGCCTGGCTCTTCCCATCACTAACGTACTGCAAGGTGCAGCCCAGGATGCTCAGATGAAGCCATAGATTACATCAAATACTCCAAACAATGACATTTTAATTATTTTTTGTTTTAATCCTCAATGATGTCAATAGCATCTCTTGCCCCCAGCAATTTCAAGTCACAACACACACAGGGAGAAATCTATCAGACCACACGAGGCTTCACAGAATCCTGCTGTATATTGGAAGGGTCCTAAAATAAAATCAGCACCTGTACTACATTTATCCTGGAAACACCAGATAAATGAAAGTAAAAGGCAAACCTATGGACAGCCAAGACCACCAATCTAACACATAAGCTGCCAACATGGCTGGGAGCAGCAGTCCTTGCAGCCAGCCACCTTGTCCTCAACATTGACCAAAACAGGCTCCTTCAGGGGAAAAATCCCTTGTGAGGCAGTTACATGAGAACATCTGGTCTCTCAAGATCTCCCCATTTATGCCAAAAGGTACCATGCCACAAGATTTATATTCCTGCCTTCATCACTTACTTCTACTGTCAGCTAGTTTGTAATCTGGAAATCCTTGCTGCTTAAACCATGTGTGTTTGGTTTTCCCACTCTAAACACAGCTGGGATGAGCTCCACAGGCTGCGCACACTCTCCCCCACACCCCTTTTTATTTGCAGTATTTTGGTTTCACAGATTTCCTTTTTGTTTCTGTACGATGGAAGATAGTAAACAAAATAGCATCAAAAATACTGATGGGAACTGCTGTGTACTATCCTAACATCCCCTCAATTTACTCTCTTCCTCTTCACTAAAGAGTCCCAATTATACGTACAAGAGACTTTTCACAATACTACTCTCATCTGCCTTGGCAGCCCCTCAATTTCTGCTGCAACCCTTCATCTCTGGTCCCTTTGCTAGCCCAGGTTTGATCACCACCCATGCCTTTATCACTCAGGC
The DNA here is from genome assembly GCA_017639245.1 of Myiopsitta monachus. Classification (NCBI taxonomy): domain Eukaryota; kingdom Metazoa; phylum Chordata; class Aves; order Psittaciformes; family Psittacidae; genus Myiopsitta; species Myiopsitta monachus. The sequence goes on from CM029925.1 coordinate 60,580,662, forward strand.
AAGTCTTGTCATTTCCATAAAGAGAAGAGTCCTTACACCAAAAAAGACAGTGCTCCAGCATTTAGTTTTTCAAATTACTTCTTTATCATTTACTTAATAGCATGAGAGAATCAGTGCACAGGCCCTCAATGCTTTGCCTAATGTCCACCTCTCAACGCATTGGTTCTGCAGCAATTTAGTGGAATTAGCTTATTACTTAGTGATAGCTCCTATTAGTCATGTTAGCTTTTATGCAGTGATAATCTAAAATGGGTATGGTATGAGTGCTGCATCTCCATCTGCATCTACATGCATGTGATTTAAAAGAAGGATGTCTAAATAAGGATTTATAGAGACTAATTGTAGATACTTACTTTCTAAAATGGCAGCATCAAAAAGCTGCCATTTCACTTTGTTATTAGCACCAGGCTTTTTAGCAATTCTCCAAGTGCAACTTACCACTATTCTATTAAATATCTTCAAACTTTGAATGAGCCCAGCACCTAATTTAGACACCAAGGGTAAGGGGGGGAAGTTCTCACATGGGCATCTAGTCCTTGGAAAGAGCAGCTGGAAGCCAAGTATTAAGAAAGCTTCATTTAGATGCTGAAGTAGGATCTGAGCTCTTCTGAAAATCAGCTATTAGCGGCAAAATCTGTAAGTGTTCAGTTAGAATTATCATCTCTGTTGGGAAGGACACATTTGTTTTACTAGATAAAGCAGCAATCATTTAGCTGTTTTTCTCCCAGCAAGAAATCCCATGTTCCATGAATTTATGAAAGTGTGGCCAAATCCCATGTGCTTTATCTTCCCTCTGTATTTGCTGGATGAAGGAAACAGGTAAAGTTTGCAATAGGGCAGAGGAGTAGCTGAAAAGCCAACATCAAGACTGCATACTTCAAGTAAAACAGATATCCTGGAAGGCTCTGTTAATTCAGCAGGAGTAACTGAATGCTGCGGACTAAAAATATCAGCTTCAAGAAAACCCTATATAAAGCCTGTGCTATTCTGTTAAGCTATTTCTTCTACTCAACTGATGCTATTAGGGCTGTACTTTAATCACTGCTACTAAAATCTTAAGTGCGTTGAGCAGTTTCTTTAGGTAGGGAAACTTATTCAGCATCTGGGAATGTGCCATTTATACATTACATACATAGCAAGTAAATATTGATTTAGTGGTATAGGAGGTTCTTAAATTGAGTAGTTCAACCACATGCATATTCAACTCTGATTTATATACTACCCTGTGGGAGGGTTAAGGGGACATAGCTGATGCAATTGAAGAAAAGTAGCATTTGATGCATGCTGGTTTTGAAAGAGGTTTACGTTTTTATAAGCTCTGCAAATAGTGTGCAGAAGTCACTGCTGAAAATTTCTCATCATGCATTCTCCAGCAACAAACTTAAAACATCCTGAACACAAGGCTGACCATGCTCTGCCCATACATACTACCTGCCATCTCATTTTTGCCAAGATGCTGTCTATCCTATTAAGCAACACAGTTTTACTTCTTTAGGCTGGTACATAATCCTCGAGGAACAAAACTGCCAACACTTACCATTTTACAGAGTTCCATATGCTATTTACTGTTTCCTCTTAAGGCCATAAGCCTGAGAATATTACATGCCCACCCACACATACAAACACATATTTCCTTTTAATTATATTTCTAGCCCTGGAGATTATGGATCAGCCTGAAACCGTAAACTATGCGCATCCTGAAATACCCTAAAACAACCCAAGATGTGTGTAACCTTAGGATCTGCTCACATGCCACTCATCATTTTGGGGGAGGTGAAGAGGGGACCCCTGAACTGGGGACGTTTCTGGTAGGCACAGGTGACCACCTTGCAGCTTACGAAACAGCTCTGACTCATTCACTGCAACCCATGTGCAGTGCCTCCTGCTCCTGGCAGACACACTGAGGCGGCATGGAGCAGGGCTGCAGATTCATCCAACCTCTTACCACCCAAGGATGGCATGACCAAGAGAGGAAAACATACCACAGAGGCTCCAAAATTAACCTGGAAGCAGTGTGTACACACAAAAGGACCTGGAAGCCACCTAGGGAAGACCAGCCCCTTGCAAAGATGGGTCACAACAAATCTTTCTGGAGGGTGTGTACTGGAACACCTTCCCTGTTTCCTTAACACATCCCCAGGCAGCATCAGCTCAGAAGAATTCAGAGCTCCAAGGCTGGAAATGCATATCACTAAAGCCATAGTGACGATGGGCCAGCTGCAGAGTAAATGCAATGCTATTACAGCCAACATCTTGGCTTGCTTAAGTTATTTATTTCCTTGCATAGTAAAATCATGGTAAAATTGGCCTTTATTTTGCATTTATTGAAATGTAATTGAAAAAGATTTACTTTCACACCATTTTTTTGGCAGCAGAACATATTCTGGAGTTGTTGTTTGGTTTTGCTTTTCTCCCTTTTTTTAATTTTTAATTACATTTTGAAAGCCAGAGCCATTAACAAGTTAGCAATTTTAATGAAGAGAGGAATGTTAACTACTTGAATAAACACAAACCATGAAATAAGCGAAAAATTAAACTTTCCCCTTCTTGGAAGCTGGAGATAATTTCATATCTGTGGGAGGTGCTGACTGCCCAACTGTTTGTTTCAATATGTTATTTAAAGTATTCTTAAAAATACTCTTCCCTCATAACATTAAGCATCCCCATTACCCCAGCCATCAAAATTCTTTTCATAGTCAATGCAGGGCAGCACATTAGCTCTCACTTGATTCATTACAAGAGACAAAACCACGAATGGTTGTGCAGCATTTCTGTGATGCAAAGTATGAATGGCCAGAAAGACTAAGCTCATCATTTCTGTATTTCCACCATCTTGGGCCATCCTACTTAGGTTTACTGCATGAATCAAAGGTACACTCAGTTCTTTATTTCTTGATCATCCCTGAAAAATAAGCAACTACTCCGTATATGATTATCATCCCCAAAGTTCTAAGCTGAGAAAGCTCAAAATATAACAAAGTAGGAATACATCCACCTTTGTAAAAAAAAAAAAAATCACACTGATAGCATCCATGCCAACGCTGCCAAAGGCGAAACTGTGACCTAAGAAAAACCATCGATCTCCTTCATGTTACTAGAACCTCATTGGGATTGCCGTATTTATTAATATCCAGATTTTCCCCATACATCAATTGCTAGTGCTACTTCAGACTTCCCCCTCAAGGTCAAAATTTAGCCCATGGAAGCTTACCACTCAAAAAGAAAAAAAGAAATAAAGATATTTGTTTCCTATTGAGCTCAAAGTGACCCCAAAAGACACTTACCTGCACATATAGCAACCTAAAAAGGAGCTTCAAACCTTAAAAGCAGAACCACACTGAAAGGCCAACACAGTTTTGAAATTAAAAGAAGAAAAAGCCTAACCTGCTCTGTGCTTCTTGGATGTTCACATATGTGTGAGGAGCACAGCTACAGCTCAGCAGTGGTACCCATATCCTGGGCCGCATGGCACAGCCCAGCCTGGGATGCTGATGCTAGACACACACAGAGTACCTCAATACTGCAAGTTGTCAGGACTCTACCCCCTCCCACTGTGCACTCTGGTAACTCAGCCTGTGCCCTCAAATTTATCTTGCAAGCAATTCTGTACTGCAACCTATGAAAGACTGGAGATGCCAATGGCTCCGCTGTAGACCACAACGTTAAGAGCAATGCCAGAGACACCCACTCCATGTGGGGGACAGCCCAGGGCAGGGCTCCAAGCTAAGCAAAGTCTAGATGAGCACAGCTTATCCTCACCCCATGCCTAGGGTTCTGCCTGGGAAACAGGTATCCCTCCAGCTCCACAAAAAGGGAGCATCCTGGGTTCCCTCAACACCACAAGCTGTATGGCTGCAAGAACCAAGATGATACAACCGCTGTCTGCATCTGCTGGTCCAAGCCTTGATAGCAGCATTGTACAATATTTACAGAGGATGCCCTGCCATCTGCTAACCAGCTTCAGCCCTGCTCACAGCGCAGCTGCCCTTCAGCGGACACAACCATTCCCTCAGAACACGTTATAAACATCCCCAGCCAGAGGCACCGACAAATGACTGAGAGTAAATGAAATTGCAGCACCTAATTCGTCCTGAAGATAATCTGTCTGCTATTCATCTATGTTCACAGTTTGTTTTCAAGCACAAAGTAGTCAAATTAGGTCACAGCCATGGCACGCATTGTACAAGCTTGTTATTACTGAAGCCAGCAAGTGTCACCACTTTGGTTCACAGCTGTTGTGATAAGCAAGGTTTTATTTCTCTTCCATCCACAACACTATTTTCGAGTATAAATCTACCCCAGATGCAAAGTGGACTCAGAAACCATCAAGTGTACCAATGTCAGTCAAAGCCATCAACTAAGATTGGCTCAAAACTTTACAGAAAAGAACTAAATTTAGAATTTTAACAAGGTTCAGGCAGGATTTGTGTTTGCTTTCACATGTGACAGCAAAATTCAAACACTCATAGCTGTTTATAAATTTAGATAAGAGCTATAAATCTTTCATTTGTCAGCTAAGTCCCAGTTCTGCCGCTCTCCTCAAATATTTGTGAGGATTATACTTCTGCATTTTATTTCCTAGTCTGACCATTATGGCGACTAATTTATTTCGATGTAATTTAATTATCTTCAACTGTTCTGAATCCTTGGTGCTCTCCGAATACTTCATCACCAGCTATTCAATTTTCTTTTCACTCTTCTGCACTGAATGATTGCTCTTTACATAGATTGCTGGCATGTAAATGTTGCTTAACTTGTAGCATCTGCAGTCAGAGCTATTATTTTATTTCAATACATTGTCTGGCCAACGGGACAACCCCAGGACTCTGATCTTCAGTCCTCAGGGCTCACATTCAGAAGCTGTTATTCCCTCACAGATGCTAATGAAGCTGCTCAGCTCTTTTCTTCCATTGATTCCTGTTCCACCACCAGGTACTCTTTGCAAAGCAGAGTTCCCTTGATCTTTGCAAGCGCACCTTTAATTCCTTTCTTTCTATTTTTAAATCCTGCCTGGCAGTAGCTGGGAGATTCAAGTCGAGGAAGAACTGACTTCCTTTCCTTCTAGGTGTCATTAGTGCTAGAAGTTTCGCAGCTGAACTCTGTGGAGTCTAGATTTCACCTATACCTGCAGTATAAATTAATACAATCCCTAAGTCCCCACAGGAACAGCAATCCCCACCCCAGCAGTGCAGAGGGACTGGTCTGGCTTCTCCTGGGGCAGCCTCTCCAGAGCACAGGTGTAATTTCTCTTGTTTCTCTTGTTTCCCTCAATCACCTTTCTTACATTTGCTCTGCCACTGCAGTATTTGTATAACAACCTAAGAAGTGGCACTTGGATAACAGAGGTATTTCAGAGGAACACCTTGTCTTCAATTTAACCATGTGCATTTGCACCCTAGAGGGGAGAAGCATCTCCCACACCTTCCTTCTCCACATTTGCTTTTAAATTAATAAGCCTCAAAACAGAACAACAGTAGATAAATTTACTTATAAGACAACAGCTGCCAAAATTTGCTGCTAACAGACTGGAATTACTGTGGAGACATGCATTCTGCAAAGAAGTTCAATCTGTACAAAATTTTATTTGGCACTAAAACAGAAGTTCTTTATTCCAAATCGATGTTTACAACATTTCCATGTCAGTTTTACCTTTGTGGTATGTAAAAAAAAATTTAAATTATCATTTAATGGGCTGTTGTAAGGCGAAAACTACAATTGCTAGATGATATCTTAAACAACACAAAACACACTCCAATTATCTCCTAACCCTTGAGAAAGCCTTCACGCTTCTCCCCCACTTTCTAATGCTCCTTGTATCTACTTTCTTTCTCAGCTGGTTTCATCCTACCAGACTATGTAGCACCTCCTACCTGTTTTGCTTCAAAACTAGACACTGCCCACCTAGAGTGGGAACTTAGACGCCCCTTCCCAGTTTGAAGATATTTCAATAGTGAGAGAAACCTGAGTATACAGTGAGATGATGGGACACAGGATTCAAGCTGGGTCTGGCCAGACAGTCCAGCAGTATGAAAGACTATTGTCAGCTACCCTGGCTTGCTCCAAATTGTTTTTTGTTTTCTTTTTTTTTTTTTTTTAAGACTTCAGCAGAAATCACACAATGATTCCTCAGTGTGAGTTTACAGAAAGCATGTGTTATCCACACAAAAGAAAACCAAAGCAAATTTAAGTCATTCACTGAGAAACTGGTAAGCTTTGGGTGAAGGCTTAAAGCCTGTTGAAGGAGGGATCTGCAAGCAGTATTGACCCTGCTTCCCTTGCCTGGCCCTCCCCGAAACAAGACTGCAGGGAGAAGTGCAATTTATACTGCAAACACTGTCGGAGGTGGTGGTGGACATGATTCAGAGCAGGGAGACTATTCTGAATGTTTTCCTCATTAGTACCCATGAAGATCTGGGAGGAGTTAGGAACAGGACCTAAGAGTCTGCAGAAACATCAGCTGATACCAGGCACTGACTGCAGACAGAAAGGACAAGAATAAGCAGGTAGGTGAGAGCAGAAGAGTTTACAACTGCAGAGTACAACAGGAGCCTGAGCTCACAACAAGGACTGTTATTTTCTGGCAACAGAGAAATTGTAAATCAATGCTTCAATCCAGATCCAGTGGGTGGCTGACATCTACAGCATGCTGCCACTGGTGCCTTCTACTTTTGTAGCTCATGTGACAGCTTCATGCAGTAAATCTTCCACACTACAGAACACCACAGGAAGCTGAACAGTTTCCACAAGATGTATTGTGTTTGTGTTTTCAGAAGCCCCTGAAACCTCAACACAAAAACAACTGAGAAAAAAACCAAATACACAAACCACCACCAACCCCAGCCTACAGATAGCTGAGATCTCAGAAGAAAGGATGTGCAGGAATTGTCTCCATCATTATGATCTTAATTTGGTCTCTTTATCATAATATGTAAACTGTCTTTAAATGCAGTAGAGAACATTAGACACTGCTTCAGAAAAAGCAGCGGCTTTGTTTTGGTTTTTTTCAATCATGTCAAGCAACCTCTCTACTATGTCTATATACTGAGAATTCCACTCCTGTACCCCAGAAGACACTTATTTGGGAACAATGTATTTCAATAATGTAAGAAAAATCACTAGTTCACAGACTGAAAAATTATAGCATCACAGAATGGTTCAGGGTTGGAAGGGACCTTAAAGGTTTTCTAGCTCCATCCCACTACCATGAACACAGACACCTTGCACTAGATGAGGTTGCTTCAAGCCCTGCCCAGCCTGGCCTTGAACAGTGCCAGGGATAGGGCAGCCACAGTTCCCTTTGGCAGCCTGTTCCAGGGCCTCACCACTCCTATTTGCTTGATGCCTCCCCTCACACCAGGCTCTGTAAAAAGGACCCCCAACCAAGCCACTCTAGAATCAGAGGCGCAGTTCTGCTGTGCTCAAAGTACTTGTTTGGCTTCCCTTGCTAACACTGCCAGAAGCAGGGACAGAAAGTCCCCTAAAACACAGGCTGCAGTCCCTGGGGCTTTCAGTCTGACTCCCAAGCAGGGATGTGTCAGTGGACCTCTGCTTTTGACAAGGTAAATTGAGAGCAAGCTGATAGGAAAATACCTGCAGTTTATGACCAAAATCTTGGTTGCTCCATTACTGCAGGCAATATGAACCCAGGGCATTGCACAGCTTCCTTGCATACACCCAGCGCAGAGAGGGATTTCTTACAGGGGATATGTGCCTCCAGTATCATTGCTTCAGTGCTACTGATCTTCCCCAGCTCCTTCCCCTTCTCTGCTCAGAGTCCACACCCAGCATGAAACACTGGCTCCTTTACAATTAAAAAGAGGAATTTTCTCCCCCTGTGGAATAATTAGGATATGTGGAATTAAACTTATATTTGAAATGCAGCATTGTTCACACATAAGGGAAAAACAGACTTTCAGGGCCTCTCTGGGCGAGATGCAGCCACACCTGGCATGCCAGGAATGTGCACTTCACAGCGGTTCCCGTAACACAGACGGAGGGTAGAGCGAGGTGGAGGTCTCGCAGTTACGCTTTGTCCTAACTTCAGCAAAAAGATGGGAACTAGGTGGTGCAAGAAATTGATAAGCTGCATAATTGCTACCCTGAGCCAGCAGCCTGTCATCTTTTGACAGAATGCCGTCCTCAGTGTGAACTTTGCTTCATTATAATGTCATTATAATGCATTTACATGCTAAAATACACACCCATCTCCAATGTGACCCCCCTCCAAAATGAGACCACCCCTCTCTGAGCATGCGCTCTGAATTTTCAGTGTCATATACCTTTAAATCAAAGCAAGAGAAATTTACACCAATAGTAATAAAGGTATGTATGACTAGAGTCACTCAAGCTCCACCTTGAAGGTAAAAATAATATAAAATGACCCAAGAGAGAGTGGGATACTGGGGAAGATACCATCGCAGATGAGTCAAAGAAGATAACATCAACAGACTCCTCCGACCAGTCGACGGGCTGGACCTCTCTTCCCCCCCCATAGGGACGCCTGTGGGTAAGACTTGCACTGTGTTCAGTGCTTCCCCGGGAAAACTTAGAATCTCTATAGAGTTACTTTTACTATCACCTGTATATTTTAGAGCTATGCTGTGTTAACTTTATCAAGCGCTTTATTCATGTAACTATTGTTTGCACGTGCTTTTGCAGACAGTATTTATCACTGGCAATTCATAAAGAACCTGTACCTGTTGCATCAATAATTGGTCACAAACCACAATAAACTGCACTGTATTTGGTAACCGAGCGTAACTTTCTCACTGAACGCGACCCCATCCCTCGGTGTGGCTGTGAGAGTTCATGAGCACGACCCGACTGGCAGTGTGGTGCACTATCAGTGAATCCAGTGCAGTGAAGTTTGAAATAACAAACACGGCTGGACTGATAGCTGCCGCTGATTTTTCCCCTTTTAATGCAACACCCCCCCATCTCAATTAATGGCATAGCTTTGTGCATATTTACAATTGAAACTTGAAGACTAAAAGGCACCACAAACTTTGCCTCAAAGATACCCTTCAAAGCAGAGATCTGGATGCTACAACCCTAGTCTTTTGTCAGCAGTTCTCATTTTCACTATATACCCATTTATGTTTTAATATACCCAACGGTCACCCACACATGTTGCACAAAGATCGGATTTTGTTCTGGATAGACCACACCAACAAGTCTGGTGGCAGCATCATTTTTTACCAGAAGGAATCAGTGGCTGCAAGACACTCCAAGTTCAGTACTTCAGTAATTTTCTTAGAGTTACAAATGAAATTGGCACTAGTCTGCACTCAGGACCTAAGAAAACTGAAGTCTTCCCAGGGTACATTTAAACAGGTAATAATTGCAGCTGCTAATTTTGCATAAACTCTGGTAATGTTTTTTAAAGGAAGAGACAATATAGTATCAATTAGAAAACATTCAGCAACTTGCTAATAATAGACAAATTAATCACCTTTGGCTCTTCAGCTGTCTTCATAAATGTTTAATGATGAAAATATCCAAGCTAAATCAGCCTAATTAGAGACTTCGCCTTACATTAACTTTCTGTCCTTAGATATTCTGATCATGTAGATACATCAAATAGAGACTTGCAAAAGTACAATCTAACTACAGCTTCCCCTTCTCTTCTGCACTGTGATGATATGTGGTCAGGGACTACGTAATGGCAAAAGCATCTCCCAGTTCAGGGGATATCAGGACATGCAGCCCTCACTGTGCTGAAGAGATGACTTATTACTTCTTGATCAGCATACTTTAACTGGTGACTGCAGGAACGCCACTAGCTCTGATGGCACCTCTTTCTATTTTTTTTGTTTTCTCCTTTCCCATCTACCTCTGTTCTGCAGGATCCAGGCCAGGTTAGCACTACCTCTTACCTAAATTAGGAGGAATTGCAGCCCAAGATAATGCAGGAACCCAGATGATGCACCCAAGTTCAGCCTGGTGAGCCAAACTGCAGGATTAGCAGTTTAGGCTATCATCATTACTACCTTCCCAATGGCTTCCGCAGTGACATAGCCTTCACATCAGCTCTCAAGGACAGACACCAGGAAATGCAGAAGTCACTGCTGGCTGCTGTAAAAGACTCAACAGCATCTCTTCAATTGCCTATGCTCAGCAAGGAACTGCTTGTAGGGAGGCTTCAGATGGTTACAGGACCTTCCTGGCCAGAAGAAACACCCACTATGTTCTTTGCTGCTCCTCTTTCATGTTTCAGCTCATTATCCAGAACTTCCAAAGCAAGACATTGGAGAATCACCCTTCCTTCAAGGCATACTTAGTTGAAAGTTGCTGTCATTTATTCACACCATGGGAACAACAGTATTTCACTACTGCTGCTTTCAAAAATTAAGTGAACAAGAAATACTCATGTAACAGATATGGTCTCCTCCCTTCTCCCCACCACTGATTCCACAGCACTCAGAGCTGCTTTTCTTTAAAGTCCTTCCCACAGGCTCCCACATCCTGGAGACTAACAGACAATGCAGAGAGGGCATGTTAGCAGGAAACAGTTAGTGTCAAATTAGCCAAGTTAACATGATAGATTGTGATAAATTAAATGCTTGGTGTACTACATGCTTGAACTATGTGGTGCTGTGTATCACAGCAAATGTATTTCCTGAACCCTCAAACAAGGCAATTTCATCCATATAAAAGTGCTACTAAATATGCCTATGGTGGTTGTCAGATGGTTTCCTCTCCTTTTCAGCAGCTATAAAACATATGGGGTTTATGCTGTGAAGAGCCTTTGTAAATCATGCTGTAATATCTGTGTGTTACACTTAGCTACAGACACGTCTTCAGCTGATGTCAATTGCTGTAGATACTTTGACATCAGAGCCAAGATTATTTACAGCAGCTGAGCACCTCTCCTGTTGTGCTCAGCAGTTACAAAAAGTATGCAAATGAGAAGTGGTTTTGCTTTAGGTTTAGAACTTTTCTGAGAAACTAAAGCCAGAAAGTCTCTCAAATGTGGCCCCTGTCTGAACTTTCAAAGGGTAGATCCCTAGATAAAAAACAGTTAGTCTTGACTCTCGCCACTCTTGCTGCTCTTTCCCTTACACAGCACAAACCTAAAGAAACCTCTCTGACAATAACATGAATACATACATTTTTAAATACATAGTTTTAAAGGTGTTTCCCATTTGTCTCACCCTCTGAAAAAAGAAGACGACAATCACCTCTAGCAGGAGCAGCTACGATAATGCTGAATAATATCACCAGCTCCCCTATGCAGTCAGGAAAGAGCACTAAAAAGCCAGTTTCCACACTCTAATTCACACCACCTGAGAACAGAAACTTCAGGCAGCCCCTACCTCGCAAGGATGGACGGGGATTACTCCTGGATCATAACCACAGCCGGACTGCAGACCTCCTTTTCTCTCAGGGAAAGCTTTAAAATGAGCAGGGACACTGCAGCTACCCAGAGTGCCCAAGGGTTATCATCCCTCACAACCAGATGATGGGCACAGGTGCACAAGAGGGATGTTAAGCAATCTGTTAAACCCTATCCCTTCTGGAAGCCAAGGCCCCTTCTCCACTGCAGACATGCTACAAGTGCCTTTAAGTACTGCTGCTTTAAAAAGTTTAATCTGGATCCACCCACCTGTATCCTTTTGAAATCTTTCCTTATCCTTCCCTATATACCAAGTAGCAAATAATTGCGAAAAGGTATGAAACAGATTCAATATTTATTCATAGAATCATAGAATAGTTAGGGTTGGAAAGGACCTTAAGATTCTCTAGTTCCAACCCCCCTGCCATGGGCAGGGACACCACACTAAACCATGCCACCCAAGCCTCTGTCCAGCCTGGCCTTGAACACTGCCAGCGATAGAGCATTCACAGCTTCCCTGGGCAACACATTCCAGTGCCTCTTCCACCCTTACAATAAAGAACTTCTTCCTCATATCCAATCTAAACTTCCCCTGGTCAAGTTTGAACCTGCCACCCCTTGTCCTATCACTGCAGTCCCTAATGAAGAGTTCCTCCCCAGCATCCCTATAGGCCCCCTTCAGATACTGGAAGGCTGCTATGAGGTCTCCATGCAGCCTTCTCTTCTCCAGGCTGAACAGCCCCAACTTTCTCATCCTATCTTCACACGGGAGGTGCTCCAGTCCCCTCATCATCCTCATGACCCTCCTCTGGACTTGTTCCAACAGTTCCATGTCCTTTTGATGTTGAGAACCCCAGAACTGCACACAATACTCCAAGTGAGGTCTCACAAGAGCAGAGTAGAGGGGCAGGATCACCTCCCTTGACCTGCTGGTCACACTCCTTTTGATGCAGCCCAGGATACGGTTGGCTTTCTGGGCTGCAAGCACACACTGCCAGCTCATGTTCATTTGTTCATGGACCAACACTCCCAAGTCCTTCTCCGCAGGGCTGCTCTGAATCTCTTCTCTGCACAACCTGGAGCTGTGCCTGCGATTGCTCTGACCCAGGTGCAGGACCTTGCACTTGCCATGGTTAAACATGGCATCAGCCCACCTCACAAGCATGTCAAGGTCCCTCTGGATGGCATCCCTTCCCTCCAGCTTATCAATCGAACCACACAGCTTGGTGCCATCGGCAAACTTGCTGAGGGCACATTCAATCCCAGTGTCCATGTCACTGACAAAGATGTTGAACAAGACCGGTCCCAACACCGATCCCTGAGGGACACCACTCGTTACTGGTCTCCAGCTGGACATTGAGCCATTGAGCACAACTCTTTGCGTGCGGCCATCCAGCCAGTTCTTTATCCACCAAGTGGTCCACCTATCAAATTGATGTCTCTCCAGCTTAGAGACAAGGATGTCATGTGGGACAGTGTCTATCGCTTTGCACAAGTCCAGGTAGATGACATCAAGTGCTCTACCCCTGTCCATCAGTTCCATAGCCCCATCCTAGAAGGCCACGAGATTGGTCAGGCAGGATTTCCCCTCATTGAAGCCATGCTGGCTGTCACCAACCACCTTGTTGTTTTTCATGTGCCCTAGCATGCCTTCCAGGGGAATCTGTTCCATGATTTTGCCAGGCACAGAGGCGAGGCTGACTGGTCTGTAGTTCCCTGGCTCATCCGTTTTCCCCTTCTTGAAAATGGGGGTTATATTTCCCTTTTTCCAGTTGTCGGGAACTTCACCTGACTGCCATGATTTTTCAAATATGATGGACAGTGGCTTAGCAGCTTCATTTGCCGCCTCCCTCAGGACCCGCGGATGGATTTCACCAGGTCCCATGGTCTTGTATATGCTCAGGTTTGTAAGATGGTCTTGAACCTGATCCTCTCCTACAGTGGGCCCAGGGTCTTCGTTCTCACGATCCCTGCGTCTGCCTTTCAAGACTTGGGTGGTGTGATCGGAGCATTTGCCAGTGAAGACTGAGGCAAAGAAGTTATTAAGAACCTCAGTGTTCTCCAAATCCAGGGTAGCCAGTTCTCCTGATAGCTTCTGGAGAGGGCTCACGTCCCTAATCTCTCTCATTTGTTACATTCCTATAGAATCCCTTCCTGTTATCTTTAACATCCCTTGCCAAGTTTAATTCAAACTGGGCCTTAACTTTCCTAACCTGGTCCCTAGCTTCCCAGACAACATCCCTGTATTCTTCCCAGGCTGCCTGTCCTTGCTTCCACCTTTTATAAGCCTCTTTTTCCCTTCAAATTTTCCTCAGCAGCTCCTTATCCATCCAAGGAGGTCTCCTGGCCCTCCTGCAGCACTTGCTTCTAGTTGGGATGCAGCACTCCTGAGCTTGTAGCAGGTGATCCTTGAATATCAACCAACAGTCTTGGGCCCCCCTGCCCTCTAGGGCTATATCCCATGGAACCTTACTAAGCATGTTCCTGAAGAGGCCAAAGTCTGCTCTGTTGAAGTCCAGGGCAGTGAGCTTGCTGTACACTCTTCTCACTGTCCTGAGGATCTCAAATTTGACCATCTCATGATCACTGCAACCAATGCTGCCCTGGAGTGTCACATTTTCAACCAGCCCTTCCCTGTTGGTGAGCAAGGTTTAAGCCCATTAGTTAATAACAGAAGAATAGTTCTAACTCTCAAAATACTGCTTTTGTATATTTAGTTTTTCTCACGAGGTTTATAGTTACAGCTCAGCTTGTTTCCAGAGCTGCTTCTTAAGCAAAGCTCTAGACAGCCCTCACAATATTACAAGATTTGTATTGCTGTACTGCATATAAAACTCACAATAGAGTTTTCTGCAACTTCCACACTATAGTTTTATAATAAGGCAATGCAAGTAAGAGTCAGGCAAAAAAAGTAAAGCACATCCTAACAGGCTGATATCAAAATAACTTCAACCTTCCCACCTGAAAAGCAGCAGCAGATCTCACAGGGTTAAAAATGATTTTTCAGTCAATCTTGTTATGCATCCTATGCACTAGAACATATCTGACATGAAAGGGGATAGATAGATATAAATGTATTATGTGAAGCAGATTATTCATTTCAGTACAGACAAATTATGTTAAAGACTGTCAACATTCAGTCTGGCACAACTGCCACACAGCTGCAATATTTAGGGCAGAGGAGGAGTCAGGATGGTCTCATCTGTCTCCTGCAAATGGGTCACTCACAATTAAATTCTGCCTTAACCCCACCCCAGGTTGTATGGAGCCTCAGTGGAAAGATGTGATTTCTGAAAGCACTTATGCAACCTTTTAAAGTGAGGTTCTGCATAAGGAAGAGACACCACTTTGTGGAGCTCCTCATGAGAGAGGGATGGTTCGCCTGGGTGATGCCTACACTGCAGCATCCACCAAAGACTGCATCTCCTCCTCCTGTAACACTGCTTTCAGAAGGCATTTACAATTTAGGGGATTCTTGATTTTGTTTCTAGTTTAACAATCCTAAGAGTGTAACAACAACTTTTATTTAAAAGGAGGGGGAAAAAAAAAATCAAAAAGAGACAGAAAACCCTATTACCTATTTATTTTTAGTGCCACTACTACTAGTGCATCCTACTAAGCCAACAAACATCCCAGCATGAGCTGCCTAGAAGCAGAAGCAGGTAGCTGCCTGGCTAGCTTGCAGGGATCAGGTTGGAAGAAAGAGAAATAAGACTAGCATAAAGTAAACCTGGGCAGGGGACCTTACTTGTGCCTCCACCCACATTTGAAATCTTCAGTTTTGAATGGCAAGGTCCCATAACTCAGGATATAACAAGCCAGTGGACCCCTAGAAAGGGAGCAAACCAAGCCTCTCTCCTGGTCTCTGCTCTCAAGATTGCACAAGGCCAAATAGCTGTTGTGAAACCACCTGGTACCAGGGCCTGACTTCTCTTCCACATACATATACGCTTGTTGCAGCCACATTTCAGTATCAACCTGGGGGGAGCAGCAGAAGCAGCTTCTCCCAAACAGGGACAGGAGGGGGATTTTGTAGTGAAACCCATTCACCCTGCAGAGATGCTTCCAGATTTGACTCACATCCACTTGCTGACTCCTCAGCAGCTCCTCACTAACTTCTAAATCAACACTTGGGGCAAAAGCTTGGGTTTAGTACCCAATGCTCAAACACTGCCATGGAGCTTTTTTCTTTTACAGATACCCACCCAATACAAAGAAAATATAGTCTATTTCCTGCACAAACATGCATGAGCTTTGAAACTGAGTTCAGGTCTCTATATGTATTTCTGCCTATCTTTGCATAATGAAAAAGCAACAGGAAAAAAATATTATTCACAGGTGACATTTATTTTTAAGACACTGTTTTCAAGTTTTACCAACAAAAGGAATGTTGTATCATTACAAGCTTTGTCTACTGTGGGAGGGCTTGCTAGAAAAACCATACTGACAAACCTCTGTGATGAAAACTTAGGGTTAAAACCAGATACCTGCCAGCCAAGATAATGCACATGGCAAATGCCTTACTACCCAAATCAAATCAGAGAGCTGTGTTCTGGATACAGCACATCAGAGAAACCTCCATTTCAGATTTAAATTCCATCCTCTATTTTGCTTTCAGTCTTTCAGCAAGAAGTCTCACAATCATGTTTTTCTAGGAAATTCTCTTATTAATATATTTTAAGGCCAAATTTACTGCCCCATTTTGCTTCACTACCATACTAAAGACATCTTGTTTATTTGGTAATAAAAGGCAAAAAACAGAAGGGCAGAAAAAGATTTCTTATGGCTGAAGGCATAATTTCTTTCAAAAAGCACGTACATTCAGCTATGTAAGCGCAGCTCTATTTGCAGACTAGTGGATCTTTAAGAGTTAATTCTCAACAAAGGAAGTCAAATTACCACTACAGAGAACCCAGCTGGTGCTGACATTAAGCTGGTGCTTTTCCTTGAAACTCCTATACAGAAAGGTATATACCTTAATATTAAATTATGCAGAGCCTCAGTAATACTAGCCTGCTTCATTCATTTCATTAGGAAAAGAGACTTACATGTTAGCAGAATAAAATTAAGTGCTGGTGACCTACTATGCAACCTCTTTGTGTTCAATAGGACTCCAAGTTCTGCTATAGGTTTATGTCAGGCCATAATGCTATTGTAGTCAACCTTTCTGCACTGTAAATAACACAGTATTTAACTGTAGGACATATATTACACTGCAGATCTAATAAAGTGTGTATCTGGACTACTTTCTGATTAAAAAAAACCACCAGCACCTCACCAACCACCAAAAACCCCATCTTCTGCTACTGCAAAGAGTTTCAACTCAATATATTACTTCCACTTTAGCAAGTTACTCACCATGCAGCACAATTTTACCTTTTCCGTAGCAGCAAAGACAATTTAAGACATCCCATCTCTTTTCCCTCTCCCTCCCCTCTAGCTTTTATGATTCCTTCAACTGTGCCACTGCAGCAGAGGTTGCTGGCCTGCCATTAGGCCAGCAAGGCACTTTGGACTCAAAGGAAAGAAGAAAAGCCCCCAAAACTCCACATATCATCACTTTTTAAACTAGAACAGCGATACTGTTCCCAGGACAGGCCCACTTCCTGCTAACTCAGGTGCAGACACACAAGAGCACAGACCCAGAGACTAAGGAGGAAGGAAGGAATGACCCTCACCTCCAATCCAGAAAAGCCATGACACACACTACTCCTTTTCCACACCTAGCCTACAACCCCCTCTGCCATACATCCTGTTATTTAAACACAATGCAAAAGTCCATTCCAAGAAAACTGCATGTTTGGTCTCTCTTTTATCATTATGGGAGAACATAAGTAGTTCACCTGGGACTTCGGGCTACACAGCTGAGGCTCTGTGCAAATAGTGTTTAAAGTGACCATACCTTCCCCGCAGAGTTTGTGGTCTCTACTATAGCATATCCCATTACAGACACAAAACAAGTGTAATAGGGCAGGTAAAGCATGAAGAAATTCTGGGACAAGTGCAGCAGCATCTCACAAATCTGAGGTCCTTGAAGTTTGATCAGCAGAAAGTTACAACCATGCATTCTTGTTAGAGCAAGTACACAGTCTCTCTCCAGACACACAATTAAATCATTTCACTGTAAATTAGCACTCTGGGACCAAACATAACAAAAGAAACCACACTTTGAAAGTGAACTTAGAAATCACAGTAATTCCTACAGAAACACACAGCTTGCTTGGAGTCTTGCTAAGCAAACTACCAGACAGCAGGTCCCAAGACACCAAAGAAGTACTCCGCATCTTGTTAATAGGAGAGCTAGTCATGACTTTGCACCTACCTCAGAGGTAGCAGGCACCACAAAGTACTTGTGCAGAGGAAAGTGCAGAAGAAATGCTTTTTGTCCTGGGAAGGAGCCTCCTACCATCCCACAAAGAATCTCAAAAGCCCAAAGGTGCCTCCCTGGGAGGGCCATCAAAGCAGGTGGTGGCAATCACCAGCATCTCCAGTTCTATTAACATCTTTTTTAATGGCATTAGGTTCACTACAACCTTGAACATAACTTTGGCTGGTTTGATACCCCTCTCCCTGTGGAAAAGCTACAGCCTCCCCTGCCAGGAGCAGTTATCCAGGTAGGACTTCCAGCCCTTGGTGATTGCACCACTCACCTCCCAGTGCATCAGGAGAAAGGTGAGTAAAAGGCAGCTGCAAGAAGCCATTTTGGATCATTTGCTTTTTATCTTGTCAACACGATGACACCCAGAACTTAGACTGAAAGCAAAATACAGGAGCAGGATAATCTGCCAAGCCCTTTCACCTTTAAGTCTCAACTTGATGTTAAGATTAGGTGACACAGTGTCCTGGGTTCAGCAGTAGCTGAAGGGTTCCTTCCTGAAGGGTAGCAGTAGGGTTCCTTCCTAGCAGCTGGTGCAGCGCTGTGTTTTTGACTTTTGGCCTGCAAACAGTGCTGATAACACCGCTGGTTTCAGTTGTTGTTCAGTAATGTTTACTCTGACCAAGGACTTTCTGAGCCTCATGCTATGCCAGGGAGGAGGGGGAGCCGGGAGGAAGCAGAGACAGGACACCTGACCTGAACCAGCCAAAGAGGTATTCCATACCACAGCACGTCATGCCCAGTATATAAACTGGGAGCAGTTACCCAGAAGGGTTAGATCACTGCTCAGGTCAGGCTGGGTATTGGTCAGTATGTGGTGAGCGGTTGTATTCTCTTTCCTTGTTATTTCCCTTATCATTATTATTATTGGTGGTAGCAGTAGTGGTTTGTGTTATACCTCAGTTACTGGGCTGTTCTTATCTCAACCTGTGGGAGTTACATTCTTTTGATTCTCTTCCCCATCCCTCCAGGAGCGGGGGGGAGGAACTGGGTGGGGAGTGAGAGAATGGTTGCATGGTTTTCTTAGTTACAGCTAGGCTTAAACCACGACACACACAGATAAATCCCATGTCCCTTTTCCTCCACTCAGGAGGCAGTCTGCCCTCACACACTTCAGATTAACCCCCTTATTTCACAAGGGAGCTGAATAACAGGACCAATGGCATCTACCCACATGTTCTGCAAACCTGGTGACAGGATTATCAAGAGGACGCTTCTCATCGCCAAGGCCTACACTAGGACACTTTACACAACCCAGCAAACTGACAGCAATACTCACTGTGGCTGTCAAACAACTGTAGCAGGACCTATTTTGCACAGCTTCAGTCACAGTGTGACAACTAATGTCAAAAAACATCAGAAACTCTTCGTCAGTCACCAGAGCCAGCCTGACTTTGAGGCATGTGCCAAGATATAGGAAAGAAAAAGACAGAAAGCCAAGTCTGCTGGGATGCTCAAGAAGATGAGATGAAAGAAGCCAGAATGCATCCCAGATATCAGGTTCAGCATTGGCTTGGTGGAAGCCAATACTTCATGTATTAATTGGGTTGCTTGTGAAGTGGGATAAATAAATCCCTATCATGGCCAATAATAGGCCATGAGGTACTTTTTACAAGGGCCTGTAGGGATAGGACAAGGGGAAATGTCATTCATTGGAGCTAGCAACTGCAAGCTAGGCTAAAACCAAACCAAACCCTAAAGCCAGCTGTTAATTAGTGGCCCATTTTTCCAAGTCCTGAAAGAGAGACAGAACCATCTATGGGATCACAAATACTCAACGCACAAGCAAAACCTGGTTTTGCCTGTAAAAATTAAGTAGTTACGAAAGCTAGTTGCATTCTCATTAGCATGATCATCTACTTGAGCATGTTTGTAGAAGTTATAGCGCATGACTGGTATGCGCTTTGATGCAAATATATAATTTTTTTTAATAATATTTGGAAGTAAAAAGAATGAATGTTTAAAAAAACAAAAACAGCCCAACAATGGTGACAAGTCCTTACTGTGAGCAGAACTAACCCAGAGCCTTGTCATCTGTGAACAAAACTCTTTTGCAGACTCAGGCTTAAACAGAGCACTTGATAGCAGGGGAAATAATCTGCACCCCCTGAAGACCAAAGGGGTTCCTCCCTGGAGACCACAGTTTTGGACAACAGAATCGTTAAGCCTTTCACCACTTGGCCAAGGTCAGCAGGTACAAACAGTACCTCTAGTTTTCTGCTGAGCCCTACTGAGATGCATCACTTAGCTCCTAAATAATGGCTTACTCTGTACAAGGGCAGCAACAGCAGGCACTAGCTGTCACTTCTGGCTCACAGCAGTGGGTCAAACACACATTTGATGGACACGCATCACCGTCTTCAGGCCAGCACAAATTGATCTCCAAAATGCAGCACATGGGTTCTTTTAAAGCAGGTTGCAAGGGCAACCCGTTAGAAAGACTACAACATAACTAAAATGTTGTTACTTTTAGTTAAGCTCATCACACTGGCAAATCTGCTGAATCCAGGGTTCTCACTGGGATTCCTGTGTTTTTTGGTTAGCTTCTAAGCAAAAAAAAAAAAACCAAACACCCCACACTGCAAGCCAGCAACTAGCTAAGCCATCCTGGTGAGCTTCCCCTCAAGCTCCCGCAGTTTGCAGCGAGCTCTGCAAAAGCCCATCTCAGCACTGGATATTGTTTCCAGTTGGTCATGCAGGGAACCAAGACAACAGATTACCAGGACAGAAGCCCTATGTGTCAGCACTGCCCTCTACTGCAGGACTGGCTTTCACAGAAAGGACATGTGAATTGCAAACAAGGGACACAAAAGATGTGAGACAGCAGCTTTAGACAGGATATGTTTTGCACTGACCAACTGCAAGGGCAGCCTTTCTAAAACCAGTTTCCATCTCTGTAATTCATATAGCAGCATGATACGTGCAAAGATAAGGAACATTTTCTCAGACACATTCATAACACACAAGTGGAAGCACCAGGTACAAATAAGCAACAGAAAATGTAGGTCACATTCAAAAATATTATCAAGAGTACTCAGAGTATATCATATCATACTTCTACAATAAGCTTTGCTTTCATGATAATGAATTAGACCCAGATTTCAAGTACTACTTTTCATTTCTGTTGTCTCAGCTTTTTGATGTCACATCTGAGACAGCCTGGCCCAGATATTTATAAGCACTGATCACCTCCAGCATGACCACCATGATCAGTAACTGCCCACTGAAATGAAGCCTTTGATTTCTCAAGTCAGTGCCTGAAAACTCTGGTAGCCAAATAGAGTTGCTGCTGCAGAAAAATTTAACTCCTCTGGAAATACAGCTTCTCTGGCAAAAAAAAAAAAAAAAAGGCAGTTAATCTGTTTTGCAGTCAGCAAAGATTTCAGGCAGATAAAAGCAGCAGAAAGCTACATTCCTCCTCTACTACCTTCTTCAGGATGGATGCAGCCAGTCAGCAGCACAACTGAGAGCAGCCTTTGGGTTGTGTTGGGTGATGTGTACTGAAAAGACTTGCTGGGACATGGAAGCCCACACTGGAGCACTGCTGGGATAGCCAGAGGCACACACCAGCAGTGCCGCACATCCAGAGACTCGGCTTCACGTGGCCCATTGCTGAGTTCATTCCTGGCAGCTTTGGTTGGGATCAACTAGTGGGTGCCTGCTCTGTGGAAGAAACTGTCACCAGACAGGTATGGGAAGTCCTTGTCCAGGGGAGGGGAGAGGTGCACAAGTGCAAGGCCATAATCTACCTGAGAAAACAGGCAACTACTGCAGATATACCTATAATCTCCAGTGAAAGAGCCAGCAGAGACAACAGTAATTCTCCACTGGTGGTAGCAATGAAGGGTGATCACAGAAGGAATCTTAGGCAAACCACTGCAAGCGGATTTTTATATACTTTTTTGTTAATTTTCATGCTAACTGGGATTTGACATAAGGAAACAATTTCACACATTAGTTTCAGAGCAAAAGTTTCATTTCACCCCCTGAAGTAGAATACTGATTGCTCAAACCACATATTTTCCAATACATGGCCCAGCTACAGACCAGCAAAATGTTCACAGGCATCACTCCAACGTCTCTCAATTTTCTTTCTCACTTCTCTCACTCCCTTCTATTTTTGCCTTCAGGAATCTCAATATCACTAGAATCGCTTCTGGATTTTACCATCTATATTTGAAGATGTATTTGTACAATGAAGGAGCATGTTTAGAATAAGGAATTCTCAAAAGTTTATTATGGGAGACAAGATCATAGAAGATACAAAAGTCAATTCAGAATACACTTTATGTTTATCTCAATTCTGTGGTATGAAAAGCTGAAAAGAGAAGATGAGCTCCTTTCACATGGCAAAAAATGAGCCTCCTGCTTCCGCTTTTTACGTATTCTTTAGGCCAAGACCCAGAGCCTGACTACGCACCTGAGTATCACTGGAAAAGGAGTTTTCCAGGAGACTGAATAGAAGGAGAACATTTTGGTTTAGAAAATGAGGGGATAAGCATCTGTCACAGATAAACTGCAGGGGATGGGGATACAAAAGTCCTACAGTCCTGTATCAGTGGCTCAAAAGTCAGATGTGTTAGAGCATCTTTCAGCTACCTTGAATCAAACCCAACCTCTACTCTCTTCTATTTGATGAATATGAGGAATTTAAGGCCTTCTACACTTACAGTTATGCCATGCAAAGTCGTGGCTACACAGGTAAGTAAACTATTACCCTGAGGAAGTCAAATCACAGATTTCTAGCCATCAGTTCTTGCAGTTCCCAGATAACAAACAGGGATTCAGCTGAGCCCCTAAGCATGGGGTCCAGGGAGCCCCAGCTTTTGTGCAGCACCTGCAGAAAGGGAGTCCTTCATGAAATAGTAGTTTATTTCTGTACTGTTTTCTCTAAAACATAGGGTATGTAATCATAAATGAAGTCTTGCTTTACCTCACTGTGCCAAGTGAAACAAAAGCCCCAAAGCTCTTATAAAAATTGAAGCAAGACAAACTGTGCTCCAAATCCCCAGAAAACAAGAAAAACATTGGAACAGAGAAACATAATCCATTTGGATCCTATGCTGCCACAGCACCAGGTATTTTTGTTCTGATGGAAATTGATGGTTTGTAATGTCAGCATGTGATAGATACAACTCCTCAACAGCATGGATTGTAGCTTGAAGTAACTGCATTACTGTGTGCAACTGCATGATGTTTACTGAATTTCTGCATGTTGATGTGTCTGGAAGTTGAACACCTAATGATTTGATTGTAGTAGATCCAGTTTCATATAACCTTTCAAACCTTGAAATTGCACCTTCCATTTGCATTTGCTTCAAGAGACTTAAAAATGCAAATGTTGTTTTGAGGAGCTACCTTCTAATTATTCAGCTAAAATAGTTGTTTTGAACAGGCACAAGTTTTCTGATGGGATTGTACTAAGATGTAAACACTAGCCTCATTATACATAAACATCATTTCAAAGCATTCAACATATCTGTTACACAAGACTGTTCTGTGATATAAGAAGAAACACCTATTATTTCTTCTTGCTTTTCCTACAAAAGGGATATGCTAGGGTTTGGAGATACACAATGATTGCTTCTAGAATAGAGCACAAAAAACTACAGCATGTAAGTTACTTCAAGCAACTGATAACAGGCTATTTTTCACACTGCACTATCACATATAAATGGAAGTGCATGTTCTGTAAGCCAGTGGATATTTTATATCCGTTGACTCCTTTGCCCCTTCGCAGCTCTTCCAGCAAACTAAAATTAAAGACATTCCACACTAAAAAGATTACACATGAAAAGACATAGATAATGATATAGCTGCTCAGCTGCTAGCGCTACAGAAGCCAGAGCTCAGTGCTAGTTGTCATATTAACTACACTTCACTGGTAAATACTTAGGCAATAAGATGGGTTAATCACCTCTACATTATCTAGCATGAAACCCACTGGCATCTGGGCACTTGCTGGTGCTGTTTTGCAGCTGTGGCATGGCATTTACTATGGAGATTTGTCTTAGTGCTTGTTGCAAGTTATATTGCTCCTTTGAACTCATCTGTCCCTTTTATCCAACTAATGGCATACTTTGCCTTGGTTGTATTTTTCATACAAAGGTCACCGGACCTTGTCTGGTCCCCACCTGATGAGAGATTGCAAGCAGAAAGTTTCCTAACATAGTGCTTTCTCTTGGTGTGACCAAATCGAGGGGATGTGCCTGTGGGATAACATCCCGACTATTAACAAATCCTTTCACTCAACACAGAAACAGAGTGGAAAGACCTTGAGACAAGAGTGCACTTTAGAAAGACTCCCTGCTGTGAATTCAGCAGTGAAGAAACCCAGTTAGATGACTTGATACCAGTCATAGGTGATGGGTGCGCATGGTCCTCACCAGAAAACTTCCGCACCATAGATGTTAGTACAAGTGGAGGCGGGCACCCATTATTATTCACTTTACAAGTGGTGAATTAAAACAGAGAGAGAGATGACTGCTTGTCTAAAGTCAGCCTCGAGGCTCTTTGCAAAGCAAGGGACAGCAGCTAAGACTCCCAGCTGTGGACACAGCAGAGTCACTCTGCCTGATGGATGGCAGGAGCACAGCTGCAACAGGCACCATACCAAAATGCCTCGTTGCATGGGTTCAGCAGTTGCTGGACACCCAAGTGGAAGGGCTGGCCTCATTCCCTTTGTTCAAAGTGAGATTTGTGCAAAATATTTATGTTCTCATTCTCAATTTTAGGTATATTTACTGAAAACAACATAATCTTGTCAAAATGACATTTTTCTGATCAACTTTGCAATGTTTACATCACTAAATTGTATAGATATTTACATCACTAAGTTGCACAGTCACTTGGCAAGTAGTTACATATACAGTCACTGAGACAGTTAGGAACTGCAGATACTACATCCTGAATTACAAAATTATAAGTATTTCTTTGGATTTTAAGCCTATGCTTCCCAGCTGCTCAAAGAAACGTAACTCTCATGATCCTTACGCAGCAGATTATACCAGACAGTCCTTCCTGGTAAACAGTGTTTTTATTTAATATGGCTGCCAGCTAAAACAGTGGTGGGGGTAACTTTCCCTACAGATTTCAAGTGGAATTTACCTGCCGAAAAATAAAGAAATCACAGCAATTCTTTGTAACAGGAAAGCGATGCTAATAGTCTGAAATCAAGTAAACTTGAATAAGGGCTGAAATCTCAGTTCTAAATCCCTTTAATCTTGGACAAGCTGCAACCCCTCCCTGTAAAGCAGGAGTAATTATATTTACTTACTTTGCATGAAGAACTGGATAACACTCAAGGGGCACCACGCCATGCCAGGAGAAATGGTTCTGGAAGGCACCAAGAGTGGAAGGTGGAAGAGGCCCTGGAGACCTCTGCTCCAGGACTCTGCTTGCCTGCTGTTCCCTTCAGCCATATGCTGGATTCCAAGCTTCAGTAAGCCTTGTTTGATGGGAGACTGTGATCCACCCTTGTGAATAATAAAAAGTAACAGCAGTTCAAATCTTTTACCAGCTGGAAAAGATTGAGTCAGCTGCAGCTTAGTTAAAATCCCTTGCCTCAAGGCCTTAATGACCAGCACCTGTGAACGGTAAATGCCAGACAAGCCTGCTGGGAAAAAAAGCCTGCAACAGGGAACCCAACACCAAAGACACTTGTTTTCTTGGGGAAAGAATGTCCTGAGGAGCAAAATGGCTGCTAGCAAAGTAACAGCAACAATTCTTGCCATTTCAAATAATTTTGTAGGCTCTCATAAAAGCCCAGATATTTTAAGCCACTGAGTCAAACACCTCAATCTCCTGTGTACCTGCGGGGGGAAAAAACACCTGAGAAAAGATGTGTTGTTTTAGCATGACAAGCAGTTTATTTCAAAATTGCACCATTTTTAGTTTCATTTGTAAATCTTTGTAAGAGTTACAAAACAAGACAGTTTAAATGACTCAGCTCACCCATTTTTATGTTACTACAACGATAAACAACACTATGCTGTGTTTTGGGGGGGGGGATATATGTCACTGAAGCACACACAATTTGAAGATCATTGAATATGTTTTACTTCCAGCCTCCGAAAGTTCTGCATGTGGACCAAGCAGGCAAAATTTCAGCCTACAGGTATCTGCCAAAATTGTAAGCACCTAAATAATAAGGATTCTCTGGTGATAATGATGCAACACACACCTATCTGCGCTATAAACAATAAGCAAACTGAGTTAGGACTGTGGCAGACGCCACATCCCTGGAGACATTCAAGGCCAGGGTGGATGTGGCTCTGGGCATCCCGATCTAGTTGAAGATGTTGCCGCTCACTGCAGGGGGTTGGACTAAATGAGCTTTGAAGGTCTCTTCTAACTGAAAGTATCCTATGATTCTATTCATAAATTCTCCTCTATATATATATATATATATATGTACATTGTTGAAATGAAGCAGTTCGAACCTCAGGCTAAAAATGGAAGGTGGAATTCAAACATTTTGACTTAGTGTACCTGGCTAATGACAACTGGTCATATGCAGACACAATTCAAATCCACCCCAGCTGCATGCCATGTTTGCTTTGCTGCCTGATGCTTACAAGATGCTCCCCATGCAATGAATCAGTAGGTCCAAGTTAATTTCCAAAAGCACAATGATGCCCACAATGGAGGTGGCAGTGTCAGCACCAAGGGTTTCAAAGCCTTCCAAATTCCTCTGAATCCTCTTTCCACTGCTGTCATGCACATCCAGTACTTTTGCCCCCAAACACATTGGTCTGCTCCCAGACTCACTGCTCAGGGACACACAGCAGTCCCTGGTGAGACAAAACTGCATGCAATGTAGGCAGCAGTGCCTGCCAATCCAGACTTTCCTCCTTGCCTTTCAGACTTGCAGCAGTTGACCTTGCATGCTGCCTTCCCCCATCATGCCCTCACTCCTCACCCTGCAGCTACACAAAATCTCACACAGTTATTGGACTGTGAAATAGCTCTTTTTTCTTTTTCTGTCTCCTTGATGAGCTGTTATGCAGGCGCAGAGGAGGAGAGGAGAGGCTGTGCCTATGCTGGTGAGAGCTGCACTTGCTCCCTGGCCTTGGTGATGGAAACGTTTCCCAGCAGCAATGGAGAGGGAGAGAATGAGCAGGCCATGGCCAGCCCCACTTGAACCTTGGAGGAACACAGGGACTCATGAAAGAAGGAGAGAGCTGCAAGCTCCTGGATGCCCAGCCCAGGAACAGGCATATGCAACCACCCTTTTGTGCAGCAACAAGTCTCCAAGACCTGGTGAAGCTGACGACAGTGCTCCTCATGTGGAGTCAGCCATCCTGCTCCTTTCCATGCCATCTGCTTTGCCCACCTGGGCAGCTAAGGGCAGGGGAAGGGGCCTTCCCACCACTGCTCACCTTGTGTTCTGCCCTTCCCCCAGGAGAGGGGATGTGCTGGCTGTGCATCCCAAGATGGACACAACTATTACTAGGCAGTGCCTTACCCACGAGAATGATGCTACCTTCAGGACCTAGGAAGGAGCAGGAAGAATGCTGTGCTTACCTTCTCTCCATTTCCCTCCCATGAGACTGCTTTCTCTCTGGTTCCCAGGGCTGGATTACACAGCCTCATGCAAATGGTTCCTCCCAGGACACTATTGGTGTCCTGGGTGGGAGATCACAGCTGCCTGCAGACAGCAGAAGGCAGGATTAACTGGCCTTTTCTTGCCTAATTAGTTGAAAGTTCAGGTATCTGATTTTGACAGAGTAGAAAAATCTTCAAGCTTATGTTCTGTATCTGATGCTGAACAGAGGCCTGATGTCTACAGGGATTTTAGTCTAGCACTTTTGATGAGCCCTGCATTCACCTCCAATAAATATATATCTTTGCTCTTGCAGGAACCATTCTAAAAGGAACTTTGAGGAAACCTTTGATAACTCCTCCCTTGCTTAAAAACATCCCCTTTGGTTGACAGGGTGATATCAAGACTTCAAATTGGAGCTGGTGAAATGTTCAGATCAAAAAGGATGAATTTATCTTAACAGTAATCTATATCTGCTATGTCAGACAGTGTGCTGCAGCATGTCCTGCTGTGTGCAGTATGCCACTTATGAAGCAACTGATAAACCTTTCTAGATAGTGCCTAACGCAGAGTGTTTACCAGAATATAGATTGCTGTGAGATATAGTTAAAAGTTGCTCAGAAATGAGAGATCAGGGAGGATGACCATTTGTGAGGAGGTCAGTGATGCCTTTTTTGTTGGATCTTGGGTTTGCTTCCTTTCTTTCTTTGCCAGCAGCATGTAAGTGCAGTAAAATATCAGAGTGAGAAAGAATTGCTATAGCAACAAAGTATGTTCTCCTAATGGAGGCTGTAACAGCCAACCTCCACTAGAACTTTAAGGGGAAGGAATAAAATCCATCACAAAAGCAGGAAAAGGAAAGGCATTAAAATTAAGATTTAACTGTTCCATGATTTGTTTGCTTACTTCACATCTCCAGATGATCCACAGTACTTTCAGTACTTCCCTGCTCCTGTTTACTGCTTCACACAAGAATTTTCAGGAACTTGGAAAAACAGTGGTGGGAATGATCTATTAGTAGTAATATGATACAGGTTTGCATTGAACAGTAGTATTATCACTACAAATATGAGAAATTATGAGATTATAGCAGCACTGGGAGACCACAGGTAAGACAGGAGGGCACATGATGCCAGTACACAGCCAGAGGCCATTCTTCCTGTCCAGATTTACAATGATTAAAAAATAAGAGCGAGGGGAAACTGTCACAGAGAAATGAAGGGACAACTTCAGGGTTGCTCACTTAGCCAGTGGCAATGCTAGGACCAGAATGCAGGTCTCTGGTGCCCCTCTCACTGCTTATTAGCTATTAAAGCTGCCCAGAAAGCTACTTAAATGTTCTTGTGCAATACACTCATCACATACCTTAGGATGGCCTATGGAGAAACCAGCAGAGTTATTGTTAAATTGTCCTAGATAACTACTGCACCCATGCTCCATCACTGGCCTTCATCCTCACCCGGGCACTAAGACCATCTTTCCCTCCTTCTTCTCTGCTGCTCAGAGTGTGGTACCAGTATCAACAGGGAAAAGAAGCACTGCAAAACAGGGGCAAGCTTCTGGCTTCTACAACTGTTACACATGATATCTGGAGAAAGATGAAAGAGAAGACAGGCTAACAAATCTAACTTCACATCACTAGTTTTCTCCTCTGCTTCTGGCATGATGAAGCTTCAAACACCTTCAAAGATGTTTCACACAGGTGTAAACAGCCCTTATCCTGTGTGGTAATGCTATCTCATGCTGGTCCTCAAATTATAGTCTAGGTTGAGAGAAATTCCTTCTTCTGCAGGTGATTAAACTGAAATGCTGCATTAAGTTCTGTGGCAAAGCTGGGGGAAGAAGCAGTAAGTTCTGAAAAGTCCTGCAAGTCCAGCAAGTTCTGAAGATTGTACTAGATGTTCTTTAAGGTCCCTTCCAACCCTAACTATTCTATGACTCTATGAGTCCTACCACCCTGGCTGAGTCTTTGGTTACTCAGGACAGGGAACAGCAGAAGTATGCATCAAAGGAGGAAAATTTAAAAGCTCTTTTAAAATAATTTCTCCCCACAGAGAAAACATTTTCTGGCATATCTTTGCAATGAAGCTCATTATATAGATGTCCTATTTATAACTCACAAGTCTCCATCACAAGCAAGCTTCTCAGAGGTAGAAAAGCAAGTATGATTTGAATAGAGCTGTATATCACAGGTCCATGTTCCCACTCTATGATTTATAACAAAAGCGTAGCAGCATGGGTCAGTAAATGACACTCTGAAGCAAAGAAAATTGAACAAATTTAAGCTTCCTTATGTGTATGAAAGGAATTTTTTGTTTAAACTTAAAGTTTCAAAAAGTGTTTCATGCTCACATCCTACCAGACTAAGCAGCAAGTCTTCCTCATTTTACAACACAGTTTCTGCTAATCAGTTCCTCCTCTAATGTTCTTAAACAAGGCATTGTGTCAGATAATAGTGAGAAAAAGAAAATATGACTAACCCACAACCAAGGATATGAATTATTTCAAAATTATAGAGTGAAAAAGTTTAGATACTTACCATCTGTGAAAAACAAACAGAAAACAAACACTGGAGTTTCCCATAGACAGCAGAAGTCATCTTAGGTTAAAGTCATGCCAGTGAGAATCAGCCCAGGCAGACCAGACAGCAGCTCCTTGGGTGGGAAAGGGCAGAGAGAGGAGGCAGATGTGCACTCTTTCCCATGACTGCTGTCCTAAACCTAAGGCAAAACCTGCTGTGTCATTTTTTTTGATGGACTGAGAGGAAACTGGCAACCTTCTCATTTGAAATCTCAGAGAAAACTGAAACCCAGTAGGTAAACCTGTTTTTGTGTACACTATACAGGCTGCAGCCAACCAGTGACTTCCCAATGATAGTGGAGACTAATTTCTTCACCAACATAAATGCACAACAGGGGAGAGAGCAAGTTTCAGAAAATGAAGGGGTTCCATCTCTTATTCACAAAGCTGCCTAGTGAACAGTCACGCTCAATTTTCATCTCTCTCTGGCCCCATGAAACTTATATTGCTTTCTCATCTGTGGTTCAGCTATTATCACCTCCTGCTCTTCTGCGCAGTCGCGTTCTTCAAAAGAGGGTAGTGCTGCAGGGTTGTTTCAAAGAGGTTTTGTAAATGCTGATTGTCTGGAAAGGGATTCAAGGGCCCTGACTGGACATGGGGCTTTCCCAGAGCCCAGCTGTAGGCACTGATAGGACTTGTGATGCTCTTCCAGTTTCCTGCTGGTCCACAGCAACCTTGCTGCTTTGGGCATCATGGTGAAACACCTATTCTTCCTTAATGTAGAAGGTCAAATGTGACTAGCGAGCTACAGTTCAGGGGACAGACAAGTAAACTGTAGGCTGTCCAGCAACAGTTTTTTGGGTTCAAGCTACCACACAACCAAAGGAGTTTTGAAAGAGTTCCTTGCTTGTGTTTATTCACCCTAACTTATGAAACTAGTATTGTTAAGAAACTGAGCACATGCTGCATTTACACTTGAAGATTTCTACCCCCCTGAGAAATATTTTCCCAATCCCAGAAGACCCAAGTTTCATAAATCGCTGTAATTGAAGTTGCTTACATCCTGGTTAGGGGAAAAGAAGCGAAAGACTAAGGGGCTTGGAGAGATGAAGAAATTACATGCGTTCCACCAGCTTTTCTGAGTGGCCACTGCCTACCAAGCTGCAGTCTAGATGCCACCAGGACCTGGGGAAGAGAGCAAGGGCTTTAACAGTGTTAAAGAGAATTAAATAGTATTCAGGGTGTCTTCCCTAGCTGCTCTGCAAATCTACTATCATGATTAGCAGTCAGTCAAGTTTTGCAATCTTATTTTCCTACTCAAACAAAAACTGTTTTAATTGAAGAACTATTATATGCCTTCATGTTAAAGCAAACACTGCACGAGAAAATCAGAAAGTAAAGACTACTTCCTCAAACAGAAGAATCATAAAACAAAGCCATAAAAAGCATCTCTTTCATTTACTTTGTTTGCAGATGATCTCATTTGTATTGCGGGCACAGATTTACCCTGTTCAGATCAAATTTCTATGAATAGAAAAAAAACTGTAACTGTGATAAACACCCACAATTATAGCACTTGATTTTCTCTTCCATAATTTAGCCCAGCTTCAGCCAGTAAACTATCTCTTCTCAGGAAATGAAATTGTAAACTCTGAATTTTTGCACAACAAAAATTTTGCAGGGTAGATGGTATGCTTCTCTGACTCACTTATTTTGTCCAATGGTGCTTGAAGCAGACATTGGTACTCATAGAATCATGGAATAATTTGGGTTGGAAGGACCATTAAAGGTCACCTAGTCCAAATCCCCTGTAATGAGCAGGGACATCTTCAACTAGATCAAGTTGCTCAGAACCATATCCAACCTGACCTTGAATATTGCCAGGGATGGGGAATCTACCAACTCTCTTGGCAACCTGTTCCAATGTTTCACTACCCTCACTGTAAAATATTTCTTCCTTACTGTCATGGGTTCAGCAGCAGCAGTCGTTTCTTCTCCTTCTTGGTAGCTGGTGCAGCACTGTGGTTTTGATTTTGGGCCTGGGAGCAGCGCTGATAACACCAGTGTGTTCAGTTACTGCTTGGTAATGTTTTGTCTGGCCAAAGACTTTCTCAGTCTCATGCTATGCCAGGGAGGAGGGGACCAGGAGGAAGCAGAGACAGGACACTTGACCCAAACTGACCAAAGAGGTTATTCCATACCACAGCACGTCATGTCCAGGATGTGAAACCGGAGGGCAGAGACCCGGAAGGGTGTGGTGGTGGACTGGGGGTGCACAGCATGGTCAGGTTTTTGGTACTGGGGGGCTCGCTGCTGGGGGGTGCACTGGCTGGGTCGGGCTTGGTGAGCAGTTGTATTCTCTTTCTTTGTACTTCTCCTGTCATTATTATTACTGGTAGTAGCAGTAGTGATTTGTGTTCTACCTTAGTTACTAAACTGTTCTTATCTCAACCTGTGGAAGTTGCATTCTTTTGATTCTCCTCCCCATCCCCCCGGGACTGGGGGAAGAAAGAGGGGGGTGAGTGAGTGAGTGAGCGAGTGAGAGACTTTCGTGAGTTTTAGAGACTTAAACCACGACACTTACATCTAGCCTAAATCTATCCCCTTGTAGCTTAAAACCTTCATCCCTTGTTCTATCACAACAGGTCCTTGCTAAAAAGTTTGTCCCCATCTTTCTTGTAGGCCCCCTTGAATTAGCAAACAGCTGCAATAAGGTCTTCCCACAGCCTTCTCTTCATCAGGCTGAATAAACACAAGTCTCTCAGCCCTTCTTCATAGGAGAGGTGTTCCATCTGTCTGATCATTTCTGTGGCCCTCCTCTAGACCCACTCCAGTAGGTCCAAGTCTTTCTTTTTTTTGTGGGACAAGTACACAAAATGACTACTATTTCATGTAGCTTAATATTTCCAGGTGAGAGACAGTGATAGAAGAGAAAAGCTGCAGATACCCTTCTGAAAGCTTTCTCCTCCTCAGAGGACCTCAGCAAACTGCTCTGTTGAGGACAATAAGTGCTCACTGCATCAACCCTGTTACAGTGTGCTCAGAGCAGGCTGAGCTCCTGGTGGTGTCTAAGGGATGTGCTATGGGCAGGCAGGGAACCATTCTTCTTCTGCACAAGAGAGTACGGGAGTGAATTTAAAAGAAACAAGTGGGAAGAAGCAGATCAATGGAGTCAAGAGTGTCTGCCTGGAGGGTAGAAAGATCAAGACTGTGCTAGTAAAGAGAAGTCCTTGGAAGGCAGAGGAAAATAATAATTTTAGCAATAGAGGAATGGGTTGGGCTGAAAAGAACTGGGAAGAATGAAAACTGAAATAAAGTGAGTGAGCAGTAGCCACAATGGTAGAAATCAGAAGCTGTTTGCAGTGAGCAAGCCCCATGAATACTACCAGTCCAAAAAATGCTTTAATGGCCCTATCAGTCCTACTGATTAATGAGATTCTTGAGTGTCATTTTCTATCATTTCTCTAAAAGCAGTGAGAACACCTAGGGAATGAAATGTAGGGTTTCAGAAAGATGAGGTGTAGACTTGTGGGGGTTGTGTTATAATGGGATAAATGCGCACCCTATAAAATGTGGAACACCATAAGAACAATTCTCCTTTTCATCATAAGCCATACAGTAGGATTTTGGCCTTTGTCATTTTACTGTAGAGGAAAGTCTGCACATTTTAATTAAAATGCTGAAGCAAAACTTAAAATCCTGTCTGAGGCTACGCTTGTATGGAAATTGTCTGTGGTTACTTGGTAGGATTCAATACTTTTTATGTGAAATTTAAATAAGTGAATTGAAATAATCTGCATTTTTCATAATGAACAGGGAGTTGAAATAATGAAAGGTGATCATGAATATTTAGATTAAAGAATAAAATTACATTGAAATAGCCATCAGATTTCTCTTATGATTCATTAGAAGATACCAATACTGTAACAGCATTGTAATTTTTAGAAATGCATTATAGGTTCACAAATTTGTTATTCATAAAATTCATTTATGCCTTTTTTTCAAAGGTGTTTTACAAAGGATTTAGAAACCTCTTTAATCTTTGAAAATAACACTGTAGTTTGTGATTAAATATCTCCATAGCATAACTATAAAGATATGCATCTGCATCATAAAAATCCAAATCAGAATGTAGCACAAATAAAAAGGTCACTGCAAAGTTGTTTTTTTTCCTTAAATTGACAATTTTCATTGCTACTAATGCTTTATGCAATATCCTTCAGGTGACCAGATCACCTAATACTGTTAAGTTACTTACAGAATCACACAGAGTCCTTAGGAGTGGCACACTTCACAGCAGAAAGAGGTGATGCTGGAATCTACCTTGCACCAAAAGTTTGTAGTTTTAAGTTTCAATCCAAGGGTGTCAGCGCTCCTTTCATCAAAAAACCTTTGCAATAGCAAGGTTGCAAAAAGACTGTACACCTCAGAATAAAATGGATTTGCCTTAGTGGAAGACCTGAATATTAGCTCATAATCATACTTTCATAATATTTGTTTCTGCTATGTGTTTTAATATTCAAGGTGTCTAAGTATTAGAACAAAACATGATTGCATCTTATTGATGCTCATACAAAGTCTAAAATATGATCAACCGACTTGAAAATTTTATCTGAAATATTATTCAGGAAAGTAATATTTATAAATGTATCTCCTTCAAAGGGCTGCCATTATGCTTCTGTGGTCTAGTATCCTGCAATAACTGCAGGAAGTTCAAAGAGTTCCTGTTTGTTTCAAAGTCTTTTCCTTTTATCATTGCTTAACACTACATAATCAGCCATAATATTTAAAACCAAAAAGCTGACACTCAAAAAATTGAAGGATAGAGGGGTTGGCTTTGTTCTTGAAATAGGTATTTTTTTCCAATGCTATAGTAAGGAATCTTGTATTTTTGATAATTAGTTACAGTACTCTAACTAGATCTTTATGTTGCTGCTCCCTTGTAAAACATCCAAAGACACACTCCCTTTTAACCATGAGATACAGACCATAGACCAGAAAGTCTTAGCAGAGCAGATTCCACAACACTCTTACTGATGACAAATGTATACCATTTAGGAGCTACATGCACTGAATGTAAATTCTCTACAGTATTTCTGTCTGCCAGAGATCTAGGCCTAATGAGTGCAGAACCTTTAATCCTAATTAATTATATTTGCAGAGAACTGGGGCACTGATACATGCCAATTATACTTCTAAAAATGCAACAGGATTTCCACAAAAAAAAATTGTACTTCTTCAAAACCAATCACTGCAGAAGAAATACTGGTCTCAGTAGGAGTTATGTTCACTATATCCGGGAGGTAAATACTGATTTACCTTTAAATGCCAGTGATTGCTGACGTAAAAGGAGGGACCATTCAACAAGGCCAAGTTCAAGGTTCTGCATCTGGGTCAGGGCAATCCCAAGTCCAAGTACAGGCTGGGCAGAGAATGAACTGAGAGCAGCCCTGAGGAGGACTTGGGAGTGTTGGCTCATGAGAAGATCCTCATGACCCACCAGTGTGCACTTCAGCCCAGAAACCAAGCATGTCCTGGACTGCATCCCCAGTAGTGTGACCAGCAGGTCAAGGGAGGGGATTCTCCCCCTCTACTGCACTCTGGTGAGACCACTGACACACTGTCCTGTGTCCATGTCCGGGAGCAACAACACAAGAAAGATATGGACCCGCATGAGAGAGCCTGGAGGAGGCCACAGAGATGCTCTGAGGGCTGAAGCAGCTACTGCTCTAAGAGACAGGCTGAGAGAGCTGGGCTTGTTCAGCCTGAACAAAAAAAGGCTCTGGGGAGACCTTAGAGGTCTCTAAGGACCTCTCTCAGAGGTCTGCCTCTGCCTAAAGGGGCCAGCAGAAAATCTGGAGAGGGGCTTTTGACAAGGGCCTGTAGTGACAGGACAAGGGGGAATGGCTTTAAAATGATAGAGGGGAGATTGAGATGAGACCTGAGGAAAAAAATCCTTTACTAAGACCATGGTGAGGCACTGGCAGAGGATGCTCAGAGAAGCTGTGACTGCTCCATCCCTGGCAGTGTTCAAGGCCAGGCTGGACGGGGCTTGGAGCAACCTGCTCTAGTGGAAGGTGTCCCTGCCCGTGGCAGGGAGCTAGAACCAGATGAGCTTTAATTTTCCTTCCGACTCAAACCATTCTGCGATTCTATGATCTGTTCACCCATGGTATCTGATGCATGGTGCTGGTGAACGACTGCAGGACAGCAGCTAGTATCACACACGCTGGAAGGCAAAAAGCAGGGTGAAAGAAATGCATGAAGGACATTGAAGTAAAGGCACTGCTTCATCTGTTTTCTGCACTCTCATCTATTACATGATCATGGAACAAGAGGCAGAAGGTCTACCTAACTGCTGCTTCTGTAAAATGACTTAATATCTGATGCTAAGTGGCAGTGAATGAATTTAATTTTGGGGTTGATCACACAACACTGATCAAAGAGTCTGGTGTATGGTGTTCTTAAAGGCAGGTAACCTGCAAGCAAGCAGTGTAATTTTATGTCAAGGGGATATATGGGCTGTCTTTGGAAATGAAGAAGAGCTTTTTATCTGAAAGAAAAAAACAGGCAACACAGAAGGGATTTTTGAGAATCAGCTTTCACCTTCCCACAATGACCATAAAAGCCTCTCCCAAAAGAATAATCATATCTAAACTCCTAGCTATACAAAAAGGCACTTCTCCTTATCACCTTTAGTGCAGTCCCACTTTGCCCTGTTCCTCACCTCAATAAAGAACACAGCTCAGCTTTTAATCAGTTTGCAAACATAAGGATTCATTTGAGAAGCAAGTGCTTGTGCTCGTCTCACTTTATTTGTACCTGCTGCCTGATGCCCCATTCCCTTGCCGCAATTCCCCTGCCCTTGCTCAGCATCCTCCACAAGGAAAACTTATCTTCACAAAAACAGCTCCCTCCAGATGTTGTGCCAATGCAGTGGCTGCAGTGCCACTGCTGCGGCTGCAATGCCACTGCTGCAGTAACAGACTGGCAAGCGGGGAAGGAATAAAGGTAGTTACCAAATGAGGAAGTAAATGTTTCTTCCGGAGACTGAACACATCACCCGTAGGTCAGAAAATAGCAAGTTGTTTCTGAACTTCTCTCCATCTGGAAGTGCAATTACGCTTGTTAATCTTAAAATGCCTTTGGCAGTTGTCACCTCGTTTTTTATGTTATCCTTAAAACTTCTCTAATGGCAAGTACACATGCAGTGAGAAATAATAGCCCTTTGTGTAACAAGCAATACACACATTGTCCAATTCATTCTTACAGTATTTTTCCTCTCTGAGGTTATCAGAGAAGAGATTGAAAGCTGAGCCATCATACCACAGCTTAAATGTATCAGTGAAACATTCCGTTTTCTCTCCTTCTCCCCTGCCTTTTTTTTTTTTTTCCCTTTTTTTAAACCAAAGGAGTGCAGGATGCTAATAGTGACAAGATTATCCCTAAGGAAACCTAGCCTCATCCCAGCATAACATGTACTGCTCTCCTCCCAGGTTTCAGCCTGTGTGGTCCTTTCAGGCTCAAGCTAGCCCCCAAACAGCAGTCATGCCCTGCCACGGACTCCTGCCGATGCCACACTAATGCAGGGAAGGAGTGAGACTCTGCATAAACAGAAACAAAACAGTGCCTGCCATTCAGTTTTGATGGCTGTTAAAAGTTGTGGGACTAAAACAAGCAAGGAACCTGCAGACTGAGACAGCTGGAAGCACTGGTAAGAGAAACTTACTTAGAGACAATGCAGCTGATGCGCTGAAGTGCTTGTCCTCAACAATTTCTCCTTGGTTTAACCAGGAATAGGCAGGGACAGGCTGTATATATTGCAGGAAAGAGGGAGTCTTGAGATCTTGTTCTCAGCGCTGATCTCTGACTTGCAGACTTCAGAGCTGTCACTGTGCTGCATTTTCAGGGAGATCCCAAACCTGTAATGTTACAACAAAAAAACAACAAACCTCAAAACAAAACAACTGCAACCCAAAAAAACCCAACATGCTCTGAACACAGCTTCAAACCCATCCACCTGGTGTCATGCAAAGACTGACATTGAATCCAAAACGTGTCAAAGCCATCAACTCTAATTTCACGGGATCACACATAGTGCTTTTCTCCTTTCCTCCTTTTTATTTTTTTTTAATCTTCTTTTGGAATGCCTGATTGATGAAAAATACTATCAAAATCATGAGTGAACATCTGTCCCAGGTATGATCCTGGATTAACTCTCAGGATCTGCTGCCTTTTTCTACAACCTGCCCTGGCACAGTGAAAGTTGGCACCTATCTTCTTCTGCCTGCATATCCTTCCTCCCTGGTAAAACGCAATCTGTTTCCAGCGAGAAATGTTATTTCAAATCCAGCAAGTGTTGCTTAAAGCAAAGGTCACCATTAGTTCTGGATGTGCTAATGCACTTTACTTATAATAGTCCTGTATCAACTTCTATATATCAACATTGTATTTCAGAAGATGAGGCCTTTACACTTATTCCACCTGGGATTTTTTGCAGGCATTTCAAGTATGTTTTCAGTAGCCTATAGTAGCCCCTATATATATATTTTTTTAATGCTCAAAGGATTCAAACTTGGAGTTCTCAATGTTTTATTTCATGATTTTACCTTTAGCCTATATATATTATTTGAAATTTAAAATTTTGAGCTACATCAGTATATTTGTTTCAGTGACTGAAAGAAATTAAAAATCTAAGTCCCAGCATATGCTGTTTGAAGAAAAAATGAAGGTCAGACAACACTGGACACCCAGAGCTACCAAATGTTTAAAGAGTGGTAGGCAACTGAGCTCGACTGCGGCATGTGACGGCATTCTGCGGCTTGAACAACAGAAATCCCTCTCCAATGCACAAAGGAAAAGAACAAATCATTTATTAAAGTTAGGGTATTGTAGAATAAGTGAATATATTCACTCGCAGTTGTCTGACAGTCACAGTACACAGTCTATCAGCTGGGAATTTTTGTAGTGATTTTAAAGCAGTGAAGCCATTTACAAGGTATTCCTTTCACTGAACATGTTTTCATTGGAAAAGCAGGTAACCGGAAAAACTTCCAACAGAAATCAAGCTTAATATTTCAAAGCCCTTGAGACCCTGATAAGACTGTTGCTCTGCCTGTTCATAATCTCTTACTAAACACAATTGATGGTGTTTTGTCCACATAAAAATAGCACTAAGACTTTGTATCTGGAAAAGCAAGACACTATGAGATCCCTGATGTGCAAGCATGTAAAAAGATTCTTATTTAACTAAGAAAAGAATGAGAGAGGGATGAAAAATGTGGATGTTAAGACAGACTAAATATTGATAAGCACAAAGTTTTTACTCTAGTTCTACATTTTCCAAGTAGACAGCACTTGCTGAGCAGATGAATAATTACATGCTTCTCACTCTGGAGTCTTCAGGCCAAATGTTGCTCTCAGTTATCCAAACGCAAATCTGCTGAAGTTACCACAGAGTTATGCCAGCTTCCATGAGAGCAGAATACCATGCTTTGTTTACAAAATTAAGCTCTGAAAGGTACCTATGTGTGTGCATTTTGATTTGCCAATGAAATCACTTGAGTGAGCTAAACTTCTGCAAATACTTAGAATTTAAATCCAAAGGAGACCTTATAGTTTTGTATTCATTAAAGATTATGCACTATTTTACAGGAAGGTACTCAAATATGATATGGAATACAATTAAAAGGAATAAATTCACAGAGGTTTCGTATTTTACTCAGTCTTTGTGCCCTGTGTGCATTTAACTGACTGCCCCCCTAGGAGCAAAGAATATATATGCTCCCTTCATCATACTGGACTATCTTACAAGTACCAATAAATTGCTTCGCGCAACAACTGAGAGAAGAGAGACACCATTACTGCTATATCACTGACCAAGCATGACATCAGGAGAAATCATGAGATTCGCTAAAGACCAGACTCGGAGTGTCAGACACGGAGAGGGAGAGAAATCCAGTTCTCCTGCATTAGCTCTTTAGTAGCACACAAGCCCTTCATGGGAGGTGTGACATCATGCAAGTGTAGGGGGATTGGAAACAGATGCCCGTCCTAACTCCCAGGTCAACATACACAAAATTTAAGTCAGAGTAACTGTCATCTTATCCATGTAGGCATTCATTTACATCTTTAAGTACAACAGTACCTGAGTGTCTGTGGCTTCTTATAGCATGTTTCGAGTCACTGAAGGCAGAACAATTTATAAAGGACCTCTGCTTCTTACTGCTGCATAGAAGAATTCAGCACTGCAGGTGAGGTGCATTCCAGGAAATAAAAATCACATCAGTCTTCTGATATGAGGATCACCTGCAGGCTTCCACACAACTTTCATGCTTAAAACAACCCTGTTTAAAAGAAACTTTAAGGGATGGCTGGAGATGAAGGAATTCATTTTTAAACTAGGTATTTGAAAAAACGAAGGAAGAAACATAATTTTTCTCAAAGAAACAATTCCGCAATGAATATATCTATAAATTATCATTTATTACCTTAAAAAGAAATAATTTAATATTTCTACCCTGCCTTGGTAACCCTGTGGTAATTCTCCTGCAGGTTGTAGAACCACGTTCTTGCTAATGGCAGGAGTTAGGGCTGCCAAGAAGCACGCTTTGCTCACATGTTACTGAAGGTAACATTAGTTACAGGTATTTACTGGTGCTGCCAACCCTCACACTATTTAGCTCTGAAGAATCTCTGCTTGGACTGAATTAAACATTAGCTGTATAAAGAGTCTAGCACAGTGCATGAGTCTACTGACTCACACCCAACTCTTACAGCTTCCATGATACTGGCCAGTGCAAGGAGACAATTGCCAAAGTAATTTCAAATCATCCAGTAGAGAGCCACTACTACATGAACTAGAGCAAGCCTCAAATGAAGCACTACTAGCCAAATCGATTTTGATAGGACAGAGAATAACAAGTAATAGCTGAGGAGGCACTGCCCACTGCAGGCAGTGGGCAAGCCATCAACTCACTAGTAGCACCATGCAGAGATCAGTAACTGAAACAGTGGTATCCAGAGTGTGGTTAATGGGGACAGCCAACTTGATGCACAGAGCGCCTTTGTGTGGAAGGCACAACTGTGCTCCCCTATCAAGTGAAAGCTGGTCCCATCATTTGACAGGACTATAAATTTTTCTAAGATATTTTATCATCCTTCCTTAAAAAAAATTGAGACAGCCTAAAAGAGAAAAAAACATAACATGACCCAGACTTGAATGCAGCTGCTGGTGGTGTAGTCAGTCACTGTCCCCTCACACTTGAGATTGACTTCTGTGCACCTGAGGGATGTGTGAGCTGATACTTGTGTACTTTCACAGGTGGTTCAGTTCCTCCTTGGTTTAATAACAAAAAACTTTCAAGCTGCATTGTTCATAGAGTCCATCAATGCAGATCACATGAGTAACTTGAATTTCATGCATTTACTGAGCAGATAACTAATTACATGCTTCTCACTCTGGAGTCTTTGGGCCATACAACTAGGTGCCTGCTACACTGCTCAATATTTTTTGTTCATTTGAAATATGAACTTTCACAGGCAGATGCCTAATGTAATCCAAAATTTTCTAATACAGATGAACAGCAGTCAGACTGTAAGCTGCTCTTCACATACTAAACAACAAACAAAATCCTTCCACAGTTCCTCGCAGTGTTCCCCCAGTTCCCACCCAGCATCTTTCCTCACACCACATTTCTGCACTGAAGACAGCCAAGCGGAATACATGTAAGGAAAGCCAGTATTTTGTCTTTGCCTGGGAAAAGATGAGCCCATTAGCTATGGATATAAATAAGGAAAAAAGAATGAACAGATGCCTACTTAAGCTGGAAGATACACAGAAGATATGATTTCATAGTTCACAGTTGTGCTCAGTGCAGTGGATCCCTGAGCTCTCCATTTCTACAATGCAAATCACTCCCCCCAACACACATATCAGTGCAGAGCTAACACTAACAACAAGCAGTACTTCTAGAACGGTAGGCTGTCAACATTCCAGGGAAATTTTTAAATCAGGATTGGAAATGTAAAATCTGAAAGAACCACCACCACAAAAACTCCCACCAAACCTACGAAAAACCAACCCAGGGAACTATAGCTCTCCTTGAAAAGGGAGTAAAACCCCTTCCTGTGACAGAATTTTTCATTTTCAAATTACTATGAAAGAAGTAATTCAGTCATCTTTACAGAATGCTTTTGAAGAAAAATGGTATAAATAAGTTCCCAATCCTGTTTCTCAGATGAGAAATCACACAGTGTATTCAAAAGAAGGTTTTCAGGCTTCAATTCAGTGCTTCTTCCTCAGCACAGCACTGTATTTACAGAGAATTGATCAGCTGAAAACAAATGGGATG
This sequence comes from Myiopsitta monachus, assembly GCA_017639245.1. NCBI lineage: Eukaryota > Metazoa > Chordata > Aves > Psittaciformes > Psittacidae > Myiopsitta > Myiopsitta monachus. Next base: position 60,622,790 of record CM029925.1, read on the forward strand.
CAATACACTTGATATTTATACAGTACAAAAGGTGAAGAACCCTGATTCTTCGCCTGTGAAACTTGCTTTGTGCAGACACTCCACTGCAGAAGATGCTTTTGCCAAGTCGCTGCATCGTGAGACGAGACATGTGCTTGTGACAAGCAGTTTATATGGATATCAGGCTCACAGGTGCTTCACAGTATTTTTATAGCTTACATCCCAGCCTGCAGCATAGAAAGATTCTTCCACTGAATTTCAGCACCTGCACCTGCTCAGCCTCCCATGCTGTTGTATTAGGAGTCAGCTAGATGGTGCTCATGGGGTGGCAGCCGATGTGCAAAGTTAGCACTGGGATTTCTCTCCGGGCTTCTTCCTCCACCTCCAGCATCCCACACGATACAAGCAAGTTGTCAGAAATCAAAAACAGGGCCAGGAGGAAGGGGACGAAGGAGGCAGGTGAAAGGAAGCTGCATCTCAGATGCTGTGTGAGCACAGATCCTTACACAATCATGCTGTCGTTTGGAGGCTGTGATGCAAGGATGAAGCTGGGGCTGGTTTCATGATACATGAGCCAGCTCATCCACTCCTACCTGGCACCCTGAAAAGAGTGCAGTACTGACAACTTAGGGAAGAACCATGCTGTTGGAGAGACCTGACAATTTGGAAGTTGTTTTTGCTCTGACAAATAACAACGCTCTCTGTAAGCTTCAGCATGATCTGATAGAATGTGTCTTTATGAATGTTTGAAGTTAGAATTAATTGGTAGCTTTTAGTAGCCTGTGGAGGTGCCTGGTTTTGCTGGATTAATTACACGCTGCAGATATTACAGTGCAAAGACATATTGTGCTAACTCCCAGTAAAAACAGGAAAACTCAAAGTGCTCAGGGATGGAAGACAAAGATTTTGGCTTGTACATATTGCTCCAGGATTCATTGAATGGCAGAATAGTTAAAAAATCTTGAATCTGAAGATCCCACTTGGTCCCTTGGGCTGAAAGGTTTTATGAGAATTTCATTTCAAAATGACAGGCCCATATATGCACACAAATGGCTTCCTAAATAAAACCTGAGATAATTTTTTATTCATCTTACATCTAAAATGCCCAGAGGCACAGCTCCATAAAAAAAATTAAACTTTAACAAAAGCTCCTTTTCATTTAAGGAAAACAAACCATTCTAAAAGCAACAGTTTATATTATTTATTGTGATGTTTACTTAGCAAGGGAGGCTGATGAGTTAAATCTCAGTGGAAGTGCTGAATTACATTAGGAACAGAAGCTCAATTAATTAAGGATCATTTCCTATTGATTTCACTGTACTACAGACCAGACTCAGAGTATCTGCTTTACTCCTATCCAAGATATAAATAATAACAACATAACTAGACCAGTTATTGCTGTCCTGATCACCTGTAATTCTCACTGAGGAAACACTTCTAAGACTTTGATGTGAACACAATAAAAGCCAAAATGCCTCTTGAAAGGCAGAAAACAGGAAAAGCACTGAAGAGGCACTATGCACACACCAGATCAAAGACAACAGCCAAATGAAGAGACCAGTTGAGAAGGAAGACAAAAGTGGAAATGAATACATGTGTATTGGAAAAATCAATAGGAAAAGACCCAATTTCATGCCTTAAAATTGGACTTTTTTTTTACTCAACAGACCACTGAACACAAGCACATTCAGGACACACACTATGACCAGACATCAAGCCCAGAGCCTCCTCACAACTTCATAATGAGCAGAAATCAAGCCCTAGAAACCTCCTTACTTAACCACTTCAATGAGCACACTGCATGGCCATGAAGCATCAGGTCATGGAGTTTCTCTCTATGTGTGCTTTATCCTGGGGACCAGCCGGAGCCCCACACTGCAGTGTTCAGGTCTTCATATCCCCACTGTCAACAGCTTTTCCATATCAAGCAGCAAAGAAATCACTTCTGTTATGCAGGCTTTTGTAAGGTTGTAATGAGACGCGGGGTAAAGTTTTGGCTGTTTGCAGGGAAGTTGCCCTGAAAGATAATTGCAGAAAGACAGATGTATTGGACTCAGTCTAGAAAATGTAGCAATTATTACATGCATCGCCAGAATACTCTATTAAGAAATTCAGAAAGTTCACATTCTGTTGGCACAATCATGTTTATTTATAAACAGTGTACATGAAATCATGTTGTCTGAGAGACAAATACAGCAGCAACTTGTCTGACAACAGTTTTCAGAGCTGCTTCTATACAGCCCAATGGCTGGAGGAATTCTGCTTCCTCTTAAAGCTAAGCTCTCCCAGCCTTGTTGCAGTCTGCTGCCCCTCTTGACTTCCTGACTGCTTTCTGCCCGGAAGCCCACACAGCAATATCAAGCCTGTGACCTAGCTTTTGTGTTAGTACTAAGTCACTAAAGAGTCCATTGGGCCATAAAAATTCAATTTTCGCAAAAGGCTGCCAGGCTAACTACTAATTACTGCCTTGTACAGCAGCTTCTCTTTCAGCTCTCACTGTCCACACTGCCTTACATTTTCTTTTCACTTAGGCTAAAGAAATGACAGAAAGCACACCCATGAAGTTCAGCCACATTCACAACTCAGTGTCCATCAATATCACACAGAACAGCAATAACATGGAAAATAAAATGCCCTTCTTTACTCAGGCTCTAAGATTGGGCAGGTGACTTGTGCTGAGTTCCTATATAAGGCTGTCAGTTATGAAAAATAATGCACAAAGGCACCAACTTTAAAAACAGCTCCAAGCACCTTTCTTGTCTAAAGGAGAAGGTCAGATCCTATCTTGTTGTTATGGCACGGAGAAAAGGAAGCTGGGAGCAGTGCTTGATATGCCTGCAGCCAACATGCAACCAGAGCTGGTGACGACAGGATGGCTAAAATCACTCCACTGACTCACCAGGTGAGCATCCTCCAAGGCCTGAGGTCAGGCTACTCAAGAAGCAGCAGATGCATTAGCAAAGCTCCTAGCTCTTCATGGTCAGACAGCAGTCCTCCAGGGCAGGGCTGCAGGGAGCAGGGCAGGCAGCAACAGTCTTTGAAAGCCTGTAGAAAGGTGGAAAAGAAGTGGAGAAAAAGGAAGCTCTTGGAGCCCTTGACTTCTGCCCATTAACCTCAGCCTCTTTGTGCTTAGACTCAGCAGGTAGACATGGGTAATCACAGAAAATGGCCTTTTCATGTCTTCTGCTGGTTACATTTCAGGTTTGCTTCAACAGACTTGACTGTGTGAGGCCATTCTTAGCCCTCAGGAACAAAAGGACTCAAGGAAGTGATCAAACCCAGTAAAAAAAAAAATAAAAATACAAAGCACCAATTATTTAAAATGAGATATGTGAAAATAATTATTCCAGATCTCAGAGTATTTAGTCATGATACTAAATGTGAACATGACATAGGAGGAGCTGGGTTTTTCAGTGTGGAGAAGGAAAGGCTGGGGGAGACCAATTGCTGTCTTCAGCTACCTTTAGGGGGGTGTAAAGAAAGCCAGGCTTCTCAGTATCTCATGCTGAAAGGACGAGAGGGAATGATGGCAGGGGCAACTATAAGTGGCTGCAAAGGAAACAAATCTTCACCATGAAGCTGGTCCGCCACTGGAGCAAGTGTCCTGAGAGGCTGGGGGATCTCTGTCCTTGGAGATTACCCAAAACACTTAACTTTTACTCTAGTGTGGGGCTCATAAGTCTCAGATTGAAGTTGAGACAATTTATGCAGGAAGACATATGCCCTGTTTCTACTGCCACCAACGTATTTGTCCTCTGACTTTCCCCGTTGTTTTTCCACTGCACCTCAGGGGTCCATGGATGCATCAGCATAACTGCAAACACAGCACTCCTCAACCCAGCTTCCTGAGTTAAATATTTACATGTTTTAGTCTATTTTGTGTTTCAGTGTATGCTGAAAGGACAACACAAAGCTGGGCAAAGCACTTTTCTAACACCTTGGTTAAGAGGGTATCATATGCCTGACTCCGATTACATAACCACAAGTCTAGAAACAACTAGATTCAGGGAGACAGACATTGCTGCAGTTTATATGCTGTTATTATTCTTTCCAACTAGTAGTAAATAAGAACCCCAAAAGGTATCATTTTGGATAGACACAGCAGGAGCTAACTACACTGAAAGCAAGACGGGAACCTTACCTGCTGACATTCAGTTATCTAACTCCCTCCATATCCCCCATGCAGTAGCGGCACAAAGGGAACACAGAATCAGTATGAAAATGCCCTGATATGCAGGTGTCCACACTTCGAGCAAGGAACAGGATTCAGAGATATTGATGCACAAACAGGAGAGGAGGTCAACGCAATATGCTCTATCACATTGAAGCCTGACCAGCAAGCGCTGGCTGCCAGCAGCAGTGGCCCACCTGCAACTTGATCCTAGCTTAGGTAAAGGACAGCACCATCCCTGAAATCCAGCTCATTCTTCACTGTTTGCATGGGGATAAAGTCCTGGTCAGGAAAGCAAGTAAAAGGGGGAGGAGGAACATATAACGGTCTTACAATACCTAAAGGGAACCTACAAGAAATCTGGAGAGGGACTTTTTACAAGAGCTTGTAGTAACCGAACAAGGGGAAATGCTTTTAAATTGACAGAGGGGAGATTTAGATGAGACATTAAGAAGAAATTATTCCCTGTGAGGATGGTGAGACACTGGCACAGGTTGCCCAGAGAAACTGTGGCTGCCCCATCCCTGGCAGTGTTCAAGGCCAAGTTGGATGAGGCTCGGAGCAATCTGCTCTAGTGGAAGGTGTCCCTGCCTGTGGCAGGGGGGTGGAATCAAACCATTCTGTGGTTAGTCTATGACTAATTCTACTTCCTTCTCCCCTCCCCAAATAAAACCTATCAATGGCAAAAAAGCAGCATTTTGTCATCGTAACAGGCTCACTGAGCCTGAGTCAGCCATGGTCATTTTTCTTCCTGTTACTAGTTCGTTGGTAACGTGGAGTCCTGCACGAGGGCTCCTTAGGTGGGTGGGGAGCTAGGATCTGTGCCTGGAAGAGATACGCAAATTCACGAACTCAAAGATTGCCACAGACCAGTCTGCCATTCAGTCTGCTACAGATCAGCAGTTTCCCAATGTTTACCCATCCACTGGGCAGCAACTCCCACAGTAACTGTTTCTAGGAAGAAGATGAAACACTGAGGTTGGTGAAGCACTGTGGTGCACTGGCACCTACTCAGCCAGCCAGCAAAAAGCCTCGTCTCACCATAGAAAATCCTACAAGCTACCAAGTGTAATTTAGGGTATGGTCCATGTTATGCATTTGTTATTTAAATTGCCCATAAACCCTCCCCCTAGAAGAGGACAGACAAATGGTGCCATCCCATTTTATACAAACCACACCAAGCATGACTTGGAAACTGTTATAACTCTGAGACTTTGTGTAAATACTGCCACAGTTTGGAAGTTCTTCCATCCAAATTCAATAGTACAGCATGAACTTGCCTCAAATAATACCACCACAGAGCAGCTCCCCCAGGGTGTAGATAATATACGTAATCACCATAGTCTCAGCCTATTCAAGTTAACACTTCTTAACAACAGATGTAATCTTCAAGTGAAACCAAGCTTTTCCAAATTGCTGTTAATATGAATCATGCTTAACTTGTCTAAGTATCTCTTCTAAAGAGCTTGCGTTTTCCCCAGAGGTATTTAAATTAGGAATTCTTAACCACTAATTGAATGAACTTGGATAACTGAGCAGGTCATCACTTCTAAAACAGAGGCTGAAGTTCTTTACCCTCCAGACTAAGTGAGGTGAACATACCTAACTTACATTGTATAAAAACCTCATGATATGGTGAAGGTTTGAAGGGGACTGTTTCAACAGGTCCTGGGGGTGAGGTGTATCAGGTGATGCTTTGAGACCTCTTCCAACAGTTCAAAGTGGTATGCCACCACCACAAAACAAGTCTGGCCACTGCATTCACTTTCATTGCTCAGGGATGTGACAAACTAGGAAGGAATTCAGTTCAAGAGCTTGCCAGTTTTAATTTTTTTTAAGTGCTTTTGGTATATGCTACAGTCAAACATCATTAAGACACTAAAACAATCTGACAGAAGAAAGGGATTTATAAATTGCCTGTTGCACAAGTTTTGGAACATAGAAAAGCAGGCTTGTTGCTTTTAGGCCACCAGATCATCATTGCGTGTCAGTGCAGGTATTGAAATTGGGCTACTATTTTAGAAGTCCTCCAAAGCAACAGACCTTTACGTCTCCTAAGGATTTTGCAGACATTTCAAAGATGTACTTTAGTATTTTTACACAATGATAATAGCCTAAAAAGTCATTTTGTACTGTTAATTGCAATCTATTTTGGTGCAGTAAATTTAGAAATATACCTATTTAACCACACATAATGCTGCCGGAAAACTACTTAATAAGCAGATGAATGCACATCAAAAAGCTGTGAGTAATGGCTCTAATAGGGGGTGGGGAAATCACAGCAAGGTGGGAAAAATCACACAACACATCACTAATCCCATAATTGCAGAAAAGGGATATATAACAAGCACAATGTTAACTTAAAACTCATAATGCTCTATTTTAAATACTAATTGATAGTTCTGTTGCAAAAGCAAGTTTCTCTTCTTTGAACTCTGAACTGAGATTGCATACTGGGGTATACTGAGGCTTTCAGCTGCAGGTGGACTTTCAATGCGGCAGAGTCCAATTTCCATGCAATTCAAACTAAAACCCACCCTGTTCTCCCCATCTGAGTGGGGGGACACCCACCACCAGTCCACCAGTTTTCCTCAATACGGAAACTTGGTTCCTCCCTCAGATATACTGATAGCTTTCAGTTTTTATCATATTTTTCTGGATATGTTTCTGGTTTTCCACCTGATGGGCAAGATACTATAATCAGGAAATGTAGACACTATTTCCTTACGTATTTGAGACAAGAGGTGGAAGACTGCACACAAGCATTACATATGGTTGTTGCACAAACCCTTTCCAAAAAGTGACCTTCTGGCACCTGTGATGAAGAGGTTTGCCAGCAGGAGAATTACTGGGGTTCAGAGATACAGCCGAGAGAGAATAGCAAGCAAAGCCTGCTATTTCAACACCAGCACCACAGCACAGCAGCAGCCAGAACACAGGTTCTTGCAAAGATAAGCACTTGCAGGTGAAAAAAGGGGTACCTTTTGCTAAGCACTTAAATACCCTGTGCCAGGATACAGTGGCTTTCCAAGCTTTGTTATGAGACAGGCAAAAAGGATTCACCTTGGAAGAGGTGAAGTAAAACATAAAAGGAGATCTGTCCTTAAAAGGACTACCTTTGCTTTTAAAGTTACTTTGTTCTCCTTTGGGCTTCTGTAAAACAAAACCTGAGAAATGCAAATACTTCCAGGATGTTTGCTTGAAGGGCTGGTGATTGTGCAACAGAAGCTCTTTCCTAGTGCTCTGACTGTTCAGGACTGCCCCTGGCTCCAGGAACCCATTCTGCTGACACCTTAAGCCTTCTGGCTCAGTCAGCAGTAGTTGCTGGGCAGCCCAGGGAGAAAACTACTTTGGGAAACTGAAGAAAGCCTGAAGGAGGAGCTGTGAGCTTACTGCCCCCCAGGTCTTGGGCCTGGTGATGGATTCCTCCTAGGCCTAGAACCAATCAGGCCATAAGGGACTGGCCAAACAGTGGTGGGGAACCAGTCAGGCTTTTGGTCTGGCAAACAAGAAGCAAAATGAAAATACATTTCATAGACTCATACGATAACAGGTTGGAAGGAACCTCAAGGATCATCTGGTCCAACCTGTCTTGGCAAAACCACAGTCTAGAAAAGACGGCCACCAGGCATTCTATCCAGCCCAGCCCTAAAAGTGTCCAACATTGGGGAATCCACCACTTCCCTGAGGAGACTGTTCCAATGGCTGATTGTTCTTATTGTGAAAAATTTTCCTCATGTGCAACCAGAGCAGCTGTGGCTGCCCCATCCCTGGCAGTGTTCAAGGCCAGGCTGGACGGGGCTTGGAGCATCCCGGTCTAGTGGAAGGTGTCCCCGCCTGTGGCAGGAGGTTGGAACTGGATGAGCTCTAAGGTCCCTTCTAACTCAAACCATTCTATGATAACCACAACCTCCCTGGGAGTAACTTGTGCCCATCACCCCTTGTCTTTTCCATGTGACTCCTTGCAAAAAGGGAGTCTCCATCTTCTTTGTAGCCACCCTTTGAGTACTGGAATACAGCAATACTGGAACATTTGGCTTTTATGAACTCTTCTATCAAAATGCAGTCTCTTGTTAGTAAGACTAACCTCTGTGTTGCAGGACTCAATGTGAAATACACAAATTCATGAATAGATACATGCACAACATACATACCCATCCCCAGAGGAAGTCATGAAGGGCAGTACACATGCAACAGCTTTGCAGAAGTGTAGGAAAAGGAAGGAGGAGTCACTTGCTTCTTTATCTCCCCAGTGGCTAGTCAAAAGCTGCACTGCGTTTTCTTCCCTGATGCATACAACAGATTCCCATAATGTAACTTCTCCTCACCTTTATGGAAAAGCTCTTATTCATAGACATCTCACTTAACCAGGAGATGACAAGACATTGCGGCAACTTTTTTTTTAGTCCAAATATATCTGTAACAAAAAAAAATATCAAAGTTCTATTACCAATTTCCTTCTCATTGACAGCTAAAAATCATGATGTTTCCAGAAGCTGAGGGGTGAGAGGGTGCGGAATCCACAGCGTTTTTTGTATGAAGAAAACCCACCTTCAAGGCACCTGTGTTTAAAACAACAGAGCACAATCCTAACACATTTGGTAACTTCACAGACACAGAACCATACAAGGTAGCAATTTTCTGGAAGCAAAAAGTTCTCCACATCACCCACAATCATACACCTTCTTGAATGCTGTTTCCAGTCATTCTATTTACTATTTACTACTGATATAAGTGTTAATTCTACATAGTACCCAAGTTTCCCAACACTTTCCATTCTGAAAAGTGTTTTCAGCTGCTAATGGCTTTGCTAAACTTTCGTGCTCTACGCCACTATCTGCCTCCCTCAACTTAATTAGCTCTGTAGAGCACAGAATATAAATGTAACACACCACGTACCCACAAAGCTTTGCCCAGATTAAAAGAATCTCTAAGTGAGGAATTGAAAAAATCCCAGTTATCTGTATCATACTTTGATGAGGGGATCTGAAATACGGCAGGAGATACTTTTTGTGCTAAAAATGTACTTGTTGCCTTTGCTGTGAAAATCTGTACCACATCAACCATCCTAACAGCTTTTGTACATCTTTCTCTTACCCTCAGTATCAACATGCTTATTTTTAGGAAAAGCTACTTATTGTTTAGCACCTCAATTCCCAGAGATGGGCTACTGCAACTTAGCACAGATTTGACATGACATTTCACCTTGTGCTCTTCTGCTTAGATTTCTGCTGGACTGGGGCAGTAGAGAGAAAGACAACATGGAGATACCACAGTGTCAACAGTAACAAAACAGACATGCAGCGACTCATAATAGGGACACAAAGAACAGTTTGGAAAATGGAGCCTTACTACTGACAACTGGGAAAAGAGAGAAACCATGAGAGTGGAGAAGGGATGTGATAAGTTGCGCAGTGGTTATCACCAAGAGAAAGACTGGGAAAGAGATGGAAAACAGAAATGAGTGGGATAGCTGGAAGCGAGTGGTGGATAAATGGAAATGAGGAAAGAAAGCCCCAGGAGGGAGGGCTTAGCTCAGAAGGACAGAACAAAGGCACAGGCACAGCTGCAATAAGTTCCACACCCACAGCACAGAGATCCTCTATTTAGTGCTGTGCAAGCCATGAACTGACAAAGTCAAAACTAGAAAAAAAATAGGACTGAATTGTGTATTGCAATTATACTACAGCTATTAGCTACACAGGTAAGGCAGCACAGTGAGGAGCCTGGATTCAGTGTGCAATACACATAGCTTCTTGTTGGTAGCTTCCTGGCCTTGGTGTCTCAGCTAGCAGAGCAGAAGCAAGCTTCTGCCATCCACCTTTCCCCACATCTCCTCTCTCTGGCCAAACACTTATGTTACATGGATTCCTGTTGAAAGCAGTTGCATTTGGATGCTTCTCTGTTGCTCAAATGCTGGAGGTGGATTATAAAGAGGGAAAGACTGGTTAGAGTGTTTTGAGGTGTGGGAAGAAGGAAGTTGCTAAGAGAAGAGACTAATTCAAGCTCCTAAATGTCTCTTTACTTGCTCATGCATATTCCTAGTCCAAGGTTGAGAAAGAAATCACTGCATATCCAGCCCTGACAGCAACTTAAAACCTGGATTCTACATTATCTCTCTCCTTCTCAGTGACAAAGCAGGAGATCATACAAGATTTTTCAGGTCAGGCCGTTGTTACTTCAGCTGTGACTTGACCTATGTATGCATATGTTGGGAAAGAGGCTCCTGCATGTGCTCACATCTTCTGTTATGGATGCATAGAAATAAGCAGGTTCTTCTTATGTCCTTTATCCTCTCAGGACAAATGAGCACCGTTAAAAACTGTCAGAGCCTTGGGTGCAATCAGTTAGTACTTAGACAGCATATCTGAAAGAATACAGTAAATAGGGAAAGAGAAAATACTAACTTGCTCCAAAGAAGTAACATTCTTCATTTCCCTCCCACCTTCCCCTCATTCATCCGCTTCATTGAGCAAGTGAGTAAGAAATCATGATCCAAAGGGTAAAGTCTGGCTAGGTCTAGCGCAGGTGTGCTATGGTTCAAACCATAGCTTTTGCTCAGCACTGACGGCTGAAACCTCATCTTTGTAATCAGTGTTCCAGTGGTGGTGTTCTCTGCTCTAATTACTTGCATGTGTCTCTCCTCACAGCCTGGAATAGGCTTTCTAAGGGCTGAAACCACTGGAATGAGGAAGATCTATGGAGATAGTCAACACTGGCTGCATTCTGCAAAACCTTGAATAAGAACCAAAAGACACTTCCAAATCTTAGGAGGGAAGTTCCCCTCTGCTTTGAGGATCACTCACTTCCGGGTGCACTCAAGTTGAAGGATTAAATAACTTTTCCCAAATATAGAATGTATCACAGCCAATCACACACATACACACACACTGCCGCCTTCTTAAGTGAAGGATCTGAGGAGGAAAATAAGATTACAAATTTAGGAGTATAATGAGATCAAGTTAAATTCACACCATTTCCCTGCCTAGGCACAATCTATGTCATTAGAAAGGCTTAATTTTTCTTTTTTGTTGCAATTTCTAATCTCATTATACATTTTGGCCCAAGAATGATTTATCAGAATTTCCATACTTCATGCTACACATTTGGTGAAATATTAGATTATGTTCTAATATAGTACCTTCACTTGACTTTTCCAGTATTCTCTATCTTCATTAGCTGGTATCCACTCACTCTTGCCATACTACTCGGCACAGCTATAAATAGAAAGACCAGCCAACCAAGTCACACAATCCTGAAAAGGTCGAAGTAGTGTACTGGATCATTGTGATTTAGAGAATACTACTCACAGAGTATTACAAGTTTGACACCTTACTTACGTGACAATGAAAGTAAAGAAAATAAAAGGCATTGAAAAAAGATCACTTTATCACCAGAAACCACTGGGAGATTGGGGGATTGCAAACCCCTCAACATTACTATCTTTATAGCCTAATGTAACTTCATGTTATTCTTTAGGTACTGTACCTCTTATGCTAAGTTTCTGTGTTTCTCAAAGAGACACAGTGGTTTGTTCACTACTTCTTTTGATGTTTTTTTAAATACAAGTATTTAAGTAGCTCTTAAGGAATACTCAAGCATTTTTTTTGAATCATGGCTCTCTCTTAGCTAACTTCCAAAGAAATTTAGACATAGGAAAAAAAAACAAAGTGAAAATCACTAAGCTAAGGATTATTATTACTGACTCCTTCCCCCCACCAAGAGAATAAGAGAATAATGGCCTTGCATTAAGTCTACAGAAAGGATCTGTTTGATCTCAGTGGCTGTGCCACCATAGCTGGTCATGCAAAAGTATTTTTAGAGTGGCTGTGAGCACAGGCTGTTCTGCAGTGCATCCATCATCCTGCTGCCTCTACAGACGTCCATGTCCACGTGGCAAAATCTGTGTGTCCCGACAACTGCAATGTCCCCACCTCTTTTCCCACAGTCAGAATTCCTAAGAAATCAAGTACATACTGCAGAAACACCTGCAAATCAGCAATTGCCTCCCCAGGCCCAGGTTCAGTCAGGCGTTTGATGTGCTCCCTGCATCACTGATCCTGGTACCCAATGCTGCTAGATGCTGCAAAAGTCTCTAGCTAACATAAAAGCTAGACTGTGCCAAGTCATCTCCAGGCATGCAGTTTTACCCAAAGAACACCAAGTACAGTTGTGCTGTTGAGAGCTGCCACACAGAAAGCAGTCATGGCCCACATCAGACAACCCTCACGACTCTACAGGTTTGCAAAGTAAAAGCATCTGCAGAAAAAACAGGAAGAAACAATGTAAAAGGGGCAAAGAGAGAGAGCATAACCTAGCTTTTCTGAGACAGCTGCAGAAGAACTGGGCTTAGCACATAGCCCATAGTGCACTCTGCAGTATGTGTAAGACCATCGTGAACCCCTGGGTGAGTTCAGGCATCCACAATTCCACAGGCTAGGGAAGATGTACTGGAGTTCTGTAGGTCTGGGGAATCGATAATAATGACATTTCAGGGGACTTCATTCATAGAATTGCAATTAACCTAATGGGCAACTGAGAAGTAAGCTCAGCTAATATTAAAACAAGAGTAATCAGTGACCTAATTTCTATCTTATGAATCTCATTGTCTTCCATGAGAGAATACCCATTTCCCACTGAGTAAAGAGATGAGAGAGGCTGGACTACAGCAAAGCTGCAGCATCTGCAGTTAGTACAGCTGAAGTGCCACATTCCACCTGATGATGCTAGTTAGGGGCTTATACGGCAAAAAGAGCCTGTAACTTCTATTTTTCACACATGAGACTTGAAGCTTGTTATTGGGTTTGAAGATTGGGGGAGGGGGGGGTACGGTTTAGGGGTTTTTGGCTGAGTTGTTTTTTGGTTTGGTACCATTTGTAGGTTTTAGGGTTTGTTGCCTTCTTTTTTTTTTTTTTTTTAGAAAAGAACCCAAGAAGACCTTATTTAAGGCCTTACCTACATAAAAATAACATCCCAGTAGAAGTGATGAAGCCTCCTCCTCTGACAGCCACACCTCCAATATAGAAGCTATTACTCCAAGAGCAAGGTTGTGCACACTGCTAACCAGTTTTCCAAGGAAGTAACGATACACTACCTACGTTGGACATTTTTCACTGTAGCTAGAAAACTAAGGCTATTCTCTTACAACTGACTAATAAGACCACAGAACCATAGAACGGTTTGGGCTGGAAGAGACCTTAAAGATTATCTAGTTTCAACCCCCGTGGTGAGCAAATAACTTGCCAGGAGGGAGACTAAAAAACATGCAAACCCAAACAACCCCACCACCAGGCTTTTTCTTTGTCAGCAAAGGTTACCCAGGAGGGAGGAAGCGAGAGAAAAGTGAAGAAGTACATCTCTCCACTGATCCGTGCCTCCTGCAGACTCCCATCCTGAGCTGGTGCCTTGGCACTGTGCTGGCGAGCTCCGGGCCCTCTGGCAGAGCAGGTGGCTGTGGGTGGCGTGCTCCATCCATCCTCCTACTCCTGACAGATTTGCTGGTGCTGGGGGAGTGTAGAAAGCAAGCTCTACCTGAACAAGCTGAACCCCTTCACTTTTGGGATGATGGCTGGAGGGATGGAAAGAATGCCTTTGTGGAATTTTGATTCGGATTTTGTAACATATGGAAATTGGTCTGCGAGAAAAGCAAGAAGTATTTAGAAACAGTTGGAGAGGCTGTCATTGAAATTTATCCTGGCTATGTCTAAACATGGAAAAGGACAACAGAAACCAACATTAACTTAAGAAAAATGTAAAGAGAATTGACTATGCAACAAGCAGAAGGCTTATTTCTTTTTAAGTATAAACAATCTGCTGAGGAAGAAGAAAAGCAAAACTATAAAAATAAGCCAAGGCAAGTAAAAACTAATGGGGGGGGGGGTAATAATTCTCTGCATCAATCTGCAGTGATTCTTTTCTTGCACAGCAGTCTCCAAATATAACTTTCTTAAGGGCGAAACTGGGCAAAATATTTCTGTTCCAAGATCTCACAGTGGATAACAGTATAAAAGGAAGGTGTACTATGGGAAGAGGATAACCTTTAACTGTGGACAAGCTTCCTAGATATCTTCTTTGGGAAATTCATGTTTCCAGGCTCCTTTCACAGACAATGGAAAGAAACACTAACCTCCACAGGTGAATTCAGTATTCTCTGAATTCAGGTGGCATGAATGCCTTACAGTAAGGATAAAAACTATAACAACTCAACATGGGTTATTTTCTTCAAGCATTGACTGTTTTGGAAACCTGGGCTGAATTATACATGGAACAAATATCACTGCACTTAGGGAAAGTTAAGGAGTGTGAGGACACAGCACCCTTGTTCAATCCTTCTCCCCTTTTTCTGTTCATGAAATGCAGCACTGTTCATTCCCGCTTGTTCCCTTTGTGGTTTTTAGCCTTCCTCAGCTCTGTAATGTTTCTTTTCACTCCAGTGCCACTGGTAGTCGCAGGCAAAGGGAACTCCCAAGCTTGTATAAGGGCAGATCACCTCCTGCTAAGCCCACACACTTCCTTCCTCACTGCTGTTTTCTGCTGGTAGAGAGGTCCCAGCCACAGGGAGCAACCCTTTATGCAGAACAATAGCTCATTTACATTTGCAACTGAAGTGTCCTTTGTGCAGCAGATCTCTAGACTAGGTAGAAATTGTTTCCAGGGAACTTGTAAAAAGGCCATATTACAAAGACACTGGAAAAATTAGAGTGGAGGCAGCCTAATAAAATATTTGAAATACCAAGGTTAGCAATTACTATAATCAAAGGTAAAGACAGAAATAGAGAATGCAATTGCTTCCAATTTGAACACCATAGCATTTACCCAATTTTACCCCATAGATGCCAAATAGGCAAGATTATGTAGATTTTCAAAAGGAGCTTATCTATGAACAACTGGCTGAGTGGATAGACAGAAAAAGTAATACAACATGTTGAATGTATAGCATACTTACTATGGAAACACAGAAACAGAGAGTGATGTTATTGCTGCATAAAGTTGCTGAACCAAACAGTATAAATTCAGTACAAAGCCTGAATTACTTTCCCACAACTGGACGCTGGAGAGGCAGAGGACCTAAACTGCTCAACGTTTGCTTTAAAAAGAAGTTCCATTTTGAATGTGTGCATGTAAATTCAGAAAAAAAAATCATAGGATCCATCTATTTTCCTTTCTTCTCATATTGTACCTGAGAACACCAATTTCTCCTCCCTCTGTTTCACTTTTCCTCTTAGGTCTGTGACAGAGCTGCACTTTGGCTTAAGAGGCAAGTTTCACTGCAATTACTCACTCCAAGTCCATTACCAATAACTTTCCATTATGCAGCTACTTAGAAACAAGTTGAAGAGAGGAACTGGCATGTTTCTGCCCATATTCCCAGAAGTATATAAGCAATCCTTAACTTACTATGACAACTTATTTTCAGATCTAAACTTTCAAATCCACTGGTTACTCAGAATCCTTTCTGACAGAAGACAGGAACCACAGCACATGCTGTATTTTGCCAGCTGCTGCAATACAGAATTTCTGTAGATTATTGCAAGCTATATCTAAACCACAGTTTTTTTATTAAAAAAATAAAGATCTCAATGAAACTTCAGTATTGCTTACAAATTTCTGCAAAAATAAATTGAAGACTTTGAATTAATAACATATTGTCTTGCTGATAATATTTAGCAGGTTTATAGAGATTACAGAAGAAACAGGAAAAGCAGAAACATTCATTGAATAATGCATGCTTTGTAGTGTATTAGGTCAGTATCTCAAACCTCCCTGACTCGTAATACAGCAAGCATGTCCAGTGTGGAAGAAATGTGGTGTTACCTGGGCTTCGCTGCACAGTGTGCTGAAGCATCATCCTGAGTTAAGCTATTCCATGACAGTATAAGAAACACATACCTGACATAGCAGGAAAACACCAAATTTGGACTGACAGTGCAGCACATTTGTGTACCAGGACACGAGCAAGACTATGCCAGGCTAGAGCTGACAAAGGAGAAGAAAGAAAAGATACAGAACCAAGTTAAAATATAAGTGAAACTCTTCATGGCTGAAGCAAATGCACCCAATGATCACTACTATCACTTTTCAGTTTGTTGATACAGGGAATATTTAAAGAATCTCCTGATGGTTCCCTCCCATCCCTCCTTTTCCTCCTCTTGCTAGCTTTCTTGCATCATATCTTTTGTTTCTAAAGGTCAGTTGTGAGACATCTTCCTACATACATGATTACTGTACACTAAAAGATGAAACAATAATGTTTCCTATGAACATCTCAATTAGCTGACACCAAAGGCAAGGGAGAGAGCTCTCCTACTTTGAAAGGGAGGTTCCTCGCAAGGTGACATGTTTTTCTGCTTCTTTAGGTTAAATACACTTGTCATTTACATGAAATCCATCTGCTATAACATCTTACATGCACAATAGGACCATACACTTAAAACACGTTAAAAACACATTAATGTGTCTTTCCATACTGTGAAGTGTTAATAGTGCAAAAAGCTATTAGAACTGGGCTGTCAGGCATACACAATAGATGAATTGCTGGGTCAGCATGAACATACACTGCACCATAATTCCTAAAAGGATCTGTTAACATATAGCAGTACAAGCTGACATAAAAAAGAAAATAAGCATTCAAACCTAGGTTTCAGCCCTTCTCATTCTTTGTTGCCCTTTGAGTAACTAAATTCTTTGGAGCTAGCAACTGCAAGCTAGGCTAAAACCAAACCAAACCTAACCAAACCCTAAAGCCAGCTGTGAATTAGTGGCACATTTTTCAAGTCCTGGAAGGGAGACAGAACCATCTATGGGACCAGAAATGCACAAGCAAAACCTGATTTTGCCTGTAAAAATAGTTACCAAAGCTAGCTGTGCTCTCATTAGCATGATCACCTATTTGAGCACATTTGTAGAAGGTTAAAGTGCATGACTGGTATTCACTTTGATGCAAATATAGAATTATTTCTTTTTTATATATATTCAGAAGCACAAAGAATAAATACGTTTTTAAGAAATCTGGAATTACCTGTCCCACTTAAACAAATGGCTTTAAACTGACGGGGGGAGATTTAGATGAGACACTAGGAAGAAATTCTTTACTATAAGAGTGGTGAGACACTGGCCCAGGGTGCCCAGAGAAGCTGTGGCTGCCCTATCCCTGGCAGTGCTTCAAGGCCAAGTTGGATGGGGCTTGGAGCAACCTGGTCTAGTGGAAGGTGTCCCTGCCCATGGCAGGGGGTTGGAACTGGATGAGCTTTAAGGTCCTTTCCAACCCAAACCAGCTGATTCTATAATCTACTAGCACAGGCTTATTTCATGGTTTGGCCCAGCAGCCATAATTCAGGGCATAACCAATCACATCTTTATGAAATACCGTACTAGGTACCTTCCTCCTAGGCTTTGTGGAAATAAGCCCAGGACTTTCCATGCACAATTTTAAGAGGCTTTTCTTAGGTACTGCCTTACTGTTCAATCTATAGGATTTATGCACCTGCTCATAACAATATCGTGTCTAACATATGTCCACTCTGAAGACCACTTCTGGAAATTCCCTACTTTTCAAATCATCATTGAGCTTCACATAAGGTTCCCAAAGAGATGAGTAATGAAGCTAGGAACAAGAGTGTGCATTTAGTATTTCTTGCTATATGACAATGTTTCATCAGTTCACTCAAAATTCACACCAAAAGAGTCTGAATCCTAAAGTCAGAAAGATTGCTAATGTACATGTCAAACAGGGAACTAACAGTGGGAGAAAAGGAAGAGGCAATTATTTTTTAAATTATCTTTCCATCTGGGCTAGAAGAAAAAGCAGGTTTAAAGTAGCCACTGCAGCCATAAGAACAGGGAGGATATATCTCTATGAATTCCACAACCTGCGCTTTTCTGGACAAGCTGTGGTCACAGCGAGAAACTGAAAAACGTAAGGACTCATCATTCTTGTTGCACACAGCTGTAATAATGCAAAGGTGTTAAATCTGTGCATGAAACTTCCCCATCCATTGTTGGGAATACATTAGTATGCATAGATCTCCTCTAATCTCTAAATATAGGACTTTAAATCTTTAAAATAAATCTTTAAATAAATGACACTTACATATATATCTATATATAGAAAGGTGACTCTTCAGCAAAATAACAAAATAAGCCATTCACTTTTCTGAGTGCACCACAGCTAATAAAATCAAGGGGCTGGACAGTGGTGAGAAGGTATGAAAAAAATCCAAGATGCTCCTGTTTCCAGCATTACTACTACTATTAATGCTTTGTTTTAAAGCTTGCTTTATTTGTACACTTTCTGTGCTTTTAACTGGCTCCTTCAACTGAACCACAACACTGCAGAAAAATCCCTCAGACACCTCAGCCCCAACCATGGCAACTCTGAGTCAACCTTTAATGCTGACTCCAGAATTATTCCTCACAGCACTGCCATTCCCCACAGATGTCTTTGTTTAACTTGACTATTCCTTTTCATCTGCCAGCATTTTCCTCTAGCTAAATTCCTACTAAACACACTTTACTTCTCTAAGCCTCATCAGGTATTGCCCTAAATGCATCCTCTCAAAAGCAAAAAAAAAATCTCCACCTGCTTTTAATATGTGTATCAATAAAAGGATAAAAGGAGGATTAGAAATCAGCACTCCTAGATTCAGTCGAGCAATCTTCTTTCTGCCTCAGTTTATTCAACCATAAAATGGCTATAATGTTTAAAACAATATCACAAATAATAGTTAAGAAGCTTAATGTTATTAATTCAATACTACTGTTTCTGACTTGCTACAAGGAATATATAATTATTTCCATGCAAAGTCAATATATATTTCAAAGATTTACAGTTTATGGTTTATAATCATTAGAATAACACTATTTGCAAGGTTAATACCCCAGTCCTAGGGAGTAGAAAGTAGGATCTGCATTATAGTCAGGATCATATTTTTATTTGCTAGTCATTTCTTTTAAGTAAGTCTGTAGCATTTATTTTCTCCTATAGGGCAGTATTATTAATAAATACTTACTGCCAGGAAGTTTACATAAATTTATTTAGAAACGAATTGTTTAAAAAAAAATACCCTGGAACAAAATTAATCTTTTTTTTTTTTTTTTTTTTTAAATACATAGGGCAGAATCTTTTCCTTCTATCTGCTTCAGCAAGGGTTTTCCCTTAGGTCTATCTATTATGGAAGCACTTTCAAAACAAAGTAAGAACAAAAAAAAAACAAAATGAAGAATCAGGAAGAGCTGCAAGTACACAGAATGTCACTGTAACACAAAGCCTAGAAATATTATTGCTAAAATAACATACCTGAAGTTGTTATTTCAAGAAAATTATAAGTAACTGCCAAGTTTGATTCTGCAGGCTGTATTTACTGTAACAGTAACAAGTGAGGATATTTGTATCTCCCTAAAGGGAACAGGGCTGCATTTAGCTGTACTTCAAAGCTTCTGCAAGAATGACTCTGATCTGTACATGGGATGCCTGACAGCCATTTCCAGGACTAACTGGACTAAAGTATGGGACAACCTAATTCCTCAGCATATGCCACAGAATTTTGAGCATTCCTAAATGCTTCAATCTTTTGAGAGTTTGTTTTCTACCGGCTACAACTTCGTTGTATCCAACTGCCAGCAGAGGGAGAAAACGCGATGTGAAGTACAGAATGCAACACAACACACCATCTCTCATTCGTACTACTGAAATAAATACGATGTGGCTTCAACCATTTCTTTTCTAGGACAGGGTACACTCATTGTCAGTTCCCCAGTCTGTAAGTAATCTGATTAATTGCTGGAGTCCCTTCTCCCCCTCTACCTCTTTTTCCCCTCTCTCCTCTTTTGCCTTTCATTCCATGCAGGCTGAATCTTTATGAGATATATATAGTGGAAGAATTATGCAGAGAGCTTTATTATGAAACTAGAAATCATTTCACTGACATTAATGGGAAAGTCTGTCTTTTGGAGAGCTCCACATTTCTAGATGCCATTTCCTGTTCTCAAGGTCCCCTAATGAAATGAACCAGGGCAAGATGGGAATTGCTTTACCTCTCTTGTGCTTCAGAGATGTGTATGTGAGATAGGCTGCCGAAGGGCTACATTTTTAAATATTAGCAGTTAGTCTTCTATATAGACTGGCTTCTCTTCCATTTAATAATTTGCTAAGCTTATTGGCACACGTGCAGTTATGTTAATCAAAGATTACTATATTTCCCTCTAAAGCTGCCCTCCCCACATATGTGCAAGTACACACATGCACACAAAGCCATAATAGGCTATATTTAAATAAAGTGCTTTCTCATCTCTTCCTTAGGCATAAACCCTGTCAGTTGTAACAGAGACAAAGGGCAGACAGCTCTTGCTGCTGCCTCATTGCCTCCTAGCTTCTGGCACTGGGAAGCCTGACTGCCCAGGTCGGGTGTTCAGTCCTCTCCACGTGAATCCTCACACTCCAGGTGAAGACACAATTGTGACTGACAAGTTAAATGCTCTCTGCTCAGAATCCTCATCCCCGTCTACAGCCTGGAGCATGGGATCATGCACCAGCTGCTTTAAATAAACAAAAGCAGGGGATGCATCAGTACAGCCGAAGGGTAGAGCTTCCAGGCATAAATTACTTCCTTATTGCTCTCAAATTCCTAAAGCAGACTGCCCTTTAGGTCACTCTGCTCTTTCCAGCTATAGCGTGTTACACACACAGATGATCATGGACCTAATAGCAAGTGATGGCAGTGCTAAATCATCTGACACTTCCAGCTGCCTACAGGTACCCATGAATCACCTCGTGTTTGGAGAATTGCTGTTCTAAGGCTGAGTTGAAGCAAGCTATGGAGGGGTGAATGACAAACAAAAAACATTAGACACTCACTGTATCAGACACCCTCCTCAAGGAGCCACGCACCAGAAATGGGATAAACCCTGACTGAGGTCCTTGCTCCTGCCACGAACCAGAGGTTTGCTCCAAGCTTCCTGTACAAGAGACTTCAGTTGCTGCTGCAGGATTGGCTTCTTTAAACAACATTGGGACAAACCACTCTCTTTCCACTTACGTCTCCCTAGGTCAGAAGAGACATCCCAAACTTTAAGGAGAGCAGTCTCAGAAAGCAGAGAAAGTCTTGAGTTGGGCGGCAAAGAGGAAACAGTGTAGTTCAGGGGAGAAAAGCTCTACAGTGGTATGCAGAGAAGCAGACGAGTCCAAGATTTAGTACTCGCATCACGAGAGGTATTATGATAAATAAAGTTTGCTGTTATCAAAGCCCATTGGAATCATGCCAGCACCACCTTCACAGGGGGACTGGCAGAAGGAAATGTCATCCATAACATCAGAGGAGGGCTGTCGCTGAAGGCATAGCAACAGCAGCAACAATCTGAACAATCGGTCAAGGGAAAAACAGGTCGCAATAAATCCAGGATGGAAGAGGAGGCTTGCTGACAAGGCAACAGAGGAGAGATGCTAGCTGGCCCCCATCCTGTTAAATGACAAGTGGATATGAAAGATGTCTGACTGTGTCTGTTCTGTGTAGCCTGGCAGAGCTGAACATCACATGGCATGGGGCTGTTCTGCACCTCCATTCATAAAGTGCTTATGGCTATGCTGACTGATGAACAGACTAAAGCACAGTCTGTCTGCGCAAGGTCTGGTTTGGGTCAGGTTTGCTTGCTGTAGAATGCTTGAGGAGCCAGATGCCTTCCCTGCACAGAGCTAAGGATACAAGCTACATGTGCCACCACACTACTGCATAAAGTCTTGCAAGGCAGGACTTAACAATCAAAATACCTTCATCCATGCGGCATATGATAACCCACTTGGGATTGACCTCAGTAGTATGCTTAAGGCAACACTTAAGACTAGTGCAAGTCTAGGCTTTGCCTGTTGCAATGCCTCTGAGCTTATGCAAACCTACACATAAGCAGAAGATTATGTACAGTGCAGAGGAACAATCAAAGTTCAACTAGTGCATGTATATATCACTCCTGAAAAAGCAGTGCAAGCAGAACTATCTCCTGTCTTTGGAGCAAGGATGCAGGAGCTTCACTGTTTAAAAACTGTATTAATCTGACAATTGCAACTCAATGCACAGCAGTGGTCAATAAACTTCAAGGACCAGACTGGTGCTGTTAGAAGAATGGTGCAGCTGCTAAGCAATTTTTACCTGCATGCAAATTCTGCTGATTTAACCACAGCTTTCTCCAGGGATTTCTCTAGTATCTAGACTTCTCTCATGTCAGAAGGACTTGCCTACATGTCATACATAATCAGATTACTCCAAAAACTCTTTTCAGGGACAGTCATGAAGAGAAGCAATGTGTACACAGCTTCCGCACTTCAAACACTTGCCATGCAGGCATGCCTGTTGAATGTTAATTGTCCCCTAAAAAGGTTATTCATTCAAGAAGCTCAATGCCACTACATATGCTAGCCTCTAACCAGTAGGTTTGCACTGTACCATAGCTTGTGGTAGCTCCTAAGATCTTTGGTATCCATAATGGCTTTAATACTCATAAAGGCAGCCTACAAAGGAGCAGGCTTGGATTTATCACAGTGTGCCCCCACAATTATGCATGTACAACAACTTGGTCATGGCACCAGTGAAGCTAACACCACTATGTATCATCCATCAATGGTACCTAAGGAAGTTTTATACTGCCACAATGGTAATAGAGAAGATTTAGGCATGACTCTTACTGACAGTTACTGGGCATGCTTTGGCATCTATGTAGCTCCGAAATCAAAGCTAGCAGACAGCTCCTGGGCTCAGAGTGCAGGCAGGGGCTAGCAGGTAGAGTTGTCTGTATGGAGATTCAGCTCCTACAAAATCAGGCCCATGGACTTCACTGAAGTCACTGCAGCACAGCAAAGGAAAAAGCAGGCCCATGCTGTGCTACAAATGGCTTGTGCAGGATTGTTGGTGTATTTAATTCCGCATGGCAAGGACTATTTACCCAGATTATTTATTATCCCTTTTTTCATAAGGTCATAGCTTGTTGTTTTTTTTTCCTCAAAAATTTGTGTTTCTTACTGTCACTTGTAACTTGCTAGGGGCAAGTAAAGCATAGCAAATACACAGAAAGCAGAGGCCTAGCAGGATAGGTCATTTTAGACTTACACTGCTTGCAGCATTTGCTGCTTGTATCAACTTCTACAAATATTGCAGGCTTAGGGAAATGGTTTCCCAAGGAGCAAGCCACAGGTAGATTTAAAAAGTACTGATTCACTGAGAGAAGCATGCAGCCAGTGAAGTAACAGCATTAGATATAGGAATGAGCGCATTTCATAGCGTCAACATGCTGCAGAGAAGGTTATAGCCAGTGCTAACATGCTTATTGTTACCCATTCCCATCACCAGGAAGAAAACACTGTGTAATTAAAAGATTGATCCCCTGGAAACAATGCTTAATAAAAAGAAAAAACCCTGAAAGTAACACCAGGCTTTCAAATATCATTCTCCATTTAATTTTGCCCAAGTTGTTTGTAAGGAGCTACAAATAGCTAAAAATCAAGCTCAAATCTCTGGACTTGATTCTGTCTCCTCTCAGACCAACGTATGCCTTGAGTAAGTTAACTGAAGCTAATGTAGAAGCAAAGGAATAAAACTAATGCAAGCGAAATATGAGTTAGACCTAATCTGCAATTTTCTGGTTCTATCAAGCCAAAGTAAGAAGAGCATTGGCAGAAACAGAGATAGAAGATATTTTATGCTCTGTGTATAAAAGCATTTTTTTAATTATTTTTAGGAGACATGACATAGTACCTGAACTTGTCATTTTACAGGAAACACAGCTGCAATCTGGTAGTTTGGGGATTTTATTTTTTTCAATACTATGTAGATACCATATGCTGCAAACCAAATTCTCCACTAACCTAAGCAGATGCAACACCTTTAACTTTGGTGCAACTCCACTAGTTCATAGTACTGTGCAGCAGTGACATTTTCATGGCTTGTATTAGCACAGGCCAATGCAATTTAACACCACAAGCACAGCAGTATTTCGTAAGGACCAAACTATCTCTATCTGCTAATGCTAAATCCAGAAAAGACCATTACATTACACAGTTTGATCTGCTGGATAGCACAGCCCATTCACCGAGCCAAAACCTCTAATTAAAATAGATTAGAATTTGATCCTGAGCATGCACGTTCTTAGCCAGGTAGCTAAGAATGATGAAACAGAATGGACTGAGCAGCATCCATCCATAAACTTCCAGGCTTTGAATTCTGGTCTCTTTCCAGCTCTGATTACATCTCTCTAGCTGTACATTTGGGGGGGGGGGGGGGGGGAATAAAAGATAATAACATACTCACACACACTCCTTAAGGCCTGAAGACAACTGACCGAAGCACAAAAATTCAGTAACTAACTGCAAGTACAAACTAGGGAATTCAAACCCAAAATTTCATGAATACACTAAGACTGAAGCAGAAAATTTTGTTTTCTCCTCCATTAATCTACACAGACAGCACAGCTTAAAATTCTCTGCAACATGAATTTCAAAGACTCCTGGTGACCACTCATTGGGTAAACTATCTCAGCATTTAATGATACTGTTGCTATGGACTGCCTTCTTTGTTCCTTCTTCTTTGTGCCTGGAAAGCTCCTCTTATTCTGAAATTGAATAAGTTCAACTTTACCTTCCACTGCACTGTGATATACCTTGTAACAGTTGCTGTCATATCACTTTCCATGTTTCAGGACTGATTTCCAGTTTCAGAATTTCTCTGCATCATATTACAGAAAGCCTCTTAAAAGGCTAACAAATAGTTAACTCTCCACACGTGCTATATGAGCATGTATGGAACATTCCCTTCTATCATTGTTGAATCTGTAAAGTGATTTCACTCTTCATATCCTCTTTCAATCTCTCTTGGACCTTATTCACACTATTACCAGTTCTCTTCTCTGAGAAAGTCTCAAATCACAAGATTATATGACTGCCTAGGAGGTCATTAGAAATACTAAAGAGGATCAACCTCCAGTTTGTAGGGCAAGCTACTACAGACCATGTCTCTTGTACTGCTAGATCTCCATTTGCTCTATTATCTGTAGACCAGCTAGATTTTAATTCAACTAACATGTCTGATACATCTCACATAAGGCAAGTTTGCTTGTTTTTTAAGCATAGTACAGTTTTAGCACTAAATCAGCATAAATTCAAGGATGGTATCTCAAACAGACTTCTAAAACCTACAAAACCCTTGCCAAACCACCCCCACAGGAAAAAAGAGAACATCCTCCCACAACCATTAATGTTTCCCTTAAATAATGCCTATCTAACATTCAATTCCTGCACATTTTTAAATCCATGGTGCAGGCTGAGGTTTGTGAAGGAATAAAGGCAGCAAACTGCCATTTGCAGAGATAGCCATGACCACCCTCACCACTGCCAGCAGAGATCAGCTCACCTTCACTACCTTCTACTACCAAACAACTCCTGGCTACTGCTGCCCTAGCTACATCTCTACTTGATTTCCGCATTTATATCTAACAGTCACACAACTGCCCTTCAATATTTCACTGATCTCACTGGCTTCCCATAAGGGATCAACATGCAAGTCACTTGCTGGTGAGCACGGGAGTTGCTCACTGAGACTTCACATCAAATGCAAAGCGACATTTGCACATCATCCAAGGCAGGTTCTTCAAAACGGCAAATAACAACCATTTGCTCCACTCTTCACCAGAAGTGTATCATTTATAACCAGAAAAATAGAATTACATGGTCTAAAAGTTTCTCTCTTTTGCTTCAAGACTGACAGTTCTCTCTGGTGGTAGCTCTGGATGTAGAAAGCACTCAGGAAAGCAGATGCATTAAAAATAAATGCGAGAGTCTTCATACATGTTATAACATACTGAACTTGCAGAATAAATAATTTATACCAAAGGCTGGATGTGCCATAATAACATCCACCCAGCAGCTAAGAAATGTATAGGAAATGGGAGAGCAGATCACAGAGACTAACAGAAAGCAGCCTGTCAGCTATGGCTGCAAGCCTAGTAGGAAAAATAACATCATGTGAACTAAAATTACTGGAAGAGAGCAAAGGGATGATCAATTCACCTGGGTTTTGTTTCTTTCTCCCTAATAGCTAACAAAAACACAAGGAGCAGAGTACTTTGCAGAATTACAAACCTGCTGTATTTGTTCATGTTATGCAGCTATAGTTCTATGCAAATAACAAAAGTCATAGCTGCCAAGCCTTCACTTTAAAAAAAAAAAATAATAAAAATGGACAACTTGGGATTTCCCATGCAATAACAAAACACAAACTCTTTTAACCAAGTATCTCATTTCTCACACTGCTTTTAGCATTATACTAACTAGCACCTTCCAGTAGTATGGTATTAACAAAAATAATAATAATAAAAGATTAGCCTTGGCGAGGATACTTTCTTGAGGTAGTTGCAATCACACTGCAACCGATCACTTCTCCTGGGATGGGGTTACAGGATAAAGCAAAATCCATTGTATAAGGCAGCAGAGAGAACACAAAATACAGACTTCTCAGCTGGTGTGCACAGCACCATATTTTATCTCCATCCCCTTGCTATTAATGGATGAGGTTGAAGTGTTGGAGCAAAACCCCATATGCTGATCTGGGGATGCAAACCGTGGCACAGAAGCAGGACATGGGAGCTACTGAGATAAAATAGTGGGGGAAACTTAATCCCAAACCCTATAGTAAATGCTTACTTTCATGTTCCTCAATCTCTTTTATATCACTGTCAATCAGGTCTGTCCATACCAAACATTTTGAATCAGGAGTTCAAAAAGACAGTGCAAAGTAATCAGTGTATTGTATAATTTCTAAAGTTGCCTAGACATGCTCCACCATCAGAGAGCTTCTAGGTCAGAACACAAACACACATACCCTGACAAGGAAAACCTTTCAGTCTGAAGTCTCCCCTGTAAGAAGGTAATCAGAATATTACACTCTCAGCATACTGCATTTCTGTGAAGTATTTCCAGCTGATGCCATGCTGACAGCGGGGTTTCATGTTAATATAGTTCTCTCCCTTCACGGAGGCTTGCTAAGCAAGGGAAATCTGCTAACTATACACCATAGTACATAACAATATTCAAGTCTGTAAAGCTCTTCCAGAAGGCAAAACAACAGAAATAAATAAATTTTATGTATTATAAGCAAATTTATCATAGAAATATCGAATTGTTTGGGTTGGAAGGGACCTTAAAGCTCATCCAGTTCCAACCCCCTGCTACATGCAGGGACACCTTCCACTAGCGCCGTCCAGCCAGGCCTTGAACACTGCCAGGGATGAGGCAGCTACAGCTTCTCTGGGCACCCTGTGCCAGCACCTCATCACCCTCACAGGGAAGAATTTTTTTCTAATGTCTAATAAAAACCTCTCCTCTTTCAGTTTAAAACCATGCCTCCTTGTTTTGTCATCACATGCCCTTCTAAAATGTCCCTCACCAGATCTCTTGTAGCCCTCTTTACCTATTGGAAAACCATTACAAGGTCTCCCCAGAGCCTTACCTTCTCCACCCGAGATGCCCACTGGATTATGAAATTTTATAACCCCTTTGCAATCTCTTTGCTTCACAGAGCACCACAATGAGGCCACAGAGGGCATACACTACACCATGCAAACGCAAACAGTGGTCCAGGCTGCATCCGTGAATTTCATGTTTTCCATGATGACTAACAGCACTGCTCCACAGCTGTATGCTACATGATTATGATGAGCACAGCTAGGTACACCCCCACATTTGTGTTTCAGTTATAAACCATTTTACAGAAGGGAACTGTCCATGCACCATCTTCAGGTCCATCTGCGGACTATACATCACACTTGGGGAAGGCCCCTAACTCAGTAACCCCCAGTTTATTGTCCAAGACTATCACCTAAATATAACAGAGCACAAACAAATCATTTTTACTGCTGCCACGAGGCTGAGCACAGGAGGGTAGGATGAAGCTGAGGGGCATGCTAACTTTCAATAAAGAACTTGGAACACTATTTCAGAGCAGTTTTCAAAGCAGGCAACAAAGAGGCTGCTCTTGCACTGTGGGTTGCTTTGTAGGCTTCAAAGGCACTAGTGTCTACTTTGGATTTTTCATAGACCACCTTGGAAATGCACACACAACCCAGACAGTGGGGTAGTACTCCTCATTTCAGTATTTTGCCAAGATACAAGATTAAACTTTCACGCCGTAAATGGGCAGAGAATTCCATGGTATGACAGAAGCTATATATATAGGACCCACTAACAGTTTTAGCTGAAATCAGAAGCACACTTAACACCACACAAAGTATGGAAACAGATTTATTAAAAAAAAATCTACAATTCCACAGCCAAACAAGCTATTCAAACCTACACTACATTTCTTACCAACTGTATCTGCATACAAAAGTTGGGGAGGGGGGGAATCTTAAATTTGTCATTGGAAAGAAAATCCCATTGTGGTATGCTTACATGCAATTCTCTTGTTAACCCCGCTGTGAATTCTGAGTAATTCCGCTGACATCAAAACTATAACAATGTAAAAAGCATGAAAAAATGTGAGGAAAACTGCATCCAACATCAGAATAACAGGATGAATAATGGACAAACTGAGGCAGAACTTTAGCTGGTATAAAGCAACTTACAGATTTCTGTGTGGCAAAGTTAATTTACACTGGCTGTGGCTGCTGGTCCATCGTCAGCAAATCCTGTTTTCTCAACAAACCTGCTAGGAAGAAATGCAAAAGTAGGTGCAATTATTAATGTGATGAAACTCTCTGAATTAATTTACTCCTTAAAAGTAATACATTATGCCCTATAAATGGACAATGTTAGTTTTTTTAAAAGCCATTAAAATCACAGTAACTATCAAGCAAATTAAAAGCTCTGGCAATGATTCATTATTTCATTACAATTAAAAACTAATTGTATGCCTAAACAAATAATGTTGGAATTTTATTCATGACAGTGGGGAAAACAGGGTTGAACAGCTTAAGTTAGAGAGAAGCTCTTGTCCTTTCACTAATGGAGAGGATCATAGTGCATGATAATTTCTTACAAACACCAGTATTTATGCTGCAGCATTAAACACAAACATCAAAATGATCAGTTGCTGCAAAGAAATGGGAGCAGTGGCATTACTAAAACCAGAGGCCAGCCATCTTGAGCACCACAGGGAAATCCAGTTCCGCACAGTTGGTGTTTGGAGGCACATATGTGACACAATTAGTATAGCAAAATAAGTTTCTCCTTGCTGAAGCATTTGCTGCAAATTGAGTCATTAATCTCATTTATAAAACAGGCACATGGCTAGCACACTGTGATTGGCTGAGGCAATTTCTTCTCATTAGGGTGTGAATAGCTCAAGCTTGTTCACTTTAGGTAGGAGCTGTGCAGGCAGGGCCAGTCCACCAGTAGTAAAGGTCTGTTGTTAGTCCTAATGGAATAGCCTGTGCTTTCTCACACCAAACGCAACTCAGTCACTACCTGTGTGGACAACTTCCTGCCTCCAGCTTGGATAGGTAATCTAATGCAACTCAAAATTCACTGCTTTCCCCTCCTTCCTTAGGAACTTTCTTATTTTGCTGCTGCTGAACCCATGACATGGTAGATCAAAAAGTGGGTGAACAGAGAATGACCAAAACTGTAACTTCAGGTCACCAAGAAGATAGCAAATCCCCTGACCGACTTTTAGCTAAACTCCCTCTTCCCTGGTAAGGGCTTCTCAGGTGTGGACTTGGTACAATGCAGGCTTCTCACCTTGAGAACGCAACAGTCTCCAACATGTCACAGCTTCTTTAAGGCTCAGTTCCCCTTTTCTTCCATATGGAATCTGCATCATTTAAATGAAGCTATCAAGTACTTAGCAGTGGACAGATCAAAGTCTGGCCTGCTTTAAGTTATCAAAGGCAAATCTTTTTTTGTTGTTTTTGTTTGGGTCGTCTTGTTTGTTTCTCAAGCCAACCACAAAATCCTAGTAGCTGATAGGATCATCAGGCTCCAAAACCTGACATGACAGCCAAAGTGCCAGGTTTGCAGAAAGGCTTAAAAACCTCCTGCAAAGAAAGGCATAAGGAGATCCTTCGAAACACCAGAAGGAGCCACACAACTCAGCAAAAGCAAATCACCTACTTACCTGGACAGAAAGGTAGAGGTTAGCCCAGACTGCTGGAAGCCTCTTGCCTACTTCCTAGGGACTCAGGGGTGAGGTCCCCCTCTATTTAAAGGCCCAGCTACTTAAGAAGTGTGCTTAAGGCAAGAGGTATCATAAAGGCTAGGGGAGATGTTTCTGTTGGGTTAGTCATTGAGAAATTGCTGTTTAGGTAGTGGTAAGAGGCTGGATTATAACTCACCACCACCTGAAAGCTTTGCTGAGAGAGTACTTTCTGCACAAGTGTGCTGAACTGTATTTATATGCATACAGATGCATAAAAATTGGTACCTAGAACTTATGGTGTCTTGTCCTAAATTGATTTGTTGGTATTTATAAATGAAAAGTTTGGGGCTTTTTTATCACATTAAATGCTTGTGCATTGCTCAAAAGGACTCTTTTCTGAAACACGGGCTCATAGCAGCTTTAAGTGAGAAAATCCGCTTCTTATATGAAACCAACATGGATAAGTTGCAAGACTGTTGGGGCAGAGATGGTCAGATGCAAAGCGCCTGCTGCATTCCACTATAATGGGGTCATCTGTTTCTGGGAAGCCTGTACACCTTTCTTCATTTAGCTAGACATAGCAAACAATCAAATAGTTCATGTTCTTTCTGAGACTTTAAAAACATTAACATTATGAACACTATGATTACAAATGTCATCAGTTGCTGCACTTCCTTGATCCCACTGAAACTGAAAATGCTGCTACTTTTCTTGCTACTTCCACCCTAGGATGAAGTCAAAAAGGTGATGAATCTCAGAGAAAAGAATCAGAGGAAAGCAGAGCAAAAGAAGAAGATACAACAGCAGGCCATAATCTAGTCCAGTAGAGGATGTCCCTGCCTGCGGCAGTTGGAACTAGATGATCTTTAAGTTCCATTCCAACCCAACCCGTTCTGTGATTCCATATCTCACTTTTGCAGACTAGTAAGCCTCAGAAGACTTGGCTAAAGTCTGAATCCCGGCCTTCTGAAAACAGTCCTATGATATTATAAGCAATTGTGGCATCTGAGAGTAGAATTATATTTCTTTACAATGGCCTTATTTCTTGTGACTGAAAGCAGGGCTTTCTCATCCGTTCTTTCACCTTGCACTATTTAACCCTCTTCTGGCAATCCTCCTGCAATCTTGAAAAAGAAGGGGAGTAACAACATTAATTCACTGTTGAATGCACTGACAGGAGTTAAGGTACAGCACTCACTGGAGGCCATGAATATTTATCATTGTAATCCACTGTGAAAAGCTTTTTCCACTTGCACTTTCCTTGTGTCTCTAGGCAAAATACAAATTTTTTTGTTGCTCAGAGTAAATACAAGAACTCTGAACTATTAACAATTCAAGCACTTGCTGTTGTTTGTGAAGTATTAGTTGACCTACTTCACTGCAGTTTTAATTAGGTATTATTCCCATGCTGTTCTCATCCCTGTGGGGATTATACAGCTGGTGCTGATAGAAGTGTTTCTAGGGTAGGGTGATTCATGAAAAGAGAGACTGTTTAGAAATGCACCATTCAAGGCAGAACAGCACAATGATACACTGTACCTGATCCATGCCAGCCTCCCTGCTCCTGCATCAGGAATTAACAGGGCAGGGCTGCAGGTGACCAGAAGGGAGACAAAGTTTATGTATCCATCTGGGATCAATCCTGAACTCCCCCTGACTACAGCCTAACCCCAGACAAACCCTGCTGTACCAAAAGTACTGAAAGCCTTGGACTGTATCCAAGGATTTGTCACCTGCAACCTAGGTGGACTGTATTGACAACCTACAAGTCATTTTAACAGCTATCAAAACTGTTTAATTTCCCGAAATAGGTCCTTCTGCTTCATGCCTCGAGAACTGAAATCATTCCAAATGAACTATTCTTAAAGAAATCTGTTGAGGAATGGCAAGGTACAGATCTCAGATGACTTTCTTCTTTTACCCACCAAAAGAACCATGAGGGCACAGTTACCATGTTGTTTCACTATGGTGTACCAGTTGTATGCTGCTAACTGCAAAAAATGTTTTCCCTAGGAATTTTTACAGCTTTTTTTTTTCTTTTGGCAAGATAACTCTGTATGCAAAAATTCACTGCTCTGTCTCAAAAAAGAAGCAGCAATACATTGAGCAAGAATTTGATTCCATGACACATGAAACAGATACAGTTTTACACACATCAAAGTAATTTCAGAAGCAATTAAGGATAAAACACGAATCAGGGGAGCCTGTACTCCCATTGATGTGTCCCAGGGGAGAACAAACCCCTTAACTGCCAGTCTCCTCTAATTATGCGCGATGCCACTGCTCAGGGAGCAAAGAATTTGATAGCTATGGCTGCCTCAGCTGGCATTTGGAAACAAAAGAAAAAGTTAAAAGCTTTCACAACAGCGAGGTTTTGAACCTCAAACACATCACACATATTGTTGTTAGCTTGTTTTAATTTTTCTCTTGAAGGAGCAGTTTTGGGGATAGTCTTCCTTAAGTTGTGCCTTTGGCCATGGTCCTCAACGATCTTGACTAACCTATAGAATCACAGAATCAACAAGACTGGAAAAGACCTTAAAGATCATCAAGTCCAACCAGTACTGCCAAGGC
The DNA here is from genome assembly GCA_017639245.1 of Myiopsitta monachus. NCBI lineage: Eukaryota > Metazoa > Chordata > Aves > Psittaciformes > Psittacidae > Myiopsitta > Myiopsitta monachus. The sequence goes on from CM029925.1 coordinate 60,655,619, forward strand.
AACCACTAAACCATGTCACTGAGGACCTCATCTACACAGTTTGTGAACACTTCCAGGGACGGTGATTCCACCACTGCCCTGGGCAGCCTGTTCCAATGCCTGAGCGCCCTCTGGGGAAGGAATTGTTCCTAATATCCAGTCTAAACCTCCCCGGTGCAGCTTGAGGTTGTTTCCTCTCATCCTATCCCTTGTTACTTGGGAGGAGAGACCAGCCACCTCCTGGCTCCATCCTCCTGTCAGGTAGACAGCAATAAGCTCCCCAGAGTCCACTTATCTCCAGGCTAAACAACTCAGTTCCCTCAGCCGTTCCCCATCACACTGTGCTCCAGGCCCAGCACCAGCTCTGTTGCCCTTCTCTGGACCCGCTCCAGCACCTCAATGTCTCTCTTGTAGCAAGGGGCCCAGAACTGAACACAGGATTCGAGTGTGGTCTCATCACTGACCAGTGCAGGCAGATGATCACTGCCCAGGCCCTGCTGGTCACCTGGATCCATCATCTGGATGATCCTGTATCTACTTCATCATCATCTTCCTCATTTTCTTGATCTTTAAGTACCAGGGCCCCAAATCTGTTGTAGAAGGGTACTTGGGAAAGTGACATAAACCGGGGGAAATACCTGTTTCCAATCCCGCCCTCCCCCCATCTCTTAGGTCCCCTCCATCTGCCTGGTGGCAGCAGGGTAGGGATCCTTAATTTCACACAGTGTGGCTCCACCAGTCAACCTCCTCAGCTTCCCTCACACCCCTCGGCCGCTCCACCTCTGCCCGCAGCACCGCCACCACGCAGAGCAAACCATCGGCCCGGTCACATCCTACACAGCCACCACCCGCCATCCCCGCAGGCTCCGGCACTCACCTCAGTCGGACGCCCGGTCACGAGGGACCTCTGTCCCGGCCAGCACCGAGGACTCTGCTTCCTGAGCTCTCTGAGACGCCAGCCCTGCGCCCCTTCCCGTGAGCACGGCCCGAGCTCACCTCTCGTTCCCGCCGGGCTCCGGGCCCTTCCCGCCGCGCTTCCTGCGGGAACGGCCGCCCGAACTGAGGCGCCACGCGCCGCTCCCGCCCCGAGCTGGAGGGCGGTACAGCTGCGGGAAAGGCCCGGCCGGGGCCTGGAGCTGGAGCTGGTCCTGCAGCGTTTGCCCCGAGCCGCGGCACTGACGGGGACATCTCCAGCGCTGCTCACAACGCCAGAAACCTTTTTCTCCTCTGTTTGTGAGTTTTAAGACTGATTAAAATCATCCTAAATCTGCATTTCCTGTGACAAATGAATGTTAAAGTGGACACAGCCAAATCCAATTAGAATGATGGCACAGTCTGACCTTTCATCTTTAAAATTAAAGTATTGTTTTAATTAAAAAAATTAAGAAACCTTGCATTTCTCAGTAAGAGATGAGTGGATGAACCTCCACTGGAACATCATATTCAATTGGAAGGCTTTGCACTTAGTGTTCACTTGTTGGAAAAGGGGATAGATACATCAAGCGCTGGTAGAGCTTCCTTTTTACATTATACAGAAGACACTTAGCAACAGAAAATTATGGTCCGGCAAAACAACGTATAATCTTAACTGAATCATAAAGTAATTAGGTGCTATAAATGAGCTGACAAAAAATGTTGACTGAGTAGCTGGATGATTACATACAGTTCTGGTTGTTTATCCAACAACCCCGTAGCATGGCTTTGCAAACACACCACATGTATAAAGGGAAAACTCTTCCTTGTGTCATCAACCAACATTGCATACGTGACACCTTGAACATGGACAGCCCATTAGCAGCACTACCTCATGCCCCTCTCACCTCTCACTAAGTACATCTTTCCCTCTCACTTCCCTATTGCATGCTTACTTAAAGCAAAGTTAGACTACCTCTATTTCTGATTACTTGTGCAAAACAGGATATGAACTCCTGACAAGAGAATTGTAGCACAAAGGTATGGTCTATCTGAAGATCAGTCCTTTCTGATAGAATCATGAGGCATCTTCAAGCTGCACTTAAAAGGAATGCAAGAAGTGAAGAAAAGTGAAACTGTAATGTCACACAAAGCCAGGCTGCTTACATGAGGTTCACTCACCACTCACCATTCAGTTGTGGGGCACCTCAGCCTGACCTCCCAGCAGTCTGGGGAGGGAAAACCAGCGAAGGGTAGTTCCAGCTTGTCTTCTGTGCCACCTGGGTAGACCAGGTACAGGGTCAAGTCTAATGCAGCCCACTCTGCTAGCAGATCAGATATTGATGTTACCATTCGAGGGCAGTGTCATCTATAAGGAAACAAAAAGAAATGTCATTTTAACCACAGGTATTGGAAACAGGGACAGAGCATTCCTAAGCTACTGTATAAGCCAGGCAGCTACAGTAATGAGTTACCATAGTTTGGGACACATCTTTAATACTCTCGCTCACTCATTAGGCTTTGATTTGTCACAGCAGGGTTGTGATTGCTCTGCTTGTGCTGTAACACTTCATAGAAGGTTAGGTGACTTAATGAAGCAGTCTTTCTCCCATCATCTATAAACATCCAGTTAAACCACAACAGGCTTCATTAGGGTGACATAAAACAAGCAAGTTTTGAAGCCCTTGCAGGAGGACGTAGTCACACAACTTTGCAATAACTTTTGTAAGACCTGTGGCAGGAATCTCACCAAGGCACCCAAAAGACAGCAGTGTAACATTCTGCTTCCCCTATGGCACTGTTCTGCTTCCCTACTGCCCCCCAGAAGGAGGTTTTGGTGCAGCATTATTTTCCCATGACCCAGGAGACCAACAGAGCAATACCTGAAAGATGGGCTTCTTTGAAATCTGTGGAAAGTCACTGCTCTTCTCACAGCTTTCGCTGATGGTTTCTGGGCTAAGCCCAAATACACAGATCATAGATCAGAAAACGGTTAGGGAAAGGACCTTAAGATCATACAGGTCCAACTCCCTGCCATGGGAAGGGACACCTCCCCCTAGATTAGACTGCTCAAGGCCTGTCCAGCCTGGCCTTGAACACTGCCAGGGATGGGGCAGCCACAACTTCCTTGCGCAAAGAAAGTGGGACAGAAGTGCTTCTAAAAGTTTTGGTAGGGCAGGATGCTCTGCCGAGGCTACAGATCCACTTTAAGGGCCTCAAAGATCCTACCAACTCTGACATTACTTCTTCCATTTCCTCTAAGCTTTTGCAGGACCATGGGACTGGCCACTGGACCTGCACAGGCAAGGCTGGGGGCAAAGGAAATATAGGAACTGGGGAACAATTTTAAGTGGGCAAAATAAGGTGGTTATTTTGCATTTGTACGGGCTGTAGCTTGTACAAAGAGCTCCAAATTCTGTTCTCTATATCAATATGCAGAAAGCTTTACAGTGAACCTCAGTTCTTCCTGAAGAATGTGCATTTTTTTTATCATAAGCATACATATTTGGGACTGTAGTGATAGGACAAGGGGTAATGGGTTAAAACTTCAACAGGGGAAGTTTAGATTGGGTATAAGGAAGATATTCCTTACTGTAAGAGTGGTGAGGCACTGGAATGGGTTGCCCAGGGAAGTTGTGAATGCTCCATTCCTGGCAGTGTTCAAGGCCAGGTTGGACAGAGCCTTGGGTGGCATGGTTTAGTGGTAGGTGTTCCTGCCCATGGCAGGGGGGTTGGAACTGGATGATCTTAAGGTCCTTTCCAACCCTAACTATTCTATGATTCTATATTTCAGTGAAAAATACTCATATTCACTAAAGCTCCATTTTTGCTGTGTTCTTTTCCGGTTTTTTAAGTACTAATTGGAGATACCAAGAAGTGAAATACTGACTTGAGGAAAGTGATTTCAATATTGCCTTGTCAAATCACAAGAGACAGTTTAAGCCTAATTAATACAGGGTTTGAATGGGTGAGGTAGATCTCACAGAATTACAATTGGCACAGTTGCATTTTTTGTTGCAAAAGGTTGATTTGAGTCTACTGCATACACAAATAGTCTAAGCATCAAGTTGGGTATCAGTCAAACCACTGCTTTCTGAAGAAAGGATAAAATTTAACCTCTGTGACTCCTGACCACCCTGACTTCTTAGACCTAAGGAGAACAGTGCGTATCTTATTATCTACCTGTAACACACCATGCCATAGCAGTCAGTCTTATATTGATGAAATGGAAATGATTAAGTGTAACAAATCTGAGTCACTATGTAGGAGCAGAAAAAAGGCTATATATTTTCTGTTCATCTTTCTTTTTCATATCTAAGACTTAAAAACCACCATATACAAATTTAGTCACAGCCTGCTATTCCTGAGCTATAAAATATGAGCTATGCCTTGAAAGAAATGGAGGAGAAAGAAAGTAGAGATTCTTTAAGAAATGCCACCCATTAAAGACACCAGAAAATTTACTGTAAATGTTTTTCCAGGTCCTTATCTATATTCAGGGCAATAACAGAACCCTTTGTGATTACTCTTGTTTTTATGATTCATGAAAGCCATGTTATATTCTGTGTGTGTACTGGGTTATTCTTTCTGACTGAATGTGCAACACACTCTAATGTTAAGGCTGACTGCTCCTCCTACAAACATATTTATCTTTCCATTTCATTTTATTCGTGTTTCTGATAGTGGTGTTGCACATGATGGAATTCTGACTCAGCTGAACATGTAACATAAGTTAGTCATGCAACATTTTGGACAGGCTTTGGAAAACACCATCCATGAAAACATACCTTCAGGGAATCAACAGCAAGCTACTGAGGGTATAATATACTTGTAAAGCTGAGCTAAACACTGGGCAAAGTCCAAGCAGGGACACTATTATGTGGTCAGAAAAAATATGCTTGTAATGAGCAAAAGACAAATATGTTTTGCTTTTGTGGAAGTATGTTCAGTGAATCATGCAAGTGGGCAGTTAATTTCATTTCTATGATTGTAGTGCCTTGAGTTGTAAATTTCTAGGTAACATTCAGAGAAAAGAGTCATTTATAAATTGCCTCATTTCGTTTTCTACTCTGTATTAATACTTACCTTAATTTTCAAGCTACAAATAACCAAAGATGACAGTGAAGAAACAGAACTTGGGTTGCTGCTGTAAGGGAGGGTAACATATGCAGCTGCATATCTTCATATAGTGGAACTGTCATCTGAGAAGAGTTACTCATATGTTTTAATGTTTCAGGAGAAAGGTCTTGGGGCATATTACATATTTTGCTCTATGGAACACAAAATTATTTTGTCTTTCATCCTATCCAAAGCACACTGAAATCAATGTAGGCCTTGCTTTGACTTCACTGAGATTTGAATCAAACTCACAACTGTAATTGTGAAGAGTAAACAGTGATCATAATTATTTGTGATCATTTTGGTGACTTATAAAAATTTTGGTTTACCTTGCTCAAAGCCCATTTCCTTTTGCTCTGTGTGGACTGGACTTGATTTATGCACACATCAAGTAGAAAATGAATTTGATGCTCCTTTTTTCCAGTAAATTCTTCCAGAGCAGACAACTATTTCCTTACCAGAGGGCACCAGCATCTGCCATTAGCATTTGTGCCAGGTCAGGATACTAAACTGATCATGATGCCTTTTTTTTATGGCTGCCACTAATAGTTGCCTAAAACTCAAGGGCACATCTTCAGGGGAAATCCCATGATGTTACAGCATATGCTGCCTGGCTCCACACAGAGCACTGGGTGAGAAGAGGGGTGGTCAAATTCAGAGTCTTTCCAGCTGGTCAAGCTTAGGCATAGCAGTATCTTGAAGTGATGTTAACCACCACAGGTTTGAGTGTGCTGAGTGCCCTGACAAGTTTATTGTAGTTCTGGTTAATAATTTTTATTATATTTTCAAATACAGGCAGTCCTTAAAGTTCCCTTTTATCTGATTTTCTACTACCACCTTTTTGGTGCTGCTCCTAACATCTGCCTCTAACTAATAGGGACAATTACAAATACATCAAAAGTTAATTAGCCCAACACAAGAACAGGGGTTTTGGCAAGTTTCCCAGGTCTTTGACTGACACCTTGGCATGGGCTCATCACAAGTGCCTCACTGGTCTGTGAACATGCGTGTATATTGCAACCTGGGCAGGGGAGGAAGAATCATAGAATAGTTAGGGTTGGAAAGGACCTTAAGATCATCTAGTTCCAATCCCCCTGCCATGGGCAGGGACACCTCCCACTAAACCATGCCACCCAAGGCTCTGTCCAACCTGGCCTTGAACACCACCAGGGTGGAGCATTCACAACTTCCCTGGGCAACCCATTCCAGTGCCTCACCACCCTCACACTAAAGAATTTCTTCCTCATATCCAATCTAAACTTCCCATGTTGAAGTTTGAACCCATTACCCCTTGTCCTATCACCACAGTCCCTAACGAAGAGTCCCTCCCCAGCATCCCTATAGGCCCCCTCCAGATATTGGAAGGCTGCTATGAGTCCTCCACGCAGCCTTCTCTTCTCCAGGCTGAACAGCCCCGACTTTCTCATCCTATCTTCATAAGGGAGGTGCTCCAGTCCCCTCATCATCCTTGTGGCCCTCCTCTGGACTTGTTCCAACAGTTCCATGTCCTTTTTATGTTGAGGACACCAGAACTGCACACAATACTCCAAGTGAGGTCTCACAAGAGCAGAGTAGAGGAAAATGGAGATGTCCCTCCAGTTGGTATGAGGAATAGCCAAAAACCAAGTTTCACCCCTGTGCCATTCTATATGTGAGATTTAGTTATGAATTAGGACCTTACAAGCACTCACATCAGCACAAGACACAAAACACACGGCTACCAGTTTGGCTGTGGGAAACAAGGCAAATACCTCAGAGATGCATGTTTCGTTGCAACATTTCTTAAATAATTTAAATGATTGCCATGTCTATAGAAATACAATTCTGTTCAGAACCACTCGAAACCAAAAATGAGGGGTGGAGGTACAGGAATGGTATCTTGCAGTGAAAAAGTGTTCTTAAATGTCTCTGTGTCCTGATATGGATCCATCTTTATTCTGCTCGTGCCCATTTTCTAATATGATATATCCACAGCCATTTATATTCAGTGAATAGGTTTAAAAGCTGTAGCCTGTTTGTGTTTTTTCTGTTTTAATATGTTTGCATATATATCCTTTCACTGTATCTATCCAAGAAAGACCAGGCCTCTTGTTTATTTCTTTGTAAATGATATAGATTAAAGAGTTTGTTTTCAGAAAGCTCCCTGATGGTATCTGACTATTCCAGAGGATGAAACACCAGATTCTGTTCTCACTATAGGCAAAAGAATGACTTCTGGTGCTTCATGACAACATGATAGTTTAATAAACCCACAACAAACAAACTAGTAGAGAAAAGATTATAGACTCATGGAACTGTTTGGGTTGGAAGGGATCTTGAAGCTCACCTAGTTCCAGCCCCCTGCCACAGGCAGGAACATCTTCCACTATTCCAGGCTGCTCAAAGCCTTGTCCAACCTGGCCCTGAACACTCCCAGTGAATCCATGGTCAGTTATTTTATTCAAGGATGCCCCTTCCAGCCTTATGAGAAGGTTTTATGGTTCATGACTGCTTAAGAGGATTGGGTTTATTTTCTTAGACGCAAATAATAAGAGTCAAGATTGCATTAGGAGTCCTACTGTAAACCCGTATACTGGGATTTGCATTATTACACTGGTATAAACCCGAATACTTATTTTGATCAGTTATGATGACAAGAGTCCCTCCAAGCCCAGAAGTCTCTGGATTGGTTCTCCAATGAGGCTAATTATAGAAATAAAAGTAAACATACTCACTGGGAAGTACTTTTCTTTAAAGCTCATACATATCCCCTGTTGTCCAGCTTGAAGATTTGAAGGACATCAGTAAGCATTTCAGAGCAGTTTCTTCATCATTTTCCTACATGTTCTAAACCCTTCTGATTCTGCATTGTCATTTCCCATGGTGCCAGCTTGCAGATGGTGTCATTCTCCAAGGCCACCACGTCATTCTGTTAGCTGAGCCAGAAGCATTTCCATGTTCAGTTTATTCAAAATTCTGTTGCAACTTTATCTCCCAAAGATGTATGTTCCTGGCCTTTGAAGACCGAATACCTAAGGGAGAATAAAAGGAAGCTGCACAATGTGATCGCAATGGATGGGGAATCACTGAAGTCCACGGATGTGACTTGTTCTACACTGCTCACTCTCTAATCTGTTTCATGATCATTGGTGCTATGGAAGGCAGTAATCAACACTATTACCAATCTTTTCCCAACCTCAATATCCCACATCTTAATTTTCCAGACAAATTATACAGACCAGAGGAGAGTTCCCTGTGCTGGTCTGTGAATCACAGCTGGAGAATCGCTCCGCAGAAAAGCCAAGCATGTTGTAGGAACAAGTGACAAAATAATCATTTCCCAGAATCAGTTTAACAGGCCACCCTCATCTCCCCAACTATATTTTGTAACTTAGCATAACCTACAAACCTTTTGATCACACTTTGAAAGTAAACTGTGGTCCTCCGCTGTCCAAGGATTTATGTGGGATTCAGGAAGACAATTAAGCATGTTCAAGTTCTTAGTTTGCATGTGTTTACTGTTGTGGTTGAGACATATCAGTGGGCATTAGCCCGCCCAAGTTGAGGTAAGAAGGGTTGTGTTGATGAAGGTCATTTTAGTGAGAATTAATTAACACTTTTATCCATAATTTGTACATCTTAGAGACTGATCCTAAGCAAGTTTGAATTTGCAATAAACATTCCCAGTGCCTTTGCTCCTGAAACATCATGGCAGTACCCCACTTACTGTTGTATGAAGTCTGTGAAGGGTGCCAACCCCATTATTAGCCAAAATACCAAGCAAAGCTGAATTTCTTTCAAGCTCTTTTCAGAGCTGAAAATTTAGGGAATGCTGATCAGCAGGTTAAATCCCATGGGTACTAAATGTTCCAGTTCTAGTCAAGAAAATCACTGAAGCCTCTGAGGTTAGGACAAGAGATTTTTTTCTAAGTCTCCAGTAAAAATTACCTGCATACTCGAAGCTGAACATCTGCCTGAGTGTTCTGTTGGATTGAAACCAAAATGCTTAGCACTTCACCAGGGAGGGCTTTGACAGTCTCAAGGCCAATGTTTTTTATAGCAGAAAGCCAAGCGATCAAAGGATTAAATAATACAGAAAGAATGCTGAAAATACAAATTTACTGCCTGATGTCCTCAAGGATGTGACAACATGCACCCTTATTACAAATTAGGAAAAAAATAGAAAAGGTTGCAACTGTAGTAGCTGTGAAAGTCAGACACTCTGGGCACAGGATTTATTATGCCTTTACTTCATCACAGGCTGCATTCATTTACAAAAGTCCTTAACATTGAGAACAAAAGAAACTAAATTTCTTTGAATGCTCCAAGTGTGCTGTCTGCCTCATGCTCCTTCAGAGTGTCACTTCACAAGCTAAGCTGCCCGGAAATAATAATATAATTAGGCAATAGTGACCTTCAGGTCGGGCACTTCCTGGCAGTTAACCCTAGTCTTTAACCTGACTCCACTGCTCCTGGGAAGTGCCCGATCCTGAGGCTTTCATAGCCACGACAACTGCAGGAGTGCTTAAAACAAATAAATTACCATTTTTATGTGTTGAAAAGTTAAAAACTGAACTGCACATTGCCATGGAGACAGTGAGCTATTTAGAGCACAGCAATTTCCTAAGTAGTGAGGGTCCAGTTTAATATCCAACAGGAAAGGTTTCAGTCTTTATGTTTTGTTAGGTTTATAATCATTATCCTTTGCATGTAGGATGCACAGAGAAAATGTTAATTGATTCCCTGAAGTTATTTGTGCATTCTGGAGAATGACTATTGTATCGGAACTGTGTATTCTGCTCTGGTCTGCTCCAGCTTGTACACCACACCCTTTCTCTGATACGTTAGTGCATTACTAGGCCATCAGAAGGGACAATATTAGACATTGTTTAAGCATCAGTCAAAACAAATACTGCAATAAACTGCATGGAGTTTGCAGGCTCTATATAATACACTGAGTGCCCAAATGACAGGTGTCCAAACTTGGTTAATATTCTCTTTTTTTTTAATGCAGTTTTAGGGAACAGAAATGTTCCCCAAGTTTGCTATTAAACGCAAGTAGAGTTCTGCTGTCTGGATGTCAGACAAATGCTTGGTGTTTGTAAACACAGTGTGTCCCAAAGCATTAATACATTTTTAGCAAGAAATTTTATTGATTGAAAAAGTCATTCTGACACTTTGCATTCCTTCTTGTTTAAAATGTTTTTGTCATCTTGTCAAGGGCTAGAAAACAACACACGAATGAGCTTTTATTGTAAATATTGATTCTAAAGCATCTGATTAGACAGAGACTCTGAATATAACAAATGGATGAGAAGAAGATAAAAACGTGTGGATTTAGCTCCCAATTATCACATACAAACAGTTTGGCCAGTGCTTCAGTTTTGTATTATTGGATATAATCCTCTGAGTGCCAGAACTGTTTTGTGGGGGGGTTTTAAACTAACTTTTTTAAATAAACAGTGACTTGTGAAGTGGTTTATATATGATTCAGTGCAATGTGAAACAGAGAATGATTCAAGCATTGTCAGGATGCCTCAGCGTGACACAGGCTTTCCTGTGGGACACTTGCAAAAAAAGGCTAAATACAAAGTTATCAAGCAATCCTGCTGAATATCTGCAAATGGGCCTGAAAGGTGAAAGCGATCTAGGATCTGAACATTCTGATTTATATACAAGTTGTAGAGGAAAGCATACATAAGGTCATGTGCAGAAACAGATCGTAAACAGTAATATAGGCTATAGCAATGGAAAAATAATCCGTATTTATCAAAAATGTACTAAATTAGACATGGGATGCTTGGATTTCACTTCTTGCTCTGACAGAATTCTTACAAGGCCTTCCAGAATCTTTTTCTGGAATGCCTAATCTTTCTCAGCCCCAAAAGTGCCTGGTTTATTTAGAACTAAAGTCATTAATTAGTTATTGGCCTCTCATTATTTCTTCTTTAGTTTTCCCCTCTAAGTGTAGGCTAGTAAGGTGTTGTGTAACATACTAAAAGTCTTTTCCGGCCTAGCTGTTTCTCTGATTCTCTACAACAACTTTCAGATCTCAGATGAATTTCCTTATATTAGTGGATGAGAAAGCACTATCTATTAGCTACTTATTGTTACTCTCTTGAAAATTTCTAATGCTATAAGTACTGCAATGCCCTGTATATTAATTTGCTCTGCTGTGCAATAAACTGTTAAAAATAGTTCACCAAAACTAATATGAAATCGTTATTAACTATGAGTCAATTTGAGAAAATCAGAAATTGCTCTCAAAATGCCTCTAACATCATCTGTATTTGAGAATGTTGGGCTGAATTCAAGAGAACCTCAAGCCATGGCTGTCCTCCAATTGAGAAGAAAGGATCTTTTTTTCCGGAGGCGCCACCATTCAGTGTACACTGGTAGCGCGCTGGTATCCCAGGCTGGAAATGGGACAAGACAAAGGTGGAGTCACTGCCTTCCCACAGGGGTAACTCAAGTCATATCGAAGGATGTGACTTTGGACTATCAAAGTCATGCCTGTGCAGCAGGTGAATTATCTGCTCTGTACTTCACACCAAGATCTTGTAGCTACAGTTACTAAGGCACAAGTCTGAACTAATAAACTCTTCTCCTGCAGACCAATACGTTGGCTTGGAGCACAGGCAGAATGAGCTCACGTCTGCCTAAAAAAGCTCTCTTCAATATATTCAATACCAATGTGCAAACACAGACATAATCATAATTAGAAATCCCAATTATCTTCATTTGCTAATAAAGGTGACCAGTCCAGCCTATGAAAATCATCACATACCTGCAAGACAAGTGAGAAGCTCAGTTGAGTGCAGTCTCAGAAGAAGACAGCTCGCCTGGGACTCTGCCAAGCTTTGCTTTATCAGCATTCAGGGCTGTTGTCATGTTCGTGGAGAGGAGACAAAACACCACTGAAATAGAAAAGAGAGAAAATGAGAACAGTGATAAGGACTGCCTTAATTACTCATATTCTGAACTTTCACTCTGGTAGTGCATTTTCAAACTCATAGAATCATAGAATAGTTAGGGTTGGAAAGGACCTTAAGATCATCCAGTTCCAACCCCCCTGCAATGGCCAGGGACACCTCCCCCTAAACCATGCCACCCAAGGCTCTGTCCAGCCTGGCCTTGAACACTTCCAGGGATGGATCATTCACAACATCAAACTCACCTTAGGGCCAGTAATTGCCAACATTTGCAAATACCTCAGAAGCAGCAGGAGAGGTTCTGCATATCTTTCAGAAGGATGCTATCATTTATCTGCCCTTTACATTGTGATCATTTGCTTCCATTACATCAATAAGCAATTGTTCTCTCTCTTTCTCACACATAAGTGATCTCTGTCCTTGCAGAGCAGGAGATCATACATGACTATAAGGAAAAAAATACAGTTATACTCTAGTATTTTAGTAGAGAAAAAGGAAACGACAAACACAGTAACTCTCCAGCAGAAATACTTGGTATTTGCTATTCTTGAACTCAAGAGAACTGCAAGTGTATGCTCTGGGAATGGCATCAGATTATCTAGGGTGGAATACAGCAATAAGAGTGGATGGGGCAAAGACAAACTAACATATCTTGTTTCATCAACAAAATATGAACAACATCCTTCCCCACGCATCATGGTGGCATCATAGTGGCAGCAACACATTCACTGAGGAATAGGAGAGAGTTGGCACCAGCAGAGACAACAGGACTGCTGTGTGCCTGCTGTAAACCATCCTCTGGTCCCACCTGCCCTCATATGTTTGGCTCATGCAGTGATGTTGACACTGCTTTGGGTTTAAGCTTTTTCTCCATCTGTCGGAACAGAAGATGAGAGTTCTGAAACAGTGCCTAAGGAAAGCCATTCTATTTATAATGAATGGCATGTTTTTCTATCTTGCATTTTTCCAGACTCCTATGTACCTTTCTAGACAGGTTATAGATTCCATTAAAAACCCCACTTCAATTTACTTGAAGTTTGCTCTTGCAATTTGCCCAAAGATAAAGAGTTTCACTATTTCACTACCAAATGTTTTCAGTACAAAGAGTGACTAAAACCTGGACCTTATTTTGAGATCATAACTGTACATGAGCCAGTGAGATTGTTGCTAGAGCCTATTGTTAACTGCAGAACAAAAACAAGACAAACATTAATGATCTACTTTTCCCTGACTGAGGCTTTGAAAAATCAGCAACTGTAAAGCCAAATGTTGTTTTCATTCACTGAAGGCATGGTTCAGCAAAGTGCTAATTCTGAGCCTAATTTTAAATGTCTAAGCAGACTGTCTGATCTGAAATAGGACTACTCAGGTATATAAGCTAGACAAATAAACAAGTATATTGTAGAATCATGGTATAAATAGAGTGTAAATTCAAAAGAGTGTAAATTCTACTCTCTTTTAATGGGACACTCCCAGGTTCTACCAGAGTGAAAGATCTGTCCCATCAGAACCAACATCTGGCTCCTGGGTAAGTGTCCAGGGTAAGATGTAGGAGAGAAACTGTGCAAAATCTTCACTAGGAGGCTGAGAAAGTTGATTTTCTTCCCCTTGTTTTAGTTTGCTTTTGCAAGCATCTTCCTTTTCTTCCCCCCTACAGGCAGGTATAATCAGTGATTACAGGATTGTGAAGGACCTCCCCCTCCATCGTTCCACCATTTTCTTCTTTATTTTGTGTTATGACCATTACTGCAAGACCTTCGCCACTGTTAATAAGCAGGAGGATGTCACCCTGCAAGTAGTTGCCTGGGGACACTTGAAGTGACAACACTGCACTGGGAGACACAGTAATCCCAGAAGCAGCATGAAATTTAGCCTCCACGTACACTAAGGATTTTTTGAGTCATCAAATCTCCATATCTTAGTGACAAAAATAAGAACAAATCATATTCTTGGTGTGCACAAGGTCTGTCAATGGAGAAAATTGATTTTCAATGTGTTCCAGCAAAAGAAAGTCTGGGTTGAAAAGTGCTTTTCAAGCTTTAGCTCTTAACAGATTAAAAGAGGGATAGGAGATCTTATGAAGCTGTACCTAGGTTTGTATTCATTTATGCCTCATCCCTTCTGTCACGTCGTATGGTGCTATGAAGCACAAACTGATTTCTAGACAAGAGAGGATCTGGCTGCTAGTAACATATGATCCATTTGGGACTTATCACAGACCACACACACACACACACCCCTTGAAATGCCAGAATTCAAATGGACCACAGCTTCTGTCCTTATTTTTTTTTCTTTTTCTTTTTTTCATTTTTTAAAAGTCACACTAAATTGCATGAAAAACCCCATATTTGCATTCTCGCATTTTCTGCATTTCAAAGCTAGGTGTGATAATAAAAAACCCATTGTCCAAAGGTTTTGGTTGATAACTTCCCAATTCTCAGTACAATCAGTGCGTAGGAGATGTTAGCATTCTTTCAGGATTTGTACCTCAATTCAACTCTTTGACATGTTGCTGCAGCAGCACATGACTAGTTGAGGCAGAAAATACATGACACAGAAACATCAAGTTCATAAGTCCAGAGAAGGGCCATGAGGATGATGAGGGGACTGGAGCACCTCCCTTATGAAGATAGGATGAGAAAGTCGGGGCTGTTCAGCCTGGAGAAGAGAAGGCTGCGTGGAGGACCTCATAGCAGCCTTCCAATATCTGGAGGGGGCCTATAGGGATGCTGGGGAGGGACTCTTCGTTAGGGACTGTGGTGATAGGACAAGGGGTAATGGGTTCAAACTTCAACATGGGAAGTTTAGATTGGATATGAGGAAGAAATTCTTTAGTGTGAGGGTGGTGAGGCACTGGAATGGGTTGCCCAGGGAAGTTGTGAATGCTCCACCCTGGTGGTGTTCAAGGCCAGGTTGGACAGAGGCTTGGGTGGCATGGTTTAGTGGGAGGTGTCCCTGGCCATGGCAAGGGGGTTGGAACTGGATGATCTTAAGGTCCTTTCCAGCCCTAACTATTCTATGATTCTGTATTCTGCAAATTGTAGTTTCCCTTACTGAGGTCTTAAAGCTCTTTAGTTCTTTTCCTTTCTCATATCATGCCCACTGTTTCTAATAGCTTGGTAGACCACAGAAGGAAAATTCTCACTCCAGAGAACACATTAAATGAAAGTTGAAGCCTCTTAGCGCCTGTCCTTAGGCCAAGTAAGTGGTATTTAGTGTCACTTAATCTTCAGCAGTGATGTACTCTATGACTAAAATGAATCATTCAGATGTGTAAAATAATGTTGACAGTGATAAACTCAACCTCCAAAGGATCAAGAAGCACACTCTTGTCCTTTTTAGATTTTCAGGGTATGCCCTACAAAGTGCAAATAAATTGTAAGTCTATAGAGCATACTGGGTCTGTAAAACCCAGCTCCAGCAATCCTATGACTCCTGCTCACTGAGCTGTCTGGTTTACCAAGGAACCCGTTTCCTGAGGCTGGTTCCACTGACTGCACTCTGCAGCTTTCCTCATCCTGCTCCTAGGCCTAATTCACTCTCCTGGGTTTTTTCCCCTCAAGAAGAAAAAACTTGGCAGCCCCAAAGGTTACAGAGCATTTTAGAAAGTCTTTGCTTATTAACACGACTCCTATTAGTCTGTGGGAAAAATCAGATGATTTGACACCTAATGTTCGGGCATTAGATGTCAGTACTTCCAGAAGCCCAATAGAAAAATCTCACCACTTTGCCTGACCTCTTCAGTTTTCCGGTGTGATATCACAGCCAATAAATTTTTCTCTCCGTGCATGGCAAGGCTCCAGATGGTTTTTAAGTCACTTGTTCAGGCAAAAGAAGAATGGTACATTCGGGATGAAATTATCCTGGAGGGCATTGTTGCAATTAGAGAGATGAATGGCCTTCAGCTTTAATTAGAACACTAGGTACACGTTTCATATCCTTAATTCAGAGGAATCCAGCTCAGTCTGCTAGGTAATGTAGTACTACTAAGTGAATAGCTGTAGAACTACAAACATCACTTTATTAAGAAGGGGCCATTTCAACTCCATCCTATATTTACTTAAAAACAAAATACAACTTAGTAGGAAAAAGCATCCTGATCATCATGACTATTTCTGCCTCCTTCCTTTTAGCATGTTAAAGCTGCTTTTAAATTTGCAATGGAATAGTGTGCTAGAGAAGGTTGGATGTGCATGAAAAGTGAGATTAGTGCATTTATAGTACAGTTATAATTATGCCCATGCCAGATAAGATGCAATTACGTATCTCAGATCTCATTCTAATAGTGAAATTGTTTTTGTGCTACTTGAACAGAACAGAAATCTATTCTTTATACCATACTGCTTTCTTGTGCTTTTCAAGCTTCATGAGATGAGATAACCTTTAATGCTACACATATATGTAACTTCACAAACAGAAAAATACTAAGAGAGCATTATTAAGGTCATAAAGACAAACTTTCTTATGGTTAGGAAAGAATTAAGATTGCTAGTGCTGCCTCAGCTCAGATTCTCTTTTCTGTGTGAATTATGATATAGCCTTTGATGATACAAGCATATTTTTTTTTTCCACAGCACTTTTCCTGCCTCCTTTTGTGCACAGAATGGACTATGCTCACTTAATGAACAGCAATCCAATATTTAGATTGGATATGAGGAAGAAATTCTTTACTGTGCGGGTGGTGAGGCACTGGAATGGGTTGCCCAGGGAAGTTGTGAATGCTCCATCGCTGGCCGTGTTCAAGGCCGGGTTGGACAGAGCCTTGGGTGGCATGGTTTAGTGGGAGGTGTCCCTGGCCATTGCAGGGGGGTTGGAACTGGATGATCTTAAGGTCCTTTCCAACCCTAACTATTCTGTGATTCTATGATTTTGTTTTCTGCTTGTTGTTCAACATACTGCCCCAGGTCTTATTTACTGCACATTTACAAATGTGAATCTGAAGACAGAATTATTAATTTCCTCTTGGGTGTTTCTGTGGTGCTAATCATTAGTGTGAGTGCTTCACAAACATGATACCATTTATCTTCCCAATGCTTTTCTGAGGTGAGGGGACAGAAACATTCCCAGTTTACAAAAGGGAAACAGATACAAGGAAATTAGATTAAAGGAAAAATACACTAATTCTGGATGCCTTGTTTATGACAAACAAAAATTAACAACTAATAAGTAACAGGATTTTCTGTTAGAGTCCACATTTTCTCTCTTGTTCATTGCATCATTTCTCAAATTGGTTTGGTTTCTACTCTGCCAGCTCTTCACCT
The DNA here is from genome assembly GCA_017639245.1 of Myiopsitta monachus. NCBI lineage: Eukaryota > Metazoa > Chordata > Aves > Psittaciformes > Psittacidae > Myiopsitta > Myiopsitta monachus. The sequence goes on from CM029925.1 coordinate 60,672,801, forward strand.
TGTCTGTGCTTCCCTTTCCTCAGCTTCATCTTCCCTTCTCATGCTGGTTCCCAGTCTGAAATGGTCTTACCAGTTCCCCAGTGTCACCTCTATATTCCTCTTTCAGGTGTTTCTACCAATACCACCCTTTGTATTTTAGTGCTTTTCACAATTCTGTCTCTTGCTCCATCAATTTAATTTCCATTTTTCTAGTCCAACCAGTCTTGCAATCTCTTCTGTTTCTTCACACAAACTTTCTCTCTCTCCCCATCTATGTTATTCTTGTTCATCTTGCCCAGCAGTCTCCATCTCCTTTCCTCACTGCTTTCAAGCTTTTTTTCCCTCCTTTCCCTCCGCCACCTCTACACTTTTAGCTTTTGCCCTTTTGCTCCATTTCACATTGTCACTGGTGTACGCCTGCTTCCTCAGCAAATTCCAGCTCTCATTCCTGTGAAAGGGTCATATTTCTGGTATTGGTGCCCAGCAGGGGCCTTTCTTCTTGGACAGGGGAAATAAAATCCTTCCTTTTGTTGGTAGCACACAGACCTGACATTATATGTAATTACCAGGCAGGCTGTTTTGGTCCTGTACTAAACCATGACCCATCCAAGCAGAAGCTTTGAAAGACTTAGCTGTCAAACTTATAAACTTTGTTGAACTCCAGCAAATCAGATACTTTCAAAGACTTCTAGTCTGACCGACAGTGGAAATGTGGAGGGTTTTTGTGGGTTTTTTAATTCTTCTTTTTCTTTTAACAGATATAACAACAGGAGCATCCCTAACAGAAACTCCCTGCTCTGTTCAGATTTGGAAGCCTCACCCTGAAAGTGGAAATACCGGAGCCTTCTAATGACACAAATCTTTTTTTGAGACAAGGAAACCTTGTTTTGTCATGCTTCAGTTGTAAAACAACTTAACATTCTTGCTGTAATTACTGTATATAGATACATAATTTGTATGGGCCTGTTACAGAAAACCCTGTCCTCAAAATTCATGTTTTGGAGAGCTACAACACCCTATTTCAGTTTCTTGTAACGGAAAGTGTTTGGCAACTTTAATTATAGCAACTGTCATCAGCCCTACCTGAATGCACATATGTCAACTACTTGTGTGTGTGTCTGTTTCCATGAAGGGGTGGGGAAAGAGTCTAATACTCTAGATAAGTGCACCCACCGAACATGAACATATACAGGTGCCTTTAAGTTTTCATTTGTTTAAATAAAAACACCCAGGGGAATTCTTTAAGAGAAAATACATAAGCAGAAAAAACTAATTTTCTGGGCAATTTATCACATCCCTGTCTCAAACCATACAGTCCTCTCAGCTCTTGGAGAAAAAAAAGAGTTAGCTCTTGTTAGTGATGGACAAACAGCACCACAGTAGAGCTGAATTTCTGCATTGCCAGGAGTGTTAGGTGCTGGTACTCCTGTGGCAATTATAATATTGTTGTGGTTTAAGCCCAGCTGTAACTTACGCAGTTTGCTCACTCACTCCCCCATCTTTCTTCCTCCCCCCACTCCCAGAGGGATGGGGAGGAGAATCAAAAGAATGTAACTCCCACGGGTTGAGATAAGAACAGTCCAGTAACTGAGGTATAACACAAACCACTGCTGCTACCACCAATAATAATGATAAGGGAAATAACGAGGGAAGACAATACAACCGCTCACCACCTGCCGACTGATACCCAGCCTGACTCAGCAGTGAACTAACCCTTCCGGGTAACTGCTCCCAGTTTTTACATCCTGGGCATGATGTGCTGTGGTATGGAATACCTCTTTGGTCAGTTTGGGTCAGGTGTCCTGTCTCTGCTTCCTCTCGGCTTCCCCTCCTTCCTGGCAGAGCATGAGACTCAGAAAGTCCTTGGTTAGACCAAACATTACTGAGCAGCAACTAAAACCATCGGCGTTATCAGTGCTGTTCCCAGGCTGAAGGTCAAAACCACAGCACTGCACCAGCTACTGAGAAGGAGAAAAATGACTGCTACTGCTGAACCCAGGACAAACATGCATTTTAAAATCTGTGTGCACCCTCTGTGGCCACTGCAACCGTGCCCCCAAACTCCCTGCCTCACCTATTAACAGCAATAGGATCACAATATTTAACAGTAAGTAATATGACACGTAGCTTTATATTAGTATTGTGAAAGACCCAGATGGCTGTGTTCACACAGCAAGCTGCAGGACCCTGTCACTAACATCCAGGACAATGCAGCACAGAGCCTGTAACCGATCAACAAACTTTGTTGATTTGTTTGTTGATTTGTTTGGGGGGGGTTTTGTTGGTTTGGGCTTTTGTTGGTTTGGGTTTTTTACACAGATGAGATCAAACCCAATATCTGTCAGTGTCAGACTCCCTGAGGACCTTCAGGCTTCTGATGTTTTCTCTGTTATTTCTCTATGCAGCAGGATACTTATTTGGATAGCAGCTGTATCCCATCCACCCCCTGCATCCCAAGTGGTCCTAGAGCCTGGAGCTGTTACTGCTTGGTGACACTGGAGAAATTTAAGGAAGTTAGTATAAGGGAAGAAAGCCCAAATCAACCAAAAAAACAGTACCCCAATGACTGCAAAGGTCTCCCTGTAACAAAAATGGGATACCTTGATACTAATAATCTGGAAACCCCTCAGACCTTCAAGCAGGTTAAAAAGACTTCAGATGCAAGTATTAAAGTCCAAAGCATATAAACAGAATTGCAAAGCATGTGTATACCTTGTCTGCAGAGAAGTCTCTCACACTTTTAGCTTTTCAAGTTATTATTTGCTGACTTCTAGCCAAGGCTCCTCTTCTCTACCAGTGCTTTACCTCTGACTTACATTCATGCATTCACTTGCATTTGAAGTGTGAGGAAATAGGCTGAGGTTTGCACTTCTATAAGAGAGCTTCCCTGAGGATTCATTGAGTTTCTGAGTTTCATTCTCATTCCCCTATCCTTCTTCATAGAATTATTTGACATTTCTTATTAGACTATTAATTACTCTCACCTCTTTGGAAACATCCATATCTCTGACAGGTAGGGTACAGCCCTCTTGTGCTTGACTAAGCCAACTGTTAACTCCCTGAGTAGTAAAATGTTCTTTCTGTATAGACAGGCACTATGTATCTCTTAACACAGAGTACTTCAATGCATTAAAAATGCATACAATATACCAACAGGTTGTCATGCTTTATACAAAAATTTATTCAAATATAGATGGATAAAATACGTGTGGCATCATACTGACAATGTGACTGAAATTTGATTACAAAAAATCAGCCACAGTGGAGTTGATGGGATCCTCATGAGCTCAGAGACAAGTTTCCCCACAGCTGCCTGATGCCATGCAGAAGGTCAAGCAGGAGGTGGAAACGCTATGTGCAGAAGCAGCAATACAGGACCTGAACAAATCTGCCACAGCGAGCTTTTCTCTTCCCTAGGTGCTGGTCCAGGATTGGGCCAGGAGGGTCAGGGCCTTGACTGATGTCAATGTGTCACATACAAGTGTCTGAGCAGAAATCATAGAATCATAGACTGGTTTGGGTTGGAAGGGACCTTAAGCTCATCCAGCTCCAAACCCCTGCCACAGGCAGGGACACCTTCCACTAGACCAGGCTGCTCCAAGTCCCGTTCAACCTGGCCTTGAACACTGCCAGGGATGGGGCAGCCACAGCTTCTCTGGGCAACCCATGCCAGCGCCTCAGCAGCCTCACAGGGAATGTGATTCCTAATGTCTCATCTAAATCTACCCTCTGTCAGTTTAAAACCATTCCCCCTTTTCCTATCACTAGCTTTTCTATAGCAAACAAACTTCGGAAGTTTGAAGTGAGGATGTCCCACATACTACAACTCTGACAATGGAAAGATTAGCAAAAAGTGGTTATATAACCTGTGCCAGTGCCTCACTACTCTCACAGGGAAGAATTTCTTCCTAAAGTCTAATCTAAATCTCCCCTCTGTCAGTTTCAAGCCTTCCCTTCTCCAGGCTGAACAAGCCCAGTTGTCTCAGCCTGGCTCCAAAGCAGAGCTACTCCAGCCTTCCAAGCTTCTTCATAGCCTCCTCTGGACTCACTCCAAAAGCTCCACGTCCATCTTGTGTTATTGCCCCCAGAGCTGGGCATGGGACTGCAGGAGGTGGGGTCTCACCAATCGGGGCAGAGGTGGAGAATCCCCTCTCAACCTGCTGGTCACACTGCTGGTGATGCAAACCAGCACATGGTATATTGCACACTGCAATTTTTATCTTAGCATAAAAATTGTTATCCACTTTCCAGGCCCATCCAACTTGGTAAATACATTTTTGATTATATGTCACTAAGTGATATGGTTATGTCCTTATGTCCACCTTTATCCTGAATTCCATCATGACAATATGCCAAGCCTCATGAGCCCTTCTGAACAACAGAACATGGCTTCTTCCTAGGTAACTCTTTTCCAAGAAAGGGTTTTCCAAAGCCCAAGCATAACCACTGATTAACAATATACTTAGGCTAAACTACATTCCTACAACCTCAGACTTGAACGAACAAGGTACATCAGAATACCCACTAATAGACTTCTGAGTGCACTACTCTGAAGTCTGAAAATTACACAGCATAACGCACTTGGCTTACGAAGCGCTGCTGTAAGAGTCAGATGTCAAGGATTTATTGCTTTTGACTTTATACCCCTCAGGCAGTTTAGCACAAGGTCTACACAATCCCAAATATGGTTGTGTGAAAGGGAGAGTGTTGCAAGTACTGGTGGTACAAGTGCTCAGGCAGCTGGAGGAGATTACCCAAATGTGTTCTCAAGGACCATGAAGCTGTAGTTCATTTTGTCCTTTTTCCTGCTGATAGAGGACAAGACACAGGCGTTCCCACCCATGGAATAGATACTGGATATTGATCTGACTCCTCTCTGCATGGGAAAAAGTTACAAGTGGTCCTTTCCGTTGTCCCCATCAGAACTGCTGTCAATCAATGGGAAGAAAGGTACAACCAGCTATTTTATATCTTACTCATATGCACAGTGGAGGGAACTTCAGTAAGTGATGTACTACTTACTAGCAGGGATGAGGTCCTTGACTAAGACCAGCAATGCCTTTGAGGGCGATACAGTACACTTGTTGCTGGGTCCACAAGCTGGTCAGAAGCAAATAACTGAAAATGCTTTTTCTCCTGCCTACTTCCTCAGCACAAGAAGCAAGCTGTAGTATTTTATTGATTGTATTGTTGTTTCTATGGAAGCAGATGTGGAGCTAATTAAGATCAAGGGTTAGAGCTGATAAAAATTGGTATTTTCAAAGCAGTCCATCTATCATGCACATTCAAATTAGTTTTCCCAACAAAATATCTATTGTAGAGAAATGGTGATGGCTGAATCATTTTAACAGAAGTAAATTAAACTTGTTAAGAAGAGCTTAAAGCTGATACGTTTGTTTTCTGTTTATCCTGCGGAAAAGGCTTTCCCTTCGGTAAATAAATCAAAACAATTTTTAAATTTTGCAGATTTTTGACTTAATCACCAAAAGATCTTTGTGATCAAAAGCAATTCTTACAATCTGCTTGGCACTGTTCATTTTTATTAATTCATTCACCCAAGGAAATGTGTTTTGCACAGCTGCTAGAACATTTGTCTAGGTGAAAGGAACCACGTCTTTGCCTCAGACCTCATTATTCCTATTAATTCATTCTGCTGCGTGTAACAATGAGCTGACTGCCCCCAGATGCTCCCTGTGAAGTGGCATGCATGTGCCTGATCTCCAGGTAACTGCAGCTCTTAACTGAAGCTGAATGTGTCCTCACTTTCTACAAAGCAGTACCATGAAGAGACTGTTCCCAAGCGCAGATTATGGTAACAGGATGCATGTGTTTTGGTGAAGCTGTCCCAAAGCCCACAATTAAAACACTGTTGCTTCTGAATTTCCCTGGTGACTCCACATCCCAATGCCAGTGTGTTTGCTCACTTGTACCTTGTATGTAACCTATTTGAATGGATTCTTAGTGCCTCATGTTTGGAAAGATGAGCCTTTTTAAGCTACATCAAAAAGCAGAGGGGGAAAAGGACTCCCTGACCTGTTCACTGTATGCTAGCTACATCTTAATCATCTTGTCAGCTCATGAAATGTGCCATGTTTTCTGAGATGAAACAGGAAAAGGAAATTCATGGAGAATGCAGTACATTACCCTTGACTTGTGTTTGCACATTTCAGCTTTGCTGGAAAGATCCTTTCCAAATGAGCTGCAATCAACAAAATGAATTAAATTACTGTGATATTCCTGGCCCTTCAGAATGGCATCAAGGCCACAGACAGAGGCTGCTGTGTATCAGCTACAGTAGCAAATGTAAGCTAGACCTGAATTCAGTGTTTCATTGCATTTCCCCAGAAGAGCTTTAGAAATGTGTCAGCCTCAGCTGAATATCCCCAAAAGGGATGGAGTAGCACATGTGCCATGGGGAGAGGATGCTTCATCTCAGAGCTAGTTTACCCAGTCCTTTTCCCCACCTCAGTGCCACCCCTCAATTCCACCTGTGCATCTTGCTTATCTGGCTACTCTGTGAACCAGGAGGATGAACTGACGTGATTAAAAATACAGGCACCCACTTAAAGCTGGCTTGGACATAAACAAAAAGGTTCAGCTTAAGGAGGAAGCACAGGAAAGTGTAACACAGGAAGAGTGGGGAGGGAAGAAAGTGCTAATCCAGCTTGTCTGTCAGTCTGTATTTCTAACCACTGCCTATCTGTTTATATTGCAGCCATCACTGTAACATGCCAGTCCTGCAGTTTGTTGCATCCTACTAACAGGTTAGTACAGTCACTCCTTACTTCCACAGAAATGCATTCACCTCTGTTTTTTTTTACCAGAAAGGTTTTACCAGATGCTGATGTGCTACACAACTGTTCATAACAATTCCAACACACACACACGGTATAAGCTGTAACTTACCCAGAAGTAAACTCCAGAGGGAATGCAGGCAGCCAGAATGTAATTACCTAAGCTGGAATTTAGCCAGGACAATGTGGTTAAAATCCCTATTTGTTTGGATTAATTTAATTGCTAAATATATTGTTCCACTAGTTGCTGTAGAAATAACCTTTTTGTATTAGCCAGCAGGTTAAATAGCACTTTTACTGCAGTACTTACCGACTTCTGTTCCTGCCAGTTAGTCACTTCTGCTTTTTATTTGACTTCCAGGTCTTTGCATTATGTCTGTGAGCCTGGAGCTGCATTTCCTAAGGATAGATACAAAAAGCCATGATATTAGGTGACAAAAACTGGGCAAGACAACCGGTGATAATTCATCTGGCACGTACTACTTCAGTCAAAGAAAGTTAGCAATAAATGTGAAAATATCTTTATAGTGGCTATATTCTTTTCTTTAATAACATCATGAGGGACAATGCTCTCAGATCCTTCAGCTGTAGAGACAAAATCAGCTTTTATTACGGTCTCAAAAAGTAAATTTCATAGAATACAAACACAGAATTTCTGTGGTGTACCAGAGCCATATACTGGTCATCGTCTATATTGTAATTTAACATTGCTACTCTTCCTGAGAGGACTAACCCTGCCAAACTCCAGATATTAAGAAGTCCCCTGCCCCATCTTGCCCATCCATGGTATGACACATAGTGCCACAATGCATAGTACAGGCTCTGCTCAAAGTAGCCTCATATAATCCTCAGTGAGGTTTTCTGTCCTGCTTTCTCACACACATGCTCCCCAAAATTACTTTGGAAAATACAGCAAAACAGAGAGAAGTGCCCATGGACTAAAAAGGACAAAAAAAAGGCACAAGTTTCTTCTCTGTCCCTGATTCATAGGCCTGTACCACGCTGGGGCAAGCTAAGCTGCCAAGAGCAGACCACGCAGGCACGGCTGGGAGACATGTCAAGAGAAGTCTCAGAGCTGAAGATTCACCATTTAGAGGTGTCTGCAATACTGCTGCAGGATAGGGAGGGCAAATATGAAAAAGGCTCCCCTCAGTCTAATATTAAGTATGCATACTGCCGTATAACTAAGATATTATTGAAAGCCAGTTTCTTCTTGCCTTCTCATTCCCCCCCCCCTCCCCCCAGCACTGATGTGTTACCTTGAAAAGGCTTTGCCCATTTCCCTGGGAGAAAAGAACCACAACACCTTCATTAATGCATGTGACCCCATGAGCAAAGCCAAGACCATCATATATTCTCTTTGCTACATAAAGATGTCAGAAATCGGAAGCTTTAAGTCCTCTCAGGGCTTGAAGAACATGCTGTCTCACTCAGATGGTAACTACCAGCCTGGAAAGCATGTGCTTTCAGTTGTGAGGAATCCCATTTCTCCCTGCTTGAGAGTTTATTTTGAGCTACAGAAGCAGTAAAAGCCCTTGGGATGGGACGGACTCCTGTACAACTTTGGCACAGCTGGGTGTTCCGCACAGTGAGCAGCTCCCTTCCCTTCTGCTGGAGGAAAGCTACTGGAGGACAGAAAAGCTGTCGAAGAGGAGGGCGCTGGAAGCCTTCCAAAAATGGGTTTCATGTGATGGAAGAAGGCTCAAACCTCAGAATTTCCCAGTAAAGATAAGCACCCTCCAGACAAGTGTTTCTCTGGGATCTCTAACACAAAGATCCTGAGATTTACAGAAGCAGGCCTGGAAGAAACTTCTTGAGAACCAACCCTTTGCACATCATCATATCGCATATTCTTTGTCATGAACTTACATAAATTGTCCCTTAAAACTGGGTAAGACTTGGGAAAGAAGAGACTCATAAAAAACCTTATTCCTCTAAAAATCTCAGATTTCTAATGCCTATTCTAAATTTCCCTGTGGCTGTAACATCCAGGTATGTTTCTTTACACATCTGGTGTGCAAAAGAATGAAAAGGAGAAACACAGATTTTGAAGACTTTCAGCTGCCTATGGCTCTTCTGAAGTAGAAATCAAAAGCATCTGCTCATTAATTCATGCTATAAATGCAGCTTTACAAGATGTCATGAAAACAGACTGAGTGAGAAGCAGAAGCAGGCTGCTTCACAAGAGGGGATGAGTGGGAAACCCAGGAGACCCCAACACACGACAGTACCCTCATCACCCTAGGCCTCACCCCACACCAGCCAGCCTGGTGACTGGCCCTCCAATTGTCCTCCAACAACATGTTGCTACATGTTGTAGAGTCAGGGCTGGGCTCTGCTGCAGACTGGCCTTAGATGGGGCTCCTGGCCCATGGTCAGTGGATGGGTGTACCTGGGAGGCAGAAAAATTAAGAGCTATGATTGTCCTCAGGGTGCTAGCACAGAGCACCTGACCATCAACTAATCTCCAGTAGACACCAGGCCTACCCCTGCAATGTGGGCTGCTAGAAGTGCCACCTCTGGGTGTGGTGCAGTGAGCAAAGTGTCCTCCATCAAAGCTGTGGACCCCAGCAGCTCCAGGAGAACATGTGCTTTCCAAAAGTCAGGCTCATAAGCCCTGTATGCACGCCACTCCAAAGAAGGGAGATTTTCACAACAGAACATACAGTCAACAAAATATTTTTTACCCAGCTTAACTCCTGAGCAACAATGAAGTCCTCTTCTTTGGAAAACTCTCCCATGGTATCATGTATGGCTGTTCTATATGACCAGTGTCAATGACACTGCCTTTCTGTAATAAGCAGTACTATTCCGGACTGTTTATCCTAAGCAACACTTCTCCTTCTGTACCTTCCCTTTCATGCTTCTGGTATAACTTGTTAAAGTAGGTTAGGTCATTCTTCTTCTCACACCTTCAGCGCTGGACTGAAGGTCCCACAGCAGCAGCATTAAAAATTTCTTTTTGTTTCTTTTTCTGTTGTGGTTTGTTTTGCTTTTTTTTTCCTCCAAAATTGACCCAGCTACAATTGTGGTGTCACAGTTTAGCTGCTGGCCATAGGGACCTGCTATCTGAGATGCTTGCTTTTTATGATAGTATCAAGGCATGAGAAAGATGAGAGTGGGTAAGGCAACAGATGTCTGTATTCTTCTGACAAGAGCTTCCTTTGTTCCTTGTTTCAACACCGTTCCTTTTTCAATGTATTCAGTGACACACTGAAAAGGACATTCTTAAATATAATGTTTATCCCAAGAATATTTAACCACTTTTTGCTAACCTTTCCATTGTCAGAGTTGTAGTATGTGGGACATCCTCATTTCAAACTTCCGAAGTTTGCTTGCTATAGAAAAGCTAGTGATAGGAAAAGGGGGAATAGTTTTAAACTGAAAAAGGGTAGATTTACATTAGATGCTAGGAAAAAATCTTCCCTGTTGAGGGTGGTGAGGCCCTGGCACAGGTTGTCCAGAGAAGCTGTGGCTGCCCCATCCCTGGCAGTGTTCAATGCCAGGTTGGACAGGGCTTGAAGCAATCTGGTCTAGTGGAACGTGTCCCTGACCATGGCAGAGGGTTGGAACTGGATGAGCTTTTAGGTTCTTTCCAAACCAAACCATTCTATGATTCTATAACTCTATAGAATGTTTATTTTATAGCAAATACTTTCACTACTTTAATAGATATTTTCTTTCAGAACTAAAAACTCCATATTACATGTAGCGAATTTAAAAAGTTCAATGAAATTAAATTTCAGGCCAGTATATATTTGACAAATTGAAGTACAATATGATCTGAAGAGAATACTTTGAGGGAGGATTGTGTGACATTTCAGAAAGCATAGCTTTTTTCCAAAGCTTAAACTGAGAACAAGCGAACAAGAAACACTAACGCTGTAGCCAATTTCCACATGAGAAAAAAGGCTAAGATATAACATCCCATTTTATGAGATAAAGCTTTCGTTCAACCAATCCTCTCTAACAAAAAATTATCTACCGTACAGTACTGTTCACATCATATTCCCACTACATTAGGGAAAAATCCCTACCGCCATGCAAACAACCTCCCTTATTTAGAGTCCTAAAGCACCATTTCCACAGAATCTGGATGTCCCATTTGGGGAACATTCCTCATGCCACTGAATCTCTCAAGGCTCTGCCTTTGATGGATACTAGCATGAGCTTTGTTCCCTGTCTCTATCAGCTGCTTCTAATGAAGGTTTGCCACTATGTGATAAAGAATTTTTCTAAGATGCTTTTCATGACCCCATAGACAATTATTCTATGCTGCCAGTTTACGAACACATTGAATTGTTGGGAAAATGAGTGCCACCAACACATATAATGAAGCATGTTCTGTGCCTCTGATTAATACATTCTCGGAGCCTGTGCTTGGTGTTTTAATATATTGAGTATGGCCAGGAGAAGCCTAACAAGAGGAAGGAAGCACCAGACCACAGTTTATCATCCTGAGTTTCTGTGTATTCGCAGGCCAGCTCTGTAGGTAAACTGCATGTGGTTTGCATTTAATTTCCTCAGGGATTCAAGCAGTAATTAGAATAAATAATAATTAACAACTGACCAAGAACTCTTCATGCACCTTAAAAACCACAGAAATAGCTGATAACATTGAAATAAACTTAATTATATGCTTATTCATCAAGCCCAGTAGCCACCAGCATAAAAGAATAAAATAAAACTTCTTAGAAGCTATTGATATGAGGTGTCTTGAGCTCTACTAGGAAAAAAATTCATCCCAGGCTTCACTAGTGTCTCCAAGTTAGTGCTCCTCCATGTCCTCTGGCTGTCCACAGTCCCTCCTGAAGAGGTGCGTTATCTCTTCTCCAGCAGCAAAGCAGGATTTGTTGGGTCTTTGCAGGTAAGGGAATAGTTACTGCTCTGGAAGTAGGGTGAAGTTGTCCCTCTGGATTTAACAGGGAGTTTAACAAAGCTGGGAAGCTGTACCTGTGGGCTTGGCAAAGCCACTCAAACTAAGCCTAGTGCAGCCATGGGTTTCTTTAGCTCCCCATCACCTAAAGGAGCTGTTTTTCCCTAGGGCTCCCAAGAGCACCAAGCTTGCCAACCAGAGCTACCTCTCCCAGCAAGCTTCACACCTTCAGTTTACTGGATGTGCTGGCAGCACAGAGCCACACATGTGCAGGCCACAGAAAACTGCAGGGTGGGAGATCTGTGTGTTTAGTCCTTTAAATACCACCCATTTCAAGAGACCAGAGCTGTATTTCCTTGTGGACTTTTCTCTATTTGTTCATGCTAAGGCCCTTAAGCTTTAGATTAAGCACTTAAGCCTGTAATAGAAGAGACACAAAGAAAACAGTAAACTGTTAATTTAGATAATGGTGAGGAAGAAAACCCCACAGATTGCATGCCATTTTAATCCCTCCCCCTCATGTCCAAAGCTAAGCCTCTGTAGGCTTCTATATTCAAGATTCCTCAATGCAATGCAAACTCTACACAACATGGGCCTCCAGCTATAGCACCTAAATCCTGAAAAGCAATGGAGAATAGAATGTAAGGATAAGTTTGGTTTTTCTCTCTTCATCATGCAAAAAACTAAAAGGATAGCTCAGAGCTCTCAACACTAACAACTTATGTGATATAATTACAAACCACGCTGCAGCACCGCATGAAACAAACACTGGAGTAAGTCCATTTGCCACCAGATCTCCAAAACGAAATTCAACTCACCTATCCAGAACTAGGGAGGTGACTTGGCAACCTGGATAACTCTAGGATCAAATGATTTTCAGCAACAGGAACAAGGAAGCCCCCAGGGAATTTAGAGCTTGTCTCCTCCCTGACAGAGGCCACGCACCAAAGACAATTCCAGTAGAGCCAGGCTGCCCCTCCACTATAAGCCTGATACTGAAGGGGCATCAGTGGTGTCTTCATGCCTAACATTTCCTGTAGAATTATCAAACTGATGTATCCACCATGCCACTACAGATCACATCCACCTATACTGAAGTCCCTGCCTCTGGAAACAGCAGTGCTTCAAAACCTGCCTTACCTTTAGGTCACTGCTGTGGTAGCTTGTACAGACATGCTCTCTGGACACAGCCAGGGACTTCTGAGGAAAGAGCTGGGGCACAGGTTTATTGCTTGTGTGACTGGGAAACAACCTCCTGGTGTTACCGCAAACACAGTGGAGGATAGGTATTGCCAGGGCCGTGATGCCAACACCTTGTTAGGTGCTAAGGACAGATCAGTTTAATTTCATAGAATCACAGACTGGTTTGGGTTGGAAGGGACTTTAAGGGTCATTTAGTTACCACCTCCTGCCACAGGCAGGGACACCTTCCACTAGACCAGGTTGCTCCAAGCCCCATCCAACCTGGCCTTGAACACTGCCAGGGATGGGGCAGCCACAGCTTCTCTGAGCACCCTGTGCCAGGGCCTCACCACCCTCATAATGAAGACTTTTTTTCCTAGAATCTGCCCTTTTTCAGGTTAAAGCCATTCTCCCTTGTTCTGTCCCTACAGGCCTTTGTCAAAAGCCCCTCTCCAGCTTTCTTGTAGGCCCCCTTTAGGCACTGGAAGCTGCTCTAAGGTGTCCCTGGAGCCTTCTCTTCTCCAGGCTGACCAAGCCCAGCTCTCTCAGCCTGGCTCCAAGGCAGAGCTGCTCCAGCCCTCCAAGTATCTCCGTACCCTCTTCTGGACTCGCTCCAACAGCTCCACATCCCTCTTGTATTGTTGCCTCCAGAGCTGGACACAGGACTGCAGTGGGGTTCTCACCAAAGCCCAGTAGGTGGAGAAAATCCCCTCCCCTGACCTGCTGGCCATGCTCTGGCGATGCAGCCCAGGACGTGGCTGGTTTCTGGGTTCAAGCACACACTGCCAGGTCATGGGGAGCTTCTTGTCACCCAGCATCTGAAGTCCTTGTCCTCAGGACTGCTCTCCATCCAGTCTCTTCCCAGCATGTACTTGCACTGGGAATTGCCCTGACCCCAGTGTGAATGGGGCTGCGCGCTTTGGCCATGGAGCTCTTCCAAACAATAGCAACTCACAAATATAAGGAGTACATAACTTACTTGTACATGTGGACAGCCCTTGGGCACACACCTGTGGGTGATCCTACATGCCAGCCATCCAGACATTTACTACATGCATCTTCCAAGAAGAGCAACTCCCTCTCTTGCCTCACCCAGCAGCACCCTTGCTGCAGCACTTACTCCAATTCAGGCATGTTGCAAGTACATGGCAAAATCAGCTTTTAATTAGTCAGGCCCCTAGCATGTGTAAAAAAGTGCAGGATAAAGAGTCATTGCTGCCTCACAGAGATGAGTTTCCTTGATTCACGCCCTTTACAAAGGTGTGGCCTTGCATTTTTACATATATTACACTGTAATTTGACAGTTGCATTAAATCCTTTTGCTCTTATTTTACTTGGAGAGAAGCAAAATGCACACAATTTGCCTTCCCTGTAAGACTAATTATTTAGTGTAGGTATAGCATGGCCTTGTGTCTCTACATTAAGCAATATTAATCTTCTCCGCCTGTCTTCATATGGAAGTATTTTCCATACCTGTAACAGATTTTAGCTCACCAGACACCTCCATTTCTGCTTTATATGCTTCAGATAAGGAAAAAAAGGTTTATAATCTACATTTATATAGTATACAGAAAGGCAGGAGAGTTAAAAAAGAAAGCTGATAGGGAGGGACTACTGAAACATCACCTACTTAAAGCGATGCTATACATAGCCCATGAAGGCTTATAAAATAATGAGACTTGTAGCAATGCCTCAAAGTGGGTATTATATACTAAATAGAGAGGTATTGCAGCAGCCTGTCCAAGAAGAAAATTTAGTAGTTATTTCAGAAACACTCTTGAAGCATTCAACCTGAGATGCTGCTACATTAACAAAGGAGGCAAATAGGATGCTAGAGGCACACAATGTACATCAAAAGGCTGATGGTTAAATTACTAAACAAAGCATTCCATGTGGACCAAAAATAGACTTTTCTATACTTGCAATAAGTTGCAGATCGCGAGTAATTGCCTGCAGGTTACTACCTTTATTCCTTCCTATTATGCTATTCCTTTTCTTCCCCGTAACAATATCTGTCCAGTGAACACATTAGTCACAGTAATCCCTGTCTGCATTCCCAGTAACCTCAAGCCATTAGGACAACATTGAGTTTATTTTTAAGCTGTTCATTGCATGGAACTACAGAGTGAATGAAGCAGGGGCCCATTTTTTTCCACACTTTTGAATGTCTCGATTAAGCAGGTCACTGATGTACATTAAGTCAATAACCACAAACCTATCCTGATAAGAAAGTAGCTGAGAGTCACTTCTGCACTGCTGCAAGCACCCATGGCTTACTTTGCTCCAAAAATGCCTTGGAAACAAGCCCAGGTTGTTCCTCTGCTGAGAAAGAAATATGTCATACTTTGTTCAATGGAACAATAAATAATACAAAGGGGTGGATGAGAATAAACACCTCAAATTGAACTGAATATAAAGCAAAGTGAGATGGTGGAGACCACTTTAAAATGTTGCCATGGCTCAAGAAAATGAAGTCCATTTGAAGGGAGATTTTTCCTCTCAGTTACATTGCTCTAGATCAAAAGCTAGTGTAAGAGATTGCTGTGTATATGACAGATGTAGTTGTAAACATTATGCAGCCTAAGTATTTCCAATCCTGAATGTTAACAGGGCACAAAACTGATCTAAAACAAAACCATATCAGGTCTGTCTAAAAGTAACCCTTCTGTTTAAAAAATCCATATATTTGAATTTCTTTTTCACCTCACTTCTGAAAATTTAGGAAGTAATGGTATTTTCATTACTTTCTCCACCAGTACAGAAAAGCAAGCATATAAATACATATGCTTGTGTGTATATATGTTCAGAAAAATAGTTTTAAAATCACCTGACTCCAGGAGCTGAAGTGCAAGGAAAATACCAGTGTTGCAGGGCTTACAATAAGAAGCATGAGTTTCCAGCACAGCAGTTCATTTGTTCTGAGTAGGCTTTCAGTTACACAGCAGGAGTCCTGCAAGAGTAGGTTGAGTTTTGCAGTACTTCTTCAGTGCTCATGCATCTGGTTCTTAGTATAGGATAAAACAAAAACTGACAGTGGTGCCTCAAGCAGATCCAGTTTTAATTTATTACACTTACTCTCCACCTCAGTAGCGATACTTGTTATTACACCACAAGAATGCAAGCAGACCTAACATCCAGAAAAGTGGAAAAAATATAAAAAACTTGAGTAAAATCCCTTTGTGGAACGTGGCACGAGATACACATGATGCGGAAAGGCATTTACTTCCCTGTTTTTCATGAGACGATTTTACTCAACTACCTGGAATATTGAAGACTATGAAAAAAGCTGATGCCGAGTGGGAAAGAAAAGCACCTAGAACAAACAGCTGCCATTTGACGGTTTAAGAACTCCTTTTTGCACCTCTCCCTGACATCCCCCAAGGAAGCATTTTGTCCTTTCTGCTCCTTGCATTCTTCCAAACTTGCTTAAGTAAGGAGTCTCTCTCTTTTGTATCTCTAAAACAACAGGCTGATGAGGCATCAGATGGAAGAGCAACAGCTATTTGGTGGATTTATGAAACGCACTCAAGAATTACATGGTGCCTAAGAAAAAAAATAAAAAGGAAAAATTATATAGGTATTTGCACTGGAGCTTAACAGCCTCCTCAGGGTCCCTTGAGAATAAATCCAGATATTGGTCTACCACCAAGGTAGTAAAAGGAAAGAAGCTGAGAGCAGGCAGAATGCTCAGTTTTGTAAAACATTAAAGATTAGGATGAATTTTAATTCCAGGTATAGAATGCTTGTACTATTACAGAAAAAAAGACTACAGTATTTATAAATGCAGCAATATACTTCCTAAGTGCAAATTGAATAGGTATATTTAGCTTTCTGCAGGGATTCATGAAATTAGGTTCAAAAAAGAAGAAAACTGTCATGTGAGCGCTGTTATTTTGTCTAATAAATGAACAGTGAAACAAGCACATTTCTACAACAGAAAGTACATCTCCCACAGCATACTGATGAACAGGCACTCAGCTATCCTGGGGGAAAAAGAAAACCAAAAACTTTTCCTCCTTTGTTCTAAGAATTCTCGGCTAGAAGTGCCAGCAACTGCATCTGTCCCCCAGGGTAAGGAGGCAAGAAGAGCACTTCTGCTCCCTCTGAATGCTGTCTGTATTGTGATTGCTTCTCCAAGGGCTATGGAGCCCACTAAGACTTCCTTGGTCACTGGGAGACAATGCATGCATTAAGGTTTGCCAGCCAGAACTGATTTTGAGCACTGCTTTCACGCTGAGTCAACAGCCCTGCTTTGTCTCCACCAGAGGTGGTTGATCAGCTCTGGAGGCATGTTTCTATCTGAACTACAGAGCAAGCTCACTACCAGATTTGTGGGGTCACAACAGCATAACAACAGTTAAATTCGACAGTTGAACACTGGCTAGGTTGGCGATCACTGAAAAGACATGAAAAGCAGTGCGGTGCCTTTCCTCATCTCGTGTTGGTGCTGCAGAAGTGAGGCTGGTCAACAAGGCCTACAGAAAATTCCAAGGCAAAACCAATTTCATTAGGGTTAGGCTTCTAGCCAGCTGTTGGCTGCTGAAGGGAAAATCCTGAAGACAATACTGGAGTTCTCTCAAAAAACACTAAGAAGTCCTGGGAATTGAAAGTTCAGATTACAGTAAATAACCCCAAAACAACAACAAAACAACAAACAAAAAACCAAACCAGAATACAACAACACAGCTACTTGCATAGAAATGTCTATTTAAAGTCATTCAAGCAACCTCAATCTTGTCCTCTCCTGTGTGTGATATATACTTCTTTGCAGCATCTGTGTCTTGTGCAGACGAGACACATTTTGACAGAGGAGTTTTCACTGAAATCTAAAGCAGTTCACAAGCTGTAACAAGAGGAAACTCAAGCTCCCTCCCTTGGATTAATTTACTCAAGGAGGTAAGAAATTCTAATGCACACAGCAATGCAAGTGCACAGAAACAGATTAACAAATGTGAAGACCAAAAGACTATAATAAGCATGAAGTCTGACCTCCTGCATAACATAGCATGGAGAATGTAATGTGTAATCTTGGTTTCAAGCTCTGCTTGAGCAGAAACTTAACTTTCTGAAAGTGTTCATTTTTGATACAAATGTTTCAAATGACAGAAGCTCTACCATACCCCCCCACCTCTGCCCTGTGACTGTTTTGTGGCGTATGTCCTTATAAATCGGAATCTAATTTGCAATGGAACACCTCATCTCCTTCAGTGCTGTGCTCTGTTCCTTGCAGACTGTAGTAGTACTGCATGCTTTGTTCTGTCCCTAAAAAGTATTTTGCCCAGACTCACCAGCTAAATACATTTTCTATCTTAATCTAAATGCTTAAAATGGATGTTTTTCTTCACAGGTTTTCTTTTCAGACTATCTCCAAATCATTTTGACTTCCCTGATTCCCTTAGGTTTCCTAGATGAGATTCTAGTCGGAGGAAAAAAACCCCATCAGCACCAACAAAAACTCCCTAGGCCTGCTCAAATTGAACAAGTGACCTTTGTAGCCTTTAAGCAATCTAAAAAATCATACCCCTCCCTTAAGTCCAAGGTTGCAACCTTATGCTTTTACTGTGAGTCTCTTACTGCTTGGTGCTTTTAATTAAAGCCTCAACTCCTGGAATCAAAGGACAACAAATATCTCAGTCTCCGGGAGAGTTCTAGCCCTTGTGGTAAGCCATAAAACTTGAACATATAACCCAAACGCCACAAAAATACAGCCTCAGACCTAAAATTGTTTCATGATTTTAGACAGCTGGATCACATATTTGAATGCATAGGGCTAGAAGTAATCCATTACTAACTGGAAGAGCAGATATCTCCAGCTGGAGGCTTACCATCATTTCCTGGAACACAGTGGCAGGAGCTTCCCAGCAAACCCTGTAACTCAGCCTTCAGCAGCCAAGTTCTAAAGCGGAAATTCTCCTTGTCCTCACCTGCTAAAAGAGAAGAAACATTAAAGTTGAAGCTAGAGATAATCTCTGGGTTTATGTGGAATGTATTTCAAAAGATCAGCCTAAGTCCTCTCTGGTTCCAACAATCTCACTTTCTAAAAACAAGAATTTCCTCAAGGAGAAGAAAACCCAACAAAGAAAACTCTGTAGACAACATGAACTTAAAATGAAATGTCTAGCTTTATCTTCCTGAGGGTCACCACCTATAGAAGATGGAAGCTATTCTCAAATAACAAAGCAACCGAACAGCTCCTCTGAAAAGGCCTCCTAGCCCAGAAACAAAGTAGGCGCATTTGAAACTAATCAGGTATTCCTGGGTATGTGTTTCCCAGTTCAGGACTATCTGCTGCAGCTCAGAGCTGAGCCTGTTGAAGCAGTCAAGGCACTAGTGGTCACCAAGAAAAGGATTTTGACTGAAAGTGTTATCAGGTAAACAGATAGCTCTTACATCGGGTCCATGGCAGAGCTTGGAACAAGCTTCAGTTAATTTGCCAGCTAATGCCTTGTTATCCCCAGCAAAGGGATACACAAGCCAATTCACTGAGGATTTTTCATTCAAATGCTGCCTGAAACCATTTACACAGCAACAAATAATTGAAAGCAGCCAAACCAACCTTTTCTCTGTCCCTCTACTTCACTAACACAAAGCAAATTCTTATTCCTAGTAGAAGCACAAAGCCCTGCAAGGCATGGGGGGACTGAGACACAACTGCTGAGCAGCTGGGCAAGTAAGATTTTTCACTACTTCCCAATTTCATGTAAGCTCACCATAACAACACTATTAGGTTTATATTATGTATCAGTAAAAACACTAATTACAGAAGCCCAGACTTAAAACGGTTTCTCAGAACAACATGCCTATAGCTAGCACGTGGAACGAGCGTGCTTTACAGGGGTACGCATTCCCTACTAAACAGAAATGAACATGCACAGTTGTTACCATTTAGAAAAGACAAAAGCTGCCAAAGCCAAGGCAATGCCATCAGTGCTCAGAAGAGAGGCCGTTATTGTTTGCTACTAATTGCAAGGAAAAAGAATTCACAGACATTTCAAAGCAGCTGCTGTCTTGTCCTTAAAAACAACTTCCACTTTGAAAGGAGAATTTTCATGTTAACAGCCTTCCAAAGCTTTTATGGCTTGCTACCATCCAAGGCCATTCAAATGTGTTATTTCTGTATTGATTATGTTATGAGGTTCAGCAAAAAGGTCTAAAAAGCTGAGAGAAAAGTCTGTTAAGCTTGCAACTAGAGAAATTACTATTTAAGTCTCAGCAATTTCTGGCAGATTAAGGATTACTTCCCCCCCACTCCACCACACACTGGCTTTGTTAATTTTACTGGTTAAAATCTATATGGACTCAATAGCTCAGAAGACTGCAACTTGGTCCTTTGAAGCTACAGGTTCCAGCTGCTGTATATCATCTGGGGGGTGAAGCTGATTTACATTATCTGAGAATCTGGCCTGCTGTGGTTAAATACTCCCCATCTGGTTTAATCAGTTCTCCTTCTGGAAAGCCCGAGGGATCATCATTTCGAGCTGTATTTGTCTCCAACTCCTTTTCAGTGTTGATATTGCACATACAGCCAAGAATACCTTACCCACTGCAATGCTGGACACTGTCTCAATGACGGGTGAACTTGCTAAAACAAGGCTCAGGTGCCCACTTGTTTTGCCATATCCTGCAGTATTTTATATTTTAAAGGTTTCTCCAGCTAATGTCTTTCTTTTGAGGTGTTGATCTTTCTTTTATCTGCCAGGAAAACTGGCAGCCATTACTGTGTGCCTGGCTGTTAGGAGCTGGCATAGCTGTATTTGTACCGTTAGATGAGAAAAACAACAGAAGCATCTAAGTGCTTTTGTGGAAAGATTTCACTTGAATGTTTTTCATTTTCTCTTGTGGGTCATAGTGTCTGTTTTATTGTCTCTAGATCTCAAATTAGTATTTGGCCATAAGTTTAAACATCAAGAGAAGCTTCGCTTGGGCAAGGAGTGAATAAAGCTAAGGCCTCATCTAAAGCAGCTGAAGGGAAAGACAGATCCAAAGATAGATCAAGTATTGGGAGTCTGTGTTCAGCTCTTTACTCTGTCGCACACTCTGTTTGGGTACCTAAATAAGCTACTGAAGGTCAAATTCAAAGCGGAATGTAGGCAACTACAGAGGGAAGGAGGCAGAACTGTAATCTGGAAAAAGCTTACACACAGGCACTTCAAGCTCCTTGTTCTCAAACTTGGACAGGCATCAAAATAACAGTCATTAAAGGACCTAACGTGGACAGCCAGGTCCTACACTTGCCTAAGGGGATTCAGATGTCTGCCATCTCATAGGAGAGTTGGAAATGTCTCTGTGAAGAGGGACTGAAGAGGGGGATGCTCACAGCTACGTTATAGCTCCATCATTGTGCAAAAAATATTTTGGAAATCCTGTAAAAGGAGACTATATCCATACTACTGTAGTTAGCATATCCATCAGGATGCATCAAAGTGGGTCCTGGTTTACACACAGAATGCATTTGTATTCCCCAAATACCATTCCCAGGCAGCACACTGCAGAGCTAAACTCCCTCCTACTGCTTGCCTTCCTCTCACATTATTTCTGATGCAGGGAACAGCTTCAGTGTGGGAAGGAAGGGAAAGGGAGATTCAATTTGGATCTTCCTGAATAGCAGGCCACTAAAGCACTGTGAAAAGGAAGAGGTGGCCTCCTCTTCCTTTGGTATTTTAAGAGAGATGAGGGATCCCTACTAAAAGTGGGAGCATGGGATACCCATCTAGAGGAGAGGATGGCCCATGATCCAAAGCCAAAACTCTTCAAAACCTGACTGAAGTAGCCAAGGTGTAAAGTCTAACACCTATCCTTGCTCATAGCATTTCTTAGCCGGACAGCTCAAATCAGAGACACCCAGGAGTACTGATTAAAGGCAACTTCTCTCGTAATAAACTGGCTACTTTAGTTCCCACTTAAGAGAGGATAAGACTGTCCTATATTTGTAGGCTCCCCTAAATGGAGACTAGGTGTCTGTGTTCTGAATCCCATATGGGCACCAGATGACTGCAAGGTAGGTGCTGCAGTACTGTAATTCTTTATTAGATTTGGCCTTTACTGTTTCAGCTCTCCATCTGCAAAATCAGGATAAAAGCACTTCCCTGTTTTGCAGCTGATTTTCATACTCATTTGTAATTACTATAGGAAGATATTCAACACTGCACCATTTTCTCAGAGCAGTTACCAACATAGTTAAGCAGGAACAAAGCACAATATGGATGCTTTCAATCTGAATTTATAAACTTAACGCATAACTTTTGGCATAATTCTGTAAGGAATTGGTTAGAACTTAAATGACATTTCCATTTTACCTCTAGGCACATAACTACATTTCTCATAGCAATGACTAGGTAAATGTGCAGGCAGCCTTGCACTGCCAGCCACACAGCTCACAGCTTCACTGCTACTAGTGCCCAAGAGAGCCATCTTATGGGAATTTAGGTGTGATTAACCCTACTAGATACCAATTAGCTCTTCCAGCCATGTGATCTATCAGAGACTATCAGTGACTTTGATTTTCTTGAAACACCATGCTGTGAACTGCAGTGGCTCAGTAGTTATTAGTCAGGTGTTCAGGTGTCTCTCTGTCCATGGGGATAAAACAACATATAGTAATCTTCAAATCTGTCCTAGAGCTGTCACTTCTGTTCATCCAGCTGAGCACACTCAGCATGTGACAGATGTAGATCAGACACCTGAAATGGTTCCTGCTCTCACCTCTCCCTCCTAACCTGAAGGTTACTCCTGCATAGCAGGGACAGCCACATAGGATCCTGGTCCTCTTAAGCCACCCCCATTAAACTTGGACCACAGAGCTGCTGTCTTGGCAGGAGCTCCAGTGCAATCAGCAATTGGCTTTCAGCCAGATGTTATGCACCCAGTCAGCTTTAACCAGTTTCTAAACCACACAGCCACAAGTCTGGGTTTAAAACCATGGACATCCTCACATACATTAGTCTGGGCAGTGAAACTGTCTTGTACTGGGCAGCCACAGTTAACATGCAGTTGCCTGCAATGGATCATACATATGAGCCCTGAGGTACCTAAGCCACATAAACTGGTTTTGAAAATGGAACTGGTGTTCCTAGTCTTGAAGCAAATTAAAATATTGCCCTCTGAGTTTATTGAGAATCTGTGGGATCTGCGAGCCTTTCTATTGTTTCAAGTTCTCTCTCAACACATACAAGAGCAGGGTGTAAAAAGTTAAAATACTTTAAAACACCTAGCAATTCAGTTAATGTCGTTGCTGTTCTGACGCAGCAGCAACTTTCTTGTATGTCTTGGGAAAGAGGAGCTCCTTCCTTTCCCCTTTGACTCAGCGCGCTGCAGCGGTCAGGCTGTGATTGTGGTGTGACTCCCTCCCCATGCATGTCACCTTCACTGGCAGTATAATATAATGCATCAGACGCTGAGCTGCACCGGCCGAGGTTCAGGCCCTTCTTTTATTCAGCTACCAGAGCTGCAAGGATGAGAAGCCTCATGGACAGAGGAAGCACATGGCAGGAGCCTTTAATGGCTTAAACTACCTCTGTGAGATTCACCAGAGCTCCTTCTGTCAGTGGGCCCTGTGTGCTGCAAATGATATTTTCAAGAAAAGCTGAGCAAGTTCTACCTGAGAAAATGACAATTTTGGGTAGTCCTCCACTCAGCCAGCTTCTCCCACCAGCCCAAGCTCTGTCCGTCCCACTGGATGCTTATGCCACAGGACCGTTTGTTCCCTGTGAACGCAAGGCAAATCCCACCTGGCAGACTGATAAATCGTGGATGATTAGTAGTTGCTACAGATACATTGGTTCTGACTGAATATGCAGAGATATTTTGAGGGTCTGTAATGAGTTACTTAGACACTAAGCCTGCATGTGCAAACAGCAAGAATTTATAGGCACATGTCATGAATTAGGTGATAACTACAACTGGATAAAATGGCTAAAAAAAAAGAAGAAGGGGGGAAATGTTGTAAGTGTAACATTCTTTCCTTCTGCCTTTTTTTTCCTTTCCTTGTTCTCACTTCAGAAAGGAGAGACAGCTTTTACAGCTGGAAGACAGACTTTAGCACATTAACAGCCACAGTGAAGGTCAGTAAGTCTGACTCACTCAAGTAACGGCTGAGTACGTTTAATCTCATTTCATTTTATTACAATGGCAGAAGCAGTGCTGATCAACAGTGTCATATTTCCTTCAGGATACAAGATAAAGTGTTCCATGAGACAGCAGTGGGGGAAGTAAACTAGGAGAAGAGCAATATACCTAGCAATGCACTCACTACACCTGTACCTGTGTTTTGTCCTTCCTCAGTTCTTACTATTTTAGTGCTAACAATGGGGAGGCTCCAGATAACTCCTTCGGGGTTTTGCAGTCCTACCCCAAGGTCCTTTAGGGTCGTTTTAGACTAAGAAAATGCAGATACCTGCATCATGAGCGCCTCCTGCATGGGAACACTGGGAAAGTCTTACTTGTGTTTCTGACCTTAGCACACCTGAATAAGGGCTCTACCATTCACCAAAAATGAAGCCATTGTCTTGTCTGTCCTGTTTTATTCAATACAGTGTTTGACATGTCACTCAGTGACTGACTCTCCAGGGATAAAGAGGAATTTTCTGTCCTAGAGGTCACAGTGGCTTTCTGAATCTTCCAGGTTAAAATAAGCTGGGGGAGTCCACATGCAAGAGAGGCCAAAGGAGCTGGGAGGGTGACTAAGGGGGTAAACTCCACTAACGTTTGAGTGGCTCTCAGCCCCTTAAAATCTGAGTACCTTGCAGTGTTTCTGTGATGCAGAGGACTAGTATCCACATTTAACACCATGGAAGCCAGAGTGAAATGAGTGGACCAGGAGACTAAGAGGAAGTCTGCATTGCAGAAAGATTTGGAAAACACTTCTGAAATGTGAGGTTAATTCATTTCCCACTGGGCCCCTTTTCCTCACTGATTCTGTAACCATTTTCTTAAAGACCTTCAATTTTTCACTTCTATACTGTAATTCTTCTCCTGAGATAAATAACTACTGTATGGTCCCTGTTGCTGGGACACAGGCATTTTTCCTACAGATGACTGAGCAAAAGGTAAAGAGCTCAGCCTGTGTCAATTATTGGCTTTTTTCTGACTGAGGACAAACAAAAAGCTGCGATGATCCCTGGAGAAGAGCAATTATTGTTGACAAACTCTGGATGGGCCTCAAAGAGTAGTACATTAACTTTCCTCTGTACACTCCTTAACATTTCCAAGCATCGATTTCCTGCACGTTAACAAGACTATTAGAAACATAATAGGGATGCTGCTAATAACCCCACACTGTTGTTTGTTCAAAAGTAAGCAGACAGAAGTAAACCTGCCCCTGAACACCAGTGCAGAGCTCACACGCTATTCCTAAGAGGAGCAGGCACTACTTCAGCCCAAAATGAGCTGTCTTTCCTCCTGCTGCTGCAAGAGGGTGCATGTCAAGCAAAACAAGCAGCTGTAGACGAGCTGAATTTCTTCCCCTTAGCTTATAGAAGAAGCAGATTTATATATACCTTGGTCAGTTCTGTCCTCCCTGCCGCGTGCTCACGTAATGCTACAGTAGAGTGCGAAAAGCAAAGGGTTGGATTCCCTACTGGTGTAAATCAGCCTATTGCTGCAGCCACAGGTACTTGGTTTTGACCAAATGCTTAACTTGCCAGTGAGTCCTAAGAGGTAGTATGTGCTTTCCAGTGCCACTTCTTGGACCTTTGTTCTCCAAGTTGTGATCCACAGTTTTTCACCTCCTGTTTTATCAAAGGCTTTAGAACAGTTCCTCAGGGGGTATCTACATGGTGCAATGAAGTGTTGCGCAAGGATAACAGAGTTATCCCTGGACTAATGGAGTTATTAGCTACATCAAAAAGCTGCTCTGCC
Organism: Myiopsitta monachus; assembly: GCA_017639245.1. NCBI lineage: Eukaryota > Metazoa > Chordata > Aves > Psittaciformes > Psittacidae > Myiopsitta > Myiopsitta monachus. The sequence goes on from CM029925.1 coordinate 60,698,487, forward strand.
AGGGTGGTTGTGCTGACTGCAGAGCAGGGTTTACAGGCCCAGCTGGCGTGCTATGGCAATACAGTCCAGCTTGTGCAGAGCTAGCTTGTCTCCCTGTGTTGCACTGCTATGTCCCAGCAACGCCCCTTTAGCTGCTAAATCACTTCAGGCTGTCGTGGCCTTCCACCTAATTGCCCTTTCTTTGTTTTTCCAGAAGAGTGTGGGTCTGTCACAGGACAGACAGGTATTATAGTATCATAGAATGGTTTGGGTTAAAAGGGATCTTAATGCTCATTCAGTTCCAACCCCCTGCCAAAGGCAGGGACACCTTTTACTAGACCAGATTACTCCAAGCCCCATCCAACCTGGCCTTGAACACTGCCAGGGATGGGGCAGCCACAGCTTCTCTGGGCAACCTGTGCTGGGGCTTACTACCCTCATAGTAAAAAACTTATGCCTAATGTCTAATCTAAATCTCCCCCCTGTTAGGGAAATCTCTGCCTGGAAGCAGAGAGGCAACTAGAGTTCAGGGCACTGAGGGCATTTAAAATGATGCTAGACACTTGTTCAGACACCTACCTGCTTGCCTGGGGATGGGGAGTTTTCAGATGTCAGTGTCCTCCTCGAGATACTTTAAGCAATGGGAATCTAAACTTCAAATTCTGTCTTCCGTAGTGATTTGCTTGACAGTCTTACAGCAAAAGATCATAACTTGAAAGAAAGAAAACCAAACACCATTCCTCAATGTCCCTGCCTTCTCTATGAGGAGACTTGAGAGGAAGGAAGAGAGGACACTATTTAACTCATTTGCAAGAGAGCCTTGTCAAAGCTGCAGATAGCCAGCAAAGAGGCCAGCACAGGGAGGGCTGCACATGTTCCTACAAGTGAGAAGAAATTCTTGCTCAGAGAGAGCATCCTCTGAGAAGTGAGAGCTTTTGCCTCTCAGAGACCACTGCAACAGTTGCTTCCTCTATTGCAGGGGTCAGCTGGAGGCCTGGTTTGGTAAGTTCGTTCATCAGGAAGAGCAACAGGACCCAGCTGTTTGTATATCACAAAACACTGCACCATAATTAGCACTTTCAAGTTATTAGTCACCTGGGAAGGAATTATAATGTGGTTTTAAAAATGAGTATTTTTGCGCAAAATACCAAATCCTGAAGGCTTCAACTCCCCTTTCCTTCATCTGCAAAGAGCTGTGCTGAGGAACATGCACACCAAAGCAGCTGTAACTGTGGGAAAGAGAGGTTTTACATCACCAGTGGGAATTGGCCTGTCATATCACCTTCTTCACAATGCAATTTTGCTTTTTTTTGTAGGAGTGGGAAATAGTAATTATACATATATGCTGAGATTTGCCACTGCTAAAATGCAAACTGCCATTTTGCCACAAAATGCAGTATCCAACCCTAACTATTCTATGATTCTATTTCTGAATTGCTGCATTTTGAAGTCCCAAAGGAGCCCTAGAGGAGCACTTCTAAGTATTCTTTTTATTTTAGATGGTTTGCATTTTCCCCCCCAGACTAGTCAGATAGATCTAATACGTTCCTGGTGTAGCAATTTGTTGCTCTTCATTTTCTGTCAAATGACCGGAACACACACAAACACCTTTCAAATTTCATACCAACATTTTTTAAGCTATTCCTAAACCAAAGAATAGCTCCTGAGTTTTTATTTGCCAAACCATTAGGTGAACACACCAGACTCCAGCTGTCTGTGTTATATCATCCACAACAGGGAACAGAGAAGTTGCTCTGTGGAGGTATTCAGCAGCAACAGAAAGCAGCCCCAGGGGCCGTGGCTGCAGATAGAGTAGGGACGTAGAGAGAAATAATTCCTCCCTGTATGTTTTCCCTGAGTTTCCTTCCTACCCCAGAAAAGAGAGCCACAGAACCAGGGAAGAAATTCTGGAAAAGGCACTCTCCTGCCTCCAGGAAGCCACTTACACTTCATGTTTACTGGCAGACAATCACTGCTCGGTACAAACCGGGGATTTCCCACAGCTGTGCTGTACTGCTGGGCTTCTGTTCACCCTGACCCTGTTCCAAAACCCTCACTGAAGCCAACAGCATTTTTCCCAGTGACTGCACTAAGGTTTTGGATGTGGCCCATTACAGCCAGTAGCACTGGCTGCAGCCAAAATCTTGGCTTATGTTTTGTAGGGGATGAGAATAGATAATCACAGTTATTCTTTTTGGCCATAAAAATCAATGCAATATCTTCTGATACTCCTTGCCTCTCTCCCTAACAGGGAACACTTATTCTGCTCTACTTCTGACCAAGTTTCCTGGGAAATATTAGATTTCATATAGTTTTTTTCTCACTGAAATGTTCTCACTGGGATGCTTAGACATCAACACATTTATATCCAAAGGATCCTGAAGAGGTTAGCCAGAGGTGATTACGTCTCAAATGATGTTGTACTATAATTGCTCAGGATATCAGCTTAAATGAAATAATCTGCACAGGAGAGAAGAAACAGTAAAGCTAAGGAAGGAAATAGCTACTATAATTACTAGGAGTATTTCTCTTTGAGGTATTAAAAAGAAATTTTTATAACATAAAAAGCCTGGAGAGGATGACATGTGGCAACTACAGACTGGATGGCAGAGCCTCTCTTACCTTACATCAGCTGTAACAAACTTCCTGAACATTACTTATGCATAAATGGAGAGTAAGGAGTAGAAACTAGGAGAGGTAGGTAGAAAATAGCTCAGAGTGGTCATCTAGCTCAAACACTTTCTAATCAGTTACAAAGATAAAAGATATGGGACAGGTACCCTCCTTTAAGGTCTTTTGCCGCTGAAGACATTCAAGCTTTCCTATCAACTTCAACAGTGGAACGACCAGACCCATAGCCAACAAGGGCAAGGACAGCAGCCATTCCTTACAAAGAACTGCCATGCTTCTTTCCTTTGATCATTTTTCTCTTGCACCCTGAGAGACTGTCCTGAACAAAAAAGTGAAATTCTCAGAGCTAGAGCAGCCTCCCTGCTCTAAACATAAAACTGCCATGCAAAGTTCTCATGTTTCCTCTCCAGCTCTTAAACTATTTCCAGAAATATGCTTTATTGGAAACTCTGAAGAAATGCTAAGTGTGAATTTGAGATTTCCAAGTATCTTGTGCTTTAACGTGCAGGTACATAATTGTGTGAACCTCACTAAGAAAACACACATGATTAAAATAAAACCTAATCCCCCAGAGGAACATTTCCTAGTTTAGAGCCCTACTGAGCCCTACAAATGACCAGACATGGGGTCATTTTGGGCATCAAGCAGAGCCCTGAGGGATTCACTGTTTCCCAGTTGCTCTTGGTAAAGGGGATTTTAAGATTGCATTTTATTCCTGCAGTACATCAGTGAGACAGGCTCCTAAGGAGAGACTAGAAACAGGCATTTTTCTAACCGAACTCTCAATGCCAGTGATGCTCTGAAGACATGAAATCCTCATGGACCTGCCAGAGAATTGAACAGGAGGCTGCAAAGCAGATCTGGTTTAACCTTTCTTTTCAGATTTTGTACAACTTCCAGCAGGGTGACCAGTGACAGCAAATAGATTGGAAATTTCTCAGTTACAGGATTACTCCCTGTCTTTGCTCGAGCCACTGTAGCTTTGAAACAACAAATTCTTGGTGAAAAGCGTGGTTTATGAAACAGAACAACAGAAAGGACACCAGAAATAGAGGAGCAGCGCAGGTGAGCACCATCCGCTTCTCCTAAGGGCAGAGTGGCTAATGACTGCTGCCCAGCAGGGAGGTCACTCTGGCCTAATAGATGGCCCCAGGAGTAGGTGGGTTGCAGGTTTACCTAAGGTGGCAACCAGAGCTAATGAGCCAGGGACACTTTCATAAGCACAGCACCAGTCGTGCCCTGCTCTGCCCTCTGTGTGCACTTAGAGAAGCAGTACAGATTCGTTCTTGCAGTGTGCAGAAAAACAGCCCAGCCTCATTTTATCTGTTTGTGACTGACCCCCATGCACAGGTGCAGGTACTGGAGGACTTCTAAGTTCACATCAGAATGCGTGGAAGTGAAGAGCATGGAACACCTTGAACTGGAGAAGCTGGGCACACATCCCAGGTGATGAACTTCATTAGCAGCCCCCAGTGTTCCAGGCTGATAGGTGCTGTTGTATGACTAATTGAAAATTCTATTTCATTACAGTAATTTGATTTAGCTGTAATGGGGGGGGGGGGGGAGCAGTATTTGGTTTGTTTCAATCACTTTCATTTTATTTCAGCAGAAATACCTGGCAGTGTTTTGCAGGAAGGAAGGAGAAATCCTCACAGCCATTCCCATGCAAAGCTATATATTTAGGTTCAGTGCAGGAAGTACTGCAGACACTGAGGGCAGGTACTCTCCTGAAAAACAGCCACACAAGCCTGTGCTCCTTTACAGATAAGGCACATAATCAACTGTAACTTCTCCCATTAGGGTTCCTCTGCATGTATTCCTCTCTTTATCAATTCCAAGTCCTGCTCCGTTGCCATACAGGAGGCAGCTCTCTAGAATTTCTCCTCACCCTTGCAGCACTTACAAAGTACACAGAGCCTAGAGCAGACACAAAAGATGGATTCATTCCTCTGTGCCAGCTGTGTTTAATGCACAGATCCCATCCTGCTCTCAACACAGAATCTTCCTTTTCTGCCCAAGCCCACCGAGAGAAGGAGCTGTCTCTATAAACACACATTCTTCAGCATATTTCTTCAAAGCTATTATCCTGAATTGGACCTCAAAGATATAAAGTCCTAAGTATTTTCCTTACTAGTACTTGATTTGTATGAAAACTCCCAAATATGTCTGAAGCCATGGTATGATGGACACCATAAAAACACACTGAAAGAGGATCTGTACCTATGTCAAACAGAAAAGACAGAGGAGAAGAGAAGGAACTGTTACCCCTCTTTACGGAGACTTGGAAAAATTGGTGTGACTTGCCCAAGGTCATATAGAAACTCCAGGGAACTGAACGGAGACCACTGCAATCCCAACACAAAATCTTCATTACCAAATCCAATTTTCTACTTTTCCTTTCATGTGTTTTTTTTCATGCATTAAAACACTTCACATAAGCTTCTTTTTCTTCCCAGGAAGAATAGGAAAAGCAAAGGCTGGAAGCTGCCCTTGTTAAACTAGGCTGCACAGCCAAATGAATTTAAAATGATACCTCAGCAAGAATTTCCAACTTGCTTGCAACAAATAAAAGGACTTTCACCCTGAAAACATGGGAGTGCTTGGGAGAACTAGCTGAGAGAATCTAACGAGGCTCCTGATAAAAGGGATGAGCTGCAATATGTATATGTGCAAGTTCATGTATTATTTAAACCACTCTGATCAGAATAAGCATCATGAGCACAGTGCTGAAAGTGTCACTAGCATTCATGTATCAAATAACTTGCCCTCGTAAGGATATAATAATGTATTAATCAGTTTTGTTTCTACTCCCAAAGTGGTAATAGCAGAAACAGAGAATAACCTTATATGTTGCAAAAAGCACATAAATATAAATCTAATTATATCTTTCCTTGATACTATGACCAAGAAATGGTGATGCTCACTGGAGTATAACATACGAGACCAAGTGCACTCCCAAGGGCCTTTGTATAAGTCTGCTTCTTTGTTCAAGTCTAGCCTGAGATTTGAGAGGTTGAAACAGATGTATCATGCTATAGTTGGTCAGCCTGCCTCAGTAACCTACTGGTAGGTCCTTTCTGCGATTGGTGGGAGGTTGTATTTTCAGTGATTCTGTTACAGCTCATGCAGTGTGCTTGCTACTACACACCGCACATCTCTCCACAGACAGCCCATAGACTGACAGTTAAATCAGAGCACTGATGGTTCCCTGGGAAGACATCCTGTCCTTTGGTCCCAAAGGTGACTCTGCCATGTGCAATGATGGGGACAGTGAGAAGGGAGAGAGACCATAGGAGGTAAAAATGGAGGGATATGGTCTTTCTCAAGGTGTACCAAAAGCTCCCCTGCCTATGTCCACACACACCTTATCAAGCAAAATAATGAAGTCACGCAAACTGAAATCAGGGTGTAATGATAAACATAAAAACCATTGACAGCTTGTGTTATTGTACTTAAACAGTTACCTCAGTGCACAATTTCTATACTAAATTGATTTATGAGCTGTAATGTCAGTCTTTTAGATTTTTATCTTTTTTTACCCTTTTACATGTTAGTGAATTGTACTTTCACGTGGAAAACTTACTCAGCAGCCTGTTCCTGCTTGTAAAACTGGCAAGACTCCCACTGGTTTCATTCAAAGGTTCAGGCTGTTTATGATGACTCAATCAATCAATCAATCAGTTTCCTGGGACATGAGAAGTTGCAGAGAGAACTGGAGCCAAAATTGGTCCCAAAATTCAGTGAGCTCATTTATTCTTCTGCAGTTTCATCAGCTGAATCAGATATGCTCTCTAGAGTAGCGAGGCAGTGAGATGCATATCTTTTTGGGTAGGTAAGTTTGGTAAACCCCTTTGCTTGGTTATTTTGCTGCGGTTCCTTTATGTCAAGTTTCAATGCAAGGGAGCTGTGCTGCCTGGTTGCTAGGACACAAGCAGATGCAGAGGGGGACACCAGGACAGGAGTATTGTGGGAATTCACTTACTCCTTTTGCTTTTTCTGGATGGGATTATAAAAGCTATTACTAATCATATCATGCTCCTGGTAAATGCTGGACACATTTACCTCGGCAGTCATTACTGGAAGAGGTGGTAGAAAAACTTACTCCCATCTTTCTCTGAAAAGATCTATTTGCAATTGTCATGCTGCTCTTTAAAGAGACTTTGAAAATTACCTTGTGTAATAACTACATTGAAGCAGCCCCCAGAGAGAAACACACAATAAGTATTTGTTTACTTTGTGACGATAAGTTTCACTAGATCTGATCCATTTTCCTTCTTTCAGTGCTAAGTGGTAACAGATAATGCAAAGACATGAATCAGGTATTTATAGCACAGAAAAATATAGAGTTGCTCTATGGTGCAGAAATGCTTAAAATTAACTGAAAGCAACCTAAGCACTGAAAAGCCTTATTGGAGGTACATTCAAGCTGGGTGTGTTTGAAACAGTAGCTTACTGGATGGAGCAAGGAATAACTGACATAAGCATATGTACATTGTTTTCTGTCTGCAGGCTTACTGTTCTGCAGAAGAGCTTGTAGACTTTAATAATTTAATCTCAGAAAGGAAGAAGCTTTAAAAAAAGAGGAAAATACAAAAAGCTATCCAGCCTTCTGTATCCTACTGGGTGTTAACATCTCCGCCTCCCCTTCTTCCCCATCTCTAACATCCGAAATGTTCAATATCAGAATCTTTAATCCAGATACTACCATAATCAGCTAAATGGCAGTTCAGTGCATTCCAGTGGCACTGCTCAGTGAATGAAATGCTGTTTGTTTTGATCAAGGTTTTTTGAACTTCCCAGTTTAAATCAGTCTTGGGATTACAGGCTGTATGTGCTCACAATTCCCACACACAAAAAATAACTTGTTTTTGTTGCCTCTCTACTCTCCAGAAGGGAAGACTGGCTGTTGCTCCATACAAACCAGTATTTTGCCAAATATTTATACTACATAGAAACAGGAAAGATTTATGGAAATTAAGATTAAGGCTCAGGAAACGTACATGTGATGATCAGCTCTGCAATAGGCTTCTTTCAGGCAAAACATAATTACACAATGTGGACACTTTTTCTGGGCTTAAGCACTTTACATTGCTATTGAAACATGGAAACAACCGGGTTGGAGAAGACCTTTAAGATCATAAAGGCCAACTATTACCCCTGGACTGGAATGGTTTCTTTCTGCAGCATCATCATCATCTCTTACTTCAGTCACTACCAAGAGCTCTCTGATGAAGGACTGTGAGTGAGGAAGGACAGCTGGAGAGCATCTTGAAGGGGCCAAGGACATAGGAAGGAGGGGGAGCCACCAAACTGCTGCAGAGAAGGGCTTTAGGATCCCCATCAAATCAGCCAGTAGCCTCCAGCAAAACACATTGTGGCCATGAGGAGTGACAAAGGAGCTGAGGATGTTAATTTTCATTACTTTAAGAAATACCCCTTTGATGAGTGTATCTACAAGAAAGGATGAAGTAGCCTCTGTGCCTCTAGGAGACAAACTGTTTTCCTATTTCAGCTTGGGTTATGTATTAGTCATGGAAGACTTTCTAGATGAAAGATACTGGGTATATGCAAAGTCTTGCCACATTAAGGAGGGCTTTTTAATTTAAAGTGCACAAACCCCTGTAATGTGAGCAGTCTAGACTCTCTCCAGAGGCAGTGGAGTGCAAAATTTAGGTTTTCCCAAGGTAAACATCTAAAATCATTTATGTATTACCCTCAGAAAGATCTTATTTCTATCAGATGACTATAGAATAATATAGATTTGACTATTCTAATGTAGATATTTAAATACACAGTAAATTTCAGTGAAATCAATTGTATTCTACTTTCTAAGAATCTGTGTGATTATTGCCCTGTTTTTAAGAACCTTAAACAGTAGAAAGGTTTAACTTTGTCAGTACTCTCATAACAGAATAGAAGCCAGGGGTATTCAACACCCAAATTTTCATTTCAACAGTTTGAAAGTACAAAGAAAGCATGGTTGAACTGTATGACTGAGACAGCTGGAAGATCAGCTTCTTTGTTTTTCTGCTGTTCCTTAAGAACATAAAGAATTGACAAGTTGTCTCAGTTTGGCGAGAGGCAGTAATTCAGTAATATGCCACATAATGATAAATATGCCAGGGAGTCAGAAATCAATGACAGAGTGTGTGAAATTTTAAAAACTTAGTGAATTATTTAGGTCTCTCTCTTAATTGAGCACATTTTCCAAGCATGTTTTTGAGTAGTTAATTGTGTTTAGAGAGACAGCTTTTTTTTAACTCACAGACTCTGCATTTATTTCTTCATCTGTCTAAAATTGTCTAGTTAGGTGCTGCTAGGGGTACAGGCAGAAGGTTTAACACAGATGAATCAGGATGACTTAACAAGTTACCACCTACCTCCTCAGTGGACACCATTCTCCATCATAGGGTTTTTTCTTCCCTTGAAGTCAAGGCAAAATGTGCAAGCCTCAACCTCCTTCATTATTGCTTAAGCTAAGATACGCAACTCCTTCAAGCAATCTCAGAGCATGCACACATGTAGACACAGCTGCTCAATTAGTACATAATAGCTTTAACGAGCTTCTGTAACTCAATCCCATCCTATGGCCTTACTCCAACACAGACTGGCCTTGTACTTCAGTAATTTAGTTCTCCATAGCCACTCTGCTGGCTTTCATCCTGCTCTGATGAAGCCAGAACAAAACCGTCCTTGACACAGTAGTATTTTGCTAGGGATATGCTCCTTTATCACCCTGTACAGAAGACAGAAGGGAAGAAGCAGCCCCAATATCAGCAATTGAAGCTAAATTAGATACAGTTACACTAATAGAATGCTTTGTGCTTGTTATTTTATCCCTCATTTCTTTTGAGCCTCTCTTGCCACAAGCACATTTTGCCCAGTATAAGCAGCTCCTCTGCTAGGAAATGTGTTGGCACATTTTATGAAAGTTATTTCTGCATCACAAATGCTAGCATGGACTGGGTCTTAGTAAATGAAATAGAACCTATAGTCTGCTTTTCTAAAGAGCTCAGCACATAATAGCTCACATCACTGTCTGCTTTTGAAGGCTGGACTGCATATCTATTGCGCCAGCTTCTAGTATCTGTATGGGCTCAGGGTCTGAAATAACTCAAATCCAGCGTTTACTGAGAGGGTGCCTTAGCAAGAATAGAGATCCTGTCTGTTTCATAGAGAGAGGAGGAAGAATGAAGGGCTAGGACAAAAAAGAAAGAAAGGTTAAGATTGCCCTCCTTCTCTACATGCCTTGTGTCTTTTACATGTATCCCCAAAGGAGGCAGAGAAAAAAAGCAGAGCAAGTCTGCTTCAGCATGGAGCAGCTGATCCAAGATGAGGCAGTTTATGTTACCTTTCTAACATCAAGACCCGTTGGGAAAGCCCTGCCCTTCCCATAGGCACAGCCCTTCCTACTACTGTGAAAACAGTTACTTCCTACCCCTTCTTAGAGATCTGAATCAGTCCCTTAATGAGGGACAGGATAAAACTTTGTGGAACACTTCAATACAAAACTAGAAGGACCAATTTAATTGCTGAAGATTTAGTACATGTTCCCATCTCTATCAACTTCAGAGGTTGCAAAGCACTCACTAAAGAAACTTCTTTGTAAAGTAAGGTACTTTCCTATATTGTACTGGCCCTGTTTACATGTTAACTTCACATACAGCAGATTTATCAGGACTATTTTAGTTCTGACCTGGTGTTGCAAAAGGACCCAGTTCATCTGCAACTTTGCAGTGGCAGTGCTGTCTGTTGCTGTAGTGACAAAGTAGTGCTATACACCTTGAAGAATCAGTGCTGCAGAACTGCTGCTTTTTCTAATAAGATACAAAAAATAGATAAAAGACCCTTTTGATTACATCTATCTTTCTTGTGTATAGAGCGCTAACAATGGAAATTTAATGTTCCCTCTGGAATAGAAACATGAGAAAGCAGAGCTTTCTCCATTGTAAAAGGCTGAAGGAAGGTCTCAACCTTAAATTGCAGTGACAGACATACACTGCTGGGCTCAGTTTCATGCTGGCACAATGATAAAAATTTGCAACAAAGTCTACAGAATAATGCTGAGCAAGGCTGGAGTTCAGCCAACTAACTTCTGTAAAGTTGCTTCAGCTATATACCTGTGGGCTAACCTGAAGACACATAACCTGGCCCACCCTGGCACAGTACTGTCTATCTCTGAAATGGCTGTGATGTTTGGTAGTGGTCCAATGGTAGATACAAACATTTGCTTGTGGCTGGAGTTTTGTTAATCAAGAACATGTTCCTTCCATTCCCACCTTCATTTCCTACGGTGTACACTGAAAAACTAGATAATCAAAAAGTTTCTTTTCTTGAAACGTGCAAACTCAGACTTCAGTTTTATGTAAACAGGTATTTACTATAGAGTGGTTATCTCCTTTCTTTCTCCCACTGAACATACCAGCATGGCTACAATTACACTTGTATGCTTTGACAAGCATATGCTAGTGCAGGAAATAAGATCAGTTTGAGCAGTAGATGCTTCAGAAATGATAATTTCTTTCCCCATTTACACTTACATGGGTATAGGAATATTACGGAAGAAAAGCCCTCTAAATGGCACATCATACTCAATAATCACACTATGCTGGTGAAATTAATCTAATTTTTAAATAGGAGAAAATACTTAGAAGAAGAGATTCTCCCTACCCATACTACCGTTTCATATGTTGTAAACACTTATTTTAATGAAAGTCTTAAGCTGTGTAGCCTGGTTCAAGTACTTTGAGTGCTTGAAATGGACACCACTGTAGCAACAGGAAGTAATTGGACAGTATTAATAGATTTGTAGCTGGTTTTTAATGTACCTTTTGTGTAAGCTTTCACATATTTAAAAACTCCAATTAAAATGATTTACCACTCTAATGCTCAGCTATTTGAAACATAAGTATTTGCATCATAGGAATTTGAAAGACCATTATGACTTAACTCAAAATTGATATAATTTGATTGTTCTTTCCCAGGCTTAGAATAAAAATGAGTTTAAGAAAAAAACCAAACCAGCACAAAACACACACACACAAGCCATAAGGGAAAAGCATATGCAGTGACAAAAGCACTTCTCTGCATTTCAAAAGTTCCTGGTGGATGATAATGGGAGTAGTAAAGAAATGTGGCTGTTCAGCTCCAGCTGACAGTGTTCAATAAGCATCTGAAGGAAGCCTTCATGAATAGCATTCGAGTGGAGCCCTAGGACCACCCTGCAGCAGAAATTGAACATGCCCCATAAGAAGGAAATTGCTAGTGCTTTGCCATTGCTTCCAAAGACTTCTGACTTTCTCCCTGTAGCAGATCCTTACTTCCCCCCACTGCCCTCCACAGGCCAGGTTAGGCAGGCATAGTGCATCCTCTGCCTGGGAAGCGTGGCAAACAGGTGTGAGTGGAGCTTGCATAAGAGGGATGAAGCTAACATTACACTTGCCAGCTTCAGTATGAATGGCTGCATGTCAGCAGCACCACAGAGCCGTGAGAGAAGATGGGCAGCCTCTGAAGCACCCAATCTACACTGAGCTCACAGCCCCAGCCACTACACATCTTAGACTGTCTTAGCTGCCTGTCTGGCAGTCATAACTGAAAGCCCTGAAAACATCCTCAAAATGTTTAGAGAATCCAGAGCCTTACAATGGTGCAACAAAAGCAAAATCTCACTGTTGATCAGGGATACTCAGAGCTGTTTGCTTCCTCTCCTCTGTATTTTCCCAGGCAGTTGTAACTACTGTGACTGGTGACTTTCACCAATTTGCTGTTCTATCCTATTGTCACAAAGTCCCACTCGTGGATTTTCATTCCACTTGCATTACACAACATCTGCACAATTTCTGATAACAATTTGGAAAATTGAAGTGTCCTGTTGGTATGGTCTCTATTTTTGTTAGGCTGTGTTATTTATTGCTGTAACATCAGGACCTCCACATCTTACCAGTCTGCTGAACTAAAAGCAAGTTGTGAAAGGCCACAAGGACTTTGCAAAAGTTATGTATCCATACTAGATTACTGTCCATTTTAGAAAATCAGACTGGTTCTAGATTTCTTGGGTTGGCTTTTCTATATTCTGTGTCCAGGAGGCTTGTGCAGGGCTGTATCTTTCCTCCTGATCTGCTTTCTGTAGCATTTTCTAATGTACTGATTTAGTTGGAGTGCTACACACTCAGGATGAAATCCATGCTCATGCTAAAGTTAATACCTCAGAGTATATAATGCCAAGTATAATATATATATATATAAAATGTATAATACATCATGCCAAGCTTCTGGTTTTGAGACAAGGACTTTGCTGGCATGCAGCAGTGTCTGTGTAATTGTTCCCATGGATGGGCAATCACTGGAAGTTTTCATGCTGGGGGGCAGAGCAGCATAACAGGCAAAGACCATGCTCACACAGAGGTCTGGCAAAGCTGCCTTCCAGAAAGGCCCCATGTGAGACCAGGCACCAGACTGTTGCCTCAAGTTTATTCACGCACAATGAAACCTTCTCCAAGGGTGTGTGGAACTCCCATTAGGACACAGATCAAGAATAATGCCAAGTTCATTTTGAATTTGAAGTCTCAAAAATTTCTAAATCCCAGAAGCTCACTTAATATGCCTAAAACCTCCAAAGTCATATTCTTGTTGCCAAATCGAACTGTTCTCAAACTGTTTCTGAACAAGCTTATAGCTCTATATTTAAGAATCATAGAATCAAAGAGTCAGTTTCTTATAAATGTAATAATAAAAATAGACATCTCAGGATGATTTCTGGAACTTCGACAAAACTTCTGAGCAGCCACTTACACACAAATATTGTCATTTACAAAAATTCAGATTTAGAAGTCTTATAATCAGCCTGTGCTGCCAGTCTTTGATACCTAACACTGAGAAACCTAAAAGCATTAATGATTATTCAAAGTATTTGTATGAAATGTTCATAATAATATGCACTATGCCAGAGGGAAGTATAATCACTCCGTAGTTAAAAGCAGCAATGAAGTTTCAATCTTAATGGAAACATCAGCTTTCGTATGTGCAAAAGATAGAAGTAAAGACCTCAAACTGCAGCCAAATCTCTTGTAGCTTTTAATACTGACTAAAATCAGGAAACTGATCACAATTAATTCTCTTACAGGAATGAATTTATTTTGGTGAGAACTAGGTTAGAAAAGATTATCAAAACTGTCGTTAAAAGCAGATCTGGGCTGCAAAACCTGCATGTAGATTTTCCCCAAAGACCGAGGTTGTTCACTGCAGTTCTGCCCCTGAGCAGTGGCCAAACCCAGCTCTGCCCCAACCATTTCTTCCAGTTCACCTACTCCATCTAGAGCTCCAGCAGCACCAGATTTGCTTACAGCAAAAAACTTACAAGTTAGCCATTGCACCATTGGTCATTTCAGTTTTCATAACATGGTTTCCTCATACAGTACCTGTATATTTATTCCTGCATATTTATCTCAACCTATTCAAAGGAAACAAGTCTTTCAAACCATTATTTCTTCAGATTTAAAGAAAAGGGTAGAAAGAATGCTAGGAAGGCTGGGGAACTGCAAGGACACAGAGTCCTGTAAAAACTATCAAGAAGGCCTCAAAGTCTAACAGCAATAATCATTTGAGGCTTGATACTGACACTACAAATACCCTAATTTTATTATGATGAATTGTTAGAAGCACACTGGCACACAGCAATGCACAAAGGGTGTTCCAAGAAGGAATTTTTATTCAAGATCGGGAGTACAGTTCTGAAGCAGTTCCAGCTATTCCCACTTACTACACTTCAATTAACTTAACAGAGCACTCCATGTGAAAGAGCTAAACACTTTCCAGGTGAAATAAGACGAGCTCCATGAACACATCTAATGCTACTGAATTGGCACTCAGTCTATGGGACCAGACTAGAACTGGTTCAAAGGGAATTCTGAAATACAACATGGAGGTCAGCTCCTCAGCATGAACTGCTTTGCCCTGTCAATTTACTCCTACTGGGCTATACTTGCTGGTGCGGATGCAGCCTTAACATTGAGTCAAATCCTACAACCCTTACTTAGGCAAAGCTATTAAAATAGGAAACTTGTCCGGCTAATGACTGCTATATTTGTGCTATCAGCGTTTTGAAAGACTTCCCTAAAAGAGAGCCTGCAGACAGGTATAAATGAGCTCCCAAATAAACTTTGTCTTCAGGGAAGCTGAGCATAAACATGCCTTTTCCCAAGCAGCATCCACCAACAAACCAAGACTTAAATAAATTAATTACCTGGAATTCTTCTGCTTACTATAAGGGGTTTTGCAGAACAGCATGAGACAAAACCTGCTTACCTTGCAGGTTTTTTTCCTCTGGCTGGACTATGTTCTTATCCTGTGCCTTGGCTCTCCCTGTAAATCCAATGGAAGTCAGTAAAAACCCAAAAAGCAGAAGAGGATGCAGTTCTGGCATTTAAATTCTGCTCTGGTGTGAGTCCTTGCTTTATATTGGCTGCCACTAATGCCTAAGTCTAAAGGAGTACCTTTGTACAACTAGCTCACACAGGGTGTGAAGGGCCCGGTGGCTACAAGCTCTGTGCTGGCTAACAGAACAGCCCTTCTGCAGGTGAGTCTGACAGGCGCCTAGGCATAACAAGCCTGCTGCCTCTCCATGTGTAATCAGCTAGGAATAACCCCCCCGTGAGCCTGAAAAGCTCAGTAGCAGACAGTGGCAGGTGGGGTGGGGTTCCTTACGGGAGTTGGTGGCTTGTTATTGTCTTCCTTAAGGTTTTTACATCGCCTTGTCTGAAGCTTGTCCCCCTCCCTATGGTTTAACAAAACATGCTGCTGGATCTCACCCTCAATCAAATTCCTGATCCAAACCTTTGTGGTTCAGTGTTGCACAAAATTAGGGATACCTATATTGCTGTGGGGCGAGTTTAATGCCTGTAGGATGCTCTTGCTACCTGGCCTCCTTCCCCAGGCACAAGAGGCCTGAGCTACTCCTCTCTGGCGTGAAGCGCAGAGAAGCAGAGCTCTAAAAACCTGACTACGCTAACTCCTAATTAAATTACTGCATTACCTATGCCACTACCTTTTTGGGAAACCATTTTATTTCTCCCTGAGCCATTTAGCAGCTGAGTAAAACCTGGGCCTGCCCCAGCTTAGCCAAGCCATGATCCCTGCGGCAAGCTCCCCATCCAGTCAGTTCTTGTGAGGTCTTCGCAGCTGAATTTCCCTGTTTTTATAGTCACACCAGGCCCAGGCCCACAGCCCTCGTGTCTTCCCTCCTCACAGTCGCCCACCTCAGGGGATTGTACTGTCTCCCCCCCAAAACCCCATGCTTGCTGTGGTAATGGAGCTCAGGGGGCCTTAGCCCTGCCACAACTGCAGGAGCTGCAGGAGCTCAAAAAAAGCCAAAAGGAAAATGGTACCTCTGTATCTATATATAACTATATAAAAATATATATGAAAATACCTCAGGATGCTGGTACCTCAGCAGCCTTGTCCCCAGCACTGTCCAGAAGGGCCACACACCGGCACACACTGACTGGAAGCTGCCCACCATCCCCGCGGGGGGGCGCCATTTTGGCAGAGTATCGATAGGGCCCTGTGGGAGCGAACGCACGGAGAGCCCTTTGGGGACAATATGAGGGACCAAAAGCCCTTCCTCATGTCCCGGCTCTTGCTTTCCTTCCCCAGAGCACAAGCTGAGCCTGTCCTGGTGTCCAGAGTTTCCCCGTGCACCTCGCCCAGCACCTTTCCCTCAGCCACCATTGCTGCGCATGGGGAGCACACAGCTGCTGCCAAGCTGAGGTTTCTGCTGCACGCAGGGGCCATCACCATGAGGTGGGACCTCTCATTTCTGGACCACGTTCAGCCACCGCGCCGAGGCCGGGGCTCTCTGGAGCAGGACTGAGGTTCCCCTCTCAGACCCGCGGCCATGCAGCCGGCTCCTAGGCGCAGAGTCTGGTTTTACAGTGCTGGCTGCGCTGCGGCATGGCGTGGGAGCCCACTTGCTTTGTCTCAGGGAGCAATCTGCTGTACCTTGCCCAGACAATGTGCTTGATTTTCAAAGGGAAAAGGCAGGTTTATCTGGAAGCAGCCGGTCAGCTGGCGCACAGCTAGTGTTTGTGTAAAACCTGCCCAGACTCCGCGGCTGCAGGGAACCTGGACCAGGCCCCTGAGCCCGGAAAAGCCGAGGCAGCTGTGCAACCCCTATGTTTTGTCAGCCTGCTGCATCCCAAATGGTGAATAATAGAAGCATTTTGCTATTTATCATCTGATAAATGGTCACTGGCTTGTAATAGTACTCATGAGTCCAGCCAACGCAACAGTGGTTATTTTTGGCTGCCCAGATTCCATTCTCATGTGTTATTTGCTGCAACGAGACTGACAGGTTCACATTTTGATAGCCCTATTGTCGGATTCCTGCTCTTGCTGGCAAAGAAGCTAATGTCCGTATTGTTTACCGAAAGGATGTTGCTGAGAATTAGTGGCCTGGATTTTTAAACCTCTCAAGTGTTTGCCAGCATGAAATTACTGTCCTTAAAGGCAATTTACTTGCTGAGAATTCCCTGCTGTTTGAAATAACTCTACCCCTTGTGTCCTCATGTTCTTTTTCTTTAAAAACCCAAAGTCTACCACTTTAGCCCCAGTGGAAGAACAGCATCATATGGAAATCTGCTTGTTCTGAACAATGAAGGCATTTGTGTGGTAGGAAGTAACTGAGAGGTGAGTGCCATGTTTTTTTCCAGAGGTAATGGCTGAAGTCTCCCAGACTTTGAGTAGGAAGAAGCCTCCAAAGTAAGTGAGAAAAGGGCTGGGTGAGTTCTGGCCCTGTACCCCTCAAAACTGAGCAGACCCATATCAATGGCTTGCCTTTTTCTTCTGAGATCTCCAGCTCAAAGCTTAACCTGCAGGGGATACTTCTGGTTTCATGGAGAGCAATGAACAACCACAGGAGGCACACGCCATCCAGACAGATCAGAGGCTGGAAGGCAAGCAATTTTATCATCCCCAAGCATTCATAAATCAATTTAAACGCAGGATGGATTTCTCTTTCTCCCTGCTCCCATGAGGGCCAGAAACCTTTTAATGCTGAAATAATTACAGACTCTAACAAAATGGGGCTTCAAAATAAAGCAAATAGATTTAATTCCAAATAAAATTGTACTGAGAGATTTGGGTTAACTCAGCACAATGCTTACAAGCACCTCTGAAGAGGACTGTACGGAACTTAGAAGCAGATTTCTATAATCAACATGAAAACAGTACCTAGATGCTAAATTTAAAACTGTTTGGCTGAACTGTAAATAAGTCATATTGGAGGAATTAACAAACACAGTTGTCTTGCACAGCATACATGTGCTTGGTTTCCCTTATTTAAGGGAACTTATTTAAGTTGCGTTGGGGGGGTGATTTAGTTTTTTCTCTTTTTTGCTCATCTTGTGAAGGCTTTTAGCTACTTTGCCACAGTGACGATCGATGAAGGAGGCCAACCCTTGAAGCGGTTAGCTGATGACGGATGATGCAGGTAATGAGAGGCCATTAGGATTTTGGTGAAAGGGAGAACATAGTATGGATGTAAGAAAAAAATGAACAAATACAGTGTAGAATTGAAAAGCGTATTATTAAATGTGGGTTTTTTTTGGTAGTAGAACAAAAATAACTCTTTGAGCTTTATAGCTCCTTTAAATGTGCATAAAGAATTCTACTAAATGGAATGTTCAGTATTTATATAAAAAAACCACATACACACAAAAAAGTACTAATCCCAGTATAAAGCAGTTTAGAATGTAAGTTTAGCTATAAACTGTTTTATGAAAGATAGGGACTGTTTTCTCCAGATTTTCCTGAACTTAAATTATCTAGAATATTTCAGTCTGTACATAATTAAGCTGATGAATAAATCCCATTAAAGTCAAAGAAGCTACTGATGTGATTAAAGAAGATACATAAGATACTTTAATTCTATTTGGAGTCTAGATCCAAAAGCCTAACTCCATCCCCATTCAGCAATACATTAAGACAACTTTAGATACTTGTTTAAATCAATAGGATCAGACGTTTGCTTGAAGTTACCCATGAATTTAAATGCCACACTAAATAGGAAAGTACTTATGTAATGGATTAGCTCTGATTGGAATTTCATAATTATTATCTAGGAATGTTTTTAAGGACCTGAAATACGTTCATTTTTCCATGCATTTTTAAACCATCTTCTAGACAAGAAAAAATATTTTCAATTTTAACCTTTTATGCCATTACCTTACCTTCTGCCACCCTCTTCCCACCAGAAAATAAAGAGGAAATAAAAAAAATAAGGGGTGGGAAAGGAAGGGAATTCGTTTTCCATCCATAGGGGGAGGGGAGGATCAAGTTTTAATTTCTTGATTAAAAAAAAAAAAAACAAAACCAAACAGAAAATTTCGAACGAAGCAATTCTATGTGAAATCAAACAATCACAGACTCATAGTATAGCTAGGGCTGGAAAGGACCTTAAGATCACCTAGTTCTAACCCCCAGTGAATGAATGTAATTCACACTTTTCTAACTGGGCCAGCTGAACACAAGAGTTGCAGACAGTTTGCACTTAAGGCATTAAGAGCTCTGAGGTCACTTTTTCCTGACATGAATGTCTGTAACTTCATGCCAATTTACCATGGTTTTTTTTTCCCCACTGCTTTAAGATGAACAGGTATTCCAGATCTAAGAGCAAGAGAAGAAACAAGCCAGCATTTGTATTAAGAAACATTTTTATTAACAAAACAGTAAATTCCACTTGCTTAGCATTTCCAATAATGAATAAATTGGCCTTGCAACAAATAAAAAAATCGTAAATATCTATCACAGAAAGCACTATAAGGTTAGGGGCATCGGGCCTCTCATCGATGTCTTAGGGTTGAAAGTTTCACACGTTATTTAGTGTTTTGTTAAAAAAGGCAACACAATACAGTCATAGAAATGAAGCCATCTCAGTCAGACAAATTAGGTTATTATAGAGAAAGGATCCAATTTTATGTTAGGTAGTTGGTCTATGTCTGCTTGTTTGTTGTTGCTGCTGTTTTTAAACAAAAAGGAATTTTAAATCCATTTGCTGGCACTTCTGATACATCCATATTTATTTTTGTTAATTTATGAAATTAAAGAGGAAAAAGGAGAACCTTCAGAAACAGTGTTAAAATTGTGTTTGCTTATTACAGTAGTAGCAGATCTTTTTTTCCTTGATGTATGGATTTAGTTAAAGATTAATCTACCAAACTGCCTGTAAGTTGACCTGACCATGCTATTTCATTAATGCAATCAATACCGAGCAGAAAATACCATCTGATCTCGCCCAAGCCACATTCCGTCATGTCCAGTCTCCTGTCATCAGATTATTCTTGTTCTTCGACATATCTTCAAGCACTTAAATCTGAACACCACCTGGCTTTCAACTTCTTCTTTCCCCCCTCCAGCTGAAGTTTCTTGCTTCCAGCAATGACCTCCAGTATCCCTGACCCTGCCATTCCCTGAGTACAGCTGTCTTGTAAAGGTGGGAGAAATTATGAGTGCCACAGGTGAACAACAACCTAAGAAATGAAAATCAGATGGATTTGGTGAACCTGTTTTCATGTAAATGCTAATGAAAAGAAAAAAAACATTTTACAAATGAAACATGACACACCTCAATGTGGTTGTCAGCCTTCAGGAGAGGTGCTTTCATGTCAGCTACATGTATTTTTAAAGTGCTCTGACTCCCAGATAGATAGCTGTACCAGTTTCCAGACTTTTCATCAGCTACAGTGAGTAACACACAAGAAAATGTTCTGTGTCTGCTTTGTAAAGCTACTTTTAAATTCCTCCTTCCTGTCTGTAAAGTGTAACATCTATGTCCCTCCCTCTCAAGAGGCCTTCAATGGTTCGGTTGATTTCTGTTGAACTACCCTCTTTCTCTCTAATGCATTCCTTTCGAGCTTCCATGTAAATAAAATGTTACGCTATGATTTATTGCTGTGAACCTAATGAAATAATAGTAGAAAAAAAACCCTTAACATGTAAATTATAGCATTATATTTAATATGTTTAATTAAAATTCATTAATGTTTTATATATGTGAGAAAAGCTTATATGTGTTACTTTAAAATATGACAAACTTATATTTGTCTAGTTATGATGTCTTGCAATACTACACAATCAACTTAGCTAAAAATACTTCTTCATGTGTCAAAACACCCATCATTGAAAAATACTATCGTGCACCTTGAGATTATTTCCTTTTTGGAGAAAGGGGTAAATTCTGCAGTAGAATCAGCCTGGATAATTAAAATGGGTCATTTTAGATCTTTTAGCACCTAATGCTGTAAATGCTGTCGTTCATGTAACTGAATGCCAGATAAACACTATATGATACTTCCTAAGATTCTCAAGAAACTCATCATTCTCATAATTTCTGAAGAACAAGGTTTCTGTAAGGCAAACCATGCTCTCCAATAGTGAAGCTCTGACTGGAAGCCAAAGGCCAGTTTAAGTCACTAAATATTTAGCTAATTAATGAATGTGTATTTCTAGGAAAATTGGCCATCCTGATCAACTTCATTGATGCATATCAGGAACAAGAGAGGGGGATAGGAGGGGGAAGACAAATTACAGTAGAGATATATTTTTGCTTTCTAGTCCACTTCTTTCATACAAACTACTAAAACTTAATTGCAACAGAATAGAGGCTGTACAGGTAAGAAAAAAATTAGCTGACTCTTATATACATTCATACACACCCCCCTTTAGTATACCACTACACTGTAAATCAAAAAAGAAAGAAAAAAAAAACAAACAAAAAAGAAGAAAGGGGAAGAAGTCTGGGACAATTTATAATGGCTGCAAAATAACTGAAGTATGTCTGTTGCTCCAGATGTCATAAAACTCTCTATACCTAGCAACACTTATAACATTGAGTTTACCAAAAATGGCTGAAGAGCAGATATAGTTTGCATTTTCTATACAACAGGCTATAAAACATCACTTATCACAGTCCAGAAAGCACATATAGATGTGTTTTTATATAAACATATGTAATAACATATTAAGCGTGCATGAAAATTTCCCAATGATTGCATCTATGCCCTCTTGGTTTTTCCCTTTTTTTCTTTTCCCCCCAATGATTTTTTTTTTTTTGTGGAAATGTGCCTTATATTCCAGATTTTTGTTTTTGTTTTTGAAAATAAGGCCTCCGTACTATTTTCCTCACAACCAGAAAGGGGCTTTTTGAAAGTATTTCTACGTAAGTCTTCAGAAAAGCCAGCACTTTGTCTCAAATGCAAGTTTCCAATCACTGCTTCACTGCACCAGACGGCAAACTCTTTATGTTTGCTTGTTGAGTCACCATATGTAATGACAGTCTTCTCTGACAATAAGACTAACTTACTTCTCAAGAAAGCGCTAGCACTTTGGCTAAATCCAGAATCATAGGTAGCTTCTTTTTTCTTTTATTTTCCTGTTCTGTGTTTTTTAATTTGATTTGTTTCATATTGTGCCTTGATGTTGTAGTAATACTCCTTGCTTTATGAATGCGTGGTGTCATCATTGTCTTTCAGAAATGTTCCAGCAACATAAAGACAGGCAGAGTAAATGAAAACACTGTGGATGTTAGGGAATTTATCAGCTCCTGTTTCTGAAAAACAAGAGCATGAAATGCTTGTTTTTAAAAACAGTCTTTCCTTTCTGATTGCATTCCCTGTCTTTGTTTGTTTGTTTTTGAATGTGCTTCATAAAAAGTAAAGTAAATAAGTTTGTATTATGTCTCAGATAAAATGAAGACTATTTCTATACAAGCGTTCTTTTAGATGTTGAGATCAGACATAGTACTCCTTATCCTTATTTTTCTTGTTTTTGTTGGAACTTTTAGCGCTGTTGGGCTGTTTTTCCTTGATCACAGCCCCATTGGATTGCGCTGAGTTACTGATGTAGTTTCGACTCTCATCTACGTGATACGATCCTTCGTCTCGATTCCTGTACTTGTACATAGCATACAGGAGGATGAGGATACACAGCGCCGCCGCTGCCACGATCCCAACTACCATGCCTGTTGTGCTGCTGGATTCACGGATCACCTCAGATGAGCCAGGGTACTCTCTTCCTCCTCCTGCCCTGGTAGGATTTGCTGTAGGTAGATAATGAAATAAGGGAGAGGTTATTATTGAGTTTGCACATTGACGAATTAGTCATGTCTACCTGTTACAAACATGCATCTTTCTAATTGCACTCACTGGGTCAGGACTGCCCATCAATGTACCCTACACTACAAGTCCGAAAACGTTTTGTTTTGCAGCCCATTCAATTTTCACATCTGCCAGCACAAGTAAACAGGCTTTTAAACAAGGAGAATGACAACCAGGAAAATCTCACTCTAGCCTTCAAAAGTATAATTTCTCCTAAGGTGATATGAAGCAAAGAATGCCTAAATAATCTGAAACAACAGGTGTGCCACAATTTAAATGCCAGAATACAAACATCTGGGAGGAAAGGATCTCACTTCCCTACTCCCTCCCTTCTTCCTACCCTCCTTCTGTAAAGAATAAAACGTGACACAATAGCACTTATTGAGAAGACAGTGATGATAAGACAGACTACCCAACAGAATGGTGGGGTGAAAAAAATCAGATTTCTACCTAACAGTAAATGATAGCAGCCAATAAACTGGCTACAAGTAAAGTATTCCCAGCTCTCCTTTACACTTCCCTCAGCAAACTTCTCCATTTCTCCTGTCCTTCTCATATTTCTTCCTTTTTCTCCAAGTTAATGATATTTACTTTTGTTACATTGTGAGAGCTATTCAACCCTACCTTCTCTTTCCTAATTCACAGGGTGCTTCTTGAATGTGGCTATGCTTTAGAGCATTCTTGACTCAACTTCTCACATTCTATGTTTTCATCGTTGATGTCAATACCAAGCGTTCCTTCAATCAATGCTTTATGCTCAGAAAAAAATATCTCAAATTGCACTGAGCAAGGGCCCAGACTTCTAAGAACCCACCTCTCAGACCAGACTCTGGTCTTTCCAGTTGTGAAATGAACTGAACTGACCTAAACGTCAGACTATAAGGTCTTCTTGACAGGAACTATTGCGTTGTCTGGCACATTTTGTCCCCTTGCACAGCCATGTGGAATGAAAGACTAATTCCAGGAGGGATTTCTAGATTAAATGCTCACAGCACACACCGTACCTATATATTCCACATGATCTTCTTTCTTCACTGCATTTTGGAGAAGAAGATCTTTGAGGCAGATCTTTGTACAGAATCACTTTAGGTGGCAATAGCTGAGAAGGATCTTCTTGCATAACTTAGCAAGTGTGATGGACAAAAATGAAGTGACCTTTGTCAATGCAATGTTCCTTTGATTAGAACAGCATTTCCCAACTCCTAAGCAGCTGTGTACCCTCAGCACTGCCATCCTTGGCTGAGCTCAGGAGCAAGAAAAGAGCAGTGAGTAAACCAGGGTTTTCCACTGAGCAGTGCAGAAGACTCATTAATCATCAAGGCTGCCTTATAGAAACCACATTTTAAACCATTATGCATGGCTAAAAATGCAGTCAGTGAGCTGTAAGTGTTAATTAAGAGTACTAGTAAACACTTAGTTTTACAATATATTCATGATGTTAGCTTTGTCAGGCCTTGCCTACAACTAGCATTTGACTGAAGTGTGTTAGAGAAGTGTCTTGCTCAAGGTGCACCAAAGCACTCTGTTCAACAGTCACTTTTTTTTACTGTAAAGACACAATAGGAGGATGATGATTTTAAGGATGCTGTATTAAAGGTAATGCCACTCAAACTATCAGTGCTGGTTAAAAAAACTGCAACAAGTTTGGACAATTGCAAGCAGCCACCAGTTACAGACATCTACAACTGGCCTATGAATAATGAAAACACAGCAAAAAGGCCACAAACCCCCAGAAGCACTAAGTTCCCTCCCCACCTTGGTGCTATTCATCATTTATTTATCGGTTATTTGTGTTCTTGCTGTTGAAACACTACTTCCTGGCAGTTATTCCACACAGGCTTAAAGAAGATGACATTTAATTTGGCTGAAAGAACAGAGGTACCACTCAAGAAAACTGTCATTTGTGTCAAATAGTATTTTAATTTCCTTTTTTTCCCCCTTCCCCTCTGAACATTCTTAGTTGTTATGAGTTGGTACAATTGGTATTTTCCATGACTACGCAAGAGATCCTGAAGTTTCACTTCAGAAGGTTCTAAGGTATTTGCTCATTTCAGGGTTGATGCCAACCCTACTAAGAAATGCGGTCTGCCTCAAAGTAGTCAGTGAGTGGTTTAGAGTGGTTTCTTCATTGTAGCTATTGTGGAAAATGAAAATTCACACATAGGGTGTCATTTTCCAAGAGACAATGCACTGCTGCAGAACAAAGACTCCTGAGTATTTCCACAGTGAATGAAAATGAGACAGTCTTATCTTACTGTATGTGATTTCAGGAAATTAACTTCTGTCTGAGAACTAGTGGAAGTAAGTGAATAAACTCTGTCAATACCTGATGGACTAACAGCTGTTCTTTCTCTTGAAAATACAGGCATTTGGGCCAAATGCCATCAACTAACTTTAGAATTAATGCCTACTAAATGACACTTAACAGCTTGCTCAGAGGAAAACATTCTTCTAACACTGCAACCTAAAAAAACATGTAAGGAATATTTTTCAATGTTACCTAAACTCCTGCCTTTCACCTGATGGCATCCTTTTATTTTTAAGAATGTTTTCACAATTATCTCATTTATCCCATCTGTCTGAGGAATATTCAACCACTACATTAATGTTATTTAAACTTACAACATTTTCAAAGCATCTGTCGTTACATTTGGTTGGTCTTCTGTATATGGAGCAGTTCAGCAAGGGAAATTACTTCTTGCTATTTTTCTTCCATTTACATTAAAATAAGCTTTCAACCTAGCAGGGCCTCTCAACACAAAGGAAGGAGGAGGAAATAAGAGGAAAGTTTTACAAAGCACATGGTTTGTCTGAACATTTTAGGTAGGAAATGCTAATGCAGCATGTGCTAAAGCAAGTGTCCTATTCTGAGACAGGGAAGAAAAGGCCACTGGGAAAAGGCCAGCCTACACTTTTTGGATCTATGGAAATCAATAATCCTCATCCATAATATTGATGAAACAGGTGCTTTCTATTTAAGTAGGGCCTTTATCTGACTAAGACTCAAGTACTGAAGCAGAATTAACCTGTTTGGAATTTTTTTTTTGCTTCTCCCCTGCAAGACAGGAATTATTGCAAGGGGCAAGAGCTGATTGCAAGTGAAGATTAAAAGGCTACAGAAATCTTGCTCTTTGCTTCCCAGCTCATCTGATGCAGTTTCCTTCTCAGCATCTTAATAGCTGAACCAGGCAGAGTCACTGTCTCCTGGCACGGCAGTAGAGGTGTATCTATGGATAACTTTGCTACTCGATTGCAGGCTCTGTTAGTGTCTGCAGCATCAGAAAGACACTAACTTCATCTCAGATAAAGTTTCTAATTGTAAATGAGAAGGTGAATGTTAAGATTAAATGTCAGAAAAATGACCCCGATTTTCAAGACTAAAAAGCCAATCTAAAAAAACCCATCCTCAGACATCTATAATCAGTTGAGGATGGTTTGATTTGGAACAAGAAAAAAATCAAGACTGTAGTTATGCTCACACCATGCTGTAACACTGAGAGGAATAAAAGTCATCTTGTGGTGCAATGATTCCCTCTTAAAACAACTCCTCTGAGGCACAACTCTTCCTCTCAACAGCACATAACCAGCTGTTTAGGACTGTGTCAAAGACCAGCTTAGAAGAGACTGATTTTTAAAACCCTTTTCTAGCACTTACAAAAAACTTTGCATGAAATAATAGCAACTGAGCACAGTTTTACATTGTGTAATAATGGATTAGGAAGTTATTATTCTTGACTGTATTTCTAAGTGGTTTAAAATGTAGAGGGTAAAATCTGACTATTTGCAGTGCCCAGTTTTCATTAATTTCATTCATCTGTGAGAAGAAAATTGGAATTGCAGACTCCCATGGTGTTCGTGAATTGAAATTACCTGACTTAAAAACAAAACAAAAGCCCAACAAAAGGACCCCAAACCTGTTTTCTTTACATTTACGACTTCCCACAAACTGTGAATAGGAAATTACTCGTAAGATGACCATGTTTAACTACTGCATTTAAAATGAGGCATGAAGGCAATTATTTACAGGACATATTAATTTTCACTCTATGTGCTATCATTTTAGACCTGTTTGTGGTTGACTTTCTGTAGCTTTGCTGGATTCTGGTGAACTGGTTTCTGAGTTCACTGCAATTTCAATATCTCATTACAATGAATATGTCTGAAAACCACATCTCAGTGCTTCCTCTGCTGAACAGGTGGGATAGATGCAGCCCAACTGCAAAACCAGGATGAGGATCTGCTGTCAACTTGTGCAAGAGGCTAAGCTCAGACCCACCTGGGTCTGAACACAGGGGTATCTCAGCCTGTTTCTTTCCTGCCGCGTCTCAAGTGGCTTTCAAGGGGAGGCAAGAACTGTCTCCCCAGGGGATGTCCGGCAATGACTGAGCTGCCATGGGAGGGAAGAAGCATGAGGTGGTTCCATATGTGGCACCTACAGCTCAGTGAAAAACTTCCATTAGACTTGTAACAGTCTATATCCAAACCCATGATCTAATCCATGTGGATGAACTACCACAAAACTAACTGCATTGCTGAACACACACTCTATGCTCCACGATCATAATGGCATCATGATTCAAAGAGAATGGGAGCTGAGCCCGTCCGACCTGGCCTTCAATACTGCCAGGGATGGGGCCGCCACAGCTTCTCTGGGCAACCTGTGCCAGTGTCTAATTTCAAATGTGTTTAAGAGAAAATTATTAAGATATCTGTTCTGTACCGCCTATAAATTGAAATATCAAAGGTTCTCAGAAGGAAAGCTAGAATGCATTAAAATACTTCTAAAGGAATGTCAACTAACTTAGCCAGTCATAAAAATAGCCTCACAGTGAAACACCATCCACAGCTAGAACAGTTGTTTTTTTAAGAAGCTAGACCTTTTCTCTGCACAGAAGAGAGTGCTTGTTTCCAAGCACTGCCTTATATTGACTTCAAATCATTTACAAATCCTACCAACTCCTTAGGACTGCAGGTTTTGCAAGTAACACTTTTCCTGTGATTGAGACGTGGAAGGGTTGGTGACTCAATCTTTTTTAAAATGCCAACACAAATCTAACCAGAGATAGGTCAGTTTGTAACACAGTGCCAATTGATAGAGCGTACCAAATCAATGGGTTCTGTAAGTTAACATGCTCTGCAGAGCTGAGGGCAATATTTCACACAGTTTATAAGAAGCTTTTGTGAAAACCATTTCCACAAAACTAAATTTAATTTTAGCCCAAATGGAAAATGTAAACCAATATATCCCTTACTGTTTTTAGCAGTCTTCATCACTGTGCTCTTCTCCTTTTTATTAGCATATTTTTCACATTTTCAGTTATATTCCTCCTCTTTTAGTATTCTTTCCCTCTGAATACGGATCCCTTCCCCTTTTACCTGTTCGGCTGTCGTACCTCTCCCCACCTCTACATTTGTCATCCATTCACCTTTGCACCGCTGCTTCTCTCTTTTCTGCATGAAGTAATCTATTATGAAGAAATTTTTACTATGAGGGTGGTGAGGCCCTGCCACAGGGTGCCCAGAGAAGCTGTGGCTGCCCCATCCCTGGCAGTGCTCAAGGCCAGGCTGGACAGGGTGGAGCAACCTGCTCTAGTGGAAGGTGCCCCTGGCACCGGGGGCAGGGGGTTGGAACTGGAAGAGCTTTAAGGTCTCTTCCAACCCAAACCATTCCATGATACTATGAAGTAATTTATCCCAGTTTTGTGCATGTTCTGGGAAATCGCTGGTAATTTGTTACTTTGCTTCAGAAACTTTGACTGATCAGCAGAGTCAACGGGTAGTCTAGATTTTAAACTGAAGCAATCCTAACTGGGAAAAAGATCAAATGCTTTGGCCAATATGACAGCATAAGATGGCAACCCACAAATATTACACTACTGATGGCATGTTTTCAAGCTAGAGCTAAGCTGCTCTAATCATTAGGAACCAGTTCAGACAGCTAAATCAGTATCTTTTGCTCAGTTAGTTGCCTGCAGCTTTAGCTCCCTGAAGACTCAGAGGAACACCAGTGTTCTGGCGAGAAAAGGGGAGAGACACTGAAAACATAAATTTTTGGTGGCAGCTAACTATAAGATTGGCTTCATTGTATGAAAAACAGCGCTAGTGACAGTGACATTTGAACCCCACTGAACTTAGCAAAAGTTCTGTTACTGAGCTTTGCAGGACCAAGGTTCTATTGCTTGCTATTTTTATAATTATAACCGAATTTTAACAAGAAAAGAAACTCAAACCCCAAAAAAACCCCAAACCACCTAATCTAGGAAAAAGTTTTCTGCAAGAGAAAACCAAAATGTAGTTGTGAGGAACGAGGAATCTGGTGTTTTGGCCTGCAGAGCAAAAAATGATTCTTGCTCATGAAATGAGCTGGAGGTGTAGACACCCACATTCATCTTTGCAACAGCGGGTGATTCCCTGTCTTCCTTCACTGAGCAGCTACTACATGAAGAGATAAATGTCTGTGCCTCAAATGTTATATATATGACTTGAATGCTGGAGCTGAAAGCACACTGCATTCAAGTTGCTCTAAATACTGTCATCAAGTCAGATCCATTACTGACAAAGCCAATAATGTGCCTGGGAAAAGAAGGGCCCAGGCTTTCAAGACATCCAGAATATAGATGCACACACACTGGATATGTGACCACTACTAATACGAAACTACACCCACTAAAAAAGGCTCAACTACAACTTGCAGCTACAGTTACACTCAGCCTGAATTGTGTAAGAGCCAAGACCATATAAGCTTCATAGGGGGTGGGAAGAGAAAAATTAATGGACTTGTGGATTTATATAAGTTACACTTGATGTAATTAATGTTCTTTTTCTCATAGTAACAATATTAAAATGAATAAGACTGCCTTGTTTTTCTTTGCTTCTCTCACACCCTGTAACACAATTCTGGTGTCTCTGATGTTAGCACCAGGAAAAACGTTTGAGATACCCATAAAGCTTTGTCTTATTTTTGAATATTATTATGTTCTCGCTGCTTTCATCTTTCCTTTCATTTATCCCTTTCCTGTACATTTTCAAAGGGTATGTTCACAACATGTGCTGTATCTACATCAGAATCTACTGTTCACACCAGCTCATATTTAAAATAAGTCCAAATCTAGACCACAGCTCCTAACCTCAGTGGAACTGCTGCTTTTGAAACCTATGGACCAGAATAGCATGTCAACACAGCAGAACAAGGTTTAATTCAGGTCTTTATATAGTCAGGAGGAGATAGCCTAAGGTTAGACTATTTCAGGTACATGCATCCTCATTCATTATAGGTTATTTGTGCCTTGAATTTTTCCTGCTTCCATTTATGAGCAATATCCTTGGAGAATACCTAGTTCTCAAAGTTGTCAGCTTTCCACTGCCACTTTGCAGGCTGTCAAATGACTAGTCACGCACTGAAAAAACTCCCATGTTTCCACTGTGGTTTAAATTAGGTGGTAGCAAGCAGCTGAAAATTAGCAGCAATGGTTTTACTACTAGTTATGCAAGAGGTAATGAAAATTCACTGTACTGATCACTAGAATACACCAGCAAAAAGTTTACTATTTGCCCTTATCTCCTTTGTCTGGCAGTGGGTGGAGCAACCCTGTTCACTGCCAGCTGCCTCCTAACATGGTCATTCATTGATATAAGTGGATATATTAGTTGATATATAACGCAGCTGGCACACACCAACTACTTTGTAACACCATTTTGATTGAACTTACTGGGTGTTGCAGATGCTTAGCTAGAAGCTCAAGTTTTTTGCACATCTGCAATTCCCCCGTTTGAATGAATGAAAACTGAGCTGCTGAAGACTGCTGGAATAGACAGTGTCTTGTGTCATGTAATTCTGAGCACAGGCCTCTGCCCTGTGTCCTGCATGAAATGCAGCCAGCTTCCCACCTCTTATAACTGTATTTCCTTATTTGCGGTGGCTGCCTCAGATTCCCATCCTTCTGTCTGGTTCTTCCTCCAAACACTAGCAGAGGTTAAAGCAAACCACTGACAGTGGATGAAAAATGCAGAAAATAAGTAAATTAGTAATTGTAAAACTGAGGTTTTCAGACACAGTTAAGTAATTTGCTGCCTTGAGTGAGGCTTTTGACTGATTAAATAAGGAATTTTGGAGAGGCTGAGGATTTCTTTGCACAGTGAACTAAATAGCTGACTGAACCTGGAGATATATAGACTCCTATAGAATTTTAAGGATCTGATTTAACATCAGATTGTTCAGATATGGTCTGACAAAGCCTTGGCATAGAAGTTGAGCAATATAATGTAAATTCAGGCCTGTGCTTCGCCTATAAACTTTTTCATACCTTTACAAAGTATTGTCTGTCTTCTACCATGTCCATAAGAACAAGGATGATAAACAGTCCTGAAGAACAGGTGGGTTTTTTTACCACAAAAAGACGAATTTCAATGCATATGCATTACAAAGTGACGAGAAATAGTTTTAGTATTGCTAGTGTACACATTACAGTAAACAAGAAAATATATGCACTAGATGTAGCAGTTCAGAATGAAGTGCAGCTCAAGGAACACAGTGGGCTTGCATTAATCAAGGCACCAATAGCACGTTGTCTAATTTCAAAGTGGAACAACTAATTTATTTATGCCAATAATCTATGTACAGTCTTGATTCAAAAGACCCATTTTTAGGATTACACCCTTTAACGTAGGATTTTTGAGCATACTGCCATGAAAATAAAGGGAACCTGTTCCAGCTATTTATTTCACCATTGTGTAAGCAAATTCCCTGCCTTTCCAAAATTCCTTATTTAACCAGTATAAAAGCTTCATTCAAGGCAGAAAATTACTTAAACTGATTCTGAAAACCTCAGTTTTATTATTACTAATTTACTTACTTTCTGCATTTTTCAACCAATGTCAGTGTGTGAAATCCACCCTTGGAATATGTTTTAAGAGTCCATATAACTTGGTTTGGCTTTATTTAATTGATTTCAGTAAACACAATGTTTACAGAATAACCTAAAAACTAAATTAATCTCTTAGGGTGCAGTAATCTGTCCTAATGGTCAGGTCAGTGCTTACAGAACATGGATAAGATCTGACTTGGTATGAAAGATGGGTGGACAGACAGATGGACCAAAGGAAGGAAGGAAGGATGCAAGCAAGCAACAGATGAAGGAAAAGAAGGAAAGGGAAGAAAGCAAATAAATAAATAGATTATTAGTATCTAAATGAATGAATGTTATTACTTTATCTATTGAAATATACATATTGAAATATCCTTCATGACAGCTCAAAAATGTGCGTGTGCATATGAACACAGACTGGTTTGGGTTAGAAGGGTCCCTAAATCTCATCCATTTCCAACCCCCTGCAACGGGCAGGGACACCTTCCACAAGACCAGGCTGCTCCAAGCCCTGTCCAGCCTGGCCTTGAGCACTTCCAGGGATGGGGCAGCCACAGCTTCTCTGGGCAGCCTGTGCTGGGGCCTCACGGCCCTTATAGGGAAGAACTTGTTCCTAATGTCTAACTTGAATCTGCTCTCTGTCAGCCTAAAGCCATTAAGCCAAATTTACTCATTTTATAAACAGTATTGTATTCACAATATGTGAAACTCATGTTGCAAACAATAATTCAAAGTGGGCACATTACTCACAGCTCCTGAAGGAGTGGCCCATGAAAAAAGGCTCTGTTATTTTTCTTTACTTTGAAGATGTAAAACACCACTTGTGATTCAGTTCTGAAGGTATTTATAAGCAAAGCTGAAGCACATGATCCTGCTGCGATAACGAGTCTGGGATGTGAATGCAGAGGAGCAAACCAGGGACTCCACTCATTCACAAACACATACAAAGATATGTGTCATATTCCACTGACTTCAATGAAACTCCCTAGATTTTTCAGTGCTCGTCTGCATCATGGACAATAAAATGTCCACAGATATTGCGTCCTTAGACGTGATATGTTAATCAAACAGAGGCCAGTGTAAAAAATCCAGATCCCCAGTTTTCACCTATATTCTGCTTTTCGATATGTTGGTATCAGTGTGACTGCATTAGCCTGTGCGGTCATCTCTAGGCTGCACTGCACCTCTCTTTGAATTATGCATGTTTGGCACTTAAAAAGCATGCTTAGCTAACAATAGCTGCATTTGTCCTAGAGTGTGCTTAAAAAATAAACTCTGAAATCTTTTCTTGTTAGTCCTAAATCCCCCATAGCAGTTGAGGTTACACAAAGGAGGATGTATACGAGTATGAACACCACCACTACTATTAAAATCACATAGAATGCATCTGAGGAGTCCAAATTCTCTGAGCTATTGAAAAATTATTTGCCAGAGTGAAAGAAAACCTTTTTTCTTAGCACATGATTGTTCTCAGCTGCTCCCAACACTGGGAATGTATGAACAGCACTGGGACTGCCTGGAAAGCTACAGTTCTC
Source organism: Myiopsitta monachus (assembly GCA_017639245.1). Classification (NCBI taxonomy): domain Eukaryota; kingdom Metazoa; phylum Chordata; class Aves; order Psittaciformes; family Psittacidae; genus Myiopsitta; species Myiopsitta monachus. Next base: position 60,731,643 of record CM029925.1, read on the forward strand.
CTCAGTATTCCCATGCTCCAACGGGCTGGCCAAGCAGTGATGGTACAATGGAACAATCATAATTTAAAACATCATTTTCTTACATAATTAAGGAAAAAAGATCTTTTTTGATCAAATCCAAGCGAGAAATGCCATCTTTGTGATTCACAGAGACAGCCACTAAGAGCTCAGTCTATCGGCAAAACAGTGGCTCAGTTCACAATAAAATGATCTGGAAAAAGGCAACATTTGCTTTCTGTTGCTTTGGGGTGGGGGCTTTCTGATTTATAAAAGAAGGATATAACCTTAACTATTTTAACTTCAATTACAGGAACATAAAGTCTATCTGAAGCCTCTTGGTTCCTTTATGTGTAGACACGGTAAGTGCTAACATTTAGAAAGATTGTAAATAAAGTGCAATTTTCACCCTGTAGTAGCTCAATACAGACACATCTGTGTGTATTTCAGCTAAGCATTTTAAAAGGCTGATTCAAGACAAACCAGCAATCTTGCTACAACTGGAAATGCATATAGAGCTACAGGATAATTGAACTGAGGCACAAATATTCCCTTTATGGCTCGAACCATAACAAACCCAGTAGACCTATGAACTAACTGTAATTTTATTTTTCTTTGTTTCAGCTCCTTGCACAATGAATTCCATGTACTGCATTAAACAGGGCACTTGCAGCAATGTATGAATTATAGGAGTCACTTTACCTCCTACTGCAATGTTATCTTGCTGCCAGATGCACCAGGAATACAGTGCAGTAATCTGTGGCAGCGAAAGAAGAGCAGAACTTCTAATAACAAGCATAAATCATTTGCAGCATGTATTTCACAGCTCTGCCATTAGGAAAAAAGGTATAAATGCTGGGACCAAACCTAAACCATCACAAAGAATTTGAGAAGGTATGGTTCCTAGTCATCTCCATCTGTCCAGCACATGTTACCACACAGCAGGAAGCAGTTTGCATGCAAAGCCCCGTACTGTTCTGCTCACAGGACAAAGCCTTCCACAACGCAGTGACTCTTAAGATGCATAAGAGTAGCGGCTTGCTTGCTCTCACTTGGCTATACTGGCTCCAGAGAAGTCTGACCATCCCCAGCTGTTTTTCTGTGATGCAATGAGCCTGACCAAGATGTGGGAAAAGCAGCACATGCTCAAAGATCAGCCCACAAGAACCAATCTAATTATTGGTCCATACTTAATAAAGCAGGAAAATAACTGATCCCATTCCTCCCTCAGAATTAAGAACAGGGCTAAGAAAGGTAACCAATGCTACAGATGGTAGGCATCATTGCACTCTGTTCTCAATATTCTCATCCTGTTTACCTACAGAACAAGTACAGGACAAGACCCGATACCAGCCAAACACTCTCCTGGGAAGTGGAACCCAAGAGCTTCCAGACAAATGCTGATCAAGAGATGATGAAGTATTTCCTTTGGTTGCAACATGTGAATTTCTGTGGGTAAACAGACACTGGTTTGAACCTGAGAAAACTTCATTTCTACAAGACCTATTTTTCGCTTTGAAGGTTGTCTTCTGCTAAAACTTCCAAGATGAGTGACCATCCTGATTTTAAGACTGCCAAAACCCCTACCCACCCCATTTCTTCTGGGGCTGTCAAGAATGGGTTTCATCCTATTTTCTAACTGAAGCCTTTGTTGAGTCTCGAGTTTGAGAAGGATTTTTTTTTGGATAGGTTTCCACTATCATTGTTCAGACTTGTCTACAGAATGAAAGGCTTCTTTATCTCCTCTATGACGTGAAGCTGAGGAAACATGAACTATTATTTATTATTACAATTATCATCATAGAATCATAAATTAGTTTGGGTTGGAAAGGATGTTAACAGGTCATCTAGTTCAACCCCCTGCAATGAGCAGGAACATATTCAACACAACATTACTCTTTGTGTTGTTTTTAGTACTTAGAGTAGGAGAGAGGAATGTGGAGAGACTGTGAAAGCAATATGTGCTGCCTTACTATATAAAACAGAATGCAAACAGAATATGTTGACTAAGTTTTGCATGCTAATAAATTTGTTATGACTTCATCCAATTATGGCACATTTAGCAGTTTGTATACCACAATGAAATCTGCAATTATCATTTTTGTGACTTTATGTTCCAGACAAGTTGATGGGATTGCTGCTTAGCAGCTCCTAATCTGGTCTACGTATGGTTTTATGTCCATATGAAATTTGTTGCAAATTGCATCTTTCCATTTATTATTTGGAAGACAGGTGCAGAGAAAGCAAAGCTGGTGGCGGCAGACCAAGACTTGTTAGCCACTACAAACATATTTATCCTAGAAAAGAAGCCCTACTTTAAGCATAAACCTTGCTAATCAGTAAAAGCCAGATAATCAGTATATTCTGTGATATAGAAGTTTAACATATTCAAACTATTTCATAGAATGGTTTGGGTTGGAAGCTCAACCACTTCCAAAGTTTTAAAGCTCTTCCAGTTCCAACCCCCTGCCATGGGCAGGGACACCTTTCACTTGTCCAGGCTGTTTCAAGCCCCATCCAATCTGTTTGTTGAACAGGCCCTCATTTTGAGCTGAGAACTTTGGTAGAAATAGGCACATTATGGGAAATCACCATGGAAATGTAGAGCTATGACTCTGTCAATAAAACTGAATGGGCTCTGTCCATCACTTAAGTGTTGACTAGAAAAATGTCGACCTAAGAGCTCTGGGAGCATCATCTCTTGTGCTGAGGTGGATCTATTTGCTGACTGATCACTGGGCAGCAAGAGAAGAAGTCTAGTAGGACTGAGAAGAATGAACGGACTATGGCCTCTAAAGTGAAAACATAATAGTAACATGGTCCTAATTGTCCTATATTCTGCCTCCTAGAAGTATCTGTTAGGAAACACAGGCTTCACCAGCATTAGTGGGGGTGTTGAGTAGCTGTGGAGAAGCAACTCTAGTTTGTGAAAGAAGTTAAGGGGAAAAAGATGAACTGAACTATGGGAAGAATTTAAATGAAGGGACGTAGCTCTTATCCCAAATGAAAACAAAGTCATTAATCGGTCACTGCCAATAATATCATATGACTTCTCTCCTGTAAGTTCCAGCCTATGGTTAAGAGTAGCTCAACTCCACACGGAGACTGCAGTATTGCTGGGACGGAGTATTGCCTACTGAACTATTAATGGAAAAAGCTTATTCATAAGACCAAGTGACTCTGACTAAACCAGCTTACAGAGAGATAGACATGCTGGAAGTTATGACTTCAGTAACCCCTTTGGCTCATGTTGTTTCACATATGAGAGAAGAACACGGACAACAAAGAGCAAGGCAAATTAATAGCTTTTAAGATTTGAGAGTGGGAGGACAAGTGACATTTTGACGTGTAGAATGACAGATAAAACGATCCAGACAATTGGGATTATGAAGAACTTAATTCCTGTGCCAATCGATACTTCTGTTAAAAGCAACTGCAGTTGGGATCCAAGAAATGAAACCATTCTCAAAGGAGAAGAAGAAACGCAGCTGGGTGTATGATAAAATAAACCAGGAAAGCTAAAGACCAGGTTGTAAAGCTAATGGCAGCGTTCTGCAGGAAGATTAGCATCCACATTCCTCTTCTGGACCATTAGTTTAGACAGAAATGGTAACCTGTCAGAAAGCCTCATTTCACACACCCCCCCTTTCCTGCCCCTACCAGTTACATGACTGTGCATGGCTCCAGGACTAGTGAGCGCTGCAGCCCCAGAGGTGAAGTTGAAAACATCCTCAGGGAAGAATTATTCTGGAATTTCATTAGCTTTAGGCAAGCTGTAAGACTGAGACAACATAAAAACACTTCTAATACAAGAGCTGCATTCTCACAGGATATAGGGAATGTTTTAGTGCTATGTAACTAATCCAACCTAGTTGAAGATGTCATTGCTCATTGCAGGGGGTTGGACTAGATGACCTTTGAAGTTCTCTTCCAACCTGAACTATTCTATGAGCTAATGTATTGCTTTAAAATTGCCTTATGAAATAAAGTAAAATTATCCACACTTACGGTAGATAAATGCCAATTTATCTACTGAACAGCACTGCCCAAGTTAACTAAAATATGGAAGCAATTGGCATAAATGAGCTCAGAGCCATGCAAGCTACTGCACTGACTCACACTGGACAAGTCTTGGTAAACTCGCAAAGCTGAAAATGAGAAGAAAAAACCAGAAAAATATATCCTGGAAATTCATTTTCAAACTTTCAAAAAACGAATTCTTATCACAATTCTTAAATATTTTGATCATGATGTGTGGGACTTCTGCAAGTGAAATGTCTTTCTCAGAGATACAGGAACGTGTAAGGTGGGTGTGGGTGTACCTGCTGCTCAGTTTCAGGAATGGTCATTCCATCTCATGGCATTTTGAAAACTGATCTGAAATCCTCTTACTGGAAAGCAAAAGAAACCAACCCCATCAAATCTATAAATACCTTGGCTTCTGGAAGAGCTCAAATGCCACCCTGCAGGTCCATCAAACACTGAGACTAGTCATCAACGTCCCTGCTTTTATTTAAATGTAAATAACTAATTTTTGCATGTGCGTATTAGGCTGTGTGACATGAAAAAAGGAACCACGCATCTGTACTCGAAGCTAAGTTTCACTTGTCTTAGGGTTATGTAGATACATCTCCTGCCCCAGGTTTGACTGCTGTACGAAGATGGCTCTCAGTTGTGATTGGCGTTAATGTATTAGTCTCAAATTTCTTCTCAGAATTCTCAGATTTGCACCTGAACTAAAGATGTTACTGCACAACAGATTGATCTTAATTCTTTTACTATTAGGTATTACTGAAAGTACTGAAGGTTACCAAATGACCTAAAATGACTGACAGCAGGTGTACTACCAATAGCACAGAACTCAAGGAAACTAAGAAAAACTGAGAGATACATGGTGCCACAAACTGTTCACTCACAAAAGGTAAAAGCTAACCCAAGCCAGCAAAGAAAGCAGGAGTAATTCATGGGACTATCTGGGGTTCTTTTCAAGGTTATACAGCAACACATTTCTTCAGACTGCTATTATGGAGTTTTGTATTTCATTTACATCTGTGATAAACATCTGGATTTTTAGGAAGTTATATAGTGCTTCATTGAATGTAAAGGTAACTAGGACATTATATCACGGAGAAAAATTAGTATCAAATCTCCATTATTCAGTGGGAGTCGTGAAGACATGGCTGAAACACTACAAAGCTTGTGTTCCACAGAAAATACTAGAATGTCAAAATTTTTCATCTCTCAGCAGAACTGAAGCACATACTCTGAACAGCCTTTGCTTGGAAAACAATAAAACATAAAAAAATTGAAATTTGAGACTGTTGCAGTTTATGTCTATATGGTATTTCATACCATAAACAGTAATTCAAAGTGAACTCTACTGACGTTTGAAATATGGTACTTTTATCTTATCTGGGGGAAAATACTTAAGGCACAAACAATCCCTGTACTGGCACTGGTGAGGCCGCACCTCAAATCCTGTGCTCAGTTCTGGGCCTCTCACTACAGGAGAGATACTGAGGTGATGGAGTGGGTCCAGAGAAGGGCAATGGGGCTGGTGAGGGGCCCGGAGCACAACTGTGATGATCAAGTTGGACTTGATGATCTTAAAAGTCTTTTTCAACCAAGGTGATTCTATGATGAATCACATTTTTCTCCCAGATGAAGCTGTCCCTTCTTTATCACAACAGTTACAGGAGCCCTAGAATGCCCCTCCCAGGCCAGCCTCTGGTGCTGGGTCAAGCTATAACCTTGCTTAGAGCATGACTATTGATGTACTCCACTGTCTTTGAAAAACATAGAGCAAACTCTCCCTCTCTGCTGACATTGCCACATGCAGGAAGACCCCAATTTGACTTCTCCCTGCTATCTAAGAAAGGCCTGTCTTGCTACATGGGACGCTGGGGGACTGGAGCATGCAAATATGAAATAAAAGTAATAAAAAAGTTGACTAACCTAACCCACCTGAGCTTGGCTCACAGGGATCGATGTCCTCATCATCGCTAGGACATTCAGCTGAGGCCACCAGGATGTCATCTGTGGTCTGCAAAGAAAATAAAAGTCAAATTGATAGATTTTAATTGAATGAACATGTAAGATTCTCCCTGGCATTTCTTTTATTGCTCAGATAGATGCAAAGTGCAGAACATCCCAGATTTAATATGTAATGCCCCAGTGACACACTCCAGCTCAGTATTAATGGACTTCACTTTTCAATTCACACTTGTCAGTTTTCAAAAGAACTATATTAGATGTCCAGTGCAGACACTTCAACGTTTTTATATTTTCTTGTAATAAGAAGAGAAGGTAGAAGGGCAGATTATGTACATTGGGGCTGCTGATCTTCCCCCTTTATCTCTAATATCTCTGCTATGATACTGCTGAAAACACTGAGAGCATTAAAAAACCAACTCAAAATACTGAGCTGCCCGCAGCTGTTAAAACTGTCAGAAATAAAGTGAGGTTTTCTCCATTAGTTGCACTTGCTTTCTCAGATGTAGAGCTAAAAAAAGGGAAAAGCAGCAAATATGACTCTCATTGAGCTGAAAACTATTTAATGAAAAGGAATTCAAGGCAAGAAAACAGTAATAAATATATGCAGTGTTAGAAAGTATCATCTGATTTTCTTAAATAAGAAGTATTGCCCAAATGTTGTGTTTAGGTCCAAGGGGTTCTAGGAACATCTGTCCAAATGAGCTTGGACAGCTCTTTGTGTAAAGAAATTAAATAAATCAGGACAAAAGAGACAAACCAGGGGATAAATGATACAACATGCCATAAAGAAAATTAATTGGGGATTCCTATCTACAGCTTCTTACAGTGCAGGAACATGGAGATACTCAGTGAAACACTGAGGCAATCAATCGGTACCCCACAACATGGAATACCTTCTGTTCAAGCCACCCCTGAGAATAGCCATTTGGAAATGTGATATGAATACCCATAGTTATTAAGGGAAATAACAGCAGAGAAATATAAACTGTCATGTTCCTGGTCCTTTCTCAAGCAATTACTAATGACGTTAGGAAGAAACTTTTCCTATAGGCAAGACATTTCGGAACTGTCCATTTCAAGCCTCTGTTCACCTCACTGAAGGAAATACACAGAGGCAATAAAAAGGCTGCAACTGAAAGATGAGTAGCCAGGAAAACTCTGTTCTTGGATTCCTGTATGATACATCTGCCAGTGAGGAGATACAACCCATTTGTGAATATGAAGTGTTGTTTTTAATTTTTTTCCTCATGAGTACAGAGGAGGAAATACATCAAATTTTTCCTTCATCAGTTTAAGTCTGAATATGTAAAACACTTATTTCTGTGCAGTAGAGCCAAAGCCTAAGCAATGTTGTTTATCATTATTACTCTAACTGAAGTTTTAAAGCACAGCATTTTACAGTAATAAGCTTTACTTTGTCATGCTTCAAGAATATTAATGAACATATGCTTTCAGCACTTGTGTGAAGTAGGAAAATGATACAGGGACACATTCATTAATGTGTGAGGCAGAACAAAGAAAAGCCTATTATAAGAATATTTTACAGGTAGAAGACTGAGGCATCAGAGAATGAAGTAGCTTGCTGAAGGTAACCAAAAAGGCAATAGACAACAGATATATTCTGTCGTAGTTTGATGCTATAATCGCAAAAAATTATCTTTCCTTGGAGCAGAAAAAAAATAATAGCTGGGGGAAACCACTCTATAAGACTCTGATGCTGCCAAAATTAGCCAGCAGATTTACAATCAGAGTTAAAAAAACCAAGAAAAGGTGCTCAAGTTCTGCATTCCATCTGTCATATAGAAGAACTGAGCTATAACAAAAGCCAGCTGCAAACATCCTCTTGAATTTCTAACACCCATTTTCTTTTTGCCAGAATACAACTGTTTAAGCTGGAAAATGACTATCTTAGCCTCTTTGTGGAAAAGCACCTAGGTTTTTCTTAAAGTATAAAGAAAAAATAAGTAACCAAGTAACCAATAAAGCCTGCACAGAGAAAAAAACTAACTCTATACTGTAAACCCCACAACTAGTAAGTATAAAAGAAGGTATCATGCATCTCCCAAACAGTTTCAATGTACTCAGTAAAACCACAGTGTCATATTTTTCCTTCTGCCCATAACACTGGAGAAGACTACACTTTTGTGACCTTCAGCCAGAAGTCTGAGCCTTTACTAATTGATCACTGAAGAACTGTACACAAATACCATTTAACTGAGAGGATCACATGCATACGTAATAGTCATAGCAAGAAATGATGGTCTGTGAGATCTACTGGTTCAACAGGAATTTTTAATGTCCTGGGTTCAGCAGTAGCAGTCATTTTTCTCCTTCTTGGTAGCTGGTGCAGTGCTGTGGTTTTGACTTTTGGCCTGGGAACAGTGCTGGTAACACCGATGGCTTTAGTTACTGCTTAGAATGTTTACACTGACCAAGGACTTTCTGAGCCTCATGCTCTGCCAGGGAGGAGGGGAAGCCAGGAGGAAGCACAGACAGGACACCTGACCCAAACTGACCAAAGAGGTATTCCATACCACAGCACATCATGTCCACTATATAAACTGGGGGCAGTTACCCAGACAGGTTAGATCACTGCTCAGGTTGGGCTGGGTATTGGTCAGCGGGCGGTGAGCGGTTGTATTCTCTTCCCTTGTTATTTCCCTTATCATTATTATTGGTGGTAGCAGCAGTGATTTGTGTTATACCTCAGTTACTGGACTGTTCTTATCTCAACCAGTGGGAGTTACATTCTTTCGATTCTCCTCCTCATCCCTCCGGGAGCTGGGGGGAAAAAGAGGGGGGAGTGAGTGAGCAAACTGCGTGGCTGATGGGGCTTAAACCACGACAGTTCTTTTTGGCACCCAGTGTGGGGCTCGAAGGGTTGAGATAACGACAGGATTAATAGCCACTTGTCACAATGATGATTTATTGGCTCTCACAGTTGTTGCTCTTCATTCTCTTGAGTTCATGGTTTCAGCCTGTTGTGCCTTACTTACTTAGGCTGTTTGCTATCTTGGCATTTTTCAGACATGGGGTTTGGGTTAAGGTTCTTGTTTCATTGTACTTTATTGGAATGACTTGTAACATGGGTGGGCTCCGGCAGCAGGGCGAGATGGACGTGGACATGGACTAGTACCTGGCCGCCTGGCTGCTCTTCACCATCCTGGCCCTCGTCCTCACCTCCATCTTCGTGAGCCTGTGGGGAGCTGAGGAGGGGGCAGCCCCGGGAGCCACCAGTGGCCGAAACAGCCCGGGAGCATGGCCTCGGGGACCAGGAGCCCCAGGAGGCAGCAGAGGAGCTGAGCCCCCCTGCTAAGCCCAGCCTGGTGGCTGTGGGGACCAGGAGTAGGCAGCAGAGAAGCCGAGCCCCGTGGCGGAGCTGAGAGCATTCCCCAGCAGCCGCCCGCAGAGCCCCATGAGCCCGAGCCCCAGGAGGATGCAGGGGACCACGCAGCACTTCCCAGCAAGGCAGAGGAGGAAGATCTGGACTCAGACAAAGAGCAGCGGGTGGTGAGAGAGCCGGCAAGCACAGCAGCTACACCAGCCCCAGGGACAAGTACAGCAGCCTCATTTGAGAGTTCTGATGGTTTTGAATGGCCTTTAAGCACCCTTGAGACCTGCCTGCTGATTGTGATGGGGATCAGCATGTTGGCATGCATACAGAGTGTGTTTTACCCACAACCATTTTGTCTGGTCCCGAGAGTTAAGCAGAGTCAGGTTTGGGCCTTGTCTGGGGTTGAACTATGATGTAGGATGACCAAGAGATTTTCCCTGAGGCTGAGCAGCCATGAGTGACAGGGTGTGTGGGACAGTATGGGCCAGTATCTAGTCCACTGGGCCCCTCCAGTGCTTTGAAAGTGTCGGAGATGGAAGGCAGCTGTATGGAGTCCCCAGCGACAAGCTGCAGAAACTGCTGGAGGGGAGGGTGAATTATTTTGAGCCTGGTGGGCCCATGACACCTCAGGCCATCAGGGCAGAGATGCAGCACACATATGGACTCAAGATCGAGGGGTGGATTTAGCAATGGACACTATTGCCCAGGTTATTCACAAGTGTGACCACTGCACACAGCCTCTCCTGCTCTGAAAAAGGGGTGTTCACTGCTTGGTCGGGCTGGGTATCGGTGGTGAGCGGCTGTATTCTCTTTCCTTGTATTTCCCTCGTCATTATTATTATTGGTGGCAGCAGCAGTGGTTTGTGTTATACCTCAGGTACTGGACTGTTCTTATCTCAACCTGTGGGAGTTTCATTCCTTCGATTCTCCTCCCCATCTCCCTGGGAGCTGGGGGGAAAAGGAGGAGGGAGTGAGCGAGCAAACTGCGTGGCTGACTGGGCTTAAACCACGACAAGGGTGCTTTGGTACATGCATGGATGAACGACCCTGGAGCGAACTGAGGTGAAATGATCAGTTAGATTTATACAATTATTGCAGCACCTCTGATTATTCTTGATACAGGATAGTATGGTCAGAGGTTGCTTTAAGTAACTCTACTTTTGTGCAGTTTGCAGTGCATTCAAAATTACCAGAAAATAACCATGGGAAAATCATACTTTAAGTACCTTAACATATGAGAGATACTTTGCTCAGTCACTTATAAGAGGGAGTGTCAAAACTGTCTTTTGTAAAGTGACACTAATTCCAACCTATGCAAAGAGTATTCACACTTCTACAAGAACAAAGGGACATTCTTGACTGATAAAAGTGCAAGCATATTATGAGTATGGAAATGAAAAGTTATCTTCAATAAATGTGAATATAGCACATCAAGAAAGACCTCATTAATGTCTGAGAATATTAAAGGAAATAATGTATGTTTCAAAGTCAACACTAGCTATCAAACTAATCTTGTGGCAAGCAATAAATCAAGTATCAGTATCTGAATAGGAAGGGAAGCTGTAAGATGATGTGAAAAATATGTCAGGAAGAATTCCAGTTTAAGTATGAATAATTAACAGATGTGTCACAACCTCCCCTTATTCTCCCCTTTCTCTAACTCCAAATATCTCTTTCCCTCTACTCATACATATTTTAATCAGAAAAAAGGCAAAGGAGCTGTGAAAGGCAAATGAGATGGCAATGACCAAGCTAAAATGAAAGACATTGGACTGCTTAACACAATTTAAAATAGGATTACGAATTAGCTAAAACTCTAGAGAATATGTGGAATACGTAAATTACAGGAATGCTACTGGCCAGCTACCGGAGTTCTTTCTCCCAAAGAATTTGGGCTGACAGGAATTTACCTCAACGGAGAGCAGGATTTAGATGAAAGGATCTCAGACAGCCATGGGGTACAGATAAATAATGCAAGATAGAGTAATATGTTTTACTGACGGCACACTGTCTTTTCCTCATGCTTTTTAATTTGGATGGAAAGATTTAAACCGAATCAGTTCTCCTAAGTGAATTGCAATTGTTGCTAGCACTATGGCTAATTTACAGGACACTGCTTCGAGCATTCTCATTAATCAAAGATTTAAAAGTCAGTGGAAAATCCCTTATTTACAGAGAGAGCCTAATAGGATAATATCCAACTGGTATCATCCTAATACACGATAGGATTAGAGTGTCTCTTGGGTGAGTTGTTCAGACTCATTTAAGTAGCGATACTCCAGTTATAACAGATTAAAAAAAAAGGATATTAAAATAGCAGGTGTACAACCTGGAAGGCCAGGCAGAATTTTCTTTGATTGCATCTTCTTTTCTCTGTTTATTTTCAGAGCTTTTCAGATTCATTCTGCAGATGTGGTTGTACGACTTAGAATGCAGCCCACTGTAATATGTGGCATCTTAAAAAGTTGGACATCTGTTCACATTTCAGAAGGATGGCTGAATAAGCTTACAATTAATGTGCCATATAAAAAACAGACCTAAAAATAATCACATTTTGTAAAGCTAGAAGTCACTGCATCATGTATTCCCAACAGTTATTCAAGGATACGACCCTTGCTTACATCAGTCAGGTCTGCTTGCAAAAATAAAGACTTTAGGATTTGTCTCCTAGCCAAGACAGAGTTTAAAATATCACCAATCTGCCACCTTGCCCGAGGAAGGAAATGGTGACTATTTCAAGAAAGCTCCTGGCCAGATCAAAAAATGATGCTCTAGTCATGGCTTAAACACAGTGACAGTCTGTAGCTACGGATAAATATCAAGCTGCCTCAAAGGTTACTACCATAGGTAAAAAACTGGTGGCACCGATTATGGTTGTGCCTTTCTAACAGTGCTCTTTGACTGCTATGTCATTAAAAAAAATAACTGCAAATGAATAAACATTATGGGAGAGTAATTGTTTTTGATTATCCAGATTTTGCATGACTGGGCATAAAGACACACCCTCTTATTCGGGTTTTATGTATGAAGCCTCTTATACCTGAGGGTACCAGAGAAATATGATCTAAAAATTAAATCAGCAATCTGAATTGTGCATTCATTAACAGTATAATGGATCCTGCATATTTTCTCCTGTAGCATTCCACCAGCTCTCCTTTAAATCAGAGCACCCTACAGCTACACTGAATATAGTTTATTCCTTTCTTGTTCAATAATATACTTTATCCCGTGAGAACTGCAAGTAAATCCAAATTACACAACAGTTAAAAAACTAAAAGTCCTAAATTATTATATGAATTATAAATAGCATAACCGCTTGTGACTACAGATTAAATTATTTTAGACGAGAACTTCAATTGTGTAATCAAAACTATTCTTACTTATTTGTAGAGCTTTGGCACTTAACAATACCAGCCAGGCACTGTTGTGCTTGGTGCTAAAGGCAGTGGGAAGGAAAAGGCTCTGCTCTGAGGAGCTTACAGTTTGATTTCAGACCAGATGAAACAAATGAGTGTGAGAGAGGGAAGCAGAGGGTAAGAAGGGTCAGATGAGGATGCTACTGATAAGCACTAGTGGTTACGTAGGCTCTGATCTAGTGAATTCTCCAAAATGATGCTCCAAGACAGCAGGAAGGAAGGTCAGGAAGACAGAAGGCAGAGAAAAGCCAGTCAGGATCCCAAGACTAGCCAAGGAGATGCTGGGAACAGATGGTGCCTGGAGGCTCTCCGAGGAAACTCAGTGTATTTAAAACCCTGTCCGGACAGGGACGACGCAGGAAGAGGCAGGCAGCCCTACAAGCCTGATGGTTAAGTCACAGGAGGATGGAGCACGGTTGTGTTGAGAGGGGATGTAACAAAGAAAGTGTGAAAAGAATGGTAAAGTCGTGTGAGCAAAGGCGATGAGGTGGTAAAGGGGGATGGCCAGGATACAAGGGAAGTGGTATCAACAGATCTGATTACGTGAAGAGTAATGGGTAAGAATTTAATCAATGTTAGCAAATGAATGTCTGAAAACATATGTTCAGATTGAAGACTAGGAAATTAAACCTCCAACTCTGCTTTTCCCTTTTCTGAAATGTCTGGTTATCATCTCTGCTTGCATTACTTCATTCTTCCTCCTGAAAAAGTTAAAGCTTACTCCAATACTTGCCACTTAGTTCCGAGAGAATCGGCTACAACTGCTATTTAAACACAGAGGGCTGCTTTAGCTTAGCAGAAGGAGATTAAGCTAGACATGGTATAAACAAAGGGTCTGGAAAAACAGCAGATACACATTACTATCTTCTTCATTAGCTGCGGCAAACTTTGCTTTGAAAATGCTGTTCATGCCATGCTCACAGAAGGGAGCTCAGAGCAGTTTGTACTTTTTGCACTGGACACATCAACTTCTGAGGCAGGGAGGGATTTTCTCAAACCCCAATTCCTTGCATATATTCCTCTCCCCACCACCATTTTTCTTTTAAAGACAGGAATAAAGTAACATAAACCAACGGGAATGCTGGCAGTAACCAACAGAGCATGAAAAATCACAGAGAAGTTCATGTGGAAAAAAAAAATCAAATTCCATTTTGGGGGACAGGATTAACTGCACAATTATCTAGCCAAGACTCTGTAATTTAGATTTGATTTTCTGTGTGTGAAACAGATCTCTATGACTGGTTATAGAGACAGTTGTAGAAAGAAACTCAAATATGTCACATTAATCAGCTGTACTCTTCTGCTAGCTTCTTCCAGCTGTTAATAACCTCCCATTGCATGAGGCAGCTTGCTGAGAAAGATGCTGTAGTTATCTAACAGGAATATTGGCTCTAGATGACATGCTGCTTGGAAACTGCCTCAGAAGTTGTATTTAACCTGCCATAGGTCAAGCAAGTACATGTGCATCAATTACTGCTCCTCCACCCACAAACAAAGAGCATTTTATCATCTCCATCCTACTGAAAACTGTTACTGCTGGGCACAGATACTAAAATGCTAATATTTCAAGCACATAGACAATATTTATTAACTGCTGACACATTATTACCATGTAACGTGAAAATACAGTAACTGAAAATTGAAACATTTCCTCAAAACTGGCTCTCAGCTAATTAGTACCAGTGTGCTATTTCTCGAATCGGTCAGGGTTTGACACTGGGCTCAGAGAAGAAGATTTTACAAAGAAACCTTCAGTATATAATAACCAAACACAATAAATTATACTCTGAGGTGCCAGTAAAAAGCTCAGGGTGATGCCTCAGTATGCTGCAGGCCACCTCCAGCCTCTCTCCGCAAACCTTATCGGAGATGGGAACACAGCTGCCCCAAACAGAAAAGCAGAATAACCTTGGTTCTGGCCTCCACCTCTCTACATAAACTACATAAATTCAATATTTCCCGGTAACAACCTTAAAATCCACAGTACTATTTCCATGCAGAGCAGCATCTGTACTACTTCTCCAGCTCCTCTCCTTCTCCTCCCAAACATCTAAATTCTCATGGGCAAAATTACTACAAGTAGCAGAAATATATTTGAGAAAAGGATTTATAGTAAAATAATGTCAACAAAACTGCATGGCTTTCCTTTAAGCTCCAAATTTGAAGCTAATTACTTTGGTCAAAGTCTTAGAGCCATTTGTCTCATCCAGAAAAAAACAGAAGCAAAGCTGAGAAAAATCCACCTGCTGGCAAAGCTACACCTTCTTACCTGGACAGCTGGAAAGCAGCACTCTGCATTCTCCTTCAAAAATGAATGCATTACTAATTAAAAATAAGGCAATAATACAAATCTTTTCCCAATCGGGTCATGCCCCTTACCTCCCGCAACAGATAAATAATGCTAGTTTCACAGATGTAGGCCTAAACCAATTCCTGTGTTCATCTTATCCATGAATACCACTTTTTTTGTCCCCTTGTAAAATACTTGGGAGCTGCTCTCTGGAAAGCTTTTCCTCCGTTCCCTTCCCTTTTTGGCAACAAATGAAAGCACATACATCTCCATCAATATATTTCCAACTGGCCACTCTTCCTTATTTCAAGGCCTTGCAAGGAGATATATAACACCACACTCATTGCGTACAGCCAGGGCTATTCTGGACTTCCCTGCTTGAAACAAGCCGATCCCATACTAGGCGCCGTTCCTGGAAGCAGAGCAAGCAGCAGCCTCACAGTGAGAGAGTATCAAGGATGGAAGTTACCATTTCTCACTTCTTGGCAGGAGGAAGGAGGTTTAAGATACAGCACAGGGTTTGGTATTTATAAAGGGAACTACTGATGTTTACCATGAACATTACACTAATGCTTCAAAACCATGCTGGCTGCAATGAAGGGTGAACTCTTCATCTTTCACACCTTCATATCAAGGCCTCCTCATATCAGAAAAACCCAATGGCATGTGCTGCATGAGGAGTCACATCAGCATCATGCACATTTTGTATTGAGAAAGACCTAAATTTGTTTTGAAATGCCAGAGGAATGGACCAGCATTTGAGTTCCTTCCTCAAAATAGTACAACACGGTCAATCCCTGGCAGTGTTCAAGGCCAGGCTGGATGTGGCTTGGAGGAACCTGGTCTAGCGGAAGGTGTCCCTGCCTGTGGCAGGGGGTTGGAACCAGATGATCTTAAAATCCTTTCCAACCAAAACCATTCTATGGTTCTATTCTAACATACACAGAAAGTAGATAGTGATATGCCAGCAAAGAAATCACTGGCACCTAATTGCCTAATGCCTAGTATATTATTTATACTGTGCCATTTGTTAAAGCTGTCATGGCTTGGATGAAGAATGAATTAATCATCACATTATTTCTCTCTCATCTAACTTTCAGATTCACAGTGGTATAACATTTCAGCTTCCAGAAATAATTTTTTGGGGTAATTTTCATCCTGCAATTACAATTCCTTCTGTCACAGATCATACTGATCTGAAGAAGCTGTGCTGTGATTCTTTCAACTTCTCTTTTTCACCCTTTTTTCCTCTGAGATAACTAAAATAGGTTGAAAACAAGGGATGGGTAACCTGCGAGCTCTTTAAAAGTCATTTGTGCTTTCTTTCTGAGATTCTCTTCAGAACATCCACGTTCATACTTCATTACAGAACAACAAAAATACAGTATGATTTTTGTTTTGTTTTTACCTTTGCACTCAGCCTAGAATATATGGAATGGAATGCGACTGATGAAACGCAATCCTGTTCTTTTCTCCTAGGCAAGAAAATGATTTTGCCTCTGAGTATGAGAGAAATGTTTCTGGGCATTATGCTTGTATTTTCTGCTATAATTTTATTTTTAGCCATCCCTTTTGCTGAAGTAAACATTTTGGTCTCCATTAATTCTGAACTCACAAGACACAGTGGAGACTTAAGCAGGATCTTTTTCTTTTTAACCCAGAGACTGTGCTTATTAAAACTGCAACGTCAGAACAGTGATAGCAAACCATTTAATTTATATTCCTGCATTACTGATCACAGGTACAGAGACTGCTGAATTTTTGGAATATGAGACCTTCTGCATTTGTATTTATCTTAGAAAACCCAGGCACAGCATTATTAAAACCCAAAAATGACTGAGAGTTTTTGCTGGGGTTGCTTTCAATTGACCAGTGAGCTGGTAACATAGGCTGCTTCTTATTTTTCAACTTAATCACATGATTTAAGACCAGTCTTAGCAAACTTAATAAAGTTGGAGAACCAGACTGGAACCAATGCTGGACACTTTTAGGACTTGGCTGGCCAGGGCGCTGGGCCATCTTGGCTACACCATGCTTTTGGCAAGAAATGTTGGATCAGATGACCCTTGAGGTCCCCTTCCAACCTGGAATTCTATGATTCTATAATTCATTTAGTTATGAAAATCCCCTTATACAGCAAATTTAGAAAGGCACTTGCTTGAACTCCACTTCCATCTTTTTTATGCAATCACAGTATTGCTATTTTTACTTACTGTGAGTATCCCTGACTGTTACATTGTGCCACGCAAGAATATCTTGCTCCACTGATATCCACGGGAATTTTATTGCTGGCCTTGAAAGAGAGGAAGCCAAGAAAACCCCTTGCAAGGAGTACTTCCTGCAACGAACACGCAGCCTGAGTTCTCCCTCACTGTATTTTCAGGCTGGAAAAGCTTTCCTGTGTTGTTTTGAACCACAGAGCACAATATAATCATTTTAGAAGGAATGTACAAAACTGCATCAACCATCAGGCTGCTTTTTAGCCATTTAGGTAAACCAGACATCTCATCTTGCCCCAGGGAGTGACAAGGGAGAAACAGAGACAATAAAGAGAAAACATAGGATCTTCTATTTAACACTACTTACCCATACCAAGTTCTTCAAGTTCATTTTGATCTTTAAGGTCCCTTCCAACTCTAAGCATTCTATGATTGGAACATGTCTTATCTCAAGGCGAATTAGTTTAAGTCAGAGCAGGTAAGCACCTGTTGGTATCCCTCTCCCAACCCCAGTTTTCCTCTCCTGAAGGAATGATGAGCATCAGCTCCACTGCCAACACTTCCCTTCCTTGACTTTTATAATAAAGACTACAATTTAAATTTTCAAGGGGCTAAGAGGGCACATTGTTCCCTCCTAGATACCGGCTCCTTCATCACATTTTATCACCCAGTTATCACCAGGTTACACAGATTCACCCAAAGCAGGGACAGGAAAATTTAAGCTGGCTTCCCACAAACTTGTCTTCAACATATGGCCTATTCAAATATTAAGCAGTTAGTTCCACTACTAAAAAACTGCCATATTTCCTTACCTTAATATTTTAATGTGAAAACTCAGACAACATTGGTAGGACCAGGAAAAGTACTGAGGAACTAACCTACTTCTTTTACAGGTCCAAGAAATGTCCTACAGAGCTTCACTCTGCAAGCGCAAATTATTACTACTAACAAGGGTTAGCAATACATGCACTGGAAGGAGACAATGTCTAATTGCCTTTCAATTAAAGTAACAGTTCCATTAAAGCCCCTGCTTTGGAGATACACTTAATTAGATAGTTTCTGAAACTGTCCATTTGTCACAGAGGTATTTGGGTTTGATATTAATGCCTTTATTTCATAACTCTTTAACAAAGGGCACTCAAAATTCAGGTGCGAAATGTGCTACTGGAAAGCAGCAATGCTTTGCATGCCTGGGAGATGCTCTAGGTGATTGCTGAGGCTCTGACATGTGCTCCAGAGAACACCATTTACCCTTCCAGAACCTATGTGCCATTAACCACTTCCAAGCTTCAATTTTCTTAAGTAATCATTTTCAATACAAAGCAGAGAATGTAACAATGGGGCTTTGAGCATCCTCGTCTAGCAGAAGGTGGCCCTGCCTGAGACAGGGGGTTAGAACTAGATGAGCTTTAAGGTCTTCAAACACAAAGCATTCTGTGATGAGTCTATTTTTCTAACCAGCTATGTTAGGCTTCAGAGGTGCTTTTAGAAACACCTGTCCGGTGAATAGAGGCTTGACAGTCATTCTATTTATATCCTTTACTAGTTAAACTCATGAGATTCAAGTGTAAGGTCAAAACCAAAGTGGTCCTTAGTTTTTTTTTTCCTAGCATTGCTGCCAACCAATGTTAAATAGAAACATTCTCCAAGAGTATTAATATTAGTGCACAGAGAGGCCTGGCAATTGTGCAGAAAGCTGAAACATGAACTTTTCAACCTGCCTCACCATCTCCTGGCCCCCACTGCTAAGCATTTTCATTTGGGCAGTGGTGGATTCACGATCCCTGGAAGTGTTCACAGACTGTGTAGGTGAGGCCCTTAGTGATGTGGGTTAGTGGTGGCCTTGGCAGTGCTGGAGGAATGGTTGGACTTGATGATCTTGAAGGTCTTTTCCAAACTGACTGATTCTGTGATTCTATTTCTCTGCATCTTCAGTTCTTCGTGGTTGCTCCTTGTTGGACCCATAACAATGGGACCCATAACATGCTTCTCCTAGGTGCTAGTTCCTACCCTAGTGCTTAAACCCACGTGTGAAACTGAGATTAAGCTGCTGAAGGATTTGGGAAGAGAAATGAAACACCGCGATTACTGTAAAGGCTGAGGGGGATCACAAAGAGAAGAGAGGATGGGGGGATAAAGAGTTAAAGTAAATCAGCAAAGAGGCATGTGGAGAACTAAAAAGAACAATGGGGAGGCTTGGGCTAAGGACAAAGGATGCTGTCCAGCCACTGGCAGGAAAAATTAGAGGCTTCTAACCATCAGAACAGATACCAACGTTTCGGCTTTCCACCCACTGTCAGCAGTTCTCTGCTAAGAGCTCCAGCAAAGATTTCAACTTTTCTGCAGATGCCTGGTCCATGAAGATCCATCATCGTAAAGGACTCCCACTAATCACTGTTATCTCAGCCTCAGAGACCTGCAAGGTGGATCCACAGGCTCCAGCTGTGCCAGCTGTACACTTCAGGGCATCAGTTTGATAATGCAGAGTGGAATACGTTTCTGCTGTTTGTTTTCAAGGCAACCGGGAAAACCACATGCAAAACATTCGATTTGGAAAAGTTAAAGTGTGAAAAGGAACAAACACCCAACAAATAGGGGATGCCAGAACTCCAGCCTGCTGGAGTTCACACATGCCTTGTGCCTGCACAATTCTATGTCATCTTCAATAACATGCCGGTACAGATTAATAACAACATATTGAATGTCAGCTGGTGTAAAGCTATATCGTTCAAGAGAAACAGAATGTTCACAATTCAGTTGTGTATTTGCCCCGTCAGTTTTTGTGATATTGTTTAAAATTGAAAGCCCAAACCATTAGGGAAGTATCTGAAACTTGAGGCTACGCACTAATCGCTGTTCTGACTGCAACATGGAATGCTCCTGAGACGTATTCCAAAGACATTGCTGTTGTGAGGTAATCCAAAAAATCTGAGTTAAAATGATTAAGTCACAAAGTCTGATGTTTCACTTGCATTACTACATTATGGGCAATTACTAGGAATAAGGCAGAGAATTTAAAATAGAATGCAAACTGAGAAATTAAGCAGCCATGCACACCCCAGGTAGTCAGTACTGTGTTGTATTTTGACAGTGTCTTTCCATTCTCTGGCAAGAACCTGTAAGTTATCTTTTAAAATTTCTTTTCATAAGACCTTATAATTTCAGTTGTTGAACTCCACCACAAAAGCAAGGAAATTTCATTTGATAGGAGCACAAACAGAATGACAGTGTAAGGTTCCTCTTTAAAATTAAAAAGGATTTCAAAAGATCCAGAATCTAACTTAGAAGGAAGACTAGAAGAAGTTACTGTGGGTGCAACTAAGATGTTCAGTTGGCTCCCTAAATAGGCATGCTATGTTAGGAAAGGCTATACTTAAACTCTCTGAGTCTGTCAGTCTTGTCTATATAGGAATGTTATTCTGACATGAATGAAGTTAATAAAAACTGCGATAACTCCCAGGTGGATAAATGTATGCTGGGGAAAAAGATACCAGATGTTTTCTCCGTAGCTTTGGAGGGCAGTGTAAGCCACCTCCAGCCAGCCCATGGTTTTACTCTGTGCATCAACAGGAGGAGCTGAAACGGTCAAACATCTAACACACATGTAATGGCAGCAACACTATTCAGATTTACCTGTCTCCCCTGGAACAGCAGCTATAGGCTGCTGTCAGGAGAGCAAACTGCACAATTGAAACAATGCAGACCAGCGTATGAGAAAATCTGAATTAGGTAAGACATTTTCTGTCCTTCTCCCACTGGTTCAACATCAAGCATCCAGGCTGTTTGTCACTGTCAGCACACCCTGAGTTCCTCACATTGGACAGCCATCTACGGGTCATGTTAAGTCTCTTAAGCTTTTATGAGTCTGAGGAAGCTTTGATAATGTCTCTTTCCCTTTGGCAGTGTAGCACAGTACCTTAGTGCAAGTAGGTGCTTTTTTCCTTTCTTTCCTTTTCTCTTTTTCAACATCTTTACAAAAACATGTAATCAGTAGATTTCCCAGATTTCTTAGACCTGAAGAAAGCCATAGAAATGCCTTCACACATTGCCCATCACTGATTTCTCATGTCTTTAGTATTCATTTAGTATTCTTTGGTCTTACCCAAGGGACCCAATCTCCTGCTCCTCCTCCACTGCTGTTCTCCTACGGTCTGTCATTTGGAGCATTGGACCTCTTCTCCCTAATATCACCGCAAAATCCATTTTTCAGAAACTATGCTCACCTTTGGCTCCCTGCTGAATGACTTCTAATTCGCCTGCCTGGATGATCAAAGACCTCCATTGCCCTCAGTGCTCTACCTTTCACAGTCACGGTTCAGACTTCATGGTGTCACTCTAAGACCCAGGGTGAAATGATTTAATCTGTTGCTCTCTGTTCACCATAATGATAATGGAGCAATATCCTTCACTTAATGCTACCCATGTATCATGAACTTTAGTATCTATTATAAACTTTAACACAGAGGAACAGATCTTACGCTGCTTGGAAGGGGCAGGAGTGCAGGAGCTGCCTTGCGAAGCACTGTTTAACATCTCTCCTCCTGGATAAGCTATCAAACAGGAAAAAAAAACCCAGCCCACAGACTCATATGAATGTTTTACACTGCACCACCAAAACAGCAAGGACTCCATGGCTACTCCATAGTGTACTCTTTGCCATTCAAGACATCCCTTGTTAGTTTTATCCAACAGCACAAATATGGAACTGCAATTCAGAATGTCATCAGTAAAATTACATAAATGCAAGTTGCATTAGTAGTGTCGCTCAAGAAAGCTGAAGTGTGTTCCACGCTGTATTCCAGAGATGTGAGTCAAAGAGCCACTATTAAGCAGAGACACAGCCTACATCACAACATGCAGCAATGTGAAATAAGAGAAATAAAAACTGCAAAACCTTATTTTGATTGATTTTTTACAGGACATTAATGTACCATCTAAGCACTCAGAGGAAGAGAAGGAAAAACTCCGCAAGTTAGGTGAGACTGCCCGCAGATAATTGCTTTACCTGATCACACCAATTTGCAGAGATTAATTGCAGGGAGGGAGCCACACAATGTTGAATTCCATGATAAATGGACACTATGACAGCAAATGATTTCCCCTAATGTTCCATTACACTTCTTAACATCTGAAATATAATTACTTGGGAAAAGAAAAAGAAAATGCCATCAATACCCTCCCATTACAGACTATTTTCAACTTGAGAAGACATTTTGTTTCACCATAAAGAAAACTTCAGGTGCGAACCCAAGGGAGGCAGATCTCAGACATTCTGACAATGTTGCTATAGCAATTATTTGTGGGAACGTGCACGAGTCACATTTTAGCTCTCCAGCCTACTGCTCAGCTCATGCATGTTGTTCATAACCAGAATATAAACTGCCTGATGCTTACTGTAGACTAATAAGATTTGTAAATTACTTATAGTGATGTACTTCTAATAACGAGGAGTGGAAAAATAGTTTTTGTTACTAATGTTTAATCATGTTCAGAAAACCCTTTTATATCTCTGCATTCAGTTAGGTATTTCCACTGCTCTTTTCCATGAAGTCGAAGTTATAGAAATAAATGCTAAAAGCAGTCAATTACATTTTTTGAATTATTGTGCATAATACATTATTCAAATGGGGTCTGCTCTGAATAGCAGTTATTTAAGATCAGATTAATATCTGGAAGCAAAGGAGAAAAAACTTAGATTGAGAGAAAAATTTATAACCATTCAGCATAAGCGAAGGATGTGAAAATGCAATGTTCGTATTCTCAAAAGCCCAAGCAGCAGATAAAGCAGAAATATCTGAATCACCCTTGCATGTATTTTGGCCATTTAATAATACTTCACTGCTTGGCTAAACTAAATTTTCCTGGCTTCATTCATTAGAAAGAAATGCAATTGTGCAATGTTGGTGATATTAATGGACAGCTTCCGACCTGAAATCAAAACCTCAGAGCCAAAGTATCAAAGACTTTGGGAAGGTTTAGGTTTAAAGCTAGTTCGGTCTATCAAAGACATAAAACGCACACTCAATGGACAAACTACCTCTGCAGACCAGACCCTCTGGGGTGCTCAAATCATATACTCAGCCACTAGAAGCACTTAATTCAAGCTACTATTCTTTAATTCCCCAATTAATTTTATTAATTGATCTCACACTTTTAAAACTGCTTCAGCAGCCAGAACAGGATGGGTCCTAGGAGTGCATAATACTTAATTTCACACTGAAGGCTTTGGTAATGAAAAATCCATCAAGGTACAAAGCGATCGCCCTATATAAAATGAGGCCACAGAGGACCTGGCTATGTTCTGCATTTGCTTACCAGAAAATGACAAAGCTTCTCACTAAACTCTGTCAGACACACGGTGAGGCAGCTCCTTAACATTTCCTTTGCAGTATCTGCAGCCTACCGACTTAATATACACATATTTCAGCACGTCTTAATATTTTGCTTCAGCATAATGAAAACGTTTCAGCCTCCCTCCTTTGTTCTTTTCTGCCTTCTTCTTCAGCAACGTCTGAATTAAAGTAGGTATAAAATACTTTGTTATGCAAATTACACTCAGATATTCGGGGGGGATGAAAATCCTAGGGAAAAGCTCTTCGAGCAAAGCAATCATTTATCTATGGAGGGTTTTAGGGCATGAAATAAAATCCATGAGCCTTTTTCAAGACATGAAAGTCATACTTCTTAACCTCATCCCTCAATGTGTGGAGCAGGCTAGCCACTCCCTGTAGAATCTTTACAGGTAATAGAACAAAGCCACTTTCTAAAATGCATTTGACACATGCTAATGCTCAGTCTGTAAGTACCTGCTTTGTTTTCAGCACATACAGTCTGCTCTGACAACCCTTGGCTTTCTTATTATTATAAATTTTTTAATGTTCCAAACAATAAAACAAGTAGTAACTGATATTAGTAATTAGCAGATGTGTATAGAGCTGCTCTTTAGCTTCCCTAACCAATTCTTCACATTAAAAATAGATAAGGGGAGGATGAGGCTGACATTTAAATGTCCAGTTCTCTTGACAGGCGACAGAAATATGGACATCTACACAGTCCAAGGGCTTTACTGACTGGGGAAAAGCTGTCTAGGAAACCTATGTGTACCTCCCACCCAGTAACATGTCCCAGGGGGACACATGACACTGCTATTTCTTTTTCTGCAATCTGGAAACTGGCTCCTGTTTTCTTTCTTAGACACAATACTAGGTAGCTATGATGCTGCAGACCCAAGCAAAAGCCTCCTGTCATGCCCTCTCCAGTCCTACCAGTTACTTGTAAACACAAAAACATCTCCAAATGCCCCAGGTCCTACCTTTTAAAAATAATACTCAGAAAGACCCTGTTTTCTGGGATGGCAATGGGAAATGCATATTATCCATTAGATGGCTGCTATTTTCCTAATTCATATGGGATTTGTCACTGGAAAAAAAAAAAAACCAACCCCAAAGGAAATGAAATCCTCCCCTGCAGTTTTTAATCCTTTTTTGGTTGTGGATTTCCTTCAGGAGAAATTATCACCTTGGTGTGCATAGCTCTGCACTGGCAGCTTTATGCAATGGCTTCCAATTAAAACAGCAGGAGGGAGAGCAAAAGGAGTGAACAACATCAAGATGACTTTACATGGAAAGCACCTCAAGGAAAAGGTGGGCACTAACCCACCACGAAGAGAGGGATGACTGATAGTCTCCAAATGGGTAATCAGAAAGGAGTAAGTATTTTGCTGCCTAAAGGCAGGACTATGGTTCCTGTCAGCAGGTCCCATCTGCTATTGAGCAGAAAGCACAGCAACACTGCTCCATCACACCTACCACCATGCCTTCTGTATGACTGGGTGTTTCTTCAGCATAACAGGGCACAGCAAATGCTGGGTGCGAGAACACCCACAGATGAGGTGCTTTCATAGAATCCCAGACTGGTCTGGGTTGGAAGAGACATTAAATCTCACCCAGTTCCAACCCCCTGCCATGGGCAAGGACACCTTCCACTAGACCAGGTTGCTCCAAGCCCCATTCAAATTGGCCTTTTTTTTCCTCAGTGATTTTTTTTTTTCCAGTGATTGTGTCTGAAAGTTAAATCTGCCATTATAAGATTACGTGAATAGCTAAACCTCAGCTGTATGTGTCAATTTGTACTTTTGGAAGGCTGTTATCCCCTGCATCAATATTAGAGGAGCAGAATGAGCATTAGGTGGTTCTCATGTACATAGAAAACGTACATAGACCAAGCACCACCACTGCAGGATACCACAAATCAGGAGTTCTGGAAATGCTCCTGAAAAGATGATTATAATCCCCAAATGCTGACTTGGAGACAGCAGACTTCTCTCAACAGCACATGCAATTACAGCGAGCAGTTGCAGAATTTATTCTCCATTAAATATGTAGCTTAAGTATCAATAAAGATCGTTTGTCTTCTTTTCCTTTACTACCGATCTGACCTTGTTGTTAATAAAAGTAAGAAATAGCCTTTTTCATCAATGTAGGAACACATGTAGATTGATATTTATCACCACAGAGTCTGCTTAGAGCCCTTCTAGCTTTCTTTGAAGGATCACAAATTATTCACAACACAGCGGGGTTTCTTCAGTGATCACATCTGATGCATTTCAGACATCTCTGTTTTTGTATCTGGTATCAAACCCTATAAACCACATCATTTTATGAGGAACCTTAAATTGGATTCCTCTGCAACAGAACATTTCCTTCCTTGTCTGCAGCACTTTATAAAATATTTATTGATAGGACGCCTAAAAATACACATAGGCCAGCACAGCTTTAAGATGGATAACTATGTAGCAGCCAAAGACTAGATTTCACACCACAGGGTTCTTATTAGGCATAGCTGCCTGGAAATCACACATCTTCTGACACAGGATTATAAATATTTTCATTTATAATGAATAATTCAGCTCACTGAACAGAAAAAATCATGTAATTTTTACTTCTTCAAGGATCCCCAGCAAAAGCTGTGCCCCAAAAGCATATGGAGGGCCCAGGTGAACAAATCTGTGTCTTTCTGCCCATTTCTTTTTTATTTGAAAACAAAATTTTATTATTCCTTTTGTGACACACATCAGCTCCAGGGCCCCCAACACAGCAGGGATGTGGAGCTGCTCAAGTAAGTCTAGAGGAGGCCATGGAGATGTTGTGAGGGCAGAAGCACATCTGCTATAGAGACAGACCAAGAGAGCTGGGCTTGTTCAGCCTGGAGAAGAGAAGGCTCTGGGGACACCTCACAGCAGCTCCACTGGCTAAAGGGGCAGACAAGAAACCTGGAGAGGTACTTCTGACAAGGGTCTGTAGGGACAGGACAAGGGAGAATGGCTTTAACCTGACAGAGGGGAGATTGAGATGAGACATCAGGAAGAAATTCCTCCCTGTGAGGGTGCTGAGGCACTGGCACAGGGTGTCCAGAGAAGCTGTAGCTGCCCCATCCCTGGCAGTGTTAAGGCCAGGTTGGATGGGGCTTGGAGAAACCTGGTGTAGTGGAAGGTGTCCCTGCCCATAGCAGGGGGTTGTAACTGGACGAGCTTTAAGGTTCCTTCCAGCCCAAACCAGTCTATGATTCTATACTGTTGGTCCAGCTTCAGCATGAAATGCAGAGATGCTGCCTTTTGCCAGGCATTTCCTGGTGTGACTTCATGTGATGCTGAAAACTCCTGACCCATAAAACCTTCTGGGCTTGGCTGCCTGCATATGTATGAGCTGGGACTCCTCTCCTTAATGCAAATGGAAAAGGCTGCCTTCCTTCCTGGCTAATTAAGGCAGTGACAAACATGTTCTCACAGCTCTGAGACGCCCGACTTCCCCAGGGAAACGTGGCACTGTGTTTTGCACCAGCAACAGGGACAGGCAGAGACACAGACATGCACAGCCACTGTCCCAACCTACATATACATTTCCAGTGAAGCACCAGGAAACCACTCATTGCTTCCATGCTTTTTGGTCCAGCTGGCTTCCCTGAGTGAAAAGCTGGCACTTGGACACCAGGATGAGAGAAGAGGGCACTGTCAGTGACACTCCCTCTTTGTTACCTTTGCTTGCAAACCACAGTTCCTGGTTCTGCTATTAAGGATGCTGAGGCATTCATCCTCCTCTGTTATTCATTAAAGCTACAATACCTGTACCTTTCTATTATTGTGTAAAGCTGTATTATTAGCTTGTTCTACGTTACGGCAAACCAAGAGACTAAACCTTCAGATAAATCAGATGGCAGCAACCAAGTTGCTACTTGGGAGATTACTTTTAATTTCTTCAAACACTAAGAGCTACTAAATATTTAAAACACATTCAATACAGAGATTTAGAAAAGACTGAAAGACAAAACACCTAGTTCAGTCTTCATCCATCCAGCTTCTAAGCAAGGAAATATGGTTTTAGCCCTTCTCTAGGAAACTCTTGTTGAGCAATGTGGTCCTGTCCGCGGTAGGGGGTTGAAACTAGATGATATTTAAGGTTCCTTCCAACCTAAACCAGTCTGTGACTCTATGATTGTCCCTTATTTCTTTAAAAGGATACTTAATTCCCTCCTGACATAAGGATCACCTCCCAGCACTCAGGTTTCTCACTCCCAGTGGGGTTCATATGGAACACACCACAGTACCAGCTGTGTGACTACAGCAGGCATGGTCTGGTACAGTTAATCAGACTGTACTGACACACCTTAACATCACACAGCACACCCAACCCGAGCATATCTGCAGTTGATTTCATATATTTTATCCAGATGCACATCTGTTGCAGCATATTTCACCATATTCAACAGACTAGATAAAAGCCCACTGTCTGCTGTCTGTAGGTGTAAACCGAATCCATGTCATACTCATACTCCTGAGAATTTCTGCTTAATGAGTATAGCGATCTTAATTGAGATTTAATGTTTGCTTTACCTGGTTAAGCACAGAGCAAACACCAGAGATATTACTGTGACACAAAAAGAATGAAAATTGCCCAACAGCTAATTAACAGTGGCTGAAACTTGCTCAGTACAAACAATAACGTGGCCAAGCAACGGGTATTTTCCAGCACAGCAAATGCTTCACCTCTCAGGTAAACCTCTGAACTTGCTGTGATGCTTCAGGCACCTGACCCACTAATTGAAAAAGAATCATTTAAAACAAAGCATCATCTTACCCTGCAGAAGAGGAAAATGACTAAATATTTAATTCTTCTCTTGTACACAGTGAACTAGAAAATGGGCAGACTGAGCACGTGTGTGTTTGTGGGAGATTCTGTGTCTGATCCATGCATTTCATAATGTTTAGAAGGATACAATCACCATTTCACAGCTGCTTTCACATGGGTCACTGCTGTGGGGCTCAAAACTGCATTAAAGTATCAGCTCAAAAGAATGGTGACTCTTTCTATATGGTTATATTCAGCTACAGATAGGGTCCTAACTTCAAAGTGTGCACTGCCTTTCCCACATCAAGAAGGATCCAGTTATGGAGATGCCATGCACTACATGCAATGGTTTTAACCTTTCCACTTTTGCTTGCATTTAGAAGCACTAGAGATTTAAAAACCTCATTATTTTTGTCCTAAGTCCAAACATTTAGATCAAGCCCCCTCCCACTTACACAGTTATGTTTTGCAATATTAAATTACTTGCTTTGTTTTACATATGGCAATCAACTATGACCTCCAAGAGCCTTTATTATGCTTAATGTTTAGTTGCACCCCTGCTCTATTGATCGGGTACCAAAGCCATTTTAGCTTAGAGAAGCATGAGGCGCAGTGCTTAAGCGCAGTTGAGAGCTAAGACCTGTTTTGGGTATTACCCAAGAGAACAACGGTACTTTGCTACAGCAGCAGCAGTACAGCATTAAAACATAAAAATATGCAAGCAACAAATAGATACTAGATAAGAAAACTAACTGCAAAGTGGAAAGCCAGAATCTCAGAAATACATGAACAGAACCTTCTTATCAGACATGGTATCTCATTTTCTTAAGCAATCAGGACCTCCTGTGAGGACCCATTCTAGTTCTCATGGTGGTTGGTCTACTTTGCTCATTCCTGTGTTTTCAGTTACAGGGGATAACAAGAATATCGATTAATGACTGATTTTAATGTCATGTAACACTGGAACATACATATAATGCTGCAATTATATAAGCAGCTGTCTCTATAATCGCTCCTCAGTGAATCACTATCTACCGATCTGTCACTTTGGTTTTAAAAGTACAACTTTCAACCATCAAAATCAAACTGGATTTTCATTAAAATATTACAAGATTTAAGCAAATAAGCTATGGAACCATGCCTTGCAACAAATGAGTATTTCATGCCATAATTTATACTGGGGAGAGCCAAAGTAGGAAGACATTTATTGTAAAACAGGAACTTGCATTTTGCTGTTACCGTTTTGTCTTGTTTTCCTCTCCCACAGAAATCCAGTGAAGCTTCAGAAGTGCCCACACCTATATTCATACCTGTTAGGGGCTAAGCTAAGGGCACTGAAGAGATTATGTATGTTAACCATGACAAATAGGAACGGCCATATTTGACCTACATCACTTCTGCTGTTCATCCCAGTACAGATATTAAAGCACAAGGCAATTTAAAAAAGAAAGGAGATGAAGGAATATTTTCTATTACCATGTGAAACACACAGATGTTCCCAAAGGCAAGAACCACTTTAATCAACTCCTTGAAAGACAAAAGTGGTTTCAACATTGTGCATCGACTCCATGCATCCAAGCCTGCTCTTCGTAATGAGTGCAATTTCCCCTCTAACAGGAGCATCTAATTTCTCGTTTTCATTAAAGGTTCAACATCCTTAAATGAAAGACAATTAAAATAATTTCAAACTGAAACAGCAAAAAGCCAGAACTGCTTTACAAGCAAACTCTTCCCCTAATTGCTCTTTAGATTCATCTCCCACTTCTGCTCCCCTCCTGTAATGTCAACTGGATTTAAGTAGAAGTTTTCAGAAGCAAGGAAGACTTCCTCTGGTGTAACACCACTAACTGGGTCTTTAGGTCTTACTAGGCATTAATCCCACTGCTGCCAAAGGGAATTTAGCTTGGATAAAGACTGACAGATGTATCAGCCTCTGTGTTCTCAACAGGTTCTGCAGAAGTTCAGATCGTTAAGAGAGGAGCTCCTGGATTAGGATTATTTGGTCAGCTGTTCCACTATTAAATGGACTGTTGCTAACAGGCCACTTTGGTAGAAAATACGGTTATTCTGATAACGACATGGTTCATGTACAGAAATCTTTCTCAAGCTAATGGGTGTCTTCCTTAGGATGACTGTTAAGGGCCTGTGTCATGAGACATTGTCAGGCTCCAGCTTTTGTCAGCGTTTTGAAACACAGACATACAGAACTAGAACATATCACTTCTGTTACACCCTCCCCCCCCCCATGTTTTACTCTTATAATGGACACAAAACAGTGATGACTTTTAAAAAACACCAATGCTGAAGAAGGCGTCAGTGACTTGAAAATTGCTGGTGTCAGGAAAGAAGCATCTGAAAAATGTCTAATAAAAAGAAGTGAGCTTAGCCTCTGTCAGCAGTGCAAATCTCGTTATGGTATATAACTACATTTATGCGTATGCTTTGTTCTGGTCTTGCTGTATTAAGACAATGCCTACTGAAATGACAGAAAAACAAAACAGAAAATAGTGTTCACTGTTCAGCGTTTCTAAACTAATTCCAGGAGCCAAGTGAGCAGTGCTGGGCATTTTTTCCTGCCTGAAACCCTCTAATATACATCTACTGCTAGAAAGTAGATTTTAGAATCTAAAACTGTAATGCTAGAGGACAACCTGGAAACAGACTGGACTTTACAACCCAGAAATTTCTGTTCAATCTTATGTTTGCATCTTAGGTAACTATGAGTAAGCTCCTGCGTGGGTGAATGAGCCACCATGAATTTTCATTTAAAATCTGTCCCTTGAGTTAGACTCCCCTGCCTTCAGTCCTCTGTCTCTCTCAACTGAACTGGAATTTTGCTGGCTGGAAAAGGCTACGACATTTCTGCTCCGCCAGTGACTGGGTGGAGACTCCTTCCATATATTGGGAATTTAACTCCCAATCCTGCTGCTGTTATAGCATGGAGGCAAATGCCAGAACATGCCCACACTCCCACTCCTCTTTTGGGCATCTTTTTTTTTAGTGGCATTGTGCCCGACCATCTTATCAACACACACCTCGAGATTCTCCCCCAGGCTCTCACAGATGTATAGTTTCCATAGGTGGTCCCAACCATAAATCTGCAAGTGACAGCTGGCAGCAAAACTGGCCTGGACCTCATTATCATCATTAGAATCAGAGAGTCACAGAATGGTTTGGGTTGGAACGAACCTTAAGACCGTCCAGTTCCAACTCCCTGCCATGGGTAGCGACACCTTCCACTAGACCAGGTTGCTCCAAGCCCCGTCCAGCCTGGCTTTGAATCACTGCCAGGGATGGGGCAGCCACAGTTTCTCTGGGCACCCTATGCCAGTGCTTCACCACCCTCACAGGGAAGAACTTCTTCCTCATAGCCAACCTAAATCTCCCCTGTTTAAGTTTGAACCCATCACCCCTTGTGCTGTCACTACAGTCTGTGACAAAAATTCTCCCTCCAGCATCTTGTAGGCCCCCCCCCTCCAGATACTGGATATCATTCTCTTCTAGCTTTCTCCTTTTCTTTTTTAGGTAGCATTTTAGTGCTCTTTCATCACAAACTGAGTTTTGCAGCAATTCCAACTCACTATCCCCTCTTAAAACCAAAAAACCCACACCCCAGTTCCTGTAGTGATAAGCTTTTTACCCCTTTTTCTTTCTCCCAACAAGTTTCATACTGAAAAGGCTTTACGACCTTGCTAAGTTATATGTGTTCCAGTCTACCTTGCATCCTTTCCTTTGCAATGTTACTTTTGACATGGAAAATTGACACTATGACATTCAGGGCTCCAACTGTTTAGCTGCACATGCCAAGTTCTACCACATAATTTTCACAGTTAATATTAATAGCTCCTAATGGCTACACTGGGTGAGCAAACTGGAAGGGATATCTATTGCATTAAACCTGGCAAAGAACCTGGCTAAAACCTGACTTCATTTTAAAATCCCCAAGCTCTCTCCCCAAAAGTTTTATGTCTATTGATGCATCTCAGAAGCCACTGGCTCATGTAAAGAAATGTTATAACTTTTGACATTTTATTTAATCACCACAGAATCACAGACTGGTTTGGGCTGGAAGGGACTTCCAAGCTCATCCAGTTCCAATCCCCTGCCATGGACAGGGACACCTTCCACTAGACTAGCTTGCTCTAAGCCCCATCCAACCTGGCCTTGGACACTGGCAGGGATGGGGCAGCCACAACTTCTCTGGGCAACCTGTGCCAGGGTCTCACCTATCTTCACAGGCAAGAACTTCCTCCTAATGTCTAATATAAATCAGTTTAAAGCCCTGTCAGGTTAAAGCCATTCCCCCTTGTCCTGTCCCTACAGGCCCTTGCCAAAAGACCCTCTCCAGGTTTCTTGTTCATCCCTTTAGGCACTGGAAGCTGCTCTAAGGTCTCCTCGGAGCCTTCTCTTCTCCACACTGAACATGCCCAGCTCCCTTAGCCTGGTGCTCCAGCCCTCTGATCATCTTTGTGGTCTCCTCTCTCTTCTACCACCTCCAATGCATTAATCAGTATTTACTACGGTGTGTTACAGACTGTTCTTGAGGACAGTATCAACTGAGAAGTTCAGGGTAGCACGTCTGCCTGAAATCAGATTAATCCAATACAATCTTTTCCTTTTGCATCAGAGCTGAGCGCTGCGAATGATCATTCTTAAATATATAAGCTGTCCTCCACAGCTGAATCACTGCAGAAAAAATGGGAGATAACATATCAAATGCTTTTACAACTCTGCCCATGCATGAAAATACACACACACCCAGTCAGCGCACAAAGGGTCTTGTTTTGAATGAGAAGCTGCCAATTACTGTCCCCACAAGGCTAATTTATAGCTCTGTGACTTCCACAGCTGTAGCCTACAGCTGCATGCAATATTCAAAGTACCTGCTGAGGAACAAATCCTTTCAGGGGCTCTTCACTTCCTTATTCTGAACAAACCTTCATCAGTTTTCCAAGCCTAAGAGCACACTGGCGTGTGACCTTGGGAAGGCTGCTTCCTCAGGGGCATAGCATGCAAAGGCAGGATTGAAAGGCACCAGGCTTGCAAGATCCTGGTGACAGAGGGATGGTTATATGGAACTGGCTGCTTTGTTTTAAAAACATATTGGAGGTAGGCTCTTGCACTGAGATCCTTACCCCTTTACACTGATAAGGCTTTAATCATAGAATCAACTAGGTTGGAATAGACCTTCAAGGTCATCAAGTCCAGCCGCTCCCTCAGCACTGCCAAGGCCACCACTAGCCCATGTCACTGAGGACCTCGTCTACACAGTTTGTGAACACTTCCAGGGACGGTGATTCCACCACTGCCCTGGGCAGTCTGTTCCAGGGCCTGACTGCCCTTTCAGGGAAGAGATTGTCCCTAATCTCCAGTCTAAACCTCCCCTGATGCAGCTTGAGGGTGTTTCCTCTTGTCCTATCCTTTGTTCCTTGGGAGCAGAGCCCAGCCACCTCCTGGATCCATCCTCCTGTCAGGCAGCTGTAGAGAGCTATAAGGTCCCCCCTGAGCCTTCTCTTCTCCACACTAAACCCCCCAGTTCCCTCAGCCGTTCCCCATCCCACCTGTGCTCCACACCCTTCACCAGCTCCACTGACCTCCTCTGGACCTGCTCCAGTACCTCAATATATCTCCTGTTATGAGGGGCCCAAAACTGAACACAGGATTTGAGGTGCAGCCTCACAGTGCCCAGTACAGGGGGATTATTACTTCCCTTTAACTGGGATGACTGCATGTAAGCTACTGGCCCAGTGTGCAGCTCCAGAGGAGCAGGGACAGATGCAATGATGCTCAGCTGTTTCGAGGCTCTTTAGCCAGAAAGAAATGACATAAGAAGCAAATATTGCTCCCAGATGCTTCAGTGGGGTGCTGGTTCTGAAATCTGAGTATAACACTCAGTCTTCCACTGTAAACGAGGTTCAAAAATAAAAAGAAGACAAGACTGCACTAACAAGAGCAGCAGAGACAGTTACAAGACTCTTATTTTGAGATTTTAATTGATATGACATTGATGGTAAGGAGAGTACCACTGTTTCCCCTGATGTGACCTCTGCAGTTGTGTGATAAACAAAACTTCCCTGACAAAGATTCTAACCTCAACTCTTAAAATGTATCTGATAGCCACTCAGCCACCTGCTCTGTATAGACAATCTAACAGAATTAGAGATCCTTGGAACGAAGCCTGTGTTTTTCTCAGTTCAATATCCAGACCTGGCTGGCTCCTTCAGCCAGACAGATCGTGCATTGGTGGAGGTTAGTGCTCAATTCTTGCTCGGATCCTCTAATTCAGTTAAATCCTAGAAATTATCTGGTATATTCATAAATGAATGAAGAACATGAGTTCTGAGAAATAAATGAAGGAACAGAAGTTTCTACATTTAAGCTAAAAATACAGGCATCATCCTCATCCTGCAGTCACACACTGATTTGTCAAGGAAGTGGGTCCAGAAAGAACACGGCACACAATGCCAAGCCCTTGGCTGAAAGAGGTGCAGGCTCTAGTCAGGCTCTGAATAACACCACTTTTCCCACTGTGAGAGAACATTGCTTAACCAACACTCTTCACAGCTTCATCTGCTGCTACTCTAGTTACAGCTAAGGCAACATCTTCCCATTCTGCTGTCTATAGCTCATCAGTACTACAGGCATTATGTCATGCACTAATAGTCTGATAAACAATGGAAGCTGTTTATAGTTTATTCAAGGGGAATAGTGTTATCTTCTGGGGTCACCTTATTGTTTAGTAATCTCAGGTGGTTCTGTCTAATTAATCACAAATAAATGAGAATCTTCTCTTGGAACTGAAACAAATTACAGTTGAGGCAGGCTTTCCATGGGAATTACTCACTTCCCACTATATTTTAAAATCATTTATGCAGGTTACTTTCAGTTGCTTTATTTCTACATATAACAATACCTGAGGTTGAAAAGCTGACTTTAATCCCTGAAGCTGTCTGGATACCAAGCTATCAAAAGAATAACACAAAGTCTACCAGAGCAGTCAAGTCAGTCCTGGTACAATGCACGGCAGGAGCAAGGGTCAAGGATGAGCTACCAGAGCTCCTTGCGCTGCAGCGGCTGCACACTGGAAGAATGCTCCCACTGTCGTCAAAACTGCTCCTCTTTCCTGGTTCACATAAATCACCTATATAGCAATGGGGAATAGGTATTAGACAGTTTGGATGCAAAAAAACTGTCTCAGACTTTTTCAGGACGAGGTCAATTATCTCAGTTGCCTATTTTAGACTGCCAGAAAACAAAGATCAGACAAAGTGACAGATACATTCAGACGGGCTTAAAAGTTACTATTATTTCCTTTGTAACATCTGCTGCACAAAACCAGTGAGGTTTGAATGTCAATCTGTATCCTTTCTGCCTTACACATCATCACCAGCAACTCTGAAGGAGTATTTTGCAAAGGTCGCCTTTTCAGCCTTTTCAAATGTCTCTCCTACCACTTAAGTTATTCCCTAGACATCCCCAGTAGAAAGGGGAATAGATATTTTCTGCACAGGTAAAGCTGCAAAGTGAAGAGTTAGGCTGGTAAAGATGACAATTCTCAGCATAGCTGATGGAAGAATCATAGAATGGTTTGGGTTGGAAGGGGCCTTCAAGCTCATCCAGTTCCAATCCCCTGACACAGGCAGTGACACCTTCCACTAGACCGGGTTGCTCCAAGCCCCATCCAGCCTGGCCTTGAACACTGCCAGGGATGGGGCAGCCACAGCTTCTCTGGAGTCTTACTTTGTTATGCCTCTAGGTAAAAATGGCGCAATTGGCAATTTAGTGCTTGATACAGGCATAAAGAAACAAATTACAGATTGTCTTAGCCTTTTCACGTGCCCTGACTGCTGCAGGAGAAAGCAGAAACATCTTAACCATCTGTTAAGTTAGCTAGAATAACTTCAAGAAATAGAAAGGAGTAACAGAAAGGCTGTCCTGTAAAGTCTCTTCCTAGTCAGAACAGAACAAGGCAGCCATAATCCAATACACACTAAGTGTGCCAGGAGGCTCCTGAGGAGATCTCCCACTGGTCCAGACTGAGTTTAAACTAATTTAAAGGATAAAAACTGTGTATCTCAGAGCAAAGCCTAAAGACAAATAAGGATGTAGTGCCCTAGCATTGTGCCCTTTATTCCTAGGATGAGAGGAGAGATACTTCTGGCACTGATGCAACGCATTGCTGCAATCGGTCACCAATGCTCATGCAGGATATGGCAGACACAGGCCTCGGCGAGGACCTGGGGCTGCTCAGGCTGTTCAGTGCAGATGGACATCCTCTATGAAATCACAAGCTACATTTTTAGCTTGGCTTTGCAAACCACTGTGAAGCTGGCATGGGCTGGGGGAAGTGAGCTTGCCCAGGATATGGCGCTTCACGTTGACATCAACCTCACAGAACATATCTGCATTTGGGAGTGGAGCTTACTGGAGGGGATTTTTTTAACTGGCCCGCTGTGATACTGGCTGAGAGGTCTCCCACCTCCTCCTCGCTGCCACCTCACTGCTCTGAAACATGACGGAGGCTTGTCCTTTGTCAAACTCCACTGCACCCATTCCTCAGCTTCCCCATCTGAGGTGCATTCCTGCCATTTAATACCACTATTTATCTTTTTACATACTGGTGCTATACGTAAATTGGTGTCTTTTCATTTACTGTCATGGTGCTGTTACGAAGTAATTGTAACATGAATGAGGCACTACAAACTATGCTTTACTCCTTACTGCGAGGGCTTCATTGGCTACCTGTTGTACAGTTGGCCAATACCCTTTCAAAATGCTTTTGACTGAGTTTTGCCCTCGGCCCCTGCTCTATCTCATCTTGACATAGTACTCAGACTGGAGGCACTACCTGAAGTTTCACCCAAAAGGGATTGCAAGATATGATCAGAGAAATAGGATTAGCTCTACTTAGTTGTGTGTGACTATATAGCTAGATCTAATTATGTATCCCACAGGGAAAAATAAAAGACATTTCAGATGCAGACAAAAGATAAAAAGAGAGAGGCAATGCAGAACAGCACAGCAAAATACTGCCATCATTCAAGCTACCCCGCAAGAGCAACCCCTCATGCTTTTGTCAGACTTTCCCAGGACCTGCTACTTTGAGGAAGAACAGGGCAGACACGGCTTTACAATCCATGTCAGGACAAGAACAGGCCAAAAATCCATGTCAGAAATGTAAAATGAAAGGGACAACAATGGAGTCAGAAATCCAAAGTTACTACTGGCTGAAGGTGCATCAAAACAAGTGTAAAATGATTTTTGTGTCAGAAAAGTGATTAGTTAAGTCACTGAAAAAAAACTTCACTAGAGTAACATCAAATAGAATGACTAAACATATTAATATACACAACTAAGGACAATTCTATAATATTTCAAGCTATTGAAAATGGTAACCAACAGGTTATGAAAACCATTTACTCTTTATCACCAAGTTCCAACTGTTGAGCTTCTCCTTGGCTAAGACTGAATTTGATGTTTTCTTCAACTATTTATCTTGATGATTGCTTTATATACACTCAACCCAACCAAGCTGTGACACCACCTCCAACAGTGTGAATACATAAAGAGCTCTAAGAAGGGGAAACAATTGCTCTAAGTAGTGGCAGTGGGTGACCCAAGGCAGAACGATGTCAGTAGAGTGAGAAATCCTTTTCCAATATGGAACTGCTATAGTTTATGTGGCCATTGAAAAAAAAAAACACCATGATTTTCAGTAGCTGTGAAGAGAAAGAGGACAGAAGAATAGGTAGTGGTCCAAGATCTCCTGGAGGGTACTTCCTATTTGGACTGAAGCAGGTTAGGTCGTTTCCTCATCTGTGTCACCCAACTATCCTCATGACAGCAGTTTTATTCAGTCACCTACCTGGCACAGAGCAAGCTCAGAAGAATGTGATTTTTACTTTAAAGCATCTTTCCTGTGTACCTCTGATCTTTGGTACTCCATGTGGGTACCTTTCAGCAGAGGCTGAAGCTCCTCTGCATTTCCTTCTCACAGTAAAGCCATGCTGACAGCTCAACTTTTTATGTCATCTCAAATACACAAGGTCAAAAAAAAAAATCCCCTCGCACTGTGACTGGGATTTCTTGCTAAGTCAGCATTACTCCAAGACATACAGTCTTGTTGAGTTTTTAAACATTGTCCTTAGGCTGTTTGCCTCCTCTGAATTCCTGTTGAATATTGATTTTGGATTTAAAGGTCCAGCTGCCCCCCTCATCAGGTTGCCCTGGTGTATACAAACTTGGACTAATTAATGGGTTATTTAAAATGTACAGATACCTCAAGGACTAAAGAACATGGACAACATGAACTTTTCCTCTCCTGCTTTATGCCACAATGCTTTAGATCAAACTATACCTTTACAGAAATAGAGGCTTGCCCTTCAGGATACAACCACCAACCAGATTTTTGTGTGGATTTCTTTTTCAGACACATCTAAGGCAAATCTGACTATCCTTAGCTATAATCAATCTTAAAATACCAGGAAAATGACTTGATATTAAACTTGAGACCACATGTTGGCTTTTGAGATATTCATAACTCCAGCAGACCTTATATTAAGCAAATGGAACTCATTTTGTAGACGTTAGCTGGATGCATCTCTCCACAGGTGAGCTACCATCTAGGCAGGTTTAATGGGCAATTCCTCAGGCTGCCCTGGCAATTACTCCTGTGCTGACCTGGAAGGATCATTAATATTAGGGAGTTGAGATGCAATTCAATTTCCACTCTGGCTCAGCCCTAAGCTTCTTTAAGTAGATGCTGTCAGCTGTGTCAAATTATACATGATGCCTAGGTGATGTGGGAGACTATTAGGAACAGAGCTGGGAATGGCAAACTTAATTCACAAAGTTTTCAGCCTGAACTTGAACAGTGGCCTAAAATACCAACAGGCCAGAACCACTCGGCACAGCAAAACTCTAACAACCACCCAAAACAGTTTATTTTGGGAGGGGTGGTGGTGGGGGTGTAAGACACTATGCAAAGAGCAAAATAAGGTATGGGTTATCCCAGAGCAGTAAGAGCTGCATATTAAGAGGTTTAAAATCATACAATGAAACAAATGGCTTAATGGCACAACTCTAAGGAAGCCCAGCTAATGAACACAAACAGGATTAGACAATATACCCAGCATGCCAAGGTATGATCCTCACTTACAACTGCAGTAAAAAGGATAGCCTGGATCCAGCCCAGCAGGCAGCCCTTTCACAGTCCTGAAAAAAGCCCCCCCCAAACCACCACTCCTCTCTACACAACAGTTCCAACCTGTAAACTGCGACAAACCTGAACAACTGTCTCCCCTACTTTATTACCCTCTGAGTCATCTGAAAGACAACAACATATCAGAAAAGCTTTTCCCCTTTTCTTTCTTCCTAATGAGGGGAAAATTAGAAAAATTAGACATTTATGTTCAGATAAAAGGGTTTACAAGCCCCTTTTCCTCTTTTGGCAACCCTCACCTTTGTCTTTGCTCACTATCGCAATACACCCCATGTCCCACCTGGTGCCAGATCTAGTTTTGCCAGCAGAATTCCCATGGTGCACACAGGCACCAGAGTGCGTGCACCATGCGGCATTTTAACTCTTCTTGGGGATGAAAAAGAAGCCAGGAAAGATCATGCACTTCCCAGAGGAGCTGAGTGCTCCCTCACAAACAACATACCACCTTTCTGCTTGTTTTCAGGTAATATGGCAAGCTTTGGAAGCAAAGCTCTTTTAAATCAGATGCCTTGGGGGGTTTGATATAAATAAATAAATGGATAGATGAATAGATAGATAGATAGAGACCCCCCCTTTGCTCTTCAGTCTTAGAAACAAGCAAATAAACCACTGATCTTTAAAAAATGAGACACTTTCGTTGTCATAAACATGCAGCAATTTACCCTCCACCCCCCAAGAGATTAGAATGAACTTGCTTAACAAATGAAGCTACTTTGCATTATATATCATGAAATATTAGTCAATCAGATACAGTCATTCATTGGTATGCAATTTTTTCTTATCGAAACATGCATGTAACTCACAGGAATTCCAGTTGTGCAAACGCTCACTGAAAAAAGATCAAATCAACACAAATACACACATAACGTACGCACACACATACACGCAGAGCCAGAGCCAAAATGAGAAGCATGCATGGTCAGGGTTTAAGCACCATTTAAGCCAAAATAATTGCTAGATTAGTAAAAAGAAAGCAGCCTGGCAACTATTTGAAGCAGGTTTTATTCATGCTTTTATTTGATCCTGCATAATTCTCCTTTCCTTTATACTCGTTTGGAGCCAACATGCTAAAAAAATAAACCCTAGCTCTATTGCTTAAAAAAAAGCAGAAGAGAAAAAGCAGAAGCATCCATGCTCTGGGTACCGAAGCTGTATTATCTTGGAGCAGAGAAGAAAAAAAATTAATTCAATTTAAAAGCTTTTTCTGAATTTAGAACAGGTATCGTGCACACATTTTATCTTAGTATTAATGACATGCAATCTCCAAGGAGATCTATTTTAATTTAAATAATAATAATAATAAAAGTCAATTTCAGTAATCAGTGCAAACGCCTTTTTTTCATTTTTCTTATTTTTTTTCCTTTCTCCTCCTCGTTGCCAGCCTAAAGGCATCTTAAACCCTGCATGCTGCAGTGCCTCGCCTGGGCTCTGCATCGGCCGTGAGAGAAGCAGCTACCTGCGAGTTTTCACAGTGCCATCTCATATCCATGTCTGCCTGGCTACCCTGCGTGCTTACGGCTTTGCTTTTGGGGTTGGGTTGGTTTGGTTCTTTTTTTTTTCCCTTCCCCCCCGCCCCCCTTCAATTCCTAATGGAAATCCCAGGAAATTCAGTCCATCCTCTGAAATCAATAGTGGTGGCAGCCGCGCTCCCGGGGAGGCGGCGACGATCCGCCGCCTGCGCACCCGCGTCCCCCCCGCCCCGCCGCGGCCCCGCACCGCACCGCCGGCGGACGCGGCGGCGGCCGCCGCGATGCGGAACGGAGCGGTGCGGGCTCCGCCCCGCCGCGGTGAAGAGGGAGGGAAGGAGAGAAGATGGGAGGGAGCTGGCGCAGGGGCTGGCCATGGGTGTGGAGGGGACGGACACGCTTTCCTCTCTCATTTCACTGGGGCGGCTGCGGGAAGGCGGGGGGTGCGGTGTGTGTGACGGTGCTGCTCTGTAACAGCGTCTCCCAAAATACTCCCAGTTGCTTTAATCTCCCTTCAGTCCCTGTTTTGAAGATGCATAGAACGCCCAGGCTGGTGATATGTAAAAGGCATGACTGTTACCATAGGGTTATAGTTTCTCCTGACATAAAATTTCTCACCACCATTGCAGGGTGGGTAGACCACACGACCTTTGAAGGTCCCTCCCAACACAAACTATTCTATGAATCTATGATGTGAAGACGCTAGAAGCACTGTGGGCTTAGCACTGCAAAGCAGTTAAAAATGCACCTGATCTTAAGGCCCTTTCCAACCCTAACTATTCTATGATTCTATGACTTTACACTTAGGCACTCGTGAATTTACATTTCAGTAAATTCCGGAGGGCTTTGTTGAATCCAGTCCAAATATATGAAAAACAACATTAAAT
This sequence comes from Myiopsitta monachus, assembly GCA_017639245.1. Taxonomy (NCBI): domain Eukaryota; kingdom Metazoa; phylum Chordata; class Aves; order Psittaciformes; family Psittacidae; genus Myiopsitta; species Myiopsitta monachus. The sequence continues at coordinate 60,773,590 of CM029925.1, forward strand.
GCAAGAAAAAGCTATGAACCTGAACTTGAGTACACCCTCTTAAGCTGTACATGAAAATTTTGCTGAATATATACATATTTTGCCAAATACATACAACTTATTGCTTAAGAATACTACACTGAGGGATAGGAAATGTAGTATATAGCATAGTATAGCCAAAACAGTAGTACAGCGTGTATTTCATAGCCTGGGCCATTGTGCTAAATATCACAAAAGAGAATAGATGTAGTTTCTAAAATGCAAAAGCATTTTAAAATGCCCAAAAAGCTTACACCAAAAAAAGAAAAAAGAGTTAAAATCCAACATACACCTCCGAGAACAGAATAAGCCAAACTTGAGATTTGATTTAAATCTAAATATGCTAGATATTTCATTAACTAGACAAGAACAGTACAGACATATCATCATTAAAATCCTCGCTGCTGCACAGAACAGGCAGTTAAAATTACTGTAATTTATCTAAGAAAAGAGCTATCCAAAAGCAAAAAAGCCCCCAATTTTTTTTGTGTTTGTAATTTGTTTTTTCAGATACCATTTTGTCAAAAAAAATTACACCTACAATTCAGGGGGAGGTGGAAGCCTCAAGTTCTTCAACGTAAGAGCAGGCTCAAATTAAGCTGTTTGAGATGAGAGTGAGACTCTTTCTACATTATCCATTACTACTGATGCTCTTCATGAACACAGAAGTTATGTAAGATTTAAATATAAGGATTAAATCGGTATTTCAGCTTGAGTCACAGCTCTCTTAGGCTCAGGTGGGCTCTGCTGATGCCTGGTCACCTGCAAACCACTTGGAAAACGTATCTAACAACTCTGAGGTGTATGTGGATTTGCAGGCCACAGTGAGTTTTAATTTTGTAATTACTCAGATGCAAATTCATTCCTGTCCAGGGAGATCTGGTATTAAAGGAAGTAGCTTTACTCTTTTTGCAGGAGAACCAGCCTAGAATTTGGGCTGTGTTCAACATGACACCTTCACTTTCCCACTTGAGACTTTTGCAAGGCTCCACTCTGCTAAACTACTAAACTCTGGGAAATAAATGTCAGCGTCAACACTTTTTGTTATCCCTGTAACACTCATTGTACTCTGCACCTGTGACAAAATTACCCCCTTCTGGCAGGAAGTCTGTAATCTCCTTCCCAGAGGTCTGAACTTTCTCATCACTCTGTCAGCCAAACTGTGCCCATCACGCCAGCTTGCAGATAACTCTGGTTCCCATGGTTCGTTGGGAAACAAGCTCGGCATTGATGAAAATCTTTAAGAGAACTGCCTTCCCTGCTCAAAAGGTCAAAATCCTCCTCCTTCTTTAAGCAAATGGAAGCAGACAAGCTGTCAAGGGAAAAAATTACCCTCTCAAGAAGCCATAATTTAGATCAATCCTACCAGTTTGGAACTAACAGCTGCCATTATACTTCAGTCCCAAAGCATGTACTGCCAAGAAACAGGTGGAATGTACTCTTTTTGCTGGGGACACATGTATTTTCATTGTCTGCTTCCTATTACCATCTTACTTACTATCCCCTACTTTTTTACTGGTCTTTTCCAATCCTTCTACACCTGGCTAATCAACACAGTCATAGTAATACACAGGGAAAACTAGAGGACATGCAGCTATTTGGGTAATTATATAGGACACATTCTGTCTCTATTGTTTTCATAAACTATGTTTCTTACCCTTGCAAATATTAGCACACTACCTTATTGCTCACACCTACCTGCTTTAGTCATAAGCACTCATTACTTTTTCTAGGGTGGAGGGGACAAATTAAATGGGAAGATATACAGATGCAGATTTAGGAAGGGGGAAGCAGCCAGCTTCTTGCACTGAAATCTTCCAAGGATGATTAAAATTAAATAACTGCAATTCTTCACATCATTGAAATGGCAAAATTAAACACTGGTGGAAGCATGTTTGAAGCTGAACACCTGTAAGAATAAAAACGAAGAAACTTTGTTCCTGGTCTGATACTATCTACAACTGCACATACAAAAAAACTGAGTGTATGACACCCTTCAGCGGGTAAAAAAACCAAAATCAAAGATCAGATGAGACAAATGCAGAGCAGCATTCTGATATTGGGGAGATACAATGCCCATGCTTTGCTAATTAAAAATAATCCAGAATGACAACATCTAATTATTCACATGGATCTATTTCGCCCCTATAGCTACACAAAGATACTACCAGTTGTAACATTCGGAAAGTATTCACCCTTGCTCTCCTGTGCTGGCTAAAGAGCCTTTGCTCCCTGTTTCCATCTAGGAAATACGAAGGCTGCCTTAACTTGCTCCTGACTGTTCACTGTCTGAAAGACTGGTAAAGACATCGTCTGCCTTGGTTTCTGCACCAACTGCACCTCTGCATGGGTCACAAACATATAGCTCCTCCTCCTTTCTGTAGGGGGGCAAAGGGAGCACAGGACAATGATGGAACAAATGTCTTTGATGTGTTGTTTCAAACCAACACCCAGGGATTTTAAGGTGCTATTCTCGTTTCAGTGGATGTCAGTTCAGGCCCTGGGAAAAAATGAAGACACAAAGCCCCTTTTACTCTGTGCTCTTCAGCATGTCAGAGATCATGTTTTCTTCCCCCAAATAAGAACAAGGCAAATAAAGAGAAAAAAGAAGCCTTTGTGTTCGTTCCTCCTGGGTTCATAATGCACATCTGTGCGTGCACAAGTAAACTGGGAACAACTGCAGATGAGGATATTGTGTAAACAATAAAGATATTTATACCACTTCATATCTCAGTCAACATTTGATGCTCGAACGTTTCAATATGATTGTGTATTTCACAGATTATCAGATTCAAACCAATTCTCTCATCAGCTTTGGCAGGGTCAGGAAAGACTTTTACCTTCTTTTGTCAGCCTTCTTTATGGATAGCAGGGACAACTGCCTACAGCAAAATGTATATAAGATGGTGTATACAGGAGGTTTAATTAGATATTAGGAAGAAGTTCTTCCCTGTGAGGGCGCTGTGGCCCTGGCACAGGGTGCCCAGAGAAACTGTGGCTGCCCATCCTTGGAAGCACTCAAGGCCAGGTTGGGTGGGGCTTGAAGCAGCCTGGTCTAGTGGAAGGTGTCCCTGACTATGGCAGGGGGCTGGAACTGGATGAGTTTAAGGTCCCTTCAAACCCAAAGCAGCCTGTGATTCTGTAATACCATAAGACACAAACCTATTGTACCAGATAGTAAGAGGAGCAGACAGAAAGGTGAAGTCTCACCTTCCGGCATATTTTCCCCAGGTGTGACTTCTGCTGTGCAAGGTCTGCACCATCAGACCCATTTTTAGCAGCTGGGGAATTCTTGGTGCAATTTCAACGTTTATAAACCAGGTTAAACCTAAGACTAACAGAGCAGAGAATGCAATATATTGGGTTTGATTGATCTGGATCTTTGGATTTCTGAAACCTGTTGGTTCAAAGAAGACAGCTATTAATATATTGTTTGCTCTATTTTAAAATCATACCTTTTCAGAGACACCCACATGGCTCAGAAATAGGTGTGCAAATGCATTAATTTTGGGCTTTGCTACATTTTGCAGAGTGGGAGTATGAGAAGAAAAAGAAAAGAGAAGAAAAAGAAGAGAATGTGAAACCTGCCTTCTAAATTAAAGGTTTCATATCCTAATAAATAATTTCTTTGGTTGTTAGTAAACGCTTCCATTATCCCCTAATGTGGAGAAGCCCACAGAGACTGGGTGTCTACTGCTACCTCTTGAATCAGAAACCTGTTTTGACTGTTCTGTCAGGTAAACAGCAGAGCCTGGGCTGTGCATCTCTTCTATGCTCTGCAGAGCAATAAAGCAGCTACTGAATAGCTGCACAGACACCCACAAAAGCACTGACAATGTAATGTTGGTTGCTCGGCCAGCACAGAAATTCTTCCCTGTGAGGGAGGTGAGGCGCTGGCACAGGTTGCCCAGAGAAGGTGTGGCTGCCCCATGTCTGGCATCATTCAAGGCCAGGTTGAACGAGGCTTGGAGCAACCTGGTCTAGTTGAATGCATCCCTGCCTGTGGCAGGGGGGTGGAACTGGATGAGTTTTAAGGTCCCTTCCAATCTAAACCATGCTGTGATGCTGCTGTGATAAGCTGACAAGGATGGAAACACAGAGAGAGAAACCTTCAAATGAAGAGCTAATTAATGGCTGCAGTTTTGTGCTGGTTATCAGGAGTGCTCTAATTACAGGCCTAGGGGAAGAACACAAAACTAGTAAAGGAATTCACATTTAGCAGATAATATCTTGCTCTGACATCAACCTTGGGGTGACAGGAGATGAGGAGGCTCATGTGCTGTTAAGACTGAGCATCTAGAAAGCACAGGGCTGCTCACCTGCCTCTCTGCCGGCAGCCAGGTTTAAAACGAAAGGGTTTTTACCATGGAGGAAAACCAGGCAAACTAGAAGAGGCCATGCAAACTACACTGTAGTCAAGTCAACCTATAAGCAAGATTAAAAGCAATGGGAACTGCTTCATTTCTGAGTGAGAAAATGACATTTTATAAAAGGGCACAACAACACAGGAAGCTGAGCCCTTGATAACTCGGACAGTTCGAATAAAATGCAATGAAAAAAATCCCCAACAAGGAAGGAATCTGAATACTTCATGAGAAATACATATTTTTACACTTTATTTAAATTACTGCTTTGGCTTAGCTATTTTGCCATGGGCAAGAACTACTCAAAGTTGTTGGTGGGGGGGTATTAGTTGTTTTTTGTTTGAAGTTCATACCATTTTAAAAAAGTAATTAGTAGAAAACATAAGGAAGCATGAAGAGCCCAGAGAAATTAATGGGATTACTTCTGTGCATTGGGTAAGAGGCATTAAAGGGGCTGGTGAGAAATTCTGCTCCTTATGAAATTAACAGCAATTCTGCAAGGATTTCAATCCTTATTTTTTGAAACATCCCAAAGTCTGTCCTCTGCTTTCGTACCACTTTGGGAATCACAGTCACCTACAAGCACAAGTGAGACCAGTGTTGACATCACCTTGCCATTTACTGGTAAGGAAGCAGAAGAGGGTGTCATTGCCATTCTCCTCCTAAACAAGGCTTGTATCCTTAAACTAGTTCAGGATTGCCTAAGATACATTGCTTGTATCCTAAGCAATCTGCATCCTTAAAAATCTCACACACCTATTCAAGGCAAGAGCTACTAAAGAAACTGGTCTGGAAGTGGACTACATACTACGCATCATTTTTAAGGAAGGCCATAGGTGAATTTAGGACGATCATAGGGTAGTGAGGCACTGGAACAAGTTGCCCAAAGAAGAGGTAAATACTCCATCCCTGGCAGTGTTCAAGGCCAGGCTGGACAGAGCCTTGAGCAACATGGTCTAGTGTGAGGTGTCCTTGCCTGGGGCAGGGGGTTGGAACTAGATGATCTTAAGGTCCTTTCCAACCCAAACCATTCTGTGATTCTATGATTTGACACACTGAACCAGTATGGAGGCATGTGATGCAAGTGGAAAGGTTTCACTACCTACTGGTGTTCAACCTTTTTCAAACTAAAACTTTGACACACTATTTATATTCATTTATATCTGTACATACCTAGTTAAACACAAATTAGCCATAACTTTCATTTCATTATGACAAGACATGAAAAAATCAAAACCATATTGCTCATCATGTTATTCTTCCAGCGCATACACAGGGTATTGCAGAAAGCAAAAAATAAAGAAGGAATTGTATTTTTTTGCTGCTCATCTGTCAAAAAGTCTGCTTGTGCAGGTCACAGTTCTATAAGCAGTCAAATAAACACATGATGATGGACTGGAAATTACAATACTCATGTACAAGGCCACATATAAGCATGCATACCCTACACGTTGGAAACACCCTATTTGCTTTCTGCTTTGTTTACTATCAAATCTTACTTCTCCTTATGCTAAGAGACAAGTAATTAGAAGTCTACTAATCAATAGACCATTTTATTATCCAGTGGAGTTCTGAATAATCCTCATAATTTAACTAGCTTCTGAGTAGGCCAGCAGGGAATACATGGAGAAAACAAAGAATCTGACAAATACCAAGGGCTAGTCAGTACAAAGCAGCTTTCAAGAAAATAAAAAGCTACCTCAGATTAGTTTTAAGTAGTGGAATCAAACCAAACAAAATGCAAATCTGTTTTTTCTTCTTTTCTTAGCAGTAGAATCCACAGCTGCTTTGTCCCAGCTGAGTCCCTGAGGTCAGGCACACTCTGCCTGACGGAGGAGGCACATCCTCCTACTCCAGGAATAGCTCCTTGGCCAGAGGAGGAGCACAAAGGGAAGGGAAGGAGTACCTTATCGCCCCAGGGCTCCCAACAGGTTTAGGTTTCTCTGCAGAAACCTTCTGAAGGGAAGTTGCAGCACAGCTATGCTGGACCAGCAGCATCCTTGAGCAGCAAAGCAAGGTACTCTCAGGCTCCATTAGGATGCCTGGCTTTATGCCACTGCGGAAGTGGATTTAGCACTGTAACGCTAACAGTAAAGAAGCAGGAACGTATTTTCTGCCACGATATTCATCTACTCAGATTACAAAACCAGACAGTTCACCTGCTCAAATCTCCCCCCCTCTATTTTTTTTAACAATATAATTGAATTTTAATCGGCATTTTACAAGGACATGTAGTGACATGGCAAGGGGGAATGGCTCACTGTGCTTCCAGTGTTGAAGGTGCAGATTGATTTAAAACCGTGAAGAGAACTGACCCCATTACAATATTCCTCAAATTTCAAAAACGGAAGTAAGCTGCAACAGTTTAGAAATAAAGCGTTTTTTTATCAGTGTAAATGCATTATTTGGGGGAAGATCCAAGTTACAAAGAATAATTTGGGTTCATACTTACACAGGGGAGATTTAGGTTAAATATAAGGAAGAAGTTCTCCCCTGTGAGGGTGGTGAGGCCCTGGCATAGGTTGCCCAGAGAAGCTGTGGCTGCCCCATTCCTGGCAGTGTTCAAGTCTGGGTTGAACGGGGCTTGGAGCAACCTGGTCTAGTGGAAGGTGTCCCTGCCCGTGGCAGAGGGTTGGAACTGGATGAGCTTTAAGGTCCCTGCTAACCTAAACCATTCTGTTATTCTAGATGTGTGTATTTATATAATTGAAAGTGACCAGGATAATTATTCTTTGTCTACCAAAAATATTTTCTGTGCTTTTAAGAAGACTCCAGAATAAAAAGTAGGACGTTGTGGAGTAAAAACATTAATTAATCCTGAATGTATTTTCTATGCTCTTTCATTTCCTTGACGGCATAGCTGCACTATCTCCTCATTTATTGTTAATGAACTAAGTATATCCTTCTTGGTCTTTCTACAAAATCGAAACAATAAAAATAAATAAAACCAGCTTAATGTTAAATTTAAGCCTTCAGCTCCATGAGAAATATTTAGAACTGAAATCACAGCCAGGTTTACATCACAAACATTTCAATATTTAACAAAACACTGCTGTAGCAAATGCATAAATAATAAAATGAGTAAGACATGGAAGGATGAAAGCAGAGGGATTTTTTATAAAAACAGTGTACCGATGCAAAAACTTGTGTATTTATAATAAAAGGTCAAGTCACTGCCTCGTATAACGGATATAATTTTCACATTCAGCTTACTTCACCAGTCCATGGCTGGTGGTGCAGTTTATTTAATTTATGATATTATTTCTAAATGTTTCATTAGTGTCAAATATAAGTACGATGTCACTTCTGAGGAGCTTGGGTCTAACAGGCACACATGACTGAGAGGTTTCTGGTGTCAGGAATCCAAAGAAAAGGCTAAAACAGCCTTTGAAAATCAGAGTGCCACTAGGAAGCAAAATTTGTTTGGAAAGAGTCTCTTGGGTCCTGCTTACTGGCCTAATATTTATTTCTTTGTAAAGTCTCTTTAGCTATTTTTGCCAGATGCCATGCCAGCTCATTCTGTCTTCAATCTAGCTGTCATTAGGCCCACTCTCTCGGAACAGAGCTTTCCAAGCCCCTTCTCCCCAGAGTTATCCTACAGGAATGCAGAACGGGAGACCTCCTGGCTCAAGCAGGCCATGTCCTTACCATCACTGGCACGGGACCTTGATATCAACTAATCACACCAGTTTGGTTTTGACTGGTATTTCTACTGGAACACCACTCTGTTGATACCATCTTTTTATTCCCAACCTAAGTTTAACTGTGGCCAATTTATTCCTGTTTCCTCACATGTCACTTCAATCCTATCATACAAATAGTCTTTGTCCCACTCTGGTTAATTTATTTTCACTTCTAGTTACTGCTTTGCTGTGTTAAAACAAGCCACACTCTTTTAAAGGATGGAAATGTGAGAAGGATCACATCAGACAAGCAAAGATGTGATCTCACAGTGGTTCTTACTCTCTACTGTAACTAATACTGTTTCTTTGAAGTACACTGGAATAAAGACACCATGTTTCCAGCAGATGTAGAGTACTGGCGTGCTGCAAGTGCCACAGAAAGCAGCCTTTTTTTTTCTCCTGTAGGACAGGATCTTTGCTGGTTCTCTCTCCTTTGATATATGCCAGCAGTACAATTGCCTTGTCCATGGCCACAACACGCCGGTTTACCCATCCTGTTGTCATTTAGCACATGGCACGCTTTTCCTTCTCATTCATTTCCAACTGATGAGCAATTAACTTGTAGCTGAGTATCTTGTTCTTGTCAAGTATGTGATTTTGCATTTGATACTAATGAATTCATCTCTCTGCTCCTTTCCCAGTCCACGTCATTCGGCTTGATACCTTCGTTTTCTCCGTTTTGACAATGTCTCCTTTCTTTATGCAATGATTAATCAGTGTACCTCCACTTTCTGAGCTACTGCGGGGCTACAGTTTTGGCGCTGTTCATTAAAGAGTCTCAAGGAAGAAGTGAGATCTGTAATCAACCAGCTCATCAACTAGGAGCAAAATAGTGGTTTTCTATTCCTTGTAGGTTGTGTCTAAAGTCCTGCCTTCATCTTAGGGCTATCTATAGCCTTTTTCCTGAATCAGAATTTGAAAGGAGTTCACACCATAAAGACAACAAGAGCTACTAGAACAGAGTTGGGCAGAATGATAACAAAAAAGAAGAGAGGAACAAGAGGCCAGAATAATCTGCAACAATATTGCCCACAACACCAGAAGGAAGAAAAAAAAATATCACAGTCTCTATAGAGAAAGGGGATTATTTTGAGCCATACCTTTATTCTGACCCACAATGTCTTGTTGACATACAAAACCGATGCTAATAGCAAAACACACCCTCAGTAAAATTAGCAAATCCTTCTTTCTCTACAGCTGTAACAGAGTAATTGATTACTAAAGTAGAAGCCAAGAAAAAAATAGCATGGAAGACACCAGGTTCATTCTTTATCAGGCTGATTAAGTAAAGTTTTAAGGCCTCATGCTCTCTCTTTGCAGACTAGTGAATTCCATCTGTTAAAAATGAGTTCCAGTTGGCACACAGAAAATGACTGCACTGTTGTATAAGCATCTCCACTAAGCTTTGTCATTTATTTCTGTAATTAAAACCATTTTGAGAAAGACGTAGACAGTTTAAGTAAATTACATGTTACAATAAAACAATTTTAATAACAATCCTGAAGTTATTAATGAACACTCAATTCTATATAGGGAAGTATTAACTGGAGTAGCTCCTGAGCAGGATTATTGCTATTTCTGCATGTTTAAATGTGTTTTCTGCAGAGAATATGGCAGCTACATTTGCATAATAATCACAAATCCAATCCAGCAATGTAATTTTGTTTTTCTGAATAACCAGTCTGCTAATTTATCAAGGGCTCTGAACATCTGAAATGGTGGAGTGGAGGGTAAGATAATGATATGCTCTTTTCGTGGGATTTACTAACTAGAAACAAGGAGGAACTGAAGGATGAAATTTTTAAAACCACTTCTATTGATTGTAAAAACATGGTTGATTGTTTCTTAGATCTGTCTGCATAGTGTTTGTCACTCCTCAATTCTCCAATCCCAAGAAAATCAGCAAAGAAATAAAATATCCCTCTTTTGTATTTAGAAAATACAAAAACGTGACATCTCCCAGAGCCTTTCCTAACAGAACAAACTGTGGCTAAAAGCCGACTGGCAAATCACTCTGTACGGATGACTTAAACATGAGCGCACACAAAGAGCCAGAAAAGCAACATCTGAGTAATGGGCTTGGCTTTCGTAAGTGTCAATATTTGCAAATCATGTGCCTTTTCCTCTTCTTGCCTTCAGGGGAACCATCTCCGTTTATTAAAGACTGTCACTGCCCAGGTAACCTCAGAGGAGGTAACAGGACCAATGAACCCCATGGCCCTAGAACACTGAGCTCCAAAAGGACCATGCAACTTGGTCAACAAGCTCTGCATACATTCAGTTTGCTTCAGGACAAGATCTGCAGTAAGATGAGGCAATGGTCCAGCCCACTTCGGTCAGAAAACTTCTTTCCGTAATTTCATCAAGCTCAATGAATGAGATAGCACCAAGGATCATGACCTCATCCAGTGGGGATTTTGACCTTTCAAGCACAAAAAAAAAATCACACAATGGTTTTGGTTGGAAAGGACCTTAATATCATCTAGTTCCAACCCCCCTGCCATGAGCAGGGACACCTCATACTAGACTGGGTTGCTCAAGACCCTATCCAATCTGGTCTTAGTAATTCCTAGATCATTTATCCTCTGATAAAAATAATTCCTATGATCATTTATCCTCTGATAATTATAATTCCTAGATCATTTATCCTCTGACAAGAACAGGATATGAAGATAAAGCCCATTACATGATAAAATGATTGTGCACTTCTCTACAGTGATATCCTCTGTAAGAAGGGCTATGTAAGTACACAGCACTGTCATTGTTTTATTGCATGAAAACCTCTAACTTCTGCTACAAAATAAAGTTCTTTTAAAAGCCCTGCATACCACATTCACAACTGAAAGAGCAAAACTCCCTGACAGGTGGATCATCGGAAGATACAAGAGCCACTGTTAAAGAGTAAGCTCCTGAGAAGTAAGAAACTATTTGAGATGGTATATAGCTAGCTCATAAACGTACGTGTGGTTAAACGTCTTAAAACTAACATTACTCTCCCCACATTTCCACCTTCTGCTTTGGTCTCCAAAGAAATTCCTATCACCAGAGCCTTCAAAATAGGCTTCTCTCAGCCTAAGAAGTAAAACAAAGGTAGTTTTATAGTGGCACAGATGGCTATGTTCACGCATCTTTACGTGAGAGCTGGTGAGGCACTGGAACAGGTTGCCCAAGGAAGTTGTGAATGCTCCATCCTTGGCAGTGTTCAGTGCTAGATTGGACAGGGCTTGGAAGAACCTGATCTAATGTGAGGCATCCCTGGCCATGGCAGGGGGTTGAAAATAGATGAACTTTAAGGTCCCTTCCAACTTAAACCACTCTGTGATATTTTCCTCTTACAAGTGGTGGCTTCTCATGAACACTTTTACAGCTGAAAGCTAAGAAATAACATACCTCAACCAATTATGTTCCCAGTGTGGGAATTTGACACGTGTCAAACATTCTTTGCTACAAAGAAAAAAGCACCTTTCTCACAGACTTCTACTACATCTTGCTTCACAAAGCCAACGCTATACTTTTGTTTCAGGGTAGCCCAGTGATGTGATTGAAATTAGCCAATCTGTCTCAAACCTGAGACATGTCACTGCCTATGACATCATAAAGAAATGGTACCTGATGCCCTACCTTCTCTCCATAATGAGAAGCCTCAAGGGTTTAATCTTTGTAACAACACCTCCCCAAACCAAAAGCTCAAAGCAAATCCGGTTCTTCTGACAGGTGACTCCATCACAAGAAAACTCATATCAGGCCCTAACTTTTCACTGACACAAAGAATGCTTTTTTTCATGTGATTCTTTTAAATAACTTAATATTTGATGCTTGCTTTGGCTCAAAAGCTCTTACCCTCCTCTGTTCTCAACCCCTTTCTCCTTTTCTCTATTATTTTAACAGGTGAAAAGTAATAAAAGCAAACAAAGGGAAGAAGGAAACAAAGAGTTTACAGAATTCCTGGCAAAAAATGCCACTGCAGATTAAAAATCCACTGAAAGCAGAAATATACAGACAAGTAAAAAAAAAGGAGGTCAGGTTCCATGTAAACGTGCTTTTACAAACTACTCATCAAGCCTCTGTGAGGTCTTTTCTCCCTTTCCTGGCAATCACATTAGGGCTCACCAAATAAACAACCTCACTTGACTGGAGCCAGCCTAGGCGAGTGGATTAGCACCAAATGAACAGAGGCATCCACTGGGACTAGCATAGGTTTCACTGTTAGGTTGCAAATGTGGACTTGTTCATGACACGCACATTCTACACAAAACAATAAAGCCTCCTTCTGCTCTCACACTTGCATATGCCATATAAAAGTCTATTAGAAAACACCTCTACTTGTGGCATTGACAGGAGCACCCCATTTCTACATACCCTGACTTAAAAACTTCTTCCTGAAAGTTTCTTGGCAGGATCAATCACCTCACTGTTCCCAGGAAGGGAAAAACAAGGCTGTTATTACTGCAAGAGAACAACAGAGCCATGGGGAATTAGCAGATGCAAGGATGATGATGAAGTTCAATGAGAAAAGGCAACTCAAGAAATGCTGCCGTTTCAGAAAAGAAAAACATGGGGAATAGTTTTTGATGGGAGAAGATAATAATGATTAAATAGGCTAAGTAAAAGGGAGGAAGGATGCAGAGAGTAATCAACCACAATTTGTCAATAGAGGAACGAGTCTAGAAGTATGCAATTAATTATGAAAAATAGGACAATTAGTAAAAAATACAAAGGAAACACATATGGAAAAATATACAAAATGATCTGCTGTGTGGGTGAGAGAGAACAGAGAAAGACAATAATGTCAGATGTAATATGCTACTAAAGCTTTTTATTTCCTCACGTCCCTTTGCTTTTTAAACTCTTGCAAAACATTACCTCATCTGTTTGTTGGGGTTTTTAATCCCTAGGGTGAAAACTCACATTTCTCATCTTTGTCTTTTCACTGCAGACAGCAAAACTCTTATCAAGCCAGAGCACCATCACAGACAGCGTCACACATAGCTAACTCTGTCTGCAAGTACATTTGTGTGTATTTGCTACATACATTTTTAGTGTGTTCATCCATCTCTTCATAGCAGAAGCTCAGGAAGTTAAAACATCAAGAAAGTTCTGTTGTGAAATCAGTCCCAGATATAAGAACACCCCCCACATTTCTATAGTGGGCTTTAAGTAATCAGAGGAAAATGGATGTGCTACACATTGTTTAATCAGTGGATAATGTAAAAGCATCAAATATCTTCTTTAAAACAATTTTCTAGCATCTCTGAAGCTCCTCACCTGCAATTCTTTTGAAGAACAGAAGCTTCAGACAAGAGATTTTGGAATAAAAAACTTGACTAAAATCCTGAGCAAACTGGCTTATTTACTTACACATATTTATAGAATCACAGAATGGTTTTGGTTGGAAGGGACCTTAAAGCTCATCCAGTTCCAACCCCCTGCCATGTGCAGGGACACCTTCCACTAGACCAGGTTGCTCCAAGCCCCGTTCAACCCAGACTTGAACACTGCCAGGGACGGGGCAGCCACAGCTTCTCTGGGCACTCTGTGCCAGCGCCTCACCACCCTCACAGGGGAGAACTTCTTCCTTAGATTTAACCTAAATCTCCCCTGTGTAAGTTTGAGCCTAAAATATTCTTTGTAACTTGGATCTTCCCCCAAATAATGCATTTACACTGATAAAAACCACTTTATTTCTAAACTGTTGCAGCTTACTTCTGTTTCTGAAATTTGAGGAATATTGTAATGGGGTCAGTTCTCTTCACTGTTTTAAATCAATCTGCACCTTCAACACTGGAAGCACAGATGTATTTACAGTTCTGCTGCCAAAGTCAGTTTTGGGGGCATTCACTGCGTGGCAGAAGGTAGTACAAAAGATGATCACAGCAGTATGCTTGTGATCCAACGTCTGGCACTGAGCTACTTCAGACTGAACCAGGACCAAATGCAAATTTCATAGCCTTACCACTAATATATATCTTCAACGAAAGAACAGCCCATTTGTGATTTATGCCACTGCTTCTTTCACTGCTGAACCTCTCCCAGATGTCCTCATCACTTTAGGATACTGCCCTTCAAATTTGCTTTATAATGCGCCTTGTGCATTTCATAAATCAAAGCTGAACTCTTCACTTCTGTGCATTACTCCTGAAAATAACCTCACACATCTTCTGAAGTACGATCCATTCACTTGATGAAACACTAAGATTTTTCCGTAATGTGTCCTGGTCAAATTCATAATTATAGCACATGTCCCATTAAATGTTCCATGTAATAATTAGATGATAATTACTTGATGATTCTCCTGAATAAGGCAAAGAATAAGATCTGTGTGAAATCTCTTTTTGGTGCATAGTCATAGAATCATAGAATCAAAAACTGGTTTGTGTTGGAAGTGACCTTAAAATCATCTAGTCCCAATGCCATAGGCAGGGACACCACACACTAGACCATGTCGCCTAAGACTCTGACCAACTTGGCCTTGAACACTGCCAGGGATGGAGCATTCATAACTTCCTTGGGAAACCAATTCCAGTGCCTCACCACCCTCACAGTAAAGGATTTCTTCCGTCAAACCTGAACTTCCCCTGTTGAAGTTTAAACCAATTATCCTTTGTCCTATCACTACAGTCCCTGATGAAGAGTCCCTCTCCAGCATCCTTACAGCCCCCTTCAGATACTGGAAGGCTGCTGTAAAGTCTCTATGCAGATTTTTTTTTCTCCAGGCTGAACAGCCCCAGCTTTTTTAGCCTGTCTTTGTATGGTCTTCCTACGGTGACAGAACTGGAATCTAATTACTGACATATAAATTCAGCAAATTCAATGAAGCTACATTATATCATCAGGAGGAAATTCTGAGTAGCTCTTCAGTGACAAAATCTAGAAAAAGTAGCTTCTACTGCAGAGAACTGTTGAAATGAGTCAGATGTGGCTTAACTTCATGTCTGGTTTGATAGGGAGAAGCCTAAGTTAAGGTACTAGATTATTCTGCCACCCAATTTTCAGAGCAAAATGAATTTTGGTGCCCAAAAGCTCTTGCCATGTAGAGAAGTTCTAGACTACTGCTATTTTTTTTTAATTGCCCAAATTCTGTTTAAACCCCATTGTTAGATGTTGGAGACCTCTATAGGCTCATGCCCTTGTCCTGGGTTGAGCAGTAGCAGTCATTTTTCTCCTTCTCAGTAGCTGGTGCAGTGCTGTGGTTTTGACTTTCAGCCTCGGAACAGCGCTGATGACACCGATGGTTTCAGTTACTGCTCAGTAATGTTTACTCTGACCAAGGACTTCCCGAGCCTCATGCTCTGCCAGGGAGGAGGGGAAGCCAGAAGGAAGCAGAGACAGGACACCTGACCCAAACTGACCAAAGAGGTATTCCATACCACAACACGTCATGCCCAGGATGTAAAAACTGGGGGCGGTTATCCAGACGGGTTAGTTCACTGCTCAGGTCAGGCTGAGTATTGGTTGGCGGGTGGTGAGCGGTTGTATTCTCTTCTCTTGTTGTTTCCCTGGTCATTATTATTGGTGGTGGTAGCAGCAGTGGTTTGTGTTATACCTCAGTTACTGGACTGTTCTTATCTTAACTGGTGGGAGTTATATTCTTTCGATTCTCCTCCCCATACCTTCCGGGAGCGGTGGGAGGAAGGGGGGGAGTGAGCGAGCGGCTACATGGTTCTGAGTTTCTGGCTGGGCTTAAACCACAACAGCCCTATATCCCTTACAGCATGCCGTGAGATTGCATGGGTTTAGTGAGTTTTAAGAGGATCTGTATTGAATTGGTGTAATTTGCTGTTCACGAAAGTAAACCAAACAATTTTAAAGAGTCCACTTAGGAGTCTGAGCAAGACTTAGAATCATAGAACAGAATTATAGAATAGTTAGGGTCGGAAAGGACCTTAATATCATCCAGTTCCAAACCCCCTGCAATGGGCAGGCACAACTCCCACTAAACAATGTCACCCAAGGCTCTGTCCAACCCGGCCTTGAACATCACCAGCAATGGAGCATTCACAAGTTCCCTGGGCAACCCATTCCAGTGCCTCACCACCCTCACAGTAAAGAACTTCTTCTTTATATCTAATCTAAACTTCCCCTGGTTAAGTTTGAACCCGTCACCCCTTGTCCTATCACTACAGTCCCTCAGGAAGAGTCCCTCCCCAGCATCCCCATAGGCCCCCTTCAGATACTGGAAGGCTGCTCTGAGGTCTCCACACAGCCTTCTCTTCTCCAGGCTCAACAGCCCCAACTTTCTCAGCCTGTCTTCATACGGGAGGTGCTCCAGTCCCCTCATCGTCCTCGTGGCCCTCCTCTCCACTTGTTCCAACAGATCCATGTCGTTTTGATGTTGAGGCACCAGAACTGCACACAATACTCCAAGTGAGGTCTCACGAGAGTAAAGGGGCAGGATCACCTCCCTCGACCTGCTGGTCACACTCCTTTTGATGCAGCCCAGGATACGGTTGGCTTTCTGGGCTGCGAGCGCACACTGCAGCCGGCTCATGTTCTTTTTCTCATCGACCAACACCCACAAGTCCTTCTCCACAGGGCTGCTCTGAATCTCTTCCCTGCCCAACCTGGAGCTGTGTCTGCAATTGCCCCGACCCAGGTGTAAAACCTTGCACTTGGCATGGTTCAACTTCATCAGGTTGGCATCGGCCCACCTCACAAGCATGTCAAGGTCCCTCTGGATGGCATTCCTTCCCTCCAACATATCAACCGAACCACACAGCTTGGTGTCATCAGCAAACTTGCTGAGGGCACACTCAATCCCACTGTCCATGTCACTGACAAAGATGTTGAACAAGACCAGTCCCAACACCAATCCCTGAGGGACACCACTCGTTACTGGTCTCCAGCTGGACATTGAGCCATTGAGCACAACTCTTTGTGTGCGGCCATTCAGCCAGTTCTTTATCCACCAAGTGGTCCACCTATCAAATTGATGTCTCTCCAACTTAGAGACAAGGATGTTGTGTGGGACAGTGTCAAACGCTTTGCACAAGTTCAGGCAGATGACATCAACTGCTCTACCCCTGTCCATCAGTTCCGTAGCCCCATCATAGAAGGCCACCAGATTGGTCAGGCAGGATTTCCCCTTAGTGAAGCCATGCTGTCTGTCACCAAGCACCTTGTTGTTTTTCATGTGCCTTAGCATGCCTTCCAGGGGAATCTTCTCCAAGATTTTGCCAGGCACAGAGGTGAGGCTGACTGGTGTGTAGTTCCCCAGCTCATCCATTTTCCCCTTCTTGAAAATGGGGGTTATATTTCCCTTTTTCCAGTTGTCGGGAACTTCACCTGACTGCTGTGATTTTTCAAATATGATGGACAGTGTCTTAGCAACTTCATTTGCCACCTCCTTCACGACCCGTGGATGGATTTCATCAGGTCCCATGGACTTGTGTACATTCAGGTTCTCAAGGTGGTGTCAAACCAGATCCTCTCCTACAGTGGGCCCTGGGTCTTCATTCTCACAGTCAAACGTATGTCAATGCAAATAAAAATATAATAATGCTGCATACAGGAAAAAATAGCTTACGCATTGAGGGTAGAGAGGATGGAGAAGATTAAGAAAAGACAAACTAGTGCACAAATAACTCCTATGAATAAATTCTATCTAATATAGTAGTAGTGATATCCAAAGATTATATAAACATTATGCTACCAAAATTAATGTGTAGATCTTTTTTGTTTTGTTTCAGTGGTGCCCTAGAAAACTCCATGCTGTAATGTTGTATTTGTATTAATTTTACAGGGTGGTTCAAAACCTATTGGAAGATTACCAATTTCTAGCAAATTCTACAGTGACCTTTTTGCAATGCTTAAGGCTGTAATACCCAAGCTAGGTATTTTTCAAATACTGCAGCATGCTTTTAATTTAGGGAAATGTATGCATAGGATTTGCAGAACCACCTGAATTATTCTGCACTTGACAAGAATTTGGGAGTCACATCTATTGTTTCAATGTTTCTCCCACCGAGCGTTTGCTTCACGTCTATGCAGAAACAGCCCCTGAAATGTCAAAGAATACAGCAGCTATGTGGTTGCTTGTTGACCTGTAAGGTTGCAAGTTGCCAGATTCTCATGGCAAGAACAACTGCAAGGCCAGATGACAATCAAATTCCACTCTTAATTACTTCTGCCACAGAGTCTAAATATACAACCAGCTCGTGCTGAAATCATGTTGTGCTACGTTGAGCTGATACGTGTCAAGGGACTGTGTCCTTCGTTCTCTACCAATATTCAGAGGTATCAGTGAGGATAAATTCAGGATGGGGATTGTAGCAGATGCTGAGACCTCACCTGATATATGCACATATGCATGTCAACCTAGAAAATATACCTGGGCCTGGCAGGCAAAAAAGAACATAAATCACTGTCAGCACAGGCTGCTGTACTTCCTGGAAGAGTCTTGGTGCTTTACTGCTTTACTGAATCCAGGTGCCATTTTTTTCCAAATGAGATTTTGATTAAGAATTATTATGTCTCAAAGTCTTTTAACCTCAAACCCCCATCCTTTTGACTGCCACTTTGAAACATGTGTTCTGAGTCATAAAGTAACCTCACGGAGATTACAACCATGCAGGCATTAGCTAAATCCAACTTGAAATGAAGATAAGAAGTATTTGTCAATCTGACTTTCTCATGAATTCTGGCTATGTTTTCTCTGTAAATGTAATTTTTAATCTGCTGGCCACGTAGGTATTTGCTATAAAGAAGCAAGCACACTTTTTCTTTCATTAGGCCAAAGGTTGAAAATCATCTTGAAGTATAAACTGCTTCAACCACTAAAAGTGCTAAAGGGTACGAGTGTGTATGAGAAGGTGTAGCTTGGGCTGATACTATTTTTCAAAGACAGAAGAAGGAATTCCTTGTAAGTGCCTGGTGCTGGGAGGTTAGCTATTATAAACACACCATTAGGTACAAAAATAAAATGACAACTATTTCTGCGAGCTGTGGTCTTTCTCAGGATCAGTGTTGTGCATGGTTTTGCTACCCTTACACATGAATACATGATCTGAGAACAAATCAGAATCTGATGACAAAATGAGCTATACGGTTCTCACATTTAAAACGTTATAAAACCATTACCTTAACATGTCTCTTAAAACTGAAAAATACACTGCACAACATACACAAATCATTGAGTCACTCCAAAAATGTAGGGAGGAAAAGCTTTATGTAGTAGCAATCCTATACAATTGTTCAAGAAAAGCAATCTGTACTGTGCCTTACTTAGTTTCTAAGACCAAATGAAGCATAGCTTCTTTCTGCATCACTCAAATTGGCCCTTTTCTTTCACACCTTCATGTGCTATTATTTGTGTCACTGCAGCTAGAATTGCAAGATTTATTTAGGAACAATACTTCATCAGTCATGAAACACAAAGCATAGTCCCATCTCACAGCACACACACTTTAAAGAATGTTTGATACCTCATCCTACTTACAGAAGCATAAGAACTGGTAGCCTGCATTAGGGACTTCAGTGGTAACTGTTAAACATTAAGAGCCCGTTTTCCTATACATTCTCATCTTTGTCATTTTCTGCTTCATTTTCAGTATTATTTCATAGCATTATTTGACAATGTGAAGACAATCACAAAAAATCTGTCTATGATGTACTGCTCTTTCTCATCTAAATAGTGAAGAGGAGTGAAGCATTTCTGGCCACTAACAATTTTCCCAAACTTCCACCAACGCTTCCTCTAAGAAAAAGAAAATAATAAAGTGGAAGGTACTGTTTTCTTCAAGTTCACTTGAAAAACTTTCCTGCTCAAATAATCCTACTTCCTTGCCATTTACTTCATTGGAGGCTAAAACTGAACCTATGTGGTTCCTATCTAAGGGATCACAGAGCCCCAGGCTATTTGAAGAGATAAGTAAAAACAAACACACCTCAAAATCCCAAATGGATTTCATTTTATGTGCTCCTAAGACCTTTTAAGCATCACTGACATAGAGGCACAAAAATGAAATCTCTTTTGGTGAGACACTGACACAGGTTGCCCAGAGAAGCTGTGGCTGCCCCATTCCTGGCAGTGTTCAAGGCCAGACTGGCTTTGGAGCTTGGAGCAACCTGGTCTAGCGGCAGGGGATTAGAACTAGATGAGCTTTAAGTTCCTTCTAACTCTTATGATTCTATGATTCTTTCCCAGAGGAGGGACAGGAAACTCTAAAACAAGGTCTTTCCTTTGTCAATGACTGGCAATGAAGAACATCTGCAGTACTTGTGGGACTACAGATCTTGGGGCTAGTGGCTCATGTGGATGGGTTACAGGGCAGCTTTGCTCACCTGCTGACCCAGTCACGGCATCAGTGCACTGATGGCTTTGTTCCCAAAAGCCATCTCTTTAGTACCTCCAGAACTCAAAATCTCATTACTGGTTGTAAACAAGGATGCTTTCCTTTAAGGGGGACTTTTCTAGCACATTACTAGGAAAAATACTCTGAAGTCCTGCGTTCTGTGAAGGTAACTCTTTTCATTCATGTGGGATGAAAAGAAACTATTTGAGAGACATATGACAGAGTTGGGTTTAAGCACTGGGGAAGGAGCTAGCACCTAGGAGAAATATGTAATGGGTCCTAGTGTTACAGGTCCAACAAGAGGAAACCATGAAGAACTGAAGATGCACAGAAAGAGAATCATAGAATCAACTAGGTTGGAAAAGACCTTTAAGATCAAGTCCAGCCATTCCTCAGCACTGCCAAGGCCACCACTAAACCATGTCACTAAGGGCCTCGTCTACACAGTTTGTAAACACTTCCAGTGATTCCTCCACTGCCCAAATGAAAATGTTTAGCAGCAGGGGGCAGAAGGATGGTGAGGCAAGTTGAAAGGTTCATGCTTCAGCTTTCTGCACAATTGCCAGGCCTCTCTATGCACTAATATAAGTGCACTTGGAGAATGTTTCTATTTAACATTGGTTGGCAGCAATGCTAGGAAAAAAAATTAAGGACCACTTTGGCTTTGACCTTACACTTGAATCTCGTGAGTTTAACTACTAAAGGATAGAAACAGAATGACTGTCAAGCGTCTCTACCACAGGACAGATATTTCTAAAAGCACCTCTGAAGCCTGACACAGCTGGTTAGAAGAATAGACTTGTCAGAGAGGCCACAGAGACAGGAGAAATGCTTGATCCTGAAAGCAGAAATATACAGTAAAAGTCAAAGAAGGGAAACAACAACAACAATAATAATAAAAAGCCTTCACAAGTCTCTTGTGAAGTGGCTAAAACACACAAAAGCAATTTCAATGGCAAGTTTTTCTCCCCACGTATCTAAGGAGACCAACCGAAATTTATGCTTGCATTTTCACGCATGTAGTTTTATCCCAGATGCCTACGCACACAGCTACTCACACTCACAGCACTGCAATTCAGCAGTCAGAATCTGGTCCCATGTGAGCCTCAGAGTGCCTTCTTTCCAGAAAAGAGGAGTAGGAGGCACGGGAAATCAGGCTTGAGTCACAATCCCACTTGTAACTACAGAGAAGATGGTGCTTTGCTACATCTCATATCAAAGCACTTTCAGGGTCTACAACCATTAAGACAAATACACGTTGAACTGAGCTAGCCACATCAAAAAAGTTGCTGATTTCATGTCTGCATTTTGTGTTGTAAAGTTAAGGACATCCGCTCTTCAGACAAACATTGATGACAACCTCAAACCTACCCAGACCAAAAAAAAGAAGGCAAAAACCTGGAAGAGTTACTGCAATCTCCTCCATATGTAAGCTCATTGGACTTCACAGCCATCTGCAAAGACTGTGAGGTATTGCTGGAAGGACACAAATGATGAGCTTGGACCTGTACAAATGCCTGGGGGTGCTAAATTCAGGTTTTTTCTCATTCTTTGTTCTGATTATTATTCAAATGCACTCTTTCTCTCTGACAGAATCAAGGCAATTTTTGGTGTTTGAAAATGATAGCCCAGGAAAATGAAATAACATCAAATATCACGTCTTGAGTGCAGTACATTGCCAGGCTTAGGTAAAAGATGGGGCATCAGCAAAGTATCAACACTCAAACCCGTTACAATACAACCATAAAATACGTTGGGCAAACCTCAAAACACCAACTGGTATACAAACTACCTCACAGCTAATAAAATATGTGAATAGAAAAAAATGAGAAGTATTACTTAAAGCACAGTACATACTGTTAGATACATACAGAAAAATAGTTGTGATATTTTGCACTGATTATGCAATTCAGATAAATACTGGAAATGCAGTGTTGTCAAACTAACACCAACACTGGTGCTGTGAGACCAGTCTGAAGTTCAGCTGTTCAGCATGAGGTATTAGAAGGAATAAATTTAGTTCTCAACTTCAATTTACAGCTTGCAGGAGAAGCCTTCCTGCAAGGGAATGCATCTCTGCCATCAACAGTGGGCCTTAATGAACAGACCAGGTTCCCTGGAACACCCATGACAGGAGAAAGATTAAATCAAATAAAATGGAAGTCACCAGAACTCCCCAGTTCACAGCAACTGATTCATAATCTATTGTATGAGGCAAATGATTTAGGAAGGTTTCTGTTCAGACAATGAAAGGAGTGAATATCCATAGGCTGAACTGTGCAGCACAGTTTTTCTGGATTAGCAGGGATGACATATATTATTTACTGGCTTGGACATTACTATTCATTTGAAGCTTACATTTCTGTCCAAAGACAAGCTTTAAAATGGAACTTAGCAAAGCTGCTCGCACTCACCGTTTGTTATTAACAGATGACCTTCTCATAGGTCTTAAAATATCTTGAATATGCAAGCGCCATTATATCAGAACAGCTTCATCCCCACAGGAGAGCATTAAAAATGACCTGGGAAGTCTTCTATTACAATAATTATTCTAGATGAATAATTTCAAATTATTCATTTCCAAAGTTTAGTTTTATTAGTGTATTAATAAAATCTAGCAGCAACACTCCTGTGAAACCATTGTTCTAGTCTTTTCTAGCACAGACACATGCGTCCAGTTTTCACTGTAATGCCTTCAGGTCTTACTGTCTCTGGCACTGTTCTCTAAACTGCAGCCTTTGCAAATATGTATATCACATTCTCATTCCAGTTTTTAGAAAGGGGTACTTCTAGCATTTATCTTGAAGTACTTGTCCTTTTACTCGTGTTCTGGTTGCATCACCTTAAAAGATAGGGACTTGCTGCAGAAGAAGAGCCAGGAACAACTCAATGGCTGGACTACTAGATACATGGAGAAGAGTTGATGTTTGGTCCTTTTCTGGAAACAATGTGAAACATCCTCAGTGCTGTACCTCAGTCAGCACCAAGCTGAAGGATAACTTCGGGGCTAGGCCACTACAGGGCAACACAGAACAAGAATTGTTTTCATCACTCAAACAGAACCTTAATCTCCAGACACACCCTGCTCTGTTTTTCATCTACTCTCTCCTTATATTAGTAAAAGCATCAGCAGAACCCAGGAAGACCTACAGACTCTGTAGGACTATTCCCCTACTCCCACTCCCTAACTCCTCATCTCACGTCACTTGATTTCCAAAACCAAGGGCTTCAGACCTGGGCAGATGAGGACAGGAATATATGAGGAAATTCCAGATGCTGTGTTTCAGTGTAAACATATCAATCCTGATAGGCCATTTGTGATGCATTGTAACAGCAGCTGTTGAGTACAATAAATTATGATCTTAAAAGTCTTTTCCAACCTAGTTGATTCTATGATTCTATGGTTAATATGGAATATATTTTCCATTTACAGAGTAAGAAAACCTGCAAATTCAAACCAAGAGTCTGGAGCTGCACAAAACACAATTACCTATCCAGAATGCTCCTAAGACAAGGGAAAAGCACCCTCCAAAGCACACCATGACCTTTCAGTGAGATGATATGAAGTCAATTACACGGCTGCTATGGAACTCAAGACTCTCCAGTGAGGCTGATGGCACATGACCTTAACAGCATGGGGCCATCTGACATTAAAAATGAGAAAAAGGAAAACCAGCTGGAGGATAGTAAAGTAGAACAGCATCACAATGCATGCTAGTGAACAAACAATGCGGATTGATAGAGGAAGAACAATCCAGAGAAGAGAAAAAGAAGCTGGAACAGAAAAAAGAGACTAGAAGTCAAAGGCCATGCCAGTGCCAAACCAAAACTTGGTTTTGACATCGCTGTAATTTATTCAAGAAGCCTAAGGTAAGGATAGGAGTTTGATCCTTATTTCTGGATGTGCAGCCCTTTCATGGGTTTATTCCCTCTGTGATTACTTCACCCACAATATGTTAATCTCATCTATATTATCCTGAGAAGGTATTCAGGAACTCAGAGCTGTGCCAGCAGAACTGAGCTGGATACGCAAAGCTGGCAACAAGCTGCTACAGGGCAGCTGCTGAGCAAAGGCATCACCTTCACTTGCATGGTGTAGGACAGGACACAAGCTTTGTCTGCTATTGTGGGGCAGCTCCTGGGGACTCAGAGGCTACACACATGCCTGAAAGCCTTATTTTGGTGAACTCTTACCTTTTCCCGTGGAACACATGCCCATGACAGTCACACTGTTGTAGCCACTAAACCAGCACATGTACCAGATGTTCACCGTTTAACCAGAACACTGGCTCAATGGTGTTCTGACAAATGAAGCTACACATCAACTCAAATGCTTACAATGTATGTAGACAGACCTTTAAAACCAGCTTGTTTTCAAACTCTGTAAGCAAATCTGAACAAGCAATGATTAGAAATGTGTTTTTAGAATACTTGGAGATCTAGATCAGACCCTCAGCTGGGAGCTGTGAACAACAGATAATGCCAGAAGGGAGAAACGAAACTCTGGGTGGATATACTCTATGTAGCTTGATGCAGTGAAAGCAGGTGCAGTGACATGTCTTCATTATTACTTAATCTTTCCATCTCATAGATATGGGGACTGGGACAATGATGGGGATTTGAACTGTGGTGCAGAATACTGAACTGATATAATCTAATTTACTTTAGTGTCTGCATCCGTATTCAAGCTCAGCTGTTCATGAGACAAACCAAGAAAAATACATTTTTCCCATTTTTAAGCTGTTTTTTGGCTGTTTCAATTATTTAACTAAGCTTCTCAGTGAAAATAAATGCCAAAACAGCCTTGCAGAAACCTCCCGCTCAAAAAAACCCACTGAGCACAAAAATGTGAAGAAAGGCAGCAAGATGAAAAACTTACTTCATTCCAAGCATGGAATGACTGCATATAAATTAATTGTACAACATAGGGAAGGGAAGAGCAAATCTCCCTGAGATATAATTGTGTCATGTATCACAAAACATATTCAGGGCACACCGTAGTGGAACTGAGCATAAGTGACAGCAAAGGTGCAGTGCTATGGCAAATGCATTTATGGCTTAAAAAAATAAAATAACATAAATCTAGAGCTGTTGGTAATTACCTCAGAAGAAAGAAAGAAAAATAACTGCAGGATTTACGAGTCCCTGCTGTCAACCAGTCTGTGGTGAAGCACTGATCTTGTCCCCCTTACTCTTCTTCCCCCAGAGAAGGATGAAATGTTGTAGCATCATCATGCTACAACATGAGGAGCAATGCAAGAAGGCGATCCGATAATCAGGAAGTCATAAACCCACAGGTTTATGTATGTCATATACCTGCAGGCTTACGTATGTTTAAATTTTGCTTTGGAGGAAACTTTATGAAAGTACCCACTAGTACCTGACAACTTGACATCAAGATATTGACTAAGAATTTGCTGTTGTAAGTCTTTGCAAAGTTTTTTGATAGAGGAAGGTTCCTCCATTAGCTTTTTAATAGTCAGTGTTTGAAAACTGAAGGCTTCTGATTAATTTACAAAAGCAATTCTAGATTTACAGCTGTAAAACAGACGAAAAACCTGCCACCTTATTCTGAGCTCGGAGTTCTCAAGGTAACACCGGAGTATAGTAGAACTTTGGAGTTAAAAAAACCCAGATAATGGTCTCAGCTAAATGCAGCAGTTCCTTTGTCTAAAGGAAACTAGGTACTGGTGTGCTAGACAGTTTGAATTTTGCATTTGCATTACCTCAAATCTCAGAGCTACTTTTCAGCGCAGCAGGCAGTTAGCTCGCCCTAATTACTGCCACAGAGGCCCAGATGCTTTTGTCAGCTCTTCAAGCACAGAAAAAGATTACCAGCAGACAAGCCTGCCATAGGATCAAGGATGGCTCCTAACAGGAGACTTGTAAAAAATCCGCTTATACTTATGTTCTATACTGAATGGAAGAAATCTGAACACCTTATAAACCTGAGATCAAGCCTGACTATTCATATACAGGATTATCCTCTATACTGAAGAGACAAATACAAATGCAGCCAATTACAGAGAGAGTTATCCTAATGAAGCCCTTTTTCATGTAATTTGGTGAGATACAAAGAACTGCCTTAAGCAGGTACAAACACACGGCACTGGCTTTTCAGCCAATGTGCCTGCCCACTGAAAAGAGGGGACGTGGGGTCCGGCATCACTCACAGCCAGGTAAAGCTCCAGTGGCAGAGGAGGCTGGAGCCCAAAGGATGCGGCGCTTACCTACATGGATACTCTGAATGAGGCAAAAGCAATTACTATTTTTTTCACATTTTGCAATTACATGGAGAGGATCCTCCATTCTGTTGAAAATTGAATTTCACAAGCCTTCCAAGCAATTTGGCTTAAGCTAGGGAAATAGACTCAGCAGCAGCTCTCTATCCAATGGTAGTGTGGGAGGCCAGTGACTGCTATCACTGATTTCAGCAGCTGGTTGAAGCCAGCACAAGTCCCTTATCACCATACAAAACACAATTACCTTCTCCCCCCCTCACATGAGAAAAGAAAAGAAAACCTATTTGTTTGAAAATTCGGACTGCAGCTTAACCTGAAAATAGTTTCTTATGTTCAGGTATATGATTTAAAAATAAACGACAAACCTGATTAATGCAGTTCAGGGCTGTAAATCTGTAACCATTTATGGACTCATTCTATATAGTGAAACTTGACTGTGTAAAATACAGCTTTTAACTACAAAGGTGGCCTCAGGAGACCCCGAGCTCTTCCATGCCCTGTCTCTGCTGACTGTTGATTTTGAACAAGTCACTTTGGCTTCTGTGTCTCTGCAAAAAAAGTAGAGCAATCCAATCTCCTTAGGAAAAGCCACAGAGGCACAGTGATTGGGAGGGATGTGTTAGAAGTCAAATATTAGCATTATTAGAATCATAGAATGCTTAGGGTTAGAAAGGACCACCTTTGGATCCTATTTGGATCGATCATCTAGTTCTAACCCCCTGCCATGAGCAGGGACGCCTCCCACTAGACTGCTGCTCCAAGTCCTGTCCAGCCTGGCCTTGAACACTGCCAGGGATGGGGCAGCCACAGCTTCTGTGGGCACCCTGTGCCAGCGCCTCAGCACCCTCACAGGAAATAATTTCTTCCTTATAGCTAACCTAAATCTCCCCTCTTTAAGTTTGAACACATTCCCTTGGTCCTAACACTACAGTCCCTGATAAAGAGGGATGATGAGTATTGCCATTACTGTGTCAGGAGCATGATCCTACTGAGCAAAAGAACATCAGAATATTTGGAGGGAGGATCCTCTTTTAATGCTCCTTTAATGATTAGGGTGCAGCTTTACAGCAGGATGCCTGTGTTCTACTGATCCAAGGAATGCTGGTTGCCCTTCACCTACCCCTCCAGATGGGCTCCCACAAGCCCCATAGAACATCTGCAGGACGCAGGTAATCCAGGGTATCTGAAATGGCACTGGACACCTCTGTGCAGGTAACTGTGTCGAGTCCCATATGACTTCAGGCAATGTTCAAGTACTGACAATACCTGAATCAGAAAAATGGTCAGCAAATTGAACGTGCTGCCTGAAGTGACATGATAATATTCAGGGGAAAGAGAGTCTTGTCCCAGTACAAATCTATTGCTCTTAATTTGTCTTGTATGAATGAACATTAACTTTGTACCTAGCAGCCTTCCAATACCTAAAGGAGGCTGACAAGAAATCCGGAGAGGGGCTTTAGACAAGGGCTTGTAGGGACAGGACAAGGGAAATGGCTTTAAACTGACAGAGGGGAGACTTAGATGAGACATTAGGACATTAGGAAGAAATTCTTGCCTATGAGGGTGGTGAGGCCTTGGCACAGGGTGCCCAGAGAAGCTGTGGCTGCCCCATCCCTGGCAATGTTCAAGGCCAGGTTGGACTGGGCTTGGAACAACCTGCTCTAGTGGAAGGTCCCTTCCAACTCTAACCTTTCTATGATTCTATAAAACCTTTGATTACTTCCATATGCCACAGCACATAATATTAACCATAAGCTAGTTGGGTAGGGGACAAGGGGACTGACTGCACACCCAAGTGGTTTGCTGCCCCTTTGCATATTGTTAATTTGAAATACGATTTTCTTTTTTATTGGCCAACTTTATCTATCTTGGTGATGGTGGCGGCAGCAGTATATATTAAATCCGCACAAGTACCTTTGTTGAAAGCTTTTCTTGCTCTTCCAGTCAAAACTCTGCCTGTCTAATTTTGGTGCTGTCGCTCTTAACTTTTAACTCCCTCTTTTATGCTTCAAAGTCATCATTTGGCCTATTGCAAATTTATATATGAAGAAACAGGGTGATGAATGTCTTTCCAAACACAGGCTGCCCTCGAGGTAGCATGTAGAAACAATTGTGTGGTTTACATTCCCCTCCTGGCTACACTGATACTCATAACTAAAGTCAACAGAGTTGTAAGACTGCAACTGAGAATGTTGCGTGACGTATGAAGCATTTATTGAACAGTTTTCTTTAGCCAAAGTCAAGGATCTGTTACCCTTTAATTTCTGTCCATTTCTGGTGCCAGGATAATACACGTCTGATCCAACCCTCAGAGCATACTCATTCCTAATGAAAATAAAATTTAAAGAATTAGCTATTTGGCTGCTTTCAACTGCATTAATGCCTTTTTGTCCTTCTTGGAGAAGCACTTCCCCACAAAGAAACAAAAACACGGGAGCTCTGACAACACAAAGAAACTTGCCAGCTCAGCCCAGGGAATTATCAAAGGAAGTTCATCCTCTCTAGCCCATGAGTTGCAAATTCCTCTTGGTCAATAGCAGCTGCAAGTTATTCTGTGCAATGTCTGCTTGTTACCTTCTGTGCTTTCAATGGGTGTTTTCACTCCAGTTCCCAGAGTAGAAGTGAAAAATTCACCACTTCCAACATTAATCAAGAGCTTTGCTGGCAACCTTGGCAGAAGGGTCTGACATCAGCCACATTTATCCCAGCTGTTCTTAAAAGCCAGAGATAGTAACTTGGGGAGTTATTGAAGCTTGTACTGGGAAACTTACACCAAAATGTATATTATACCATAATATGCCATCATACTTGCAGATCTGAGGTCTACTTTTGTTCATGGTTGGGCATGAATACGTGCTTAGCACCCTGCAACTTCATCTTCACCATGACTGTTATAACCGTGGGATACTCTAAGAAGATTAATTTATCCTAACTTGACTTTTCAAATGACTTCATTGTCCAACTTCATGTTTATAAAGAAAGACCTGGCAGTCCTTAAATACTTTCTATTCAAGACCTCACAGATCACTTCTCTCCCACAGGAAGTTAAATACAGGCTCTTGTAGCAAATATGGCAGCAGAGTATGCAGGAGAACAATCTGTTAGTTATTCATGTATTTTTAACCATCAGCAGTGTGGTACAGCAAATGGAAAAAATGGAGGAGAGCTACCAAAGTAACGAGCAATCTTCTCTGCAGATCACCAGGAAATACTCAGCTGGTTACAAAGAACCACAATTAGAAGAATGTTAACATTAATGATTAATGAGCTATTTAAAATGAGCAACTCAGATTGCACTTTACATCCCCTATCACCTGTGGGTGAGGTTTTGCAGGATGTAATTCACAGACACCCAACCTGGACTGAAATAAAACTATTCATTCGTTTCAAGTTTCTGTTACAAACCAGTGGCTCAGATAGCAGAATCACGCCTCATGTTACATCTTGATTAGAAAAATGGAAGAAAACAGAACTCCTCCTTCTTTAGAGAATGAATGAGAACTGATTCAGATTTTACCTTTAGTTTAGTCCTAGGCTAAGATGGTACTAGAATGCACAGCATTATTTCTAATATGGTTGCTCATTCAAGACAAGACTTGAAAAGCACATGTTTAAATGCCTTCCAATTCCATCCTTTACTCAAGCACATGTTTACAGAAACACATATGTTTAAATGCTATCTTCAATAGGAATTCTTCTGCATACTGAAGCCCAAATGGACCATCTAAAAAATCTCATATGCGTTACTCATCAGCAACAGATTTTATAAAATTTCCCTTTACACTACTGAAAGAAAACAAAGCAATTTCAACTACTGCAGCCAGTGCAGCACTACAGCTTTATATTACTGTTAGCATTTGTAAATATAATCATGCTCATGCTGAGACTCACTCATGCCATTGTATTTTTCTCTGCTTTGACCAAGGAAGAGATTAGGGAGTATCAACTGAGTTTTACTGTAACTTCCTATTTCCCTCCATGGACTTACAGACCCTCCTTTTTACCTGATAGAAATACCTGACTATAGTTTCGTTAATGTTTCTCTTTTTTTTTTCCCCTTTGCCTCCATCTACCTAAGTCATATGGGTACAGCTTCTTAGTGATGAATTTGCCTTGCCGAAAGAAAAACCTGCCATTTGGTTTGTTTTTCTAGTCAGCTGATCAACATGAGCAAAGTTTGCAAATAATTATGGGGAAGCTGCATTTAACACCCAACCACTAGTTGAAATGTGAGTATCTATGATCAGAAAGGCAGAAAACAAAGGAACAAGAAGCCACACCATGTTACAAAAATGGCCATACCTGGTCAGTTTAAAGGTTCATCTAACCTGGTATTATTTCCTCATAATGATTAATAGTAGACGCCTTGGGAAGAGCATAGGAATATGGCAAGCAGAAGCTAATACCTTCCTAGAATACCCTCCTAACCTTCAACAAGTCACAGCTCAGACTTCTCATCTGACAAATCCAAGACTTTTTATACATTACCACATAGAGGGATAAACACTGGACAAATGGCATGCTTTGATGTTTGACTGTTGATGAATAGAAATAATGTGAAATAAATATTTAGGCTATGTGTTAGCTGTTTTCCTCACTGTTACAGCGAAGAGAGTATTTACCCCACGATCTCTAGCATCACTTGAATGGGGCTTTTGTCCTCACTGCTATAAGCATTCTGCAATTCAGAGGTGGTGAAGTCTTGTTAGATCATCTAGCTCATTTTACAATCAACTCAGGACTAAAGAGGGAAAACCACAGTACACCTCTTGCCACAGTCAACACCAAGTTAAAATCACCCCTTGTTGCTTCTGAAATGTTGGTGAAACTTCCACCTACTAAGATTAACAAAGTTACTCAGTGTTCATCATTATCATTTTAATATTGAACTAGAAAGAAAATAAAATTGCCATATGGTGGAATTATCATGTCAGACATCTGTTGACTCCCTTTTATGGAAAACCAAAGCACTTTAATATGAACAAGCTGGTAGCTATTTTTAATGTATGAAGATATTAAGTGTTTTGCCCCACACTGTAAGATTTTCTTTAGAGGCTTATCTGCGTAACACTGAGAAAACAGATCATGGTCTTAATTTCTGTGGTGCCTCACAGTACTACAAAAACCATTGCAAAAGTTTAAATGCTAAGGTCAGTTAAGAGTACAGAGGAGGCACTGCCACAACATGTTTGAAAAGCTTTTCAGACAGTTGACTGAAAACACTGGGCTGATCTCAACCATTTACAGATTTATGTCTAATCAGAGGAATATAACACACTTAAACCAGGTTTTAATTTGTTTGAATTTTCTTTTTTTTTTTTACAAATTAGAACAAAAGATTTTCTTTTGTTCTTGTTATGTTGATGATAAAAATGGAAAAATTGTTTTGAGCCATCCCAAATGATTCTTTTATCAACTGTTTCATTGAGGAAAATAATCACATCCTGGCCCTTCCTCTTCTGCTGCTTTTGTGTATGGTTTTAGCTATTTAATAAAGAAAATGCTACAACTGCCTTTCTTTCTCATTTACTATAATATGGCTGTTTGGATTACTCTAGAAAATATTATTTCTTAGACTCTTCCTGCACATGGTGATTCAAGCTATCAGCATCGACCTCAAGGACAGGAAACATTAACGTCAAGAATATTGGGGAAATATTTTAAGTGCTTATGCTATCCTAGTTATAACTGGACATCACCACAAAAATGTAACTAAAAAGTATGTTTATGCACTCAGATACATATGCAAAATACTGTTTTAGAAGACAACACACATCTAGCTACCACTGCTATCCTACCCTTTGGCATGAATGACAATGGTATTGATACTGCCTTGGTATAGATTAAATCAGTCAGTTACCAAGTCTATCACACCTACAGAAGTGTATCCAGACTGTTGTATTTCATACCTCTGGGAGCCTGGAATTAAACAACTAAGTCTCAGTATTAATGTAAGGAATTATCAGCTTTACTGAACACATTTAGTCTATATGGATCTCCCTAAAGCATTCAGTAAAACTCCCAGGCAATTTCAGTGAATTCGTGGCCTTGTGAATTACGGAGGCTGAATTTGGGAAAACTTCATTTTCCCAAAATATGACCATAAATAGACAGAAGGAAGGGGGAATATTCTCTTAGGGCTCTATGCTTATTAATGCTAGCACATTTGTGAAAGTCACAAAAGAATTTGGATATGAAAAGAAAAATAAATGATCAACTCTTGAATCCATTAGTCAGTGGAGCCACCTATGGCTGCACGGACATCAGAATCTCACTCTTGCTGTTCCCAGCATTATCACACCGTCTGCACAGCACAGACACTAATGCCCTGCTTTAAAAACCTGAAAATGATACGCAAGTGTCATTCAAGATATGTCTACGGCCATTTATTCTGACCTCATCCTTTTTATAAAAGCATGAAAATGTCAGAATAAATGTGTTCTCTGTATTTATAGTGTAATGCTGGGGGCTGAGCAAAACCTCCCACAAGCTGATGGGCATTTAAAAACCCTGTCAACCTCTTCAGTCTTTCTTTTTGACAGAATCCACCCACAAAATCCCAAACATTCAGTATGTGGCTAGATTAAAAGATGTAGCAAAAGCATATAGTACATTTTACCTTCAAATGTTTTGCTCCCATGAGAGCCCTTTTTCTTCCTGCATCTGAGGTATGTCAGCACCATGCATTCTCTTCACACGGGCTTCCTCCCACATAATTTCTGCTCTTTCCAGAACTATTGCTGATTTACCTGGTACATGTTCTCCTAAGACCTGGTACTTCCACTTCTGTGTTTCTAGATACAGACATAATCCTTCATAATCTATCTGAACACATCAAAGCGAACAATAGATTTCATTCTCACCCCACTGTCATCTCACAGCAGGGAAGTACCCAGTTATTTATTAATGGAGATGAACTGAAGAGAGATGAAATCGTTTCCAACAGGTCAGAATACAAACCTAGGTCTCCGATTTCTGTTTAACTGGTCAATATATCATCTCATCCTCCAGAGTGGATATTAAAGAAATGGTTCCTATTTCTAGGCCCATGTTTCTATGCACTTCTAGGAGAGAGTGGTGTAGTTAGATCCCATGGGACAACGTCAGTTCCTCAGGGCAATGTCACTGCCCATCATTTATGGCAGCAGGACTGATACTTTGCTGCTCTACACTGGGGTGTCTGGTGGCATTGAAGCACAGTGAAGCTGTGCTTCATCAGAGGTGGAAACCCACTCTGGGTTTCCACTGCTGAGAGAGGAGAGTCGCACACCAAGTTCATCTTTCTTTCCCTCAGCTCTAAGGAATCATACACCAAAGCAAATAGAGAGATTGTATTATCTTGTGTTTTCTGAAAGGCAAATTGGGTGAGCTAAGCATGTAAAACTCAGTGCTTCAGCCACAGAAATCCACCAAAGGAAACCATGAACAAGATCTTCAGGCAGCTCTCGTGAATGGTAAGAGGACCGAATGACTATTGCTTTCCTTGCACAGGAGAAGAGCAGCTCCCAGACACAATGCAAGGCTACTGAAAACCAGTAGTGACTATAACACCTGGGCCTTTTGAGCCACACCACATGCATAACAGCTATGTGACAGTCCGGTTATGGGCCACCAGCTCCGCAACAGCCTTGCATTCCACCTGGGTGAAACAATTCCATTTCTATACAATCCTGATGTGGTGATATTTGTTTAGTGTACTGGGAGGCACTGAGGGGTAAGGGCAGACAGATACGACACATAAGACAGAACCAAGTGCTGCTTTGTACGACACGATTCTTCCTAAGAAAGTGGTTGGAAGAAAGAGAGCCTGGGAATGGAGGGAAATAATCCTCCAACAGCGTATCACTGGCTAAATTTTAGGTGTGACTTTGCTCACCAATCATTAGATACTGTGTCTCATGTTATGCAAAGGGATTTTCTAGAAATATCATTGTGCTAACATGACACAAGCAACTTATTAGGAAAAAGGATGAGCAGCATCCTAGGAAAAAAGGCTGGAATCAAGATTATGTTTGCTCTACTTGAAAATTAAACTCCACCACATTACAAATTGTAATGAATGAGTCATAATTTGAGATGGGTAACACCAATCTGGGTTAAAACCCCCACATAATAAAGCAAACTTTGTAGCAAATGAGCTTGGTCATTTCAACATGAAAGAAAAACAAAACTGAAGCTGCAAGTGGCCTCAGATCCTTTATTCCCAACTTTAAACGAAACTCCACTTTGCAACTGGTTAACCAACAATTCAGACAAGTGTCTTGAGGTATTTGGCTACTGACAATGCTGTAATTTAATTTACAAACCTTTTTTGCCCCTGTGCACACACACTGTAAGGGATATTTTCAAAGCAGAGCTTAAGATTTAGACACATCCCACTCACTTAATGGAAATTGCATGGTTTGGCTTCCTTTAGGGAAGCCCTTTCCCAGGTGGGGCTGGAAAACTATTCCACGTGGATGGTGTCTCCTGAAGCCAATCCACAGCAGAGCTAAAGACAAAGCAGCCCATGCAGAAGCCTGTTTTCTCTGGACTGCATAGTGCAATGAAGTACCATTGCTGATCAGGTCCAGGTATTTTAGTGCCTGTGGTTTCCCAAGCAACAAGTTAAGATTTGCCTTTGGTGGCCCAGTGTGCTACAAACTGCCTGCAAGAACCCTTCTTCTCTTAACAACAACTAACAGCAACTCTTATCCTCTGAGCTTGACACAAAGCTCTGGTTTTAGAGGCAAAATTCTCTGTACGCTATAAAGTTAACAACAATCACTATTATTTGGCAGTTCAATGGCAAGGCTACATGCACAAAAGCATGTATTTCAAGTAGCTAATTTACACATTAAGGACACACTTATAGGATCTATATATGTAAAGGTCTTACATAAGATTTTCCAAACACTGAAGTAATATAGAAACGTTAAATAAGATGAGAGAACTCATCTTAAGCACAAAGAATCACAGAATTGTTAGGGTTAGAAGAGACCTCTGGAGATGATCTATTCCAACCCACACATTCACTTTGTTTTTCTTTTTAAGCTTTGCCTTTTGAACACAAAGCAGGGGAAAACACAGCCATGCAATATGCAACAGAAGACAAGGATAAGCACCAGAGCTCATGCAATTTGGCTTCTGTGGGAGCCTAATGTCCTTGAAATCTTTATGCCAAAACCAGATTTGACTGAAATGGTCATGGGACTGAATATTTATTAAGAGGGACAGGCAGACAACTACACAATCACGTCACATTTGAAAACAACAGAACAATAAGCCAACCCAACACATCGGTGTGCTGAATGCTCCTTGTCTAAAGCAACATTTATGTACTGAAGTACTGAAGAACCAATATTCAATGGGAAGGTCAGATGTAATCACATAGCAAATACTGAAACAGAGATAGAGAATTTTAGTGTTCACTGTATCCTATTTCAATTTTCTAGAGATCTTAGTGAGTGTCAGGATGAAGAATTACGTTTTAAAATAACCAGATTATCAAAAATCACAAAAAGAAACTAAAAATGCATAGTATGATATTTTAAACAGAAGAAAGGCAAAAAAAAAGAGCATGGGTTTCATGCACCAACCTACTTTTCCATCTACCTGCAATTGAAATGTGAGTACTTCCACAACTACAATACTTGCTTAGGGATCCTACTGCAAATGAAATTTGTCCTTAACACTTGAATTCACAGAATCATAGAATGGTTTGGGTTGAAAAGGACCTTAAGATCATCTAGTTCCAATCCCCCTCCCAGGGGCAGGGACACCTTCCACTAGAGCAGGTTGGTCCAAGCCCTGTCCAACTTGTCCCTGAACACTTCCAGTGATGGAGCATCCCCATCTTCCCCGGGCAACCTGTGCCAGTGCCTCACCAACCTCACAGCGAAGAATTTCTTCCTAAATCTGACCTAAATCTCCCGTTTAAGTTTAAACCCATTACCCCTTGTCCTGTCACCACAGTCCCCCAGTGATGAAAAGTCCCTCTCCAGCTTCCTTGTAGGCCCCCTTCAGATACTGGAAGGCTGCTCTAAGGTCCCCCCTGAGCCTTCTCTTCTCCAGGCTGAAAACCCAATCTTCTCAGCCTGTCTTCATATGAGAGGTGCTCCAGCCTCCTTATCATCCTTGTGGCCTCCTCTGGACTTGCTCTAACAGTTCCATGTCTTTCTTAGTTGGGATACCAGAACTGTACACAAGTTCTGTCGTCTAGCAAGCATGAGCTTTGCCTATTGGGGCCAATGAACTATGGACTGGTTGGTGTGAATGTCCAGACGAAGTAGTGGCAGCAGCACAGACGTACAGAAAGAACCCAGACCCTGTGTATAAGAACAGGCACTGCAAACCATATAGTGGATAATTTTAAATGGAGATGGGTGAAAAATACTCTTCCTCCTATTAACTACATTGATTTAATGATTACTGTGCCTCCATAAAATATATTCACATTTACTATCCTGTGTAAAGGTCGTGTACTCAACTACCATTCTTAAAATTGAACTTTTTCCACGGAAAATACCACTCTTTCTCAAATGCTTGTTTTTATTTGGCAGGTGAATGAAGACACTGAGCCACGCCTGTCATCGTCCCCGCTACAATGAATACCATTTAAATCCACTGCCTCAATCCGTGTAAAGAAACATACCCTTCACCGGATGTGTGCCCTCTAAAGCAACTGACCAAATTTCAGCTCATCCATTTAACATGAAGTCAACTGAATTCTGCTTGACCAAAAATCAGTGCCTATTGTTCCAAAACATGCAAACATCTCACAGTCTATTGCAGTTGCTGGTTAAGTGGATTAGTGTTATTGGTAGGAGCCCACTCAGATGAGAACAAAGAAGACAGCCAGAATCCCTTGGGAAAAAGAAACAAAAAAAAGCTATTTCCACACAACTTTCAGAAACAGTTTCCAACACATGTGAGCACAGGCTGCTCTGTGCATGGGCTGTCATAATTAAATCCTTAGAAATGAATGAGAAATGAGCTTATTATTCTTGATTTACTACCACTTCATTTATGCTTTCCAGTCAATACAGATCTACAAAGCCATGCTAAAGATATACTAAAGGCCTAATTGTGCTAGCCTAACTCAAGAAAAACCAGTACTCAAAGTTCTTTTGAAGTTTTCCCACTTCTGACAACTCAAGCAATTTTTATTGCAAGCCTTGCAGTACTTGATGTTTTGCTCAACATTCCGGCTCCTGGAGTTACACAACATGTGAATCTCCTTTGTTTTCAATTTTAAAAGAGTTTTATTGCCTTTATGATTGAATAGAAAAACTTGCAAATGAGACTTTAAAAACAGTGTCTAAAATAAAAGAGAAAAAGAAGAAAGAACTGTATCATTTTGCTGAATAACTTCATAAAGAGCATGATATTCTTAGCCCATATAAATGTGGTCTAAGCATAAATGATTTCTGAGCCCCAGTGTACACTTACGACTCACCCACAGTTAGCAACATACAGACACATATTTTCACTTAAGGGAAGTCCTGCTCTTGTAACACTTAAGGTTGGGGATTTCCTTCCATGTGCATAAAGTCATGTAAAATTTTGAGCCTCCTCCCATTCAGTGTGGAGGAAGTGAAGGACCTCTCCTGCGATCCTCAGCTCCCACACCAGTGGCCATGGGTCCCCTCAAGCATCAATAGCAAAATGAGAAACAGAATTACAGAA
Source organism: Myiopsitta monachus (assembly GCA_017639245.1). Classification (NCBI taxonomy): domain Eukaryota; kingdom Metazoa; phylum Chordata; class Aves; order Psittaciformes; family Psittacidae; genus Myiopsitta; species Myiopsitta monachus. The sequence goes on from CM029925.1 coordinate 60,811,854, forward strand.
TCACAGAACCGTTTGGGTTGGAAGGGACCTTCAAAGTTCATCTAGTCCAACCCCCCTGCAATGAGCAGGGGAAAAAAGTAGAGAAAACCTCTGACCACCTAACTGGTGCTGAATTTGTACTAACTGCCCAACTGGGACAAACTGGGCAGCCAAGTCCTAAAATTGCCTGATACAGAGTCTGCTGCAAGCTACATGATGTTCCTATGGGACAGCTATAGGTTGGGGGCTCCTACGTGAAGAGCCTGGATCAAAATCTAGGTAGTAAACTATCCCTCCCATGATAGCTGGGCTGCAAATCCTGTGTCGCTTTTTAACACTGAACCAGCACAATGCCTTCTTCATTTCCCTCTTCCTCCCACCTCCTAATTTCCATCTTTTTTTCTCCTTACCTGATACCTTTTGTTTATTTCTTAAGCTGTTTGAGGCAGGGGCTGTCACTTCCTGTGTGTTTATGCAGTGCCTTGCATGAAGGCTGACAGCTCTAGATGCCATTATAATCAAAGGGGAAGGGGTGTGGGGGATTTTTAAGGATCTAAGGAAAATGAGGCATTCACCTGCCATTGACATTCAATAGGATTTGAGTACCTTTCTTCCCCTTTGAAAAATCTACATTTAAAAGTATAATAATTAAGATGTCTGTCATTACCAAAACATGCATTGTTAAAATATGACACAGCCTCCAAGTAGGAAAACCCCTCATTTAGAGCAGAGTCATTAACAAAAAGCACTTTTTTCCTTCAGAAGCACTAAGATCTCATTTGTCTAAAATCACGCACAACTGCATTTGACACACTTCCTGGAAGTATCACGTCTGACTTGGATCATACGTTGCATCAGTTAGATATCTGCTGAGAAGTACACACTCCATCAATTTAGGTACTAACATTTTATGTTTGGTTTTTTTTAAGAGTATTACCATAAATAGAGTTTTAAATGATCTTCTTTAAATATTATAATCTTCAATTGAATTCAATACCTCTGCAAACAGAGCAAACAATCTCTGACTGATTTGATCATTTGCTTCTATTCTATTTCAGACATGCACTGGTTTGCAGTCGTGTAAGGTTTTTTCATTAGCAATTGCTGTTCAGCTGCATATTTTCTTCAGTAACCTAATTAATGCTAGAAAGGTAACTTTTCTTCTTGTGCATTATAGTATGTCAATGTAATCAACACTATTGCAGAGGTTATATATAAATAAGAATCAGGGGAAAAAATGTAAAGGACAAAATTGAAAGAGAATGCAGAAAGTAAAGATTTTCCATGAGATGGTGAGTGCCTTCATCTCCCAGTGACACCAAGATGGAAAGTGATTACTCAGCACCCTGCAGGGCAGACTCATGGGAGTCCTATGGTTCACTGCAAAGAAATTATTGCATGCAGGTAGGATAAAAAAACAGGTATTAATGAAGAGGATAAATTATGTCTTTAATTTGATTCAGTAGCTTCCAAGGTCTGAGTTTGTTACATGAATAACATAGAATCCTGTAGACAAACTTCAGCTTTGTCTTTGGGATGCTATCAATCTCTTTAAATCAAATCACAGGCCTGATTGCAAACTGCATTCCTGTGCGGTCAGTGACTGATTATGTGTATGGTCTTAATGGCAACACAGATACCACCAGGCAGGATGCATAAACATAGCTGAAGTAAACCACTGTATTATTAATGGCAAGAAGGGCTCAGTTATAGAGTCAGAATGCCATGTGCTGCAATGACATTAATACTTAAAGTTTTCCTCAGAAATGCTGATTTCAAGCTCTCAGCTACAGAGTTTCAAATGGTCTGCATCAACTACTTGCACCAGCCAGGTTAACAGGTGAGGGAGGTTGATTGTAACCTTCACCCTCAGAATGTGCTTTGGTGAGATGCTGGGCACCTCTGGGTGCTCCTCGAGCCTGCCTGAAGCTTGAAACAGAATATCTTTGGAGGACTGTTTTGCCTGATTGTCTGTTTGCCCTATTCAAAAAGAAATATACCTCACCATATAGCTGTTAGCTTAAGAAATGTCTTTCCTTCCCCAAGCATGCCATTGGAACTCCTCAGAAAGAAAAATCTCAGTGGCTAAACATCCAAACAAGCATGTAAAACATACTGGGGAATATTCCTGGAAACAGGCCAACTAGCAGAGCAACTATACCAGTAAAATCCTATCTCCAAGAAATCATGCAAGGTGTCTACAGGGGATGCTTGCGATGATGTTCTTCCTCCCAGATTATACCTGAGAGTTATCTGAGAGTGGCCGAGGCCAAAAAAGCATGCTGGGAACCATTATAGTTTAACTTAGGTTGACTTGAATTTTGTGGCATTAATTTAGCCCCACATTCTTCAACACTGTGAGGATGTCCTGCACTTTTAGATGTAGATCTGTCTCTGGTCCATTTGATAAAGTCGTCTTATATTTTGGTGCTGCAAAACACTGAGATGGGACTAGCTGGACAAGAAAGTGGGAGATACTATTGAAAACAGAATTAAGTAACAAAGAAAATGCATTGCCTATTTAATAAAACCACTGTAGCTTACTACAATAATCATTAAAAGAACTGCAATTGACAATCTACGATGGATGCCGTTTTTTGGAGGCAGCTGGTTCCATGTATCTGCAGTTGGATTTAAGTTGCCCTCACCTCCTTTTTAAACTGGATTCTCATGTACTTTACTTAACAAGGAAAACGCACAAAACCTCTGTGTGCTTGAAAATACAAGTCAAAAATGGTTTTTTTAAAGCTGACTTTTAACTTAGATGCTCACTTTATAAAATAACAATCTGTGTTGTAGTTTTCAGTCTATAAGATAAAGTACAAAAAAATACCATGGGCAGAAAAGCTGAAGTGTCAAGTTTGATGCCTCAATCAAATTCCAGCTGTGAGTTGAGGTTTTACACAGAAACCAGGCACCTTGACCTCAACCTCCCAGTCTAATCAGCATGTTGTCCTCCATTCTTGAGAAAATTAACCTCATTCATCACATTGTGCTCCTGTTTCTCCCTATGGGTTGGGATGCTTGCTTTGTTCCTTGTCCTACTTCTGGATCCCAGAGCGCAGCTGTCATGGCTTGATAGCACAGTGGGCACAGAAGCAAGCATGTGAACTGAGTGAACCTAGGAAAAGCTTTTAGCAGACAAGAGTAATTATAACAGACTTCCCTGCCACAGAAATGTCCTGGTAGGTTTTAGGCTTTTAAAGCCCAAAGTCTGAATGCTGTTACACAGGGCATCCACAAGATGAAGGTATTTACTTCACTCACCTGGTTTTCCCCCTCCTTTTCCTGATAATTATATTCCACCACATATTACACAGAGATTCTGACAAAACCTGAAAGCTACTAAATATATCACTAAATTCATGAGATGCAAATAATGTCAAACAGTAAACAACAGCCTCTGACTTGGAGCCCGAGTCTCCCAGGGTGTAGTGATCTTAATTCTCTCTGCTACCACTGCCTCTTAGGAGGAATTCTGCCCTAGATGAACAATCACAGGACTAGAGAAAGTGCTAACTCCCTCTTTTCCAGCCTCTTCCAACTTTTTGTTTTCACGCATCTTTCCTCTGTTCCCTCTGCAAACTGGATCTTTCCTTTCTATCTCCTGGATAAAGTCCTCACTTCAATTCATTATCTCTAATTCCAGACATCCTGCATTCCTACACTGAAAAGAATCAATAGAAACCATCAAGGGAAGAAAGGGTTTTTAAAAATATGCTCCACTATGAAGATGGATGAGAGGGCAATAAAACTCAGCAGAAGAAATACCTGAACTGGTAAGTCTGCCTAATTTGGTATACAGCAAAGCTTACTTTGCTTTCCCTCTAAATGCTGATCAGCATCACATCCATAAGCCATGTTCAGTATAAAGCTTTTATCTCTTATTCAAGCTTTTCTACAACAGAACAATTTCATCTGCAGAACAAATGTGATATTGAAAGCCACACTCAAAGACAGGAAAAGGCAAGGAAGCCAACTAACCTGACCAATAGGTTCTTTTGTTGGGGCCTTTCCTCTTCTAGCGGTGCTCGTGGCCAAAGTAGTGGTTGTTTCCATGACTGACGTGGACATCTCGGACTGCATCGCTGTGGCTGTGGACTCGGTTGTCATAGAGGAAGGCACTTCACCAACAAGTCTCACATTTCCTTCTATCACAATGTTGGCATCGTTTTCTGCTGCCATATTCAGAACTTTCAAGCCATTGTAGTAAAGACCAGAGAGCTGGCCTTGGAAAGGGTGGCCACGTTCCTTGCCTCCAATTTTTATGGTTGCTTGGCTATTGAAGATTGTGAGCTGACGCCCTGTGAAGATAATATTATATACATGCAAAAATGTTGACTGTGAACACTATACTCTACAGAGTGATAACAGATTGTCATGGGGTGAATAATGAGAGCAATAAACTATAAGAAAAGGATTTGACTCATAATTCATTGCTTTTTAATGAGGTGTACATGAAATGCATAAATTTGTAGAGCATTTGCATTTTTCTAAATTTGCAACGTTTTGGGATTTTTAGTTTGGTGTGTTTTGGGCTTTTTTTTTTTTTTGCTAAAAGGCCAATCAAATATAGCTACAAATGTGTTCAGTGCTACAAATAATACCCCTCTTCCTTTACCTGAAAGCAGTCTTTAAACTTTTTGGGGTGTGTGTCAAGAATGCCAGGTTTCTAATTCCTTAAGATTACTTTTTCTTCAAGTTTTTTTTTTCACACAACACATCATAGGGCCTATAGCTTCAGTTATGTACATGTGAGTTTATGTATGTATAGACATAGAAATATGTATATACACACAGTTTATATATTTATGCCAACAAGTCACTAAGTCAAGCGAATCTTAAAGAATCCTTTATGCAGTAATCTGTCATTTTTCTATGTAAGTGAATTCCATATTAACATTTGTAATTAAATGATTCCTTTTTGTATTTAAATGTTTATTTTCCTTCAACATACACACTGGAGAGAAACACATGGTTCACACTGAGTATCTCAGAGGCAGATTCAAAAACAGATGTCTGATTGGCTTTCAGCAAGGCTATCAATTCAAATAAAAGATTTTAGATGTAAAAGCGGCTTCAGAAATGATACACATACCGATGGAGAAATCATGGCACATTTCCATTAAACAGAGAAATCCTCAGCAACAGTACCACTCTTAGTAAATAGAATAGTCACTTTAGCAGATTGGTTTCTGCTCACAAAAAGCATGCACACAACTTTAAGTTCTGTTTTAATTCATGTTTGTTCCAAAATCCCCTTAGAAGGTTGCAAACGTTAAAGGGACTTCATTTTGATTGGCAAGTCATATTGCCCACTATTTAAGATACCTACAGTTTAAACGAATTTTTTTTTTCAGGACCATAATGAAGATAGCATAACTACAGATATTTTTAGTTAATAATTTAGATGCTGGAACATGTCATATAATCTATGAATGATTTATAATTTTTGGTTAATGTTTGCTATAAGTACCTTCATAGATTGAGTTAGTGGATTATATTTAACAGTCCCTTTAACCTTAAGTTAACAGGGTAAGATTATTAAACAGCTGGTACTTCTAGAAATGTAGAGAAATTATTATACAAGGTATGCAAATATTACTCTATATTTTACTTTTTTAAAATTTGTTTTTAATTTAGTTTTACTGAAATTTATTTTTTATGTTTATTAGTGTTACAATGAAGCACTACTTGGTTATGTTCAAATTATTGTTTTATTTGAAGTTTTAATCAATGTTTTTTACCTTTGTCGAGTAGCCATTCATCAACTACTCGACCAAGTCGATATGGAATTCGCTGTCTAGCAATCGCCAGGCGCTCGTTATCATTGTTTCCTTTAAAGTTTAAAGAGACATTTCATTGGTTAAAATCTGTAAGGTCAAAGGTTAAAAGTTAATACTTAAAGCTTGAGCTATACAGTTGCCACATGATTTTTTGAAATTTGGAATTTTAAAAAGTGCTACCTAGAACATTTCATGGCTCCGACTTTTCATTCATTCATTTATTTTATTTTAGCAAACAAAATTATTCCTATGTTAATTGAAAATTAGAAATCTGCATTTGAGCTAGGTTATTAAACTTATGTTATAGACAGACCCAAAAAACAAATTTAAACATCATCGAATGGCTTTGCAAAAAATGATCATTGACCTCAGGGTTTTGTCTTTTTTGATGTTTCTTATTAACTAGTTAAACATGTTCAGGTGAAACAGGTTTAAGTTTTCAAAAGACATCCAACCTCTCACTTCAGGTTAGTCATTTAAAGAACAACACAACTCTTAATCACCATCTAAGGCACGCTTACTTCTGCTGTCTAGTACCAGACCTGCTGTAACTGATTTTCTAAGCAGAAAAAAATACATTCTTCTTCACTTCATTTAAATACATTCCAGACATTCAAATATATGAATCAGAGCAGACATGGGTAATTCACCATTTGTACATTCTCATATAGGACACGTGGACAATTATCTTGAAGAAACACCAAGGCTTTGACAAAAGTGACTTGCTGAAGGGTAGCCTGGTTCTGAAATGTGGGAGTGCTTTAAAATTTAGCAAGAGGCCATCTGTAGTGGAGTTTCAGAAATGAAGAACTAAGCAGAACCCAGCAATGCAAAACACAAACTTGTCGTATTTGCAAACCATATCTACTCTCAGTCTGTGCAGAGATCTTTAAACAAAGCCATGAGATTAAATAAGGCTGGTAGAGTCAGAAAAACATCAGACAGTGAGGAGTAACTAGCAAACCATTTAAAATATTTATTTCTAATGATAGCTTTTTATGTTTGAATGATATAGGTGTGATCCCTCAGAAAAGCATGTCTTCTACTTAAAACTTTTCTGAGGAGAACAACAGTAATATTTCCTTCAGTGTAAATTTTTGTGGTGGCAGTAGTACTTTAGACAAACAATACCTTTTTCTTCCATTGCACTGGTTGATATTAGCAAAACACCTGAGAGATAAGAACAGCCGGATGAGGAAAAAAGCAGTGATTCCTAATTCAGGTCCAAATCCAAAGTCAACCTTACTAGCTCAAATGCACATAATGTCTTTGACTTCAAAACGCGCTAAAAAACTAATTCCCCTATCTGCAGTGGAAATATAAATACACGATGCAGTAGTTCACATAGGGCTCAGAAATACGTTTTCTTAAGCTACGAGGGTCTTACCGCTAATTGCCAAACCAAAGCATTACCCAAATCCAGAAAATCAATGTTGTAGTTTGTCAGACAATTATCCCTACTATCAGCATCGCAAGCCCTAATAGCTTTCAGAGAAGCATCAGTACTGTAGCCCCCAGAAACAGCAAGAGCAACGGTTTCTGTGCCAAAGCCATGGTGGTTTTACACGGACAGTTACTCTGTGGTGACATGCTACATTCCATGTTTCATGTCCCCATCATTTGGTTTAGTATGGACATAGTTCATTATGCCAGAAGATGATCTGTTTTCTTTTGAGAGGATATCCTTTTCCTATTCACTTTTAAATACAGAATCATAAAATGGTTTGGGAAGGAAGGGACACTTGAAGGTCATCAAGTTGAAGCCCCCTGCCATGGGCAACTATATCTTGCATAGGCCATAGTTGCTCCAAGCCCATGCAATGTGGCCTTAACACTTCCAGTGATGGAGCAGCCACAGTTTCTCTGGGCAAATATGCTATTGTGAACTCCTGTATGCATGTCTATGTGGAAAGGTACACAGGTGCATATATACAAATATATATTTTTTTGTATGCACATTTTGCTCTGTTCTCAGTGTTCAGAAGCATTCTCTGTAAAACAATATTGACTGAAACTTTTCCTTTTCTGCCTTTTCAAGAAACTTAAAATTTAGAATAAAAGGCTTCAGAACACAACTCTTGCAATGTTGTGAGAACATGGAATGTCTTAAAATTTTTTCCCTGTTATGATCTTTAAAATTACTGCTCTTCATCTGAGCTCCTTCTCTTATGGCAAGCTTCCTGTGACTTAATGGAAATTTAGGAAGTACAGGAAAAACATGAGAAATGTCATGTGGTCAGCATGGGAACGAAAATAAGTAGTGCAATCCTGCACATTTTTGTCCGGATTTGTATCTTCAATTAAAATACATATATTTATCTACCAGTGAGTTAATGACTGATATTCTTTGATAGCCAGTTACTTATAAGACTTATGTTTAGCTTTTCAAGAAGATGTTTCTACAGTTTTTGTTGAGGCATTATCACTTGATCCACTGAATAAGAGACACCATCCTATTTCCAAAACATTGCCTTAATGTAAACCAAATGAATCATGAGATTTTATGGCTGTTTGCTATGTTTTAGGGTTCTTTTGCTATATTAAAAAAAAGGGGGGGGAGTGGGCAACAATCTTCTATGTCATATATAACAAAAAGTCAAATTGTTCAGAAGGGGGTTGCAGGCATAAAGAATCTACTAACGCAATGGAAATAAGTCTCATTGATGTAGATAACGGTTCACTTTTCAGATTCACCCACTGCTACTCACTGGATGTCTTTCACTAATTAATACACCCTGGACCTCCGAAGAAGCATACAGTCATGTCAAAATGAAACAATGTTCACAACTGCATATGCTGGGAATGCATTAAACTCTATGATGCTTATTCAACCAGTGGGTGCAAATCGGGTGCATGTGGTAGAAGGAACCTCTGCAGGCACCACTCTGGATACCTAATGCTATGGCACCTTTCTACTGTAATTCCAATACTAACATGGGATTTATTCCAAAAAAGGTTTACTGCTGCCTCCACTTTCACTACTTGGCAGCTGCTCCAAGACATCTCTATAGTGACCATGGAAGCTCCCCTGTGAATTAGCAGCATAAATTTAGTCTTGGCCAGCTTCTACATTTCTTTATTTCATTAGAAAGTCCACGCAGTGTGTATGTTTCTTGAGAATACTGCACTTATTATACGGTGATTTTATCTGTAAATTATGTCGTATACTAACTGCAGCAATCCGGCACCACTTGGAGCAAAATACAAATGAAAAGCAAGGAAATAACCACTTGATTTGTAAAGGTCACACACACACACAAAAAAATAACTGCTGATTACATTAGCCCATCCCTCATCAGAGGAAAAGTGCAGTGTCAAATGCATCTCAATCTGACACTATTACATTAGCTTAAATTCTTCTAGTATATAATATAAATGGAAGGGCTAGGGGGAAATGGTGTGGAACTCTCTCAAGGAGAACACATAGGTTTAGTAATGATGAAACTAGTAGGCACATAGGTAACTTAACAACTACATAAAAAAAATTATACGTAGCAGTGAATGTAATGGAAAAGATGTTAAAAGCAACAAACATCCTATTATGACATTTTTAAAAACACACATCTTTTCAATGACTGCTTCTCCCCACACAGCTGGTTTGGGTCATGTGCTTGACAAATCTGGATAGCCCCACAGAATTCAGTAAAACTGTGTGTATTTACTTCATCTGGTAATCTCATCCTCAGTAGGGAAGACATAAATACCACATATTGTTTTCTCAGGAGTACTGTGTGCACAGTTTTCATGCTGCTTTTATTTACGCTTGCTTTTTACCAACACGGTGAACCACAAGGAACTTCTTCAGTAAAAACGCTTCCAAGAAGGTTAATAAATTTTTTCATACTCTCAATAAACTTGTGGCTTTGAGATTCTATTTCTGTTCCCCATCTGAAAGATTAAGTGCTCTGGCAGGCACGCTTTTCAACCTTAATTCATAAATAACCCCACAACTGATATGCCCAAACTTTAACTGTAGGCAGTTATGTGACTATCCAGCATGACTCCTCTTGGTTATATGACCAAGATTTCTTTGATTAAAAAAGCTGGATAGAAATGATTCACTCAGGATGTGCTCTGTGACATTGTCTAACTTGATTGAATTCTAGATGGCTTCATTCTACTGCCAAATAAATAATACCTTGTCACAACACAGTGTTAATTCTGTATGGGCAGAAAGGTTTCAAGGGAATAACTGCAATTCCAAAGAATCAAGGTAAGCAGAGAGGACCAGCAAAGGCCAGATCTTTGAGTGGAAGCTAAATCTTGTGGCAAGATTGAGAAGCAGCAGTCCAAGATAACTTTAATCATACCTTTATATCTACAGGTCAGCTGGGACAAACTGACTATGTGAACTTCACTAATATGTATTTTATCCCTCCCTGATTTATTGTATTGTCAGTGCTGGAGTGTAATTCTGTTTTGTTCTCTGAAATAAACGTGTCAGTTATTGATGTGAAATAGCAGCATCCTTGAAAGAGAATAAGTGAGAAGGTTGAAAATCGAGTCTGTGAAGAACAACCTAGACTGGAGAATGTTTTCTTTGAAACAAACCTTTTAACAGAATATAAAATTACCTTGTTAGTCTCAGTCATCTGCTAGGGAAATAAATAACAACGTGATGAAAACAGGGTCTATCTCCATTTATAAACAACCCTTCTCTCCCTAGTTTTGCTCATCATGATTCTGACACTGCTATTTCTGAATCATGACTTCCCTGACATCTGCAAGAGGAAGGTAGAGACCCGTACCACTCCTCCAGATGGAGTTAGGGATGAAACCTGACTGAAGGCTCAACTGCACAGTATGAGAAGCAGCCACAGCAATAATGTGGTGCAGGGGCAAACGGTCCACGTAATGGCTCATGTGACCAGGCTAGGAAATGAAAGCCCAGTCTTGGTAATGGCCCATACTAAAATCCTTCTGAACCATTTGTTACTACTATTGTGCACACACTTCTGCACGCAAATATACACTAAATGTTGGAATAAACTGGAGATTGCTCCTTCCCAGCAAAAGACAGAGTGACACTTAAAGTGCTGTCAACTGCAAGCACAAACTTCTACAGGACTTGCATGTAATTTTGTCATGCTGTGTTCACACTGGCTCTGTACCTTGGCTATGCATGGAAGCTTTCAGTGTCATCAGAGTCATAACATAAAGTGATGACTGTAATGCATTTCAAATAGCCAATATAGAAACATTCTCTAAAGCTATATTAAGATTTAAATTTAAATAGTTTTTAACTGTCATCGCAGGAACTCAGTGGCTATGTCTACATTGCTCTGTTTGACCAAAGATCCCTTAGAGAGGTCACTCAAGCTGGGGCTCCTCACCCACGTGTATGCTGCAGTCCCAGACTTTCCATGCACAATGAATAGGGTGTGCCAGGGCATAACCTTACTTCACTTGCCACTTTATACCTCTAGCAAGTCTCACTCCTAACAAACTCAGCTCCAAAATACCCTGCAGCCCATCTCATTATCTGATCCCACCTCCTGCCCTCAAATTGCCCACAAGCATCTTGTCCTCAGCGGCTACCAGTAAGCTTGCCTTTATGCGTGCAAATACAACATTACCTTTTTCATCGCAACACCCTGGGTCCAGGACAGACAGGCAGGGGACTGGGTAGCATGGGACAGAGAGCAAGAGGTCCAGGTCCACCTCAGAAAATCACTGTGTTTGCAGGGAACAGTGACACTGCTCTGACTTGTAATTTTGCTGAATGCTTACAGACTTGGCTATCCAGTGTTTGATCCAGGAATAAATTCTGGATGGATCAGATGAAGCTGTCTGTCTTCTCCAGTTGCTAAAATATGCCAGCTTTACCTGTTACAATGTGTAGGATGAGGAGTTGGGAAGAGAGGGAGGAGGATACAGCGGTCAGCCTCAAAGGCTAATGTACAAGGAGTTACATATCCAGAAGGCTGATTTGGGCCTCCTCCAGTGCTCATAAGGAAGGCAGACACATAGTTCTAGGATGTGCATATAATAAGTAAGAGTATAGCTCCACAATGCCTTACCTTATTCCAGAAGAGCTAACCTATAAAAAAGAAACCATCATGAGGTATGACTTCTTCACACTAAATTGTCAAACCTGCCAAGTTCATATTACATGACCATAGCATAATATGGCCCTTTTCAACATAGAGGGACTCCTTATAAGGAATATTCATTGTCCCAAGAGAATATTCTGCTCAAACAATGACTGACAGCAGTCTTCACAGCAGAATGAATTCTCTCATTTGCGGCTTGCAACACTGCTAAAACTCAAAGCAAAACTTAGGTTGCCTTAAAGAATCCAATTACCAGATTTATTACGAGATGCATGTGTAAGTTGATTCTGATTCCACTAATATTAAAGACTGTACCAAACCATCTTATGTTCACCTGCAAGCTCCTTGTTTCACACTTCTGTACTAAACAAATGAAATCTTATTCTTACGACTTTCTGCAGGATAAACCTGAGAACTCTCATTAACCTCTCAGGGAGAGCTGAACCTTCACTTCAAATCAACTACCTTCCGCCCTGTTTTGGTTTTGATTATTTTTCGCTGGATTAATTAGTAATTAAACAAAGAGTGTGCTCTTCCTGACTCTCACTTCCTCACTATAATGCAGTATCTGTCTCAGTTTGAGCAGTGCTGGATTGCTTACTTTGAGAGATTGGTGTATTATATCAAAAGCAAGCCAGAGAAGATGAAAAGCAACAAGGAGATAAGAAAACACAAGACTTGTCTGATAAATTAAAGGTCATATTTTGTTATCAGAAGTTTTAAACAGATCCTTTGTACTGCCTGTGCAGCATTTAAGGAGCTAATATTGTATGGCTGCTGTTAAAATAGGCAGGAAAATTGATAGAAATCGTTAAAGAGGAAGATGAAAGTATAAAAAAATGAATTGTTATAAGTACAGTACCATGCCCCCCATCACTCTGAGACTGACATTTTGCAGTTCTCCGAGGTAAAAGGACTCTAAACAGCTTCTAAATCATGTCACAGCATTTAAGGTTACATTTCCTATAAGAATTTAACCAGAAGGTGACTGTAAGCAGTTTCTTATTCAATAGGTTTTCAACACCTGGAAAATGAAGAATATTTCAACCCCACTGTATCTAAAATTAGCTAGGGCTGAGATAGCAACTACTGAATGTGTTCTTCTGACTTCTGTCCAGGTAGCAATCTGGCTGATCTTCATTTCATGTTAGCCAAGAGCTGCTATGTAAGAACGTCGCTTGACAGAAATAATGCTCACATTATATAAATGAACAAAGGCAAATGGAAAACACCATGCTCAGCTCTTATTTTAAATTTCTATTGCCCTGCAACCCCATGAGTATCCAGTATTTAGGCAGAAGCCAGCAATAAGAAAGCCTTTATTAACTATATGCAAGCTTCCTAATTTAGTTTGATCACACTGCAAGTTCTGAGAATGGAACAGGACAAACTGCCAAAAGGCCATTGCTCATATCATTGCATTTTACTGTAGTCAGTGACAGGCAGTGGGAAATTCTACATAGCCTTATTTTATTTCTGAACCATCTGCAACATGAAAAGTTACCTGAAACAATTAAGGAAAAAAAAAATCATCTGTAGTTAAACTCTGCTCTTGGTCCGGTTATGTGATTTGTAAAAGAAAATAAAAGAGTTTGGCCTTTGGTTGTGATCACCAAAGGTAGAGTTGAACTGTCCCAGAAGACTGTTTGGAGACAATGAAGGGTGCAGTACGGATAATTTCATGCTCATTACATGACCAGAGACATAAAACGCATGAGAAATTCAAGCATCAGCCCTCATCACCTTACACAAACTAAGCTGACTGCAACTGCACATATTAAAAATGATGATTTCATGTTCTTGGCAAGAAAATGCTAGACTGAACCACCAAAGCCCCAAGGTCCTGGACCATAAAGGTGCTTTGTCACACTCACTGCATCAGCCCATTGTCCTACAGATATGCATGATTACACACAAGCCTATGGAAAAAAAACAACTGCGGTCATTGCTTAGACAAGCTTTTGCCAAGCAGAAAAAAAACAAATGCACCCATACAGATTGAAAATGGCATTTAAGAGATAAAAATCTGTTCTGTGTCAGCAGTGCAGCAAAAAAGTAACCCTTGGCCAAAGAAAGCTCTAGACTTACAGTTACGTCTAGAAGTGGCATTTCAATTTGTGTGTTTATGCCTTGAAGACATTTTAGTATAAAACAATGATCTATTTCAAATGGAAAGGTTTAAACTTGTGCATATAGGGGTTTTTTGATGCTTTTGGCAAGATATAGAAACAGAAACTGTAAATAATAGAAACAGATGCTCACTGAGATAAAAGCAGAGGAGTGTTTTAGTACTGCAGAACTATAATGAGCAGTCCACCACGCAACAGCAGAATGGCCATGGGTAGACTCCCAGCAGTGATTTAGTTTACCTGTTAAAAGGTGAAATAATTTGATTCCCTAATTATACATAACCCCCACCCCCCACCTTTATTACTGTTTTGCACTGAAATTAATCTGTGATAGGTGGCATGTCACTGTAACTTTTTATGAGATACAGCTTGTTTTTTTAAATCTACAAGGTGTTTCCAATTAGCTCAGTATTTCCCCCTTGTGATAATGTTTCACTGCAGGTTTTTTTCTATATCTAATTTAGAAGACTGAGAAGTATTGTGAAACATTTTATTTTGCTTCCATTTCGAAGGAAATTGAAAAGTGCATTGCTCAAATGCTCTGGATTTTTATGTCCAAAACTCTTCTAGATTTCCTTCTTTCATAATTTAGGAAATTCTCAAAGGAGGGAAAAGATGGTTATCACAACATATATATCACTTTCCTGAAATCTGTGCTTCATGACTTCTCAGATTGCAAGTGTAAAAGTGGGAGAAAGACCCACTGCTGAAAAAAAGCACCCGTGAGGGTGGGATAGGTGTGAGAAAGGCTGTCAGTGTTGTCACCAACCACTCCTATGGAAAGTCCATTTCAGTGCACTCTATTCTGCAAAAGCCCTTAAAGTCTCACTGAACATCAATCATAGAAGCAACTCTCGAATGCCTTGCTAAACTATGGCCTGAAAGGCCTTTGAAGCTACAGCTCTCTTCTTGGATGTCTTCAGATGACAGCTGGTCTCAAAAGTAGGCTTGGGCAACTAGAAGAGAAAGCCACCAGCTCTAACACATATGGATCTAACCTGCCCCTGCTAAATCATGACACCTCAATTCGTTAAGTTCTTGCCCCAAAAACTCTCTCATAGGAGGAGCTTCTCTGTTTTAAAGTTAACAAGGCTACATTTTAGATGGACAATGCAAAGCTGACAGCTAACTTCTGCGTAGGTCTAAATTTACTGGCTTGATTTTCAGGGTTAATTTGAGTTGAAACAGCAGAACGAAGAAACAATCAATATCAAACTATTCAAGCATATATGAATTTGCAAGGAAATATGTAATCGCTAGTCAACTGTCAATACCTTTTTCATTTTCCTTTACAAAAATCCATTTGCTGATGCAATATCCAAAGAGTAGACATGACTTCTATTCTGGAACACTTGTGAAATGTTAAATGGGGAAAAAGAACAACTTTTGAAAGAAAATAGCTCTGTTAGCACAATTACACATCCACTTTTCCTCAGGAAACTACTTGACCTTTTAATAACATACTGAAACCCACTATGCTGAAGAAATTAGATGAGGTTATTACCAACTTTCCAGCTTTATAACTTCCAGTACCTCTTCTAACACAAAGCACTAATGCATTAATAAAATACAATGCAGTACACTTTTTATTTTTAAATGATGATACTGAGAATGATGATTAATTAAAGAAACATCTAATTCTAAGAAGGTAATACACTAACAGCTAAAAAGTGCAGAAGGCTTACTAATAAATTATTAATGCATTCGAGTTTTATAAGCACATTTCAATATAAAATTCAGGACTCCAAGAAGGAAGGATTACATCATTCCAGCAATCCACTGTCCACCACCACTCATTAAATTACTGCCATAGATTCATAGAATAGATGAGAAAAGGAAACTGCCTACTGTCTTTGCTTTTATTAATACATACATGGATTTGATACTGATTCTGAAGTAGAACATTGGAGGAATATTTTTAGTGGTCTCTTTCTTCTCTTTTGCAAGCACTATTCTCAGTGTAATGCAACAGGACTGACGCGTTTAATGCATTGTGTGGCTGTCCTTTAGCACAGTAATGTTTTTAGATATAGAAATTGTACCTGGAAACATTCTTTTTTCTAGTCTTAGTTGATTCCTGGGAAGGTACAATTGTAGCTGCATCATGAGCAGAATGCTGCCATGGCTTTATTCTTATACTGATAACACTCTCCTAGTCTAGACACAGGCATAACCTGGTCTGCGTATCACAAGATATGACTATTGACTCATCCTGGATTCAGCCATAAAACTATTCTTTTGCTAATTCATAACCTGCAGTAGACTCAAACAGGTCTTCCAGGAAAGTGTCTTCTCCTAATGTAATGACACACAGTAGAGGAAAATCTCTCAGCAGTGAATTCCAAGGCTTGCTGTTGAAATCATGTGCTTTATTTCTTGCATGAATTTCTCACTTCTGGTTACAGCTTTCTAGGAACAGCTAAAGAGCAATTTAGTAAGCATCTAGTGTTTTCTTCTCCTGAAAGCACTTACTCAGTAATCAAGTCACTGCATAGTTTTCTTTTTGATACTGTAAATCAGTTGACACAGCAACTCTTTTGGGCTCTTGCTACACATGCATATTTTTTTCCATAGAGCCACAGACCCCAGGTACAGACTTCGACACCTGCTCCAGAGCTAGTCTCAAAGTACTGTAAAGGGTGGTAAAATCCTCCCCAGTTATAGAATCACAGAATAGTTTGGGTTAGAAAAGACCTTGGGATCATCTAGTTCCAACCCCCTGCCATGGGCAGGGACAGCTTCCACTATACCAGGTTGCTCTAAGCCCCATCCAACCTGGCCTGGAACACTGCCAGGGATGGAGCGGCCACAGCTTCTCTGGGCACCCTGTGCCAGGGCCTCACCACCCTCACAGGGAAGAATTTCTTCCTTATATCCAACCTAGATCTTCCCTGTTTAAGTTTGAACCCATTACCACTGTCCTATCACTACAGCCTCTAATGAAGGGTTCCTCTCCAGCACCCTTACACTTACACTTCTGCCTTTTGAGCCCACAAAGTGGTTCCCATGAACTCCTTTTCTACAGCATCATATGATGTTTCTTTCATACACAGCAACTTGGAAGATGAGATGCTCAGCAAGTAACTTCTCAGAATTAGACATTTCCAGGACATTGTCTATATTGCTGTAAGTTTCTCTCCTTCTTCTTAGTTCCCCTACCTTGGCATTTAACACTGCTGCAGTGCTTTCTGCAACTGTTTTTAGATCCTCCTGGCTTCCCAAGCAATCATGTTCAAACATCCCTTTTGTCCTGCCCTCACCATTATTTACTACTTCAGTTTCTGTAAGAGTCACGCATCGCCAGCAATGACTTTATGTGGACTTCCAGGGCAGTTATAAAAGCATTATGTATTTTTGGGCCCAGTACAGAACCCCACTGTACAAGTTTCCAGTCAACAAATACTCCTCACTGATAACCATTTGTTTTATGCAATATTCAGTTCATTACTTCAAGCCGACTAATGAAAAATCAACTATATTCACTGCTCATCACTTTGATAGAGAGTATCTGTCAGCTTTGGGACTGACGATAAAATGTATGGCTGTGATCTGCAGACTCCACTCACAGTCACTGCAACACCGAACACTGCAGTACTACACCTCTGTAGATGGTAATTTGGCTCATAAAGGATGATTTATACACACAGGTGGTACCTATGAGCACCAGAGAAGTTAAAAAATGGAGGAAGAACCACAAAAATTACCCCAAAACTTCTCTGTCCACATCCTGCACATGTACCTTATCTTACCACAGCATTCCAGAACTGAGTGCAACCGTAACACTTTCTTCTGTCTGAGACTCTTTTTTAATTCAAACAAAACCACACATGAATTTGCATGAGAGAGAACTACATGACCAGGAGCCTAAAGTGAGATGCTCAAGAAGCCTTTGGTTGAAAATTGCTGAAATGCAATTGCTGTCCTCTGAAAATGAGGGTGTATTTTCAAGACATAGCTCTATACTCAGCTAAAGAGAAACTTTTAGCGCTGTTTGTTCTTTCGAATAGGGCATATTTATTCTTCTCGCTATTGTGCAACTATCATTTTAAAATTTTCAACCAGTAGTCTATTAATGCCCATCAGTTCTGTAAAAGACGAAAATCAAAACTGCCTTTATATAGCCTTTGTATATACTTAACCATCACAATATTGTGTTTCATTCAGTTTTTTAATGTTCACTACACTCAATGCTACACCAGAAAGGCTATTTAACTCCTTAGAAATAGTCCACTGAGGAAAAGAAACCATTCACATCTCAATTAAGCCAGAACTGTTAAAAGCGTAATTTCACTGCCTTTAAGTTAACTTCTGCTTATAAGGGGTTGAAAACAGTATGCCATTCTCAATGTTTTGTGCTTCTACTATAGTGGTGGATATACAATTTCTGCTTTATTTGAAATAGGTGTATATTACAAAACTTGACTCTTGAGAAGCTCATAGCAGTTCTACGTTATTTAAACCATCCAGCCTTTCAGGCTTTGTCTGACAGGTAGGATAGACTGAAAAGAAAGACGCTCTGCTTCAGTTGCACCTTGCTAGGGTCAAGGTAGCTCTTTGGACACTCCGGTAACACCCTGAACTAACTTTTAAATGCATGATACAATACAACAGTTCTGCAGAATTTGTTACAACCAAGTTGCCATTAATCTCAAATCCAAAGTATTAAAGAAGAAGTTATTTTGACAGTGCGGACACTGCAGTTTCAGGATGTTAATGTGGCTCAGTCTCTTGAAAATGTATCTAGGACAGAGCAGACAGCTGCTTTCCATCCTGCAGTATGAATTATAGTGACTGCTTCTGAATTAGTTAGTTTAATGGAAGTTCTTATCCTGAAGACATAAAGCACTATTCTGCTGTCAGACCTCACAACACCAGTAAAATATATACTGGAGACACATGCACAAATGTGCCCCAAATAGAAAAAATACCTCATCTTCCAAGAGCACCTGAAACACAATAGCACTGCAAAGAAATTTAATTTGTTTTCCATATGACAGATTGTCTGGTTGGAAAGTCTCAACACTGCATTGATTTGTTCTGTCCTGAGAAAAGCTCCCATTTCAGACTGACTTCAGGGTTGCCCCAGAAGTTAATGGAAATAAACTGCACTGCAGAAGGAACACACAGCAGAATAAACCATCATCCTTCTCTCTTGCATGCTCCATCAGCCGCCAAGAGCATTAATATCAACCAGTCTCACAGCAAATCCATGCACATGACCATGAAGCAAGGCATCTAAAGTGAGCGGAACAGACACAACCATATGAGCTTACGCATTACACAAAAGTTACTTTCCTGAAGTCAGTGGATATTGGTTTGGCTTAGTGAGTGACATGTTACATGAAATCCTGTGTAATCCTGAATGAGACAGCTATAAACCTACCAGAGGGCAGACTGAAAAGAAAGAGAAATAAAAGAATCTGGTGTTGACAACATGGTCCTGCCACTGGGAAAGAAAAGAATGACCAGGAAGGTCTGCTAAGACATTGATTCTATCACAGGTATCAGCACTGTACTGCTAAGGAAGCTGCTGAGTAGCTAAAATTCCTTGGTCAAGGATTTGATTGAATTACTTTATTTTTAACCAACACCTTAATCCTCCATTTTGAACTTATCCTACTACACTGGACAAGTTGTGATACTGCAGGTTAAGTGGGAAACACATCTCAAACCAAATAAAAGCATGCGAAAAGGATCCCTACGCATTGGCAATGTTTAATCTTTTGTGACTTCCGTGGGCTTTTTCTGACTTTTACTGGGAATGTTAGCAGATAATGGCCTTCCTGAATAGGTGAATGGCGCCAGCTGCGGCAGATTTACCACGTCTCATTCTGAGATCTGTTTTCACTCCTACTTTCTTCCTTTAACTTGAATCCACACAGCTTGTGGTCTTCAGAAATTCTATTTCCCTATCACTCTGTGTCTAATTATGGTTAAGCAAGTATGGGCACCATCCTTTGCCACAAGACACAAAAAGAGCAGGTAACTGTTTCACTATTTTGGAACACTATTTTCTGAATCACTGCTCCTTTGACATTTTCTTTCTCCTCCTAAACTAGATGCATTATGCCACCTTGCTGTATTTAACTGAAAGGTGTTATACCTTCTGTGATCAAGTAATGACAACTGTGCCACATATTTTATCAAGATCTGAATTTAATTACAGGCTCTATCAAGTCGAAGAAAGGATGAGCCTTTGTATTTCACCAGGATATCCAAGATGAAAAATAAAGGAAAAAAGAAAATCTGTCTGCAGACTTCGAGAAGCATTATTATATATCATTATCTGACAGAAAAACCCGATAAGCTGTCAAATTAAAAAGCTGATTTGGGAAACATTAGTGAAACAACTTTTCGAAAAGAAACTTACTGTAGTGCCTTGTTTGGGTATCACCTGGGCAGGACAGAACAATTTCATCATCTCTCAAAGGGCAGCAGTGCTTCTTTAAGCGAAATATACTTAATTGACTTTGGATAAGCTGTAACAGTGCTTCACCCAAACAGAATGGGAAAATAAAACACCATTTTTGTTAACATCAATCTTTCATATGAACAATAAAATTGTTCTAAAAGTGAGACCCAGATACATGCTGAAAAAAGTACATTTATTCATAACCTAAGAATAGTCAGGGCTGTATGAATCAGGAAAAGATGGCAAGAAATCACTTGTGCAATTGCATGTTGGCAAAGGTAGCAAGGTAGCATGCTTGCCTAGTTACATCTACAGCCACTACTGGTTTGTGGCTCAATAACTAAAATGAAGCTTTTAAATTATTTTGATACCTGCTAAACTGGTTTCTTGCACCTTACTGTATTGTGGAGAACTTGCTGAAGTTGAGGTCCACAGATGTCCTAGTCTTATTTAAAATTGTCTGTGCCATTACTTTACAAGCTGCTATAATGCCTTCTTTTATTCCTATTATAATTGAGTGTAATTGCATGAATACAGATAAATATCAGCTTCCCGTAATACTCAATGGAGATCTTGTCCAGTTGAAACAAACAAAAACTCCATGTTATTTTGGCTTTACTTTAGATAAATAATGAAAACAGCATAGGAAAGTTAATTGTAGGAAACTTTTTGATTATCATGGTTGACATTGAATGATCGGGAGTTGACTCTAATACAAGGACAACTAAAAATAAGTCTGTAAATCAGATTCTTGATTTCAAAAGAACAAAATCTGATCAAGTGAAGGAAACCAGGTTGTGTAATCAGTCTGAGAGGCTGAAGTCTGCCAGGAAGGACACTTGGAAACTATTTAAGATCAAGTATAAACTTATATATTAGTGCTTACAAATTTATACATATATATATAATATATAAGATATATTTATATGTGTACATATGTTATTTATATATTTTAAAGAAAGGAAAATAAATTGAAAAGCCAGAGATTCATTAAGTGTTATAAACAGAGATCACGGAAATAAGGGAAGTCAATTTGTAATAAGGTTGATAATGATCCAAAGGAGCAGACTGGACTGACTGAGATGAACGTGTATACGAAAATGAAGATCTCCACAGCTCAAAAGAAAGCTTGCATACCTATTCTTAATGAACTTCTGGTGTCAGAAGGTGAGGAAGATGATATCTATCCCAGAACTTAAAAACAACAAGCCAAAAGTACATGTTTTTGTACTTTTGTACTTTTTGCTACTTCTTGTTTTAGAGAACACAAAATGAAATAGCTTTACAGGAGAAGGGGAAAAAAGCCATCCAGTTAAACTATTCAGTCTGACCTTATCTGTACACAGGGCTTTAGGATAAATTTGAAAGCAAAGAATTAAAGACATGGAAGCAATTGGAAAATGAGATAAAATGCAAAACTTTACCAAATCATGTTAGACTAATCTAATAACTGTATTTGGTAAGTTAACGGATTTTCCAGATGAAGGAAATGGACTATATCTAATTTATCTGGATTTCAGTAAAGCACTGGATATGATGCCATGTAGCAAATCATCGATAAACTGTGGAAAACAGTATAAAAAAGTGTATAGTAAAGAGCTCAATAAAAAAAGACACAAGGGATAGCAGTGAACGAGGAATTTTTTTCTCTCCTCTTTTCTCTCTCTCATGTAGACACCACAGCCTAGTATCCTGGTTCTGTGACTATTGACAGGCTTCTGAATACACGGGCTGCTCGTTTCAGGTCACACTCAGGGTGCTGCATCTTCCCAGGCTGCAGGCCCTTGCCAGAAACTAGCTAGAGCATGGAGCCGCCTTCTTCCTAATACTTCCACTTTATTAAGTTATCATCTTCAGCTTCTTTGTGCATCATTCCCACAGATGATAAGCACTCCTTACTTGTCATATTCAGACCTGCCAATATGTCAACTATATCACTGCGCCCCACTATTTTACCTGTACCTGAAAAATAAAAATCCTCAAGAGATAGTAGGTCAGTCAGACCTATCAAAGCTCTCCAAGTATTTTGGAGAGCTGATGCCATCTATTTGAATGGCTGGAAGCTCGACATGTGTTTAAGTCAAGCAAATACAACAAACTAAATGCTGAGTTCTATGTCAACAAGATGAGTTTCATGGTGAATTCTGAAACTGTGTTAGACTATGTCATAAGAGCTACCACTGAGATCACTGCAGGCATGTAAGGAAAACCAGTGGTTTTCCCCATTGGAAAACTACTAGGGTAGAACTCCTAAGAAAGTATCCGAGATGAGTTCCAGGACCAATCTTTGGTGTTTTCTTCACTGATCTCAGTATAAAATGTTGATCAGACAATGAAATCTGCAGATATCATAAAACAAGACATACTGGAAACTCTGAAAAGGCTGCAGGTGTCAGTCAAAAGGAACTGAACCCTAAGTTAACAGAAGTGACACTAACTAAAGCTTACACCACAAAATGCAGGTCACACACTTCAGATATAGGACTATTTCAACATTTTTTTTGCAACAAACTGGAATATTACAAGAGAGTATTAATGACAAAAGATGTTCAATGGGTATACTAGTCAGCTGCAGAATGGTACTGAGCCATCCGGTTTTGAGCTATGAAAAGGGAAAAAGAGATCGTAGAATGTACCACTGGAAATTACTTTCAGCATTCACGTCTTAATATGCCTCTACAGGAGGTCCCTAGTGTTCTCATTATTGTCCATTTCCAGCCACATGTGCTTTTGAAAAAATGAATTTAAAATGAAAACGCCTCAGAAGAAAGGCTATAATGATATACCACTATAAAAATTCAAATTACCTTACCCGAGTGTATTATTTCTCATATATCAACTTTTCTTTTACTGTTATGATGGCTAGCCTATAGGGAAAGTCGATCTTTTAACTTTGGGACAAGAATGAAAAGTGCTTTGATTGATCAAAACACTGTTTAAGTTAATGAAGATTTCACAAAATCTCTTACTCTACAAAAAAAAAAAAAAAAGGGCAAATAAATTACATAAGAGAATGGATTTTTCTTTTTTAAATTTTAGAAATGTAAAAATTCTGGGGTTTTAAATGGTTGTGCTTGAAAATATCTTCCCTTTTTTCCTTCTGGTTTTGTTTTTTCATTGCCTGTCAAAGGAAGCATATATTGTTCTTCTAATTCTTCATTCAGTTATCTTTGTCTCCTCTTGTAATCTTGAAATCTACAGCCACTATGTATAGTTTTTAACTTCTTCTCTAAATCAATGTAAATGAATATATAATTTAAGGTTTAAATGATCATATTTCCATTGAAAATCAATGGATTTAATTCACTGATTTTCATTAGGTGGGAATCAATGCCTCTGTTCTCCCTAAGACAGAGCCTCATCCATGAAAGAGTTCTGCCTCTATCACCAGGATTGTATAATTTGTTCCTGAATATTTTCACATAAGGAGCTTTGTCAAAGAATTTGTGCAAATAAAAAGAATCTGTTAACTCATTCATATTTATTCCCCATTATGTTTCATCAAACCAGAGTAAATTTAACTAAAATAGTTACCAGCAGACATTCCCAGATGGAGACCTTACCATAAACAGAACCCCAGGGACTCATGACTCCATGGACTCATGAAAGGCCATAAAGAACACTGATGAGGTTTGCTTTCCAAATCTGGGAGGATGAGACATTACTTGGTAACCAAGGAACTACTGACTTAGCTGGCATTTTTCTCTTTACTCTGCTTGGTAATTCCATAGACTAAATATTATAGGCCCACATCTATAGCTTGATTTTATACATATGGCACAAATTCATACCTAAAATGTTCACCTGCACTGTGTAATTCATCTACATATTCCCGGATGGAGAGTTCCTGAGAAGTCCTGTTCTTTCCAAACACCTTTATCTCCAAGGGATGTAAAGTATAATGACATGTCCTTGTTTCACTGGCACTGCTAGCTTCTCACAGCAGGAAAATGACATACAAACCAGCAGATATTGGGCAATATCTGTTTCACGTAAGTTTAATTGCTGTGAATAAAACTCAAGTCTTTCCCATTGCACTTTCCTCCTGGGCAGAAAGGTAGTTTTTATTTTGTCTTTGGGAGCATTGCTCCCACCAAGGAACAAGAGACTGAGTCGTTTGTGAGTTTCACAGCTCATCAAAATAAAACATTCTTCGTGTCATCTATGTCCACCCTCAGGACTGACTTATCAAAGCCACAGAAGTGCCAAAACTCTGACTATAGCAAAGGACATGAGAGAACACCAAGATGTATTTTTTTAACCAAAGAAGGAACCACATGAGGAAAAAGGTAGAGACAATGTGTTGCTGGACAAATAAAGAAATAGGAGTCAGAACGCTGGTATTATTTCAGCATGGAAAACCCCCTTGAAGTCCCATATCCTAACAGCAGTGACCGTGTGTGTGTGTGTGTGTTTAAAATACTACCCTATGGCAAATGCAAGGCAAGGCAAATACTGAGTGACTGTTTCCTTGTCAGGTTTCTACCTCACTCACCTTGACCATTATGATTTTGCACGGATGTGCTGATGACAGGCTGTCTGCCCATTTTATCAGAATATTCAAAGATATGGACAGAGCTTTGAACAACTTCGTCCAATAGAAGGTGTTCCTGCCTGTGGTGGGGGTTGGAACTGGGTGAGCTTTAAGGTCCCTCAACCCAAACCAATCTGTGATTCTACGATTCTATGTGAATGAGCTTGAGATCTCTCCTGGCCACCATGCTTATGACTGAGAAACAGATCTTTGATGGCTGTGGAGGCTTGAATTTGGAAGGTATTTCTAAGCCAATGGCATGTAAGTCAGACAACTACATGGATAGCTTGGAAAATACTACTTGTCCGGGCAAACAAATGCACTGACACAAATGTCTACTGTTAATTTTATGGTCAGTCTGAACACACGAAACCAAACCAAATGGACGGCGCTTATCCTAAACAGGAACACAGTAATAGTTGACTTCTAGCACTGATCTTAAAGTCAGGTGTATCCCATGAAAAGAATTGCATAAGCTTTGTCCATTTTCCAGAACACAGGATCAAGAGAAGCATTTAAATGAGATGCCCCCTTCCTGTAGCCCCTGCATGTTCTGCAATAGCAACCTTTAGCCCACAGATCCAGAGAAAATCCCCGAGACAACACGTGTGCCCTTAGATGTTTAACTTTATGTGATAAAGTAAGAAAAAAAATAAAGCCAAAGCGAAACCAAAACCCAGAGCAGAATTATTCTGTATTATATGGAAGTCCGAAAAGCTTCAGCTGCCAATTGCCATATTGCAGAGGTACTTGGCACCAACCATAATGTCAGCCTGCAGTTTGATCTTCTGCCAACATACATGGACTCTCACACAGGATCTTCTTTGGTGCGGATGCTCAATCATAATTTATACTCCCCAGTCACAGAGATACATCTGTTCCACTAGTCTGGCAGTGTTTAGGACAATCTCTTTAGTGTGAACAACATGTGTGAGATGCTTATGCTATCAGATCTAGGTCTCTCAGACACATCCCTGACAACATCTGCTGACCCATGGGGTACCTGAGCACAGCTGTCACTAAGCCATGCTGCTCAAACGCTGACCAGAGATCAAGGGAAGGCTTCATTTTAGATATCTGCCTACATCAGACTGCATCTTCTAGACTGCTGCAGGGCCCCAGGAACCACTGAGTATTCTCAGTGTCTGAACAGCTTTGAAAATATAGACAAGTTGGCCAATATAAGAGATCATCTTATACCCAATCAAATTCTGCATCAGTTTGATTTATGATGGAAGTTCTGAAGAGTAGGTTCCCACTGGTAAAATGACTGGTTGCACCATGTTTCTTGAGAGAATCAGCATTGGGAAAACTCCCTTTGACTGCAGAAAGTATAGAGGTATTCATAGAAAAGTGATTCTGAAAACCCTTCACAATAAGTGGTGATTATTGTGCCTTTAGAAAGTCATCTAGCTTGCTCTGATACACTTTCCCAGGCTAGCAAAATGCACACCCTTCACTACTAAGGAAGGGAAATTAGAAAATGGAGAAAATAATTTTTCTTGTTAAAGAGATACAGTTATGAGCACTGCTGAGAGAAAGATTAGGTTTTGTTGTTTTTTTTTTAATATATCCCTTCCCACCCCCCTTGATTTGATTCGAAACAGATTTTCTTTCAGGTAAGGAAGAAAAAGTTATTTCAAATAAAATGAGACGCGTTGTTCTCAGATTACCCAGATCCCCCTAGAAACACTGGACAATCCTGATGAGAAGAGTCAGAACATTTTATTAAGAAAATACTGAAATTAATATTCTGACATTACCAAAACCTATTTCCTATTACTTTCTTTTTTCTTTTGGCCAAAATTTTCCATTCAATTTGACCCAAATGAACAAGGCCTTTGGTTTTCTACCAGAAATGCATTCTTGGCAAATCTACATTTTAGTGTAGAATTACTATCTAACTGAAGTTACAACAGAAATCTGCTCACAGTAGTGGCTGGAGTTGCTACTATAGTGCAGTAGCAACTGTTGTGAGGCCGACAAGATGACCCAGAAGTAATAGGAATGATCTGCATGGAAAATGGGGTTAGCGTATTGATTAGGAACTCTGAGTGCGCAGTCAGCAGTTTGCTGTTAATATGATCGGAAATTCGGCTGCATACAGGAAAGGTAATGGGAAATCACTATCTGAAAAAGAGGACAAGGTGAAATATTAAAGTTCTCTGGGAAGGTGCAGAAGGATGATAACGATTTAGTAGAGACATAACACTGAATTTAGTTATGAAAGATGGAACATACAAATCCAGTACAGACCTGTGCAACATAGCTATCAAAAAACTACAAGGTACCATTTTCAATCACAATGAGGAAGTGAGAAAAACAGGACAAACATTTACTAAAGTGCAGAAACTGAAAAATGAACATCTTCATAGTTCTAGCAATGCACTCAGAGAAATGCCAAGACAGAAACTTTGGAGTAAAAACGAAAGACTCTGAAGGGAGTCTGGAAGAAAATACGAAACTAAACCTAAGCCTCTTGTCTCTGAAAATCATCCAGCTACCTCAGGACACCAAAATCTTTGCATTTGTCTAAGGACTAACACATATTTTCCCCAAAAATACTCCAAAAAACCAACCAGCCACCTTCACAAGGATGATCACCCTTTACCACTGGCCACCCCCACCTCTTTTCCTTTTACAACTCTCTCCTTTCATACCTACTCAGATACAAACTGAAGGCGCACTGGCCCAGAGAACGCATGACACTCAAGCCTAGTGGGATGGAGAATGATGTACAAGAGAAACATGCTAGATCCTATTAATCTTCCAGGGTCATTCCTGCATTTTATGAAACTCTAGAATAAACCACACAAAGTGAACAAGGAAACCCTATGGAGCATTGCTACTTGATACTTCTGCAAGGTGTCTACCTCTCTGACTGCTCATAAAGCAGCATTAGGGAATCATGTGTGCTACAGCTAGAAAACCCTTTGCAGGAAGACTGAACTCTCAACAACTCCTGAGACCCAGGGCTGAGTTCAGACTCCCTACAAACCCCACACAGACTTGTCGTAATCAGGGCCACAGCTCTTTTTCAAAAGGTGGTCAGCTTTGAGTATCAACTGGGGCGCTCACAGCATCCTCCCAGCAAGTGATACAGCACTGACTGCTACTGGGCCTTCGGTGCCCTTATCTACAGGATTTAGATGGGGCAACATAAAGGCTACACAGGCAATGAAACCTGGAAATCCTAAGCCTGTGACCAGAAAATCCCCTCAGAAATCTTCACCCATTATTTTAAGATACCTGTCACAAAGAAGCAATATCTTTTAGTCAGACACTCCAACCAGAACTGTAACTCAGAGCACAATCGTTCCTTGTAAAGACAGAAGAACTGATCAGCTGGTATGCTTCACACAACCAACTGGGAGGTTTTTTGTATATTACTATACTTTTGAAAAAAAGGAAATCCAGCATGTTCAAGAATAGCAAACTGACTACTGAAGCTGCACTAAAAAACCCCAGGAGGAGGACAGGTAAGTCTGTGCTTAGGTACAATGGCAGAGGCACATTAAGAAATCATACAGAAGACAGGCACAAAGCAAAAGATATTCTTTCTAGCACTGAAATGGAAGCCAATGAGGTCTCCTCATGCAAACAGAGTCAAATTTAGTGCACCAAGTACAACTGCAACGTATCTTCCATCCAAAACATGAGCAAAGAGCAAGTAAGCTGGTTAACCAGTACTGCCAAGGTACTACTGTTAGTCCCTAAACAGCAGAAGCACATCTAAATTGGATACAGCAACACTGGCCAAACTGTGCCATTTGATATCCTTAAGATGTCACTTTCAGAAATACTACCTTTAGAACAGGAATGACAGCAGTAGCTTTGAACAGGGTGCTATTAATATCTTCAAAGCAGCATCAACGTTGCTCAAAGGCAGCATCGTCTTCAGGACAAGCCTGCGTCTTTTCCAAAAGGTACATCAATACCAGTCTGTGTGTAAAACTAGTGTTTAAAAAGGGTTTAAATGAAGAGTGCCGACCCTGATGGAGTAACACGGAATCGTAAAAAAAGGTATGGCTGAGTACTCTCATGTTGGGAAGGGAAAGAGAAAGAAGGAGGAAAGGGGAGGTTGGATTTCAAAAGCAATGCTATACAAGAGCCATAAAACATTACTATAGGAAAGGCAAAGAAAATTAAAGGCCAACAGCAATCTTGGAAGATCCAGCAACGAAGCAAGGGAAGGGATTCTGTACACTGGCTGATGAAGCCACAGAAAATGCCCTGAAATGCAGCTTGTGCATAGATTGCTAAAGGAAGCTCAAAAAGCTCTAATGTGGTGTTTTGCTTTTTCAAAGAAAACACCCCCTCCACTAATCCCATCTCAGGGAAATCATCCTATTTCCTGAACTGATCTATGTTCAGTATAAACAAATTCTGTGTGCCATTATCTTCAGAACTCAGCTGCAGCTTGTCCTTGCTGCAGCCACTTTGTATTTTCAGGAAGAAACAGAACAGAAATGAAAAAGAAAAATATTTTCATGCTCATCATTTAGGTAAAAAACAAAAAAATCACCCCAAACCTTATTTTTTCCTTTCTGATATGTATGTCTTGAGCACAAAAACTTAGACGCACTTCTCCCTAGCTTCTACCATCATATTTCAGCTACCATTTACAAACATTGCAAAAGTTAGAAAATAAGGGGAACATGTGGCAAACAGGAGTATCTGAAAGATCACAGGACATATTTCATTCAGTATCCCTCTTTCCTTCAAGAGTTGATCCCCTCTCAGAAATGCTTCTAAGTTAAAGACAATAATTGTTTCTAATTGCCAGAACTGTCAGTCATTCATAACACATTAGCACACAGGTGGGATTTTTTAACAACTCCTGCTACACAGAATTTCATTTGTGATGCATACTTTCATTTGTATTTTAAATTCTAAATTATCTCCAAGACATTATCAGAAGCATTATATTTCACCTGTGGATTTTCTTTTTTTATTATTTTTATTTTTTAAAAAGTCAGGTGAACAGCAGGACTACAACTCAATCTCCCCCTCAAAAAACCCAATACCCATATAAATACTAATAATCAGTACAAAAAATGGCTTATGTATTCCTTATAATATATAAATATAAATATATTCTATTATATGTATTATAGTATATTATATATACATTTAAAAATACCCTCCTGTATCACCCCTCCCCCAAAATGAAGAATTTTCTACTTATAAACAGATAAATCAGAGCTGTCATTTATGTAGTAGCAAAATATGCAAATCAGAGTATCTTTTACTTACATCTCTGGATTTGCTGCCTTTTGTTTACTCACATAAAAACACACACCAACTGTTAACAGAGAACATGCAGATTTGTAAGTTACCATTAATGGCTCAGTAGTACTATTCAATAAGAAAAGCACTGCATGTCTGAAGAACCTGTTGCCTTTAAAAATTAACAAAATTAGTAACACGGTAGTCTTCAGTGCATGGCATTTGCATAGCAGTAAACACGGGTCCAAACAAGGCAACTCCGCATTCACATGAGTGGTGCTGTTCAAGTAACCAGCATCACTTACATAAGTAATACCCTCTAGTTTGTGTTTTCAGTGAAGGCATCTTAATCTGCTTGGCCATACAATTGATAACTGATACATCCTTTGGTTATAGAGCCATAAAATAGTTCGGGCCGGAAGGGACCTTCAAGGGTCATCAAGTCCAACCCTCTGCAATAAGCAGGGACATCTCCAAATAGATCAGATTGCCTGAACCACATCCAGTCTGGCCTTGAATGTCTCCAGGGATGGTTATGCCTGCTGGAACACTTCTGCTAAATTCATAAGCTTCAGACTGCTTTAATATCAACTTGTAATTAAAAGAACACAGACAACCTTTTCCTCAGTAAATTCAGTAAAATCCCCATCACTTGGAGATCGATTTGGAAGTCACTTTACTGTGTAGCTTTTGTCAAAGCCTTTTTTTCCCCGCTACAACAATCGTCCAATAAAAACAAATGAAACAAGAAACACAACCACTGTTTCATGCCTTGGTAACTGTATTTTTCCACTTCCAGTAATAACCTGAATCTGTGCTTTTAAACTCACTTAGGAAATGCCATCATCGTAAACTGCATACTGCTCAGGACTCTAACTACTTAATTAGCTAGCAAGACATTGTGAAGGAGCTGACGTACTAGAAGAGAAGCAAAATGAGCAGGCATCCCCCACCCTCTCACTCACAAGTGCCTGTGTAAGCCCTTACCTGCTGGGTAACGTTCGATAACTGGCCAGTTGTCCACCTGTAATGTGGCATTGCCACCACTTCTTGTGAACCGTACCACATGGTATTTTCCATCATTAATGATTGCGTTGATCTCTTCAATTGAGATGTCATCAGTTCCAACATTAAATTTAACTCCAATTTTTCCCTGGTGCTGCATATTTAAAGGAAAAAAAAAAAAGAAGAAAAAAAAGAACTAATTAAGAGTCGTTTTAGCAAGAAATGGAGACAGTGTGTGTAAGGTTTCTAACATCTTCCCTCCTCAGAGGTAACTTCTGAAGGCTTGCATGTGGCAGTGACAAACCTCCTGACAGCTCAGTATGTCTGAGACGTCTCTTTGATGGAGAATTGATATTCCAAATGAGTTATTTCACCAAATGGAGCTGTCTTTTTTTCCAAGAAAGTCAGACCAAAATGAGGAAGGGGGGGAAGGAAGAAAACAGAGGTTTTCTTTCCCTGTCCCTTTCCTCTCCTCCGTGAGGATTAAACACTATTTTTCTTTTCAGCTTTCAAAATGGAAAGCCTTGCACAATCACCCGGAAGAGCTGGGAGGATTTTCTGGTTACAGATGCCAAGGCCCAGCCCTGCTTCTCCTCTCTCCAAACCTCATTTATATTCAGTCTTCACAAGTGATAACAAAGGGGCAAACTTTCTTTTAATGAAGAGATCACTACAGACTGAGACGCTGATTTATTTGCTGGGCTTTGCCTGTATACCCCTGTACCTGAGTGCATACAGGGCTAACGGGACTTCCCACACACATTTATACTCAGGACCAAGGCTGTAGATTTTCCAGACGATTATGATATTGGTGTATTTTAATTTTTATTGCCTTTTAATTACTGAGATGCTCACTCTCGTGTGACATTTTCACAGATTCACAGAATCAACTAGGTTGGAAAAAACCTTTAAGATCTGTTACCCCAGGACAGCCAAGACCACCACTAAACCATGTCACTGAGTCTCCCCTCATGATCTCCCCTCACAGCCACCCCACATCTTCCTTCCCCCATAGTGACCAACACTGTATAGCTGAGGGTAGACCCCTCATAGCCATCACCCATCTCCCCTGAAGATCTCCCCTCATGGCCAACCCTCACATCCCACGGCTGCCCCTGCTCTCCCCTCAAGATCTCCCTTCATGGCCGCCCCTCAACCTCTCCCTCTCCCGCCAACTAAAGCCCCTGACAAGCGCCCCCGCTGGCGGGAAAGACGCTTGCCCGCCTCCCCTTCCCCCCCCCCCCGGCCATGACTACCCGCGGCCCCCACATATGCGTTTCATCGAAGTCTGTCATGTCAATTACTATTGTAACTTAAGGGCTTTATAATTTTTTTCCCCTCCTACAAAACCAATTCCGCTCCTGAATAGGGGTATTTATTAAATGGAAAAGAGAGGAAAAAAAGGGGAAAAGAATAAAAAAAGGCACTGCATACTCTGAGATTAGGGGCTTGTGCATAGGAAGTGGCAATTCTACATGGAATTTCGCATCCCTGGTATTGCTTCATCCTTCCTAAAAGTTAAAATGCTTCTTAAAGTTTTCACACAACCCGCTGAAACACAATGAAGCGGTTTAGTTTGTGCAAGCTGGTCATTCACATCCATCCTTCCAGAACTGGGTTCACCTCTACCGCACAGCCTTTGTGTCTGCTCCCTCTTTCTCCTTCCACCCTGGCACCGCTCCCTGTAGTAAGTGCATCCTGCAGCTCCTTGTCTCTGGAAGTCTCCCAAGTGAAGAACTCAGGAGTTCTTCCACTTTATTTTATTCTCTGCTTAAATAGCTGACTTCATTGTCCAATAGTGCTTGCATATTCCACTTACACAGCTGAGCAGCTGCTGAACACCTTTGGAGAAAATCCATCAACGTTTTGGCACAACGCTATCACCTCTTCAGCCACGATCATTCTAAAAGGAAATACACTGAAGAGAATTCTCGTTTTCTCAGTTGCTTAAATGATGTTCTCAATGTTCCTCTTTTTTCCTTGAGGATTATTTTAATGTTTCTCTATTTGCAGGTCCTGCTTTTCCATGACTATAAGTCGCCAAGAAGCAACCCACCTCATCCAGCACATGCTCACCTTCTTTTGCCTCTCATGGGAGCTATCTCCCAGTTATCCTGTGAGAGAAGCTCTACCTCTGTTTTATTTCAACTGGTTCAAGTATGAATCAGAATAGATTTCACCCATTTTCTCTCATGGATGCAGTGGCTTATTTGCATCACCTGCTTCATTCACAGCTTACTCTCTTCATACAGAAATGCGTACAAAGAAATATAACACTGGCCCGGCTCTAAAGCGATCTCCTCCTTTACTAATTTATGAAATGCAGAAAACCAGCATGTAATGATAACGGCATATGTACCTTTTTCACAGTACTTTCAAGAAATCAAAGGCTCTGTGGATTAAAAAAAGCTGCCTAGTTTTACGGTGATTCGTAATTATACTATTCATAACCTTCACTTTACATACCTGCTTTCCTATTTGCGCTATATATATGTATATAAATATATTATTTTAGCTCAAAAAATTACATGGAAATGAAAACGACCTCTGAGTGCAAAGGACAAGCAGCATAAAAGGAAAATATACCAGCAGCTTTTCCAAAATAAGAGAATGTAGAGCTGCAATCATTAACCAAGTTACCATTTGTAAATGGCCAGGTATTGGCTAGCGAAATGCATCCTTCACAGACCTGAAGGCAGAGCTTTAGCCTTATTTGATGTATATATAATTTAATGAAAAAGGCAAGTTTCCCCGAGTTCCCTACATTTCTACAGAAGTACTGTGCACAGATACCAAGCATGCTGCTTCAATAGCAAAGATTTTCACCCTCGTAGTTGATAACATACTATAGTGATTCTTGGGGAGCCTATTTCCAATACATTTGTGTAGCTGAGAACATGTGAAACTCCACTTTTAAAGGATCCATTTCATGTTTTCACACTTCTTCGACACCTGTGGGCGTTTATACAACCTCCCATAAAACAAGCAAGTCTCTGTTTTGAGTTCATATCTTCTTTATGATTACATCCATATTTAAGTTTAACTTCTGAACATCATGCTAAACATGCTATGGACTACAACTCCATTACGCACAGCCCTTTAGAACCACAAAATCATGGAATCATAGTATCATGGAATCAGCTAGGTTGTTAAAGACCTTTAAGATCATCAAGTCCAACCATTCCCCAGTACTGCCAAGGCAACCACTAAACCATGTCACGAAGGGCCTCGTCTACACAGTTTTCGAACACTTCCAGGGACAGTGATTCTACCACCTACCTGGGAAGCCTGTTCCAATGCCTAATCACCCTCTCTGCGAAGAAATATTTCCTAATAAAATAAAGTATGATGCAAAGACCTGACAGTCACAATCAGCTTAGCTGCAGTAAGCACTTCCATATGTAGAAAGTGTTTAAGTCCTCGCATAATCATGCAGTAGTTTGACTCACTGTACTCCTCCTTCACTGCAAGATAACAGAAGTCCCATAATTTTTCTTTGTAATTGGCGAAGACCAATTCACATGCAGTTTTTGTGGATCATGGCAGTACAGACAGGGAAGAGACTGATAAAACTTAAGCATACTAAATTACTATTTCCACACTGCCAGCCTCAGTTGAATAGTGCAATAGCATAAATTTTCCTTTATCACTTGTTCATTCATAATAATCTTATTGCTATCAGAAACAGCCTCAGACATATGCTGAATGAGAGATTACCTCTTCAGCACCCTCATCATGGGCACTACAGGAATATCGGTGCATTAATAAGTACTGCAATAAGTCAACATTACTTTTGAATGATGTTATATCCTTGCCAGTGACCTGAAATAGCACAGCATTTCAGGCTCATGATTCTAGGAGGCTATGTTTGCCCACTAGCAAAAATGACCATTTCAGAGCTCCCCTGATAAAATCAGCTCTGTGCACAAGGCCCATTGAAGTCCAACACACTGCTTATGGTTCTTAGCTTCTGTTTTATTTTCCTTCAGTGTCGCACAGTTGTGAGAGAACATAGCAATGAAATAAATTCCTTTTCCTGCTGTGCCTTTATCTAATCTGAACTGGGAAGGCCACAATAACAAAGTGGAGACATGTAGGAGGTTGGAGACTCTCCTATATTATTTCCAGGAGTGGCCAGAAGAAAGGACACACCTTCAGAAGAGTGAAGCACCTCAACAGGTAGCGTAAATGTTGCTCTCTGTGTCTGCAAATTATTTTGAACTTCAAATCGGAAGGCGCTGTGAATACTGCTCCAACCGTCACATCACCACCACCGCTTCCTGGGACAAAGCAGCACAGGGGCCTCCAATTCACTCAAATGACACTCTCAACCCCAACCAGCAGCTCTTCAGAAAAGCTAAACTTTTGGTTTGGAGATGCTTTGGCCACGTAGCTCTCCTGTTTCTGAGGCCAGTGTACCCACGTAGACAAAGAACCTCATTTAGTATTACCTGAAGTACGAACAGAGTTACTGCAACATGAAACGTAGGCTTTGCCTACAGTTTAACCTCTGCTATCCAGCCACTTGTAGGAGACCAAGCTCAAAGGGTAAGGATGTGTGAATGGCTTCAAAACAGTTGGATAAACCCATGAAATACACATGTTCTTATACATGCTTTTTACATATATATGTTTTTTTTAATACCTATGCTTTTATACACCCACCATGTCCTGGGCTGCATCCCCAGCAGCGTGACCAGCAGGTCAAGGGAGGGGATACTCTCCCTCTGCTCTGGTGAGACCCCCCCTTGCAGTCCTGTGTCCAGCTCTGGGGGCAACAAGACAAGAGGGATGAGGAGCTGTTGGAGTGAGTTCAGAGGAGGTCGCGAAGATGCTGCGAGGGCTGGAGCACCTCTGCTCTGGAGAGAGGCTGAGAGAGCTGGGCTTGTTCAGCCTGGAGAAGAAAAGGCTCCAGGAAGTAGCTTCCAGTGCCTAAAGGGGCCAACAAGAAATCTGGAGAGGGATTTCTGACAAGGGCCTTTAGGGAAAGACATGGGGAGCACCTTTAACCTGACAGAAGGGAGATTTTGATGAGACATTAGGAAGAAATTCTTCCCAATGAGGGTGGTGAGGCCCTGGCACAGGGTGCCCAGAGAAGCTGTGGCTGCCCTATCCCTGGTGGTGTTCAAGGCCAGGCTGGACAGGGCTTGGAGCAACCTGGTCTAGTGGAAGGGATACCTTCCACTAGAGTTGGAACTGGATGAGCCTTAAGGTCCCTTCCAACCCAAACCAGTCTGGGATTCTATGTTTAGCTCCAGTCATACCTGATGTGTTCTGAAAGAACTGGAGTTCCGACTGCTCAGACAGCGCAGATGTGTGTGCACATGCATGTATGTATGTACCAATAATTTCAAAACATTTTGTCTTCCAAAGTACTGGCAGATATTATTGTAATCTAGCAACTCCACTGAAACATTTTCAAGCACATTTTATGAACTGTGTGCTCTGAACACCTTGGCTTTAATGGGCATTTGATGAAGCACCAAGAATGCTGACAAACCCAAGAACCAAGCAAGAAGTGTGAAATGCAAATCAAGCCAGCAGCTGACAGTGCAATTTGTTCCCTGTTGGATCCTAGTTCAGTGCTACCGGTCTGCCAACTCCAAATGCAGTAAGACCTATCCTGGCATAAAATATATATATATATATCTCCAGAATAACGATACATCCTATAGCATCAGGAAGGTTTTATGGCTCTCTGTAGTAATAATTCTGGAATCAGTCAAACATGAGCCTGCGCAAATTTGGCACAACAGTAATTTTTGAAGAGACCACAGACAACCTAAGCTCATAATACCTACAACCTTTACCCACTTCCAAAGAAAAGTAATAATACCAGGACTCCCAGAGGTTAACAAATAGAGGAGAAACAATTTGAGTGTGCCAGCTTGCATCTTATAGCACCAGTCCCTGAGGTACAACTTTCTGGTGGATGTGATAACAAAGTCTTAGAACTAACTGAAGGTTTACTTTGATTTTACTGAAGAATAAGTTTCTTGAGTTTTCTTAAGTGACATAATTTTCACTCAAAAACTAAAGGCCCATAGTATATATTATAGGAATATATGTAAAATAATTGAAATAATTAACGGTTTTCTGAAACCTGTAAGGAAATGCATATATAAAATTAGCACTGTTTTCTTCAGGAAGTGAGGGGAGGGATACATAATGACAGAGGATATATCTGAACTCCAAAATTAATTAACTATGTATATTTTAGTCTAATAATCCATCAATATATCTTACTACCATTTAATATCTTCCAGAGGAAATGTGTGTGAAAGACACAGAAAATATAAAATGTCTGGGAAGAGTTCTTTGAATCAATACATCTTTTCTACCCAAGTGAAAGAACCCGACTTTCTGGATATGGATTTTTCATACCTTCATGCTTTGCAAGTATGAAAACACATGAAAATTCATACTTTCAGGCTTTACATCCTTAATCTAACATCACAGATGATGCTTTAGATTTTTTGTTACTGCATTTCTCTATGAGAAGTGATGAAATATTCAACCTAATATTTACCAACAGTAATTAAACCTTTCTGCTTTTTAGTTAGGTGCAGGACAACACACCATAGAAACAGGCATTCTCCTGTTATTCCTCATCTTAAGTACCTACAGAATTTGTTAAAGAGAGATAGAGAATTTGCAACCTATTTTGCTCTAGTGTTTTACTCAGAAGTGCTGTAAGATCATTTCATAAACCTTTAAATGACCTCAGTTTCAAGCCATTAAGTCCTCTAGATTTTCTAAATCACTACAGAAATAATAAAAATTCATTGTTCACCAGATGCCCCCGGTTGACATACAAGAAATAGCACTGTCACTATAACAATATTACGGATGCAAATACATACAGATGCTACCAGAGCTACTGCACTCTTAAATGCTGCTTTATAAAAATTAAACAGCTTCTAGCCTTAAACCAATGACCCTTAAAAAAGGGAAGTGAAACACGGGCCCAGCATCACACTAATCTACAACTGAGGCATACCTGAAAATAAAAGCTACCTAAGGAGCTCACTAAGTGGAAGAAGGGACACATGACTTAAAACAATCTTTATGTTACAAAATGCCACATATGCAACCACAGTGAGGCACTGGAATGGGTTGCCCAGGGAAGTTGTAAATGCTCCATCACTGGTGGTGTTCAAGGCCGGGTTGGACAGAGCCTTGGGTGGCACAGTTTAGTGTGAGGTGTCCCTGCCCATGGCAGGGGGGTTGGAACTAGATGATCTTAAGGTCCTTTCCAACCCTGACTATTCTATGATTCTAAGGTATCACAGAAGCCTTCACTGTTCCAGTGTTTCAGGGCAGGAAGAAGTAACTACCCTTTACTGCTATGTAATAATGACTTGTATCACATTCTGCTTTAAAATAATTATCCTCACAGTCTGCTTTAAGTGCTGTTATAGCAATCTGATTTTTATATAAAGCTCAGCAAGCAGAAAACGTAAAAATATTTATAAATCTATAATTCTGACACTTTGATTGTCAAACTGCAGTTTTCCTGTTGAGTTTTAAGCACCGGAATTCTCACTGCTATGTATCATAGCTGTATTATTTCAAGTTACTCTGATGATGAATTCCTGAGATGATACAATTACCCTAACAACCAGCCCCCTAAAATGCAATAGTTGGGGAAGACATATGGTGTATGCCCGCAGAAGCAGCACGCTGCATCTTATTATCCACTCAGCATCATTACTACAGTACACAAAATTAAATTTTTCCAAGAAAATGCACAGTAAAGAACAATTCAAGTAGTCAGCCCTTAACACGGTACTTTCTGTCAAACCAGCATGTTGCACAGGAATATCTTGCCCTTGCTAGCAGTTTCACCAAGGGCTCCCAGTTGCGGGGAGAAGATAGAGATATTCTTAATACCAAACGGGGCCTAACTTGAGGGAACAGAAAGTCTTTTTGCTACTGGTCAAAGTAACTCACATGCCTTGACTTTGCTCTTGCACACTTATTTTCCACACAGGCAGACACCTCTGAGCTTGTGTACCTGAAATACAGTACTCCCAGCCTAAGGAACAGCATACTCATTGTGAGCTTCAGCTACCCAAAAAATGGCAAACACTGCTCCTTCCCACACATATATCAACATATGTTTCCAGATAAGCACAGTAAGATTTGAAAATCAGGCTCGATTTCCACTTTTTTTATAGTGTTTTTTTACAAAGATGATGAAAATACAGTTCCTGGGACTGAATACAGGCATCCAGAGATATAAAGATACTCCTAGGGAAAAAAACCCAAACAAGTAGCACCTTGGTATCGGGTACAGTCTAATCCACACTGGAAATTGTGCTGGTTTAAGGGTATTGATTTCTGTGTTTAGAAAGGCTTCACAGAACTTTTCTGATAATTTGTGTGTGTCTGAAACAAATCCAAAGTCAGAGTCAGTAGGAAGTATAACTGAGACCAGAAACGAAGAATCAGCAGATTCTCAAGCAGGCATTCATGCCAAATGATTAATAGCCATATGACCAACACATGCTCATGAAAACACAAGTAATAAATTTTTGAGAATCTGGGTCAAAGGAC
This sequence comes from Myiopsitta monachus, assembly GCA_017639245.1. Classification (NCBI taxonomy): domain Eukaryota; kingdom Metazoa; phylum Chordata; class Aves; order Psittaciformes; family Psittacidae; genus Myiopsitta; species Myiopsitta monachus. The sequence goes on from CM029925.1 coordinate 60,851,540, forward strand.
TTTTCATATTAAAAACCTGTAGGGAATTATTAAAAACCAAAAATGGTATTACACACCCAGCTCCTACTGAGCTTTAATGAAAACTGAACACCTTCATGCCATTTATGCCTTAGATCAGCTTCCTTTATAATCTTGAATGTTTCCAGATGCCTACCACAAACACTTGAAAAAGTACTTTTTAAACGCTGTTTAAATGCAGTCTTTGCAGACTGTTCCATGAGATGAATGTAGAACTGAAGTGAAAAGACCTCGCACAAGGAAACATAGCTATGCTATTACCAGACAGCAGAGCTACAATATACCACAGGCTGGGCTTGGGCTCCCTGCAGAAATGCAAGTTCTGTTGCCAGCTTTCTTTCCCTTATCAAGCACAGAATCATCCTATAGCAAGCTTTAATACCATGTATATTTTCCTCAATGGTTGTAGTTTCCTTTATCTTACCTTTCTTCCCCTTGAAGATCTTTCAGAATCAGAAGCAATTTGACAATTTTCCGGCGTGCTGTGCTGAGATACGCAGTGCTGAGTAGCCTATTATCAGTGCCACAACAGAGGGCCTCACTTCTTTTGATCACTTAGCACTGCAGAGCATGTAGGAAATTCTTACGCTGAATACATGTAGCACATGAAGTGATCAAACAGTGTTAGTTGACTGGACTGTGACATCCAATGGGTAGCTGGAAGGGGAAAGCAAGGTCTGATTGCTACCTCTACATTCTCCTGTGTTACTGCTGCTAACAGCCCCCTGGGTTTGAATGACATTGCTTTGGCATCTTAAAAACCAAAACAAACCAAAGCAAAATCCACCCTGCGGAAGAGAAGTGCCACAAAGTAATAAAAGGGCTACGTACAGGAAATCATTAGTGTTCCTGAACAGCTTCTACAAAGAAGAAAACTCTGAAGAAAGCACTGCAAAATAGCACAAGCACCTGCAACAATACAATTGTTAAAAGGCAGGAAGCTTGCAAATAAAGTTAGTTGTATTTAGAAGAAACCTGCCAGATATTTGAAAAGGCTAACCCCAAGCAAATCAGACAAAATCAAAACAGAATTTAAGCCACAGCAAGGGAGCTTTGCATATAACAGAGTTCAGTATTGTCAGACTCTGAATGCCTCTGCAAAGCAGGGAACAATCATGAATGTTGTTGCCTTCCCTGGAATGATCAGCATTAGGCTTGAATGATGTCCAAATACATTATTTGTGTTCATGAACACAATGGTATTTAAAAAATCCTTAACAGTAAATATAAATACTTGCTTTACATCATGTAGTGCAACAGCCATTAACAGCCAAAACTGCAAAATGCATTATTATCATCAAACTGCACAAGGGAGTGGAACAATATCATAGAATCAGTCATAAAATCAACTACGTTGGAAAAGACCTTCAAGATCATCAAGTCCAACAATTACCCCAGGACTACCAAGACCACCACTAACCCATGTCACTGACGACCTCATCTAAACAGTCATCCTTTTAGTTAAAAATTCTTCACTTCTTACTCCACTTTAGAATACGTACTTTAGAATAGACTTTTACTACTTTGGAAATTACCACTTTGCAAAAGGGGTCTGTTAGGCAACCAACGGTCAACTTTTTAAGGTGTTACTCTTACCTCAATCATAGTGTACTCCTGATTTTCGCCCTTAGTGCATCTACTTTTTCTGTGCTTTTTTATATACCTGGCAAATATTTACCTCTGCAAGTTAGAAGTCAGAAGTAATTCCACTAAAGTCAAGGCCACTTTAGAAATGGTATCATGGTAAAAACAGGGCATCAGACTTGTCATTTTTTCAGAGCTTCTGCCTCTCACCACTGTTCTCACGTTTCAGTGAGGAAGAGATGCAATGGTAAAATATTTGACTGACAGCAGATGCAAATGATGCGCTTGCACTATTTTTATTAAAATTCTGGCTTTATTAAGATCAGGCCTTTTCTGCAAAAAGGTCAGTAGAAAACCAGATGTCTGCTTTAATTTTCATACTTCTACAGCTTTAGTGTGAGGGACTATCTTGAAAGGAAAGAAGAAAAGGGGAGGGGACAGGATTCCACACACATTGAAAACCCCCACTATAAACAGCTACACTACAAATACATCCCCTCCCTGTAGCTCAGCCACTCCAAAATGCAACCCTATGACTTGTGACATGCGAATCTTTGATTACTGAAGGCTGCGAATAGCTGTGCTGCTATTTGGTCAGATAAGCCTTGGCAAATAACAGCAGGATGTCAGGGAAGAGAATGGGCATCTCCGAAAGGAAAAAAAAGAAGCTACACAGAGTCAATTGGAAGAGGATTCATGGACCTGCTGCATCAAATTCCACTCTTGGCACTTCACAGAAAAGTAGCAGGAGAAAAACTCTGCATCATGAATGGCCTTCTGGGCAGCTCATGTCTGAAATGCCCTGCGCTCTGCAACAGATAACCCAGCACCTTGCTGACTTTGCTAGCATCAGAGAGGTGAGGTTTCCACATGGGTAAACTAACCACTCTTGAGTAATTTATTCAAGAGCATTAAACTCAAAATGAGTAGCACTGCATCAGGCAATGTAGGTGTGTGCATATGGCTGTCTACATATACAGCCTTTCAGACATTCTTCTGCACTAAATTTAGGGCTATAAAAAGCAAACGATGTTTCTTTTTTATCTCTTTATTTTTCCAAATTGTTCTTTGCCGACAAATAGTCTCATTAAGTAGCAGTATCATTAGAGGACATAGTGCACCATTTTTTTCCCCTGCAGTGAAGCTAGCTTTTTGCCATTCCTGTTTTGCCTGTGCAATTCCTAACAGATTTCTTCCGTTCACCACTGCAAAGGGCATTTGTGATTGACACATCTCCCCACTAAGCATTTGCCCATTTCCTCTTTCAGCTCTGCACATCCTGGGGACCACTCAGGCAGAGCATCATGCCAGTACTGTGCCCATCCTGCTGTGAAGAAACTCCACAAACTCCAGCATACAGAACGTTCCACAAACAAGGAATCCACTGGAGCTGCTCTTCCACTAAGCTCTGCTCTTTATATTACTGGAGGATTCACTTTGCCTCCTAGATAATAATTATTATTTTCTGTGCTGCATCCCACACTCAGTAACTAAACTTAAGCAGACAGACAAGTACTGACAATCAAAACCTTTTCTATTCTACCTTCTTTCACTAATATAAACACATCATGATCTATGTATGTATGCAGATGCCTCTGTGTCTGCATGCTTGTATATCTATGCTCGTATATCTTTATATTTTACACTTCTGTATATTTTTATGCTTTATGTTTGCATACATATATGAATGACTGTGACAGAATATCCTACTGCACACATTCCATGTAGAGGGATAAAAATATGAAACAATCTAATGAATATTTGCCATTACTGCTTAGCAAAAGGTGTTCAGGTCCTAAGATGATGAGCAGAGTAGAACAACCATGTATCCTACAGGAATGATAATATAAATAATAAACATCTGCAATCACCTCAAGGCAAAGATAGGTGACATACTTTTTTCCTTTATAAGCAACAAATTACAGAAGGGTAAGGTCTGCAGAAGATGTATGTTCTTGAGCTTTGCAGTTCTGCTCTTTGACTAATTTAACTAATGCTGTTCTAATTTAAAACGTCTCCAGTGTATCAGTTTCAGTGCTGATGGATGTTTGCCTCCTGCAGAACACTATCAATTAAGAGACTTATTCTAACCATAAAAATAAAAGAACGCTGGGTTTATGGCTAACAGAGAGACTACACTATAATAAGGATTCCTGATTAATTACTTATCAAGGAGCATTGACCTTAATTAGGGTCAACTTCTATGGCAGACAGCTTAATTTATCCATTAACTTCTGTGCATGAACAGATTTCTCTCCACAGAACAATTGATCCACAGCTCAATTCAAACTTCAATTGTATTTTTATTTTTCAAAGGAAAAAGGCATCTTCTGAAATCAGTGTATGTGTTCAGAGTACAACCTAACTGCTTTAATGATGGTTCCTGGTTCTACTGCTGTTATCCTGCTGAAACAATTCTTGCAGAGACAGCATCACCAGGGAGATCTGGGCAGTTCTCAGACCCTCCAGCATCCTTAAACCACCTAGCTCAGATGCTGAACCAGTCCAAGAATGGGGTGCACTTCCAGACACATAAATATTCAGTCAGGCTATGCTGCATTATCCCTTCTCCCATTTTCTGAAAGGAAGGAACAATTTTAAACCAGCTTGGATATATTGACACAGGCAATTGTAATACCTTTGACTGAAGCACAGATAGCTCTTTTAACTTTGTCCTCCGCAGATAGACAAGAAGCAGTAAACTAAAATACTGCGCAATGTGCCTACTTAATAAAATACCTAGGGGTGTGCATGTTCCACAGTCATTAATGAGACTGATATATAGCACAGACAACCCCAGGTATACATATATGAGGAGCAGCTGTGGCATTAAGAGAAAAATGAGGCTGCCAAGCCCCTCTAAGAAGCTATGTAAATACCCAGGAAATCTTGTGCTGTGTGCTGTCACAGCTAGATGTCTATCTACATACACCCCAAGGGAGGGCAGCTGGATTCTGTTCACCCTCATCACAATTATTTCAAAAGATTAATTTCCTCAGAAAGAAAAAAAAAAGGGGGGGGGGGGGAATCTCCCCCTCTGGCATACAGTTAGAATGATTGAATCTAGGAAGGTACTATGGATTCACAGTTGGAGACTACAAAACTCTCGCTGCTTACTGTATTTACCTTTATGTACTTATTAGCATTGATATCAAGTAAGTAAAGGTTCTGGCTTGACTCTTTGTAACTGGGATGGATAAAAATAGGAAAAAATAGATGTGCTTTCCTTGGGAACAACTATTTTGTTCAAGAAATTGATGAAACAATATGAAGCCTCAGGATGAAACTCATGCAGAGATAGTTTATGATCCACTGGAGAGGGCTGGTTTGAAAACATTACCTAAAAACAAATAAATGGGGGAAAAAGAAAATCCATAACCAACTATAAAGTACTTAATGCTTTCAATATACCCAAAACCGAATACACTGGGGTAAACCTTCCATATCGAGCATCTAACTCCTTTGTCATTACTAGCCCTGCTGGGCAATGGACTTAAGGTTTGTTGAACACAGAAGCAAATAAAGTATGGGAAGAATGGCAGCAGCAGTGGCTTTTAGCCATCAAGATTTAATTTGCAATTTGTAATGCAATTTTTTTTCTGGCCATTTGCTGATTATAAATCTACAATATAAGCTAGATTCCAATTACTCGTGAAACACTTTTACATCATGCTTACAGCTTAAAGGAGTCATTAAAACAAACAGGCACCCCTCACCGCCCACTGGGCAGCTCTTAAATCAGAATTTAGACCTGCTTTAGGCAACACTTTACTCTTATACTACGCTATGTCACTGCAGTCTAGTGTACTTTCCACGCCAATGAGTCCGGCATTCCACTCAGCAATTCCCACCACCAGCCTCCAAACCATTCCAAAAGCATAAGTAGATCTTAAACATGCTTCTATACAGTCTGCTCTTCCATTTCCCCCCCCCCCCCCCCCAATTTACTGAAGTTTTCAGGTTTCCTTAGGTCCCCTTTCTGGGGCCCAGCCTGACAAAACAGTGACTCCACTCCCTATCCCCTTGTTCCTGGAGAGAAAGACATGCAAAAGGGGATGGTAACACAAAGGGTCAAGTCAGCAGAGCATGACGGTGACTTCAGAAATCTTTGAAAACACATTAATGATTGAAATACCAACACACTACAGTGTTATAACACCTTCCACACAGCCTGGTCCTAAAAAGGTTTCCTATGAATCAAGGGCATTAGATTATAAAATTAAGGCTTGCTCTCCACTTGCCCTCCTTTCTTATATATCTTGAAATCCAGATACTGTTCCTTCACCTCTCAAAACACCTCCAAACATATTTTCCAGAGAGAATATGAAAAACGTGGACATAAGAAGTACTATGCATAACAACTGTTATTCTGTACCCCCCTTGGGTAATTCTTTGGGGATATTATTGTTGGTAAGGATTTGCTTTGCTTCAGAAGGTGCAAAATAACAAATGCAAACATGGAGAAAATAACATAGAAACATGTATTGAATGATTGTAGAGGCTTCCAAAATAATTTTATATTACTTAGAAGAACAATTCTATGTGGATATTGGCTGCAAAAAGATGTACTTTATACCTTTCTGCTACCATCAGAACAGCTTCAGCAAACAATTCTAACCAACCCAGTGAGCCAAATCATAAAGCTTCAGGCAGTCATGATAAACTATTGATTTTTTTTTCCTAAACTTTTCTTCAGCTGTAAATTTCTATTGATATGTGACAAAAATGTGCAAGTGGCATTTGCTAGCATAGCCACTGTGGGAAAAGCCAAGATTGTCATTTCTGTGGTAAAACCGCTCGGAAGTTTAATGCAGTCGGCTTCAGACTGCTCCAGCCAATCTTGGATCAAATAAAACACAATAGGGTTCCCAACAGCAATAATCAAAATGGAGGTGCTCAGATTTTGCAGGAAACAAAATAACGGCAAGAAATGGGCTGGTTATTTCTTTTTATTACTGGGAACCAGACTCCCAGCAACAAAGCACGTGGATTTATTTTAGTTTTTGAAGTTAGCTCATCTATTGCATGTTGGTACACGACTTACACCTCTTTCCTCCGCCCTCACCAGCACTCAGAGCTGAGGGGATGGGATCCCTGCTCGCCTTCATCAGTGTGTCTTCATTCCCTACAACCAATGACATTTTAAAAGCAGGGCTACGATATCCTAAGAAACGATGAAACAAGGCTGAGCTATGTGTTTCCCCTCACTTCTCTAAACATAATCATATTTATTTTCCCTCCTCCTAACAGGAGAAAAAAGACCTCATTCCCATCAGATTGGGGTCCCATTAGATCTGATGTCTCATCAGATGGTAGGACAGTCCATCCCTGGAGACATTCAAGGCCAGGCTGGATGTGGTTCTGAGCAACGTCATCTAGTTGAAGATGTCCCTGCTCACTGCAGGGGGATTGGAATAGATGAGCTTTGAAGGTCCCTTCCAACCCTAAACTACTCTATAATTCTGTGATTCTAACCCATTAATCAGGTTCTACCAGTGTCTCTGGGATGACACCAACCTTTCAGGTTACTGAAGGTGTCTGCAGTACAGGCTGGGTCGCTCTCTCTGGCAAATGAAAGCTATAAAGATGGGGTCATAAACTTTCTACAGTTACTAAGGTACTCAAATGCAAAGCTACCAGCAGCTGGCTCTTGGGAGAAGTTAGAGCAGCCTCCAGTGCCTAAAGGGGTGTCCTGGGTTCAGCAGTAGCAGTCATTTCTCCTTCTTAGTAGCTGGTGCAGTGCTGTGGCTTTGACTTTCAGCCTGGGAACAGCACTGATAACACCAATGGTTTCAGTTGCTGCTCAGTAATGTTTAGTCTGACCAAGGACTTTCTGAGCCTCATGCTCTGCCAGGGAGGAGGGGAAGCCAGGAGGAAGCAGAGACAGGACACCTGACCCAAACTGACCAAAGAGGTATTCCATACCACAGCACATCATGCCCCCTATATAAACTGGGGGCAGTTACCCAGAAGGGTTAGATCACTGCTCAGGTCAGACTGGGTATTGGTCAGCGGGTGGTGATCAGTTGTATTGTCTTCCCTTGTTATTTCCCTTATCATTATTATTATAGGTGGTAGCAGCAGTGGTTTGTGTTATACCTCAGTTCACTGCACTGCTTCTTATCTCAGCCCATGGGAGTTACATTCTTTCGATTTTCCTCCCCACCCCTCTGGGAGCTGGGGGGAGGAAAGGGGGAAGTGAGTGAGGGCTGCATGGCTGACTGAGCTTAAACCAGGACAGTTCTTTCTGCCGCCCAGCGCGGGGCATGAAGGGTTGAGATAACGACAGATCTGACCAGAGTGTGTCTAATCGTATTTGTGATAAGCATTCATTGTTTCAGATTAATAGTCACTCATCACAATGCTGATTTATTGGCTCTCTATGTTGTTGCTCTCGATCTCACAGTTTCACCATGTCATACCTTACTTACAGCCGGTATTTGCTGTGTTGGTGTTTATTGGCTGGAGACCTTGGCCTAAGGTTCTTGTTTCATTGTACTTCATGGTAATGACTTGTAATACAATAGAATCATTGATCATGAAACTGATCTGGCTTGCGTTCCCAGTGTGGTCACCACCTCTATACTCTGGGACGTATATAATAGAAGTGCCTAGCAATTACACATCTTTTTTCTCCTCCTTGGGTGGTCACCCTGTGAAGGAGACATTCCTTTACGTTCTCAGCCCCCCCGCCAGACTGTTTACAACATCATTTGAAAGTTCTGAAGGTTTTGAATGGCCTTTAGGTACCCTTGAGACCTGCCTGCTAATTGTGATGGGGATCAGCATGTTGGCATGTATACAGAGTGTGTTTTACTCATGATCATTTCATCTGATCTCGAGAGATAAGCAGTTGGGTTTGGGCCTTGTCTAGGGTTAGACAACGATATAGGAGGACCGAGAGATTTTCCCCGAGGCTGGACAGTCATGAGTGGCAGGGTGTGTGGGATAGTATGGGAAGTATCTAGGCCAGTGGGCCCCTCCAGTGCTTTGGAACTTCACTACTGAACAAGTGCAAAATCCAGAAAAATTAGTAAAACACTTAAATGAGGTGTGTTGTCATTCTGGTCATACCAGAGAGGGACAGATCATGGCAACATGCTGGGGCTTGGAATATGCTTACGGAGCCCTGTTCAACACTGTCCAGCACCTTCAAAAGGAAAAAAATGTCCCTGGATCTGAAGGCAAAGCAACAGACAGCGCAGCTACTCCAGCTCCAAGTACAGCAGCTACACCAGCCCCAGCGACAAGTACAGCAGCTTACTCAAACTGTGACTGCAACAGACAGCGCAGCTACTCCAGCTCCACGCACAGCACCTACGCAAACCCCAGCAACAAGTACAGCAGCTATCCACACCCTGACAACAGATACTGCAGCCACTCTGACCACAGTGATAATCACTGCAGCTAAACCAGAGGACCAATTCGTGCCAATATCGGTTGCCCCTGTGTGCAAGGGGAAAAGCAGAACAACGACAAGAAAGATGAAGGAACAAGATGGAGAAGCAACACCAATGCACTTAACTACCCAGGACAGCATCTGATCAGAAGTCATCATCACATGAACCAGAAAAGATGACTTCTCAACCTTGGACCTCAACCGAGTTATGGAATATGCAAAAATACTTTACCTGTCAGCCAGAGGAGCACATCATCACCTGGTTGCTCTGATGCTAAGACAATGGGGCCGACGGTCATGAACTAGAAGGTAGGGAAGCCAAGCAGCTGGGATCACTTGCCAGGGAAGGGGGAATTGACAGAGCAATTGCAAGAGAGAAACGGTCCCTCAGCCTTTGGAAGTGGCTCTTGGCAGCTGTGAAAGATAGGTTTCCCTACAAGGACGATGTTATGAGTTGTTCGGCCAAGTGGACTACTCTAGAAAAGGGCATCCAGACCCTGAGGGAATCAGGCATTGTACAGATGATCAATCACATCAAGGCAAATAACAGGGATGTTCCCATAGATCCAGATGAAGTTGAATGTACACGACCCACGTGGCAGAAATTTACACAGAATGCACCCTCATCATATGCCCACTCACTGGGAACAGTAACCTGGAATGACATAATACCACCAACAGTGGATGAAACGATTCATAAACTCCGAGAGTTCGAAGGCAATCTCACCCCTTCTATCATCTCAGCTGTGGAAAAACTGTCCCAGGAGCTCCGCCGTACCAGACATGCTAGAGCTTCAGTATGAACTGGAGTCAAAGGCAGCCAAGTCGGATGCCATGACTGATATCGCCAATGCCGCCTTCTCAATTCCTCTGGCAGCAGAGTGCAGGCCACAGTTCGCTTTTACTTGGAGGGGCATCCAGTACACTTGGAACCGACTGCCCTAAGGGGTGGAAACACAGCCCTACCATCTGCCATGGACTGATCCAGACTGCACTGGAACAGGGGCAAGCTCCAGAACACCTGCAATACATTGATGACATCATTGTGTGGGGCGATACAGCAAAAGGAGTCTTTGAGAAAGGGAGGAAAATAATCCAAACCCTGCTGAAAGCCGGTTTTACCATAAAATGGAGTAAGGTCAAGGGACCTGCACAGCAGATTCAATTTTTGGGAATAAAATGGCAAGATGGACGCCGCCAGATCCCTACAGATGTGATCAACAAGACAACAGCAATGTCTCCACCAACTAATAGGAAAGAAACACAAGCTTTCTTGGGTGCTGTGGGGTTCTGGAGGATGCACATCCTGAATTACAGTTTGATTGTAAGCCCTCTCTATCATGTGACCCGGAAGAAGACTGATTTTAAATGGGGCCCTGAGCAACAACAAGCCTTTGAGCAAATTAAATGAGAGGCAGTTCATGCAGGAGCCCTCGGACCAGTCCGGACCGGGCCAGATGTGAAAAATATACTGTACACCGCAGCCGGGGAGAACGGTCCTACCTGGAGCCTCTGGCAGAAAGCTCCAGGGGAGACTCGAGGTTGACCCCTCGGCTTTTGGAGTTGGAGATACAAAGGATCTGAGGCCAGCTACACCCCAACTGAAAAAGAGATACTGGCAGCCTATGAAGGGGTTCGAGCTGCTTCGGAAGCGATTGGCACTGAAGCACAGCTCCTCCTGGAACCCCGGTTGCCCGTGCTGGGCTGGATGCTCAAAGGCAGGGTCTCCTCTACACATCTTGCAACAGATGCTACATGGAGTAAGTGGGCTGCACTAATTACACAACGAGCTTGAATAGGAAACCCCAGTCATCCAGGAATTCTAGAAGTCATCATGGACTGGCCAGAGGGCAAAGATTTTGGATGTCACCAGAGGAGGAAGGAGTGATGCGTGCTGAAGAGGCCCCACCATATAATGAACTGTCAGAAAGTGAAAAGCAGTATGCTCTGTTTACTGATGGGTCCTGCTCTATTGTGGAAAAGCATCGGAGATGGAAGGCAACCGTATGGAGTCCTCAACTGACAAGTTGCAGAAACTGCTGAAGGGGAGGGTGTATCGAGTCAGTTTGCAGAAGTGAAAGCCACCCAGCTGGCCTTGGAGCATTGCTGAATGAGAAAAGTGGCCAGTACTTTATCTCTATACTGACTCATGGATGGTGGCGAATGCCGTGTGGGGGTGGTTGCAGCAATGGAAGAAGAGCAACTGGCAAACCATGGGTAAGCCCATCCAGGCTGCTGCACTGTGGCAAGATACCACTGCCCGGGTGCAGAACCTGGTGGTGAAGGTACGCCATGTAGATGCTCATGTACCCAAGAGTAGGGCCACTGAGGAACACCAGAACAACCAACAAGTGGATCAAGCTGCTAAGATTGAAGTGGCTCAGATGGACTTAGATTGGCAACATAAGGGTGAATTATTCTTGGCCCGGTGGGCCCATAACACTTGAGGCCATCAGGGCAGAGGATGCAACACAGAGATGGGCTCGTGATCAAGGGGTAGACTTAACAATGGACACTACTTGCCCAGGTTATTCATGACTGTGAAACATGGGCTGCAATTAAGCAAGCTAAACAGTTAAAGCCTCTTTGGTATGGAGGACGATGGCTGAAGTACAAATATGGGGAGGCCTGGCAGATTGATTATATCACACTCCCACCAACCCTCCAGGGCAAGCGCCATGTGCTTACCATGGTGGAAGCAACCACCGGATGGTTGGAAACATACGCTGTGCCCCACACCACTGCCCGGGGCACTGTCCTGGGCCTTGAGAAACAGATTTTGTGGTGACACGGCACACCAGAGAGAATTGAGTCAGACAATGGGACTCATTTCCGGAACAGCCTGATAGACACTTGGGCCAAAGAGCATGGCATTGAATGGGTATATCACATCCCCTGCCATGCACCAGCCTCTGGGAAAATCGAACGGTACAATGGGCTACTAAAAACTACACTGAGAGCAGCAGGGTGGTGGGACTTTCAAACATTGGGATACACATTTACCAAAGGCCACCTGGTTGGTCAACACCAGAGGATCTGCCAACAGGGCTGGCCCAATCCAGTCAGAACTTCTATATACTGTGGAGGGGGACAAAGTTCCTGTGGTGCACATAAAGAATTTGCTGGGGAAGACAGTCTGGGTTATTCCTGCTTCAGGTAAAGGCAAACTCACTCGTGGGATTGCTTTTGCTCAGGGATCCGGATGTATTTGGTGGGTAATGCAGGAAGATGGGGAAGTCCGATGTGTACCTCAAGGGGATTAGATTTTAGGGGAAAACAGCCAATGAACTCAACTGTAAGCTGTTGCCTGCTATGTAGCACTTTTATATCCCGCCAACTAGATGTCTTCAGGTCACCAGTGATTGGCCCTGACTTCCCTCCGACCATCAATCCCAGCAAAAAATGAACTTTGATGAAACCAGACAAGTTCTGCGGTAAAGGAATGATCAGCATCAGCAGGTAGCAATCCAACACTGCACACAGACTCTCCTGCTGTGAAAGACTGTTACAAGAGATGGAGCCCGACACCATGGACCACATGGACTCAGCAGCATTACAGGGATTGGTTCATGCACTGAGGAATGATCTCTCTCTCTCTCTGTGTGCGTGTGTATGTATGTGTATGTATATATATGAGATAAGAGTGATGGTATATTGAAAATGTGGGATCTGAGCATGACGTAAATGGTATGGAATAAGGGTGGATACTGTCCTGGGTTCAGCAGTAGCAGTCATTTTTCTCCTTCTTAGTAGCTGATGCAGTGCTGTGGTTTTGACTTTCAGCCTGGGAACAGCACTGATAACACCCATGTTTTCAGTTGCTGCTCAGTAATGTTTACTCTGACCAAGGACTTTCTGAGCCTCATGCTCTGCCAGGGAGGAAGCAGAGACAGGACACCTGACCCAAACTGACCAAAGAGGTATTCCATACCACAGAACATGTCATGCCCACTATATAAACTGGGGGCAGTTACCCGGAAGGGTTAGATCACTGCTCAGGTTGGGCTGGGTATGGGTCAGCGGGTGGTGAGCGGTTGTATTCTCTTCCCTCGTTATTTCCCTTATCATTATTATTATTGGTGGTAGCAGCAGTGGTTTGTGTTATACCTCAGTTACTGGACTGTTCTTATCTCAACCTGTGGGAGTCACATTCTTTTGATTCTCCTCCCCATCCCTCTGGGAGCTGGAGGGAGGAAAGGGGGGGAGTGAGTGAGGGCTGCATGGCTGACTGAGCTTAAACCACAACAAGGGGCCAACAAGAAATCTGGAGAGGGGCTTTTGACAAGGGCCTGTAGGGACAGGACAAGGAGGAATGGCTTTAACCTGAAAGAGGGGAGATTGAGATGAGACATTAGGAAGAAATTCTTCCCTGTGAGGGTGCTAAGGCCCTGGGACAGGGTGCTCAGAGAAGCTGTGGCTGCCCCATGCCTGGCAGTGTTCAAGGCCAGACTGGATGAGGCTTGGAGCAACCTGCTCTAGCAGAAGGTGTCCCTGCCCATGGCAGGGGGTTGGAACTGGATGAGCTTTAAGGTCCTTTCCAATCCAAACCAGTCTCAGATTCTATGATTGTATGACTTGTCCCTAGCACTGGCCTCACTGCTTTTACCTGTGTGTCATATTATAAAGAAAAATACATAATGACATTGTGTATTTTTTAAAAAACCTTCCTCAATCTTCAGCTATATTTTTACCAATAGCCCATTAGAGCTTCTGTGTGGACCAGGACATTATTGGCATTTAGTTTCAAATGAAACTGAACCTCAAACCCTCATGGTAAAAAACTGGACAGGATGTATTTGAAATACTTGCGTCTGCCAGTGCTTGTCTCACTGATGTAGAGGATAGGGAAAAAAGCAAAAGTGTCTCAGGGTTACGAGAGTCCCAGCTTAATACTTTTTAGTACCACAGACTGCCAGAGTAATTTCAGTGCCTCTTTTCTTTGGATCATCTTCTGTACAATAGGGATAACATCTATGATGCTGGGGAAAATGCAAGGACATGGGGCTGCTTCCAAAACTGTGATAACAAAACCCACAGAGACTGGCAAGAATATGAAGATCTTTCAATCACACATCTTGGTCTGCAAAGTGCAAGTCAGGACACTTGGAAAAGAGATGACTTTTTAGTCTGCCTTTGCACTTTTTCCTTCAATGCAGTAAAATCCTAAGTCTTTTCCAAAGGAAATTTAAGCTGAGGCAAAGTGTATATATTGATTAATCATGTTCATGTTATATCTGAAAAACATTTCTGCTATCTCCTCTTTGAGATGTTATTTTTAGAGCTGGGGTAGGAGCATATTTAGATGGAAGGGAAAACACACAGAAGAAACTGCATCTGCAATCACATTGCCTGATTAGATCTTAGCAGAGTGCTGCCTGTCTCATTGCTACTAGTAAATACAGAGCAGTAAATGCCTTCAGCACTAACTTATTCTCATGCTCTCTGTCCCTGTCTTCTTTGAAAGTCAATAATATGGTTCACAGGTACGAATTGGTTGGTTGCTTTGGTTGGTTTTTTAATTCCTCAGCTGTACGTATAGGTCACAACTCCAGGCACAAACTCCCCTACTGTGCAAAGGAGGGGGAAATTAACCCAAAAGGCCATTGCTTTCCGTAAGAACCACCTCAGTAATATCTGAAACAAGTATATGGCTTTAGGGGGCTAAATAAAACAGTGAACACAAAGACATGAAAAGCTGTGTTTCATCCCTTTCCTCTTGCTTGTCTTTAAAAAAAAAAAAGGTAAAATTGTCTCTATCAAGAAGACACAGAGGTTATAAGAGGGAAGTATCACAAGAAATCTGCAGTAAACCGAGCTTAAAAATACCTTGTTAGTAGAAATGGGATCCAAAAGAAAACTTTGAGGATTTACATGCCTCAATAAGCAGTTATATTACTTCCATGCCTTAATTTTTTCACAGTACTGCACTTGGATTGATAAAAATAAACATATCACTGGATTTTCTCCTTTTTTTCCCCCAGAATATGGGTGTGCACCGAAAAATAAAGAGGAAGGTTTAATCTTCTAAGCTCTGGAATATTAAGAGCTTTTTTAGCAAAAGAGAGAGGATGCTAAGAAGCGACAATCAGCTTTATGACAGGCACTTCATTAACCCAAATACTTTATAATTTGCTCACCAAACTATCTGCTTTTCCTCTCCTCTTCTCTCAGCAGGAACATAAATAGCAAAGACTATCATGAGCTGTTATGCTACTAGAATACTATTAATTTTACCAAATATAACACAGAGCATTTACTGCTACGTATTTATTTATTTAGACTTAGATGGTGATTAAAGAGAATACAAACCCGATATATCTTGAAGATACATCTTAACTGATACTTAAATTGCAAGCACTGTACTTCAATAAAGTCAACTGAGATAAATAATTTAAAGAAACCAAGTGCTCTATCCCTGTCAGAAATTTCTGTACCTGTAATCAAGGTATCATCAAAAATGTGCTGACAAGAAAATACCAACCAGCACTGCAGACAAGACAAAGATGCAAGGGGGTGGAAAGAGATGATGGAATGGGGCTGACAGAGCTCTTCCCTCCCATGGAGTGGACAGGGAAGTTTGGGCCTGAGCTTGCATGGGGGGGGGATGCTAAAGGAAGAGCTAGTGTGCCAAATCCATGCACCATGTCCATGTGTCATGTCCAAGTGCAGACAGGCACATGGAGCAGGGCCTGAGGTAAGTTTTTGTTTGGGATCCAGCTGCTATTTTAACAACCAGTTCTATCAGGTGGGCTGAATGACCTGCAGCAAGACTACATATAATCAACCTCTACTCAAAGTGGTGCTTTGCAATACACTGGAACAATAAGACATATTTCTACCAGGAAGAGGGGACAGTCGGTGAGAGAAGAGTACAGGTATGTCCATATAAGAGGCAGAGGGTTGGGAAACAAAATAATTAACACAAAAAGAATGCTACTATTCAACCATAAGAATAAAGGGCAATCAGCTGTGCAATCTCTTTGCTTTTTCCCTGTATTTATTTGTTATGGGTCTAAGCCAGCGTTCCTCACAGTAGGAGATTTTTGATGGCCTTTAGTAGGCTTTGATGAGGCCTGTATTTGCTCATTTGCACAATGTATTTATTTGCACCCCCGACTGCGTTGATCAGCGTGTAGCAGCAAAGCCAGCTGAATACTTCAGATAAACTCCCCATTTATTAAACAGTTCTCAGCTCAGATTCAAAAAGCTTTATATAGCCAACATTACCTGAGTCATTCCTCCAGGAAAATTATGGACTGAATGTTGAGAAGACATTTCCAAAGTGCTTAAATGACTATTAATGGAAGCTGTGCTCCCAAGTTAGTTAAGTGCTTTTGAGAATCCCAGATAAATACAGCTCAGCAATGGAAATCAACCATTTCTGGTCTACTTATTGCAAAAACAGTAAGATAAAATCAAATTCAGCAAAAATGAACAGTTTCTGCATTTACAATAGCAAACAACTGATTAAAGCGTTATATAGCAGAATTATGTCTGCAACAGCAGCATCTATTCACATGAGCTCACGTATACTAAGACCACTGCAATATGCCAGAGGACTTTATGAACTCTTAGTTTACTCCTCAAGTCCTCCTAACCTAGTAAGTACAGGCCAGTGTTCAGGTCACAAAGCCATGGCAACCCAAAGAGCAGAAACACAGAATCATAGAAGAGTTAGGGTTGGAAAGGACCTTAAGGTCCTCTAGCTCCAAACCCCTTGCCATGGAGCGATGTCTTAGGCTGACATTCCAGAAAGCCCACTCTGGAACCGGGATGCCACCCCAGATTCTGTGCTTCACTGCAGGGAGGTTACAAAACACAAAACCCTAGTGTGTGACTAGGACACTAGTGATTTTGTAACATCAATTCAAATAGCAGTACATCATTACACTGTTCAAAACAACATCAGTTTTTTTCAATTGCCAAGTCTGGCCTTGGTTAAATACCTTTCTTATGAAAAACACCCTGTTTCTTTCAGAAGTGCTTTTTCATGAAAGAGAATTATTTCCAAGGCATATTAGTTTCTGATGGATGGGTATTTTAACCCCATGAAAACAGTTTGTCACAAAATTTATGACTGCTTTTTCTCTTCTGATTAAGCACATTTGCAGTCGGAATGCATGAAGCTGGAAATGCTGGTTTTATCATGAGACAGTGAAATCCTTTATGCATTACTGTTCACCAGGGTATAGTTTTTAAAGCATTCCTACAAGAGCCAGTAGTGTCAGGCTACAGAAAGCCAAGGCTTGTAGGGAGAGAGAATCTCTTCCCATTAGAGCAACCAAAAAATGGGAGGTTGGGGGAGGGAAAGGACAAACTTTCACACTGACCAGTCCCAGTTTAGTTATGAGCATCAAAAAGCAATGAGAAGAAGAGAAATTTGCTCTCTCTATAAATCTTGTCTCTCTTGTAGCTTTACGTGTGCTGACCGTACCACCATTGTTAGAGTTCCTGCAAGGCCTTTTATTTGTCTAAGTCTTTTCTTCCACTAATTCCGTTAAAAAGAAAGTTTCATAAATGAATATTTGATTGGCACATTATTAAGAAAAGTATGAGACAAGCAGCAGTGTCGCATTAAGCTCCACTGCCGCAGCCATCATCCTTCCCAAGCATCTCTCAGTACCTTCCCAGCACAGCAAAAAGGCAAGAGGAGAGAAAAAGACTATTGCTCATTAGGAAGAAAAATGGAAGCAGCTCTTCTGAGCACCCCATCTGCTGCCATCGTGCCAGAGATAGCACATTTTACTGCTGTCACCAGCAGGTGCACGCAATTAGGTGACAGCAAAATGAACCATGGCTTCCCAGTGACTGATTCGAGCAGATTTCAGACTGTTGGCAAGTGCATGATAACAAACTAGTGGGCATTTGTCTCTGAATAATTCGTGGAATTCACATGAAAAATGTACAGGTGATTCATTTCATCGTAGAACACTACTGGAAAAAGTAATAGAGGCAGCTATTGCAATGAAGACAATGACGGAAGCCATGGGACAGGCTAATTCAGGGTATTGTGGTTATTATGAAGACAGCTAGGGCCAGTCTGTTCAATTCTCATCTCATTTCATAAAATAGAAAAGAATCATAGAATGGTTTGGGTTGGAAGGGACCTTAAAGATCCTCTGATCCCAACCCCCTCCCATGGACATCCTCTAGTCTTAGCCAAAACAACAGGAAAGCATTCTACCTCTCATTTGGAGATGAAAAATCAACCCAAGTTTCTTGGCAGGCTTTGAAATCATAGCAAACCATTTGGGGATTACAACCTTAAATTTACACTTGAACATGAAGCCCCTTCACAAGGCAAATGAATTTACACTAATATATTGTGACAATCAAGCCTGCTCCTGCTGGAACACCTTGAGTCAAAATCTGCACAGAAGGAAGCCCTATTGCCAATAACTATTCATACACAGCTCCTGTGCGCAACCCAGAGATGCCCAAAATGGCTGTAAAGGTGAAAATGCTCTTCCAGTCAAAAGCTCCTTTCTGAGGGTCCGGTTTTTCCTTTGTACTTAATCTCATGTGTTTACATTTGTTATTCACATTTGCTGGGAAGGATTCCTTCTTTCCTTATCTGAATGTGACAATGAATCAGAAGTACCTTCTCTTCTGTTATCTAAGGTGATAATGGAGAATTGCAATCTTGCCAGGGGCTGTGAGATGCCTTCATAGTGCTCTCAGAAAACCATCATCCAAAACTGGCGCAAAGGCTGATTTTTTCAGGTAAAATAACATCTCCCCTGGGGACTTACATTAAGGAGGATCACAGCGACGTAAAATATTCAACTCTATTTATTAGCAGCACCTGACTGTTAAGGATTTTCCTCCTGGTAGCCAATTCCCAAGGATGACAATTATGTTCTGAATGATAAGCTATTATTCACTCAGTAGGACAAAAGTGCTTCATTTCACTTCAGTGACTAGCAATGGCAAAGCCATTTTTACCACGTCTGGCATAAGCTACTTAAATGGGATTAGTGCAGAAGTGCAACCTGTCTGGGCAACTTGCTTTTATTTAAACAATAATAAAGAACTGCTTGTTTTGTATGGCACAGCTTATTTTAAGAGTGATGACTTTAACACAGCTACATAGATCATCTTCTTTCTCCAATCAAATGTGTTAATGTTACCACTTGAGCAAAATTGTTTTCCATGCAGATGCTCTCTTTGTAAAGAGAAGGGAACAAGTTTTTTGAAATCATACTGTATTCCATAATTGTACACAGCAAGTTATGGAAAGTGGGGCATTTTCAAACCGGGGAATGACAGTGGAGCAGCTCCCTAGAACGCATCATAGTAGAGAGGTGTACATTATACTCTAAAATAACAAGAGCAGTTTCCAAAGCAAACAGTTCGTTCAGCTCTGCTTCTGACTCCTGTCACCTTACTGTGAATCTCATAATCTCTTATGTTAAGAATTTAACAATTAGAGTCAGGCCATGAGAAAACCTCAATTTGTTTACTTAAAGTTACATTTTCAGCTGTGAAAAATCACAGCTTAAAGTTCAAGCCACCTGAGGAGTTTAAAAGGGTCAAGTTGACTTTTATGTAGAATTCCATCATGTAATGATGCAAGTGTCACAGCTCACATGGTGAAATGCAATAAAGCATGGGAGGCTTGCATAAAAAAACCCCAGAATTAGCTATGAAAAACGAAAAGCCTGCACTAACAGCTGACTGAACTCACACCAATAAATACCGCAGAACATACAATACCATTTCCAATAACCAGAAATGTGTACAACTCCTTGTTTATTAATTAAATGTCCTCCTGAATCACCAGACAGATTTGGTGCTGTTGCTATTGTTCATAGCTTCCTCATGCAGCTGCAGGTTTTAATAGGAAGCTCAGAAAACACTGCTCTAGACGTGTTATTTTGAGAATGGGAAAGCAAAGGGGAAAAGCTGCTTTTCCCCTGTTTGTCCCAGCATGCACTTAGGTAAATGGGCATGGGGGAAGAAGCATCTGCATCACATCACCTCCACATAGGCATCACTCCCATTTTGAGTCTTTCCAGTTTCAAAACATGCCTTTTGAGCACTTCTCCAGACCTCTCAGACCTTATCCTATTAAAAATTTCCACACAGTAAATTTGTGTCCATGAACTCAGTCTTCTTACAATAGCCCTTGCTGTTAAGAGGGAAGCATGAAGCAGTGGGGCATCTCTTTAGTTAACTTCCTCAGCCTGGGTTTGGTTCTAAATCATTCAAACCAAGGAGAGGGCTCAAATCCAGGGCAGCTCTATGAACTGCCTATGCAAATTAGCTGCTCTGCCTATAATCTAGGAGTGTGATTTTTACCTCCCACAACATGGATGTTAGCGCCATGGCGTCCTCTGAGTCAGGACAGGAGCTCAGAGTGAACTGAGCTCTTTGTTTCATTCAACCTGTGCCCATGCAATAGCAACTAGGTGCCTGTGTGGAAACAGCAACCATGCCAGGCTCAAAAAAAAAATCCCCAGCTTCACAGAGGGCAATGCTTTGCATGATAACCAGGTCTTCTAGACATAAAATGCTTTGGTTAAATTGGGGAAGGCATGAGACAAGCAGGCAAAGGCAGCGTCCATGTTTTCTCATATGCAAAGATATTAGTAAAGATTCTGACTTAAGTAATACTTTCCAGCACAGCTAAGCTTCAAATTTAAGGAGATTTTAATTTATATTCTGGAAAAGGGAAGAGAACAGTAAACTACATATGCACTGGAAAGCAGCAACAAGTAACACTGAAGCAATCAATGAGAACATGTACCGGTAACTTTTATCCTATTGTGCTCACTGGCCTTATCAGAACCCTAGTTGGAGCTGGTATCACAACAGCTCTACCCTGCAATCCTAACATGCCGTATTGATAATCTTGTTATTCAGTAACAGCTGCAGGATCCATTTACTGAGTTATGGCTATGGGGACAGACACCCTGAGAGGCTGCTGCACCAAGGAAAGTCTCAATACAACCAAAGCCAGTGTCTGATATAATATAAGGAAGCACAGCAGAGAAGAAATTGGTTTTGCCTTCTCCATCACCACTGAAGTTACAGGGGATTGCAGACCTCTTCAAAGGATGGCAAGAACAAGCAACAGAAACAACAGGAGCAGGGAGGTGGCTAAAGGCAGTACAAGCAATAAACTCCAATTCCATACGTTTGCCGTCTAATAGTTTTAAATATATACCTTTTCATCCTATGACTTTCACATTAAACTTGGCAAGTAGGCAAGCCAAGCAATCTAACAGTAATTTGTCTGCCCAACTGCTGACCTCAAGAATAGATCCAGACAAGCTTTTTTATACCTTCCTTCTTTTTTCTTTTGCTTTTGTAATTTATATTCCTTTACATCTAGCAGAGCTCCCTCCAGTTCATATTTGGTACTTGAGGCTGCAGATGCAGTTCAAACAATAGGAAGGAAAACAAGTACTGAAATGAGTTGAGGAGTTTTTTAATTTAAAGATATAAACTCCAGAAATATTGCATTCCTTGGCTTGCTGCAGAAAACCATTTCCAGCCCCCAGACAGTACATTCCTAATATAATTTCACAAACCAAGTCAATTGGAGTCAATATGTACAACTCCCTTTCTTTAACGGATACACATCCTTCTGTGTCTCACATTTGCAGGTAACCCATTAACAAGAATTATGCACCTGAAGAGAGAAGGCAAAGCATCAGTTAAGGAAGCTTCTGGTTCAGATACACTGGCTATACTCCTGGCTGCCCAAAGGAAGCACAAAGGGAGTTTGCCCAAAATATTTTGCTTTGATTCTTTAACTTCTAGATGGCTGTAAATTACATGTAATAAACCCATTATTCAAAGTATTCTGAGAACATTCAAGCAGCAATGTTTACTAGCCCCATGCACTGTGAGCTCTTATAAGCCATGTCTCTCACTCAAAGTCACTGGGCCAGCTCCACAGCCACAATTCTCCCGAGCTTCATTTTGTTCTGGCAGTTAGGCCATCTGCCAGGAGCTGAAATGATCAGCAATAAAAAGAAATGCAACAGCTCTTTGTATACTTTTCAGTCAGACCTGGTTCCCTCAGCCACTGAGGGCACCATGAGACTCAGGTGAACACAGAGCAGTAGCAGAAAACACTGAAAAAGGGGGAAATTTTAAAGGAGCATTGTAAGGCCAATGTGAAAACAGAAAAAATAAACCGAACTTTTTCCACAATTGAGATTTCTTTCAGAGAAGCACCAGGGATCTCATCGTATTCCATTTATCAATGTCACACACCATGGTCCTCACTGTTGCCTACAAAACTTCCATTCTCCTCTTGCTTGCTCAGTCAGGCATTTCATAGAACCACAGACTGGTTTGGGTTGGAAGGGACCTTAAAGCTCATCCAGTTTCAAGCCTCTGCCTAGGGCACAGAGCCCTTCCACCAGATCAGGTGGCTCAAGGCCTTGTCCAAACCTATTGATCCTTTTGATCAAAACTGTTTCCTATTATCCATACATGGGTGCATATGCACACATGGATCACATCCTTGATTAAGGCATTCAAACACTGCTGTGATTCAAATAATAACACCAATAATGGATTAACCAGCAGTGGACATTAGTGCAGCTGATGATCTTTAGCCTCCTGCCTTGAGCCTGCAGGACATCAGAAGTCCTTGCCCACAAATGAAGCTGGGATGTACAGAGGATGCAAATTCTGTTTGGCAAAGGAGTTAGGATTTTAGAGCTCTGTTGTTTAAAGCAGCATGAGACCTGCAACTTTTTAAATCTTCAGAGAGAAAATACACAGATCTAATACATCAAGAACAATTTGACGGAACAGCATTTTCCAATGGGAAAATAATTTTACTAACCTTTTTCAACTGTAATATCAAAGAACATAATAGCATTGGTGCTGCCAAAAAATAATCTCTTTAAATGCCTTGGACAGTGCTGCCGAAGTGAGTGGGCACTAAGGTGACCCAATGGTACTGTACAACACAAAATGATCCCCACACTGGCCAGCAATTTCCTTTCATGACATGAAAGTGGAAAGCTACCTCATTTTTAATATGAAACTTTTTAATAGGAAGGACACATGACCACATTCAGACCACATTCAGAGAGGACTGCCTTAGTCCAGAAGACTGACAAAAGTTGAAGAGTGATAAAGTTTCAGTGACTATAATCAGTCATCAAAATTAGCTATAATTTAGCCAGGGAAAAAAGTTTCTAGAACTACCAGCTGATTCTCCAAGACGGCTATGGAAAGAGGTTACAAAAAATTACATTCCTGCCTAACCTCCAGACATTATATTCTCCCATGCAATAAACAGACAGATGTTCTCATTGTTCATTTTTATATCTTCTCACCAAGGACCTCATGCCTCCTAAAATCATGAGACTCCTCTCCAGACATGGGGGGAAACATTAGATGATAAACCCAGGAATGATCTTCTTTCTAAGTCACAGGACATGTCTATTACACACTCAATCACCTCTCTATCTTTCTAGAGCATCTAACAGACTGTTTCCTACATACCTCTGGCAATAATGTAACATTATTGGATTAAAATAATCCATTCTATGAAGTGAAATCAAAGATGAATGTGGAATAAATAGAATGGCAGTAGTAATAACCATGACACTTATCATATTAATCACAGTAACTTTTTCTCTCTTCAACAATTAGCAAGTGATTCAATAAACACATTAAAAGGGCAGAACCTGATTCTCAACCAATTCAGGCTCTGGATGTGCTTTTGCTTCTCGTAACTGAAAGCCACATGCACCAAGGCAGCATGTCGGACACCAGGACTTCACTTGAGGCTGTCTGTTGTTAAACAAGCAATCAAAACCTTCCCTCCCTTCCAACTGAGTAAAGTCAATTATAACACTCTATTTAACTCTTCTTACAAAACACACATATGAAGTGTTTGGGAATCAATCAAAACAGTGCTACGAGAAACAACCACTCTATTTTCCAAACAAAACACTACCAAATCTGCAAGGAGGAGGGATATGCAAAACTAAAGAAAACAAAACAAAAAACCCAACCAAACTCCAAAAAAAGCCCCAAAAGGAAGAAAATATCCTTGTCAGAGATGAAATGTTATTGGTTTAAAAGCGCCAAAGAGAAAAAGAAATATTGCAGCATATCATCGGTACAAAGCACTTGACAAGCCTCGTTTGATGTTTCTTGAAGAAGCTACAAAGAATTCAGAGACAAAGAAAGAAAAGTATGGAGCTGCAGAATTGGAGGTGTCCAAGTCCCTGTCTTGGCAGTTTGATCCAGTGGTGTCTGAATACCACCCCGTCCCCAGTGCACACATGTTCTTCAGCATCCTCATCCTCAGAAATACACCACTATTGCAGAGTTGTGTCTTTTCAGAAGAGGCTGAGAAAAAGCCTCTTCAGCAATGATT
Source organism: Myiopsitta monachus (assembly GCA_017639245.1). Taxonomy (NCBI): domain Eukaryota; kingdom Metazoa; phylum Chordata; class Aves; order Psittaciformes; family Psittacidae; genus Myiopsitta; species Myiopsitta monachus. Next base: position 60,875,899 of record CM029925.1, read on the forward strand.
TGAGAACAACAAAAACATGTAGACAGCATGAAAACTGACCTGAACCAGCCATCCAAACACAAACGTATCTGAACACAGACTTCACGTGTAAGTTAGGACCAGAAAAACTTGCAGAGGTAAAAAGATTGACACAAAAACCTCCTGTGAGCCAATCAACATGACAATTGTTGATGAGGTACATGTCAAGAGGCAGTTCAAGTTAAAACCAATGCTTGCTGTGACCCTAAAAATCTTCAAAGGTACACCTGTGAACTTCAGAGCTTTATTCTATCCTAAGCCAAAGCTTTATCTTTCCCATTTGCAACAACCTGACTCATGTCCATGGCACTCTACAAAAGGAAGTTAAGACCCTTTGTAGTGCTGATACTTTTCATCACCATTACAGTGTTCATATCTAATCCATCAGCTGTCCAGCTCCTTCATTCTTCCTTACTCCTAATCTTCACTTTTAAGGAGTTTAGCCTGGAAATTCCCTGGAATTAGAAGTTATTTCAGTCTCATCTCACTTGTCATGACTGTCACTGCAAATGAAATAGTTTAAGTGCTGATAGCATGGTCTTCATTGTCCAAAACTCATACCACTCTCCCATTTCTTCTTTTCACTCTTTTTCTCAAGGCCAGGTTGGACGGGGCTTTGAGCAACCTGGTCTAGTGGAAGGTGTCCCTGCCCATGGCAAGGGGTTGGAACTGGATGAGCTTTAGAATCATAGACTGGTTTGGGATGGAAAGGACCTTACAATCATCTAATTTAAGGTCCCTTCCAAACCTAACCATTCTATGATTCTTCCAATGCAACTTATTTCCTAGTTGTTACAGATCCTTTACTAGCATTTTCTAAAGTAAGAATATAAGATGAAGGAAACATTTTCAACTAAAAGCCACTGGCAACACAAAAAATTTAACCAATCTCACCAAAATCACTCATGGTCAAAACACTGGTTTCAATAGGCTTTCAGATTCCACCTTTGGGCTCCTGGATGTGCAATGAGACACAGAGGGGGCAGGATTGCTTTGCTTATTACATCTTGTGTAATTCTTATTAGCACCATGACAAATCTCATAAAAAATGGAGTTGAACTTTTGGTACAACACAGTAGGAAGAGCACAGTAAAAGCAACGGTCAGAGGCAATTCCAACATGTCTGGCACCCTCAGATATGAAACAAGAGTCGTGCATGTCCTTGCAGAGATTATGCTATCACAGGCGTTATGGTAGAGGAATCACAGAGCCAATATAGGAAAAAAACCCAAAACAGAGACATTCTGAACACTCTCCTCTCCAGCAATCCTTTCTGTTTCACTGGGTCTTAAGGCCATTTTCCCCATGGGCAGAGCAGAAAAGCCACAATGATGGGGAGGAGAACAAAAGCCAGAATGCAATTTCTCGTGGTCAGGAGAGTAGGAGCCTTTCAATTGCTACTGACAGCATAAATATACATTAGTTATTTATACATTCATAGACTTGAGCCACACAGCAGCTGAATTTCCCACATTCATTCAAGATGTGTCCACGAGGAAATATCCTTCTTTATTTTTTCATTTTTATACTGAGTATGTGCTTATATTTTAAACGGGAAGATGACACAGTAATTATCATACAGAAAGCCCACAGCAAACTCAGTTTCTGACATGAGCTATTTTACTGCGAGGTCAGCCCTTTTTTTCCGATGATGCTAGTGTTAAAAAACACCAAATGAATCATAAAAAATAAGGCAAGCTAAACAAACCTCACAGAAAGTACTTCCCATGGCCAGGTACGCATCCAAACTGCAGTGCAATGCAGAGAAACCTCGGCTAGATTTCAGTGAGCATCCCACCTATGACTTCTCAGCTCAAGTAAATCAACTTAAAGGGAGCTCTACAGTGTCACAACAGATTTAACCTGACCTCCAAGCAGTATATTTACAGCCAGTTTGACAAGTCTTTGTATCCCACACTGAGTCAGAAAAGTTGATATAATCCTTGAATCCTGACCAAGAGCATGAAGAGACAGACGGTTATATTAGATAAGAAAAACAGATTAAATAAATCCATTAAAAACAGCCTCTTGTTTGGAACCTGATGACTGTAGCAATTGACTGTGGAATACATACCGAATACAAAACATCTTCTGCTCTTGGCCTCTAGTTTACTCAAGAGGGAAAAATAGGAAAGGAAAAAACCAACAGTATATGGTTTTATTCAGGTATTCACAGGAGAAGACTTATGTTTTCATAATCTTATCTAAAGGGGGCCTACAAGAAATCTGGAGAGGGGCTTTTGACAAGGGCCTGTAGGGACAGGACAAGGGGGAACGGCTTTAACCTGACAGAGGGGAGATTTAGATGAGACATGAGGAAGAAATTCTTCCCTATGAGGGTGCTGAGGCCCTGGCACAGGGTGCCCAGAGAACCTGTGGCTGCCCCATCCATCCCTGGCAGTGTTCAAGGCCAGACTGGATGAGGCTTGGAGCAACCTGGTCTAGTGGAAGGTGTCCCTGGCCGTGGCAGTGGGTTGGAACTGGATGAACTTTAAGGTCCTTTCCAATCCAAACCATTCTATGATAGGATGATTTTTCTCATAACCTAAGGACTACAGAGCCCTGGATTTAAGAAATAAGCTGATATCAGGAAAGTTGCAAATAAATGGTGAGAACTGGCAAGAAGAAACACTGGGAAGAGTTCGGTCTCCTCACTTGGCAACCAGGAAAGGGAGAAGCTTGGTTTGTTGCACCACACCACTTAAAGAAAAAAAAATATATACATAATCAACCACAGCTGGCAATTCCTCAACTTGGAGAGTACTAAGCCTGGGTCTACTTATCCTCCATCCATATTACTGCAGAAAAACAAGCTGCAGAGAGAGATTTTAAATAATTACACATTAAGGAGCTCTCACAGAGAAAGGCTCTCAACCTCCTAGTGGCTTTTTACTGTATCAGATAGTTCTAGTACTAGCCTCAAGTTTACTGCCACTGTCCAGCTGTAGCAATCCTAACCGTACCCCATGTCATCAGTTTTTCTGCTCTTTCCCAGTAACTCTTGAGCATCTCAGTTTGAGATGACTACACTGAAGTTTCCTTTCACACTCCGTTTTACAAACATCTTGCTCCATGTGCCAGCCAGAGCTCAAACTGGGCTAAATGCTGCTAAGACCCGTACTACTATGCAAGAGCTCTCATCATCTACTCCTGATAGTCTGTTCCTTCTGGGATGACTGTGATAGCTCACAGCATCTTCTAATAGGGCTTGGTGATGATGCCTGACCAGCAACACACAAAATATTACACCAACCATTGCTTCTGATCCTAGGACACTGCTGTTAAAATAACTTAGTTGAAGAAGAATCTCCTTTCTAAAGACACGGAAACCAGAAAACTATCTTTTAGCTAACATCAAGAGACTCAAGGCAGGGAAGTCTTATCACAGAGCAATATGTGGTTGCTTGGTGGTTGTAGCGTTTTACACCTCCATGTAGGAGTGTGGCACATAGATGATTTTTCTAATTGGTTTTCAGTCAAATCATTCCACTGAGAATAAGCTCAGAGCACTTACAGGAGACTGGGGAGTTAGGCTGGGTAATAGAAATGCTACTCTGGTTCTTGAGGTTTTTGCACCTGCATTTTGAATACCTTCTTAGCTCCTGTTCGCTTTTATAACCTAATGGTTGAATGGTGCTCTGCTTATGGCAATTCTCATTTATTTATGTTAGCTCCAAATTGCCCAGAAGTTGGAAAAATAAGTAGAGGGCTATTTTCCTTCTGAATGGAATGAAAGGAGCAAGATGAAATGAAGTAGCCCTCGATTTTATTGTCCCACTTCTCCTTATAGTCTGTTTTGTGAAAGGCATAGCTCAGAGTTACGAAGTAGCTTTGGATCATTGCTCATTCAGGCTGAACTTGAGTACAGCTTTACATATACTTTATTACATATGAAATTTAAGAATCATGCTTTTAAGGCATCTTTACTGCCGTATTCTTCATTCCTGAAAGGAATTACTGGGGACAGGGCAGAACAGAGCTTGAGATCCAAAAAGGTAAAGGGATTCATCGAGTAAGTGAGCGCAGGTAGTTCCAGTTCCTTAGCAATCTATCAAAGCCAGAGCATAAGACAACGCAAAATGGTAAAACAACTTGTTAAAAGCGCCAGCCTTCTAACATCATCAAGAGGGGTTTAGGGAAAGAAAAGAAAACTAAAGAAAGAGACAAACTTTGAAACTAGCTAAAGTTTTTATTCTTGGGAGTTGAAAAGGAAGAGATTTTCCTGGAGGTCAGCTCCATCAAGGAAACTAAATTCACTGCTCAAGTCCATCACTTTCAAAGCTACGCTACAGCTCTTGAGAACCTGAAAGAAGCAGCTGCTTCTGCATAAATTGCAGCGCAGGCAGTTTCTTCTAACACATTTATTTCTTTACCCGTTATTGGTTTGGTGGCAGGCTGCTTAATGGCATAAGGCTCCAAGTAAACAAGTAAATAAATAAATATATGCCAAACAACAAAATCAAGGTAGAGAGATCTAAACACGATGCAAGGAGGAAACTGTAGATGATAAATGCTGGTAGCAAAGGGTGACTTTATTGAAATATTCAGTGAAATGAAAATAAGGCATACAGTTCTAAGGAACAAAATGAAAAATGACTGGCAGTTAAACAGCTCAGTTTTGCAGCGGTACTGCTTTTGTGAACATTTCAGTAGCTCCTTTCCCTTTGCTTCTCCCAGGTTTGCTTCTTCCCCAATACTTACACAGCTGAAAGTTAATAATAACTCACCCAGAGAAGCTGTGGCTGCCCCATCCCTGGCAGTGTTCAAGGCCAGGTTGGACAGGGCTTGGAGCAACCTGGGCTAGTGGAAGGGGTCCCTGTCCATGGCAGGGGGCTGGACCTGGATGAGCTTTAAGGTCCCTTCCAATCCAAACCAGTCTGTGATTCTATATGCAAACCAAATATGTCTGTTCAAGTGCCACCTTGTGTTTTAGGGTAGCTGTACAGGGCAGGCAACACAGAGATCCCTTGTGCTGGTTATTTTAGCGCCCAGCAAGATGACTAATGACAACTCAGGTGAAACTAGGACAGCTCCATACTGTTTACAGGTTACCCAGGAGAGGAGAGGAGACAGTACACTTTCAGTACATAATGCTATTCAGGCAATGAAGGCTTTTCATGCTTGGAAAAAGGCTAGCTGAGATCCATGGACTCTTAAGTATTTTCCCTCTTTCATCCCTTTCTCCTTATAGACTGTGAGGCAGAAAACTCATCAGAACAAAATTTAGCCACTTTTATTTCTTAAAATGGGCTTCCACAGAGGGGAAGCAAGGCAAGATGGAAACGATGCTGCACTGAGACTCCTTCAAGGGCTAAAATAGTACCTTGAAGCGTAATCTTGTACCTCTTGGGTCCCAAGTTTTTCCAAATTATAGCTGAAGCCACTGGGAGTCTTTCCAGCAGCTACTTTTTGTGCACCATCTCTCCATGTCAAAGGAACTGTGATAACCAAGAATGCACACAGAAGCTACAAGTATACTGGTACTTGCTTCCCTGACTTTGCGTAAAATATAACTCCAAGCCCATTTTGACTCATTTAAAAACCAGTCTCCTAAAAGAACTACACGCCCAACACAAAACCCTCAGCACTCCATCTACCAAAGGAAGCTTAACTCAGTTTCCTCATATGCCAGTGCCAAAAGCCTATCCACCTCTTCTTACAGATAAAATTACAGCTATTGCTCTCAGAGGGACAATTTTATGCTGCATACTTAAGCTAATTTTTGAAACCTGTAACAATTGACTCAGGCTGAGCTGAGTGATAGCGAAATATCCTGTTATAATGCTAGTTAAGAGGAAGACTTTGTCTTTCCCTGTGTTCTCATCTCATTTTAAACAAACTACTTTGATCATTCAAGCCAGCCAAACATGCTTGCCAGCAAACACCATCACTGTTTTCCTTGGAGAAAGACTCTCCTAGTGGGAATTTACAGCCTGAGATCACACAAGCTGGACCAAGATGGTGTGAATAGCAAGAGGCTGCACATGAAGTTAAACCACTGTTTCAGGCTTGTGTCTATCAAGGAGCAGTTTGCTAGAGAAATCTGAAAATGGGGAGTTCCTAATAAATTCATGGCATTTTGTGGCTTACTACCTTTGATTTTGTGCAGCTGTTGACAGCAGCTAACGCACATACCAGCACTTGAATAATACTGGAGCGGGGCCCACAGCTGTGCTACTGCTCTAGCAAAAAAACCCCCCAGATTCAAAATCCCCTAAGGCTTGAGCAAGAACAGCAGCACTGCCAACAATATGCATATTATGGACAGAGTGGGTATTAGTAATGCACAGCAACCATAAAACTGAATGAAGAGTGAAGCTAAGTGAAGCTCTAATGCATCCCTTCTGCTGGGTCTGTCAGGTGGGGTTAAAAGCACCCCTACCTTTTATAGATGAGATTTTTTTGCATGGGTATATTTGTGGTTAGGACTTGTGATAAGGCAACAATGTCCTCAATCAATATTTGACAGAAGCAGCAGCAGTGATCCTTTCTGACTGAATTAAACATCCTTTTCATGTCCTCTGGATTTTTTTTTTTAATTTGCTATTGTCCTAGCAAGGAATTGCAGTTCTCACAGCTGTTCTACATAAGGTCTTTCAGGTGAACATATTGTTTGATATGATTCCACTGATTTGAGCTGCAGCTGCCAATTACTTAGCACATCTGCAAACACCAAACCATGCCAGCTCTGCAGACACATTAATGCCTTATCTGTCTTTATGGGCCTCGGTTTTCCTGTCCTTGCAATGCCCGAGTTTTTTGAAAATTGCTACAAGTTCATTACTACTCTTCTTCCCATCTGCATATCTGGTGATATTCAATGGCTATCTAAATAGTAGTTTCAGGCTTCGAGTGCGATAATATCACTGAACTCAGCTGGAATTTTGCTTTCGGCAACCGTATAGCCAGGAGCCTGAAGCTTTAACATCATCATTTGCCCCAGAGCAAAGTATACTCTTAGCTTTGTAAGAATTCAATTGAATTTAAGGGAGTTCATCCCAAGAGGCAAGAATTACTTGCATAAATGCTGAAATTTCAAAATAAGATGCCTTAAAAACTTTCTAGATCTTCTCTCTGAATGGCTGCATTGTGTAAGTGGTGACACAGATGCAAATCGCATGATGGGGTCTTGCAAGCTTGGTCATAAAACAGATCTACCTTAATGATTATTGAAAATAGAAAGATAGTGGTTTTCAGAGCTGTAAAAAGGCTCAAGGCAAAATGATACTGAAATAAAACAGCATAGAGAACTAAAAAAGGAAAGTGAAAAAGCAAAACAGGTGAATTATAGCTGCCTAGTATTAGTTTGGGGTTTGAAGAGAACATAGGCTTTCTGGGACTGCCAGATGACAGAGCAGAAACTGTGAAGAGGACTTCTGATTTAGGAAAAAAATTCAAAGCCAAAGTGACTGAAACCAAAGACACTGCACATGCCACCAAATGAACTGATGCTACCACTTGGAAAGAACACAGTCATTAGTTTTATGAGCTGACATTAATTAGCTATGCTATTTCTATTGGTACCAGTTAAGCCCTGGACAAATATTCCTTTCACGTTAGATACTACATGTGTTTCAAGGAGAAAATTTAATGCTCGCTCTAGTTTAACACTATGTACATCAGTATTAATGCCAAGTAATTGCACAGTTTAAAATAAGACAAAGCAAACTGAGTATCTGGTTTGAGGAATAAACTGTTGTGGGCACAGCTGGGTAACTAACAATTAAGGATCCTTCACTGTGTAAGGAGCAGCATTCCCCAAGCATATCATCACACTCCCAACTGTTTGCTCTCTGTCAGTAACAAAGCAGGGCAAACAAGGGCAAGGTATTTACAATATGGGTGAAGAGAAGACACTGGCACAGAGAATCTGACCTAAATCATTCATCCTGTTGTCCTGATCTGCTGTAACAGCTTCTTCGGTCTGTGCCTGCAGCATCTCTGTGGGTTATGTTAGCATGGCAGGGTCCTGGGCTTAATGTGTAACTGCGGCTGCACAACTCAACACCACCAGTAAAACAGATGTAACAGGAGATGTAGCCTCTTTTTCTGTAAAATGCAAAGTGCTCTGCTTGGATCGGGGGGGGGGGATTAAAAGAAAATAAAAAAGTCCCTGAGTTTCAGAAGAGCTCTGTTGTAGTGCACAGAACCTCTGCGAGTCCAAATTGTTTTACATGAGGTAAGAACTCATCCAAACTGGGAGTGGAAATGAAAAATCTTGGATGTTGGGAAGAAGTGGGCACAAGAAAAAAAATGCAAATTCTGCAACTTTGTCATTAGCTGCAGACTCGAAGCCTTCATTTCATTATCTTTAACTGCCTCGCTGTTTGCACTGCCGAGAGAATCCGCAATAAAAAAGGGAAGCACAGATGGTTTCCTATACCAGCCTAGGAGAAATAATCCTTTAACTGTATTCCTGGGCACCATATTTAAAGGCAAAAAGACAAAGAACAGAGGAGATGGCAATTTAAGAAATTAAAGAGTTTACCAAGAGGTACAAAAACAGAGGTCTGCGTAAAAAGAAGGGTAGGAGCTCTAGAGAAAAGATGTCTGAAAAGAAACACACCGCTAGAAGGGGTGGGAAGAGTACAAAGATATTTTCAACATGGTGGGGGCAACCTGGGAAAAGGCATCTTAGCAGTTGCCCTGACATTAATGACCTGAGTTTGATGATGCCCGAGAGGAAAGGCAGATTTTCACCTCCATGAAGTACACAGTCAAATTCTAGAACTTGCATCATCCAGTAAAACGTCCTTCCCTTCAACCCAAAGAAAACTGGCGTAATACAGTTGAGAAAATAGCCTACTGTGTAACGAAAAAAGAGCAATTAATACATGTTAAACACGTAAAAGCTGAAGGTGAATTTCCCCCATGTAACGGCAGGTCTAGAGCCAACTGCAGCTACTCAGACCAGAATAAAATCCAGCATTTTCTTTGATGCAGCTGCATATTCTACAGAAATAGTAATGAGAACTTGGATTTCTTGAGAGGGACTTTTTACAAGGGCATGTAGGGACAGGACAAGGGGGAACGCCTTTAAACTGAAGGAGGGGAGATTTAGATTAGACATTAGGAAGAAGTTTTTCCCTGTGAGGGTGGTGAGGCCCTGGCACAGGGTGCCCAAAGAAGCTGTGGCTCCCCCATCCCTGGCAATGTTCAAGGCCAGGTTGGGTTGGGCTTGGAGCAACTTAGTGGAATGTGTCCCTGCCCATGGCAGGGGGTTAGAACTAGATGAGTTTTAAGGTCTCCTCCAACCCAAACCAGTCTGATTCTATGATTCTTTGTGTCTGTAAAACCCTCAGAACATTGTCTTGAAAATAATTTGAACTCACTCGATAAGCAACCATCATAGTTATATGTACAGATGTAAGCATAATACTGTTTTAAAAACCTAAGTATGAACTATCAAGGTCCAGAAAACTACAGAGGAAGGAAAAACAAAGGCTGTATAATTCTGGCAGCATGCAAGATAAACACTAACTTAGACATCAGCCATCTAGCTTTGAGATCCAATTCACAGTGTAGTTCCAGAACTTCAAGTTGTTCTATAAATGGGCATCTTTTCATTCAGATTGAATGAATAAAAAGCCGAATTTGACATCAGTGATACAACCCAAGAAGCAACCCTTGAATGAAGCAGAATTCCTGTTTTGGTCTGTATATGGAGCCAGGGAGAAGAGTAAGTTTTGGTGAGCCACTGCTGTTTCCTTCATCTTTGCTAGTATTTTTAGTGCCACTGCAATTAGCGCTCATTCATAACCTCGGTCAGTGGCTGATTATAGAAAGTTACACCAGTAAGCAGAGATTTTCTGGGACTGACAATCTTTTAAAACCCTATACAGTAGAAATTCAGCAATAAAGACACTTCACTATTTAGGCTCTGTTTATGAGACAGAAGAAGTATTCTAACTCAGACATTCAGAAATCACGAACCAGAGCCCCCAGTTAAAAGACTGGATTAAAAATATATTTGCCTATTTGTGTGCAGTTTTCTGGGCAGCAGGGCTCATGTTTCCAAATTTGCTTCCAACATAATGACAGTGATTTAGTAACATCCGCCTTTAAAGGCAAACATCTATAGGAAGTCAGACTTTATAGAAGCATTAGTTTCTATAAGATCCACGGCAAAGAAAAAGTTAGCATCAGAAATGGTCAAATCCTTCCAACATGGAACTCCTGCAGAAGTAAGATGTACTAAGCGCATGTTCAGACTACTCATAGCAAAGCAAAATTAAACTAGTTTGTCTTGTATGTCTTGATAGATTAAATTTCCCTTTGTGCAGCAGAATTAAGCTGAAACCTAAGCACCTCTGAACACAACACAAAATAAACAGCATTATCATGTTTCATTTGCTCTTTGCAGAAGGAATTTGCCTTTGAGAGTATAATAAAATCCCTTAAACATGTTAAAATAAATTGTTCATTAAAAAATAGTCATTACTCTTTCCTGAGTAAAATAACGAAGAATAAAGAGGATGGGGAAAAATACTAGAAGGCCTAAACAATCAGATGGCTAAAGTTCAGTGCTTCCAACTGCAAAACTGAAGGCAGTGAGAACAGTAGGTGTTTGGATTCCTTGGAAATTCAAACACCAAAAAGCACAGATCTAAACTTGTTTCAGTAATAGAACTGTGAACAAAAGCACATATGAAACATTTAAGCAACTGTTCTCACTCCCAACTGTGCACATAAAGAAAAAAGAGAATAAAGAGGAAGATGGTCCAGAACCTTCCAGGAACAGCTGCTTCAATCTCTGTCTTGGACAAGCCTCCATTTTACTGTGCATGCTTTTCCCCCAAAGTTATCAGGTTTACCTGTTAACGTCATTACCTGGTGACATCGGGCACTCTGCAACATGACCTCATGGTTCAAGCTATTAGAGTCCTCATAACCATCTAGTTTTAAGAGCCATGCATCTTCAGTATCAAGAACACTTTTTTTTGGTAGCTCTGTCCATAAAATCACTCACATAGCTGTAAGTCATCCAAACCATAACCATGAAATACTATGTGCACATAGGAAGTAGTCTGCTCCAGGAATCAAAGATGTGTTGATGGTTTCTAGGTAGCTAACCCTGGGGAGGAATGGGAGCTAGGATTCTCTAGAGAAACAAGACTGATTAAAATACATACCACAGCCAGAGAAAACAAAACTACCACAACAAAATCACCACAACCCAGCTACAACAGATGAATCATATGGAAGAAAATGATTCCTGAGGTCTACAGAGGTAGTAGAGAAAAGGATTCCAAAACATCTCTGAGAGTTTGATAGTATTGGCATGCAAATTTAACAGGAAATACCAAGAATGAGCTGTCCTTGAAAAGACCTACTTGCTCTGTTGAAGCAGGAAGAATCGAGACAGTTCTGTTCTCTCAGAATAAGAAATATATTGTGAGAAAAGAAAAAGACAAGAATAGGAAAAACAAAGCCACAAACCACCTTTATAAACTATAGGTCTAAATTTCCTAAGAGAGAAATGAAAGAGCATATATCCTGTGTGGGTCCCCTAGGAACACTGTACCTTGCTGGGAAAATGCCATTTTTTTCCTCAGAAAGCTTCCAGGGTCACTTGGATGTTTTTGAAATACCAGTGGAAGCAAAAAACTATAGTCTTTCAAAGACAGTTAGTGAAATCAGGTATGAAAGAGAATCTTTGAAATACTGGACGTGACATACCAGATTATTTATATTTATTTTTGTTTTGGATATTTTGATCTGACTGATGTACTGAAAACATGGCATGGAAACTGAAGTTATAAAGACTGGAGAGGTACAAAAGCACATAGTCTGGGTAGATGGGTACACCAAAACATTTGCTCCAAATAGGTCAAGTTAGTCAGATTTTTCCATGGTAATGAATATCTATCAGTATATATATCAGTTCCCTCTTCAGCACATAGTCATGCAAACATCCATTTACCTGGGGCCACATTGCAATCAACATCATTTACCCATGAAAGTCAACACCAGCAATGAAACAACCCCTGCACAATCATTAACAATGCAAGGTAGAGGGCAGCCCTTAGCAGATGCTTCTTCCTGCCAGTCATTACAACTGGGGCAGGACTGCAGCCTGATCCCCAGCATGGAGAAAGAAGCAATCCAGACTTGGAAAAAAGCTGGAGCAAAACTGAAGGAACTATGTGACTATATCTCAGATCTAAATTATGGATTTCTCTCTGCTCTGCTTCTGGAATTCCTTAGGTCCAGTGCCCAGGAAGTGTTATCTTAGATAGCATGTTTACAGCCACAAAATTAGCAAGGACTTGTAAAACTCCAGACTGGACTAACACATTAACAGCTACATAACCTAACTGATCCCCACCACCACAGCAAGGGAAAGGTGAACAGCCAATCCAGCAAAGTAGAAAAGGGATAGGGTCACTTTTCTAAATACTATTTCTTAATAAAACATTGATTCAGCAAGATCAGATACAGAAGTGAGGAGGACTCTGGCAGCTGATACAATATTTATTACCATTTATAAATGAATCACAGTAAGAAGCACCCTACCCTTTCATCTTGCACAAGCCTAATGCAACCCATGCTACAGACAAGGGCTGCAAAATCAAAGTGTGAACATTTAAGCATTTTACAGTTTTCTAATCTGCTTATCTTTTACAGTCTACTAAATTGCTGCCAGTCCTTCAGATATTTAAGGTCACAATGACTTTAAAGTCTCCTGATTATTCCCCACCTACCAATCCATTTACCCTCAAGCCATTCACAGAGACCTTCTACAAGGAAATGATAGGTTCACTGACCTCAGTAGGTATTTGCACAGGTTTTGCTACAGATCTCCTGTCAACTTACTTTGTTTAGTCTGATACTGCTTCACAGTTGCAAAAGTATGTACTTAGGTATGAAAACTGACATCGTGCTTTGTATATTTATACTTTCAGGGCTCACAATTTAGCACCATCTTGCACCATGAAAAGTACTGCAGAGTGCCAGGCTATCAGGAAACTCCCATAGGAATTACCTCCCCACTAATAAGGCAAAAATTGGACATTAGTATTTATGTCACAGTAACACATTGATAGGAAATTGTTTGATATCCTTCTTGACTTTCTTCAGTCATTAATCTAAATATGAAACACCACATAGTGACATTCAGTACCATGTTCGCGTAATAATCTTATTAAGCCAACACCCGTATAAGGGCTGACAATAAAAGTCAAATATAGAGAAACTGTGGTTTTGCTTGACTGCAGATATCATTCGATGGCTCTTTGCTAACACCATAGCGGTGCTGAAGTCCTCAGCCTGTAAAAATACTCTGATGTCTCACGGACACCAAAAGCATGGGGAATTCAGATGGCTTGTAATGTTGTGGGGATGCTATTTTTGGCTGGCTGGTTGGTTGAACCTTTCAAATTCCATTCTATACAGTTTCTCTATTACTACCACAATTGTTGCAGAAGAGAGACTCTAAAATATCTTTCTAAATAACCTCGGTCTTCCTTCTTTCATTTCTGAGAATTAGCAAAAGACTGAAACAAATTATCCTCTATCTGTCCATTTATCAAACAGATGAAAAACAAACTGATGACTTTTGGAGTACAGTTGTCAAACAGATTTCATTATTACCTTAGCTTAATTAAGAAGAGGGAAAGCAATGAATCTTAGGGTAATTAAACAGACATAATCAACTTCAAAGCCTTTTGCCTTGGTTCTTGTCTGCAGTTGACCAAGTCAAGAACAGAACTAGTACAGTGATTTGATTAGGACAGTACTGTGTTTCTAAGCCAAGGGTAGGCAGAGCAGCTACCTAGACAAATAGCACATACCAAATCAAACCTTTGCGATCTATCATTTTACAGGCCCCAATTGGCAATGCATCGCTGGGCACACAGGTTTTTCTTACTAGAGAATTTAAGTACTCATTTAATTTTTTCCTGGTTTTTCTGATACTGTTTCTAGAACTTGTAACAAGAGGGAACTGTTGATTATTTAAACGTAAATGCTTTAGTTATTTGAACAGTACAGGAACCTAGTCTGAATATATATTCTTGAACGGGAATTTTAGGACACAATAAAAAAAATATTTAATCTTTTAATCTACTATGCTACAAAGGGCAACAATTGCTCAGTTTTAAGTTCATGGCCAAAGTTAAACACCCAGCCACTATCTTATATATACAAATATTTCTTGATGCAATTTTCACTCAAGGTACTGAAAAATGCATTTTGACATCTGCAAATATTTAGACATAGTTTAATTCAAATGGTTTTCGATTTTAAAAGCACACATTTATTATCACAAAAACATGAATATACCAGATGGGAAAGGAATACTCTGCTAGTCTTATGAAAGCTTCTTGCACACAACCTGTGCCAGTGTTCAAAAATCACAGCCTAAAATACCTCCCTCTGTTCGTCACACAGCCTACAGTAAGCAAAACCTGTCATTCAGTGACAGTTTGAAGAGACTTTATCCATTACCTTACTGGAAACATACCACTGACTTAGCAAATGGCAACTCTACCAGGAAACCTGGTGCATATACTGTTGACAGATTAGCTCCACATAGAAAAATAAAGCCTCTTATGTCATCTTTCCCAGAATCAGGTATTTAAAGAACATACCAAAGGCAATTTAAAGAAAAATACTGACTCTATATGAGAACTCTACTGCATAAAAGAAAACTGATTCTCAATTACATCTTGCGCAATATGCAGAAACTGTAACATTTTCTTTATAAGATAACACAGGAGAAGAATTGTATTGCAGTTGCCGTGAGTATGCAATTGTGCATGAAAAACTAACAGACAGAAATCATCAAGGACAAGCAGCTCTGATGAATTTCAAATGGCTTAATTTTAAACCTTTAAAGCTTTCAGAAGGTTGGCTAGAAGGAGCCTAAAAGAGAAGATACAGCTACAGCAGCCATAAATACCTATAAAATACCTAGCAATGGATATTTTTATTTTTGATCTTATTAATCTCATAACTACAACTACAAGCAAGATCAAAATAAGACAGCAGGAATCACTAGGGCTACAATAAATCATCTAAAAATCAAAATCATGCCTGATAGTAGCAGAATGGATTACAAATGGATGCTTCTTCAAGGAGACAGGAATGGGAACACAGGGCAGACAAAAGCTGCTGGCTAGAAATAATGCTGGGGAAGTGGGGAAGGATGATGTGACACATAGCGTGTAGGAAAAACCTTTTCAATAAAGTCAGTATTCATCCCAGTAACTCCAAAGAATTCCTGCTGGCTTATCTTCTATTTGCGGTGGGAATAAGACACCTAACAACCTGCCTGCTCTTCTGCTTCATGCACAGCACACAGAGACTTACCTCTCTCCAGTTCAGAGATCTCTGGAAGAGGAGGAAGAGGCAGAGATAGTATTTTCTCTTGATTTCCCTATGGACAAGGTAGAGTTTGCCCAGGTTCGGGTGACAGGGTCTCTTTCAGCATTCCACTTGTGCTTCTGTGATTGAGCTAGCTAGAGCATGTCCCAAGAACGATAAAGATGATTCACTAAAGAACACTCACACAAAGACCATGAAACACACATAAAATGTGTTTAACTCAATCTCTCCCAGTACAGAACTACAGAAAGGGTGAAATGTGTACAGGCAGAATCTGGTGTACGCTTTGACACGATAAAAATAACTGATAATGCAAAAGAACAAACAGAAACTGCTTTCATGGGCTGTTCGAAGGGCTTAGGCACCAAGACAGCTGATGTTGGCAGACTTCAGTACTAAGAAGTACCATCTTATCAAGAATCAAATGCCTATGATAGCAAAGGAAATAACCACGCTTGCCAGCTATAACCAGACTCCAACTACGGATTACTGTTTAGCTGAAAATTGTGCCATGAAGCCTGGCATGACACCAACTACAGCATAAGTCGATGATACGATGAGAAAATAAAAACTGATGCATGACAAGGCTAAGAAGGATCAGATTTCCTAACCAATTCATGATATTCCTGCATGCATGTTATTTAAGGGAGTTGTAGATAACAATCTGGATACAAGTTCATGGCAGCCAAATCCCATCAGATGCCGTCCCTACCTACGCAGCAGGGTACTAGCACTTTGTTTATTTAATTGTTCATTTCATTAATAATGTTTCATTACTTTATTAAGGACAACATTTAGCACAAAGGTTGGTGCATGGCCTATGGATCTGGGTCTGTGCCAGCTGGGAGAAAAAATGCCTGGAGGAAAATCAGCCCTTTGTCAACCAGCTATTAGAGGATAAAGGCAGAAATGAAAGATAAAGAGTTGAACAATTTAAATGACTTTATTTATAAGAGGATTGTCCAAACTTAGAAGGAAATTACAGCATGAAGCCAGAGACACAAATCTACACAACAGCTTGAAAAATTAAACAGCCCAGGGCAAGACCGTTTGTTGAGTGCCTCAAGACTATAAAGGAAGAGGAACAGTGCCAGGGAAATAAAAGCTGTTAATTGTGAGAAGTAAGGCACAATACTTACAGATGATCCATGCTGCAAAACAAAAATGAAATGGACTTACTGCCCCAATAAAGAGCTATGGGCTCAAACACCCCCCATACCATGAAGCAGAGTTGTGCTTAGCAAGACTGGCCACACACCCGCACAGTAACAAAAACTCTTCAAGGTAGCTCCAGCCGGCAACCTGCAGGAGCACCCCTAAAGCATCTGGTAAAGATGGGAAAACACAGGAGTGTGATAAATACAGACTGAATAAACCAGAGGACTGGCTTTATAAAGAAGGCTTACAGTTTGTAACCTGCTCTTTTGAAGGGTTCTTTAAATGGTAAGCAAGTGGGAGCCTGAAGCTCCATTTGGAATACACTTTTTTATTTCTATTTAGTATTGGTCAAGACCTTTTGCTAGAGATTATTCAGAGGGAAAGGAGAAAAGGATAATGAGTTCTGAATTAATAACAACCTAAGAGATAGGAAAAAGGCATAATTAATGACTGCCTTTTAGAAAGAAGATGACTTAATAGGAAGTCATTTCAATGATCAATATTGGCAAATACACCTGAATTATCTGGGCTCTCAAATGGACAAGAAAATCGTGGCATATACTCAACAGCATATACTTAACTTCATTAAACTAAAGGGAAATTTATGCAGAAATCCAAATGACTTTGGCGCAAAGACGCCAGCACTGTTAAAGGCATTGGCACATACGATGAGAATAATGAGCTTTTCAGGTATTCTCTGATGTCATAACTTTGTGTGACTTTAATATGGGGCTAATTTAGCAGTAGAGGAATTTAAGACACAAAAACCTAAATAGAAAATCATGCATTAACTATTCAAAGTATAAACCAGGACTGCTCCTCCTCTGCATTCATTTCTAATGGCTTCTATCCCCCAGAAAGAGCTGGCTTACACCCAGACATACTGGTTGCTACCTGCTAAGCATCCCAAGGAAGGTATTTTGTGCAGGAACAATTTGAAAGCTGTTACCCCATCCAATCTTCCCAATACATTTTATACCTAGTATCTGAGAAAGCATCACTGAAAGCAGGCAACAACCTTGAGAACGCATGGCTCTTTCTTTGGGAATAATCAGACTGATAACAGGAATAAGACTGATAGTACAACTCACTGGTTTGCATCTTCTGGAAATACCTATATGCTAAAAATGCATCACTTTGCCCACTTGTGCCATCCTATAGAGTTTCACAAAGGGAGAAAACACCCTGAAAAAGTAATTGAAATCCTACGTCTCTTTTTAATGTGCCTTTAACCTCATTAATGGGGTCACAAATAATATAGGAGACACATCTACGAAGTTATTCCCTTCATAAACAATGCCCCTTTTGAACCCTGGTCATCATGCTCACACTGGCTCTAAATGAAAGAGGAAAATAAGGTAATGCAGTCTCTAAGTCAAATCTGAAGCTCGTATTTCTGTACACGGGTGCCTGGAAATAGCACCAGGAAGCATCCTGTCACCTTGTTAGCTCTGCTCAAGCCTATGCTAGAGTTAATATAACTATAAAAGCTTGCAAGCCTGATGCTATTAATTATGCATTATTCTACTGGTACAACACATATATTGACAAGAACTAAGGCTGTAACAACTTGTTCCTGAGGTCAGTAATTTCTAGCAGGAACCAGAAAAGGAGTGGTTTTAAAAGCAGCAAACTTTGCCAACAGGACATGAGCTTCCTGAAACAACTGAGTGCTTCAAAACTGAGCAAGAGCCTTTCAGTTAAATTCCTCCATCATCTAGTTCCAACCACTCTGCCATGGGCAGGGACACTTCACCTTAGATCATGCTGCCCAAGACTCTGCCCAGCCTGGCCTTGAACACTGCCAGGGATGGAGCATTCACCATTTCTCTGGGCAACCCATTCCAGTGCCTCAGCACCCTCACAGTAAAGAACTTCCTTACATCTAACCTGAACTTCCCCTGTTGAAGTTTAAACCCATTGCGCTTTGTCCTATCATTACAGTCCCTGATGAATAGTCCCTCTCCAGCATCCTTGAAGGCCCCCTTCAGATACTGGAAGGCTGCTACAAGGTCACCACACAGCTTCTCTTCCCCAAACTGAACAGCCCCAACTTCCAAAAACCTTGGCTTGCAACTTCCCTAAAATTCAGATTTAAACATAAATTTCCTGCAGAGGCTAAAAAGCATTGCATATCAACGCTACAGTATGCATTCTTTGTGAATAAAACCCTTTTAACTTGACAGAGGGGAAAAAAAAGAGTATCTCTCAGCTGGAATAAATTTTATGTGCATTTACTGTTACCAGTGAAGTTATGTTTATGCCCATTTATACTAAAAATTGCCCCTCATGTAGTGACTGTGTAATGTGTTTTCTCACTTTCTTGACAAATGGCCATTTTCATTGCTTAAAACCCTTCAAGTTCAGGTACTAGAACTAAACATCTGCAAATATGATGAAGAAGAAAACATTTACCCAAGATATTTTGCAGTTTTATTACTCTTCTTCCATGCTACTGATAACATTTGTTTCTCCTTACACCAGTGGCAGCGTTGAAGAGTGCTGGCTACACAGCACTAACTGTATTTATTAGCGTCTGCATGTATTATCTCCCAAAGCATTACAGATTAGCAGAGTATTACCAAGTACAAAACTGAACATGCACATTTTTAATCCATTTATGTGTAACACATTTACTGGGGATGCTGCTCTTTACTACTTAGTAAGTAACATTCACAGCCATAGTACAGTCTTACAGGCACTACTCAAAGCAGCAATCAAAATGAAATGATGCTGGAACAGTTTGATTCAGCCTTGCAAATATGCACTTAGAAAGAAAAACAGCAAGAAAACCAGCAGTCTCCTTAGCTTTTACATAAACTGTAACCCTCATTTTTCTCCCAAAATTACTGTGTTTAATTCCTATTTGTTAAGCCCAAGAGGAAAAACATCGGCAAAAAATGGATCCTTATGGACCAAGGAGCACATCCAAAATGGAAATAAGGTGGTAAGTGAATAAACTGCAGTGCAATAGAAGTTAATCTCTTTCAGAGAAGACAACTTGTTATCTAGTAATACTTGCTGCTCGAACCTGAAACCCTCTTCTCTGGTAACAGACATCATTGCTTGTATTATTCTTTCCCTTGTGAATTCATCTGAGCATGGCACATATTTGCTGCGTCTATTAGATGATTTGCTTTCTGACCCAATTCAGAAACATGATAATTAGTTCACTGAAATATTACTGACACATCCAGAAAGAAATAGAAGGGTTTTGTGAGAGTAAGATATAGACATGCAAGTGTCATACAGCATTCATCACTCGTAAGGTAAATGACTTCTGAATTCACTCAGGCAGAAAATGAACAGCTGCCAATGCTGGTCAGAGAGAAGTAAAACACTACATAGCTTGGGATGAAGCAGCCTTTTGTTTTCTTTTTCTTTAGTTAAAGCAGTGTTTCCCCTATGGAAGGAGAAAGACTGGCTTGGAGATCAAACCTAGGGTTCTCAGCCACAGCTTTGGTGCACATGCTGCACTGTAAAAACGTGCAAGCAACTCAATTTCTACTTCTGTAACAGCAAAGTCCTCATTTAAGATCTGTTTTGACACAATTCATTCATATAACCAATACTGACATATCTGCAAGGCAACTAATAGGAATGTAAATAATTTTTACTTCTTCTGCTGGAATGATAAGCCTATGATAAGACCAGTGACCTCCTCATGAGCTACTGAGAGGCACCAGCAATACAAACAGGCAGGCTCAAGCCAGCTCTGAGTGGTATTTCAGTAGCAATGAAATCATGTTTGTGTAAGCTCCAACGCAGAATAGTCTGGGTTGGAAGGGACCTTCAAAGGTCATCTTGTCCACCCTCCTGCAATGAGCACGGCCACCCTCAACTAGATCAGGCTGCACAGAACTACATCCAGCCTGGCCCTGGATGTCTCCAGGGACGGGGCATCCACCACCTCTCTGGGCAACCTGTGCAAGACTTTTACCACCCTTGCTATAAAGAATTTCTTCCTCACATCCAACCTCAATCTTTTAGTTTAAAACCATCGCCCCTCATCCCTTCGCAACAGGCCCTACTAAAGTCTCTCCCTATCTTTCTTAAAGGCCCTTTTTAAGAACTGAACGGCCACAATTAGGTTTCCCAGAGCTTTCTCTTCTGGGAAGATCTGCTGCCTTCACAGAACATCTTCCAGTGCAGACAAGAGTCCTAACCGTAGTTTATTTGGTGCATACAGCAAAGAATATTGTGTAAAAAAATAAAAGCAGAGAGCATTCTATGTGTAATTTTTAACTTCAGCAGGAAGCCCTGGTTTAGTCATACAAAATACGTATTTTTGCTCTTTCATGAACTAAATTAATGCTTGTTGTGGCCTGTATTTTCTCCTTTTATTCTCAAACACTGTAACAATAAGTATTAGAACACTTCATAGAAAAACAATCATTGATCCACTTATAAAACCAGTTAAAATTCTTATAAAGTTCCATTCTGTACCAACATATTTATTAATGAACATATTGCTGCCCTTCAGACCTGCTGGAAGCTCAATGGGGCTCTAGTAACAACGGGTACAGTCAAAAGTATAAGTCTGTCAGTTGTTTGCTCCGTCAGGAAAATTCTCTCTGAATTACAAATGTTTTGAACAAGAACATCTTGAATAAGGATTCCGTAATGCAGACTCAAGTTAACAGGAGTAATGTATTCAGGTCAATGAATGAATGATTTCGGAACATTTCTGAACTTTCCTGGAATTCTAGACACTTTAAAATTCATGTAAATCTGGCTGATGATGCTTCTATCCAATTTACTCTGAACCAGGTTTATTGAAGATTCACTGAATTCTGCAAGTTGCTTGTAGGTAAGAGCTCTCCTACAGGGAAAAAACAATCAGAAGTACCTGTACCACTTGGTTTGGAAAAGAAGGTCCTCTTTGGAAGATTTTCTTCTAAGCTAAAAAGATCTTTACTCAAAAATTCAAGAATAAAGTGATTTTTAGTTTGTTTTAAGGAGTAATGAGAATCTAATCACATTCCTTTGGAACAGAACTATTAACAGAGAGGTAAAGAATACCTTGTATAAACAATTTCTTTAGTAACAACCACTTAGTTAAGGTATACTGGGTGAATATACTGCCTTCCAGCCTAAGATTTCAATGTTATGACACTCACATTCTGCACGACACCCTCACACCCAACAAGGCTCCTGCAAACAAGTACAGTGAAAAACTTTAATGCCAAGCCAATTCATTTTGTGCACCTTCCAGGTAGCTTTATATATTAAGGTTTTGATCTGCAGTCACTTATCCACTGTAATGGCAGTAAATGCCACTGTAATTAAATGATTTTACTAGAAAATGCTCATAATAGCATTAAAATAGTCTATTTAAGTCAATATGGCACCACATAATCTACAAATTAGTCATAAGCATTCTCCACTAGTGCAAAAGTGATGAAAATTAATGTAGACTAATGCAATACAACGTATGTGGATATGAACAACATGGGCAGTTTGCAACAGAATAACAATAAACTCATTTCTTACTAACTTCTCTACCATGGATTGGAGGTTATACCAACTTCATCTGCAAATATTCACTCATTGTCATCCTGTTTCTGAGCTCATTTAAAAATCAAAGTTGCAGAGTTGGCCAGGTATTTCTATCACATTAGAAAAACATAAAATAAGCTATTTCCCTTTAATAAATTACAAATAGATCCTGTTCTTTCTTAACAGGAGGAGTCAACAGGAGACCATCTATTTAATTCAATGGGAGAATGTCCTTGCATAAAATCCTTGTCCTCTCATTGCACTGCAGTGAAGAAGGAGGAACTATCTGCGTATTAATGTTTTTGTTTTGCCTTAAAATGTTGAACATACTATTACTTAAAGAGTGAGTCACCAGCCTGAACTAGCTTTTGAGACAGACTAAATGTCTGAGACATCTGCCTACGCCTGGCAGATGCGATACTGGATCCAGGGCCATCCGCAACCTTCTGGGGATGCAGCTGGAGGCCAGACAGGACAGTCCAGGATGGAGGATACATGGCATTAGGTACCTATGTTTAGGCACTGAATCTCTTGGTGTTCAATGGCCCCTTTCCTAGATTAAGGCAAGTAGCAAACTGCAGTTTCCCAAATCAGCTGAGACAGCAGTTTGAGAACTGGTAAGCTTCAGATTTAACCATGAAAAAGCAGTCTGTCATCCAGATCTGTTATTAGACCTCAAAGTGTTAACAGGAAGGGGAGAGAGGCATGTGATATACCACGACCTTATAAATAAGCAGGCTTGCCAGCACTTTTCTTGAAATGCCAGTGGGAACTTGGTGCTACCAACTAACTGTACCACCAACCAGATACCGCTGATCAGTACCATGGTAACAGGTACAGCTCTCAGCTCCAACTCAGTTCTGAGCTCAACATCAGCTAGAATCTTCTGTGGTTAGTTTGCTGAGGGATGGGGGCATCAAACTCCATCTATCACAGATACCAATGCTATTATGCTGATGTGAGAGCAAGAAGCTGCTAAAGGAAAAACTGTCACGATAAAAGCAGTAAGCCTGAGCTATTCTTAAATAGCAAACACCTCCATTGAACCTCCCCTAAACCAAGTCATCCTCAGCTGCAAAACAGAGGTCAGTAAGCTCATACACATGTGAAAAAGCCATCCACACCAGTAATTCATTCTGCACAGTCTATACCAATGCTAAGCCAAACACATTAATATTCTTTAATAACTGAAGTTCTTAAGCTCTTCATAATCTGTTCTTAAAGAGTTTTAAAGGGTTCATGTGTTTTGTTCAAGAAAAGTACAGATGTTGCAGAATATATCACTGGAATGCTTCATACTCTCTCTCTCATTCCAGCAAGCACCTTGTTGAATTCTCATCAAAATTTCCAACTTTCAGCATCTTTCTTTACTGACAAATAAAGTTACTCAGATGACAACAATCTCCCTTCCTCCTCCTGCAGAAATTCCGTATCTCAAAATCAGCTTGTTTTCCTCACTGCTTTATAAGGACTTGAAAAAGATGTCAACCATGAAAATTTCCTGAGGTTTCTATACAGTTTGACATTTACCTGTCAATATGAAGAAAGACTGTGCACAAATAAGAGTTACTTGTTCTAAACAGTTCTTCAAAATACATGCTTACTGGCTTACAGCAATTTGTCTGCTACATGTTCACAAACCTGCATTGTCAATCCTCATTAACTCAAGGAGATAGAAATTACAATTGTTACTATTCCCCTATGCAAAGAAATTAAAGTTCTGATTCAAGAAAGCACATAAGCAGTTAGCAAGTGTTAGACTAAGTGCTGTGGCTCCTGTGAAAGCTAACAGGTAGAATTCATTTCCTGGAGAAGATAAATAACACTTCAGCAGCAGCAGCCTCTCAACTCTTTGCCCTGGGGTTTTCATTTATTGATTTGTACTAAAAGCAGCCATACCAAAAACATCCACCAAGACCAGTGCATCCTAATTGCCAGAGGTCATTCCCCCTTTAAAGGCAGCAGTGAGGACAAGACCATTAATCAGCTCCCAGCAACCCAGTCCTGCTGGAAAGACGAACTTGTAACTGTACTTGCTTCAGCACTCACAGATAGGAGTTTTCACTGGTATTCGCCTGCCTCCTTGGACAGGATTTAGATGATTTATCTTGTGCTGCAAACATGTATGTGAAAGGTCCCAACTACTCCACTTCTGTTCACTCCACAGAGGTGCAACAGACTGAGACAACTGAGGTTGTTCAGCCTGGAGAACAGAAGTCTCCAGGGACACCTTAGAGCAGCTTCCAGTGCCTAAAGGGGCCTACAAGAAAACTGGAGAGGGACTTTTGACAAGGGCCTGTAGGGACAGGACAAGAGGGAATGGCTTTAACCTGACAGAGAGGAGATTGAGATAAGGCATTAGGAAGAAATTCTTCCCTGTGAGGGTGCTGAGGCCCTGGCAGTGTTCAAAGCCAGGTTGGACAGGGGCTTGGAGCAACCTGGTCTAGTGGAAGGTGTCCCTGCCCACGCCAGGGGGCTGGAACTGGATGAGCTTTAGGCAAACTTCAGTCCAAACCAGTCTGTGATTCTATGATTCTTTGCACCACAGGGAGAATACTCAGCCAGGACATTTTCCCCATCGCCACTAGCAGATGCGGTACCCATTTTCCCCTGCTAACCATAACCAAATAGTCACCGAATGTACCTACTGATGTATTGCAATGTAAATCAAAGATATTTCCCTAGAATACAAGGTTTATCAAATATGTAAAAGCCTTTTTTTTTAATGGAATACAATATTTAAGAGAAATTTCTTTAACTGAGGCCTTTTTGTGCGCTTTCCCATTTTATATCCTCTGCTATGTCTATACTTATTTTTTTGAAACGTAAATGTCTGATCTGTTTACACGACCTCACAAGTTGGAATTTTTAGAAATACTCCAAATAATAAACTCCTTAGAAAGTCACGGTTCTTAACTGAAACACAATTGATGCTGAAAGCAACTCCTTTCCTAAGAGAGGATAAGAGGATAAAGATTCAGTAAAGTCCACAGCAACACACAAACTTCACTTCCTTAAGCTAACAGGTTCCTTGAAATTAAATTAGTGATGTGTCTTCCTGTATTTTATTACTAGTTACGATTTCCCTCCTGGTGACTCATGACCTCTCCTCTCACTCCTCTTTACTTAAATTCACCTTCTCATCTGAAAAACATAAATAGAAATAAATACATTTTTATATTGATAACTCATTTCAGGCTTGCACTCTCCTCCCAGCTTTTTCCACACCAAACCCATGGGCTTGCCCAAAATTTCTATTTGGTCTGAACAAATAAGGCTATTTGTCAAGCAAGCGCTGCACTAATTCTTTTCAGCCTCCTACACTGCAGCCTGAATCTGTTGCAAACTCTCTGCCAGCTGGATAACTAGCCTTTTTTTTCTTAACTCAAGATATGCACATATTTTGTTCATGCTCATGTTCATTTTGCTCAAATAAAGAGGACATTGAGGAAATTAATTAGAAATGTATGGGTAACCATCATTTCTTTACCCCTCCTTAGTTGGACTTTGCTCTTATGAATCTGTCACTTACTAGCACAAGTTAACTCAAGACCTCATCTTTTAACAAAGAAATACTGAGATAGCACCTTAGGTTCATAAAGAAAAAATTACATATGAAATATAATGGAGTTTTTCTGAAAAGACAAAACGCTGTAAAAATCTGCTAAGAGGCTACAAATGCAACTTTTTTTGAGTTTGCTCAGCACATTTACTTTCAATTCTTGTGATCTTGACAAAAGCAAAAACCGGACAACCCAAAGTAGACCCAGAGTATTTCTGTCTTGCACTAACCTTTAATATCTGATTTTCAGCTCGTGTATTCTCAGCTTTGTCTTCAGAATGGATTTTGGTTCAGAGGAGTAAGAATCAAGTTGACAAACATCAAATGTAAGAAAAAAGGACTTATTCTGAACTAAGCATGTCCCACAGCAGTGAGATGGAAGTCAGCTCAATGCTCACATTTCTGCTCCGTGGCTGAATCCATGGACAGATCATAGGATCATAGAATCATAGAGTAGTTAGGGTTGGAAAGGACCTTAAGATCATCTAGTTCCACCCTCCCTGCCATGACCAGGGACACCTCCCACTAAACCGTGCCATCCAAGGCTCTGGCCAACCTGGCCTTGAACACTGCCAGCGATGGAGCATTCACAACTTCCCTGGGCAACCCATTACAGTGCCTCACCACACGCACAGTAAAGAACTTCCTCCTCATATCCAATCTAAACTTGCCCTGTTTAAGTCTGAACCCGTTACCCCTTGTCCTATTCACTACAGTCCCTAATGAAGAGTCCCTCCCCAGCATCCCTATAGGCCCCCTTCAGATACTCCTCAACCTGTGATGATCTCCTGAATAAAACAAGTTATTGCTGGTCCTGCAGTCCACTCTAAAGAGGTGGGAAACTTCTCAGGACTTTGTGGAGGCTGCTGCATGGCCAAAATCCCATGGCATTATGACACTGCAGTGCGCAAGGATCTTGCGGGGTACAGTCCTGCTCGCTTTAGAGAGGGACTTGAAAACAGTACTTTGTATTGTCTCAAAGAAGGAGGGATGGAGAGTGGTGGATGAAGACCAGCTAGTCCATTATTATTAACAGGCAAGAGATTACAGGGCAAGGCTACCACCTCACAGGATCTCAGATATTATTTTCGGCTATTAATTATTCCATTAGGAAGTTCTATTTCAACCTTGTAGTCAGTGCAGAAGAAATATTTATACTAACATAGTACACAGGACTCAACTCTCTGCACTTGGTATAGCCACATACACAGGACAGTGGTAAACCAACAGCTCTCCTCTGATACTGTTTTAAACTGCTAGCTATCCTTCTTTGCTGGGGAAAATGACCACACAAAGTACAATCAGCAAAGGACAGCGCTGCCAGTGAATCTAGAATTAATTCCCTGGACATAAGAGAACTTGACATAAAAACCAGAAAAGCTCTGGCCTCCTTTTTCCTTGCAATAAAGATGCTTTTCTCTTCCTTCTCATCTCCTCTGGCATTTACATCTTCATTTAGGGAAGACTGTAGTCAACAAAACTGGTGGAATGGTAAGAAGGTAAAGACTGGATAAGATGCAAGCATGTGACATGCACGATGGGTAAGTCCTGGAAGAGTACACACACTGAGTCAGCTGCTTGTAACTTTCAACTGCTCACCTGGCTGACATCTCCTGACTGTATTCAACAACCAGAGACCATGAAAGCATGGAAAAGGAAAGACAACAGGAACCTTGTAAAACACCCCCAAGCAAGCACACAGCCAAAACTACAGAATCACAGAATCCCAGACTGATTTGTGTTGGAAGGGACCTTAAAGGTCATCCAGTTCCAACCGCCTGCCACAGGCAGGGATGCCTTCCACTAGAGCAGGTTGCTCCGAGCCCTGTCCAACCTGGCCTTGAACACTGCCAGGGATGGGGCAGCCGCAGCTTCTCTGGGCACTCTGTGCCATGGCCTCACCCTCCTCACAGGGAAGAACTTTCTAAAGTCTAATCTAAATCTCCCCTCTTCCAGTTTAAAATTATTACATGGTTACATTTGATTGTTTTCTATGAATGTTTTTATATGAAAGAAAACCAAACTGGCTCCAGAACATCAAATCATTCTTCAATATATAAGGAAACCCAACCCACAATAACTATCTACGTAAAAGGAAATCCAACCCACAATAACTATCAGATAATGTTCTATGGTATCTATACATGGACGGACACACGCATTTCTATCAGAAACTTCACATACCATTCATGAACTGTTAGTATAGTTCCTCAGAGCAAACATATGGGATGCCAACAATAGCAACTTCCTGTACAAGACAGACAAAGCGCACATCATCTACAGACAAAGCGTGGCTCAGAACATCAGAGCTACGCATAGCTCAGAAGGGGCAGAAAGGGCCTAACTCCATGGCCATGGGAAAGAAAGGCTCTGTGGTCGTATGGCAACCACTACTGAGTCCAGTAGCCACATGTGCCATGATTGGCAGCACACCTGATAACGTACATATGCTGATAAACTGACAGAAGGAATTTCATGTGGTTTACTATGCTGCAAAACTTAAAGCTGTATACAGAAGCAATGACTTTAGAAAGACATCCTACACGGCTGCATCTGAGCCAGGAGCAGCTTGGATTCCCAGCAGCACAGCCTGCTCAGTCTGTTCCTCCCGATGTGGTGAGATCCCACTCCATATCCCAGCCTTCAGAGGGGCTAGGGCAGTCAGGCAAAGCTGTCATTTGATTTTTGTGGAACCAGAGTGTGCAGATACACAATTTAATGATGCAAACTCAGAGTGGACAATAGGGCTAATAGTACTAGTCACTTCAGTGATTAAAACTATAAAACACTTGGGAGGAATCCAAGCCAGAGGCAGAGAAAGGATTTTGGGGAAAATTTGGTCCTGTATTATTAATCAGTTACAGCAAGAAAGTAGTAGTGAACAGTTAAAAATGCCTTGCTCTTCAGCTGGGCAAAGCAATCTTCAGTGCAAAACGAAATCCAGCATACAATAACTATCAGATAATGCTGTTTTCCAAGTAAAGTATTTAAGTACTGTTTTCCAAGTAAAGATAAGGAACAAAATGCACTCATATTGCTAGAACCAGCATTTGTTCCTAATGAGATGTACAACAGAACGGATTGCTCCCACTTTTGCTCAGTTTCACATAGATAAACACAGACGAAGTTGGTAACCCATGAAGGTGAATACCACCACCACCAAGGTGTCTATGAAGAGCCATGATATCCAAACAGAGAGCTCTGAGTGAGACTCATCTACTCAACTAAGCATGAAATCCTGGCACTGCTGAAGACAGTGGGAGTTTTGCCACTAATTTTGAACGAGGAAGGATTTTATCCCCATCTTCTAATTATAAAGGGGAAGTCCTTAGCAAAATACAGAGGAGGGCCAATAAGCTTTTACCTTGTTTATAGAATTGTTACTCCTAAATATCGTAGTCTACCCTAAATTAACATATGCAAAATTTGAGAAGTTAAAATTTCCAGCTGAAAAGTGATCCCTTAGAGATATACCTACAGGAATAAAAACAGCGATAGAAGTTTCTATTTCTTGTATCATTAGAGTAATTGCTACAGGGTTGAATCTTTCTTAAGAGCATCTGTTTCACATATGACACAACAGACTAAGAACTGGCAACTGAAACATAGATGGTAATTGCAAACATTTATTATACTACCAGGGTTTACATTTAACAGCTGTCAATGTTACTGACAACTGTAACAGAAATCAGAAAAAACAGTTTCTGGTTGCCAAAAGGCCAGCTGGTGCTTGATTTTTTTCCCCTGCTATTGTTGGTATTTATTTATTTACTTTCCAAGTGCATAAAAAATAACTCTTTCTCCAAGGTTTAAGAACACTCCTTACCTAGAAAAGAGGAGTTTCTTGGGAGGAAAACTACTCAAAACTATGTATTTTAAAGAACATTTGTATTAGCTTCAAACTCTGACACATGTCACTGTTTTCCAGCTTTGGTGAAGCTAGGTTGCAGAGAGATCAAAATTTAATGGTATATCTAATCTGCAGCACTCCATAAAAAAAAAAAATACATGTGGAGCTCAATACTTTCTTAAGCTCATATTATTGGAAAAAACAAACTCAAATGCTTCAACCTAAAAATATGGTAACAAACTGATGCTGTCATGGTAGCGTCAGCATTTCCTTTTGAAAATCATATTTACATGGACTTATAAGTTGAGAAATGGCTAAACTAATAAGCTTTAACCTGAACGGAGCTGCAGCAGTTGTCAAGACTTGCTCATAACAGCATGTCTCAACAAAGTGGAAGAGAGGGATGGATCCAGAGGAACAATACTACTTTATTGGATTAAAGATGTTCTTTGTCTACCTATCTGATTTACCAATGCACCTACAACTGCAGTGGTTAATACCAAGGTTACATACAAGTTAAAGTTCAGCGCCAATAAGTGATCTTCCAGGCTACAGCATCTGAAGAGTCAGATATACCGCCTTACTGGCAGATCTTAGCCAAGAAAAGTCTACTTCTTACAGATAAATCCATTAACCTGTAACTGCTCAAATCCAAGTTAAGGAACTGCAGAAGCTGTAAGGAATCTGTTGCATTCCACTAGCCAGATCTCCTGCTTGTGCCTGCAAAAGCCTCTCCTGCTCCAAGTGCTTCTTCAAAAGGAATTGTAGGGGAAATAGACCAAATTATTACACTTATCTGATGGGACATAAGAGAAGGTTCTGCTCCCATTATTCACTTTTGGGTCCTTTTGTGTCTTCATATTCAATGACAGGCCAAAAATCTTTTCTTGACAAGAGCAGAACATTACAACAGATGATAAGGATTAGAAGGTTTAGATGATTAAATGATGCTCTCTCACTCCTACTCATCACAGTGGTCTCTGTTAGAGAATTAAACAGGGTTTTTTTTCTGTTTTCACATCTGTCCAGGAAATAATGAAATACACCAGAAGAATATAGGCATTATCCTTGTTATGTACTCATCAGCTACTTCTCCAGGAGAAGGGAACAGAGAACAACTCCCTGCGTTTCCATTAACTATCCATATGGCCTTCATGGAAAAAAAAAAAACAACAAAACCAAAACCAACCCCCCCCGAAAAAAAAAAAAAACAAAAACAAAAAACACAAACCTGATCAACTCATGGAAACTCAATGAAACACTTCAAGTTTCTGACGTTCAGGATCTATGTAAGATTTCATCATAGAATCAAAGAATATTTTGGATTCGAAGGGACCTCCAAAGCTCATCTAGTCCAACCCCCTGCAATGAGCAAGGACATCCTCAACCAGATCAGGCTGCCCAGAACTACATCCAGCCTGGCCTTCAATGTTCCCAGGGATGATCTACTGTAAGAGTTGAGAACTACTGAGCTACTGTAACACTTTGAAGGTGCCTGGCTTGCTGATAGCTGAAGGACAAAGAAAAACAGCCAATCAGAGATGCTCTACACCAATGATGGACCTTCCCAGAATGGAGGGAGATGTCCTCTCTCAGACATATCCAACAGCTTCATGTGCCAGAAGAATGGCTGGGTGCGGGGACACGTTTACACAACACATCTCAAAACACATTCCAGCTTTTTTAACTGTCTTTTGACAATTTTTTTTCTTCATATTCTATACTTATACTAGTATATAAAACTTTGCAAACATAATCCTTTGTGAAGTGAAATCAGTCTTACACTGTCTTTTACGCCTTAGTATCTTAATCCTTAAATCACAGTCTTTAACATTGTGATTATGCACTAGTTAAATAGAGCTGGAAAAGATTTTCTGCTTCTTTACATATCTTTTCCTGTGCTATTTAAGTTTTTTCCCTTTTTTCTTCCCTTGTGCAATATATTTTTATTACACAGCTGATGTTTCTCAACAGTTTTCTTGCATCTTACATATTAATGAGACAGAGAATAAGATACAAAGTTGATATAAGAGGATATTGTGCCTGTAGATTGAGCCAGAAGAACTTGTCACCAAGGGTTGCAGATGTTTCCTACCGACAGGAATGCATCCTGGATGTTATGACTGCAGAATCCCAAGCTTTCTTGACATCATTTATTTACAGCTGTGTGTGATGGGTGCACATGCTGTTCTCTTGGAGTATGTTAGGCAATAGCACATGGTGTCTTAGACATGGCTCATTATATTCCTTGTGAATTAACAATTTGAGGAGGCTTTCATTGCACTGGTTTAGTTCTAACTATCATATTTTCCAGAAGCTACATTGCCTGCAGGGACAATAACTATAAGCAGCTAGTGGAATTTGTGATTGCTTTCCTCACACGTTATTTGCCAAAATCCTGAAGAGCAAGAACCTAAGGGATCTTACTCTCCTCTTTTTCTTTTTTTAGCAAATTCTGTACTTTCCATTTGCAAAAATGCCAAGGTTATTCTTGTTTAATGTTGGATGTCTACTAGCTTTGACAGATGTACTTACAAGCAAAAACAGTTTAAAGGAAACCAAAAGTGATCCAAGCACGCCTTTTGTGTTCAAGGCTTTATTGCAAACTATAACTGTATTATAACAGCTATCAGTTATAAAAGAGAAATTTCTTGCATGGAAAACCCGAAGTTACTCCCTTGTCAGCAACTAAAGCCTTCAAGTTCATCAACTATGAAACACTACCGAAAATAACGAATGTGGCATTTTTTGGTGTAACTATTAATATACTCTCACTTTAATAAAATTCCATTTTTAGTTAATTGTCTTAAAAGTACTCAAATTGCACAGGAATCTGCAAATACATTCAGAGAGTAATAAGGGCAGGCTTTCCTGGCTGCTCTGAACTACTGTGACATGATACTTCAGTTTGCAAGCAGTGTCAGATTTACCTCCCAGTACTTTGCTGTGTTTCACAAAAAATATGAGAAAAACAGCCTGATTTATTTTCTGTGCCTCAGATATGAGCTAAACTGTGCTCTCACCACGTTTGCTGACAGTTCCCCAAAATAAACCCAGAGACTATTACACTCCCCCGAAAGACAATGATTCAATTCTCTAATTGTGCAAATTACATGGAATAGAAAGAGAAAAAAAACAAAGTGCATGCTCAGTTACTGATTGCAGAGGCCATAAAAGTACAATAAAACGTCTCTGGTTTATTACCTTTTTATGTGAGTGTTTTGACTTTGGATTTCAGAACCCCAAAGAAAAACAGATCAATTACAGTGCCGCAATTAGCACTTATGTCTTTTGCCTAAGTCTCAGAATCCTGGAACGAACTAGGTTGGAAAAGACCTTCAAGAACATCCAGTCCAACCGTTCCCCAGCACTGCCAAGACCACCACTAAACCACGGCACTGAGGGCCTTGTCTACACGGTTTGTGAACACTTCCAGGGACAGCGACTCCACCACAGTCCTGGGCAGCCTGGTCCAATGCCTGACCACCCTTTGGGGAAGAAATTGTCCGTAATACCCAGTCTAAACATCCCCTGGTAGAGATGTGACTCGGCATGCCTCTGCATTATTCAGAGGATGTCAGCCAAGATGCACGGAGGCCAAAAAGGGGGTATGCTCCCCAGCTGTCCCCGACTCTTGTCTGTGCATGTTCCCTTCTCAGGAGGCCACAGGTAGAGTTGGATGACAGACACTCACCATTATGTTGACTTCCCTTGAACTACGTTTCTTACTCCATAGTTGATCTGAGTAATCTGCTTCAGCCTTTCACAAGACCCCTGCTTCCTCCAGACTACCTCCCAGTCTCCCTGGGGAGACTGCTCACAGATCCATGATTCCTAAAGAATTACACCAGTAACTGTGCAAGTTTCTATGGGTTTTAAAAATAACTGTTCAGTGACAACAATGTATTAAAACAGCAACAGAGTTTTGGAGGTAATGTGCTTTACCAAGGATGTCCCAAGAAAGGTCCTACACCCACCTCTGCCACACATCCCATGCAAAGCTGGGAAGGAAATCTCAGTCACTGAGTTTGCTCTAGCTTATTCTGTGAATGTTTACAGACACTTGCATACTGCTGTAACAAACAGCTCAAAACCACGGAAGGACAAAGAGACAGAAAAAGAGCAAGAGGTGCTACATCACATACCAGAGGTCTCACAGCAAGCCCATGGAAATAAAAAACAAAAAAACCCCACTACCAAGTACACCATCTGCCCACAGAGCACTCATTCCCCCACATTTCCTCCATTTTCTGATATACTTCCTTTTAAAAATGAATCAACTCATCCTATTCCAGTGAAGCAGAATGATGACCACAGAAAGATGCCTCACACCAATATTTTGAAGCTTTTATGAAATAGACCATTAAATGACAACAATAATTCTTCTGCACAGCCCTCTTCCACTCTACATCTGAGATGCCTGCATCCTGCCCGTAGACAAAGTAGGCTGTGTTTCTTGGCTCACTATGGATTCAGTTTTTCCCCACATACAGTACATCTGACTGAGATGCTTGCAAAGCCCCACTAGCTTTCAACACCCACAGTACAGTGACATACCGAGTAACAACATGTGAAAGATTTTTACTGAATTTGCACGTTAAAACAAACCCCTAAACTGATTTTTTCCTCCTCCAAAATAAATCTGCAAGATTTGTTATTTAATACAATTCAGTTGCTCATTTCAAAGTTGGTTTTGCTACTGTACCTCTCCTAAGAAATTCAGATCAAATCACATACTTCCAAGTAATTTTTCACCGAGTTTTCTTCACTAGTTTTTTTCCCTATTGAATGCTCTTAATACCCCCTGGTCCTAATCCTACAATTCACTTAACTTGCCAGCTGCTAATTGCTATGCGTAACTCGGATCCTGTCACTTACTGGCATGCAGCATTTTGCTCATATGAAAAAAATTCTATCAAACATTTTTAGCAATAATATAACATGAAAATAAAGAGTATCTTTGAAGTTCCACAGACTGAAGTACCTAAGTTGGGAAACTCAGTGCTTTCTAAATAATATTCCAAAAGAAGAAGCAGACGGAGGGAATCACTTCTGCCATTCAGAGGAAAGCATGAGTGAAACAAAGAAGCTATGCCTCCACTGAGTTTAAGTATTTTCCCTATGAATCATAGAATGGTTTGGTTTGGAAGGGATCTTAAAGTTCATCCAGTTCCAACCCCCTGCCACAGGCAGGGACACCTTCCAATAGATCAGGTTGCTCCAAGCCCTGCCCAACCCGGCCTTCAACACTGCCAGGGACGAAGCAGCTTTGTCTTCTGGACAGGGCTTGACTTTAAAGATGAGAGCAGGTAAGTCTGCTTCAGAGTTTTGCTGCGGAGCTTTTGTATGATATCAAGCAAGATCCGATTAACCACATGAAAATAAGAATGATGATAATCCCTTTCTCCCCCATTTATTGTGTTTCAGCCGTTTGGACTGCAAACTGCTATAGACCTCTCCCTTGGCATTGTAACAAAAGGGGCAGCAACACAGTCATCACTCTTAACATTAGTAGGAGTTTTAAAAGTAAAATCAAAACAAATACACACACACAAATGCACACCATACATAGACACACCATTTTTAAATGAGTGCATAAGCAGACTACCTGTCAGAGTTTCAGGTAGATTTTACAATGAAGTGTCTTGCTCAGGACTGCACATATTTCCCTCTCCATACATAATTAAAGATATTCCTACTTTACGTTCCATAAATATTCACTGATGCAAGAGGGGAAAATAGAACACTCTCCTCCCAGGAGGCTGACGGGACCAAGCAGAACCTCAACAGGGATCACATCAAAGATCCAGTTCCTCATGTCCAGAGAAACAAATTTAAATGATCTTTTGTGAGCCTACTGTTAGCAACTGCATTCTTGAATTATGCATGATTCCTGACTGCTCATAAGACTAACAAACCAGAGTTTCATTAGTATATTTCAATTATTGTAGCCCTTCTTACTCCCTGTTTGTTACTGTTAATTTTCATTTCTAGATCATCCTTTCACATTTGCTATCAGCAATGATGTCATGTTCAAAAAAAGGCTTATTGGACTCCTTATGCGTTCTCTCTGTGCTCTCCCAAAGTGTATAAATATAACCATAAATTCTAGAAATTTCTGACGCTTTGTCTCACACAGAAAGTGTAAGAACTATCACTGGTCTTCTGGGCTTGTAGGAATAAGTTTTGACTGAAGGAGTTTGAATTTAATCCAGTATCTGAAACCTGTGAAGCATTAACGTCACTTGATCTTTGTAGGAGTTTAACACGCACACACATTACCACATTACCACAGTACCTGCAAAATATAGTAGGACATATGTTAACTATAGCCTCATTTTGACCACCTGTCAAAAATCTTAACGCAAAATATGTCAGAAAGTAAGTTGCCACTGGTCATAAAATTACACAACAGCATTTGCCCAATGCCAATACACGCATTTTGGAGACTCACCCCTGCTTTACGAAAAGTGATATTAATCAACAGAATAGAGCTGAATTCTCTGCTGAAGTCAATAGAGTTGTGATAATAAAAGAAAAGTTCTCCCCCCACCTATCTGCCAGAACCAGGAAAGGACTTAATCCTCTGCTCTTTGAGTTATTCATAGGAAGAAATTCTTCCCTGTGAGGATGGTGAGGTGCTGGCACAGGTTGCCCACAGAAGCTGTGGCTGCCCCAACCCTGGCAGTGTTCAAGGCCAGGTTGGACAAGGCTTGGAGCAACCTGGTCTACTGGAAGGTGTCCCTGCCCACCCCAGGGGGCTGAAACTAGGTGAGCTTTAAGGTCCCCTCCAATCCAAACCA
The DNA here is from genome assembly GCA_017639245.1 of Myiopsitta monachus. Taxonomy (NCBI): domain Eukaryota; kingdom Metazoa; phylum Chordata; class Aves; order Psittaciformes; family Psittacidae; genus Myiopsitta; species Myiopsitta monachus. The sequence continues at coordinate 60,912,116 of CM029925.1, forward strand.
GTCTGGGATTCCATGATTCCTTGAAACCAGTTTCTGCCCTGGAAAACTGCAGGATATAGTTTCTAAAAGGCAAGTGTCCTGCCTGTTCAAAGAGGGATATTGGCCTCACTAGAGGTGCCTGACAGCTAAGCAGCCAGAGAAAGGGTTTGGTATAGCTACTTCTGTACCTTACACCAGGGCTCCACTACTGAAGCAAATCTCCCTTTTGTTCTCACTTTGGCCGAAACACATCTAAGCATTCATGAACTGAGTATCTCTTGGACAAAGCCAAACTGGACATCAGGAGTGCTCTTTGTCACCAGTGGACATTCAGTTGTTTACTGAACCAGACTAATGCTAGCCTGAAGAAAAATCTGCTCAAATATGTGCAGTGTTGGTTTAGGTCCCCTGCACCAACCATTCCTCTCTACAAATCTGACTTGAGCTCCATTACTCGCTAATGCAGATGTAGCCAATACATCAAACAGGGACTAAGATGGAACATAACTTTACTCTGGCCAAATCCCCACCGGTTTGCACTCTATGAGGACTATAAATCTGCAATCTAAATCAAAACTGCCATTACAACTTAAATTTGGACAAGGCCATGTGTCTGGGAATCAGGGAATTCCTACTAAATCTGCCAGAAGCAGTGACCTTGCAGAAGCAGAGGGGAATCAGATCCTGCTGGGTCTCAGCACTGCATATATCACAAAACATACGATCTCCTGCAATCTGACACTGACTTCAGCTGAGCTGATTTTCCATTCCACACCATTTCCTCCTGAGGTTTCTCATCAATAAATAAAGAGACATGCTGCTACCACAGCTGCTCTGCACCTATCTAACCCCTTATTAGCTTACAGGCACACACACACAACCTCCTGCCCCCAAAAACCATACCACTAGATGAGCAACACTGATAGAACAAAAGTATTTTCAGTGTCCAAGCGTTAGCTGTTTGCATGTTACTAGTTAGAATTCTCTTAGCATTGCCATCCTTATAAATCTCAGTTTCAAATGCTGAGCATACAAATTTAGAATTGCCATAAAATGTTTAACCTCCCAGATTTATAAAAATAGCTCAGGTTTTAAAGTTGTCAGATAAGTAAGAACAGAAGCATGAATTAGTGGGTGCAGAGAAAGCCAGAGAAAAAAATATCCATATTCATTGAAGCTTTCAGATCCTGCTCAAGTTGATTAATTGGGTAAAAATAGTAAAATCTCTGAAATCATCCTGAAATGCCATTAGTCTGACTGAGAACGTGCATGCAGAATGTGGGAGAACTTGCATTATTTGCCTGAGTAAGACAGAAGGAAAACTCAAGCCTTTGTCTGAGATATATACATTTCTCATCTAAGAAAGCACACAGCATGAAAATAAATATATGTGAAATAACCTCACATTCACAGGTTGCGTACCTCAAAATACCAGCTTTCTGTTTCCTAGTGCCTCATTCGGGTAAGTCTGAGTACACCAGTGTTTCAATCCAGCTCTGAAGCACCAGGAACACTAAAGCTTTCAAAACCATAAATAGATACCTCACACCAAAACTAACACTCATCACAAATAGAGATGGACAAAAGCAAATGCATAAATTAATCACTTAACCAGTAAGACAGATGGCTACAGAGGTCCTTCAACTCCAGCCAGATCACTACCCACTTCTGCCTACACTAGAATTTATTCCCTCCTTCTATAGACCCTAGTCTCTCCTATCAGACACATCACTGGACTCCACAAGAAAACCAAGCACAGGCCTCCTCTTCTTCGTTTCTCGTAAAAACCATCTGTTGTTTCTCCCAATTGTTCACTGAGCATGTAGCATTTCCCAAAATATTTTATATGGCCTTCAAATGTTTATCACAAAGCACTCCTGCTGCAACGCCCACAAAAGTCAGCCAACCCGGGTTGACCATACAGCAGTCTACAGTAACTAGTCCTAGATTCATTTATTCATACACTTAAAAGCCAGTTTGCTTCTCAGTGTACAAACGTTATGCTTTCTCATTTCTGTTAAAACCGCTGTTCCTTTATTACTCCTTATACACAGGTATAGGCTATTTTTCCGATTTACATAAATCAAACTAGAATTTTCAAAATAAAGTTATTTAGAGGTTCTCATGATTACAAATCTCTTCAATATCAACAGCTCCTAGACTAATAAAATTGAGATTTCTCAAAGAGCAATAAATAAATAAATAAACTGGCTCATTGAAAGTCAATTAACATCTGACAACTTACCTTTGTATCCCTGAAAACCTCCGCAGGCAACTTTGGAAAAGAGAAGATAACCTCCTCAGCCACTTAAAAGCTTTCCGTAAAATACGTGCCTCATCCCTATGTTTAGTTTTACTTTTGTATGCTTATAACCTTTTCATAAAACACCATTACAGTCTTGGTCTTCTTACAACTGATACAAACTAGAATTAGTAATGGATGAGTCATTCCTCCACATAAAAGCACTTTTGGTTGCAGTTTCTACCTGCTGGGGTTGGTTGGTTTGTTTGGGGGGTGTTATGTGGAGCATTTTGTTTGTGTTTTTGTTTGTGGGAGGTTTTTTGGTTGGGTGGTGGTTTGGTTTTTTTGGGGGCAGGGGGGCGGTGGTGTTTGGGGTTGTTTTCAGGGTTTTTTTGATTTGGGGTTTTTTGGGTTTTTTTCTCCAAATAATGATTACAGGAAGACACAAATTGTTTAGGAGCTGATGATTAGCTAAAGATCCTAATGGAAAGAGATTTCAAACTCAATAATGGAGACAGAAATAAAGTAACATTGAGAATGGTGTGTGTAATGCACTTTTACTTTACCAAGAGTGCCCACTTCATCAAGATTTGATTCAAAATGCTTGCTTATGCAAATAGGCTGCTCATAATACAAGCTGACTTCAGCGACTGCTCACATGTAATGTTTCCTTCTGCCTACATATAGTAAGAATTTGGTTCTAAAAAATTAATGGTTACAAAACTGAGTTTATTCCCATGAATACCAATCTCTCTTCAATACATTATCATAGCTGTTACGCGTTAGGGTCAAAATTCCAGAGTAAAGTCTGCACATCTCGGTCACAAGTATAATCATAACTGCTGGGGCAGGATAACAACCACACAAACCATTTTATTTCCTCCTTTTTTTTTAATTATTATGTTTTATCGGGACAAATTCTTGTGGTGAATCCACTGAAATGTAACACTATAATTCACAGCTGCAGTGATAATGACTAGAGCAAGAGGAAACCATTAAGAGACAGCCTCTCTCCTGCTGAATGCCACTAATAATCCCACTATTTCTCATTTTTATGAGTGCATATTTTATGAGTGATAATCTGCTCATTACATATTGCTGTAAATATTTTGGTTTAGCAACAGAAACAGGCATCAATAAACTACATATTCTAGAAGCTTTTCCACTAATACGTAAGAGTCTACTAATGCATATCATGGCAATATTTTCACTGGACCCCCACACTGGGAAACTATAGGAACTATTATTTGTAGCTGGAAGCACTTCATACAGAACTTCGATATTTTCTGCAGTTATACATCAGTTATGTCAGTTGCCTGAAATAATACTGAATCTGCTTCATTAATTCCCCCCCTTCTGCATGATATAGCCTTCCAATATATTACTATTCCTATGGCTTATATAGTCTTGACCCAGCAAAGCAATGAGAATACTGTAAATTTTGCTGCTGAGCACTACTTGTAGTACTGTACACTTTTACCTTCATTCAAAGTATTACAATCAGAGGTGGATATAATTTAAGGTACTTAAGAACTGAGGACAAGCTATAAAACCCACAGAATTTTAAAAGCTATTTTAACCTCTTTGCAACTACTTTCTTTTCAGCTTCATATATCTCAAGTCTATCTGTTATTCTGGAAATTCAGAAAGTGAAAGAGAATTTTAATCACCACTGCAATGACCTGAGGCTGGAGCCATTCCTTCCTCCCTCCTGGTAAAATAAACTTTTATTAACCATTCTTTCGAATAACAGCTCCTAGTCCATTAGAAACCTGGCCTTACATTTCACCAAAGTCTTTCTTTTGGTTAGGACATATTACAGTGAAAGCTGTCTGGGTCCATTGGTAAACCAGTTTTCAAAATTACCTCGCAGCTTACTACAAGCTGGGCCAGGTGTGGTCCTCAAAGGAGAATAGGAAAGATGCAGCAGAGCTAGTGAGTTAGAACTGTTTTATACAGCTGAAATTGGGTAATAAAGTAGCTTAAATTGTTGCCAAGCTTCACAAATCAACATAAAATAATACTGAAATGCAAAATGCCTCTGGGATTTCTGCTTATTAGTGTGCCACTGTATGAAAAGAATATTTGGTGTCCAAAAATGAAACTACTGCCACACTAAAAAAGAAGAAAACAAGGAGAGCTGCTCTCAGCTTCCCATTTCTATTTCTTGGGAATCATCAACAGACAGTTCTGTAAGCATAATTAACCAAGCTGTTTTCTTACTGATTTGTCTCTGATGTTCCTCTCTCCCTCCCTTGTAAACAGCCCCCTCTCAACCCCCACAGCCCCTCAAAACATTTAGTCTTCCCGTTTCTCCTATTGTCTTCTTATATCCTGCCATGTCGATAAAAGACAGTGAATGTCTTCCTAAGGCTGAAGTTACACACAAGCTTGCCAAAATGTTTGAATGCTGACTGACCATTCAACTACTGCCAAGCAGAATGGAGAATATCCAGGTTTTCCCTATCTTTCTCCCAATGGGAGATTAAAAGGTCTCCCTCCATTACTGATTTTCACCAAAAGCAGAAAAGGAGAAAAAAACAAAAAGAAAAAAGGCAAGAATTTAGCACCTTTGATACCTTACGCTTCTACTAAATTTGTTAAAGCAAGGTTCAAACGCTGTTGGAGGAAAATAGGATGGACTGACTGATAAACATGATGATTACAGAAGCTTGTTTTCCTTGGAAATCAAACTCTCTTCCTTGAAAAATCAAGAGCCTCCAACAGCCATAATGTGCCTTTCAAACTACCAAAATTACAGAAGGCTATTTGTGGGTAAGCTATTACCCTTCTCATACTGGAAAATAAGGGAAAAAAATATAAACCTTACTGCCAGAGGCATAAGCAAACATTACACTCATCTATTTCATTTACTATCCCGGTAGAACCATATTTTATCTCGGCCAAGAGAGAACTGTCATGGTTATCAAGACACATCGTGCTGGTCATCTTCAGCCCAGCCTTACATCTTGCCCAAGGGTCAGAACTAAGAGACAAACACATGAGCATAGGCTTAGTTCCAGAAATTAATCTAAAGTAATAAAAAAGAGGCTACTGCCCTCGAGACGTTTACATGAATAATAAAACTGTTACATTACTGACCTTATCTGAAGAGGTTAGCATTTCTGCTTGTGGTCTATCTTATAAATCAAGCTATAAATCAAGCAAAACAATAACCTTTCTGTCATACTTTACATTAATGTCTGATGGACAAAATAGTTCTCCTGTGCATTAGTTTCTTACATGCAAGGGTAACAGACCAGAAAGATTTCTGAGTGTATGTAACACTGCAAGGTACTACATACGAAAGAACAGTATCATTTTCCTATTTATGACCTCACTTAAGCAGTTGCTGTAAAACCACACAACAGCAGTAATGGACAAGAATATCCCTCCCTAGTAATAACCATGTCATTTTATTTCTTAGCAGTAATATTTTGTCTTAATGTTCTGAAAGTTTTATTTTCATTAAAAATGCCTTTTAAAAAGTACTTCTGAAGATCACCAGCATTTCCACTAAAGCCAAAATGAGAGCTTCTAACACTTTACCATTGAAGTGCTGCTAAAAATTATCATGGAACAGTTCAAAAGTCTAAGAAAACTTTCAAGTGGACCTACTCCTCTTTTTGATAACCAACGGTGCACCCCACAGAAGGGGATGTGACCTTGTCCATTTGGGTTTTTATTTTTACAAGGATGTTTGATATACAGCCTGTTTGGCAGCAGCTTGGCTGAATTAAGACCAAACAATATATATCACTTAAGGCTGTTGATGCTGATTGTGCCAAGAAACTATCTGTTGAGAAAGAAAAGCACACCAACAGAAACATCCATTAAAAATTTAAGCTGCTAGCCAGTGCTTGCTTTCTGTCTTGGACTCAGATGCTGAATGTTTCTTCTTCTAACACATGAAAGAATTCAGGATCAGAGTGCAAATGTCTCCATGCCACGGCATGTACTCCCTACTTCCCCAACGTCTCTCTTCCTACCATCAATGCAGCAGAGAGCCTCTGAACAGTGCCTAAGTCTGTACCATACCTGCTAACAGTAACAAGAGCTGAGCGTAACAGTCAATTTTTACTTCTTGGGAGCCCTGCCCAGTGCCCACTGGCTACTTGAAATAACCAGTGGATGTCAAGACTAGACAAAGTAGCTCTGTGGGAGGGATCTAGAGGGAAGTTAATTCAGAGCTCTGTCTTTGAAGCTACAGGCCAAATGAGTAGCTAGAATTTTTATTTCAGGTTTCTGAATTATATTCAACTCCCTTATTCCAAATAGCCTTTAAAGGATAAAATTAATTCATTTTCTTGCTCTTAAATACATTCTTATACCTCCTCATGATTGATCCTGCCGTAGTGCCTCTGTGTGATCTCACCTATGTACCAGATACTTAGTCTTCCGTATAGTCTTGGGGAAAAAACAAAACCAACCTTTCATGAATAGGGCTTAGCAGAGGTTGGATGGCAAGCACAGCAGGGATTTAATCATGAGCGATGCAGTGTCTGAAGGAAAAAACAGAGACAGAACCCTGACAAAATTAAGAAAAGAACAATGAAAATTACTACAGAAATGTTGCAGAGGGGAACTATTGCTAGCTACCTCTTAAAAAGGTAACTTCCCAATATGCAGAATTCAAATGGGAAAAAGCAAAACAAATTACAATGGACACAACATTCAATTATGACAGAACACAGAAATAAGGGTATTTTCTTAGGAAACTCAGATTAGATATTAGGAAAAAAATCTTCATTATGACAGTGGTGAGACACTAGCACAGGTTGCCCAGAGAATCTTCCTTCTGACTTCAGAACATCCAAAAGGGGACTGAGAAACTTCATCCTTTTTGCACAAGCACAGCAGGGAAAAAATATGACCCATCACTTAAACAGGCTGCCACTTACGTCTGTGTTTGTTCTGACCTGGACATATTTTCAATTTAGGAAAGTACAGCTTCATAATTCATTCCTTCCCTCCCACTCCCCCCATAGTATCAGTTCCAATATTCTGATAAGGTGATTTATAGATGCAACTGGTTGAGTAGTCCAAAGTTTCTGGATTTATAACAGTATAACTTCAAGAAAGCAAATGAAAAATCAAATGCTTCCCTTACAAACTCACTGCACGGAGTAGAAATGCCAGAGCATTCACGCAACAAGCTTGACTAAGAAGGGTTAACTGAACCTATTAGGAATCAGAATAATAGCTCGAATCTCTCCAGGTCCACCAAAGCTGTTCTAACAAGGTTATCTACCGTCTTTGCTGTGCCCTTGCCTAGATCAAGTTATCTTTTGCCTTTTTAATCGAATGAAGAGAGGGGGTTTAGTTCTCTGAGGAACAGTGTAAGAAATACCTCTAAGCTGCAGATGATCTGGGAGAGCTAACCTACACCACAGAGCTCAGTCTGTCTTGTTGCCCTGAACTTCCGAGAATTTGAAAAGGATTTTTCACCATTGAAAGCAAGTTAATAGAGTCAGAGATAAGTTTCAGGGACACGATAAAGTTAATTCCCTACCTGTCCATTTCTTGTCATATATCACTCGACTTCCCAACAGCCTCTCTTTGAGTTCAGGAATTAATGGTGGCGGGGGGGAGCCATGAGCAAGAGTGGAGGAGCAGAGCGCCTCAGTGAGCAACTCGACAGCAAGCGCTGATCAGCAGGGTCCCTCAAACTAAATGCTTACATGAAACTCCCTGTTAAGGTAGGTTTTGAAAGTTAATGTATTGTTTCATGCTCACATCACATGACCTCTCCTTCCAAACTGAAAGGGAAGAAGTACATATGTTGACTAAACACATTCTATGTTAATAAAACCACCACCATTGCTTCCATCAGATCCTTCTGACAAGCTCACAACTGGCTATTTTTTGAAAGCTTACCCCCAGAAGGTCAGTTTATATTGTGTCACTCCTCATTTTCTAACTAATTTATCTATAGAGATGTAGGAGGAATATAAAATTTATATAGAACACACCCTTATGTATTAAATGCACTAAAGGGAAATTCCTTCCCTATTGAGAACTTTATAACTAGGATAATGAAAATTTTATCAGGTCGTAACTTAGAAGATTAGAAGACTGGTAGCACATTACTCTAAAAATCAAATCTGATTAATGTTTAATTGTGGCAATGTGCAGAGGTATTAATTAGGGGTACTTTCTGTGACTCAAATAGCTATTAAAGGAAGAATAATTTGAAGATTAACATGAAGAGAATGGTATATTTGAGTGGTAAATTATAATTAAACTGAATGGACCTTGTGAAAATAATAGAAATTGCCACCCAATATAATAAGTTTGATACATAATGCAGTTATAACAAATTTTCCAGCAATCAAAGCTGACACCTTTTCCTCAGGATATTTTTTTGTGCAGAAGCCACAGGTGTAAATTAAAAATTCATTTATGCTTTTGAACAAGCATCACAAGGGCAGATCTTAAAAGCAGGACATCCATTTGGTTCTTACTGCACAACTGAAGCATTCATGCATATAACTAGGCAGCCTTTGTTTAGAAGGAGATCCCAGCTAAGGCTCTGGATTTGTATATTCAAAGAAGTGTTGCAATTGAACTTGAAGCTCTGTACCCTTGCACTTTGGAGTATTCTTTTAATGAATGAAGCTCAAAGTCATGCAGGGGTGAGCAATCTTGTTTCAGAACTGCAGTTCTCTAGGGAGACACACTTTTCTGCTACATTTGTCATCAAGATGGTGGCGAGGTGTATCTTCACTGCTCCTTGCTTTCCTTCTTGCAAAACCAGTTTTCTTTCCATTATCAGAAGCTGCCACTTAATCTGCATTCCTTATAATGCCTTATAATAAGTCAGTGTTTGTGACCTTGCAGAAAAGGTTGAAAACATGACCAAAAGGCACCTATATCAGAAGGATATAAAATAAATCCACCTTTTCTGTAATTTTACCAAACTGTAATGAATTTCAGACATCTGCTTTTGGCATGAGCTATGTTTTAAATTTACTTAACTAGCACTGTGGAAATCGGAATTAGCTTCTGCTGTACTGCTCTGGATCAGCAACGGGAAGTAGAACAAATACGTAATCTTGTGTCTTATGAAGAAAAAAAGGGAAAGAGGCATTAAACAACTTATTCTGCCTAGATCAATTATCTGTATATTATTTCCTATGATTGCGTATCTGTCATTTTAAAAGACTGATTTTGTAATCAAAGAGAAGGTAACGTAAATGGTTTTAAGATTTAAAGCTTTCATTCAAAAAGAGTGAGCAGGGCCGTGATGCAACACTGAAGAAACTTGTTTGGCTTTATTTTCATTTAACACTAAGATCAGTAACTAAAATGACAGAGCTGCATGGTGGCCAGGTGATCCTCTAGATTACCTGCTTCCAATGCTAGAACCATCCTGGGCTTTTATTACAACGCAACAAAAAAAGCCTTGCATGGCAGGTTCACAATCAGAAATACAAATGCTTACATTTCTTAGAAACTCAAAATGCACTTGCATGCAAGTGCTGAATGCCAGGTTTCTGTTATCCACCAAGTACACTGCTGCACTAGAAATAGCTTGGAAACTAGAAAAAATAAAATGAAGCAAAGTCATTGACACAGTTTGCACCAAAATATCTTGAATTGTAAAGAATATATCAGATGTAATACCAGCCATTAAAGGACTCTCCAGCTGCAACCCATCCTTATTTTCTGTTACTCAGATGATGTGAGGTGAGGGAAAAAGTGACCAAAACGTTCTGCATGAACAGTGATATGAGCTTTCTCCATTTATACTTCTGCCATCACAAGCATCCTCTAAATTGCATGATAGCCGACAGAAACCAAACCAAACAACTTAGCTCCCTATCTAATCTTAGAGCCTTTAAAGACTTACTGCAGGAACTCATTATGAGCAGGAAATAAGATGGGAGTTGCCAGCTTTTAAAAGGTTATTTATTCTTAAACCATTAAAAAGCCTTTTAAAAATCATCTTTCATGTGTGTACTAATGCTTCCAATGCATTAATTTTTTGATAGAATTACTAAATCTTGTGGAAGTTTTATAACAAGTGATTGATACAGAGAATCATTATGTTGACTATGTTTTCCTGGGGGTGTTAATAAATCAAGCAAATATGATACAGAATCCAGATTCAGACTATCTCGGGTGGCTAGAATTGGTAATAAAAAATGCATAAACCTCTCTTACAGCTAGGGAAATACCAACCACAATGTACAAGATAATGTTTCACCTAATTGCTCTGTCTTTTCCATCACTACAGTGCTTTATCACCATGTCCCCTGTCCACATCTCCAGGCATACAAAATTGTGCTAAGGAGACATAATAAATTCAGTGGTATTAAAGACATTTTAGAAAAGGTTTTGGCCTTTGGATACTTACAGTGGGTTCTAGGAAGTGCAAATATACCTTGCTTCATGCTAAGAGCCGGTGCAACAGTGACATTTTTACTTCTTATGTGACTTTCAATGTGTCCCTAATGACACGCAACTGTTGTGGCGCTCTCCATGTTCCTTGCCTCCTGTGATACAAAGCAATTCTTGAAGCAACAGTTAGGAATTCTTTCCACTTATTTTAATAAGATATAAAATTAATCTCCATCCTGAACTTTAATTGAAGATGTTTCAGCCATCTTCCAAAAGGAAACCATTGCTATGTGGCCCCTGAATTTAGCAACAATAGGGAACTATATCAGGAATATAATTACCATGAGAGAAGAATAGGACCTTTTTGTCATCAAGATACAGAAGATGTGTTTTCACTATGACTGGCTAGAAAACAATTCCCTTCAGAAATATTAAATAAAATGTTTTGAAAACTATTCTCATGTAAAATTTTTATTTTTGTTGCTGTACATTTTGAGAAACACAAATGAAACAAAGAACCAGTCATCGAGGCAAGTCAACAGTTGATATTAAGACCTCAAGCTACAGTGTGGGAGTCTGGATCAGGCCCCAGTCTGAACTAGGTGGGGACAGGATTTGAATCCAGGTTTGTCCACGTTCCACTGAAGTCAGCACCAATTGGTTAGTGATGCCAAGGAATGAACTCCTGTGCCTTCACCTGTACATTCTATCCCAATTCTAAAAACTTTCCATTGAGACTGAAAAAACATAATTTTCTAACTTATACAGCAGTACTACCTAGATCAGATCACTGATCTTTCTCCTTCTGCATCCAGTTCCTGGTGGTGAACAGAAACATGTGGACACTTGCTAAATGGATAGCCCTTGACTTGCATCTACTAGGGTTAGGTCTGGCATTTCTAACCTATATTGGATCAAAACAGCAGAAGTTTGAAAACCCATTAAGTTTCTCCCAATATAGGTGCATGTGCTTAAAGTGAAGGAAAAAAAACCCCAACTATTAGCATCCCACCTTGAACATCTGTAAAAAAGCCAGACAAGCAGCAGCAGGAATGCCCACTAAATTCCCAAAGGTCTGCCTTAAGTGCAAAGCACTGCTATTCACCTCCCTGACACAACCAAAAAGATCAGTGCCAGTTTGGCTCTTGATACCATAATTTACCATCACTCAGAACCAGTTAGGCCCACAAGGAAGCACAGTAGAGCAGGATGGAGGGAAAGCTCCAACACCTTCACCTCCTGAAGTGCTTCCAGGAATATACTTTGCTTTTTCTGTACCCTACAACACCCCACAGTAAGTCATTTGCTGATGATTAGGAACTCTCTTGCAAGCTAACACTTAAAATACAATTAAACTACTCCAAGTTAGTCAGCTTTCTAAAGCATAAACTTAAATGCAAAAAGCTCAGGTGCAGACATCAATCCTGTCTATAATTTCAAACAATGCAAGGAATGATTCTCATAATCACTTATGAGTACTATGGGTGTGGGAGAACATGATTCATGCAAGACCCCTTCCCTGTCTCAATTTTTAAAGTTGCTATACATTATAGGCAAAATACAGCACGATCCTTTCAAATATCTTCAGTGAGGAAAGAAAGGATTACAGGGAACCAATCCAGTTTGCCAGCGAACCAAGTGTTTGTGACTGGTGACTCTGAGGGTCAAAAGTAATAAATTTGTCATGCACTAGTATTCCTGATATTACACCTGTGTCAGGGTGATAGCGAAGATTAATATCCTAATTAGAAATGCTGAACAACGTCTCCATTACAAGACACATAAAGTCACATTCCTGACACTGCCACAGCAGTGATTTTATTCATCGTTTTTCTTCCAGCTCCATGAAAGGACATACATTATCAGCCTGGGTGACTTCTATATTTTGGGGCAATGAAGCAAATCCATGACCTACCTCTGCAGCTGCAGAAGTGCAAAATAGTTGGTGAAGCTGCACAACACAACTTGGAGAGAAGGGGATTAGAAAGTGGGATAAAAGGATGGGTTGACGCAAGTAGGGGACATTTACCTCCCTTAGCACGTCTCTTGGCATGTTTGCTCTCTACAGCACGTGGCTGACAGCAGTGAAAAAGAGCAATGCTGCCAGTTCACATCCAGCAGACCAGCGTCAGCTGTCACTGCAAAGCCATAACCCAAAACCCAAGCCCATTTAGTCCAGACCAAGTTTCTGCAGATGCAGCATGGCTAATGCCCAAGGAAATACCCTACCTTTGCTCCAGGGGAAACCCCAGAACCCAGTCCGCTAACAAAGTAATTTACAGTTTCAAGATTCAGTCCCAGAGAGCAACGCTAAGAAGATAAAACCTCTTCCATGCTTAAAATATACTGAGTTTCTATGATACAAGCCCAAAATTATGACACCTGTTAGTAGCTAAAGATTTTTTTAATCAACATTCTGTTAAAATCATTAGAAAGTCCCATCACAAACAGTCATTAATGTTAAGAAGCCAGTACCCAGTTTAGAAACGAAACAGGAAAGCTTTTCTTCCATGATTCGCACTACCTTTTAGATGATCTGCATACACTGTTGTGACAAGATAACTTAAGAAGAACATTTCACACACTATCTGCAGCCAGTAAACTGGCCAAATACCTCAAACCCCTGGAAAATAAATTCTCCCCACCTGCACATTATTCTTGCAATATAATCAAGTGCTCTTCGCTCAGTAATCCGTTTAGCTGATTTGGGTTATTTTGGATTAACACCAGGACGGTTCAAATTGCCTCACTACACCCACACAGCCACCACAGCAAACACTTGCTAACATTTGAGAGGTGGGCGAGGAGGCAAAGTTAGTTACATCACCACCACCTTTCCCTCAAGCTGAAGAGGAGGCATATGCCAATAGTCAGTGAAGAATACACCACCAGGCCCCTGCTTGGCCAGAGAGCAATTCTCAGATGTATGGATTCGTTTCTTCCCTGCATATAGCAGCAAAGCAGCTGGCTCAGTGTCAGACAAGTGGGGATGTTGATACGGCAAATGGAGAGCACGTTTTACCTTGTGCTGCTGCACACAGTCTTAGAAGTTGTTGATGGAGCAATGCTAAGACTAGTGCATAGTAAAATGCTTAGCAGCAGCTTGCTCTCCCTTTTCTGTGTCTTTAGAAATGAACTAGATGATCTTTTAAAGTCCCATCCAACCCAAACGGTTCTATGATTCTATAAAAACAGAGAACCTCACTGTACTTACATCTAAGCGTTAATCTTGAATCATTCCTCGACCTATACCTTCCAGTTAAAAAGCACAGCATAAATGGAAGTGTACAGCTTAAGAAGACCTCACTACACCCACCACTCACTAACAACAGCAAGTGCATCTAAGCTAATTCTAGCAAAACCAGAGCAGAAGTCCTCATGGCATTCCCATTACTGATAGGAACGTAGCCTCACCTTGAAAGCACAAATTGACAGGTCCTACCTCCATAACCTGCTTCCCTGCTAACCATGAAACTTATCTGAATTTCTTTTTTCCAATGCCCAATAGCATTGTTGCAAATTAAACCAACTATTTCTTACCTTATCCTGACAGACAGGCAGGCCAAATTAACCGCAGCTTTCTTTATAACAACCTACACGGACTAAGAGATGTTGCTAATGTCCAGTCACTTCCTGTCTTCTCCTTTATAAACAGAAACCATTATTTTGTTCTCCTCTTAGGAGTTATGCATTTAGAGTATATTGCTGGTTCTTTAACTAGCTGCCTAATTTGCTTACCTCCTTTTCAAAGCCAAGCACTCAAGACTGGACATACTTCTTCAGCTAAAGTCTCAGCAGCACTGACTAACGGAACGATATACTTCTTTGCCTCCTCTGCCACCCCACAAGCTGTCAATACATCCCAGACCAATGCCTAGCTGTCTCTGCAGCAAATTGCAATCAGCTGGAACTTCCCAATCTTTTCTGCAGAACTGCTTCTTGGCCACAATTATTCCTCATTTTATAGCTATGCATTTGATTTTCCCATCTTAGGTACAGAACTTGGTGCTTTCCTTTGTAGAAATTCATCTTCCTGATTTCAGACTATTTCTCCACTTTATCAAGCTTGTTTTGAATTTTAATCAGTTCTCAACAGTGCTTGCAACCCCTATCTCCCCTCCTCCCACACTAGCACAGCTTGGTGTCATCATGTACCACACTACAGCTGTGACAGGGAGACGTGACGGTGGTTTATTTGAGTTTGAATATGCAGTGAAAAGCAAGAAAGAAGAAATGAAAATCAACGCCTTGAGAATGTCAGCTTAAATAGCCAGCAAAATATTTTAAAAAGTAGATTAGGAACAGAAACCCAGAAAATCTTAACTATCTCCCAAAGGAGTGTATCTGCTGAGCACAAAGCTGCGACAAGGTTATAGCTCTGGGGAAGACACTGCCCATCAATTTTGCTAGCCGTTGGCAGCACCTGTCTTTAACTGTACCACCACATTAATGGGGAATAGGAAACATAACCAAGGGAGTTTCTGCTTTTATTTATGGACCAGGTAATATGAGGTGGATACATAATTCTTGCAGCATTTTTAGTCTTGTTCCTCTCCTTATTATATGTTTCCTGGAAACAAATACCCAAGGCTTCATTATCTACTCTGTATTATCCTGTGATTTTTTAGAATATATTAAGTGCACAGCCATGTTATTTTAGCCTCAGAGTATATACTCAGGTGTTTTTTCAGACAAGCAATTAGACTATTGCAAAGTCTCTCAAAATGCTCATATGAATTGTTCCTTGGAGAGCAACTCTAGAAGCACCAAACAACTGCAGAATCCTATGGCACTAGTACAGCAGGAGCTACCGCTCACTGGGCAAAGTGACTTGCAGATGTGTACATAAAATCTTGCAATAAAAAAAAATAATCCCCAAACTGGAAGCCAGCTCCAAACCCCAGCAATTGGCTACCCTACAAGGAACCTGTGCATACAGATATATGGTATCTCCTAAAACCCAAGCCAAAGGCTGACAATTTGACGTTAAAACATGCCTTATATTAGCTTTCTTAGGTATTCCATAGTACTTCCACTAAAAAGTCAAAACCCCGCTTGCTTTGAAAACAGGCAATACAGAATCCCCCTGCCTTTTCCTGTTGGCTGAAGAGCAAATCAAAACACTACAGAAACTTGGGATATCAGGGAAGGCTCTCTGGGAAGGAAATAAAACAAACCCAACTTGTCAGATGAGACTCCCTGCTGCTGCATACCATGTGGTGCTCTAGTGAGCTGCATCTGTTCAGCTATCAAACATAGTGGTGAATATGATACTGACAGCAGTGACATTATCAAATATGCTGAGTGGTTATTAAGGCTGTACAACACAATCTTTCCACTTTTTATTTTACTTGGTAGAAGTTACTATAAAGCAGCTTCACATATGATAATGCTCTTTGTGTTTGTCCCTAAATGAGAAGGCACTGCAAAGTAATCCACAGTAAGTCTTAAAAATTCCATCTGCTATGCAAGGGAAAGGCCGAGTAGTTTTGCTCCTGGAACTCTCTATTGTTGCCTGGAATTCATGGGGTCAGGAGTAAAAAAATCTATATGGGGAACAGTAAAGCTTCAGGACATTACTGGGGTTTCACAGTGAACAGCAAGAAGGCAGTCTGTAGCACTCAGTGTGTAGGCAGAAAGTCACAAGTTCACCGAGGTGAGGGCTGAACAGAAAATAACATGAGATTCCAGCCCCAAAATGAAGAGTGGTGAGAATATTGAGGATGTAATGTTTCAAACCTATCCTTCAAAATACAGAGGCCTGGGAAGAAGAGCAGTACCTGATGCAACAGCGTAATACACAGAGGGAATACCTCCCAGTCCTGTACAAGCAGCTTTTCCTAGACGACAGAGAATGTCTAATGCTGCAGCAACAAGCATGATTTACATCTCCCTGAGGGAATAGCTGGACTTATATTTTGTCCTTGACTGAACACAGATTATCACCTACAAATTCTAGCACAAGAAGTTAAAGTCACGTTAGTAGTTTCATGCTGCTGCGCCGAAGGCTTCAGGGTAGTTTCACAAAGAATGGCAAAATTGAAGGTCTGTGTCTTTCCTTTGCTCCCCAGCATTCCTTATTCAGTATAAGCTAGGTAATTATTAAAAGCCAAGAAATGCATGAGTCAGTTCCTTCAGCTACTCCATCCTCCAGAACATCAGAATGCTTCAGGGTAAATGGGCTTCCACGAACAGAGTTACATTTAAGCCTCTCCAAATACTTAAGAGGAAAACTCACTTGTTGTTAGTTGGATTCGTTGTTAGTTTGGAGTTGGAATTGTGCAAAGCATCTGACACTGTCCCACACGCCATCCTTGTCTCTAAGTTGGAGAGACATCAATTTGATAGGTGGACCACTCGGTGGATGAAGAACTGGCTGGATGGCTGCACGCAAAGAGTTGTGCTCAATGTGCAGCTGGAGATCAGTAATGAGCGGTGTCCCTCAGGGATCGGTGTTGGGACCGGTCCTGTTCAACATCTTTGTCGGTGACATGGACAGTGGGATTGATACCTCCCGTATAAAGACAGGATGAGAAAGTTGTGGCTGTTCAGCCTGGAGAAGAGAAGGCTGCGTGGAGACCTCAGAACAGCCTTCCAGTATCTGAAGGGGACCTATAAGGATGCTGGGGATGGACTCTTCATTAGGGACTGTAGTGAGAGGACAACAGGTAATGGGTTCAAACTTAAACAGAGGAAGTTTAGATTGGATATAAGGAAGAAATTCTTTACTATGGTGGTGGTGAGGCACTGGAATGGGCTGCCCAGGGAACTTGTGAATGCTCCAGCGCTGGTGGTTTTCAAGGCCGGGTTGGACAGAGCCTTGGGTGGCATGGTTTAGTGGGAGGTGCCCCTGGCCACGGCAGGGGGGCTGGAACTGGATGATCTTAAGGTCCTTTCCAACCCTAACTATTCTATTATTCTATGATTGCTGCATTAAACATAAACCCTCAGAACATTGACAATATCAGTTCATTAAGTCTTTATCCTGCCTGTTACTGTTGCAGAAATTCTTGTCACTAGAATGTTCTAAGTGAAAAAAAAAAAAAACCACCAAAAGAGATTTAACAGCACTAGCAGTTACTGTCAAATGGGAAAAATCACTGTAAAATTGACAGGGAAGGCAAATACTGTACATACATATATGGTTGTTGCTGGGAGAGAAAAGGCTGCTCAGTGATACACCAGCAGTGGAGGTGCACTGATGTCAAGTGTGTCATGCTCAGGTCAGAAAGAGAGTGATCAGAAAGCATGGGCAAGGTACTGAAAAGCAGATGAAGATATAATGTCCCATCCCTGGAAGTGTTCGAGGCCAGGTTGGATGGGGCTTGGAGCAACCTGCTCTAGTGGAAGGTGTCCCTGCCCATGGCAGGGGGTTGGAACTGGATGAGCTTTAAGGTTTCTTCCAACTCAAATCAGTCTGTGGTTCTTTGATAACTGGTAACCTGGGTTTCAGGAAATCCAGATCAATTACCTGCTCTGGCTCTATTTCCTGCATGACCCCGGGGCAATGAGCTCGTGGCAGATTGTAGGAGTTAAGTAACTAAACTGGACGAAAGTAGGAACCAGGCCCAGTGTGTTCAGTTCTACCCATCAGATTAAATTAAATATACTTACTCCTCACTGACACGGTGGTGTAAGTGAAAAGTGAGAAAGGTTCAAGACAATAAAATGGATGTATTCAGTCAAGAAGCAAAAAAATGGATGTATTCAGTCTAGAATGGATGGATGTATTCAGTCAATGGATGCATTCAGTCTAGAAGTAAAAACAGCAAACTAGCATTAAGTATTAAAACAAGTTTCCAGTTTGGTGATGACACTGAGGCATTGCAGAGCAAAACCTGAATTAAGTAAGTGGTCTAATTAACTCATTATGAGATACAATTAAGGTAGTATCTCACAAAACCAGAACAGTATTAAGATGAGCTTTCCTTATTAGCACAAAGTGATTAACTATAATAGCAATGTTTACTTAAACAAACAGCTGAAGCAAAGCAGTAGGCCCTCTAAAATTACCTCTGTACCTTTCACCTTCCAGCAGATTTTTGGCCTGATGTAGATCCTGTTCATACTCACTTGTATTTCTGCAGTTTCTTCAGACAAATTAATAGCGGAAGTGGTGAGATGAGAATTATGTGGAGTTCAGATCAGACCCCATACAGGCCACCAGCAGCACTTTTCCCCCACTCCTGTTCTGCATCAACAGGCTAATTTCTGTTACACGCATTAAAAATTATATTGTTCACACTGCATGTTCATTGAAAAACTGCTACCCTGGTACTTTGTGCTGCAGTGCACACTATATCCTGATCCTCACTTAGAGCTCATCAGTTTAAAAGACAGAGAATTAATGGGCCGGATCTTGGGTTCTAGCGTATATTCAGAAGAAATAATACATTACTGGATATAACAAACAGCATAAGCTTAATAAAATATACAACAGAAATAATAAGCAGAGAAGTACTCGTGCAGGACAGGTGGACAAAAGTCACTAGCTCTTGGAAGTGACCTTCAATCATCCACAGCTCTCATTCTCCAAATAATCACAATAATTTCCTGTGACCCGGTGCTTCTTCCTTTGGGTGATCAGTCAAGTTTCAGTGAACATCTCAACTGTTCTGCTATTGCAAACAGTACAAGTATTCTTTAAAACTTAATAAGGTTGCTAAAACATCTGCTAAATTTTTCATCAGCTCTTTTTAAACATGGCAACATTCTGGAAAAGTTGGTGCCAAGTTATTAAAATAACTGTAACCTTCACATGCATGGATGTTGGGTAGTAACCAGCACAAGAAAATTTGGATAAAAAGCTCCTGATAAGACTGGGAGGTTCTAAAACATCAATGGGAGTTTGGGTTATTTTTTAGTATATACCTGTTCTATTCTTAAATTTTTATTTATTTATGTATTTATTTTTAAATTCAACAAGGCCCCAGGAAAATTAGGTTCCATATTTATGTTCTCCCCTGATGCTGGACCAAAAGCCCCAACTGTATACAGTTTGTAAGCAGTAAAGACAAAGGAAGACTTGCCATCAAATTCAATGGCAACGCTTTGGACATTAAGCAGTTCAGCCAATGGACGTATTCAATTTACAGTGTAATCTTAAGATACATGAGATCACAAGGGATCTTAATAGCCCATGATCTGCTCTGCAAGATTATTTCATACAACACCATGGCCATGTGTAATTCTTTCCGTACTGCTATAAGATGATTCCAATATGGGGCCATCAGAAGTGTTCTAAGTATCTCCTTACCCTCAGACAGGCTCGACTATCTTTGCTAGAAGAAAGCACATCAAGGAATAAATCAGTGTTGAGGCCTGGAGCATTTTTTTTGATTGACACATGGTATCTTAGCTAGAGAATTTAGGTCCTACTGATTGCATAATTTTCTCTCACCAAGGGGCTGGCAGGTGGCGACCCCCTCATAGAATCACAGAATGGTTTGGGTTGGAAAGGACCTTCAAGCTCATCCAGTTCCAACCCCCTGCCACGGCTAGGGACACCTTCCACTAGACCAGGTTCCGTGCCCCGTCTAATCTGGCCTTGAACACTGCCAGGAATGGGGCAGCCACAGCTTTGTTGGGCAGCCTGTTCCAACGCCTCAATCATACAGCATGCTTTTTTTTTGTGGAGGGAAGCTTTTATCCTCCCAGAAGCACAAAAGGACCAGGATGAAAAAAAGGAGTTATTAGGTGGGTAGAGGAAGAAGTGTGAACCTCTGTTTATCACAAAATAAGAGCAAGATGAAAGGAGATGCTTCTCTCAAGCCCACTTCTATGCTGGGAAACAAGTCAATCACAGCTGGGAGATCAGACCTTTCCCTCCAGCATCACAATTTCCCCTTTGCACTCCATGACAGATGTCATAGCCAAACTGTTTAATTATAGCAACTGTCCAAATTCCATTCATATTTTTCATTCACTAAGGTACCAGTCTGTTCTGTGCCAGATTTAATACATTATCATAACCTTCTCTCACAAATTTGGCCTGTTTATGGCAAGAATAGACCACTGTCCCTCAGACTGTGCAGAATATTCAAGATGAGGCGTTAACAAACAGCTTATATCATCAAATCCCTTTTCAGAGCTTTTTTAATCTATGTCTCTACTAATACAAAAGAATAACATAACTGAATGTTTTCAAGGCATAGCCTGACCATTTCAGTGATTTATTTATTTTCTTTCCTACAGACTTAGATCTTTAACCTGATCAGTGAGGTAAATGATTGCTGCATTTAGCACAAAATCCCTAGATTAATTCATTGCTCCCATTCTAATTAACTTAATGTTTGTGTACACTGAATTGCATTCTCACCTGCCTGTCTAGTCCTAGAAATGATTCTTTTTTGATTGCACTGCTTTTCATTATTCAAACCCATAGCAAATCAGAAAATCCTTCTTGCTTAGTAATTTTTCTTCAGTGTAAAGATTAACATGGTTTGTTTGTTGAGTTTTTTGTTCCCCAAAGAGAACTACAATCACTGCTCTCAACAGTTAAACTTCCTATAGCATTTTTCCATACACCTGTATGAATGAGGGGGAAAAAAACACAAACAAATATGATGTATACAAGCATAATAAAGGAACACCAAATATTAGCAGAACTATGGCTTAGATAAGATCAGGCTTAAGAAATTTTCTTGTGCTTCCGGTAGCAGAATATCAAATATCCCAACCCTGATCAACATAATGATCCAAATTCTTTCCAGGGCTCCAGAGTGATCCCTGGTGCCCACTTAGCTGATATGATGATGTCCTGATTTTCTGAGGTGCTGACTATGTTCTGCTTCCACTGACTTTAGCCCCTGATGTGCATGCTCAGCACTTTCCAATTTCAGGTTTCTGAAACCTAGTTCTTTTAGCCCTTCCTGGACATAAATAATTTGATTTCAAATTCATTATTTTTTCATGCATACACATGCCACCACCGGCCTTACCAAATCTTTACACTGCACAGATACACATATAATAATTAAGAATTCCATATTTGAAAGATGATTGTTAGAAGAAACATTATTCTGGGAATATGTCTTTCTTCAACACTATTAAACTCTTCCTGGGAGATTAATAAGCTCAAATACAAACCACTAAAATCAAAAGTATTTTTACTATCAATCTTACTGAGAGTACATCCAACTCTCTAGGCATTGCTCCAAATACAACTAAGTCAATAAGAATCTTTCAATTGACTTTCCGTTAGGCAATAAGCCCAAGATATGTGAAGTATTCAAAAGAGAATAGGAAATTCATTTATCTTAAGGCACTGCAATTTTGTTGCTGGTATGCTCAACGCAGAACACTGATCCTCACTCAAGTTTTACTATTTCTGTTCACTTGAGGGAAGGTCATTATACTTGCATAAATTGAAATTATCCATATATTATGTGTACGTTCAATAGAATCTAACAGTCAGCTATTAAAAGCCTTGTGCAGAAGAGTACTCCATCTATATGAGACAGAGGGATGGGAGCAATAGTCTTAGTTTGCCAGAAGCTCAAAAAAATTAGTATGAAAAAAAGTTCAGAGAGAACTTCTGCAGAATTTTCTAGTAACTTAAAGATGAAAATCAACCCCTCTTGATAGCCATTTCTTCTTTTTTTTACAAAAAAGTCAGCATTTCATTTGGAGATACTAAAATATTTTCCTAGCTTATAAAATTTCAGGACATCATATTCAGAAACAGACTAAATAGCTCAGAAAATGGGGAAGCATTGACTTTGTTTTAAACCATGAGAATTTTGAACCAAAGCTGACAAATACTCTCAAAACCTTTACATTTATTTCTATCCAAATCTTCCTCATGAAAAAAGTTTCCAAAAAAAAATGCCTTTCTTACAGTATACATTTTAACCGATGTAGTACATAAATAAGTTGAGACAAAGAGCACAAACTGAATTTATTCATGATCCAAACCCCCATTTTCTGTAAAACATACAATATTTTCTCTCCTATGACTGTCCACTTCAGTCATTAGCTGTAACTGAAGGCTTCACAAACACATTGAGAAAATCTAAATACAATACCGATTAATCTATCATGCCAGTAATGCTGCATCTTCAGAGTATTTCAGGCTAACTTGTATTACACCTTGCATATATTGATACTATCTGTCCTTAATCATATCATACTTTTTCAGGTCACATGTTACCACATCTTTTAAAATAGTTTTCGATGCTTTCCCATCACAGTACTATCCTTACTGGTTTGCATTTCCCTCTAATATACTTTCCTAACAACATTAAAGAGAATGAAACAAAAATATCTACCACAATCTACCCTGTGTTTCATTTCTTTTTTTTAATGTTTACTATATCACGTATAATGGTAGGATTGCCTCTCTCCTCTTGCTGGAATTACAGGGTGGTTTTCCCCAGCTTCCCCCCGGAACAGGGTTAGGACAACATTCCAAATGCAGTCACATCTGCCTTTTTTGATGTAGACCTTAGGATGTTTGTTCTCAGAATGATCTTCACCACTTCACCTACTTCAGCACTTCCATATCCGTAAATAACCTTAATCAGTAATTTCTTGCCCTGCTTGAGACAATAGAAGTGCCCAGTTTAGCTGAAGTGGCTGGTATCCCACAGCTGTAAGATCCGAAATGCTCTGCTGCCTTTATCCCCCATATAAACTTCTCATTCTCAATTCTACAATCAGCTGTAAACACTAAAAAAACCCACACTGCTTTTGTGCTCCAAAAGTATTTTGGGTTTAAAACAAATGACACAACCAAGGAAGACACAGAAACTGATGACTCTTTCCATCAGGCATACAAACAGGTTACATTTTGTTATAGTTTAAAGCCTTTCATTTTAACAATGGAAGATAAAAACATGGCAGTAATTTATACCTAAAACAACTGTTTAGTACGGTTGAAGTCTATTGATGGAAATCTATCCTCGCCTCACATTACTAGAGCAACTACTATTTGTACCACACAGGAGAATGTCAGTCTCCTATGCTACTTTCAGTTAGCATGCTTACTTTTCAGAGCAATTTTACAGTATTTCTCAGCCCTTTGAAGCAATATCTTTGTCCTCCACCATAGAAAATCTCGAAACTCAAGGCAGCAAAAGCACAGTGCCTGTGGAAGATGGTGACATACATACTTTTCGGTCTAATGGCTTGGGAGAAGAGGGTGGGAAGAGGAGCAGAGATAGGAACAGGAATCACTGACAGAATTACCTAAAGGCTTCAGAAATCCATGAAAAAGCTAAGCACAGAAGTGCACATATTGATCAACTGAACACTGTGTGAATCAACTGTCCCCCTTTTTCCTTTTGACATGGAGGTGGATATGGACCATGCCAAGAAAAGGGGAAAAAAAATGAGGATTATAATAATCTCTTAGAGCTCTCTTTCCTTTTATCTGTCAACAGGAGATGGAAGCAGCAGTTGACTTTCAGGCATGATATCTATTTTGTCCTGAACTAGATCTCCCAGCAGTCTCAGACTGCACAGGAGACCACATCCGTAACAGAAGTCAAGTGACTGCTATGAAACCTAAACGTTGCATCTCTGGATGACTAAATCATATTAACATGGGATGTTAATACCTTGAAGCACAGGGATGCATATGTTTCATACACATGACCAGTACTTTATATTGACAGTGCTACAGTGCAGGTGGAGTTTTACAATAACCTATCTTGGAATTTAAAATATTTGCAGTGGCACTGTTAAGCATCTGGTAGCAACACAGATTACACAAGTTTTAAAATGTTTTCATATTAACAATGGTTATTTGGGGAGGTTAAATGATTAGTTTAAATAAATGTGTTCCTAACCTAACACTAAAGCTGTGATTCAGATGATCAAGCAGCAATTTTCAAAATCAGAATTTGTTACAAGCTTGATTTCATTATTAGGTTTACATCATCTTTAAGTAAACAGAATAATAAAGAGGGCAAGCACGCACTGAAGTGCTGTAATCAAACTCGTAATTTCCTCTTCCATTTCTAGAATGCAGAAGGTTAAGAGCAAGCTACTTCACAGCTCTGTTCTGAAACATCCCAAATAAGCACCCTCCCCAACATGCTAGGGAGGACTACTGTATACAATTTTTTAAGGTCAAAGCAATAGTTCTGAACTTTCTTTGCCATCATTCTGTTGAAAAGACACTTAAAACCTATCGTTATGCATCTGCCTGAAATGTTGCAACTGGTTGATTAAGAACCTCCTGGGTAAAATGAAAGCTCAGTATCAAAAGAACCGGTTTCTATCATGGTGTAAAACTGAATCCTAGCATAATGAAAGCACAACTATACCCATGTTGTCATGTTATAGCTGTTACAACGCAGGTAAGTTATCCATGCACAGTGCATCTCGATGTACACAGGCATCTACTGCTCATGCATATTCATTACACAAAACTGGTGAGTGGGTGTATGCAAAGGAACATGAAGACTCTTCCCTCCTTCCTGTTTTTCCACCTTCTACTATTCACTTTTGCATGTTTCCGGTTATTCGGTAGAAAAGACATTCTTAGTGGCACCTCAACATCAGTGCAGGAAGGAAGTTTTGAATGACACAAGCCCTCCTACCTACTCTTATTACAGCAAGTTTAATGAGGTAGCTGCCAGTATTGAAAAACTTCAATCCAAAAAACTATTTTCAAATACATATACAGGCTACTCTGTTTCTATGTTCTTCATTTTTATCACCGTGATATTCACAATATCTTGCTGCGGTAAAACAGATCTCAGGTAAAGGTCTCAGAAGTGCCCACAGTTCCACCAACTTTAGTAAGATACATGCTCTTTGGTATCATGAGGGCTTCTGAAAATATTGCCCTTCAACTTTCTTTCAAATGCTATCCTTATTTGAAAAAGATTCTGGGATATTATATCCCAGCTGTTATCCGAGCTTTACCTAACACTGATGACCCTTAAAAAAAATCCTGACCAGATGCCTTAGGATTTCAGGCCGATCCCTTAGTGTCTTCACTCTAGAGAGAGACTACTTTGAAGCAGCTCTCAGAAGTTCCAGCCTTGCTCCATTGAAATTTCCGCACAGTTATCATGGAGTTTGCTCTGACGCAGAGCAGGCTCCAAGGAGGTTCATGAAGTCTCTTGGAAAAGAAACAGGAGGAGAGGCCAGGGTCTCCTCACAGAGCATGATGATAAAAGGCCTGTTGCTGCTTTCACAGAAATTTCAGAAGACCAGGAAAGTAGAACTTATTCTTTTCCCCATCTCTATTAAGCTGGTAGGGTTTCTCACCATAGAAAACTCAATGACTCTTTTATTTTTTCTACATCATGGGTATTAGAAAGGTATTTGGGAAAGATAAAGCAAAATAAAATAAACACAAGCAGGCAATAATTTCTGATCCCCAACTCCATTACTGAACCCAATGTTGGTTTTAAAATGGAAAAATCAAGGCTAGGCAAAAGATTACAGGAATATTACAGTTTTGATAGAGCTCAGGTATAGAAAAGCTACAAGAAAAACATTCCTTATTATGTTACTGAGAAATAAAACACACAAAGAAGAAAGCAACACTGTTGATCTCAGTGGGTGATTCTGGTCTCAGATTGCAAAGAAATAGGCAAATGATAACAAGACACCTAATGTCAGATGTGGCTTTGGAAATCCTCTTCAGAACCACAATACTTGCCTTGAAAAATGCAGCCTCTCAGTTTTTCTGGCACCGGGGAGAAGTTACTTTGCTCACATTTTTAAATTAAGATTCTGCACCACCAGCCAGCCATTTTCTCCGCGTGTTTCAATGTAAGAGACGGGTGTTGGCAACCTCTGGATTTTATTTAGGGCCCTTTTTCTTTGTTTATTTACCCAAGCCAGTAAATAAAAAATCACCTTGGTCCACAGTGCAAGAGTGCCTTTCCAGGAATAAGGAGCCTGGGAAGACTGAATACCATAATTCCCTCAAATTCTGAAAATTACCACTGCTGAATCACAGAGAATGATCACTGCTTTCTGAGGGTAAAAGTGTAATTGGCTGTAGATCAATAAGTAATTTTATTCAAAAGGAACTCTTCTGTTCCTGAAAGTACAGAGATTCTTAAATAAAAATCAAACTAATACATTAAGAAAGTTGCCGACTAATCTAAGCAAAATTTTATACCGCCCTAGTTACGCTTATTTCAACTGATCATTTATTTATGTTGCCATAAAAATCCAGATGCTTTCGATTTTGATTGCTAGTTATTTGCTTTAAGGCAGCTGAAATTACATTTTCAGACTTCCTAGCTTGACAATCTTGCTTTCTGCTCAAGATTTATCATCACAAAAGAATGGTGAGATCAGAGGGTAAATTCTAGTATTAAGAGTAAACACTGTCAATTGTGATACACTGCAATTCCCCCACTGGATTCCAGATCAGATCCTCCAGGATTAATGCACCTTCCTCTGACATTGCTAAATCCTGTTTTATGTAATTAGATTGCAGTAAACTGCTGTATCTGTACAGGTATGATTTTTTATTGTACTGTAACTGTACATGATATGATTTTTAATTGAACAGCCATAAAAAGTAGCACTGTATAAATGCCTCAGACCCTTTACAGTACCGCATGCTATAAAACATTATCATTTAGCTCACCACTGACCCTAAAAGGTTCATTAACAAACCACTGTATTTAATTAAAACAAAATACATTTTAAAAAATACAAATATAAGAGCAATCAAGACAAGAGGAAATATGAGGCGTGTGGAAATAATACTTACGATATGAAGCTCTAAATAATCTCCGAGCCCAGTAGAACTGTCCACTCGTACCAACACAGCTTCTTTCTGCACAGTACTAAACCCTATTGCCAGTCTGTCTGCACGAGTGCTTGGCCGATCATTAGGAGGCCACGTGTAAGTGATCTGTCCACCACCTTTGCTAAAGATGTATGTTGTTCCCGCTGTAAAACAGGAATAAATATCATCAGCTCACTTGCACCAATGCAAACCAACACTCTACAAAAATCAGGATGTTCGCATATAGCAAATAGATTCATAAAAACAAACAAGACTATATTTCAACATCCTGGGGCCTTTATCTCTGAAAATTCAGCAGTAAGTGCAATATTAGTGTTTTTTACATACTGCAATCAACACAAAATATAGCAATTGCAGTGCCTTAAAATACCCTAGCTCTGATTCAGGAATGCATATCTATTCAAGAGAGTTCTTAAGCATATGCCTGAAGAACATGTTTCTGTGATGTGCAGAACAGGGATGAGTTGAACCAAATGCTTTCCCAAATCAGGGCTTCTGCAGAGAAGAAATCAAGTACTTCCAGTTAACTCCTGACAGACAAAAAATGCAGCTCCTTACACAATGAAAATGATACACAGTATATGATAGATCACAGTGCCCAGCAAAGCAAGACTGTAACAAATACATTCAGATAAGACTACTATGGATCTAAGGTTTATCAGCTTGTGACAGATAGGGAAAACAAATAGAAACATACTTTACTTGTCATGTCGGGACAAAAAGAGATCAGTCTACCATCTAAGTAAGTAATGGCTTATTTGCATAATGCTCAACGTATAACTCACAAGAGTGGAAATCTTTACATGATATATCCAGTGTGCACTTACAAAACCTATAATGTGTTTTAAACAAGTGTTGCAATCTAAAACCACTTAGCACTCAGGTGCTTAATTTCATCACCAGCATATTTCCTCTGTACTGAAATAGCAGCATATCTGGACACTTTCCATTTAAAACTTTTAGCCTAACGACAGCATCTAGCAGGTAAATGGCACATGCAGTTTGATCTTTCATTTGTAAAGTCACTACAAGCTGTCCACTTCTTTTCTATGAAGACTGGTCAAAGCTTAGGGAGATGTCAGTGCATTGTAAATACAGATGCTTGATTTTACTAGCTGTTCTAAGCTGGCTCACACTGTGGCTACTCTCAATTTTATTAGATGCAATTGAGTTTATTCCACCCAATGTTCTCACTACACACTTCCCATGTTCACATAAGGAGATAATACATAACAACATACTTGTCATTTTCTTACTCTTTCAAGATTGACCACAAATGCTGTGAGGTTCTAAAATTCCTGGAACACGTCGACTTTTAAAGCCAAACCCAAGAAGGGCTGTACAGTTCCACCACACCTCCAATTTCCAGATCAGAACCTTATTTTACTGCTGAACAAGACTGCTTTGCGTCATTCTCAAACCAAAAAGGTCACCTGGTCTTTTTAATAAGATATCCTGCATTTACTCCTAACATCAGTTCTCCTTTATGGAATTATGTACCTACCCATTAGTTTTTTCCAGTATGTCTTGGGTTCAGCACTAGCAGTCATTTTTCTCCTTTTCAGTAGCTGGGGCAATGCTGTGTTTTTGACTTTCATTACAAGCAATCTGTAATATTTTATGCACTGTGCGTAGCACTTAAAAAATGGTAAAGCTCATTTTATATCAACACACTTGTGGGTTTGCACTGTGCTTCAAATAGATCTCTTGGCTTTTCTCTCAATGGCAAAATACCAACCTGCATGTGTTTTAGGAAAACCTGTCAACTCTCTTCAGCAAAGGCAAACACAGTAACATCTGATATCTAAGGTTTCACTTCCACTCCAAGTGAAATCAGGATTTATCATTCCAAAGAGTTGGTAAGGATAGGGGCTGTGCCTTAAAAAAGATTGGTAATGAACATGACAAAATTGTGTCTGGTTTAGGAACATGTGTGACAAAAACTCTGGTCGTAGTACATAGAATCATAGAATAGTTAGGGTTGGAAAGGACCTTAAGATCATTCAGTTCCAACCCCCCTGCCATGGCCAGGGACACCTCCCACTAAACCATGCCACCCAAGGCTCTGTCCAGCCTGGCCTTGAACACTGCCAGTGATGGAGCATTCACAACTTCCCTGGGCAACCCATTCCAGTGCCTCACCACCCGCACAGTAAAAAACTACTTCCGTATATCCAGTCTAAACTTCCCCTGTTTAAGTTTGAACACATTACCTGTTGTCCTTATCACTACAGTCCCTAATGAAGAGTCCCTCCCCAGCATCCCTATGGCCCCCCTTCAGATACTGGAAGGCTGCTATGAGGTCTCCACGCAGCCTACTCTTCTCCATCCCAGAACAAAGATATATTAGACAGGTAATATCACTCTTAATGTTCTCAGAGTTCTCCGAATAGCTGCTGGTGTTGACTTCAAATCTTGAGCTAGCTGGGGAGTGAGTTTGGACATTCCTACAGTACATTTAACATTGGTGTCTCCAGTGAAAGGATTTATTCTGTGTCGATGAAAAACTGAGGGTGTGATCCAAAGCTCATTAAAAACAGTGTCAGCCTTTCTGTTGACTTCATAAAATACTGTGTCAGGTCACGAATGAGGTTTTTCTAAGTAACAAAAATGAAAAGGCTAAGAAAAAACAGCTCCTTACACCTCAATGTCACAGAGAAAACTGTTAGAATAGTACATAAGATTTAAGCGGGAGTGCATAATTCCCCTTTTCTTGTTTGTAACATGTGTTTACCCAATATAGAAGACAAAGAAAAAGCCTGCTGAGCCATGGTAGAGTCATATTGAATACAACGACCCAGAAATAAGTCTCCAGATCTGAACAAGAGACTGTTGCTCTTGTTCAGAGTAAACCTGACACAGTTTTTTCGTAAATACTGCCCTTCAAATAAACAAATGAAGAGCAATTTGTTCCTGCCCTGGGTTCAGCAGTAGCAGTCATTTTTCTCCTTCTTAGTAGCTGGTGCAGCCCTCTGTTTTTGACTTTTGGCCTGGGAACAGCCCTAATAACCCATATTCTCAGTTGCTGCTCAGTAATGTTTTGGTCTGACCAAGGACTTTCTGAGCCTCATGCTCTGCCAGGGAGGAGGGGAAGCCAGGAGGAAGCAGAGACAGGACACCTGACCCAAACTGACCAAAGAGGTATTCCATACCACAGCACATCATGCCCACCATCAAAACTGGGGGCAGTTACCCGGAAGGGTTAGATCACTGCTCAGGTTGGGCAGGGTATCGGTCGGCGAGTGGTGAGCAGTTGTACTATCTTCCCTTGTTGTTTCACTTATCATTATTATTACTGGTGGCAGCAGCAGTGGTTTGTGTTATACCTCAGTTACTGCACTGTTCTTATCTCAACCCATGGGAGTTACATTCTTTCGATTCTCCTCCCCAACCCTTCGGGACCGGCAGGGAAGAAGGGGGGGTAGTGAGCAAGCAGCTGCGTGGCTGAGTTGCAGACTGGGTTTAAACCATGACAGCTCTGTACTGCTGCTGCATTGAAACCAAGGCCAATGTCTGTAGGGCTGGATAAATCTAGCTGTAATTCTTAAACTATGTAGAGTCAACATCAAAGTTAAAAAACTTATCTTTCACCTATGATAACACGTGGCTTATGGTTTTCATGGCAGAGCTTTCCCTTCTTCATAATTGACCATTTTGTAGCTCTTCAAACTAACTGCATGCCTGGTAGCAGCCTAATGAATCCATGTTGATAAATACAGCTCTGCCTCTGTCTAAGCTGTACAGGGAGTCATGTTCTTTGAATTTCCTGTATTAATTATGAAAAAAAAAGGGTCGGAAGGCATTTGAGAATAGATCCTCTAGTGTTTGTATTTCAAGAAAGACAAATATAATAATGTAAAATTTATTACTCTGGGATTGATCTCAGCTTATAGTCCAACCTCCCATTAACTATTAAAGCAAACCAAATAGTTGTTTGAAACCACCCTGCTCACTGTCAATCTTGGATATTTTAACAACAGAGGAAGCCTAATTCACTTGCTCCATAAAGGCTTTTATGCTCCCTGACAAACCTTATAACGTCTCTGCTGTTCTTTCAGAACATTGTCACTAAAAACCAGTTATTCTCCTTCTTTCTCTTAGCTTATGGCACTGTGCTGTTTAGAGTTCATCATCTCAAGAGAATTGAAAGCAGCAGAATTAGAATGTCAAGAATAGCAACGCCATCAGCACAGTGCTTGTAAGTAGGCAACTTTGAAACATGCCAGTTCTATCTATCAGCCACAGAATTTACTGCATAATTCTTTACACGTCCATGCATCTACACAATGTTTAGAAAAATGTCCATACAGCTCTTTGAAATTCCTAACCATAAAATCGTAGCTCCTATTGTAACAAACTGCCAGTGGTCAAGATACAGCGACGTTTTTTAATGGTCTGGGTCCCTCAAGTCCTACTTGTTCACAAAATTCATCTTTATGAAATACAGCATTCATTTCAGAACAGCCTGGCAGCAACTCAAGGACATCTGCTTACCTATACAGTATTAAGCAGATAAATATTTTTGTTTAGTACCCATTTACTGTATCTATTACTGTGTATGACTGCAAAGCTTTTCAATATTTATTCCCCTGAAGTCACATTTGATGCAGTTTAATAGTTTGCTCAAATCAACAACAAATCAACACCTTTCTACCTTTCTCGTGTTCATCCCCATTTTGTGTTCATGGTATACTGCACTAGTGTACATAATTCCGTTTTTCCCACATAATGTTAGTAACCTTAATGTTTATTTCCAACATTCACAACAGGTATCAGATGCTGATTAAGTGAAAGCAACGGTTTGATTGAGCTCTGGACCCCAGTGAACTATGATTCTATCCCACTCTTTAGCTGAAAAACTAAAGACTGAAGCCTATAAACGTCAATAATGGAAACTATCAGCTGCTCTTTCATTAACAGTTAAGCAATTCTTAACTATTACAAAAAACCATGAAGGGTAAGCACTGCTGGTTATAATGAAAAATTACCCAGTAATGTGATTTTTTTTCCTTCTGGATATTATCAGCACTTCATTCTGGGCTAGAATGTGAACCCTCTTATTCCCACTGGTAACAGATTACTTGCATTGATAAACCTGCTGAATCCAGTGAGACTGTTTGTGCAGGCTACTACGAATCACCAGGAGTGAAGAAGTTACAATATTAATATATACATATACACACACATTTCCCAAACATCTGTATGGAGGAATTAATCACACTTCAGGGCAGCACAGAGATCTCAATTAATACTTCTCGTTACGTTTTCATCTATGTATTTTTATCCTGCCTAAGCTGAAGCTCCAGAAAAGTACACAACATTTCTCTATGTAGATTTGTACAGTTTTTCTAAGGTAAGTAAAAGGAATGCTTCAAGTCTGAAGCATGATATCTTGCATGAGGGAGACAGAGGGGACAGCGTCTAAATAATCAGTTCGGCGGATGAAAAAACAACTCTTCTGTGTATTTCTTCTTAGACTGTGATGTGTTATTTATATAAAACCAAAGAACATATATGCCACAGGGTTGAGGCGAGGAGGGAATGGCCATTTGGGTTAACCATGGGAAGAACATGGGAAGAGCTGCTGGAAGAAGCATTGCAAACTAAATATCAGACTCAACTACTTCCTGAAGGCATCCTGGCATGCTTTCTCCCACTAACCTGGGCAGGAGCCTGAATATGGATTGTAACTGCTTTGTTGCAACAACAACATGTGGCTTCTCTTAAGTACAGTCTATTCAACAGGAGAAGAGGTGCACTGGATAGGGAAGAAGGTTTTCAAATAGATAATTGCTTGTAGCTCTCAAAAAAGCTTGAGCCACAGGGATAAGAATGGAGAATGTCGTCTCATTTTCTGGACAGGTTCCTCTTAGATTCGGAGATAATAGGGTATAGGACCATTTTTATGATGTTCCCTTAGAACATCACAAAGCTAAGTCTGACCACACTCAGCTTGGAAAACCTTAAAGGGTCATAGTTCTCCTGGAAATTGAGTGCCACTCAAAACAATTTCTGGGGCTAGCAGTCCTACCATGCCACTACATTTGTCAGCTGTAAGATCACAAACTGCATAGTGTAATTCCTTAGTTATAACTTTACTGCATTCATTGATCTACCAGAGTAACTTTAAGAATCACTAACCAAACCAGCATTGACAAAGACTGCTGCTGCTGGGTTTTGTTATTACTGTCTTCATTAATTAATTATATCATCTTTCCACATCAGGTAAAGATGCTAATGGAATAAAGAGAATGGAAAATGCCTATCTGCCTACTGTCAGCCTCCTGTGGCACCCACCTTCCACTATGCTACAGCTAAGCCCTAAAATTTAGTGTTTCTGTTAAAGAGACTGAAGCCACATCATGGTTACAGTGGCTGCTGCTAGCTGAACCTCCAAACCTCCAACACTATGTCTAATACTACTGAGGCATCTGTAATCTCTGCATACATTAATGCTGTACTGATGGTGATCTAGAACTGGAACCTGTTTCATCACACAGGACATGTCTTAAAACTTGTGGTCAAGAGGCTAGCTTCATCCAGACAGTAACTAGATGAACATGACGTCAACCACATCAACCAGCAGCCAAAATGATTCATTAAAATGAGCCAACAAAGCAGTACCCCCAGTACATAAAAGATGCTGACATAGAAATGCCCTCACCTTGTTGCTGCTGTCTGCTACCTCTATCAACCAGTTAATGCCAGTATTAAATAGGCCGAGATAAGACAGAGCCTCCTACATTCCTTGATAAACAGAAACTATGATATGGAGTAAGCGTTAATTCAAACACAACCTTATATTGTATTGTAGAAATCCTCTTCCCAATCCACTAAAGAGACTCTGATTTGCTTTATCAGAGCCAACAAGGCTTTTCATCACACTACCTTCAAGTTTTCAGAGATCTATAAAACAGTGCTGTGCATGGTTTATGATATTCAGCTATCCCCAAGAGCTGTCTCCAGGTAAAGGTCTATGTGATAATAGAACAACAGTCTCGAGTCAAGCTGAGCCTCCTGGCCTTTGCAATGACATTTATTGCAGATCCAAGGCAGTAACACAGAAGCTTTTTCCTCATTTTTTTTCCACAGACCATTGAGGAAAGAGTTGCTTTAGGTAGCTTAACCAGCTCGGTACCATGCTTCTCCCTCCACAAACACAAAGGCATGTGCACACAAACCTAAAAACCAAACAAACCAAGAAAACCAGGAAACCACTCCTTTCTTACTTCTCCTTTCCTCCAGTCTATGGCAATGGTATGTGCACAGTACCATGACCTGGTAAATGCTTTGCAGGTGACACAACAGCATTCTCACCCATCTAAAATGACCCGTAGGGCCTTCCCAGAATTCGACTTTCTGGCAACAGGCTCTTAATTAAAAGCAGTGCTCAACCTGAGACTGATCACTAGCTCAACTGATAAATGTGCAACTATATCTTTGGCTTCAGACACTTGCACTGAAACATGGTCTCATTCCAGTTAATTTGCATCATTTTTTCTGAGAACGCCATGGAATATGGTTCATGGAATTGTCCACTGAATCACAGAATGGTTTGGATTAGAAGGGATCCTAAAGGTCATGAAGGTCCTTTCCCCTGCCACAGGCAAGGACACCTTCCACTAAACCAGTGGAACCCCCATCTAACCTGGCCTTGAAAACTAGGTCATGTCATATCTTTCCCGGTAATGCTAGAAAGAAATGCTTTTTCCATGTGGGGAGATTGCCAAACTTATTTAAGACCCTTTAAATGTTAAAGGTGCTCTACAAACACAAACCCTCCTTGTTTCTCTCTTTGTGCTTTATAGGTCATGGCTTATATTTTACACTGCACGCCATAATAAAGTGGTGGTGGTGGGAGGAATGCTCCATTCCAGTTCCAATTGCTCTTGTGATTTTAATTCCTAAGTTTCAAATGTGAAGTCTCATTTTTACAAATTTTTGCTGTGAAGGATAAACTTATGGAGCTACACAACATATCCACTGTCCTTGCTCATCCTCCAATAGCTTTTTAATCCAATAGTCAAGTTCTGCCAAATTTGAGAGAAGGGCAGACAGCAATTTCAAACAAAATTCACTCTTAGCAGCTTAATGAAAATCAATGACTGTGGAAAAAGAGAAATCTGTAGAGCTCAACTATTATACTTTCGGCTTGGCACTTGGTAGTTGCTGAATATTGGTGGGCCAGTCAATACACTCAGCGTACTATGCTGGCCAGACAATGGTGCCACACATTTGAAGTGTCATCAGGAGCTCTGGGAAGACAGAGGAACAGAAGCTATTGGATTTTTACAGCAAGAGAAAGCAACATTTGGAAACAAGGCGCTATTCCATTAAAATAACCAGGACTCACTATTTTTGCTGCTTTGAGAACAAAATATTTCGATTTCAAGTAAAAATATCCTATTTATCTACAATGAAAGTATCTCGCTCTACTGATTTCAATAGGACCACTAAGAGACAAACAACTAAAACATGTGAGTGATGATGGGTCAACAGATGTGTACACCTATAGGGAACAACTCTTATGCAGCTTGGTGTCAGCATTACAAGTTAGCATCGTTTTTACCATCATAAATGATACGGTTGGGTAAAATAAGTTTCCCAGAATTTGAAGAATTTTTCATCTGGAGTGATTCTTATATCTTCACTCAAACCAAGTAGCACCTACACCTTGAATGACCCCATTCATTTACATTAGATCACTTAACTGGAGTAAAGTACTACTCATTTTGAGTAGGCACATCAAACTAAGAGCTTTCAATTTTGTTTAACATGAATATAATTTTGGGAAGGACATTAGCTAAGGAAGAACCAGCTGAAAGGACTCCTAAGAGCATGTAGAAATTAGAGTATCTGTTCATCTGACTTATTAACAAAACATGGGTTGATTTACTGAATGCCAATAGACTTGACAGTATTTAAGCACTGATTCTCTAAAATTACTTTGATTAGCTTTGAAACGACCACAGAAATAAAATTCTGGGGTTTGTGGATCTCATTATCATGTCCATTTTTACAAAAACTATGATTTATTTTATTAAAGGGTTCAGTCTCTCTAACACAAATCTGACACAGACTGGTAAAAGAAAATTATTGTCCTTCTCCAGAATCTCTCAGTTTAAAAATTCCACTGGCTGCGTATTGCCTAACACTTTTCCAGCACGGATGGCTGTTCAAAATGAATTTAGAACTTTTCTGCATGAAATGTAAGTCAGGTAATTCCCATTCTTGCCTTGCACCTTTATGTAGTATTGGTGGTTACAAAATGATGTATTTCTGAAATGAAAGCTGCTTTAAATGTCATAATGCAGTCAACATGAAACATTTTAATCCATTATAACTCTATCAAAGGTAACAAGGATACGACATGTCTGCTTCTGAAAGCTTGCCAAATGTCAGGTGGAAAAAAAGTCGAACATCTATAAACAAGGGAAAGTTTTATTCTTCCTCCAACCTTGTAAAGTTATAGTTAAATTTCTTGAGCAATGTCCAGAGAAGTGGAAATCACACTGTCAGGAAACATATATGAGAAGACAATGAGATGAAAAAACTCCCAGATAGAATGCAAAGGCCTTAGGAGACTGAAATTAACAAACTCAAGTACTCTTGAAGACAATAGGACTGTTCTGGTCTCCACATTCCATACATTAGGAAATGTCAAGGCCCTATTATACTTCAATTTAACAACTGCTACGTTAAATTCTATTAAAATAAACAGACTGCACAAGCAGTGATTTGCTTCTTACAGCTTACTAGTTGTGCCAACATACAAAAGGAATGCAGTTAAGGGGCTAGTTAGTTGAAAGGATTTCTAACAGGATGCAGAAACTAGGACATGAGCTCAACTACTACCCAGGTTGATAGAGACCAAATGTTGCTACCATCTGTTGGTGGCCTACGTGAAATCATTCAGCGGTTCCGTTCCAGGGACTCTACAAACTCAACAGATACCTGGCAAAAGTTAGGAATTCCATAAGCCAAGTAACTTGAGATGTTAACAGTTTCCAAGCTTGCTCAACTGCAGGTCCCGTAAGCTGAAGATATCAGAATCTGAACATCTCCCACAGAAGAAGCTCTGCACAGATGTCCATATAGGCCAAAAGACAGTGGTGGGAAATTCAAAACTAAACTTTCTCTATATAGGTCCATCAAAAGACAATGTACTTTCCAAAGAAACAATATAATAATTTTTAAAAGTCATTATTTCATGCAAAACAGAGTGCCCAAAGTTATGTTTTTAGTCAAGCACCCTCAGTGGTATCCTGATTCTCAGAAGAGGTGCAGCATTTCTGGCAATCTTTAAAAATCAAACCCTATTCTATAATGAAGATGCAAACATTTGAAACAGCTGGCCTTAAGTTCTTTAATTATGTTAAAACAGACAGAAGTTAGGCTGCAAATGTTTAGGATGCTTCTAGGTTAAAGACTTTATTTCTTATTGGCTTTCTTATTAACACAATGCTCCAGCTATCCAATCTTGCATTAACGTAGTTATTTTTACGTGACATTTATATTATCTTCCTTGCTAAATTGTGCATCTCATAATTTCACCTTGAAAACTCCTGAAATACTTAGAGAGCTCTCCAAAGTAGTAAAAACTGGTTCAACAAGAAATGCATGACATGGTGAAAATAAAAGAACTGCTAACTGCAAGCCTGTTAAATTCACAGAAGAATAATAAAAGCACAAGGATGTCAGATGCTGGGCTAAACTAAGATGCTACTATTACTTGCAGCAGAAAGATAGTTCTGGCAACACTGCAACTTAGAGAGTTTGCTGGGATGGAACCTCTTCTGAGAATAGCAACTTGTATTATGGACAAGGTGCAGTGAAGTTTAACACTGCTTGTTTGCAAAGGTAGTGAAGAGTAAGAAGTTCTGTGGCATACATGCTCTCCTACTGATTACTCAATTACTAACAGCAGGCCAACTAGCGTGGTAGCAT
This sequence comes from Myiopsitta monachus, assembly GCA_017639245.1. Taxonomy (NCBI): domain Eukaryota; kingdom Metazoa; phylum Chordata; class Aves; order Psittaciformes; family Psittacidae; genus Myiopsitta; species Myiopsitta monachus. The sequence continues at coordinate 60,950,356 of CM029925.1, forward strand.
TTCTGAATACTTTCGAGTAGACATACATGAGCTATAGCTGCAGAAAACCAGAAAGAGCATAGTTTCTTGCAGATGTGGCATCCTGAAATGCAAAACCAGCAACTGTTCTTCTAACAAAAATGAACTGAAAAGAAATATATTAAATCTTTGGAAAAATACAGAGCTTAAACCTCCCTGAAGCAAATGAATCCGCCACTGAAGCAGCTGTTAGGTTGCTAGAGGCATCTCAGAGGCAGACCTGGCAAAGGGAAGAACTGATGAGCAGGCTACATATTAACTGCAGTCTGGTATCACTGTATTGTCTTTCTAACTCCAAGCATGAGTAAGCCCAAAAATTCACTTTATTTCATTTCATTTGATATACAGAGTAATAACTGATTTTAAAAAGCCTCACATTTTCAAACCAAAGCTAGTCCTCACCGGCATTACACGTCCTCAAACCTCAGAGATGCATCAGGTAAAAAAAGAATACACTGTAAAAATGTCTGGTTGGTGGCCTCAAGGGAAAGTCTGAAAATAAGAACCGGCAAGCAGCTATACTGAATTATACTCTATCTGGAAAGATTTCCTAGTCATTATGATAAAGATTGATTCTGGGACACCAATATTTACTTATGTTATCAAATCTGCACATGAAACAAATAGTGCTTAATAGGGGTACACAGATCCAGCTGTATTCGAATCTTTAAGGTTATTAGACCATTATAATAACAGCTAACAGAGTCTGGCCAGGTTGGGCCAATGCACTTCCTTCCTACTTTTTCCTATTCTACAGCATAACAGATTTCCAATTGTGGTCTGGCACAAAAAATGCTACATGCCTTGTGATTATGATAATTGCTATCATTCTTCTTTGGAAAGTCCTTATGCCGTTGTTTGTAAGCTACAATTCACCACCAGCTTCAGAGGATAAAAAGCTGCAGTAAAAAATACACATCTTTTTCTTTTCACTGCTTTACATAGTTGAGTAACTACTGGCAATGGTTTAACCACTGGATTCCACAACAGGGTTCGGAGAGAACCTGACAAAAACAGTTTTGGATGGTAAGCTGGTCATTCATCTCAGCAGGGACTAACTCAGGCATCAACTCTGACACTCCATATGTCAGTACTATTAGCCTATGACTTAGATCACCCATGTATGCAAGAAAGGTGAGCAGTTCATCACCCTCCAACAGTAATCCAGCCTAATTAGAGCAGAGATTTTGTGTAAACCCAAAGGTCTGGCTGGAGGAAATTACGATTGCTTTTTACTCCCTGAAATGGACAGATCAGTCTTCAGTAGTTTGAGAAGCCTTATTTTAGTACAGCATTTTATAGTAACGTAAAAAATAATGTTTTATTTATGAAGAACCCTTCAAAACTGTAATACCAATGCATGTAGAAAATTATTCTGTGCAGAAATGTGCTCAGGGATAACCCATTTTTAAATCAATATTCATCTCAGTTTGCCAAAAAACAAAACCCCAACAACAAAAACCAGAACATTTCCCAAGAAAGGAAGGAAAAAACAATGGCTCAAATACACCAAAAACCAGCTGTACAGAATCAGCTACTAACCCGGAGGTTTTGAGGACTCCTGCACTACAGTATTCCTTTCCCAGATTCACGTAAAGCATGTTTCTAAAAACCCTTTTACATCTCACACAAAGATTAAACCCGTTGAAGACACCCAAATATTAAACTAGTGATTGTATGTTATTTGCCTTGAAATCTGTTAAATTAAAATTTACGAGTCATAAGGGAAGGAGGGCTCTCTGTCTGTCTTATAAATGTTCATCTAATGAACACGAATCAGAAACTATGATTCGTTATTTAAATCTAGACGGTTTTGTTCATATCCTGTTTAGTTCTCAAAGGACACTACATACTCCTTGCTCACACATGCTGGAGTCTCAGTAAGATGGTTATTGAATGAGAGGCAGGCTTTGTGATGATTTTGCCAGCATTTCCAGTAACAATGCAACCTAAACACTGCAGTTAAAGAAGAGAGTAGTATTTTTGGAATGCCCTGCTGCTCTAAAATGCATTGTGAATATTAACATATTAAAGTAAATTAGTTTGCACTCATTACCATAAGCAATTACTTACTGTTTGGATGCTGCTGATACTAAATTGGCAAACAATTTTCAAGAACTAATACATAACATAAAAAGCTTTTCAACATTCTAACTGTATGAAAAGACAAATGTTTCTAGTAACAAAGTCCCTTATAGATAGATGTCTCTCTGCGTATATAAAAAATACGGGTATCTCTTTCTGTCTGATACCTCTTCTTCAGTTGCAAGTGGATAACTACCTAAGGCTCTGTGACAAGCTCTTTATAAACTATGTTTTGATGCTGTGGAGTAAATCACAAATACCTCAGGCCAAATGCGACACTAACAACTCATTCACGCTGAAAGAGAAACTGTTTTCATGCTCATTTTTGAAAATCATAGTTTAGAAAATACATCGAAGTAAAGTTCAGTTCTTTGTTCTCAAAGTTATTATTTGTTTCTGGTATAACACTGCCAGATAGCAAGGGTAAATCAACACTCGTGTCCTCAAGATACGGGTAGGAACAGAACAAAGTATGGAGAACCTGTCTTGCTTTCGGCAGTAACAAAAACTTGAGTCTATTTCTCTTCACTCCAAGCAAGCAGTAATCCCAAATGAAATAACCAAAGTCACCTCAAAATAAAAACCCAAGTGAGAAAAGAACCAGGCCTCCTTTTCTGAAGGACACTCAGTGAATATTACAGACATTCTTAATATGGTCTTCAGCCTAACCACAGAAAAGGTGCAGATCATGTATCATGAGCTAAAGAACCCAAAGAGCTTTGCAAGGAGTCTAAAACAATGAGAACAATTTGCTTTGTTGCTTAGTTCACATCTTGGCCCCAAGCTTCAAGTGAATTAGGCCCCAGCTGAGAAACACAGCACGTCTTTTTGGCTTACATGACACCATTCCTTATTTTGCTCCACACAAGAGTGGAGTCAGCAGCAGAGGCGTCCCAGAGCACGTCCAAGGAAGGAGGTCAAATGTGGGAATTAGGAACAGGCTCTTCCTTCCTCTGAGCCAGCCCATACTGCTGAGAAGCAAAGAACACGCACCCAATGTCTTATCTGCCAGCAGGTGCTTCAAAGTTGGCCCTCTGGATACAGGATAGACACACTAATCCTTACGCTCTTGGTGAGCAGGAAGACCGCAGTACATCCAAGTGGAATTTCAGGCGCATGCGTCAGTTAGTAATATACTCACAGCTCCTGTTCTGGTGCAATTAAGCATCTATTTAAATTGCAACCCACTGGTTGAGTGTGTAAGACAGTAAACTACTTTATGGGTATTGTGCCTACCTACCTGCTTATACAAAACTTCTGTTAATGCAACCATGAACCTTAATGGGGACCGTGAGAATCCAGTGTACCAGAAACAAACCACAGTAATTTAAGTAATTCCCAGAATATGTTTCTAAATATATAACTTGTGATCTCAGGTCTCAATCTTTCAAGCTACGTTTCAGTCTGGAACCAATCACTATAACCATCTTATCTCATAAAATACACAATATGTAACAGAAACACTAATGCACCCTTCACTCCAGGGGCACAATGATCCCTGTCTGCCATGCTCGATTATGCACTCTTATATTATCAGGTTGGAAATATCTTGATAAAAACAAGCATCATTTTTTAAATAATCATTGAATTAGTTCTTAAACATCTTTTGCCCTGTTCAAAGCTGAAGCACTTTCTGCACCTTTCTTGTTACTACCTTTAAAAACATACATTTCTGGATGTATTTATGTTTTTAAATCAAGCTTTCCAATTCAATTAGCCTTCTGAAGTTAAACTGCTTGACTTTCAGAGCTAAAAATGATGTGTGCCTTGGTCTCTGAAACAAAGTAATGAAGTTCTCATCTGATTAGCAAACCCCATTTTTTATTCTTATTGACCTTGAACAGAAACAAACGTTCAGCAACTGTTTGTAATGAGACTGCTTCAGATAAAGTGATATCCTCAGAGCAGGTCTTTAATCACTCCGTATTTCCCCTTTCATCAATTCTTCACCCTCTCCTGTTTCCAAGGCTAATCTGCAAGAGTTCTGACAAACTGTTGGGCTTCTAAGGATGTGGTGGAAACCAGGAGCAGCTCTCAGGGCTACAAGGCCATGCCTCCAAACAGCTCTCCCTCTTCTCTGGGGGAAAAATAAATATGACCTTACAGCTGACGTTCAGTATCAGTGTCCTTAAGCTACTAACTCCTCACACACTGAAGAGAAGTAATGGAAACTTCAAATTACCTTTTGATAAATAAAAGATGAGGTATAACAGCATAGGAGGAAAAAAAACTAAATCACAAATCCCAGAAGAGCAATTTCTACATTTTTCTGGAGAAATACGGACTCATCTACACCCAGAATCTTGGCTCACCATAAAATTTAGCTATAGGATTGTTAAACTAAAACTGTAATGAAAAACACAAGACTATTTCCTTCAACTGCTATTAATTCCTATTAAACTCCACTGATGTTTGTAGACCAACCTTTACTTTTTCATATCTGCACGATATAGAATTTCAGCTGTGATGAAAAATGTCATTTGTTTTATGAGCAGGAATCCCCCCTAAAGTCTTATAATCTTACAACATCAAAACCTGAGAGAACTTGAACTTTCACTAAGAAAAAGCAGACTTTTGGATTAACAACTGAAATGAAAATTTACATGTGTGACCCCAAAATACCCTCAAGGCTCCTTAAAAAATAAAGAGGAGGTCTTGATATGTAAATACAAATAACAGGGCATTTTTATGTTCCATGACAGTTTGCTTTTCAGCATCTCACAAATAAGCTACTGTCCTCACCACTGCCAGAACAGAAATAATAGTACAATTAACAGGAAGGCTAGATGTGACTCTCTGCCATGTCAAAAAGTGATTTGGGGACCTGATGCTTTTTAGCCAACTTAAATTTTGTGTGACCTTATCCTCAAAGCCTAGGTAAGAGCAGTTCCACATACCAATCAGGTGTGCGTTTAAGGGAAAGCAGAGTGTATACATATGCCACAAATAAGGGAAAGGATACAGAAAAAACTTTGGATTATATTACACTACATCTCTTCAACAGCATCGCCAACAGAACTGAATCCAATACTTGCAAAAGAGTTGGAAGAGGACACAAGATTTACCTTCCCTTCAAAGACAGGACAACCAAGGAAGAAAATGCGATGAAGAAATTCAAGTTGCTCTGTGAGCCCTTTTATGCTCATGTAGCGCATCTTAAAAAGATGTTAGATGTAAAAGAATCAGACTTGCCCTAATTGCTGTGCTGGTGGGTGGAAAAGTCTGCTGTTGTAACATGGTATCTCAATCTGGTAAACCTGACATAATTGCAAAGCACAACCAAATCACAAGCAAATCCTCTGAAAGCATATTGAACAAGCCTGGATCCCCCAAAAGCCCAGCCTATGTTACCCCACGTATATTATCATCTCTTTCCTAGGGCAGCATCAATGTCCAAGAGACCCCGTGGTACACTGCTTCAGGAAGCTGTGGCTGCTGAACTAACGTCTCTTCCTCCTCTGGACCAGCCCAGATGGCCCTGTCTAAGAGCTGTGAACTTAACACTGCCATAGGACTGAACCTACAGCCCTGAAGAGCACTCTTCTCTCAACGTGTCAGGGAGCACTTAAATGATTTGTGGATGTTTCATCTGAGGTTAATCTCATTGTATAAGACAAAAGTGATAAAGAAAGAGTGAAAGTCACAAAACGGCAGATAAACAGAATCCATGAGGTACAGTAGAGTAATGCAAACACAAATTATTGTCAGCTTCTACAAAACCCACCTAATTAGAGCTGTTATCAAAAGGAAGGTCATGTTAAATGGTACTAAGCACACCCTGTACTTACACTGATATTCATGTTAACGTTCATCAAAGAGAGGCCTGTTTTAAAAGGGATGATTACTTAGTACCATTATCAGTCTCAGCCTCAACATATTATGCTGTCACTAATACGCGGAAACCTCAGCTTCAGAAAAAGATTCATTATCTCAAGTGCTGAGCTGGGTATCTCAGAGAAAATAGTTTCTACACAGAAAAGAACACACTGTTTGAACAAGACACTGTGCCCCGGAGTTCTCCCTCCAGTTTAGGTGATGACCTGGATCCTACATCAATAACTCAATTTATTAATTCTAGTTGCATAAGGTAAATTGTTTTCTGCAGCAATTTGCACTGATGGACAAGTGCTACTGAGGAACCTTCTTTACAGAAGGCATTTTAGCTGTCACACTGCATGTAACAATAGTTCCCCTTGCTTCTTTACAAGTTGGCAGTCTTAAAGCATTTTCAAAAGAAGCTAAATTGGTCCTCATTTTCTTCTGTGCAATGTTTTGTAAGGAAATAAAGTGCCATTTAATCTAAAAAGATACTCTGTACTGTCATAATTTGGGATTTTTTGCCTCAATGTATTTCATTTATTTATTTACAGTCAAGACAGATAATAAAAGAACAAGCAGCCTGACCTTTGGAAGCCGATCAGAAAGCCCAACTCTGACACTACAACAACCAGCGCGACCTTATTTCCTACATTCAGCAGCTAACAATCACACACAATGAGAGAAAAATGCAACTCTGTAGAAAATGGGTCTTGGTCAGGTAACACAGCCTGTTCTCAAAGCACCTGAAGACGTATGCTTTGTGAATCCTTTCAGACCTTCTGGGACCCACCAGCTATTTCTAGTGATGCCCTGAAAGCAGCAGCTCCCGGTTTTGCCAGAAGAGATTTATATATATTTCTGTAGCTCTCTGTCATCTCATATTCAATATCATAGAATCATAGAATGGTTTGGGCTGGAAGGGCCCTTAGAGCTCATCCAGTTCCAAACCCCTGCCACAGGCAGGGACACCTTCCACAAGACCAGGTTGCTCCAGGCCACATCCAATCTGGACTTGAACATTGCCAGGGATGAGGCAGCCACAGTTTCTCTGGGCAACCTGCGCCAGTGCCTCACCACCCTCACAGGGAAGGACCTACTTTCTTATATCTAACCTAAATATCTCTGTATCATCTGCCTTTCTGTGGGCACCAGAACATTTGCTCCTCCATAATCCACATACAATTAGCACAGCTGGGTGTGAGCATAACTGGTGAGAGGTAGCTGGAAGGTATGGTTCCACACAGGGAGAACTCAAGACTCTGCAGTCCTTACCCAAAAAACCATTGAAAAACAGGGTAACTTGTTCACAACAGCACACTCACTGCAGCAAGTGGACTGCATTATAGGCCAAAGGTTTGCTTCCAAGAGATTTCACAGCAATCAGTCCAAGGCCAAGCTCACCAAAAGCAGATACTGCAGCAGTAATAAATATGCTGGAAAGTTAAAGAAACAACTGGATATAAATGTAGAGAAAATCTACCATGACTACTGTTAATTCTCTAGCAATAACCCTACACTCCAAGCAAAATATAAGCAGCATATGTCAGTCATGCTCAGAGAAACAGAAATCACCAATATATTTTTCCAGCCCTTTTTTATACTGCATGAGTAGTGGCTTGGTTTTTATTGGGGCAAACATACAGTGCAGTGTTCCATGCCATGCAATATGCTATATCACTCAGAGGGCGCATTGTTGATTTTATTGATTCAGTTTTCACACTCCTTTACCCCATTAATGTCAGCAGAGCAACTGGAAATTGCAAAGGGATTCTCAACTGATAGGCTCTGATATTTCTAATTTTCTGATGTAGACAGTTAGCTTTATTTCTGTTTTTTCATTTGACTTTTCCTTTCTAATAAACCCACTGCTATGGGACACCTACTCAGTGGTCTGCTATTAAAAAAGGGACAGAATTCAGTCCATTAGAGTTATTTATTAGTAGTATTAGGATTTTACAATGTGATAGCATAATCTGTCCTTTGCCTGAAGTAAACACTCTTAAAGGAAAGTCCATAGGGAGAATAAAGCTGAAGCATTTTTTAAAGTGGTGAATACTAATCAGATATATAGCTGGAGGAAAAAATAATGTTATAACAGGAAGACAGAGCAAGCAGACCACGTGACAGGCATGGTGTCAAGGAATCAAAATATGACAGTAGCATATACTCTGGAGAGGAAGGTGGGGGAGAAACAATCAAGGACAAACTTACAGGAGAAAAACATGATCATCACTAATAGGAGATGGAGAGGAAAATGAGGACAGAAAGGTGAGCATTTGGATACTTGCACTAAAACCAGCACACTGGGAAAGGCGAGCTAGAGGTTTCACAGGTGGAGGCTCCAGGCTCTGTTACAGCCCAGGAAGAGAATACTGGGACTAAAAACTACCATTCACGTTGTTATGATTCATTTGTTGGAGGATACATAGAGTCTTCACCACCACACCTCTGCTTGAACAGGTCCAACCCTTCCTGTAATCTTCTAGATCTTTAGCTTATGGCTTTTCTATGCCTGTACTGCTTTTGGTACTATCAGGTTCTTGCCCACAGAAATGTTAACTAAACTCAGGGCTTCAAGACAAACACTTGCTAATAACGCAGCCGGGCATTTATTGAGCACAAAAGAACAACTGTAGCATAAAATGCACAATAACACTACCTATATGGATTATGTGAGATAACAGTTTCATAAATTGTGACTGTGGTAAAAGTGATCAACACTGACTCGTTCTTAATAGGCCTTTTACAAGGTCCGTCATAGAGGATTAGGGAAAAAATAGGCTCTACAGCCTCTACTTGTTTAGAAGCCAGGTTTTCCATTTAGTACATTGTAATGCAGATTTTGCAATGTCAAGGAAAAACAAGCAAACAAAAAGCCATACTGTACACACAGAAAAGTTAAGAAATCTTCTTATTTCTTCCCACTTGTATTTTATTAAGTTACGATGATGGAGGTAAAGGCATTTGTACTGAGCCCAGGGATTGCTTCTTTTCTTACTAACACCTAAATAAATTAGGAATAACTCATCTGAGAACAACTGAAGCGAAGCACTGTAACACTGAAACAGAGATTGTCTCTGGAGCTGTGAAAATGGAAGCACCACTTGGAAGCGTTTCTATATCCTGGGCTAGCTTCACAGAGTGGACATAGATACAACAGAGTGAAGCTCGTACAAGCTTCCCTCTTGGAGGGAAGGTGTGGGAATTCATCTCCCAGAGTTGCATCACCCTATATATTCGTCCTATCATCAAATCATAGAATAGTTAGGGTTGGAAAGGACCTTAAGATCATCCAGTTCCAACCCCCTGCCATGGGCAGGGACACCTCACACTAAACCATGCCATCTAAGGCTCTGTCCAATCTGGCCTTGAACACCGCCAGTGATGGAGCATTCACAACTTCCCTGGGAAACACATTCCACTGCCTCACCACATGCACACTAAAGAATTTCTTCCTCATATCCAATCTAAACTTCCCCTGGTTAAGTTTGATCCCATCACCCCTTGTCCTATCACTACAGTCCCTAATGAAGAGTCCCTCCCCAGTATCCTTATAAGCCCCCTTCAGGTACTGGAAGGCTGCTATGAGGTCTCCACGCAGCCTTCTCTTCTCCAGGCTGAACAGCCCCAACTTTCTCAGCCTATCTTCATACGGGAGGTGCTCCAGTCCTCTCATCATCCTCGTGGCCCTCCTCTGGACTTGTTCCAACAGTTCCATGTCCTTTTGATGTTGAGGACACCAGAACTGGGCACAATACTCCAAGTGAGGTCTCATGAGAGCAGAGTAGAGGGGCAGGATCACCTTCTTTCCTAAATAGATAACTGGCAGTAGAAAGAGTCCCTTCCCAGTGATGCCTGCCTGCCTGTGGCCAGCTTAGACACGATGCCTAAAGTTTAGATGTTTGCCCTAGATGTGACGAGTCCCACTTCCTCAGTAAATCACAGTGCTATTTGCAGCTGGTTAAAAAGCATGCGAGAACACTGCCAACCAGTTCAGTTGCACAGAAGGGCTGATTTTCTGCACTAACACAGGTGGGGGAGGAGGAACAGGTCAGAGGACAACAAGCAGCAAAGCAGATGTTTCCAAGCTGTTAATAAAATTATTATAAAAATTGTATAATAAGTCATTATTTAGGCTTCCTTAACTATCATCAGATCTGGACAGACACTAAGAACAGAGAAGCTGTAAAAAGAGACACACAAAAGATTTGCTTGGCACCAGCCCACAGATTTCACAATATGAAGCTTACCATTAATTTTATAACTTTGAATCTTTCACTAAGAATTAGTTCTTTCACAGCAGTTTCTAAGATTCAGTAGCTCTGATTCATTTGTAAGCATTTTTCCCTTCCTTTCAGTCCATACATAGGCAACAGACAGCACAGTAAGCATGCTGCTAATCAATCACATCCTGCAACGACATCAATCTTGGATTTGTATCAATCCATTTTCAGCTAACCTAATTCACTGCTTCAACAACAGAGCCAGAACATAAATATATGAGGAGTGAGGTGGTATAGAAGACTTCCTCCTAGACCTGGGGGAAATCCAGAACAAATGCCCTGTAGGACAGAATAACAGATAGAAAAAAGCTTGCTAGTAACAAACAAAGAGCAACTCAAAAAAAAATGTCTCTGGGTAATAAAAGCGAATTATCATATTGCCCCAGTTTCAAAGAAGAGAAAATGTCACTTGAAACAATTTTCCATTGAGCACAATCCTATTAAAATCAATGACAACTATTATTGAAGGAGAATCAAACTCTGTTTCCTAAATGGGAGCATGCCATATGACTCATACGTGCATAAGAAAACAGAAAACAGTGGCTAGCTCCAGGCATGAGTTCGGCATCAAAGTTAAGTGCTTCATTCAGGATCACAGGTTTCTTAAGCAGTCTGAAGAAGAAACTTCACACTGCACGGAAGGTTATTTACAGCACCTAAATTTGGAACCTACATCTGTCCAGCAAATATGTAAAGGACTTCAAAGCCCCGAATTAAACCTAAACATTAGAGCTCCAAAGTTAAGACAGTGTGAGTACTGTCAAGATATCCACAGACCCAGTGCCACTGACCCTTGAGTGAAAAGTGTAACTGCTGTGGATGCTCCCTACTTTCATGATCTTGCTTATTCCTATTCGCTCGGGAGATTGTATATTTCACATAGCATATTAGGAATTAAATATCCACCTGTTAAGAAGGACTAATAAAGTGATTCTTAATTTTTAATAGGAATGAAACATTTTCAGCAGCAGTTAGCACCCAATTTATCACTGAACCGTCTTGCTCTTTGCAGTCGTATAAGCAAGCCAATAGCAATGATAAATGACTGCAGATGAGTAGGTACATTAAGCCTACATAGTCAGTGCCTTCTGAGTTGCTGCTCTTGTATGTGTTTACTATAAACGGAAAAGAAAAATCAAGAGAAGAGCCTCTGGGAGAAACAAAAAATGGGAAAGTGCAGTGCTGGAGAATGTGTACTATGCTTCATCAGTGCGTGTCTAACACAGACAGAATCAAAGAGATATCCAGTACAACCTAAGAACAGAGCGGGAAGGGAGAACCTGAAGGCATTCCCTGGAACACTGTGCAAAGCAAAGTTAATTACTGTGAGTTTCAATAGTAGAAAGAAAGAGTATTTCAAAGCCTAACAAGATACATTGGATGCTACCTGTGGGGTGTTATGAGATGCAAATACTGAACAAAGCATCAAGAGTGAGGATTCTGAATTACCAAACCACAATAAGAAAATCAGAAAGCTTAATTAAATTAAGGAAGTGGAATAGGTGCAGGGGAAGAACTGGAAAGTGCAGAAAGCAAAGGAGGAAAGAAAGTTGTTAGCTAGCAAGATAAAAGCCAGATAGAGAGATAGAAGTTAAAAAATAAAAACATTACAGAAACTGTATCTATGGCAACACTGAAGTAGAAATTAGTAGACACTTTTTCTGCATCTGAAGTCTGAAGGTTGAAAGAAAACCAAGCCAAGTTGCCAGCTATTTTTCTGTGGTCTGCATTATAGAAAATACATCAAGAGGCAGAAAAGAGACTATCAATCAGGTCAGAAGTGAAACAGAACATCCTTCTTGCCTTCCTAATGAGTGTCACATTTCGGTCCTTGTTTTCTAAACACAAGATGTTAATAAATTATTTTTTGCTCCCTAAGAAATAGACATCTGGCTTGATTTGAGGGAATCAATTTGATTTAAAAGAATGTAGCTTTTGTGTGAAATTATATCAATTATTTAAAAAAACCCCAAATTTAACTAATCTGAAGAATATAACCATCTGTTTTCCTTGATTGCCTTTTCTCACGAAATAAATATCAAAATCAAACATTTTTATTTGTACACTGTCAAATTTGGTCTTTATATATATTCCCAAAACTTGTTAGCTACATGTACATAATTACTAACATAATTTGTAATCATTTATAAAATGCTACAATATTTTCCACTAGAGCTTGGGTTCTCTAGTGTACTGCACAGCTCTTATTCCTGGTTTTCTCTAAGCAGTTATCACTCCTATTTAAAAAGCAAAGCTTGATTTTTCATTGCTTTGTCCTCTGTTCAGTCATTTATACATGAGAAAGTGGGTGTGAAGTGCTGGCAGATGTGTCAGGCAATGTTACACTGCTTCTAACAACTACACCAGGAGAAAGGCCCTGGATACTTAACCTCACCACGTCTGTTTTACCAATTAGACAGTAATGCTCAAGACTTATTTATTGGCCTGTTTAACCAGAGGAACAGACTTGGAAGCTGGCTGTCAAGCATATATGTTAATAGAAGAACTCTGTAATGGGATTTTCAATCTATCAATTGAAAAAAAAAAATCAGGTGGAACTTAAGGAGAAATGGTGCAAAATATTGGTGCACTGAAAATGTGACAATTTGCAACAACAAAAAAATCATGCATGTAGTGATAAGACAAGGGGGAATGGCTTTAAACTGAAAGAGGGGAGATTCAGATTAGATATTGGGAAGAAATTCTTCCCTGTGAGGGTGGTGAGGCCATGGCACAGGGTGCCTATAGAAGCTGTGGCTGCCCCATCCCTGGAAGTGTTGAAGGCCAGGTTGGATGGGGCTTGGAGCAACCTGCTCTAGCGGAAGGTGTCCCTGTCCGTAGCAGAAGGTTGGAACCAGATGAGCTTTAATGTACCCTCCAACCCAAACCATTCTATAAGTCTATAATTCTGTCCCAGGCTTTGAAAACTCTGATTCACATCTTAGGCACCACTGTAATTTTAATATGTTTCTGAAATAAGTTTCATGAAATATCTATTTAAATTTGAAAATGAAGCGCTACCTCACTTGGAGAACATTATTCAAAGGAACAATCTGACAACCCGAAACTTCCCTGCATGATGAAGCACGTATCATGTGTATACTCTGTGCATAAATTACACTCCTGGGTGCATCCGGAGATCTCATATTGTATAATTCTGTGGTTCACTGTTCGAAGTGCCCTTCTCCACTTCAGCTAACAAACATGAATCCAATGCAGTAATGACAGTGCTGCTGATTTGAGAGCACAGGACTCAGCATTTCCAGTACAGTGTTTTTAGATCTGCCTATAGTACCCCTAAAAAAAGTCTCACGATGTTGCACATATACAGAAAATGTGTTAAAACATTTGAGAAACAGTTACATCAGCACTGATGCAATAATTCCAAATACTAATGTTTCAAATCAGTCTACTACTTTAATTGAGGAACCTCTTTAAAAACCCTCTGTAAATTGTGAATTTTACAAAGAAGTCCCTAGCATTTTGTGAGCACAAACTAAAAACCAAGAGACTTATAAATGTTTAAAGCAAATGTAAGTATTTTGAGAGATGCTGTTGAAGAGAAGTACCATTCATCCCTTTCTGGGAGAACATGCCACGTGCCTCAGGTCTTGCCCTTGTTCTCACCACTACAAGCTCCCAGCTGTGGTCAACACACATCAGCTGATGTACACTAAACAAGATGAAGTAGCGAGCATTCACCATCCATAAAGCTGCAGACCTGGCTTCAGTGGTGCAACATTCAGGTCTGGTTTAAAAGACACATCTGAAGCCCTGGAATGTGTTGCTTTATGGCGCCTATGCTGTGCTTGGCAAGTATCATGCTTAGATTTATACCCTCACATACATTTGTTCTGCTATATATGAAGTTTAGACAAAAGCTGCTGCAAAGATGCACAGTACACCGAGCAGCTTAAAGTTTCTGCTTCTATTCTGGATAATTTATCAAATGCTTAGCTGTTCTTTAGAGATTTCTCTTCATAAGCTCATATTACAGCACTACAGGCCATACTGTGACTTCCCCATGCTCACACCGATGAACCATTATTCATACAACTAACCCTACTGTGATAAAACTGCAGTGCTGATATAAATACAGGGCAGTAAGTTGAAATCAGAATTCCTGATATATTTCCTAGGTATCTATCATTCTGCAGCAAATATGAATGAACAATTTATTTGATTTGACAATTTGATTTATTTGAAAATTTGATTTATTTGACAAGGGATCTCCTCCTTACTCCCATCACTTACAAAGTTAAAAATCTGCATTTTAACACATATATTGAACAATCTCCCTTTTAAAAAGGTTCAGCTCAAAAGGTGACTTCTATTTTTTTTTGACTAAATGGCTTTGCTATGAGAAAGAGGCAAACATCAGTACATAGTTTTGGAGAGGAACTACTCATTTTGCAGTACCTCCATGTAGCAGGAAACTAGTTCTGCTTCAGCGTATCTTATGTTCAAGTCTTGTTAACTTTGGAGTGTGGGTTTTTTGTTGTTTTTTTCATAAATAGAGAATACGTCAGTTTGCAAGCAAAAAGAATCCAGACACAAAACCCAAGGATGTCCTTATTCAAAACTTCAAGCACTATTTCCCTGATGCTTTTGTAAGATTAAACCCAGAATATTAAAAGAAATATTCAAGCTGACTGCAGAGCACCAACATAGCTAGCAGGATCCAGGATTGTAATGGCTCCTAAGGAGCTGTTCCAGCCTAGCTAGTCAATGATCCCTAAACTAAGAAGGATTTACATGACTAGCTTAACAACTCTGAATAGGTTGCTATAGTCTACCAAATCACAGTTCCAGAGCATCACAACCTCAGAGACACAAATGGCTCCTCTGGAGTACCTCCCATTACTGAAGTGTATAATTGCTATTATCAAATCAGTGCATGTAACAACATACTAATTGATCAGTGAACTATAAAGGTAAATATTATGTCTATCTGAATATTTTTCATGTCTCATATATGTGTAATTAAATTCACTAGTACACCATGTTGCTGTATTGCCTTTTCAGTAGAAAGTGACAGATCTATGCAATTTCTAAATAAAAGAAAGATAGAAATTGCTTTTCAAGGCACTAAGCCCTATACAAGCAGAAATACTAATTTTAACACATGCTTTTTCATTAAACCATTGCCAAGAGGAACTTCGGATCACTTTGGTAGAAGGATGAATTCAACCACATCAAGCTACAGCCAGCAATTCTTCAGTTACAAGAGATTTTTAACCTTAAGAGTGCTCTGCTCTTGATACAGCTGCACAATACCACCATTTTTAATGACATCTGCACTAACTTCAGTGACAACAGTGCTTGCTTCCATGGAAATAAACTAATCATTGTACACAGGACTCGTATGAGGTTTAAGCCTTTCTCTGACCACTCAAAGCTTTTGGAAGAAATACTGATTTGCACTGGGTTTTTGTTTGGAGTAACTTCACCCCAACTTAATTCGTAAGTGGATATGTCAGATAAAATACTCTCTTTCCATCTCACACACGTGATAATATAAATGCCACCTCCCAGTCTTCCCATGTGGGTTGCAGACAGAAGACTGTTCAAAAGTCAGTTAAATCAGACCAGCATCCTATTATTCACTGAGGCAATACACTGTCATTTGTGTCACAACACTAACAAGGAACAGAAGAGCTTTGCTACATTTAATACTGCCAAGTACAATCACCCAAATGACTGACAACAATCGCAGATAACTGACAATCAGTATAATTTTCCTATTTTAACCATCTTAAAAATAGACCTTCAGCTTTGATAATGTTCATCTTGATTGGGTCTTGAAAAACTTGTTGCAAAGACCATTTATCCTGGACATGTGAACATGGTACTTCTCTTAATGCTGACAGTAATCAGTGCAGAATAATAATCTCCTTTTTTTAACTTCCTAGTACAAAATGTAATTCCTAAATCAAACTATGGAATCAAGTAGTTCAAGACAACCCGCTTTCTTGTTCTCACAGATAATCCATCACAGCGCAATTTACTGCCAGAAGAATGTATTCCCTGTACATTATTTTATATAGTTTCAGTGTTTTATCAACCTAATTTGAAGTAAACCCACATTTGAAGCAAACCCACATTGATAGGTAAGGTGAAAAGAACTCAAATCCAGTAAATATTTTTTTCCTTTGACTTACATAATTTTTTCTACTGTTTCAAAAATCTCATACAGAAAGATGCAGCTTTCTTAGTGTGCATCGCCAATTCTCCTACCTATAAATGAACTGGTATTACTACTAATAGAATTGTAATTAAAGAGAAAGACCTCTGCATAAAGTAAAGCAGACTAAAAGATGGAATCAGGCTCATAAACAAAAATTTTCACACTCAACTGACCCTCCATGTTTTTAATGTTGGTTTGGGATACAGGCAGAAGGGAAAAACAGTGATACAGAGGGAAGCCCGCCAGCTGTCTTCAACACGTGTAATGATCAATAAAATGTGGGGTTTGTTCTGGACTTCACACTCCTTCTTCCCAGTTCCTATCTCTTTTTCTGTAAAGAGGGAAATCTTGAAAATGTTGTTTCACACATAACAACAGTCCCTAAAATCTTTCTTGTCCAATTAGTTCACTCCCAGATAGCACACATGCATTTTTTGTCTCTTAAATGCTTAAAGATTCCCAATGAGATTTTGGCTAGCTTTCATTTGAGGAGTCAAGCTTAGTTAGTTTTATATCGGTTGAGACTAATGGGAAAATATGAGGAAGAGCAAAAAGGTCAAAGCAAATTGCAGAAGTATTTCTCCTAACAGCATTATCAGAAGTGTGACCATTTAAGGACACATTAAGAAAGAATGAAGAGAAAGGGAATAATTTCCCTAAAGGCTAATGGAAAATGCAACACTTGCAAGAGAGCATTCTCTTTCTCCTCTCAGGCTCGGCTTACTAGGGAAAGAAAATATCTTAGGAAGGCCATTTTAAGTACCTTCCAGCTTTGACCAGCACAATTTATGAAGGATGTTCCAGATGACTGCTCTCTTGTAGGATCCTTAGTTTGAAATCTTTTAAGGCCATTCCACAGTGAATGCAAAAATAACTGGCAAGGATGAGACCTGGCAGATGACCACAAACAGGATTTCTTCCAGTAGTTTTGCCATTTTTAACATCTTTGTCAAAGCCAAACCCTGCCAAAGTCAAGGAAAATATACAAGCTCTAGGAAGTGCGACTAAATACTCTTAAATATCTATAGGCTGTACTTCATACTACAAGCCAGTGATGCAGTGAGCACAGGACCTCAGCTCCTGGATTTCACTCTAAGGCAAAATAAAGCAAGTGAAATTAACGAGAATTCCAAAAAACCCTGAGATTTTAGTGACACGGTTTAGTGGTGGCCTTGGCAGTGCTGGAGGAAGGGTCTGACTTGATCTTGAAGTTCTTTCCCAACCAATTTGATTCTATTCCTACTGCTTGTATTTCTTTATTTGATATTAACAGTAAAATGCCCACAGCAAAGACCATGACCAGTGGGCTGCCATATCATTACACCAGAGGAAAGCAAAGCAGGCATCATCAAAAAAACCCTGACAAATCATATCTATGGAAAATGTGATTGTCATGAAAACGCCTGACCTTCCCTATGGAAATGCTCACTTGCTATAGAAATTTTGAATGCAATTTCATAATTTTGAAAACACCTTCTAAATCTCCTTACAAGAGTTTATTTTGGTCTATTAATGAAACAGTTGTTTTTCCAATATTTTCTTCTTTTCTTGCCTGAAACACACGGAATGTGACAAAACTAGCTAGGTTTGGCTATGCTAATGATTTAAATAAAACTGGAAAGAATTCAAAGTCCTAAAAAAACATAAACAATAAAAATATCAGCAAAATACCAATATTTGGACTTCTGTTCAACTACTCCCACAAATCTCCATTTAAGATAAATATATATAAATGCTTCATATTTGACTATCTAAAAGGTAACTTTTGAGAATAAAGGTAGGACTACACAACCTTCAGAGGTCACTTCCAAGCTCAGCTATTCCACAAACTTTCAGATCATAGAATTACAGCATAGTTTGGGTTGGAAGCGACTTTAAATATAACCTAGTTCCAAACCCATGGCCACAGGCAGGGACACCTTCCACTAGACCAGGCTTGCTCCAAGCCCTGTCCAACCCTGGCCTTCAACACTGCCAGGGATGGGGCAGCCACAGCTTCTCTGGGCACCCTGTGCCAGGGCCTCAGCACCCTCACAGGGAAGAACTTCTTCCTAATGTCTCATCTAAATCTCCCCTCTGACAGTTTAAAGTCATTCCCCCTTGTACTGTTCCTACAAGCCCTTGTCAAAAGCCCCTCTCCAGATTTCTTGTTGGCCGCTTTAGGCACTGGAAACTGCTCTAAGATCTCCGTTGAGGACTTCTCTTCTCCAGGCTGACCAAGTTCAGCTCTTCCAGCCTGTCTTCATAGACAGAGGAGATGAAGAGGAAAGCTAGATGCTCCTCTCTCTTTCTAACAAAGCAGGTGTGAAGAGAAGCTACTTCAAAGCATAAGCTAAAGCAATAGTACTAACCTGATGTAATTTAAGACTGCAAAGATGCTATTTAACATCTACAAGAAATACGGGTTGCAATGTTAATTTTTATGAGAATACAGCAATCAAATACCACTGTAGCTCTTCTCAGATTTCATTACAATCAGGGTACAGTTTGCTTTACATCTTTCTGACTGTGCTAGTCTAAGTATCACACCAAGCTTGAAGACACACTGCCTGTGGTTCTCCAGGACACAGGGACATGAATGACCAAGAACAGGATGACAACAATAATGTCCAGAACTGAATGATGAAAAGAATTAAAAATAAATTCTGGGAAAGTAACAGAGGGCAATATGATCACAGAATCATGGAATCATAGAATAGTTAGGGTTGGAAAGGACCTTAAGATCATCCAGTTCCAACCCCCTGCCATGGGCAGGGACACCTCACACTAAACCATGCCACCCAAGCCTCTGTCCAATCTGTTCTTCAACACCACCAGCGATGGAGCATTCACAGCTTCCCTGGGCAACCCATTCCACTGCCTCACCACCCCCACACTAAAGAATTTCTTCCTTATATCCAATCTAAACTTCCCCTGGTTAAGTTTAAACCCGTTACCCCTTGCCCTATCACTACACTCCCTCATGAAGAGTCCATCCCCAGCATCCCTATGGGCCCCCTTCGGATATTGGAAGGCTACTATGAGGTCTCCACGCAGCCTTCTCTTCTCCAGGCTCAACAGCCCCAACTTTCTCAGCCTATCTTCATCCGGGAGGTGCTCCAGTCCCCTCATCATCCTCGTGACCCTCCTCTGGACTTGTTCCAACAGTTCCATGTCCTTTTGATGTTGAGGACTGCACACAATACTCAAAGTGAGGCCTCACGAGAGCAGAGTAGGGGGCAGGATCACCTCCCTCGACCCGCTGGTCACGCTCCTTTTGATGCAACCCAAGATACAGTTGGCTTTCTGGGCTGCAAGAGCACGCTGCCAGCTCATGTTCATTTTCTCATCGACCAACACCCCCAAGTCCTTCTCCACATATTTGGAAGGATGAAATAAATTTTCATGTAACATTTCTTTCATTTAACCAGAAATGCACATTGCCCTGAAACAGCTAAATCATCACTGCGACTTGTAGTATTTTGCTCTTTGGATACACAGCATCAGCAATTGAAGCAGTACAAAAAAGTCTCAGACTCTGCATATAATCTTTGGGTTTGCAGCTTCATAGCAATTTCAAAATCAGCAGTGAGCCATACATAACTGACCCAGACAAGTCTAAGAATGCAGTTGGAAAAATTGGGAAAAGGACTGATTTCAGTTTGCATTTTTATTTTTCAATTTTATTACTAATAATCCTATTCTTATGGCACCTAATACAATTTCCTTTTCCTGGATGCTGTAGAAAAATAAAAGTAAATGACAGCTTTTACCTCACTTTCTATGCCTGAGGGAAATGCACATTTTCCTTTTGCACATTCCCATGTGAGACCTATATTAACTAGAAGCTGAAGCTATATGAATGAAGATCAAATTTAACTCAGGATTTGAAGCCCAACATTTGTAACTGCGCAGAAAGTATTTTAGTTCGAATTCAGCCTTTTTTAAATAATATGCTCAGATCCTTTGAGTATATGTCACTGCAGCTTCATTCTACCTCACCGTTCAAAGATCTGTTCTCTTTCTTACTTACCTGTATTTACCCTAAAGCAGGGGGCCAGAATATCTTCTCACAGCTTTAAAAGATGCCTATGCTGCCTTCCTCCTGGCTTTAAAGCCTTAAAGTACAGACAGACAAAGATCAATAGGATATGACAACAACTTGTCAAAAGCACAATGTAAGCAAAGACAACTCCATGGCAGGGGTGACCTTGGAACTCATATTCTTATTTAAGTTCATTATGGATGTTATTAAGGCAAATGGCAACTCACTGCTCACAAACAATTTTAGCAGGATTTTAAGGGAATCTCCCAGCTCTTAGAATGACAAAGCAACAACAAAAAAGTCTTATTCTACCTAGTCCTACAGTATTTGGTCTAAAACTACAGAAAATTGTCAAAATGACAGCAGTCACTCCATTATATTCTCTACCATGCTGCTATCAGCAAAGTTACTCTAAAGCCTGAGAAACATTATCTCCTACAGAGATGCACAGATAGTTATATTTTCACCAGCAAAGACAGACACAAGATTGGAAATTACAATTCTCTTCAGGTTTTCACGTTTCCCCTGAAAGTACTGTTTACATTTCTGACATCAGCATAAAGATTTCCTAAAATAGGGTTGCTGCAATATTTTGAAATTAAAACTAAATAAGATAAACATTTCCCCATCATGATACTGTGGAATATGGAATTGTACAAATTGTCTGGATATTATCTAGCCTCATCTTTTCCTAAGATTAAATTCAGCATGGAGGACAAGAATGGAAATTACAGTCCTTTCACTTAATATATATGTCCTAGCATGAGATTTTAGAATATTGTATTTACTAGATAACATGTATTCCTTCATGCTTTTCATGTTTCTGCCACTTGGCTTTCATAAAAAGGATGATGCCAAAATAAGTGAATTGAACAACTCCTAAGCAAGCTTCTCAATGTGTAACATGGATGTAGCATGCACCCAAATTATGAGAGCAGGGACAAGAGAGACACTTAAGTAGAAGCAGCCAAAAAGAATACAGTCAAGATCTCTCTAGCCTTTCCAGCTATCAATTGCAACTGAAGTCTGCACTTGATTTCTTTGCTGGAAAGACAATTAGTGAATGACTCCTTTTGCAGGCCATTTCAGCAGCGATCCAGTAGGAAGTGAAGGGAGGTTAGAAATTACCATCTTTGAAAAAATCCTGCAAGTCAGTTGTGTGGATGGCACAGAAAACCCATTCCAGCATTTTGTTGGGTTTTTTTTTAAGTCTTCCATTATGCCACTGACATTTTCCATCTTTACTGATGGAGTTGATTTGTTACAAGGATCTGACCCAGGCAGTACTGGACCAGATGATGTTCAGGATTTCCCAGTACAGTTCACTGCTTGGCCAGCCAGTGGATTACATGCCAGCTGGCCACTCACAGTCCTTCAGCTCTTCCTGCAGTGACATCCAGACACTTTCCTCATTGGCACCACTGGACACCACAATTTACAACTGCAACAAAATCACACTGTCCTACAAACACACTGAGTAATGCAAAGTCCATGTTCACTCACTGAATCATAGTCTCCCAGAGGATCTAGGGTAAACTCTGAGCATATTTTATGTAAAACAGAGGAGTTAAAGTACTGTCCTCTACAAAAATTTAGAGCATTTATTCCTGTCCTAGCAGATCACAAGAAATCAAAATTTTGAGACTATGATACAACAGGAAACAGGAGGGTTACCTGAGAAGCTCTAGCTTTAATTTCAGTTCCTTAGATAGTCTGTTGACATCACATATTCTAAGCCAGACTTCCTTTTAACAGACAGAAGTTTGAGTTGTTGGCCTTTTTTTAAAGTAGACACTGAAATTAAAATCATATCCAAAAATCTATATGGCGTGCAGCATAGGTAAAGTCTGTGAAAACTGGTACACTTGTCATTACCCCAGAATCAGACAATCACGCAATGGCTTGGGTTGGAAGGGACCATAAAGCTCAACTAGTCCATGGGCAGGGACAACTTCCACTAGAACAGGTTGCTCCAAGCTCCGTCCAACCTGGCCTTCAACACTGCCAGGGATGGGGCAGCCACAGCTTCTATAGGCACCCTGTGCCACGGCCTCACCACCCTCACAGGGAAGAATTTCTTCCCAATATCTAATCTAAACCTCCCCTCTGTCAGGTTAAAGCCATTCCCCCTTGTCTTGTCCCTACAGGCCCTTGTCAGGAGTCCCCCTTCAGATTTGTTGTCGGTCCCTTTAGGCACTGGAAGGATTGTGGTTGTATTACCTTTTTTTTTCCCCCTGATCCGCCTAAACCCACAACAGGGTCTTAAATCCAGGTTAACTACTTATTCAAGTTCAGAAAAGTAACATTTACAGCTTCTGTTCCACATGTAGGGTATAATAGCATG
Source organism: Myiopsitta monachus (assembly GCA_017639245.1). Classification (NCBI taxonomy): domain Eukaryota; kingdom Metazoa; phylum Chordata; class Aves; order Psittaciformes; family Psittacidae; genus Myiopsitta; species Myiopsitta monachus. The sequence continues at coordinate 60,973,116 of CM029925.1, forward strand.
AAGCCAACTATGCCACTTAGGTTTGCACAATAAAGCTCTTATTCACTGCCTAAGTGTTGTGCAAGGAAATAATTACTAAGGGCACTTGGCAAGGACTATTTAATTTGCTACAGTATGAATGTCCTGGTTTTGTTTCAATCTAGAATGCAGGGAATTAATTAAATTTCTTTGTACTCTATTTATCTCTACAAGGAATGCAATATTGAGCCCAAATTCCAGACTAAATATCATGCCATCAAAACCCAACGGTGACGTTTGCCGGGAGTGTTTTTTGCAAATAGTAAATTCCCATTAAATATAAGAAAATTCACAGACTTGCAGGAGTACAGTTCATAAATTTGAGCCAATTCAATGAGTAGCGTCAGTCAGAAAAAATAAAGATTGATGACTTTACCGGGTTGCAAGGGTTGGGAAAGGTTAGGCAAAAAGTCAAACTGAGCATGAAACACTTTATCTTGATGTGAGCAAAATGTTACATTGACACCAGATGTTATTTTGTTATGGCGTTATTTTTTTTGTCTAATCAATCATTCCAGTAATTTCTGTTCCATTTAATGTAAGCCGCATCCATCCTTTCCTCATGTCCCTCCCCCTTGTTCAGTTCTATCACGCCAGTGAGCACGTAAGTACTTCGCACTTGGAATAGATCTAAACTATTCAGATGCTAAAAGCAAGAATGAGGAGAAGCTAAAACTAAAAACCAAAACAATGAATTCTGTAGGATGCAGACAAACAACAAATATACTGCTGTCATGAAAAAGACTGAGTGACAATGCAGACAAACTTATGTCAGGAAAATAATGCATTTCTTTCCACTGTATACGTACATGTCAGAGACATAAATTACAGGTAGAGATATCCAGGTACACCACTAATATTGATTTCCAATGGATTCAAGTGACTTGAAATGAGCAGAGAGGAAGGAAATAAATCAGTACATTTCACAATCACTTAATCCTTAGTAAATTCATTAATTTTTAAAAGGGAAAAGAAACACATCCAGAATTATGAATCTCAAATGGCAGTGGTGTTTCCTGAACAAATCAGTTAACGTTAGCACTTATTACACTGAGAGGCCATTTGAAATTAGTTTTTAAATGAAAAAAAATAGAAGGCAGCTTTGCAAGACAACTGAACAAGATTAATTTCTAACCAGGACAGACTGTTTCCCCTATTTGTTCCAATAAAGTAACAGCTTTTCTCTTGGCCATTTCAAATTTACAAAGAGCAGGATGAAATTTTCTGCTTACACATAAAGTACTGGCATTTTGATGAGGTAATGGGAAACTTAAATTTACCCAAGAGACTGTTTGAATATTCCTTCCTCCACTTTTTTTCTTAATTAAAAATTCATGTTGCACTTAATTGCTAAGTTTGCCCAAAGTGTAATAAACAACTGAAGAAGCCATTGAGCACCAGGTAACAAATACATTACTGTGATATGACAAGAAATTACTGGCCCAATTAGAGACACAGATTCTTTGGTGTATCATAAGAAGAAAAAAAATAAAGATCCCTAATGAAAATAAGATGTTCTGCAAAGCCAAAACACCATCCATGTATTGTAGGCTTTGAAGTCTCCTGGGAAAATTGAAAATAACACACTAAGCAAGTTACAGATTAAAGCCATTTACTTTCTGTGACATTTTGTGGCTGTGTACTGCAAGGGTGTATTAGGAAAGAACAGCATTATCAGCTATCCAGGGAGGGAGTAGTTTGAAAACTCAGAAAAGATTGCAGGGATTATAATGTAAACTATATGTTTTTTCCAACATGATGTTGTTACTACTGTAAGGTCTTGGTTTATAAAACCATGCTTTTATCGATAGGTGCCTATTTAGCCTCGAGTAACACATACACCATCACTGCTGTCCCTTATCCACTCTGCAGAATCAAAGGGACACTCTCCTGTGATGTGCTGAGTGCACCCAACGTTCAGGAAAGTCTCTGGGAGTTAAAAGCATCTGTCTCTCCCCTAAAGACATTCAGCACCTCACAGCATCAAACTCAAAGGGAAAGTGTTAAAGATCCAGTAAAAAAAAAAGAAAGAAAAAAGAAAAATAAAAAAGAAAGCTTACTTGAAAGGAAACTGTGGCTGGAAGGTCCATGAGCTACAAATCAGAGCAATTAAATTCAGGAGCAATGCTTCTCTCACTTAAAAGGAAATTGTAAGAACAACAGCCTCTTGAATGGTAGTTTTGCTGCTGTGGTGTAAAGCTTTAGATGTTTCAGAGTCAGCTTTTTAAAGATATTGCTACGTGTGTTAAAAGCCACAAAATAGATAACTCCAGTTTTCCCCACATCTGAGTAAATTTAAGGTCTCTCTTTACAGTAACTCTTCTCTGGCCTGACAATGAGGAGAAGTAAATCAGCTGCTTCAGATTATCTCCAGTCTTTTATGAAGCCACTTGAGGGATATTTCTATGGTTTGGAATTCAGGAACTTAATAAGGGCAAAGCAAATGAGGACAGAATTTGCCTCCTCAGATAACACAGGGAATCAGTAGCAAATCTTAGGACATCCTCAGACTGTCACCTTCACACCATAGAAAAGACCTTTAATGCGGGAAGCTGCCAGTATGGAATTTCTTTGTAAATGGATTTTAGAAGAATTATTCTTCTGATGAGCAAAACCCAATCCTGTGTGCTACTCTGAATGGATCTCCACTTACAACAGGTCTGCAAGATGCAAGTGTCAAAGAACCTGCAGTGATGGCAGACTGAACCCAAGGTTGCTTCTGCAGAAAGCCAAACATACAAATGCAATTTGAAGTTGGCTTCACAACCTCGAACTCCCCTCTAGATCCTCTTTCCAGCTTTCTCTGCAGAAAAATGTAGAGTGAGAAGAAAACAAAGAGGGGTTTGCTGCAATGCACTACCACTACAAGTTACTGCTCTTGCCCAGATTACAAGCATTTTAATTTTGAAACTGTTAAAAAGCACAGACAAACTAGGAAAGAAAAAAAGTCTGCTCGTGAGCTCACCTGCATTTATTTTACACAAGTGTAATTTCACTGACTAGACAGGTATGGCAAAAGATTCATTTCAGAAGAAAATCTCCTCCTTGTTCTTGCTTTGTTTTCTAAAGGCCTAATTCTGTATAATTGTTTACAGCACTTCATTTTAAAGAATCCATCATAACAGCCTCTGAATGCAGGTCATTAAATCAACATATCAATATGCTCTGACTATATTAGAAAAAGAAAACTGCCCATCCCATTGCCTAACTCAGTAGTAGCAGAAAAGCAGACTAACACCTAGAGTTGGAAAACAAAACTCAAAACACGTCTGTAAATTATCCTTTAAACACAGAACATCCTTCTTGTGACAAAGCAAATATGTAACACACAAAGTAAATGCCTCACATACACATAATAACAATAAGATCTCAGTGGCACAGAAACTATTTAAAACATGCCAAGAAAACTTAAAATGTTTCACTAGCCAGGCTCTGTAAATAAACAAGAACCCACACAAAGATTTTTCCTGGGGAGAAACGACCAGCTATGGCTATCAGCATTCAGCTTCCCCACAGACCATCACTTCTCTCCTGTTATTAATTAATAGGGGAAAAAAAGTAGGGGGGAAGCCTTCACGTTATCACATAAGTGAACAGAAAACTGTAGGAAACACTTCTAACTTTATATGATCAAACAGCTACATAGAGAAAATTGGGAAGCCTGCGCATGCTCCATTGAAGTTACAGCGAATATTTTCTTCTTTATTTTAAAGAAGGTTAACTAGAATAAGATGAAAGAACAGAATCATATGTGCTAATCTCCATTCAGTTTCTATACATACCTACATGCTTCATGGATGTCTGCCCATTTCAGACAGATGCATATCAGCCACATGTATAGATTTTTCACTTCTTTCGGTTGGTATGTCTGCCTAATACTGTGTTGCATACCAGATTTGTTAGCAACTTACTTTTTCTTTTCCTGTGAATACCTGCTCTGTGCAAATAAGACTCCAAATACCTCAAGTTGTAAAATTCCTCGAGCGGTAACACTCAAGCATCAGCTGTCCATAGCCCTCATAGGATTTTACAATATTTTGCCTCAAAGTGGAGCACACAAGTAATTCATAAATCTTACAGACAGCTTGCATGTATTTGGCTTTGTATTTATTGGCAAGAACCGATGTTGTCAAGGTTATCTATGCAGGATTCCTAAAAATCAAAGGAAAAGACAGCAATCCCTGTTATCCTTCTCCTAGAGGTGCCACACTAGGTACAACACTTGTGAATGAAGTGATTTTGCTGCACCAAATTTACAAACTACACATAAATTGTATGGTTACATATTTGTATTATAAAAAAACCCATAGAAAACACACAGTTAACTTCAAAATGGTACCATTAATACCTTACACTGAATTCGTTTTCACTTGAATTTACAATAAAGAAAATATAGAGGCAACTGTACTTGCGGCTATTCTATTGCTTGTTATGTAAAACCATTACTAGAACAGCTAGAATGCTATGCTAAAAAACTATATATAAAATTTATAGAAATAATATATTGTGTATTGACCAGGAAACATTCCTCAGATTTAGTGTTAGCTACTATATCACTACTTCTAATAGTCACTGCTACAGGGAAGCGAGTGAATGAATAGTTGTCTTTCATTCCTATTTTGGATGCAGTTTAGTTTAGTCGAGATAATGCTTTGCTTACATTTAATCGCAAATTCACTGTACAAATGAAGTTGATTATTCTAAATATTAACCTTGTTAAACAGCATGAGAAAAATAATAAATAAACCCACAACAAAAACCCAGAAGTGACAGAAATAATAAAAACATGCCATTAAAAACCCCCAAACTATTGTACATTCAGGAAAATTAATTTATGTGGAGATGGCCTACACAGTTTTGAACAGCACCTGTTCAAAATGCAAAGGCATATGAATACTCTATTTTTATCAAATAGTGATTCAATGCAATGTTACTCTAACATATTTTTCATTAGCAAACTGTGCAACAGATTTAATGATACATAGCAACTCCACACTCACATTCAGTTTCACTTAGGATTTAAGGATCCACCAACCAAACTAACTGCACAAAGCATCCACTGTTTTTCCCAAAGTATAGAGAGATCAACTGTTCTGCCGTCTAGAAAAAGCCAACACCTCAAAACTACAAAACCAGGGGGGTTAGATGCTACTGCGTAAAACAAAAGTAATACAAAAATTACAATAACATACTCCCCTCTAATTTATTATAAACTTCCATTTACATCCTTTTACTCTTGTTGGCGGAAGACAGGGGCCATAACAGAACTGTAGAGGATACAGATCATGAGCAATACTAGATGAAGAGTGTTGCTGGAATATTCTTTCACCAGATTGCAGGCTGTTTCTATCCACAATCCACTGTCTAAGATCCTTCTGTAAAGGACTCAGCCACATCTTCCTTTGCCATGAGTCTGAATAACTGTCCAAACACATTGGTCAGATAAGGTTTTCATTCAAGATAAAAGGGAGTTGATTAGCTCCTAAGCTGAGGAGAAGACTCTGCTGAACTTTTCAGATTTATGATGTACTCTGCTCAAGCCATATTTCTACAGAACATACAGAAATCCTGGAATGAATAAGACTCCTCAGCAATATTTAATCTTCCACCGTGGTGGCATAATAGGGCCAGCAGACATCTGTTAACTGAGGTCCCTAATCCTTGCACTTGGAAAAAATATAGGTGCTCACAGGCCACTGTGTAGAAGTAGGAGCTCCACCTTCTCATCTTGTCCCTGCTCCTCTAGAAATCATTCATCTCCTTCAACAGCTTTCTGTTAAAAACTGAAGGTCTCCATTACAGCACAGTCCTTTAAAATCAATGCATGTTCCTCCTGAAGGGAGGAAGAAATTGGCCCCAAATTCCGTATTTAAAATGTTGTAGGGTTTTTATTATATTGAAGGAATTTTCTTTTTTTTTTTTTAAGTGAGCCTAACAACATTTTTTGATTACTTGGATGGCTTTCAGAGGAGTCACTTCACAAAAACCTGTTTCCTGTCCACTTCCTCACTCCCCAATGTCTTTAGACAAACTCATAGGCACCATCTCAAAATGTGGGCTTAAGTTAGGTTTTGCCCAATTAACACTGCCTAGCTACACTACTAATATTGACTCAGAACCGAAAAAGGCTATTTATGCTTTTGGACAAAATTCTAAAGGGCATCAAGTCCTTTTCAGAAAAGCAATTTAGGCACTTAGGAAGCTACACACATTAGTACGTTACACGTAAGGCGTCTCTACACAGTCTTTTACTAGCAGTTGAAAATTCACACACCTTGTGGCATCCAGAAACCATGCCCAGCACAGGGTGAGGCTACTGAGTCATGCTGATATGCCATATGGCTTTTGATCAGTTCAGAAAGTGGGCACAGTTGACCTGGGTTTCCCATACAGACTATCCTCTGACTCTTCAGACGACGTCAGTGCTTTTGAAAACTTCACCCTGCGCCAGAGCAGGTCAATGCAATGAACCAAGAAAGCAGAAAATTAAATAGGGAGTATGAAGTATCCTTTCAAAACTGACCCTCAGCATCTTTCTGCTTCTAAGGTGGCCAGTGGACTCAACTCTGATGGAAAGAGATGCTCCCTAATGATCTCCTTGTTACTCAGTTGAAGGCATAGAGCTAAGAGGTATACCCTTATAAAGGGGTTATACCCTTAAAAGAGAGAAGATAAGTAAAGGGGTTATCTGTCTTTAGACAGAAGATCTCAGAGGGATTTCTGCAGACTATACAATAACTCCACAGATTTCTCCTTTACAACCTTGATCCAAAGAGTATTACTTTAACTTTAATGGACTTTGGATTAGGCAAATGCTGCAGGGTATACATTTATTTATGCAGAACAGGTATCTTCCTGTGTAATTCAATATTGCTAGCAACTGCAAAGTATCCTGTGTCTACAGCTTAAAGAGTTCCTTTTCCTGAACCCATGCAGTAGGTTCAAGCATAAAAATGCTATTTGCCAAACTCTTGCCCCACTTCACTCACCCCCAACAAGAAAACATACATGGTTGGATCAAAAAGCCATTATCTCTCAGCTTGTATTATTAGAAACTCACTTGCTTTAAAGATTGTTAGGAACTCACCTGCTCTAAAGAACTCTCATCAGGAGTTACATCCAGCTGGTGAAACAGCCTCCTGTCTCCCTAAGAAACCCCAAATCCCTGTCACAGATTAACCTGTCCTACAGCCAAACGCATCCACGCAACTAATGAGTGCGACATAATAGCTGAAAAATTATACTTCTTGACAGTACGATCCCTATGCCAATATGCAGGGTATAAACATGCTTTAATGTTCTTTTTATAAGCTGTGCCTCTGTTCTTACAGAATACATTAAATAGGCTGGCATTTAAATTGAGTGCCTTGGGGGAGACGCATCTCCTGAATGCAGACACCTGCATTAAGAAACAAGCCTTCTTCCCAGTTTAGCAACAGATTTTATAAATGTGTGAAAATTCTTTATGGATGTATTTGTTAACAACAGGAGATCCTTTTCACACCTGTAAAAGGCATTTAATAATCCTCAGGGAAAGCCTTTCTGGTTTCAACTGGAAAGGCATTATATTTGCTTTAAGTTGAACTGTAAGCGACTCCACCAGATCTTCTTGATTCTTTCGCAAAGAAAGATATGTTCTTAATTAGGTTTATTTCCAGTTATTATAAATCAATGGTGAGCCATGAAAAAAATACTACTTAGTAGTTCAAAAAACTACTTGGATCCTGGATTTGGGCAGACTGATGCAAGGTACATGCAGCCTAGGCATCTAGAGTAAATATTCAAAGATTAAAGCTTTTTTGTTGACTGAACCTTCATTCCACATAACATTAGCTCTCCTTGTGGAGAGCTTAAATCTTTCTAAATACAGTCATTCTGATTTTTTTAAAGCACTATATTTGTCAAAAGATTATTACACAGTTGAGAGAAAAAAAAATAAAACTCTTTGATTGTGTCCAAGATGGATTTGACCCTGACACTACTACTTTGGGAAACCAATCTTTTTAATCACGTAGTCCTCTTTATGAAACAGCTCACTTACAAATTCTTCTCCTTTTGTAAACGGAGGCAAGGTCAGATACTCTTTAGCACAATAATATATTCCATTAAGTCCCTGCCTAAGACAGGAGGACTGAAAGAAAATTTTTTTCTGCAGAATACATTACACATCCCATTTCAAGAGTGTATTATACATCAGTTTTTCAATATATTAAATAACCTACATGATATATTGGTCCATATTATGTATCATGTATTCATTCCCCTGCAGCAGTTTTGGATTCTATTCCACTGAATTATGTAATGCAACTGTCGGCTCTTGCCCTGCACCACTTTATTTCATATTATATTGCTTCATTCTACATATGGCTCTTTCTGCATTATGGCAGAGTTACAATATATAAATCACCATAACTTCGATGTTCTTTCAATATACATCGAGTGATAGGTCCCTTTCTTTATGTAAAATTACCCATGACAAAAACAAGCAAGACAAAATGTTACAGGGTTACTGAGTGCCCCTTCAACAGACATTACCATAGCTGGATTTTCACATGACTTATACAGCTCATCTTCACAGTTTGCATTCCAGAGGTAAACTGTTGCATGTGAAATTAATGTTTTAAGAGGAACTCATTTCTGCAAGCATTCTTCAGAAGCAAGTATTAGAGCCCGGTGTTTCCATAGAGAGAATAATCTATGAATAACTACTGCATGAACAACCAAGATCTCATTAGAATTATGAATTATGGACTATTAAGTCTTCTGATAGTAATACACCTCAGAGTCTTGCAGAAAAGACCACCTTTGCTCAGACAGGTGTAATTTCTTGAACCACAGGTTCTTCTAGAGCTGTTGTGGGCAAACTGGTGCTGAAAAATAAAATCCCTGACAAGTAGGGGCTGCAAAGGGTTGAAGAAAGGAGCAAAGGAACAAAACACAGAAAAACTGGAATAGAATGGGAGAAGAATACATATGAGGAGATACTCATGCACCTGTTAGTCAAAAATCGAACAGATTTTTTACTCCAAGTTTACAATTCAGTCACAAGATGAGAACTGTTTAGTGACTTACAGAATCATAGAATAGTTTGGGTTGGAAGGGGTATTCAAAGCTCACCTAGTCCAATCCCCCTGCAATGAGGAGGGACATCTTCAACTAGATCAGGTTGCTCAGAACCACATCCAGCCTGGATGTATCACAGTAATATCTTCTGGATTTGCAGACGGAAAGGTGGAGGAAGAGGAAAAGTAATCTAAACATTTTTATATTCCTTTACTAATCCTTATTTCCTGACTCCTTCCTGGTGAAAATAGTTTCAAAAGATCCTTGAGAAACAGCAGGCTGACTGTAGGCCCTTCTAAACCCATACTCCTTTGTAAATGTTGTATTTGGGGTTTCAGTATACAATGAGACTTTACAACTCTCAAGTCTTCAAAGCCTATATTGCTCTGCTCTCAGAAAGAGCAGAGATTAACTAATCTAGCAAGATTCCTGCATTTTGGCAAACTTCTTTTGGAAGAAAAACTATTATTAGCTTTAGACACTTTTAATTACAAGTTTAAGAGGTGGTCAAAGACAAAGCGCATTTCTCAGATTCGTCAGTCTACTTAAAAATAACCAAGTCTTTGATTCAAGGAAAATGATTAATTACATAGACCAGACACTGTCAATCACAGGCTAATTTCCATTTTTACTGACATTTATATGTGACAAAACCTACTCTACCAAAAAGCTAAGAATGGCTGGACTAGTAATTAATGAGCTTCACCAGCTTTGCTAAGATGGCTCACGCATTAGCTTCCTAGATCCTTAAAAGGATTGTCTTATCAGGTTTGCAGACAAGAAGTACCTAATAAAACCACTAACAAGCACTCCATAGAAGTTGCAGTTCTGGATAGTCCTTATTCAGGAAAAGAAAAGAACATCTAACTGCCCTGGGCGGCCTGTCCAATGCCTGACTGCCCTCTTGGGGAAGAAACTATCCTAATATCCAGTCTAAACTTCCCCTGACACAGTTTGAGGCTGTTCTTGCCCTACCATTTGTTCCCTGGGAGAAGACATCAGCCACATCCTGGCTCCATCCTCCTTTCAGGTAACTGTAGAGAGTGATAATGTCCCCCCTAAACCTTCTCTTCTCCAGACTAAACATCCCCACTTCCCTCAGCCATTCCTCATCAGACTTGTGCTCTCTTTCAGGCTGAAGCAGAAGGGCATGTAGTGGTTTTCAGCCAGCAGTCACAAGCGGATGGTACAATCTTAACTACGTTAATTCATGTCCCTTTCAGATTTACCACCCCTGGATCTGCGTCATATCCCTTACACCAAATGCTATGCTTTAGCATAAAACTAAGTAGAAAGAACCATCTCTAAAGCCTTAATATGTGCAGAAAACACCTGTGTGTGTGGAAAACAATGGTCCTCACCAGAGTACAGCAGTACCTGCTACCATAAGGAAATCCATCAAAAATTATTATCTAGGTTAGGACAAAGAAGCCTTTTATAGACCGTAAGAGTAACTGGGACACACATAACTTATTCCAATTAGCTGGAAGCCCTGACATAGCAGGTGGCAGCAGTGCATCCATTACTATAATGTGGAAAATATATGGTGCATGGCAACAGGCAGTTGTATTTGTCTTGATTATGGAACCCAAACCCAGTACTTTCTAACCTATTTGCTGTGGAAAAATCACTTTTTCTGCACTAGCATGGAAATGAGCCTTGAACAACAGACACAGGCAACACTTCCACGTTTCTTTCCACTATTCAACATGAATATCAGGACTATATGTCTTCTATGCAGGGAATTGTGTTAAATACACCAGACAGCAGAAGTTGATTGTGAACAGAAGTAGAAAAAGGTAAAAAAGGGGTTTAGGCTATAGAGGGACTTCAAAATCTCCCAAGCTAGGTGAATGAAGATGAGAAGATTCTCCTGACCACTCTACGCAAGTACTAACAGCACATAAGAAATGCTAAATATTTGTCTCCCTTTGGAAACAGTAATTATTTGTCATTATTGCTCTGTGCTGCAATTACAGGTTTACCTCTAACCACCTCAGCTATAATTTAGCCACTTAAATTCTGCCTGATGTCTCAAACATGGCTGTGTATCAGTGGGAATTTTATGAGCAGAGTGTTTACCGCATCATTCCCACAGGTACCTAAAACATGGGAGATCAACATGACTAACCAGATCCGTATTTTACAACACTCTGCAACCTTCTCCTGCTAGACAAAAAAAAAAAAAAATGCTTTTTACAAGTGGAAATGGGAGATTTTTGCCATAAAGTTAAACAAGGCATTAACATCTCTGAGGAAAAATAGCCTGATGCTGTCATTGACCCTTCGACTTATTTATATTTTAAAGCAGTGGATGACAACGTTGCAAATGCCTCACCTAAGAGTAATACATGTAAATCTCTTTTTAAATAACAATTACAGAATACTATGGCTTATCCATGAATTCACAAAATGTTTTACTCAAGATTGTTACCAGCCCTACAGGAGGCAGAGGGAAAATCTTCATTTACAGACAAGGAGCCTGAGAACAACTGATAATAAAACTGACTTCCCAGAGGTGCCATAGAGAGTGCAGCAAAGCATGGAGAGATCTCTGTTCCCACTCCTGTGCTTAACACCAGTCGTGCCAGTCAGATACTCCATGCGAATGCACTCATGCAATTACTTGGGACTTGCAGACAGCTGAAATCACACCTTTATAAACAAGGGCTGCTTTTCAAGCTAAGACAAGAGACTCTAAACACAAGTAAATGAAGTCTAATTGTTATGGATACATGAGATCAGAACGTGGCTCATTAAGCATTTCATTGGAATAGCTACATCAGTTTGGTTTTGGGGAGTTTTATAGGGTCATACAATAGTCTGAACTGGAAAAGACCTTATGAACATCTAGTTCCAAGCCCCCTATAACACGGGTAGGGATGCCTCACACTAGTGTCTTACAATACTTAAAGAGGTAGAATAACAGAGTAACAGCATTGTCTTAATGCTTGCAATGTGTGCTGGTTTGGGCTGGGGTACTATCAATTTTCTTCACAGCAGCTGGTAAGGGGCTATGCTTTGGATTTGTGCTGAAAACAGCGTTGATACCACAGGGATGTTTTCAACACTGCTCGGCAGCTTACACAGAGTCAAAGGCTTTTCTGCTCCTCATCCCACCCCACCAGCAAGGATGCTGAGGGTGCACACAGGGTTGAGAGGGGACACAGACAGGACGACTGACCCCAACTGACCAAAGGGATACTCCATCCCGTATGGTGTCCATGATCAGCATATAAAGCTGGGGAAGAAGGAAGAAGAGGGAATGTTTGAAGTTACAGCAATTTGACTTCCCAAGTAACCATTATGTGTGATGGAGCCCAGCTTTCCTGGAGATGGCTGAACCTGCCAATGGGCAGTAGTGAATGAACTTCTTGTTTTGCTTTTCTTGTGCATACGGCTTTTGCTTTACATATTAAACTATCTTTATCTCAACCCATGTATTTTCTCACTTTTACTCTACCAATTCTCTTTAGACAGGTAGTTTTTTATAAAAGCTTATTTACATAGGAGGTGAAGCATTACTTTCTCCTCTCAGTAGAGAATTTTAGCAAAAGAAAAAAAAATCAATTCATAACTGTTTTCCATTAAAAAAAAAATAATCCCTGATAGCAACTGGGTAAATGACCAAAAATTGTAAGTATAATCATTTTGTTTCACATGCATGAATTAGTATATGGGACAGCTAAATGCCAACTGGTATCACTGTCATGCCTACGAAGTTAAAACACAGTGGCTTGTTATTCTTACTAAGCATCTGTGGGGGAAATTTTAATTCTGAAAGCAAAAGTGGCCTGTCAAATATATTCTGTTATGAGAAATCTTAAAAGAAAAAAAGACGGGAAATGTTTTTGCATGTTGTTCATTTAAAGAAAAAAAAGACAATGCTGCAGTAGATAAGAAAAATCATGCATAAGCAGAGGTTCACGCAAACTTGCAGCAATGCTTCTAGCCTGTTGTTTTCACTTATATTTAAAATACAAAGACATTTTAATTAAATTAGCATTTACATAGAGATTTCTCAATTTAATGAAGCATTTAAGAAATACCCAGCATATAGAATGACATCTTTTAAATTGCTAAAATACCTGATAGTATTTCAGGATGTGCATCTTTCACTTCATGGATAACTCATTTGACTATCTTGGCAACAGTGTTTACCATATAGTTTTTATTCGCTAAAGTCTGTATTGATACATGTGATTCGCAAGAACATAAAAGAAGCAGCAGTTTAGTTGTAATGAAGGCTCTTTATCTGCTTTCCTAAATTAAACATGACTGCCTGTGCCTTGTGTGACATTAGGTTCCCACCACAGCTCCCAGCTGGGGATGCTGGTCAAGCTGGAAGCAGACCATTAGCTCACTGACACACCATTAATGTTTTTCTAGTTTCAAAGTTCATGACAGTGAAGAATGTATTTTATTTAATGGCTCAATCACACCTTTGATTAGACAGCTCTCACAGACATTTGAAGGGTCCTGCATCTGCAACAGATCTGCCAGCACAAATGCTGTAAAAAGCAATTTAGATATCAAGCTGAACTGGCAATCTTCCTGGAAGGTAAATCCATTAAACACTGTAAAATACAGTTTCTAACCACCTCTATTAGGAGAGATCTTACCTAGATGTTTCTGGCACCTAATGCTAGACCACAATCAACAGTATCCCTCTGCATGCACTGGTACACACACCTCATAGGCTTAACGAAAAAAGCCTGGTGGCCCAAAAGCTGTGGTCAACAGCAGCACAAACTAGGTAAGAACCTGTCTGACTCAACCACCACTGAGTATAGCTAACGCTATACGCAGTATGTGGAAACCTCACACAATGCTGAAGTTAGCCCATAGATCATTTTCTTATTTCCAGAGTATCTGGGTAATCACATAATCAACCAGGTGGGAAAAGCTATTTAAGATCATCAAGTCATGTCAGAGCTTCTTGTGCATATGATCTCCCAATAATAGGTTAACAGGAGGCCAGAGATTTTTCCTTCCATACGGTATTTAACATTACAATATAAGATTAAGGGCACTTATCTCAGATGAGTTTTCCTGTAGCTGTAAGTCTCATTCTCTTCTTCTTCTTCTTCTTTTATAAGAGCTTATTACTGCTGGTTGATCATTTTACTTTCATACAATGTATAGGACCTACAGTTTTAGAAGCTGGTGATTCAAGTTAGATGGATGGTACCTGCATTTATACATGGTATTTATCTGCATTGTTTTACTCTTGTGATAAATACTAGACAGCACATAAGTTATTTTAACTTCATTAATGAACTATCCACAGGAGCATATTAGTTAATCTGCCACAGTTTATGTATATTCAAATTAGAACTGAAACAAGTTCGCTGGCCAAAATGCAACACTTTGAATCAGCAACACCAAATGCCAGCTTCCTCAAACCCCGAGCCTGAAATGCAAAAAAGAAAAGCAGGGAACCAGCACGTCTTCGCCTGCAAATCTGCCACAAACTTGGTTTCCATTTCCTAGAAAACTATGAATATGGTATGAACTTACTGAGAAGTTGTGATTGGTTTTACCCTTACCAGAATTTAACACACTCGATCAGATAATTAAAATCCCAAGATAAATGTTCTACAGGGTCTTTGGCTCACTGACTGCAAAAGAAAACATGGAGACAATGCAACAGTGATTTGGAATTAAGATGGAATGCCTGAACACGGCAATACATCCCAACTTCCTAAAAAGGGTTATCTATAAACATCAGATGTACACCAGTAAATTTTAACTACTGTACTTCCATCACCCATATTTAATGCCTTGACAATTACGCAACACAGCCCAGAACATTTGGATTGATGCCTCTGCTGAAATTGAAGACAATAAAATATTTTATATATTGCTAAGTGAGTGTCCAAGAATATTTAATGGGTTACAGTGAAGATGTAACAAAGGTATATCTAACATAATGGAAGAAGCTGTCCTCCAGCTGTGTTTATTAGGAAATACATCACTATTAAATCTTTGTCCATTCTGTAAGAAAATAAGCAAAAGAGGTGTAACTGTTGCAAGAAGAACAGGCTTATTTTAAGATCTAAGAATGCCTTTACTTCCAAATTAGATTAGAGGCTGTGACAGACTGTGCCACATTGCAAAAAAGGTCTGTGCCATTAATCAGGGAATCTAAAATTTGATAAAATGTATGTGCCTGCAGAAGGATCATTTCATAAACACATTTAAGTGAATATGATGTAATAAATTGAGCCTATGGACATGCGCTGAATCAATATTTATGATAGCAGTAAAATGTGCCAGTAGTATTTATTACTTCAGAGTTATTTCCGTGACAGGTAATAGGTTTTTTTCCCCTTCTAATTATGATGCAGTGCTGCATCTTTATTTTCAGGTTTTCTACTGTATAAAAAACTATTTTAATGCCATAACAAAATAAAAACTTCATGCCACACTGCCAAGCTGGAGTACAAAGGAACATGCTTTCACATTACAGAACACAAATTGACCCAGTACCTCAAAAAGCTCCTAAAATATCTCATTAACATTAAGTTTCTATTAGGTAAGGGTAATGCTCCCTGATTTCTCATCTCTTTCTGCTGTCAGTGAAGAAAATTATAAAGATGCTAAAGAAACAAAAGGACACTTATTCAAATGTTATGCCTAATAAACCTTGCTCTGAGGGACTAAACTGACTTCATTGATGCAGAGATTTTGTACTGGACAAATTCCACCCACACCACTTTTATGCACATTGTTAAGAGTGCATTCGTCCATTGGAGTCACAGTCAAATTTGGACTTTCAGGGACAATCTTCAACCCCATCCTCTGGCAAATCTTATTTGCAGCCCCTCCTCTCTCCATAGAGATCCCTCATGCCAGTGCAATATGAAAGAGGATTTCAGTACATGAGGAACAGCTTATTAATTTTACACAGCTCTTGAGCTATTTCGAAACCTACCCTGGAGAGTACTGTCAGCAGCAGAGAGTGATTATTTCTCCAGCTTTCTTGTCTTTTTCTGTTCAATCCATCTGCTTAGCACAATGGGCTCACAGCCTCTGACTGAAATTTCTAGATGCCACCATAATACAAATAAATCTTAAAAAGTATAACATCTTCTAAGATAAGAAACATAGGACACGTGACATGATGTATTAATCAGAAAAAACACTCCATGAAATTATGAAAGTTAATGCTGACCTTCCTTCTGTGTTGATTCTTCACATCTATTGGTGTAAATCACACAGACCCAGCGCAATCTAAAAAGCCTCATCCCAGTCATTCTCACAAATAATGGCCTGTGAAATCATTCTGATGAACTGCTAATTGGCTTAACAGTCCTACAGTAACATATAATATACAGCAACTAATCCTTTTGAAAAAAGCTAGATGTGTTTCCAACTGAGCAAAATCCTCACGCCGTTCAGCATTCACTTATGGAATAGAAAGCACCTTGCCTACTGATGCCCACATTCAAACATCCAAAGCAACTTCATGGAGAGGGAACATTTAAATGGCAAACAGTATCTGTAAAACAAAATGACATGATGTGAAGCCACCAGTTCAAATCAAGACTCAGTGTATTATGACTGCCCTCCTCACTTAATAGACATCAGATACCACAAGCAATTGGAATTGCAAGACAGGCAGAGAACAATATTTAAGAGAACATGCCCCCCATATGGCCCCAAAAATGTAAGCACTGATGGGGAGTTTGGAAGGATTTGACTCATACCAAAAGACAGGCAAGTCTCCTCTGTGAAGGCACGACACCTCTAAGCTTGGTGTACTGGCATACACAACCATCAGGATTTTATGCCTTTTCTACATCTCAAATAATTACAATAGCTCATAAAAGTCAAACCAAATAACTGAGAAAATATTTCCTGTTACAACAAAAAATCACAAATTTGTACAGGGAAAAAAAATATTCCTGTTTTCCTTGAACAAAGGTATGCTCTGCCTGCTCGACCCATTTTCCTTTTCTTTTTCCCCTCCTCCATTTCTCTGCATCACCCTTTTTCACAAATCAGTTCTATTAATCCCCAGTACGACCTACACACCACAGTAAGGAACGATGGTATTTGTTCAGTGACTAGTGCATTGTTTTAATGGTCCCAGCTATCAGCATTAGCACAATACAACAGAATGAAACAGCAACATGGAACTCAGTGAGTCTTTGCTTAATTCCTTTCCCATTTCAGGCTGCTGTGTAGATTATCGCTAGATGCTTGTCACATTTAGATAGGTAAAGCTGCATGCTCCTGAAATAAACTGGAGGGCTAGTCATTGACAAGTAAAGGCTGAATAGAATAATCCTTAACCTCTGCTGCACTCAGTTTTTTGTTTGAGCTGGGAGATAAGCACTACCCAATGAATTGCTTACAGAGGGATGACTGAGGCATGGCATACGCTAAACCAGCGTGGAATCTGCTTCAAGCTATGCCGATTGCCAACGGAGTGTTACACACTCTGGCCATGCCCCAGATACGTCTTTTATACCATGAGCAAGTGCACAAGAGACACAGAGGGAATTTTCCGATGGCCGATCTGACCACGACATGATTTCTTTGAACCATTCAAAAGGGAACACCAATGAGAAGCTGATTTACCGTGTCCCAGCTCTTCTCTGTGAAACGGGAATAACCATTCCAGACAAGCCTATTGCTAAGATACACTGGTAGTGCCGGAGATACCAGGCTGGACAGGGTCTTGAGCAACCTGGTCTAGTGGAAGGTGTCCCTGCCCATGGCAGGGAGGTTGGAACTAGATAACCTTAAGGTCCTGCCCAACCTAAACCATTCTATGATTCTATATCAGTGCACACACAGGGCAAGGGTTAAGGTACGCATGCCACTTTTTGGCATGACAGTTAGAAAGGGGGGGTTTAACAATGTTGAACTGATTTACACTAAGTATCCTTTACTAATAATGACTGCTCTTTTTCTACCTGTGATTTTCTTTTTTTCCAAGCTTTACTTTGACAATTAACTCACCCTTACATCACACAAAAGTACCACCACACACTATACACATTATAAATTTACTCATACACATTTGGAAAAAAAGGAAGAAAGAGGAGAGCGATCATCAAGTAAGCAGCAGAGATCAAGTTAATGACTTGAAACAAACAGAAAATAGTTGCAAAATCGTGACATACATATTTACTCACACCACACTTGCTATTATCAGCTCAGAGTGAGCCTTTCTCATGCCTCCAGCAGTGACCTTGTACTGAAACAGTGACATTTGTACCTAGTCCAGGAGCCAGCAAAAGCCATATGAGATATACATATTGCACTGAAACCACATTCCCAAAGTGCAAGGCATAAGCTCCCTGACAGGCAAATTTTATCATACAATGAATAGATAGGATCTGAGGAATCTTCAGTTGAGTCACTTGCAATTTACATCAGTGTCAATAACTGCCACATCTGAAGTAACTGCCTCTATAGATACCTAGCAGATGTATCACAGTTTTTCCCTACTTAATTATTTACTTTTACTGACCTCAGGGTCTTTAAAACTAAGCTGCTGCACGCTTAGGTAGAAACTGCATTTTCATTTAGATAATCATACAACTCATGAAACCACTGCCAGCTACAAACTGAAACTTCAGGGTCTGACACATTTGCACGCCACTATTCTTCACAGACCAATGACTCCTCTTACCTGCATGCTTAACTACAGTTTTGCAATGTCTTTCACAGTTAAGATATTCAAACATTTCACTTCGGTTTTTGCTGATGTTGCTGTAAAATAATGTTGCTACTATTCTTTCTTCACCAACTTCTGCCTCTAAATGCCATACAGTGATTCTTACTATATTCATGTTAGACAACAGCTCAAGCTGTCAAATTGTGCTGAGTGATGAAGAGCAAACTTTGTGAGCTAATGGGAGAAAATTTCTACAGAAGTTAAAAATCACCATTACAAAGAGTTCTGGCTTCAATCTTAGGGGATTTCTAAGTAATACAATAATGGCAGACTTCTCCCCCACCTTGCCCATCTAATATTTTATTGAACCTCACCTGGTAACACATTATTTAGGATAACAGACATACATAGGGATGCTGCGGAAGGACTCTTCATGAGGGACTGTAGTGAGAGGACAAGGGGTAACGGGTTCAAACTTAAACAGGGGAAGTTTAGATTGGATATGAAGAAGAAATTCTTTACTGTAAGGGTGGTGAGGCACTGGAATGGGTTGCCCAGGGAAGCTGTGAGTGCTCCATCACTGGCGGTGTTCAAGGCCAGGTTGGACAGAGCCTTGGGTGGCATGGTTTAGTGGGAGGTGTCCCTGCCCATGGCAGGGGGGTTGGAACTGGATGATCTTAAGGTCCTTTCCAACCCTAACTATTATATGATTCTATATTTGAGGGCTGCTCTGAATGCCAAGGTTGGGGTACATGCCTCAGATGGATTTAAAATCCACAGAAAGGCAAACTGCAAACACAAACCAGCCTAAGAAGAGCATGGGTGGAAGGAGAGGGCTTGGATGGGAGCCACAGCATGTTCTGACCAACTGGAACACCAGGATTTTAGGACGCATCCATTCAGACACAGCTAAAGGGGCTAATCTCACATCTGTTGTTTTGTCATAGCTCCTAAACCCCTCTCTGTGGGCACTGAAAATCCCAACCCAAAATAACAGCATGATTCAATTCATGCTCGTATGTTTTCATTAAAATTGGCAATTAATTATTTTTTGCTGAAAGCTCCCTCGTAATTCTTGTCATGTGAAATAAAGGGAACGCACCCGTTAAATGCAGCAAACCTATTTTTAAAACACATGTGTTGGCATTATTTTTTGCAAAGTTTCATTCACAGCTTTAGAATCGTTGTTTTGGCAGAGGGGGACCACATCAGAAGTGCTGTCTCCCCAGGAGACATCACAGAGGCACAACAGATCAGGTCATGCAGTGGAAATTTTGTGCTTGATCTCAATAAGAGCAAATCAGGCCCAGGCTAATGATCAGAAACAGTGTTTTCTTAGCCCTCAGTTCCATCATAGCTCCTCATAGAATGACAGAATCATAGAACGGTTTGGGCTGGAAGGGCCCTTAAAGCTCATACAGTTCCAACCCTCCGCCATGGGCAGGGATACTTTCCACTACACTGTGTTGCTCCAAGCCCTGCCCAGCCTGGCCTTCGACACTGCCAGGGATGGGGCAGCCACAGCTTCTCTGGGCACCCTGTGCCAGGGCCTCACCACCCTCACAGGGAAGAACTTCCTCCTAGTGTCTCATCTAAATCTCCCCTCTGCCAGCTTAAAGCCATTCCACCTACTTCCTAGTGCTCTAGAGCTGCTGTCACTGAGAAAGCCAACCAACTCCAATGATTCAACATGCATTAAGACTACATCTGACTCCTCTTCAAGGTGGGGAAAGTTTCTCAGAGCTTTCTGAAGTTTCTCCAAGTCTAGTCATTCTCTGCTCTTTTTTATTTTACAACTGCAAATGAGCTGAATTAATGAAGCAAATTAAAGAAGCCCTAACTCAGTTGCAGATATGCAAGGATAAAAGAACGTATTTGGAAAGCAGTCAACTTGCTTTAGAAGCATGTTTGGCATTTCTTTGCAGATACAGCTGCAGTAAAAGAGAGCTAAAGAAAGAGTTAACACTTCTGTCATTTCTGAGTAGGTGTCTGAGGCATCCCCCGCTCAGGCCCCAGAACAGCAGAGTGATCTGAGCAAATCTTTTACTGCTGAGCCTTCCTGTCTCTCCATGACTGAGCAGCAAGCTCTTCAGAAACACCTATCTGTGTATTTAAACGGAAGACTCATCATTGTGCCATTTACAGTTCAAATACACGGAACAGAAAAAAAACAGGCTACACACAGTCCTCACCTATTCAGGTAAACCCTGCCCCTGCTTCAACCTTTTCTTGCCTTCAGGGTCACAGACACCATGTATCTGCCATATGTGTACATTTTTCTTATCACCCAAGCCCCAGAAATGGTAAAGCTTTTCGACTCTGATCCTACCTACAGTGCATGAGCCTGTCACATGCTTCATCTGGGCTGTTTTGATGGATTTATCCAGTTTAGGGCTTACAGAAATTCAGAACCAAGTTGCTACAGTTTTCTACAGTGAATCAGTAATCATGGACCAGAGGTGGTGACTGCTCCCAAGCACGGAACCCTCCCCACCACCCCATCCCAGCTCTACGGGGAGACATCCAGAAACACTACTTCTCCCCTCCCCCTTTCCCACTTTATTTACTGTCTCAGTTTTTCTATCAACTGAGGGTGAATTCTATTGTTCTGACCAATTACATCTGCGGTTAACAAATCTCATCACTGCGTAAGTAAGTACATGGCTTCTCTTTGTTATGTTTGTTACATTTAACCTTATCGAACAGCACTGTTTTTATAATACACTTTCATCAAATCAGGTTGTTTCACTTTACTTATAATCACAGCTACATTCACAAATCAACCTATTATCTCAGCAAGACCTATCAGCTCTGCCGACATTGTATTTACAAACTGGAAAGGAAGTTGTTAGCTTAGAAAAATTTGACACAGATACTGCGGTGGACCTGAGGACATCAAATTTAGTAACAGAGAGATAAATTAACTGACACTGAGGAAAGACAAGAAAAAGGTCAGTAATGGCATCTTGATTACTCAGAAAAGTTAAGAATTTGCAAGCTTTGGCCAAGGAGAAGACAAAGGATTAACTTCAGTGAACCACACTACATGATCCATTGAAATTATAATGATCAAACATCTCATGGTTAACCATGATAATGGCCATCTGTAGGACAAAGCTGAGAAATTACTAGGACTGCAGAATTAGTTGTGCTTACTAACACTGGGCATAGCAGTTGGGCATCAGAGCTTTGTCTACAGAGCTCTGCCCTGGACTAAAAATAAGAGACAGAAAGAAATTTCCCTTAAAGCCTAATCAACTTCTTGCTATCAGAAAAAATCCATCTAGGAAAATTAGAAACAGCAGGAAGCACACTGTATGGAACGCTAAATTAATTTCTTCTGATAACTTATATCAAAGAGAATTTGATTAAAAGACAATAAAACATGCTTTAAATCTAGAAAAACATGGTTACCGCAGGCTGAGGCAAAACTGGTATTGCTGATAAGTGACAACAGTGTTGTTGTTTATTTAGCTCTTGTAAAGGCACCCGCATCAATCAATAGCTGTGCGTGTACTGAGGCAGTAGGGCTTGTCTAAAGATGCTTATCAGAAATCCATGAGCAACATTCCACTTTTGATTACAGTGCTCCAGACTGTCCACAATACTGCTGAAGATGACTGTATGCCTCTTTGACAAGCCATATTGACAGAAATGATAACACAGAAACCACGCTTTCTAATATGCGTATCTAAGTGCACAGCCAATTAACTACTGTGCTGGCTGGAATTGCTTTGTTATTCATTTTATTCCAACTGATGTTAATACTTTGGCAGCTGACGGGGATAATAACTGATGGAGCATATTGGAAATCTGGAAGGGGGATATAAAATATATATAATTTAAAGACATGGAGGAAGCTGCTCTGCTTTGCAGTCTTAAAACATGAAAATGTATCAGTTGTGTGTAAGAAGCACTCGAAGCAGGAGAACTAGTAAGTATTTGAAAATGTGTGAATGAAAGACATAAAGAAGACGATTGTGATATACAAACAGGCTTGTAAGATCTCTAAAAAAGGCAATTATAACATGAAGATGATACTTTTTCACTTGTACTTCTAATATCACATTGAGTAACAATGCTTGAACATCTGGAAATGTTCATGTTTGATGCTTTAATCAAAACATAACCCTTTTCTGCAACATAATATGCACATTCTAACTGAAAAATGCCATTTAACCTGACCCCTAAACATACTTATTATCATTATATGCAGAAATAGCCATTCCAGTTTATTTTTTAAAAGGAGTAAAAGGCCATAAAATTATTGTTACTTCACTAACAAGTCTTTCTTTGCAGTTTTCTTACAGAGATGAAATCTATCTATATGTACATCTTTCAAAGTTGTTTTGATGGTATTTTTCACAATGGTGGTATAAATGATTTCACTGCAGTGTTGCAGCTCTGGTCCTGCTATTACTACTTGGCAAAAGCTGCTGCAGAGTTCAACAGAAACCTTCCTTCAAGAAGGGCTTAGTGATTCAGCCTGCAGTCTGGTACTCCAGTAATGGGGACCTGCTTTCTCCCCTTCTGAAGTCTCTCTGAACTGACATAACGTGCATAAATACAGTGCACATGAACCTAGCTCAAAAGTAGGAGATCAATACACACATCCCTGCTGCCACATCACATTCTAGATAGGAAAGACTGGAGGAGGGAACATGCTGTGGTAACACACCATCCCAGTGCTCAACCTCAGTTCTCACCTCCAAAACATGCCAACTTTTCTTACTCAAAGCCCTTGTTTTCCACCAACTCTTCTCCCTGCTCAGGAACTCTCCTGCTGAAGCACTTTTTCACCAGCTCTGTTCAACCTTTTAAATTATAGGATTGTGGAATGGTTTAGGTTGGAAGGGCCCTTAAAGCTCATCCAGTTCCAACCCCCTGCAATGGGCAGGGACACTTCCCACTACACCAGGTTGCTCCAAGCCCTGTCCAACCTGGTCCCGAACACTTCCAGGGATGGTACATCTGAACATTTACTGTTCAATCACAAAGGTCCCTAGCCCTTCTCCACCCCAAATGACCACTTGGCTCCCCAGTACCCTATTACCTCTACTTCAGATTGTCCCCACTCCTCCTAAACCCTTTGGCTTGCATCTTGGTCATGAGTCCCACTCAGTCAAATCCCTTCCAGGTTCATGATAACCCAGGTCTTTAAATGCACAACCCCTATACTACTGCTCAGTTCTTTGAGGTCTCCCTGTGAACATGCCAATCCTACTCCTCCCCCCCCCCCCCCATTTTTGCCTTTTCTTTCCAAGCACATGCTCATACCAAATTTCATTAGTCACCTCCTTGCTCCTAACTCAGGCAGATTTAAAAAACCCAGCATCAACTTTTACTTATCAGAAAACAGCCTGATCAAGATTCTGAGAGCAAACAAAAAAGAAGCAGCAGGAAGAAATGGACACATTGTGCTTGTCATTTGGTAATGGAATGAAGAATTTGAGGCCATAAAAGACCCAAGTAGAGGCTAAAGAGGTGCTAGCAAAAGGAAGGTATGAATGAGGGTGGTGACAGCCATCCATATGGCTACACTTTTAACATTTTTACTTATTCAACATGGAATTTTCACTCCAAACATGATCCGCCCTGTTTCTGGGCTCTTAAAGAAACCACCTTTCTTCATTTGAAGTTATTGAAAAAGCTGCAATCTCTTCCCTTTTATGTGGGCTTTGCCATGGACAATCCATGGTTTTGTAATGTAGAAGTACTGCAGTATAAGCTACCCTACCTCCTTCAAAAAGATTGCATGGTAGACACAGCTATAACAGAAGCAATAGCTGCTTTCTTAAATGGAGCAAGGAGATCTGTGAACATAAATCATCAGAGAGCTCACGTGCCACAGAGACCACTGCTGAGCAGCCCAAGACTTATATTTATGAATACCAGACTACCCCTTTCTTCTCTGTACTTCTCTTTACACTGCTGATATCATGATCCAGAGAACTGTTTTTCTTATTCCTTCCTGTCATGAGACTCCGGGTTCTTTCAGTCACCTCTCACCTTCCTGAGTTTAATGAGAGTCAGAAAGCAAAGTCAAAAAATCACTTGGTCAAGCCTGAAAGATGTTTAAATTTTAGCATATTAAAAAACGGTGTGCTGAACTGCTTTTTGTTTAACAGGGTGAGCAAACTGCTTGGTTGGAATTCTGTTTATGTCTCTGTGACAATACCGTCCCCTAAACCCACATGAGATCATCCTGCTAAGCAAAAGCCCAACAAAATTACTCGACAAGTGTGTTTCTGGCAAGATTATCGCTTTGGTTTTTCAAAAGAAGTGGAAGAAATCCAACCATGCTGGGCTTTTGGCTTAGCTTATACTATTAGCTGGAACTGGGTTGGCTCAAGGAAAAACGAAGTAATAAAATCACAGCATTTGCTGAGACAATGGGGGTGGCAGGGCTAAGAGGAGGAGGGTGTGGATGTATGAGGTCTGCGGTGGCATTTATTGAATGCCTGGGCAAGGAAGGGATCGTTTCTTCTTCCTTTGACACTTCTGATTCACAATTATTAGAGAGCAACGCTTTCATGGGGGATGGACAAATTGACCCTAAAAGCTCTTTTTGACTTCTAACAGGTACGAGGCTACGAAAAGCTGACAAAGTAACAAAAGAGCAGATAGGAGGCCACCATTAAGACTGCAACGTTTATGTACAATCTTATCCATTTAGAACAGAATAACTGTTCTAATAATTGCAAAACTGAATGGAGCTGATGCTGAAGGAGACAAGCCTGAGAATGGAATGTTCACTCCCACCTGGCTAAGCCAAGCAAGGACTGGGGATGCTGGAGAAAGGCACTCAGGTGCCGGGATAAGGAATAAGCGTCCCCTACCAATCACCCAGTTCCCTCCGACTGATGATGCCTGGACAGGCAGTGACAGGCTCCACAACAGCTGAGTCCAACCCTGCTCAGCCAGAAGCAGAAATGCTTCTGTCAGGCTTAGCAAATCAAATGGGAACCTCTCTCTGAAGAGCTAATAATGAATTCAGGAATTAGATGTTTTAAACCACTATCAGATAACAGAATTTCCGAGAAAAGCAGAAAAGCAAAAGCATTTAGAGTTATCAAGTAAACATCCTAAAATGCCTTCTTTGACATGGAACATCCTTCATTTTGTCAAATCAGCTACTTAACTTCTGGAGAGGTTCCCAAGCTTCCCTCCCAAGTCTTTATTCGCCAGCTCCACCACTTCATTTTCTCTAGCAAGACTCATTTCTCCTGAGAAAGCTGCCTTTTTACACCACCATCCTTCGACTGGGTCCAAGATAATGATTTTAAAAACTGGCCAAAGGGGTGATCTTAAAATGTATCCTGAGGAATTGTAGCTGGGTACCCCTACAATCACGTTTCTTTCCCCCTCGTTCTTTTAGCCTTCCCTCAACCTGATAGCAAGCCCCTAAATGATCATAGAATCATAGGATCAACTAGCTTGCATATTCTTACATTGGCAGAAATTGAAAGAATAATAGGGCATATACATGGATGTGTACACACATACATCATTTTTCCCTTTAAGCACATACAGGACAGAACGTGCAGCATTCTCAATCTTGGGCTGCCTCAGTGCACTACAGAGTGGTGGCCTTAATTTCTCAGGCTCTTTGGGGTTTTGGGGAGGGTTAGGTTTGTTTTGTTTGGAATCAGACCAGACATTAACTTTTCCCCATTTTTTATTAACAAAATGCTTAAGAAAAGCCATTTCTGTGCCCTCTGCCTTTTCTAGCAGTAGAGTATAAAAGCTATTTAGCACACAGTGGGAATTTTCAGGTGAACAATACCACCCTATCCACTAACGCTAGCATTGCTAATCACTGGAAAAAAGAAATCCAATCAATCCCAACTACCTGGTGCCTGCAACTAGGTCGTCTTGCACAAGACATGCAAAGGTTAAGCACAAGATCTGGTTTTCTACTTTGAAAGCTTGGAAATGACATCGCATGATTGTGCAAATGAAGCAAGGCGAGATGAGAAAATGAAGAAGAATGAAGCTGTATAACCTAATCAGGGACCAACAAGGGGGTTTCTGTATCTTTTTTCCCTCAGAGACAAAAGGAGCCTTTAAATCCTTAAACCACAGTCTCACGTTTCGCTTTCTTTTACAGCTTTTGGTAACGTTGAACATATACATATTTTGCATGTATTTATGTACAGGCTCCTGCAAGT
Source organism: Myiopsitta monachus (assembly GCA_017639245.1). Lineage (NCBI taxonomy): Eukaryota > Metazoa > Chordata > Aves > Psittaciformes > Psittacidae > Myiopsitta > Myiopsitta monachus. The sequence goes on from CM029925.1 coordinate 61,000,002, forward strand.
ATGCATGCAAAAAGGAGGAGAAAAACTGTAACAGGGCTGTTTAAAGGGCACAGGAAGCAGCTCCCTGTCACTTCAGAAACTAAGCACCAGAGCACTGCAATTCCTGAGCAAAACGTATCTGCACCTGTGAAGAATTTCATCTTCGTCCCTCTCCTGGCCACTATGGTGGGCAACACCTCACCTTCTCAGAGTCTGAACTCCTTCCCCGACCCCCCCCCCCCCCCCCCCGTTTAATTAGCTGACCTTTGCTTTAGTTCATCGACTTTCGACTAAGGTAATGAATGGGATGGAGCGTGCTCCTCACCAAGCTCCCTCCCCGCCCTGCCTCCCACAGACACCCGCCTCGGGGGGTCCATCTCCGGCCGGGGGCAGGGGCTTGCTGCGGCGCTCCCACCCGGAGGCGCCTCTGATGGGCTTTACCGGCAGGGCGGGGAACGGGAGAGCCGCCGCTCCGCACCTCCCGACCCCGCGGAGCTCCGGCCCGCGCCGCTCCGAGCCGGCGGGACGGCCCCGCATCCCACACACCCTCCGCGCTCCTCTTCCTCCCCTCGACCGCAGCCCCGGCTCTAGCTCTGCGGCGCACGCTAGGTACCGAGCGGCGTCCGGACCCACCGTGTCCGCCTCGCAAGGAAGCCGGTGACCTGTAGATCGCGATAGGCACTGAATGATGCTTGCTGCTGCCGTGGAAATGGTGAATGTGGTGCGCGCCCAGGCTGGAGGCGCCCCGCGCCACCCCGAGGAGGCCGCTGAGAGTGAGCGGGACTATCCAGAGCAGGGCCGAGCGGCTGCCGCTGCCTGCGGGCCCCGGCTCCGCGCTGCCCCTAAGCAGCACCCCCATTCTCCGGGGCTCGGCGTCCTCGGGAGCAGCGGCAGCCGCCGCCAAGGAGGGAAAACTTTGGGCAGAGGCGCGCTGGCACACACGGGCACGGCGCCGGCTGCGGCTCACCGCACCAGGTGAGCCCTCTCTTCCCGCTGGGAAAGCCGGCTAGGATCTTTTTCTCCAGGTCTTCTTCTACCCAAAACAATCCGAGACATAGCCAGCGGCGGAGGATCCAAGCAGTTCAGAGGTGGTGGCAGAAGGGGGAAGCCCCACGCTCCAACAACCGGTAGTTTAGCCTTTCCCGCGGCAGGTGCTCAAATAACGCTCCACAGTTGCGAGGGCTACGAGAGCACCAAGCGTTTCCCCAGCCTCGGTAATCCACAGCGCGGGCGGTCCTGCCCCATGTCTGCTGGACTGGGGAGAGGAGAAGGGGTGCCGCTCCATCAGCCAGCGCCGGCCAAGAGCCGGGAAATCAAATTGCCGCCGCTCGTCCCTCCGTTCATCTCCGAACGGGCGAGCCCTTGCCCCGCGGTCCCGCTCCCGGCGCACACACTCACATTCACACTCACATTCACACTCACTCGCACTCACACACACGCCGCCAGACAATAATCGCGCTGCTCCGGCAGTCTCAGTGCTCTGAGTATTGACAGTAACACCCGGGGATGTCTTTCAGGGAGAATGATGAAAGAAGGTGGGGAAAAAAATAATAATAATAAAATAAAAAATGGATTAAAAATATAAACCCCCAAACACGGAGGAGCTGGGCTATGCAAATCCGCAGTCCCCCAGCAGCGAACCGGGGCTGCGATGCGGAGGACGAGCCCGAGCAGAGGAGGCGGCTCCGTTCGGCTCCCGCACGGTCGCGCTGCCTCGCCGCTGCCGCCGGGAGCACGGCGCCGCTCCCCCCCGCCCCGTTCTTTCCCTTTCCCGCCCCCCGCTCCGGCGGCAGCGCGTCCCCTCCTCTGGGTGGACCCGTGCCTCGAAAACCCGCTTTCACCCTAAAAAAAGAACCATTTCGGGGCTTGTCATCGGGCTAAACTTGGCCCGTCAGGTGTTTCCCCTCTGCCTCCCGGAGCACCGGCTCCCAGCAGCCGCCTAACAAAGAGTTACCTTTTATTTTTTTAATGGTTTTATTATTTTTCGCGGCACTACTCGTCTGCCCACCACAGACTGGGCTGAATACAAAAAAACCCACACGGTTTCTAGCCTGAAATCAGGTGGGTTTGGGTCCCAGCATCCCCAACCCTATCTGCAGGGCTGCGCCAGCGCTGCCCCCAGGAGCGGGGCCCTCATCCCAAAAGCAGGGGGATGGGCTGCTACAGCCCCCTCCCCACACACACACACAGCCGAGGGTGGGAGATGTCAGTGTTTCAAAGGGAAAACGTTTACCCCACTCGGCGGGTCCTATGCCCTCCTACCCCCCCGAGGCGCAGCCCTGCAGTACCGCACCCCAGGTATGGTGCGGGGGGGGGGGAGGGCGACGACGACGGCACGATCCCGGCCCCCCGCTCTGCTGCCCTCCCTTCTCTTCCTCTTCTCCCTCCCCCGTTTCCAGCCCGCCGTAGATCTAGTGCCATGCCTTCAGCAGCATGAGATCATGGGTGCGGGGTGCGGATGCGTGAAAGGGAGAGGGCGAGCGGTGCGTGTGAGAATGCCTTCCCCCCCCCCCTTCTTTTTCTTTATATATTTCGCGTTAATTTAAACGAAAACCACCGCAATTCGCTGAGGCGCTTTCGAATCCCAACGCGGCCGCTAAAGAGAAGTCACAACCTTCACTCAGCTGCGTAGGCTTAGGAAAAAGGAAGGCTTTTCGCCTTTTCGGCTCTGCTCAGCCCAACGCGAACTGTCCCCCCCTTCCCCGGCTCCTCCCGTCGCGCATCCCCCCGCGAGATGCATCCCCGGAGAAAGAGGGACAACCCCCCTACCCTGCACCCCGGCTATGGTCCTGCGGGCTGGGCTTTCCCTGGACCACGCCGGGGAAAGGCAACTCCTGAGGATGTCACAGCAACTTCCTTCTCCAACCTGCCTCAAGAAGCCTCTCAGGGAAGTCACAAACCCCAATTCTCCAAACTATCAGCTTGCAACTGCCACGTGCTGTCACCTCTTAGAACATAAAATACAATCAATTCTCTAAGTTTCAGACTTAAGGAAAAATGAAAGAAATCTCAAAGAAACTTCAGCCTGGATTCACCAGATCTCCTAAAATTAAAGCCCCTGATGTACATTTCCTGTTCACGCACCTCAGATGTGTTAGAAATCTTTTCCGTAAATACCACCACGTTTTCTATCAATCCGACTCAGGACACAAAGTATTTCAGTCAGCCACTAGAACTAGTTTCTCTGTAAACTGTTCACATGTTGCTGCCGTTTTAGAAACAGGCAGTAGCTAACTGACTGTTCTTAATGATTCTAGACATCCTACAGACAAGTAACTTAAAATTGTTATCACTCCTTTGAAACAGGAAGCTGGTATTGCCAACCGCATGATGGTACAGTTGGCAACACAGTTGTTGGGATACAGTGGCAGTTGGCAAATCCTGTGTAGATTAAGTTCTGCTCTGCTGTTTTGAGTCCTCCAATAGGAGCTGCGTCCTGCTGCCTTTTAGTTGGAGCATCCCCATGGGTGCGGAAGAATGCACAGCTGGCTCTCCATTCCAGGTTTCCCGCTAGCTATAACCTTGCAGCTGAGGCTTTTCACAGTTCCCTACGAGCCTGGGCACGGCTTGTCTTACTGGGGTTGAAGACAGTGTGGATTGCCACCTGGAGTAGTGTTTAGCTCTGGAAGCAACAACACAAGAGGGATGTGGAGCTGTGGGAGTGAGTCCAGAGAAGACCACAGAGATGCTCTGAGGCCTGGAGCACCTCTGCTCTGGAGAGGCTGAGAGAGCTGGGCTTGTTCAGCCTGGAGAAGAGAAGTCTCAACGGAGATCTTAGAGCAGTTTCCAGCGCCTAAAGCGGCCAACAAGAAATCTGGAGAGGGGTTTTTGATAAGGGCTTGTAGGAACAGTACAAGGGGGAATGACTTTAAACTGTCAGAGGGGAGATTTACATTAGGCATTAGGAAGAAATTCTTTGCTTTGAGGGTGCTGAGGCCCTGGCACAGGGTGCCCAGAGAAGCTGTGGCTGCCCATCCCTGGCAGTGTTGAAGGCCAGGTTGGACAGGGCTTGGAGCAACCTGGTCTAGTGGAAGGTGTCCCTGCTGTGGCAGGGGCTTGGAACTGGATGAGCATTGAGGTTCCTTCCAATCCAAACTATTCTATGATTCTGTGATTCAGTCGGACTTTAGTGTCAGCATTCTTCTCTGTGCTGTTGGATATGTTTGTAGCAAGAGCACTTTACCTAAATTCTTGCTCCATCTGCCATCTACTGTATCAGGGAGGCCTTGGTGCTTAAATACCAAGGACAAATGAATAAAATGTTTAGGTACTTCAAAAGTGCTTCATTTAATATTTTACTGAAGATAAAAAGGGTGTTTAAGTGCTTGGTGTTATTAAATGTGTACTATTTCTGCAGTGCACACACATCACTGCCACTAAAGTTTTGAGTTTAAATCTGTGTTTGGAGACTACTTAGACAAGTTTTTTTCATCAGATGGGTTATAATGGGTCATTTTTAGGTGTTACATTATTATGTTAAACACTACTTAGGGACTGTTAAATTCATGGATCATTTTGCTGCTGCATAGCCAAACCAACAGTTGAGGACACAAAGGCCACTCTCCACAAAAAGCTATTTAGGCTATGTAAGTACCTGCTTAAAATGGGAATGGGATGACTCCTGCCTATGTAGGCATCCCTTTCTGGATCTGCAATGTGCTCAGCACCTGGTATGTACACTAGGTCTAATTTTAATAACATTTGACATTTTCCTGGCTCTGCACTCTGAACCAGAGTTACAAACAGGAGAGGTCTATCTGAGTTTCAGTGAGGAAAGATGATCTAATTCCATGCATGGGTGAGAAATGGGAAGAAGTAATCTGCAGAAAATATCATAAAAAGGCTTAAAGTGGAAAGAATAACAGGAAGCTAAAAAGGAAGGTGAAGCAAGTGTGTATGAAAGCAAGTGAAAGGCAGATGGGGACAAGAAGGCAAAAGAAGGAAATTCCAGGAAATAAAATCCTCTCTTGCTCAGTTTTTATGATAACAGCAAGCACTTATTTTCAATTTGAAGCAAATGTTGGTAGTCAGATACTTCTAGTCTTTTAATGTTTTATTTTAAAGGAGGTTGTAAAGATGTGGGTGTCTGTCTCTTCTCCCAGGTACCAAGCGACAGAGCAAGAAGAGACAGCCACAAGCTGTACCAGGGGAGGTTTAGACTGGATATTAAGAACAATATATTCACCAAAAGGATTGTCAGGCATTGGTATAGGCTGCCCAGGGAAGTGGTGGAATCACTATCCTTGGGGGTATTTAAAAGACATTTAGATGTGGCACTTAGGGACACAGTACAGTGGTGGACTTGGTAGTGCTAGCTTAACAGTTGAACCTGGTGATCTTAAAGGTATTTGCCAACCTCCAGAATTCTAGGATTCCATGATTCTATTTAGAAAGCTTAACTGGGTGTCTTAGTACCAAGAGTTAAACTTTGTAATGAAAACTAAAAGTTAAAAGCACCTGCATGCAAACACGGGACATCTAGTCTAGGTCATGCTTTGCCTGAAAAGGTTGGATCAGATGATCCTTGAGGTCCCTTCCAACCTGGAATTCTAGGACTCCGAAAACAAATGGCAAGCAGCATTTCTTATTTAAAGTGCTTAATTTTTTTATCCCCTGCTGACATGTGACTATGACTCTCTGTTAGCTGAGGAACTAGCTGAAGTTGAAATAACCTGTTTTGAATCCCCAAAGACACCAAATCATGTATTCCCCAACACAATAACCATTGTGGCATCAGTATGTGAAAGTTCACTTGAAAGAAGAAGTGGTACAAAAGAGAGCAATAAACAAGAATTTGTGGAAACAAATATCCCACTGCAGGCATAGCAAATAAAGTGTGAAAATAAAATACAGAGTTCACAGGGTAGTTTTCGTTATTTTGGAAGCTTAGCTCAGTGAAGTTAATGTTTTTTTAACACCATTTAACACCCTGCGCAGGTCACATTGGTATTAAATGTGACTTTTAATCAAGTTATTTCCACCAACTGAACTCTGTCAATACAAGCAAGTTCCTAAGTTTATGAGCAAGAATATCCTGAGTAGTAAAAACCACATCTTTCCCTGGCTTCTTCTATTGCCATAGTCCTGTAACACCAAATACCCCAAAAGAAGATTTATACAAACAGAAAAAGCACTTCCACAAGTATAATTTACATTATTTCCTTGGATAAAATCAGATACTTCTTGCTGGGACAACCATATCTCTCTACACCCTGATTCTTGTCAATATAGCTGTATTAGCTAAGATGAACAACTTTGGTGACATCAGCAAACCTCAAGTGCACACCATGCCTCAGGCTTGGAGAAGCTGTCAGTTAAATTCAGGGCTCCTTTAGGTTAAGTTCTGCCTTACACAACCCGGCTTCTCTGGCCACCTCTGCTCTCCAGAGATGAAATCCTGCAATTAGTGTTGCAACAGCCACTGTTAAACTCCTGAAGCTCAAGTGCTATTCAGCAAACACAGATAGAAGAAAAATGCACACTTTAACACACTTCCTGCATTTTTCTATTAGTTCTTCTCCGCTACTGGGTATGGAATCTCGTTTCATTTGAAAAGCTGTGGACATTTTGCAATTACAGTTAAGCAGGCCAGAATTTACGTTTATCCATCCTACGAACAGTGGTTTAGAGAAGAAAACATTCAAGCTAATGTTTCACTTACCACTATAAACTCTGATGAATTTATGGACCTGTAAGCAGGATCTCCCGATCCTCGAAGTGTCTGATTTTCGGACATTTCAATGTCTGGTAACACTAGAGGTGTTAATTTTCCTCTTTAAAACAGCAGAGAATGTTTCTTTCAGAAACCAATGAATTACAAGATACTGAACCAAGACTTGTTATCCACGTATAACTGTGGCCAGTTTGTGTCCTAACCCTATATAACTTAGGGCAGAAACCCTTTGCTTTAGAAAGAAAGCCAATGGCTGTGAACTACTCAGAAACTTGGAAGGTAAAAAATACAATTCTAGCAGAGATAGATGGAGTATTTGTGCAGCCAAAAAATACATAGAAATTCAAATTTTTGGTGATCATGGAAAAAAAAAAAAGAAGTTTACAATGGAAATACTTAGGCTGCTTACTCTGCAGTGCAGCTATTCCCTCTACAGGTATAGCTCAAAATAAAACCTGGTACAGTTGCTAAATGGTTCTGTCCATAAATCTGTCCATTCAAATTGCCTTAAATTTTCATAATTAGTCTTTCTTGACTCTGCATGTACAAAGACAGAAACAATCTCTTCCTCTCTATTCCTTGCTGTCAAAAGCAAGCTGATATTTATTTTTCCATTTAACTGAAAACAAGCACATACGGCAGATCCCTTCAATTTAGAATACAAGGAGTTGGTAGGAAAGTATTTTCCAACAGGGAATTCTGACTCTGAAAGGAAGTTCCCTCTTAGTCTGAAATGGCCCTGGTTGGTCCCTCACTCTTCAGGGCACTTTGCCAAGTCCATCTACCATTAGTTACATTAGCCCTGGTTTGACCTGCTTTGAGGAGAATGGATCATACTCCACTGGGGGCTGTCTTCTGCTGGCTATCACGGCTGCAATGCCACTTTATTTCAATGCTTCTGGGTAGGTTCCCCCTTTCATTCCAATATAAAGCCCTCTCCCTTTCATTCCAATATAAAGACATGGGAATTAAGGCCATATCCACATGTATATATACGTGGAGGCATTTAAGAGATTTGTAGCCCTGTATCAAGCAGGGCATGCTGTGCTCATGTTCTCTCTGGGCTACTGCATGAGCAGGTAATTCTATAGGCAATTAGACTGCTGCAGAACCTGCAGAAGTCTGATTCCTACCAGTGCTGCTGCAGGAATTGGCACTGCATTGCCGCAGAGAAGACAGATCCCTGACTAGAGCTTCAATGATACTAATTTGAACTCCTCAGCAAACACTCCAGCTAGGGACAAAAAAAAAAAAACAGAACCACAAAAATAGGTTACACATTAGTCATCAAGAAGTTTGATCAGTGATGGATGCCAATAACAGAACCCAGCGTTGTGCTCCTTTGTATCCAGTACAAGCATATGAAATACATGCAAAGCATATTCGTTGATAAAGGCCTCCAAAAATAGGAAAAGTCTATGTATGGTGTTGCTTGCAGCTCTTGTTCTTGTTTACCATACATAACACCTGAGATATTAAATGCCATGTCAAGGCCAAGCTCACACTAGACTCGAAGTGCAATGGTGCTAAAATGGAGAAATTGAGTTTAAAGACCTTGCAAGGCAAAACTGATTGCCTTTTTTTGTGTGTGTGGGAAGAGCTCTGACAGCCCTGAGAACCCTAAATCGTATTTGTAGAGGGCTTAAACTAAGTAATGGTCAGGAGTGCATTTGTTAGCAGGTTCTCCTGACAGGATTTCTAAGATACCACTCATTATGACTCATGATCGTCACCTCGCTCCCTTCCTGGCCTTGGTGGAGAAGAGGATGGACGGTGGAGCTCCACCTCCTGCCTTCCCTGAGAACATTGGTCCCGCAACATTATTGAAGAAGGCAAAGAAAGGGGTAAAGTCCAGCCAGCTACCATTCTGTCCACTCTCCTAGTTCAATACAGTGCTTTCAGACGCCAGACAGCAGTAGTGTTAAAAGTCAGCTGTAGAAATAACTGAATTTAAAAAGCAAGAGTTGTAAGAAGACAGCATTAACTTTTGGCATTCATGACTGTAAAATGCCCAAATACTTATTTAGCTTTAAACTTTTTTCTTTCCTCTTCTTTATTCCCCAGAAAAAGTGTCACCATTGTGCAGAAGCTGCATGTGTTTGTAGTGCCAAACACACTCGGTATAGCTGAGTTATGAACCTCTGAACATACAGATTTAAAATGGAAACGCTGACATAATCTTAAATGTTGTGGCACAAATACTGCCACTACAATAATCCTTGTAATCTAATATATTAGCCCTAGGGGGATGGAGGCTCAATTGCTGGTCTCAGACAGCCTGAGGCTCAATTCAAATTACATAATTTTTCTCCTTCCGTCAAGTTCTCTAAAATACATTTCAAATGCAGCATTGTACATTCCAAAATATTTGTTCTTCAGAGATTGATCTGGCTTTTTTTTTTTAACTTTAAAGAGATCTATAACCTCAGAGGCATGTGAAAAATCATTAATCAAGTTTATACTGTGCAACACACTTTTGTGCGTGAAAGACTTACTTCTTTCCTAGATTTCCTCAGTTATGTTGCCAAGGTGATTCCCCCAGAGAGCCATGAGTTTATCTTGACAGGTGTTAGTGAGATCTGCAGCGCCTCAGTGGAATTGCTACTGGTTGCTTTGAGGTACAGTAGAAGACATTAAGTCTGCAAACTAATGAACTTACCTTATTACATTCTAAATAAAATAAACCACAGAGTAAGTTGGATTAAGCTACTAATGCCTTTCTAATGAAGCTTTTATTGGGCATATGGTGTGGTCTTGCCATCTTCCTCATACAGCTAGAAGAAGCAAAAACTCCACATCAAACCTACATGTATCTCTCCTGTTATACACTAGTATCAAAAACTCACTGTCACAATGATTTTCATATTGCTATTTTGCTAGCATAACCTTTGATTCTGATTTGCAAGGCTAAATGGATTAAAAAAACCCCACAACATAAAAAGCAGTCAGATTGAAAAAAGAAACAGGAGTCACCACTGATAGAAGAGAAAAATATAACTTCTACTGCTGTTGCTAAGGGGAAAATACAAAACACTGCTGGTAACTTATAATTACTTCAAAATGCATCTGTGACCTGTCCTGACAATGTCAGGGAATCATTAACTAAATATTGTAACTTCTGAAGTTAAATAATCATTCCTTAGTCACAGTCCATTAGTGTTTTCCAGCCCTGAGCTGTAACACACTGTGTTTCTGTAATGCATATTAGAAGCAATAAAACAATAGGTGCTTTTAACAACAATGAATGAGTTTTAACCAAGGTGAAACAAGATACCACCATTTTCAGTCAGCCATGCCTTTTGCTTTTAATTGTCATTTTCTTTTCTCTTTGTATGTGTAGAAGACCAGAATACAAGAAAAAACACTCCTTAGCAACATTCCTCTTCTGGGAACACGCTGCCAAATTTAGGTATAAACCCATAACAGCATCTCAAAGAACAGCAATATCTCATACACTTCAGCTTTGATATGCTATTTCAAATCCTTAATTTCCCTTTTTCAGTTTCCCACCTAAAGTTTTGCTTTGCTTCCCTATCTGCAAATGCCCATTTGAGACAAAGAGATCTTTTCATAGCCAGGCTCTCCCCACCCTTTATTTATTTCAACAACAAATTAGCAGCCAAGTTTTTGTAGAGGATAAGAAAACACAAGTGAGGGCACAGTTTTTCTTTCCTTCAGCACCAGCAGCCAGAAACAGTATGAAAGCAATGGATCATGAAGAAAAGCAATTTCCTACTTCAGGGATTAAGCAATGCCCTCTTTTGTAATGTTAAATGAAAGTTCTAGTTTGGGGTTTTTTTAAGTCATACTGATTTTTTTCCCCAATTTAAATAAATACTCACTAGAAAAGCTCCAGCAGTCCCAAACACATCACTTTCTACTCAATCAATAACACAGATAAAACCCTTTATGTCATACTTCTTTGAGCAAGCCTATTGATAGGGCAAGGAAAATATAGCTCCTACAGAAGCCAAAGATAATTAATGAGGGGAAGTGTCTGGTGATACATGGGTTCTGTTCTTCTCCTAAGGGCAAATATAGGGGATTCTAATACAGACAATATGCAGACTTTTGTTGAAGCATTCAAATGAAGACATCTACCTACATTTTGCTGTCACCGTGCACATCTCTTATTCAGTAACACAGTAAAATTAACCACTTCTGCGATGATACACGGCTAGGCTATCAGGTGATGTGCCATACCCTCATCCAAAACATCATCCTACACTGACTTCCTTTTGGTAGTATGGAAGAGATGGAAGTTCTACAGCTGCCTCTGCCACAGCTTTTCAAGTGCAACCTTGGACAAATCACTACAAACCATTAGTCCCTTAATAGCTAATTGACAAGCTAGGTCAATGTTATCAGTCACAAGGATAAAGACGATTTGCATGAGTAAGGCTTGGTAGCATTACACCCTACACACAGAAGGTTTCAGAGGCTTTCATCTTCAAGCACTATTAAACAGTGCATTGCAGGATTAAGTCTTCAACACCTACAAGTCTGTATCTATAAAGCTCTGACAAGAACATTGCTAAATACTGTGTTTAAATACATACATATATATATTTTAAACACAATACTGTGTTTAAAGCACTCTGAGGTCACTTCATGATAAATGCCAATGTTTATAATAATTACAGCTGCATGGGCCTTCCTTAGTTTTTATACATTGAAAAATGGGAATCCTGTAAATATCTCATTGATAGGACAACTTGTAAATCACTGTTAAGACAGTTTGACAGAAAAAGCTCATTCTCCTTAGCATATGTGCAAATAGCTGCAGCAACCAAGAGACTGGAAACAGAAAATAATATATATACCTGCATTTCGGTTTTTAAGGAATTAAATTGAAGTTATTCCTAGCTAAGATGAGGCATCTGCCACATAATTAAAATTAAGTCACAACCAGTGGTGTTCAAGGCCAGGTTGGACAGAGCCTTGGGTGGCACAGTTTAGTGGGGAGGTGTCCCTAGCCATGACAGGGGGGTTGGAACTAGATGATCTTAAGATCCTTTCCAACCCTAACTATTCTATGATTCTATGATTCTATTTTTTAACAAACAGGTTGTAATAGGAAACAAAATGCAAGATTTCTCAGCTGCAACTTGATGGTGCTATCAAAACCTGCCTAATTTTACCTATTTATTTCAGTGCATGATAAAAGATACACTCAGAAGAAAAATACACAATGCATACACATTTTTAAAGGCTTAGAAAGCTAGAGGCTTTCTTTTAACACCCTTGGATCTAATTTTGTTTCTAAGGAGTAAACTGAGAAGAATGGGGCCCTAAAAATGATGATGGTCTGAAGCTGCTCTTTCAATCTTTGCACATGCTAAAACCCTCATAAATTCCAATACAAAATACGGGTGCACTGCTGGCCAGCTGTGGTTACACAGTTCACAACTACTGCCCAGAAAAGATTAGGGTTTCCTGAGGAAGTTTTCAAAACCCACCATATTGAACCACACTAGCCTGTAAGAGCTCTTCCACATTTAACAGGATGTCAGTTCCTGGAGCTATTTTCCTTTTGATGCACACAAAGTACTGCCAGTAATGTTAATCAGAATTATGCCACGCAGTGGAGGAAGACAATCACATAATATGAATTATCACAGTTTCTGCATAGCCCTGCCTCCTGCAGAACTGTTGTGTTGTTAGCAGAGCTGGGACTGTATATGCTACTGATTTGTGGCTGCTTTGTTTAAAAAAAGCTCAGTACTAGTGTAGTCCTTCTCATCCAGATATATCAAAGTGCTTTATAAAGCAGTGACAGCAATGGAGCTCAGAAAAAACTTGCAGTGAAACTTTTCTTCTTTCCATTTGGGAACATGAAAGGCTCTTGGATTATTTATAGCAAAATATAAAGGAAACAAATAATGAAAATCTAAAGAATCACATTTTTAAAAGTGATTTCATTTTGAAAATGATGTTCCCTTTCATCATTTTTTTTGTAGTCCTGGTTTAAAAAAACCTAAATGCCTTTTCTTTGTCACTGTTTTTTAGTTGGGACTTAGCAAATGTTCTCTCAAATACTTTTTCCTCAGAACTGCTTTTAAACCTAAAATTAGTTAAGGTCTTACAGCTGGAATCGGCGCACTTTACTCAATAAAACTCCTTCCCTAAGTAATGCCCTGGAAGCCTTCACCTTGTTTTCATTCAATTCCTATTCAAGGAACACAAAAGTACTAAAGGAAGATTAAATATTAAGATAAAAATTTACAGTACTGGGCACTAAGAACCTCTGTTTCCATTTACTTTGCTTCTGTAAGCCAGCTTTAATGAAAACATAATTGTTCTAACCTAACTATTAGTCACTGCTGCCAGACTTAAAATATTAGTGATGAAGCTCTGTGAGAGATGGGGGCACATCACCTGCATCAGGTCAAGTGGTCACACAACACAAAACCTGGGGCAAGGATCCCTGTTACTTACCTCCCCACTGTAGCAGAAAGCAGTATTTGCACTTGTATGGGACAATGAGCAGCCCTCCTATTTCTAAGAGGGAACTTCTACACCAGAATTACAATCACAAAAAAGGTTTATGAATTACAGCATAGGCTCGTTTTGCCACATACCTTCCAGTTGTATGTTTTCAGCCAACATCCCATTGACCTGAATGGAATTTACACAAGCTAAAAGACCTGGAATGCTACCTTAGTGGTAACACATTCCAACAAAATCTCTATGAGCTATAAATTAGTAGAAACCATTTTTAATTCTCACCTACTTCACACAACTGATCAATTTATCATTAATGCAAGAAGAGATTTAGAGCAATGTTTACACCATTAAATTAAATATCTTAGATACAGAATCACAGAATCACAGACAGATATACAGTATATCCCATAAGTGCATTTGTTTCTTACGGAATTCCTCTAGAATACTGGATCTATATACAATATAATATAATTATATTTAACTGCCAAAGAGATACTGAACTGTAGAGGGGGAAATAGCTTATAACCTTAAAGACTTCTAAAGTAACTTCCCTAGTCAAGATGGGCTTCAATTATACAACTCAGTACATGAAAAAGTTCTTTAGTCTAGAAAATGTATCATTGTTTGCACTTCTTTCATTTTTTTTCATCCAAGGAGATTTATAATGTGTAAGCAATACAGTAAAGGCTTTCTTCCACTAAAGCAGCTCAGAAATAAGCAGATTCAGAAGATTAGCTTTCCAGAAGGGAAATTCTAATTATGCATTTGAGGAAGTTTGCTTTTTCCTTTCCAGTAGTGTTACAGGAAAATGCTGGTTGTAAATACAACTAGCAGCAGGCAATCCCTGCGTCACTGCTCAGTACAGACCCAGGTGGTAAACATCACTTCACACGTTGTTAATTCATTTAGAATCTCTGATTTAATATCTTCATATGAAAAGGACAACTTGCTGTACCACTGAGGGGTTTGGTCACAGTGATGAGATCAGCAGATATTTCATCAATGTTTAGCCATAGCATAAACCTCATTAGGATGTTTTCAGACCTAGGTGACTATAAACACAAGGACTGAGAAAACCTAGAGCATGAACACAAACCTGGCCATAAATCCGCAATGCATGATTTCTCTCCTGATAAGAGCGGGTACTACATTTCCAGTGGTTAGTGAATGGAATGAATCAAGCACTCTGAAATAAGTAAACATCGATCACTGGTATCTTCTCGTGGTAAACCGCAAATGTATTTTTCCTCAAGACAAAGACTTTTTTCCACATCTTTTTAGCTGATCAATCTTCAATAAACGTAGATCATATTGATTTGATAGGTGGAAGGGTAAAATGATCAATACTTCTCCTTAGCTGCCCAGTTTTAGTGTGAGCCTGATGCCTGAACGTGGCTCAGGGTGACACCATGAGTCAGCACCTGCTCACAGCATACTGGAGTGTACAAAACAAGTATAGCCTGCAAAAGTATGAAGTAATGCTTCCTTTCAGCTCAGCACTAATAAAGCCTCAGCAGGAATACCAGGTACAAATTTGGACATTACACTCCCGGAAGACATGAGCCAACTGAGAGAAATATGAGGAGAGCAACATGACCAGAGTCTAGAGAACAAGAGCTGCAATAAAGCTTGAAAGAGTTAGGCTACAGAGGAGACAACTGAGATGGAACATGATAATAGCCTTCAAATACATGAAAGGCTGTTTCAAAAGAATAAGGAAATAACCTGTTCTCAATAACAATGATGGACAGGACAAAAAGTAGTGCTGCTGAATTGCAGCAATTAAGATTCAGATTACATGTTATGAAAACCTTTTCAACAGTAAGGATAGGGAAATGCTGTGAAAGATCACCAAGAAGATGGTGGAGTCTCTACTGTTAAGAATTATTTCAGAACAGCGTAGACACAAGTCTTTCTAGAACTACTCAAACGTAAGTGATTATCTTTTCAGGAGTGGGATGATATCCTTCAGTCCCTTTTAATTTTATATTTCTATGAACAGGACTACTGCATGCAATCATTTGTGCTGGAAATCGTTAAACTACAGGAATGAAAATATTCTCTTCTAGACTTCCCCTTGCCCGGAGTTGGTGCTGAAATAAATAGGAGTAAACTTCTTATCAAAAATCTCTTTTGCCCCGTACGTGATGTTACTAGAGATGACAAGTCTATTTGCCTGTTCGAAGCATTTCTTAGAAAACAAAGATGAGAATAAGCCACCTTATCTAGGCCAATAGCGAACAAATAAATAAGAAAACAAATATCACTTCACCTTGAATTCTTCTTCTAGATCACAAAACAAAACAACTCCAAATGAATTGAAGAAAGAAGAAAATCCACCAAGCACAAAGATTTTGGATGAGTAGAAAAGAACCTGCATCATTTACTTTTGGATTCAGAAGAACAGCCTGTGTGTGACACATGAACTTCTAGCTCACATACACACATACATCTATTTATATGTGTACGTGTGTATTTGCCAGCTTCTGACGCTGACAAAAATTGTCCTGATTAGAGCTTATTTCCTAAGGTTGGACCACATTATTTACTTGTAACACATATGGGATCCAAACATTGCCAAGCACCTGGACTCAGTGTGCTCAACAGTATATTCATTAAATTGTCCATTCGCATGGGATTTAACCTTCAATCTTTCTATTTAAGAAAACTGCCAGTTTCCAATCTTCTTAATTCTCTATTGAATCATAGTATTTTTTGAACAATACTCTCAACATCATGCTCTAAATGATTTTTTCCTCTGTAGCTTACCCCTGATAGTTCAGATAGTTGGATACTGTGGCATCCTATTTGAATACGTACTAAATGAAGAAGCACTCAGTGAACAGTTTTGGGCAACTGTGCATGAAACTTTCAAAAGTGAACTGAAACACGACTGAAAGGAATTTTAATATTTCAAATTAAAGCTTGAGTAAAATTTGCTTGCAAGAGCTGTGAGGGAGAAAACTGCAGTCTCAACACAGGAGAAGGTGTTACGATCTATTGCCACAGAGGATAGGAAGGAGTAGAAATTCCCTGTTCCTTCCTTAAGTTATTTCTCTGTAAATCTCCATCTGTTACACCCCTGACAGTCTCCTAATGTTCGTAATTTCTCCTTTCATTCCCTGGTAGGTTGCACTGCTGTGAAGAGTGTGAGACCACGTCCAGAGCAAGTTCGTGCTGCTTAACATCCCTCTTTGGAAAAGACTGCCTTTTTGCTAGCACGGAAAGTATCTTGAGATTTGTCCCTCATTTATTAAATTCATTAGAGATCATCATGACTATTGAATTTCTTTGCAGCAGGACACTTTCTTGTCAGTAATTCCCTGTCCACTGTTCTTCAAAGAAACTGTTTCCTTTGATCCATATTGTAACTGAATCCCCACAATGTGAAAATAAATCTGTTACAGCTCCCTCATCCACTGATTCTCCATTCAAAAACAATAACCTCAAAATAAAATTCTCAAGCATGAGAGTCTTTTCTGACACCTTTTGCATTATCTTCCTGCTTCACAGTACTTTTCTACAATTTTCTAAATACAGATTTAAAACCAGTTAATCTCAGTTTATGGTTCTATTCCAGGTTCTTCAGTAGGGTAGTACATAGAGAAAATATAAAGCATCTAAATAATACAAGAATTGTGATGAAAAAAAGTGAAGATGGATAAAAATAAACCTCATTATTATCTAATCAAATTCACAGCTGCAATACCATAGCCATCAAATTCAAAAATCACATCACTTGAGGATTGTGAAACCCTATCCAACAGGATGCCATCACAAGATCTAGGGAATACTGGAGGAGTAATGAAGGGATGTGTAGAAAGTAGAAGCAGAGAATAAAGGCAGCAGAGGATCCAGAAACAGAAATCCATAATATAATGCTAAATAAAAGCTAGAAACATTTTACTTACCAGACTGTAAATCTACCAATGGACTCATCAAGTGACTGCAGAATACATGACAGCAAATCTGGTAGCTCACAATTATATATTCTCTTAATATACTTATGACATAGATGTTTAAACATAGTGCTGGTTTTCTTGAAAAGTGAAGCTTTCCCCATCGTATTTCAGGAAAGCTCCAGGATTGAAATGGAATACATTTCAAATGGAGAGATCAAAGTAACCTTGTTCCAGCCAAGAGCACACAAAGTTAAAGATATTACTTTATTCTAGATGTGTTCTGACCCTGGTTCCCTACACATGGAAGACTGACTTTTTGCCAAGATGTATGAAAAAGTTTACAGTTTCACTGATTCATAACTGTCCAATTATGTATAATCTTTGCTCCTGAACAAGGACAATTTTTATGTCATTATTTTCCTTCTGGTTTTCAGCCAGTTAAGCATCACTTGTTTCAACAGAATATCATTATGGGTTGCTTTTCTCTCCAAGTACAGTTTCCAGAAGATCACATTTTAAATAATAAAAAAAAAAAAAAGACAACCTAAGACCTAACAAACCCTCCAAAATGACAATGCAGGCTTATCTTCCTATCCAAAAAAGTCTTCTCTGCCTTCCTGAGAATTCACCTAGCCTGCATGGTGAACACTGGCTGCTGGGCTATATGTCTATAAAACAAAGGCTATAAATGGCTATAAAACAAAGCATGGGGAAATGAACTGAGAAGGACAAAGAGTGTGAGTTGTGGGTGTGTGTTTATGTACTCACTTGCATGTGTGTGAGAGAGAGAAAAAAAGAAAAGCCTCTAAATTTGGGGTTCTCTATCATTTGCAACATTTCAGAGATTCTGAGCAGTCCCCAAGCTGCTGCTCATATGCTTTCCTGATTAAGGCAATAAATATTGAAGGAATCTCATATGCATTAGTAGTTTACTAAATAATTAAAAAAAAAAACAACAAAAAACAACACAGTCATTTTTATAAAGACTTGTAAGCTAAATAATAACGGAAGACTTAGGATCATCTCCTTCACTAAATCCATGCTTTACTGCAGCATTCTGAAACACTGATAATACTTTGCAAGCATCCAGAGCTACTACTGCATGATTAACACTATGAAGTTGTATTTTCAGAACAGTCCACTAGCAATGTCTTTTTTTTTTTTCCTGTTAGAATGCTTTACAGGTAATAATGTTGGCAGCAGATCTGAACTGCTGACAGGACTTGTAATTGCATCAATCTGTTTCTCCTCTTTACTCCCTGTTTTTAAGGTTTCCTAAGCTTTGATTTCAGGAACTCAGTCATTTACAACATGAAGTAGTATAAATCACACAATTATTCCATCTACTGATACAATTCCATAATCCTCCATGGAGAACGACATGTATACTTTTGTAACATATGGTCCCTAAATTATATCTTTATGTTCTTCAGTGACATTGTATTTCCCTGAATTTTATGTGGTTTTAAGTATTCCCTATTGCTATGCTGCTTTTTGCCATACAAACCCCAACTAATAAACTTTACTTATCCTAAAAGTGAAAATATTATCCCCATATCCAGCTAGGTGGAAATGCAGTCTAAATTAAATGAGGGTAATAGGAAGCTAGTATTTCCAGATCACAAGATTAAGAAAAGGAGCTCAAGTCACAGCTAGAGTGAGAATTGTAGTAATTAAGACTAAAATATACATAAGACAGATGCTCAACTGATGCAAGTCAACATACATACACTGATTACAACACAGCAGTAAGTTTATAATTGAGGATCCACTGTTGTTAACAAAGTACAAGCATAAAGCCCATTTTGGTAAGTATTAAGTATGTGTGTTAATGCAGGAAACAGAATCCCTGCATTCTACTCGAAAACAGACAAACTGTCTTACTGCAGAAAGGCAAATGCAGAAAAAAAAAATCAGAGAAATGCTCACCCTGATCTAGTTTTATCTAATCCTAATGCCATGCAGATAACATACCAAAGAAAAAGGTTCTTCTGGCTTTCAAGACTAAAACAATGTCACTTGAATTGAGAGGCAGACAGTCGTGCCATGACAAAATACCCACCTACCTGTAAAACAAGATAAACTACGCTGTACTTCAACAGGCTGGAAGCAGCATGACCAGGCTGTCCTTCAGCAACAATCTTTCCAAGTTTCTCTTCCTCCAAGTATGAAAACACATACAAGGACACTCAGGAAGCAGTCTGAAGAGCTTGTTGGTTCCACTGAGGTCTACGGACTCAACTTCCTTGGCCACAGTAATCAAGGCATGGGCAGGACTGGTGCACCCCAAAGATTAAAGATGTCATCCTGAGAGAGATGGTCTGATCCACAGATCATGAGAATGCTACCAAGTTCACTACTTGGATGCAGTCTGAATTAGAGGGATTTCCACCACAAAACACAGTGGTGGTTTTAAGGTTCTTATTTTTATGTTCAGTGCCCTAAGTAAGTTTCTCTTTGACCATATATTCAAATTAAGTCTGAAAATGTAGTGGTGTGAAATGCAGCTAGAATAGACAAGAATCACAGAATAGTCTGGGTTGGAAATGACCTAAAAGATCACCTGGTTCCAAACCCCCAGCCTAGGACATCCTCTAGTCTTAGCCAAAACAAGAGGAAAGCATTCTACTTTTCGTTTGGAAATGAGAATCAACCCAAGTTGCTTGACAGGTTTAGCAACCATAGCAAACTATTTGGGGATTACAGCCTGAAATTCACATTTGAACATGAATCCCCGTCACAAGGCAAGTGCCCTGGCCTTACAGATTGTGTTGAAAACCTTTCTAATAGACACATTTCATATTTTATTATCACAGAGCAATCTGATCTGAGCAATAAATCATTGTAGGCTATTAAGAAGCCAACGGTAAGTCCAGTGCTAACGTAGTCACAATCACAGATTCACTAACTTGGTTTATGTTCCATAAAGCTTTTGCTGCTGAATTCAGCAGTGTCATGCTATTAGCAAAGCCGTGCTCTTCTCTCCTGCTTCATGAATACAAGGTATTTGGAATATGTTCTGAAGGATTGCACAGGGAACAAAAATAACTATCAATTTCTGCTTTCCACCACCTCCATGTGCTAGCAGTTTGTGGATGCAAGATGGAAGCATGCCAGCCAATAAAGAGGGAGGGAGAAGAAACTGCAGCACTTCTCAGCTGGGTTTTGGGGAAGAGATATTGATGGGCATTCTCATCTGATGTCTTCTAGTGGTTTGCTCAACTTTTGAGTAGAGATGACTCTGGCTGGAGTTGCCATCTGAAGCCTAGTAGGTCTGACCATCCTTTAAGAACATCTGCACTCAAAAATCATGCTCCTGATTCACCCCATTAGGCAATTGTCACAAATGCTTTTTTTGTGATGGTCTACATTTGTCAAGTAAGATGGGCTCATTTGCCATACAGTGCCTTTCTTGTACACACTCCCATTCCAACTGTCATACATACGCAGTGACACTAGCACTGATGATAATGACACTGGCAAAAGTACATACAGAATTAAGCTAGAATGTGGTTCATACTGGTGAGCATTAGTACTGGCATCTTGGTTATTCCACTCCAAAGTGAAGTAGAGAAAAAGATCTTTCCTCCCCTCTCCTTAATTACCTTTTTGTAAGCAAACGCAGCACACATTGCAAAAAAATAGTAAAACTGAAAGTGAGGTTCACCTGTAATTCAGTTAGTGATGCTGAAGGCTAAAATTATACAAACAGCATGAACAAATAATAAACAACAGCTCTCTTTAAAGGGCATATATTGTTTCTTTTTCTAATGACATTTTTCAAAGCAGTCCTGTTGATTTTCATGGTATTTTAAAATCTTCAAATAATTGCAAACCAGTCAAAACCATTATGAATTCCAAGGAGGGTTTGAATTAAGGAATCAGTAAGTTTGTATTGTAATATATTTTACCAAATATCAACTGTGAAAAATAAATATCAAAAAATCATGCTAGTGAGGGATTTGCGATGAATATAGACGAAGAAAAATATTAAATAGTTAATAATTTCTTATATTTGTGTTTGTTTTAAAAGGTAATACGGAAGTATTGCTCTTGTTTTCCACACCCTCCAACTCAGATACACACAAACTAATCGTAACCAGTCACTTCAGGGAGATGTTACTGAACAGACCACTCTGGAAAACTTGACAGACAATACATACAAAGGCAAGTGCCTAAAAAGCCAAAACAATGGGCCAAGTCTAATCTTCACTTATGTGAATTAGGGTTTCAAGATGGAGTGTGATTTGTTTTAGAGAAACAATGAAAGCTGTATCACTTGTGTTGAAAGGAAAATATACTGAGGAATACTTTTATCTGTCTACACTGCAAGATACCAAAACACATGTCATACCATTTGGTTCAGGCTGCATCAGAGGTGAAATGCAAAGGTATCCTTTTATCAGCTAACCAACCTGTAATAACCTTGAGAGGAATTACGTGAGAGATGACGGCTGTTGCACGCATCTTCTATTACACTTTCTCCACAGGCAGATGTTTAGGTAATATTAAGCCCTGGTTTGACTAAGCAAGCACCCCACTACCCAGGCCAGCACTGAGTACCCTGACTACCTGTGAGAAAGACTATCATGATCCTAGCTGAAGAAACCACCTTTGCATTTAGCCAGATGGAAGTTAGGGCTATCTTCAGTCATTGCAAAGAGAACTGAATAAATAATTGACTTCCTGCCTTTTTTCCAAACTCAAAAGAAATTGTCATTGGTGTTTATCTGAAATAATTTTTCCTAGCCAAATTAAAATAATCAGTATTTTACGATTAAGGTTTTGTTGTACTTTCAAGGTTTTAAAACCACTGTTTTAAAATTAAGGTTTTTTAAAAGCTGTGATTTAAAAAAATATGTATTATGTTATTCCAGCTGATGCCATTTAAACTCATTTACACAAACTAATGAATTGTTTCAGCTGAGAGAACTATAACCCCTCTCTTCATCTAAGTATTTAGGAGCAGTAGGTGTAGGTTCTAGATTTTACTTGGCCACTGGATTTCTGCAAGGTAGGTTGGGCCTTTGATGGTTCAGATTTGCTTGTGAACATTTGTTTCTTTATTGTCTTCGATGATATAACCATCCACACTAATTTGGGATATAATTGTAGGTAAGTATGGTGTTTGACCATCTGCTGAAGTATCTATAAAAAGATTTGTTCTCGTATAAGACATTTAAATTCCAATCAATGAAGTTAAAGAACTAAGAACATGCCTGTAAAGGAATTTCTGTGGGGTTAAAACATGTTCATTTTTTCACATAAACAGACCCACTATTTTGAAAGTGGCTTGCATACAATATATTGCATATTTTATGGTTGTTACACAATATATGTAATATTCCACTGAGTGAGACATTGCTCTCCTCCTCTCCCCTTGCTTTATATGTTCCTATCAAATTTTATTACTCCTCCTCTCTTTGCTTAGATATATCCTAATGATGTTGTTGCATATATTACAATACAAAACAGTGGTGACAAACAACAAAACAGTTCAGGATAAAGAACTAGGTAAGTAAACCAAAATCAAGCAGACAAATAAACCCCACCACCCTTACTGCTTTTGATTATACTGCTGTAAACAAAACCAGAAAATTACTAAGGGAGTAGAGAGAAAAGATCAAAGCAAGAAGATAATTGTATTATTCTTCTACATGAAAATAGTACTAGTCAACACATACTGTGGATAAATCCTCCCACAATTAAGCACTAAAATACTACAGGAAGTAAGGACATCAAGAATCATATCACTAAAACTTTAGAAAACATGAGTATTTTTATCATTTTATGCCATTATTCACATTAACCACTGTGGAGTTTCCCTTGCATTCATGAAGGATATAGCCGGAATGTATCTGCAAAAGCTTCATTAGGCTTGTACCAGATGCTGTTGTACAATACCTGAATTGATTCCATTCACACACAGATCCACACTAGTCACCACTAACCTATTTTTATGTTGAGGTTTTTTTTAATATTAGGTACTGTTGGGTTGTTTTAAAACAAGGGTTCCTTAACTGTAAGAAAGAACTAGTAATTAAATACCTCGTCTCAGCACATGAGCTGGTACTTTCCCTTTTCTGCTTTTCATCAGAATCAGCTTTCAGTAGTAACTTGGAACAAGGCAATGGCAAAAAGTTTGAAAGCTTATGACAGTAGTAAATAAGACAGCAGATACAAGCACAGAAACACAGCAAAGCCCATGACATCCCAGAATACATCAGAGAGCCTTCAGGATAGGCTAGAGAATTAGAACGGATTAATGCAAAGTGCACTGAAGGGATCTGAAACCATGTCTATTCAGATAGTTTAATTTGCTTTCCAAGTCTAAAATATTCCTTGACATACCTTGAATTTGCCCATAGAAGTATCTTGTGTAATTAAGACCTGAGTTCCAGAGCCTGAGCTTTGGTTTCCTGGGGATACTGGGCAAGTGCCTAAGACCAGAGGCTTAGTGCTCCCCATGGAGCTCATTGCAAAATACCGGGATTCAAGCTCTAAGTAGAAGTATCTACTGATCAGAAAGCACCGCTGTGAAACACTATCCCAGAATCATAAAACAGTTTTGGTCGGAAGGGACCTTCAAAGCTCATCTAGTCCAAGCCCCTGTAATGAGCAGGGACATCTTCAACTAGATCAGGTTGCTCAGAACCGCATCCAGCCTGGCCTTGAATGTCTCCAGGGATGGGGCTCCACCACCTCTCAGGGCAACCTGTGCCAGGGGTTTACCACCCTCACTTGTAAAAAACATTTTTCCTCATGTAGAACTTATCTAGAAATCAAACTTACCTGAAAAAAAAACAACAAAACAAAACCAAAACACCACCACCAATAACAACTTATTACCCATTCCCTTGGCAATCCTGATCAATCTACTAGTTCTCCAGACTACAGGCATTCACACACCATAACAATTCCCTTAATTCTTTGTTTTGATGTCTCTTGGAAATTGTTTTCTCCATATCTATCTCTATAAACTTAAAAACATGAAGACTTTGTTTCCTCTAAAAAAAGAAAAGTTTTACTCTGAAGACCACCACTAATTTGCAATCATTTACCTAACCCTGGCATATAAATCTGCTAAGAGTTACTAGAGGAACTGGCTGCTGCTCACATATTCCTCTCAGTGCTGGTGACATTCTTCTCTCTGACAGTACACAGCAAGTGACAGTGAAGAACTCAACATAAAAATAAGGCATGTAGCAAGGCTGAGGAAGAACAGTGCATTTTTATAGGTACAGTAGAAACGAAAAATAATCATCAGACTCATTGCTTGAAAGGATTAGAAAGCTGGTGGAGTGTAATGATAAAGGAGATCCTCTTCTGTTCAGCAGAAGTAGCACTTAATTGACTAGCCTTAATATTGCCTAATGTATGTTGTACAATGGTTTGATCCAGGGAGCTGCCTGCTGTGCAGAAGCCTAAAAACAAGATAAAATTGCATGGACAAGTTGAAAATTCAGCAAGCTTAAAAATAGACACTGAGTTTGGGAGGTGCATGGAACATCCATGTGCAAAGCAAGGCCACTGAAAAGTGGGGTCTGGGAGCTTCGAACCTTGATGGATTGCTCAGTAATAGCAAAAAATAATAGAAGGGAAATTATTTGGGGTCTGGATAACTAAGATTAGAAGATAATCTCAAAATATTACAGAAGATAATTTTCTCTGCACACCATTAGAATACATTAAAAGGTCTGGAACAACTCAGTATAAAAAGAATCAAAAATATATGTCATAGCTAAACTGTCACAATTAATGACACAGTATTTTCTGTGTGATTTCCAGTGCTTCGTTAAAAGTTGCTTCTGGTCTGAATGCTCACAAGAAATAACCCAGGTTACCCTTGGAACTTAGTCAAGTTGGCAACAAAAGCCTGATAAATGGGAAGGGTAAGTCTGTTTAGTTAAAAAAAAGATAAATCCAATGTTTTCTTTTAGGGTTTGAAACTGTTTGAACTTAAGATATGATGGTTAGTGGAATTATAAATTACTGGGTCTTGATTTTGCCCAAGAAGCTTCCGAAAGGAGTTTCAAAGGAATCTGGAAGACTCCACAACTTAGAAAGAAACCAGAGCAATTGGTAGTCATTTGTAAAACTACAGTTTTTTCTCCTGTTTAATTGATTTCATTGTGCTAAGCACTACCCTTCTGTGCAATTGAGAGATGGACAGCCAAAGAAACTGCTTCATTTGATAATAGATTTGTTATTACAATCAAAAACCCCCTATCACTGAGCAACTGACGTGTGCGTTTTACATGTCAACGTCTCTGCAGGTTAATTTCTGCTTCTACTTAATGAAGCAGATTATTAAACTTGCTTATCAATTTATCAGACAGTTGTCATCTTTGAAAATCTTAGAGGAGTTTCTTTTTCAAGTTGCAATCTGTACCTGGTCTTTGATAAATCAATTACAGATTTCAGCATTCAAATGATCACGAGAAATGCAGATCGAGTGGTAATGACTTAAAAATTCTTTTTTTTTAAATAGCACAGGGCAAAACTGTCATACATTTCAAGCTAACAGTGCTAATCATACACATCACCTTACAGCCATAAGCTTTATAAAGGAATAGAGAAATCAAGAAGACTTTTATGGACGTTGGGTACAACAGAGATTTGGAATCTGCCTTAGCAGTATTTGCTGGCAGAAGATCTATCTCCATGAAGATGAAAACCATTCATGCAAAAGGAAAAATAACAGGTGTTTAAAGCTGGATGAGGGAGAAAGAATACTAGCTGTGTTTATTGACAAAGGTTTCCTACAAAAAAACCAATCACTGGAAAGTAACTATGTTTTAACCATGTTTTGAGTTGATCACAGCGTTTAGATAAGAGGATAAAGAACCAGTGTGCAGAAAATAATCAACCAGGGAAATGAAAGCATGAATGAGTAACAACAGTATTAAAGACTAGAACAGCAGACTCACTACTTTTCTTTTCTTTTTTACCTAGATGCTCGTTCTTTATTTAATTTCCCCTTTTCTGCCTTGATTTTTAACTTTCCAAGTGGCTCCTACATTCAGCTACCTGACCAGCCACCTTCCAGATGCCACACACACTTGTTTTACTATTGTATACTGGTCAGAGTGCTGTGGAACTGGAATTACTTTGATCAGCACTACATCCTCAGAGAGTCCTGTAACACAGGCAAGTCCATCTAACAACATTATTGCAAGAAAGCTGTGCATCCAAATCTCCCCAAATCACCCATGTTTACGGTTTATTTGGTTGTTCCTCCTCCTAACCCTGTTCATTTTCACTGCTGATGGATACTACTGTTGGGCCAGGGCACTGAACCACAAGAAACTCAATGCCAACAAAGCTTGAAAAGCCCACACAGCTTAATTTGATACTCATCACTGTGCAATATTTATATATATATACATGCAGATGGGCTTGCACTGACTGATGTACAGAGACTGACATGAATGGATTTGGAGCTTATTAGGCAGACAGTTCCTAGGCAAGGGATGCTGTTCCTCTGTTCAAGTCATCTACAACACGGGCTGCACTGCTTAGCCTTACTGCTTAAAAGAAAGCCCCTTAGTTTGCTATTAGGAAATACTAAGTAGAATGCAATTTTTTTTCTTCCTTCCTAGTAGAGCATTTAGTAGAGAAACATCTAAAGGCAACTGAACTTGGCAAGTTTGGTCTGATATAAGGTGACTATGGAAACTAGTCTTGATCATGTTCCTACTATATTTGTGTTCCTACTATATTTGTCTTCCTACAAAAAGATACAGGCTACTGCTGTAGTTTTCAAACTCGAGTTAATACAGGGACTTCTCCAAATCCTTCCTAGGTGGTTAAAGTTTGTCTAATTTTAAGGTGCGATGCTAATTCTGAAACCTTTCAATGCCAACACAATGCTTTCTCCATGGAAGGAAACAAGGCAAAAATACTTTAAAAGAAATTACTGCTAATGTGACGTAACACTGGCACAGCTTCAGACCTTTTAAACACTCAGCTAATTGCATTTTACTTAAGCATTGAGAGTAGATTTTAATCTAGCATATTACATGAAGAGAACACATCTTCTCTGCCACAAAAAGGTGTTACTGTGCAGATACATAGCTAATATGAGATTGTAGCTTCTTCGAGAAAAACCACAGAATCATAGAATCAGCAAAGTTGGAAAAGACCTTCAAGATCATCAGGTCCAACCATTCCCAAGCACTGTCAAGTCCACCACTAAATCGTGTCACTAAGGGCCTCATCTACAGGGTCTGCGAATGCTTCAGGGATGGGTATTACACCACTGCCTGGGGCAGCCTGTTCCAAAGCCGAAGAAAATTGCTACAGAAAAAGGCAAAACCATGTCTTCAGTTGTCTTCCAAAAGGCTTTCCATTCAGGTATCTTTAGCTAGAAGTCTCTTTGTGAAAGACATACCATTTTAAATAATGAAGACACAACGTACGGTTGCATCCACATGCATTTGATAAAACATATGGTAACATATGGCAAACTAACATATGGCAAAGACTGACTGTGGACATAAAAGCTGCAGTTTCCACTCACATTACCAGCCCAAGGTAGGAAAAGGGAAAAAAAAAAAAAAAAAAATGCTTTCTCCTCCTTTGCATTATAGATATGTTGAAAAAATCTTTTTGCAACAACTGTAACACTCTTTTCCTTTAATTTGTAGGGGTTTTTTACCATTGTAAATAACGATCAAAGTCCTTTGCTATTGTAAAAAAAAAACCAAGAAAGCAACTTGGTGGCATGAGCCTGATGGGATTGTCCTGAGGGTATCCAACATTAGATTTGGAACTTAGACTTCACTGAAGCATATGACAGTGAGAATAGGTGGGAAAATATGAGGGGAGAAAACCATGATCAGACATGCTTAAGCAAGTGCACTGAAACTGGCAGGCTTGGTTGGAGAGAACTGAGATAAGAATTTGGCTCGAAGTATCTTTGATATTTACTTTAAAAATAAAGAACATCTGCGAAAACTGCGGGAAGGAAAACATTTTCGTTACTTTATATTTAAACATTTGAGTAATAAAGTCCCACTCTAAGAACATAAAAAAATGTCACATGTGCCCTATAAATGTAATCTCTCAAAAGCAAGAACTGATGTAACTATAGCTATTATTTCACTATTTTCTCTTCAATATACATTATCTGTATCCCTGTAAGACAGCGGAGAACTGAATTTTCCAATTTCCTCAAGAAGGCAGTTGAACAGCTTGAGGTGCATTTACTTTTAAGAGCTTCAAACTGAAATGTAATCTCAAAACTGCACCTCATTCAGTTATTTTTATATAGGATTAAGTGTCTCATTTACACATTATGCATGCTATTTACAACCAGTATCTTATTCCTTCACTGCACATGGACTAGAAAGGAAAATAAACTGACTAAAGGAATGCTGATAATAATTAGCAAGGATGCTATATGGACTAAGGTATGCAAAGGACTGTATATAAACAACACACTTTCTATTTTCCTATATATATCTACAGTTAATACCCAGTCAGCCATTGTTACTCTATACTGTATGTATATAATATTCTTCAGCTCCAGATTATTTTGCTGTGTTTCATCTAAATGGGACTCTTGAGGTTAAAGCTTACCTCATTACTTCCAACTGACATAAAACTGTTTACCAATCTTACATTATCTGAAGCCTCCATTTAAATGCAGCCTTTATCACTTATTTAGACAGCATGAGATATTTTAATTTCTGCCTACACTAAAGCTCACTGGCCATTGTGCTTGGGATATTATTATCTCAGCACTGAGCAAGCGTGACATTCTTACTGTTTTCTACTGCTAATGCATATCTAGTAATGACAGTTAACTACAGAGTGTGTGCACGCTTAAAATGAAGCCACTCAAGTATTCTATCTTTTAGAGAGAGCAGAAAAAAATATTGTACTCTCTCATCTTGTCAGTACACACATTTTATTTAGAGGATGGTTTAATTCATAAGAGAGGAAAGGTTGTCCAGCATCTGTTCACTCACTGTACCTAAAAGCTGAATGATGATGTGAGAGACCTGTTTCAGATCTCTGTTGCAGCTGATCCAATCTGAGATCCTGAACCAGATTTCTTTGCATCCCAAAGGAGTGCCCTACATACCAACATGTGAGGTTTTATGTAGTAGAACTGATGAGGCTGTTTCACTACATGAGAGTCAGTTCAATATTCACAGGCAAAGCGACAAAGGACTTGAATTTGGATGTCCTATACAAACTAATGCCTTAATTAACAAACTATAGTAATTACTCTTACATATCCTTCCCTCACCCAATGAATATGGAAATACTCAGACAACATGGCATAATTTCAACAGAGAGTTTTACCAGGACTATCCAGTAACCAGATGACTGAAACACTCTCCTGGTATGTGAGAGACCATGGTTAAGTCCTGAGTCACACAGGACTGAGATAATATTCAAACTTGGTCTAATGGATATAATAGAGAGAAGGTATACCTGCTTTCATACACAAACTTTTTGTTCCCAGCTACCATCGCTTGGGCTCTGCAGTGAGAAAAGCAGGGAATACTCAGTTTGGGAGTCTGGCCAGGGCATAAGCTGCACATCTTAGAAGCTCTGCAGTTAAGGAAGAAGTTATGCAGCAATCGCTGTTTCAACAGACACAAGCTCACTGCCAAAACCAACAGATACTTTTCACATATGGTTTGGGGAATGAAGAACCTAGAGGAACAGATGGAAAGCTTACCTGAAGGGCATGTCAGAAGACAGGCAAACCAAGAAAGTCAAGTACAGTATTTTGTCCTGAACCTGGGAAGGCTCACACAACTTAAAAGAGTGCAGAGTTTGAATAATGACCATGTGCTGGGTATGTGGATCCTTGTAGAAGATCCAGGTGCATGGCTGTATTTTCTCTGAGAAATAAGACCTCTAACCTAAAGATCACATACTCCATGCACAGTTACAGGTATGGGCTCACAGGGGAACCATTCAACTGCTTTTCCTTTGGCTACCCAGATCAATGACAGCATTGGTAAATGTCTGAAATGCAGAAATTCTAAAAGCCAAATGTTATTTACTGCCTACACATGTTATGAAGTGGATTCACAAGTATTCTTTTCTTTTACATAGGAATCCTAGAAATCTTCAGCTTCTGTGGAGGCTCATGAGTGTCTCGTGGAACTCACATCTGTTCAAGGTGATGAGCGTCATGGATGCTCACAGGTTTAAAGTCTTAACTGCTTTCTAAGCAAAAACT
This sequence comes from Myiopsitta monachus, assembly GCA_017639245.1. Taxonomy (NCBI): domain Eukaryota; kingdom Metazoa; phylum Chordata; class Aves; order Psittaciformes; family Psittacidae; genus Myiopsitta; species Myiopsitta monachus. The sequence goes on from CM029925.1 coordinate 61,030,210, forward strand.
GCAGAACGGAAACAGCACCCTTTTCTTTTGGTATAATTTGGACAATTAATATACTAGATTTGCTAAAGTTAAGACTTCTTTAACTCCTTTCATCTGCTCTCTTTCATGAAAATAGAATTAGTTCTACACAACAGAATAAAGAAATGAAGTTATCCCACGAGGAACCTACTGAATGACAGTAGCTAATTGAGATAAACTCTTTTTTTTCCACTCCCTTTCCAAATTCCCAGTTGTTAAGCCTTTTGTTTTTTTCCAAAGGAAAAATTACTTTCCACTCTACAGGTTTTACTTTTACTATAATTAAAAAATAAGCTAAATGCGTAGAAGTTACTATGCTTAACTATAGCTGTTTCACAACAGGAAGCAGCAAAGCAGAAAAATGCAAGAGAGTAGTCAGAGAATGAAACGGGAGAACTCGCATGAAGGGAGTGGCACCTGGCTGCACTGTGGAGCAGAGCTGCTGCCAGTGTGGCTCCTCAATTACCCTGCAACATCAATAGCAAAAAAGCTCAGCTCAAGGCAGAAAATCATGGAACCACTGAATTCCAGACTGGTTTGAGTTCGAAGGAACCTCAAAGCTCCTCCAGTTCCAACCCTCTGCCATGGGCAGGGACACCTTCCACTATAGCAGGCTGTTCCAAGCCTCGTCCAGCCTGGCCTTCAACACTGCCAGGGATGGGGCAGCCACAGCTTCTCTGGGCACCCTGTGCCAGAGCCTCAGCACCCTCACAGGGAAGAATTGCTTTCTAATGTCTCATCTCAATCTCCCCTCTGTCAGGTTAAAGCCATTCCCCCTTGTACCGTCCCTCCAGGCCCTTGTCAAAGGCCCCTCTACAGATTTCTTGTCAGCTCCTTCAGGCACTGGAAGCTGTCCCAAGTTCTTCCCGGAGCCTTTTCTTCTCCAGGCTAAACAAGCCCAGCGTTATCAGCCTCTTTCCACAGCAGAGGTGCTCTGGCCCTTGGAGCATCTCTGTGGCCTCCTCTGAACTCACTCAAACAGGTCCACATTCCTCTTGTCCTGGGGGATCCCAGAGCTGAATGGGTACTCCAGGTGGGTTATCCATGCACCATGTGAACTCTGCTGCATGCAATGCTACTGTCTGTGTATTCATTGACATGTACCCACACTTAGAACTAGGGCTGCACCTTCTGTCTTGAATTGTGCAAATTTCCAGTTTTCTCTCCCTATTTTTTTCAAGCAATTTCTAACAGTCTTTCAAGACAGGCAATATGTTACTAAACAACAGAGCTATCTATAGCAAGACAAGAATGCTGAAGTCTGAGTCGCATGGAAGGTATCGGAGAGCAGCAGTTCTCCACAGGAGCCATAGCATCTTAAAGCCTCAAAGCAGTGCCACGTGTTAGCTCTTGGGAAAGGGCTTGCATAGTTTTCCTTTTCTTCCTCCCCCACTATTTAAAAAAGAAAATACCAAAGCAAAATGTAGGCATATGGACAGTCCCTCATATTCTATGAAGCTTTAGTTGAGCTACTGTGCTCTGGCTTTATTATAATGTAATTTAATCCAGAAACCACTGTATTATCTGAAATAGTTTCTCTCAAAAACTAGTATTTATCCTCTTATTACTTTCAGACTATAAATCTTACAGTTGTAAAATGTATGTAGCTATGATTTATCCCTGCATAAGAAACAAACAGCACCAGTGTTCACTACTGTTACCTTCTGAAATTATCACATTTTTTAAAAGCTTCTTGATAAATCACCACAAAAAATTAGCAGAATCTCCTAAGTTTTAGCCATGATAACACCACAGTTTTCCAGCACATTATCTTCCTTCAGCTGACAGAGTTTATCTAATGTATTCACCATTACATTCAAGAAGATTTAAAAAAACCCTTTATGGTTCAACTTTTTATTCTCTTCACTACCACCCTTTTCATTGCAACCTTTTGTTCTGCGCAAGTAAAAAACAAGAAACCCAAGAAAGGAAAGCCCCTCTGGCCTTACAGACTATTATGCTGTTAAACACTCAAATATCAATAATCCAGCATCATACAGGAAGCTACTGGTGCTCTGTAATGCAGTCACGATGGCATTTACACTACTGAGAGTTGTATCCAACTTCCATATTGGTACTGAATAATAAATATGAATTTATATATGTGTGTGCATGTATGATTCAAGGTATCTAACATTTTGTCTTTTATCTTGTACAAAACTAAATCCTACAATAACTTCTTTTTTAACGAGGAGGAGTTTTTCCCCAAAAGTCAGGGAAAAAAATCACACAGCACTAAATGTTAGTACAGAATTTTTAGATCCTTCTACAAAATAGTAAAACAAAACAGTAATGTGAAAAGCTGGAGATCTGGTGGCCTTCAATATTCATTTGTGATTAATTATAGCTTTAAATGTAGTCAGAGTCATGCCACTGACACAAAGTCAGGGACATTAGATAATAAAAATGTACTTTCTATTATCCAGTACTAAGGAAGGGAAGTGTGAGATAGCAGAGTAAGTGTAGTAGTTCTGTGCAAGCTTAAATTGAAATTACTGGAAGCACAGATAGGAGAATAAAATGGAGTCAGACACAGGTCTTCAGAGTTGCCATGTTCATCTAAACATTCTGACCAATTTAAGCTGAAATTAAATACCTGTATTAATCAAGATGGGTCACTGCAGTAAGCTTTAGACCTAGTTTCCAGTCTCTCCATTGATTATCACATTCTCATTAGTGACTTGTATTTAAGACATACTTTGTTAAACTCACCCTTACTACTGGGGGAAATACTGGACACTAATCTTAACTCAGACAAAACTCCTACTGAAAGAAACTATTCCCGGTATTCCAGGTTCATGGCAAGCAGCTCATCTGTTGTTTTCCTCCTACACCCCGTGAAACACTATTATCAGTCTCTACAAACCTAGCCTTGCTGATGAAGCCAACTCCATATTACATTAACCCCCACATGTACTTTTCCTCAGAAGCAACAGAAACTTAGTTTTAGGCCCAAAGGTTTAGGGAATGACAAGCAGAAGTACTATTCTGGAAAACCGACCTACCAGCACACTGACTGTCTGAGAAAGCAACTAAACCAGAGAACTAAGAACAGTAAAAATGTTACCCTTAGAGATGTAAACAGATAATTCATGTACACTTACCTGAGCTCTAGCTTTGATTTTGGTACACAAGTCTTCTCCATACAAATCTTAGGAAAAAATGGTAACCAAATTCAATTTTTATCGCCTATTTTGCTTTCAGTGTCTATCAAACTGCAAGGAGAAACCAAGCTTCTGCCTGAAATAAATACATCAGAATACTGATCGCTGTCTGCAGCAAGTTTTGTTACATTCAACGTCATGAGGCAACCCTTTGCAGGTTTCCCATCATAGCCTCCTTGCTATGAACGGTCTTCATCCATTTAAAGTGTTGAAAAAGCCCTCAGCAAATAGGTTTGGTTGATTATCATAAAATCATCTGCCAGTGCTATTATGTCGTATCAGCATTTATATTAAAACTGTCTACATTTCTAAACTGGGGGAAAAGGCTCTGAACAGGAAGTTGATATTCAATAATGAGTAATTTTTGCATTCATTTAAAAGGAGCAGTACATTCATTTTTTAGTACAATGGAGAAAAATGGTACTTAATTCCTGGTTCAAGCCACATTATGGAATAAAAGCAACTTGACAAAGAATTTATTTCCTTATTTGTTTATCCTCTAAGAAGGGGAATTAGGGAGATGCACATAAACCTCTGCACAGTTCACTTTGTCTGTTGGAACCCGTTTCTCACATCCAGGGTGTTTTTTGAAGTACATCTCTGGAATGCTTGCACAAGAATAGCTCTTTACATATCACTAGTAAAGTTCCTCATTCCAACCCAAAGTATTCTATGATTCTATCATATGATAATAAGCATGATATAATGACTGAAAAGTTTTGATGAAAGAGGTAAGTCCAGCAATATAAATATTTTTTAAATAATCTCCTAAAATCTCTGAAGCTATGAAAATGAAACGGCTAAGACAGCTTTGGTTTAAAAATTCTACTTTATAATACCCTTTTCTATTTTGCAGATCCTTCAACAAGGGGTGAAATCCTGGCTAATTCTAGTCAGTTGAGTTTTGCCATTGACTTCAGTGTAACTACTTATAAAGTTTTATATATAAAAAATCCTAAATATAGTAAAGAGCTCTGACTAAGAGCAAGTGCAATCTGTTTGATAGATTACGTATTCTATGTACCTACATACATTACAGCTCATAACAGTGCAAGAACAGCTTTAAGCTACTGAGTAATTAAGAAGTGATGTATTTGTTTTTAAGAACAGATTCAATGCAAAATATTGACATTTGTCTTGGCCTATCAAAGCCATAAATTATATTTTGGGGAAAAAAACAAACATTTGGCAAGTCCTTTACATTTATGGTTTAAAATCTACATTTACTAATCTAAAATTTAATAATCCTTCAGTGTGCATTAGTAAGACAAATCCTAAATGGAGCTGGCTGAGTGCTTCAATGACTGTTCTCTTTACCCATTTAGCTACTCAAAATGGAATATATTGGCAAAAATAGTTGTCTCTTTTCCTCTTAATCCTATCGTGTATTCCTGCTTCTGCCAAAGCTCTCAGCAAAAATAGATTTGTAGGTATTGCTAGATGTCTGCCTTACAAGTTTTTTCTACAACAAAAATAAGATTATATACAAAGATATAATTTTTTTCTTTACAAAAGACAGTTTACAATTGTACTGAATAGTAAATACAAGCAATTAACTCTTGCAATGTATCAGACTTACTGGTTTTAAACATGTAGCTCCTGTGTATTTTACCAGCATACAACCTCCACAATTTTACTAACTGTTGCTGTGCCAACAGCAAATTTGCAAGGCCAAGGAAATTATGCCATAATGAAGCTAATGCTATAGTGAACTGTTACTAATGATTGTTAATGATGTATACACTTTTAATTATAAATCACAGAATACATCACCATAGTTAAAAAAAAAAGGATGCTTATTGCACTAAAACAGTATTTGAAGCTTTTGTTATATGAGAAATGTTTTAACGTTCCTGACATGCCCTTCACCTTCCTCCAGACAAGCCAAAGACAAGAATAAAAAAATAAGAAGCTTCTAGAAGTTTTGTTTTCTCAGAACTTACTTGAATCCAGTATAGTGGATACAGTAAGAGCGAATGTTAAACCTTTACCTCTCTATTCATATTCTTGTTGTAGAAGTAAAACCACTCCCTACATTATAATACAATACTCCCTAAATTAAAAGCTTGATACTTTTTTGCACTGCTGCTTGGAGGAAAATCCTGACAAGGCAGTAGGTATTTAATTGGCCTATCTTTAAATAACAGTGAAGAGTGTTTTTCCAATTTATTCTACAATAGCACCACATTTTATACCCTTACCATTAGCACAGACTAGGATAAATCTGCTACACTGACCATTATCTTTCACCAAATCAATTATTTTGCAAAAGATACCAAAACCTGTTAATTCTTGAAATGTATATTTTCTCTCTCCCCATTTCCTTGCTTGAAACAAAATTAAATACAATGAAAATCAGCCACTAACTATTTTCTCATGCTTCATTTTATGCACTGAATCCATATGAAACCTTTGACATTTGTTGGCTCCAGAAATCCAAGTGGAGTCTACATGTGCACTCAAATTGCACTATTTTAATTTTGAACTTTTCTAGCAAAAAGTCATGAAGGGATATCTTTCCTGTCCCGAAACCATATTACCTAGAATATGAGAGCAAAACATACTTCACCCAAGAATCACGAACTAGTTTTAGCAACTCCAGTGCTCGTGTTGTAATAACATACCATCTAGAACAACATAGCCCCTGAGTAATCGTTCAGATGTGTGATAAGCATTTCTGAGTGATTTGTCAGCTACTGGTACAATAGAGTCTACCCAATCCACAGTAGATAGCTCCCAGGAACTATACCTTCACATAGGAAAACACTTCCTTAAATCCTAAGTCGTATACGTAATAGCATTAACCGACAACTAAATTTATAAGCAGCAGCAGAAATCAAACTCACAAGACAGCATTTTCCTTCACAAGGCTAAAAGCTTCCCTGCTAAACTCAGTCAACAGGGAAAACAAGAAGACGTGGAAGCAGGTCAAACTTACACAAGCAGTGAATCTGTGCTGTTCTTTACATTACATGGAGAGCTGGGCAGCTGAATCCTGTGTTCAGTTCTGGGCCCCTCATAACAAGAGATCCTGAGGTGCTGGAAAGGGTCCAGAGAGGGAATGGAGCTGGTGAAGGCTCTGGAGCACAAGTCTGATGAGGAATGGCTGAGGGAAATGGGGGGGTTTTGTCGGGAGAAGAGACGGCTCTGGGGGACCTTATCACTCTCTGTAACTACCTGAAAGGAGGATGGAGCTAGGAGGTGGCTGGTCTCTTCTCCCAAAGAACAAGCGATAGGACAAGAGAAAATGGCCTCAAGCTGCGCCAGGGAGGTTTAGTCTGGATATTAGGAATAATTTCTTCCCCAAAGGGCAGTCAGGCATTGGAACAGGCTGCCCAGGGCAGTGGTGGAATCACCATCCCTGGAAGTTCTCACAAACTGTGTAAACGAGCCCTTAGTGACACGGTTTAGTGGTTGCCTTGGCAGTGTTGGGGGGAGCAGCTGGACTTGACAATCTTGAAGGTCTTTTCCTACCTAGTTGATTCTATAACTATGGCTAAAACACTACATGTAGGACAAAACAGCAATGCAGACTGCAAGATAAAAGATCTCTACACTCAAAATGTTATGAGGCAATGGATCACCACTTAAAGAAGCAAGGTTTACATTGATTTCGATTATAATTCAATTGAGAACAACACGGTTTCAGTAGTGGTACACTGAGATACAGGATAATTTACAGAATTTTTTTATTCCATTATACCCAACAACCACTGATGAAAAATATCAGAACTGCTTTCTTGGAGAGCAAGAAAAATGTAAATGCTTGAAGTCTGGTGGCTTTGTGGCTGAGCCAAGACAATACTCAGTGCTGCAAACAAAGCACTAAAAACTGCTGCTTAAAATACTTTGCAAAACATGGTGAGAAATGGTTTTTTTTTTTTGCATCTCAGATAAACTTTGTTCCTCTGGAAGATGACTGAGCAAGTGCTATTATAAAAGCAGAGTGAGGCTCAAAACCTTAACATCTCTTTCTTTTTTTCCCATAGCAAATTAAAAACAAACCAATTGATAAAACTTTTCATATTAATGCATCACACAACCTGACTCATTGGAGTAACTAAAAAGCATAATGAATTGATTGGTCCATGTAACATGTTTTGTCACACAATGAACCTGACATGCGAATTCATGGTGTGCTCTATCACAATGTATGACATATATATCACAACTCTGATTCTATGCTTTCCAGAGAAATGTTCACATCACCAAGCCAACAGAGTTCAAGAAGCATTTGGACAATACTTTTAGTCACATGGTTTACGTTTAGGCAGTCCTGCAAGGAGCAGAGAGTTGGACTTGATGGTCCTGACGTGTCATTTCCAGCTTGATACATTCCTGTGATTCTGTAAGTACCCTAGTGAAAACATGTTTTGGTGTGTCATCTCAACCCAGAGAGCAGCATCCCCAGGGGGAACGGTGACACCCTTATGTACCCAGTCAAATACTGGATTTGGCAATTTCATTTACAAGACCTAGAATAAAACCCAGTAAAGAGCCTTGCTTACAAATCAGTATACATTAGGCCATTAATCAAAGGAAACACAATTCATGGATGTTCTGAAACTCAAGTTTCCATCCTGTGTTTCATTTTACAAAACACTATGGATGGAAGAAGAGAGCCATGACCTAACCTCAGCTCCATGCCACCCCTCAGTCAGATTACTGTAGGGGAATTTCAGTATCCTTTGATACTCAGGAAAAACAGAAAGCATTTCTCAACAGGCATATGCCTTTAAGCTGCCTCTCGAGAAAGTAAATGATTCATCCAAAGGATACATCAGTGACATGTAAAATGTTCAAAAATCTTTCTGGAATGTTTTAAACCCTGCTTCTTTCCCTATGAATAGGAAACACACACATAGGATAAATATCAGTGTTTGAACTCATGCTCTGAAGTTTCTGGGGTATCCAAACCCTTCACAGGCATGTTCTTTAGTATCTCTGTTGCTTTTGAGTAAGTAGCTAAAAGTATGTCCAGGGAACATGTTCTATCAGATTATCTGCATGTGCAGAAGATATGCTCTTCATATTTCGCTCCTGCATAAACAAGATGTACATTCAATTTATTTTTAGATATACCAAAGCATATGCATGAAGAAGAGAACAAGATGGAAAGAACTGAATATCTTAGCCTTGTAGTATAATGAGTTCAGATCATCCCCAAAGTTTAGGTCCATTCATATGAGAATAAAAAACACATTACTCAGCTCTTAGTAGTCATGCAGTAGAAATAAAAACTTTTCCTGATGTCATTTTACTCTGTTGATTCTTCTCTTACCCCCTTGCCAGTCCCAGTTTCTCCCTTACATAAGCATAATCAACTTACAAGAGTGCTATCTGATCAAATTCTTCTTTGCCCGTTCTCGACTTCATCCCTATTATTAGAGTGGCCCCTGTGCCTTTAATGAAAAAACCTGCAGTCTAAACGTCATTGCCATTCCAGATTCCTATTTTAAAACATCAGGCTTTACACGGCCTCACAAAAAGCACTACATCAGTTAGGAACAGCAACCAGTACCTGAGCAATAACTCCCTAAAGACAGGAAAAGAAAGCAGGAGCATCTGTCTCCTCAAAAGCAGAGTGTGAGGCATGGAAGAAAGGCTGTACGGTTGCGAGTGATACTGTGTCTTTCTTAAGCAAAACCAAAAAGATTAAAGATCTGATGGACTGAATCTTTTTAATTATCAAAGCTTTTTGATAGGTTTATGGAAGTGTGGGATTTTTTTCCAACCATTGGGAACAAATCATTCTGGTGTTAAAAGTTAGATCCCCCCTGCAATCCTGCATCCAGCTCTGGGCCTACAACACAAGAGGGACACGAAGCTGTTGGAGTGAGTCCAGAGGAGGCCACAGAGATGCCCTGAGGGCTGGAGCAGCTCTGCTCTGGAGACAGGCTGAGAGAGCTGGGCTGGGTCAGCCTGGAGAAGAGAAGGCTCTGGGGACACCTTAGAGCAGCTTCAAGTGCCCCAAAGGTACAACAGGAAAGCTGGAAAGGGGCTTCTGACAACAGCCTGCAGAGACTGGACAAGGGGGAATGGCTTTAACCTGACAGAGGGGACACTGAGATGAGACATTAGAAAGCAATTCTTCCCTGTGAGGGTGCTGAGGCTCTGGCACAGGGTGCCCAGAGAAGCTGTGGCTGCCCCATCCCTGGCAGTGTTGAAGGCCAGGTTGGACGGGGCTTGAAGGAACCTGCTCTAGTGGAAGGTGTCCCTGCCCGTGGCAGGGGGCTGGAACTGGAGGAGCTTTAAGGTTCCTTCCAGTCCAAACCATTCTATAATTCTGTGATTCAACAGGAATTTGTGTCAGCTTTCTCTGCGTTGTTGGATAGTTTGTAGGATGAGCACCTTATTTAAAGTCTTGCTCCATCTGCCATCTACTGTATGAGGGAGCCTTTAAGCACTGTGGCAGGGGGGTCTTTTCCAACCAAAACCATTCTATGATTGTATGATTACTACCTTAGTAATATTGTCTTGGGTTTTCCGACCCGTAAGTCGGAGGAACAACTGTGGCAAAAGTTTACACCTGCAATGAAATGTAGGCTCAGACAAGATGACACAGCTCTCAAAATGCCTAGGTTTACCCATAGTGCCACTCAACTTCCCAAGCAATCTTGAATGCTCAAAAAAATATCTGCTGATGTCATCCTTACCTTTTGTAGTTAGCTGCACTGCAAGAACTAGGCATCCAATGCAAGATGAGCTAAAAATGTAGCCCACTGCCTCTGGCAATTTGGCCATTCATGTCAAAGTTATGTAAGGGGCAGAGATAAGAAAACCCACATAAGGGAATTCATACACCCAGTTTACTACAACATATGGCACAGTATAACAACAACATGTGTTCACTTCCTTTCCCCAACCTTTCCTTCAATTTGGGAGCCATATAAGTAATTTCTGAATGTAAGTGAACTTTCAGATGTAGGTATGGAAAGCACAGCAGCTAGTAACTAACTCATTACAATGGAAAAGCACGGTAAACCTATGTAGGTGTAGGGAAGGTGGGTAGCTAAGCTACATATTCCTATTGGATGCTAGTAAAAAAGAAAACGGTATCTTTTGGTGAGCTCCATCAATAGGCATAGGCTTCAGGCAGCATCAGTCTCTAGTCATATAGTTCCACCTACCTGGCAGGACTCAGTGATAATTTTGTAAGGCTTTTCCGTGAGAACTCACTGCAGAACACTTTCTAGAGTAGAAAACTCCAAAAGGAATTTATAACATATATGATATACACATCATATCACATGCATCATTATACATATGATACATACTCCTCATATATACACACATATCTTGCACAGGTACAAAAAAAATTACTCATCTTTCCTCAAATTAAAGGTGTTTCAATGGTATCTAACAGAAATGGCATCCAAACATATAAGGAGGCTCCTCAGCTGTTACATGACAGAGCCAGAGGCAACTCCAAAGCATCAACACCACTGCCCGAGGAGACTGCCAAGGAGCCAGCTGCTGCTACTGGAAAATCTTCCAAAGCCTTGCATCTGGGTCCTGTCACTGCTTTCCAAAAAAACCCACTCCAATAAATAAATAAAATAATTTTTAAAAAATCATCAAAATTTAATCTTTGTTCTGAAAAAAGCTCTTTACATATTATATAACACATCACATGCATCATGGCAGGTTGTACCTTTTCTCACAGATAATCCTGTAAGTTTTATCACACACAGTGTTACTCCTGACTTGCCTCTGGTCCCTTCCATGAGCCTACAACATCTGAGCATTTAAGACATTAAGGATGCAATTCAAGCACCTAATCATGGATGTCTAGTGGTATTTTTGACACCTAGATCTCAACTACCAAGCCACCGTTCCTGAAGGACACAGCTGTCCAACAGATTCTGCAGGTATCTAAAATCACTTGAGATGGTTAAATACAAGCAACTGAATTCCCCTCTCAAGTAGCTGCCGTGGGTACTAGTAGCAACAGGAAAGTTGGACTTTGTGCAAGACAGTTTTAAACACAGAATCATAATTACTGAGGTTTGGAAAGACCTTTAATATCACCAAGCCCAACTGTTAACCCAGCACTGCCAAGTCCACCCGTTACCCATGTCCCTAAGCACCACACCTACACTCCTTTTAAATACCTTTAGAAATGGCGACTCCACCACTTCCTTTGGCAGCCTATTTTAATTTATCTTAAGCAAAAGCTCTTGTAGCACTCTAGGGGGAAAAAAAAATACATGAACTTTTACAGACACCACAAAGTAAGGAACTAGGCATCAAGACAGCTAAAAGCATTATCAGAACATGAAAGATACTGAATTTATAGGTCTTACAAATGAAAACAGCTATCTGACTTGCCCCTTCATTGTTTGCTTGAGTCACTGGGTTAGCATAGGTGCAAAATGTCACTATATAGGATAAATACCTATTAAGCTATAAAATTCCTTCTCTAAATACAGGAGTGGAAATAAGCAATTAGACTAAATTCCTTTCAAAGAATGCTTCTGCAAATGACCTTTAAGTTTGCTATTCTTAAAGGCTGACAGATGACCTGGTGACAGGTTTTCACCATCAGCCTTCAGAAATGATTGAAATCCTGAATATACAGAATATTGCAATGGAATATGCTAAACAGGATCTGGTCCCTTCTGGCCCCTGTGATCTGCAGCTGCGCAGGACTTAGCAATGCAATATCTTATCTACTTCCTCATGGAAGCCTTAAAAACTTATCACACCACGATTTATTAGCAAACAAAAAATAATCCACATGAACAGAAAATACACTTGTGTGTATAGTTTTATTTTCCTCAGATAAAGTAGGATCTCTCTTCTGTTAAGCACTGCCTTCTGAGCTACAGGTTCCTCAAAGAGAACACTTGTTTATGCGAACAATTATGTGGGCAGTTCTGCTTCATGAGGTTTGAAAGCTGAGTTGTAAGAGTCTGCAGCACAGAGAGATGAGGGTTCTAGATGGAGGGCATACATCTGACTTAGTTAAGGTAGGAAGTCTCTATGGGGAACCTCAGCAATGTGAAGCAGTGTCAAGCATTTGAAAAAGTCTATACTTGATACTTTGGTATCAGATGCTTTAGGAACAATATGACCCACCCTTTAAAACCTGCCAAAGATCTGAAGCAGCTGTTTTCTTGGGGTTAATATTCCAGTTTATCAGTTTCTCCTTCCATATGGGTATTTCAGGGAACTTTCATAAATGCCTGAATCTAAAAATAATTCCAAAGGTTGAGCTTTTTAAAACTTTGGAGGCTTTATGCAAACTGAATGAGTTTTAAGTTCTCAAATATTAACTCATTGAATTATTTATTCTAAACAAGGATATCCCTTTTCCCCAGACGCTTAATAGTATTTGAGAAATATTTTTAAATGAGCTTTTTAAAAGACTGCATTATGTTTATTGAAGACTCACTGTGAAGTCTGATGAGAAGAACAACAGTGGTTAATTGTAGTTTGCTGTCTTGCATTCCAAAATAGCAATTTTCCAATTTAAATCTGTTGTATGTTTTTGTAGGAGTGTAATTTATATTCTCCCTCTTGTGACTTTCCAAGTTAAGACACAATTTGGATATAATTCCACAATATCAGAATTGGGGAAAATTAAGCTCTTGTGACTGAATCTTCAAGCAAAGAATGAGTTCTGGGCTATGCCATAGATCATGCTTGTCATATCCTTCAAAGGAATCATTCTGTACAGTTACCTTGTCTATTATTCAGAAAGCACAGACTCTGAACAAGATAATTCAGCAGTGCCGCATCCGATACACATATGGTTGTCTTTCTTTAATCTAAGGCTTTGAAAGGACTATCTATTTTCAATTTAACTTCAAAATTGTTAAATTCTATTTTGATTACCACATAATTGCATGGCATGTGCATATTTAGATCCTTTTTGACTTCTGCACAAAGATGATCTAGGGGTTTGATGATAAGTAATGAACCATGTCAACTGAGCCATGCTGAACTATTATATTCAAGACACATAACTCACCACGAAATTACTGACACTCCAGGTTAGATAGTTCTCTTGTTCCAAACATTTTTCAGGAGATTTCCTAATGAGAATGCTCCTGATGGAAATTTCCTATGAAACCAAAAGACTAATTCACAACAGACAATCAAGTATAAGAAAGCAATCCTGCAACATGGACTTGTTCCAGAATTTTACATTTCATTTTACATTTACCTTGATTTTACATTTACATCTTTAATAATATATTAATTCACAAACTCTTCCACTGGACCCATCATGGCTATGATCCACTTTCCCACAGGGATTAATTTCAGCAGAAATGTTTGTTTCCATGTCACTTATAGTAAGAGACATCGCATTTTATATGGCAGATGGAAAGCTGAATCCATTATTTATAATAATATACTGTTAAGTGAAATCCAGTTGGAAAACCTAAGAATTTAGATACGCAACTATGATTTAAAGTTCACCATTTCAAACATTTAGAAGATTATTAATTTGCTTTCTTAAACCACTACTTATGAACTGAAATAGTAATTGGCAAAACAAAAAAAAAACCAAGGAAAAGAGAAGATGAGAAAAAGTAGGAGTTGTTCTGCACAGAAGACAAGTCATTGCAAAACCACTGAGACTTGAGACAAGCCTGACAGTAAAACTTTACTGAAGGGGAAAGATGAAAACAGTAGTACTTAAAAGCTGAAGAGCTTTAATTGGGAAAATACTGTAGAATATTTGCTGATAGTATGCATATGAGCTGCACTAACAATAATAATTGGACTTGTCTAGGAATTAACCATTCAATTATTCACTTTCTGTAAGAATTAAAGACTTAATATTTTGTGTAGCATTTAACACTTCAGCTATGCCTACACTGCTGTCTAAAACTGCAATTATAGCAACCCTTGAGTATATCTGTCCCATGCTAACAATATACATGTGGCAAAAAATGCTTCAAACTGGACTACACAGCTTACGTGTGTCTACACGTCAATACAGGCTTGACTCAAGAGCCTCAACACCTACAGGGTTTAACAATAACCTCACCTACGTGTTTAACGCCCGCTGGATATACTTACACAATTTTCAGTCTCACCTTTGATTCAGACTCGTAAGACCATTTATTAGCACCTCAGTCTCAGGTGGTTTGAATGCTAAAACAAAGTATCACAGGATGCAAGCACCTGAGCCACATCAAACTTGAAGAACCTTATTCTATAAACCAATTTGACAGTCAACTGTAAGTTTAAAAATAAATTAAGACACATAAGTAGGCTTTTTGCAAGTAGTTAAATATTTATTATTAAAACCAGTAAGTTATGTTCTTCTGAAAATGTTAGTAGGCACCTATAAGCATGTTTAAGTAGAAAGTGTATCTATTCCTCTCTCCCAACCTCTACTCAAAAATAAAGCAAGGCCTGAAGTGATTTCTGCGCCCATCTGGAATGATCTGTCTGCGTATGTAATGCTTATTACTTCCTAAGAGGACTGCTCCAAGGGCTTATAGAAGTATTCCTAAAGAGCAAAGACTTTCCTTTGGAAAAACCAAACTGCACCAGATAGTAAACACTTAAAATTTCATTCGAAGCCTAATATTTTAACTCCTGCTCTGCATAGTCAGTTGCCTCCATTTTCATCTTCAGGATCAAAATAAGCGTTTCTCAAATGCTGCTAAGCACAACAATATTTTTCTACTTTTTTTTCCACACTTTTTGGTGTTGCCTCTTTCTCCTGTGGAAAAGCCAAGCGGTTTTGTTTAACGCAGAAAATACCACAAATAAATTCTCTAATCACTGAATCCTCCTCTTTTTGAGCATGTGTTCCCTTGTGACACAGTCTGTATCATGAGCTCACTTGTTAAAATACTGGCACTCTGTTACTCAGCATAAGCTGTTGAAATGCCACTAATTACTCCATTAGTTTCAGTTCTGAAAGTAAAATGTCAACTCTCTCTACCTCCCTGTGTTTCTGATACGCATCAAAGGGGCACAATGAACATACAGCAAAGATACATGTGATACATGTGAGGTCAACGGAAAGGATTCTCCCCCCCTACTCTGCTCTGTTGAGACACACACACACACACACAACCCCCTGCAGTCCCGCATTCAGCTCTGAGGCAACAACAGAAGAGGGACGTGGAAGCTGCTGGAACCAGTTCAGGAGGCCACAGAGATGCTCCAAGGGCTGGAGCAGCTCTGCTCTGGAGACAGGCTGAGAGAGCTGGGATGGTTCAGCCTGGAGAAGAGAAGGCTCCGGGGACACCTTAGAGCAGCTTCCAGTGCCTAAAGGGCTGACAGAAAAGCTGGAGAGAGGCTTTTGACAAAGGCCTGCAGGGACAGGACAAGAGGGAATGGCTCTAACTTGACAGACGGGAGATTTAGATGAGACGTTAGGAAGAAGTTCTTCCCTGTGAGGGTGGTGAGGCCCTGGCACAGGGTGCCCAGAGAAGCTATGGCTGCCTCATCCCTGGTAGGGTTGAAGGACGGGGCTTGAAGCAACCTGCTCTAGTGGAAGGTACCCTGCCCATGGCAGGGGGCTGGAATTGGAGGAGCTTTAAGGTCCCTTCCATCCCAAATCATTCTGTGATTCTGTGCTATTGGTTGGTTTAGAAAAAGATAGAATGAAATGAGGCAAAAACTTACCATCTGGATGGAGAGTCTGTGTTTAAATTTTTCATTTTCAATGAAGTGGGCATGTGTATTTGTATCATGAACACATCTAACCTTGAGCAACCATTAGCCAGACAGGGATACCCCTCCAGCAACAGCAACTGCTTGCTGCTTACTTAGGTGTTATAGTTCAAAGCACTGACACCTGAACATCCTCACCACTGTTGTGGCCAGCAGAGGTGAGACTTACGTTTTTCCTTTCAGCTTACAAAAAAGAAAAAGCATATGCACAGGGAAAGCTAATTAAAGTGACTAATCAAAGAGAAACTGGAAAGTGTATTTGATGGTTGATGGGAACATGAAGCAAAAACCCATGGATGAATTCTTACAAGAAAGCTGCAGAACATATATCAGCCTATAGCAATTCTGTGCATATTTTCTGTACTGCTCTAAAATGAATAAATAATTAATTTTCAATTGGATATCACTTTGCAGCATAATTTTTTACACTGCAAGTTTCTTGACTGTATATATCCTCATGTAGTAATATCTAGTTCAAATCTTTTTAGCACTTTCAGGTGAAATCATAATCAAAAACAACTGCCAACAGAGCTAAATAGAGGACATCCTCTAAAGTAAAGCAGAAAAGCAAAATGACAACAAGGTAAGCCCCATGCATCCAACAATTAACTCTTCTGACCAAACCTCAAAGACGGGACATGAGTTTCTCCTAAAAAATATTCTATACCTGTATATGCAAATAGATACAGGTAGTGTAGAGTGTACCTTCACAGACAGCTTGGGGAATAGGATTTTTTTACTTGCTCATACTGCTTGTCAGCTCCACAAGAGATACATTCATAGGCAGGGGTGTGTGAGTTCACAGCTCAAACAGAGCCTCCTCAGGTTTTTGTGATTATCCACAGCACTGCATGCATAAACTGCAAGTATAAACTTAAGGATCTGTCATGAGATGTAAAACTTCCATGGTAGATACTGAACGAAAAAACAGCTTTTCCTGTACTTGCTACAGCTTTATATCATTAATGAAAGAATATGAGGGATCGAAGTTGCTACTGTATATCAAAGAAGCTTACTGTCTGCTGCTTGATGTGTTTGGATATTCATAAATTCTGAAGTAATAGGTAACTAGACAAAGTCTAAAAAACTTCAGAGCCTTGTGACCTCAAGGACTTTCTTGATAGTGATAATTAGCTTCAAAATATTCCTCAGAGATCTTGAGATTCAACACTTCACTATGATGGCTTCTGTACTGCACATGGCAGTTGTTCAGGGCAACTGGGAGACTAGTCCCTGAACAGCTACAACCTACTTTTTGTTTCAATTTGACGAACAGAGTGGTTGCCAGCAAAAGCTAGCTATGCATTAGCATAAATATATGGAGATCTGAAAGGCCTGCTATATACAGCACATGTAAATTATTTACATCTAGTCAACCCAAGTGACTGCAGACATTGTAAGAAACACAGCTGCTGCTGGTGCTGAAACCTTGAAGCTGTTTCTTAATGTGAATATTCATTATTACACTCCTGGAAGACTGTAGGGGAAAACATAGTCAATAAAAGTATATGCTGTGTTTTGTAATCAGTAAACAACACAAGCAAAATAGTATGTGGAGGATATAGAGCAGCTGTTCTTTCCAAATGAATGCCTAATTGTGAAATATTTAGACCTCAGCACTATGATTTCCTTAATTCTTTTTCTTGTTAGGGTAGACTGGATGCCCTTGTGCTTTATTTGGATTTTTTTGGTTTTTCCCCACTCACATGACACCACAGAGTCTGAAGCAAAAAATCATGAAACAAGGGATTCAAATCATGGAACTTACTAATAATGACCTACATTTATACAATGCTTCCTTATCCCAGATGTCCTGGGTTCAGCAAGTAGCAGTCATTTTTCTCCTTCTTAGTAGTCGGTGCAGCACTGTGTTTTTGACTTTTGGCCTGGGAACAGTGTTATCAAACACCGATATTTTTAGTTACTGCTCAAATGTTCAGTCTGAGCAAGGACTTCCTGAGTCTCATGCTCTGCCAGGGAGCAGGGGAAGCCAGGAGGAAGCAGAGACAGGACACCTGACCCAAACTGACCAAAGAGGTATTCCATACCACAGCGCATCATGCCCACTACATAAACTGGGGACAGTTACCCTGAAGGGTTAGATCACTGCTTGGGTTGGGCTGGGTGTCAGCCGGCAGGTGGTGAGAGGTTATATTCTCTTCTCTTGTTGCTTTCCTTACCATTTATTATTATTGGTGGCAGCAGCAGCGGTTTGTGTTATACCTCAGTTACTGGACTGTTCTTATCTCAACCCGTGGGAGTTACATTCTTTCAATTCTCCTCCTCCTCCCTCGGGGGGGGGGGGGGGTGGGAGGGAGAGGAATGGGGAAGAAATGAGAGAGAGACTGTGTGAGTTACGGCTGGGCTTAAACCATGACACCAGAGCGTCCCTGGACACAACAGTTAGAGCCTATATGGGAATTTCCCACTGATACAGCAAAATATACTTATGGCATGGGTAATTCATTTGCCATCGGCATTTTCTGGATTGCTGCAGAAACCCAGAATATATGTACCACCACCTGACTCCTGGCCTGCAGACAGAAGAATGGCTGTCCAAGAGCACTGCATTCGGCAAAGTGCACTTTGAAAACTCAGCAGTGAACTCCTAAATATTACAAAAATTAACAACCAAGAACACAGGACTTGTAGTCAAGAAGTGGTTCTGGTATAAAGCACGTATGGAAACAAGATTTCCTCACACAGATGCAAGTAAGTAATTGTGGCTTTGTACACGTAGTCTTAACCCAATGTATAGTCATGACAGGGAAGCTCACTAGCAAGAGGCATTTGCCTTCACATAGGAGCTGGCAGAATCTGCTTTATAATGAAAATTCTCATTCTCAGAGCCTACTACACCTTTGAACACCCCAAAGAGTCTGAATTCATAAATACAGTGGCCACAGGTCTACATTTACTAATAACTTCGTTCTTGCTCTTTTTGTATTATTTTTCAGAAAAGGATTTGGTCTATTTGAATTACACTGACTCTGCCCTAAGCAACTAATACAAGCGGTTTTATCTGCGTAACAAAATAAAAGAGAGAAATTTTGCAGCTCCCAATACCTTCTAAAGCCTCTAGAGGAATGAAAAAGCACTATTATTTCTAAACCCACCATTCATTTTCAGAAAACTCACTATAGTGTTTAAACAGTTTTGTATAGACCTGAATGAGAGTGCCTACACATTCCAAAGACAAATTAGGAACATAATGTTTCAGCAGAAAATATTAGGGTGCTATTATTATTCCAGAAGAGAAATTTGCCTATATGCCTTCAGGTATTGCAGTGCTAAGGAATTTTTATTGGTATTTGTAGAATGGAATGAGATTCCCTCACATTCTAAAATACGGAATTCAGAAAGTGTCATAAATATGGTGCTAACTGCTGTGTGAATCTTCCCAGCTGAAAAGGCGAACTCTGTACTATAAGTAAATGTTGATATTCACCATGAGAAAACTGGAGTGAAGTGTCTGAACATCTAAAAATCATCTGATCTCAAAGTACAACCACCTTCAGGTTGGCTTTTACCAAATTAGATCACTAGCTTTAATTATAAGGAATCAACAGCTCTTGTCATCAGAAATGACATTCTGAAGGACAATCATAGTTCTTGTACCATTAATATTTCAAGGAACTTTCGTAATACATTGCTCATGGATATTTACTGGTCATCCCTCATCACTGCTGATTCACTTGAATATAGAGCTCTATGATCACAATTTTAGCCTCTGCCATTTTGCCCTCCTAAGCACTAGCTACAAAGGCTAATCAAAAAATAGTATATCTAAAGCTATAATTTCCCAGCACAGGTTGACAGTAGATTCATATTCTATCAAACTATACTGCACTTTCCACCCAATTTGCAAAGAACAGAAGGACACAGAGACAAAAGGAGACAGAACAGGGGAAGGGGAGAAGCCACAAACAATTCAACTAATTGTTCTGGACCAAGTTTTAGGGTTTTCAGCGTTTACTAAATCTTTCTCTTCCATCCTGTAGCAATTCTAATACAGCCAACAGTCCTTCAGTAGACATATTGAGTGTCACCTTCTGGATCTTCAAATGGCAATCACACAAAACCACTGTTCTCTCCATCCTACTGGGAGTTCCTTTTTGTCTATAGCATCATTCCATTCTGCACTCAACATTTGTTCCAAATGCAGCTTCTGAACTAAGCTAGGAATAAAGCCACATTCAGAATCATCCAAAAGCACATTAACAGAGTGACATGTTCCATGTGCAGCAGGCTTTACATGCTACTGAGGCACAATGTCAGATGTTCTGATAGATATTGAATGGCTATGACATTCCCTTTATACTTATTTAGTCATTGAAGGGAATTAGTATTATAGATAATGTTCAAATTATTAGAGCACATCAAATGCTGGTTTTCTTCGGTTTTTGCTTCTGAATGATAGCAGCATGGAACATTTTATACAGCTTTAAATCTGCTGTATCTTAAAAATGTATCAGAGGAATTAAAAATTCATAAATAATGGAGTTGTCTTGCCTTGACAAAAAAATACATGGTAGCTCTCCTTTTTCTTTCTTCAATTTTAAAGAGAATAAATGCTCCAAGGCATAGGTATCAGAAGGAAACTATCGGCTGAAAACCAGAAAGGCTATTCAGCCTAAATCGTCTATAATGAGTTTTTTAGAAGCAACTGAGGCCTATCACATTTTCTATCCTTACAGTTACCGTGCCATTTGGGGGATGCGGGGTGAATTAAAACATTTCACATGCTTTCCTGGAGAAATAAGTCGAGAAAACTTGAAATACTTTTTCACAATGTGAAATTTCATACACACAATTCATATCCTTTTGTTTGTTTGTTTTAAATCCTGGTGATGATGTTTTTAGATTTACTATTTACTTCAAGAGCATGGAAGGTCCATATTGGATAAGCAAAAAATACAGTTATTTTTTTACCTACAACTAAATAAAACCATAGCTATAAACCATAGCTTCCTGAACCTTCTCACAAAAGAATATTAATTCACCTTGACAGGCAATAAATATTTTTCAATCACAATGAGGGATAATCTATCGAAAGATATGACTTCAGCTATTTTAATTCCCTTTACAAGCATAAAGCAAATATTTAATTATAACAAATGGCTAATCTGTTCCCCCTTTTTTGTCTTAGCCTTGTGTTGTTTAAGAATTTTCATTTACTGAATAATAGTTTTTAGCTACCTGTTCCTTATCAGTAACTATCCTTCCATCATCTGCCTTTCCTTTATTCTATACTTGCTGTTCCTTTTCTCTCCCTTTATTTCCATCTTGCCCATCCCTGCTTTTTCTTCTCCATACAGCTTGCTGTCTAATCTGTTCTACACAAACTTTCTCTGCAGGATTTGTAAGTCCTCATTTTCAGCCAGATGTCTGAAGCATATGCCAAGGTGCCTTATGATTCAAGGCTTTACAGACGTTAAAGAATTAAAATCCTCCTAATGCTCCTTTGGCCAAGATTATTATGGAGAAACAGAAGCTGAGAGGGTCTGACCTCCAAAATTAACCAAAGGATCCCTGCAAAGGCAGTGCTGGAATTTAACCAAGCATTTGTTATTATGCTTTCACAGTTAAATAGGTAATAAATACAGAAAAGAAAGGAAGAGCTTTCCGATACAACACAACAAAACAGAAAATCTGGGTCAAAAGAATGCAACATGCAGAGTAAAAATGCACTTGAGTATCAGTGCAGAAATGCAAGGTATATAAAACGTCAAAAGGTAGCACTAGATGCGACTGTGATCAGGATCTAGTCAGCATTAAATACATCTTTGTCACATTAGCTGAAGTTAACTGTCACTGCAGATAGGCCCAGTTTAGGTGGGGGAAATCTGAAAGGGAATACAGGTAAAGCAGTCATGATATATGCAAAGTGTCTTCAGACTCAGAATAAGGTAAGAATCAGTGATTTATATTTTTTTAGCCTAGGCACAAAGGAAAAAACATGAACAGCACGATACGGTTAGAACAAAGAGAATTAAACACATGGAAACAACTTGGAAGTATGTGGAACTACAGGTTTCCGTATGGGCTGGGCACTCTGGTGGCTCAGATCCATGTCAAGCTCCAAATTCTCTCCAAGTGGAAACAAGCTAAACCATAGAGACTTATCCTGTTTCTTACTGGTGAAAATGAGGTCTCCTCCTAAGTACATTTTCACCAGGTAGGAGAACCTTGATAAAAAACCTCAACTTCAACTGCTTAGTCAGGTATGCAGTGCATTTTAAAGTCTAGGATTCAGGCTGAAGAGAGAGAAAGAAATTTATTTTAGACCTGGACAGACCCTCAAGTATAACTGAATTCAAATTCCTTTAAAGACTAAGATTTAGAAAAATCACAGAATCATAGAATAATTAGGGTTGGAAAGGACCTTAAGATCATCCTAGTTCCAATCTCTCTGCCAGGGGGCAGGGACACCTCACACTAAACCACTAAACTAAACCACATTCACCCAAGGTTCTGTCCAATCTGGCCTTGAATACTACCAGGCATGGAGCATTCACAGCTTCACTGGGCAACACATTCCAGTGCTTCACTATCCTTACAGTAAAGAACTTCTTCCTTATAGCCAATCCAAATTTCACCCATTTACGTTTGAACCCGTTACCCCTTGTCCTATCACTACAGTGCCCCATGAAGAGTCCCTCCCCAGCATCCCTATAGGCCCCCTTCAGATACTGGAAGGCTGCTATGAGGTCTCCACGCAGCCTTCTCTTCTCCAGGCTCAACAGCCCCAACTTTCTCAGCCTATCTTCATACAGGAGGTGCTCCAGCCCCCTCATCATCCTCGTGGCCCTCCTCTGGACTTGTTCCAACAGTTCCATGTCCTTTTTATGTTGAGGACATCAGAACTGCACACAATACTCCAAGTGAGGTCTCACGAGAGCAGAGTAGAGGGGCAGGATCACCTCCCTCGACCTGCTGGTAAAAATATTTCAGAATAAAATGTTAATTGTGGCCCCATTTTCAATAAAAAAAATTTGATTTTCATAGCAATTTACAGCTGCCAATTTAGGAGGGTCATCCAAGATGCAAGTTGTTTCATTAAAAAAAATAAACAAGAACAGGAAGATAATGATGTTGGATTGTTAAGATACAGGTTAGCTGAATGTCTCCACAATTAATGAATGAATTAATTAAACTTGACAAAACCCAAGAAGCAATGGACAGCTCTTCTAAGCAGCAGTCCAAATTTGGCAGATGACTATGACCCAAAGAGCAGTTAAGGTTACCTGAAAACTAACAGGACAAAAGGAAACTTCTATACCACTAAGGTCGGGTCTTGATTACAGCCACAAGCACAACTTGAAAATCAAGTGAAAGAGTTTGAATCCCAGGTGATAATGTCTTAGCCCTATCAGCAGCTTATTAACAAAATGAATGGAAACACAGAAACAGAATGCCCCAAGAGCTCCTGAATATAGTCCTGTTTGCAGGGTTGACTTGATTTTTCACATTTTTTTTCCACAGGCAAAACTATTTCAGAGCAAAATTCATTGTTACTGCATTAAGAAATATCTCAGAGCCACGCTGTCTTTTAATTACAGTAATTTCTTATTCAGGTCGATGCTTTCTCTACATGGCAAATTCTTACTCTGAGTGATGAGTGACTCTGAGTAATTTGAGTGATGGCAATAGTCTAAAATTCCCTATACAGAACCGTTTTCTTGTTTGTCTCAACTCTTATCTATCTACTAAAGAAAATAGAAAGTAGATTAAGGATTTCAGTTTTGCACTTCTTTCTTTTCCAGAAAAAAATATTCCTTATGAATAATGTGGATCTTGAGAGTTATACTTCAGATCTTTATACAGATGCTTCTGAGAAAGCCACAAATAGAGGAAGACCGCGTTCATATTCTCCAGAGCGCATAAACATCAGCCTATTTCTTTGACAACCTAAGTCAGATAGTCGGGGATGGATCTAATAAGGACTCCTTAGAGAGAAACTTGTATCTATCACTTCTCAGATGTGTAGTGGCAAGAAGAAGGGAAGAGACCATGCAGTTGACTAATGCTACTATGGCATGTGCTTCGGAGTACTTGTGCCACAGAGCTGCCTGACATAGGTGGTTATCTGCTCTGTGCTGTCAAAATGAAGTGCTTTTGGACACATTCAGAAACAAGATTTTAAGAATGCTGCACTGTGCTTTAACTCCTGTACTGCTGAAGGCCTCCCATTCAGTTTCAACCTGTCTTCACTTCAAGGTTCCTCCTACACACCCTGAGGCTACACTGTGGATGTGGTTTTGCCTGATCTCCCAAACCCACATTCTTGAAGCCTTCTGCTATGCACAGTGATTCTTTTCAGTGTCTAAACCATACACTCCTTCTCCACTGTCTCCTCACCCTGTCACCCTGTTCCTTCAGTTTCTAGCTCTACACTAAGGTACCCGCCACCATTTCAATCTCCCACATGATTCATAGAATCACAGTATAACAGAATAGTTTGGAGTCGAAGGGACCTTAAAGCTCATCAAGTTCCAATCCCCTGCCACAGGCAGGGACACCTTCCACTAGAGCAGGTTCCTTCAAGCCCCATCCAACCTGGCCTTCAACACTGCCAGGGATGGGGCAGCCACAGCTTCTCTGGGCACCCTGTGCCAGGGCCTCAGCACCCTCACAGGGAAGAATTTCTTCCTGATGTCTCATCTCAATCTCCCCTCTGTCAGTTTAAAGCCATTCCCCATTGTCCTGCCCCTACAGGTCATTGTCAGAAGCCCCTTCCCAGCTTTCCTGTTGGCCCCTTTGGGCACTTGAAGCTGCTCTAAGGTGTCCCCAGAGCCTTCTCTTCACCAGGCTGAACCATCCCAGCTCTCTCAGCCTGTCTCCAGAGCAGAGCTGCTCCAGCCCTCCAAGCAGCCTCCTCTGGACTCACTCCAACAGCTTCGTGTCCCTCTTGTGTTGCTGCCCCCAGAGATGGATGCAGGACTGCAGGGGTGTCTCACCAGAGCACAGGGGGAGAATCCCTCCGTCAACCTGCTGGTCATGCTGCTGGGGATGCAGCCCAGCACGTGGTTCCAGACTGTTGAGTCTATATTAGAACTGGCAAGATGAGTAACAGCCATTTAAATATCTGATACATGTTACCAAATAAAAGGTGTGCATAAGACATAGCGAACTTTAGTTTGGTGCACAACACATTCTAATTCCAGTCTAAGCCAACATGGCAAAAGTGCTTTCAGACAAGCACCAGCAAGAAGAAGGTTGGGCAGGTGTTGATGAAACGTATCATCCATCTGAGGAAAAAAAAAATGGCCATGGTTCTCAACAGACTGCGATTCCCAGCTGTGCAGAGCAGGATACCCAGGAAGAACAACTCTTCCCAGCTGGCCACTAGAGTATTTTCCTTTCTCTCTCTGCCTGTTTTCCCCTAAGGTGACCTGCACGTAGATATATGTCACCACCTGTATGTCCCTGGAATAAAGAATGTTTTGTGCACTTTGAAGCTGCCTCAGCTTTCACTGTGCACCAACTACCATTTGTGAAACTGTAAAAACCAGAAGCACCCATGCACTTTTTCCTTAGTTTGTTACACCAACTCCTAAAATACATCATTTCTTCCTCATCTGCTACTTGGGAGCTATTGTCTATTTCATGTTTTCTGCAGGACGGAGGTAGGAGGCCTGAAAAAAATACCAAGTTAAGATTTATATTAAAAGAACACATCCAAATGGGTAAGTTCACATTTCCTCAAGCTATAAACCCAAGCAGAAATGGCACATAGCAGTAATGAAATCAGAAGACACAGTGGTGACAAGTGTTGCCCTGTGGACAGCTATAAGATGCTACAAGAAGAAATCACCTTATCTCAGTATTTGTATGATCAGGATCCCTTTGGAACCCAGTTTATTGCCCTTGCAGAATTTGTCATCTGTGGCATCTTTTAAGATAAGAAAGCTGGCTCCTTTTGTGTCTATGACCTTCTGGGATGAGTATCCTGGCTAATGAAAAACAACCAACCAGTCAGGAAAACCCTCCAAAAAGCTGGTGTTTTCCCCTTCCCCCCCCCCCCCAATGGTTTTCAAGCTTATTACCTCTCACTTTAACACTTCGACCCAAAAGATATTGGCAATAAAGAGACCAGAAAGGAGGGAGGGGGTTTGCTCACTTGCTATTTAGATGTTCTTTTGCAAAGTAAGTGAAAGATAGGAAAGATAAAAGAAAGGAAAACCAGCTATTCTTTCTCTCATGTGAATACAGCCATGGGAAACTGTGTTCCTTGGGTCATGAGACTTGAATTACAAAGGTTAAAGGCTGGTTTCAGTAACTTCACATCAGAGCTTATGTCTGCACCTTTCAGTTTATATTCTTCCCTCAGTTTACAGAGCTGCCTGAGAGCAGCAGCTTCCTTTAATTTCCCCAAAAGTCACCTGTCTCTAGGTAGGGACACCACATACATAGTCACCCCTTTGTTCTTCTCCCAGCATGCTGCTGGTTTGGTCTTTTAGTTGTTTCCAATCTATTTTTTAAGGGATACATACAAACACTCTTCCTAACCAGCTCAGCAGGCTGTCCTGTCTGGAAAGCACAGAACACTGCCCTAAAATGGCTTTTGAACAAGCTTTGCAAGGATGCAAAGTTACCTAAAATGATGCTGTAGATGGTCAGATGTAGCTGTCCGCAACAGACACCTGGAACCAACATGCAATCACCCCAAACTAGGGAAAGCAAATTTGAGAGGAAAGCATCTCTTGGTGATCAACTGCCCAAGTACATTCCCACTGTGAGAGATCCCCATTTTTGCTGAGCAGAATCTTTGCTGGCGACCTCTCAATGTGCAGAAATTTGCAAATCACTTCAGTCGAAGCAATTTTCCCATCCTTACCAGAGAACACTGAGGCTGCAATTGTACCGTGATCATCATAGCTACTGAATACTACACAAAATGAGATTTCAGCAGAGAATCAATACCTCTAAATGCTAAAGCACTTAACAGAAAGTATTTAATTAAAATATCCAGAGCTTTTGCAGCTAAAGGATCAACCTTTGGTACGTTACAAACCCCAAACCAGGATTATTTGTAGTTGCAAACAAGGATTAAGCAATGTGAAGATCCGGCATTATTCTGATAAAAACTGTAAAACACAACAGAGCTCCTCTCTCCAGCCCTCTCACTACAAACCCTTCCCTTACATACCTTCTCTATACGGTATTTCGCCGCTCAATAAACAAAAGCTGGCCCAGGAATAAATGTAAAAAGGCCTTTAAATTTCAGTATTTCCTATAGGTAGGCTCAGCCACTCAGCTTTTATGCTCTCACCAGAAGCATCTGGTATCCGGCCAATAGTGAAAAGTGGATGAGATGGATCATGGGTTTATCCTAACCTGTTAAAGCCTCTGGTGTAATTATGACAGTGAGATGAAAATAAGGAAAAAGTCAGAGCAGAATAAGGTAATATAGAGCATGTTGTGAGAGAGTCTGAAATGGCTTAGCTAGCTAATAGCATGGACAAAAAGTAAACTTTCCCAGCACAAGCTACTCTCAGCATCCTTCTAGGATTTAGAAATAATTAGGAAAACAGCAAGATTACTCAAATAACTATCCACTGCACATCAGAGTGAATTTTCTTGCAGTCACAAGCACCAGAACAAATCCCAGCTATTGATATGAATTTGACCAATCAAGTCACCTGAAAATTCTGACTGTTGGAACAAACTTTCCTGCACGTGATGAATAAAATCTCACCCCTGCACCTGCACGGTTGTCTGATGTGGGAATTCATCTATAACTTCAAACTAATACTGAAGTATTAAAAGAAAGCATCACCCTCTCAAGATGCTCATCCTCTCCAAAATGGCAATTACAATAGTTTTGCATTAACTTTGTAGCATTAAGTTTCTCAGATGAACAACACAGCCACAGATTTCAAGTTACAAAGAAATACAATAGGATGGAAATTGCTTATTCAAAATCCAAATGGAGCTGCAGTTTTTGCATGAGATGACAAGGTTCACACAGGGTCCACAGAATTCTGCACATCTCCAGACAGGGGAAAAATGGCCCAGTATTTTAGACCACTTGAATAGTTTTTCTTCCACCTTGGGTTTCTGGGGTCTTGAAACCTTTAATAAGATAAGCTTCTCCTACCCACTCCCTATTCATTTCTAATGGTCTTCGCACAAAGTGCTACCTACTGCCTCCTATTCTTTTTTTTTTTCTTTTAATTTAACTGTTTTCCAAATTTTTAGCCAATGGTAACATTATGGAAGATAAGTGACAAACGATCAATTTTTAAAAGATTACAGGGCTTAAATCCTTGAGACAGAACACAGTAGTATGCAGCACGTCATTTTATCTGCAAGATATCCATTTTCTATCATTAAACTACACGATATAAAAGAAAAAAGGTACACTCTGAGAACAGTTATTTTGTCAAACAGAATACTCAAGGATTTTTAAGCAGAGGAAAAAGTGCAAAATCACATGCTGTAAGACTCTAACCATGCAAGAGATACAAAACCAAACCCTTCTGGAATATTGTTTTAGTTCTGGAGGAGTAGTTGTTGGATGTCTGATTGCACACAGGCAATAACTTCTCAATGATTAGCAGAGTTTCATGGCCAGGCTCGGCTGCACAATCACAAAGCAAACATAAATTGCAGCAAATTAGCAGAAGATTCATTATTGTTTTCTTTCAAGAAAAGAAGTTTAATGGATGGTTTGCCCGAGGAGCTGATTTTGATGGCTTCTCAAGTAGACAAGACTGCACTGCCAGGAACCACAGAAGCGGACAGTGAATTTAATGATGGCCCTGTGCCATACCATGGTTCATACAGCTCCACAGCAGAATCACATTCAGGCACAGGCTCAAAACATTCAACCCTGGAAACTCTATAAGAGCCATGAAGACCTTAGTCTCGTTAGGCAGAGATAGTACTTGTGGCTGTTCAAAGACAGATGCCTCTTTAGAAATCCATCTTGCTTCCAATGAATTTAAGACAGATTTATCAATAAACTTGATCACAGCAGAATTTAGCCCATAAACAGAATGACTGAAATATGCCAACAGGAAGATTCAAAATATTTAAAAACAAATAAAAATCAGGAGGGTTTTTTTATACATCTGATTTATGAACACAGTCATCCCAATTTGCACAGATACAATAAACAAAAGGGAATGTAGTGACAGGACACGGAGGAATGGCTTTAAACTGACAGAAGGGAGGTTGAGATGAGACATTAGGAAGGAATTCTTCCCTGTGAGGGTGCTGAGGCCCTGGCACAGGGTGCCCAGAGAAACTGTGGCTGTCCCATCCCTGGCAGTGTTGAAGGCCAGGCTAGATGAGGCTTGGAGCAACCTGCTCCAGTAGAAGGTGTCCCCGACAGTGGCAGGGGGTTGGAACTGGATGAGCTTTAAGTTCAAGGTCCCTTTGAACTGAAACCATTCTATGATTGTATGAACAGCTATTTGTTGCAAAGACAGGAAATAAAGCCCTGATGGGAATACAAATACCAAAGCCTGACACTCAGGTTACAACTGGCAATAATTGCCAGTCTCTGTTCAGTAACATTTTAATTTACTCACTGCAAACTGTTATTCAGATAGGTAAAAAATTATTTCCTGCTTTTACAAACATCAAAGAAATTGCTCCCATTCTGATCTTTACAATTGATTATCCATAGCATAAATACAGGGCAAATATCTGCACTGAAAAGAAATAGCTTTCAGAGATGATACTTAATCATGATAGCCACAACATCACTGCATGCTTATTACACCGTCTACAGAATTGACACATATGTCCTCATGAATAAATTCATTAATATCTGTCTCAAACATTAGTATGAACAGGCAGCACGCTACAGAATCATAGCTTAGATGAACAGTTTGTTTACTTGTGTTCCACTTATATCTGATAAGAATGAATCCCGAACTACTCTACCTATCCTGACAGAAAAGCCCTTGTGGGGAGCGAACAGGGGACACATCACCTCTGGAGTATATCCAAGTATCCCACCGACCACATAGGTCAATCAAGTCAGAGCCAGAAGAAAACTTTTGATCTTTTTGGGTGCACACTCTTCATTTGTTTTGCTGTCCTGGGGCTGGGGGCAGAGGGGAGATTTCCAGTTCCAACAGCACTGTTGCATTCTATCTTCTTAAGGTAATCACTCTGGCTCCCTGCAGGTATGCTGAAGTTTGACTTAAGGCCCTTTTATGCCACTCCAAGAAGAAACAAAAATAAAGGTCTTAAAGTACTCGAAAACAGCCTCAAGTCCAGTCGTAAGTAACTACAGAGAATTACTACCTGTTTACTAAGCTGAGAGAAGAGATAAATCATACCCAGATGGAATAAAAATACTAATAAATAGAAGTTTTGCAGCACATATGGCAAAGAAACAAATACTATTTTAAATTATTTCTGTTTAGAAGCCGATTGAAACTGAACGTAAATGACGACACAATCATATTTTAAGGACAAGCGTAGGTTAAATAATTTATATATTAAATAGCTAAGCCTTATCAAAAAAGAGAATGTGTATTCTTCATGACTATTAAACATTTTTATTGCTATCTATGGCAGAGTGGTGTAGGATGGCTGATGATTCTGTTACTTTCTGCAGAAGTTAAAAATGTTTATTTTTGTATAGCTTCAGTAACTTTATCACTCCAGTGAGATTTACAGAGGGTTTTACATCAAAAAGCATGAGCAATATGCAACTGCTACTGAAAATACACTGGAGTGGATCACCATGGTTCCCCTTTGTGCACTGGCAGCATACGACCAAGATCGTAATTATGGAACTGCTACCACCCGCCAACCTGAAGAATCAAACCACATGCTTCCCCAAAATAATAAAGAATTCTAAGATTAAAAAGCAAATGAAGGTTAAATCCTAAAGGTCTTTAGGGAACTCTGAGCTGTATATTTCTTCTGTGCTCCTTTTATCACTTCTCCTTGCCCACAAAGATGAAGGCTCTTCCCAATTAAGCAAGCCCATCTAATGAAATGCCTGCATTTTCACACAACTTAAAAACATCTGCAATGGGCAAGCTCATATTAAACTTCATCTTTGGATTCATAGCTTTTTCATCTGGAAGCTGGGAAAAAGATAATAGACAAATTGCTCACACTTAAAAAAATCCAGAAACTCAGCTGAGAATTTTAAAAGACATCTTAATGTGAAAAGGGGATTACTGGTACATATATGAGACAAGGAAAAAAATTCCAAAATGCTCATTATTGAACCATGCTTGAACTTCCTTCCCCAATGTTTTTTTTTTTGTAAAAAAAGGCAAATGTATTTTAATAGTGATGAAAAAAGGATTTAAATTATCTTTGAGAGAGTAATAATCCAGAAATTTTTGTCTTCATATAAGAACACTTCGATCATTGTGTACTTGTTGACATTTTTACTCACATAAACATACATGTTAAATTGAATTTCAGGTTATTTACATGGGGGAACTAGTATTTGCTGGTGTACGGGTACTTCTCAACAGTCCAGATTTCAGTTTAAATTAACGTAGTAATGAATACGTTTGTGTATAGATATCCTATGGAATTTCTTCCCCATACTTTCTATTATTCTTAAAAACTGATTGGCCTTACCTGATTAAAACTCTGCTTCAAACTACCCAGCACTGCCTAGAATTTATGACCTAAGGCTGTATAACTGCCAATACCTATATGCAAGGTTATCATTCCCTACAGCCTTCCACATTGTCTCTTACCCCTTCTTTCTTATGCATTCCAGTTTTAAAACCTATTTAACATACAACTCCCATCAATATTTACACATCAATAACTTACTATTCTCAAACTGAGAAAAATAACTGTCTGTTCCCAGCATCCCCTCACAACAGTAATTATTTATGGCACATCAAGCTAAAGATGTAGTTCTACAAGATCTTGGCTTAGGATGTAGAGCTGGCCTAAGAAGTTGAAGACCCTCAAACTTGTTCCCAGTTGGTGCCCCCACAGTTGCACTGGTGATGCTGAATAACACGACATGACTTAAAAATATCTGCGATATCCCCACTTCCACTGAAACCCCCATTTCAAAGAGTTCATGGGATCAGCAATTTGAAAAAAAAAAAAAGAAAGAAGAATTCCTATTTTGGGAGCGTTTCTATGTAGAGCTACATTAGAAGTGTCTCATGGGAATTTTCTGTTGCTCCTTAGGATACTGTTCCTGCAACTAAGCATACAGAAGACCCTTCAGTTATCGCTTTCAAAGCTGACGTTGGCCGAAGCACTTAGTTCAACAGCCTTTTTTATAGCATTGTAACTACTACACACCTTAATCCTGACTTCATTCTTCCTAGAGAATGTGGCTGAGAACAAGCTGGAGCAATTCCTTAGATGACTTACTTATCTTGTGGTCATCTGGATCAAAAAACCCAAACAAAGCAGAAACAGTCAAATTACAAGAAATACCTTTTCTGAACTTCTGAAACTACAATACAAAGCGTTTCTATTACAGGCTTGTTGTCTGGCATACAGTGTCATCCACAGGAAAAGGTTAATCTGTGAAAATATCATCTCTCAGCACAGTGCATTTGTTGGGGTTACAGAAGCTTTCTCTGAAGCTGGCTGTCATCCCAGCAAAGCTGCATTAAGTAGTTCAAGTTAAATATCACTTGCAATACACACTGATAGCAAGAAGTGGCAAAAAAAGATAAAAGCTTTGGGGTAGAATTTCAGGGGGAAATAGGATTATATTTGCTCAGTAGAATCTTCCCCAAATTATGATTTTATTTGACTAAAAAGTGTCATGCCTTAGTTGTACAGAAATTAAATCTGTTCATTTCTGAACGTATCTGAACTTGATCTGACATGCCACTACTAGTCCACCAAATTTGGAAACAGTTTTCATTTATTCCTGCTAGTGCATTCAATTACAGAGATACTATCATTTTGAATATTTCCCTGCTATAAAGACTTCCCCTCAGGGATTACAGAAAGAAGCCTATTGAATTGTGTCCCCATCCTTTTAGCAGATGAAAACCAGAAAAGACTCAATAAAACAGAGAAGATTCGAGCTCGGTGCTAAAGAGGACTTGGCCAAAAAAGACCAAGTGGGAGATGATTACCAAATAGCTACCCAAGTAGCCCCTTGAACATGCTATTCTTTGACTTTAGAATTCTGGCTAAATTAGAGGGCTTTTAAATATTTCCAAGGTTTTCAGATATCTAGCACCTTGGCTGAACTGATCCACAGGAATCCCAAGCTGATGCCCATATGCATATCAGGTCTTTATATGTACAACACTTGATATCTCATAGCAGTCTTGAACCCTATGAGAAAGAGCTACACAGTTGGCTTTCTACATGCACAGTAAATCTGATTTTTTTTAAAATCTGCCCGATTTTACTGCTCATGCAGTAAAACCTAAGCATATTTTGCAGGGTTCTGATGTTTTCCATAAACACGAGGCAACTGCTGTGGGTATACTGTATTGCAGGTAACTGCTTGAAGGAGAAACAACGCGGGGGGGGCTTTAATCACAATATGGATAATGGCAAAAGGCTAAGGAGGCCCTCCAGCTCCTCCTGATATGCTGAAGGGTTGTAGTGCTTCTGATACTCCTCAGGAAAGTTCTGGCCCAAAGTCAAAACCAGAGATACAAGTTGGCAATAAAACTAGCTCAAACAGGTGACAGCTATGATCACACTTCATGAAGTTACAAGAAAAGGCTATTTTCAATAAACACCAAATAATTTGTTTCCTTTAAATACTCATGTTAACAAGAGCAAAGATACAACCTCTGTCACTTACAGGATTAGTGGTTAAAATCAACTTTTGATGAATTTTTGATCAGACAAGAAAGCCAACCGACAATTACTACTGGACCATAAGAAAATTCATGATTATAATCAACCTGAACCCATATTCTGGTGATCCAGAAGGCAGGATAAAGAGGACAAAAAGGAGAGTAGAAAGAATGCCAAGCACTTTTAAAAACTCTGGGTCCAACCTCAATAACTGGGTTTAACAGCTGAGGGATAGGGAAAATGATATGGACCATATACAGTGACTTTGGATTTCAACATATACAAATTAGCCATTCAACCCATGATTTGAGACTTGAATTGTAACTGAATTTCAGCTTGCTGGTAGCAAACATCTGTCTTGGCCTTACTTCAGCACGCATACGTACATTTCTGTTCCCCAACACACAGCAACATTTGTGATCAAAAGGCTGATTTTCAGAGGGACTGAGCAAACTCAGCTCCTATTTTTAGGATCTCTGGATAGGAGGTAGTGGTCCTCCACAGCTGATGCTTCTGAGCAGTGTTAAGTTCCCAAAGTACTCTAAGCTCTCTGTGAAATACTTAATACAATGCAAATATCAGACCATTGATTTGATTAGAAGCTTTCTTAAGATCTACACTCTTTAAAGGGGAGAGAATTTTAAAACTACAAATATGCTGTAGGGAGGACCTTCTTATATTATAAAGCAGACTCAGAGCTTTGGATGATTTACAAATGGTATATGTAAATATTAATATGCTTTGTCATTGAATACCACATATCATGCATTTTAAATGGATTTTTTTTAGTGTGTGGATGCTCACAGTGGAATGATGTGCTTCTTCATATGCCCATTTTCAATTCAAAGTATAGCTTCATTACAAAGAGTGCTAGCATAAAACTTAACAGCATGAACGCTCCTCCAGAATTAGCACCAAATTGACAAGCATCCTTAGCATGGACTTTAAATTGGGTTTGTGGGCACCAAACAGCTTCATGAGCATTAGTGGTTCCTCACCCTCTTTTCCACAGCTCAAACTTTTCAGTACCCAACCTGAGTATTGATTGCTTTTAATATGAAGTAGTTTTCCCCAAGCTGGGACTTCATTTTGCAGTTGCCTTCATTAAGCAACCAGGCACTAAACCCTTCTAAAATTCCTTCGTCCCTAGGAATGCTGCTTCCATCAGTATTTTTTCATACTGTTATTATTGATTCTGTTACCTTCTTTCATAACTTCCCAAAATACCTAAGCAGAAAATACCTATGAAGACTTCCAAACACATCAGTACACAAGACTCATAAGCCTAAGTCAAGACAGGATCTTAAACATCCCATGTGACATTCAGAATGTAAGCATGCTTATGGATGTACATGGTAAGAAAACAGGGAAGTTCCATTCAGATTAACTGCTGGTGAGGTGGAGCTGGCAGGCCAAAAGTTATCAAAACCAGGTACAATACCTATCCTGGAGCATGGGCACAAAACCATGAAAGCTGCAAAAATGTCAGTATTATAAACCCTCTCTGTGCTTTGCCATTACCCCAGTCCATGCTTCCATTTTCAGCTTCTGGGGAATTACACAGCTCTTTAACTTGGACTCCAAAACATCTTGATTCACCCACATAAGATTCAGCTCACTTTGCTTACTCTGCTTTTAACAGAAGAGGTTGCTTTGCCTCGATTTTCTGTAGCACCTGGCAAAAATGCACACACAGAAGGCTCTGAAAATGGTATGAAACTATCAACAAAATCTCATTTTGCAATGAGTGTACCAGTTCCTCACAGGTATGGAGTTTGAACCTAAGCTACCTATCTATCCATCAAGCCAGAATACGTGCTGAGGAAGACCAGGTTGCCTTAGTAACCCAGGTCCAGTTCTACAGACTTTAGAAAGACTGAATAATTTTGCCTCTGAAGCACCATTGTGTTTAAGCATCTTACACATAAAATAGACATTTATTACCAAACTCCATATATACACTTTGAGTTATTCTTATACTATGAGTTATAGAAGATGCTGCTTGGGAAAGCCTTTCCTTCTTCTTTCTCACCATTTGTGACCCTTGCAGCTATCGCCTATAAAAAAGCTAAGACTCATTGCTCTTTCTTTGGGTTTGTTGGAGAGAAACAATTGACACCATTACACAGCTAAAACTTCTGCTCCAGCTGTGCCACCTATAGTGATTAATCTTGTTCAGAAAGCTACTAGTCACTTAAAATTGATTTTAATATATTATATTGTTAGTGTTCAGAGAAATCTGAGAGAAAGAAAAGTAACAGCACTCACCCAAGATGCTTATTACTGTGAGTAGCTTTTGGCTACACAAATTTCA
Source organism: Myiopsitta monachus (assembly GCA_017639245.1). Lineage (NCBI taxonomy): Eukaryota > Metazoa > Chordata > Aves > Psittaciformes > Psittacidae > Myiopsitta > Myiopsitta monachus. The sequence goes on from CM029925.1 coordinate 61,066,090, forward strand.
GGCCTGAATTGTACATAGTATGCTATTACATTGTAATAATTGAAAGTTCTAGAGAAAGGAATCCAATGACACCCAACAGAACAATTTTAGTTCCATGAGAATATATTTAATTAACCCTTAATCATTTTCACCTTTATGACACTGGTAACACTTCTAGGATTTGATTTACAAAATTATGATGCCATTAATAACAGAAGGATATTATTGACATACCAAAATCCAATTTAATTACTCCCTCGATCCCTCCAGAGGCAGAGAGAAGCTTGCAATTTTCTGACACTATGTTCCATTTTCAATATTCTGAAACAGGCCAGAAATGTTGTGTAATTGCTTCTCTTTGAGCTACAACTATAACAATGTATTATGGTTACCTTGAAAATGCTTTTAGGCTTTTCCTGTATCAAGTATCCCACTTAAAACTTTACTTCTTATTGCTTGTCAGAAATATTCTCACATGTAAGAGCTTATACAATCACTGTCAAACAACTTAATATTAACTCTTTAAAGGGATAGTTTGTAATGTATTTAAAGAAAACGGAAATTACTCAATTATTTTAGGCATGATATAGCTCATCTGACTGACTACTCCAGAATCTGTATGTAAAATAGAGAAAAATTCTAAAACTTGTTTTCAGACTGTCATCAATAGCATGCCTGTTAACTTACACAATTAATAAACTGACAGATCTTAATGAAAGGCCAAAATTTACATAGAATCATAGAATAATTAGGGTTGGAAAGGACCTTAAGATCATCCAGTTCCAACCCCCCTGCCATGGGCAGGGACACCTCACACTAAACCATGCCACCCAAGCCTCTGTCCAATCCGTCCTTCAACACCCCCAGTGATGGAGCATTCACAGCTTCCCTGGGCAACACATTCCAGTGCCTCACCACCCTCACACTAAAGAATTTCTTCCTCATATCCAATCTAAACTTCCCCTGTTTCAGTTTAAACCCATTACCCCTTGTCCTCTCACTACAGTCCCTCATGAAGTCCCTCATCCCCAGCATCCCTGTAGGCCCCCTTCAGATACTGGAAGGCTGCTACGAGGTCTCCACGCAGCCTTCTCTTCTCCAGGCTCAATCAGCCCCAACTTTCTCAGCCTATCTTCACACGGGAGGTGCTCCAGTCCCCTCATCATCCTCGTGGCCTTCCTCTGGACTTGTTCCAACAGTTCCATGTCCTTTTTATGTTGAGGACACCAGAACTGCACACAATACTCCAAGTGAGGTCTCACGAGAGCAGAGTAGAGGGGCAGGATCACCTCCCTCGACCTGCTGGTCACACTCCTTTTGATGCAGCCCAGGATACAGTTGGCTTTCTGGGCTGCAAGCGCACACTGCCAGCTCGTTCATTTTTTCATCAATCAACAGCCCCAAGTCCTTCTCCGCAGGGCTGCTCTGAATCTCTTCCCTGCCCAACCTGGAGCTGTGCCTGGGATTGCTCCGATACTACAAAATCGATATGAAAGAGGGGAAAAAAACCCCAAATAAAACCAAAACACATTGCTAAGAGCTGGGCCACTAAACACTGAAAAACTGCTGTCATCATTGCATCAGTCTCCAGAGTTCTGGCTAGAGCAACACGTGCCCTGGTAATAACACCACAGAAGCCTGACAGCTCACGGTACAGTCTCTCCTGATTAGGATCCCGATAAAAACAAAAGTTAAGGAAAGGAACTGTGGCCCACAGCCACAGCTCACAGGCAGCACACTTCTTGCTTGCCTTGCTCTTTTTTACAGTTTTTTGTCTAATTCTCCCAAACACCTCAACATTTCTGCACTTTCAAGACCATGTGCGTGAAGTCCTACTTCCTGTGAAGTTTATATAAATTAGGTCACTGATATTTGTCACCAGAAATTCCAGGTATTTGTTATAGAGATACACTGGCTATGACAAGCTGAACAAATTGAGGTTTCTTCAATTAGTGCATTCCAGCAGCTTGCCCTGCACTGTAATTTTGCGCACAGCTATCTTTATTTCTCCTGTGTACTGCGAGTCTCTGTGGCAAAACAATAATCTGAAGTATTTAGACTGGTATGTTATCCAGGACAGATTTTTTAATTCTCAGCTACTGGAGATGGAAATCAAAGGTGTTTTAAAGTACTCTGAGGATTCTTCTATCCTCTTTCTTAATAGCATGTTATACTGTCCTGGGTTCAGCAGCAGCAGTCATTTTTCTCCTAAACCATGACATATACATTTATTGGTGGCTAGCAACTGCCAAGTCTTGGCCAGGAATAGTTAGTATGATTTTACAAAGTACTACTGAGTAGTTCTTCAAGAATCACAGACTCGTTTGGGTTGGAAGCAACCTTAAAGCTCATCAAGTTCCAACCCCTACCACAGCAACACCTTCCACTAGACCAGTTTGCCTCCAAGCCCCCTCCAACATGGCCTTGAACATGGTTAGTTTAGCTTTTAGTCACCAGTTTAATCCAGCTTATTTTGTATACATCTTCTCAGAAAAGTAGCACTATGAGTGATCATACACTCTGGGCATCAAAAGCCCCAAAGGATGCAGTATCCAAAACAGTTATATCAATGGGAAATGGAAAACAAATATAGGCGGTAAGATGATTTAAACCCATCATTTTCTAATACAAGACTAATAATGAAAACAGATATTACGTGAATATCAGCCACTGCATTCCAAAACGTACTATATATACACACACAACAAACACAAACCACTGCAAACCTAAGGAGAGCCAGCTCTACACTTGTGTGCAATATTAAATTACCCCTCCTTGCCTATGGGTTATTACACAGCTGCTAACTACACCTTCAGAAAGCATTAAGAGTCTTGTCAGTATAATGATGTGTCCATATTGTTCAGAGTTCTGCAGTGAAGGGGGATGGTGTCTATGAAACCCCTCACAAACTGCAGAAGTTGAATGCTGACTCAATATTTAATACTTTTGTAGTTCAAAGTATAACCTCAATATTACTTAATGCACTCTCCAAACACTACACTGGGGAGAGAATCATTCAGTTCCTCCTGGAATTTTTATAATGTTGAATACTCTAATATCCATATCTCTCATGAACTTTAATTAATGTTTTTTTACAGTACCTAGTTTCTACTATCCTAACAGCCAAAAGTATCCACTGCTCACTGTTGCATCTGAAATAATTAGGATTTGATTTCCTGAAAAGATACACGCTTCCAATTTTGAGTGCTCACCATGGTTGCAAATCAGAACACAGATTGTAAGCTTAACAAAAAATGACAAAAACCTAAGTATTGAATCCTTTGTCATTCAATAATACATGATTTCCCCTTCGTAAGTCCACACTGGCTACCCCTAATGACCTTCTGAGAATCACAGTCACAGAATCAGACAGGTTGGAAAAGACCTTTAAGTCCAACCATTCCCCCAGCACTGCCAAGGCCACCACTAAACCATGAGGTTTAAGCCCTACATGGTCTGTGAACACTTCCAGGGACAGTGCCTCCAGCATTGCCCTGGGGCACCCTGTTCCAATGCCTGCCCTCTTGGTGAATAAATTACTCCTAATACCCAATCTAAACCTCCCCTGGCACAGCTCGAGGCCATTTCCTTATCCCACCACCTGGCCACGTCGACCTCCTCAGCTTCCCTCACACCCCTCGGCCGCTCCACCTCTGCCCGCAGCACCGCCACCACGCAGAGCAAACCATCGGCCCGGTCACATCCTACACAGCCACCACCCGCCATCCCCGCAGGCTCCGGCACTCACCTCAGCCGGACGCCCGGTCACGAGGGACCTCTGTCCCGGCCAGCACCGAGGACTCTGCTTCCTGAGCTCTCTGAGACGCCAGCCCTGCGCCCCTTCCCGTGAGCACGGCCCGAGCTCACCTCTCGTTCCCGCCGGGCTCCGGGCCCTTCCCGCCGCGCTTCCTGCGGGAACGGCCGCCCGAACTGAGGCGCCACGCGCCGCTCCCGCCCCGAGCTGAGGCCGCTCGCGCACAGGGCGGTGCTGCCGCCGCTGGTGTCTGCCCCCGTCCGTCACCGCTACCTCCGCTGTGGTGCGGCTCCGGGCACGAGCCTGAGCTCTGTGACCATCGCAACCCTGGCGCGTTCTTCCTCTATGCATGGACGAGGTCCAGCAGCCTGCGTCCTTTCACGGGCTCCTTGAGCAACTGTGTCAGCAAGTAAATGCACTCCAGACATCCCCCACACTGCTTGTGACCTGCACTGCTCCCAGGTACAAGTCACACATGACGACTAGGTCTGCAAACATGAGGCTTCTTCAACGTGTCTGAAGAAGGCCTCATCTATTTCTTCCTCCTTATCAGGCAGGCTGTAGCAGATACTCATCACATCATGTTAGCCGTTGGTCTGCCATCTAATGCTAACCCATATGCTCTCAGCTGGCTCGTCACTTGTCCCTGGGCAGAGCTCCACACCTTCCCATCACACTAAGTCCATTATTTCCTCACTTCCTTGTGAGTTTTCTCCATTTTCCTCACCAGGTTGGCCAGCTTACAGCAAAGATATTTTTTCCACCTAGGTAGGTGGATTCCCTCTTTCCCTAGCAGGCCTTCCTTGAACTCCTTGTCTAATCTCCAAGTAAATCATCCCGATACACAACTATTAGTTTACTAACATCCAAGCACATTTAACATAAAATCTAACCACCAGTACAGATACAATCGTAGCTGAATGGCAGTATTTCTATCATTCAATCAAATATCCTAAACCCATTTTGCAATACTGACACAGTTCTCCATTTAAATGAAGCCTTTGGATTCTTCTTGATAAAGAGTCAAAATAAAGTAGAGCTTTTTTTAAAAGTTCTGAAGTAGTGGTTGAGAATGTCAAATTCCTAATCAGAAGACACTGTATGATGATGTTCTAACCCTTCAGAAATAGATTTTAATGGAAGTGTTGACACAGTGTTAGCTTATACCATCACAAGTACAACGCCATTACATTAATCCCTCACAGTGACAGTGTTGAAGCTGTCCTGTAATTTAGCACAGAACATTTCTATACTACTGTAATGTGACAATGTTATTATGTCTGCTATTTTCTATGCCATAATAGCAGTATTTGTTTCCCCAAACATGCTATTACCTTCACTAATATAGCTATACTTTAATATTGGCTGAGTAAAAACAGATGTAAACTTACAGAAAGCAGATAATCTCTTACAGATTTATTTTGTTTTGCCAGAGTAATTTTTATCCCTACTCTTATAAAAAAGCTGAGTTCCCTGGGAGGATAGCTTTTCACTACATAACCTGTTGCAATAGTTATAAAGTTCATGATGTATTTTCTCAGGGGAGTTGCATGCGGCCATCCCTTTGTGAGAACAGCCATTAACTGTCCTTTTAGTAGTGCCTTCTATAGAATCTCATTTTGTAGAAACAACTGCCACTGGTCTGCTTTGCACTTACCGGTGTAACGCTTCTGTCTATTCACATCTCAAGAGCACTGTTGCCCTGAATCTCCAAGTATCATATCACATCAAACATGAAAATTATAACCTGTATAGCATCTTGGGGTTAAAACTTCCCCTGACTTATCTCCCAGTAAATAGGAACCTGCAGCGCACAGGATGTTCTCATCTGTGCCACTATGAAGGCTTATGGTCTGCAGGGACCCCATCCTCACTGTAGTGCAATACTGAGATTTGCAACTAAGCAAAACTTCTGTGGATTGAACTCTGGGTGTTCCTGACTACAGCTGTAAAACTGCAGCTTTACCCTTGTCCGGCCCAGGTCCTTTTCAGTAGAAATACATTCCCTGAACTGCTCCTTCTCTCTAGCTGACACACACAGGACACTCTCAGACCGGGAGAGAAACAACCAGCCTCACTCTTCATTTTAAGCTATAATAATTCATTATTAATTCGTAATTAATTCATAATTATTTTTTAACCATTTTCACCTGGAATAATCCACTGAACAGCACAGGAGTAGTAATTTGTTGTTACAGGAAAGATTAAAGAAACTTCTTGCACACTGTATTAGCAGAATGTATTGAACACTTTTTGAGAAACTATTCCTTTCATTATTTTCTGAATGCCCCGTCTCTGCCAGTGTTCAAGGCCAGGTTGGATGGAGCTTGAAGCAACCTGCTCTAGTGGAAGGTGTCCCTGCCCCTTGCAGGGGGTTGGAACTGGATGAGCTTTAAGGTCCCTTCCAACCCAAACCATTCTGTTATATTTTCCAACATAACCCATTCTGTGACTATATGATTTCCTCCAAACTCTGTTTTGGAAATAAAAGAGACAAGAATGATACATGTGAAACATTCACACTGTAAAGCCTAGGAATGATGCACATCCAATCTTTGTGCACTGAGGTTACTATGGGAAACATGCTGAAAGAATCGACTCCGATGCAGCAAGGTAATTCGTGCACATTTATGCAAACTGCAGATGATACAAAACTAGGAGGAGTGGTTGATAAACCAGATGAGTGTGCTGCCAATCAGAGGGATGTTGACAAGCTGGAGAAGCAAGCTGACAAAAACCTTGTAAAACAAAGCAAAAGACCAAATCCTGTACCTGGGAGGAATGGACCCCCACACCAGGATACACTGGGGCCTGCCCAGCTGGAAACATTGCAGAAACATTGGGAGATGTGAGCCTTCCCCTCTGCACAGTACTTTTAGAAGCATCTACCCTAAACCCCCTCTCTTGTTAGATTTGCTTTGCAGATTTTTGTATCTGAACTAGTCTGAGGAGCCAAGATAAAGCAGAAGCCAAACATACTGTATCTACCAGACTCTGCATTCTATTACAATACACCCATATCGGGGATAAATTTATATTTCACGTTTGTTATAGAATTACATTAAGAAAAGAAAGATTTATCTGGGGAAAAAGTACTTCTGGCAGCCATGTACTAAAGGTACTTCTTTACCATCATCAGAAATAGTATATTGAGAATTATCTGATTGTGTGCAATGTAGTCCATAATGTTACCACACAGAAGAGCTTTCACAGGTTAGTAAATATCTTGCCTAAGTTCATCATTTTGCCAATTTTATGCAATAGCTGTCACTTGAAAAAATAATTCACAGAATGTTCCAGGTCCAGACATCAGTTCCTACCAAGACAAATTTCTATACAGTTTTTCCTTTACTAGATGTGGAACAGATAGTTTTCTTATTCATAGCTTTTAGTTCCTTTTGGAAGAACTCACAGATGACAGAAGAACAGAAATAACAACTTAAAGGTAAAATAGAAACAAATCTTTTTCTCCTGTAGCAGATAGGGGCCTGAAATCCTTAAAAATACATATTCAGCAGTATGACTAATCACTCACATTGTTGGGAAGGGCAAACATGCATAAAGTACACCCAAACCTTTGCGCAAATTATCAGAAGTTTTTTGATACCACATTTCACTTCTACCATGACAGCAAGTGTAGGGAAACAGACTATGTCCTTTCCATAGTTTCCAAACATAGTCAAGAGTAGGAAAGTGGAACTTCCTCAAGAATTCAGCTTTTGCATATAATTCATTTGCTAGCCTTATGCTAGTTGTAATATGAGCCAAAAGCTTTTCAGATTGCAGTTATTCTGGTATTTTAGGGTTTTCCAAAAAAGGCACACCTTGCTGTCAAGCGGAACCAGAATCAGACATAAAAATCAAAGATGCTTGACTAGACTACCATCTACTAGATGGTAGAGAGCTTTATACCAACACTCTCTACCGTCAGTCATTTATCAGATAAATGTATACAAACAGAAATAAGAATGCTTAGTGTCCTGGTTTGAGCTGGGATAATTTTCTTAGTGGCCAGTGCCGTGTTGTGTTTTGGCTTTAGTCTGAGAACATTTACCCTGATCAAGGACTTTTCAGTCTCATGCTCTGCCGTTTAGGAGGGGCACAGAAGCCACGAGGGAGCAGAGAGACGACACCTGACCCAAACTAGCCAAAGGGATATTCCAGACCACCGAAAATCATGTTCAGTACAGAAATGGGAAGTATAGCAATCACTGCTTGGGGACTGACAAGAAATCGGTCAGTGGGTGCTGAGTATCTGTATTGTGTATAACTTGTGTTGCTTGGATTTTATTCTTTTCTTTTTCCTATTATTATATTATTTACCTCATTTCAGTTATTAACCTATTTTTATCTCAACCTATGGGTTTTACCTTTGATTCTCCTCCCCATCCCACCAGTATTTGGCTGTGGGCTGGTTGCATGGTACTTGGTTGCTGGCTGGGGCTAAACCACGACACAGAGTGTCTTCATATGTATATAAATATGTACAGCATTTAGGTATTTCAAATGTGAGGAATTGAAAAGAAAACTCAGTAGCTTGCTTTAATCAGTTACTGTGGATCATGATGGCTCTTGCATTAGTATTCCCCTTTCACTTCTACATAATTCTATTTAGATCAATAAGGCTGGATTGGAATAAAACTAGCTTATGACATTGGTGAATCAGGCCCCTTATTTTTGACACATTTAAGCTTTTCCTGAAAGACCAGATGGTTGGTGTATGTTATGTAGTTTTATTCAGATGAAATTTAAGAGAGCTAAAACACTCGGCATGCTTTTATTATTGGCATGCTTAGTGTGTCACCTAAAGAAATCTACAAAGGGAGATAATGAGCCTTGTCAACTGTTTCACAGTAATTATAGCCCTCATGATATAATGCTACAAAATTACAATATAGCTTAAGATAATAAAATGTAAAAGGATTTTTCAAGCAGGGAAAAAAAAACCCAACTATTTGTAACATTTATGCAGGAAGAGGATTATTTCAGACAGGTAACCATCAGTGTATTAGACATGCAATCAAGTGTAATAGAACCAAATTCTATCAGTGCTTGATACCGCACATTGTCCAAAATTCATACTGCATATTTCAGCTATGCTCTTCCTAAAAGCCTTACCGATTTGCACAGAGTTTGCTAGTTCATTTAAATATCCAATAGCAAAATAATCTAAAGCTTCAGACACTTGCTTCAAATACTGCCTTCAAGCTCTGAAGTGTTCAGATCAGCATGGTTTTAGTGTACTTACGGTCATTGCACAATGGTCCGCTGAAGGAGGTCATACTACAGTCGCAACTGAATCCATCCCACTGCTGTAAGCACACTCCCTGGTTTGCACACGAGTCCTCTTGGCATGTTGTGCTGGGACCTGATGAGAACATACGAAAAAAGGACTTGCACTTTGCCTCCCAAAGAAAAGGTATTTCCCACTCGATCAACATTAACTAGTTGCCAACATCTCAAAACAAACGAGCAGAGTTACCAGGTAAAATGCACACAAACTCAATAATTTTGTAGCAGCATGTAATATTAAAAGGGTGGTTTGGATTTAGCTTTAAGATTGGTATGTCAAACACACAGGAATGCACAAACTGAAGCAGAGTTTTTCCAGGTACAGTGGGAATGTCAACTTTACCGCAGGTTACTTGTTAATCACGTGTCAGATCATTAAATGACTAAATGTTTTCTAAACACTTCATCATTATTTTCCTGTAAATGCATTTCAAACAGCAAAGCCAGATGCTACAGAATGCAAAGCTCTGGGAGATGAAAGGAAAGACTGGAAAATAAAATTCAAACCGAATAAAAATAAAATGAAGCTACACTATACAAAGCTTTTAATCCCACAAATTATTTTAAATTATTTAGGTCTAAAATTGAGAAGAGGTTGGGAATTTTTTTGGCAGGAATGTTGGCAAGTACTGATTGACATGCTTCAGGGTTCCCATGCAGGTTCCTTTTTTAAAGGGAAATGCAAAAAATCATACTACTAACGAACTGGCATGCCAAAATGTGACATATGCATGAAAAACAAAGCTACTCTAGTTCTAGAGAATCAGAACTCAACTACTGAAATGTAAAGAAATTTCAAAAGGAATGATCAAAGCACTAAGGCAATCACTATACAAACATATTCAAGACTGAAAGCCTTTATGCAAGCGATGCTGGAAACTAAAGGTTCATGTAGCCCAATAGTTTAGAGGTATGAAAGACAAAATCTGAAACCAAATAACACGCTTTAGTTCTGAAATGTACAGAGCATTTATTGCAGGAATCCAACTGTGCATTGGGGGTTTCAGTCTTGTTTAATACACACAGGGCTATCTACCTTGCAAATCAGCTTTCATCAATGCAACTTTGTCAGCAAAATAAAAAAAGCAAAATATATTAAATGTTAGTAAGCAATATTGAAATGGCAGCAAACACACAAAAAAAACAGTCAGAGTAAAGTGCATGCTGCTGTTAAAGAGAGAAAGAAATGCCATATAATGCAAACAAATTAATGCTAATAGCCATAAATCTTCAGGCAAGCCAAAATAAGAAAGCAGTAATTTGCCAGTATTTTACTACAAATATAATGGTTAATTGAGCTGATGACATGTAATGAAGGAAAATTAAAAGTTGGGGTTTCTTTTCTTCCTTGGATAGATGTGAATGCATTAGCAGAGTAAATGCATGGCTGAATCCTGACTAGCCACTTGTCATGTTCAGATACACTGAATTCAAGAGTAATTAGCACTGTCATCGTCTGTGGCCTTTCTTTATTTTAGCCCTTTCCTCTTGACTGGTGAAAGAAGACTGAAGTACAGACAGCGAACTACAGATTACTATGAGCTCACACGCACATTTCATGTTGCATCCTGACGCTACAAGATAAAATTTGGTTCTGGGATTGTAAGATTATACTAAAGTGTTTTGGAGAAGAGACATCAATATCCATTTGCAACTCCCACGGCTAGTCACTGATGACAGGGCAAAACTACTCCAGAGATTATATCAATATCCTAAACCATCCTGCAGAGAGAAATCCACTTAACCCTTCTGTCGCATTACAGCTCCTTCAAAGATCTCTGTGTGGGGTTTTCTTTTGATTTGCCAGTATTTGAGAAAAACGCAGAGCAATATGATTTAGAGTCAGTTCAATAGCCTCTTGGCTTTAAGTGACAGTCACCAGTGTGATGAAGAACAAGAGCAGTGTATGCTGCATCCCTGTTTTGGCAAAACTATTCTATTAATAATAATAACAGCACCAGTACTACTACTACTACTACTAATACCACCAGCACCACCTGTAACAGTTTTAGTGCAGTCGGCAGACACAGAACAATGATTTTCTTTTCTCCAGAGCTTTGAGCTCAGCAGTTCAAACATTTGGGCATTAGTGATTTCTTTTTTTGTTGGAGTTTGGAGCCCAGAAGTTGAAACATTTGGGCATTACATCACCCTTGCTGGAGCTGGGGATTATAATGACAGAATCCCGTAGCTGACAAGACAAGACACATTTTTTTCTCACCAGATTCTGCTACTCGGAAACTTTACAAAGATGAAGTGAAAATATCTGTAGGTGTTTAAATGTTATATATGCATGGATTTATTTACACTTTAGTTATGCAATGTTGAATTTCCTCATCTTTGCCAAAGTAGAGCAAAAGTCACAAGGACTTAAAAGTACATAAACTGCAGGACCCTGCAGGCACATTAAGTGCTTGTTAAAATACACATATTTGATAAAAGCACAGATATGATCTTGTTAAAAAGCAGGGTATTTTGCTTTTTATGAAACTGATTCTTAGTGCTTTTGGCTTACGCATAGTAGTCATTATTCCAAAATTGCCATCAAGACTAGCTTACATGTAAGAATTTCTTTTAATAAAAGGAGGCTTTTTTACTTTAAAGAACAGAGGAGGGCTGTTTAATGTTGGTAAACACTGAGATATCTACTATGATTCATATGTCCTATATATATTACAGAACTAAACTATTTAGCAAAAATACTGCAATAGACTCTTCTCAAGCATTCACCTTTTGATTCACATTCAATTTAAGTATTATAATTTTTCCAGTCTTCACTGCAGACTTTTTAATTGACTGGCTTTGGTCTCTCGTTTACAGTTGTCTTATGTGAGGGCTTACATGCCCTATGTTACACAAAAAGCATTATTAAGCAGCACATACAGTGTTTTCTTATATATTGCAAAACCCAGTTCTGTATCTCACCAACAAGCATCTTCACGTATATTAATACTTGGAAGCTTTCCACATAGCTCATCTAATACAAAAAAATTGTATTATGTATACACATATGTGCACACTGGGCATTTTCCTCCTAAACCGATTAAAACTGGTTTTAGCATTCTGAATTTTGTAGAATTCTGCTTTATTTAAAGTATGGAAAGAAAGTACAATGCATTTGACTAGAGAAGAACTGGGCTGACACTTACAACCTGGCTCTGGGGTGTGCTGTTAACAATTTGAAGAGCTACTTAGCATATTTATGTTTCTAGCTGTTAGTTTCTATCTGTTCTAACCATTGAAAATTTGTCAACAAGGTGGATTCAGCCAAGTGTAAATGATATTCAATGCTCAGCGATAGAGAACAGAGATATCTATCAGCCTGTGGCTGAAACCAAAATGCAAGGCAACTTGCCACACCAATCCCATGGGTGGATTTGCAAAAGAACACATTTCAAAGAGAGATTTTTTAATATGCACAGTAAAGTTATTGAGAAATGCTGATATTTTAAGAACAAAATCCTAACAGATATAATTAATCAGCTGCACATTATGGGTTCACAGCTTGACAGAAGAGAGAAAGAGAGCTTTCACCCCATGTTTTTTTGTTTCGGGTTATCAGAAAGGTGGGGAATTCGATCCCACAAGTCTGAATAACATCAAATCTAAATGCCTCACTTCTCACAAAAGATATTGCAACAGGCTGATTTCTTAACAAAGGACATATACCCACCAGTCCATTCTGCTGTCTTTGACTGACAGTGGCAGAGACTAATACTTACAGGTTGGAAATGATTTCTGCTGCTGTGTCCCGAGTTCTTTGGACTCAACATCTCAGGGGACTTACAGAGCTTACACATTCCATTACAGTGCAAGATAGATGCAAAACTGCTCAGCTCTGCAAGGATGGAGTCAGTCTCCTCTATAGACAGCAGCAGCGCCATGGGCAGCTGGAGGCGCATGAAAGACTTCTGAGAGGCAGCTGTATTTGCAAGTGACTTAAATTGTATTTTAGATGTCAGAACATTTTTTTCATACATCTGATCTATGGTCTGCAGACAAGAGACTCACGGGGTCAGAAAGGGAGACTTGAAGTAAACAAGAGAGATGGAAGAGTCTACTTGCAAGAGCTGAGCAGAAAGCTTGCAAGGGAATGCTGTTAAAGAGTTCCTACTGCAGGAAAAAGACTTTTCATGAGGTTCTGTGGGAGCCAGGCTGCTTATCTAGTTTGACCATTTTCCTTGTGTCAGATGAGATCGGTGCCTGAAAAAGCCGACTCTCCACCAAAAAATAAACCTAATATTTGTATTGCCTTTATTAAATTGTTCATGGCTTTGTTAAATCCACTGGTAGCTGAGTTGCGCCACTGGTTTCAAAGGTGAACTCACACTCTAGGCCCACGGCAGTACTTCTTTGAAGTACATACAATTCATTTAGAAGATTACATCATTTCAAAAGAAGCTGTAAAATGCATAATGGAACTAAGGTGTACTTTGACTCTCTGAAGGGATGGTGTAGGCATGGGACTTGCTAACATCATCCAGAAAGTAAAATCTAATTTTCTAAACTCAGTGACAAACTAATTTATACATACCTTTCCACTCCTGATAGAACTAAAGCTACAGAAAGGGAAGTTGCGAATTTTACATATTTCTATGTGCTCTTAGTAGAATTTATACAGCAAACTAAAGGTAGCAGGCTAGGAATAAAAATGTTCCACCTGTACAAATACAGTGCAGGGACAAGAAAAGAAGAGAGAATTTATCCACCAGAAAGGGTTATCTCATGAAGCTTGAGGGAACCCCCAGCTCTGCTTGGATTTTTTACAATGTCTAATTGCAAACTTGGTATCAAAATCATCAAGATTCCATAGTATCATTTACACATTTTTCTGTCCAGAAAAGAATGGCACTTGAAAGAGAGGAGAACATGTAAAATTGAACGTAGCCACCAAATTCATAATTACGTGAATAAAATGTATATGCAGGGACAGAGAACAAATTTTAAATTATTCCATAAATCATAGCAAGAATAACGTGGGATTAAATGACAGCTGGAAAAATAGCTAGAGATTGACACCCCTGAATTACAAATGCACCTCTTCTAATTCTGTCCTCCATTAAATTCCACAATATCCCAGATGAGTCAATAAAGACATAAAAAAATGTGAGATAAACCATATTTGGCTGTTACTGGTTTCAGATAGGAAGGCTCATAACAATACAAATCTCAGGGGTGAGCAAAATAGAGAAGATGGAAGATTCACCTTAAATAATTTCATAAATTAGCCTTGAATTAATCAACTCAAAATGTCTGCCTTAAAACCAGAATTAATTAGCTAACATTTCAGCATTAGCTAATGCCTGAGTGTTATGAAGACATAAAGGATTTCACTGAAGCTAATCGTTATTGTTTCTATCATTAATTAAAATACATCAAAAGCAAACAAAATACAAGCAAAATATCTTGCAACTGGAGAAGGCTGGAACCTCCATCAAACATTTAAGAAATGAACTCATGTTCTCAGATCAGTCTCTGTGCTGTAGGGCAGGCACACACTTAATACTTTACATAATACTACAGATATGCAGTCCTTACAGAAGAAAGGGTGAAACAAGACCAACTAGAAGCAGGTAAAATAGGGTCTCTCCATGTATGGAGCATACATATCAACAAAACTCTGCATAATATTTTCACTATGGTAAAACATCAGGCTATTGAGTACCTTCACATCCTCTTTCTATTTGCCCACTGCAGAAGAGAGCATCTGATATGAGATCAGGGAGTCGTCCGTTCAAATCAACCGATGCAAGGCAGCCTTGGAAACCCTCTTTTGCATGTACCAGTTTTGGCAAGGATTTATACATTTCTTTGGCTACTCCTCCAATATACAAGTCACCTGTTAAGGAGAAACAAGTATTAGGTACAGAAAGAAAAAGCCTGTAGAATACATGACCTGTCTTTCTGGCCTTTTTGTGTCTTAGAAAAACATTCTTCAAAATAAATGTAGAAGACAACACCGATAGCATGTGTGACGTAAAGACATTGCAGGACCACATGTTTTCAAATGCAGATTGTATACTTCACATTCACATGACTAATTACTTCAAAGTATCTGAACATTCAAACTTAAACAGGGGACGTTTAGATTGGATATGAGGAAGAAGTTCTTTATACTGTGCGGGTGGTGAGGCACTGGAATGGGTTGCCCAGGGAAGTTGTGAATGCTCCATCGCTGGCAGTGTTCAAGGCTGAGTTGGACAGAGCCTTGGGAGGTATGGTTTAGTAGGAGTTGTCCCTGCCCATGACAGGGGGGTTGGAACTAGATGATCATAAGGTCCTTTCCAACCCTGACTATTCTATGATTCTATGTTGTTCATGTGCCAGCTCATACACACAGCTATTTCACAGATGAGGATTCAGTCAGAGAATCTCCATCCAGTAATGCACCTAGCACTGATGTATGTTGTCAGCATACTCAGGGAACCTGACCACAGATCATAGAATCATAGAAGGTTAGGGTTTAAAAGGATCATCTAATTCCAACCCTCCTGCCACTGGCAGATCACCCCCATTATGGATCCAGCACACAGAGATAAAAGGGAGTAAGTAGAGCACCAAGATCTTCCCGAAGCCCATATATCCAGAATCATCCATTTAAAAGCACGGCAAGAAATAAAGGGTTTAGGGACATATGTAAGGAGAAACTTAGAAGCATAGAGTACGAGGTGGAAGGTACTTTAAGGATAATCTGGTCCAATCTTTCTTGGCAAAGCACAGAATCATAGAATCAGAGTAGTTTGGGCTGAAAGGGACCTTGGAAGGTCATCTAGTCCAACCCTGCCATGAGCAGGGGCATTTTCAACTAGATCAGGTTGCCCAGAACCACATCCAGCCTAAAGCATGACCTAGACTAGATGTCCCAGCATCCTGTTCAGCCAGCGTCCAATGCTGGGGAGTACACCACTTCCCTGGTGAAATTAGTCCAATGGCTGATAGTTCTCATTGGGAAAAATAACATTTTTCAAATATCTTGTTAATATATATGTTATTCAGCAATGAAATGACTGATTCTCCCCACCAAAATTCATACCCTGTGTCAGTTGTGTGGGAACAGGGGGAGTTACAGGTCTTTACAATGGTGATCTGCACACTGAACAAATGATGTTATTGCCAAAAATAATTATGATGACAGATGCATATCATAAACAACTCTCTGAAGAACATCAGGCAACATACTCAGGACTGAAACCTAGTGCTTTTCTTCCTTTGAGTAATTCATAGCTCTGAGACTTACTTTGACAGGACGTAACTATAACTTTTCTCTGAAGCTCCACGGTGGGAGGGAGATGCTTTTTTGTTTTAAAACAATTTAGGCAGTGCCTTTTCTTTCACATGTTGAGTTTCTCTGGTTGGCAAAACAGTGATCTTCAAATCAACACAACCTACTTCCCCAAAGTGTGCCTTAAGTGTCAGTCTACAGGTTTAACTAGGTGCTTTCCATAAGAGTTGCTGAAGATACATTGCAGAGAACCTGAACTTTGCTTGGCCAGAGAGGGGAAGCATGCTCAGCACGAACATAGCTCACACTGAAAGGCTTCACTCCTCCACCTGGCAGGCAAGATGTGCTCAACTCTTTCAGTCATGACAGAAAGGAATAAAACCATGTCTTCCTACACCTTGCACAAGTTTCCTGTCTTGCTCCGTTATCCTCTAACTCAGAGAAAGCAACCAGCTTTGCAAGCCTGGTAGGAGTGCTCTGAGCATGCCTACTTGTGGGTCCCTTTAGCGACACAGGATGAGGACCCCTGAGCTTCCAATGAGCACTGAATCCATATGAAGGAAGGTGCTTATGGGACCATCCAACTCATAAGCATCACTCAGTGACAAAATTGGTACTCTAAGTCACTGATGACATGTTCTGTGCTAGCAAAATTTTTCAACAGACTATCTGAACATACATTCTAATCTATATTGTACTTTCCGGTTCCCCAGGCTGGATGATTTTGGAGCCTTGGCCACAGGATGCACCTAAGAGTGTTTCTGCATCAACTCAAATGCAAAATGGTTCATTACTTAAGTATTTACCAAGATCTGTAGGCAGATTTTATAGCAACAGAAGTCAGAATTTACCAGTTACCCCATGTGGATACTTCTAATCTCCTCCTTATCTGTCTAAGCCCCAGTCACACCTTTTCCTGCTTCTTCTGGCATATTCACTGTTTGCAAAGGACTGCAATTTAATGCTATTTGTAATAGTTTACAGTTTGCCTGCAAGGAAATGGCCTGAAAGAAACAAATGTCTCCCAGACTGTGAAAAATTTTTAGTCACTACATACCAGACCTAATACTCCACTGTATCTGAATTAGTAAAATAGAGATTAAAAGTTTAGGAACATGTATACTATTAATCTTACAGGCTATCCAACCCAAAGCCTTAGCAACCTTTATAGCATCATATACTAAACCTCAAGCTTTCTCCCCTCTACATAATTTGAAAAATAAAATATCGCTTTCCTGTAGAGCTTTGAGGTACAGTATAAATCTCAGAAGCGCGATATTAGATGTAACAGATTAAAATATGGTGGTTCTTATGTTCCAACAAATGGGATGTAATTCATTCACAGCACTTAAAACTGTATTTCTCAATCAGCTGAACTGCTAGCCAAGTAAAAACTGTTGCTAAAGGTTCTTCATCTTTTTCTCAGGTGAAACATTCAAAAAGTAAAACCCTTCCAGGTTTCCTGAAGTTCTGTGCTTTCAGTCATTGTCATCTCAGAACAGAGAAATAATCCATCTCAATTGATTCCCATAGACTTAAAAGAGGGAAACACCAGAGAAAAATACTACAAAAATCACTCCCATGCTAAAAAAGTTAAACTTGGTCTACTGCACAAAACACGTGCAACCTCTTTTTGAAAAACCCCAACATATATCCTGTCCAAACAAGTATTTTTATCCTGTGATTGGTTATACCTTTAAAACTACAAACTTTCAGATTGATCCCCTGCCAGTTCCTAAGATCCATCTCTCAGGCATACCAAGATTGCTATATACAGTCATACAGCAATTGTCAGTTATGATGGATGGGTAGTGGAAGTCCAGGTTGGTGTACCAGCATATGAAACTGAACTCAGAATATTTGCTCCTGAAAATACACACTGGAATATTTCCATCTATGTATCATGTGCATGACAGTATGATACATTAAGTCAAGTCTAAATAAACTGTAACTCTGGTGTGTACTTACAGATTCTTAAGATTATTGATAATTAGAACTGCTCATTATATGCCACTGAAGCCAAATATCCACTAAGACATGCTCTGGGTAGTATTTTAACTTTGCTGATGTTCACAATAACTTGAGTACTGCTTCTGCACTAGCTAATACCCTACATTAATACATATATGTACTGACCAACCATACTAACTTGTAAGACTTTACTGATTATGAATTATATACAAGTTTTTTTTTATGACCCTGAGCTGAACCTTTTCCAGATTTAGTATCAAATGTGGTTTAAACCTGCAGCTCATGGCATAAAACCCCACTTTCTCTCAGAGACAAAATTTATTAATTACAACAAAACTGGAATTAACAATAAGTTTGGGTTCTTTTAATAAAAAGTAGTTTATGATTTTACATGGTTATTTTTTTTGTCTCTGCCATTACAAATGTTTTGCATAGCTGTTTTTATTTTGGTTAATCACATGCTTTGTTTTCACATTCATCTCAATAAATAAGTAGTTTCCTCCCAGCACAAGAGGGACATGGACCTGCTTGAGCAAGTCCAGAGGAGGCCACGAAGATATTCCGAGGGCTGGAGCAGCTCTGCTCTAAAGACAGGATGAGAGAACTGGGCTTGGTCAGCCTGGAGAAGAGAAAGCTCTGGGGAGATCTTAGAACAGCTCCCAGTGCCTAAACAGGCCAACAAGAAAGCTAGATAGGACCTTTGACGAGAGACATAGTCTCCAGAACTGAAGTTTAGCTATTACCTTTTGTAAATACATTTTCTAAAACTGTGTTTATCCTGATTCTTACATGTATTCCTGAAAAAGGTTTTTGTCTGGTTTTTGGTTTTTTTCCCATAACTACCCTGACTTTCCTTAATTCATAAAGGGAAAGAATTCACATAAAACATATTGACTGGCATAACAAAGCAGCTGGCAGTAAATAAATGGTGAGAGAATAGAGTGCTCCAAGATTTCCCTCTGAATTTCTTTTTGATCTCTAGAGAAGACTCAAATAAAGGACTTAGCTTGAAAGAAGATACTCCTTAATCTTGTCTCTTCTTTCTTACATTAGGAGCCAGCACACAGAACTACCCCCTTTCTTATACAGAGGGAGAATTGTTTCCTCACATAATTTTTCTGAGACAAAAGTATGCTACAGTGTTTTTCACTGGCATGTTCCCTGCAGGCCACAGGAATCAATGGGAAGGCAGCACTTTCAGAGCTATATCTATAAATCATGGCTATAATAGTACTGGTCAGTTATATTAAAAGCACTGACAAAGAGAAGAGTTCAGTGGCTTTCATTTCTATCTTTTAGAGGTAATGTAGATATTAATTTATTCTGCAGGAGCTTTCTTGCTTACACCTATGTATTTTTTTCTGACTTAGAGCTGATTTGTGCTTTGAAGAACAAGCAAGTGAATATAACACAGAAGCAAACTGCCCACTAATAAATGAGCCCAAGTTCTTAATGTATTCATTACTGGAATCACAGTTATGAGCATCACACAACAGTGAGTCACACACAACTGCTGGTAAAACAAATACTGCCAAATCCTTCTGTAACACATCCTTTCTTTATCTCAAGTCTCTACATCTCTTCAAAATAAGAACTTTGCAAATGCTAAACCAAAGAAAGGTAAAATGACAACTGAAGATGCTGTTCTACTTGTTTCGTTTCTGGATAACTAGCAGAAGTATCTTAATATTTGGCACTACTGACATTGATGATGGGTCACCTCATAGACTTTCCTCCTTTCTTGATTCATGTCCACAGCCAAGAATTCTTACATGATATGTGCTGGCAGGCAAATGCTATTTGTTTGATTTAATGACTACCATTGTCTTCAAGCACTAGCAGAGGGGGAAGCATATCTCTGTGTTTATAATGGTTAACAGCAACATCTGAATACTCCTCAGGGATCAAGTAGTTTTAACGAGGATATAGTTAGGCTCCTCTACTCTCTGAAATCTGTCTTCTGTTGTACATATCTAGTGTTCATTCTTGACAATAAATGAACACCACTCATTCATGTATGGTTCTATGTATGAATGAAAACAAAGCAAAAAGGAGGAAATGGAACAGTAGAAGGAATTATGGCTTGGCTTTTTTCAGAAAGACAATATCCCCAAAATGTTTTTACATGGCTGCACAAAGGCATCTTCAAATCCATCACTCTTTCCAAAAGCAGATACTCCATCTCTTTGTGCCTTGTGCTGCTGGTTTCAACTGTACTTTCAGCTGTTCATTTCCATTTCAATTTGGAAGAAGTTTCTCTGTCTAGTTCATTAAATCACTACTACAGCTAGGAACAAGAGTGCTTCTGCACCGCACTAGAGATGTATTGCTCTCCAAGAAGGAGGTGGATAGCCCTGACATTACATGGTGGGCTCTGAAAGCACAATGGGCATCTCCACAATTCCTTTATATGACATATGAAAATACAAAGGAACATCAGACTGTGGTGAAGCTGAGGTGTCAGGCACACTTTTCTCCAAAGTTGCTATTTCAAAATGATCAAGCATATAACAGCTTCTTCCCTCAGGCAGGCAAAGAGGACTGTGACTGCAAAGACTGAGAAACACCACAGGGAAAGCCTAATCTCAAAAGAAAAAAGAGCTCACTTCCTTCAAGTCCTTCATAAAACAGGTAATTTGTTGTGACAGGATCAATAAAAATCACTTTGGAGTATCTTAAGAGTTGCACAATGAAGCACCAGGTGGAATTCAACATAAGATGACCCACACAATCCCAGCTCATGGTATTTTGGAGGCAACTGAAATGTAGAAATAAATTACTCTCACAAAAGCTGATTATATCCTGACATAAACACAATAGACAAATCCTGGAATTAGATATTAGGAAGAAATTCTTCCCTCTGAGGATGGTGAGGCGCTGGCACAGGTTGCCCAGAGAAGCTGTGGCTGCTCCATCCCTGGCAGTGTTCCAAGGCCAGGTTGGACGGGGCTTGGAGCAACCTGCTCTAGTGGAAGGTGTCTCTGCCTGTGGCAGGGGGTTGGAGCTGGATGAGCTTTAAGGTCCCTTCCAGCTCTAATGAGCCTGTGATTCTATGAACCAAGAAACCTTGTTTCAAATGAAAATGTCAGGTAGGTACCTAGGTGCCTTCTACATTAAATAAAACACTAGGTGCCTACTTGTCCTTAATGACCTTCTCCCTTCTCCAGCATACAAAAGCACCTACCTACCATTTACTTTGTGCAATGGACAGTGGTGTCTGTTTTTCAGATGTAGGGTTTCAACACACACGCTTTAGAAAACAAACTGGTCCTGACTAGTAGATAAGCGGTGATTCCAGTGTCTTTCCCCACTTTAATTGTTCGTGAATAAATGGTTACTTTTTGTTCCATATTTTTAAAAAAATGTTGATGAAATTTATTATTTTTCTTTTTTCTGCAACAAACCAAGCAGCCTCCTGTGATCATAACCCAATAATAAATTGAAGGACAGTTCACAAAGACTTAAATGATGCATCCACACAGCTTCTGCAGCACACACGCTCCAACATATGGCTTTTCAAATCTCCCTTTACAGTAGATAATATGCACTTGCTGCACACTGACAGGCCTGTTTGGAGCTACAGCAAAGCATGACTGAATTTTGACTACCACTTGCAAGGGCATTTGAGGGAAGACAGGAACATGTAAACTTAGTGTTTTATGCCCACTTATTCACTTCAAAGAGTCTATTCTGTAGCTTCAGTATTGATGTGTGGAGTCTTCTGATTTTGATGTGATGTTTTTTCTTTGTGAAGGAAAGTTGGGTTTTCTAACATTTTTTCTGTTGGAATGATGGATTCCATCACTTCTAGACTCTCTCTCACCTAAGAAGGGTGAGGGTAGCTAGTTTACTTGTCCAGCCTCTGCTGAGTTATCTGTCCTTTCACATACTTCGGGCAAGAGGCAGTTTTATGATGTGAGAAGTGGCACATTCTATCTTCCACATTCCCCCTACTGATAACCAAGCAAGGCAAAAAAATTACAGGCAAAAAAATGAATCTGGGTTAGCAAGTCACTCTTTCAGGAAGGAATACAGAAACTGATCTTTTCAGCCCAATTCTACACTGCTTTCAGTATCTTCCCTGAATACCCCATATTAATGGTATTCAAAAGCAGAAATCATCACCACTGAAATGCTGGCAATATTGGTTTTCTTCAGTCATCCTTATTGGCATGCAAGACATATTGTAGTTATTTCAAAGAATCGTACAATGGTTTGAGCCGGCAGGGACCTTAAAGCTCATCCAGTTCCAACCCCCTGCCACTGGTAGAGACACCTTCCACTAGACCAGGTTGCTCCAAACCCCATCCAACCTGGCCTTGAACACTTCCTGAATGTGCTCTCTACTCCTGAAGTCACCTCTTGGTGCTCAGTTTTTATTCCTATTATATTTTTTGGCTCTGCTCAGGACTGCTCAGCAGTTATGCAAATATGTTTTACAAGCAAGTAAAGCCATGTGATAGAAAATGTGTGTGCGTGTAAACAGCAATGACACAATAATGTTCTTATAAGCTAAGTTTTCAACAGACAAAAAGCAGATACTCAAAAGGAAGTTCTCAAGTCTGAACATTCCCCTAGACTTCCTCAGGTTAAAATCCACCTTTTCCCCAACAATCCCCTTCTCAAACAATATATATGCTCAAACAAGAAACAGTTACACAAAAACATTTTGCATTTTCTTGACAATAACAATTCTCATATTCCCAGCCACTTTTTTCTCTTTGCTTCTTCCTCCCACTCCCTACTGCCAAAGACTAGATGGAAAGCATTGGCAGTGAAAATGATTAAACAGATTTAAAACCAAAGCAGTCTGCGTGTCCAATGGACTGTGAGGAAAGTTGGTGATGCATGTTAAATGGTAAATCATAAAATCTAATTGCCATATAAATGTGTGTGGTAATCCATCTCCCACAGAATTGATGCTATGCCAATTACTCTGTATGAGGGGGATGGCTGTGGTAGAGAGACGAGGCATTCAAGCACATCAAACATCCTTCATTTCTTTCCTGTCCTGACCACTTTTGTATGTTGCATACATCTGAAAAATACACAAAATCTAATGAAGCAGGCATTTGCATGGCATAGCATACTCAGACTTCCCTTCCTCCTGATACTCTTCTCAAGTCATTTATTCACTCTCTGCTCTAACAGCCAACACATGCCCTTTGCAGAGCTTGTTTTTAAAAGAGTATCTCCTCTTTATAACAGGCGTCCTAGACCTCAGAGATCATCATCTACAAAACTCTTCCTTTGGCTAGGAATTCAGGCGAGAGTCTCCATATAAAACTACCAAAAAGCTGAAAGGTCAAACAATCTCATTTTGAATGTAAGTTTGCAGAGGGAAATTTTTTTATGTAATATTATCTTCTGGATCAAGGTAATCACCTCCAGGCCTTGAGGGTGTTACAGGAAGCAGCTCTTCTGCAAAAAAGACTGCTCAGGTCAGAGCTCCCATAGCCAGGGCAGCACACGTTGAATACAAGTTCAGGATATTCTTCTCAGCTAGGGGGGAGAAAGGGGGGAGGAGGGGCTAGGATTCTGTGGCACATATTTACACTGAATATCCAGCTTTTTTGCAAGTTTTAAAAGCATATATATTTTCTGCTGTTCCTTCTTTAGCATCAATTTTACTTAGTGTTTCAGAAGGGCTTGAAAGAACTTCCATCATCAGCAATGGTAATAACCTGCATGCCAAAAAGCTGTAGTAATGTAGACAAATCTACACAGTTGCATAAATTACAAGAGACTGAAAAGAGCAAGGGAGAGGAAGTGGAAAACAAACCTTCTCTCACCATGGAGCGATCTGAAAGACTACTGCAATGTTGTCAGCCTTCACAGAACTCAGCACAAGCACTAGAGTATTTTCTTTCATTTGTACTGAACGCAGCAGCACTGCCATTTCATGATTTTGGAAATTTGGATGCAATTTCTGAAGGCTTAGTGTTGCCAAAATTATTTTCACAGCCTGGTAGACAGCACAGCTGTTTAGAGGCAGTATGTGACAAGTTGCAAAGAAAGGAGGATAAAGGAATTTGCAATAGACCAGGTTCTCTGATCACCTGCTGTTAATCTGGCCATTTATCTTTGACACAAAAAGTCTCAAAGAAGAGCTCTCAGTTTTAAGTTCCTTATTTTTCCCTTCTGTAAAGAGGCTGCTTTGCCAACAGTAACAGGAAGACAGCAGCTGCATTTGCCGGTGTCTACACCAACAGGCCTAACACCTATTTGCTGTTGACAGTATTCGGAACAGAACATTATTTCTGCATGAAGAGTTCACAGCCCACTGGCAAGGTCAATACAATTAGCTCTCGCATGTTTATTCAAGAAGTTAAAGCATTAATACTTGTTTCATTTGTAGAAATTTGCATTTTTATAAAATGCTGTTCCGTGCTTCTTAAAGCTTGGTGTCTTAGTAATAGAAATGCAAAGTCTCACTGCCATTGACAGACACCTTGTAATACAGAGAAGACGACATAATGCAGCAACAACAATAATGGGCTCAATATAAAACAACAGGAACAAATATTAAATGAAATTGAAACCATTTCAATTTCCATTGCTGGAACAAGAAATCTTCTTTATGATCAAGACTAATTTGGTTCAGTTTTGCATAGCATGAATAACCTACTTTGGCAGGCAAATGAAGTATCAATAGATTAAATGATATTACAAATCATCAATGAATATGCCAGGCTAGTTGATCTACTGGTAATTTAGTTAATTGCATTAAAAGTTAATAAGGATGGATTAATTGCCAAGTGATTCTTTTTGTACATGGAAGAAGTATATTTCAGTGCATTTATTAAACCACTGAGGTAATACCAGAAATTAATATCATTACTTTCCATCAAATGCTTCGACTAGACTGTTCACACATTATTGGAGAAAACAGCAAATGAAAAAGCAAATGTACATAACAACAGCAGTCATATCTCACAAAGGAATAGAGGAAGCCAGAGGCCAGCGAAGAGCTACAGAAATAAAACAGACAAGAGTTTTAGATGGGTTTTTTAACTCCAAGGAAGCTGATTTTTATGTATGCTCTAATATGAATAGCATCTTCTGAGGAGATGAAATAATGACACCGGAAAAACATATGATTTCCAGTGGAATCTGACATTTGGGAAGGTCATGTGGAAGAGAATACCAGAGGGCAAGTTGAAAGGATGGATGCCAATTCAAAGAAACAGGTCTTAAAAGCAGGTCTTAGTGGGCTAACAAGAACCTTATGAAGTTCAATTAATACAAGTGTAAAGGCTTTGCACCTGGGTAAACATAACCCAAGAGTGCAGCACAGGATGGGGAGCAGCTCTGTGGAAACAGACCTGGGGGTCCTGATGGACACAAGCCTGATATGACTGAGTAGCATTCAGCTGTGGCCAAGAAAGCCAACAGGGTGCTGGGGAACATCAACAAAGGCATTATCAGCAGAGATGAAGATGTCATTGTGCCCGTCTACTCAGCGCTTGTCAGTCTACACCTGGAATACTTTGTCCAGTTTTGGTCCCTGCTGTACAAAAAAGAGGTGGACAGGCCAGAGAGGGTCCAAAGAAGAGATGACGCGAGGATTAGGAAGCTGTGTGAGGAAAGGCTGACAGAGCTGGGTTTGTTCAGCCTGCAGAAAAGAAGGCTCAAGGGAGACATTATCACCATGTGCCAGTATTTAAAGGGTGGATACAAAGAAGATGAAGACTCCCTTTTTACACACAGTCACACAGAAAAGAGCAGGGGTGATGGGTACAAGCTACTCCAGGGAAGATTACAATTGGAAACAAGAGGAAAATTCTTCCAATGAGAACAATCAGCCGTTGGAATAATCTGCCCAGCGAAGTGGTGGACACCTTTAAGGCTCATCTGGACAGGGTGCTGGGACAACTTGTCTAGGCTGAGCTTTTGCCAAGAAAGGTTGGACCTGATGATCCTTGAGGTCCCTTCCAACCTGGGATTTTAGGAGTCTAAAAATGTGTGAAATGATGCACAGGCAGCAAAAATTAAACCACAAATGTTGAGCTGAGTAGAATTATTGTCCTGGGTTCAGCAGCAGCAGTCATTTTTTCTCCTTAGTAGCTGGTGCAGTGCTGTGATTTTGACTTTCAGCCTGGAAACAGCAATGATAACACCAATGGTTTAAGTTGTTGCTCAGTAATGCTTACCCTGACCAAGGACTTTCTGAGCCTCATGCTCTGCCAGGGAGGAGGGGAAGCCGGGAGGAAGCAGAGACAGGACACCTGACCCAAACTGACCAAAGAGGTATTCCATACCATAGCACGTCATGCCCAGGATGTAAAAACGGAGGGCAGGGACCCAGAAGAGTTAATTCACTGCTGGGTCGGACTGGGTATGGGTTGGTGGGTGGTGAGCGGTTGTATTCTCTCCCCTTGTTATTTCCCTTATCATTATTATTACTGGTGGTAGCAGCAGTGGTTTGTGTTATACCTCAGTTACTGGGCTGTTCTTATCTCAACCCGATGGGAGTTACATTCTTTCGACCCTCCTCCCGATCCCTCCGGGAGGGGGGGGAGTGAGAGAGAGACTGCGTGGTTTTCTGAGTTACGGCTGGGCTTAAACCACAACAATTATTTACTGCATGTGTGATGACAATTTCCTTTTAAAAAGAAAGCCCAGTTAGCCCAATATCAAAATTAGGATGACTGCAGTTCAGCCTGGAGGATACAGCATAGCTAGAAAGTCTGGAATAGGATGGGATACTGAAGTACTGAAGCTACCAACTCTTAGAAAAGTTGTGATTACTTATTGTTAAATCCAAACCACCAGCAGCATTCCTCCGCTTTTCCTTTTGTAAGCCTGCAGTATTCCAACTTTTCATTTCAATTTATAAACAATTAAAATGCTAAAAATATTTTCATTTTTTAACAGATATGCCAGAAGAATTCGGAGTGGATTTGTAAGGTTTTGTACTTCTGCTGTTTAAAGAAAGTGGGTGAGAACTCTGGGCACTGAAATAGTACTTCTACCTGTAAGAGAAGCAAAAGGAGAATGAAACCCTAGTAGGTAACTGTATACAAAACCATGCTCAAGGATGTTCCTCCTCAAAACCAGCTCATGTGTCTTCAAATACTTATTAAAAATAAAAAATAAAAATCTGGCTGTACTTCAGTTTCCCTCACCACAGGAAGGAAATGTGAAGAGGGAAGAGACAGTGCAGATTTTGCAATACCTGCAGGCTTGAACAAAGGAGACATCTCTTCAGCAAGACCAAGGAACATGAGCATAAGTCAAATTTCTCTTTCACCTGCTTTTTCATGCCCTTTCGAGGCTATTCAGACCCGTCAGACCATAAAAGCATCAAGCACAGTGGCAATAATTCCCCTTTACCAAACTACTTTGGTCAGTGAACATCTTGAGTTGTAGCCATGCTAACTCTCTGAGTTATGCTGAAAGCAGGACAGAGAATCTGCTCATGAAATACATGAAAGGGAGTTGGCTGTGCAACTGAATGTTGGCAGGCTTGAGCTGCACTGCCTTTGCTGTTAAGACTCGTTTATCTTCACGGGTTATCTGCTCGAACTGCACCCGAGTACGCTGTGGTAATTTTCTCTGCTAGGAAAAATAACGCAGCTCTTAGAATCCAAACACAGCACTATTTTCATTCATTTATTTGTCTCCAATTTGTACTTTACCCATCTAATTACAGCAATAATTAAGCTGGAGAGTTTAAGTGTTTCCATAGGTACCCACTCCAATCCACTGAAAGGGTACCAGAGGTTATGCAGGGAACACAGGTCTATAGTAATAACCTTTCTGTGTTATCCAGCCAAATTCTACACCCAAAAGGAAATACATAGTGTAAATCCTCTCCCATACTTTCATGGCAACTGTCTGCATTCCCAAGCAACTGGCATGCTGTGCAGGCTCTACAACACAATCCGTGTCATTATCTTCATACCAAATTCCCTGTGTATTTGCAAAAAATGGCACGTATGTGATTTATCTTTCCAGGATTAGCTTGGATTTCAGCATCTGAAATCTGATAACTCTACAATTACTCCAGAAGGCCGCAGATTCTATATTATCGTTACACATTTGTATTTCACCTAATGTGAACTCTGATTAAACAGAATTATTGATATCATTACCAGGAAGTGTATGTTTGAATTTGCTTTGTTGCTAGGGCTAAAATAAGACTGGAATGAATTAACCATAGCTGTACCAGTAAAGTGAAGGGAGTGTTTCTAGTATAACAGAGATGTGTCACCATAAGAAACACTGACATGGAATAGAAAGGAATAAGCTACAGGAAAGCATTGCAACTGAATACAAAGGAATGACTAAATGGCTTGAACTAACCCAAAATCCAACAAGAATTATCATGATAGATGCTGTGCCATATTTAAAGGAAGCTGACTGAGCAAAATATAGTAGAACACATTAAAAACATGGGGGGTTGGAACTAGATAATATTTAAGGTTCCTTCCACTCCAGACCAGAGATTGAGGACCTGCGTATACTAGACCAGTTTGAGCAAGATGCATTCTGCATATTACTGTACTGAATATGTCAGGCTTGTCATTCTATACTAGCCACGTTTCCTGGTTGTGAATTACAGAAAGTCACCATTTAACACCATTCACCTTCCTCACTTCAAACCTCAGTATGTTTTTTCATGCTCTTCAGGGTTTTTTTCCGATGGAATTCAAGGTTATAAAATGCACCAGCTACGGAAACAGTTTCACTTCAAAAAGGTAAAAGCAAAAGCAGAATTTTCAAAGTGAGGAAAACAAAGGAATGTTGGATTTTATAGGTTATCCTCCCTGATGAGCTGCCTCTGTGACTGCAGTAAGTGCATTTAGTGAAATAACACTGCCCTCTAGTGCCTTCAGTTAAGCATATTGTTCAACCTTTTCCCTTAAATAAAGCAACATATCAAATCACCAGAGTCATTTTGAAAAAGATGTAGAATAAAAAGACTGTGTTAGCTCACTTATCGGCTCCTAACAGGCTGATTTTTTCTCCCTATGTCCAATTAAGATACTGAGAATAAAACCCACAGATTAAATACATATACCTACATACGCACACATGTAAGTAGTACTTATCATTGCAAAAAATGTCAATGAATACTTGGATGATTTCTTTAACAGCTTCAAAAATACCGATTAAATACTACACTGTATCAATGAACATCGACCATACTTCCAAGGATGCAAAAATGAGAAACAGCACAGCACAAATTTCAAAGACAATTTTAAGAATGGCAAGTGAGCCATCCGAAAAGCTTTAATTTCTAAACCAAGCATTTCTGCTAAAGAATCTTATTGAAGGTTCTGAAATATCAAGATATGTCTTTCTTACAAAGTTAACAGCACTTTCAAGTGAAGCAAATGTTAGATATCACAAAATCCAAAATAATTACCAAGGTCAGCTCATTATCTCTGACTCAGAGGTAGTTAAAAGAACATCCAACAAGGAATAAGCTCTTGATGGAATATTAACATCTACTTTGAACATTCTGAGACGTTTGAGATACTGAATTTTCTTTGACTGTTATGAAATTTTGATTTTCCTAATAAGAACTTTTATAAGGAATGTTTAAATACATGAGTTTTTCACATGACTAGAACCTATTTTTCTTCTGTTTGATTAAGTAGTATTACAAAAGTATACTTACAGATCCTTTCAACGAGGTATCTTCTTCTGATGCAACTTAGCTTTTCAGTAGCCCATTCTTAAAACTATTACTAAATTACTATTACTTATTTAAACTATACATATGTATCGGTTTGGTTTATAAAACATGGATCTTAAAAATCTAGCTGGATCTACAAAATGTAGGTTTAGACCTATAAAAAGTCTATCCCACCCTGCATTTGAAATGACAACCTATTATCTATTTAGGTATGTTTATGGATCAGTACATTCAGGTGGCTGATTCCTCAGAGGGCTGCCATGTAAGATCACTTTACTTACAAGGATATTTTACGATATCTAAATACTTCAGTCTTTATTTTCCCAACAAATAATACATTATACATAGAATGCTGCGCAGGCGACAGGTCAAAATGTTCCCCAATTCTCTAACAGAGGTAATCAGTTCTGCAAACCCTTTGTAGTCATCCTGTAAAGCTTGGGCTGTGTTTTCTGCATGACACTTATATAGCTTATGTTAATGTAAAAATCAAGCTTTTTTCATAGACATTTTAGAGCTCCTTTATTCCCCCAATTACCCTTTGGTGTATATTGGCCACTCTATGTTCTTAGCAATTCCTACCTTCTTCCCTGTGGCATTTTCACAAACTTAAAGTTGTACCTAATTGTGCAGAACTACCACTACCCTGGCATTTTCAGGATAACATAAAGATAACACGATCACAACAGGTGACAACTGTCATCAAATAGCATTTCATATGGTATTACAAAATTATACTGTACTTTACATACATGATTTATTCACGCTATCATTCTGTAACAAGCCTCACTGCAGGTCATACAGGTATTACTGTACTTACTTTTGAGATCTAAATTTCTGGCTCCCGCTGTGCTCTGTGTTGTGATTTTAGTGTCGATCTTTACAGTATGGAGATTGTTGGTATCCCTTGATATCATCACATTATGCCACTGGTTGTCATTCAGAGGTTTATTGGAACTTCCTTTGATGAGGTTTGCACCATTTCCCAAGTCAAACACGTAGTGTAAATACCTGGGCAAAGAGAAAAAAATGGAAAAGTTTCCTTTTTCTTTACAGAGCAAGGTGGCACTAATTAATAGGTCTAATATTTCCTATTTCTTTGTACACCTCAGTAGTGCTGGTAAAACCAGAAGACAACAACCAATACCAGATGGGGAAACAACCTTAATTCAGAGAAATCACCATTTGCTTAGATGAGCTGAGCTGCAGTCCCAAGCTTCTGGAAAGCAACAAGCACTCCATGTACCAATGCATGCATACATACGTAGAGAGAGAACAAGAAGGAGGCTATGAATAATACTTCTTTGTGGTAAACACTACAGAAGTGATACCTATTATTTACTTTCATACTGTTCAGGCATCTAGCTTCATCTGGAAGAAAAAGTCACAATAAAGCATAAAGTTTAACATGAAGAAACACTCATCAACCATATATGCCCAGTCAGATAAAAATGTACATCCTAAACTCTCCCTTGTATTTCTCCTGTTTATACATTTTTGAGTAGACTGGGTTTGTCACAATACTAATCCATACATACCCTTTTACTAATTCAACCACAATGAAATCATTTCCATCGCCACTGTTATAAAGTATCAATCCATCCAGAGAGGTTGTTTTGAACTGGAAAAAAAGGTGCATAGATGTATATGCTTGTAGTGTTGCCAAAGCAACATAACTTGCTTTTGTTTTAAAGGTTACAGGGTCTGCTATGATGTTCCTGAACCCAAATCTTGCATTTAGCTCACAATAATCGATGTCTCCATTTTTACACAAGTCAATGTACGCCATGCCATTAAATGTAAGGCTCTGGAGATGCCCAATGAAATTAGAAGGCACAGAAGACAGGTAGCGCCGTTCTGTTATTATTCCTGTTTCTATGTTGTGGAATTCCAGTCGTGTGTGATCACCAGCCATTTGACCTTTAAACAGTAACAAGAAAACACATGTTAGCATCTGAAATGGGAGGTCAAAAGGCATATCATGTGTTTACATATCTGCATCCATTTCACACTTTTCAGAATGTACAAGATCAATTCTTGACTCCAAAGAGGATTCTTCTAACTCATTCAAACATCCAGGAGCCTTTCCACTGAGTTAAGTATATTCGGGTAAGGCCAACAGCAAGATTTCTAAATGAAAACATACCAACTCACAATATCAAACCACCAAATCCCTCAACTTTGGTTACAATTAACCAGACATATGGTTGTACTATAAGCAACTGCAATTAACACAACATGAAGATCACAAAGGCAAATTTCAGGAGCTAAAACTACATCATCACCATTTGGGGGATATTTTTCCATGTGTTTTGCTTAGAAGTGCATCATTCAGCAAGAGGAAGGAAGGACTCCTGTTTAAGCTGATTCGTATACCTTAATGCTGGCTCTGCTGCAAACCCCTGTGCTGCAAGGGTGAACAGTTGCTTGAAATCACCTAACTTTGTACCGTGGGGATAAACTGTGTGAGACTAGGGGAAGAGCCTAAGAGATGAACAAAGCAAAAAGCCTGCAGTGAGGGTGTATGTCAGTGTCTTGTAATCCTGAAAACAAGGGACTTTCTTGTATCAGAAAGGTGGCCAAACCCAAGCCCCACAGCTAACTTTGAATCTTTCTTTGTAATGCAGAATCCTGCAGAGCAGAAAGCCTAAAATTTGCTGAGTATACAACTAATCTGAAGGAAAGAATCAGCACTGCCAGGGTACACTGCATACAAGGCAGCTGAGTTTTTAAGCTGCTTACTAAATACCTGACCCAGCACATCAAAACTGTACCCACTGAAGAGTCCCCTTTTCTAACAAGAGCTTAATTTTTTTACCATGCTTATTTTAAGGAAGTAGGGCAGTACTATCACACGGCTGATTCATGGTCACATTGTGTGGGTATGATAACAAAACAGCTTGTTATTAATCGGTTTTACCGCTTAATCTGCCTGTTGCAAATCATGGCGTAAATTTCCCAATTCCTTAACTGTTTTGTCTCTCAGGGAATAAAAGAAGCTGAACAGCAGACCTGGCCAAGCTGGAATAAATACTGGCGAAAAACTGCCAGCATTTATTATAAAATATGCCAATAATACAAGCTCCCACAAAGCTCTCAATAGTTCTGCTGGTCCTTCCCTGAATCCCTTCCCTCCAAGACAAGAGTGTGAGCTGGACATCTTAAGCAGTGGTGCAAAAAAACCCCTGAGGCAGGCTTAAACAGCCTGTACCTTCACAGGTTTTATAAACAATTGTCTGTGCATGCGTGTGAGAACAGGAGAAAGATAAAGGCGAAATAAAGGTAGATACTATGGCTTTCCCCAGGGAGACAGATTCACTAACAGGTTAAGTCACAGCACTGAGATATAAATACAGGCAGCAGGGAAGTTAAAGCAAAAATAGATCTGCAAGCTTTAACGCCATTCAGACCATACACACAAATTGCTCTAATACTTTATGATAAATATTTATAAGCAGTTTACTTAGCTTCAGGGTGTGTCCTATATAAGAACTAATTCTACTGGAGGCAGACTTCTCACAAGGGCCTGCAAGGGCAGGACAACGTGGAATGGCTTTAAACTGACAGAGGGGGGATTTAGGTTAGATATTAAGGAAGAAGTTCTTCCCTGTGAGGGTGGTGAAACACTGACACAGGTTGCCCAGAGAAGCTGTGGCTGCCCCATCCCAGGCAGTGCTCAAGGCCAGGCTGGACGGGGCTTGGAGCAACCTGCTCTAGTGGAAGGTGTCCCTGCCTGTGGAAGGGGTTGGACCTGAATGAGCTTTAAGGTCCTTCCAACCCAAATCAGTCTGTGATTCTGCGATACTGATGTCATCGAACACCCCCAGCATCTGCCATCTGCAGGCATATGGTCAAACACTGCAAGAGGCTCCTTAAAACCCAAGGAGAGCCACCTTGACGTTTTTGTTTCTAAACACCAGTCATGAAGACACTACTTCCCCTGATGTACAAGCAAAGGTGGGTTCTTCCATGCGGTACTGTGTCAGGGAGCTGTTTTGAAAAATGCCAAATCTGTAACTTTCTACAAGGCCAAGAGCTAGTGTATTGGATCACATACAGAGAGCTGAAGATCCTGGTTTAGAGAGGAACATTATGTATTCTAGGCTTATATCACTTAAGATAGCATTGCATAAATGTCATGGCAAAAATCCACAAAGCTTTGGCCTGTAGCACAGTACCCTCACTACATTAAATGTACTTCTTTCTTGAGCATAGTAATAAGAAAGTTCCAGACTCTGGGCTCACATCCCAAATCTCTAACATTTCAGTTGTACAAACATGCTAACAGGACTTGAGACTTCACACAATGTTCCAGTTATTTGCAACTACAGCAATGAAAAAAACCAAAAGAGAGACGGAACGCAGCCTGAGCTGATCAGGTTGGGTTTTGGTTTGGTTTTGGTTTTCATTTGTTTGGTTTGGGGTTTTTTTTAACACTCGTCAGGTTGGTGCATAGAACGCATTACCTGGCACTATGGGACATCTTAATCAAAAGATTTTCTGTTCAACCTCACATGTCAGAATTTCAAGTGTCTGGGATATTTTAGATGAGGCATCAGGAAGAAATTCTTTACTATGAGGGTGGTGAGGCCCTGGCACAGGGTGCCCAGAGAAGCTGTGGCTGCCCCATCCCTGACAGTGTTCAAGGCCAGGTTGAATAGGGCTTGGAGCAACCTGGTCTAGTGAAAGGTGTCCCTGCCCGTGGCAGGGGATTGGAACTGGATGAGCTTTATGGTTCCTTCCAACCCAAACCATTCCATGATTTGTATCTAGGTATCTTTTCCACTACCCAGCTGTACTGGCCTCCTTTAGTCCACTTTTATTTTCTACACATCTCCAAGAAAAGAAGATCCATCAGGGCTGGCAAGTATTTAAATTCCTCTATGCTGAATAAATTTCCCATCTGTATGCCTTCCAATGAAAGGTTGTTATGATTCTGAAAGATATTATTTATCCAGGTATAAATTAGGCATTCAAAGATACCTAAGCTCAATCTGATGGTGATTGCAGGTGATATTTCATAACCTGCAAAAAATGTCAAGTCAGGCTTAATTTTTTAATGGCTTCCCCTCCAACTTAAGCTTTCTGGACCCCTTTTTTTTTTCTATATTGGAAACTGAATCAAAAAAGGAAAACCCAGTGAGTGGTAAGAGAACCTGAAATTTCTGGAAGTCCATATTTTCCTCATGCTCCCTACAACGTTATAACAACCTTTCACATGAATAACTACCAGGTTATATTTTAAACACATTTCTTATTGTTCGGACATCTGAAGAAAAGCTCTAAGCAGTTTAGAGCAAGAGCATTCCAATTTGTTATAGCAGCTCTTCTACTACCCCTTCAGGAAATTCAAAGCTACTGCAGATTAAATCGCATTGTGTACATTTGAAACTTAAGCTCATGAAGGCTTTGGCAACATACTGTGCTGCAATTAAAGAAAAAACTCTTAGTGCTACATGGCAATAAAGATTTTCCATGTAGAAAATTTAATATTCTTGGGACTAACAGCTGATTTCCCATGTTATCAGGCTTTCAAGTTCCCTCTAGCTCCTTCTCTCATGCCAATTCCCTCCTCACTGATGGAGGAGGCTACAGATTGGCTACACAGATTCCTGCAGGGAGTTTTTTACCCTGCAAAATACTGGAATAACTTTCTCCCCTTGGATGAAGCACATTAAACATCTGTGGGTTATGCAAATGTAGCCAACTTCCAACTGAAAGAACTGAGAGGGACTTTGAGTAAACCGGTCAGCTTCTTATACAGATACTGGCATGGAGAAGAATGCAAGTTCTGGACCATAAAGTTGGACCCACAGGCAACACTTTTGCCTGGTCATCAGGCAACTGAAGACACTCACTGGCTTTAACAGCTAGAGTAGAATAGTTCAGTTGGAAGGGACCTACAATCACCTAGTGCAACTGCTTGACCACTGCACAGGCAAAGCATGTTTTAAGAGCATTATCCAAAAGCCTCAAACACTGACAAGCTTGGGGCATCAACCACCTCTTCAGGAAGCCGGTTTCAGAGTCTCAGTTATTTACTGAGACCATATTTGACAACAACTACAGTTATCTGCAATGGAGAGTGATACCAAGAATTTACAGCCCTGCATTCTTATTACTTCACCTGACTAGACTATGTATGATAGAAACCTCCTGTTCGTATTCTAATCCTTCACACATATTTTGAGCTGAGCATCTGGGACTGAACCCAAAAGTGGTAACAGTACTTTTTCGTAACTTGCAGTATTTGTAAATAAGAAATCTGCCATGGCAAGCCCAAGAAATGTGCATTTGGTTAGAGATGCTTTATTTGATTCAGAACTAAGCAGCTCCCCCTAACTAGAAAACATCTCATGGGAGTCTTATTATTTGAGCTGCAGTTGAAGCAGCAGGCTAATATTTTTCAGTATAGTTCCTCCAATACCATATACTTCCACAAAAAAATCTAACTAGTTTAGGTCATGATCCAAGGCATCATCAAATATACAGACTAAATTTTTGCTTCACCTCTGGAAGAGCTATTCATAATTTCTGATGGTAGAAAATGTGTCTTTGCAACTATATGAATACACAGAAATCATTTTCCTACCAGTGACATGGTCTTTAGGGTCGTGTTGAGGTGAAAAGGGACTACTAATGAAGGGGGTTTCTTTTTAAGACCCCATTAAAATTGCTGTCATTTTAAAGCAGCTTAGAACTAACGACAAAAGCTTTAACACTACATGGAAACAAATGAAAACACTAAATAGCTAACACAAAATCAGGCACATTGCATTGTGCAAGGAATCAAGGCCAGAAGCCAGGTCTCTTGCCATTAACAACACATATGTGGACCTTGCCTGTAACAGAAAAAAATTAAAGTCTTCCTGTCATGGGTTCAATGACCACGACACTTCCCTACTATAATTTCTGATAATATATACATAGGAATAGATTTCTAACATCTGCTAGCATTTCGTGCCATGTTTACTCTCCCATTTCAACTGCTATTTGAGAAAAACCTGTTGCCTAACATTTAATTATGGAGGGCAGCTGATGCAAGATTTAAAACGCAATAGAATATCCCTCACACATTTATTAAATTCTTTCTCACAGCAATGTCTTTAGAGTTGAAGCTTAGAATAAATTTAGTGTGTTGCCAAAAGCATTTTACTTGCCTTCTCATTAGTGACGTATCAAATCACTTCTCTCCAATTACTGTATAAAAACATTCATTTAAGTCAGCATGAAGGTTTTCATTAATTCCAACGGCAATGTTAGAGTAACATGAATATCAAGTGTAATAATGCACTTGTAGTACCAGGATTTCAAGATGCAGAAAACAGATTTTGTATCTTATCCAAGTAAGGAAAAAAAAAAACAAAGCATCTGCTGCTTTCAGATAAAGGCATTTTACTTCTGTCATGTTTTGGTTTGTGCTTCCCCCCAGTAACACAGAGTCCCAATGCCACGCTACCTGTCACGGCCTGCTGGTCATCCACCATTAACTTTAAACTCTTTCCTCGCCGAACCACCCGCACTGTGTGCCACTCATTATCATTGAGGTTATAGCCAGCAAAAAGGGTTTCTGGACCTTTGCCTGTAGGATATGCCAGAAAGTCATTATGCAATCTTTACATCAGTTTACACGTGAACCTCACAAAGAGAAAGAGAAATACAGAGAAACTGGCTGGGCAAAAGTAAAAACTCATCAAAAGTGACATCAAGCAAGAAAAGTACGAAGTATAAGCACGCCTCAAAATACACAGCTACTATCTTAAAACTATCTTCTATTGCATATTTAACTACAGAAATGTATTGTATATGCACGTTTAAGGAACTGGGTTGTCATAAATAGGCACAGTCAACATATATTTAGTTATGCACTTCCCAGTCATATATAAATCCCATTTAAAAAATGGGATACTTCAACCAGAAGAACTCCAGCATGTG
This sequence comes from Myiopsitta monachus, assembly GCA_017639245.1. Taxonomy (NCBI): domain Eukaryota; kingdom Metazoa; phylum Chordata; class Aves; order Psittaciformes; family Psittacidae; genus Myiopsitta; species Myiopsitta monachus. The sequence continues at coordinate 61,103,890 of CM029925.1, forward strand.
CTTACAAGGTTGGATTTTTGTTCATTCATTCAAAATAGGTTTGGGGAAAGGTGCAAGTGGTAAATGTGTATGCGTGTTAGATTTTTCTTCATCTGCGTCAGCTTCTCAGCCTTTTCTTATAAGGACTTCTCAGATCAACTATTAATTATCATACAGGTGATTCATTAACATTCAGATGCAGTGATGTCTGATGTCAGCAGATGTTCAAAACGTTCTCCTTTTTCATTTAATGGATACCTTTTACTGTAATCTGCTATTTTTGTTAGCAGTACAACAAACACTTTTGAAGCAAATATAGTTCTACATATAGCACAAAGTACTCGCAATAACTGCAGTAGCCACAACCCCAGGAAACAAGATATCTTTACTATCTAGGAAAAAACTCTCAGAAGAAAATTATTATGGAAATAGTCCCTTAGACTGTTGAACAAGAAGAGAAAGAAAGCAAGAAAAATCCTGACTTGAACTATCATTGACAGGAGTAGGTGACTGACCAAACACTGAAGCAATCAGTCAAAACTCACCTGCTCAAACCTACGTAGTGACACTCCAAAAGGTAAAGCTAACCTACAATTACAAAATACACTCTTGCAAAATAGAGACTTCCATGAACTGTTTTTCAGGCAGAATAAAGGCTGCTGATAACTAAATGAAACATGAAATTAAGTAGCATTTGACACAGAAACATTAGGGTTACAGTGAGGCCGACCATTCCCTCCACAACATGCTCCCCCGTGACTGCACCCCATGTGTCAACCTTCTTTTCAAAGTGATATGCCACTGGGTCTGAAACTCTCCCACATTTCTTTTTGGATTCTTTTCCACCCAGTACAAGCTGGCTGCGATGGATGAGGTCTGTTAATAAATGGGTACTATATAGCATTTTCTAAAATCAAAAACCTCTCTGGCTTCAGGACTCACAGACAGAAAGACGCTAATAGCTTGCTGTAGCTGTTCAGCATACTGGACAGTTTTCCTCTCGGCCTTTTTCCGTTTTCTCATCAGCATTTTTCTTAATCACTACTGGTTTATTGCTCTGCTTTTATATGCAATCTTTGCTATTTTGAGCATGTCAGGGGAGCTCCAAGAATAAAAATATTAGCTACAGCAAAGGCGGTGAGATCCCAATAACATCGTGTTGCTTTCTCTATGCCTCAGTACTGACGCTAGCCTAGCAAAGGTGTGCTAACTCAGCAGAAGGAGACGTGTATGTGCTCACTGGTGCCAACTACCTGAATTGTTTTGTTCCTTACCTGTTTACTTTCTTTGACAAGAGAGAGACATCGTTTGCATAATGCGTAAGTGAAGAGAGCCTACAAGGATGCCAGAGAGGGACTCTCGATCAGGAACTGTAGTGATAAGACAAGGAGGAATAGGTTCAAACTTCAACAGGGTAGATTTAGGTTAGATATAAGGGAGAAATTCTTCCCTGCGAGGTGGTGAGGCCCTGGCACAGGGTGCCCAGAGAAGCTGTGGCTGCCCCATCCCTGGCAGTGTTCAAGGCCAGGTTGGACGGGGCTTGGAGCAACCTGGTCTAGTGGAAGGTGTCCCTGCCTGTGGCAGGGGGTTGGAACTGGATGAGCTTTAATGTCCTTCCAGCCCAAACCCTTCTGTGATTCTGTTATCCTTGGATATGGTGATATAGATGCAGTGAATAATGCTCTTTAAGCAATTTTTACTATTCCATATTCCATTAGGTGATTTAATGGAAGCAATTTCTAACTAGATTTTGGAAACAAGGAAAGGATGTACAAAACCTGCTTAAGTAGTATGAGTACAAGTCTAAGCAAACCAACAGATCTGCCCAGAAAATCATCACTTATTATTGTTTTAAATGTTAGAATTTGCTAATCCCACTCCTGTATCCCACACCAGATCTCTAAGGGACCTAAAATCATATGGAATTTTCATTTGTTCTCACATTGACAGCCCACTGTAGGGTCCCATTCATGTAAAGGTGTCTCAGTGTATATAAATATCAAATCCAACTTGGCTGCTCACATTTATACGGGCAAATGTGCCTATTATTTTTAATGGTTAGGGACTTGTATTCTCTTCTTGTAAAATTAAATGTATGTTTTCCTATGCATCAGTCCGTTTCCTTTGTAAGACTACTCTCTGACTAAAAAAATCAAGTCAGAACTACCTGCAATATGCCTTTGTTCACATTGCACACAGTCCGAAACTGGATTACGAGGACCTGTGGAGAAAGGGCTATGAAAAAGATGAATCTGGTTATAACACGCTATGGGACAATGCACTGAAAGCAGTCTTAGCCTTGTAGAAACTAGCTACCTTGCATGGAAAAGAGGCTTTTCCTTCCTGAAGCCTATCTCTAACAGGGAAGAGGGGTTTTGTGCTGTCATAGAGAACACAAGGAACTGTAGAACAGCAGGATCCACTGCCCAGATATTGTGTATGGGCCTGTCACACCCTGTTGCCTCTGCAAAGTATCATGGTAGCTGGAGAGGTGGATGAGGAAGGACAGATGCCTACCATTCCTGTAAAGAATGTACTGCTTGGGCTGCTTCTTGGCCAAGAACAAGTTTTTGCATTACAAAAGTAGTAAATGTGCTTGTGAGCAATGTATTCAGAAGAACATTTTCTAAATCCTTTAAAACAAACCACATAGGAATCCCTTAATACCCCACAAGAGTACAAGGACTGAAGAAAAGTCTTAACATATCCAGTTAAATGGCACTGACCAACAAACAAACTTGGGTTATATTAGTACTTTCCTCACTGATTTTCAAATACACTGACCTGAAATTAATTTAAACATCGTATTTTGAGATAATAACAGTTCAGCCCCTTCTTTCATCCTGGTTTGTAGTCAATCTACTATAAATTGAAAACTACCAAATCCCTACTGTTCTCCAGTCTTTTTCTCACTTTACACAGATCTGATTCCACTTCATTAAAATCACATCAGCAGAAGGTGCTGTTGTATTTAAATCAGAATTGACACTGACACTTTGTTTGGCAACTGTGCTTTTTTTTTTTTACCCTTTCCTTTAAAAGCATTACATATCTTCCGTGAGAAGAAAAGAAAGAGCCCTGATTGAATTTTGTTTTCCATGCTACTCTTCCAGCCTTATGTCCCTTCACCCACATGTCCCATGCATTCCTTCCCCTGGAACTCATCTGTCTCTTTCTAGACAGGACACCGTTAATTTGCTTCAAGTACCCAGAACTCGTTCACTTTTTGCCACTGATTCTCTCAAATACTAATACCTTAATCATAAACTTTCCCTTCCAGAGACAAGCTCTAACCTGCAAAAAACCACTAAAGTATCTCCCCTTGCATAAGTATGAAATATATTATCAACATCTATGTTCAGCTCTTTTCCTATTTTAAAGGCTTAAATAACTAGTAGATTTTATGCATCCCTAGAGCAAATAGATAGTACCAAATAAAAAGTAAAGGCACTTTTCTGGCTCCTACAATTTGCTCATAGTCTATCATGCCAGTTCATTCTGTAAATTCCTTTAAAAGCAGGTAGCTTCTTGTACAACCACCTTTTTACATAGGAAAATACAGACAGCCAAGTAAAGGTACAAATCTTGATGATGCAATTCATTATGAGCTAGGACATACAAATGTAAAGCCCCATATATCCTAAGTTATAGCTTTACTTAGGCACCCAAAGTTGAACTTTGTTTTCAGCACATAGAACTTATCTGCCTTTGGTCCTTTTTAAAGGAAAAAAGTATGAACCTTAAAAAAAAATGCCTCATTTTGAGTGTGCTGAATATTCCAAGTGTTCTCTGGGGATTCCTATTCTTTTTACTATCTTGTGAGGAATCTGTTCAGCCTAATTCAAGCACTGAAAATTCAAGTGGCCCTGTCAACCTACGGTAACACACATACTTTCTCTCTTGCAGGTATCAATCCTATGATACTTAAGTTAGATCTTTTAACCAACTACTCGAACAGAACCTCATAAAACCCAAGCTCATCACTTTGAAAGAAAACACCAGCTTTTGGCATTGTACCAAAACACATTCAAAAGGAGTCATCTGAACCCAGCACAGGAACTATTACTGCCTCTTACAATGCTATCCACCTAAGCATATACTAAAATACCACACAAACTTGCTTGGAGCTATCAATTGTGTGATCAGAAGTCAATATGAAAAATGAAGTATCAAAAGAAAGACAAAGTGAATAAAGACAATCAAGGGAGACTGGATGGTTCAGTGAATGATATACTAACCTACAGAACCCAAGTTAGTTACAGGCAAATCACTATTATTGATTTATTGGTCAGTATAAGAAACATCAGTGTTTCCAGCCTAGTTTTCTAACAGATAGCTATGCAGACTGCAGCAATCAGTATCAGGCGGCATCTCCCATTTGAAATTTGAGAGAGTAAGTGGACAAAAGGACAAAACCCTGGGATCACTCGAGTTAATCATGAATATTGCTTTAAGGTTTGGGATGCCAGGATTTCAGATGGCGTTTTTCAGCTAAAGTAATACATACACAGCAAGCTGAATTTTAAAGACAAGACAGCTAAGTGGCTCTGAGAGACACATCAGAGTATTATAAATACCTGATTGATCCAGAATCAGAGAACTGCGTGCTATCTTTATATCTATCCTGCTTTCCAAGGTAAATCTAGCACACCTGTAATAGAGGTTTCTGCTCCAGCCACTTGTGAGGCATTTCTATTACACACCAGTATGCAGCACAAAATGTTCAGAGAAGATTCCTCCAGAACTAGATGCAGAAACATAAGACAGTCTGTTAGGGTAAATAGGAGAAGGCATCTTCATTATCCTTTCTACGGTGGTTGCCTGCAGAAACAATTCTGGTCTTCCAAATGACTTATCAGCAAACCTGAATTTAAAAAGTCAATTATTATAGTGAATCGACTGTATTTTAAATGGCTGTAACTGCATCATCCTGAAATTCCCTGACCATGCATGTTTCTTACTAACAGAAAAAGTTACCTTCTAAAGATCAATGATGTGTATCAGTTTATCATTAAAAACTAATTGAGAAATTAACTTGAGAAAGCCTTACTGCAGGTCAAAGAAATTTGGTCAACTGTATTGTCTTCATAACAGACTCATACAGAAAATTCTACAAGAACAGCACATTCACTGAATCGTATCAAGCAAAACACATCAATCTGCACTGCGTGATTAAAATGTTCCAGCCCACAACAGCTTTGTTATAAGTAAAATTGCTTTTGGCAATTTGGGTGAAGTATTGGCTGTTTAAGGTATTTTTATTACTTTTTAAAACAAAACCTGCCATTTCAGAAATTAAAAAGACGATTAGAGTTGCCAATACTGTTCATTAGCCTTCATTTCAGATGGAAAAAGGCTTTGCTCGCATTAGTTTAAGTAACAAATATATACTCATATAGAAATGCAGAAAGCTAAAGAAGGTATGCTTGAAAATTCTACTGGCTTCCTCTACCTGACCAAACTACAAACAGACTACATTTAATATTGATCTAATTCACCAGTAAGGAAAACCAGCATACACAGTGAATGCACTGGGGAAGAAAAATCCATAGAAGGATATAAAACCCAGCCAATTCACAGATCAAGCACCATATCTAGGTCTGAAGACACAAAGTTTTCTACAGTCATTTGGCCATTTCTTTTCTCTCTTTTCTATGAATTTGCTTCCCCTGTCTATGGTCTGAGCTGCTCAGTCGCCCTCTCCCAAGCTTGTCTACCTTTTGCCTTAAGCAAGTTATTTACATTACGGTGTGCTAGCACACATGCTCATCCATTAGTTTCTTTAAAGCTGTGAGAAATTAACTGTCAGTGCCACGTAAGTATCTAGATTGAGCCAGGGAATCAAGGTGTGAGCGCAGAACATAGACAGATCTACTGGACAAAGTGAAATCTAAGGATTCTTAGTGCCTGCCAAGAAAGGATCTCATAATAAGCCTCTGTCTTGTGAAAGCCCATTCTCTACAAACAGAATGAGGACCACTACTGAATTTCACCAAGATGGAGAAAGAAAGAATTGTCAGAAAGTAGCAAGCTTTTGAGTTGTAAGTCTTGTCCTCTAGACCTCCCTGCCACGCCAAAGTATATGTACAACACATACACATACTCACAAAATCGAAGTGTGTTTTGCTGGTTAATAGCTGGGTCCATACTAAGTTGAGCCATATTTCCTGGAAAAATGGCTTTGAAATTGTAATTACAACTGTACATAAACTCACAAACACATGACAGGATGTTGTTGCTGCATTATGAAATGCCTTACCCAGATCAGAGACATTTCTTAACACATTACTTAAAACATTTATTGTTGAGAATTGGCTGCATTTTAATTCATTTTTCTAAGTCATATATCTAAGCAAGTGAAACACAAACAGCCCTAAGGACATGCAATTTTCCTTCTTCTTGGAAATAATGAAAGAAAAGCACCTTCTAAAAGCTAAGACCAGAAGCCAGCTAGATCCCTGTATTTTTAATAAGAGTGAGGCTTCTCTTTTGTACTGCTCTCTAAGGATCACGACTATCAGAAAATGTTCTAACAGTACTAAAGGTTTTATGAATCTAGCCCAAGGCCCTGGACTAAAGCGCAACAAAGGCAATGAGCTTGAAACATACAGTTGTTGCCTTGTCAGCTCACAGCTGAACATTTGCAGCCAAAGCTCCAGAAAGTCTGTTGAACTTGACAATGGACTTTGCTGTAGGTAAGGTGAGCATGAACTTTCAATACACGGCAATTCCATGCTAATTTAAAGCAAGCTTCAGCGCAAGATCATTTGCTTCGTATTTACTATAGGTTAAAAAACAAAGTGCACTTGCAAAGCTCAGGCAGCATTACAAACACACTGTAAGGTCATATCCTGCCTTGAATCATGCTGAATTCCTTAAAATGCACCCAAATCCTAGGACTTTGAATTGGGATTCAGCAGGTTCATTTCACAAACCACTTGTGTGACCTTTAGTCAATCTCCTCGAGTTTGACATGGCTGCTAGAATTAAAAATTCCATGATCTTTAAGCTGGATACATTTATATGTTTGTATTACACAGAGCTTTCTGATACCAAGAGTTCATTTCAATGAAAAAATGCTTTTAACTCCTATTTAACAAAACTTTCATTAAACCAGCAGAGAAAAGAATGGCTAATTCATTTGCAGCCTTTAGCGTTTGGATTTTCTTTCCTTCCATAATGGGAATAGGATCGAAAAATCGTAAGAACTGACTTGGCAACACCTGTGTAAAGTAGTACCAAGACTAACATGAAACCTCAATTCTGAACAATATGCTAATTCAGTTTTTAAAAGGAAATCTCATTGTTCTGGTATGACTTCAGTGGCAGCCAGGAGCTCTGATATTCATTCATTCTGTGTGGATTCAGAGTTCTGTCAGTAGCATTGATTTGTGAAATGTAGGCTTAAACTAAGGGGAAAAAAGCGACCCTGGGATGAGTTCATTTTCTGCTTTCCAAAGAAGATTTAGATTTTTACCTCAGCAGACTCGTTATTCTTGTCTGGACTACCCAAACCAAAATCCCTATAAACCACAAAAGTGGAAACACATACATTCCCTCTCCTGGATTTCCAGGAACAGCAAGAATATTGCCCTAACCTTTCAAAGAAATGGAGTGATACACTTGGCAACATCCTTTTCCTTAAACATCATCTCTACAAGTTACTATTCAAATACATTTCCTCAGCTTCCCTAGGAACTTGGCTGAATCCTCTAGACCAAAGTGACCTGGAGAAATTTTCATTTGGAAGAAAGATTTCACCACGAGATGGCTATCTAAATAACTTTGATAATCTGCAATTGAAATGCTGATCAGCAAATTGCTAGCCTTCAGCTAATGGATACAAAAAAGACTCAGATATGGAGGTGCTACAGGGAACAGATACAGCATATGTCTAAGCGTACCCAGTGGTGCAGGCACCTTTACAAGTCTGAAGAACATGTGCTACTACTGTTTGCTGCTAAGTTTGCCCTCTTCCATTCCAGTTAAAACCAGTGAAGGAAAAGCACCCTTACTGATTTTTGCAGAAAAAGTTGGTACTCACTTGATCTTTTTTTTCCTGAGAGAAATGGAATATTTGTTGTACTTTGGTTACACTGTAACTGACAACTGGAAAGAAGCAGAAACAGCTTGGATCACACATTAGCCTTTCTGCCTCTGATATTGACTGTGCCCATTTATATCAAACCATGGCTGTCAAAATGCCAAAGTACATATTAAAATACAAATTAAGTAAGCTTCTCCATAATTTACCCTTTCATAAGAAACAGTACCTTTACATTCAGGCAAAAATAAACATAACAGAAAAAACACATTTAAATATCTCATTTGACCCTTGTATCTTCCAGATTTTGCTTAAGAATAAGCAGGTTGGTAACTAATCGGCATAGAAAGGAAAAGAATTTGGACTGTGACTTTATTTTAAGAACAAGTTCCTCTTAATTTATAGGTGTCTTCATCCTAACATATAGGTGTTATAAAAAAGTAACTTAATTTCACTCATATCCTTTCTCTTTACGACAACACTGAATTACGACATTTTGCCTAGTTAAGGGTGAAGAGAATAATGTTCAAAGGTTCGGGACTGTTGGTTATTATTTAAATGTTTTAAAATAGTGTCATACTCATCACAGAACAAAGAGCATGATTTCTGGACACTGCTTATTCTTGAATGCTTCTATGTAGACAGGAGTCAAGCAAGGAGCACTTAAAGAGAAAACTGCTAATCTATTTGTAATTGAATACGAAGAGTGAACATAAACTGCTGCTGCTGACCCGAGTGGTTGTGAGATTGGCCTCTGATTTTTCTGATTTACATAATAGACATACAAGGCCTATGCTTATTTTCTTGTAAATTCCAAAACTATTTCACACAATACTTGCAAAACCACACTTTTTATGATCTGTATTTCTCCATCACTATGCCATGTCATTCCAAGTTTATCCTTGTAAAGTTTCCTCACTACAGTGCAATAGGTCATGGTTACTTTTAGACCTTTTGAACTTCTGAAAAGCCACTAGTTCAGCTGCCCCAGGTTTCACAAAGAATTTAAGACTCACAATGTTTTCAATGACATGGGCTGTAGGGCTGCAGGGCAGACCACTTTACATATTAACAGCAGCAGTCATACAAAGTGAATACGTATCTAAAGATTTCAATGCTCTAGTACTATTTAATAAGGGCAAACAATACACATTAACAGTTGTTTGAATCTTTCTTATAAGCAAAATTTCTTTCGAAGGAAAAAGACCCTGAGGTTTTCAGACCCAAACTGTAGACAATATTGTAAATATTCTTCAAATGCTTCCTTCACTTTTGAGTGAGGTCTGATACTCCTTTCCTGCAAGAAACCAATCTGAATAATAATTATCAGGGAATCCATACAAATTTCCCTTTAAAAATAGCCCAAATACAACTTTTAAAGAATTACTACATACTTACTCCAATAAAGATTTTGTTGGGAACAGAACTACTCAACTGCCTTAGATACACTTCTGCTTGTGATGGTTTGCATGAATTTTATAGGGTACTTGATTAAAGGTAAATTTTCAGCAACTCTTCAGGCTTCTTTAAGTTATTTCTTACCCAAAAGAGAAACGTTTCTTACTTGTCAACAATGCTTTTTTTCTGCATTCTGCATTAAGCTTTTCATGTCATTTCATCTGCTTCTAAGCCTATTCCTCTCCCAGACATATATTTATGGTGGCTACATAAAACTGAAGTTAACTGTTATATCTGCAATAGTTTTAGTTTTCATTGCTCACTTGCAACTTCGAGAATTTCATTTTGCAACTATGGCTGCCCAAGTATTGCATGTAACAGTATGTACAGTCAATCTGTACGTACTTTTGACACCTTGTTATTTCCAGGCTGTTGCCTCTTTCTTTCATACCTGTATAAAACTAAAGCAGTATGACTTTTAAAATTGCGTAGATGGAAATGATTTCAACACTAGAGAATCCCTCAAATGCTCTGCTGCTATTATTTTTTCTTAAGGATTGGGCTCAGAGTCAGTGAATGACAATTTTGTTACTGAAAAAACCAAGTAAGCTTCTTGACAGAATTTCCTACTGGCACTTTTTGAAGCTGCACTCTGTATCTTGGTTTATGCAACTCTAGGAAATCAAGAATCCACACTGTGGTCTTTTCTCGTTAGTGCTCTTATTCAGAGCTCATTAGCTTGTCAACTGACTTTCGAAGTGCATTCTGTCACCTGCAAAATGTTAGCTGGAGGGGCAAGAATACTTCTGTCCCCGAAAGCCCCTGATATACAGTGTTCCCTCCTAGGAGACAGCATACTTGCTTTCAAGCAGTAAGCACAACACAAATTCAACAGGTACTTTTCACCCATCCTCAAAAACTATAGTCCTTAAATCTTGGTAAAACTACAATTCCTTAGATGGTAGTGAGCATACTATGTGGGCTTGTTATTCTTCATTTCTGATCCAAAATCCACAAGTCATATGTAAACAGTTCCTGGCATGGGAGTGAAAGATGGAATTGTTCACTTACCTATTTGGTCTTTCTTTTCCAGTCTGATTTTATTATTAGCAAGAAAAGACTTAACATGCAGAGACAGAGAGGAAATTTCAACTAGTGAAATGTTACTTCTACGTACATGCACTTCACTCCTTGAAGGAAAATCTCACAGAATATAAAATTAATAAGAAAATACCAAAGTAGTAGTATAAGCTACATTAATCATAGCTCCCTTTTCAATTTAATAGCTTTTTCTCATCCCATGCCTTGGTCTTCATCTTGTGTCTTGTTGCTTCAAGACTGCCTAGACAAGTAACTGCTGAAGAATTCTTTGCACACTTCCCAAAGGGGACTGCATCTCAGAAAGCCAATTTTATCTTCTTGTCCCAACTCAACAGAGTAATATCTCCTTTGAAGTAACTTGTCTGATGGACTGAGGCCTAGAAATCAGCTGTAAGGGAGCATAAGTTAACCTCTCGACATGTCATCCAAAAAGAAATGTGCTTGGATGGGAATTTTAACAACTACCTGAATATAATTCATTAAAGCCATTGTCAAGAAGAGATAATAAGGAAGCAGTTATGTGTTTCCAATATTAAGCTACTGAGTGCTTAAAAGGTTATGATAGATGTTTCATGCACTTCAACAGCCACGAATGCAAAATGTGCCAGATACAGAGTAAGTTCTTGTTTAAACACAAGAAACTGCTCATCAGTGACATGCACTGGGGAGATGTTTTTAACACTACTAGCTCTTCAAAATAAGCACACTGAAAAGTGAATTACTGTTCTTATAACATTAATGAAGAACTATATTTTAGCTATGTGCTTGCTAGACTTCATCAAGATTGTACTGCTGAAATAATGGCTTGTTGCAGAGAAGTGAAACAATGGTAAAATAGCCCATATTTTGGAAACAGTCATACAGTTAAAACTAATACATACTTACATGCTATTTTCTGCAGGTGTAATAAGGGAGGAGCCACCAAAATGCCCCAGATGGTTCAGAAACCAGGTTCTGTGAACTTGTATTGGCGCAAATATGCAGAGAACTCTACTTCCACATTAGAGGGCTACATATAGGAAAGGCTGTATGCCTATGTTCACTGCTGTCCATAATCAGATCCCACTGATCTTAATGCTTAAGGAGTAAGATAACTGCTTCTCAGAAATATATTCCAGGCTTCCAGTACAAAAGTATAAATGTATGAAAATCATTTTAATTTAAGCAAAATTTTAATTTGCCTTTTTTTCCTCCTTTTGTTTCTTTCTTTCCTTGATTGAGGAAAAGATAGTCAAGCTTGGTTCTCCTGATCACATCACACTGAGAAACAGAATCCATTCTGACTCTCACTGAAATCGGTCGCACTTCTTTTATAATGCAGAAGTGGTCTATTCATAATATCTGTTAATAAGAAAAGGACGGAAAGAAACCTGGCAATTCACTCAACAGATGTTAGACCTACTGAAGTGCTCAGGGGCTGTGTTACTGAGAACCAGACATCTCATTCAAATTTCATTCCCTGATTCTGCATTCTCCCCTCTCCCTCCTCTCTTACCTGCATACATCCATTTTATTAAAAAAAACAACCCAAACCACTCATCATATTACTTCTTCGCAGGCATGTATTAGGAGAGAATGATGGCATTGATCAGAAAAACAATACCTATCTGCAGAGAGGTGGCATTTTGTTTGCTTTTCCCTGAAAAGTTCTGGAGATGAGCACAGCAGCATTGAGTCAGTAAGGCAGCGTACCCAGAAAAAGTTCCATGCATATTCTTAATATACTCCAATGCCTTCTGAACTAAACTATTCATGACTTTATATTCATGACAGATAGATTTGGAAAAAACCCAACTCTAAGTTTCTATCAACTAAAAAAAACCTCTTCAAACTGTAATCCTAATAGAAAAACTGCAGTATTTCTCATAGAATTTTCACCTAAAGCACTTCTAAATGTTTTCCATGAAAATGTTAAAGCATAAGCATCACAACAGTGTCACTTCATAGAAACAGACAGTCCAAAGAAACAAATAAAGAATAATGTGAACAACAAATAAAGGTATTTATATGATGCCTGATAATATTTCCAACCTGAGTATAAACTCAGAAACACCCTCAACTAAGCAGTGCTGAGTTACTGTTATTTTTTCTTATAAGTGAATGCCAACAATTATTTTCTTTTTAGAGAGCTACAGACAAAATTTCTTGACAGAAAACTTTTAGCACCAAGTAAAACAAATATTATCTACAATGATTAGTATACACAAAAGAGCCAAATTACTTAATGGCTCATCCTATTTTGACTGGGTTTGTCAGTTAACTAAGAGTTTATTTTCCTTTCTGAGGATTGATATATTGGCTTGTGTCATCTGCTGCCATCTGCGTGGTAATCTTCTAATTTTCATGGAATCTGATTGCAAAGTTTAACATGACTGTACACAACCCAGCTGATGCTAGATTAAGATATTTAAAAGTTACCCTAGCAATTTCCTGTTTGCTCTGAATACAGGGTATAAACCAGTGACAAAATGATTACTAAGAGAAGCTGCAAAATAAGAGGGCAAACGGTGCATACTGCAGAAGTGCTTTACTGAATGCCACACCAGAGTTCTGTATTGCCTTGCATTCTGCCTTTGACAATGACCACCAATTCATGTTTAGAGAAGAAAGGAACAGTAGGAAGGGATACTGCCCTACTTGCTACAAGCTCCTAGGAGCTAACAGTTTACAGACTTCTGAGCTAAAGTTGCATCTAGATCATCAACCTTAGTGCCAATGACAAACTTTTGTCCCATTAAAAACATCTGTTTAGGAACACAAGGGTGGCCTTGCCAGGTGCGACCAGCAGCCCAGCTAGCCCAGCCTGTGCCGTCAACAGCAGCTAAGCAAAGCAGGGACACTACACAGTAATTACTACTCTAATGCAGTCACAGCTTCCAGTGGCCAACATATTAGGGACCACTGGAGCTACAGAAACTGCCTTATCACAAGAACTCCCTGAAGCATTTCAATTTCATATTACTTATACCTTCATGATGCTTCTTATAGCTGCATAATCATATCTTTTAAAATATATTCTCTCAAGTTTGGCGTGTTTTTTTACTAGTTTCTTGAAGTTTTATCTTAGAATGGTTAGAGTTGTAAGAGACCTTAAGGCTCATCCAGTTCCAACCCCCTGCCACAGGCAGGGACACCTTCCACTAGGGCAGGTTGCTCCAAGCCCCATCCAACTTCGCCTTGAACACTGCCAGGGATGGGGCTGCCACAACTTCCCCAAGCAACCTCGCCCAGTGCCTCACTATCCTTACTTAGGAAAGCCAATCCATACTTCCCCCCCACCCCATACTTTCTTTTAATTCAAGGCTTTCTACACTGGCTCCCTGACAGCTTCATAGGCAAGCTCAGAAGTGTGGGCTGGACGAGCAGATAATGAGATGGACTGAGAACTGGCTGAACGCAGGTCTCAGAGGGTTGTCATCAGCAACACAGTTTAGTTGGAGATCCCCAAGGGTCAATATTGGCATTAGTTTATTCATCAATGACTTGGATCATCAAGATCAGTGCCTCCACAGCAAGCCTGCTGATGACACAAAACTGATGGGAGGATGTTCCACCTGAAAATGAGGAAGAACTCCTTGACTGTGAAGGCAACTGAGCATTGTAATAGGCTGCCGAGACAGGTTGTGGAGTCTTCTTCCTTGGTGATATTCAAGGGTCCTCTGGACACAATACTGAATAATGTGCTCTAGGTGACCCTGCCTGAGCAGAGAGATTGGACTACATGACCTCCACTGGTCCCTTCCAGCCTCAGCCATTCTGAGATTTCATCTGGTATTCCTAAATTTTCTTTCTGCATCTGCAAATACTGTCATCTCAGTGTTCCTCCTCTTCTCTCAATCATTTATGAATATGTCAGTAGAGATTCCTGTGGAACCAGGTGCTAGCAGAGCTTTACTCTGAAAGAGACTGCCACTGCAACCCAGTTCACTAACATGAATGATGATACCTTAGCTTTTATGGGTTTTTTTCTCCAGAAGAAAATAGCATTCAATTGCTTTGCTACTACTGATTAGAACACCCCTCCTCAATATCTCCACAGGATTAGACTGTAACATCCACTTTCTGTCATAAAAACAACGGTGAAGATAACTTAAATCCCCAGTCCTGAAGTGTGATTAAGTCATCTTGCTTCTCACAAGCTAAATAAGAAAAGCATGAAAATAAAATAAGAGAAATTTAGGACTTGCTATACTTTCTACTGCTTCTTCCCATTAAAATAGTAGAAAGGCCTAGTTTACTCCTTCTGAAAAGCCCTTTTAAGAAAGATTTGACAGAAGTATGAACTAGATACAACTTCCTTGCATATAAATCAGGATTTACTAAATCAAGACAATATTAAGTCGAGACAACCTGTTCTTAGAGATCTAGTACATACTGGAGGCTGCTCTGTCTCAACAGGCAAAATGTGAGGTTCAAGCCTGCAGCAATCTTTGCTTTCTCATCCTCCAAGAGTCCTCTTGTCTCGTTTAGTATTTTGGAGGATCTTAGGCTCCCACTCCTGTTCAAGAGTTCAAGCTGAATGTTCAGAGGGAACAACTGCAGTCAACAGCAGACCATACCCTTAGGCCCTGATAATGACACCAGAGCAGCATATCAGTGCTGAGAGCACCATGGTCCTGACTCATACAGCCCCACATATACACTAAATTGAAGCTATCTAAACCTGGCCTTGTGACATTTAACTATACACTGCAATATCACAGCTGGGAAGTCTATTACTACTTTTCATCAATCTTGAAGATTGATGGAAACATCTACACAGTTCCTAAAAACATTTATGTGGTAGTGTTAGAAAAGCAAATTTTCATCTGAACATTAGTGATTATTTTCACCACTGATTAGGACAACTATCCTTATTGTATGAACTTTCAAATTCACTTAAATAACTAGATGGTTAAGCTTTTAATGTTGCCTTATTTACAGTGCTGTAGAGCCCACCACTGTGCCTTAAGAAAACCACAGACATACTATTATTACATATTTGATTACTGAGGCCCCCATTCAATGAGTTCTATCTTTAAAGTACCCTACATAGAATGTGGGACTTGAAAAGATAAAAATAAGATGGATGAAAAGAGTGAAAAGAAAGAGACATACACAGAAACAAGGAAAACATCTATTTTCTAGTAAAAGAATTTGAGATGATATTTTATAGACAGTCTGCCAGAAAGCTAATGGCAATTTTCCCCTCTGTTAGCTAAGAAAAAGGAAACACAGATGAGGTTTTGTGAGCAACAAGTAGAATCTAGGCATGGAAAGAAAATTTATTGCTATCCCTGATGTAGGCTAGAAGCAATGATACAGCAAAGCCTTCAATCCCCAGCAGCCAACCTTGAAAGCTTTGTCAGTAGGGAGAAAGTAAATATGACAGACCATTAAATGGTCAGCCAGCAAATCTAAAGCACTTATTTTTATTTTAATGAAGGTTAAAGCTTTTGTTTGCTATGTTAACATGATAATTCTGTCCAGCTAAGCAGGTTCACGCCTGAGTTAGAGAGGAACTTCAGTGGCCTCACCACTGGCATTGATAAATTATACCTGTGCAAGTCATTTATCAAGATGTTTTTATAATTACATATTAGGAAGAAATTCTTCCCGGTGAGGGTGCTGAGGCCCTGGCACAGGGTGCCCAGGGAAGCTGTGGCTGCCCCGTCCCTGGCAGTGTTCAAGGCCAGGCTGGACAGGGCTTGGAGAAATCTGGTCTAGTGGAAGGTGTCTCTGCCCATGGCAGGGGGTGGGAAATGGCTGAGCTTTAAGGTCTCTTCCAATCCAAACCATTGTATGATGATTCTGTGATAATTAACTAGTTGATTCAAACTTTCCTATGTCCTTTATTAATTCAAGAATCTTTTTTTTTTTCTTAACATCTATAACTGGATAAGGAAGGGATAAAAATGGCTGTCTTTTAGATAAGTTGAGTATTTTCCTGCAAGATCTGTGTTTACCAAAGCATACTTTCTACTTGAGAAATCAGTGTAACACAAGACTGATTGTTTGGTTTTAATCGCCCACTAAGGGAGAAAGCTCACACTCAGAAGTCCAATACACCTTCACCGTTACCTGCTCAGAATCTTCTGTCAAGCCAAACTACATCCATATAAAACATCACACAAAGCCACAACACAACGCAGACTGCAAACCTTTTATTTTATGCAGATGGTTAAGAGGTAGAGCACCCCCTTGGGATGCATCCCCTAATATGTATCCTCTTCCTCATACTCAATGGTTTTTCCTCAAGCTGAAAACTCCTTAAAACTGGGCCTCACGTATTTCTTAGGTTCAACTTATAGCTTGTTTTACAAGCCAAATTCATAGATTCATAGAATAGTTAGGGTTGGAAAGGACCTTAAGATCATCAAGTTCCAACCCCCCTGCCATGGGCAGGGACACCTCACACTAAAACATGCCCCCCAAGGCTCTGTCCAACCTGGCCTTGAACACCGCCAGAGACGGAGCACTCACAACTTCCCTGGGCAACCTATTCCAGTGCCTCACCACCCTTACAGTAAAGAACTTCTTCTTTATATCCAATCTAAACTTCCCCTGCTTAAGTTTGAACCCGTTACCCCTTGTCCTATCACTACAGTCCGTAATGTATAGTCCCTCCACAGCATCTCTATAGCCCTCCTTCAGATACTGAAGGCTGCTATGAGGTCTAATTCAGGAAGAAGGAAAAATAGTTCTGCTGTATATAACTGAAGATGCAGGTATTTACCTAGAAACCCTACCGACCTTTCCCTTCAGTTTTCTAAAATCTCGCTTCTTTAACTGATACAGATCTAAGCATTCCACTGTCTCAAGAAGTGATGTTTCTGCCTTTCTGTAAATAACATCTATTTTTGCAGGATGTTCTTGCTTAGATGCAAGATGTTCTTGCCATATGAATTCACTTTGGGACACCAGAACTCGACATTGCTGAAATAAGTAATCCACTGTCTACCAGAGGTTATTTTCCTACTGTCTCCACACCACCCCTGCAAATTAAAACGATAAGCTTACATAACATAACCTGCGCAGCATCACTTCTCACCTTACATTTAACAGAGATTGAAGAATAAGAAGGATCTCTCCTAACTGGCTTCTGTGGCTGTACAGAATAAATTAAGGGATCTCTCTTAACTACTTTAATCCTTTCGGTTATGTTTATACAAGCTATTTTACTTCCAAACCTGAACTCTTCTCCCCAGCCTAGGTGTTTTCAACCTCGCTTCACAACAGAGTGCCTGAAACAAGGTACAGGATGGTATTAGTTCAGTTTCAGGACTAAGTACTAAGGACTCCAGTGAGGGACTCTGAATAGAGAAGAAGTTTTCCTTTTTTTATATGTCTTTCAATTTCATTTGCTTTTGATTAGATTCAAGCCATGGTTTCTGTTAACTAGTAGATTGTAATCAGAACTTGTATGAAAAGGGCCACATACGTTTTGAGCACTGTTGCACAGCAGCAGACCCTGTTGTGCTTTAAGCCCAGCTGGCAACCCACAAACCACGCGGGCGCCCTCTCACTCCCCCCCCCCCCACACACACACCTGGAGAGATGGGGAGGAGAACTGAAAGAATATAACTCCCCTGGGTTGAGATAAGAACAGCCCAGTAACTAAGGTAGAACACAAACCACTGCTGCTGCCACCAATAATAATAAATTATAAGGGAAATAACAAGGGGAGAGAATACAACTGCTCACCACCCACTGACCTATACCCAGTCCGACCCAGCAGTGAACTAACCCTTCCGGGTCCCTGCCCTCCATCTTTACATCCTGGGCATGACGTGCTGTGCTATGGAATACCTCTTTGGTCAGTTTGGGTCAGGTGTCCTGTCTCTGCTTCCTCCCGGCTTCCCCTCCTCCCTGGCAGAACATGAGGCTCAGAAAGTCCTTGGTCAGAGTGAACATTACTGAGCAGCAACTAAAACCATTGGTGTTATCAGTGCTGTTCCCAGGCCAAAAGTCAAAATCACAGCACTGCACCAGCTACTAAGAAGGAGAAAAATGACTGCTACTGCTGAACCCAGGACACCTGTTTTTTGGGAAATCATGTGAAAAAGGGTCTTTAAAATAACAGTGGTGAAAGAGAAGGA
The DNA here is from genome assembly GCA_017639245.1 of Myiopsitta monachus. Classification (NCBI taxonomy): domain Eukaryota; kingdom Metazoa; phylum Chordata; class Aves; order Psittaciformes; family Psittacidae; genus Myiopsitta; species Myiopsitta monachus. The sequence continues at coordinate 61,122,490 of CM029925.1, forward strand.
ATCCAATCACCCCATGTTCTAAATCTGCAAAGTACAGCCGAAGTTTTAAAATAATTATTTATAATGATTTCAAACTTTACTCGCCAGAGAGGAGTCCCTGACTGAGCTTGCAGTGCAAGTACCCTGCTGGTTTGCCTTGTATCCTCTATGGTAAAACTCTCTGCCACATTTTTAGAAGGCCGACAGCCATACCGAATCAGAAAAAGATCAGAACACCTCACAGTTTGTAAGGATCTTACATAAGAAAACAAGCCAAATACAAAATCTTCCACTGGAGGGGAGCTACAGGATTGTATCACTTCAATGATTTTCTGCTGCTAACAACAAAAAAGGAGCAAAGATTATATTCTAAGAATTCTTTTCACTAGTTAGAAGATAATACATCAAAATGGATTAGCGATTTGCTCATCACCCTGAATTTCACAATCTCCATCAGATCACAGCTGAGGACTGTGGACTTCCAACAAAATGCACTTTTTTAAGCAGCTTTCAGAAGGATACACAGTCTTCATTTAAGCTTTTCTGCTGCTTAAGATCTATGTGTAAAGTCAAAATACATTGTAATCGAACACTACTTGGTTCTTCAACACATATAATTCCCCTGTTATTTACCAATAATCTGACATAGTTCCTTATCATATTTTTGATTTGTAGGATACCTTGACAAAAAAAAAAACACTTCACTAACAGGTGTTACATATTCCAAACAGAGTAAGTTAATTTAATTACCTTTAATATGCACATCTGCATAATAGTAAAGTTTTTAAAGGATGGATACAGAGAACAAGGAAAAGCGATTGAGGATTAGAGGGAACAACAGAGAAATGAAACTGAGTGAGAAAATAAAATGACAGGAGAAAAAAATACAGGATCTAGAGAACGGATGAAAACCCAGGCAGAAAGGGTACTTCACTGGAAGGAAAAGCCTCAAAGTCCAGGAAATAGTTACTAATTTGGAAAGGTGGCCACCCAGCCAGCAAAGCTGGCCAACGCATTCCCTGAGGAACAGCATACCCATACACTGCCCCAGTGGTCTCTGCTCCCTGCTTCCTAACATTCTGCAATTCTTACTCATTTCTTCTGACAGCCCTATATTTGAGTATAACTGAATTCTGTGGGATTACTCTAGGAATTATTGCCCATGGAAGCTAAACTGTACCAGAGAAGTGACCTAAATCGATCCTGTGCTACATCTTTCACAGCAGCCTTCAAAAAAAGCTATTATCCCGTATCTTACCATATGAGACAAAAGTATCGCATTCAGAAATGAGAGCCAGCTATTTACCAGTTAACATTATTACTTGCATAATGTATCAAATTAATACAAATCCTATGGGCCTACTCTGCTGACTCATATAAAAACACAGACAACTCATTTTCAGAAATTATATCAATGCAAAAAACACCCACAAAAGAAGAAAAACCAGGTAAGACTGCACATGCCTGTGGAAAAAGTACACTGCACTTCAATAAAGCCCAGCAGCCCCTGGGCTACAGGTACCTGGAGTTTTTCAGATGTTAGTGTTTTGGGAGCATTAAAACTGGGGAAAAAAGAGAATCTAAGTCAAGATAGAGCCCTTAACATTGCAGCAGTAAGAAATATGGAAATAGAGCACACCTGTATTTGTTCGTAACTCATTCACAATCTGTTACTGATTTGCCATTCACATTTCATGGGATGAAGTTATGTCTCAAAGAAGTACTAGTGAAAAACTACATTCAGTTCAACAGGATTCACTGGTGTCTGTGCCCAAGGCAGGAGGTTGGAACTAGATGATCTTTAAGGTCCCTTCCAACCCCAATCATTACAGGATGTTTATAATTTATGCTTTACAGTCTACAATTAACTTTAACAATCGTTTTCCTCTCTGAAGGGGGAAAATGTATTTATTTTATTTTTTCAGCATTTCTCCTGAGGCAATTTTTAAGGATTAGCTTATCCATTTTGCCTATAATGTCTAAGGGCTGTATAGCAACTAACTTACAGTTCTTTTTACAGGAACAGTGACAAGAAATGCTGCATAGTCACATTATTTGAACCAACACCATTCATTTCAGTCTTGTTTTTAAATTATTTCCTCAGTCTATTAAAACTAATACTGAAACTACAGCAGCTGTTTCCGTTCATAACATCAGATTTCCCCTTTCTCCTGATGTCAGCCTCAATGTACCTGCTGTTTAGGACCGTTTATTTCACTGCCTGACAGACAACTATGTTTTGTAAACTTGCATGTCTGAAGAACACAATGAAGTGATGGAAGGATGTAAAAAAGCAACATTTCAGCAATGGTCTTTTCCAATTGACATCAGACAGAGTTTCTACTGGTGTAATGTTTTATAAAGATAAAAAACTTCTAACCTAGCACTAAATAGTTTGACTCAGTTCCATAAAAATGGCATGTAGTGAGCAGTCTCCATAACAGCATTAATGAGAGAAGCTCAGTAGCCACCTCGCATCAGACTGACATCTCGAAATCTTGAAAATGTCTGCATTTCAAACAAAGAAAATCACAAAATGCCACCTCTTCTGCAACACAGGACATTGTTATGGCTTCATCTTTAGCTGAAGTGTCATTTGCTACCCAGATCTCAGCTCTGACCAGCCAACAGTTTGTCAATAAACCTGCAGTGAGCACAAGACAGGTTTCAGGCTGCACTCAAGGAAAAACAGGAGGAGGAGGTGCAACATTTTATTCACTAGGTTTGTAATTCAAAGCAGGAAATAAGGTGCTTAGATTCATATTTACCTTTCCTTCTCTCAAGCCAAGCACCACTTTTGGTTTTACAGTTTTCCTAAAGCTATGGCTCCAAATCCAAACCGGATCACAGCCTCATCCTGACCTTAACTCTGTTACTAGTCTAGCTATAATACATATATTATTTCAGTCCCAACAGTGAAATTATATTAAGATGAGCAATTTCTAAGCAACAGAAACAGGAAAATTTCAAGAAAGTTTCTCAAACATGAAACCCAGATATACTTTTATCAACATGAAACAAGGACTGATGTACATCCAGCTCTCAGTACACCCCATAAGACAGGCACTGAACTGTTTTAGTGTTTAGCAAATTAAGAATCAAGTTTTGGATGCTGCTGCTTTCAAATGAATTGTCTCTGATCCACTAAAATCCATGATGCTGTCTAATAAGCAAACAATTTTTAAGGACTGTTTACAGCAATAATTTCTTCATGAGCTAAAAAGTAACACACAGGAATTGCTCATGAGATGTCATCTGGTTGTAGAAAAACTACAGTGAGTACTGATAAGAAAGCATTGAAGTACTTACCACACCGAAAGCTGAAACCCCTGTTCAGTACACAAGCACCAAAGGGAGATGGAACTAACCATGAAAGTTCATTTCTAATAACAAAAAGGCTATAAAACTGTAAAGAAAAATAACCCATGAGTATTTCATACCAAGGATATGTTGTACAAAAGTTATGCTGCTTGAGTATGAGACCAAGAAGAACTAGTAACCACTAATTCAATTCAGTCCATGCATTTCTCCTGTTTATGATCCTCAAATTGGAGGCTTATTACTTACTCTGTATTTGCAGGTTTTCTTTTGATCCAAAACTTGCTTAAAGATGGAACCTACAGATCGTTTTAATTTAGTTTCATGACACCTCATTTGGTCCAAAAAGATTAAAAACCAAAAGACCTGTTGTGCTGTACTCCCATTTTTGTCCCCCTATGTTAGCAATTCCCTTTTCAGTGGGATTTTCTAAGTTTATTAAGGAAGTGAAGATAAAAGCAATACTTCTTTTCCTAGGGAAAAATGAATTTACCAGCTGCAGGTAAACGCATTACGCTTCTGTTCAAAAAGCTGCTTGTCTTATACTTGGAAATTTTCTAGCTGGGATTTCATCAGGAGGAAAAAAAAGTGCCCTGTGACAGACCAAGAAAACGTTGCTGAGACTTTTCATGTTCTTGTACATTTTGGCAACATTTGTGGCAAACGGAATACTTAGTTTTGTAACTGAACATTTTATATATTTCTTTTTAATATGATGAAGCTATCTTTACACCTTGGTACATATAAGCATTTCCCTTACTGTACCGAACAGTATCTGGATTCAAGTTTGGTTTAGATTAAAAACCTGACCTAAGAAAACTTTGCATTTTAATACAAATGCTGTATTTTTTGTATATTTTGTCTTCTCAAAGTTATTCATTGAAAAATCTATTAGCAGATGACACGTTATGAACAACTGCAGCTCTCTCTTTGTAGACTATAAAACTATTATGGGATGTTATGTTAACGTCTTTTAGGAAAACTGCCTGTGCAGTTTGCTGTTTAACTTTGTCTCTATTTGCATCAAGTCAGTTCTCTGGCCTGCAAAACCTGTTAGGAAGGGAAAGAAAAACCAACCCAAAACTCACATCTACCATACTTACTATCAATAACTTTGTTGACACCATTCAGGAATTCCATAGACTCAAAATAAAATCACAGTCCTTTTTCTCCTTTCAGAATATAGCCTCTTAATCCAAATAATATCAGAGAAGTTAAAATTTAGTCCATTCATCTCGCAAATGTTTCCCTCTGTTTCATAAACATGCATATCACAGAGAAAAAATGTTCAATTTAAGGTTTCTTACATAATTAAAGTGTAAAAAATCATCATAGAAATATGGCTATTCATAATAATGTCCTTCTGGTCATGTATTACATTTCCATAAAACAAGATTCAGCAAAATCAATTGTGTTATAAGCAGTCGGTAAGCACAGTTAATTGTCTAGAGGGATTATAAAACAGAAATTCTTGTAATATGGACAATTATGTTCCAACAGTCTTCACCACAAACTGGAGGTAAAACATCAAGAAAACTTGAACAAGGATGCAGGGGAAAATATGTGACAGGTTCTTGGAAATACTGGATCAAAAATTTCATGGCTACTATAAATAAGATAGCCTGTCCAGAATAATACAGTACTACAGGCACCATTTCCTCTATGTACATTTACAACCTGTAGAATACTTTCCTTTTTAATACTCTAGTTAAAAATTATGTCCTATAGGAAGGATAAAAATACCCACTAAAGTATATGATGACTTTTTACACAGGGATACTTAATCATCACATTTCATTAACAAATTATCAAGTGCTTGCAAGCTGCCCACATTCTTTTTCAGCTAGTTTGCATATTTCATAATGGTGGAATAACATTTTAAAAAGTTTGAATAGGCACTTACTGGAATTACAGTTAATCCTGATACAGTCTAGATGGGGAAGAATAGATGAAAAATGAAAATTTATCCTTCAAGGTAATAGCTGCAGACATCCAATAAAATCACAGTCCACCCTTCCGGGGACAGACACATGCAAATATGGCCACTCCATATCATCAATCTTTACATACTGTTAGAACCCAGATATACTGCGATAAATCTTGATAAATATAAACGACAAATAGGGTAAAAATGGCCAATTTCAAACAAAGCTACATGGTGACAAATCTAAGTGCAAAAATCAGGATGAAATGTCAAAGATGCTTAACTGAGGCAGGCTGCAGCTTTCTCCCCATCTGTGAAAGAACAGGTAATTTCTCTCAGTGTAATTAGAAAGTGCTCCGTCACAATGGGTCCTAGAGCAAGCCAGGCCACAACCAGACATCTTGGACAACTTGTGTATAGTATACCTCAAAGGCTGATCTTCCAAACCTACGTGGTAAAATACAATGCTCATCACCCAGGCCTATAAATAAGGTTTTGAGTGGTTACATTTTCTTATTGTATAGACTTAAGGAATGAACAGTGACTACATTTAAGACTACGTTAATATACAGGAAATAATGACTTCTTTCTAGACACTTGCTTTACTAGAGAATCCTGACTACTTTCACGCTATTCCCCTGCCTGGAAAAAGAGAAAGAAAAGGCAAGAAAAAGAAAAAAAAAAGGGGGCTTCTGGAGGAAGAATCAATATTGTTTGGTCATGGATTTATCTACTGCTTTGAACTATATAAGCAGGCAAAAGCTGACAGAGGGTGGTGGTTACTATATAAAGAGAATGACCTGACCTACAGCAGCATCCTCAGCTGGGCTACCTGCACTTATTACAATAAAAAAGTACCCTACGCCATGCTGCTTGGTTTGTAGAGCTACTCCTGGCTTACACCTTTGAGGAACATATATACCATCAAACCTAGATTTTGTTTCCATATAGCTGAGTTTGTCATGTGTCGTCAACCGCATCAGAAAAGTGGTGGCAAACAGCCAGGGACCAGGGACCTGCACATCCCCTTTTACAGAAAGTGCTCCTGTGGGACGGGGATTCGGAGCCATCACCCATGGTAGCCTGGCTCGGGCTCAGCACTTGGGGTCTGGAAGAGAGGAGTCAACAAGGACACCCTGCGCTGCTTCTCCTTTCCCAGATCTAAACACCAGTACAGTAGTTCAGTGAGAAACACTTTTAAGGAATGGAAAATTAGGCGATTATGTCCTCTCCTCCCTTTCTGGAAAACACTTTATCTGCAATTAGGATAAATTACCTAATTCCCTTTAAAATCAACATTCCATGTTGGAAATAACTGCATGGCATGTGCATTTTCCTGAGGGCATTTCTGTTTTCTTTTAGGTCCTGACTGGGACTTTAAGCACAGAAGTGCTTTTATTTACTTATAATTTTCTTTTTTACCTAAAGAAAACCCATAGTCTAGCATTTTGACTTTCATATTTCAAACTAGGAAACCAATCTTTGGTTTGGTGGGTTGTCTGGGTCTTTTTTTCTGTAAAAGGGCTTGTGCCTCCTGTGTTCACACAGCTGTTTGCTGAGGGCCGCAGTCTTTGGGCATTGAAGGGTTGTGTTATCGTTCGATACTACAAAAACACCACTACAGAATTGTTCAAGAAAGAGATGGATTTACTGTAGATTTGACACCTAAAAAGAGGAGACCAAAAAATCCGTCAGTGGGAATATCTAACGACAACATTTTCAGTTTTAAAACTAGCAATTCTTCCCTGTGAGGGTGCTAAGGCCCTGACACAGGCTGCCCAGAGAAGCTGTGGTTGCTCCATCCCCGGCAGTGTTCAAGGCCAGGCTGGATGGGGCTTGGAGCAATCTGGTCTAGTGGAAAGTGTCCCTGCCCATGGTGGGGATTTGGAACTGGATGAGCTTTAAGACCCCTTCCAACCCAAATCATTCCATGATTCTTTGATACGCTTGCATGTTGTACATTAATTGGTGGAATTTAAACTGAACTGACCTACCCATGTTGTTCCTACTTGCACATTTAAAATGTGAAAGTGCTACTGTGAAGAAGTTGTGGAGGGAGATCAACCTTCCACAATGAGTATAATGATTTAACTCCACAGCACCACTGATGAACCAGTCTCCTCTTTTTAGAAGACACAATAGTACAAAAAAATTGTGATGATTATGTTAAACTATATAAAGAACACAAAAAATGCAAAAGAAAACAGAAGAAAGTATAATAATGGTCATGAATGTGTGTGTATGTACATACACAAATGTTGCATCGACATGTGCTTATATATCATTTCAGTTTACTTTGAATGTTAAAACAGGCTGTTTCAGAAATGTTTGCAAGCAAAAAGAAAGATGTAAAGAAAATGTTAATTTCTTGGAGGAAGAATCTGTTACCTAGGTTGACCGTTAGCTTAACTCGTCCTGCATCCAACTCTAAGCGAAGGGTATCAGCAGATTCCCTAGATGTAGTTGCCATTAAAATGCCATAAGCTCGCTGGGACCTGAACCGTAAAGAAACATCTTCGGCCTCTGTATGCATCACTACAGGGAGCTGTATTTTCATAAACATACTTCCATCGTAGCTCAAAATTGTTGCCTCTGCAAACATAAAGGAGAAAACCACTTATTAAAGAATTATATTTACAGAAACTGCTCAAAGAGAACACAATAAATACATCTTCACTTGGTATGACACAGAAAAATTGCATGTTACATATCACTGTTACTGGGAAACATAAGCAAAGTTGGTTTGGGTTTGTTAGTTTTCGGTGTGGGTTTTATTTCATGGTGTTTTGCGTTTGGTTTTGGTTTTTTTTGGGGGGTGTGGTTTTATCTGGTTTTGGTGGCTTTTAGGTGCATTATTCTGGTGCTTTTCGAAGAATCTAAATTGCTCTTTAATGCACAAGCCAGTCATGTAGGCATCTTCAAGCAGATGGGTAAAAACATGTGAAAAAAAGTGCTTGCAAGGCTAGGCCTGTACTACTCAAAATAGGTTAAAGCCAGTAAAAGATATTCAGGCAAAATTCATAGCCTATTGAAAGGTCCTACCTGACCATCATCCCTCAAGATAATTACCTTAGGGTACTTTTGGGGGGTTGGAACTAGATGATCATTAAGGTCCTTTCCAACCCAAACCATTCTTCAACTATGATTCTTATCAGCACTGGTACTACCAGTTACACTGACCATCCAGTTAGCAAAAAGCCACGTGAAATGGGTAACTACCCCCCGCATGGTAGATGGAGCACGGATTGCTTCATGACCAGCATGACTGCAGTACAGTAGAATCAAAAACACCTGTACAAACATGACAGCCTCAACATTAGGATTGAGCCTGGACTTGGCATACTGAGGGTAAGATCTTCAAACTCCTGTGACAGGTATGTAACTGTCAGTTTCAGACATCACAGGAAACCCTCCCAGTGAGCACTTCTGGCATCTGGCACAGAGTGGTCACAGCCTGTTAGACCCCAGAGCAACCAGCCAAAAATCTTCTCTTCCCAGCCTCCAGGCTGGTAACAAGAAAGTTAGCAGAAAGACTGGATTTCTGTTCCTAGAAAGCAAAGGACACATCTATTTCCTAAACGTACTAAGAAGTACTTTTTTGCAGGAGGATGAAGCATTGCAGCCAGGTAATCAACGCAGCCTTTGGAACTGGGTCTTAGGCTCACTGATAGTGGCACATCATGGTGGAAGAAGCAGTGACAAGTAGCATCCTCCACCCCAAGCTAAGAGTCAGTAGACTCCCCAGTAACATATAAAACTAACCATACTACATAACCAAATACACCACATGAAAGGCCAAACACAGTATCTGACCATGCCTGGTTTACGAACATCTGACTGTTCCCCTATCACTAATTCACTTCTTACATGCGTCTCCTACATTCTTAAACCCACACAAAACCTCAGTCTTAGAAAGCATTGAAGTGTTAAGACGAGGTCTAAACAGGATACTATGGAATCTTTTACAAAAAGAGGGAATCCTGAGAGCATCTCAACTCACTTAAAATAATACCAGTTACTTGCCCAAATGAGCAATAAGCAGGAAGAGAGAACACCTATAGACAGCTTGTGTATACTTCAATTTGCTGCGTTATCTTAGAGTTATCTAGCAGCAAAGGTGCATTGTGGTCCCACATGCAATAATATTCTCAAGGCCTGATACCCTCCATACTATCATTAATCAATATCATAACTAAAACAGCATTTTTTTTCTTTTTAAACACCAATACTTATGACAGCTTGTCAAAACTTTTTCCATTCCCTATCTTGTATACTGTTAAAGATTAATCAGCTCTTCAAGGCTTTCAGCCTACGTGGTCTATGGAAGGACAAGATGTTCCACTGTAACTCTGTGAGCATATTGGAGACAAAAATGATAGATGGTACATTCACTAATAATTCCAACCTTCCCCAATACAAATTTGAGGAAAACAGGGATTACTAATACTGGCATGAAAGTCATTAGATGTAACAGGTTAGAAGAACACATTCACACGCTTGATGACTTCTAACCATGCAGGTAATAATGTTTTCTGCATGTTCTAAAGTAAAAATTTTTCAGTGAAGGACACTGAATACTTAATTCTTGCCAGCCTCAGAAGAGATTTTAAGTCAATGAGGTTACAGTGGGAGGCAATTTGGCTTTGTTTAAGTTTTAGGTTGTTGTCATGGGTTCAGAAGCAGCAGTCATTTTTCTCCTTCTTGGTAGCTGGTGCAGCGCTGCGATTTTGACATCTGGCCTGGGAGCAGTGCTGATAACACCAGTGTTTTCAGTTACTGCTTGGTAATGTTTTAGGTCTGACCAAGGACTTCCTGAGCCTCATGCTCTGCCGGGGAGGAGGGGAAGCCGGGAGGAAGCAGAGACAGGACACCTGACCCAAACTGACCAGAGAGGTATTCCATACCACAGCATGTCATGCCCAGGATGTAAAAACGGAGGGCAGAGACCCGGAAGGGTGGGGGTTCGCTGCTTGGTCAGGCTGGGTATAGGTGGTGAGTGATTGTATTCTTTCCTTGTATTTGCCCTGTCATTATTATTATTGGTGGTAGCAGCAGTGGTTTGTGTTATACCTTAGTTACTAAATTGTTCTTATCTCAACCTGTGGGAGTTGCATTCTTTCGATTGCCCTTCCCATCCCTCCAGGAGCGGGGGGAAGGAAGAGGAGGGAGTGAGTGAGCAAAACTGTGTGGCTGAGAGGCTTAAACCACGACAGTTGTGGTTTGTTGGTTTTTGTTTTGGGTTGGGTTGGTTTTTGGTTTGTGTGGGGTTTTTTGGTTTGTTTGTTTGGGTTTTTTTGTGGTTGTTTTGGGTTGGTTTTTGATTTTGGTTTTGTTTCTTTGAGGGGGGTGAGCCAAGGCTTATAATTCTATTCCTACATCTAGCTGATCAGTCTGTGCATTAAAAGCTCCCGAGACCTTTCCCAAGGTAAACATGATTTAGGCAATTAAACAAGTCCAGCATGGAAGTTTAAGTTATATGCTATTGTGAGAGAAAACAAAAGGTTATTTTACACTGCCCGTTAAAAAAGACACATTAGTACTATTCAAGGGATTTACAAACTGGGCAAATTCAGATTCCATAGGATGAATAATAGTCAATAACTCTATACAGGTCTGTTGCTAAATTATTAAATTACAATAATATAAAACAAAGTTGTCAGAGTCAGCACAGGTACTGCTTGGTGGCATTCCTACAATTATGCAGTCCTTTAGGAAGTTCAGAAAAAGGAGAGAAGGAACTGCCACTGTTTAATCAGAGATGACCTGTGAGTATTTAACATCACAGTGAACAGATCTGATGTGATTAGATACTCAGTCCTCCTAAGCCATCCTGTGCCAGTCATTTTGGAAACAGACCTTCCAAGAACAGACCAAGGAGACTGAAGAGAAGATCAGATGACTTAAAAGCTCTAGGGCAATGAGAAAACCCCCTCAAGTCAACTGGCTTCTATCATTAGGGGAAGCACCAAGTTACAGGCTTTCTAAATACAAAGGTATCACAGAAAAAAAAAACCAACCAAACAAAACCCTGTAAAACTGGCAGGAAGCAGGGATGATTTGATCAAAGACAACTTAGCACTGCTGAGAGCCATAACCAAAGATATGAGACACTACTTATTCCTAAAATGAAATACATAACTGTGCTCACAGTTTACTCATTTGAAATGAATCTGCTGGTACAACTGTTGTTAGGAAAACTTTCCATTGTTAAATCATGAATAAGTGATTGCTACATCAAGAAGGCTGTACGGTATTTTGGTGATATTGTGATCCTCTCTCAGGATGGCAAGCTGGATTTTGCTATGTGAATCATCTATTCAACTCAGCTTCTCTTCCACTTGGCTCAGCATTGCTCTCAGTTCTGCTATTTCCATGTTCTGCTGGTCAAAAGCTATCTAGTAATACATGTACATGACCTCTGTCAGCACAAGGAATTCCCTTGTATGTGGGATCTGTCTCGTAATTCTTTGTGGCAATGCCTTCTCAGCCTACCATTGTGTTTGGTGAAATACAATAATGGAGGAAAAACAGCATGAAAAAAGCAGTTCAAGATGAAATAAAAAGAGCTTGGTTTTACTTTTTTTTAGAAGTAGAGACTGTTCCAGCTGTCTGATGGAACTTTTTCCAGCAGTTTAAACTTTCTAAAAATTCCATGAACTTTTCCCTGCAAGTTACTTCAGTTGTGCAGAATGGGCTGTTACTTTGCAAGGCCTGATCAGTAAGATGGCGATCCGGATGAGGAGAGAATGCGGTTACACCACCAATGCAAACCTTGAAGGAACAGCTTGGCTAAAAGCTTGTATTAATTATTGCCTCTAACTTTTACTTTTTTTTTTTTGCTTTGGACCAACTAAATCCAAAGTGGTACATGTCTCATCTTTCCTCGAGACCTACACTGTTAACTGTTCTCACGTAAGTGTTGGCAGAACGTCCTTTTTCTCTTGCTCAGCTTCCTCTTAATTATTAAATTACATGCTAATAGACTGTAAGTTTAGCTCAGAATGTGCTATTCATTAAAAAAAAAAAAAAAAAAAATCAGAGTTTCCACAGCAGGGATTAATAATTTTACTACCACTTTTCAGGGTTGGAAGCATAGCACTGAAAATAAAAATAGCAGAAAATCCTTACAAAACGTCACTGGCAATTTTCTGTGGCAGCAAATCAGTGCATGTGGGTCTTAACAAGAAATAAACAGCAAGATGTAATTCCGAGATTGATAAAAATATTTTATTGGTTCTTTCTTCAATATTTTTATAAACCTGATAATTAAAACCCATTGCTGCTTCTGCGCTAAAACCCAACCAACCAAAACACCCAACAAACCAAAACCTGAAGAGCCAATGAAGGGTTTGGTTCCCCTCTCCATTTTTTCCTTCCATTTTTTTCTGATTAAAATCTCCAGGGCTGGATATTCTTCCTTCCTGTATATGTACTACCTCCATCAGTGCTGTGCCTATCACCAGGGATGCACACCTAATGCTTATACAAGAGGATTCAGGACCTTAATTTTTACATGGGCTGGGATTGCCTAAATTGCTGAAGGAACTGAGGCACCTAATCTTTCAGACACTTTCCTACATCTGTTTCTATCCTCAGAAATGCTCGGATGTGTATTTATAGGGAGAAACAATTTTCTGAATAGATGCTTTTCTTTAATTCATGGCTAATTTAAAGTGAAAGTGGTATGGACCAGGCATCTGAATTGCCATGATGTTTTTGCAGTCATTGCAGTTTGTATTGTTTTAAACAACATGCTGCTTGGTAGGTACAGATGCTTACTGCATGTATTTTAACAAATAAAATACGTTTTTCTTTCCTCTGGACCCCTAGTGGTGCCTCTGAAGTCCCAGAGACAGAATAACTAATTTTTTCCTTCTTTTTCAGTTTCAAAGTGTCTCCAACAATACACGGACTGTGTTGCAGCCCACAGAACCATTTTTAAAGCATGAAATCACCCTCTGTTCCTGCTGTCTCCCACACAAACTTTGCCCAAAAGGTGGCAGAGGATATAGTCCAAAGCCATGCCAGAAGTATGGGAACAATCTGGATCACGAGTGTTCAGGTTTGCTCTGTGACCCTTTTCATTTACCAGCAGCTACATCAGTCCATCCAGGCCCAAAGCTGCAGTCTTGGTGAATCACGAGGAACCTTTCCATCCATCTGAGGGAATAAATTCTTTAGATGCAATTAATTACTAGATACTAAGTGAACAGAAGCCAAAATGATTACTTCCATTTTCTACACTGGTATTACTTCAGGAATGAGGTCCTAAGCCACAATGTAAAGGTGATAAAACTTTAACACACAAAACCAATAATTTTAAGTAAGAGATGGAAGTACTATAATATTCTGAACACATGATTCTTCTACCATCTAGCATCACATCAGCTCGTTTTTTTTCTAATTTTAAAGCACCCAGAGAAGGCAAGGAACAAAAGCTCTATTCTTTAATTTAATGTACATGCGTGTGTGCATGTACAACATGGGCATGCATACATAAATTACAAATAAATACGTTTTCCCCTCCAAAATGTCACTTTGATAAATCTTTGCCTGCCTACTTTTTCTTCTCACTCTTTGATGAATTTACTCCTGTGCATTACTCACAGCCATCTAAACATGTATGCCTGCAAAAGGCTATGCAGAGGCAATTACATACTGTGATCCACAACTAAAGTAAGATAAAGACAAATTATATTGCTGTGACATCTGTCCGTCCATCTGCTGTAGTTTCCATAATGCACTAAAGCCAATCTAAAAGATTATACTGATGTTTAACCTTACTGAAAATCAAGAATAAAATCAAGATAACTTGCAACAGGATAAAAAGCACACGGATATCAATAAATCCATTAAGTATACTGAAATTAAGATAGAACTGAGTTGTCTTTCATGCGTTTTGTGCACTGATAACCTGACTAAAATTATTTCAGATCCTGTGTTGTACATCCACATACGGATATTAGTACTCCCATTTTAGAGGAAGTAGCATGAAAAATAAAGGGTGGTACTAAAAAGCAGTTAAACACTTTTGTTTGCTAAAGATACCTTAATCACTTCACACTAAGTTAAATAGTCCAGTTATATCTCCAATATTTTAGTCTCTTTTTACTTATTGCTTTCTCTTCTTTGTGAAACTGTATTGCTTGTTGAAAAGAACATGTTCCTATTTTATGTAAATTAGTTTGAACAACTAGAATCATGTTGCTTATAGCACCAAATACAAAAGTGTATCAGTCACTTCGTATGGGTAGTAGCTGTAACTACTTTGTGTGGTAGCATGCCAAGAGAACCATCGTTTTCACAATCCCAAAAGCTATAGTCTTATTAATGCATGACCATTTGGGAGATGAATATTCCAAAAAAGAGATCTCCTTTCAATGTGGCTTCCTCTGGAGAGGGAAGCTCAAGAGCAGGAAATGATCCCGTAACATCTGAACTGCTGCACATAGATCTGTTAGACAAGAACCAAATACCACTGTAGAGAAACCAACACTGCCAGCATAGTATCACACCGCTCCCACTGGGAGAATTCGCTGGGAAAAATCAAGCTCTGCAGTGGAAGATGTTTGAAAATAGAGTACGGAAAATAAAAAAGACAAAGGTTTCTACATAAAATATTACCACCTGTCGAATATATTTATGAAAGAGGCTACAATGAAGCCTGCTTTGAAGTTCTTTGCAGATGTGCATGTGGTTTTCTCTTTTAACACAGGTTTCCTAGCTCCTAAATGGAAAGAATGCAAACCCTATTTTTATTTCCGCTACCTGTAATAGCAGACATTTGCCACAGGGTGGTACACCAGACATGTTTAACTGAAGGCTTTTGTAATAAAGCAGACTGCTCAGTTATGCCCTCTGCCAGCTTCACTCCACCACTAACAGAACAATCTGGAGATCTCAGAATAACTGCTCATGAGCCAAAGACATATCTATATTAAAAAACCGAGAAATCAGAAAAACCAGAAGAAACAGAGCAAATGCCAATAACGATGATGGTATTCATTCTACATAAATGCATGTCTATTTATGTACAACTTAAGAAATTAGGACCTGATGTATGTTTAAGAACACATTTTTGTTTCATCTTACTAACCAGAACAATGACTCAAACTAGATGGAAAGAACTAACATTCCCAGCCAATAAACTTCAGGTTTAGATTTCAGCTTGAAGAGAAACTATACTGTGTTAGTTGCGAGGGGAAAAAAGTACGACTCTGGGCACTGAAAGATTTTCTGTTCCAAAGAGAATAAAAACAAACACCTAAGATGCTACCTAATGTATTTTATTGTTTTCCTACTTATGTAGTCTTTTATGAGTGTACTCTGCAATTTTAAGCAAATTACAGTTTTCTTCCTACAAACTAACATCAACATCTATCTTCCTGGCCCCAATCCACCTTTCAATTAAATAAACAGGGTTTATCAACTTCATACTTACCTTTTCTAGGCAAGAGGGATACACAGTGATACAAGGTAAGTAGAATCTTTTTCCTTGAGTACTAGGATCATCAAAAAAAAAGTTAAGAAATATAGATTCCTACACTGATTCTTTACTTAGACTCATGGTTGCAGTTGTGGCCACGGATTTAAGGGATACTGGGTGTCATGGGTTCGGCAGCAGCAATCATTTTTCTTGGGGGCTTAAAATTGTCAGGGCTTAAACCACAACACTGGGGAATGCAAAAGTAAGTTTAATTACACACTGGTATTGACATACATAGACAGAGAACAAGACTTCAGTGTGGAACTGGAATGTGACCATTCAGTAATGCCGTAATAATTGAAATTGCTTTCATAAAGCTTTTCAGAAGTCAGCAATGTGTGATGAGACACAAAAGGAGGCATTTTCTAAGAGACATTCACTAGTACTGCCTCTGCATCATAGTCAACTAAGACTTCTCCATGCATCTTAGAAATGCCCCTAAGATCTTTCCACTAGAGTTACCTCTTTCAGTCTAGAGCAAGGCTCCATCTTGCTTCAAGTGAAATCAAAGACCTTTTTCCTGCCTCAGGAAGAGTTAATGATATTTTACCATTTTTAATCATTGTGAAGGATTTGATAATATAGAAATGCAGCCATTGCATGGAACCTACCTCTTTCGCATGATCTGCCAAGGTATCCTGTACCAGAGCAATCACAAACATATCTGTTCCACCCATCCCTGCATACACCATTGTTTTTACAGGGGTTGCTAAGGCAAGGTTTTGCAGTTTCTCTTGAGCATGAGGGTTTTACTCCAGCTGTACTTTGAATTTCAGCCATCTGTCGAATATCTTTGCTTTGACCATCAATAAATAAATCTCTTATGCAGCCGACATATCCGTAATTGAGAAGTGCTGTCCACACCTCTGTTGGGAAGACGAGGCCTGCTTTATTTTCTGGTAAGCCTCCAAGATACAAGTCATCATCCAAATCAAGGATTTCACTTTCCCCTGGTGCAGTATATGGTGTACGTAGTGTGTTCACAGATATGGTCCCTGAGAAGAAAAGACAATAAAATGCATGATTTTCAAGACATTTAAAATGTTTTTGTACTGCTGTTATACTCATTGATCTACATGCCACATTAGCTGCCAGGAAGTATTCACAAATGAAACACAGATTCTATTGGTACAGTTACACAGTAATAGATACACTTCATTATTTTGAGTGTAGTACAAATACTGTCAGGAAGTGAATGATGTAGAACATTCATGCACAACACTGCATGGTCATAATGCAAGTCAAAAATGACCTTATCCATCCTATAAGAGGAATGCATTACAGAGTTACTTTCAGAAATACCCCATTTGTGCAACAACCACCACGAAAATCTCTTCACCACCTCATACGTGCTTCAAAGCATTAGGCTGAGGCTGCATTGATAGGTTGCAATCTGGGAGACAAATCTTTGTCTTTGGTTTGTATCCAAAGACACAGTATTTTAAAAGACTCTCGCCCCTGTCACTGGGCTTTGGATAAGACTTTCTCTAAGTGCAGAAGGAAAATACTCTCATCAGCTGCCAGACAGGCAATCATTAAGAAGACAGTGATGTGCTCCTAGGGGGAAAATCAATGCCTCTGACACTTACCTTGAAATGTGTGCATGTTACAAAGAGAGGGAGAGAAGATGCATATAAAGCCTCAGGAAATCAGAAGCATTTTTTCCATTTAAGTTTAAAAAGTAAGCAAACAAAATTAAACCTAAAATAAAGTTCTGTGTCTACAAAGTGTCTGAACAAAGAAACTGCAATCAATGGTAAAGACACTCTTTGTTAGACTTTTTAAAAGTAACTCAATTTTTATAATTTGAATAGGCAGAGAACCAAATTTAGTATACAGAGATACAAAAGATGCTTATGGCAACCAAACTTCATTTTATTCACTAAGTAGAATCACTTGAAAGAAGAATCACAAAGATCTTCACAGAAGCAACTCCTTACCATTCTATATGGGTGCAAAAGCGAGGAAAACAGAAATCAAGGCATTATACAGGTCACTAGATTATTATAATGTACCAGCCACATTATACAACACTGTAATCCACTAGACTCACTACTGAAAGTGTATTAATGGTGTCAAGACACTGAAGAATCACATTTACCACAATGTATTTATCACACATACATAAAACTAACAAGATTCACTATTTCCACTGTAAGGATGACACAGATTCCAGAAGATAACACTGACTATCAAAAATACTGCCACTGTGATGGGGGTGGTGCACAAGAGTAAGAAATTCAGAGTTTTTATAGCATACATACTAAAATATGAGCTTTAAGCAAACTAGGTCAAGAAAAGATCATGCTCTTACTTGGATGCATCCTAAAATTAAGGCTTCTCTTTTAGCAATGGAGTCCTGTACGAGCTAGACATCCTGCTTGTTCTTTTGTTGGTTACATAGGTTAACTTCAACAGCATGGACAGAATGAATATCTGAACAGTTCAGACCTTTAGAACAAACTCCTTGGGGTAGAGGTCTTGGGAGGTCCAACTCCCATGTGAGACTTGAGATGTATGGATTTTACAAGGGCTGGTTACTACTACAGTCTCTCTACTATCAGAATAAACGTACAGAAAGATCAAAGTTTTGCATAGTGTTTGTGCATCTTCATGAGCATGTCTGAGGAAATGGTTAGTTCTCCTTTTCATGTATTACCAGTTTCTATGTCAGTTGAATAAGCACACAAATGTGAACTTCCAGTCTTAACTAAGAAATACGCATGTTGAACCAAGATTACTTTTCTTCCAGGCCTCCACCTGCTTACAATTGATGACTTATATTTTGCTAACTAAATATTGGTGTTGCTGCTCACATTCTTGAAGAATGGCATTCATACAGAACACCTGCTACAGATTTGACCTTAGGCATCACACAAGCATAAACATTTTGAGGTTTGACTTTATTCATCAGCTGCCTCAAACAATGATTCCTGGGAATGACCTGTTCAATCAAGGTAGGTCAGAGAGCATCCCAGGTATCAAAAAGGCCTGCTTACAGGCAACAGGTAATTTCTCCTTTTAAAAATTAAAGATGCTGTAAATATATATCATACTTGTGTTCACAATATTTCTTACTGCTATTGTTGCTTTCTCCCATCTGCTGCTGCACAGGCTAATTTAGAACCAAATGCTCTAAATCTATGTTCAGACAGCACGTGCACCCACACAAGTTAACTTAGCTGCAGCTCACACTTTGCACAGTGCTGTTTTTTGCTAGACAAAGACACTTGCGTTTCCAAGCTATCCACAGTGCTAGAAGACATACAGTGTTCCATTTCTATTAAAAAAAAAATAAAAATTAACTGACTAGTCTTGATGGCTGTCAATGCACAGGAAAAGGCAGGAGATCCCAGCCAGTGCAGCTGCAGCCTTAAGATGGTATTCCAAATGGAAGTTTTGCAAGCACAGAAGGCTGAGGAAGGTGAATCATAAAGGGAATGGTATCACCACTACACTCTGGTGACTGAATTATAGTTAGGTGATAGATTGAAGCAGAAAAGATTTCCTTCTGTATGTCAAAAGATTACTGTGGAGAGAACTTAAGCACTATTTTGAATAGATACCAACAGCTTTATAAAGAAAAGAATCTTTCCCCTCCCCAAGAAATGACTCCATGTGAAATACTCCTTGGGAGAAGCCCTCTGAAATCTTAATGTAACTGTAGCATCTGATGACTATGAGTAGAAAAACATAACTCCTCTGTGAATCCTTTTCATGTTTTGGAATGCCACGGAATCCCTGTCACCCATCTGGAATATTTCCAATTTACTGCTGGATAGATCTATGACACTTCAACTGACCTACACTGTGTATTACCCTTAGCCAAACAACCGACATTAGCTTTATTTAATCCTTTCTGTTGAGAGCTACACTGAGTTAAATAGTACTTGCAGAAGACTCAAAGCCTTAATAACTCACTCTTATTCAGCTGTTACGTAGGAGCTTGAACAAAATATCTCAGCACATTGTCTAGAACAAGAACTATGCCTATAACACAAATAGGCTTGACCACAGAAACCCCATGCCTGGGCACCAAGTGTTTCATACTATCAGTTACCAAGTTATCCTAGTTTCTTGCTGCACTTCTAACAGCAGCCACACAACCATCACTGCTGTTGGTATCCAAATTACCTTTTATGTATCTCTGATATGTAATGAAAACTTTAATTGCAAACTGTTTTGCAAAAGCAGTTGAGAAAAAAAATCCAAGAAAAATAAGGGGGAATAAAAGACTGCTTCCAAAATACATCAAAATCCTACTTTCTCTGGGCAGATTAAAAAGAACTGTTCTCTCAAATCACCAGTGTGCTGCAATCCATTTGGATGTTTCTACTTACAAATGTGAAGAGACATCACTTTCCAGAGAAGCAGGAAGAAAGGAAGCTAATGGCGCATGCAAAAGTCTTATGTGGCCAGCACTGGAAAAGGTTAACAATTTACTGTGTAAAGACAATGTAACACCAACCCTTCTCACCAAATTGTCAAGGGAGAAAAGTATGAGACACATCTCATTTTACGAAATTACCTGAAGACAACAGAATATGATAAGGAAACATAAGATTCAGAAGATCATCAGCCTCTCGATGGGAAGAGAAAACTCCAACCTTAAACTGTAACATCTCTGCATCAAGAGCTATCCTTTCAGTTACATCCTTGCATATTATCTAGCATAACAGCGCTGGTAACCAGAGGAGCAGCTACACTATTTCTTTGAAAAGAGCAATACTGAGGCAATAATGTTTGCTGGGAAACAAGCAGCTTCCTTGCAAAGGTTTTTAATACTTAAAGTAGGAAATATTGTCTGTATTTCCACCAGAAAAAGAAATGGGAAAGAAATGACAGCATTTGCTTTGTCCAGCATGCAAGAAGAAAAAAGGGAAGACAAAGGACAATGAGGTGTGGAATGATTTGTTTAGTCTGGGAATTCATGATCTAGCTTTAGACTCTAAAAACAGGCAGTATTTCTTATCTCCAGAAACTGAATATAAACTTAGGGGTCCTAAAATGACCTATGGTGGTATGAGTCTACCATGTTCCACGTGAGAGCAAAGTGAAATATAAACATTCAGAAGCATCTTTCTGTACTGGTGGAAGAGTTTGAGAAAAATCTAAAGAAATTAAGATTTTCAGCAAGAATTACTAACCTAAAGGATAACCGATTAGAAGGCACTAACACTTTCCCTAGAAGAATTTTCCTTAAAATCCAATATAGATTCATCACCTCAAATATGGAGCCTATTAACATTTGTTGAAATAGGAACATGTAAATCTGGCAGTTCTTACAAGATTGAAAAGATGGGGGAAGGAGCATACAGAAGTGTGCTGGTAAAAAAAAGAACCTGCAACAATAATGCATGCAACAGATACTGACAAAGCACTACATACAGTGAGATAATGATGACAGTTAAGCTCTAATTACATACTCTAATTTCTGGTATTTAAGTTGAAATTCTAACTTTAGTTCAAAATTTCAGTGACTTCTCAATCCTAAAGCATTACCTACCCATGAATACATTCTGATACACTGTTTTACTCTGCCATAGACAATTGAGGATGACAATAACAGTTTCCTCTCAGACTTCCCTGTGTTATGATTATTTCCAAAGGATGAATGGTGGTTTAGTTTGAAAACACTTGGAAGGTTATCCTTGAATATGGTGAACAATTTACCAACTTTAAACAATCTCAAGTCTCAAAAAGAGTTATTAAATCTAACTTTGCTATGTTACAAGAAACTGTTACTGTGAGCAAAGAGCATTACAGCTGCTTTATGTTTGGTTTTATTTTGGATTTGACTTGGATTTTTTTCCAATTCTTTTACTGCATATTTGGCAGTACTGTTGAAAGCAGACAGACAAACATTTCCCTTAGGCATGAGTCAATGAGCCTCTCCAATCATATTCATTATTTAGCAATTTACTTTTACATAAGTCTGTGCATAAGAATTTACAACATATTTCAAAACCTTGTCTCAATTCTGATCAGTTGAAACTGAAGATTGTAACAACAGCTGCTACAACTATTCTGATCTCCACACTTACCTTATGTAGCGTATTTAGTTGCTTTTTGGGCATGTGAAACAGTTGCTTATTAACAGTGAAAACTCAGAGCAAGGTACTCTAAATACACTTTACATCTTCATAGAAACAACTGGGCTAGAAAAGGCCTTTAGATCAAGTCCAACCATTCCCCCAGCACTGCCAAGGCCACCACTAAACTATGTCACTAAAGGCCTTGTCCACACAGTTTGTGAACACTTCTAGGGATGGTGATTCTACCACTGCCCTGGGCAGCCAGTTCCAATGCCTGATCACCCTTTCAAGGAATAAACTGCTCCTAATATTCAGTCTAAACCTCCCCTGGTGCAGCTTGAAGCTGTCTCCTCTTGACCTGTCACTTGTTACCTGGGAGAAGAGATCAACAATCTCTTATCTCGTGCGCTAAAGCAAAATGCAATACCTATGATGAGGACTGTGAACACAGCATACAGCCCACAGCCAAGAGAGGACACATACGAACCAGCTCTGAAGCAGGAATTCAGGATGAGCACAAATACTGGAAGAGAAACTCAGCTCATGACAGGACACAGTGGTTGGTGCCAGGTTGTGTACCCTGCTGTATACTTGGCAAAAAAGAGACAATATGCTGGAGAATGTGTTCACTTTCCTTGCAGCATACATAGCAAGAAGATGGACCATGGAGAAATGAAAGATTTCATTTAAATATGAAATCTTTCTTTACTTAACTCTGAGAAATAGGATCTCAGGAGTTCCTTCTCAAAGATCTGCTTTTTAGGTAACACGACACTCAAAGAAGGTCTTACAGGTGGAATGGATGGGATTAGAGGGTGAAAAACTTCTGTAATGGGTCAAAAAATCCTGTAATACAAAAAAACCCTACAATTCTGTGATAGGTCCAAAGTTCACTCAGCGAAACAAAGTTAAAAGCATCGTCTTTCCCTCTTCCTTGTATCTCCCAAAAAATTGAGGGGATCTGCAGAATTACTAGTGAATAAGGCCTGGATAAGTACAATTTAAAAATGTGCTCTCGTTCCTTATGCATCTCCCAACCACAGTCCCAGATGGGCACTGGCAAAGTCAGTAGTTTAGAGTGGAAGCTCCCTGTGACTGAGACTCAAAGAGAGCAAAGAATGAAAAATAAATCAAGTACTTGCTGATCCAGCTAATACAAAAGTCAAGCAAATTAGCAAAGCTCCTTGAGAAATGTCACAGCTTTCTATTATCTGAGAGAACCACTGCGCATTGGATTTGAAGGGTGGGCGCAAGAAATTGCTAGACAACAACTTTCATTTTAAAATAAACAAGGAAAAAAGAACAATCGCTACTAAAATAGAGGTATTTCTTAACAACAGAATCTTTTCATTTATACTTGATAAGTAGGTATTTTGTCAACAGCAACAAGAAAGTCTCAGAAAAGTCAACATTTTTTTAACGCAAGGTATACTCATTCTCTTATAGAAAAATTCTCAAGTTAAGCAAGCGAGAAGTGATCACATTCACATGATTTTCAGAATGCCTGGTTTTAGCTAGAGAAAAATAAATGAGAAAGCTTCCTAGAACAATAAAGTGGATTTTATTATTCATGGCAAAACGTGTAACAGACATGCAAAAGTCATGAAGAAATAATCTAAACATTACACATCAGTACTTCCTGTTCCAATCCAAAGAAAAACAGGGACACACAGTTCATTCATTGTTTATTTCAATGGTGAGGCAGCCATTCTAGCTGGTTAAATCTGAGGGTTTAAGAGACTACTCAGCCAATGTTCTCTTTGAGAAAAATGACACCATTGCCACTGACAGTGGTACTTCCACTGTGAATTATTACTGTATGTATTAAAAGTCACAAACAATCTTTGATGTCTGATTCAGTTTTCAGAAAAAAAAAAAAAAAAAAGGCGTCTGCCAATCCATATGCCTCTACAACTTAGTAACTATTCCCAATAATAGTTCAATGGTTTAGGGCAAACAGGTATTACGCTCAGTTTTTAAAAGTGAGAGGGCAAATAAAGTTCACCCACCTTGACCACAGGTGATCCACCAACTGGATTAATTTTTCTTTTACATACAGAACCAGACTGGGTTGGGTTGGAAGGGACCTTCAAGCTCATCTAATTCCAAACCCTTGCCATGGGCAGGGACACCTTCTACAAGCCCACGTTGCTCCAGGCCCCACCCAACTTGTGCTTCAACACTTGAACACTCATATACATATGACTATTCGTAGTTCTACTAAAAAATAATATGCAGTCCTGATCAGCACGTACGTATTTGCTTTCTACAATTAGTCTACATTCTTGCTGATGTCTACCAATAGTTTTAAAGACAAGAGGAAATGGCTTTAAACTAAAAGAGGAGGGATTTAGATAAGAAATTAGGAAGAAATTCTTTCCTGTTAGGGTGGTGAGGTGCTGGCACAGGTTGCCCAGAGAAGCTGTGGCTGCCCCTTCCCTGCAAGTGTTCAAGGCCAGACTGGATAGGGCTTGGATCAATTTCATCTAGTGGAAGGTGTCCCTGCCCATGGCAGGGGTTTGGGACTTGATGATCTTTTAGGTCCCTTCCAACCCAAACCATTCTGTGGTTCAAATACAGTATGCCCTAAACTTTCTTAATGATATTTGTGAGCTACAGTTTTTGTGAAGCAACGAACGTGCAGAAGGTATCTTCAAATGTAAATAATTGCTATGCATTCAGTTCTTTATAGTTGTGTTGGCTTTTGATGTAAGAATAAACTTTGCTTTCAGGGGAGTCCCACAGGCATGATTATTACGGGATGTACTACCTCATATGAATCACTGAAACAGCACTTAAGAAGGAAGACTGAAATTATCATAGTATAAATACAATCAGTGGATATTCAGTGACAGTTGAAGATTTCGAGAAGTTGTGTGTTTTGCTGTTTGGTGGCTTGGGGTTTTTTGTTCCTTTGGGGTTTATTTTTTGTATGTGTATTTTTTGTGTGTGTATATTTTTGGAGTGTTTTCTTTTTGGGGGGCGGAGTTGATTTGTAAGATTTAACCTCAAGAAATGTAAATAAGCATCTGACATACGGTCAGAAACTCAAACTCTTTACAGGTAGAATTTGAAGCTGCACAGTCCAGGAATCAAATCATTATTTTCATACTCATAATCAATTCTCATCAATTGAATTTGGTCTGACTTTCAGCATGGATTTGACTGAAATGTGCACCTAGGATTCACTTGATCTGAAATCTGATTTGTTGGTAGTAAGAAAGTCAGTCCTAATCCAACAACGTTTTAGAGGTGAAGTTCTAGAATTACAAATGCAAGTCATGGAAAAGGAGACACCAGGTAGAAGAAAGTGAGGAAAACCCCACAAAATCGAAAAGGAGAGTTCACATTTGTCAACACTCCAGATTGGATACTGGTATTAATCAGAAAATTCTTTGCACAGGCTGAGTTACAGACTTAGCACATTCCTCCCCCAACTTCCAAATCCTGGCATGAAAGGAAACATACCATTTAACAGATTTGTCCTTCAATTAAGAGAGCAGACTGTGGCCTCTTCAGGAACCTGCTTAGTAAGGTTCCATGGGATATAGCCCTAGAGGGCAGAGGGGCCCAAGACTGTTGGTTGATATTCAAGGATCACCTGCTACAAGCTCAGGAGTGTTGCATCCCAACTAGAAGGAAGTGCTGCAGGAGGGCCAGGAGACCTCCTTGGATGGATAAGGAGCTGCTGAGGAACATTCAAAGGAAAAAAGAGGCTTATAAAAGGTGGAAGCAAGGACAGGCGGCCTGGGAAGAATACAGGGATGTTGTCTGGGAAGCTAGGGACCAGGTTAGGAAAGTTAAGGCCCAGTTAGAATTAAACTTGGCAGGGGGGATGGAACTAGATGGTCCCTTCCAACCCTAACTATTCTATGATTCTGAAGTATATTATTTGCTGAAGTAACGATATATACTCATGGTCAGAGGCAGCTGAAAATACATGGCCTGGTTTGCTAGTTAAATACATTGTATGCTATAAGATTTCAGAGGCATTAGGCGGAGTTTATGATTTCTTTATTTTTACCCTTCTACCCTGCTACAGAATATAACCTCATACTGACAAAATACAGCAAGTCACTTATTTCCATTTCTGCTGATAAGCATTGTTAGCCATTCATTAGCATATCATTTAATTATGCTGAGATCTGCTGACATGCTTGCAAATTCTGTGTGGTTTCTGAGGGCAAGCTATTCCCTATGTTGGAGTTAGCTTTCAGTAACAATTTTTTGTTTTTATTCATGAAACTTGCCAGTTCAGCTATCTGGTGGAAGCAAACACAGAGGGAGATTACTGTTTGGTTTTGAAGTACACAGCGCACTTACTTGCAAGATTAAGTATCCGATTACCCAATATATTTTAATATAAGATATTTTACTCTGCAAGTCATTGTATTCTGGTACCTGACAGTTATGACTTCTTATATTTCCCTTATTTTTCAGATGATACACAACTCTAATGATGGCAACATAATATATACCTGGTATTTTCTCGGATACAACATGAAAAAACATCTTGAATATTAAAGAAGCTTACCTGACCGTCCATCCCGTTGAAAATCCACATGGTACCATTCACCATCATTCACCTTCTTCTGCAAGGCTTTTATTTTTATAGTACCTGATCCCATGTCTAATAGCAGGTAGAGGTGGCCATCAAGCATTTCAATGGCAAAAAAGTCAACCTTCACCATCTGTGGGTGTTTGGCATCTTTTTGGTGCCTGGGTTTTCCATGACTGAATAGAATCAGGCCATTTGGCTCAGTTGTACGGAAGTCAAATGATATTGAGCCTGTTTTCTTGGCATTCCACTTTGGCAAAGAGATGAAAGACTCTGGCGTTTCAAATGTGATTGGATCTAAGGTTGCAACATTCTCACATTTAAATGCTACAACCCCATGAATCTTCATTTTAGGATCTCCTTGCTTGGCAAGTCGAGATAACTCCAACCTGACATCATTATTTTTATATACAACCTGCAAGCAAAGCAGAGAAGTTATGAAGAGGAACTTGACCATTTTAACCAAACAGATATAACCCTGAATCAATATATTATTTAAAGGACAATCATGATGGTATATGAATATGATACTTAACATATACACAAAATTAAATAACTATTTCCATTGACTAATGATTTAATAATAGTTTTCATTAAACCAAACAAAGTTGCTCTAAAAACATCCCTGGAGTTAATTCAAACAATCTGAAAGAAACTGCACATTATTTATACTCTCCATCACAAATTAGTTTGCATGGTCTTGAATGCTTAAAAGCCCTCTTCGCACAGCCATTCTGCTATGTTGCAGAAGTATTAGATGATTTCTCCCTCTAAACCCTTTGTCACTGTCTTAACTCTTCTACCCATTTACAGAAAATGCCCAAAAGTCAGACACTTTATGATTTAACATCTTTTCAGTTTGTCCTTGGTGCTGAGGAATGCTGAATCCATGGCATTCATGAAGCTATAAAATAAGGAAACTAGTATCATACTGATCAAACCAGACAAAAACAGGACCATCTTTGAGCAGTTCAATTGGGCTAAAAACAGACCTACTGACATATTTTCCCTGACTGAAGACTTCTCTGATAAAAATTAAAGACAATATTAGATTCAAATCCAACTGACCTCTACAGCAAATATTGCCACTTCAAATCACGTATTTACTCTGCCCAGAGAATTCCATCATGATACAACTATCACATCGGGTTCTAGTCTTTATCGGGATATTCTGAGATTCTTGCTGTTTATGTTGTCCAGGATACAAGGACTACTTACATGAAGCTCCCCAGTAGCTGAGGTGTGCACAAGTATTTTGTCAATATATTTTATTATTCAATAAATTATATACTCAAGCAAAAATACCACTGAAGGGTTGAATATGACTGCATGGGGAAAAGCTAAAAACTTCCCTGTTTCTAAGGTTAAGCATACATTAGAAAGCAATTTGGAGCAAAAGCAACAGCTCAACAAATCAAAGAACTTTGTGCTGAGGTTTCTTCATCCAGAGATGCAGATATAGATCATGTCTGGCCTTTGAACCAGTGTTTCAACTATACAATGTAGTCTGAGGCTGTTCATCAGGGGAACAATCTCTGGTTTTGACTTTATAACCCTATTACAGGTTGGAAAGTGCTTAATGAATACTTTGGGTACTGCTTCTGGATTCAGTTCCTCTGGAGCCTAGTTTGAACACGAAATGAAACCCACTCCAACATGCACTAAGTGAAAGAGACGTGAGATACACTGCAGAACTGTGCTGCTGTTAGAAATCAAAACACCGGCAGACACAATCTAAGATGGCATACCCCAAAAGTGATACCTGCTATTGAAAAACCATGTTTCAAGAAAACAGAACACTAACGAGATGATTGATA
Source organism: Myiopsitta monachus (assembly GCA_017639245.1). NCBI lineage: Eukaryota > Metazoa > Chordata > Aves > Psittaciformes > Psittacidae > Myiopsitta > Myiopsitta monachus. The sequence continues at coordinate 61,150,607 of CM029925.1, forward strand.
GATCTGTAGGAATTGTGTTCTTTAAAATTATGTCATTATCCACCCAGCAAATTACTTCATAAGCCATGGCAGAATTATTCTACTGCATTAAAAAGTCCATTTCTCCATTATATTTCAGAGTTCAGTAGAAATACTGCTGTTCCTACTGGAGCTGGATTTCCAAAGAGGACAAAAAACCTGGCTTTGGATTCTTGACAGCAGAAGTGATACGCTGCAACACAGAGGCAGGTAACGTGTTGCCTTCTTTGAGTGAAGACATCAGAAGTGACTAGAATTGGACTACCTGTAATCTTAAAGAATAAGGTACCATATTTGTACGTACCAAACAGTTCTGGAACACCTCAGAGACTGCAGATTACACAAAGGAATTTAGAAGAGTATTGTAGAATAAGCACATGCAAGTGGTCTCTCAAAGGGGGTGACTTTCTGTCTTTAAAGAAAGCCAAAGGGCAGAAGAATACAGCCAGAAGCCAGTAGCCAGTAGCCTGGCAGGCAACATTACTTAAGAGATAGCTGATATCATGAAACATTGGCCACCTCCTACAGCAAGAGGGATTTTGAAGAGCTTCCATCTCATTTGAAGGAGTTACAGGGGGCAACCTTTCTACAACAGACTGAAAAGTGTTAAACAGAGACTGGAGGATATGATAAAAAAAAGGAACAAAAGAGCTCTCATTAGAATTAAATCATGCTGTTGACAATGAAAGTAATTAAGGTGATGAAGAACATGAGGAGAAAATACTCTTCAGTTGCTTACCAAACAAAGGTAAGTACCAGGACAAGTTTATGGAAAAATTCAAATTGTCTGATATTAATGAAGGTGGTTGACCAAATAATAAAATTAGTAGTTAACAGCTATGTTAGAAAACCTGAGCAGACAAACGGAGTTTTCCTTCATTTCTAGCACACCTCTGTAGCCTTTGAAGTCACTTATCAACTCAGAAAAAATATAGTTCACGGACCTGAGGGGCAGGGATATGGACAACAGTTTTCTTAACTTATCAACAGCTCTTTGAGTAGCTTAATATACAATATACAAGGGAAAAACCGTTCTTAATATTAACTCACTACATTCTCCCTCCAAGAGAGATGTGGATCCATAATTAGTTACATGAATATAATTGAGTCATATTCAACCTTATCCTCCATAATCTACCAGTTAGTATCCTTATACTATTATGTGCTTTCCTAGCATCTACTGGGCTGCCCCTGGTAGTAATTTATGTACCCTCGCACTCCCTCTCATACCTGAACAACAAGATTTTCCTACACATGCAACTGCCAGCCCTAAAAGAATTATACTGTGCTATTAAGAGCACCTTGATTTTGTCTTCTATTTACTGTATTCTTCCCTCTTAATATTAAGTTAGGTTCAAGAATAAATTTGTTTTTGAGGAGAGATAGGGAAGACCTACATGTCTTTTTCCAATCAAGATAGGAGCTCCCTTTGCTACCATCTAGGCAGACCACATGCGGGGTAACTTACTTGTTAAGACTCAGCACTGTGATGTATGTCCAGCTAAGAGACAGCAAATATTAACTTAAGCTTAGCACTCTTTAACATGGTCTGAGGGCAGATTTGAGCACAAGCAAAATTAATTGATGTTTCCCAAAGACAGATCATGTATATAATTTATTGCCCTAGTATGCAATGAATTCTAGGAATGTATTAAGAATTCACTACAGATCTACAGTCATCCTGGAAGGTGCCTTCAACAACAAAAAAAGCAGCTGATCAGCCAGTGAAACTATATTAATAAACCAGGAGTGTACGGATGTACAAATGACGCTGAGAAAAGGTGAAGGAGAAGAACAAGGAATTTACTGTTATGTTCATTTTTAAGTTCAAATATAAAATTTAAAAGTTGACATGAAAACATTAATATCAACAAAACCATACCATTTCTTTCTACTGCCCCTATCCCATTAAATTTAAAGCCATGAAAGATGTGAAAGAATCCAGATTTCAACACCATTTTCAAAGTGCAGCCCTTTCCACATTAAAGATTTCTTTAGCATAAGTGAAGAAATGGCATTACTCAAACATTTCAGAATACCAACTAACTCTGCTAGCAATACGCTTTCAATCACCGTGATTAAAAGCCTTCGAACCACTATGAAGCATTTCTTTCAAATTACATTATTAAAACCAAACAATCCTTAAGGACCTAATCACACCACCTAATTTTCAGCATCTAGGTTTCCTTAAGAATCAACGAGAAACCACGAGTTCAGAGCACCTACATTATGACCTTGCTCTGAAGAATTCATCTATTTACTTAATAGAGGCACAAGGAAAAAATAGTTTGATATAGGCAATTTCAATCAATCCCATCTCCAAACATGAAAAAAGAATGATACAAATCTTTACTATAAGGGAGTATTTTATATTTTCATGAAAGCTGAATCACCTAGTGCAAACAATGGCAGATAATTCATTAAAATGGAGACTAGTATCATCCAAAAATGGCTCAGGATGATAAGTGCTGCTGACCTACAATTTCATGCTGCACAGTGAACTCAGAGGGAAATAACATACTGATGTCAGCAATCATGGCAATAGGGCTTAGAGTAAGTGAAGCCCAAGGCAATTTTATCCGCTTGCTTTAACAGCCACTAGAATTTCCATGCTCATTGAGAACTACCTGGTGCATACAGCACCACATTCCCCTGAAATTCAAATGCAAAAGTGACCATTGAGAGTTACCACGCTGGGTGGGGGCTTTTTTGGCATTTGCTGGATGGTTTTGAACTAATCCATGAATGTCAGCTTCTCATTTTGCTTATGTGCCTCAACTCATTTCCAAGCTCCAGAAATTAATATATCAAGAAACACAATAAACTACAGACTACTGACAAAACTCAGGAAGCTCCAGTTCAAATATCTGCAATGTGGTTTATCTCTGAGCACAATGTAAATGAAAGCACACAATACAAATGACAACAGTTACTCAGTCCTCTAGGATTATTCAACTTTACAAACCAGCTTTGTTTTGTGAACATAGAGAAGAGATAAAGCAGGTATAATGAAAGCTCCAAGGAAGTTGTATTCATCCTCAACTGCAATGGTTTTAATTTTCTTGGGCTGGATATGTGTGAGTATGATAGTGTGGGATATTTAGAACGGGGGTAATTTTGAGCACCGAAACAAAACCCAAGTGGCTATAGAATCCTACTGAGTGGGAGGTAGGCCCAGGACAACAGGACAGAGTTCCACAATGTTAGATACATAAACACCTGGAGAAAACTGACAGCATGTGCCTTTTTTTTTTACATCAATTACTATGGCCTGAGAAACTATCCTGCAAGTTTCAGCTCAAAAAAAAGTTGCTTAATAGAGCTGGTGAGGGGGTGGGTGGAAGCATGTCTAATCAACTACATTGCCACAAGCCCCATAGAATATATATTTCTGGGAGTTCATATTCTCCTGCCTCCTCTTTCTGTCCACTCTGAGCATCTGAAACTGTTGAGTGGAAACAGAGCACACAACTCTCCATGCAAACTGGACTTGTCTCTTCCAGGGGAGAGGGATTTTTTACAAGGGCCTGTAGTGATAGGACAAGGGGGAATGGCTTTAAACTGACAAAGGCGAGATTCAGATGAGACATCAGGAAGAAAGTATTCCCTGTGAGGGTGGTGAGGCGCTGGCACAGGATGCCCAAAGAAGCTGTGGCTGCCCCATCTCTGGCAGTGTCCAAGGCCAGGTTGGACAAGGCTTGGGAACAACCTGGTTTAGTGGAAAGTGTCCCTGCAAATGGCAGTGAGTTGGAACTAGGTGAGCTTGAAGGTCCCTTCCAAACCAAATCAGTCTGTGACTATATGGTTACAGATAACAGACAGGAAAAGCTATTGATTGCCCAAGTCCAAAAGAGCACCAAACACCACTTACGTTACCCAATGGGGGATGGGGGATATTTAATAACTGGAAACATAAAATGACTATATTAGGCCTGACCACTCTCAGGGTAGCGGCTTCTGAAAAATATGAAAGAGACTTGTTCAAGGCTAACATATCACTCATGTAGCACTGCACGATGTTCCACTGTTTATAGCTTTAGATATCACAAGTATATTTTAGAATCTGACATACTCCCCATAGACAACTATGTCCTACAAGGTAGAAATGAAGGAATCACTAAGATACTTTTTGCTATTAGAAGCCAGGACTAAGAATCCAAGAACCTGGGTTTCACCTGCATCTAAAGGCCTCACAGAGAGCATCTCCTTGCTTCTCTGTAAAATGGATACACCATTTCCTCACAGGGTAGGAACTTGCAGGAAGGTGGCAGTTTGCATTACCAACATCAGATCTAGTGGAGCTTCATTCAAAGTCAATGGCATCTACACACACATTTCCCACAGGGTGTCATGATCTCACACACACACACACACACCCCCGCATCGCCTTCCATTTTCTTTTTGAGGAAGACGGCAAGCACTACGACAGAAAGAGCACGAGAGCATGTCACTGCAGAATACAGAGCACACTGGCCATTTAAACAGAGAAATAAAATGTACCCAATCAGGTCAAAAGCTACACTCAATTAAAAGCTAGGCTTGAACAATCCTTATCTCAAGGTAAACATGCCATGATGATACAGTCACTAGTGCTTTCATGCCACACTGAATGGCTAACTAGGGACAATAAATTTGTGCTGTTTATTGTTTCTGTAACTAAGCAACATGAACTGGACCCATCTTTCTTAATATTAGAGGATATGTTGTACATCAGGCACTTTGAAAACTTCTGTTCACAGAAAAGAGACATACTTAAGGCACACAGATAAATATTCTATTTGAATTGCTTATTATCGTATCCCTACAAATGCCAGGCAGACAAACTAATACAAAAAAAAAAAAGGATGAAAAGTTAGCAGTTATATGGAATCCCACTCTGAATTCAATAATAGTCTGCAGTGAACCTTCAGATGTACTGTCTCAGAACCATCACTGTTCTAACCCCAAGGAATAGAGCAGAAAGAAAAAAACAAAACCAAACCAAACCAAAAAACAGAACAACGGAGAGCTCAGAATTTGGTACAGGAATGATACCATAATCACTCTAAGGCAATAATACAGTCACAGAAATGAATCCAGTACTAACAGAATCAAAGTAAAAAGTAATAGGTATATCGCGAATGTTACAGGGCACTGTTTTGAAAAACCTTTACTTGTTTTTCTTTAGATTCACTGTGCAGTACTGGGAAAGTCACCTCAGTTTCCTGCATCAGTCACCTATTTGCAGAATTAATACCATTGTGATAGCTGAGCTTCAAGCAAAGTGGTCTCTTCTGCTGAATTCTGAATGCTGATCTTAGAACTGTTTGTTTCTTTTCTCTCCCGCTTTGCCTGCCTGAATAGAGACATCTAAAGAGGATGCCAGGGAATGCTTTTTTGTATTCTAAATCACTGGCATATCATTCAACATGTTATATTAGCAGGAGCGGGGTGGGGGGAACCCAACCTTGATAATGGGATTGTTATGTCTTTCACCCTGCTGTGGCCACAAGTCTTTTGAAGATCTTTTATCCCCTCTTCAATTGACTATTTTGTTATTCCTTGTATGCCCTGTTGTCAGCTGCCAGACTGCTAAATGTTTCTCACTGTGGTTGCTACGCTTTCCATTTTTAAGAAACTGGTTCAAGGAGTGTTGCACTTTATTTTTTTTTTTTATAACTTCCCATGGCAAAGACTCATAGAAATTTCTTGGCAACATCTAAATTGCAGAATTAGGAACAAGTTGGTTCCACAGAAGCTCAATCAGCTCCCAAGTAGGAATAATGCCTTTCCGAAGACATAAGGCATTAAACAAAACCAAGGGAAACAAGAATTACCAAAAGGAAAACAACATGCATTATCTGAGGTAAAAGCAACTTTGCATTAGCACACTGTAGGAAGTTTATGGAAGAAAATAAATGACATGCTGCCTCCAATGACTGTTCAGGGGAAAAAAAGGCTTACAAGAGACTCAACTGTTGTGCTGGATTTCAGCCTTTTCCTCCCCTTTCTTTCATGGTGCAGCACAGTTACTAAAGACTGCAAAAGCCTCTTTCCCCATTAACCATTCCTGCTTAAACTCATGCCCAAGAACTCTTTAGGGACCACAAGAAAGAAGTGATGTAAGGCAGAACACAGCAATTGCCATTGTAAGGTTCAAGCCTTATTTCTTTAGCATAACTTTCATAATACACTAAACATTTCCAACCCACTTATAGCTTTAACTTCAAGGCCAGAAAATAACGAAGAAACTTACAGGAAAAGATAAAAATAATGTAAATGTAAGAAAAAAACACACACACACACAAAAAAAAAAATCAATGCTCTAGGGAACATCTCAACTCATGTACACCTGAAAGCACCAAGTTATCTTTGTTAGGGTAGGAGTTATATAGGGGAAAAAAGGAACGAGTCACAAAAGAGAAAAAGAACAAACAGCAAATTAAAGAGAAAAGCTACAATGGACCCAACACGGAATCTAAGTTTGGAAGGTCAGTGATCTGAAGACAAACCAACAGAAACTTGCTTAAAAAAAAATAATCAATTACCAATATATATGCCCCTAAATGTCTGCAAATATTTGAACAAGTTTTTTTCCATATTAAACACATTTGAAAACATCTATAAAAACAACACTGGGCTCCAATTAAATGCAGAACATCAATTCTGCATATCCTTTGGTAAATGAGGGAGGTTTATTCCACCCCTCACTAGCTTTCCTTCCTTCCTTCAGCCTCTCACATCAGTTCATTAGTAAGCTGCCAACTTAGGGCTCTTAACCTTACTACTCCTACAGAATAATAAATACCCAACTGGCTTTTTTTCCCCCCTGTTCTCTCACCTGCGTAGGTTGTTCTTGCATCTAGCTGAATAGCCAGCCTTTGGCTGTGGGTGTTTCTGGCTGCTTTCTGTTTTGGACTCATCTGCTCTGTTTCCTGGTTTGAAAGAACCTTCTGTTCCACTGAGGGGAAAATAGACCTCTAATCCTAGGCTGAAATGCAATGCCTGTTGTGTGAACTATGGCCAGCCTCCATGTAGAAAGCATCCTTCCTTCCTTTTGAGCTCTGCTAGATGACTGTCTGCTCCGCAAGTGGGCTACTTGCTGACAAGCTACAAAAACTTTCCTTTTTCCTTACTAGGAGCCAGCACAATACATAAGCTATAGGTTAGCAGCTCTCTGATTTTGGTTTGTAATACTGATATAGTGACTGCTAACGCAGCTGTTGGCAAAATTCTGACCCACCATGATTACAGACTGTTTTGGGTTGGAAAGGACCTTCAAGCTCATCCAGTTCCAAACCCCTGTACAGGCAGGGACACCTTCCACTAGACCAGGTTGCTCCAAGCCCCGTCCAACCTGGCCTTGAACACTGCCAGGGATGGGGCAGCCACAGCTTCTCTGGGCACCCTGTGCCAGGGCCTCAGCACCCCCACAGGGAAGAATTTCTTCCTAATGTCTCATCTCAATCCCTCCTCTGTCAGGTTAAAGCCATTCCCCCTTGTCCTGTCCCTACAGGCCTTTATCAAAAGCCTCTCTCCAGGCTTTTTGTCGGCCCCTTGAGGCACTGGAAGCTGCTCTAAGGTCACCCCAGAGCCTTCTCTTCTCCAGGCTGACCAAGCCCAGCTCTCTCAGCCTCTCTCCACTGTTAACAATGGGTAAATCGCAAAAAAAATAAAAAAAATAGAGGACCCCTCACAAAAAAACCAAAATAAAAAACAAACCACAGTTCTAATTTCCACCCCCTAAGCACAGTGTTAACTTGCCTTTCACTAGTGGAGTGACTTACACATTCCCAGAAGACATATTTTCCCTACCTTTACCTGCAATTTCTTGTGAACCCTTATAATCCTTTTAACCTACCATTTTTGCTTTCCAGTACTGCAACTTCAGTAACTCTTTGCATCAGCATTTTAAAACAACCTTTCCTTTCTCAGATACCCGTGGCAACTGGAAGCTAAGTTGTCTGTAGTACTTTTGCACACAGAGTTATTACTGTAACTCCAACATAACATACATGGTATCAAGTTGCAACCTCTTTTTCAGAGGCAGCTTTTCCTTCACCATTGCTCAACGGTAAGAGGTACGCTGCAAAGCTACTGGGCTGTGTGTTCCTGTGCACTTCATCCTGTGCTTACATTCCTTTTCTAAACAACCTGTATTTCCTGAAATGATAGATAAAAAGCAGTTCCTGCACAGAGAAGAGAAAAAGCAGGCCTTTTCCATCTCATATGCGTACCTTTGAAGTACATTATGTACGGTCAAAAGCAATTCATAAATTTTCAAGAAAAGAACTAATTTAATTCATGGGATATTTCTAAAGCATCTCTTGGGTTTAAAGGCATCTTTAACCACAACCTATGGGCCATGTTTATGTTAATACATTTTACTGAGGTCAAAGCTGACCACCAAAATAAACTTGCTGAACCAATCCAAATATTTATCATTATAATGACAAGGAACAGGGATGTATCATTTGAGTCTCAAGATACGGCATCTCACTGCAGTGAGAGAACGCAGCAGAGTGTACTTCAGTATGGCGTTTAAAGAACCCGATTCGGCAGGATGATCTCCAAGCCTGAGACTTTGATGTTAGCTTAGTGCTAAAGGAATGTCAGACAATAAAATCCCCTTTTGGTTCTGTACTAAGAGGTCCTCAGCCTGAAAGAAAATCAATTCTTTTGACAGATAATCAGTAAAAACATATAATACTACAACAAACTTTGTCTAATAACATTCAAGAAGAGTAGCTTGCCATGTAAAATGGACTACTAACAAGTACCTTTACACAAGCCATAACTGATCACTGTAATCTAATACAGATGGAAACTTTAAGAAGTGTACTGTTCTGCAAATATAGGTTCCCTAAAATACTTTTGCTTACATAAAAATGCCTGCCACAATCAACACACTGAGAGTGTTTACTTGGAAAACAGTTCTGAAGAGCACTAATTCTTAGTAAAGGGCAGACAGCGCAGTTAGGCACTTCTCACATACCCATGTCACTGCATACATCAACTGAATGTCTCAGTGATGTTCTGACATTTGGTTTCACCTTTAATTATTGTTTATTTCAATTTCAAATAAACACTTAAAATATAGATTTTATAACAAGCATATTTTGAAATGCTTTGAAATATCACTTCAGAAAAGGGGAGGAGGGAATAGGCTCTACCTTGGGCAAAACTGACAGGCAAAAAAGATATTCTGACTATATTGACTGAAATACTTCATTGGGACAACATGCAGAACGTGTGCTGAATTACACACAAATAATAACAAAGAGTATACATGACGTCTAAAGAAAGAATATAGCCACATTTAAATTACTACTGCTCATGTTCATCTGTGTGACTCCATTAAAAACAAACAAACAAACAAGACTATACAGAGAGCCACAGCCTGCATTATCCTTGAAAAAGTTTACCAAAATTATTTTCAAGATTCTCCTTTCTGTAGTGGGGCCTTAGTCCCAGTGACACCACTATTTACTGGTTAAAGACTACAGGAAAACCTACTACAGAAGCACAGAACGGTCTGGGTTGGAAGAGACCTTCAAGGTCATCCAGTTCCAAACCTCTGTACAGGCAGGGACACCTTCCACTAGACCAGGTTGCTCCAAGCCCTGTCCAACCTGCCCTTGAATACTGCCAAGAGATGGGGCAGCCACAGCTTATATGGGCACCCTGTGCCAGGGCCTCACGACCCTCACAGGGCAGAATTTCTTCCTAATGTCTCATCTCAATCTCCCCTCTGTCAGGTTAAAGCCATTCCCCCCTGTCCTGTCCCTAAAGGCCCTTGTCAAAAGCCCCTTGTCAAAAGCCCCTCTCTCCAGATTTTTTGTCAGCCCCTTGAGGCACTGGAAACTGCTCTAAGATCTCCCCAGAGCCTTCTCTTTTCCAGGCTGAACAAGCTTTACATTTATTTCTTTCTGTGAAGGGTTCTGCATTACCAGGTGGACATCCAACACTCATAAATGACAGACATGACAGCTTCACAGAATATGAATACTCCCTCAGCCATCTCCTGAAAGCTTCAGCTTAGAAATTAAAGGAGAATATTCAGAGCATGGGATTCTATTTTTTTGTGCCACTTTGTTTCCAGAACCTTTCAGGGCTGTCACCTATACGTACAAGTGACTGAGTTTTCAAGCCCAACACCTGCAGATAGCTTTCATAGTACACATGGATATTCAGTATGCACAAACATCATACAAGACCTTGACCCAACATTCAAGTATCAGTTCAAAAATAAGGCACTCTCATTAGAACCCAGCCAGTTTTATATGTAAGAAAAGCTAAAGACTGAAAGGCTACCAGCAACAATACTATGCGCTATTTTAAATTCTGAGGGAAAAAAAGATACTTAAAATGAAGTTCTGGATTAGAATCACAGAACGGTTTGGGACTTTCAGATCATCTAGTCCAACCCCCTGCCATGGGCAGGCACACCTTTCCACTAGACCTGGTTGCTCAAAGTCCTGTCCAACCTGGCTTTGAAAATTAATCAAGACCTGATGAATCAGATTAAAACTGTTTCCAGAATGAACTATAAGAAAACTGGTTAGTAGTGAATCCTTAATTTATGAGTCAAACTTTAAGCTTTCTTTCAGGCAGTGCAAGAATATTTAAAAAGGAATCAGTACAAATTCAGATGACAAGGATTCCAAACTGAACATCTCAAAATGTCTTCTTTTCTTCTTGAAGTTCATCTTGACAGAAACAGCACAGCTGACCTGAGAAAAAGCAAGTTACGACCAGTAACCCAGCACAGAATCTTTTTTACATTCCTCCCTCTCGGACTTCTCAGCACAGTCCCCTACCTGAGTATGGCAATACGCTTTCAAACAACCAGCTTAGAGACTAAAATTCTTGGTATTAATAATCATTGACTCAACAGATACTGCAGTCTCATGGTAGGATTTTTGCTGTAAATCAGGCTATTTCTGGATCTGTCTCACAGGAATGACGAACTTGACAACTTTTATACTTCCTAGCAGCTTCCTCTAAGCTTATAAGAGAGGAGAGCATACTGACTAATACGATTTACACTTGCAGTATCTGTTCTTAACCATTACTTAGCTGAAGTTTGATGTTTACTTCAATATCTGAGTAAGAGATTGCAAAACATTATCTTTTTCCACTGCGTAACTGGTATAATGAACTACATTACAGGTTTCTGTGACTAACCTGGGACCAATTTACAAAACAGCTTTACGTAGCAAGTTTTATAGGTTAAGAGTTTGGGGATTTTTTATCAGGGAAAAGAGATTAAAAAATTGTGCTCCTGGTTATATCTGCTATAATTTTTTAGCTGAAGCAAGACTGATTAGAAGGTTTCTTACTAGTTTCAGTACATCAGCATTTCAAGTCCTGATAAGAATGGAACTTCCAAACACAGACACAAATAACTAAGACACCAGCAAATTTGTACGGGCTATGAACTCCACAATCAACAGAGGTCTCAGTTGACATCAACATACACTTCCTTTTTTTAGACTGATATGTATTTACAGCTGCAAATACCTGAAAAAACAGCTATGGACTTGGAATTCAAGCGTTCTAGACAGCCAAGATATTTGTATTTAAGAAAAATATGAAAGATACCCTGAAAATTTCCCTGACAGAGGGGAGATTTAGTTTAGATATTGGGAAGAAGTTCTTCCCTGTGAGGGTGCTGAGGCCCTGGCACAGAGTGCCCAGAGAAGCTGTGGCTGCCCTATCCCTGGCAATGTTCAAGGCCAGGTTGGACAGGGCTTGGAGTAACCTGGTCCAGTGGAAGGTGTCCCTGCCAAGGGGCTTAGAACTGGATGAGCTTTAAGGTCCCTTCCAACCCAAACCAGTCTGCAATTCTATGTTTCCATGAAAATACAATCCTGCAAGCAACCACAGATATTAAATTTCTCCAAAAAAAAATCAGTAGGGAAAAAAAACATTCATTTACTTTCACTCTATTAGAATTGTGAGAAAGAAATTACAGATGCTGTAACAAACCATCTAGAGCAGTAATCACTATTACAGTTAATCTGTTTTCTAGTGAACAAATGAAAACAGAAGATTTCAGCAGCTTTCAACAGATTCAGCTGCTCTGAATCAGCTTAGATCCACAAAAAGGTAGGAGAGCACAACGCTATTAAATGACATGAACACAGCAGTGGTTGACCTGCACCTTGTATCACATGAAAACTATGTGCACACTGAGCACATGGGATGAAAAGAGAAGACGATCGGAATTTGGTTTTCCATCTTTTGAACACAAAATTAGCACTATCCATACAAACTGCCTGGAAAGGAATGTGCTGTCCTTATGGTAATTATTTTAAATATCCCTTCTAGAGGCTCAGGAAATTTCCAGTAATTTTCAAGCTCTGGCATCTCTGCACGTGCAAAGTAAAAACAGAAAGGGGGAAAATGGACATGAAAACAAAGAGGTTCACAGTGACTGAACAGTGGTGTTGCTGAAGGGAACAAAACATCTTGAGGAGTACTGTTAGTTTTTTCCTCTTAGGAGTAATATATAATTGATAATTTAATACACATCACTTCCAGCCTCCACAGCAGGAGACCTACATCAGAAGTTTATGAACACTGAAGGCTATTCCATATGAAATAGGTGTCCTTTTTTCTGGTATTTCAAAGGGTAAATATTCAAAGCATCCTCTGTGCTGAAGAGGAATTAGTTCTTGAAACCTGCCCAGCCACCTTTGATTGGTTTCAGCTTGTGCCTATCCAAAGCATACACAAGTACTGGGAAAAAAATACTGTTAGCATCTGGGAGACAAAGTGTTTTTTTTCTGAAGTTCAGATCTTTTAAGGAAGTACATTCCTAAAAACTTCTGAGCTCATTCCCTTAAGATCATTGCAAGTTGCCCATTTTTTAAGTCAATATTAGTACCCAGACCACTTAAAAATCTTATAATGTAGGAAAAAAACAGACTAGGATTAAAGGATGAAATCCTGATCACAGTGAAATCGCTTCCAGAATTCCCTCCCCAAACACCCCTCCTTGCCAGAGCACAAACATCCTGCCTCTCACACACTTCCCCTACTTCATCCTCCTCTTTAAAACAGAGTATCTCACCAAAGTGTAATGAATAATGTATATGAAATACTGTTACGGGATATTGATGAACAGAGACTCACTACGATCCACTGAGTAGGATATATGGGAAATGTTATAGAACATCTTTGGATGAGCAAAAGTCCATAACACATGTCTAAATGATTCACAGAAATTACTTGTAGCAAACCTAGTAAGCTCTCCAGCACAGCTGCCCAGGAACAGCATGTTTCACCGTAGAGTAGCTTTCGCTTCTTTATACAATCTCCTCTAGTATCTTAGTGAAGACAGACAGGCTTTTTACCAGTAAAATTTGGGAAAGTGCTTTGCTACGTAAGCTATTCTATCATTTTTTATCTAACACTCAGGCAATCTGAATTTTCACTTTAGTAGTCCCATCACATGACTCCCCTTTTGCTTCTGTTCTTCAGCATTTATACTCTTCAGATATTTAGAGCTGTTGTTAAGGAAAAGAACCCAGACATTTTCCCTCAGCAGATCCGTTTCTGTGCCTGAACGCTGGCACTCTCTCTTGGGAGTGCAATATTTCTTTGCACATACTAAATAACGGTTAAATAATTTTCAGAGAATATTTGTTGTTGCTGGGGAAAATAAACTTTCCTATGAACAACACCCTCACCACCTTAATTTGCAGTTACATCATCAAGAAGGTTTTACGGAGCTGAGTTTTCCAGTTAAGGAAAGCAAACAATTACCAGCTTGATATTTCGCAGAGAACAATAATTTTATGTGTCATTATTTCGGATACCTAGTCCCAACCACAAATTATTATTAACACACTGTATTAGCAAAACACAATATGTAATCAAAGTACCTTGGAGATGAGGGATACTTCTGCGATCTTTCCATTTCAAACACTTCAGAACAGATGCCTCAAAAAGGAAAATCATCTTGCTTTCCCTCCCTTTCTTCCTTATTGCCTCTTAACTTCAGTAGAGACCCAAACTCAGAAACACATACCCTGCACCTTTCATACTCCAGATGTCATTGTCTTTGTAGCCACCCTTTAAGTATTGGCATACTGTGATGAGGACCCCCTTGCCCAGAGTCATCTCTTCTCCAGGGAGTAAAGACCTGTCTCCTTCAGTGTCTCCCTTCTGACACCTCCAGTTCAGTGTCATCAGCAAATTTGGTGAGGGTGCTTTCTATCACAACATTAGATCACTTATGAAGATGCTGAACAGTTTGGGGCCCAGCATTCACTGATCCTTTAGGGACCCCACTTGTGACAGGCTGCCTGCCTGAATGAAAACCATTTCTTACTACCCTCTAAGTGCAACCTGTTAGCCAATTTCCTACCTACCACAATGACTATCCATCCATCTTGCCAGTTTGTGTAGAAGGCAGCCATGCGAAACAATGCCTAAGAGTTTGCTGAAGTCCAGGTAAACAATATTTACCGCTTTGTTGAAGAAGGTGATCATGTTAGTCCGTTCCTATGTTTTGCCTAATTTTATTTCTCATCTGCTTTCTGTAAACACCTATTCATCTCATTCAGGTTACTATTTCTTTATATAACTTCTGAAGCATTTGGCAATCATGGCATGGTTTAGGTTGGAAGGGACCTCAAAGCTCACCCAGTTCTACCCCCCTGCCACAGGCAGGGACACCTTCCACTAGAGCAGGTTGTTCCAAGCAGCGTCCAACCTGGCCTTCAACACTGCCAGGGATGGGACAGCCACAGCTTCTCTGGGCACCTTGTGCCAGGGCCTCACCACCATCACAGCAAATAATTTTTTCCTAAACCATCCCTGTAAAACCTGTTGTGAAGCCTACATTTGTGTGCTTCCCCATTCATCACTGCCATGTTTGGTTTCATGTTCCATGTACTTGGACCCACAGGTGAAGAGACTTTACAATCCTTGACCCATGATCTAACTTGGGGCTTTCCTTTTAAAGCTGCTTTAAATACTCACCTTTTGTATCACTTCTCTTTAGGAAAACAAATATTCCAGAAGTTCATCTATTTCTAACCCAAACTCTCCTTTTTAAAACCTGCAGAAAAACACAGTGCTCTTCTTCATTCTACAAAGTACACTGATGGTCCTTCTGGATTTTATCATTGCTTTTTCACTGTTCTTTACTCACTGTAGTTATTTTATGTTCACCCTGAAATGTATAGCTTTAATCAGTAAATCGCATTCCTTACTAACATGAGCCCGCTTTTTGGTCACTAATGATGTCGCTCTCCAACTTTCCCATTTTCACTCACTTCCTTTCATGTCAGCAAGAAATGGACTCCGGACATCTCTTTTGGCATCCTCTGCTTTCCATTCAGTGAATCTGACTTCTGTGTAATTTATGAATTTCCTTGCTAATTTGCTGAAAGTGCTACTCAGATGTAGGTAGTTAAAAATGTCCCATGAGCATCCTTTGATATGGAATATCTTCAGAACAAACAGAATTTCTTCAGCACTTGAAATATGCCTAATGTTAGTCTGCTTTGTTTGTATTTCTTCACTGGAAAATTAGTCAGTAGTTTCCCAGCACTGTGTTTTTAAATATCATGCCAAGGCATTTACTTGTTCCATTTCTGTTTGTCCTATACAAACTCTGTTACACTAATGTATACCCATATCCATTTAAAAAAACTACCTCATTAAGTTCATCTGAACCACTAATGGAATCCATATATACTTCCGTGGGAAACTCACTTGCTCTTTCAGGGCATATCTCTATGTACAGCAAAGGTGCTTCGTGGTTCTTAACACTTTTTTTTCACAATACCTCCATCTTCTCACTTTTACTGTGATAGTGAATGTGTAAGTCAAGTTATCTGAATTAAGTAATACTTCCTTTACTGTCTTTCTTGGCTATGTAAAACACCACTTGACACAGGATTTGAATTCAGGAAGCAAGTAGCACACATACTCACATTTTCATATTAATTGTATAAATTTATATTAATTTAGTTACTACTCTGATTATCCTGAAAAATCTTGATGTACTTCACCAACATAATAACCATTCAACATTCTGACCACAGCTAGCCCAAAACCGATGGGATTTTTTGGTTCAGTTTGAGACATTTTTTTCTTTTTTTTTTTTTTTTTTAAGCAGCAATCGAAGATTTTCCACAGTAAAGTCTTGCTATAACTCCTATTAAGTTAGTGGGAGTCAGTGTCAATTACATCTGACTATGAATCACAACTAATTAGATGGAGATCTGTATATTAATCAGTCTAGGAAGTTCAGGAAAACACACTGAGATGCAACAGCTAAATTCTGAATGTGCATACATAAAAGCCAGTAGTTAAAATATTGCACCATGTACCCAAATAGTCTATTTATATTAGTGTTTATTATGCTGCTTGACTGGAAATGTAGTTTTATTTCAGACAGAAAATGGAACCTTTAAATGAAAAGATTCCTGATTAGTTTAAGAACCTCAGAAAAAAATCTGGAAGGCGCCCGATGGATTATCAGCTAAATATGAA
The DNA here is from genome assembly GCA_017639245.1 of Myiopsitta monachus. Taxonomy (NCBI): domain Eukaryota; kingdom Metazoa; phylum Chordata; class Aves; order Psittaciformes; family Psittacidae; genus Myiopsitta; species Myiopsitta monachus. The sequence continues at coordinate 61,167,119 of CM029925.1, forward strand.
CATTTGGTAGTGCAACCTGAACAGAAGAGGAATATAAAACTGAACAAAAACAGGAAAATGAAGGATGAAATAAATTAGAGAAGATACAGAGAAAATCAGCAATAGTGAAGACTGGAAAATATACTTTGCAGAAAAATATAAAGCATTCAGAGCATGAGATTTGACAATGAAGTGGGCAACTGCCACAGTTCAAAAGTATAGACATGAAGTAGGTAATAGAGGAAAATACACAAAGTAGATTAATTCAGGTGTGAAGATCCACACTTAGAAGAAGGAGGCCATTTAACCACTAGAAATATTTCCCATCACATGTGGTAGATTCTATATTTGTGTGTGTATATATAAAAATATATATAAAGAAGTGGAACAGTGGCAACCAGTACAGTGGCTGCTGGATCTGAGAAAAACTACTTCAACTAAACCAAGTGACCTAATTTTGTACAGGAAGCCACATTAGATTCTCAGTCCTGGGAAACTGTGACAATTTCAACTGATAGAACTTTAAAGGATAGGGATAATCGTAAAGACTACAAGTGTCAAACTTCTGGTTCAATTTAATACAGATAAAAATAGGTCAACATAGCTACAGATGTCACCCTACTTGGTCAAAGTTAGCTGAATAAATCACTGTTGCCTACCGAAAGTCGCTGCATTATTCTGCCAACAACAAAATAGCTTTCTGCTTTGCAAAGATCTATGGCTTCAGCCATTCAAAAATTTCATAGCATTTTCCAACCTGGAATTATCCTCCCATATGACGCACTGTATATATCTGAGCAGAAAAGAAGCCATAGAGAATCAAGTGCTACAAAGCTTCAGGTCAGGAAACAAGCTGCATTCAACATTCTGCAAAGACACACAGACACTTCATGAGTGCCTTGCAAACCAATTTAACCATTACACATGGAAATTTCAAAAGCAGTATCTGGAAATGTAGTTTCCAGATTCCTCATGACCACAACGCCTCCTTAAACATGAGCACCACGTTTATGTATCACAAAATAGACAGTGCTCCCTCTACTTAATGACTGAAATGCTCTTTGAGTGCATTGTGATGATGGCAGCTTTGATTCTGCATTGTTGAGATCAGTGGAAGCTTCTCCATTTTTTAAGTGCTGTCAGCACCAACTCCAATAACAAAAAAATATCAAGTAATGCATTACAGAAATAGTAATACATTACAGTAAATACAATTCATTCTGATGGAAGGTAGGCAGATGATATGAGTGAGTTTACACCTTTCCTCAAATTATTCCTGGATATATGCTCATAGAGCCTCTGCCTGTCCTCTGCTGAAGTTCAAAACCTGCCAGGCAGCAACCAAATCTGATGCCAAGGATTCACTGTCGCTAACACTGGATTCCCATGTTTGCAATATAAATCTACCACTCTTAAGTGCACAAGCTTTCCAACGGTTTTAAGAAATGCCATAGCAGAAGCCCTCTTTGATAACTCACCACCCTTCAATCCACACTTTCTGAAATCTTCCTGGTTTCTGTAGGCGACTCAATTGACACAGAGAAAGGAGGCAAAACTGAAAGCTACTCAATGCTAATGCACCCCATTGCATCCCAAAGAGCAAACGGACAGATTGCTTCTTGAGAAAAGCAGTAGGGGTTTTGGTTGGTTTGGAGTTTTTTGTTTTGAAGGGGTTTTTTTACAAGGGACAAACTATACCCAGTAACCTCTTCCACATTTAAATTGCAAGCAACCATACAAACATTACCTCATGTAGAAACCTTTTATTCTATAGTATGATTTTCTTTTGGAAGAAAGAATCAACCTGGTCTAGTGGAAGGTGTCCCTGCCCATGGCAGGGGGTTGGAACAAGATGAGCTTGAACGGTCCTTCCAAGAAAATCACACCATGATGCTATGAAAGTGCTGAGCAAGGAACTAAAGTGGGACATATCCCTACTTCACATTTGGGTATCAAATTTGCAGCATTGGACGGATATGTAAAAGCACAGACACTTCTTTCTGAAAGGCAAGTCCTAATGTATTCTAGGAAATAGGAATGAGCTCTCCCTGTATCAATACAACACCAATCTTACTTAACAAGGTCCCATTATGCCTTGCATACCTATTTAAGGAAAGCCATGTGGCCATCAAGCAAAGGTGTTACTGAGAACACTGTCACTGCTATGAAAATTAACTGCCATGCTTTATTCTCTATCCATAACAACATGAACTCTAACATCTGTTAATCATTCAGGACACGTTTGCAAATGTTCTCTTCACAAACTCATGGTCAATGAAGAGAAACACCTTTACAACATCTAAGGCCTTACCTGCTTTCACTGAAATAAAGAAAAAAAATCTCTTTGATTTGAAAAAAACCTCGTCTGCATCTTTCCCCCTCTATAAAACAGACATACAGTAAAATTGTAACTCATCAATCTTTAGAACAATCTATTGCCAAAACCTGGAAGTTCAAATAGGAAAGAATTAAGGTATTTCTTATTTCACTATCTGCTGATAAAGCTTTATTCTTCTCCCCACCAAATGCGGAAATTCCTTATGCTCCATGTAAATCTCATTCCAAGAATGTTAAAAAGCAAAATAACATGACAGAGGCCCCCCTCCTCTTATTAACTTAGATCAAGAGTTACCTTGTAAAACAGTAGACTTTCACTGACACAAATCGAATTTTAATTAGGATTACAGTATTTTAGTATTAGATTTAATCTTCATTAGCTACAGATGCAAATGTTATTAAAAAACTTCAGACTAAATCTTCATTTCTATTCCACTATATTTAATACTACTGAACTTCTTGTCACCGGATACACCAAATAGAATGAAGCAGAAAACACATTCTAATTCTCAAAGGTGGTTTTTTCCCTCATTTTTTACCACATTAAGGTTAAAATGCTTCACTTCAATATACTCAAGTGTATTACCCTAGTTATCCCTGTTGATTAAACACTGCTGGATACTCTCCATATCACAACTCTACTTTAAAAGTTACTTTAAAAAAGCCTGAGATCATGAATAGTTCACTCTGTAAACTATGGAACAGTGTAAAAGGCACAAACACCAGTTCAAGTTCAAGTTTTTCCTTATGAAATAAAATTTCCAGACATATCACACACGAGTTACTTCATTGCTCCCTGACTAAAACGCACAACATTAGAGGTAGCTGATATGAATTATAGCTGTAGTGGTTAAATCAAGAAATCATCAGAAGAACCACTGCCTGAATTTCCTCTGGCATAATTTCAGTGATATCGCTATGTCACCAACCTTTAAAGTATTTCAAATTGAACTATTTCAATGGAAAATGTTGCAAAAGAGGAAGAAAATGAACACGTCAATACAAATAACCAAGAGATAAAGACACCATCATACAAAGCAGCAAGAAACCAATACAGAAAGTCACGAGTGTAGGCAGAAAAATCTTCTTGTCGAATCTTTGGACCATCACAGCTAATAGGTAAGTGTCAGAAAAAGGGGGAGGAAGAAAAGACAGAGCTAATATATCCAAGGAAGCCAACAGCTATTAAAAAATATTAATAGGAAACCACTGACAAGTTTTGTCTTGTTTAGAAAGACTACAACACAGTGAGCCTACTTAAGCTACTAAGTTGAAAAGAAAATTAACAGTATTACAGTACAAAAATCACAAAGAAAATCAACAGGAAAGGCTTTTAGGTATTTTCTATATAACTGGGAGCACATACAGGAAACAGTACAATACTTGAGAAGAATACCTACCTGTGCTGTTCTGTCCATTCAAAATTACATTATATAAACAGGCAATATTTTTAAACACACTAAAATTTTGACATGAACTCCACAGGAATCTGCTCTCATTCTAACTGTCAGTTGTTCCTGTGACATCTGCAGGAATGTAGAATCGTTTAATAGCTGAAAAAAGGTTGCTTTGATCCTGGGAAGTCAGACAAACCCTCAGATTTGCTTTGTATGCATTGGAGCAGTATTCAATATTTAACAGCAGAAGCCTGAAAGAAATCTTTCACAGTTTAAAAAATGATCCATAAAAACCAAGCAAAAAAGACCCAAAGAGAAACAAAATCCTTCTTTACAGCCTGAAAACTTTCTTCAGTATTTATTAAATAAGTTCACATAGAGAAAATTGGCATAAGAGAGGGGAAAAACTCAGCTGAAAAACTATTCACTTCAAGATTCAAACCAAAATCGGTGTCATTACTTCAATATATGGAACCTATCATCCACAAATGTGTTTTATTCTTCTCCTATGGCACTCCTTCACCCTTTAACACCTTTCAACAGACAGGGAAAAGGATGCTAGAAACACTGCTCATTGAGAAAAATCACCCTGTTCTCGATCAATATCAATTCAGAAGGCTGGTGCTCTTGCTCACATTAAATAAAACAGCACATCATAAAAAATCCATTGTAAATAATTCCATCCATTCCAATGGGCACAATCTCAGTATGACAAGCAAGAGTATTGGGCTTCAGATTGCAAGATTTAAAAATGCTGCTATAGTGGTCATTTGAGAGTATCATTAGTGGCCTTCCCTTCTTAGTTACAGAATTAGGGGGAAATGGCTTTAAACTGGCAGAGGAGGGATTTAGATTAGAAATTAGGAAGAAATTCTTCTCTGTGAGGGTGGTGAGGCCCTGGCACAGATTGCCCAGAGAAGCTGTAGCTTCCCCATCCTAGCAATGTTCAAAGCCAGTTTGGATGGGGCCTGGAGCAACCTGGTCTAGTAGAAGGTGTCCCTGCCCATGGCAGGGGGCTGGAACTAGATAAGCTTTAAGGTCCCTTCCCACCCAAACCTGTGATTATACAAAAAGAAAGTAGAACTTTGGAAGTACCTCTTACCTTTGGGTATTTTTGGAGGGCTATAAATTACAGAATCTGCTTTTCCTTAACAGGACTAAACACAAGCTGTAACTGTTTCAAACTTGTAAGGAACCTATGTTATCTACAGTGAACAACAGAGAACTGAAAACCCATTATTAGCAAGGACCCTTAGAAAACAAAAGGAACTTGGAGCAAATACAGACCATGTGGTTTCACTATATAAAGCCAGGTTAAATGTTCAGATATTAACCTTTATGTTCATCTGTTATTTGAGAATGTTCCCAATGAAATGGGCAGTGGGTTTATGGGTGTTCCTGTCTTTTGTTGCCACCAATGCACTCCATAGTAATGCCTGTATAATTCTGAGAGAATGGACATTTCTTACACTGTCCCACTCTCTCAATTTACTAAGCTCATGTCCCTATGCTTACATTTACCTTGAAGCTCCATTTATCAATAGCGTGGTAATTCTTTACTAGGGCATTTATTTGGCAGAAATCCAGTGTATACACAGTATTATTTCTTTTTTACTTTGTAGCTGGAGAAAATACAGCATCCCCCAAAAAGTGTGTAGCGGCAGGCACGTTAACAGCACAGCTCTGCCAGGGTGTTACCAACGCAGTCACCTCAAGCCAGAACATTTTGTACACATCTACTTAAACCAGAAGACCAAAAAATGGGGGGGGTGTGGTGTATTAAGCCTTAATACTTACATGTAAGTCACCAGGCAATAAACAGAACCAGTCCAGAAGCTCTGCCATCATGATCTTGGCCATTAGCCATGCTTTTGCTAGAACCATTATATCAGCCTAATATATGTGAACTTTACACAGTTCCATGCCCGCAGAAGGACAGATGGAAAGGCTGTCCTCTTCACAAAGAATAAACTGGTGATGACTATGAACACCTGAGAAGGCAGCAAAGAAATTTTATTCTCCTGAAGAACCAAACATCTCTCATATTGTGAACACAGTATCAGGGTGTTGGCCCATAAAAAGTGCCTGTCACTCATCTGTGTGAAACCAGGTTTAACCCCAAAGCATATTCTAAGAAGAACAACCTGCCTGGTTATCAGGTAACACTGTTTCTGGAAAACTACATCATTTCCAGCTGCAAAATGGAGAAAAAGCTGCTCCTGTCAAGAGAAGAATGCCTGTGCTCCAAGAGGAGCACAACACAAACAGCCCCTCAGCAGAAGAATCCAATCTGAGAACAGGAGGATGGTGTATCACACATTCCAGTCATTTTCCTGCTAGCCAAACAAGGAGAGACACATTACACACATACCCTTCAAACACTAACAGGTAGGGGCTGCTGCTCATTGCTTAATTGCTAGAGACTTAAGCAAGCAAAAAGTGACATACCATACCACCATAACTCCCGACTTAAGTACAAAGAATTAGTACAAAGACCAGTTTGCCAGCAAAGGGAAACCAAGAGATGTTGCAAGCATGCATGCCCTCAGGTTCCTGTTGAACACCTGAAGTCCAGGCCAGACCACTTAGATGTTTTGATGAATAAGTTGATGAGAGTGCATGAATGAATGATATCCATGACAGTAAAAGTGCGACCTGATCAAATAGTTTACTTAGTTGGCTACCAAAGGAAAAATAAAAAAATCACTTCCCCTCTCAAACGCTTTCAAGGTTTTGTTCAGTTAACTGAACTCCTCAGCTGGGTATGACTACAAGTTAGCAAAACGTAGGGTAAGTCTATAAACGTAGAACTCCAGTATTTTATGCAGAAGTCCAATGGTTCTTCTACATTAGCGCCTCTGTTTCACTGAAATGAAACAGAAATCAAGACAATTAAAACATGATAAACAGCAACTACAACAGAACTTTAACAAGCAAAAATCCATGCTCCACTACCAACACATTTTGTGGTATGTATTCAAAGTTTTGATTCAGGCCCTCTTCCCAGTTCCTCTGTTTGAAATATATATATTGTTTACAAGCAAGGAGATTTCTATAAGCAATCGCTGTATTATAAATCTACGTAAATACATTTATTCTTTTGCCAAGGTGCTTTGAGCATAACACAAGTGGCAAAGACTGGGCTGGAACTTTCCCAAGATCATTAGAATGCATATTCTGTGATTCCCTTTCACTGTTGGCACACTCAGTTTTAAGATGAAGTCTGATAAAGGGAAAAAGTGCAATTCCAGGTTTGGATAGTACTAGAAATTACATTAGATCAATGGAAATTATTTGCAAACAGAAATAGTCATGTAGTAAAAGAGAAAGTTATGAAGGATTTAGGAGGAATACAAGCAAAATTAACACAAGAACTCTACTCACAAGAAAAAGCTTTGCAGGCCAAGGTATAAAACTTAAGTTAAAAAACTGAAACTATAAAACTAACAGCACAAAGACGCCTGCACACAACTCTGTTTACAAGCAGGGAATTTACAGGATGCATTAAAGGTTAAGGCCATAGCTGTAAAGACCATCAATGAACTGAAGGGGCAGCCAGCATTTTCCTACTGCTGGGAGTGGAGAAGGATTAAAGACAAGCTGGCTGGGTAGGTCACTGAGGCTAATACAAATGTAAAGTACCACACATCCCCTGAACTAAGCTTTAAATCTCACAACTGCACAAGCCCTTATGTGCTGGTTGTTAATAAAGTCTCTTAAGTTGTCAAACTGCGGCATTTCAATGGTCTGCTTAAAACAGCTATTTCTTCTCTCATCAGTACAGATTGCTCCTTCCTACGTTGTAGTTTAAATAAATGCTTCTAAATATTAACCTTAACTTAATGACATAGAACCTTAGGAGGTAGTTTTTCTTAACCTATCCTTGTAACTAACAGAAGTGGATCTATGTCCTATTTATTGTTCCATATTAATGCAGAGATTTTAAACGTGGCCATCCAAGCGACGCTTGCAAACCTGATATAATGCTGCAAAAGATCATAAAAAAATAAGCCAGTTTCCAGCCTTCCTGAGCCTCCACAGAATGCCCAATAGGTGCACTGTTTTCTACAGGGATGACATACGCAGGTGAGGGTGGAAGATCTTTGATTACTCCAAGGGCTGAAACACCTCTATTATGGAGACAGGCTGAGAGAGCTGGGCTTATTCAGCCTGGAGAAAAGAAGGCTTCGGGGAGACCTTTGAGCAGCTTCCAGTGCCTCAAGGGGCCAACAAGAACTACAGAGAGGGGCTTTTGACAAGGGCCTGTAGGGACAGGACAAGGGGAGTGGCTTTAAACTGACAGAGGGGAGATTGAGATGAGACATTAGGATGAAATACTTCCCTGTGAGGGTGGTGAGACCCTGGCACAGGGTGCCTAGAGAAGCTGGGGCTGCCCCATCCCTGGCAGTGTTCAAGGCCAGGTTGGATGGGGCTTGGAGCAACTGCTCCTGTGGTAGGTGTCCCTGCCTGTGCAGGGGGTTGGAACAGAATAAGCTTGAAGGTCCTTGCCAATGCAAACCATTCATGATTCTATGATTTTATAACTTAAATCATCTGAACCTAAAAAACTATCAGACAGCAGAGGTCAAAGATATACATCCACTTTGATAAATGAGTGACACAGGCCTTTCACAGCTCATGGAACTAGTCATATTGACTGTGTAAAAGGAAAGATTTTTTTTCTTACTTGTATTCTTAATTTTTTCCTACTATTTCTTGGTGGTTGTTCTTTTTTTTGATAATGCTCATGCAAGCAAGAAAACTTATTTTAAAAACACATTTATGAATAAGAACTCTTATAAACTGCCATGTAATAACTCATAAAATACAGAATGTTCTTTGGCAAAACTGTATTTCAAATCACGTTATCATTCTATGCACACAAACTGCAGAAGAAGCATTATGCCAAAACATGACCTTTTCAAAAAAATAAATTGAGAAATGGATCCTTTCACTTCCACAGTTACTTCACATAGCTCCTCCAGATAAAGTACATGCATTTTCCAACCCTAAAATACCCTCTCACTAGAAATGGCATTTTTTCTCTTTCATCCCTATGCCAGTGACTACTTCCTCAAAATTATGTTGGTATTACATGAACTAAATCCCCTTGACCCGCAGTAATGAAGTCACTTATTGAAGAAGTATCTTCACAGAGATGCCTCCACCACAGTGTCAGCACAACTTGGCATTTTATCTGTTTTTCTTTCCTTGAACATTGAAAGTGTTATTTACACATAAGCTTCTCTGCTTGTCTTAGCAACAGAAGTATTTATTAACCTGCTATTCCTCAATTCTGCTGTCCCATGTCACTCAGGAGAAGACTGAACCCACAGATGTCTAGGCAAAAGTTTGCCAGACAGTTCCTAGAAGTCAACTTGCAATAGATAGTAAATACTGAGATTTAGGCTTCATGTCTGTCTGAAGACTACTTACTTTTCACATGCAAAGTAACTATGAGAGTGGAAAGATAAAGTGAGAAATAAAATTGGTGACTTAAAGATTGCATGGGAAAAAGAAGCATGATTAGTCATTAATGAAAACAAAAAGCAGTATTATACCAAGGCAAGGCAGTACAGACACAGACATTGTCATTGTGAAGGCAGATGGAGGATGTCAGAATTAGAACAGCTGCAGAGAGCTGATGATACCAAATTTGCATTCAAATTCAAGCCTGGGTTTTCTTAAGAAGTACAGACTGTTTTCAGAGTAGAAGGCAGACAGGAACCCTAAAAATCCAACAAGCACCAAAACCTAAAATAACCACCAAGTTCCTTAGAAAAAAAATTAGAGGAAGTTAGAAAACTACAGAAAATAATGCTTATATTCTTATTTGAAAACATGCAACTTCACTGATCTTCAAGTATCACTATAAAAGAAGACTTTTTTTCCCTCAAGAGAAGTCGCTGCATTGACTCTGTAAGCATTAATGAACAGTTTTAGCCAACAAGAATAGTGAGTTTTATATTAAGGTATTCCACTCAACAATTTCTAATTATTTCCACATTTTCTAGTTAGAAACATAGCCTCTTAAAATGCCCTGTTCCAGTCAGAACTTTTTGAAAGAGCTCCATTTCTGTTCAGCTTCAAGCAATTCTATTCTACTTTCCAAAAATTGTTTCTTCCATCAAACAAAAAGCTACTAACCTGCATCAACAGCCACTCTGGAGGAATCCAGAATAGGTTCTTTCAATACCTACATATATAACTAAACACAGCAGTGACATGCAAGTTGCAGTCATTCAGGAAAAACAAAAAGATGTGAGCATTCACTGGCAGAACACTCACTGCATCCCGATGTAGCTCCAAATCCACAAGTTCAGTCCCAGTCAGCGCACTTACTACACAGGCTGTACTCAATTTCCCCACTCCAAAGCGGCTGGCGAAATGGATTGGCAAGTCCAAGAGGTAATAATGAGAGTCACATTGCTTATTTCTCTATCACCAAATGCCTATTGAGACATATCTTGATCTCACTAACAAAATATACCGTTCAGACTCAGGCTTTGGCCTCTTAATGTTTGGGGAAGGTCAAATACAGAATTAATGTAAAATCTTTTTATTCTGACTGGTGATAAGCAACTCTAATAGGATCAGCTTGGGTGTCAGGTCAGCACAAGCATTTCAACTTACAGCTGTTCACTGGGTCAGGATTTCACTTCCCACAGAACCAAATACAATCAATCACAGTCCTAGAATCCCAGTTTGGAAGGGACCTCGAGTATCATCTGGTCCAATCCTCCTAGGTAAAGCATGGCTTAGATGATGGCACAGCACCTTGTCTAGCTGAATCTTAAGTGCCTGCTAATGCAAAATGCTGTTTTAAGCTAATACATCATACAGATATTAATTAACTTTAAAACGAACCAGTAAGCTGTTAGCCTTCAATAAACAAGATAACCACAAGTCCTGACCTTTTAGATTCGAATTATTTAATAAACCTGCACACAAACATTTTAATAATGCCATATAATATTGGGATCACCTACCACTCTACCAGCAGTCATGGAACAACACGTGTCATGGCTACACTAAACCTATACATGCATAAAACTCAGCAAAGATTTTACTCATGACACTTAGTTACATTTAGTTAGCAAGGCAACTTAGCTAGTTAGCTTTTCAGCAAAACACACTAATACTTTTTACAGATTTTTTCCAATGTTCAGCTGGTTATGATATCCATTGATCAAAAACCCTTGAAGACAAAGCATAAGAGTTTTATGGCAGCTTTACAACATCCCAAACCCTCAAAGCATCACAGATTATTTACAACTTGTGAGAGGGCAACAAACAGAGATGTGTTTAAAGGTACAGTAATCTTGCGGGGATTTGATCCTCTCCTGACTATCTTCCTACATTTTGTAGTTCCTTAAACTCGCACTATATTTTGTTCAACTTTAATGAAAACATTTAAATGAAGCTAATTTGGACATCCAAAACCATCACTAGAAAATATGTTACTGCTTTTCCTGCAGAGATGAGTTGTCTCCACATCACCCCCTTTCACACAGGAGCTCTCCTCTTCCTTGCACAAAGTCACATCACAAAGGTTTTGGGGAAATAGTGTTTAGAACAGGATCAGTCAAGTTCTTTAAGAGAAGATGCACGCGCCGCTTTATGGGACTTCAGAGAGGCCTGAAAGGTGTAAATTTCTAATCTCTATCTTAATCCTCTCATCAGTTCTCACGACGACACATACGTCGATCTCCTCTGCTTCTGTCCAGCAGTGTGGATAACAGAGAATTATTTTTAGACTAGGTGTAATTCCCTGTATCCAGAAATAAAACACCCACTCTCCAACACATATATTTTGCCACCATTGCTGTCACCTTCTGGTAATGCCAAAGCCATAGTTGGGTTCTGTAAAATAATCTCTCTGTACTGATGAATTTACATTCTGCCTCATATACTTTAACTAGGCTAGTGAAGAGACTCTGGCAATGATGCATTATTCCATGTAAAAACAGCACCTCTCTAAACTTGCTTCCAATCCCAGACAAAGACTTACTTTAGACTCTGCAATGCTGTTAACGGTTTTCACCATGAAGTCTTGTTACACTGCTGAAGAGAAAGCCAAACACCACAGGCTTCCATTTTCCTTGACTTGAAAACATTTGTCAGCATGGATCACAGGAAAACACAGACTTCCCTGAGAACCAATACCAACTTCTTCATAGAAACAGCTATTTTGATTTTGTACAACTGTTCCCAGTGCAGCTAACATGAGGAAGTAAATGCTTAAATTGCACATATTCAGACTTCATTAAAACAGCATTCAGCAGATCGTTTACAACACTGTTAGGTATAAGCAGTATGCTCTTGACAACTGAAGTGAAAAACAACAGAAACATCGTTTAAAAAGGCTACATTCCTCATCCCAGGAAATGGATAATTCAAGTCCTGAAATACTTTAGAATACTGCTTTTCAGCAAGTCTGTTCTACTAGTATGGAGTACTAGATCTAAAAAAAGCCAAACTAATAAACCCCACAGAACACACCCAGGATAGCCAAGATCTTATTTCAGAGCAAATCCTATCAGAAAACTGTATTGTTCTGTATGCCATATCTAAAACTGCATCATATTGAAAAGACTCCTGCTATTAAACGACAGAGTTTTCATTTACAGAGGAAACTAGAGCAAGATAGATAATTAATGAATGATTAAGACCTATGTGGTGACAAACTGAACTAAGACAAAAGTCTGGATATTTTGCATATGAAAGTGATAACAATATTAGACATTACAGGACCAAAGGAAATTCTTTGCTGGATGAAAACTACTGCAATTTTTAAGATGTTTAAATAAATGATCAGAATTTTAATTAAAAATATTTTATCATCACATAAAAAGACAAGCCTTCCATACCAGGTAGAGACAAAAAGAAATAGGATTGGACTCCACCATTACAGGTTTCAGATTCTCAAATATAATTTGCTCAGGCCTCGCTCTATGGTGGTATTACTGATAGAGGAATCAATTCTCCTGGGGGGATCCTTCAGTTTCCCCGGATGAAAGTTCTCCCCCCAGAAAAATCCATCCACCTGCTCTTAATATCCATGCGAACAAATCTTACCTATTGCCGTGGTTTGAGCCCAGCCAGTAACTCAGTACCATGCAGCCGCTCTCTCACTCCCCTCCCTTCCTTCCCCCATCTCCCAGCGAGGATGAGGAGGAGAATCGAAAAAACGTGTAACTCCCATGGGTTGAGATAAGAACAGTCCAGTAACTGAGGTATAACACAAACCACTGCTGCTACCACCAAAAATAAGAGAATATAATCGCTCACCACCTGCCGATTGACACCCAGCCCAACCTGAGCAGTGATCTAACCCTTCAGGGTAACTGCCCCCAGTTTATATAGTGGGCATGATGTGCTGTGGTATGGAATACCTCTTTGGTCAGTTTGGGTCAGGTGTCCTGTTGTCTCTGCTTCTTCCCGGCTTCCCCTCCTCCCTGGCAGAGCATGAGGCTCAGAAAGTGCTTCGTCAGAGTAAACATTACTGAGCAACAACTAAAAACATCGCTGTTATCAGCACTGTTCTCAGGCTGGAAGTCAAAAACACAGCACTGCATCAGCTACTAAGAAGGAGAAAAATGACTGCTACTGCTGAACCCAGGACACCTCTTCAAGCTCAACTACAGCTATACATCTCTTACAATCCCACTGCAGCCTCCTAAATTTGAATTTTTCCAGCTTTCTACTGCATGCTTCAAACTGGCTCAGCACTACCTGCTATTTACTTTACTTCTCTTTACTGCGTGGCCATCTAGCGCTTAATCCCACATTCCGTACTTCAGTCCTATTTTGACGTTCTGAAGTGAAAGTTAAGTTACAGATACTCAACAGGGTGAGGATAGAAAGGAACAGAATTACCTCTGGCAGCTCCCAAAATGGTCACAAGGCTAGTGCTACCACCGTAATCTTCGGAGTGATACATCTACAAGTTTCTTAGAGGTGGCACAGTCTGGGAGATTGTGGTCTTGATGGTTTATAACCAAAACATTAGGTACTTTTGGTAGAACCATAAATTGTTTCTGTTTTAGCTCAGTGCAAGCCCTCTGAACACACCATGAAATCAATGCAATTGAGCACTGATTTACTCTACAGATACACAGTTGACCAAGCTGTCTCAGACTCATACCTCATACTTCAGGACAGTTTGTACATAACATACATGATGCATTCTCGGAAAGGTGTACAAAACCACCAAAAACTATCCAGACATATATGCTACCTGGAAAAAAAAAAAAAACAAAAACAAACAAGCTGAACTTATGGGAGATAAAGCTTAACCCAGCCTGCACGCAACAATCAGTTCTGAGTACTATAAACTAAGTCCTACTTAAGAGAAACCTTTTGTCTACTTAACTTGAAGACCCCATTTCCCAGCGATATGCTAGGCCAGCTTGTAGTATGAAAGCAAGCAGCTTAACATAAAGTACCAGACAACTCAGTAACATTTGATAAAAATCAAACGTTTATATTCCAAACATGTCTATACTTGCTGCTGTTTTCATTCTTCTTTTGGGGGTGAGGGTGGGATTTTGTTTGGGTTCGGTTTGGTTTTTCTAAGATTAATTCTGCAAGTTAAAATTTTAACCTTTTTGGAATAACAGACACCAATTAAAAATTCAACATTGAACTTTCTGACATTGGCCCATAAATGTTTTATACTAGAATTAACACTAAATACATGCAAGTCTGCACAACTGGGGCTTTATTTAGTTTTATTTAGCAATGAGCTGGAAAACAGCTTTTACAGTGAATTTAGTTGGGAACCACTTCCTAAACATCAAGTAGACAAGCAGAAAGCCAGAAAACAATGATAAAGAGATTCGGTTTGGGGCATATTCTCTTAGTACTCTTTATACCAGTTTTGTTCCTGCAGTGCCATTTTCTTTTACATTACTTATAGCTACTGAAATCAGTTGAGAGTTGGCATCCAATATTTAAAAACATCATCAGACCAACTTTTCAGCATCACACTAGTTCAGGAAGGAATGGCTCCTCAGGGGTTTGGGGGTCTTTTCCCATATTTGCAATTAAATCATATATAGAATACATATAGTATTTTTCATACAGTAACAAACATTTGAGGCTATTTGAGTGTGGAAAAAAGGTCAGGGGTCCTGAGTTTAACATATCTGAAGCACCAGCGAGGTTGCTGCACCAACAAACAATCTTTGAGGTATAAGGAACAATTTGAACATTTGGGGTTTTAATGTTAAATACACAGTATTCTTGGAAGCAACTAAAACCAAAATCTGTTTAAAAATGAAGGAAAAAAAGCAAGACACCTAAAACGTACACAGGATGAAAGAATTCCCTATTAGGAGAAATCCAAAAGATGCTTTTTGAAGGCAGGCCTTGAGAACGAGTAAACTAAGTTAAAATTTAAGAGAAAACTGAAGACAAGAACAGTGTTTGGGGAAAGGGAGAGAAATTTTGCTTTTGTCTGACTTTTACAGTGAAAACTGTCAAAATCTAAACCAGGGTAATGAACTCTCAGATACGAAGTTGCAGTTTTCCATTTTATTCTCGGTCATCTCACATTCCTCAGCAAATGTGTTGAAAAGACCCTACGAAAAACTCCTCTTTGAAACTGTACTTTGTAATCCTTTACCTCCTGCCTATTGAGATTCATTGTATAAATTTAGCACAATTTTAACGCCAAAAAAATAGCTTAGATGAAAGTTAAAGAAAGCAAATGCACAAGTTTCTAAATGCAAAATCAGTACCATTTATAGCAAATGTTGCTGACAGAAAGGATGTTGTGAAAGTTCCAGCTTCAACATTATCACAGCTATCAGAAAAATATATTCTACATCTGCTTCTCTGACAAAAACAGACACAGCAAACAAAGCATAGTGCAAACACATTACCATCAGTGTTCAAACCTCAGCCTGTTATATTTAGACATTTGTGGAGTTTAGGTAGAGTAGACATGGCACTAATATTCAGGCTCCTAAGGCTTTTCTTATAATCCTTTCACATGTTGTAAGTTTGGAAAGCTGGCTCAGTAAAAGCAAAGCCTACAATGAAGAGGATAATGAAAATAGTTTGGCAACATTCACCATAAATTCAGAAATCTTCAACAACCACAGCTATTCCACGATTGGATTTTAACAGCAATCTAAGCACACAGGCACTACAAGAAACCTGCAGAGGAAATTTTGACAAGGACATGTGATAGGACAAGGGAGAACAGCTTTAAACTGACAGAGGGGAGACTCAGATTAGACATTAGGAAGAAACTTTCCTGTGAGGGTCATGAGGCACTAGCATAGGTTGCCCAGAGAAGCTGTGGCTGCCCCATCCCTGGCAGTGTTTAAAGCCAGGTTGGATAGGGCTTTGAGCAATACGGTCCAGTGGAAGGGGTTCCTGCCCATAGCAGGGGGTTGGAACTAGATGAGATTTAAGGTCCCTCCCAACCCACACTATTCTATGGTAGGATACAAAAGGTCCCTTTTTCCATCTTCATGAAGAGTCACCTGCCTGACCAATCTAAGAACCCCAGAAGTGGTTTGGAATATACATGCTATTACTCCTGAATAATGAAAAACTGATTATTGTGATGTGAGCTACCTACTCAAACTGAATATACAAAAGAAGTATAGTGTCCTTTACAGCTCTGCATTATCACAAGACAGAAACACAGGATCAACCAGGTTGGAAAAGACCTTCAAGACCATCAAGCCTGACCATTCCCCTAGCACTGCCAAGTCCACATCTAAACCATGCCACCAAAGGCCTCGTCTGCACGGTTTGTGAACACTTCCAGGAATGGTGATTCAACCGCCACCCTGGACAGCCTGTTCCAATGCCTGACTGCCCTTTTGGGGCATTGTTCCTAATATCCAGATGTTAGTAATTTACTTTTCTGTCAGTAACCATTAGTGATAACATATCACCACTGTAAAAAAATTCTAGCCCAGTCAGCAGTGCTCCTGCAGTATATTCTGTTGTGGTGGTTTAAGCCTCTAACCCCACCCCCCCACAGTTTTATCACTCACTCACTCACCTTTCTTTCTTCCCCCAGTCCCGGGGGAATGGGGAGGAGAATCAAAAGAATGCAACTCGAACAGGTTGAGATAAGAGCAGTCCAGTAACTGAGGTATAACACAAATCACTGCTGCTACCACCAATAATACAAGAGAAATACAAGGAAAGAGAATACAACTGCTCACCAAGCCCGACCCAGCCAGTGCACCCCACAGCAGCAAACCCCCCAGTACCAAAAACCTGACCATGCCGTGCACCCCCAGTGCACCACCACACACTTCTGGGTCTCTGCTCTCCGTGTTTCACATCCTGGACGTGACGTGCTGTGGTATGGAATAACCTCTTTGGTCAGTTTGGGTCAGGTGTCCTGTCTCTGCTTCCTCCCGGCTCCCCCTCCTCCCTGGCAGAGCATGAGACTTAAAAAGTCCTTGGCCAGACAAAACATTACCAAGCAGTAACTGAACACACTGGTGTTATCAGCGCTGCTCCCAGGCCCAAAATCAAAAACACAGCGCTGCACCAGCTACCAAGGAGGAGAAAAAAATGACTGCTGCTGCTGAACCCAGGACATCCGTTACTCTTGAACAGGCATATTTTTTCAAAAACTACCTTCATGCAATGATAAATTAATATTCAGGTCAACCGACATGATAAATATATTTGTGTTGCATTTGTCTTTTGTTTGGAAAGAACTGGGAGTTATTTTCAGTTCGATGTGTGCATGAACTTCAAATCATTTACACAAACAACTACGCAAGAGTAATATCAAAGGTACTGCTACGTTTCTTTCACCTGAGTTTGAAAGGTAGAGAGCATCTCCAGTTGTTACGTACAGACAAAAGAAAAATTTCAGTTAAAAAAAAAAAAAGCAGCTAGAGTAGCAACTTCTGGATGTTAAATACTGAAAATAATAGCAATAGTGTTAATATATCTGCAAACTTCAGTGAACACTGGATCAAGACCAATGCTCTACTTCAAAATTTCTTGTCTTCAGTATTAAACACCTGAAATACATTAGAAGTATCACAAGTGTACTAAAAATTACCACAGCCCTCACTCTAAGCAATTAAGGTGTTGATATGAAAGAAGCTGCAAGTTTACTGGAAATTGCGTAACAGTGTAGATTTTTTACCTATTCAATGAACATGGGGCTAAACCCACACCACTTGTATCATATATATAACCACTGGGAAACCATTTTCACTCGCATATTACCCTAACTCCAAAACTTTGGTCAACAGCAACTTCAAAATGACTGTGTGGCATCATTGTTATGAACACAAAGGAGAACTGTTAAAGGAAAAAGCACCACCCTATCTTATCCATTTTTCATTATTAATCATTCTTTAGCAGGCAACAAGCATTTCAAAAGGTAAAGGTTTTCAGTTGGAATCTCCAATGTTGAAATTCCTATTGGGAATCTAAGGATGGGTTTTTTTCTTTCCTATGTTGAGACACAAAGTGCTCTCGGAGTACTGTTCTAGTTAGAAGGCTAGATTTGATTCCAAAGCTGCTGCATAGCATGTTTTCTTAGTAAGTCGCATAATATTTCTAGCCATGCTCCAAGACAACATTATAGACCTGTACTGATCCGGAGAACAGGTCACCTTGACCTGATTGGTCTCCTCTATAATGCTTAAAGCAAGAGCACTTATACCTCTCCTCAAGATGAGTGAAACTACTTAATTATCAAATTGCTTATATAAATCTATTGCATTGCCTTGAAAAGCCACCTTCAGAACATGGAAGTTTTGAAATAGCAAGTGAGAGGTTGCTTGGCAATCTGATTTCTGTCCTCATGCTTCAGCATTACTTTACAGACTAAAATTCTGATCTCCCTCCTTATTTACTGAATAGATCCACTGAAAATTAATAAGCAGCAAGTTCATGGCATGGCCAGAAGCTAAAGAAACTCAAAACTTCTGAGCATTACACACCTAAGCAAGTTTCAAAGTCAGAACAGTCATATTCATCTCCCTCTTTACAGAAGGGTCTAGACACTGATGACAACCATTGCAGGAAAATCTGACACAGACCTTTGAATACAGAATTTCCAGCTTATTTAGTACTTAACAAAAATATCTTAAACATTTTGGCAAACAATTTGTGGCACAGCCAGGGATTAAAAGCGAGGAAGTTAGTGAGGGTACATTCTCTGCCTATTCTGTTCAAAGCAGAGGAAAGCCTTACTTCCTCTGCAAAGCTTGGCTACGCAGCACTGCTCAGCTCTCATTTCTTTTCTACAGCTCAGGGAAGACTACCCTTTCTGCCTGAAATTCATTTCTACTTACGGTTCTTATCTCAGTTTACTCTTCAGTTTAGCTAAGTCATAAACTGTTGCTGACCTTACAATATGTATTTTTTGTGTCTACAGCCAAGAACTGCAATTTCTCATGAAAGCTAAATGGAGAAACCATAATTGCTATTACCCTCCTTCCCAACGGCAAAGAATGACAGAAAGCTGTCAGTTGTGAAGCTGAACTAGGCACTTTTACAGTCTCATTTGCTGTTAAAAGAAACTAAACAATTCAGCAAAGAACTTCAAAAACAGAACTTAAAGAGTAGCTTGATTGTGATGGGCTTAGTGGCAGATGAAAAAAAAAAAAGCTTGGATCCATCTCAGGCCACA